>JAWNNU010001672.1:0-5917500 GCA_035044585.1 Scaptomyza polygonia
ACATACAGCAGAATAAACAACAGAGAAAGAGAGAGAGAGAAAAAAAAAGAATGTTAGGGAAAAGTTGCGTTTGTTTTAATATGCAAGTAACTTTTTTAACAATAACATTTCATTTTATTATGTCAAAAGTTTTGGTTTTGAGCGTGCACACCCACAGCTTGCCTGTGTGTGTGTGTGTGTGTGTTTTTGTATACATATACATACTTATTTTGCATACATTTGCAACATTTGACTGCCGCTGTCGACGTCGTCTATTGTTGTATGTTAATGTTTGTTATTGTTGTTCTTTTGTTGCCGTTTATTGTTGCCATTTTGATATGCATGAAGAGGCGTCGGTGGCACCAGTGCGCGTGTGGGCGTGGCATCAGCCAGTGACACTTCTCATAGTTTGTTTTTCGTTTAAACATTTTTTTGTTTTTTGTTCACTGCAGCTTATTTGCCTTTTGGGCCACATTAGATTAACAACAAAGTACCAACAAAGATTTAAAGCGACAAAATAAAACCCTCTTAAATTCAGAGCTGTTTGCCTAAAGTCAAGAACAGGTTAAAATATATAATATTTCGGATTAAAAATCTACTCTTAATTCGCATGTTAAATTATCAAGAAGCATATTCGTAGGCGTCCATTTATTTCAACACTAATCGAATCATCGTCAAAACAGTTAAATCAAATTTCTATCAAATATTCCAAGAGATGAGCCAGCAAATTTATGCAAAATCATATTATTTCTCTTCAGCAGCCTACGAAAAGTTGCTTCAAATGTTGACAAAACAGCCATACGAATAATTTGTCGATCTTGATTCGGTGTTTTTTTTCCCCCCGACATCTCGTTGTTATCGCTGTTGAAGACAAGAGAGAGAGAGAGAGTGAGAACTTGTCGATGTCGCGCGTTCGACAGAGAAAAGTTCAAAGCCGCGAAAACTGTCAGTTGATGTGGTCGTTGTGGCCCGTGTGCTTGTGGCTGTTGTGGTTGAGCATGGGATATCTGGTGTGGCTTGGGTCTGAATGGTGATGGCATTGCCAACATATCATTCTTCATTAAAATGCGCTTCAAAGTCAGTCAGGCAACGAAGGCAAACGAAGTTTTTGGCGTAGTGACAGGGCGCTAGTCTTCTGTGTAAGTGCCAAAATCCATCAACGTCAATTTTTTTACTCTCTCTCTCTCTCTCTCTCTCGCTGCTACTGCGAGAATTATATTCAAAGAAAATCGAGTCAAGCAACGCGGCTGTGGCCAGGATTGAGAACGGGGTGAGTGGGGGTGGCAGTGGGTGGCAAATCAAATGTGTAAACGGCAAGCAAGCAAGTAATAAAGCGAAGAGTTGACTGACTGACGGAATGACTCATGGAATGACTGACTGAGTGACTGGCGTACTGAAAATGTATGCAAATGATGATGCATGTGGCGGCAAAAAAAATTACGGAGCATAGGTAGAAAGGGATGAAATGAAGAAACAGAATGAGAACAACAATAACAGCTGGCATTGTGGGGGAGGGGAGTCGGCGGCGGTGAAGCGGGGTGTTGTAGATTGAAGGTCTGTCTGACAGGCAACAGGAATAAGCGCAACCATCATGTTAAATTATGCAAATTCGATTTCAGTGAGTGAATGAAACGAAACGAAACGAAACGAATGAAGCGGGTCGAGAACTGACTTTGAAACTTTTACACCCAACCCCATTCTGAACAAAACACAAAGCATGTGGTTGGCCTGACTAACTGACTAACTGACTGACTGACTCACTGACTGACTTGACTAAGAATTGCTACAACAACATATGTGTGTGTGTGGCTTGACAATGGTTGAGGCCGAGAGGCTCAGTGCTCAGAATGTTTGCAACAGACTGTCAGACTGTTAGTCTGAGTTAGTGTGTGTGTGTGTGGCTATCATTTGATTAGAATATTCATGCATGCACTTCATTGTCATCAAGGCGAGGCAGTTGCCTGCTGCTGTTGCCGCTGCTTCATCTTCTGTCATCTGCGCAATCAACACAATTGTGCAGCCCATGAAAAGTAAGTGAGATAGAGGAAATCAACCTCAAACCTTAAACCAATGGCCACACGCTTGGCTGCTGCACTCTTTAGGTGGCCTGGTAATCAAACATTCTATACATGAGCAACAACGGCCATCAAGTAGCAACGTGGCAAGTGGCAAGTGGCTAGTGGCAAGTGGCAACTGGCAATCGTGCTGCTAAAGCATTTGCATAAGTAGCAAAAGCTCGTGAGTCCTGTTGCTGTAACTGCTACTGCTGCTGCTGCTGCTGCTGACAGCCAGCTGGCTGTAAGTTGACGTCGAAACGGTTTTAGAGCTCGTTGTTTGTGGCACTGCTGCTGCTGCTGCTGCTGCAACAAAGCAGTCAGCAGCATTGAGGCGGCAATTCAAACATTAAGCCTTACCACTTGCCGCTAATACTCCCTGCCTGTCTGTCTGTCTGTCTGCCGGCCTGCCCCGCCATTGCAATGGCCTGTCATTAAGTAATTGCATCACACGCACTTACACGAATGGGCGTCAAGTGGCTGAATGATAGACAGCCGTGAACGGGGGGCGGGGTGGCAACGAAAGTGCAACGTTAATTATGGGCTAAATTGTATGCATATAATTGACGAATTGTGTTGAAACCAATAAGTTAACTGCTGATTAAAGTTGAATAATAAATATTTTAACACACATGACGAAACGCAAGCTGATACTGTTAAGTTCTCAAATCAAATTGCCCACACGGACAGATCTAAAATCAAAATTTGTGCTGTATACAATTTAGTGAAAATAGCTTTTACTTTGTTTAAAAACTTTGCATTTATTGCTCAAAAATTTAATTATTTAATATATCTGCCAAACCTCAGCACAATTTCTGGCAACCACATCACAAGCTTGACATAATTTATGATATACATTCAGTATTACAAGGGGCACGAAGGTCTCTTTTAGCTAATTAGTATTAAACCACATTTGACAAAAACTATACCATGCACACGCACACATATACAAGTTTTGTGGTAGTGCATATGAAACTTTTGAGGCAACCCAACACACATGTACACAAATTGAATTAAAATGCTGTTTATATCAAAATTAATTTGAAATGTCTCGCTTTGTCAAATTAACTTTTAATTGGCACGAAATTCAAACTCGAACAGAGAATACCCAAAAGCATCTTCTTGTGCAGCTGACATGCACAAAACAATTTTCAATTAATAAACAATCCAAACACACGCACACATACACACATCCTCTCTCTTTAATACAATTGCCATCACACACAGACGCCAATTGAAGTGAGAACAACAACTTTCTCGAGCATTGTCACCTTTTCTCTGCCATGCTCGACGCTTGGTATTATGTACATCAAAAGCACCGAAAACCCCATAAATGCGAATAATTAATGTGACATATTTGGCGTAATTGAGGCGCACACAGCATAAAGCATATGTGTGTGTTCGTGTGTTCGAGTGTGTGTGATTTTCTCAGAAGCATTCCTCAAAGCAACATTGCATGCCAAGTGGCAACTGCTTGAATGCGTTCCACCTATGCGGCGCAGCTAATTGAATTCTGCACATTGCTAGCGAACCAAACATGCATCAGTCTCTCAGTCAGTCGGCTTAAAAATATGCAGCGCCAGTTTTGCTTTGAGTCAGTTGAAGTCCACACTCGAAATTTATAGTTCTACAAACAAACAAAAATGGCAGCGTAATTGCTCCGAGTGCACAAAACTTTCTTAATACGATGTCGCAGTTGTAGCAGCAAACGCTTTTTGCTAACTTTGCAATGACAGTTTAAGTTGTTTTGCAGTGCGCCCAAAACTGTTAACCTACTCATCGCTCTACCTCAGCATTTGCTATTACTACTGATCCACTTGTTGTTTGGCCAACAAATTTACTTTTATTTTTTTATACTATGCGGCAAGCATTGTGTAATACACACACACACGTGAACTGCTGCTGTTGTCAACTCGTGTCTCAAACACATATCATCATTTCATTTCATTTCAATTTCAATTTCAATTTATATGAGCAAAGTTTTATAAAGTGTGTGTATGTCATGCTGACTATAACTGTCTCCCTCCTTCTCGCCTGTCACTGTCTCTTACCATCTCGACTGACGTTTTTTTTTTTCCTTCATACGGGCCCAAAACTCTGAACAGCTCATGTTTATTTTACAGCACTCGGTGTGCACTAAAAGTTCTAACAAGTGCTGATTGAGTGTTGAAAAACTGTCAAATAAATGTGCACAGCAAAAACAAAATTGAAACGAAACATATTGAAAATGAAAATGAAATGAAAAATGTGGAAATGTTGTAAAAGCCCTAATTTAATTTTACGCTTATGACATCGAGCTTAATTGTTCATAAAAGAGTGCGTTGGTATTTCAATTTCATTTATTGCATTTCGATATAATGCTGATTGATTGTTTGGCTGCGCAGCTGATAAATGTTTAATCATAAAAAACAGTTGATACATATTGTAAAACGTTTCCTAGCATCAAAGGTTAGTTATATAGCCAGAATCAACTTGATATTTCATTTAATTAAGGTTTTCTTTTACGATTCCCCATTGCTTTGCTATTCCAAATTTTGGTCATCTGACTTTAGTATTTATTTATTATCCTTACAATAGATAAGCAATTTTATTTTCGACTTGCATCTGTTGCTCCCTGGCTCCTAGCTCAACTTTGTAATTTATGCAACATTTTTAAAACTCCCAGAGTCATCGTTAAACAAGCCGCTTAACGCGCCTTAATTATTATGAAACTCCCAAATCTGCGCTTTAGCACAAATTGAGGGTAGAAGCTAAGAGTCAAGGGAATTGCAGTCAATACGCAACCGCAAGTACTGCACATAACTATTTATTGTGTGGGCGAAGCGAGCAGAAATATATTAAGAAAAATTGTGGCTATAATAATAATGTAAGTTGTGGCATAAGCTCATAAGTGCCATTTAAGCCAGTTGGCCTTGTTGTTGTGGTGGCTGTAACAGCCAGAAGTTCTGGCCTGACTGCAAAATGGCCCACAAGCTGGAATTAAAATACATATCAAAAGGCGCAACGCGAACTTTTGCCATAGACCAGAAAAGACCTCCCAAAAACTTTGTCGTCTCGAGCTCTTTGTGCCTTTGCCGCTTAGCTCATATGTGTCTGTGTGTGTGTGTGTGTATTAGTATTTGGCTCAGCTGTTTAATGCAGCTTAAATTTAATTGCAATATAGCCAAAGTTTCATATATACAAAATAGAGCGAGAGCTAATAAATTTTTATCACACACTCGCACAAGTGACAGCCCTGACAGAAGTTTCGTGTCCCCTGTTTAATGCTAATTAACATGCAATACGCCCAAAACTATGCAACACACTTCAAAGGTCACAGCAATTAAGCCCACCACACACACACCCAAGACGAGAGTTAGAAATTCGAGACGGCAGAAACATAAAATCCAAGCCACAACATTTCCAACTTATGCTACATTAAAGTTGCATTGAAAATGTTTGGCAGAAAATCTACACGAACATCTTTGAATAAAAGTCGACTGTTTAATGGCTTATATATATTATAAAAAATATTTATATCATTAAATCAAATCAAACAAAAATGAATGCCATTAATAATTTTCAATTTTGTTCAGTGGCTTCCCTTTGGTAACAAACGTACTACACCATTTTTAGATGTGTAAGTTGCAAGAAGCCCCAGCACGTAGTTGCCTCAATTTCGTTTCATTATGTGGCCAAAGTGGCAGGCAGCAAGTGTGCTTTATTAACACATTTCAACCGTGTGTGTGTGCATGTGTGTGTGAATACATTTATTGGAATATACATACATGTACATAACTTTTTTAATACACGTCGCCGTGGCCGGCTAGCTGACTGCCGCCTGGCTGCCTAGCAAATGCTTTCGGCTTTAGCTGTAATAGTTTAATAAAGTAGTAAAGCTGCGGAAATTAGATTTGACCGCACACCGGCATACACACACACACACACTGACACAGGAGACCTCATTGACCCCAACTACCAAACTATGGCGCAAAACAGAAGTCTGTGGGCCCAGCTTATTTCCGCCGCAGACAAACTTTCCAAACAGTTCAAGAACAAGAGCACCGGAAACACAACCAAAAAAAAAAAAAAAAACATACATATATATATATAAAAGAAAGCAAAGCAAAAAAAAAAATGCCGTAGCAAATTATACGAGTACGATGGAAAACCCTTGTTTTGAGGTTTGTGCCAGCCTTGTCAATAAAAATGTCGAAAAAGTTTGTGGCCTAAGCATTAAGTAAAGAAACACGACCAAGTTGAAAAGGGTTGTCCGAAAACTAGCAATGCATGTATCCGTAGCTCTAGACTTCTTTTTATGCTAGAATATGGATACATGCCATTAAAGCCGGTTTGTTAGTTTGGCTAAATTTAATTAACTTAGTTCTGGGGTGTTGTTGTTGTTTAGCGGTGTGGCATTAATAAAAGTAAGGCTCGGTGCCACTTTGGTTATTTGTTTTCACTTGGCAGGGCTATTGAAAAATTAATGCAATAAGCAATAAGCCAAAGGAAAGGAAAAAAGTAAAAAGCAAACTTTCATATCCATAACATCTCCCCCTACAATGCTCAACCACTTAAGAGCTTAGCTCTCTGCAACGAGCGCAATTAGGTGAGAATAAAGTTAACAGCTCTGATTTTCTATAATGGATATTGATGTGCACCTCCCTCCTCCTCCTCAATCCCCTCACGCACATACACCATATTGTGTGTTGTAAACAGCTTGCACATTGAAGTTAGGCTTTCTAATTTTTGTTCCTCTTATTTTTAATAAACGCCTGGCGGCTTATTTAATGTCAGGATAGCAACAGCCTTGCCAACTGCCACCTGTCAGCAGCACATATTTTGTTATTATCAGTTTAGCCAGACCTAAGTGTATGCCGCACACATATTCATATATGTATATATGTATGCAGCTCATTTTCTAGCTCATTGCCAGGCTTTTTCTGGGGGCGGGGGCTGGGACATGCGCTAAATTAATTTATTCCACTTTTGTTGTTAGACAATATCCTTTTGACTTGCGCGTAACACGGTATACAAGGAAGAAGGCAGCTAGAAAGCAGCCGTTGCCAGCGCTTCTATTAAATGAAAATGAAATTTTCTGAAGGCTGCATCAGCAGCCGCCTGGGCCGTTATCCTTTTTCAAAGCCGTAGCCGATGCCGAACTGTACATAATAATATAAAACCAACGGTTGTGAGTTTAAAGAAGGCACAGCGGTTGCTGCGGGCTGTTCTCTAGTCAGTGTCAAGTGAGCACAGGATACTTACTTGTTAGCAGCTTGGCTGTCAAGATTTCTTTGCCATAAAGAAAACTAATGGGCGTACTACGAAGAACAAGTTGAGGCCTTTGCAAACATGTTTAAGCCTATTAAAAAGACTTTATAGTAAAAAATTGGCATACAAAATAAAATTATCCTACTTAAATATACTGTATAAGTTAAATTAATTGAATTTATATTTATTTTTATTTTTATAATAACTATGTTATTCTTGTTTCGTTTTAGGTAAGTGCACAAGGCTTCATCTTTGCAACAAGACACGTGCTGCACGTGGCGGTAAGCAGTTGTCTTACAATATCTATATTTTGTATCTAAATATTTGAAATTGTGCTAAGCTGCAGATAAAATCTAAAATACTTATTAATCGACATATCAAAGCTTCTTTTGTTGATATTTTTGATTATTTTCGTTATATTTTTTATATTGTTTCTTCTTTCGCCATTGAAAACGAACAAAGTTGCGTCACATTGTCACATACTGACTCATACTTCTACCAAAGCCAGAAAAAGGCGTATAGATGTGGTAAACCATATTGACCATAATAATGCAAATGACCGGAGTAAAATATATTGATAGATTCAATGCAAACACACACACGCACTCTCACACAGCACTGCACCTCTATCGTTTGTAGGCCTGTGGCTTTTGCATATTATAAAATCTGATGTTGGCTCAAAGAGTTCATTTTAGACATGGACTCTGGTCAAGCAGTTTGAATAAATATTAAGCAATTTATGTTGCTAAAAATATTAATCAGCTTTGAACTGATGATGATGATGTCCATCAACAAAATGGATTCTCGGCCAAAATTTGTACAAAATTTATCCACAAATATAAGTAGAAGATTGACTAAGCTTAAAAGTGGTCTTCAGCTGGCTTTCTGTTAGCTGGTTTTCTGGTTGGTTCTCGTTGTCTATTCTTGTTGCTGAGGCACTCAATCAAAAATCACATTTCCGTGTTGTTGGCCAGCACTAAAAAATGTGTAGCACACGCACACACACACACACACACACACGAATGTGAGGCAAATGTAATTAAAATTCGATATACTTGTTTTCACCCAAAAATGCCTACAGAGACTAAAAGGGATAGAGACCAAGTTAGAGGGAAATGACAGAGACATAGTCGAGTTATACAAACACCCCCAATACACATAATCACAAACACAGATACAACCACAAGATGCGTGTGCAGATTTCATACATCATCATCATCATCATCATCATCGTCATGCATTGGCAACAATATTTGCCAGAATTTAAACTTCAATTTAAATTTTTGGTCAGATTTGCACGTACTCAACGCTCGGTGTGTTTTTGTAATTACATGCACATACGCAGAACACACACACACACGCACACGCACAGATTTCATGCAAATTGATGTTGCTTTTAGCACACATACTCACAGACAAAAAAGGGGAACCCAGTTCAACTCAGAAAAATAGCTGCTGCTGTTGCCACATTTCGTTTGTTGTCTGTGCTACTTTACAGCTGGGCAACAATGAAGATTTATAAATGCATCACAACCGAAATTCCTCCTACTCAATGCTCGGTGGCAGCATCTGGATGGCATTTCAGTCTACTTTTGGCTCTGTCAAGTACTGTGTGTATGCTATAATAGCCATAAATTCGGCTAGAGCAGCGATTTGGCAACAACAATAGAAATGGGGCCAGTTATACTTATAAAGAGAAGGATAGAGGTCGTTGATCATTGCATGATGATTGCAATCATCTATTCCTGGGCAGGAAAGTAGAATACATTGCCATTCATTATGCATTCGAAATAAAGGCAATGAACTTTCATAATTCTTCGAAATAGATGTTTACCTTTCAGATTCATTAATTAAAAAGCTCATCAAAGCGTAGTCTAATCAAATTACTATATGTGGGCGATAAGCAAAGTTTCATCTAAGCGAATCACACAAAATATTTACGTAAGCTTTCTAATTCAAAAATATGTTCCCATTGATGTTGTTTAAACATAAACGAACATAATCCTTTGGCTTAACAGTTACATATTCTGTTGCCTAGCAAATTAATAATTTGGGTAAATTATATAAAATATGTTTTTAGTTGAGAGTTTTGCTAACTTCTGTGCACAAGCACTAACCATTAGCAGATTTGCAACATTTCGTAAATTTTGAGAGTTGTTTTTATGTATTGTATAACTTATGGCAATCATATAACAAAATATTTTAGCTTTTGCTCAAATTAAATAAACGCCACAGAACTGCAACAACAAAAACTATAAAATCGTATACTCGAGCGCATAGCGTAACAAAATTCAATATCGCTTTTAATTGCATGTTGCCTAGGCAACAGCAGCAGCAGCATCAGCAGCAACAGCGACAGCAACAGCAACAAACAACAGCAACAACAATTGACAGACATTGTTAGCCTCGTTGCAAGCTGAGCTGCTGCTGAGTTGAGGCTAGGGGTTTAGTATTTGGTTGGTTGACTGGCTGACGGTTAGGCTGGCTGGCTGACAGGCCACTTATATAAGAGACTGACTGGGGCCAACCTGTAATTTAGCAAAATGTTATGTAAACTTTAAATCGAGTTATGCATTTTAATTGGTTGTTGTACAATTTGCAAGCGGCACGTTTTGTTTGCCACATCCACATATTATACATATATGGAATCATGGATCTATGGTTAGAAATACAAGAGCACGTTTCAACAAGAACAAAAACAACAACAATAATAATTTTTTTTTTTTATTCGTAATGCAATTGGATTGTTGTTTTACAACATTGTTATTTAAAGGTTACGCACATCTCTATGTGTATTCAATTAAGTGCAAATAGTTGAACCGACATTTGAAAATGTTTTTTGTTGCACCAAAATGCAAAACTATGAAAATGCCGAGCAATTAGAAGACCTTTCATTCGTTTTTAATTAAGAAGTTTTTAGCATATTGAATTTCCATCTTTTATGCTTGAGCTTAAATTTAACAGTAAGGTTTTAATTAAATCCATTTGCTGTTTTGTATTTACAAAACCTTTTTTGTTTTGCTTCGTATACTTAATTTATTAGCACCGAGTTTTTATTTAATTACAAATTTATTGCTTTACCTTTTTTTTCTTTTAAGCTGCAAGCTAAGAAAACTTGCAATATTAACTATGCAACTCTCTACAGATTTTGTTTTCCTTAGCCGATTTTAGTTCTTCGCTTAATTTAGAATGCTTTGTAACGTTTTCGGGACTTGCCTTCAAAGTATGCAATGCACATTTGTTCAGTCAAACGCAGCTGAGGCAACCACAAGGAGCGCATCTAGACCGCAGCTTAAACTTAATCTACCTCTTGGCTTAATTGCTGCCACTACCTGCAAATTGCACCCAAAAGGCCAGCCAACCGGGAGACAACCAAAACAACCTTAGTAGAGACTGGAGTCCTCAGTCTTTTCAGCTGCTGTTTCTGCTTCTGCTTGGCTGCTTCTGTGCCCACAGCGCTAACTCATTTTAATGATGTTTCCCCTGCCAACAGCAGCGTCTTAAGTGCAGCAGTGTCGTCTTGAAGTCTCGTTCTCTCTCTCTCCCTGGCAATTATGGCCAAGTAGCTGTGCTTACATGTGGCCAAATTGTTGTGGTCGCCTCACGGGCGCATTAAAAATGAATAATGTGCGCGACTCGCTCCTACAATGTATGCACTGGCTTCACAACGATTGCCAGGCAGCTGCTACTGCTATTGCCGCGTAGAGTAACAATTTTCTCCTGTTGGCAATCCCTTTTGGGCTACTACAACAACAATAACAGCAACAACGAACTACAAAAACGTTGGCTTGCCCATTTCAATCATACAAATCCATGCAATCAAATTCCGTTGCGCAATACAATTAGCTTTTCTACCTTCTACCTGCCGCCGCTCAAATAAAACAAAACAAAATGTCAAGAAAATAAATGCTGCTTGGTTTTGGGCTCCGCACTTTATTAGGCTTAAAGCGAATCCTGCTTACCTGTGCCCCAGGCTATCCTTCTTGCCCTTACGCTTTGATGTTCAAGTTAAGCCCAGCTAAATTGATTTTCCTTACAGTGGTTAGAAGACCATGGTCCGCAGTCCTGCGACCCGAGTCCTGTTTTCTGTGTCCTTATTCCCCGGTCACACTCTCAGCAATAAACTTCAAATGAAGCGAGCCGCTATTAAGTTATGCGGCTTTATTTGCCAAGCTTTTGTGTTTTGTGCTAAATAAGTGCACAAATAAATTCGACAAAGGATACAAAAGTACAACAAGGACACTTAGCACTGAGAACAACAACAACAAAAAAAGAAATATAAAAAATTGCATTTGAATTTTTCTATAGCCATTGCATGAAATATTTCAACAAAAAAACCATATAATCCAACTGGTTTTAGTTCTGATATAACTGTGCCAAGTATTAATATGCGCCTGTTTTTTAATGCATCTCATTGTTTTTAACATTTCCATTAGGATATTCATACATGTATATGCTTAAGTCATGTCTGATTTATTTATAACCGAATCTTCTCTTTCTTATTTATTTTCATTCTTAAAGCTTAGAGTTCTTTATTGTCTGAGTACCTACCCTTAAGCACTGCTAAGCATTTTCAATTTCACTAAGTCGCTTTAATAACACGCGTCCCTTTTCATAGCACACCACCCAAACTCCAGAACTAGGAGCCCAGGACCCAGACCCTGGAATCAGGACCTTGCACCCATACTGTGCTTTGCGGCTTTAGTTGCATTTGACTTTGTGGTTTGACGTTGTTGCGTTTGTTTGTTGTTGTTATGTATTCTGTTTTTTTTTTTGTTTTTTTTTTTTTGCATTTAGCTTTTTCTTTTTGTTGTTGTTGTTGCTGTTGTTGTTTGTTGGTTGCAACACACGCAACAGCTTTTTGTTCACACTTTCGCCTGGAAAAACAATTTTGCTGCTGGCCGGGGTACCAAATCACAAAACCTGCAACCAGTCGAGGCAGTTGTTGTTGTTGTTGTTGCTGTTGCTTTTGCTGCCCCGCATACATTGCGGTTTCTGTTGCATAATTATTATGTTGTGGTTGCAGCCAGCCCCACCGAGCCCAACCATCAGTTGATTTTGTTATTGTTGTTGATGTTGTTGGAAAAGCATTTACCTTGTTTGTGGTGCATTGAGCCCAGTGCAAAAACTGTTGCCTAGGCTAAAAGCTGAAATTACTTTGGTTTGAGCGGCTTTTAAATCTTTGCTGTGTGCGAGTTTATTTTAGGCAGTTGATTTTTTGTTTTCTTTTTCCCCCGTTTTTCAGCTTTAAAAGCTGGTTTTGAAACTGGTTTGGAAGGTTGCAAATGAAAATTGGTAATTGGATTTTAAAATGGTTTTGATTGGTCGAAAGAAAACATTGAAGTGAAAAATAACAAAGACTTAAGTATTAGGGGAAAGTTAAATTGTAAAAACTTAAACTGCATACTTATATTTTTTTTTAACTAAATTAAATCATTAGCATAATCAGTTATAAATAGTTCATTACATAATTGAAAATTTCGAACCGAAAACATTAATCCACTATTTATATCCAATCAACTTTGCTTCTTTTCCATTTAAGAAGCCATTCCTTTAGTAAAAATCTTTATAAACCTAAGGAAGGTTCAAGTTCGAATGTTATTTAAGGAATGGCACATAAAAGGGTTAACAACTCATCAGACAGTTTCGAATTGTAGTAGCCCAAAACTTAAACCCCATATATCTAAGAACAACATCCTCCATGCTGCAGCCTCTAAACTAAACAAAAAGGGCACTTTTGCGTATAAGTCAACGAAATAGTAAATAACAACAAAACAACAAGAAAAACACAAACAGACGAACAGACGAACGGGCAGCAACTGGCAACCAAACAAGAGCAACAAATTTTTCGGCTGTGCTTAACAAATGTTACACAAAGCGTCGCATTGACTAAGGACTTCGGTCCGAGTCCTGACTATTTGGCCAACTGGCTGGTTGACTGGTTCTGATGCTGCTTCTGGTTTGTCTGTCTGTCCTTCGAGTCCAGCTTCTGTTGGTGTCATTTGTTAAAGAGGCTTGTCAACATGCCTTATAACAAGCCGGCTACGGTTCGGACTTCAACTGTATCTCTGCTCTTTACGCCTGTAAAGTGGCCGGTTGACTGTTGAGAGTGTAGAGAGCGAGAACGTTAGAGAGTGTAGGGTGGCAGGAGGTGTATTGCCCAAAAACTCGAAAGCAATAATATTTTAGCTTTTGTTATAGGTTTTTCAAGCTGCTAACATCAGCAACAGCAACAGCAGCAGCAGCCAACGTCTGCTTGTTTGTATATTTGTAGCATACTTTTGTGCACTATTTGCACAGCACTTGCAGAGCAAAGTCCACAAGGAGTGGGTAGTAGAGAAGGGGAAATAAAGTCTTAGCTTTTCAATTTGCACAACACATTTGTTGTTTGTCTGTATACACAAAATATTATATTCTTAATTGGTGTTTATTGTGTGTCACACACACACGCATCCAGTCACACTCAATTTACAAAGAGGTCAAACACTCACACGTTTTTAGGCTTTCGTTACGCACACTCGAAAGTGCCATAAAAATGTCAACGCTGCATTTTCTGGCCAAGTATTAAATTGTTCGAGCCACAAACAAAAGCCAAAACAGACAACAAACAGACACACAACTTGCCTCTGCATTTGCCTTGTTTCAAATGTAATTTGCTGCTTTCCTTTTATTTTTTTTTTTTTGTACAGAGGAAAACACTCCTGAGGCCAGCAAATGCAATGACAAAACTCCGGTTTGAATGCTTGTCCAGCTGCTCTTTTCATTTCCCACTCTCCAACTCTCTCTCTCTCTCTCTCTCTCTCTCTCTCTCTCTCTCTCTCTCTCCTCCGACGTTTCTCTTTTCTGTAGCTTGCAGGCAAATTTCATTCAAACAAAAAGTTTTGTATCTCTCTCTCGTCTCGTGTGTGTTTGCGAGTGCGGTAAATTGCTTATGAAATTGCAATTTGAGCTCACTCTGTATATCCTGGTCACTGATTTTTATTTAATTTTGCCTGCGGATGCCACACAGTTTATATGTGCACGTATGTATGTATCGTTGTGGCAACAGGACAACAGTGGGTGCAAAATGTATCACATTACATGAAGACACTCGGCATAAATTTCAACTATTTTGCATATTCAGTTCAAGTGAACAGCAGTTGCATTCATTCAGTCAGTCAGACAGTCAGTCATTCAGTTTGTCAGCTTGTCAGTTCGTTGGGCAATAAAATGTATTATGAACTAAATTTGTATGGACAACCAGAGACCAGACTCAACTTTCTTCTTCTTCTTCTTTTACTTATTTTCTATTTTTTATGCCCAATATTATTAACTGTAGTTGTTGCAAATCCTGTCCAAATCCATTGGCTCTGTAGGCTTTAACAAAGTTTTTACCTTTTTGTTTATATGCTAGCCAAAGTTTTAGCTCTCTTTCTCTGGTTTTTGGCTCAAATCAAGAATAATGGTCCCATTGCAGATTCTAGGTAGTACGTTTGATTGTGTGTATGTTGGTCTTTTTGATTTGTATGCAAAGTGTTAAGGTTCATGCTTTTGCCCAATAAGTTCAGTTTGGGTCAGATATAAGGCATAAAGATAAAGGCAAAAGAAACAGAAAGAGAAATTGGTTTGTTTGTGTTGCGAGTTGAAAGTCTATTTGCAGTTTGTACTAGTTGGCCGTATTGATACGCTTCCGCCCTTTTTGTCAGCCAACTTCATTAGAGGCATGTGCGAGCAAAGTTTTTTTGTTTTTTTTATTTCTCTTTTTGGAAAAGTTCAACTTGAAAGTCATCCATTGAGATCTTCAAGTTATTTGTGGCAACTATCGGTTCTGATTGAAGTTTTTCAATTCTGTTAAGTTGAATAATATTTGTTTTTACCTTAAAATGGTTTTCTTAAATATTTTAAATTGTTGTTTAGAACAAAAATTATATAAGTATATATTTTATTGCAGATTTGACAATTCTTTTTTTTTACTTTTTTTTAAACACAATTCCACTTTATTATACTAGTTTCATTTAATATAACATTCAGTTATCTTTGGCAACGATTAATGCCTGGCTTTGTAGGTTTATGCAATGCCATTTGGGTTGATGCTTAAAATGATTTATCATTAGCAACAGTTGAAATAACTAATTCGCTTTTGCCAATCTCATTATTTTGGCATTTTAGCCCACACTCAACCCACACAAACACGCATATGTTTGGCCATGTTTGGTCGAGAGTTTATTTGATTTTTGTTGTGTGTGCGGTACGCAAAAATTTGTTGCCCATTTATGGACGAAAAATGCATTCAACTGTGAGTGTCATGAGTTGAGGCAAATGCAATTTGCGCAGTTGCCATTGCAACAGTAGCAACAACAACTCCTTCTCATTTTGCATTACCTTGTTTGTGTGCATATAGCTGATCTGGTTTAGTATGTGTGTGTGTGTGTGTGTGTGTGTGTGTGTGTGTGTGTGTGTGGCAAGTCTCATCATTGGATCTCCAGCGCCACATGCATCAAACAAATTCGATAGCGTTGCTTTCTGGCTGTACTACTACTACTATCCAAGGCTGCTGCCGCATAATAAGCGTAAACGTTGGCTAACAAGATTCATGCAACGCTTTTGTGCCCCGCAGGCAAACATGCAATGGCCATCAACGTGTCCTGTCCACTCTCAGTTCCACATATCACCTCGCCCAATAGCCCGCCCGCCCCAACCACCCACTCGGCGAATTGTAAACGAAACGCGCTTAATGCAACTTTGTTGCTTCTACGGCTACGGCTGCTGTTGCTGCTGCTGATGTTGTCAGCTTGGCTGGGGCAGGCAGGCAGCGATTGAAAAATCCCACTTGGGCGTTTTTAATTGGATTTTAAAATACTTGTCCCATGCAGGCAGGCAGGCAGTCAGGCAGGCGGTCAGACAGTCGGACAGAGGCCAAGCCATAACACACACTCTCAAACACACACACACACACATAAGCATCAGGCTCAGCTCTCTCTTTATATCTCTCTCTCTCTCGCTCTTAACTGACCATCCAACCAGACCAACAACATATCGACCAGCAGACGATGGTCAGCAGTCAGGGGCTCAACACGCTCGTTATCCTTGTTTCCTGATGCTGCCGCTGCTGCTCCTGCTGTTATTTTTGTTGTTGCTTCTACTGCTGCTGCTGCTGCTGCTGTTGTGCACAATTTGGTTACGTGTTTGACCTGCGGCGATTTTTCATTGCATGGCCGGTTTATTTTTTCTGAGGGGTGCAAAGAGCGAAGTGGAGCCCATACATTAATGGCATTGCGAAATTTGTATTGCAAATGTCACTAAGGGTCTTCTCTGGCCGTTAAATCCCTGCCATAAATATAATCACACGTGTTTTTGTTTGCCCCCAAAAAATTCAGCACAGCTTTATTTTGCACCTTCTCCATGAAAAGTGTTGCATACGAATAGAGAAATCATTTTAAGATTGTTACAGCTGTTTCATGAAAAACTTTAACATTAACGTTACAAACAACAAAAATGAATACTTTTTTAAGCTTTCAAGAAAATCAAGGCTCAGCTTAGTAACTGGTCTTTACCGCTGCACAGAATTTAATTTTAATGAGAGCCCGGCAAGCTTTGCATTATCATTAGCATATTTGATTAAAAGTGTCATTAGGAGTACTCAGAATTAAGACAGTTGGCTGCATCATTTTACGCTTCAACGCAACTTGTATAAGATGAAAAACCTGTCGCTAAAAAACTTGTCCGGCAGTGCGCACACATTTTAATTTCAACTAATTGCCGCCAAGCCAAGGCAAAACCCAGTTGCACTAACACAAACGTGAAAGAGAACTCGTTTCTGGGATAAACAGAATCACTGCGCGTTTTTGACTGCAGCTGCAGCAACTGCAGCTTGCCGACGCTTAAGTAATTAAAGCGTGCACTTCGTTAGCTTTAAGGGTAAGTGTGCTGTGTCCGCCTCCTAATTGTGACAAGTGTCCGGCGAACAGGACTTGATTTGTATGTAAATTGAATTCAATGTCTTTTCATCAAAGCAAAAGTTTACTCTTTGCTCTGGCTGTCTGTGCTGTTACTTACCTCTTTGCCAGACTAATTTACTTTTAATTATTCTAATGACTCGAAGTTCGACAAATTAGCCTTAATGTGAGAGTAAGTGCGTCAACAAACACAAATGTCTACAAACAAGTTTAGCGAGTTGTTGTCTCAAACAACACAACTTCAATTTATGGATGATCAATTGAAATATTTATAGATTCGCTAAAACTGTGTCAAGCTTTAAGAAAAGTATAATTGCTTAAACGTTGAGCTTTAAAATCCTTTATGAAGAGCGATAAGTATACAATTAACCATGGTGTTTTCAAGATTGCATGACTTACAAACTTGACTGGCCCGCTAGGCAAATATTTTTCTTGTTACAAATTATGCAAAGATAAATAAATTTCACATAAACAAAAGCGACTAAAAAACAAAAAGCAGAAACAAAAGCATAAAATAACACACAGAAAACAAAATGAACAAAAAAGCACACAAAATCAACTTTGATTTAAGTTTACAAAAATGCTTAGCAATTGCTTTGCTTTTTTAGCTTTTGTTGTTTTTGTGTTCGGCACGGCATTCAGTATTCTTATTTCATTCTTTTTTTTCTGTATATTTTTCACTCTGTTGATCTCCTTTTTTTTTGCTCTGCATCGCGACTTTTGTAGATTAACAGGCAACAAAATATTTTTATTTTTTATTGTTTAGCGACGCTGATTTGCACTCTGCCCCGCCTCAGCATCCGCTCCCTCGCCAGTTTCTGCCCATTGCAACAGCTGCCAACTACACGCCATGGAATTGTCCAACTGTTTGTCTATGTGGCTCAGGATTTTGTTGTCACTTCAACACACACACACTGACACAATGTAAAATAATAAAAAGAAAAAAAGAAGTGGCTGCATAACAAAAAATCCACTTGAATTTTTGTACACTTTATATTTTGTACATTTGCAAAACGAAGGCAAATAAAAATATACAAAAAAAAAAACCAACACGACAATAAAAAATCCTGTTCTTGTTTGCACGCAAAATTTGCGCTTGTCTGCCTTACGGCTTGTCAGCTCGCATGTTGCATGGTTTTAGGCGGGATTTGTTGCGCGCTTTCACTGTCTACCCTGTGCCTCATTCCCTTCGCAGACCCTCACTGGGTCAGCGACAACTACAAAGGCAGCAATTTACCACTGCCTTCTTCCTGTCAATGTGGGAATTTATCTTTTTTCTGTTTTGTTTGTTGCTTTTGATTCAGTTTCTTAATATTGCACATTGTTGCTGCCTGGAGAAAAACGGTCGAGTGAAGGCTAAGCTCTACACTAAGATCAACTCAAAAAACCATAATTAATTCCATGGGGATTTTGGATGAATTTTCTTTATTTTATAACGGTCATAAAAATACTTGTAAATTTTTCAATTTATTTTAAAACTCATCGTTTCATTAACATTTGACTACGTTTTATTTTCTGTTTATAATATTTTTTAAATCATCTAGATTTCAGCTTTAAATCTTTTCCATTATATAAAGCAGAATTTTATTAAAATCAAACTCGCATTTTTCGCCCACATTTTCTTTGTTATTTTTCATGGCAATGTTTTTTTTACTTTTTTTCTTTTTCATTTTTGTGGTTATGCCTGTGTATTAAATTAGCATAAATGATTTTTAATAATTATGCTCATGAAGCTGCGTTGATGCGCCACTCCCTCTCTTTGCCACGCCCATTTGGCCAAGCAAAGCCCCCAACAAGCAGCTGGCGCACAAATTACAAAATAATGAGCGCCAAGTGCAATGTTTTTTTTTTTTTCTTTTCGGTTTAAATTTAACATTCACCGTCCGGCCGACTATTATTTTTATATAACGGCCCCTGATGTTGATGCTCGGATTCTCGGTTGATGGGATGATATTTTGGATGCCAATGCTTGGTGCTGATGGTGCTTCATGTTGGAACGATATTTGTGCAATGTCGAAAATGTTTTTTAATTGCACTTAAAATTTTATTTAAATGCTTGCCACATATGCCGAAATGTGGCAGCAGGCTGCAACAATGCCTCAAGCACTTGGCATTCATACTTACATTTGGTTATAATAAAACTTGAGAGTTTTCACTGCACTTGAAGAACTTGCAAATTGTTGCAACACTTGAAATATTTTCGTGCATTCTATTTAAAAAAAAAAAATATTTTCATATTTATATGATTTTTATTTATTTGCAGGCTGCGCTTTCGTTAAATTTGGTTCCCAACAGGAGGCTCAATCGGCAATAACCAATTTACACGGAAGCCAAACTATGCCGGTAAGTGCACTTAATTCAAAAACAGTATACAATACTTATCTATAAACACTCAACGAAACAAGAGTCTCGATATGTCAGCAACCGAAATTATCAACTTCTTAAGCTGCCACGCACACATCAATTTAAGTAAATTGATAGTACTATAGATTGCATTGAAGCCTGACATACTATAATGCCCAATATAATTCCAATTAAACTGGCGTGTTTCCCACGCAACCAAACAATTGAATTTGAATTGGAATTCGGGTTTGAGTTGGGAATTGAAGTTGACGCTGATGTTGTTGAAGTTGTCGACTTGCTGTCAACTCCCACGCTGCTTTGTTGGCGAATAAAAACATCTAGCCGTAAATATTTTTCAAAGTTTTTTTCATTTTTGTATTTCCTTTTATTTTCAATTCACGTTTTTTTCATTTGTCAAGGACATGCTCTTGAGTGTGCGAATAATGCGAAACTAATGAAATTTTTAACCTGTAGTACTTAGCGTACTGCGTGTTTGTTGTTGTTGGTGTTGTAGTTGTTGTTTGTTGTTCTGTTATAAAGTACTTAGGAAACTTCATTTAAGCTTCAAGTAGCCGTAAAGTCCTACCACAAAACTTTTACCCTGCCTCAAAAATAAATTCGAATTAAATTAAATAGCATGACCTGAAATTATTATTATTATGTTTTATTATATTCCACTTGTGTTTCGCTTGAATGGAAACTCAAGCAGAGCTCTAATTTTCTAAAAAATAAATATATATATATAAACACAAATCTTAGTATTAAATTGTTTGGCAACAACCGAGAAGCTGGCTGAAGGTTTTTCGTTTCGTCTGCTTCTTTTCTTGCTTTGTGCAACGATTTTGTTCCGACGACTGACTTCATTATACAGACATTTTGTAAGAAAATACCATATAACTACATATATGTATGTTTATATTTATTTAAATGTAGATATATGTATGTATGTGCATTTGTGCTCTATGACAACGTTGCTGCTGCCGCTTTTGGGCCAGGCCTGGCCTCAACGCGTTGCGGGAATTATTTTTTTTCTTGTGCGAAAATAAATGAAATTTGCATGACACTTGAGTTATTTTGCACGTAAATTGCTTCTTTTGACAAACAACACAAGCAAATACACAAAACCAGCCAACGAGCGGCTGCCAGCCCAGAGTAGATTCGGCGCGGTATGAGCAGAGAGGGGGGGGGATTAAAGCAAACTGAAATGTTTGCCATTGTTGTATTTTTGGTGTTTACATCAGTGCAGTGCGAACGGTTTTTCAGTTTCCAAGTCAACGTCAACTCTCTCTCACTAAGAGAGAGAAAGAATGCAGATTGAGTACTGAACGAGTATACTGGTCGCTGATGCTTTTCCTAGTCCTCTTACTCTGAAGTCCTGCCTGCCTGCCTGCCTGCTTGCTGCTTTATTTACCACTCAGATTGTTGGCTGGCTTCAACGAAAGGCAAAGGCGAATTTTACATTTTCGTTTAGTGTGTATCTCTCTCTCTCTCTCTCTCTCTCTCTCTCAACAACTCGTTGTCGCATTTAAATTCAAATTCAAATATTGTTGATGAAATTTGTTGCTTAATTTGCAATTTAGATTCGTTTTTAAACAAACGCGTCCCGCGCTCCGTCCCACAAACTCTCAAGGCAAATCATCATGTGTTTACTTAGGCGGAAATTCTTGACGATGTTGTTGATGTTGTTGTTGTTGATGCTGATGTTGATGATGATGGCGGCGCTGTCGCGTAATTACAGCAGCCTGACGCCATTGCCCTGTTAAGAAAGGATAGAAAGAGCGAAGAAAATAGCAAAATCAATGCAACAATATGCTGTAGGGCAAACACATTTTTTTGCAACAATAACACAACATTTTTGGGTTACAGGCAGCTGTTTACAACACCCACCACAAACAAATTCAGACTTTAGGCAATACTTTGGGTACTGGGTTAAAAAAAAATCTTGGAAAATATAGCCGCAAGTGAGGCACATAAAAAAAAACCAAAACAAATAAATACCGGATACAAGCCGGCAAACCCCAAATATAAATCCGCACTCAATCGAAATCAGCAAACCGTTGGGCTTAAGTCAATTCGCCCATTTTAAACGTCAATCGTCACATTTTACAGCTGATTGCAGTCAATATACAGAAAATCAAAGCAAAGCCCCGAGGTGTTTTGAATATGTGAATTTCTATGTGTGTACATCTTACGAAAGTTTAAGAAAGTCTTTAGATGGTAGCAAGCCACATAAAAGTGTTTTTCTTTTAAAATGCTAATTTTTTTTTGCAGATTCTTGAATGTTTTCTTTTAGAAATGTGCTGCTGAAAACAAAAACAGCTTGAAATTTATGGGAACATAACAAATATATACAGATTTATTGCAGATTTGTTTGATTTTTGCGTATGAACAAATAATTTTTTGTATTCAAATTTATTTTAGTTTGTGCCTGCTAAATTTAATTATTCCAGTTGTCTATTATTTTACTCCCGTTTAGAGGTATGCTTCATATGCTTTTTTGCTCTTGCATAAGGCATTGACCTATCTATCTATTCATACACATTGCTGCAGGCCTACAACCAACAGCACATCACTCTAACTGTTGGCAAAACAGAAAGCTATGCCGAGGGCGGCTAACATGTCTGACCTGCCATGCCCTTGCCGTGGCTCACGCCCACGCTCTCGTTCGACACCCACGGGCTGACAACGACAGCTGCAATTTTTCACCTGGGCAATTTTTAAGATGAGCAGCATCAGAACAACGCCCCACCAAAGACGACTAAAGCAAATTGCTAGCTATCGTGAAGCAAAACGCAAGAAAAAAAAACAACAGAAATGAAAAGTGTGTGCATAAAGAGTGAGGGATTGTAGAGTAGAGCAATTTCTGTTATATATATGTATGTTTTCTTTTTTTTTTAATTTTAAGATCGCGTATTTTTTGAACTGTGCTACGTTTTTTCTTTTTTTTTAAACATGCCTGCACATTAAGCATTTTAATGTTAGCTAGGGAGGGCAGGTGTGGAAACGGGGGCGTGGCAGGAGGTGCGGCTGCCAAGTTGGCAGTTGTAATTGCAATTTGGCATTACGACTCTGGTCCTGGTAGCCAGGTAATTAGCGCAAAACGACGCGGCGGCAGCTGTTGTATAAAATTTTTAGTAGCTTGCACAAAAGTATGCTACACTTTTGCTCCTGCATATATTAATTATACACCGAAACCAGAACGGGCCGCAGAGCTAAATTGCTAAGTGCAACAACACCAACAAATGCAGCAACTGAACGAACAAAAAAAAATTGATTGCCTACCTGCAGGCGTCAAAGTTGCCAAAGCAGCAGCAGCGGCAGCAGCAGCGGCAGACGAACCGCAAGTTAATTTCAAGCTTAACAAAGTTTTTTTTTCGGGTCCACCCCACCGCTCTACTCATCAGTGCGCTCTGTTCTGCTCTGCTCTGGCTTCGATGGACAGACAGGCTTGGCTTTTATCATGTTGATGTACCACAAAAAGCTTTTAAAAAATTTTTGATTACGCCAAACCTTAAGCAGCTTATGGACACCACGCTTGCCGCGCCGTCCCCTTTTCTCTGCAGCTGCCCGGCTGGACATGGGAAACCAGCACTCATTAAAAAGGAATTTGCAGTCCGTCTACTGCGACCAAAATCTCCTTTTCGGCGAAACTGGACTGAGTCTGGACACTTTCTATTCGAGCGCCCACATCACCCACAGAGTGCATGCATTCGGGTTTCCTGTTAATCCTCTAGCACTCAACATGTTATAAGTCGCTTTTAGTGCGGTTTGCAAACGTTTTCTAAACAGAAGAAACCTAGCAAAAAACAAAGCATAGCTATGGCATAGTCGAAACTTAAAATCACTTACTTGATTTTTCTTTTTTCTTGATAAACAAACCGAAGCCGAACCTTAACATAACTTTAATTTTCATAAGATATGAGTTTTGTTCATTTTTTATAAAAAAATATTGTTTTCCTTGTTTGGAGAACAATGTTATACACACTATCTGTTCAAAAGTATCTAAACATAGTCGCATATGGCCTGTTTTACTGTAGGGTATTAAAAAGTTTACAGTTGTAAACAATAATTTCGTATTCACTCAACACAACATTCACTTTTTTCCACACATTTGCATAAGCCGCTGATGCGATTTTTTTTTTTTCGCCCACTAGGTGTGTGTGTGTGTGTATGCGGGTGTTGTTGTGTGCTGTGTGTAAATGCGGCTTAGAAAAACGGGCGAGTGAGCTGTGAGCAGTGGGCGTGGCTGTGCTTGTTAATGAAAGCGCGCGCATGCATTAAAGCTGCTGCTGTAAATGCTTTTGATTGGCGAAGCGCAAAACAGCTCAGCTAAAATAAAAAAAGAGCTCAAAAATGGCCAACAGCAGAAACAGCAGCTGCAAAGCAATCTAAGCAAGTCTGATTGACCAGAGTTTGGGTAGCAAATAAATAAATAAAATGTTTATAAATTAAATAACAGCCAAAGTAACACAAGAATTACAGCTTAATGCCCGCACACTGACAAATGGCGAATAAATTAGGCAATTAGCATTTTTGTTTCATCTTTTACTGGTCACAAATTGTTTGCTTTGCAAATGGGTTGACTTTTTGCTAAGTAAAATTTGCATTTGCCAGCTTGTTATAAATCAACAAACTAACTGTTTGCTTGGAAATCGCAAAGAGCTAGCCTCACCCTCTCGAGATTGCTCTATCGAATTGCTCAAAGGTGAAAGTAAAAGCAAAGTGCGCGGAAATGCGAGTCTACGTCGCTTCAAGTAGCATCAAAAGCAATGCTAAACTTTTGCCAAGATTATACCAAATTAATAAGCTTGGTTATGCGAGACACAAGAATAAGAAATGGGGCTAAAGTGCGTATTAAGGCATCCATTTTCCAAGGCGAAAGGAAAAACGAAGCTTTAGTTAATATAAAGTAAGTGTAATTCAAGTCAACAATTTTAAAAAAATAATATTTTCATGGAAGCGAAAAAAGTCAGTTGATTTTCAGTTTTAGTACAAACTCAAACAAAATAAGAACTGCATTAACTTTGCTTACAACTGGAAGCATTAATATTACAATAAATTTTGTAAATTTACTAACACATCTTCAATGCTTAAACTGATTTTACAATAACTTCAGCGCACACATAAGTATGCTTTAAAAGCATCAAGGAGACTGACACGAACATACGAGATATCCACACCCACACAACTAGTGCCAACAACAATAACAGCAACGATAACAAGAGCGACAGAAGCCGAAAACACAATCAGCCTGGCAGGCAACACAAACGCGAGCTTTTCTTTTTCGATGTTTTTCTATTGTTTGCAGCTGCTGCACATTAGAAATTCAACTTCGTCTACTTTAAGGCGCTGAGCAATAGCAACAGCAACAAACAACAACAACAGGCAACCAAGAACAACAACCGACTACAGCAGCAGCAGCCAAACAATGGCGTGTGAATTAAAATAGAAGAAAAGTGAGTCCGTGCCATGTCTACTGCTGCTGCTGCTGATGCTGCTGCTGGCTTGTGGTGGTGGTCGTCATCTTAGCTTGCCAAGGTGCGACTCCTTGCCGAGGGATGAGTGTACAAAAGTGTGTGTGTGAGCCGCTCAAGCGTAAAACATAAAGGCATCCATTTGCCCATTTGCCACCCACTTGCGCCATATTGGACGCCATTTTTGTCAAGTCACATTAAGCGATGCGTCTGCCTGACGAAAATTGAACGCTTTGCGAGACGAAATGGTTGTATAAATAAAAGCATAATTGATGCGAGTGGAAAAACAAAAGCTGCACAACGCAGGCAACTGTAACAACAACAACAAGAACAACAACAACAATCGCCGCTTGGCATATTCAGTTCAGCCATGAGCCGCAATTCAGTAAACTATGAAGAGCAAAAACATTGACTCACTTCAAAATACCCTAGAAAAGTTTTGCGTCCCCAAAACAATGTCATTTATCGATTTTAATAAATAAAGTTTAATATTAATTGAAAGATTTAAACAAATGTGGCTTAATTTAACTTTCCATAAGCACACTCTTCCCTTTACTGACTTTTGATTACTAAGTATTTAAGAAAGAAAAAAACACGAATTGTGCTCACCAAAAATTTGTTTCTTTTGCATATTTTACGTTGGTTTCAGACTTGTACTTCGCTCAGCTGGGCAAAAATGACTACGAAAACAGGTTGGCATTCCGCGCATCTCATTTTTGTTGTACGTACGTAAATAACGTAGTTACGTGGCGCCATGCGTTGGTATTGGAATTTTTCACTTCTTTTGCCTTCTTCTTTTATTGCCCTGCGAAACGATGTCGCCTCCATCACAATGCCAGTCGTTTGGCCACCCTCCCTCCGGTTTGTTGTCAGCTTGCAAGATTTGCGCTTTTTTCTTATTTTACACATGACTATGGGAAATTAATTTGAAATTTAAATGCGCGTTTTGGCAGTTGGGAAAATGTCTTTGATGATAGCTCGGTGTGCAGCAGCAATTCATTTTGCGTTTTACGGCATGTGTTACACGTACATTTGAATTTGTATTTGTGTGTGTGTAAGTTAGTACTGCATCTGTGTTTGTTTGGCATAATGAGCGATCTGCGTGTTAACATTTTTGAGGTGTGTAATTTTTTTACAGTTTAATACTGTATTGAATATATGGTATAAAGAGAGTATATGTTATTAATCGTGCAGTTTGCCTAACGTTACTATTAGCATTTTCACAGCTCACTTGTTTTTGAGCTGCTTAACAGATTCTAACCATATGCTGCACTGACACGATATACAGTACATAAATCTTCCGTCAGCGGGCAGTGGAGGTTGGGGATAAATCACCATTACCTCTTAAATCAGTGATGTTTAGCATATTAGACAGATGCGCAGGGGCCAATCTAATTCCCTTATACCAGCTACCGCTACTACTACTACCACTTTCAAACCCAACCCAACCCTACCCCGCTCAATATTGATTTGGCAGCGTTGAGATTCTTGCTCAGCCTGCCATCAATTTCAATTTTGCTCCAGCGGTGTGCAAATCCAAATAGCGCCGCCTGCCACATACAATTTTGTTGCCATTGCCTGGAGACAGGCAAAGGCGCCTGGGAGACCCCACCTTCCCTTTACTCCAGCACTTCCATCAGCATGCCCAAAGCCACTTTTTCGGTAAACTAATTTTCTTGCTTCAATATCTTGACAGTGAAATTGGCACGACGCTGGCAAAACGCAATCAAACCACCACACACACACACACTTCCTGTGTAAATGTGTGTGTGTGTGTGTGTGTTTGTATATAAATAAGCAGAGTATACATTTTTGTTAGCGATACCTGTGTGCTTGCTACCATTTTTGGCCCAACAACTGTTTGCTATTGACATCACGTTTCGTTAAAGCCAACAGCTGAAACACTGCAGTCTAGGGCTCTTGTATCAGCAACTCTTCAAAGCTGAGCCATAAATTTGCTAGTTTTAGTCACCGGAAATTTAAGCCAAAGTCGCCAAGAAGTTCCTTATTAAAAACTTGTCGCGCAAGACGTACAAAATCCACAACCTACTATTTTCTTTTCTGTCCTTTTTTGGAACAAAAAAAACAGAAGAAAATCTCACATTTCCTACGCACATAAAAGGCACATCGTTATAGCTGTTTCGTTGTGGACGCGGCTCATAAAAGTCGCATGGCAGCTAAAACAGCGCAAAACTTCCGGCTTTTTGTGTAGGAAGCTCGCTGCTGTTGCGTGCATCATTAAAACTGACATGACCAACAATTTGGTGAAAGAAAACAAAAAAAAAAGAAGTTGCAACATAAAAATAATAGTTGCAGCTGCTCTTGGCAATTTGTCGCCTAACTACTTAACGTTATAAACAATTTTAATAGACTTGCTTAAGGCCAAAACACATTGGCCAAACAGGCAATCCAAGGCAACTTTCGCCCCATTCCTTTGACAACATTGTCAAGTATTCGCTTCAGCAGCTGCTGCTTACGTTCATTGTCCTTAGCATACTTTTTTCATATGCTGCAAGCTGCTGTTGGCCTTGTTGCTGTCTACGTGCTTGTCGCTTCGAAACTGTAAGTTGCGTCCAATGCGGCGGCTACTTAATTTAATGCACGTCTGTTTGCATAAACCCAAACCTTATTGAATCGACGGCAACAGCCGCATCATCAATGTATGGGCACGTTCCACTGCCTCCGGCAAACTGTGAAACTGCAACTGCAACAGCAGAAGCTGCAGCAGCAGCAGCAGTAGCCGAAGCAAACGGAGCAGCAGCCAAGAGCAAATGATGAGCAAACTTCAATTCAGATGCGGATGCAGACAACGTCTGAGCATAAACTTTAATGAGGCACACGAACTGGCCAGAAATTGAATGCTGACGTGATTTTCCTGCTGCCAACCTTGTGTCAAAAAAAGAAAATTAAAATGAAAAACTTTTGTGGCTGCCGGAATAGAAGACAATGAGGGCTCGTCTTTGAAGGGTCTCCGATCAATCAGAAATGTTGCAGTAATTTTTTCCTGCTTTTGTTTATTCGGGTATTTACTTCAATCGTTGTCACTTCTTCTTAATTCTCTTACAGCTTATTTGATTAAATGTATTCTTTTTTGGCTTTCTTGCTTTTTGTTCCATTGAGCTGTCTTTCAATTTGTTTGTTGCAATCCAACATATTTTCAATCCAAACTATTTTCACATTAAAAACAACAACAACAAAAAAAAACTTCAAGTAAAAACACGAACTCTTTTCGATATCATTTCCTGTCTAAGCATAAACATTTTATTTATAGTTGAAATTGTCTGCCTTTTGTCCTGATTTAACTTCACTTTGACAAGCCAACAACACCAACAACAACAAAAATGTTGTAAATTTTTTGTTTTAATTCTTTCTTTTTTTTTGACTATTTTGTGACAAAAGTTTTGCGGCGTTGTCTCTTGTCAAGTTTGTTGAGTTGTTTGTTCTGCTGCTGTTGCCGCTGCTGCTATTTTTGGCTGCTGTTGCATACCTTGAGGCGCGTTGTGGCGTTGTCAGCTGTGCCTGGCTTTTGTGGCATTGCTTTTAAGTTAATAGTGCTGCATATTTTGTGACAGCAACTACTCCCGCAGGTATTTCGCATGGCTCTTAAAGCTGCCGCCAACTATGCCGGCACCCGAACTCTTTTTTTCTCGTTTTGTTTTTGGTAGATTCGGTTTGAAGGCTGCTTTAGATGTTTATCGCACAGCAAAACACTTCAACTTTAAGGGCCAGCCTTTTTCCGTTCTTCCGCCTGCTTTTCTTTAACGTTTGTATTTTTACCTTCTGCCCCGCACCGCTCTGCTTTCCGCCTTTACGTGCCAATGATGACAATTGGTTTTCTTTCTGGCCGCGCTCGGCTTCGATTTCGACTTTGCCTTTGGCCCGTTTCTTTCTTTTGCTGTGGGGTTCTTTCTGGTCTCTGCATTTTTTTGTTTTGCACGTCGTCGTCATCGTTTTCGTCGGTTTTTCGCCGCTTGTCTACAATTTCAATAAAATTTTATTAACGAATTCCGGGCGACGGTCGCCGGCGATGACAAGGCGGCATTCGACAGCAGGTCTTCTTCTTTTGCTACTTCTACGAATTTTTATACCTTCAGTTAGAATGCCGAATCGATATTATTATTACAATAACAACAGCAGCAGCAGCAGAAGCAACTGTAGCAATTGCCTGTCAGCATTGTACTTGTCGATTTTGCAGCTTACTTTGCTGGCATTGCATACTTTTCAAGCGCTTTGACAATTCTTTTTATCTGCGCCAGGACGACGACGACGACGACGTCGACGACAACAAGGACAACAAACGAAAACGAAGACATGGGCAAGACGCGGACGTTGCTTGTTTGTTTGTTTGTCATTTACGCCCAGCCCTCCGATCGTCGCCTCCCCTGTGGGCCAAGCTGAAAGCCCGCAGTTCAATTCTCAATGGCGCAGCAGTTTTCGTTCTTTCTAATGGCGGCATTTCCGCTGGGTAGTCGTCGCCAACATTGATGCCGTCTTCGAATTTTTGGTTGATTTTTTACCCTCCTATCATTTCTTTCTCCTTTGTTTTCTTGTTATTTTTTTTTTTTTTGGTTCTCAGCTCAACGAAAGTTGACATCAATTTTGGTTCAATTTTATTATTTTCATCTTCATTTTCGGCAGCACCCGCGCTCAAATCTATAATTGTATTTATGTCAACTTTTTAAATAGATGATGTGCTTAGTGTGTCTTCAGTCTCTTTTCCTCTAATACTTTGTCGGTCTGAGTATCTCTCTTGGGATATTTGACATTATAATAATGACTTTGCTATTGTGATAACGACTTACGGAAACGTTTGGGCATGTCATTAGCATTGGCTTTCCCACACAACTAGTAGAATTTGTGTCCCGCAATCATATTATTAATAGAGGAGAAATACATAGAGCGAATTTATTGGGCGCCAGCGAGCAACTATGCAAAATAGCTGTGAAATTTATGTGCAAAGTTCTAAGTGCAATATAAATTAAAAGTGTGTGTTTTGTGCACAGTGAGCAAAAGAACAAAGCAAGACAACCCTTCGTATGAGTAATGTCGACAACTTAAAAAAAATCAGCAAATGTACATATAAGAAATAAAAATGTTTCAAAAAGAATATCTTCAAATAAATGTGCAAAATGCAGCAACAAATCATGACAATTGTTTTAAAGTGTTGAAAGTGAGATAAACTCTTAGAAGCTTAGAAAACTGAAAATCTAGCCCATTAAGATTAAACAGCTTAACTTTAGTTCAACATTAATCTTTCACTCAACTGTTTAAACAATGTGCAACAAATTGAACAATTCTTAGCACAAAGTGCATTTAAAGAGTGCGCCAAAACCACAGCCTCAATTTGCCACTCGCAGATGCAATTAAAGTCTATAACACTATCTCGCCGGAAAACTTTTCAAAGCCATTTTTGACTTTCAACTTGCCCAAAAAACACACACTAAATAAAAACAAAAAACAACAGCTAGCAACCAAGTCTAAAAACTATCAACTGTAATCAAGTTGCGTAGCCTAAAGCTTCAGCACACTAAAAGCAAAAGCTGCTAAAAAGCATTAAGGCGCTGCTGCTGCTACTGCTGCTGCTGCCGGCAACAACAACGAAAAAACTATAGACGGAAGTCGGCAGACATTAGTGCCAAAAGTGCGTCACAAACAATATTTCCGTATCAACAACAACAATGGCAATGGCAACAACAATAGCAAAAGGATGCGCTGGGCATAGCCTAGACACTTTTTAAGAGATTAAATTTTCGAAGGGGGTGCTCAGTGTCTGTGCCCAAAAACTACAACAGCAACATTTACCGTAAGCACATTCACATACACACACTCACACATACACACATGAGCCGCTTGCAAAGTTTTGCCAAACAACAATGGCTTACAGGGGCAACGGAGGGCGAGAATGAAAGTACAGTACTAGTAAGGGGGGAGGGGGGGCAGGGGGCTTAGGAGACTGCAACTAAAATAGCCAGCAGCCTTTTTGCGTTTGCGTTGTTTAAACATGCGCAAAGTTCAGGGTTTGAACTTTTATCAAACATACGCCATTCCAAACCAGGCACAGCATACTTTTAGGGTTACTGCAATAGCAACAAAAACAACATCAACTCCATCCATGAAGAACAACAAGAACAAGTGAAATAACAAGCCGAGCCGAGTGAAGCAAAATGGAGCGTCCCATGTAAGGAAACTATCAGCGCCGGGGGCTCAGCTTGTTATTTTAGCTTGGCTCACTTCCTTGTTATACCAGTGCGACGCAATAGATACCAAAAAGGACATTAAGGAAATTACCAAGAAAAAAAAATTAAGCAATAGCCGAGTATAAATTACCAAAAGGGTTGAGTTCAAGCAACAGCGAAATAAATTTTCTTGTTCCACTAAAACTGTTAAATGATGAAATTTTCAAATTTTATAAAACTGATTCATAACGAAATTTGGGAACACAAGATCTGGGGAGAGTTTTAAAGCAACGCGATGGGAAAAACATCAGATATTATTCGTGGAAACAACTCAAATATTTTTGCATGCCATAAATATTTCATGAAGCGCGGCAGCCACAAAAACTGACAGCTGTCAAAACGCGACTGCTTTTCCAAAATGTTAAATACAAATATGTTTGAGTGTGTGTGTGTGTGGGTGTTTGTATTACATTTAACATCATGTAGAGTGGAGATGAGAATAACAGCTAATACTTTGTTACTTAGAATATAGCCAAGCTTTTAATTTTCATTTGCAAACTACAACAAGCTAGATGGCTGTCAAAGGCTGTTGTTGTTGTTGTTGTTGTTTTTGTCTTGGGCTTCCCTTGACTGACTGTGTCCCAGGCGCTTAGATAGAGGCGGTGCTATGCAACAAATAACAAAAAATGTTAACACCAAATCTTTTAATCCCAATGAACTGTGTCTGTCCATGGCAATGGAGTGCCTTCAAGTCGACTCGACTCGACTCGACATTTCGTGGATCTTTGCCTCATGTTCAAAACAAACGTCGCAGGCATTTACTTAATCGACAAGGGATTAGGTTGCACCAACCACTAACCACCAGCTTCGCCAGCTGTGGGGCAGGGCAATGAAGTGCTTGTAATGTTTTCATTTGTGAGTTTGGTTGTGTTTTTGTTTACTGTTTGTGTTTGTGTTTGTGTTTGTCTTTGTTGTGCCTGGGCACTTTAAATTGAGAATTATTGTCACAAACAACTGGTGTTGTTGTCCTGGGCACAGGAAGCACTCGGACCGGCACACTGATAAGGATATATTGTGTCTCACGCAGTTGGACAGCTTTAATCTCGGATATACTGGACCCTAGGATCTTCCAACAGCGTACGTGCTTAATTTTGTTTGCAGTTTTAAGCCCAGCTTCGTTGCTTGAGCCAACGCTCCTACAACAAAAATCACGCAGCAGGCGTTCCAGCTAGGACGAAGGATACGATGGCAGCGATGCCAGCGGCCGCATGCGCTTGCCAAGGATTAGCGCTGATTGAAATTGCAAATGAAAATTTATTTTTACTGCGTACTCTGGTCGCAACAGCACCAACCAACGGGACGGGCTGGGACAAATGTTAGTTTAGCTCCGATTCAGAACAATTGAGTGAGGGGTGAGGCACCCCTCTTGGGTCAAAGCGCATTGTATTAAAATTTAATTGAGTAACTGACATTTTATTTTTGTATAATTAAATTAAGCCCGGGCTTAGCGTTTGATTTTAATTTGTGCGACATTTGTCTGCATTTGCAGGCGCTGTCACAACAGTTGACTGTGCCACAACCCCAACAACAACCGACACAGACACACACACACACACATATCTATATGGCTTTTGGGGCGAAATTATTTTGCCATTAAATTTGTATAAATAAATATTAATGCTTCGAACTGGCCGCAGGATTAGTTGCAAAAATTATGTTAAGTTCTCAATTTTTTTCGTTTTTGTCCGTTCGGTGTTTAAATCCTAGGCGCAGACGTTGCCACATTATTTATTGGCACGGCCATTTGGGGCACACATGCGCAGCCGTATTCATATTCCAGGAATTATGGGGCTTAACATACTGATTGGACAGCAGTTAGCAAGGGAGAGGTAAGGGAGAGTAAGGTTGAAGCGCCGACAGAAACTAATCGGGCACAAAACCAACAAAAATCCATGGTAAAAAATAAATAAATCATATAAATGTTGTTCAAAATTATTAAAATAGTTTAAAGTCTTGTGCCAAAAATAAACAATCGAGTTCAGACCCGCGTTTATTTTTTAATTAATTATTATGAAACGTTTTATTGCATACTCCATTGACAGACCCGAGCACAGAGTGCTGCTAAGTTTGCTAATTTCCACAAAGTACTTATTAACGCATTGGAGTGTTTGACCTATGGATAACATTACAATATAATGTTGAGTACTTTTAAGCTTGTTCGAGCACCCCTTTTTTGGCTAAGCAAATATTAGCAGCGCGTTTCAGCGTTGCCCACTTTTTTTTTAATAACAAAAATTTCATTATTTTAACAAACAGAGCGCGCAAAAATTATAAGTACACGCGAAAAGCTGGTGCAGGCGACTTACAATGTTTTTAATTAAAAAATCCTTTGGTCAAGCAATTACGAGCAACGTTAAAACAAACACACACATACACACCCACATACCATAAACTAAAACCGGCAGGGAGTCCACATTATTAATACAGCAATATGTACGAACGAGTCTTAAGTTATTATATTACAAGCAAAGCGAGAGAGTGCTTTCATCTCGGTCGGTTTAGCTCTGACCTAAGTAAATATTAATAAAACATATTAATAAAACGGAAACTGGGACGCCGCACCCAATGGCTATTTACATGTAATCCCTGTAATGCACATAAAAAATATTTACATATATATATTTATGCATTAATTTTGCAGACTTTCAAGCGAGCAAGCTGGCCACCCCCATCAATAAATAAAGTATGTGAGCTTAAGACAATTTGAAATATATATTTGCATAGCTTTAAATGTGACTTAAGCGAAAGGCAGACATGTTTGGGGGAAGCCAACATACATATATCTCATGTGGCCATTATTTAAGTGCCCAGCAGCCAAGCAGCCACACCTTTGAATGACTTTCGCATTAATTTATTGCTTACTTTCAGACGCGCGCTGTCATTACAATTAAGCCAACGAGAGCAGTGTGGGTGGTCCATTTCGTAGGCTTACTTAAAAATTACATAAATTGTGCTTTATTGTTGGCACAAGACCAACGTCTAAGCTCAGAGAGATCAGATCTTTGGCAACAACACCCCGCACATAAAGTATGCAATTAAATTTTCACTTAAACGATTATCACATAAATCCAGAGGCCAAGCCAAACGTGTTTGCATTTAAATTAAAAGAGCCATTTTTCTTCGACGTAGCACAGTGTGTGTGTGTGTGTTTGCAAATAGGGTGTGTGCATGTAACCACAAAGGACCCGCCCACCTTATGATAACGCCATTACAGCAGCAAGAACACGTATGCTTCTCATGTGACTGTGGCAGTTATCTGCCTTGAACCACAAACGCCTAGCACGTAGAAGCACAAACACACACACACACATATATACGAGCCACTCGGTGAGCGAGGCGAACCCGTTGTATATATTTGCTTATGTTAATTGCCGTTGAATCCATTTCCATTAAGATGCAAGTCCTGCCACTGACGATAATTCCACACCCACTCACAACACAGCAGCAGCATAATTGCCAGGCAGGCAAGCAGGCAGCCTGTGCAGCCCTGTCCCCTTTTGAAAGTATGCCTTGACCACGCCAACGTTAAGCTACGTCCAATGAACGTCCTTCGTTCCTGTCGCTGTTGCTTTTCAATATGCACAGCAATATCCTATGGTAAACACACACACACACACACACAAACGCACACAAAGTCCTATTTGCGACCCAAGACTCCAAGAGCAACTGGGCTAGTGTGCCTGGGCCACAACCATTATGTTATACAATAACAAAAATGAAAGAAGTAAAAACCATAGCATATCAAGTGGGTCGCTAATGCCAGGCAAGCTCCGGCTCTCTCCCTTCTGTGCCTTCCCTTTCTTACATTCTCTCTTTCTATTCTGCATTTATCGGTTTTTTGCTCCAACTGCTAGAACTCTGGTACGTGCTCTTACATATTAGTAAAGTTCAAAATTTTTAATTGATACATTAAATTTCGAACAAATATTAGCCGACTTGCCCAAGTGGCATCGGCAAAGAAAGTTTGCCGAAGAACCGGCGCCAGAGTGGCATCTTGAGTGACAGCTTAATGTTGTAAAGCTCAGTTTATTATGCATAGCAGGTCGCTTTGGCTTTGGCGTCGTCTTGCGGGATTATCAACACAGGCCTGCGTAAGCTTTTTTTTCATTTCGAGCAACACTTTATAGTAGGCAACGTTTCTGTTTGATCAGCTGTCATATTTAGGCGCTTTTTCGCGTGGAAACTTTTGCCTAGTCTATTTAGTATAAGCTGACAATGTTTGTCTAGGCTAGAATTAGAGCACAAAGTGGGCTATTAACGCACGAACTTTGATTGCTTATTTAATATTCAAGTGTGACTTAAAATTATATGTTTTCAAGTACTTTAAAAATTATACTAAAGATATTCTCCAAAATTTAGTTGTTTATTTTTGAAAGTGCAACCGAACAATACTTCAGATCTGTGTAAATTTCGCAAGTGTTCACCCAAAACCAATTGCAATCTGCTGTCTTCTTTCGAAGATGTTGCATGTATTTGAGCCTTGCCGTTGTCTTTGCCCAGCTTTCGTTTTAATATTCTCATGATCTTCATCAAAGGAAAAAAAAAATGCATAGAAGGCAACACTTTTAGACATTTTTGACTGTTTGCTTACACATTTAGCCTGTCTGCAGGCAGGCACTCAAAACCAGTTGTTGTTGCTGCTGTTGGCTTGAACGTCAGTTTTTCTTCTTTTTTTTTTCAATTTTTTACAATTTTCCGAATTTTGTTTTTCGGCACTCAGGCAGCATCAGAAACGCTTGGCACTCAACCGCAAATGCATTTCAACGTAAAGTTTTTAAACAAATATTTGCTCAACTTGCTGGCACGGCGTACGGCGATGGAGGCGTTAAGGTGTGAGGGCGTGGCAGCGACTACACAGATGATGCTTTTTTGTTTGGTTTTTTTTTCTGTACTGTATGTACTGTGTGCACCGGCATTCAAACAATGCCCACCGAGGCGAACTGTGCAAAAGGCTCCAGGTCCAGAAGGAGCCTCCGGTAGCCCGACCATAAAATGAGCAACGGTGCACCGTGCGGTATGCAACAGTTTATTTTTACTTCTTTCTGTCTGCTTTCTGTGCCTTTCATATTTACGCCCAGAAGCAGAAACAGAGCCAGCAGCAGCGGTAGCGGTAGCGGCAACAGCAAGGCAAACAAATGGCACAAAAATGTATTTGCAACTGTTACCGTAGAGCTGGGTTGAAGTTGAGTTGAGCTGTTTTGGGGCGGAGTTGGCTGGCGGTGGTGGCAGCTCTATAAATGAATGTCCTTTTGATTTTGTTCAACGAGCCTAGCGAGTGACTCAATTCAGCGGCGCTATTCCGGTGCGCCTTTTGTTTTGGACATGGCCATGCATTCTTTTTGATACACCACATAAAGGGACATCTTCTGCTTCTTCTGCATCGTCGTGGCGCCTTTTGTGTACATGTGCAATATGTATTTCCTGAAGCGAATGTGTGTATTCGTCTTGCAGTTATTGTTGTTGTTGTTTGCGCTCGGCGTAGGAATGTTTTAATTTGTTTTCCTATCCGCTTCGCTTGGTTCTTTTTTATTGCTTTGCCACAGGCTTCGTTCCGATTGTTTGGTTGCCTGCCACTTGGTTTACTGCTCCTTTGTTGTAGTTGTTGTTGTTGTTGTTGTTTTGATTTTGCATTCATCACACGACACACACGCCCTCAAGTATGCTATGGTTTCCGCTTGCCATTTGATATTTGTCGCTTGGCTGACATAATATATGAGCAAATACACACAGACATTTTTATTATTGTTTGTTTGCCATGATGATTAATTGAAGTGTCATAATATTGTAAGAATTTTCATTGCTTCCCGACAAATACCCATTCTAGGTTCCTGTCTCTCTCTCTCTCTCTCTATTTTTCTCCTACTCAAAACCATTTAATTAAAACATTTTACCCAACTTACCTAGAATTTCTCAAACTTAACCGTTTCCTATACTTTTTTCTTCTATTTCTAGGTAAGTGAACGTCGCTTGTGCAATAATAAACAGTAAACCGTAAGTCCTTTTGCCTAATGAACAAATCTACTTCATACTAAGCCACAGTTACGGTTCTATTTTCTAGAGAGTCTTATGTGTGTGTGTGTGTATTTAATTACAAAGCAACTATCTTTCAATTATTTACACCTGCTGCAACAACAAATACTCAACCCCAATAGCAGTCACGTGCCCCAGCGGCGACTTTGTCTCTGTTGCTGTCGGTGTCGTGGATCTTCTCCTAGCTGCACTTCTTGCCCAGCCAAAACAAAATATATATCCGCTCTTAACATTGATTGCCCCCGAAATTCGCGCCCACGTAACAGATAGATAGCTCGGGCTTGATAGCTCTGGTTCCCTCGAGAGCGAGCCAGTCACTTACTTTCGCCCACTTGACGACCGCGCCCACTTTCGATAATTAATTGAAGGCATCAGTTGCAGCAGCAGCAGCAGCAGCAAATAGTGTCTGTGGACTGGGCTGTCTTGTGGCTGCTTCTTCTGAGCAATGAGGCATGCCATCAATTTGTCTCTCACTTTGTTGTGTTGCTTACTTTTAGGTGCAGCGCCCGCAATTGTTTTGCCAGACAGACCAGCTGAAGTGTATTGTCGTGAAGTGAACTGAAGTAAAGTAAAGTGCAATTACAAATGCAACACAAGTGGCACTTGCACAAAACAAAAACCCAAAAGCAATCGGCCAGCGATTTAACTACAAAAATAAACAAGGGAAGAGATAAACAAAGGTTTTTAGTTTTAAATTGATGTGGCATAAGTTATGCTGTTAAAAAGTAAAAACTGATTGCAAAATCAAACTTAGGTAAATAATATTTAGTCAATTATAGATCAACACAAAATCGATTTCTCTATTAAAATCACAGCAACAGAATCAAATCAATCCACAAACTGTATTGGCTTTAAGCCACAAACGAGTGCAAGCAGCTTAAACCACAAACAGAGTCAAAACAAATAGCAATTAATAAATGTTTGTGTTCCATTTGAAAGCAAAACCAAATGCAACACCAGGAAAGAGCTAAAAGCATCAGACTAAATGCACTTTCGCTTTTAAGAGTAAGACAAAGTTGCAAAGCCCTTCACCAACCTTTCTTCAATCCTCCGCCCCCTAAAACTATTGTACGGCATTTAGCGCGGTTTTTAAAAAGCTGAATCGTGTTGGGTATACGCAGACTAGTCAAAAAACAGCTCTTCAGACACACTTCTCATTCTCTCTCTTTCTATATCGTTGTGCACCTTGAAATTAAGTTGGAATTTCAAATTACCCACACTTAAACGTACACACACATACAAGCACACAAACGATACACACAAAAACGTAGTCTACTTTTGTGCGCTCGCGGAATTTAATTAAAAGAATTGTAAATGTTTTTCGCTGTTCTTGGCGCTCATTCTCTGCCCCTGTCCTCCACCTTCTCTCCTCTCACATAGTCACACCGCTGGGTAATTAAAGTCAGCTGGCAGTTGCAACAGCAAAGAGTAAATAAATGCAACTAGCTCATGAGCTATTGCATCCTCTTTTCCCTTTACCCAATTGTATGCAGTGACTAATTGCGTTTTATGAATATTGCGCTTGGCGTGTGACGTGGCTAAAAAGATAAATGGCCAACAACTGCGGTGCTGCTAGTGCTGCTGTTTTGGCCAAGTGGCCAGCTGTCTAATTCTTGTCTCAAAAGTCGCTGCCTTGCCCAGCTCTAGATCCCAAGTGACCAGTGCATTAAATTAATGAAATATATATTTACACAAGGGTGTGTGCTCTTCTATGTATGTATGTGTATGTGTGTGTGTAAGTTGTGAAACCCTTTTTTCCAATAAATGCCAAATTAATTAAAAAATACAGCACCAAGCAAACGCTGGGACCAAAAGTAAAGAAAGCCAGCTCAAGTAACCCAAAGAAGAAACAAAAAAAAACCAAGGAAAACAAAAACTTGAGACACACAATGAGCAATCTTTTTTTTATATATATTTTGCTTATCTTTTCTGTTCTGTCTTTGCTTTATAACGTATCTATGTGCTGTTTTTGTTTTATTTTCGTGTTTTTTTTTTTTTTTTGTGCTGCTCGCTGAGCTCGCTCGCGCCAAACTTAAAAGTGTTAATTAAAAATTGTTTCACAGTTTAGCTGCGAAAATGAAAATTGAAAAAGGGCCCAGCCAAGCAGAGCTTCATATTTTTTTTGCCCATTCTTATGAGGGTTTTTTTTCTCGCTTTTTTTTCATTGGCCGCTTCAATTTAAGCCATGGTCCAAGTGTATTTATCTTAGACCCCCAAACTTGTAGCTGTAATTGTAACTGCACAGTGCAGAGCACCGGAAACTTGGCCATATCAAGGCACGGGCTTTCCCCATCCTTTTGCGCTACCTAAAGTGGCCCACTAGCTATTCCGAGCTTACTCGGCTCGTTCTTTGTCTTGGCCTTGGTCCTGTCTTGTTGCAGCTGCTTTCGAGCTGTGCAGCTTGTTAACGCAAGTCACCGTTGTATGTTGAGCTCTCTCCGGCACACTCTAGTCTTTCTCTTCTTCGGTCTTCCTTCCAGCTTCTATCTGCATCTACGTAGTAATTGCACACACTTAAACCGCTTCGCTAGTCGTTTGATAGCCAGGCCAAGCAATTGTTAGACAATTAGCCTGCTCCTTCTTAGTATATTTAGTGGCTAGAAAAACCAAAATAAAAAAAAGGGCGGGCCTGGAAAAATGTTGTATTAAAACATTGAAGCACAATATCTAAGTGGAAAATGCTTTAAATCATCTTAAATAAATTAGATAAAATGCAAATCATTTTTTTGTAATTTTAAGTTAAATAATCGTACAAAATAATGGTAAATTATTCAAGCTTAAATCTGTTGTTCCATCTGTTAAAAATAGTATCCATTGAAGTTTTTTATTAAAATAAAATCACATGAAAACCAGAAGACTCACTGCAAGTTTGCTATTTGAGTTTCTCATTAAAAGGCTGAGTCGAAAAAATAAATAAATATATATAATTCATATAACAACTCAAAGCTTATGCCACGACTATAGCTTTAGCTCTAGCTGTAGTTGAATCTCTGAGTGGGTTGGAGTTTTTGTTTGCCTTGCACTGCTGCGTGTTTTTAATTTTGCGCGTTTCGCTTGTTCTAATTGAAAGCCGCGTTGTGTGTATTTTGTGTGTGTTTGTGTGTGTGTGTTTATGTCTGTCTTGTGTGTTTGTCTTAACATTTGCTCTCCCTACGACCAACATGGCATGGTTAGAGAAAGAGAGTGTGCCTTGTGCACTTCCAATTTCCTTAACGCTGTTATACATACTTGTAGATAAATAATTTACTTTTTGCGCACTAAGGCACAAACAAGCAGGGTTGTGAGTGTGAAAGAGGAGCGGCAACTAAATGCGACGATGTCGGCATATCTCACACAACAGCATAGCAAATATTTATAAGTATATGTTCACATATATGTATACATAACTGTACATATATAAATTCTTGTATATGTTTGCTTATAATGTACAGCAAACGAAGGCAAAGGAAACATCAACAAATAAGAATTTTTCCCATGTTGTGTTTTGTTTGTTGATTTTGCGCCAAAACCAAACTTTGCACATGAACCCTTTTTAGGGCAGCCGTCCCAACCTGTGCTCCACCCTTAAAGGGTTTCAAAGTGGATTTTTTGGGCCTGCTGTCCTTTAGGAAACTTAACGCAATGTAATTTTTATTTGTTTTGTTTGCTTTAAAAAACGAAGAAACGAAGAATTTGCTTAGCTCTGAAAAATATGCAAAGACATTAAGTTGTTGCGGCTGAGCTGCCCTTGAGCCATGACCTTGTGGGCGTGGTCCATGCGCTATGTTATTGCCCCCTGTAAACTATGTGACAGCCAAGTATGCAAATGTTGCAAGCCACACACACACACGCAACAGCAACAGCAACAGCAGAAAAACCAGGAAAAAAATCCCGTCCACAGCATAATTTATGGCGCTTTTGCATAGTTTTTTGTCAGCCCTGACAATTTGGCCGGTTGTAAAAGCGTGTGATTTGTCTTTGCCTGCAACTTTACCGAGCGTACAAAAAACACATAGCGGTAGAGAAGGGGCAATGCCTGCGGTAGTTTTTGGCTGGCAAATGTCAACAACAGCAGACAAAGTCCCAAGCTCAGAGGCCCAGTCCATGCATGGCCCAGGCTCTCGAAAAACGCCTGTCGCACTTTTGACGAAATAGACAAATTTGCGTTTTGCTGCAACAAAATGCCACGACAGCAGCAGAAGCAGCACCAGCAGCAGCAGCATGACCAAGAGTCCATGTCCTGGCAAACGGCACATGCATTTTCAAGCAATAAATCATATGCAGAGAAAGAGAGAGACACAGCAACAATAATAACAGCAAATAGCAGCAACACACACACAGAACAAAAACAATGTTGCGGCGAAAAATAAAACTTTGCTGTTGTTTTGCTCGCCATTTTCCTTGTCTGCTCATTTTTTTTTTTTTTTGGTTTTTATTTCCCCACATGCCTGACAAATACATAAATTTGACAAAAATGTCGCCGCCTTTCAGAAAATTTGAGCTGGCAATTGGAATTCAACGCTTTCTACAAACAATTTTCACCTTAACTCACAAAGTTTAGCAACAACAACATCAACACAGAATACAAAAAAAAATGTGTCTCCAACTCTGTGGCGTGATCATAAATCATATGGAAAAGGCGTTAAATTTTCGTTGGCTCCATAGGTTTTACCTGAACGATGCTCATCAATTTTTTAAGATTTAATCTACATGGCGAATTTGTTGGAAGTGTTGTTTTTAAGTGAAAGTGGTTTTTGGAACTGATGGATTTATATGTGCTTTTATATAATAGTTATTTATTGAGTTAACAAATTGTTACTGTGCTATAAATTATACAAAATATAATGTGTGCTATCAGCTGCCTTTAAAACTGTCAATTTTTCTGCATCTATTTGGTTACAACTTAACAAGTTATTTACCTTAATAGAACAAATTTTAAAAATATTGAATTCAGTTTCTTGTCTTTATAAAATCACAAAACAAATGTATTACTTAACTTGAATCCTTATCGGATTATAGATCTATATAAATCTATCACTGAGACTTCCTTAACAACACAAAATTTCAAATTTCAATTTCAAAACTTGAAAGTGTTTTTTGTGTGTGCAATCGTATCAAAATTGCAAACATAAATCATGTACAGAAACAGGTTACTCTTCACTTGTGCTTGCTTGCACCCCATTTCGCAGGTCACTGAATGCATTTTCATTGAGTGCACTCTGCTTGCAACATGTTGCAACACAGTTCATGGTTGGTGTTGTTTATCTAGACGTTATCTACTAAGTAGTCATGCAACGAATGTTTGCAGCATTTTCTGGATTTGGCTGCAAGCATTTCTTTCACAAGCAGAACAATTTCTCATGCTTGCGTTAAATTAAGTAAAAAAAAAATATATATATATAATAATAATTTTTGTTGTCTGTTGTGTCGTTCGTTGTAGCACAAAAAATCTGCTGATACATAATTCACATGGCAAAACAGCATGAAATGCTTTGCATAGCCGGCGCTGCATTGCGCCCTAGCTGCGTGTAGTGGGCGTGGCTTGCTAGCATGGCAGACGACAACAAAGTGGAAGCCATTAAATTTCATGCAACTAGTCTAAAAAAAAAAAAAAACAAAGTATAAAGGAACGGAAAATAAGGCAACATATCCGCCACGCCCACGCGCTTGCACCAAGCAAAATGAGTTTGCACTTTGTTATGCAAAAAACGCAGCGCCAGAAGCGAGAAGGGCAAGATGTGAATGGTGCGGGGGTACGGGGGTTCGGGGGTGCGGCATGGATTGCACCTGCAATGTTGCACCTTAAGGAATGTCTGGCAGGAAAGAACGAAAAATAAGAGAAAGAGAGAGAGAGAGAGCGAAGGGAAATGCAGCAAATAAGCAGGGAGGCATAAGAAATGCTGCTGAGACAGCAGCCAGCAGATGCAAACTTTACATGTTTTTCATATTTATCCTGGCAGAAGAGTCAGCGCATTCCACACATAAACAGCAGCGACAGCAATGCAATCCGTAACGTACACGATACTACGATACTATGTCCTGGCCTGTGCCCCTAAAAAGGGTTAAAGCGTGCGTATGTGTGTTCGTGTGTGTGCAAATTATTTAGAGGCCAGAGAATGTCAGAATGCCAGTTACCTGGCAACAGTCTTGTCTTGAAATATTTGTGCTGCCTTATTTATGGCACGCACACACTACAACTACAATATATGCGGTGTGTGTGTGTGTGTGTGTGTGTGTGTCAGGTGTCAGCGGCGAAAGTTATGAAAATACTTTGTAAACATTTCCTATTTCTATTAGCGAACTAAAAATTCTTTTTCGCCCTGCAACAATGTGCAATGCTGGCCTTCAAAAACTATGCAACAATGTTTGTTAGACAGCAAAACGTAAAACTTTTTGGGACCATAAGTGTTTTGCCCAACACACACACACACACACACACGAACAACCTTAAAAAAGTATCTTTCGAATGTGTACCCTTAAAAAAGCGTATCTTTTACCTTATCGACGCGGCGCGCGTTGAACCCGCGGCTATATATATGGAAGGGCCATAAATTATATTTTTTCAGACTCACACTCTCGAAAGTCTCTAAAGTGAGGCAAAAACAAAAACGTAAACTTTTTGGCAGTTATTACCAAGTGTTTTGTCGACGCAGTCTACTGAAATCTCTTGAGTCCCTCCCTCTCTCCAGTGTCCCTGCTGCACTGCACAACATATCAGTAAACATTTTTGCGACTTTACAACGACTTTGAAGCGCACCTGAAACGAAAGTTTTAAAACTTTTAGCTGCGCTTTTTCAATGTACTTTGCTGCCACCTTCTTTTTTGTTTGCAACCCCTTTAATTATTTTGTGATAAATGATGACATTTGAGTGTGCAAAGGATATGCGAAAAAAAAATGAAAAAAAAAGAGAAAGTTGGCAAGCATTTAGGGGATTTCTAGAGGATTGCTTGACATTGTCTGCAGCATACACTTCATTAGCACCTGGCTGTGAGTACGACTTACAACTTGAGCCGCTTGCTGCACAAAGAACCTCTACCGCAGAGCATCCCTCAAGAATCCTTAAGCTTGACAGGCCGAACATGAAAATATTAGTACATGTCGGCAGCAAACAACAGCTGACAATGACAAGGCTGCCAGCAGCCAGAACGAAAACAATAGCCAAAGTTTTGGGTCCCACAACCCCAACCCAACCATATTTAAAAGCGCTTTAAACTGGTAACAGGCTCAAAGAGCATCTTGGCCAAACATTAGACGCCTGTCCAAGCCGTATTACTTGGACGCTGTTGTCCTTCTTCGTTCGCATCGATGATTGATGATGGCATGTGACACTAATGGTGATTGTTGCTATTTTATCACACACACACAAACACACTTAATACACACATTGAGTCGGTTGTTGCAGCACCTGAGAACGGGTACGATACAATTTTAATAAATTCTGTGAGCCTTTGGTGTAGTAGCGCTTTTGGTTTAATTTTACATTTTAATAGGGTTTTATGAGCGCGCCTAAAACTATGAAGCATGATTTATGATGTGCCACAACATAGCCCCAAACAATTACTCATATTTCATATTTTTCGCATAGCGGCCAAATGAACAGGACAACAGTGAGTTGGAGTTGCCAAAGGCTGTGTTTTCAGCTAGATTAAATATTTGCTAGGTGCGTCCCCTTTTTTGGCCATTTGATTAATGTACCCAAGGTTTCAAGTTGTGCACTCAAGCTCAATACTAAAACATTATTGCATAGCATGCTCAAGTAAGCGTAAAAAAACATAAGCTTTGCTTAGATCATTGTTTTACTTGATCTATTAATCTTGCAAATAATAATTGGCTAAGCACTAGGTGCACTTTTTTTTAAATCGGTTCAACAATCATTTTTAAATTGCGAATTATGTTCAAGTTTTAAGCAAATTTGTTATGCAACGAAAAATACATTTAAAATAGTTAAACACCGAATTAAATTTTGATTTAATTACCAATAATAATACATATATCGTATTTGTGTTTGCAAAGCGTTAAAATTTTTGTTAATTAACTTAAAGTGAGGCATTTTTCTCTATTGTTGCCAACGAGTCGTTGAACATTGAAAATACCAATAAATACAGTTCATATAAAATATATATATATTTAAACACTCACACAATCGGAAATTATAGTTATGCATTAGCATCTGAATACAACAAAAGCATTTAATGTAATTTGGCATTTATTAATGCATTTTCATTAAAACAAATAAACACGAAGTAATGATAATAAAATGGAAATGACAACGAAATGATTTTCAACAACAGCAAAATGCAAATTTCTGCCACACCATATAAAATTGATGAGCCACTCATTTAATCAGACTCAAATGTGTGTGTGTTGTTTTTTTTTTTTTTGCAATTTGAATTGACTGCTATTTTGCATTATATAATTGCCTAGCTGTTCAGTCGAGGGAGATAGAACGGAAGTTATTCCCTAATAATATTCAGGCTCGAAATTGTTTTATTATTTACATTGGCAACGGCTTCAAAAAAAAAATGAAAATCGAATATTATATTTGTATAGCAACAATTTTAGTTGTTCATGGCTACTTAAATGGATCTCGATTTGCTAGCGGCCATTGCATTTTAATTAAAAATCAAAAATAATTAGCTATTTGTTTAATTATATGAAAATCATGTGCGCAATATTAATATTTATTTAAATTCGTAATATGTATTTTGCATTTTATCTCTCACAGTTTTTACCCTTTCACAGTGGATTTGCATTATTTATTTACATTTCAAACATGTGTCAACATGCCTATTGGCCAAAATGAATGCAAATAAACTTACAATCATAAATGAGGAAAAGCTTCCATAAAATTCATTCAAAATGGCATTAAATACATAAAAGCAAATATATAACTGCTAGAATATCCAACTATCGTTCGCAGCAGCAGCCCATAAATGCATATTAAATTACAAAATTAATTAACAAAAATATAAGAAAAGCAAAGGCCGCCGAAAAAAAAATAAACATATTAAAATATATAAAGTGTTTACTTCGGCAAAGACAAATAGATTGGTTTTTCAGTTGTATTGTATAAACTCTATTAACTAATAGTTTATTTTTATAGAATGTATATGTTTTTCCATAGGCTATTGACCATTTCCTTCCGACCTTCTACTATGACGAAAGTTGTTTCAAGAGTCTTTGCAACAAACTAATAAACAGAAACATAGTATTATTTATCCATGGCTGTCTATTGTGTGTCTATCAAAGGTCCAAACTTGTCTGCACCAAATGTGCTTCAATCAATTTTAATTTAATTAATTTTCCCAAACAGCCCTTTATGGAAACAAACAAACAAACGAACAAACACACAAATACAGACACTAAAGCAAACAGCCACACACCTACAATCAAATGTTTAAGCGTCGAAAGTTTTTCCAGTAATTTGTGCCACAGCACGCACTTAAACCAAAATGAGTTAATATTTGGACTAGCATGTAAGTTGATGCTTCCTTTCGCCACCCCTTGCCGCAAACTTAACCAAGTTGTATGCCTCGGGCAAATATCACTTACTTATGTTTAGTTGTTGCTAATAACTTTTGTAGGCCGAGAGCTGTGTGTGTGGCGCCTGCTGTTAATGACACAACCGCAAACAAAGTGCATACAAACATACAGCATATGGAGACATTGTTGGTCGAGGGTGGTAGGTTGGTTGGATGGCTTGTTGTGTAATGGCAAAGCTCATTAGCTTTGCACGCAAACAAGTTTTAAAGCATGCATTTAGGCGCGATGCGGTTTGACAGGCACATGGGAAGAGCTACACTTTGCCTACAGCCTCCAACTCATGTGTTTGTAGTTGTGTGTGTGTTGACAGAACAATTAAAAGCATTTAAAATAAAGCATAGCCTGGCAATAAGCGAAGACTCTGACTCTGCCTGCCAGCCACATGCGTTCTGCGGCCTCTGCGGCCTCAGCAAATGCATAAATTGTATAAGCGATGTGTTTGTGTGTTTGTGTAAGCAGTCTATATGTATATGCATATATGTATGTCTCACTAATTACCATGTCTTTATCTTTGGCATGGCTTATGCCATTGGCACTCACAGTTGTTGACGTTGTCGTAGTTTCTAACGCCTTTTGTATCGGGCATTATGGCTGAGTCATTGAGCATAAACATTGAAAGTTAAACACTTAATAAAACTAAACAATTGTACAACATACAAATGGACTCAATACAAAAAAATAAATAAAAATTTGTTTATTGTTATTGCATGTTCAATATATTTTTAATACTGCAGCTGAATTATTTTTTTTATTACTATTAACATCATCTAAAATATTGCATAGAACAGCAAATAAAATGTAAGAAAATTATGCACTTTGTTGACGCCTTTATCCTTAAGCTTTCTAGTGTATTCAAAGTTCCACATGCAAAGCACCATTTTATTCGCTAGAGCTGTAGTAATGACTAACGCCATAACCAAATGTTGAGCAGCCATAATTATGGCCTGTCGCTTGCCCCTTTCCCCTCAATACCCCTGACACCAAAAACTTTAATTGCCCGCGGGGCGTTTGACATTTGTGAGTTTAGCTAGTTCGATGCATTAAATTTCAGTGTAGCGCTCGCCCGACAAACAACAAATTTCACTTCAAACAAAAGACAAATTGCTACAGGGGCCAAACAGTTTTCTTTTCTTACTCTACTCTACTCTACTCGTAGTCTCTGGGCGCGTGCTTATCAAACGCCGACAATCTAACGTTCTGCCAGTTCAGTCTTAGCTCAGAGCGTCAAGTGTTTGCTAAAGGAGCAAGCTAGGAGCAAGAGAAAAAAGTTCCGAGTAGTCGAATTTAGCTGGCTGCTGACTGCTAAATTGCAAACACATGCTGCAAACAAAGGACTTGAAAGGGCGCAATGGACAAACGCCAGCCAAGTTAAATCAGGCGTAAAATCAAGCAGGTGTTTCAATTTTTACCAAATTGACTTGACTTTACGTGGACTCTGTCTCTCACTCATTCTCTCTCTTTGAGTTTTATTCATTGTCCTCAGCCGTTGCCTTTGACAGTTGTTGTCTCTTGATAAATCGCTGTTGTTGTTTTCGTTTCTTGTTGTTTGTTTATTTCGTAGTTGGTCGTTGTCAGCTCGTCTCATTAAAATGTTTATTATGCATTGCATTTCTGATTATAAAAACCAAATTAAAACTTATTTATGCAATGCCTCGCACAACATGTATGCATATGTACATTTATGATAAAATAGTCATTATTATTATTGTTATTGCTATAATGTGTGGCATATAATTTTTCATATTAACTCTCAGGCAAGAATCTCTGACTGGCCTGTCCGTTCAATGTAAAAATCAAATAATTACATAAATATCAACATGAGAAACAGCAAAATTAATATATATATTATAATAAAATTCGCTATAATAATAATAACAATAATCTGTATGGGCATGTTGGCGCACGCATTGATTTCAATTTCCAATGAATGAGCAATTATAATATGATTATTTTCCAAGAATTATTGTCGCTTGCTCTGCACTTTAATGGGCATATGCGCAGTTACACAATAAATTTAAAGTGACATTGCTTGAGTTGTTTTTAATAAGCGATAAAAAATCTTGGTTGAATATTTTTCTATTCAGAAATGAATTGAACCTTATTACATTATAAGAAGAATAAAATAATGATATGATATGATGATGAATCATTTTTTATCATGCTGTTCTAATATATTTGAATTATTTTTCAAGAAAACAATTTTCTATAATAGTTAATTATTCTTTTATTTAATTTTTAAGTACTTCATATATTTAATTCAACCTGCTTTAAAACTCATAGTGATGAGTCATCGATTACCAGTAACTATTTAAAAACGAAATAAAACGCAACAAAAGTTAATCTGAATATATTTAAATGAACACCTCTGTATGCAATACACATCGATGTATGCCTATTTGAGCCTATCTCTTTCTTTCTTCTCGTTGGCTTATATAATTTTTTTTTTTATTTTTTTATATTATATGTCAAGCATAAATTGGCATTTCAACTGGATTTGCATGTTAATTAAAATGCTGCACGCACGGACAGTTGAAAACAAATGCAAGAGAGACAAGAGCATTAAAGCACCCAATAACCCTGCCTGCCTACCGATATATAGTATATGTAGTATAATGTAGTACATATATGTACGGATAAATGCGAGTAATGCAGTCTGGTACTACAACGCTTAACAGCTGACCGAACATTGTAAGCCTTTAGTGTTGCTGGCGCTGGGTTGTCCGGGTACGGGTTGTCCTGAGCCAGATCGATGTCAGACCAAAGTTTGGCCCAGCCCAGCACTTCACTCAGTCAATGCCTTGACGCGGCTGGGCGCATTTCATTTTGAACTCTATTTGCTTAAGTGTTCGCCGAGAAGCATATAAAAATGGAGACGAAGGAAGCTTCACTTCTCGAACAACAACAATCAACTTGATGGCTTGAGCCAGAAGAAAAGAGGTGGAGACATACAGAGAGGCAGGGAAGAGCTGAGCGAACTCAATGCGAACCCGACCAACGACCTACACTTGACTTAACCAGCATTGTCGATTGCATTGCTACAGGATGCAGTCGGTGGAAGCGTTTGGGATACGCCCACAAAAACTGCATGCCGTCTTCGACGTCAACGCCTCCCTCTTATTTTGAAGGGCGAGACTTTAATGATGATTTCCTTGGCGCTTAAGTCGTTTAAACTGCGACCCGATGACGTCGTCGTCGTCGTCGTCGTCGTCGCACAAGACTTGACGAGTGCCTTTTTTGTGTCTGACTAGAAGAAGAGTTTGCTTTTTTATTGCTACAGCTGCTGCTGCTGCTGCTGCTAGACTGGAGTGACTGACAGAGTCTGCTGCCGCCTTCGTTCATGTGCATTATGAAGCACTCGTCTTCTGCTTCTGCTTCTTGAGCTGCTTTAAGCACTTGACTTTGCCTAGAGTGCAGCCCATGGCAACAATCCTCTCTTATCACCCACGTTTTGCCATGCGCCATGTTGGCTTAAAGATTTTTTGCCGCTGATGGAATTATGACAAGTGCCTGGGACGAGTGCCAGTGCATAGTCATAAAGTTCAATATTTTTATAGCATACTTTGGCGCGTCTACGCAATAACATTGATGCCTTATACTAGCATGCAATTGCTAAAAATACTTATACTTAAATCTATAATACTGTATTTATTTAATTGAACTTTTTGATTGCATTTGAAAATTGTATAACTGCAACAATCCCATTTATAAACATAACTCTAAACATTTTGTTCGCTTTACATTTACTTACGAGTTTTCGTCTGTTAATTCCGTGCACCGCATCTAATTTCAATAAAGCCCACAGCGATATTTTTTCGGCTACCCAACTCTTGCTAAAACTTTTTATCAACTGTGCAATAAAATGTGTAGCGTTTGTTTAATTTATGCCTATGCGAAATTTTATAATTTATTATAAACAGCAACCGTCTGGGCGGATTGCTGTCAGCAATTGTTTGGTTATGTCCCCTTACCCCTACAGGGCATTTAATTGACATATTTAAAATATTAAATTGCATCCGTGTGCAGAAATTGGTTTGGCCGTCGGGCATTTTCTATATTTTGTAGTGTTTTTTTTTTTTTTATTATTATTTAGCATCAGTGCCCGAGCCTTTTGCATGCAATTATTAATTTTTAATCAAGTAAATAACTGTGCACACACAACAAACGCCAACAAAAACCTGGACATAGACATGCGTAAACACACATACTACAAGTGTTGACAGGAATCTAACCGCAGTGTGCGTGATTTCCGCTTTGCGTTGCACAAAGCCAACACAAAAAAAAATAAAACAGTAGAAAAAAGCCACAGGCAATTGAATATTCAGCAACACGGAATTTATGTATCTCCTCAATCTATTAATTATATTTTGATTTTAACACGAAAATAAAATCAAGCTTTTATTATATTTGTGATAAAGTGCAGTTAAAGGATTTTTTTTCTTTTTTTATTAAAAATATATAAGTATTTCAATAACAAGTTCCCCTTTAAAAAAGTGTTCCAAATCACATTTTTAACACTACTTAAAAGAATTACTGAAATGCATAACAAAATGTTTAGCAACAATGCGTGCCGCTGGACATTTTAGAGTTATTAATTAAATGGCGCTTTAAAGTATACAAACGCGCTTAGGCAAACTGAGCACACACGCATACACACAAACTTAAAACTGTTGCAATGTTTTTTTGTTGTTATTTTTGGCAAGTGGAAAATTTATTATCAGTGACAGAGCAGATGGACAGAGAGGCCAGGCTGTGGGACAGGACTCGCTGACATTGCTGACAAAAATTAATAATAAACTAAAAACCGCAGGATATTTACACTGCACTCGATTTCAGCAGGCAGCCGACATGTGTGTGTGTGTGTGTGTTTGTGTGCTTGTCATTGCATTTTTGCTTTTGGAAGTATGGTAAATTAGTTTGTCTCTCTGCACATTTTTTTGCATTCCTTCTCGCATCTGTGATTTCTGATGAATTTTTTTTTTTTTTTGAGTTTGACAAAATTAGTTGCGTGTTTATCGTATGCGCAATGCGAATGTTTGTTCATGCGTAAAATGCGCTGATTTGTGTTGCATAATTTTGTTGGCGCACGTTTGTTTATTTAGCTGTTTTTCGTTAATGCCCCTAAAGGTAAACTCACACACACACACACACAATCTCATAGAAAATGCTTTGATTTATTATGGAAGATTCATGTCGAGCCGCAGGCTAACCACAAATGTGCTTTAAATTTCAATATTTATTGTTGATTTGATATGTGACTCAAATTTTCACATATTTAATCATGTTTTATGTTTTTTTTTCTATCTAAATAACTTAAATTCGATAAGAGAATTCATGTTATGAACAAATAAATGTTATTTTCACACTTGACACAAAAGAACTAATCATTTGTGTTCCAAATTGAGTTTGCAAAGCATTCAGATGATTTTAACAATGCGCTGACACATATTCCAAATGTCTGCACGCCTTAAAGCATACTTTAAAATGTCAAATTCAAATGCTTAAAGTTCTGCTAACAAATTAGGATATGCTTCATTGACTGCCAAAAGGTACATAAAGTACAAATCGCTGTGTGTGTGTGCGTGTGTGTTGATGTGTGTGTGCGTCCATGGGTCTGACTTGGCCTTTACCATTGCAAAAGCTCTCTCTCTCTCTCTCTTTTTCTATCCCTTTCGCTCTTAAGCATTCCCTGCCATATAAATGCTTGCTTTGTCATTCGTTCCGAGTCATTTCATTTTCACTTTGTTGTTGCCTCAGTTACCAGTCCTCTCCATGCAATGCCATTTGCTGCCGCTTGCCGCTTGCTGCTCTATAGTTCCAGCTCACTAGTTACCCATGGCACTGCCTTAAAATGACAAACAACATTTGGCAAGCTCTCCTCAGCTCCCAGCAGCTGCCGCCCAACTGCTTGAAAGCGAAAAATGCTTTTCGAGAGAACGAGAAATGCGGGAGGAGCTTAGGGGGGCGAAATTCTGCGCGTACATGCCATTGCACAATCATTGGATTCCGAAACATTTCTAGAATATTTAATAAGAAAACTGAAAATCGTTGAAATGCCAGCAACACTCATAATATCATCGCCCATTCGCAAAGCAGGCTCCCAGTTCTCAGTTCTTTGCTTCCTAGTCTAGGTCGTCTGTCCTCTGTCTGAGAAGTCCCTATATGTATGTACGTGTGTTAGTGTCTGTCTGCGAGTGCGTGCCGTGTCACCGCCCCTACAATTTCTGCCAATGCATTTTGTAGATAAAAGGCTAAGGTCAAAGACAATATTGAAATACCAATTGAACTTTTTGCTATTATTAAAATTTTATTGCCAACCAATTCCAATGGCCCAAGTTTCAGCAGTTTATAAATGCGTTTGGCAAATGGGAGAAGAAAATGAAAGAGAATAAACAAAACAATAGAAGAAAGCGTTTAAATCTTAAGTTAAAACGTAATAATTGAATCAATGCTCAACTGCTTAAAATACAGTTCAATATTTATGCCCAATCCTGTAATCATAAATTTTGACATCTTTAACAAATCCACTTAAATTCCAACTAACTCATATTGTCCATTCTCTTCCTTATCTTTGCAGGTATGTACTACAACTACAACAAATTTGCATAACACCAGCAAAGCATAATAATCAAAATGTATAAAAAATAATAATAAGAAAAACCCCTTTTGGGTCATTCTTTTGTGTAAGTGCAGTGCCCTCCAGACGGATGAATTGTGGCAATCCTTGCATTCTATGCACTAGACACTGAAAAATTTGTATAGCTTATTATTAATAACTTTGGGGTGGCGGAGATCAAGTAGCTAAATCTTGAGAAGCATTTAAGCAGCATGTCAGAAACAAAACACGAGCCAAAAAAAAAAAAAGAAAAGAAAAGCATCATAAAATGGTCGACATTGACAGTGATTACAAGCTAAAAGTATGAAAAACAGCAAAAACTACTTAAGCACAAGAAATAACAAAAGACAACCGACCAGAACCAATGCCAAAGACAGTAGACAAATTTTTTGCATAAACACAGACGACAAAGCCAACTAGGGGCTTGCACTTTAAACAACAGAGCCAGAGTAAGGACAAAGTATAGAATGAAGCACAGGACATGCGACGGGACAGGACAGGCCAAGCCAAGCCAAGCCAAGCCAAATCGAAGCCAAGCGAAAGTCATCGAAGAATTTTTCTTTTTTTCATTTCCATCTGCCCACTTTTTACTTTTTTTTTTTTGGTTGCTTGATTTGAGATGCGAATTTTTCAATAAGTGCGACGGGACAAGTATAATAATTTCGGACGGGGTATTGGGGACGAAGGGGTACGACGTCGTTTAAAATATGCCGAGATTGTTGGGCTCTCTGTTCGGCGTCAGGAAGCATACAAGTAGAACGGCTCAAAATGCAAAGTAGACGACATCCGCTTTGAGATTGGATGACGTTCGTCGTTGTCCTGGTTCGTCGCAGCCCTAGCCATCGTCAAGTATTAAAAGCAAATAAGTAATAAAAATAATAATGGAGCATTTTTTCCATTTTTGCTCCTACGAAAGAGCAAAGGCAACAGCAAAAAATCCAAAGCGAAAAAAAAGGATAAGCATCTTAGCGCAATTTCTTGCTGCCTTCTCAATATAACAAAAGGTCCTTGCGTTTGGGCCAAATGTGCCGAAAATGAAGGGGGATGGAAGGGGTCGAGTATTTTGGGGTGAGGGAACAAAGCTCAGCTGCTGCCGGACCTGGTTTGATACGAGCAACGCTGCTGTTTTGTCCTTTATTTCCATTTATTTCGTCCTTTTTGTTGGTTTTCTCATATTTCTGGGCAGCGTCCCCAAAGGACAACAACATAAATGCAGGAAATTTGAATGGACGAGCGCAGTGAATGAAATTTGCAAATATTTTCAAAAATTGAACTTTTCTGGCAAATTTTTTGTGTCCGCAGGCTGCTCAACGTGGCCGGCAAAAAGGGGTGGAGACGGTGAGGAATGGAGAGTCCGGCTGGCGGTTTATGAAAATAAGTGAAGAAAATTGATTTGAAGTACTTTGAAGTGCAAAAACGCGTAGCGCCGAATCAGTGAAGAATGCTTTGGCATATTATTTCGTTTTGACGGAGCCCGGACACTCCCCCCTTTTGCATTTATATTTATTTTTCTGGTAAGCTTTGCTTTTTTGCTATGCAACTTTAGTTATGATAAGCAAGTCAAGCAGAAGCAAAAGTGATGCTGTTAAAATGGGGGTCAGCAGCAGGGAGGACAGAGAGAGAATAGCAGAGAAAATAAACTAAAATCATGCATATCTCTGTGCATGTTTGAATAAAGTTATCAAACTGCAACTGGACAAAACTAAATAATCAAATGCCTTTCAAGTTGTACAAAATAAAGTGTGCCTCCAGCTCAAAGATTATAATGCAAACAAAAAGTAAAAAATCTGCTTAATATATCGTTAGCTTAGAAATTTTATTTTAAGAACACTTTGTAAGCATTTGCAAAGAAATAAGAATTAGAAATTTAGTAGGATGCAACAAAAAATATTTATCAGCTTTTGATAATAATTTTTATATTTTATTTGTAGATGAAAATTAAAGCCTCTTATAGTTTAACACCACCTTATCTCTTAAGTCTAAAACTAACTGAAAGAACTTAATCCCAATAAATTGGTTTCTAGGATTTACGCAGCTTAACCAACTCCCAAAACCAGTCTAAGACTCTCTCTCTCTCTCTCTTGCAATCAGACAAAGGACAAAAGGGAACATGTGACTTTATAAATTGCCTAGAAAACTACGTACTACCGACTGTCGTCTATCATTTCCGCTAGCAATTTGTGAGGTAGAAACTTTTACTTACTTCTACTTTTTTTTTTTTTTTGTTGAAGTGGAAAAATTGTCAAAATATAAACCGCCAAGAGAAAGACGACTGACTGTGCGTCTGTGGCAGGTAAGCCAGCTCGACACTCGTTTATCAAGAATGCAGCAAGCAAAACAGTTTTGCCCAAGTAAAATGTTTCACGCCAAACGCCTAGAAGCATGCCAAGCAATGCCAGCCAGGCAGTCAGCCCTTTTTAGCACAAATATATTCATTGCACAAGATTTGTTGGCAGTGGGTGGGTGGAGATGCTGCCAACTGAATTTTTGCATATGAAACTGCAGCCTGACAGCATGTGTGTGCAATTGTGTGTGTGTGTGTGTGTGTGTGTGTGTGTATGTGTACGTACTCCTTCCGATTTGATATGGCACGCTGGAGACTGTGGCAGACTTATGCTTGAATTGCAAATAGTTAGAAAAGATTTGCCATGATTTGGATGTTACTTTTCTTCTTTTTACAGTACGAAAAATGCATTTTTCTTTTCACAACCAATTGGCAAGGCATGCCAAAGCGATTTGTGCTTACTGCATTTGGGCGTTCACAGATTTTGCATGATTAAATTAAGGCTGAAAGTGCGGCTGCATGCTGCCAAACTCGACTTTGATGTCTTTATACTTTTGATTTCCTTTTTATTGTTTTTTTTTTTTAAACTGATTTTTGGTTTTCCTTTTTGTCGAGCTTAAACTGGGCATTAAATGAAATGTTATATAACAATCAGAAATCAACGCACATGCAGCAAATAAAAATACGCTTTTATATATATAGATATATAGATATACGTATAAAACATTTGCGGCCATTTGCTGTTGGCAATTTGCTCTCGTACACACACACACACACACGCACACATTAGTGTGCAATTTGGCCAAATGTCGCCAACGTGGCAGCTTGTCCCCGGCACTGCCGGAATCCGGACAGTGGCATCTCCCTTCCAACTCTTACCCCCCTGTCGAACTGTTCGGTCCACGTCCGAAAAACTTTCACAATATTTCCGCAAAACAAATTGCGCGTAAAAATGGCAATGCAATTTTTGGTCGTTTGTTGCGGCGGCCGTTGCCAAATGGACGCCATGTTGCATCCACACACATATGTTCCTGCTACCATACTCTCCTATCCCTCTGTGTGTGTGTGTGCGTGTGTGTGTGCCGGGGCCATGTTTTTCTGTAATGTTTGCCCAATTGAATTTAATAATATTTTCATTTGGATTTTAGTTTTGAGTTTTTTCCCCGAGAATATTTTTGTACAATTTGCACCAGAGCAGAAAACTGCAAACTGCAGCTGCAACTGCCACTGCAACGCAACAGCAACTGTGCCTGACGTGTCCTTTGAAATGTTTTGCTGTTTTGTGGCTAAAAACTGGCACGGAACTTTGGTCAGCACATTGAGGAGCACCACATGGCAGGACACCCAGAAAAACAGGACAAACCAGGCTAAAAACAAAAACCCATTGGTTCAGTTATTGAGCTAATTGGCTCTAGAGGCGCACACTTGCTGTTGTTTTTGTTGCTGTTGTTGTTGTTGTTGTTGATGGGTGTGTAGCCAATATTGTTGATGATGTTCTTTGATTATGCTCACTATTTGAGCGCAAAATGTGACATGGAACTTAAAGCTAAGTTGTACGCGATACATGAATGAAAATGTGCAAAACCCAGCATGTAAAAGCGTGTATTTATTTTCTTACAAAGTTCAAATTGATGGCATTGCTACTGATATTTAAGAGTATTTGACTAAGCATGCACCGAAATATAGCCGTTCTTGTTCTGAGATTAAATAGGTGGTTCGTGCCATAAACTGCCTTAATGGGTTCATTCTGATTCTCACTACTCGAACGTGACTCGTAACACGTTCAAAGAGTTGCATTTTATGCTTAGCACACTGATTATCGCCGAAACGAATAGCTTTCAAGCGAGTACACCAAGTACACAAATAGTCGAAAGCAAACCCTTTAAGGGCCACTAACCGTTGTGCTTATTCGTAGTCAGGCAAAAACAGCAACAACAACAACAACTATCGCATCAACAGCTCGTAAAACCAAAGCAGCAAATTAAACTGGCAAAACATAGCAAGCCAACAAGGGTCGATGGCAAGTGGTCAGCAGAAAGAGCAGGTTGATGGTAGACAGAAAGCGAGAAAGAGAGAGGTTTTTATGCTGACCACAAACCATAATACTGACCATAAATATAATATTTGATAATTTTATTAACAATTTCGAATGTAAATTGTTTACGACTGCACTGAAGTTAAAGTCTTGGACAGCTTTTTAGGCGTCGGCAGCCAGGCGTTTACTGTGCGCTTTTTATGCGCAAAAGTCCAACAGTGCAAATGAAATATTCATACTGCTGCCCACTTGCTGCTCTCTTGCTCTTGCTCTTGCTCTTTTTCTTTCTCGTTCTCTTTGTATATGAGTCGTAAATTAAATTTGGCTCTGGCAACATTCTGTTCAATCAAGCACAAAAAACGCAGCAGACAGTCTGAGGCAAGCATCCTTTGCCATCCTAGCTATCCTTCGTCGTTAGTTTAGTTACTTTTTTAGCTTGGTTTTTATGCTGCACTGTGAACTGTGTGAACGCACTTTGATTTTAAGTGCATTATAGAGGCCCAGTCCTTGCCACTAGGACTAAATTCAATTTGTTGCAATCCTATGCTAAAATCAGATCCCAAAAAAAAAGTAAACTTTACTTTTGCACAGTTTTCCGACATTAAATTTATGAAATTGTGCGCTTCCTTTTTTTTTTTTTGTTAGCTGGGCTTGGAGATTGGGGCTGGCTAAGGTCCTTGTGTACGACTGCACGAAGTACTCGAAACTCAATCATGCTTGCATGTAATATCCTGCCTGCTTAGTTGGCCCCGTGTCCTTTGCTGCCGTGTTGAGCCAGCCATTTGCTTGAGTAAACTGTGCGGTCCTGGCGACATTTATACCCATAGCAACAACTAAACTAAAACAACAACAACAACAACAATAACAATGATAACAAAATGCCAAGCTCATGGCATGTGCTTAGCTCCCAGTTGGAGTTCTTAGAGCTATCTGGCCTTGCCCTAACCAAAATATGCAAGACATGTGCAACAAGGCATGCGAAAGGACAGATAGACAACAAAATGGGGCGTACTTCAAGGCGTTACCAAGGAGTTGTCTAGATGTGAGCCGAGAACTCTTTCTAAGTGCAACTACAACTTTAAAACTTTGTTCTGTCACATTCTTAGCATATCTCTGTTTGTGGCAACATCTTTAAAGCCTGTTGATTGCTTACTAAAAGTCCTTGTTAAGCCTACTTGCAAGCCAAATAAGTATATGAAGTTCTTAAATTAAATTACGACAAATGTTTTTAGTTTTTAAAAGTTGAGTAACTTAATCTAATAATAAATATAAGTGTTGTCTCTATCATAATTTAACTATTATTTATTCAATAAAAAAATCTTCGCTTTTAACGTCATATTCTTGTGATTCTTAACGAACAAGATAAAGAATACTTTCAAATAAAAACTAGAACTGTAATGGTAAGTTAAAAAGTAGCCAAAGTTATATCATTATTTGCGCTTAAAACTCACAAGCAGCTTAAGCGTGTTTTATTCAAATGCCTTGGCTGAAAAAAAAAAAAAAAACTATGTTATTTAACCTTGTGTTTAAGTGCTTTTTCTTTGACATTTCTCAGACATATTTAAATGTTTATTAGGCCGAAGCTTTAAAAGCCCAAGCCCGAGCAAAAGTGAGAGAACTCTCAGCGCTTAATTGAATTAAATGGCTGGCTGTGGCAAAAAGCAAAGTAAATTAAATAAGTTTTTCATTTTGGCCACGTTGCCAAGAGTTGCATTGTCAACGCCGTTGTTCTCAACTCTCCTCGTCGTCCCACTCGTTGGGTCGCGCTTTTTTCTTGGCCGTATTTTACGCTTCGCCTGCGGCTCCATTTGGCTGCCTTTTGATGCCGAGTCGCGGTTCTAAAGGGGGCCGGGCGGGCCAAATGCAATGAGCCAAAAGTTGTTTAATGTATGCAACGCTCGTCTGTCTGTCCGTCCAGTTCCCTGCCCGGCCCAGTGCTGCGGTTAACAACGCGTCGCAACTTTGGCCCGAAGTAAGTAACTTTTTGCATAGTACGTACATTTTTCTATTTTTTTTTTTTTTCTTTTTGTTAATTCATAGCTTACTTTTAGGTAGCTTAGTGGCATTTTACACTAATTTGACTCGCACTCACTGTTCTTTATTACTACTACTTATATACATGTATATATGTATATGTATACTATTTTTTATCCGATGTGTGATTTATTTGGCGGAAAAGATTACTTACTCGGGCTTGCGGTTTCTGTGGCGCTTTTGAGTTGCCTTTTAGCCCAAACAGTTGGGCTGGTTTGTTTTGGTTGTGTGTTGGTTGAGTGGTCTGGACCGCTCTGGCTGATTGCTGCTCGACTGTTTTTTGGCTGGCTCACTGACTGCATCTGACAGCAAAATTAAAATCTGAAAATGAATTTGTAATTAGTTTTACGGCTACTTTTACCCCCTATACCGTAAGATGTATGTACGTACTACGTACAACTGCAATTGAGAGTTTGGGCACTGAATCTTTTTCCCGCTATTCTATTTTTTTGGTTTTTTTTTTTTATTAAGTAGAATTTAATTGAAAAAGTCGTTACCAGGCGCATTTGTCATTGCCATCGATTTGCGTTGATTACAATGCAAATATTTTCAGCTTAAATAGTTTGCAGTGGGTAATGTAATATAATATATACATTTATATAATATATAATAAACCAATAATAAGATAAATAAAATAGCAAAAAAAAAAACACAATTCGTTTCATTATTTTGAGCGATTTTTTTATAATGTTGATTAATTTTGTAATTTTTTATTTTTCTATTTAATATGTTTCTAAAAGATAAAAAATTTTATAATCTCAATCAATGCTAACTGCAAAAGCGATAGTTACTTTTATTAATAGCTTTACCAATGCGGCTAATTATTCACTCACATGCAATTTAACACTTTTAAAATAACACTTTTAAACGTTAAGCTCATTGGCTATATTTTGAGCCAACGAATTTCGCCGCTCCAAGTCCATTTGGCTCTAAAAATGTATGCGTGCACATTGTTTTCGTGTTAAATAAATAAAAGCGAGCAAATAAATAAAATGCATTTTGTTTATGTAGCTGCTTTAATTGATATATAAAAATGGTTGGCCATTAAACAAATGCGTTAGCCAGGCCAATTCATTTAGCAATTAAACCAAGCTGCGGCCGGCGGCTGTTTTAAAACAAAAAAAAATAAAAAATAAATTAAATATAAAAATAAACTATTTTACGAACATATATAATTCATTTGTTAAAACCATTTGCTGCCCATTTGTTTGGTTATTTTTTGAACAATTTATTATTATTTATTGTGTTTTAAATTTTTTGTTATTTTTGTACCTATTTGTTTGGAATTTTTTGTTTTTTAAGTGTGCTTGCAAATTGAGAGAGAAATATGTTGTCCTTTTAGGCGTTGACAAATCGACGCTCGCAGTTGCACACAAGCACACAAGCACACAAAAAGCGGTGTCGAGGCGGGAATAATAATTTTTTGGCACGGCTGCCATGTTAACATGTCCCCAGACACGTAAAGGACTCCAGCAACAGGGCCAGGGCCAGGACCAGGCCAGGAACCCATTACATACTCGCTGAGTTTATTATGTGAATATATATTCGTGTGTGTGTGTGTGTGTGTGTATGCATTTCAGCACCCGTGTAAGAGGGGATCGGGAAAGCCTCTGGGTTTGAGTTCAGTGCTTGCGGCTTGTAGCCACCATTAGTGAACACGGCAACAGCGACACGAGTGCCAGCCAGGGGGTAACTGTGATTACAACAGCCATGTCTGCGCGAGAGAGAGAGCCCCATAGAGCCCCAAACAGCCAACAGGTTTATCATGTGCACTCCTATCCTGTAACCCGCTACTCCTTTCTACCACCCCTCTGGCCGTCTGGGTTACGGGGGTTTTGCTTGCATTTGCATTTAAATATAAATACGTGCGCGGCTTTTGGGAGCCCTTGGCTGGGTGGCTCGATGGCTGCTAGACAAATTACTTTTTAAATGCACTGTAAGCCTTCAATTGTAATTGGCCAACAACGTCGTTGGGCCCACTTTGCCATGAGTATTTGGGCACCCATTGCGGTTTGAAATTTTGCCAAAAAATTGGCCCACAAACTGGCGTAAAACTTTGAGCGACGCGCATTAAAAAACAATAAAGTGAAAACACCAAAAAAAAATACATATATATATATATATATATAGATATTGCCAAAATGTAAGCTAGAGAGAGGCCGTTAGCTAATGGCGTCACGTTTGCAGGGGCCCGTGCCGCAAGGCACAAGTGGCATGCAACATGCGATTGCTGCCAAAAGTGCCGCCTGGCACAAGTCCAGGACTGACGACGGCCTCCTGTTAGTAGTTTTTGGCTGTTGCCAGTTGCCAGTTGGCAGTTGGCAGCCAGCTGCCTGTTGCACATTCGTCCTGGCCTCTAGGTCCTGAGTCCTGTGTAAGGCGTGCTGCCTGCTTGAAGAGAGAATCGTGTTGAATTTTTCATTTCATTTGGCGCAGCAAGTCACTTGAATGTGAATTTCATGTCGTCGTCTTCCGGAAACGGAAGTGCCAGCCAAACAAATGTACCCACATACTGGCATACACATTCATATAATGAACGTTTAAATATATTGACTCCTGCATGGTCTATGTTCTGCCTTACAGGCATAATTTCTCAATGTATTATATCCACATTCCAGTGGTTTTCTTTTTTTTAGTTTGCGGCTTACCGACAAATTGGCAGCCAGCCCAAGACCACAAGACATGCAGTGCATGATTATTATTAAGGCTATCGAATTGACTTTAATGAATTAATTTATGAGATTTTGTGGTTCAATTATAATGCCTGTTGCACTCTTGACCGTTGGAATGTAGTGCTTATTAGTAAAGACATTTGTGTAGAATATAAGTGGAAAAAGTTGAATTAAGCAAAAGGGCAGTAAATAGTTTGTTTGTGAAAGGTTTGGCAATGTCAACGGCTTAATTTGTCAATGAGATGCTAAGAATATATTATTTAATTGAAAAAAATAGAGCAATGGTTTGTAGAATGATTTTCAACAAAGCAATGCTCTTTCTAAAATAATTTTAGACTTGCCACAGTCAATATTTAAAGCTACAAATTTTATATATAGGCAGTTATATTCAAAAGGTATGCAAAATTACATTGCACTTCCGTTCTCTACCACTAATAGGTTCATCATACACTAATACTAGATAGTTAGCACGTTGAATTGAGTACTCTACCTCCGGCTTGTTGCATAATTTGTACACCATTCAGTGCCGAGCGTGTAGCTGCTGTAGCTGTAATTTGTCCACTGCAATTTGCATGCACATGTTGAAAGATTTACAGCGACAGCGACATTGTCGCTCAACACACACACACACACACATACACTTACAAAAGGATTGTGGCACGTTTCTGTTGCCTGCCACTAAAACGCCTAATGACGTTTACACGGCCAACATAATTACAGTAATAATGTGGCTGACTCTCAACACTGGCAAAATTGCGATGACATTAGCGAGGTGTCAGGCGACAATTTAACGAGACGATGTCGAGGCATATAGTATAGGTTGTGTGTGTGTGCGCGAAAAGGATTCGCCTTTTGTGTGCAGCATGCAACAGTCAACTCAGCACACAAAGTACATTCGTCACGAATTGAGGCAACTGTAAGCCCGTGTGCGTGTGTGTTGGCCACCATTTTGTATGCTTTTAAATTAGCCAAAGTGTGAAAGTGTCATGTTTCGAAATATGAAATTAACAAGCAACAGCAGCACGGATAAGAGTGCCAGAGGAGCGCGACAAGCGTTCATTGTTGCTGCCACACCAGCAGTGTGTGCCTGAGTGTAAGTGTGTGTGTGTGTGTGTGTGTATCAGGGGCATGCTACTCCTGCTGCTGCTGCTGCTGCTGTTGTTGATGATATGCTGTAATTTGTTGGCGAAAATTGAAAGGAAGTGCACTTCAATTAATGTATGTTGTTGCTGTTGTTGTTGTTGTTGTTGTTGCTCCTGCTGCTGTCGAATCTTGTTTTGTTCCTGAGATTCGTTTTAAAAATTTGTCAAACCAACAATTCGTTAAAGGCATCGGAAAATTTGTTTAAGTTTATTTCGGGCCAGCAGCACATTTAAAAGATTATATTATTATTTCTCTTACATTTGAATTTAAGTTGCTTATAGTATAAGGTAGAAGCAAATGAAACCATGCGCTATTTTATTTTAAATATTATAACCAACTTGGTTTCATAAAACGTTGGTTATTCATGCATTCATACTTATCTTGTAAAGTACTTAAGCCATAGTCTTAAATGCACAAACTATTTTCGAGCTTTTACGGCTTTAAGGATTACAAGGTCCAGCTTCTCATGCTACATATTCGTGTATTATGACTGTAGTCTTGTGTTCGGTGGTTGCTCATTAAAACGTATTACAAGGCCGGCCATCAATGCGCTCCAAGATGCGGAATATAGTTTCACATGGCAGCATAAAATCCGTCTCCCCTTCTCACCTTGGTTATGTCCTAGATGCTCCTGGCTGGCTTCGGCTTCATGGCGTTTGCATAAACTGAAGTTTCATATTTCATTAATTAAAATTGTGTGCAAGGAGGATAACTATGTACATGGAGCGAGCACCTGTTTAGATGAAGTCTCATTAACGACACACATAAACAGATAGACAGAGTAGGAGAAGTGAGAGAGGGTGCGCCCAAAATTATGCAATATAATATCATTGTTACATTGATTAATGATTTGCAAAATGCTGCGGCCTCCATCTCCATTCGTGCCCCCCCTTCTCCACCATAGTCAGCAAAGGGTTTCCCCTTACGAAAACAGTCAACTCATCTCCAGAGATTCCAAAAGCAACGTCTTAATTATAACAAAACAAAATGTCGGGGCACATGAAATGTTGTCGTTGTCGTTGTCGCTTCAATTGTCATTGTGGGAGTAGGAAAGGAAGTGCGAAATGTGAATCGGCCATTATTATGCTAATTAATTGACATCAAAGGCGACTGAGTGATGTGATACAAAGCAGGGAAGAGATAGGCGCTGGTCTTTGTTGTTTGTCAGTTGGCCAATGTTTCAAAATCAATGACAAAAGCGACAATAGATAATATCATGAAAGCTACATATAGATAGGTACATAAGTAGGTAGATGATTGGGAGGCACTTCTATTGTATTATTATTATTATTTTTACTGAGAAAGGCAGGAGTGAAGGCACTCTACATCTAAGCCGATTTCAATGGAAATGCAAATTGAAGTGCGTTGCCAATTATTTTGTTATTTACGAGTATTTTTGTCATTTCGATGATGATGTTGTTGATGTTGGTTGCTGTTGTGTTGTTTGTTTATCACAAAAGCATATAAAATATAATATAATAATAATGAACAGTGCTCGTCTCGCATAACAAACGCCAAACGCCAAAGTGCGCAGCAACGGCTGAAGAGTTGAGAGTGGTGTTGGCAACTCTGGCGCACAGGTAATATATATGTATAGTACATATGTATAACGTTGGTAACGCCCACGTCAACGTCAAGTGACAAGGCACAAAATAATGGCCTGTAATAGGATTTCCTGCTCAATGGAGCTTGGCCTGAGTTACGTAAAAAAGCCGCCTATAAATATGCGATGCCACTCAACCCACTTCTCATATTATTTCACTCACTTACACACTCTTTTTCGTTGTTGTTCCAATTATTTTTTGCAGGGTGCATCCTCCAGCTTGGTTGTCAAATACGCCGACACAGAGAAGGAGCGACAAATAAGACGCATGCAACAAATGGCCGGTCATATGAACCTACTGAATCCGTTTGTCTTTAATCAGTTTGGGCCATACGGCGCATACGCGCAGGTAAGTAGCCCTTGCGATGCGTACACCCCTTTACCTCTGCTCTCATCTTGCCATTAATAACACAGCAACAACAGCAAGCAGCTCTGATGGCTGCTGCAGCAACGGCACCAGGCTCGGCTGCTGCCTACATGAACCCAATGGCTGCATTGGCAACGCAAATACCTCATGGCCTCAATGGCACCGGTCAGCCACCATCGCTGCCATCGCCAACGATGCCAAATTTCAATATGGGTGCCAATACGCCCAATGGACAGCCGGGTGGCGCTGCAGCCGCCGCTGCTGCTGCTTCAGTTGCGGATGGTGTATTTACGAACGGCATTCCACAAACGGCATTTCCACGTAAGTAGCAAAAATCATATGGAATTTGTTTTGCTTTTATGTTTGCTTTATGATTTGGTTTCATTTAGATCCGCTGCATCTGACCATACCACCACAAGGTTTGCCAAATGGCGATGCTGCTGCACTGCAACATGCCTTCCCTGGTTTGCCACCATTTCCAGGAGTTGGTAAGTTCCCATGCTCACACTAGCCTTACGAACTTTAGATAATTTCGTCTATGAAAAACTATATAGTTTTAGCTTGCAACTAGGCACACAAATTACGAATATCAATAATTTCAAAAACAAAATAATTATGTTAATAAGCACAAACATATAGCCACACGTTATCTTGCCTTCTTTTTTTCTATGTCATGCATCATGGTTCTTTAATAAATTCCCATGACAGAGTCTCTCACAATAAGCCCCAAAGACATATAGTAATACTCTCATCGTCAAAAGCATAATTCCGCCTTACGGCAGGCAATTCACATTAGGCAAAAAAAATTAAAATTAAACTTATATTAAACATCAACTGCATATTTAATATACAGCTCAATCATTCATAATTGTTTTTATTGAAATAATTAATAATTGTTGTGTCATGCCATATACATATATATATGTGTGTGTATACGTATATTGTGAGTAAAGTGTTATATATAACTCTAACTTCTATGTATACATAAATATTTAATTTATTTAACAAATAGTAAAGAAAATCGTTTGCAAAGCGAAAAAAAATATATTTAAATTTATTGCGCAAAGTGGCCAAATCAATGTTGCCACACTTAAAACAGTTCTTGATTTTATTCTTTTAGTTTGTGTTAATTATGTGTTTAATAATTTCAGATTGTCAATAATAAGTTGTACAATGTTAAACATTTAACATTTGTTTGCGAAAGCACAATAAATTCGTTTATTTATTATTTATTATTTATTTTAAGCTTATGTGAATAATATATTTTTTATATGCTTCGCTCTCAAAATCCAGTTTTCCACACACGGTGGTCTTTTCGAAATTAATTGTTATGTCTAACTTAATCTTTAACTTTAAAATTGATTGATTTTTCCTTTTGTTTATAGTTGATTTAAAAACTAATGAGAACTTAATTAACTTAATATAAAAAAACATATATATATACGTATACTTAATTGTTGTGTTGTCTTTATAAATGTATCGGAATCTGTGTAAAAACCAAAAACAAAAATTATTTATATATAACGCAGCCTTTCCCGCCGTCTATGGACAGTTTCCACAAGCTATACCACCTCCCCTTGCGGCGGTTGCACCCACTCAGCGTGAAGGTAAGCTTTTCATTATTATTTTGTCGGTTGGTACTTTTTAGATTCCTTTACGTCTCTCTGTTAGTTTATTTTTCTGTTTTTTTTCGAGTATGTGAATGGAAAAAAAACTCATGCAAAATTGGAGATTTTGTTGCTTTATACTTTGTCAACATGCTTTTAGTTATATTATTGGAATTTACAGACATGTTTTTAACACTCAGTCAGACACAAACATATACAAACATTACGGTGGGCCGTACAAGTATATTTAGTGGAATATGTAATTAATTTTTCTTTTATCTCAAACTTTAAGCGGAAAGCCCATAAAAATTAATTACTTATGTTCGTTTTTATTTGTAAGACGCGTTGCGTTCTTATCTTTTGACGCACTGCGAAACAAAAGGGTGAATCCCCTTTCTTAAGGGTTGCAAAAAGCAAAGGCGTAAATCGTCTTTAATGGCTGCATTTAAAGGGCGTTTTATGTGAGATCGTAAAAATTGCATATAAACAGCTTAAAATCACATAAAATCCGTCGGCGTATGTTCAAGATGTTCGTTGAAAAATCAAAAAATTTTATGTTCCTTTGTCTCGCTTGGTATTTGTTCATCTGTTCTTCTGTCTTTTTGAGATACATTAAAAACCATTAATATAGCGTATAAAGTATAAAAGTCTTTATATATATACTTGTTTATTTTATGGTCAGCAATATATAAATGTATGTGTCTTCCGCCTCTCCTTCTTTCATACTGCGTGTGTGTGTGTATGTATACTGTCTTAATGTATCTAACCCTTATCTTGACTTGAATGTGTTACGTGGTTTTCATTTTCAATATCTGTTCCGCGTAGCTAATTGTTAAATGTATTTTTCTATTAAATATTTACTTAGTACTTAACCTGCATGGCAAATATACTACACACCTGAAACTCGGCTATTGCTGAACTCATATCATAAGATTATACTATTTAAATTATTTTAACAATTTTTTCTGGGCTGATCAAAAAAACAATTAGGAAAAATATTCATTTATTGTGATAAGCTTTTGCCCTAAGAATTATATGTAGATCTATAAGCTCTCATTAGGTATTTTTAAATACGAGTATGTCTTAATAATTTTTTATTCTACTATGCAAGCGCGTTTTGTAACTCTTTTGTTGCCTTCTGTTGAGTTTTAATATTAATAATATTTTGATTGTAATTTAGTTTCGCAGTATTATGAAACGCATAAGTTTAGTTGAATCAACTACAAAATCAGCCACGAAACACAAGACACACTTGAAAAGCAAAATATGAAAAAAAAAGAAATTTATAAATAATTGAACTACAACTCGAAACCAGCCAAATACAGCAAACAATCTCATAAAGTTCTAACTTATGATTTAACTCATCCTTTAATTTCATTTCTCTACTTTGTTTCTTCTCTTGTAATGTTTTTTTTTAAGATTTTCTGATGTTCCCAGGATGCTCTATATCCGGCCCAGAGGGCTGCAATCTGTTCATCTATCATTTGCCGCAAGAATTCGGTGATGCGGAATTAATGCAAATGTTCCTGCCATTCGGCAATGTGATCAGCTCTAAGGTCTTCATAGATCGTGCTACAAATCAGAGCAAATGTTTTGGTAAATTTCAATTTGCTCTTTTGCCAATCAATTTTACTTGAAACAATATGCTAACCATTGATTTTGTTTGGGTTTTCTCTTAGGTTTTGTTTCATTTGATAATCCCGCCAGCGCTCATGCGGCCATTCAGGCCATGAATGGCTTCCAGATTGGCATGAAAAGACTGAAAGTTCAATTGAAGAGGCCAAAAGATGCCAGTCGACCTTATTAACAATCGGAGTTCCTCACGCGTAACATACAACAGCATCAACCGCAGAAACAACAGCAACCACAACAACCACAACAACAACAACAACCACAAATGCAACAACAACATTATGCGACAACATCTAGAGCAACAACGATTACAACAGCAGCAGCAACTACAACTACTACATTTAGCCCTAGCAACAGTTACAGGCCACTTTTAACCAATGATCGAAATACAAATCGTACTACAATGCCCTACACTTTTGCCAGCTGGCGCAGTGGTACCTATTGTTATCGCAACAACAGCAACAATACTAACAACAGTAGCAGCAATACCAACAGCAATAGCAACAATACTAAGAGCAGCACCAGCAACAACAACAGCAATATCAACAACAGCAACAACAGCAGCAACGAAAGCAGTTCGAGCTCCAATGAGACGAGTCACTATTCCAAAGTTGAACTGGTTGAAAAGCTGTTCATGTGGCAACAGCAAAAGCGAAAAGCTTAGAAACAACAACAACAGCATTGAACAACATTTAATAGGGTAAGCTTAAAACAGGTATAAAACATCTATATATATATATTTATGTTTTAAATGAAATGTCAGATGTTATATAATCTTGGCATAACATTTAAAATTGAATCAAACTGTTTTACATAACAAATTTTTTTTTATTCACATTTTAGATGGACTTCCGCGATGAATTTCAACGTGCTTAGCAAACCTAGGCCCCAGAATAGAAATTATAAACATATGGAAAATAATAAGAATAAAAAACTATATTTCAAAAAAATAGTAAACAGAAAATGTAAAAAATTCAGAGCTAAAATTTGAATAGAAAAAAATTATATGCATATGTTAGTATACATATGTATTTATACATGCAGCTGAAAGCCGAATTAGAAAATAAAAACGTTAAAAAAGAAAATATTAAAAAAACTACAAAACAATTTTTTGCCAAAATGAAGATTATGTACATAGATATATATCGATATACATATATATATTTATAAAGCAAGCAAGAAGTATTGATATTGATAGTTTTGTTAACAAAAATTGAGCAAAAAACAACTGCACACACATACAAAAACACACACACACACTAACTAACACAGTTTCACACACAAGCAACAAACTTGAGACAAAAACTGACTGGTAAGAGACCAAAATTATCTGGGTTTTCAATAAAAAAAATGGTATAATAATAATCTTTAAACTAAAACTGCATTCACCATTTTTTATACACTATTAAACAATTTTGGTCACGGGCATATATAAACCAAAATGAGCAAAAATAAATTACATGCTGCTTAGAACAAAAATAAAAAACTAACAACACACAACCCTTAAAAAAAAAACGAAAATAGAAAAAACTTTAAAAACTAAATCTGTTAATTGGATAATGACAACAACAACAAAAAATAAAAACATATGCATATGAGTTGGCAGATTAAAAAGAATGTAATAGAGCGTAGTAGTATGAAGATGATAAATAGCTCTGCAACTTTTTAGCATTTAGTAATAAGCAAAATGGCAAAGGATTATATTATACATAAACTTATATATTTATTCATATATATATATATATATATACAGAGCATATGTATATGCTTATACATACGTGAATGAATAAAAATTAACACAAAAATTCGAATTTAATTAGTTTTAAGAAGATAAATGAACAGTTAGCACTAGGTGAAAGCAGCATGCAAATCAATATGCGATATGCTTTGAAAAGTACACTTAAGTCCAAAATTAAAGAACCACACAAGGTTTTTTGCGTAGCCTGCAACAAACAAGCAAAAATATCATTTTTATAATAATGTAAATGAACAACAACAAAAAGAACAAAAATAATAATAATTTAATTATATGAGAATAAATTTGTTAGAGCATACATAGTAAAAGAAAAATGAAAAAAAAACACACACAAACACACATATAACATAAATAAGTGGTGCAAAATTGTATTGCCACAAAAAAGTTAATCATTTTAATTTTCTAACGATACCCTTTCAGTTAGACAAAAGCACGTTATATCTATGTTTGTTTAAGCTAGACAACAACAAAAATCGCTAACGAGTGTATAGCATTAAATTAAATGTAACAAAATACAACAAAACAAAAATCAAAAAACAAACTTTACACTTAAACTTAGCTGCTTGCAACAAAAACAAATACAGGTACTTACAAATATAGACATACATATATGTATATATATATTTATATATATATATATGACACAAAACTAAAAAATCGAATGTATAAATATATATATATAAATATATATCGATACGAGCAAAGGTAAAAGCTACATAAAAAGAAATTTTTGCTAAGAAAATATATATAGATATATATGCATGCATATGTACGTTTTGGCAACTTATTTTCACAGGCTCCCAAACACCCCGATAAGACAGAAATAAAAATTAATATTCGTATTGAAATCAAGAAAGAAGTTGACCATAGAGCGTCCTAGCCCTATTAAGCAAACTACGCTAACACAAAAAAAAAAAAACCAACTGCAAAATTTACACATATTATAAAGAACAAAAAAAAAAGCAAAACAAATAACAGAAAACTTTAAAATGCATAATTATTATTGATGATAAATCCGAACATAAAGGATACATACTTAAATATATATAAAATAAATTTAGAATTTTTTATATAAAGGCAAACAATTTTTAGCGAAACTAGAAAATTTAACACTGAAATTTATATATTTCATAATTTTTAGCCTTTTATTTAACACACACAACAAATACACAAACACATGTGCAAGCAAATCTAACTTAATATGTCACATGTTTAAAACGAAATCATTACTCAACTAATATTTGTTGAATAAACTCATTAAACACTTTGACTTTGTCTTTGAAAGTAAGCAGAAAAGAAAAATATATATAAATATATCTGTACAAAAGGAAGTGAAAGATTGTCAAATCTACAGCTAAATATGCCAAAAATGAACATAAGAGATCGATGAAGGAAACAAAAAAAAAACAAACAAAACAAAAATCATTAAATGTAACAATTATTTAGAGTTTGTATAGTGAAAAAGAAAAAACTACGTTAAGCGCCTAGTCCGTGGGTTTGTAACACAACTTGCGACACATATTTGATACTAATGATAAAAACAATTAATTATTTAATAATAAATACTATATTAAAAAATATTTAAGAACATTTAAGCATAACAAATTGTTATAAAAGTTAAAGTTAGTTTTGTTACCAGTGCAATATATACTTTTGTGCAAAAACTTTAATTACTTATGAGTTCCATAAACGTATCAATACGTTCAAGAATATTTTATTTATATCACATCACTTTCTTAACCCCTTTTATCAACAACATTGCCAGTTAGCCAGAGTTTAACATATATGGGACAGTATTAAATACCTAGCAGAGAGTTCAATAGAGCAATTGCTTGTGGTGCCTAGCCTTTAACAGCAACTCTCGATGGCGTTTTGGTTTTATTTCGACCACTTCTTATCTTCAGTTTAAATACTAAAACTGCTGCAGTCAAAGTTTTGTCATTTAGTTTGGAAACCTCTTTGTTTGTTGTATCGAATGTTAAGCCTAATATCTTGTAAATATAAACGAAACTGAAGGCGGATGAAAGTCCCCCCTTAAATGCAAATAAAAATTTTGCAAACAGCAAGAAATAAATGCATTACATATACAAAAAATACTTACATATACATAACTATATTCATACATAAATTTATATGCAAAATTATCGATTGATTTAGCGACTATTCTGTAGTTAAACAACATTGCCACCCACAATTTTGACAGCTTCAAAATGCTAATCTAGATTTTTACTAGATCACTACAAACACACACACACACACATAGTACACACACGCATACATATATACAAACATCCACACATTTTCACTAAATGTATTTACGATCTTGTATGAATCGTTCTAGTCAAATTCAAGTTAATTATTGCATAAAAACATAAAAAAAAAACCCACTTTAAACAAAGTCAAACTATTGAGATAATAATTAATTATTATTATGTACTATGAATTATTATCATTGCATTTTGATTTTTGTATTGCAAATACGAACAAGTATTTAAACTAAATATATAAAAACAAATTATTATTATTATTATTATTATTCTATGCTATTATACAAAACGTTTTAGACTATATACACAATATTTAAATAATAATAAAAATATAATTAAAAACTTAGTGCAAAAAACTGATTTTGGCAAAATTATGCAAATTATACTATATCAAAAAATTATTTAAAAACAAAAATAAGAAGAAAAAAACATTAAAACGAAAACATAAACAAAAATATACTAAAAACAAAATTATTATACAAATTATTATTTCTTATGCGTAACACAATAAAATAAACCAGAAGAAGCAGAAACAAATAAAAAGCGATAAGCAAATTGATAAATACAAAATACAAAAAAAAAAAAAAAAAAACTTGTTTTATTTTTTATTATTAATTTTTCAAGTGTTTGATGTGGCTTGTGAATTGGCAGAGCTTTGAGTAACTCATTACGGACCTACAGATTTACAGACAGATTATTTGGCACACAACACCTATATAATTTTATAAATCCAAATTTATTATGATTTCTTCGCATTATTGAATTTGATAACGAAAAGAAAGAAAACATAAAAACAAAAACATAAAAGGGCTGTGACTTGAACGTTAAAAATAATAACTGTGTAACAAAAATCAAATAAAGTGTTTAAATATTTTCTTTTTGTGTTCAAAAATCAGCTGTTTTTTTAATTAATAAAAATATTAAGTTTTTATTTTCAAACGCAGTGATAACATGCAACCAAGAAGCCAAATCAAAATTAATGCATACAAAATAAAATAAACAACATTAATAATCAATAAAGAAAAAGATGAAATTAAATATTATATGCTAGCATTGAGCGGTTATTTTAAATTCGAAATGAAATGTGATGAAAAACGTTAAGTAAAAAAACATATGACGAATTGAATTAAAACTAAACGAACGAAAGAAAAAAAAAACAATTGTACCTTGAGCATAGAGCATTAAAATTGGAAACTAGCAAAGAAACCAAAATATGCTAGGCAAAAAAAAAAAACTATATACAAAAATTCGCCCGGTTTCGCCCAATTTAAATGTTATGTAATGACGGCAGCCACGAGATTTCAAAATTGGCACTTGCATTTGCAAATTTTGCCAAAATACAGTTTTGTGCTCAATTTTCCAAATAATTTTCTTACAAAAATCAATTCAACGCGTTCTCACATGCATACACATACAAACATTAAAATATAAAAAACACATAAAACATACAAAGCACATCATATCAAAGCCAAAAGAATACAATTTAACGCGTATAATGTAGAACTTATAATATTTATGGGTTTTTCTACACGCACAAGATACACTAGCTTTTTTCTAGGCAGATATTCTCGATGAGGTATCCGTAGAGCGGAAACTTTAGCTGAATCTTTGGAAGATAATAATACAGAATACTCCTTTGTAACCTAAACAAAATATTAATTGGGTTCTACGAAATTATTTCGCATATCGTATTATTTCTTTTCATTCGCTTTCTTTAAGTTGTTTTAAGCCAGTTAAAAAAAAAAACATGTACTAAAAGAAATGAACATTATCCCTAACATTAAGCATTGTATATTTACTAAAAGAAAATGAAGTCTCTTATCGATGATCGTTCCTTAAACTTTAATCATAAGATTTACATGAATACTTACTTATAGTGGCTATGAAATGAGACATACGTTTAGTCCTCTACAAAAAGTATTTTTATTATGAAGGCATTCTTATAGAATGCTTATTATTTATAGAAAATATCTAAAAGTCAACCCACTAACTTATTTATTAAATAATCTATGCTAGTTATTGAAAAGGCTAGACAAAGTAGTGAATGAAGCTTACAACACTAATACAACAACAACAACAAAAATAATATAAAAAAAAAAGATCAAGAACAAACAACAACCAAAAACACATGAGTCCAAGTTTAGAACTTAATAATCAAAAATATATTTAGATACACTTTTCTGCAGGTATTTAACTAAAAATATTTAACTAAACAAAAAATTATACCTAAAAAAAAAAAATAACAGTACGATAAATAATAAACGATTAACGATAGAAATAGAGCAAGGCACATTAAATGACCCCACCATAACCATGGACTACCAAATTTCATACACTAGTTTTTTATACACAAGAACAATTAAAACAACAAGAAAATTCAACACTGTTAGAAATACTTAAACAGATACACACATAGTTAAATGGGCCCAATAAGAAGGGAGAGTGCATATCTTTTTTGCTAGGCATAAAAAATTTTGCCTTGATAGCATTTGGGTTTGTTTTTAATCGAACACACACGAATAACTTATAGGATACAGGGTAAACATGCAATTACAAATAATAATACTAATACTAACACTTAATTATTACACATAAAAGAAGAAACTAATAATTATTTAAAGTGAATATTATGATTATTAATATCTTCTGTTATATTTTTCTTAAGCTTTTTGCACTAAGTACGTTTTATTTAAGAATAGTTTAGCTTGAAAACATTATAGCTTTGCATACATGTAGAATTTGCTTAAATATATATTAAAAAACATATATATTACTCTATATAGTTCTTTAGAGCAACCAATGGGCATTGTAGGGACAGAAGTGCAGTAACAGGAAAGTATATATATTTAAATATATATATATATGTATATGTATACACTGGTACATACTTAATAATATAGTATAACATATACATATTAGTGTTTAGTAACTGGAGAACAACAAAGCAAATTGATAGAAAACAAACAGCAACAATAATTGGCGGCGCTTGTAAGAAAGCTCAGAAAGTGCATTTAATAAATATGAGTATATATATATATATATATATATGTATATATATATATATAAAAATAATGAAAATAAAAATAAATACGAAAAAGTTTTTAAACACACAAAAAAAATTAACATAAATTAAAAGAAACGAAAATCTAGTCATATTTATGTAGGCGATAAATTATATATATATTAAAACTATTATTATGACAATTATTATTATTATTACTATAAACCAAAGCAAAGATTTATTAGTGAGCTAAGGTCAACAAGCATTATAAACCAATTTTGCAATTATACAATGAAACGGTATGATATGATATGGTATGAAAAGAAAGGGCCCCAAGTTATTTCTTGTAGATAAAAATGTTATCTTTTAGAACTTAGCCAAATATTAGATACTGATACAGAAATGCTGATTCTAAATGAACTGTGGAGAGGCAGGCTAAGTGTAATAAACAAAAGGTCAAAGCGAATTTATATTGTATATAGGTAAACAAAACAAAACGAAAGCAAATAAAACCAAAAGCCCAATGCAACTAACCTAAATGGGTTAAATAATTACAAATTATTAATTATTTAATGATAGTTGCTAGTCTAGGATTTAGCGTACGCATATACACACAATTAACACTATTAAATAACACATACCAAAATGGCCACCTTTTGAGTGCAAGTTCTAGTTGCGTTCAATGATTAGATCCCAATACAGCAGCTTATTCTAATACATACTCTTTACTTTCTGTTTAGGAATCCGTCCGTATTTAGCATTATGCACACTTCAACACACTCACCTACACACATAAGCAAATTAAGTTTAATTATTTTTTAATGAATGGTTATACAAAACTAATTTACGCATAGCAACTAAGGTATTTTAAGGATCACCAACCTTAAAATACTGTGCTTTGAATATAGTTTGCACTTTGAATAAGACAGTGTCCAACTATCACATTTGACAAGCAACATATAACACAATACTTACATATATTAGATAACCGCAGAAAAGTTATAATTTGACATTTTCGAAGAGCACCTTAAAAGAAAACAATATGAAAATTTGCAACAAAAGGAAGAAAAAAAACATAGTTAAAATAAAATCTTACAATTAATGCAGTAAAATGCCATAAGAAAGTAAGAAAAGATTGCCCAACAAACTTGCACAATCTTCATTCCTTTTCAAAAATACACTAAAAAATAAATAAACCTGCTCTTGTAACAAACACAAATGTTCCAAAGTTTCTCAACAATTTTAAGTAACATTCTAAAATAACACAAAACAAAAAAATTTAATAAAATAAATACTTAATGTAAAATGGTTTCAAAATCAAAAAAAAAATCAATGAACAAATAATGTATAAAAAAAAATCGTAATAAAAACAATGAATGGTAAACATAATAATACAAATTCAAACATTTTCCACATTTTGAGAAGTTTTGCAAGAGCCTGTGTAAGAATTTTTCAAGCAAAGTCTAAATTTCTAAGCACATATTGATTGATTGAATAATTTTTCAATTTTGATTAACCAAAAGTTTTAGATTGTGGCCACATTGCCGTAAAAAATCATTTTCCAAGTTTCTTAATTTCAGAATATTCATAGCACAGTACTAAAAATCAGCACCAATCATCCAATCATAGTCCGCAAATAAATATTTGTCACTTCAAGTTTTTAGACACATCCATTGACAGTCGATACTCGTACTTAAACATGCACACAACTACATACATACATGCATATACACATACTTAATTAAACTTATACATACTACAAGAATACATTACAAGTTCAGAAAATAACCTAATAGGCAATGTAGTTGGAAAAACGAATGGAAATAGTACATACGAGTAAATAGAGCAAACTAAAAGGCAAGCAAACATAATAAACAATTAAATAAAACAAAACTAATTTAAAATAGCAAGAGAAAAGATCTTTTTATTAACTATATATATACTACATATATATAAATACATATACATATATACATATGTGTAAATTGCATACAATTTATAAATAATAACATAACAAAATGGCGAAGTGTGTAAAATTTGTGCATTCGTTCATGAAAACAAAAGGATGAAAGTAAACACCGAAAAACATTACAAATATATCTATATATATACTATATATAAATATATATACAAATATATATATTTATAATATATATATATTTATATTTATATTCAACTTATTTTTTCGCTCAATGTTGCGAAAAATTGTTGAAGCCACACATTTAAAGCTATCAAAACAAACTATTAAATAAAAATATAAAAAAAACACACACAAATCAAAACCAAAACAAACAAACTATGCAAATATTTTACTACTTAACAGGCGTATAAAAAAAAAAAAAACCAAAATACATTACCAAGACTAGTTTAAAAATTATTTATTGCCATACAAGATCATACACAAATAAACCTTATATATGTATTTATAAGTACTCTATACTACCAACAAAAAACAATAACAATGATTAGAGCCAGAGCAAGAACTACTTACATATACATAAAAAACATTATTTGCGCCTTTTACTCAAACTGTTGGGTTTTTTTAGAAGACAGCCTTCGAACGACAAGATAAAGCAGTATGGCCAAATGTGCGGCAGAAGCTAACAATAATATAAAAAAAAAACTAAAAACAAAAAACAAATATATATATACTTAATAATAATAACATATAAATAAATATCAAGCAAGTTTAGGATACATTTTGACAGTTTTCAAGTGGCAAACATGTAAATTTTGTTTCGTTTGCCAAACTGGGCGTCGTCTATGGGCGACATATGATATATTAATTATATGATAGTTAAGGAGCAGAATAATGAAGTATGGGCAAAAGAGAAATTATAAATGAACAAGTAAACCAAGTTATAATTACAACAATTAAATTATTATTAATAAATAATTATTATACATGAGAACTTATGCAAATGTATTAAGTGAGAAAAAATAAATAAGAAAAGAACATTAACGAAACAGGCAAAAAAAAAACTGTCAAGTTAAATAATATAAAATTAAGAAAACAAAAAAAAAACAGAAGGAAAAGTAACAAAATGCAGAAAAATATATATTATATATACTTTATAGACATTTAAACATGAAAACAAAACGCAAAAAACAAACTAAAAAATAAAGTTACAAATAATAAACTTTTACCATAAAAAATTATGTTGTTTTTTTATTTAAATGGATTTCAGATTTATCAAACCCATAGACGAATTAACACTGTTGTTAGTTGCATAAACTTAGTTATCTATGGTCTATGGTTAACTGGTCTATGAGCAAACCGTTCGGCAGTTACCATCTAAGATGTGTTGACTGTTCACCAATCTCAACCATTGACACAAAAAAGGTTGCTGCATTGGCTAAATTTCCCTTAGCAAATCAAGTTGAATAAAGTCTTTGGGGTGGGAATAAATGTTCTTGCTTAGCCAGTTCCTAAGCCAATTTCTTGCAGTTCCGGACAGCACAAACATGCCTGATAAGAACTAGCAATTTTCGTACATCTGGTAACAAACCAACTACTTGTACAGTTGCGTAGTAACGGCCTTCTAACAAGAAAATTAATTTTTCAAATTCAATACCAAGTTTACTTTTGCTGTCACTGCCACATAATGACTGACCAACTAGACCAATTGGCGACCGCTGAGCTGCAACGATTGCAACGCCAGCATCGTTCTCTGCAGCTCGATCTGCGTGGTCTGCTCGAGGAGAAGGCGAAGCGTCTAAAGAAGCAGAATCACATGATCAATGTGCTGCAGGTAGAGTTTGAAAAACTAAAGGCTGAAGTCAAGACCCTAGAAGGTGGCACCCATGCACGTAAGAATACCAACAAGGAGAAGCGTTTAGGCAGCTTGCAGCAGCATCAAACGGAACTTCAGAGGGTGTTCCAAAGCGAGCGGACAAATCTGTGGGAGCTGGAGGGACACATTCGGAAGATGGAAAAAGAAATTGATGCACTGCGTCGCAATGAGGTGCCTGACAGTTGTTACAAGGATACCATTTGTAAGGTGCAGAAAAGCGTGGTCAAATTGGAGAATCGCCTCGATGTGGTCAACAAAAAGTGTAGCGATGTGCTTACAGAGAATGGAAAAATGCGTGATGCCATCAATCATATGTTGCAAGATCGGTGAGTTTGGTTGAGCCTTTGCAATGAAAAGCTTGAAAAGATTATTAAGGATTTGTGCTTTCTTTAGTGCCAATTTTAATGATATGTGGCAATCGATGGTCACCCAATTTAATGATGGCAAAAAGCTTATAATGGATTTAATTGATCAATCCACATTGGCCTTTGATCAACGCCAGGAGCTTTGTACGAAGCTAACGGTTCTCAAGGATCGCAATGAGAATGATAAGGTTATGCATATACAAGAAATGCGTGAAATGCAGCGACGCTTGGAGCACGATGCCAAGTTGCAAAAGTTCTTTGACATCAAGGGTCAGAAGAGGCTTAATCCCGAACTGGAGCAACGTGAGCTGGACAAGAAGCAGAACCAGAAGGAAAACTATGAGCGTCAGTTGTTCGAGTACAAGGAAATCATTGAAAGAATTAAACAGCTGTATGGCGAGGATGATACTGAACGCCTGGTGGCTCAGTTTAAGCGCCAGGAAGACGAAAACTTTGCTCTCTTCAACTATGTCAACGAGTTAAGTCACGAGGTCGAGGTACTCAATGATACAACGCAGGAGTTGACTGATGAAATTGGTAAGATGAATGAATAAACTTAGGCGCTTTACATTTATAACGCCAATTTCCTGCTCACTTGCAGAACGTCAAAAATCTGAGCAGACTGAAAAGGAAATAAAACAGAAAACAGAAGCTTTGGACTATTTAAATGATGAACTAGCGCGAATTGAGCAACTTGCCAAGGAGACCAGTGAAAAGAAGCAAAATCTAAGCGTTAGGTTGCAGCAGTTACTCAAGGGTATCGAGGAAATATTCAAGTAAGTTTGTTTAACTTCATTAGAAATAAGCTTAAGTCAAAATTTTACATAGATTACTGGCCTGTGATGATGCGCCAATACTGAATGTCCTCAGCTCCAGGACCTTTCTCACCGTACATAATGTGAAACTTTTTATTGGTGTCATTGAGCGTCGCGTCAATCTTATAATAAGCGCCATTAATATTGAAGACAACTCGAACCGGATTTTGGCCAGAAAGGATCGTGTACCCAAGTTCAATATACGCGAGTCAGCTAAAATAAAACATTAAATACAATTCACAAAATTCACATTAAGACTTCCATTTACTATTTATTTATTCAACTCGAAAGTAATGCGCACACGTAATAGAGCGATTCAGAACAATTTGTGACTAATCTCATGTATTAAGTATGATTATGAATACATATTGCATTGGACATTCGGGTTCCTGTAATATACACTAATATTGCAATTTTAAGTGAGCAATTGCTATGCAAAAATTAAACAATTAAAAACAATAAGGTATAGTTTTTAAAAAAATATATAAAAACTTAAAGCTTTGGATTTCAATGTCCACATCGGCAAATACTATGCAAAATAAAATTGGCAATTAATGATTAAGTTCAACAACATTAAAATACACTTAAGGTTAAATATATATTAAGAAATATTTTTTTCAATATTTCTAACAGGCATCATTTAAATATCAACAAAAATATAGAGATATATATATATATATGTATGTATATATGTATTTTATAGACTTTTTTTAAAAGCGGCCATAGGCCAGTTAGATTCCACAGACATAAGTTCCATCTTCATGCGACTTTTCACTAGACAAATTTGTCGGCACCGGCGGCGTCGTCACATCGCGACTTTCGCCATTGAGCAAATACACAGGTACGTTACTGGTTGCTACAACGATTTCATGTACGTCTAAAACACAACTTTGATCCGCTTCGGGACAAGGCGTGAGCTCTTGCGTTATTTGCTTCATATCTGCATCTTCCTCGTTGCAGGATTCTCCATTGTTTGCCAATGTTACATAGGCGGCAATGCAGTCCAAGTCAGCCGTGGAATTAGCAGTTACAGATTCATGGGCAGGGGCTGGGTCAGGAACAGGGGCAAGTACTTCAGCAGAGACAGGAACAGAGGTAATTATGGGAGCAGCAGGAGGCGAAGGAGTTAAACGTATTGTATCAGCTGCAGATTTGGACAGATCGTGTGTCAGCTTAACTAGCTTTTTCTTTTTATTTATGTTCTTAATGCGCGACCAACTAGTTCGAGGCTTTCGACGGCGTTTTTTTGTCAACATTTTCTGCTTTAGCGGAACTAGATCCTTCATTACCTGAATTAAAAATTAGCATGAATTCAAAGTATAGCAGATATATATGTATATTGTAATTACCTCAGAACTGTCTTCTATTGCAAAGTCTTCAATGCTAACACGCTTCAGTCTTACAACCACCGTTGGCATCGCTGCAATCATTTCTTTTATAACCTTTGCCCTAGCTAGCGGCGCATAGCTCTTAATTATTTCCATGTCGGTCTCTAGCTTCTCGATTTGCTGACGAAGCTTAGTATTTCTAGCAGCCAATCGCATCCTGACTTTCTCTTGATCCAATTTCGGCTTAGGTTCTTTTACGCGATCAGACTTCGGCTCAGATTCTTTGACGTGTTTTGACATCGGGACTGTTTCTTTGATGTTGGATTGTCTACGCTTAGACAAATTTTGACGCTGTAATTTAAGGAGACTCCTATAAAACTCCACGTGATCCTTGGAGTTATCAGAAAACTTGCGACGGTCATATTTATATTTTCTGCTCAGGGCTTCCACCTGTTGAGTGACCGAATTTTGAACGCTGTCAGTTGACTTTCGACGATGACGACGACGATATGCGTCAATCGAACTGTGCGTGGAGGCAGGTGGTGTTGGCAGTGAACGTTGTGTGCTACGCGGTTGAAGCCTGTTCAACTGTGGAGTCGGAGTGCCGCTCGAAGCATTGCTTGTCGTCGGCGTAAGCTGAATTGTGGGTATCATAGTAGGTGTGGACGTAAGTGTGGGCATGGCAGATGGCTTTATCTTATTTTTTGGTGGATCCAGCCCATGGCGACTGCTGGATGACAATGATGAATTTATAGTCCCTTTATCACAGTTTTTCTTCGCCTCCAGTTTGCTAAACATACGCTGGCTGGCTAGCAAATGTTCTAAAAATCAATTAAAATGTTTAGTCAATAAACATATGTAGATACAACAATAATTATGCTGTGAACTTACTCTTACGGCCCATTAACTTCAGGGTTTCAATATAGTCCATAGTTGAACTTGCTGTTGTTTTATTGATGTTGTTGCTGTTACGTTTAATTGACGGCTTTTTTGGCGAGTTGTTTAAATGGGCTCTACTGGAGGAGGGCAAATGTTGTGCACTAAATGAGACTTGTTTCTTTTGTAACGATGCATTGCTACTATGGCTATTTCGACTAGATGACTGTTGGCTGTGAAAATGATTGTCATTGTTTTTAATGTGCGTGCTTTCCTGGATGCTTGTTCTACGGTTAAAGCTTCCTTTATAGATCAGTTCGGTGGTTGTGGTGCTGTCAGACGGTCTCGTTTCAGAGTGTGGCATACAGCTAGATATGGCATCATTATTTTCTACGGTCAACTGCTGCTGCTGCATTTGTTCATATTGTTGTTCGTCTTCCTCTTCTTGCTCGGCTGTTTGAACGCACTGATCGATAAGGTGTGGCGGAAGCTGCGTTGTGGACACAAGATGCAAACTATCGCGACGGCAACTGTAGCTGTTGACAATACGCGGCATTGTATAGATGCCTTCGTCTGAGACAGGGGATACAGCGGTGGCGGCGCTGCTTGTGGCACGTTGATATGTGCGCAAATTACTGGGATATATGCGCGTTATGGGCACATAGTCATCGTCACCAACCACTGACGGTTCACCATCTACATTAGCCGGCACACTAAAGTCAAGCGAGAACATTTCCTCTTCCTCGTCTGATTCACAGAGATCGACAACTTCGCACGTGCTATCAATGCCTCGATATAAAGCCGTAGCACGCTTCACTGGCTCCAGGCGACTGGCATTGCGGCACAGGGTTTTCAAAAAGTCAGGCGGATCGGGTGCTGGCGGCGGTGTTGGCTCCGGCTGTTGCGCTGCAATCAATCCGCCTACTAACACCAAACTGGTTTCAGAAGCGGCATCCTCTTCATCGGAATCAAGTATCTGTGGGGAAAGCAAAAGCATTTATTAAATTCAGCTCAGCAACATTTAAAATTGTAAAAAATCGTGTTTACAGTCAGCTAAAGGTTGTAGTCATTTCAAGGACAGCAAAGACACACCTGCCTTAACAGACACGCGACTAACTGCGTAGGTCAAGGTCAATGTGTGCCCCGCATGCCCACATCAGACCTTTTACTAAAACATCATGGTTGGTAGTAGAGAAGGATAACATAATCATGCAATGTGTGATAACTTACTATATCAGTGGGTTGCAGAGATCGATTGTCCAGTTTGCTAACAGAATGTAATCCTCTGCAGCACTGCCTAATGCTAAGATATTCCAAAATGCAACGTGTCGCTGTGCTGGCATCTGTATACTTGGGCAGATGATCCATGTAGGCGGGATTGAAAGGAAGCGTACAGCGTGGTCGCATAAATTTGACGGCAAATTCAAAAATACGCTGCTTGGTCGCCTCATTGCGTTCCAAACGTTGCCAGTAATAAAATATGATAATATATTCGATGAATATTTTATCAGGTAGCTCTACTTGACTAAACACGTTTGTTGACGAGGCCCATTGTGGGAAGAGGCGGCTGAAAGGAGTAAGGAGTATACATAAGTATAAGGATATTTAAACTTATAAAATTAAAACACTTTTAATTTTACCTATAAAATGCTGTGATAATGTTTGCCTGACCAAAAAGTTTTGGAACTGCAATTAACGTGCGCAGAGTATTTTCCTTATAGACCCCAAAACCTACATCATTGCGCTCAATATACAAGCTTAGCATGCTGCCAATACGCTCAATGATGCACTGCTCCCTTTCGACACGATCCTGGGCGCTACATAGCTCACAAGCAATGTAGTTGGCCACAATGAAGCACCAGCGCTCGGAGATTGAGGAAGAGCTACTGCTGTCTAGTTCACGCCGTTTCAGTATGGTGTGTATTAGATTAGTCAGCGCAATTATGCTACGTGCCAATTTGCGGCACAATAACGGGGAGTTCTGTACAGCCTCCAGCTCCTCTCGTATGGCACTGGGGAAAGGGGGTTGGGTAGAAACATGCAAAAGTTTAATATAAGAGCACAAAGGTCAGCATATTTGTATGTATATCTACCTTTCGAAGTGTCTGAGCAGGCGATTAATAACACTGCTGAAACTCTCATCATGTATAGCCGCAATCGCTCTATAAATATAACGGCGCGTCTCAGTCAGGTGTGCGAATTCCGGTTGCGCTGTCGACGACGGCAGCGACTCTGCGACGACGCTGGCCGCGACTGAGATGGTTTCTTCAACATTCAACGTACACTTGTTCATAATTCTGCAATGCAATAGAAGGTCGCGAATCAACAAATTTTTTGCATGGTTTGGAGTGAAAGTCCCGTTAGTACACCAAGCCCTACATGCACACAATCATATGTACGTTTACTTATATACACACACATACCGCAGAAAAATTGTTAACTATAAAGCGGCGCGCTCGCAACGCGCGCTACTCGCCAATTGTTACTGTTTCGCACTGTCCATTTATGAATCCGGAACGCATTTGTTGTCTTATGCACATGTTTAACTTAATTTTAACTTAGAAGTACATTGCAATTTTTATATTTCAGACTGTTTGGTTTGTAGCAACCGAATGTTGACTACAACTAAAATACACACGAAAATGCATTCAGTCGGCCACACTGAGCCTTAAAATCTTGTTTAGTATGTTTAGTATTAATAACAAGAGAATACCAATTATTGTACATGCTTCTCAACTAACAGTGCTGGAAAACGCAAAAGCTGCATAACATATGTATGGATTTTTAAATACGCTAAGGCGCGCGTTTGAAATGCATACACTTGTCGTTGCGATTAGATGCAAAAACTATTAAATATGTTTTTACTTCATGCTAGTAGACAATAAACATAAAAAATAAGTGCAGAGAAAACTAAAGCCTTTATTTTTGAATAAAACAATAAATTTTGGTTTTGTTTTTATTGTTGTTACCAACTTTATTTGTTAAGTCCTTAATCAGTTCTTTCTCAATGCATCTACAAATTCCGAATAGAAAACTTAGAAGATTACATATTAAAAATTTATCGATTTGAATTTTAACGTTTACCTCACTTCAATAAAACTGAATTCTAAGCTAGGCATATTACAACACTAAAACGCGGCCAAGGCGCTGCCAAATGCTCCGCGTTTCCATGGGAAATTGCGTGGAATCTTCGTTGCAAATTGCAACAAAATTATGTAATTTATTATTTAAGCAAACAGATTGGAAGTTGAGCCACGGCCAGGACTGGGGAACAATGACAAAAACTCATTGGAATTGGATCCACGACCGAAGCCAAGAATAAACTACAGAATGTACGTTGCCATGTTTTGTTGCTGTTTGTGTGTGTGTGTTTAAGTGTGTTGTTGATGTTTTTTTGTTGGATTTTTGTTGTTTTGTGTGAGTGTTGTTCGATTACAACTCGTCCTTCTTGGGCGCCGCCTCCTCCTCTTCGCTCTCCTCAGCTGGCTCGGCATCAGCAACCTCACCATTGGCATCCAGGAACTTGACAAAGTCATCCAGAGTCCTGTCCAAATTGAAGTCGATGACTTTGTTGTCATCCTTACGGAAGTACTTGATAGTTGGGAACGATGAGATCTTAAAGTTTTCCAACTCGTTAGCAGTGGAATCCATTTTGGCAATGACAATATCAGCATTATCCTTGTACTTCTCAGCTAGCTGATCGTAGATGGGGGCCAGTTGTTTGCAGTGTCCGCACCATGGTGCATAGAACTCAACCAGGACAGACTTGGTCTTGTCCAGAGCAACGCTCTCAAAGTTGCTAGAGACGAGCACCTTGACGGGCTGTTTGTCCCAATCCTCGGGCAGATCCTGCGACAACAGATGCTGCTTCAGTTCGCCGTCAAGGAACTTTGTAAGGAACGCCTCAATGGACTCGGCAGACAGATCATTCGATTCGGGCTTGAACTTGGCCATATCTTCCTCCAACTTGATCAGACGAATGGTTGGCACCTCCTCCTTGTTCATGCCGAAGAATTCAAAGATGCGAGTGTGATCCTCCTCATCGGAAGAAATGGTGACGAACAGAATATCTTCACGGTGCTTCTTGGCAATCTCCTTTAATGGTTCAACATAAGTCTCAATGTGGCCAGCCTCCTTTGAGACGAAGAACAACAGATGCGACTTAATGGAACCGCCGAAGATCTTGGCTGCCGACTCATGGTTGAAGTCAACAATCAAAGGCAGAGACTGAACCTGAGCGAACTTCTTGAGGCTCTCCTCGGTCAGCTCTCCATCAAACACGGATTTTTTCTCATCGAAAGGCTTGAACAGAATGACGCCATTGTCCTTAGATTCGTACTTGGCAATAACATCAGCATTGCTGCTGATGCCAAAGATGAACGAGTCCAATGCGTTGGCAGCCTTGGTAAAGATCTTAGCCTCCTCCGACTCAACATCCTTAAAGAAGCCAATAATGGCGATCTCATTGTCCTTCAGGAACTGCTCAGCCTCAGCAACGCTTGTCAAATCCTTGGCTGGAGGCCCAGTCTTCTTGGTCACCCAGGCAACAATATCAGCGGCCTGACGACCACCATTGTACTCCACGGGAGAACCGCTTCGGAAGAACTTCAAAGTGGGATAGCCACGCACTGCGTACTGTTCGGCGAGTTCACCTTCAACGGTGGCATCAACCTTGGCCAACTTAATTGGAGACTCGCTCTCAGCCAGCTGTTGGGCAGCCTTGGCATACTCGGGCGCCAAAGCTTTGCAATGACCGCACCATGGTGCATCTAAAACGGGCAAGTAACAAATTTTGAATTTAGTACCAATTTAAATATTCGCTATCTTTATTTTAAGTGCTTCTCAAAGAAAAAATTTTTTGAATTGCGTTATATAAGAATATTATAAAACATGGTTAAACCAAGCGTTTCTAATTTCATGTATTTTAAAATTAAACTGACTGTGAAAATTCAGTTACCAATGCTAACCGTTAGAGCCAAATCGAATAAATTTAAAGATATACATATAAATCGAATGATACTAAAAAACGAAACTAAAACTAAAACTAAACTAAGTTGCAGTGTTCTGGTAATTAAATCGTAATATAGAAAACTTCGTTAAACGTGGAAGTAAATTCATAAGGAATTTCGTCTATCCATGTATAATTGTGCAAGGTTAAAACAATTTAACATGCATCAAAGTTTTAACCGAGTTGTTTACTTAAAAGTTAAAGACTGAAAACAAGAAGGCGTTGGGCGTTTAAGTAAATTATTTACGCAGCAGCTGTTGAGAGACGTTATGCAAATTCCACGTGTTGAATTCTTAAGAGCTGCAATTTTCAACACATACATAAAGAAATATGTATGTGTATAAATAGAAACAGAGAGATATGTAGGATGACATAATGCGAGTTGACAACGTCTTGCACGCTTATCGCCGGCTTAAGCTGACGTGGCCTTGGCTTGTGGTCAAATGAACACGAATCTTCGGCAGATAAGATTGATTCGCAAGGTGTCACAGATTGTAGATGGGGGGGTGATCAGCTGCTGACGTTGCCACATTTGACTTAGAAACGTAGCGTAAATACCAGAGCTGGCTAGAATAAACAAAGCAATGCTAGGGCCGCCATATTGACGCATATCACCGTTAAGCACACACGCCAAAGAACAACAACAACAACATCACAAAAAATAAGAGAAATAGAGAGCGGGTAAGATACAACAACAAAAATAATAAAGAGTTGAATGAACTTCGGCTGCGCAGGCGTGAGCGCATCAAGCGACGGACAGTGTAAAAAAAGGGCAAAGCAGAATAGAAAGCACCGCAAAAGAAACATACGAAGAATTCTCGAACAGCAGCAAAAAGTTGTTTAGCTAACCCAGTTGTAAAGCGACAGTTGCTTGGCCAGTTTTTTTCAATTCTATTCAAAAATTAGTTTGATGAAGCGGATGTAGGCAGCTTGGCAAGTAGACTAGTAGGCGATAAACAGCCACGCTCGGAGCGAGATGATGATGCACAATACTTAGTACATATTGATAAAAAGGCATATGGAAATAGAAACTGCTTTGCGACCTTATCTCAATTTGAGGACGCCGTGAGGCATTCAGTAAACCATAGATAAGGGCCCGAATATGCAGAGACAGCTTCGGCTGTCAAAACCAGCACTGACTTATCCCCCTGCGTGGTCAGAATTGTGTCAGTGTTTTTGATGACGCGCAACTTTTACTTAGCACTTTAACATTTAAAAACTTACGCGCAACAAATGCCTATACATTTGTTGGCTCGCTTTTGCACAGGTGCAAAAAGACTGAGTGTAACAGAGATGGTCACATACAAAGAGAGAGTGTTAAAAACACAAAAGAAATAAAGAGGGACACAATGGAGAGGACAGAGCGCAAGCCAATATCCGGAAACTCATCGATATGCGATAAACGATAGAACAAAAACACAAAAGAAAAACTTTAACAATGATTTTTTTCTCTCGCAAATAAAAACTTGGTTCTCTTCCCGCCTTCCCCAGCCGAAGGAAGCTTGGCGAACAGCAACAAAACAGTCCGGCTGGTGGCTAAACTGCCACGCAGACATATTGTGTTTCTGAGCATCATGCTTGGGCTTGCTTAGAAAAGACCACGTAGCCTCAACGCGATTTGCATGAATCACCCCAAAGTGTAGCGATTTAGCGGCCGGCGCGCACATTTTTTTTTTTATTTATGTTAATAACGTTGCAAACTTATACTCACAGAATTCGACGAGCACAAATTCGTTGTCGGCAATCACTTGTTTGAAGTTATCTACCGTTCCTACGATGACACCCTCCTCCAGTTTAATATCAGCGGCCGCCACGTAGGACGCCGCGAGTAGTGCGCAGATTAGGAATTTCATCGCGGGCACTAATATTTATAGTATATATAAATGCTTATTTGTAGTTTGTAGGTAGATGTATATCACACTGACACACACAAATGCAACTCTTAACTCAAAAGTTGTCCACCGCACAAGTTGCGAGCTAAAATCCAAATGAAATAGTTGACGTCAAAGCGGCAGAACATAGGCTCTCTATATAAGTATCGAGTCGTTGACATAATTCCGATAACACAAATGACATAGCGGAGCAAACGAACTAGTTCAGTATGGTTCTCTGTTTGCTTAACATTGTGATGAAGTGTTATTACATTTTTACGGCAGCTCAAAAGGAATCTTTTTTAACAAAATGTTGTATTCATTCAGTCAATAATAAAGTATATTGAGCTTATGATATAAAAGAGATCTTTTGTTCCAGCTAAACAAGTTATCTATATTTAAATTAACTGGAAGTTGTTTCATTATTACTGGCTTTAATTGTAATTGTATTTAAGCTTACGCATCTGGCAGTTGCAGCTGAATGTTCTATTATGTTAAGGGTATTGTTGGTGCATATTTTGAAAATGTATTTTTCCGTGTAGGAACCTTTTAAAAATATTTTAGCTGTTTCGCTTAAGAAAAAAATGTGGTTGGTTGACAAATTTATAGGGACAACATAGAAAGATCAAAATTATCATTGTTTCAAACATTCATAGTAGGCACATCGACAAATGTCTGGCGAAAAACAAGAAACGGTAGTGGATGCAGAAAATTGCATAGATTTTGATAAGATGTTGCCAATAATCGGTGAATTTGGATACTATCAGAAGCGTCTATTGCTGTACTTTCTACCTTTCGTTTTCCTTTGGACTTTTATATATCTGGGACAGATATTTTTAATACTTGTGCCCGCTGATCATTGGTGTAAAATACCCGAATTGGAGACGCTTTCAAAAGATGAGCAACTTAAACTAGCAATACCAAAGAAGAGTGATAATAGTTTCAACAGATGTGCTATGTACAATGTAAATTATTCCCAAGTACTTAAGGCAAATATTACCACAGCAAACGAGAGCTGGCCACAAATTGCATGCCAAGCTTGGGTTTACGATAGAAACCAAGTGCCATATGAGACTATTGCCACAGAGTACAATTGGGTGTGCAAAGATGACGACCTTGGCCCTTTTACAGTTACAATATTTTTTTTCGGTTCCATATTGGGTGGCATTGTATTTGGCTATGTATCGGATCATTGGGGTCGCATTCCAGCCGTAATGCTTAGCAATTTCTGTGGACTTATCGGTGGAGTACTAAGTTCATTTTGTAAAAGTTTCCTTTGGTTTTCAGTTACGAGATTTGTGGTGGGCATGGCAAACGACAGTTGTTGTAATACGCTCTTAATACTAGGTAAGCTTTGAAATATTCCAAAATTTATTTTTATCTCTTGTTGTTCTTTCTAGTACTGGAATATGTAGGCCCAAAGTATCGTAAGTTTGTTACAAACTTTTCGTTCGCATTATTCTTTACATTAGGAATTTGCTTATTGCCCTGGATTGCATATTTCTGCAAAGATTGGAGACAATTGGCACTAGCAATCTCTGTTCCAATTATTAGTACGTTATGCATGTACTTTTTTCTATCCGAATCAGTTCGGTAAGTTTTAGTTAACGTTTTACTATAATAGTGAAAGCTATTTATTTGTAGATGGCTTATATCTGTAGGTAAAATAGACAAAGCGATGCTAATTATAAACGATATTGCAAAAAAGAATGGCAGAACTGTGCCAGAAGATAAGCTCATAGCATTTCAAAAGTGTTGCGAATTGAAGTACAAAGAAAAACAGAATACAAACGAGAAATATAATATCGTCGACCTGTGTAAAAGGTGGCATTTGTGTCGGATAACTTTATGTCTGATCACTGTTTGGATGATAACGGCTTTAGTTTATGATGCACATGTTCGAGCAATTATCGAAATTGGACCGGATGTATTTTTTACATTTTCGGTGGCTAGTTTGGTGGAGTTGCCTGCCGGTCTCATACCAATGTTTTTGTTGGATGTCACAGGACGCAAAAAGATGACTTTCCTCGTATTTTTGGCATGTGCCGTTGGCAGTTTAGTTGCGGCAGCATTAAAAGATAAATTCCATATTGCAATAGCTGCAATTTTTGGTCGATTTGCTGTCGTAATCGCTTACAATGTTGGCCTACAATGGGCAGCTGAAATTTTACCCACAGTGGTGCGGGGTCAGGCCGTGGCTTTAATACACATTATGGGGTTTGTTGCCGCACTACTGTCGCCATTTGTTGTGTATACCGAACACTATTATTTGCCATTGCCAATGATGATTTTGGGTGGCTTATCAATATTAGCTGCAATATTGGTTTTATTTTTGCCAGAGACAAACAACGTTGAAATGCCGCAGACTTTATCACAAGCTCAGTTTCTGTGGGACCAGCAACGTAGGTTTACCTGCTAATCACATAGATATATAATTCAAAATTGCGCGCTCTGTTAATAACACTTCATTCACATAGCATAAGTTAACATATTTCGGGTGACCACACTTTTTGGGTTTGGTTCGTGACCAACACTAAGTTTTCCTTTAACCAACACTTCCCAAACAGCACGTGTATAAATATAAGAGGAATTACATTCCTGTTTATTCCATAAATTTCACACAAAATGGATGTTGTTAAAGCAGTTTTGGAAAAACATCAAAAGGAATTGGATAAATACAAACCAATTACGGTAGAAAAACATCTTGATTGCCGCATAGATGTGGGAACATTGCTCATCACAGATCCAAATGACTTGGATGACCGGCAGATCGCGTAAGTAAAATGTGCGAATTTTGTGCGATCATAAAAATTAAAATATTTTAATAATTATAGTAACAACAAAGAGGAGTACCTGAGCGAGCTAACGCGTGACAACACGCAGCTGCTCGTCAATGCAATCTGGGAACTTCCCACCGAACGTGTGGATGAGAGTATTGTGGCTAAGCTGCCAGAGCCAACAACAGTTCTTCCGCGTCTAAGAAAACCACCTGGTGTACGTCCCATGACCAAGTGGGAGAAGTTCGCCAAGGAGAAGGGTATCACAAAGAAAAAGAGGGACAAGAAAACTTACGATGACGTGTTGGATGTGAGTACGACAGAAACTAAAATTGTTAACACATTCTAATCGCAAAGAACTCCTCAGAAATGGGTACCCTCATATGGTTTCAAACACGCCGAGGCTGCGAAGGATAAGGACTGGGTTCTGGAAGTGCCCCAGAATGCTGATCCCAAAACAGACATGTTCCAACAGAAAATGGATCTGCGCAACGAAAAGGTAGCTAAGAACGAGATCCAACGTATGAAAAACATTGTGCGCGCCAAGAAGATTGAGATGCCACGCAGCGGCTACCTGGGGCCCGAGGCTGCATCGTCTAATCAACTGCTAACTGCTGTGACTGTGGCTAAATCTTCGACTGCATCTGTGGGTAAATTCCAAAGTAAACTACCCAAAGAGAAGGAGGCACGCGGTCTAGGTGTTAAGGAGCTGATACCGGGCGCCAAACGCAAGGCATCTCATATTACAGATCAGCCTGAGCGAGAAGCCAATTTGGAACTAATCAAAAGTGTGCTAAACAAGAAGCCTAAAATCGATGTGGACAAGGCGATATCTCTGCAAAAGCAAGACGAGCGAATCGAGTAAGTTTAATCTGCAGTCAACAATTCATAAGAGTGATTACATTAAACATATATTTTTGCAGACGCGAGGCTGAGGGCGCCAACAGACCAGCGAAAAAGAAGGGCAAGGGCAGTCGCAAGGCAGTGGGCAAGAAGCCAAAGGGTCATCAAGGTCAGCGTGCGCCTGGCAAGAAGGGTCAGGCCGGTCGCAAGCGTCGCTAAACATAAAAACCGCCTTCTTCAACTAGGGACACATTTTTAATAAAAAAAAAACAACTTACACGATAAATACAATGATAATAATTAAGCCACGTTAACTTTGTGTCTACTTTCGATGAAAACGCAAATCCACTGGTGCACTGTGCCGTTTCAGATACTCGTAGACAAAGTTGCGGAAGATGCGATTAAAATTTCTTATGGATGGCCAATGCAGATTGTCAACATTATCTCTGGGTGTGTGCCAAGTGTCTGGAAAAGGTGTCGTTATCAAATGCAAAATGGGCACATTCTCCTCCAAAAACGGACGATGATCATCATCAACCAATCCACCGGCGGGTGTACTTAAGAATATTTTATTATTGCCTGTCAGCTGACCAGCAGCTCGCAGTTCTTGCTCAATCTGCACCAGGCTCGAATGCAGTCCATCCGTATTCTCATAGAAACTGGCGAATTTCGGATTGCGTGCACCAATCAAATCCAGCAATACGAGCACTTCCTATTACAATGGCAATGGGTTATTTCGGGGAAAAGAGTAATCTTTCAAGTCGTCTGACAACTTACAATACGATCAATATGACGTGACGGCATGTTAACTTGACCAGCCATTGGGATGCCTGTTTGCGTGCGTGCCAATTTATTGGCCAAATGACGCGAGCCATAAACCGAGTCACTGTTGGTCCACTGCCTGAAAGCTTCCTCGCCGTCAAAGAAGATCAGCTATGGAGTATTGATTTTTAGATAATTGAATCAGGCTAAAGTAGTTTATTGACTTGCCATCAAGCCGAGATCTTTGCGATTCTTGAACTGTTGCTGCAAATAGCTGCTCAGCGTCTTGGCCGTATTCAAGAGTATGGCGCAAGGCACCGCCGAATCCGTGGCACCCACGAACCCCGGATCATTTGGAAAATACTTGCTGTCATAGTGACAGGCGAGTGCCAAAAAGTTTTGCGCCTGCGGATTAATATAACCCACAACATTCGCAAACGTTAGCTCACCAAAAATTGGTACACGCTGCTTAAACTCATCCACTTCTGTTTGGAAACCAAGGCCGTTTAGGGAGCTGACCAGGTAATTGCGCACTTGCCGATGCCCCTGGCTGCCAACGACTCGTGGCACCAGAATTGCTTTTAAACTGCTGTTAAAATGCGTCTCATCGTCCGGCCACTGAAACAAAGACAGTTGCTGTGATTTTTCTCTTTGCGGCATTTTGTGACTCAACATTGAACTTACATTGGCTTGTTGCTGTGCGTGTGCATAATCAGCTGCCAGCAGCCAGATCGCAACAGAAACCAACAAAGACGACAGCGACAACATTTCTTTTTTTCACAACCAACGTCTTAACACGCTGATGTTTAACGGCGCACTGAAACTGAAAACGTTAAAACACACGTAACCATGGTTGTTGCTGTTATTTTTAACGATCTGTTGTTTTTGTTGTTGAATTGGCAGCACGCTTATGGCGCGGCGCAAGCCAAGCTTACGCATACAAGTATAGCTTTGTATACGTGTATATGTAAATTAACAAAAGCTTTCCATCTTTACATCCGCATACTCATTTAAGATGAGCTTTGCGAGCACGCAAAGAGCGTAACCGTGTACAAGCTGTATGGAACGTAAGCTTAGGGGTTTTTAGGAGCTTGTTTTTGTTAACTTCAAAGCTGAAATGATTGCGGGTTGTTTAAAAACATGTATAATAGGATTTGAATTTTTTTTTATTTCATATGAAATTATGTTTTTTTTAGTCATATTCAATTGTTGTGTTATCTACGTGATTTTTTAAATAGTCATAAACAAATCGAGTCAAAATTGCAATCACATTACGAATTGTCGGATAGTGCAGATTCTCAAGATTATCAGCCGTTGTGTGCCATACTTCTGGAAAAGTATGGGGTATCACATGCATTACTGGCACACCTAAAAGCTAAGATAGATTAACAAAGTATTAGCTCTGACAACTTATATGTTACTACGAACCCTCTTCCAGAAACGGAAAGTGATCGTCTTCTATATCGCTGTTATGATCTTTAAGGTTATGAAACAGTTGATGACAATCGGAAAGCTGGCCAGCTTCCTTGAACTCCTGTTCAATACTGACCAAACGGTTGTGCAATGGATATGTGCCTTCATAGTGACTCATATAGATTTGATTGGGTGCGCCAATCAAGTTTAGGGTGATCATCGTTTCCTAAAAGTCAAAGTTTAAGTATCATAAATACAGATATATAAACTATTGAGACTTACAACACTGTTCGATGGTATGATTTCTTCTTCTGAAAAGCGCCGTGATCCATTCAATGAAATTGTATCTTCTTTAACATCGTCGAAGGACTCGTGCCCGTCAAAGAATACCAGCTAGGAGCATCAGAAAGTACTTAAACTAAATTAGAGCAGAATTAAATACTAACCACTAAGCCAATATCCAACCGCCTGGCAAACTCTCCGTTAAGAAAATTCTTCAAAGCATTTGCTATGCACAGAAGAATTGCACAAGAAACTGCCCCATCGGTGGCACCAACATAAAGTGCTTCAGTTTTTATGAATTTCGAGTCGTAATGACAAGAAAGCATTAAGAAATTTGATGCGTCGACATTAACAAAACCCACAACATTGGTAAAATTCATTTGATCAAATAGCTCATTACGCAAAACAGTCATTCCAAAATACGGCAATTCTTCAATAAGAAAATCCAATACTTGCGAGTGTCCAAAACTGCCAGGCCAGCGGGGTCTTAATATTTTACCAAGTGTTGCGTTAAAATATTTTTCATCAGTGAAAAAAATCTGCGGCGTTTCGTGCCAAAACCAAATAAAAAACACATAATTAACGAACAATAGAGTTATACTGCCCGCAGTCACAATTCGAGCTATTCGTAACATTGGTGTAACTCGGCTCATACTTAATCGAATACTAACAAATATATTTAACTGCCAAATGCACTCAATCAATATTGCGGAACTAAACCATTTGTCATGGCGTAACAGGGTTATATTTTTCTATAAATACTGCCAACCGTTTGGAAAAATTTTGATGTTCTTCATTCAAATTATAAACGGATTGGTATAAAGGAGTTCCAGTCAACGTTTCTCTAAACAAAAAAATTAAGTTTTTTAATACGAAAGGAAAGGTTTAATGTGGTTTTGTTGATCGACTCAGTTGCGTTCAAAAACCACAGAAATACAGCATTTTATTTTAAAGTAATATACATGTAGAAATATGTGCATAAGTAATAAATATATGTTTTTTAAAATAAGTAAAAAATGCGCTTTTTAAAAACAGTGAACTAAATATTTAAAAAAATAAGGTTGAAACAGTATTGATTTCTAAATTATGGTATGTATTGTGAAAAAGCGTCAGGCGCTGGATAAACGATATATATAGCCTGATAGTGACAAAAACACATATAAATGAGCCCTAAAAGTATGCTTCGCTTTGCTGAGAGTTACTCACTCCGATACAAGTGAAGCTAATAAAAGTAGCTGCAAGTTTATGGCAAGACAAAAAAATATAGCTAAAATCTTGTTGATGTTTGCATGTCAAATTTAATCAATTTCAGGATACAGCACAAAATTACTCACAAAAAATATTTTACGATACTAGTGAAACGGAAAACATGCATTCGTTAGTATATCAGGCATTGAAAAAGTTATTGCTAGTCCAAAGTTTACATATCAGTTTCATTATTTCTTTTAATTATTTTACCTATTGTTAGATTCTGTACCCTCTCCAAGATCTCAGTATCATTGCTGACCACAGGATTCATGCGAATACCAAAAGTACTTATATTACTTGACAGTGCCAGATTACGTGGCTTAACCAATGCCACACGATGCAGTTTCTTTGACCGAAACTCATCCCTTGATAACGTGCGCAAACTGGAGCCCATATGCCAAAGTTTACGCGGTTGTCGCGGCTTCTTTTTCGCACCCGGTCCACAGCAGGGAAAGTGCCACATACGTTGATCCTTGCCAAAATTATCGCCATCGCTAAGCGTTTGTGGCAGATCATGATGCAGTGTTTCCGGCAGAAACAAGGATAAAACGCCACCAATAATGCCCAGAGCACCAAGTGTATTTAGCATCAGCGAAAGGGATAAGTGCGACAGATAGATAACGGGTGGAGACAGCAACATGGCCACAAATCCCAAAGTGTGTATGAAGGCTACTCCTTGAGCTCTCACCACCGTTGGCAAAACCTCGGCTGCCCATTGTAGGCCAATATTATAGCAGACATTGGCAAAAAAGCGTCCTGCCAAAGCACTTGCCAAAATGTAACGAGTTGAGCGAAAATTCGCTGCCAACAAACTAAACACCCCACTCAATGTGGTGTAGGTAAAGGCACACCAGCGACGTCCAAAGCGATCCAGTGTCAGAATGACCAATATATCTCCCGGCAGCTCTGTGGCACAAGCAATCGTAAAGACAAGAAAGATATTCTCCTTGTCTAGTACCGATGCAGCTCGAACATGTCCATCATATATCAGAGACATACTCATCCAAATGAAGATCATGAGCACCATATAGCGAGCCAAACGAGGTCGCTTGCATATTGATAGAACGGTAAAGTTACGACCCTCAAATTCCTCCTTATAGAACTGCTCACAACTTTCGCGAAACTTTATCCATTGTGCTTGGGAAAGAGATCGCTTATTCCGCTTAGCAACACGTTTAAGTATGTGAATGGCATTATCGATCTTGCCCACAGAGACCAACCAACGTGCAGACTCAGGCAGATAACAATAGGCACAAAGTGCTATACCAATGGGAAAAGCACCGAAAAACGCAAAACTTCGCCAGTCGCGCAAGTAGTAAGCGATCCAGGGTATCACCATAGTGCAGGGCGAGTAGAACAGCGCCAGTGACATGTTGCCCACAAATGTACGATACTTGGGTCCAACATATTCGAGAACTTCGCTCAAGAAAGTTAGAAGGCAGATGATAAAGGTACAAAAGTTTTTAGAAGAACTTACCCAATATATAGATCATGGTAAAGCAAGTATCACAGGCAGCACCCACAATAAATCGAGTTATAACAAATGTGACGAAATTAGTGCTAAACGACGTAAATAAACTGCCAAAAAGTGCCAAAGAACAACTGCTAACCAACGCAGCCAAACGACCACAACGATCCGCAAAATGTCCATAGCCCATGCAGCCCAGAATGGAGCCCAGAAAGAAAATCATTTGGGCATAAGTGGAATAGATATCATTGTCACAAACCCAGCCAAACTCCATCGTTGCCGTACGAAATGGTTCGTCAGCACCAAACACAAAACCATCATTACAGGGTATTGTGGGCAGTGAGCTGTTAATTAACTGGCTGCGATTTGCGGCTTTATACACGGCCGTATAGTTGACATCATACATTTGGCAGCGACTGTAGCTGCCATCGGCTTCCTTGGGTATGGAAAGACTCTTGCGCTCCTCCTCGCTATCAACTAAGACCAGCTCTTGAACGAAGCAGTAATAGTTCTCTGGCGGCAGCGTCATAAAGATCTGACTGAGATACACAAAGGCGGCAATATAACAAAATGGTATCATGAGCACAAACAATATTTTCTGGAATAAACCAAACTCGCCAATCACCGGCATAAGGTCATCAAAGTCAAAAAGTGCTTCTCTTTCAACAAAAGTTTGTCTCGACCCAATCGTATTTTCGTTAGAGGAACTTGCCGCAACATCATTACCGTCATAGCGCAACCTATTATTTATGCTAACTGTTGCAATTTCGCTTGTTTGCTGGCCTTTATCAACTAAGTTATTTCCCAGTGCCTTGTCTTGGGTTTTCTTCGTGCTGCATTTTATTTAAGGTTCTTGTCATTGTTTTTTCTTTGCAATTCGTTAAAATACTTACGCTTGTTTATCCTTTTTACTTGGCGTGTTTGTTTCGGCATCTTTAAAACCATTTTCATTACCATCCATAATCTGGATGGTGTATTTGGTTCGATTTGGCAATATAAAAACGTTTAAACTTAGTTGCAAGGCCTATTGTGTTTTTTGAGAATCATTAATCAAGTGAGTCATCAGCTTTAACAGGCAATTGGTTTTTGATCCCTGGCCGAGTTGCACCGCCCATACATCTTCCATTGACAACCACAGCGTCTAAACGACGTCCTTGATTAAACATAAGTCACGAATCGAATCGGTGCCACAAATCCAACGAGTCATGAACCTAACAAAGAGAGTTTGTTTTCCCTCGGCTTTTTCTCTGCTAAAAGTCCTGGCTTAAAGCCGACTTAATGTTTACACTGTGTAATCGAGCTTGTGTTTGGGAACTTAATTAAATCAACCCACCGTTGGAGGCACTAGCAGCTGCTTTTTGGTCAACGGCGCATACACAACAGCGCCACAGGACATGCGGCCACCCGTAGCTAAATTTGATTTTAGTTTTCAGTTTCACATGCAAATCGTTTTGCCGCCTGTTGCTATTTGACCAAGAGTCAATCTAGCCTGCGCATGCGTTTCTACAAGCTACAACGCCCCGCTCCCTTGTCATAGCATCGTTTTACGCAATTTCGAAAATTCATTCATAAAATGCGGCTCGCTGTTCGAAAAATTGTTGGCCATGTTCGGAGTTCACAAACACCATTTCAATTAGTTCTGGCGCGTCTTTCGAAGGCAACAGTTAAAAACGGTTGTTTGTCCAACTAAGGGTTTCGGCGCTATTAACACGGCTTCAGCCACAAAAATAAATATGAGCGTATTTGCCACATAAATCTGTGTCATAAATTTGCGTGCATTGTATATGAAATTAAGTGTCAGTGTTCAAAGATAAGCAACAAAAATGACGGTCCAAAAAATATCATAGAAATAAGAAAAAAAAAAAAAAAAATTACCCCCCCAACTAGAAAGCAAACCAATAAATAAAAGCTCCGGCACGCTGAGACACAAAAAAAAAAGGAAAAATTGAAAAGGACAAAAGTAAAGTGAAAGTGGCGGCTGCCGTTATACAAAACGTTTTCAAACCCCTCCCTTAACAAATGTAGCATGTTAATGCGTAAAGAGTTGATGGAATAACAAGCCTTAAAACACAAAAAAAAAAAAACAGCAACAAAAACTAAATAATGGCAATACTCGAGTCCTGCTGCTTTTGGAAGACAGTGCGAAAAGGCAGCTATGCCTGCGCATTTTATACGCTGGTGGGTAATCAATTTAGGGACAATACTCGTATGATTTTTGGTGAAGTTCTTGAAGATAAACTTCAGTTGAAGGGGAGAAGTTCAACAACATCAGTTAAGCAATAAGCAGCACGTGCTGTTCAAAAAGATGGAGAGAGAGATAGAGAGAGAGAAAAGCAATGCGAGAAGCTCAGTGTAGCCAAGCTAGTAAGTAGCATGTTGTGCTTGAAGGTGCGGCAACAACATATGGGGCAATCCAACCAAGAAGCTTATCAAGAAATATTGCATCAAGTGGACTTAAGTAAATGTTGCAACCGCAAAACAAAACCAGGATCAATGATACTCCACAGTACTTAATAGTTGTTGTTGTATTTATGTTGTTATTAAATAACAATAACACTAAGCATGTACTTTTGAGCACAACAAGCAATATCCTTTTATAATTGGGCAAGCTCAGCTGCATTGAACTGAAGTGCATAACAAAAAGAGCAACAAAAAGTAAAATTGCAACTAAGACCAATCAACAAAGCCATTAATAATCAACCAATGCCTCTCTCAAGATAATAGATCGTTGGTAACTGTTCAAAGAGATTTATGCAATTTTTGCTTGTGAGAAATTTCAATTAAATTGATACCTTTTTTCACAGAAATATGTTTCAATTGAAATCACTCGTGTGTGCCAAATTGTTCAAGCGACACTTGATGAAAATTCAAAAAACATTTGATTTGCGTTTCTGCTTTGACCTTGCGATAGAGTTAAAAACTTGTTTCTTGTGTTATAGGTCTATTTTGGCTTGTCAACGCTTATGTTCACGGTCTATCTGAAGGAGGAGAAGGAATTTCTCTTGGGACAGAGTGCCCAGCCGCTAGGTGAAAGCATATTGGAGAAGGGTGATGTAACTGTTGGTAAGAAAGAAGCCATATACAGTCAAACTTTCATGTAACGAGTCTCGATTGGACTGGGAACAACGTTGTTACAGAGAAAATTCAAATTATAGAATGGGTTCTTATATGTTAGCAAACTAAGTTATACGGATAACGCGTTATATGGAAGTGTAACTGTATTCACATGCATAGAAACACAGTTGATTGACATTTAATTCTTGCAGTAACTGTGATATTCAACGTATTGTTTTTGTTTTGCTCAACGCTGATGGTTTTATCCTCTGTGCTACTGATTGTGGGACTCCGAAATGTGAGTGCTGCAAATAGCTTAGATGGCTTCTCTAAAACATAAATAGAACCTTTAACTTTCACCTCTGGAAAACCCTTGCAGAATAAACGTCAATTGCTTTTGCCTTGGATAGGGCTAATGCTCTGCGATTTATTGATTGAAATAGCGCATCTTGTTCATTTGACGCTTTCTCGTCGTGTGATTTTTGATCCAATAGTTGGATTTATATTCACCATAGACTTTTTCATACTCTGTTTAAATGTGAGTGTCATTTTGATTGTGAAACTCCTTTGACATTAAAACTAACGCATCTATTTCAAGCTTTACTGTCTGCTCTGCGTCATCTCGCAGTATCAAGCCTATCGCAGCGAGCGCGCTGAACGGCAACAACATCCGGCACTATCGGTAAGATTCGAATGTGTGAGAGTTAAAACTATCAACTGACAAATGACAAATGGCAAACAATTCTATGTGTATCAAAGGCCACGGTTGTGTTCACAGCACCTCAAAAGCTGAGCAAATCAAAGCGACAGATGCTGGCAGCTGAAAATGCGAGCGCAAAGAGCAAACGACATACACATCGAATGTTGGTTGCAAGTCCATTGATCACATCACAGAGACCCACCAACATCTCCACCATCACCGAGGAGGATGAACAATGCACCAAGGTACCGGCAACACCAACATCAGGTAATAATGCCACATCAAACGCAATATACCTCAGGATAGCAATTAAGCACACTTTTCTGTTCTGTTCTGTTCTGTTCTCTGTTTCAGCGGTTAATGGTAATGGCAATTACGGTCATACTATCTCGAAGCAACCTACACCCTACGATGTCGAAGCCTCTGTGCATACTAAACTACCAATTACTACTTTAGACCCAAATTCGTTGCATTGATGCAGTTGCTGTGCACCAAACTAACCGACATAGAGCTGGAGAGACAATGCAATGGATACTCTTAAAAATTGACATATTTTTACATGAGCAGATAATAGTAAAATTCTTTGAAGTATATACAGCATTCAGTTGTTGTTGTAGAAGTTTTTGTTTAACTCTATTTCGCATTCCTTCACAATGGCAAAGGACATTCATTCATTTGCAGCATTTTCGCACGCTATCGCATTTGTTTCTTTTAGGGGGAAGAACAGAATTGAGTTGGCATCTGGATGTTTTATCAGCAGGGAGCAGCTGGACGCAAAGGGCAAAGAGCACAGTGTGCTTGACAAAGCGAAATACATACCATTCAATGGCACTTCAATGGAAATTTCAAATGAATTTCAATGAAATTATCCATATTTAAAATAAAGTCAACTAACGACAACCGGTTTTCCAATCAATTATTAGTTTATTTTACTATGGACTTAAACTATAATACAGTAGAGTCTGGTAAAAGTTAAAATAACATATGCATACTGAAACACCTAATAAATATTATAAATATTTTTCCTTAAACAGTTAACACTTCAAAAACAGCAACAACAACTACTTAGTGATGCCACAAACAGCAGCAGGTGCATAAACTAGTGTCCCCGACAAACATTCTATAGTACATATTCACAAAACTAGTTCCTAAGTCCCACATAGCTGAGGTCAAACGCAAACAGATGGCAAACTTGTTAGACTTAATTAACTACACACGACAGCATCACCTGTCTGAAATTTAAACAATTTTGTGGCCCTTAATTAAAAGCATTGCTTCAAAGCCATAAACAGCAAATTAATGAAAAGCAGCTTGATAAATTACAGTTAAGGTTGAAGGATATATATATAGTAAGAGATAGACAAAGTACTTGTCTGTTTGTTAGACCGTGATAGCACTTATTTATTCACTCGACTAGCAGACTCATTAAATGTCATTTAATCACTCTTTTAGATTGGCTCTATCTTTCTCTACCTCTCTCTCTCTCTCTCTCTCTTTCCTTCTTCTTCTCTTGCTTAAATGTAATTCATCTGCAGGTCCACAAAAACGTTGAATTACAGAGCGGACATTACAACATACAACAAAATAATTACATGTGTATGACATATATTGTGTACATGCTTGTACTTAGCACTGTTGAAACAGATGCCGCAGCTGTATAGAGTGATAAAGAGTAGTGAGTGAGCTATATTTACTGTTGCCAAAGGAATGTTTGCACGACTTTCAAACGGAACAACAAAAACAACAGCAACAACATCGACAACAGTTACAACAGTCATATGTGCCACTTAGCCAACATCTTATTGGCCGCAGTCAAAAGTCGAAAATTGTGTGCAAATATCAACACAGCTGTTGCCAGAACTCTAAACAAAGAGAGAAAGTTAGGCTTGCGGTCACGATATGTCAAAGCCATGAGAATATAGGACTTAATGGATTTTGGAGTGCCACGTGATTTTGTTACAAACGTACTATATAAACATATGTAGTTTATTCCAAGTATTTGAGACTTTAATTCGATTTAAATGTCCGACAGTTGAGTGAGAAATTAAATTAAAACATTTTAATGTCATAAAAAAACATTTTGTGGTAGACGGGGGGGACAAAAAAATAACTCTTCTTGCACGCACAAAAAAATGCAATCCAATTAACTTGCTGGCAAACATGCAAGTACAAACATAGAATACGTATGCATGCATGTGCAGTTGCACATTTTTCGTGTGAATCTGTATGTTTTGATTAAAAACACATAAAATAAAAGGATGAATAACATGCCGGACCGCCATATACCTTTGTTGTACTCTTACTGAGAATGTAAGAGAAAGTGAAAAGTTATTGCTTGTTTTTTAAATTTTTTTTTTAGCATAGGTGAAACACCTTGAAAAAGTGGTTCGCAATCAACATTTATTGTTACGAGTAATTGTGAGTTAAAAGCAGCTTTTACTTCTTTATGGCTTCCAAACCCTTTCAATTCCTTTAGTATTAGTTTTAATTTTCCCACAACAATTTCCAATTAAAAGATACCATACATATGTGATAATATCATTAATGCATTGTGCTATAACCCAAAATTATATGTTCAAGCATGCACGTTAACTTCTTCCATATAAATCCATGTGTGTAAAAAATAATATGAACAAATATGATCTTTAAATGAAATGCGAAGTTAATTCAAACAGTACATTTTACATTTTACATTTATTTATTTTAGCTTCTGTCCAGCATTAACATTAACATTTCAAAGCTGAAAGGCAGAGTAAGTGCCTTGCTGTCAATGAGCTTAGTGATTACATATTTACTGATTACACACACACAGACATTAATAGTACAATACTTATAGTACCTATATGGAAGGCAGGAGTGGCCTCTAATTGCTGTTATGACTAAAGAGCATCTTACTGCAGACATAATGAGTTTTCCATTAGCGTTTAAGTGCGCCACAGCAATCATAACATTTTCTTTCTCTGTTGTGGATATCAGCGGTCGCTTAAGACAAAATTCAATTACCACACAAGTGAATTTAAGTACTCGGATACCAAAGCATGCTGGTCTGTTTAAAGTTTAACAAACACACAGAAAAATGTGTATGGTATGTCCTGTCCCAAAAACAGGCATTGTTCACATTTTAAGATACGTATAAAACTAACGTAGCGTACAACTTGATTAAACTTGGCAACAGTGAAATAATGTTGGCCAATCTTGCACACAATGGCAGCGCAATGTCATAAAATATATGTAGAGCATCCTTTAAAATTTGCTCATGCATCACATTCGTTGACAAATTTAAGGCAAACAAGTGACGCGATGTTTGCTTTCAAGTCCTGACCGAGCTTTTCGGCTGCCTGCTGCTTGATTTATTACATATGACAACCGAACGCCGTTACAAATATATTTCAAGCCATAACTGAGCTAAATTTTCACCCTCTTGCCTGCGCTGCGAGTCGGCATCGATTCCCAAAAGCTGTTTGTCACTTGCTTTATTGCTTATACGCAGCGTGAGCCCCGGAAATCGACTCTAACTTAACAGTACTCAGGCATTAAGGAGGCTTGTTGATTTATGAACATGCATATTATACAATTGTACATACATAGATAGGCGAATTTAAATAATGAAATACATGTCAATGGTAAGGCATAAAAAATGAGGTGAATTGGCACAGAACATTAATGAATTTGGCAAGCTTTAAAATTAATTGAGTCTGGATGTGTTTGCATTTTAAATAATGTGAGAAACCGCTAAAAGAGAATTTTAAAAGGTTCAGAGAAAGGTGCAGCGGTGACATATAACACTGATTACCTTTTAATTAAGAGCAATCGACGCCTCCAAACCAATTAAGTTCAGTTGACCTTAAGCAATAGCAGTTAAAGCATTCTAAGTAATTCGACACCATGTCAACATATTCGTCCTATATTTAATAGATTTTCTATAGAAAACAAACACATACAATGATTTAGAAAATATTTACAGGGAGTTTTCGAGGACAATCACTCCTTAATTTAAGTAAAGTGTTTGTTAAAATTTATTTGCATAAGTCCTTTAACAAGATTTTTAAGTGGTTCATGAATATGTATTAATTTTTGTTTTTGAGTGAGTTATGAAAAATAGGTCGCAGGCAAGGGATATTTGCTTATTTCAACAACAATTAAGAAGATGGCATTCAAAAATGTTTTCTGAGCAATTTAAATATCGCTTAAGATGAAGATATATTCCATGGAAAAGCCACTTAAAGTGTAAGCCATAAAAATATTCGATAAACTCTGCACATAAATAATAAAGACACAAGAATAACTGGCTGGGCTATCAAACGCAATAAGACAGATGACAATAAACGACTGGAACGTAGCAATAAAATCAGTTGTTTAATAACTTAATAATAACACTAAACTACTATAAAAATCCAAGGGCAATTGTTTAGTTTAAACAAAGAAAGAAAGGAATGCTTTGTTTAGAATTTCAAGAGCTACTACAGACAAAAGAGCGAACCAATTTGTCATAAGTAGCATAATGTCATTACATGAAGGCATTTCAGGTTACCTTTTTTTGGGTCAACAAATGGAGCACCGAATTCAAATTAATTCACATTACGTTTGGGTCATTTAAAGAAGTACCTTTAATAACCATAATTGTTCCTACATTTCGTTTGTAGTGGAGGAAGAGGCAAGTGCCATGGAATTTTTAAAGAGTTAAGTTCAAATACCAGTATTAAGTATTGAAAGGACAAAGTTTGATGCATTTACGAATTTGAGGAAAACACTGAATAATTGCAAGTTCTTTTACATAAAAATGTTATTCTCAACAATTTCACAAGTGGTTCTTGTTTGGGTTAAAATGATTTAGCTTGTAAACTACAAGTTGCTCTACAATTTACGTTTGAATGTAATTCGAGCATTTAAATTATTTACAGAACTCACTGCCTTTAACCTCGACTTTACTTTTGAGAAAACACAAACACACACACACTTGTTGTTGTTTTAATTATAGTGTTTTCATAGTCATTTTCGCTGCTGCTGCTGTTGATTTTAACTAGCTGTCAAAACTTGCCTCATCGAAAGTTACACTTGATAGTCAAGCTGCTAAAAGAGACACACACTGATACCGTTGGAAACAATAAGTTTGATTTTGCTCTTATAACTGTTAGACTTAAAATGATAAATCGGCTTTTACTGCGTCAAATCTGTCGTTTGGCCTTAACATCGCATTGCCAATTGACATGTTTAAAATTGGATATTCACAAAATAATACAGCCAGTCAACTGAATCGGCAAAAATTATCAGTACGCTCGGTTAAAATGTGCATGTTCACCAAATCACTTACTGACACAGCATTTTCTATAGTTCAATATTTGAAATAAATCGGTGTTGAAAACACAACAGTTTCAACGAATTTTTCCATAATTTATAACCCCGGCGAATGTCACATTTTTATGGCACACTTTTGGGTTGCCATTAGTTCAAGTCAAATTTCATAAGCAAGCCAATATACTATCTCCTGGCATTCTACTTATGTATATATTGGCATTTGTGTGCATGGTAAATAATAAACATACAAGTATTATTAATAGCTTCACGCACAGCCTCTGCCATCAATCAATGTTCAACAACGTCTAAAGGCCTCTCCATTGGGTTCCGCATCGCATTAGTCAGCATTATTCGTTGTTTAGTGTCCTGGTAACAGCATACTCATTGTAAATACTTATTTAAGTACACCCATAATAATTCCACTCACAAAATGATGGGTCAAAATCATGATCATGTGCAGTAGCCCATCTCTCATGTCCTGTCTATTTGCCTCAATGTTTTCATTGTCAATTGAAAGACTATTTGATTTGTATATTTCAGGTCAGGCGGAAGGAAGTGACAATGACCCATTATCTAACGGACCAGTTTCCGATGGCTTTCACTAAATTAATTAATTAATAGTCTGTTGTTGTTTATTTAAAAGCTGTTGATGTGGTTTTAACAGGAAGCCCGGTTACAGTTTTTGACATTGACACGAATAAAACTTTACAGATTTGATTACGGACTTCAAAGGACTTCAACATCTTAAACGAATTAATTTCGTGAGATGCCTTGTGGTTTTTACTTTGCTAAGAAAACTCGAACTACGCCACAAGATCCATTTTAAACTTTCAACAAATACTTTTTTTGTTGTATATAGATATTTGAATCAATTTTAAACTACCCGAACAAATTATTGCACACATTTTTCAGGATGTTTGTATGTTTAATTCCCATGATGTTGTCAAAGCTTAGTTCGCTTCAACTGTCATTTGTTGAATTCGATTTAAACTTTCTAACAATGTGTGGGTGTCCATTTAATGATGTGCCTCAGGCGTTTGCTTATGTAAACGTTCGTTTGTCTGTGTCTTGTTACGGCTCGGTAATCAAATAAATTTACTTATATGTATGCACATAAACATAGATTTATGCAAGATAATGTTCTTCTTGTTTCGCTGGGGGGCTTAGGTAAAATAATTATAATAAAATCAGCACAAATTAAGCATGATATTTGCTCCCAAAGCCAAAACGTTTACATAAACTTACAATGTTGAGGTAAAACCGATTATCGAGCGCATTCCATCAATTTGCATGATTCGAGATTTTGTTTACACTTTAATGCAAACATCGGCGTCAACTAGTATTTGAACAACATACACAGGCAAATCATTTTATTAGTTCATTCGCAGTACACTGGCTGCTTTTGGCGTTGACACTTGCCAATTTTTTGATTAAAATTCAATCAGGCAATATGAGACGGCAGCGTGTGTCAAACAAAAAGGAAACGCAACGTTGCGTATACGTTAACGACAGGCAAAGCTTTATTGCACGCAAAATTGTACAAACGTTACATGTGTGTTTGCTCAGCATGGTATTGTCGGTGTTGGCATTGTTGTGGTTGCTCCGTGTACTTATTGTTGTTGGTTATGGAGCTAAGCCAAATATGAATACAATGAATATAGTGTGCTCCGTAGTGTGTCTGCTATTCCTCAGTTTCCATAGTTTTGTTTACACATCAAAAGCTGGCAATTCTCAGTGTGTATAGAATATGCAAATTTGTATGTTCACACATATATGTACGTGTGACAAGTCGTTTGTGTGTTTGTGGCCATCTGTCAAATCAATGAAAATCTGCAGTGACAGCAGCAGAGAGCCCACAAGGAACGTGTCAAAACTTCATATCAAGCATCCAACTCTCAACACCAATAACCCAGCAATAAACTTGAAAACTTGATTTGTTAAAGCATATGTATAAGCTTTAAGAAAAATAGTTTAGTATTTTGTACACTGACAGAAATCGTCAAGTAATTCGTGCCTGTAACCAATAATTTCGAACGTGATATTTACTTTGTACGGAATTTCTGAAAAAGAGAATGTTGTTCTTGATTCAAGTACGATTTTTTAAGCTCCTTTGTTTTTGATTCAAGTACTCTTGAATCCAGTTTCTTTGTTCTTGCTTCAAGTTTTCTATGAACATAATACATTGTGCAAATCGGGAGTAATATCATCAATCAAGCAAGCTTTAAGGCAAACATGTTGACAAACTTTATTTTTGTGATTTTTCATTTTCGATTGTAATGCTGTCTGTTTTATTGTATTTTTTTCAGACTTTAAATTGTGTCTTTTTAAGTTTTCTATTTATAGTATATCCTTTAGCGGTTTTCAGCTCGTTAAAGCCGCAGGATATATGAATTCAAGCACTTTGCGTTATGCCCCTTAAATTTGCCGATAAACGGCACATTGTTTTTTGATGCTCAGGATAAAGAATCAGAGCACATATACACACACACATGAACACATACGCAAAAAACGCCAACACAGTTGCCTCAAAGCAAATGGTGCAAATAAAAGGTTTCTATCCGTGAATTAAAGTCAAGGCAACCCTTTATCAGTGCCTTTAGCTAATGCTTATCAGCATGTCTCATCTTACAGCTTGCCATGTGGGCACTGCAACATATAACCCAAAACATATGAAGCCTAATAAAAACACACAAAAATGGCATCTTATCTAATCTAATGGCTTTTGACTTATCGCCATAGGGCTTCAAAAGGAAGCGTTTGGATTTAGCTGATGGCCATAAATGCAAATTATGTGTAGAAAATAAAAATAAACACAAAGTAAAAAGATTAAAACACCCAAAAAAAAAAAAAAGAAGTCAGGCAAAATTTGAGCTTTGTAACCCAGCAACGTGGCCAAACAATTTCGTGTTATATTTATTTTTAGCCATAACATTTGTTGATAAACCAAATTAATGAACTTTAAAGCATTTTGTTTGATCTCTTAAAGTGAAAGGAATACTGTTAGAAAATAAAGATAATATTCAAACATGTTTTTTAATTAAGCTATGGGATTGAACAAAAAAATCAGAACAATGCAGCACATATCTCTGAATCAACTTTTGATATTTGATTTTTTTTTTTTTTTTATATCAACTAAGTGAAACTTCACGAATTGAACTTAAGTATCTAAAATCAATTAGTAATATTAATGTTCTCGATTTAAGCTAGGCAACCTTTAAACATAAAACATTTATACCTGCAGCAACTTTTAAAGCTTGAATTCACTACAAAATATAAGCGAAGAAATTGTCGTAAGTAATCATTGGGGTGACATTGCGAATCAATTTGATATGCCATTTAACATGTTTATTTGTTGCAGCTTATAATAGTAATTGGATCGTTTTCAAGAATAATGGCAGCCATTAAATTTCATATAAATCAATGGTAAATCAATCATGCGCCATGTTGTGCAGGCAAAGCATTTCCTTCTTGTTGAGCGATTTCTACATTTTTAGAATCGCATTAAGGAAAAAAAGGAACGAACAATTTATTTTTTTAAACAGTTTGCATTAAAAGTTTGACTTGGGCAATGAAACTTTGTGAAACTATTACAAAAAAAAAGAAGAAGAAGAAAAATATCAGCGCTCTGCTTATTCTTCAGCCATTAACCAACTTTAATTGACGTACTATATTCAGTTGAATGGTTTTTCAGCTCTAGTTAATCAGTAATCAGCATCGTTAACTGATAACAATTCACTTCAATTGCAATCAATATTTTGCAGTTATTCAAGCTTTTTTAATGAGCGCGAATATTCACCCTTAATTGAGTTCAAGCTAAGTTTAAAGAATGTCAAAGGTGAGGACATTCCATGTGGTTTGTCAAACATTACGGAACACAATTGAAAGTGTTGTTAATGTGTGTTCAATTTGAACGATTATTATGTAATTTTCGACAAACAAAGCAAAACCACTAACGAGAAACGAAAACAAAACAGACACAAAATCCATCCATCAACATCAGCTAAAAGCAGCGGAGCAGCTGTGACCAGGCTTAAAAAAGGCACTGCAAAATTGGTACCAAGCCCCTAGCTCCTATGTAATTCCCAAAGTAGCTTTTGCTCCCAGAACACATATACAATTCTAAAATATGCATGATAAATTTATGTTGCATAAAAGATTTAAGACTAGCCACCTGAAACGGAACTGATTTAGCTAGTTGTTGTTGCTTTGTTTTCCTCAATTTTGCACGAAACAAAAACGTTACATGTCGCATTTAATACTGGTTTTTATACATCAGAGCCAAAGCAACAACGACTTAGTTCTAAGTTTATAAAAACTATAAATTGATTAAGAATTTATCTTATTAATGGCTAATTCATAGATAAACAGGCCTGGTCAATTAGCAGCAGTACCCAAGAAATCTTTTTTTGTTTTGTGCTATAAAAATATCAAAAATACAACATACACTTAAAACAAAATATGGTTATGCGTAGGGTCGGAATTTCTTCTTTTGTCAAGGTATTGAGGTATATGTATAAAAACAAAGTTGAAAAACGTTTAGGAACTAAAAACTTTAGCAACATTCCAAAACCCAAAACTTTAGAAATAAGTATAATTGGCTGTTCAAAATTTTGTAACAGATGAAAGCGTTTGAATGTAATCTTTCAGTAGGTTTGTCCTTTCATCTGTCCAGCGTCGATCTCTAAAATTCGACTCGAAACTCGAGAATAAGCTGCACTTAAAAATGGATATTCGATAAATCTAACTGTGTGCTATCGATAGCAATATTATCCTAAAGACCAAATAAAACGGCTTTATTTTCAAAACTTAACAAAACACAGATCATTTGTGCAGAAGTTCATTGAGAACGATTCAAAAACCGCAAAACATACGATATCATATTTAAATTTTCATGCAAAAGTGTAATTCTATCTATAAACCAAAAGTTCAGTTTGAATAATTAAAAATTAATTAAATAAAATTGCAGCTAAATAAATGCACATTTAAATAATCATATAAAAAGTAAAAAATAAAATGTATTTGTACGACACTTTCAAAAAGTCAGCTACCAGTTTGTATTACATTTTAAACATCGAACATTTTCGAGCGCTATTGTTCAATTAAACATTTTACTAGTTGTAACAGGGTCAACTGCAAAACAAGAAGAGCTGCATCAAAAACCGATTTTCACAAATTAATGTAACATGAAACGTGCGGGTTTTACAATTGCAAATTGCATAAAGTATGTTTGGCTGCGTAAATAGATAAACGCATTTGCCAATTCACACACACACACACATCGTATATTTATTTTTATATATTATGTTACTGTGTTGGCAATTCAATTAAATGTAGCGAACGTGCGTGCAACTCCATGTCACTGCATCCAAAGCACACCCCAATAAAATACGATTTTTGATGTAATTATTTTTTATTAACGTATACTTAGTATTTGCGCACATTGAGAAAAAAAGAGGGGTCAAGTGAGGTAACCATGCACTAAGCGCACAGATCCTCAACGGATTCACCTTGAAGGAGTAAACGTTGATTTTCCTGTTTGTTTTTCTTACTACCAGATTTGCCCCCAGAGCCGCCTGCGGCCTTGCCACGCCTACGATTGAGCACACCATCCACATCATCCATCATTCGCAGTATGGTGGTCTAGTAAATAAACACAAATAATTCTACGTATGTACACCAAGGGTGTCTGTGTGTGTTATTGTGCCCAATGGTTATTTACCTGATCTGAGCAATCCAAGGGCGCCACTGATATATCACGAACAGCTCGAAACTTGCCCACATTGTTGAGATGCTCGTTCTCCAAACGAAAATAGTTCCAGATAAAGCGACGGAATACCTCAAGTGGACTCAGTATGGTCATCATAACATCACCCTCAATGTAACCAGCCTGAATGAGACTCATCGAAAGCGTCCAACTGAAACGCAATATTAAATCCTCAATTATGCCAAAGTAATAGAACCACTGCAAAAGGCGAGACGAGAAAAAAGAGTAATGGATACGTTAAATGATTGTTTTACGTGGCCAAATATTTATAGATGCCATTAGCAATACACAAAAAGCAATACATAAACAATACTCACAGTTGAAGAATAAACGATTTCCTCACGCAAAAATCGATTGTCGCCCGCCTTCGCATCGAACAGGCCCCAATCCATTTTGATGTCCCATGTGTAGGCGTAGCAGGACGAGACTAGTGCTGCCGTTATCCAACAGTAGAACCATGGATTTTCCTTTGACAGCGAATAGGTATCTGCAATTGCGAAACCAAAAAATAATTAATTGACTGTATAAATACCAAATTAATATGAATTTGTGGCTCTAGCATTGAATATAAAACGCTAATTGGCATATCTAACCAACATAATCATAAACAACACAAGCACACTTTAGGAAGTGGCACTCCGGTCTGTGGCAAGCCTCATAACGACTTTACTTACCCGTTGTAGTATGAAACTTGTGCGCAAAGATAACTACAAAGAAGGACGTCGCATATTTGGCCGCATTAACTAGATGTGGAAACGCCTCCTTGGTGTCACGATAGCGACGAATGCATTGGGCAAAACGAAAATATGCCGGCAGAATGGCCACAATAGGATGCAATAGGGATACGTATTGTACACAGTGATTGCCAGCTAAAATTGTATGCAAATTTTATTAACAGAGTATGCAATAAATCACATTAAAAACTCATTACAAAATCTAAAGCAATTAAGTTGAAACAGATTTTGAGCAAAATTAGTTATACCGTAGTTAAAAAGAATTTTATTTAGTTAACATTTTTGTGGTTTTTGGAAAAAAGACTTCACAAGTGATTTTGCAAACATGATTTAACAAAAAACAAAAATTACGCTGTACAAATAATTTTCCCAGACAATTTAATAGTAATTTGCGTTAAGTGGACGACTATACAGTTAATTTTTCGCTGAACTTTGCAACAACAAAAAAACTTTGCTGCATATATTAACATAATGAAAAAAACTTTTTTGTGCTGAAATGAGTTCAAGGAGTTTTTCGACAAAAACTTTTAAATTATATTTTAAATAATTCTTGATTAGCTATGTGAGTAAGTTAAAAGTTCATTTTTTATTATGTGTGACTTAAAGGGACTTTAATTATATGTAAGAATATAAACAGTTAAAGTAAAGCTGTTCTTGAGAAAATAATGAAGCTTGACTAATTAATGCACGAACAAAATGAAAACTTTCCATTCAAAATTCAATATAAATCTTTTCGCAGCATCAAATACTTACACTCTCCAACCTTGTGCCATGTTGGATTGCGACCAAAGAAGCACATCAAAAAGGGTATATCCAGAAATGCTGGCACCATACTATTCAATTGATCGGCCAGCCAAAAGTCTGCAAAGTTAACAAAGCAGAAGGGTGCCATGATGACGCGACCGAGGACGCGCAGCGCCCAATATCGAGCCTCGTGATGAAATGTCCTGGTTGGGTTCAATAGAAAAGCCACCATCAAAGTATACAGAAAAAGAGGAGCTGCATATTGGGGTATGCCCAAGGGTTCACAGAATATATAGCACAGGACACAGCAGGCCCAAATCACACCAAACACCGAAGCTATCTCCATGATATTCTGTTCGGAAAGATGATTACGAGGATCTAGCTCAAAGATGAGCACATGATTGACACCCGACGAACGCCAGCCATAGACATTGACGCCCCAGAGGAACAGGCATTCCGTGATGAGAAATGGAGCGCGGAACATGCGTAATCCAACACGCCAATTTTCCCCAAAGCCATAGAACATGGCCGATATGATAACGGTTAGCAGAAGCACCACAAATGCACCGGAAAATAGACCAACTTTGAATGTGGTCCAAGGACTCTGTTGCTCGCCCAGTGGCGGCACTCTCAGTCGCTTCATAGCACCTAAAAGAAGTCCAAAATCCAAGTTAAATAAAAAAAGTTTTACTTAATGGTTTTTATGAGCTTTTACTCACGTTGTCTATCGCCGCCCTCAATGTCCTGGGTAACTGCCTGCTCAGTTTCCTGTATGAGCCGATCTATATCCTTGTTTGTATAGAAATGCGCCGCCTCCACATGATCCGTGCGCCAACGTGCCCCAAAATCCACACTGAGCAACTTGTCGTGCTTCTTGAGTATCTTGCGAAAGCCCGTAAAATTGAGATTCTGATAGTTCTGCAATAGGATTAAACCCAAATAGAACTCGCTAAATGCTAACTTGAGATCCTGTATCTTGCGTGCGGGCACATTCTTTTTGCCCAACGGTGTGCGACGCTTCCACGCCGGCTGCTTCTTTACATGCCCCATTTCCAGGGTCTCTGTCAGCTCGCTGCGTAAATTGCCATATTTACGAGTTGCCTCCGCCATCTTTTCCGAATAGAAGGTATTGATCTTGGCCAACTCCTTGTCGCAGTAGTGAAAGAATTCCTCATCGAATTTGGCAAAGTAACGGGTAAGCATCTCACGGTCGACCAGCTCCGCCGAAGGAGCTTGCTCGATGGCCGCATAAAGCATTGCCTTCATTTCCTAACGATAAAACGAATTTTTGAACATATTTATCAATAGCTCATACATATATCGATCGGCATGTAAATTAACAACGGAACTAAATCCTATTGGCAAACAGGTGTTTCATTATTTTTAACACAAACTGTGCTGCCTTTGTGATTGTTTACGTTTGAGACGAGCACAACAAAAGAACCATTGGAGAGGCACTTGCGCAAAGCGCATGCGGCAGAAAGAGCTTTTGCTAACTTTTTGACAGCTGGTCAGCAGGTTTTCACGATGACGTCATAAACAATTTGACAGCTAGGAAAAGCGCACGCTCGCAATATCTCTGATGGGATACACATTTTTCTTCTTGTAGTTTTTTTTTTTTTTTCTGTGTGCACACAAACAATTTTCACATATGGTGTTTACCTCATAGTTAATGTACTGCTTGCGCCACTCAGGCGTTATATGCGCCCCCAAATGTTCGGCGAACTTCATCGTTGGCAGCTTAGCTCACTGCTCCAGCTGCACTGCATCCACATTGGATCACAGCGCAAAAAAAAAGCAAAGAAAGACAGCGTTCCACGCGCACGTTTTCACGTAAACAATACAACTGTGCCAAACGTCAGCGAAAGTTTTCGATGCTGGCCCGAATGCCAGGCAGTCGTAGTTTATGCACGATTGACGAGGGGCTCGTTGTGGGGTGGGGGATTGTAGCGAGGCGCCAAGCAAGGAGCTTTCAAAGTGTAAATGCTGCCATCTCAATGTTATTGTTATTGTCTTCTGCTAACATCGATGGCATCGCTTGCCGCATAATGTCAACAAAAAAAATAAATAAAAATATAAGCGCCATTAGATGCGTTGCCAAAATTCAAAATTGGTGGCACTATCAAAAACTGGGAATCTCTGATAAAGATTTTAGATTAAGAGGCAGAAATGTAATTTAAAGAATCAACTGTTTTTAAAGCTTGATCGTTAAGTTTTGATTACAACATGATTTTATTTAATGAGAGTTTAAAAATTCCAAACTTTTCTCACAAATAAACCAAGTTTTGAAAGCAAATTTCATGGTCAAGAATTTATCATCAAAAAGTTCATATTCATTTTAATATGAAAACTGATTATACATATATGCACATGCACATTCCAAATCAGCTGTATAAATTCATTAAAATAAACATAGTAGGCTAATTTAGTGGCTTCAAACACATTTTCGTGGAAGATATTTAATAGTTAAATACGATACCATTAAACAAACATGAGTGACTCATAGGTTCTGTCTGCATATCGCATATCACATATCCACACACACACAATTACATATGTTTACAATATAAATCAAAAACTTGCCCGGTAAAATCAGAACTCTCTTGCTGACTTGCTCGCATTTGTCTTATCGCAATTGTTGCCTTACCCCGCTCCGTTCTCTTCCTTGTGTGTGTCTTGCACATTTAACTTAAGTTATCTATTTTTTTTAGATTGATTAAAGAACGATCTAGTTCGGCTGCCACATAGGTTGTCGGTTCGCTTACATGATCGGGTCAGAGAGCACGGAGCAGCATTAACGAAAAGAGAGACAGAGACCGTAAGCGTCAAATAATCTCACTTGCTCCGAATACAGCTGTTAGTTCTTGATTGGCCTGCACACTGACGAGTTATGCACGTTGTGCTCCACGACAACGAAAAAGAAACCCACCCTTCTCTGCCCCTACAGTCATAACTTATCACAGATTAGCGATCGAGCACAGTAGCAGAGTGTTAATTTCCCAGTGTTTTTCAATTACATATAAACTACACGTATTGCAAAGCTTTCGAGCAGACCAGTTGAATTTAAGATGTCGAAAGGAGAACAGCCCAGCGCAGAGCAAATAAATGAGGTGAGGACACGTTTTCTGGCCAAAGTAGAAGCGGAGCCACCAGCAGGTAATAACAATAACAAACAAAATAACATTATTAAATAGAATATAAACATCTTTGTCTCTCTTAGTTCCCTTTCATCCAAGCGATGTGGCACGTATCAAGGATAACGATATTTGGATAACAAAGCTGCTGGTGGCCTACAAGTTGGATGTGGAGAAGGCAATTATACGACTGTATGAGAACTGTGAATGGCGTCAGAGCTATGGAACCAATGAAATCAACGAGACCAATGTGAATCAGGATTATCTCAATGATGGCGAGATCTATGTGCATAACCATGACAAGGATGGCAAACCTTTGTTGATAATTGACATGTCGAAGCACTCGAAGAACAAAAATCAGGATGATGTAATACGCATCCTTGTCTACTGGGTGGAGCGGGTTCAGCGTGAAAATTATCTAGATAAGTTAACACTCTTCATGGATATGACTAACTCGGGTCTGGGCAATGTGGATATGGATTATATCAAACGGATTATCCACTTGTTTGAGACCAAATATCCCACTGCACCCAACTATATTGTTGTGCATGAGCTACCCTTTTTGCTCGGAGGTAAGTAAATCAAGACGAAAATAAATAAAAATTTAATTTAATTTATTTCGTATTTCAGCAGCATTTAAAATTGTTAAGACCTTTGTGCCCGCAGATGCTTTGGAAATATTGCGGGTAACCAACAAAAAAAATATTAATGAGCTGGTGGATAAGGATAACTGCTTAAAGATATGGGGAGGCAACGATGACTATACCTTTAAGTTTGCAGCCTAAACTAAATAAAAAGTGTACATGTTTAATCTTAGAATGTAAATAAAACTCAAGTGAGAGCTTTTTTACAGCGTTACATAGCAATTGAGTGCAATGAGTAATATCTAATTGCACTCAACTAATGGAAGCTTGAGTGAGCAAGCAAAAGCTCAAAACTCATTTATATGCAGCTGGCATAGAGCAACGATCACGTTCTGTTGCAGCAGCAGCTGCCAGCAACGACTGCCCTTTCGAATTCCCATTAGTGTATTGGTGCTCCACATCGAATCGTACGCCGGCCGACTGTCAACGACGATCATTTTATTGACAAACACCGTTAGTCAGTTGCCATTACTCGAGCAAACCACTTGTTGGTATCGTTTGTAATTGTCGCTTGTGGAAATTTTCGGTAACTTAGCCTTATCGCAGTTATCGCTGGCTGAGTAAGTGGATTATCGATTAGAAGTGCGCGCGCGATAAGCGCAGAAATAGAAAAAAACATGTACTTATTTGACTGTTTCTCCATATTAAATGCTTAGTCTGTGCTCTATCTCCGCTGCTTAAACAATGGCGCCCATAACAAAGATGCCCAGCAGTTCGCAAATTGAGGAATTGCGTGCGAAGTTCAAAGCCAAATACGCCGCCTCGCCGCCCACAGGTGAGCATCGGTAACAGTTGTTGTTGGCCTAAGGGGCACGGCCATTAAGTCAAGGTGTGAGCTTTAAGTTGACTTTTAAGTGCTTTGTCTATAGGCATTATTCTATGTACTCAATATGCACTCAAATATTTAACGTGTCTCATACAAACTATACTCGGTCATAAAATATAATTGCATACTAGTGAAAAGTTTATTAACTACGTTAATTCGATTTGATTTTGTGTTAATGCCAAACTAATTGAGACAAAACAAAAGTGCAAATAAAATTATAAAACAAAAGTGCAAATAACATATTTTTTATTTGTTTTGAAAGGTCATTAGGAAATATTTATTTGTGAGTAAACTATTCGTTTCGTTTATCTTTATTGCTATTAATCTTAAGTGCTCCTGAGATATCTTATCTCATATTTAATACACCCAGTAGTTAACACTTGCCTTCTTTCATGAAGGTAACTGATTACAATGTAGTTAATGCCCACTTGAAACCCCTATACCATCAGCTGGGTAGATTTGATTCGTGTTGACATTCATTGTAGTTTTTTTAAACAATTTTAAATTTAAAATTTTTTAGATAACTTTCATCCGAACGACCTTGACCGCATACTCAATGAGGATTTACTTCTACAACGCTTTTTGGAGCAATACGATCTGGATATGGAGACGTCCTTGATCAAGCTTTGGGAAACTTGCATCTGGCGTCAATCGTACGGTACCAATGATTTAACTGATGCAGATCTTAATCAAAAGTACCTACAAGAGGGTAGCATTTATGTGCACAACCAGGACATAGATGGCAAGCCATTGCTCATGTTTCGTGTTAAAATGCACAGCAAATCCAATAATCTGGATGAACTCCTACGCATCGTTGTTTATTGGATTGAGCGAGCTCAGCGTGAAATCCATTTGACTCAATTGAGCGTGGTGTTTGACATGTCTGGCACTGGACTGGCGCAAATAGATGTCGATTTTGTGAAAAGAATTGTCGATATTTTTAAGCTATATTATCCAAATGCACTCAATTATATACTGGTTTACGAGCTGGCCTGGATACTCAATGGTAAGCTCAACTGCAAAGCTAAATAAGCAGAGCTTTTTCTTATGGTATCATTTTTAGCCGTCTTTAAGGTCATTAAAGCTTTGCTGCCACCGAAAGCCGTTGAGGTATTGAGAATGGTAACGAGAAAGGACGTCACTCAGTATGTGCCCATAGATAGATGTCCGGTCAAGTGGGGTGGCAAAGACAATTACGAATATCAATTTGTCCCAGAGGCCAAAAGTGTGCGTACCAAATCGTTGGCGGCAAACGCCGGTGACGATGACCAGCCACATCAGGATATAGCTTTGGATAAGAAGGTGAGTAAAAGCCGTTAAGCACACACACATACATACATACATACAAACATATAAAAATTTTAATTGCTTGGGTGTGTTTGAGATGAGTTGAGTTTTAGCCTCAATTAATGGTTTTTCTTGACCACCTGTCACGCGAGGAACTTTTGCCTCTCCTTTAATTGATTTACATTAGTGTTAGCGTATTTGTATTGATTTAGGGTGCTGCTCTGTATGGTGCGTGTCTTTTTCGTTAATAATAAAGCCATTGTTTCCGGCCCTTGACAACTACAGTTATAGCTATTCAAAGCTATTCGTTTGACATATTGCGCATACAATAAAACTTTCGCTTTTGTATTCTAGTTCTCAATGGTCAGAAAAGCGTTGCAAGGTTTTTGACCTGTAAACAAATAAAAAAATAATAATATCAATAGAACACACATGGCATACATTAAAATTAATTCTCAGCGGCTGGTGGGTGGATAAACCAACGTCACCGTCTGAGCAAAAAAATTATTTATTCGCTTGTTACTCACCAAATGAGCATTTGACCGCACTCTGTTCACCATTATTAAATAAACATGGACTAGGTGCACTGTGATTGCACTCAACTTTCCAGCTGTTCAAAAACGGTTGATCGCAATACAAGAGCTTTTACACTGTCAGAGAGCTTTTCGGTTTTTGTCATTTGGATTTTGTGTTGTTGCTCTTGTCGTGCTTTCAGTTGTATTTCCACGTTTGTCGCGGAACATCGTTAGGACGTCATCAGCTCACAAAAAATTATCAATGCTTGTGATAAACACCTCATATAAATACTTGTGTTGTGGCATTGTTCGTGTCTAAAAAGTTGCTTGTAATTTATTTGCTAAAGACTAAAAAAAAGAAAGCAAAAGAAATCAACAATCATGCCCAGGGTAGGTGGCATCACCTCAATGCATGTATAAAGATTTGTGTGTGTGTGTGCGTATATTTTTTGTTGTGTGCTAGTGATCATGGGTGTGCTGCCAATGCTAAACAAAGCATAACAATGAAACCAAAAATGTTTTACCCAGTCAAAACGAATTCTCATTTATATTCAAGACAATCCTTCGCAAATATAACCTTGCATAGCTACTGGCAGTACTTCTGGCTCTGTACTAGAACGTAATGCCTTTTAATCAAAGTCAATTATATGTCTCTTAAAAAAATTTTTTTTTTGCAACCGTTTTGATTTTTCTCACAGCAGATGCTGTGCGTGGCCCATAGCTCACTGCTACGGCACGCTGCTTGGAGTTCACTTGGTTAACAGTGAACATTATCGATATACTTTGATATACGGCTTACAAACATTTTTTAAATAATAAAGCGAATTCATATTCATAATTCATAAATATTAATTTTTTATTATACACGGATGTCAGTCTTTCGTATTAAATACTTGTTGACAGCAACGAGTTTGCACATATCGGATTACAATCGTTCTGTGAATTACAGCACATTAACATAACATTCTAATCAGTTTGCAGTGTATGAACATTAAATAAACAATTAACCGAGCAGAACTAACAATAATAATAGAAGAATATAAATACCGGTGTCAAAGTGACGATCCATACTAAGGTGCATTCTGAGTAATATTTTTTCAAATAAACTAAATTATAAACTGGAAAAACTTTAAACTAAGCATCATAAAACCAAAATCTGCTTGAGAGTTAACTACTTCAAAAAACAACAAATCAATTAGCAAAATGGCCTCCAGCTGTGTTCTTAAGTGCAATAGTGTGATAATGGCACTTGTCTAAAATCGCCGAGCTCAGCATGAATCAATGACATTAAGAAAGAGGCTGGACACCCAAGCCAATTGCCGCCCCATTCTAATATGTAGCTCAAGTTGAAATCTAATCCATTCGTTTTCATTGTGGTTTCTTCTTCTCTTTGGCAGGTTCATTTTGCCAATAGCGTTCCATTGTCGGTGCACAAATCAAGCGCCTACGATATGGGTAAGTTTTTATCAAATATCTGGACAACATTGCTTTTAAAATCAGTAAATATAGTCACTGTCAAATTTCGCAGTATTTTCTTTTTCGTTTAAAACAATAATATTTTTTGAAAATTTTATAAAATATATAGTTAAATTTATTGTTATATCTGCTGCTTAGGTATGTTGCGATTGGAACCCAAAGAGTATGTTAACATATGTGAAGAGAATGGGGAGGCAAAGCTGAAGCTTACCAACATTTCGAAGGAGCCGCTGGCCTTTAAGGTTAGTTTCTTTTTATTTTAATTTTCACTGCCCAGAAATTGTTGTGTCATTAAACATTTAAGATTCAAACAACATCGCCAGAGAAGTTTCGCGTGCGTCCGCGATGTGGCGTTGTGCTCCCCAATGAAACCGCCGAAGTAAGCATTCTGCTAAAGTCGGATCAACAGCTAGGCACCGATACGAAAGACAAGTTTCTAGTCATGGCTGTACGCTCGCCCACTGGTGACTGCACCACACAAGAAGTAACCGAATTGTGGCAACAAAAGGATCCAAATGATCCAGATGTGGAGAATCATCGGCTTGTGTGTCGACTTGATGAGAGAAAGGATTGCGTCAACATGTATGATAACAGCACTGGCGTAAGTGTAGCTATTTATATTTTATTCATCTAACATAACATAAATTTTAAATATCTCTTTATAGAAGGTTGCGGAATATAAGGAGCGCATGGACAATTTGGAAACCCAAATGAAGTGCATTAACAAAAGGCTGTATGCAATATGTGCCTTACTTGCTTTGGTGTTTATCGGTTTTTGCTTCCTGATGTACCATTATATGCATAGCGGCACAGAAGGTACTTGTAGTAGTGGCAAGAAGGCATTTTCCTGCAAGAAATAATATTTACTGTCTAAATGCAATCTGACCATGCAAGACGAAGCCACTGACAGCGACCATTACCAACATAGTACCACGAACATCGACAACAACAAAAACAACTGCATTTGTGAACTTAGCCGTGGGCAGGAGTACACTGATGATGATTTTAATTGCTTGGAAGCTCTTCTTTTAAACCATCTTCAATTGTCGCTGCGAAATAGTGCCCAAGGCGTTGGCGTCGAGTTGGGTGGGGTCGCAAATGGCAGTCATCTACTTGGTCTTATTGCATTTGCACGTAAAATTGCGCGTGTACTCCTCACGCTCTCTTTGCTGTGCGGAATTCTATTTCTAAGCGTCTATTTGGGCAGCAACTATGACAGTCACAATAATATCGGCACTGTTGAACCCTATCTAGCTACAATAACAACAACAACCACAACAAACAACTTGTCACTGGTCACTGGAACCGGCATCACTAGCAGAAGCAACAACTCTCCAACACAAAAAAATTATGCAGCGGAGTTATATCCAGTGTAGTTAGCGGATATACATGTGTATATATATTTTCATTCAAGCGCATAAATTTGTATTTGTATTTCAAAACTTTGAGTAAACAAGCATTATACCTCCCTCGCATTATCTTTATCCATCTACAAAACCCGTTTGCATTTATTATGTGATTAGCAGCTGAATGCTGAAAAAGTCGTAAATTTCTTTAAAACTTTCGTAGCCGCTTGAAACAGTAGATTTATAGAAACTTCGTATATGATATATATTAATATTCATGCTTATATAAATTATAAACAACTGTTATTATTAATAATGATTAAAAGTTTATTAGTTTGTAAATAATTGTTCTTAGTTTGTTTCGTTTGTTTTCACATTTGCAATAGCTTATTGTGCCATTTTTGCGAATACATTTTATTAAATTTATTACAGTTAAGATATATTAAACAAAAACCACTTATTATTCAGTTGGCTAAGCGTAGCTGGGCATATTTCTATGCGGCTAAAAACAAAAATCTAAACGTATGTTGTTCAACAAATATTAATTAATTCTTTTTGCCACGTCCACGTTTGGGGGCTGTCTTTGTAGCGGGTGGCTCACTTTCGTCGCTCGACGCTGAACTAATGTCGTCATCCTTGTCTGTGGCGTCTGAGTCCTCATTTTGTTCTTCTGCTGGTTTTGATTGCGTCACGGCTGGCTTCTTTGCGGTTGGCTTCTTTGCGGCTGGCTTTGCTGTAGTCTTCTTTGTGGTTGGCAAATTTTCTTTTTGCGCTTCCTGCACATCGGCTTCGACTAGGAACACACTATGCTGTCCGCCGCCATCGGCCAGCAGTACTTTTTTGTTTTGTGTATTCTTGCTGCACACTTCAACTGGCACCACTTCATCGTCGCCATCACCCACACCAAGCTGCAGCAAGGAACCCATTCCCCAGGAATACAGTTTACCATCGTTGGTAATGCTGAAGGAGCAAGCCTCACCGCAGGCTACATAGGTAACCTTGCCGTTGAGCTGTGTTATTGGTGTCGGCTGGGAAACTACTTCCTTCACATTGCCCAATCCCAATCGCCCGTATTCTGGACGACCAACAGCTAAGCAGCGCATATTATTGTCCAGGATAAGAGTGTGATGTTGACCACCAGCGATCTGTTTAACATTCATTAAATCAGTTTTGACGGGCGTAAGGAAACGCTCTGTTTCTTTGGGATGTGCCAGCTGCTTATAGTTGTTTAGGCCCACGGCCCAGATAGTCTGAGTCTGCGATTCGCGCATAAAGGTGCAATAGTTTGTTGCCCATATAGATTCAATGGGCTTGGTTCGCTTAATAATCAGCTGATCTGGCCTCAATAAGTCCTTTTTGCCGCGACGTCCTATTAAGCAAATGAGAAAATTAACCTGTTTGGTCTTTACGTGGCATTTCTAAAGAAATACTAACCTTCACCACCAACTGAACGTTCGCTGATACGACCTAGCTGACCCTGCTCGGCACAGCCCACGGTAAACACTTTACCCGCCGTTGTGAGTACAACTAAATGATCGGCGCCCGAAGCAATTCTGCAACACATGGTGCCCTCTAGCAGATTGATGGGTGTGCGCTTATTGCCGTCAATTGTCAGTCCCATGTTGCCATGTGAGTCACGGAACGAACCCCAGGCAAAAACGCGTCCATCTTCCAGCAAGCAAGCCGAATGCGAATCGCCCGCCGAAATGGCAAGTGCTTTGCCAGGCAACTGGATAAGTGCTGGCGATGATTCGCTGCCTTCTTCGCTAGTGTCACGACCTAAGGCACCCTCATCATTGCAGCCAAACGAATAAATGTCGCCATTTAAGGTCAATACCAAACAATGCATGCCGCCGGCACAAACATCCACGGGCTCTGGAATATTTTCGACTATAGCCGGACGCTTACGTTCCATAATATCTTCGCCAAGGCCCAGCTGACCGGTTTCGCCAGTGCCGCAGACTAAAACTTGTCCAAGTATTTGGCGACGCTGCGGCAATTCTAAATGGAATTGGATTCGCGCCCTTTTTGCTCGTGGTGGCCGCATTGTCTTATCTTCTTCGACATTATTGTTGTTTGTGAGTGCCTTGCGTCGCGGCATCTTTGTATTCACAATTTTATTTTAGCAGAACTAGAAAAATTCAATTGACATGTAAAAATATAAATGTATATACGTGCAGACGCATGTGTGTGTTTGTTTATTTGTAAGGTTAGGTATTACCGCTAAGGTCTACGCTGATGCGTACGTTTACTCACAATATAATTAGAATGAGCGGGAGCTTGGCTTGGGTGTTGCGTCGTCTACAGTGGTTTTTTGATGAGTGAAAAACCAAATAGCCGAAACTTTTGGTGGTTGTAACATACGTCAAGATATATATTGCAACTAATCGAGGGTAAATGCGCGCGAATACGTTCAACGCAAATTGAAGCAGCTGTCACAAAAACACAAAGAGTTGCACTCAACAGCTATCGAAATAGTAAGTTGGACAATGCATCGATAGTTGGAAATATTTTTAGCGCCTTTTATTCTATTTAAAACAAAAAATCGCAACCCCAAACTAATGTGATCTGCTTTCGTAATTCTTAAAAAACTCATAAACGAAGCGAGTAATAATCGCGTTCATGTTCCGAACTGTTGGCCAATGCAAATTTTCAAGATTATCCGCTTCCTGTAGCCAAACTTCTGGATATGTGTGGGGCACTACATGCATCACTGGAACGCCTATCAAAACTGAAATGTTAGTAAAGTTTACAAATAAATAGTCCACAATAAAACCGAACCTGTCTCAAAAAACGAGTAGTGGTCATCCTCTATATCGGTGTCATGGTCCTTTAGCTTGTAAAACAGCTGATGGCATCCCTACGGTTTTCGTGTGGACTAGTTGATAGCATAGACTAGTCCTTAACTAGCTATAATGGACTAGTCAAGGGCTAGTTAAAGCGGGTGCAAAGAATTACATTGGTTTGGCCAGTGTTTCATTGCAAGACTAGCACACGACTTGCCCACGTGGGTGAGCACTGAACCAGTCTATGAAGATGCAGCGGTGACGAAACAAAATTGAAATTGTCATTGAACATTTATGTGTAAACTGCCTATTCCACGTGGACTAGCTCATGAACGCGTCTACGTGGATGCAGAACGGCAACGTAAATTTTACGAAGCATAAAAAACGATTAAACATTTTCATCTTCGTTCATGTTCGTTGCAGCGGCAAAAAAAACGAACAAAAATGTGTTATTTTAGTGTACCAACCATAACCCTATTTTGAGCCGAAATGCAGCTCGGCATTCCAGTTGCCTTAGCAACGGTAAATTGTTTCTAGCCCTTTCGCACTAGTGCTGCTTAGCTATTTTTCTGCTAGACCTTGTTTTAATTACATCATATTATGGACAAAGATTAAAACAAGTTTAAGCTAGACCCAGCCATTTCTTAGCTTTTTTGTAGCAACTTTGCTAATATTGACGTGAATTTTTGCAGCACTGCATTGTTGCTGCTGCTCATTTTTCTATTCAGTTATTGGCACGTGTTCGTTTTTCTCACTTTCATCGAGAAACTTGTGAAGAAAACGTGTGCATTTCTGCTGTGAAAACTCAATTAATAAAAGCTATTTATCAAAAACTTTACAAATAAGTTAAAAGCAAGTAAGTATGATGGTGTAGTAAGTATAAATTGTGATAAATTCAATTAATTGATAGTTTTTTACTTGAGCAGTTCGCTGAGCGTAAGTTTTTACATATAGAAGTATGCATAAGCAAATATACAGCAAGCGCCATTTAAAGAGATTGGTGAAAAAAGAAACGGAAAAGTGTTTAGAAAAGATTAGAACTGAGCTAGAGCAGTCGAAGCACGCTGAGCAGATGGAGCAGGCTGGGCAGTTAGAGCAGGATGGGCACTTAGAGCAGGCTGGGCAGTTAGAGCAGGACGTGCAGTTAGAGCAGGCTGGGCAGTTAGAGCAGGACGTGCAGTTTGATATAAACGAAGAACTTGCAAATTGGCACGCTGTTCACAATGTGTCGCGCGCATGCGCCAAAGACTTGGCCAAAATACTGCAAAAAGCAAACCTCAAAGTTGGAACATTTTACAACTTTAAATATCCACCCAAGATGGCTATTTCGAACGTAGCCGGTGGGCAGTATCTGCACTTAGGGCTAAAGGGTCAATTAGAAAAACTTTGTGGGTATTTTGGACAAACCACCAAATTGAGTCTCGATCTCAATATTGATGGATTACCATTATTCAAGAGCTCGAAAACACAGTTATGGCCAATTTTAGTACGCGTCAACAACACTATTGAGATGCCCGTATTTGCCGCAGGAGTTTTCTTGGGTAAAACGAAACCAACTGATTGCGATGCATATTTAGAACAATTTTGTGCGGAGTATTTAAGTCTTTTTGAAAATGGACTAGATATATTAGACAAACACATTGACCTTGAAATTCGAGCAATAGTGTGCGATGCTCCTGCTAGAGCTTATATTACTGGTACTCCATCTCACGTATCTAGATATGGCTGCACAAAATGCGTTCAAGTAGGCAAAAAATTAGACGGCGTTTTAACCTATAGTACCTCTTCAGGTGATTTAATAACAGGTGAAGATTTTAAAAGTAGAAGGTACGTAAACCATCATAGTTCAGCTTTCTTAAGTAAAACATCTGCTTTAGAGAGAATAAACATAGATATGGTAAAGCAAGTTCCATTGGATTGTATGCATTTAGTTGATTTAGGCGTTAGTAGAAAGTTTCTACTTCGTATAATGAACAATAAAGTACATTTCAAAATATCTAATGATAATAGAATAAATATGTCTAAAAAGTTAATAACAATAGCTTCTTTTATTCCAAGAGAATTTTCTCGTATGTCCCGCTCATTAAATGAACTTCAACATTGGAAAGCAACTGAGTTTCGCCAGTTTCTTTTGTATACTGGAATAGTTGTTTTACATGATGAGATTCACGACAATTTGTATTACGAGTTTCTTCTACTCCACTGTGCCTACAGAATGTTATGCTTTCCAATGCTTCGCAATTCGTCAAGTAATTTAAAAACAGCACAGTCCATGCTTGATCTTTTTGTTCATAATTTTCCAAATTTATTCGGTGCAAACAGTGTGTCATACAATGTACACAGCCTTTTACACTTAGTTAGTTCAATAGTCCAAGTGGGTGACCCAACTTTAGGATCATGCTATTCTTTTGAAAATTATTTACAGATTTTAAAAAAAAAAATTAAAAGTCCATCAAAAATTTTGCAGCAGGTGTATAGGAAAATAAGTGAGGAAAGTTTTTTGACTGCAAAGAATAATAATGAGACTAAGTTAAACAAAAATAGTTTTATATTAAGGGGAAGTGTTTTGAACGCAAAGCAGCCGAACTGTTTTTGCTTTTAAGAAAATAATATACCATTTAGAATTTGTACTATATCGAATGAGGGTTATTTTTTAGGGCAAAAGTTTTTGAACAAAAATAGCTTATACACGGAGCCATTAGACTCAGCATCACTAGGCGTTTTTGTTATAGACTTAAACGATTTTAAGGCAGACGAAAAAGTTTTATTTAACGAAGTTGAGAGTAAAGCTGTTTGTTTCCCATTCAAAAATAAATTTGTTATAATGCCAATGCTTCATATGTATTAACTTCAGCAAACTTAAGATGTCTGAGCCATTTCGCAAGCGAATCTTTCAATTGCCTGGTAAATATAAATATTAAATTAAATAAATGTAGAAACTTATTAAAAAAAATTCTAATTATTTACAGAAAAAGAAAATGTAAATCATAACCACGAACACCTTGAAGAAAGAATTAAAAAACTTGAAGGTAACTTTAAATTTCAACGGTATTATAAATACAAAATTTAACTTCGCATTTTTTATTTATAGATAAATTAGATACTATTTTAAACGTAGTTGTGGAAACAAAGATAATGGTGGCGCAGCTGTGCAAGGAGAGAAAGGAGATAGAAACATCTTTCGAATTTCCCGTCAAAACAACAGACGAGCTTCTGTTATTAGAAAACAAGATTGAAGAAAGCAATGTAAATAATTATGTAGGTATAGATCGCATTTACTACTAAAATAAAATTTAATTATATTGAATTTTTTTCAGATAAAGTTAATGGCCTCGCTTATTTACCCAGGCGGTGTATTAAAAAACCTCAAAGAAATAATGACAGACGATGTTGCCATGGACTGGAACGTTGACGGAGTCCATGGCAAAAAATCATTGAAAAATTTGCCTAATTTTTTTAAAGCTTTAACAAAAGCCATAGCCAAAAGGGAACCGCTGCCAGAAAATATCTTGCGAAAAGCAATTGGGTTACAGAAGAAGCGCGCACTTCGCCGAATCAGAGACACTAACACTAACACTAACTAATGTAACCATAAATATTAATTTTATTTATTAAATACATAATTACAAATATGTAATATACTGTTTTTAAGGTATAGTTGCTGGCTAGTCATTTTGGATTAGTCATTAACTAGGCGTAAAGGACTAGTCCTACACTGTTTTTCCTAGATTGTTCTAATGCTAGTCCACATGGTCTGCTTTATAGACTAGTTCATTTGTGCTGTTTTTGGATTAGTCCACATGGTCTGCTTTATAGACAAGTTCATTTGTACTGTTTTTGGATTAGTCCATATAGTCTGTTTACAGACTAGTTCATTTGTGCTGTTTTATAAACTAGTCCTCATGGTCTAGTTTATAGTCTAGTCCTTATGGTCTGGTTTTGGACTAGACCACATGTTCTGTTTTATAGACTAGTCCACATGGTATGGTTTTTAGACTAGTCCACGTGGCTGCAGAGGCGGCCGACACGTCCACTCCAATGACATCCCCATGTTAAATGGGCTAGGAGAAATACACTGAAATGGACTAGTAGTGGACTAGTGCTAGCCCATGCGGACTAGGCAATAGACTATGTTTGGACTAGTCAACGTGACGGCAGGGATATACTTAGTTGACCAGACCGATGCAACTCTGCCTCAATATCTGCCATGCGCTTGTGCAACTCAAATGTGCGTTCATACCGGCTCATATAGATATGATTTGGTGCTCCAATCAAATTGAATGTTATCACCAATGCCTGAAGATTATTTAAAGTTTAAACTGAGCGCACATTGAATTAATGAAGCATACAATCTGCTTTAATGGTATGGTTTCTGAATTCACGAAACCGCGCGAGCCAATTAAAGGGTTGGTCGCATCAGTAATGCCCTCCAACGAATCGTGTCCGTCAAAAAAAACAAGCTACATTCAAATATTTAAAATGTACAACGAAAATTCCAATATTGCTTATTGCCACTTACCAACATACCAATATCTTTACCCTTTAAAAAATCGTTTAGTAAAAACGATTCCAAGTTCTTGGCCATGTTCAGCAAAATGGCACAGGAAACAGCTGCATCGGTAGCGCCAACATATTCTGTAAACTCGTCCAAGTACTTTGAGTCGTAATGACAACTGAGCAATAGAAAATGTTTTGCATCTGGGTTCATAATGCCCACAATATTGGAAACTGGAATCGGGTCTATGAACTCATCACGAATGACATTGAAGCCAAGTTTTTGCAGCTCCGTAACAATAAAATCGGCGACCAACTTGTGGCCAGAGGAACCGAGCGAACGTGGCTTTAATAATGACACAAGTGTTCGATTAAAATGCTTCTCATTACTAGAAATATTCAGCCTGGATGTAAATCGTCTTGTCCAACCATTCAACCAAAAGTTGACTAACATTAAAATAAGACATACACCCAAAGTAATCCAAGCTACGTGCACCATCTTTTACCAGATACGCGAACGCAGAACTAAAAGTCAACAACTTATGAATGCTCTGGGCATATTGAGTGCTTCAAATGCATTTGCCACGCAACTAAAGCATAAATAATAAATACGACAAGCAACATTTATCATATGTTCTTTTTAATACACTTACACTTTTATTTAGAACCCTGACATTTGAAATATTTTCAATTCACTTGGATAGAGTCTTTGAAGAGTTTTGCAATTTTTGCAAAAGTTGAAAAAAAAATGTAGTAAAGTTTAGTTTGTCATTTCATTGACATAGTTCACATGTAAATTATATAATTATAGTAGTTCAGCCAGTTTTTGCACGAACTTAAAATACATCTATGTATAAAAAAATGCTCAAATGCCCAATCAACAAGTTACCTAACAACTTAACTTATAATCTATTTCATTATTTATCTAAGGCAAAACTAATTTATAAAATAAATGACTTGGGGGAATGTTTGAATATTAAAAGCAATTAATATTAGAAAAATGTTTGGAGAAATGAAATTTAAATACCCTTGCATTTAAAGTTGAACATAAATGACAAAAAATGATTCTTATGGCAACGCTTATGGCGCTTTTGATTTCACCGGAATCTCAACTATATGTAATAACGTTAACAAACAACGAGTTATGACAAGTCGGTTAAAAAATATATATTCAAAGGTATAAACATATACTACTATCTGCAAGAGTATTTAAGTGGAAATATATGTCAATAACTAGTTGCCGATTAATTTACTTACATATAAGAAAGTAGTTGATTAAATTTGCTGCGCTAGGAAGATAGCTTTTAGAATTTACAACATTTACAAGATTAGTCAACAATCGATGGTGACAACTGCTACATACACACAAACAGTCACAAGTGTCCAGGTATTTCTCAAACACAAACAAATCAATTACCGTGCGCAATTTCATCGCTGCATGTCGCGTCGTTTGAGCACATCAAAAATGACATCCGATGCGTTTTGTTTGTTTGTGCCATCGTTGGTCAACTCATCCTCCGAGTCAGTTTGCTCCAGTAGCGGCACGGTGAGCGTGGCATGCGAGCCAGCTGCATTGCCGCCTTGGACACCAACCATGGCATTGCTTTTATTGTTGAAATCATACTCGGCGCACATTTCTTCGCCATCGTCCTCCAGTTGTAGTGCCAGCTGTTGCTTATTTAGTTGCGCCATTGTGGAATATTTGTGCACCAGGTGACAGCAAATGCCAGCCAAGCACACTGCCAAACCGACCAGATTGATTGGTGTTAGCTGATCCCCTTTGAGTGCCACGGCTAAAGCCAGTTGGCAAATGTCTTTAAAAATGCCCGCTATGGACAGTGTTAAGCTAGATGTTTTGCTCAGCACCAGAAATTCGCTAACCTCCATGAAGAATGCAATAAATGCTCCCAGAGTGATTCGCGCAAGATTCCAAACAATATCACCCTCAGGGATGTTATGCAAATTTTCCATTACCTTATACAGCTTAGGACCTGGTAGAAAAGAATTGTATTGAACTATTCTTCATTGTTCGTAGTTTCCTCTTACCTTCAATAAAAAATACCAGCGGCAAGAGAGATGCAATCATCCAAGGCTGCATGTGATAGATCATATCGATGGGATTGTGTAGTCCTAGTTTCGATTTTTGCATTATAAACTGTGCAAAACTCCAGCGCAGGCCGCTGCTCAGCGAGGCAAACAGTATAAAAAAGAAACCAAGCGTATTGAACTGTGTCGACTTGTACGTAAACATGAATAGACCCAGGCCAATCAAGCCAACTATAAGAACCAGTGACCAGCTCTGCAAGGACATAGAAAATGTATTAACCACTTAGCTATGCATTTATATTTTTCACTCACTTTCCGCTCCAATCCCAGCATGATGGCAAATAGTAATATAAACACTATGGTCGATGATTTCGTCATTGTGTACAATGAAATAGGCACCAAAGCGAGGCCCCAATTGGAGAAACCGATGTCAATGCCACTGGCAACACCGGTTGGCGCCATTTTACGCACCGCCACTCGCCAGTCCAGCTGGACGCGTGTCTTGCCCGAACGCATCTTGTAGATACTCCGCACGAGAGCAGCAAGCATTAACTTTAAAACCAGATGATACGTGACAATCGTCAGTGGAAATGGCAGCTCCCGATTTAAGTCCGTTTGATAGAAGGTGAGCGTTATGGATAATGATATATAAAGCAAAACTGTGGCCAATGTGCCAATGGCCATTTGCATAAATCTTGCATCGGCATGTCGCGTCATTCCGTCGTGCGGCTGCTGCTGTTGCTTTTGTTTTTGTTGTGAGGACGTGGCGTCCATTGCGTACTTAAAGTTTGTATGCGACGAAGGCTGTCGACGCTCATGGCTCGCGCTATTAACATTATGGTGCGACAAGTTTTGACTCAGCTCAATGTTGACTCTTGACTCCTCAATGTTGCTATCATCATCAGCGTCGCTGACAACGTCGTTACCATTACTGCTGCCAACGTCGCCGGTGTTGAGACGTTCATATTTGGGAGCAACCATTATCTGCAGAGAAATAACACATGTACACGCCCGGTGTTGGTCGACGGTAATAATTATGGCAATGCAGTGCTACATGTACACAAGACGGTCGTTTGGATAATATTTTATGCCCTTATCTATAACTTTATTAGTGTTTGACGTCGTTCCATATGCCATATGTCTCCTCGCGATTTGACTATTGCGCTGTTTGTTGACGTTGTACTCTTTGTGCAAACTTATCTGCATCTATATATACGTGTGTAGCTTAATGGATTGCTTTGACTTTTGTCTCAGTCAGCGAGCGAGCGGGAATGATTTTACATTTTCATTATGCCTCCTGGCCACTCTATTTGCTGCCAACTGTTTATACAGTGATTGTTGTTTTTTTATTATAGCCAAGTTGACGTTTTGTCCCCTGTGTTGGAAAGCGTCGTCTGTTGCTTGCGATATATCGATAAACTTATGGAGGACTGTAATGTTCACATATGAATGCTTTTTTTTTATTTAATATGGCATTTAATTATTTGAAACAATTTATTTACACTACAGGTGCAATAAGCGTAAAAGCACTAAAAACTATGCAGTAATAAAAGTTATCTCGCTTAGCTCATTTCGACAAATTGAGAAGCCGTAGATTGTGCACGTGCTCTTAAATAAATGCATTTTTATGTTTAGGATGCACTTCAACTGTATTGACCTCCTTCTGGCTTTGAATACTTATTGAACTGCTACGCGGTATTGAAATGTTGCAGAGCAATGGGCGCTGTTGGTTATAAAAAAATTTTTAATTTTATAAAACACCTGTATTTATATAAGCTTGGCACGTTTTCATTGCTTACCTATACGAATGGCCACGCATAGGGCACCAAACATGAAGAAATTCACTCGCACCTCAGAGGCAACACGCTTTTGTTCTTCTGCTGGGTCAGGTTGTGATTGTTGTAGACGAAACATGGCTGGATTTTAAATTTGTATATACTTATTTGCGAAACTCGCCAAGCGTTTTTGTTTTCTGTAGTTTTTTGATTGAGTAGCCGTGAACGGTCAAGCTTGTATGTTATGTATGAAATCTATCGAATGAAGATGAACAATTTCGTCAACCTAGGCAGTCGTCAGATTTATTATCGACTCCATAGAGTGAGAACGGAAATTGTGGCTAGGCCATACCAAACCCCCTAATTCAATAAGAACTCGGGAACTTGTTGTAATACTTTTGTATTTTTTTGTATGTCTCGTGGCATTTGTTTTGTTTGCAAATATATACGTATATATATTTATATTTTTAACTAAATACACAATTACATTTACATATAAATACAGCTACTGCACATACATACATACATATACGTATGTATATAAATATATACATATAAGTATATAGCTTTTGTGTATAATTATCCAATATTATCGAGTCGTTATTTCTTTTTATTTGTTTGTTTTTAAGCATTTTGCTTTGTCTCTGTATGTTTTATTTTTGTTTACTTAGTTTCTCCTGGATTCTTTACTGTTCTTTGTTCATTTTATGTCTAAATTCTTTGCTGCTGTTTTACATTCGAGTTGTAAATACAACTTTTTAAATTGGGAGCTTAAAAGCTAATCTCACTACGACTCCGACACTCATTTTTCAAAATATACATTTACAATTGCTGCAGGTGGAGCTAGTGCCGGAAAAGGAAACTTATCATAATCGAATTGCAAAATCGGGCAGTTATTTAGTTAAATTTGATTAAAATATAAAATGAGTGTGAATTTTCAAACAAATGAGATGCGGTACAGACCCATTTTAAATCTAAAAAAGTATTAAATTAAAAATTTTATTTGTTAACGTACTCAGTTTAAATTTTTCCAAACAAAATAATCGTTTACTCAGTTCGTCATACTATATATACATATATATGTATATATATATATATATATATATAAGGTTAAAAATTCAATGTCTATCTTAACTCCTTTTTTACCCTATACAAAACAGCAATTTAAAAAAGCAATGCAAAGCATTCTGTTTTTTTTTGTTGCTGCATATGAAAATATGGAATCCGGGAATATTGTTCATTTTTTTCGGGTTGTTGTTTGCAAAACGTGGCTTAAGCGTTATTTAGAATATTTAGCTTGTTGCACTCTTACATTTAGTTGCTACATTTAATTTTTTCTTCATTTGTTAACACTACACATTTATCAACATTTATTATTTATTTATATGCATTAATGTACTAATGTTTTCATGTTTGTTTTATGTTTTTTTTTTTCGTTCGTCGTTCTCTTACCGAGTCGTTTTTTGAAATAATCTTCTTCGTATACATTGGAATTTGTATTTGTTTCAGCGCATTTAAACTGGTTTTATTAAAAGTTTTTAGGAACTTTATGCAAAAAGAGACAGTTCTCGCTGCACTTGTTTAAAATTCACTGTAGATTATTTAAAATATATAAAGATGTGAAGAGTATTCAGTCGGCTGTGTGTGTTGTGGAAATAACTTAAAACTTAGATGACCACCGAAAAAATAAAAAATAAATAAATTTAAATAAGCAAAATTTTATATTTTTAGAAAACAGTATTTTCGTATTTGTTTTTCTCCGTTGTGTCACTTTTTACATACAAAATTGGAGCTGGGCTTTGTACAGAACTTGTTTGCTTGCTTTTGCACAATATTATTGATTAATATAAGCATAAGTAATCGTTTGTTGTTTACTCCATTAACTATTATAAAAACAAAAGCTTTATCAACTGAATTGTTTTTTTTTTTTGTTTGTTGTTATTGCTTCTTTTCAAATTGTGCCAATTTGCTGAATAAAACTATAACGACTAAAACTTAAATTAAAATTAAGAAAACTCACTTTTAAAAATTTACAATCTAAGGATCAACTAATGCCTATAAATAGTATAGTTTATATATTTGTAGACTACGTATATAGGTTGCTTCTGCTGCCACTTAAGGTAATTCAAATTTCGTTTAGATGTTTTGAATGGGTTTTTATGATGGAGCAGGTTTAGGGCGGGGGCTTTAAACACAATTTAAATAATTAGGCTAAGTTTTTGATTAAACAAACAAATTAAATTTGTTAGCATTAGAAACTGTTTTCCAAATGGCGACATTTTACAAGGAAAAAATATACAGTTTTTACTGTAAAAAAGTATTATTGTTTCACATGGTTTTTTTTTCGTTTTTTTTTTCTAAAATGGTATTAAATTATTTGTAAGCAATGGGGCAACGTTGACTTTGTCAAGTGTCTCAGCGAATGCAGCAGAATCCTCGCACTAAACAATTTACAACAATCTCTAAAACTTTAAATGCTAAAAAACAATTTGAAATTGAAAAATCAGTTTAAGTTTTCGTAAAGTACTTATATAACAAATCTTTAAAAACAATCCTAGTGTTCCTTTACAATTTTTTGTTGTTTTTCTTTCTTTTATGTTGCACTTTGAGAAGCATTGTATAAAATGTTCAACTTATATGAAATGACTTTTTGCTTAATCAATGATTTTTTGTTTTGTTTTTTTTTAGTACTTAGGAGTTTTGCGCTATAAGTAATTTAGTTGTATATGTTAAGTGGGGAGCTTGTTGTTATTGCCTCGTGGAAGTGTGTGGTTTCTGGCTAATGACGACCCTGCATTTGTATATGTATATATATATCTATCCGATCTTTCGATTTTGTATAGGCCTTGGAGCGCATGATGCTGTTGGCAACGGTTTTTTCTTCTTTCTTTTTTTTTAAGCTACTATTGAAGCGTTTTGCTATACATTCAGGCTTATAATTTGAGTTTCTTAACTGCTTTCAAATTCGCTACATATTGTTTAACATACTTTTTAACAATAACTGCATAAGTAATGTATAACTTTTGTCTTCCTGCGAATTTAAAATGAGTCAACAACCGTGAGAAGCCTTATTATTCATCTTGGTGAGTTCGTAATCACGTTTCAGACCTTAACAACAACAATAATGTTTTGCTACAATTAAACAACTAACAACAACATAAGCGTATACACCAACAACAATAACAGCAGCAACACCGGCAAACAAGCACAACACCAACTGGCAAACAATTCAAGTTTTGTGGCAACGTCGCCGCCGATGCTGTTGCTGCTTCTCCAGCGCCACAGACGTAATATCGTGCTTCTGATCATCCTCCTTGAGCATTAGCTCTAGGAGCAACCGATCGACTCATCCATCGCGTTGAGTTCCCATCGAGGAGCCGCCAATGCCATTCGTTGGCGACTCCACCTTAATGATGCCCAGATGCTGCAGCTCCTCGCTACGCGGATGTTGTATGCGTCCAACAACAACACCGCCCATGGTCACAAAATTACCATCAGCTGTCACTGCACCCAATTGCATCGCGTTCGATAAATCACCCAATGCGGCCACATTGAAATGATGATGCGGCGAGTTGCCATTGCCAAGCGAGGGCTGTAGATGCGATTGCTGCTGTTGTTGTTGCTGCTGCTGCTGCTGCTGTTGTTGATGCTGGGCTACTGTAGTTGTGGATGGAAGAGTCGTAATGGTAACTCCACGCTGATGTTCGATGTGGTGGTGGTGTGGTTGATGTTGTTGTTGTTGCTGCTGCTGCTGTTGCTGTTGATGTGTTGGCGTTGACGACTGTTGTTGATGTTGCTGCTGCTGGTGTTGCTGATGAAGATGATGATGTTGCGCCAACGCCATGCGTCCTAGTCACCCCTCGTCCTCCTCCGTTTTGATCTTGACAGGAACGTAGACCTTGTCCATGACATGGATCTTTATGTGATTGTTGAGCGTACTCGATTGCCGGAATTGTTTCTTGCATATGACGCATTCGAACGGCTTTTCACCTGCAAAGGAGGCTAGGATTAGTTGCAATCAAAAATTATACAAATAATATACGCTCACCCGTATGAATCTTGACGTGATTGGCCAATGTGCTTAGCTGACGGAAATGCTTGGGACAGTAGTTGCAATTGTACGGCTTTTCACCGGTATGAATTTTCAAATGGTTCGTCAGCGTGGACGATTGACGGAACGTCTTATCACAAACGTTGCATTTGTAGGGCTTCTCACCGGTATGGATCTTCACATGGTTGGTCAGTGTGCTCAACTGACGAAATCGACGATCGCACACTGTGCAGTGGAACGGTTTCTCATGTTCCCGCCCACCTCCACCACCGCCACCGCCGCCGCCGCTGCCAGTCGATCCGTTACCCTCGCCTGAATGCTCATTGCCCGAATGCCCATTGCTGACGTAGTGCGACTCACCCGCAAGCCCTGTGGGACTATGTGTGGCATTTGCAACCAAATGTGCTAGCGTATGCGATGATGATGATGTTGGTGGCTGCGCTGCTGCCGGTTGCTGCTGATCCGCGGCTGCTGCTTGTGCTGCCGCGGCCTGCGCAGCTGCCATTGCGGCCGCTTGGGCGGCACTATGGGCCTCCGCTGAAATTCCACTCAAATGCATATTAAATGGTAAGGCTATTTCTGTCGGCGCGGGCGGCTGTTGTTGCTGTTGCTGCTGATTGTGTTGCTGCTGTTGTTGCTGCTGCTGTTGATGTTGTTGTTGCTGCTGTTGTTGTTGCTGTTGTTGGAGCTGGGCATGAGCCACTGCTGCCACATGGCTGGCATGGCTCGCCTGGGTAACAGTATCATTGTTGTTGTTGGCGCTAGTCGTTTGCGGTTGCGCGGCAACGATGACAATGTCACAATTGCTCATTGCCGCGGCGGCCTGATGTGCGTGCGGCAGACTCTTGATATGCATCATAAGCTGCCCAACGGAGCCAACTAAGGACTGGACGTGTTGTTGAACTGGGCGGGTGGTGTTGCTGCCGAGAGCGTTGTGGACTTTAAGGCAAGGAAGGCGTGTTGAGTGCGTAGCTCTTGAGCGAAGGAGCGAACGTCAATAACAAGAAACTTCGTGACAAGTTTTTTGGCGCGCTGCTCACAAATGCCACGACATGCTGGCTGGCCTGGTTGTGGTTTCTGCTGCTACGGCTCTGCTCTTGTTGTTGTATCGGTTAGTGCCTGCGCAAGAGACAAAGATGGTGAGAAATAGAAAAGAGAGCATGAGATTAGAAATGAGCAATATGGTGACTTGTAAGTGTTCACATAACAGTGACTTATAGAATTAAGACTTTCTAAAATATTAAAATAATATAATATAATACATTTTTATAGATTATGTTGCTTCATAAAAAGGTAATTGTTGATTGCCATAAAGAAAATGACTCACTTATCTCATTAATCAATCTAGCTTGTTTACAATTTATTTTGTAGTTCAGCTTGATCCGCATAGCTATTTTGTTTATATTGGAATATATTCCAACACTTATCAAAGTCACAGTGGCGGTCTGGCGTTGCGCAGCACTCATAAAAGCGCGAGAGAGTCAGTGAATAGTTTGTCGGCATCTTTACATGTTCGCGTTTTGTTATGTATTTTTTTTTTTTTTGGTATGCAAAAATATTTGAGGAATTCCCAAACTAACTGCTAAATGTTAAGAAATTATAATACCATTTAAATTATTCATCGAAACTCAATTTGCTGCCTGCTTTGCTAGCGCCTTTTGTTGTGGCAAAAGTTCTGCGTTCGCTCTCTCTCTTCCCCTTTTCTCTCACGAGCTAACGAGTGTGAGTGTTTAGCATAAATTATAAAAGTGATGGCGATTATGCATTTGAAAACGCGCCCAATGCATGTAATTTGAATTTTTGGCTCTGGTTTTTACGTTCGCCGACAGGTTCCACGTTCCAATTGCTGCCGCTGCTGCTGGCGTTGTCGCCGTTTCCCCCACTCTCTCAGACACTAATACACTTGAACACGTTTACACGCAATCGGACTCACACACATTTACGCTGTGGGGCGAACTGACAGCGTGTTACTTTCTCGCGAATTACATGTGTTTTTCCATCATTGTTACTCGATGGTTTGTACACAGATATGCGGATGCAAAGTTTACGAGCCTGTGCTCCTTGCCTTAGGGCGTCCTTTACGAACCGTTTTATTTTTGTTTTTTGGCGGTTGGCTGGCAGAACAGGATTTGTGTTCTTTTTTTAAATCCCCACTTCAAAGTAGTTTTTCCACAATCGATCTTGTCGTTCACGTTCGCGCTCGCGCTTCTTACCTTGTCGCTGCCTTCCCCCTTCACCGACAAACGACAACCACTTTCAGTCGACGTCGACGTCTTCACAACGCGCCACTCGGACACACACATACATACGTACACATAGGCATGCACATATACATATACGCACACAGGCACACATACATAGGCACACACATTATAACAGCAGCGAAAACCAAAAAACTCTTTTGAGGTTATGGGCCAACAGAAATTTTCACTATTTTCACATGTTTAATAACACTAATATTCATTAAAGTAGGGTTTTTTATTTCGGGCATGTACACTCTGTGCGCTGGGCGCGCTTAGTCTTTGACCTACCTTTCCATTTTGTGCTGGCGCTGGCCTTTTCGTTTTCTGATTGGACTTTTCGCGGGCCTAGCAAATGTGCAGCAAGCACAGTTTTCAGTATTTAATCAGTTAAAAATATGCTTTAAAGCATACTTTTGTGTTGTTTATTCATTTATAAAACTTATAAAAATATTAAAATTGTTTTTTTTATGCTTTTACTGTTTGCGTACCAAATAGACGCAAATGAACTGGTACAAAAAACCAATTGAACTGGTCCGAATTAGAGGTGGCATATTATTTTGGCCTCGACGGTACACAGGTGCGAGCCTACCTGTGACAGGTACTAAAACGCATTTTGATTTGCTAAAAAAAGTGCAATAATATTGTTAGCTTAACATTTCCTAAAATCATGGTAAAATGAAAGAGAAAAACACAGTGATTTGTTATCATATTAAATTCCCAGCAACACTAATGCCATTCACGTGTCAACGATTCTTAACATCACATTAAATCGATAGTTTTTACCATCGATAGATGTTGGTACTAAACTAGCATTTGTGATGCAAAATTGAAACTGCAAGTTTATTTTAAATCAAATGCAATTGCTTATAAAAATGTACGTCTCCTGTTCATTGCTGTTGTTATTGTAGTTGCATATTTTATAAAATTGTGCACACTCGTGAAGACTGCTGCTGTGCAGCGCTTTGTCCGTTCTGCAAACTCAGTTCGCTATCGACTTTGTTTTTGCTGTAATGCGGCGGCTGCGCTTCATCTGAGTGAAAATACCAACAGGTTAGTAAATTTATTTGGAAATTTGTTGTTTTGCTCACCTTCAATTCGTACGGCCTTCTCGTTGCGGCAATTGAGACGCATGCCATCTAGAAACTGCTGGACAATGCCTTTGCTTTCAGTGCTATCTCGGCGCTGTTGATCTGATTTGTTGTTTTTGTTGCCATGTGCTTGATTGCGTTGCTCCTCCAAGGCGCGCAAATCCTCCTGCATTGCCTTTTTGCCACGCTCCACAACCGCATCGAGTGGATCCTCAAAGGCTTGACTGTTGCTGTTCATGGGCTCGAAGACATTCCCATTGCCATTGCGACCAGCTGAATTATGATTGGAGTTCACTGATGCTGTCGTCCGTTCATCCTCCTCACCCTCCATCTCTGCTCCCTCGTCGGGCTCTGCATTATTAGAGGCAGCTGTTTCAGTGATTCGTCGATGACCGGCCGCATGCTCATCCGGCGTCGATGAGGGCGTTGTTGTAATCTGCATTTCTTTGGCTGCCTTAATTTGAAAGAGCGATGATATGTTCCCTTTCACTTCGCTGGATATCTTGCTGGTCATTGAGCCCATGGCCTTGCCCATTGATTCCTTAGTGTCAGCTGCCGCCTTAGCTGCATTGCTGCCAGCCTGCTCCATAGAATGCATGGCTCCGTTGGCCATACGCTGCGCACTCCTGCCGGCTCCATCTACGGCATCCCGAACGCCATCCGCCATGCGCATCGCACCCTTGCCAGCGGCATCTACAGCCTCACGAGCTCCACTTACCATCCGGTCGCCGGCAGCTTCGACGGCATCACGTGCTCCCGTTGCCGCCTTTTGCATGGTTGTCTGCACGGAGTTGCGCGTCTCGTGCAGCTTGGTCTCGATGGCGCTGCCAACGCTTTCGGCTTCTGTCTTTTGTGCGCTAACCACATTGTCCACATGCTGTTCCAGATCTTGAAGCATTTGCTCACCCTCTGATTCCAGATCCTCAACAGAATCGTCCAGTGTCTGGTCGGGTGGTGTATTCGGCATTTGCTCCTCCACCTTGGCAGTCACATCGATGCCATTGTTAATGAATCGAATCTCATTAACCACCTTGCTGCTGTCCAGTGCATCCTCCGTGGTCGTTATTTCCACCGCCAGCTGCTCATCCTCCTCGGTTGGAGGCGTTGGTGTCGATATGCGTATCTCGGCTTGACGCTGCACACTTTCCGCCAACGGATTCTCCTCCACGGTATCAAGACTATCCATTAGCTCGGGTGAGGTGCATTCTAGATCATCGTGTTTCATTGCTGCCTCATAGGATAAGTTGCGTATGGGGGTTCTTTTAATCGTTTGTGGTGTGCTTAAAGGACTGCTATCCGGGTATGGAGTGTGTGGGCGCAGATGCTTCTCTGTGCTTTTCTCGGGAGATTTACTTGAATCGAGCGAATCTGTCGGAGATCTTTGAGGTGATGGTGTGTCTGTTGGTGGCGTTGGTAACTTGGCTAAGGTCTCGGTTTCAGATGCCTGCTTAACCGGACTCTCCGGCGGTGCTGAGAGCTCAATTTTTTCCAGCTCGTCTAGTGCACTCTTTGCTTCACTTGTTGCCGCTGCAGTTGAAAGGAGTTCTTTATTTATTTCGGGTTCCACATTGGTGGTTTTCGTCTTGCTTTCATTTGCTGCATTGCCATTTACATCTTCTACCTGCTTATCCATGGATTTGATATCCTCCATGTCTTCCGTCTTTGCATTTCCATTTAACTCCTCAAGTTTTTCCTCTTTCTGCTTTGTTGTTGTTTCAGGTTGCTGCTCCTTTGACATATGCTTTACAGCCTCCAGTGTGGCAATGCCTTTTGTTAGAGCTTCAACGCTGGCGCCCATTGCATTGAATGCTTGCTCCGTCTCCTGTTCCATTTCCGGCTCCCTTAAAGCCTTTTGCTTGGTTAGACTTTTGCCACTTGCACTACGTAATTCTGTGTTTCCGTTTGGATCCTTGGGCTGCAGCACAAAACTGCGGCTCATATAGCTGTGCGGTTCCATGGGCGTACCACCTGTAGCCGACATATTAGTGGATCTGGGCAAACCCTGAACTAAAATGTGCTGATCTCCAACAGCAATGTCGAGCAGTCGTAGGTTCTTGAACTTGGAAATCTCGCGAAATGTTTTCAGGTGATGGCCACTCTCCGAGAAGGTGGTAAAGAACTTGTTAGCCTTGCTTAGCACTGCATAGAACGAGAAACCCTTGACCAGCTTCCAAATAGGACCATTCTCCTCGCTATCGTAATCGTAGAACCGTTGAAAGACCAAACTTTTATTTCGCAGCGATTCAAAGCTTCGATAAATGTTGCCCACATTTGTTACTATAAATATCTCGCTTGCCTTCGATATGTGCATAAAGATAATCTGCTCGGACTGGGAGAGATTCTTCTGCAGTTCGGTAAACTTGGTAAAAACAAACTCATTAAGGCGACCAGTAAGAAATAAATTCCCAGTTGCTGTCAGCACTAGTGTGGATTCTGGTCCGCAGGCAAACTGTTCCACCAATGCATCCAAGCTAATTTCCACTGGATGTCCATCATAATCATTCTCCAGATCTCCCAGTTGCTGCTTCGCATTCGATCCACAGCCAATTAAACGACCCTTGGCTGCAATAAATTGATGCTTCATTAAATAGTTGCCTTTGGTATTATCTGTTTTGTTTACTTACTGGTAAGCACTACAAAATGTTCGTTGCCTGCCTGCACGGAAATAAAATTATCCGTCTCCTCGTTCTTTGACAGATAGTCATCAAATTCCTCGAGACGAAAAGGTTTTCGTATAATGGCACATAATTGCTGCTCTACCATTGAGTCGACAAAATGTTGCGCCACATGGGTGTCGATTGGGAAAATGTTACGACCCGTAAAGAATATCTCATTCGACACTGTTAAGGAAATTGAATAAAGGCAACATTTAATAAAGTTTGTGAGAAGAGCTAAGGCGGTTATTATATTATTTTTGGTTTTTTATAAACCTATTTGTTCTTTTTTGTCATAAAAACGTTTAAACTTACTGTTTAAAAGTACTTACGTGTCATAATCACTGCCCAATTGTTACCAAAGGCCGCATCGGTTATCTTCAAGCCTAAAGTTTTAAGCGATTTAACGCAAGTTGGTTTGCTGACTATATCACCATTGTTGTTGTTCTTATTGTTATGCCCGCCAATGCCCAGCTGACCATAATGATTCTCGCCCCAAACAAAAAGACGTCCTGATTCTGTAATTGATAAGAACATTTTGACATGAACTTTAACTAATTTCCAACTCGGTTCTATTGTTTGGTACAACTTGTGACTTTTATTGATTCTGTGCGTGTTCGGGCAAGTATTAAAGTTTAGTAATTGTGTGTGTGTGTGGCGCTGCCAATCCTCAAATTGTACAGCTGTCAAAGTCGCAAACTGGCGTCAAATGCCGTTTTTCTTCATTCGGCTTTGCTGTTTTCACCTGACCCGCTTTACGTTTCAATTACGAACTCACTTTGGGCTACTATTTTTTTTGGCTTTGGTTTTGTTATTCGTTTGTTATGGTTTTGTATTGTATTTATTTCTTTCTACATGCTTCGTGTGTCTGGCCCATATTTGTAACAGAGCACCCCTTAGCTGACCTCATTATGGTACTGCCACATACTGTTTGGATTTCGCTGTGATTAGGAGTGCTTTTGGTCAGCGCTTTTAACTAGGCCAATAAAGTAACTTATGTAATCTATTATTTTTGTCGATATGTGTAATCGAAAATTTTGCCAACCAAATTGCACTTATTATGATCTAATGATAATTGTCTTGAGTCTTTATTGAGTTCGTGTTCTTGGGTTAACATAAAAGTGAAAGTGCGCTGCGTGATTATTATTTGAAGAAAATTGCAGCTAACATGCAACGTAGGGCAGTCAGCTTGGTAAGCCGCATGCCACAGACACCAAAACCCAGTAGTAGTCGTCTGCAATTTGACCACATTGAAATATGTATAAGGTTTGAAGTTTAGGCATAGGCACTAAAGAGTTGCATGATAGATAGACAGACAAACAGGCTAAAAGACTAACAGACAGACAGACAGTTAAGCTGACAGTTAGTTAGGGGAAACTTGTACTTAGATGTCTGTTGCAATGGGGTCATTTTTGTTGTTATATTTTTTCTATTTTTATTTCATGTTTACCGCATATAACCGCACTCTGATGTGGTCCGGATATCAAGCGTTTGACCGGATCGTTTTTGATATAGAAATAGCTTTGCGTATTCTCCGCCAAATGAGATTTTCCAAGCGTAAATATGGCACCGCTGCTAGGTATATCCATTTTGTATATAGTATAGATTCTACTTAATTTTTTATTTAAGTTTGATTTCTATTGGGCTTTTATCGATTTTGGCATTAGGCATTTTGCATATTTTGCCGGCTTATGCATTCAAACTGGCAATTCATTGGACTTTTTTCTTTTATCACCAACTATATACTTTATATATTTATATATGTATAAAAGCACACACAATTGCGTGCCACTAAGTTTTTGATATTTGCGACAAAATAATTATTAAAAGAAAGAATTTTAAGACCCGTAAATCCAAATCGGCACTTGTGGTCAGTTGAACGTTTCAGCGTGTACTGGTCAAGCTAGCCAAAGAGCTGCCCATTTCTAGCCAGGACTCTGATATACAAACAAAAATACTCATACACAAACTTACACACTTATAAAGTGAACACACCCCCACTCTCTTTGGCAGTCTATTTTAGTTAGCTGACTGACTGACTGACTTGCCCCCATAAGTATGCTATGAATATTGTTTTGTGCTGTTCGCCTGGTTGCTTAGGCGGCTCTTGTTGCCCCATTTTGGTCTCCTAGTCGCGTCCACTCCCAACAGTGTGAGGCACCCGACCCACTAGTTCAGTTCACAATTAGAGCTACTCGTGTTAGTTAAGTTATTCCAGTTTTGAGAACCATTTTCTACTTCTTTTATTTTGGGGTTATGGCCTCAAACTTCGTTGTGTTATTAATGGTGTTTTGTGAGTAATGAAAATCTTTAACACTAACTCGTATGCTAAAAATACACATACAATACCATTTAGCTTAAGACGTGAGAGGCGTTACGCTTACGATTTTGCTGAACTGTTGACATTTGCATAATAAAACTGAACGAACTTTTTCACAAGAACAAAATACATTTGCAAGAATTTTACCGATTTCTGCACTAAAACTTAATTAATTCGTTTTATTTGTAGGCAAATTAGAAAAAAAATTAAAAAGCAACAAAAAATGTAGTTTAGCTGAATTTCTTTTTATGGTCTTTGAGGCACCTTTTAAAATGATTAATTCTCTGCGAGTTGTTGGCCAACTTAACAGCGACTACAGTGAAAATTCTAGTCGCAGACATTAAAGATTGATTAAAACGTACAAACTATTGATCTAAAAAATAGTTCTATTGTTAGACAACACATCAGGTAGCCCTTTAATGAGCTATGCAATTGAATATACAGTGTCCTTCTACAGGAGCTTCAACTTAAAATAAAAGCGGTCTTACACTTGCAAGTTTCACAGACAATTTGCGTCAATTAATTGATTTCTTATTGTGCTGCATTGCAGAAGTTTCCATTTAACTGTTATGCAACCGCAGTGCGTTGCTTCTTTTTAACTCGTATCAACTTGGCCCTGAAATGTCAAAGAACAATTTGCAAAAGTACACAGGCAACACAGCAACAAAAATTAATTTAGCTTCGAGTGTTTGCCATTAATGTATTTATATTAACATGCAGTATTTGATTTTTTAACTGATTTATTAAGCAAACTGACTTATATTGTGTGTCATTAGTTTATAAAATATATAATATATTGGTGTCTTGTGGGACAACACATTTTGAACAATAACAAATGTATTTAGATTCGATCACAGGCAATAATTTAATCACATAAAAATGTGACTTATCTGCTGGCAGTTGTTATGATCTGCAGTTCGAATACAAAAAAAAACTGACTATATCATGTGACGATGTGGGTTTGCCCACATTTTGCACAACACGAAGCCGCAACGTTGGCCACTCACATATGCACATACATACATTCATTCATATATAGTTCGAATAATGACTTTATATGTATGTACATATATACAATGCACTCGAATGCCTGTCTGTGTAATTTATGAGTATCGTCCAAACGACTTTGTGTGTTCAACTCGAGCTGCAGTTGTTGCCACAGCCAAAGCTGGTGTCAGCTTAATGGTACGTAGGCCTGCTTCTGCTTCTGTTGCATGCCGCCATTTTCGATATGTGTGCCGACTGTCGGACAATGTGCCAGTTATTCCCCAAACATCCTCTGCATACTACATCGACATCGTACAAAACTCTTATGCGAATGCAAATTTGTGCAAGAATCGCGTTACGTTGAACTCCTTCTGCAGAGGTCGAACTATACAAAGTTGCTCACCGCATTTTTAGTTGAAGTAACTAAAGACCCAAATACAATAATCAACATTTGCAAGCAAAAAGCTGTTATAATCAACAGTGAGTACATTGAACTATTGGACACCTGCGGACGAAGCCCGTCAATTGGGAACAGCTGTACGAACTCTCAAAAAAGTCTCTGTCTCTTGCCAAAGCAAGTCATCTTATTAACTGCTGTTTTTGACCAGTTGATTGAACTTGCTATTCCCAGTCTTGGTTCAAAGCAATCGATTGACGTAAAAAGTAAGTGGCAAATGAGGCAACCCTTGGGGGTTAAGTGGCAACAGAAAATAAATAAAATTATTTGTTTGACCTTCAGCAGCTGTCAAGTATTGCTAAGTATATACCCTTTGAATACGTTTTAGCCTAAAGTTGTACGATTCGGAATTCCAAAAACTCTACCTTAAGAATACTTTAAATCCCTTTATTTTAGATTTTCATAGTTTTTTCAAGTGACATTTTGACATATTTTACTTTTATTCAAAGTGCGTCAGAAAGCACCCATATCAATATAAACCCGAATGTAAAGCAGCTTAAATAGTATCTTTAAGTTTCACTTGAGTGCATTTCTTAGTCACTTTTGTTGCCTTTACTATAAAAACAGAATTATGTTCGCCTTTTCTTGGCAATCTGTTGTTTCTCTTATTTTCTTTTTGGGAAAGTTTTCGTGTGTTTTTCATTTCGTTTGCATTTTATTGGCTAACCCTCCGAGCTTGACCCACACACACACAGCAAAGGTGTGTGTTTACAACAAAAACCAAAAGGTGCAAAAGCTGCTTTTGGTATTTGTGAATATTTTGATGGTTGTGTTCGCTTAAAGTTTATGTATGTAGTTCCCATTAGTCCGTCCAGGTTGGGTCCAAACCCAATGTCAACGTCATGAGCACGTTTCACCAATTTACTTTGATAGGTCGCGTGGCCTTCATGATTACGTGGGCAGGAAATTCACAAAAAATATGAAATTAGCTGGAAATTAGGCGACAAAAAGAAACAAAAATGGAGTCTACTTCTGTTCTCTATAATTACAGCCGAATAAAATGAGCGACAAAAGTGAAAGTCCAACCAAGGAGACAGTGGAGGAAACTAAAGCCGCTTCAATGGAAGATGGCAAGGCACAAGAAACAGCCTCCAGCTCTTTAGCGGTGGAGCAGAAGCAGCAGCAGGAAACCGACGAGCCTGAAAAGGAAAAAGAAAATGAAACAACAGAAGCCGCCACACAAAGTGAAATTGAAAGCCAAGGTGTGAATGCCACAACTACAACACCCAAAGACACAGCAAGCGATGCAGTCCAGGGTCAGGTCAAGTCGGAATCACCGCCGCAGGACTTTGCGGCCTACGAACAGCATGTAAGCTATGGAGCCGATGGTGGCGCTATTTATACGGATCCCAGCACAAAGCAAAAATACAAATGGTGCAACACACAAAACAATTGGCAGCCACTCGATGCGGTCGAAGCAACTACTGCTGGCAATCCTTACCATAATGAGCATTACAATTGGTGCCAGGAGACGCAGCAATGGCTGCCCAAGAAACAGTCCACAAACACCGAAACCGAAACGGAGCATTACAAATGGGATGCGGTGCAACATAAGTGGTTACCCAAGCAGCAAAATGCACCTCCTGGTGGGGAAGTTGTCTATGGGATTGATGAGAATGGCGATCGCACCTATAAGGACAAAGATGGTGTTGTCTTCTTTTGGGATGCAGGCAAATCTGCTTGGTTTCCAAAAATCGATGATGACTTTATGGCACGCTATCAAATGAACTATGGCTTCATTGATAACACCAGTGCCGGCGAGCTTGAGAAGGTGGAACGCGAAGCAGCTGAGGCCAAGCGCAAGGAGGAGGAACTTAAACGCATGACAGCTGAAGCTGAGGCGGCCATGAGTGCGCCAATAACGGGCAGCGATGGTGTCCCAACAACAACAGGTGCTGCAGCAAAACGTAAACCACAAGAACCACCAAGTAAGTCGATTAATTTTTTTTGTCTCATTCCATGCTTCATATTTGTTTCTTGTTGTGCTTGTAGAATGGTTCGAAATGGATCAGTCGCAAAATACCAAAGTCTATGTTTCCAATTTGCCATTGGACATCACCATGGATGAGTTTGCCGAGCTGATGGGCAAATGTGGTTTAGTCATGCGGGATCCGCAAACGCAGAAATACAAACTTAAATTGTATACAGAAAAAGACGGACAAATTAAAGGCGATGGATTGTGTGATTACATTAAGGTGAGTTTAACCTAAATAAATGTATCAAGGTTATGAATATGGATACCAAAAAAGTAGCAATTAAATTATTGTTTTTTCTTCTTCTTCATTATTTTATTTAAAACTTTATTTGTTTGTTTAACTAAATTTAAATCTGCTTGCATTAATATTATAGATATTTTATGGTTGTTCATAATAATCAGTTGTTGTGTTTATTTAATTCTTTTCTTCATATTCATATCTGATAATTATTCACCTTAGTTAGGTTGACTATTTCGGATTTTTGTGTTTAATGTTATAACAATAATGATGATATTAATATTTATTTTAAAAATGGTTAGTAGTTTGTTTACTTGGTAATTTTAAAATGCATTTACTTGGCTTCTAAAAATTGCTTTGCTTATTTAATTCTCATCTAACATTTTATTTAACACAAAAGAAAACACATTCTTTAACTGAAAATTATGTTGTAAGAGAGACTTTCTTCATGTTGTACGCTTATCCATTTTCGTTTTTTTTTTCCATTTCGCATTTTGAGGTACATATTAAAAAATACAATAAATTTACATTTAAACATACAATAGTTATTAAATATAAAATATATAAATGTATATATAATCTAGTTAGTTAGTACAATAGTTTCGCTTAGCCTTTGCAATGGGTTAATCTTTCTTTTAGGCATGTTTTAGATTGAGTTGTTATTAAAAAAAAGGAGTTCTCCTATCTTGTGCTTTTGTTCTTATCAATAACAGCTTTCTTTCGGGCCAGTAGTAGAATCTTAGACTGTTTAAGACAGTATGAGGATTTGGATTATTAAGCATTTATTTTTACTTGCTCAAATAATTTCTCATTGTTCTGTGCTTTATTAATTATCATTCTTTTGTTATGATTTATTCAAAATGCTTTTGCTAATTGCTATTTTGGTTATTAAGGAAACATTGTTTATGTGTGTGTGTGTGTTTTTGTTTCTATGCTAATTAATCATATATCATATGAATAGTATATATATATATATATTAGCTGTACATTACTATATAAGTATGTATTTATCTTCTTAAATTTTTGCTTGACAAATATTTCACGTTGCGATTTATTTCAAAAAAGTGCGCGAATATTGCAAAAATGCTATTGTTGTTGCTGTATTTGTTTTCTTCGATTTTTGTTTTGTTTTTGTTGCAATTATAAACTTTAACTTTCTTTTGTTTAATGTAAATAATACTTGTATGTGAAAGCAAATCAAACAATAACAAAAAAAAAAAGAAACTAAGAAAAAATGGAAAGAAAACACATTTACTCTTAAAAGATCTTTCTTTACGATATGTTTTCTCAACTGTTTGTTAGTGTGCGTTTGTGTGTTTGTGTATTTCCTTTACTGCATATCGTTAAGCCTTATGGCCTCCTGTATCCGTTTAAGCTTCTTTTGCTCCTGCAGCTTCATTTGCATCTCCCGCAGCTGCTTGCGCTTCTTGCGCATCTCAATGAAACTTATCTGATCCTCGGGACTCAAGGCAGCAATGCGTTGGGCATACTTGCGACGCTTCTCATCCAGCTGAGCAGCTACCTCAGCGTCGGCAATCTGTTTGGCTGCCTCAATCTTTTTCTTCTGCTCTGCCGCCTTGGCAGCGGCTGCAGCCATTTCCAACTCCTCGCGCTGTTTGCGCTCCTCATCGGCATGTTGGATTTCGGCCTCCAGCTGGCGATTGCGTGCCTTTTCCTCCTCTTGCACCTCCTGACGCAGACGCTCCTCCTCCTCGGCGAGCTTGCGTTCATCTGCCTTTCGTTGTTCGATCTCTGCCTCACGCTGACGCTGCAGTGCCTCACGACGCGCATTTTCCTCGTGCAGGCGTTCCAGTTCGCGCTGCTCGAAGCGACGCGCCTCCTCTAAGCGTTCTAGTTCTTGGCGTTTCTCTTCCTCCTCCTGCTCGCGACGTATTTGCTCTTGGCGCTGGCGTTCCTGCTCTTCCAGTTGCTCCTGGATGGCATTCTGTTCGCGTCGCTTGGCCTCGTGTGCCTCCTGAAGCTGTCGCTCCTGTTCCGTTTTTGCCGCTAACAGTCGCTTTTCGTGCTCCTCGCGCTGACGCTGCTCCTCAGCTCGACGTTCTTCGGCATTGCGTCGATCGGCTTCATCCTGCTCCAGCTTCTGTTTGCGCAACAGCTCCTCACGAGCGCGTTTTTCTTTTGCCTCACGTTGCCGCTGCTTTTCTAGTCGCTCCTCGCGCAGATGACTCGCTTCGTCGTCGGAGGAACGTTGAAGTCCCTCATTGATTTGCTTTTGCTTTATCAGCTCCCGCTCACGTTCCTCTTCCTCTTTGCGCTGCTGCTGTTTCTGCTGCTTCTCATGCTGCTCTCGTTGCTCGCGCTCCTGTTTCTGTTGCGCTTCCACTTCACGCTGACGCAGTGCATCAGGCTCGCTTTGCGGCTCATGTTGCTGTAGTTGCTCTCTGTGCTGCTGCTGTTCCGCGACTGGCTTGCGTTGACGCTGCTCATCCAGCATCTTGCGACGTCGCTCCTGGCGCAGACGCTGTTGTCTCTCCTTCCGGCGCAATTGTCTGCGTCGCTCCTTCTCTCTTTGACGTTGCAGTTTGCGATCGTATTGCGTAATCTGTTGTTGTTGTTGTTGTTTGGTTGGCGCACCGGGCTGGGCAACAGCTGTGGATGCCACTTCATTGCTGATGATCAGTGGAGCTGGCGCTTGAGTTGTGGTCACACGTTGACGCTTGCGAGCACGCTGTGGGTGTGGCTGGTGTTGATAGTTGACATCGTTGGGATGCATTGGCTGTTGCTGACGATTGCGTTGTGGATAGCGACGGCTGCCAGGACCACGCCTGCGACCGGGAATAATCATCTCTTCTTCGCTGTCCTCGGCCTTAACGCGACGATTATATCTGCAAATTAAAAAGTTGGAAATCAGTTTATCAAGTTGATGGCCTATATAAACCCCATTATATCCTATATCCTACTATCTATTTCAATATAGCTTTCTTATACTCTTTTAACTCCTGTCTTCCAGGTGGAATCTGTTAATTTAGCCCTGAACATTCTAGATGACTACGATTTGAGGGGGCATAAGATAAAGGTGCAGCGTGCACAGTTTCAAATGCGTGGAGAATATAATCCAGCTCTCAAACCCAAACGCAAAAAGAAGGACAAGGAAAAAATGCAGAAGATCAAGGAAAAGTAAGTATCGAAAACCATTAAAATATAACCAGCTAAATGTATATAAAAATTGCTCAGATTGTTCGACTGGCGACCCGATAAAATGCGTGGCGAACGCTCAAAGAATGAGAAAACGGTTATCATAAAAAATCTCTTTACTCCGGAGCTCTTTGAGAAGGAAGTGGAATTGATACTGGAGTATCAAAATAATTTGCGTGAGGAGTGCGGCAAATGCGGCATGGTGCGCAAAGTTGTCATCTATGATGTGGGTTTGAATGAGTATAAACTTAGCATTAAATACTAATCTGTGATATGATTTATGCAGCGCCATCCAGAGGGCATAGCACAGATAAACATGTCTACGCCAGAGGAAGCTGATGTGGTTATACAAATGATGCAGGGTCGTTATTTTGGACAGCGTCAGCTTAGCGCTGATCACTGGGACGGCAAGACAAAATACAAGTGAGCGTTAAATTGAAATAAAACAACTTAAGAAGTGCCTAAACATTTTTTTCTTATCATATACAGAATTGATGAATCGGCCAGGGAGGCAAGCGAGCGTCTCAACAAATGGGATGAATATCTAGCAACAGAGGATGCGGCCAAGCAGGAAACAGAAGAGGAGCCTCAGGTATCTGAAGCGACCGTTTAAGGTAAGTTTTTCGTATATAAAATCTTACATAAGCCTAACAATCTCAGTTTAAATTTGCAGCCAACTACTTAATCAACAATTTGATGTTTATTGTGTGTTAATCTTGCGTACCTGCGATCCTTGCCGCGTCTTTCGATAACTTCCAGTACAACCTCATTGGCCATTGCATTAGGATAGGTGACATTCCAGCGATTGTAGATCTTATAGCGATTCGCTTCGCTCACTTTTGGCATCTTGTGCTGGCAGATGAAACGCAATTTGTCCGGGCAGGAACGTGCGGACCAACTATATTTCAAATTTGGATCGTATACACCGCAATTGTTATCCAATGGCTTGCTGTTGGAGATAAGTTGCACATAGCTAAAATTTGTTGCTTTAACATTAAATGTCTCTCAAAAATAAACTACAAAAGTTTAATTCAAAACTGCATTCATACTTACGTTGGATCCATTTGATTGAACGCATTGTAGGTCAAATTGCGACCACTGAAGCTCCATTGCCAATAATTATTGTGATGATCATATGCAGCGCCAATCCAAATAGGGTCGTGTTCTGTTAATATTGCAAGTTGAGTATTAGCAAATTATTTATAATTTTGTAAGGATTAACAAGCCATCAGCTTTGTTTAAATTCAAAGCTTAATTTGAAATCTTTATAAATTGTTATTATTGATAGATTTTTTGGATTGCTGCAATGATTTTTCGTATACGCTTAGTAGATGTATTATATATATTTAAATCCATCTTAGTTTCTTGGGATTAGTTCTCTACAAGCATCTACTTACCACCCGACATCGAATCCTGTCGCTGCAGATAGGTTCTCAGCTTGCGGTCCGCATTCTTTGTGGGCTCGGCCAGATTGGCGTTCTTATCCTTGCAGAAGAAATGCGCCTCCAGCCAATTGCTGCGCTGCTGCACCAGTGAGTAGCAATCGGTGCCGACCCTTTGGAACTGTGGCGGGCACATGGCATACATGCGATGTTTGTGCACCTTGGTTGGTGGCACTGTTATGCTGCCATCCCGTTGTGGTGTGGCAAAGCTAACACCGGCGCTGGCAGCGCTCGAGTGCATTTGTGCCTGGCTTGTGAGTGCCACTTAAGAGATAAGGTAATATTAATCAGGTGACTGCACAACTAAGCTTTCATACTTACTTAAACCTAAGATAATTACTAGGCAGCTCAACATCTTTTGGCTGCGGTCGCTGCTTATCATTTTGTAAAAGACTTCTCGTTGCAGTTGCTGTTATTCTTTTAAATGGGTTTTTTTATTTTTTTTGTAGTAATATCTTGCTTTCTTCCTTGAACCGTTGGCAACTTTTTACATTGCTATTTGTATGCTGATGTGCTGAAAAAGCAAAAAAAAAAAATGTTGCTATATTTAATAAATATTTTACTCGGAAATATGCTATTGCCGTTTATTATAAGCATATTTTTAATATGTTGAAAATTAAGTATTCACTCGTTAAATGTTTTCACTCATGAATGATGTCCAAAGCCCACGCAAAGGCAAATTGAGCCAAGCTAGAATTTCTTGAATGGTTTTCTTTGATTTATTGACTTCTATTCATAATCAAATTTTACGCTCGCTAAGCAGCAGAAATACAAAAAAAAGCCATTCTCAAAACTGGCCGAACAATAGGTAAAGCACTCAAGTATCACTTGGCCAACTTGGCTAGTTGTCTGTCAGTACTGTTGGCTCATTTACCTTTTATGTGTGTGTGCGTGTGTTTTGTATGACGTACCAATTAACACTTTCAGCTACCGTTGAATTTTATTTACAATGTGTTGATTTGTGTTTTGTAATTTGCCTTGGATCTTTGGGCTCAAAACATACATAGCCCATGAATAGTATTTGATTAGTATCAAGTAGCGTTTGAGTTCTGGATTAAATAGCAAATTGAGAGTAAACGATAAATAGTTTGTGGTAAACTGAATTATGTAAATAGATAATTTAAATGCAGTTTATTTGTGTATCCCGATTGACATCAGATTGAATATTCCAGCAACTACTTGGCAACAAGTAATGTGAAAAACTTAATTAAAGACATGAATTTCTACATCTCGAAACTAAAGGTTGGGCTTCGAGTTCAAATATGCGAACAATATATATGGGTCTTTGGTTGTTTCAAACCAGATTTTAGTAAAAAACCGTGCAACATCAAATAATGACAGTAAATGTATCAAAGCCTCTTAAAGACCTCTCGAAGTTTCTGTCGCTTTTCATACTCATAGCACAGTCGCTGCCAAATAGCTGTACACATGGGCAACAGACGCATATCGTATTTGTTGTGCTCTGCGTCTCCATAAGCGAATCTATATTGGGCGCGAATTAGATATTTGGCCTGTCGCAGTTTTCCTCGCTGTATGAGGGATATGCTGTAGAAGAGTTTGCAACGTGACTGTATTAAACGATTGCCCAAGCGTAAGCCAATGGTCAGCTGTTGCAGCGAGATTTCACCTGCTGCCTGAGCGCAGCGTTCAAACTGATCACCGAGGGCAGAGTAGCCTCCTCCGAGCGTAGACAGCCAGCACATTAGTTGCTCCAGCCCAATATGCTGCCTTAACGTTTGCGTTAGCATATAAAACCAATTAAAGTCGATGTGTTGTCGCTTGGGCGGTCGCAATTTCAACCATACCAGCTCGACATTCAGCTCATGCAGCAAATAGTTACGCAGCACTTGGTGCTGCAACAGTTCCCTCAGCAAATAGTTGCCACTAACAGCATCCAGCTCCAGTTGCAAACGGCGCACATAATTTGGCTTTAACGGCATTTTCCCCTCATCGCCCGGTTGCATTGGAATGGTAATTGCGATTGGCCGATTATAGTAGTGGCGACAGCTATCATAGTCACAAATGCACACAATCAATTGCATGTTATGATTTTAGAGTTTTAATGCGCTTATTTATTGGTTTAATCTTCACGCTCTTGACTTAATTTTGTGTTGCATAGTTTTTGGCGGCTGCGTAAAATTGTGTTTTATTGTTGCCCCAAAATCAGTGAATATAAAATTTATTTCTAAAAGCTTACTTAGTCGAAACGTTCTGAGAATTGTGAAATGTTGGCGGTGGTGAGAAGGTAAGCTATTGTTAGTAACAAGATTATATCTTATCAGTTGACTGCAGTCTAAAATTACGACAATTAGCTGTTTAGGCTTGTAAATATATTTAAGCTAACTAAAAAAACAAAACTTTATATGAAAAAAAGGAAATTCTTGAATTTACATGTGTATATTTTTTCTGTCTGGAGAATTTTATAGCAATGATTGATTTTTTTTTTGATATATCTGTTTGATTCCTGCCCCGCAAATTCCTTTGAAATACTAATTAAAGTTTCATTAATTTTCTTAAAGTTCTCTTGATTTATTAACATTCCATCTTACTTTAATTATGTCTTGCCAAGCGTCTTCCTGGACATATGATGATGTCATATAATTGAGCCATTAGATGCGATCTTGGTTTGTGGCTAACAAAAAGCCGCCGGCAGCTTTGCTGCTGTTGGCAATTTCAATTGCCATTTCGAGCGCATCATTTCCACGGCTAATCATATATAATTTTTTGAATGTTTTTGCTTTAAAGTAATTCATGCTTGTGTAAAGCACACACGCAGACAAATTAAAACTGACACCAGGCCCCAGGTTGAAATCCAAAGTCAATTGCTTCGCACAACTCGCTTGGCGGGTTTAGCAGACACTGCGACTGTTGCTAGTTGATGCTTGAATTGTGGGGCTTACTATAGGGCAGCTTGAAGCTAGCCAGACAGCTCAGCTGGGCGGCAGTTGATTTGAGATTCCACAAGGATGACGTCGTAGAGACAATGCCTGACATTGGCAATGGGCCTATGGGACTCAGTCTCAGTTGGTGTTGTAATTGATGTCTGTTTGTTGATTTTGCGTTTGCTTCGCCTATGAATGAGTCTTCAAGGCGGCTGCACATTTGTTTGAACAGCCAATATAAGTACTCAAACACACCAGGCCACAACACAACACAACACCCACAACTAGTCGTAAATCCACTCGTAAAACTGTTGTCTTTCTCATATGCATGTGGGCGACATTTGAGTAATTTATAGCAGTTTTTGAATGCAGCTAAAGTGGGAGACAACGTTCAAATGGCATTCGATGACATTTTACAGATATACAAATATGTATATGTATGAGCGCCACACTGACATTGATCTTGAACTTGATGGGCGTGTATCTCTGGTCTGGTTGATTATGTATGTATTTATTCATATTACAGCATCGACGCATATATCGTATGCATCCATCAGACATGCAGCCGAGATGAAATCACATTTTGGATTTAGGTTTTTTATGGTAGTAGCCACAAATAAAAAATGTGCTTTAAATTTGATTTTGAATTAATTCAACAAGTTCTCTGGAAACCGAAATCTTCAACCGACCCAGTAAATGACAAAAATTCACACGAAACAAATCAATCAAAGGTCCAAAAAGGCTTATGAAACTTCAAAAGTTTTACGAGTACCGCGAATAAATGCACAGATTGTGGAAGTGCAAGACGTTAAGGCACTCAGTGGTTTCGCTTGTTGCTCATAGTGAAAAGCCTTCTGATTTTCAAAACAAAGAAGTTGATGGAGAGGAAATTAATGAATGATAATAATATTGTTTTTTTTTTTTTTTTGAATACTGAATGAACTAAACTAGAACGAAGGTTTTCATGTTTTGTAGAATCATCCTTCCCCACTTTTAAGTTTAAGCTTACAGGGTATACAAATGATATATTTTAGCCTTTATCCTCACAATCAGTGACGCTTCTTTACCCTCATTTTTATGTTTTTATAGCCTTAAGATCAAAACAAAAGCCCCTCAAAAGCAGCGCCAAATGAGGAACGCAGAACTTTTGAAGAGTTTAATTATACAAAAATTGAAGTTGAGAAATGACGTTAAGTTGCTTTATAGTGTTTGAAAAATGTGTTTTTGGGCGTGTTTTGCTTGAAATAAAATACTAGTTGCTTATGTTTATGAGAATTTTTATAAGAATAAATATTAAAAGTTTTAAAAATTATGCCAAAGCATAGCTAAAAAATACTTCATCAACATCTATCTAATCTTAGTTTTTAATAACTTTATAAATGCGTAAATAAATTAATAAATTAGTAACGAAATGAAAACAAATGTTTGAGTGATCATTCAATCAGCACTTTACATAATATTTGGAAGCTAGATGAATGGTTGCCAAGTTGAGATTAGCACCCACATATCAATTCTCATTCACTCCAGCAGCCGTATATACCATAGTCAATCAATCAGTCAGTCAGCCAATCTATTGAAAGCGAAAAGCAGCAGCAGCATCTTTTGGTCTTAACCTCTTGACGCGGGTTCAATGCGAACAGCTGCCTCATAAATCTTTAAAAATACTTTTGGATTAGTAGGTTTTTTTATTTTTGGTAGCTTGCAAACCGGTTCGAATAGCAAAATAACAAATTGTCTACATTATTTCTTACAACGTCCCAACAAACCGCTGCCAAATCAATAAAATGTAAACAAACCAAAAAAGCAAAAGTGAATACCTCGCTTTTTTATATTTAGTATTTTTTTTTACTGTTGCTTCCTCAGCACTCACTCTTATCAATACTGATCTATTAAAAACTTAACCCGTTCTGTGTATAGTTAATTAAGTTGCAGCCAGCTACTAATTGAAGTTCCAAGAAATGACAAACCAAATTCCAGTTTGTGGTTTCATTAAAACAATCATGTATGTCAAATATGAACTTTATAAATATTCCAATATATTCGCATGCGTATTGTAGTTGAATTTCCGCTCTTAATTAATTTATGCGCATTTTATTGATCACATGCGTTGCGTATACAAAATCAGAGCGAACAGACCAACTGGCTTTGTTGCAGGAAAAAGCACTAAAAGAAAGTTAAATGATAACAATTTTTTACTTTTGTTATGATATACCCTATAAAATTTAATCACAATTTTCTAACAATCAAACCTACTTAAAATAGTCAAAGTAAAAACTATAAAGTCGAATACGCATAGTTAAATGATATAGTTCAATATTAACTTTTTGGCTTAAGTCGTTTCTCTTTTTCACACCCTGTAACAATTCTCTTTTATCCAAGAAAAATACGTTTCATTTAATTTGAAATCGGTACACTCTATACGAAAATCCAAGTAGCTTTTTTGTGACTCTTGGCTCAGTTAAAGCCAATCTTCTATCCGCAAAGGGCTTGAGGGCGTAGTTGATCCCTAAAAAACAGTATTCATTTCTTGTTGGCCACACTTAAACGCATTTTTGCCACAGTTGCAGCTGCAACGTGGTCTTGATAACTTCAGCTCCTCTGAGCATTTTTTCCACGTCCTTTTGCTGCCACTCACATGCACCAGCTGGTGCTATCTAGCAAAGCATGAAGGAGCTGCACGTATTACTTACTTGACGGCGACTATATCGCATCTGATATGCCGTTTTGGCTATTCAGTTTGTCTCGGTTGTTATTTTTTTTTTTTTTTTCCCAGGTTTTCAACTATTTTTTGTTGCGTGGTAATCTCATTTCCCCTAGAGCCTCGTCACTGGCACTGACTTTTGGCTGTATTCTGTTGAGTCCTCTGCGCCTTCGATATTATTATAGTGTATCAGAGACGCGGGGGCACTGTTCTGTTCACGTTTTGTTTGGCAACAGTTGCAAATGGCTTTAAAGTGAAAGTCATGCTGTTAATGTTGTTCATGCCATTTGTTTGGCATACGACATTGTCTGCAGACACAATCCTTTGACAGTATCAGATCGCATTGCGGCCCTTTGGGACGTATGCGCAATATCACGCATACGCACACGCTTAGCCATGAGGCTGCAATTTTAATTGAATTCAAGCGAGTTGAAAGTTTTCCTTGGTTGTTTGATGATTACTGCTGCTGCTGCTGTTGTTGTTGTTGTTGTCGCTTGTGCACGCAAGTTTAAATTAATTTCCAGTTAAGTTTCGCAAAAAGTTGTTTTTTAATGAGTTTAGTCGTTGAATTTTGAACAATCACACCTTTAGTCAAGTGAAAGAAATTCGTTTTCATCAAAGTTAAATAAGACAAAGTAAGTTAGTTTAACATTTCTTGATTGCTTCGCTGATCGTCTTATAGTATATTTGTGCTTATTTTCTGACTCATCTCTTTTTGCGTAGCGCCCAACCCATTTACTGGAAACTTCAACAAAATCTATGAGTTGTATGCCAATTGTGTGTTTGTTTTTATTTTTTTTGGGTCATTTCATGCATGCATCATCACCATTTTTTGTTATTGCGTTATCAATCATTTTCGTTTTACAAAAAAAAAAATGCGCTTACCTGCTCCTCATTTATTCGCAGCCTATGTCAAGCTATGGTTTAATCTTTAATACGCCCGCTCTCATGATTTGAATATCAGGCTGCATCAATCACATTAGGACTGACTTTGACTCGCAACACGTACTCAGCGCCCAAGTATGTGCTGTGACTGACTGATATTCTACTGTACATACCCCTAGCACATCCCCTTTAACATTATGTGCATTTCAAAAGTTGTTAGCTCGACGTCATCGACCAAATAGATTTGCGTTTTGTAGCGCTAGGCGCCAGCGACAGCCTCAACGAACAGCAAAGTCAGCAGAGTATAGCACTTGAACTACTACATAACTACAATCAACAACAACAAAAACAACAACAACAATTTGCTCTTAAGTGATGTCATGCTTTTGAATTTATGCCGAACTGTCGCCCCAGACTCTTTAATCTCCATTCGTTTCAGCTGGCGCTCGTCGATGATGTAAATTATTTATTTATATTTGCCTCGATCTTCGATTCCATTACATTTGTAGTTTTAGATCATATTTATTTTTATGGATTTGCCATCAAAATGTCACTTGAAATATTTTCGATTAATTATTTGTAACAGAAAAAACTATTTTAATTAATGCACAAATATTTACACAAATAAATGACTGGTAAACACGCATAGTATTTACAAAAGTTTAGCTTTTACAAGGAAATTTCGCTAGACTGGAAAAGCTACACACACAATCAGCCAATGTAGAGAATTGTCCAAAAAACGGTTTGTTCGCCATGTTTTTTTGGTGCGTGTCTGTGACACAGTTGACACTATTCATGTTGCCGCACCAGCCTGTCTTTGCTCTTAGACCTAACGCTAGGCAATTTGCCTGAAATTCTGCATCTTTCCGGCTTCTGGTTATGCTCCTCCTTTTTTATGTAGGTGGACAGACAACACACGCATTTGTGTAGTTTACTTTGGCTGCTTTTGCTCGACATGCTGTTGGCCCTGGCTCCATTGTTGGCTGCCTGTTGTTTATGTCAACAATAAATCAAAAGTTTTATCTTGTTTGTATGCCCTAAGACCCAAAGAGAAAACCAACCGTCGTAGCTGGCTGGATCCAGAAAATGGCCAGACATATTACATGCGTAACATCCTCTGTCTCTCATGCCACATTATCATTTGTAGCCAAACATTTTTGCTGGCGTGTGTTAAATTCTATTAGATGCTTGTGCGCGTTTGTTCCTATTCCTTTACCATCATAATAACAAGGAACATTTTTCGTTCTAAGCTTCATATGACTGGATGAGTCATGGGAAAGGATTTGCTAGTCAAATCCTTGAGGCTGCACTCCATGCTCAATCATAGCGTCAAATTGTTTGCCAACATGTTGAAAATCCGCTTTGCCAGACGCAAACACAAACACTTTTTCACTAGCTGATTACCATTCGCATTTCAACTCAGTTTCAGCTATATATATAGTAATTTTTTTTACTGCATTGAAAATTATTTCCGTTTAGCTGTAATTTATAGTCCTGGCCACGGTTGGTCCTGCACAGCGGCAGCTGATTCTTGCTCGTTGCGGCTGTTGACTTAACGGCTATGCAAAGTCTGCGGCAATTTATTGACCAACTGTTATGTGTGTGTGTACGACTGTGGGTGTGATTAATAAGAGAACGATCCCGAGCACTATTTTGGGTATTTGTGCTATTTTGGGTACAACTTCAAATAAATACATAAATATTTATTTATTAACTTAAATTTCAAGGCAAGCATCAACAAAAATTTGTTGCGCCTCACATCACAAATCAAACAACAAATTAAACGCAAATCACATAGAATTTTAATTCCAAATCCAAAGCAATCAAATTGACGCTTCAGGCAACAAATTTGGTAAAACAGAATATCAAAAAAAAAAAAAATAAAAATTTAAATTCAACTTGACAGCAAATTGCATTTAAATTTATGTTTTTTTTCTTGTGACTAAGACTAAAAGCTCGCTGAACTGATTCATCAGTTGCTTACTTTGCTGAACGACTTATCAATCTTTGAGAGAGTTGCACTCACAGTTGATGGCCATTCACAATAGTCATATCGTTTTTGTAAACACTTTTACCGACAAATTGTACAAATATTTGGCAACTACTCGTTTCTGGCAACAATATTTTTGTGTGTGTGTGTGTGGCATTAAACAAATTTGTATTTGGCTATAGCTGGTTGTTGAAATTTTAAAAGCCAAACGAAATTATAACACATACGCCACGTGCAGCGCTTAACGACAGCGACAAACATATGCATTATTGAATGTGTTTACACTTAAAGAAAAGGTGTCAAGTGGGTTTTGCGTGTTTAACTGCGCAGCATGTGCAACATATTTAATGGGTGTGAAATACTAAGTTGCAGATCGATAATAATTATTTTGAATAGTTAAACTTCAAGCCGATAATAAAACACATAAACATTTCAAGTGTTGCTTATCAAAGTGTTTTTTTTTTCATAGGAAATAAAATATTTGAGATCAGTTGGATCGATAAAATAACAATATATGTAAGAGCTATTATTACTTCACAATTTAGCAGCACTCTATGCCGTTAACAAACACTCATAATTTTAGCTAAGCAATTTATTTAATTACGCCCACGGTTCATAATGGATGGGGGCGACCTTATCGCTTACGCCACTCTACGCCCTCTACAATTTTCGGTTGTTTATTACATTGTTTTTCACTCGAAATTCAATTTTTGTCACTGAAAGCACAAAAATGAGTAAAAATATGCATCGCACGTGACGATAGTGTTAACAATAAACATAAATAAATGGCAAAAGCTATCGAAAATAAATACAAATAAGTGCAAATGAAAATGGAAAACTGCAGCAAACAACAAAATAAAATAACCAAACGAATGATGAAAACGTAAATCGCTGCAATGGCAAACGGCGCTAAATGTATGTGATAAATATTGATCGGAGCTGGCCAAAGTTGCAGATATTCAAGAGGCAGGGGTAAGGCGAAACTCTGCTGCAAATGGAACTGCAGTTGCCCAAAAGGCAATGAAAGGGGCGAAAGGCGGGGTATGCTTTGCATACTGCAAACTGTGCGCTGCTCATGTGTGGCTTTCCACAAATATTTATTAGAAATAACGAAAGCGTTCGGAATTATGCGCATGCATTTTGAAGCACTTTAGAAAATGAGGTTTCGCAATCAATAACAATAAAGTCAAAGTTCACATCTTGCTAAGCTCCCTGTAACTTGTAAATATTGGATCAAGTGATAATTTTGAGTACTTTATTTATGAAAATTACCTCAAGCATAGACTTCTTGGTGAAGCAGGCGATAATGCAAAGAACTGGCTTAGCTGTAAGAGAAGAAAAGACATGAATAAAATTTGAAAGTTTGCGCGATTTTTATATTAGGTTCATTTTGTAATTCTCAGACAATCACAGTTTATTCAATTCTTATTTAAATATAAATACAGCTCATATTCCTAGTTAGTAAAAAGGTTTACTTAAAGTACGCTATTTAAAGTCATTCAAATATTTACCAAAGCTTTTTGTTTTAAATTCGTTGTTTAAGCACTTAACGTTCATTGCAGGCTTTAGTAATTTAGCTCATTACCAAGCCAATTACCCAAATCCAATTTCAGAAAATCAGCGTCAACTGACATATTAAAAACTGCACGATTTTATTTGCTGTTTGCCAGCTGATCGCTTAATGGTTAATGACAATTGTGAACAAACAAAAACAAAAACAACAACGACCAAAGCAACTGTTAAACTGTCTTAAATTGCTTAATAAATGCTGCTACCAATCAGCGATGCCAGTTAACAGTGAGCGGAATTTGGTCAACAGAGTTTAATAAGCCACGAAAGACCACTGTAACCACTGTAACCGCTGTGACCACTGTGAATGCTGTAAATGACCACTGTAACCACGGAAGCCATATCCAATTCGACAACAAAAGCGCGCACTGTCAACCTGTCAAATTGTGCCAAAGCGACAACAACAGCATAAACTTAAATAACAATAATAATGATGGTTATTGTTGGTTGTAAACAGCAATGTGTTAAATAAACAAGGTTTTTTGTTGTTGATTATTTTGTTGTGCTGCTTAGACACATTTCAGTTGCTGCCAGTTGAACTGAACTAAATCTAACTGCATAAACAATTGAAGAATTTATTCAGATTGTTAATAATTCACGCAAATTTCAATTGAATTGAATAAGCCTGGCATCAAATTCGAGCGTCAGCTGCAAAAATAAACCGTTAAGCTGCTTGCCAGCTAAGAAACGCAGCAGTTTGGCAAACCAATCAAAAATGTTGTACAAAAGTGTAAACAAAAGTTGCAACTATAGTATTTTTAAGCAGCTTAAAGATTTTTCTTATTGATAGTTTTAACAGAGTTGTGCTAAAAATAGTTGAAGTATTTTTGAAAAAAGGATTCGATTTTAAAATTTTCCAGTCAAGACTTTTTGCAAAACAACAAAAGCTTTTAGTCTTATTAGCTCTTTCAACGGCAACGAATTAAATAAAAATTCCAAAGAAAATTCGAATTTAATTTAGTTGTAGAATATTTAGTTGAATTTCCCATTGTCGTTCTGCACTTGTACTCTTTGGTTTTGCTTTTCTATCGCTCTTTAGCTCGAGGCCCTTGCACTTTGTGCGAGTTTTTGTTGCAATGTTGCAACATCGCGCACAAAGTTATACACAACTTGTCCCGCAGACATTTGTCAACAGTTTTTGCTATTGTTATTTGGGACTCCTTTTGTGCGCCACATTTATGCAAATCGAATTGAAAGACATTTGTACGAAAACTCTGTCTCAATTATGGAGAGCAGACTGGCGCCACATTTAGTGTCGCTTGTTATGGCACTGAGACTTTCCATTTCTATCGCGATCTGTGAGACATGCATGGGGGGAGGGCAACGCCCACTAAAATATCTCAGGTGGCAACGCCCATCAGTTTTTTATATTAGTTTTAATTGCTTGAAATTGGGGGTGCTGCTTCTTTATTGGGCCCCAATTGAAATTTCAAGCCTAAAGAATAAATAAATAAAAATCAACATTCAATTATGTCAAATAAAATTGAATAATTAATCAATATTTTTTTTAAATTTGTTTTTATTAACAATTTAAATCGAAGACACACACAATAAAATAAAACTCGGAATATTTTGGTGAAATGTGAAGTGAGTAAAAAAGATATTGGGAGAGAGAAAGAAAAAGAGCGGGTGAGTGTGGAAAGGGAGTGGCAAAAACAAAACGCTGACTGAGTAAAGAGCACATTTATTAATTCAATTCCATTAGTAGAGTCTAAATCCATTGAATAAAAAATAAAAGATAGACGAAAACAGAGCAAAATATATTCGATTGAAATTTAAATTCAAATCAACTTTCCAAAGCTGAACGCAAAATTTATGCACAGATATTTATTCTATTCCATTTCATTTTGTTCGCCTTTCAAAGACTCAATTTATGTGGGGCCAGCGATACTTCAAAGAATGTCAACAGCAGCAACAATACGGAACTCGAAAATATAAAATGCAAAATGTGTGCTAAAAACAAAGAAAAACAAAATAAAAACCTTTCGCAGCATAATTACAAATTTCACTTGCGTAGGCAAAAACCTTAAAAACAAGAATACGAAGAGAAAGAGAGAATGAGAGAGGGAGAGACAAAAACAAAATTGTGGGAAACTGAAGCTAAACAAATCCCATATTGCATATACAACAACTCTATGTTCAAGCATATCGCATATCGCACAGCAAATAAACAAACAAACATGTTGGAACGATAAGGGGCTGAGGTTTGCTTAAGAGTAGAGAGGAGGATGAAGAAAAGAGCGTAGTACCAGCAGCAAAGGCAAACAAGCGACAGAAACAACTAAAAAAAAATGAAAGAAACAAACAACAACAGTAAGAAAATGCAGACGCAAATTATTAAAGAAATTTTTGATGCCACAACGGGGGCGGCGAGGCAAGTCAAATGTCCACGTCAAACTCAGTGACATATTCAAGTGGCTGACGTTTTCATTTTTTTGTTTCTTTTTTTTTTTTTGGTTGTTTGCAAGTCCGGGTGCGAATTTCCCCTTCTATTTGCATATTGGACTTTGTCCCGGTGCTTGCTGTTGTTTATTTTTGGGGGGCCAGCCCGTATTCGGTTCTGGGCATTAACAAAACTGCAGTCATTGCATTTTCAGTTTTATTTTGGCTTCCATAGAGCCAAAATGGCTATTTGCATCTTTTCAAGTGTTAAGGGGGTTTCAAAAGAGATTATTTTATGCAAAATTTATGGTAGCAAAGTTGTCAAAAATGATTTGCAGTAATTGCTAGTTGGATTCGTAAATGAAGCTAAAATTCGAAAATAGAATTGATAGTATCATCTTGTCCTAAGATCTAGTCAGATCTAGTAATGCATTATAGTTTGGTATTTTGGGAATTTTGAAGTTGATTGTGGATTGGTGATTTATAGTTAAGCACCTTGATAATTGTTATCAGATACTCGGCATGTAAATCTTACTGAAGTCAGTTAAACTAAGCAAAGAAATAGAAGAATAAAAGACCCAAGCTTGTGACTTTTCGCTAAGAATTCGTGATGTTTCAGGCACGCTCTTTAATTTTCTTTGTCGGTACAAACACCTGTATTGGCATCTTTAAGAGCTCCGTTATCCAAAGACCTGTTGGCACAGTAACACTTCAAGTCAATGGCAAAGGATGCCTCAAACAGCCTGCAATTCTTGTAATAGCCTGACATAGCCAAGCCAAAGAAAAGCAATGACCTGCCCTTCTCCTGATTGCAGCTCGTACAGATCGTGCAACAGTTTTAACTGAATTGTTCGTCCAACTGCGTGGGCTTAACGGTTCAAATCAGGCAGAGGCATCCAAGCTGGTAAGTATCTAAATAGATTTATCTATGAAACGGTAACAAAACTGGAACAATTTGTTGTAGCAATATGCTCAAACAGACTGGGGGCAAGCAACTTCTAAAGTAATCTGGCGCTCAATCAATTTGCTGCAGGTTCGCTGAGCTGTCGTTCGCATTTGCCAACTGTCTGACTAGCTGACTTATCAAATTAATCGTTTAAATAAGCCTGCTTTCGCTCTGAGCGCACTCTCGTTGCAAACCAACTTGGCATAGACAGCTCAATTTGTGTGTGGCAATTATTTTGTTGGTCAGCTCTGCAAAACAAACAAGTTGCAACAAACTCTCAACGGGCGCATCTTGTTAATTATGAATGAAATTTATGCAACAATGGGTGCAGTAGCCACACACACACATGCAACATGTTGCAAAATGATTTAATTTTCTCTTTTTTTTTTTTTGTACATACTAGATGCAAGATACAAGGCAAACTGCCTGTGGGGCAGTTGCGCCTGCGCTGCAACGAATCGGACCAGATTAAGACTTAAACATCGCTGATAGGCAGCAAGGCAGGCGTGCAACCGGGTGCGGGTGGGCGGGGTTTTCACAAATGTCAGCCGCGCACGCCCACAACACACGACCAGAGCGAATGATTGTAGAAGCAGATGCCGGCAAAGAGGCATGGAGGCAATTTGTTCAATTGCGGCAGCCTGTTGGGCGTCACTAATGCGAATCTCGCATCTCGCCGTCTGCATCTAAAAGGCTTTGCGGTTGCACTACCCCTCTCCACCACCACCACACATTTATCCACTTCAACTTGCTGCCCCTGCAGCGCTGCTGAAGTTCAATTGACACAGTAACCTCGTCGCTGTTTTTCATATATATTTTTATATGCCATTCAAATGATTACCGCCTCCAGTTTCCACAGAAACAACAACGATGATGCATTGCGTCTGTCTGGATCGAGTGGTTTTGAATGCTTCTTGTGTTTGTGGCTTTTGTGAAAAATTGTCATTAGACACAAAACTTGCTCGCATTCTCCCAACTGGCCATTGAGTTAACAAGCTTGTTTGTTATGATGTTACTAAATAGTATCTGCTTAACTAATCACCAATTTGTCTAAAAGGTTGCATTGGCAAAGAGTTTGATATTTTGCCATTATTACAATTGCACATTGCATAGAAAATATTTGATTTATGTTAAATGACAATTAGACTATTTATATATTTTTAAATATACATAAACAATAAAAAAAAGCATTAAAGCATATTTTATTAGTAGAATAAATTGAAGCTTAACTGATGGAAATGCAAATTTTAAACTCCTTCAATTCTGTATTGTTTCTTGTTTTATGTTGCCACGATGCACGCGATGTGTGGCAGTAATTTCTGTAAATTGATTCAGCTACAAATATTTGCATATATCATTAAGAGCGATGCGCGATACCTGAAGCTAAACGTTAACGAATATGTAAACAAACTTGGTTGTTTGTGTGTGTGTGTGTATGTTAAGCAGTTTTGCAGTTTGTCGCGATCGTCAAGCGAAAATATTTTAATTAGTTTTTGGGGAGAAGGAAGACGCGTCTCGAATCACTGGCTAATTGTTGGCATTGGCTCAACAAGCGCAACGGGCGTCCGCTTAGCCTCTGTGTTCAGCATTATGGAAAGATTATGCAAATAAGTTAAGAGGTTAAACAAACTACATACATAGTTATGCTGATTTGGCTTGTTAGTTGAGCTTAAGGCTGTGGCATGGTAATAGGCAAATTGCAATAGGAAATCAAAAGCAGCTATTTAATGAGTCTACTAACTGATAACAGCGGAAAGATATCAACTCAGCCAGTCAAATTTATTGAATTTTCAGTAAATAGATTCTATAAATACCAATGCCTACCTTAAAATAGTATTAGCATTCAATCAATAATCAATGTCAATCGATTTACGACAAAAAACTTTACTTAGCTGCTTAACTTTAATGGGCTTTTTACTTTGTGTCCAGTTAATTTCACTTAAAGCACACCACCAAAGTCCTGCAGGCAAATATGCAGTGCGAGCAATTTCATTTATTTCAATTACATTTCATTAAGAACTGACACACGTTTTTCAAGAGGATACCACCATAATCCTTATTCCCCCTCCGTCCACGTATCTGTCGTCCTTCCAAAAACGAATGGGGCGAAAAAGGGCGTCGGGTGCAAAAGTTCAAAGTGCTTTAGTGTGGCAAGCGCAGCAGTTGCCCGATTCCTGCAGCTAGAAGCTCTTGCTCATGCTGCTAACGGTTACGATTCGAAAGTATTAAATAACTTTGTAATTTAATTAACTTTTGCGTCAGTGTCGACGTCGTCGTCGGCGTCGTCATCGTCGTTGTGCCGCTTAACTTTGATTAACGTTTTACAATTTTTCAACAAGTTTCTGTTGAATTTCGCTCAGTTCACTTTTAGGCAAGGTGTTTAGCGGGGTCTGAGCCGAGAGCAAGAAAAGCCAAAGGATTCCAGGTCTATGTTTAAGCTCAAGAGTTTTGGATTTCATGCGACTTTTGGAAGTGCCCCAACTGCAGTTATTTGTGTCTTTCAACTTATTTGAGTCAAGTACTTTCGGAGATTTGAGCACCAGACTTGAAAAATTGTAATGGAAATTAAAGAGAAAAGGCTCAGAAAGATAAATAAATAACTGAATTGAGTTACTCAATTTATTTTCCTAACAAGCCGAAATGTATACTGTCAATATGGCTAGCAAAATATTTAAATTTAGTCCAAAACTTGTTTCTGACATTTGTGTTTTACTTTCTGATTTCTTACCTCCTTCCGCCCGCATAATTGATTTCAACACATTTTCGGTTGATTATTTGATTTGGCAACAACTAAAAGCATTTTACACATAATTTGACTTTGATTTTGTGCCAGGGCACAAGTTGCAGCTGCATATCCAAATGATAATGATCAACATAATGATGATGATGATGTAAAACGAGGCAGCTGCCAACGCGCCGACTCTTGTTTGGCTTTGCCAAAATAATTTCAATACTCAGATTGCTGCTGCTGTATTGCAGCATTAAAATGCTCAAACATAAACAATGTGAACGAACAACGAGAAATACAATTTGTACATGGATCATAAAGAGCACATTAAAAGTAGATGCCGTAGCCAAAATTCTAAATATGCAATAATGACGCAAATAAAAAGGCAAACAACAAAATAAAAACTTTGTTATTTGTTTAGACGCATCTGCAGCTTGTTGCGTTGATTTGTTGCTCCAGATTCGAAATGCTTTTATTTATTTTTTTTTTTATTCATTTTCGTTTTGATTGTCATTTTAACCCATTTTTTTTTTCTAAAGCCGCAACATTTTTGCTTATTTGTGGTCTACTTCGGTGCTGAGATAAATGAAAAATTATGACATATGATTTATTTTTTTGTTTTGTGTTTTATTATTTTGTGGCAAGGCCACGAGTCACGGTTGTTTCAACTACAAGTTATTTTAGTGGCGTGTTTTTTTTATTAAAAAATAAACAAATATACAAACGACGGAAGTGGAAACATGCAAAGGCACATAAAAAAGTAACAAATAGCTAAAAAGTCAAAACATACTGCAGTGAAAAGAATTAGACTATAAAATTCCCTGTAGAAAGTTGGGAATTGGTTAAGCCCATTGCTAAAAAATGTTGTGTAAAATGCATTTAAATAATTTCCATAAAAATCGCTTTAAAATTAGAATTTGATTTCACTACATATTCAAATGTGTTTAATAAATGCTTTACCCCAATGTGTGCCAAACCTCAACTTTGTCATAAACTTTACATTTTCATTTAGATTTACTCACACACACACACACTGATGCGTTTGTTATCTTGTTTGTTTGTGACCCGCTTGGCCAAACCAAAGCCAATTTTTCATAAATCTTTTCCGACCCAGCAGTCTTCCGCTTTCCGCCCAAATTATCCGTTATCACAATTCCCATGTCAACTCACAGCTCTCCCTCTCTTTCTCTGCCTCCGTTCCTTTCCATTGTTGTGTGCTTGCCATTTTACGATTGCATTTAACATTTCTCTCTCGCAAAGAAATGCACTTTAAAGTTTACCACTTTGTTGTTTGGCTGTAAAAATGTTGTTTGTTGTTTTAGTTGCGCATACGCCCTGTTGTACATTACAAATTGTTTTCTCGTTATAATTATGTCGTCGTTTTTACTGCAAGCATGCATGTAAATATGCGTACGTCAGTATATTTGGGCAAGGAAAAGTTTCTTAGCAAATCAATTCAAGTTCACGCTTCTTTCAATGGCTCAAGAATTGTGTGCGGCGCGTGTATGAATTTTTGTTGTTGTTGTAGTTGTTGTTGTGCCTTGCCTCACATCACTTTCCTTTTGTGATTGCTCTTTTTTCGTTGTAAGTGCCAAACCGATCCTAAAGTTGCTTTAGCAGCTTTTTTTTTTTTTCTTTTACTGTTATTGTTGCCCTTTTTGGTTTATTTGATTTGTGTTTTGCTTGTGTTTGCCTTGTTGGGCTGCCTGTTTTTTCTTCTTTTCTTCAGCTGCCTCGTGTTATTTATGTACATGTATTTTTATTATTTTGTATGCTTTTTAATGCATGTAGAAGCAGTAGGAGCTAAAGCAGAAAAACGCCAGCAAATCGCTCGTCAGACACGCGCGTGTTTAGCATAAGAATTTGCCATTGACTTTCTGTCTTTCGCTTAGGGAATTACAAGGTTCGTTTGGTTGTTTTTTTTTTGGCGCTTTATCCCAAAAGGCCACATGCAAACGGCTTCACTCAGCTAATGAAACAAAATAAACTCCAAAACTCTTTCGCCTGCATATTGTTAAAGCAGAAAAATGACAAAAGAACTTTAAGGCAGCCTTTGCTTTTTTAGCTACTAAAATTTCCCTTGATAATTGCGAATTTTCTTTTACATTGAATTTAAAAATGCAAAACACTTTTGCGTATAGTTCGCTAACAAGTGAGAAAAGAATTAAAAAAAAAAATATGTGAAATAGTTATATGTTATAGTTATATATATAGTTATAAAATGCTGCATCTCATAGTTTTTATTGGCGATATTGACATGAAACTGATTTTTGGCAAATCATCAATAGTTGGTTAGAAGCAACTACAGCTACAACTGTTCATTTGTACGTGTTATTCGCACGTTTTGCTGCCGCTTTATTGCTGCTTTATTATGTAGTCTTTCAACCCAGACCCAGACCCAGACCCAGTTTCATCCACAGACAACATACTATACTCACTTAAATACTTTCAGGCAAGTTTTATTTTGTCTACTAATGCTTGTGTGTGTTTTCAATGTTGGTGCGTGTTTAAGTGTGTGTTTTCTTCTGCGTGAGTGTGTGTTTGTGTTAGAAACATTTGCTCGATATTATGGCAGCGATATAAAAGAACATTTATTGTATACACATCTGCAACCTATATCGAATATGTATTTATTTTTAGTATCGCTTGTGCGTTTAACACGAGGCGCCATAAAGCAGCTGCCACAATGCGCATACGCCACGTGTGCCATACACACGCTGCTTGATTGAATTGATTGAATTCGATTGCTTTCTGAGTGTGTGTGTAGGTGTATGTGCGTGTGTGTGTAAGCTGCCAATGTTGTTGTACACTTTGTCTGTTGCATATTTAATGGGCGATGGCAAAAGCAATTAGTTATGCCTTGAGAGCCAGCTAACATTGCCTCTGTAGGCAGATACAGTTGCTCTTTGCTCTTTGCTGAGTGCCAGTTCACCTGTTCTTGCTGCTTTCCCAACTCACTCAACTGTTATGCAAATTTTGGCCATGTCAAGACACACAGCCAAGCAATTTTCACGAAACTGCAATGCAATTGAATTAATGAGCTCCCGCAGAACAGACTGCAGATAGTGCGACAAAGAGCGAAAAAAGAGAGGCAATGGAAAATGTTTTGAATACCTAATGTCTTTATAATGCCAAAGCGTGCAGATTCAGATGCATCTAACAGCAACAGCGACTGCAATAGAAACAAGCATTTTTGAGCTTTGACAATCAGAATTCACTTGAGAATTCACAAACGATGACTCCATTCATTGCATCTTCTTAGCTTCAATGGGCCACAAAATAAAACTGTATATTGCTTCCGACAGCGAGCTGTCTCATTAGCCTCAAATGCACAAATGTATGCATTCTAAGCAGTTTGTTATCTTTTGTCAAAGCAAACACAAAAGCAAAAGCCAACAATAATAAATATGTACTTAAATTGTTGAGAATGACGATGATGATGATGATGACGATGAAGATGCTGCTGTTCCTTGTATAGTTGATTATGTTGCATTAAGTTGAGATGAGCTGCGTTGTTGGCCCAGGCCCAGGCCCAGGCCAAGTTTCGCATTTCATAATCATAACAAGCGCAAAGAGCAACAGCAGCAACAGCAGCAACAACGGCAAAAACTACACTATGCCCAGTAAGCTGCCCATTTGCGTCAAGCAGTCTGAACAATGCTAAAGCCCAAGTTGTGGCAGCAAGTCAGTTGGCTTACTAGACAGCCTTGGCAGGCAATGTTAAGAATGAGATGTGTGGCAAGTGTGTAGAACAAAGGAATGTTGCATAGTGTATGTGGCGCTTACTACTTACAAGTGAAGTGAGCCAACTAAGGACGCGAGAGAGATAGACGAGACGGATGGCGTGCAATGGAATTAACTAGTCGAAACTCTTTAACCTAAATTTCAACATTCTAAGAACTTAGTAAATGTTAAAAAAAATTGCTTAAAGATTTTAACAATTTGGAACCAAGTCACTTTGTTATTTAATGTTAGCTAAAAACCAACAAACCCGGCAGCAAGGCCAGGTATTATAGAGTAAAATCTAGATGGGAATACAAGTGAAGACAGCTGATATCAAGAACAAGGGCATGCGCATGCGCAGCACTAAACAGATCTCTAATGTCTCCGATAGGCATCTTGTAACAGCAGCAGCAGCAGCTCGAATTGCAAACGCTTAAAGGTGGGCAAAATGCAAAGCCCAGCACTCTACTTGAAAACATGGCAACAATTCAACGCTGATTTCCGCAATGCAGTTTATTGTGTGTTTGCGTTCAGCTTTTTTTTAACTTTTTTTTTTAATGCAATAGAGGGGAAACGTTTACGAAATCAGATGCTGGAGAAAAGAGAGTTGATGCCGTCGCAAAGGCGAAGTCGGTTGCTCTAATGTGCTGTGACGCTATCGCTGCGCTTATCTTCAGTCGCTGTCATAATGCAATGCCCTCCGCTCCCCTCAAAATCGTCCACAATTGCAGATTCATTGCGCGCTGCTCTAATCAATTTCAAATGGCAGTCCCCGGGTTTTTTTTTCGAGTCGTGCGCCGCTTACAGCTAATCAGCATTTGGCAATCTCTTTGAAAATATTTTTCCATATGGCCAAATGCTTCATCTTGAGTCTGTCAGCAGCCGTAAACAAATCGCTGTCATGTTGCAGCAACATCTAAGCTATGGCAACATGTTGCCAGCTATATAAATCACAAGTGCGCCTAGCCCCAGTCAAAGGCGCAGGCAACCATAAATATTTATTGCCCCAGGTCATGAGCAGCCAATAAAACGAAAAACCATTTTCGAGTGCATTTCCCTCAAAATATGTTCCTCGATATATACATATGTATATAGATTTGGTAATATTTATGGACTTCCTATATACATGTGCATTTTGAACACAAATTTTGTGGTTGTACCCTATACTCAATCAGAAAGAAGAAGGCATATACATCAATCGATTAATAGAATTAAATAATATGGATATTTCGCATTCCATTTAACATACTCATGTATATTATTTTTAAATAATTATAGGTTTTTTTATTATTTATTTTTTGTTTATTATTTGTTTTTGAGAAAATTCAACACAGCCATTTTTCAACAGTGTTATTATGTCAGTGTATACTGTGGCCGGTTGCTTTCGCCTGAAGCACTTCTCATGAGTGTTTCTTTTCTATCCTGGGTTGACCTGGGCCCAGTTCCAGTGCCCAACCCAATGGCCCAGTGCAGTTCACTGGTAATGCGAATTATATCATCGACATCATCATCGCAGCATCATCATCATTAAAACGTCAAATGCTTGGCAAACGTTGGGTTTATTGAGTGAGTGGATTGTCTATTGGCTAGCTCGCATATTCTCTTATTATCTCTGGCATTTCTATCTCTATTTGTTTTTTTGGTTCTGTGTGTGTCATGTGCCATTGTCTGTCTGTTCCCTTGTTGCGATTGCATTGTGACAAGAAATAAGTTGATGGTTTTTGTGTTTCCATTTTTGCAATGTGAGACAATTTGTGGGTTTGTTCGTGCATGTGCCACAAAATCCCAAATTCACAGTTTCATACAGTGCTGGCTCTTTCCCATGTTATTGAAACAACTTCTGTTCTAGTTGGACCAGGACATTTAGTCTCTCAACTGCTTACCACACATGACGCGGCACGTTTGAATTCAATTGCTGTTGCTCCCCGGGCACTCTCACGCTCACACACACACACATGCACTCACACACATATCTGTACATGTTGACATCTAGACTTCTACGCGTGCAGCTCTAACGCCTCCGCTTCACTGACCTTTTCTGTGTCTATTTTTATGTGGATTTTGTAAAAAGAATGAACTTGAAAATGTGCTTTATGTGTGAAGTTTTAGCTACCTATTCAAGGTCCTCTCTCCAGCAGCTTTATCCATATATATATATTTTTATATCTGGACATTCGGTTATTTATAAATGACCTGCCCCTATTTATTTTTAGTACAATTGTCACTTCTTGCTACATTTTTAATGTCGCATTAATGGCTTTTTTGCTGAAATGTCCAATTTTTATGAAATTATCTGAGTTTTTTTTTAACATTCACAGTTTTGGCAGGCGATTTAATTGAAATCATTTTAAGTGCATTATGGGAAACGTATTATTATTAGTTAATTTCTGTGTTGAGTATCCTGCGTTGTTTTTTAATTGCAATTGCATTGCGATAATTGCATAAAAATTAATGGAAATGGCATTAAATATTTAGCAATTGAATTTTTTTTGTAGTAGCATACAGTTAAATTCAATTGTTAAAAGTGTGTTTCCGTTTTGTATGTAGATTTATTTTGATTTTTTATCTGTAGCATCATTACTGGTTTTATTATTAAGCGGATATCAGCAAATAATGTCACAATGTTTTATTGTTTTTTCTGAGCTACCATTTTAAATGCGGTGCATTTAACATTAAATTTGTTATTAAATTAATTTACCATAAACTATATATTTAGCTTCTGATATACTATTCTAATAAGAAACAGTTAATCATAAGTGAACAGTTTTCAATTTCTATTCTAAGATTCCATTTCATATCTTAGACACCGCATCAATCATTTTGGCTATACCCCAACCCAATTGGCTAATTTGTGAATGGACCTCTTTCTGTCACATTTTGACAGATATTTTGCAACGTCTGTCACAACATTATAATGCATTTTTCCACGCATTTCTCTGCCATCTGCGTGATGACAAGCAGTTGTGTCATAAAAAATGTACATTCAATTGTTATAACAAAATATAATCAAGCAACAAATAAAAGCGTTACTATAATTTCAAACAAGCGGCAGCTTTTGCAAATTGATTTACGTGTACAAATTGTACTTTTTAACGCGACACTTTAAAGCCGCAAAACACAAAAAGAATATCATTTCAACAGCCTGTCAGTCAGTTGTTAAAAGCGCCTATTTTAAAGCGACAACACATTGCATAAAAATTAAATAAATTACGAGAAGGAAGATGAAAAGGAAGACGTGAAACGAAATATATATATTTTGCTTAAATGCTTAACCTACATTTAAAATGTAGCTATTTAAATGTAGCTACATTTAAAATGTAGCTAATTGCGGCATGCTCTACATAAATCAACAATCAAGTGAACAAGTCAAGTCAAAAAAAAAAAAAATTTGACTAACGGATGCTGATATTCAAATAAATTAGCACACAGATTTTAATAGTTAGCCCAAAAGTATATAGTATGTTAATATTCTGTGACATAATTCATTGTTACCTTCTGTAAATTCTTCATAGAATTCTCTTGGCCTTCACGGGCATAACAAATGTGCGTGTTGTGTTGGGCTGCCATTGAAAGCCACTAATAACCAATTAGGTAAAAGCAATTTCATATATTATTCTTTGTCTGTCTCTGTCGCAACAAGTGGTTGCCCTTTTTTTCTTTGCTGTCTATGTTGAAATTCAAATAGAACGAATGCGAGAAGAATTCTATATAATATTGCTCATATGCGCCAACCGATGACTAATTTCGTTTTAAAAATAAAAGCCAAACAAAATAGCTTAAGAAAATTGCCAAGAAAATTGGCACGCTTTTTCGAGAGAAAAAACAACACAGTTTCTCAAGCAGACGGGCAAGTCAAGAACATTGAAAGTGTGAAGCAATTAACTAACTGAATTATGATGCAAATGCATTAAGCTTATCGGAACATGCAAGATGCTCTCGAAACATTTTCCTCGTTGGTTTGCCAAAAAATTTCAATACTTGGAATACAAATATTTTACGAAAAGTGTTTGGTACTTTGTAAGAGCATTTATTTGAAAACCCAAAAAAAAAATAACATGTGACAAAATTTTATGACATTAAAATAAAATGGATTAAATATTGCAATATTTGAGTAACAAGTAGCAGTTGTTTATTTTCGCAGAATATCATTTGAGTCAGAGAAAAATACATTTGCCATTTTTATTGTCAGCATAAACAACGAAAACTTTTGTATATGTGTGTTTCCTATAATTAAAGTTTGATATCATACAGTTTTGTTGTTGTTATATTTAGACTGTTTACGAGCAGAAAAACTTGCGATAGGCAGTGAAGGCAGGAATACACACTGCCAAATGTTGGGATAAATAAAAGTAAACAAGTCTTATGGATGGAGCTTGATATTTAAATAAAAAATAAAACAACTTACTTAATGAGGCCCCTATGATGAGGAAAAATAAAACCTTTGATAATCATGTCAAAGCTAAGCAAACAAGAGACAGAACAAAAATTTGTTAACTCTGGGCGCCACAGGCTGTTAGGCAAGAAGGGGTAAAAGAATAAATAGCTCGAGATGTTCTAACGATTGCTCCTGCCCCTCTCTCAAATCTCTTTCTGTCTCTCTTTCTCTGTATGTCTGTCGGTCTGAGATGTGAACTTCCGCAGCATAGCAGGAAATGCAAATAAACAAAAAGTATACGTCAGAGTCGGAGTGTCGGAATGGAGTGTGCTGCGGTCACAGCCTCTTCTCATCAGCTAGCAATAAAATGTTTTTATTATTTACAGCAGCATCATGTTGGCCATTTTCAATTGATTTTTATGGGCGCGCTCGTAAGTATTTGATATTTATGCACGCCCGCAATTTGTATACGCATTATAATCTACACAAATAGCGTCGAGTACATGACAGGCCCCCCCCGGACAGCAAAACTAGGGGGAGCACACATTATCTACACAAGAACGCAGGGCGAGCCACACACGACGCCAACAAAAATGCGACACCCCAAAAAGAGTTTGCATTTCAACTGTTAAACGGATGCGCCTTTAAATGAATGCAACAATTTTCTTTTTTTCTTTTCTTTTTGGCAGCGATTTTAGTAAATATTAAGACTTTTAAAGAAGCAGTATCGCGTTGGGTCTGGTCTGGCCTCGTCACTGCAACTTGATTATGCTTTATGGCCTGGCTTATAAAAGGTACTGGACCATGTGGCCCGCAGGCTTCACTCACCCATACCCAGGCGTGGTTAACGCCCCCCCCAACCGAACGCCTGCACAACTTTTTGCTGCTGTCCGAATTTATGAATTCACATTTTTTTCATGTTTACATTTTACTTTGCCTTTTGGGGGTTTGTCTAGTGTGTGGTGTGTTTGGTGGAAGTTGGGGTTTTTTATTTAATGTGCAAACATTAACAGACAAGAATTTTTTATATTTTTGAGTTATTACCGCTAATTTCGCCAGAGGTGTCCTGAACATCAGCACCTAATTTTAAAATTTTCTACACTCTAAGTGTAACTGCTCTTTAAAAAGGTCAAGAAACCTTTGAAGATATTTCTGGGCAAACTGTTGAATTATTAAAAAATAAATTAGAAACAAAAAGATTCAGCTCAGTTAACAGCAATTTCGTATATCATACGAATAAATCATTCTCAAGGCACACGAATAATTCCCAAAAGAATATCCTTTGAATAAAGTAAAAAACTTAACTTCAAGATTAAGCAAACATTGGCTGTCTGAGTTCTAGCAGACTTTTAGCTCTTCTGTTTTCTTTTTTAAGGAAAACTTCTGTTTTCTCTTTGTTGAGGTTCATGAAAATTCATTTTTGGTTTTTCGGCAAATTAATTCGGCTTTTAAGTCATGCAATTCTTTATCGCAGCTTTTTATATCTTCTGTTCGGTTTGTGTTTCGTTACTGTTGGGCTTCATAAGTTTTAATTAGCCGCATTTTATGCAAACTTTATTTAAACGAACAGCAAGGAGCGAAAAACGAAAAAATTGGCTGTACATTTATTTATGTTTCTATAATTAGCTTAAGCCAAATGCCTACCCTATCTATATGTATGTACATATGTATGTGGCATATAAATCACATCATAACTGGTTGCACGCTGCATTTCCGCTTGCCACTCGTTTCCGTTTCCTGTCTGCGTTGAGGACTTAGTGAATGCTGCATTCCGAGCCTTGGGCAAATATTGAAACAACTGATTAGTTTGAGTGCGCCGCAATTGTTGTCTGTTGGGTCTCTCTCTGTCTGTGTGTGTGTGTGTGTGCGGGGATGTGCATGTGTGTGTGGATAAAACAATTGTTAAACTTGTCATTGTTACACAGCAAAACTATTCTATAGGCATTGTAATAGCATATTTCAAAATTTGAAATATTCATATCGTGTAATTGATTTAATAGTCCAAGCAAAATATCGATAGATTTCAATTCAATTGAAAATGCAATATTCATTTGCATATCGAGATGTGGTTACTCAGGCGTTAGGGTGTCCTTGTGTGAGTGTGTGTCAGTGTGTATTTATTTTTAGTAGCTTGTCCTTAAAAAGTGTTGCGATTCATGAACTCGGCTTGAGAAAAATTTACGTAATAGAAAATTTAATAATACAATTTTCAAGCATATTTAAATATGGTTCAGTGGTATTATTGTTTGTGTCTAATAAATCATTCAATATCGATTAGGTAAGCCCATAAACTCCAAAAAGCATTCCTTATTCAATTTCCATTTCCATTGCAATTTGTATTTGCTGGCAGTTCTACTTATTATAATTATATTGTTAATGCAAATCAGCTCGTTGCGTATTGCCGCAATTGCCGTTGTTGCTTTTGACACGTCTCACCCATACAACTTAAGCTTTTAAGGGGCTCAACATGCGAGAGACTAAATAAATGTCATAAAGAACTTAAATGGCATTCGAGTCGCAGACGTTTTCCTAATGGATTCACAATTTCTATTACGCAGACAAAGTTAAACCAACATTTCGTTTTGGTTCGATTCGATTCTATTCTTTTTGTTTATTTATTTATTTCTGTTCTGTCCAAGCTAACTGAGAAAGTTTAACGAAAATAAAACGTCGCCCACTTGAGGCGGTGGGCCACTAGAAAGTTGTTGTCCAAATTGAACTTAATCAAATTGATGGAGAAGGGCCGTCGACAATGTTGAGCATTTTGCACGCTTCGTTTTGTTTTGGGTCTTTTGCCTCGCCAAAGTTGTACAAACAATTTGGCTCTAATAGCTAAAAGAGGTTTTGGCAAGAGAAACCGAAAGAGGAGCGCGAGAAGTGGAATAAGGGAGCAGTCAGGCAAGTAAGCATGAAATTTGAAATGAGGCATTGTTGTCTCTATTTGTTGTTGTTTATTAGGTTATACAAGAACTATACTCAGCTGACGAGTTAGGGTTGCTTCGGTGCTTAAGATATTATTGATTTAATGAAGCATATCAATTTGCGTTTACTTAAGCCATTTACTTGAAACGATTATGAGCTAACAATTAATTGTTGATAAGCCAATTGAATTGGCTTGTCTTGTTGAGAATACTTTCAAAACAGTTGCAATCTATTATAAACAAAGTAAACGAAAAGTCTTTTCTAACTGCATTTGAACATTCTTTGCCTGCGCTGACCTACAAATTATGCAGTGCGCAAAGTGCCAGCAAAGCTGCAGAAGCAAATTAATTGAGTTGTTGCAGGTTGCAGGTGCACCTAAGCAGTTGTAACAGCAGCAATGGAAGTCAATTAAGTGGCTTAAGGCGTTTCTGGAAGCCAAAGCCATAGGCAACATCTTTCAGCAATTTGAATAAGCGCTAAAATTCGTTTTATTTGACCCAATTACTTCAGTGGGTGGTAGGTGGCAGGTGTGGCAAGTGTGGCAACTGCAGCAGCAACAATGTGTCCAGCAAAAACCCAACAATAGTCGCATTAAACGTTTTAATTACAAAGTGCTTCAGCAATAACAACAACAAAGAATTCTCTTCACTTTGCCACTTCCGCCGCTAACAAGCGTATCCTTGTTCTCTTTATTGCTTTGTTACGCTTACGCTTTCTCTTTCGTTTTCATTTTTCGCATCCTGGCTCAGCCCACTTTACACTTGGCCAAGTGGCACTGGCTGGATTTGAGCACCTTCAAGTCGACAACCTGTTTGCCCATTTCAACAATTTTCCACACATAAATATTTTTGTTCTTCTTTTATTCAAACAGATTCTTGCAGTGTTGTTTCTGTTGTTGTTGTTGTTTTGTATGTGCGTCGGCGGCTCGCACTGTTTGTGTATTGAGTGGCACTGCGTTGTTGACCCCTCCACACACACACAGAGAACAGTCAGTAGCAGTTGATGATGACCAGCAACAGCACTTACGGCTAACTAGGTCAGCCACATACACACAAACATATCTCACACACTAGAGAGACGGCTGACGGTATTTGAATATATGAATGTGGTATCAACAAACTATATGCATATATGATATCTGTGCCACCCGTTAGCAATTGTGTGGATCATCTTTTAAGACTATAAATACTTAGCATGGCGCATTGAATGCAAATCTCAGCTAGCTGACATACTATAAGATAGTCAGGTGCTTATATCTACATATTAAGTGCATTTACTTTTGATAAAGCTTTTGCATGTGTCATGACGTATTAAGTAATTGTGGTTAATGGCTTTTTGTGAGTGTAACATGATAAGAGGATTATCTTCAACTTTTGTTCAACTATATTACTTTATTATATGACTTTTAAAGCACAAGTTTTAGTTTATAGATAGATTCTCATAGGTACTTTTTTGTTTTAAAGATAAAATTTAAATTTTCTTTGTAAAAGAAAAAATTACTTAATTTGTGAATTTTACATTTTGCATTTATTAAATTTACAACAAACAGTTGTCAAATTAATATTCCCCACATACCAATATGAAAAGTCATTTCATTTACATAGGGTAATATTACTTTTTGTTAACAAGCCAATATGCAATTGGCAATCGTTTCGCTAAACTGTAAAAAGGCGTATTTCAGTTGCATAAATTGTTTGCACAGCTTGTTCCCGTAGCACACGACACATAGACGCTTTAACACATACATAAACACTTATTTCGCGTTTATTTATGTGTGTGTGTGTGTGGTTTATGCAACGGAGCGGAGCCAGTGTTCCAAATTATCCGTGCGACATGTGGCTTGTGCCTGAGCTAAACATGCGAACCCAAATTCAATGCGCCTAATTGTCTTTGACCAATTCTGGCTAACCGATTTTCTCTGTGTGTGCCGCTGTAATTTTCAGTTCTATGTGTGTGCAACTGCAACATTTATTAATATGCGTGGGCTAATGCCGAACGACAAATAAACGCAACAACTTCATTAGCGCTACGTAGCTACGGCGTTCCCGTTTGCCAACTGATTGACTGATTATGGTCAAGTGTTTGAATTTGCTTTTACATTACCATTATTTTTGGCTTGATTTTGGGAGATTTTTTGGTTTGTTTTTATTTATTTTTATTCAAGCTCGACGCTCACACTTTGTTTTGCTTAATTGCGCGTGCTGCACGTGGCGTATGCGCTATATATGCGTTGCACATACGCACAGTTGTACAAGCAAAAAAATCGTTGGGCTCAAAAATCAACAAGCAAATATTTTGCCAGGCCCGACACTGCACACATTTTTGTTTGTTTCAGTTGTTGGAATTTTCTTCAACTTTATATGTTGATGTACTTATATATATGCGTATTTCTCCTATTTTTTTTTTGTTGTTAGCCGACAAAAATACTGTCTCTTTTTCTTAGTGTTGCATGCTGCTTATTTTGGTTGTTTGTTGTTGTTATTTTAACAAGAATTGTGGCATTTGTCTGCAAGTTCTTTCTGGGACTTACGTTTTGTGCATTCAGATTAATTTGAGTTAAATGACGTTTTAGTTCATTTAGTTTGTCACCCTAGTTCCAAAATAGAAAACACTCGAAAATAGATAGCTTAGAACAAAGTTGATAAGTCTGTTAAACTTTTTGACTGATAACAAATCGAACGCAACATTGAGTTCACCGTCGTCAACTTAAATAAATGTGCATTCATTTTTTGTTTGTTTTTTTGTCACTTTGGCGAAACAAATGCAAATAAAGCCATGCCACTCAAGAGATACTTTTACATTTCATTCTGTATGTTTTTTTCATGCCATGACAGAAAACAAAACAAATGACACTCCAAAAATCTGTGACAAGTCAACGAACAACTCGAAAATATCACGACTTTCGCACAGGATTAGCTTATAGTCATGGCCAGCTAAAAGAGAGAGAGAGAGGGGCGGAAAAGTAAGAGTGGCAGTAAGGGGCGGGGAGCCAAACAATAAAATGAAAACTGTAGCAGCTGCACAAAGCAAATAAGTGAAACTAACGAAAATAAACGCGCGAAAAAGAAGAGTGAAAAAAAGATGCATCAGCAAACAAAGCAAGTGAAACCAAAAAAAAAAAAAAATTATGCATTGCAAGAATGTCAAAATGATACCCTGTGTAAAATGTTAAGAAAAACATTAAGAACAACTTTGTAATCTTGGATACAAGTTTTTGTAAAATAAATTAAGTTTGTCTAGCGGCTTTAAGATATAAGCCTTTCATATATGCTTGAATAAAAAATTCAATATGTCCGCACTACTCTTTAACTACAGGGTATACCAGAAAAAAGTGAGATTCTCATGCACATGATTCAATTTTTTTTGCTCAAGATTCATTGTATCTTTTCTTTCGTCGCATGCCCTGTAGTACTTGTGACTTCCCCACTTTTTTGCAGTTTTGTGCAAGGGTCTAAGAAATTGCATTAAAAATTCAAATCTCTCGCTCTGGCTTAAATATCAATTTTCTCCATCATCGAACTAATTTGAAAATTGTATTTTAATTCAATTAAGTTGCATTTTGTGCAATGCATAAAAATTTGAGCAATTTTTAATTTAATAAGCGAGAACAAAATTAATTTGACATCGAATTATGTGTAAATAGCTGATATAATTACCAAAAAATGCTAATTACAAATGGCAAATTCACCGTAAAAATATTTGTAAATGCAATTTTCAATTTAATTTGGATTTTTGACATAGCTTTACATAGTTGTTTACACAAGCCATTTAGCAAAACCAAGAACAGCACATAAAATTCTTTTTTTTTTTGCCAAATGTTGTCTGCAAGGGTGCAAAAGATTTATGGAATAAAAACGGCGCCAATATGTGCCGGAAATTTGTGCGTTATTTGGCATTTTCTGATACACATTTCAAACATATTAAATCCGCATTCAATTTGTATATCAATACTGATAGCCCTTCCGCGCTTCTCTGGCGCAACCTAATAGCTCTAAGCTGCCCGCAATTGTTGTCATATTTATAGCCCGCAGTAAAAATGTTTTGGTTTGAGTAATTGTTGGATTATATTGATTTTTTATATGTAAAAACATGGAATCAGGGTTCAAATAGCTTTTTCTTGTCAAACATCCTGTGAGACACATTTAACTATAATTTGCGTTATCCCTTAAACAAGCATTATGTGTCTTAAATTTGCGATAACAATTCGTTTTTGCATAGTTTTTTTTGCGCTTATTTTGTTCTACATATAATTTAAAGCTTTTGATTTTTATAAGCTTGACTTGCATAGCATATTATTTATTTATGTTGACATTTGTATATGCATAAATTTAATAAATATTCGGGCAATCCACAAACACACTCCTTGAAAAAGTGTTTGACAAAAAAAAAAAAATAGCTAAAAGGTTTGTACAAAATATTCAACTTAAACCATAAAATATGTTTTTATGGCTTTCAGCTAAGCCAGCAAGATATGGCAGCATTATAATAGCTAACACACCAACACAAAATGAAAGCTGTCAAATATTTTAATTAGGCATTTAAAATTCCTTTGAACCATAAAGCGCATAACACATACAAAAAAAATGTTGTTTTGGGTGTGCTTAAACCCAAAAATCAGGCGTAGAGAAAGGGAGAGAAGGGGAGAAAAAAGTGGTGGTAGCTAAAGGAGAAACGATTGTATGATTAAAACACGATCAAAATGCGATAAAAAATTATTGGCAGAAACAACCCTAAACTTAATCAAATATTCATTTCGTGAAAGAAAAGACCATAAATGCAAAAAACATTAACTCATAAACAGTCTTAAGGCATCAACAGTAAAATCGTAAAGCCATACAATATAAACTTTGTGCGCCTAGCATGCGAAATTCAAGATCATGTTCACAAAACAAAATAAGAGACAACTTTTGAAACCAGAACTGAAAAAAACATCAAAAAAATAAGAGTAGAGGCGAGGAACCGTCTTGCAATCGTGATAAACGATCACGAACGAAAATTGGAGCTAAATAACAAAAACACAAACAATACATAAGAAACCTAAAACTTATCAAGTCGAAATTTGTATACTTATTTCGAAAATATGCTGTATCCAAATTTGATTATTATAAGCTTTAGCTTGTCAATCAAATATTCGATCTGTATCTTTGCAATTCAGATAATTTTTATGTTTCTTATAAGTGTTTATATATTTTTTTGTTTTATGGTATTTAATTTTTCAAGGAAACGGCATCTACTAACTTTATATTACTATTATTTAAGCATCACAAACTAAGTAAAAAAGTCATTATTCTCGCTTGCGCTTTCACACTATACTTTTTGTAGGCTTTCTTAAGAATTTGTGGACTGTCGCTTGACAGGTTTCTGTAGCTCTTCCAATTTAAGCATAATCAACTTGACCAAACGCGCACACTTTGACTTCAAATAGCTGTGAACATATTTTTTATGCTCTCTACGTACTGTATATGGGAATTGCTTTTTTTTATATTCTGTTTTTTGATTTAAGGGCAGTTTGCTTAAAACTTTAAATGCAAAACGCGTTTTGGTTTTCGAGGCGTCAACGTATTTTTTTAATTAATCCATGGAAGTGCCATAAAACCTTCCAAATAAATTCAAACAATATTAATCAAAGACCTAAAAGCGGCTGAGTTTTTCTGTTATTCAACTGTCGGCGCGTTGGCACTTGATGTTTTGGGTTCATTGAGTAAATGGTGCAAAAGTACTACAACAAGTACATTTAAAAAAAGCGAAGTGCGAGCGGAAGAAGCAAAAGCAAGGAGGCGTGGATATAAAAATTCTAAGGGGAGTCAGTGTTTGGGTAGTAAAAAATGGTCATAAATATGCAAAATGTTGGCATTTGGAATGCTTATGATTACGATGATGATAATGATTATGATGATGCTTCCGTTACAGTTCTGTATTTATTGAATTGGCTAACTTGTTCAACAAACTGACTCCGTTATGGGTAAAAGCTAAAGAATCATCGTTATCTTTGCGTTTATCTAATCAGTTTGGCATGGCGTGAGATTGCCAAACAAGACACAGTTGCCTGTTGTTGTTGTCTTGCGAAACATCAGCAGCAGCAGCAGCCGCAACAGTAATTAGTACAAAATACTCGTAACTGAGCAACAATGACCCAAAAAGATTTACGAGGGGTTTCAAGTGTATCACTTAATTAAGGCTTGCAAAAAGAAAATAAAGGGAACAGAACTCGAAAAGTAAATCAATTAATTAGCTGATAATTTTCATAAACAAAAACATATTTGGATTTGTGACAAACTGCGGTAAAGTCATCAAAACTATTTATTCGTTTACAGCTTACTAAGTAAAGTAATTAAATCTTGATAAGCTTAACTACAGTTGTAAGGTTTCTTCATATTTGTTTTTATAAAAATTAATTAAAAAATCAATTGGAAACCATATTTATGCCAAGCTTGTATCCTGTTTAATAATATTTAAAACATTTTTGTTCAGTGTAATATCCAATTTGCTTGATTCGCCTTACTTACAATGTGAAACCCGCAAATCATGCACAGCTTTCTGATTTGTTATAAAAACACATACATTTTGAGCTTGAACTTTGCATCGTTGATAAAATGTACAAAAAAAAAAACAAAAAAAAAACCTAAGAACCAAAAGAATAAAAAACAAGCATAAAGTATACGAGCTCAGTTCCCCGAATGACACTTCAGTTTAATGAACTCCACGTTATGCGACAGTATTATGGCCAGACACCAGTCTAAATACAAAATATGTCTACGCCCAAGTCAGCAAAAAAATAAAATCAACAAAAACGCAAAAGCCCTTAAAAAAAAAGGGCACGGCCACATTAAGTAGCTTAGTTTGGTTTGGTTCTGACTGACATATAATTAAGAGCCACAATAACCGCAAAATATATGTATATGTTGCGTTTCGATTGGAATAGACGAAAATGCGGTGTTGCGGTTGATTAATTAGAAATCTTTCAAACTTAAAATGCCTGCAAACATTTTTCTAGCATGCGCGTGTCAAAATGGCGTGTGCAATGTTTGGGTTAGCGGTTTTTTGTAGGTTGCCCTAAAATTGCTGGCTTATAAACTTGTTTGGGGCTGCAATTGAATATTTGAAGTAGGCTTTACGCCTTAAGCCTTTAAAAGTCGTAATTAATTAACAACTGACGTTTGAAGGCCCCAAAAGCACAAAAGCAAAATCGTCTCAACGCTCAAGTTCAAGTTTACAGTCAAACAATGGGGCGTATGCGCAATCTGCCTAATTATAACAAAGCGTTAGGCGCCATATTTAACGACTTGCAAATACTTTGTCTTAGCTAATCAATTATACCAAAAACATGTTTTTTTTTTTCAACGTTGCCACAAATTGACTGCAACTAACCTTTCGACCCCTAACCGAAGTGTGTATTGAGTGTTAGCAACTTGGTCCATTGGCTTTAGCCTTTTCATTGCCAATGGATTCCGCAGAATTCGCTTGAACTATTTCAATGGCGCTTGGGCCGCATTCGATTCTCGGCGCAAAAGGTCAAGGCCGCACCAAAATGGCAAAGTGGCTTTCCAGCATTCAAAGCAATCAGGAAATGCTACAGCCGCTAATCAAAGGCATCAAATGCCAATGGAATTGATAAGATTTCAGCTATACATATGTATATGTGATTTTAGGTTGTTGTTTTTGCGTTTTTATTGACTCGCTCAATCAAACGCTGTTGAACATTAAAATACCTGGGCATCAGATCGATTCGCTTACATTTTCTGTATATACATTAATGCCAACCTTAATGTCAACAATTTGCAATGCATCAAGCGCCAGGCAATGTTGACTTTCAACGGCTGCCAACAGCTGCTGCAAACGTCTCGTTTTTCGTGCATTCAGCTCCTCTCAACGGCAAGCACTTTGTTTGAAATTCATTTTTATGACATTACTTGAAGTGATTTACGGCAATATGCGGCATTTCATTTGCACAGTTTCGAACAAACATAAAGAAACAACATTTGAGAGTGTTAATTGTTAAATGCATATGTAATTTGATCATTAATACTCAACAAACAGTTTAAGTTTTGCAGCCTGTAGTTTCATTTAATGATTTCTTTTTATATTCAAATTAAATATTTCTCGCAGCTATTAAACAAAATTGCGCTAATAACACTATCAGAATAAATACGTCAATACTTCAATTGAATTTTAAGTTTTCGCTTTGTTTAGTTTAGATATTTATAAATGCTTGTTTAGTAGCCTGATTGAACCCAAGAAAGCATAGATTTAACAAAAAAATTACTCAACCCAATTCAAGTGGAAGAATTAAATGCCAAAAAAAATTCAAAAAATATTTTTGAGATTTGTTCATCTTCACATGTATTTTTGTTCTTCTTATTTTGCGCAGCCACAGAAACGGCAGTTTCATGTTGCTGTTGTTTGGTTAGGTTATCATAAGCTACTTATCGTTATCTAAACATTTGCACAATTAGTGTGCACTCATCGCGCGGAGAGATGAAAAAGCAGATGGACCAAGTGCCGGACGTTGGATCAAGCTAGGGAGGGAAAATAATGGAAAATGCCGTGCAATTAGCAGCGCGATTGCAAATTAATAATCGTGTCATGTCTCGTGCAACACGGCCAAGGACAACAAGGACACTCATACATACACACATACACACACAAGCGCACCCACGTAACAACACGTTGACAAAACGCGCTGCCCATTTAATAGAAAACGAGCCACTCAACTCTGAGTGGGTTGAGCAGCTGGGAGCGGTTGCGTGGGTAGCAAAAAAAAAAATGGAGAAAGAACTTTAAATTCATTACACACACGCAACGTGGGCCAGGGATCGGGAGTGCTTTAGCAAATGCTGGTGACAGCCACTGGATGAAAAAGGGGCGGGGACGAAGGCGAAGTAAGTTTGCCAAACAGTCTGCTTAAACTGCGGTCACTAAGCAGGATATACGTGAGCATAGAGAGCTCAAGCCAAGGCAGCCAGCTAAACTTTTGCGTAATGAGATTTGCGAAACGAGTGCATTTTTGGTCAATGTTGTCAGCCAAATGTTAAAATAGAGATATCAAGTTTAAGAGTTAAGCAAACACAAAGTTTGTTACAAAAATATGTAAGTTGGATCTTACTAAAGATAGATTAACTAGAGCAAACCAACATCTTAACTTAAGCCTACATTTTTACTTATTCTTAACACAATTTCAATTTCAATAATACACTCAAATAAAATCTTTTATGTTGAGTTGTTGTTTAAAGAAAAGCAAAAAGCAATCAGACTGTTGTTGCGTTGCAATCAGTTCTTTTTAAGGTGTTTCTATAAAATGTACTTCTCTGCGAGCATGTTAGTAAGTCAACGTGTCTTTATTTTCATTTACATTCTCACTTGTTTAATGCTCACACACATATACACACCTCCTCTCTCTCTTTAAGGACATCTCAAATTTGGCAATCTAAAATAAAATGAAAATTTCGTGCTCCGCTTCTATTTACGCTTTTATCGCTATGCCCCACTCAAAGGCCAGTCTCTGCATTTTTATACAATTTGTATTTTACCATTTTCTTTTATTTACTGGCTTTCGCTATCCGTCTCCTCCTTCCTAGCTCGTTCTGCTTCTTGCTAGTTCTTTGCTCATCATTATGTGTGTGCTTCGCGTTAACCTTGGCCCAAAGCCTTAAAAGCGTGCCAAGTGGCAACTAAAAAGCAAAAAGCTTCAAGGCACACGCCTCGTTTCCATCGGCCAGAGAACTGGACATTACGACCAAAAGCCAAGTAAATTTAAAATTCGACAACTGCCAACTTAAGTGCGAGGCGCATCCAAATCCAGGCATGGGCGATTCTCCTTTTTCTGTTCTCCCACTCTTTCTCACTTGCTCTTTAATTTTGCTGCTGGTGCGCAAATTCCTGGCGCTCAGCTTCGCTTATCGCAGCTCTCCCATATCCTGTTGCTTCATGGCGCTGTTGCATTTTTAATACCAATTCTTCATTTCATTTTTATTTTCTTGTTTGCCAGTCCCTGCCTCCTCACACACACACACACACACACACACACACACACACATACCCCATTCACATCCGCACAGGTTTATCGTATTGTCTTTTTGTTTCACTTTTTTTTTTGTTTTGTTTGTTTAATGCCTAGTTTGTATTGTTTGCCTTCTTTATACCCTTCACTAAGTTTTTGTATAAGAATAAGTTGTGCGTTGTGAGCAAATGGGAGCTTGAGACCCAACCATATGAGCTAAACTTTTAAGTCCGTTGAAAAAGTTAGCTAGTTTTTCATATTTATGTAGACAAGTCCCTAAGCAATAAGCAAGAAAGACTGTTTCGCCCGATAAAATGCAAAACTTGTCTAAGTATGTGAGAATTATTTATTGCGCTTGTACTCTATATGCATTTTAAAATTATTACAAGGCAAGCTAAAAAACATTAGAGAAATTATTTTTAGTTGCGTTAAAGAATTTTTGCTTCAAGTGTATTTAAAGTTCGGTTTTTTTTTTTTTGGTTTTGTGTGTGGTTTGTTTTTTTTTTTGTGTTTTTCTTTGAGCATGTGGTATTTTTAAGTTATCCCAAGTTGAAACACAATTTGCCGCCGAATGTTGGTTCGCAATGCCTCAAACATTTTGTGCAGCGCTTTTTTTTCCTGATTGCTAAAAAGAAAGCAACAAAAATGGTGAGGGACGAAATACTATATAACAAAACACACTCGAATGTATTTTTAGTGCGTTGCTAAATATCTAAATTTATGCGCGTTTGGGGCAAGCACCTGAACGGCATAGCTTGGCAAGCAATGTTTGCCCGACTACATATTTATTTATGAGCCACCAATGCGATGACGTGTTTGCCATTTGGCTATGGCTGAGTAGTAGCAGGAGGAGCAGAGGAGCGGTTTCTGAAGGTCACTTCGAGTTTTTGGAGCCGCTGCTGCTGCTGCTGCTACTGCTGCATCCTCCCTTTCTACCTTCACTCTCAGTAGCGTAACTTGAATCGATTTTTTTTTCTTTTTCTACCTGCGAGAGTCGCCAACATTTGGACACACTTTGTCGACTTATGAATATGGAAAGGATTTGCATGGCCTGGCAACAATAATAGCAACAAAATCGGTGGTAAATGTGCCACTGATTGACAAAATTGTGGCAAGGACACAGCAGGCACTCTTTTGTGGCCGACGACATTAATTGATGAGCCAAGGATTTTGACATTAAGCAAACCAAAAGCCAACAAAATCCAAGCTAAAACTTTATTTCAACTGAGTTGCTGTTTGAGTCGTCATGATTGTAGGCCCACTGAACAGCTGACAGCTCATTAATAAACGGATTTTTGGCCTATAAAATAAGCGGAAAGTTGCGTGAAAGTATCTACTACTACAACAGCTATTCAGGGGCAATAAACAATTTCCCATTTGGTCTTGGTCTTTTGTTGACGCGTTTAATCTAGTGCATTAATCCACCGTTTTATTAACTCGACGCCAATGCGATGAACAGCATGAAACAAGCGGCATGAAAGAGGAAGTAGAAGTGGGGCGTCAGAGTACTTTGCAGCAGTGGATGTCAAGTGGTCAGTGCATACAAAGGCTGCACACTTCGCACTTTAAATTAGAGCATGTTTGGTAGTCAGTTAATGGAGAACAAGATATGGAGAAGAATCGTATGTGGTAATTAAGTTAAAACATAAGAGTTTGACAAAAAAAAAATGCTTTAAGTCTTATGATTAAAATATATATTGTGTTTGCAATAAATATTTGCATATATAATTATGTTTTCAAAGACTTTATTTACTTAATTCAAGATGTCCAGAAACATAACCAATAGTATTTCTATTCGCAGCTCTAGTCAATCTTATGCGAAAAATTGATTATATTATTTATAAATTTTATGTGCAGGCACATCGGTAGAATATAAATAAAATAAACGTTCGTGAAATACAATTTTAAACAAGTAAAAACATAAATATTTAAGAACTTTTGGAAATATGTGTTATTATGCTTAGCACGTTTGCACCCTTTTTTTAACACGTTTTAAATATTCGTGATTTTTTGTATATGTAAACACTTTTTTTTTTAAATAAATAAAATAAAATTTAAATAATTCAGTTTTTATCGTTATTGTTTTGTTGTTCATAAATCATTTTAGTTGTTTTTATTTCACATGTCGTTTGACAACTTAATTTTTCGAACTCACTCAATGAATGTTTGTTCAAGTTTAATAAAAAATTCCATAAATTAAACACTTAACTGTTTTGGCACTAACCTTTTAGGATTTCCAATTCAATAATCGCTTTTAGCAATTATCTAAGTCAAAAAACAGTTGCTTCTTTTTAAATTTCTTTATTTTAATGGCACTTCACAAAACTATTTTCGATTTCTATTTAACCGGCATTTGACGATTGACAAAATGGCAAACTGGCACCTCGGAGAAATGGAGCCAAATACAGTTCTCAGTTTGTGTGTAAACGGCAAATTTTGAAACTTGATATTTATTTTGGCCAAATGCACAGATTTAGCCAATTAGCGTTGACTCGACACGAATTAGCAAATTAGCCACACAAGATACAACACCAAAAGTAAGGCGGGAAGATACTTTATTTGACTACAGATAAGCGCCGGCACACAACAGAGGTGCCGAAAATTTCACTTGCAGTTGTGAAATGCACTTGTCATGCGTTATTTTTTTTTTCTGTTTTGTTTGTTGGTTAGTAGAATTTGTCGTTTTTAACGGCTTGTTTGTGGTTCGGTCTTATAGTAGATGATTAGCTCGTTTGGCCGCGCGCACGTTCGGCCCCAGCGACTGTAAAATTGCGACTGTGCGCCCAGCAAACGTAAACGCAAACGCAAAGCCAACAAGAAATTGTAGCCAATGTCGGCAGGTCGCATATGAAATACCCTAACATATTGGCAATAATATAATACAAAAAAAAAATAAAGTCTTATGTTTATTTAAGTAAGAACATAAAAGTTAAGAAATCACATTTTTAATTTCATTCGCGTATTTCAACTGTTTATTTTTAGGAAAAAACATTTGTATTATTATTATATTTATTACAAACGACTTTTCAGTACGTATTTTAATGCTTGTTTACTTTTTGCCCTCTAAACCGAATGTTGCGACAAATTGTAAGAACCTTTCGTAAGAGCATAAAAAGCAAAAGCTGAGTGAAGCCAGCCGGCTCCAATGTCGACGTCAGCAGCACTGCCGCTGTTGATGCTGTGCTCTCTCACTCTCTCTCTCTCTCTCGCTCTCTATTTCTTTCTCTGTCTCTCTCTATCTGCCAATTGTGCTCTCTCGCTCTGAGTGTGTTTGTTTTTGACTTCGAATATGCCGGCTCCATGCTTATCAACATGTTGCAGCTTTTTTTTGGCGCGCGCTTTCAAACAAAGTAGCATGGCTCAAAGCGCAACAAACGAATATTTGGATCATATATTTGCTGTGCGTATTCTTTTGGTGCTGTAGTGTGTGATTTATAATTTATAGAGTTTGCATGTTTTTTTTTTTTTTAGTCGTCGTCTGTTACTTATTTATAAAGTCATTAAAATTTATAGTTGTCGACCCATATGCGGCAGATTTTTCGCATGAGATCAGCATCCATCTAATTTATGCGTTTGCACAGGCGTCGTTGTTGTTTGGTTTAATTTATGCTTTAAACTACTTAAAACATTTCAGCTTTATATTTTAGGGACATAAAAAAAAGAATGTTTCTAGCTGCTTTCACCTTAATACAAACATTGTACAGCAACAATGCTGCACAAGATATCGTTTTCTTTACATAGATTAGTCATTTGACAAACAAGGCTAATAAAATACGCCAGCTCACTTGATTCGTAGAATTCTTTGAGTTTTTAAACCAAATGATGCAATAACCTGGCGCTATCCATTTCTGAAAGATCGCTGCGTTGTTTCAATTTTTTTCTTTTGTGTTAAGCACTTGAATTATATCATTTGTGTTATTTGCACTGCTGAAAATTTAATTAAAAAGTGTTTAATTTCATTCTGTTCATACAATTATGTTTAAAATGTAACTTTTCGGCAAACTTGCCTTCGGGTTCGTATCAACTTAGTAATTGCAGCAATTTGCAAAGTTTCTCGCTCAACAATGTAAGCAAAAGCTTTGGCATCTTTGGCAACTTGTTGATGAAAGTTAAGTAATGCAAACTTGTTTATAGCAATAAAGCAAAACAAGAACTAGACTCTCAAAAACAACAACACTGTCAATCACAAAAACTTTTCTTAATAAAGACAAATAAATAATTCTCTGAAATATATATAAATAAAACTGAAACTAAAGATGAACAAAATTTTAGTTTTTTTTTTATGATAATAAATAAAACCAGCAGAAGTTTTTATTTATATGTAATAAAGTTTTAAAAACAACATAATTGAATGAAAAAAACATGTAGCTGATAAAATATTCGTAAAGTTGTGTGTTGTGCTTGTATCTTAAGAGCATATCAAGGGAGAAAATTTGATTACTCGAGCCTGACCCATTTAGTTTTATTGACAGAGACATTGAAGTGCCTGCCGGACGGACGGATGGACGGACGGACGGGCAGATGAATGGATAAGTGGCAGGCTGGATATTTGAGTTTGAGCTTATTATTTAATCTGTTGCAATTGTGTGTGGCAATAAACAAAATACAGCGACACTTTAAATGTTTACATTGTGCTTGTGCTTTTCGGGGCATCATTGGCAACATTGTTGCAAGCATACATGTTGCAAATGGCAAAGGCCTGTTCAAAAATTTATTACTATTGTTGAAAAGAATGTACGAAATGTAAACAGAACGTTATTATTAATGAAGCGTGGCAAATTTATGCCTCACAGCAAATAGTTTTAAAGTAAACAGCTTTTTAATCGAGCAAAATTGAGAATGCAAACTATAAAAAACCAACTGAATAGATTAATTGATGAAATAGTTGATGGGCAACATACAGGGTGCCATGTGCCTGAAATGAATATTAGCACTATAAATAAATATGACAACAAAAAGAAACACCAAAGTCGACGTCATCGTAAATAAAACACACACACAGCATGTAATACCTATAAAACCGGTGGCCGGATGACGACAAGTGGTCAATCCACCAGCTGATGTTGTTGTAGCCCACAAGTTATAGTTGGGTGGGTGGCTGGGTGGCTGGGTGGGTTGGTTAGCCTCAACATCTGGCGCGTGGGCTGGCGTTTAACCAATGGCGCCATCTTCAACATAAACAAGCAAACATTACACGATGTTAAAATTCAACATTTGTTTTACACATTTAAAACAACCATAACAAATTACAATTTGATAGTTTTCCGTCATATCTGTTACTATGGGCAGAGGTCAGAATTTTTCTGAACTGATTTCGATGAGACGAGCGCCATTGAAATCAAGTAAGAAAGCTCGACATGTAGATGCCCTTAGCTCTTGCATCGATTCTATGTGCATATACAATACCGGAAATGTTATCGATAGCTTGTTATAAATCGAAAGACTTACATACTGAAACTGATCAATTAATGGTGCGTCCTTCTTTGAGCTACATAAATTTCCAAAGAACCAATATACCCATTTTGTGGGTTCATGGTATTATAAAGGGCAGTCCAATTAGTGTCTAGGCATTTTGAATAATTCAACAGATTGTTTGTTTGGTACGCTGCTCTTTAACTTGCGCAACTTTTACATGCTTTTTACATAGTATGTCAGTTTATGTTTTTGATTGGAAATTGATAACAATTTAAAGAAATCTGAAAAAAAAAATATTTTGAAGCCTAAAATATAGTTATTGTGTTATAATAACCTTGGAACAATCTATTCTTACCCAAAGTTCTGCAAATTTAATCAACCAATTAATAACATTTAACGTTCTTTCAATTATAGTTTGGTGATAAATAAGTATTTGCGTATGCCAGATGTACCGAAACTTTTTCAATTTTTTTCGCACATTCCCAAAAGCAGAAAAACAACAACTACAACTGGATTTATGCACAACTATGTGTGGCCAATGGCCATGTTTGACTGCGAGAAATAATCTGACCCCACCCCAAAACAGGTCAAACTAAGCGCAAAATTGCTACAAAGAAAAGCACAAACAAATAAATGAAAAGAAAAAACAAACGAACATTAAAATGAAATGCCTTTCAAATAAGCATGGATAGTATGCATGCTGCCAGCCGAGAATTTAATAGGATACGCAAACTTGCACTTGTTGCTACAAAATATATGTATAGACAGTATAAGCTAGAAACAAAAACAAAAACCAAAAAAAACCACTGGCCACGAGCCACAAGTCAGCTAAAAACAAAAACTGGCCAACACATGTCTAGTGGGTTGATCTTTAATTTCCCTGTGTGTCTGTGCATGCCGAATTCGCAAAAATGCGTGCCAGACATAAACTAGCGCATATATAAAATATGGTTAAACTGAGTAACGGAATAACATACATGTGTATTTTCTAACGCTGAAGGTCACGAATTGCATGCAACATTTTGAATAATTTTTGATTATTCGCCATCAAATTTTATGATTCAGTTCTGTGAAACAGTGACTAACTAATACTACAACTTTATGGCTTATGCAAATAAGCTATAAACGTTCAAATCGGAGACGATGATTAATACCGTAAACAAACAAACGAGTATGTGGCCAACATGTTGCCAATTATGTATGCCAGCTTGACTGTATACAAAATTAAAATTGGCATATCTTAATACATATTTTTTTTTTTTTTTTGATTTGAGTTGCTTGATAATAATTTTTGAAGCTTCACGCTGACAGTTCGGTAGATGCCATTGCAGACGCAGTTTAAACGTCACTTAATTGGTTTTTGTTGTTAAACGTCGATTAGTGCTAATTGATGGCAACTTGTTTAGCCACAAAACTAAAGACCAAAGAGTGGCTTGAAAATATTGCTAAAGTCAGTGGCAGTTAACCAAAGTTTAACATTCGTTGCAAGTCCGAAAGCTCTCAATGCCTATGCACCGAAAATTATGCGTAAAAGATAGAAAGAGAGGGGCAAAAAGAGAGAGAAAGAGGTAAGACGCGGTAAAAGTAAGCCATGGTGTCTGTTAGTGTCTGTCGTTTGGGTCTACGTTGCACTAATTGATTTTCAATATCTTAACGGCATTCACTTACGTATGGACATTATACTGGCCTGGGGCTTTAAAAAATGTTCAAAAATATTTGGCATGAGACTGTACAAAAAATTTAAACGCTAAACGGTTGTCAAACAAATTGTTGTTCAAATTCATAAACAAAATTCAATACTAGAATCTAATGACAAGGGAATACTAATTTATTCTGCCAAATTTTCTGTACGAAATAGAGACATCACATTTAATTGTCACTTAACATTGAGTTCAAGCTTAATTAGACAGCATCGTTTCAGGCGAAAAGATTAACAAACGAACTCAAATATTTTGCAAAGCAAAAAAAAAGAGAAACAAATTTTTATTATCCAAAGCGAAAAATTTTAGCTGTGACGCCATTTTGGATACACTTTTAATTTAAAACAACAATAAAACGTTGAGAAAATACGTTGCTTACTATAAATCAATTTAAAAATTTATGAATGAATTTCGACAATATAAATAAATTATGAATAATACTCTCGCATTGTCGCGGGAAAAAGTTTGTCACAGCAGCAGGCATGACAAAATTCAGCAATTTACATATCAACTGAATAAGAATTTATTTGATATGATTCATCAACAACTTGTTAGAACCGCAAGTGAAGTTACTCAGGTGCGTAAGCATGAATCAGAAAAAAATCACTATACATTTTGTACTGTAGTAACAGTCAATCACTTAAATCGAGTATCACTGCTTGAAAAACTGTTTAATGTATATGCAAAATTTTAAATAATTAAACTTTCGTTTGATAAACTAATAAATCAAATAGTTTGTTGTTAATTAGCAGGTGCGTTGTGTTGGACGGACCGACATTTAAATTGGAAATCGGCCGCGTATTCGCAATAGCACGTATACGCCACATTGAACAGCATGACTAAGCGTGACAACGAGTGAAATTCAATTTGTCAACCAGAAAGCGAAAATTAGCTGCACTATGCACAATATAATTGCGTTTTGCTGTATGTATTTGTTTTGTTTTTTTTGGCGGTTTTGGCGGCTTTAAATTTGCACAAAACGCATTAAAGATGCAAACAAAGTCGCACTGTTGCCGCAGCCACGGAACCGTGTCAATGACATATTGCCCAAATGACAACAATAATAACAGCAACAATAACAATACTGCACCACAGAAACCAACATCGACAACACTACCGCAAAACCCATTAACAGCAATGAAACTTTCGGTGGCCAAAAAGAAATCGTGGCCAAAAAACGGAACTGTAACTGCGCCTAGTATTTCTTTACCACACTGACTGACTGCCTTTTGGGCCATCTTTTGCTTCTACTTATTCCATTTTATGCCATTTGGCTCAATGATTTGTCGATTCTTATGCATATTTAATTTTATGCTCATGTTTGCTTTATGGAAATCGGAGATTTTGCCCAAAAACGAGAATTCAAAATATTCAATGCAAGTGGCGAAATGATTCGCACAGTGACGCGAAAGTACCAAAAACTTATAAATTTCTATAGTTATGATAGAAAATATGATAAATCTTTACGTTCCCAAAAAATGTGCGTTTACCACAAAATGGTTCACAAACCAAAACAACATTTCCAAGAATAAGACGATTTTAAAATGTTTTATTTTTCTGATTATTATTATTGATTTAAATATTTTTTTTTGGACATGAGTAACACTTTTATTTTTTGTGCTTTTGCACTTTGGACCTCAGTGCTGTTATGCAAATGTTTAAGCGGTTGAAATTGAAGAAAGGCATTTCGGGCTGCCTGGAATATGAGCTCTGGGAACCAGTGAAAGAAGAGAGTGTCAATAATATGTATAACAGAGTTCAATTGTTTCAATTTGGGCAGCAGAGGTTTGACAGCGAATATAAATGAAAAAAGCAGAGACCGATTTGGTATGTCTGTCCAATATTTCTATACTCTACAAAATTCGAACGAGCACTCGACCAGTTGCGTACAGCGTGTAGAACTCATCAATCATAACCATCAATCAGACATGCACAAAAAAGAATTGAAAATAAAGCCAATGTATGCAACTTTGAAGTTGGCGGCGTACGCCATAAAATGCAAAAATGGCAAAGACCAATTTTGTGGTCCATTTCGAATGTGTTACGAACTAAGATATATGCGATATATGATTCCATATATATCTATGCACAAACTCATCACAAGACACAACAACAATAAACGGAATATTTTTCCGCTAATTTTATGCGAATAGTTTACTATTAATTATTTTTTGTTTAGTGCTTAAAAGATTAATGAAAAATCTTTGCTCCCACAATAATTAAATCAGCGCCAAATGAAACAATTTTACACAAATTGCGATGATCTCATTGTACCTTAGGCATTTTGCAATTGTTTCACATTTTCTCTACACGTTTCCATCCCCCCCACCCCATCTTAACGACCCGACATACAATTAATAAACGCTGCAAATTAACATTTTCTCCTTGGAAAGTGGCCAATAGTGTTAAAAGATTACGCCGGGAACGACAAAGTATTCTGATTAGCATTAATTTTGTACATTTGCAACAAACTAATTATTTACCATGACTTATGTTTAAAAGTTCTGTAAGCTATGTTTGCTTTAAAGACATTGTAATTCTTCAACTATTCCGAGTATTTTAGAGACAACCCATTGGTATACTAGGTCAGAGAGACTATGCGTCATCAGCTCACCACGCGAGCAATTGGCACGCCCCCATTTTATAATGTCTGGGCGCTGTCTGTTACCTCATTAATTAAAGCATTGTGCGCTGGTGCATGTGTGAGTGATTTATATATAAGCAATTTTGTGCATTGGTGCAATTATATGATCACAAGCTATATTTAGGTGTTTACGGTGAAAGGTCTTTGGCAGTGTCAAAGAAGCGCTAAAGAGCCAAAACGCCGGCTGAAAACAAAACGAAAGTGCGAGTAAAACAGAAAGTGCGAATATAAACAGAAATTACGTGTTTCTTGGCGAAAATGTTTCTGCAAAGTGTTTATCTTATTAGTAGTGCATCATTTTTTTTGATGAAAAAAATAGCTTAATATTAAATAATTTCTGTTTGCTCTCACATGACATTTTGGATCAGTTAATATTTTTGATTAATTTAAAATGCTTTATCAGTTAAATAAAAGCTAACAAATTTTTCGGAATTAGTTGAAAAATGATTAGGACATGTCGTGATCATAATTGTATCAAACTCATGGCAAATTCACACGTATTTCAAAACATGTCAAGTATCAAGTAAGAAACGTCATTTGTATCATTAAGCTATTATTTCCGCCTCTTCCAGATACTTGCTCGTACCAATGTATCACTTGTCATACTGCTGATGGCTGGCTGTTCTTTGGCTTCAGAAGACTCGCGAGCTTTATGGCATATCAAGTGCCATTCAATGATACTGAATGTCTATCATTTGTAAATGACATCATGAAACGGTTCGTGGTCGTGCATATTTAGCGCCAGATCGCATTCAATGACGCTGTCGCCATTAATCACAATCGTTGTCTACGAGACGCAAGCCGAGGGGTAAACCTCAACGACAATTGCAATTGCCTGTGAATGCTATATGACAAGAATCCCACCCACATATGTCTACAATAAATGGAGAAGACTTGCCAAATAATATATGTATATTCACTAGTGAGAAAATTTGTATACTAAATAGCATTGGGTGAAACTGAGTGATGTGTAGGCGAACAAGTCAATCACAATTATTATTAGCAGGATTGTTTGAAACTCTTAGAATGCAACATCATAATTTGGCATCTATTCCTTCTTGGAGCCAAAATACAATACCGACCAGGATTTGTCCGGCAATTCACTTTCACTTATATTCGCTGAAATACTATGCAATGATATAATGTTAGCTCTTATTAGTTGACAATTGTATAGCACTCACCAGGTTTCTGAGCTGACCATACGGTGGCGTTGATGCAATGGTATACAAATCAGTTTGGGTGATGATTTCAGTTCTACTTCCATGGACATTTCACTGTTGAACGAATTCATGGGGCTTGCAGCACCAGCCTTGGCCCCATTCGGCTCGGTGGCTTTGGCTCCGCGCATATTAATATTTAACGGTGAAGACATGTTCTGTTAACGAAAGTTCTTCAAACTGCCCTAAAAGTTATATGAATTTCTTAAGACAATGACCAAAAATTTATTTCGCTTAAATTTATTTGCTTCCAAATTATCGAAGTTTGTATGTACCTTCAATACTAAGATTTCAAACTAATTAAATTACTTTCGAAAAAGAAATCAGCGCTTGCTTTAAATCAAAAATATAAATTAAAATCACAAACAGCTATAAGTATTTCTCAGCCAGTTTTGCGCTGTATCTAAATCGATGCGCTCGTAAAAGTATGCCTCACTTTATTTTTGTTTAACAACAACTTAGCCAATACAACAACCCTATCAGTTTTCTTGGAACTTGCACACTTAATCCTAAACAGCAACCTATAAATAAAAGTCAATAAGTGTGCCTAATATGTAGAGTCCCCATTGTTAAAGCTCAAAAATTGAGCCGGTAAGCTTTACTTATATTCCAGACATATACCTAGCTTTAGTTAGACACATTTGAGTGTGTGGTAGAAAACCTTGCTTAGTTTGCTCGGTTACGATATAAACATCTACGATATTGACATCGCTCAAAGTTAAGCCAATGATGTTTGCAAAAACGGTGAAGAGGTAAACATTTTTAGTGCAATGCCCTGCATTAAATATTAGCCTTTTATACACCTTTGAAATTAAAACACTTGTATCATTTGAAATTATTACTTAACGTATAATTCTTTATTTATACTCTTTGCTAAATTGAGCAATTATTTTTACTTAATTCATCAATTTAATTTCAATAAGTTTTTCTTTGCTTTAAAGTGGTTTTTTTTGTGTTTTTGTTTTTGCTAAAAATAATTTAAATTCATAATTATATACCTAAGTTCAAGTTTATTGTTGTATATCATTATATTAATTATTTTTATTTTTCATTGCCTTTTTGTTTTGTTGTAACTAACGCAAAACTCATATTCGTACTAATACATATTGTGTGTGTGTGTGTTTGTTTGTTTGTGTTTGTTTGTTTGTGTTTTAATGTGTATAGCTGTGTAATTTTGTCTTGTTATTCACCTTTATATGTATATTTTTATATACTTAAGATAACTGTTCTGTTAATGCATAATTTTAACTAGTTATGTACACAACTATATATTGTTATGACAAATGCTAGAACATATTTATTTATCAACTGTTTATTTTTTCTGTGTTTAGAATTGATTTCAACGTTGTAATCAAATAACGAATCAATATTTAAAAAATTGTATAAAAAAAACTTAACACAAAACACTTTTTAGAGGGAAATCTTATGCATTTGACTAACTTGTCTATGGATCAATTGTAATTGTATTAATTCTGCTATATAATTTAAACGGCTCTCACATTTTTTCACGCATTTGTCTAATTGTTGCTGTTAGTTTTGGGTTTTCTTTTTGTTTGCATTCAACTTTGTGTACGATTATCATAAATTGTTTTGGTTTTAAAAATTAATTAAATTTTTTGTTTTATTTACGTGTATTTCCGTGTGTATTATTTGTTTTTTTTTTTTTTTTTTAATTTTGTGAACAGTAAAATTGTATGCATCATTAATTTGTTGCTTTTATTGTTGTTATGAACTAATTTTGTTAAATTGCATAGTTAATTCATTGCGTGTGTGTGTGTGTGTATTAACTTGTATGGGCATTAATTAACTAAGTTAGTTTTTACTTTATCTCATTTATTTACATTTAGAATAATGCAGACAACATTTGACTAGTTCGGTTCGAGTGATATGCATCTAAGATACTTTACCAATTCGAAAGTATCTCAGCTGTTTGTCAAATCAAACTCACAACCAGTAAACATCATTTTGTAGTCGTTTTGCGCTTCTATTGTTTGTATTAATTTATTTAGATTTTAATTTAAACTTTATTCAATGTTAACATTTTCTCTTTTGATTTTGTTACAAAATCGCTGCCGCGTGACAATTTTTGTTACTTGTATTTAACTCATTATTGATTTGTTGTTACTTAGTAATTTAAAATAATGTAAAAAATCTGCAAATTGCATGCTCCTCGTTAATTAACGTGCCATTAAAAAATGTCTATGATTTTCTATATGTATTCATTCTTATATTTACAGCAGATTATGTTTACGTTTGTTTTGTTTTGTTTTATTTTTTTTTGGTTTTTTGGTTTTTCTTTGCTCGACTTTATATTCATCATCTTTGCTTTGTTCAATCTATTTTGTTGTTTTTGTTTATGTTTCATAAAACCTTTTTGGCAGTGCATTTAAATTTATTATTCCGGTTTACTATTTGTAATGATTTCAGCTAATAACTACAAATTATATTAATTATTTTAATTTAATTTATTTGTAAATTAATTTTATGATTAGCTAACAGCAATTATTTACAGTTGTTTTGTTTTGTTTCTTTTTTGTTGCTTACCATTAATTATATTTTATTTATTTTTTGTCACGCAAGGTACGTTTGATTTAATTAATTTACTAAATTTTGAAATAATATTAGTATGTGTTTGTGATCAATATTGATATATATTCATAAATTGTTTTAATATATATATTTATAAAGAAATTCAACATAGAAACTTACTTTAAAATACAATTGGAAGACAGTTGTTGGGATCCATGCAATCAAAATTGTTTTGCAAAACCAAATACAAATTTACCAGAGAAAATATATTTTTTTGAGAATAAAAAAAAAGGAACTGATTGAATTTGATTGGAAATTGAACTGAATATGTTTTGAGCAAAACGGCTTATTGCTTATACAAAAATTGCAAGCAGTCCCTGAAGAAACTTGTTCAACTTCAACCATAAAAATTCGCATATAAAATAGTAAATAATTAAAAAAAATCACCTTTCTATATATGCCATACATATTTCAAGTTTAACTTATCAATTTAGTGAAATGCTCAATAACTTTGCATTTTTATGTGTCAGCTACAGTTAATTTGTTTTTGCATGTATAATAATTATTTTTTCTGGATTTTCCTTTTTTTGCTTTTTATTTAATTGTTAATGGTTTTTTGTTTTTGCTTTTACTGCAGTTGCTGAAACTCTAAATCTTGTAGCGCTGCTTTGATCTCTCACCTCTTACAAATAAGTATTTTAATTTATTGTTGAATTTTAATTACTATGCTTGGTTAGTTGTGCATTATTATTTGCATTTGCATTTGCATTTCGGTTTCTTTTGTTTTTTCGAAGTTCGAAGTTTAAATATGCAAATTCAAAACCTGATCTTAATTTTTAATTTGAATATACAAATGTTCATACTTATTATGTATACGCAATGTTAGCTTAGATATTTTTAAAATAGTCGTTGTTGTGGTTTTTGTTGTTATCCTTCTTCTTCTTCTTCTTGTTGTTGTTGTTTTTTCGTCTTCTTGTTCATTTGTAGCTGGCTGCCATATATGTATGTGAATGCAGTGTGTATGTGTCTAAGTGTGTGTGTGTGTATGTGTGTGTATGTGAGTGTCTGTCCATCGCACATTACAATTTGGCTTACCACAAAAAAGTATTATTAATTTTAATCGTCTTCATATCTATATTTTGGCAGTGTTAAAAATTTAAGTTAATCATAAATATTTCGCGATTTGTGTTTTTTGTGTGTGTATGAAAAAATGTTTCATTTATTGCTTGTCGAAAAGTGTGTGTGTGTGTGTGTTTTTGTGTGATCTTAAAAATGCAATTTGATCGTCGCGACGTTCATTCACTGCTAATCCTCGTTCAGGCTCTGCGAGCGTCGCGGCTGCTTCGGCGACTGCGACTTCGACTTCGATACGACCACATACTTGCGCCCAAAGTACGGTGAATCTAGAGGGTTGGGTAGGATGGGATATTTAAGGCTAATATATATCAGCATATATCTCTCTTTATCTCTTATTTTTTGCGCAGAAAATCTGTATATTTGCGAGCACGCTTGCGCACCTTCTTGAAGGCATTGCCCAGCCGGAATTGTTCCTCGGCCAAGTCATGGGTGCCATAATGATGCGTGCTGGTGCTTTGATGGCTGTGCGGATGGGTATGCGAGTGTGGGTGCAAGTGGTGCGTCTGCTGATAATGCTGCTGCTGCTGTTGGTCAAAGTGAGAAGGGTGGTGGTGCAGTTGGTGGTGCATATAGCTATCGCCAGCGGGATTCACTGATGCCGAAGCGGGTGAGCTCGGTGACATGGGCTGTGACAGTAAATTGTGCTCGGAAACAGCATCGAAGGAATCAAAGTGCAACGATGATGAATGCTCGCTAGTTGTGGATCCACCACCATCCAAATGCTGCAGGCCAGTAAACTCCTGTGCTAGCTCATCGATGCCTAGACGCTTTTCAAAGTGTGAATTGCCCGACATGTTGGTGTAATCATAGCTGGGATAAGTGTAGGGCAGATAGCCCGCATGATGAGCCTCCGAGCTAACCTGCTGCGTCTCCGCATCTCTTTCCCCAGCCCGATTGTTTATGAACTTAACTTCATTTGCATTTCGTTCCTGAGTGCCAAATACAATATTTATATTGTTGCTGCTGCTGCAGAGATTTATATTGTTTGGGGAAAGTGGTTCAGGCGCTGCCTGCACAGCTCCATTTGGATTCTGATTTAAGTTAGTCTCTTTACTGGCATGATAGCTTCTCTCGTATCGTTGGAAACATTCACCCGCATCACTTGATGCCGTGTTTGTTGTGTTGGTGTTTGTGTTGTTGTTAGTGGTATTGCTGTTGTTGTTGCCCTGCTGAAAGTTGTTCTTGTATTGGAATTCGAATGCATTGCTTGGTTGGAACGGATAGCTTTTGGAATTGTTGAGCACATCGCCAAGATTTGGGTTGCCCTTGGACAGGTATTGATGTATGTCCTCGCTGGTTATTTGCAGATCCTGATCCAAGTACGTGTTGCACTGTATATAATTGTTGCAACAATTGTTAAACGCCTCACCCTCCTGATCCTGATGGAACAGCACTGTTGTTGACTCCTCGAATTCACGGTGATAGCTGCTGCCACGTCGCTTACGTGCCGCTGCCACAGCCGCTGCCGCTGCCGAAGTACTGGGCTGATCATCATACAGACTACTCTTCCAGGTGTTGGAGTCTGTGTTGCTGGTCAGCTTGCGACATGGCTTCATTACTTCTGGTTCGGGCACATGCCATGCATCCACCTTATCTTCTAATGCTGCAGTAGCTGCTGCTGAATTTGTTGTTGTTGTTGTTGCCGCTGTTGTTGGTTCTGTGCCATCTGTGCCACCCACAGCGCCTTCGAGCTCAAAATCAGTGGGTGATTTGCCATCGGCAAGAAAACTCCAACGTATTGGCGATGGGGAGCAGGCATACTCCGGCAGATCATTACTCAGCGCACCCTTCGAGCTATGACGTTCCAGGGTGGAGCCACGTGAGGGCGTGACAGTTGCTTGTCGCTGTTGCTCCTGTTGCTGCTCGTTGGCCAGCTGCTTGGCACGATCGAAAATGGAGGTCAGCGAGCCGATTTGACTGTTTGGATGACTAGCATTCAAGCCACGCAACGATATCGATGTGTAGCTGGGCTGACGTGCTTGAAGCCGCTGCTGTTTTCTCATGGCAGCCGAAGCCGATTTGATGGAGTTATTACGGCTGAGCGAGGATCGCGAACCATACAAGCTGGTGGAGTCCGTTTGATAGCAGTAGTCGGAGCTGGTGCAGCAGGAGCTTGGACGTCTCGACGATGAGCCATACAGATCCTCGGCAAAATACTGAGCCAACTCAGTGCGTGATGAACTGCAGCAGGTCTTTCTCACCATTATCTCTTGCACTTCGCGGTCGGCGAACGCTGCCTCCTGGCAGGCATTGATTGAATTACAGGAGACATCGGTCACCGAGCGATGACGTCGACTGCTGCACACATGCCTCGCACTGTTGTGGCTAACACCACCCGAGTGGGAGTGTGGTGTGTGGGCGCCCGGCAGACTACCACTGCCACCCACTGCAGCAACACTATGCTGCCGACGTCGACGACGATAATGATGATGATGTGAGTGTGCAACTTGACTCTGACCCAATCCCCGATTCTGATTCTGATTTTGAACTTGACCCAAATGTGAATGATGGCTGTGTGGAGATGTGTGACGACTATGATGCGGACTATGACTGTGGCTGTGCTTGCGTTGCTGCTGTTGCTGTTGCTGTTGCTGCTGTGTTTGATGGCAGTGTGAGGTGATAGCGATTGCCTCCTGTTGTTGTTGTTGTTGTTGTTGCTGTGTTGGCTCGTGCTTGTGTTGAGTATGTTGTAACAGTGACTGTGGCGCCGCTTGATCACATACAATATCCTTTTCATAGCTACAATGCACATAATCGTGTTGGGTGGTATAACTGGGCTGTTGCGAATGCTGATTGTGTGCTAAGGAAGATGAGGATTGCTGCTGCTGTTGTTTTTGTTGCTGTTGTTGATGCTCCTCAGCGCGACTCATTGAACGTACACTGGCAGTTTCAGGAGGTGAGGCGTTCCTCAGTCAAGGCCCGCTGTTCGGGCAAACAGGTGCTTGCTGACGAAGGTGATGGGGCGCAGAGGCAGCGCTCCGGCCCTGGTGTGTACTTCGGCCGCCTTCTAAAAATCGCTCGGAAGCAGCTACAATCAAAGCGTGAATCGGAGCAGCAGAAGACAAAAAACAAACGACGAAAAAAAAAACACAAATTTGAAATCAAATTCCAATTAATAGAGCCACCAAATTAAGCTTTAATATAAAGATTTTTATTTTGGTTGAATTGTTTTTGTTTATTTAATTTAATAGTTAGTTTGCTGGCTGGATTTAGTAGTAGTAGTAAAAGTAGTAGTAGTAGTTGTATTATGTGGTTTTAGTGGTTAATGCTAAACAGTGCATGCAAAAAGTACATGCCAATAATACACATGCGCATAAATTATAAACTTTGTTTTCTTTTTTTTTCAAGCAATGTCATGCAGCCTAAAAAACGAAAGCAACTGAACGATGAATATGTTAAATGATATGAAGATTTATGTAATTACTTAGAAAATGAGAATCTTTGATCTTCTCAGTTAAAATGTATATGATTTGTATTTTTTTGAATTCTTAGGCGCATTATTGGCATTTTATTGTGTAGTATTTAGTGTGTGTATATATTTGTATTTGAATGGTGCGTTTTGAGTTGCTTTCAAAATCTTTGTTTACTTAGCCAATTCAATACATATTGTTTGTTACTTTTTTTCAGTTGGTCCCCAAGTTCAGTTTCTTTCACTTGCGTACTATAAAATACAAAAAAATTGTAAATAAAAAATGATATGTTTTGTTATTAAAAGCAGCTGATAAGCTTAAAGTTGTCAATTGAAGTACTTTGCGTCTTAGCCTAGTATGATTGTGACTCAGATACAATATACAAAGATATATTTGACTTGAGCTTGGTGCAATTGTGTTTACGGTCATCCAAGCGGCACGCGCGGCATTTTCATGTAAATGCTTTGTGGCTTTATTTGTTGCCCCGCCACAGTTTGTTGGCGGTGGTTTGGGTGGTGGTGGTGAGGCAGTGAATTGTGGTTAAGTGGCACTTAGTAAGTGAGTGGTTAGCAGCTTTAACCTACATGACATTCTTCCGTGCGCCGAGTGCCTGCGAAAGCTATCGTCTCGGTCATAGTCAGACTCATTGTAGTAGCATTTGCGATTAGGAACTGGCGTTTGTATATTTGTACCGTAGTTTGTATAGCAGGACGAGGAGCCGGTGACACCGACTCCACCGCCCCCATAACTCGATGATGTTGGGCCCAAAAGATTGGTGCTATCGCTTAACGGATATGGACCCATGCCTTCAACCGTCAACGAGAACGAAGTCGTACCAAAAACTTTAGTATATGTATATAGTATATTTTTTGGCAACAAAATATTTTTTACGTTTCGATTTGGTTTTGTTTTTGGTATCATGCGGTTTGTTTTTCAGATTGGTTACATACAGCAGTTGTTATTATTTGATTGGATAGTGATGTATTTGTTGTTGTTGTTGTGTTTAGATCCAGTTGATTGATCGATTTCCAATATTGATATTGGCCAATGTAATTAATTTGTTGATATTTTTGTGTGTATTGCGTTTGGATTGATTTCACAATTGCCAAGAGAATAATTAATGCATACGTTTGAAATTAAAGAATATGATTGTTAAATTTATATCGATTTTATAAATATATGTTGATGATTATAAACTTAAATGCTTAAACAAATAAACGACAAGCTGTTCAACCAATATGTATATATTTTTTCTGTGTAACAAAATTAAATGATTTAATTTTATGTAAAAACTTTATACAATTACAATTCAATCTCATACTTTACTAAGCAATGTATTTAGTATTTGGTTTTATTGATAATTTGATATGCAAAAAGAAAATGTATGATATTTTACACATGCTATGTTGCATACACTACACAAAACAAAAAAGATTATGCATGGTTGGATGTTAGTCAAAAGACAATGAAAAGTAAATTTGTATAGAAATGTTTGCTAATTACTAATAAAAAATATATGATTATGCGTAATTTTGTGTATTATTTTTGTTAATTTCATCATGTCAATGTGAGTGTGTGTGTGTGTGTGCTTGTGTATGTTTATGTATGTGTGGGAGTGTAATTGTTTAAGCATTTCGTTAACGTAACGCATACAAAATGGGAAAAGTTAATAATGCGACATGTTGAACATGTGTACAAAATAACTGCAATAGAAGAGTTTGTATATGTTGGGTATGTATGTACGTATGTATGTATTTATTATATACACGTTTGTTTGCATATTTTGGTAGAGTTTAACAAGTATATTTTAGTTTGTTTTATATGAAGACCAAACTAAATTTCTGTTTTCGTTAACCTAGAGGTTAATTTTGAATGCAATATTAAAATTTGTTGGATGTTATGTGTAGTTGTGTTTGTTGTGTACAACATGGATACGTAAATATTGTTATTGTTATTTGTTATTGGTATTATATTGTTTTGTTTAGTGTGTGTTTTATTTTCGATTGAACGAGCAATTTGCGCAACATATAATAGTTTTAAATTAAGAGCATAAGTTTGGAATTTTTGTTCATTTGGTTTTTTTGTATTTTTTTTTTTTTAATGACAGATTTGTTTTATTTTTTTTTTTTTAATTTTTGTAATATGTTCTTACGTGAGTCATGTTGGGTCTTCTCCTCAGATACCATCAATGCGGCATGCTCGATGCCAGAATTCATACTTTGAGGCTCCGAGCTATTTGTGCAGTTTAGCATACTCCTGAAATTCGCACACTCTACGATTATGTTTTAAGTGTAAACGTATTTTAAATTTAATTTTTGCAAACTAATGACAGCAATTTGGAGACTTTCGACACTTAAAATAACACAAATACGCGCACGTACACGAAGGGGGGGTTCAAGAAACGTAGGCATCTGTATGTTTGTAAGTGTGTGTGTGTGTGTTAATCTAGCAAGAACATCTTATAACCTAAGTTTAATTAGCTTGGAAGTTATTAAGCGCGGCTGTCACATGATAAAAATAGTAAAATTAAAAACAATATCAAAAACAATATCAAACAATATTTATTGAACGAAAAATGTAAACATTATGGAATGCAAATTAAAGTATAAAAAATATATACAAAAATAAATTAAACGTAAATAATAATAATTATCGCAAGTGCTGTGTCGAAACGAAACGAACTTTTCCCATCAATTTCACTTCAAAACTTGAGTCAAAGTTGAGAAAAAAGCGATTTCCGACTGCTAAGATTGCGACGACTGTTTCCTTGTGCACACATTGAAATGGCAATTAAATCTGCTGATGCTGCTGCTGCTGATGCTGCGGCATTGCAACTGGGAGGCAAGGAAGGTAGGTAGTACTGGTAGATGCCCCATATTACTGTACTTTGGTGCGTTGTGTTGCAATGGAGTCACGTTGCGATATCTCAATGTCTGCTGTGGAGCTACTGTTGCCATTGCCGTTGACACTGTCCCTACTAAATGGACAAGCAACATAATCAAAATCTGTGAGTGTGTGTGTGTGTGGATGTATATGTTTGTATGTGTGTGTGTGTGTGTGTCTGTTAGTGTGTTGTTGCTGTTGTCGTTGTTGTGCAGCTTGTGAGTTTTTGGCTCAACACTGAAAATTATTGGTGCTTTAAACTAATCAATTTATTTAGAATGAACAATGAGAAGAGAGGACAAAGACTCGGGGCGGGATAGTTGAAATGTAAGGGCGCTGCATGAATAAGAAATTGAAATTTGAATTTTTTTAATTGGTTTTTTTGTTTTTTTTTTTGAGGGAAAGTGGTGACATGAGATATATTTATATAGAGAAAGAGAGTTACAAAACGTTTAATAATGAAAGATGGCATTTAAATAGAAGAGTATACAGAGTATTTAAATTCATATTAAATATTTTGAGTAATTTGTTAAATATTTAAATTTGCTAAAAATGAACTTGGATATTAATTAATTAGTTTTGTCAACTGTAGCCAGCTGTTTATTGATTTTTTTTTGTAGTATTAGTTTATTTGTAATTGTAATTTGTAACAAAGTAACGAGTAGTACAGGCAAAGTTAAGCAGACATGCCGAAAAAGTATGAAACTTTGAGCGCAAGTTCGCATAGTTTTTAGTTTTTAGTTTTTAGTTTTTATTTTATTGATTAAAATGTACAATAAAGTTGCTTTAGAGTGAACTAATAAAGTACAGCAAACGAGCTACATTTTAAATAGAGCGAAACGCTTTAAATTGGAGTTTTTGTTTTTATAGTTTTATAACTTGAGTTTATCGAGCTGTTTACTGGTTTGTTTTTGTTTTTCAGTTTCTCTTAGTTCATGCAACTTACCCGACCAGTCTACTATCTCGAAATGTCCTTTTAGTTTATTTGGGCATAAATAGAATGGGACATGTTTGGTATTATTTTCAAAACAGTCGATAAAACACAATGTGCAACAAAATAAAAAAGACATAAATTTGTTCAAATTAAACTTGGGCATAGCTGTCTATGGCTATGGAAAACAAACAAATAAATATATGTACATATAATATCAGAAATCGACACTATTTATATGCAAACCGCATAATAAACTTCCAAGTTGATAATTGATAGTAAGTATAAAAACAAGAGGATAGCCTTTGACTTTTGGTTTTGCGTTTCGTTTAGTTCGGAAAAGTTTTGCTTTTGGGCATGTTTTGAGCTATGAGTTACGAGTTTTTTTTTATTTCTTTCTGGATCTGCACTGAGGGTTTGTTGGTTGTTGGGGTATAACTGCATATTTTTGTTATTGTTTTGTTTTGTTTTTTTTTTGTTTTTATGAAATCAGAACTAGTTATCAAATTGCAATGAGCTGTGTGCAGAGCCTAAGGCTTTTAAAGTGGATCTAAGCAACATACCTGCCGTTGTTGTGACGGAAGAGTGCCAAGATTTCCTCAAAGGTTTTGTTTTTGGTCTCAGGAACCTTTTTGTACGTGAATATCCAAAATATGGCTAGGCATACGCTAAATGGCAAGAACGTGTAGTTTTCCAGAGCGGTCTGAAAACGAAAAATTAATAAGTTAAATGGTATAAATGATCGAAAGAAGACTTACCTTCATGCTGGGGAAACCAATGCCAACCACAAAATTAGCCATCCAATTGACCAGCACTGCAATGGCCATGGCACTGGGCCTGGGGCCCTGAGAGAACAGCTCCGCTGTAATCATCCAGGGTATGGAGCCAGGTCCCACGGCAAAGAATACAACAAAGCCAAGCGTTGCCACCACAGACAGATATGACATCCAATCGATCATTTCCTGTACATAACCAAAAAACTCCTATACAAAATGCATAGTAATCGCATTCTCGTTGATTTGTAGGCTTTTCTTTTTTTTGTTTTTCAATACTCATTTAACGTTTGAAACCAAAACAAATCAAAGAGGTTGACATCATCATATTCATGATTCAATAAATAAAAGTAAAATATTATAATCTTAAGCCCTTCTATATAGTAGAACTAATCACTTTTATGCATGAGTTGAGCTTATTTCTTAGTTAGTAAAAAATTACTTGGAAAGCATGTTTTAAATTGATTTCTTGGTTCTCAAAGAGTTGAATATGTTCTCATTGCTGCACTTTTTTGTTTTCACAAAACAAACTGTCACTTGAGTTTTTATTTCTTTTGCTGTAACCTTTGCTTAAAGTACAAATAGTAGAAAATACTAGAATATCTTAAATAAATAATATTAGATTATATCAAGTCTATTTAGTAATAGTTAATAAATGAAGCGGCGTGTTACACATTTGACAGTGTGTGAGTTTGTTGTTGTTGTTGTTGGGTGTTTGAAAGTGGGCTTTTCTTAAGCGTTTTTCAGCGCGTGTTCTGCTCTAGTTTTCGATTTAGCGACAGCTTTGTACAATTTCCAACCTTGGTTTGTGTGTGTTAACTGTTTGCATTTGGTGCCCGGAAAACAATGTTTTTTTTTTTTTTGCAAATTCGTGTGAATTGTATTTGCAATTGAAACTGTGTCGTTGGTTTTATTTGTTGCTTGTTGAAGAAGCCCAATTAAGTTAAAATGAAAATTAAATCGAGAAAAATAAAGTGGTTAAATTAAAGTTTTTTGCACATTCGTTAAATGGATTGTGTTTGAGTGGGGGCAAAAGCCTGCCAAGTCGAGAATAGCTTTTAAATGAGGGGCGAGACAATTGCATAAATGAGCTGCCAACAACTTGGAACGCGGTCAGTTAAAGCGAAGTCTTCTCTCAAATTAAGAAAAGACAGTTTTAAATGATGGTTGGGCCTGCTTGATACTCAAACTATTCAGTTAATAACTGAATGTGCAGCTCATTTATGCAACAACTTAACCTAGGCACAACACAAAAAGTAAGCTTGAAACTATTTTATTAACACAGCAAGCAGTTTGTATTCAAGGTGCATAAAATCGTGCATTAGATCAGAAATAAAAAAATATGAATAGATATGCATAGAGTAATAATACTTTGTTTGAACAATTATTCAAGCTCTCTTTAAAAACGACTGCTTAGTGCATTCATGGCATGCATTAATAGTATTCATATAATCTATAGTGTGCCATTAAAAACATATTTCAAAATTTGTATACAAAAAAAGTATTAATAAATTCAGTGGCTTAGTGTCGGCCTATAAATATCATAGCATAATATATTGTATGTACTAATTTAAACATATACATACTATCTACATATGGTACATATTGTATTAAATGCAATACGATAGAAAGGAATGGTAAATTGTTGCTTGCAGAGAGGCGCAGCTATAAATTCAACTTGTTATAAATTCAAATATACATATCTCACATCAATAATTTATAGAAATACGCACGGGACAACTGTCATGCCATGTTTTTAGTTTTTTTTCTTCTTCTATTTTTATTTTTTATTTATCCGCCCGTTTTTGTATATTCATTTTTTTGGGGTTGGGGCGGAGGCTACATAACTTCATGCATAAAATATGTATGTAAATATTTAAATATTTATATAAACACACGCAATATGTATGTACTTTTGGCTATGATTTAGATGCAAGTAGCATTAGTTTTAAAATATATTTCGACAGCGTCAAAAAAATCCATTATCAAAATCAAATGCAATATGCAAAAGCACCAAAAATGTCAGGCAAAAATTTCTTGACGCCATTCAAACTAATTGTATCTAAAATGTATAGAGTATATAAAACGAAGGCAACGCCTGTACTTGCCTTAATCAAAAATGAAATCGTTATGAATATGGAGAAGATAAACATGCCGCCCAGTCCATACAAATGAAGTGTTCGACGACCTGTGCGATCCATTAGCGGTATGGACACCAATGTCATTACAACCTGTTGAATCAAAAATTTGTAGTTTTAATAGAGTTTCTTCGTGGTTAGTTTGTTCTCGTTTACCATAATGGCGCCAATGCCTATCGTGGCAAACTTGGCGCTCTCCTCAGTCAGTCCGGAGCTCATGAAAAGCGATGTGGAGTAGTAGAAGACGGCATTGATGCCACTAAACTGTTGACTCAACTGCATCACAATGCCAATGATCAATGGCGGACGCAGTGTTGGCGAACAGATTAGCTCCATGGTCGATATATGGCTTTCGGACTGCTGGGCACGCTCCTCGGCGCGCATCTCTTCAATGTCCTCATCCACAGAACCGGAGGCGCGCAAGCGACGCAATGCTGCATAAAGAATTTCATTAATGTTAACGATATTTTTTTAATTGATAATTGTTTTACCTTTACGCGCCTCCTCCTCCCATTGTTTGGTAATGAGCAAATATCTGGGTGATTCGGGACAAACTGGCAGTAATATTAATTGCAATATTGCTGGACATATGGCCAGGCCCAAGAGTATGGGCCAGCCGTCATTAGTGCCTAAGATTTGTTCAATGCCCAACACTTGGGATAATAGTAAACCTACAGTCACAGCCAATTGATTAACAGTACCTAAACCACCGCGTAGATTCAGTGGTGCTATCTCAGAGATGTACATTGGCACCAACGATGTATTGAGACCTGCGCAAAACGACATAGAATTAGTATGTGAGCAATGTTAGTTTCGGTTAAAAAACTTACCGCAATTAACACCAATAATAAATCGGCCAAGGAATAACATTTCATAGGAATGACTAACTTTTGTAAAACCCATCAAACAGGCGCCCGATATACCAAGCACATTGTTCAACAACAGACCGCCTTTCCTATTTATAACAATAGAGACAACAATTTAGTTTATTAATAAAGAGTAATCTGCGTTTTAGTTTTGTGGGTAGTAACCAACCTGCCAAAACGATTGGCCATCCAGCCGCCACTGAAACCGCCGAGCATGCCGCCAATGGCAAATATGGAAACAGCAACCGAATACAGTTGCTGAATGAACTCTTCGCTAATGTCCTCGCCATATCGATCCTTGTACACATCCTTCATGAAATTCTCAATATTCTTTTCGGGCGCATTGATGACTCCAGTATTGTAGCCAAATTGCAACATGCCCAGCACCGCCGAGAATATTGAATAGGTGAGGAAGAAAGTAAGACCCTAAAAAATTGATCCAAATAACGAAAACTCGATGAAATTAGCTTGGCAAGAAATCAGCAATCGAAGGACGGGATCCAGGATGATTGGTTGGGTTTGTGCGGGTTCTTCAAACGCTTTGCAAACAAGTGTGCACCAGAAATCAAATACTATTTATTATACTTTTGGGAGATGAGGCCAATTTGCTACTTGTTAAAGTTTTAATTGTTGCTAAATAAATATATATATGTACTAACTTGTCTGTTGTTCAATAAAAAGTTGTTGATGTTAAATAATAATAAGAAAATAAAACACAAATTAAATATCTACAGAGTTTTTGTTTATCAATATCATATTTTATTCAAACCAAAAAAATAAACAAAATACAACTTTAAAATAGCATAAAAATTAATTAAATTATATGTGTAATTTTCAAAGCCGTCTGTGTAATGTGGGGTATTCGAAAGTTGCGTCCATGCAGCTCACATATAATATCAATTATACATCGCCTTGTAGATAACAAATTATTGTTTTACTCGTATACAAGTTTTTTTTTTTTGATCATGAGCACAACTTTTCAGTGTCATATTGTTTGTTGTGTTTGTGCGTGTGTGTGTGCGTGTGTGTCTGTGGCTGTTTTGGTATTGGTTTGTGGTATTTGGTATTGGTATTGGTTTGTTCATGAATAGAAATGAAATTCAAGTATTTAATTACACAACATGGCAAATAATTTAAGCTACAAACTTGTTCTAAAAGTCTTAGCTTCCGTCTGTGCGTGTGCTCCTCCAATCTGTCGACATATTCGCGCAGCTCCTCAATCTCCTCCTTCACCTGCTGCACGGTGTCCAGTTCGTGTTTGATTGCCACCATGTCACGCTTGACCTGCAGACAGACAGACAGACACACAAGATAGATAACAGCAGGAAATCCACAAATTTTGCATCTCTTTTCTTAATGTTGTAAAGTTTTGTTAAGTGCTGCACTTACCTCCGATACCTCACTTTGGCAGCTCTCCACGGACTTGGTCAGCTCCTGCAGCTGTGTGCGAATTTCGCACAAGGCGACTGTCGTCTCCAGGTGTCGATCGCCTCGCTGCAGTTCATCGAGTTTCGCTGATAGATTCATGCTCATCACGCTAACTTGCTTTTGCAAACTGCGGCAGCAACGTTGCAGTTGCAATTACATTATGCAGACCGCACCGCATTACCAAGAACAACAGAAATGGGCGTTATTCCCATATGTATGTTGTGGGCGTGGCCGGGTGCGGGTCATATGCGTGCAGTGCATACAATTCAATTGACGACGTTGCGTGACGTCACGTGCCACAAGCCAAGTCACGCAAAGTGCCCCCAAGACATTTCATAGTTGTTGTTGTAATTGTTGTTGTTGTTGTAGTAGTTGTATTTGTTACAGTTAAAGAAAATATTAAGCGAAAAATGCACTTTAGTTGTACGATAGTAGCTAAGAAAATACCATTCTGGCTTTTAACGCTACAGACTACGTAGTTATTTAGCGTATCAACGTAATTTATTTTTGTGGCGCAAGTTGAGCAAACGAAACGAACGCCACAAAACGAAATTATTTATGACCGCTTGCATTAAAATTTACCGAGCTATGCAATTATTGAGGAATGAAGCAACATAAATTTTATGGCTTTTTGGGCTGCAGCAACTAAAACTCAAAATAACCAAAAACGCAAAATAAAAAACTGAAATAATAATAAAATGCACACACAGAACGCAGCAAACAAAACTAAAGATAGAGCACAACGCAAGAAGCAAGCAGGCAGGCAGGCAGGCAGAGGAAGACAGACAGGCAATAACAATAAGAAGCACCAACTAAACGAAAGGATTTGTGTATTATTGCGGTTCCCAAAGAATAACACACAAACAGTATAAAAAGCCAAGCCACTAAGTAAATAAAAAGTAAGTTTAAGTAAATTGTTGGTATTTTTCGTTAAGGTTACGACAAGAATAATGCAGCAGCCCGGCTCAGTAACGAAGAGCACATACATATAAGCTTATGCAAACACCGCAATTTTAATACTCTTAGCAACTGAACAGAAGTTAAATGCTTTACAAAATATGCCTTAATATCAAGCAAAGGTATTGTTACATAATTTTTCAAAAGGCAGGGCAATAACATTATAATTATTTAGCCTGTTTGGAAATCTGTTGTGTCTCATAAAAGTATGCTACAGAATTCTGCAAAATCCAAAACAAAACTATTAGTTCCCTTTAGAGTGCCGTAAAATCTACAAGTAGTAGAAAAAACCGTTACAGCTTAAAAAATCAATCTATATATTGAAATTGATCTATGTTGGCCTCCTTTGAATTTAGTGTGTTATTCTGGTTTAAAATCGACTTTTGAGTCTTTATAGAATGCATAAAATTTACATTTTCATCAACAACATGCACTGGCATCCAAACAAATAAACACCCACGTGCTTCGTGAGTGCATGTTTGGGCAATGAGAGAGAGGCTGGAGAGGGTAGTGTGTTGCTTGCCAAAAGCACTATACGTGTACATAAAACGGCATAGTATCTATGACTGAAAGTGAGAAGTGCTTTTTGTTGGTTGAGCAAACAAAACGCGCGAGTGGCGTCCAAAATCAAACAGCAACAGCAATAGCAACAAACAAAACATGACGCAAAAGTTATAGGCGACAACAACAACAGCACACTGTTGGCTAGAATTGTGTGTGCGTGTGTGTGTGTGTGTGTGTGTGTGTGTGAGGAATGCTCGTATTGGGCGATGATAACTAAAATGCAAACACTATTTCCCAATGTATGCATACGTATACGACACGTAGGACGCGCACACAGTGTCTCCCACTTCATCTCACCTCACCTCACCTTATCTCACCACCAGCTGCTGCTGTTGCAATGCTATGCACTTGAGTTGGCTGCGCATTATGTTAATACGCCTATGTGGCAGGCAGGCAGGCAGGCAGGCAGGCAGGCAGCGAGAGTTATTTGCAACATGTTGTTATTATTTGTTGTTGCCGTTTCTGTTGTTATTATTTGTTGTTATTGTTTTGCATTTCACGGACATTGTTGTGCCGAGCATAAAAGGATTATTTTATGCATACATCAGCAACGAGCAGCAGCCAACAGCAACGAGCAGCATGATCTAGGACCAGAACGAGCCGTATCCTGTGTAAGTTATTGTTCTCCATGAAAACAATTGTTGTTTGTGCATGCATGTATGTATTGGCATGCATACATATCTCTTTCTCTCTATCTATCTCTGTCCCTTTCTCACAACCCGTATAGCTATAACTGAATCTCGGAATTTGCACTTGTATTCGCATAACGTATACGTATTGGTTTTCATGTTCCTGTCCGTGTGCTTCTGTCAGATGCAGGAATTTTCAGTTTTGTGTAACGGATTTGTATACGTGAGCATTTAATAAAATTTCTGCCAATTTCTGCCAACTCGCGCAATACGCAGCTACTTTATGCTTCCTCTACCGCTATACCTTTTGTATTGTATATTCATTTAATGCTGTCTGTCGCGTATGTTGTAAGTGTGTGTGTATGTGTGTGTGTGTGTGTGTGTGTGTGTGTTGTCCTTGTGTCGCAGAACTGGGCCTGCATGTATAAAATATATTATTATACATTTGAGTATTTTGTGCATTTTGACAAGGGTATTGCTGGTGTGCGAAAAAGTCACTTAATATCAGCATACATGATGGCAACAGTAACTCATAAGGGGATTAAGCTGAAAACTCTACGGCTAAAGTTACTGTACATTATAGCTGCAAGAGTATTAAATTTGATGGCACATATTTAATTAAAAGTCGTATTCACATCAGGCACTTTAAACACAACAATATTTTCAAGATTAAAATTAAAAGTCAAAATTCGTAGCAATAAAAAAATATATATATCACATTAAATACATGTTTTTCTGTACAGATTTTAAGTTGTTTAAAACCAATTGGCATATGGGACATTCACCAAATGTTCGAAATCATATATTGTTAGTTTTTATTGTATTATTATTTGCTTTTATATTGTCTTCACTTTTCATTTGATGGCCTTTTAATTGGAATTGGTTGTTTAGTTTTGAGCTCACGTTGAATTTGTTGCTTATTAGTTTTATTTATATTTAAGGTTTTTGTGTTGAGTTTTTGCATATTTTGTGTGTTTTTCTTTTGGATGAATTGCATGAATTTACAATAATTTGTAAAAGTAGATTGGAAAATTTGATTTGATTATTTTATGGTAATTTCTTGCTTTGTTTTGTATGCCAAGCAAAACGAAGTGAGACAACACATGAGGATACAAAATATAAATTCAATGCACCAAATTGCAGTTAAGTTATGGGTAGATCAAGAAATCTTATAGGTACGAGCATTTTTTCTTCAAATTATTGTTGTTTTAATTTTGAACAAATATTTTTTCGCATATTTATTTTTTTTTTTTGTGTTAGGACCATTCCGCCAATTAGTTAAACAGTTTTTTTTTTTGTGAATAAATAAAATAATTGGTCAACAAATTAAAAAGTATGTGTTAGGCCTGAAAATATTGTGTGACTTTTGGCAGGCACTGTTCGCAATTGACAGCTGTATGAAAGATAATGCAAGAGTTAAGTATGTGGTTTTAGTATTACGGTGGTTGGAGATTCGAGCTAATTATGGCTTTGCTGGCATGAGTGAGGGTCGATAAGTAAATGAGTTGAGCTTTAAGTGCTCGATGCTGATTGACTGCCTGGACAAAGATGTCTGCTTGTTAATGTCTACGAGTGTGTGAATAAGTGTGAATGAGAGTGTGTGTGCGTGTATGTGTTGCATGGTTGTGCTTTGAAGTGTGTACAGCGACTTAATGGCACTCCAACACTTTTCGGCATGTCATAAAGAACATAACACACATAATACACTCACTCACTTACACACAAAAACACACACACACTCAAACAATAAGAGCAGCAGAAGCTTCGAAGTTCACAGATTGTTGTGGCTGGCTTTCAAGTGCCCTACAAAACGCATCAAGTGTGCATGTGTGTGTGTGTGTGTGGTACAGCCACCGTGTGCCACCACACATACTTCATACTTGCAACAACTGAAATTTGCGACTGATTGCAACCGCAATAATTGCAATGTGGAATAACTAAATTAAATTTTTGGCATTTAGTGCTATTAATTGAAATTTAATTGTCTGACATGCAAAAAATTTTGACGGACTTTTATTTGTTGTCTAAAATAATTAACAAATCAATTTTGATGATTATATGAAGTGCAACATACGCAAAGTGCAAAAGTGTTAAGGGGAAGTACGAATGTTTAAAAAATATTTGTATAGATTATATTTTTGATTATAGTACATGTATGTTAAAAAGTATTTCATGTTTAGATTTTAATAAAATATGTATTAGTTTGTAGTAGCATATGGAAATTGCATACTCATTGAGTGGCGTAAATACCAGACCACTTTGGGTTTGGCTTCTGTATAGTTGTAGTTGCAGTTGTAGTTGTAGTTGTAGTTGTTGTTGTTGTTGTTATAATGGTGAAGGCAGTTGTGATTGTTTTCGGGGTTAAAGGAGAGTAGATGGATGACAAGAACATACTTATTTGAAAAGTATTTGCAATATTGATATTGCAAATGTGAGTTAAACAGTTCACAATGTTTAAATGTTTCCTTAAATATGGCAGTTCGATATATACAGTTATAATGAAATTTGATAATGGAGCTGTCTAAGCGAATATAACTAGATAAAGCATACGACATGTTGTTGTTAGCATTAAGGCAAAACATATATAATTGAAATTTAATTATTTTAAATGAGATGTGGCACGCATTTACATATGATGCTTTTTATGCTCAATAGATTCAATTGTGTAATATAATGTGAACACAATGTGTGTGTGTATTTTTTTTTTATTATTATTGAATGCACTAATATTTGCATTATGAAATCAATGTGGTAATTTTATACAGTTTTTGTCAAAGCAACAAAGCAACACAAAACGAATGAAGCTAATTTGCAATTTTTCATTAAAACTTATACAAATTAAAACGCCTAGTCGTTTAAAGGATAATAATACAAACATACACTCATACTAAAACATACAATCAACACACACACACACATTAAAAATGTAATTACATATTTTAAAAAATAAGTTGAAACAATGAGAGCGTTTATTTAATATGTTTGCATTAATTTAAAATATTTGCACGCTTGAAAAATAAACATATTATGCACAAAATAATGAATACATGGCGTATGCGTTATGTTCGAGTTGTTAATTATTTCTATGCTGTTTTTTTGTATCAGTATTATTGTTATTATTATTATGATTATTATTAAAATTAATTTTAATAGTTTGGAATGCTTTGTATATGTACCTGGGTGGCATTGTGCCCATCATTTTGTCGGCTCTTTTTTATTTTTCTGTGTTCACACTCCGCCGCTTATCAGATTTACAATTTCTCTTACTCTCTCTCTCGCACTCTTTCTGTCTTATGTTTTGCGTCGAAAAACGTTTGGCTTAATTAATATATATTTTCATGTTTGTCTTTTGTTTGCTTTGTTGTGGCATTTTTATTTGGTTTTTTATTCAGCAAAATTTCTTAACCCGAGTTTGTTTTTTTTTTTTTGTTTGGTTTTTGGTGAATGTCGCATGTGCTCGCAGTTGTTTTGGGGTTGATGTTGTGTATTTATTTATTATTTTTGAACTCTTTTGTAGGGGAGCGTTGCGCAACAAAAACAACACAACACACACAAATGCCCTCAATGAATAATTGACATTTTAAGGACACGCTTTGGACACTTAAATGAACATAACTTGCGCAAATCTGTGTTGAACGAAGGAAGGGGAAGTAAAATAGTTAAAATATTTGCACATAAATTTTGCAAAAAAACAAAAGCACTAACATAAATACTAGGAAATAGAAGCTGTAGAGCGGAATTTGTTAAATTAACTTTGTTTGTGCTATCAATTAAAGGACAAAACAAACTCACAATTTTTTTCGCAAGTTTGCTGATATTGTAAATTAAACATGGAGTAGTCAAATACATAAATTAAAATTAAATTATTTGTGCGTGCCATTTAATGTATAAATTAAAAACTACGAGTATATATTTTACATTTGTGGAACTCAAATTATATATGCGTTTTGCAAAATAATTGCTGTTTATTTGTCTAACTAAATGCTAATACTTTATGGCGGACATTTTGTGGCGCATGCAAATTAAATGACGCATAATGAGGCGGCACGCAACATACAAAAAAATATAATCGTGTTGTTGTGGCCGTTGTTGCAGTTGGCTGTTACTGCCATTGTGTTGCATGTTCATTATGCGTTCATTTCAATTGCATGACCAGTCACAAACGAAAGCAAAATTAAACAAAAGAAAATGAACAAATTCAGTTCGTTCAGTTTGTCATTTTTTTACATACTCGAGCAGCAATTGGCGCAGTGTTTCCTCATCCTCGCCATGACATCTCAATCTAGACTCTCGATCACGATCATCACGATTCGAGTGGCGTTGACGTTTCGGGGCATAGCTGAAGGAATGACGATAGAAACGGCCGTTGTTTATATTCTCACCACGATAGGCGTCTGTTTTTTTTTTGTGAAAAATAAAATCCAAAATGTATGGTTAGTTATGGCTTAAAGATTGTAATGCAAGATACCTTACCTTCGGGTCGCAGGCGCACTGGCGGCGAGGTCAGCTTGAGTTGTGTTGACGTTGTTGTGGGCGGAGTCTTACGTCGACCACCAAAAACATAATCGTAAGAATCTTCGCTCAAATTGGACACTGAACAAGGCATATACACGACAAAAAGAATAACGAGCAGGCTCATAAGGATTTATATTGGAAACAAAATCGTTTACGCTTAACACTGGTTTAAAACCCAAACAAAAACAATTGAAAACTTATCCAAATAAACACAAATTATCAAAACTCAAATACAAACTATGTATGTATTTATTTATACACAAACAATCAAAAATAAAGCATTGGCAGTGTGCCAAAATATTGCGACAAAAATTATTGACAACATATACGTATTTTATAAAATCAAACATAAAAAATAATTATAAGCATTATTCAGAACGTAAGCTTTTGTTGTTCCTACTCGGTTCTTGTTGCAGTTTTGTTGTTGGGGGCTTTCGTTTTTTTTTTTTCATATACTCACTCTAAATTGAAAATTTAATGTGTAATTTGTAAATAATTTGTCAAGATTTGTTTGCATTTTTATTTTGTTGTCCGGGGTTTTTAGATATATGTATATTTAAATGGAAGAAGAGAGCACAAAATTGTTATAGTTTGTTAGCAGTTTGTTTCAATTTCGGTTTTATTTATTTGACAGTTATGGGCGAGCACAAAGGTAGTAGAAGTAAGTGAAGTGGAATTAGTAACGGCTGCCAAAAACGTTAAAACAAAAAAAAATGTTAGCCAAGCAGCTGCGAAACACAATTTTTTATTTGTTTGTCATACTCTGAGTGCCAAAACGGTGGTGGTGAAGTTTATTAGTTTTAGTTGATATGTAAATCTGACAGATCGTTTATTGGTTTATAAAAGGTTTTTGTAGTATACGTTAGTATTGAACAGATGTAGTCCTTTCGAATAAGCAGTTAAGTCTTGGTATTAGACTGGTATCAGAGTATAACATAGTCGGTCAAAAACCGACTTTCAAGCTTGCTATTGGATACAAAAAAAAAAAAAAAACACACGGCAGCATCAAATCAGAGCACAGCTACTTGAAAAAGTTTTGTTTTTTTGAGGGGGTTTTAAAAATAAAAAACATTGTTTTTTGTGTTTTTTTTTTTATATAAAGTTGTAAATACAAAGAGCAAGCAGAGATAGTGGACAGAAAGAGCTACTTTTAATTAATGGACGACTGTTGGTGGACATATTTTGTTGTTGTTGTTTTTTGTTATATTTTGTTTGGAAGGGTATTGGATAGATCGATTGATTGATTGTCGGAATGAGTGCGGCTGGCGCAGCTAAAAAATGCTAAACAAAGTTAACAAAAATGTGATTGAGTAACTGTTACTGTTACTGCGGTATATCTATGTGTGTGTTTCTGTGTGTGTGTGTCTGTGTGTGTGAGTGTAAAGCAAAAACATGTATTCTCGTGTACTACTATGGCATGTGTTTCAGTGATGAAGTCAAAATCCAAAAAAAAAAATGGATAAAATACAGCCGCAATTATGTCAGTAAACAAATCAAAAATCCAATCTACACATCAATTGAAGTGGCAATAAAAATACTTGGAAAATCACATGACTTATTTTATATCTTGCTTTTGGTTTTCCGGCAAAATGTGCTGAAGAATAACATCTATAGATAGCAAACGTACAAAAAAAAAACAAACAAAAAAATAAACCAACGATTTATAAAAAAAAATGCAAAAAATAACTCGAGCAAACAACAACAAACAATCAAAGAGATTAATTAAGCATGTAAGGCAATTTTAAAAAAAATCATTCAAGTATTTTGATTCGTTAGTGCACCTGGAAATACGCTCAATGGCTGAAGCACTTGGGTGGAACGCAACGGCGGTGGTAGCGGTGGCAGCTGTCCAAACGGATCTTGATCGTTTGAAATGGAAGACGTTGGCGGCGAGATCATCGATATATCACCATTGGTAGCCATTTCATTACTGTGGCCAGCTAAAATGTACAAGATTTGCAAAGATTTGCATTAAATGCGTCACACAACAACAAAGGAAGAAAAAAATTTCAATTTTATTGTAGCCACAACAACAACAACAGCAAAACAACATAAACACACCAATGCAAAAGGCGCTCAAAGGTATAAATGTGATGTGGCGCCATATTTCGCACATACATAAATTGTGTGGCAAAAGGCATGAGGCAGCTGCACGGCACGGCACGCATGCATGAGTGCATAGGCAAAGCTTTTAGCTCGCCAACGCCTCGCTGGGCAACAACACACACATGGCAACGGTAAAGGATTGTAAGTAAGCCACAGGAGAAGCGAAGCAAGCAGCCGCATATGTGCTTCTCCTACTTATATTTGGCTTAGACCTGACTGTCTAGGTCTCGGTCTTGGGTCACGTTGCGTGCCTTTGCATAAAATAGATTCCATTTTGATTCGCTTGAGCAGCAACGCAAGGCAACGTTTTTGAAAAAATTATTGCTAGACGCAGCTTGAATACTCTTAGAATAGGACATTTACCTTTTTGCACGATATAGTTTGATCAAAAGTACTCTGTTGGGCAAATGTTGGACGGAAAATGAATACAAACAAAAAGTCAACATACAGTTTAAAGTTAAATTTTGTTAGAAATTCTGATGAAGAAAGTCTTAAACCTTTATGAGTTTCGATGCCTAATAACTTCGGAACTTTCGCATACCCTTTATTTTTTATAGAGCACAAATTTGCATTTATTTTTTACAACTTTTCGTATTTTTTTGGCCAGCACATGAGTTGTAGGTGGGCTTAAAAACTGCCTCGCTAGCTGCAATAAATGTGCCCGTAGTCAGCTTCTTGTTGTGGTTTGCTATGGATTCCACAGGCCATCACTTGAGCCAGCACCGACACACACACACACGCACACACACACACACTATGGCACAACACGTGCAAACTTTTTGTACGGTTTGGTATTTTGAATTTTTATTATTTGCAATTTGCGTTAATGTTGTGGAAAAAAGCATGTGGCTGTTATGGCTGCTGGCTTTAGCTATAAGCATATCATATATCTGTGTGTGAGTCGTTCTATGGCATATTGAATGGCCATTTGTGCCACAGTCTCTCACACACACACACACATTCGCACACACTAATGACCTTTTCATGGCCGTTCGTCGATGAATGTAAGAAATGCGAGCAAATTATAGAAGGATAGGATCAGAGACACATACCATACATCTACTTTCGAACATTGCCAGTTGTCGTTATTGACAAAATGATTTGTAAACATTTTGCGCGTCATTAGCTGCAGTCATTGCCATTCCAACGGTTGAAAACTTCCTTGAATGCCATTAAAGCATTTTCGTATTTAACAGATTAAAATCATGCATGCAGCAACATGTCTCCGACTGCTCAGCACAGAATGGACCGCAACCACAAAGATTTGGCCAGGGGGTGGTTGGGGGCTGTGCGGGTGTTCAGGATGCAGTCACCTGGTTAAGTTCTTTGCTGACACTGCAAACTGCTTCCGGCTTCAATTGCATCTACGGAACGGCTGCAGCTCAAGGCAGAGACAAGACCAAAACCTGACCATGTAGGCCAAATAGAAGTCAAGTCTCTGACCAAGAGAGAGACAGAGAGACAGAGATGGAGAGACTCTGTCATAGCGTGGATGCAAAGAGTTGCCTCAATCTTCACATGTGGCATGCAAATATTTGCTTAAATTTGTGCTGAGGTTAAGTTTTTTGTTTGCTCTTGCCTTTGCTTTTGCGGCAGCAGCAGCAGCAGCAGCACCAAGTTGATGACAGACATTCAATGGCCTCTGTGTTCGTTGCATCCATTCGCATGCCTCACTGGACTCTGTGTTTCTCTCTCGCTCTTCACAAAAACACACATCCAATGGCTAGCTAGCCTGACATAGAAAAATAGTTGTGGAAAATGGCAGCGTGCTGCGTTTTGACTGCATGCCAAGGCCTCAAAAGCAGAAACAGCTTCAAAACTCTCTTCTGACGATTCTCTGATGATGCTGATGACGCAAGCAGTTCGTTAGTGTATGCATATGTGTCCGTGTGTGTGTGTGTGTGTGTGTCTGCATTGAACAGTAAGCCATTTATGAGCTTGTGTATGCGTTTGTGTGACTTTGAGGCTTGGCCATTGACAAAAGTTCTTGACAAGCGCCGTCTGCCCGACGAATAGTTATGAAAAGTGGCCTCACACACAGTCGAGAGAGACAGTCGAGCAGGCAGCTGATGCCCTTCTTCTGCAGGCTCTCTGTTAGTTTTTAATAATTGAATATTATGCAATCAATGTGTGTGTGTGCTTCATTCAGTTTGTGGTTGTCAGAGTGCTTGTGTTGACTGGTGCGCATATTTCATTGCATACTTTTAGGCATTGCAATGTGCCTATTTGTATTATTTACATTAGATTTATGTGCTTGCAACAATACTGCGTGTGTAAGTGTGTAAGTTGTTAAACTGACCCTTGTTTGACTCAACTCAATAACAACCCGTGGATGGAGTTTATATGGCATTTAATGTAATAATTAGTTTATTGCAGCGCGGATTTTTAATACTAAACATTCAAAACTGACAAAACTTGGATAAGTTTTGCTTTTTACTGGGTATAATGCAGTCCTGGTGTCGTTGTCATTTACTCGTTTTCAGCTTATTTTCAGTTTATGAAAATTCTTGGCAAGCCTTTTAACGCAGCGCGAAGTTTCATAAATACGATGCTAGCCCACTCTACAAATTGCAATGAATAGCTTTACAGAGTTTTTCTTCTTAACTTTTCACCAGCCATTGCTTAACTTCTGCATTCGCTGACAGTTCATTTTATTAGCGTAATTTTTGATTTGTTTACAAACTTGTACAAATTCGCTAGCAAAATTCACCAGCCTTTCTACTTTGACTTCCTATCCCCTCTCCAACTACTCCTATTTTGTCTACAACTAACGCGCTGGTTCTGCTCGCTCGCTCGCTGTTAGTCTCCAATCAAATTAGCAAGTAAAATTGAAAACTGATTTATTCATGAGCGCAACTAACCATTTTTTGAGATAAGAATAATTTAAAATTCAATTAACTAACAGTCTGAAACAATGGAAAGTTCCGCTGTTTTAGTTTTTTGTTAAGGGTTTGAGTTTGTTTTCAGCTTAAAGTTTGATTTAGTTTGTATTGTTTGTCCTAGGGCAGCATTTGTATCATCAACTGGCTATATCAATAACGCGTTCAGCCTACAAGAAGACTTTTGTCTTGGAAGTTTGTGTGAACTAAACACCATTGATTAAATGAAACAAAAGCCGCACACAGAGACAACCGCATAAATACATATGCACACGCATCAATACACCTGAATGCAACCACAGCTTTATTAGTTATCGTTGGTGTGCTTGTGTGTGTGAGTGCCTTGCTTGTTGTTGTCAATGTATGTGTTCATTAATAGGCTTTTGTATTTGTTAACCACAAAAATGATTGCCGCTCAAATGCACTTGAATTGCGCCATTGTTACTATTTGCGGCCGTATGAATGCTGTGTGCACCTCAAACCCAACCGCAAATCCTTTATTATTGCTTTGGCTTAAGCCAGAGAACGCATATGTGCTGTATAAAATTTAATACACAGCTTACAGTTCGAATGAACATGGATTGCGGTATGCAACCGAAGCAGCAGCTGCAACGTTGGACGCGCCAAATGGAGTCAGTAAATGTAAGCACGTGTCTGTGGGCAACACTTGACAATCAGCACTCAAAACAGATGGAAACACAAACACAAACACTCACACACACACACACACACATGCACACTGAAGGATGGCACTGTCCAGACAGTGCGAAACTCTGAAGATGAAGGCTTGGTTGGTGCTGGGTGCAAAAACGAATTGGTTTTCGACATTGACGCCCATCATTGTCATCCTATTCAGTACACTGGCTCTAGCAGGCAATTGCTCTACCGTCCTTTGCCATTTTCACCCCCTCTCTTTCACATACGCACATGGTCAGCCAGCAATTCTCTTGGTTGATTTTATTTGCTGGTCGTTCGGGGACAAAGTTTACACGTATTATCAGCGCTGTTTATTTGTCAACATACGTCCGTCGTATTTTTAAAATCACATTCATTAAGTTTGCCGGCACATGCGGCGTATGATTAATATTATGCTTTCGCCTCGAACGTGGTCAACACTGCAACAGCATTTCGTGCAATTCCAATCAAAACATATTGAAGGCTGTCGCTTTAATATTTCATCTCGGGCACTTTAGTCACAACGAGCGAACATTTGGCACATTATTAAAATTACTTCGACGGCTCGTAAAGACTGTCATATACATATATATAAAGATAAAATAAAAACATTTAAGAGTATGACACGGCTCATAAGCACATCGTAAATACTTTTTCAGTTTACTCAATAAAAATAAATTTAAAACTTATTCGATAATCCTTTACACTTTATACTTTTAATGAAAAGTCCGTCAAGGAAACAATTAAAAGTCTTGAAGTCAATTCGGTATTGATATTGACATCGATATAAATTGTGCAGTTGGAAAATTTATAGAACTCTCTACAAAATAAATGAGTTAGCCTCAGGACCACACTGCTAAGCATTAAGCCAACGTATTTAAAACCTGAAAAACTTTAACGCAATCCGCTTTTAAATCGTAGCAACAATGGTATAGTAAAAGTTTAAGAGCTATTTAAATATTTATATTTAATTTTTCGTACTCTTTAAGCACACAATAACAGTAAGTTAGTTACGCTTGATCCAAAAGGCAATCACACACACGCTTGCACACATGTTGGGTAATAAGTTTTGACTTTTAGTTGAAAACTTTAACTACGTTTAGTGCAAATATTTATTATACTACATCAGAAATCTATACTTACTGTTATGCATAGGAAATCCATTTCGTTGCCAGTCCAGGGCCAAAGCAGTGAATTATCATGCGTTGCTGCTGCTGCTGTTGGTGCTGCTGCTGCTGCTGATGATGATGATGGGGCAGAGTGGGAGACGACGATAACGATGGGGATACGAGTAAGAAGGCAGCTAAAGCAGCAAGCTGGTTCTAGAAATTTTAAGGCTCAGTTGCCTCCTTAATGCTGCTTTGTGCCAGTCGGATCCAATTTTAGCTGCATGAACTGTTCGCAGATCGCATAAGCTTCACTTTCACAAAAAATATATATACGAAGTGAAATATAAACGAACTAACACACACACACACACCAAAACAGAGAGAAAGAGAAAGCTTTCGGCTGCTGTTGGTGCCTTTTGCACTTGGCAAATGATAAAAACTGGCAAACGCACTGCTAGAAAATATGCATTTTTAATGCCATAAATTAGTTTTGCCGTTTGTCGTTGCAGTTGCCGTTGCCGTTGCTGTTGCTGTTGCCGTTGCCGTTACCGTGTTCCAGCGAGCTGCAATGAGATAGAAAGAGTCCGAGAGATAAGTACGTAGTTTGAATTTAGTAGAAATGTGCTTCATAAAAACCGCCCCAAGTTTGAGTGTCTAAAGCTGTTTAGCGTTATGCTATGCAAAAAAAAAAAACTAAGTGAAAAATATTCTCATTCTCTCTCTTTTTATCTGACGTTCCAAATGCGTTTTTAAATTTCAGGAAGGTTTATGTAATTTATAAACTAATAGCCAGCTTCCATTAGCACAAAAAGTCAGGTGCTGCAGCTGCAAAAGGTGGCAGCATGTTATATTCATTAAAACTATTTTCGTAAGCGAAAACTTTATATATCGCCATAACTAATTGAAATGTTGTTTTTGTTGAAGTCAACACCCTTTTCTTTTTGCGGTACAAAGTTGATTGCAGATATTACGACCAACGCAAAACAGTATTTTAAGGTAAGTTAAATTTGTTTCAGCATCAAAACTTAAATACAGTTATCAAATTCAATATGTTTTCCATCAGGTAATTCAATTTGGCCATTCATGTCAAAATGAGACAACCAATGTCAATAATTTTGCGATTCCATCTTGCAGGTACATACCAACCAAGGAGATTTGAGTCTGTCTCATTTCGAATGCAATACCCGAATCCGCTTTTCCATTTCCCACACTACACTTGGCCGAAAATTCAACTCCCAAAGCTAATCATAAGAATTGCATACAAAACTATTTCGACTTGCTGAAAATGGCCCGAAATGCAACGTAGCCGTAGCCGTTGCAGTAGTCTTACGAGTCCGGAACATTGGTGTTAGTAACTGAAAACTGCAAAGAGCCGCTTAAAAATTCATGAGTGTGAAAAGCCGCAAAGCGTGCAATGGGAAACAGAAGGGCAACGGCATACAGATGCAGTTGAAGTTGAGTTGAAAGCTGCTGAAGGAAAGTCGAACAAAAAAAGTTTGACAGCCAAACAAAAATCATAACTGGCTGTTACCCCCGGGATTGTGGATTAGATAAAGGCGGTGGTGGAGGTGGAGGATTTGTTGGTGTTGCAACCGCCTGCCACTGACAGTGTGAATGAATGTTTATTAAAGACAAAGTCAGTTGTTGAAAACGCTAACGAAATGAAACGTCCCAAAAATACGTGAAATGTCAGAGAATCCGCATTGTGACTTGTGTTTTGAGTTCGGAGCTTGAGCTCATATGCATAGGCAAAAATTGGCATGAATATGGTACCTACACTGGCCTCAACTCTTGGCCCTTAGCTACTGCAACAATGCGCATGAAATGGGTAAGAGACAAAGAGAGCGAGAGGGAGAGGGAGACAAAAAGACAAAAGGAAACTGGCTGTGTTATGGCCCGTGTGCAGAGACTTTTGCTTTTCATTCATACGAAATTACCTGCGGCCAAGAGGCGTAATGCCAGTTGGACTGCAAAATCCACTTAGGAAGTTGATACAATCAGTTGCTCCTCTGACGAGGCGAGGCTCTCTCACATGTATGTTGTATATGGTCTGGGCATGGGTCTGGGTTTGTTCTAGCCTGGCCTTCGTCTGCATGTGGATGGATTCATTAAAACGAATTGCTCTGACTGCCTCTTTGTCTCTTTACCTCTCTCTACCAAAAATAGTTCTGGGAATGGCGCTACAACTGCTCTATATGATGCAGTTTTTTGGCTTTTGTTTTTTTGTGAGGCAAGGGGGCAAAGCAGAGCTCATTGACGTGTGCGAGTGTGTGTGTGTGTGTGTGTGTAGGGGGAGCTTCTAGTGGATGCTGACTGCAACAGCAACTGCGATTGTGGCTATGTGTGCGGCTAGCTAGTTGCCTGACTGTCTCTCTCTCTCTCTCTCTTTCTATGGTGCCTTGGGTTTTTGTTTGCGCCACAAAGTATGCAACGGCTGCTGGTTTTGTGCACGGGAAGCCAACAAATGAATTAGCCTCCGCTTGTTGCCAATGCCCATCTATCTGCCAGTCAACCTCAACTCGTCCCGGCACGCCTCGCCTCGCCTCTCGCTCTCGCTCCATTCGTTCTCTCGCTTTCTCTATTTTTAGCTTATTTGCTTGTTTGTTTGCTGTTTGTGCCTGGCTTGTTTTGCGACTCGGAAACTACTTTGCTGCACAGAACACACACACAAATACACATACCAACTGGCCACAAAAGTCGAAAACGCATTAAAACTGTAAATTAACTGGAGATCGGTTTCCTCAACACGACCATATATACAATACTCTCTACACTATGTCCCCATTGATTAGCCACACGAATGCACTTAAAGTGCACCTAATTAGAGAAGACTGTGATTCACGTTTTGATGTGGTTGTTTAATGGGATGGTGGGTCGGTCGGTAGGTGGCAAGAGAATGTTTTTTTTTTTTTGTTTTTGCTTCGTTCGGCAGCGTCGGGTTTAGTTTTTTTTCTCGGTATGCTGTTAATTATTTATATTTTTTATTTAATGCGCAGCTTAGGCCAAAACCCATACAAACACTCATACATACATGTCCTTAAACATCCAAGTGTATTCATATGTACACATACATATATATATATATATATATATATATTTATTTTCATATTCATATGGTGGCCATATCTAAAGCTTTGGGCTTTGAGTCGCTCTAGTTGTTTGAAGTGGGCGCCCAGGCAACACTTCCGTATCAGCGTCGGGCGTGAGTTGGGCGAGTATTAAAAGGCATAAAGCATACATTCCACACACACATTGGCAAAGAGAGAGAGAGAGAGAGAGAGTTAAGTATGGAGAGGGAAAGCAACTTACATGCATATTGTGCCTACGCACACATTTGCACAAACAAACAAACCCCAAAGAGTCTCTCATCTAAAGTTGAACGAAGTAGAGCTCCTCCGAACTAAACTCAACTCTTACTCAGACTCTGACTTTTGCTCGGCTGAGTGATACATAGGCATCGTTCGGTATGGGGTCTCCGTGTCCATGTAACATGTTAATGAACTGCGCCAACTGTGTTTGCACAGAACTTAGTGTAATGTAATCCAAAGGCAACCAGGCAGGCCCAGCACAACTGGCTGACGAAATGACGATGATGATGAGGCTAAGCAGGCATCCATCACAAACACACACGTATACACACACACACACACACACACACACACACGAACACACACACACACCTCAACGCCCCAATGTGTCGAATGTTACGCCAAGGAGTAACTTTGACATTTAGCATTCAAGGCTTATGAGTGCGGCAAACACTAGGGAGAGCTAGAAGGTTGAAGGGAGTCGTACTGAATCTGATGGAGGCTGCAAAACCGCCTGGGCAATTGCCTTATGGTTATTTTCATAGCCCTGGCCTGGCCACAAAACTGCGAACCAAGTGTGTGACATGTGCTGCAGCAAAAACGAGCAAAAGCAAAGAAAAAACAAGAAGAAAAAAATATAGAAAATAAAACTAAAAAAGAAAGTCACAAAAGTAGTGAGAAAAACATGGGGAGACAAGCTGCAAACAGTTGGGATTTTTAGTAGTGACATTCTCGCTTATGGCCCAACAGACATCCGAGATGTGGCAACGTGCGAGGCGTTAACTAGCGTCAATTGGGGGCAGTCATAAAATAAAAAGGCTTCCTCCCTGCATATCCCCTTTTCTGAGTTGTTGCACAGTTTGTGAAACATGTTAATAATTTGGCGTGTTAATGCAAATTTTCAGATTCGTTTTAATGTTATAAGTTTAAAACATAAGGGTTTCGAATTTTCGAATTAAATCTTTAATATCTCATCTCATGTTATTGAAAGTCAATAAGGCTAGCAACATTTTGAAAAATCTGTCAAATTATGTAAATTATATAAGTGTCAAGCAGTTTAATTGCTTCATTTGCTGCTTATTCATTTAAACACGCACGCACGCACACACACACAGACACACAATGGACACGCCCAACAGCAATTAGATATTCTAAACACTGTGTTGAAATTATTTTATCGATTGTATTGCCAACAACATTTTGTGCATGCCACAATTTAGTCAAGTTTTTGCTTATTGACAGTATTTGAACAATCTTTGGCAACTGTCAACTGCTCAGTTGAGCTGAGCTGAGCTCGAGGAGCATGCAAATCAACTGACAGTTTGACGTCATAATTATTCATATTGTTGGCCAAACGACAGTGATAAGGATGTCGGAAAGGTGGGAAGGGGGGGCCGGGGAGTGTTAAGCAAAGACAAGTGCTGAACAGCACTTGCAGCAGTGTCATATTAATTTAGTCAAGTGGCCACTTAAATTTTACCACGACAGCAACAAAAACAACAACAACAACAACGATAAGCAAAAGGAGAGGATGGAGTATTTGAAGCCGGAAGGAACGTCAAAATGGCAGTCTTCGTGTGTGTGTGTGTGTGCGGTTTTTGTTAGATTTACATAGTAGATGCACGTGGACATTTAAGCTGTTGTTGGCTAAAAATGTCAGCAGCGACTTTTGTCAGCCTGTGCGCACAGAATGTGTACACAAAAAACGCCAAAAGGCAAACAAAAGTGACGTTAAATTGCCATCCGAACCCCAACCACCCATCATCTACCCAACCCCAACCACATCTAATGATTACAAATTGCTAGCGGCATTTTAATAACCGCACGACCGCAAAACATACAAAAAAAAACAAACTGAAAACCAAACAATAAATAAAAATCACACAATAAACAAAAAATAAAAAATAGAGCACGCTTTAGCGCGGGATAAAGCTGGCAAATCGGCTAAATGCGGCTTAAATGCATTGCCGCGATTAATATTAATTTCATGCAGTGCAGGGCACAGCAGGCCGCCAACGTCAGCAGGCACCGGCAACAACAATCAGCAACTTGTGCCATGTTGTTGTTGCATGTGTTGCAACAAAGTCGACAAGCGAGTGCGATGCTGCGGCTGATTAAGATGAAGTTGACGTTGGATGCTGCTGTAACTGCTGCCACATGCAGCAGCATCATCATGATGTTGATGCTGATGATAATGATAATGATAATGATGCTGACAATGGAGCACATCATGCGCATCATTAGCCAGGCGCCACAGCCAGATCCAGAGCCAAGAGTTCTAGGCATCATATTGCTAGCGAGACAGAGAGAGAGATAGAGATAGAGAGAGAGAGAGAGGCAGAACGGCTGGTTGAGATGAAGCGTGGCAACGTCACTCAATCTGACAATAATGTTTGTTTGCAACCATGCAACAACCCTCAACTAGTTTGTTGCCTCTTGCCACATCTGCCATTGCAATAATTTCATATACGCCGCACAAGCCGCAGATTGAAACTTTTTGAGGCCCACAACTTGTATTTGTTTAAACTATTTTCTAATCACACGCACACACACGCACAATTTTCCATTTCCATTTCCAATATTTGGCAATTTCCACTTTGCAGTTTAAACGACACAAGTTCCGGGTTACTAATTGGTGTATCTAGAAACTGTTAAACTGAGCAGCAGCATCACAAATTAAAAGTAATGCATTACAATCGGAATCGGAAACTATAATATATAGCGGCAACATGACTTATTTGCCGCAATTCGATTAAAAACACATTCCTACATTTGCATATTGAAGTTCATTTGAGTTTTCATGAAGTTACCTTTTGATGAAAACTATCAAATTCATGGCGGATAACATAATTAGCAAAAGCAGCGAACAACATCAAACCAAATATGTACTAGAAAACCCTTCACCCGAATAAACCTCTTACTAACTAGAAGCAACATAGATTTTTTCCACTAAAAATAGATATTTAATTTGACTTTTAACATTGTTTAGGTGTTATGTGTGTGTGGCTTAAAGTTTTTGATCCTAGCGAGAGAGCTTTACGCGTTACGAATTATGATGATTAACTATAAAGTTAGAAGGCTTGGTTAATGTGGTGATAGTTTTTTTAGTTGTTGAAGCTTTGAGTTTTGAGCTGTTTTGCTTTAGGTCTATTGACGGGCTTAAGTTACACAGGAATGTGTGGGTTTTTTTTAGTTCTCAAATTGCCAAGTGACAAGTGGAAAACTAATTGAATGGAAATTTCCGTCATTTTAGTCACACACAACATATATAATTATTGGCAATATGCTATTGTTTTGACTAGAAACAATTGGTAATCAGCATAACTTAATATGATAGTCAATAGTTGAAGGAAAAGTTTCTATTCCATTTATACTTTTGGAGCTTCATTAAAGTCTTTAAACTTAATTGAATCATGAAATTTTTGCAATTTCATTCAATTTCTTTGTCGAGTTTTTTTGCCTTAAAAAACTTGTTAAATATAACCAAATTGAAAATAATAATATTTTGAACGTATTGTGATAGCTTTATAATGGTAAATTTTATTGAATTTGTTTAGTCGCGTGGAAGTGCCATAAAAATCATAAACAGCAACTTGACGCTAACAATAAATGCAGCAAAATGCGAGCAAAATTAAAAGAGATAGACAGAGAGAGAGAAAAAAAATACCTTTTTTCAATATAAATATACAACAATTCAAATGAATATGAATGCTGCCATTAACAACAATAACAACAACAGCAGTTAATAAATAACAAAATAATCACGATAAATAAATTGTGAGAGTCGTGAATGTAAAAAAAACTACAACACATATTTATGGAGAGGTAAGCAACATCATTGTTGTTGCTTGAGTTGGTTATTTTTTTTTTTTATATACACATTTTTTTTTTTGCAATTCATCGAACGTTTTAATTGAGTTGAGGTTGTTGCCGGCGATGCGGCGGCTGCTGTTGCTTGTCACAGTTGCATGAATGGCATGTTACTTTTTTTTTTAATTCGTATTTATTTTTGTTTAAAATTAATTTTATATGCAATTGTTTTAAAGCGTCGAAGTGCGCCGAACTACGTCGAACTGAGCAGGCGAAAACTTGTTGCAATTATCGCTTATTGCTTTATTGTGTCATGTTAATTTTTGTTGTTGTTGTTGCTGTTGTTGTTGATGTTTGCTCTTCATGTCTTGGGCATAGTACCTCGTCAGTGAGAGAGAGAGAGAGCAGGAGTGAAAACGACAGCAAGGGACAGACGAAAGGGAGCAAGGCACAACACAAGTTAGAGGAAAAAACGTGGAATGAAAAAGAACGAAGAATGCTATCGAAAAATAATATAAAAAAAAACCATGAATTTATAACCATACATAGTTTTTTTAATAAAAAACAACACAATAGAAACAACACTTTACTTGAAACATAATTATGGCAATAAAGAAAGTCGTTAGTTTCGTTATATTGATTTAAGTAAGTTTAGTTGAACAACTACAGACATAATGCTCACGCACATACTTAATTAAAGTTTATTACACACTTGTTCGAGGTGCCCGCTGATAACAATAGTTATAAACAATTCACAATTAGACGGCTTTTTGACCGTGTCAAATAGAAATAGCCAAGTCACGACCAAGCCACAATTTTACCGTAAAATGTAATATCGATTCACAGCACACGACAACTGAACTAACTCAAGCGAAGTTCTCGATCGCACTGAACGTCAGCGTGGCAGATCAGCCGTAAAAAGAGAGTGCGAACAGCTGTAAGCGCACGTGAGGTTGAGAGAGATGAAAAAAGATTAGAAGAGCGTAGCCGGTGCTGGTGTAGGAAACGAATGGGAAAAAACCAGCCAGACCGGAGCTTTATTTTGTTGTTGTTGATTTCGGTATTGGTACAAGTACGAAATTCGAGAAACAAAACAGAAACATCAAATTAAATAAGAATTAAGAGAAATCGAGACGAAACGCAAATGCACTTCCCAATAACAAGTGTTTAATTTTATTAATGCCTGATTTGTTGCATATCGTACCTTATATAAATAAATAATTATACGATTTTTAATATAGTAGTAGTGTGCTCTAATAATCTGTTTGTATAAATTCAATGCTTAATAAAAACCTGTTTTGTCTCAACAGAAGTTCTTAGCAAATGCATTCCCATTTATTTCTAAACATGCCTAAGGGGTATCTGTGTTGTTACCAGCCAGACCGGAGCTGTATTTTGTTGTTGTTGATTTCGGTATTGGTACAAGTACGAAATTCGAGAAACAAAACAAATCAAATAAGAATTTAGAGACATTGAGACGAAACGCTAATGCACTTCCCAATAATAAGTGGTTAATTTAATTAATGAATGATTTGTTGTATATCGTTAGTTATATGAATAAATAATTAGACGATTTTTAATAGTGTAGTGAAGTGTAATAATCTCTTTGTATAAATTCAATGCTTAATAAAAACCTGTTTTGTCTCAACAGAAGTTCTTAGCAAATGCATTCTCATTTATTTCTAAACATGCTTAAGGGCTATCCGTGTTGTTATTTTAACGATTTGTTTCGCTACGCTGAGAATTTCTAAAGATACATCAACGTACACATTATTAATCTTTGTGACAGTGTCATTTTATAAGTAGGACAACCTTTCTAAATGCCAACCTCCCCGTTGGCAAGGTTAGTGCTATGAAGAAAAAAAACCACTTTAGTTTTGGTATTCCATTTGAACCTTCAAATTTACATAGGCGACAGCTTTTGGCTTTCACAGCTGAGCGAATATAATTTGAATGCCGAAAACTAAGCGCTGAGCGCTGAGTGCTGAATGCTGAATTGTAAACGGTAAATGGGGACTGCTGCTGACGTTCAAAGCCCGACTGCAGCAGAGGTGTTGAGTGCTTTTTTCAAGTGGCCCCGTCTCTCTCTCTCTTTCTCTAGCTTTCTAAAATTTGCTCACTTACTCAGTTTTATTTGTTGGCACAAATTTGGAGTTACTTAGAAGTAAAAATTGTAATGGGTGCGGTGACGTTCTAGATAAGCTTAGATAACCTAATGTAATCGCATTTGTATCAAACTGCACATACATACATTCATATACAGTACAATTAGTTAGCTGCAAAGCAAATTTCTGTTATCTGGCAACGACAATTAACCGCTACAGCAACAACAACAGCTGCTCGAGGTGGATGAGTAGATTGTTGAGGTAGCTCAGTGCCTGTTGAGCGTGTTGGGGCAATTAGCTGAGTGATTCGAGTGGCGGGAAATAACAGTAGCTGGCTGAGGTGCTCGTTGAGAATGCGAAGGCGGCACTCTTATGGATTGCATCAGCAGCAAATACGTAATTAGGTGCGGCTACGAATTGTTCGAGTTGCTGGCTTCAATATTGTAATTGAAGCTGATGGTGGTGGTTGGGTGTTGCTGACTGGCTGCTCTTAGATTGCCACAGATGGGAATATTTTGCATTGGCAGCATTGACTTTGAATAGCTTACAGTCCATTGCCCATTAATCTTGCTTCGGAATGAAGGCAGGCTGGCAGGCAGGCAGCAGCTCAAGCTCAAGCTCAAGCTCAACAGATTTGTTTGCTGGCGCGTGCAGCGCCTTTAAGTATGCAGCAAACACTTTGCATACATATACGTGTATGATTACATGAGTGTGTGTATGTGTATGTGTATGTGTGCTTTTGCAATTATTTATGTTGTTCATTTGTTTAACGGCGGCAAGCAGGCAGCTTCAACAAAAGGCGAACAATAAAAGCGACGTCGCCGCTGCTGACGTGAGCAAGAACGACAAGGACATGAATGTGCATGTGTATGGTTCTATAAATGTGTGTGTGTGTGTGTGTGTGTGTGTGTGTGTGTGTGTGTGGACGTGGCCAGAAAGAACGATATCATTTACATGCCATGCAGGCGCGCTTACGGGCCACAGCCACAATGACGCCCACATGGCCGCACACTACAATGGCCAACGCACACACACACTCACACACACACACACACTAACGCACAAGCAGCGCCCGCAAAACCAGAACCAGAACAAGTCCTTCCATGGCCAAACATGAGATGTAAAGTTTAACACATAAACTCAAGACAATTTGTGCGCTCGTATGTGTTGTAAGGAATATAAGGCAAAAGGCAAATAATTTACAAGTTTTGAAAAGTAAAGCCAGTCAGCAAACGAGAGTGAAAGAGACAGCAAAAATGGCTGAGAGTGGGCAAACATGTGCAAATATTAAGAGCGGTCCCTGTTCTTGGTATTTTGTTGCTTCTGCTTCTTCTTATTCTTTGGTAGTTGTTGGCGTAGGCCGAAGCCTGCATAACGTTGCCTGTCAAGTGTATTAAACAACAACGCATACACGCACTCACACACACACACTTACACACTATCACACACGCGCGCATCTTAAAATGTGTTACAGCAAAGTGTAAAAATAAATAATTTAAAGTGTGTGTAAGGACACGCGGCGAAACGGTCGCCGTTACCACCGTGCCATTAAGCGCAAAGGAGTCGACAGCGAAGGTGGCGTAAATAGTACAAGTCTCACACACACACACACACACACATGCATGCATGCATGTACTTATGGCCAGCACGTGTGTGCGTAATATTTTCTTTACATTGTTTTTTTGCTTTTCACTACTGCGTTCAGTAAACTTTTGCTCTCAATACCACAACGGCAGCAACGGCGACAGCAGCAGCAAGAAGAACTATAACTACAACAAAACGGCAGCTGCAGGTTGCCCTTTGAAAGTGTTTTCCGCAATACAAAGAACAAAAACAACAACATCATAAACGAAAACGGCCAGCAGAAGTAGGAGTAAGAGAAAGAAAACTTATTATTATGTTGTCAGTAAAGAAAACAGCAATGAGAAAGTACTACATATATTGCAGCAGCACCGAGACCTAAATGTCCCTTAACAAAGCTGCGAAAACAAAAGTTATGTGATTAACACAAGCTTCAATTATATAATCTCAATTTGTCGTTTTAAGCTTAACTATAGCAGCTAAACAGCATGATTTTGTCGAATTCAAGGTTAAAAAAGGTAGGAAAAATTTAGGACTTAAGATTTTTTATGTAAAGAAAACAATAGTCTCTCTAATTTTAGTTTTTAAAAATACCTTTAAAACTCATTGTCAATTCAAGTTAGAAATGAATACTTAACTGAAAAAAAAATAGCATTAACATCAGTCTCAAAAACCATCTTATTCGAATCAAATAAAATCTACATGAATGTATTTATTTTTTTTCAAATACTTGATACATTTTTGCTCATTCCAGATTTGAGGCTAGAGTTTTTGATATAGACCGTAAGACATTTGCGTCATTTGATTTAAACAACTTTATGTAAGAGTATCGCAACATCAGCAGAAAAACTAACTGCAAAGAGGCTGCCAAGAAGCGCAAATAAAACAAACAAAAAATTGGCAATGTTGGCGATCCCACACAGAGTGGTGGGGGAAAGGGAGAACAGAAGTGAGATAAGAGTATGTGTGTGTGTGTGTGTGTGTGTGTGTGTGTGTCAGTATGTGGGGTGAGAAGAATGGCATTGGGCTGCTCAGGAATTTGCATATCTTGCATAAAGTAAAATGCCAGAGAAAGTGAAAGTTCTGGCAAAACAAAGAAACTGAAATTGGAATTGCTTAGAATGAGAAAAAGTAAGAAACAAAAAACCCAAAACAAAACAAAAAAAATAGACTGCGAAAAGACCTAAAACTAATTTTGCCTGAACATTGGCAAGCCTAACACTGACATGCCAATTTCTTATCTGCTTGAATAAAGGTCAAGTCCATAAATGATAAGCGCTTTTGAAAAGTTGAGAGCTACAAAAGAGTATTAATCTAAGTAAATATCAAATAAATATGTACATATTGAATAAGCATTAAAAATTGTCCACTCTTATATATTATTTAGAATTGTTCAGCTTGTCTTTTGTAAGGAGCTTAAACAAACTAAAGAACTATTTACTATTTTTATGCTTACAATCAATCCTCTTTGAATTTTGCTTTCCTTTCATCTTCTACTTCTACTTCTTCTTTTTTCTTCACAATGCACACCACTGACTTCCTTCCTTTGCCAACAGCACCACCTTCCATCCAGCGTCCTGCGTCCTGCGTCCTGCGACAACTGAAGCCATAATTCATATAAAAGAAAATTCCTCGACAATATTTGTGCGTTGGCTTCTTTTATATTCTCTGCCTCTGCCTGTCTCTCTCTTGATTTTCCTTTTCCACTTGGTCACACAGAAAGGTGCGGAAAGTGCAGCGCATTTTTCATCATTTACCAATCTTCCATTTACTGTTTATCAATATGGTGACCATCATCATTTCACTTCACCTTACCACCCACTCGACGCACTCAAGTTCCTTACAATATTGATAATTTAATAAATATTTTTTCTACATTACGCAATTTATTTTTTTTTCCTTCTTTGCTTTCCTGCGAAAATATTTATTTAATTACAGCGACGACACACAAAACAAAAAGGACAGAAATATGCAACGAATTATCTTGGCCCGTAGACAAAGGCCAGTGGCAGCAGCAACAGTAAGGAATGCAAATAATAATAATAAGTTACTTAATTAAATTTTTCACATACCAATGAGCGCTGCCGCAGAAGTTGTCCCTGGACACAACTCCTTTCCACACTCACTCACACACTTTGTTTCGAGGTAATTATTACTGAATTGTCTGCGTTAAATTCCAATTATGAAAACCAAATAGTTCAACTATCTACGAACGCCCAGTTGAATTGGATTAATTATTCGATGCGATGAGTGAAACAAAAACGAAAAAATAAAAACAAATAAATTATCGCTGAATTCAAAAGCGACTTAGCTATTAAGGGATTTGGTGAAGGCGTTATTAATGAAGCACTCTAAAATGATATTAATTTGTCATTTTAATAATCCATATTACATACACAAAGCACGTACACACAGGTTAAGTGGAGAGTGCAACAACAGCAGCCCGCATAAAATTCAAACCCAAACTAATCAAATCAAATTTCAATTATTGTGTATGTGGGCATGTGTGGGCGTTTGGGCGTGGTCAGGATAGCAACCAAATGCAAATGTAAATGCAATGTTGCAACTGCATTGTTGCCCCGTTGCCATCAACCCGCCGCGCCGCTATAGCTAGCATTGCCATTTCGCTTGATTACATGCATTTTATATGCGCCCGCCCGAAAGTAGGCTACACTTTTCAATCACAATCAAATTTTATGCCAAGCAGGTAAGTATGTGCATGGGTGTGTGTATGGGATTTGGCCACACAAGCTCACAATCAGATTCATTTACATTTCCGCCGTCCAACAACAACAACAACAACATCAGCAACTAGCCAACTCCATTTTGGAATTGTTTTGGATGTTTTGGCTTGGTTGTGAGTATATGCACTCCAAAATGGAATTATAGACAGCTCGAAATCGAGAGGCCACAAAAACATTGTAAAATGTTACCATTAAATTGAAAATCGAAACTTGCCAACGGCAACTCCAAAATAAAAATAATGAGTTTCGTTTCCAGCCACATTTTGTTTGTGTAGTATTTTGCAATATTTTGAGGCATCCTCACAACAGCCACATTACATCACTCTTAACTATCTATATTTCGTTATTTAATGAAACTTTATGTACTTTTTGAGCATCAAAGTAAACATATTTAAGCTTAATGCTGTTTTTGTTCTAAAATAAAATGCATCTACATAAATATGTGTGTGTGTGTGTGTTTATTGATAGGTCAATATTTCATTCTTCTACAAAGGCAAAGTTAAATATCTAAAATCCATTTTAATTTTCTATTGGATATCAAGTTTTTCTTTTCCTTTTTGAATCCTCACTGTGCTTTGTATATACATATATTCCTAATCATTGCTCATGGCAACCGAAAATTATTAAAAATAAAAACAAATACAAAAATTGAGGTAGAAAGTTTAATTAAAATGAACTGCAGGGCTTGAATATTATTTTTCATTGCATTTTCAAATCAGCCGGAAGCGAGCACAAGTTTGTTTAACAGTGTATTGTGGCAACAACAGCAACTGAAAATTCAACCAAATTGACAGTTTGCTAGACTCAGCTTGTTGACTCTGGACTGCCGTTGAATATACTTTACTCCATGTGATTTTTGTTGTACAACATGTCGTACACGTAACGTACTACTAAGTAACTATTTCAATGCACCTGCGCCATCGTCGTCGTCAACTGTCGAACGAACGAATTTTTGGTGGAGGAGCAACGAGCAGCAAGCGACTCATTCTCATTTACATAACAGCTAAACAAGCGACTCTTCCTAGTAAGGGTGTGTGTGTGTGTGTGTCTGTGTGTAGTCAATTCAGCGTTAAAAAGCGTTAAATGTAACAAGGCAGTCTGCCGGCAAGCTGACGGGCTATAAGGCCCAGGTAAGAAGTCATTCTACCAACCATACCAACAACAAGCAACAACAATAAAAACTAAATTTAAAATTGGCAGCCCGCACACTACAACAGAAACACATACACACACATAAACATACACTCTAACTGAGCAGCAATTTTGTTGTTGCTTGTTATTCGGTTGAATTTTCATTTTGGGTGGATTGGCGTATAATTTACATTTTACTTCGGTTCATGAGGTGCCATAATCATAAATTGACAAGTTGAAATTTGCACATGGCTGTGGCGGTCTGCCCGTTTTCCCGGCTGTATCTGCATTTTTAATGCATTTTCCGGCCACCCACTTTCCCTCTCTCTCTTTCTCTTTTTCTCTCGCTCGCCAGCATTAAAGCGTAAAGTGTTTCTGAGTTAACATTTTTTTTTTTTTAAGTAAACATTAAATTTGCACTCTTTTAGTTTTCTGGTAGTTGAATTGTAGCAACAAACAAACACACACACACACACATACAAATTGGCGCGGCTTGTTTACATGATTGCCAAAAATATATGCAGCGTAATGAAAATTCATCGAGTACAGGGCACCCGGAACGGAAAGTCGATCGAAAAGTTTTGGGCGAAACTTTTGTGTTGTTTTTTTTTATTTGTTCTTTGTTTTTGCATTTTACGCTGCAAGTTTCATTTTCCGGCAGCGCGTTCGGCAAAGTTAATTGAATGGCTTGTTCTTCATTTAGACGAAAGTTTTTTGGGCACAATTGGCAAACAAACAAACGCACATAAGCCACTCTATAGCACATATAGCCCCATCAGATTTTGGTCAACCAGAGCGGCAATGCGGCTCTCTGGTTGCCTGCTAATGAACCAAAAAGGCGCAACGTGTTCCTGGTCCACAATAAAAGTGCAAATATTTAAACGAGTTGCAGAGAAACAGAGAAAGCGAACACGAGACTTGTACAAGTAGTAGGCACTTTCAGGGGGAGGCTTAAATAAAAACCGCAAAGCACAAACCGAACACGCTACAAATGCGACCGTATCCGTGTCCTGTTGTGTCCCTGTGTCCATGTGTCCTGCTGCTGTTTGTGTGAAAATTAACACGCAATTTCAGGCTGTCCAAAAGCTGAGCATAAAAATCAAAATAAAAAACGAGTTAAACGTTCAAAAGCTGAAAATCAAACAGACAACAGAAAAACAACAAAAAAATCCACATAATAAAACAAGTCGACAATCATTGCGATAAGAGAAAACAGAAAGCAGTCGAAACAGACGGCAGAAACAGGCAGAAACCGGCAGGGAGCAGAAGCTACTTAGACTCAGAGTTTTGAGTTAGCATTGTTAGCTTTGGCTAAATTCGACTCATCTGTCTGCTCGTCCGTCTAGTTGTCTGGTCGGTGGTGAATTGAGTTGACTTGGGTACTTTCGTTTGGCTGGCACACTTTAAAGAATTAGTTGGACATTTTTATGGCCATGGTATTAGGCGCTTAAGACGTTCAAGCCAAAAGGATAACAACAACAACAACAACAACAACAGCGACAACGACAGCACGGACAACGCTGACTGTAGACAGCAGCGGGCCACATAAAAGCAAAGAGGCTAAGTGACAACTAAACTTAATGGCACTTCAACAGCAACATGGGAAGCAATGGACGCACAAGAGCCAACAGAACAAACCAGACCAGACAGGGCAATAACAACAACAACAACAACAGCAGCAACAAATAAAAACAAAAACAACAAGAACAAGTTGAGAGCTGAACTGGCTATATCTTGTGTAGCTGTAGGTGCGGTGCAAAACTCAACGGACATTAGCCTCATTGAATTGAATGACAAAACAAACGACGAGCGGAAAGGCAGCGCAATGGGCAATGGGCGAATGGCAAAGGCAATGGCAAAAGCGAATGGCAAAGACGATGACAACGAGACAACAACAACAACAACGAAAGACGACAATGTTGTGGATAAGGATAAGCAGTGCCACAACAACAACAACAAAAAGTTACAGCAATAAGCTTTTGTTACAACAGCAAGCTCTGAAAACACAGAGTGTGACCAATGTGAACAAGAACAGGGCAATAGCGACGAAAATTTTGTATCTAGACAGCATTAAGATAAAGCCAGCAAATGCATACATAAACAACGCTTAAGCCAAAGTTCACTTAACGAACTACCAAATACACTTACAACAAGCTTAACGAAGAGCAAACTTCTTCTAATACTTCAGCAATATTCAGACATTCAAATCAACATGGAATCGAAAATTACTCTAAGAAAAATCGATTTGACAAACCGGTATGACTTTGTGGTAGCTTAAAATAATAATTTTCTTTGAACTCCGAAACCACAAAATATGTAAGGCAATTGCGGTTTTGGCAGAAGATATTTAAAAGGTTTGGAATAGTTTTTTTTTGAATTTAACTAAGGAAATTTCTTGGAAAGTTGAAACTAGAATGCGCGCTGCGTATAATCAACACAGAGCTTTAAATTCAATTGTCTTACAATTTTAATATATCAGAGTGTATCTATTTTTTTTTTTTTTTGTGTCTCATGCCCTTGTGTTAAACTTTAATATCCTCGTTCAAACGCATTTGCATAATCGTGAACAATTTTTTTTGTCGGGGTTGCAAACTTAATGGTAAAGTTGATGATGCCATCGGCAAACACTATCAAACGGCGAAACAGCCATATTTGTGTGTGTGTGTGTGTGTGTGAAAGAGATGGCCAATGGTTGACCCAAAATAATGGCCACCAATCTTCGCTTTACAGCTACTCTCCACTGCCCACCCTCTCAACCCACCCCAGTAATGGCCATACAAATGTGTGAAAATAGTGGACAATATGTGTGGAAATGCGAGTTCTTGTCTCCCATTTGTTTCTGTGGCTGTGTGTGTGTGTGTGTGTTTGTGGCTGTGTGAAGGTGCTGTTAACGCCATTTTTTGCCTCGATGGCCTCGATGCTATTTTGCTGTCCATTGTTGCTGTACAATTTCCGCATCCGGCGCGTAAATGCTGCCGTTCGTCGAAGCGGCGCGTATTGGTTTATGCATGAGGATTTTGCCACGCCCATCGCGTCCCCAACGCCCACCCCCCCAGTCACATACACAGCCCCCGCCCCTCCATGCAGTCGAACACTTCATTTGTCAGGCTCTGGCTCGACGGGCCAGCGAAAGATTCTGGCATGCATTTAAATGAAATGCCAAGCGATTTGAATCAACAGCAACTAAAGAACCCAAGAAGATGTAAAGAACTAAAGAACACACAGAAACGAAAAGAGACAGAGCGAAAGAAAGAGTCTTTCAAAATGCACTTACCAAAACTGCATCAATTATTCAGCAGCCCCTGGTCGGAGGGCTGGGCCTGGTCAGGGATTGAGCCAAGTCGCCAAGTCGCAACGAGTTGAGCAGTTGAGCAGCAACGCTTCGAGTTTGATGCATGCCTGCAAAGTACACACAGAGACGCAAAAGAGACGTTGGTTAAGCACAAGTTCGAGAGCAAGCAAAATATATGTATGTATGTATATGGCATAAATATTAAATGCAAAATAGTAAAAGTACTGCGAAATCCTCCGTTGGCAGCTAACTTTGCTGCAGTTGCGAAACAATCTCCTCTTGCACAAATTCTTAAAGTAGGCAAATTTACTAAAATTATGCTTTATGTCTTTCTTTCTTTTCTTTTTTTTAGTATAAATATAAATCAAACAAAATATGCGCGCGCGTTGGCGCTGAAAGTTGAGGCCAAGAAAAACGATAACAACAGTCATGAAGAGAAAAGAGCTCACTGGCTGGTTGGCTGGTTGGCTGACTGGCTGGCTGGGCTGTAAAAGTGGGGTAGTGTTGTGGAAAAGTCCTTTGTGACCTGGTTTTTGGTCATAACAATATTGCCAACCGAAGCGTGGTGCAGTGTACACAATTACCGTGCCAACGTTTGCTGCGGCTGCGATACCGTCGAATGGTGTGGGCGTGGCATTGTGCGAATGACGTCATTGCTGCACTCGCACTCGCACAATTACCATTACGCCCGGCGACGATAACGATGCCGACGCAAACGCAAACGCCGACGACATCGCCAAAGCCAACGCCAACGCCAACACCAACGACGACGACGACGTGACCTGGCGACGGTCACTTGGGCAATGGCTTAAAGCCTGTCCATTACACACTTTCAGGCAACGAGGCAGGCAAGCACTTATTGCCCATGGCTCTGACAAAATACAAACATACATACAACTTATATACATAGAAAAGTGTGTGTGTGTGTGTGTGTTAGTAACAAGGTTAATCAGCTAGCTGTCTGCTCATTTTAATTGGCTTTGAACTGGGCGCCTTAATTGAGTTATAAAAATGCGAAACTATTTTGCGAACAGCAAAATTTAATGCTCCACAAGCTTGATGAGCTTTAAACTGAAGCAGCTACAGCTTCTGCTGCTGCCATCGCCGTAAATAACAAAATGGAATAGAAGATGAGGCGCAAAAGTGTTAAAAAGGCAAAATAGGGGAGACAAAAAACCAGCTTAAGCTAACAAAAAAAAAAAAATATATGTAGAGAGAAGAGAATTGTTAAGAAGATTAAATGGCTGATAAAGTTATGCCGAAAAAAAAAGATAAGCTGACATTTGAATTGGCTTTTTTATTTCTAGGAAAGACAGATTAGATTAAGACTTTTTCTATTTCAATGCAAATTTTGCAAAGTTAAGAAAGTAACCAAAAAAGTCGCAACAAGAAATTAGATGTTTCTTTTGAAACTTTATTCAGAAGTTAATAAACAACCTATTTGGTAATTAATTTAGAACTTTGTTTCGAATAACTTCAAAAAAGGTTGGTTTCCTTATTGAAAGTAAACTGTCATAATTTTATTCGTTTTTATTCACTGCTCATCCATTTTGTTTTTAAGTTCAAACTTAAGTTATGATAACTAACAATAATGCATTTTTTACAAATGCCATCAAGACTCAAAAGTTTTTGAGTGGACAATTTTCTTTGAGCAGTCATAATTTTTGGTTTTTTTTTGGTTTTTTTTCTTCAACAGTTATGCAAAAATGTAAACTTAATGACCTGCTGGAAAATTTTTTGTTCTCTGCTTTTCTAATACAATTACAAATCCTTTCAATATTTGCGTCTGTCTTTTCGCCCCACTTCCTCTGAGTGTATTGCGTTTGTTGTTTTTTTTTTATTATTTTTTTGTCGTCTCTTTTTTTCTTATTTTCATTTAACTTTTTTATAAACTGCAGAGCAACAGAAATTAGAGAAGCGAATGCCAGCAGCAAAAATAAATAAGCGAACGTGTTTGGTTGTGTATGTTTTGGGGCAGGGGCAGGGGCAGGGGCAGGATGTTGGATAGTTCAGAGTTCAGGGTGTTTTGGGTCGCATCACGATAACGCTTTGTAAATACTTTTGCTGCACTTTGGCTGTTGTTGGTTTTAGTTTTTTGTATATTTTCTTTGTTTTTTTAGTGTTTTTTGGTTGTTTTTTTTTGTCGTTTCCTTTAGCTTGGGATGGCAAATTTTTATCTCCATTGGGTAAAAATCACGACGTCCAGGAAAAAGCAGGACAACTGGATGATGCTGCAATGGCTGCTGCGCTTTTGTTTTTCGAGCGTTAGGAAACGGCAAAAGGATATTATTAAGCGTGGATGTCAACGTTATCGCCCTAGAGTTGGACAAAAGCAAGCGCTAAGTGCACAACGGCAGCACAGCAAATAGGACTAAGATTTCAGTTTGGTGTAAGGCGTCGGTGGGAGCGAAGCGAAGCAAAGTAAATGAAATGAAAGGAGAGGAGTGTGAAGATCCCTGATGCTGTTTGAAAAGCTTTTTGCCAAATTAAATATTAAAACCATGTGCACTTATGCAACTTTAATGCAATTTTGTGCCCCAAAGTGAACGAGCCAAAAATGGTTTGGCGGCATCAAATAAGAGAATTACGCCACGTATACTTAATTTTTGTATCTCTGCATGTGTGTTTAGCATCTCAACATCGAGATGTTGTCTGCGGTTTTGTGCGCATATAAAAAAGGATTAATACACTTAAAAGGCAAAGAAGGCAGACGGCAAAATGTGGCGAAATGTGGCGAAAGAGAAAAGGGGGCGGTGCTCTCAATTACATTGAAACGCTAAGCGCACATTTACGTGAAAGCCAAATGAAGCCGCAGCAGCAAAAACAGGCGCAACTACAACAACAACAACAATAACAACAACAGCAGCAGCAAGAAAAGCAACGACAGCAAACAGCAGCAGCAGTCTGGCCAATAAAGCGAAACCGCCTTAATTTAGAGGCAGGCCAAGTTTATGTCGCGCAATGGGCATGAAAAATTCAACAAGGCAGCAAACGCTGACAACAAACCTTAACAGGAAGGAAAAGGATAGGGTAGGTAGGTGGTATGGGGTAGTTGCGGCAAAGGTTGTTGTTGCTGTTGTTGTTGTTATTGTTGTTAGTGCTGCTTAGGTTAAAATGCCAAAATGTCACAAGCGCTGTGTTCGTGTGTTGTGTTGCAACTTGAATCACATCCTTCCCGTACAACTAAACATGTGATTTTCGGTCAGACAATGCACACAAGCAACAACAGCATACATATGTATATATTGTATATAAGCACATTCTGCTTATGCATATTGCTAAGGGACAGCAAGAGCAAGAGAAGAGAGAGAGAGCGAGGTAGACAACTTGCACTTTGCCTTGCCTGTCTTGGCATATTACGTGCGCCCCTTTATGTATACAACAGTTGCACTCTTGTTGCAGTTGTTGCTTTTGTTTTTTATTTTTTTGCAGTTTGGTTTTTTGTTTTTTTTTTTGTTGTCGCGTTGTTCCGCTGAAACAAAGTCGCTTCCCCTGGCTGATCCCCTGCTGCTGTTGCTGCTGCTGTTGGGTTGCTGCTTTTCAACTCTTTGGCCTTTTTGTTGCACCACCGCACAAAACTACATTTTACTGCATGACAATTTATTGAGTTCTTTTTTGGCTGCCACTCGCTGCATCTACCCCTCTTCTGCACGGCCCTCTCTGTACTGCTCATTTGCCGCTCTATGTGGTTTTTGGCTTTGGTTTGCTGTGCTTGGTAGGTTTGGGTTTCCTACAACTTTCCAACAACAGTCCAAATTTTGTTTGTAGTAGGTTCGTTTTCGGGCTGGTTGTAAATTTTTTAGTGTTCGTCTTGCGCCATGGTGAACGACTGCTGCACGATTTCTTGTTTTCTTTTTTTTTCTATGTATTTTCGAACAAGATACTCGAGTATGTATTTTATTTGGTATGCTATCCGGAAATAGGGATGAGCTAAGATGCCCTAACTAACCTGTCGAGTAGTTACAGCTTGAGAAGGCAGCCACAGCTCATACAAAGTTGACTGCAAAAAGTCAAAGATTGCCTTGAAGGCCAATGAAGCAACTCAGCTTACATTTTATGGCCATTTACCTGTCTGTTTATTACAGTTGCTTTGGCTCAAATGGCTTGTGATACATCAAACAGGGAGTAAAAGGCAAATATAACAACAAAATTTATTCGAAATATAAATTGAAAAGTGTGCTTCATTTTACGAAATAAACTGTCGATTGCTTGTCGAACATTATGTTAAAATATTTTTAGCTGAAAAGAAACATTTTATTCACTTATTGTATTATGGGCAAAGTTTGTAGGAGAGCATTAACTTATTCGTTGAAGTCCTAACAAAATTTGTGTTTTATTTCAATTGCCTTTTTTCCTTTTTATTAGCGTTTTGTTATTGTATTGTATATATTTTATAATATTTTTTAGCTTTTTGTTGTATTTTATATGCAAAATTTTAGTAAATAGCGCAGTTGCCTTTTTTTGTGTGTGTGTGTGCTGTGCGCTTTTATTTGTTGTTTGGTTTTTACTGCTGTTTGTATCTTCGTGGCCTGCTACACACTCACACTCACACACACACACTTATACAGACAAACACACGTGACACATAACATGCGATTTATTTACATTTTGTTAGTATTTTTTCATTGCATTGCCGCAGTTTCGAGCGCAAATATTACAAAAATAAATATAAACACATGCAGAGAGCGAGAGGAAGAGAGAGAGGAGGAAAAGAGAGAGTGAGACGAACACATTCAATCGGTTTAGCATGCTAAATTTACTTGAGATTTTGATTGTGCGAATAACTCTTGGCATATTTATGGGCTTAGCCACACAAAACAGCAAAACTAAAAACTTCATTCATAACTCCGTTGCAGCAGGCAAAAGGCAATCAAATCCACAAAAATTGTTCATGGCTCGACACCTGCAACACACACACACACATATACATAAACATGTAGATGTGCAAATTGGGCCATGGCTGTCAGCTGTGGGCGCATAAAAAATGCAAAAACTGGACACCTCAACCCAACTCAACTCAACTCCACTCCAGTCAACGAGGCGAGTCGAGTGGCGCAGCTGACCAGCCGTTGACCAGGCACACACATTAAATATGACCAACATGGCCGCCGTCTGTCTGTTGTCTGTGTCAGGACTGACTTTATATCCGGGTGGAGTGGTGTGTGTGTGTGTGTGTGTGTGTAAATTTACACACATTGCAATTTGCAATTGCTGCAGATTCTGGCTGCTGCTCCTACGGGTTGTAGCTGTGGTCATTTGGCGGTTAGCCGCCTTGTTCGCGTCCCTGCCAAAAAGCACACATCTTCGATTTCGTAGGCTCTTGAGTATGCCTCAACTATTAAAACAATAAAATTATAACAACAACAACAACAACAGAAGGGGGAATGAAAAAGCTGCATAAAACCAACTTTTTGCAAATTGTGTTGCTGTTGATTTCTGGCACATTGCCTGGCCACAGCAACAGAAGCAACAACACTTGTTGGGTTTGGTGTGGTGCTGCTGCTTGCTACACCTGGCTGCACTTGCGGACAACATGTGGTATGCGTTATATTTTATATGGCGCTATGCCTTTAATATTTATGAAAAAGAAAAAAACGTGTGTGTTGCCTCCATTTTCGGGCACTGGCCACGAGGCTGCGGCATTACTTTCGCCTCATTTCCGTGGCCATGTGGGCGTGGCTAATGCGTCTCTCTCGCACTCATGCTCTCTAAGTCTCTGAGTGTGTGTGTGTGTAAGCTTAAGTGTTGCCATTGGCTCGTTCAACTAATTTGAAATTAATGAAATTCCTTCAATAATTGAATTTGAATCGTTGGCATCTGTGCAATTAGTCGCTGCTATCAAAACGCACGCACACACACGCACAGTTGGTTATAATAAGCAGCAGCGACGTTAACTGTGCACCTCATTATATGTCATGTGATCTCATTAAATCCCGTCAGGGCAGTGTAGGACAGACCATGCCTGGTCCAGGCAAATACCACAGCTGAAACTCTATATCCACTATATATAATACATATGCGTTATGTACAGCCGTAAGCCTCTCTATATATATGTGTATGTGTGTGTGTGTGCGATTATGCCGTGCAGATTTACACTGGCGTTATTTAGTGCATGACAGTTAAATGAGTTGTGGCCTGCTTGCCACTGCCACTGCCACTGCCACTGCCACTGCCACTGCCAGTGCTGCTGTTTGCAACTGTAGCTAGATTTTGGGTGCATTTAATCAAATAAGTAGGCTTTAGGCGATGTTGCAATCAAAATTTAAACGTCCATCTCTGCATACATTTAAATTACAGTTACTTAGCTTATCGGCTAAAGTGAGAACGTTATAAATGTGTTTGAACATCAACAGAAATGTTTAGTATGAAATGGATACGACAACATTTTAACTAAACTAACAATAATAATATTATAAACGATTCAAATAAGATCTGAATTAAATTGTAGAATTTGTTTTATAATTCTTTACTTAGCGAGCAGTACGTGATATAATAACCTAATGTGTCGTAGGAAATTTAATCTATGACTACAATTATTAATTTAAATCTTATTTGAATCCGTTTTCAAATAAAGTTTAAATGTATTTCATAAGCATGTCGCAAAGTCACGTTAAGAGCTCTTACGTACAATTTTTTTTTTTTGCAGGAATATTGAAACCGTAACTGTATGGTATATTCTTGAACTCTAGTTCTTGGAAGATTCACTTTGACTCAAGTCAAAAGTCAAGCAAAGGCTCAGAATCATTTGCATATCCTTTTGATATGTTTCTCAATTCAACTCTGCAAGATGAGTAAAATAAATTTTATTTAAATTCTTCTATAGAAACTATATTAATACCTTAATGCACAAGCTCAACATTGTTATCCTTTTTATCAAGCTAATGATGCAAGCGGTTTTCCAAGTATGCATACTATAATTCAGTGTACATTTTTTGTAATGCTACCATTAAAATCCATGCTTATTGCAAATTCTTACAACAACTTGGCATCGCCATATTCATAAAAAGCATTTACCCTCATTGCGTGCTGCAAGTTTCTACTGCACCCGATTAGTGCCCCTCATTATGCATTCCCAAGGGACTAGAAGGAGCAAGGAGACACACATCACACAGCACAATGTATAGTTTAAGCTACACTCCTAACACACACACATATTACGCATACGCTCCAACCCACTGCCACTGCTTTTAGACGTTTGCTATCTGCCACAGCAATCAACATTTCTCATATTTAAAACTGCAAATGCCATACAAACAGACACTTTCACCCCAACACGCAACTCATATATACCTTTAATCGACTTCATTTGCTCATTAGGTAGATAGTTCTGCGTGTCTGTTCTTTGGTTGTCCTTGCGGCTCTGCCTGGCTGCCGAGCTTCTGGCTGATGGCTCATGGCTCATGTTCCATGGCTCTGCATTGCAACATTTCTAATGCGATTTTACGCAACTGTGACATCGCCCAGTGAGGCGGGCAGCCGAGCGACAGCTGCAACGCGTAATTGTTTCCTTGTTAGTTGCATTTGCGGCACGTTCACCTGGTCTGCTACCAGTGCGATGCCGCAAGAGTTGTTGCCGCCGCAGCGACACGTTAAATGCATTTATGAATGGGCTGCGCCGACTGCCAACCTCACTCGCTTCGGCATCGTCAATTGTAATTACTTGCAAGTACGCTTTCCACTCTCGCATATAGTGTTTTTATATGCATGTGTGTGTGTGTGAGTGTGGCTGCATTTAGGCATCCGAGAGCATGTCCTGGTATTCATTTGCCAGACACATGGACGCGGACAGCACATTAATGCTGCAATTTGTTCGCTTTTGTTGCGGTGTTGCTAAAAACCCTGAGCACAGCTCAGCTGTGTGCTCCCATTACGCATACGCCGCATGTTACGCTGGACGCTGAACACTGGACACTGGACACTAGACACGATACGCTACGTTCGTCTGATGGCTTGCTATTAATTTAGTAGCTCAGTTTCGGGACTGTTGTAATTGCATTTTATTTTGGGCAGTTGTTGCTTTAGCTGTTGGCCGTTATTTTGGTTTAATTGGTTTTTGTGTGTTTTTAGCGCTCGCATCTATTGGCCTTAATTAAAACGCAACAGCGCGTATGTGCAACGCAACAAAAAGTCACTGAGCGCACACCAACACACAAGGTCCTAAATAAAAAAAATGAAATCAAATGGAAAAAAATAAGAGCGGGCAATTCAAAATGTTTGTACAGCACCTGAGTTGCACTTTTATGACATTGTCGCTAGACAGCGGAGGAGAGATAAAATAACTGCAAAATGTTGACAGTCAACGTTTGCTAGCGCTGGGCAAGCTTTTATTGACAGCAGAATGGCATGATTGCTGCTGACCCGAAAAAAAAAACACGCACACACACACACACACAACCAGATAGCTGATAAAAAATAATAGCAAGCGAAAAAATCAACCTCGCAAAAAAGCTGTGCGAAAAAGGGTAACAGGGGCTGCTTGTCAACACTTGGAAATAAAAAATGAAAACGAAAAAAAACTAAAAAAAAAAAATTGTCATAAAAAAACAATAAACGTTGGTCAACTGTTCAGCTGCCTTCGTTTTGCTTTTATAATTTACATTGTTTGCGGTGGCGGCGCATTTCAGGCGGTTGGTTATCCAGTCGACTGGAAAGGGAAACAATATTCGAAAGCGTCGGTGCTGGTTTACTCTTGAAAATACCAGTTATGGCAGACGGCATGGAAATGGCAAATGAATGTGTACTAAAAAATGTTGATAAAAGGTTTCCCAGCACACACACACACACAAACATATACATATGTACTAGCGTGTCTATCGCAACGTACATGTAGTTCAATAATATTATTCTTGCCTGATGTTTTATTATTCGATTTTATTTTAACTACACTTTCGATAGTTCGTTACACGAAAAATCTTTGAAATAACTTTATTTATTTTAATCTCTGAAAAAAAAAGCTTGTTAAGTGTTTAGCCTCTGGCATAACGATTTAAAAATTTTTGCTTTGCTCTTACTATAAAATAATAGAACAACAAACATTTGTACTAAAACTATTTGTTGTTCAAAAGTATTATAATTCCAATATTAACTAGTGAAACGTTTAAAATAAAGTCAACTTCATATGGCTAAGAATTTAAAATTTAACTTAATTTGTATACACTTTAATATATTCTTAATCAAAGAGAAATGTTTGAAAGTAAAGTTGAACATTTTTTTGATTAGCTCGTGAAGGATATGGGCTTTTTATAACTTTTGTTAGTTTTGTATCAAATGTTATTTAAATAAGAAACTAAATAAAGTTTAAAATTTAACATTGAAATATTGGAATCCATAACATTAAAGTAAATGATAAATCACACAAGTTCATTTTAAATTTTATCGTCTATTCAAAACTCCAAAAAAAAACCATCCATTTCCAATTTGCTATTGCATATCTAAATATCGCAAAATGTTTATACTCTCTAACAGTCTAAACTCTTTATATATATATCTATATGTGTGCTAGCTGCCTGTGCTGCTTTGTCCATTGTCCATGTGCGCTGATTGCAGTGACAACTGCAAGGACGCATCAGCAAGCGGAACGAAGAGGAGGCGGCAGTTGGAGTGGGGTCAGTTTGAAGTGATTGATGGTTCATGGGCATGTCAATTGCTTGACCGTTTGTTGTATCCACTTTACATTCTCTTTGGCCCGTTGATGCAGTCACTGCTGCTGCTGCAGCAGCAGCTATCGCCGCTTAAACAGATTAGAGCCACTTTTCTGGCTGGCATTTTGCAGCGTTGCGACAAAAAACGCGCGAGCGTTTATTGCCGCGTGTCGGGCACGTTGTTCAATTTGATGCGACACCTGCAAAAGCAGCAAGGCAAAAACGAAACAACATGGACAACATCAACTGCACGACACAACAAATGTTTAACATGCTGTACACTTTTCATACTTGTTTTTTTTTATTTTTTTATTTGCCTTACAAATTAAAATCCAGCATGTGTTGTTTAATTAACAAAAAACAAACAAAAAAAAAATTGATGTGAAGGCATATATATTTTTAAGAGTGTATGTTTCATATGCCAGTTAAATTTGGCTTGGATAAACTTTGCTGGATCGTGGTTTGACCCTATATCACAGTGGCAATTGAATTAACGAGCGTAAAAAATGATTGCGACAGAAGATTGCAAAATATTTTTGTGCACTGTCATTACAAAATATTTCGCCGTAGTTTTTGCACGTATTTTGTCCTTGTTTAATGAAAAATTGGCTGTTACAATATAATTCAAGTTATTAAGGAGAATTTTTGTTTAAATTAAAGGTTTTTGCTAACAGATTTAATAGCATTTGTTGAGAGTAAAGTAAAATGTTTGGTTTGATTTGAACTAATGATGAATGAATAAAATTAATGAAGTCAATTTATATTGTATTTCATCTAAACTACAAATGAAACATTTACTATTTAACGTTCCTTAGCTTCATGAAGTTTCTTTTTTAATATCTTTACTTAATTGCCATTTGATAAGTTCGATTTCTTCGATACTATCTTTGTGATACATTAACGATTTTATGATGCTGCTGCTGCAAATGAAACCCCAAATTTGCAAAGATATCTATCGTAATTCATGGTTATTCAGGCAAGAACCTTTGCTGGATATAAAGCCAAACTTTCGCCTATAATCATTGCCCACATCAAAATAAAAACCTCAAAAACCGCAGACAAACTTTTCGCATATGACGCCAAGTTTTCTTTCTGCCTTTATCTCTATTGCGCTTCTACTTTTTTCTTCGCTTCGCTTTGTTTTTTTTTCTTTTCTTTTTGTCTCTGAGTTTGGCTACTTAACCGCAGCTGCAAACTGCAAACTCACAAAGCAACAACAAATAAACAAACAAACGTGACGAGTGCAGCAAATGCCAAATGATGAAATTGAAGGAAACAAAAAGAAAAAAATATCAGAGAAAAGGCAAAATAAAACGGCAAGCGAGGCTTGCAAAAAAGAAATAAAGATAAAAATAGAAAAATAGAAAAGAGAAGAAGAAGATGGAAAATTTCTAATGAAGTTTTCAACTCGGATGCGAAGAGCACAAAAGTAAATTGATTGCAATTGGAATCAGTAGCAGAAACTTGTAACGTCAATCAAATTGAATTCACACAGACACCACCAGATGCTCTACACAAAGAGGCGGCGGGGTGCGGCTTGGCAAATGTGATACGCATGCCAGTAGCAAACGCAGGAGCACTGGCATCTCAAAAGGCAGCAAAAGGCATATATCATCACATATGAAACTTTGTTAATGAAATAGGTGTGTGTGTGTGTATGTGAGCATATGGGAGCAATGCAATAAAAATTGAATGCGCTTAACTCAAGTAAAACTGCTTGGTTGCTGCTGTTATCGGAGTGTGGCAAGTGCAACTGCAACGGCTGCTGATTAAAAACGTCAATAAAAATCGACAGCACAGCACAAGTTGAAGTTGAATGCAAACGTTCATTGAATGCCAAATGAGTGCATCTAATGCGTACTGAAATGCGATGCATTATCTAATGAATTGTGAAGTAACGTTGTACGTGTAGAAACCATATACATACTAACAAGACATTCGAGCAGTTCGAGTTCAAATAAAGTTACTTGATGCTCATGTGCATTGTGCAAAAATTCAACGTTAGCAGTTCGTTGTTGTTGGCATGTTTCAACTACAATTCCTATTGTATCGATTGTGTGGCATGGAACGAAAGTTTACTATAACCACAAAATGACTCACAGCTTGAGTGGCTACAGAATTTTGAATCCCTTTTGTCTAACCAATATGGCTGTTGAAATTTATTCAAAATTTTAAGTGCCGTTCACAAACCACACCTTCATTTATGATAATGTCATTGGAGTGTTAAAGTTTTAACACTCCATAGCAAAAAAACAAAAAAAAAAACGAAAACAAAAGCAAAAACAAACCAAAGTCGAGCAGTTGAAGACCAAAACGCAAAGAGCTGCCACACGATGACGTTTGCATTAAAACAAATGTCAGTTTTAGGGGGCGTTGGCGGCGCTTATCACTCACAGTCATGAGTAGCGGCATTAAAAACTGTAGCATGCTTTTAAGCGCAACTAAAACAGCCAGCCAGCCAACCCTGCGACTGCGACGCTAACAGCGACAGCGACAGCGACAGTGGCGTCGAGGTCAACGTCAGGTTGCTGCTGCTGCTCATTTGGCGTCGACTGAAGCATTTGTCAACATGCCAAGCGTTTAAGGTTGCCGCACGTGTCTCTCGCTCGTGTGTGTGTGTGAGTAGGGTCTGTTTGTGTCAGCGTGTGTATGTCAGTGTTAGTGTATGTTAGTGTGTGTGTGTGCCTGCACGCTTGACCTGGCGCTGTTTTAACTGTGGTTAACATATTTTTCAAGCGCTTTTGCGGCTAGCAGTGAGCAGCGGCAACAACTTCATTCTTGCTTTTGTGTGGTTTTTATGGCTGCGGTTAGGCAGGCTGCAGTTTTGTTGTTTTTTTTCTCTCTCTCTTTCTCTCTCTCTCTCTCTGTTTGGCAACAAAATAATAAAATAAAAGAAACAAGTTGTAGTTGTTTTTATTGTTGCTGGTGCAGTTGCTGCTGCTTGCCACAAAACTAAAACCAGAAGCTGCGTGTTAATTTTACATTTTTACGCTTTCATGGCCATCACTTGCGTGCGCCTCGCATTGGAATGCGTGCCATCCCACGATCTATCTAACCCACTCACTGAGTTGCAGCTCATTGTTTCGTTTAAAATTTAAGCAGTTTAGTTGTTGTTTTTGTTTTTTTTTATATTTGTTGCTATTTTTCATTCCGGTTTGCTTTGTTGCCCGTGTTAACCTTTATGGCCGCAACAGTTTAAGCTGATGGCTTTTTTATGACTGACTTTTCGCATGCTAAGCGCAGATTACGCATACGTCGCGTCGCGTCGAACGCAGCCAGCAGTAAACATTACACGTACCACAAACACACACACGCGCACACACACACACACACGCACATTCGGATGCAATTTTATAAAATCAAAACAGATTTGTCGCTTCCCTCATTTTATATACAGTTCAGCCTGCTGCAGTTTCATTTTATATATGTTGTTTTTTTTTTTTTTTGGTTTCAACTTTTGCCTCGCACACACAGCATGTGGTTGGCTTTATATTTTGAAGGGGGGCGTGGCACTGCTGGCACTTGGCACTCTTTTCGGCTTTAGCTGTTTGGCATTTGTGGGGGCCATTTAAACCAGTTTGAGTGGCATAATCTGCCATTAATTTGAATTATAGCCAAGCCAATCATTTTAGCTTTGCCATTCAACTGTCAATGCAATTGAATTTATATACGCGTTTTTAGTTCACCAGAGAATGTAATTCGAAAACCAAAATGCACGCACGGATAATGCTGATAAACGGATATTGCCTGCCAGCTAAAGATGCTTTGGATTCACACAAAAGAAACTATGGCAGTTTCTTCACAAGCAGATTAAATATATGTCTGTTATAGAAACAGTCTTGAGTATTGAGCTTATGAAACGTATTCTTAATAATAAACTCTTAATAAATAACTTTTGAAATTCATCTATCAGCTGGTAAAATTCTTTTAAATTGCTTTACAAATTTTTGGGCTTCTTTCGTTAATGTTGCAAATTTATTTTGGACTTCCTTAGCAGCTGCCAAAACATTTAAAATTGCCAGTAAATGCATTTTTGATATTTAAGGTTGCATTTTATACAACAGCCGACAAACAGCAGACTTACCCTTGCTCCCCCTCCCACCCACTTTATCCCCTCATCGGACAGTGCAGTGCTCTGCTCTGGCAGTTAAGGCAAAATACTTTGATCGCCTTACAGCGCACGAACATTGCAAATCAAATGATTTCCGTGCTGGCCGACAACAGCAACAACAACAACTATATAGCAATAAGTAAAGAAAAAATAAAAACAACTAAATGCAGCGACATGGCAGCGGAAGTGTTGTTGCTTTCCTTATAGCAATAGTTGTTGTTGCTATGGCAAGTAGGAAAATAGTGTGCAATTTACCTTTCAGCTATTAAACGTCCGTGGTAAATGCACAAAGCGAAATCAAAGTGGCATGAAAGCGCAACGAAGACATTGAACAACAAGAATACTAAAAGCAAAAACAACAACAACAACAAAACCACTGCAAAACGTAGCAAAGGAAAGAATGAAGCGCTCGTGCAATAGCTGGAAACCTTTGGCAACACGACTAATGCTATTAAAGAGCATTACACACAGCTAGACAAACACAAACACACACACACACACAGAACGTACAGAAACGCAAAGTTAAGAGTACCATACGAAATTAGAAAAAAATATTATTGTATGCATTGTATTGAGTGGTTACGATTCACAAAAGGTGTTGGCACTCTCCGTATGTATGTGTGTGAAAGGGAAATTCCAATGAGAGAGATTGAGCATTAAGGGCAGGTAAAAGGGATACAAAGCTCAATGGGTTCAATTTCTATTTGTCTATCTGGTCGGTTGGCTGCTTTACCTGTCCAGATATGTGCGGACTTTCGAGCACTTGGATGCTTAGCAAGCATTTGGGTTTTAACTGGCGGGGCGGAGAATGCTTGGGTGGCACAGTGATTGCATTTTGTATAGACGAGAAGAGTAGTGTAAATGCGATAGTATAAACCAACTAAGTAGACTGCAAATCCACTTCACGAATTGAATCTAATATTGTTCGACTCTTCGTTTTTTTTTCTTTTTTTTTTGTGCTTTGCTGTAGTTGCTTGTAAAGCTTGTTAAAATCGAATTTCTATTGAAATCCAGCTCAACAAATACCAGAAACGATAGCTTAATAGAAGCGAAAGTGAAATGAAAAGAAAGAGGCGTAATGCAAATCGAGAGAGACAGCCAAACAGATTTACAGATCGACAGGTGAACAAAGGTTGGCTTTGTCTAAAAGCCAACAAATGGAAAAGCTTAGATAAGTACATAACAAAATGTGAGCCCCTTGAGTTATTCGAACGAAGTGAATGATCTGAAAATCCCTTTAAGGGCGTTCCTTCTTAACCAAAAAAAAAATAAATAAAATAAAATAAAGAAAATAAGCGAAAATATTCTTAATTGGTTATGCTAAATATCTGACAGATACAATTTTCCAATAACAAGCTAAATAAAATAGAAACAAAAATATAACTTTAACTTTAAGTTTACTTCGCACTAAAGAACTTCCACCGTAAATAAACGTAGTATAATCCAATTATACCTCTCTTACAACACCAAACACAAAGTGGGGTGAAGAGTTTTGTAAAATTCTTTTGCTAATTATAAGCAACATGTTTTTGCAATTGTATAACTAGCTTTCGATGTTGATATTTCTGTTTTTATTTATGTTGTTGCTGCTGCTGCTGCTGCAGCCGGTGCTGCCGGTGCTGTTGATGTTGTGTGCTTATTAACACAAATTGATTTTCCCTGTCAGCCATCCCGCTTATTTATTTTGCATTAGCACTTTTAATTAAACACTTGACAGAGGTGGCAACTGCCGGCAGCAGTAAACTACTACTAACAACTAGAGCACCTATCCAAACTGAAGCATCTCTCTCTCTCTTGTTATCTCTCTCTTTCTCTTTTATATTCCCTTGAACACTCGGCAATCATTGTAATTAAATCAATGAATGATTCATGTGAGTGCGCGCTGTCTCCTTTTGCCAACTTTACTGCTGCTGCTGCTGCTACTGTATGCCAACTACCAACTGCTGCTGTTGCTGCATTAATGCAAAATCCGTGTACTTAGTGGAAATGGAAAAACGCAGCAGGCGGCCGACACTTGGCCAAGTGGGATACAAGTGGGTAAAACAAAAAAAACTGTGAACGTGGTGACTAAATCAGCTAAGGCAGCTAACGTTGCCAACGGCAGCAGCTTCGTGCTAATTTTTAGTGCCAATTAATTTGATAGCAAACACTTGCAGTCCGTTGCCAATTGCACTTGCAACTGCCACCAACCAACCACCCAATCGTATCCTTTTTATTTAGTTCGTTTTTTTTTCATTTTTTTCTTTTCATTTGTTTGCCTAGCCATTTTATACCGCTACATTCGCATAGTCAGGCTTTAATTTTGTAAAAGGCTTTGAGCATTAACTATGGCGGCGGCACCAAACATGTTGACAGCTGTTGTTGGTGTTGTTAGTGTTGCTGTACAGTGGCGCCTTTTGGCTGGCCAAGCTGGCCGGATTGTATGGAAAATTAAAATAAATTTGCCATGTTTATTGCATTTGCGTTCGGTAATTGCTTATACAATTTAATATGAAATTAAAAGCCATTTTGTTTTGCATTTAACATTTAAATAGGCTTTTAATTTAAATGAAACGGAAATGCCAATGGCTACAGCTCCTTGAACAGCCATCTCTATGTGTGTGTGTGTGTGTGTGTGAGTGTACATGTGTGTAAAGAGCCTTTGGCATAATTAGCTTGCGGACATAAATTGCCAGCAAGTCGAGTAAAAATCAATTAGGCATGACAAAAAATAAATTAAAATCATTTCACTGAAGCTCAATATTTAATTATATAGATAATCCGTTAAGTTGTCCGCAAGTCGCAATTTAAATAAATTTACACAAATTCAATTGGGGTAGATAAATATTACATTTTATTCCACAATACAAATCTACTTTTTATAAGTTGTCCTTTAACTTGTTCTCCATTTAATGCGTATACTTAACATGCCACTATCAAAAGCATTTCTCAAACAACACGTTTGTAATGTATTTGCCCCACACAAACACACTTTTTGAATGGTTAGACGAGATTTTGCTAAAGCTCAGCCCATCAGCGCTATAATCAGATGCACCAACAGTTCTCATTTGCTGGCACGTTCCACATATATTCATCCTTAGCCATAAACTACCGTACACTTCGTGCACATTACTCGCAAACTTTCATTTCTATGTCATTTCTCTAATCCACACCTTGCATTTCAAAACAATTTACGTGGCCAGGCAGCTGCGTATCTTTTGTATCTGTCTTTCTGTCTTGCTGTCAGTGTCTTCGCTCAGCTAACACACGGATTTTGTATAGTAGCTGTAGTTGTTAGCTCCCTACGCTGTCATTTCAAGTGGCGTCGTCTGCTCGTTAGCACACCTTCTTCTCCATTTTTATCTTCGCTTTCGTCCTGCAACTTCATCTTCGAGTCGTGTTGGACACCGCACACTGTAGAGTGAGCCAAGACCAGCCAAGCGTCTTCATTTTCAAGCTTGTCAACTAAGAGACACATCGCTGTCTATGTCTTTATTTTTATCTTTGTCGTTGTCGTTTCGTCTACGTGTGTGTGTATGTGTGTGTGTGTGTTCGCGCTCCTTGATACTGCTTGTAGCTCCTCTACAGTTGCTGCAACCATCATGTCTGTCATTTCTATAACTACTCCTGTAACTTACTAGTTAACTGCACACCCAAACCAAAAACAAACCTCACAACACAAAATTTTCACATACGCAACTTTTGCTACCATTTACATTTCCCATTCACTCTATCCCATCCCTGGGAGCTCACTCAATCCTTTATCTGCAACACTTTTGCACAATTACATACATTTTTAAGTGCGTTCGTGCCATGCGCCTCTCTGCGCCTTGTCTAACTTTTGTTGTATTCATAACTACTTTGGGCCACACCCACACAAAAAAGAGAGTGTGACAAAGACAGATAGAGGATAGGCGAGAAGGAAAGAGATAGAACAAGCGACATGCAGAGTGAGCCTTTATTAAAGTTTTATCGCATTAAAAATTTCTTTGCCACTTGCAAACATTTTTCGTGCAAAAACACCAACAACAAAGAAGCGTGCCAAAAACTTAGCCAGGCAACGACTAGAGATTGGCGGGTGGATAGGGTACGTCCGTGTGGATTGGGACAGAGACAATGATGTCGTTTCATGTACACCTGTTTCAAGTTGTTGTTTTTTTATATTGTTGTTGCTGTTGTTGTTGCTGTTTTTGTCGCTGCTGCTGTGCATATTTAAGTACACTTTTCGTTGGCCGCTTAACTTAAATCTCCTTTCGGCTACAAACACTCCCTGCTTTCTCGTCCCTGGCCCAGCCCCAATGCAAGTTTAAGTGGGGATTTTACCGTTGGCAAGGTTGTTGCTTTTTTTATCGCTGTTTTTGGACAGGTAATGACAGTTATGTCAATAAGTTTTTCAACGCACCTTATTGCAGTGTGAAGAGCAACAACAAAAAATTAAATAAAAAATATTTTTTAACTTGAAAATATTTCTTTAGCATTTTAATAATAAAAAAAGAATAATTTACTCTAACAAAACTCAACCTCCTTCAATAAATTATTATATTTTTCTTACTCTTATGAACTTGTTTATGGTACTCCTCTGCTTTGATATAAATTTGCATTTGAAAGCATTGCCACTAAATGGAAACTTTCATAAAACTCACAAATATAAAAAAATAGAAACTGTTTTGAAATAAAAGAATTTAATTTCTATATATGCTACAGCATATAATTTATATGAAAAGGGAGGCTTCGAGCTTTGTTAACTAAAAACACACATACACATACACACATACACAGCATGAGAGCAACCCATTTATGTAGTTTTGCTGGCAACCCTGCACAATTCATAAATTTTTACCAGTTGCAACAGCAGCAGCAATATGAGACATATAAAAGGGGAGCTAAAAAATGGTGAAGTTTTTTTTTTCTACTTTTATTATTTTTGTTTTTTTTTTTTGTTTTTTGAATATGCAAATTTTGTAGCCAACATTCATTAAATTCAGTTTGCCAGCTGCTTTCATTTGATGGCACTCAACTTTTTCACTTATTTAAGTAGCAAATTTTTGTGCATTTTCAAATATTTGTGCAACGCTTCAACTTGCCCTAGCCCAAGCCCAAGCCCAAGTCCAGGCCCATTCGAACTGCCAGTAAGACAGTTTGTCAGTCAGTGCATCAGTTTGTCAGTTTCACCATGCCATTCAGGTGAAGCTGCTTGATAAGAAGCAAACGAGCTTGTTTTGTTGGCCAGCTCACAAATTTGCATCTGTCTTGTGTTGCCCTTCTCTCTATCTGTCTCTCTCTGTCTCTCTTGCTTGCCTCTTATCTGACCAACTCACCTCTATAAAACAAATTTCAATTTCAAGTGCACTCGCCAAACAATTTTACAAAATTTTTGCCAGCCCTGTACATAGAAGATATAAATTTACATAGTACATGCAAAGCTGTACTTTTCTGTTGTACATTTTATGAATTTTACCAACAACAACAACAACAACAAAAAATGTATGGTTCTTTTTGCTTCAATGTTGTTTTTGTATGCGTTATTGTTGTTGTTGTTGTTGCTGTTGTTGTTGGCCTCCTTACACTCGCTCTTTTCACGAAAAATTCGTATACAAAAAGCGCAACATTTATGCAATTAAAGCCAAATTAGCAATGAATGCAGCTCGAGTGCTTTTGGCCCGAGCTACAAAAGTTGCCATCAAACTTTTGGCCTTTTGTAAAGTTTTTGCTTTTGCTGCTTTTGCTGCTCAACTACCTCCTCACTAAAAACTATCCCTTTTGCTTTGCCCCTGCCGTACTAAGCCCGACCCTAACCGACGCTTGTTATGGCCAACAGTGTGCTGGCTCGCTTTTGGGTGCATAGTTTGCAGTTAGAACTGCGCAGCTTCCAATTAATTTAATGCCTGCCAGTGTAATGAGCGTTTAAGCTTTTCAATGGCGTCATCGCTTGCTTGTAGAAAGCGACAACACCAGCTGTTATCGTTGTTGCTGTTCTGTTGATGTTGTTGTTGTTGTTGTTTTTGTTGCTGTTGCAACTATAACTGCTGCTGCTGCTGCTTTTGTTGCTATTTTTGCAGCATGAGCGTCATTTTATGGCGCTCATAAGCAGGCAATCTCCGAAGTTGTTTTTTTTTTGCGACTTTTTATTTATGAATTGAAAGCTTAAAAGCCGGACCGACCAAGCATGAAAGAAGCATATGGCATAACTGCAGCAATGGCTATTGGATGTAAACAGTTAAGAAAATCTCCTGGTGTCTGTGGCAGGATTATAACGCTATCGCAACAAGCAACAAGGCATTGCTGTACTTAAAAAAAATTCGAGTAAAGATACGAATTAAATAAGTAGTAAGAAATTAATTTAAAGGTTTAATAAAAGAAGGTTAAACTAATTGAAATGTCAAAAACAAAACTCGTACTAAATATCTTGCATTTGTATCGCAGATAAATGATGATAAAGTGAGTTGGTTCTGGCCGATTTTGAGAAATTCGAAGCAAAGTTTCAGTTTGTTAGCTTTAAAGTCTTTGCCAAGTAAGTAAATCGAAAAGTTTTATAAGTAAATAATGGTAGTGGCAAAGCAATGCTTAACTTGTTTCTCTTCTAACAGAAACTAATTAAAATGATTTAGATAAAGATGAAAAGTAGAATTAACAAATAAGTTATGAATCCCTTAAGAGTGCTTTCCACACAGCTCCCTCGCAATTTGTTATACTTTGCATATCCGCTTTTTCCTCTTTTTCCTATTCTACATCTTTCTCTGCTCAACTATCGATATCTGATATCCCTGAGAATGCCTTAACAGCTTAACAGCTTGTATTATGAGCTTAATAAAGCATTTTTCACCTCGTTTTTCCGCAGTTTGTCTCATCATGATTGTTAAAGTATGCCCAACAACAACAACGACTGTACACCTTATGGGCTATATGTAAGCATTGCTTATCTGATTAAGCCCTCTGTTCTTTCACTTGCTAAATCCTCCATCCCCCCACAACCCCCAACAACCCCACAACTATCAACGACTGGCTATCGTGTGGCACGGCTCTTTGAGCAAAGCTCTTGAAGCACTTAGCCTGCAATATAATCAGCAAAAGCGATTAAAGCACTTGGCCCATTGTTTATTATTACAATATTAGCTGAGCTTTTGTTGTTGTGCCGGGCTTTGGGCTTTGAGTTTTGAGGCCTCAGCGAGACGCTCTATCAACTTGACTTGATGGCTGTTTGGTTATACTTGGCTTTGGCGGCATTGTTTGCACTCCAACGTGGCCAGAACATCAAAGGCGACGGCTTCTTCGTCTCCGAGACGCTGCAGTTGAAGGCACGCGCCAGCATTTAACTGAGAGCAGCCAAAGATCATTCATCAATAATTACATGCTGAAAGGCTAAAGACGATGTTCCCCCCATCCAACCACCGCCAATTTGCTTGACTCCACCCCCGCCTGCCACTCAACTAATTTATGCTAAAATGCTTGCCCCACTAATGACATTTTGCAGCGCAAGACGCCAGCGGTGGTGCAGTGGTGTTGCGGAAGTTTTTAAGGCTGTTGGCACGCAAAACTTTTTCGCATACCGTTAGTTCAATGGTTGTTGTTGGTCTAGTTGGTTGGTTGGTTGGTTAGTTTGCCTGTCACGGCGAGAAATGTTAAGCTTGCGCTAAAAATGATAAATACGCTTAGACCTAATTAACTTGCGACTTTAATTAATTTTTAATGAAAAAGGTTAATGAGCCGAAAACTTACGGCGCCAATCAGTTGGGCATGTTGTTGGCCTGGCCAATCGATTTGCTCGATAGCGCATCACAACAAACTCAGATATTTCAATCATTCGATGGAAAAATCAACCCTTTGATTAATTTTGCAACTATTTTGTGGTTTTGTGGTTTGGCAACTCTGGTTAATACTTATTGGAATGAAACACTTTTGGTATTAATGCTAGTATTTTAAAGGTTTTTATAATACTCCCGTTGAATATTTTTCCGATCGAAACATTATCGTCGCTCAGAGCCCAAAACATGAACAAAAATGTTCCTTTAACGTAGTAAATTAATGGTCAATAAGCTCAAGCTACCCGCAGAAAGATTTCAAAATAAATATTTTGTTTAATTTTGTAAATAATAATTAAACTTGCTTCAAAGCAAAAAAGCAAACTTTTTGCATGGCTGGTAAGTCTGTATTAATATAATATTGCTGATTTAAAAGCAAAGTAAGAATACAGTTAACGAATGTTACCATAATAAAAACATCATATAGGCTAGGTTTTAATTAGTCATATTAAAAGCTAATGCGACGGCTTTTAAACATAAAACAAAATGATATGCAATGCTCAACATATTTATAATTCTAAGATCATTTATTGGCTTGTTTGGTTTTGTGCCGTTTAATAAATGACGAAAGTTAACAAACGGAAAGGAAACACGTGACCAAACTATCGTATACTTAACCTGCTAACGATACTTTTATGGCAGACGTTTTACAACACAGCAGGCAAGAGATAATAAATTTTCACTGCCACAATAAGAAACATCAGAGACCTTTTGAGCCAAAGTTAAATTGAAAAACGTATCAATCATGTCGAGCAACGACGATTCAGCACCCGGTGAGAACGAAAAGTATGGCGATAAACTGGAAGCACAGTTTATAATACGTTTTCCCAAGGTAGTTATTGAAACAACACCATAAAACATTTGCTTAAACTCGACGAAATTAATTTTGCTGTTTCATGCAGGACTTGGCTGAAGAGGTAGCTGCATATATAGCAAATGACTCGATTGATCAGAAAATGTCCATTATTTTCGATGAAGAGAATGAATTTCGTTACGCCTTTGTGCAACTTAATGAACATAAGCTCTATGGTAAGATGTTTGACTTGCCCACAATTGTCGAATGTCAGAAAACGTTTGACAAATTGAATGTGTACAAAACGGCAGACATATGCCAAATGTTGGTATGCACCAAGAATCCACCGAAGGACAAAAATACGTTCGACAAGTACATGTGGCCGCACGGTATTACACCGCCGTGTCACAATGTGCGTTTTTGGCGTATGAGTTCGTTGAATAGAAAGAACAAATTGATACCACAGCATATAAAGGATGTGAAATTATTGCTGGCAAAGGATCTTGATGCTCTGGATTGTTCGTATGAGATTATCGATGATGATGACGAGCCAGAGGGAAATGTGTTTTCAGATCTTGTCGGTGTACCCGATAGCGATAGCGATAGCGATAACGAAGACAATCCTTGCGAAGACATCAGTAACGAATTCTTTGCCATGGCGTTGAAAAACTCACAATAACTTTGCTGTACAAACATTTGGCTATGATTTTTGTAAAGCTATTAAATATATAATTATTTTGTAACTTTGATCTTGTAAATAGATGCTACAAGCTGTGAATGTTATTGTGCTTTTTGAAGCCAAGGTTTGAATACATATTTTGTGCGAAATGCAGCAAAGGTATTGTCGAACTCTTTCGCACTAAACAATCTCCGCTTTATGACACATGTATAAAGCACAATGTGTGTACAGTTACAATGTTTGTACTGACGCCTCTTGTCTGACATTCAATCAGCGCCAACTCACTCATTCCCGCTTGCAACTGCCACTCCACCCTGCCGCCGGCCATGCCATCTGAGCGCAGTTGCTGCCACGCCCACACAATGACAGCAGCTTTAATTGGATTTTCGCTGCTGCGGCCGCAACAAAAATATCAACAAAAAAAAAAAAAAAATGAATGTAAAAAAAAAATAGAGAAGAGAATTGCAATTTTCGACAGGCGGCTGTCGCTTGGTTTCATTTTACGTTACTTTAACCCCCCCGTCTTTGGCGAGCTTTAGCTAGGGTTTTTTTTCGGGGGGTTTTCGGCGTAATGTAGCTGTTGTTGTCGTTCGGCTTTTCTTTGCAATTGGCGCTCAGCTTTTGGCGCTGTTATTTCTCCGTAACAAAGTTTACATTTCACACATTCATCACTTTTGGCAGCTGCAACTAATAGTGTGCAATGTCGGGCAAATGGACGGCCCCGTTTAGCCAGCAAGCAAGCAACCAAGCAGCCTGCCTGCCTGCCTGCCTGCCTGCCGACAACATTCAATGTTGTAGTTGGTTTTATATTTTTTTCTATCCTTTTATTTTTTTTTTTTTTGGTCATGGGCACACATTTTATTGCACTTCTCAGTAGCGAAGTGAGTTTTGTTGCCAAGAGTTTTGTGCCCAGTTGGCTTGCCAAGAACGGATTACGGATTGTCTGCACCCAGAAACGAATAGACATCGACCGAAAGGGAAGGGAGGTAGTAGGGAGGGTAGTCAGTAAGTCTTATAAATCAATGCTTAAAGCTTAAAGCGACTGTGGAGTATTGATGACCCTTTTTAAAAGACTCGAGGCTTGGCATAATTTTCATTCCCTCTCGCTTTGCACATTGTTTGTAATGCTTGCGATGCCACACAAATGCCATCAAGCGGCAGCTTCATGGCTTTATTCCAGCAAAACGTTACCCCCTTTTAACAAAAGGAAAAACCTTTTCTCTCGCCATCTCTCTGAGTTCTGGAACGGCACAATGATGAAGCTGTTGGCTGTTGGCTGTTGGCTTAACACTTTGTGCCTGTGACTCTTGCACGTTGACGTCATAAAGCATCAGAATGTGAGTCGATACGTGCCTTCAATCGGCCAGCATCGAAGTCATTGATCATTGCGCTGCGTGATACTGATTTATGGAATTCGCATCAATTTTGAATTTACGCTCCCAGCTGAATTGTAGAGTTGATAGTCTGTCTCCTGGCCTGTGACAGCGTCTTGAGACGTTTCATAATTCATCTTAATTTTAATTTGCAAGTGATGGAGTAGCTGCCAGTGAAGCCAAACCCAGCCAAGACAAGCCAAGGCAAGTCAAGCCATCCTAAGCCAAGTCATCCAGCCATTTATTCTTTGGTGCTCTCAGGCATCTCTAAACTGCAGCTTCATTATCTTAATCTACTTCTATATTTTGTTGTTGTTGTTGTTTTTTTTTTATTATATTTTTTATGTGCTATATTTAGCGCAAACTTTTGCTGCAGTAAGTAAGAACCGCACACAAATTTGCGCCCAATTGCACTTTGGTGCAGTTTAATCTGCAAAATTGCCGGCCAGGCCAGCAATTTTCACAAATTGCTTACATTACGTAAATGAAGAGACACCAGTCAGACCAGAACTAACTTGCCCCATTCCCCCCCATAACCAACCGCCCCATCTATTTTCATATCCATCTCCATTTCTATCTCCATTGTCATCGTTCAGGTCATGATGATGCTGCTGCTGCTATTTTGTCCTTGTTCGCTGTCCTTTGTTGCTGTTGGTTTTGCTATTGCTTTTGCTGTCGTCGTATCGCGAGACGTCATCAAGGCGCTGCCACATTGCGTATACGCAACGTTTGACAATGTTCAAGTGATTGTGTCTAATTGAGCGAACATTTCACGCTCGCACACAAATTGCAATACAATTAATTTATGACACTCATTGTAATGCACGTTTTAACGCACACACACACACACACACACCCACACAAACACAATACAGCCCCAAGAGCTGTATTCAGCACGATCACAGTTTTAATTAAAAAGCAAATATTAAATCAATGCCGCATCCAAATTAGTTGGCTGCTAGCCGTTGTTCTCGTTGCTCTTGGTGTTGTTTTTGTTGTTGTTGTTGTTAGTTAGTTAGTTGTGTTGTCGCACCCAGCAGACGCATAATTCATTTGCGGCAGAAGGCCAACGACAAAGTCGCTTAATTACCAGCGCTGCCAACGTCGCTGCCGGCGTCGCATTAACCCATTAATTAAGGTGACGTCAAAGGCAGCGCCAAAAGCGATAAAACCATAAAACGATAAAAACGAGCAAAGCCAAAAACTAAAACACCCCATACCCCAGCCCCTCCGCTCTCCTCTCTCTCTCTCTCTCTTAAATTGTGAACTTAACTAGAAGGCTCGCGCCGCACTGAAACCCATTGAGTAAGAGAAGGCCACACAAAAATTCTCAAATGTCAGGACTTGCATATTTATGGGCCAGCTCTCTGTGAACTGCAAGGAATGCAACCAAAATGAGCCAACCAATCAGCATCTAGTACCAATTGATGGAGCCGAATGGAAGCTGTGATATGCATTCATATGCTAGCTTTCGCTTTGTCAATTTATGTAGTTATACATTTTTGTAGCTCGACGCTAATATGGTACCAAAAAGACGTTTTAATCAACTTTTAATCAACTCGTCATGACAGAAATTATTTGAAGCCAAAGCAAACAAAAATGTACATTGAAAAACAATCAAAATCTGTTTCGCATATTTTGTGGAAATATCGCAAGAACCTAGTTTTAACTAAATTGGTCTTACAAACAAAATCTAGTGATAAAAAATGTGGGAATTGAAAAGAAAATAAATCAAATTATTGTATTTTATATTAGTATTTACCCGTCATTATTAATTTCTTCCATTAAACACATTATTTGTTTTGAACAAAAAGAAAAGAAGTTGAGATAAACTGTGATAAATTGATGAACATTCGATTGACAAAATGCCAACCGGAAAGATTGTATATATATATACGAGTTTAAATAAAATATATAAACTTATCGATTTGTGACTAATCGTCCAAGCACTACAAACAAACCCCGTCGCCGTTTTGCAATGGACATTAATTTGTCTAACCGTCGATTTATAGAAGCCACAACGGAAAAGTTTTGACCATTTGATGGGCTCTTCCGACCCATTTCGCTGCCCTGCTGCCCTGCTGCGTTCAATGCCAAATGATATGAAATTAGTTTAAGCCTTGTGTTTAAAAATTAAAGACGCTAAAAATCAATGCAATGCTGTTGTTGTTGTTGTTTTTGATTTGGCCAGTTGTGCCGTCGATAGCCATTATCCGTTTGGCCATTATTTGTTGTTTTCGATTTGGCATTTGGCGTATGTCAGACCCACAACTGGCAGTTCAATAATGAATAATAACAGGGCCCCGAGTTAAAAACTCTCACAAATACGCTGCTGCTATCCTGTCTCTTGCACTGCTGTGCGCTTTCTGTGCACTGTGCATGCTGCGCTGTCACAACAGCCAAACAGCCAAACAGCAACAACAACAACAACAACAACCACAATGCACAATACACGATACAAAAAACTTTGGCAATATATTTGCAACGCATTACGTGGCATGTCAAGCGTTTTATCGCGCGTATTTTTCAATTTCTGTGCGGGGTGCTAAGAGCAAGGCGAGATGGCAAAGGCGGGCGGGATGCTGGTCGTATGTGGGGGGTCTGCCCCGTTCACTGGCAATGACACGGCCATACAACAGAGCAATATGCTTGGCAGTAAAAATTAAAAAACAGCCAGTCGTGCAGTCGTCTCCTTTTTTTTCGTTTCCCTCTCTTTGTCTCTTTCTCTCTTGTCTAATGCTCGCTCATGTGGCGCTCTTGGTCATATATTTTTCTTGGCTCAAACCAACCCCCCTCCCCCTCCCGCACCATAGATAACGGGTGGTACCCACTTCATATGCCAGTCAAGAAAGTGTATGTGTGTTTGTGTGTGGCCAGCGGTGCAACCTCTTCAAATAGTAGTTGCAACACAAAATAAAAAAGCGATGTGAACCAAAGGAGGATAGAAAGCAAAGTGAACGCCCATTCAAACACATTTCCGATGTGTGGGTGGTGGGCCGGGGGTTTGGGTAAAGAGGTTGGGTAAAAGGACGCTCATATCCGCTTTTTGAGCGTTGAGCACAAACAGGAAACACATTATAGCAGCTGGTAGACAGACTTATGTGTAGCACTGTTGAAAAATTGTTACACACACTGATGCTGTCACTGCCAGGCATGCAGTATATATATATATATATATACATATATAGTACGTAGTACTCTCCAACTCAATGTCTCCTTTTGCTACAACTACTTTAACTCTGCTTGTTGATGTTTTGCTACGTGTTTGTTTTTGTTTTCGTTATTGTTGTTGTTGTGCTGCACACTGTTTTTTACATTTGGTAAATAAACTGCAATGTGAGTTATGTCAAGCGCCACACAAACACACACTCACACACACACATACATTAAGTGTGCATTGCATAATGGCCGCCATGGCTCATCTATCAAAATACGCGAGCAGTTCACAAAAAAAAATATGTGCAGCATACTTTGCAGCAGGCTGTAATGACGTTGAAGGGCAAAAAAGTGCTGCCTGCTTAGATGGGCAAGGAGAGTTTGTGTGTGTGTTGTCTACTTGCACGCATTTGTCAATTCAAGTTGGTGCCTCAAGCAGAAAAAGTAATATATCTAAGTTTAGCTCACTTATGCGAGCAGCTCATTTGGCCAGCTAAACGATCTATGAACTAAACTGTTAGAGGAGTCCTTCCTGACAGCTTAAGAGTATGCTGCACATTTTATTATTAACTGCTCTCGTCATAAATAGTAAAAACGATCGAATCTGTACAGCTTTACTCTAAGCTCAAGGCCTTAAAAGTCTCTGCCATTTATCAATTATATCAGTATATAGCCATAACCTACACTAACTTAAACCAAACACTCTGTGGCCTTACAATTTAAAGCACAAGTAATGAAATCAGAAACCTAAGCTAGGCCAACAAACTGAATACACACATAAATGGCCCATAAAATTAATTTAGCTCAGCACTTAGAAAAGTCTCGGCTCAGTTTTCTAATTCATTTTTAGCCCAAACGTTTGTAAAATTTAAGTATTCATTTACTTGGCAAAGTTCGGCTGCCGGGCTAAATTTAGAAGAAAAAAAAGAAGAGCACAGCACAAAAAAAAAAAAGGAAAGATAGAAAAAGAACATGCCCAGCAAATTGCTCATTTATTTGCAACTGTCAATATCAATAACAAATTGGTTGTTGTTATGCCACACACAAACACACAGCGATAGACATCCACCCAGAGCATGGAAATGTGCCACACTATCAACATTTGTGTTTGTGAGTTTGAGTGTGTATTGGCTTTTTTCTAATGTTATTTTAGCTTGTGTGTTTGGTTGCTCTTTGGTAACTTTAGCCGGCCCAGCAAAACTGACAGGCAGTAATAAAATAAATGAGCCGCCATTCTTTTAAATTGAGTTTAATAAACGTCACACTTCATCGACAAAAGCATTAAGGCCTAACGAAAAACCTGAAACCGTAACTGAAACTGTACCACGCTCGGCTGGACTAGCTTTCTATCCCTGATCCCTGGTCACATGAACTAGCCTCCTAGACCTATACAAATGAACTATGAAATGGCTGGGAAAACATGCATATTTTTGGCACAAACACACACACACACACACAAGCACACTTATTTATTATTCCCAAAGCGTTTGACCATAGGCTAGCCCAGCCAAAAAAAAAAAACAAAATAGACTGTAGAGTGGACCGCATTTAAATGATGTCTTATTTAGTTGCCTGCATTGTGAAATGAATACCCATACATGTTATACACTATGTAGCTGGACTGGCTGCTGCTGCTCTTGCCCTCCTTTTTTTTGTTGTTGTTGTTATTGTACATATTTATGTATATGGCCTCAAAGTTGTGCAACAGCATCGCGAAATCGCTTACATGAGATTGTAATTACGATAAACGGGCCAGCGCCAAAGCCTTTATATATGTAGGGTTTGGCAGGGTGAGGGTGGCAGAGAGTTGTGAGACAGCGAACAACAACGAACGACGCCTTGTTGGCCATAAACCGCCAAATGAGCCAAATGTTATTTATATAAAAACGTATAAAGCAGACGGCAAAAATTGCAAGTGCGCGGGTTATTATTGTACTTTTTTTTTCTTTTTTTTGCCTCCTTCTTTGTTGTTTGACTTGTGTGCAAGCCAATTGCGATTTATTTATATAAAATTCATGCGATATGAAATCATATAGGTAACTAAATATGCCACACACAGACAGGCAGGCAGACACACACCCACACACACAGACACACACACACGAACGCCAGACTTAGCAATTGGCTTTTGTGCCAGGGCGTTATGTAAACATTCGATATAAACGAAATCGCATCCACAGTGTGCCAACTAAGGCCAGGAGCAGAAACCTAGATATCTAGACAGGCGCCAAAACCTTTCAGTGATACACATACATACATATACATATATGTAAAAATTTATTAAGCGCAAAAAAATTAATAATCATAAATGATAAAAAGTCAACGCCATAAAATATTCATGTCTTTTTTATTAAGATTTAAATAAAAAATCAAAATAAAAATAAAAATAAATTCATACATCGAATAAAAAATGTGCTGATAATATTCAAACAGTTTAAGTATTTCAGGTTTGATTAAATGATTTCCATTTAAGCGGAATTTATTGATATAAATTGTGACGGCGCAAAAAAATTAAATTGTGAAATGTTATCAGAACAGATGTTATATTAAAAAAAAATAAATATGCAAAATATGACAAAGTAAAAAACATTTAGTTTATGATTTGCGAGAAATTTAAAACTTTAAGCGGCAAAATAATCATATCAAAAGAATAGGTTAATATGTATTATAATTTATAAAGATTTTCGATTGCTTTTCATATAGTATCTAAAACAAATGTTGGAATTCAAATTCCACTTGAAGCTCTTTGCTAAACAAATTGAAAATTTGAATGAGAAAGAGAAACAAAGTATTAAAGTATATATCATACAAAAATGGCATCAATCGTTGTTCACGGCAAAGCTTTCAATGGAATAAGCCCGAAGCGAGACAATGCCAAATATGCTCAGCTGTGTGTGAATGTGTGTGTGAGGCATATGTAAGCAAATACAAATATACAGAAAAATACCTATGGCACAATAAACGCGCACATAAATAAATAAAAAAAAATAAAAAAAAAAGACATTGTCAGAAAAACGCGATGTGCTCGAATGTTTATTTATGGGCCGCGTTCTCGTTTCTCGACCCCTGAAGTTATGGCCAACAACAGTAACAACAACAACAACAGCAAAATGAGGCGTTATATTTATAATAGAGACAAAAAAAAAAGAGGGTTGCATTTTTAGTTGTTTGATTGCTAATTAAAATGGCAAATCAAAGCGGCTCCAAGCGGCGCTTCAATGTTGACAGTGTACAATGCATTGTTGAGACGATGAGCACAAATACACATACCATTAATAGAGCGTGAATTTTAGCGCAAACACACACACACACAAACACACACATATATATATATCGATGTGGACATTGTGGGCGTGGCGCATTGACTTTGGCGCTTTGTGATGGGCACATTTGTAGCCCGCAATGTTTTGCCAATCAAACCCCAATGTCATTTCGTTATTGGCTTTGCGTAATCGACGTCAAAGCGACATCCCGGGCAAGAGTCAACAAAGCGACGCGACAAGAAGCACGGAGACGTAGACGGAGAACGGATGACGGAAAGGCAGAACGAAGAGGCAAATGACGGAAGAGGCTGGCCCCTGCAGTCAACGTCAAAAACGTGCATGCAGTCAAGCGGATTGAGGCAAATATTTTTACATTGACACGGCAAAAGGATCAGCAGCAGCAGCAGCAGCATCAGCAGTCAGAAAGAGAGTTCGAGTTCGAGATTGAAAGTCGACGGGACTTGACAATAAAGTCAAAAGTGTAAATGACACAGTTCGTTAGGCGTTCGTCGCACACCATGCCACACACACTACATGCATACAATCATATATTTTTACATATACCTATCACAAAATTGAGCCATAGATACGTTTGTTATGCAAGCTGGGGCGTGGCCCCACCCCACAGAAAACGAAGAAAAATAATAAAAGGATTGCGGACCGTTACATTAATGGAGGCCGCAAAACAGCCGCATTGAATGTACCAACACAGTCAGTCACCCAGTCAGTCACCCAGCCAGCCAGTCAATACAGAAAGATGGCAGCAGATTTGTTTGGTGTATGACAAATATTTTATGCGCACATCATAAAAAAGCCTCGAGACTGCAGCAAACAAACACACGAACGCACGATACACAACGGTGGCAGACAACAGATAGCAGAGATACAATCGCCGAAGATATACGCAAAGGAAAATTTTTTTTGTGCGGCAGGACAACGCGTAAAAAGGCAACGACGCCAAGGCACTAAATAACAAAACGCGGAGTCAAGCCGCGGAGGGACAAAGCTTTTAAGTTGCAGCCTGCGAAGCTGCCACCAAAAAGGAGCACACAAAACAACACCAAAAAATAGTAGCAGATGATGAAAACAGCAGCAGCACATAAAGAAAAAGCTAAGAATGCTAAACAACAAAAGGTTCGCCACAAGGAATGGCAAGGTGCAAATAATGTTAAAAGCGCCCCAAAATGTATGCTACATATTTTTGGCAGCTGCCTAGCTACGTATAGTGTACGTCTGATGTGAGAAGTATGATGTATATTTTTGTGTGTGCGCTTTGCCTGTTGACGTGAAAATTTGCACGTCTTTTGCTGTGCATGCGTGTAAATGTTTCGTGGATTTGATTTCGTTTCGCAAAATTGAAAAACTAAGCATTGAAAACAACAGCGGCAGCAAACAAGCCAAAAGCAAATGTTTTATTTGTCTACCACACACAAAGCACACACACACACAAACACAGTAACTGGGTGCACTGCGTTTTCTGTGCCAAATTCGTTTTGACAAGAGAAATATCACATAAAAAAAAAACAAAAAGGATTTCTTCTTTATTTTACTTTGCGGCCTCTTTTAGTTGTTGTTTTTATAATACAAATAACGAGAATCCCTTCAATATGTATTTGTGTGCTAGTCTGTGTGTGTGTGTGTGTGTATTTGAGGTCGGGTTGATTGCTTAAGTAAACGCACTCGGGGGCAACCCACGACGAGGCTGATGCCTTCAACTTCACTTGCTTAACATTTTCTTGGTTTTTATTTTTATTCTATCGTTTTGGTTTCATATTTTTTTCTTTTTGGTTTCTTATTTTTCGGCATTTGGCGCTTTCAATGCTGAGCTGGGTTAATTCTTTTGGGTTTGGGCACAGATTCTTTGCATATTTATATACTATATACTATATCTATATATATATATTTCTTGTTATTAATAGACTTTTTTGTAAAATGCCAAACAATACTTTACTCAACAAACGTTCGGCCGACGGCCGACGGGAAGTGTGCACTTAAAGTTATGGTACACTTTTCAATCAAAAGGGTTCTCGCCTCTTCGGTCCGTGTGTCTGACAGTCCAGCGGCTGTTTATAAAGACTAAGTTGCTATGAAATTTGTATGTTTAATCCGAAAATGGATATGACGCCTGCTCAACAAGATTAAATAAAATAAAATTGGGTTTAGAAAATTGATACTTGAGTTTCTTTGGGTTTTGCGAGAGCCAAACGCCTCGAAATGAACCTGAACAATCAACTTCAAATTATTTTAAATCTGAGCTTCACTAAGCCCTAAACAAATTTACAATAAAATCATAATGTACGCAAGAGTTTTGAATTGTTTTAATAATTAAAATAAAGTTAAATATGCAGTGAAGTAAAAGTTTGATACTTATGGAACAATGTTGGGAGAATAGAATATTTGTTATTATTTTTCAATAAACAAAAGTAAGTTTATCTTTTTGGATTCTTTAACATTATTCATTAATTTTAGTGTCCAACCCTAAAAATTTATACTTAATTTGATTATGTCTAAATATGCAAAACTTGAGCTTACCTTTTTACAATCTTTAGAAAATTGAATTTAGAAGTCAACAAGAGTTTTTATTTTTATTTGGTTTGGTTTCGTTTGTTCATGCACTTTTTTGGCATAGTTGTTTGAATTATGATAGATTTGTTTTTTCTTTATGTTTATAGATTATCTTTTTGTTATTGTTAGTTTTGTTTAATGATAATATTGCGATATTCGTTGTCTGGGCCGCGCACGCGAACACTTTTGCACGATTTATACAAATGGAATTTAGCACACGGCTGGCCAATTAATGAAAACCTGCTGAAAATTAAAGCGCCAGAGCTTCAAACAGTTTGTATCGACAATGGAACGGCTGGCGTTTGTCCTGTTTCCGGCCGCAAAAAGCAGCAACAAAAAATAAAAAACGGTATAGTGCATGACAGAAATGCCGATGCGAATGCCAAAAACAGAACAGAAACAAACCAAATCAAAATGTATGAAATACTTTCACCAAATACATACATACATATAATGTGTGTGTGTGTGTGTACAACCGCACATGTGGCATGCTCGACTGCGTGTGTATTTACACTTGAAAAGCATTTAACGTAGCAAGCAGTTCCGATCAAGAAAAGACAAAAACGGTTCCCAGATAAATGTCAAAGGTTATGGGTGTTAATGTCGCCTTTATTCAAAAACGGATATCGGTCCACAGCGCACACCGAGAACAAAGGCGAGCAGTGTAATAAAAAATAAATTAAATGGAAAATGGAAAAGGAAAAGCCAACCAGTGACACAGTGACGGACAAACACGGACATACAGCGAACACACAGGACAACGGACAGGAGACAAGTAACAAGAGAGTGAAAACAGACAAGAGAAACGCGAATGTGTCACGGATTTCATTGCTCATTGAATACGCATTCATCTCATGGGCGCAGGACACAAAAGGAACAAAACTGTGCGAAGGACCTGCCAGCCAGCCAGCCAGTCAGGCAGCCAGCCATTCGGGGGCAGCCGCATCGAGTCAGTCAGTCTGCGTACGTAAGCACCAGAAGGACACACACAAACGTACAAATACACACACACACACACAAACACACGGAAAGGCAGTCAAGTCAAAGGCGCTGCGAAAATCAGTGGGTAAAGTAAGCCACAGAGCCGCACACACAAAGAAAATCAAAACTACGCGCACACCAAAAAGGCGCTGCCTTCTGTGTGTCAGTATGTCCTGTCATTTGCATGTGTTTTAGTATGCGTGTGTGTGTCTGTGTGTGTGTAAGCTCGCGCGCTAGTCTGTGTGTGTGTGTGCTTGTTTGTTGTGTGGCTTTGCTATTTCTTGCTGTAATTGCCATTTGGCAATTGCAATTTTCGCATTTTATTGAATTTTACACAAAAACACACACACACATTAACACAAAAGCTTGTCTAACAGATGCGCACACACACCAACACAGCAACAGCACACACATGTGCTCCGACACAATAACAACATTCTATTTTTTCTACTGTTTTTTTTTTTTCATGCGCTCGAATTTTGCTTTACACTAAATTGATTGTTGGCTTCTTGGCTCATTTCATCTTTTGGTAAACAGTCACGGCATTTGATAGCATGTTTCTTGTTGTTGTTGTTGTTAAGTATTTAGTGAATTTGTTTTTAATTTGCGACAAATTTTCAAACACAGCCACACAAACGTACACACAAACACACACACCCATATATAGAAACACTGGCACAGTGGCAAACACTTAGTAAAAGGCACACACGTTTGTAGAGAGCGTAGTGTATTTGGGAGACGCGTCCAAGTTGTGTTCTACGCTGGCTGAGTAGCTGGCCTCTGCCTTGCGGAACCGCCCTAAAACAGTCGGGAGAAAAACTGAAAATGAAAATTTGTGAAAAATTTATCCAAAGCACGCAAACGCATGCCAGGCGAAAGGCAAACGCAAAGCGCAAAGCCACAAAGCTTTCAAAATCTCAGGAAATGTCCCGTTATTTATATTTCTTCAACAACAGCCAACAACAAGTGAGAGAGCACAAGAGCGCAAGGAATTGTGAGCGTACAAACGCACAATCAATAAGTCCGCAAACTTTCAAAGCTTTTACACACACACACAGAGAGAGAGAGATACCGAAAGAGTGCCGAGAGCGAAAGCGTGCACAGCAGCCCTCTCTCTTCCCCGCACCATCCGCCAGGCATCATTGACGCCGTCGCTGTCCCAGCGTCATCGCCAAAGGCAGCACATGCTGCCAGCACGTCATGTTTTTTTGGACTTTGGGCTTTTTTCGTGGCAATTAACAAGTTGGCAGCAGCCGACTAAAGAATGTAAACAAAGCTTTACATATTTAACAAGCGTATGCACTTTACGTTTAGCTCTACACAGCGCTTTACCGTTTCAAACGCGTCTTTGCCAGCGGGCAAACTTTACAAAAATTGTTCTCAAACTTTGCACTCAGAGTTTTGATTTCAGCTTTTTTGCTGCCTTGCGCTCAACACGTCTGACTTTCAGCGTCGCCACAACACGAATGTCAGGTGTGCGTGGATTCCGGCTCCATTTTGTCTGCTCCTTGGTCTCCTTGTGCCATGTCAGACTGCTTGACTGAGCGAAGGCGTGCTTTGAGAGTGCGAGAGCGAAAGCACGTGAGCAGAATGTACCACAATAACCGTTATTTTTCGGCCAGATAGCGCTGCCAACTTGTTCGATGGCACCATGCAGAGTTGCTTAGTGCCAGCTGCCAGGACTTTTACAGAGTTTCACTTACACTGCGCAAAAGCCGTAAGAGCTTTTTTTTGCTGGCATAATTTTGTAACGGCTGTAATTACGATAGCAGCTTTAAAAAGCCGGCATAAGGATAATAACGGTGATGATGATGGTAATCATAAATGCTTCTCAAGTGGCCAAACACCACTCATCATCGTCAACATCTTCAACCCAAGCAAATCAGCCTCATCAATCTGTCAACTCTTTGCATAGAAAAGAAAACTGAACATACGACCACTTGGACAAAAACGAAACAAAAGCGCCTGCATATCGCAAAAAAAAAGGACTTCAAGTGCGATACAAATGTTTGAGCAGCCTCCTTGAAGGTGGGCAAATTACCGCCGCAGGTCGTCGAGTCCTAAACTCATAATTAGATATTATGGGTTAGCCAACAAGAGAAGAGCAGCTGTTGCCGCAAGCGATAGCCCGCAGAAAAAGCCAAAAACTCGTTGCTGCTGCGAGTGCTGCTATTTGGTTCGTCCTGCGTCATATGCGGGCTTGCCAGCAAAGGTATTCCAATGTTCATGTCCATATCCGTGTCCCGTGCCAAAAGGTGCAAATGCAAGTTGCACGAACTGAGATATCAGTTTACATGCCACGTTTGTATTATTAAATTTAGAGTTTTTGTTTTCAATGTTTTCTTTTTTTTTTTTTTTGTATTTTGTTTTGGGTAGGAAACCCAATCGCCACAAATTTTAATGACTTTGCCCGGCCCCGGCTGACTTTATGGGCACACCCGCGTTGCAGTATTCAATAACCGAGAAGATGATGATGATGCTGCACCCCCTCGATTCGGGCTGTCCATCAAATTAAAGGTAAGGGTAGTTTTTTGTGCGCGGCATGATTTTACATAATTCCAACACCCTTCTCTCTCGCTTGCTGGCTGTTTGCATTGAACTTTTGCTTCGTGCAGGACATCTACTAAATAGTATATGGCTCTTTTGACGCTTTAAATTGATTCACACCGCACACGCACATACGCAAGCAGGCCTTCGCATCCTGTCAGGCTTCTACCCGAAACGGAACTCTGGTTATACCCTGTAGCTTATATGAAATTACGGAGAGAGGTTTGATGGAAAGTATTATTTCCAATGAGTTGCTGCAAATGATAACTTAACCGATCGACTTCATTACAAATTTCAGAAATAAAGGCGTTTTGTTGCGGCTCCAAGATCTAACATTTTTTAATATTTAAACTTAAATGTTTGTCTCATTTATCAAAATTTAATTTGCAATTATAAGATATGTATTTTCATATCCTCATGAAGCTGGTAAGTTTTCTAATTGCAGAAAATATTTACTGAACTTCATATTTCTTTTTATTTTTTTTTTTAATCTTAACATATTTTTAAGGCTAAAAACTATATTTTAGATTTGAATTATTACACAGCTCTGAATTTTTTTTTTATAGATTTTCTAAGTTGTTTGACCTTATGTTTTTCTTAATAAAACTCTTTCCGATTTATTTTCACAGAAAACTAATGAGTCCTTAATGCTCTAACCACATCATTTATAGGTGTTTTTTTTTTTTTTTCGTGCTGTCACGCATTTGTATTTGATTAAACATTTTTTACGCACTTCCGTTGAGTTCATCGTTAGTTGGCGTGTTCTTTCTTTTTTTTTCTTTTTTCGGTCCAGCAGCAGCAGCAGCACACCACCCCCGCTTCCACCCGCACGCAATCTAAAGCCCCCCACCCCCACTAAATACGCACCCCTTGCTGCAGGGTTTCCTACAACTATTGCTGTTGCTGTGTGCTTAGGCGCAAGTTGCATCTGTCCACTTCCGCTATTGAAGTTTCACGTGTGTGTGTGTTTGTTTGTTTATGTTCGTTTGTTTGGTTGTTATTTGTTTTAGCTGCTTTTAAGTGCTGCGCCGTTGAAGAGATCGATGGCCCATGTCAATGTCCGTTAACGGCATTTCATTACATCTGCACCGTTATGTGTTGCTTGTGTTGCTGCTGCTGCGGTTTTGTTTACCCATCAGTTGCACTTACTTTATGGCCCATCAAAAACTGGCCATCAAGCATGATGTGAAAATTGCCAAGACACAAACATACAAAGTAAATACGCCTTCTTTATCATCATCATCATTATCATGAACATTATCATGAACATCATGAATAGACAGAAAACCAATTGAAGTTATCGCGAGGAGGGCTTTTCCCTCATTTCAACCCTCTAAGAAAGCCCATTGTCAGACATGTGCATGAGCGGTCTTTATGGATACAGCCACTTCATCGAGAAAGTGTTTACTAGCGCCACAATTATAAAGTGATTACCAACCAGTTTTTAATGCAGTTGAGAACGAACACACACATATTCAATTTTAAAGCTTCATAAATAAAAAATAATCAACAAAATATCGCACATGTAAGTTTCCTTTTTTTTTGCATTTTATTCAAAAAGTTTTATATAATCAAACATTTACAATTTCTTAGAATTTCTTAATTAAGTATACAAGTACAAAAGTTACGTATAAAAATATATATGTGTTTTTATATAAATATTTGTTATAAAAATTATTTTGTATGTTATAACTCTAATTCGTTTGTTATTGTAAATGCACTCTGCGCAGACAAAAAACATCGAGCACAAAACGTTTGTAAACTTTAGGCTTAACATTTTAGTATCACAAAATCTCACTTAACAGTTAGATATGCTTATCAATGATATACTATTACGTATATTAATAAATATATATGTATATTTGTAAATCTATAGATTGAGCGAAGTTTTCCCATTTTCGTTGTACTCGGTGGTTACAACCAATTTCATTGCATTTCTACAGACTAAGGAACAATAGCGCTGTGATATTGCTCTGATTGCTTTTCTTTTCTTTTCTTTTTTTTTTTTGTTTGCTTACAATTTAAGAGTTGACTTTTAAGTACACAACCGCCGGTTCTGTTGTTGCCTCTGGCCAAGACTACTTAGTATATACAAATGTGTGTAGTGTCTCTAGCAATTAAGTTGTACTCTTCAAATACTTTTAATGGTAGTGAAACGCTGGTTGAATGTCCGTTTGTTTGTAAACTATCTAAGCTAACTAAACTAAACTTAAGTAAACTAAAACTGATTGCTTAGCTAACGCTTCGAAAACTTAGGATTCTACGAAATGACTAGAGTTCACACTCGACTTTTTGGAATCAGCACGGGAACTGGATTTCATTGCTTAGTTTTATGATTATTTGGGTTTGTTTTTTTGGTTGTGAATAAAACTTAAAACTATTACTGCACAATTTCGCCTGAATTTCGATTAATTGGATTTTTTGAAACTTGAAAAACTATAATTCGAAATTTGTAATCAAAGTTTGCCTAAAGTTAAACTAAAACTGTTTACGAAATTGAATAAAATGAGATACAATTTGAAGTTGACTAGATATCTTAAGTTGACTAGATGAGTTAATGACTAGAATGCGTGTTGAATTAATAGAAAATTTTATGGAAAAGGAGGTGAAAATATTATGATTTTGATGAGTTGATGATAGTGAGGTGATGGATTATGATGAAAGGCATGATTGAAGATAAGTAAGAAAAGAATGAAGAATATATGATGGATGTGTGTATGAAGAGTAAGGAGGAATGAACGAATTAGTAGTAATTGTAATGAACTTAAGTAAGATGACTAGAAACGAATTAAAAGTATACGATTAAGGATTTATTTCAAATGAAATTTGAATTTCCTAACTCTATGGTAAGTTTTGTATTGGATTTGGTGCATTATTTGTGACAGCTTTGGTGCAATTTATTGCCATTCGGTTGACTTTAAACTAAACTTAAATCAATGACTAGAATTTAACTGACTAAATACAAATAAATGCCTTGCCTGGTACAAAATCACCTTTTGGCTTGAGCAATATTTCATTTGAGATCATATTGAAGCTGACTAGTGCCAAATATTTGGTGTTTGGTTCAAACTGACTACAAATAAATATTAACCTAAATGACTAGACTGATTGCCGTCTTTGGTTTAGTACTATATATACTAATTACAACAAATGGAATGCTGATTGAAGTATATAGAGAGTTGACTAGAATTGAACTCATTAATATAAAAACTAAATGACTAGAAACTTGAGAAATTAACTAGCAACTAAATGTGTGTGTGTGTGTGTGTGTGTGTGTGTATAACTAAAATTCAATCAAAGTCGAATTATGATATATATAAACTAATTTTCTTTGGTCTGTTTCAGCTGCAGTTCTCTCCTTCAAAACAATAGAACGAAAATGAATTTAAAACTAAACTTAACAATAAGAGATGATAAACAAGAAATGTTGCAAGTTTGCCAAGTTTGTCAAGTTACCCAAATCAGTGTGCCATTGTTGTATGCTGGATGACGGAGGCACAGTTCCTGAGATTCGTTAGAGCAGCAGCCGCAATGCTTTCCTCTTCGGTGAGTCCATGCTCGACTATCTGCAGGCGACCATAGCCCGCCGACGAGGTAGACGAGCTGCAATCGGACAAATAGTCTGCCTCGTAATCATAGTGACTGCTGCTTGCCGCACCCGCCACATAGACGCCCTCGTCCTCATGGGTGCCGGCATAGGAATGTGAACTGCTGCCCGAACTCGAGCTATTCGAATTGTAGACAGAAGTCTGGAACCTGCCAGCTATCGTTGCTGTTGTTGTTGTTGTTGCAGTTGCTGCTGCTGCCTCAGGCTTTTCGACCGTTGCTTGCCCTTGCTTCTTCAGGTGCGTCTGCTGATGCTTGCGTAGATAGGCGGCACGCTTAAACTTCTTGCCACACTCGCTGCAATCGAAAGCCAGCTCATCGTTTGGCTTCTTCGAGCTGGAGCTGGAGCTGCTGCTGCTGCTGCTGGCGCTGCTGGCGCTGCTGGCGCTGCTGCTGCTGCTTGGCTGCTGCTGATTGCTGGTATTGCGATTCTCTTTTTTGGCAGTTGCGGCCGATTCCTTCTTGGGCTTGTGCCAGCGGCGATGGGAGGCCAAATTGGCGGGGCAATTGAATTGCTTACCACACTCGGGGCAACGATACTCCAGCAAGACAATGCAGGCACAACGGTGCCGAGCCAAACCAAAGGCATCGTCAAACTTAATGCGGCACAGACGACAGACATAGTCACCAATTACGTTCTTGATGGCCGCCAATTCGGCCTTCGTCTCGTCGGTAATCTCGACAATGTTGTATTTGGGATCAATGTCACCATTGCTATATTGCATATTGCCATCGGTGATGTCCTCCAGTGGCCGTATTATGGTCCCCGATACCGGTGAGCTCGTCTCCTCATCGAATTTTAATTTGCGCGTCGCTTTGTTTCGCGTCGTTTTGGCACTCGATGTGGTGGCTTTGGTGGTGCGCGGTGCCGTCTCACTGGCTTTGATGGGCTTGTCGGGTGTGGCATCAACGATGTCTGTTGGCGTTGGCGTTGGCGTTGGTGGTGTCAACGATGAGGCACAGCTCACGTCTGATTTGACCAATTTGGCAGCGGGCTGTGCAACGCTTTGTTCGCTTGCTTTACGCTTGAATGATGTTTCAACGGCAACTGGACTTTGTGGTGGTGTTATGGGTTTTTCGGTAATGACGACCACCTCTTGTGCCACCTCCTGTGGTGGCAGCTCCTCTGTTGTTGCTGCTGTTGCTGGAAACTCAATGTATGTGGTTGCAATCGGCACATCGCTGCTTGGCACTGGCGATGGCGGTTTTACAGACAGATCCAATGGAATTTCACACTTGGTTTTTATGTTCAGATAGCGGCTGCGATATTTTGGTGGCAGCGATGCAACTGTGGTCAGCAGGCCCAGGCCATGGGGCATGCCCCCAGCCGTTGCATTGTGCAGCAACTGGATGCTGTGGGTGTGTGTGGCATGATGTGTCGATGTTGTTGTTTGCGGTATGTTGGCAACACTGGCCATTGCACTTAATCGCGTATCAACGAAATGATGATCAACTCAAACTTGAACGCGCTTTAAGAACTTTAAAATTTAAAAAACTAATTGATACAAATGAACGGAAAACGAAACGAACGAGGAAATTTTGAAGAAAAAAACTGTTTGAGGAACAAAGTGTTTGAAGTTTTGAAGAACTAAGCGAAAAACTTAACAACAAATATGAAACGTTGGCTACGTTGAGCGCTCCTCTATGGGCCTTGCTTCCTGTCGGCTCGACGTATTTGCTGCGAATGACTAACAACATATCCTGCCGCCTCTATTTATGTGTGCCAAAGGAAAGCGAAATTGAAATCATTGTTGTTTTGTAAGCGGTTGTTGTTGTTCTTGTTGTTGCTGTTGTTGTGACGGCGACGCTCTTGGAAATTTCAACCCCCTAATTCGAGTCGTTGTCCTTTTAGCCCTCGATGTCGACGTCAACGCTGACGCTGACGCTAGCAGTGACGCTGCTGTCACCGCCGCCAAGCCGGAATCTTTTGTTAGCAATCACACACATTAGTCACCCTTTTTTCCAAATACACACACACACACACACAAACGTAAGAAGTCTAGCGGGGGGAGCCATCGCAGCAGTGAAAGTCCTTTGCACTGTGTCTGCCTGCACTTGGAGAAATCATTCGCCGTTGCAGCTGTGCCTCAGGTTGCAAATGCCACGCACCCAAAAAATAAATAAATGAAACAACACGCGACAGGAACTGAAACACATGTTTGGGTCTGATGCTTTGCAAATTCTCGGATTCATGGAAATTTCGAATTTCGATAGCACAAAAAGAACTCAGCTGGTTGGCTCATTTTTTTTTCTTTATGCCAGATTCTGGCCAACAGCTGATAGCCATGAAGCCGTTAATTGTGCGTGTAACCAAGAGGTAAATGCGAACACAACAAAAACTCAATGGGCCAGAAAGACCTTTAAGAAGTTCTAACAATGTGTTTGTGCCTCGTGTGCGGCACTTAACCATCTGTGGCAATTGGAAAAACTAAACATATTTTTAGATAATGAAAATGTTCAATATTTAACAATGAAAACTGACGAAAACTTAATGACATTGTTAGAAAAATACAAAAAAAAATTATTTAAGCAAACATTCACTCTTTCTTTCATCTTTAGATAATAATCTTTAACTTGTATTTAAAGTAGAAGAAGAAATGTAAAAAATTTCTTACCCCAAAGCATAAATCAACTTATACAAAATAAATAAAATTTCTTGTGCCTTCTCGAGCTGAGTGCCTGGAGGTACATATTCCAATAAAATAATCTGTTGGCATTTTAACTATTTTTATAATAGAATGCTGAAGTACAATTTACTTGTTTGCCTTAAAGAACAAAATAAATCAAAATCAATATTATTACTTAATTTAAGCTGTCAGTTTCAAATCTCAGCTTAAACTCAAATATACATTAAACTAATTATTTAATTAAATATTATATTAGATTTTCAATGATTTAATTTTATATTAATATTCAACAATTCACTGGACCTTAAGTAATAAATTGGTAATTGTTATTAATGTTGTTTGTTTAATTTCTTTGTGTGTAACTTTTTGGTGCTGCATTTTCATGTTTTCATTTGGCTCTGTCGCTGTTGATGTCTCCTGTTCCTGCTCTGTCTCCTGTTCCTGCTCTGTCTCCTGTTCCTGCTCCTGCTCCTGCTCATGCTACTGCCACTGCTGCTGCTGCTGCTCCGAAAGCGTTCTCTTTACGCACAGACGCCGCACACAGATACAAATACACAAAAAACTCAGTGGTATAAGCTTGTCAAGTTTGGTTTTGGTGGGGTAGGTACGTAGCGCACACACACACACACACACACCAATACACAGCTCGGTCTGCTCAGCCACCACAAAGCGATTGTCAAAATGCTTGCCAGTGTGAATTTGTTGTGTGTGTGTGTGGGTAAGAGAGAGTGTGTCTGTATCTGTGTGTGCTTTGCATTAATATAATCGAAATGCGACGCCGTTGCCATGAAAGGGAATGCACTTTCGATTCCCAGTGAAGGGCTTTTTATTTTTGTTCGTAACGCTCGCAACAAATACACAAACACACAAATATGGCATATTATAGTATATGTTCAATATGACGCCATTGTTGTTGTAGCTGTTGTTGTATTACGGTAGGCACGTGCGTGGCAACAACGACAACGACGACGACGACTGCTGATTGTCGCCACCCCAATTGGGTTGGTTGCTAGAGCTAAGGCTAAAGCTAAAGCTAAAGTATTCCCTGAGCGACGACGGCAACGACGTTGTAGCTGCGATCGTTGGTTTTTGTTCGGGGTGGTGACCCTTGCGAAATCTATTGAATCAGTGTTTGCCATGCAGCTTAGAATTAATAGCGCACGCAGCGAGCAAGCAACGAGCGAAGCTGAGAGAACAGAGAAACAAACAAGTCCGAGAAGTGCGCACGGCACGCGAGCAAGGACGTACAAATTCCAACCCTGTTTTTGGCAAAACCGTACCCTATGCGAAACAAAAACAACAGCAAAAAAAACAAAATCAGCTCATCAGTCAGTCAGTTGGGCTGTCATCTACAAATGCTGCGTTATTTTCACATCAGATGTGGTCCTTTGACTGCTCGGATTTCAGCGCTCCAAGGCGCGTTTAGCTTTAAATTTGCACTCAACAAACACCCAGAACACGACCCAAACAGATGACAGATCGCCCCAAACTCCAGTTTACGCATTTTGTTTGTTGTTTGGTTGCGTTTGCTGTTTGCTGCTCATTGCTAACCCTTAAGTGCATCTTTTTATGGTAATTTCAAGTGCAGTCCTGTCCTTGCTTACTCCTGTCTGTATATCAGTCAGCCAGCCAGCCAGCCGGTGCAGAATGCTTGGCAATAATTAATTTTCGAAAATGCATCGTTTATGTGCCATAATGCATTTACATTTGTGTTCGTCTCAAAAGGCTTTTCAGCTGCCATGTACTTTTGCTTCAGCTGCCCTTCAAGGATGCTCCACTGTAGCACCACATGTTGCCATTGTAGCTTGGGCAAAACAAAAAAAAAAAACCAAATTGATATTCAACCTGGGGCTACATTTTGCCTCATTTTAAGGGGGAGCTGTAATTAAATTTTTGCTTTCATAATTTGATGCAATTTTATATTTTTCGAGCTACTGCTTCTCGAAAAAAGTGTACGGAAACTGGCTGGGATTTTCTGCTTATTTTTTTTTTAGCAAAGTGTGAAATTTTTTAATTGTATTTCGGTTTTTTTTTTTGAAAACTCTCAAGTACCATATGCTGGCGATTAGAATGGGATCACAGCTCGTTCGCATTTACATCGCACCAATTAACGGCAATTTTCACTGGTGAGTGGAAATTGCTATTTTTATTTTTTGCTCTCTCTCTCTCCGGTTGGGGAGATTTTGTTGTTGTTGGGTGCAAATATTTGTCAAAACTGGCAATTTTATTTGTGTACTTTTATTGTTATTTACATTTTGTTTGAACGTTGCAGAGATATTGTTTTTTGCGAGAGCTTTGTTTTGATTTTTAAATGGATTCGAATGGCAGTACAATTTTGAAAGGATTAAGTGACAACAATTTGTTTGCATTTTGGTCATATATATTGAAACTCGAACTTGAACAAATAAACATTCATATGTGTATTGATTTGAAGCAAACAAAAACTCATGCGAACGCAACTTATTTGCAAAGTTAAAATAAATCTCAGCCACAAATTGAAATTGATTCACATTTATTTATTTGCCAAAACAATATTCGCACACTAAAGTTTTGTTGCAAAAATAAAAAGATCGATGTAAATTCAATCAGTTAAAAATCTTGTTCATATTATTTGGATTATATTATTGTGCACTTTAACATCCCCAACAAATATAAACATGCACAGCAGGGGCATGCCAAAATTTAAGCCTGCCTAGGATTAAGGAATTTGCACACTAATCCACACTGAATGAAAACAAAAACTTTTGGGATGACTAACCCCCATTAATATTTTGTCTAGAAACGGCCAGAGCACAAATTGCTAACAGGAAATCCAAGAGCAATAATTATATATTTTTAGTCAAACACACACACAGACATACAATAAGTTGAGTCAAGGCGCATTCATATACACATGCATTTGTGTATTTATGCACCGCAGGACATTCACACACACACACACACACACATACACATTCATAACTTGTCAAAGCGTTTTGCATGAGCGCTCGCGCGCCGAAGGAAAGCAAAAGCAAAAGCAAAATGAGAAGAGAAAAAAACAATCACAATTCACAATTCAGTTGGGTGTCGAAGTGCTTCGGGCACGCGACCAGCAACCAACGTTCATATATTTTCTTATTATTGTTGTTGTTGTTGTTGTTGCTAATGTCCTTGCTGTGCACAGTCGTTGGTAGCGTTGTAGTTGCCGGTGCATAGCGTCAATGCTTGACTACAAAGGGTCACTTTTCTACATAGACATTGGCATGTGCGCCATGGCAAATCACAATGCAACGCATTGCAACCACCCAACAACAACGAAACACGTATATACACACGCATTCGCATAAGTCGAACGGCAATCGAAGGCCCGAAAACGAGAAAACAAAAAAATATAGCCAGGTGCATTTGCAAACACTAACCAAAAATGTCGTAGGGCGCACACGATCCAATAACAGAAAACCAGAACAAGTTTGAAGGCTACAACGGGAAAAGCACTCGACTGGAATATACCCTGAACCTGAGTATTTTAACTTATACTAAAAACCAAACACCCTTAAAATAACCCTTAAAATGCACTTGCTTGGGCGCACTTAACTTTAATTCTTCTTCTTAAACGAACTTGATGGAATGTTCACAAAAGATCAATATAACTTAAAACTTTATAACGAAAAAGTAATTTAATTGTTATCGATGACATAAATGGCATCGATAATTGTACGTAAGCTTATAATGCGCTTGGTAAACAAGAACTTTCAGATATAAATTTCAGAGTCTTTCCATTTGTTGCAACTTCTATAATACCCACTTTCCCAATTAAAATACGTGTAGGGTATGCAAACGCATCGAAGTGGGGTGAAAAGAACGGGGGAAAATTCAAGCCCCTGTGCCGTGTAGTGAATATATAAACCAGAGCTCAAGCGTAGCGCGATTCCGATTCCGATTCTGAGGCTGGATTGCTGCTTTGCTGGATTTCAAATAGCGCTTTAAAAATTGTTTTAGGGCGCACAATTTTTAGGGGTTGACTTCGAAACTGCAGGCCGCCGCATATTCCGCCGTGTCAGTCACAGTGCGCACAGGGCTCGAAGTTGTGGTAAGGGCTATTGCAGGGCGCATACAAGTATGAAGTATAAAATTTATTTCCTTTTTTTTTACCCCTGCAACGTTTGTCTACTGAAATTCCAATTGGACGCGTTTACCGCAAAGAAGTAGGGAAAAAAAAGGGGCGAGCCTTTTCAATTCTACTCGTATTTTTTAAACCTTTTTGTTTTATTATTATTATTGTTAAGCCGCCTCGCAAAGAGCAAAAGATCCTGTGCAAAAGATTTGTTGCCTTAGTCGACGTCGCCGTCGCCGTCGCCGACGCAGTCGCTGTTGCCGTCAACGTTGACGTTGTCATTGGGCTGTGTGAAAATTGCACAAGTTGCGCTTCTGCTTTTGACAATAGCCTCACATTAACTAGTTTCCGTTGCAAATTCCAATTCTCATTGTAAACGCGAGACGAGCAACGCGAGGCGAGGCAAGGCGGCTCGCCACTTTTAATGAGTAACTGTAGACGAGAACTGGAAAAGTGGCAACTGCCACAACTGTGAACTTCATTACAAAAGCACCCCATTTACATTTGGACTGTGCTGCTGCTGTTGCTGTTGCTGTTCCGCTTCCTGTTTGGTTTTGTTTCAATTAAATCGCACGGTGCATGGAGGCCCATAAGCAGTGCCAGGACATGGGCCACGACATTGCTGGGCACCATGGCTCATCTGTTACTTAATCATGGCATTGCCATGGATACTTTGCCTCATCGAGGGTGTGCATACAATTACACACACACACACTCACACACACATACATATATATTCACCCACTCGCTAGTTCCTGTGACATTAACCAAGTTTAAAGCAGCTGCTTACAAATAATATTCCCTTATTTCAATTTCATTGGCCCTTTAGAATGAAAAAAATATTCAAAATTCAATGCAAAAGATGACAAAGAAGAATCGTCTAATAACATTTACATCCTGCTGTGCAAAACAAGGCAACTTGAAAAGCAAAAATGAAAATGTATTTTTTTTTTTTTTGCATGATAGATTGTATATACAAATTTATTTGTATTCTGATTCTTGGTTACATATTTTCGGAAAGTAAAGATATTTTCAGTGTAGTTGGTTGCCTGGTAAAACAAAAATCTTTAGGCTTGCACAATTCTCACTCGGTTTCATTAGTTAAAGTCGTTTAGTAAAGGCCATAAGTGTAGTCATAGTCATAATTGGACAGAGTCTCGTTGCTCCAGCCCAGCTGATAGCGTATAGATGAATCCAAGCTGTTGACATCAACGCCCAAAGTACGTAAACGGTTACCAAATGCAGTTGCTTGTGCTGTGGCCAAGAAGCGTTCATAGGCTGGCTTAAGGGCCACTATACGACGCCAGAACTCAGCAAATACAGGACTCGATTGGGCAGTGCTCTCGAGTAGTTTACGTATTGCTGCCAGTGGATAAATATAGCTAAGCTCCCGCTCAAAGCCATTGATACCATTCACCGACTGAGCCCAATGTGGATGCTTGTTCAACACCTTAATCTCTAGTTCCAGTTCTTCGAAAACTTTGAGGGATCCACCAGCCAAGATGAGTTGTTGGGATGTCCATTGCAATAATTGACGCAATTCTGGTTGATTGAACAGCTGAAGTCTCAGGCGATAAGAGGTCAAAGAATTGATTTCCCTTATGACAGCTTGAAATTCTGCATCATTAAGCAGATATGCTCGAACCAAATGCTCGATTTGTTTTTGTGGCACATTGCGCAATACGCCCCTCAACTCCAAGTAAAAATTGCTGGCGGGTGCTGCGGGTCTTGCTGCTGCTCCTGCTGGTGCTAAAGCTGTTGCCTTAAGTCCTGTGGCCAGGCAACAGATCGCGATCAGAGCTAATGTGATGAAATGCATCCTGTTGTATGTGTATCTCACTACCTAATGGATTGGATAAAGCAATTGTTCCAGCTTTATATAGCTAGTTGCTTATCTGCCGACTGCTTGTCACGTAGTGTTTTGATTTCGCTACGTGTGTGAACATCTTTTGTAAGAAGTCTGATTTACATGGCTGTTTTTTGTATACCCTGAACACACGAAATAGTTAGTTTGGGCATGATGTCAGTCGGATCGAAGCATCGCCGACGACATAAACTGTAAAAACTCTTGAGCAGCAAATAAAAGCTGAGTCGATATACTGATTTCATTCTGCCTGTCCGTTGATCAGCACAAGTTTGTTTGAAACTATCGATTAAGCTTCCCATTACCGATACAAACATGCAATCAATAATAATCGGATCTTTGATTTGGAAACTACAGATAAAATGTTGATAATTTGTGCAAGTTTCAGCGAAATCGGCTGAGAAACACGGGAGATATAGGAGATTTAAGTTTAGTCCTCATATACACACATCATGTCTAGAGTACAGGGTATCTCGTAGTCGAGCTCACTCGACTAGAGCCTTCTTTTTTGATTTGTTTTTATATCAGAAGCTTATCGCGAGTTTGTTTGTACCAAAGCTTAAGTAGCGGGAATAGACAAAGTCTATTTACCTGTCATCAAACGCCAAGATAAACCAATTTACCTTCTTAGTCATCTTCTATAAGCAACTTTTTGATGAACTGTTACCAGTAGGTGGGAAAAAAACTGACTTGTGCGAAATAGTATATTCAAGGTGTTAACTAGTTGAAACAGTGCCATGAATGGTTAAAAAGTCAGTTATCTTTCGGTCACTTCTAAGTATTACAGATATAACCAAAGTGTTTAAGCCTAAGACATAAAAAGCCGAAAATACCTAAGATTCCAAAAAGAAATCTTTTTTAAAGACCGTTGCACTAAAATTTGTAACAGTATTAAAAACCATACAAAAAATAAGCAACTATATTAAAACGGAAGCTGGAATGTTCCTTTAAGAAAGAACCAGCTTTTTGTCATAACATTAAATATTGCAATATCTATAAATCTTAAATTAATCATCAGAAACAGACGAATTTCCGAATTTATTTCCAGAACGCTGCCATTTATTTCAATCAAAAACCCATTCTATCTAACGAATTTTCTCAATAACTATGTTTTTTTTATCCCCTTGAGATTTGTCATCTGAAAGAAGAACTATAGTAACAAAATTGATACCTGATTAACTACACACTTAATGCTGATTAAGATTGCTTCGTTCATTAGTAACTCAATATAAATATGTTGTACAAAATTCGATATACTTTATACGCTCGTCCAGCTACAATATACAATATGTACTACCAATTTTCATTAGTTCCACTCGAAGGAACTTTGCCGGTTAAAGAGTTCAATGCGCTCGCTCATTAAAAATCTAGCCGTTGAGCGAATGGAACTAACCAAAATGTATACAGACGGCAGCCGATGGTTGCACCACTGGCCGTCCTGGCAACAACGCGCAGATGCTGTGCTAACTATTGAAAACTGTAAACAGGGTGCATTTCAGTTAATATTTCTGGGTTGCAGTAATTGTAACAGTAGCAGATTTTAGTATGGGCATTAGAACAATTTGAATTTCATGCAATTCATGTGCATTAAACAACAACTAAATATGTAAGAACTCAGACACACTCACACAAACACACACACACAAACATATGAGTAGATAAGAAGCCACCCCAAAAAGGTTATTTTGGACCGACAAATGGGGTTGATTTTTGGACTGTGTGTCGTTCAATAAGCATAAGCATTTTTCGGCCAAGGGCGATCTCCAGCCCAAAAATGCCAAAAGGGGGCAGCAAAAAGCAGCAACGGCAGCTGCAAAACTCACATACACACACACACACACCTATGCATTGGTTGGATAAATCATGTGTAAAGGTATTTTGATTTTTTGCTTGATGCGATAAGCGAATTGCGGCAGCTGGCTGACAATGTTGTCGATGCGGGGCAACAACAAGCGCAACATCAAACAGGAAAATGCATTTACACAAACAAACAAACAAAATCTATAAATGTATTTTTAAAAAACTCATAAATATAATATTTTTATGTTGCCATGCAAACAGTTGCCTGAAGCAATGCCAAACAAGTAACTATACACAGTAAAAATGTTTTTAATTGATTTGGCATGCTTCAATTTAACGCTTCGCTGCCACTTCCTTTTCGAGTCCTTCTTTTCCATATGCATATGAACATGTGCACGTGTGTAAGTTCCGTAATAGCCAGGTTTTTAGTTTTCTGTACAGAGAGTTTTCAAGTCAGGAGGAAAATTCAGCTACCCGTTTCCGCTTAATGACTCACAGGACACACGAAATTTATACATATGTATGTATAGTACGTCGGAACTGCAAGGCGACGACGTTGACGGCAGACAAACGAAAACGCAATGAACGACAACCAGAAACTCAAATCCTTCACCAGCTACAGGTAGTATGTCTCAGGTCTCAGTTTTCAGTTCTCAGTTCTCAGTTCTCATTCTCACTTGCTGTCTTGGCACGCGTCAGAGCTCAAAGAAACAAAGCCCTCCGTAGCGGGTTTTCTTGTTCTTGTTTAGGGGTTGTTGCTAGTTGCAAGAAATCCCAATAAGAAACATTCCTTTGCCGGAAAGGAAGCAAAGCAACACGTTCAAGACATTGTTGAGTCACCGCACTTCGCCTTTTATTTCTATCTTTCCTTTTATTTTGCGCTAAGGCATTTATGTGCTTCACTGGCGACCCTTCTCAGTTTACAAAGAGTGAGCAAGAGAATCGCCTTTTCTTATCGGAGCTGTGCGAGGTGCCTTTGGCTGGCTATGCCCTTTTGGGTTTTCATTCAACTCTTGTCACTTAATTGAGTTGCGGCGCCGCAAAAAAGCAAAAGGAACAAAACATACATACATACATACATACATATACATATATCGCTATGTATAAAGAAAAAGGGGCAATTCCTTGGCTGGAAAGTGCCAATTGTAGGTTTCACTTTAGGCAGCCACAAATTGAAATGCCCACAGCGTTTTATACATTCATTGTCCTCCTGATGTTGACTTTTTTATTCATGCCACACACACAGAGACACACAGACACAATGTTATTTTGCCTGTCTTCGGCTTCCTTTCTACCTTGAGTGTTTTGTAGTTCTATTTTTATGCTCTGGCTCTTCTGCATCAAGGAAGCCATTAAATTGATTATAAAATGTCGCTGTCGTAAACACTTCTCATGCCAGACAGCTTGTCGCCTTCCGCTGCAGTGAATGCCCGCCAGTTTGAGGTACCAAGGCGACTTATAGCTGCTCTGGAATGCTACTAATTATATGGGCGTTACGCAGTGTTGAAGAGGGACCCGTCTTGAGTTTGTGACTTGGGTTTACAAGCAGGCGAATGATTTCGACAATGAATGCCAACTTAAGGGTTTATCAATGGCAGTAATGGAAATAGTAAAAGCTTAACTGACGGGCGTGTCAAGTTGCGAAGGAGGACCTTAAGAAAGGACGACATTAAGTTGTTAGCAACAAAATTGTGTTTTTTTTTTTTTTTCTTAACCAAAAATTTATGACAAATATGATAAGGAAAAATTATTACCGAGACAATAGCTAAGCTCTTTGGGGATTTGAAGTGGTTAATGGTGTTTTAAACAAAGTGTTTTTTTAAGCATCTCGTTATCATAAATTTAGTGCTTAAAGATGTTTTTTCGGGTATAACGTTTCTCTCACAACAAATTATTGGCAAATAGGGTGATAAAATATTCAAAGATTAATCTTAATCCTTAAAAGTGTTTGTTGTAGCTTATGCTCTCATCGTTTTTAGTTAAATTTTATTTTGACATTAATTTAATGATTTTTACAACAACTTTATGTTCAAATAGTTATTACGTATATTGTTTTATGTTATAATTTAAGTTTAGTTTTTGTTTTCTTAAAAGTGGTTTTCAAGTTCAAGTAAAGAATTAGTAGCATTCTAATTGATAAATTTAATCATATGAAAATGAATTGTCATGTTTTTCAAACTTCAAAAGCAATATTGAATAATACTACACATTAATCTACTAGAGAAGTTTTTCTGAGCTTATAAGTTAAGCCGCAAATTGACTCTTGTTACAAATAGACCCCATTTTTTCTTTGGTAAACAGTTGCATGATTTCTCAGCCATATCCCTAAGCAACTTGGCAGCTGTTGGAACTTTTATCGGCATTTCAATTGCTGCCTCGTGGCATGCAACTGATAACAATCCATCATGGAAATCTGTCATGCTGTTTGCCGTTCGCCGTTTGGTTCAGGAGTAGTACCACTTCTATGATTGTACTATGCTCTAGGTCCACACACACACACCATCATTTGCATGTTCACGGCTTGTTGGCCAGCACACGTGTTCAATGTTCAACATGAAAGCAACTTATTTGCATGAGGCTAACGAAAACGCACCAAGTAAATAAAGCTCGGTGTGAGTTCTAATCAACAAAATAAAAAGTTGCCTAGGTATTTATTTATGGAAATTAAGCTAACAATATGCGCGCCAGGCGCTGCGCAAGCGCACATGACTGAGTTAGGGGCACCGAGGCACGTTCCAGGAGACACGTTCCACATTCAAAGGCAACCCTTAGTTTAGATAGCGGCACACACACAATGCCCATAAATGTGTTACACATTTTACATAACATTTAACAGCCCAAATGGGTTCAGTTCGACAGCTGCCTCTGTTTTGGCTTTGGCTTTGGCTTTAGCTAAAAACGAGTTTATCCTTATATCCATTCAAGGTGCGGACAATTTACCTAGGTGAGGCCTGACTCGCGTGCCACCAGCCTCACCCCAGTATTTGTGCTACAGTTTCAGCTCATTTCGATGCTCATAAATAACAACAATAGCTGCGCGGATGCTGCAAGGAACACAAACAACAAAGCGTTCAACCTATGCTTGTGCCACATTCCCAGGTATTTTTCACGTGCTTGGCACGTTTCGCTCGATTTTCCGGTTTCTCGATTCTCCAATTCGTATTTGTTACAATCTCTAATCCTTAGAGGCGGATGCGGCACGCGGCCATCGAAACGTCTCTCTTTTGATAAATTGGGCTTTAAAACAGGGGTCTTCAATTGTACCGAACCGAACTGAACAGAACTGAACTAAACTTGGCTGAACCACGCGACATACCAACTCCATTTGACAAATGGCCAAAGCTGTGACATTGGACAGCTAAAGTTTTGGTCCTTAACATGTCTCTGTCTCTCCTGTCTATTGCCTCTTGTTTCTACATGCAATTGTTTGCTTGGTTGTCAAATAAATCTTAGTTCCTAGCTATATGAGTCTCTTGTTTTATTTACCAAGTCGGGCAATTACATTAAAATCCCTGAAACGCCTAGATCATTTATCAACCTAGTGGAGGTTTGCCAAAGGTTATTGTTTACTTACTCACATGCTTGTACAAAGACTTTGAACTTGTTAAATATTAATTTATTTTCGTTAACATCAAAAGAATTTGATTTATCTTTTACTTGTAAATTGCTTTTAGCATAAAATAAAAAGTTTGTTTTTTCAGAACGAACTCCTATTAATTACACGCACGACCCAAAAATGGAAGTCAATATTATATTTCATTTAACAATTTTTCTACATTTTTTTATAGTATCAATAGTATCAGTACCATTTTGAACATTTAAAATTAACCAATATTGTATTTTGGTAATCTAATTATATAATAATAAAAGCAACTATTTTTCCTTGCTATTTTATAGTATTAACATTGTTAATTCAGTCAACAATAGATTAATAACGTATCTTTGCTGTTTAATTAATTATTAGAATTTGTTTCCCTATACAACAAGCAGATAACTTTTTGGCAATTTTTAGAGCTTTTTAATGATATCGTCATTTGGTTCATCATTGTCGGATATTTGTGAATCCCAAAATTGCAGCTTTTCCTCCATTTGTTTATCATTCAAGCGTGCAGGCAGCGTACTTAAACGACCCGGTAAATCAGCCACACTCAAATGATATAGAAAAAACTCATACATATCATAGTCATGCAACTTGGTATAATGAAAACTTATAGCTGAATCCGAGCAGCAGTTGCTTACCTAAAGAATAGTTCGATGGATTAACAATAGTATAGGAAAGCCGAAAGATTAGTTGTTACCTACATTCGGTTTAAAGTAGTAGTATTTATCTAGCCAAGTGCCCGACTGAATGCGTGGCATCAGATGTCTCGGATGCAATGGCAAAAAGCGTTCCCTTCCTAGTTCGTCTCTAGAGTCGCCAGCAACAACGCCAACATTCAACAGACAGTAACCTATCTGCCTGTCCTCCGCATGAGTATTAAGTGGACAGAACTTTGTATTGTTGAGGGAAAACAGATTCAAGCGACGCAGTGCATCGCGACTCAAAACATAGCCAGCACCACCAGACATATAGCCATGTGGATAAGTGGTGCGAAAACGATGACCAAAAAAGACAGGCGCCTCCGGATCGTATGGATAGAGAAACAACCTCAAGTTCTCCATAACCACATAGCTACAAAATACAAAGGTTCATTTTAGTCATTTGATATTTATATTTGTGCTTAATCACATACGTATCATCATCTGCCTTAAGAAACCAGTCGTAATCCTCCACATAATGTTCATAGGCATAGGCGAGACCCGCACGCATCTTGGCATAAAGGTTTTCACGTCGCTCGGTTACATTGAGATTCACAGCGCCCAGTGCATCATCATCTTCACTGCTCAAAAAGATGAGTTTATTGCAGCGAGCACCCCACGTTGACTTTACTTTCTCTGCCTTGGTCTTATGGTGCATTGGCATCGTTAGAACCAGGCACAGCACACGCGTCTCATGGTAAAGACGCTCCGCTAAAGATGTCTTACCTAAAGTCGTAGACGCTGCTATATCCGCTGCAATCGCTGTACTCTCATATTCATCACTTGTGAGCGTCAAATAATCCCAGAGCTCAGTCAGCTGTATGCCCACAATGAGGCCGAGCACCAAGCACAGCACATTTCGTAACATTCCACTCCGAAATGGAAGTCAAGAAATCTCTTTAGACTATTCGAGACTGTTGTGTATGCATGTTTGCGATGTGTTTCTGCACTCGGTTGTTGCACGACTGTTTCACATTTTGAGCAGACGACAGTCTCTAATAGTAAGTAAGTATGACACTGCAAGCTGGGCTTAAAACGAGTTTTGTTGTATTGCGATTCGCATAACAAATGAATCATCACTCAACGAAGACGTTGTCGAGACTGAAAAAAACAAACAAATATTTTCGAAAAAAAGAGTCGATATTATTGCTGTATTACACTATCCAATTGACGGCAAGCAGTAGGAAAGCTGTGGAATGGAACACGGAACATATTAGGAATAAAGTTTAACAAATATTTATAAGACTTACATTTTGTTTTATTTCAGTTGTTTTTCCCCTCTCGATAGTCTCTTGTCAGTCAAATTGCAATTTGCTCTTTAGTTTTTTTTGGATAACCGGTTTAGAGCGTCTTCGTCGATATGTCGTGACGGTTTTGACCTACACCCGAATATGCTTCTTGGCGACTCTCTCTCAGTTATTCAAACCTTTCACTTTCCACCCTATTCCAATTTGAAACAAATTAAATTTTTGGTAATAGTATTATTTATTTTATCGCTAGTAAATTTTAATTTTTAGTTTATCGGTTGATGTATCATATTACAAGTTATATAGATATATATTCATATTTAATTATTACAACTTGTTTCAATTCGTTTGTTTCAGCTTTAGACTAAATGTGGACTAATTTCATACGATTTTTTTGTTGTTTGTTAATTGTTGGTTTGATTTTATCTTATCAATTTCATTAAGTTATACGTTTTCATTTTGCTTTTATCGAATAATTGTTTACACTTTACTTGTATATTAAAAAATTATTACAAAACAACTTTTGTTTTTATGATTTTTTTTTTTGTTTCTTTGTTTTTAGTATACTAGTTTTAAGAATATATACTTAAAATCAGTTGTTTTTTTTTTTGCATGTTTAATATATCTTAATTGTTATTTTCATATCTTCGATTATACATGTAGTAAGTGCACTTGCCAATTCTCGTTTATATTATTTTCATTCCTTCTAGGGTCACAACATTTAACTCGGTAAATGGAAATCATATTTTGTAAACAAAAATTGTCAGGCAATGTCAATACAATAATATTATGATGATTCGGCTTAAACAATGATTTTTTTTATGTTAGTTACACAGCCTTAGAAACTACTTAATAAATCAAAACATAAATGAAATAGCGCCAAAATCGGTTTATAAAAAACAGAGGGCAACAAATTTATAATTTTTCACGAAAAAAAAATTAATATTCATACATTTTAAATTTGCTAGACGTTAATTTTGAATCTTGTATATAATATAAAAAAAAAAAAATGTATAATTGGTTTTGCTTGAGTATTCCAATAACATAAGCAAACAACAAATTCTTGACAAAAAATTTAAAAACTATTAGTACGTCTTTAGTTTCGGTTGCTATTTTATATATGCGATCTATGTTTAACATGTTAATTTCGCTTAAAAAAATATAAATATAATATGTACGTTTCCTTATTTGACATAACACTTAATTTTCTTTACTTTACTTTAAATCGTGATTTTTTTTATTTTCTTTTCCGTACGTTTTTTTTTTTCTTTTTTTTATAAATTTCATTTATATATTATGCATATATTATGTGTATGTATAATTTTGTTTACGTTTCATATATTGTTAGCTTGGCTTTAAACAACTAGTCCTAGTATTATTGTTTTTGCTTATGTTCTTTTTTTCTTTATGTAACTTCACTATGCTTGTTAGTTGCATTATGGTTTTGCTTGATTTTTTATTTTTTATTGATTTTAATTAATGTTTATATTTTTTTGTGTATTTTCCTTTTTTGTTTAGGAACCTATTTTGTAACTAGCAAAGCGCAGACGCTGTAAAAAATTTCTATAGAAAAAAATGTTTTGCTATAATTTGGCTTACAATTAATTCATATATAAGTGTAACATCCAAATATATAATATATATATATATGCTAATATACACACACCATTTATTGCGTATTTTGTATATCTCATAATGCTTTACACAACTTTATACTCGATTATTTCAAGCTTTAATGTTTTTTTTTTGCTGATTTTATAGGTTTTCGAGAAATTTTTAAATTAACATTTATAGTTGCAGGGATTTGTTTGAAACAGTTTGCTTATAAAAGTGTTCAGTTTAAAAGACACTATAGATGTTACTTTCAAGTCAAAAGTTATGATTAAATCGTTGCACAAACTTTTTCAGGGGTAATTTTTTTTTTTTGCTGATTTAAAGATTTCTTAATAATATTTGCAGACATCGTTTATCAAATGTATATAAAACTTAATTTAACAAAATTCCGTAACTGATTAAATTTTTAACTATAATCTCTTGTTAAGTCACCGACTTTACAAAAGTATCAAAAAGTTATTGTTTTAGACACTTTATCTCTTTGTATTTTCGATTTTTTTGTTTATACTTTAATCTAATTTTAACATTGGCACGTTATTAAAATTATATTTATTTGGGTATATTATGTATGTTTTTGGGGCATTACAAAATAAAATATGCATTTATTTATATGTATGTGTGTTATACGCGAAAATAAAATAAAAAAAAAAAACTACATATGAAACTAAAAATCTAGAAAGGTTGTGGTTTTTTAACAAAATATAAACTTGACATCTTTAAAAATTATATTTATGTTTTAGCGTGAGCCAATTACACGACTTGTCGCTAAAAGACACTAAAATATCATTGTGTGTTTCAGAAAGTGTTTATAAATGTATTTAAAATGAATTTGGGATCAAACTCAAAACTTTAAAATGAACAACTAATGTTTTTGATTTGTTTTTTTTTTTTTTAATTTTTTTTCTTAATTCAACTTATGCACAAAATAATGCTATAGAATCCATGTGTTTTGCACGTCTTGTATTCCATACAAAAGATTTGTTTTTTTTATTATTTCGTGTTTTTAAAGCATATTCAAAGCATTTCAAATTATTGTAGTATTAAATCGATAAACGATTGATTTCTTGCTCTGGCGCCTTAAAATATAGTATTCTACTATCATATGTCTATAGATGTATCATATATTCTAAACTATGTACATATAGAACCCCAAACGTTTGTCATATCAAAGAGGTTTACATTTTTACATATAATGCACGCAGTCTGCTTTTTGTGCCATTTTGAAATAGGTATGATTGAAGGAAAACGGTATTAACTGATATTTGCTGGTTGAACAATAAGTAACTAAATATATATCTATATAGTTTAGTATATGGATATTTTATATTGTGTATTGTATATATGATAACTTGCTTGCTGTTCAGTTTACACATGCGGTACCTTTGTACACAGATTTCGTTTCAACGAATTTGTTGGTTTTGTTTGTATGTTTGTTTTGTTGCACAACTAAACTGCTATCAACTTAGTGCTATGGCTAATGCTTACAGCTAAAAGTTTGATTATTGATAAACCTTACACGAATGTAACACACGCACACACTTATACATCACAAATATACAACTACCATTCACACCAACATGCGCTTTGGACTTTGGGCTTAAAATTATTTAAATATAATTTAACCATCAAATTGTATATGCATTTACAAAAACAAAACTCTGGCATATCCTTAAGTTTTTTTTTTTTTTTTTTTTTGACAGCTTAGTTTTATTTATTATTCGCTGGGTTTGCAGCTGATGTTGAGGAGGCGGAACTGGCCGAGGCATGAGCATTGTTGGCGCCACCTGTGGCGCCAGCACTGCTGCCATTGCTCGTCTGCATCGGTGGCAGGGTATCACAACGGCGATAATATAGTAGATAAGGCACACGCGGCGTGTGCGGTTGCAAGACTTGCTTCTCGCCGATCGGCTTCACTGAGCTGTCATCGTAGCGTAGCCAGCAATTATAGCCGGTATGAAACACGTCCGTTATGTAATGACCTTTAGATGCCTCTTTGCCGTCGTGGTAGACTACAGCGAACAAGCGATAGGCGCGTTGTTTCTGTGAGGTCTTCTTAGAGCCAAGTATCTCTGCGAAATGCAAAACACACATGAGCGTAATTTGTTTGAGTTATCATTATTCTACATACTGGCATCAATTTTGAGCTCCACGGGAAATTCAACTTTTTTCAGTATCTTTGTGCAGCCATCAGATCTGTAGTCAAAGTATTTTAAATGCAATACAAGCACTACTGGCAGCTTTTCCAGTGTCATTTGCTGCCAGGCAACAACCTCCTGTTTGGTCTTGCTGCCGGTAACACCTTCCAGCTGATCACGACCAACGAGTATCTCCAGCGCCTCCTTCACCGAAGCGGCTTTCTGCAATTCATAAACGCAGTTGCAAGGCAGTTGTTACTTTTGATTGATTTAACCAACTCACCTCAATATTGAGTTGCAGCGTAAAGAATGGCTGTATAACATCTGTGGAGTGTTCGCCTTCGCGTTGCAGTCGGGAACGCAGCTCGCCGCGAAAGATATCACTCAATGGAGTGCGTCCAAAGTCTGTTTGGCGGGTAACGCTGCCCTTGTTGCGATTGTTGCATATCATCTTAGAAAATGTAAAAGGTGGCATTTAAAAGTGGTACAAACACTTGAAGTGGAGTTGAGAAAGTATTTACCTGCCAAACATCACCACCATCCTCGTGCTCCGGTTCCTGTTCCGCACCATTCTGCTGGACAGTTGGCTTGGCAATCAATTTGATAACCTATTAGAAAAGCAAAGAAGTTTAAGCGCAATTGGTTTATTGTCAACCAAACACTTACCTCTAACATCTCATCGTTGAGTTTATTTAGCACATAGCCCAAAAATTCTTCAGCATCCTCTTGTCGACCCTCTACATGCTCCTCACGACTATCATTCCACAGCTTGTAGATTTCGGTGGGCTCAAAGGCCAGGTCACACTGCAGATCAATGCCAGCCAACTCATCCTTGCCCTTGATCTGTGACGATTTGTTATTGCTCAAACGCAATCGCGGGCCGCCGGGCAACGATGAAAAGTTGCTCATAAACGACATCCTATAAAAATGAAGAAATACAATATTAGTTTAAAACTCATTTGAACTGCAGTTATACTATATGTATATAATTGTGCGTGCTTGTAGTATTACATAAAGCCATAGTGCAGGCATTTGTGCGTATTAATACAATGCACTTGCATCGACCTGGACGTTACAACAAAGATTGCATCCAAAACGGAGGCAAGCAGCGAACGTTCTAAGAGGCCGACGCCAATTGTTATGCCACAAGCGTAACACAGACGCCAGCTGGTTATGGCGCCGATGCGTCTGTTGACTTGTCTGTGGCAAAAAGGGGGGTATGCTTCTTTTTGTGGTGACGCAACTGAGTCAGGGGTTAGCGGGTTACACTTACATGGCATTCACGGTGGGCGTCTTGACCTCGCTCATCCCTGCCGCCTGTTTGGGTATGGAGCGCAGCAGATTGTAGAACGGCGAACAGCCCAGCAATGCCTGCAGTATGGAGTTGATATAGCAATAGTTGGAACGATTGGTCAGGCCGCGCGGACGCAGACTGACGGGCGTCAAATTGGTTTTGTGACGTGTCAGAAACTCGGCATATTTGTTCGTCCACTCATCGAGTTGAGCGGCACGCGACGGCAGCTCTGGTTTTAATGGCTTGACTGCAGCAGCAGCGATTGCGGGCACAGCCTGAGCCGATGCAGCGGAATAGGAGAGGGTGCCGGGTGTGATTAGTGGCACTGTTGGTGCTGGCACTGGCGTTGGTGATTGCAATTGCTGGTGCACGGTGGGCAGGCTTTGAGTAGATGCTGTTGTTGTTGTTGTTTGTGGAGGCGTTGCTAGCGGCAATTGATGAAGTTGTTGCTGCTGCTGCTGCTGTTGATGATGTTGCTGCAGCTGCTGCTGCTGCTGCTGCTGCTGCTGCTGTTGTGCAGGTAACTGCTGTTGTTTGGGCTGTTGTTGTGGAACCAATTGTGGCTGTTGCTGCTGCAGCTGGTATTGCTGCTGTTGTTGCTGCTGTGACTTGCTGCCATCGTAGGGTGCTACCTTAGCCACGGGCTTCTTGCTAGAAAACAGACTGGCCCACGAAGGTTGTCCGCTCTCGGAATTGGTGGTACTCTGCGAAGCTGGCGGCGCTAATGGCGCAAAGTTAATTGCTGGCTGTGTAGAAGCCGCAGGTGTTGTTGCTACTACAGCACTAGATGCTGCTATTGTCACTGGGCTTAGCGATGCATCCTGTGTGCTGTTGTTCGTAGGCAGTGTATTGATGTATTTGTTCTTGCCGGCATGGCTAACAAAAGGTTTGCCGTTATGGCCATGTTGCTGCTGTTGTTGTTGTGATGGCGGATTGTTGGTGCTGCTGGACTGACTATCAATGGACGTCTGTTGTTGAAACTGATGTGGCGTTGCTGTTATGCTTGCCGTTGAGGTAGTTGCTGTGGTTGTTGTTGCTGCTGCTATTGTAGTTGTCGCTGCATTGCTGTTGCTGTTCTGCTGTTGCTGTTGTTGTCCACTCATTTTACGTTCGAGCGGCGGTGCTGTGCTTGCCACAGGCGATGAGGGCACCTTCATTGTGCCATATGTGCGCATTTGTGGCTGATTGTTATTGTTATTGTTGTTGCTGTTATTGCTGCTGCTGCTGCTGCTGGTACTGCTGCTGTTGCTGTTATTATTGTATTGGTAGTGTTGCTGCTGTTGCTGGTAGTGTTGTTGATTGGTAAAAGTCTTGGTGTGAAGACTGTAAATGCCACCAGCATTTGACTGTTTATTAACAGCAACACTTAGTGGCGCAGTTGCCGCTGTTGTAACTGGAACTGGAGCAGCAGCAGCAGCAACGGTTGCTCCATTGTTTACCGTATTTGGTGAGGCAGTAACTGCCACCGATTGGGTGGACTTCTTTTGCTGTGCAGAATTCGTCCAGGACATTGTCTTGGTGGTTTGTATGGCAGTATCGCTGCTGCCTTGATGATGGTGATGGTGATGTTGCTGCTGATGATTGTACTCCGAAGAGTACTTGCGACGCACTTGTTGTTGAGAACTGTTATTATATTGCTGTTGCGGAGGCTTGCGCTGTTGCTGCTGGGGCTGTTGATGTTGCTGTTGTGGAAGAGGTGGTTGCTGCTGCTGCTGCTGTTGTTGTTGTAGGTGCTGCTGCTGCTGCTGTGCATGTTGATGTTGCTGCTGCTGCTGCTGCTGTTGATCATGGTAACTGGGCGCATGTGCTGGCTGTATTTGTGGCTGCTGTGCCACAATTGGCGAAGTCTGTTGCTGTTGATGTTGCTGCGGTGGTGCTGCAGGTTGTTGTTGCTGCTGTTGCTGCTGCAGCTGAGGCGCTACGCTGGCAATGCATACAACCAAATTAGCTGGCTGTTGCTGTTGTTGTTGCAGCTGTAGTTGCTGTTTTTCAATATGTTGCTGCTGCTGCTGTTGATATTCTAGCTCCAATTGCAGCTGTTTTTCGTTGTTGGCAATCAATATATCATCCGACTCATTGCCGCTGCTGTTGTTGTTGTTGTTATTATTATTGTTGTTGTTGGTAAGCAGCGTTTTATCAACTGTAAAGAAAAGAGAATTTCCGTTCTTTAATACTATAATGTAAATATGTATTTAAAGTTTTATCTTTAGGTTCAAGTTCTGTTGTTTTGGCGTCGACCTTTGGGAAACGGCATTATCAACGACAAACTTAATATGCCCAGCCCAATTGCTGTGCAGCAAACACAAAATAATTTATGATATCAACATAATTGAAACCAATTGATGTTAAATGAGATACTTTTCGTTCTTTTTTTTTTTATTATTGAAATGGTTCGGAAACTTTTGTTGTTTGCTGCTGATGGATTTTTGATCAGAAATTTAGGTTATTTTTTAATTGATTTGTTTGCTTGTTGCTCTCGAAGTTGAAGTATTTGAAGGTTTTGGCAGTACAACGGAGGAATGTAAACTTTGCAAAAATAGCTTAGCATACTAACAAAATTAGTTCACACGACGCTAATCAGCATAGACAATAAAGAGCGATCCGCCTGACCAATAACTAGAGTAAATGGAATGGAACCCCACAGATTCAACTACATGCTGCACTTTAATCAGAGACACGTTCGACAACTACAAACAATGGAGGAGATAGATAACTGCCGCTAAACAATAGTTCACAATAGTTGTTATTGTATTGTTGACGGTCCGGTCCGATAAGGCGGCGGCGGCTTGTCGTCACTAATACAACTGTCGCTGTCACCAATCAATTTGCCAGCTATTGCCAGGCAAATAGAATATAGACACAGAAACATAATCCATGTCAACTGCAAGTGTTTGTGGCGGATATTTGTATTAGATAGATACATTTGATTACATTTCGACAAACAACAATATTATAAGTAAATCACAATCAGCTGAATCAGAGCTCTTGGCTCTGAATTATGATAAACAGTTAAGTTGCGATAACGTTATCAATGAATAAGCAAAAGTTAAAAAAAAAGGCAACATTGATGCTGCCTGCCGCCTCTTTTGCTTATTTGCCATTAATAAAAATGCCTAATTAATAATCCCAGCTGATACGGGAGAATCTGCAGCAACTCCGGTCTGGGTACAGGTCTCACCCCAAGTACTTACAATTACGCGCTGTAAATATCAACACTTTTGATAAGGCGGCCAGGCCACAAGGCTGATTTCTACTCTCTTTGTCTCTGCTGTCTCGCTTTCTCAGGGCTATTGGGGTGTGGACTGTGGAACTGTGGGAATGTGGGGTAATAGGGCGCCTCACTTTGCACAGCTGTTGGGAACTGCATACAAAAAAGTTTAATAAAATCCCAACAACATTGTGAAGCATCATCAATTACAAATATAGTAAACTTGCGTAGCCCATAATAAATCAATTGAGGTTTTCTTTCTCAAGGGAAATTATTGTAATATCTTTTCAAGGATTAATTTCTATTTAAATTTTCTACTTTATGCCATCAAATACTTACACATCAAAGACCACATTCAATGGCTCCCAAACACAACAGCAAAATTTCTCATGATTATTGTTTTTAAATGAATATGAATTAATCACAATAATAATTTTCAGCACACTCAATGCTTCGACAAAGATTTCAACTAACAACTGATATAAGGTTCCTTAGAAAAAAAATAACAAAACTTACTTCTACTTTTTAGATGAGGCGCATGGCAGAGCTTTACAGTAGGACATAAACGATTAGTAAATGTTTATTAACAATTTCTTTGACTGATGCTATTTAAAGTTTTATTAGCGACTCGATCTTAATGAATGCTTTCAGTGGCTACAATTAAAATGTGGTGCTAAATATTATTTACCCCATAACGTCATATGACAAACAGTCTCCGCCACCGCCACCACCACACACCCTGTTGTTCCGAGTGCGAATCGGAATCGGATTTCCAAGCCAAACACAATCGAGCAGTAGAGCAGCAAAGCGAGCACAGCGGAATTTCAGTATTCAGAATTCAATGTGTTAATTAATTTCAATTAACATCTAACGAGCGCACAACCAATAAATATATACATACACATATCGTACGTACATTCAAAAAGGCTATTGGAGAGAACTCTCAAAAAATGAAATGGAAATTAATAGAGTTTAAAATTCTAAAAACACAAAACTGAGTATACACCAAATTGCAACAAAACACAATACGACTAGGAGATACCCTGAAGAACAGACTAAATGTACTACTGCATGATGACTAAACTTTAATCTCTAATTCCGTTGAAAATTTTCTCAGATTTTCACTATTTTCTTAATAGCTTCAACAAGACTATGTTGATGGAATCGAAGATGCCTCCTTCCAACAGTTGCGTACATTTGCACAAAAAACTGTTATACCCGGTTTTTAGCTTTCAGAGTATCAAAAATAAAACTTTGAATTTATAATATTGACAAAACTGTGCCAAGGGGTGTCAGCTTTGGGTGCGACGATGAGAGAACTGCATTGTCACAAGGTTGCCTGGATAATTACAAACATGAGCGAACGAACGAAGATAAATTACAATAACACAAACAAAATCAGTAACAATACCAACAACAACACAACAACAAATGATCTGAGCCAAACATGTTAGCAGAAGCTAATAATAGCAGACAGTTGAGTGCAACAAATGCAAAACAAGGAAATAATCGTCACGACACGTTTTAGCGCCGGTCGGCAACCAAACGCGACTGTACTTTAATTTTCAAAGTGTAACGGGGTGAAATGGCTAGGAGGGGGGAGGCAGCAAAGTGTAAATGGACGAACAGTTCGAGAAACGTCTCGTCCACACTTCAGTGGACAGTTTCGCTTTCAATTTCACTTTGCAAAAACTGTGCTACAACAACAAATCAACAAGCGACAATTATATCGTATGACAGTTTATTAATTACGCAAATGATTCCCCTTTTTTTTTTTTATATGCAATGTGAACAACAAACGAGATTTTTATAGCCAATTGTTATTGTGGTTGTTGTTGTTGTTGTTTGTCAAAGTCTATTTGATATTTAATTGATTTTCCTAACCAGCTCCAACTGACAAAACGGGGTCATCAGCTGCCGAGCAGCTCCCCAAAAGCGACGCTGCCATACATCTAGTTTATTCTACTGTCTTCTGCTACCCTTCTGCTCCTCATCACGCGCTAGCCGCCTATCTCATAGGCATATTTGTAATTGAACGCGCGATTTTATTCAATTTTTCAAAGTACAAATACAACAACGATTGGCAGATGATTTAAATCATTTGTGTTTGGTATAGAATATTTTAGTTAGAAATTGATAAAGTGAAGAAATACTTATTTGCTATCTGAATATATTACAATTGAGCTATTTGTTATACCATATTCAACCAGACCCTAAACCAAGTACAAAGAAACAGTTAAAATGGTAATGAGTTAATAAAAGTCGTAATAAATTAAACAATCATAAATTAAACATTGTTCCAATAGAAATGTTTTTTTTAAAGCCGCTGAAAGATTTTTTTTTTTTTTAATTGTTTCTTAGCTTTTCATTCAGAGAAAATACGAAGGTCCTATTGAATATAGTCAAAAGAGAAAAGTCGTTCTGAAGTTAAGTTCAAATTGCCTCAAATTAAGTGTTTGTGATAGATGTTGAAATTTTGATCGAGGCACGAATTTTTTAAAATAAGCTTAAGAAACATGTTAATATTTTCTTGAAATTAGATCAACACTTTCGATCTAATCTAAACTTAAAGTATTAAACAACTAAGTAGGATTATTCCAAATATATTTTTCAATGTGAAGCAATCTATAATTAATCATGTTAGTTATTCTTGCTCTTTTAACTGTAGTTAAACACAACCACATCAACAATAATACGAACTCGATATGTATACATTTTATCATTAAAAAAAAGCGTAGCTTAGTCACTTTTAAATTTAATTCAAAACAACTCAAAGTTCAAAGCAAAGCGAAACAATAAAAAAAAAACACATTTGATAAAAATTTAAAAAAAAAAAGATGACTGATAAATAAATGTTTGCATATAAATATATACACATTTAATAATCAAAAATCCTTTTTGTTGCTTGAAATGCATAATGCAATAAGCTAATTTAGCTTGATATATTTCTATATGTATATTGCCACTCCATGTGAAGTGTACTTTAATTGTTATTACTTGTATTGCAGTTGTTGTGTTTATTAATAAATTGATAACGAATCTGGCGTATTATAGGGCGGTCTTTGAGTTGTCGATGAAAGAACACAAAATGCTTAAATTATTATTCCCATTGGTTTTTTCGTACTTGACAACAGCGTCAAATTGTCTGAAACACTCTGCTGTAGTTGTTGTTGTATTTTAGTTGTTGCTGCTGCAATTCAATTGAATTCATTTGTGTCAATTTACAATAAATAATAGCCAAAGAGCTCTCAATTTTCGCTTTCTCTCTGTGTTTCACGGCCTGCAATACAAACAAAGCAAATTGCATAATTCTCTAAGACGACAAACAATGGCACGCGACCTTCGTTCATATAACACATAGCCAACCAAACAACCATCCATCCTGTCAGTGGCATACACACAACACAGTTAACTGTAAAAATGTTGTGTTATCAATGAAGGCGCCCAGCACTAGCCATTGGCAACTATAAAGTGGGCGGTGATTTTGCCAATATTTCTTCGTCTTGTTTTACTGATTGTGCAAATATTGTCGCTGTTAAGCATCGATACGTGACAGCAGCATAACTGAAACGTAAACTGACAGCTTGTTGACAAACCAAAAACAACAACAACAACAAGGCATAGTACCATAAGCAATGAAAGAAGGACACGCTGTGTATCCAACAGGTATTAACATATAAATGCGTACAACAGTTGGTAAGGGGGTTGCCAGCAGCAGGCAGCTAGCTCTCACTGAGCAATGCCATCTAGTATTAGATACGAATGTATCTAGCAGGTACAATGGAGGCCAACAAAAACAATGCGCAACTGGGAAATGAGCTACGACAAACGTTGCATACTGAAAAGCAACAAGTAAAATACGACAAAAAAACAAAAAACAAAAACAAAAAACGATAAAAGTAGCCAGCGACAAAACTGCGTCATTTTGTGTAAATTGTGTATCTACTGCATCGGCTACAGATGAGTACAAAGCATATATATATATGCATACAATATAGTATATGTACATATGTATGTCGGAAAATCTAAGGAAACTCGCAGCAGCAGCGTTAACAAAAAAGTGCAAAGCACAGCTAAACACAAAGATGACTACGAGTCGTATGCGCAATTTCAATTTCATTTCCCTATCACCCCTCAGAGATACAAAGAAATGAACAGAAGAAGGTTGTTAAGAAATTCTTGAACCGGCCCAGAGGCGATGGCATTGATGTCGTCGATATATACATAAAACACAAATGTATCTACAAAAGCGCATTCAACTCGTTAAGGCGAGATAAAGGAAATCACCGTGCGGGCAAATAAACACTTGGAATCCCAATTGTCATCTGACTGATTGATAAATTATTTGTATAGCATGGGTAGGGTTGTAAATCGTGATAAGATTTCATTTTGATTACCTAACTTGGTTATAGGTAACGATTTGTTGTCATATTTAACTCAACAAGCGTCTTTCTTAGAAGCAATACCAAAGTTATTGATATGAGTATAATTATAAGAAATATTGTAGATGTACCAATCAAATTGTTGCTAATATATGATAAGACTTGTTCAAGAAATACTTTCGTATATCTTAAAATTAATTTGACATTCCTTAATGTTTCCCCTTTTAAAGGATATGAGATCTTTCCTTCCATTTAAAGTGCAAATATATTGTTGTATTACTTCATAAGCCAAATAGGTTAAGGTCAAAGTGAGAGTAAATATAATACTTATGGCGACAATAAATATTTAATTAAGTTTTGACTTTATCTTTCTGTCGTGGCATATAAATGGGTTCCTGTTTCTAATCAAAATTATTAAAAATTGCCAGTAGAGCACTTTTAAAAATCGATTTGTGTGATGGACAAAATAAGATGCCAATGCTTCACAATCATCTTTTACTTTGCAATATATAATTTAGTATTTCTTAGAATTATATCTTTTGCTCATTATAACATTGTTGAACATTGTCAGGGTTTTCTCAATATTGCTGGCTATTGGCCCAGAAAATTGCATTTCCCTACTTTTCTCAGAACGAAAAGTAGTTGGGTTGCCTGCGCACAGTGCCTCCACTGTGTTGACATACTCTGCACATAGAATTTGATATTGTGCAGCTAATTCAAACACCTGCTGCACCGGGGCAAGCAGCAGCATTTTGTTGTAGGTTGGGCCAGCAACCCCCTCTTAATAATGAATGGCACGTGTTGGCCTGGTTTGCATTTCAAGTTGGATTGGAAGGGGGTTGGGTTGGCTCTTTATGCATTTATAATTTATATTCACACATACAGAGAGTGAGTTGAGAGTGTATTTGTGTGTCCGGCTTTGTGGCATAACAGTTTAGTCTTGTGTAGATATTAAATTTCGCTTTGCGAACGAATTACACACGATGTTAGCTTATTATAATAAGAGACCAAACACTAAGTGTGTAATTTCCGACGTCTACACACTGATAAATGCGGGGGCATTAAATAAGCTAATAATAATGCTGCATAGCAAATCAACTTATGGAAGCTTGAAAAGCATAACGTTAAGAGTCTGTCACATGTTTGTGTGCGAGTGTGTGTGTGTGTGTGGGTAAGTGGTTACACGCGCCTGTGTGTGTGCGTGTTACAGATTTTATGAATGACATTGACCGACAGCCCACGCTGTGATTAAACAGTTAGCAAAATGTACAATATCCTTCGAAGAGAATAATACAAACACACACTCAAAGAGAAACACTCATTGAAATGCTCTTAAGCTTAAAGCTTTACGCCCAAAAATTATCTTCAAGAATTCCAACTGTTATAAAACACGCTCGCACACAATAAAATTTTATATGAGCCAAAAGACTACAAAAAACATGTCGTTTATGGCTGGCCCATAAAAAGTTTAAAATTAGCACTCTCCGCTTATCGCTTATAGTACAAAATGTTTAGAGCTACATTATACAAAGTCTAAAACTAGTTGAGATTATTTAGTTATTTTGCAGGTTTCTTAGCAGCAGTTCTTTTGCAGGTTTCACTTTTGGCCTGCTGTCGGCGCCTAAAAGGCGGCACACCAAAAAAAAAATGTTCAACACAAATACATAAACACATACGCTTACGCAGGAGAAAAAGTAAAAGTTTGAAAGTCACAAGCTAACCTTTAACCTAAATCACAACTATATAAGAGCAACAGTTTACGCTCTTTTGTTTTGCCTTTGTTATACTGTTATACGTGTGCCGGTTTTTCTTGGTGGGCAAGACAAGAATAACAACAACACCAAAAATCAACGAAAGTAACGGACAGAATACTAAGAAAGACAACCCTTAAGAAAGTGCGTTACTGATGAAGGGTAGTTTGCCCAAAGGGGGTTGCTATGCGGATGCGGAGACGGTGCGAAGTTTATTGTTTCTTTGTGTAACAGTAGCCAAAAATTCCTGCTGGCGTCGTTGATGTTGTTGTTGCTGCTGCTGCTGCTTCTGCCGCTGTCTCAACGTTGTCCGTTGGCAATGTGCAAATCAGCTGTTTTCTGCCAAGCGCAACCCTTGCGTCGCATACCTGCAAACTATACGACGAACAACGAACGATGGGAGCTTACTTGCAGAGACAATGAGAGCGCTTCGACCAGGTGGCCATCGTTGGCACGATGAGAACGTTAACGAGAGCGGTAGTGAGAGAGCATTTGCGGTGCTAGCTTGCTTTTGAGAGCTTGCGCGCTTGAACTTCAAATGCAATGCATGAGAAAGAAAAAAAAAACAAAAATGAAATAGACACATCGTCGAGGCAATCGCAATGTCAGCAACCGCATGGCGAGAACTTTTTGTGTGTGTGTGTTAGCTTTTTGCTTGTTTTTGCATTTTTGTAATTGGAATTGCGTTTTGGTTGTATGAGGTTATATGTAGTTGTTGCTTTTGCGTTTAGTGTCTTTGTCGCTGGCTGTTTTATATATCGTAGTATAACAGTTCTATAGCCAGCCCCGTCAGTCGGTTTCAGTCGTTTGTTGGTTACGACGAATTTTCATTTTATATCGAACAGCGCAGCAGTGACGACGACATCGACAAAGTCTTCTGTGTGTGGTGCTATTTGTTAGTATCTCTCGCCGCGCACAAAGCAACAAAAAAATAAATTGTATACACCCCATAAATAATATATTAAGAAAAAAAAAAAACAACAACAACAACAAAAAATCAAACTAAAAATATTTACATTATAAATTTTATATGTATCAAATTAAGTTGGCCATATAATTATGATGAATTTAGCTGCAGTTCATCAAAAGTGCTACTACATGTGGTAAAGTGTGAAACACGTAAGCCAAGTTTCGTGTGTGTGCTTCTCGTTGTTGTTGTTCTTGCTGTTTTCCCTACTATTGTTATTAGTGTTGTTGTTGGCACTGGCATTGTTGTTGTTGTTGTTGTTGTTGCTGTTGTTACTACCTCTGCCTGTTAGTGTTTCGTTCATTACACACATTTTATCGATCATACGTTGCGGGGCCGTGGACAACCGAAGTAATTTTTTTCGTTTTTTGCTGGCTTACGTTTTGCATTTGTATTTGCATCTAACGCAATTTACAATCAAATTTTAATGCTTAACAAATTATACAATTGCATTGCCATCATCATCATCGAAAACAGCAGCAGCAGCAGCGACGTCGAATACGTTCAGCACAACGTACAGCACCCCCAAAAAAGCAGAGGCAGCGACGGCGTCGGCAGCAGCAATACAAAAATGTGCCATACATAAAAGCAGCGGCAGCAGCAGCAGCATGTACTACTACAAGCCACAAAACCAAAAGTAAAGCAGAGCAAATCAAAGTTAAAAGCAAAAGTGCAAAGTCAAACGCAAACACAAACACAAAGTTCATTATAAAATTGTGCATCGTGAGCACCAACAACAACAAATCAACTTTATATGCATATTTTTTTTATAGTTGTTTTGGACCGTCACCTACATCCAATATACAAAAATAAACACAATTAAATAAAATAATGATAATATAATAATAATAAGGACAACAACACAACGTGAAAAATTGCAAAGAACCAACTGCTTAAAACCACAAATAGTTAATAATCAAACAAATACGTGTTTGTGTAGTCGCACTCTCGCCGCTGTCGATAATGCATAAGAACTTTAGCAATAACAAATTTCAACAATAACAACGCACACAACGTCCATTATAACGGCAACTCAAGCTACGCTGCTGCTGTCACTTCGCGCGAGAGCAGAACTAAAGAGCGCCCCAAAAAGCATAGAGTGTGGGAGTTGTAGCCGTGAGAGAGATAAAAAGAGAGTGAGAGTAAGCGCGTTAAATGCTGAGCGCGCGCAAAGATAAAAACATAGTAGAAGCCAGTGCAGCGGCGACGTCGACTGCGACTGTTCTAAGGCTCGCATAACTCGTAACGTCGCCGAACGCGGCACTTCGGGACACGCATAACATTACAGATAGACAATTCGTCGACTAAAGAGGGGGCGCTGCTTGCAGGCGCGCACAAGTGAAAACGAAATTCAAAACTGTAAACGAAGTTTGCTCCAATTAAGCGCAAAAGGAAAAGCAAAAACGAGTGTGTGTGCGCTAAGGCCTAAACGGCTTTTAACGGGGCTTAATATAAAGCACAATACGAAAACAAAATAAAGTAAAATACAATTATGGTGGATAATAATAGCAGTGCGGCAGGTGGTGGTACAGCAGTTGGCAATTCAGCGGCACGCCTGCGCAAATTCGAGCGCACGGACAGTGAACTAGCCTGCGAGGAGGCAGCGCGTCTAACTGCTGAACAAAATCCCGAGGATGACAACGATGAGGAGGACGACGATGGCGAGGGCGATGATGATGATGAGGAAAGCGTTTATGGTGAACTACCGCCACCGCCGGACGGTGGCTATGGCTGGGTCATATGCTTCGCTAGCTTCATGTGCAACATGATTGTCGACGGCATCGCCTACACTTTTGGCATATTCCTGGAGGAGTTCGTTGTCGATTTCAAAGAGGGCAAAGGCAAAGTCGCCTGGGTCGGCAGTCTACTCTCCGGCGTCTATTTGAGCGCAGGACCCATTGTCTCCGCCTTAGCCAATAAGTATGGATGTCGTGCCGTTTGCATAGCGGGCAGCATCATTGCCTGCATTGCTTTCGTGCTGAGCACGTTTAGCACTTCGGTCAACATGCTGATGGTCACTTATGGATTCATGGGCGGCTTCGGATTTGGCATGATTTATTTGCCAGCTGTTGTTGCCGTTGGTTATTACTTTGAGACAAAACGATCGCTGGCAACGGGCATTGCGGTGTGTGGTTCTGGTTTTGGTACATTTGCCTTTGCTCCACTGGCAACATATTTGCTGGATGAATACGGCTGGAAGAATGCATTGCTTATCTTTGCCGGTCTCATATTGAATTGTGCCATCTTTGGTGCCATGATGCGTCCACTCAAATATCCCAAAAAGAAGAAGGTGAAGCCGTTGATGCAACGCATGTACGAGGAGAAACAGATGCAGCTGGAACGCGGTTCGTTTGCCGGATCACATTTTATGGTTCAACTGCCCGATGGCACCATGGAGCGCAAGATGAAGTTGCCATTGAATGCGGATCCCGGTGTGCATTCCAGTTTAAATTTAGAACTTCTAGCTCAGCAATCTGGTGGCCTGCATCCAGTCTCAACGCTACCCACCATCACAGAGTCCCGGGTGGTGGAAGTGAATAACGCTACTCAATCGCAGGCAAATCAAAGCGCCGCCGATAGCAATGGACAGTTGTCGGCGAGACCGGGTCGCCGTCCGCATCGCAATTCGGAGAATGAGCATAGTCCGTATCAGTCGCAGGATGCAATGATAAGGAACGCCTCGCAGCCTGCATTTCTTGCCGGCGATCATCAAAGTCTTCCCAAAAATGGTTCCGTTCCATCGTTCGGTCGCGTCCGCAAAACCTCAGCCAGTGAACGTTATCAACCCTCGCTGGCAGCCATACGTGCCTCATCTCGTGCCGATATTGAAGCAGGAGCTGGTGGTGATTTTGGAACTTCGAAATTGTCATTGTCACAGAGGCAGGGCAGCTCCAGTGGTGGCAGCAGTGGACGCATGGTGCGTCCCATGTCACGCAAAGATATCTTCTATTCGGGCTCTGTGACAAATTTGCCTCAATATCAATCCCAGAAATCGCTGACAAACTATCGCAACTCGGTGCTGTCGTTGACAAAGTACGAGAAGAGCATGCAGAGCATGCGTTTGGATCCACTGGCCGAGGCGGATAAGCATCGAGAGGAATATGATTTGTGCCCGTGCCTATGCATACCGGATTCGGTGAAATCGGTAGTCAACACCATGTTGGATGTGAGCTTGCTCAAGGATCCAGTATTCATGCTTATGGGCGTCTCCAATATCTTTGGAATGGCTGGACTCTATGTACCTTTTGTCTATCTGGTTGATGCGGCCAAGGAGCATGGCATTGCCAAGAACGATGCCTCAATGTTGCTCTCCATCATTGGCATCACGAACACGGTGGGTCGTGTCTTTTGTGGTTGGGTGGCAGACATGCCACAGGTCAATTCGCTGCTGCTGAACAACATCTGTTTGCTGATCTCGACGGTGGCTGTTACATTGACACCTTTGTGCTACAGTTATACATCCTATATAGCCGTTTCGATTGCCTTTGGTATTGCCATCTCCGGTTACATTTCACTAACGTCAATTATTCTGGTGGATCTACTTGGACTGGACAAGCTAACGAATGCATTCGGATTGCTCATTTTGTTTAGAGGATTTGCGGCCTTGATCGGAACACCGTTGGCGGGTGCCATCTATGATATAACGCACACCTATGATCTACCCTTCTATATGGCTGGTGGATTGTTTGCCATATCGACTGCAACTAGCTTCTTGGCGCCATGCATGAAACGCTTCAGTGGATCGGATGAGACGCCTGTGCAAGCGGACACCCTAACGCCCATCGATGAGGAACAGGGCGAAGAGGATGCAGAGGATGAGGACGAAGATCAACCTATAACCATGGTGCCGAGAATCATTAAAACTCTGGCCAGTCCACAGGAGCTGGATGAGCCAAGGCCATTTCCAAGCACACAAAAAACAACATCAGCCTCAACAACCGAATCAAAGCTCTAATCAACCAGATTTAAAAACACAAAAACTACAAATAGGTAAATAAAAATAATGAAAAGAAGAGGAATGATGTTAAGAAGATGATTGTTTTAGAATGAGAGTAGAGCGCGTTATTTTTCTATGCAACTTATACAAAACAAAAAAAAAGGAGAGCCAAGAAGAAAGGGTCGCAAATGAGCGGTTCAGAGGCAGGTCCAGGTCCAGGCGAAAGCGAATATATGTATTGAAGCGATAAACAGAGCACACACAAAGAAAACTATATACAAAATAAAAAGCGCATACATTATATATATATATATATATATGTATATGTTACGATACTAATGCCGAAACCATGCCTAAGCAACAATTCAATATATACTTACAAACTAATTATATAAATATATAAGTGTGAATGAGCAAATATATATATATATAAACTATATTGATTTCCTTTATTGCAACAAAAACGTGAAAAAAAATTAAATGAAAAAACTTGGCTTAGCTTCGATAAGATTGTAGACACATAAAACTATTTAGTTTTATGGATACGAATATACATACAAAATTACACGCTCATAAATGAACAACAATAACAACAGAAACTAGAAACTATGATAAATCCTGATTGATTATATGCATAGTTTCCATTTGTTTTAACAACAAGAACAATAGCAACAAAACAAAGCAAATACCTAGATCGTAACATAGTTTTATTATTTGTTTGTTAAATTTAACGATTTTCTATTTTAAAAACTTTTTATGTACTTTTATGATTATTATTATGATTACTCTCAATCTATATATATATATATGTATACATATATATTATTACGATAACTGTTGTTGTGCATTCGTTGTTAAACGGCAAGTGTTATAATGTGTCATACGTAGAAAACCAAGTAGCAAGTAGCAAAAACAAATTATTAAAAAACCAAATGCAAACAATTGTTAAATCATTTTGGTTAGTTGTTAGTTATTTTTTCGTATGTAAAACAAAAAGGAAGGCAAAACGATTATCTGATAGCGCATGTAAGCAAATTAAAAGAGAAAGCAACAACTATTACAGAAATCAATAAAAAACAATGCTAAGCTAATACAATTTTGTATAAAAACTAATGAAAAAACAAAAAAAAAAAAATTCAAATATATATACAAAAAGTAAAAAATTGTTTTCAATTTTAAACCAATTAATTTGTTAACAAATCAACGGTTACAGTATGACAATTTTTCTGGTTCATATTTTGTACGCTATTAAAATACATAAATTAACTGTACTTTAGGCAAGTCCATAACACATTTGAAAAGGCTTGTGCGATTTGTTATACACAAGAACTACAAAGAAACATACATGAATGTGTTTTATTTTTAAAAACTAACCAAATTTATATATCATATATTGAAATACCACATTGAGAGCAATTAAACGCTGTTTTACACCATTTATAACAACTCAAAACATGTACACAAAATTGCTCCAAAAATAACTAACTGTTATACGCATAAAACAAACTATTACTTAATGAACGCCGAGCTTTGCAAGCAAATGCTAAAATGAAAATAAACACACACAAAGCAAAGCATAACAAATAAATGTTAGAATAATAAACAACTATTTGCCATATATATTATATATATATATATTTTGAAAACTTAAAACAAACAACATGTGTTATACTTTAAAGTGTCATTCTGTTTCGGTAAGTGTTTAAGAATTGTTTTTTTTTTTTTATTCAATTTCAGCTAAACTGATGGCTTTAAAACAACATCGATCAAAAAGTGCCGATTATGATAATATGTTGCTTGGCTGACGCCTTATCAAAGTATTACCTTGTACTCAAAATATTACCAAACTACAATACTTGAGCCGACCCACAAATCGTTAACCGATTATAAAGCCCCTGTCGCAACCGGCCAAAACAATTGATTAGCCTAATCAATAAATAAACGTTTTAATGAACATTGCTCGTGGCTGAGAGGCCATTAAAAATTTAACTTTTTGCGAACATGGCATATATCAATCTAGTTAGTATCTGTACAAACACTACAAGTGCTATCAAAGTATTGACAGAGTCGCCAAGCCAAGTGCTGCGAAAATAAATAAAATGGCAACTCAGCCGTTTCAGCCAGCCAGCTATCAGTTTTTTATTGGGCCGAGTGCATAAAGTGTTCCACAAAATGCTTTACTTTACTTTATGTTATGTTCTTTGAGTCCGCGTGTAGTAGTCATTGTTGGCCAGTGGCCAACAAAAATGTCATTGACTGCGCTTGTGATAAGACGAAAGGCAGCCAACACTAAAACAGGCAGCCATGCTTCATACAAATGAGCAGTGACCAGTGGGCAAAACGGTTGAAAATGAAGCCAAAGTTCAGAAGCTTAATCGAATTTTGAATACCCTAGCAAAAGCTTTTTATTATGGATAATAATTTGATAGTGTCAACCGGAAACGAAATGGAATTCTATATGGAAACTTTAAATGCTGATAATCATTCTTGGATTGTTTAGTTTGAACAATGAAAATGATTCAATTATAAAATAGATGACAAATCGCAATTATACCACATTAAAAAATAGAGTGTGTAGACTTTTAAAGAAATAAACACACACACTCATACATAATGCACAAAGGCAATAGTAAGTGGAGCAAGACGTTGACGTATTATGACCACTGCATATACAGGCAGCCGATTGATAAGCACTAAAAGAGTATAAAACAAACAATGCACAAACAGAGAAAAGCAGAAAGAGAGAGACAGTACCTTTTGCACAGCTGATAAGTGGCTGATACAAACGGATAGCCGAAAGAGCAAGAGAAATATGTACATACATACATCAGAGACCGATTTCTCGACAACAAATCAAACACCTGTTAAATGAATTGCTGCCAACCACTTGCAGGAATTTTAAAGAACAACTACTAGTCCCAAAGGCTGCAACAAGCGCCTAGCAACCGAAATTAAAAATCAAGCACAGCAAAAATCGAACAATTAACAAAATGTGTTGACAACGCATTGAAGTGCCATAAATGTATCATGTGATGTTGTTGTTCGTACACCTGATACTAAACCCAACTAAAAAAACAAAACTCAAAGCAACATGAGCTGTAAACTGAACGCTGAATGCAGAAGTAGAGTCAGCAATAATTGCATACATGAAATATAATAAACAACACGAAGTTCTTATCGAAAACGAATCGAATTTTTAAAAGCATACATATGAAGGGTGTTGTTTGAAAAAGTTTGCAGAGCAAACAAAATAAATAAAATATAGGAAAAAAAAGACGAAATAGGTACTTGGAACTTCAAGATAACGACTTTAATTTGATTATTGTTATATCATTTCCTGCAATTTAGTGGTTCTATCACCAACTAAAACCATTTCAAATTACATCATATCAATCAAATAGATTCAACTACACTCTTTTATAACGTAATTGAACTGAAACACGCCTGCATAAATGTATGTAAGTTAAAAACCTAACAGAAGCTATCGAAATTTGATCAACATTCAGGGGTGAATCCAAAAATAAATGGACTATAAAGGCAGTTATCAGTTACTCGAGAATACAACGAAGCTTATCAGTGGAAATAATCAATTAGAATCACTTACCCATTGCTTCCTGTGGGCTTTGCAGGGTGGGCGTCTCCACTTGGGGAGGATCCAGAGGCAACAGCTGTTGTTGTTGTTGTTGTTCGATGCAAAGTGGTGGCTGTGGCTGTTGCGACTGAATGTGATGGTGTAGAGCTTGTGCCTGAACTAGCATTGTTGGTGGCTGAGCATCGGCGGGCAGTGTCCAAGCAATGGGTATGGCACCAACAGGCGTAGCACCACAGTCCGACATTTCATCCTCATACTAAAATAATAATTAATTAATGGATTTAAAAAGGCGCTGTTTGTTGATATTTTGTGTTGCCGACCTGTGGCACTGGACCCGCAACTGGATGCATGCCCTGCATCGATGCTAGTTGGCCATTATCATAAATTTGCATAACACCCATTTGCTGTTGCATTTCGTGCATTTGCTGGGTATCATAGATTGAATAGTTGGGACTCAACATGCTGGATGTTTCGGAAGATGCCAGCGAAGGACTATTGTCATTCAGTTCATCGTCATTCACATGCGCCACCTGATAACCTTCGGCAAACATGTGCGGCGGATGCCACAGTTGCCCTTGCCGCTCATCAACAATGGCGCCTTGGGCCTGGCCGCCATCTTCTGACACGTACTGATACTCAGATTGGGGCATTACCGGATGATAGAAATAGCCGCCATAGTTGTACATTGGTGCGCCGTTATACAGCGGCATTGGTGATATATATAGAGGCGTTCCGGTTGCCTGTTGTGCAGCAGCTGCTGCATTTGGCGGCACTTGTATGGGGCCATGATGTGGCGCAAAGTAGGCAGCCTGATAGCCACCATAAGCAGCATAAGGATGCGGTGCATAGTAGGACATTGGCTGCAGTTGAGCCTCGGGCGGCGGTTGCTGTGCCAATTGCTGGCCCATCTGTTCCGGTTGCAATTGCATGGCACTTGGACCTGGACTGCCGCTATCTGGTGGTAACTGCTGCTGTTGCGGCTGTTGCTGTGGCTGCAACTGAAGCTGCAGCATTTGCTGCTGTTGCATTTGCATTTGATGCTGGTGTTGTATATGGCGTGGTCCGTGGTAGTCATTGCGACGCTGACTTCCACCGCCGCGAGCACGGCCACGTCCACGACTACGTCCACCCATTCCGGGTATGTGGCCATTCGGATTGCCCTGATGCATGGGCATTGGCGGCAGCTGTTGCATTAACGGGTTGCCCTATAACAATAGAAAACATATTAAATTTAGATGGTATAAGCTTCACTTTCAATCAATTTACCTGCTCTGGCGGCAGCTCACCATGTGCTCCCACATAGTGAGGAGGAGCTCCGTTGCCCGGCATGTAGGCATGAGAATAGCCATGAAGATTCACATTGGCAGTCATATTGTTCACAAAAACATTACTGGACATTTGCGCTGGAATCATGCCTGAAGGATGAAAAACTGGTCCGTGGGCGCCTTGTGACATTTGCGGATGATGTGTTCCATGGGCAGCTGCTGCTGCGGCAGGCATATAAAGCGCTTGTGGCTGATGATTGTAGACGGGGACAGACGACAGTACGTTGTTGTTATTATTGTTATTAAAGTTATTGTTATTGTTGTTGTTGTTGTTGGATGGTGACACAATGCTGCTGTTGTTGTTGGGCGGCGGTTGCGGTGTGGTTGGTGTGGACACTGGTGTCGCTGATGGTGGCGGGTGCTGTTGCTGCTGCGGCGGCTGTTGCTGCTGCTGGGCAACTGGCTGCGTTTGCTGCGCCATTATTGGAACGTCTGCGCTACTATTGCAACGCAGTTGGCAACGCTGACGACTTGCGAAGCAATCGAAGAATTGTTAGTGTCGCTGAACGTATCTCAGGATTTGCACAGCACATGAACACTACAAACGCCAAACATTGAAGTTTTCACTGTGAACGCAAAAACAAAATATATGTGAACTGTTAGCAAACGCAGCGCAATTTTTGAGGTTAAGTTGAGGCAACCGCAAGATATCTGGCAACACCGCACAGCTGTCGCTGCCCAGCAAAAAGACCACAAAAAAAAATACAAAAAGGCAAATAAACAGAGAGAGTAAGCGCTAGAGAGAGCGAGAAAGAGAGTGCGCTGCCATATCGTACCGGGTGGGGTGACAGCCCTCTTCCCCATGCACAACCATCCAACAACCACAAGTGGTGTTCAAGTGTCAAAAATATATAATTCAAAACAATACATGTCTTTTTTTTTTTTTTTTGCTTGCCTAAAGCGGAAAGCCGGCTAGCACAGAATCAGATTCGCAAACGTTGTACATACACGCGCACACACATGCACAGATATAACTCACAGACAGGAGCGAGTGACACACGCACACATTCGTACACCTGCACAAGGGGCTACGTCATTGAACTGGAAAAATAAAATTGTTTAAAAATGACGCTTTCAATAAGTGTCGAAATTCTAGCTAATTCGAAAAGACTGCGTTACTTAAGCATATAAATGCACGCATTCCAATGTCCAATGGCGGCTTCAAAGAGAACACCACGTTGACGGCACAAGAAAAAAAAAAAAGAGAACGCGGCGGAATGTGCTACTGGTGGGCAAGAGGAGAGGCGGGGTTGGGGGTTAAACACTAGGGCAAGAAAATAAGTGTGTGAGTGTGCGGTGACTGTAACTTACCTTTAATGGTTGGCCAAAGATAACTCAGTTTTGTAGCAAATTGATCATTTTTTAAGCGTGCGGGCGGCCTCTTGACAGTGCGACGGGCGGCTACTGACAAATAAATAAATACGTGTTTAAGTTTCACTTGCCGCAACACACTGCCTTTTTTCTTTTTTTTTTGCTTTTTTTAATGACACGACGAATTCTACGAGAGCAAGTTTTTAACTGCACACTTTTGTCGCGCTGCCTGGTGCTCTAATTAACACTGTTGCTTTCTACGTGCGCCACCCGCACACGCACAAGTACGAAAAAAATTAAAAATGCGAATTGTTAGCTCTTGAACAAACACCTAATTATTATATTTGCATGTGCAACAAAAATTCATCTATTTCTTTTCTCCTACTCGTGGTGACAGTGTGACCTGTTAAACAACATTGAGCTTAACAGAAACAAACAGTTAACATTTACTCATGCTGCAAGCTAACAGCGAGCACTACCTTCAAGCGGAAAATAGTATAGATCGTATTTTTTACTTTGCAAGGCTATGAAATTATTTCCAGAAAATTAAATGTAAAATATTTCTATTAAATCAATTTTAAGCCGGGGGCTACGGCTCTAGTTTTAAATTAACAGCTGTCATTTGCCACCCGATATGTAAACTCTAGAGATGGTGCAAAAAAGTCTTGGGCTTGACAGTAGTTGAAAAACTATCATACTAAAGAAGCAATCGATAGCTCACGTATGTTACAAGCGATTACTAGCAACCATAAAATTAATCCTTGCGACGATTGCTTTGAATAAACAATTTTAAAAAAATCAATAACCCGTACATTTCACTTCTTTATCTTTGGTTTTTAATAAGGTGAGCATAGATATTGATCGATGCTTTCACAATTTTTACGATAGTTATTTTATTATAACGATAATTGTTAACAGCTTTGACCAATGCGCTACCTTCAACAGTTTACCTGCATGTTAATTAATTTTTTATATTTTTTTTTGCATAAGAATAAAGAACAGGAATACATTTTTATTAAAGTTTTGACTTGCGCATTGAAAAATTGACTATGGCTTGAATGAACTCATCGTCATAAAAACGCTTAAGCAACGCTTCACATTCAGCATCATTAGCACGTTCAAGATTTTCCTGCAAAGACAGCTTAATAAGGCGCTTGCACTCCCGCATTGCATTCGGAGGCAGCTCTGAATACTCGCGAATCTTGGGCCACAATACAGTATCCAGTTCGCTTAACTTAAAGATGCGAGACACAAAGTTAAAATGGTACGCTTCTTGTGCTGACATCTTTTCATTCAGCATCAATAACTCCGTTGCCTTTGAACGGCCCATTATCAATGGAAACAAAAAGCTGGAGCAAGCCTCGGGCACAAGACCAAGTCTACTGAATGGTGTCATGAAATATGCCTGCAATGTAAATTGTATACATTCAGTGTAACAACAACATTTACTACTTGTTGATTTTACCTCTTCTGCACACCACGCCACATCGCTGAGTGCAACAATTGTGGCTCCGATGCCAATAGCCGGTCCATTGACCAGCGAAATGATGAGCTTCGTGCAGTTTAAAACACTACTTATCATTGCTTTGAAAATTGCGTTTGATTTTTTCAAGTGGGCATCCATGTCGTCTATATTGGTTACGAGGGACAAATCATTGCCAGCGGTAAAGAAATTTCCAACTCCGGTGATTACAGCAATAGAGACACTTTCATCCTTGTTGACCTCCGTGAAAACTCGAGCCAATTCTATGTAGCCAGCACTATTAGTGCAATTCTTTTTACGGGGATTATTGAATTTAATCACAAGTATTTTATCTTCTTTTTGGACGAGCAGCTCCTTATATCCCTGATACAACATCATGCGGCGTATGCAATAATCTGCACTCTAAACCTTTAAGCGAAGTCCAAGTTGACTAATTTCAATTAAGTTTTATCACTTTGCGGCCTCTAATTTCAATAACAATAACAAGTCTACAGGTTTTGATAGCGTGCTGTTAACAGGCGCTCTTGTTATAAACATAAATGAGTTTGTGACGTCAAATGCGTAAACTCTTGCCAATCACCGTTAATAACTAAAAAGAACAATTTGCACTGAATTTTTTTGAAACAATTGTTAATCTTAAAATGTTTGCACAAAATTTTATTAAAAATTTAAATTTTGTAAAAATAGGTGCGTACCAATAGAATAATAGTTTCAGTTTTGGTACGTTTGTACCAAAAAGATAAATCGTTTTAGGCTGGCAACGCTTTGAAAATACCGTTGGAGTTTTCAACTTCTCTTTGCTAGCGTGAAGCGTCATAAATAATTATATTATAGTTATGTACAACATCTACGTAAAAACTAAACTCTATTCGCTAATCTCATCAATTACGGGTACATTCTGCAGCTCAGAGCATTTGCGCTTCCAAACCCCAATCTGTTCGCGGAGCACCTTTTCTTTGGCTGCAGCGCGAGTCAAGAGAATTTTAGCTTTTTGCAACAACTGTGTTTTGTGTTCCAGCTGGTCTTTAACGTATTTAAGATTCTCGTCCTGAAACGATGGGTAAATATTGATTCGAATTAAGTATTTAACTTTTCGGAAGTAGTAATTTAATAGGATACCTTGCCGCTGACGCTGCTGCTGCTGCGATGCTTTAACTTCTGCTGCAGTTCAGTAATTTTACCTTGCAGATGTTGCAAACGCGATGTTTCCGATGGTGTTGCCAGCGAGTCCATGGAGCTACGCGACTCAGTGGATTGTCGCCCATCCTTAAGTATTTTGATCTCCGAGCGCAACTTTTCAACCAGATTTCGCAACGAGAGAATCGTGTGTTCTGCTGACTGACCCTGTTGAGTGGTCACCTTTATTCCACTGCATTTGCATATAACGCGTCTGGATTCAGTGTGCGCCATTTCCTCCTTAAGTGCAATTATATAGCTATAACGGATTCGTGAAAAATTAGCAAAAGATCGCACCAAGAGCAAATGTTTACATACTCCTCCAAATATTTGATGCGTTTCTTAAAGCGTTCGCCAGTGTCATCTTGTCGCATCACATCTGTGTCCAGCTGCAATTGCAAATTGCGCGACTCCAGTCGAATGTTCTGCGATTCCACCGCCTGGCAGCGTTCCTGTAGCTTCTCCAGTTCTGTGGTCAGAGCATTGGTGCCACGACCCTCCAGCTCCATGGCATTGATCTTGCGCTGCTGCATCTCAATGCGCGCTTTGAGTGCCTCAATCAGCTCCGACTGACCCTGCTCATAAAAGCCATGACTACCACTATTCGCCTGAGATTGATTGTGTGCCGGTGAGCTGCACTCACTGCTCTGTCCGGTCGTATACGTTTCTGGGGTTTCCGATGGCGAGGGCATAAACTTTGAACCGCCCACATGCTGCATGTTAGGGCATGATGGAATTCGGCAGCATTTCAAGGAATTGTGACTGGCACCATTAGCACTTGTTGTGGATGGATTACCTCCAACACTGCCACCACCTCTGTTTAGTTTGGATTCAAGCATCTGTTTGTCCTTCTCGAGACGCGCTATTGTGGTCCTTGCTGCCTGAAGCAGCGTGCGTGTCTTCTCCAGCGCCAACTCGGACTCATCTAGCTTGGCCTTGAACTTCTCGGCCTGCTGCTGAAAACGTTTCTGCTTCTCCCATAGAGCCACCTCGTTGGCGCTGCGCGATCGCTTGGCCTCCAGCAGCATCTGCTGGCGATGCAGCTGTGCTCGCGAATCCTCCAGATCCAGTTCCAGCTGCTGTACACGCTTTTGCAGATTCTCATTTTTGACGCGCGCATTAAGCTCCGTTTTAATGGACACCACTGGACGCTTGAGCAGCTGCTGGCGCAACGATTGACTCAAATCTCTTGCCTGTTTCTCGCGTTGGGCGACGTTGGCCACCTGGCGACGCAGTGCCTCCATTTGAGTATGATATATCTTGTTGGTGGCCTCTGTGCGATTCAGATCCGCTGCCAGCTTAGCTATCTGATCAGCCGAAAAGTTGGAAGTATCATTGATATAACGCTGTTGATCGTCATGAAAGTTTTTGAGCGTGTCCATTAGATCACTTATGTGCTTGTCCTTTTCATCCAGGAAGGCTCGTAGTTGCTCCACCTCAGGACTGATAGTGTTTTCCATACACTTTTCGCGATCCTGACAAAGCTTTATCCTATTTAATGGACATTTTTTTTTAGAATTTTTAACAAGTATTTTGAAGTATTCATTTGGTACTCACTTTTCCTTCAATATATCAATCTCTTCCTCGCGCGTCACTAAATTCGATTCACAATAGCTTAATTTCTCTTTCAGTTCCTTGATCTGTTTATGCAGCGTGGGCAGCTCCTTAAGCTCTTCGGTATCCTGTTTTTCCTTCTCGCCAGATGCATCTTCGTCCTCATGATCGGTGACATAATGAGCAGCAGCCTCACCCGCATGCCGCTCTACCTCCTCCTGTTCCTGCTCCTGTGGACTACGAACATGCTCAAACATTTCCTCAATCCTATCGTCGCTTAGTTCGAGTTCACTTGAGTTAGTCGCAATGTTTGCAGTTGTCTTTGTTGCCTCCAGCTTGGTTTTCATATCCAACATTTCAATATCCTTTGTCTTTATATTGATATTTAAGTTGTTTATGGTTAATTTAAAGGTTTCAACTTCTGCTGTATGCTTAGTGACAAGTTCGTGGCTTTGTTCCCTTTCGGTTTGCAGTAGATTGACATACTTTTGTATGGCTTGATCTTTTTCGAGAAGTAGCGTATGGAACGATAGTATTGTCTGCTCCACAGTACTGCTACTATCGCTTTCACTGCCAGCTTTGCCCGTCTCCCGCTGTTGTTGTTTATGCAGCTCCTCAATGCGATTGTTCGCTTCTTGCAAGCTGTGTTAACGATAAATATAATATTTGATGAATTTATGTCTTAAGTAGCTTACTCTGTTCTCAATCGTTGCAGTTCCTGATCCGCCTGATTGAGTTCCTTGGCTGTTTGCACTCCTTGATGCTGCAATAGCAGTTTCTTGCTGATGCCATTTGTTTGGACTGCTGTCTCTAGGCGCTGCACAGCTTGGTCCGTTTGTGTAGCCTCATCCTGGCCAGAAACTCGCCTTTTCGGTGATCCAATTGGCGATGATTGCTTGTCTATAAGCTGTGCTGTGCGTCTCATTGCGGGCACTGGAGCTGCCGCCTCTGTACTGGTAGCCACATCCACACCAGCTGCTACATTAACCCGCCCGCCGCAGCTGCTCCTGCGCGGCTGAGGATCAAACAACGCTTCTATCATCTGCCAGTGCTCCGATTCGGTGGCATGCTGCACACGCAACTCCGTCAGTTCTTGTTGCAGCTGCAACTGCTTGGCCCGAAGACTCTCGCAACGCTGTTCCAGCAGTCGTGTTTGTGTCTCCGATTTGATGAGCTTGATCATTTGCTGTGAGCTATCCTCTTTGGGCGATAGTTTTCCGAGAACTGACTGCAACACATGCGCCACCAACTGAGCATTGTCGCTGGATTCATTCAACTCTTGTTGCTCCTGCATGCGTCGATTGAACTTTTGATAGGCGAACACAAAATTGTTCAGGAAGATTAATGGTGTAAATTTGGCATACTTCTCCTTGAGTGTGAACAGCGAACGCTGTAGGAATCTTTTAAAGAAATCAAAGGTAATTGCAAAAATTCAAGATTTTTAATCCAAAAACAATTTGTTACCTCTGCTTTAAATCGCTGTTGTTGCGTTCCAGCTGGAAGTCCTGTTGTGTCTGTGCCGCCAGACGTTCTGCTGCCTGCAGTTGTGTTTCCACTCTGTCCACGTGCTGCTGCAAACGCTTACGATCCGATTCCAAGCGAACAGTTTCCGCTTTAGCTATAAACACGTTTAAGCGTAAGAATCAAGAAGAACAAAAAATTCTAAAGGAATTTCGTACCCGCATCTAGGTCACGCTGCATTTTGGCCAACATGAGTTTGTCGTTGGAACTGCTCTGGATATCGGCAACCAGATGACGCAAATTAATGTGATTATCGGTGAGTTCGTTCAGCAGCGTCTGCTGTGACTGTATCTGTCCATTGGCTACCTGAAGCAGACCCTCCAGCTGTTTATTTTCCCGCTGCAGCTCCGACTGCAGGGAGCGCCAAGTGGTCAACTCCTGTTGCTGCCTCTCAAACTGCTCAGCTGTCACATAGTCCAGTTGATAGTTCTCTCCAATGATGCCATATTCCGCACATACATCCGTCAACTTCAGCTCGCCAAGCATTTGTTCCGTAGCTTGAGCCAACTGCATACTTAACTGAGTGTTCCGTTGCTCCAGCTGTTGACGCTCTTCCGCCGTGCAGGGATTTGTTCTTTGTATCGTTTCTAGTTGTTCACACTTGGCTGCCAGCTGGGATTTGTGCTGCTCCAGTTGGATGCTTAAAGCAGCTTTATCCTCTATGTAACGCAGTTTCTGTTGCTTCAGTTCCGTCAAGAGTTGATCGTAATCCGAGCGCATGTATTTATAGGAACTACCTTGCTCCTGCAGCTGCTTTTCGAGGATAAATGTCTGTTCATGCAGCTCTTGATTGTAACGTATGAGCTCATTGCCATCGGCTGACATGTGCAGACGCAGTTCCTCATAGTGCTTGCGTAGCAGCGCCAATTCTGCCAGCTCTGCGGAGCCGGGTCTCAGCTGTTCCACTGCCTCCAGCTCCTGCTCTACGATTACTGGCAAATGTAATCCTTCGACGAAATCATTAGGTGTTGCTGGTCGCGTGGCTGAATCAATTATCATGATATCGGACTGCTCTTCGGGCATCTCAGATACATCCCGCATGCTATGTACTGAGGATATCTCGCCTGTCTCCGAATCACTTCCGCTTTGCTGTAGCAACTTGCAGAGCGCTTCCTCGCGTGCCTTCAATTCCAACAGCTGTCCATGGAGATTTTGTGGATTGCCAGCTGGAAGTGCGTCAATGAGGCGACGCAACAGCTCCGAATCTATGGTGATGTGTTCCGAGGTAGCTTTAAGAATGCAATTTATAAATATACATATATGTGAGATCATATTAAATTCTCTAGCTTACCATCGTATTCCCGCAGCTTATCCAAAATCTCATACATGCCCATGCGCAACGTTTCGTTCTCGGCCAGGACATCCTCATATTTAGTTTGCAGCTCGGAGCTGGCAGCACCATCGCCTTGGCCACGTCGTGGTGAATTCTCTAACGGCGCCGTGGACGGCACCTCACCAATCTCGCTGGGCTGATGCAGTGACTCATCCAACTGAGTAGGTTGACCATTCTGCAGCTGCAGCAGCTTGCGTCTGTTAAAAAAAAAAACATTTAGCTATATATATTGAATTAACTTTTTGCTTATTCACCTAAGTTCACTTTTGTCCAGCTTCAACTGAAGTCGCAGCTCCTCCGAGGTGCGCAACTTAAGCACCAATCTCTCAATCTGTTTATCCTTGTTGCGTTGTTTGGCGCGCACCTGTTTGGACAAAACGACAACGTCGTCGGGTATGTTCAGTTGTCCACGCAAGACAGAATTCTCTTGGACCAACTCATGCATGCCATTCAGCTCCTGCGTATACTTTCTCAATTGTTTTTCCCGCTCTGAAAGCTTTTGTTCTAGTCCTGAGCAGCGACGTAGCGCCGGCACAAGACCATCTTCGCCCCGTTTATAGGACTCCAAAGCATTGAGAGCATGCAGCGCCTGCTTGGCCTTGAGCACATTGTCCTGCTCAGCGGCATCGAGCAGCTCTGATAGCTGAAGCACACGTTCATCCGAGTTGCGCAGACGCTCCTCGATAAGCTGACAACAGACGCTTGGCTGTTGAGGATTCTGTTTGGTTTCATGCTGCACGCACAGCTGATTCATTGCTTTCGTGGTGTTGGCCATCTCATCAGACATGGATTGCAGCTTTCTCTCCAGAGTCTCAATGCGCTGCTCGCGAAGCTCAAGCAGCTGTACGATTGGAAAGACAACTAAGTAAGTTTGTCAGCTAAAAGTTTAAACTGTTCTCTTACATGTTTCATCCTATTCTCCTTCTCCAATGAGCTGGGATTGCTGCTGGAATTGGATGATAGCAATGTTTGTTGGCTATCCGTTTGGAACTTGGCTTTTTTACTCATCAGCGCCAGTTTATTATCCCTTTGTTCTAGCAGCTGTTGCCATTCCCTTACTTGACCCTCATACTTCTCAAGGAATTGGCGCATTTCCTGTTCTTGCTTCTCACGCTCATCCTCCAGGAAGGTAACATTACCCTCAAGCCGTGTTATTTCCAAAATTTGTTGCTGCTCCCTTTGTATCAATGTTTTGCGTTCCTCTTCCAGACTCTTTATGTCATCGGTTATCACCAAAAGTTTTGATTTGATGTCAAGCAACTCCTGCTCGTGCATCACTATAGTCTTCGACTGGACAATGTTTTGGTTTTGCAACGTCTGCAACAAGATGCGGTATGAAATATTTTTAGAGGAATATCATAAAAGAATTATTTTTACATCAATTTCACGCAGCAATCTTTTAATGTGCTTGTTCTTGGTATCAATGCTGTGCAGCATCTGCTCCTGCTTATCCAGCTCAGACAGTGGATCCGAGGAGTCCTTGTCACTGGCCTCCGCTTGTTCTGCAGCCTGACGCAGCTGCAGCTGCTGCTGCTTAATCTGCTCGCCCAACTGCAAAGAGGACTTCTTAAGTAATACACATTTTGAGCTTTATTTGAAGACTCACCTCCTTGTTTTTATGCTTGAGTTCATCTCGTTCGTTCTCCAGCTTTTGCACCATACGTTTAAGTTTGTCATTTTCATCCTGTAGTCGTCGCTCACCGCTTTGTTCAAACTTTTGCGCCACCTGACCCTTGTACTCCAACACGGCCAAGGTTAATTCCAAGGTCTTGCGCAGCGATCTCTTTGGCAGCTCATCTATCGCATCTGCCAGCTCCAGCAGCGTTTCATATACTTCGTGCTTTTGTCGCGAGCTGAACTCGTGAAACTTTCGCACAGATACTGTATCCGGTATCTCCATGGTGCTGGCTCATGCCTAATTTCCTAATGTCAGTCCGTTCTCCGTTCGATTTGGCGGTTCGTTGCGTTCTGAGCGTAAGAAAAGTTTTCGATATGCCATAAACTGTTCAAAGTGCTCGCTTTTCATTTTTTCACAATTTGTGTGTGTTTTTTTTTATTTGTTTACACTTGCCCAACCGTTGTCATGGCAGCTCGGTCAAAACAAACCCGCTCTCGGCTCGAATGTTAGCTCGGAGCAGCCAGGGGTGGAGACTTCGACGACAACGACTGACTCACGTGCTGCATAACGGAAACACAGAGGTGGGGTTGACCGGCGACTGGCTGGTAATGACCTGTGTTTGTTTTTGTTAGCATTTTGTTTTGCTACCAGTTTCGGTTTTGGCTCGTGCATATGTATGTGTAAAAGTTTTTTGACAGGATAATTGCACCCTGCAAAGTAACGTCGCCTGTGTTAAAAGGCGTGGCTATAAACAAATGGCAGGTAACCAGGAAAGTGTTAATTGGCGAAGTGTCAGTGTCAAGGGAAATGCACGAATTGAAAAACCATTCAAATATATTTTTTGTTCTTTTTCTTGATGCTTGACAGCTCGTTGAGTTAGCGTAACAATCGGTGTACAGTTGTCAGATTTACATTTGTCCAATTAATTGAAACTAATGGCAAACGACTTCGGCTACCCCCAAATTTGTGGATTCGCCCTCTGTGAACCGTCGCACTTGGCCACAAATGCCCAAAAAATTGATATAATATTTCATGTGGGCAATTTCGAACATTTAGAGAATGAAAACAGGTTTATTAAGTCAAACTAGTTTGTTAAAAACTTTATTAAGAAAAAGTGCAGTAGAATTAGAATTAATTTTTCATAAAAAAAGTTTCTTTATCGAAAATTAAACTGTGAAGTCAAATTACTTAAAATTGTATTAAAGGTTTAATTTAAATTGTTTTGACTTAATATCTAAATATTTGTGCTAAGCTTTGTCCGTTTTATTCCTTAGGTTTTTTGCGTTGCTATTCACACAAATTTGGCAAATCCTTGCTGCTCTTGGCATCCAACTGCAATAGCATAAACTCATAGTATACCAATGTTGCCATCATCTAATTAATAACAAAATAAACAATAATAATAAATTGTTTTAATTTCTTTATGTTCTATAAAAAACTTACACCAAAAAAACTCTGTCGCGTTAGATAAAACAGGCGAGAGCCGGAGAGTCCTATGTACTGATTATTCACCTGATGCGTGAAACGTTGCACCTCCTCCGTCCAATGGTCGCTGGGCACCATGTAAAGTGCATTGAGTGGTAATAATGAAGCCTCATGAATTCTGGCGGCACACATAAAGACGGCACAGGTGCGTCCCAACAAAAACAACAAGCTATACCAGAAGTATGCATAATTGATGGGATAGCGTAGTTTACTACAAGAAAGAAAACTTTAGTGTTAAAAAACAACGGTTTAGTTGAAAGTACTTACGTAAAAATAGTCAATAGCTTATTGCATATGAAGTAAATGTTATTTAAACAGGATAATAATACAATATGTGACATATTTTCCTCAACTAGATCCATAAGTTCACACAAAAGTATATGATGCATGCGTAGTTCGTGCCACACAGCATCAGTTACATGCTACAAGAAGAACATGATGATAAAGCAACTATAAATCATATGTAAACTTACTCGATTTGCCAGCTTTAAAACCCGTGCGGCAAACTGCTGAAAGCGTTGAGCCAGACCGAGGCTTATTAAGATTATAAACGTATCCATAAAGTTCCATATGAATGTGAAAGTGAAGTTTAAGAACTAAAAAGATAAATAAACATCAGTTACTTTTTGGGATTTTGGATAACAGATTTTGGACTTACAAACGAATAAAATATAAAGAATTTATTATATGGCACAATATCAAAGAAGCCCGCGAATTCCCTATTCAAATATTCACGTATTGGAATCTGTGTAACGTTCGCTTGACAATGTAGAAATTGTGTGCTGTAATTGTAATAGCTTGATGCATAGTATAAACAATGTTCAACTGTAGAGGAAGAAATATATGTGAATATTATTCAGTTAAGATGCATAAAAACTTACTCAAAAAACAACAACCCAAGGCGCAGCCAGTGATAAAAAACTTCAGTCGCAGACCGCGTTTTGTTTTCGCATATGGTGGAAATAGCATTATAATATCGATGCCACTCCAAGGCCCAATAAGACGGGACCAACCACGAGCCAAAGATATAAAATTCAAGCAGATTATCATGCCGCTACTGAAAAAAACGACGCCCACTGTGGATGTCAGTTAAATTGAGATTAATGTTGTATTTAATTTCTTAAGTTAAATTCATTTACTTTTACTTTGCCTTTCTTCCCAATCTTATACGTATTTTCTTTATCAAGCTTATATCTTACCCACATTTTTTGCATTAATACCGCCTTGGGCTAGTTTTACCGCTAGCCGAATTGTTTTAAAACCACCGAGTAATAAAAACAGCAGCGAAAAACAAGTACCATAGGATCGCAATTTAAATGTGACCAACTGAGGATCATTGCTCAAAACATTCGCTAGTGGCATCATGCCAAACACCTGCGCCAAGCACAAATCTACAAAATGATAGAGCAAAATATCAACGAAAAAGTAATAAAGAAGCTACTCACATGGCCTTATAGCACGATGAAATGTATCCAGTTGTTCCAAACTCTCGACATTTGAAATGCATTGCAGTTTTTGGTCAATCACAGCGCGTTGTTGACGCCGTTTGACCTTCAGTTGCCGCAAAATGTCGAAAGTGTGTTTACGCGCAGCTCGCCGCATGTTGACTGAAGTCCTTATTGTCGCAGGCAATGTACTAAATGCAGCTGCCTAATTATTGTTTACCACAAGCGCGCTTGTTAACTATAATTTCCCTTTTTTTTTTTGCAGTGTGACCAGTAATTGCGACACCTTGTCAACTTTGAATTTGCATTGATGCAGGCATTTAACTTTAGTGTGAAAGAAGCCAGCGTCATGGAAGGACGGGCAGCTTCAAAATTGCGGCACATATTTGGCAATAGAAACGTGAAGGAGGCAGTTGATAAAGAAAATGTATCTCCGAAGCAAATTGACGATGGAAATTTTAGTTTCAATGTCATACGAACTGAAAACCCAACGAACTATGCTCAAGTAGAAATATTTCATCGCGCTATATATCCTAGTGAGTACAAATAATAAGATCTATGAGCACACATACTAATTTTTCAATATTTGACAGTCATGTTGCTGGGTCATTGTTTTGCTTTAATGCCACTTACTGGCGTCTGGCGGCCAAATCCTCGTCGTGTAAAATTTCGCCTTAAATCAGTGCAAATGATTGCAACACTGATTTTTATGCTGGCTAGCTCGGTGCTCACATTGTCCATGCTAAAGCATTTGCTCAAAATTGGAGTGACAGCAAAGAACTTTGGTGTGTTAACGCTGATTGAGTGCAGCTCTAATGAAGACTAAAACAAATTGCTTTCTCCTTAGTGGGACAAGTGTTTTTCACTTGTGTGCAATGTGCTTGCGTTTTATTCATAGATCTAGCACGTCGTTGGCCACCTCTAATACGCTACTGGACTCGTCTGGAGTTTGTCTTTACAAAGCCACCTTATGAAACACTTAAGAAACCACTGTTTCAGCGTGTGCGATATCCTGCTCTCATTATCGTAGGCTTATCACTAAGTAAGAGTTTGATTTTATAACTTCCTTATTGCCATTATGATCAATTCAATTTTATTTTGCAGTTGAGCATGGCTTGTACCTTGCTTCTGCCGTTACTAGCTACCGGCGGCGGATAGAAATCTGCATTAAATTTTCTAACAGCACATTGGGAAGCATCTCTTTTGACAACTATATTCAAATAAACTATGATTATGTGTTTCAACTGCTGCCTTATAGTCGCATTGTAGCTATCTATATTTTGGTAAGCAAATAATTTCGGAATTGAGTTCTATTAAAAGTTTAACAAACTTTTCTTTAAGCTGGTTAATGGCACCTGCACTTTTATATGGAACTATATGGATCTGTTTATCATGATGATCAGCAAAGGCTTAGCCTATCGCTTTGAGCAAATCTCCAAGCGCATTCGCGGCCTGGAGCATGAGCAGCATATACCAGAGTCCACGTTCATAGAGATTCGGGAGCATTATGTTCGCTTGTGTGAGCTGCTAGAGCGAGTAGATAATGCCTTATCCAGCATAATTTTATTGTCCTGCGTTAATAATTTATACTTTGTGTGCTGTCAGTTGCTAAACATATTCAAGTAAGTAGTAATCTAATACTAACTAAACAATGACTTAAACCAAGGTTTCCCTATGTATTTAGTAAATTACGATGGCCCATCAACTATATCTACTTTTGGTACTCTATGCTGTATCTGGTGGGTCGCACAGCTTGTGTATTTCTCACTGCCGCAACCATTAATGATGAATCAAAGAGTGCTCTCGGTGTGTTGCGTCGTGTTTCCAGCCGAAATTGGTGCGTGGAGCTGGAACGTCTTATTTTTCAAATGTCTACACAAACTGTGGCATTGTCTGGCAAGAAATTTTATTTTCTAACTCGCAGACTGCTTTTTGGTGTGCGTATAAATATTAAATCTGATACTACTTTGTGCTAATTTTCCTTCTGCTTATAGATGGCTGGCACTATAGTTACATATGAGCTGGTTTTGTTGCAATTCGATGAACCCAACCGCCGCAAAGGTTTGCAACCGTTGTGCGACTAAGAAAAAAAAGGGTGCCACAACAATTATCATTTGTCATGCTGGGCGGCAGTCGCCTACAATTATCTTTAGATTATTGTTAATACTAGCTATTAAGTTTTACAAAATAATCAAGCACCCTTATTGCAATCGTGCACGTATGTTTTCTGCCAAAGCCATGACAGTTGGATTTTGGTCATGCCACAGGGCGAAACATTCTATCGCGCTGTCTCGAAAGGTACACAGTTGCCACACTTACTAAGTAAATTCTAAATATTTTTGAATTTCTTTGCAGTGCTTTTTCTCTCGCAAGTCTATGCTTTGTTGCCTGTAAGCAATATTCTTTCTCATGATGTCAAGAATATTAAATTTCGTTGGCTAAGTCCGCACGTATTTTATTCGACCATTATTTTGATACTCAATCTATGCGAATTCGGTGCTGTTCTAAAACATGTTATATCTGTGGGCATTAGTTTTCATACGTCCAGCTCGTTGGCCCTTTATATTGTTTGCCTGATGGAACATTTATTTTTCTGGAGATTAGCGATTAATTGGCGCAGCATTATGAAACACTGGTATCATGTCGAGAAACTTTTTCTTAGTGTTCCTTATCGCTTCTACGATGAGTATAAAATGAAACGTCGTATTTACATTGTTGTTGGTCTGGTTATGTCATCTGCAATGGGTAAGTCTTGTGAAAATGTATTATGTATTGTTAAGCTAACAAAGCTTTATATATATTTATCTAGTGGAACATTGTTTGCTATTAGCTAATTCATTTCACTTGAGTAATTTGGAACGCACACAATGTAATATTAATGTAAGTTACTTGGAGAGTGTTTACAAATGGGAACGTCCGCATCTTTATCCTTTGCTACCTTATTATATCTGGCTTTTACCTGTGCTTGAGGTAAGTAAGACTTCACACATATTTACTTCACTTATTTTTGGGCGTTTTCTTCTCATTTTATTTGTTGCAGTGGATAAATCAGACAATTGCCTATCCGCGCTCCTTCACCGATTGCTTCATCATGTGCATTGGCATTGGATTGGCCGCACGTTTTCACCAATTACATCGGCGCATTGCTGCCGTGCATAAAAAGGTTATGCCTGCTATTTTTTGGACAGAAGTACGTCATCATTATTTAGCGCTCAAACGCCTTGTTCGTTTACTGGATAATGCAGTGGCACCACTCATACTATTGGCCTTTGGCAATAATATGTCCTTTATATGCTTTCAGTTGTTCAATAGCTTCAAGTAAGTTGAGATCTTTTTAGAATGAAAGAACCAAATGAAGTTCTTGTTACTTATTTTCTTTGTAGGAACATTGGCGTTGATTTCATTGTAATGATAGCTTTCTGGTACTCTTTAATCTTTGCTATATTGCGTACAACTTTAACTATATATATTGCATCTTCGATTAATGATTATGAACGTAAAATTATTACATCACTACGTGACGTGCCTGCTAAGGCATGGACCACAGAGGTAAGATGTGGCTAGATAGAAAGTTCAGCTAAGTTGTTATTAGGTCTGCTGTTCAACAGGTGCAACGCTTCAGCGAGCAGCTTGGAAATGATATGACAGCATTATCTGGCAATGGCTTCTTTTATTTGACGCGTCAACTTGTGCTTGCCGTAAGTATTAAAATAAAATTACTTACCAGAAGATCATTCTCCAGGCTCAAAACTTTTTTCCAGATGGGCACTACAATAATCACATACGAGCTTATGATATCCGACGTCATAAATCAGGCAACCATCAGGCAGAGGACAGTCTACTGCTAAACTATTGTTAATATATAATAATCGAATCCGTATTGACCTTAAGGAATGTCCCACCTAGATAGCTTACCAACAAATACATGTTCTGCTAGATTTATATAGATAAACAGCAAAGTACTCTTAAGCACTTTGAAATGTCATGCAGATCTTAACTACATTCATTAATCAATTTGTCGTTTTACGCCCTGTTCTCAACATTTACTTGTCAATTCCATCGTTGCTGCACTGTAAAATTTCACTGGCATGCTCATTTACCAGTAAACAGTCAACAAAAAATGAAGCTCATGCAACAAACCAGCAATAAAAATACGCTTCATCACGCTATTGGGCCCTGTAAGTTCAACTAGTATGTCCCACGCCAATAAACTATATGTATTTAATTGATTGTTACTGTAATTGAATGTTTTGCTTTAAGTGTTGGTTTACTCATAATTAAAAGTTAAATAATGTTTGTGGTAAATCTATTAATGCAAGATTATGTCTCTTTAACCTGTTAAGTTTTGGTGCTGGCACAATTTTTTGGAGTGATGCCTGTTTACGGCGTCTGGCCTACTTCTTCAGTTAAGAAGGTGCGCTTTCTTTGGTTATCCATAGCGCTCTTTGTAAGCATCATCATACTGGCATTTTCCATTATGGATTGTGCCCTCTCATCCAAAATTGTGCTTCAACATGGCCTCAAAATCTATACTATAGGTAAGAAAAATAGAGATAATATAATTTATTTTATTAATTTTAACTCTTTCTTAGGTTCGCTTAGTTTCAGTCTCATATGCATTGTCTGCTTTAGCGTTTTCCTCTCGCTCTCCTTTCGCTGGCCACATCTCATCAAGGAGACAGCTCGCTGTGAGTTGGTTTTCCTGCAGCCTGGCTACGACTGCCATTTGGGTCAAAAGTTTGGGCGACGTTTGCGCATCTGGGGCGTGATTATGCTACTCGCTGCTCTTGCTGAGCATTCCACGTATGTGGGCAGTGCCATTTATAGCAATTTCCAGCAAATAAGTGAATGCAATTTGGATGTGGACTTCTGGTTAAATTATTTCCAGCGTGAGCGTCAGGAGCTCTTCTCTGTGTTTCACTTTAATTTGTTTCAAGGCCTGTTCATTGAATGGACCACATTGGCCATGACATTTGTGTGGAACTTTGTGGACATATTCTTAACGCTCATCTGTCGCAGTATGCAGATGCGTTTCCAGCAGATACACTGGCGCATAAGTCAACATGCCTTCAAGAAAATGTCAAGCGAGTTCTGGGCACAGCTACGCTATGATCTATTGGATCTGATAGATTTGCTGAAACTTTATGAAAAGGAGCTATCCGGCTTGGTGGTTTTGGCTTGCGCCCACAACATGTATTTTGTGTGTGTTCAGGTCTATCACAGTTTTAAGTAAATATAACATTATAACAACAACTTAGTTAAAGTCTAATACACTTTAATTCTTGCAGGTCGAGGGGCAGCTTTATGGATGAGGTGTACTTTTGGTTTTGTTTGTTCTATGTTTTAGGGCGCGTTTCAAATATGATGTTTGCAGCAGCTACAATACCACAGGCAGTACAGGAAATTTCGAACACTCTTTTTGAAATACCCACAGAATATTGGTGTTTGGAATTAAAACGCATACATGAAACCGTTTTAATAAATACATTTGCACTAAGCGGCAAAGGTTATTTCTTTATGACCAAACGTCTAATATTTGCTGTGCGTATATATATATATATAGCTGTTATAATCCTTAATCAATCCTTATGTACTTTTTTGCAGATGGCAGCTACTTTGATGGTCTATGAGCTGGTACTCATAAGTCAAATGGGTGAATCTGAAGTGCCAAAAAGTATTTGTAGTCGCGGCGCTGGGTCCTCCAAGAGCATTTTCTACTCATAGTACGAAACATTTAATAATATTGCATATTTTATAAGGCTGTCAGCGGCATACCTGCAATTTTGCACAAAGATTGTAAACAGATAAGCATATTCAATTCGCATGACTGTCATTAAAGGCTACCTACAAACCCACACCCTCAAAGTTTTTGACTTTGGCTATTCGCATTTGGAAATATTCGACAGCAGTTGGGCAACGGACATGGCCAGGACTGTAGGTGAATCGACGAGGCGTCGTAGAAGCGTGACGCTAATCAATTTTTGGCGTGCCGCACGAATTGAGGATAGTCTCAGTACGGATAGAGAGTCACATAATGCAGCCATTAGACAAAAGATGCCTTTACGTTGGCCAAAGCGAAAGCAAAAAGCTGATAACATTTACCAGCATAAGGTCAAGGAAAGACTACAACGCGGTGATAGAGAAAGCTATGTGCACACTGGTTCATTTATTGAGGCGATAAGGCCAGGTGAGAAACATACATATGTAGATATGTTTAAGAAATATCAAATTCAAATATGTTTTATATCCGTTTAATAGTTTTAATAATTGCTCAGGTCTTTGCGCTGATGCCCGTGCGTGGAATAAGCTCAAAGCATGCAGAGGATCTAAATTTTAGTTGGATAAGTTTTCGCGCCTGTTATGCACTAGTCGTAATAGTTTTCTTTTTTATTGCCTCCGGATTTATGGCTGCATTTGTAATGCGTGTTAACTTTGATTTTGATTCAGTGGAAACGCTTATTTTCTATGGCTCCATATTTAGCATCTCGGTGGCATTCTTTCAATTAGCAATGAAATGGCCAGCTGTGGTTTTGGAATGGCAAGTGGTGGAGTCCCAATTGCCAGCGTTGCGCACAGAAAAGGAGCGCTCTGCTGTGGCATTTCATATTCGAATGATTATAATGATTGCCATAAGTTGTTCAGTGGGTGCGTAAATAAATTAATATAAACATATTATTAATTATTAAATTTTTTTTATTTTACAGTGGAGCATTTGTTGAGCATGCTGTCGGGCATTTACTATGTGAACGCCTGTCCCGCGTTGCCAAATCGACCCATCGATAGTTATTTGCTCTTAAACTTTTCTATGCTATTCCATTTTATTGACTATACTTCGTTTTGGGGCATTATTGGCAAGGTGGTCAATGTGCTGGCTACCTTTGCCTGGAGCTTCAATGATATATTTGTTATGGCAGTTAGTGTTTCTTTAGCGGCACGTTTTCGTCAGCTAAATGAGTATATGCTGCGGCAGGCCAGATTAGTAAGAAGGTTTTTAAAGAACTCAAACTGATAACTTATCGAATTTCTCTTTCTCTTTCTATGCAGCCTACAAGTGTTGATTACTGGATACAATGTCGCATAAATTTTCGTAACCTTTGTAAGCTCTGCAATGTTGTAGATGATGCCATATCAATTATAACTTTATTGTGCTTCAGCAACAATCTTTTCTTTATATGCGGCAAGATTTTAAAGAGTCTGCAGTGAGTAACGCCCTCAACACTTTGTTAAATTTTATATGATATTAATTTTTGTATTAGGAAAAAACCATCAGCATCGCATACGGCTTACTTTTGGTTCTCGCTGAGTTATTTACTGTTTCGCACTTTAATTCTATCGCTATATAGCGCAAGTGTGAATGATGAATCAAAGCGACCATTGCGCATCTTTCAGCTGGTTCCCAGACAATATTGGTCGCCTGAGGTAATTTGTATTTAAAGCCATTTACAGGATTGACTTATCGCTTTTGTTTGCAGTTAAAGCGCTTTTCGGAGGAGGTTCACATGGATCAAGTTGCTTTGACGGGCATGAAGTTCTTTAGACTTACACGTGGTGTCCTTATCTCGGTAATATCTGTAGTATAAAGCACATTTCTATTTATAATTCATATTTAATTTAGGTGGCTGGCACAATCGTAACCTACGAACTGATATTGCTGCAATTCAACAAAGCGGACAAAGTTAATGATTGCTATGAAAAATAATCCTGCAGCTTTAATGAACCACCCACAATTTCTAGTTTTGTTCATATTTGTATGTCATATGTCAAGTTAAACCACTAATTATAGATAAGCGCAAAAACACCAGATTTTATTTGATAGCAGGACATGCACCCAAAAAGTTTTGAGTTTAGTTTTTTCGACGCAGTTGCAATTTGTCAGCGGCTGTTAAATGAGGTTTCTACCCAAGCTAGAACTTAAGTTTCAACGCTGGAAAAGCCATAAAAAATCGCCACAGTTGCGTAAATTGGATTTAATTTCTGAGAGGTTGGGATTTGGACAAGAACTTAAGCATAACTTTATCCTATTTCTATAATATCTAGTGCTCGTAAGCAAGCATTTCAGGACACCTCGGAAAATCATGAAAAACGCAAGAAAATTTATGAGGAAAAAGGTATTTTTGAAAACATTTTCTCTAATATTTCGAATTGTAAACATAAATATTTATTTTCTCCGTCAGACTTAGAAATCAGCTATAGAAAACGCGAGCCATTTATGTACGATGGCAGCTTCCATGAGGCTGTGGGCACCGTGTTATTAATAGCACAATTTTTTGCAATGATGCCTGTTCGGGGTGTCACAGCCAAACATCCCAGTAGCCTTAGCTTTGCGTGGAGGAATGTGCGCACAATTTTCTGCATGCTGTTTATTGCCTCAACTTTATTTAATTTTGGTCTTACCATTTACAATGTATTGGGTGGCGCAATAACGTTTAATAACCTTCGGCCTATAATCTTTAAGAGCTGCATACTGTTGGTGTGTGGAACTGCTCTCAACTTGGCACGCAAATGGCCAGAGCTAATGATGTATTGGCATAAAATCGAACAGGATTTGCCACAATACCAGACGCAGCGTGAAAAGTGGCGAATGGCGCACTCCATTAAAATGGTCATGTTTGTGGGCATGATGTTGTCCTTCGGTAAGGAGTTATTTAATTGACAATGCTCATAAGATTTTAATTTGTTTACTCTTCACAAGCGGAACATTTGCTGAGCATGATTTCAGCCATTAATTTTGCATCGTTTTGCAATGAAACTGATGATCCCATACGTAATTTCTTTATCTTAACCAACGATGAGATTTTTAATGTAATGCCGTACACCATATACCTGGCACTGTGGGGCAAAATGCAAAATGTATACTCGACTTTTATATGGAACTATATGGATATTTTTGTTATGATTGTAAGCATCGGCTTGGCATCTAAATTTCGACAGCTTAACGATAATTTACTCAAGTTTAAAGGCATGGTAAGTGCATAGATCTAGATGACTTTTATTTTCTTTCCTATATGTATACATATATATTTTCATAGCATATGGCTCATTTATTTTGGTCAGAGCGGCGTATACAATATCGAAATATTTGCACATTATGCTGTAGAATGGACGATGCGATCTCGCTTGTAACAATGATATCCTTCTCTAACAATCTTTACTTTATTTGTGTGCAACTATTGCGCAGTCTCAAGTATGTTAAATCTAGAACAATGTCATTGCAAATCATAACCATATTGATCTACAGTACAATGCCGTCGGTGGCACATGCTGTCTACTTTTACTTCTCGCTTATATTTCTGATTGGACGCACTCTGGCTGTATCCTTGTACGCGGCTAGTGTACATGATGAGTCGCGACGAGCGCTGCGCTACTTACGCTGCATACCCAAGGATTCATGGTGTCCGGAAGCGAAGCGTTTTGCCGAGGAGATAACCAGTGACATGGTGGCACTGAGTGGCATGAAATTCTTTCAACTAACACGTAAACTGGTGCTCAGTGTAAGTGATTTGAAGTCAAAGAAGTTATGGGATAAATGTATTTATGCTTTTCAGGTAGCTGGCACAATAGTCACATATGAGCTGGTGCTTATACAGTTTCATGAGGATCAGGATTTGTGGGATTGCGATCAAAGCAGCTATTCTTAACTGCTTACATTTCAAATATATAATAAATTTTTTTTGCATAGTAAATTAAAAATCGTTTTCATTGCGTTTTATTATTAACATTTAAGCAATAAGGAAACCAACAAAAGATCGCTCCTTAAATATCAATCGGTTACATGCTTAACTATAGTTACACAACTACATTCATATGTTCATTAATGTTTATGTGAGATTGTAGAGTTAAATATCAAATATTCCTTTGTTATATTTCTTATTCTTGTTCTTGTTTCAATACAATGGTCACTAGTTCACTTACGAGCTAAACAGCTACTAATGGTTTGTGTGGGGGGAGTAGTAGGAGCTGTGACTGGCATGGGGTCTCTCAGTGGTCGGTGTTACTTAGTGCTCTTGATTGATAACAATTTGAGTATACAATGCATTCCAATGCAAAAGCTTCACACAAAAATTCAGCTAAACGTTTTTAATTATAAACTCGCTTAATTTTAAATTCCGTTGCGGATATTTTTTCGTAATGTTTTTTTATACCTATAATATTTTGCTACGACAAAGAAGGTAACATGTACGGAAGTCTGGTGGTTTCTTGTTGCTTATTAACTTGTTAATATTATAAAACCAGGCTCAAAGTATATGCTTGCATGTATGTATATGAATATGTATTGTAGATATTATGTTAAGTTATTTAAATTAAAGCGGAAGCTATATGATCATCATCATTAACTATAATTATGCGTTAGTGTCTTGCTATAACTACGATGGGTGGTTAGGTGTGGTGTGTTCGTACTACACTACTAATGTGAATTTTAACTGTTGTCAGTAAAAGCTATCAAAAACTTGTTCGTTGTTTCCTGAACGCTATCAATAAACATTACATAGCACATAGCGGGTACAAAAAGAGTACGTGAGTTGAAAAAGGCAAGAAATAAAAGTATCACAAAGATTGAGATCTTAAATTAAAGCATAGCGAGAGTTCAAGTAAATAAGCAAACAAAAAACTGAGAGTATTATAAAAGGAATGCAGAAACACAAATGCGAGCGTGTATGAATGTTTGCGTTGCGAGTGAATCAAGCCTGAACTAAGTATTAGTTAGCTTAGGAGCTCAATGACGCTTGGCATCGTATTGCTTAACTTTCTCTGGTATGGCTGCCTTCTCCACAATCACATGCGAGCCCAGTTCTTCCAGAGATTTAACATAAATGAGCTTGCGCCAAAATTTTGTGCTAATTAAAAAAAAAGAAAAAATCAATTAGATAAATGAAGAGCTTTGCTTAACGGACTATACATACCTAACAAAGGGGCGCGCCATCCATACGAGGGATTTAATGCAGAATGTGGGATGCACCAAATACATGTGCTTTAGACTCTTGCGCAAGCGACGATCCAAAAGTTGATAGCAACTAAAATGTTAACAAGCAGCACATTAATTTAAGTATATAAAATTACTATGTAGTTCTAACCGCTTGAGCCATGGAAATGGTGGCACATTGCGCCGACTGGAGCCGCCATGCAAATAGATAAGCACATAGTCATCGGTTACGAGCTGCTCTAGCGTCTTGACCACATACAAAAAAAGATTGTCCATGACATAGCTGTAATCCGCTCGAGATTTGTCTGGCAAATGGCAAGCACAGAATATTACAATTGCATTCTGACCACCAGCCTTCAGATAACCGCCATGGGAAAGCACACGCTTATAAGGCTCAATGACGCGCATGTCAATTTCACGTGTACGTCCATCGGGCAGCGTTATCTTTTGCCAGTTGCGCGAATCGCGTCGCTCCTCATCCGCCGTATATTGTGGTAGCACCGAGTTTGCAGCTACCCCTGCGGATGCATGCGGCGTTGGCGTTGTGGTCATGCCAAAGTCATCCAAATCGTCATCGTTGTCAGGCAGCAACTCGGGACCCTCGCAATCATCGTCATCATCATCCTCACCGTCCAAACCATCGATTAGCGAACTTGATGGACTCAGCGAGGCCAAATTGTGCTCGATGTCTTCGTCGTCATCGAAACTGTGATTTGATATGGAATCCAAACTGGATATGTCCTCACCAACAACAGCCGCACTTGTCGAACGTTTCGTTTTGCGCGACGTTTTGTTGTTAACGTTGGGGAGCAGCGATACCGACTGGAAATTGGATTCCACGGCAGCCAAGTATTGCGAGACATCTGCATCTGACTCGCTGCTGAGCAGATCGGGGCTATTGGCACGAAGCAGACTCACTTTAACATCTTGCGGCTTCACACGCATATTGTTCTGTTGATTCAGCGTGTTTCGCACCGCCTCGGTGGTATTTTGCTCTGTGCGCGGCACAACGTCTGGAAAATTCTTGCACTTGCCCAGAAATGGCTCCGAATCGGAGTCCGTGTTTGTGGGTGACATTAGAGGATGGCTGTTGGCCAGCGTTAGCGTGCGTTCAGTTATTTGTCGTTGTGGCAGCAACTCTGGTCGTATTATTCTATTATCCAGAGCTGATGAGTTTTTGTTTTCGTTATTCTCCCGCTCATCTTCAATTTTGTTTGGCATCGTAGCATCCGTGGCCCGCTCGTCCGCTAGCGGTGAAGCGCCAGTGGAGTCCGTTGGCGTCTCGGAGATGTCCATTTTGCTCTCGGACCGCGGGGATTCCGATTCCGCGTAGTGAAAACTGCAAGCACAATCGATTAGTCATCACAACATTTGGCACTGCAATTGCGTTGGTCGCTTACCTCATAGTTTTGTAGCGTTTGGCAAAGTCTTCAGCGAGTTATTAGCAATATTAGAGTGCCTTTACGCACTCATTTATGTGGCGCATTCTTAGTAATACACATCACATTATTATCTTATTACCAAGTTTCACATCACTACTTTGTTAGCAATAGATGCAAAAACGTTAAGCAGGTCGGTCACACTGTTTTTAATTCTCTAAAATACCGATATTTTTGCATGAAGCCGTTGTTAGTGTGCAGATGCGGATGATATTTAATTTAATTCTAAATAATGTGACTCATTGACGCAAAAATTAAAAAATAATCTTTGAGCAGTGCTGAAAGTATTGTATTTGCACCATAGATATTTACAAAGTCAAATTGAAAAATTCTGTAAATTAACTATGTTAATTGGTGCTGCCACTAAGTTAAAGTATCGTCGTAAGAAGGGGACCTATCGATTAGTTGTATATCGATTTGTCGCAGCACCACCAGGTATTCTGCGTCGTAAAAGAAAAACAGAAAAAAGTGATTAAAAACTATGGAAATCACGCAATTACCTGCAACAAATGCAGTTTCTGCAATCATTAAGACCACTATGGCACCTATTGCGGCGACAAACACAGGAGGACTTCCTGCTACTGTCAGTGTGTCATCGACATCTGTCAACATCAGCGCAGCCCCAGCAACAACAACAAAAGCAACGCTATTGGGCACGACTCCCATTCAGAATTTGCCGATTGAGTTGCTGCAAAACGACGCATCAAAACGAAGAAGGTGAGTTTGACATTTCAATCTTACTGTAAACTGTGACTGACGCTTTTCGAAATTTTAAGCTCATCGAGAACAATTAAACGCAAACGTTTTGACGACGAAATCGTTGAATATAATCTGACAATACCAACAAACCGAGGTGGTCCCGATACAAACCGCTCGAATCGACCGCGCACAACATCGCAAAATTATCCTGGTACTGTAGGCACGCCAAATTTATTGTTGCCATTGCCCGTTTCAACATTGGTCAATGCTGCTGCTTCACCTGCTTCTGCTGTTGCTGTGCCTGAAACGTCTCAAACACCATTAACTGCTGCGGAAACGCTGCCCAGCACATCAAGTATTGTTACTGCTGCGTCAGCGCCTGCGACACCTTTAACGCCGGCCACGCCAACATTACCGCTACCCACAATTAGCACACCTCTGCCGCAAACTTTGCCAAAGCCGCGAACCATGATGCCAGCCACTGATCGTCGTTCGCGACCATCGCGTACAACGGGTAACAAGAAGCCACGCCGTAATAACCGCCCACTGGCACAGATGTCGACTAAGGATTTAGGTCGTTGGAAGCCAATTGATGACCTAGGGCTTGTTATTGGCATACAGCAGACTAATGATCTACGCATGATTCATCGTGGCGTTAAGTTCTCTTGTAAGTTTACACTGCAGGAGCTGCAGCAGCGTTGGTATGCTCTGCTGTATGAGCCCGCCGTATCCCGGATTGCTGTGTCTGCCATGCGTAATCTGCATCCGGAGATGGTAGAGTCTGTTCAGCGCAAGGCTCTCTACAGCGTGCAGGAAGAAGAGCTTTTGGGCACTATTAAGAGCGTGAGTTGTGCGAAATTTTTAACTTTATAACCCAAAAACAAGATATTGCCTTAACACATTCAGACGGAAACGCCCAAGCAGGAGCAATTTCAGGAGCTGCTTGATAAGAATGCTGCTATCTTCTATTGTGTACGTACGGCTAAATCGCTGCACAACCATTGGCTACTGCTCAAGCAGTACTATCTGTTGCCCGATCAAATATTGAAGCCACTGTACGGCTCAGATCAGCCGCTAAGCTTCTCGGATGCTGAGGATCAATTATTTGATCAAGATATAAATGAGCCGCGCGACGAGGCCTTAGAGATTGAAACAATGCTTGCCGATCGACGCAACAAGCGCAGCATACGTCTGCTTGAGAACGAGCTATCGCGCTGGAACGTGCTGGTCGATTCAGTAGTTGGTCCGACAGCAGCTAGCGAATTTGACAGTCAAACGCTCGCATGTCTTTGCGGACGTCTGGTGCGTTATTTGATGCGCTCCAAGGAGATAACATTTGGTCGCGAGGCTAAGGATGGCAGCGTTGATGTTGATTTAGCTCTAGAAGGACCCACCATAAAGATTTCACGTCGCCAGGGCACTATTAAAATGCGCAGCAATGGCGACTTCTTTATTGCCAACGAGGGCCTGCGAGCCATCTTCATTGATGGCAACCCGCTGCTAATGGGCAACAAGGCCCGATTGGCTCACAATTGCACTGTGGAGATCTCTGGACTGCGCTTCACCTTTCTGGTTAACTATGAGCTCATCAATGCTATACGCCAGGAGAGCGCCAAAACATCGAATCCTTTGAATTAGACTACTATTAGCCTATTTTAGCATTTAAGCACCGGCAGCTGTCCATTTCAAGGTCTCTGCTATAACTATTCTTAATCTTCAATAAGAAAACACGTTCTGAAAACAATAACGAAGTAAACAATTGCTATAACAAGTACTTAACGCCTTCTGGCATCAGTAACGTCAATGCGCTAACGCCTTCAATCCAGCGGAAGCAATCAAGCAAAACGCCCAAATAGCAAGCAAGATACACGATACTCTCTAAATTGGTGGAATAAATGTATATGTACACTTTGTCAATCATATGTATATGTACACGATTCATAACTTGCAAATAATCTTGATGTGTTTATCGAACATTTTTGAATAGTTTATTTTTTTATTTCAAAAATGTTTTAACTTGCGCTAGCCATTGACATTACACGAAAATCTTTATGATATTTAAAAATATCTTGAAATGTACTTTACTAAATAATGAATATTGTTTTTCTTATTTTTGGAGAATTGAGATTAAACTATTATTTAGTGAACGTTACAATATTTTTTAAATTTCAATTACAGGAAGGCAACGGCATGATAAACTTGTTGGCACTTAATAAATCTGTAAATTTTGTCAGTGTATGCAATATTATAAGAACTCTAATTGATTAGTTTTTGTTTACTATTTCGATGGAAACAAATCGTAACAGGATCTGGTACTCTTTATCTTCAGTTTCTAGTTCTGAGCAACCCACGCATATGGCGCGGTTTCGAGTTCAAAACACCTACGAAGTCTGTCAGCAACTTTGAGACAAAAACAACAACAGACTTTCGAGTTCTTGGGGCGCTGTGTCATGTGGCTAATTTGTGACTCAAGTCGTAAGCTGTTATTATTTACAGCGTAGTAGCTTTTTTAAAAGTAAGTAGCAACCAATATACGAAAAAAAAAAACAGTTCATAAAAAACCATTCTATTCGCAAGCAAATTGCGCATTTAAGAAACTCTAAGACACGCGATTGTTTAAATTTCTTCCCATGTTTAATTAGCAAAAAAAAACATATTTGAATAAATTCTTTTGTCAGCTTTACACAAATATATAATCATTTAAAAGTTTTTTAAGTACTTGTATTATTTCCGCTTATTGTTACAATATTACATCAGATCTAACAGCTTTGGATGTCAACGTTAGTTAACTGCATCATTATTTGTTAAATCTTTTGAGGCACCTGCCCAAATATCAGGCATAATTAATTAACGTGGCTGACAACACCTGTAACAATGGAGAACATAGAGAAAGTTCGATGACTTTCGGCAGCGACGACCTTTCTTCGTTGTTTTGGCCTTCTGTTTTCAGTCATTTATCTTCTCTTCGATGGCCTTCAGTCCCGCGTTGTTGACACTTAAAAAACTTATAAGCTGTGGCCATGACTCGGGAGTCTGGGCTCTTCGGTAGTTCTGGAGACTTTGGGGGTTTCTATACTGTTTACCGCATGCCGGGAATTGCAAGGGATATCAAAATATAATTAATTGTTGTCACTGTCTATTAAAAGTCAATTTGTTTTCGATAGATGGAATTCTTTTTATATTTTTATTCGGAATTTTATTACGCTTCTGCGTCTTCTTCTTATTTGTTTTTGGTTTGGTTCAACAAAAATTCAAATGTTGATTTGCGTGCAATTTTTGTGGTCGAATCATCAGCTGCTTTCTTTTTGTCCAAATTAGCTGATGATGCGAGAAAGAATTAATGAAGTTTTGGCTTTGTCTTTTTGTTGGCATTGTTGCTAGATTCTTGTATTATTTATTGTTGTGCTATTACATATTATATCTTTAGCTGCCTTTTGTGCAGTTCAGCGAACTTTTGTTGTTGTTATTGCTTTAAATATCTGCGATATTTGGTTGATGTCGCAACTGCTAAAATTAGTCTGAATTTTCTATGCTTGTATGGTTTTTTATTATACTCAATACCGAAGGTAAAGAGCATATTGGGTTTGTGCAATGTTCGTCATGGTGAACGCAACTTTTTTCCACACCCTTCAAGCGAGAGACTTGAATCTTTGCAAACGTCTTTATCTATGACATAATAAATTAAGTGTCAAGATTGGAGTTCTATGATAACTAGGGGGCTGACAAATCGATAAACTCAATAGCGCAAAATCGGTAAATCCAGCTATTTCGCAAGCCCTTAAAGCTAGAACTACCAGATTTGGAAAGAAGATACCTACTAACAACCCCAAAAAAACTACATCAAAAATTTTGGATGCCACGCCCATCCATACTGCCCCTGGCGCCCCCAAAAACGGTAATGCGAGTATCTTCCATAGTGTACGGGCGCTGTACTGCGGTACGGGCGCTGTACTGTCGTACATGCCTTTACTTGCATAGCTTAATAGATTACTCAAAATTGCATGCTTTGTGATAAAAGTGACCATCAAGTACTATGCGCCGAATCAAAAAAGTTTTGAACTAATTGTTTTAATTAAGTTTATTGGGTTTATTTTGTTAAAAGTATTTTTTTTTTGCTTACCGCGCTTTCAGACTAAGCACCTATTGTATTGGCATTGATGTACTGCACAAACAACTGCGGCACTTCCTCCCGTTTATTTGGAGGCGACTTGCTTACGCGAAACATGCTGTTAATGAACTGTTTTCGTAAGCGATTCAGCTGTATTGCGTTCATCGATGTGGCAACCTTAACCTTGACGGTGCTACCTTTAACGCGCAATGGCCCAAACGCCTTAATTTTGATGGCATCAAGGATTTCCCTGATAATTTCCTGCGAATCTATGTCCACATAAAACAGAAGGTCCAATGGGGTAGAAGGCGCCTGCGAATTAAGAAGTACACGTAAATCCTAGTAAAATGGACTTCACGATATCAACTATGTATGTACATACATTTATAGTGCTTTGATTGGGCGGCAATGGTTTTCCCTCATACAGTGTTGTGTAGATGTCATCAAAATATATGTTATCCTCTGGCATAGCCACTATTAATGGACTATCCCAGCGATTGCTGCTATCTGGCTCCTCATAGCACTGGCATATAATGTCAAACGACAACCTGTCGTACGGCACATTTGAGTTGTTTACTATCGGCAGTCCGTCCGGTTGGATCAATTTATCTTGTTCGGATCGCTGTAAATTGAACTTCCAGGCCTGCTCTTTCGGTGTACAAGTATAAAGCGTGACCTGTGTTGTTCTAGCCATCCGCACAGTGCAATGCAGCTCATAACGGTAGCCTAAAAATAAGGCAAGAAGATAAATTTGTCACTTTTGTAATGCATTTTAATTAAGTTTACTGCAAATACCTTTAATATGATTGCATGCATCGAGTATGATGAGATCCTTATTATTCAGGTGTCGCACTACCTCCGATTTAAGATCGCTGCGTACAATGTTTTCAGCGCTATTCACTGTTAAGCACGCGTTCTTTTCGTAAAGCGCCTTTGGCACTGCTAAATTTTCGCTTATTAAATGCACCTTGACACCCCTGCTCTCAAAGTAATCCTGAAGTTGACGGGCTCGGGTTGATTTGCCGCTTGCCGGAAAACCAGAAATTATCACAATTGGCATTTTGTTATTCAATACATTTACAAATATACATTCGTCAATTGGCGAGGCACTATGTCAACTGGCACATTTATAACTCACATGTTATCGATATTATAAGCCAAAAATAACAATCGGCAGATGAGCGTATCGATAGTATAAGTACAATTCAGTGCTGTTATATACCGTGAGTGTAGTTGTAAATTCAATAGCCTCCATCTGGCAACGCGCGTTTCCTTTGCTTCACAACGTGCGTACGCGCGCTCAAGGTATACTTAACTTAAGTATACCTTGCGCGCGCTCATCGCCAACACTATGAGCCCGTAAATCGAGAGCGCTTGGACAAGCAGCTAGAGCTGTTGTATGCCGGCACAAATGCACAAACTGCGGCATCTGGACATTGGTTCCAAATTGCGATCCGATGAAAGCTGGCGCAGTAAATCCTGAATATGCGGCTTTAACATTGCCAGTACATTGGATTAAGCTAAATTATTTTTAGTTAAAATGGCTTACAAACATTATCAAATTTTTTTCATGTGATAATAAATTTTGGTTATTACATTAGTGTTTTCCAATTATTTTTATATTATAATAATAAACAAAAAAAGGTTGGCATAATAAAATTATAAACAAACTGGTACGTACGAAATTCAACCGTACACAAAGACCTCAGAATGGACACCATAGACAGCCAGGTCGAAGCATATTATTTCACCCGTTACAACAAGGATCTACTACAGTAGCCTCTAACTAGAACGCCAGGGTGATAGACTTAATGTTATGAACGTTGTGTTGTAAAAATATTTGTGCTTTCGATACTTCATGTTAAAATAAATAAAGTCCTTAGAGTCACAAAATTTGGTATGAGGATAGCAATCGACATGACATCAGGTCTCTTTTTATCGGTTTTATTACTGGTATCGAGTATACCGCAGTCGGTTGCGTCCAACTGTAACGTTTCTACTTGTTTTTTATTTGCTATTAGCGTAGGTCATGCTGTTTTTTTTTTTATTTTTTATTTTGCTTTTAGCATATTTCAAGCAACTTTTATTCTATTTGTCTTTGCCCTATCTTTGCATCCAAATGTGGACCGTTGGGGATTTGGCTTTTGAATTTTGTTGTTGTTCTTTTAATATATGTGTGGGTGCTAGACTTTCACAAGCCATTTCGCTTGATTAGCTGCATGAGATCATAAATGTATGACCCGAATTTTCCCTATTCACACCTGTATCTATTTTCGACTGATTCGACTCAACGATTATCTCATGCACTTCAATGTATCAAAGCTTACATAAATATCAAACAAAACTGTCGCAGTCAGAGCGCGTCAACAGTTCGTGACTTTGCGGGAATAATGTTTAAAAATAAAAGTTGATCTACAATACCTACATTGTATACTGAAAATAACCAAAAGATAGACAACTCTTTCTTCAAGTCGGTGTTCAAGCTTTAATGCTCTTCAAGCTTGAGTCGCTTAAACTGATATTTATTTGTTGTTGTGCCATTTTTAAAACCTGAAATATCGTAAATCAACCTAAAAAAGCATTTGCATATTTAACTGTATAAAAAAAAAAAAATCAAGAGCCTGGAATCTAGAACTAACACACATAAAATTATAATAGGCATAACACAAAATGATTTTTATCAAATTAGACTTAATTTAAATGATCAGTGATTGTTTTAATTAAAGATTTGTTAAGCGTCGCTTGAAAATAAACCTATAAATATATGCATCTACAAGCTATTGTTCGCTAAAAAATTGAGTATTAAAATGTCCTATTTTATAGATTCCAAATATGGCACTGAACAATTCGGCAAATCGATACGCCAAAAATCTCCTGCTCTCTCTCTCTCTTTTCGATCTGTCATACAAAACGAAACTTTGTCTGCTCATGTAACAATGAACAATTTGGCCCTAAGCGTTTTATTGCCTGTGTATGTATGCGTGTGTGTTGGTGTAGCGTTTACACTGTACAGTGTTCATAAGTGCACGCACATCGATTATACAACGATAATATTTATGATACTTGATAGTTGGTCAATTGTTGTTGCTTTGTATTAGTTTGGCTAATCGCGTTTCGATCAATTTGATGTTCAATTGTCAAACGCACAGCAATTTTATTGGAGGGTGGGAGACTGGGAGTTTGGTGGGGGCGAGGTCGCGTCTACTAGCTGAATGACACTTTTGGATAGCATGTCGTATGCGTCATGTATACTTAAATATTTATAAATTCTGTTTCGCTTGTAACGCATAAATAAAAATAAAAAGTACACAGAAAATTTGTTCCGCGTTGTTTGCTTTAATATTTATTTTTCGGTTGCTCATACGCACAGTGTGTCGGGAGTTTGTGAGCTGCATGCTAATAGATTTTGTTTGTTTACTGCAGTGTGTTGCAAATTAATTTTCGGTTTGTAAAGCATTAGAGATATGCAATGTTTAGTTTTTGCGTGTCTAATCTAGTGTTAGGCAAATGATATCATGGCTCATATATGTATGTATATTGTGTGTGACGTCACTGAAGCGCCCACAACAGAATTGCAAACGATATAGGCGCAGTTATCCAAAGATATGATATGCTGTAGTTGCTGTTGGTGGCGACTCAAGCTCCAGCCAGCGGCAACAAGTTGATTCAAACGACAGCCTTGAAATGCGTCGCTCCATTAGACAGACGTCGACTTCGACTGTCGACTGTCAGTCACCCACGCACTCCACAACCAAGCAAAAAACACAAACAAACAATAAAAAAACAACATTTACACTATAAACGCACTGGCGCCAAATTCAACTACGCTTTATTTGCAAAAAAAACTCCACTTTAAGGCTTTAAAGCTTAAGTTGTTATATGAACCAAGATCTATGCCGAGAAAATAATTACAGCGGTTTTGGTTTTTTTAATCAAATGAAACCACAAAGCAATGTCTGATTGTAGGTTTATATAGCTCAGATATGTATATATAACAAACGTGGGCGCCGTTTTTTTCCTTAATGGTTCAATTATATGTGCTATTATTATTATCTATTGTTATTTTGAAGTGAGTCAAAAGTATATTGTTTATTGATTTTTGTTTTATTACGCTGATAAAACTATAAATGTTTAATTAAAAACTTCAATGAATATACAATACAATCAAGCTTTAGCTTTCAACCAAAAATCAGAGCAGAATGACTTTAAAAATCGATTTTCAAGGCAACAAAAATAACAAAAACCTTTCTAAAAACTGTTAAATATACAAAGACTCAAGTGTTGGACTTGAGATTGTAGCATCAAACCGTATTAAATGCAATCAGAATTGTTGAACTTTAAACCAAAATTATATTTAATTATTCTTAATCGATCCAATATGTTTATTCGTTCGTTTATATATATTTATTTATGATGTAAGCTCCGGGCCATACAATTTGGCGCGTGACTTTTTGTTGGTGGGTGGTCAGTGAATTTGAGCCCAAAAATCGGACAATCGGCTTATGGTGTGGAAAGTGGCCGAAAAGTGCTCATAAAGTAGATTACTTCTAACAGCCATGACAACAAACAGCTTAACAGCGTCGTGCCCTGAAGACCTAGCCTCTACCGCTTCCCCGCCAGTCGCTTTGACTTTGCGTCGTTACGATGCCGAAACGATTCGAAACGAAACAAAGCCGACATCGCAGCGATCGCGCCCCGAACCGATTGGCGATTTGAATTTGAAGTTTTTTAAACCGTCAACTAAAAGCGCTGCGATTTTAGTGGCAAACGAGCCAGCTGAGTTAACGGACGTGCGAGACGCTTAAACAGAGATTCAAAATTGTTAGATGAGGCATCGGAAGTGCAACGATAAAGTCGGCGGAACTAATTAAAATTTTCGACTATTAACGGCAAACATCTTTTAGTCAGGTTTTTCTTACGTTCAACTTCAACGCGCACGGGCGTGATGTCGCTGGCAGCTGCCAATAATCGTAATCGCAAATTGAATAAAAACAAAAGCTTGCGACAAATTAATATTTATTGATTCGCATTCAAGTGTTTTGAAAATTATATTATTAGTGTGTTCAACAGCGGGACATTGTGTGTATATATTTAAACACCATGTGGCAAAGGTGCATACATTTGGTAAGTTTAAGTTTAAGTTTAAGTACGTATTATGTGTATCTGTGTGTAGGATCAGCGGAAAGCAGCAAACATTTGCAATCTTGTGTTATAGTTTGTGTTGGGGGTGGTCCATTCTACAAGTTTTTTCCTTAGAATGGATCGCCCTTGTTATCGTTGCAACGATCTTTGTTGTTAAGCAAATAGGTGGCCAAATATGTAACTGGATCGCTGGGTCTATTTAGTGCCAGATCCTGTAGTCCATGCAATAGTATGGGTGCAACAGTTGTGTCCAAATACTGACGCGCACTCAGCGACTTAAGATCCGGACGTGGCTTCTGGCAGAGTGCCTGGAAATCCTTAATATCGGGCTCGGCATCTAAATATTCCGACTCCTTCAAAGCAGACTTGCGTAGAATAATGTCGTCCGACATGATTTTCCCAATTTATTTGCAATCTGGAAACAAAAAAAATTTTTATTTCCCGAGATATTAAGCTTATTTGTTTTTCTTATTTTACCAGCTCAAAAACTTTTATTTATTTGAATTTTATTTTTCGTGTTTTTTCTTTTTGTTCGAAGCAGATGAAGATGAGGCAAGTTTAAATGTTGTATGAGCAAACATTAAAGATCTACAGCATAGAAAATTTTGATGAAAATTTCTTCGTGGCCTACTTTGATGTGCACAATATTATTATTATTGTTATTTCCGTTTGAAGTTAAAATGCTAATTTTATGACATTGCCAAATGGTTCCCACAATTTTATTTTCAATTTAAACAGCAGCACTAAATCTATCAGCGTATCTATAGCCGCAAGCTAAAACAAACCTGAAAGTCGTTTGGTTCGTTTTTTGCTTTTTTTTTGTTTCTAACAGCATTCAGCCCAAAGATTTAAGAGCAACGCTGCACTTAGGTTGATTTATTGTCAGTTGTCAGTTATTTTTAACATACAATCAACTGTTGAACTACTAAGACGCCTTATGACTTTGAGGTGGATGTTTATGAAGCAATTACTTTAATTAAAAACAATGTGTTTTATTTTGCAATTTTAATTACAATTTTTTCATACACAAAGTCTTAGGCCACAAACTTGTTAGTTAGCTAAAAGAATTGCAAAAAGCTGTGTTTAATCTTTGCTAAATAAATTGCGCACAAAAATTGTCAGGCAAATGCAATTTTTAAGACCTTAGCTTAGAACATTTGATATTAATGTGTAAATATTTAAGCAAATCATGCCACTTGCTTTTTTGTTTTACAATCTTTGACAAACCTATTGAATAATTCATGGGCTTGCGTATCATACTCGTCGTTCAACAAATATGCAAACAAAACAAACGATTAACACATTTTTTTTTATAGCGAACCTGTTGTTTTTGACCCATATCAGAGATGGCTAGTTAAATTTGAATACAAAAAGAAATGAGCTAATCGACAAAACGTTATTATTTAACTGTTTTTGAGAGCTTCAATCGATTTTAACAACATAAAAAAACAAGAGAAGTTTCATCAAAAATCGTTCATTTCATTTGTTTTCGATGAAACAGTAGAGGCCGAGGCTTCCCCCGATATTTATTTCGGCATTTTGTGTAAACTTGTAAATTTGCTTAGTACCGAAAGATACACAGATTAATAGAAAGATTGATGGATAGAGAGAGAGAGGAAAAAATAACAAATGATGGAGCATAGCAAAGGTCACTGACGCCAAGACAGACAAAGATATTCAGTGATAATGAGTACGTGTGAATAATGATTATGTAGCTTTAAGATGTATGGCTGGATTGGATGCTTGGATTGAGGCATAATTGAGAGTAGTATTTTTAAAGACTCTGTACGTGTGTGTGTGTGTGTGTGTGTGTGTGTTTGAGCGTTGTTGCGTGGTCGACAACAGCATCAACCGCACGTGGGCCGTACAAACCTTTCCCTTGAGTGGCAACAAATCAAATAAATTGCAGGCAACAACAAAAAATGGGCAAATTGGTTACACTATATAAAGACAAGTCCAAGACAGGTTCAAGCCAAAGCATTTAAAATGCAAATCAGCAGCTATATAAAGCCGAGCAAGAAACTCACAAAATCAGGGCAACAATATTAGCGCAACTGAATTCATTAACAACTGTAGCATTTGGATTATATTAATATAGTGAGTGACCTTGAGAGAGATATCAGTTTGAGTTAAAGCTATCTGAATGAGCGACAGCAATATTGTAAAATCCCTTCAAAAAATAAAAAACAAGACTTCAAACTAGTCAATTTAAAATTTGCTCATTTCCCATGTCAATTTTATATTTATTTTTTGCATTTCACAATTACACATTATTAAGTATCATTTCAAAACGTTAACAAAAAAAAAATCCCGCTTAAAGCAAGTCTTGAAAACATTTTGGGCATTTTGCTTAGCATTTTTACGCATAAATTATTTGGCCATAAATTTGAGCACGCCCCTAATGAACTTCGATTAAAATCACATTTCATGAATGGGCCGAAAGTAACAGCAACTTTTTCAACAATGATGCTGCAATTCTCATTTTATTAACTGACCCAATTGCTTACAGTGCGCTTAATGAATTACAAAAGAAATTAGTTTTTTTTTTTTAATTTGGAACGCCGCCTAACAAAATTTCAACTTGAATTTCTTATTATCAGCTCGGTTCACACGGCTAAAGTTTGAACATGGAATTTTTCAATTAGCTGCACAATATTTGTAGCCAGTTTTCAAACAGACAGAGTATATTTTAATGGCGCTTTAAACAAATTAGTGACAGCTGCTGCTTTAAGTTTTTATGGCCAATTAAAATGCGGCCAAGCAATACCCGTCGCTAAGTAATGTGGGAAGATGACGTTTTGCGGGTGGAGTCGACATTTTTGGCGGGCAATTTGTGGTGCAGATTGGGTTTTGTTTGTGTGTGTTTTTTCTTTGCTAACCGATATGGTTGAGATATCTTAAAGGAAGCTGTGCATGGATGTGTGAAGAACACGCTACCGATTTCAACAGACAAATTATATATTATTATTTTTTGGTGGCTATTAATCATGTGGTGTTGTTTATTGTTTGTGTTTACACATTATGTGTCATCAATTTGTTATTTCCCAAGTTCATATTTAGTGACGCTGCTCTGATTTAATTTAAAAAGCTGAAAAAATTGAGCATACTGCGTTATTTTCAATTAATTACGCGTGGAGTATTTATGTATCTTAAATCAGCATCAACAGGCGAATGGAAAAATACTTCTTAGATTATGTTTAACATTATTCCAAACACAGTCGTTATTCGTGACTTTGGGAATTTCTCTCTTTGAAAAATCTAGTTTAAAAGTTTCGTGATATTCATAATCTATGTAAAAACAAACAACCAAAAAGAGATCAAGTTCCATATATACATTTACATATATAATTGTACACAATTAGCCAGGTCACAACTGGGTTCAGTGCCGAGTGGCGCATTCTTACTTATTTTGTAGCACTTAATTTCTAGAACTTTGTTCTGGCATAACTTTGCATTTGTATTAGGTTGTCCGTCTATGACACACGCCTTGTCACACTTCTGTCTCGAATATTTTTCACTGACAGGCCCCAATGGAAGTTGTTAGAGCGCAAACAAGACAACCACGCGTTATATAGAATATACTTATAACAATGCTGTTGTCCCTATGCCCACACAATGGCAAACAGTGTCGCCAGATTGCCGAGTCTTTGTTTATCAAGAAGTTACAGCCCACGCATGCACAAATGAGTCAAATACAATGCTTATAATCACAATGTGAAGACATTTAAATCTATGCCAAAGTCACGCTGTCGTTGGCCCTTTCGAAAGAAAGAAAAAACTACAATATCAAAACAAAACCATTATCACACATTGCATTTCGGGCAGCAAATAGTTTGGCGTTTTGGAATTTGTGTTTGTTTTTTCAGTCGGGCATTTTGCATAAAATGCAACATTGCTGACACAGTTCACGGCGCCCAGCCCACAGCCAACAGCTAACAACTAACAGTTGAGAGCTTTTGAGTGCTGCCAAAATACAAAAATAAAAAATGCTTTTCCCACAAATGGTCTTATCTGTGAAATGTGCCCGATACGTATGTATTTACGTGCATGTACATGAAGTTCATTTACACGCAGCTCAGACACACTAAACAACAGCAGCAACAATTACTATGATTAATTTGAAATAATATATAAATAAAAAAAAAAGAGCTTGGCTGCAGATGTACATTGACGCCGCTACTAAATAGCCCATAGTAATTATGAAATACGTTTTAGCATTTAAGCCAGCCACCAAACACCAATAAAGAAGCATCCAAGTTGGGCAAACAATGCAAGTTGCATGCCCGCACGCCGCTGACAATGAAATGAAAATAAACAGAGTGCTTTATACTACAACACGAAATTAAAACACGATCGCTGTTGCTTTGCCAAGTTGCATTGGGCCATGTCGAAGCTGAGCTGAATAAAATTCAATTTCTTGTTGTTGTTATTGTTGTATTATTTCTTCGTGCAACTTTCACTCTCTTGTGGGGCCGAATGTCACGAGCGCCCCTTTTTGGTTGATTTTTTTTTTTTTTTTTGACTGCACTGGACTGGACTTGCGACTGTAACCCACTTGGAACGTTGACAAATTGGAGCAGCCAAGTGCAGCGCCCAAAATGCGGAAAACTGTTTAGCAAAAAATAAACAAAACAAAACAAATTCAAATTATAGCAACTGCAAGCGCCAAGGCGACGAAGCGGCACACAAAACAAAAGACTTAGGACACGAACTTAACAAAGTCATAGAGGGTGGGCGGGCGTTCGGTTGGGTGAGGCATTCAGGCGTGCAGCTGTCACAATTCACAGTTTTCGCTACACATATTTGGTTTTATGCATGAGATACATGCCAATTTATTGACTGCTAACTTGGCTTTCTTATGTCCATTGTATTAATCAGTCAAAGTCAAAGTCTCTTGGCCTTCAAGCTATTGCTGCTGTTTTGGGAGCATTTTCTAATGAGTCAGCAACTATTTTTAATGCCCTTTGGGGCATTAGTTATAAATGTTGACTTCATAGCTGGCTGCCTAATTGCAAATGGCCTTCGTGCGATTTGCAGTTTGGAACAACAACAAAAAACTTACACAACATTTCACGCCTCGACAAATTTTGGGAGCGCCACCAACAATTCTGAGTATAGTATGTGCTTTATGCAATTCAATTTAATAGCACACTCGACATTACAAACAAAAAACGGAGAAAAGTTTTCGGAAGCACGTTAAAAACCTTAAACGCCTACGTGAGCTGCCCTTTTGATTCTATTCAGGCACGTTTGCTGACCTTGTTGACCAACTGGTTGTAATAATAATTTTTATGGCTTATTATTTATGATGCATGAACACATTTGTTTAAAAGCCAGCAAGTGCATTTGCATGCCAATTGCATAATAACAATGCTAATGAATTCCATTCTAGTGAGGAATACACGCACATCAAAGCTGTTTTGTGGTTGGAATAAGTCGACTTTAACAAACACATTTCACTCATTAATAACAATGATAATACACGCAAGCAACATTTCACACCTCGCCGTGCATGCCAAATGTATTACGCATTTCGCGTTCCATACAAAAATGGCTCTAAAAATGATGCAATGCCGTCAAACTGTTTGAATGCAGTTTTGTTCGCAATTTGTTAAATGATCTACGCCAGTTAAGCAAGTTAAAAACAAACAAACAACAACAAAATGTATCACACAAATGGAGGGAAATTCCTGCATTAGGTATAGAGAAACTTGTATGCCCTTGTGGGGGTAATTGCATTTATTTCGTATTTGGATTTTATTGAGATAAAAATCAAAAAGGTGTTTGGGAAAGAAAAGTTTAAGAGTCTTAAATGAAGTGATTACATGAATGACCCACATAACAGTTCGGGATCGTTTGGTAGGTATGTAGCAACAGAAAACTATAAATAATTAAAGTTTTATAAAGCTTTTGACAAGGTTTTTTTTCTCGAGATTTTCAATACTTGCTTAACTTGCAAATGCCTATCACATTTCTGCCACCAATAAACTATAGACTTAAGCTTAACTTGCACTTTATTTGGTTTTCCAATTTATTTTTTGAAAGAGCATAGAAACATTCGAACAAATTTTGCATGCTGCAATTGCGTGCGTCGGATGTGGTTTTATTTATAGAAATTAACAAATTGTATGGCCAAGTAGCAACAGCTGCCAAATGCAAATATTTTAAACTGGGTTAGAGGCGTTTCAATGCAACAGCAACTGTAGCCACTGCAACAGCTCGGGTCACTTTCAAATTAGACAAACAAGACAGGCGGACGTAGATAGAAAAAAAAAACATGTGCCAACAAATCAAACACCAACACACATGTTCTGATTATTATTCTAGTTTGTTTTGAAGTATTCATCAACTTATATTTTTTCAATTGAATTCTTGCAAATTATCTTAGTTTGCGCTGCTCGAGAAACAGGAAATGGTAACGCCAAAAAAAAAACTTTTGTCCAATAAAGGCAATCAATTTTTGTTTTTATTATTATGTTTTTTTTTTTTATATATTTTGTGTGCAGGTTACGAAAAGTCAATCAACAAACGAAACTTAATACAATTTTATAGCGGCTGTTTTTTTTTATTATTGGATTCTGCTCCCACAGCAATTTGGGCAATGCTCGAAATTTGACGGCGGTCTGTCAGTAGCTCCTAAGCTCGATCACATGCGACAGAGCCTCTGCTATGCGCGGTGTGGGTGTCTTGGCCAGAAAAAAAAATAAAAATAAAAATAAAAATGTGTAATTCAATAGGCAACAAGAGTCAGTCACTCAATCGTTTAGTTGTTGTTGGGGCACATTCTCGGAATTGATTGTGTCTAATGAAATGTTTCATTAAATTGCCGCATATTATTATTAATATATAGGATTTCATGAGCGCAATGTGTTGTTTTTTTGTTTGATGTCATTGTTTTTGTGGAATTTGAGCAATTAGAAATTAGTATTTGCTTCATTGAATCACTGTGGCACGGCAATAACACCGTTATAGAGCAGATCAGAAAACGTTTTACAAAGACATATGGTAGCTATTATCATTGTGCTGTGTGTGACTAACAAGCGAGTAAACAAATTGTTACAAACCCACAAAAACCACAGCAACAACATAAACAACAACTATATCTTTGTATGCTGTCTAACAAGTTTGTGTCCTCAGTCTTACGTTTTTGCATACATATTTTTCTTAGTTTGGTTTCAATGTTTTGGCATATTTAAAGACGGAAGCGGTTAAACAAATTGTAGTTAACATAACTATACGTATGTATAACGCTGTCTATTAAGTTCAGTGTGGGTTGTATACATATGGTAAATCTGTATAGAAAAGGCAAACTCGCAGATACCATAGATACAAAATGAAAGGTTCGCTGTCATCGCTATAGGCGTGCTTCATTAGCGTCTCGTTTTAATACTATTAAGCTTAAGAAAAAATGCTTGCTAGTAGAATGCATAAAAATACATTTATATTCTCTTGTCATTTATCATAATTTTTCTATGCCATTTTTTTCTATTTTTTTTTTCGTTTTTTTGTGATCTATTAAATTTAGAGCGCCCGCGCATAATTAAAATTGAAGTGATTTTTAATTAAAAAAACCACAACAGTGAAGGCTAATTTGTGGCTGGGCAGTGTCACCCCGAGGGGTCCACTCAGCCACAGAGATTTAGATAGTAGTTTTTGGAAGTTTCTCAGACTCGCATAAATTGCAGATTTTTGGTTATACTGTAGAATGTTATTTTGGGGTCAGGCAGCCCATGCTTTTTGTTTGTTTGAGTTAATGCCAAAATGCTGCGTAAATTACGCCAAAAAATGTTGCGCAATATTTAACGGTCTTTGTTGTTACCATTTCGAACTGCAGCAGCACCAAGAGCAATAACAATAACGTAAACAAAAAGCCCCACTTAAATTGCGCGCCAAGAAAAACGTGATTTTCCACTTTTGATTTTTTTGTAGTTTTTTTTTTTGGTTTTTTAAAGGCGCGTTTGTGCCCAAAAGGAGTCGAGCTTGAGTCGATAATTCTCACGTAACCAACGCTGGCAACATGCGGCAAGCAGCCGGCAACATCAACATATGTTGCGACTGAAGTGAACACACCAACGCCAACCGGTTGAGTAACTGCGACGCCAATTTCATACCAAAAACATTTCTTCCAGATCTTTGCTCTCGAAGCTAAAGTGGCTGTTGTTGTAGTTGCCGGGCACTTTTACTCTCGTTGTTGCTGTTGCCTGTCTGCAAACTCTTGGCCACCTTAACGGAAATGGCCATAATAATTTTTGCGCAATTTATTATGCTGCGTTAGCGAAATGAAATAAATTTTCTAACCATGCTATTCGCTGTAAATTGATTATGACGTTTATACGCAAATAATTTAAAACAGACTGTAATTGGGTTGTGAGGCGACTTTTGGACACTTAGAAAGTGGAAAGGTTGTTTTATTTTATTTTATTTATATTTTTTTTTCACTGCCTTGTGCTGATGCAATTCATTTTGAGCTTATTTGCATGATTGATGGTTAGCTTTGTACTTAAATGGCGGCAGATGAATTTGTCAGTTGTTAGTCAGAAATTTAATTAATCACGAAATGTTAAGGTACTAAGAAGATGTGTCAAAATGTAACTTTAGCTGAAATTATATGCATATAAAGTCAAAAGCATTGTTAATTGTTATGAGACTTTGCAAATAGAACAATTTTTCATGCCTAAATGAAAGTTTTAAATCAAGTATTCTTGCTTGCTTATGTAAATTTCTTCTTTAGATGTGTAGTTATTTAATTTTTTAAAGAATATTGATGGAAACGTAAGGAAACACTTGTAATAAGCTCGCATAATAAGCAAATAAATGTATAAACAAATAATTAAGTAATAATTTCCAGTACAGCCTCAGCTGTCAGTTCAGTTCAGATGCTAAAAACAGACAGCCAAAGTATGGTAATTTGAACTCCATTTGAAATTGTTTTCAAGAATTATAATTCATATTTACAGCCCACAGCCCGAAACGCAGCCTGTCGGAAGGCGACACCTTAAAGCATAAATATTTTTAGCAATAATTAATGAAAGCAAAATAAATATTAAAAATGACTTGGCGAATGAATACAATTCAAATCGCAAGCAACGAGCACAAAATTTTAATAATAAAATGTCAGCTATAACAACAAACATTAGCTTAATTGAAGCGCACAAACCACCACAAGACGCCTACAGCGCTGCGGTGGCGACGCGCCCGGTCGCTGCCCCCTCACCAACGTGGCAGTTGCGAATACGTTGTAGTTTATGACTGCATAATAAATATATATAGTTGGAGCGTTAATGTTGTTAATATATGTACATGTGCATGTATGTGTGTGCGGGTGTTGCTTTGGCTTTAGAATAATTGGCAAAAGAATTTTAATGCGACATATGGCAAGAAACCAACGACAACCTTGTCCCTGAATTTGCATTAGCATTTAACCACACAACGTATACGCAACGTGTTGCCCAACCGGTTCGATTCGGCTTGCTGTTGCAAAAGCACTTTCACATGCCACAATTTCCGTTCGCAACTTGTTGTGCGTTGCGCAACAGCTGCACGTTGCATCTCCTCATGTCACCTTGACTCTGAAACTGAAGTGCAACGATGACAACACGTTTATGGTCAAATTGCTACCAGTTGGCATTTCGTTGGCCACATTTGGCCAGATCCAGATGCATTTGCGATACAGCGGATATAGCCGCAGCTATTGCCATATGCCATTAGTCAAAATACATGTGGCTAACAACAAATAGCAACTAGCAAGTAGTTAGTGCCAAGTTACTGACCCCTTGTCGACAATTTTGTTATTCAATTGCAGCTGGCATTGATCGCATTAGCAGCCGCCTCGTGGGGCGATACAAGTCAAAGTCAGTACCACATTCAAACGGATGAGGGACCAGAGAGATACTTCCGCTTCCAAACCGATAATGGACAGTTTCGCAAAGAGAAACGTCTACAGGATGGCACAGTCATCGGTAAGTAATAAAACAAATATGAAAAATTAATAATTGCTGGTTAGTTGAATGCAATTGATGAATAACAGGAAAAGGGATTAAGAAAGTAACTTCCAGTATAATTATTTATTTATTTAAGTATTGCCGTTAAGTTTTTTTTCAATCTTCTTTTTATCGATATATTAAACAGGCACTGAAGCCTGGATTGATGCAGCTGGCTTTTTGCGTCAAAAGGACTACATAGCCGATAAGGAGGGCTATCGTATACTCAAATCAAAGACCATCTTTGTGGGACAAGGCCGGGGCATTGAGGTAACTGTTCAACAACAAAAATATCCCACCTTATACTCACACAAATCTATTTGCAGGACGCTATCAAGTCCACAAAGGCAGCGCCTGCTCAATCTGGCATTCTGGTTGATGGCAATGCTGGTGGCAATAGTGTAAGTGGTGGCTATCGCAAGCAAAGCTATGGTTATAGCAGCACAACATCAACCACAACGCCGCCACCACCACAGCCTTTATATGAGCCACCTAATTTGGCTACTGCCAATCTGGCTTCGGGTGTGGGTAAGCTGAACTATTTGCCACCAGAGCAGGCAGCCAAGCTGCAGCCACAAACACAGCTAGGCTTTGATCATTATCCTGACGAGCTGCCGCGTGCTCGAGATCAGCTGCTCCGAGGCAATGTACATATTCAGCCCAATGCGGAGCCCATTGACCATATCAACGCCATTAATGTATACGACGTGGAGGCAGACCATAACTTTGCACCAGGTCGTTTTGCTGCTGTGATTAGTTCGACAACACCTCGTGCGCCTGTGTTTGTGGCGCCACCCTCACCATCACTCTCCACACCGGCACTATCAATGCTGCCACCCTTGGACGCCTCACACCATCGACGTCTGCGTCCACGACCGACAGCCATAGGCATTGTGTCCAGCACGCCGGCGCCCATTGCTGCCGGCTATAATTATGGCTACTCAACGCCAAAGCCTTTCTCCCCCTCCCTTCCTGATGAAACTGACTATCAATATGCGCCCTCACCCACACCCTCGAGCAGTGGTTATGGCTACTATACACCCAACTCACCGCTGGATGTGAATGCGCTAGATGCAGCTGCATTGCTGCCACCATTGCCAGATAGAGCATACCGCCGTCGTCTGCGTCCGCTGCACAGCAACCACTTGGATGCATCGGATTATGATGGTGTGGGTGTCACTCGCAATGGTTTTCGCTATGTGCTGCCCAAACAGTATCACGAAGAGGCCCAGGTGGGTGACAAGCGAGCGGGCAGCTTTGGTTATGTGGATCCTTTCGGCATACGTCGAGTTGTCTACTTCAATGCATCGCCGGGACGTGGATTTGTGCATCGCAACAATAACCAGTATGTGGGTGCAAATGGAGCGCCCTACGATGATCCTGGACCAGCGCAGCTTGTGAATGAGTAAACGAACAATTGGAAACGATAAGCAACGATCGAAGCTTCCTTGTGCGCAGCGCTCAAAGTGGTGCTTAAACTAGTATAAGCAATTCCAAATACAAAAATAACTGCCCCCTTACAAAGCACCAAAACTAACCGAGTAGCCTCAATCTAAAGAAATTACGGACACTAGTAAGGGTATTCAGGCATCAATGGCATGAAAACTCTAAATGAAAATCATTAAAAATGTGCACATAGTGAATGCCCTTAATACAATGAATGAATCACTGGACTAATCTGTAAATAACAACCACGCTTTACACATTTCTCTCAAACAAAAACACACGAACAAAACAAAAGCAAAACAAAACGAATATCTGTGTTAATTAATTTAATACTTATAGTATGTGTAACTTAATTTATGAATTATCCAATACAATTGTGCAAATTGTTGCGCAGTAGCTCTAGTTTGTAATTAGCACCCACAATTATTTAGTTAAGTAAATATCGTTTCATGTATTAATCTTGCCATATTAACAACACGTAAATAAATGCTAAACAAATACACACGCACACGCACACAACAAACAAAACACACCCACGCAGACACACACAAGTAAAAACACCTAGCCTTTAAATCAGTGAGTAATTTCTTTGTCAATAGTTGTTCATTATATAAAATTTCAATCGTTTTTTAATATATTCTGCAAATTCCTGAAAACAATGAGCACCCGTTGCAAAAGAAATTATAGCATTATAATATATTTATATTTAACAAACTATCGTTTAATATTTAGCTTTACAAAACATAATAATAAAAATTATTTAATAGCTAAGAGTATTTTATTTTTTTTTAATCGCGTTTTTGATGCTTTTTAACCTGCCGTTTTCTTGCACCACAGCAACACTGACATAAGGCATACAAAATAATTATAGGAATCAAGGCAAGAACTGCCAGGACATCCAAGGAATGTGCTTGGAAGTAGTTGAGTTCCTTGGCTGTTGAGTGCAAGTGAACAGGATCGGGATTCCTTAGCAAATACTCCACCCACCAAACAGCCAACTCCAACGGCTGAACAGGATTATCACGTAAGCGTTGTGAACGCAATTTCATAGCTTGGGAATAACTTTTGTTCTCGGCGATCTCTCGTATGGCTGAGACCAGCTGTTCCGTAGTCATATTCCGATAGTTAATCTGAACAGCAGCGCCTGCATTTACAGTTTGGATTAGGTTCTGCAAAGGAAAAAGGTATTAGTCCGGATACCTTGAACTTCCATGATTCTATTACTCTAAACTGATCCAAGAACAAGGGAATACCAACTAAGGGTACACCGTGCCAGGTAGCCTCCTGTGTGCTCAAACCACCACAGTGTGAGATAAACAATGTCAATGATTTATGAGCTAAAAAGAAACAACAATTTATTACTTATTACCCAAAATATCCCGCTGTGGCAAAAAATCCTTTACCAAAACATTACGCGGCATTTGAACATCCTTAAGGAACGCCTGGTCAAACTTCCATATGAAATTATAGTCAGGCAATTGTCTGAAAGTCTCCACTATGAGCATCTTGGTCTTACTATCCACATTCTGTGGCAACATATTGGTGCCCAGTGAAAAGAAAATGGCACCACGCTTGCCACTTCTCATAAACGAATCCAAGTCTTGGGGCAGAGGCTTACCCGGTCTGCCCTGCATGCCACCGACTTCAATAATATTGGGTGGCAAGGCCTCCACATAATCCGTGGCTGGATGAGAGTTGACCAACGATATCTTTGTAAGTTTTGCCAACTCCGATAGGGATGGCATATCAGGTTCAAAAAATGGCCGCATTAAATCATCGAGCAGAGGATAGTAAACCCAACGACGGTAACTGAAATAGAAGTAAATTTTATAAACTCATCATATACAAAAAATAAACAAAATACTTACATTGTGTCAAGTGCAAATATGAGCGTGTTATCTAAACGCTGTAAGAAGCTCATTTTCGGATTATACAGCGATGAGAAATACGGTATCAGTGCGGGAAAATAATGATTAGACATAAAATCGAGCGTTATGGGCGGATTGTGAAAAGCTGTCATGCCCATTATGGGCGGATAACGAAACTTGTGCGCAAATCCTAACAAATATGGACCCATTGTATAATCGTGAATTATCAAATCAAACTTCATATCATTTGGATAATCTAACAGTATCTGAAAACCTTTCGATTTAGTAATACATTTGGCCGTTTTCAGCCCGAAATCGTAGTGAAGAGGTATAACCTTGTAGTCGCCAAGGCCAATAAATGTATTCAGATCAATGTTATCTCCATCATCTTTATAAAAATCATACGCGCGTTCTAAATATATATAGGTAACATTTGACGGCACCATATCGTTAGGTCGTGGCAAATTAACCGACAATATGGTTAGATTATGTCCCCGTTCAGCCAGCTCGTGTAGTAGAACACTATTCCTATAAAACGCAATAAATCATTTATAAGTTGTTCGTTAATATGCAAATGATATTGACTTGCCATATGTGATGACTGTGAGATGTCATGCCCATCAATGCTAAAATATTTGCACCCAATGCACTGCCAAGCAAGTGCATCGCAATTGCAATGATTATGCCGAGATACTTGGCGTTGCACATTCTGTTGGCTACTAAAGTTTAGTCAAAATCGCTCTGCTGTTTTATAGCGCATTTTTGAACAAAACAATTTTAAGTTCGAAAACTGATAAGGCAGTGTTATCATTTTAAAGATTAAACGTGGCAAAATCTTCCGATGCAAGTAAGCGCTAGAGCTGATAAATTATTATTAAGTAACAAACTTTTTTCTATCTACAAACATTATTTGCCCTGCCCTTAACTATAATCATCTTAAGTATTGTGCTTAATGAAAGCAAGCAGTGCAAATAGAGCTTTCTGATCGAACCTAACCTAACCTAATAATCGCACTCTCTTTGTTAAGTCTTATCTGTTTTTTATTACTCTTAGATGGCTTTGCTTTTATTGTAATTTCTTGTGTTGTCATATTCTTTTCGAGAGCACATAACTGTTTGGCACACAATTCTACACACAAATTCAAATAAGTAGAGAATTTTTGCGTTTGTATCAGTGCGTTTTTGCGGTTTGCCGGCAAAAGTAACCAAGTCGTGGATTGTTTTGTTAATCTATCGCATGCTTGAAGTGCAACAGCTTTAACATTAATATAATGAAAACTTTAGCAGCATTTTTGCTGCTGCTCATTTGCAGCGATTGGCAACAGTTAGAGGCGGCCAACATTTTGTGTTTAGTTGCTACTCCGGAGCATAATAATCCCAGTTGGTTGCAGCCACTCTTTGAGTCACTCGCCGCTCGCGGTCATTTACTGCATGTTTTAACCACAGAGCAGACTGATCCGGCGATTCCTGGTGTGACTCATGTACCATTGTCAAATGATAACGATGTGATCAACAAGTATTACAAGGACGAAATGGGATTCTATTATAAAAACTGGGACATCAAGCAGGTGCTGATCTGGTACGAGGCTTTGTTGGGCAACTGTCGTTCAACACTCGCTATTGATTTCGAATCGATATTCGAAAGGGTGTATGTCAATTTCGATTTGATTATTTACGATGCCACCTATTCCTTTGAATGTGGGCTAATCAAGTTGCCCAAGTATGGCTCTGTGCCAGTGATGGCCGTGAGTAGTGGTAAACTAACCACAGATTTGATGGAACTAGTCCGGGCAGAGGACACAATTAAACCGTCAACTGTTCCCCATTTTATCAGTCAGCTGCCTAGGGAAATGAGCTACTGGCAACGTATAAAAAATCATGTTGTGTACTTGGCTGAATCCTAGTAAGTTTTAAAATTTAAATGTATTTTAATTCAAACTAATGCATTGCGCTTTCGTTTTCTGTCAGCATTCGTTGGAGTGTCGTTCATCCTGTTATTAATGGTATTTTTAAGAATGGCTACAAAAATCCAGAGGTTCAGGTTGTTCTGCTCAATACTCATCCAGTGCTAGATCATGTCCAGAATATACCACCAAATGTCGTCGAAGTAGGTGGTCTTCATATTCGAGCTGAGTCGGAGCCATTATCTTTTGGCTTACAAGAGTTTATTGAACGCTCATCTGAGGGTGTTATCTATATTAATCTGCCATATATTGATCTCATGTATGGTGTGGGCTTAAAGGCCATTGAGAAAATGGTCAGGGAGTATCATCAGTTTGGTTTTCTCTGGAATGTGAATAATGTAAATGATTCTAAGTTGTCAGAGAATTTTCACAATTTGAGAAACATTAATGTGTTGCCAAAAATGCAGCAGAATATTCTGGGTTAGTTCAAATTTTATTGCCCTGAATCTTATGATTGATTGAACTTTGACTATTTTGTACAGCTCAATCCAATGTAAAGATTTTTGTTAATCATGGCGATAGTTTTGGTGTTCAAGAAGCCATCTATAATGCAGTGCCAGTTATTGTGTTGCCATTGCTGTTGGATCAGCTAAATGTGAGTGGAAAACTTTAAAAATCAAAGATTTTTATATTAATAAACTATAAATTAATATTACAGAACGCACAACGCGTCCACGAACGCAATTTAGGAGTTAGGATAAATGTTGGCGACTTCGATGAAAACAGCCTCTCGGCAGCTCTTAAGCAAATAGTACGAAATGAAAAATACTTAAGTGCGTTGACCCAGGCACAGCTCAATTTTCGCACTCGCCCTTTGAAGCCCGTAGATCTGGCCGTTTGGTATGCAGAGGAATTGGTTAGCCAGCCAGAATTGTTAAAACATTTACCACTGCCAGAATCTCTTGATCATTGCTATTTTGTTAGGCAATCGTTAGATGTTTTAATTTATCCACTCTTCTTCATTCTCTTTGTAATAATCAACTTTATACTTGCAATTTTTCGAGTACATTACAAACAGAAGAAATATGAACAGGCAAAGATTGAAGCTAATAAGGAGAAAATAGCAAAGGACAAAAAGCAGAAACTGGAAGAAGAAAAGAAAGAAGATTAAATTTACTTAAGCATTGAGTATTATACTGAGTCTTAAATAAAATCAATCTGAATAGTTAACTAACAAACGTGCAACGTTTTTACTTTTAATATCGGTTGGAATCAGGCAAAGCGTTAAAAGCGGCAGAAAAGAGTCCAAGACAAGCAGTGCACTGCTTGAAAAATGCTGCATTTGAGCTTAGACGTAGTCTAAAAAAATCTAGCTGCTCGTTGAAAGCTGTCTAAAAGTATGCAGCACTATTTCAATGTAGCTTGAAAACTCTCTTGACTACACATAAAGAGTACCCCTAAGTCTCTCGCATAGGCGAATTATGTTAACCCACAATACAGGTATATAAGTCTTACGATGCAGATTGTTGAAATTTGTTACCTTGCTGGCAACAAGTGAAAGATAAACAAATACCTGGCTCTCAGTACCTCTTGAGAACCGGCAGCGAACAGAACAAAATGCTATCGAAGCTGAAAAAAACCTGCTGCTATTCAAAGCAATGCACATATGCGAAGCCGTTTGACTTAATACCAGGTCCACGCGGTCCGTTTGGTTTGGGTAATCTATACAATTATATGCCTGGCATTGGTGCCTATTCCTGGTTGCAACTGCACAAGGCCGGAGAGGATAAGTATGAGAAGTATGGCTGTATTGTACGGGAGACAATAGTGCCGGGACAGGATATTGTGTGGATCTATGATCCCAAAGACATTGCAACTGTACTCAACGAACGCGACTATCCGCAGCGCCGCAGTCATCTGGCACTGGCCCAATTTCGCAGGGAGCGACCGCATCTCTACAAGACAACGGGTTTGTTGCCCACAAATGGACCGGACTGGTGGCGTCTACGTTCACAGCTGCAAAAGGAACTAAGTGCACCACAAAGTGTGCGCAACTTTGTGAATGAGGTGGATGGTGTGACCAAAGAGTTTCTTACATACCTGGAGCAGACTGAAGGATTAGGATCTTCCATTGATATGTTGCCTAAGCTAACACGACTCAATTTGGAACGTAAGGGAAGTTTTCGCATATCTCAAATTCATTACTTAATAACTTTTTATTTCAAGTTACCTGCTTGTTGACGTTTGGAGCGCGTATACAATCTTTTGAGCCAGAGGAACAGCATTCCTATTCCCGTTCCACACGTCTGATGCACGCTGCTGAAACCACAAACAGTTGCATTCTGCCCACTGATCAGGGCTTACAGCTCTGGCGTTTTATGAATACTCCAAGCTATCGTAAGCTGAGCCAAGCTCAAACTTACATGGAGAGTGTCACTTTGCAGCTCTTGGAAAAAACTGTGGCAACAGGCACAGGTGGATCATCTTTAATAAGTGCCTATCTGCGAAATCCTGAACTCGATCGCTTTGATGTGATGGGCACAGCTGCGGATTTACTTTTGGCTGGCATTGATACCACCTCGTATGCCTCGGCCTTTCTGCTCTACCATGTCGCACGACATCCGCAAGTGCAAGAGCGTCTCTACCAGGAGGCACTCAAGGTGCTGCCACAACCAGAGCAGTCATTAGGCGCTGACTCCTTGCGCACAGAGATAACCTATACAAGAGCTGTGCTCAAGGAGTCATTGCGTTTAAATCCAATTTCTGTTGGTGTTGGACGTATACTCAATCAGGATACGGTGCTGAGTGGCTACGTTGTGCCCAAGGGGGTAATGATAACAGATGTTTTTGTAAAAAATATAAAAATATTTAATCTGTCTAATGCTTTAGACCACTGTGGTAACACAAAACATGATAGCTTGTCGTCAGGCTCAACACTTTCCTGATCCTCTGCGCTTCCAACCCGATCGTTGGCTAAAGCAACGCGTTGCTCTCAATCCTTACCTGGTACTGCCCTTTGGGCATGGCATGCGTGCCTGCATCGCACGTCGTCTTGCCGAACAAAACATGCACGTTCTATTGCTGAGGGTAAGTAACATTAAACTCATTTATAGATTTTGTCAATTTGCAATTCAATTTGAGCAGCTGCTGCGCAACTATGAGCTCATCTGGCGAGGTTCAACGGATGCGGAGTTGGATATTGTAACGTTGCTGATCAATAAACCCAATCTGCCAGTTTTAATTGAATTGAAATCGCGATTAGCAAGTCAAAACTGAAGAAGCGCAATCGAGGGCTACAAATTTTGTTCACTGTTTATTTGCGTTAAAAATTATAGTTTTAAATAAATGTTCAAGCTATATCGTTTTTATTTAAAACAAATGTAAATCATATGACTAGTGTTTATGTTTATTTGCGTCTTTTTATTATTATATATATAATTAAAAGGCTGCGGGTGTTTTGGTCTTCACATACTACACAAAACTATAGAAAACAATAATTGATTTAATCTCTTACTTTTTGAATACAAATGGAAAGGCATACGCATGAAATTCTTTAAGATGGTGCCAAAAAGTCGATTTACAATTGTTTATCGTAAAGAGTAATACTCGAAAGTAAGTGAGAGTTTGCTCTGGCTGCAGGATTGTCAATGTTTGTGAATATTTAGATTTCTTTGACAACACTGGCTGCAAGTTTATAACTAAGTGTATAATTTATAAATATTATTATTAAAGTTATACATATATATGCATTTAATTGGGTGTATGTGTGTATATGGCTTTAAAAAATGTTCCTATCCTGGTTGCCCCACTTAAGAGCCCCATTTTAATTGCTCTTATACTGCTATATTGTTAACGTAACCGAGGTACAGTCACGCCCTGACGCAAGTTCAACTCTCTCTCTCTTTTGCTTTACCCCTTCCTTTCTGTCTTATTACTAAACAAGCTATCGTTTCACTATGATCAGACTGATTGATTTATGTCAAGTTTAAGTCAAAAATATGTCGCTTATACTTCTCCTGTATTTATCGTCGCTCTATTACTTCTTCTTCATTATGTACTGTTGTGTTGTATTTGTGTTCTAACCTATAAGGACTTTGGTTGTTTGCCGCACTAAACGCTAGGATGATTGGTGAAAAAATACATATACAACTAGATTACTCTTGGAGCTAAACCGTCTGCGGGAACACATCTGGATCTTGCTGTTCACAAAAAATACATTTATATACTATATATATGATGTTCCTTGCAGGTTGGGTTTCTTTTTCAGACAATCAGGTCGTTGGGCCCTATTAACTACTCGTTTATATGGCTAAATCGTTGAATATGTTATTTAGTTTTTGTTTTTGCTGATGAAGTTTTTTGAGATATGAGTTAACTAACTGACCTGTTCTGCTGCCTTAAAGCTCCAACAGCAGAACCTCCTCGTGCTAGAGTATATTAAGCAGAGATGAGTCCATCATGCGATCATCATACAGACTAAGAGTCTTAGAGGCTCGAGCCTTTCTCACCGAACGGGGTACATCTCCGGGAGTTTTAACCCGCTCACTGGGATCCCTCAGACGTTCACTGCTGCCCCTTCCACTGAAGACCTCTCGGAAGACTTCCAAACTATGCTGGCGTCGCATTTGTTGCTCCGTTGGTGGCAACATGTTGCTGCCACAGTTGCTTGTCACCAGCAAAGAATTTGTGCGCAGATGACCTGGACGACGTTTCGGCGCTCGATTGGCGGAAAACATGTGCAGCTCATTCTCATTGATGTTATTATTGTTGTTGCTGGCGGTGTTAATGTGCTTGATGAGGCTGCTCGAAAGTGAACGGGGCACAATGTGAGCGGGTGTTCCAGTCCGGTGCTCAGCGCTCCTAAGCTGCAGGAGGTTAGTTCTGTCCAGTGGCTGTAGTGGACTTAAATCAAGATTGTTGGGTCGCCTTAGACCAACAGACAGGCGTGTATTATTTCCATCCATGCCCTTGAGTGCAGCCACTAGATTGGACTTTTCCTCGCCCAGTTGGAGTTGCCGGCATAGCTCCTCGGCGTGTTCCTTACGAAAGAGTTTCTTCTGGATGAGTGCTCGAACTCCATGCCAACCTCGCAGCTTGTGATCTGTGTTCTGTTGTTTCGGGAAACCTTGACCCAAACTTGAATTGTGCTTCTGTTGATGGCTGGCGATGAGCTCCTCCACGCTAACATCATGCTCCAGACAGGATAGACTCTGTTCCTGCTGAGGCTGCGGCTGAAAGCTATGCTTCTTGCTGCGCTCCACTAGAACAGGTGGGGTCCGTAAAGGCTGTGGAGCCAGATTACGTTCCTGACACGGATTTCGACCTTGCAGATGTGGCTGCAGTTGCGGCTGTGCATAGTTCAAGTGATTTTTTTCCGTGGGCAGCTGTTGATTGGGCGGCGGTTGCAGTAAGCCACCATCTGCAGATGTGAGCTGTCCTTGTGCCTGATGCACTGCAGCCGCAGTGGTTGTGGTTGTAACTTGGAGCTGTGCATCCGGCGAAGCTAGATTATTTGTATTGAGCAATGGACTTGCGGGCTGTACCTGCAGCCGTGGACGCAAGCTGGACATCTCCTGCATGCGTTCTTCGGCACACAATGAAGTCAACCGAGCATCTGCATCATGATCCCAGCAATCCTCACAGGTGTCCCGCACCAGCTTGGCAGCGGCACCACCACCCCAGCCCGCTGGAAACAATGGACGTGCCTTGTGACGCACCACCAGGGCCTGCATCTGATCAAAACTGGGATGTGGACCTACTTCTTGCTCGTAGGGTGCTTTATACGGCGGCGTCAACTGGCCAGGTGCATAAAACTCTGAGCAGCGTGTCGAAACCTCCCAGAGCACCAGACCCAGTGCATAAACATCCATTTGCTTCAGGGAAGTCTCACAGTCACGCAAATTGACGGCACCCTCGAGTAGCTCCGGAGCCATGTAGCGCAGGGTTCCCACCTCATTAATGCTCTTCGTTTCAGCCATGGCCACTTCGCCCTTGTACTCATACTTGGATCCGAATACTTTCAGGGCAAATCCAAAGTCAGCTACGCAACAGCTAAGATCCGCTTGAACTAAAACATTCCTAGTGTTGAGATCCCGATGGGCTACGCAGGGTTTATGAAGATCACCTAATCGGAGCTCTGTATGCAGATGGGAGAGGCCACGTGTTACGGAGCGCAACATGCCACAGCATTGTGAAAAGTCTGTGGTATTGGCAATGAGCCAATCCTGCAAGCAACCAAGAGGAGCTAAGGATAGTACCAACTGGTACTCCATACGACCATCCATAGTGCGACGTTCATCGTAGCCTGAATAGGAAAAAATAGGTTATATCTCAATACTCTTATTTTCTTGTTCCTCTCCTCTCACTTACCAAAATAGCTTAGCAGCGCTGGACAATCCATCAGTGGCAGTGCATAGATGTTTCTCTCATTCACATAATACTGATGATGCGCCTCCGGATAGATCTTAACAGCCACTTCCTGTTCATGGAGCAGACCCTTCATCACCGTGCCATATTTTCCACTACCCAGCATGCCAATCAAATTCATATTATCGACGTTGCGTAGATTAGAACTGTAACCAGGTCCCGAGGGTGCCAACGGTGATTCCTCCGGTTCACTCTTCTCCTTGACACCACGACAATATTGCACCGCAAACAGAATACCAATAATGATGACCGTTAAGAGTCCCACACAACTCAATAATGTTGTGGCTCTAAGTGAGTTTTCTTGATGTGATGCAGCTTGATTGGTAACCGCAGCTCTCACTTTGTTGGCCAACTCCATTGGTGCTGGCTCAACAATAGCCACTTGTGCATTACACAGCTCCCCCGAACAGCAGCAATAGTACAGGGTATTATTACGTGATGTTGGCGCCGAACTTGTGCATTCAGTTTGACTGCAAATGGAATTCCGATCCGTATTGTCTTTCCAGCAGCCTAAGAAAAAGAGAGTCTTTGTAAGTTTTATACAAGAAAGGAAATATATTTGCCAATTTTTCGAGAGGAAATTGAGATTTTCGAGAAACTGATAAGGTCGTGGTTATCTTCAAAGTTCTTACACAAAACTTGATTCGTTTTGCTTACCTTGCTTAACTAATCTGGTGCCGTTGGCTGTCTGGTTCCACAGACTGAAACAAAAGGTATATCCCTCAGTGCAACTTCGTTTATGCGGCTCACTGGGCGTCATATTGGACTCAAGTAGCTGTTGCTGTTGCTGTTCAGCACTGATGCCCTCACTGTTCTCCTGCTCATAGTCATCATCATGCTGGGTATTGTCGTTCTCCATGTAACTCATGCAGCTATATTGACGACTTGGTGCAGGCGCTACAAGAATAAACAAAATTGAAAATCATTTATTTTCTGTTTGGACTTAAATCTAGTAGTATCTGGTACTTACAGGCTAAGACTAGCGTTATCGTGGCCAAAAGCAGCAGTATGGCTTGCTGCCATCTCCAAATACGCCGAGACATGTTTGCGTATTTAAGATAATCTTTCGTTTGGAAAGCGCGTTGATGGACCTTTGTTTTTCGTTGTTTTTTTTATTGTTGTTGTGTCTGCTTTTATCACCCCAACTCCTTGACGCGTTTTGTTTATGGCATTTTGTGGCTGATGGGTTGAGTTAATAATCACAAATATTGCTGAAATACACATAAAATTAAACAACAAGAATAAGTTTTGTTTATTGCTTTTTCGCTTTTGTTTATAAATAAGTAATAATTTTAAGCAATCACAAGTCTGCCAGTCGAATTTCAATTCAATTCTTTTTGTTTCTTTGCTGTTTTCTGATATTACTTCTGTTTCAGTTCTTGTTTCTTGAGTTGTTTACGGGCCGGGAACTGTTTCTGTATTCAACTAGCGCGCTTTAGAATTTTTTTGCACGCTTTGCAATTTTATTTAGCGACGCAAGCGATAATATAACGATAGCGCCCAGACCTAAATACTCAATCAACTTGGCCGCTTCAGCAAACTGCACAAAAATAACACAACACTGTCACAATTGTTGTTGTTGTTGCTGTCGTTGTTGTCGTTGGCGCTGCTCACCCACCCACTTTCTTGATAGCTGAAATAGGGGGCGTATCACAGAAAACGTTGGACTTTGGAATCATTTGATGCCGCCTACACACCACATTGTGCCCGAGTAGAAGCGAATTATTATTATTATTATTACTGAGCAAAAGGGGGAAAAGAACAAAAACATAATTTTGAATAACACCACAATAAACTGAATGCCTAAAAGGTTTATAATAACAGCAGTGTAGTCGACGACATCTCAAAAACTACTAGACAGATCTTGGCTAAATTTGATCTCAGATACATAAAGGATACGGAAAAAGTGTAATTATATTGAGAACTATCTTTTTTCATTTTTGTGCCAATCGCCTTTCCCCATTAAAGTGGCGCCTGTGACGCTGATTAGAAATATGTTGTTGCTGGCTTTCATTATGTGCTTGACTGAACTTTGGATGTCTTAGCATATTACGTGAATAACTTTACACGTTATTTGTGTTGTTGTGCTCACTTTATCTTAACTCTCTCACACACACACCTAGTAATTTACGTATAATAACGTTTCAAAATAACGTTATTGCAGGTATTTGGGTTAATTGCCTGCAAGATGTTCTCAGCATAGACAGGATAATTAAATGTCAACGTTAAAGATAAAAGTCTAGAAAAGTCTTTTAATTAGAATGCAACACATGAGAGCAATTTCTTAGAACATGTGAGTACAACTCTTTGATGTTCATGCTGTTGACTGTCTGTGAATAAAAAATGAAACGAAAAGCTTTGTTTGTCATTTTATGGAAAGATAAGGAACCACAAGAAAATTGAGATGGATTAAGAATACAAACGTCGTGTCACGTTAGAAATAAAAAGGATTTTATTAATACATATTTATATTGAGCTTACAAATATGCAAACCATAAACACCCAAGAAGCAGTAAATGGAAATGTAACAACGCAAAGCTTTTAAGCAAGCAGTAGATTTACTGAACAAGTTCGGATCAATATTTGAATATCAATAGCATTAAGTGTTTCATAATTTTTGACCCTTAACACGTTGCCATTACAATATTTCACGCATGTAAGTCTAAACATAGTAACTTATTGTGCAGGCTTTTGCTTTATGCTTTGTTTTTCGCACGTTATCGCCAATGAGAGAAAACGTCGACGCCGGCGCGTGCTTGGTACAAAGAGAAAGAGACCGAACAAACCACTTCAAAGTCTGGAAGGGGCACTCTCAATATTTACTTCAACCTGGCATTTGAGTCATCGCTCTCACTCTCTCTCTGCAGCACATGCGCACGCTGCCTGGCATAGGCACAGCAAAATTGAGAAAGAAATAGTGAGAGAGAAGCACAACTGGCGCGCCAAAACAGGTTCCCTAAGGTGAATGGGGCTGCGGTGGGGGGCAATGGCGGGTGTCTGTTCCAGCATGACAGCCGACGGCGCCAGTTAATTGCAAACTTTTTTTTTATAGCCATTTGCTGTTGCGTATCTTTCGTTTCGTTTTTGTTGTTGTTGTTGTTGGGGGAACTGTGTAGTGAGCTGATTAACTTTTTGCATGCTGAGACTGCGTTCAAGTGTATGTATGTGTGTGTGTATGTTTATTTGTGTATTTTGGTGCGCATCTTTGCAAAAAATGCGACAGCATCGTTGACGATTGTGTGTATATGCAGAAAATCAATGCACAAACACAAACAGCAACATAAAAGTGCATTCAAAAGGCAAAGATGTGACTTCTTTTTATTCTTCTTTACAAGAGGAGGGCCCTTCTAGGTTCTGTTTCGTTTTTTTTTTGTTTGCATCAGGGTGGGTGGGCGCCAAAGTCTTGACTGTCAAGTGAATGCATGTGAGTCTGTGTGTGTGAGTGTGTGTGCGTGCGTGTTTGCTTGTGCGTGCGCAGACCTGCTACAAAATTGATTTTTCCAAGTCATTTCGAGTTGTTTGCCGCAAATTGAATAATAACTTGGCAAGAAACTGCCAAAATTTGTCAAGTTTAGTGTTGTAGTTTTCTAGATGTTGTTCCAAATTGTTATTACAAAATTTAAAACCTAAGCTTACACTTTTATTCGATTGTATTTTAGGGCATGCCCGCACTGAATTATTCACTTCTTATTTCTTGTATGTATTTGCTTTATTTTAAATGTTAAACTGCACATAAGCCATTTATTATTGCGGCCGGCGCCAGACGTTCGCTTGTTTGTTTCTGTTTTATTATATTTGTAAAAAATATTTAACTCCCCCACCAACCAACTTTGTGTATTGAAAATTAAGCTTGCTGCTGCGCGACGTTTTTGCAAATTGCTTTGTTGCTGTTTGCTTTTTGCCGTTGGACGCCGCCTTTGCCGTCGCTCGCTGAGCACTGACTGAGGGAGACTTAGGCGCCAGCAGCGTCGTTGACGGCAGCTGCGTTGTCGTTGTTGGGTTTGTAGCAGCATGCGCATATTTACGAAGCAGCGTGTAATGGCACACACAGCGACTGGCGCTCTCACAGAAAAAGAGAGTGAACGAGAGAGCTTCAAAACGAGAGAAAACAAAGAGCTTTGTATCACTTGTTGAATGCAAGCAGTTCAAAATAATGGTTTTATTTAATTGATTGACAGATACATTTTTACTACAGCTCGATAACGTGAGCCGGCAGCACTTGACCAGCACAAGTGCCAAATCCTATGCGCAGGCCATTCTTTTCACAGTGTCCGCGTATGATGACTTCATCGTAGTCCTGCAGAAATTTGCGCGTCTTGCCACCTTGCAGCTCCACCGTTTTTGCACCGCGCCAGCACAGCTCCAACATCGAACCATACGAATCGGGAGTCTCGCCACTAATCGTGCCCGATGCCATCAAATCACCAGGACGCAAATTGCAGCCAGTTATTGAGTGATGGGCAATCTGCTGCAGTGGTGTCCAATATAAATGCTTAAAGTTCGACTTGCTTATCAGCGTCTCATTATCATTGGCAGCTGGAGAGAAAAAAAACCATTTAAATAACATTATGTCACTCATATTAATATGAAAAACATACGCTTTAGTGACACTTCCAAATTGATGTCAAAGTTGAAAGGCAAACTCTGACGCAAGTAAGGCATGACTTCCGGTTCCTGTGGGAAATTGTCGAGCAAAAATGGTTTTAATGCTGCCGTCGTTACCACCCATGGTGATATGGTTGTGCCCATATTCTTGGCCGTAAATGGACCTAGTGGCACATATTCCCATTTCTGGATATCGCGAGCCGACCAGTCATTCATCAAGGTAAAACCAAAGACATTCTTCCAGGCATCGTCCACTTTAATGGGTTCGCCCAACTTATTACCCGGGCCGCCAATGAAGAAGGCCATTTCAAGTTCAAAGTCCATCAGCTTGCAGGCTCCGAAGATCGGCTTCTCATTGCCATCGGGCAAAGTCTGTCCAAGAGGGCGGCGTATGGGTGTTCCGGACACAACAACTGAACTGGCACGTCCATGATAGCCCACTGGCAGATGGCGCCAATTCGGCATTAGAGCGTTATCTGCTCCACGGAACATAATGCCCACGTTGGTGGCATGATGAATGGAGGAGTAAAAGTCCGTGTAATCACCGATCTGAGCCGGCAAATGCAGTGAGATTTCCGATTGAGGCACAAGAGCACTGCAAAGAACATGAGAATTACTTCTTAAACGCCACTATAAAGTGTTATTGGGTAACGTACACGCTCCTCAAGTCCACGTTGAGTTCCACTTCTGAGCCTTTGAGAAGCAAGTTTTGGGTTTGTGTCCTTACTGCATCCCAAACCTCATGACCCAAGCTCATCAGCAAGTTAAGAGTTTCCGCTTGCAGGGCAGCCTTATAAAAAAACATTAGCATTTTGAAACATCAAGCAGTGCACAGTATTTACCTGCAGCGGGAGTGCAAACAAATGCGACACAGCTTTTAGATCCAACACATACTCACCAATGGCGACGCACAAGCGATGGGTGTTCTAAAACAATCAAATAGAAATAAAACGATATTAGACCACGATATTCACATTCTAGATAAGCAGCAAAACAGGTGTTACACATTTTATAGTTTAGCTGTTGTTATTATGCATATTAGGTGGCCAGATTGTTTTTGTAAACAAACTAGTTTGTCTTAGAATTTATGCAAATGATATGCGCCCAAGTTATCTTCGTTTTAAAGCCACATGGAATATTAAGAAAAATTAACTTAGGCAAACCATTTGTTCTCGAACTTCAAGAAAACGAAAAACAAACCACATGAAAATTCTATAATATATATTCTATGTAATGTTCATGTCTAAGTTCTTTTACTTACGTTCGATTTGGTTGAGAAGACAGCATATGGTAAGTTTTCCAATGGGAAATCACTACCCGCTGGCACTGGCACAAAGCTAACTGACATTTTATTCAAGTTTACACTATGGCTTGTAAAATTACAGCTTTTGGGCAGTTTTATGCTTATAAAACCGATTAAAATGACAGCAACAAATGGAAATGTGCTAAGCGCCAGAGCGATGATGACAACTGAGCGTTTACTCGACAACGATTGTCTTTATATACCAAGTTGTTGCTCTTAGGCCGGTTCGGCCGGTTTTTGTTTGTGCTCTTAACAAAACGAGCCCCTCGATCTGTAATCAGCTGCAGAGATCCAATTGAAACTCTCTCGTTTAGTTTGCTCTTTGGTTATTTGTGTAATTTATTATTTACTCGTATATTTATAATTTTGTATTTATATAATTTTCATTTAGATGCTATAATAATTTTTTTTTTATTCGAATTCACAAATATAAATACATAAATTTATACATGGAATGCAAATTATGTTTTTGTTTTTTTAATAATTCCATTTAATTGTTAATATATCTGATATACACATATGTATGTTATTTTGATTGAACTTAGTTAACAGCACATTAAAATACAATACATATATATTTTCGTTTGGAATTATTTATATTGGTATAAAGAATATTTTTGTGTACAGCGCGTGTATTTGTGAATGTTTGATATATCCATTACCCATGGGGCACATGAACCTAATGTATAATAATTTGACTTTTATCTTTCACTATTCCTTCATATCATGTCCAACACGCGGCTGCTGCTTTAAAGCAATTTAAAATACAAATCAAGTTGATTAAAACTTCTTAAATCAAATATTCTTATAACTTATAACGTTTTTTTTTAAAGGTAATTTTTCATATATTTTATATTAATTGCATTTAATTGACACCGAATATATACCATATACATAAACCTAAAGTTCAACTAAATGATTAAAATATGTACGTATTTAGTTAAATGATTATAGCACACAGTTTTGTATTTGGACTAGTTTTGGCGTAAAATCTCAGCAGCGGTTTTTTTTTTTACCAATTTATTTTGATTATAAGTTTGCAATATAATAAGCACAGGTCTCTTTTGATATATGTGTAGAGTTTTAAGGTACATATAATTGCCTGAAGCATAAACTTTGCCATGGATCAACTTTAGATATACTTTGTTATATAGCAGCAACGAAATTCATATAATTTAACCAATTCAAACAATAATCAAATATCATTCTCTTCTCCTAGTTGATATGTTAAGATTAACATATTGATCGATTGTTATGCGATAGTTTTGTTTTTGAAATTTTGTTGGGTGTTTTGTTTGTTTGTAGTTGTTGTTCTGGTGGTGAGTGTGGCGGGTGGTTGTTGTTTTTGTAGTTGTGTTGATTTATATAAATATACATCTAGATATTTATAGAGTTTAACTATATCATTTTAAACATGTAATGTGCAACAGTCGTAGATAAAATCAACTTGGCTTTCATACGTTTTTTTTTTGTTTTCTTTTTTTTTTTGATAACACTTTGATTATAAGTTATTATAAGTTTTCCAACACTTGCCAGACGCTTAAGAATAGAATAACGTAAAAGTGAATAAAATCAAACGTAACATTTAGTAACATTTTTGTGTGTGTTTTTCAAAACAAATGTACAGCAACATTGAACTTTGACTAGTTGAAAGAGTATGCCCATTTTGCGTTCTTATGATATGCTTTTTACCTTAAAGATACATCTTGGTTGTACGAACTGTGCAAAAACAGTAACTTCCATATCAACTGGATTCGCTTACAAATCATCGCCCAACCGGTGTATCTCATCGAGCATAAAGTCCACATCGATTTCAGTTACAGCAGCCGACGAGATGATCGACCGGAAAAAGTTTGGTCGTCGATCATCTGGCTGATATCCAACCATAAGTGTCCCCTTCTGCATCATGCGGCCCTTGATGATCGGACAGATCTGAAAATATAACAAAAATCCATATTGAAATACATACTTTATAGATGTTTTGGCTGATTTCTTACATTGGCCAGTTCCACTTCCTTTTTGGCATCATGTGGCACGCCCCTCAAACGCTTGGGCACATACCAGAACGAGACATTCACGCACTCTGGCTCCAGAATTAAATGGAATCGATCGGATTGCTCGCGAATACGCTTCAGTTGATACTGAACCAGCTCCATTAGGCGATCCTGCTGCTGCTCGAACCCTTCGGTGCCCTTGGCACGCCATTGCAGCCACAGCTTGAAGATGTCGTTGTGCCGTCCGCACTGAATGACCTTATCGCCGGTATCATAGCTTATGTCATACTGTTTGTCGGTCATGAACAGATACTCGGCTGACATCTGGTTGCAGCTGATGAGCAGGCCCTGAATGAAAAGAAATAAGTTTTGCCAAATCGTTATATAGAAGTTAAAGTATTTTCCCGTTTTTTGCTCATAAGTCAAGTTGAAATTTTAATTAAAATTCCGCCTGCCAAAAGGCGCAACTGTGTCCGATGGCAACATATTGCACAGAATGTTCAAAAAAAAAAAAACAACGAAAGAAAAGCCAATCGGAGGGTGACTTTGACAAAAGCAGCAACGGCGGCAACAGGGTTGTCAAACATTTGCTCATTCATTGTAGTTTCGTGCGAGCGACAACCCCTGCACACTGACTGCTGGATGTCTATCCGCTGTTGTTTGGCATGAAAAATAACAAGGAATTGTTTGAAACACAATTGGAATTCTTTGCACAAACAACAAACATTGTGCATATGCAAAAGAATGTTAGCGAAAAGAATGTGCTCCCAATAAATCGAAGAAAGGGAAGGCTTAAAAGTGGGAATTGTGTAAGGGAAGTTTTACAGTTCAATGATTAAATATTCGATTGTAAGCAGATTATTCAAATAAATTTAAAGAAATTATATATGTAAATATCAAGGTAAAAATAATATAAACTAATAGTATTAAATAGATAATCAGTCAGTTTATGACGTTGATAATAAATTCTTATATGTACTTACATCCTCCTTGAAATGAATAGTTGAGCACTGTAACAGTGCACCCATTAGCTTGTGAGGATTCCAGGTAACGGAATCGGCGCTGCAAGAAGTCAAATCAAAAATGTGTTACCTTTACATTAAATTTCATTCAATAACAAATTACAAACAATTAACACTAAGCTGCCAAGCTGTGCGGTCTGTGCTCTAAGCAACCCCATCCTTCACCCTTAAAAGTATCACCCCTCAAACGCAGCAGGACAACAACATAAGCAAGTGCCATAAATTGTGGCAATTTGAAGCCGCAGCACTTTAATTGAATTCAAAGCGAGCGCAACCCCAGAGAGACACTCAACCTTAGCCCGAGGGTTGACAGTCGCCGCTAAACATACCCCTGGGGGGCTAAGCTATTTACAGTTACATGTGTGGGTGTCTATAAACATGATGCTTATGGAGTGCCGTGCTTCAGTTTGTGTGTCGGCATGTAGCTTACACTCAAGATGAAGAACCTTGGCATTGTTTTAGCCATTTATACAAACTCAGCTGAATTAAAAGCATCTCCTAAGCAGCTAGGACCCGAAATTACCGAAATACCATTAATCAAGTCGATGTAAGCCGCAAGTTGTCAGCTGCACGAGCATTTTAATGATTAATTTATAAAGCGATTGCTTCTGTTCAATTAGGGCCAAAAGCAATTTGCATGCCAAGATTTTTGTGAATAGCCCCTTGATGGATGGGCGGCCCATCAATTTGAAAGTGTTTATTGAAGCACACTCCCTTGACCGCAAAACTGTCAATACGACAGCTGCAGTAGCGACATTTGCCTAAGCTGCCCACGGATTTTGTGGCATAGAATAAGTGCTAGGGGGTTTTTTGTCGTCGCAAAGTGCACTTAGGCAACTCCGATACTCCAACTTTATACGTTTTAACTTTAAAATTAAAACTGCCGTCTTGTCGTCTGCATTGCCTTGGCTGGCTATTGTTTGGCGTAATTGTTGTGTAAGTAATGCCCACCCAACCAACCACCCATCCATCCACCCCCAAGGACATGCTTGGGAAAGGTTGCTTTGTTGATCGTGACGCAAGGGCGCGGGTTGAAAATCCACTTTGTTCATTTGTTTGTCTTTTACGTAAACGAAAATGCACTCGGCTTTGGGCCTTGTAATCCCTTTAAGCTCTGAACACCTGATGGAGGCACTAAATGACAAATTGAGATTTTTGCCACATGTCGCACGAAGGGTGCGGAGTGAGTGCATTTGAGTTTTGAGCGGTGAGCGATGCGGGCCATTTGGGAGCATTTAGATTTAAATTTGCACAACAAGAGATTTCCATTTTTTTTGTTTTTGTTTTCAGCTGTCTGATTATGAGGGCAAAAGTGTATAAATAAGGGGCCAAGCAAGAAGATGAATGAGAAAAGTTATTGTGTGGGACATAAAGACGACTGGTTTGACTTTAATATAGTAGACTGTTCGATTTCAAGGGTTAGTATCAGTTAACAATTGTACTATCATTAATATGAAGTACTTGCAGTACTTTTGTTTTACCTACCGTTCAACTCCAGAGAATCTGGGATGACGATGCTTTCGCGACATCAACAAACCACCGCCCCAAGCAGCCTGCAAAGAAACAAAACAACAAATTCGGAAACTCCGTTATAGATTATACTTAGACTTGGGCATATTCCTTTTAAAAAGCAACTCACATCAATATGCATCCAGCATTTGTATTTCTCACAGATATCCGCAATGGTATTGATATCATCGAAAGCGCCTAGCACAGTGGTACCGGCGGTAGCATTCACAAAGAATGGAATATCGCCCTTGGCTTTGCGCTCCAGTATCAAACGCTCCAACTCAGAGGTAATCATTTTGCCATGCTCATCCGATGGCACAACAACGCAATGATCAGTGCCAAGACCACAGACTGCAGCACAAGATTTGATCGAGTAATGGCACTGATCCGATGTGAACATAACCAATGTGCCCGGTAGTCCAGCGGAACCATGCTCCTTGTAGTTGGGAAACATCTTATGGCGAGCTGCCAAGAAGGCGTACAGATTCGAAATGGAGCCACCAGGTGCCAAAATCGAATCACCACCCGACCAACCAATAATCTCACGCATCTTGGTCAACACAACGTTCTCCATGAGAATGAAGACTGGAGCTATCTCATACGTAAACATGTTAGTATTAGCCGTGGCGGTTAGCCATTCGCCAGCCATTGAGATCAAATCCAAGCCGTTCGACAGCTGATTGAAGAAATGCGGATGTCCTGTATAAAAAAGATTCCAGTTTCTCGTTTAATGTAGCTGAAAATGTCTGCCGTCTTTGGCAACGGCTGTCTGTCAACTGTAGCCCACTAAGCTGACAACAGATGTGCCTGGCAGCTATGCTACACATTTTTTGTTGTTGTTTTGTTTTATTAAAAATATTCGAGCCGAAACAAAGCAACAATCTGCACCCGCCTTTCCTTTTCAAAGCACGGCTGACTGGCGTTCAATACAAGGCCGGATGTGCATATGTTCAAGGGCAGACGAAAAGTAGACGAAAATAACACTGTTTGGGGTCAGCAAAAATCAATATTAAAACTCGGCCTGCTTAAAGGTCGACAACAGGCTTTGTGCGAAAAGCTCTCTCACTCTCTCTCTTAGTGTCTTCTTAAATTGTTCATTTATTGCAGCTAATTGCGACTTGCAGCACATCACAAAATCCCACGAAAAATCACAAAATGCTTTCAGTTACAAACAGCATCAGGAAGCTGTCGAAATCCCCTCGGCTAAATGTCCCTCGGCGAACCCTTCGTCGCCCGTTGCTTCGTTCGTTTTTGGGGCGTCTGTCAGTTCACATCTTGAGTGCCATAAGTCGTGTGATTAAAATCCCATTCGCCACAAGGCAAAATCCACCCACACACACTCACACACACACAATCACAAACATTTCAATTTGCGCATGTGGTGCCAGGATTTCCGAACTCGTGAGTCTTTCGCATCGCAAGAACCTGATTCACCCTCTACCTAGACACGAGCTTAGACTGCCTGGGCAGTCAGTCATTCATTCGCATCAAAGGATCAGGAATGCAGCGAGTCAGAAAATAACAACGGATTTTGATTAAAGCTTTCCTTTTTATAGAGTCGTCGCAGGCTGGCAGACAGACAGAAGGACAGACAGAAAAGCCTTCGGGCACTCGCCTTGGCATATCATGTTTCCCTCGTGGCATGATGCACATTATGTAGGATTATGGATCATAAATGGGATTTATATCAGGCCAGTTTACGCAAAAAAATATGTGCGTGTTGTATTGAAAAAAGGAAAAAACTGGATTTTCCATTGGCAACAATGCGAAAATGTCAATTTATGAACTATGAGAATTTGAAAGTGAGCTGGGAAAAACCTCGTTAAAATATGTGGCTATTTTCTTGATAAACTTTAACTCTCAAGCTTCAGATATAATTAAGAGAAGATATCTTAATAGTCGGACATTTCTTAAAATCTATTCCATACTTGGCTTCCACTTAAACCACAATCTGTGCTTAATTGTATTCATACGGCATTCAAATATAATCAAATCTTCGTTTATTCAGCTACTCCCTGATTGCATCTAGTTTTAATTCAATTTTGAGCAATGAAAATAGAGCAGGATTCATGCTCCTGCTAGAAGCCCAAACAATTTCCTGACTTCTGGAAGGAGTCAACGGAAACTCACGCAGTTTCCTAGACAAGGCCACAACTTCCGGGGGTGAGTGGGTTGGTTGATGCTTATTATCGATACTCCAAACACAATTGCGGTCACGTGCACGTTCAACTCCTGGCAGAGATTCTGTCCGCCCCTGGCATTAATTTTCAATGAAATCAAGCGCATATTCACAAAAAAAAATAAAAAAAAAACCAACCAACACCAACAAAACGTGCCAATGACTTTTTGGCAGCGAGAGAGAACCCTTTGGCTGATTTATGATTGATGGCAAATGCGATTTAGAGATTTAAAGACCACTTCGGGTTGACGAGAGTGTTTTTGAAAGGTGTAAACAAGGACGAACAAGGAGACGAGCACAGCTCAATGGGCCATAAAATGACATTGTCTGTTGCGATGTCCTCTCGCAGCTAATGTGCTTATCTACAAGGCTGCACACTTTGTGTCCTAATGCGACCGCAAGTTGCTCGGGCACGCGCCCATATACAACTTCAGCTACTCTCTCCCAGTCTAACGAGCATATGCTTTATGTTTGTAAGTATGCAAATTTATGCAGGGACAAATTTGATTAACGCCAACCAAACAACTGGGTGACTGTGAAAACATGAGATAAGCTACCCTTAAGAAAAAACAAACAAATTCCCAATTCAACCCATCCATCCACTTACCCGTCTTCACTTGGTACTTCAACGTTGTGGCGCAATCCTCGATCAATTGCTGCAATGGCAGAGCACGATCTGGCACATCCAAGTCAAGCAGACGCTTCATATCCTCCGGATGATGAAAGTCCAGCACCTTCTCATTGCGATCATTAGTTGCCTTCACAAAGTCCAACAGCACATCGATAACTTTCAACAAAAATTCACGTGTCTCAGCTCCAGCACTGACTGTTGTGGGCTGAAGATCTACGATTAAAAAACAAAACCAAAAAAAAACATATACATAAGTACATAAGGCAACTGTCAGTGGAGTTCGGATGCGCTCTTATCGCAGAGCACTAAAAAAACGATGGAAAGGAAATGTTTTTGGAGCGTGCGCTGCTGCTGACAGCGTAAATGACTTTTTGCCTTATCTGGCTGCAGTACCTTGTTATGATATATGATTATTATTGTGATGGAGATTTGTGGGTGGGCATTGTTTGAAATTGAAATGGCTGAGCCATAAAAAACAGATTTAATGTTGATGCAGTGGGCAGTGGTATTAAATATATTTCACCAACGAAATTATGCTTTCTTTAATGTCATGATTTGTTTTAAATACGTAATAAATACCTGAATTTGTAAATTTTCATCAAATATGCTGAAATACTTTATTGCTGTGATACACAAACTGATTCTATGCTTCTCAATTTCAGAGATTTTAATATACTAAAAACATAGACAAAATATAAATTTTCGGCCTTGTTATATTTTTGTTCTTTAGCCTAAGTTATGTCAAAACTCTAAGACACTGATTGCTATATACTCAGAACACATCAAACATAAAAAAGTTTATAACAGTTTTGTGCAGACAGAAGGATGCATTTCCGACCCCATAAACAACCGAGTTGATTCGGATATGTCCGTATGTCCTTCCGTCGATTTCAGAGACTTAAAGAGCTAATGACTCCAGATTTTACATAAATGCTTTCCTTAACCACATGTTCAGAATATGTTTGTTTTAAATAATCGATAGCTCTTTCCGTTTTCGATATGCACATGATTTTTAAAACGATAAAATATTCAGTTTAGATATTGTGGATTTTAAACTAAAGATTAAAAAGCTGAAAAGCTGTGAAAATTTTATAAAATTCGGTGTTATCGAAAAGCTGAAGTTTAGTTATTATGTACTACAAATATACCTTAACCGATTAGCTATAAGTATTTATGTCGGGCTCTAGATTTCGATTGGCTTACTTCAAACTATTGCTGGACGCAAACAGTTTTCTCAAGCTGGCGCACATTTAGAGCTATAACGTCTTATAGCCACATGCTGTCCCAGGCTGTAACTGTGGGGGGTTGGGAAAATCGAGAACAAGGTTGAGTCACAGCGGGTGGCTTTGTTGTCTGTCCCTGGTTGCGGTTGCTGCTATTAATTGCCTGGCTTTATGATGAAATTAATGTGAGCTACTAAGCGACAATTAGAGTAAAAGAGAGAGTGCGAGAATCGCATCGTTGTCAGCTTCTTTCTCGCTACACTCGAAATCAATTTAAAATTAAAGTTAACGTTGCGCATGATTGCCATTAAAAGCGCACCAAGCAAAGCTTGGCAAATTTCAAAATTCAAATAAATAGCATCCCCGCCAGGATACCAGCAGCTACAGACAAATTGTAGCAATATCGAAATTCCTCAAGTTTACAGCAAAGTTAAATAAAATTTAATGTGCTGAGGAACAGACTTAATGTCAAAGACAGCCGTCGCTCTCGGACTTTCATAAGCTCAACTCCAACTACAGATCCCGATTCTCTTCACACACACACACATATGAATATACGTGTATGCTCTCTATCCTTGTCTAACATGTAAGCGTGCGTAATATCCTGTGACTAAACGGTTTATGTTTGTTGTGCTTTCAATTTCGGGCACGCGTCTGGCAGCACCTTTTGCCAAAGTGTCCTGCTTCTGTTTCTGGTTCTGCCTCCAGTTCGTGGTGGTAGGTTGGTTGACTTTTGGTCGTCTTTTCGACTCACTGACTGACTGACTGACTGTTTGTCTGTTTGTTTGCTGGCTAAAAAATCTGTTACAAAGCATTCGGCAGTTTCACGCATCAGCGAAGCCAAACGGTTCAGCAATTTATCAAAGTTTGCTGCTGCTGTTACTGGCACAAAGAGTGTGTCCTGGACAGCGAGAGCGTGTATGTTTGAGTGTGTGCTAGTGTGTGTAGAAGTGTTAGTAAGTAAGTCCTTGTGGTTGTCCCTTGCAGCGTTCTGTTTGCCAGTGTCAGTTTAACAGTCTCATTTATTATTTGTTCAGCAAATAGATTTGTGTGCAGTTATGTTCAGGAATATAACAGACTAATATTGAAGTAAGTTACGACTTGTCATTATGAGGCGCATCAACTATATTGTCTAAAGAAAATATTTACGAAATTTTAAGAGCAATACTCTAAAGGATGAGTAAAATCTTAAAATAAGTTTTCATTATTACTGCAGGTAGGATAAGTTCAAAACGCTTCTTAGTTAGTTCAAATAATTTCTAAAGCAGGTGATGAAAAACTTTCTTGATAAAAAAAGTCGCCTTAACTACAATATTTGATAACTGATATTTAAACAGGCCAATGGAAAAAGCTATTAAAAGGGTCACATTTTTAGGTTTTACGCGTAAACGATTATTTAAAATCGTATATGCCATTTATATTCTATATTATCATACGTATAAAATTTAAGGCTTGTTATCAAAATCTTTTTTTTATGCATTGTCTAATTTATTTTAATAAATTGTTGTTATTTTTAATGCGCTTATAAGACTCTTGTATTTATCATTGATATTCATTTGATAAAAGATAAGTTTACTCACCGTATGCCGTTAGTTTACCCGTCCTTTCGGAGAGCTTATACCCGTTCGGATTGAGCGACATTTTCTCCTCTGCAATTAAACACAAAAGAAAAACAAGAAAATTTATTTAAAAATTATTATAAGCTTTTTTAATTGGGAAATGAGTCGATGAGCAAATGTTATGCAGTTATATAACGATGAGCAGAGACAGCTGCATATTGGAAACATAATGTTACACAATCAACCTACAATTATATAATCAACACCAACAAGTATGGAAAACGGGCGCGCAAATGCAAAATTTAAGTAAATAAACAGAAAATCAAATGGAAAGGGAGTTATGTGTTTGTGTGTATAACTTTCAGCTCGGCAGCAAGGACAACTGAAGGACAAAATATGTGTGTGAGTGTGTGGATGGCACAACCTTATGTACTATATAGCGTAAGCAATGCATATACACAAATTTCATATGCTAAAATTGAGGTCTAGGGGAGATTTGATGTACATGATATATGTATATATGTAGTATGTTTATGGATAGAGTTGAGCGCCATCTGCATTTGCGCAGTGAGTGTTAACTTAATTTCCTCTTGCAAGTGTGGGTGTGAGTGTGAGTGTGTCTGTGTCTGTGCATATATACAGGATATAGGTATAGACAGCTGCATTTAATGTGCAAAAAACCTTCAATTCGACCAAAACTTATGTAACAGACACCCACGTAAATTCAATAACCGTAGCTAAGAAGGGGCCTAAAATAAGATTGGGTACTGTTTGAAGGATATCTTACCGATTATCCTGCGGATATCGTCGATGTATTGCTTTAGATAATTCACTTTGGCTGCTTGTTGGCAATTACGTGTGGGAAGCGAAAATGTGCGATAGTAGTTGTAGTAGTAGTAGTAGTAGTACTAGTAGTAACAACAAGAACAACAACAAACAAAATGGCGTTTGGCGAACGAGCGAGGTGCAATAAATGAGCGCTTGGTTAGTCAATTAGTTAGTTAGTTAGTTAAGTTTGATGCAGTTATCTTTAAAAGATGGTCTAGAATGCGAAAGATATATTTGGTGACTGACTGACAGGCTACAACTTACAAAAACTCGTTAATAACAACACACGCGCAATGTCAACGGTTAACAAACTGTTTAATAACTGAACCGAACGGGACGGAACAACTTGGCTAACTGTAACGGATTTCAGGAGCTGGTTAGGCTTTGGCTAAAAAGGCAGCTACACTCGCTGACGATCTGCGGAGCTATGAGCACCAGCATCCGCTAGTGGCGCCTACGAAGCTTTTTGCCATGTTACGCAGAAAATGGCTGCCCACCCACACACACGTACTCATACACACATACTCACAATATGGGTGTTGCATAACCTTCACAACAGCAAAACGACATACCAAGCCTGGTTATGTATGGGCATGTCGTATATATGCAGATGCCCTTAAGCCTGTACATATACATATATGCTGCCCACTTTTGAGCGCCAACGCTGGCAATGACGTCACGGACGTTTTTGGGCAACCATCTTGGCATTTAACGTACGGAGGCGGAGCTAAATTAATGGGCGTCAGCGTATCCAAGTATCCAACAGATACATACATGAAAATAGCAAACTTCTGCGCAGTCTCCGAAATTTTATATGGAGAATGGCTATTCTCAGGCCCACACTTGGAAAAGCTATGGTTCTTTTTTTTTTATAAATTCAATTGCCAGGCGTTATTGTTGTTGTTGTTTTATATACTCCTTTTTTTATGAGGCACTTTGTCTGTTTTTGCTATGTGATGTGGCAGAATGAAAAGCTAATTAACAAACTAATTTTGCAACTGTTTTTGACATTTACAATGCGGAACTTTTTTATTGCCAGCCAGTCTGTTTTGCAAAAAGGAAAACGCAATTTGTGTAAGCAAAAACGTCAGAGTCCGTTTTCACATTCAAAATGGATATAATAAAATAACTTGTATATACATAAACGATATATGGTTTACTATATATGTATATGATGGCAATTTATGGATTTTTTCCTGGCCATACAGGAATTTAGGTCACAGCTCCACCAAAAGAAGAAGAGGAACAGCACCAACTGCCACACAATTATTGTATATACACACTGATACGTTTTACAATATGGACGACAGTTGGCCAGGCATCCAACTCACATAGTTCAATTGCATTAGTTGCAATTGAATGATTTCCATAGCACACTTTTCAGCTGACACATAAACACACACGTATGTAGATAGCAAAACTTATGCAACCATTCTGGTTTTCCAACTTGGCACAAAGAAAATAAAAGCACAAGTTAGCAAAGTAACTACAAAAACCATCAGTTTTGACCAAGTTGCTAACAACAAACACAGGCAGGAAAGTACATATTCTTGTTCTTTTTTTTCTTTTTTTTGTTCATTCTTATCTGACAACATGCAGGCGTCATTTTTGGCAAAGCTCTAAACTTTTGTTAAGCCCTTGAGTGCCTTGCTTGATGTACTAAGTATGTACCTTAATGGCAATTTGTGGTACAGCTATGTTTAACTTAAAGATGGATTCAAGCTTGATTTTTCATTGAGAATAAAATACAATACAAAATACATTAAAAAATATTGAGTCGAGAATGTTTATCCTAAATAATAAGGTTTTTGTTGATATAAGATAATTTTCTTTTGTAATGCGTTTTATTTCAGTTTTTTTTGAGTATAAAATGTTTTCAAAAGACTGCTTATGGCTCGAACCTAATAAAGTTTTCAGGCATCAACATAACATAATACTAATATAAGAATGTAAATGTAAATAAGACTGTAAAAATGCCTCGTGCGACCGGGTAGGCCAACTGAAAGTAGAAAAGTAATAGATAAAGGACAGACATGATTGTAATTTTAGAATAGCCCGGCACATGCCTACAAATTCAGCGATTACATACGATTATTTAAGACCAACGCTGAGTCTTTCAATCTCAGCAATAAATAAGCTAGATTTAAGAGTTGCTTGTGCATAAATATATATAGACCCTATCAGTTTTAAAAATCTACTCAAGTAGCAAGCATACTCTACATGAAGTGTTTGATTTATGAACTCAAGTTAAGGATTGAAATCTAAACCGAAAAGAACCTGTTTAACTAATTTAGTCCGCAGCTATGATCTTAAAGTCCTATGCACTTCTATAGTCATAAATATTTTCCATCTGTCTAGAAATAATTTGTTCGTTATTTCTAATCTTTAGGGGCGACAACGAAGCGTTAACACTGCGCACTTGTTTAAATGTATTGTATCGCTTATTATAACACACTTTGTGTCCAATAATTGTTATCTGGTGTAATAGCTGACAGCCTGTGGCTTATCGGGCGAATGCTAAATACTCCTGGCTCCTCTTATCAATGATTAAAGACAATAACAACAACAATGGGTCAGAAATGTGTTAAACTTATGAACATGTGTCAAAAAAATTACTCTCTGAGCCAAAAAAATCCAACAAATTCACCTGAGTTTTCTATAATCTGATAATGTTTTCATATGCTTACGTATATCATTATGAATAGCAAATAGCTTTCACCTTGTTTCTAAAAAACACTATGCTTAGTTTGTTGCCAGCTCTCACTCGAGTTAGTTTAAAGCATAAGCGTTATTTCTAATTAAATTCATTTCCGATCTGGACATTGAAGCGCAGGGACAAAGAGTTGCCTAATTACATTGGGTGGATTTTTCGCATTGAATTAAAGTGAGAAATATTTATTTGTGGAGTGAAAAGTAAGTGTTTTGATAAAGATTTGGTTGTCAAAAAAATGAATTAAAGGAAGTAATATTCAAAAGATTATTCATTCGCATATAACTAGTAAGAGGCATTGATCGATTTTGAGTTATCGAGTTAATCGATTTGCCAATCTTGACACTTTAATTTACTATGCCATAGATAAAGAGATTTGCAAAGTTTGAAGTCTCTAACTTGAAGGGTGTGAAAAAAGTTGCGAACATACGGACGGGCGGACGGACAGACACCATGACTGACATTGCACAAACCCAATATACTCTTTACCTTCGGTATCGAGTATAAAAATGGTATTTAATTTGCCATGACTTTGCTTAAGACAAACCATTAATAATATCAAAGACTATAAAGAATATCAAGATTTAAGTCGTTTATGACTGGCTCAACTGACGCTTACATTTATTAAGGATTTAGTGCACTCTGGAGTCCTATAAAGATTTATAGCAAATGCTGCCAGTTGCTTCCAGTTAATCTTTTAATTAATCATTCATGTCCAAAAGAGCTTTGCATACCTTAAATGTTTGTGGTCAGCCGTTTATTTAACTTAAAGCTTATGCAAATGTTGCAAATAAACATATTTACCTGGCTGTGTTTGCACGTAGCGCAGATAGGCTCTGTAACCCAGATAGGCGAAAATATTTGAATCCTTTTAGTATCTGTTGTACTTCGCAAACAAAAAAAAAAAAAAAAGATAAAACCAAAAAGACAAATTGCTAAAGTTAATTAAAAGCCAGACACAGCTGCAGGCTGAAAGTCTAATATATACATATACTACAATTTCTTACATATAAAAACAACACTACTCTACTCTACTTCTATATACTACAGATATAGGTGTTAAGCTCTTTGACGCTTCCGCTCTCGCTGGCAACTTTCAACTGAGGCGGCGGAGTTGGTAGCAACAACATAGCAGAAAGCAGTGAATTAGTTGTATAAAAAGGAAAATTCGATGTTTTCGGGTAAGGAGATAATTTAACCAGCCTTAGATCTGGAGCATAACAGCGTGGCGAATGCAAAAACAAAACAAATCCTCTTTCAATTCACCAAATCAAGCGCATAAAATTTCGAATTGCTATGAGAGGATCTCCAACAATGAAACCTATGCAATGGCGCTTTTGTTGCCTACTTTCAGGCGCGCGATAATTGAATTTTGAGCGCAATTGCATCCATTGTGCTTATAGATGAAGGCGAAACCATAAACTTCACACCCATCCCAATAGAATGTATATAAAATTTCCTGCATATCAAGCATATAGCATCAAACTATATTACGTATACCACACGTAGCACGGCCATGACTATTTTCCGTTGCTACATATATCCTTCTCGTTGTTTTCATCTCTTTCTAACCAGCGACTTAAGCATGTTTCGATTGCTATTGGTTGTGGCTGCCGTCTGTTGTGCGCAGACTCTAAGTGCCGTGACGTCACAGCATCCTCGACTATTGCAGGCTTTGGGGGATGCTTCAAAAGTGCTGGCAGCAGCACAGCAGAGCCTTGAAGGAGCATCGCGTACATCGCCGTCGCAAACTCTGACGTCCATCGGTGTAGTTCAGGATTGGAGTTTGGTGTGTAAAGAGCTCTGCGGGTAAGTCAAGAGTTCTTATTAAACTTTGGCCTCCACTCAGACCGGGCAAGGCCAAAAACAGTCTTATCTGCCCAGTGTGTCTACATTATTATTTTCAAAGTCGATAAGGATTCGCGAAAAGCTGTCACAATGAATGACAAATTAGTAAAGTCTTGAAGTGTTGTTGTGAGATGAGTGATACATGAGTGTAAAATATGTGTGTGTGGTGTTCGTTGCAATTTGAGCGCTTTTCAGTTAACTAAACGGCCTTCATGCAAAATAAAAAAATTTGCGAAACGCTTAACCTATATCTGCTAAAAACTTAACTAATTGTACGCGTTTTACATTTCAATTTGCAGAGCTGGCCTCGGCGTAGCGCCATGTGCAAATTACTGCGCAACGTCTGGCGACGAGACTTCAAAGATCCTGGGCTCGGGTTTTGATTTGACTAAATGCGAGCAACTGCATGGATTGCAATCGGGTAAGGAAAATGAGAAGAAATATGTGCTAAAGTATTTTTCAAATCAATAATGAAACCAAATTAAGATACAGATAAATCAGAGTTAAAGCAGTTACAATAGATTATTAAAGGTTATTAAAATTTAAATAGTTTGTTTTTTTTTATATGAAATATATGTTAGTTAAATCATAAAGTTTAAAAAGCACTTTAATACACGATTCAAAAACATGTTCAAAGAATTTTATACGCGATACCGAAGGTAAAGAGAATATTGGGTTTGTGCAATGTCCGTCATGGTTTCTGTCCGTCTGTCCGTCCGTCCGTCTGTCCGTCCGTATGTCGTTCGCAACTTTTTTCACACCCTTCAAGCTAGAGACTTGAAAATTAATAAAACTTGAAATTAATAAAAACGTTGGATGCCACACTTAACCATTCTACCCTAGCCGCCTCAAACCACCCCAACGGTTGGCTAAAAACGGTAATGCGTGTACCTTCCATAGTGTTTGCGCTCGAGTCACCAAATTCGGTAGGAAGATAACTGGTAGCGAACCAAAAACTGCATCAAAGTTATAGAGCCCCCACCACCCATTCCCAGAAATGCCTATATCTTCTACAGGTTTTGAGCTAGAGCCACCAAGATAGGTGATGACGACCTCCAAAAAAATGCACAAAAACTTATGTATCTTTCATAGTGTTTAAGCTAGAGTCCCCAAATTTGGTAGGAAGATAACTGTTTATGACTCCCAAAAAAACAGCACCAAAGTTATGGATCCACGAAACAAATATCTAAGTAAAACTTTAGATGCCACGCCCCCATACCGCCCACAGCCCCCATTTCACAACCTGCAACAAACTTTGAGCTAGAGTCACCAAAGTTGGAAGGAAGATAGTTTTTTGGCATCCCAACTGCATCAGACAATCTTTGAGGCAGCGTACATCCCTGCCGTATCCGCATCCGTCAGTTGCGTCTGACTGCAACGTTTGTTTATTATTTATTTCAGCCTTTATTTGAAATAAGCACAATAAACATTATTATTTTATGCTAATTTCAAAGTGTTATCAATGGAAGCTTTCAAACTGTAGTTTTGTCGAAAATACATTTAAAAATTTAACACAACTTTTGAAAGTATTTAAATTATAATTTCCAAACTGTATTTTCTTCTATATATTTCAGACCTGAAGTGCAACTCTGTTCAGATTGCTCAAAACTATGGCAGTCGTCTGTGTACGAGCTTTTGCCAGCAACGTAATAGCACCCTGTTCGGTTGCAGTCCTTGCCAGTTGTTGAGTGTTTTGGACAAGGTCAGTACAGAGCAGGATGTGACTACACATGGTTCCGGTGCAGGTAAATCGAATCAAGCTGAGCAGCTGGCGGCCTTAGCAATGGTCGAAATTGAGGTCAGTAAAGCGGATACGGATGAGCCGGACTGGGACGAAATGTGCAAGTCACTCTGCAAAACTGGCGATGGCGGGTCTTTGTGCAACTGTGATTTATCACCGTTTTTTATCTGAGCTCCTTTGCTCAGCTAAAGGTACATAAATCACAACAAATCATATATATATGGTATATATATATGCAACTATATAAATTTCGCTGTTGTTTTTTTTTTTCATTTGATATATTTATTTGATTTGGTGTCGCAATCTGCGAGCGATTTCCGTTTATGTTAATGCTAGTGTTGTCTTTATACTATATTTGTTCACTGTTGTTTAGTTGAATTGTATAAACAAAAAGTAAAGGCAAAACGAAAAACTATATAAACATAATAATATGTGCGGTTGAAAAAAGCCGGCGCGAGCTAAAAATACAAAATTCCCTATGCGAATCAATTAATTTGTAATTAATTTCAATTAAAAACGAAAAGAATACTATTGAAATATAGTAAACTAAGAAAACTTAAAAAAAAATATATAAAAAAAAAACACACTTAAAATCAAAACAATACAAAGTTAAAATTCTCGGCTCGAAACAGAGAAAAGCAACAAAATCACAAAAGGGCTTCCAGTGCGGCTTTGGTATCTTGTAGATATAGTCAATTGGCTATATCCCGATCCAGTTGTTAGCACAAATACATACCTAAGGATTAGTTGAGAATAGCTGAGTAGAAATCACAACCAATTAATATCAAAAATACACAACATATCGTCGTATAAAACAATTATTTACACAAAAATACATTTTACAAATAACAACAAATATAATAACACAAAAAAAAATATTATAATATATACATACATATATCACTTTTGTTTAATTAATGGAATCAGCATATCAATTTAACAAAGGCAGAAGGAACAGTTGATAAACATTATTTGTATTTTAATTTGCTAATAACTAAATAATCACCATCGATTATGTATCACAATTATGAATAAATTTTAACCAAGAGTTTAGTGTTGGTTATTGAATAAATCGGTATACAATATATATGCATACATATGAATATACATACTATATAGCTAAATTGGTCTATACAAAAATGAGTTGCGATTGCAAATCAGAGGCTCAGAAGAAAAGCGCCCCAACGTTTTTCTAAGGAAGACATTAATTAAATAAGTGTATTTACTTGCAAATATCTCGATGTGCATAATAACTCTATATAAATATATACATAAAACTATATTAACATTAACTTAATATGCTAAAAAGTGTTTGGAAGACATTTTTTCGCATTGTATTGAAATGGAAGACAATTTCAGCAAACAACAAAAAGCATTTTGGAAGACATGCGTCAATTGCAAAACCAACATCACTTGCAATTAGTTTCTTAAGAGCTTGACATAGAAAAACAAAACAAGAATAAATAAAAACCTATGATTTATTTATATTTAAAGGCTAGCACACGTTGTTGTGTCAAACGCGACGCTGTGACAGACAATAATTAAATATATAAATACAAAAAATACCATCAACGTTTTAAGTGTGTAAAGTTTTAAATAACAACCAACATTGGCTACACTACAAAAATAAAAAATAAATAAATAAATAAATAAAAATATATTAAAATATATAAATGTTAAAACATATTTATAATCTGGCACTCCTTAAATGTTTGTAATTGCACAATTAGTTACAAAAACAAAAAAAAGAAGCAGAGTTTAAAATATTCAGAGCACATTTGTTTTAAATTTACTGCGGCTTCAATATATCAATGTGTAGCAAGTTTCAACATTATCAATATACATTATATAAATATATATATTTATCTAGTATTTAATAACGCACTTAACATTTATGTCTATGTATATGTGTTTGGCGCTGCGTTTTTGCCATGAATACAAATTATAATTATTGTAATAATAAAATAAAGTAACGAAAAAACATCATCATCAATTACAAAATAATAATATTTTTGGTTTATCGTAATTGGTATATCAATGATGCCAATATATAACATCAGCAATAAACTGTATTAGCAAAAAAACTAAAATAATAACATTAATATTGTCAAGGCAAGCTTAAATTGGGTAGACAAAATCCATTCACTGTAAAACAACCCTAATGAGAAAGTTAAAGAAATTTCAATATTAAATAACCTTAATACAGAACAACCCTACATAAAAGTCAAATAAAAATATATTATGTGTTAAATGTTGTAAGCCCCTCTAAATATTGGAGTTTTATTTATTATAAAAGTAATTGGGCTGAAATGTATACGGTAAATATTCATTGTCGTATACTATTTTTTTTATAAGTATTGCGTGATCTAAATTCTGTATGCCATTCCAAATCGATTCAGTTTCGCCAGTGGTTTGTGTAATGGGTTGTACTAAATTTCTCAGCTTATTTGGACGCACACCTTACGTGATATGCAACTGCTTGCTGCACTGCTTTTAATTAGCATGAATTGAAATCGGTTTGACACTGCTTCTCTCTCTCTTGCTAACAAATATTTATATGAAAACAATATTTTTATTTTTTCCGTTGTTAATGTATTTATTACAATATTTTTAGACGAATTCAAAAAAAGAACATATATTTTGCTAGAGTGGACGTGTTCACATTATATTAAAATCAATCAAGTTATATAATTAGTGTTTATTAAAGTCGTGTACAATTATTTAACAAAAATACTTGGCAAGTTCAATAGAATTGCACATAATTGATAACACATTAAAACTCGTTTAAAAAACAAGGAAGATACTTGCGTATTGTGCTTGACGCCTTAGACGTTAGTTTTTTTCTTTTCTTGTTAAGTACAAAATAAGGCTAGTGTGGCATTAATAATAATATTAATTCGATATGGTAAAAAGTGGTAAAAAGTAGAAAACAACCATAAAACAAAATACGCTTGAATAACAAATTGATATTTAAAAAGACGTCAAGAGCGTATAAGTTCTTACAAATTTCTAGTTATTAAACGTGTCAACAAAATTACATAAAATTTTCTAACCAAAATACTAACACCAAACCTTCACAGAGTATCTTTTTTTTTTGATTAGAAAAATTTGTTGGCCTGTGTTGCTGTTGCTTCATGCATATTTTTATGTATTTGTATATATATATGTCCTGTATTTATACTTTACTTATGCAGTTAGCAAATTATTAAATATATCAATGCTTAGATAAGTTAACGTTATTACAGTTAAATTGGCAAGTATAGTTTTAATGTGTCGTGTTCGTTATTTGTAAGAGTATTAATTCGAGTCATCGTTATGTTAATGTTAACTAAACAAAATCATAGTTTTACTTTTAAAAAATGTTAGTATGCTAACTAATCGACATGCGATTAGAGATTTGCCGTCATCATTCACTCGTCAGCTCATCGATGCGACAACGCACAGCGTGCTCCAAAACCTCCAGGCTGCCATAATCCAGCTCCTTGACCAGGCACAGCGTGGCAGACAGCAGATTGGAATTCTTAAAATAATACAATAAAAAATCACTTAATAAAAATAACATCATCAAGTTTAATTAAGTGCTACTCACTCGTGTAACAGGACGTCGATGACATCCTACAAAATGATTCATAACATTGGCCGAAACGTTGCTTACAGAATCACTGTAGCGACCCTCGGGACGTCTGCAATGTACATACATATTAAAGATTACACATTGTGCTACAACAAGTCATGAGCTTATCACATCAACACTTACCTAGATCGGGGTCGTTCCTCTTCCCAATCACCGCCGTTCTCTCGCGCATTGCCGTTCCTATAGGCGTAGCGTTCCGGGGCAGCTTCGTTTCCGGCGCTACGTCGCTGCGGATAATGCAATTGCATTGTACTGCCATAGGGATTGTGATGGACTTGGGGTGCTTGATGCTGTTGATGCTCCTCCCATTCAGTTAAGTCGGTTTGACTGTGACGATAATGTGTCGGATATGCTTGACGATCGGACTGATAGTATTCCTGTTTATGACAGAACAAAGGAATACTTATATAAATAAGCGTATCTATACTGAATGGGTTTTTCGACTCTCGTATCTTCCGACTTCTATACCGATGCTCACCTTCATCGAATGTGTTGACATGCTGGGTGGCAGAGGCGTTGGACGCGTCTCTATATAGCCAACAGTCGGGCATTCCTGATCAGAGCCCGGCGATTGCTAATCGTTGTTGTTTCGGTTAGTTTTTAGTGTTGTTGTTTTAGTTGTGGGTAGATGGGGTAAGAATTGCAAAAAAAAAGAGTTGTTAGTTCTCAGCCATCTATTATTATGTTGAATGGTGAGCTTAGTTCCATGGCTTAAATGCTAACCGATAAGTTTGACCTATTTGATCAGTTTGCTTTCAGGTTGTGCGCTGTGTTTTGTGGTAATTATGTTTCGTTTTGGTTTTTAGTTCTCCTCTCTTTCTCAAAGTCAAATGCTGTTGCGGTACGACTTAACCCAGAAACCAAAAGCTCCCGCCCCTCCATCAGTCGGACAATGGGCCAAGCTCTGTCGAGCTAGAAATGAAGAACCTTAACCATGCCAGTGACACATCGCGTGACTCGTTCACGCGTAACACGGCACCCACAACAAACGCGGGTTAAAGAGGGGTGGCCCACAAAAAAAGGGCGAGTGCGACTCAAGTGTGACGTGCACACACCCTAAAAAATAAAATAGTTAAAGAGTGCCTAAGTTGAGAGTGAACGAATAGAAAATCACCTATACCCAAGTCTATTTTCATTAAGTTAAGTAAAATGAATAAGCTAATTTAAATAAATAACACCCTTTTAACAATTTTTATAATGAAGAGGGTATATTTTTAAATGCAAGAAAAAAAATTAGAACAAACCCAACTAGCTATACATTGACTAGGCACGGCAACAAGCTCATCATTTCTCATAATATAAATGGTAAAAATGGTTGGTTGATTTTCTTGAGAAGAGTAGTAGTATTAGAGTAGCGTGGGGATCTTACATCATATTGATGAAAGGGAGTGCGTTGCTCTTTAGTAATGGTGTTATATTTAGGCGATGGCGGGTGCGCAGGTTCCTGGGAAATAGTATAGATGGAAAGCCAAAAAAATTAGTCTGTTAATTTATTAAAATTTTGCAAAAGAGTTTTAGTAAATGACCTTAAACAATCTACTATCAAAGTTATTTATTTGCTGTTCATGGTTGATATATTCAAGCTGGTTCTAATTACTACGCCAAAAATTCATTATTGAATTGAATATTAACAAAATTTAGTCTGTAATGCATTTATGTCGCATATTTTGATTCAATTTTCTGATTTTAATTGTAAATAATTACTTTTATTAGTTGAAAAACTCAATTAATAAGAACAAAAAGTTCCTTACTCATTTGATTACATATTTCAACATGAATTCCTAATATAAATAATATTAGCGGTTTCTGCCATGGGTAAACCCTATACCACACCATACTTTACTATGGAGTCATAATGTAAATACTATTCTCGGTTATTCCCATTAGTAAATCCTATTACACACCCCTTACCCACCCGTTGCGAAACTCAATTAGAGCCCAGCTATAAACAGTTCGTTCATTTACCTTTGTGGGCGTTGGGGGCATTGAGTTTTGCAATTGATTGTTATATAAATCGCTGACATTATTAGTTAGGGTCGGAGTTCCATCGTTGGTGTTATTTGCAAGTGGACTTGCTAATTGTGGCAGCTTGTTAATTGTTGGAGTGAAAAATAGACTTGGTTAATTACGTTGAGAAGTGATAAGTGTCTAAATTACAGGCGACGTGTATGTATAAACAACTTTTCCCATAATAGTGAAACAAAGGAATATGGTTACCTCTTTTATTGGGCTTGAACTGTTCCTAAGTTGTTGATGCGATGGTGTTGGTCGTTGTTGAATCTGTTGCTCGGGTGGTGAATGCTGTGGATAACTCTGCTGCTGCTGTGGTGACTTTCTAATCTGCTGAGGTGATGTACGCTGCTGCTGCTGTTGCTGTCTAGCCTCATAGGCATCTTCGTAGACATCATCTTCAGCCGGGTTGGCACCGACACTGCGCAAAGCTTCATCAACCTCCTCCTGAGTCACATCTACGTTGTCAAGTTTCTTGAGTTGTGGCAATGCCCGTAGCACAATTAAACGATAGCTGCGGTTTAACAGAAAAATATATGTTGAAAGCAAATGCTTCTGTTTAGGTCGAGAACTAGTTACTTTGGTCCCGCACTCTCACAACATGGATTCTCCTCGAGCCACAGATTTTTAAGCGCCGGTAAGTTTTGTAGATAGCCAATTTCATTGATATTTTGTATATTGTTCTTACGTAAATACAGCTCTTGAAGTTTTGTGCAGTCTTCGAAGGGTGCCAAAGTGCTGATTCGGTTCACGCTGAAAATAAATCAAAAAGAAGGGGAAGTTTAGAAAAAGATACTTTCAATTAATTTTTAAAGGCATATCGTTTTCAATATTTTATCATTTTAAGAACAAAGTAAATAAATAATTCAAATCTAATCTTGATATGGATCACCATGACAGGAAAACTCTATCAATGTAAAATAATCTTTAAAAATAGTTTGCCTAAAAACCAGTTCTAAAGCTATCTTACGTTCTCTTATGAAATTATTCGATGTGGTTTTAAATATGACTTTTATTGGCTTTTATGCAATCATTTCATCTTGTCAATTATTTATAAAGTTTTTGAGAATTTGTATGTCATTTTTCTTTAGTGCATCATATTAAGGGACAAAGAGATGCCACTTAACCGTGGCATGAATCATTTAAAAGTTATGCTGCCTCGGCCACACAAAAAGCACACAAGATTTGGCTGCTGCACGACAAAAAACACAAAAGCAAAACACAGGTCATTAACACCACGAAAGCAAACTTTCTTTGAGGCATTCTTAAAGTGTTCCCGTTAGCGAACAAGCAGCAAACAAGCTGCAAAACATGGCATTTTAAAGCTTTCGGGCAAATTAACAAGAATAGATAAAAGGTCTTGATAGTCATTATCATTTTCAGCGCCTAGGTCAGCTCGTTGTTTAATCATATAATGTTGATTTTCAGCTATCGTAAGCTAATTACAATAAAAAATTGGCAAATTGATAGCATTGCACGTGCTTTCATAGCTAACAAGTTCTCGGTTAAGAAATTAAGATAAGCGTTGATAGCTCTTTAAGGTTATCTCTGGCAATTGAAATCACAGCATGAGGAATGTGTGTGTAAAAGTTTATAAATAAAACCACAGCAGACGCTTTTATACTAAGAAGATATATATTTCCGATTAAAGACTGTAAATGGCACACGGGTGCATTGCCATAGCAAGTTTTTGGAGACTATTTATAGAGTTGGAAACTGGCACACACGATACCTAATACAAAGGTAAATGATATATGTATGTATATACCAACAAAGTACACACCACAAATAATATGCATAGTTAGAGTCACATTAGTGAGTTATCAATGTTTTTCAAGGTTAGACCCACTCGGATTTCAAGTAGCCGGCAAAGGGGAAATAATAATTACGATAGAAACCAGCTAAGTGCCAATAGCACGCAATGCAAATCAATATGAAAGTAGTAATGCCTGTGAGTAATAGTCGACGTGGGCCCAAGAACTAACTTATGAATACTTGACAGCCTGGCAGTGATGTCGACCTACGCCAGCCTGGCACAACAATATTCAAATTAACTTTCGACTCCACTAAGCAACCCATAAAAGGCAAACAACTGAAGGCATGACACAAATGTTGTTAAGCCTGCGCAGCCAAATACAAAAAAAAATATTTTCTTGCAATATACAAATGTTATTTTTTGGTTAAGTAAACTAATTATTGTAATAATAATACAGAATAGTATTTCATATTTTTGAAATGAAATGTGTTTAGCTGTTTAAGTCGGTTATAACTGAAAGCCTTTAGGTTTTATAAACATGGAAATGTGTTTAATAAAGACATAAAAAAACAGCTGGAGGAGTTGACACACATAACAATAAACAATTCAAAAGCAAATAAACCTAAAATTTATATCAATAATATTAAAAAAAAGGTCAATAATCATATGTATAAAAATAAATCACAAAAAGATCTCTAAACTGACTTTACTGGAAGTTTAAGTCAAAGTAAATCTCTGCATGAGTCTTTATAGAAACGAGCATCTGTTTGCCACAATTTAATAATTGCTTAGATTTGCTGTTCAACGCTTATAAGGCTGGGCTACATAATAAATAAACTTTATATACATTTGGTTGTTGTTTTTGTTATCGTTGTTGTTGTGCAATATGTTGTGCATATGACAGACAGTTGGCTTGCAAATCGATCGTCAACGACCTTGACAATCAAATACAATGATGCTTGCCTTAAAAGGCCGCAATATGCACGAGGCAACAAGAAAAAACTTCAAGATACTACTTGGCATAATCATCACCGACAAAAAAGCTCGAGTATCTGTTATGTGCTTTATGAATCTCAATAAGAGCATATTGTAGCTTGAATCTTGTATCTTATATATTTGTGGCAAGTGCGCTCTACGCTCCTACGCACTTTTGCTGAAGCCCACTTAAATGCTGGCCCATGGACGGCAAAAGCTGAAAACATATTTACAAACAACCACAAAAACTCACCAAGTCGTTTTTGCCAAGTTTGGGGCTCCCACGACTTTTAGGTTTTTTACTTGTTGTTGTTGTTGTATTTGTAGTTGCCTTTTGCATTAATTACGCGCTTGAGCGTGCCAAAGTATTTTTTTTTTATTCGCTTGGCTTGCGGATGATGAGATGCCGCTGTGCGAATGACATCATTTCAGCACACAAGTATCTAATGGATAGCCACTTATCTATATACCCCATACAGCTTTCTCTCACTCTATTTTCAACAAACTTGGTAAAGATTTATTAACCGCCTCAAGCGGTTTATTTGATTTGAAATCAATCAAAGACAAGCTCGGGAAATAAGCATAATGTTGTTTTTGTTATGTTTCTAATCATTTTAATCATTTTAACATTTTATAGAAACTTACCTAAGCGCCAGAACTTCAACACCACGCATGCGCTTGATTATTGTGACATCGGTGAGATCACTGCCCCTGTAAAAAAATAATAAAAGATATTCAAATATATATGAGCAATAATATACCTTTTATTTCTGTGGCTTTCAATAATGATTTATTATGTGTTTTTTGTTTTTGTTGTTTTTTAATTGTTAAGCGTTTATTTATATAATGGTTGCAGAGATAGTCAAAATTTCATTATGAACTGAAAATAGGAAATGGTTTTTACTTTTATTTTTCAAGTTGTTGCAATTTTGATACGGTAATAAAGTTAGTGGAATGCCTTTTTCTTAAAGCTTTAATAAGCTTCGAAAAATACATGTCTTTTACGGCACTTTAAGCTCTGAAGTGCATCAGTAGCACCATTAGCAACACTAGACAAAATGAGCTTAAAAAGTTCTAATTCTTTTTTTCCACACTTAACCCCTTGAAGTCGTGACTCGGCACAGAAAGGCGGGAAAACTGGTTGGGAGCTTGTTTGCTGGCGTTTTTGAAGCCGCATTTGGGTCAGTCAGGCTGCAAGTGGAGTGAAAGCGTAGAAGTGGGCAGATCAACCAGATCATAGGCATTATTTACTACTATATAGACTATGACTTCTAAAATTAACTAGGCTTTCACTGCAACCAATAAGAATAACACATTTAACTTTAACTTACCAACAATTGAGCTTTTTGATAAGACCTAGATCTGATTGCTTTGCACGGGCAATCACCATTTCCTCTGTAAGTCTCGACATTCTGTCCGTAAATTTAGTTTTTTGTCAAAGTGTCCAAAATATGCCTAAATGTATAATCTGTAATTTAAAAGGGTGTGCCCGGTGTGTACATTTTTTATATACTAACTCTCTCCGTATATGTTGTCAGTCTGTATGTGCTTGTATTGTGTGAAAGGTGAACTACAAAATAGTTATTTTCATTGAAATCAGAAGCGTGGCGTAGTTGTTGTTTATTTTTAGTTGTTTTGGCGTAGGCGCAATGCACAATTAACCGTCACCAGTTCCTGCGTAGCATTTTGTATCTTACAGATACTATATGTACAGGTATTTAAACCGTGAACAGAAAGCTGCTGGAGCTGCGCTGGCGTAACTCAACGGATGACTAAGCGCCTGTTGTTGTTGCTGCTTTCATTGTATTGTTGATGTTGTTGTTGTTGTTGTTGGGCTGCAGCGACTGTTGCTTTATAAACTATTGCGCGTTTTTGTTAGCTATTAACGTAATTTACTTTTGAAGTCGCTACTCATATTTTGTCTCTTTCCCGCATAACTTTTACTAACTATTTTTGTTTTGTTAGATATCCAGACAGTACTTAAAATTTTTGATTGTTTTGCATCATTTGGATCGATTTTTCCGGTGTTGAATGTTGTGTATATTCATAATTTGTTGAATCTTTTATATTGCATTAGTTTATTGTATTTAGTTAGATATTTGACACATTTGTTAACACAATTCTAGTTGCATTGGTTGTGGTTTGCCGTTGTTTTAAACAAAGATTTTCAGATTTTTCATGCACAATTTTCCTAGCTGGCTTTTATACACACTCACACACACATGCACGGTCGCGCTCGTTTACAGGTATTCGTATAGATTGCTTGTGCCTGAGCGAGATAGCATACGGGTGCGAATTAAACTCAGCGTTCGGGTATCTTAGAGATACTTTCTGTGGTACGTGCGCTCGTAGAGACAGCGCCGCAACGACTGACGCTTTGGGGCTGAACGGGAGCTTTCGTTGTGTTTGTTTACGAATGCCGTGGCAAAGACACATGCCGTTGGCTTGTGTGCGTGCGTGGCAGTGTCAATGGCAGCAACTGCCGTTCTTTGACTTGAAATATGTGCACTCTGTTAAATCTTAGTAAAAACTTTTAATTTTACCTATTTGGACTTATTTAAATCTTGTTACTTTAATTAAATATAAATAAATTTGTACTAAAGGCAAGGCTTTGCTAATCAGTGAAATTGGTTAGCATCGATATATAAGTGCTACAAAGACTCTAAGTTTGTATCGATACTTCAAAGTGTAGGCGTAAATTTGAAATGTGCAACATAAATAAACTATTTCATCTTTAAATCAATCCATTAAAGATTTTTAAAAAAACATTATTTAAAAAGAGCACACACACTTAACAATTGTATAAAAATACATGTTGATAATATTTTTATTTACAATTTTATATATATTTTCACGATATATTGCCATAATCAACGATATTCGCAGCATCGATAACAATGCAAAATACAATTTACTCGATTCTAGCGATAGTCAAAGGCTGATGACGAACGTGAAAAATCATCTAAAAATAATTTAACAATAAAAAGCGTTCATTAAGATGCTGGGCAAAATACAAATTGCCAAAAATAAATTTTACAAAGCCAAATAAACAAGCCAAATCCAAGCATATATACATCTGCAGAAAAATTGTAAGCAAAGTCAACCAAAAACACGTCGCGTCGTAGCCGTTCCGTGCTGATTTATTTATGAATTAATTTCTCTCTCTATCTCGCGTAGCTGGCGTTTGGGCTTTGTTCACGAATAATCGCTCACTCGTCGTCGCCGTCGCTCGTTTGTGTGCGGAATTTTGCAGCACTCATTAGTATTTGTTGTGCCGTGGGACGACAACGACGTCTCTACCTCTTTCTCAAAAAACAGAATACAAAACGCCAACGATAACCTTGAGCATATGAATATTGCGACGGAGTGCGAAGGGAGGAATATCAATTGAGCGCGTCCATTAGAAGTGGAGCTAGAGCTGGAGCTGTGCGAGGCAAAGCAAACATCTGGCGAGATAAGGGCGCCAGCAGCAGTAGCAAAACCATTAACTTAATTATATGTATGTATTGCAAAAACGGCGCGTATATATGTATATGTATATTGGATAGAACGATGAACATACGTCGATTACGTCATCGTTTTAGCTGATTTGTTGTTTAATTGTGTATTTTTGTTCTAAAAACAAATGATTTTATAATTCGCTTTGCATTTGTAGTTATTGGCCCAGTGTGTGCGCGCTAGTTGGCAATACGCCTAAAATAGGAAAATCGTCGTTGCAACAAGATGATTCATGTGGGTGAGAACACCTGGAATCTGCGGATACTGATCACAGATCTGCAGGTGGAGAAGACGCTGCGTGTTCGTGGCGATCAGCACATCGGCGGCGTCATGCTGCAACTTGTTGATCCGGAAATGCCCAAGGATTGGTCCGATCATGCACTCTGGTGGCCAGCAAAAAACATATGGCTAACACGCACACGCTCCACCCTCGACCAGGCGGGCGTACAATCTGATTCATTTCTATACTTTACGCCCATGCACAAGACGTTGAGAGTGCAAATGCCCGACTTGCGTTACTTGGATTATCGTGTAAATTTCTCGATAAAAACCTTTGGCGCTGTAGTCAATCTATGCAAAGATCTGGACATACGTTATCCGGAGGAGCTGTCGCTTTGCAAGCCCGTCGAGCAGGAGCATCTGAAGAAGAACTTCTCTAAACTGCCTCAAAAAATGATACCTGTGGCGGAGGCCAATGGGACTGCATATCTGCAGCCAGCAGCAGATACAAATTCATTTGTGCCCATCACGAATGCCTATAACGGCAGCAATGGCAGCCTGGACAGATCACATGGCAATGGCAATCTGCTATGCGCACCAGCATCACCATACGCAACAACACCAAGGCGTGCGGCCACAGCGCCAGGCACACCCATTAGTTCACCCACGGGCACCTGGAGGCAAAATACAAGCAACAATGGTTACGGAGCATACGATTCAAACTCCAGTTATGGCGATTTGCAAGAGAATCTTGCCGTCTCGGCGCGTTCACCCAGTCCCGATGTACGTGCCCGCCTTGTGCGGCCAAAGACGCTGGTGCAGAAGGCACGTTTGAATGTCGGCTGGTTGGATTCATCGCTGTCCATTATGGAGCAGGGTGTGCGAGAGTTTGACACGCTCTGTTTGCGCTTCAAATATTACACGTTCTTCGATCTGAATCCCAAGTACGATCAGGTGCGCATCAATCAGCTGTACGAACAGGCCAAATGGTCCATACTCAATGAGGAATTGGACTGCACCGAGGAGGAGACCCTTATGTTTGCCGCCCTACAATTTCAAGTCAATCATCAAACGGATTTAAATCCTCTTGGCATCGATTCACCAAATACGTCCAGTCAAAAGAATGGTGGAGGTGGCGACGATGACATTGATTCGGCGCTCAATGAGCTCCAAATCACACTGGAGGGTCCAAATGCTGGTGGCGATGCTGGTAACATAACACGGATACCAGAGCTATCGGACTACTTGCGTTTCCTAAAGCCACAGATGTTCACACTGAAGGGCTACAAGCGTTACTTCTTCACGTATCGAGATTTGCATCTGCATCTGTACAAAACGCAGGAAGATTCGCGCCGAAGTGCGCCCAGCATCAGTATCAATTTGCGTGGTTGCGAGGTAACACCCGATGTGCATTTAGCCCAGGGCAAATTTGCCATACGATTGGAGGTGCCGCCAGAGGGACGCAACGGGCCCAATAGTGAGTTCTGGGTACGCTGCGAGAACGACGAGCAATATGCCAAATGGATGGCTGCTTGTCGCCTGGCCGCCAAGGGTCGATCCCTCGCCGACAGCAGCTATGAAAGCGAAGTAAGCAGCATACGCTCCCTGCTCCAAATGCAGAAACCACAAGCACAGGCAGCGCCGTTAAATATCAATCCACGTAGCGTGGATGCCAATGATTATCTTTCACCCAAAATGCTGCGCAAGCTGTCCAGCAAGGCGGTACAAAGGATTCTGGAGGCACATGCAAATGTGCGTCAGCTGCAGTTAATGGAGGCAAAGTTGAAATATATACAAGCCTGGCAATCGCTGCCAGACTTTGGAGTCACACTTTTCGTCATCAAATTCGATGGGCATAAGAAGGAAGAACTGCTGGGTGTGGCGCACAATCGCATCATGCGCATGGATCTTAATACTGGGGATCACATGAAGACCTGGCGCTACAATAACATGAAGGCCTGGAACGTTAATTGGGGTATCAAGTGCATGATGATTCAGTTTCACGACGAGAACGTTGTATTCTCTTGCTTATCCGCCGACTGTAAGGTGGTGCATGAGTTTATTGGCGGCTATATCTTTATGTCGATGCGCTCCAAAGAAAACAACCAGACGTTGAATGAGGAAATGTTCCACAAATTGACGGGCGGCTGGTCATAAATTTTTATGCCTTCCAATCTATACAAGTGCCAAGCACAAAATGTCGCATGTTTTTAAACTAATTAATTTGTATGTGTGTGTGTGTAAATGTTATAAGCAATAGATAGCTACCTTGTGGCTATTCTTTTGTCAAACGTTAATATCTAGACTAATATATGTAATGCCTGAAATACCTAAAAAAAAACTGAAACCCAAATTGTGCCTTGAAAACAAATTGTCATTTTAAAGTCAAGTATGTCTAATCTATGTTTGTGTACTACTAAAACAAATAGTTAACGTGTTACTGTGCCTTTGTTATCAATGTAAACGTAGTAGTCAAAATTGTGTAGAAAAATAACTCGTCAAACAGCTAATCAGATTTTTTGTACTCGTTTTTTTTATATTAATTTTAACTATCAAACCGGAATCGAAACTGTTCGAGTGGCCTTGCAAAAAAAAATTGTTTTGCCAAACTAACAAGAAAATTTTATACATTGTATATTTATTAAACAAATTAATAAAATAAAAATAAATTATTTTTTATGTATTGAATGATCATAGAAACAATAAGATTAATATTTTACTGTCTGTCACCAAGCAATTGAATTTAAATTAAAGATAGCAGCTGGAAAATTACGATTACTCATTGAGGGGCGTGCTGGAGACACAAGTCTGTGTTGATGCAACAGCTTTTAATATAAAGACAGCTTTTGTTATTAATAAATTCAATTGAATTGATAAGCAAACCACAGCAGTCACGCCAGAAGCAATATTTGCACAGCAGTGACCATATAAGTGGATTTACAAATACCATTAAATGAAAATATGTTGATTGATGGGCTATGCATGGTGCGTTGTCTGGCTGGGCAACATCTCACAGTCATGTGGCGCAAGGTCAGACAATCAATGCAAATCTGAAGTTGCAGTAATTTAACTCAATTAAATGATGTGTGACTTTCGCGGGAAATGACTTCATTTAAAATTTGAATAATCGAATAAAGCCGATATATTGCAAAAGCATGTTGGTATTTATTAAGGGGAGAACATTGTAAGCCTCATCTGGTCACATTGTGCCCAACGCCGCATGATTCCGCTGTCTAATAACAAATTCAAGTATTAAAACTTTACTGAAATGGACGATGAGAACGACCCTGTTGTGGAAGAGATACCAGTGTTTCTATCCAAAAATCTGCAGGACAACCTCTACCTCTTCCAGTACCCCACAAAAACCGAACTGCCAAATCTAGACGACGCTGTCGTCGTCAATTGTTGTGTGAAACCATTTACACAGGAGGTCAAAGTAGATTTCGGTCTGAACATCGAATCAAAACACTACGATCGCTTCAAGGGCGAACAATTTGCAGTAGCAGCAGATGGCAAGAATAACTACGGATCTGCCCCGCCTAAGGGAGCTGAGCGACCAACATACAAGCGTGGCATAATGGACAAACAGGCATTTACCAGTACGCGGTCTTTGACAGACATATCCAAGTACGTGGTGGGCATCTATATGGATAAGGAAATGCATTTGTCACCGCTGGCGAGCATTGTACAACTGCGTCCCTCGCTCAACTATTTCGACAAGGAAGACAAGCGACGCAAGGCAGAACAAAAAGCCCAAACCGATGATGTGGACGATGAGGAGGTAGCACAACAGGTGACTGTGAAATTTGCGCGTGGCACTGGTGCCGGCACCTCTACCAAAAAGACAAAAGAGCAACGCGGCACCTACGATACATTTGTGCAACGCATAGTGGAGGAGCCCTGGTGCGAGACCTATTGGCATGCCAGGGATAAACCCACAGCGGAACTGGAACGGCAAAAGTTATTCAGCACAAATCATCAGTCGAATCAGTCGCTTTCCCTGCCTCCTGGTGAATATCTAAGCAAGCTGCTGCCCCACGATGAGCACGTGCAACAGGTGGACGAGGCAAATGTGTTGCCTGTGTACAATAAGGCAATGCTTAAGACGCTTTCGCTGCTGGATCAATTGCGTGTGCTGCTCAAAGATGCCAAAATACTCTCCTTTACCGATATACTGCACATCATCTCTGAACACATTGACCCACATGTCGATTCGGATAAAGTTCTGGCGTTGCTGCCACAAGTGGGTATCCTGTTGCATGGCAACTGGGTGCCCAAATCAGAGATAGTCTATCCAGAAAAGATGCTCTCACATGCCAATGGCGTTACGGCGGAACAAATGATCAGAGCTAGAGATTATATAGTAAGATAATTTACACATTTAAAATTTAATTGCCATTTTAACGAGATTATATTTCTTTGCAGCTCTACAGGTTCTCGCGGACTCAGTGCTTGTATCGCAGTCAGGTGATGACAGCGACTCAATTGCCGCCCGCCGAGACTCTAGATGTGCTCAGTACGGTAGGCCGAGTGAATTCTACGAAACGTTGGGAACTCCTCTTGCCTCCCGATAAGGAGTTTGAGCAGAAGCATGTGGAGCTAGTGCAACGGCAGGAGTTGCATTGGCGAGCCACAGAGCAATCTTACAATGAAATGGATTGGGCCAAGGAGACGAAACGTGTTCGTAAACGTTCCATGCGCAAAAGTGAATCCCAGCAGCAACAACAGCAGCAATCGACAATGGCAATGCCACCGCCTGCCCCTCATCTACCTACAGAGACGTAGCATCTCTTAAGAGTTACAATATTTAATGAGAGACTAAGTAAACCAGTTTAAATTGTTAAAAAAAGCGTTTTGGTTATAAATTTAAACAATTTAAATTATTAACATTACCATTTTGAGTATGAATTTGCTTAACAGCTAGCACTTAACAGCTTAGTGATGGCACTGAAGCGATAAGCAGAGCAGCTTACAGTATATTTAATCAGTATATTTGATAAGCGAATTCTGCATTTTTCAACTTTGAAGCTTCGGCTACACAGTCCGCCGTATTCAAGTATTCGTTTTTGTGGTCCGAAGAACAAGTAGCACGTCGCTCGCGCATGTTATGAAAATCAAAATAAATTCAAAGAGTTGTCAAACAGCACACGATACAAGTGAAACGATAAATAAATATCATATCTAATATTTTATATTTTGTGAGAGTGCGCCAAGTGCGCCAACAAGTGAAGTACAAATCAAAGCACACCTTCGTCCGTTCACACTGCGGCGGCGTCGCTTTGCGTCGTGTTGTGTTCTTTCGTTCGCCTTTTTGATATTCAAAGTCGCTTTTTGTGTTACTCCATCTACTATCTTGCTCTGCTTCGGTCGCAAGTGCGTTTGCGTGGCGCGATGTTCTGCTCAAGTCCATAATAAGTGCAGTCGTGAGTTGCGTTTCACACATTTGTTTTAACAACAACAGCAACAATGTCAGAAGCTGAATACAAAACCTTGTCCCCCAAGCGCAGCGAGCCTGACGCTGCACCCGAGATGCAACAACAACAACTGTTGCTGCATCAAACAACACAATCACTCCTCATGGCCAGCTCAATGCTGTGCCCCGCTTCCGCGCCCGTACCCCTCGTTCCACCACCCGCTCCACAAATCAAATTTAATGTCGAGGATTTGCTGCATGAGAACAGTATGCTCCACACCAGGATCAAGGAGCTGAGCCTTGAACGCGATCGCTTGCTCTGCGAAAACTCCAATTTGCGTTTGGAGCTGGATATGTCAGAGCTGAAGCGTTTGCCACTCGATTTGGATGTAGGGTGAGTCCAGCCATTAAAACAAACCTAACTTGTTTTTATAGTTTTAAGATAGCGAAAGGGGAGTAAATTGGGGGAAGGGGGTAGTACAAGGCGCACTGAGTCAGCTTGCTGCGTCATGCGTCCTTTCGACCCAGCTGCCAAATTGCCTGCAGGGCGAACTTAAATGCTCGGCTTCTGGTTTTTTCAACCCCAATCATTTAATGTGCATTTTTAGCACTCGGCTCTACCTGTGTCCATGTACAAATGTGTCTTTGTGTGTGTGTCACAGTCATGGCCAAAAATATTGCACCAACCGCCGATCACCAATCAGCAAAATCTGTAATTTTCTTTAGATACCCTTTACTTATTTATTAAAAATTTGATAGTTTTTTAAATTTTTGTAATAGGTCTGGTTTATTTCGTTTCGAATTAAAAATTGATTTTAAAATTGCTTTACGTAACGTTCAAAAACATCTACCATTCGAACTTTATTATAATCTTCTACCTGTATCTGCTTTTTTATTTTTTCCTTTTTGCAACTCTGACTCAACCGTAGTTTTGTTTTGTGTTTTTTTTTTTGTCTCACCTTATACGCTTATCGATCGCAGTCACATTTATTTGCTTTGCTCTGTGCTATATGTATACACATTAATGCCACATGTGTGTGTGTGTGTGTGTGTGTGTAGTTTGAATTGATGCGTAACTCCAACCTTATCACCCACCATTCGCATAGCCTAGCCGAGCTGATAAGCAGACACAACACAACGATAGCCGATAAGCGAAACACGAAAAAAACAACATCAAACTAGGAATTCAACTACGGAAATTCAATGGCAAGTTTGTGGCAACTAAGACTGTATAACTGTTAATGCTTGTCTTGTGCTTGTACTTGCGTTAAGAGATGTGCGCTGTTTGTGACAAGGGCGCCGCCTTGACCCAAAAACAAACAACGATAAAATTAAAATAAAAAGAAAAAAAATATTAAGATATGAATTTGGTTAAACATAAAATGGCTGAGCGAAAGCTATTTTTAAAGTAGATAAATTAATGGGCTTTATGTTAAAGTGACATAATTCTATGCATGAGTTCACATGGCTTACAAACTATCTAAAATTAGAGAAAGAAGATTTTTTAATAATCTTTGCTAAATCAAATTTATTCAAACACTTCGTAAGAACATCTTGTAAAACAAAGAAAAGTAGAAAAATAAAAAATCAGAAGAAGAAATACTATTTTTTTCATGTCATTTAACAAATTCTTCACACTTGTGGGTGAAACCACAATAAATCCATTTTAATATCTAGATAGTGAAAACAGTTGTTGCAACCTGACACGCCTTGTCTGTTACTAAACACAAATTAAATCAGAGATTACCCGCACTAAATGCAAAACAAACACGCAAAGTAACCAAAGATAAATTGTCACTGTGCCACCACGCAACACACATGTTGACACACTCAGCCATAGATACAAATACAAACACAACTTTAAACTTTAAACACACAGCTGCAGACAGATGGAGTTATGGGTTAATTGGGTTTGGTTATGCCCAATGTTGAGCCCCACAATTTACGCAAATAAAACGCAAGTTCAGCTATGTTTAAACCGTTGCTTTTTTTTCGGTTGGCCGCTTAACCTCCATCAAGATCGTCTTGAAAAGGTTCTTCTGCCAAATTTTTTAGCGTTGTTCACCTTCGCTTAAGCAACAAATAACAATAACAATAACAAACGCAAAAGCCATTTTCAAGATGAAAACATTGAAAATGCGCGGGCAGCTCAAAAATAAAGTTGTTGCTTTTGCGGTTACTGTTTGTGTTGAATTTGTGGCTGCTTTTTGGTCAGCCAACACAATTCACAATGTCGTTGGCTCTTCGCCAAGTCCCGCTGTCAGTCAGGCCAACAACTCATTAGCCAAGTTATCATCATTATCATCTAATAAAGCTTAAAACACCAACAACTAGTAGCTTCAACTGTGTTTTTGTGTCTCTACTATGGAAATGGCCGCATAGAAAGAAAAAAAGAAAAAAAGAAAAAGCAAAACAGTTGCCCATTTTAAATGTCGGCTGAGTGCGATAATTAAGCGAATTGGAGAGTTAATTAATTTCATACGCCCCTTTTTAAGCTGGCCATCACGACTTTCAGAGATGATGGTGAAGGAGGCGAAGAGTTTGAGATTTAAAAACGGAATGAAAGAAAAATAAAGAGAATCTAACAATTGTGATTGCAGGAAATTCCTCAATTATTTTTAAACCAATGTTCAATAACAAAGACGGCTAATAAAAATAGGGAAGTAAATATGGCATTAAAAATAAACAAATGCTTAAAATTGAAAACAACAAAAACAAAAAGCTATTGCACATTGGCGTATTTTATTGTATACAACATTTATGTACAAATCTGCTGATTTGTTTAAATGGATTTTACGTGTTATTTTGCAAATTCCATTGTTTTACATATATTACGGATTTTTAATAATGAATTGCTTATAATTCATATGTTAGGCAATATAATATTATAGTAAAGATAAAAAAGTAGCTGCAAAAATTTGATTGTTTATAGATATGTTTAAGGCATTTAATTATAAATACAGTGGACATTAATATTTATTGTAATACATTAAAAAAATATATATATTTTTATAGTTTTTTAAACAAAACTTTCATTAACTACAAATAAACTAATATAACCACATTCCAAATAATCTTAACTTTTTAAAAATATCTCAAAAATATCAGAAGTAATTTAAAATTAATTAACATATGTACATCAAAATACATATATAACAACTATAACGAAAATGTTGTTTGTGCAAATTTAATTAACATTCGACTGCATAGTTTTTAGCTCTCATATTATACTTGTTAAATAGTGTATTAAAAGTTCGTCTCAAACAAACAACAATAATAATTCTAGTATTTGACTCTATTCATCTCATTTGCATGCAACATGCGTTATAATTGTTTCTTTGCTGTTGTTGTTGATGCTAGGGGGCAAAACGGTGGCTCCCAATTTGAAAAACATGCGTGCAGCAAATGTTATCTTATATATGGTTTTTTTTTTCCATTTTAATTTTCTTCTCTTCTTTGCTGTAATTTTTAATTAAAAGTTATGCTAAATGGACATGCACTGTGAAATGGAGAAGGGGAGCAGGCGTGGTCTGAAAATTGTGGGAGCAGCAGACTCACATAAAATAAAAAAACATTTTTTAGCTAGACAACAGCTTGTAAATTCGAGTTTAACAGCCATTCATAAATGAATATATAGAGACAAGTGTATTTATTACGCATACGATAAACAAAAACTTTTCACATGGCGAGCCGCCAAAGTTTTTCAATTGAAAAATGAGATCATCAAGCAGCAGCAGCAGCAGTAGCCACAGCAAAAGAATAATAATTAAAAACACTTGGCTATATCATTTTTTGATATGTTTATTAAACAATACCAGGGAGCTGATATAGTTGTTGCTTTTATTTTTGTTGTTTGCCTTCGGCTTTAAATGCGAAATTCACATGAACAAAAAAAGCGCTTTGCCAAACAAAATCGGCCAGCTTAAGTCTTCAGTGTTAGTGGATTATTATTTATTTTTGTTTTTTTTTTGTTTTTTTCGAAACGCACACATAATATAATCAATTTGGTTAAACTTATGTCGGTTTCAAAGCTTTGACGATGATTGATGGATGGGCCATGTAAATTGTACTGTTACTTCTAACTGTAAAATGTTGTGTCTCGTTAACGTTTCGTTACCGAACTTCCGAGTCGTGCAGCATTTGATTGTCAATTGTCAGATGCATGGCTCAGGCCTTTGACAGTTCAACAACATCAACAACAACAAGGCAACATATGGCCATAATACTAAACATTGGCCTTTAACCAGATTCACGATCGTCAACCCTCTTCTGTTCCGGCGCCTGCGCAATGCGTGGCTCAAAAATGGCAAAGAACTCGACGCCAGTTGCTTTTTAGGGAAAATACTAAAGAATATCTGTGGGATTTGTTTTTGATTTGATTTGATTATGGCTAATTTAACGCCCGGCCTAGCTACTTGAACTGCGAACAAAAAGTCCAAACATATAAAACAGGTAACAACGATGATCTATCTATCATAAGACATTTAAAAAGAATAGTATCAAAGCTATGCTAATATTTCAACACTAGATGTTATTGGTTTTAAAATGTTGACAAGCTTTTATGGGAATTAAAGTTTTATGTTGAAAATAACTTCTGTCTTGACAAAAACTTCCATATAAGTAAATATGAGATGAACTCGTTGGTTATTATATTTGGCTGTGATTTCTTTTAAAAGGTGTTTAATTTGCTCAGTTCAAACAAAACTAAATTTTAATCCGAAAAAACACAAAATTTCAACATAAAAAAACATTAAATTTATCACAATTTTCATTAATTCTAATCCAAAGAAAAGATCTCGCCCTGATGATGTGTTTTTGTAAGCCGGAAACTGCCTCCCTTAGTTTGTTCAACTAGTTCTGTAATGCGAAAGACTCTAACAGGCATCTTAAGTACAATTTAGCTATTTAGCTCTTGACTGTGTGCGGATTGTAGGAAATTCTTGTAGAATTCTTGGCTGGGCAAGTGACAAGAACTTCCGTTTCTTTAGTGCTTTTGCAATGCCAACCAATTCCATTAACAGCTGCATTTAGTTTGTGGCACTTTTTTTCCATTTTCCTACACCCACTTTGGGGTCATTTGTTAGAGGCGTGTGTTATCGCCCCAAAGCCGTCAATCAATTAACAGCGCCAGCCATAAAAATATTTGTTTAAAAGCAGCAATTCATAAGATGCATTGACTTTTTTATGAAAAACGAAATTTGATCAACATTTTTAAAACAGAAAAGCAATTTTTTTGGTTTTTGTTGTTGTTGTTGTTGTTGTTGTTGTACATTGACCCAAATTAAATTTCTGCCTAACGCTCCCCTTCGTCGAGTATCTGTTCTTTTTATTTATTTTTTCGGTACTCTTCTCTTTTCTGCTGCTGACCCCAACACGCACTATATACACAGGCCCCCCCCCCCCCCTGTCTTTCAATAGCACGCCTCAATTGTTGCTGCTGGTGCCAAGAAAATGCGTTGTTGCTTAATTTCCACACACACAGACACACACACACACACACACTTCAAACACCCCACATCACTTTATCTATCTCAGAGTGCAGCGACATTAACGTTAGCTGCCACTCTTTTCCCTCTTGCCCCCTCTCGGCACACAATATGTATATTCAAATTTAATTTTTCGAAAATTAAAAGCACCTAAATTTAACAGTGTTATGTGTGTGTGTGTGCGTGTGTGTGTGTAGGCGCATTGACAAGAAACGCTTTGCGATTTATATTTTTAGGTTTTTGGTCTTGTTGTGTTTTTTTTTTTTTATTAATATTTTGGCTTTTGCCACCAACCAAAAAACAACTTTTGCCCATCACTCATCGCTTGAGGCACTTTGGTGCTTGACCTTAGATCTCTTAAAGCTGTTGCAGCTTCAACAGTTTGTGTCGCCAACGTCAATGCACTCAGTTTCTGCACCCCCCCTCTCTCCCAGTTGATTGGTGACCAGCAAAACACCAAAAAGCGTCGTCGCAACGGCGCCGCTGTGAACGGCGCATTCAGTTAACGCCCACAATATACAAAAAAAAATACGATTATGAATTTATTTGTATTTGTTTGTACATATATTTGCTTTACACGTATTTTGCTTTTGTCGATTTCATTCATACTTATACAAATTTATTTAAAAAGCGAAAACATAAAACGAAAACGAAAATTAAAACCAAACATGCAAATTGAAAGCGAATTTCAATTTTAAGACTCAGCCAAGCGACAAGTTGGTCAACCAGCAACAACAACAACAACACCACCACCAACAACAACAACTAACAAGCTAGCGAATCGGGCAACCAACCAGAAGATAGCCATTTATGTGGCCCATTAATCGATTGTCAGCAACGTCGTCATACATATATATATATATATATATATATAGATATATAATATCGAACGTTTACCGCTCCGTTCATTCGTCTGTCTAAGCTAAGCTGCTGCTGCCCAGCGTTGACAACCAGTTGTTAAATACACTAACTATTACGTTGGGTATATTGAATAGACGATGTAAAATATGAAAACAAAAATCTAGCAGTACGTTTAACAAAGAATTATAAAATTCGTTGAGCTGTTTGCTTAACTTGCTTTTCAGCTAAGTTTACTATTTGAATTAATTTAGTTTTTTCAGTAATATTCTAAGAATTTGTACCGTAATCTAGGTTTGATTGTGGTATTTAATTTATACACTTTACAAAGTTGTCTAAACTTAAAACTTGAAGTATATCAAAAGTTGTAAGCTAACTTTATATGCTTTTAAGGGCGCTTGAAAATATTTAAAGTCGAATATTTTTATTCCTTAAATAGATTTATCTTAAATGCTGTCTTTCCCTCACCAGTTTAAGAATGAATTATTGATTGTTATAATAGATTTTTCTGATTTTTTGCTATGATTACTAGTTGAGTGCGGGCCTTAAACCAACTGAAAAACTTATTATACTCTAAAACTCATTAGTTATTTTAATTCCATTCATTAATCCTAATTAACAAATTAAAATAAACGATACACAACACTCATCAACCCAAAAACGCATTCTCTAAAATGATGTTTTCGAACATGAGTCAACAGGTTTGTGGTTGTTGTTCTTGTTGTTGTTTTCCCTCAACAGCTGCTCTATAATAAATAAAACCGCATTCATTTGGAAACTTGATCCTCAATACAGAAGTGCATTCAAACTTCGTGAGCTCTCAATTAAGTTCACTTTGATTTCTTGTTACTGTTTAGGCTTTTTGTTATTGTTGTGTTGGTTTTAGTTGTTGTAGTACATAGTTGATGCAGTTGCAAATGCTGTTTCTACTTAGTTGCTCGTATTATGGCTCTCTTTGGCTGTTTAGAGAGTTGCTTTTTGTCTGGCTGCCGCCCGACTGCCCGATTGCCGGACTTGTCATGATTAAATTACTTACTGGCAGCGACCTGTGTGTGTGTGTGTGTGTTGTGCAGCATTCGGTTTGTGGCTAGAAATCATCAACGTCATTTATTAAAAACGTCATCATCATCATCATCGATGTGGCCGTGGGAAGGCAATCCGAAGAGATATCGATTGGGATTCAGCATCACCCACACCCCCCCTAGCTTATATGTATATATGTATATGTATACTGCAACTTTTATAGTTATTGCATGCCTCATTCATTGGCACTTTCATGTAAATGAAGTTACCGTTAATAACGTCTGCAACACCTTCAATGACAACGAAGCTTACATCGTTCACATTCTGCACCTCTCTGTGCATTTTAATTACGCCACCCAATTAACAACCCGTTGCTCGCTCCAACCCGCCCCCCTCTTCGTCTTTCACTCAAACGTGACAAATTGGAACTCAGAAGCTCGTCATTCCCAAAATTGTTTTCGCTTTTGACTAGCTTTTATGAGTCTCGATTCGTGTTTGTCATATTAACACAGCATGCAACACGCTGTCCCTAACTAAGCCACAAGGCGCCCCCAACACACAAACACACACACACATACATATTTAAATATATATATATGTTCAGTTGTGTGTGTATAAAGTATAAAAAAAAACCATCAAGGCAACGCAGATTTTCTGTGTGTGACCGCCGCGTCGCATACGCTCTATAAATAGAGTTTAACAAACTGTAAAAGCATTCCACCACATACAAAGAGACCCAGCATCAAAACGCACCCAAAAACCATATATACACATACACACACACACACACATAAATACACATACACATTTGGGGATGACGCGTTGATGCAACGAAGACCGACCGCCTCCGACGTCTGTTGATGAGTGTTCTGTGCCCATTTTCACATTTCTCATTCTCATTCTCTCTCTCTCGCTCGCTCAAAATTGGCGAATGCATGCAGGAAAATCTCAGCACACACACACACATACATACTTTCGCCTACATATGCATACTAACGCATACCCAAAGGCAAAACGTCATCGTCCTGAACAAACTTCCAATTTGCTTCTACTTCTTCTTCATGCTGCATGCAGCTCCCAGCTGAGTGACTTCAGGGCACACACTGGAGAGCCTCTAACTATGCTTGTGTGTGTGTGCGGGGGGTGGTGGTGGCAAGGGAAGTTGAGCGGGCGTTACTTATTCTTTGGCTGCACTTCGGTTTGTTATTGTTCATCTTACAAAAGCTTAAACGCTAAGAGATTATGTTTGACATAATATTCTATTTGAACGAACGAACTTTAGCACAAAATTTCACTTTCTTGAGCATATAAAAAAGAAAGAAGATCGGTGATTTTTACTTTTATTAAACCCAACTTTCTTAAATGTCACTTTTACATGAAGCATTCATTTTCTTCTGTTTGGTTAGTTCTTGGCAATAAACCATCGGTTTCTTGTTATTAGCATTGCCGCTAAGGTTTGTATATCTTGATTAGATTGCAATTAAGCAAAAAAAAATCAATGAAATAGACTTATAAAAAACATAATAAATATCATTTTTCAAAATAACGTAAAGTAATGTTTCAGTAAGTTGCTTGTTAAAATTGTCTTATGAAAATGTTTTATCTTTTTTGTTTGGCGTAAACTTGACTTAACAGTTTTCCTTTAATTTGTGATGAGAATTTAAGTACATCAAGTTATAGCAAAGAAAATCTTTTAATTTTATCTTGTATCTGCATTTAAGTTTAAATTTTCTAGCTATGTTTTCATCACCTGAGTTTTTAGTTACAGCTACCACAAGGGTATTTAATAACTTGAACACTGACATTTCTCTTCTTGTTTTCCATAATGAATCAAAAACCGTATTTTTGTAGGCGCCTAGCACCATACCATCCCCATGTTTTCCAGCATGTTCTGCTTCATGAAGTGCACTCCTCGCTGTTTCAACCCCTTCCTCAACCCTGCTACTCCTCCACCTGCCACTCCCATTGGTGGTGTGCTCTTTAGCGTTTGCTGACTTTTTACACGGATGACAAAAGAGAAGCACCATGGCCAGAGGGACTTAGTTGATTTCGACTGGCAGCTGCTCCATTTAGAAGATGTTTCGTATGCATCCGACTGATGGATGAGTTCTCACTCCCACCCAATTTGCAGTTTCTAGCTCCTTGTTTCGATTATTTTGCTTACCTAATTAGTTTGGTTGAGAAAAGAACAAGGAAACAAAAGAAGAAGGCGAACTTTTTAAGTTTTTTCGTAACTCATCTTCAGATGGCACCCGGCCAGCTTATAACTTGTCATCTGTTGTGACAGCCATAAAAATGGAAAATTTCTTTTTCTTTTTATTCTTTGCTGTTCCACAATTTCATCTCAAAGTTGATCTTCTTGCTTTGTCTGATTGTCTTTATGACTGCTGCAACAGCTCCATTTGCATTTCCATTTTCATTTCGAGTTCATTTCGAAATGATAATTCTGTGAAAGATGCGTTTTGAGGATTCTGCTGCGCTTTTGTTTACACTTCAAGCATTGTGTGTGTTGTTCTTGTTCATTCCCTTCTTATTTAGTCGGCTCTTGTTTGTTTATTCTGGCTATCTGTCTATATGTCTGTGTCTGTCTTTTTATCTAGTTCAAAGTTGGTTGCAAGTTTCATTTTGAATGCACTTCTATTTCGTGCGGCTTATGCGTTTGACCCATTTCAATGGGGGGATGGGGCCGCATACAACTAGCTCCCATACTTAAAACCATCTCCCGCCACCAGTCCACTTTTGTGTAACTGATCCACTTGTCTTGGCCGAGGGGCAAAAAATAAAAAGATTATTATTATCCATGAGAAGCGCATTCAAAGTTTGAACTTCTTTTTCATTTTCTTAGCTCGTGTTTTTTTTTTCACACAATAAAATGCACAAAGAAACGGCTAGAAGTGGGCTGTAGTGGGTGGCAGTGTTTGCGGTTTCGTCGCCACAATTGCAGTTGGCAATTACTTCTTGTTATTGTTGTTTTGCAATTATTAAATACTTATTGCCTCGTGTACATATATAAATTTGAAAAGCGCGCTCCAGAAATGCATTTGAAGGCAATGTTAATGTGTAAAAGTCACAACGGCTCTAACCTCGTCAAGTGGTTGTTGTTGTTGTTATTATTTGTTGCATGCAACGGGGCCATAGAAAGTGCAGACATAAAGGCCTACCCCCACCCAGCCCAATAACGCCCAATAGACAGACACTTAAGCACGCACATACAACAAGCCTGAAGGAAAAGAATTCTCCACAATGTTTACACAATTCATAACTTTTCCGGCTTTACTTGGGTTAAAGCTTAGATGCAAGAATGCCAGTAGGCCTGGGAATTGTGTGCAAAATGATTCGTTAATGACACAGACAGACGTTGTGCATTATGTGGGGTAAATTAATATGATAATGTGCTTTGAAGCCAGAAGATTAAAGACTGTATATCACAGAATGATAATAAGCTTAAAGCTATAAAACAAAGTTTTAACAAAAGAATCAAGAAAGAAAATTATATACATATATGTATAAGAAAATCAAATGAGCTAAAAAAGAAACTTCTCCTTGTTTAAAGTCGTTCAAAAATGTCAACCAAAATTATAAGAAGCTGGAAAAAAAGTATTCAAGATATAAAAACGTGACTGAAACGATGACAATGTTTTTTGAAATAAGTTTAAGCAATATTTTTGATAATTAATGTCTTCCAAATAATTAAGAAAATAAAATTTAATGTTGCCCATAAAATATTTCATTAATTTATGGTTTTTTGTTGCTTTACTTGTACCAAAAATGTGCGAATATTGATATTAAAATTTAAAAATATAATTTTTGTATTTTATAACTTCAAATAACCTTCGAAAAAGCTTAAATGTATCTGGCAGTCATCTTAAGGCTACTTGCAAATGCCAAGGACTTGTAAACACAATGCCTATTGATTTCGCTCAGTGCAAATGCTCAAATTTTAAAGCTGGCAATGCTACGTTCGCTCTTTCGCTTATTTGACTGTCTTGCGCTCACTTCACCCCAAAAAAAAGGTTTTCGCCAATTTTAAGGGTGGGCCATTAAAATTGCCCCTTAAATCTTGCGTCCTTTTGTCTGTGCAGCATCTTAAGAAGCACTCCAAAGCTGTTTTCCTTCACTAGAAACCCGAAATAAAACATTCCCAATTCGTTTCGCTCATGTTTCATGGCACATTGAATAAGTGTGCGATGGCATTTACAGTTACCCTTAAATAGAGTCTCTCTCGCTCTATCTTTTTGTGCTCCCCAAAAGTACAACAACAAAGTTCGCTCATCTCTCTCTCTTTGTAAGTTGCTCTCTTGATAATTGTTGTTAATGGAAGTCGATTTCAATTTAAATGATTTTAATGGCAACATTAAACTATTTAGCCAGACAATTAAGTTACTTAGTTAAATGAACTGCCTAGTCTGCTTTTGCAGAAATAGTTGTTGCTGTTATTATTGTTGTCATATTGCAAGAGAGAGAGAGAGAGAGAGAGGGACAGCTGAATCGAGAGCAGCAGCTGTCCTGCAATGCAGTTATTGCAGTTTGCAAATTGCAAGTCACTAATTCTTTAAGAAGCAACCACCGGGAGCAGAAGCAACTCGAATGAAAAACAACCCGAACACATCTGTCCCATTGACTCGCTCGCTGTCTCTCCCGAGAGGGTCGTTGTTGTGCGTTCTCTCTCTCTCTCTCTTTCTCTCTCTCTGTGTTTTGCGCTCCCAACTGACGCCGCTGTGGCTCTGGCGATGGCTTTAGTAATGCTCAGTAGTCAGTCTCACAATACAGTTAGCCGACGTTAGTTTTTCGCAGACGCTTTTCCGCCTAGCAACATTTTTACACATATATACACATATATATATATACATAGATATATGTATGTATGTATATACCCATGTAGTTCGAGTTCTAGTCGTTCTAGTCTAGTGTCTAGCGGTCTATGCAAATTCCAAGTATATCGCAATTTCGAAAACATATCCTTTTTGTTTCTAAGTACGTCGCGTGTGGGGTAAGCTGCTCCGTTTTCACTTCCTCTTCTTTGGTCGGGTAATTTTCTTCTTTCATTTTTTTTTCGCAATCGTTTCGTTTGCTCGATTGCGCCCCTTCGTCGCCGCGCGGTCTATGTGTATGTATTCGTTTGTCTGCGTCCAACCCCGGCAACAACAACGACTTCGTCCTACGTCCCACGTCCTTCTTTTGCCCATTGGGCATTAATAATGCCCGATTTCATTCTACAACAATGGAAAAACAGTGTATATAAACGCGATTAAAAATACTCTTCGTATATAAATAAATATATATATTGTAAACATTGCCCCGCCGTTATTGATTGTTTTTTGTACATCATAATCAACAACAAAAAAAAAAACACATCGTAATCATCCGAACCGCTTTGGGTGCCAAACCGTCCATATATAAAATGTATTACAAGTATGAACCTAGTTCCACAAAGTAACCAAAACAACAACCAACCAACAAACAAGCAACAACAATTCCGTTTCATTAGACACTGCCCGATAGAGCACTGAAGGGCCTCTGTCTGCCTTAACTAGTACACAACTGTGTATACAAACATACCCATATAAACCTTTACTCATTCATATATACTCTACACAAAATGAGTAGCTACACGGCCGCCCAGTACTACAAGACCACCAATATGATTACCTCAAATGAGATCTACTGGTAAGTTTCAAACAAATATTCCTCTTTTTTTATAAGCATGTCATATCCTTTTCTGAGAATTGTGCCTGGTTGCACTTGTGGGGCATCAGCTATTTCCTTGAAAACACCACCCACCCATGTTCCTTCATTTGTGTTGCTCTCTTCCTAGCCGGCAATTCAAGGTTTCGCTACAGCGAGGCCAATTGTGACGCATGAGAGTACGCCCACAAAAATATATAAGCATCCCATTGAAGCTGCTGCAGCAGCAAGCAAAAACAATGATATCTCCGCTGTTTTTTTTAAAAATATTTTCCCCCCGACCACCCCCTCTCCATGCCAGCACATTCATTTGTTTGGTTGCCCACACAATTATTTGTGAAGCCCACACAGCACGAACTTCATGGCTGGTGGTATAATAACAAAAGAGGCAAGAGACGCCCACGCAAAATGCATTTTTTGGTCTCTTCTATGTTCAAATTGGACACTATCAATCATCTAAGTAGGCAACAGTTATTTAATAAGCTAATTTACTTCATAACAGCTAAAAGTGTGCTTTGCTTTTATTATTTTGTTGCCCGCACAAAAGTATGCTGTGAACTTTATGTGTGGAACGTAAATGCAGTGACTTTAAATTATTCAACATGGAATAGCATATTAGTTGGCATTTTAATACGACATATGATATGCGACAAAATTAATTTATGTATTTAAACAATGACACTTAATTATCATTTCAACTATAAATAAAGCTAAATGTATAGTTTGGCAAACACGTATTTGACAAGCTTGCATTTGATTGACATTCACTTCAAGCGTTAAATATTGATTATATATTGTTACGGAGCGCTGCTTATTAACCATAACTTTCATGTATCTACATGTATGTACAAATGTATCTACTTATTATGAATTTGCCCACAGTTACATAAGCACAATCACATGGACATAAATTTTCACACAAACCTTGAACTCTGACATTTTCGATAGAGCACAAAAACCACATGACATAGATAGCTACATAAACATTGTGGATGTACAGACTGTAAGTACTTACATACTTTTGATAGATATATAAATACACGTGTATTCGTCAATCTTACCTACGCCACCGACACGCGCATTTAAATTCTAAGATAAACACGTGATTTTATGTACAAAGAGCTGTCATCAATAGGTATTCGAGGTAGACGAACATTCACTAGCAGATAATGCCTGAAATAAAGACAATTTACGAGTGTTGTCTAATTGTTGAACAACAGAAACAACTTGAAAACAATTTAACAATGTAAAATTTACAGCAGGTGGGCGATAAAAAACAGTCGGAAAACTAAGCAAAAATTAAAGTTTAATTTATCTAAGAAGGAAATACGATTTTACTGCTTGAAAAGAAAATAAAAGTTAAGGTAAGCCTAAGTAAATAATTTTCAAAGAATTTGCATAAAAACAAAGTGAATATATAGTATATAGTGATAGGTGGTACTACGTTGATATCTGCTTGACATTTAAAGTACCAATGGCCTTGGAGTATTTTTTTTTTATAAATATTGCTAAAAGCTAACAATTATAATAATTATTACCGCTTTTTTGTAATTATCATAAACCAAAGACCTCAATAAATGACATACAAAATGAAGGTACACATTGAAATTAAAAGTAATTAATAGTTTTTAACAATCCATTCATCCTCGAATCATAATCAAAAACCCCTAATAAGGAACTGTATGCTTCAATGCAAAATGTCATAATTACAAAAACAAAAAACCTGAATTACACAATACAACGTTTTATAGTTCAAATAAAAACCAAGCAAACAATGCATCAAAATAAAACTTTGTTATATCAATTAAGTGATAGCTTCTTCAATTATAGAAAATCAGTTTAATCTTTAGCAGGTTTATTTATAACTGGAAGTTTTCATATAACATTAACATTTCGCTTACCTAACTAGCATTTAATCGTAAGACATTTGTACTTGAATAAAGTAAATCTAATTAAGTCGTTTGCAAGCCCTGCAGCTAAAGTTTATTTTATTTTTTCTAAAGTCATGCTATTTAAATTTCGTTACGCTTTTAATTTTTATTGCCAGAATGCAAATATTCAAGTTCAAATTGTGTGACTCAAGTTATCCACGTGATTTCAAGCTATTTGTTCTAATTCGATTCCTCTCTCTCTCTCTCTCTCTATCTTTCTCTCTCTCTCTTTGTTTGCACTTATCGTTTTCCTGTTGCTTGCTAATTGAAAGCTATAGCTTTAAGTAAATCCATCGATTTGCGCTGATTTCTTGGTATTCCATCCGGCGCTGGTTTTTTTTTTTTTTTTTTTTTTGTAGGCATCTGGGTTTGTAGGCCTACGCAAATGTGTGAAAATAAAAATTCATAAAAAAAAAATGAAAAACAAAAACCACTCAACGAGCATCCAAGAAAGCATCTAATTTAATGTAAAAACCAGTTGAAAAACCGAGTTGCCAACCGGCTGACGTCATGTATGTGTGTAAGAGTGTGTGTGTTTGTGGCAAAGAGGGAGTTGTTGCCTCAGTTGAAAACTGCCGGTTACCGGCAGACCAGTTACCAGTTCTTGCAGCAGTTGCCGTTGTTGCTGTTGTTGCTGTTGTTGCTGTTGTTGTTGCCGTTGTCCTAGTTGTGTGCCAAATTTGTTGAGTTCCAGTTAGTCGGTCGTCGCTGTGAATGAAATATGCAAAGTCAAATCAAAAAAGAACCAACTTGAATTGGGGCCTTTTAGCCACATACATAACCACAATGCCCTGTAATCGTAAGGCGTAAAAATGTACAAAATGTGCAGTTAAAGATCGAAAATAAAGTAATTTGTGTGTCTATCGATAAGCTTCGAGTCATAAAAACACAAAAACAACAAACAAACAATAAACAAAGTTTAATCTTGTAATTTATTGTTATGAGCAAATTGTTTGTACACAATTCCAGACTTTTCTAGAATTTGCCATACAGAAAAAGAAAATTGTTTATATTATTTATTTTTCAACTGAATAATAATAATAAGTTAGGCTAAGTATTATTTCTGTGTGTATTAAACTATAAATTTTATTTTGTTTAGGCTAAACATTTTGTTAAAACTATTGCCAACTAACTAAAAAAACAACTTTGAATATTTCGTGTTGCTTTTGCAGTTAATACCCTTTACTTTAAGGTTCTTACTTAGCTTGTTTCTGTATTTGTTGGTTGCACAATAGACGACAATTGCATTGTTGTTGTTGTTGTTGTTGTTGTCGACGGAGCGTGCAGTTGCTTTTATCGTTTGTTTGCCAGTTATTTGCATTGAATTGAAAGCTGACGAAATGTGCGATATGCTAATTGGCTATTCGCAAATTTCCAAATCATTCAAAAAATCGGAGCGGATTGTAAACAACACAATACAAGATGTTCAGCCAAAGTTCATTAGCTTCTGGTGAAAAGCTGCGTGGTGTTTTTTTTTTTATTGTTTTGGCCAGAAATAGACAAATAAACAAAAAGCAACCAAAAATTTCACATAATGATGTCCAATTTGGTCTTGGATTATGCAAAGCTAGCAATTTGTTTCAGCTCACTTAAAATTGTTGCTGATGTCGAAGCTGTTAACGATGAAAGGCTTTAACACAGATCTTCTTAGCCAGCAGCCAGCAGCCAGTAGCTAAAGATACTCAATTGCATGAAACATAAATAAATAATAGGCTGCTAATCGTTTGTAAACATGCATTGTTTTTTCCATTGGCAACGCAATTCAATGAGAAAGCAGAAATAGCTTTGAAACAAAAAAAAAAACATAAAACAATAGGGTAGTGGGTAGAGGTGTGAAGGGAGTAAGGAAGGCGGGACGGCGTCAGCATGGCCTGGCTACGTGATTTAGAGCCTAACGAGCATAGAACCCTTGTGGGCGCACTTTCCCAAAAAAAACAGCAAACAACAGCAACAACAATTAACGTGCCACATGAGCCAGCAACAAACAACAACAACAACAACATTGTTGCTTAGCCCCCGGCGCACGCTCCTCATTATTATTGTTGTTGTTGTTGTTTTTTTGCTCTCTGATTGATGAAGGCGACGCCAGTGGGCAGCCAACAAGCCAACAACAACAACAACAAAAAGCGCTTCATTCATGGCCAAGAAGAAAAAAGTGAAGTAAAGTGTGTATTTTTTGAAGTGCAAGTGAAAGTGAAGTGTTTTTTTTTTTGTTTTTTCGTTGTCGTTGTACGTCGTGTACTTCATTGAGCAACAACAAAAATTTCCCACTAACATAATTTTCAAAAAAAAAAAACAGCACAAAAAAAGAAAAGAAACAGCAACAAAAAAATGTTTGCCCATTTCTATTTGTTGCTGCTGCTGCTGATGTGATTTACTGCTCGAGCAGCAACAGTTGCTGCTGTTTGAATCTTCATCATTGTTTTTGCTCGTCTTTGTAACACATTTAATTAAATGTCTCTGCCCCGAATGCCAAATGAGAGTGAATCTGATTTGTGATCTCTTGTGCTGGGTGAGGGCTATGGAGCGGTTTGAATGGTGGTAAGACCCTACTTAGGCCACGACTTGAGTACGCAATAAAATTGTCGCTAGTTCAGTTTTAACAACCTGAACCCAATTAAAAAAAAAATGTTTAAAAAGTGGTGTAATTAAATTATGCAAAAATATAAGGCAAAGGGCAGCAATTATGATAATACATTCTCGAACTTTGACACCAAAAGAGTTCAAATTTGTTTCAAACTATCGATAGCTCTCTCTTACATTAAAGTCTTAAACTTTCCATATTTGTCAATAGCATAACAACGTTTGACATAATATTAATAAACTCTGAAAATTTCATTAAAATCGGTTTAGAAACACAAAAGTTATTCGACATAGAAATTTATCTTAACTCGCTGTAGCCTATTAAAGCTTCTTAAACAATGACAAACAACTCGAGCTTTCTTTACCAGAGCCCTACTTTTTAAAGCCTCAAGTAACTTAATTAAGTATTATGAAATTTTAGCTGGCATTTGTTGCAACAATTTTCATCAAATCTTGCTCGCACATTGATTAAAATGAATGACAGTTGAAATGTTTGATTCGTGTCGCACGCACTTTTTTTTCGGTTGGGGGGGAATTCCGTATCATTTTTGTTAAGCACGCTTCATTAAATGAAGCCGCTTTACTCTTGGGCATTGTCTCAACGCGTCCCAGCACCCATTTTAGCCCATTGTCCCCAGCGTTGCCCAACGCGTTCACTTTCTAATCACAAAAGCAACTAGCGTCATGTGGCAGCCAAATAGCTGTCAGCCATGACCGAATGCAATCAGCGACGGCCACGCAAGTTGAAGGTAGTATACTGCCACATATGGCAAGGGAGCAACTAGAGAGAGAGAGAGAGAACCAAAGAGCGAAAGAGAGAGAAGGGGGGAAGCTCTCGCAATCGTTTATTTGGCTATTCGGGGAGGTATGAAGGTCTTTTATGCCCTATGCCTTATGCACAAACACACACACACACACACACATTTGTATGTATTTATCCACAAATTGGGTTCAGCTGCCTAAGGTCAATTCAACATCAACAACTTAACAAGTCAGCCAGAGTCTCTCAGTATAAACGTAATCGTAATCGCATTGTTAGCAACTACATTCGCAATGTTTACTAATGAAATATACAAAACGATTTACTATATGTTGTGTACTTCAGTGCGTTTAGTTTGGGTGGTTTGAGTATTTGTATAAATTAAGTGTACGTAAAGAATGCGTTAAGATAAGATTAATTTAATAGTAGCAGTAATAACGTATTTATAAATACATTAATAAGAATGTTTGATTAGATAACTCAAAGACAGAAAGAAAGATAAAAAAAACCTATGTTCCACAAGCAAATACAATCCAATTTTACCTTTCTAGTGCTGTGGAAAGTCAATATTTTATTGGACTACCCTCGTTTGTATGCAGTTATTGTTATTTTTGGTTTTGCTTGTCATCATCGTTGTTTATTGTTTCATAACAGCTGAGACAAAGTCAGGCATAAGGTAAATAAATGGATTTGTGTGTACCTTGTGCTTAATGCGTTAATATCATCAACAACCTTTGCAAGCTTGCTCATAGTTAATTTACAAATTTTCATAAGCATATGTAGACAAATAGTCATATTGTAAGTTATGTTTATGTTTGTGTGTGTATGTATGTGTGATTAGGTATTTTTTTTTTTTTTTTTTTGTGACATTAATGACAGCAATGTCCGACGGCAACAGCAACAATTAAGCAAGTTTCAATGAAAAGTCAAAACACGCCGCAGGTCCGGATATAAATAGTTTGTTGTTCACACACTTACAAACATACTCACAAACACACACACACACAGAAACAGGCACATACATGTTAAGCCACATATAGGAGGAACACTCATCATTGCGCTTAACGCTTGGCTCTGTCTCAGACCCAGTCAGCCATTACGAAGCCCATTTTGTTAGTATCCCGCCGCATGCGACTAACTACCAAAACTACTGCCTCACACTTTGCTTTAACAGCGGCCATAATGTACTCGTACGTACGTATGTACGTACAGCACATGCATGAAAACAGAGAGAATGGATGAGAGCGACTGGCAAAGAGAGTGGCAGCAGTTGGGCCCCGCTCACTGCTGCCCCCGCCTGCAGCCCGCCCTTCTCAGACATCGGTTCGTGAGTCACCTGAGCGTAACGTAAGCGCAGCTTATTGTTTGCTCATGTGCCGCGAAGTCATCGTCGTCGTCGTTTTGTTGTGTGCTCGTTATTATTTTGGCACTCACTACAACATTGGCTCTCCGGTACGCTCTCACTTCCAATGCAGTTGCGGTTCATACTGAGCAGCTGTTTATAATGGATGTATGTTTGTTGTTATTGTGATCGCCTTTTCCACAGTGAGTATCTGTGTGCGTATGTGTCGTTTTGCATAAAAATTTACACTATTTCTTACAACAGTTTGCCTTTTTGTTGTTGTTCGCAATTACCCAATTTGACAATGGAAAGATGAGCGCAAGTCCATTAAAAAGCTTAAAAGCCTGTCACAAACTGGTGCATTGCAGATGTTTTCAATGCTACGGCAGATGAGTAAACGCTTAAGTACTTGTATTGTTTGATTTCAAGGCACTGTACCACTGTGCTGCCTGCCTGTTTGTCTGTCTCAGTACACACGTCAATGCTTGTTTACAGGTGCATGTGTGTGTGTTTGTGTGCCTGTTAGCTATACTGCAAGTGTTTCGCATATGGGCTGCCAATTGTTTTCGGTAGATCAAATTGAAAAGAACAGCTTAATACAACATCAGAACAGCAGCCACAACAAAAACTGGCACACACACACACACACACACTTAAACACCAATACAACACTTACGCCAAACATTCACTCTCTTCTCCCGCTCTAACACACACACACACACACATTCTGATAGCTATGTGGAAACAAACTCGTCGTTTGACGGCTTGGAAGCTTGCGCACCTCAGTCGGTTAATTTAGTCTCTCTCAAAGTTTCGTCGAGACAGGCAGCATATAGTGAAAACAGAGAAAACGTGCGCGCGCTTTTCTGTTTAAAACGTTGACGTCGCAGTCGCCGCCCGATCGTGCGTTTCGTTGTTAATATATTAACTTAGCTCGCTCAGCAGCTCACTATGTGTGTGTGTTAATCACATTTTGTTGCTGGCATCCATTATTATTGAATATGGATTGTTGTTGGCACTTTGCATGCGCAAAATAAGCAACAAAATTTGGGAATTGGATAACCAATTTTTTTTGCAGCGTGCAAATTGATTTGCAAACGAAAAGTTTGTGTGTGAAGTGAGTGAGTGTTGAAAAATTGAGAAATATATCAACAAAAACTTAATGGTGTAAATTGCAAAATGAATGCAAAGCAACATACATACATATGTATAAATGTACAGATCACGACTTGTGTGTGCCGTCTGCTCGTTGTTGATTTTTTTGTTATTGTTGTAATTTTTCAATTTGTTTATATGTTGAAGTTGCTGTCAAGTCAGGGCCGGTTTATTAATTTGACATCGTCGTGCACCCATGCCACATCTATCACAAATAACAACAACAACAACAGCAATGAAAAGCCCACCGAATAAAACAAAACGGAAACGATGAAAACAAAAAAAAACCAAAAAAAAAAAACAAAACGCAACAACAAAAGCATTGCATACAATTTTTTTTGTAATGTAAAAAAATAAAATATAATTAAAGAGAAAATCGCCTTTCTCTGCTCGCGTATCACAAAAACAATAGTACCGCCAACAACAGCAACAAAAAACAGGCGTCGACAGCGGGAACAGCAGCAGAAGCAGCAGCACCAACAACAACAACAACAACAATAACAATAGTACAAGCAAAAGCCACGGCCACTGCCCCGTTACGTTTCGGCAAGCACACAACTAAAGCGTCCCACTGTATGACTGTGTGTGTGTATGTGTGTGAATGGGATGTACATATGTCTGGTTGTGGATTCGACTGGAAATTTCTGCTACACATTTTTTAATTGAAACTCTAGGCAAGTGCTCAGAGCATATGCTACACAACAATGCCTCAGCCCCTCTCCAATGGAAGGTAACTCCCTAGCCATTGAACAAAAGTTATGTTCGCAAGTCCTTCTCCAAAGCTTTAAATCACATAAGTCAAAGCTTACTGTTATATGTTGAGCAGCTCAAAAGCTTAACAGCTGATTTCAATTCAAATGCAGCTGCAGCTGCTGATCTGCAGAGAAAGCACAAATGCAAGTCACAGTTACACCAAGTTAACGGTTGCTGTGCTCCCCGAAATAAAATAAACACAAGCTGTGCTCGAAACTGTCTCGCTCTGTCACGAAGTTTGTAAGGCGATCTCAACTGTTTATGCTGCCGTTGCTTGTGTAACTTAACCACTTGCCAACCAATTACATTGCGTCGCAGTCGCAGTTGCAGTTGCAGTTAGCGTTGTTGCATATTGAGTTTCCACTTCCTCTTCCGCTCATTTTGGAGCCGCCCGACAGCAATCCGTTGCTGCTGTTTGCTGTTCCGACGCATGCCATTGTTAGACAGAGAGAGAGAGAAAGAGAGTGGAATCGAAGGAGAGTTGGATTACGTGCGCCGTTACTAATGACACGAAAGTGAATAAAGCGACGATTCACGAACACAAACGCGATGCAGTAGCGCCAAGCTGCTGCCCATTGTGAACCCACTGTGCCGACGCCGCCCAACCACAGCGCCCAGCTGCATTTATTCATCACTATATCTCCCTTTCGCTCTTGCGTGAGTGGTTTGTTTGTGTTTACAGGTGTGAGTGTGTGTGTGTGTGTGTAATAATTATAAATTAAACAATTATACAATGCAAGCAACAAAACTACTTGGAACTGATTGTCGCTGTCGTTCCCGCTGCTGCGGCTCTCTTGCTGTATTGTTGCTCGTGCAGTGGAACACCTGTAAAACAAAGGCAACTCTATCTACAACTACAACAACAACAATTATAATTATAATAATAACAACAACAAAAGATTAGCTAGTGTCGTGCACCGTAGCGGATGCAAGCAACTCTAAGCATAACGAAAAATGAAAACCAACGACAAATGCTTTAAAAACCAAACCAATTTTATCTGGCTTATAAACATAAACGAAAAGAAAAACTTGTTTAACTAAATTGCAACTACGACTAGAATGTTTCACAGAAACAAGTTGAAAACTTTAAGCAACAGCAACTACAACGACAACAACAAATTCAACAACCAGCCTCTCGATAGTTGTTAAATAAAAACATAAACATATTTGAAGCTTGGCGCTTTTATGAGTGGGTTTTTCGGGGCAGCATTCTCACAGACTTGAATTGAGAATTCTCTTTAGAACAGAACAGAACAGTTGTGCTTGATTGTAGGCGACTTGTTTTGGCCAATAGCGCCATGACTTGTTGTGGAATCCAAGGCAAGGCAAGGCTGACACAGTGGCAAAGGGAGAGCAGTAGTGACAGGGTTAATGGCTTATCGAGACACTGGCGAAATTTGTTGGCTTAAACAGCTTTTTCATGTCTTTGTCGACGTCGTCGTCGTCGTCGTTCTGAGTAACAATATAGAATGACGAAACAGTCGAAAACAGTGACACTCATTATGGATTTGGACAGCATTTGTCCAAAATTGTAACGAATCAGCAATGTGTTATTCTCATGATGTTAATGATGAAGACATCTGCGATCGTAAACACTCTTGAGACACTTGACAAAAGGTTCTTGAACTTGCCAAATAATAAGGCAGATTTATAACTTGAAAGTATTTTTTGTATTTTGGTTTAGCTACTGCTTCTTTTTCCCATATACAATCTGAATTTTGCATAGCGATCTTGATCTTGTCAGACTGATAAACAATATAATTTTTCCCTTTCTATGCGCCCATTGTCTGTCTGTCTACAATTGACAATATTCTCACGTAAATTTCCATATGATTTATGGGCTTGTTTTTTTCTTTTTTATATGTATTAAAGTGGATCAGGTCAGCTCGGCTGTTTGCCAAAAAAGCTTTCTCAGCTGTCTGTCAGTCTGGCAAGCTTTTGCCAGTGCCGAAACGGATGCCAACTGTTAACGGTTCACATCCCTGTTCATATGTGCTAATTGTCTGACATATGGATAAACGAATACAATCATTCAATTTGAATATTGTTTACTTGGCACTCGGCAAGTTTCATTTATGTATTTTCTAGCTATGCGACTTTTACTTGCGATCGCAACAACGATCGCTGACCTAAAAAGCAACAAAAGCTGATTGAATGCGCTCCGACAGCGTCAAGCTAGCAAGTCTCTCTCTCTCGTAAAATACACAAACATTTTGCAAGTGTCACGCAACCCACTTGCTTCATTAGCGACTGTCTCTCTTTGTGTCTTTCTGTCACTGTTGTATTTGTTACAGCAATTTTTGAAGGGCGTTTGTAAAATGCTGACGAGCTCAAGGCTTGTTGGGTTAACGCAATGCGCAAAAAGATAGAAAAGCTCTAGGAATGCCAGCTCAAAGTATTTTAACTAACTTATAATCTCGCTAAGCAGCAACAAAAGAACGATATCGAAACGAGCTAGAGAAAAGCAACGAAAAATTCCAAAAAAAAAAACAAACTAAACCAAAGATATAATGGCAAAGAAATCAAAGTACATTCAAACAAAGGAAATTTAAATAATAAACGAAAGCAAGAACATAAAATTCAAATCGAAAATCAAACAACAACAACAAATATCAGTTTGCAAACGAACGAAACGTATAACACAAAACAACAGCAAAATTCATAAACAATAGAAAACAGAAAGAAACCGCAGCAACCAAAAACCTACGGAAAAGTGAAGGCGAAAGTGTAGCCACGCCCCATTGGGCCCCCACCCCTCTGTAACTGTTTCTCTTTCTTAATTGTGTGTTGTCGTCTCGCGTCTTTGAAAGCGAGGCTCTCTGAATCTCACGCTACGATCATGTCCAAGACTAGCAAAAATCACAACAGCAACCACTGCAACAGCAGCAATCATCATCACAATAATCGCCGGCATTTGCCAGTGCCAGCCCCTGCCGCCTGCCTAGATGATAGTGAATCCTTTTTGCAATACAGTGACAGTGAAAAGAAACCACCGCCGATTGTTGTTGTCGTCGGCGATGGCAGGAGTCGGGTGCGTCGCGTGGTACGCACTGCCACGCGGCACGTGACCGTTGTCAGTCTCTCAACGCGTCACAAGGAGACACAGACGCACACCTCGCACCACGTGACGGCTGTCAGGTAAGCGTCGTCGTATTCAAAAACGTGAAAGCCAACAGCAAAAGTAGTCAACGCTTATCGTTATCGCCAATTTCTGCTGATCACAAGTATATTATTAACTTTTAATTGCTAATGCATATGGCAGTTTTATCGGTGCATTTATGCCCACTGAATTCTGATCGATTGCAGTGTGTGAGGAACTTGTTTTGTACTGCATTTTGTGCTACTATGGTGAATTTAATTTTTATGTGCACAAAAATGCATTGCATACCTTTGGGCTGCTTCTTAAAATGCTGGGCATCAAGCAGTGCACTGCATGTCTTTTGATCATTCTTTCAAATGTTTTTTCCTCATAGATTAAGCAGCTATGAAAAGTTGTATTTTCTAAAAAAAAAAATCAAAACATTAAATCTTATAATATTTCTGACATTTGACGAGTAAACATAATTTTGTTCTACATAAAAATCAAATTGATTATAAAATGTATACACAAGAAAGTAGGAAAAACCCAGAATAATTTATACTTATTTAGAAACGTGCGGTTTGTTCTAGAGAGGTTTAAATAAATATGACAAATTCAATTCACGTCTCCCGCTGCGCTTTCCCTGTCACATTTGTCTAGCAGCTGTCTGTTTGTTTGTTGTTCTTTTCTTTCGCTTTTGCTTTTGCCTGACAGTCGTTTGGGGCACACTCCACAAAGAATAAGCCCATCAAAAGAGCACTAATGTTAAATCAATAACAATTACGGTTGAGCTTTGGTAAACGCCGTTTTCTTCTTCTTCGTCTTCTTGTGCTCGGTCGTGCAGGTCACGCAGAACGCCAAAATGCCGTCAAAAGAACGGATAACGGCGACACTTGTTGCATATCAAACAAGTTAGCAAGGAAGTTGAGAGAGTGAGCAGCAAAGTATCCGACTCTAAACTTGTTGGCTCGCGAGCAAAGTCGAGTGACGTCGCGAGCCGATACAAGATACAATTTGCGTGCCACGTATCCAACGGATACACAGATATAGTGGCATGCCGCAAGCAAACAAAACAGCTGGCTACATGTGCAACGGCAAACAATTACATAGTCCACGACGTGTGGCAGATGTTTTCCTTTTCTTCCTCTCTGATGCGCTTGGACTCAATTTACAAAGCAGGACTTCTCGAGCACTTAAATCGGGTCAGAGACAGATAGAGAGAAAGAGAGAGAGAATGCGTCAAGTTGCTGGCAACAATAACAAGCGAGTGGCTGTTGTTGTTGCTGTTGCTGTCAGTCTACCTGCCGTAAGGATAACAACAGCAAAACACTACTGAACACCAGGTGCATTGGTAAACTGGTAAAGTGAGGAATGAAAAAAAAAAAACAGTCCTACAAGGATAAAACTTCGTATTGTGCGTGCTTCTCTGTCTCCGGTTATCCTGTGAATCCTGTTTGAATTTTTTTGGTTTTTTTCCTGAGAGTTCTGATGGCTGGGTGCAAAACGCAGCTGCTCTTTGTCTAAAAAAAATAAAAACCAAGTCGTATATGCCCTTAACAGATTGCATTGGCCAAGCTATGCTACTTATTAGGCCACCAACTGTGCTATAATTTAAAGACGTTCTAGCATGTGCGAGCTATACGAAACGTATAATCAATGATTTAAGCATAGCAATGCAAATCGATTTTTGAGAATTTCTAAAAGAGATAATACAAATTGTGATGGAATTGTAAAGCATATTATGTTTGCTGTTTGGTTTTGTTTTATAAAATAATTTATACTAAAAATTATGAAAGATTCGTTATTTGACAGATCGTTAAACCATAATTAAATCAAAACGAAATTTTATGCCTTATCATTTTTGTGTTTTTTGTTATGCAATAACACTTTGTAAATTAGATTTTTTTTAAGGTTAACTGGTTTTTACTAAATAAAACTTACTAAAAACGGATTTTGATATATTTCTCTTAGGGATCATAATTCTTTATATGTTTTCAATATATTTTATACTGTTTTAGCTCTGAGGTTAACATGATTATTGTCAACAGCTTAAAATAAACAAAAATACATAATATGGAATATTTACAGCTCAGATATGATTTAATTAGTTATCTTTTCAGCTGAGATCTAAGCGACATAGATTAAATTGCAAATGTATCCATCTATAGTTAATTTCAACAATTCTCTCCCAATCAGTCAGCCATCAACAGCTTCATTAATTACCCTACACAAATTTCTGATTTTCATAATTTTTTACTTTTCAATACTTATTTCGATCTCTTGAGTTCACACTTTCTACATTTTTTTTTTTTTTTTTGTCTAGGGAAATTCTTGCGTGTTTGTCATCGTTAGCTAATCATTTCCTTCCATTTTCACTTAAGTTGAATGATGAAAAAAAATCTATTCGAACTGATCCTGTCCAACCTACGCCATATGGCATTAAGAACAGGCTGAATCTCTGTTTTTCCCCCCTTCTCATGCTCTTCCTCTGTACCTTTTTTTTTTGGATAATGGTATTATGGATCCTTTTACGCTTAGGATCTTCGGCCTTTTGTTGTACATCGTTCATATTGTCTATGGCTTCGTTAAGGGTAGCAAACAAAACAGATGCATTTTGTTGGTTGTGTAGGCAGCTGACAAACAAACCAACACACACACACCGAACACACATACACACACAGTGTAATACCATTGAGGTGTATGCGAAACACGTTTTCTTTTTGGTTCCTACGCCTTCGAGTTCGACTTGTGTGTTTGAGCTGGGGTTCGTGTTCGTGCTTGGCTGGTCGCTCGGTTTAGTTGAAACGCGAACGTTGCTGGGCGACGACGTGATCTTCCGCACATACTCCAAAATGCTTAAGTGCTTCCTCTTCCCAACGGTCTAACCGACAAAAAACGCAACTTTAATTTGAATAATAATTAAATTAACAAACGATTTTTGATTGTGTGTGTGTGTGTTGGTCTTGTGTTTTCTATTAGTATAAAACTTAAGATCGTAGAATATAATACATTTTGTCAAAATGATTATTTGCATATCGGGTTTTATAATCGGCGAAAGGTAGGCAAAGAGTCAGCCATAAATATAAAATAAACTTAACAAATGAAAGTTGTATTTATAATCGGATTATTCTTAACACAATCTCTCTGTTTATTCTACTTGCAGCTTTCCACAGAAGAGCATTGAACGCAGTGGCTCCACACAATATGATCTGGCTGGAGCGCCAGTTGCCGGATCACATGGTTCCGGCAGCTCAGCCACTGATGGCGTCGGTGGTTATGTTTATCTGCAAAATCAATATGCGTCTGGTGGTGGGAGTCATAATAATGCAGCCACTATTAATTATCCTGCGCCACAGCCGCATCCGCAGATGATCTATCAGATCCAGCAGTATCCCACGTGCCATCAGCAACAACAACAGCAGCAGCAGCAGCAGCAACAACAACACCTGCAACAGCAACATTATATGCAAATGCAAACGGCAACGGCAGGCGCTACACACTATCACCATCATAATCATCACCTGATGCACAATCATCATGGACATCATCATCATCATGGCGGTGCAGTGGTTATTGCTGGCAGTGGTGTTGGCACCGGTGCCGGTGCAGCAGTTGTCCTTCAACAACAGCAACACCAACAACAACATCATCAGCAACAGCATCATCAGCATCATCAACAACAACAACAGCATCAACAAATAATGCACAAAAAGAACTCCATACGAAATGGTGGCGACGTTCTAAAACGCACGCGCGCCCAGTCAGCGTAAGTAATACCGATAAATTATATATACTATACTATATCAAATAACTGATCAAAAGTCAATGCAATCAGTTATCATATAAAGAACTAAACCTTTGCGTATTCAAACTGTCAGCGCTTAATGAGTTTGGACTTTAAACTGCGCCAATTTCAAATGTTAAAACAAAGTCAGTTCCATTCCCACAACTCCCACCTCCGCTGCTATCAAATATTAGGCAACACTGACGCACGATAACAAAACTATTTCGAAACCAATCGGGCGTATGTAAATATTTGGCAAGAAGCAACTGCAGCCGCCTCAGCTGACAGCTGACTTTTTATGACGCGCATGTTAAAAACACACACAAGAACAAAAACAACAACAACTATTGTTGAACCTTTTAGAAAAAGCAACCGCTGTGCAGTTGTTCCCTACTATGATAAGTGAAATGCCAACTATATGGGACACTTGTTCGTCATTTTCCCTCCAGCAAATATTGTTATCTTGAGTACATATGAATCTTTGTTCTAAGTGCTAAAAACCTGTTGCTTGTTTCTAAGGTGTATTGAGTTTGGAATTGAGACAAAAATATTAGTTTAGACAATACAAAAAACATATTCAAGAAGAATATTGTTGTTAACTTTAACATAGAAGCTATAAGTTCTTTCAATTAAATTATTAATGCATAAAACATGTTTTTAATCGGTTAACAATTTTAATAATTCACGTATTAATAGCATATTGTTCCTTTTTATTTTTTGCTTTATTTTTTCATTGTGTTTAACTTTTGTTTATCTTCTTACATCTTCTTTGAAATAATTTGTTAATTAGCGACCTTTTCTGTTCTGCCACAACATTAAATTTATAATCTTTGTGCAATCAGAAGTTCCTCGAATTTCAATTAGATCTGTCTAACTGTTAATTAATAGCACCTGCTTTTATTAAAAGCCAAAAATGGACTATTTAGAGCAATAAGCAAATTTCGCTGGCATCTGCCCTTTGACTTGCCCCCACCTGTTTTGACTGTGTGCGAACATTTTAATCAGGTCGATAGCATCGACGACGTCGACGTCGAGTTTTATATCAAAGATACAAAACACAAACACAGCCGGCGCTATCTTATCAAATAATTTTAACGAGCCAGCAACTTGCGCCAGTTGTGCGCAAATATCTTAGCTGCAAAGCAGTTTCTCTCTCAAATTCTTTTGTGAAATTCAAATAAGTGCAACATAATTCTTTTACTCTTTAGCTACGAGCTGTCGCAGGATCTGCTGGACAAACAGATCGAGCTGCTGGAACGCAAATACGGCGGAGTTCGGGCACGCAATGCGGCAGTGACAATTCAACGCGCCTTCCGTCATTACATGATGGTCAAGAAGTTCGCCTCGATTACAGCCATGGCCAAGGCCGAAAAGCGTCTAAGTCGTCGCATGGTTGTCACTGCATCGAGCATGACGCTAGCCGAGGAGAGTGCGAACGCTTCGTTATCGTCTGCCTATGGCAGCACCACAGAATCTCAGCTGGAGCAGCAACAGCAACAGTTGCAACAAGCGGCACAACAGCAGCAGCCCCGTGTTACAATTATGGCCGGTCCACCCGGTGCTGCATCGCCAGGTCTTTCAAGGACGCCACCAACACGTTCTTTATCGATGCGGGAGCGTCGTCAATTAGATTGCAGTCCCATACCCAGAAGTCAATCGGGTGAGTTGTTGCTTTCACTGAGAACAGAACAATTGAAGTTAATCATTAACATTCTATTTTTCACTATTGCATAGGTGCCTCACCCGTCTCCATTACCAGTTCGACGACCTCCATTTCTGGCTTAGCGTCACATCCGCATGTCAATATGTTGCATGCAGCCGAGCCGCATTATTACAACACACAAGCAATGCCAACGGCAGCAGCATATTACACCAGCTACCATGGCTCGCCACATGAACTGAGCTATGCCAGTTCGGCGGACACTTCGCTGAATGCCTCGTGGGTGAACACAAGTGGACATTCACCACATACACCGTACTATTCGGCGGCACAGATCTATATGCGACCCAAAGGAGGCAGCACAACGCCTACGCCCAGCTGTGGCAGTCAGGGCAGCGGCAGTGGTGGCAGTGGTAGCAGCAGCAAAAAGGTGCCACCAGAGGTGCCCAAGCGCACCTCCTCCATAACAGCACAACAGCAAAGTCAGCTGTTGGCGATGCAGCGGCAAACACCGCCGCCACCCTCCCTGCTACGCACCAATGGACTCTGCAAGACCGCCGAGAACGGCAGTTTGACATCGGTGCAGAGTTCCGGCTCGGATTCAAGTGTCACGTCAGCGGAACGCAACATTAACAGTGATTTGGGTTCGGATCGCAGCAACTCTCCGCATACATGGAAGCGTGGAACAGCGCTCAATAGTTCGCAACAGTTCTCCACACATTCGACGGATTCGGCAACAGGCATCGGAGCTGCTGGCGTTGGTGTTGCCGTTTGTGTCACTGGTCAAATGCAGGCAGCAGTTGTGGCAGCAACAGTACCAGGTGGTGTGCCACCCACAGACGATCATGCCGTCTCCTCGCACACCAGCGCCGCCCAATACGAACAGCACGAGCAGCAACAACACGAACAACAACAGCTGCAAGCAGCTGCCTCAGCTGCTGGTGTGGCCCAGAACTATAAGATGTCGGAAACGATAAGGAAGAGACAGTATCGTGTTGGCTTGAATCTGTTCAACAAGAAGCCGGAGAAGGGCATTACGTATTTGATACGTCGCGGTTTCCTTGAGAATACGCCACAGGGTGTGGCACGTTTCCTGATAACACGCAAAGGTCTCTCGCGGCAAATGATTGGCGAGTATTTGGGCAATCTACAGAATCAGTTCAATATGGCCGTGTTGAGCTGCTTTGCCATGGAATTGGATTTATCTGGCAGACAAGTGGATGTGGCACTGCGTAAATTCCAGGCGTATTTCCGTATGCCCGGCGAGGCGCAAAAAATTGAGCGTCTTATGGAGATCTTCTCACAGCGCTACTGCGAATGCAATGCGGACATTGTTGGCAGACTGAGATCATCCGATACGGTAAGAATAACTTTTAAGACTTACCCAACTATATATTTAACATTCCACTTTCTCTTCTCTTTAGATCTTTGTGCTGGCATTTGCCATTATTATGTTGAATACAGATCTGCATACGCCCAATCTGAAGCCAGAGCGCCGCATGCGCGTTGAGGACTTTATCAAGAATTTGCGGGGCATTGATGATTGTCACGATATCGATAAGGATATGTTAGGTGGCATCTTTGATCGCGTCAAATCGGATGAATTTAAGCCGGGCAGCGATCATGTCACCCAAGTCATGAAAGTCCAAGCCACCATTGTGGGCAAGAAGCCAAATCTAGCATTACCGCATCGTCGCTTGGTCTGCTATTGCCGACTGTACGAGATACCCGATGTCAACAAGAAGGAACGCCCTGGCGTGCATCAGCGTGAGGTTTTCCTGTTCAACGATCTGCTGGTCATCACCAAAATCTTTAGCAAGAAGAAAACTTCGGTGACGTACACGTTCCGCAATAGTTTTCCGCTTTGCGGCGCCGTTGTCAGCCTGCTGGATTTGCCCAATTATCCATTCTGCATTCAGTTGTCGCAGAAGGTCGATGGCAAAGTATTGATCACGTTCAATGCGCGAAATGAGCACGATCGTTGCAAGTTTGCCGAGGATCTCAAGGAATCTATTAGTGAAATGGATGAAATGGAATCGTTGCGCATTGAGGCAGAGCTGGAGCGTCAGAAATCGGCACGCAATCGTGCCCCAAACAATGCCGATAATCGTGACAGTGGCGTTGCCGATGTGGAGGTCTGTCCCTGTCCCTATCAGCCGGGTGGCACACAGGCTGGCGGCGAGCAGGCACCAAACTTAACAGATAACTCACAGCTGAAGCGCAGTGCGCTCAGCAACAGTCTGCTAGACATGCACGAGCAATGTGAGTTTCATAGTTATTAATTGGAGTCCTAATTAGTTGCTAATCTGTGACTTTTTTTTATTATCTATTTCTTCATTCAGTTGGCAATGAGAAGCCACAGCGGCGTGGCAGCGTTGGCTCACTGGACAGCGGCATGAGCATCTCATTCCAATCCACAACCACATCGAGTGCATCGAGGGAAAATGCTGCTGCTATTGCAGCCGCTGCCAATGCGGCCAATGCAGCATCGAAGATTCGTTTCAATCTGCAAGCCACCACCGGCAATGTGTATGCAGCGCCTGGAATGCAGGCTTATACGCACGCCAACTTTGTGCAACAATCACAGGCATCGTACTTGTTGCAGCAACAACAAATGCTGCAACAGCAACAGGTGGCACATGCTCAAATGCAGGCACACGCCCAAGCACAAGCTCAAGCTCAGGCTCAGGCTCAAGCGCAGGCTCAAGCGCAGGCACAAGCTCAGGCACAGGCGGGTCCTGTGGTCATGGGACGCATACCGGGACGTGAACGAAAGGCATCGCGATCGGATGACTCGCGCTCCACAGAGGTCTAAATTCAGGCGCAACATTTATGTATTCAGTTTTGCAGCAAGCGATTAATATAAATACGAGTATTTATTGATATTTCTATAAAATAATCAAAATCGAAACGAACCGAACGCCATTTAAAAAGAAAAAGAAAAAAACCTAACACCTAACAAAAAGAAAAAGTAAAAACACGGCAGATATACATTATAAATTCTTAAAATGTTCCTTCGTTTTCTGCTTATGTTATTAATGTATATACATGAAATATTTTTTGTCTATTTACGCGATTCAAACACAATACGGTTTAAGTAAGTTTTCAAAACTAATTGTACATATTACACATACTATACATTTATATAAATCTATTATCTATACATCTACATACATACATATATGAATTCAAGTACCCTCTATGATAATAGCATACTCGTTTATGCATTGTTTAACTCGGAACTGCAGGCAGGTAGCTAAAATAACTTACCCTTCAGCAGTTAGTTAACATTGCTAGCATTTGTTTCTTTTGTAACTAATACCCATTTCTATCAAGTACACTTACAATATAAAGTACACAAAAATATTTAAAAACATAGTTCTATTAATTAACCCAAAAAAACATAAAACCACGAACGATTAATGCGCGCTTTGTATATTACGTATTTCTTATCCCATAAATTAAATGAAGGAAAACTTAATAATAATAAAAAAAGATCGATCGTATATACCGCGTGTGTGTGTATATATCATAAAAATAAACCTAAAAGCAATTAGCTATAATTATTCATATTTATAGAGCCAAAACTACCCAAAACCTAAAATATTAAATAATAATAAATCGCAAAAAGTGTACGGAAAACAAAACACCACAAAAACACATATATGAATATATATGATAAAACAAAAGACTTAAAAATTTAAATAAATGAAATGAAATAATACCAATGACTTTGTTGTATCATTTATGTTGAATTTTGCAGATAAGTTTAAATAATTGCATACTTTTAGGCATAATAATTTTCAGGTTTTGATCATTAATACAAAAATTCAAATATTACTGTAATACATTTATATATTGTATATTTCATATTTATTAGTGATATCAACTTATTTATATTATTGCTGACTCTACAAATTAAGGCCTTGTACAATATTATTGTTTTTCTTGTTTGTAGTTGCTAAATTCTATGTTCGTAGTAATTTTATAATAATTTGTTTATGTGTGTATGTGTCTGTTGGGCGTGTGAGTGTCGTATGTTTTTATATGTATTTAATGTTTATAGGGTTGCATTAACAACATGTAAGTCTAAATAATTATTGCTTTAAACAAATATACAAAAAAATTAAGATTTATAATGGAAGCAGTTTACAAAAACAGTTTCGGGGAGGTTGAGAATGGGACGGGCTCTCTACTTACAATAAATTGCACTTGCTAACATTTTCAGATGCATTCGGATGATTCGCGAGTGTTATTTTGGGATACAAAGTATATAAACATTATAATTAAACTAAACATATTTTGGCACTGTAAATAAAAAATGTTGCATTCGATCAATGACAAATTCGTTAAACCCAAAAATAACTAATTGCTGCTACAAAACGGTTATATTCAATATAATTCCATATTCGTTTAATCGAAAATGAGCTAAAAAATTTCAGTTGCTGCTGCTCGTCTAAGATTTCGATTTTGTTTATGCTAAGATGATAAGGCAGCTTCTCCAAGAACCAACAGAGCTGCTCTGTTTGGCTGGAGACGCCTCCACTATTCCTACTACATTCTACTGATTAGAGCTAAACCATGCCAAAGTCAGTGCAAACGGATGGCGCTGTTGTTGCCGTTGCTGACGTCTGGTTATTTTGTTGCTTCTCCTGCGCCGAGCTGGCTGCCACAGCAGCCGCTGCCGCTGCAGCCATGTTGAGCTCAACGAGTGTATCGATGCTGTTAAGGCTAACACCTTGCAGAATCTTGCGCGCCGCCAGCGATGTAAAGTTAAAGGATAGATCTGTGAGGCTGGGAAAATTGTAGAGCTCCTCACTGCCAGCGGCGAGAACATTGCCCATGCCCATGGCATGCTGTTCCAATGACTCCTTGGTTAAACTCAGACGCCTGTCCATGGCCTCCTTGTCTATGGATTTGTCATTTGCATGATCCTTAAGCGCCAGATTAGGTTCGCTGCCCAATGGGTTGCTGGATTGCTTATGCAGCAGATGCGCCAGCGCCAATTCATCTCCGTTCATGTTGCACTTTTGCAGCTGACAGACAGACTCATAACAAAGATTCTTAAGGTCATTGCTGCTATTCATGAGCTTGTGATTGCTTTGCGATGTAGCCAAGTCCTTAGAGTGCTTCTCATAGAAATGAAGATTACCCACTGAGCCAGCAATTTCAAAGTCTTGCTTGGCCAAAGCGGCCAACTTAAGCGGTTGCTGCTCGATACAAGGTGAATTTGGCTGTGATTCATTCTTCAGCACATTGTTCTTATACGCAATTCCGTTTGCCAGTTGCAGGCAGAGCTTGCGGCTGTTATTCATTGTTGCATCGTTGTTGGTATTCTTGGCGTACTTGCCACCATCATACGACGGTGTCTCAGTCACCGTGTTCTCTGGCGAACTTTCGCTAATAAACGAAATGGAATCACAAGTCTCGGAGTTTCCCTCCGTTTCACTGAGTGTTTGCTCCGGCACACACTCGGGACGCAGTGGTGTTGAGCTCGCAACTGGCACAGATGTAGCTGCTGCTCCAGTTGCTCTTGCTGCAGCTGCTGCTGCTGCTGGCGATGTTTGTTTTGATAGCGTCTTTTTGATAATCTCACCCTTCTCGTTGGTCATCGTTTCATTGTTGATAATGAACACATTTGAGTTCTCGAGCATCTTGCCGTTCTCCAATGTGATTACACTCCGCACAGGTGAGTTCTGCACAAAGATCTTGGTGCTGGGTATATTTTGACCACTGCCATTCGAGCTGGTTGTCACTTGCAGTGTTATGGAGTTGCTGCTACTCGAATTAGGCACACAGCCATTATTCGTGGAATAGTGATGCTCCTCTAGGATGCGATTGGGTGTACTTGCTCGTTGCCTTTGCGCTTGTGCCTCTGCCACGCGCGCACGCATAGCCTGATGCCGTGGCGTGCCACGTGGCGAGCCATTCAATACCAATATGGAACGTGTACTGCCACTACCACTGCCATTTGTTATTGTTGTTGTTGTCGTAGGTGGTGGTGGTCCCACCACCGCTGTATTTGTGGAGCATTGTGAGTCGAGACTAGAATGACCGCTGGTCTTCTGGCTAAAGGACACCTTGCCACTGTCAAAGCTGGACGGTCCACTGGCCAGCATCGATGTCTTGCAGGACTCCAAACTCGAAGGACCACTGCTCTGCAAACTGCGATAGGTTGCCTTATTATCCATGCAACCATTCATAATCAGTCCATCCATTTGACGCTTCGCTGGCGAAGAAGATTTCAGTGTGGATAAGCGCGACGGCGAGCTCTCAAAGATGTGCTTGCCAATCACCGACTTTTGTGCCGTCTTCTGTGGCGTGGGCGTAGCAGCATGCAGCCGCGACAATGTCGCCGATGAATGATTCATTTTGGTGTGGTTAACGCCGCCATTGCCATTGCCGTTGCTGTTGCTGCTGGTGGCTGGTATGGACTGCGTGGAGCGAGGTAGCGAGCTGCTGCAGTAGACTGGCGAACGGCGACGTATGGGCGAGCAATCTCTGGAGGATATGAGGAACGTTGACTCGCTGGACATGTGACGGCGATGGCGGCGCGGCAACGTCGACGAACGTTGACTCAACTCGGAGCCATCGTAAAACGTCGAATTGGACAGCGTATGTACAGCGGGCATGTCCTGCAAGATAAAGTATAGTCATAAGTTTATATAAGAAAAGAGTCTGAAAATAAAACTCACGTGATCTGCAGTTTGTGTGCCAACACTGTGCAGATGCACGGCACGGCTATTGAACCATTCGGCCGGGGGAAATTGTGCCGAATATGTTTCAATTTGTCGCTGCTTGGCGCGTCCGCTGCGTCGGAAAAGTCTCGAGAGCAAAGATCCTTTTTCTATGGGCGGGAGTTAACTGTTAGTCAAGGTTTGGTTACTCTTCTGGTTGATACTTACTGGGTGATGACGAATCTGTGCTTTGGTATTCCGAGCTGCTGCTGTCCGTTGTGTTGAGCGTTTGGGCATAGGTCTTGGACAGGCTGCGTGTGGAGGCGCAGCGTTGCAGGCGCTTCGATGAGCCAAAGAGCCGCAAACTGTGCCTACGTTCCAAGCTGCGCGGTGTCGGAAATGATGCACTGCGCCGCTTGGCCGCACGCGGATAAATGATCTTGTCATTGGGATTACCTTAAAAGCAAAAAGCATTAGAAATCCTTCTATGGAAAGAAAGCTGAAGCTCTTACCTCCACAGATGACATCGGCCAGATTGGTTTGTATGCATTGATGCGTTAGATCACCATCCCGTTCCGTGGATATTTCACCGTAGAGTGAATGCAATGCCTCCGCATTTGACATGAGCATTGTGCGCGCCTCGGGCGGCATATCATCCTGCTGCTGTTCTTCCTCCGCCAGCTGGGAATAGACCAGACTGCCGTTGGTGCCATTGTGTCCACCATTCAACTGGTGATGATTGCTGCGTGGACGGGAGCGACTACGACGACGTCTAAACAATAGAAACGACATACAATTAGGATCAAGTCAAGCTGGCTGATTATTATTTCGATCTTACTCGGGCGTAAAGATAAAATAACCCTTTGCTGTCTGATAGATCTTTTGCTCCTGCATCAGTTGAGCCAGTGTATCATAGATGACCTCGGTCGCCGGTGTGGTCATGTGTGGAAAACGTATGCCCAGCTTACAGCGTATATGCTCAATTGTCGCCGATTGACCCTCAGCGGTTAGATCCATGATGACATCACAGAGTGCCTCGGGCAGCGGTGTGAACTGTCCCTGAACCGTTGGCGTCACAATGCAATCATCAATGTCACCTGCAAAACAAGAGTTAAGTTGTTTTAATGTTGTTCATCTGTTAAACTGGGCTACTTATATGGCTAATGATAGGCCGCTCAACTTATGCCAATGCTGCCACATTTGGTCAAATAAACTTGCTCGCATTTTTGCTCAAAAACGAAAAATCAAAGTCAAAAGCAGCATTGGCAACATTTGGGGTGGGCCACCCGAGGCGGTCGGGTGACCAGCAATAACACAAAAAACCTTGACTGCAAATGGCATTTTGGCATTTCTGATGTTACATCTCTGAGGTAATTAAACGGAGTGCGGCATGCGTAGAGCGAGATGCCGAGAGTGCAGAGGGGTGGGCATTGCAATGGAGGCTGAGAGTTGAGTGGTGCGGCTAAGTGCTTTGCTCCACTTTTCATATTGATTGCGCACTAATTTCATGTAGTTTGTTTTAAATGATATTTCTTTTGACAATCACAATTTTACTTTTTTTTCGGATTTACAACTCTTTAAGTTTTGCTCAATCGCTTTTTCTTGCAACTACTAAAAGGCACTTTTAAAAATCACAATCCTAATAATATGTACTTGCTTATGTTTGCTATTGATTTGACTTTATAATCTGACGTTTTTAGTTTCACATTTTATTCTGTAAACTTAACTCTATTTGTATTTCTTTTCTTATTTAATTAGTTTTTTTAATTCTCGTTTAAGCTTGTCGTCACGTTTATTATTCATTGTTTATCGATCGCACCTCGTTGTTATTGCAAACTTATCGTTTATATCTTTCGCATCGACACAGCAAAACATCATCATCATACATCATCATATTTGGCTATAGGAGCGTCTCTCTTTCCCTCCTCTTTTTTTCGCAAGCAAACAAAGACAACAACAATTAACGGCACCACACAGGTTGCCACTTGTGCGACACATGTAGTATGGGGTTGCACAGTCAGAAATGCCTAATATGGCATGCAGCAGCAACATATAATAATTTATCTATCTATAAGCGCATTTTGTGCAGTGTTCACGCGTCGTATACTTAATTAAAATGCGCACCCAGCAACAAGAAATAAAAAAATCATTGAACATAGCAAACAGTTTGTCCCATGTGTGTGCTTGCTACAATCTTGGCTGCCGCATTGTCGCCACTAACAATTTGTGGAGGCGCCGCCACACAATGCTTCCTACTTGTGCCAGAGCTTAACCTCCAAAAACCATTGACAAGCAACAACAGCGGCAACAACAACGCCCCCGAAGCAAGCATCAAAATTGCAACACACACACACACAGAAGAGAGGAAGGTGAGGTGGCACAGCAAAATGAGACCAAGTGTGTGACGACCTCCGTTGTTGTTGCTTTATGGTTGCTGTCGCCGAACTCTATCTTAGTTTGTGTCTCAGTCTCGTGGCAACAACGTCCTTGCGGCAGTTGCATAATTTTTCAAGTTTTCACTTTCTGCTTTTGCAGTTACAGCTGCTGCTGTTGTTGTTGTTGTTGCTTATCCGGCAGCAATTTGGCAGACTGCAGACGCAATATCAAAAAATAAAATATATATATATATATATACATTTATACGTATATAAATGCCATGTGGGATGGCATCATCGTCAAGGACAATTAGCGCCATTTGATGGGCGAAAGAAAGAAAATCAAGAAAAACACAGTCACCGCTCACAAAATGTTACCTCTCTCGCTGTCTTATAACAACTTTATGGTTGCAACAAACACCTGCCACATTCGCACTTTCACATTGCACACTGAAAACAATAATTTGTTTGCCGTTTAATCGTTCACTTTTCTCCATATGCTTGGGGAACTAACTTAGTTAAATAAATAGATATTGCACTCAATCTCAATCTGTGATTGCCAAGGCGCCGCTTACAACTTGCAACGCCTCAATGTTGTTGCACCAATGGCAATTTATTTGCCATTCAAAGCCTTATCAGCTGGCATATTTTGTGGCTTTTTGTTTTTGTTTTTTTTTGCCTCTTTCATTTGGCAAACAACGCCCTGATCATAAATTTGAACAGCGCCAGTAGCCAAATTGGAACTGCACACAACAAATATGTTTATGTATGTTTTCATAAGTATATCGTACATCATATCACATATGTCATATATCACATGTAATTTGTGGTTGTTTGATTGTCTTTGGCTGGCAAGCCAAAAAATCCAAACACAGCACAGCTGTTTTTTTTTGTTTTTGCCGTTTTTTGATACATTGTAATAAAAACGAGGCGACTCTAACAAAGTTGGCAAGGATTTGTTGGGTAAGGATTTGTTTGGTGCCCTGACCTCTACAACAAAGGTTACTTAAAATAAATTGCCTAAAAACTTATTTGCATGGAATGGCTATAAACATCATTAGGTCTTGCAGAGTGCAGTCGTTTTTATTATGTTATAGATTATTTTATTATTTGTCCTTACTGGCTTACTGACCCTACTAAATTGCCGGAAGTTCTGGACTTTGATGTTGCCAAAGGAATTCATCCCAGGCAAATCCGCAAGTCTGACCGCAGTGCTGTTCTTTTGCAGGCTAACATGCCCGTACTGGCCGTCAACAAACCACATTCCATACTTGGAAAGGGCACCAACGCTGTTAAGAATCGCGCCTGGCTTGAGCAGACTGCATTATTACCATGCATTCTGGCAATAACATTGATGATGCTGCTGAAGCCTTAACTAGGTAACTAGGAAGTAGGCAAAGATTGCCTCTACTTCCTCGAGTCAAAGGCTTGGCATTCCCAAAAGGGACAGACATCTCTGGTCTGGGATGCTAATGCTGGAAATAAAGGAAAAAAGGAGTCTACGACACACCGACACACCGTTCCGATCCAGCAATGCGTCTTCTAATGACGAAATACGGAGCTTCTTGGACATTCCATGTCAAGTGGAACTCCCTATTGCTGAGTTAGAAGAGGAGATCAATTCTCTGTCTAACAAAAAATCACCAGGTTATGACCAGATTAACGGACTTGCTTTAAAGATGCTGCCATCAAACGTGATCAAAATGATCACACAACTGTTCAACGGGATTCTAGGACTATACCATTTACCCTCCCAATGGAAGTGCGCTGCGATTATTATGATTCCAAAGCCCGGCAAGCCTGCGCATGTTGCCAGCCCAAAAGCCTACAGCTGATTATCTCCAAAATCTTCGAGTGATTATTCTTACGAAGACTACTTCCTATACTGGAAGAGAAGCAGCTCATTCCGGACCACAAATTCGGTTTCAGAAGGCATCATGGTACACCTGAGCAGTGCCACAGAGTCGCTCACTATATCTGGAGAATAAAATGTATTGCTCGGCAGTGTTTCTGGATGTCCGACAAACCTTTGACAGGGTATGGCACCCAGGACTCCAGAAAAATCTTCCAATGCCGTATTACATGGTACTGAATCCTTATCTCCACAATCGTAGATTTTTTTAAGGTGCAAGTAGGTTAAATCGGATTTGTTCTTAATACAGGCTGGGGTACCCAAAGGCAGCGTGCTTGCTCCAATATTATATACCCTGTTCACAGCTGATCTACCGGTAACCAACCCAGAGCTCTCCCTCACCGCTACGTACTCGGACGACACCGCTTTCCTGGCCTCTAGTACCTGCCCTTCTGTTGCCTCAAGAATTATTCAGATGCAGCTGTCAGCCCTTGAGCCTTGGCTAAATTAGTGGAACATCATTATCAACGCCGAGAAGTCAGTGCAAGTTGTTTGGACCATTGGACCTCCCAATCTGTATTGATCAACCAAATAATGTACCTTCGTAAGGTATTGTTCTGCACTAAATACAAAAGTTTACGAAGTTTAGTTACTGTCAATACAGACAGATTCGATATAAGTAAATATTGTTCCGAAAAATGGAATCCTTATAACTTGTTGTGTACAAAATTCTTCCGAACTTGGTTACTTGCAACATAATAATGTAAATAAGAAACTGATGTGCCGAAGAGATCGTAAATAAATTTGTATAAGTTATGTATAATTTAACTTGATCTTCGTTTCTCTACTTAATTTTTTTTTTTTTTTAAAGCTACAATTAACGTAGTTACAGTACATGTTTTTTAATTAGGTTCACATTTTTCAAGAAAATATATAGTTCCTGAACTTTGTTGCATGTCAAGTTGTTTGGTCTCAAATTGATTGTTTGATTGATTGGCCGGCAATTTCGGACCTGTGTTCATGCAAATGATAATCTTTTATTTTTGTATTTTTTCTTGCCAAGTCGAATGCAGCGCCAAATGATAATAAATATCGATAGAGGGAATGGGAAAGGAGGCAGTTGAAGAGGTGAAAAAAGTTAGCTGAGTTTTTCCCACCAACGCGATCTTGTCTCGGCAGCCCCTTCACCGCCGTCTTAGACTACTCCTGCTGCTGCTCCTCCCTCAATCGCCTCATCCGTCTTAAGTAGAGTGAAAGTGTTGCGTTTGTGCCTCAAATTGTGGACGCTTGCCTGCCATTGTTGTTGCTGTTGTTGTTACTGTTCAAGCTGTTGATCTGCGTTTGCTGTCAGTTGTTGCTATTGCTATTTGCCGTTGACTTGACTGCACTTTGGTTTATGTTATTGTTGTTGCTCTTGCTCCAACTCTGACTTGGCTGTTGTTGTTGTTGTTGCTTTTGTTGCAGTTGCCCGGCGGACACATATCCTTGTGTTCAATCAAACCAAAGCGACGTCAACGCTGCCGCCGACGCTGCAGCGGAGTCAAGTGTTTTGTAGCTTGAAGGTTGTTTCGTCTACCTCCCACTAACAGCAACCTCCCCCCCCCACCTAACCGCACTACATCACCATGACTGGGCCGGTGTCCACCCCTCGTCACGCTGCGGCAACATGCGGCAAACATTTTTAGCGCTTGTAGTTTTTTGCCATGCATTTTTATGCAAATGAATAATGTTTCTTGCGATTTCCATTTATATTTTTTTTCTTCTTATTTTTTTTTGTTATTGTTGTTGTTGTTGCTGGCCATTACTGTGATGCAATTGCCGCGAGTTACAATAATCTTGATGTATGATTTTTTCTCTCCCTCGCTGCTGTTGTTGCTGTGTTGGTTTGTATTATTATTAGAAAAGGCACAACAAAAAAAAAGAAAAAGAAACCGAATCGCAAAGACTTTAAAATAAAAGAGGAAATCTGCGCACCTATCGTGTTGTTGGCACATTTTCGCGTTGTTTTGTTTGATCTCATAACCGCCAGCGATTCAACCAACAACCAACAACCAACAACAACAACAACAAACGACAACGAAGACTGCGGACACCATAAACATTTAAACGCTGTCCATTTCGAAATAATCAATAATTTTAAGCTATCTAGTGGCAATTTATTATTATTTTTTTTTGTTCGCTAGTTTTTTTTTGTTTTGTTTTCATCTCCTCTGGGGGGGCGCAATCAATGGCAAGAGAGAAGCAAATAAATTAACACTTCCTTAAACGATAAACGCAAAAGCGCCAAAAAAAAAAAAATCGCAAACTTGAAATCAACAATTGAGCATCAAAAAAAAAATACAACAAATCATTAAAAGGCCCATTAAACTTGCAATAGATAATAGTCGGTTTGGTCATCGTTTGATTTTCGTTTATTAATTTTTAATTGGTTTGGCCGACTAATGGGGAGGCGCCACAGAAATCGCCTCGCAGGCGTTTATCGGCATGATTATGATTTTGTAATCAAGTGGACTAATAAAAAGTTAGTTTAGGTGTGAAGATAGAGATACAAAATAGCTTTTGAATTTTATCCAGGAAAACTAGAAAATTTTTTTTTTTTAGAATTCCGCAGAAATTTACATATAAATAAACATAATAATTTAAAAAAAAAAACCCAAAAATATTACAATAATTTTAAACGATACTTGACATTTTTAATATATATTTTACGAGTCGATAATCGTTGGGCATAGACAAAAGCCAACTCCAACAAAATGTTATTTAGGTTTTGTCCTTAAGGTTTTGTTACATAAGAAAGTTTTAATGGTTTTAAGGCAAAACTCCTTACACAAATTGACCATTAAAAAAAGACTATAAGAGTAATGTCTTGACATTAAATCACAGCATAGCAACAGCTTTTGTATGTCTCTCATGCACTATGTGGTTAAATCTATAGTCTTAAATAATAGCTAGTTTTAACTCCGTGTACATCCCCCATTTGTAAAATTTACTCGCCCACACAGCGCCACCTATTGGCTGGCCTGGCCAACGCAAATGAGCAGCGATATCTCTTCTTTTTTTTATGACTTGGTTTTCACCTCGCCACGACAAAGAGGATAAAGACGACGACATATAGAGCACTCGGCAATCTTTGCAGTCGGCAGTCAAAAAAAAAAAAAAAAAATGTCTAGCGGCAAACGACTATCACGATTTTGTGTCTTTGAAATGTTTTTTTTTTGCGCGTTTTCAATTTTCACTATGTTTTTTTTCTTTCTTTCTCTGTGTTAAAAGGGGGAAAAGGCCATGCAGCAGCAATGGAAAAGATACGCCTGTCCCAAGCAATATGCATACCAAGAATTTTTAGTTGTATGTATAATTTTTTTTTGGTGTTGTTTGTAGTTTGGCAAGGCGACGCTAATTGTTTCCGTCGGTTAATAAAAATATATTTCAGGCCAGTTACAAATTGAAAACAAACTGCAACTGCAACAGTCGCCACTGCTGCTGCTGTTTATGCAACGCTTCAGTTTAGCACGACGGAGGCACAACGAAATGCAAATTGACATTTACGTGGTTGCAACACCAACAACAAACAGCAACAAACAACAGCAGCCCAACATTGTTTTGCTGGCAAATAAGGAGCAAACACGACGTCAATGATGGCCAAAATACAAAAGCCAACAAACAAAAATCTTATGGCGACACATTTTTGTTTTTTTTTTTTTGTTTTTTTTTTTGTCCAAGATCTTTTGGCAAGACGCTGACGCCGGTCTGTGTTAAAGGTCAATGAGTTTTGTTTTTGTGCCGCAGGGCACTGGACCTGAACCTGGAAACTCTCTGTCAATAAACGTTGCCAAGTAAAGGAACAAAAAACAAAAAAAAACAAAAATCCTGTTGTGCAATAATGCCAAAAACCTTAATGCGAGCAATTTCATATAAATAGACATAGAAATAAGCGTTTAACTTGGTAGTCGAGATGAGAACAGATAATGTCAGTCAAAGTGGCCAAATGTGGCCTGAAAATGTTGTTGTTCGCCTTGATTGTGTGAAATTTGCTAGTGGGCAATTTGTTGCAAGACAATGCAAAAAAAAGTTACAGAAAACAGAAAACAAAACAAAAGTTTGGGGCAAGAACACTTTCATGTTGAGTGCCAAAATGCTCTGAAGCGTAACCACTTATAAGAGACACCAAACCAAAGCCTGTACCGAACCGAACCCGTACACAAACCGGGTTGACCTCATTAAAGGTAAAGGCAATCATTGGCGAGTTATAGCAAAAGTCATAGTCACAGCGAGAACACAACAAGAACAATAAAATTACAATAATCGCTCCAGAGAGGTTGTTGGTGGAGGAAGATGTGAGGGCGTTGTTAATGATCATACATAAAGAGAAAAGCTCTAGTGCTAAGCCTTCGACAGAAAAGGTAATTGCAATGCTTGAAACCATTTGCTTTAAGTAAGTTGCTTTAAGCAAGACCACATAATTTAAAACTAAGTAAGTTGAGTTAAACATAAGTTTAACTTGATGTAAGTACAAATATACTTAACTACAATCCTTGGATGAATCAATTTTAGCTCTTCTTTTTGATTTCAAATTTGTATAAAATACTTAAACGAAGTAAAAATTCTTCACTAAGGCCATGCAATTTTTTCGCTACGTGTATGAACTTGCAGTTTGGGTCCAAAAAGCACAATAAAGACAATGATGAAACGATAGCGATAGCGTTAATATGAACTCGGCGAAAGACTTGACTTCAACTCCAATTTGACTGATGAATGAATGAATGAATGGATGGATGGACGGATGGGCAGGGTGAAGTTTATTTCATTTTAGCTGCTGTTATTGTTGTTGTATTTTGGCGCACTTGGTTTGCTCTGGTTACGCTTTGGCGAGTTCTTTAACGATTTGTGGGTTTGTTAACCTCTTCCTCTTCTTCTTTATCATCATCATCATCATTTTATTCATGTTGTCAGCGTGAAATTGACTCATGACTCGAAGAATCGGAGAGAATCGCCTTAACGGTATCCCCACCACCAAACAGAAAAAAATTAAATGCCAAATTACGTTTGTGTGGGAAACGATGCCTCTGCAACTGTTTGCGGCACATTGGTTTTGTTAATGGCACACATTTATTAAGTTGATATTAACGGTTCGATCAATGGCAAACAATCTTTTTGGCCTGGCCGGCCACCACTGTCATGGCCAGCATTTCACTTTCAGCGGGTCAGCATCTCAATGCGAAATCGTGATGAAATTGATTTGCGGCTGTCTACTTTTTTTTGTATACAAAATCATAGTTACCGACAGATGCCAGGCAGATAGTCATCGGCCCCCCCCCCCCCTTTCCCCCCTCCCGCCAACTCCTCCACCCACAAGATGGCTCTTCCATTTGCATGCATAATTTTCTCGCTTTCCAGCTATTTTGCATTTTGCAACAACTTGAACAACAACCGAAAACAAAATGATCTTTTGTCTGTTTGGTTGTATGTATTTTGAAATTCCGCTGTCAAATTGGCAAATGTCTGATGCCACATTTTACCCTCTGGCCCCCTCCCTCGCGCCGCATGTTGCATTTGCCACTTTAACACGAAATTGAATTTAATTTCGTTACTTTTGGCTGTTGTCGGTTGCTTTGTTGCATTCATTTGGCATGTTTGCTGTCTAATTGAGCGAGAAATTGCTGTTGATTGATTGTTTTGCATGCAATTTATTATTGTTGCAATTATGCTGTCAGCTTAATTTCAAACTGATAATTAATAATTATTGATTAGAAAATAATAATCGGTAATAGCAGTGGATAAAAGGAGCTAGGCATTTCGTTTTCATCAAAATTATACACATTAAAAAGATTTTTAATAAATAATAAAAACTGCTGCTGCACAGCATAAATGTTGCTAACGGCATGTTGCCCACGAAATGTTGCCAGTCTTTCTTGCACTGCTTGCGCGGCACTGCTTGGCAGCTTGTTTACGAATGGAATTGTCATGTTTATGGTAATTAAGAGCTAATGGGTTCTACGCCATTGCAAGCGTTAATTAACAACATGAAGTTTGAGTTGATGCTGCGGCTACTGCTACTGCTGCATGCCACGAGCAGCGAACATTTGTGGCAGCCTCCAGGCACAACATCAGCATCGCTTGTTTTTTGCTATTTCCTCAATTGAATTTCACACAAAGATCAACCGCCAGGCAACAATTTTACTGTTGTTTTGTGGCGCCCCCTTGAGGCAGCCAAATCGAAACTTATTAATTTTACGAAACGGGTTCGCCAAAAGACCGGCAAACAACGAACACAGTCAGCTAGCAATGGAGCATCGTTTGCCGAGATCTCTGGTTGGCCATTTATCAATTCATGAGCTTGGCATCGATTTTGGTTGGTAGCCGATGGTTCACGACAAGGTTCAGGCGGTCTCCATAAACTGGCGGGTACAACGTTCCAAAGTTGTAAGTGTGAAAAAAGGCAATGTGGCCGACGAAAGGAAAGGAAGTAGGGAAGTAGGGAGAAGGGGTTATCGCATTAGGCGTGCAGGTGTCCATTTAATTGACAGATAACGAGCCACAATGGACTAACTGGCGAACAGAGAGACCAGACCCCATCAAAATGTGATAAAGTATCCAACTAAAAGGCCGGCAACTCTTGATCTTTCAACTTTCGGAGCTGGTTACTCATCAGTCGGCTAGTTCATTTATCAAACATTTGCGCGTTTGCACTAGTTCTGTATCGGCTACATATCAGTATATTCACTATCATATTCTGAATGATCTAAACTGCAAGTATTTGCTTCACTCTTTGGAGCTATGTAGCGTGCAAAGATCGTTTCAACTATAGATTCACATTTTGCTGTCGAACGAACAATATCCCACAGTTCATGGCGTAGGCAAAGCAGTTCATCGGCAGCATCAAAGACCGCCTGATACGAACCATCCGTAGAACTACCGTATATCGCTTCAAACTCCGATTCCTGTTCAACCTCTTGTTCCACATGGTCCCCTACTTGCGTAGCCAGCTCGCTATACACATAACTGTTTATAGGCTGTTCCTTTTCAGGAAGATCACTCGATGTCTTATCCAGACATTCCATCGATTGACTGTCGTCTTTGCCTGTTATTATAGATCGAAGTGGAGTTAACACTGTATTTTGACCACCCAGCTCACGTGCCGTTTCCATGACTGACATGGGTGAGGGACAGCGACAAAATTCACCCCTCAACTGAGTCATATTCAGTTCCAGTTCTAGCTTCTTTTGTGCCATAGATAATATGTGCCAAATCGACACATTCCTGGCCAGATCACCATATTTCTCGTTATATTTACGTTGTTCCTCGTACATTAGCCAGCGCAGCTCGTTGATGTTCTGCCATTGTTTAAATTTCTTTCTACGCAATTTAAGCGCATTCTCCTCCTGTTGCAACTTTGAAAGCCGAAACTGCAACTCTTCGACTGACATTTGTTCCACATCCGCTGGCATCAAATTTAAACGATGGCACCAGCGAAGCAGTCGCCTCGTTTTGAGATCCCTCTCGTGGTTTAGAATGCCACTTGCTTTGTCCTCCATTCGGCGGTTAATTGCGGACACACACCAAACATAGAAAGGATCTTTTTTGGTTTCCTTTTAGATTTTGTATTTTTTGAATTGTCAAAAGTCTTTCATACTACAAATTTATACGTCTTATAACTTCTAAAATCATGTTTACTAGATCTAGAACAAATCGACTTACCCACTGAGCTGATAATATAGGTGGCTGGCGGTTTCAAAACACTGCGTGCAAAAGCTCCCCGAAGAACCTCTAAGGCGCAGGGTTCAGCGGTGACCAGCAACATTCCCGGTGCCACATGTCCGGCATATTTAAGAGCACGTGTCGCCGCAGTCAGCGGGGCATTCCACCAGCATTGCGCATTTGCGGCAAGAAAATTCTGTGTGTAAAACAAAAACAAAGCAAAAGCTATTTATCGATGGTTAAATAATAAAGCAATTTGTTAGTAACGGCAATTGGACAGAGTCTCTTCCAGAATATAGCACTCAGAACCATCTTCAGTCAAACTTGGAGATTCAAAATGAGCTCGGAGTTTATTATTACAATTTATCGATTGTCCTTTTAGACAGATTGCAAGAAAATATCAATTAGATAAAAAAAAGAGCAATGTAATGGGAATGGTTAAATGGGAAACTGTTAGCAATGACGAATACAAACTCCATAGCGATTTACATATTAAAGAAACACATTGATGAAATGAGGATGGCTAATTTAGAAATAATATAAAATAATAATAATTTTGTCGAAACACGAAAGCTATCGGCACTGACCCGATAGTCTTTAGCCACTCAAGAAACTACTGAGACTTGAGTGTGGTTCAAGTTAAACGAGCTCGAATTCAAACAATTAAGTGTTCTGCGAGTGCCATGAGTTCTATCATTTTTTCTTTGTCTCTAAGCTCGTTCTTGAAAGTCTTGTTTGTAGACGAGACCCGAACTCGATTGAACATTTTGTTTTTCTCTTTCTAAAAAGTTGGACTTTGTTTTGATGTTACATTTCTAGATAAACTAGATAATCAAACTTTTGAAAAGTCAAATCGGAAGTATACAATTTACTTTTTAGAAAAGTTTCTATCTGTTTTTGGATCGTTAAAACAAAATCCATAAATATGTAGCAGGAAGTGGCACTATTTTACAAACGACCTAAAAACTTTTCACCTAACAAGAATCGGAAGTCAACAATCAAACAGCATTCGATAGACGCTCCAATAAAAGAGTTAAGAGAATCAATTCCCGAGCTACTTATGTGCATGCTGGCAGATCTTATGAGGCAGCTGCACTAATTGACAAATTGCAGTGCGGCAAGTGGCATAATTGAGTTAAACCGCCTGCCTTGGCTGCCTCACAGATTGCCTGCTTAAAAGTTATCCATCTGTGGGCGTTCAGCTCTCAGTATATACTTGGGTTATAAAACCCCAAACCAGTTGGCAGCCGTCAATTAGCTAAGCGGATCGCAGCACGCCCCACAACAGCAAAACAGACAGCCTACCAGCAACTGCAACATATTTGTTGAGGAGGCGCCACAAAGTCGCTGCATCATTGCTTCAATTGTGGTACTCTCTTCGTTGTTACTGTTGTTGTTGTTACTGGGCATGAAATGCCAAATCTTCGACACGTTCTGGCCCATATAATTCCACAGAAAATGGCAGCGTTGCATTTATTTCCACTTTTTTTTCTTAAACTTTGTTTTTATCTTCCCAACACTTTAAGAAAAAAAATCGATTTTTTTTTTTTTGGCCGCAAGCAACAAATAAATGTCCAATTTGTGCGGTGACAGGAACACTTGAGGCACGTTTCTGATGTAAGCATCGACCAGGCAAAAAGTCACAGGCCTAGGACAACGTAGCGGTAAAATGGGAACACGGCTCGATGAGTGGGAGGCGTGTGGGGGAGGCGCCTAGGAAATGCATGTTTGAAAAGTGCAGTGCAAAGGTTCAGTTTGAAGTTTCTCCCTCACTCTCTTTGAAGTTTCACTGCAAAGATTACCTTTCCGTTTGGTTTTTATAGCTTCACGCTAATGAACATCACCCAGTTTTATATATGTGTTTTTGTGGTCGCTGCAATTTGACCTTTTGCAAACGTTGTTTTTCTATCTCGTTGTGGTCACTCCTTGGCTTTAATGTCGCCAGAGCATCGCGTCGAGTGTTATACAATGCCAGAGATAAATATGTAAGACGACCAACTGTCTGTCGATCAAACAACTAATGCATGAAAGAAAAGCAACTCGTCATTGCCTGATGCAGTCAGCGCATACCGTCCGACCTACTGTCACGCGCCGCCATCGGATGACAACGTCCGAAGCTGCATTATCTATGCAATCATAAGCCCAACTCTAAGCTCTCTATGTTTTAGCTTATTTCTGCTGCATCATCATCACTGCCAAGAAGAGGCGGAGTTGGTTGGCATACCAAAATGTTTATGTCGTTGTCGTGTGTTTTCAGTTTTGTATTTTTGTTTTTGGGGGGTTTTTGGAAGTAATGCAAAACATTTAATAATCGAATTAAAAGTGCACGCCGCCGCCGCTTTCGTATGGAAAGTCTTTAAGCTTCAACATATTTAAGTGAGTATTTGGTGTGTTTTCTCATCGCATAGCGCTTTCATTGGACTTTTACTTAATGCCATGCCAATGGAAAACTCAACAATTCAAACTCCCACCAACAAAAAAAAAACAAAATAAACAGTCAGTAAAAATTTTAAATCTGCGACGTGCGGTGGCTTTAAAACAGAAAAAAGCCAAAAAGAAGACAAAACTATCACCAAAAGACACACGGCTGTAAGATGAGTTAAGTTGACTGCGTTGCAGCAGAGCGGTTGGGGTAGGGGGAGAGTTGTGGCTAAAATGCAGCTGTATCTTTCACTGTGTGTAAAGATAATAGCAATCTACAAACAAATGTGCAGTCAGTCCAGCAATAATTTAAACGCAAAACTCACACAGAGGCTGAAATTTGTGGACGAGCTTAATAGAGTTGAGATTAAGTATAATAATCCTTGACCTTACGACTACCAACAATCAAACTTGAAGCAACAACAACAACAGAAAAACAGTTATTCGCAGAAAACGTTTGTTATTTCTTGTGGTTAAATTAAAGTTCCCTTCAATTGGCTAAGAGTTAATGAAAAAAAAATTGGAATTTGTTGCCGCCAACTAAATTGGGAATTTATTGCTGCGGGTAAGTGGTATGAAAGGCGTAATCAGCAAAACTTTAAACACAAATACTTAAAAATTCCTTGCTCATATAATTCTAACATACAAATTTCATGTATGTATTAACAAAATAATCATCAAATCCGTTCTTATAACTTTTTTTTTAGAAAATTAAATCATTACTCTTGATTGCAAAATTATAAAGATACATCGTTAGAAGTCTATGTATAACGACTTACTACGACTGTACTAATTATTTAAATGACTAATGAGCTTAGCTAAGTTCCTCACAACCAATTCTGTTTTCCCATTCCCAACAGTTAACATTCTCACAATTATGGAACACAATTGTGTACCGCAAGTGAAGCAAGTCTTACTTCTATCTAAGGGCGGCATCATTGTTTATTTGTCTGCCCGGTCATTTTATGCGGCTTGGTCAATGCATGTTGTTGTTGTGTGTGTGTGTTCAGTTCGCATTGGAGTTGTGTGTTTTTTTCCATAAAACTAAGCGCTTGTCGGAAACGGCTGCTTACATATAAATATGCGAGAGCGTACAATTCCAATCAATGCGGCAAACTGATAAGCGTACAAATTGCATATAGTAGTACAGTGGAACACAAGAACAACGCCCACTTCAAGATGGTACACACACCCTTGGCTCAAGGCGAGGTAACAAAAGGGGATGGGTGGTGTATAAGGGCGGCCTTTTTCTTTACAGCGTCTCTAGCAATTTGCACAGCACTTAAACTGCCAACTCGATTTGGTCAGTCGGGCGTTGCCTTAGGCATTGACTGTGGTCGTCAGAGTATGGGGTTGTTATTGAGTTCTGGAGGCAGTTCATTGACCAGGAGCAGCAAAATCTACCAAATCTAGTACTTGGCTTCCTTGCACATGCGATTTGTTTTATGACTAGTTTTTGCCCTAGCTAGCGCTAAATCCAATGTTTGTATTGCCAAAAACAAATTGCAATGGCAGCTGGTTGGCAAAAACTTCTTCTTTCGGGCACAGGACACATAAAAAGTATCTGTACGTTGGATTGGGTTGGGTTGGGTTGGGTTTCTTTGGCAATCCTTTGCTCTCCTGCCTGCCAGCAATTAATAACAGAATATCAACTCAACTAAATCCAACTCAATTTAAATCAATGCTCAACTCAACTTGCTTTAAACTAAGCCCTACCCCATTTAGTATTGAAACTCACTTGTCTGTTTCTCTTTCCCTTCTTCTAGCCCCGCCTGTCAGTTGTTTGCAAAACTTTTTCGAATTGCAAAACTTCTTCTGGCAAAATACAACAGAGAAAAAAACTAAAACGAAAAGTAAAAATATCAGCTGCTAAAAATCAGCGCCTCAATTTAAAACCGAAGCGTGAAAAGTCTATTAGGTTGACGCGACGTTCAAAATACTGTGGGAACAATGAAGTCTGTTGCAGTCAGCTCCAATTCCAGCTAGATCCCAAGCAGCAAGCAGTCATTCCACATCCTCCCCCACCCCTTATTGTCTCCTACGAACTATGGGAGCTGCCACCGCATTGCACCTGCGCTCAGTTGAATTCTGGCGCTGCTTTTGAATTTGATTTCGTGTCGTTGTTGTTGTTGATGCCATTGTTGGCTTAAATTGTAATACCCTTTAAATCAGTGAGTAGCACATTACTAGTTGTGTCGATACAAGACGCACATGGACAGTAAGTATCCTTTATTAATTATATTTATTTTTTTAAACATAAGTACTCGAATCTCTTTTGAAAAAATTAATATATTTTAATAAAAATGCATAATAAAAAAAAGATGGTATTTCGTAGCCAAGTAAACTCAACTAGAGCATTGTTGTTGTAAACGTTATTGTTGTTTTTGTTGTTGTTGTTATTGCCATTGTTATTGTTATTGTTGGCTTTTGTATTTTGGCGTTGATGCGCAGCTGGCACTTGCTGAAATGTCTGGCCGGATTGGCTGCGGGCTCTGTCACTCATAGCAGTTAGTTAAATAGCTGCTGCATGCATTCATACTACACATGTACTTGTATCTGAGTATGTATGTGTGTGTATCCGTACCTTTGTGTCTGGCATTTAGCACGCAATTTCTATGTGCTATGATGTGCCGCAGCACTGACTGTCATTCAATCAATCTGGCAATCATGCAATGCATCCAAGTGCTGCTAAAAGCATTAAATATGAAGCAACCAACACCCCCGAACCCTTCGCCAATTTCAGATAAAAACTTGCCTGCGAAGTAAAGTTTCTAGCATGGTTGTCAACATTTATTGGGAATAGATGAGACTGCTGTCAGAAGTTCTAATTGGAATATAACACACACACACACGCACACTCGCATAGATGAAAAAGTATAATTTATCTTAACTTAATCTCAAATGCAATTATATTGAGTTTTAATTGAAATGCCAGCATTTGTTAAGTGCAATATCTTTAATTATCAATTATATGACGCAAGAGAAAAGTCTCGAATTGTGCACTTTAGATTAAGAGTTTCACAGTTGAGTGATTAAAAGTTGGAGAACATTTTTTTTTTTTTGTGCCAAACTTGTTAAAACTTTAATAGACATTAAGCTGAAAGCTAATTTGTATCTCATTTGCCATAGCAGAACATATTTAAGAACTATCTAATTAGCAGCAGTAGAAAATGCAATAAATGGCTTTCGACACTTGTGATTATTTAATGATAGGTTTATGTCAATATAACTATTGTTTGGCTTACAACAGAGAAAGCAACAACTATTATTGACAAACATGATAGAAATTTAAATAGTACATTTAATTTTAAGCTTTAATAAGAACAGAAAACGTAGAAAAAAAAAGCAGTTAGACAGAAAGAAATGTCGACGAGGAGGTACCCTGAAATCTTATCTTTGCGAATTTATTTTTGCGAATAAATTTTCTTTATTAGAGTCTGTGTAAAGTCGTTAGTTTGATGAAAAAAAATGTCAAAATTTCAACAAACGTTTGTTTTTGTATTTTTCTGAACAAAATATTAGATAATCTGGTCAAAAATATATCGATAGTCCAAAGAAAATTTGTATATGCTATACAAGAATTCTAATTAACTTAAAAAAAAAAAAACAGATCATTCGGAAAAAATTAGTTTATAAAAGAAAATATTTAAACAAATGAAACTCATTTTGAGTTAAGATCAACACATTTGCTTCTACTGCAGTTGCATCGAGCAAAGGAATATTTTTTAGTTACCACTGTAACCAAACATTTTTTATTTTTCTTTTTTTTAAATTATTGCCAAAAGAGTTTTTTGACTCTATATAAAATATGCTCTTAAAAAACCACAAATAAAGAGTGTCTTATGGAAAGTGTTAGCTTTAAAATCGAACACAAGCCATAAAAAAAGACACAACTTAATTAACTTTTGCCATTTGTAAGAGGGCCAGGCCAGGCCAGTGAAAAGTGTTTTTCTGAACTAATAGTCGTAACAACTCTTAATATTTATTTGAATGGCACATGTTAGCGCCGGTTGGCTCAAGGGGACAATTGTTTTGGTCGGCGTGACTTGAACTCATTCATTTGCCACTTGGCCAAATGGCCATTGCACACTGAACAAACTGATAATCCAAAACGACCTTGTTGCCGTCGTCTCGAGTTCATCTTGCATAATTTTTCAATACAAGAAAAAGTTTTGCAGCCCACACACAATTGGCGCTGGCTGCTCTCTATTTTTTGTTTGTTTTGTGTTTGTTTTGTGTTTGCCAATCAAATTAGTCACTTAAAGCAATTGTAAATGAAATCGCAATTAAGATCACTTATTGGCCAACGCCAACCAATTAAAGCATTCAACTTTAACTCAGGACAGGCGACAAATAACATTATTATTTATATAAAATTTTACGTTTATATGTTGCGCCATCGTTGAAGTTTCATTTAACTCAATCAGTTCAATCGTATGAGATAGGGGTGCAGTGGCAGGGGGGTGGTGAACAATCAAAGCCCATAACAATTCGAATTGCCGCGTGCCGATAAATCAATTTGCTTGGCTTGGCTAAGTCTTTTGCTTTATTTTCATTTTGATTGCACATGAAATTGTATTTGAACAGCTACAGGCCGACCGGCCGGCCGGAAAGTTGGAGTCATCAAAGTCAGCAGTCAGCCAGTGGCAGTGATGAGAGCGAGACAAAAACAGGGGGAGTTGAAGTTGGGAAGTTTGTTTGCACTTAACAAGCTGTCTTTTTGAGTGCCAGTGAGTGAATGGCGGCGTTTTTTACGTACAAGACCAGATCAAGATCGTAACCAAGACCAAGAGATACAGCAAGCAAGAAAGAAAGATTGTAACTGAAACTGAAACGGGAACAGTTCAAGATGTTAATAACGATGATGATGATGATGTGGTTTTATGCAACCTTCTAGCGCACACACACATCGGGTGTTACCGTTAATCTGGTTAGCCTTCCGTTCTAGGCGCATTCGCCAACGCATTTCACTTTTTCAAACATATATATATATTTTTGTTATCCATGGCCAAGTTTTATGATTTAACATTTAATAATAATAATAACAATAAGGAGATATTGTATATATATGACGCAATTTTGGCATGTGAAAACAGTGTACAGAAAGTCATTTGCGTTTTTGCTAAGCAAAATTAAAAAAAAAAATGCAAATAAGAATTCAAAATACCTGGTAATAACAAAATGAGTTCATAGATCAGTTGAGTAGTTAAGAAGCAATTGATATTGTTGCTTTTGCTGAAGTTGAGCCCAACAAAAATAGCTCATTAACAAAGTAAATATATACTATATTGAGCTGAAGTTTAACATTATTTGAGTGTCTCATAAACAATGCCGTACAAATAAGGAAACTTTTAATAAACTTTTGCGATTGTTAAATATATGTTTGCATATTCAATGGTGAAACAATTTATGCTTTTTGTGTTTAAGGCGTATTTTTACTACGGTTTAGTAAATTTTCATCAATTTTTTTTTCACAATTAAGCGACCATGAAAAATTTACTATGCAACACTTTGACTTTCATAAGAAATCATGGAACATTTATTTATCACTTAATTTAGCAACTGGAAAAATATTTTTACTATTTATCATATTATTAAAATTTTTGTTTAAAACTATCTTGAAAAACTATTTATCTTGCTAGGCGCGTAACGCTTCTATTAACTTTAATTAGTTTTCAATAGATTGCATAAGCGCATTAATTTCGTCACACTGAAATGCGTAAAGTTTTCTCATCATTCTCTGCCCGGAAGTTGTTTACAACAACAAATGTGTGAGTAAGTTTTCTGATATGCTCATTAAACCAACTGTCCCTGGGAAACGCCCTCAAAATATAATCAAAAATATGTATAATAGGGTTTTTTGAGAAGGTAAGTAAAGACTATGCAACATTAACTTTTGCCTTGAAACTAGTAACCCTACCGACTTCATTTCATCCACCCAACCCAATTCACACTTGATTGCACTTGGACGCACAAACGACAATGAGTTGGCATTCAAAAGTGAGCTGAGAACTTTATGTGTTTTACTCGAAGAATTCTTGAACTTTGCTTCGGTCACTTCCAGTCCTCTTTCATAAATTTTCAATAATTTCCAGAAGCTTAGCCCAAGTTGGCAACGTTTATGATTTGGATGGCCCTAAATATTAACAGTTCTGTTATTTTGTTGTCCGAATCACATTCAGGGCACGCTTCATTCACTTCAGCTCTTTATCTTGTCAGACGACAAGCCACATGATGAGTAAATCCGAAGAAATTCAGCCAGAGCACGTAATATTAATTAGCACACATACAAAACTGAGTTCAACTCTCTTGATGAAAGCTCGTTGCTGAATTTTGTAATTGTTTGTTGTCTGTCTACTTTTTTTTTTGAAGTGTAACGCATGTAAATTCGATATTAAGGAAACTTTAACAGTCTGCTAAAATACCACAGTTAAGAATAAAGAGAAGAGCGGCTGCCTTTTTGAAAGTGTAGAAAAGAAACAGGAGTGCGGCTGCCTTTTTGAAAATGTAAAGAATATTAATAATGTATGAATGAAAATTTAAAGTTAATTAAAAGAAAATAGTTTTCAAATAGAAAAAATATATATTTCAACACATATTGCTAATTAAAAAAATTCACACATTTAGCGTTATTTATTCGACTCAATAGTAAATAAACAAACTTTTTAGCTTTTCTCGTGAGAATAGAGACGCGGTTTAGCCGGTTCAAAACTAAATACATACATATTTATATTACTCAAAGCCGGTGTTGACTTTTGAAAGTTACTTTTAAACGAGTTTGCTCCTGTCATACAAAAAAAACACACATGAATTGTTTTAAAATGTTTATGTTGAGTATAAGCATTTTATGAATACATATAAAAAGCCAGTAAGGCACATAAATTAAAGCATTTTGTTGATTTGACTTGACTTTTATATGTTTCAATTTTATATTTTTGTGTTTTTTTTTTTTTTTTTAGCTCATTTGTCGCGCTAGATAAATTACCGCTTCAAACTTGAACTTGACAAGTGACGTCATGCGGCGGCAATCAGGTTGCAACAAACAATAAAACACAGAACAACAATACAAACTCAGGCACCGAAAAAATGAATTAACATTTCAGTCCGAACAACGAGCTTTTGCTCCCATTTTATATTCAAATATTTTATATTCACAATTTATATGGCTTTGACTATTGCAGTTTGTAATGAACGACAGGAATATGCAATTCGAGTGATTTATTTGCCGTTGCGCTTATCTCTGGTGCAAGTTGCAACTTGTGCTTTTTTAAGGAAGCAACTTATTGCCAACTTTTTTCAAAGTCATCAATAAAAGTCGACGGCTATAATAAAAAGGAAGACAATTTTTCTTTTACTTGGGGTAAAGTGCAAGTACAACAAATGGCTTACAAAGTTTTACCAAGTGCAGTTGCAGGCAAATATTTTAAATGTTTTTTTTTTTCTCGTAATGTTGCTGTTCTTCTTGTTTTGTGAATTGTCTAGTCTAAATGACGCCCAGCACATATTTGCTGTAATAATCTAGAGTGTAAACTGGCAGCACTGACTGCCTTTCAACCTGTACTCCACATCGTTCCCATTCATTTGTCGTCATGGGAAGTGCTCACAATGCCAGAAAAAAAAAAAATCAAACTAAAATTTTGCGACCTTGATAGTATGTGGCTTTATGCATAATTTTATTAGATGCTATTAACATATGCCTTTGGTTGTTTTTGATTAGAGCTCCCAGCTTGACCTTTTACGGAAATACAACCATTATGTTTACGAAAAACTCTTTTGGGAATTTTAAGGCACTCTGGGAACACAAAATTTATTTATTTTCACTGCGATCCTTATTAAATTTAGGCTTAAGCCACTTGAGAACTATAATGTTCGTGATTTTGCATGGGAAAATTGAAAAAAAAAAAAATGCATTTTATTTAAAAGTGTTTTCATATGTGATTCTTACTATGTTAAGGCAATAACAACTTGGGAATTATAAAGCGTAAAACTGAAAATAGAAACAGTGATCCTGATTAAATTATGGCTTAAGCCACTTGAGAATTATAATGTTCGTGGTTTTGCATGAAAAAATTGAAACACATTAAAAACACCGCATTTTATTTCAAGTGTTTTCATATGTGACTCTTACTATGTTAAGGCAATAATCACTTGTTAAATATAAAGCGTCAAACTGAGAGCATTGTTAAATAAAAACAGTGATCCTGATTAAATTATGGCTTAAGCCACTTGAGAATTATAATGTTCGTGATTTTGAATGAAAAAATTGATAAAAAAAAAATGCATTTCGTTTAGAAGTGTTTTCATAAGCGATTCTTACTATGTTAAGGCATTAACCACTTGGGAATTATAAGGCGTAAAACTAACACCGTTGACAATTCCAACAGTGATCCTGATTAAATTATGGCTTAAGCCACTTGAGAATTATAATTATAATGTTCGTGATTTTGCATGAAAACATTGAAACAGAATAAAAACACCGCATTTGAATTCAAGTGTTTTCATATGTGACTCTTACCATGTTAAGGCAATAATCACTTGGGAATTATAAGGCGTAAAACTGAAAACATTGCCAAATGAAAACAGTGATCCTGATTAAATTATGGCTTAAGCCACTTGAGAATTATAATGTTCAGTAATAGGTAAGAATTTTTGGAAAAAAAAAAATTTGTTTTGGTCAAATCTGAAGATGTTTTCATATGTGATTCTTACTATGTTAAGGCAATAACCACTTGGGAACTATAAGGCGTAAACCTAAAAATTTCATTTTTTGATTCACGTTTTTCATTTTCGAACATCTTCACGCACTTTGGGGCGCTCAAGCGCCGCCTGAACTGAACACTGGACACCATGGACACCGTGAATAGTTTAAGTTACTTTTATTTATTTTTTTTCGTTTTTTTTGTGCCTGTGAACAACTTACTGGCAACTGGTTGTGTCCAGAAACCAGTTAGCAGTTTTGCAGTTCTTACAGTTGTTGCTGTTGCTGCGTGCAACAACATCAACAACATTTCGTTCAACTCACCTGAAATATCATATATCCCGAGTCGTACATCCAAAAGTCCTCGGGCGTGTGGCCCGGCTTGCTCAGCTGGATGGCCAAACATCGTTGCAGTATGAGACGGCAGCGTTGTGGACCACCGGGTGACTTGGTGCCCATTGCGTTTGCGATTTTTGTCTAAAAATAACACACGAGACGCGGAGAGAGATGTTCGAAGTTCAAGTTGAAGTAGCAAGACGGCGGGCGGACGATACGACGTGAGTGGGGCGGCGGCTCAATTCGTTTGTTGATGTTGATTGGTTTTTTATTTTGTTATTTTTGTGCGTTCAGTGCTTCATTACAGCGTCACTTTTAATGGTCAACGAAAAAAAACACAAGAGAGAAGAACTAAAGGAAGAAACAAGAACGAAACTCGTATTTGACTGTCGGCCGATTGGTTGTTGATGCTGTTGTTTGTTACTATTTTATCGTTTTTTATTTTGCACACTTTTATTTTCGATTATGTTGCTGTTTACTTTATGGCTTTTTCATTGACTCTCATGCACTTTTGGGCTGAAGCAACGACGACACATTAACCGCAGCAGCAATAAATAACGAAGCGTTGGCGCACGCGCAAATAACGAAAGCAACGATGGACAGAGGAGGCTCAGCTAAGCAGCGATGGCAAACGCACGAAAGAACACAGCGCGAATGGCAACCGAACGTACCGAAAGACACAAACGAACTGAGCGCCAACTGTTAATGCTGCTGCTGTAGCTGCTGCCGCTGTTTCTCACGGCTGCTGCTGTTGTCGTACAGCACGAGCGCCAACGAAGAGACAGCGACGCGAGCTGCTTCGGCTGCGCAAGTGGCGTTTGCATTGGCGGGTAGCGCTTTTTTTCGCACACGTTTGGAGAGTCTCAAGTTTGAAGTTATGCCTGGCCTGTGTAGTGGAGACTTTTGATGCGGCGGCTTACTGAAATGACAACAACAATCGAAATGAGAAGCGGCATTAAAACCTTGATTATAAATTCAGTTAATTTAAAAATTAATAAAAATATTCATAAACGCAACGTCTTACAGTCTACAGTTGCTCCTAATATGATTATTATTAGCATCATCATCATTAGCAATGATGCCCGACGGTATGGGAAATTTATTTTTGGCAACTCTTTGGCAGTAATTTGTAAATATGTAGTTTGAAACTCTCCCACCAAACGGTCGTTGCTCATTTCTTGTCCAAATCACCGGATATACTAATGACTATAAATGGGTTAATTAAAACTTTGCTACTTTATGTTTCATATACATACATGTATATTTTTAATAGAACATACTTATAGTACGTATAAACTTTGTATATTAGTACTATAAGCCACAAAAGTATTTACGCATTTACGAATTTGTCGCTAGAATTCAATTTGCATGTTTGAAGCTAGGAAATGCCAGCAAAAGATTACCTTTAATTGCGCATACGCCATGTATGCCTCATGTCAATCAACAACAACTTCGTTTTCCTTAATGCACAAGCTGTCATATACGTAGACAGCTAACGCAAATAAATGCATTCAAATATGGCACATACAAAAAACAATGCGTCAGCATTAGAAATTTACATGTGACAATTATCAGATTACGAGCTTGAGAGATTTAATGCAAGATTATTCGATTCGTGTCGCGTTCGAGTTTGAATCTTATCTTTGTCATATGTCGCATATTTATCTTCCGAATTCGGTCAACGCGCGCGCTATGGCCATAAAAATCAAGGGAGAGCAGTGCAGAGCGAGAAAGAGAGATGTGCAGTTGTAAAATGTAAAGGTAAAAGAGGCAAATTCAAAGTCGTAGCAGCAGCCAATTAAATGGCGATGATCTCATCGCCCACGTTTCATTTTGTGCCACAAATTCGATTCTCAGCGCCGGATCAAGTGTCGTAGTTGTAGTTGGAACCTATCTCAGTCACTCTCTCTCTCTTCTTACACCGACCCTTTACGCATTTTCCTTTTACTATTTATTTATTATGCTTTTATTTGTCGACCCATTAAGTGGCGGCCTTTGTTTAGAAACAAGTTTCTTAAAGTCAAACCAAGCCAAGCCAAGCCAAGCCAAGCCGAGACTTGACCACATTCCATGAGAAAGAGAATTCGCCAGCTGTGTGAGTTTTATTTCGGCTTTTGTTTATCTCGACATTTTGCCGTTGTTTCTCTTTGTCTTACAAATCACAAACATTAAAAATTGGTGAAACCAAACCCATAAAAAAATGGTGCTAAAAAAATCTACATCAATTATTGCTATTAATAATAAGCTGTCCAAAACTAAGATTTGCATACATACTATAAAGAGTTTTCGTACTGCCAGCGAGATATGCCAGTAAGTAAATTGTTTTGTTCCGTTCATTTGGATTTTAGCGCCTCGGGCTCGAGTCCGTTTGTTTTGACTGAGTTGGTAATTAAATTTGCACATGACTTCGAGTTGCGCTTGAAATTCGAATACGAATTCAAGTTTTAAACGTTTTCAAGTTGAACAATTGAGGAAATTAAACGAACAATGTCCTTAACTGACCTTCAAGTTGCTAAAAATAAAGCCTTTAGACAAAAAAAAAAAAAAAACGATCTTAGTTGAAGCAATGATGTTTTGGATGATGATCATGAGATCATAGATATCTATAACTGTAGTTTTTACGGCCTTGCTTATTTGCTGGACAACTTTCTAATAAATTTTGGACTTTAACGAGCAGATTTGTCCCTGATCTTAAGCTCAATGACATAAGAATAAAATCTGCCATGTCTACTTTTCAAATTTTAGCCCTGATCTGTTAAACAATATTTTTTAGTTTATTAAAGATAGGTGATACTGAAATGAACCTAACAATAGCTATAAATATTTATTTTTTATGAATCTGTTTATATTTTTTCGCAAAATATATACAATTTCAACGAAAGTTCTTCAAAAACCAAAAGAACTGTAATTTCATTCTTTCACTTGAGTTAAAAATACAAATATTTTCACTCGTATTAATGTTATTCCAATAACTCAATTAGAGACAATACTTTCTTTACACTTTAATCGAGCGAAAGCAGTTTGAATAATTTTCACTTAGGAAAATAAAAAAATGAACAAACAACAAATCGTAAAGAATCCCAATTTAATGTTGCACCACACATTACACCCACTCATCATCATCAACCGCCTGCTGATGCCGCAAATATTGACAGCTTAACTTTCAATTGCGACATCTAGTTAGCGCAAAAAAAATTTAAGAGCCAAATAAAACGACACGATCGACTGCATGAATGAATCGCTTAATGAAGCGGCGCTCCAGCAAATATACGAAAAGAAAAACAACAAAAAAAAAAAAGCTCTAGCCTGGACTGGTCAGGACTGGCACTGACTCTGACGGCTCTCTGGTTATTGTGGTTGTGGTTTCTGTTGTGGTCAGTTGTTGTCGTTGTCTTCGTCGTCGTCGTCGTTGTCAGTCTAGTCAAAAGTTGCATCCCCCGCTTCTGCTGCTGCTCTCACATAATTCAGTTTTACGGTTCAGCAATGGCGTTCGTTTTGTTTGTGCCACGATCCAACAAGCAGCGCGCTGCATGCTAGCCAATTGCAGCGATGTGGCAAAGCAATCGATTTAAGCGCCGCCGCATAAATTGAAGGCGCAACGTTGTTGCTGCTGTTGCTGCCAAAAAGGTTCCTCCAACAATCTACAACAACATTTGATGAATTGTTTTTCTTTGTCGACTTGTTGACTGCCAACTACAGTTGTATAGTTGGATATTTGCTGTTGCTTTTGTTGCTGTTGTTGATGTGAATGATGAAGTAGGAAAAAATTGCAAATTGTATCAAAAAATTTAAATTTTCGCTTTCATTATGCGGTGGCGGTGGCAAGCGCTCGTCGCTCGTCGTTCGTCGTCGCTTGTTGCATCCAATCCAACTCTAGCTGCCACTCAGCGGCGGCATTTGCTAATGGACTGAATGCCTCTTGTTTGTGTTGTTGTTGTTGTTGTTGTTGCTGTTGACTTTTGCCATTATTTTTGGTTTATTTCTTTTGGCTTTTCCCTATTTTCAATTTTGACAGCCGCGTTTTTCACAAATAATGAGCTGCATTTGTGTGTGCGTTTTGTTCGGAAAAGAAAAGCTAAAGCGTTCAAATAATTTATAGCCTTTGACCACAAGGCTGATCCGTTGTTAGTTTGCCAGTTTGCCAGTTTGCCGTGTTGCCCGTTACGCATGCAGTTCATTCTGTGGCAAGCACAGCTGTGGCACATCGCGTATACGCAATATGCTTATAGTGCAATACTACAACAACTAACTAACTAACTTCAACAACTGGCATTCACTTTCAACTAATTACGCGCATAAATTAAATGCAAAACATGCTTCATTGCAAGTATGTGCAACAAAAGTAAAATGAGGAACACAATCACACAAGCAGCAGCAGCAGCAGCAGCAGCGGCAGCTGCTGGAGAAAGACCAAAGAGAGTGAGAGAAAAATGAGACTTTTGCTGGGATGCCTGTCTAGGAGACTTGAGGAATGCCAAAGATGTTTGGCGCAGCCAAGAAATGACATGCCATGCTCATGCTCAGACCCATGCTCCCATGCTCCCATGCACCCGTGCAACCCGTGACTGCAGCATTTGCTCCTGCAACCAACAAACTAACACAAACCAACACACACACATTGCTGCAAAGCGTGTGGCAGCCACAATGGAGACGAAGACGTCGTCGTCGCCGTCTGCCAAGCGGAGACATTGCGGCAGACGATGCAATAACAATCACAACACCAACAACAACAATAACAACAAATCAAGTAATTTTTCAAAAATGCAGCTAAAACTTGAATACTCGTTGGCATTAAGCTGTATTGATTTACTGAAAGCGTTTTATACGAACTAAAAATCATTAAGCTATAAATAAAATTATAAATAAACTATATTTAATAGTATAATACTTATATTTCGGAACACCGCTTAATTTAATTGATGTTGTTTTTAATGCAATTTGATTTGTCTTTAATCTTTACAAGAATTTATGTATTTTGCGTATCGAATGCAGTTTGCATCACATTTTGAATCCGACATTTTAATTATAACAAAATAAATGGAAACTTCATTATTTGCAGTTTAAATCAGAATCAAATGTTTGGAACTATGAATAAAATATTCTATTCATAAAATCAGAAAGTATTAGCTCTAATAGCAAAAAGCAAAACAAAATAGAATCAGAAAGCCCCCTAAGCATTTAATCAGCACATTAAACTGAAGTTTTTACTTACTTACATTTACTTTAGAGTGAGTTTAAAAAAATTACTGGAGCCTAATTAGATGACCCCAGACCTTACGAGTTTCGTTTTTATTTCAATCATTGATAAATATTTATAGTTGAAATCAAATCTCAGACAGAGTGAGAGTTTTAAGCTTTCTTTATACGTTAAATGTAATGAGTAAAAAGTGCATTAAATTAATGATGTAAAGAGTCAACAAACTGCATATCAAATACGTAATGCCCCGCATTGTTGCAAGGGCATGCCAAAACCTATGACAGCAGACAGCGACGACAACAACAATTGCAGCTACCACAGGAGCTAAGTGACAATGCCGGTTGATAATACCAACAACAACAAAAAACAACTAAACAAATTGCTGTATTTTCATTTGCTAAGCAATTTTTTCGTCGCGTCTTTAATTTCAGCATTCTTTGGGTCGTCTGCATATTTTATTTGAAGCAATTGTTGTTGTGTAGAGGTCCAAAATTGATTGCATCAAACATTGCTCACGTGTCGTATGCGTAATCTGTCCCAATGAATTGTTTGTTCGAGGCATGGCCAATTTGGCGATGTTTGCAGCGGCACAAACAATTTCGGGAAGTTGTTATCAAACATTTTGTGTCAGCTTGTTGTCGCATTGTTGTTTTTGTTGTTGTTATTGTTGCTGTTGTTATTGCTGTTGCAAATGCAATATGAGCAACATATGTTTTCGTTGGCTTAGCAATGAGCAAAATTTTCATTTAGGCCGTCTATTGCAATCTTTATTTTCTCTGTTTTACTTAGCTGCTATATGTCATGTGTTCGTTTGTTGATGTTGTTGTTTTAGTTTGTCTGTTGTGTGTGTGTGTGTGTGTGTGGTTGTGTCTTTTCCTTGTCTCGTTTGTCAGACATTTGACAGTTGTTTGTTATTTTTGCACGTTGACTTTTGTTGCCTGACTGTCTCACTGTCTGTCTGTGTGTATGTGTGTGTATGCCATGTGTGTCTGCGGTATATTTTCCATGCCCCTGCTAGTTGCCTAACAGCCACCCACTCACCCCTCCTTGTTACCCTGTTTTAGATTTCAATTTTTATGGCAAGTCAAATTTTTGTGATGGTCGTTTCGGTTTTTTATACCCTCACCCCATCATATTGAGACGATGGGTATAATGGTTTTTTACAATAAGCTTATTTTTGATCAGCTGGAGCATGCAAGACGATGTGGCAATATCCGATTAGACCTAGAGACTTGGGACAGCTAATAAAAGCTTTTAATCATGGCCCCGTTAGGTTTAGTTCAAGTTATCGCTAACAGAAGAATCTTGAAAGTGAAAAAACTTATTTTATAAACTATTTACACATTTCTGACAATCTTTGAAATTTTCATCGCAATCTGTTGAGAAACATCGGAGATATCGAAAATTGAATTTTATTCAATCTTGTGTTTTATCGTAAAAATTACTTTTGTATTTGGTATTTTTAGGGTATTTCCAAGTCGAGCCTTATTATTTGTTGGTTTTTGTTTTGTTTAAGCCATTTTGGTGTGTGCAACATTTTCGAGGAAGTTAAAATTTGCATAGAAAAATGGAAATTAACAAGACCATTTGACTGGCTGTCTGCCCCTGCCATCTATCCTACCCCCCATCCAGCCCTCCCCTTGCCCACACTTCTATATCATTTTATTTGTGAGTTCGTCCTGCTTGTTTGTATATTTGTCCGTGTCTATATTTAGGCTGGATAACATGTTTGACCAACTGAACTGACTGAATGACTGACTGCCACAGTCAGTTGGTGGAAGTTGCATAGCCTATTTGGCCCCGCCGACCTACCCGCCCCCCTCAAACACATCACTGCAGTGATGTAATCAACGTAATGCATGCGACAAAAGTTTCAGCTCGAATTTCAATTTCAATTTCAGAGAGTTGGTTTACTGAAAGAAATCCAACAACAACAACAGCAACAGCAAAAAAGAGATCAAAGATCGCAAACGATTGCATCGCATTGCATGCATAATCGAATAATTAATAATTAATATTTATTTGCAGTGTTTTTGTTGTCCTCAACAACAAACAACGACACAAAAAGAGTTTCACTAGTGTTTACATAAATGCATTTTTATGTTTTGTTGCTTTTCAGTTTCAAAACCTATTTCTCACAAATCCTGTTGTTGTTTTCTCTCACGTGACCTCCAAGGCAAACCTCACGTACAAGGATTTTATGATCAGCCCACGCCACTTGCACACTTATATAAAATGAAATGAAAAACAAGCAACAGAAAAAACAATGTATCTTTCTTGTATCTTTTGTATCTTGTTCAAATCTCGCTTGGCAAAAGTGAAAATTGATGCATACCATAAAGGAAGCGACACTGCCAGCACCACCTCCCCCTCACCCTCCTCCATCCACTTGCAAGGCTAAATACACCCCCGCCTAACAATGATTTCCTTATGGATTTTAATATTTTTTTATAAGCAAGTCACGGAAAGTCGCTTAAAAACTTAATGAAAATGAGGCAGGCGCCAAAAGACGTGCACATCTACTCAAGAGGGGAAGAGTGAAGAAGTGAGGTGACTCTACAGATTTCGCTTGACAACAAATGATTAAGACAGAAATGAAGGGAGCGAGAGAAAGAGAAAGAGATTTCCTAGATACTCGAAAAGATGCCTCACATTTAACTCACAAACTGTTGATTGAGTTTGTCGAAAGAAAAGCGAAGAAGCCAAAAACTTAAAGCATATTAAAAATTATTTAGTTCGTTAATGTCAAATATAAATAACCAGCCATTGCCAACAAAACACAAAATGATGTCATAATAAAAACACGAAAGAAACAACAACAACAACAAAAACTGGCAAATAATAGCCAAGCTCTCAAAAGAGACGCGCCAAAAAGTCAAATTAGTAAACGTTAAACACAAAACTAAGCAAAGCAAATGTGCCAAATTGAAACACAATCTAAGAGTGGTGTGGTTGCAAGTAGAAACAGGAGAAGCATCAAATGGGTAGAGAAGGAGAGAGAAGAGGTGTGCTGTCAAGGAGGTGAAGCAGGAGTTAGTTGCTCGGTTTGGAAAAGTGGAAGACAGAGAGCTCTGGGCACGACGAATGTCTAAACAGGCTTGGCAGCCAAATGAGCGGAGGCTGTCGGCCAGTTGAGCAGGCAAATATTGTAAAGAAGAGGGGAGTGGAGCAAAGTCAACTTAGTTGATGCTGTAGGAGGCAATACTGTTGCTGCTGCTGCTGCTGCTGTGGCAAACTGGCAGCAACGGACAGCAAATACAATAATTAGATCACAAACAGACAGCCGACTCAAAGAGTGCGGGAACTTGACAAGAAGGGGTGCGGTAAGGTAAGGAAATTAAGTTGAAGTTAGGAGTAGCTAAACAGAGCACCATGCACTTTAGATACTTGCTGGTTCTCTTTTTAACAAGCAGCCAAGCCAAGTAACTAAGTTGTTAATACTTATTATGAACTTTAGGACAGTGGCGGCTGCACTTTGTATGATTATAATACCCTGTTGTCGGAATATTAATGGGCCATATTGTGTAACAAACAAAGGTGCTATTAATGCATAAAATGTGTTAATATATGAATACAATATTTGTTATTGATGACAAAATAAATAAATTATTGTATTAATATATTCTTGAATCGAGTTGATGAAGAGTTAATATTTTAAGTATAGTTTTTTTTAAATCAATGCCAAAAAATATCACACCTTTGTTATTAACATAATAATGCGTATTGTTGAAAATTAAAAGCATTAGTAAGATAACGCTTCCTGATCACTTAACATACATATATCAATAGTCATAGAATTTAAGCCCTAAAGCATATTTTTAAAGTTCCTCAACACTTTTTCCTAGGCATTGTTTAACTCCACTCAATCAAGCTTTTAACTTGGCTTCACTGTAGTGCCTTATGACATTCTGTGTTGCCCGGATTGTGGCAACTGTTGGGTCACATTTTTTGCACTGAGACAAGCAAGCAGCTTGTTGTGTCCCAAGACATGTAAATCTGTTGCCGAGTTGCCAAGTTGCATGTGCAGCAGCTTCCTACAACTACTACAAACAACAAGCACACACACACACACACTCTTGTGTGAAATACTTAACTCAATTACTCAACAAACATAGTAACCTACTTCATAAAAATAATAACAACAACAATAACAATAACAACAAGCGCTGTTAACAACTGCAACAAACAACAAGAAAAGCAACAAATTCATTTTCGCTTTTTTATATCTTTTTTTTTCGACACGAAGCGAAAGAGTCCTTCAAGCGTGACAATCACATGGAACAGTTGTTGTTGTAGTTGTTGCTGCTGATTTATAGTTTTCATTTTGAGCACAGCTTGTGCAGCTTGTTGGATGTTGTAAAAGGAAATGTCAATTCTGTTTGCCCGTTTGCCAAAAACCCGAAATAAACGAGAAAACACAATGCACGAAACATTTTGCGGCATCAGCGGCCAAGTGGAGAGAGAGGTGGGTGAAGGCACAGCAAAGGTGGGCAGGGGTTATCAGTAGGGCGTACCCCTTAAATATTGTGTAGGTAACCGAACATCCGCTAATGCAACTCATATATAACAAATTTTGCTACTGAAATTGCAGCAAAACAGCTGTGGCAAACATCATATGAACGAAAGCGGCAGTGAGGCAAGTTAGGAATAAGAATCAGTTCCGTATGAGAAACAAGAATCAAATGCTGATGATGATGATGTTGATGATAATGATGATGCTGGGCTTTCTCCTTATGCGGACACAGCGCCAGGCGATGTGGCCCAAAACCGGCTGAGAGGCTTTGACTCCTTCGCGTGCTGGCCAACACTTTGCTCAAATATGTGCCCAAGCCAGTTTTTAGTTGTTATTATTTTGCTTCTTTTCTTTATTTTTTTTGGGCCTAAATGGCTGCCTTGCCAGAATTTGTTAGCTTAAGAGCTGGGCAAAATAAGTAAAAAAAAAAACAAATCCATGAGAAGCAACAAAAAAAAAAAGAAGCAAAATCACAAAGCAAAGCGCCCATCGACGGAAGACTCGGAATAAGAATGAGAATAAAACTTGGTACATGGAAGTCAAACTTAAACTGGGACTGGGAATGGAATAGAGACTAAGACAGGGATCGGGACTGAGTTTGAGGCTGAGACAAAGACCGGATCGTGAGTCAGCAGCCAAAGTTAAAAGCGCAAATACTAAAAATCAATGTTGATTTATTGGTGGCTTATTAGAATGAGAATGCGCGAAAGAGATAAAGTGTGTGAAAGAGGAAATATGGGCAGAGAAAGAGAGACGTGTTATGCACAGTTCTTGGAAAAAGAGCTACACATAGACAATTGGCAATAGGCCTTAACGCAAAAATCCCAATAACATGTATTTCTAAATGCCAGGTTGGATTGTTGCGTTATCAAATTTTATTTTCTTAAAAGATTTTAAAACTTTATTCTAGCTATTTCGAAACAAACCGATTAGGTTTAGATGCTGATATATGAATCTGCATATAACTTGATTATTTCTTGGCTTTAATTTGAATCCAAAGGTTAAATCTAAAAAAAGCTTTGTTAAGATTGCTAAAAAATTGAGTTTATGAGTTTATTTAAAGCACGTTCTGTTTATAATCCAAAACTTTACTTAGAAATGTATCGGAGTGCAGATTAGAAACTACTATGCCTGTTATCTAATAAATGATTTTCATTCTTTTATTATTTCATTAAATATTTTGTGTTGATAAAAACTGTTTTAATTATCTTAATACCAGATTCCTCTTCCATTAATTCTGTCTTGAAGCAAGCGCATTTATTGTTCGTTTCGGTCAGGTTCTATAGTTAAACCATTCTGATACCAGACGTTTGTTGGCCTTTGGCAATATGCAATACATATATGTATTTCTTGGAACTCTTTTTGATTCGTATTCAATAACACATCGAGAATACACGTGTATAATATGTAGTTGAGACATACATATTTATGTATTGGCCATGGCAATCTAATATAAAGCACAATAAAAAAGAAGAAAAATAACTTGAGTATTGCTATTTGCAACACGTCAACAACAACAACAGCAAAGGCAATAGCAATAACAACAAAAATGACAACAACAATCACGCCAAGGCAATGAACGAAACGTGCCAACGGCTGACGATCGCTGATAAGCTGGAACTATAGCTTTGTCATTCTGTCTGTCTGTTTGTCTGCCTGTCTGGCAAAGGAGTTGAAACTGAAGCCGGAGCTGGGCCTAAAGTTGGTGGCAAAGAAAGTTTTGCAGTTGTTTTTTTTGTTTTTTGCAGGACCAGAGCTTTGGGGCAGATAACTGTTGAACGCAAGTCGCGAGTCTTGTGTTGTACATTTTTATGGTTATACTTTGTTTTTTTTTTGCTTTTTCGGTTGAGTGCTATTACCAATTAATAGTCGTCGCGAGAAATTTGCATGCACAAAAGGAAAGTGACAAAAAATATATACAAACAGAGTTACTGTAAAAATCGGCTATAGATTGCAGGCGTCAAATGACGCGATTATTTTTGGTTGCAATAGACAGCAGGAGCCAACTAAACAGAGCTTAACATGAAATGCTAATTGTTATGTATATTGTATGTATATAGGGTAAACGCACATTGCAAGTTAGGAGCTGGAGTTCGATAGAAGACGTGCCACAAATTCGATTTTGGCGCCTCACAAAAGTGAGAGTGACACCTGTTGTGCGAGGCTGCGTGCGTGAATACTTATTGTGTGTGTGTGGCAACAACATAAGGCGCACACTGCCGCCGGCTATATGATCGATAAACGAAGATCCGAAACGGGGTCGGGTTCAACTGAAGAGTGGAGAGGGGGTTGGGTAAGGTAAAGCTGTCGTGGTGCAGACGAAACGCATTAAGTTTCATACGCCGATCATTATTTTAAATTATGCGCACGAGCGAACGCAACAACAAAGGGGAAATAAATCGGCGTCGGGGCAGCGCATAAGTCGAAAGGCAACTCAATGGGTTCATTTGCATAGCATGTGAGAAAAACTGATTTAAAAAAAACCGAGGAGTTACACAAAAAACAAAACACTTTTGCTTTTCAATTGGGTTTGATTGATTGGCGCAGGTTAACAGTTGATGGTTTCATTATCAGAGACGACGACGCGTAAACCAAAAGATCAAAGCATGTGTCTATAGTATTAAACTTAAATGCAACAGGTGTTGGTAGTCTTAAAAAAATATTTTTAATTAAGTTGCTAAACTAATAGAAAACCAATTAAAAATAATAATGGTGAAGAAATCAAAATTGGAATTTAAACTTGAATTCAATGTGTATTTTTTGTGTTTAATAATAAGAAAAAGTGATTTTTTAATTGTGATTGTGAAGAATTTTAGCTCTGGTTAAGACAAAGAGTCAATATATTATATAACAAATGCCATGCGGCATTGTCACCAGAAAAACTATAACTAAGCTGATCTATTTCTCTAAATGTATTTATTTATAATATCAGCAAAACAAACTTTATATAGTTTACCTCTTGTTCACACTATTTCTTAACTCGTAACAGCTTCATCACTATGAATTCGACTAAAAAACCGCAATAACACACCCACAACACAGAAAACTTCTCCATCCCGAGTTATTTAGAAAACATTTTACACTGATGACACATTACTGTCAGACGGCGTTATGAGCTAAATTTATTGACGATGCCTAAAAAGAATATTTTCGTGTTAGCGCATGCCAAGTACACGTTTATTTCTGAGAGAGAGAGAGAGAGAGAGAGAGGGACCTCTCCATCCTCAAACTCTCAAATGGTTGGAGAATGTCACATGCATTTTGTTGCAGGCATTTGAGCGTTTGATTTGTGCTTGTTGCGTGGTGCCATTAACAGGGAAATGCAGCAGAGAAAGCCCATCAGAGGCATGACGATACATTAAATACCCTTGCTGCGTCATCGAAAACAAAATAAGTAGAAACCATAACTTTTCTACAAGGAAATTACATAAAAGAAAATTAGCTAGAAAAATGCCAATAAAAAATGACTTTGAAAGAGGAAATTATTTTAACTTTAAAGGTAAAAACAAGCATAGCTTAAACAGAAAATTTACAAAAAAATTCTGTTTCTGATTTATGAAATTCACTTAAAAATAAATTAAAATATTTTTTTTTGCAATAAGCAATGTTGTAGCATAAGAAAACTAATATTTTTACCAAGCTGCATTCAAAATCGTAGCAATATATTTAAAAAACTTTGTCATGCTGTTTGAAAAAAGAGAAAAATCTAATTTGGTGTGTCACGATGTTAAAGATGTCACATATTGTTGCGTTTGCCAGGCTAGGCTGATGTGAATTTAATCAGAACCACATACACTTAAAACTTACACAAGTCTTAACAAGAACTCGAAGTGGGAGGCGAAAAGATCATCATGATTTCGTAATGTTGCCACAAGCCAAAATAAAGAAAAATCAAGTAAAAAAAAAACGCGTTGACAACTTTTGGCTAACAACAAACAACTGTCGGCCAGACAGAAAAACAATTTATAGTTAGTAAAAATTCCATGTGGAATTTATGTGCGGAATTTTTGTTAAATCGTCGGGCTTCGTTTGACGTGTCATAAATTAAGTGGTGTTTTTGGTGGTGTTAGTGGTGCAGTAGTGTGTTTTGTTTGGTTAGTGGTGCAGTGGTGCAGTGATGCGTTCGACTGCTGCTGCTGATGCAACCGCCCGCGCTTGTTGGTTTTATTTTTTAATTATAATAACTATTATAATGATTGTTAATTATTCAACAACAATTTGTTAAGCGCGTGCAACTAATCGCGCTATGTTTTTTTTTTTGTTTTGTTTTGTTAGTGTTTTTTGATTCCCCTTTTGCTTTCTTCTTTCGGTCGTAATAATGCAAAAGAAAACGAATCAAAAAAAAAACCTTTGATAAGTTTTGTGCAGCGATGCGTTCGTTTTTCTAACTTTGAGTGCCGTAATCATTAAATTGAAAATCAGCGGCTTTTGATTTTATTTTATGTAATTGCTGCTTAATTGCAGGCAATTAAAATGTGACGTTGTTTAAGACGAAGTTAAACGTGATCTTCATGCGTTTTATGCGCCGTTTATAAACATTTTTTTTTTTTAATTAACGAGCAAAACGCCTCTTAAACGAGGTCGAGAGCTGACAGGAGCCCAGCAACACACACAACTTCCCATTTCAAATCGAATTCATTCATTTCGATTCTCCACTTCTAGCCTTGTTTTTATGTTGCATTGCATAATCATCATCATTATCATAATTTTGTTGTTGCTGTCCACTTGCTGCTCCCAACTTCCCAGCTGTCCACTTGAACTGCATATCGGCTTTTTTTATTTTTATTTTTAGCTTCTCTGGAGTTGATCAAGTGCATGTTGCAAAGGTTGAAGACAGCTCCACTTGCATATACAAACACATAAGTAATTAATGTTTTTTTCTTCAGACACTACACAACAAAATATTTAATGACCAGCATCCCACTGTTTAGAGCAATGAGGAAGTTAGTGAAAAATATTTTTAAAAAATATATAGACTTTTGTCGTATTGAAACAAGATTGGAAATTTAACTATAAAAAATAACAAAACTAAATTTTTAAATTGTCATAACTTTAACAATATATAAATATTTCTTTATTTATTAGATTGTTTTGAATATATTGCCAGAAGAACTTCACTGAAATAAATTCATTCAATATTTGTCACAAACAAGTCTACTAAAATTTTCTCTTCTCTTCTATATTTACAGCCACTTAGATCGTTTAGAAAAGTGTATACAATGGTCGTTGTTGCATTTATTGGTTTTGTGGACTTGCATTTGACTTTCTTATTATTACGGTTTGGAAGCTTGTGTTTGTTTTTCACAACTGTGAGGCATTTAAGTTGTCTTCAATTGCGCCCATTGCATAATTAAGAGAGCACTTGCAACTGGCCACAAAGCTCTGGCACTCTGTCGCTTTGTCTCTCCAACTGTCTATCTCTGTCGCCCATTTGACTGACTAACTGACTGACAGGCCATCAACATCAACAAAATGCTCAACACCAAATGGACAACGACAACAACAACAACAACAACAACTTGCAACACCAACGGAGACGGCTTTCCCGTTGTCTGGCCGGACTTAAGCGCTAATCCGTGGCAACGTTTTCGATGCATCATCGCATAATCAAAGAGCCATAAAAACCAATAATCATTATTAAGCAAAACAAGCCAATTAATGCTGCAGCAGCAGCAAACAGCAACACCAACAGCCACAACAGTAATTAAATGAAAATAAAACATTAAGATTCGGCTAAGTTTAGAGCCAAGACTTGTGTGAAATGAAATAATAAAAAACTTTAAAAACAAAAACAGGTCTACTCTCGACAGTTGCCATTTATATATACAATATTGATTGTCCGACTGAAGGGGGGTGGAGTTTCGGGTATCTATAATTGCAGCTGGCCCGCTTTGCCGTTGCTAATTTTGCCATTTGCGTGCAATAATGAAGAGATAAATTGTGGCAGCAACAAAAAGTTAATCAGAAATACAAATGCAAGCCGGAAAGAATATAAAAACAGCATGTTGGAGAAATAAATTTATTAACTTAAAAGCATGTTGAATGCGCATTATTTTCATATAGCGTATACGCAACGTTTTGCAAATGACAATCAATAATCTCTGATGAACAATTAAATAAGAAAACGAATCAAAGTGCGTCCTTTTAAACAATTTCAAACTTGAATTTTGCAGTGAAAGTTGCTGTTGTTTGGTTTGAACTGAACAGTAGCTGAAACAACAACAAAAACAACAACAACAACAACAACAATCACTGCGAAGCGAATTGTAGCCCAACCTAGGGCAATATCGTGTTGGCGATCGTTTGAATTGATAATATAGACAAAAAAAACAAAACCAAAAACAACAACAAAAATAATAAAGAAGAAAAGAAAAAAAACAAAACTGGCCGGCGGGGCATTTGGAAAATACTTTTTGGTGCTTTTAATGCTTGAGCTTGAGGTAACAACACTTGGGGTCAACGCTAATTGATTTGGAAAGGCTTTTCAGGTCGGTCAATGGCTAACAAATTGCTGCACAGTAAAGTCTACACAATTATCAAAATGATACGCCGCCTGAGGTGCGGCAAAATTCGAAACTCAGTTTCCGCATAGAATCTCAAACAAATTTTAATTGGACAATGTAAAAAGTATTGAAGAAAACACAAAAAAAAAGAAGATAAATGGAATATGCTTGTAAGAAGGGTAAAAGAACTTAGTTAGTAAATACCATTATAGGTTTGAGAATTGATCATTTATATATCATTATTGAATGCCTAATGATATTCTAATGGTTCAGGGAATTAGCTAAATATTTTAAAAGATAATCATCAAATAAATAATTAATAGGTTTAAGCGGATGTTTAGTCTTCTTATTAATAGTTATTTAAAACAAAGGTTTTAACAATTTGTAACAGCTTTTTTTGGAAATATTTTTTGTTATTTATAAATTTTAAAAGACATTCCTCATTAACTAATTTATTGACTGCCATTTCACCAACCAAGCTACAAATTTTTACAAAATGTATTCCAATTAGCTACAGCTTAATGTGGATGCTTCCCATGGCTAGCAAAGTGAACCAAGCAACCAAGCAACACCAAACTCGGGACGAGTCGTCTCTTTCACTTTGGATTAAAATTCAATGATTTGATGTACACACATGAAATTTGAAATATTTCGCAATGCGTTTCATTCGAGAGTAAACAAAGTTTTTGGCGTCAACACCGGCTGTCCGTCCGGTTTACCATTTGAAGTACTGAATTTTTCATGTGCATTTAATTAGTTGAATTATGGCTATGAAATGTGGCAAGCAGGCAAACTGTTGCGAATGCTTCTCGACATTGGCGCATATACTATAAACTGCAAAACAATCTAATAGCTAAAGAAAACTTAATGAAAAGTTAATATAGTAAACGCTTTTGCCATATTATGCGACAACTTTCGCAGAAATAATTTAATTGACTGCCGGACGGGCAGTTTGTGAGTGGTTTTTTTTTGCTGCTATTTTGTTAATGGCAACCAATTGGACAATTGTCACCTTTCGAATTTTCGTGGAAAGTTGTCATAGTAGTTTTTGACAGGAGAAAATAAAAACTGTTCCAAGGACGTGTCACGGATAAACATTTGGGGCATTCCTGCAGTACACACACAGACCGCACTCAATTGAGCTTGATTTCAATTTATAGAAGAGCCCCCCGCAAGCTAAGCAACCTCCAAAATAAACAACTTACACACACACACACACACACACACACAAACCTAAACTGTAATAAAACCGCAGATAAAAATCCTGAGTTTTTCCACAATTTTTCGTTTGTCTGACAGCAACTTGACCCAGTTGTATTTGTTTTGATGTTTTTTTATTGTTCGGTTTTCTTGGCATTTTAATAGTTTTGTTTTATTTGTTCTTCCACAATGTAATTAGTGAACGAGAATTGTTTATAATGAGACTGAAACTGAAACTCGGACGGCGAGTTATTAAAAAAAAAACCCACAGATTTGTGGATTGTACTTATCTAAATTGCTGGGCATAATTAAAAGATTGTCGACATAATTAGCGCCGCACTTGTATTTTATGTGTGTTGGTGTGTGTGTGTGTGTTGGCCAAGTTTACAGTTCACGCTTCTAGACCACACAATTTGAAGGACTTGTTAATGGGCTTTAGTGTTGAGTGGGTTCATTAAATTGAGTCAACTGCATGATGATGCAGCCTCTAAGTGATTGATGGCGCCACACACACACATACGCACACACACACACTTACAAACATTTCCGGTCAACGTGAGCTTAAACGATTTTTGTTTTTGTGGGGGGGGGGGGGGGTTTAGGGTGCAGAGTGTTTATTTTGTTAACTTAACGGGCACGTGCTTGGTAGATAAGTCAATGGAAATCGGAGCTCGTTAACTGAAAGTGAGTAAACGAAAGTGAAAACGCAGATATATCAACAGAAAAGTCTAATCAGTGCAACTAAGTAAAAACACAAAAAAAGTGGCCAACAAAGTACAAACAAAAACAACAGATAAACTAACAACACCAAGCCACATATCATGCTTGCAACTCTCTTTCTGTGTCATTGACAGACGTTGGGTCGTTTTTAACGTTTGGCTTTGACTCCGAACTTCTCTGACTGACAAATGAAAACTCAATTGGCTATCGCTAGACAATCAAAAGAGGTGAACGAAGACGAAAAACAACGATGACAATGATGCTGTTGTTGTTGCTATTGCTGTTCGCTGCTGCTGCTGTTGTTCGCTGCAAACATTACAGATTACAACTAGGCAAAAGAAATGACAACAACTGCAACAACAACAACAACAACAACCATATGAAAATTCACTTTCACTCATCGCTCTTTTAATTTCAACAACAGCAACAAAAAAACATTTAAAAGATGTCGCTGATTGATGGCCCACAATTTAAAAAAAAAAACAAAACCAACACACATCGAGTGTTGTTTGCCAGGGGGGCGCTTTAAACTAGAACAAACGAAATTTGTCAACGCCTACTGCTTTTCTTCATCTCACATCTCTTTCTCTACCTCTCTCTCTCTGTGTCTCTTTCTCTTTCTGAACTGCCTACCGCCGCCTGTCCAATTAAATGCAAATTTTGTTTTAGAAATCGTTGCCAACGGCAAAAACCAAACGAAATTCAAAAAGATGCAAATGTCTGTGAAGAGACTGAGATTCCCAAAAAGTGTCAGGCCGAGAGAGAGGGTAGAGTGGGTACTAGTCAAAGTCTAGCTGTTGCTTTGGGGTCCAGTGTATACCACTGGGTGACCACCCACATGGACGTTGGCGCTACAAACGTCTCACTTCGTCGAGGCAGTTGCATTTGAAATTTATGTGCATTTTGATGAAAGCGCCAACATCGTGTGGGTGTGGATGCGACGATCTACCCCCCCCCCCCCCCCAAGTAACAAACAAAAAATAAAAAATAAAAACCATTTGGTTTTTCATTGCTATTGGCTAAAGGAGGGGGCGCAGTCGAGCCAAGGAAGATCTCTTCAATATTTATAACTTTTATTGCTCGTCTTTGTTGCTATTGGCTATTTCTCGCATTGGCAACGGCTTCGACATTGGAAAATTTAAATGCACATTTTATGGGTTATGGCAAAGAGCTGCCAGCTCTGTTTAAACGCAAACAGCGAAAGCAATTTGGAGTATCAAAATAGAGTTGGTTAAGTGCGAACTTGAATTGATGTAAGGGTTGCGCAAGATGCTTTTAGTGTTGCAAAGGAAGATTTTTGTGAGTAAAAATTTAATTTTAATAAATTATAACGATAAAACTGTGATAGGATATTGTCAGAAACTTATCTCTATACAAATTACTAACATCAAAAAAAAAAACTATTCAATATTTATAGTTAAAAACAACTTGAAAATACTATAAAGAAAAGTAGCTTAATATAAAATAATAGCACAATAATTTGACGGAAAATTTTTTAAAAATTGATGCCGAGTTAACAACATTTCAAGTCAAAAACAAATTTTCGAAACAAAAAAACCTTCCCGAATGCCAATTCATTTGAAGAAGAAATTCCTTAAATAGTTTTTAAAAATGAATAAATAATTCAAATTAAAGTAGAAGAAAAACTAAATAATTTGTTATAATTTCCAAACAATTTATAGTATTTCATAATAAGTTCTAGTTTATTTTAAATATATTTTAGCAAGCTGGCTTTGTGCATATAATAAGCTACTTAAAACAAAAGAGAGACCACCACAATTGTAAAATATTTTATAAAATTCAAATTAAAACCCAATTATATTTCGAAATAAAATTATATTTCGCAATCGAATTAAATTTATAATAAGCAGCAAAAACATCAGCGAACAACTTGCAAAGTTGACATAGATTTAAGATTAGTAGTTTCGGCTTCAATAAGTTTTATGGCTAAGCAGCCATATAACACAAAACACAAAACTTTGCCTGCCTGCAACACATATTTCACATCTAAACTTAGAATTTGGCCAAGAACCCAGCATGTTGCACGGCCCGGCTAAAGCAAAATCAACAGCAACTGCAATAACAACACAACAACAACAACAACAACAGCAACAACAATCGCCGTTGTTATTGTTTGCCCTAAGTCAGCAACAAACAGGCAGGCAAAGGCAACAAAAAAAAAAAGTTTATGAGCAAAGCAAACGAAGTCGAGAGTTAAAGCCAAAAGATATTCGAAGAGTTGCAAGTTAAAGTCCAAGTCGTTGGCTGGCAATGCAGTTTTCTAAATCTTTGTCTCGTTTTCTGCAATGGCAAACGTCGTCGTCATCGTCATCGTCATAATGCTGAACAGCATCCAATACGTTTGTTTAGGGCTTGCCATTGCCAATTGTTTGAAATTAATTTGTTTCCGTTAGTAATTAAATTTTGGTATTCTTTTAATTGCGCTTGTTTATTGCTATACAGCATTTCAAATCGGGTCAAGCTGCTAACCTGACCTTAATCGCAACTTGTGCGGAATATTTTTGTTTTTTTTTTTTCTTACCTTCAGAAACTGATTCCACTTGGCCCATGTTAATAGCTTACACATATATCTTTCGCCTTCAAATTTTGTGGCAAATCATGGCGAATAGGATTTGCCAGCAATTCTATGCACAACACACACACACAGAGAATGTGAAATCCAAGCCAAGTGCGTTGTCTCTAATTCAATCCATCTAGAGCCTCACCCACCTTGCCATTGATTGGTCTTTCTTCTGTTGTGTTGTGTGCCCATAATTGTGGCTGATTTTATTGTACAATTTCTTGTCAATTCATGAACTTTAATTGCCAGTTGTTATGAGCTTAGCAGAGAGAGAGAGAGGCCAGACTTAGACCCAGTGGCGAATACTCTGTATGATATATGGCCTGCGGCAAAATGTTTCTCCTCTCGCTCTTTCTCTCTGCCTATTATTAACTCTTCCTGCCGGCCTGTCTGGTCCAATGCGATTGATGTGCTTATGCAATGCAACCCTTGCCCCAGTCTTTGGCTTTTAGTTTTTCAGTTTTGTGCAAAACCTTATCGGCTTTATGCGCATCGCTGGCTTTGAAGTTCAGTTTCAGTTCAGGCACGCAAATATTAAAAAGCAATGCGGGCCTAATAACAACAACAATTATGAATGCAAACGATGGGTATACATAACTATGAGATATCGTAGCATTTTGCCAAAAATCAAATCTAAGTGTTTAACTTTGATCTGATTAATTGAAGAAAGAATTAGATCGTCAGTCAGTTCATGGTAACAAAAACAGATAAAAAACGATATTATAAGTAATTCTTATCCACTGATGTTATCGATAAGTCAGATTATCGAATTTTAAACAAATAAAGAGATATTGCTTAATATAAATATTGTTTTATTAGCGTACAGCAATGCAGCAAAAAAAGGGTATTAAGACGAAAAACTTTATTGAACCCTGTGACCCTATATACACTGCTCCCCCGAGTCATACCCACCCACACGAATGCATAAGTCAACACACAGCACAACACAACTGCAGCCAAAGGCGACGGTGAAGTAAATCCGCTTTCAAATGAAATTAAAATTTTTATCATTTTGTCTAATTTTATGCAGGAAAAATGAAAATAAAAGAAAAGAAAGCTAAAACACGCAAAACTAAAGTGCAAAAATGTCGCGGAGCGATAAATTGAAACGCCTGGAGCGGAAACGAACGAATGAAGGTCCTCAAGCGACCCGGGCAACTGACGTGTTACCGCCTGGAATAAAAACAACAATCAAAACTCACTTTTTGACCGAACCCCGAATGGCAAAAAAAAAAAAATAAACGAAAAACTTCATTTGCCGCAGTCTAGACAACAACAAAATTTACAACTGCAACTGGCAATGCAAACTAAATAGGATAGGAAGACAAAAACTACCCTAGCTATTCTAGCTTTGGGGTTAAGGGTTAGGTGTGACGTTGCTGCCAAAAAGGACATTAAATCATTCGGCACGTAAATGGCCAGACCCAGGGCCAAGGCTCGGTCGAGGCCAGACACAACAAGGCTAACAATTTCAAGTGTCTATCTTATGAGTATGTGTGTTTGTCTGTGTATCCATTTGTGTGTGTGTGTATGCGCTGCGCCAAATAATAGTAATTTAGCTAATTCAAAAATTGCAGCTATCGACGCGTCGTTGTTGTTATTGTTGTTGTTGTTGCTTCTAGCCATGAACTTGAAAATGAATATGTTGAAATTGGTTTTTGTTCAGCTTTTGCTTCTCTACCTTTTTTCGTAGCTAACAAAGTGAAAATTAACAGCCATTCTTGTTATAGCTTTTTTTTATTTTGTTTTATTTTATCTAGCTTTAGTTGTTTGTTACAAACAGTTATTTTCTATGCACCGAAACATTTATGCCCTTGATATATCCGATTAAATGTATAGAAAAAAAGTCTTTTAAAAAATGTTGTTAAGCTGATTGTTGCTATGGTATTTTGTTTATGGTTGAATGACAAATGAAGTGTTTAGGTTTTGGTTATGGTTTCGGTTTGTTTTGCAAACAACATGATTGTCAAGTAGAGATAAGCTTAAGGGAGCTTAGCAAATACATAATACAAAATGCATAGCTAGAGTTACTAAATTGTTTGTGTTTGAATTTTAATTGGTAATTTCCAAAATAAAAAAGGATTTTTTTCATCTCCTTAGAAAAACACAATGCTCAAGTTAGAATACTCTGCAAAAACAATTTTGGCTGTTGCATCAGGGGCGTATGAGTAATGAACACACGTTGTCCATAAACCATACGCCCAGTGGGCTGGCTAAACAGACAGCAAGAAAGAGAGACTGACAGAGAGAGAGAGACAGAGCGATAGGCGCACGGCAGTTATAAAGTGTTTTTAATGATCAAATCGACCGGTCAAAGCAAATAATCTTGGTGGCTTTAATTAAAGAGCAAATGCAGCAGCAGCAGCAGCAAGCACAAAAAATTTGCATTACCAAAGAGCCAAACAGTAAAAAGAAAAGAAAAGAAAAGAAACAAAAAATTGTGTAATTGAATTGAATGCAGATGCAGCAGCAACAAATGCTGCAGCAGCCGATTGCTTTAACAACGCGGAAATGTGGCTGACTCGTCGACTAACTAAGACGATTGAATTATTATGCAATTAGCAATTAGCATAAATTGAATCAAAGAGACTTAAGAATGCCAAAAGCATGCAGCAAGCACCAGCACTAGCAGCAGCAGAAACCACTCGACTAGGTCAACCATTCATCATCTGTGCACAACGGGGGTTGGGTTGCGGAGACGAGGGTGTCAGGGGATGGGTGGTAGCTTAAGCGTAACCAAGGTAAAATCTATTGAGGCATTCGAGTCATTTGCTTTGTTTGCCAAATGACTTTTTGTCAGGCAAATAATGAAATATTTTTGTTTCATTGTTGATATTTGCATTGTGCAATTCGAGACCATATGGCACAAATGAGAACGCAAGACATTAAAAAACGAACCATCTTCCAAAACTTCCAACTCAAGTGTCTGTGATTTCGTCATCATTAGTTTTTTATATTTGTAGATGCGGGCACGAGCTCTGCTCTTACTTCTTTTTGGCATTAAACAATGCTTGAAGAACTTAGCCAAGTGCAAGTCGAGTGCATTTTTATCTTACACAAGATTTAACCCAAAGGCCCAAAGGCGCTGCGTCATGGGCCCATAGTTCTTAGCCAAGGAAGTTCAAAGTCCAAAGCAGCAGCAGCGAGCGAATGTGCTATTAATAGTCAAAGCAACAACTGCTGGCAAGAGGCTGTAAGCAATCTGGCTTAATCATGTGAGAAACGTTCAAAGCGCTAACCAAACCAAACAACAACAACACAACCAAACAACAGCACAAACTAAGCAACACTAAACAAAACAAAACGCAACCTACAACAACAACAACGATTAAAGCAAAACCAAACTTGCAACAACGTTGCACTAACACTAAAATCAAGTTTTGTTCAAAAGCTGATGACGATGATGACAACAAAAACAACAACAATGTTGCGAATGTTCTGGCCAGGTCTTTAAACCATATGTACATATATATATATGTATGAATCAACAGCCGCAATAACAATAACAAAATAAATGGGGGGGTAAAACAGTTGGGCAACGTCGAAGCTGTGATACGCTTGAAATTCAAGTGGTAAGCGATTCGATTCAAGTTTTGAACTCAATCCAATATTTTAAAATAAGTTTAACTTTGCAAATTAAATGCAAATTGAAAATAAATAAATGTTTTTTAAGAGTTTTGTAAATATTTGGTCTATTTTTTGGTACTATTCAAATAAATTTAGAGCGGTCAGTTAACCGAAAAAAATCAGAAAGAAAACAATAAAAAGCCCGATTTGCAAATTTTGCACAGTTTAACGTTTTTTATCTTTGTAAAATAAATTTACTAATAAATTAAATATAAATTAATTTTCTATTGAAGAGATATAGTTTTTTGCAAGTTGAATATATATAAAATGTTCAAATCGAAGTAAACATATAAAAACTATAACTTAAATCAAATATCAATAATAATAAAATGTATTTAATAGCAAAACAAATGAAAATGTAATTTCTCTTTTTTACATTCGCCTTTTAGATAAGGGTAATTTTGTGAACTTGATAGCTCACGAAACGTGGCGAGGCGTTTAAGTTAAAACAGAAAGAGATAGAGAGAGATTGAGGGAAAGAGGAAAATGTCATTTCCTGGAAATGCGCTAAACCAAGTTAAGCTGCTCTACGTTGCTGTTAAGGCCGCCAGAGTTGTGTTGAGTTTTCAGGAGCAGCATCAGGAATATTAATGTTAATGTTGAAGTGAATCACAGGAAACAGTTCCGAATGGGCACACATACATACATACGCATGTGCATGTGAAAAACTTGGGAAATTTTACGTTGAATGTTTGTGAGAACGAAAGCGAAACAAGCGAAGCGATGTACGTTTGAAAAGGCATAGACCTCGTTTTTTAACTCTTGAGCCCTCAGCTAATTAGGCGACTCGCATGAGATGTGTGGGTGGTAGGATGGGCGGATGGGCGGGTGGGTTTGAACGGCATACAATGAAAAATCGCTCGTTTCCTGGCCAAACGAAAAAACAAAAAAACAAATTTGTTCATCTTCAGCTAGTAGCTGTGCCTGGGCAAAAAGGTGGACAGGCTGAGAGAGTCAGTGAGATAAGTAAGTTGAAAAAGAAACTCAAAAAAGCTGAAAAGCTGTGTGGTGCAAGTGCAAGTGTAACAACAGCCGCTGGGGTGGGTGTAGGCCGGGTTAAGACAATAAGCAAATAAATTACACGAAAGCTAGTTGCCACAGTTTTTTGTTTTACTACTACTGCTGCTGCAAGAAGAAGAAAAATGTGCAACAAGCGTTGTAGAGCGATAATCACAATGAAGCGGCACGAAATGTGCAGCAATGTGGCATCCTCATTAACCCAGACTGCAAAGCAGTGTCTGTCTGCTCCCGTCGTCGTTTGTGTGTCTACACAACAGCTCCTGAAAGTGAAAGTCATGGCGCAAATGTGAAACGTACCAACATGCCACCCCGGTTGCTGCAACAACAATTTGCAACACACACACACACAAAGTCAAAGTAATTGGCCAGTTGAGCTCATGGGTTAATTAAAACGCCAGCCACACACACTTTTTGTTTTTGTTTTTTTTATGTATTTTTTTTTTATAGTTTTATTTGTTAATGTCTCTATAAATCGAATGCGTCTGTCTCGACAAATGCGACTTTAGCACAATATCTATGTAAATATTTGTGCGACCGCAAAAGCCACAAAACAGCAACAACAACAAAGATGAGACATATCCGTAAGATGCCTTTGAAATGTTTTACTGAGCGATTGCAAAAAACAAAAAAATAATAAAAACAAAAACAAAACAGATTTGCATTGGTTTTTGATTTGTCTTGGCTTATACATAAGTTGTCGCACTTTTCACTTCCATCTTCCGCATCGTCTGAAGAAAGTGTGTATGAACAGTGTTTGTGCAGCGTATAGAAAGCTGCTCTCAATGTGATTCAATAAATTTGCGAGGCATTGCGAGGCGGCAGCCACTTAAAACTGATAGCTATATTTATAAGTCCAATTGTGGGTCACTCGGACGCGCTCACATGTTTGTTTGCTGTTTTTTTTGTGTTTTGTGTTTTGTTGCCAAAGTGAGGTGGGCAACCAATTGGGTCAAATCAGTTGCCCAGCTCATTACCAGCCGTTTCCGCTCGTGCTTGCCACTTGGGGGCAGGCAAACATATTCAAAATTGAAATTTAATCAGCGACACTTGGCGACGTGGGACAGAAACAACAACAACAATGCAACAACAACAACAAAATCTACTACAAAAATGAATTGCCACTTGGACACTTGGTAACTTGGCTTAGCTTGGGGTTTTTTTTTTTGCAATATGCTTGGCCTCGTCACGTGGGCATGACTCCTAGACGACGACGACGACTCAATAAACTAAGACACTGGCCTATTGACATAGCACAAACACACACACACACACACACACACACACATGGTGCATTTGAGATTCGAGATTGTGCAATTGGGTGGGCAAAAAGAATCTGAGACACAAAGTAGACCCCAGCTGGTCTGGAACTGACAGACCTTGCCAAACGGTAAATGCGGTATGCTGCATGTGTGGGGGCAGCTGATGGTAGGGGTGGGCTAACATTACCATAGCCAACTACATACTACATGAATATAAGTACATTTAGAGTACTCGGCATGTAAGTATATATGCGATAGCTGCATTGACATGCTCTGAATACGAGCCGCTTATTGTAAAATGCTGGTTGCTGCTGTTGTTGCTGCTGCTGTTGTAATACCCTTTACAGAATTTGCATAAAAAGGTCAGTCATACCACATTTGCATTAAAATATATATGTTCTAATTACTTTGAAAGTACTTTTAGCATTAATGCCTAGGAAAATTGCTCAATGTTGTCTTCATTTAAGATTTTTCAGCATGGATTTCAGCTGGAAAAGTTTGGATCAAAGCACCAAATAATCAGCAAAACAAGTTTGTAATCGGAACTAAAATCAATCATAACAAAGAATAACACAGAAAGTACTGTTAAAAATTGATATGAAACCAATAAAAACAAAGTTTTGAGATAACAAAGATAAAAACACTTATTTTTTCTTCTAAAAAATATATAGCTTAAGGTCTTAAGGTCCTATTGCAAATTTCCTTCGATTTTAGTTTTAATACAAAAAGTTACAAATCAAAATAAACTTAGCACTTTTTGGGTTTTTTGATTTTTAGATAACTTCTTAATCATATTTTCTATCAAATGGTTTGTTAAGAAATCCATTCTTAATCATACCAATACTAGTCTCCCATTTGTTTGAATTCAGAGTTCTCATTTAACTAGCAATCAGTTTGTTTTTAGCATAGAGTATATTTAAGTCAAACTTCCGTTACGTTTTGTTTGTTTGCCACATAGCACTTGCAGCAGCCGTTGCGTTGCCATTGGCTTGAGAATGGCAATTTGATTTATTGGCTTGTTTTTGCTCTCAGTTTCGGCGGCGACTTAGCCAAATTATGCAACCGACTATAAAATGCAGCCAGCCAGGCGCTTTAAATTGTCAAAATGCGTTTTTTGGCTCAGTGATTTTTCCCACAATTTGCAAACAATAATGAAAAATGCTGTTTTGGCTGCTGCTGCCTAATTAAATTCAAATCGAGGCGCGCAACAAATTAAAGTAAAAACTATGAATGAAAAAAAAAAAACAAAGAAACAAAAAAAAACGTTACCGCAGCAAACTGCATGCCACAAGTGGCCGCCGGCCGGCAGCCGGCAACGAACAACGACCGATAACAGCGGCATAAAACACACAAAATTGGCCAGCAAAAAAGGCAGCCAATTAAGGCCAATTTTGTTGCAGCAACGCCGTGCGGCGACACAAAAAATAATCAGTAGAAAAACGACAGCAACTACAACAACAACAATAACGACAACAAATATGCAACAAGACGGCATGCAAATGAGAGCAAAGCAGCCGAGCAACAACTAAATGTAACTTGATACTACCAACAACAACAACAACAACAACGGTGGCAAAAATTATGTATGCGCAGATATTTGTAAAACTTTTCTCATTTTATTTTTTTTAATAGTCCGTCTGTTTTGCGAACTGTGAGAAAAATGCCAAGCAGTCAGTTTGATTGCTGTTGTTGTTGTTGTCGTTGTTGTTGGTAGCACTGCCATGTATGAGATTTTATTATATGCTTATGCAAAATCTGAGTGTTAAAGAGAGAAAGAGAAACTGATAGTAGTATGTATGAGCAAAGCTTTGATATCGATAACGCGCTTCATGCAATCGACTGCAATCGAAGCGCTTTTGATTAATGTGACCAGGCGTTGACAACAGCAACAACAACAACAACAAGAGCAGTAACAACAACAAATACAACAAGTGTGTCAGCGTCAAGTGCAGTTGCTGCAGTGAAATCTTTTGTAGTTGTTTGTGTTGTTGTTGTTGCTCTTTAAAATAACAATTGTTAAATGCGACTGCGCAGCCGGCGGAGCGAGGCTTTGAAGCTGGAAAAGCCCAACAGCAACACGAACAACAACAACAACAACAGATATAACGGGTCGGTAACGAGCGGCGGCCTGAGAGTTTTAACTCTGTTTGTCTTTTTTTTTGACGTCGTTGGTTTTTTTTTTGGCATGTAAAAGGCCTCGCGCTGCGCCCATTAAGCTTTAACAGAGACCTGAGGCCGGCAAGTGCCCGTGGATGACCTTTTCGTTTTAATTCCAATTCTGATTGTTTCTTTTGTTATTGTGGTTTTGTTTTCGTTGTTTATTTTTTGTTTGAATCGTGCCCGCAGAGCCAAATCTAATTGTTAATGCAATCAGTTAAGAGTAACTCTCAAGTGCTGTAAGGCGGCTCAGTCAGTTAGTCGAGCGGCATTTTTACGCACTGTTGCTGTTAACAGGCCGATGGACATAATCATCATAACAATATGAACAATCAATTTTGACAGGGCGTACACACACACATGAACATACCGACACACGCACACCTACGCAGCTAGTAAAGTTGTTGCTGCAGGTGGCAAAGCTTAAGCATCAACTCTTTTTTGGTCAGGTAGCCAGCCCGCCGCAAGAAGCAGACAAATTTATATTTGCACACACTTGTTCACTTTCTTCTTCAGCTTCTCCATACGTGTATGTGTGTGTGTGTGCATCTCAACAACAACCAGCTGAAAGTAACTGTAACTCGTTGCAACTAAAGCTTACCTGTCCAGTTTAAAATATGTGTCGCTTTCAATTGCAATTGCAGCAGACTCGAACTTTAGCCCAGGCTCTCTCGGACACACACACGCACAAATATCCACTTGTAAACAAACGGGCGGCGCGTCGCGTTCGCGTAAGCTTCCAAAAAAAAACACTTGCCCAAATATTGTTCCGTAAATATACTAGCTGTGTCAAGACAGGCACAGCGTTCTATGCAAAATGGATGCGGCGCGCGGTTAAATGCAGCGCCAAACGAAAGCAACAACAAAATGCTAAGTGAGTGCTCATCGGTCGCTCTTTGAAAGATGCGGTTTACACAGGTACTCCATTATGTTGTGCTCAAATCAGCTCTGTTAGCCGGCGCTATGTTAAGTGGTATTTTTGTTTAGTATTTTATTTGTAAGCTTACCGGACAGTCTGATTGGATTCAAGTTTTAAGGCGCACAGCCTTGAAGATTTTAATGTGAGCTGCAACGACGATAATATTTGATACAATTGAAGCACCATTGCCTTAACTGCAGCCAATAATCAAGCTTAAATGTAAAATTCATTTAATGAACAATGCATTTTGTGACGTCACATCAAAGCTTAATTTTATATTAAAGACCTTGGTTGAGTGGAGAGTTTTTATTCTTTATTGACAGATATGGCAACGCCAACGTAACTGAATTTCGCATCTGCGCATAGCACTCGACTTCATCTGGGCCTTATCGTTCGTAGCAAAAATTTTCTTCTCCAGCCTTCTGTGAAATTTTGATACGAAAATATGTTAAAGTCAGAGGTGCAACATCAATACTGGATAACCAAAAAGGTTGTGCAGCGCAAGCTGGGCAGCAAAGAGGACAAACACATAATCTCCTCCGATGCCGATTTGGATGCTAAAATCGAGGTTTTCAAATCGATAAGCGACACCAGCACAGAGCTCTGCAAAATCATTGACCAGTATCAGGAGCGCCTATGCATCTTGTCGCAGGAGGAGTGCGTCTTTGGGCGCTTCCTCAAGGAGGCGGGCAAGCGGAGCAAAACGACAGGTGGCAGCATCTCAAATGCTGGCAAGGCCATGTCCTTTGCAGGACAACAAAGGATGTGTGTGCGTGTCCCATTGCTGCGTCTCCAGCACGAGGTGGATGTATATCGTTGTCGAGCCGTCAAAGACACAGAGCTGACGTTGCAAACGATGGAGAAGGAACGAACCGAATATCGAGCTGCTCTGTCCTGGATGAAGCATACGGCCAGCCAGGACATGGATCCGGATACGGGCAAGGGACTGAACAAATTTCGCACTGCTCAAGCTCACGTTCGCGTTGCGAAGCATAACTTTGATGGCTACTCCATGGACTCCATACAGAAGGTACTTAGCGAATCCTTGCAAACTTCATTAGTTAAGAATATTAAATTCCCCCAGATTGATCTCCTGGCTGCTGCCCGCTGTAACATGTATTCCCATGCCTTGGTCGCTTATCTGGCGGAGCTTAAAACTTTTGCCCAAAAAGCTGCCTCCACATTTCAGACCATTTCCAAGGCGCTCATCGTAAAACCCAAATATGATTTCTGTGTTCTCAAAGAACTGTCCCAAAACGAAGGCGTCGAAAGCCAGGAAGTCCCACCCATTGAGGCTGTCGACAAGGATCAATCATTATTCTTTGCGGTTAGCTACAAATTATTATGAAAGCATTTTTATTATTTGATTGAATGCATTTCTGTGCAGGATGAGTACGAGGATAAGCCCAAGTTGAAGTCCGAGTTGAAGCCGCCCACTGAAGACACACCCACGCCGCCAACTCCAGCTCCCGACTGTGGTGACAACGAAACGCTGCTCATTGAGCTGTCCAAGCAGCTGGAGGAAGAAAGTCCGCTCATTGACGCACCGCTTCTGGACAGCAACAGCGGCAACAACAAGTTCTGGTCACGCATGTTTAGTCAGCAAACGGCCATGGCAAGCAGCCAACCGCCCACTGCTGCTGCAGCAGCACCAACCCAAGCCAACAGTAAACAGAGCCAGCAGAGCAGCAATGGAACCAACAATTCCTGGTTGGAACTTTTTGCCGATTTGGATCCACTGGCCAACCCGCAAGCTTTCGATTTAAAACTAAGCGGCGGACGACGCGTTGCCGAGCAGACATAAAACTGGACGTTTGTCTTGGACAGACTTCCAAGGTTTCCATTTACAACAAACTCCAGGAGGCGAGGGCAGTTTTTGGTCTATCGCTAGCTATAAATAGTTTATAATTTTAATTTGAGCTTTTGATAGTATGTTTAAGCATTTTTCACTGTCTTTGTCTTTAGCTTTTTCAAAAGTTATCAATCAGTTTGTCAATAAAAATATATCTTCTCTGTGTTAAAAAACATTTTGAAACTGGCACAGCCAGTTATCGAGGGCAATTATCGATAGTTAGCTATTGTGTTGAAATGTATAAAATCGGTTTGTGTGTAACTTTTTGCTAAACGTTCAAAACATGATCTGGTTTATTTATTTAAATAAAATGTATATTGGACACAGCAGCTAGGGCATAGAAGGAGGACGAGGAGGAAGTGAAAGTGGCAGTTTTTTTTGTTAAGTGCCACTCATTTAACAGCCGCCTGAGCCTCTTTTTTGGAGTTGACCAGCTCAACGAGCTCCTTGACACGTCGCAAGCAATCCTTTTTACTGCGATTCGGTATGCAGGCGGCAATGCAATCCCAACGATCGGGCGTCGTCGTCGGATACGTTTTGATTGCTTGCTCCAGCAAGGCCTGCTCATCCTTGGTCCAAGTTTTTGATGCCACGCCATTGGTAGTTGGAGCTGCTGGCGTTGGCGTGGCAGCTGGAGCAGCATTACCATTTTGCTTTGACTCCGGAAGTAGCGGTTGCTGCTGTTGATTGTTCTGATGGTCGCCACCATTCTGCTTGACATTCTCCTTGGTATCCGCCGATGGGTCCCCGAGCGTAATGTCATTTGATGTTTGCACCTCTTTTTTCGATTTCTCGAAACTCTGGAACGCCGCATCATTGGCCTGCGTTTTAAGGCTGCTCTTCGAGTGGTCACTGTTCTGCAACGCCTTGGCCTTGTTAAGCACATCGCGTGCCGTCACCAGGCTAGAGTCGCTACTACAATGCTGATTGATGAACGTGGCAATGACATCCCAGCGTTGGGCAGTGCCAGCGGGAAATAGATTCACTGCTTTAATGAGCAGCTGCACATTCTCATTGCTCCACAGTTCACCCTTTTTCACCTCCTTAATAATGTTGGAGTTTGATTTGGGCGTATTGTTAGTCTGCTGTTTCTTTTGGTGCGCCATATTCAGCTCCTCCAGCTCAGCGGCAATCTTTTGATCTGCCGTTTGCAATGCAGCCATAAACGATTCACGTCCTTTTGTTTCCATTGCCTTGTTAAGGGACTGCAGTTCGCTCAGACTAAATGTTTCGCAAATCTTTTCGGTGCCCTCCATGTGCTTAAGTTGATCCTTGTCGTTTTTGGCATAGTATTTGCAATCCTTTACCTTGTCACGCAGCGTTTTTCGTTCCTTCTTAAGCACCTTCTTCTGCTGTTCCCGCTCAATGCGTATCAGCTCGATGCGCTTCTGTTCGGCCTTGTCGGCCTTCTCTTTGGCCAGCGCTGCCTCACGCACTGCTCGCTCTGCTTCGGACTTTTGGGCCTGTGCTGCATCCATTTTGGCACGCTTTGCAGCTGCCTTGCGATCCTTCTCCTCCTGCTTAAAACGTTGAATACGCTTGTCATTGTTATAGGCTAGATCGACTAAAGAACGAATGCGTGTCATCTCTTCCTTTTTACGTTTGATTCGCGCCACTTTGTTCTCCTTTTCGATCCAACGACGCTCGTCTCGATCTTGTCCCTTCTCCTTATCCTCTTCGTCCATGTAACTGAACTCACGCCATGACTTGAAATCGTACCAAAAATTGTAGAAACGTTCCACTTCCTCTCGTTTTGCGTCCACCTCGCCAAATGGCGGCACGCTTGGCTTTTCGCTCCAGCGCGCATTCAAATTAAAATACTTGTTAAACGACTTAAAGTAGTCCGAATCAATATCCGTTTGTGTGGGAAAGGCGTCATCAAATTCTGGATCCACTGAGTCGTAGCTGCGGCGTAACTTTGAAGTTCCTGCAATTAAATGAAAAATTTCAATACATGTTTTTATTTTATATTATATAATTTAATAGTTTCCTATTATCTAACTACCATAACTTACATTACTATATACATGTGTATTATATAGATCAATATAAGAATGATTTTTAATTAACAGCACAAGGTACAAAATAATCATTCTGCTTTTGTTACGTACCGAGTATTTCATAGGCCTTTGTTATGCATGTAAAGTAGTCTTCGTCGTTAATAACCTCCTCGCCTTTGGCTTTCCGCTTGTCCGGATGATGCTGCAGGACCATGCGTCTGTATGCACGCCGTATATCATCATCGGTCGCCTCGTATCTGTGTGTTCAACGAAACGCGCAATTTTTTAATACACGTGCAAACTCTTCATACACTAACACACACACACAAATACATACTCCCACATCGAGATATAGAGAGAGCGAGGGAGACAGAAAGAGAACAACATAGATATATTTAAACGCACCTCAATTTGCCAAGGCCAAGTACGGTATAATGGTCCTGATCCTTCCACTCTTTGGGATCAAGTGATTTGAGGTAGCTTATGTCTACATCCTCACCAGCGCCAGCTAATTTCTCATCCGACTCGCTACGCTCGACGCCGCTCGAATCGCCAATTTGGCGGCGAGCATTGAAATATGCGCAGCCAACGCGTTCGATTTTATGACGCGCAACCTTCAGCTCTGAACACTCCAATTCTAGGCTGTTAGTCATTATATATATTTGTGTGGCTGCTTAAGTAGCAAGAACTAGATGCTTTTAATTACATAAAGCACACTGCACTACCTCGAATTTTGTATGAAAAACCCGAAAAAACTGCGTTAAATTAATATACTTCACTACCGCATGCTAGGGCTCAGTGTGGACAACCGATATAAAAAGACACAGTAATCCGTTTGTAAACGATACAACTGTTTTCCAACACTTAATTGAGCCGATAACACATTGTGAAGATAAAAAATAATATTTGAAGGGATTCTGCCGCAATGGAAAACAGTTTGCTATAAAGCTCCGAATATTAAATTATTGAACTACAGTTGACTCGATATGCTGCCTGATTTGTCTAGAAGTGACTGGAAAATACTTGACCTTTTTAAACGACACTTTTTCGTTCGCTGTCCTTTTGTTAATTGTGGGATGAAATTTAAAAAGATAAATGCATTTTTAAGGCTGCTTCCAAAAAAGAAATAAACATATAATTATGCCAAAATGTGTTGAGCTGTCGTTAAAAAGTCAAATGAATTCAGGTTGAAAAAATTGTTTGACGTAATTTTATCAATTTATCGATAGCGCTTGCTAGGTTTCTGGCAAACCGGGAATGCCCTTAGTCTAATAAATACGCAAAGCACATAAAGAATGCAGCGAAAAGAGAGTCTCTGTCGATAATGAACAAATCTCAGGAGAGGAGCACGAGCTCCACTATCTCCACACCCAACAACAATCCAGCGGACGACCTTCACAATGTCTTTGATACCTTCTACACCAGCCAGCGCAAAGGCAGCCACGTATTTCGCGTTCGCCTCGACGCCACAGGATTCACTCTGCAACGTGAATCTCCCAGTGGCGTTACAATTAAAGAGCAGACGGTTAAAATATGTGATATTGTAGGCGCACGATGCATGCGTCTAAAGAAGTCACCGCGCAATCTGGCCAGATGTGCGTGTGTCAATCCCGGTACACCGGCAGCAGCAGCTGCTGGCAGTCGCAAAGGCGGCACTCCGAGCAAGTGTAGCACTACCAGCAAGGAGGATTATGGTGGGTGCGATGGGGGTGATGGCAGCGCTTATCTATATTTGTTTGCCTACGTTTTAAAGAAGAAAAGCTTAAGGAGCAGCTTGCATCGGGAGCGGACTGTGCTGACGCTTCGGTTTCGCTCTTTTGACACATTTGAAGATAATATGCGGGAAGCAGATCGCTGGTATCGTGCTCTACGCTGGCAACTACATCACACATTGGAACAATCATTTATCGAACGCCTTGATGAGGCGCGTCGTCGTCGCGTCCTCGTGATGCTCAACCCAAAGTCTGGGTCGGGAAATGCTCGTGAGGTATTCAACATGCATGTGGCACCCGTACTCAATGAAGCTGAAGTACCCTATGATCTATATGTAACGAAGCATTCCAACTACGCAATCGAATTTATGAGCACTCGCCGCCTAGATGATTGGTGCTCCATTTTGGCCGTTGGTGGCGATGGTCTTTTCCATGAAATCATTAACGGTCTGATGCGCCGTACGGATTGGGCACAGGTCCTGGACAGCATTGCACTGGCCATTATACCCTGTGGCTCGGGCAACGGATTAGCTCGCTCCATTTCACACGGCTACAAGTGAGTGGGTGGAGCCTATTATATGATAATACTACTACTACTAATCCCTTTGACATGTTTGCAGTGAACCGTATTTTAGTAATCCTGTTTTGGGTGCCGCACTGACCGCCATCAGTGGTCGCAGCTCACCGTTGGATGTGGTGCGTGTGCAGCTGCAGAATCGCGTCATGTTCTCATTCCTTTCCATTGGCTGGGGCTTGATCTCCGATGTGGATATTGAGAGCGAGTGCATTCGCATGTTTGGCTATCAGCGTTTCACCATTTGGACGCTTTATCGCCTGGCAAATTTGCGTACATACAATGGAAAGATAAGCTATCTGCTCGCTGGGGAGATGCAGGAGCCACAGGCAACGCCAACTACCCAATCAGAACAGATGCGCAAGATGCAATCAAGTCGCAGCTGCAACGTGCATATCGATAAGCTGTCTAATGCTGCCAACTGTCATCATTCCACGGAGTTTTTACCACAGGAATTCGAGGATGTCATATCATTGGAGACGTCTATTAATCAGTCGTTCCGATCGCGCTGCGACAGTTGGCTATCAGGTGGATCACGTCGCAGCTGTTACTATTCCATATCAGAGAGTGTCTATCACAGTTTGGCGGATGAAAGCGAATTTACACAGCCATCAACGGCAACAATAACAGAAATAGAGCAGAGCCAACAAAACTTCGGTCCTGGCAGCAGTCTACCAGCGCTGGATGAGCCATTATCGGCCTCAGATGGTTGGCTTGTGGAAGAAGGCGAATTCATAATGATGCATGCCGTTTATCAATCGCATCTCGGCATCGATTGCCACTTTGCACCAAAGGCGCAGTTGAATGATGGAAAAATATTTCTGGTTTTAATACGTGGCGGCATTAGTCGACCACATTTGTTGAGCTTTCTGTACAACATGAGCACGGGCACCCATTTACCCGAAAAGAACAATGAGTATGTGAAGGTGCTTGAGGTGCGAGCATTTCGTTTGGAGCCGCACGACAAACATGGCATTATCACTATCGATGGCGAACAGATCGAATTCGGTCCACTTCAGGCCGAAATACTTCCAGGCATTGCTCGTGTCATGATACCAAAATGATCGTGAATCTCAAAACACAACGGCAATGAACGGTACATTCGAGCAATAATTAATCAATAATGGGAATCTCTGCATTTGTATACATAGGTGTAGGTGTAGGAACATTATTATGTTTGTTAGATTGCAATTTATATTGTATACATTTTTATTATTATTATTCTTGTGGTTAATGTGCCGCAAAAGGGTTTTGTAATTTTTTCTTGTTAACATTTATCAATATTATGACAGTTATTAACAAAATATATATAGTATATATCTATGATTAAGCCAAAAACAACATTTACTTTGCTTATTGTGTACTTTCAGTTTCAAACGTAACAGCTGTTTCTATTTTATTCAAATGCTATCAACCCTGGCCAGTCACACATACTATCGATAACTTAATTGAAGCGCAGTAGAAAGAAAAAGTTGTGAAAAAATTAACTGTGCAAAGAAATTGAGATAGCACAGTAGATAAAACGTCTGATAGCTGGGTACGGGTATAAGCAAATAATAGTGTTCTACAGCCATTAAGTGGTTCCAATAATCAAAAGTCGTGCGTCCTTATAATAGAATTGTAGCAATATGTCAGCCGAGGAGCTCGCGCCAATTAACGAGCTTGACTTGAAGGACCTGAAAGAACGCATGAAACTCATTGCCGAAGCTGATCCCAGTCAATATCATAATGAGTTCTCGCTGCGTCGTTATTTGCGTGCCTTCAAGACTACAGATGACGCTTTCCAAGTGAGTAGTTCCCAATTTTTGTTAATTGTCTTTCGCCCACATCTTGACATTGACTTATACACATAATATAAATTTTGCTTTGCCACCCACCTACTCATTTGTCCAGGCCATATTGAAAACAAACAAGTGGCGTGAGTCATATGGCGTTGCCAAGCTTAACGAAATGGACCGCAGTCAGTTGGATAACAAGGCTCGGCTCTTGCGCCACCGCGACTGTATTGGCCGTCCCGTCATCTATATTCCAGCCAAGAATCACAGCTCATCGGCACGCGACATTGACGAGCTAACACGCTTCATTGTCTACAATTTGGAGGAGGCTTGCAAAAAGTGTTTCGAAGAGGTTACCGATCGTTTGTGCATTGTCTTTGATTTGGCCGAGTTCAGCACCTCGTGCATGGATTATCAGCTGGTGCAGAATCTTATTTGGCTGCTGGGCAAACATTATCCGGAGCGATTGGGCATATGCCTTATCCTAAATGCACCTGGTCTTTTCTCTACAATTTGGCCGGCTATTCGTGTACTGCTAGACGATAATACCGCCAAGAAGGTGAAGTTTGTCGGCAATGAGGTGGAGTTGTGTCAATATCTGATACCGGATATATTACCAACGGATATGTAAACAATTTTCAGGCAGGCTTTTGTTTCAATTAGTCATAGACATAAACATATCTCCATATAAGGCACTTTTGACATTATATACTAAGTAATAACACTTCAGCGCGATACGATGTGTACCTATTAGAAACCAGTACCTCATCAGCTGTATTTAATATATATCTGCAAAAGGAGGCTTCTGAAAAGCTTCTACATAGTTTGTACTCTGAACACACACACACACACACACACACACACACACACCTTACATAAATTGTTTACAAAATGAATGTCTTTAACTTGTAGTAGCAACTGTTTGAAATTATATTGTGTATACTATAAAATATTTAATATAAATATTTATCTATGCGTTTTATTGTTTATAGTATATTTATGTATGTATAATAATGTGTATGTATGACTAATTAAAATGGTTTATGTCTATCTATACAATAAAGTTGTAAAATATGATCTGAAAGTGCATTACTGATAAGGTGGGGTCCATTTTTGTTGTTTTAGCAATATCAAAACTGATAACAGCCCAATGGAAAAGGCACCACATGTCGCAATTAAGGAAAATCTATAAAAACATTAGAAACTTCACGTTTTAAAGCTTGGCGGGCGAACACATTGTGCTGCCAGCGTACCAAAAATCAGATTATCAACATGTTGGCAGCTCTTTTAACATCATAGCTGGAATTTTGGAAAGGTCACACCAAATTCAACGCCTTATTAGCCTTATTTATATAAATGTAGTATTAATATATGCATACTTATTTTTAAAAGTTTATCAATATCTATAAATATATTGGTTTGCCTCTTAAGAATAGGGATGCCAAATCTAAATTTTGTGACGTAACAGTCTGTTATTGCAACAGCTGCCTTAAATTACAGCACCTATTCACAATGTGAATGAATTTCATATTCACATTGCATGATGTTTCGCAGCAACTGGTTTAGTTTACTATCGAAAACTCGAGCATTTGATAACGAATTGAAAACAGCAATATGAAACGACATAACAATAACAACGCAAACTCAGTTTGCCAGCGATCGGCGTCTAAATATCAGTGAGAAACGAAGCGTGCGCCGAGCAGCACCAGCAACATCAAAATGACAGCTGCCGCTTCTCATATAGCTGCATTGGACGTTGGGACAACGTACTTGCGTTGCTTTGTTCTTGATGAGAACTGTGTAGTCAAGGGGTCGGCAGCAGATGCAGTAAGTTAATTGGCTGCTGAACTGACAAAGTAAAATATGTTAATGAGATGTTTGTGAATGGGTTTTTTTTTTTCAGGTAGAGCTATTAAATCCTCAACCCGGTTACTTTGAGATCGAACCCGAAGGCCTTTGGCGCAAGATAATCAAGGTTATAACCGAGTCAATACGCAGTAAGCACTTAACATCAAGCACATTATCAGTTACATTTCTAATCCTTATCTATAATCCTTCATGTAGATGCCAGGCTAACACCCGCGTATATAACCTGCCTCACAATATCGACACAACGCTGTACGTTTCTCACATGGAATCACAGGACTAACGAATACTATCACAATTTTATAACGTGGAAGGATTTACGTGGCAACAATCTAGTACAGCAGTGGAATTCCAGCTGCACATTGCGCGCTATGAATGGCTTCTCCTATGCTCTTTTCTTGTTGACCAGAAATGCTCGATTCCTGGCTGGCAGTGTTCTCAAATTGATGAATAGTCAAATCACACCACGTCTGCTCCACGAGATTGCTCACAATAAACGATTGCAGCAGGCATTGCGCGAGAAGAAGGCACGCGTGGAGCTGCTGGATTCATGGATTCTGCACAAATTGCGCTCTGGCAATGGCTTAAATCCTGATGTCGAGCACATCACTGATATTACCTCAAGCACTGCCACCGGTCTATATGATCCATTTACTTTAAGCTGGTCGCCACTAATGCGTTGGTTGTTTGGCATTGATGTAAGTTGTGTGTCAGTTATTAGTCTTATTACTTTATCTAACTTTTTGCTAATATTCCTACAGTCGAACCTTTTGCCACGCGTCGTTGACAACAGCTATATGAACTTTGGATACGTGCATCCCGCTGTCTTTGGCCCTGAGTGGGGCAACACAAAGATACCAATTGCTGCCTCGCTTAGCGATCAGACAGCAGCCATGTGGGGCTCACAATGCTTTGCGACAGGCGATGTTAAGATCACCATGGGCACAGGCGCATTCCTCAATCTTGTCACCGGCGTGCAGTGCAAGGCTGTCACCAGTGGCATGTACCCATTGGTAGCTTGGCAGCTTAGGCACAATGATAAGAAGAAGGACACAATTTATTGTATTGAAGGTGCGGCACATGACTTTGGCACTGTGGTCACATGGGCACAATCGTGCGAGCTGTTCGAGAAGCCAGCAGATACCGCAGCTATTGCTGAATCCGTGCCAGATTCAAATGATGTTTACTTTATGCCAGCATTTAGTGGCCTGGGCGTGAGTTCAATATTGAAATTGTTGCTATTTAATTAATAATAAAAAGCACTTTCGTTTAAGCCGCCTGTCAACGATTATCGTGCGGCCAGTGGTTATATTGGCATGACACCATCCACAACCAAAGCGCATATGGTTCGTGCGCTCCTAGAAAGCATCGTCTTTCGTGTGGTTCAGCTTATCGAGAGCGCTGAAAAAGAAACAAGTGAAAAACTAAAAGTCATCAAGTAAGAAATTAAAAACGTTTCTAAACACCGAAAAAACTAATCTAACTTCCTTTGCAGAGTAGATGGTGGTGTTTCGCGCAACGATTTTGTGTGCCAGTTTTTGGCTGATGCCTGTCGCCTGCGTGTGGAGCGTGCCGAGTGCGTTGAATCGAGCATTATGGGCGCAACTTATTTAGCTGGCGTTAATCATGGCATCTGGCATTCACTGGATGATCTCAAGCGTTTTCGTCGGGTGGAGCGCGTTTTTGAGCCGCAACCAAAGAACTATGAGATTATTACTAGCCGCATGCTAAAATGGGGCAAAGCTATTAATCGCTTTAGTGGCTGGTATTAGAGTCTAATTGTTTTATGTTATTTATGTTTTAAATAATTCCGATTTTACTTTTTGTTGTCTTACAATTATTGTAGTGTAATAAAAAGCCAAATATTAAATTACTATTATTAAGTGGAATCTATAAATCGAATGCTCCCCAAGATTTAAGGACGGGTTTTCAGTCTCTTTTTAGTTAAAGCGTTGCTGGAAACTTTGTTGCTGATTAAAGATCATTTGTTGTTGTTGTTGCTGCTGCTGCTGCTGTTGTTGTTGTTGCTGCTGCTGTTGCTGCTGCTGTTGTTGCTGATGATGAAAGTCCTGTTGATTTGACGTTCCCGATAGACGCACACGTTTTGCATTTGGCTCATTGGGATTCATTTGTTGTTGTTGTTGCTGCTGCTGCTGTTGTTGTTGTTGCTGTTGTTGCTGCTGCTGTTGTTGCTGCTGCTGTTGTTGTTGTTGCTGTTGCCGCTTGGTATCCGATTTGTCTTCCTGATCGTCATCGGTAAGAAACTCTCGCTTTGGATACGGTATGGGGCAGCCAGCAAAGACGTCCTGCGTTGGCAGCGGTTCTTCCTGAAAATACTGATCCTGCATAGCCTGTTCGGATGTGATGCGTTTGTTGGGATCCATTAGTAGCAGCTTCTGCAGCAGATGGAATGCCTTGCTTTCGGGCTTGATCTTGTGCCTTTCCATGTACTTGGCCAGCGAGCAGGCGGAATATGAGGAACGTTTAAAGTCCTTTGTAAGTGTGTGATGTTCGGGCATCTTTTTGATGTCCTCCCAGTCTTTGTCTTGCGGAAAACCCATTACATTGAATATGCGATCCAGCTGATCATGATGGTATGGATTACTAGTTTTTATATCCTCTTGGCGACAATGGAAGATGGGCTCCGAAGTAAGCAGCTCGGCAAAGATGCAACCAATAGCCCAAATATCAATTGCTTTGGTATAATGCCGTGCGCCCAGCAGCAACTCTGGCGCACGATACCAAAAGGTGACCACCACCGGATCCAAGTCAGCGAGCGGTTTTAATGGTGCATTGAAGAGACGTGCAAATCCCATATCGGCAATCTTGACACGACCCCGTTCATTACCATCACCCATGACAAGTATGTTTGCCGGCTTAAGATCTCGATGCAGCACCCAATTACTGTGCAAATAATGAATGCCATCCAGGATCTGATACAGTAAGGATTTAACCATACCGCGCGGCACTACCACCTGTTTTTTTGTGGCCTTCGCCGCTCGATGGAACTTGATGATGTGCCACAGATCGTGCTCGGCATAGTCAATCAGCAAAAAGACCTTGCGATCGTTGTGCGACAAAAAGACGCGAATAAGCGTTATAACATTTTGATGCTTCAGCTCGCGCAGAAGGGCAATCTCACGGCAAGCGGACATGGAAAGGCCAGTGCCATCGATCTGCTTCAGTGCGTATTCCTTACCGTCACTTACAAAACAAAAATAACAATAACAATTGTGGTCTTTGTTTTGGAGCACTTGGGTTCACTTACCTGGTCTCTTTCCATTTGGCTTTATACACATGGCCATAGGTGCCACGGCCTACTTTGCAGCCCTCATAGTTGAACAGATCCTCCACTTTGGTTCGCTCCATTTGCGTTTTCATTTTAAAATCGTAATCCATTTTGGCAAAAATTGTTTAGGCATTTGCGTCCGCGACTGCTCTCAGCTGATTGTTAACATTTGCTTTACAGCTATGAAAGATTCACAATAGTGGATCTGTTATTAACAATTATCGATTATCGAAAATCGATACAACAGCTGTCGTACAAAACATTGGCACATTGCAAGTACCAAAACAACGTGAGCGTTAAGAATTTTACTGCTCCCAAGTTTTTATTGAAACAAATTGACTTAATGGCAAAGCGAAATATACGTGCAAAGGCCAAGAGTGCCGTAGGAGTTGCTAAGCAAAAGACTCAGGAAGTGCAGGCCAAGTTCAACAAAGTTGCACGCCAAGAAAAATTGCTACACAAGACTTTGACGCCCAAAAAGACAACAACTAAAAAGGAAAAGTCGGCAGAAAAGCATAAAAAACTTATTAAACGCTTCGGGGAAATGAAAAAAGAAATCAAAGAGGAGACGGCACGCAAAATGCGAGAAAAAACTAAAGTTATTGGCGATTTAAAGCCATTGCGCGATGCGTTGCCCTCCCTGGGAGATATCTACAAGTTGGTGAAGAGCCAAAAGAAGGAAAAAATCGAGGAAAATAACTTGGCGGAAGCAGAACCTCTCAGTGCAAAGCAGAAGATAAAGAAGAAACGCACCGAATTTGTAAACAAAGTACAGTCCTTTGAAAAACTCATAAAGGACAAGAACTTTAAGCGAAATCCACGCGAAGTGGTTGCCAATCACATACGCAACAAGTATCAAGCGATGGAAGAGGAAGAAATGGACTAGGAAAATCAGTCGAGCTTCCATTATAACGAATATCAAGGGGACAAGAAAAATCTACGTTATGCTGAAAGTTCGTAGTAGTATATTCTTTATGTGATTTTGATTTAACAAAATTGCAGGAATCTTCGTTATACGCAAGTTCGTTTAATGAAAGTTTTGACTGTAATAAAAAAAGAGTTCGAAGTACATTTTTAAAAAGACTGCCGTTTGCACTTTGATTTTATTTATTATAAGATTTATCATTAATACATATGCATTATGTATAGCTTGTATCATTTAACGATATTACACATAAGATTGTTAATTGTAAGCATTATAAAGTAAGTGGGGAGAAGACAACAGATCGCAATTAGAGAGCATTTTATAATGAATAAATACAGCAATTGGAGAATTGCAATTGTTTTTGATTTTTTGTTGTTGTTAATATCATAGCCATAGAGCATTTTGTAAACTCGTTTTAGTTATGGATCAGCTTGGTGTTGTTCTTCTTACAGTTTATTTGACAGAATTTTTTGAGTTTCCTATCGTAATAATGTGTATTTAAGCAATATTATTATACGTCTTGATTTCAGACATTTTAAAATCAAAGCTTGTGTATTATTGTTTATTCGAGTGAGATCATTAAAAATATTATATGATTTTTTCTTTAGTTTTTTTTTTAAGTCACACTACACAAATTCTCCAGTTGCATTAATAGCAAAGTTTAAAAAAAGTTGTTATTGTGATTTATTATTGAATTAGTTTCTTCAAATGGCATTTTCGTTTTGTACATTGAACTATGTAAAGTACATATTCATAGATTATTATTATGATTATTACACTTGTTTTGCGTATGGCTCTTTATCTGGATTTAAACTTAATCAGGGAGGGGTTTCAGTTACATTAGTTTTAATTTAATGTCTGCTCTTAAAAATTAATTATATTGCATCTGTTAACGTTTTGCTTTAGTAAATGTCTACCCACAGCAATTGAGGGGCAATTTTAAGCAATATCATATTTTACCGGCAATATAAAGCTTAAAAACTCAACTTAATTTAGGCTACAATTACAACCTACAGCTTAAAAGTGCTTTCGTGTTTCGTGATTGTTAGTTTTATAAAAGGGATCGGGTGGTTTTTTGCTCTTTATTTCTATTTTTGAAACTTTTTTTTTTTTTTTTTCTTTTGAAAAAGAACATTTACAATATTAATAGAAAATATATTTATAAATATGTATTACCTAATTCTACATTTTGCACATTGATGAGTTAGAAACAACAAACTTAAACTAATTTCAAAATCTTTACTATTAGTGTTTAAACGAACGAACGAACGCCTTACTTGTTCAGCAGAAACATCAGTAAACTGCAATGCAAAATATATGAATGAGCAAACAGGTTGTTAATAAGAAACCAACCAACCACACACAGTAAAATACATACCGGAAATTAATGCCCTTGTTTGCTAGCATTCGATTGCACTCGTTAGAACCAGAAACATTGCCATCTGGCAAGGGCAGAACATAGTAATCGCTTTCAGAGCTCTACCAAAAAAATACAAATATTAGTTTAAGAATTGTTTCAATAATGATTTAGGTGCTTTACCGTCTCTGTAAACTCATGCTTGTAGATCTGTGTGGTTACTTTCATGTCCGAGAATGGACCTTTAAGCGCAAAGAAATGTATGCTCATTGGTGTGGTTGTTTTCGTCTTCAATATCAGCTGATAGGTAATAGCACGATCATTCGATTGATGCGGATCACGTTGGCTATTATTAATACGCGCTTTGACAACCCATTGTTGATTGAAGGCCGAGAAGCGTGCGGTTTCATAGAACAGCTTGTGCACATACTCATCCGTGCGGTACGGTTTCATTTGTAGATCTGTCACAGAAAAAAAAAAAAAACATAGTTATAGCTTAATCTGAAGCTTCTGCTATATCACAACTAACCATTAAATATGATTTTCTCATAGCTAAGCAGATCAATCAATGTACTAAACATTTTCTTTTCTTCCTTGATCTTGGCATCGTGAGCCTCCAAAGCAGCCATTACCTCATAACCGGATTTCTGCGGGTGCAAACAGTTGCGTTCGTGTTCGGTTGCTGTTAACAATTTAAACGATATTATCATAATCCAACAGATTGAATGCAATTACTGCAGTTACTCACTCTCGTGAAAAGGTCCACGCCACTGGCAGCCGATGCGATGGTATTTGCATTTTGTGGGCCGATCCTGGCACTCGTGCTGCTCGTGACGTTCAAGCGATTTGTATGGAAACTCCTTGTTGCAAAACTACAAATGAGAGTATAGGCCAAATGTTATGTGAATTGAACAATTGATGGTTTTAAATTATTCTACCTGACACTCGCTGGGCAATTCGGAGGCTGCTTTCTCGACGGCCAGGTTACGGGATGCGGTGCTCTTTGATATTTCCACGCGGCAATTGGGGCAAGTGGCAACTTGATCGCGCAGTCTAACGAGAAAGAAACCAAAATAAAAAGAAAAAAGAATTGTATAAAATTAATATGCTCGGTTGCATGTTGTGATTAAATATGTTTCGGTCAATTCACAGGTAAAAATTTCTCAAATCGTTTAATTTGCGCTTGTGTTTTGTTTCATACCGGGCGTCCGCCAGAAGATGGGTGAAGCAGGCGGCACACATCAGGTGACCACTTTGGCACTAAAATTAAAGAGAGCAGAGTGGAAAACAAGAGAGGTTTTAGTGCAAGCGCATGTCATTTATAAGAAGCTAAATATGTATGCTTGTATGTATGTGTATTAAATGTATATAGTAGAAACTAAAGAGTGGAATACAAATATACCTGCAATTAAAGAAAAAAGAAGAAAAAAGTTGCTATTAGTCAATATAATACGCCTTTTTGCATTGTTTGAAAATGATGATGGGGTGGTTGATGGAGTTTATGAAATGGTCAGCGATTAAAGGGAGATTGTTTCAAATACTTTTATTTTTTGGTTTGAACGAAGTGCTTGAGCGAAATTATCTGAAATGGATGGAAAGGCTTTGTGGGTTAGATGTTTCGGTTGGTTGATTGGATCCTGTGGGTTGTTGGTTAGTTTGATATATTTTTGTTGTTGAAATAAAAACGCTTATTTTGTATTCAGTTTTGAATTAATCAGTTTGCACTGTTTGCAAAGTTTATTGAAATCAGTTTTATTTCTTAGTTTTCGTTCATATTTGTACATTTCAAATATTTATAACAACAGTTTACAGTTACTGGAGATATATTTTTTGCTAAATTTCTAATGGTGTTTGTTCGTTTTTTTTTTTTGTATATACTTAGCAGTAAGAATTGATAACAATACTTGTGGCTGTGTGTGTTTGTGTGTATGTGTGTGTGTGTGTGCTTACAAAAGTTTGCTAAGTAGGTAAAAAAGATTCATTTTAATGTAATTATTGTAATTGACTTAACTAGATATTAATCATTAGAAAGATAGAGATAGTTAAAATAGAAAGATAGAAGTTAAAGCCTGGGTTTAAAGCACAGACTGAAAAAAGTGTATTCAGCTCCATGAAAAAAAAATTATAAATATTTTTTGTTATTTACTTTTGTTTTTAGTGCCAATTTTTTTTGCTAAAGACATAGTTAAGTAATTTGAAAGCAGTAGAAATATCAATTGCCGGATCAGTTAGATAAAAAAAAATTCCCAAGACAATAACTGCAAAGGTCAAGTCTGGCAGCCCCGCTGGTAATTTCCATCCGAGAGTTTATTTTTTTTTGTGTGTTTGAGTGTGTGTTTGTGTGTGTGTTTAAGTGTATTTGCAAAGAATGCGGGCGACGGACGCGACGCGACAGTTTGTCAATTATCGTCGCTGAAGCGTGATAAAAACGCATTTTGGGCTGCTTGCTGTCTGCTCGTGATGCCTGCATTTTGAAATTTCTATTTATGGAGTGACATGTGCGATATGCCCAATACAAAATACACACACATACAATCAAATATGTACATTTGTATATGCATTTCTATTTCGAAGATAAGAGCTCGTCTGGTGTTTATCGTTTTATTTCGTTGTCAGGCTTCTTGGGCAGTTGGTGTATATACATACTTACATGTATATGTATGTATACATGAGTATATGTTTGCGTGTGAGTAGGACAACAAAGTCACCACTGCAAGCTCAAATCCCATTTCCATTTTCAATACCAATTTCCCAATTCCCATTCTCTTAGGTTGAATGAACTTCTAAATGTATCTCCAGCATGTAGCATTAAGCAAAAGCAATCGGTATTTATGACCTACAATAGCCGATAGGCAGCTGCGACAATTGTTAAAAACAAACCTAATAGATGTTTAAACTTGTTTTATACACATGACAAATCCATCTCTCTCTCTCTCTCTCTGTCCTTCTCTCGCTTTATTACTCACTTGCATGCTCACATTTTTAATACTATCATACGGTAGACACAACAAAAGCCAGCTGATGATGTTTTGGTGGATATGCATGTATTTATGTAGTGTGTATTTGTGTTTTTAGTGTATGTAAGAAACTCTGTCAAAAGCAAAGTAGCTGAAAAAGAACGGTGGCTGATAGATACAAGAACGATTACAACAACGTAGCGTAGGTACAAGGAAGCAAGCTAGATTTTACAGGTTTCAGGTATTGGCTGAAACTGGTAAAACAAGTTTGTCTTAGATTACAGGTCACTGCAAAATATCAACAATAACAACAACCTGCCCTTGCATACAAACAAACACATTCATATGTAGGAACATATCATATACCTGCTACCTTACTTACTTACATACAAGTCCCAATCGGCGACGAAAAATTTCCAAAGTGCGTAGTTTTTTGATAATTTTTCATTTGCTACCAATTGTATTTTTCTGTTGCCACAAACAGCTGACTATGCTACTATAAGCCCAGTGTGTGTGTGCAAGTGTGAGCAGGACAATACGAATGTTGTGGCCGACACAAGAAGAGAACAACAACAACTGCCAGAAAAAGCAAAACAATAACAGAGAGCGTAAATATGAATAACCGAGAGTGGAAAAGACCCTGTATGTCTGTATGTGTTTGTACTTATTAAACACAAATATATGTGTAGCGACCCAAGAATTCAACAATATGCTTTTAATAAATTAAAAACTAGCTTATTTTATTTAATATACCATTAAAATATGATAGCAAGTTCACTACCATAGCATGACGTCGCTAATTTTTGTTGCTCCGTCAAAGCTATGACGCAGTTATAGTAATGTGTGTGTGTGTGTGAGGAAATGGACAGAAGAGAGCGAAAGAGACGGAGAGAAAGAAAATGAGCAAGAGCTAGTCGTAGGCAGCGCAGCCTTATTTAAAAAAGGCGAAAAGGCTTACAAAAGCAAACGTAGAAATCAACAAGAATAAAGTATGTGTGTATATGCATACATACTACATACATTTGCATATGAACATTAGCGTCCATACGACACTTACAAACACATAATGCAAAGCGTTGATTGTTTATAAATTGGGACAAATATTTATTAAATTGACAAAAAAAAGCTACCGAATTAAGCAACCAAAAATGCTGACGGACGTGTGCTTCAATGAATGATACAAAAAATTGTTTTTGTATGTATATATGTATGTATGTATGTATGCATGTATGGCTCAGAAGAGAATTGAATGAAGAGGAAATAACAGACAAACAGACAATTGGACTTTTCTATGGTCGTTCATATATATGTGTGCGTGTGTGTTTACGTATTTATGTATGCATGTGAACAAAGCAAACAAACACTGACGTTGCGTTGTTAGCATTTTTATTTTATTGGATGCGGGCGGGGCTTGTTGGTGGTTGGGTGGCAAAGTCTTCGACGATGGGGCGCCACTGAGGAGGTCGTACGGGCAACGCAGCTATAAATAGGCCACGAACAAAAATAATACATACATACATAACGGCTTCCATTTCACAATATGTAAATAACGCATCTTCTCGCAAGGCATTCGCTATTTTTCTTACATAAATACATAGATACATACATACAAACGAGCAAGCAGGCAGAAACACGTATTCATATAAGAATTTATATAAGTAAGTCGTAGTACGTATGTATGTACATATGTACGTAAGGAATGCACAACGCATATGAAATTTATGACGCAACAGCGGAAAACGTCAGCTTTGCAGCTGAGTGTGACAGTTAATATTACTGCGCAAATAGTTGTGTGGTGACGGTGGTTTTAAGAGGGGGTTACTGGGGTGAGCATAGAATTTGAGCAGGGTTGCTTTGGTCTTTCTCGTTCCTAAAACGCAATAAAAGTGCAGCAGAAGCAGCATGGCGAGAACTGCATGCAACGCGAGCGAGCGAGTCCGCTTTCATACATAAATACATACATACGTTCTTAAAAGCTGATGGAAGGGTGAGCGGGCTGCCAGCTTTGGTTGTGATAGGTGATGAACGAGGGGGAAGGGGGGGGGGTCTGTAGCAATACTGCAAGTGCCTGGCATTGTCATTTTCAAGGCAAGCGCAGCGGGTATTCGCAAACGTAACCATAGACAAGACATTGAAAGCTCCGTTGATTTTATTCTCTCAATGCTTTTACTACAGTTTTGCTATGTGGCGCACGCTCTCGCTCTGACTAGCGAGGCCAGCTGCTGCCTAACGGTGCGCCAGTGGTGCGAAGAGTGTGAGTGGCTGCTTACAGCTGAGTTTTCGATTGCTTTTGCTTGAGTTGTTTTGTATACAGAGAAATGTCACTCACACACACACTTGCACAAAGCGCACGCATGTACAAACATATATGTAAATACATGAGAACCTTTGAGCACATATTTATGTATTTAGTACATACATATCTATATCTTATTTTTTTCAACAGATTGTTAATTTCCATGCAGCAATAAACTCACCTGATACATGGCCGTTTTCGGCAGATCCAAGCACACGGCACAGCATAATGCAGTGGAAATGCGATAGGCAAGCTTCTCAGTGTGTGCGCTTCCAGTTCCAGCTGAACCGCCACCCGAGCTCGAAGGGGATGAGGCTGCATTCGAATCGAGCAGTTGCTTTTTAGCAGGCGGCTCACCGCTGCTCTGCGTATCAAGTGGCACGCCCACTGGTATGCTGCTACCGCCCCCACCCGACGATGAGGTGGAGGCCTGCATTTGAATTTGCATGGTGGACACCTGGTTGTCGCCCAACATTGGCAAGGTGGACGAGGGTGGCTGTTGCACTGCCGAACTTGAGGATTCTACAGTGGACATATTTTTCTACTTAGCAGCACTATCTATTATTGTGAGTCCTCTTTCGCCTATGTATTCGTCAATATTTCGTATGGCGTTAATTAAAGTCGCTTTCTCTCTTTCTTTCACCGTTTGCATTTACACACTCATACAGCACCAGCACTGCACTTTTGTGATTTTTCTATTCACACAACTTTCTTTGCTCTCCACTCCCACTTTTGTGTAAAATGTTCCGCCGCACGTCTGTTCGCTTTGAAGTGTAATTCTGTAATAAAAACTGACAGAAGAGAGGAAAATGTATATTGTATATTGTATGTATATCGGACATAGCTCTCACAGAATGTTAAGTTTGTATCTAACAGAATTTAAAAGATTCAAATTTAAAAGAATCTTATCTCTTCGATGTTTAAATGCAATCTACAACTTTTGCTACTTAAACTATTAAAACATATTATTGTTTCAACATATTATTTATAAATATTATATGTATATCAATGTGATATGTGCTGCGGGTCTTATTAGCTTAGTACTCGCATAGCTTTTTATGTTATGCTCAAATTGGCATTGTTATAAATGCAACAGCTAACACAGCTGGTTATGTTTTGGTTTTACTAAATTTTTTTGTATTTATTTATACAATTTTAACTATTTCCATTACTCATGACCCAATTCTTAAGTGATATTTCTATTAAAAACATAAAACTTTTTTAGTTTTAAGTCATAAACATTATTTATTATGCAGTTATGTAATTTTATGAATTTACAAGTATGGCCGGTCCATAGGAGTTTTCTTGGCCTTCTTGTCCCGTGCTCGTGGAAACCATCGGTGCTTTGTTGTGTGTGTCAGGTTCATTAGCTCCTGGCGTACTACTTCTGGATGCTTGTTTTTAAATGCACTCATTGCCGACTGCAGTGCCGATTCCTTTATAAATTCAGAGCTCTGCTGTTCTACAATTTGTGGCAGTGGTTCTGTCTGTTCGTATGGGAACGGAATCTCTGGATGCCAGGCAACAATTGTTTTGCCATTTCTGGTTACTGCTACACTGTCGACGAGGCTCTTGCCGCCTACTGCATTTTTATTCACAGCAGTTTTAACAATATTTGTTGAAAACAAACGCCAGGCGTAATATGAACGTGCCGACATTTTGGCCAGTGTGACCAACATTTTTGAAGCTAACAAATAACAAACTGTTAATAATCGGCCGACAGCCACAATTCGTCTATCAAGTGAAAAACAGCTGTTGATTTCTGCATACCAAATAACGCGCAAACAATTTTCTTAATATTTACGAAAATTATTTATAAATCTAAAGCAAAAAAAGGAGAAAAAAAATAAAGCAAAAAAAAAAACGCGTAAACTTCGATGAGTAGTCGCAAAAGTAGTCGTGTTAGTGGACGCAAGAATGGGCGCGCTCGTAGGCCCGTGTCTTACCATGATGAAGATGAAGAAGAAGAAGAAGAGATTGATGATTATGAAGATCCGCTGGATATTGATTTAAGTGCCAGCATAAAGAATGAAACCATATTTCCCGAAATGTTGCCAGTGGAACCGGAAGTATTTGGAACGGTCGACAGTCAGGATTTGGTTGAGGCACAGGAGAGAATGCAGCGAGATTACCATCTCGAGACGGGCTCTAGTGATTACCATATCTCCCAACGTCTAAGCAGCCTGGAGCGCAAAATGGATTTCCTCCTGAATGTAAATACCAGAATTCTAGCACGCGTGGATAAAATATTTGAGAACATGAGATCGGGAGCATTTACACCGGCGGCGCCGAAGCATACAAATCATACCGAGTTTCCACTCAAGACTAAGGAAGCAGTAGAAATGATTGATGTAAAAATAGCAAATGATATGGATAAATACGTTAGTACTTGAATCCAAGTTCTTACCAAATTTATAAATTAAATAATTTGTTTTTTTTTTTTTCAATCCAGGTCGAGTTATTTAAAACTCTTTTAACTCCAAGTGGTATTGTTAAAAATATTGCACGCATTTTCGATCCGAAACTATTATTGGATATGAACTATGGAGGGTTCAATTTGAAAACTGGATTATGCACTTATATTAATTTAAACGCAGCTTTATATGGTAAATAGAGTTTAAAATTATAAATAATATGTTCATTATGTATTCTATTTTCGATAGAATCTCTCAAAACTGAAGGGTTTACTTTCGATGAATATAAAAAGGATGTTCGCCAAGCTTTTGGTAGAGCAAAAAATCGCATCCACAAGGCCAAACATATTGCAAGAAAACTGGAGGAGAAAAGGAATCTCGACGACACCGATGAAAGCGACAGTGATAAAAATGTAAGTAATTGTTTAATTATCAATAGAGCTTTAGTTTGTGTTTATTATAATTTTGTTTATTGCATTAATGTTTTAGTCAACTCAAACGCACGTCACATCCATCGAACCGGGTCAAGGTCCTAAGAAAATGAGGCCAGTTGAAAAACAAATTACTTTTCCCCTTAAAACCGTAGAGGAAATGAAAGCAATTGATAAGAAGATAAAAGATAATTTGGACACATATGTAAGTAGTATAGGTATTTGTGTATCAATAACAAATGGATTAACATTATTTTCATATATATATATTTAGACTGACCTACTTAGGAGGCTTGTGTTCCCAGATGGCCTAATTAAAAATATCCACCGCATCTTTGACAAACAGCTGTATATGGAGATAAACTATGCAGGAAACAATTCAAAGAAAGGTGGCCTCAACCACTATGTTAATTTAAACAATGCAATATATGGTAAAGTATATATTTATTTGAAATTATATTTTGTATGTTAATAATTTTATTGCTTTTCGATAGAATCTGTAAGGATGGATGATGACTACTCTTTCGATATGTATGAAAAAGATATTCGTCGTGCTTTCTTAGTGGCAAAAAAACGAGTCTACAAGGCAAGAAGTATTCAAAATATAAAGCTTAGGAGTTCGCTTGAAGTGGGTATGCCCATAGTTTTTTACCCAGATCCTGTTTAATAGAAAGAAGGGCCCTATGTTTGTTTTAACGAAGATAATTTAAACAGGCAAAAGGACGCATCTCCCACTTCATATGCAATTAATATTCCTCGTCATCATCAACAGCCGTGTCGGTTTAGCCTTGTCCGTCTACGAAATAATTTTCATCACGGGCAGAACAATGTTGTTTCAAGTTATCGACGACTCTTTCCGTTGCCAATACATACATGTTGTTGATAACAATATAACCTTAAGATTAAAACTGACTTAAGCTCGCATTTTTTGTATATGATGTTCACACAAACGCACACACATATACATACATATACAAACATTGATTTTATGCTTAACGTCTCGGGCTTAGGGTGTCTTCTAGTCGAGACGTCTCGACTGCTTTGAGTAATATGCACACATTAACCTAAATATTTTCTCACTGTGTTTAGGAAAACGAAACCTATGACAATAATTACTTAAAAAAAGTTTCAACTATGTGCCGTGAAAAAATGAGCTCTGCAATAAGGTCAAACGAGTTTCCCATTCAAACAACAGAAGAACTAGAAGAGATGGATTTGAAAATCGCAAATGATATTGATAAATATGTGAGTACTAACATCAAAATTTCTAAATCAATTAAATACTTATTGTTTTATTATTTTTTTCTACTTATATTTAGATTGATTTATTTAAGACTATTTTAATGCCAGACGGCTTAATAAAGAATATAATTCTCGTCATCGACGTAAATCTAGTGATGCGAATGAACTACGGTGGAGCCAATTCAAAAACAGGATTAAGTACCTATACTCACTTAAATCATGCAATATATCGTAAGTAACGGTGTGTTGCAATTGGTCAAACGAACAAAAATTTAAGATGACTTATTTTTCAGAATCCCAGTTCACTCCAGGCTACTCATTTGATGACTATAAAAAGGATATTCGCACGGCATTTCAAAGAACAAAAAATCGTGTATACAAGGCCAAACACGAGTCCAATAAGCTTAAGAGGTTGCATAAAGATACAGATGACGATTAAGAATCGAGCTTTGGAATTTAAGCTAGGATTAATATACATATACATATGTATATATAAGTTTTATCAAAATTAATAAACTTTTTTGTTTATACTCATAATTTTAATATATATGTAAGCGTTGTGTATATTTTCATATACAATATTCGTTACTATAAGACATCGAATACTATTCCTCATGTTGATAAGCATTGATAAGCATCTGTATTAACCGTTCGTCTTAATTAAAATCCAAACATGACAGCTGTGCGCATCGATAGTTTTTATTTATCGATCGATGCTACTGTAAGAGCGCCAAATTCAAATTGTTTTTGTGAAACTTGCCTGATTTTATAAGGGTTAAAGTGTGTCAACCTCCGCTATTCAAGCTCTTTTAGCCTAACGGTATGCTCAATGGGCAATCTGATTCGCGTTGAGGTATGCATCTTTTTGAAGTGCCTGTCAATGTGTCAAATATCAACATTCCTTACTCAAACACAAACACACACACACACAGCTTGAATGCTATTGAATTTTGACTTTTCAGCCTATTTGCTGCACGTCTGAACCTCTTGGCTATACTCTGCCAAAACGTCGTTTTCCTGCCTTTCGCCTGGTGTTTATATTTTATTGAGTGCTTCAAATTTATTTTGTAAAAGCACGAAATGTCACCGGCTTTTGGGTTGTCGCCATAGCAGTCACTCCTTGCTGTCTGGGCAAAACATTTTACCAATTTCACAATATCCTTCTTTTAGCGCCCCCTTCACAATATTCATTGTTTGCCTCTGGCAAACGATTATTTATGTATTATATTTTTCATTTTGATAATGCTTTCTTTGTTTTTTTTGCTAATTTTTATACTCTGATACCGAAGATAAAAAGTAAGTATATTGGCTGTATTGAAATATATTTGTCCATGAGCTGGAAAATCGATAACTGAAATTACTTAAAACCATGTATTTTTAACATCCAGTCACCAGATTTGGTTAGAATTCAAAATATCTTCTACAGGTTTTGAGCTTGAGTTATTAAATTGCGAGACAAATCGTCCCCCAAAGATCTGAAACCAAATTTTTTTTATAGACAGACTTCTAGCCATTGTTTTTATAATGATGTTAGAGTACTCCGCAGTCTGTCGCGTCTGACTGCAACGTTTTCACTTGCTTCTGTCTAGAGACGTGTCAAACGGCAACCATTCCGCCAGCTTAAACTCGTTTATACTGTTGATAAATAAATATGGTTTATGGTGCTGGAGTTTGTTATGTATTTTGATTTTTATTTAATTTGCATTCGATAACTCAATTAATTGGGCAGAGATAGCATATGATAGGGTCCCACAAAAACTTTTATAGCCATAGCCGCAGGACTCAAATCGAGAGACAACAAAACGCACAATATTTCTGTCATTCGGGTGCCGATGCCGTCGGTTATGAGCCATAAAAATGGCACACACAACAAACACTCACACACACACACACGCGCAACAAACACTTAAATGTCGAAAATACATTGCGTATACGCACGGTTATCGCTCATACATACAATTTCCATCGCAATTTATTACATACAATACAAAAAGCTTGAGGGGATCGAAACTAGTATGTCCATACTTCCTTATCTGAGGGTGGCGAACATAAAAGCTGGCAACACCAAAGCTGCAAATTGCCCAACATTTGTTTTCGCCTGATAATGTCTCAATAAAATCTGTAAGGCATCCCTAGGTGTTCACACACATATATATATATGTATATAGACTATTTGTACCTATAGATAAATAAATGAGTGTGTTATAGGTGCATGTGTGTGTTATTACCAATACGCCCGCTACTTAGTTAAGCTCTGTATACATATATTAGGCTACTGTAACGCAACTATTTTGTAATTACCAAAGTTGTTAAATTTAACGACCGTTGTCCTTTATGCCTTCCTACATTGCGATTTCTCCTTTATGCAATATAGCTATAGCTGGTTACTTTAATCAAATACCATTCATTCATTTATAATATCTACAAGCAGTTTGAATAGCATTACAAAAAAATCAAAGCAAACAGAAGTGTAAAGAAAGCGAGTCTGTTTTATATAATTTTCACATTAAAAATTGGTTGATATAAAATATCAATGAGCTAAGGAATTCAAATATCATTCAGCGTACATTATAATATTTACCCTTTCATCGTTTTTTCATTCACCGATTTAAATCGATTTCCGATAGAATTTAAGAATGATAGGCTTTCGTTTTAGCAAGAATTCTTTAGAGTAAACATTTGATCAATATCGATATAGGAACACAGAACTTGTAAACAAAATCGAAAAAAAATGTGAACCAAAACACCAACAACGCATTTCCTGTATCAAACTGCAAATATGCAATCAAAGCATTCGTACTTACGTTCAAGCATTAACAAGTGAGCTTCTTTATGGCTTAAAGGCGAATAATTGAACTTTAAATATATATATAAATCTTTTTCTGTGTTAAGTTAAGTTTTAATTATCAGTGTTTTTGATCAAATGTCAGTAATTTGTGCTGCAAAAATTATAAAATCATCTTCATCAGATTATGCAGGTGTTCAAAAGAAGTTTTTCATTTAACACGCTGACCGTTTAGTTTGTCATTGAACGAGTATTGATTTTGGCTAAAAATTATCAGAAATTAATTGTTGTATGGTATCATGTCATCGATTGTTGTCTAGACAAACAGGCAACACGCGATTTGAACGCACTGTTTGTTTGATTAGTTTTCAGTCAATGCAGAGCTATTTGGTACACGTTACGTACGTGACTTGTTGTCATCTTCTGTCCATAACGCCGTATCGTTATTTATGGCTATGCAAACCACAAAATCCCATTCGAAACAAAAAATTGGAAAAGAAAGACGGAAGTAAACAACAATTAAAGATGAAAACAAGTTGTCTATTTGTAATTTCGATAGAGCCGTGCCGATTTTCACTCCTTTTCACTCCTCCTCGGATAGTCCTTATACTCAATTGAAAGTGTGAAATTTCCTCTTTATAGCAAACTTAGACTTTAATGCACACGGAAAAACACACAAACATACAATGAGCATACATATAACCTACTACTTGTGTATATTCTAGGGATATATGTATGTCCATCTATACAAGTGTAATATTCAGCCACTCCAAATGTGTGGCACAGTGGATTGTGCAACCATAAAAGACCATAAACGAAAAGGAACTATATTTAGGTAATCTGTAAGGAGTTTCAAGTTGGCTAACAGCCGGTTCCAGTTCAGTTATGAAAACGCATTGATAACTTTCGAGATGTATTGCCAATAAAAGTTCAAAGTTTTCTTTATTTTTAAAATAATCAATACACCAAATGTATATTTTTGAATAGATTTAAGCTGCTTGACTTAGCCTGCAATTTAATTTGGTAAAACACATTCCATGGTCGTCGCTATTCATCTCTTAGCAGTTCTAACTTACTTTTCCTTTAACACCTTAAACATAAATTTTGATTTTTCACAAATTTAGCGTTTTTCACCACCGTGGCACGCTTTGTTTTTGCTCTGGGTCTTCCTTTTTGCGCTGTCATTCAATTTGAATGCCTTTCCCTTTTAATTTCCTTTATCGAGTTTGCGATTTGTTGGCCATGTCATCAACTCAGTTCAGATATACATAGTATGTAACAAAAACAACAATGTGCATATGTTTTCCATGTTTGTTTTGAATAGGGGCTCCCATCTTTTTTCCCATTTATATTTTTCTTCGGCTCTGTTTCGTTTTCATCCGTTTTTGTTTGTGTTTTGTGTGCTCCATTATCCAAATAATTTTTTGTGTATGGCAGCAACCGATTGGTATTTTATCGTCAAGGGTTCTTTTGGGTTGACAAATGGCGCTTTATAACATTAAATGCCGCATAAATTATCAAATACCATACATATATATATATGCATACACATAGGAAATGTCAAACTATTTCGAAAACAAAGTAGGAAACAAGAATAGCTCAACGAAAATAGATGAGCCGCAACCTTTGCCAGCTTTGGCATTGTCGCTGTTCTTTGCGGCCCACGCATTGCTATTTTGGCATTACAAAAGTGCAGTTACAGTTGCAGCAAATGCTTACCAAACACAAAAACAATACTGATGCCAAAAGGATACTTGCCAAAGTTGCCCACACACACCAGTTTTGCGTTTACACAGAATAATAAAAACTTCAACGGTAAGCCTCAGAAAAGCACCAACAAAAAGAAAAAAGGGCCGAAACAACAAAGACAAAGTTGCGTTGGCCACCAAGTAAGTAAATGGTCACGTTTTGTAAGTTAAAAAAAAAAAGGAATTGTGTGTATGTGTGGAGTCCCGTTCACTTAATAAGCAGTCGTAGTTAGGGATAAAGTTAAGAAAGTTGGCGTCATGCAAACGGTTTTGTGAAACCATAATCATGTTTCTAATATGTTGGAAACAACTGGCAGCATAATAAGATATAATGGCACAACCATAAAGAAAAAGCTCTTTAAGATGCCTATGAAATTTATGCATGGTATGTGCCTATAGTTCTCAAATAGTTAAATTGCTGGTTGCCACAAAAACTAGTCAGAATGCTTTCGATTGTGTGGCTGTCATGATATGATATGTTATTTTTTATGAAATTTTGAATGTATTCGTACATTTGAGGCAGCTTAATTGTTGAAGTTTTGCTAACGAGCATCGAAACTAATGAGTTTGCAGTTGAAAACGCGACAGCTCTGCAGCTTAAATTTGTTTCATTTCTACAGGAATTTGTTGTCAGACATCTTCGGAAATTCGACAAAAAGTGCTCGTACTCAACAATGCAACAGTCAACGAATCCCACGCAACCTACATAAATTTGTACACACTAACCAACATATATTTACTGTTGTTTTTGTGGTTTGTGGCTGCTTGCTATTTTTGTTTGGTGCATGGGATTCTGCGGCTGCATTGTTGACTGTATTTTTGCCAGCATATTTTTTTGTGTATTCTATATAAATGTAAGTGGCTTGGCTTAAAGTTGCACATCGCTATGTGGTCTCAATAGATCTTAGATACGGCTAAGAGTTTATGCAAATTGGAGTTTTATACAAACACTTTGAGGAAAGGTTATCAGAGTAAAGGCGAGTGGTGCTGCCAGTGGCAATTTAGTCATAAAAAACGAAGCTTTATGAGCTGGTTTGTGTGCTTGGTGGTTGCATGCCACACAGCGATACGGAGTGGATGACTTTAGCTTTACAAGTTTTTACAGGCCACGGCGCGTCAGCAGGAAACAGAGCAGGAAATTCAACTAAGCTGATGGACTTGAGCGCAACGTTTGATTCCACTCAATAGAAGTTTAAAAAGTCGTCACAACAACACAACAACGACAATGACAGCGTCAATGACTTTGGCCGTGACTTGATACTGAACATGGTTAATGGACGATGACTCGTATGAAAGACGCGCTTAAGTCAATTTAAGTTTTACTCATTTCCTTTAAGCAGAACGCTGAGCAAAAGAGGGTTTAAAGTGGGGCAGGATATTGCCACGGTAGGCAAAAGTCAAAAGTTCAGACACAGAGACGCGTGTTTCCGCTCAAAAAGTTTATCGCCAGAGCCGAAATCCCCAATCAGCCTGTTTGTCAACCTCGATCTACGCCCCTTGACTAATTGCCATTTAATGATGATGACAATTTGTTAAGTGGCCAATTGCATCTTGGCCAAAATGTTGATAAAAAAAAATAAATGGACCAAACATGATATATATAAGTAAAGTCAGAAATGTAAACCAATTGGAAAATGGTACTCAACCAAATTGAATTGTTCAAATTGATTTTCAGAAGCAGCCAGTGCAATAACACGAGCATTTTTACACTGCAGTGCACAAGAGGAAGGTTGGAAATGATGAAGAAAATCTCGATATAATAGCATCATCATCAGCATGATTGGCAATAGCAACAGCGCCCACAGCAGACAATAGCCATAAAACAACTAAGCAATTGAACATAAATGGAAATAATAGTGATTGTAATTGAAATTGAAATAGATGACCCAATTCTGTTAGAGCACTGTGTCATTTAATCAATGAATGTATTTTTGAAAATATTCTTGTCCAATATTAAACCACAAATGTATCGGTATAATCTGTGCATTGTGCTTGGACGAAGCTGAGTAGAAAATTATGGAATGTATTTCAAGTTCATTAGTATTGGCTGAAATGTGAAGTCAACAATAAATCTGCTTCAATACTTGATATCTTTTTTATCTCAGCGTACTTTTTTTTCTCATCTTCTTTTAGGTGTTAAATCAACAAAACTGCTGTTATTTTTTGAAATGGGTTTTGAATTTATGGTTGTCAACACATTTCTATCAACAATAACAATTGACATTTGATGGACCCTTGATAAAGAGCTCTTAAAACATCTTTTGACCCTTTTCATTTGGCTATTTTATGATATAGGTCAAGTTGATTTCTGTCACATTAAGCTCTAACTAAAATAAACATCCAAAAGCATATTTTGTCGTTTAACAAAAAACTTTGCAACTTTCAAGCTATCAGTACCTTAATATTTAAAAATTTTGTACATAAATGACTTTTGGCAGTGAATCAATAAGTTGCTTTACACCAACTTGAAATTAACTTAAGCTTTAGTTGCCTGTATACAAATCAATCAAAGTCTTTTAACTTGCAGCTTGTCACGTTGATAAACTCTACAAGCACTAAATATGTGGCAAAAGGTACATTTACTTCCGATGGATTCTGCTTCAAACTGTCATAAACTGTCAATACCTTCTAAAAGCCACTCAAAGCAACGCCAAGCGCAGCCCTGACAACAATGTGAATGGCAGGAGCGGTTTTGTGAAAGCAAAAGACCAGAAAATAATTATGATTTGTGATCAAAGCAAAACGTAAGAAAACAGGTTGTTATCAAATTGCTTTATTGATTTTAAAACGTAGCTATACAACATCAACACATTTGATAAGAAATTTTTTTTTGAATTTTATCTATTCGATTTAGTTATTTTAAGTTTAAACAAAGTCAAAATACGCTCCTGTTCTAGCTATAAGTTAAGCGAACAAGTTAAAATTGGCATTAAAAATTTAACTTCAATGGGCAATACATGTCGTATATTTAAGCTGGGAAACGAAAAGGTGCCATAAGCACAGTCAAACATTCAATATCGAGCAGAAATGTATACTTCTTACACACACACACATACTTACAGTTTTGGTTCGTTGTACAAAACCCTTTGGCATGACATAACAGCAGGGTTGCTGGAATTTCAGCGCCTGTAGCTTTCATTAGTTCGATGTGAATGTTGTGTTTTTCTGTCTTGAACATATCGCGTGGTCGACGCGGCTGCTGCTGGGACAGAACACCAATTACTACAAGAAAATCCTGTCATTCGACATTTGCTGTTGTGTTTATATATGTATAGGTATATAGTATATGTATGCATATATATTTCTTGTAATTTTAAGCGCATGTTGTTTGTCAGTGTCTGGCTGTGACACTGGGTGCACTTGGGCGCTGATTAAATGAGCACCAGGTGATGAGATGCACCACCCCACCTCACCTGCTGTTGCTGCTGCTGCTCCTGCTGCTCGACAACATTTCAAATAGTATGCAAATTAAAATGACTTTTTTGTTGTTGCTGTACATGGCATGACACCAAAGCTATTTGCTTTATACAAGTTTTATACAACCGCAAAAGAAATTTGCAGTTCATGTTTTTCACTTTTCCGTGAATAAAATTTAATGTTTTGCAGATGCTTCGGAATTCATTGTAAATCAAATTAACTCTTACCTTAACTATGCTCAATGTGTGTTCAAACTTTTAAAGCATCTTAAATAGAAATTCTCGCCAATGCCATTGTGACGTTAAAAGATATTTGCAGACTAAAAAGCGAGATTTAGCCAATGGTTTTCAAAATTATTTATATACATTTTGTAAAGTCTATGTTGTTCTAAGTTTTTTTTGGTTTTCAAACAATATATTTAAGTATTAAATTCATCTAAGGCGCAAATTGTAAACGATATCAAAATGAATTGGCCGTTGGCTTGTTATTTGTTTATCAGCTGAAAGTTGCCTTTAATACAAAAGCATGCAATTAGGCAACATCAGAACTATACAGTTAATGTACATCAAAACCAAATGCAAATTATATTGCTTACTGTAAAACGAATGCGTTGCGCCCTTAGGCCAAAATTGTATTCGAAAAATTAAGTAATTTTTTGTGCCCCTAGATGTATGCAAACTTTCCTAATTATCCGCTTCAATGAGCAGGCTGGGTGGGTGGTTGTTATAAGAGGGTGGGTGGGTGAGTTGGTAGATTCTAAAAAAACATGTAACGTTTTGTAATTTTTGCTTTGAGCTGAGCTTATATCGAATAAAATATTTTAATTTAGGTCACAACAGTTGGTGTTATGTCAATGGCTTGGAATGATGTTTTGTAAAGAGGGGCTACAATAAGTTAATTCATTTTAAAGTGTGTATAATCATGTATTGGTAAAAACATTGTTTCAGTTTGTTATAAAACTTTTCAAACTTTATATTAAATGTGTCGCATTTGTTTTGAGTTTTTTACAGAATGTACTTTTTTGACGTATTTATAAATGTTTGATTTCAATGCATTCTAGAAAAAAAAACATAAAGCAAACAATTAAATTGATTGTAAAATAGCAACTCAGTTAATTTTTTATCCCATAAATGAGCTAACAACAATGGAATTCATAGCAAGCAACGAATACACATTTATTTTAAATTGCCATAACGTTAACATTCATGGTAAAAATCGAGTTTTAGTTATTAAATAACCGTTAGCGACTACCTATTTCCGGTGAATGTTGCAGCCTCCAGGTAAACATTCATTGATGATGTTGAGAGCGTACTTTTCTGGGAAAGCGTGCTTCTGCCAAGGTCAACAGTTGACAGTGGCTTTTATATATCGGATACTGGGCTTGCCATCATTTTGGAACTATATATATTTGGTTCTATGGTGTTGCTAGTTGACCAAAATAAAGTGCTTTTTATTAATGTTGCAATTAAGTGGCAAGTGCATTAGAAAATTGAGTTTGGTCACATGATGCTGCACAGTTTTTGGTTTGGCTATTAAATATGGAACATTAGGTCATTGGAAGGAGAGCGTAGAAGTTGAAATTAAAAATTAATCGATTTTGAATCGTTAAAAGCTCATCATAAATAACTCGGTAAAATAAAGTTTAACTGGTAAAATAATAAACTAAGCTACAGATTATATATAAAATATAGTAGTGCGTCGTAAATAATCAAGTTGTGGTCATAAAATATCTGCTATTGAGCGCAGCAAGGAAAAGTTTTCTTGCCTTCCTAAAACATAGACTATAAATCAGCCTTTAAAGGTTTTTTTCAATTATTATTTTTTTTTAATTACAAGCTCAAACACTTTTCCTGATAGTTGCAGTCGCCTACATTTAGACGTCATTGCCACCCACTCTGAAAAATTATCAACAAATTAGCTGCTGAAAATAACTGGAGCAGCAACCATTTTGTCTTAAGTGCAGCATCACATGGCACATTGTTTCTTAGACGTTTCGTAAACATTCGCCGAGCATAAGATTAATGCAGGGGCATTTGCCTCTTAACTAGCGAATTAAAGCTCACTTAATTGGCACTGACTTGTTAGCGATTAACTCTTAACAATTTTGGGCATAATTAGGTTTTTGAACTGAGAAAAAATGGGCCAAGGATGTGGTTGTGATTCAACATTAAATCAGAACAAAGCTTAGTTGAAACAGTTGGTTAATCTGATTATCGTTTTCTTTTTAAATGAGTTCACAATTAGGAAAGACAAAAGACAAGAAAAGAGCCGCTTCACTGTTTTTATAATCGTGAACAGGAATGATATAAGAAATTATTACTTATTTTCATAATAGACTCATAATACTTTTTGCTAGCCCAATACTTACATTGAGAGGCTGTTAAGTGTTAGGTACTTGAAATGCAATCCTAAATCTGAATCTGGGCAGCACACCTCAGAAAATAGTTAAATTTATATATTTACATTAAAAAAAAGAGCTGAAGGTCTAAAAATAGATAATAAAGGCCCAGCTTGGTCATAATAACCTTTAAAACAAGAGAAAGAATACTAAAAAAAATAAGTAGAGTGCACGATTACCAAATTGATAAAGGGTTTGAACCAAATTATATAAAAACATAACATCTTTATTATGATGCAAAAGTTGCCTTGGTGACAGTAATTTTCGTCTACTGCTTAAGCATCCCACTGTTTTAGGCTTATCTAATGTCCGTTTCGTCTACAAGTAATGAATATTTTCTAATCCTTATTTGGTGAGCAATAAGACAGCTGTCAAAATTTGGGACATGCGTTGTCAATTACAATTTAGCCCCAAAATGAAATTCAATACGCCGCGAATACGCGTAATACATTATATACCTAATAAGTAAGTATTCGTATATAAAGTACATATAGTAAGTATAGTAAGTATATAAGATATTTGAGATTATTGATATTTGATCATTAATTATATTTGCGCATGGCGGGGCTTCGTTGCAGACACACAAGAAAAAGAAAGTTAGCTTAGCAAGCAATCATATAAAAAGCGCCAAAGTTAATTGATTAAAAAAAAGCGTGAACGGGGTAGCAGTTTGTGTGGTTGCAGGATGTGAGTGGAACGTAAGTGAAAGTCGCAACAGGAGCACAATTTGCTTTATTAAATTGCCATTGACTTAAACTGCGAACTGGGTTAACTAAGTATTGTAGTTTAATCATACGCCATGTGGAACATCGATGCTGCTGTTTAGATCGAGAGATATAGAACGAGCGTGGTCGTAGTTGCATGACGTCTTGTTTGCAAAAGTTCTGTAGCATTTAACGCAATCGGTTGTGTGGTGGACAAGCGCAAAAGCTAAACACAAAACCAGGCCATTTGCCACGCCCTTAAATCAATGTTCACCCCGTTACATCCAATCTTCTGCTATGCTTATAAAATGATTTATGAAAGGAACGGCAGTCGCCGTTGGACACGAATGCAAATGGCATTGGCAACAGAAAATACATATAGCACACAGTAAACAAAAACAAATGCCAATATAAATACACACACACACACAAAATATGGCAAACAGATACGTATATGGATACGTTTACGCTAGGGCTGTAAAGCCCGGGCCCATACTCATTTGTTCGTTTTGACGGCGTTATAAATTACAGTGATTGACGCGTTGCGTGTAGTCTTAATTATACAATATGACTATCTGTATGTGTGTGTGTGTGTGTGTTAATATTTAATATTATTGCAAAAAGTTAAACGTTGGCCATTCAAAATGCTTCTTATCCTGACACAGACAAATAGTTTCAGTTACGTATAGGAAAGCTTATGTCCAAAGTCCAATCCTTGCTCTTCCACAACGAAACTCATGATATTTGAGAGATTTTCTTTTCGGAATCTAATTGGTATATCAATGCCCTGTTACCCTAAGCGGCTGTTTAGCCAAAAAGTCGTTTGTAAAGTAGCATTTTTGGCTTGAGGCTCTTTGAGATATAACTTTGTTAAGGCTTTACTAAAGTTGAGATATTACAAATATAAATTTCCTATAGGATATCTACAGTTAATGTTGTAGCACTCTGTAATAGAATATTTCTATGCTAACCATTTATCATACACATTTGCTTGCAATCAAAATTCACTTTAGCTTTCTGGCACATTAAGTGCTCACTTCAAATGAATATTCAACGCAATACTTTAAATGCTTTGAAATACATGCATTTATACGAAAAATTTTGCCTTCAAGGTTTTAAACTCTTAATGCGCATTTTAAACGTAAAGAATTTGCCCTTCTTGTTTTCACTTTTTTTTTATAAAATTATTTGCTTTAAATTGCTAAAGGGGAAATCGATTTAAGCTATACACCCTTTTTGGTTTGCTCAAGTGTCAATTAAATTCGGTTAAAGTACATTCTTAATTAAATATAGCGTTTGTTGGTTTTACAAAATTCCTGGAAAAGCAAAATGTTGCTATAGTTTCCAGTTTGTTTACACTAATTGCGGTTCCATCATTATTTTCATTATTGTTATTATAAAACGTTTGCCACTTTTTTTCAAAAAGCATAAACAAGAAATAATGTATATGCATATAAAAATAAAGGATGTACGGTTTGCTTTCCATTCAATCTTTGTGTACATGCAGCTAAGCTGATAAACCTAAAATTGCATTGCTCATACGCAGTGTACGCCACAGGAGGGAAACTTTTTGATGCACGACGATTGCTCTTTAGTGGGCTTTACTATGCAGTAAGCTGTTGTTGTACTTTATTTATTTTTTCTTTACTCCGTCAGAGGGTAAAGTAATTTGTCTAGATAAGTGAGCAAACTGTGATGAGGGATGAAAATGTGAACAAATGGATATGTGATTGCTTTAAGGAAATGATACAATAGAGCTTTTACTATCAAGCATTTGCTTTAAGAATTCGGAACCTTAACCTTCATTCAGTGCATACACTTGAAATGTAAGATATTTAAATCAGGCAATCAGAACTAATAAACTATAATTACTTAGTTGATATAAGTTGTAAGTCAATCACAGCATTGGCATCCATAACAACCATCTATACTTGAGGCTTTGCTGCAGCTTGGCCAAACAATGGATAGAGATGGTATCTGGGTATGATTTATGCATAGACGTTCGATAATTTAAAGTCGTTTGGCCATTATTCGGACTTTTGACTGCTGCCAGATGCTAGGTTCCAGCTGCCTGCTGCCGTTGGCAGATAAGTGGCAAGTGACAGAAATGTGGCACAACTGGCAATAGCCTCAGCAATCATTAAGTCGTTAAGCTTAAATTTTAACTTTAAAACTTGACAACTTGTAATTGCCTTAAGCTTAACTGCAATTTTTAGCATATTTTTGTTGTCTATTGCTTTATTTGACCAAGTTTGTCACGCTGCTAATTATAAGACAAACAAAGAGACACACACACACACACACACACATAGAATATTCGAACTCATGCTTTACAAAACAACTTGCCTTACCTTAACTTAATCAAAAAGTTTTCTGCTTTCTGCGTCACCTTTTGAGGTTGTTGGCCGTATAAGTTAGGGTCAACTTATTGACAGCTGCAGAAAGTTTTGCAAAGTTTGACCTAAAGCAGTTCACTGTAGGCTTCACAAAAACTTGCACACGACTTGTTTAAAAATGTCATAAAAAACATAAAAAATATTTTTCAGTTAACAATGGATGTAGTGTTTTCTTGGTCAGCATGAGCAGCAAGTATATCATTTGGTATACAAGTAAGCTAAACTTCATAAAAGTAATTGTGTATAGGGTATTTATTTTAACGCATTCTATCTCATTCTTCTTATGCTGAAACTGAATCACTTTAGTTACTTGAATTTGTTTTTTTGGTCAAAAGCAATGGCAATGCATTTCATTTTAAACTGTTAAGTAAAAATTCTAGCAGAAAAAAGTGAAAAATTAATGTAAGCGAGATATTGGCATCGATTGGGATAGCCGCTCTTAGTGCATCTCTCAGCTCTACTATCGGTTTTTTGCTCTTTTGGTTATTTTTCGATTTCCATTATAGTATTTAAATGTTGTTTCCAATCATCGCTGCGCACTTAAAGTTTTATCTCTGCTTAATTGAACTCGTAAGGATTATGACTAAGGCTTGTAGGTTGGGTAGTATTATTTAATAAATGTAAAACTAAAATTTAATAAAAAAAAATACAAAATAAAACCTTAAAGCAGCTATCAATTTGAACAATGCTCTTAAATCCACAATAACGATGAAAACTTTTATAGCATACTTTTAAGCTGTTCCAAAAAAAAAAATATTTGCGGTCTGCGGTCGAAAAGCTTTTGCGGCTTAACAAGCTTTTAGAAATATTTCGCTAATTTGCGCGTTTATGTTCCTATAGGAACTTGAATGCGGCCGCATAGCTGTCGGCCATTTAACAGCAACCAATCTACGGCCAAAGTAGTGAAGAAAATTGGCTCGGATTCATGCGAATTCCAAACACTCAAACCAAATCGATGGTAAGCAAATACTTTTGCAATAAATTAACGTCAAGGTGCGCCAAGTGGGCAAGTGTCGGCTTTCTGGACACAAAACAACAACTATGACAACAAAAATATTAAGAACAATAAGAAAGTCGAATGGCAATTAAATTGGCACCACGAGTGTTGAAAGCCCGTAAGTTGACAGCCTTTGGGTGTTTCGGCAACACGGTAAAAAGCGCTTGCTGCCGTTTGCAACTCGCGACTCTTCCTTTTGAAGCTGGCAATTTTATTGCGCTCAATTAAAAGTTGCCTCCAATGCTCAACTGGATCGCAACTTTTGTGCCCCGTGATTTTTCGCGGCAACCGTTTCCCATTCCATTTCTTCTCTGCTCAATAACAAATGTGCAAAGTTTAGTGAATTAAATGCGCCACAAACGACCTTGCGGGCCAATCTCCTGGGGAAAACCAATGTCAACTAAAGTCGCGTCGTCAAGTTGTGCAACGAGGCGTTAAGCAACTTTTTGAAATGATTTTTCAACGGATGTTCGCCAAACCTACCTACCACAAGATAAAAGTTGCACATTTTTGAAGAACTTCAGTTTACGTTGATAAATAAGTTTGTACCTAGCATGTATTGGATGACTTGTGCTTTTATTTTGCTTTTAAAATGTCATCAATATTATGGTTGCTTTAATTTTATACTTTGGAATTTACTTTTACTGCTTCAGTCTTTTATTACCAAAAAAATGAAACACAAAACTAAGTAAATTGAAGTGTATATTGAAGATACAGGAAATGTTTTACCTACAAGATTTTACTTAAAATACTCAAAAATTTAAAATATTTACTTTAAAAATTTGGCTGAAAGTAAATTTGGCATGACAAACTTTATTAATTAGCAGTCATTTACAGCGCAGCAAGTGAGGTAAGGTGAAAAAACTTTTGTTTGTCAAATAGTTATTAGTGTTATTGAAAAGTGTTGAGGTGCTGTGACAATGGTAGCTTGTTTATCTGGGGGTGCCGGGCCCATAATGTACAGTTGCGAAATTTTTAAAACCTTTAAAAACAAAGCGAGTATATATTTAAAACTCTTTGAATTTCCCCTAAACGTAGAGTAAAGTTTTTATTGGTACAATAATTGGAAAACTTGGCTTTGTTTTGCTATTGCCCTAATAGTTTGGTCATTCGCTTTAATGCTTTGGTATTAAAAAAATATACTACAAACAAACATACTACTTTTTTGTTCTCTAAGAAAAAAAGTTCGCAGTGTTATTTTACAGTTCGCAGCTTTAGTACCTTGAATTTTCTTTGCATTGGACACAATAGAGTTGGGGGTGTTTTAAACGTTTAAAGTTGCTTGAGTGAGTTGAGAGGATAGGTGCGTTTTGTTGTTTTTTGGAAACATTCATGACTAAAGTAATTGGGTTAGGTGTAAATATTTAAGTCCACGTCGATAAGATAATAGTTTAAAAAATTTTGTTGGTTGTAAATATTTAATTTTGCAGATTATAAATTTGCTTGAATAAAGAGTACATCGTATTTTACAACAATATATTTATTTTACTTTGAAACAGAGTATTTCATGAGACTTATGTTATTTGCGAACTCCTTTTTCAAAACACAAAAATATTGAAAAATTTTTAAAAAATATACAATGAATACTTTACCAAGTAGTGTCAAAAAGGGTGTCTGTCAGCTGCTAACCTTGAACCGATTTGGTGTTCAACAGTGGCTAAAGACTTTCGATACGATCATCTGTGATGCGGATGGTGTGCTATGGATCGATTCGCAGGCAATAGAGGGCGCTGCAGAAACATTTAATGCAATACGGGCAATGGGTAAAAAAGCATTTATCTGCACAAATCATTCGTCTACATCACGCGAAGTACTTTGTGCCAAGGCACAGGGTCTGAAATTTCTTATAAGCAAGGATGAAATGTTGTCATCGTCTGGCGCATTGGCTCGCTATTTGCAGGAGCGTAAGTTTGAGGGCAAGGTCTACATTATGGGTGGCCAGGGTGTCGCCGATGAACTAAAAGCCGTGGGCATTGAACATTTGCCAGTTGAAAAGGATACCATGTTGGGAGCCTCAATGGTGCACCATGCTCGGCTTATGCCATTGGACCCTAAAGTGGGCGCTGTTGCAGTGAGCATTGATGAGCATTTTAATGTCCCAAAGCTAATGAAAGTCTGCAGCTATTTAATGAACCGAAAAGTGCTCTTTCTGGCCACCAGTCAAGATCGTTCATTACGTGTCGCTCCAGATTGCTTTATACCCGGCTCTGGTTCTTTGATAGCTGCTGTCAAATCGGTGACTAAGAGATCGCCATTCACCTGTGGCAAACCCAACACTTTTATGTGTTTGCACCTGGTAAGAAATGGAATTATTAAGCCAGAACGCACATTAATGGTGGGCGATACGTAAGTAAATTTCTGATATCATGTTTCTTGAAATAAACTAGCTTCTTTTAGCTTGTATACGGATATACAATTTGGTTATAATTGCGGCTTCAAAACTTTGCTGGTTGGCACTGGGAATAGTAGCCTGAATGATGTGACCAAGGTGCAGGAATCTAAGCATCCTTTGATGTATCAGCAAGTGCCTGATCATTATTTACCAAAGCTCTCGGATTTGCTTATGTTTTTGCCGTCCAGAAATGGTTAATCTGTTGTGGAGTACTGACTGCATTAGATTTAATTTGTACGAAGACAATAAAAGACTTACAAACAAACTTGCGGACACGTTTAACTTTAGTTCGATGTCCTGATCAATTATAGATAAAAATTGTTGTGGAGGTCTCAAATGCCTTCCTTCAATGAATTACAAATTATGTGACGATATTATAATACCCTCGGCAAGGTTATAGTGAGACAAAGACTGTGGATTTAGCAAAATAACCAAACTGAAAACATGTTTTGTTTACTCTAAACATTTTCACATGCCATAGCCGATACTTAAAATAAGTAAATAAGTAACACGGACATTGACATAAGGTGACTAATGTTGTACACTGTACTCAGCTTTCATACCTACATACTCACTTTTTAGATAGAGTAGAAAAATCTTTAAACACATAGGCTGTAAAATGAGTCGTTGATGATTTAATGGATTCCAACTCTAAAGCTAATCAAAATCTATGATATGTATTTATTTACTTTTTGAAGATTCCGGTGATATCGCATGCCACCTGTTACATGCTCGTGCACTGTGTCACTATCTTCCTATTTTCAGGGTATACAAACAACAAAAACAACAACAACAATATTGTTAACAGCAAGTACTGAGACACTCAAAAAATATTTGCGGTTTGTAAGCAATGCCGAAGCTGGGCTCTCTTCTCCGGCTTCAGTTAACAGCTTGTTGTTGTTGATCATTTGTCTCTTTCGCACGCAGAACTTGCAGCGATGAGCATTGTTGTAAATTGTGCTCAGAGACAAACAAAGCACAAGACAACAAGCGAAGCTCTTTGTCAGCGAAACTTATAAAAAACCAAGCTTCCAAACTGTTTCCATAACCAGTTCCATGCCAGTGTTCGTGCGGTCGAGACTGTGGAGTAAATTTTTGGAAAGACGGCGATCGACGCTTGGATTTATTTATTTTTGCAAAAATTTATGCACACCAAATAAAGTACAATAATACAATCGATAAAAGTGAGTTACATATTAAAAAAACAAACAAAGTCCGCTGCTGATAAATAAAGTGATATAGTTGAAGTGAAGATGCTCCAAAGGATAAGTTGATAAAACATAAAAGAGAGAGATCAAGTTACACAACAGACATCAAGTAAACATCAAATTGAAAAAGCTGTTTGCCATGGATATGACAACAACATGAGAAAAGCAAATACCAACAACATAACAAAAACAATTATAAAACTTAATAACAATAATCAATTGCAAAAGGCCGCCAAATTTAATATTATAAAGCTAAATAGTAATTCATGTAGCGTCGAATAAAACAAAATAACATTAGCACCGAAAAAAAGGCGGCATTAAAAACTTGGTAAAATTATATTTGTAAAAACTGAAATGAATACCATAAATGCACGTTATGGCAAGTATGCATATTACCGTTTCAACGGTAAACACAATAAATCTGCAAAAGCGAAACCGAAACGAAAACAAACATAAAAGAAAATAAAAACGTTTGTTGCAGCATGCAAAGCCAAACTACTCGATGCTCTGTTATCAATGGGGAAGACAAAGATAATTGAACGTGCCGAATAAGCTTCGTTAAATGCGCTTGATTTTCGTTCAAGGGTATATTAAAGTCGTCAACTGAATTTTTCTAAGTGTTACAGTAGTTAGTTGTTAATGGGTTATTAATGCAAAAGTACAGCACAAATCGTGGGAAATGATGTTATAAGGGTCAATGAATTATGAAAAAATTTTAGAATTGCATATTTAAAACCGTTTTTTCAATATATGTATGTGTATATATTTTTTTTAGCTTTCGCCATTTTCTTGCCATTTGCCGCACAGTCCGATAAAGAGAGAAGCGTGATCAGCGCTTTTCAAACAGGCGCAGCCGCAGTGCAACAAATAACTTGTTGATTGTTAATAAAACCGTCAAAATTGGTTACCTAACGAAAACCTCGTTTGTGCTTAGCGACCGCGTAAGTTATGAATTTAATTAAGGCCTTATTACCAATTTGAACAACCCTTTGTTTTAAGTTATTAAAATTAATGAATAATCAGCTAAGGTTTCGAATTATCCTCGCTTTACATAATTAAAAATATATGTATTGTTCATTAAATAATTTAATTTGGATTTACACCATAAAATTTGTGGTTATATTATATATTGTTGTTGTTAATATTGACTAATAAGTGAAATTAAAGCAACATTTATTCATCAAAATATTAACATATAAATCACTTTTTAAGATTGTCATCTTAAAGCGCTCTTTTAATACAAATTCATGACTAGTTTTGCACGTGTATTTTTCTTATTTAAATTCTTACAACAAATTTGCTTAGCTGTATAATAAAAAAATATTTTGGAATCATAAATGAGTTTGCGAGCTCGTATGCTATTTATTTTACGTTCGTCACTCGAAAAACCTAAAAAAAATATAAACACTTTGAAAGCTTGTCTGACAACGCCCCGTAATTAATAGATAGTTCAGTTGTTGTTAAGATGAGTCGACTGACATCTGAGACACGATTCTGTCTATATAGAAATACATACTTACTAAAAGTTGTTATTCATATGACACGACAAATTTCACATACTAACAGTGTGAGAAAATTGTTTAATAACCACAAATAACAGACACGCTTCAGGGGCACATTTAAATTTTCAAATCAAACTCAAATTCTCAAACTGTGATGCCGTTTAGATACAAATCAGCCAGCTCTACAGTAGAGGAGCAATACGATTCGTCACAACGTCGCGTAGAGTCTAATTACATATAATTTATGTACAAGTACTAGAAGCAAGCAATTAAAATGATTAACATTTACGAGATTCGCTTTAGAATAGCGCATGTACTTCAATTACCTGTACCTGATTACCTAAAGTACAAAAAAACCAACCAAACCAACAACCAAAATAAAAAATGACTTAATTTGTTTTTGAGTGACTATTTTTATGAGTCGCCGATTTTCACACTCCTTTCGATACCGAAACGTGTTCCCAGCTGCCAGCTGATAGTAAATAGTTTGGTGAAAAGCTCAATACAATAAAGTTGATTTTATGTTAGCTTAAAAGCAAGTACATCAACTAACAATAACAAAAACAATAACAATAACAATAACATAAACAACAGCAACAACCACAACAGTTGTCTAGCGCTTCGCCTTGGTTACGTCAACGACGACAACGTCTAAAAGTGGGTCATGGTTAAGTGTATTTTAGCCTAAGCTGCCGATCGTTGCCACAAAAATGCGCCGTTCATTCACTGTTTACGCATTGCTCGCAACGCTACCGTTTAAACTGAACAGAGCCTAACTGTTGTTCAGACTCTTTGCATTCCACATTGCAAAACTCACTTTCATTCGCTCTCTATTTTTTTCCTCTCTTCCTACAGGACGACATGGGGTTTAGTTCGCGCATGGACTGCTGCGGGCAGTTCGTCAAATACAGTTTGTTTATTGCAAACTTTGTGATGTTTGTAAGTAGTATATTCTTCGTTGAGTTTATGCCATAATTATTATTTTTCTTTTAAAATCTTTGTTTCTTAGGTGGGCGGTGCGATTGTCTTCTGCTTGACTCTGTGGACTCTGGTGGATCGCAGCTTTGTCAATGAGCTGCTAGGCACGAATTTATTCTCTGGTGCTGTTTACGTCCTGCTGGTCACATCGGTTATCATTTGTATGGTCTCGTTTTTGGGCTGTGTGGGCGCTGGCAAGGAAGTCAAGTGCTTGCTGCTAACGGTGAGTTATCAAAGACTTTGATATATGATTAAAGAAAGTACATACTATAAATGAATACATATACTTTTTCATACGATAGGTTTCATACGATACTTATATACTGATAATTTGTTTATGCTTGTACTTTATGCTAGTCTTTTTTTTATATAAGATGGGTTTTACATTTGCATAGATCCTATGTTTTACGTAATTATTAAAGATCTTGTTTATTTTTTATGGCTTTTATAAAGGCAGTTTAATGAAAAGCATTTTATTTTAATAAAGTAAAGTCAAAATATACATTAAGTCTTAAAGCAATGCAACTTCAGTTTCTCTTCCTGTTCAGATTGAGCTTCCTTATTTTTCTGATAATATTTTATTATCTATAAAATCAGTCAGTAAGTCGCTGCTGGTATTAAAAAGGTCAGGTGTTAATTATGTAAAAATTTGCCATTTATCATCTGCAGTATTTCATCATTGTTGCGTTGGTTTTCGTGACCATGCTAATTGGCGGAGTCTTAGGTTACGTATTTCGTGAGCGAGTGCAGCAAACCATGCGACAGGTAAGAAGTTTAAAGCATGCCCAACAAAAGATCACTAATCCTTATGCTGAATGTGAAACTATAGGAAATGCGTTCCACAATGGCACTCTATGGCAGCCGACGCGAGATTACACAAGCATGGGATTTGACGCAGGAACGTTTGCAATGCTGTGGTGTTGATACCTGGCACGACTGGAATCGCTATGGCCCAGTGCCTGAGTCCTGCTGTCAGGAGCTGTTCGGGGGACAGCGTAAGGAGTGCACCATCTTTCCCACTATCACGAATTTGTATAATCAGGGCTGTCTCTATGTGACAACCAATTTTATACGAGATCATGCGGCAGTCATTGGAGGCTCATCCATTGCGGTCGCTATACTCATGGTAAGAATTCCCTTACTTGTTATTACAACAGCTATTTCAAATTAAATCTCAATATTTCAGATCTTTGGCATGATATTTTCTTGTTTGCTCTTTAATATGATTGAATAGCATCACATTTAAGAAAAGAAGCTGATGCAGCAGTTGGAACAAACTTAAACACCATTTCTAAATGTATTCCATAATGTTAACTTAAGAGTATTATTCATGTGTATGATATGTGTATGTAAGATTTGCGTTTTCTGTATTATGTATATATGCTTGTATACCTAAACTTATGTTCTTTATATGTATGTAAACTATACTGTAATATATGCCAAGTGTTTTGTTAATTTGTACTTGTGCATTAATTTTGTTACATAATATTCTAGTAATTTTTGATACGTTTTGTAATGATATTAGAACGCATAAGAAAAAAATGAAACTGCAACCTCAATATAAAATTGTTATAATTAAAACAATAAAGCTTGGTTTTTATTGTCGATATTTCAGATAACAGCAGCGATGAGAAGTGAATCGGGAAAGTAATAAACTTTTTAAAAGCTGTTCGAGTTTAAGAACGTATGATTATGATATGAGAAAAATCAAAATCGTCCACAAACTAAAATTGTTTATAAAGCACATTAAAGTACTCATATATACTTCGTTCGAGCTCATCACATTTGATCACATTTAAATCAAAAATATTTTTATACGGCTTACTATAATTTCAACACCTCAAAGTCAAAACATTTAGTTTGTTTGAATAAAATATTTGCTTACGATCTAAAATACTTATTGTGATTTTTGTTGTCTAGTCCACCCAGACACAAAACTCAAAAGTAAACAACTCCAAGCTAAGCCAAAAATGCTAGGTAGCATTTCTAGGAAAGAGGCGATGCTTAACTGGAACTGCATTAACCTGACCGCGTTGCCCAAGCAAACTGTGCGTCAATGGTTGGGCACGATTGAGACGGTGCTCTTCGATGCGGATGGAGTGCTATGGAACTTTGAGACACCAATTGCTGGTGCCGTGGAAGTGTTTAATATGATCCAATCGCAGGGCAAACGCAACTATCTTGTGACCAATCGTTCGACCTTGTCATGCAAGAATATTCTCAAGAAGGCCACCGATATGGGCCTGAAGGTGGAAAAGAGTACTATATTATCTGCATCGTTGGCACTGTCTAACTATTTGGCTTCGAAACAATTTGGAAAAAAGGTGTTTCTTGTTGGTGATGCGGGCATTGGTGAAGAACTTGCCGAAGTGGGCATTTCGTCAATTAATGCAAAATCTGAAGAGTTGGAAACATCAATGGCTGCATTTGCCAAGGGATTAAAACTGGATCCAGATGTTGGTGCCGTTGTTGTTGGCCATGATGATAACTTTAACATAGCCAAACTTATAACAGTTTGCCGTTATTTGCAAAATCAAAATGTTCTCTTTTTGGGCATCAGCCTGGACAAGTCGTTTCCTGTGTGCGATAAACGTTTGATTATTAGCTCTGGTCCGATAATAGCAGCGGTTAAAACTATGAGTGAACGCAAGCCATTTATACTGGGCAAACCGAATCCATGGATGTTGCGTGGACCAATTAATGATGGCTTAATTAATCCGCGAACGACACTCATGATTGGCGACACGTGAGTTTCTAGTTGGCTTAATCAATAGGTCAAGCATTAATTTAAAATTACTGTAGTCTTGAAACAGATATGATGTTTGCCTATAACATTGGTTGTCAATCGCTCCTAGTGGGCACTGGAGTCTCCTCCATGAAGGATGTGGATAAGATACTTAATAGTGACAACAAGAAACGGAAGATTTTAGTACCAAATTTCTATTTGCCTAATTTGAAGCCATTTCTTGAGTACCTTGGTTAGTTGGGTTTTTTGAGGAAAAGTAAAAGTTGTCATACTATCTTAATGTTTATTGGTTCACACTGCACACAAATTGTAAATTAGGTTAGCATCAATCAATATTTTGCCAATAGCTCCAATGAAAATCCATTCATATTTTGTCGCCTTTCAATTTCGCACTATCCTTTTGCCGCAATCTTTGGTCTGGCTGTGGCAGAATCCTTGTCAAAAGTTTGACAAGCGCAGCCATCGCATAACTCAACGTTATAGCAATGAAGTCGTGGTGGTGCTGTGGGGTGACATTTTAGTTAAGCCTTCTTGTCTCTTACTTCACACCCTTTCATTAAAGCTGCCACTTAGACTGCCACGGACAGACGATGATTTTTTCTTTCCCGTCAAGCACTGTATACCAAAACAAAATATCTGCAGTGACCAGTGGCCACTGTTGGCGACATCTGTGCGGGGCATTCAACACAAAAAAAAAATAAATAAATGGGCTGCAAAGTGTATGCGCGACAGTGTGTGTGTGTGTGTCTGTGTAAAGCACACTCTGGTCGCCGCGTGCCACGTGCGTTTTTAGGGTTTCCGTTGTCCTTTTTATACCCTGTATGCGTGTAAGCGTTTAGTTTGTTTATTACTTTGTTGTTGCAGTTGTGTAACATTCGTTTGCCATTTAATATTAAACTCATAATTCACATTTTTAAGTGTTAGCGTTATTATTGAATGCTTTGTTGTTGGTTGCGCAATTTTTTAATCAATAAGCATTCAAAATGGCAGAAGAAAGCATTGTAAGAAACCAACCAATAGCCAATGCCTAAAATAGCAATCAAATTTTTGTAGATTATACGAGTGCTTAAATTATGAATTATCCAATAAAAAGTACAAGTACTTATCGATATAAATAGCTGAGGTATATATTTTCCTGAATTAAAGCCTCAAACCAGATGCTCGTCTTTTAATGCCTTTAATAAAATCTCTTGATATATTTATTTGCTGACTGGTACACATTGCCTGTTTTGACTGTACATGTGGGAACTTGTATTACGAAAACTCTCTTGAGATTCGAACTTAAACTAAAGATATGATATTTTAACACAGTTTAATCAATAAAACTATATCGATTGAAATCAAAGTAGTCTTCTATTTCATACTAAATTTGAGTTGTGGGCTTTCAATTTTCAAATTGTGTTTTATTCAATCAGCTAAACCATTAGTTATTTGCTTATTTGTTTCTCTCTCATTTTTCTATTCAAAACATGGTATTTAATCACTTAATTCACATTGTTGGGAATTGCAAACAAATCGGCATTGCGCTAAACAATCACACTTTAAAATAATTAAGCTAATTTACATTATTTAAAACAAATTGCAAACGCTTAAGATAATTTGCTTCTTTTTTTCCTTAAATAGGGTAACATCATTTCGGTTAGAAAATTTACGATATGCAATTTATTTTCAATTGTTATTTTAAGCTTGATTTTTTTTTTTAAAGGCGCCATCAAAGCTCTATATGGCACATACACACATAGCATATATCTAGACAAGAATCATGTCATTGATTGCCAAACATTTGTTTATATATATTTTTCTGTATTCCACAAGCAAAGAAACCCGGCCATACAAATGGCAACTTACCATGCTGTGCAAGGAATGAGCAGTTTGACACTGTAATTGCAAGCATTCAAAGCTAATTGTATAAGGAGTCCAAATGCTCGAATGTTTGGTGCGTAGTTTAGTTGTACTTTAAGTTAAACTTATAGCTCGTGGAGCCAGCAGCCGCAGGGCTGTTAAGATCTTGATGGCAGATAGCAGATAGTACTTGCCACACAGAAACCCACCCTGCAGCAAGTGCTTGGCAGAAAATAGAGTCCTGGGACTACTCGGACGGAAATCGAGTGTGTCAAGTCTTGACAATGCTTTGCAATTTAGTTGACGCAAAAGTGCCTTGAAAACTTGCTTCAAAACTTGGCCACAAGTTGAAAAAGCACACAAACACAAACACATGGCCAACAATAATTAAATTTGAAGTTGTGCAGCTTTTGATGTGCTGACAAAGGCAAGCTAATTAATTTGACTGGCACCACGATGGGGTCAACACTTCAACCCAGCAAACTAAATATCGTTTGTCAAAGCATTACAAAACGAAAACTCATCACCATCTAATCATCCACATTGCATTAAAAACACATCAAACTGTTCAGACTGCGATTTCAGACAAACCCCAAACTCAAACGCAAGCCCACACACAAAGTCATCAGCATTTCAAATAACTTTACTCTAGTACTTTGTGGTCTCTTGTCTATGCTAAGTTGTTGTTCCGACCTTTATAACACTGTTTATATTAACCTAAACTGATTTATTGTTTTTATCACTAAATCCAAGGCGACACTCGAATGCTGGTGGCATAAACTTAGCCGATAGAAGTGAATTCTCTTTGGCTGTTGTTGTTATTACTCCATTTAAGGTAAATTTTCATAGCACACTTTTCTGGGAGGCATGGCAAAGAACCAAATTGCTTAGCTGTGCATAAATTTACAAATTTTAATTATTTGTGCATTTATTTGAATCCTAACGCTAACACGTGGCATGCATAATTCTATTTGTGCTGCGATTATCACATGGCCAAGATTCAGTGCGTTTTATTATTGTTAGTTTTATCCATGTATTTTGTATTAAAGCACATTACACGCCGTACACGATTCACCTGATAATTATTATAAGGAAATTCCTTTGCGTCTCGTCATCAACTTGGAGCGCACACCACGTTCTCCGCATAGGTAAATTCGTAACAAGAAACACAATCCACACAACCAACTAAATGACTGAGATTTTCAGTTACAGCGGGCCACAATAAATTTTATTGTAAGTAGCCATTAGGCATGCTCATTGCCATTTTTAATCTTGCCAACGATGGGCATCATAGTCAGGCCCAACTGTAATAACGGTTATTGTTCCCCACAAAGCAATAATTGAAAGTCTCTCATTAACATATTTAAACAGTATTTTTCAGGCATTTATTTTTATTTTGTATTTTAGTTCTCGGGCAAATATTGAGCTTGAGTTGCTTGTTTTGTTTTTTGATTTTTCTTTAAAAATAAACAAAAGCTAAGTCAAACAAATATTTAATTTACATTATCTTTGTAGCAACCATATATGCTTTGCATAAGCTATATAACTAGTTATACACGAAATATTTACAAGGTCAGTTTTTTGCTAGTTTCATACAATGGCAATAGTATTGGGAGGTAAGATGAGAAAATTACCTTAATAAACACCTGGAAATGTTTATAAATGTTTATATTAAAGTGTATTTGTCTGTCAATGTAATGTTCCAATTGATATACTTTCAGTTGATGTTATTTTTATGATCCTATGTTAAACAAACTTTGAGCTAGATATTTTTTCTTTTATATCCTTCTTGCCGACAATTTAATATTTTGCAACGTAGTCACAATCAAAAATGCATATAAAACACAAGCTGCTATTGATAACAAAATGAAAAAGTTTTCTTCAATTTAAAGCACACCAATCAGTTAGAAAAATCAAATAAACGAACATAACAAGCACAAGTGGAAATGTGGAATAGTCTGCTTTATTGAAAGCAAAAACTTGACGCTAATAAATTAAAGTACCTTTAAGCTCTCAATAGTTTTTTTTTTGGCAATTCAGTTGCCCGGATATAAATGAAATTTGATATTCAACTATGGATTTTTTCTATTATTTTATTTTATTATTATTTTTTTTTTCGCTGTTAAAGTACGGCAACATTTCGTGTTAGACAGCATTTCATTTTTGTTTTAAAAGCTTTAAATTAAATCCTCACACAATTTTCATTTAGTTATTATGACGTCTTTAAGTATCACATTTCGAGGACGTTCATAATTTTTAATCTAATCATTGTTGCTATATAAAGTAAACGTTTTATGCAATCTTAACCAAAGGTTTTTAAAATTGTTTCGCCTTGTTTTTTCATAATTTAAATAGATGAGGTTTTTCTGCTAGATAAGCCTAAATTATTGAACTCAGTCTAGCCCTCTTAAATTTTGAAAAGACATTTAAGAAAATATAATATTTCTAAAAAAATCTCATTAATGATTTGATTAAATATTCTAGAGGGAAAAAAATATTGTTTTTTGAGGGTTTTTGTATTCAAAAATCACATGCACATATTAATTTATGTGTTATAAGTAAAACAAAAGATTTTATAACCAATTTACTAAGTAAAAGTTCACGCTAATTAATGTATAGTGAAAAGAATAAAGTTAAAATATAATTGCAAAAGTTTCACTAAGGGATTGATAATGAAAAATTTCGATTTGCTATTATCATTTTATTATTATTTAGCAGATTATTATTAGATTATTGCCTAGAAGTGTACGGTTGAGAAGGACCTGAAGCTTAGATAAATAAGAGTCTAAGAGAGAGAGAGAGAGAGAGAGAGAGAGGAAGAGTGAGAAAGACTTAACGCTTATCACAAAGTAACTCGACGCTTGGCGCGCTTCAGTTTTTTAAGCACTCTTAGCAAGTATATACAAAGTATTTATTTACATTTCTGTATGACTAGAAGATTACTGGTATTTGCAGAATGTCGTTGCCTCAAAAACCGGATGAGACATGTCCAAGTTTCTTGGCATCCGCGTTCCAGTCGTAGCCAAGTGACGTATTATTGTTAGTTGTCGAATTTGTGGTGGAAACGGAACGCTGCATTTCCCTCGGACCAGGATAGTAGACAACCGGACCTGGTGAAGGCGCTCGATTTCGGTGAATCTTTACCAGACCCGGTGAACCGGAGACTTGAGTTAGCCGTACACCATTTAGTGAGCTGCTGCCACCACCCGCGGCAACCAGATAGGTGGTTGTAGTGCTGCGTTGTGTTCCGTGTCGCGAGAAGCGGCCGGATGAACGATGGTTCATTGTGCCGTCGCCGTTGTTCGAAATGGAGCTTTCGTAGTGTATAAGATCCGGCTGGTCACGACTCTTGCGTCGCTTGAAAAAAATGAGTAAGAAAATGCGCTTAAACTTCTCCCCAAAAATAATGTAGATGAGAAAGTTGACGCTGCTGTTAATTGTGATGAGAAGATTCGACACCTTGGTCACCTTGTGATCGATGACACTATAAAATGCTTCCGAGATGTTCAGCACCAGTGGCAAAAAGTTGAGCATAAAGAAGACAATGACTACGCATAGCAGCATTGTGGCCAGTCCGATTTCCCTTTTCTCCGATCGAGATAAACGCTGACGTTCTCGATTCGCAAGCTTCACCTGCCTATAGATCAGACAATTGAGTATGGCCAGTGTGAGAAAGGGTATAATGTAGTTGACAATCAGATAGCACCAGTGTATGTAGATATTTATATATGTTGGATTACGTCTGAGTGCCGATGGACGCACACAATGCAGCACAATATCCGTCTGAGGCAATTGATAAGACACCGTTAGCACCTCCCAAAATCGAGGCATGTTATACGCCAATGAGAAACCGACGCAAACTATAAAGTAAATCTTGGCACGTCCATAGGTGCAAAGAGCACGCGCTCGAAGTGGATGACAAACGGCCACATAGCGTTCCAGAGTTACCGTAAATGTCATATAGATGCTGGCCGTTTGGGCAATCATGCCAATGGGGAACATTGCTGGCGATATGAACGGATACACATAGTTGTAGTAGCCAAAGAAGTGACCCGTATACGGATAAATGGACGGTATGCCAAACAGCAGCATGGAGCTAATAATCAACATCGTGTCGCAACGTGCCAGACCCGTTAACAAATAGTTAATACTTGAACGCATTTGAGGACGTGATAATATGATCATCGATATCACATTGCCCAATATGCCCAGGATGCCGACAATGTTCAGTATGACGCCGCATACCCAAAACTCGATGCAATTATTCTCCATCTGCGGATTGTAAACCTCCTCACAGATCCGTGTCCAATTTGGCTCATCGCCCAACTGCTCCATTTGTGGAAACAGATTTGTATAGCTCTCATTGTTGTTCCGATCAATGTCATTGGCATAGCTGCTGTTGAAGAGCAATCGTTGACCTGCATCGTAGAGCAGCGGACCTAGGGTGCTTTCCAATGGATCGATTATCTCATAGCTCACTGCATCCTGCTCAGATTGCCCCGTTGCACTGGCCAAAAATTGATCCACATTGATGGGCGCCCAGTCGTAGTCGGCTGGCGAGGATGGGGGCATCACACCAGCATCCATGCCATGTGTTTCTATTTGCTGCTGCGGTTCACGAGCAGAGATCGGTTGCGGTTATAAAAGAAAAACAAATAGAACGAGGACAACTGTTGTCTGGCATTTAAACATTTAGTATATCGCAACTTTTGCCGTAACATAAATTGTTTGTAGTTGTAGTTATTCGTGTTTTTGTTTTTTTGCTGTCAGCGTCACACCTGTGTGCACTCACTTGCCTCGTCCTGCGTCCTGTGTTCGTCCTTCACAGCAGCTTTGTGCAATACTCGTTAGTTGGGCCTGTGCTGCTGGGCGTGACTAAAACTTCGTTGCTCTTTTTGTTTGCTTTTTCGTTTGGAGCTTTTACACTGTTTTGCTAGCTGGTTACTTTAAAAGTCTCGTTGTTGTTGTTAACACTTTAAGCTGCAAAGAAAGGAAATGAAAAATGATAAGCACTTCAATAATAGGCTTTGTAATGTTTTTCTTGCTTTTGTATGCAGGTCAGGTGACTCTAAGCACGCTGTACAAAAACAATTTTTGTAACAAGCTAAGTTGCTTATTTGTCGTGCAATTTGTGATCTTAAGGTATGTGTAAAGAAAATATGAAAAGTTTGTATTTTTGCTCACACTATTAGTTGCCATTGCGGAGAGCTTGTTTAATGTTTACATTTGGTGTCAATTTGGACAACTCATAAAACATAACTACTTGGAAAAAAATATATACTTGTGCTTTTAATTTATTTATTTAAAATAAATTGACATTTTGTTTGTCGCACACAAGGACCAAGTTTAATGTCTCTAGCTTTAAGGAAAACAGAAATAAGATATAAAAGCATGAGATAAATGTTTCAAATTCCTATATTTTATCGTACCCTCAAATTGGAAAACATTTAACTGACACTTTTTTTTAAAGCGAATGTCAAATATATTCTGAAATTACACATTAAAGTCACTTTGCTATGGAAGAATGGGTCATATTTTGCAGAAAAAAGATAACAATTGGTCATTTCCATATAAGAAATTATAAATATCACTCATTTAAGTTGATGTTATTTATTAGAGCTACAAAATACTCCCGACGTTGTTCACTTAAAAGATTAAAAATTTTATCTGCCGTTTAATGTTGATCATAGGGCAAGTATTCAAATTCGACGTTTCAAAGCCAACACGTTAATTTTTGTCAAATTTCTTATCCTCCTTCCCATTAATTTATTATACTTAGACTTAACCAAATTTTTTAGAGCACCAGATTGTAAAGATTAACATGAACATTATGTTTTTACACTTTACATTTTGTTTACTCATCCAAAGACCACTTGACATTTGTTTACTCATCCAAAAACTTTTTTTATTATAATTTTCCACATATAAAAAAGAACAGTACTTTGTTAATAAATATGCAGTTACCTTGGGCATTTAATTCACTCTGTGATAAAAACTTTTTATGTTTGAAACAAATTCCATATCTTTTTAAAAATGTAATAGCCAACCTTTTATACAGGGTGGTATGTTTTTACAATCGGCACAAACATAAACACTTTTAGAAACGCTGCATTCTTTGATGCGATTTCATTAGGTTGACAGTTGTAACTTTTTGATTTGATTTCCACGTTATGTTTTTTTTTTTTGTGAATTTATTTTTCAGAACACTCAAACGTATGTTTTTGTTTTATTTATTTATAAATTGATGTGCTGCTCGCCAGCGAATTGCTTTTTGCTTTTTCTTGCTTATAAGAATTTTTAATATTTTCCGATCTTGATTATTGTGATGCTCGCTTTAACGCAACTGAACTTAATTGCATTTTATTATGTTGTAACAATTTTGTATGCACCTTTCACATCTATCAAATTTAACGACAGCAACTTCAAAACATGTTAATTACGTTTTTGTTAACAAAATTTTGGTTATTAATACTTTCAATTATATTTGCTTGCCTATAACCGTTGATCATATAAACAAAAATATCAGCATTTCTCTCCTTAGTATGTAGGATTTATGTTGTCACCTTGCTCTTTGTTTGGCAAGTGGTATTTTTAAAACAAACTCAGCGTCACCGGGAGCTATATACTATACTATGTATGTTGGTGTATATTTTACGTTGCGCACGAACACGTTGAACGCTGACAGCCAACTGCGCCGCCAGCCAAATTCCGCTCGCTTTTCCGGCTGCCGCCAATACAAGATGTTGTCTTTTACGTTTATTGCGCATGCACCATGTTGCCAAGGTTCGTGGTCTATTGTTTGGCCAGCTGTTAAGAATTTCATTCATAAAAACCATTGGCGCCATTTATGTGTTGCTGCAACATTGTTGCACGACCAGCGAAAGTGTCATAGTTCCTGCTTGACTGCATAATTATTTAGTAGTATGGATAAATGACATGTGCAATGTCTATTTGAATATATGTATTTGAAAACCCCTAAATAAAATTTGTCTGTACATTTCTGCTACTCACAGACGATTACTTTTCCTACTTCAGTATCAATGTCGAGAATGCAAGCAACAAGGCGAAAACACAACAAAACAGCAATAACAGTGCACTGAAGTCCTAGAAGTGAAATTGACGTCATCTATTTTGAAAATTTAATCTTAGATGTGTACTCAAGAATTTGTTGGATGGAGGCCTCAAATGTTCTGCTTGTTGAGTGAAGTTAACATATTTTCAGGGGGAGATATCGTTTTTTTGGGTCGTTAAAGGCACTTTGATCTTTTGTGCCGAATTTTTTTACTTTTTAAAGGTTCTAATAAGGTGTAACAAAAAACTTTTGAGCGTTAAAGCTAAAGCTTAAGATGCTGGACTTGTATTGAATGTTTTACTTATCGCATTTGCTATGCTCGACCTTCACTTTCAATAACTCTGATCCGTCAAGTTGCCAATTTTTATATGTTGGCACTTTGCAGCTGTTGAAAACCTGAAGAAAATCTTTAAAAATCCCGAAACCAACGAAAGCAGAATAATGCTCCTTTCACTTGTTTTCTTTTTTTTGTGTGCAGTCATTCACCTTATACGATATCCTTTGATTTTGCATTGTTGGCATTCAAAGACTGAAAGCCCTATAAATACAAAGGATGCTTAGTAAAAAGACAACAAATAAATAAAGTCATCGGCTCTTTTTTCTCAGAAGTGCGGTAAATATATACCGACCGGTATTAAAGATTACTATTGGAAGACACAGTTTAAGAACATTTTAAATTTTCAACATAATATTTTATTATAACCTATAAAATTAATAGCCACGTTAACTTAGCTTTTTATTTCTGTTGCATAAACCAATTAAAATGGCCTTGCTTAAGTTTCCAGTAGCTTGATAATTATGTTTAGTGTATCTGTTACTCATCGCAGTTGTCCTTGTTGCTACTTCCTGCAAGAAATATAAACTATATTTTTGCATTTTTTTTTTGTTGTACTTTATGCGCCTGGTCAAATCGTGTGGCGCCTGCTTGCCTGTATTTTCTCTTCTACGCTTTTTATTGTTGGTTATACAGCAACTTGAATTTAAGTTCTGTTTTTTATTATGCTCTTAGCTTTGTCAAGGATTTACGTAGGATTTGAGTATAATGACAATCAGCTAACACATACACAAATAATATCTCTTTGCGTTTTGCAACGTCACCATTGTCAGCTGCCGTTTGCCACTAGCTTTAACCATTTATTGCGGAACGATTGAATCTTAATGCAATGATTTAAAACTTAAAATTGTAACTGAATCAAAATAATCACCTTGACATTTCCACTGGATTAGGCAGACTGGGTTCGGTACGAATGAAAACTGTTATTTCACGCAATTACACAGCACAGCTTAGGCAGGAGAGACAATGTCCGAGGCAGCTGGATACGCGCACGGACACGCAGGACACACCGGCTGGGCCACCCACGGTCAATAAATTTATTGGAAACTGACCGCAGACCGAAAACTTAATTCACTGTGGCTCTGGCGGGCAAGATTTACGGACTGGGTCCCGGTTCCTGGCAACTTGAGCTCCCTCAACGCTCGATAAACTAAAATACATACACGGGCACGAATGGGTAGGGGAAGGAGTTGGGGTTAAGAACACCAAGCGTCTGCTAGTTGACCGCTTCAGCATCTTGTCTAACAAAATTGACTTGAACCCAATTGCAGAGAGTTAGTTCAGCTAAAGTACACATAGCTCAGCTGCAGCCAGCTTTGTCAGGCAGCTAAGTAAATGCAATATTTATTTTCTTTTCCCATTTAATATGCCTCAACAGAGAATCCATTGCACATAGCAAAAGAACAAGCATGCAAATTTGTTTTGCTAAAGCGCGTGCTAAAGTCATGTACGAACTTTGGCATAGTCAAGATGAACAAAGAGCGAGCTCTAGAATTGCAATGCATACAAAATTGTATGCTTTGTCCCTTGGCAAGCGTCAAAACAATATGCGTGGGGGAAAATTGTTGACAGTTAGTGCAGGAAAGTAGACTATCAAAAATGTGGGAAGTGCTTAAAGTTATTTTTGCTTTTACTTTTTCGACTTTATTTCTAAGTAATATCTCAAATGCCGTTGAAGCCAAAGTAAATACTTGAAATAATTCAACAATTTGTTATTTTTAGTTAAAAAGATAAAAAACGTTAGGAAATAAGTTTATTTATAAAATTCGCAAGTAATGATTTAGGTATAAATATCGATTCTTGTTTGTTTAAGTTTTTTTTGGCTTATTGTTGTTTATCTTTGTCAATTTCACTTTTTGATCCAGCATTAGCCGCTGCCAACATAAATTAAAAAACACAGGCGCATCAATAAAAACACTTTGAAGCAATCCAAAAGCAGAAATTCAAGTATTTTTTAGATGACATTCCATGACAGCTATCAACAACAACAACAGCTCATACATCTTATGTCATACATTTTTTATAGTTAAAACATTTGTGGTCCTTTTAAACGTACAAATTTTAACGATTGTATTTTAGAAAATTGCTAAAATTTCCATAAATACCAAATGTGCTTCAAATTGATTCACTGGCGTCGTCTGAAAAGTTTTTGTTTTTTCGCTTTGCCGCTCGAAGTTTTTGGCAGCGCTTTAACCATTTGCCATTAAGTAAAACATAATTTTTATGTTTATTGCCCACATAGCTAAAAAACATAATGATATGGCGTCTCTACAACTACTTCGACTTGACCCAACCCGATTGCTTGTAACCTGAAGTTCTGACCTCATACCCAAAGAACTGTCAACTGCCATTTGGCATTTTCCCTTCTGTCTATTGTCTGTCACATTTATTTGGCTTGGCTTATCAACTGTTAAATCGGAAAATATAGCCTGAACCGGAATAGCGCAATGTGCAAGTGTGTGCTCAGTTTACGGCCATTAATGACCATCACCACTAAGTGGCCATAAATCAGCAACCAGTTTTGACGGAAACTTAAGCCAACAGCTTAGAGTCGAGGCGCTTCTGGACTTTGGCTATGTACAGCCTCAGTACAACATATTTAAAGGTGTGCAACATTAAAAGGTTTGACATTTTGAAGCTTTTAGTTTAATTCTTGTTTAAGAAATTCGAAAAAAACTAATTTTGCGCTTAGTTTTTGTTTAGTTCAATGTGGAACTGTGCTTTTTTCGAAAAGAAGAAATCAAGGCTGGCTTTGGATATAAATCAAACCACAGACGGAAATATGGAAAACCGCCGTTGACAATATTTGTTTGTGGTTTTACTCAACAACCTTTTCGGCACTTGTCATTGGCTTGTGGCCTTCCCCTTGAAGTTAGCTGCAATAAGTTTTACACCCAAGCTGTGCGTCACGAATCGTTTACTGTCATTTGCATGTATGCGAAACAAAATGCCAAAACGGAAACTCGTTTATATTCAATAACAAGCATATTTCTTGTGTTTACAATGCGCTTTTCAACAATTATGTGGAACTTCCTCGTGTTCCCCGCCATGAAATGACGTCAATTAGAACGCCGATGTAGCGGCGCCGACTGTCTAGCGAGGATGTCACATGTCTTATGCTGAATTAGGCCTGAATAAGTTCAGTTAAATTCACCCACTACTGACGCCGCAAATTTGAAAGCAATACGAGACAATATGCCAGAGGAAATTTCTTAAAGCAACAGCACCAGCAAAACCAACAATAATATCAACATCAGCAGTGCATCATTTAATCAAATCAACGGTGCATTAGTCGCGCTTTCACGCCCAACTGTTTTGCGACCAAGGGAACAAAAGTTAATAAACAGTGGGCTTAACAAGTAAGAAGATAGTTAGTAAGGCTTGTATATAACTAATTTTCAATTTAATGAATGGACTTAATTAATATCTAAGTCAAGTGCTTTTTAAGTCTTATTCCTTAAAGTACAATATGTCCTAATGTTTTATCAATTAAGTGAATATATACTTGGAGCTCTCTTAGTCAAAGACTATCCCGTTGTCATGCAAGTCTTGTTCCTACTTTGCTTACTGTCAGCACTACATGAATATCTAATCTATTGACTTACAAGCATATACAAATTTATATGTTAATATGTTGTAAACGCTGTGCATACGAATAAACAGGCATACATATAGAATGATTTAGTGCGAAAATAGACATCACTTTGAAGATGCTTCTGATAGAAGCACACAATTTGCTTCCATTTGCAGCAGACTAAGACATTTGAAATTTTTTATTTGCATTTACGAATGTTAGCTGAAAAGCAATAGCAATTCATGAACATACATATATCAATTTACGGTATTGTTTTTACAGACAAGTAACAACAATGCTAATGTATTTTCACACATGGCGTATGCTTGCTGAGCAAAAGCTTCAGTTGTTGTTAGGGCCGAAGTCATTTGAACAGTGGTAGCCAAAGCAGTTTTCAGTGTTCTGCTTTACATGGATATACTGCGTTTATACTGCTTGCTGTCGACTATAACTGCTTGGTGTGTGTATTGGCTAAACATCAAGTGATGCCAACTTAATATTATGAGCGCTGTGTGACCAACTATGCACAAATGGTTTATTGTGACTTTGCAAAGTTTTAAATGGCAACATCTACAAGATTGTAGCAGGGTGGTTCCACTATTCACTTTGTAATTTATAAATGTTGCTCGTTCTTTGGTCACCTAGAATTTGAAACCGCCAACACAATAACTGAATATTTTTAGTTAAGTTTTAAATACAAATATTTTGGGATTTACGTTTTATTGTACTCGCTTCATTTTTTAACTTGTGATTTTTGCAATTTTGTTTTGGTTTTTTTTTATTTTTTGTAAAATTTGAAGCGGTTTATTGAACTAAAATATTAAAATTGTAACAATGAAATTATATCTGTTTTTTCTTTTTAAATATTGACTTATGAATAGGGTTTAAGTACAACAATTCTTAGGCTAAACTTTAACCGGTTCTGTACAGGCTAGAATTAAATGTTTGATTATTATTTAAATTAAATATAGAGTTATATGAAATAAATTTTACATGTATATAAATAATATTCGAGTTGTTTGATTTGCTTCATTTGCCATTAAAAGTATTTTAAGTACAATTATTTTGAACGAATTCCGGGCATTTAGCATAATAATAAAAAAAAATTATTAAATATGTTTTTAATATAAATGTAAATAAATAATTTTAATTATTATTTGTTGTAAATTTGCACAGGTACGCAATGGTATTCAAGGCAGCTGTCAAATAATTTATTTTTATATTCATTTGATGTATTTATGCTTGAGGTAGGTAATTTGTAATTTGTTAATTAAGTACTTTGTAATTGGTAATTGGTATTGAACAAAACAATCAAACTTGGCATCGGGCAATTGAAACAGTCTACATAAAATACTTAAAACAGCTACCTTCTTATCCAATAATTATAAATAAATTATGTAATTAGGTGTTTTCTTTTTTTCTTCGATTAATTACAATATGTATTAAAAAAAAAAACATAAAAAACAGTCTTGTGGTTGCATTTGTGTTAGTTTCTTGTCGCGTATAAGAAATTGGATGCGAATGCATATGAATTCGAGTATATATGTGTATGTATTTTTTAATTAATATTTGTGTCTCTATAATATAAATAAATTCTGATTAATTACTGGGTATTTAGTCGCATGTCTTTTGCTTGTTGTTTTTAGGAATTGGAATAGCTCCGATTTTTGCAAGTTCTTTTGATATACTATTTACATAATGTGTTCCGTCTATACAGTCTATGGCTATATCTATATACATGCCAACTATTTACAAATCTTAGGCAGCTCAATAACACTCAGAGAAACTAGATTGTTCAAAAGGTCCTAAATATTGGTGATTTTTAAAAGATTTGTTAAAGAACATAAAAACTTTTGATAGCTATAAATATTTTTCAATTAATTTTTAGGTTCTTGAGCTTTTCCTAAGCAACATTTTCTTCTAGTTCTTGACTTTATCGTCCTTTTTCTTTAAACTAAGAACAAACAGTCTTAAGTTTAAAAATGTCTTCTACTTCTTTTCTCTGAGTGTATCATACGTTTCTTTTCAGCTCACCTGCTGCGTGAGCAGATTAACCAATTCCGTTCGTTCCATATTATTGAGAGTATGCATATCGACACCCAAAGCGGCTGCCACCGCCTCAATATCCAAACCAAACGACGTGAGCAACTCAAGAAAGCGCATCTCCTCGCCAGTTAATGGATTTGTAAGCGTGGGGCACGAATGATTGCATTGTGGCCAACTGCAACGTTCCAGAAGACGCAAATTGCATTTCTCTGGAACTCGTGGAACTCTTTGTTTGAGCTTCGGCTTTGACGCACTGTTGGAGGCGCGACGCTTTTGTGGCTCTAATGCCTGCTCCTGTTGCAATTGATGTTGGTGCTGGTGTTGTTGTTGTTGTTGTTGTTGCTGCTGCTGCTTGCGTCGCTGCTGGCGTTGCTGCTTGCGCTGCAGCTGTTGTTCGGCTGTCAAATGTGGACGCCGCTTTGCTTTGCTCTGATTACTATTATTTTTGTTCATTTCATTTTCTCGCTTGCGCTGCTGCTGCTGTTGCCGGCGTCGCTGCTTGCGTCGCTCCTGACGACGACGCTTGCGCTCCTCACGCTGCTCCTTGCTCAGGTGATTCCTCTTCCGTTGTTGCGTCACCTGATTTAGTTTTTGGGCACGCTGATGCTGATGCCGCTGCTGATGTCTTTGGTTAAGATGAAGCGCTGTCGACGTCGTTGTTGTTGTTGCCTCCGTGGAACGTTTGAGTTTGTCATGTCGCTTGCGACGCTGCCGCGTAGAGTGCTCCCAACACCTCAAGGCTGCAGGCAGCGATATGTCATCGATCTTGATGTTGACCCAATCGCGTTTCGAGAGCACAGCATGCCCAATGCAACTGGGCGCAAACACGGCGCTTACATTGTCCAGCGAGGAGCGAAGTGCTCCACCCATTTCATGTATATAGTTCCATTGCTGTGGTGTAACCGGTGCACCCACATTATCAGCACGCATTTGTGCCTCATCGAACAACCACTGAAACACAAACAGAGGAGCTGCAAACAGAGCACAGATAGTTGAAAGTTAGTTGGCGCACTTCAAAGTAAAATTGTTTAAAAGGGAAACTTACTTTTAAGCGTTGGATACAATCGGTAGCCGAAATAGCAACGCCATGGTTCTGTGGGGTGTGCCTTGGTGCAGTCCTCAGGCAACAGTCCCTGCCACAGTTTCCAGCCCTGACGCACTGCCTCACTTGATGCCACCGCTGAGGGTGTATAGGGTTCGCGATCGAGGAACCAACCTGAATCACTGACTCCACGCACTGTTACCGGTAGTTTTTTTTCGTTCACTAGAAAGTCCCTTACGCGATCCAAATTGAGCATGACACCCAAGCCACCGGCAGAGGAGCCCACCAGCAGCAGCTCGCCGCCAGCCACTCGTCCTAACCCCACTGGTATGAGATCGGCAATCACTTGGCGAAGTATAAGGGCGCCCATAAAGCGCCAGTTTTTCTCGCGATCTCGTGTATCCGGCTCGGTGCGTGTACCCGACCAGGAATCGCTGCTGCAGTAAGGCACCAGCACATGGTTGGCATTATGCCAATAGGGATTCTCTTCAGCGTGAGGTGACAGGATGCCACCAACTTAAAAAAAAAAAGAAGGAAGAAGGAAGAGAAAAAGTTTCGTTAGCTTGTTTGGTACTTTCTTTACCTCTTTCGTAAACTCACCATCTCGTGTATCTGGCCACTGTGTGGAGGTCATCAGATGACGCAATCGGAGCCAGCGTGCACGGCATGATCGATTGTCATAGCAGTGCCAGCCACCCTCGAGAAAGACAATCCACTTTTTAGAGTTGGGCTGCTTGCGCAGATAGAAACCGGCATGGGTGCCATCATTGCATGTTATGCTTGTGTTTGTGAGCCATGCACGTTTAAGTAAACGGCTGTGATCGGCTTCATCCTCACGACCAGCACCTGCTACAGCTGGATGCATTACCTTATGGCTGGGCATATTGCTGCTTGAATCGCTTACTAGCGGCATATTTTGATGCACTGAATTCGCATTGGATTCCGCCTGCTCTTGTTCCAGTTCCAATGGCATCTTTGAAGTGCCAATTGAATCGATATTGTCATTGTTGTTGTTGTTGTTTTTGTTGGTGCTAGTGTTAATGCTATTGCAGCTGATGGTGTGTGGCATTACACTGAGAAGAACAAGCAGCAACAACAGCTGACAGCGCTGCGGCGTCGTTGTCTTCTGAAAGAGAATAAGGTCAATGGTTAGTTACAATTCAAAAGGAATCAAAAAAAAAACCAGCTTAACAGTAAAAGTTCAACTACGCCGAAGAGAACTTTTAAGCTAAACATTGCTTACGCTCCTCTCTCTTTCATTCGCTCTCTTTCACTCTTCGCGATATTGTCAAACGCATTGCAGCGCTCAAAACTTATTCACAACTTTTGTTGTTGTTGTTTGCCGTCGTAATGTGTACTTCTCGTAAATAACACAACTTAACGCGCTCTTTCTCTCTATCTCTCTCTCTCTCTCTCTCTATCTTTCTCGCGTGCTTATTGCTCTCTTGCTCATGCTGCGGACGCCTGTTGCTCTTGTAGTTTTTTGTTATTGTTGTTGCTCGTTGAATGTATGTTTTTTTTTTGGCGGAAAAACTTGCTTTGATCAAAATGCGAGCAAGAAGCTTTGCGATAAGATCAAAGAAATTTTTGCCGCGCATTTCGTTACGTTTTTGTTGTTGTTGTTGTTGTTATTGTGTTACGTTGTGCACTGTTTTTATTGTCGTAGGGAGAGAGCGAGTGAGCGAGAGAATGCGAGCGTTTGTGTTGAAGAGACGGACAGGTATTTAGTCAAACATGGCTAGAGAAGTTATTGCTCTGTTTTTACAAGCACATAATTTAATATTAATCATACGCCCTCTGGGCAACACTGTCAGTCAACACAAGGCATAGGACATACACTGAGAAAAATTACCAGATTTTTACTCTAATAATGGAAAGATTTGTTACTAAAAGAGGTCTAATTACGTCCGGTAGGAGTTCGTTCTTAAGATCGCACAGAATTCCAAAAAAAAAAAATGTATTACATGTTATCTTTATTCAATTTAGTTTATTTTTTTTTTTGTTGAACTTTCCTCAAACCTATATGGAATTGTAATAAGAACTTGTACTCATTATTCGATGCCCTATGTTTTTTTTTCGAGTGCACACAGTGTTGATTTTTACATTGTCATGGCCGCATGGACTTGTGGTAATCAGCAACGTCGACGTCTATTTTCAGTTTGAAATTAAGTTTTTTTTTTTAATTTAGTTATTGTTTTTGCTGTTGTTCTTGGCTTTGAACTTAAGGTCGGCTGTGCACATCAATCAAATTGAGTAGCGGCGATTTGTGGTTGTTGTTGATTTGATTTTACGCTATTTTCCAGCAATTTGTAAACGATACAAAACAAAAAGCCAACAACAAAACGCGTGCCGCCAACAACACAAACAACAACAACAACAACAAATGTATAAAAAGGCACCGATTTTAGTGTCTCAGTGTGTCAGTCTGTCAATTGTGTCCGCTTGTCTGCGCCGCTGTCTCTGCATAAATAACCATTCAGAAATCGTAAAGAAATCTTCAATCAATGTTTATTTTCGGTGCTTTGATGTTTGGCCGCTTTGTGCCGCTAGCAACGACAGTTTGCAGACAAAATGCAAATGACACGGACAATTTTAGAGATCGATGGTTAAAGAAGAGGAGAGTGGAGACGTGCATATAGGCCTACAAAAAATAAATAAAACCAGAAAAAAACAGAACAATTATGGACACACACACACGCAACTCGTCGGCAGCTGCTGAACAAATTTAAACTTGACCAGCGGCAAAAAACGTGTAACGGTAGCATATTTTTTTTAGCTTCAAGCCAACTTTGGCTATAACAGCTCTAAGCTGTTTTTAAGCTTTTCTAGCTCCTGCTATCTATTTTTCTTTCTCTCTTGTTTTACCTACTCAACTTGATCGACTTTCCTTCAATCTGTTTTTTTTTTTTTTTGGTTTTTTAATTTTGCTATCGCTGCCGTTTTGATTGCTGCCTGTCAGTCAGGGGTCTTACCCCCCCCCCACTCCCTTTCTTAACTGGCAAACAGAAATTCAAGACTTCAACAACAAACCAAAAAAAAAAAAATAAAAACCAACTCTCTGATGTTTGCCGCTCAACAAATTGACAAGAACTCTAACGCTTACAGCGGCATCAAATTGAGTTAGAGAAAGAGAGTGCGAGAGAGAGAGAAATAGACAATATTTTGTACAATTGTACAATATATCTTTTATGCAATTTCAACGGAAAATTGTGTTTTTGAACTATATATCAATACATACTTTACTTTTTGAATATTTGATTATTTTTGATACTAAATAAAATATTGTTTTTCAATAAGTATTAATATATAGTTAAAACCGTCTGAAAAATTACAATGCTTTTAAATTTGGGTGAGTTTAAAATGATTTATTGTCGGGTTGAAAACTGTCCTATTTTGTTTTTTTTAAGCTAAAATTTTTGTATGAACTTTATTCAAAAATGAGTTTTCTATCATTAAATCATTTTAAAGATGAAGTCCTTAAAAATTACCAATTAAAATTTACAAAGCTAAGTTTTCTGTCAAGATTTGAGACATCAACGGATGTTCAAGCAACCCTCGTTTATTGACACACTTGACGATTTAGTTTGGGGCAGCGCCTACAATCTTCTAATGTTAAAGAAATATGTATAACAAAATTACGTGTGTGCGCGGATTTACGCTTGAGTAAACAAAACGCGTGCCCACACTGAGGCAAACACACACAAACAAACAAACACAAACACACGTACTTAGCCGAATGTAACTCATAGATACAATTGAAGACGCACGAAGATAGAGATACTTAGAATCGAGCGTACGTTGCACTTGTTGTTTACCTGCGAAGAGAGAATAAAAAATAACAAAAAAACGGCAGCGCCGACAGCAACAACAACAACATCAACAAATAAACAACAACAAGATCAGCAGCTGCTCTGTCGGCACCGGCAAAAGGAAAAAAAGAAAAGACAAAAATGTTCACAAGCGCCGCTTAATTACCCTATATAGCGACTTAAGTTGCGCTGTTAATTGCGGGCACTGCTTATTAATATTTTTTGCCTCTATTTCTGCTTGTTTCCAGTTTGACTGTAAACTGATTTCTTGCGCCGCCGACAAAGGCGCCTCTTGCCTCTCTCTGCCTGCCACCCTGTTTTATCTTTCCTTTCCTTCGGCGGCCTGCTCTGTCTAGGGGCTGGCTAGAGAACTGGCTGGCAGCCAACAACTTGTCGCTGCGATTAAATTGTCAGTTTTTATTAATTGCTGCAAATATTCAAGTGACGCTGTCTCCCTCTGCTACAGTCAAAGTCTCTGTAGCTGCTGGCGCTAAACGTTTATATATTTTTTTCATATAACAAATATCAAACATACGCCCCGTGGGCTGACTTGAATTAATTTGACTGGTTTGTGAGTGTTTGTTTGTCGGCTTGTTTGTGCCTGTGTGTGTGTGTTTGTGTGTTGATTAGAGCAAATATGAAGCTAATATAACTTGTGTACGTACATATACGCTAATCGTTTACAAATTATTGCAAGTATTTGTATCAACAAATTTGAAAAGTGTTTAAGAGCTTGTAATTATTTATAAACGATGGATGAAGTGTGCAGAAAATTCATGGCTAATCGGAGTTGATAGTTTTTATAGTTTTCGATTTGTGAATTATCGATCAACAATAACAAAATATATGTCTCAAATCGTTATTCCACTCAGATGCTTATTTAATAGTCGAAAGCAACGATTTCAACAACGACCTTGTCAAATCATTGGGTTTGCCACTGAAGCGGGGTTAATGTCGGTATTGTGCACCTTGCACCACCAAGTAGCCTTTTGCCAAAAATTTTCTAAACGAACACCTTAAGCTACAGCAGCAGCAACAGCTAAGCAATCTGTCCCTTGCTCTCTCTCTCTCTCTCTCTCTCTTTTTATCATTAGATCTGTCTCACGCGGCTTATCGCATATGCTTAAACAAATAGCGACCCAGGCATAAATAAACTTCCGTTGCTGTTGGCTATTATTTTGTTTTGTTTATGTTTTTGTTGTTTTAGATTGTTATATTTTTGTTGTCAGATTGTTCGAAACAACAACAAGTCAGTGAAAAAGAGCGCGACAAAAAAATGCAAAAATAAAATAATTATCCACGTATCAGTTGGGTTTAAAAGGCAACCTGCTCATATTTGAATGCACTGCAGTAAATTCAAGTGATTGTATTAAATGCACTTCTTCGTATTCATTATTAAAAAGAATAATGTGATGTACCAAGTTTTATATAAAAAGATAATATTAAGAGGAATCATGTCAAAAAACAAGTATATATTATCTACTCTCAATAAAAAAAGGATATACAATTATGAAATTTCAGTTATAAAACAGCTCAAATTACTTAATATATATATTATTTATTTAAATCAAGCGCAAATAAATACAATTTATTAAAAAAGTATTTAAATTCAGGTAAAAATACATTTTATAAGTGCGAGTATCAAATACAAATAAACATAATATAAGTAAAAATGTTGTTGAACCTAATGAAACTCGTCCTGAACTAAGATCAGTCTGTATTGAATGAATTAACTTACAGATTAACAAGCTTAAAGCGCTCTCTTTCATTCTACACATCAGCATTCTCTATAATATTTTTAGAGTTCGAACATTGTAAGCTGAAACTTTCAGAAAGTACCCAGATTTTGTAAGTTGTTAAGAATTGGGCTCTAGTTTAAGATAATTGTATAGTCTACACACAGTGATCAACAACACACTCTCTATCCACTCATTTTCCCCTTACCCCCCTTTTAGCTGCTCTTTCTGCTGTCGTCTTGCGTGATGCCCTGGCATTCATAAAATACACCTGTTTGCAGCAATTTAATACTTTGTATGGCATGGAAATAACGCGACGGCTGCTCCATGTTGTTGTTGTTGCTGTTGCTGCTGCTGCTGTGGCAACTGCAATGCCACTCAGGTAATTCGGAAGCAGCCTCAAATGAAGCCGCAAGCAACGGCAACGAACAGTGAACACAGCGAACGGCAACAACCAAAGCCGACATGCCGCGGCCTAAAACATGTAGCCAAGTGCCAGCCAGCAGCCAGGCAGCAGCAGCAGCGTTATTAGACCGGACTGTGTGTGTGTGTGTGTGTGTATCTTTGTATCTGTGGGATGTGCGCACGTCTGCCGCTGATCGCTTTTTACTCTGAGCGCGCTAAGCCCGTGCCGTTTTTGGCTTTGTACTTTTGCCGCTACGGCTGCGGCTGCCTTTGCGGCATGTTGCAAAGCAGGCAACCAGTTCAGGCCAACAGACACACACACAAACACACACACATACGTATAGCGTTGAGTAAAGCCGAAAGGCAAAGATCGTCTCACTCATTGATCTTAACTTTGAAAACAGTAGCCAACTACTCTACGGATCTGGGACTCTTTTTTTATGATTTTTTTTTTTTTATTGTAAGCTGGGGTTGTTTTGTGGCTTCAAGCGAAGTGGAGCGCACGAAAGCGGCCTGCCCTTTGTTGTTATTGCTGGTTTTGGTTGCTGATGAGGGGGTTTTTGTTTTTGTGTTTTGTCGAAACTTTTGTTTGTTATTTTTTTGATTATGGGCAAATTTTTAAACTCATTTTGAATGCCCTTGCAAAGGATTTTCAAATTGATTTTGGATTCCTGCTGATATGCAAATGTCGCAAATAAAGCTGTTGTTGTTGTTGGTTTTTTGTGTGTGTCGGTCAACTCGGTTGGGGCGACTTAGGTCGGATGCTATTAATTTTAATTGACGTGCTACTGTTTTTTTTTGTTTGTTGTGGTTTTTATCGAATATGTTTCGTGTCTTATTTTTGTATTTTTGCCGCCTGCTGCGGCAACTTTTGATATTTTTTTGCGGACCTCTTTGCCTGCTGCTGGTGGATGTATAAATATGCATATATAACATATGAATATACATTTATTTTAAGCTGAGGCTACTGTATGGCTTAGCCAATAAATTCAGTGGTTAAACTCACCTGCTTGTGTGTGTTGTTGCTGCTGTTGTTGCTGTTGTTTTTGTTTTTAATCCATTTATTTGTGAGTGCTGGCATTTTTTTAAGCTCAACAGCTGCCATAATGGTATTGATTTAGTAATGATGATTGTTGTTGTGTTTACACCTTTATTTTTCGTTTTCCCTTGTTTTATAAATATATTTTTTTTATTTGTCAAGTTGTTTTTCAGCTCTGATTGCTGCTACTGCACTTTTTGTTGCACTGTTGCATGTTTATTTCTGCACATTTTTTTTTTTTTTAATGTATTATCTTTGTTTTGATGCACTTTTGTAAAACTCTTTGAATTAAAAATTGTTGTTATTTTTCTTTTTGCTTTTTTCTAACACCGTTCGACGACAGCGTGTGTGTGTTTGAGGAGATATGTGGGAGAATGAGACATAAGTTTTGGAACACGTCCGCACACGTTGAATGCTCGAAACGGAATGAAATTTGTATCTTACCTTGCTGTCGCTCTTTGCCAGCGTCGCTGTTCACGTCGCTGTTCCTGTTGCTGCTAGCGTTGACGTCAGCGTCGCCGGCGGCAGCTAAAATGTTTTGCGACAAACACATGTGCTCTCTCTTGCGTGCGTGTGCTCTCTCTCTCTCTCTCTCTCTCTCTCTCTTGCTCGCATTCTCTCTCTCTCTCTCTCTCTGTCTCGATTGACTGTGTGCTTTTTGTTTAGAATACGCAAAATAATAACAAAACTAATAATAAACTGCAAGGCAATGCAATTTGAAAGAATTATGCGTATTGCTTGCACTCTCTGCCTCTCTCTCTCTCTCTATATATATTTCTCAGTCGATTGCTCTCTCTGTTGCTGTTGACGCAGCGCTGCGCGTCGCAGTTGACGTCGACTACTTGTTAATAATCGTCTTACGATTATGGCCGCTTTTATCAGTGCCTTTGATCTGCTTAATCGAAAGCCGAAATGGCTTCTGGTTTTCGTTTCGGTTTCGGTGATTTTTTTTTTTTTTATTCGATTTTGCGTTTATTTTTTTGGTTCGCCATCTTTTTTGCATCAAGTTTGTTGCCTAAGTCGTTTGTTTTATTGCTTTATTTTTGGCTTTTAACGCACTTTTAATGCTAATTTAGTGTAATTGCAGTTTTGAATGCAGTAACGTTTTATGCTCCGTTTTCAATTTGCAAGCACAAAAAATAAGTTCGTTGGATTTTTTTGATTTTTGTTTTTGAAATTATTTTTTTTAATGCGCCGCATTTTTATGATCGAGCGGCATTTCTTGGAACGAGAGCTCGTTTCTTGTGGCCCTGGGACTCACGAATAGTATTGTGGCATATGTGGGATGGTGGCTTAAGCACATAAAATCTCAATAAAGTAGTCAACAGCGAACTTTATCTAATTGTAAATCTTAAAAAAAAAACGGAGAAATATTTAATTCCCATACACGAAGTTGCAAAAAAAATCATCTTGTATGGTGTTTTTTGTTTTTGGGAACGCCCTTTGATAAGCATTTTCATTTTCATTTCTATGCGGAATCGCAACTAATGACTCGATTCAATTAAAATCCAAATAAAAATTTGGTCTTTGATTTTGTGCCGAGTCTGAAAAAAATATATTTCAATCTTTAACGATCTTTCAACGCCGCATACTAGATTTTAACTACTTGGCCATTAAATTTTGTTTTTTGCGAATGTGTTTTGTTGTTGTCTTTTATCGCCGAGTTAATTGATTTAATTTTTCCTTTGGCCTAATAGAGAAATTTGTAGGCCTAAGTATTTGGCGGCAAACTTGAAAGATGAGAATTGGAAAGGCAGTGCAATAATTTTGCATTAAGTACGCAAGCGTACGCAATTATTATGCGACGACATCTCTGGAGATTATGTTGCAGATGTTGCGCTCGCATTGCTCATACGCACCGTGTGGCACTTGCTCTTGCAATTAAAACGCCGCCGAACGCCGCAAGCCGCACGCCGCACGCGATAAATGCCCATAAACATTTAACGCGCAATCAGCAGGGAGTAAAGAAGGTAGGCAGCGTGCATGGATTGTAACTCTTCTGGCAACAATTACAAGACTCTCGCACACGACTTTGAAAGCTGGAGCATAATGATGAGCGTTTCAGGGAGATCATCGTCATGATGAAGACGAGTGCTACTTTTGCCCCAAACAACAATAACATCAACAACACCAACAACAACAACAACAGCAGCAGCAGCAGCAGCAGCAACAGCAATGAGAGCAACAACAGATGGGCTGCGCGGGGACATGGACATTCATTTCGCTTAAGCGCACTAACCGGTCGGTGTCTCTTTGATCCTGGCATTCTATTGTTCCGTTTCAAAGGCCACTATTATGTAAACAATCGGCAGCTTTGATCTTGGCCGCATCAAAGTGTTGCCGCCACCTTTCATCTTTTGCCGCTTTTTGCTGCCCAACGACGCCAGCAGCGGCAGCAGCAGCGGCAGCAGCAGTTGATAATGATGATGATGTTGAGGACAATGATCATGTTGATGTTGCTGAAGAAGCAGCCACTGCGTAGTTAAAGCTGCTTCTGCAGCCTCTGCTGCTGCTGCTGTTGCTGCCACCGAGCCATATAATTTCGCATGCTAGGCCAGAACACCTGGAGCCAAGTTGCTGCTGCTCATAACTTTCGGCATTATCTTCAAAGTCGCTGTTGCCGCGCTTGACATCAATCGTCTCTCTTTCTCTCTGCCTTCAATCAATTGTTCTAATCTCAAAGGTCGCAGCTTGATAACCAATTTAAATTTCAATCAATGCGCATACAACTTTATTAACGGCTCAAACTAGCAGTTCAAAGTCAGAGTTACGGTAACAGCGCCTTTGATCCTGTTGTCTGCAACCGTTGTAGTCGTTGTTGTTGTTGTTGTTGATGTTGCAGCTGCTCGGTTTTGCAACAACGGCAACAATGTGTGGGAAAAGCAACAGGTGCTACAGTTCACAGCCAGTTCAACAGCTATTCAGAGTTATTCAGCTCTAATTTCAGTCAGATTAACATCGTAACCAGAATAAAAATCTAAGTTTATTCGAGATATTTTTTTTCTTTTTTCAAAGGGATATGCTTTTAAGTACAAGTCACTATTATACTAAAATGTATGGGAATTTGCTTGAAAGTATTGAATGTACAATTCAATTTTGATGTTAAATGTTGTATAGAGCTGATGCGGTTTTAGCGTTTGTATCCAAACTTGAGGTAGGCTTGAATCCAAACAAGGTATTGCATATAAAAAAAAAACAGCTTATGTTTTCTAATATAACCTCGATACAAGTCGAATAATTTCTGATTAAAACGAATCGAAGTATATACAAATTTATCACAAATACAATATAAAATATGAATTATTATTTAATATCAAAACAAAAATAGTAAAACTGCTGGAATTGAAGGTTCCATAAATTTGTGCTTAACTCGCAATCTTAAATAACATTCCACATTTCTAAGCCGCTTCAATTATGACCAAGTTATGTGAAAGAGCATACAAATTGGAAATGACTCTGAGCTCTATACAAGTGTTTTTTTTATTTTTTTTTTTTTTTTTATCGAGCTAAAATAAGTTGCTAGGCTGGTCAAACGTTAAGAATTAGCAACGGCAAACAGCTTGGCAGAGAGCTGTTGGGTTATGGGGCATTTTGTTAGTTAGTTTCTCTGTTTCTTTTTTGCTCTCCATGCTTTATGCTCCACGCTCAGTGCTTCAGCTCAGTTGGCGGCAAATTGCTGTTGCATGCCCGATGATGACGACGACGACGACGACGACGACTCTGGCGTCGGCAAAACATTAAAGTGGAATCTCTGCATTGGGCACACGCCATTCCCAACATCAAAGCGCACCGCCGACCGAGGCACAGATTTTTCTGAGGCTGCCGCCGCCACCGTTGGGGCAGCAACAGCAACAACAACAACAACAAAAACAGTTGCTGCTCATTTGTGTTTTGAGGCACATTGTGCGACGCGCGTGTTAAGTGGACTGTGAATATGAAAGGAAAGTTCAATAAAAAAAAAACAACAACAACTTTTGCCGCCAAAAAAATGCAGTCGAAGCGGACTCCTCCTGGCACCTTGTCCGCTTTGTCTCCCTCTATCTCTCACTCTATCTCTCTCACTCTTTTTCTTTAACACTATCTTTCTGTCTTTGTCTCTTTCTACCTCTTTGCCTGTCTGTTCGGTTCTTAATCAAGAAACGCATCGGCGGCGTATCACAGTAGCACTTTAAACGTAAATTGCTTTTAATATGGTTATTACAATATCAACGTTTGTCTGGCCACGAAGCACTTCAGGCAAGTCAGTCAGCAACCTGTTGCCAGTTGTTGTCGTTGTTGCAAACTGTTTTTGTTGCTGACTTCTATTGCTGGATGTAGGTTTCGTCCGTTTGTGCCCGTTAGGCTTTGTGTCTAGTTGTTTTATCATCATCATCATCATCATCATTATCATTATCATCTTGGTTGCTGGCTCCGTGATGGTTGTAATTATGATTGCGCTCGGTTTTAATGGGATTAGTTGTAGTACATATGTTTTTTTTTTGGCTTTAATCGAAATTGTTTTGTGGCGGAAACGAGACAAGTTCCACAGTGCAGCTAAGCCTCAATGCTCAGCTGCTTATTATTTAATGTTTATTTTCCAAGCCAAGTTAACAGTGCTCCATAAATAATTTATTAGAATATATAATATTTTTTTTTTCTTAGATTCTATTTGAAACTTGTTACCAACTCAAAGAGCTACCTACAACTAATCGTCAGTATTTATTCAAGCTATTCTATTACGCAGTTTGCCTTAAAAATAAAACGTTGCTGAAAAACTAAAAACACTTGTGTTCATAAGGTAACAGCTTTTTCTTTTGTCATCAAAAAATTTAAACATGGCCAAGGTTCGTAGCCGTATTATATAAATGGCAAACTATCTACTCTAAGCATTAACAAGCTTCAACATGCGTTTAACACTAGCATTACTCGTAACTGTCTGCTCATTGTATAGCAGTGTCCTGGCTCAAGCACCACCAGCAGGAGCAGCACCGCCAGCAGGGGCAGCACCACCAGCTGGAGCAACACCACCAGCTGGAGCAGCCCCACCAGCAGGAGCAGCACCACCGGCAGCAGCACCAGCAGCAGGAGCAACACCACCAGCAGCAGCAGCTCCAGCAGCAGGTGCAGCACCAGCAGCAGGAGCAGCACCAGCAGCAGCAGCACCAGCAGCAGGAGCAGCAGCACCAGCAGCAGGAGCAGCAACACCAGCTGCAGCAACACCAGCTGCAGCAACACCAGCAGCAGCAAATGCAGCGGGTGCAGGAGCAACCGCCAGCCAAGTTACTCAGCTTCGTCAAGTGCTGCGCCGTTTAAGGCGCCAGCGCCGTCAGCAGCAGCAACAGCAACAACAACGCAGGCGGAGGCGAATGCGAATGCGCCAACAACAGCAGCGACGCCAGCAACAGCAATCTCGACGTCGTCGCCGTGGTCGCGGTCAACAGCAAAGACTCCGAGGTTGATGGAAGAAATGATAACAATTAATATGTGATTAATACACACTTGTTTTAAAGCTAAGCCAAATATTTTTATTATTTGTTATGTCCTTGTGGTATTTTTGTTTTTTGCTTTGTTTCAACAACTTTAATAAATTAAAACATTAACTAAAAATGAATATATTTGTAAATGTCTCGTTACTTTTTTGTAAAATCCAGTCGTTCGATCATCTTCTTCTTCTTGTTGGCTTAGTCTTTGCTTATTGTTTAATATAAGTATGATATGATTGTTATTTTTTTTTAGCAATATTTGAACTAGCTTTGTTTTGGATTCGAAGCAATTTCCTCAGTTCTCATCGGCAACGTTCTTTTTAAAGCCAAATTTCCTATGTTCCATAAATAAATCACAAGCTCATTTGGTATTTTTGTTTTTTCAGATTATATTTGTAACTTGCTACCAGTTCAAAGAGCCACCAACAACTTATTGTCAGTATTTATTCAAGCCACTCTATGACGCAGTTCGTTTGAAATCAAAACGATGCTGGAAAACAACACTTGTGTTCATAAAGTAACAGCTTTTTCTTTGTTCATTACAAACATATTTACACGGGCAAGGTTCCTAGCCGTATAATATAAATAGCCAACTATCTACTCTAAGCATTTACAAGCTTCAACATGCGTTTAACACTAGCATTACTCGTAGTTGTCAGCTCATTGTATAGCAGTGTCCTGGCCCAACCACCACAACCACCAACAGCACAACCAGCACCAACAGCACCAGCACCAACAGTACCAGCACCAACAGGAGCAGCACCACCAACAGCACCACAACCAGCACCAGCACCAACAGCACCAGCACCAACAGGAGCAGCACCACCAACAGCACCACAACCAGCACCAGCACCAACAGCACCAGCACCAACAGCACCAGCACCAACAGGAGCAGCACCACCAACAGCACCAGCACCAACAGCACCAGCACCAACAGGAGCAGCACCACCAACAGCACCACAACCAGCACCAGCACCAACAGCACCAGCACCAACAGCACCAGCACCAACAGCACCTGCACCAACAGGAGCAGCACCACCAACCGCACCGCAACCAGCACCAGCACCAACAGCACCAGCACCAACAGCACCAGCACCAACAGCACCAGCACCAACAGGAGCAGCACCACCAACAGCACCACAACCAGCTCCAGCACCAACAGGAGCAGCACCACCAACAGCACCACAACCAGCACCAGCACCAACAGCACCAGCACCAACAGCACCAGCACCAACAGGAGCAGCACCACAACCAGCACCAGCACCAGCACCAACAGCACCAGCACCAACAGCACCAGCACCAACAGCACCAGCACCACCAACAGCACCACAACCAGCACCAGCACCAACAGCACCAGCACCAACAGCACCAGCACCAACAGGAGCAGCACCACCAACAGCACCACAACCAGCACCAGCACCAACAGCACCAGCACCAACAGGAGCAGCACCACCAACAGCACCACAACCAGCACCCACAGCACCAGCACCAACAGCACCTGCGCCAACAGCACCAGCACCAACAGGAGCAGCACCACCAACAGCACCACAACCAGCACCAGCACCAACAGGAGCAGCACCTCCAACAACTCCACCAGCACCACAACCAACACCAACTGTACCAGCACCACCAACAGCACCACAACCAGCACCACCAACAGCACCACAACCAGCACCACCAACAGCACCACCAACAGCACCACAACCAGCACCACCAACAGCACCACCAACAGCACCACCAACAGCACCACCAACAGCACCACCAACAGCACCACCAACAGCACAACCAGCACCACCAACAGCACCACCAGCACCACAACCAGCACCAACAGGAGCAGCACCACCAACAGCACCACAACCAACACCTACATTACCATCACCCCCAACAGCACCACCAACAGCACCACCAGCACCCCAACCAGCACCAGCACCACAACCAGCACCACAACCAGCACCACCAGCAGCACCCCCAGCAGCGACCCCAGCAGCACCACCAGCAGCAGCACCACCAGCTGCAGCACCACCAGCAGCAGCTTCTCCAGCAGCAGTAAGGCCAGCCGCCAACCAAGTCACTCAGCTTCGTCGAGTGCTGCGCCGATTGAGGCGCCAGCGTCAGCGCCAGCGCCAACGTCAGCGCCGTAGGCAGCAGCAACAGCAACAACGACGCAGGCGTAGGCGCAGGCTTCAACAACAGCGACGCAGGCAACAGCAATTGCGACGTCGTCGTCGTCAACAGCAAAGACGCAGAGGTTGATTGAAGAAATGATAACAAAAAGTATGTGATAAATTCAAACATCCTTATGGTATTTTTGTTTTTTGCTTTGTTTCAAAAACTTTAATAAATGAAAAAATTCACTTAAAAAATAATATTTTTTATAATGTTTCGTTACTCTTACTTTGGAATGCAGTTGAAATCATCATCTTCTTTTGTCATCTTAGTTGTTGCTTTTTGATAGCTTATGATTGTTTTGTAGTTTTTTTTTTGTTTTTGTCAGGCAACATATCAAAAGGGTAGGCCGCAGGATAAAGTCTGCGAGTCTTTGTCTGCCGATAATCTTGCATTTAAAAATTTCGCCGAAAAACACGCAAATCCGTTGACTTATCACACCTTGTGGCCAGGTAAATTCCCAAGCAATAGCAACTGTCAACTGCGGTAAGCAGCCAACAACAACAGTTTGTTGTTGCATATGTGTGTGGCAGGTGATCAAAGTGCGTGCCGCTGATTAAAAATGGGGGACTTGTCGCCCTTCTTTTAGTTCCCTGTAAACTTAAGATGTCCAAGTTTGGGTAAATACAACTTTAGCAAATGAGTGTAAAAGACAGCTGTGATCAGAAAACTGTTTAAGCCTCATACCTACCTGAGAAGCACATAAGCTAGAGCCATAAAAATTACTGTCCTCTAACTGTATTTAAAAGAAAATACGGATTAGCTTAAGTGCTACTAAGCCGATTTATGATAAGTTCTTTGTATCGGTGGGAAATATTGGTTTTTGTGACTTTGAACTCATAGTTACATTTAATCCATAAATTTTTAATTGCTTGAACCGAATATACTTCAGTAGAGACAAATCGATTATACTTACCATTGATATTTCGAGTATGTGCAACAAAATCACAAAATTTTTCTTTGTTTATTATTTTTGAAAAGACAACTGTAAGTGAATCTCCCTCTCTCTATTTTCCATAACCAATAAAGAAGAGACACATACATATATCTGCTCAATTCGCTTACTTCTCTTTCAGTTCTTTCATGCCTATGGTTGCCATACGCGTGTTTTTGCCTGTAAGTATTCAATTTCAGATAAATTTGTATGATAAATAATTGTCTCTTACTCGACGCGATGTGCTCCTAAGAACTTCATTGTATTTTGCATATGGCACGAGTATCTTATATGCAGCGAGCGCATCGACAGCGATTTTGTAGTCGAACTTTGGCCAGAAGGACCTTCAAAAGGGCCGACTCGATGACGATTTGGTGTGTGTGAGTGTGTTTGTATGAAGTAGTGAAAACTATGGACAACTGCAACTGCAACGGCGACAAACACCGACAACGACAACGAGGCTGCATTGTTAGCTATCACTTGGCCCTCTTTTTTTTTTTCCTTTTTGTAATATCTCACGCTGAGAACGGATCACAACAGCGGGACATGCGACGATCAATAACGCTCAGAGTAGCGCACACTTTTGAAGTCGACCTGAGCTTGTGCAGCATCAAATTTAGGTGGAACTGCATGTGAGTGCAAGTGTGTATGTGTGCCATGGCTGTCAAAACACTCAGAATGTGCCACACACGGTGTTCTCGTGTGTTTGTGTGTATGTTTTATTTATTTTTTTTTTTCGGTGCAGATTGAAACTTCACTCGTCGTCGTCGCAATGATGACGAATCGGAAATGGGTCCCGATGCGGCAAACAGCATTGATAATCAATAAGCCGAGAAACGTAAGACCTCTTACACGAACCGAACGAGACGCAGACAGTAGAACCGGAATACTGAAGACGACAACGAAGATGTAGACGGGTCTCCCGCTGAGCAGCTCATCAAATTGTGCCAAGATTTACGAGCACCTTGATTGAGTTTTCTTATGCTTTGAATACGGCAAACTTCAGACAGGACCACCAGACTAAAGTAGACGGCGCAGACATGGTAGAGAAGGAGAGAGAAAAAGATGCTGATGGTGAGATTTCTGGCTAAAATTATATCAGGCCACACATTGAACGTGATTGCGCTTCCTTATAAGATGACAAATTGAGGCTAATATCGCCAGAACATGTTGCTTAAGTGCGACGCTGTCGCAGACTCTGAAACTATAGTGTGGCAAAACGATTTGAATTCATTCCAAGCTAACAATGTAAAAACTTCCATACAAAAATCAAAAAAATATTTGCTTATTTGTTTAATTTGATTGTATTTGAAACTTGTTCAAAAAGCCACCAACAACCAATTGTAAGTATTTACATAAGCAATTACCTTACGCATTTTGTTTGAAAACAAAACGTTGCTGAAAACAACCAACACCTGTGTACATAAGGTAACAGCTTTTTCTATTGTCATTACGAAAATTAAACATGGCCAAGGTTCGTACCCAGATCATATAAATAGCCAACTAACAGCTCCAAGAATTAACAAGCTTCAACATGCGTTTAACACTAGCTCTTCTCTTTACTGTCTGCTCACTGTACAGCAGTGTCCTGGCTCAGGCACCAGCACCCGCACCAGCACCAGCACCACCTGCCGGAGCAGCACCACCACCAGCACCAGCACCACCAGCCGGAGCAGCTCCACCAGCAGCACCAGCACCAGCACCAGCAGCCGGAGCAACACCACCAGCAGCCGGAGCCACACCACCAGCAGCAGCGCCAGCACCAGCACCAGCAGCAGGAGCCCCAGCAGCAGGAGCCCCAGCAGCAGGAGCCCCAGCAGCAGGAGCACCAGCAGCAGCAACACCAGCAGCAGCAACACCAGCAGCAGCAACCCCAGCAGCAGCAGCACCAGCAACAGTAACCGTCGCAGAAGTCGCTCGAATTCGTCAATTGCTGCGTCGATTGAGGCGCCAGCGCCTGCAACGTCAGCAGCAGCAGCAAGGCAGGCCCATTCAAACATGTCAACAACAACAGCCAATACGCCAGGTTATACGCCAGCCTGTACGCCAGGTTGTACGCCAGCCGATCCGTCGTATTCGCGGTCAACAGCAAATTAGAGGTTGATTGAAAAAATGATTGCAAATAATATGTGATTAATTCACACTTTTTTTTTTAAGCTTTGTCAATTATTTCTTATATCCTTGTGGTATAGGAAATAGTTTTATTGTACTAGCATATTAAAAGAAGTTTTTGCCTTGTTTCAACAGCTTTAATAAATAAAACCGATTATCAAAAAAAAAAGTTGTGTCGCTACTCTAGATTAATTTTTAGAATAATAAGGAAAATAGTAAATGATATTTTATAATCTGATACCTAAGATAAAGATTATACTGGTATTGTGCAATGTCCGTCTCGGTGTCTGATAGACGAAGTGTCTAGATTGGGTTCCTGCGCCCACTGGATAGCTGGTAAATCGATTAAATTCATAGCTAGGGATAGGGATAGATAAAGTGTCGATACTTGGATTCTGCGCCTTCTGGGGGCTTGGAATTCGATAAATTCGATAACTTTTAATTTACATAAAATATGACCGCGCTCAACGCAAACTATTTATATTTGGCCTATTGCGAACACTGAGGGAAAATTTCTGTTGGCCGCGAGACCTTTTTCAAAAAAGAGATGCTTTTGCTAATCATCTAAATAAAAGTAAATCGAATAAACCTATGACCAAACCAAGAATCTCATTTTATTTTATTTACTATTTGAAAAACTGAGACGTTGTGGTCTTTACTTTCTAGGGTTTCCTTAGGAAGTTGCGTCAAATGAGGTTTTTTTTTTTAAGTTGCGATAACAATTAAGAATTTGGGTGATGCATTTATCGATGAGTTGCGTGTAACGATAGTTGCGTTGAGCGGGGTCATACTGTATTTCCCGAAGCCTTACAACTAGACATACAAAAGATGGTAAGCAAAACATACAAGCGACCCCAAAAAACAACTGCAATCAGGCTTCTTTTTCCCCGCTTTTAAACAAGTATCAAGTAAACAGCAGTCGTTTGCGTCCGACTTCATTATTTAGACTGTCTACCATCTGGTGCATTGAGTTTTAAAAAACTATAAGCATTATATTTGAGAATTGAAAATAAAAGGTTCTTGCTACTAGAATTTTATCTCATGACAATTGCTGATGAATTTTCCTCATATTGAATATCAACTTCTTAGCAAACAGATCAATAAAATAATATTTGCTCAGCCAAAAAAACCTTAAAAATCAATGTATCGCCTTGCATTCAAGTTTGAACTTGATAATTCATTTTCTGCTGAACAAACTTCCGATAGAGAACAGAATTACCTTCAGCACAAGCTGCAAACCAGCTGAGTACAGTAAACATTACAGACAGCAGCTGCTCTGAAGGTACTTTATCTAAATAGTTTGTTACTATAAAAGCTAAATGGTTAGGTCATAACATTAACATTTACTTATTACAATGCACTTTACATTGTTAATACTTTTTGGGCTTATTAGCTGTTTGATGCTGGCTCAGCAGGTCAACAGTCAGTACGACTATGTTAGTTCTCCTTCATATCCTGATACCGAGACACCAGCACCACCAACACCACTACCATCAGCAACACCACTAACACCAGCAACACCAGCAATACCAGCAGCACCAGCAACACCAGTAACACAAGCAACTACAGCTACGCCAATAGCAAGTTCAAATACACCAATCAACCCAATATCTATAGCCAACCTACGCAAATTGGTTCGCTTGCTCAGAAGAGATCGACAACGTCGCTGTAGACGACAGCAACGAAGACAACAAAGACAGAGAATTCGACGAATGCGGAGGCAACAAGGTTTATAATTACAAATATCAACTAAATTGTTACATTTATAATAAAAAAAATTTATATTTATCAAACAATGTATATATTATAATAATCCATCGGAAAGCAACAAAGTAAATAGTTCACCTAACCATCTTAAAGGATCTTAAATTTTAAGTTATCAAATACACAAACTTGGCAAGACTTGTCTGCTTTGGTTTCGATTAAACCCGGTTGAGGTAGGTCCCCATCTTTTTGTCATGGTTAAATTTTGCTGCTGCTGCACAAACACACACAGACACACCGATTATTTCCATGGCTGGCATATGATATACGGTTGACCATTTAGCCAAGTTTGCATTGTTGTTTATGGGATGACAAATTGCGGGCTGATATTGCAACATGTTGATTGAACGCACACGCGCAAACATTGTAAACAAAACGAAGTGGGGAAGAAATCGAGATCTGCTCTGTAACTGGCTGTGTGCTTTTTTTATTTTATTCTAAACCCATTGCCATTTCCACTGCCACTCCTGGTTGCCCGGCTGGTTCTTGTTCTGTGCGCGTGCTCACTCGTTTTGAGGCTCGAGGCTGGATGGTTGGAGCTCCACTCAGTTTGGCTTAAGATTCAAGATTCAAGAGTTGCAACGGGCGCGCGTTTTTTTTGTATTTTTATTTTTTATTTTTTTACACAATGCAGCCGCATGAAAACCCAAAGAAATAAAGAAATAAATAAAACAGGCAACAGCATAAAAAGAATATAAAAAAAGAAAGAAACACAAAGAAGACTTGAGAGAAGCCGACAAAGTAATAAACCAATTAGGACATCAAAGTGTTCAACCGACAGCGGCAGCAGCAGCAACAGCAGCAGAGCTACACATCCAGCCAAAGATCACAGAGATTTGCGCTGATCCGACTTTGATTCTAAGCTACAAAAACGCAACCTACATTTGTCGCCAGCTCACCTCAGTTTTAAAAGGGGCCTTTCTGTACGCTCTTACATCTCACGCTCTGCTGCTAGGCAATGGCTTTGAATTTTTGTATTTGCTGCCTACCAATTGCTGTGGATGTTGAAGTTGTTGTTTTAGTTCAGCGCATGCGGAAATAGGTGAAGGGTTCTGTTGAAGGATTAACGGAAATGGACAGGCTATGGAATGGGAATTGATGTTAAGAGACTATGCAAGAATTTGTACATTTATTTTGAATATACGAAGAACTAGACAAGTTCGCTTATTAAAACTTCGTTCTTTCTTGTTTAAAACAAGTTATGCTTCCTTCCCCTGAATTCAAGTCGACTTCGTTTAATTTAAAATCTTGCCTCTCGCTTCAATCGCAGAACTCTGCAAGGAGTAGTATTTATTACGAATGTACTTAACGGTGAAATCGACTCAAACGTTCTTTCGAATACTATTAACTTCCCCAATTAGATCGTCCCATATCTTTTTACTCTTTAACCTTGATCGTTGTTTGAGCAACTTTTTAATTCATGAATTAATTCGTGCTATATGCTCTGACTATAACAAGCCCTATGTTGTTGTATCCTTGGAGGCCTCACTTTCAGTTCTTAAAAGATCGGTTTTATTCTTTATTGAATCAAAACCACTTATTACTTACGATTGGACTTCTCTAGGCTTTTCACAATCCACGCAGCAAATGTTGGACCCCTGTTGAGTTTAATTTATAAATTTTAGTTTACTTTCAGAAATAAATCTGGTTTTATATTTAAATATTAGTTTTATATTTTTAATATTTTTTAATTGGAAATAATTGTGATTTTATGTCGGCAGTTCGTAGTTGACAATTATAATTGAATAAATCAATTTAACTTAAAAGTATTTGTCTGGAATTTGGCACAATTTGTTGTCTATTGGCAGCTAACTATGCAAATTGATCCATGAATGGAACTTATCACTATTTCATTTTGAATTAAACTTTCCTTAATGCCTAAACTAGAGACAGCCTCCAACCTACCCAAAACCATTATGCAGATTTGTTTGGTTCGTTATCAATTAAGTCATTGCCACATATTTGCCTACAGAAGCCGTTTGCCGCACAAGCCCCCATCACCCCCGTCAAATCAGCGACCAAATGGGGCATTCATTAAGAATTTTAAACAACAGTAGACAAAAAACAACTCGCATAATTAAGACACAACAAATGGGGGTCTCTGGTCGTTCATAGTATGTTGATATGGGACTAATACAACTAATATCTGAATAACAAAAACAATATTATTATTATTGGCAGTAGCTACTAAATGATGCATAATTAAATCGTTAAATGCTGAGTACGTTATTAAAATCGTTCAAACTGCTACTCGATTTGAAAGCGACCACAACAGAAGCTGAAATCAAAATGCATATTTATTAATCATAAGCCAAGAAAAATAAAAATACAAAACAAAACAAAACAATATTTTTGTATAGCTATATAAAGATTTTTGTTTATTAAGTCAAATGGCGCTTTGCCGCTGATTTGATTGGATCAACGATCACTGGCGGCATATTTTGTAACGGCATCGCTTACCCCTTGCCTTTTCTGAATTCAATGCAGGCTTAGCTGTTGGCATCGCCTGAGTGGGGCACGGCACGTGGTAAACGAGATGCACGCTTCAAAGGCGCCGTCCACGGCCCACCTAAAAGTATAAATTGAATAAGAAAACAGGAACAGCAACAAGAGCGAAAAGAGCAAGAGGTAACTACTCTGGCTTCGGCCTAAACTGGTTGCAAACGCACATAAACCATTTAAGCCGAAAAGAAATCGCTACGCTGGCAAACATATACATACATATATAAACGCAAAGCGGCCCAAAACCATCAACAAAATTTGTAGTCAAAATGTTATTTTTCATAATAATATTTGTCTAGCAAATATTGTAGTATTATGTTTGTATAATTTTATTAAAAAACACCTGTGTGTATAAATAAATAATTAGTATGAATTCCATTCTTATTCATATATTTCAATCTTAATTTTTGATCTTTATCTTCATTTCTATCAGCATTAGGGGAATCATAATCAGCCTTAAATTTTGAAAACCAATGACCTCAAGTTAGGGTATCTCATAGTGCCACTATCACAATCAACGATATTCTTGATTATTCTGCTGTTGGTCACCCACTGTTTTGAGATCAATTTGAATAGGAATTTCAAAGAGGCCGCATTTCATTTCACAAAGTCAAAACAGTTAATTTATATCATGTCGCGACTACTGGTCTTACTGATTTAGCATTTTGTGCGAGTCCGTTTGCTGTTCGTTTCGAAATTGAATTATGAAAATGAAATCAATTTGGTCAAAAGAAAACCTGATTAGCAGCAATCACAGACCAATATGCTGACTGTCAAGCTGGCGGAATTGGTTTCAGCTATGCTTTCCGAAAATTAGTCAGATTATATATGTACATACAGATGTGTGCGGTAATAAATTGTGCATTTGATTTTGCGTTTTTCGAATCCGATAACGAATTAATTCGAAAAATGCAAATCGATGTTGAAGACTGAATGAAGTCGCCAACCAAAAAAGTGAAAATAAGATGTGCACACATTCAACTAAGCAAATCGATAAGATACAACGGGTCCTGCATCCTGATTCGTTGTTGTTGACCTTGAGTCTGGTGTGGTGCGTTTCGGTGCGGTGCGGATCGATGCGATGCGGTGCGTAACTGAGTAGCCGTGGACAAGGACACGGTGTCAGCAGGTGCAACACAAAGGTGCCGCTGAGCTCAGCTAATTTCAAATTACACACTTCATTCGTCGTTGAGGATAAGTAAATGTGTAGTGTATTGGGTATAGGTTCGGGTCGACAGCGTAACTAAACCGCTTTCCAGGCCAACCGCAATTGACAGCGTGCCCCCTTTTGCCGGTCTACTCTCTCAGATCCTGTACATCAAAAGCCGCCGCTCTCATCCTCATCATCCTCATCGTCATCGTCGTTTTCGTCAAGATATCACTCTTTTCTAATGTGCGTGCAAGATGAATTCTTTTCGTCGTGCATCGTGGGTGTGGTTTATTTTAAAGCAATTAAACCATAGTGAAGCGTGTCTTCTCCGATTGAAGCGAACACGCACACACACACACACACAACCCGGTGATCTACGAGGACACTTTCAAAAACCATTGTATGTGCCTGTTTTATTATTATTTTTATTTCTGTTTTTTTTTTTTTGTCTTTCATCTGTGCCGCCTGCAGCAGTTGGCATAGCTAACAGTTCGTTTGGGCTTCACGTTGATAACTTGCTGCGCAAAAGACATTTCAAATGATGGTTGAGCAACAAGTATATCTAAAATTACCGAAAAGACGGAGTTTGACAGGGTTAGCCTGCTGTATATCTTATATTCATACATATGTCTAAGGCCATAAGTATTGGAGAAAGGTTCCAAAGTTGCAAGAAAATTAAAAAGTCTTAAGCGCTGCGTTCTATTCATAGATGCTCACATTGAGAAAGAATTTTCTTACTTTGTTTCATTCATTATGTATGACACTTTAAAATTTTAGTGGATATTACAATCCTTAAGTGCAGTGTTAATAAAAGAAGTTATTATACTTTTTATTAAAAGTCGATAAAGCAATCTGATTTATTTCCCTGGTGCATTTTTATTTACCTAACGACAAAAGTAACATCACAATAGTACTCATCAAAACTTTCGTTAAATGCGTTCGTTAGGCTTAAGACTCCTTTTGTTCAGGTTGCAGGACTAACATAGCGTCAAGCAATATTTAACAGAGTCGCTGTCATTTAGATTGACTCAACACCGTTCGTTAAGCGAACTAAATTCGATAGGTTGCTAGTTACTTGTTCGTTAAGTGCTGCTGTTAAGTAAGCAAAGTTTCAAACCACAGCTCAAACTGAGTTGCAGCTCTGGCTGTATAACAGCGCGTCCTTAAATGCTGTCTCATATAAAAAGTATCTCAATTAGGTCGAATAGGGGAAGTATGAATTGTAAAAAATTTTCTGCTGCATATGTGCCATGAATAGGTTAAAAAAGATTATTCGAGCCCTTTACAATATACATTTTATAAGCAGCAAACAATTGCTGTTTGAGGTTGATAGTTCTTGTAACTTATTAAACTGAGTGAGTACGCGATATTGCTTGGAAAATGCTTGTTATAAGTGTAACCATCGTCTGTTGATTGATATCCTTATTGCGCTATTGTTTGAAAATTATAAGCTAAGTGCAATTGAACGCCTGCCTGCCTGCTGTATGCTATCTTACAAATACGCTCTCACTACTAGAGGACTTTGCAGTTCATGTGGATAGATCGGCAGTGATTTATCACGACCGGCATCTCGCATCTCATATCTTTATATCGCTGTGGCATGCATTATGCTTTAGTGACAACAATAACTACTTGAGTGCCAAACAAACCTAACAATCGAAAGAAAATGTTCCTCTTTGTGGGTGACGAAAGGTCAACTTAAGTAGTGTTTTTTGTTGTTTGTTTTTATATGAGTGTGTTTGGTATTCAAAGTAAAGAATGCTCGCGTCACGCTCCAAAGCGCTAAGCAACTGGACAAATCCGCAGCCGGATTAGAAACAAGCACAAAGCATTAAGTCGTATAATAAAGTTTTAAAAAAGTTTGTTTTGAACAAAAGTTTTTTTTTTTAAATTGAGAGAACGAAGGAGCTGCAATGTTTCTTGTATGCATTTGTCAGCGAATATTTCATAAATAATGGAATGCTTTTTGCATATTTATAAGCATTATAAGTTTCTCATGTGTGTGTGCCTTTGTATATTATTTAATGTCACGCATACGCAACGTGCGCCAAACAGCAATAAACGTGTGTCTCCATCTATTGGCAAACTAAACATAAATTTATTTATAAATATTGCCGATAATTTTGACAAATTATGGGTTGTAATTACAATAATAATCCAGCCGAACCAATTTTGCATGCTGTCCAGTAGCATGTTCCCCGTGGAGTTACTATTTAAATACCCTGATGCCATATCAAACTATTTTATACCGAAGAATAGAAAGAAGGTTTTACACTAAAACATGCCAAAAAGTTGTGTTTTACAATTATATGAGTCAAATTACAGGGTATTTGTTAGTTGAGTCTTGGTTTTGCTGCCTGCTTGTTTTTATAGTGTTGTCTATGGCAATTGTTGCCAGAAATTTATTTGTATTGCCGACCTAGGGAAAACAATTACTCTAGAATGGAGTGCAAATATGCCAGCTAAAATATTTGTATAAATTTTTGAGTGTTGTTGTTTTGTTAGTTTCCGAATTCGAAAACTGCACTGGCAGTGCACATGCCTCCTCCCTCCCGATCCATTCTCCCTTGTATAAATCGCATACCTCTTTTAACTCTTTGTAGTTTTCTGCCCACTTGGCACATTTGAGCACCCCAAAAAGTTATGAGCACACAATGAGATTGGGCCAATAAGTGACCCACACACCAACACTCGAGCCACCCACACGCACCTAAAAACAAACACACACACCAACACTAACACATGGAAAAGAGGTTGCCCTAAATGCCGCAGCATTGTTGAATTTTGGTTGGCCTGCAAAGTGATTTACGCAATTAAAATAATTTCATTCAAATGGTCTATAATTCAACTGGCATTTCATGCGGCTCTGCCAGCGGCCACTTTACAGTTTGCCCCTCACCCAAAAAGCACCAGCAGTCCTTGACAATATACACCCATACGAACCCACACCCGCGGACACACTTACCATAAATCTGTTGTAAAAATTCATACAAAACTATTAGACACAAATTCATATATTATCGCATCACGCAGTTTTATCATTCGCTGCACTATGCAGTAAATGTCGGGTTAGCAAGGATGAGCACTACATGTTGTAGGATATTTTTTGCGTTTAAACTCTTTGAATACATGGGGAATCTGTTGTACTATTTAAATTATACAAGATTTTGAAATAAATGCAAAATAAATCGTTTTAGCTATGTTAATGATAATAAATAATAGAGGAATTTATTGTAGTTGTTATTTTTTAAGACTTTTTTAGTTTCTAACAATTTTTTACTCTGTTCTGGGTTTAAAAAACTGCATTCGATTCGAAAAGGTTGTCAAAAACTATTTTAAAGTAATCAACTCTAAACTAAAGGGCATCGAAATTGTAAACAATACTAAATCGCTAGCTAGCGTTATCTTTCAGGTCATTTGTTCAACTGGCGCATTTTACGCGGCGAGTGTTGCTGGAAATTAGAAACCATAAAATGCTTTCAACGCCCAACCCTAAAATGTACTGCAAAATTAGCGCATAAAAGCTGGTCGATTGTAGCGGTAATAAATGTCAAATACTGAGCTTAGGCTTTCGCATGTGCGTGAGTTTGTGTGCTTTAAGGGCGTAGTTTAAAAATTGCGTTGTTTCTTTTTGTCACTGTTTTTGCCGTCACAACTGCTCTGAAATCAATATCGAAAATTCTGCTTAACGGCTGCTGTCGGGGCGCAAATGTGGCTAATGCCGAGCCATTAAATAAAATCTATCAGGGCTAAAGATTTCATGATATTTGCCATGCCCGTCAAGAAGCGCAATGACAACTATGCTGCGACGGTTGCTTAGGCAAAACAAAGTGCATAAGTAGCAGAGCACATCAATTTGAGCTCAGGCGAGCGTATAAAGGTCTTTTTTTGTTCAGCCAGCTCAGTCATGAAACCAATTCTAAAATCCTAGCTCTACATATATCAACTGTTGTTTGTGGGCTTTGTGTGTTTGTGGTTTGCAAGTGGCCATTTTGCGGTCAGCGTGATTATATTTGGGACGCGAACATGCAGAAGGATTAGCGCTGCTTTGTGGCGAATTTTAATAAAATTGCAGTTGCATTTTTACCCCAGCTACAATTGTTGCTACAATTTCCCTTTATATCCTCTTTAAAACTGTTTTGTTGTTGCAGGTTCGGTTATACCACTTTGTACGCTTGTTTAAAAATTAGGCATATATACTTCGGTTGAGACTCCTATGTTGCTGTTGCTGTTGTTTTGAACTTTGAAAGTTCACAATTGATAGTATTATTTTATTTAAAATACCCGATTTTTATGGGCTTCTGAAACTTGGGTATCCTAGGATGTCTTTGTGAATATGACTTTACTTTCTGATTCTCTCCTTTCTAATGGATTGTACCATAAACTAATTTACATTATTAATCTATGGGAAATGGTCCAGGCAAGCAGTGAACTGCTTGCAAACTGCTGCATTTGAGCTTAACCGTAGTTTAAAAACAAAACCGCTTCCGACAAAGGTTAGAGCTGTCTAAAAATATGCAGTATTGAGTTATGCCTTGGGGTTTCGATTACAGCCTGAAAGTATGCTATATAAATCTTTTATGTTTAAAACGATATATTCTATAGTGGGAATTTCACACTGAGAAACCATCCAAACGCTATTCCGCGAATACTCCTTAGGCACCGCAGTAAAAGACGCCTAAGAAGGGTGCACCCAACTGACTTGCCCAACAGGGTTATACTTTAAAACATGCACACAAAAACAACACACTTAAACATATTTATGTTGATTAGCACATTTATTTTTAAGTTTAATTTAATTTTTGAAATTTAGAATACCAAAAAATAAAAAATAAATTTCCCACAGTAATAAAATATTCTGTAATTAGGGAACATCTACAATCAACTCACAATAATAAAAATATGTATTTAAGTACAACTTGTATACTCGAAGAATGTTTTCAAAATCTAAGTGTTAATAGATATTGATACACCAATAGCTATTTGATTTTTTACTAAGAACTTACCATCAGTCGTATGCAAAGGTTGACTTTAATGCCTAAAAAGATCTCAAAAGTATTAAAATTACCTTTCTTAATACGTAAGACATATCAGTTGGAATTGTTAAACCACTCTGAACGCTTTCGTATGCATTTTAAAATTGCTTCTTCCAATGTAAAGAGTATGCAGCATTTCTGTTAGAACACACAATGTTGATTCCTTATTTTTTTTGTTTTAAGCCCCTTTCGATTTATTTGCTGACCCACTTTTCAAACGTGCCCATCTGCCAGCTGCCAACTCTGGTAGTGGTGCATGGAGCAAGGGGTTTCGTCCTCTGCTGTCTTGTCCTGTTTTGTGCTGCCTGGTTATTGCTGCTGTCTATAATCCAGAGATTACATGTGACACACGCATACGTTGCAGCTTATTTTTCATTTCTTGGGCTGTGGGCTCCCTCGAATTGTGAGTAGTTATAGGGGGAATTGTCTGAAGAAAAGCAGGGTATGTGCTTCTGCCAGCTGCTGTTTTGCAATGTTTTGTAGTTTTGCATAAATAATTGAACAGCTCATATCAAAGCAATGAAGAGAACAAATCGCACGAGTTAAGCTTTCAATTTCAAGCATTCCCAAACGACTAATGTCAAAACACGTAAGGCATTTTTTTTTTTAATAAAATTTGTTTAATCGTTCTTCGTATTGCACTGTTTAATTTACATAGTTGTTTTTGTTGTCACAAGAACAACAAATTTACAATTTCTGATTTTGTTTTGTTTTACTGGCAAATGTGTTTTTGTTATTTTGTTTTTTTTTTTTATTTTTATTTTATTTATTTTACTGGCACCATTTGCATACGGATTTATGTTGTTGTTGTTTCTATGTTGTTGTAATTGTTGAAATGCTGTGCTAACCCTTCTATATATTTATATAATGTAATGTATGTTTCTTGTCTTTTTATCGACTGCCCCTTTATAAATCGCATTATTACACTGTATTATAATACATTTTTTGACTAGATTGTTATGCTTTTGTTTTAACATTTGAAAGTATTCAATATTTAATTAAAATTTGTGTTTTTCTTTCATACACTTTTCAATTGCTTTATTTAAACGCATAACTTGTAACTATGCATGTTGTTGTTGTTATAAATATATTACGGAGTACTACTATATTCAGCAGCTTATATAACTATGTGAAAATTACACGCATACCAAAAAACATACACACTTTCACTTATGCACACAATGTTCTAATTAACTTGCATATATAGTACAGGAATTTGATTTGTTGTCTGATGACCTACTATTAAACTGGAAATAACATTACATATTTGTTATTATAGTATTATAACCTTTTAATAGCTATTGCTGGCATTATTACATACTTGTACTTATAGCCAGAGATACACATTATATAAATATATGTATATTATTTTATAAACGTTTCTTATTTTGATTGATTAGTTGTATTTATATGGTAAGTTATGTATGTACTTTACAATTGCAGAAATATGGCATGACAATGGAACATTTTTTAATTTCAACAAATACAAAGTCAAAGGAAATTTTCCACTTACTCTGTTCATATAGATTTGCATCCTATAAACCATTACATTTCCTTTAATGCTAAGTTATTATATATTATGCTATACTTAAAAAGACTTTTTTATGTGTTTATATATTTATGGCTAGCATTAATTTTTACAGTTTATGTTGATTGGAATAAAGCAAACGCTTATGTTTATTATTTTTATAATAATTGCCTGCAATGCAGTAACAACATTGATTATAAATTATAATCTGGCAATAGATTTAATTAAATTATTTTTTAATTGTTGTCCAATTTTTCGAATCACAACGCGCAGCCAGCCAGCCAGCAGTTTTAATTACATTATCAACTTAAATAGCTTTGTAGCCAATTATTGAGTTATTTGGGGTGTGCTTGTTTCTGGAAAACAAAATATTGAAAATTCTGCATATCTATTCTTTTTTATTCAATGACCTATTAAGTTAGGAGAAAGTCGCACAGCCACATTTTGAACCAATGTCAAAAACGATTCGTGGCTCAAAATTTAATTTATTCATGGATTTTTACATTCGAATAAATCAAAAGTCAAACATTTTTTAATTAAAATATAAAAAATTTAATCGAAGCATCAATTTAATTTGTGCGAGGGGGAAATCATATCCAAATATATAAATTTGGATAACTTGATTAAAATCTTTAAATTAAATATCAATAATATGTGTCAATGTTTGAAATATAATTATTATTTAATAATTTCTTTTGAAAACGATAAGAATTTATTTAATATTTTTGTTGTTTTGCATACTTCTTATTGTTTGACTTATCGCAATTGAATATTAATTGTTATTTATTGGTTTAAACGAGAGAAAAACATGTGAGGGGTAAAATATAGCAATTGATGTGGAAAAAAGTGAACTGAACAAATAATTGCTTGATATGGCAATTAATTTAAATCTTTTATGGTCATTCAATAAAAACGTTTTGCTATTTTTTCTGTTCTGGCTGCATTGTTTTTTATTTGTTATCTTATTATTAACTATCCACACCCTTTGCGCTTGCTCGCATTTGTTTAAGCATTGGGAAAATTTGTAAGTATAATTTTCCGTTTTTTTTGATTTGTTTTAAAGTGATACATTTGATGTGGCTATTCCGATAATAATTTTACGTTATGTTACGTTATTTACAATATTTTACAAAATACACACATTAAGTGTTGTCACTCCGTTCTTTGTGTGTGTGTGTGTGTGTGGGAATCAACTAGAAGTGAGGCAGCATTATTAATGCTTATATATATAAATTGCTAGTTTAGAACTGGCAAATAGGACTTAAAAGACTTAACTGTTTAGCTAGACACATACATATATTTATATATATATAGTAGCTAGATATACAAACATGGATACAAAACACATTTAGTTTACTCCGGAGCTTACCACATCGCCAAGCGATCATCTGTGGCAGCTGCGTTTTGGATGGGCGTGGCATGCCTCGCGACAGCTATAGCCGTTGCTGCTAGTCGCAGGCGACAATTCAAGGACACGTTTAACAGCAGCAGGTCTTCGCGTTGTTGTTCCCGTTGTTGTATTTATGTCACTTTCACTGGCCGCAAGCTGTAGACCTCGTTGGCTGCTGCATGTGCCCCATGTGGTGTGTGAGGCAGCACAATGTTGCTGTTGCTCCTGCAGTTGACTATAGCCAAGAACCAGAGCCAACAGCATGACAATTGTCAGCCAATTGTACTGGCAGCCGGATGAGCCCGTTTGCATTGCCTCCGGATGTTCACCTGAAATTATGGCCCGAACTGATTTCAACTTTATTGCATTGTCTTTGGCTTAGATGTTAAATTTGTACATTTGGAACACAATAAGCACTTAATAAATATGCGAACAATACGTATGATTATATATATATATGTGTGTGTGTGTGTGTGTGTTAGTGTCAACTCAAGCGCTTGCTGCTGTTGTTGTCGTTGCATGTTTCTCTTTATTTGTTGCGCTCTGTTTGGCTTCTGCACATATAAGTGTTTGTTTGTTTGTTGTTGCAGCAGCACATAAATATTTAACTAATGTTCATCTTCCGTTTGCCCAGTTGGTCCAGTTTTGACCCCCGAATTTTGATTTGCTGTCAGTTGTTTTGTGCATTTAAATGCAAATATGAGCAGCAAAGCAAATAATTAGCCAATAGTCAGCCTCTAAGCTTGACAACAACTATAAATTAAATTAACAAGTAAGGGTCTATCTATAAGAAAAATCATCTGAAATATCATCGTTCATAAAAGTATGCTACACAAAAATTTAATTGGCAATATTAAGTGGAGTGTTGGTACGCACACATACTCGAAGCGTGTGTGCATGCATTGTATGTGTGTGTGTTTGTGTTTGTGATTGTATTTGTGTGCTCGATTAATAAAACTGTTGCCCTAGGGAGCCAAAGCCATGACGCTGCTTCCCTGCACATACAAACACACGGTTTGCGTGTCCTTGTAATTGATTATGTTCAATTTTTCAAGCAATTAACTTTTGCACTTGAAACTCAATACAATGTGCAAACAAACAAGGCAGACAAGCGTTCAGCTCAGGACCTTAATGATGCTACGTTAGTCGATTCGTTTGTACAGTATCGCATTTGGTACATGACTGCTTATGTAACAGGATCGCAAGGATATAAATATGACATTCATAGTGAACTCATTAAAGAAAATGTGATTTAATTTAAAGTTCGAGTTCTAGCTTAAATAAATCCAGTAAGTACCTTCAAAGATGTGTGTGTTCAAATGAAAAAAATCGAAGGTCACCAAATGGCGTCAGTCATGTGTCGTGTTTAAACGTGATTTTCGTCATATGCGTGTACAGTTCAAAGCCCAGCTAAAGCCCTGCACACAGGCACGCGCTTAAAAGCTGTGCCAGCTTAATTCTTCTGTGGCCGTAGCATTGAAATGAAAATATTACGCATACGCAATGCCTATGGCTAAGCGATGTGGAGCTACTTAAAGGAAACTGAGTTAGGTAGTTTTAGTGGTTTTGTGCTGCCGGGGGCGAATGTAACACAATGTATTTGTTGACAGGACAGGAATTATTAATAACGTACGTGGCGCACATAATTCATCATCAGAGGAAGGCCACAGCATCCGAATTGCCTGAAAACATCATTGGGCTACGGCTGCACAGCAAACAAAAAACAACAAAAAAAAAACACACACACAAAAAAAACTAAGGAACAATCCTTAGCTAAGCCAAATAAAAGCGCATAAAGTGGAGAGAATAAGCAAAAGAATAAAGTAACAGCCAAGTAAAATATGCAAAATTAGCGCTGATGGATTTTCAGGAAGGATGCAAACGGGCATGCAAAGGCGGCAGGAAGCAGCTAAGCAAGTAGCTGCTAGCTACAGACACAGAGTACGCCGAGCACACAAAGGCACGCACGTTGAACGAAAAGAGAGGAAGAGAAAGACAGAGAGAATAAAAGCGAGAGAGAGGAAACAGCAGCCTTGGCTGACTGTGTGCAATGCACGTTAGTTTTTTGAGTGTTTTTATGAGCAGCTTTGCATACTTTGGCAGTATTTTTAGATTTTATAGCGCGTTTTGTTTGTGCAGTCGCCGGATGAAGACAAGTAATGTTTGACGTTTGTATGCCAGAAAGAAAAGAAGAGAGAGATAGAGATCGAGAGTTGCTTGAAGAGCGGTTTGGTTGTAAGTGCATCTCAAGTGTGACAGTAAGCGCCGATTTAGCCTGATTTGACTTAAGTGGGCATTCAATTAGCATTTACTTTACTCACATTTTTTGGCCGCACTTTGACTTCAAGTCAACTCAAGTTTTTATTTTCGGATATATGTGTGTGTGTGTGACATTGAGTGTTTTTCAGATTTCACTTTCACTTGCAATATATAATTGGAGAAAAACATCATACAGTTCATTAACGCGCTTTAGCTTGTTTCGTGCTTCATTGCACACTTATTGTTAAATAATTACCATTATCAAGTGCAAACAAGTGCGAAGTAGCTAAACAAAATAATACAATAAAAAAAAATGTTGATTGCCATTGTGAGTTGACACAAAAATTTCCCAGCAGCTCCAGCTAACACGCCCCCACGCCAGCCATTATGTCACGAATGTTTTTGTGACTCGTAAATTATGTCAAATACTTGCAACATGGTCAGTGAAGTGAAGTCCTTGGCTATTTGCTACAGTTTAACACTGCTTAACACAAATGAGACTTTAAGTGAGCAAACCTTAAGGTAATTTATATTATTTAGCAGCTTTAAAAGAGCTTATTTATTATTTGTTACTAAATATGATTTTTATTCAACCGAAACCGCAAGCAAGAGCAGTTGTGCTCGGAATATAAAAATCAATAGTTATATTTAGCTTTTTCTCGAAATGAATGATGAAAACTTTGTACAGTCGTAACTGATTTGAAAAGTTTGAGCTGTAACACAATCGGTGTAAAACTTTACGAAACCTTTGTCTATATATACTAGTATTTACAACATTATAAAGTTATATTTTACTATTACCTTAATTAAATGTACACAAACCTTAACATTTTTACTTTATGCTTGTACTTTCACTCGTAAATAATCAAAACTACAGAAAAAAATAGCGATTACGATTGCAGTGTAACTGTGTTTGGAGTGCGCCACGGTCTTTTTTATAGTTGGTCACGTAGTTTTTTCCGGCATCGTTTCCGTCTGAGCCTGCCTCTATTGTTTAACTTTGCGTGCTTTTCAATTATGCATTAAACTACCGCTTATATTACAGTCGTGCTATAAAAACTATTTGCAGCTGCTGTCGCTGCTTTTACTGCCCCTCCTTCTCTTCTTCTTCTTCTTCATCTTCACCTTCCCCCTTCACCTCTTATCCGCTATACTGTTTGACACTGTGCACATCCGGCTTGGGCTTGATAAGCATTTTACCACTTTTATCGCTGCACATGCAATATATACCCCTAACAGAGGGGGGGCTTATAGCCTCCAGGGGGTAGGTTGTTCTGCTGAGGTGCAGCGTCACTGGACGCTTTTTATTCTTTTTCCTTTATACTTTGCGGAGTTCGCGCGCGCTAGCAAGAGAGTTTATAAATAAAATGTGCATATGCGACACTCGCGCACGCAATAGTTGTTGTGTCCTGCCACGGACACGGAAAAATACCAGCGCGCGAACAAAAACCGGAAGCCATGCATCGCAGTTGTCCTCCCTGCGTTACTTCGTCCATGTTCACGTACCGTTCGCGTTCAGATTCTCGGTTCTCGTCCTGTTATTGTTTTCGCCACACGTCGCAGCGGTTTTGTAAAAAAGTTGTGCCTTGTTTTTCCATTCGGCGCTGACATTTACTTTGGCTGTCATTAATTTTAAGCTGGATGCTTTTGCCTCTATCCAAAATTACGAGCCCTACTCTACTTGCACTTGCATGCCTTTCAGCAATTCAGACACACTCTCCTTCTCTCTGCACTTAAAACTGTCTTTAAAATGAAAACCCACCCTTTTTAATTCATATACTTCTCTCACCTTTTGTTTGGTGTATACATATTTGCGAATAAATGCCACAGCTATAATTTTCTTTCGATAAAGAAAATCGATTAAAGTTATAAGCCTACATTATCCAGCTTATATCCCATTGGATTCTTCATATTCTTAATGCTTTGTTCAGGCCTTAAGTGAGGTTAAATTGTTTCAAGTATTTAAACTTTCAGTGTTGTTGTCTTTGTAACTTTATCGGTTAAGAAGTCTAAGGAGCCTAAAAAGGAACTTTAGTTTTTCTCTCTGCTTTCATTCCCAATTTGCAGGAAAAGCAATTGAAAAGTTTTGATTTTCATTTAATTTTTTTATTTTATTTTGATAATAGAAAGATTTTGTTTTGGATTTTATTTTTTTTGGCACACAAAACTATTTTCGAAAGTTTTGCATTTAATGCGCAAATACGCATTATGTGCCCATCTTCTTCTTCTTTTGTCCCAACTATCTATCTAACTGTCTATCTATACGCTTGTCTTTCTGTTTGCTTGGCTGTTCGTTTGTCTGTCTGTCTGTCTTTCCGTCCGTTTGTCTGTCCGTGTATCTATCTGGTTGGGTATCTTGTTGGTCCGACATTTGTCTGCTTGTAATACTATCTTTTAACAATATTGTCGTTGCTCGTTTGTTGCTAAAATTCGTTTTGCGTTGCAAAAGTTTTTACCCTGCCTGAAATAATAATTGAATGTCACTTGAACGACAAGTTGGGCTGGGATTTAACCTCGCAACGCACCCATTTTCCCAGCTCCTTTGCCAAGCCCTTGTGAGTTTGAGCTCTTTTTCGAAAAGTAGCAACAATTTTGTCAAAGTGACAAAATGGCGTTTCGAGCCAAAAAATAGTCAGCTTGTTTTTGCATGGCTTATCCAACTTTCTATAGTATTACGTCACACACACCCGTGTATATATACAAACATATATGTGTAAGTTTTGTGTGAGTGTCTGTTGCTCTTGCATTTTAACAGCGGTTTTGGCTGGCTTTGGGTTGGCTTACAAGAATCTGGGCCGAAAAATTTGAATTGAATTTTGAGCAGCGCTTTTACAAGGAATTTTTAATTGAGAGTCATGCGAGAAAGTGCACACAAAAAAGCGAGTGCAAGCAAAGTCTTTACACTATTCTGGTGGCCCCACAGACAGACAGACCGCAAAAATAGTTAACTTTGTTTCTCAAAGCCTAAAAACCACATTTGAAGTCCCTGAAAGCGACTCATATAAATCACGAATGAATTAAGTGTGGTTATATATTTGTTACTGTTGTTGTTGTTGTTGCTTTTGTATGTTTGGCAGTTGTTGTATTTGCTATCTTTCTCTCTATATCTGTAGCTGTTTCTACTATTCGTAAACGAAGGTCTGCCTTTTGCGCGTTTCATTTTCTGTTGCCATCATTTTTTTTTTTTGTTTCATCCTTTTCTGCTGTCTTTTGATAAACTTGAGACGTGCGCCAACTGAGCTGGTGTATTATGTGTATGTGGCTAGTGTGTGGTGCATGTGTGTGGTGCTTCCTGCTTGTATAAGTCAAGCCCACACAAAAATTGAGTGAGAGAGTCTGTGGCAAGCTCATTCACTCCTTGACAATAGTCTTACCACCAGAAGACTCCAGAGGACCCACCCGCTTGACCTCCCACACCTGGTTGACGTCTGATCCTCCCCCCACACTAGCTCCTGATTCCCCCAATGATTCCTTAACTTAAACTTAATTACTGCCAAGTTTCAAGCCATATTATTTAATTATTGCCCACACGGGCAGATCTTAAATAAATCAAACTGAACCCCAAAAAAAAAAAAAAAAATTTGCACGTGTTGACGTTCAACCACACATACACTCACTCACACACACAAACGCATTGATACACTAGGGATAAGGCTTTGCTGCTCAGTCAAGCACGAAAGCAAAATGGCTGAGTGGACTTGAAGATTACCAAACAAATTGCGCTGCTAATGCTAACATATTATTACGATGACGATGACGACGAAGACCAAAAAAAATATTGCATACTTTTTGGAGCACCAACAAAATGTAAACTTAACATTAATGTATAATGTTATATATCGACGCCCACACAATTAGGTGAGTGCTTGCTCTGAATGAAATCAGACACTAACGTGTTGTCCTGATGCACAAACTTGTAGTTTGTAGCGCATGTCCTTGGGCAACGCCTTGTGCCAAAGTAAATGTTTCAACGATTGAATGTGTGCTTGTGATTGCATGTGTGTGTGTGTGTGTGTGTCTATGTGTTTGTTGACCTATCAGTTTACGTGCCATTTAGCACTCAATTAAATTCCAACAACACACAAACTCTCACACACATTTGAGTAAATGTGCGCTCATCAGCAAGGAAATAAAGAGGAAGCCAACAAGCAGCTAAATGTGCATGATTGTGTACATGTATGTCTGTGTGTGTTTGTGTGGAAAACCAGTTGCTTGCTATTTGCTGTTGCTGCTATTAATCAAAGCACTAAGCATTTGCTGAAAGCAATTTATTTTGCTATCGAATGGATTTGCGCAAAAAAAAATTATGAAAGACAGGCCAAATTTAGAAGGGATAGGGGAAAACGGACAACAGTTGAACTTTACACATGAGTTGAAAACTTAGATTTATGCAATTTATTTATGACTTTTTAAAGCTTACACATTCTGAACATATTTCATTCTTTCTCAAACTACAGCTATATTCTTTATTTTGCATTCAAGTTAACCTGCTAACCTGCCTGCTGCAGACATTTCTATTTTGCAGCCTTGCTAAAATAAATGAGTTTCGATTAGATTTCAATAAGTTTGAGCCGGCTGTTAAATTCTCAAAAGCGAATTTCTGTTTATAAACACACAGTTGTCTAACGAATTTTATCAAAAGCATTGCAAACACACAAAAGCTCTTTCATCTTAAGGCCTGATACACGCCCACAAAATACTCATACGGTTCAGCTTCAATTGGAATTCATTTTTAGACTTTCGATGCTCGATTAAACAGTCGAGTTCTTGACAACAACAACAACAACATTATGATCAGACATTCGCAGGCAGTCAAATAGGCTGGCAGGCTGGCAGGCTGACTGTTCCCTGCAATTGGGTTTTCCTTTTAGGAGGCCCAGGCCAGGCAATTGAATTAGGATTATGTTGCGTTGGCCTATGTCAAGCTGATTTACTGACTGACTGCTTAAGTGATTGCCAAATTAGGCAAAAGTATACTTAGCGTTTACAAGAGTAGCCTTGAAATATAATACTTATTTGTTGTGGGCAAGTTTTTTTTTTGTTGAAAATTCAATTATATTGTTAGATAATATTCTTAAAACTTTTATTTTTCATACAAATTATGAAAAAATTGAATATAATTGTATGTATTATTTAAAGTTTCGTCGAGTTGGTTTAACAACTTTAAACTAGTTATGCAATAGGCATATTCTTTCGTTTCATATCCTTCTTATCCTTTGTGTTTTACAACAATCTCTTTGTCTTTATTTGTTTGCTTTTGTGCATCTCAAAGTCAAAAGCAGATGATAAATGAATTAAGTTAATTAGGTTAAATGCAAATTAAATTCTCGCAGCAAAAAATGATATTTCTTCAACAGTAAAGTTGAGTTAATTCTGAATCTCAAACAATGCTTGCTTGCTGAGAAACTAATTAAATGCATATAATTTTGGTAAGCTTTGAGTTGGTTTGTTTAAAGTTCAAAGCAGTATAAAGTATAAAGCATATTTCATTTAATAAGAAACTAAATATTTTCATAGAAAGTTAAAGCTAAAACCGACTCAAAATTCCATACACATTTATAACAATTTAATTTGTAAGCTTGCATTTGGGGCTTGCAATTTTAGTAAAAAGTTTATGCTGTCAATGTGCTAAACATTGAAAACCAGAGGAGCCAGTGACAATTTTTGGGGGCCAAGAACTTTGGCATGGCCAAAACAATATGTTGTAGGTGTAAGAATGTGTGTGTGTGTTTGCGACAAAGTTACCAAACTAAACGAGCATGGTTAGGTGTATGCGTTAGTGTGTGTGTGTGCTAAAGTTTTACCTGTACAGGCAGGCAGCTTCAAGTGCTCCTCTAAGTAGTGCTGGTCTATGTATCCTCTATCTACATACATATGTGTGGGTGCGCGCGTTTAGTTACAGCATTTTGTGGTTAGTAAAACATTGCAGCTTTAGCTCAACTTACACACAACTAAACACACGCACACACACACCCGCAAACAGCTAACCAGCACAAGTTGCATTCTGGGTCAGCTTTTGCTGGCCAGCCATTTGGGGATGTCTTGCTATTGCCAGGCAGCGTGTAAGTGGCGGACAGATACTGAGTTACAGGGGAGGTTGGTGTCGGTTTGGGGGCAGGACTATCTAAGGAACGTGAAACGTACATATGCTATAGAGAAGGCGCTATTGCGGAGCACCTCAAATATTATTACCAGCATTTTTACTGATATTGTCGTGTGCATGAAATGAGACTCGACACTCAACCCTCCCTACCTCACCGCTTGTCCTTCTAGCTGGACACGTATTAAAGCCAACTTAAAGCGAAATGCTGTTGAACAAGTTTCGCAGGCCAAATAAAAATATGAAAGCACTGCAACGCCAGCAACTTTAATCCAATTTCAAGTAACCGACTCGAAAATGAGTTTCGCTGCACTTGAATAACAGAAAAGTAGATTGAAAGAGGGGAGAGTGGATAAGGGGTTCGACAACAAAGCTGTGCGGTTTTAAGCGCTTGTAAAACGATGACATATTTTCGCACAGTGTGCTTGTTGTGGCATTAAAAATGCAGGAAACATAATAAAATATTACGTATACGCCGCAAACATGTTGAAATACAATTACGAGCAAGCCAGCTTTATGGATGTATTTATGTAAATGCATTTATGTTGCGTGTAAGTGTGTATGTTTGTGTGTGTGTGTTGCTGGTTCATAAAGAAATATACGGATTTTTTATTTAATTTCGCAGCAATTGCTGGTGTTGTTGTTTTTGTTGCTTTGTGCGTTCGGTTTGTAGCATACTTGAAAACTTGGTGCAGAGCGCATGCAGCCGAGCGCTTAATTTGCAACATTTCTTTTGTTACAACCGGCAGCGGTCGCAAGTACATGTGTCGCAAACCACGCCTTAAAAAATTGAGGTGGGGGTTGAGGTGTGAAGGTGGGTTGGTATTATGCTGCACCAAAAAAGTGATGTAACAAAGTAATGCTTGGAGTCTAAAGGTAAACGACAGCATAATACTCTGTTGGATGTGTGAATAAGCTGCTGAAAGTAGGGACTTTTTTGGGGACATGGTTGGAAAATTTGTTTTCTTATTTTTAGAATAAGCTTTTTTTAAGCCTTCAGTTGCATTGTGCAAAATGTTATTTTAGAATTTTGAGAGAGTCCATAAGCTATCATTTTGTAAAAAGTTCTATATCGCTATATCAACCGGTTGAGGCTGTGTGTTGATAGCAGTCAGTCCGTCAGCTAAAGAAAAATAATTTTAAATAATAAAATTCATATGAGATTTCAACAAGAGCGTTTAATATATGAGAAAGTTCGATACGCTAGTCCGAAGGGCTAACTGATTAAACAATATTCTTAATCTCAAAATCAGAGTATCACCGAGCGTTAGCAAAAAAGCTGAAGCATTAAGGGTGAGGGCTTGTGGTGGATTTCACATTCTAACTTATTGTGAATAAGAGTGGGCGCTCCATAACTGTCTGAGGCCAACAAAAAGGCGGAACAAAAACCTATTAAGCTAGACTGCCGGTGACAGTCAGTACACAAAAAGAAGGAGAATGGCAGGCGGGCTGGTAGGACGCTAAAGTGGGTTGATGGTTGTGTTAGCGGTATCCACCCTTGTCATCATTGGCACAAAAAAGCGCAACGTCGCATGTTGCCATTGACAAGCAGCAGAGTGGAGACGCAGCTGCAGTTGCAGCATGCCACGCAATACAAAAGCACAAAACACGACAAGCTAAATAACAACGCTGTTTCTTATGCAATTCACACACAAACATAGATAAACACACACACACACACCTACACACAAATAGTGAAGTTTAGCTTGGGGCTGCTGGCAGATGCTTCAGCTTCTTTTGCTGTTGGCCCAAAAAAAAAAAACCATTTTGTAATTAAGTGCTGCCAGCAAAGTGTAGTGAATTTGTGTGTGTGTGTGTGTAACTATTGGTAGTGTGTAATGAGCGTAAATTGCACACTGGCCAACTGGCAGCTGTCTGTGGGCGTGTGGGCATGTGGGCGTGGCTCTAAGTCTTAGCCTTAGCTAAAAACACATTTGTTTATTTACTTTAGTTTGGGCAAAGCGTGCATTATTTTTGTTTGCTTCTTTGAACAATAATTTGTTGCTGCAACTTTAAATTAGAAAATCCGTACAAAAGAAAGCTGCTGTGAACAAGAATAAAGCAGGCACTCGTATCCATTACGTATAGTACCTCCAACTGGAGCGTAGTACATATCGCTTAATTATTAAAGTTTAGTTTAACAATTTCACAACTACCATTTGCAATTTATGCGAGAGTCAAACAATTGTTGAGCAAGAAATATAGAACAACAGGTAAATCGATAAGCGGAATGACAATTTGATATGAAAAGCTTGAAAATATAAAAAAAAGAAAAACATATTTAGAGCTGAGCCAAGAAGCAAATAGCACAGTTGTGCAACGTGTTTCTAAGCAATTTCCACACCCAAAAATAAGAAAAACAAAAACACATTTAACTGAAATAAAGTGCTGCACGAAGTAAAGAAAAGAAAATAGAGTTAAGCGATCTTAGCAAGATGAGAGTAGATGAGGCATCGAACGATTTTGTGTGAATGCCATTTATATACAAATTTAGATATTGTTGTTGGCCCGCGGCAGTCATTCAACTTCTCATACACCTCAAGCTGACTTTAAAAAAATTCGGCACAAAAGAGCATTGGAGTATTTGTGAGGCACATTTAAGTGCAAGAGAGCAGTTTTGTCAGAAAGATTTACAATTACAAGTGTTATTTTGATATTTTGTTAAAATTGCTAAGCTTGTGAAAAACTTATTGGATAACTGACAAGGAAGGTTTCAAACAAAATACGATTTCTGTGAGACTTTTAAATAAAACTGTGTTGAAAAACTAAAAGGAACTAACGACAAACTAAAACCGGGAACATTTATCTTGGTGCAAGTGTCTGCAGCTTAGCGACACAAATTTCACACACAACGCAGAAAAACATTTATTCACACACACACACATACCGTACATATACACATTTAGCTAAACAAGGTAAAAAGTAGCAGCGCTTTGTTTTGTGGACAACGCGCAGCGTTTATTTTCAATTTGCAAGCGAATTATACTAACACATACACACACACACACACACATACGTACATCTACATTTTTATAGCTTTGTCGGTATGGCTCTATGCTATTGTTTTTGGTCCTTGGCTATATATTTTAAGGCTATGCTTAACCCCAAGCTTCTGGCCTGGGTGGAAGGCGGTTGTCGCCCGAGTGTCCCTTCCGCGCGGTTTTGGGCCAAATGTTAAGCAGCTTAGCCAAGCGTTGCCGGGGCGACATAAATTAAAATGGCCAACGTGTTTTTTGTGCTGCATATGCAATCACACCTACACACACACAACCAACAAAAACACACACTTACACCTACAAATTTTTGGCCAGTTTTGCTATGTTTCCACGTTTTGTTCATTTGCGTTGCAAACAAATCGCTGAAGCAGCAACAAATTGAGTTTACTTATAATGTCCTTTTTGAGCATGTGAAGGTATGTATGGACTTTTGGGACAGCTTGTGGAATGATATTTCATTTTGCATTCTCTGCCATCTGTTTTGGCCCGGTCAAGCAGAGTTGCCAGCGGATTGGCAACTAATTTCTGCTATTAATCAATACAAATTTTTTAACATGCATGTGTTTGACAGTGTGTCTGTATGCATGTGTGTGTTTTGCTTTTTAATGATGTACGTGCTGGCACTTATTCTTATTATATTAGGCATGCAAAGGTGCACAGTGGCGCCGTCTTTGGGCCGCCAGGCGCAATTTGTAATTTCACGGTAGCAGCAACTGCAGTGGTCTCATTTTTTTTTTTTATTTTCTTGCAACCCTTGTTGTACTAGTTGTTGTTGCATGTTTTTGCTGCTTAAGCAACACTAGAGAATTAATCGCCGAGCAAGCGAGCAGCAGCAAAATAAAAAGTGCCATGATATATAGTTGGCAGGCAGCAACGGCAGAGATGAAGAAGAAAAATAAGGTAACAGCAACAGCAGGTTCGTGTAATGAAGTGAAAATTGTCCTTAAGCATCAATTTGCAGCGTCTACAGCTGTCGCGTTCTGCATTGAGGTCCTTGCTGCTGTTGGTGTTGCGGTTGGCGTTGTTGCGTCCTTATAATTTGATGCTTGGCGATGCGCGATAAATATAATTTGTTTCACGTCATGTGTATTAACTTCTTGCAGACACTGTCTGCGCATCCAGGACAACGGCCTGTGGTTACACATACCTAACACTATCCCTTATCCCAACATTACCCCATTTAAATTATATAGCCATTTACACCACACCCAAGAAGGGCGGCTCGGTGTCTTTGCTGACCACGCCCACATATTGTAATTAAAATTGCATAGCGAAAAATTGATTATGTGTGAGTGTGTTAGTTTATGCAAGTGCGGCAGGGTAGACATTTTTAATTAAAAACAAATGCTTTTAATTTTAAGTACAATTTTCGTTCATTCGTTTAAAACGGTTCAGTAACAGCCAACTATGCTTTTTATATATATATATATAGTAGGTTTCAAGTGGCGGCCTTCAATTAGCCAACTGACCGCCAAAAGTAGCTTTCACTTTTCCATTAGTGCAACCCTCGCTGCTTTTTGTTCCAAACTATCTATTTAAAGTTTAGCCAACTGCTGAAATGAACGTTTTGTTAGTGTTCCGTTCGCTGCACGCGTTGGCCAATCAAAACAAGATTGCAGCTACATTTAAGCCCGATTCTGCTTCTCCGCACACAACAAAGTGTAAATAAATACAGAGCTTAGTAAGCAAAAACATAAACATTTGTTTATACCATATACGTCACGTTAAAACAATGAACTATCAACCAACTAAAAAAATAAACCTTTAAACAAAAACAACTGCTCGGTTCGGTATGCTTCAATTTTGAATGCACTGCCCGTTTTTTTTGGTTTATTTTGGGTTTGTTACTGCGCAATGATAAAGAAAAATTCTGAAAAAAACTGTGTATTGCTCAGATAGAGAAGTAAAGGATGAGGTAGTTGGGGTAGTCCCTTGGATAACGAAAATAAACAAAAAATGGTTTTTGGTGTTCTCAAACGGATGAATTTTCCAATGTTTCTCGTTTTTTTAAATCAACCATCAAATTTGGCGTCGAAATTGATTAAAACGAAACAACAGCGTAAAAGTACTTTTCTCTCTTTTTTTGTGTACATAAAAATTGCAAATAAAAATATTATAGACAAAATATGTAGATAACGAAAATATATGGTGTCAATAATTTAAAAGTATTCTTTCTTTTTCATTTTGTTAAGCTTAATTGATAAAAGCAATAAAAATTTAAGAGAATATTTTGTTTGAAAATCCTGTGACTTAATAATGCAATGTTTAAATTGACAACAACAAAAAAAGCAGAAGAAAAAAAATTATTAAATACATTTGTATTCTGTTGATAAATATTTGAAATGTTGTTTTGACAGCTGGTTTGCTTGCAATTTGTTTAACAACGAGATAAACAGTTTGTGTATTGAATATTAAATCAACGAATTATGCAAAAGCTGATGCTGTTTTTTATGCAATGAACCTAAATTTGGCAAACTGAATTTGTCAGCTAAATTGGTGTTTAATTAATGCGCCAAATGCAATTTTTGGTAATAGAACAAGCCCAGACATAGTCTACATTTTCAAATCTGACAACCAAATTGCCATTTATACCAAACATACGCAGGGCCAGGGATGCACAGAAATGTTATATTTATAGAAAGTTTGAGATGGCTGCTGGAGGGCACAGGTTGCCACCTGTCAAAATGACAAACTTACTAACGGATTTTCGCTTCGTTAAAAATAATCAAAATGTCCAACAAATGAATATGTCACCCCGGGTAAATAACCTGCACAAAAGCCACACAGCAGGTGGGAAACAGGCATAAAACAGACTGGCACGACCGACCAACAAGCAAAGATGACTCACTCAGCCGACTCACATATGTGGCCCAGGGCCAAAAGGTAATTGCAAATGATGACAACAAACAAAAACAACAGCAACACGGGTGAGCCAAGCAAATTGTGATATTCAGTTATAAAATAAACACACACACACACACACACACCTACACACTTCTTTACACTATGAGAAGCTGGAAGTTAAACAAAGTAGAATAATTTAGCATGAAGTAATAGAAAATGTGGTTAAAGAGAGTTCTTAAATTGAGGCAATAATAGAGAATCTTGGCTTAAACTTTGTTAGACTATAACTAAAGCTAACCTTGCAAAACCCACAATTAATCAACAAAAGTTTTGTCGAATTTAAATTATTCTGCATTCTTTTGATGTCAAAATAGCTTTTATATTGTACTTAAGTCCAAAGCTTAAGCCCCTTTTAAAATTATGAAACCAATGTTTCTTCTATCTCTCAGTGTATAAACAAACACCTGAACTTGTTTGTTGGGCTTTAGGCACACCTGTGCATGTGTTTGCTTTGTCTTAAGCTAATGTACTGTAATTTCATGAATTTATAAAGATTTTGTGCACTTAGTTTTGCAGCTAAGTTACTTTGCTTTCTCGTTTTATACTGTTTGAGTAAGGTGAAAAATGTGTATAAATCTATTACACATAGTTTAGCTAGATTTGTGCTGTTGCCTCAATTTGTAATACATTAAATGAACCAAAGTATAACACGTAGCTCGAAGCCGAAAGATTCAAGCCATTGACTTGAAGCTGTCATTTAGGAGCACAACGGAAATGACAGAGTAAACCGGAAGACCAATAGTCCGGCGTAAAGCAACGGGTACGCAGCTATGTCTCTCTCCCTTTCTCTTTCTTGCAGTAGGTTGGCATATGGCCTTTGGCCCTTGGCCTTTGGCCATGCCAATGACATTTACTATACACTTCAGCTTCACTTGATGCTGAACTGAATGATTGATGCGCTTTATTCGTATTCACTGCTCCACTCACAAAAAAAAAACAAACACGAAATTTTAAATCACATTTCTAAAAAATAAAATCCCCAGACACAAATGGAAAAAAAAAATTAAAACGAAAACGAAAACGAGATCGAAAACGAAAACGAGGACATCGAAGGGAATTGACTGACATTAATGCCAAAGCCAACATTATGCCACCGAATGCCAATGTAACGAACCGACAACACCAACACTAACAACAACAACAACAGCAACAATGCTGCCGCATGTCAAGTGACAAATTTGGAAATGACAAAATGCTCGTTTGGTGGAATGTCTCACCATGGTGCGGAGGCGGGCTTTGCGATCAATCGCATTTGGCCAACAATCCAGGCAAGATAATTGCATTTTTTTTTTTTTTTCCGCTCCTCTCTCTCGCTTGTCCAGTGTGCTTGGCTGTGGATGCTTTCAGTTGTCATAATTGAGTTTAAGCTACCACCAGGGGTGGACCCTTTTTTGAATGAATAAAACTGTTCTGCTGTTGCTGCTTAATGCTGCCAATTCCCATATATGCAGGTATCTCGACTCTCCAATGTACTATATGGAGGGAGTCCGAAAATTGCGAAAATGAAATTTTAATTAAATTTTGATATCCGTTTTTAGTCAAACCCACGAAATGAGTGTTTAGAGTTCGGTTATCAGCTTGGGGTCATGTATGGCAGTGACACATACATATGCTGAATGTGTATGTGCTTGTGTGTGTGTGTGTGTGTGCACACAGTCGGGGGCATATTAAAAGTAGATTTCAATTTCAAAATTCGAACCAAAAGCAAAGTAGTAGTAACTGCGACATTGACAGAAAGGCAATATATGTATGTATACCAAGGTAGTAAAATTGAAAGAGTGGTCGAAGGGAAGAAGAAGAAGAGCTGCTTTACAGTGGCGCACACAGATTCTTTCAGATTAGCTTGGGCAAATTGCAAGTGATTTGTGCATTTTTGTAGCTAGTTGTTGTTGCTAGTTTTACTGTTAGTGACCAGTGAACTGTATGTTGCATATGCCACAGCAACAACCAGATGACTTTCGATTAGTTCTTAGGCCAAGTCAGCTGCGAAACGAATCCAATCAGGTTAAAGCTTGATGTATAAGTAAAACTATACAAAATCATGCAGTCAGTTATTTTTAATGAAATAATTTAAATCATTAAAAATAAGATTCAAAAAGAAATAATATTAAACTATATATCACTTTACTACAAATTTGAAAAAGGAAAAATTATCATTAATCGAGGTAAAATTTACTAGAAACAAATAATGTAGAATTTTTTACTTTTAAATGCGAATTACTTGATATTTTCGTTCTGTGTACGCTAGTGCATTCGAGTAAACTTTTATAAAGTAGCTACAATATAAGAAGAATTATAATAATTAGCTATTCGAGCGTAAATTACGTATACGTATATGTATATAGTTCATGCAGCTGTGGCACATAGTACATATTTAGTAGATAGTAGCAAATATATTTTATATTATACTAGATGGCTGCACATAATAAATCTTTACAAATTTGATATATTGAGCGTCTTTAGAGAGCGATTAACATAAATAATTAGATTACGAGCAAACGAAACAACAATAACAACAGCTCGCAATAAAACTGACCAGTTTGAGCTGCTTCTGCTTTCGTTTGACCTCAAAACAAACAAACAAACACACACACACACACACACGCACACAATCACAGGCACATTCAGGCTAAGAACAATAAGTTTTTCCATGAAATTAGCTTTTGGCATAAATCTTTTGTAAATAAACGAATTGAGGGGGCAGTGAAAGCGAGACAGGATAAGGCCAGTTGCCTTTTTGGGCCAGGTGCAGGGACCATAACATGCCGTAGCATTGCTTGCCGTAGAGCTGCTGTTTGCTGCTCTGTTTCTTATTTAAGTAGACATAGTTTATACTCTTTTATGGGTACGTGCATGTTTGCTTGTGTGTTTCGTCCTTGTTATTGTTGCTGTTTTCTGCTTTGGCAAACAAAATTAATCTCACACAAAGTGCCAACGTAAAAAGGCAAAAGTGCTCCAAACCACAACACAAAGGTATGTGTATAATAAGTTGACGCTGTGTGGGTGTGTGTGAAGGACAATGTGCGTATGGTTGACACACGCGTCTGAGTGTGCGTTTTTGTGCCTAAGTAATTTATCAGTAAATTAAGCAATTTATTTTATTTATTCCTTAACGTAAATCATGCAATTTGTGTTGGATTTCGTCATTAAGCGACTCAAACAACAGCAACAAGAACAAAGCAAAAAAAAATTTGCCAATGCCAGCGATTTCTGTCCATGATTTACATGCCTTATCCACCTCTGTATCCTCGACGATTGCAGTTGTTGTTTTAACCTTGCACGCTTTGCCAACTTTATTGAAATCACTTCAGGCAGAAACTACAGCCAACAAGAAAAGGGGAGTGTGTGTGATTGCAGGGGAAACGGAGAAGGCGAGTATTGTTTGGGTGTCTATTGAAGCACGCATTGCGACTATAAAAGCAAACATAATGAGTGCCACTCCAATACACTCACGTGCCAAAAACACACACAAACACACACACACACACACACGCACCATGCATCTCAAAAACAACTTGCCTGCAAAATGTACGAATCTAATAAACAAAAGCCGTTTATTATTAGCTGCGGATTTTGTATGGCAGTGTGTGTGTGTGTTTTTCGAAGGAGTTGGTTTAGTCTTTGCTGCGGTATTCAGTGGCTCGTTGAACATGGCCCAAATTATGTTAGACGGCAATCTCTAAGGATTGACTCAGTATAAGCAAGCGGCAAGGCGGCGCTGTGGCAAAGGGATGGGCTAGGGATGAAGTATATATGTATGTTGTATAGGCGCTCACGGAAATGTTATCATAAGTTATGGCCAAAGTTTTAAGCTCAAGTTTCAGCCATGATACACTTAGCAAAATGATCTAAGTCTATTGAACTCAACTGGGAAGTTTGTTATGATGTTTATAGTCAAAAATAAATATATACTATAGTTAAAAGACTCAATTCTTTTGACATCCGTTAGTGAGCTTCATTTCAAATTCCTTTTAAAATTGCTTTACCCTTAACTAAGAGCACTTTAAATTACATATTTGTCCCCTACTTCGCATTCAGTGTTATAATTTGATTAATGAGTAAAAAATGTTACACGCTTGATTAACTTGTCTGCTCCTGCTACGTTTATGATTCTCATATTTCAAATGAAGCGCAGTAATTAAAACGGATTTGTTTACAGCTTTCCCCTACCTACATTCCCTAACTTTATTATGTGCCAATTTGATCAACTTTCCGTTGGCATACATTGTAAACTATACACGTCTGCTTTTGGCCAGTGTATTAGTTGTCGTCCATCAACACACAAGCATCATTGTCATTTAAATATACGCACACAACCACAAACACAAACGATATCCCTGCCTAGGAGTTGCAAACTACAAGACAGGAAATGTGTACAGGTTGTGTATGTTGTAGTTGTAGTGTAAATACTAATGGAGGTAAAGTTAGGAATTTTGCAAGGTGCACAGAAAGCGAAAGATGAAAGCGAAACGAAACCTGAGCTCACACAGGGACATTTGTACACGTACCAGCGATTAGATAGCAGCACAGCATATATATATATACATTGTTGTACTCCTGGCACACGACTGGCACCTCACACATACACACAAACAAACACACCCACACCCATACTAACAAACAATGAAACGAACGTTACGAAACGAAATTTTTGTGCTCTGGCATTCTTAAGGCGAAATGTAATTTCCTGTGACAAAATACAAAGCTAATCCCTCTCATACACACACACACACATTGCAGCCTGAGCCAAAGTTGGGTAAAAGATTTGTGAGTCTGTGTGTGTGTGTGTGGGAAAGGGAAAGGATTCTGGTTAGCCAGTGACTTCAATACGTGCAGCGATTCATGAGAACTGAACTCAACTGGGCTTGCCAGAGTCCAATATCTTAGTTTTTTAGGCTGCTATTTTCTTGGGCTTCGACTTCAAGTTGGGTCAAGGCTTTTGAACGTCTCCGGCGGCTCCTTGGCTTTTGGCATTTTGATGACTGCACTGGAAAGCGAAACGTATCGCGCGACTTTTGGCCTTAGTGGTGCAGGTGCTGCAGCTGCTGCTTGGACTAAGCCAGGATACGCGGTAAGACAACAAAAGCGGCAAGGAATTTTCAAACTCAACTTGGCTAAAAATAAATCGAAAGTTGAAAGTTTATCGTTGCTTCTGGTTTTGTTGTAGCAGCCTGGCAGGACATTTGTCCTGCTTGTGATTGTGATTGCCATCGCATGCCATATACTATGTATGGCAATTGTATGTGTATTCGTGCAGAGGGGCTTTCGTTTGATTTCTCAAGTGTAAACGACGGACGCTCCTCCATTCAATAGCTGAAGGCTCCAAGCTTTGTGTCCTGTCACACAAATATCAATATGAAAACGTTCTCTGTCTCTTTCACATTTAGCCTGTGCTTGCCACAAATAGCCGCAGCAATGGCAGCAGCTGCCACATGCGCCAAACTACTAAAATAGAACCAACATTAATTGAATGGGGCACGCGTAAGGAGGTTGAACAAGCGTGGTATGAGGGGCTTTTCCTTTCGCTGCAAATTTTCATTATGCCCAATTTTAAGCCAAATTGAAGAGCAGTCAGAGCAATCGAAGCAGGTGCCAGCAAAATCAAGGCAAAACCATTTAGTCAGATTGACAGCAGATGGACGCACAGTGGTAGAAAAACTAATTTACAGAATGCATTTTGTTTGTGCAAAGTCTTAGCTTTTATTTCAGATCAATTTACTTTAGTTTTATTATGCGGTTTCAGTGAGATTTTCAACAAGTTTTCAATATATTTTGAGTATCGTAAGAAAATACCAACAGCTTAGAGGTTTCATGTAATCCGAGGACATGCAAAAAAGTTTTTTAAATTTTAGTTTGTTTATCAATTTGAATAGAAGTATGAAAAGTTTTAACTTTTAGCTAAAAGTGAAACAAATATCTCAACAGGAACAAATCATTTTGAGGTAACAGAAAGCAGCAAAAACAAATTTGCATTTGCATTGCTAATTTCTCTAATTTATAGCTCCACACACAACAACAAAAATTTGGCGAAAAACAAAAAGTTTTTGCAAACAAAGTTCTAAAATATCATTGAATATTTTAGCCAGAAAACTAAGAGCTAAATTTGTTGTGCATTTTATTAAAATTAAACTCAAAGTATTAAGTTTTCTTTGTGCATAGCAACATCAGTTAAAGCTGCTGGCATTATTTTTATTATGCACTGTAAGAGTGTGCGAGTGCTTTGAATACTTAACAAGAAGCATTCGATTCCAAAAAAGGACAGCTGCACAATAAAACAGCTGTAAGCTTGGCTAGACTGTGTGGTGTAGAGATTGTCTGCCCAATTTATTGATATGCTTGCACCACTGCACCACTCTAACACACGAATAGCAACACTCGGCGTGCGAGTGTTGCGCATAACTTGGTATTCCAATAGGCGCCCTCTTAAAATGTCTGCTTGACTTTTGTGCCTCCGTTCGACTTTTCAGCCAGCCTATGTCTGCCCCTGTTTCTGTTTCTGTCTCTGTTGCAGTTTGTTATGCCAAATGCGTAGTGACATGGCCGGCATGCGTGTGTCAGTCATGGCCAACAAGTTCAGGCCACGTTCCATTGTTGTACATGCGTTGGTCAAAGTCGAACGAACGAAACCCGACCGCCTGCTTTTTGTTTGCCTGTCACAACTAGCGGGCGGTTGGTTGTGACATGTGGTTGTTGTTGGTGTTGCCATTAGCGCTGGAATTGTGCGGCATGTCAGCAATCGCAGCCACATTGTTGCCTTAAAACCCAAACACACGCACGCACACACGAAATAGCTTCGCTTGATTTTCGCTGTTGTTCGTCATCGACTTAGCCATGAATTGGCATTGGTTGTTGGTGGTGTCAATCAACAACGCACAAGAGCAACATCATCAACAGCAGCAACAACAACAAACCGAAACAGATACATTGTTCACACATAACCCAAAAAATTTGCATATCTCATAAGGATCTTTTCTTAACAGCATCTCTTATCCTAAGCTGCATTAAATTGCCTAGCAAAATATTTAATAAAATGTCTATATTCTAAGAAGCCCTAACTTAAAGTTATTTTTAAAATGTTCAGCAAGATTTGATTTTGGAATCACATAGATAACTATTTGCGCTTGAATGAATGTAGAAAAATGTTTATCGAAAGTTATTGCAGATTGAATTTCAGATGAACTATATATTTACATATCTACAACTTAATCTTGCTGGTAGAATCCCTATGAAAAAATTTAATTAGCAATATAATCTTTACGACAAATTTCTAACAGGATTTTCGGTTTATTTTATAAAAGATAAGCTTTTTAAACGCGTCTAGATTTAACCAAACTTTTATCACATTTGGAATGCAGTTTCAATCAAACAAAAACAGTTTGACATAGTTTTGCTTTTAAATAAAACGCAATATAAGACGGAACAAAATTTCTTTAAAAGAAAGATTGTTTGATATTTGTATTTTCTTTAAAATGTTCAATATCTAAGTAAATAAATGGTTTCAAATGAAATTGTAATCACAAAAAAATCCTGTAAGAAAACTCATTTGTTTAAGTACAAAAAACGACTTATTTGCTATTAACAAATTTTTTATCATTTCTTTTAATACAAATCTAATCTTTTAGTAAAATTTGAAAATTTTTTTCCTCTTCTCCCTTAAAGTATTAAAAGTCCTAACCTTGCACCACAAACTAAACTCATTGAACCATATGTTTTTTTTTTCTATAAAAACACAACAAAGAAACAATTATTTTAACTACATAGAGTATAATGTCATTCGATATATTGAATAAAAGGCAAGAGAATTGTATGTTTTTATGTGGTATTTTAGATTGTAAGCGCATAGCCTGTGTTTGTCTGTTTTCTGTGGGATGTTGGGTCGTTTGCATTGCCAGCCACTTCATTATTATTTCTCATGCCGACCCATATACACCTGTGTGTGTGTGCGTCACTATGTATTCCTATGCATTCGTGCATAATGGCTGGCAAACGTTTACAATAGCTGCAGCATGGATTTCCGCACGCTGCCATTTGTGGTCCATTTGTGGCACGCCGGGGGTAAGAGCTTGGGGTTAAAAAAAGCCGGAAAGACGTAAAGTTGCGGGACGGGGGGCTGTCCGGTTGGTCACCATGGCGCCGTTAGAATGATTGAAAAACGTGCCAGCTGGCCGGGTAGAGAGCAAGGCTCGGCTGACTGGGCTAACACTCTTTCTCTCTGCGTTGCACGCTTTTGCTCTGTTGTGTCTCTGTCTAACCACAGTGCTCGAACCTATTTGCAACCATTTGGAGCCGGCTTTAAATTGCATGCCATTCTGTGTGCTGTCACTGGCATTGTATTGTTGTGCGGTTTGCACTCGCCCTTGTTGTTGTTGCTCTTGTTTTTGTTTTCTTTTTTCTCACAATTACGTAATTTATTTTAACTGTGTCAAATCCACGCCAATCGCCAGCGATTATGCTGGCAAATTGCAACAATTTTTTAAGCCAGTCCTAGCCATCGCCTCTCAGTTCTCCCCAATTGCTATTTGTTTAAGTCGTCACCGGCAAACGGATGCCGTAAAGGGATACATCTTCATCCCCATCGCACCACCAAAATTGTACATTTGGGAGCTCGCATTCCGTTTGCCTGCAATTAACCCCAGTGTGCTAATTAATTTGCTCATAATTGATGTGATTATATGTTGTATGTGTGTTGGCTCCAAAGCTAGAACGTGAAAGCAACAACTGGCGCCTGGGGCAGCATCAAGCCAAACAACATGCACTTCGTCTTCTTCTTGATGTTATTGTTCTTGTTCTTTGTGGCCATTCCTCGTGGAAATCAAGCGAAGCTGAAGAAGCTCTTTGCACAATTTATATACTTTACTAGTATAATACAGTATAAAAGCATTTTCCAAGCGAACAGCCACAAGTTGCCGGAACTGTGGCAAATTGCAGGCGGATGTATCGTTTTGTGGCAGTTGGCGAGGCAACAATACCACCAAGAATATAGTCAAGGCAGCAAAAAAATAACTATACATGTATATACCATCCTGTTGGCGCATTTCCCAAGGCATATCCTCATTCTCACCTAGCCTTAAGCTGATTTGCCACACACTTGTCTTTGCTATTTCAATTGCCACTTGCCACTTGCGCGTTTTCTGCTGGCTGTCAATGCTTGCCAGGATGGTTTGGGGGCAATGTGAATCACCTGACAAGAACACGCAGCATCGTCGTCACACCATTTGACTTTATAAAGTGACCTACCCAAACGGAGATGGTGGTGTTGCAAGCCATGTATATTATAGCTGTAGGCTCTTCAAAACCATGTCGCCCCCAATACTCAAAGCATTGGAAATCGCACACAGATTTGCTAAAATGCCAAAAAAACAGGAACGCCAGAGATATTAAAAGAGAGTGATATTTAAACAGACCGACGGACACTGCCACTTTACCAGTTAACGTGCAACGCTTTCAAGAGTAGTACATCTATATACCCTGTAATATGATAGCAAAGTCTTGAGAATCATATTAAACTAAACTAAACTATATCTTTGTGTTAAAAAAACGTTCAGAAAAGCTTTTAGCACAGCAGCTGCATGAAATGAACAGTTACTTTGACCTAAATAAAATAAACTACAATCCACATGCTATCATTTCGCGAAAAATTTAGATCGGTATGTCTTATCGATTTGGCTGTGCTTTGATAGCAGTCAGTCAGTCAATGTTGACTTCATTACAGAGCATTTAACAGTCGAGCAAAACCAACTACAACATGCTCTCGCATTTGTTGTTGTGATGTGCACTACAAGCAGAGCCCAAAAGCATGCAACACTTTTGGCACAAACATACACAGAGAAAGTCTGAGCATGCATACATTAGTGTATGCATGTGTGTACCAAACTATCTGATAGTGTGTCGCAATGTAGCAGTGTAGTAGTGAACAGTGAACAGAAAAGGTGGCGGTGGTAGTACTTACCATTTAGAACATGCACACGAACACTGGCCACATCTGCGTTGGAGGGGGCGCATGAGTATTTGCCAGAATCGGCCAGATCTGCATTCTGTATGAGCAGAAATGAGGTTGTCACATCGCCCTTTTCGGTAATTACCGACACGCCGCCTCTTGATGAATCATAATTAATGACCTGCAAATGGAAGAGCTTTGGGGATAAGTATAAAGTAGGTATAACGTGAACTCAAACTCTTTTTCTCGCTCTCTCACTCTAAAGTACAAAACTTAATGTTAGAACAATGAGTAGCGTAGCAAAATAATTCTTCATAATTTTATATTAAAACTTTGTTGCTGGAAAATAATAATAAGCAAGTGCTTTGTTTTGCTTTTGTTGTGATTGTTCTTGGATTTTGTTCAACGCGGATGCTCGAAATTCATATTATGTGTTTTGATCCAGTGCGGGTGACAGCAAAGGGGAAGGGTCTGTGGCAACAACAGCTGCTCCTGACTGACATTACAAATCAGCGAGACATGTCAGCGCCTCTTGCTGACTTTTCAATGGCGCAGAGTACCCAGCCCTACAAAAATTTAAAATGCGTTTTAAATTGCGATTTTAATTGAAGTTTAATGGCTCGGCTGACTGATTAAAGTTGACTTAAAAAGAAAGCGCTTATATAAAAGGTTACTTAAGAGACTCGCACTGCGGAAGAGAGAGAAAGAGATGAGAGAGAGACGGACGGTGATAGCGATAACTAACAAAAATTATGTTAATCAAGTGGGAATGCAGAGAGTCGGGGCTAGAGGCCAAGCATGGGTTCACTTAGGCTAAAAGCAAGTGGCAAACAGCAATGGCTGCCACTCAATATGATGATGGGGCATATTTTGTGAGTTAGACGGGCCAGCAATATCAGCAGTATCAAAGTCAACTACATTATCGATTTATGTGAAAGGGATGCACTGAGAGAAATATTATAGCAATTGGAAAATTATTGACGGACACTTAAAGCGAATGTTAACTACAATATTAATTGACGGATTTTGATAAAGTTTGAATGGAACCAAAAAAGTACTCTCGTTCTTCTTTGCTTATAAAATGTTAAATTTTACTCCTATGCTTTAACAGCAAGGCGATACAAGTTCAAATCCACTTTAAGTACTTTGTTAAACATTTCTCTGAGTGTAGAGTACAAAGGCAGCATTGCCAAATACCAACTGCTACTAATATCAGCAGAGCTCAAATCTAGCTGCATATTGAGTCACAAAATGAAGCCGGGCAGATGCTAAAAGCGATGACAAAAAACAAACACCCGAATAATTTCCCAATACCAATAGAGAAAATGGAGAGGAAGTTTACAGAGTCACCGAACGACAAGCCAAAAAGGTGGAAGGGGTAGAGGGTTAGGGCAGAGTGTACAGGAGCAATGGGCAAAACACAAGTAGCTGACATTAACACATCATGCCAATGACAGCGACATCGACAAGAAAATGAAGGCAACAACACCAACATAGCGAAAGAGAATCATTGAATAAATCGGAAATAAGCAGCTGTCTACGCCTCTTCTCTCTCTCTACAATATCTATCTAACATATTTGGGTGTAGGACGCATAATTTGCTGTCTAATCTCAACTAATCGACGGCATTTGCAATAATATGAAAAATGAAAGAAAAACTTGGCTTTACTGATAACGATGACGTTAGGGAAAAATTCGTTCAGCTATATTGCTATAATTAGGCGCTATGAAACTGTTGATACATACTACATAAAATAACAAAAAAAAAAAAAAACAATGACAATGCCCGAAAAACTTTGGCCTAACAACTCTTGCACAGGCAGACAGACAAGTAAAAAGTTTACGCATCTGCTAAAGTGGGTTTGGCTGGAGGGAACAAACTAACAAAAGCCGGGTTGCCATTATAGTCCATTGCTGTCATCGCTATCAGCATAAAATTCGTATTTGTATTATAATTTGTTGTTGCTTTTGTTGTCTTTGCCGTTTTTAGCTGGCAAATTGGTTAATGAAAGCGACGGCTTAGAGTGACAGGCAGACGTTTATATGCCAAAAACTGGTAAATGTCACACAACGACAAACTGGGTAAACTGGCAAACTGGCTAACTGACAGCCAGTGAATTTGTAAATTGGAAAACCATTTTGCGGCAGTGCTGCATCAAAAATTTAAACCTTTTTTTGTACCAATACAAGCAATTTCAGCTGTTGGTAACAGTTAAATAAAAATAAAAAAATTAAATAATCAAATAAAATATAAATTCTCTGCCAAAATAATCGAGCATATAAAAAACCTGAATGTTCATAAAAGTCTGTCAAACTGAACACAGCAATGCAGTGGACGACTGCCATCCGCAGCCGATTTTATCCGATCTGTGGTGCATTTTGAACGCAAAGCCTCCTCTGACAGACAGCTAAAAGCTGGCCAAGTCCACTCAACATGCTCACAAATATTCGATACCGGCCGCACATGACTACTGCATGGGTAGCTCGTTGGATTATTGACTGATCCTTATAAATACGTCTAGGAAGGGTATATAAACTATCAATTTCCAATTGCGCAAAGAAAGAACTCATCTAACATTAATCAGATAATGAGAAGATGAAGAAAGCAATATACTACTTTTAATTAAAAACTTAATGTTTTCAAAATTTCAAATTGACAAAAATATTTGTAGAAAACAATCATGCTATTATTAAGTTATAACATCCTCGAATGAAGCAATTTTGCATCCAAAAATCAATGCTTGATTAAAGTTGGATTAAATAAGGAGTTACATTAAATAAATAAAAATAAACTTTAAGGAAAAACAAGTTCTAAGCCAATTTATTATGTTTGAAAAATTAATCTGAACAAGTAAGATTTAGAGTACGAAACACTGGATTTTTTGAACTATTATATACTTTTCTTTTTCTAGAATTAACATAACTTAAACATTATTAGCACATTCACATTTGGTGTTTAACTTCAGCATTAAGAAAAAATTTCCAGAAATCTTATTATGCAACCCTCGCAGTAAACAAACATATACTAGAAGTCAATGCGGAAGTGGCCTGAAAAATGCAGAAGATGAAGGGGCAAGAGTTTACCCCGTGCAAGGGAGTGAAACTAACGCGTTGAGCGCGAAAGAGGAAATATGTAACACGTTAATTACAATTAGCAAGCGGATGTGAGTAAAAATGCAAAATAAAAAAAAATAGAAAATGTTGCATACTGCTGTTGTTTTTGATAATGCAAGGACGCTTGAAGGGACGAATACGACGAGGACGGGCTGAGCAAGTGCATCAACTAAGTTTATCCATCCATTAAACTAATTAACAGCAAATTTGCATGGATCGTAAATAATCCGTGTGCAGCTTGGGCAAGGACGTCAGCTTGTGCTAAAGTTGCGGCTGCACACACACACACACACACACAAACGCACATAGGTATGCATGAAAGGACCACCTGCCCAAAGGCACACAATTGTGGCGCGTGGCGCTTGGCGGGGCTGCAGGGATTTTAATTAGAAAATTCCAGAAAGCAAGAACCGAGAAACAGCAGCAAGGATTGCAACAGCAGTTGGCAGCAGGATTTGTGCACTTTTTAACACGTTGCCAACCAAATCGCCATCTCTTCTTCATCGCCTCTTGGCCTTCACTTTTTTACAAACTAGCATTTTTTTGTATTCGCTGTGTTGTTTGGCATTTGCATTGCAATTAGCCTGCAACTGTTACTACAACTTTCTTTCGCACTTTCTCTCTCCCGCTTGCTTTAACCTTGGCGCTTCTGTCATTGCTCCTGTTGCGAGATTTAAGCGCTTTTAATGCTGCGCAATTAGCCAGGCTGTTTATTCTGCTTAAATCGCTTGAAACTAACAAAACTAATTGACGGCCAACAGCGCAAGGAATAAACAGCTTTAGGTATAATATAACCGCCATCTGGTTGCTCCCTAATTTGCTTCCTTGTCCAACTGATATTCGTGTTTCAGCTCTCAGCTGACCCACTTCATACGCAAAACATGCGATTGCCGGGCGTTGATTTAATATGATTAAAATATATCAACAACTTACACAGCCAAAAGGCGTTAAAAAGGAGTCAGTTTGCGTGGCATTGAGTGCTGTTTGTTATTGGGTAGCTGATAAGATATTTGCTGTCGGCGTTATTTCTTTTATAAATTTTACGATGCAGCTTAATTAAGTATACACCTATTTGTTTTGTGCACAATTAAGATTTATCGAAAACTTTGTTTTTCATATTTGGGTATAATTTATGAGTTTCAGTCGAGAACTGATTAAAAGAAACAACCATCAATCACTTTAAGCCAAATTTAAAACTTTGAACTTTCGACGGCTTCAACTTTATTTAAAACCAATGTTAAAGTTATAATTAACTTGAATTTAAACCTGCTATAAAATATTCAGCTTAATTTATTTTTATTGTTGTTTGGTTTTTTGTTTAATAGTTAAACTTAAAATAAAGCAAATTAAATTAATTTAAGTACAAGGCACGCTGCCAAAATAGTCACCACAGCACAGCCACTTGCCACTAAAAAAATGACAGTAAAATGAGACGAAACGGAGGGGCAAAACGAAAATCTTATTTTCGTGACAATTGTAACAATAAAGTTTAATTACCTCCTCATGATGATACCAGAAGATGTAGGCCGGCGGTTCGGGGCTGAACTTTACAGTGCAAGTGAGATTTATGGTGCTGCCTTTATCAACGTGAAGGTCAGGTCCGCCAAGTATGGTCGCCGTTGGCACTGTCAACAGTGAACACCAGCAATGAAAAACGCAGACGACGACGCAACCGAAAAAAAAGAAGATAGATAAAGAGATGGGGAGAATAAGAAGAGAAGTAAAAGTAAAGAAGAAATGCTTGAAAAAGCGCTGTTAAAACGGAGCACAGACAAACACAGCCAAACTGACATAGGTAAAGATGGAGGCAGGAGGCTTACAGGAGGCACTGACAGCCAGGCCTCTGGCTGACACTGTAGAATAATAAACTACAAGATAAAATGAAATTATTGTCGTATAAAAACCAAGTCCTCGACGTTCCTTGACACCATCCTGCTTCTGCTCCTGCTTCTGCTGATGTTGTCGTTTTTTCTGTGCGTGTTGCTTACTCGTTTGCTGTATGTAATTTATTTGCTCAACAACTTTTTTCTTTTTTGAGTTGCTTTGCCTTTTGTTATTTGCGACAAATGGTTGATTTTTTTTATGAAGCCAAAGCCAAAGTGAACTACTAGCTCACAGCTGGATATATATATATATATATACTCATACAATATCAGACTCAATCTCGTGCTCATACTCACCGACAACATTGAGACGAACGAAATAGCTGCGAACGGGCTGCGTTGATATCTGGCATTCGTACATGCCAGCATCTCGCTTCTGGGCCCATTTTATCTGCAGCGTCCAGTCATCGGTGTCCTGATGATGTGTGGCCTGAAACCGCTGATCGGACGTGTACGTGTACGAGCCCACTGTCAATATGTGTATGTCCCGATGACGTATCCAGGATACCTGCACAAGTACACATAACGAGAAAAATTAACCACTGCCATACAAACAAAACATTATTAATCGAACTCCCCTTAATAAAAATTTGGAAACGATTACAAAGAGTAGCGTAGCATGACCCGAAGCCACACAAGATATAGGAATAGATTGGACCTTTTCATATTGCACATTCACAGTTACACTGCTTTAATTCAATTTGGGGTTTTAAAATATATGCCTACTTCTATTTATTACTTTATTACACGTCATTTTATATAGCTTAAAAAAAAACAGGGCATACAACAGACTGCCAAATTTTTCTGTTTATGGCCAGAGGCACAAAATGCTGGCATTAAAAATGCAGCAATTGAAAACCGAATTGCCGTCGCAGTGCCATCAAGTTCGAGTGAAATGCCCAAGGATGGTCTTCGTTCTCTGTTCTGGTGTCTCTCATTTCTCTCTCGTTAAAGAAGCTTAAAGCGATTAATCAGCAAGCGAAACGCGTATATTGTACGGATTTCTTATGGTCGCATATCTCGTCTCGATTCGTTCCATGCAAGCCAGCAAGTAAGCAAACTTTGCCCTGGCGCACATGACGTATGAGCAGCGTGACGTGTGTGTAGTACGCATGAGATGGCACGTTTTGGGGGGCACTGTTATCCTTAAGAAATCTGACTATGTGTAAGTGTGGTAGTTTGTAGTTTCTCAGTAGATGAACGGAGGTTGGCTTTTTTTTTTGTTGATGCTCGTTTGAGCTGTTTTTAGCTTCTTGCATAATTATAACAAACTTTTTAAGTAGTCGCTGCGCTGAGAGATAACTTTGTAAGCGGCACGCTAAACAGCAAATTCCCTTGCCCCAACCACCCACTGTTTGAGCCACTGTCTGGCACTTGATATGCACAACTTATTAAGTCAAATGTAAATGCAAAATTATCGCACTTGACGCAGTTGTTGCCGCCACCGCAAAAACTTGCCAAAAATAAAGCTGCCTGGGCGTTGCTGAACAAATTCTTTTGGGGTGCGTGCATTTAATTATACGAAATGTTGTTGCTTACTAAACAATGGTCTCTAACCATGTCGACCAAAGTATTGAGTGTAGAATGTTGTTGTTTAAAAGAGTGTGAAAAACATGTCGGACAAGCGCAACCGTTAAACAAACATTTTACGCAACAAATTAAAGTGTAATTAACAAGTGCACACTGTGCAGGCATTAACACCAACAAACAAGCAACAACACAAGCACAATACACATGCACAGAGCGAAAAAATCTAGTATTGTGTACATCAAACTGTCAGTTTTCAGTCTTATTTCAAGAAAAGTTTTAGCTCAAAAAAAAAGGGATTTTTTCAATGATTCAATTAGTATTTACTCGATTTAAGAGTAAAATAATGTTTTGATCTTTGCAATACTTGATTCAACCTAATTTTCCCTTATATGAGGTATTTTTTATCTGAACTGCGAAATTCTATCAAGAAAGAATAGAATCGAATGTATTCGATTTAAGGTCATTCGACCCTAATATTTTCTTTCTGTGTAAAAACACTCATTTAACAGTGTCCTCTATTTCTCACTGGGATTTTAGCAGCGGCGCCTCTTGTGAGCCACACACATAATGCACAACCATACCCCATGCCGTTTACACACGCACATACACACACTGACACACACACACACACACAACATGTCCTGCTGAGTTGGTTACGGTGTTTGTTCTTTCGGTTTTCCAGGGCTCGGACGACACCAAGTGCTGTTGACGCGTGCGGCTAGCGCAATTTCCACGAAAATTGTTTAAATAATTTCGCGCTTCAATGCAATGGCAAGTGTTCTAGGTAGCCCCCACACCGACTCCCAACTCCCGCCTTACTCCTCACTGTAAAAGGGCTGACTCCCTTACCCGCTTGCCACGTCAGTGTAGTCGCTGACGTGTGGCCGCCACTCTTCGTCGTCGACGCTCTTCAGTATGTGTTGGCAAGAAATTAAAAGTTTTATGCTTGCTGCAAGTCCTTCAGTTCCTTTCGCTCCCTCTTCCACTTCTGTTGCAACGTGGCCTGTTCCTGCCATTGGCGAATTTGTGTCAAGTGCTCTCGGTAGTTCAACGCGTGTGCGCAAAACTTTGTTGGTTTTTGGCATTTGAAGCAATTGCTGTTGCTATTTCTGTTTTTGTTTGTTTACGCGCTGCGTGCGTCGCATTGTTTGTTAATGATCGTTCGAATCTTTTTCCTTCTTCACCTCTCTTTCCGTTTTGGCCACTACCCCGAGCAACGTGCACGTGCTTCTGCTGCTGCCGCTTCTCTCCAGTGATTAATAGCAGTGCGCAGCACTTTCGGGCTTACCCAATTATTCATCAACTTGTCAGTTACCCATATTAAAAAAAGCTCGCTAGACACCGATAAAGATTGTCACAGCCAGACAGTTAACAATTCAAAATTTTTTCCCTCATGCAATAAATTTTGAAATTAATATTAGCGAAAACGGTCCTCGTGCCAATTAAGTGCTACAATGAAGGCAAATTAATAAAATTTTCTTGTCAAGCGCTGTTTGTTCTCATATGTGTTTACAAATAATTTCAGGTGGGAGCATCGTGGTGGATAAATGTTTAACTCAGTAAGGAAAATATAAAGCATTAATGAACAAATTGTACTCTTAAAAGATAAGAATTTTTACCTTGAGAAGCAAAACTCATTTTTGTATCCTATAAATCCGAATAATAGGCAAGGCAAGGCTTACTTACTAATAATAAATTATTTCATCAACATTTTTCTTCAAAATAAAAATACAGGGTAACACCCAGTGAACAATCTCCTCTATTCCATGTTCACTTTATTCGCTCAGCAGCAACAAATGTAGCTTGAGTTAGCACCATGTTGTTATGGAAGCTGTGTGTTTCGTTTCGGCTGGCTGTCTCTTGCATGGATGGGCCAACGTGGCGGGTACGCAATTAAAACAGATAAACAAAGGAAAACAATTGCAATAACAGCCGCGCTTGCACAACAGAATACAAAAATGTCTAAATTTCAGCAAATAACAAAACAACTTAATGCCGACTTAGGACCCAGCTCGGGTCCAATAAGAAAAGGTCCTTTCAAGACTCGCCCCACAACCTTACCCTCACCATCCTTCGCAACAGACAACACATACCCAAAAAGCAAAAACAAAAATATGTAAGACCGGTTTTTTTTATAGGGCGTGTTACTAATTAAAAATTTGGCAGTCATGCTAGGGGACTAACATTTTGGCAACGTCGACCAGGTTGGCAAATCAACAAAGTCAACAAGAAAGCCAGAAGAGAATCGCAAGCAGAATAACCTAGCAGCTTGGTCCGGACGAGATGCAGTAGACGTTGTGGAGGGCATGTAATGTCAAAAACTTTAAGGGCTAAGTGGATCGTCACGAACAGGTCGAAAAGTTTTCAAGTCACCAGCCTGGCTGCCTGGCAGCCTGGCTGCTCACTTACTCACCGTTTTGTTGGCCAAATTGCGCACACGGCAACTGAGATACGCGGATTTTCCCATTAGGGCAGTTACATTGCGCGGCGTTGAGGGATCAAAGTATGGTTCCATCCATTTGGGATGCGTATAGGCAGCGGTTGGCATCGTATAAACCGCTGCCGGTGTCGTTGTCATCTCATCTAACGAGTTGTAGCCTTCGATGGGTCCATGCATGCCACCATTTGTCATATCTGCAAGTAGTTTGGGTCAAAGTTAAAGACATTAAATTTGATATAGAAAACGTTTTTTTTAGTTAATGTTAGGCACTGTTAAGGAAACCGTTGAGTTACAAAATATTTTATGTAAAATTCACTTTGATTGAAAATATTTCAGATTCATATTTCCATGTTTTAAATTGATATAAAATTTTGTACAATAATGTCATAGTGAAATGTACTGGAGTTAGCATATTGTTCATATTATGAACTCGAATTTTCAACAAGATTCTTTTTGTAATGTACTTTTTGAGTTTTTAAAGCATTTGATTTTTTACATTTACTCTTTGTTACAAATTAATAGCGATGAAACAAAATTATCTGAAGTGCAGTTACTACAAACACTATTTTTAATCCAACTGTTTCAAGCATTTAATTTTTACTTTACAAATGACACATTGAGTTTCTAAAAAAAAAGAGTCAGATGCGTCTGTTTGCAGCGACGCAGTGAGCAGATAGGTCCCACATGTTTTGTTTGTTTGGTGTGTGCGGGTTTTTCCTGCATTTTTCTTGTTATCGCGTTCGAAAGCAAACATTTAAAACTCGTACTGAAAGTGGAGCACCAAACAATCAACAGCAAAAAAAAAGAGAAGGTACTGTTTCTTTATAGCGCGCAGAATAACTTTGATTGCAGGAAGCAAAAAAAAAAAATTCAAACGTAACTGATAAAACAAAAAACAATTAAAATAGATAACAGGCATACGCTCAGCCGAGGAATACGAGTCCTGACATCACTCGTCAGCGTGGATATTGCCGCTTGACTTCTGTCATTGACTAAAAGCCGTGGCCGAAAAACGGAACTTTGTTCATTAACCCAGTGCCAGGCTAGGCAGGAACACAGGCAGGAAGGCAGTGTGGTCGAAAGGTGCACAAGTGGCCACAAAGGTAGCCACTGGTAACTCTAAAGTTTCAATTTAGAAATGAACCACTGAATGTGTGAACGCATCAGCGCAAGCAACTGCTGAGTTGTGGAAATGGGGTGAAAGGGGTAAATGCATTTAAAAACCGCAGACAGCTGCAAAAATGAACGCAAGGGAGCATGGCAATAGGATATGGATGACGGAAAGCGGAGATGGGCATGTTTAATGTTAGCTGTCGGCCTGACCCGACCTGGCGGAGGGCAGCCTTCAAGCGAGTGAAGTGTTTGCGGTTGGCAAGTACAAGTGCACACACGGACACATAGATAGACGGACAGACGGACAGACATACGCATAAGACGAGAAAACGAAATTGTGTCACTGCTTACATCACACATGAGGCAGGCAAAAACCCACAAGAACACACACACTCATGTGCAAACATAACGGCAAAAACCGCAAGTGAGTGTGCGGAGAAGAGTCGAGCTCATGGTTATGCAAAAATATTTGCACTCAAATCATATTTCAAGGATTAAAACTTACATTCATTCGAAAAACTGTTTTTCCACATGCAAGCAAGCTTACACACACAGTGAGAGATCTATAAGGATGCCCTACTGCAACTTCGGCTTCATTAAACAAAAGGTTGCCAACATATGACGCGCATTTGTATGCATGAATTGCCTGCAGGCGTTGGTGGGCGTGGGCATGGGCATTTGCATGGGCATGGGCGTAGCAGGCACATGATAGACGCTTAAGTTAAATACGCTTAACGCAAACTGGCACAGAAAATTGTGCAAATTTTCAGTAAATATTGCATTCACTTTTACTGCACCGGGGTTTCTTTGACTGCCCATAAAAGTGGGCTACGATTTTTTATGCTAGCAAGCAAACTTTAAAATCAACCAACGCAGCACTGTTGGCTATAAAGCATTGACGCATTCTGACAAAAAAAAAATTTGCAATTGCCCCAGCTGAATGTGTTTTATTTCAGAGGCATGGGTTTAAAAAGCGGTAAAGGGGATACATTGAGTGTTTGCTTAATCATTACGCAGGCTGGGCACGCAGGCCGACAATCTGAAAGACTGACTGGATGGCTGGTTGGCAATTGTCCCTTTTTTTTTTAGCATACAATGACTTTGCATACTTGCGTTTTATATGCGAAGGGCGACGACGGCGTGCTGTAATTTAGAAAACTTTTGCAATTTTCACGCATTTAATTTTGCACTGCAAATCAAACAGTTCATAAAAAAGAAAGGAAAAGAGAAAAGATCGATATCTTAAAGCTTTATGCTTCCCCCACTTTCATAGAGCGTCACAAAGTCAGTAACATAACTTTCCGTATGCCGTTCATTACTTTGGTTAATTTCTGGCTTTAGAAATTTGATCCTCTGCCTATGTTTGAAATGATACGTAATGCTCAACACTTTGAACCCGTAGCTCAATGAATTTTGCTGCCAAACTAATTGGCTGCTTAAGAGGCGTCTTCTCAACTCTGAGGCATGTTTAATTGTATTTTATGGCATTGAATTTGTAGTCACTCCATAGCCCTTTGACGTCTAAGTAGTCTCAGTGCGTGTGCGTGTGTTTGTAACAGTAATTAAAAATCAACATGCGGCGCCAGAAATTGAGCTGGCTTGTGTGAAATGTTTTGTGCTACCCCTGTTGCCCATTAATTTCCTACTAACGCAACATGACGAGCGCAAATTCTGATTGGAATTAAGTCCCTTTGCTAGTACTACTTCAGCATGAATAATGATGGTCTTTGACATTGTCTAAGTAGTTTTATGCGTGGGCAACATGAGTTGGCTGGAAATCAAATGAAATAGCCCAAATATACTTCAACACTCTCGATGAGCTGTCAGTGGAGTTTGTCGTTTTTCTGCATCTCCTACTTTTGGACAACGACAGGCATTCACTCGTATGTGGCACACAGCATTGGCACCTTGGTTGCTGCTGCTGCTGCTGCTGGCAACCACTTAACCACTCAACCACTCAGTTACTCATTTATTTATGTGCTGCGCAATGCATTGCGCGCCGCGGCGGCTTTTGTTGCCAGCAAAATTCTCGCCCGGTTGCGGTTGCCGTCTTAATTAAGCTTAAATGATGCTGCAAAATTTATTTCATTTCTCACTCGAGGCTCGCAGCTGAAGCTCAAACTGAACCTGTGCCCCGAACCTGTTGTGGTGGCATCTTCTATACTTATACTTGCAGGCAACAACATGGCATGCATATAAATTATCCAAGCAAATTACAACGCACACGGCGAAAATTGAAATGTGGCAACTGGTCATAAGTGTGTGTATGTGTGTGTATGTAAGTGTTTGCGTATGTGTGTTTGCCAGCTGTCATATATGTTTTCATCACATTTAAGTGCTGATTATTTTTAATGCTTCTTTATTAATGCAGTTCAATCGCAAAGAGCCACAATTGTACGCATAATTAATCCATCAAATTTTTCACAGCTATCGCGCTTGCTGCATTTTGTGAAAGCAATCAATTATTTTCATTTATGTATTTTTTGTTTAAAAAAACGTTTTGAAACAGTCGATAACTATTGAATTGATTGTGTCCAATCAAATGTCTAATTGCTGTCAAATAAAATGATCAATGTAACAATGATGATGGAAAGTTTATCAACTAGCGCCATCCGTATTATAATAGCTTAAAGCCAGTTTAAATATCGTTTTACATATATATTCTTTATTTGTATTCAAGTTCTCATCACAACTACACACACACACACACACACGCACGAAACATCGCTAAGTATTTAATTTGAGTTTCGCTTAAGTCCTTTGACTTAAAAACCGCATACCATTCTACAAAGTTTTTAGCTCTTGGTTCCTGTTAGTGTTGTTGTCTTTGGTGGTTTGTTTGTCTTTGCATAGCCACTTCTTCTGACAAAACATGCGATGTATTTCAACACGACACGACAGGAAGAACAGACTTAGAACACACTCACACACAATATTACATACAAACAAAATTCGTATTATGAAATATTTGAAAAATTTTATACAAAGTGCAAGCAAGTGACACATATGTATGTATGTGTGTGTGTGTGAAGAGTTGTTGTTGTGTAAGTCAGTGAAAGCTATAAAATGAAGTTTGCTATATACAACAAGTCGGCTTTGAACCTGTTACCGACTGGTTAGCTGGCTGGCTGGTTGGCTGCCTTGTCTTGGTTTGCCTGATTCTGGCAGGGCTTATAGCCTCTGGCCTCTCAGCTCTAATGCTTAAATGGAAGCATAGTTTGTTGCACAAAGTTCGGTAACAACAAGAAACCAGCCAAGAGCCAAAAAACAACAACAACTAAAGCTACCAAGACGATGAAATGTGTGTATGAAAGAAAGAGAGAGAGAGAGAGAGAGAGAGAGAGAGAGAGAGAGAGAGAGAGAGAGAGAGAGAGAGAGATAGAGAAGCGGCTTGGTATGCTTGACAAGATATTAAAATAATATTTACATGGTCTAAAGTGGTGTGTATAATGCATGAGCTGAGCCCATCCAGTCTCAAGCACAAGCATAATAATAAGCAGCAGAGTCATCTGCATCTGAAATTGCCAACGTTATGACCTGATTAGAGCTGTCCTATCGTATCCTGTCCCCGACTGTCCTGTCGTTGGTTTTTTGTTATTGTTTTGTCAGATTCTTGGGAATGTTCTCTTTTGTTTTGTATTAATGATCATCATAGGTTTTACAATCACAAACTCAAGTCCCTAATGACATTGTGGCTCTATTATATTCAACCTACAGCTTACAAACATTTTCCGGCAGACATAGTATACAGTATACACAGTCTCCTCAGAGTTTTTATCGGTTCAGTCGAAAATCAATTCAATGATTCGGAAAAGGGTCAAACTTCGTGATTTTTGTCAATGATGTCGTATTTTAATTGCGTGTGTTAAATATTTGGGTCTGCTTTTGATGACAAGCATGTCCTTTTGCTAAATTTATAGATGTGAACTGCTTTGATATTTGCCATAAATTCCAATTTGGGTTTTCTTAACATTTTATTGCTCCATTTCGTGTGACAATTGATGTTTATCGGTTGTGGCCCAATCGATTTTGAAGTTATTGTCTACGTGACCAATTGATTGCAAGGTGACATGTGCCTTTTGTGTGTGTGTGTGTGTGTGTGTGGTCTTCCATTATTTATTCAACCTAATCAATCACAGCAACAACATCTTGATTGCAAACATTAGATAACCGCAATGTAGGCATTTGTTGTTAAAGTTTTAATTGCGCACACCATGCAAGTGACATTCGACACACAACACTTAGAAACAAACAAATACACACACACACACACATATTGACAGTTGCTGCAAAACCACAAACGGCAAACTCAATGTCGATTGCGATATCAATTTGCGCTATAGCTTTTGCAGTTGTTGTTCTTATACCCTACATTTTATAATCAATTGCGGGTATGCACATAACGAACAGTCTCAATTCTTGCGCTCTATACATGATTTGTTCAAGAACAGGGTAAATTGTAGCTCTGCTTTTACAACAAATACTCAGCATGCCACATAAAATATTAAATTCAAATGAAAACATACAATAGATTTGTGCTCTCGAGCCGAACGAAGCTGAACTGAATGGGAGCCATGAAATATTTACAACGGCATGACGCACAGCTGCTGCCCAAAATGCAACCGCATGGCAAAGTGTAAACAAACTTACAATAAATCATTTTTTAAATAATTTACAATATGGCAAACACTATGGCCTGGATTGCAAACTAAGCCTTCTTCCAACATCCTCACAAAAAACAACAACTAAAAATAAAATCGATGTGCAACCAATGCCAACCAACCAAAGTTGAGTTGCTCTCTCTCTCTCTATCGCACAAACGAACTGACAAACAACACAAAACAAATATGCACATCCAACAGTTTCGCACATGTCGCGCTTTTCGCGTCAACGATTTGACGTCTGCTTTACATGGAGTTTGAAATAAAAATAAAATAAAAAAAATGCAGCCAACCAACCAATAAAACCATGTATTTTTTCCTTCTCGGCGCAACATGAGGCGTGTAATGGCTTAGCAAAAGCCTCACTTTGGCCGTCACGAATTCAGGATGGCAGATCTACAAAACGTGCAACCAGCGCTGATGTGGCTGGATTGCACTTTAAGAGCTGCTTTTGCTGCTCAAAAAAATAGCAGTTGTTTGGTTTGGGTTTTAAATTACCCTGTAGTTAGTGCAATTGCTGGTTAAGAGCTTGATAAGATAGTAAACTATGATATTATAAATGGGGGTGTCAGGAGGTTAAGATAGCTTAAAGTTGCGCAAGAGAAAAGTTAATCGGTATTGCTTGCAATACTTGGAATGTTAATAAGGCTATAATTTAAATTAACTTTAAAAATAACTAAAATTTACGCCGTTATTCTTTTCACAAAAATGTTATCATTTAATATTTAAGCATTTGTAAACAAAATCAGAAACTAAGTCATCTTTATCTTATACACTTTCTTAACAGCATTTCCACTCTATCGAAGTTCCTCTTGTGCTTTCACTCTTACATTTTGGACCGAAAGCAAGCATTCCTACAGTTCATCCATATGCAAGATTGTTAAGGCATTGGTGTTGTTTTAAAGACTGTCAACGCAAAGTACATAAAAAATGTTTGCCGAACGCGAGCAGCCTGACAAAACTTGACCCAAGTGCCAAAGCATCCTCCACACAGCCCTACAACCTATGCCCTTATACCCTGCACTTGTCGTCTCGAGCTACGTCAGCTGCTTCAGTTCATTTTTTTGTTTGATTGAGTGGCCATTCGATTTGATGGTTGCATTTCGGATTGAGTTCAAACACAGCAAATGACTTAAAAGTGCCGACTAGTCGTGTGCTTAGCTCATGTGTTTGTATAAGTGAAACAAGTGCTGTCCTCACATGAAAACCTACACTCTAATAAATATCTTTGTCGTCTGTCTTTGCGCCTCTGCCATTCACTTGCATAGTGCCACTTAGTTATGGCTCCAACTCAAAGTCCATAGCGTGTAACGTGTACAAATCATTGCGTCAGTCACGTTTCGAATTGAACAAATTCATCAGCGAATTCAGCTCGGGCTCTTAGTATTCGCTCAACACTCATTTGTTGCCGTTAACTTAGGAGTTGGCAGCGCATGCAATTTGCAATTTGTATTCCACTGCCGTCCACAAAAATCCAGCGCTTCGAATACAAATCGATTGAATTATATTTCGATTTTTTTTCTGTTGTGCATCAATGCATTAACTCAAACACTTTTTCCTCCACAGCTAAAATATATTTTATTGCTTCAAATTTCAATTTATAGTTTTGCAAACAGCTTTTTCTCTCCCTTCCTATTGAAAAATCTTTTATTTTATTCATTTTATTAACATTAAATAGCAGGCTTTTGAGCTTAAATGATGTATAAATCACGAATTGCATTTAAAGCTGTTATCTTGAATAACATGCTTGTAATATTAGATGAAGAATACTTCAGATCTAAAATGAGAGGCATTAAAAAACATGTTTACTATGTGAAATATGTATATTTCGATATCTTTGAAATATATTTAAGGAATATCTTAACTTTATTTTAAAACAGCTTAATACAGTAGCCTCAGGCCTACAATACACAAAACTCATTAAAATGAATTCATTATAAAACTTTAATCACATTTTCATATAATCATACAAGCTTTACTTATCTGCATATTGATTCGGATGCCCTGAAGCGGCTTACTAATTATTTATATATACATATAATAAACGATAAATTATGTTTATTTGCTGTGCAATTTGGCCTTAAGCATATTCGCAAAAGCTGTTTTTCTTTGCAATTCAAGCAAAACGAATATGTATTATTGGTTTACAAATTATTCTTATTATACGGTAAGAGAATTGCATTGATTAACTTAATCTGAGCTGCAGCTTATTTACAGCTATCGCAATACGTGTCTGGTTGCACTTTTAAGAATTTATCGCATGCACACAAGCTTCGAAAGTTTTTCGCCACGATATTTGTGCGCAACGGATGGGGGCAATTTTAAGGAATAAGCAACGATAATGTTTAAACAGTAATTTAATCAAACAGAAACGGCCCACAAAAGGAGACTAAGACAGATAACAACAGGAAACCAATAGCAATAGCAAAGTTTAAAAATAAAAACAGCCAACAATAAACATAATAAAATAGTGCACAATGCAGTGGTAATTACAAGTCGACTCGAATCATTCGCTATTCGTGCTTGCCTGTCGAATCGGATATGAAAGTCGCCCAACTGAACGCCCTCTCTGTGGACGCTTTCTGAAGTTCAACAGCTGCAGCCAGCAGGAGACGGAGCTAGAGCAGCTGCTGCTGCGATCTCGTAGCGTGTGCCAGGCACGTAGCTACCTGAATAGGTGTACACACACATTCCCATCACTCGATGGCCAGACTTGAAAATCACAACAACGAAAGAGGCAGGCAGCCGTTGTAGTAGCAGTAGCAAGCACGAGTGCTCGAATTCCCTTAAGGTTTGCCATTAAACTGGCTGGCGACCTGGCTTGGAAGTACTAGTATTGTGTAAGGGTTTTGTGTATGAAATATTTTCGCGGTGTTTGCTCTTGTTGGCTGGCGTTATAAATTTTAAAAGTACATTGGACAAGTGTGTGAGTGAGATAGCGAGTTTATGCTGTAGCTGACACTGCTCCACTATATATACTTACATATATGTATATATGCCTCCTGGGGCTAACTCGAATGTGGAAATGCTTGCCTTATTAGTGCATTCAGCAGTAAAAATGTGTTAATCTATAAACGTGCCCAAAAGTATGCAATGCCTTTATGTGTGTGCGCCATTCTCACACATTCTTTGTGTGAGCGCGCGTGAGTGGTATTTGTACGTTGCCCGCGAGACATGTCAGCCAGATTTTGAGTTTGGTATGCGAGCTCTTTAATGAATTTATCGCGTGTTGGGAATCCGTTACACATACGGCCCGTTAGCTGGCAAAGACATGCGGTTGCTCGCTAGTTTTAAAATATATCTTGATCTTTTTTGGGGCGTGGATAAAGATATAGTGCTCAGTCTGTTTGTCTGTCTCTACGACCGTTCATCTGACAGGTGCCTTGCACAGGCAGCTGATAACATTGTTGTTTTTAGCTGTTGGGTTCTGGGTAGCACTTTGAGCCTGCCATGTAAAACATTAAAATTTGACAGCTTTTAATGGGCAGCACGAGCTCGCTGGCAAAACTTTATAGTTTTCAGCATAGTTTTTGCTGTTGACGGCATTTAATCGCTGCTAGCCACATAAGTTAACCAGCGAACGCACTTGCTGCAGAACTCATAAATCATGCTACGTTCTAGGCAAGCGAAAGCCTGGCTTTATATGTAACGAGTGGCATGCAGCCCAAAAGTGGTATTGCTACAAATACAACAGTTTCGGGTTTTGCTGACTTCGTGCCTGCCTGCCTGCTGCTTGGCAGCTGCCAGAGACGGAAAATTATTGTTTTCCAATTAATAAATGTCAATTACGTTCGAGAGCGTAAAAACAAGGTCAACACTGGGGCGACACTGCCAGCACAAATACAACATGCGTTTGCAGTACACAGAACAAAAAAGTACGTTGAGTATTAGGATAAAAATCTGATTTAATGTAAGGATATTTATTATGTTTTTAAACAATTGTTAAAATATTTTAAGCTTTGTTACTTTCTATTAAACGCAAATTTAACAACCCTTGTTTGAGAACACATTTCTTGATTATTCTTTTCAGTGTACAGTGTGTGCAATATGTTTGCACACTTGACCGCAACACAGGATTGTTGCTGCCCGTTGGAGCGTCAGTTACTGCTGCTGCTGCTGCTGGTTTTGCTTCTGCTGCTGTTGCTGTCATCTTAAATAAACGACATGGCAGTTTTTGGGGCTTAGCCTCAGTCTGGCACCTTCAGTTTTGCCCAACCACGCCCTCTCCACCCGTATGTATGTATGTCAAGCGGCGCCGTTACAAATGAAGCATAATGGCCAACGTAATGGCCAACTGCAACTAACACAGCTAAGTGCAAATGTGTGTGTGTTTGTTGGTAAGTTTTGTTGTTGCAGCATATGTAAATGCAATTTGTAACATTTCTGTCGGGTTTTTATGAATTGACAATGATTTCATTTTCAGTTTGTTTGACAGCAGCCAAGCAAAAGTTTGCTTATGAATCCCGAGTCAGCCAGTCTGTAAACTTTTACGACTGACACTGTGTGTGTGTGTGTGTGTGTGATATGAGCCTTTATTTGCTTGAGGCCTTAAAGCGCTCTAGCATCTCTAGACTCAAAGTCTTTTGGCCATAATTGCATTCCAAACATTTTGCTCAACAAAATTTTTACCCTTCTTTTTTTTTTGTTTTTCTTTGCTTTGATTACAGATGTCGGTCGTTATTGTTGTTGGTCTATTGCACTTGTTGTGATTGCAATTTACTGGTGTGACTATACATGTTTGTGTGTGTGCCTGTGTTTGCGTGTAAATATCTCTTGTTTTAAGCATTACGTGCGAGCTGTTTCCTTGAAATTTCCGACTTAAATTATCAACGACTGTGAGCCAGTTTGCAGCAAAATTTGTGGGTGCTGTGCAAAGTTTTTTGGGTTCTGGAATACAAAGTTTAGGAAGCTATGTGGGATGCAGGATGCAGCAGGATATAGCACGTAGCCGCAGTAGCAGTAGTAACAGCAGCTGTACATACATACGTAAGGATTTTGGTTCGGTTCGCTTTTGGTTTAGGGCTCTTTTAAGGTTGCTTACGAGCTGCTCGCGTTTGTGTGTGGGTTTATGTTTATGTGTGTGCATGTGTGTGTGTGCGTGCGAGTGTTTGCAAATGTTATGTAATCACACTAATGCGCAGTTTACGGTTAGCAGTAAATGCAACAGCCAAAAACACACGCGACTTGCAAAGCGCTATTTATAAATGGTTTCCACCATCAGCTAGAAAGAACATCATCAACTGTGGCCACACCCGATAAACAACAACAGCTACATAAATACGACAGTAAATGCTTTGAAGAACGCAACCATGACCCAAACTAAGCGCTAATTATTAATTGTTTTTTTTTTCGCGTCGTACATTTATATTTATATATCTTAACAGCTTTGTCATGGAGTTGCCCCAAAAGATAGGCAACTAATTTTTGTCTCCTTTTCTTTTCTCAGGCATTTTGTTTCAATTATATTGCAATTTGCATGGTAGGTGAATAAATCTTTGTCCAATGGATTTTGTGCGGCTAGTTTGGCCCTAAAATGGCCGTACAACTTTTCTCCTTTTTTGTGCACACCCAAACTTTAACATGTGTGTATATGTATGTGTATGGGCTGGTAAATCATCATGAATATTTTACAGTATGCACACTTCATTGCCCATTGCTATATGAATGCTGGCAGCGTTATTCAACTTTAAAATGCATGGGGAAAAATCTCACAACGAAATGTTGCAATCTTAATGGGCAAACATTTTTTCTCTCTTTTTCACTCTTTCTCTCTCCCCTCTTGTGCTCCTGTGTGCCTTTTCGTTAAAGCGTAAGTTATATGCACATTAATTTGGGGCGACAGGCAGCCCAGGCATTTGTCTTAGGAATGGCATCAACAAGAACCAAAACGACAGGAGGGGGAAGAGAATATCGCCTTCTACCATACTGCAAACTGTCGCTTGTTGCCCCATTAGAAGCACGCACAATGGCGATAATAAATTAAAAACGAAAGCTAATTTCTGTAATTGCCAGCACAGAGAACAGCGAATCAACCTCAATTGTCTTTGCCAAGCATCGCGGTTGACACACAGTCCTCTACGAACTTATACCATACCCTACAAGGACAATAAGCTTAGTTGGCAATATGTTGATTCTCAAAAATTATTAAATAAATTTTACTTTCGTAATCAACTATGAAGGACTTATAAAAAGAGAATATAAAATGTCCAAGAAGTATCTTAAAATGACTCAAATAGCAAACTTTACTTTTTTTTTTGCAAGTGTAGCCCCTGATCAATTATGAACGCAGTCTACTTCAAAATTAAAGTTTGTGCTACATTTTTCTAATAACTTCAAAAAAATGGTTAAATATTTATAAGTGCTCTTTGTTTATGTTTGGCTTCGACATTTTTGGGAGCATATCTTCCATGTTTTTATTCTAAAATTAGTTTAAAAAAATATTTGTTTTCCAAGATGTCAGTTTTTTGTTATAAGTTTGTCAAATTTTAGAAGTTTGCACTGTTTATTTTAGCTTTACCGCTTTAAGCATTTTTATAGTATATACAGTGTGTGTTTCAATTCGCAAAAATACTTGAGTAAATAATTTTACTTAAATGCTTTATTGAAATTTCATACTATTTGCATTCGTTCCAAGAAAAAAGCACTTGGGTAACTTTTAGTCGTTCATTTGCAGCTGGTGCTTGTTTACCAGTTGCCCTATGTTCAAAATGTAGGAAACGCAATCATGACAACAAAATGTCATTGCCAATTGGGCTTCGGGCCCTGTTTAAAGGCGTCAAGATTTAAGCACTATTTCTGAAGTCTGCTCTTCTAGCGCCTTCCTCTCTCTTTCTGGTCTGATATCAGGGAAACATTCACGGCACCCTTACGGCGCTTGTCAGCTCTGATTTTTACTGTAATTATATTGTATTAGGGCACTGACAGACTTGGTTGCTGGTTTCTCTTTTTGTTGTTCGTGTCTGTTGTTCAGTTTGTTGTCTCCTGTCATTGTGCGCCTCTGAGCTAAAGCAACTTGCACGTAATTAGCTGCATATTTTATGGAAATGGCAGCCAGAACACAGCCCTTGGGACTTAGTTTAAATCCCATGCCTTAGACTTAATGCACCGAAGCATAATAAACCTTAAACTAATTTAAAACATGATAGTAAATAAGCATTAAATGCGCAATTGCGATTGCAATTGGTATTTGTGTTATTTTAAACTGTTGAGATATATTTGGTATTTAAAAATAAATACATTTTAATAGTTATTTATAAGTGTTTACTGGCTGCTATTAGAATAAGGTTTATAATCATATATTTGTTTTTGCAAGCGGATTAAACTCAAATAATGAAAATTTAAAAAAAAAATACTGGGAAGCAGCAATAGCAGCAAATATTTATGCATTCCAAACAATTAAACTGTGAATTGAGTTTTTAATGTTAATAGCAATTAATAAACACAATTTTATTTTCAGCTGCCAAAAATAAATTTAATTTATTTAACAGTCATCAACAAATCTCTTGATATATCTTACTTTTGTTTTGCGAATCTCTAAGGTGCACAATAAGTAAATAGGCGTTGGTCAAACTTAAATAAGATTTGAGCTGCCAATTAGTCAGACAGAATTCAAGCAATGAAATTCAGTATTAACAATTCCGAAATGACCGTACACGTGTTCCGGGGCATATAAACTTAGCACTGAATGATCGTTTAATTAAGATGCATGTGCCAACAATGGCATTTGGGACCAGACACCAGACGTCTAACTAATTACAAGGATTATATTTGCACTCACACACAAATCCGAAAATGCACAGCATATCTGTGTGGAGTCAATTGGCATTGGAACAAATTCACCGGTTTGGTGAATTATGAAGCTGTAATTGAATACAGCAATTATGTAAGGGTCTAATGTCTAGTATGGCAACATGTATGCCTGTAAACTACGACTACCTGATGCTGCTAACGGTTGCCACTGTTCCGGCAACATAAATTTATAGCCTGCGGTTTGTTCTACAATTTTCAATTACATGCTTCGCATTTAAGCCACACAAAATGTGCAGCAACATTTTAACAGAAATACACAAACGATGCTAGTAGAAAGTCGGATGTAGGGAAAGGTAGATAATGCAATCGTGGTTTGGCATCCTTCTTCTAAATGCAAAATAATTGCATAAAGCAATGCCAAGGAAAGTAAACGTCCATATTTATTAAGTCACTTAATATTTTTAGGACCGGATGGCGCAATAACATTTTACATTTGAGTGCTTTGAGTAAATTGATTTGACTGCTTAGTAGTATAAGAGTAGCTTACCAATGTATGGCTATATATTTTCAGTAAATATTTTACTAAATATATATATTTATAAAATGCGCAGGCCTCATTCCGTTTCAGCTTTTGGTTGGCCAAAAGTATTTTAAAGGCATGCCTTGTGGCATTGCATTAAATTGAGTTATGAAATATGCAAGCAATCTTTGAAAGGCAAAGGCAACAATTTGCAAAGACCACGCCACCTGCCGCCACCGTTCAATTTTGCCTGAATGCACTCTGCGGGATTAAACGGGTGGCGAAAGGGTTTTACAAAAGTATGCTGCGGGGCATTTTCATATTTCTTTTTTTGCTTTCTTTACTTACCTTTACTGCTTTTGGTGCTGGTGCTGCGGCAACAACAGGCGCGTCATCAATTTGATTTGAATGCGTAATCGAAACGTATTGTGAGCGCCCTCATTCGAAATGCAGCCAAACACGCATCAACACACAGCCACACACATCTACAGACACACACATGTGGCGGCACGCACACTCATGCATATTTTTTCTGCTGCGATTTGTGAAACGTGCAAAAATAATCGCTTGAAATTCAATTGATGACATGATTTGCTGGCATCTGATGCTGCTGCTGCTGCTGCGTGTGCTGTGGTAAGTGAGGGGCAGTAGTAGGTTGCTGCCACACGCTCACTTGCTCTTTAGGGGGAGGCAAAGAGGAGGATGGTTAGCAACAAAGGCGTGGCTGGCGTTTTTCATCAATCTTAGTGGAAATTGCAATTTTGTGGCGCATTGCATATTTGAGTGTGAATACATAAGTGAGTGGAGAAAGCAACAGCACCAGCAGCAGCAGCCACAACAACAGCAGCAGCAGTCGTAGCACGAGAAACAAAACGCTGCATCAGCATCAACATCAGCATCAACATGAACATGAGCTGCCATCGCTGTGGCCATCTCTGGCGTAAACAAAAACACTGTTGCCAACCAGCTGGAATTTTAGATGCACAAAATATGGCATATGTAGGTATTTAATACCACGTGGAAAACAACAACACGGAGAATAATATGTCGTTCTAAATATGAGTTTGAATGCAGAAATTGTGATTCTTTAAGCCCATGCGTCATTAAAGCAAAAACGCCTTTAAATCAAGTATAAAGCAGACTTAAACCGAGTAACACTCTATTTCAAGCAAGTTAATCGTAGGCCTTAGTCGCTATTATTAACTATATTTGACTAAAGCTTAATCAAATGAAAATAAATAAAATATACATTTTTTTTTAAATTAAGATCGATGTTATTGACTTCAATTCAAAAACTAGGTAAGAAAACAAATTTTTTGGGGTTTTAGGTACTCAATAAATTTAAATAAACTTTATCGCAGTGTGTACAAAAAAAAATATTTAAAAATTCAACAAACAAGAATCCAGGTTTTAAACAAAGTATTTTGCAGAAATCCTTCAACAAAAACGCCTTATGCTGCAGTTGAAATAAGCTTGAGGCATAGAATATTCTTTTATGTTTGGACAAAACTTATAAACAGAAGTACATACTCAATAACTAGCACAACTAATATAGGGTATATGTGTGGATGGTTAAAAACGGAAGCAGAAGCTGTCGTCACATTTAAAAGGCATCTTTGGTCAGTGATATGTACGAGAGTGAGACATTTAGCATGTACACCTGCTAACACACACACCTACGCACACATATATTCACACACTCACGCATACCATAGAAGAAGAAGAAGGCAAACCGCAACGCAACAAGCGAACATACAAAACAACTGCAAAAAAAGAAATGAAGATATATGTGAAATTGGAAGAAACGAACGCTCGAAAAAATCGACGTTCAAAAATGAAAACGAAATGTGAAGCGTGGGCCATGTCTTCCACACACAATGTGTTACTGTGTGTATGTTGTATGTATAGGTGTGTGGGGCTGCATGAATTGCAATTGTTGTTGAAAGCATTTGCATGTCACTTGTATGCATTGTGCGCACCTGTATTGGCGTTGTCAACGCGGCTAACCCTGAACACCCCCCAACCACACCCCCTTACATACACACACATACGTGAACTCGCGCAGTATTTAATGTAGCCTCTTTATATGCATGAACGTGTGAGAGAGCCTCACCAGTGGGTGGCTTGGCGGTCATTGTTCTCTGCACGGGTGTGGATTGAAGTGAAAATGAATTGCCAAGGCACAAGAAGAGCTTGCAACATATTGCACATACGCCACATGAGCCAAGCGAGCATTTAAAATGATGGCCTTCCAACCCATTGGCAATTGGTTTGGATCAAATTTTGTGGCTGGACTGGCCAGTTAAACTTGAAAAGACATGAATAACTCGAAGCAGCTGCTTCGAAGAACTTTGACAGCCTGCAAAATGCAAACAACAGTAAAAATATACAAAAATAAAATACATAACAAGTACAAGTCAAGTCGAGAGGTAAGACAATATGCCAGTGCTCACAAGTCAAACACCTTGAGAGAAGTTTAAGCTCACACACACACACACACACAGTCACTTATACACACAAAATTTGCACAATACATGCGATTTGCATTAGACTTGGCCGCAGCCTGAACTAACACAAAAGTTTTTGACCTGAAAATCGGTAGAATATTATGGAAGCCCCCAATATACAGTAAAAACAAAAAGTAAATGGCACACATACACACACACACACACAAGCAACTACATCACTGCACCATCGTTCAACCCGTTGCAAGTTATAAATATGTAAATAAGCAGCAAAAGTTGCCTGTCGGAAATGATGCAGCAGACAGCAGGCAACAACAGTCACAAAGCAAAAGTGAGGGAGAGGAGTGTAGCGGGAGTAGAGGATGAAATGAAGACAAAAAAAAAAGTTGAAAATATGCTCGACATGGCTCATGTTTCGGTAAGCGATGCAAAAGTTGACGGCTTTGTCTTTTTACGTTTACCACGGCAACATTGTGTCCGCGTGATGGCACAGGTTACACTTGCATAGTGTCACCGAATGCAACATTAAGCAAAAAAAAATTAACAATGAATGAACAACTTGCAGCTATGCTTATGACATTTAATAATTATGATTCTTAATGGAATAATGTAAGTAACAATGTTAGAATTTTTTTGAAAACATTCAAAATTTTGAGCAACTTAAATATTTCATCTTAATATTGAATAAAGAACCTTCAACTAAGACAATGCAGAGTCTCAGACTGTTGAAGGCATAGGTAAACTTTTAATTAAAATGTTTCAATCAAATATTTGTCACATCTCTGAAAGTTTTCAAAACTTCACTGCTTGCAACCACTGTAAATCAACTAATGGGAACGTTTAAAGGTGGATAGGATTGGATGCCAGGAATGGCAGCTGGTTGCACTGTTGCATTGTTGCTCTTGGCTGCACATGGCAAATCAAATTATGTGCCACGGAACACAAAAAATATTTAAAAGAGAGTTGCTCAAGTTATAATCGCTAAATTTACTTCTTCACACACACACACACAAGCACACACATGACAAACAGCCGCAGGGAGATTGTGGCACAAAGGCAGTCAGTGGCAGTCACAAAGCGGCTGCATTCAACGCGTATTGAAATTAATTAAAAGGCTGCCTAGCGAGGTTCTGCTCCCGATCCCGGTCCTGGATACTCAACGTCGTCGTTATTGTCGTCAGTGCGTTGTCATCGCACTTCATGCATGCTTTTTATCATCATGAAGCTGCATCCACCATGCAACATCCTGCTTTGGATTCTCATCGCGCTGAGCTGGATTTGGTTTTCCCAGTTGGCACGCACAAAGACAAAAGCCCTGAAACACATGTCTAACCCGTCAAAGCAAATTAGAGTGCGCTTAAGTACGCGCTCTCCACTAGCCTTCAGTTTTCTTTTCACGTTAAATTGATGCGACTTTAAAAAGGTTCGCCTGGCGTTTAGTTTTAGCTACAAGTTGCGTAAATAATATTCCTTTGGGTTTTATCTTTATCATTTATTTCGTGCTCTATCAACTTAATCTTAAATGCAAATAAAAAGAAACATTCAAATTGTATTTATTTATCGCTTATTTTCGTTGCTTTTGCCAGCACGCAAGTGAAAAAAAAAATACCATAAAGGACAAAAAAGGGACAAATATTTGTTCAATGCCAAAGCGCCGCAAAGTATGCAAAACAGCTTCCACTAACACCTTCAGAATCCATGCATACACATGTGTATTGGTGTGTACGTCTGAGGGTCATGATGACAATTGTGCACAAAAAGCATTTTACCAAAAACTAAAACCAAGCCTAGCAAAGTGGAAAACCAAAGGACAATAAAATGTTGTAGACAAATCTTATCAACTACTCGTTTACTCTATGATGTTGTTGTTGCGTTTGCTGCTTGTTTGTTGTTGTTGTTCTTATTATCCTCTTTGCTGGCTGTGCCATTATAATGTTTCCCTGCTGCTGTCTCTCTATCGCCTAACAATGCCCTCAGCATTAGGCTCTTCTTTTTGCCTGCTTGTTTGCACCGGACATGCATCAGTGCTCACTTACTCATATACTCTCAGACTCATACATTCACTCATACACTCAGGGACTCAAGCATTTACTCACTCATTTGCTTAGCATTTCACATCGATTTTTAATACGCTAACTAAAAGGGTTTTTATAGTTTGCAACGATGTACAAAAATAGTCTTAAATATACTAGAGTTTAGAAATTGTATATATACTAGTATGTACATATATTCTTTGCGATATTGGCTAAAATATTTAAGCAAATCTTACAATATGAAGGTTTGCTTTTGAATATTTTGTATAATGATAAAATGTATTGAGCAAACAATAGTAACAAAACCCTTGTCAACCTTCAATACAAAATTGTCCACCACTTTTTGTGTTTTGGATAAAGCTAATGATCCGATTAAGGTTGCAAGGATTGGTGAAAATGACTTAGGGTCATCTTTTAAGCTTGTTTTCACCCATCATTTCAACCTTAATCGCATCTGTCTATTAAATATTGCGCTAAGCTTGAATTGACCAACAAAAACTTTATTTTGCTAAACTTATGTCATTGTAACTTATTGATTTATATGTTAGGGATTTAAAAAGGAGACTTCTCCAACGGCTCCCATCTTTTTAACGTACTCTGAGATATAAGCAACATTAAGATTTCATACACTAATGCTTTTAAAATGTATTACCTTTGATTCAGTCCTGAACGGACTACAACTGCTTACGCAGATCAACATATTTCTACTCTAAACTTGTTCATAATACATTATTGATTATTCCCCCATTCCCTTGTTCATGTCCTCAAAATAGAGTGTTTTTCTCCCTCCGTACACCAGCTAACTTTATTTCATCAATGAATAGGGCAAACATGTATCATTAGCTTTATCCAAAACACAAAGGGTGTGTGGAAAAAAGAGCATTGAAAGTTGACTAAGGTTTTGTTGCTATATATTTGCTTCAATACTGTTTGCATTTATTTTTTTTACATGTAAACAATATTTTAACAATTGTGTGAACTTATATTTATAAATTTTTAAATAACGTATTTTTCTATTATTCAAATGAAATAAAGAAACATTTACAAAGCTTTTAGAATGCTATCGAACCATATTCATAACATATTCACACTCGTTCATAGAGTATGTAAAATTCATCAGGCCACTGATAAAAAAAAACATAACTATTATTTCTTATTTCTATTGTTGCTGTTGTGCCGCTTTTCGGATATTTACGCTCCATTGTTTGTCGCTCAGGCGGAAGCATACAATTGTTTGCTAGATAACAGTCAGAGAAAGCGAGAAAGAGAGAGAAAGAGAGAGAGAGATATCATCGTCTAAAATGTTTTTCCTGTCCTTGCCTCTCTTACCTCTTCATCACCATTTCTATCTTTCTCTTTCTCTATATGCCTGGGAAAAACAATGAGTATTCAATGATAGGGTTTTTGTTGTAGCATTTCTTTTTATTGCTGCCCGGTAAAGTGTTGCCTATGAGGCGGTTTATATGAATATCTTTGTTTTTTGGTTTGTATGCTTATTGGTTAACTATTGCTGTTGCAGAACAATTAGATAAATATTTCTCGTTTTTGACAAAACCTAAAGCAATTGCCCGAGAGGTAAGCAAACAGTTATGGCCATGACACGAACTTCAGCTTTTGGCCGGAAAAACTCTTTTGCATAACTTTAAAACAGTTTTCTAGTCACTGATTCTTGTTGTTGTCGATTTTTGGCCCAGCGACGCCGTCGTGTCTGACAGTCGCGGCACTTTGAAATTTATGGTTCATTGAATGCGCATGAAAAACAGTCAGACACAAGTCGAACAGACAGTGGCGATGGATGGAGGATGGAGGGGGGGTGCGCGTAACAATTGTGGCCGATTGGCAAAAACAAGTGAATCGAATTTATTTTGCAGAAGAAGAAGCATAACAGCAACAACAAGAATAACAACTAGAGACAAGAAAACATCGAGTGCCAAGTAGCAGTGACATTTTCTTAACTTATGCGAAGTATCAAATGAAAACAAGTTAAAATTATCAAGTCGAGAAAACTTGACTAGAAGATACCCTGAACCCTGGAGATTACACGTACCTTTTTTGTTTGATTGTATGTATGTGTGTGTGTGTGTGTGCAAGCGTATAGAAAAAATGCATAACTTTATTGTTCGGTATTTCCGGTGTTTCTCAACCGCTCACAAAGAAAGATTCACAGTTGATCAAAATTTTGTTCATATTTTCTGGATCAGTCGTTCTGTTTTAATCAAATTCTTGTTTTGTTTTATTGATTTTATTTGCCAATCAATAACGGGAACAATTATCGATAGTTTAAATCAAACTTGACCCGTGCGTGATGTACATGGGCTTTTATCAGACAGACATATCCAAATTGACTCGGCTGTTGATGCTGATCAAGATAAAAGTACTTAATAAGGTCGGAGATGCTTCCTTCTGTCTGTTACATGCATTTGCACAAAACTTTTATAACTTTTTTTCCATTTCATAAGTTCAGGGTACAAACAACTGCCATTGCAATAATAACAAGAAAATAAACAATAAAACTCGCTGACATGGCATAAATATAAATATTTGTAGTCTTAGAGTAGAAGAGGAGAAGTGTGAGAACGTAATTTGCAAAAAGGGGGTATTAAGGTAATACAGTAATCCAAAACGTGAAAATTTCAGAGGAATAAAATAAGAGCTAAAGTTTAATTACGTGAAAGCAAATAAACGAGAGGGTGAAATACTATAACGATAGTCAGTACACTCAAGAAATTTGCTACCATCTTTAAAGTGTACTTAAAATTCCTATTATAATAAAAAATAAACAGCTGCGAAAAGCACACGCATTTTCCACGAAAAAAAAAAAACGCTGATTGAAGTACCTCTCTTCAGGTTATTAAAAGCACTTGGCATCGTGCACATTGCACCCCCAATCCACCCATTGCAAAACTTCTTTACACAACTACAGCATTGTATTTTGCGCTCTATTTTCCGTTTATCAATACAAGTGAAGGATTTTAAGTCAATAAATAACACTAACGAAGCAAGCAGCGAAAACTACAATATTAACAACAACAATGGCCAAAACTCATAACGAAGACAACAAATTTTTGCTTAGGAAAAATGTCAAATTTCTCGTCGTTTCGCGCAGTTGCAGCTTAAAATGCTTTTTGGGGAAACTTTATTTCAGTTTGCATTTGTTTATTTATTTATTTACTATTTGTAATTCATTTATTTGCTTTCACTTTGCGCTCTCGTTTTGCAAGGAGGCGGCATTTTACGAGTATTGCTGGTTATTGTTGGTCTCCTCGTTCCCGTTTTTTGTGCTGTGGCAGCCATTTTGAAAAGCATCCGCCTTGGGTTATGCTGCTGTAATTTTGACAGCCCACCAATGTCGCAGCTGCTGCGGCAATTAAATAAATTTAATTATTTTTACAATTTACTGACGAGCCGAGCCGCAAAAGTCAGACCCCAAGAGAAAAACAATCAACTTTTTTGAAGTTTTCCTCCCTTTGAGCGTTTGTGTAAAATTATAACTACCAATACACTCTCACACACACACACACACGACAAAAATGAAATAAAATGAAACGTCATCAGTGTATCAGTTAACCCGCAAGACAGCCGCAAACATTGAAAACTAATTGAATTTAGGTATGAAAAAAAAAGTTAAGAAAAAAATTCCAAATTGCAAAACTCGATTCAAAGCGCTGCTGGCGACAAGCGAGTGACTATTTGAGTGTGTGTGTTTGTGTGTGTGCGTATGTTTTTTTGCGGGTGTGTATTCCTGTTTGCAGCTGACATGTAAGCCAAGTCTAGCACGTTTCACTTCAATTAAATGTGTCGAAAAACAAGAAACAAACTTACATCAAAGTCAAAAAGATTTCAACTCCAGCAAAGAAAGATTTGCAAACACAAATTTAATTCAAAATAAAATCAAGTCAAATTTGCTTGCATTCAATTTAAAGCCACAAACAAAAAAATTCTCTTTTACATTAATATAAATCAATGCTTATATACCCCAAAAACCAATCAAGTATTAAGTGGGTATTAAAATTGCCATTAAAGAAACCGCAATATATAATAAATGCGATTTTTGTTACGCACAACTTTTCAGCTTGATATCAAACTTCAAACCGGAGGCAAGTTTTTAAGTGGCCAGCAAAACAGCAACAGCTACAACAGCAACAACATCGAATAAAAAATAACAACAGCAACACTCAACATCAAAATTAATAAAGCGAAACTTTATTCGCAACTGCAAATCAAGTAACTAACTCGGCCAAAAGCATTATGGCCAAATTACTTTTTATGAGTTTATTTCCTTTTCAATACCAAAAACGCACAAAAAATAAATACAAACTCACACACACAAGCACACACAACCATACATAAGAAACGTAGCAAAAGTGGATGATGAAAAAATGATGAAAAAAAATAAATAAAAATAGTTGCAAATAAAAAGCCACTCACATCAATGAATCGACATAAGTTGAGTGCAGAAAACAAAAGCTTGAGCCACACAGCGCAGCAGCCAAGAGGGTTACGATGGGTTAGCTGCTAAAGTGGTTCGTTAAGTCGTCGAGTGTTGGTCAGTGTGGCGCAGCAGCAGCAGCTAATTCTGGTCCCCAGTTCGCTGTGTGTCAAGTACCTGATGATGTTAAGCTGCCACGACTCTCAGTTGGTGGCCTCATTGATGAAATTACAGCATTAGCAAACTAATCGCAACCACTTTAGATGCCAGCAACGTTCTATGCCGAATGTCTGGCCTTCTTTAACGAGCGTCTGATGAATGATTACAAAAAAAAGTTTATTAACGAAAGTAAGAAAGCAAAAACAAACAAGCAAACAAACAACTCGATAAAGTTGGGCATTGTATTTCAGCAACAAGAACGCAGCTGAAATTAAAGCAATTTCGAGAGGTGCACGTGAACCAAACGCAATAAATGAAATGAAATTCATCAATAAATTTCCGTAGGATCAATGAGTCGTCGTTTGCCATAAATAGAGCTACAGAACAGAGTTAGAATAGAACACATTGCCAGCTGCTGCAGATGCTACAAATGCTTCTGCTTCTAGAGGCTAGATTTAGCTGCGGAAATTGTTTGTATCAAGTAAACATTGCTGCGGAAATGCTCTGTACGTATGTACGTACGTATGTATGCTGTGGTGCAGAGGATGCTTTGGCGCTTTGAGCTACAAAATTCACAAACGACAATCGCTCAAATTTACGCTGCTGAAAGTTCAATGAATGTAGATATACTATATTTCTATATAAATGCTAACAACAGCTTCTGATATTTATGTATTTGTAGCTGGCGCGATTGCGACTCATGTAGCATCAGCACGTAAAGTGCACTCGTGGGAATTCTTAGCCATTCAACATTAACAGCAACAGCAGCGGCATCAGCATCAGCAACAAGCAGACACCGAACACAAAAGGCCCCAAACCATATTTATTTATACATATATTGAATTTGTATTTGTGTGCTACACTCACGTAGGCAGGCACTAAACGCCATACCAATAAACAGAAAAATTGTGTAATCACTGCTCATCAATTGGGGGCAGAAGCAGCAGAAGTTACACAGCAAAAAACATATAATTGTACTAAATATTTTCGAGGTAAAAAAGTTACACTTGAGTTAACCAGACTATTTATTAATCGTGTTGCCAAATAGCAATCTCTCAATCAACTGCATAAAAATGTAAGTAACAAATAGAATTAAAAAATTTCATAGATTTTATTTCATTGTTTTTCGTAAGACAATCTTTTTTTTATGTCTCTCTTTTTTCTAGAGCTTTGTTTAATTGCTGCTCACCGTAAATTTTAGAAGTGCTATAAACATTCTAACTAGGCCTATAAACTGCTCCAATAGACGCCATCAAAACGTTTTGCATTGCTTTTTTTCTTGGCATAAAAAGGTAGTAAAACAAGAGATATAAAAGGGTTTCCTCGTGGGAAAATATATCCATATATTTATAAAGCACCGCAGTAATTGAGCCACATGTAGTAGTGGAGCAGCGTTTAACTCTCCTTTGCCGCTTAATCAATACCCAAATCATATTGCACAGATAACAATCAGAATGTTAAGAGAGCATTGGAATATAAATATTTGACGTGTGAGCATGTTTTGGCTTTTATAGACGAAACAAAAGGACTTAAGTGAGTTGTTCAAGCAGCAGGCGACATAACAATTGCACATTAAATGAAATTGATTTTATACTTTACGTAAGCGTAGAACAGAAATTCATATGTGTGTATTCCTGCTTGTCATCGTGTTGTTATCAAATGGATCTCGACGCATAATGGCGCAAATTGCGCTTTTATGTAGGTTGTCGAAATGTGGCACGAGCCCATCTCCTTTCTCACGCGTTTATGTTCAAATGGTTAAAGACCTCGCCTACGTTAGAACATCTGGAAGACGGCTACGCCCACAAATTAGCAATCTCCCTCCACCTTCTCACAGGCCACCCCTCTTCGACTAACAAATTGAAAATGAAATGTGGCACGTTCAGAGAAAGATAGAGTGAGAGAGAGAGAGAGAGAGAGAGAGAGAGAGCGAGCGAGCGAGCGAGAGAGAGAGAGAGAGATGGAGAGATGGAGAGCATCTCATGCGGTTCATTGGTAATTCATTTATGCACACATTTGCTTTTGGGGCCTCGCCGTCTACCTCTTTTTCTTCCTGTCTCTCCGGACTACTCGGCTTCGGTTGCAGGTGTTTCGCATAAGAAATGGCTGCCATCGATATATAAAGCGTTCGCATTACACGTAATTTATACTTTTTGGCAGCCACTCTGACCTCGTCCTAAGCCAGTCAGTTCACCCACCATGCCATGCACGACTTGGCGTCATGATAATGTATCGAATTCATTTTCCACTTGTTTTGCTTGCCAGCGGTACATACACATACACACTCATACCTTTACCTGGTTTAGGTAGGAACTCAAGTTTCTCTTTATAAATTTAATTTTTTCTGTTCTGTTCACGTCTTTTTTGTGCCAGCAGCATTTTGTTTGGCAAACATCAGAAAACGCTTTCGACACATTCCACAAATTCATACTCAATTACCTACGTGGCAATGCTGCTTGCGTTTGCTCAGCTGCTGCTGCTGCTGCTGCTTCACATTTGGCAGAGTGTTCACTGTACCTTTTGTAGTTTGCAACTATTTGTGTATATGTACTTATACCATACTTATTTGAAGAGGTACTCTTAAGAGTTGTATCGTTACGTTCAGAATAACATCGATTCAGTTAATTGAACGACCTAACTACATTACGGATTGATTTTCGATTGTAGTCCATTTTGGTGAAACCAAAGAGCTAAACGAGCTGAATAAGCTAATTAGCCAGCTGAGCAAAATTTAGAACTTAATGACCGATCAGTTTGTTCATCAAACATCAAGAATATAGGTGCTGAACTTATTCTTTTAACTAAACTACAATGTGCACCTCATTTAAGCAATCTTAGAACAGGGTATTTGCATTTCATTTACTTCAGGACTGTTTTTATAAACTCTTCTACGTGAATTGTGCAAGTTTTATGTTTTCTATGTGTTTCTGTTTCTGTTTGAGTTTGCCAACCCAGCCCAGACCAGCCAAACAACGTTCAATGACTTGGGCCAGGCCAAAAAGTTTGTTGCAAATATTTGACCATCGACCGCGCAGCAGGCAGGCCGGCAGGCAAGCACACAACTTCAGGCAGCACCCTTTCTCAAACTGCAGCATTTGTTGGCTTGTTGCCGAGCAGCCGACTGGCACGTTTGTATTACGCTATTCGCTGAATTTCATTGCAATGCATTTATTTATTTGACTTCCTTCTGCGCAAATATACAACAAGTTTAGCACACAAATACGTATAGTACTATGTGCAATTTCTGTTTATTTGCAGTTGACCAACTTCAAAAATATTAATATTAAAATTGCTTTTATGGACAGTCGAACAACTCTCTGTCTGACTCTTGTATAATTTTAAAATCACATTCAGCCCAGTCGAGCAATGCATAAATTTATATACGTATTTCGTATTTTCATTTGCCACATAAATAATATTTAGTTTCACAGTTCACTTAATCAATCATAATCAATATTGAAATATGCACAGTTATTTATATGTAGATTGAAAAACAGCCGCTAATAGAATTTTCAATTTATAAAGAGCAGCAGCATTCGCATTTTAAATAAGTTTACAAATAAGGTACATTAACTTTGCCAAATGTTGGAAAACAAAAAAAAACAATCTTATGTCAATATTGGATTTAACATGTGTACTAAGTTAATTAAAAAGTTTTTTGCGTGTGCAATACTAGCTATTGAAGAAAAGTTCATTGAGCAATGAAAATTTAGAACACATCAAAATTTGTCAACTATATAAAGAGATCGCATCAATACTTAATGGAATTCATTATATATATTTTGCTTTTTTTTCAAAACTATGTTGAAGAGTTTTTATTATTTTTAAATTAATAAATTGGCCACCTTCAACTTTTGTTTTAAAAAAATTTAGAGCATTCAATTTGATAATATTTTTATTCGCACTAATTTATTTAATTTCCTGCCGTTTGTTGATTGAAATTTTTAATTTTTTTTTTGTAACTTTGCATCGCCGACAAAACACGCAAATTCACTCAACAAAATTTGTTGGTGCTTCCAACGCTGATTGATACATTGACCGACTGATTGATTGATGGTTGGTTGGCTGGTTAGCTGAATGGGGCATTAGTTGTGTTAAAAGTGTTGGCAGTGCTAATTAAATTGGCATTCGCCTGCGGACAGCCGAGCATTTTCCTATTCACAAAATTCACCACACACACTAACGCACAAATGTGCGCACAACTAAACGTTTTTAGTAAATAAATGTATAGAGTTGTAATTCAATCGGTCACCAAAGTCAACTGAGGCGAACAACAAAAACAAAACAAATCGTGGAGTGGAGTGGAGTGGAGATGGGTGAAAAAAGGTCGACATCAAGCGGAAGCTGGCTGTCATTGTTGTCAATGTTTATTTTTCTGTGCTTTAATTATTTTCACGCCCACCTGGCACGCCCTTGAACGGAAATTGCATAGTGTCGCAGTCGGCAGACCCTTCCTGCTTACTTTATTTTTTTTTCCACTGTCTTTCTTTTTGATTCATTTTGTTTTATTTTAATTGAATTTTGAAAAATGCGTTGACTATTTTTTTTATTATTTGTTGTTTGTTTGTTCGCTGCAAAAGCAATTAATTCGAGCATTTTTTGTTTCGTTGTTCAGAGACATTTGTTGCTGCTTTATGGCTGCAATAAATTTATTACACTTAAAGCATAAATCAAATGCATTAAATATCCAGTTCGTGTTATTGTTGCTGCTTCGGAAATTGTTAATTAAATCATATGTTGTTGATGCCACATTTTTTTTTCTCAGTTGGTTTGCCTTAATCATGTTTATAGTTTTGTTAAGCTTTTTTTACTTAGCCTACCAATTGGTGACTAGCTCACTTGACGTATGCGCAATTTGCATATTTATGTACATGGTATATATTTGTAGTGATATGCCCGCATAGCATTTAAATGTTTTATAACTCGACAATTTTCTTTCGTTTTGTGAAGCTATCAAAAGGGCTTATGGCCAGTCCAAACACACAGCATTTTCCCTACATACATACATACATAAATATATATATTTACTTTTATTTTTGCACGTTTTCACATAAAGCTGGCGGCTAAAACATTTTGCATGTGCAATTTTATTCATTTTCAACTCGGGCATTTCAATTATGATTGCCAGGCGAATAAAAATGTTAGAGGAGTTTTAATTGCTATTGTCTTGGTTGTTGGCAAGTTTTTATTAAATATTGGTTTAAATTTACTCAACGGTTTATTACATGTTTATTACTCAGTTTGTTATTGATAAGTTATTTAACTATTGTTTCTGTATTTTGTTTCTATTGACAACAATGGCAGATTCAATGCAATTTAAAGCTGCTGCTGCCTTTTGACTAGCTGACGTATGTAATTGGCTTATAAATAATGTTGTTTCTCGAGCAGACATCGCAAAAGTTTCCTTAGCTTGTTTTGCTACGTTTCGTTTCGTTAGTTCTTGTTTTCTGCAACTCCTTCAGATTTGGTTCATTTTGCATGCTTACTATTTGCCGTTTGCAAGTACATACACAGTGTTATTTTACTGAAAAAGGGTAAGCTGAGCAATGGATATGAGCTACACTGCATATACGAAATCTTTATTCAAGCTTTTCGCTTGCGATGGCGATGACATGGTCGTCCCCTGGGGCGTATACGCAATATTATTATTTTATTTAATGGAATATAGCACGCAGTGCATATATACTACATTGCTTTTTGCGGTTACTTTGCTCCAGCCTCGAAACTACAGCAAAACTTTCTCTGTGTATGTGTTTGTATGCGCAAGCTAATTGTTAATTGAAACAAAATAACGTTCATTTTGTACTGCATTTCTCTGTGAAATGCCAGAGAGGGTGGGAGGGAAAGCCAGAAGGAGAATGAAGCGGCTGCCTGGAGGGCGTGCAAAGCGTTTGCCGTCAAACAAATGCCAACAATTAACTATGGCAACAAAATAAATGCGAAAACTTAACTTAACTAAAGTCTCTCGCTCGCGTTGTTTCTCTTTTACTCTGTCCAAGCGATTGCCGCTGGCATAAATATGAATACAGTAAAGCTGCACGAATTTTGGCAGCAGGAGGAGCAGGGGGGTGCGGGTGCGGGTATTATGAGGTACTTACCGCTCAGTACAATCACAACAAGCAGCAGCAGCCATGCCACACAAATGCTCTGGGCCATATGGAGTGGCATGATGACGATGGCGATGGCAATGGCGACAGCAACGGCGACAGGAACAACAACCGGAAATGCAGTAAGCTCTGCTCCTAGCCTAGCCTGGCCTGGCCTGGCCTAGCCTAACCTAGTCCAGTTTCTGAAGAAAAACTTGTAGTCGGGGCGGGTAGTGGCTTTTGTTTTAGGGTTTGCGCTGACAATTTTCTATTCTGTTGGCAGCAATAACCAAGTTAGCAGCGTCATCATCAACATCAGCGGCAGCTGCAGCAGCAACATCATTATCGGCGTCTGAACGGGCCCGTTTGTTCGCTCTCTTTATTAACTTGGCCAATTGCCAGAAAGCGAGGCACAAAAGGCAACTCTGTTATGGCCCCAAAGGCAAAGTCGGTTCGCTGTTTGCCTTTTCTATTGCCCAGGCTACTGTTTTACGTCTCTGCAAATAGAATGAAAAAAAAAAATGAGTATGAGTAAGATGGCACAGCAGTTAAGTCCTGTTAGTGGACTGACACGAAAGTTATTGCTGTGACAAAGATGCTTAGAGACTAGGTGAGCAGCTGGACCAGTTGAAATACAGAAGAAGCGCTAGCGTAGTGGAAGCTGAAGTATCAGCTGCTTCAACGAAAGTCAAAATCTTCTCATTGAAACGCCTCTGACACGCCGACTACTCAATAAAAATATTTAAAAAAAAAAACCATTCAAAGTGGCCGTTGTGAAAGTAAACGACTATCAGCGACACAGTCATGAACCTTGACTAAAAATCATCATACATCTCATCATTCAAACGAGAAACGGATATTAGAAGATATAAGAAGATCGACAAAATATTCTCTTATCTTTGTTAACAGATTATAAAAATAGTAATTACTCTTTTCTAATTATTCTTAAATTCATCTAGAAGTGTAACGACAAATTTTTTTTATTTTTTTTTTTTTTTTTGATAATCGGTTTTATTTATTAAAGCTGTTGAAACAAGGCAAAAACTTCTTTTAATATGCTAGTACAATTCAACTTATCTATACCACAAGGATATAACAAATAATTGACATAGCTTTAAAAAAAAAGTGTGAATTAATCACAAATTATTTGCAATCATGTTTTCAATCAACCTCTAATTTGCTGTTGACCACGAAGACGACGGATCGGCCGGCGTACAACCTGTCGTACCGGCTGGCGTATAACCTGGCGTATTGGCTGGCGTTGTTGTTGACACCCACGATTAGGCCTGCCGCCTACCTGCTGCTGACGGAGCTGGCGTTCGCGTCTCAATTCACGCAACAATCGACGAAGCTCTGCGGCGGTTGCTGCTGAAGCAGCTGCAGCTCCTGGTGCTGCTGCCGCTGGAGTTGCCGCCGCTGGTGCTCCTGCTGCTGGGGCTCCTGCTGCTGGTGCTCCTGCTGCTGGGGCTCCTGCTGCTGGTGCTGGTGCTGCTGCTGGTGGTGTTGCTCCGGCTGCTGGTGGTGTTGCTCCGGCTGCTGGTGCTGGTGCTGCTGGTGGAGCTGCTCCAGCTGGTGGAGCTGCTCCGGCTGGTGGTGCTGGTGCTGGAGCTGCTGGTGGAGCTGCTCCGGCTGGTGGTGCTGGTGCTGGTGCTGGTGGTGGCGCTCCTCCGGCAGGTGGTGCTGGTGCTGGTGCTGGTGCCTGAGCCAGGACACTGCTGTACAGTGAGCAGACAGTAAAGAGAAGTGCAAGTGTGAAACGCATGTTGAAGCTTGTTAATTCTTGGAGCTGTTAGTTGGCTATTTATATGATCTGGGTACGAACCTTGGCAATGTTTAATTTTCGTAACGACAATAGAAAAAGCTGTTACCTTATGTACACAGGTGTTGGTTGTCTTTCAGCAACGTTTTGTTTTCAAGACAAACTGCGCAAGAGAACTGCTTAAATAAATATTAACGATTGGTTGTTGGTTTTTTGAATTGGGAACAAGTTTCAAACAGAATCCAATAAAACAAATAAGCAAATATTTTTTTTTTGATTTTTCTATGGAAATTTTTACATTGTTAGCTTGGAATGAATTCAAATCGTTTTGCCAAACTTTACTTTCAGAGTCTGCGACAACGTGGCACTGAACCAACATATTACGGCGATATTAGCCTCAGTTTGACTTCTTATACAATCACGTTCACTGTGTTGCCCCACACAATTTAAGCCAGAAATTTCTACATTGTTGAAGCACCTTTTTCTTCTTTTCTACCATTCACTTTTGTGCCATGAATTAATAACAATCGAGAACAAAGCAAGATATTCTGATTTGGTATGTTGCGTTGAGTTTTGAAAAGCCAAAGGAAGATTTTTTTCATGTTTCACCAAACATTTTAAAGAGTTAATGTTTTATCTTTCTAGCAAATTTTGTGACTGTTTCTATAATTTTACAAAATTTGGTAATTCTAGCTGAACAGATATGGAAAATATGCGGTTTTACTGATTTTTAGCCACCCAGTAGCTGTTGCTATCTCTTTAGATATTTGGAAAAATGAGCAGAAAACCAATAAACTCTTTTCCTTTGTTACCATGTACAGTAGCCGCCCTACAATTTAATTTGCCAAATACATAGTTACTTATTTGCACTTATCTGGTTAGCAGATTCCTGTTTTCCCACAACCCACATCCGGCTTAAAGTTTATAGCGTAATTAAGGTAGTTGTTAGCTCCCCCTGTGTAATCCCCTTCCCTGCTACGACTGTGATTATGCACCATTATTATTTTGAATATGCAACGTTGCGTTGGCTGGTTGGTTGATCGATTCTGTGGCATGTATGTGAAAATAATGAGTGTCGGGAATATTTATTACGCATACGCAATGTGCACACCCACACACACACACAGCTTAATACACAATTACAGTCAATCCCTTTTGCCCATCCTCGGCGAACATATTCAGATTTGTTCTTTCGTATATATACAGTATCGGTCTGGCATTTTTTTTTGTCATTTGCCATTGCTGCGGCAATGGGCATAATTCTAATGCACGGAAATTTTCTATGCTCGTCGTTGTCTGTTCAGTTCATGCAAATAGCCTCAAATTTACATTCCCTCCCTCAGTTTCACTTCCTACCTCTAAAAGCCCTCTTCATCTATATTTGGCTTTGTTCTTATTGTTGGGAAACGGAAACGGACCAGCAAAAAAAAAAATCAAAAAGAGAGAAGGAATTTTATTATTGTTAGCAATTGGTTTATGGCTGTGTGTGTGTGTGTGTGTGTGTGCCAGGCTTTAGACTTCGTAAAGCAATTTGCCACGCGCTGTCAGTGAAGTTGAACGCGGTGGAACCTTTTCTAATTTTCAGCTACGAAAAATTTGTACAATAAAAATAGGCATTGCCCAAAGGAAAATAAAAGAAGTAAACGCTGAAAACATCATAACGAAAGAGCAAGAAAAATCAGGCATATACACACAAAATATTTCCTAAAACTGAACTCCTATGCATATAATTTTTTAGCGCAAAACAGCTTTGCTTACACTCATTTCATTTTTGTTGTTGTTATTACTTAAATTTTTTTTCGTTACACATTTATGAAATATTCTTTAAAACTACATTTAAACACTGAATTGGAATCTTTTTGAAATATTCTGTGTATTTAAAAGAAGAACAAATAAAACTGTTCAAATGCCAAACACATACATGTATGTAAGAAACATGTAAGCTTTTAAAACAAAAACCACCTGTTCAAAGAGCTAAGAACATCAGAAAGCATTTGTTGAAGTGATTAAAGAGCCATGAACTTAATAAAAATTATTGCTCAGTAAAATTCTTACAAACATGGTTCGCATTCATTACATAATTACCAACTCATGTGAGCAAGGCTTTAAATACGCGTCAGAAACATATCCCAAAAAAGGGAGCGTAAGCCCCATTAAGCACATTACTGAAAATTAACATATATTTAAAACCATTTAATAAAAAAAAATATAATATAAATATTGTGAAGCATGTAACACGAACACAACAATCGTGACATAAAAATTATCGGCTTAACGCCTTATTTACATTTAAACACACAGAGACAGAGCCAGCCGCCAGGCACAAAGCTGTTCATGACGGGCGTCTGAAAAGGTCGTCAGTATACTTAATATGTCAGTGAGCTAAAGAGAGGAAGAGAGTTCAAAGTGCATTTGGCGAAGCTCTTAACCGATTTTTTTTTTTTTTGTTTTGTTTATTTTTGTTGTTGTCTTGTGTAGAGTAGAGTTGAGTTGAGTTGTGTTGTGTTGTGTTGTCTGGCATTTTATGCTTCTTTCGAAATTATTTTTCGAAGGCAGTCGAGCAGCAGTAGCTGGCAACAACATCATGGGCCAGAAAATTTATATAACATTATAAAGCAATTTGCAGTAAATCACCAAAAGTGCGGCGCGCGTGTTTATAAATCACAATTCCCAGTAACCATGGACCAGAAAAAAAAAAGCCAACCAACCAAACCCAACACCCACTGCTCAATTTGGCATGCTGTTGTCGGCAAACCAAAAATCGAAATGAATAATTAATATGTCGCGCACAAAACAGACGCAGACAGGGCTCCAAGGCTTCACATGCTCGACAAGCAGCTTTTCAAAAATGAAAAAAAAAAAAAAACCGATGCTGGAAAGAAAAAAGATGGCAATTTGCTGGTTTGCAGTAATGTAAACAAAACAAGCAAGGAAAAACAAAAAAAAACACAAAGCCAAAGTCTCATGTGAGGCCCAGCGGCAACCAAGAGCCAAGACATAAATATCCAGTATCCCAATATCCAGTTGCCTATAGAGCATACCGAAGAAATTATGAAGAAAAAAAAAGGCTCGACGAATTTGACAAATTTGCTACAGCAAATGAAATACAACGAGCGACGAGTGACACCGACTGTTGGTGGCATGGCCGAAAGAATTTTTCATTTATGACAATGTTTACGTAATTTGACAGCCAACACAATCTCTCCGCTCTCTCTCTCTCTCTCTCTCTCTCTATATATTTTCTGTTTGGGGCGTATACGCAAATGGACGCTCATTTATTGTCTCCCACTTCCCATGTTGCTGCTTTGCCAATCAACCAAAGCCACTTTGTTGTCTTTGCTAATCAATGTATGTGTGCTGTCGCTTAAGCCGTTTTAAATGGCCAACGATTTGTTTGAATGTTGTGACATAAAAGTGCAATCTATAGTCCATTTAGTACAGTGACAGGATTAGCAAGGACTAAGCAAGAACGACTAAGTAGCCACAGCAGAAGTTGCAACAAGCCAGGTCAGCAATTTGAATTGACAAAAAAGAAAAACACATACCGAATGCCAGTAAAAGAGTGCAGCAAAATCAACATTCAAATGAATTGCAAAACTTGTTTGTCTTCTTGGTATTACAAGGATTGCTTGTTCCATTCAATTTAGTTGGAGAGATGTTTAGACTACTTATGTAGCTAGGGAAGTTAAATGAACAAAAGTAAGACTTAATACAAATTATACTTGCTTAATTTACGTCATTTAATTAATATTTTCAGGTATGAAATGTTGGACATACTATAGCAATATTCATAAAGATAATTTGGCATATATACTTTTATGTAACTTGTAAGCAAAAACATGTGGCCCATATATTGCAGCTCATACCTTTACTTAATACCAAGTCAAATCTTTCGAAAACACTCAACTTGAACAATTTGCGTGTTGGCAGATTTGTTGTGGGCTTTCTTTAAGCCCGCAAAACTTTTGGTTCGGCATGATTTGGCAAACTTAATGTTAATTTGTTCAAATTGGGCGCAAACCTTAAGTGAAATCCAGCATTAGAACAATAAGCATGATGACGACAACGACGATGATCCAGCACTGACCTTGACGTCAAATCATTAGTCAAACCACTGCAAACAAATGTAAACGAAAAAGTATTTTGGCATAGACAAAATTATTGTTTTGAAAGAGTGAGAGAGAGAGGGGGGGGGGGGAGAAAATGTCGCTTCACGGCATATTAAACCAAATGAATAAATTACAATTGCAAATAGGCAATTTCCTACACTTCCTTCCCTTTGACATTTTCACTGTGCCCACCGAAAAACCGCAAATGGGGCGTGGACTGTGGGTGCGGTGGGGGTGGCAATTGGTCGATTTCTTGTTGTCAACTATGAAGGAGTCGTTCGTTTTAGGTCCAAATAACGTCTAATTTGCAATTTTGTTTAATTGTTTGCGGCTTTTGGATTTGGACATGATTTGGACAGCTTGCCGCTGTTACTATTGTTATTGTGATCTTTGTCACGCCCACACACACACACACACATTTCTGCCTCACTGTTTAGAGTTGCTTTGTCATTTAGTTAGTTAAGTTTCAGCTATTGCTGTTTGAGTTTTGCGTTATTTGCGGCTTTAGTTTCGGGTTATCATCAACGAACATTGGCACGCACAAACGCACACACACGCACACAAATAAACACACAATGGGGGTCTCTATTTGGGTTTTAGTGGGTTTTCCGCTCGAGCGGCAACTTCGCCAACTTCTGGCCCAGCCGCGTGCCTTGCCTAAATTATAATAAAGGGTTTTACATTGCGGCCAGATCATTTGATTTGGCTTTGTTTTGCTTTTTGGCCATTTCCACGTTTTGCTTTGAGCAATTAAATGAAATGCCAAGCGAGCAGACAAAGGCAGTGTGGTGGATGGCGAAGTTCACAATAGTTGTGCGCATTATCAACTCAGCTCTTTGCTGTGCGCCAAAAAGTATGCTACGACTTTTGGCCAGCAACAACTGAAAAAGAACCACTCAAGCGCAGCATCAAATAGCATTTGTTGTTTCACCCCCGTTCTACACTCTTCAGTCACTTCACAAATTAGCTGCTGCGATTGCCTTGCACTTAGAGTACACTCCGGTTTTTTCTTTCTGTGTGTGCGTTTGTGTTTCTACTTTTCGAAAATTGGCTTTCACACGCCATTAGCATTTAATTGCAAATGCAGCAGCAGCAACGGCAGCATCTCTGCTCCTCTGCTTCGGTGTTGGCCTTGTTAACAAGCGCATTTGCCTTAGACTATATATACACAGAGGCACGGAGAGGGATGTCGTTTTAGAAAGCAAATATTGTTTCTATTGCTCTCATTTAAAAAGTTTTTTGCATGGCCGATAAGCGACACTTATGCTAAGAAATAGCATTTAAATACCAACCGCACTTCACTTCAAGTTAAGCTGAGTCTTTAAATGTGACATTTATCTGAACTATGCTTATGTGTGGAAGCACTTTGCCAATTGAATTGAAAGAGGCGTCCAAGTACTAGCTACTTCAAAAAAAAAAAAAAATGTGTTGCAAAAAGTATAGAAAAAATGCTTGTTGCCACAAAATCAAATTCAGACTTTGGGCGAATCGAAGTCGTAGCAGGCGTTTTATAGTGATTGTTAAATGATGACGATGCCACAATAGTAAGTATACGCACATATATCTCTTCATTCTTTGAGTATTTTCAATCCCAAACACAACGCACGCTTGTTGAAATTGATGTTTTTGCTGTGCACTCGAGTGTGTTTTCTTTCGTAATGAAATTTATTAATATTTCATTGTGTGTGGCAAGTGGATCGCGAGTTGAGTGAAAATGGAGGCTGTCAAATGTTTTTGTGGTTGTTTGCTTGCTACAAAGAATGTCAACAATTGCTACTGGAATTTAAACATCTATTCTTTGCCACTCAACAACTTTCCCTCGTCTGCGCAATACTATATAATTTGTGCAACTTTCATTCAATTGCCTCAGTGTTCATATCAATTAGCCGCAGCCAAGCAATTGGATTTAACACATACAAATTAACTTTAAGATTGAAAGTGATTTGGGTGTAAAACAATTGAGATACAGGAAAATCTATAAATTTTTGTTTTGTGCCGAATGATTGATTTTAATATGAGAAGGAAATAGAAAACCGCATAGAATTAAATTTAAACTGGTTTAGCATTTAAGTTAACTGCATCAATTTAAACATCAGTAAATTTAAAATGAATTTTGATATTCGTATATACGTTGAACATTGTGATGCAGATTTCCTTATATTTAGCGCTCGATTTGCTCGAACTGGAAACTGGTGGAAAGCATTAATAACTGCCAAATGTGGTAATTCTTGAAATTAAGCTCGAATGCTGTTGCCGTTGCTGTTGCTGCCAGTTGCATGAATGCATTATTCATATGGGAGCGTTACCACCACTTTTGGGCCAACAAAACTTTCAGCAGCAACAGCCAGAAAATTCTTGTTGACCAACAAAGCGCATAACGTTACATTTGCCGAGTAACGGCACCAAACAGACAACTGGGAGCTAGGGAGCGCAACGTGGGGGAGAGCTGTGAAATTTTCCATAATCATTTCAAAATTCACAACAAACAGCAAAAATCAAATTTCAAAAACTTGTAAGAAATACTATCGTGCACTAGTTCGGCACAACCCCTCTACATCTCCAAGCCCCCCTCTCTAATCTGTGAAAAAGTTTACAGCCATGGCCAACCGAATGGAATACGAATTTCTAGTGCAACGCACAAAAAAAAATGTATGAAGCAATACGTTCTGGCAAGTGAATATGTAGGAATGAGAAATGGTGGCACGACGAATGAAGAAGTTGAATGTTACGGAAAAAACTCTTGTGATTTCGGAAATCAGAGCGAAGGGGCGGTTGAGGCGACGATGGTGGCAACAAGGCGTCTTGGCTTACAGCACCCGCTGCTTTGAACAATATGAAAATAATAAAAACAGTTTCATAAATCAAAGAACATGATAACGAAGAAGAGTACAAAAAAAAAAAACAGAGAGCGCTCTGCATAAGACTTGAGAAGGGGAAAAAAAGAGAGAAAAAAATGCAAGAAACGAAAGGAATATTTTACTCCCGCTTTCCTCCATTCGTTGCACACAACAAAATCGAAAGTTAAGCTCGTACAGAAAGCGGAAATCAACTCGAACAACAGGAAGTGTCTATACATCTTATGGATTCTTCAATGCCTAGCATGAAAATGTGAAAAATAAGTAACATTTCTTTGAGGAAAAAGCATCTTCATGTGCTTATTTATATCTGAATACTCTTTAAATTGAGTGATGGGAATATTTTTATAACATTTATATAAACGTGAGATAAGAAAGTTAGTAGGAAAATGTTACAGTTACTACTGAGATAGCAACCATGAATAATCAATCAAAAACTTTTCACAAACTAATGGGTTATTTATGTATAGTTTATCTGTTGTGAAAAGTAGAAACAGAAAATAAAGTTTTAGTTGTACAAATAGTCCACAAATCATTTAGAATATTTTTGTTCTCTTTTCAGGGGAAACTATGTTGAAGCTTTAATTGTGGATAGAAACGTTTGTCCAAGCTATAACTCTTAGAATTTATCAAGTAATCAATCCAATTCTGCAACAATATCTTGTCTGGTCTTACAAATGTCTAAAATGTTTCTAAAATTGTATTCTAACATGCCGTTTCACACACGCAAACATGCTTTTCTAACATTTCTACTTGTTATTGCTGTCGAATCTGAATCTGTCGACCAGTCGCAATCGCATTATCATGTCTTTTTGCCTGCCACGCCCCGCCGGTTACGCCCCACGTACCTCCCAATGCAATTTCGCGCGCAACAAACTGCAATCGTCTGTCGATCCATCAACGAGTCGAAGCGAAACTGTTTATTTATCTGGTGTTGCAGTGCAGTGCTCTAGCGCTAGTTTTCCACTTCCTGCTGTGCCACAGATAGTGATTTGTTGTCCTACCAGCTGACTGTGCATACAAAATTACTGACAAGCACATCGACGAGGACGACGCCGTTGCCAGTTAATGTGAAAAATGTGCGATGAAAGTGGCGTCCATGCATAGATTTACTTTTGACTCGAGGGGCGTTGGTCGTTGTTGTTTTTGTCTGTGCACCCAATCGCATATGGCCCATTGATTTACTTCCCAATGGACGTGAATTGTGTGCAGCCCTCAAAGCTAGCTATGTTGTAGTAGTTGTTTTTGTTGTTACTGTTGGGCTTTGTGTTCGGTGTTGGCAAAACAAATCAGCGCTCGCTGCTAGCTGACTTAAAGCCGACACAAAGCCGCTCAGCAATGCAATTAAGCTAACGCTTCTATAAGGTGTTGCCCTATAGCAAATATGCGAGAACGGGTATATGCTGAAGCCAACACGGCATTAGGTCAAAATTCTAAAAGGCAATAGTGAATATCTCACCGTTTTCAGGTTAACACAAAGCGAAAACATCAGGTATCTCGAGGTAAAAACCATACGTTTATTTATTCATTTTTTAATATGTTTAAAAACGTTGTATTTCACAAGCAAAACTTAATCCTAGAATACATTTAATTTAATTCTGACAGAGTATATTTTATGCAAATACCCTCAACTATAAGATTATGTCTCTTTATCTGTGTTTGCGCATGCACAAAGCCATGTTTTAGTACCATAGGCCAAAGCAGTGGCTAAACTTTGGTCAAATATTTTCACAGACTTCGTCTAAAAGGCAATCAGCACCAGAAGTCAATGCAACAGCTTATGGGCGATGTTCATTTTCGTAAGAAGTCGAGGTGGCTAATGGCCCACATTAGACACACAAGATCCGAGCACAAAAAGGTTAATACACAGCCAAAACAAACTTGGTAGCGCACTGCCATTTTCCCCATCCTGCCTTTAGCCCATATCGAGCAGACTCATAAATGCGCAATTTATGGACAATAATTGGCAATAAGCAGCACACAGCTGTCCTCGAGACGTTCTGTGCCACACACACACACACACACACCTACAAAGGACTGCCAAAATCAAATATGCTACTTCTGCTTAAATGAAATGCAGCAAGACAATTTATATGTTTGTTTGCTTGGCTTTAATTTGTGGTATAAGTGGCTTGTAGCAAGTAAGCTGCTTTTGGAGCACATCATTCGCAGTGTGCTTCGTCAAAGATATTGCCTGCAGAAACTAACAGGCGAGCAACGTTCGAGCAACAAGGTGGCATCTACTTACACATCTCGAAACATCATTTATGCTTGCCTGCATTTAAATAACATTTCACATTGGACAGCTTTGCAAATAATTCATACTTGTTGTTCTCCATGTAATTTAATTAGGCTTCTTAAAAACAAAACATGAAATTCGCATTTGAGTAACTTAATAAACAGCTCCCTGTGTTACGTATCCAATCCCAGTTTGTTGATGATGAATTGCCACCGCTTAGCTTATTTATCACTTAACGTCACAAGCATCAACTGGTTAGCAGCTTTAAAGTTTTGTGATGACTAGTTTCGTTTGCTCCAATTTTTAAAATTCTGTTGCCTACATTTGCGGGCGCCAGAATAAGCCATATCGTATATTAAATAGTAAATTGTGGAATCAATACTATTATTAAATTTGCACAATTCATAAATGGCCGCTAACCGCAGCCGCAAAGCACAGGCTTTTGTTGCATTCTACGGTAAGTGCAAATTGCTGGCGACGCGTCGCTTTAATGGCAAAAAAAATGCCGGAAAGCCACAAATTTCCGTCATTCATACAAAATTAAAAGCAAATACGAACGCTGCAGCGCGCAAAGCTTTTCCGCCACTCAAACGAAGTAAATGTTTATAGCATATTTTTGTCCTGAGTGCATGAATGTGTGTGTTTGTGTGTGAGTTGCAAGGAAATTAATTTCCGACAGAAGTCACACAAAATGCCATCGAGTCGCAACCGAGGCGCCAACTCGCGGCACTGGTAATTAAGCCCACACTCACACATTGACATTGAGTTGGGCACACACATATGTACATATTTGTTCGCAGGACACTTATGTGAACGGCTGCTGTGGCTGTTTGTTTGCCTTTAAGACGGCCGACACGTTGAAAAAGGATGTCAGGCCGAAAGTCCGACCCAGGCAAAGGACTTGGGTTCAGGCCGTCAAGCAGGCAAAAAGGCGAAGAGCTATCATCGAGCTGCTGCTGCTGCGATAAATTTGAGGCCAATGTCGGCCAGCGACATAAATCAGACAAGAGATTTATAGCGAATTCCGCAACTTGGCGACGATAAGAAGCCAGCGAGCCAAGCACGACTTTCTTGTTCTGCCCCAAAAAAAAAAAAATATTGTTGTTGCAAGTTCATCGCATGATAAACTGCAGTGACTGTTCAGATGTCAGGATTTTAAAATCAAAGAAAAACTTGAAAATTTGTAAAATCCAAATAGGTCAAAAATTTAAATATATTATTGCAGGATAAATAAATGAATATTATTGATTTATCGTAAAAAGATTTATAGATTTTCTTCAATCCCACTTGGAAAATAGTGGCACGGGTATATTCCCCTGTCTTAAGATAGCGCAAGTGAGACACAAAGATAATGAGAAGCCACTATAAAGCAAATGTAGACTCTATTGTGCCTTAATGATTATCACAGGGAGACAAACGCATTTCGTTGAACATATCAGCAAATTGAAAAGGGTAGCATGTGTCCAGAGCAAACATAGCACAAACATACAGTTGGCCTCACTCAGCGCCGCTGATAAGGCACCCTTGATACGACCAAGAGAGGGAGATTGAGATTGGACTGAGAATAATGTGGGTCAGTTGAGCATTTGACAAATTCATTAGGCGCCGGAAATTGTTGTGGTTCGAGTTAAAATGGTCTCAAAAGAGTCTCAAATAAAAAAGAGACCCCCGAGTGAATGTTCCAATTTACATTCGAAACATATTTTCATTAGCGCTGCTTCAGTCATTTTCATTTCACTTAAGCGAAAAAGCCTCAATAAAAATCAGAGCGCAGCACAAAACAGAATCAAAATCTGTATACTATAATAAAGTATATGCTTATAAATTTTCAGCAAAAATGAAGAAATATTCGTTATATTAAACAAAAATACGAACGCAAACGGCGTACGCGCGATTTCCGAATCCCGTTTCCCCATCCGCGGCCATCCATTCGCGGCCAATATTAAAATAAAGTCCATCACTTACATTTGCTTTCTATTTATACGACCGCCCGTCGGTTGGCCCACAATACCCCGTGTCTTTCATTCTCCATCATTTTTTTTTTTTTTGGCATTGTAATCGCACTTGGCTATTCATGGTAGCTTCATCTTGGACTTTGGAAATGCTGTTGCTGCTGCCCACCATAAAAGTTAAGCGTCGTCCAGAAGTGCAGAATGAGGACAGCTCGTCAGGCATTCAGTCATTCAGTCAGTAAGTCAAGCTACAGAGTAACACATACAGCACACACCAGCAACAAGAACAACAGCAACAAAGAACAAAAAAAAGACAAAAGTGAAAGTTAAGAGCCCTTTACAACATTTTTTTTCTCTCTCTCTTTCATTCTCGCTTTTTTATGACTTATTGCGCTGTCGTAGACGACAACAACTGGAATAACAATGGACGGCAACAACACTACGTGAGGTGTTTGCAATTGTTGTTGTTGTTGTTGCTGTTGTTGGTGTCATACTTATTGCTCTACTTCATTGTTGTTGTTGTTATATGGTAGCTGTGCCTGCTCATAAATATAAAAAACGTACAGAACAGCGCGTATATTTGCAAGCGTGCGCCTTTTTATGAGCATGCTTTGCACTCATCCTCCCTGCAGCACACACACACACACACACCGCGGGGCGTATGAGTAATGCGACTAAATAAGCCAACTGGCAGCCTGAAAAGAGCCAACACCTGCCACATTGTCACATAGATAACAACGCCTGCGTTCGGCATAGCCAGGTGACAAAAATTTGATTTTTGTCTGCACATCTTTTGCGTTTTGTAAAGTGAGAATTTCTATTGTGCCATGATTTGGTTATTATTATTATAAAGTAGTTGATGTTATAGTTGTTTTCAATGCTATACTGCATTATATGACTTGTAGTTACTTTAACCTTAAGACATTTCAATGATTTGACTACGAATTTTATTGTAAGTAAAAGATTCTTGCTTCTTCCTTTAGAATAAACATATTCTTATTACCAGATCTTTAAATTGGAAACTATTTTAAAAGAATATTAGCTTTTTTATTGTATTTTTTATTCTTTTTCTGCAGAGTTTGAAAATATTAAATTAGAAAATAAGAGCATTGAATGCCGCTAGTTTCAACTGTTTGCTATGATAAACATTTTATTTTCATTCGTTGCTAACGACAACAAAGAAGAGAGAAAAATACTTCAAGCTTTATAGCTTCATACTACTTCTTGCAAACTATGACCACCTGAAAATTCCAACTCAATTTTCATCGTCAAAGCTGTCGTCTTAACTTTCATCCAGAAATGCATTCGACTTAAGCTGAAAACCACACACAACATAGCCACACACACACACACGTACACGACGAAGCAGCAATATAAATGTTGATATGTGCCACATTTTGGCGTCATGAGAAGTACTTCCTGTTGCCCCCAGCTGCCACTGTATAACTTAGAGAAGAATAAGAAAAATGCCAGGTCGGTGACTTGTAGGCCCGGATAACATAACACGCACCAGAAGGGGATAATAACAGTTTAGGCATTCATTACACGTGTTGCTGATAAGGTGACAGGTAGACGAGAGGACGAGCAAGAGCAGGAGGCTGGGCGGCGTTGACATTGACATGCCCGCGCATTGAGCGGCAGGCTGTTGCTGATAAAAGTCAACAATATAAATTAATAAAGCTGCCAAGGCAGCGAGACGCCCCCGAGGTCCGCCCAGCTCAATGTCCCGCGCTGTCCTGCTCGTGTTTGCCATAACAATTTATTTCATTTGAATCAACAAGCCAAGAGGGAAAAATCGCAAAACTCAGCCAAAACACAGGACGCTACAAACAATAACAGCAGTAGAAAGGAAATACGAAGCCAACAAAGCGACATTTATATATTTTAAAATATGCACATTATGGCCAAAGTAATCTGATTTTTATGCTAATGAAGCGCCGAGCACAGGCCATAAATCTATTGGGGCCAGTATTCTCTACGTAGCTCCACACTTAGAGCAATTACTATAATTGCTAGCACACACGCATAAAAACATCAATATTCATACAATAAAGCTGGGGCGGAGAAAAACTTTGTTTCTATTTGACTTTTTGCTCATCGAATATCAAAGCAACACTTGTCCTGATCTCTGACAAACAAAATAAAAGACTCTAATCGCCCATGGCCTGGCTAAACCATCAATGAATCTCTTCCAATCGCACACAGACTCAAACACATAGTTAGAAACACGTGTGCGCTTAATGTGAAGCCAAAAGTTAATGATCTCAAGCTGTTGCCACTCGACCTAAGCATTTTTAGCCACAGCCAAATCAACATTCAGTCATTAAATTTACTTATTTGCATAAAAGTGCTATAAAAGATTTATTTGCATTGCACTTGGCTATGATTTGCATACCCTGTACATCATTAAAGCGGGTGTGATTAAGAGAGTTAATAGATTGAAAATTTAAGCAATTAATTGAACCTGGTATGCTGCTTTGAAACAAAAAGTTGTATCGTAAGCGATTATTTTTTACTTCCTACAGGGAACTTTCTTAACTTGTGTTCTGTACCTTTTTGTTCATTCTGCTAGATTCTGATAGCAACAGTTGCACTTGATTATGATTTGCATAGCCTGTGCAAATTAAGTGTGATTAAAATTATTAAGAGCTTTAGAATATATTAAAAGTCTATGAAAGCACTTTCATATATTATACGACATTTAATAAGTTATTAGTTTTTTAAGTTTAAGAGGGTGTTCTATCGAGTTTCTTTTTCTTTTTTTGGAGTTTTCTGGACTCTGACAGCCACAATTAAACGGTTGATTCTTTGAATTTTACATTTGTGACAGCTCTTTAGCTTTGTTGATTGCGGCCAGCAGCCCAACAAGGCGTTTAAATTAAACCTGTGCATAAGCAAGAGGGCTAAATGTGTAGCCCACCGACGCATTTGAATCCAAAAGAAAATCAGCGTCAAGTAAACTTAATCAGCATTTCAATATTGTATTATTATTTTTTTCTTTTTCGCTGGTTGAGTTTTTTTCCGTTTTTTTTTTTCGCCCCGATTTTTTGCTTTATATTATTCGTTTTTTTTTTCTGTGTTTATGTGTATTATTTATTCAAAAATTTGCGCCTGTTGCTGTCATTGCGCTTCGACTTCATCATTTTGCAGCGCTTTGCTTTTGCCGTTGTGCTTTTTCAATTTCGCGCATTTTACGTTTGCTCATTCATTAGTCGAATGACTTGAGCTCTGCACGTGCCACGCCCCTAGACAATTCGCCCTCGCTTTTCTTTACTAACAATTGCTTTGAGTTTTTATTTGCGTCTTAGCATGTAAAGAGCCTGCTTTTAAGCTAACAGGGGGTAACAGAACACAAAACAGAGAACCGAACGGTGTTCCGTCAGCAAAAGAAACAAGCCAGGTGCTGGAAGTTTTTAATTCTCATGAAGAAAACTAAACGAAAAATGTTTGCACATTCAGTTGTAAAATATTATACGGCAAGAGTAGCCTGGCATTTTATTTGCGCGCATTTGTTAGATTTTTATGTACCTTCCTACCGTTTTGGTATTCCCGACTTGGTAAAAAAGTTTTGAGTACATGCAAAGTCGTATGTAACGAGCAAAAGTTTAACAAGTATTTTTTTTTTTAAACACTCGTTTGTTACGTAAAAACGCAGCAAAAAAAATCTCATTTTAATAAATACTTTTTTAAGTCAACTAAAATTAAAAAGAAACTCACTTGTGAAAATCAAAATTTAAAAAAAATTTAAATTACAATGAAACAATTTAATAATATAAGTATTTATTACGGATATGTTCAGTATTCTTTGTTTAAATTAAATGATTTTTAATTAAGGCCAATACGTGCTCACTGGATAGAGTGCATAATTGCCGGTGATTTAGTTGATTTTGCTTCTTTGTTTTTTTTTTTTTAAGAAATGCGTTCACAATTAAAGTATAATTCATGACCGGGCAGCAGTTTAGTGCTCTTTATGCCTTAACGATGCATTGGGGAGCATTTGTAACGGCAAACAGCAACAAAAAAAAGAGCCGTAATAAATGGGAACATATACTATGTATTTAGATTGCCCTGAAACAAACACAAAGAACCAACTAGAGAGAGAGAGAGAGAGACAGAGAGAAAAGACAATGTGGGAACCATTTCAATATGGTAAACGATGTCCATGTCGACTTTATGTGGCCCGCTTTTAATTCATTTCGTTTTTGCTCCCTTGGCTCATGTGTGTTTTGATGTGGTGGCCAACAGGCAGCAGGCTTCTTTCTTCTTTCACATACCAGAACAGCTTCTTTGTAGTTGTGGGCCTTCGTTGCCGGTCGGTATGAAAAAGAAGCCGTAGTTACATTTGTGGCCATATAAAAACATCATAACTATGTGAGTTGCCATTTATTTGCTGTTAAAAAAAAAAACCCAACCACTAGGCCAGAGCAAAAATGTAAACAATTTCACGCCGCCACGAGATTCAAACACACACATTCACGTCTACATGTATGGCGTTTTATTAAGCCTTGACTAAAAAGAGGCCAATGGTCAACACTGTAAGCCAAATAATGGAAAAAATAAACCCATTTGTGGTCAAGTGGCTTTAGTCGACTTAACAGATACCCAGAAGCTTCTGGATTATATCCTATATAAATTTAATTTACCAATGCTGAAATTTATTATCCGACCATACGTATACTTAATAAAGAACATAATCGTTGCCATTAAAGACACTTGCCGAAGCTAAAAATTCATTTCGAAAAACATTTACACATTTTGGAAAGTTGTGACAAATTTTTTTTTTAAACATAAAAAGTTGTGAAAAATATCTTTTTATCAAATCATTTTCGCCAGCCATTTATTACAGTTCAGCATTTATTTATGCATTGTCAATAAGTCTTTCATAAATTTAAAATATGCCAGGGTATACTCACAGATAAATGACCTCAATCCTTAACGACAGACGCCAGACAAATGCACTGCAGTGCCACAAACAGAAAGAGAACTAGCGTTCAATGTTTGTCTGTCTGTCTATTTGACTGACTCTGACTTGCACAGACATTTTAACCAGGCGTGCAGCTATAAGCCAACAGCCAACGTCGAACCAACAACAACCAACCAAACAGCAAGTGAGCAACGCATTGCAGAATATAAAGAGCGCTTAAATAATTAATATATAACTCATACGCAGTGTTGCGCGGTCATGGCATTCTCTACTCACTGCTTTATTATGGTTTTTTGATTGCTACACTCTTTATACCCATATACATACATATATCATAAACGTGCTCTCAGCTTGCGCATACAATGACCAACTGATTGATGAAGCTGTTGCTCACAGTGTCTCCGTATATATCAGCAAAGGGTTACTAGTAACTGGAAACTGCTTCTGTTTGCGCTAACACAACTTCAATTCATTACTAAAAGTGAAAAGTTCATACTCCACTCCAGCTCTGTCTCCAGCTCTGTTATCAATATTTTGCATTCGCATTCATTAGTTGGAGAGCAAAAGTTAGCATAGATGATAAATTGCAAATTTAATAACTTCTTGGATCGTCGTTTTCTAGTGCCTCTCTTATTCTCTCAGTTTTTACTAATGCTTGGAGATATATTGATAAAATATTGAGGAAGGGGTCGCGGCGGGTCACTAGGGCACATCTAATCAAGATAAACAACGAAAGAGGACTGAAAAATATAATTAAAAATAAATATATATATTGAGTAAACCACAATTTAAGGCCGTATTTGGGATAGCGAAGGGCATATTGTTTGAATTATTAATTAGCGCGTAATAAGTTAGGCTGTTTGTTGTTGTCTTATTGTTTCTGACCACGTTCAACGGCCATAATTTGGCCCCCAAAGCCAAGCCTTTGATCTTGGCCCCAAACATCCGACGCCATTTGATTAACCTAAATCATTTACCTAAGTACAAGCTTAACGGCCGCAAGAAAATGACCAAAACGAAAAAAAAAGAAACGAAGAAAATATAACTCATTATGTGTCAAAAGCAAGGCAAGAAAGAGAGTAGAGAGTGAGATAGAAAAAGAGTGAACGCTTTGCAATCTTTTTGCGTGCTCCCCAGCGTCCCCTTGACCCAATTAATTTGAACTGTAACTCAAAAGTTTTGCTTTATGTTTGACACCCCGTGCTCCCCTCGCAAACAACAGCAACAACTGTCCACGCAATTAAAGCTACTGTGCAGTGGCTTATCAAGTCGAGCTTAAGCTCGAGGTTTAATGCACATAAAAAAAGAGGGGAGGAGTTACGCACCCAATCCATAAACTCAAACAAAATGTCTGTTTTGTGTGCACGCTTTAAATAGTCTAAAGTTTTAATGACTTTATTCAGCCATAAGGACGCGCTCAACACACAAACACACACACACAAATTAAGCGCCAATCTTGAGCATTAAAATAAAACGCAATAGCCCAAAAAGCATCATAAAAAAAAATAAATACAAAATTAAGCTAAACGTCAAAAATTTAATACAAATTTAATGCAAATGGGTACCGGTAGAAAAGTCGTTAAAAGTCAATTCAAGTTTTTGCATAGAATTTTGCATAAAAAAAAAGTGTGAGAAAAAAGGGGCCAACACAGCCAGCTAGTTTTGGGCATAAAATTACGATAATAAAAAAAAGGTAAGGAAGATACCCTCACACATACGAGAACATTTGGTTGTTACGAGCATGTGTTTTTATGGAGAGGATGTGATGTTTGTCTGAGAGTTCTGTTGTTTCAGGCATATTATCGAGCGCATATATTTGGGTTTTTTTAGCATACGTATACTTGACAACAGCTGTTTATTTAGGAGCTTGATTTACAGGACATTTGCTATGGTTTTTGATTCAAGAAAATGTCATCAGTTTAGTTGGTCTGTGTTAAAGTTGGTTTAATTTATTCACAAGCTATTGCAGTATTGAATTAGGTTAACATTATTAAAAGTTTCCTAAGTACATATCTATTTTAACTTTACACTAATTATTCTATCCTATCAAAACCATGCTTTCTAAGCGTTTTAATTTTATGTTCGCATTTCATCAACTTGACAAAGTAGCGCTTACAATGGTTTAATCAACTGTTCAATTATAAATGGCTTAAAATCTGTACCTTCTACTTTACTGTCGCTTTAAGCTTAGCAATTACAACAACAGCGAACAGCAAGAATAGCAACTGTTCAATTTCTGTTGTCAAACATTTGCCGCACATTTTACACCATTTTAAGAAGCCATGCACAAAAAGTTCCAGCTAAACGAATTTTGTGTTGCAGCCTCCTCGCCCTACACTGTTCAACATGGCCAATTTGCTGCGGGTGCCCTTTGCGACCAAATCCCCTTAGTTCCCGCACACAAAACAGACCAACTTTTCACGTTGGGTTCGTCAAAGTTTTTCAAAAGTGCGCAGTAACTAGTGACAACAACGTCAACCCCTGTCAAAATATTTATGCCTGTTTGTGTGTGTATTGGAGTGTATGATTTAATCACAAGCGCACAACTGCATTAAAAAAAAAAAAGTTATCGTAAAAAAAACACAAACACCAAACAAGCAACTAAAAATTGCATTAGTTTCAGCGCCTGTTGTTTGCCCATTTAGTTTTTGGTGTTTATTTTAAATTTTTTTTTTTTTGTGCACACCCACATTTATGCGTATGTAATGTTAGTTTATTACTGCAGAATGTGTCAACTTTTTTTTTTGTTGGGGAATATATCGAGAGAGCCGAAATAAAATGCAAATGAGTTTTTGCTTGCTAATAAAATGCAGTTATGTACAAAGTTTTACCCCAAAGGCATTCGGTGAACAACCCTAATAAAAATGAAAATGAATATTTGACAGGCACTAAAGACAAACTGTCACACACATATGTAGATGCACACACACACACATATGTGTCCATCGCTGCATAAATTAAAATTCTCACGTTGACATTTGAGCTATGCTCGCTAAATTCAGGTGCAGCTGCTTTTCCCGGACTCGACTTGGCAGTCAATTAAGTGTATCGCAACCCCGCTTGACGGTGGTAAAAAGTTTTTGTAGCTGTTTTATGAAATTTAAAACTGTTTTTCATGTTTTAATAAATCATATTACAAAGCAATTACATTAACAACATTGTTAAAAGGAACTGATATTAGAGAGCAGGTGTATTGTAAAATATAGTTAAGGTACACCGACAATTAAGTTGCCAGGCACTTAAAGTTTTATAGATTTTATGTTACAGTTCAAATTTATGATGCTAGGAAAACAAATTGAATATAGCCAGCGGCGCTTTAACTTAAGAGCAAACATGAATTCAAAAAAATTTAAAAAACAATAATCAGAAGAAAAACTTTTAATTGATGAACGTTGGCTAATAAGCCTACAATACTTTAGGCCATAATCTCTAGATTATCCCCTACTAAGAATATAATTAGCATCTTTAGGGTAATTAAATCAACTTGCCGCTTGCTGCCTACTATTTAACTAGCACAGTTGAGATTGATCGGAGTTAATAAAACAAGATAAGGCATACTTTATGCATACTTTCGACTCGAGTTCATTTCAAGTAGTCGCTTGACCCATTTTAAATGCCAACCCTACAGCACATACCGGGGCCAACAGCCTTAAGTGTCATGCTATAGTTGTTGTTGTTTCGTACTATATTGAGATACATCTCTGCCGTATCTGGCCATTAACTAACGCTCATTGTAGCCGCCTTCGACAGCTTACGCTGTGTTGTTTCTGCTACTTGTTGTAGTATTTTGCATTGTCAGGCTAAAAGTGTTGCTTCTGCTTACCCAGAAGACTCTTGTCGATGCTATCACATTGCCTAAGCCCCTGACTACCAACCCACTTCTAATTGGACTCAGACAATGGCAGAGTTTGTTCGCGCTCTCTCTCTCGAGAGAGAGAGAGAGAAAGAGAGTTTTTGCACCCAGAGCTTGACTTTTTTAATATGCTTGATATTTGCGATTGTTATCATTCGATGCGGGTGTTGGCTTACACTTTCCCGTTAGCCTTCCTCTAGCTGTTGGTGTTGCCGTTGTTGTTATTCATGTTGTCATTTCCTTTTGTCGCCGTGTACACTTGTGCTGTTGTTTGTAATTGTTGTTATAGCATTCGAGCATTCTAGCCACGCCGCCCTACATGCGCGCCCAACAAACTTGTTTTCATTAAACGCTTCCCTGCCGCTTTTCAAACCATCCAACTCTTGGAATGTTATGCTTTCCCGTCCTCCTGCGGCTCTTGCTTTTCTAGCTCCTGCTGCCGTTGTCATTTTGTACAATTTTGCGCTCTGATTTTTAAACATAATCCAAAGCCGCTGCTGTTGGTGCTGTTGCTTGCTGTCGCCTGGCTGCTGAATTGTGTTGCATGCCAAGTCACGCGATATCACAAAATCCGCTTTAGCGGAAATCTAATTGCGCATCGTGGCGTCTATGGTATACTTTCTATCCCCTCGACTTACACCGCACTTCTTGCTATCCTTGGTGACTGTGACCGTAGGCAGATTTTAACATAATGCCTTTTTAAATGCAAAGTTACAAATGTGCCTCCTCCCCACACACATTTTTTATTCGCTTTTTTCCTTTTTCGCACTATGTATTAGCACCAGTCGCCATCCACATTATCATAAAGCTCCGGCAAACAAAAGCGCAAAAATGAATGCAAAAAAAAAAAACAGACATAATAAAAGATATATGCAAGATATATACACGAACAGTGCATGCGTATATTATATTTAAATATAAATAAAATTGTGGTCCTGTTGACATTTGACTCTGGTGTTTTGCTTTGCGCGTCTCTTCTTTTAATTAATGAAAATAAATGTGTATATATATTTTGGCAGCACACCACACCACACACACACACACATACACTGTCGCACACAAATGCAAATGTGTAACCATAATCAAATAGCCGTCAATAGTTGACCAGCATAAAAGCCACAATGGACAGTGACAAACATTCCAACAGTTTTTGGTTATTCAAACAGTTAAGCAGCCATAATACACACACACACACATACTTGCACATACACCTGTGCATACACACATTTATAATCCACATTTGCGTTTGACATGAAAACCAAAATGAAAACTAAATTTAAATTAACTGCTGGAACGCGGCAAAATGTTTTTTGCTGCAGCAGCCAATTGAAATTGTAGCAGCAACTAAAATGCGCCGAATTGAGGCAATGACTAAATGAAACATTTAAAAACAAAAAATAAAATAGAGAACCGAATCTATTGCACAATTTCCTACATTTTTCACTCAATTGAGATTTCCATTATTTTTTTTTTTTCTATGTCTAGCCAGCACACGCGGCGTATGTGCAACATAACAAATTGGGCATTTGATTTGGCTGTTCCTTTGACAGCGGAAGTAAGAGCAGAAGTCGCCGCTAATAGTTTGCAACCGTTACACTGGTAGCAACTTCATACATACATAAATACATACATACATACATATGAATATACATATATTCCATCTATATTCCTTGGGTTGCTGCGTTGATTCGGTTGCTTTGCTTTTGCCATTGCTAGCCTTCAATTTTATAACCCCGGCGTAGAGAAAAAAAACCCAGACGGGCAAAAGATAAAAAACAGTAAAAAAGGTTCAACGCGGCGTGACATTCTTTTTTTTTTGCTTTTCAACGCCATTTTCATTTACGTTGTTTAAATTTGCCAAGAAGCGTTTTTTTCTCCAGCTTTTTGTTGTTGCTTTTGTTGTTGTTGTTGTTATTTTTGGGGGCACTGCCAAAAGGCAAACGGCAGTCGGTGGATGATATGCAGGTCATGTGAGATGGCCCACCACACGCAGTGCCCTAAAGGCCAACAGGGAGATCTACACTGTGCGAAAATATGATAGTGACTCAAAGATTGTATAAAAAGTTTGTAATGATCTTGAGTCAAAGATTGTATAAAAAGTTTCTTATGATCTTAACTGAATACAGCAGTAAAGTTTAAGAAAAAAAACTAAATAACTTAAAAAACTAAATTATAAAGATCTGTGGCAAAATTGACTGACTGACTGCTATCAACTTACAAACCAAAAGGTTAAACATATTGATCCTTTTTTTTGGCATAATGATAGGAATTTGTTACAACCTAGATGAAATCAAAGAAAAATTTTATTCTCCATCCTTTTATAACCAAACTCTTATCCAAGCTTTTCAACTGTTCCATTACCAGTGAATTTTGCACAGTGTATATCTGGGTTAACGGTAACTATAGCAGCTAGCGATAAGCAAAAGGGCTCAGCCCAATGCCGAGCGACTTGTTTATTTTTTGTACCAATTTTTTGTTTTGTTTTTTTTTGTCACATTTTCTTCCCACTGTAATTGTGTGTGAAGGTCTATTAAAGCAACATCTGGCAGCAGGATTTTTCTAAACCGTGCTCCCTAGGCAACACCTTATTCTTCGCATTACAACAATTGGGCGTCGACTTCTTTCCCTTTGTTGGAAAGAAGACAAATGTAGACAAAAATTGTTTGCGGTTATTTATGGGCGTGGCAAGGTTTCAGGTTCTGCAACATTGACATAGCATCAAAAAAAATTAGCTTGCCTAAGCCCTAATGAATGAAAGATTGGGTTTTGCTTCTTACTTCTTCTTGGCCATTGTGTTGCCGTTCGTTGTACCATTTTCTCGAGTCTTAGCCACTTGCACCCATCACGGCTTTGTTCAAATAAAGCGTAAGTCACCGCCGCAAAAGGCAGCCGGAAGCTGGTCCACTAGCTGTCCCGCCTACTTGAAAATTCGGTTAACTTGAGTTGGGCAATGTGGCCTTTGTTATAACACCCAAAAACAAAAAAAAAAAACAAAAAACCACTTTTGTTTGACCCCCAACGTCCGCCTTTTTACCCTCTATGAATTTTTTGTTTTGTGTGCATTGCGTTGAATGCGTTTAAACACTTTGGGCATTTTTTTTTTGCTTGGTAGGGAACCTTCATTTTAAATTAACATAATTTGACTTTATATTTTGTGTGTGCGGAAAATTGAACACGAAACCTCTTTCAATTTTAATGGAATGTAGCTCGCTTTTGTTTGCTGATAATTTTAAGTTTTCTTATTGCTATCCTTTTTATTTTGCAACCTGGGTCTCTTCGGGACATTAGGCCAAATGACTGCAATTGAAAGTAATGGCCAGCGGATGATACTTGAAAAACTTTTCAACTCCCATGGCGCGACAACACTCAGAGATTGTTTCTCTCTGTGCATATGTGTGTGCTCGCGTGTAAAGAGAAAGAGAGAAGTTTTTTTGCTTCGAATATTTGGACTCATTCATTTGAAACTTGCACAACTGGAAATCATAAATCTTTTTAATTTCATTGATCAAGCTTTAGGGCAAGGAGGGGGCAAAAAGAAAAAACTTTTTCACACTCGAGTCCCGCAGGACAAATTTAGGTTGACATTTAAATCGATGGTAGATAAATTTATGACGTTTAGTGGCAACTTATCGAAAACTTCAGCTGCTCTTTACTCCAAATTACTTAATGAATAAAACCTTCTTTTTCTCACTCTCTATTACTCTTCGAAACATTTAACTAATCGTCTCCATTAACCAAAAAACAGTTACCAATATAATAAGAAATTTCATGTAATTTTCTTTTTAGCCACAAACCAAAGAAACATGTGTAAAATCCAAATTTATAAATATATTTTAGGTCTGTCCCTCAACAAAGCTTAACAAAAAAAACATAAGAAGAAAAAGTGCGGTCTCAGTGAAATTTACTTTGTTCTGTGCTTTGTGATTGGCGATTTCAATTCGCACATTGCACACATCTTTTGCTTCTTGTTGGGTTTTCAATTTCTATTTCTTTATTCACATTCAATAGCACAGTAACACGTTCCTGACAGAAAGTTTAATAAAACGCTCACATTTTTTTCTGTCGAAGGTTGACTTATTGAAAATTATGTTTCAAATGTTTTCTTTTGTCAACGGTATTGCCAGTTATCGGTGTCAGTATATGTCGGGACAGATTTGCAAGAATTGTACAATTTTGGTTATGGAAAAAGCTTTTTTTATGAAGAAAGATTTTTCTTGATTTCTTCATAATTGTAACGTACTGTAATTTTACCATAATAAACTCACTTAATCCTCTTAAAAAAAAGTAATATTCGAAGCTTCACATATATATATAAATGAAATGAAAGGCTTGAAAATGGCTACTGGCCATTATTCTATTATTTAAATTTTGCGTTTTGCTATTTTCAGCTTTAATGAGCCCACAAGTCTCGGATTTTATTCTGTTTACTACGCGGCTTCAATTTATTATAGCTTTTTACGCTTTTAATGAAAACCATTTCCATGTGCAATAACTTTTGTTTGCTTTCGCTAATGGGCAATGGGAAATCATTGAAAATTAAGCTGCAAATGAGCGTGCATACCTTATGCAATTGAACTGCCATTCAACTGCATTAATATACATTAAGTGCAATTTCATAGCAAACATTTTTTCCCTTTCTTTATGGGCATTTCATCAATTTAATATGCAATTTTCCCTCGCACAAAAATGACAAAATATTTATGATAGATTGGTATTTTTAATGTTTGAACGATGCATTTGGATGCTGTAAATTAATTATGCTGCAATTTAATTTTTCAACCAGTTCGCGCAAAAGGAAACTAGAGGCCGGCGCGACGAACAAAGCATAGTTGGCAGTGCGGTCGCCGTTGACCCAGTTGTTTAATTGAATTGAAGCCATAAACACTCAAAGCGAGTACAGAGAACCAAGAATCGAGACAGTGGAGAATGACAAATTGTAGCGCCAGGATGACGGCAGCGATGGCGATGCTGGCAACTAGCTAAATAACTTTAATTAGTGGTGGTAAGCATGATGCGGTGTGGCATCAATCACATTTGGCACAAAAACAAAACCGGATACGGATACTGAGACGGCTATTTGTGCCAAAGTTCTGAAAGTTCTACCCCCCTTCTTTTTTTTGACATAAAACAAGCGCAAGACATGTGAAAAATGAGGTGTCTCAAACTAAAAGTTGTTGACATCTTCTTAGCCAGCACGTACTGCTATCAACTTTAAGTATTAAACACTCGAAAATGTTAAGAGACGAACCAAGCAATTGTTTGCTTAAAACTGAAGCGATGACTGTTTGGTCTGTTGCTGTTGCTGTTTCTGCTTATGACAGACGACACACAAGCCCTGTTGACAGTGACAAAGACCATAGTAATGATGGTGAGCGTTGCTATGACGATACAGTGCTTGCTCAAATTGTAAGAAATGTTAGAAATTTGTACAATTTTTATTTTATTTGTAAATAATTCATAAAAAGGTATGTATATTTTTTCTTATCGAATGAAACATTAAAACCCAAATTTACATTAAATGATTTACGGCTAACAATTAATATTATTTTCACCAAACAATTTTGCGGTTATTGAATATACTTTTCTTAAACGGAAAGCGTTCTTATGTAAAGGCGACCACTGTAATAAGGAGAAGATTATGCGAGCTAGCTGTCACCGACGTTTGAGGGAAATAGTGCGGATCAAGCTGTAACAGGATTTGGCATTGTGTCGTTGACAAATGTCATTAAACCCGCGCCGCTGTTCAAGTTAGCTTTGAAGTGAAACGGCTTCTTCTTACCTTCACAAACAGCTGCTGAAGCGGTGAGAGTGTGTGAGAAGAGATGAGCGTGGGTGGGATTCCGTTATTGTTATGCTCGAAGTCACGCGAGTCCGTTGGCCTCTCTTTTAGTCATTGACAAATGTGGCAGAAGTTTTTAGTTATTTAGCTTCTGTGTTTTTCTTTTTCATTTTTTTAGTTTTGCACTTTGCTTTATGCTTTTTAGTCTCTATCGCGAATTGGCCTAGTTTGTCTTTGCGTTACAGCACACATGCATTCGCATACATATATATTTTTATACATACATAAACATATGTATAATTTATACGTATGTCCGTAGGCTATTTGGGCACACTTGTCTGACGCTGGCTTTTGTCTGGACAGCGTCTTCTGTTAGTTTGCTCTTGCTCACTTACTCACACACATACACAGGCCCACACGAGCACTCAGAACAGTTGCACTTGAAAGCTTGTAACATGTTTTAGTGCCGTTAGTTAGTGAATGCGGCGAAATTAGGTAGACAGTGTTGTTGTTGTTGTTGTCGTTCAACACTTTGCACACACGAACTTTTGACCCCGTTTAGGGCGGCAACAAAAATAACAGCTGCTTGCAAATCCTTTAGTCTCATCACACTTTTCTATTTCTGTATTTTACTTTCCAATCTATTTTATCGCTTTGGCATAATTCCACACATTTAATACAAATTTGCCTCTTTAATTTTAAAATCTGTTTCGCTGTTTGTTTTCATTCCGCTTTCACTTTTTACGCGCGCACGCACACCAACATTAACTCTGTGAAACACACTGACACATATATTGCGGTAAAATTATTTCGCTAAGTTTGTTGTGTTGGTTTCCAGGGTTTTTGACAAATTACAATACTTATTTATGATTTATGCACATCATTTGTTGGTCAAAAATCAATTTAGTGCTTGGAAGTATGAACATTTTGCAGAGCGCACGTTTAAGTTGCCGTTAGTTATTGATAGAGTTCAGCTCACTTTACCGATACCCGCGACCGTGACGTTACAGCTCAGCCAGCGCCTCACGAACTAAACGCGTTGAAGCCAAACCCATAGCAGCAGCGGTAGCAGCATCAGTTTTACGTTTGACAACTCACAGCTGTGATTCCATGGGCAGACCTCTCGCACCAGCAAGGACTTTTTCTCAGAATGTTGGCTTTGGCGCCAAGTGTGTGCACGTGCTTGGCTTCAAAACAGCTGTTGCGGCATCTCAAGTCTGCGTCGGCGCTATAATTTACCCTAATATGGGGAAATTTCTGAGCTGGCTGAGCTTTTTGCACTGGAAGGGCATCTCGGAACAGTTGGCATTTATGCAGCTATAAAAACGGTATTTAAACTTCAACTTAAGCATAAAAACAGACCCACATAAAACTTTTGTGCAACAAGTATTGAAAATGGTACCCAAAAGTTTTGTCGCGAAAATCAACACTTGCTTTTTGTTTCCACACTGCTGCACTTGGCAGTCAAAAAGTTTTCGCATATCCTAACAAAATTGAAGAATTATTTTACTGGTCTTATTATAGAGTTTAAAAAAACAGTTTGTCATTTACGTTAAATTTGAATTACGTTTTATGTTTTTTTTTAGTACATAATACAAAATCAAAAGCATTAAAATGCAAAAAATTCATCTGCATTTCTTATCTCTCCATTATATGTTTGTAAGATTTTAGTTGGGATTTTCTTTGTTCTTCTTTAGCAGCAGTGACCATCGTGACCGCTGTGATTGTGCCCGGATTTGTGAGTGTGCTTAGCAGTATCATTGGTTGACTGTTCATCATTAGACTCCTTGATTGTATCCGGCTTGTCATCGTCGTCAGCAAACTCGCGAAGATCACGTCGCATGGCGTAGGCATCCTCGCCATCGGCATAGTACTTGGGCTCTACCTCGATGATCTTGAACTTCAACGAGTTCGTATAGAGGTTGAGAGCGGCACGATTGCTCTTGCGCACATGCAGGGAAACATATTGGGCATTGAAGCACTCGACCATAGCTTGGGAGGCTTGATTCATGAGCTTTTGGGCAAGACCCAGACGCCGATACGAACGCTTCACTGCTAGCGATGTAATATGACCATGTTTGCTCTCCTCTCCTGGTTCGGGTTCTTCCATTTTAGCCAGCACGTAGCCCACAATGCCTCCCTTATCATCCTCGGCCACATAGCTCAACTGGGGCCAGGTAAGTCCATGATAGAAGTAATATTTCATTTGATAATTCTCAGGCAGACACAACAAATTGCAGTGCTGCATGGTCATCAGATCCTCAGGCTTGGCGCAACGTATGTTCATTTTGATATTAGTTTAATATATCACCAGTGTTTGATTGAAATTTAAGGCAAATGATTGCTTAGTCACGTCGCGCTTTGCGTGCTCTCGCGTTTTGATTTTGCTCGCCAACGTTTGGTTGCTGATGTTCCTCTGGCTCCTCCTGGCCCAACAGTTCGCGTACCAGACGAAATTTCGATAGAAATGCTCTCCAAATCAAAAACCAACCTGAAATTGAAAGATAACATTGTATTAGTTAACAAGCAAAAACAAAAATTTGCAAATATTTTCTATGCAGCTTAGCTGCTTACCCAACAATATAATTGCAGCTACAATGCTAACGGATGCTAAAATTGTAAATATAAATGCAAGAGCCGTTTGCAGGGACATTCTATGTTTGCTTTTTGCTTTTGTACATCTGTTTGTAATGAGTTTAACAGCAGGAACAATAAATTCAAAACGTTTCCGATTCGTGTTTTAAGAAATACTCGCTTCTCAATAGAAAGCAGCTGTTTGCTTCTTTATTTACAACACTGCATACACAGGGCTGCATGAATCACGCAAACCAGCGTTTAAATACTAAAATGTGCATAAATAGCGTAAGAATGTTCTTATTATTGAGCAATTCTAACATATTTTGACAACTATTAAAAACTATTATATATTCACTGAGGAAATTATATCTGAATATTATTTTACACAAAATTTTGCCGTCCCTTAACCACATGGAGTCGTGAGTGCTAGGTTATTATTGGGTTTTTTGTGTAAATAACTAAGCAGTGCTTGCAATACCAAGTGTTTCTTACAAAGTTAACCTTTATACTGATTTTTGTATACAATTAACCTAAGCACCTTGAATTAGTGGTAATTTATTTATTTGTTGACGAGCACGCACACTTTTTTGTCGATTACTTCACGCCGGCACCAATGAGTGTTGAAAAGTGCATTCGGCTCAAACAGCTGTGGAGTTAAACAGGTTGGCAGGTCGGTAAAAAAATCCAACAATATAGACAAAGATAAACAAAATAACAATGCAAGAATTCAGTGCCAAACGTGATGCTCTTTTTGCCTGTCTCGATGATGCAAGTAAGGAGTTAAAAGGAACGGCACTGGACCAGACCCGAGCCAAGCCATACACAGTTAGCGCTCTGGAGCGAACCAAGAATAGTAAACAGGTGATGAACTATCGCCAGGGCCGCAGTATTGAGGCAGGCGATGCCGAATGCGAGACAGATGAAAAGCTACGTCGCCTCCGCGGCAAGGAGAGCATATTTAAGAAGCCAGATCTACCAATTGGTCGCTGCCTAAAGCCGCGAAAGACGCCAGACTACCAAATTAATCCACACAAATGGAAAAAATACTCATTGTCCGATGTGGACATCTCCGATCAGACCAACTCAGCGGCAGCTCTATCCTTTTTGAGGCAAATGGATGCACAGCGTGAGACAGAGCCAAATGACTTGGATGACATGAATAACGACGAATCAGACACAGCGCATAAGATTGAGTTTAAGAAAACGAGCAAATTGAATCGCAATCTCAAGCATTTGCAGCAAGAAGAAGTCGATGATGTTGAGGTAGATAAACCGCAGCTAAGGGGCTCTAAATTGGTAATGCCCGAATATGTCATTGGACAAAAGTCAGCCAAGAAATCCAAAAAACCGCAAAAGAACAGCAGTCAATCACGCGCTGCGGGCAAATTGCAATTGTCGCATTTGGATGAAATCGATGAACTGGATGAGTAAAAGGAAAACCTATTCATATGCCTTCGATGGCAAACCATAGCTGTAGATAATTGTATGCCCTACAAAATAAAGTTTGTATTTATTAAAGTCAAAACATAAAGTTTATATATTTTTTTTAAACAGTTCTTTATATGGACAAAAAACATTTTCATACAAAAAAATATATTTGTGTTTATACAAATAATGCATTTGAACATTTTGTTGTGTAAAAAATGACAAAAAATTATTTCATAACTTGTATAAAAAGTATTACATAGAGTATTTCGTATTGGCAGACATGGATGTAAATTGGAGGACAATAAAAGCACATTACTGGACACATATAAAAAACATAAAAATAAAGATATGTACTGTAATGACATAAAAGTAGTAAGAATAATAAAAGGGACGACATGTATAAATGCAAATCAGTCATATATAAGGGAATGCTCTCATTTGTGACTTGTCATCAGTCCATCAGCTGATCATTTTGTGAAGATTCCTGGATTGAAATATAGTTTTTTATTGAAGCCAAGATTGTCGTAGGCGCCGGTCTGCAAATGTCCTCGTCCTGTGCGCTTCTTTCCAACATTTGCTTGCGTCTTCTTCAATATGTCCTCAAGCGAAGTATTATGCGCATGATCGGCCATCGTATCGCAAAAACATTGAATATACCAGCTACCCATTTCCGGATCTCGATGCGTTTCAAAGCCGGGCGTACTTGCATAACAGATCAGAAGGTCAGATAATGTGGGCACATTGTCAAAGGGCACACCATCGGTTTGTACTCGCATCTTTGCCTTTATCTTGCTGACAGTCTTGCCCTGATCGGGTCTATCGCCACGGCAGAAGGGAAACATTAGTACCTTGGGTTTATCTATCAGATTCGGGCATATATCGGGCTGAAAATGTTTGATGATATTCTTGACATCGCAGTACGATCCGTTTGTGAATTGCACTTTGTCCACCTCCTTGACACGTTCGCCGTGTGTCATGAGTACCATCACAAAGCATTCGGTGGCACGCACATACTCTGAACTGGTCAGAATGTCCAGCGTCTTAAAGAACTCATCTTGTTCGAGATTTTTGTACGAGAAAATTGTAAAGTCCATCTGACGAAAGATATGTATAAGCGCTGCTCCATCATTCTCGGCACCATTGCGTCTACTCCTCTTTTCTGGGAAATCAACAATATTCACAATAAACAACACTCCACGATTGTGTTGTGTTTCCATCTTATATGTGTCCAACACCTCATCTATGTGTATATGTTCCGATTTTCGCATCGTACGTGTCTGACCCAAAATGGGTTCCGTAAATGGAGTAAGTGCTTCATTTGCATCATTGTATGTCATTATTTCTTTCTGGAAAGTTACACAACGTATTAGTTTTAATTGCAGAAAAATAATCCCATTTACTTACAAGGCTAGCAACACTTGAAGACTGCTCGCCAGGAGGCACATCACATACACGCGTATCCACAATGTCAGCAGATCTGTTATTGCTATGGCTGTTGTTGTTATTGTTGTTGTTGTTATGGTTGGCAGTGATGTTGTGATGTCTACTCAATGATACACAGGGCAATTCATCTTCCGGCGGATCAATCTGCTGCAAAATCTCCAGCGCTTCCAAATAGCCCAATTTCTTAAGGATTGCTTTGAGTTCCGCATAGGCCGTGGGTCCACGTGTGATTATCTTTTTAAAGTATTTTTCATGCATTGTTAGTAGCACCTCATCCTCGGTCATGTTGAACTGTTGCCCTTCGAGATCCTCCAGAATGCTGCGCATTTTTGAGGTAATTAAACCCCGGCGCACTGTTTCACTAACGATGACGTAGTAGTCTGTGCTATTGATTAGCTTTTTAATGTTATTCGTTATATGTTGGCGATGCTTTTCCAGCATGCCAAGCTCATGCGCTCCCTCTTCCACTCTCGCTTCCGCCATAATGACTATCCTTGAGTTGGGGGACAATGAGTTTTTATTGATGTTGTTGTTCGTTTCGTTTGTTGTTGAACGCAATGCGGACGCAATTGCAGCGCAGCAACACTGGCAGTGTGATAGTGGCAAAATTGGCAGTGAGTAGGCAGTGAGTCACTTTAACTGGCTTTCCTTTGTGTACACACTCTTCTGATCACTTTTCGTTTCTTTGTTGACTGATCCTTATTTTTTCAAAAGCAAATTATCTTAAATACTTATTGCACTGTGTTGTTTAACTAATTGATTATCTAAATATATATATTATTGCTTATAATTAATATTTCTTTTGAAACAAAAGGAGTTATTGCGCTGCGGCTAGCAGTGGTGGGCAGTGGCGCGTCCGTTCACTCTCGCTCGTATTCTAACACTGATAGATGCTTGCCATTTACACTTGCTAACAAAATAAGTGAAAATATCAAGTGCATTCATTACAAGCAATGCAAACAATGGTCATTTGATGCTAGTCTACGGTTTTTTGACTAAATATTTTTAAATAACTTAGCTAACAGTGAAATAAAATTGTACTATCAAAACATTTGGTGAATTATTAATTTTATTGGTAAATTTAGCTTGATACAACATTATGAGAAATCAATTTTACCTGTGTACACATAATTTTGATATATTAAAACTGATTTAAAATCATTTATCAACAATAAAAGTATCATTATACCTACATACACATATATATTTATACATTCAATTGCTCTTAGGGCATATTAGTATTCAATTTTTTGTTGCGCAGTGTCCATTGTCAAGCTGAAACCAGGGCTGCAGCGACCATTCAAGCGAGTGGGCAGTACTTCAAAGCGACAGCTGTTAATAAACAAATCAAACAAAATTAAGGTTTGCAAATTTAGATTATGAATCCTGAATTACCCATAAACTCGGACACTGAGGAAATTCCAAGCAAAAAAAATGTAAAGCCTGGTTTAGAAACACACTTCAAGCGCAGTACGCTTGAATACTTGATGACTCATGGCTGCACGCATGACACTCTGGAAAGCGCCACAAAAAGAAAGAAGAAAAAAGAAGAATTGATTGGTAATTGCACAAATCGTAAACGTATTAAATATTCAATTGAAGTATTTCTGACCCACCACAGATTACGTGTGCCGCAGCAGTGAGGACGCGGCTGTGCTTATAAAAATCGAATGTGATTCAGTCAGCGTGAACAATATCAATCAGTGGCTGGAAATGCTTAAAACGACAGGAGTGTCATCGCTCTGTGCATACGAGTCGGCAGTCGTAATGAACGCCATAGTCCGAAATGAGGAGCAACCGGATCCTGAAAAAGTGGGTGGCGTTGACCTGAGGCAAGTAGCAAGACTAGCTCATAAATACTTGAATATTTACAAATATATTTTTGTTTTGTTTGTAGAGAGGTTTATAGCTTTATGGAGAATTCTTTGTTGGGGCAGCCGCAAAAGAAGTTAAGTGCGAAAAGCGCTGAGTTTCTTTCCCGTGAATTTGAGGTAGCTAAACCACAAAATAATCCAATGCATGTTAAAATAAACGCTAATACATTTTCGTCTACAGCTGCTCATCGATGAGGCTAACAGTGACAATTCGGATGAGGCGGCCACGCAAATGGGAGCCACTTTGTATAAGCGCCAGTTCAAATATAGCTTAGAGGCGGCTGCAAAGAAATGCAGCTTGGATCCCTTTCTTTTAGATGAATAAAGTGTATATAGATAAATAAATATAAATGCACTGTAATATATTCATTTCCACACATATTTATTAAACATTAAAATTCAATTGTTTGTTTTTTCGAGTTAAATTGTACGCGTACATTTTAGTTTCGTCACAATCCTAAAACTGCTGAAGTTGCTCAATCTCAATATCAATCCTACTTAATGATGCCGACTGCGTGCATCTTGTTTGATATCTTGTCCATCGAATGTAGGAATTTATAGATAATGATACATACATAATTTAGTACTTTACTAGTATAATGGTATAAACAGTTGTTAGCACATTTAAAATCTAAAATCAAGGGACTTGCAATTCACACAATTACTTGAAGTAGTGTATATGAAAGTTCATAGTATATTTAGGTAATTACATTTGGCATTATTTGGTTTTCTTTTCATTGGATTTATTGTGCATGATTGTTTTCAAGGTATTTTTCTCATTTACCTAAGCCAAAAAAATTGTTTTAGAATAGTCTAGAGTTTAGAATAGTGTAGAAGTATTTAATGTTTTTAATGTTTTTGTTTAAAACGTTAATAGGCATATAAAGATTTGAGTGCTACTTTGGACTCCCCATAGCATCACAATAGATCACAAGAGATAGAGTTGATTTGATACGCCTTTGGTTTGGTTTGTTTGTGTTTTTTTTTTTTTTTTTTGTTAGGTGTTACACATACAAATATTTAAATGATCTTACAAACATTTATAAATACTTATTTATTATTACCATTTGTTTGTTTAGGTTTTGTAATTTTTAAATTATACATTATAACAATTTAATTAAATTTAATATAATTTTTAAATGTTCAGTCCAGTTTGAGCTTTTAACTTTTCCCCATTTATTTTTGTTGCTTACATAAACATTAGTTCAAATTAATTTCATCTAATATTTATACGACTAAACACTAAAAAATCATACGAATAATAACAATAAGTTCGATATGCTTTGTACTAAGTAGACCCCAAAATCAAAACAATAATAAACTAATAAATAAACTCAATAACAACAACAACGTAAATTCGTGATATCTTTGGTTAACTCAATACATAAAGTAAGAGCGTCAGTTGAATTTTGATTGTCCCGTTCGTGTTGTTATGCTTTGGATATAATTACACAGAGCACAGATTATATAAACATTCATTAATATGTAAGTTCATATATATATATATTTAGATAAAGTTCCTTTCTTGTATACATATAAATTCATTTTTGATAAGTTTTTTTTCTTTTGTTTCAATTTAAAACTAGTACAGCAAAAATAATTTTTTAAACTGCTGTATTTCTTTTTTTTTGGGTTTTACAAGTTTTAAAGAGTTTGTCACATATATAAGTGTTGAACGAATTGTTGCAGATTAATTTAATGTATTTGTGTATCGATTATACTCTGGTTCCTATAACACACATACTTATATCTTCTATTTAGATTCCAACTAGTTTACAAATTGACGATCTCTGACTATTTTTACAGTTTTCTGTAAACTGTGATTACTGTGCTTTCTATTCACCTTAGTAGTAGTTTTCTAAACAATTTTGGGGCTGTTTTTTGTATTTGTTCGTGTTTGGTGGTCAATTTGTTTCTTGGAGATGGTTTTAGTACATTTTAAATTTTGATTGCCGTTCCAGTTAGCGAATCTATTGAATCTAGGTACACTCGAGGTAAATGATTAGTTGCATTTAGGTAGGCTGTAGCTGGGTATATAATATTTGTTTTATTTTCTTCTTCTATTATTTGTGTAATGCTCTCTTCCAAAAGTAATATTTATGTTTAGCAAGCGATTCGGTTCTGTGGTTATTTGCAAGGTTTTTTGGTTTGGGGTTTGTATTATTATGTTACCTGAGGTTAGGTTTCTAAACAGTTTTTTGGCTTGCGGTTCGGCTCACACCTGAGACTAAGCTTAAGCTTTCTTTAAAGTTATTATTAGGATTCGGCTGTTTTCTGAAGACCTAAGAACATACTACAACTTAAATCCCGTTTAAACTGTCGTAAGCGCATTTTGGAAGGGGCATTGCAAAGGTCTACCGATGTACAATTTGAGATGTGTTGACACTTTAGTGTATTTTGTATTAATGTTATTTAAATCATACAAAAATATGAATATTATATTGTATACGATATTTATGGTATAGAGTATTAACTAGTCGTTATGTATATACTTTAATTTTTGTGTAAAAAGATTGATTGCATTTTGCATATTTGTATCTGTTCGAGGTGATGTGTTGTTGGTATTGTTTCGAGTGTATCCTTTGGACTGTGCCTAAAACATTAATATATTTGTTTTTTCTTTTTTTTTAAAGGAATGTATTTTTTTAAATACGCACATATATAAATTTGCTTCTTAGTTTGTTGTTAATTGTCAATTGTTGTTCAGATGACAATAAAAACTTGTTGTCTAATAACATTGAGAGTTCACTGAAATATATATTTTTTTTAATAAGTTTAAAGTTTGACTGACGTTAACAATGTTTTTGGTGTTTTCCTAGAATTGTGTAAATATTTGTATACATTTATATAGCGCTAATATACGTTGATTATACTTTGGTGTTTCATAAATGGACCGAATTGCATTGAAAAATATATATTTTTGTTTTATTAGTTTCTGTTTCATATATTTTAGTTACGTCCGGAGAATAGTTGATACTGTAATAAAGTTGTTGCAAATTAATTAGGCCATCAATTTTGTATTTGGTTTTGATTTTTTGTTATTGATTTGAAGATCAATAAAATCTATAGAGATGCTAATAAAAATTGTATAACTACGTTTATTTGAGTTTAGGAAAATTGTCTATACTGCTAAGTTAATTTTTTAGTTCACACCGAATATTACGAATACAAAAAACATTTATAAATTTATATATATGGATCACAGCGAAGGAACCAAAGTGAAGGAAAAAAGTAGAAAACTGGGGGTATACACACGATTATAACAAATATTTACTAATGGAATGTATAAATTTTCAGATTTTAAGGATTTTAATATACTTGGCACTGGGTTAATTTTAATTTTGTTTGTTGGGATTGTTACTGTATGTATGGGTAAAAAATCATGCGCACATTATACGACTACAAATCGCAAGAATCCATTTTTTGATATGGTTTATTTTTTGGCTCCAGATAACGTGAAGATTGCCTTTTAAATACAAAAAAAGAAAAAATAGCTACACATCCATAGTTAGTTACGGCTATTAGTTATTTAATGTATGTGAGTGTTTGTGTGCGTATGTGTATGTGTGTATGTGCGTGTGTGTGCGTGAGTGTCTGCAAAACTACTACTAAGGTACAACTGTTAAAAAGGGGAAAAGGTGAGCTTGAGTTTGTGTTTTAACCCTTGACTTATATATATTTTATTCCTTACGTTTATCCATTAATACTATAAACATGTAGTATATTAATAAAAGTATTAGCTTTGTCGCATCTGTTGTATATATAACAATTATTATTCTCTATATACTTTTTGGAACTCTTAAGGCACATTTCGAAGTATTTATAATACAAATACATATAGCTTACAATAACAATATATAGATATGTATGAATAGCAAAAAAAATAAAAAAAAAACGCAACAAAAGAAATCAAATACAAAACGCTAATATAAAACATCTAAACACACAAAGGGGGCATATAGAAGGTGTAAATTCTATATTGAAGGGCTTTACAGCCCAACACAATGAAAAAACATAAAGGAAAAAGTGAGAACAAGCGCAAAAAGCAGCCATAAAGCAAATGCATAGTAGAAAGGCATAAGATAAGTATACGATATATTCTATATAGGATACATTAATAGCAATAACAGTGTACATATAATATATATAAATTCGCTATGACTTAATTTGTAAATTGAATTCAGTAGAAATACAAAATGCATATCAACATCGTTTGAAGTCATTTTATAAGTAAAGGTTTCAAGTTATATTTTATTTATAGTTATAGTAATTAGATTAAGCAGTTGCAGCGTTTCAGCTTTTGTGGGCCACGCCATCAGTGTCAGTCATTCAAATACGAATATATCAGAGAGTTTTGAGTATTACGAGTACTCATAGACTAATTAGAATCATTATAGTTACTGGTTTCTTGTATGTTTTAATACTTAGTTGTTTAGATTTTCTTAATAGCTCTGCAATAGTTGTATTTCCAGTTAAATATATATAATATATATTCTTGTGCAAGCAGATGGGCAGAAAGTAAAATGGCAAGTCAAGTTAATAGTAAGTAAATACATAACAATTCCATTTATAATACAAAAACATATCAAATACGAATACAGCACAATGTTGCATTTGAAGCAATCAATCACTTGAGCATGCAGTGTGTATGAAGGCGGCTTATTAAGTTTGTCGTTCTAGGAATTGAATTGAAATCCATCATAATTGCATTGAATAAAGTACAGAAATAGTTATTAATAATTCACATTTATCACAGTGCTTAATATACATACTATTTCGAACTTTTAACAATACATAATTCTCTCGCTCTGTCAGTTTCTACATATAGTAAGAAAAATATTTTTAATCCATTATCTATATTTTATATTTAATTTTCCTTCAATCTATCACCATCATTCAATTCCGATGACAAACATACTTATAACCTTATAAACCGTCTTCATAAAGCTTGTTAAGAGTTTATTTTTTAACATGTTAAATCTTTTATAAATCAACTGATTGAAATATAAATTTTCAAGCAAAACACATGCAATTCATTAAAGCTCAAAACTTAACATTGAAAGGTTTTATAATGTACATTTTAGACATATTTACAAATTAGTTTTTGAATATGTTACAAACCCATTTTCTGAAGGGAAAAAAACAAGCAAATAAAACTGTTATCATTGTAATTTAATTTTTCTTCGGGAAAATTAATGTTTACTTTACAAAAACAAAGAGCAATTTAAATAAAGCTAACATCTACGCTCGTTACTTCAATACCAATATAATAATGTGTTTGTGTGCGTGAGTTGAAACTATCTCAATAATAATAAAAAGTGTATTACACGCGCAAAGTTTTCCTTCTTTTGTCTGATAGTAGAAGGAATTGATTTTCTTTCATGGCTCGAATAATAAATATTTTATTTAAATTTTCGATGTGTAAATTTTGTATTTGTGTGTGTTTTACTTTCATGGATTTTACACAGCAACAACTAATTTAAGATTTAATAATACATACTAATCATAATAACTATAATGACGATAATAATAATAATAATAATGATAGTGCTACCAATTACATAATACTATAACAATCATATTAAGATCAAATAAGCTATAAGTTTATACATCTTCAAATGTAATAAATAACATCTGTTACGCATTATCAGATATGTTTTGTTTTTTTTTTTTTTTTTGGAATGCGACATTAATTGTACATTTACATTTATTAGCAAGTACTATAATTAATAAAATTTGCAAAAATCAACATTTGATTTACACATTTCTTTGAGTCTGTGTGTGTTTAGTTTTGTACTAGTTTGTTGATTTTTAATTGAAGTATGACTAAACTAATTATGTTTATGCAAATAAATTTGTTTGTATTGAGAGTATTTGTATAAATTTATTTGCTTTTGCTTCATTTTACCCTCTGCCCCCATGTATTTAATTTTTATTTTTGTTTGTATACAACTTTTTAATTGATTTATTCAATTTTTTTCTCTGTTTGATACAACCAATATTGTTAAGAATTCAGATACTGATTCTAGTTTCTATAATTTGGCTGATACGGATTGAAATTCATGTTGCGCGGATGCGATCTGTATCGCACATTATGATTGCTGTAGTTGTAGCTGGTGTAATTGATGTGACTGTAATTGTAACTGTTGTAATCAGCTGGAGCGTTTTGCGCCTCGCCGATTTCGTTCAGGTTATACTATTGACTGAATGTTATATTGAGTGACGGACACTTTCGGACGCTGCTGACGCTGTTCAAGTGATTGTGATTTAGATTGCTGTTGCGTGTACCATTTACTCGCAACAGCGGCACCGGGCTAACCGTCCCAGAGACGGAAGTAAATTGTCTTACCATTCCAGATCCCAGCTGTTGCAATATACCAGAACCGGAGCCAAGCGGACCCGACGATAGCACCGTTGATGTTCGACGCGATCGAATCGATTGCATGCTGGACGATAATAGAAATGGGACACTGCTCGATGTGTTGGGCATGGAGCCACCCTGTTTTTGGGAGTACAATAAAGGAGATTTCTTTGGAAGATTAGTTAAAAACATATCAGTTTGGGTGCTCGTTTTATTTATTTTGTCTTGATTTATTTGCAGGCTGTGCGTTTAGTTTTTATTATAATTATTTATTTTTGTGCTTTTATTTATATTTATATATACAAAGTGTAGAAGTTTTGTGTGTGCCTAATGAGTATAGTCAATAGCTGATACACAATCGAATAAACAATTGAACAAACATAATACAAAAACAAAGCTCAAAACGAGCCCAATATCCACAGTTATACAAATATAGTATAAATATGACGTATACTTAATATACAGGTAGAAAACATATAATATATATATATAAGTGGATCAAATCGAATAAACTCGCATGAAATCCAATTAAAACTCGAACAGCCAACGGAAAACATTTTTTCCCCCAATAAAATCAAAATATTCAAATTACATTAACATAAAAATTTAACATCAGCACTACACATATGTATGTCTGAGTGCGCGTATAATTGAGTGTGTATGTGAGCGTGTGTGAATAGTGAAAAGCAGAAAGCAGAAAGCAGAGCGAAATTCAAATAAAATTAAATTGAAAAAATGTCCGAAATAATGAAACGTGTACTCACGATCATGCTCCGTGCAAGCTGCAAATTGTATTAATTAATTTTTTTATTTTGCGTTTGACGATAAAAATATAATTTTAGATATATTTTTTGTTATTTTTTTTGTAAATGAAATGAAAAAAAGCAAAGACACACATGATATAAAAACAGCATATATATGGATAGCTATGTTTAAATGTATTTAAGTGTGTTTGTGTCTGTATCAGTTCTATATGAATTATAGTAGTACAAAAAATTCAAAATTCGGTTTTTTGAATAACAATCACAGTTATTTGTAAAAGCACATATATTATCAATACACTTAATGTCCGAGTGTAAGATTTTACATAGGTATTAAGTTTTTTTTTGCATATTTCGCTCAAATATGACAAAGCAACATGAAAAGAGTTCAAAAAAACATAAAGAAACAAATTTGATAAACATTTTATGGTTAAATATATATTGTGTTTGTCTTTGGATATTTTCACGATGTAGCTGTGTTGTGTTTTCATTTGTGTTAAGAGTGTTGATTTATTTTGGTCACCATTTTTTGTAGTATTATTTTAGTTTTTTTGATCGGAGTTATTTACAGTCGACAAAATTTATCATACTCAATTTTGCATGTATTTTTAATTTTTTTAGCAGGGAGAATCCCATTTGCGGACCTTTACTTACAGCTCCTTTTGCATTCACATTAAAATCACAAAATGCAGAACAGGTCACAACAAATAAACAAAAAAAAAATAAATGAAAATCAAAAGCGACGAAATTTTACATTCAGAAACAGTAGAGATGTCAACAGTATAACAATATACAGCATACACTGCAAATTAGCATAAGCAGCCGGATTAGCCACGCCTACCGCCCAATTCGCCGAGCAGGAGCACACTGCTTACTTGAGAATACAGAAAAAACAGAGAATACAGAGAGTAGTGTGTGGCAGAAACAACAACATTGAATAAATATAACTGTACAATGTAAATGAAGACGAGTTGCAAATTAGATTGTTTTCAAGTTGAATACAGAGACAGAAAGCAACAACGAAATAATAACAATCAAAAGTAAAACAATATTGTTGGTAAGTTTGATTTCCATTCCAAACAGCACGGCAAGGTATAAGTATTAAGTACAGAAAGTACAAGTACAAGAACCGGAATATATGTATGTGTCGATTTATATATAGTTAAGCAGCAATTCAAATGTCAAATTTCAACTTTAATTCCAAATTCAAATTCATATCCAAAATTGAGTTGCAAGTTTTTGCGGTTGCAATGCACACACACACACACACACACAGAGAGTAACAGAGAAAGAGAGAGAGAGAGAGAGAGAGAGATAGAAAAAGAAAGAGACAGTGACTGAGAGACAGGCAGAAAAATATCAGCCAGAAATGAGTTTGGAACGAACAAGAGAGAGTACAACTTCCGGTCGCCATATTTGAAAAGGGGACAACATACAAAAAACCATAGCATACATTTCAGAGCCAACTAAATACTTTTGGTAGCAGCAGTTCTTGTGTGCTTTTGTGTTGGTGTAAGGGTGTGTGTGAGTGTGTAAAGTTGTTTGTTATGTTGTGCAAAAGTTGACTGCTTGACGATGGCGACAACAACAACAACAAATTCAAAACAAAAACAGTTAACAAACACCACAAGACAAGTTCTATCAATATAGTTGCTCTCTTCGGGATGCTGCACACAGTATATGACTAAAAAAACCTAAAGCAAAGCGTGTTGTTGTTGTTGTTCGTGGAATTTGTTGTGGTTTTTGTTTTCTGATGACAATTTCATTAAGCTTTTTTTTTCTTTGTTTTTTAGACTTACAACATAGCCTGATGTGGAGGGCACCGATAGACTCGATCCAGAGCTACCACGAGCGCCGTACTATATATTATATATATGACATATATAATAAGTTCATATAATTTGTTTTATTCGAAAAGAAGTGAGGGAAAGAGACACAACAACGACGACGACGACGAAGACGACGACAATATGTTTTTCAAATATTTTTTTATTTTGTTTTGTGTTTTATAGTTGTTTATTTTTGTGTTGAGACGAGCGAGTGTAGGTACGGGAGAGTGAAGATAAAGATAAATGTTAGAGCGTTTTGTATAGTCTTTTCTCTTATTTTTTTTTTTTGTCATATCATTTATAGCGGGAAATGAGCTAAGCATAAGTTTTAATATATAAATATTCATAGCTCTTCAAAATAATAACGATAAATTTAAAAGTAAACTTTTTATATAGAACTGCTTGTTTGATGTTCATGTTGTTCTTAAAGGCTTGTTTTAATTGTTACTAGAATAAAAAGAAGCTGTAGCTTTTAAGTATTGTGGCAGTGACAACTGTACTCTGTTGTTGTTTTTAACTGTAAACGCTAAATGCTACTCGCTAGGCGCTATATATGTATATATATATGTATATATAAAAAAGTTTAAAGTACAATTTTCAAAATTCAAAAACTCTATATGGGAAACCACTTAAAATATAAAGAAAATATATAAGCGCATTGAAATTAAATTCTTTAATAAAACATCTGAAAGCCTTTGTGTGACCATCAGCAGACGGCAGCCAAACAAACAATAGAGAGGCAAAGGCAAACGTCCAATGAATGCTGCGGCAGCATCAGCCGCACAAAAAGCTCGGAAAACTGAATGATATATAAAGCGACCGCAGCAAACCAACAAACAAAAATTAAAACCATAACAAAAAATTTCGCTGGCAAAACAATATATATATTTATATCCCAAAAAAAAAAATATATATATATATGTACTATATAGTACGGAAAAACCAACTAACTTACAGTTGGCGGTGACAAATTGATTGTGGAGCCGCGACGCTCCTGTGGTCCAATGCTTGAGTGACGACGGGTGGGCAAACCGCTGCCCGGTGTACCGCCGGGCGATGAGGCGCACGACGGCGCAATACGTATCTTTGGTGTCATCAGCGTATTGTCCGAGAGACGTCGATTGGGAAACACATTGCCAACGCGCAGGAAATTGCTATCCGGTGACGATGGCGAGCAACCAAACCACCAGCCACCAAGCATACCAGAGCCTGTACAAATACAAAACGCGCATCATAAACGTACACTTGCGAAAGTAAAGTACTCAAAAGCAAGTACAAAATATAACTTATACTTATGTCATCAAGTGTTAAATGCGCTTTAACAGATATAAGCTATGAGCTAAACCAAGAGATAAACATTTAAAAAGTACGCAATATTTTTTTTGAATGTGTTTTGTTCACAATCAAAATTTTTTAAGAGTAAATACATTCAACCCTTTGATTTAACGATATTACCAAGAGAACATTTGCTACAAATATTCGCAAATAATTTGAAATCCAGTTATTTTCATTTTTTAAATGAAGTATAGCGCATAGAGCTGACATAACAAAACCAATTACATGAACTACGGCCGGCTAATTAAGTCGAATATTGTGCAACAAGCTTGAAGCGCCAAAACAATTCAGTTGCACACTGCCTGCCACACAGGTATGTATATGTTTATGTACGTCTGCTTGTGGTAGCTATGTGTTTGTGTGTGCGTGTGGCAACTGTCATGTTTGTATTTGCACCGCCTGTCATTGCCAAGGACATTCGCGCAATCTGCGGTTGCAGCTGCTGCTTCTGCATATGACTTCAAATTTACGCACTCGCATATCTGGCAAACCTCTATCCCTTGCGGCCCGTTTTGCTGGCTTGATATCGCATGTGGCAATTTGCATCAAAAGTTATTAACTTGATTGTATGTACAATGAACTGCCTAGTTGTGACATTTGCATAGAATCAAATACTAATTCCACACACGCAGCGAAATTTTATGAATTTTCAACAACCCACGGTTTCACAGAAATCAAACTATCGAAAGCGCTGTGGGCAGTTTCAAATATAATAATAAAAGGAATGCTCTAAAATATATACAATAACTAAAAATATGGAAATATTCTTAGAACTTCTTTGAATATTAGTTGAAATATCATAACGATTTCTTAGCATTTTATTTGTCAAACCTTAGCTTATAAATCTAAAAACTCATTGCAAAGCGAATTTAAGTTATGTAAATTTAATTTTTCCTTTTAGTTGTCAATAACAATAAACAATATAAAACCTTATATATTTGACCTCATATATACTGCTAGAGTCTAGCGCCGCCGGGCGTGCACTTAATATTGCAAAGCATACACAATAAAGCACAAATGGTGAATAGCTGTTAAACTACAGAAAACACACCAGACAGATTGCAAAGGCTAAGGCCACACACATAGAACAAATGTCAACATTTTCTGTTTGTTTACTGTTAGCCACAAAAACCGCAACCCGTGCCCCTGCAAATCCCAGCAACTTTCTATAAACTCATTGCACTTGACTGTGAAGCGTGGCAACAACATTTCAATTTGCAACATGCATTTGGGTCTGGTAATTTAGCCACAGAGAGAATCATAGCGAACGCCCCCCTCACTCACACAGTTGATACTGTGAGAGCAGAATGATGGCATCGGATGCCAGGTGAGTAAGGTGGGTGGATATGGCTTGACTGACCTTTGACTTGCATACAAGTCGTGCATTTGCGTCAAAATTAAAAGTTTTACACCCACAACGAGACACTGAGGTGCGCAATAGCCATGACATTGCGTGCGTGTGTGGGCTTTACAAGCGATTAAGGACATCATAATAAATCATCGTTAAGGTTGCACGTTCATTAAAGTGCTATAGCTGCACATTGCTCCCGGGTACCCAATCTGCCACAATTTACCATACAATTTCGCCAATCATCTGTGCTGTGTGTCACATCATCATTATTTTATTCGTGCTTTGGGTTGGCGTTGGGGATGCCTGCTGGCTGCGATTTATATTGACCATTTTCTTTGTTCCAATTTAATTTGCATAATACAATTAAATACTGCGTGGCTGAGTGTCTCACATTCAGTATTTTGACAAATTAGTCCGGCTACCGATTAGAAACGAAGCTAACCAAATACATTAAACTGTCACGTACCAAGGATATTAAACGCAATGAGAATGAGAGAGAACGGGCCAATTATGCAGCACTCGCGGCACTAAGCTCTCATTATTTATTATGCGAAACCCCCACACACATTTGTTTTGCAACTGCACTTACCGCCAGAATTCTTGCGTGCCATATCCTCAGCACTAGATGTCTTGCGTTGATCGATACGCAAATTGGGTATATTGAATGGCGGCGCGTTCATGTTGTCCGTCGAGAACTGATGTCGCAATGTGCGATGTCGCTCTGGCGATGCCATCGACAGATTGTCCAATTTCAATTTGTTTCGCTGCTGACGATCGATTGCCTCCAGCATTTGTTGCAGCACCTGCGCACCAAATGTCAATCAAAATTTTGCGAACAAAAAATGACAATAATGTTCTGGGCTGGCAAAGTGTTGTCACTAAGCATAGTCATAAGCATACCTCAAGCAGATAGCAATACTGGTCAAAATTGAGCGATGGATTGACAGTATGCGGTATCAGCAGCGGCAGCACATTGGTTGCCATCGTTTCCACCGTTAAGCCATAGGATTTGTCCGCAAACAGCTTGTGGTAGATGCCTGCAAAATTGTATACACATAAAGAGTGGGCAACATTGTATTAATAGCCATCCGCTAAACCTCTTTTGATATTCTCATTCAATTCAAACACACCCGCGCACACAAACTTTTATGTGTATACGTACACTGCAAGAAACGGTATGCACGAGAAAAGACGGAAACTTTTGAAAAACTTGGTTTTGTGATCAAATTCTGACCAATGGAATAAACAAATTTCAGGTCACAAATAGCAATAAATACAAAAGTTTGGTTGAAGGGTACAAACATAATTTCTAGTTGAATTATATATGTATGTAAAAAATCATGATTTAATTTCAATAGAATTCTTATTGACTTTTGTTCTGACAAAAATTTTAATTTTTTATGGGATTTAATGAGGGTTTACTGGCACAGAAAACAGAGCTAGCCAATTAGGATAGTTGTTTTGGCTCTTTGCCGTCTATGTGTGTAAAATTTGATTCACTTGATGTTACCTGCTGCAAGTGAATTTTACATAGAATTTGTTTGTTTTACTTACGCACAGTCCTCATGATAATATCTGGATCGGGTATGCGCACATTTGCCAGAAGTGGCAGCACCTCTTCCATAACCTGCGAGTTGGCATTATTGTCGCCATTGAAATTGAAATGGCAGTCGTCAATTGAAATGATAATCAATAGATTAAATAAAACGCACCTGTGCTCGCTCCATGCGGTCCATAACACGCTCAATGCATACGAGCACATTCTGTACAATCTTTGGATCCGCTATATTTTTCTCAAACACCAATTTAACCTTGGGCAAAACCATGCGACGAATTGAAATCTCATCGATGCTATCAAAAACGTTGCCAACAGCAACAACAGCAGCGCTCTATTGGGGAATAATAATAAGGTTTGTGACATGGCTTTGATATAAAACCAAAATTATTAATTAAACAAGCTTCATGCTTTTGCAATTACCAATTAGATAAACCCACAAATGTCATCGACTTAACTTAACAGCATGCCTTAAGAACTCTCAGTATGCCAGACAAGATGTCTAATTCTATTTAAAATTGACAAAGAAACTAGTACTTGAGATTTGAGTGCCGAAAACTGTTTCCTTACATTCGAGGCGAAAAGGTAAAATTATAAATGTAGTAGAATATTTGTAGGCAATTAATTTTCAGGTGGCAACTGAGCTACTTAAGCGGCATCTTTGTGCCACAGTTAATTAAGAAATTTCTGCTGTAATTACACAATCAACGCTAAGGCAAAACGCCAACTCAGTTGTCAACCCATTCCACTTAACTTCTTCTTTATCTCTTTATGTCCTTTATTTCCTACTTTGCCGTCTAACTAATTTGCATATCTATTTGCCAAGTCAGGCAAATTGTTGGCATCACCTTCAAGCGTCTGCATCTGCTTCTACTTCTACTTCTGCTTCGGCTTCTGCTTACCTGCACTTGAATTGTGGAGCCGTCGAATGAAAAGAATAGCATTGGCATTATATCTGTGGTGACATCCTCCGGTTTCGTTTTCTCAATAATCAAATGCAAGTTCTCAAGTATGGTGACGCTCGCCTGAATGGATTTCGGTGTATTGTAGACGATTCTGTCGAATAAATCAAATCAAATAATTGGCACAAAGTTTGCTGTCACTTCTAATCAACGTTTCTAAGGAAAATAATGCGTTTGTTCATTATTGGTGTGAAATGTGAAAGTTTATATATAGTATCTTACGAGGAACGCAAAACATGTAAGCTTGCAAAATTCCAGAAATCTGTTTGTCTGCTACTTTTGTGCATGAAGTAAATAAAAACAAGCACAAAATTCTAGCTAACTTTTTTGAACTGCTGACAAAATAGTTTTTAAATATGTGCAATATGTCAACCGTTTTTTTTTTTTTTGTTATTTATTTTTTGAATTGCTGCATTTTGCGGTCAACAAATTTATGTATGCCTGGCAGTCGGCGACGAGGTCATCTAAAGGTGCGCATAGCCCTCTGACCACCCTCTCTTCCTGGCTAAAAACAAACTTTTGCAACTTTTGCAGCTTCCAACTTGTGGTCTATAAATTACAATATGATCCGTCGACTGTTCGTTGTGCATGTGCAATAAAACGCCATGAAAATTAAATAAAAAGTGTCACAAAAGTTTTTCAATTGTTCAAAAGAGAGAGAGAGAGAGAGAGAAACGTTGAGGACTTTCGCTTGCCCCATTGTTTGCTAGCCAGGCGCTATCGACGTGACCACAGCAACCACAAAGCCACATCAACCACAGCAACCACAACAATAAGAAAATTACAGACGCTACTAAACAGCTAAGTAGTGTATACAAATAGCAAGAGTACACTCTTCACTTTAGTGTGTGTTTGTTTGTGTATGGGTGTCGCATAATGAACGCGATGTTGGCAACAAAAAACACTTACTTCATTGTTGCAGACATTAGGGCATCGTACTCCTGATGCGTTGCCTCCTGCACGAAGAGCATAACGGGCTGCAGGACAGCAGCGAGCACCTCGCCATTGTTAATCTCCGACTTAAGCATCGGCCACAAATTCTGCCACCAGAGTTTCTGCAAGAAAAAAATTAAACACCAAACAATAAAAGTTAATAGTTGCGAAACGTGTCACAAAACGTTTTCGTAATTTGCAAATTGTTGACACAATTAAAAATGGCCGTTTTTAATGTTTGCTTTTCCGTTTCCGTTGCTACTTACGCGCGGTATCAGCGGCATGGCCTCTATCAAAGTGGTCTTGTAAAATTGTGACTTCTGCTGCGTGTCCTTCATGTTGACCACGTCCAGGAATTTAAGCGCATTAATAGCCGGATCACTGTTAAATAAATAAAATAAGGAAACATTTGTGTTGCGTTTAAAATAGCTTTGGGTAAATAAATGAAGCTTAACTTTAGTTTTAGTAATGTTTAAATTAGTTTTATTTGAACTTTGTTTTACCACAGCTCAGAGCTTCGTAAAGCGCAAATAATCCGTATAACAATTGTTAAATATGCGTATACATTTAGCTACGGATGAATTTATTAAAAGCACGGATTATGCACACAAATTTTCAGCTCATAGAACTTTTATGCTAATCAAGTGTGAAGTAATTATATAAATTGCATTTTTATTGTTATCCGTTGTTTTTGTTGTTGATATGCAAATATACCAATTGGCTAAAGTTATATAGCCAAAAATAGTTTACTCTCCTTTTTTTGTGCATGATGTACAAATTTTTATTCGAAGAGCCTCCCAAATTATGATCCTAGTAGTGCTGGTTGTTGAATATTTGATGAGTTACCGTTGCGGGTAATTGAAAAATTGCCATAAAAGTCAAAGGCGGTGAAATTATGTGCATTGGCAGTTGCCAGATATAAAACTGTTGGCTTGGCCGCTTGGTTAAGCAATAAGTGTGGCTTTAAATCACATTGCGTATGCGCCTCGTTGCACACGAAATGACCGTAACAAGAACTGAAAAGTGAATCCGCCCAGCAGCTAATTAACCGTGAACAACAAAAAATCTACCTCAACAGCATAGCATTAAATCTGTTTAAACTGCGAGTTTATTTGCAAACGCAGCTAACGAAAATATTAATAAAAAACAACCATTTAAATGAACTTCAAAGTGCCGCCAAGAAGCAACTAACTAGCTCCTTGACTCCTTAACTCCTTAACTCTCTGACTACCTGACTAGCCAGCCTTGAATTGTGGGCGGCAATGCTGAGGCGTGACCTTCATTTATTTTTGCTAAGCAACCGATTTTGCCAGCCAAGTCAGCCAGCCTGAAATCCTTAACGTTCAAGTTAGTCTAAACAGAGCTCGTTGCACAGTGGTTGCATTTACATATTAAATTAGCAGTTAAGTAATGTTTGTACAATACAAAATATGTATAAAATATTCAGACAAGTAATGGCACACAGTTTAACAATCATGATTGTGTAGTCTTACCATTTACTTGAAATTCGGTGTGAGTTTCTTAAAACATTTCTAAGATACGTATGTATAAATTATGATATTTTAAGGAAATTCAAAAAAGTTAACACCGGAATGAAAAATAACTTTGTTTAGATTAATTTTTCGGGGTTTTCAAAACTTTAAAAACTTTTTTAATAAAAGTGAAACACGGATTTTTACAAAATTTAAGCAAATAGAGTTTAAAAATCTTCAAATATACAAGTTTCATCGTTTTTTAAAAATCTTCTTATGCAATTTATTTTATGTAATTCTTATCAAATTTTAACTGAAATTATTTCGCTTGTTCTTTAAAGTCAAATAATCTTAATAAATGCCCACTGTACAATATCTGCTTGCCTAGATAGCTGGCAGTCGTTTGTGAGTGTTTTAGTTCGCTTTGGCGCCGCCACTTCTTCATCTTCTTTCGTCATTTTGAAGACTCTTGGCTGTCTGCCTTGTTATGACTTGCCTAACAGATGCTGCTCTCGTCATAAATCCGTTGCTTCCCGCAAATGTTATGAAACACAACAAAAACAAACGCAACGAAGGGCAAAGAAGTAAAATCAGGGACTGGAATTGAAAAGGAAGGTTAGGAAAGCGCTTCGTTCGCTTTTCCACTACTCGTACAATCAAGCCAGAGAGCTTCATGTTGTATCTTTCAAGGCTGATTACCGTTTTCATTTACCAAACAGACGTAATTATGGTATGCGTGTGGTGTCTCTGTGTGTTTGCTGTTCTTGGTGGACTGAAAGTAAATTCTTCAATTGCATTTTAGCTACATGAACAAATTGGCTTAGAGATTGCGTGTCTATGAGTGTGTGTGTGTGTACGTGTGGGCTAGTGTAGAAGTGTGTTTAAGTGTGTCTGTGTTTTTAACAGGTGTCAATTTCATTTGAAACTCAAACAAAAAACTTTTGCAAAAACTGAGCAAATTGCTTTTGCTTTTGCCTTTTTTGCTTGCCTTGCATTTTGTTTAAAGTTAATTCATTTACAGAATAAGTTATGAGTGGAAAAGAGTTCTTCAAAAAGTAAGTGTAGATATACTATTATATTGCACCAAATTGTTTACATTTCAACTTTGCAGAAATATGTTTTAGATGTGTTAAAAGTTAACAGTATTCTAAGGCAAGCTATGGTTTTCAAAAAACTTCGTTATATGTGATAATATGTTTACAGAATACTATTTTTTGTGGCTTTGAGTTTTATCTTTTAATTGTATATTTTTGGTTGTTAATTGGCATTTTTTACTCACATAAAGTACTTGATGAGCTGCAACAATTGGGCAGTTGGTCGAGATGTCGCATCCCGACTGGCCATACGAGATGTGGCCTCCTGCAGAGCGATGGGCAGTCGCGGCATCAACTTATGCACATGGTCATCCAGCTAGAAGGGCCGAATAGAAAAGAAAAGAACAGAACAGAGAAGAGATATACAATACCACCAAGTACTTGTAAAGTCCGTTGGACCAAACAAAAACTTGGCCACAGCATTAGACGCCAAACACTTGAACAAGTCTGGCTGAATGTGGGCAGAAGGAGATCCAAAAGTTTTAATGACATGTCCCAAAGGCGTCTGCAGCTAGAGATGGAGAAAGAGAGAGAGAGGGACGTTCTTGCCGGGCTTCAGTTCCAGCACCTGGCTAAATAATTAGAGTTTCAAGTGGGCTTTTGATTACATTTGCATTTGACAAAGCGTCGAATCTAATTACAGCTGGCAAACAAGCTTCACAGAAACTTTTCAACTTGTTTTCTGTCTTGTTAACAATTGCCACTTGGCTTTTTGCAGATCGTATGGCGCCCGCGAGGCTTAGGCAACAAAATTTATTTAGCTCTAGCTACAACTGGAGTCTTACCGATTCTATTTGCTTGGCGTAGTTGCTAGTGGAGTTTCCAGCCTGTATAAGTGGTCGACCATTGTTGTAAACAGCACAGATTACCATGCCTAAGGAGAACATATCGCTGAGTAGGCTGCACTTGGAGCTCGTTTGCGTTTCGGGTGCTATTTATTTTGTTTTTTTTTTTTTGAACAAATTGTAATTAAGATGAAAAGTTCTATTGTGTATTGTGTGTATTTACCCATAAAGTCCAGATTGGGTTGAGCCATTTTGGATACTCTGTTACTCCAAGGCGGACACGGAATTGAGCTATTCAAATCAGTCTCATTCATTCTTTCTACAAAAGCAACACATAACAAACAAAGCCACAAAAATGAATACATAGTGATGTGTGTTGGCATTGGTTTTCAATTTGATGTGGTGCCAGAATAAAAGGAAACTTACCCACATACTCCATGCCCGCCAGCTTCCAAATGCCCCGTTTGGTTATTAGTATAGAATATGGACACACATTTCGATGAATTACGTGACCAGAATAGTGCAAATAGGACAAAGCCTCTGTCAGCTGAATAAAAAAAAATAAAATATACAATAAAGCGAGACAGGTCGTTAAAATAAGTTAACAGACAACACTTAGAAAAATATGAAAACAACAATTAGCGATATGAAATCTTTAACACTTTAACGTGCACGTTAGTTTGTAAGTATTCCAATACATATAATATTTTTTTTTTTTCTAAAAACAAATAGTGTATTAATGATAAAATAGTTAAGTGGATAGTTCTTCTTTAATGTGTTTGTAGAATTATATTTATTATACACATTTAAATTCAGAATAAGATTCTAATAGTAATTTCCAATAAATTAACCAATATGATTTTCTTTCTCACTTTTTATACACATATTTCTCTTATTACACACATAACATATCGAAACCAATATGGAGTTGTTTGCCTTACCTGCAAGAATCCGTATTTCAGCTCCATATCCAAGAAGTTGTATTCCTTTGCGTGTGCCGGCCGTTGAGGCTGTGCTCCACCCGATTGCGTTGTTGCTGGCTGTGTCTGTGGCGTCCCACCGCCCGCTGGTGGCGCCACGCTGGCATTCTCATACGTTTTCGACTCCTGCAAGACAGCTTTGCGCATTAGAGTTGGCAGATACGAAAACTGCCTCAACCCCTCCCCGGTCCGAAATCTCACACCCACAAAAAAAAAATGGCTCTGTTTGCATTTCATGGCAATTGCGTTTTAAATTTTTCTCACATTTTTCTTTTCACTTACTCCGCCTCCCAGCGCGTTAAATAACTATGTCATGAATTCATAAACTTTGCAGAATATTGCTGATATTAAGGTGTTTGAGCCAACTGAGAGCTTTCAAAGTTGTAAACGGAAATATAACTGAACTTGTGTTTAAAAGGATTTAAACATAAAATTTAAAAAAGTATTTTACAAAATATTTTTGAGAGTAAAGAAAGAGTCTGGAATGATGTTAACTTAACTTAATTTCACTCCTCTTTCAACTCTATCAAACTTAATAAAAAGTTTTTTAGCTCTTTTAATTTTTCTTCAGAAGTAGTTAAAAGTTGCAGAGTATTAAAAATCCTTATATGTATTTAAGTTCCACATATTTATGTTTACTTTTCATTTTTATAGCCGGGTTCTTGAACATATTGTTTGGCTGTTGTAAAACAATTTGAGTTTTACCTATTCAATTTTCAATGTTTAACTTGATTCCATTTTCTTGCTTTCAGTTGTTTTAGATGGTTGTTGTTGTTGCTGTTCTTACCTCACCTCAATAAACTAAAATATTGTCTGATAAAAAACAAAGCATTGAAAAACGACACTGCTCTTTGACTCATGTGTGTCTTTGTGTGTGTATGTATCAATTTCTGAACTGTGCAAGCAAAACGAATCATTTTATTGACTCAATCTGTGCAGCGTAAACTTTTGCCATCACGCACTGTAATTCAATTTAGTTGTATCTGTGCGTGTGTATATATGTATATGTATGTGAGTGCATGTGTGTGTGCTTTGTTGGGTGTGTTCTGCATACTTGCCCACATTCTATGCTACCTGGCACTTGAACCAAAAGCCAAACTATGCAGTTGACTGGATGCTAATGCTATACGAAACTTTAAACGTACGCAAAAAGCACAGCAGCCAAAACAACAATAAAGAAAGCAGTAGCAATAACAACAACAACAACAAAAACAAAAACACAAAAAGTTGATAGAAGCTGGTGCCAGTGAAAAGCATCGAGCCTAAAATCAAGCTAAATTTTCAATAGACCAGAAGGGCGACAGCACAACTTGCATCCAGTTGGGTCGTAGAGAAAGAAAGAGCTGGGAACTGAGCCATTAACAAAAACAAAAACACACACACACACACACACAAAAGCCAAATACTCACATGGAAGGCCAGCACATTTGAAAGGCTGGCATAAATGGGTTCTGCGGCAAAGGCCAAAGTGTCCGCACTTTCCTCAACAGTGTGATAGATTTGTAGGATCTGTTGGTAAACAAAAAAATGATGACAATAACTTTCAAAACTAAAAAATTGTTGCATATTTCTTAAAAAAAAAAAAACATAATTGAATTAAATTTTAAATAGCTCTTATAAAGAATTAGCCGTTGCTATGGCTCACGAAAAGTGAGTGGCATACCGAAACAAATATTTCAAGTCATTATTTGCACATTATACTTACCCGGGGATGACGAAAGCGTTCCAGTGTCTTTACAGAGCCCTTCAGCAGCTCTGTAATGGTTTCCTTGCGGCGCGGCTTGTGCAATTTTTCTGCCAATTTTTTTTCAAATATAAACACCGAGCATTCCTACAAACGATAGAGCGTTCGAAAGAAGGGTAAGGTTGGCGAAATTGGAAAGGGTACTTCAATGATGCTTGCTCTCTTACTTTGTTGTCACTTTTGCGATAGCCATCGTGTATGCGCCAGACGAGCTCTGGACCGGCACAGGCAACCGGTTTACCAATCTCAAAGTATTGCGTAATGGGATTGCCCTCGGCAACATTTTGCATGGATGTGGTTGAGGCCGCCACATTGGCGCTTTTGAATTTGGCGAACATTGTGCCAGCGGGCATACCATCGATTAGCTTTGAGAATACATTCGAGAAGCTGCCCTGACGCTTGCAATGTGGCACACTTGCTGCGCTACCAATAGTTGGTGCTGAGCCCGCAGCACTTGGTGCACTTGACTCGACGGCAGCAGCAATGGGTACAGGAGCGGGTACTGCACTTGATGCACCACTAATGGATAAACGATCGCGTATTGTTATGCCCAAACTGTTGACACTAGTCAACGATGTTTGTGGTAAGCTACGACCAAGTCCAGTTGCACCACCACCAATACCAACACCGCCCACACCGTTTACAGTCGCTAAGTTGTCGTTGTAGCCATTCAAATCACTTTTACCGCCGCCAACGGTGGATAACTTGCGAGATCCTTGACTTAGCTCGAGTATTGTGCTAGCGCTGCGACTACGTGCACCACCTGCACCAGCATTGGCTAAACCAGCCACACCGATGCCCACACCACCACCAGGCACGCCTAAGCCACCCACTCCGCCGTACACTGAGCCGCCTTGGCTGCCAGCTCTCGCTGGTGAACCTGCTGCCGCTGTCGCTGCCACTGCTGCTGCACCACCACCACCACCACCACCACTGCTACTACCTACACCAGCAACAGCGCTGCCACTGCGACCGCGTTTCGCCTCCTCGACACTATCCAAACGTGAAAAAATTCTGGCCGCCGTTGTTACCGTTGTTGCTTCTACTGCTGCTGCTGCCCACTTAGCCAACTATGTGATCCACACAATACCACACTCACGAACTGCACACACTTTTGCTTCCGCTTCCTTTGCCGTTTCCGGATTCCGGCTCTCAATGCCAACACCAGGTTACGATAGTTAACTTATTGCAGCCTTTGTTTACCGCTCTCACACACTTCCAGGCCACGTTCCGCTGCTCCTTGTTGCAAACTATTTGTAGTAAGCCGCCGCTTTACTGCAAATAACAGAAGAGAAATTTCCCATTTAAATTGCGGTTACTTCACATGCACGAATATCCATGAACTACACTGAACCATGCAGGCACCACCGACCCGGTTCATAGCATATTACAACAATTTAACTTATTTAGAAAATTTAAAAAAATGGTTTTTCTAAAATAAAAGTTTCGAGATATGGAAAAAGTTTAGTTAATAAATAATTGAGTGAAATAAAAGTATAAATTCTAGCATTTTCTTTTTGATTCTTTTGATTTAATTTTTTTCAAAAAAAATCACAATATCAAGTTTCTAAACAATGCATCTTTCCATAAACTCCACAATAAACTTCTTTATTTATAAGATTTTCTCAATATTTACGTTAAGTTATTCTAGGGTATATTTTCAAACCGTCATATAACGCACACATACACATACAAACAGTTATTTTGCGCTGGCAATTAATGCGCTTATTGCCTGGTCTGAATTTTATCTTAAATTCATTTGCGTTTTGCCATCTCATTCTTCCGCCAGCTTCACACAAAACTGCACAATTAAAAAGTTAAATGAGCTCACGGGGCCATTCCATTTTCGAGTGTGTATGATTGTGATTGTGTGTGTGTGTAAAAGTCTTTCAGTCGTTTGCTGCTGTTGGCAACAGAGTTTATAATTGTATGAAAACTTGCTTAAGCGCATTATCTTTCTCTCTGTCTCTCGTTATTAATTGCTTTAAAAGTGCATCAAATTATGAAAGCATTTTTGCATTGACCCAACTCAAATTGAATGCAATTTAAAGTGTAAAAAAATGTCGAATTTGAGAATCGAAATTTACTTTTTGCACCCACTGTGTGGACAGACCGTAGGTCCAGAAATTGTAGATTTATCGTCCCAACTCACCAGACTGTTACAATTTTTGGCTGTAACTGAAGTAGAAGTCAAAGTGATGGCCACAAATTGACTTGAGACAACTTTTTTGGCATTGAGGCCAGAAATAACGTTTCAAGCCAAAACGTAAAACTATTTAGTACAAATACTTGTCGTTTCGACTTGTTTCATGGCAAAATAAATAAAATATGAGACAGCAGTATCACTTGCTAGCATTCAATACACAGAGCTGCTAAAAGCATGACAGACAAACCGACAAAGAGGCAGACAGACAGCTGAGGGGAAAAGCACACATCCTACTAGGTCAACAGTTGAAGCTTTAAGACCGATCCCAATGAACGTATATAGAATGTGACTTAAATATTTATGGGCCATAAGCGAGTGTTGTTCATCTTCAAACGTTCGAATCTATAAAGCAACAGCATCCACGTTGATTACATCTGCATAATGTTGAGGCTTAAGTTTAGTAAGCCGGTAAAAAAAACCCAATCGGAGAGCATCAACATAAAAGGTAAGCGTTAATGACACCCAAGTACTTGAAAATTTAAATTGTATTATTATCTTGAAAGGTTGGCAAACTAACATAAGTGAAAACCAAAATGTGTATACACATTGTGTATTATATACATATGTACGTATTCTTTATAGAGAGCTTTTTTTTACAACCTTTTACTCATATAAAGATAGATTTGTTTATTTTGCTCTCACTCTTAATTAAAATCAATGACCTTTTAGTTGCCTTGTCTAATTAAACTTTTACATTTAATGTCAGATTTGATGTGCTGTTAAAAATGTAGAAAAGTTTTTTTTTGTTTTAGTTTTCTATGCACTTAAATTATTGTTTGCTTAAAAGTTCACACAAAAATGCCAGCACATTTTTTTTTTTTTATATTTACACCATAGAGAAACTAATGCTAAAACAAACTTTTAGTAATTCAAAAGTTTTATGAAATTTATGTATTCATATTTAAAAGCATTTTATAGCTCAGACAGTCGCATCCAATTAAAATTCATGACCGGAAAATGCACTGATAAACATAGCGCGTAATTAGAGTCCTTTTTTGTCGCTCTTGTTTTATGTTCAGCCATTGGAGCAGGTCTTTAATCAGGGCAAAAAAATATTTACACAGGCTCGGCAGCATTATAATGATAAAAAGCTAATAAATATCAATGCAAAAATAAGCGCGAATTCAACTTTAAATCTGAATTTTAATTTTATAAATACGGCCACGTAACACATCGCAGCTAGCGAAATATGAACAGCCTTCAGCACGTAGCTAGATTGAGTAAATGGACAGAGGGGAAGGTAAAACGTTGCTACGGGTCACTTTTATTGATTTGCAGGCAGTAAAGCACAAACACATACACACATTTACAGACAAAATAAAATGATGAAAGCGAAACGTAAGCAAAATTCAATGCGAACGAAAGTCAAAGGCACAAAGCGCGAAAATTATTTTCGTTATTATTGTGTTGTTGTTCCTGCTGTTGTTGCTGTTATTATATTTGACAATTCGGCATAAAGAAATATGTATGTATAAATTCACACATACTACAACACTCACACACATATGTGTCTGTGTGTGTGTGTTTGTATCTACAGCTTTGTGCGTTTCATATTTTTAGCTCAACGTCAAACGAGGATAGGCACAAGCAGAAGCAATATTAATATAAGAAACAACAACGGCAACAAGTTAAAGCTGCTTAGCGCTAACTGAAGACAAATACACACACACACACACAACACCAGGCAAAATAAACGTTGATTCGATCTAACACACACACACACACACACACGCACACCAATGTCTCAATTAAAAGTCCTTTAAGCCCAGTAGCTGGGAGCAGCAAGCACAACAACTGAATTGATGGTAGTAGGAGTTAGATTCCGTCTGGCACAAGTTTTGTTTGCTTTTGCTTCGTTTATCGAAAAAGGACAAAAGTAGCGCTTGATTAACGGCCCGAACTGTCAGTTTTTCACACACACACACACACACACACCAATACTTACAAACACACATTTAAAGCAGTCGTGCAGGTTAAAAATGTCGGAAATTGGTTTAAAAATTGTTTTGGAATGGTTAATCGACAAATCTAAGCTGATAAATGAGCTGAATTGATGAAAAATTGTGTAAAATAATAAAAAAGTTCAATAAATCTTTAGATAATCGCGGCATATTATTAAATATAATTAAAAGAAACTCTCTACTTTCAATAAACTAACAGAGTTCAATATCATTCAAAGTAATCGACGCTCATTAATAAATATTATATATTTATGTGCATTGATGTGAATAAAATGGAAATTTATTTACAAACAATATATCATATATCTTTAGTATACTTGCAGATGTACAATTATCAGACCACAGAAAAAAAAAGTTCTGCTTCAGCTTAATAATTTGTTTTAAAATCTAATTAAAGCATTCAAATAAGCATGTAAAAGCAGAAATACGTTCAAATAAGTATTAACTAATTGAGCAAAAAACTACTTTCATTTAGCTGTCTTCATAAACTTTAATTACACATTCACATAACTATAAATACATACAGACATACTTATATGAGTTTCATGTACGTTTAACGGGCATATTAAAGCAGTCATAAGCATAACAAATGTTAACACAAACACACACACACATATTCTCAGAAAATAGTGGTTTGAGTGTGCTAAAATTACGGTTGCCATCTGTCAGTCAGGCATTGCGTATACGCATCGTAGGTCAATACCAGGGCTACAGCATTCTGCTGCTGCTTTTGTGGCTGCATTGTTAATTATGTGCTCAAGAGCATAAAATACGCTGGAATTTCGAGTTTAAGTTCGGAACCCATTGCCGTTTGTCAATTTCTTGCTCATCGCATTGTCAGATTGTAATATAATACAATTGATAAGGGTCGTTCGTATACGCAACGCAACGCAAACGCATGTCAAGTATGTTTGGAACATTCTGTGGTCGTGTTTAGTTTGTTGGTAAGTTAGTAAGTTTCTAAGAATTAAGACTGCCAAACAGTGCCCACAAAATGACAGCACACATTTGCATATTGTGCATACGCCAAATGAAACGTGCCACACACTCATTCACACATTCAGGTTTTGGGTGTTTGAATTTGAATTTGAGCCCCTTGAAATCACTGTATTAAGCTTGCTTGATTTAATCTTTGCGTAATGTGCTTATAATTAATCCCTGATAGCATGTACTTGGTCTGTTCTGTGTGTGTGTGCTAGCTAAACAAAAGCAGACGCAGCGGCGTAGTTAAAGTGCCTTTAACTGTTAGAGCAACAATAGAGGATTTAATTATTAAGCCATGTGCAGTGAGTAAATAAACTAATGACCGGCCGCAAAACAATGAGCATAGTTAAAGCAAAAGTACATTATGCCTGCCACATGCAGCTAATCGTGCAACAGAACTCATGCTAAAACTTCAACTAACTAGGCTCTCGCACTGTCCCGCTGCGCTTAACTTGACCGACCAACGCTTGCGTGTTCCACAATCTGTTAAGGTGTTGTGCGTCTTAATTGGCTGGCAAAATGCGTCAACTTCCTTCCTTTAAACGTGCTTACTGTTTACGAAGTGTTTTAATATGTTTCTGTGCCTGCCGCTATCAGTTTTCAATAAGTACTATCCTGCTGTTTTCTGCTCTTCCAGGTCTGGAGCTTCAAGTATTTTAACAGCTTTAACAGCCACCTGTTTTAACAACACTGTCGTGGTATCGCGCCTACCTTCCACCTCCAATTTACCTGGCTTAAGCCATGGCTGGCAGTCTGCTTTTGTAAAACGACTTACTGGCGTGCATAAAATTTAATTTAATTGCTTATTAGTGCACACGCTATTTGAATTTCAATTTGGCTGCTGCCGGCTCTGGGCTCGAACACATGGCTCAAAATGCATTAATTATAACAAGCTAAATCAAAATGAGCACTAAACACATCTTAACTTTTGTTTTAAGACGTCAACAGGCAAGTTAAAAGCATTTTGAACATTTTTTATGACATTTGATAAACTTCATTGAATGTTGGAGATTTGAAAATGTACATTAATTAAATTAAATTACTTTAAATTTAAATAACTGGTTTTTTTGGTTTGCTTTTAAGCTTTAAGCTTATAATACAAATTTTGTTTGAACTTACATAAACTTTTTTACTCTTTTCCTGATAAATATATCTCGTTGAGTTTTTTGCACGCAATAACAATCTTTTAGGCCTTTATCATTTACATTTTCAATGAAAGCATTCAAAATATATTTTTCAAAGCCATCCTTTTTTTGTAGCAAATCCAATAACAAAACTAGCAACTATCCATTTTCATTCGCAACTTTATTTAGAGATAGTTTTTTTAAGGCCACATTCAAACTAAAGCTCATTGAATTTACAGCGCGTCACAAAACTGTCAGCTTTTGTGTGAGTATGTGTGTGTGTGTGAGTGTGTCTGTTTGAATGACACAATTGCACCGCAAATCACGCCACGTCAAATATTTATAATTAATTAAGTTAGTTGCACATGAAACATTTTTGCTTGGTGAAATTTCAAGTTTCGCCTGCAATTCAATATTATATAAGTTTAATGGCTAATTGAATGTGCCACACACACACAAAATTGTGGCAAATTCGCAACATTCCGTGTGTGTCAAAGACAAATGGGCAAATAATAATAATAAGGACTTTAAGCAGTTAGCCAAGAATGAATATGCCTTTAAGCCAAGTTGTTTACATGATTTGCTTAGCTCGCTTGAAAAAACATCATGAATTGAATGTTAAACTGATTAAGAATTCACTCACAAAGTTTGTCGACTCAATTATATGCATAAATGTGCAATGCCACAACGAAAAAACCCACACACAAACATACAGCTACACATGCCGCAATAATAGCAATGTTATGACACACACACACACACACACACGCACACAACGTTGGGTTGCTTGTTAGTTTGTGGCGGCCCTCAAAATGACTTAATGCTTAATGCCATTTAGGGCACCAATGGAAATTATTTAAAATTGCAGCCACGTCCCTTTTACTGGTGGTGGCTTCTGCTGCTTTGTGTTGCCATGAGCAAAGGGAATTACAAATTATGCCATGGCAAAGTTCATTTTTTGCTCGACTTAAAATAAAACATTATTTAGCGACACTACAACAAGAGCAGCAACATCAGCAGCTCAAGCGGCAGCAAGACTTATTTAAAATCGCTTAAAATTGTCAAAATGTTCAAGTTTTCGCTGCGAAGAGTTCCCTTTTCTTTGCTAATACTCGTTCTCTCTCTCTCTCTCTGTCTTTCTATCTGTTTTCTTTTTCGCTTCACAACTTTTGATTCCACGAGTGCCATGCTGAAATTTGCATAAGTTTTGCCCGAGTTTTGCATGATAACAACAAATTGCGGCAGCAAGTGCAGCAACAAGCTGCAAAACGCATTAAAAACCTTGCATTAAACTGAAAGTGCAAAAAAACATTAAACAAAAACAAACAGCTTTGTTTATTCTTCCCACCCTTCTTTCTTCGTGATATATATTTTTTTTTTGTGCAGTTGGTCAAACAAGAGAGCTCCGCGTGGTTAAAGAAACCGCAAAGGAAAGTGATTTTCAAACAATTTGTTTTCCTTTGTTATTATATTTATCAAGCCCTTTTTCTCGTTTGAAGCACTTAATAAGTATTTTAATTTTTTTATTATTTAACTTTGACGTTGTTTTTTCTCAAAATGAACTTAACGATTGAAGGGTTTGAATTTCGTTTTCAGCTTACACTTGTAAATTTATTTTCCTTTGCAAAGAACACATTTGATTCAGGCAGATATAGTTACAAATTAACTAGAATTCAGTAAATATTTGGACTTTTTTGCAATTCAGCAAAAATCTATTTATAATTTTAGCTAATTTTCTGCTTCAACTCATTCTATATTCAGTATGCACTTAGTATTCCAACAAATAACTCAAATATTTTATTGAATTTCTCATCCTAAAGCCAATTTCTTTCAAAACCAACGTAAAGTATAATTAAAGCAAATATTCAGTAATTGAGAAAAACACAAATATATTTGTACGAACTTCTGCAAATATGCCAACATTAAAATTCTCCATCAAATTGCTATTGATTAAAACGTAATTAAAATATATTTGTTTAATATATATTAAATTAAATTGTTTTAATTATAATTTGTTTGCTTCTCACCTGCAATTACGTCGCGTGTATGTTTTTGGTCAGACAAATAAACTCGACTATATATAATGAGAAGAAAAAAAAAATGATTTGAAATTAAACACAACGCATTTTTTCGCGAAATCAATTCACATTTTTAGCACTTAATAATGGGTAGAGGCGAGGATTGGGGGTCACATGAAAATTTAATGGGCACATTAAGTATCCAGTGTTGGCATTATAACGGTCCACAAAGAAGGTAACTACAGCGACACTTTTACATTAATTAAACACATTTTTTTTATGCACCCAAACACACACACACGTATAAGTAAGTTTGTTTCTGTCTGTGTGTAGACTTTATGTTCAAGGTATAGGGGGTATACATCATACGTGCGAGTTTATACCTTCATACATATATGTGACTGTGTGTGAGTAAGTGTATACCTGTGTGACCGTTTTGTCGACGTTGTCGTTGAAATTCACAATGGTTTGGTTTGAGTTTCAAAATGCGTTTAGAATTCTCGCACGTTCGCACGCAATGAAGTCCTTAAACAGACTGAGACTCGGACTCGCAACTCGTGAAGCAACAGCTAGAAAATATCCCCAAATCGAGCATAAGAATGCCCCAAACTGTTGCGCCCCAGCACAAGCACTGGCCCAGGCCCGGTTGCGGCTGTACTAAATTCTGTTAATGCGCATGTGCCACAAAGGGGAAAGCATCGGGCAACAGCTGAGAAGCAACAGTTTGTTGTTTGGCGGGGAGATGGCTGAGTGGATGGTTGGTTGGCTGGGTTGGGTTGATTATTGCAAGGACACAATAGGCAGGCAGCCAGCAGCCAGGCAGCCGGTTCGCCAGAAGTGGGTTTCTCAGTCAATGTCACTTAACGTGTCTCGCGCTTTTCACAGTCGCAGATAAAGACGAGGCCATTTGGCAGCTGATTTGACTTTTACGCTTGTCGATTGTCTAGCGAATTCTACTGTTAAAAAAAAATTTGGTAATAATTGTATTCCAAGGAGTCGTAAATTGCAATTAGTTATGCACAGCAACACCAACAGCAGCATTTTTATTGTCACATTTAGCAGCGCAGGTGACCTGTGACCCCAACGAATGGCAGCAACGTGACGTTTATGCTTCAATTCATCTCTAATTAGTTTGTCAAAATCCAATGTCGAGTTCTCTTTTCAACTGTTTAGGTTGGGTCATAAAACCTTAGTCTTTTATTGAGCCTATTTGCTTGATTTTTGAGTAAGCTTAAGAATTGCTTAATTTGATTTATACAAATTAAAATTATCTCATCTTAAATGATTAGAAATATATAAATATTTGATTCAAGAATATTGTGTTGAAGTCATTTATGATTTAATTAAACTGTGATATTAAAAGCAAACTTACACAATGGCTCATTAGCATTTCAGAAATATGAGCACTTAATAACTTGGCGTGGATAACAAGCAATTATTTTATTATTTCTATAACAACACCGCTTTAAACCTTGAATCAGTGTGCATAAATTTTTAATTAATAAGAAACTTGCTGCTTAAGTTCAGTCTACAAAATAGGGTGAGAGAGGTGCAGAAAAAATATATATGTAAGTTTATTGATAAAAAATTCACTGACAAAAAAAGCCTATAAATTATTTTATTAAAGCCATCAAACAGTACACTAACCAACTAAGCTTTAAGATATAGTATAAAAAGTTTTCCACCATCCACATCATCTCTCCGTGTCAATAAAAAAAACAAAAAAAAACGACCATCCAAACTCTGTACACCAAATTTGTTGAACATATTAAGCTAAAAGGCGGTATCTCCTACTCCTACAAACTTTGTTGAATAGTTGCTGGCTGTCAAGGATGCGGCTAAAATATTATGAAGGCTAAACACGGAGTCATATCTCAAGCGTCAAGAGCAGAAACACCGCAGCAACACAGACACACAAAAGGATGCAGCATTGTACATCGTTTCTATATAAAAATAACGCCAAAACAACTAAAAGAGAATGGTGAATGCCAAAAGTGTTTAATGTTTTCTGTTTGTTTATTAAAGTTAAATAACAACAAGAGCATTTCATGCTCTAAAGGAGAGCAGTTCGTTCAATCAACTCGTTCAGGTGTGTTGTGCGTTCAGTTTAGTCAAAAGACCAAAACTTGTTCAACTTCAATCAGGTAAAATATTCGTTCGAACCAACAACTCAAATCAAAAGTATTGCAATAGAAACAAAAACACAATGATTTTTGTACGCATTTGTTTGTCTTCAGTTTGTTGAAAAACAAGTACATTACGTTTCTCAATAAATTGATTTAAGCCATAAAGAAAATATATATTTTTTTTATTGTTTCGCTTGGCAATTTGGAATTGAATGCAAACTTTGCATTGAACCATTTACTAACTACATGGTGTTGCTTTGGTTGGGGGACAAGCAAGCCATTTGAATTGGCAACACACACACACGCACAGCATTTGCAAAAAAATAAACAAACACAATATACAATGCTACTATTGAGCATCAAATAATAATATATATATTTTTCTATAGGCATTTAAGTGGCCTCTTTAGTCGTGCTGTTAAAGTGCGGATCCGTTGAATAAATTTCATGCGCATTTGTACCTTTCATCAACAGCCCAGCAGCAAAAAACAATATCAACAGCAACAACAACAAAAAATCATTTCCGTTTCCGAAAACAAGTCATGCTTGAAATTTAACAACAAGTTTTATTTGCTTTTGTTATGCTTGTCCAGTTTTCACTCCTGGCCAGCAGCCAGGCCTCCTTTTTGCACAATTTAATTGCAAATTCAGTCACCAAACAGAATCTAAGCCCAAAAACCAACACAGTAACTAGTGTGTGTTGGACCTGGTCCTAAAGTTGGATTATAACTTTGTAGCCAAGGCAAAAATAAAGCACAAAACATGTTGAATTTTGAAGTTTGAGCACACTTAAAATCCTTAAAACCCTTTTTAAAAATGTAAGGGCTGTTGTTGTCTAGAGAAGAATATTAACTATAAGTTAAAGTTAATATTAACTTAAAATGTCAAATCACAATCAAAAATTCCATTTCTTCCTAAATTTGGTTTAGTTTTTGAGTAACAACAATTCTCGAAGAACAAGTCAAATTTCCAACATTTAACAACTCATTTAAAAGCTTTGTTTGAAATATAACCTCGAACCTGTATAATTTTAGCTATTTTATCAAATTTAATGAAAATGGCAATGGAAAATAGAAATAAAATAATTATACAAATAAATTCTTCTGTCTACAATTTCAATATAATTGGTAATATTATCGATATTTAGACGTTCATATTTGGTCTAAAACAAATATAAACAAGTTGCAGTCGGGCGCAACCGACTGATGTATTCTCGATACCTGTACAAGAACGTGTAATTAGAAGGCCGATTGCAAAGCGGTATGGATACGCCCGGGGTGCACGCTGTCTTCAAAGATTGTCTGTTTCGGCCATAAAAACAGATATATGCAAAGGGTAAAGTCTCGAGCTCTACGTTTGTCATACAGACGAACAGACGGCCATACATTATGATGGTCATTGCACAAGCCCAATATACTCTTTACCTTCGGTAATCGAGTATAGAAATAATAGCAAAACTTTTCAAGTGAAAATACAACGCAATATTTGTTTGAGGCAGCATTGGTTGCATTTTGTTCGGATATAATCTTCGCACTTTTGCGTGCAAAGCCCAAAAACATTTTGCCATGTTTTTGTCAAAAATCATATTTCGTATTAATTTGCCTGTACACAAACCTAAATTGGCCAAGTGTTTCGGGCCTGGCCATTGTACTATTTGGGTAGGCCAATTAGCTTTTTGGTAAATTCCATGTACTACAAAACACAACAACAGCAACGACAACAATAATGTCAACTAAGACTTGGCCATGACAATGGGCCATATGTAGCATATTGGCTAATTGCAAGCGACAAAGGGTAGGTCTTTGTTACGAGGGGGGCGAAGGGCGGTAAAACCATTTTAGACTCGCAATGACAAAATGTCTAATACAAACATGAAAGTTAATTAAAGCGAAACATGAATTTATATGGTCTAATAATATGCCACTGGCTACGCACGCACACACAAACAAGCACACACACACACACATACATATAAAGGATGTGGACATGTAGCTTACGCTTCGCTTAATAGTGAACCATAATTAAAACTGACAACTAAATTTGTTTTTGTCGCGTGGCAGTATCAACAAGCAAAAGAAGATAAAACAAACACACACCCAAAAAAAAAAAAAAAGGGAAGCTAAAGATATTCAGTTTATGCAGCTTTAACAATATGGAACCGGTAGCGGAAACATTGAAGGAGTTCCGGCTGTGTCGCGCTTATGATAAATAAAAAAAATTAAACAATAATGTAAAACGTAGACAAACTATAAGGGAAAAATTGTTAAGCTTGTTTTGAAAAAAAAAATATATTTTGTGATAAGAAATTGGAAAGATAATGATAAAAATTAATTAAATAATGTCTGTTTAGCCTAAAATACTATATATAACTATAATAACAATCATGCACTGAATAGATAATTTTTTGTCACAATAGTATTATGTCCTCCTCGCTAAGTCCTCAAACATAACAATTAGTAAAAGCCCAAATGCAGCAGTCAAAGCGAGCTTACTTTAAATCTCTTAAGCTAGGCAATATCTAGTTTACAGTCTCATTCCAGACTGGTGGCACAGCGGGTCCTTAGAGTGTTTCGCACATGCACATGGAGTGATCGTTTGTTGGTGTTGTGTTGTGGTTTTTGTCATGTCATGTTTTATTCATGCGACTATTAACTGAATTTATCACGCAACAAATATGCACTACGAGGCGTATGCATAATAAACGCTCGAAGCCACGGCAGGAGGCATTGGAACGCAAACTGCTGCAGCTGCTTGTGTATTGTATATGAATTTGAATCTGTGCCAGCGGCAGCAGCAACAGCCGCGGAAATCGAGCAATCTTTAGCGCATTTTACGCGCCCTCATGTCCTGTGTGCTCTTTTTTGTTTTTGTTTTTATTTTTTACGACCGTGTTTATCCTTGTCACATGGCAGCGTCTTTAAAAAAATTACCCACAACTTTGATGAACTCGTAAAATAAGACGAGAACGGGAAAGAGTGCGTGACGGAGAGGGGCGTGGCAGGCACGTGTAGGCGGTTACAATTGACGGCTGAATACAGTTCAAAAAACGGAAGAAAAAAAAATTGATTGCCTGGCAGGGCGTCTGAGAAAAATTAATGATGACTTTTATACGCAAGTAATTCGTGGCATTTTTATAATAAACCCCCACACACACACACACATGCGTACATAGACGCCTATAATTTGATTCGTTAGAGGCATATGAAAATGTGAGAAAGAAATTTGTTTTTGCTCTTCGCATTCAGAAAATATTTGATATAAATACACATAAGTATAAAGGGGAGGCTTGAAGCACACAGACAAATACACACACACATTCTTGCACACATTATGCGTAAGTGTTTGCTCGAAGGACTTTGAAAAATAAATCATTTATTTTATGCTCGTTTGCATTTATTCTGATTTTATGCCTATTTAAGTCTGTTTAGCATCCGGCGTACAATTTATAACGTAAACATAATAAGACAATCGGTCAAAAGAACTGCGCACACACCCACACACATACATATATACACAAACAATAAGCGGATCACACAAATTGACAAATATCGTATTCGGGAACAAAGTTAGCTCAGGTTGTCATCTACTAACAAAGAATTAGGGGCTGGCCTGTAACTGGAAGTTTTGTGCAAAGTATTTTGTTGCCACAGAAGTTTCTACAAGACTAAAAGTCAAGCCAAAGTGTTGGACACCTACTCTTCTTCTCCTTCTCCGGTGAGAAATGTAACAACTGTAGCGCAATTTGACTTGGTGAACATTGGCAACCGGATTGAGTCCTTGGGTTCCACGGCGTGGCAAGCAACAACTCAGTTGGTTGCGGTTAAAGACTTAAGTTATTTCTAAATTCCAAAATGGTTTGCCCTTTTTTCTATGCTATTTATTTAATTTATTATGCCCTTGCTTTGTGCTATTTGTGCTTAACTTGACCTTGCATTTAGAGCGGTATCAAGTGATTTTGTTTCTAGGAAATTTCTGTAGCAAATTTAGCAGAGGGAAATATAATATTTTGATTGACTCGAGCTTATCAAGCAAATAGCATTGTCCACTAGCCAAAGGAACGACGCGACGTTTCTGCGAATATGTAAAAATAAACTGTCTAACAGAGATAATGGCAACACAAATTTACGTAGAATTCGACAAGCGTACAATTTAACAAAACAAATCTAGGTAATTGGTAAGGGAATGTAGAATTTTATGAATTGCAATTTCAAATGATATTCTGGGTATAATTTAATTGATCACAGTTAAATAAAGATTTTTCGTTTAGTTTCACGATAAAAAAAAAATGTTTCTTTAATTAGTTGGTATTGATTTATATTATCTGTGGTTACTGCTTTAACCTCAAAGCCCATAATTAACGCACGTAATTTAGCCTCTGTTCAACGAAACTTTCAATTTTATTCAACCCAAAAGTGTAGCGATCTTATTAGAGTTAAACAGATTTCGCAAATGAAACCAAATACTTTTTGCGTTCCGACTGCAATGAGCCGGTCTAAATTGGCTTGAGCACGTAATCCCGCATTTTGAATCCGCTCAAAGCTGATTATAATCTTCTTAGTGTTCTCAAATTCACATATTTTTTATTGTGTTGAGCGATTCAATATCAAAGTGATTCTCGAATTACTTAACCTGCATAAATTAGTCCCTTCTCGGCACTTTTTTTTGGGTTTTTTAAAAGTTCTCTCTTGTCACGCGCTTGGCAAAAACTGCAATCAAAGTCAAATTGAAAATTAAATTTTCTTTAATCAGCTTTGGCTAACCTCATGGCAAGGCCACGCCCCAAAAAGAGCAGGGGGCGGCACACATACACATACACAACGAAACATGAAATATGCGAAATATGAGAAGTAAATGATTTTCATATTTCAAATTCTACCTGGCACCACTCATCCATCCTTGCGGCATGTTGTGGTTTTTGCGGTTTGGCAAAAGCTTTCGAATGTTGCGCTTTACCATGGCTAACAAAAATATGCACAACTAACGGCTGATACATATACAGATGTAGATAAAACAATGTGTGTTGCATTTACGCCAAACTCTGTTGCTATTGGGGAAACAAAAATGCATTTTTATTATTTTACTTAGTTTTCCGACTGATAGCAGTCTGATATAATCAATAGTCGCTGTTAAATGAGGTAACATCAGCTGCTCAGTTGCATTTCAAATGAGAAATAAAATAAGCTGACCAAATATACTTTCTCCCAACATACGAAATACTAGCTATGGAATAAGCCAGAGGCGAGCAATGGGCTGCTAACTAAGCTGTTAACTAGGCTTTTGGCATTGATTTTGACTCTTGTTGTTGTGCACAGTCTCAAGGTCAGTTCGATTGATTCAGGTCGTTTGAGAAATGTTGTCTGGTGTACATTTTGTGTTTATTTTTCCATTGAACGTATACTGAACTTTTAATTAGTTCGCTCGCTTGAACAGCACACCGGAAATTAAGCATCTGAACTAAACTGTCGAATGTTGCTTGTAATTTTTCTCTTATTTATTTTTGGCAAAAAAAAACACACTTACGCCCACACGAACATACACATACTCAAACCCTTTTTATATCCTTCGCCCTTTGTTAAAGGGTATACTGATGTTGTCCAAATGTATAAAACTAAAGGAAGAAAACATCTTTGACTCACTATGAAGTGTATATATTCTTGATCAGCATCAGCAGTCAAATTCATTATAGTGACAAATTCTCTTGGTTGTCGTTTCAAATTTAAAATTAATAATTTTACTTGGCTAAGGAGATTTACTCAATTTAAAAATGTTATTTCTTATACTCTGACTTTTTAAACTTTGTTCCAATATCGATGTGTACCATACGAGATGGTTTAAATATATTTTTGATAAGTTTTGACAAGGTTTAACAGGTATCTGCTAGTTAAGTTCTTTCCCGTCTATCGTTACTTCGTGTTTGGATTGCTGAAGCAGTTCGTGCGTGTCCTGTTAGGCAACACTTGAATAAAAGCTTAATTATGTTAAAGGGTAAGAGAGAGAAGCAAGAAGGGGTGAGTGTGGAAATGGCACTGATGCTGATTCTGATGCCAATGTTGCCATGGCAGCCGGCCACTCCTCCACACCTCACTCTGACCTCTGACCTCTTTCTTTTTAACCATTTTCAATGCGAATATAAAAATAGAAGAAATGTTCGCCATTAATTAGCGTTTTTTTTTAAGTGGCACGAGGCAGGCATTCATGCGCTGAAAAAATATTGAAATGCATTTTTCATGGCCAGAAGCACGCGCTTACCCCACTTAATGCGTGCCGCTGGAAAACCACGGATCCCGCTCTCCTTCTACCCTTGCAGCTTAATTTTTTATTCTGCAAAATGCATAAAAATGCAGCACATGAAAATGCAGAATGCATTCGCTCTGTCATGGAGCCAACAACTAGAGCAACAACAAAAAAAAACATTGAGAAGAGTATATGCATGCATATTGCATGTTGCCACCAGAAGCAGCTGCAACAGACTCCAGACAGCGAAGCATGTAAAATCCCTCCGAATAACAATTTTGTTCTGTTTTTTTTTTTTCGCTTCCGTGAAATGTTTCGGTTACGTCGTTATGTGGCATGTAGCAAGCAAGCGAAAGGCAGCCTTGAACTGCATTATTTACAAAAGCCGCTGTCATAAATGCACAAAAATTTACTAAGTGATTTTACGTGTTGCTGCTGCTGTTGCCTTTTCCCATATACTTTTTCCTATCACTAATTAAGAGTCACGCAAAGCTTTTATCCAGAGGCTTTAATTCGATTTCCGGCTTGATGCGTTTTTGTTTGTGCCAGCCGGAAATTAGTTTCGTTTATGTTGTTCCGCTTCGAACTTCTTTTTCAATATACTATTACTTCTTCCTCTTTGTCACACCTTTCACTAGGGATTTGTGGCTCATTGATTTTACACACATACACACACGCACACTCATACTGTGTTTTGCCCTATAAATTGCTGTGATTTTATACGGTCTAGACTCTTAAGTTAAATTTCTGTTATAATATGTCTGGTGAAGGATAAATTGTCGTGCTTAAACTCAAATGACCTTGATTTACAGTCAAATCTTGATTTAGGTATTAACAAGTACATAAAATGTGTATTGAGTAAAAACTTTATAAAATTTTCATTACTATATTAAAACTGATTTCATTTAAAATTTACGTAAATCTAAGTAAAACTTGAAAGAAACTAAGGTTATCATTATCGACTTCAGCATATAATTCTTAGTTAGATTTCAGGTGATATTTAGATATTTTCAGTAGAAAATAGTTGATTGTTTCGCCAAGTTCTAGATTGATAATATCTTAAGCCATTAGTTTTCTAAGGGTAACTAGCTCAGTCTGCTCGCTGAAAAGCTCATATGCATACGCATACCATACATATAAAAATATCGATTGTATGTTACTGGAATTTGTGTTAAATTGTTATATGCAGCAGCAACAGCTGCTGCTGCTGAGATATTGGCAAAGTTTTTTAGGCATCAATTTGCCAGAGATGCACGTACAACATTAACCGTATATTTGAAGCAGCTAGACAATGTCAAAAACATGGCTCGCAAATTGTAACAACACAATTTAAACAAAATACTTTAATGGTATTATCAAAAAAAAATGTTCTTTGAGTTATTTCTAAGGGTATGTAATAGACACAACAATATTTAATGAAATGCTTTAACTGATTGTAAGTAAGTAAGACAACCAATTAGGTTTGAATGTAACTAATCTAGATATATCTAACAAATTGTGTGGCTTTTTCAGGCAACCACAACAAATAAGCTAAATTTTATTCCTAATGAATTGGTTTACCATTTTCACACACACATACATTTGTATATATATGTATATCTCTTTTGAGACTATTGTCAGCTGCTTCAATTTGTGTGGAGACCTCAAAATAGACAACACTTGACAAAAAAAAAACAAATACCAGACACATTTGATATAAGCCTCATGACATCTCGCAAGCTAACTTGACACACAGACAAACAGACAGAGAGAGAGAGAGAGAGAGAGAGAGAGAGAAAGTCGAATTGAGTTTGGGCTTGTTAAAGTAGAATAAAAATTCGTTGAATTACAATAAAATCAGAGCAACAGCATTTGACATTACCCTTTTTGCCATGGTCACACACACACACATACATACAACCACACATGCTCACCTCTAACCTCTGAACCCTCCAACAGATCCCAAGCCCTATGCAGGCCACTTGAAGCTGTTGCTGACTTCACGCTCTCTGGGCTCGCTCTGGTTACGCTCTGTTTGTGCCTCCCACCATGTTGTTCCTGGTTTCTGACATTCTCACACCACTCTTGGACCCCCGCTCCCTCAAACTTAATACAAGAAGATTAAATGTACTGTCGCAGCGGGCTTTAGCGCTAAGCTCGAGAGCTTGCAACGCCGCTGCTCTACGCTTTTCATTGTGCCCGTGCTCGTGCTTGGGTCCATGACCATGTTCATATCCACATGTGTGTGCAAAAGAGACCGAGCTATTTTCGTGTTTGTGTTGCTTTTCGTTGATTGTATTTTGTATTTTTATTTGTGTTTGTATTTGGGTTTGTACTTTTACTCGCACAATGCTTTGGCTAAAAACATTTTCGTTTAATGCTCAGCTTTCGTCTCCTTTTTTTTTTCTTTGTAGTCAAGTGAAAAGTTAAGCTGCTGTCTTCGCCTTCCTTCCATCTTTGGACAGAGATTTCCTAAATTCTCCATCCATGCTCAATCGTCGCCTCAGTTGGTAAATCAAAATAAACATTGCGTTTTAGTTGCTTTGTTGCTTATTATGGCGGCACTCTCTATCTGCACTTAACCCACAAACCCACAGACATCTTTAAGTGTTGATGTCTGCAGTTATTTCTTGTTGCGAGGGCAACTTAACAGTCTACAATGTTTACGAAGGATTGTCTGATTGGAATGTTTTATTTTTAGAAATTTAAAATAAACATTTCCCAAAATCAACTATACAACTTAACCCGCCATTCTCTACATAGTTTCTTAGGAATTCTCATATTATATGCTGGGAAATGAGTTTAAACCTATTCGGATGGAAACCAAAAATTTTTTTTTCTTCAAAAAAAACTTTGAGTTATTGGCAACTAGATTATCAGCTGAGCAGTGATTATCCACCAGAAAAAATTTTTTTTTTTTTAAATAAAGATAATTCACAATTTAGCTTATTTTATTGATATTGTATAGAATACTTCTTAAAGCGCCTTCGCTAGCTTTTCTCATAAATCCCAGCGTCTCTGACACTGCCTGTCGTTTGGCCTTTGTGGCCAGCTGTCAAGTGTTTTTTGCCGCCCCCCCAGCGCCTGTATGTATGCAACATAATTTTTTTAGTGCGTTTAATATATTTACATATCATACAACATTTAGCTGTAGGCTTTCTCTCCCTGAGACTCTCTGTACCGCCTTATTTTTAAATTAAATTAAAGCACACATTTTGCCCCAAGGTGCTAAGATTACATAACTTATTCGCTGAGCCCTAGTAATTAATTAAATGTCTCATTTTATAGCGCTTTGTTGAGCAATTTTTTCACAAATGACTTAAAAGCACAACAAAAACAATACACACACACACACACTCGGCGCTGTATAAATTTACGGATTGTTACGCTTAGGCCACGTAGGCGTGTCGTCGGTCCTGATTTATTTTTAGCCTCAAAGCGTCACTCACTATAAAGATATTTAATTCAATTTACGTTTATGAGCTACAAAAACACGGTAAAAATAACAAAAACCATAAACAAAGTGTGGCTCTGAAACCTTTACAAGGTCGTCGTTGTCTTTGCCATTGTCAGCATTATGGGCAAACGCTGCGTATGCGCAACAATTTGTAGTACAGACATCACATGGACGTAATGTGAGAGGGGAATGCTCTTAAAGACACTAACTTTTTGCATTAGATGTTTAAGATTTGAAAATTGTTCTCTTCTAAACTCATCTGTACATCCGGGGATGCATCCCCTGTTTTCAGGTTTCTTTTCTACGCTTTTGTTCGCACTTACTTGTTGCTGCTTTTGGTCTACGTAGCAAAATACAAACGGTTGAATTTTTGTGGCTGTAGTTTAATATGTGATCCGAGAGCTTTAAACATGCCCATCACGTTGGCGTTCTATCTGTTTGCCTTCAAGGTACACACACACACACACACACACCTGTGTCAACAGGCATTCAAGTTTTATGCAAGCACTTGCCAAAGAGAGAGAGAGAGAGAGAGAAATCTGCTTCTCAGTTCATTTCATTTGGCTTGGCTTATGCAAACAGCCGCCTAGAGCCATCAGCCATCAGCCAGAGCCACTCGAGGAGCCAACAATTTAAATTCAATGCGCAAGTGTAAGCACCCTGTTGCTTACTACACCCAACCAGTTGCTGTTGCTCGCCCACCTACTGACACAATCAATCAACGAGTTCAAGTTGTGTTGTGAAACCCGGTTTTCAAGTCCTTCGCTGGTCTGGGTCTGGTCGCTTGAGAATTTCGCTTTGTTCTCTTTTAGGTGCGCAGAATAAATGCAAAATACAAAAAAGGTGCTCAAAAGGGGAATGTTGGTTAAAAAAAAACAAAAGCAAAGTTCACACTACGATATCCCAATTTTATATACAGTGCTCCCTCGAAACAGTGATCTAATTAAAGCCGAGGCTGTTCACTCTTTCGGGTTGTTCACTTAACCGAGTGGAAAAAATATTATTATTTATTTCTTTAATCCACTTTATTTTCATGGACTATGAAATTAAAGCTATGTACATATATATTTTCCATATCATATGTTTTTTGTACGCGCAATTTTATTTCTCAGATTTAATGGCGCAAATTGTTGACTTTGCAACCCCGAATCATTTATATCCCTGTCAGTGCTGAAACATTTTATGTTTACTCATATGAGAGGTTCACATAATCGAGTGTTCACTCTTTGGTGGGAGTATTATATATTTATATCCGTTTACTTTTTTTTATTGGGTACGCAGAGACAGAAAAGGGTTCAAGCCGCATCAGCGACCTGCATAATATTACGACAAATGTTAAAGAAGGAAAAAAAAACTTTTTCAATGAGTAAAACTTTTTTACGTGTAGCTTATTTTTGGGTTCTGTTTGCATTGTATTTAGCTGTTGCCCTTATTGATGGTACCGTTCGGGCAACTGTATGGCAATTTGCATAGATGTCAGCCAAAAGTGAACTCAAAAATTCATAACCAAATTGGATGGCAAATGCTTGGCAACATATATAAAAAGATAAATTTATTTATACATATACAGCTGTGGAAAAATATAAGAACAGTTAGGCACATTTTTATATTTTTCCAAATAATTTTAATAGTTTTTTGAGATATATTTTGTACTTTCACATTCACTTCATTTTGAATCAATTACTATTTGTGAACTATGATTTCCCTTTAAGATTTGTGATAAAAGTTAAAGTACCAAACTGGTGCTATAATTTTTTCCTCGCTGTATAATAAGTTAACTGTCACTCTTGGTTCTCTGTCTGTCTGACAAGTTTCGATGTTTCTAATTCGCACACACACACACACACACACGCAGTCGTAATGTCAATCATCTTTTTAGCAGCACACTCACCACACTTTACTTTTGCCGAGCTGTCGTCAGTAGAACTGAAATGATTTGTCAACTCGCCAAACGTTGCCGTCAGACTCCATCAGCAACTTGTCCATCCAACTGTCTCTCTGACTTTCTCTCTCCCTCCCTCACTCATTCTCCTTCTCTCTTTTTTTTATCACTCAGTCCAGCTGTCTAGCAGTTGGAGGTTTTGTAGGTGTTAGTAATGTTGTTTTAACTATGCTATGCATATTCTGGCAGCTGCATAAGCTTTTGCATTTACGACCTTAATTAAGTTAGCTTAAATGTGCTTTGCTCTTCGTTGGTCTTGGTTTATACTGTACGAAAAATCAAGGGTGATTAGTAAAAACAATCTACTATCTATAGATTGTATAAAACGTTGGTGTTTGTCTATAAAATAGCGAAAAATGTCATTTACAGTTTACACAGTGAGAAAGTTGCAAGTATTTTCATTATAAAATCACGCATTCGTAACTTTATTTCTTAATTGTTGTTGATTTCGGCAGAGTTTTACTGGATTCATGCAGAGTTTTTCAGTAAATTTAAAAAAAGATTAAAGTCAAGCTATAATTTATGTTTGAAGATTCAAGAAGAGTTTACATTGGATTCATGTAGAGCTTAACTTTATTTAAAAAGATTAGATTTTTAGACCACGTTTAGCCAGTTTAAACAATGTGTAATTGTTAAACGACAGCCACAAAACTCCGTCCCCAAAAACCTCATCCCATACCCACACGTTCATGATTTTATCACAGCACATAAATTGACATCGAATCGAATCGTATTGCTGTCGGCTACATTCGAATTCCATTAGGCTGATTTATGCATTGTGATGAGCGGGGCGTTGAAATTCGACAGTAAACAAAGAAGAGGAAGAGAAAGCTTGCAACATGGTTTAAATCCCGGTTGGCTTAATTATGCAAATCAGCCAACTTAAAGCTGATGATGCTGATATTGCTGCTGTTGTTTGAGGCGACACTTTGTTATGTTGCAAGCAACAGCAGTATGAGTATGCAACCGAGATGCCCGTGAATTGTTAATGACATTGACAATAAGGATGACGATGGCATTATTAAATGAAGAATATGTGTTGATCATTCCACAACAAGGATATCACAGAAATTGCATAGAGAGTGAGTGGGGTAAAGGTTGAGTGGTTGAGATTTTGCATATTTTATAATAAATGAAACGTGTGTCTGCAATGTTTAGCTTTCACCTCCACACAGGTCTGTACGGTCTTTGCATTGTATGCTTTGAGCTCGTCTACAATATATTATTTAAATGGAACGCTGCAACCAGGAGACGACACAGCACACAAAAGCGGCCACAGCTCCGTCCATTCGCCGCCTTCACACACTTCTTGTGTGTGTAAGTAAATATATGTCGAGTTGTTGTTGTTAGCACACACACACACACAAACAGGATGTGTCAGCTATATAATGATTACAGTTTCAGCTGATGCCATACAGATTGTTAGATATTCAGTCAGCCAGGCTGACAGAGAGACAGACAGACAGACGGGCGGAAAGACGGGCGGACGCACTTGACTGCGACAAAAGGCGTATTGATTAGTGTGAGCAGGTTTTACCATGGTTGTAGACAGGATTTCTGCTTGAGGTAGCAAAAATAAATGATTTATATGCAGCAGCTTACAAGACAAAAAATTTTTGATTTTACTCACAGTTAAGTACAAACTTAAGGTGATACAAAATATATACGTATGTATTAAAATAATATTATATTCCAAAATACCCAACAAGTACGGTTACATATTCACTCACTCATCACTGGTCAAACTTTGTATCACCTTAATTGTATAATTGCATACCCCTTTGTCTACTCCTATGTGCTGCTTTTGGTATTGCGACCTGTTCAACTTATCACAACTTCTCGACATACATACTAGTAATACTGCAATTTGCCAATGAATCGAAAAGCACGTCTGTATATTAATATGGTCATTGGTTTTGATTTGGATTACCATTTCGATTCAGCTTCCGATGTGGTTTTCTTTATTTTTTTGTTCGCCTGTGGATTTGGGTAACAGTTTCAGTTTAAGTTTCGGACTTTGTGTTGGGTGCGTGCTGCGGATGAAGTCATGAAATGCCTTAAAATGTCATAAAGTGCCATAAAAGGCGTTGGGGCGTGCAAAGTGCCGCACAGGAAGCAAAAACTAATGACTCCACCCCACATCACAGGACAGGCCTGACATAAATACATAGTCAAAAAAAAAGGGACACACACCCACAATCGGGAGAGCATGGAAACATCAAAGCAAATGCCAAAATGTCTGCAGGCTTAATCGGTGCAAAAAAAAGGGAAATCTGTGACAGAAAAAGGCAGAATTTTTTTTTTATTTTTATGTATGACATTTTAAAGCATTTCTTTATACCCTGCGAAAACTAAAGGGTTATATGAACTTATTGTAATAAAGCTAAGGCATTTGACTTTATGGAATAACTTTGTTAATATTTCAAACAAACTTTAAGTTTTTAAACCGGTTACAGCTATGTCTGTCTGTTGAACAAAAATAACTAGGAAAACTTTTTGCCTGTCAGTTTTACTGCTACGTCTTGAACGGAGGATGATGATGATGCTGATACTGATGAGCTGGTGAAAGTCCACAATTAGGCGGCCTGTCAACGAACGTAACGAGAAGAAGGCTTAGATCAGAAAAGCCAGACCAACAAAGCACCAACTTAAGGCCATCGTTTGTTGTGTTGTGTTGTGGGTTGTATCGAGGCTAAAGCAAAATGAAAAAGTTTTTAATCAGGCAACGTTGGCCCAGTCGACAGGTCCCAATCCCAGTTCTGTAACAGTACAGTTCTCTGCCCTTTAGGTTTTTCACTACCCTGGCCGTGACAAACTTTGTAATGAGCAACGTTTTGCGGCTAATAAACATTTGTTTGTTTTCTCCCATTTGCCAATTTAGTTGCCATGACGCCATGTTTTTAATTGGCAGACGCCGCTGTTTGGCTACTGGATTTGGGCCACCCCACCCCCCAACCCACTATAATCGCAAACCCTTGAGAGGAGCAACAGTTGACGCTCCGCAAGGCAATCACATATTTTATTAAATTGCCTCCCAACACTGGCCATAAAAAGTAAAGAGAGCGCAGCAACAACAACATCACAATTCATTACACCAAAAAAAAATAAAACGTCAAAATATACTAAGTACAATGTTATGAAATGTCTTTCAAACCGTTGGAAATGACGCATACGCTAACAAACAAAACCTTCGAATTCTGTGTATAAGCTTTGCTTGTGTAAGCATACCGCACTTGCTTTTTCAATTCGCACACAGCTTATAGCACGCACTTCACGCTAGAAACTCTTGGGAGTTGCAAGAGCACATGTGCTCATGTATGAAATTTGCGCCGTGGGCCCAGTTATTACATTTTGTCACACTTCAACCCAATTTTTACTTAGTTAGTTACGCTCTATTTATGCAATTGCTTTGAGCATTTGAGATATTTTTCTTTGATTATATTTTGTTTATTTAATTAATTGCGCTTTGATTTTGGTAAAGAAATCCTCTGTTATTATTTTTTGGTAATTTGTAATCATATTGCCTTGCCTCAAATGGCTGAAGTGCCATACCAATTGAGTATCTAATCACATTGTTATCGAACTTAATCCCTAAATTGGAAATTTAAAAGCCTCTGCTTAGTGCTCTTCAACGATATTAAAGTCTTTAGTCTTACCAAAAATACGAGCCAGCTTCTCTTTTTCTTCTTTTCTTTTTCTTCCCTCCATCTTGTTTCTTTATTTTTGTTTTATTTTATTTTTTTTGGGCATTTAAATTTACTTGGCTAAGTTTTTTGGGTGGCGCGCAGTGAAACTTTTTTGGTTATCCTGCTGCCGGCTTACCTGTGTACCCCCATTTACTGATTGTTCTGATTATAATAAACAGCTGCAGGTAAAAGGACCCAAAAATAACAACCAAAAAGTAAAAATCAAATCGCAAGAATTAACCAACTGTGCCAAAAAGTCCTTGTTGGACAAAACTCTTCTTTCGTCTTCAGCATTTTTGACAAAAAAAAGGTCGAATGGATACAGCGCCTGTTATATTCAATAGAAAATTATGTTTTTTATTATATTGCCTGCTGTAGCAACGCAACGAAAATTGGCAATGAAATTGTAATAAAATCAACTTGAAATATTTGTACGTGTTTTTACTTTGACATTCTGAAGCTTTTGAACTTTATATTGCGTCGCGGTTGTTTGTGTTGTTATTAACGCTATACATATATATGTATATAAATATGTAAGTGTGGGTCATGGAGCGGCGTAGATGGGAGACACAGTGTCAAAGTGACAGCTATTCCCCTGCAACGAGAGCAAAATGTCCATTGCCCTTTAAATCGCTGAGCCACGCTTGGGAATCATTTTGTCTCGCATTAAGCACATCCAAAAATTTTCCAACTTCACAAACTTGAGCATTTTCCTTCACACTCCACTTTCGGGGGTGCTACTTATTTTCAGGTAGCTGACGAGCAAATATTTGCATATTTTATACTTCCCGTCACAAACAAACAACCTAATACCGAATGTTGAATTTTCTATCGATTTTTGTCATGATGTTGCGCTTCTAAATTTTCAGTTGTTATGACTTAAATACTCTGCAACTGTGTTATGGAAGAGTGTTGTTTTTATTAAGTTTGGAAAGAATGAATGTGTCATTTATTATAAATCATAAGTTTTAAATACAATCTTAACGCTTCGCAAAAAAGTTAACTGGCAAAAAATAGATTTTTAGCTTTGTAATGCCTAACTGCGATCCTTAATGAAGTGACTGACTGACTGACCGCTATCAACGTACAGCCCAATCGCTAAGGTAAAGCGATCTAATTTTGTAGCCAAGTGAAAGCTTATGTAGAAACATTTTGAGGTCAAAGATTACATAGCCCAGCCAGCTGCTGTGCTGATAAAGGTATTGTTTTCTGTTTATAAAGCAGCTTTGTTTCGAAAAAAAAACAATTTCTAAATCAGTTCTGTTAATTTTGAGTTATACTTTGATTATATTTTTTTTTAATTAAATAAATAATCTCAATTTACAGAGTATATTCTTTTTTTCGCTCACACCACATGTCCTTCTTCTGTTAGTCGATTTACACACACACACACACTCACACTTGTTAATGTTTGTTCTCCACTTTAGCGGCCACCTCTACCCAAATCCAGCACACTTATAACAACAACCACGTTGAGATCCGCGTGTGCTGTCGTTATATTCACAATGACACAGGAGGAAGTTGCTCTTCGTTCGGTAAATGTGGGAGTTAAATTTTTTATAAATAGACAATAGCCCAAGCATGGCTATCGAAGGCGGAGACCAGAAAAAGTGCAGACCATAATGGTGACAAGGGGGGTTAGGGGCGAAAAAACTTGTAGCTCTAAGCGCGCATTTTATTGCCGCGTGGGAAGCACTAATGAAATCAATGAAGATTAACATTAAATCAAATTGTGGCAACAATGAATTTTGCAAACTAAATCCATTAGACAGAAAGCCCAACAGCAAATAACGAGTAAAGAAAGGAGAAACGGGGGAGTAAGGAATAAGTAAACTTGCAAGTAGAAACAATTAGAAACTGCAAGCAATTATTTAACGTGGCAGGCATAGCGATTTATCAAGCATTAAATGAAATGATAAACGATATATGAAATGCAATTAATTAAATTGAAAACTCAACAGCAACATGAACATTTCAACACAATCAAGTTTATGTGTGTGTGTGTGTAGAGGAAGCTGTGCTTCAATATTTGCTTATTGTTGTATCGATTACGGCCACCATTTAATTAAACAACCCAATACATATTTGCGTTGTGTTTGAAAACATTGTTTTTTCATTTACACAACATCTGAATACACATTGAGGCAACAATACAAAACTACCAATGTGAAGATGATTTTCATTTGATTTGATTGAAGTTGGCGTGTTGGGTTTAGAAAGCTGTTTCTGTGTTTTCTTTTTTTTTTTTAATGATTTTTCACATGAAACCCCAACTAAAATTCTCATTTTAGACATAAACTCAGTACTTATTTTTTTTTTTTTCATTATTTTTAGTTTTACGTTTTGGGTATAAGAAAAACTTTGCGTTGAAAGATGTTTTGAGTTTGTAAGCTCACCTCAAAGCACATATATTTAATGCAACTTCAATGCATAAATAAACTACGTCCCTGTGTATTGTTAAGTTGAACGCGAAGCGAAATGCGGTGTATAGAGTCCAGGTCGTTTTGGGTTTTACCTTTGCTTGTCGAGCACAAAGGATCTATGTATGTGAACACACATATTTTCAAATGTATGTATGTACACACATACATACGAGTATATCAGTCCATCCATCTATATATCCTTATGCATTACAAAATGAATTACAAAATTTGAAATGCGTGTATTGAAAATGCTACGTGTTGTTGCTGTTGTGCGCATGCAAATGTGCAAAATAAGGGAGAGAAAATGGGAAAGGGGCATTGGATGTGAGAGCATTGAAGCATTTTATAATATGCGCAAAGATACACATACATGCATAAATACGTTGTGTCGTACAGCAGTGTAATCGTTGTACACATATTGAATCCATAAATAAATCCTTAAGCAAAAATTGTAAATGTCGGATTAAGTGTATCACGAAGCGCACACATGTACCTAATCTCTAGGTGTGTGTGTGTGTGTGTGTGTGAAAACTAAATGGCAAAAACTACGTTAAGCTATTGTTGCCTGTTGCTTAACGTTTGCCAGCTCTGTTGATTGGTTGGCTAAAGCTGGCCTCAGGATATGTTTTCAAAACGTGGCTACATCAAAACAACGCTAATTCCTGTCAGCACACTTACAACAACAACTACAATATCATAGACACTTCCACAAAATAAAGTGCTACATATAATAATTATGTACTTGCAAGTTCCAACATTGTTATCCTATTAACATTGCTCGACTAACAAGCAAAGTTAAAATACAACTTGTTCAAAAATAGAAACCTTCTCCAACCTGCCCGCAAACATTATTCAAAAAATATTACATTTGATGTAAAAAAAATTAACGTCATTTTATCTTTTTTACTCACGATTCGTTTTAATCCAATATCACCAATAAATATATTCATGAATTTTTAAACACAGCGAGACGCGGACAGCACAATCTATATATTTGCTGGTGTTTTTTTTTTTTTAAATTTATTTTTTAATTTTATTTTACGATTAGCCAAGCGCCAGAACACGGGCAAACGCTGTAAAGTCCATCAGAAGACTGACTCTCGCTACTTTCCGGACCTGTCACTGTGAATTGAAGCTGGCTTTGGTTCTGGCTGTCTTTTTCTACCTCTAATGCTTAAACTCAAAACTGGAGTTCGGCAAAATACACGAAGTACACCGAAAAAGTTAAGTGAAAAATAACTGTTGCGTCGCAAAGGGGAAATGTGAGGGAAAAATACTCAAAAGAGCGAAAGGGAAGGAAATTTATAAAATTTCCCCGCAATTGTACTAAACATTTGAATTACCGTGGGCCTCAAAAGCAACAAGTTTGTTTCGCATCAGGGTCAGACGTGCGCCCAACATCATCAACGTTATTATTATCCCCATCATCATCATCATCATCATCATGTGTTACAATAGTTCAAAACATTTACAAAAAAAAAAAAACATCGATGAGAAATGTGTAAAGAAAAGCAACAAAAAATTTGACGCGAACTGTGGAACAGCTTTGTCAATGTCAATCGTAGGCGTGCCTCGGGGGATGTGGACATTTACAGCAACTAGTGGTCGTTCAGTGGCTCAACTTACACACAAGCAGAAGCAGCAAGAGCAGCAGTAATGGCAACAGTAGAAGTTGTAGCCGCCAGTAGAGTAGAAAGAATGGCAGCCAGCTACAAATTTGTTTACGCCTAATTGGGCTACGCTTACAAGCCGCAAACCACCCAAAAAAGTGTGCAGCATAAATTTCAACGCTTTCATATCGATTACACTTGGTACACTTACTTGCTGGGCATATTTAGTTTGTTGAGTTGGGATGTTTAATAGATATTGAAAGATTTATGATATTTTTTTTTTCATTTTCTATACTAAGTACTAAGTACAAAAAAAAAATGATTTGTAAATTTTGACTTGTTTCTAACGTTTTTTATGTAGATAACCAGCAAATACTTTCTATATTATTGAGCTGTCAAGCTAATCTGACAAGTACAAATCAATCAAAAAATTTTCTTATATGGATATTATTTGATCTAGAGAAACTATAATCTTATGTCGAAATGAAAGAAAAAACTCCGTAACAGTCACACAAAGCAAACAAATACTTTGACAATAAAAATACTTATCAAAATCCAACAATCAACTTTCTATGCATATTTTATAGACTACTCAACTTGCGTTAAAGGCAGGCTATTTGATAATTCAACTTGCAACATGCGGATCTAAAATGTATCAAGTAAACAAGACAACAAGAAACGAAAAAAAAAATGAAATATGTCAGACAGCACTCAAAAATTTTGCTACGTATGAATAAGTTTCTACATAAGAGTGTTTTGTGCGTGTGTTTTGTTTATAGAGCATAAATCAGAGTTTCTCCAGACAATGGCCTGCCATTCGCATATGGGATATATATGTGTGTGTGTGTGTGTGTGGCCTTGCCCCACAGTAAAAGTTGTGTTGTGAGTGTATGTATTTTGTTAAGCATTTGTGTATGCGGCTTGTTGGGGCCATAAAAAGATTGCACATGGCTTCGGCTCGTTTCACTTGGCAATTTATAAGGCCATCGGGCAGCAAAACAACAACAACGACTACAAAAGCAATGTGTACAAAGTCAATTTCTACTTGAATATTGGCTTCAATTAGTAAAATGTGCTATAGCCACAGCTACACTCAACACACACACACACACACGAACTTATTGTGGCAAATAATTGATAGAAGCTGCAACATCAAATGCAAAAGCTTTAGCACAATTAAACGCTACAAAGGATTTATCGATTGTCCTTTTGCCAATGGGCCAATTCAATGTAATTAAATCTCTCCAATGTCTGCTAATGATGTGCACTTGAGCACTGTGGTCTGCTCTCTTCTTTCTCTCTCACTTGTCTCTCGCTTTCACGCTTGCCACCTTATTAGCCCAACGAGAATTGAATGCAACTGAAAGACTCAAGTTAACAGCTCGTTTATTTGATAAGCTGTCGACACACAGCTGCACACGGCAAACTCTAATCAAATTCATTGCTTACAAATTTATACTGGAAAAGCGATTATTTATAAATGCCAGACGGAAGTGTAATGTCAGCCGGATGTCGCGCTCAAAGATGACAGCACTGAATTTACTGCTTCTAAGTATGTGAACAAGGCAAACCAGACATGAGCTACAGGTATCCAGCCGTGAGCACTGAGTAAAAAGTAACTTTGAAAATGAAAGAATAGAAAATAGTAAGAAAGAGGAAGTTAGAAATGAAGTTGGGATGCCTTGAAAACGATCAAAATTCGAGAAAGTACCCTCTAGCATGTTCGAGAATCATACTCAAACATTAAAACAAATGCTTTGAATTTGAATCATGAAATAAATTAATGCAAGATTGAATTTTTCTAGAGCAAAATAATCAATATAAAAAAACTTTTATTAAATCTAAAATAGTTAATGCTTTAGTTTGCATCTGCAAAAATTTTTACATAAATAAATTTTTGGCTTACGAATCGATTCAATCTTTATATTGTAGAAGTTATCTTAATTTATTTTTCCAAGTGTGTGATTATGCTCATGTGCGCTTTTTTGGGAAAAAGATGTCTCCTGTGCTGTCTTAAGGCTAATTATGATATTTTATTATTGCAGCCGTCGTTCGTCCAACACACACAAAAAATATCTCAAAGCAAGTGAAAAACATTTTTTTCCTCTCATTCTATCTCTTTCTCTCTTTAGCTGTTGGTGTTGTTGTATTTAAGCTGTTTGTTTGCTTAACGTTGATTTTCGGTTGGGTTGCCTGGCTAGATAGTTTGTTGCTTTATCTGTGCTCCGATTCGGCTTCACCTTGCACATACCACTACTAGGCAAACTCATTACGAAAAATGAACGTCCTGCGGCGTTCAAACAAAGCAAAGTTCCCTACCTGAACACCCACACCCAACCTACACACTACCTTTAACACCCTCCATCGCATGTCATGTTAATGTATACACATGGAATGTGTGGGTGTGTTTGTGTGTGCAGTAGCTTGTTTATGCCAAAATTTGTACACACTTACAACCAACCCACCCGAATATCGATTTTGTTTGATGCTTAGGCCAGACCAAAAACGATGTAACGACATGCCAGCAGCCACCACCCTTAGGCGCAACAGCCGCATTATCATAATAATAATCATCGTCGCTTTCATTATCGTCTTTGGCCCCTGTTGTAGGTTTCTTCCGTTTGAGTTTATTTGGTGCTTTATCTTATGCCACCGCGAATTTTCAACATATTAAAAGCGTGTAAAATGCCAAATACAATATAACAACCAGTATATATGGTACATTGTATACACAGGGTGTTTGTCCTTGAATGGCTTGGTTCAGTTAACTTTATTATCTCAAACAGCTACGATAAATTTTCTTTAGAAGGTATGGGAAAAAGAATGAGTGCCTGTTTACATATTTTATTTATAAGAAATAAAATTATTTATAAACTAATGTCAAAAAAATATTCAGGTCACATAATAATTTCCTCGTTTCACACCTCAAAATTCTTTTGTAGAGTGGGACATTTTAACCATAGAAAATTGCTTTTGAACAAACAGTCTTGTAACACCATTGAGAATCACCCTGTCTACTTTGAAGTTATTGCAAGCTTGGAAAACTTGTGCTTCTCTACCTTTTACGAGTTGTTTTGGTTACGTTTTTATGCGAAAACAATTACACTTGAGCTGCAGCGGTTGCTACGAAGTGATTTCTCCGAATGTGTTTGCCCTCTACTTCTTTGTATTGTTATGACTGTGGACCTGCTGCTTGATCCTATTTGTTAAACCCTATACAGAATTGAAATTTAGTAGTTATTGTGTGGGTAATAGTAGTTTCGCCTTCTCCCTCAGTTAATTAGCTGATGCAAAGGTTTTTTCAGTCGGAGTTCCGGAAATGGCAAACGGCGAAGGGCTTAAGCGCAAATTCTTAGAATTGCTTTTAAAAATGTCCTCCACACACACACACACACACACATAAACACAAAGGCACATGTATACGAGCATTAATGCTTTGCTTTTATGTCAGCGATGCTTTCTCTTTTTTTACTTTTCTCAAAACGGCAATTGCATTGTGCCATTTTAAATCAGCTTATGGCTGCAGCTGCAGGTTGCTAGCCTTACTGCAGCTTGTGTGGCAAGGACTTGAACCAAGATCCATGAGAAAAAAAAAATAAACAATGCATTTAGACAGAGTCGTATGTTTGAAGGGTACAATAGCTTATAGAGAATAATAAATACACACTCTGCTCTTGTGCTCAACAAGAGTTTATATTATTTATGAAAAATCCCTTCTTCTCTGGCACGCTATGAAATATTAATTGCCCTTTAATTGGAACTTTACTTATCAGTCGGGGATCACTCTCTCGCTCTCAGCAGATGGAACTTTTATGAGCAAGCAGTTATTTTGCATTTGCTTTTTGCACTGCTTAGTTTTGCATAATTTTAACTTTAATTCAAAACACATTGATTTTTGTTCAAATTATCGTTTGACCAGTCTTTTTTAGCTGAAACGACGCGTCGCGACGGCCCTGACAACTTCATTTGCTGCTGCAAAGTGTTTTCTGCTGTTGTTATTGCAAATGCTGTTCGTGTGATAAAATCCTGGGCCATTTTATTGTTCCCATTATTGTTGTTCTTGTTGTTGTGGCTGCCGCTGCTTGTGAAAAATATTTGCACTCAATGCCAAGCACTCGGCGCCATGCCTGCCTTGCTTAAAAAACCAAAGCACCAACAACTTTCAAATACTCTCAGCCCTCAATCCCCAACCTTCAACCCCCAACCAACGCAAGGTCAGCAGCAGCAGCTGCTTCAATTGGAGATTACCTTGCGGATGCCGCTCTAGCTAAAGCATAATATCCTGGGGTAAAACTTTTGTCGCCCTCCCGCATCAAATATCTGTGCTAAAAAGGGGAAAGCCGCAGCGAAAGCTTTCAGGAGTTAAAGTGCAAGCTGGGTGCTGTTGCGGCATTAAACAAGTTTGGCCTTGGCATAGCCACAGAGACACCAACAGACGCCATTTAAATACAATATTTCCACTAATTCATATTTAACTTACAGTTGACATTGAATTGGGAATACAGTAATAAACTTTTACGTCCTTGCTATTTTAAACCAAACCATCTCTTTATTTTCATAATTTATCGAGTGTTGTTGTCGTTATGTTTTATAAATGTACAATTTTCAAATAGTTAATATAGTATGTATAATATTTTAACATTTTTTTTCTTTTTGCATTTTTACATAATTTATATTCGCGTCAAAATATAAAACGAAAAATGTTTAATTTTTATGGTTGCAATTCTCTTTTTTGTACGTTGTTAAAATTAAACTAAATGGACTGAATGATGGTAAGTTTAGGGTTAATGTGTGCAAGAGACGACTCTAGCCGTAACTAGTCATAAATTGTATTTAGCTTAAGTGATAGTTGCCACCACACACGATTTCTTTAAACGTATCTCCCTCTCATTCTATTATTCATTCTGTTACTAATACTACGAGTATTTGTTTTGCTTTTGTTATAGTATGTTTTTTTCGTTTCTTTGTAGGGCTGTAATACTTTCGACTCAGCTGAACTTTCTCCTTATATGTATGCACTAATATTACTACACTACACAAGCTCTCTGTGCTCGCATTTACTTACTTTCTAAGTTAGTCATGTTCGAATATGTGTAACTTCAAAGCTCTGCGAGCGAAATGGTAACGGTTAACAATAGAACATGACTAATTTTTAGACTTATGCAGTTAATATATAAATAGATACTAATTATGCATTCCATGAATGTGCAAATCTCGTCTGCCATTTCAATATAATAAATCAAGTTGAAGAGTTTATGCGACTTAAGTTTAAGGTATTCTTTTTATGTTTTCTTTACATACAAGTAAGGCGTAATGTGTGTCGGGCGGGGCGTGGTGTCGGCTTCAGACATATTAACATACAATATACATACATATATATATATACCTTTATATATATATAAATAATTGTGTGTGATTTATAAGTTATAATATATATCGTAAATTTTTACAAGTCAATTCAAAGAAAAATAATAAATAAACGGTTAGGACAGAAGCACATTGAACTTGAAACTAGTAAAAAAAAAACCCAAACTGAACGATGCAACTGTGCAACTTTCCAACTGCCACATGAGGCGATAACGGTGTCTGAGGCTGTGGCTACTCGGCTGCTTCCAGTGTTAGTGGCGACTGTTGCAGCGCCATTCCAGCTGCTGGTCATTGACGCGGATGCATTGGTGGCGCATGTTCTCGATAAGCCTTCAGTTTTGTTTCCATGGCCTGTAAGACAACAACAACAATTAAGATGGTCAATAAAACAGTTGACAAAAACGTCAGCACAAAGTGTAACAAAAAAATTAAAAGCACATAAAAACGTTTACACAAAATTTAAAGTGTTTTTTTATTAACGTAAGCAAATTAAATAAATGCAAGCGTCAAGAAAATAAAAGCCAAAAATCATAAATACAAAAACGTTTTAATTAGCAATTTAATGGAGGCGTCTCTACGGCAGGCACCGAAGAGTCTTGTATGCTGCGCATGCGATCCGCAAAACGCTTAAACATATTTGTGCTAAATTGCAAACTGCCACGACGCTGTGCAGCAGCAGCAGCAGCAGCAGAAGCAGAAGCAGGAGGATTAGTGCAATCTGTCCAACTGATATCGCTGCTGGTGGGCGTTGTTTGAGCGTCGCTGCTGCTGGCGCCGCTGCCAACGCCGCTGCTAGTGCTGCCAAAGGCGCGGCGAAAGAGACTAGATTCGCTATTGGGCGACGACAGCGTTTCACGTTCACAGATGCAACGAAACTTTTGACAATCAGGACATAACAAGGTCTTGTCCCACTACAAAAACACATATGAAATAAATATTGAACAAAAAAGCAGACAAAACAACAAAAACCATTAAATACAGAACATTTAAAATAAGTCAAAGAGTAAGCGTTCCTTTTACCAAGCTGGGATAGATTTTTTTTTGTTTTAAACATAGGAAACTTACGTTCAGTTTTCTTAACATGTCGGCCACAATGTTGAGCGCCGTGGTGCGGGAGCTGGCATTCATAGCATTGCCATTGATAAGGTTCTCAGGATCTGCAAAAAGGAAGCAAACACAAAAAAAAAGAACACAGCTTTGGTTAGTTATAGGCCTAAAATACAATTAGTAGACAAATGACAAATTAATATTAGTTACAACAAACAACAAACACAATCACACACAAGCACTGTCTACGAGAAATGTCGGCAAACTCTGAATATTTTGCTTACATTTAATAATTTTGTGCATACAAATATACAGAAATGTAAAAATGAAAATTGAAAAAACAAATAAAAAAACTTATATATATACAATGTGCAATTTTTATGTGTTGTGATTGTGGTTTTTAAACTAGATTAAATTTGTTGGTTTTTGTATAATTTGGTTCGTTTTAGGATGCGTTTTGTTTGCTTCAATGAATTAATTATCTTACTTTTAAGCGAATGTTGCTGTTGATTATATTCGTTTCTATTAGCTAAACTGCCATTTAGCGAACTAACGCTAACGCTTGAGGCTTTTGTTGCAGCGGCATTGTCATGTTGCAATATATCGCCATTTCCCAGAATACCATTTGGCAGCGATGCTGAGGAATTCATCGAGGTGTTGCCTGTTAAGTTTACTGTTGTTGCTGCTGTAACTGTTGTGCCATTCGCTGGCGTATAGCGCGCTTTTACATTCAGCTCCTGCTTGAGATCTACAAGCAGAATTGAAGTCAAACAAAGTTGGAATTTAGGCTGATATCACAAAACGCACCGCGGGTCTCGTCCATTAGCCGCTGCAGTTTCTCTTGCAGCATCTCCTTTTCGTCCACCTCCATCTCGAGTAGGGCGTTCTTTTCATAGGCTTTGTCTAACATCTTCTCAAAGTCTACTATGCTTTCGTTGAGAATGCGATGTGCACGCTCCAGATCATCGTTTTTCTGCTCCAATTGTCGCAGATATTCCTTCATAGAATCGCGCTCTTTTTTCACCATCTCATACTGCTTATCCAACATTGACATTTCAATGCCATGTGAGTCTACCTTGAGCTGTTAAGTATTTATTGTTTAATAAATGTTTGTTTGTTTGTGTGTATCTGCATCTACGCACCTTCAGCGAATCGTTCTCTTTTTCTAACATATTAAGCTTGGCTCTGAGATCTTTGATTAAACTCTGTTTTTGCTCCAGAGTGGCGTCCATTTCAGCTTCCATTTCTCGCGACTGTTCGACATATTCATCATACTCCTGTTTAACATCTGTCCACCTGCAAAAGCACAAAGAACATAAGTTTAAAAAAAAAAAGAAGAGAATGATTTACTTACTCTTTGTGGTACTGTTTGGACCGTTCTTTCCAGTATCTGCATTCGTCCTCGACACTACTAAACATTGGTGGGGCCTCCATTATTTTTAGATGTGTTTGTGTGTATCGGTGGTCAATGTATAAAACTAAACTGGGCTTGAAATGTTCGTTCGTTCGTTTTCTACTTTATCTATTCCTTAACAAATTCGTTTAATTAGGCTGTTAGCTGCTTCTTAAGTTTTGTGGCACTTAACTACCAATTTTCGATTTTCAAAAATTAATTAAGCCAAAACACAGTTGTTGATAGTAAGTGGATCTGAAAGCGATTGAAGAGAAATGTGAAAAATCAATTAGAAACAGGTGTTCTCCGCATTGTTGTTGCTGTTGTTTGTGTTTTTTTTATGCACGCTGTGCCAGCTAAACAAACAATTGTGACGTTGACGCCACTTTGGCTCTGCGTTTCCCGTACCTAAGCCAACAACAGCAACAGAAACAACAACGACATCGTCAAAGATACGACGAAGTTTCCAATACAACAACGCGCATCAGCAGTAGCACAAAATGAAATCATCGCACAATTTTCACACGCATGTTTTATTAAAATGCGACTTTAAATATGCATTACAGCACATTGCTGGGTAGTTTGCATGCGTTACTCACTCTTTAGAAATAATTTGACTATGTTTTCTTTGGTTTATTTACATAAAAACCGCATATAAATAAGTTATGCCTGTAAAAATTTACCACTACTCCAAAATGTACAAGCCAACCTGTAGCCCTGGCCTAGTGTTGTACAGTACGCTAGGCAGCCCTGTGCAAATGCAGTCGATGATTCTGTTGCAGTTGAATTTAAATGCAATTTTTGTTTCTCTTATACATATATTAATATATATTATTTGTACGTTACACTGTTTTGTTACGATTAAACATTCTACGAGTTTTACGTCTCCGCTTCGTTTTCTTGACGTGAAAATCAGATTTTTCCAAAGGTCGACCGGGAAATACAATGGATCTTGTTGCTGTATTATCACTGCTGCTTTCATTTGATATATGAAATTCAACATCCAAACCTGTATCCGAGCTATCGTCAATAATTTGCGGGGCATTTAAAGTCATGTCGCGCATTGAACTTGGATTGCTTGAAAGTTGTGTGGTCTCGCCCTCGCCAACAATTCGAAGAGGCAGTGCATTAAATGAGAAGCTTTGAGTAAATAGGCGCTTGCGGAATTTTCGCCGTACGCATCGATTTATTCTTTCTGTTTCTGTATCACTCGAGCTACAGTCTTCGTCCTTTGATAAACTACAGTCTGCATCTATTATAAACGATTTTCTTGTCTTATCTTGCGACATTTTAATATGTAATTGTGAAACATTTTGTAAACACGCACATCAGCTGGTCTACAATGATATCTCTGTGCCATGGTCACACAGACGACTGCAGGGCTGGACAATGCATTCAGATAAGTGTGCCCACATTTTCAAAACAGTGTGGCCAGTTCACTCAACTGTTCGTCGACGGCAGCAGCAGTGCAATTTCAACAAAATAAGGTAAAATAGTATAGAACAAAAAGACATACATACATCAAACAATTAGCACTATTGTATACATAAACTTAATAAGTGATTAAAACTAAAGTTGTGTGCTGGACCAATAAGAGTGACCCGGCAGAAACGACCATAAAATTGATTATTGCGGCGCATGCCGAAAAGGGAGGATTCAATAGCAAAGTGGAAAACAGAATAGAAAAGAAAAAAAACAAAGAAGGAAAAAACCATAAGCCCATACACCAAACAAAGAAATCGCGAGCTACTATTGATCAAAATATGATTAAAGGGCATTCTAACAAGACTGTGTGTACCTCTTTGTATATTTTGCTTACTTGCAGTCGAAGCATTTGCGTTGCGGTATTAAAATAGAGCAGCAGCAGTTCCAACAACAACTACGACAATTGCAATTTGGGTGCATTGCTAACGGGAGTTGAGCATTGTGCAAAAAACAAGTAAAGAAAAACAACGCGCCACCATGGCTGATCCCGAGAGACAGAGTTTGATCAACAAAGACGAGCCCACATCGGCCTCGTACACATCATTTCCAGCAGAAGGCACCGAAAATCCTGGCAGCAGCGCTGCTGCTAATGCTGATGACGGTACGTATGTTTACCCTATTTTGCGTGAATTACCAAGTGCGTTAACCCCGTCCGTCCGTAATATCTCCCACCACCCGCATGCGTGCGGATCTATGCGGGCCGAGCAGATTGTCTCCGGTTTTAGAAACCCAACAAGTGTGTGCTCTACATTGCAGCCACTATGATTTGCAGTCGAAGGCCTCTCGACTTACTTTTCACTGCTTAGATTTTCACACATCGCCTAACTGACTCATAAAAAAAGTCTGCATGGGAGTCGGTCTGGGTGTGGGTGGGTGTGCGGGGACAATATAAACTACTCGTTTTGCGCAACATTCGCACAAAGTTTGTAACTTGATGCCGAAACGCAGTCGAATACGCAAAACATTTCTATGATTGGAACTACAGTTCACGTTATTTAAACTGTGTCATAAGGTTCATAACAGGTGTTTCCAATTGGTGGAGTTATTGCAAGTTTAAAGATCTGATCTGACAGTTAAGGTGTAATTATGTACACAAAAATATAATATGAAAAAGTTTGCTTATAAAAATATCTGACTTTTTTATCTTTCCAATGAAGAGTATAAAATTTTCATTGTTTGTTTAAAAATCTGTTCATTGTTTTGTTTATGCTTTCATATCACAGCACAAGCTGCGCTTTCAGCATCGGTAGCGTCGTCGTTCAGCTGTTTTAATCAGCAGGCAAAGAGAGACATTTTTATGAGTCATGCGCCTGTTTTTTCATTATCGTCGGGCGATGTTGTAAAGCAAACCACCCCTCCTTGCTCCCTACCACCGTTTGCTCTGTTGCATTAAAGAGCTTTTGTTGTTGCCCAGAACCTGATCACTGAACAACCTTTTAATGTCATAGCCCATGCCCAAGGCTGTGAGCTATTTATAACGCTGCCAGTTTAAGTCTTGGTTTTTTCTTAAGATATTTGTTTTTTCTGCACTTAGTTTGAACTGGTTTGAAACCGGCGTCAACATAATGTCTAAGACTTGATTCGCCTAAGCATTGACCCAGTTGCTCTTATCTCTCTCTTTGTGGTGTATCCACCCACATGGCATCAATCACTTTCTTTCATGCAGCTTCAGATCTTAGGAGTAAATCGGCAGCTTCTGTAGTGCAAGTGCAGTTGCAACTGCAACAACATGTATTTATTTTATACGAAAGCTCCACTTACTTATAACACAACGAATTCTTTGGTCTATCCAGGCAGCACTGCACAATCGGTGCCTTTTATTGGACCCGATGAGCTACCGCCACCGTATCAAAGCAGCGGCACTGGCGGCGTGCCAATGGTCACCTGTCGCGTGTGTCAAAACATGATTGACATAACCACAAAGCGGGAGCAACATGTGGTCAAGTGCACTCATTGCAATGAAGCAACTGTAAGTAGCTCTGAAGATATTTAATATATTTGATTTTATATTGATATTTATTATGTTCTGCTGCAGCCCATAAGGAATGCACCACCCGGCAAGAAGTATGTGCGTTGCCCTTGCAATTGTCTCTTAATCTGTAAGAGCTCATCGCAGCGCATCGCTTGTCCAAGACCCAATTGCAAGCGTATTATTAACTTGGCTCCAAGTCCAGTGACACCGCCTGTGCCCACTATGCCGGGCATGTGCCGTGTCACCTGTGGCCACTGTTCCGACACGTTTTTGGTACGAGCTGCTGTTGAAGGTTGACAAAATAAGATAAACAACAGTTTTTTCTTCTACTTAATAGTTTAACACCTATCACAACGCATTAGCTCGTTGTCCACATTGCAGAAAAGTGTCCTCGGTGGGCTCACGTTTCGCCAACAGTCGCGGCGTTCTATTTGCCATTGTCGCATTGCTCTTCCTTATTGGCAGCATTGGTCTGACAGTGGGCACGTTGGCGTATGCAAATGTAAGAAGCACACAATGGTAAATATTTGATGACTATAACTAATATATATATTGTTTATTGGCAGGATCATGGTGGCATGTATATTCTTTATATTGCGATGTTTGGTATTGCTGCCAGCATGTTTGCTCGATCCGTTTATTATTTCCGGCTTAAAGTTAGCGCGATTGATGGACCCTTGTAAAATTCGCGGCGCGTCGGTTAATATGAAAGTGCATTGTTTTATTTTAAATATATTTACATATATATATATTTATTTATATATATATATATATATTATTCATATATATCATTCCTTTTGATATTAAACTCGTTTATCATAAAAGCAAACAGCAACAGTAACTATAACACAGCATGCAAAAGGTCAAGAATTTTCATATGCAAGACCGCCAGCCGAATCTTCGTCAAAATATAAGCAAACAACAACCCAAGGAAAAGTAGTTTTGTCGCCCTTCGTAAAAGAGTTATTCGTGTTGAATTAATTATTAAACCTAGCTAAATCGTCAGCAAGTAACTCGCTCATTAAAAGTGATTTTTAAACCATAATTAAGATTAAAATTCTAATAACAAATTAAACAAAACACAAATGAAATAAAATACAGCAAATATTTCAAAATACGAAAACAGCAAAAAATATATAGTAAAAAGAAAATGCTTAAACGAATACATTAAAAGTGCTAAACAACAACAAAAGAATAAGGAAAACAGTAACCTGTAGGCAGTCTCTCAGACCAAGTTGACGGGCAGATAGACAAACGAACGATCTTTACGCACCCACATCTAATAGCATACTAACGTAAACGTTTTTTATAAATACCTAAGCGCCAATTTTTGATATATTTTATATTATACATATATACTTTTATACATTTGTGTTTCTTTTTTCTATCGATTGTATAAATATGTTTACTGTTTGTCCTTGTTTCATATTTTTCGATATTTATTTTCAAAGCCGCTTAGAATTGGTTTAGATTTGCTTTTTCTAGTGAACTCAGAATTTAATCAACTTTCCTCAAGTTACACCAAAAGTAGGAAAATATGCATGTTATTTTTTTAAATTTTCGAGGCGTTACATTTTGTCGACAGAGCATATAGCTAATTAGTGCTGATGAAGGTACATAAGTGCATATATATATACACTCACATAAAATTTAACTAAATATATATTGTCTTGGAGAACAAAAACCTTTATAATAAAGAAATCAATATATTAGAGAGAAAAAAACCAAACGCTCGTGCAAACAACAACAAAACAATTTAGACGCAAACGCTATAAATGCAGCGTATAAATTAAATAAAAAGGAAAGGTTTACTTTTGAAATTTATATGTATATTCATATATATATGCAACAACAATTATGTTTAGTTATATATTTAGCATACACATACACTGTAAATAAAATGAAATAAAAAAAGCTAAAAATAATATCCACTGTTTACAATTGAGATAATGGGATATTTGACAAAAAAAAAATAGCGGTTTATTTCTTGGTGAGTGCTGGTGAATTAACATTATTTCACCATGCTGTTTACTTTCATAAACTTGGCAGCACTGTAAATCTAACATTACGTAGGAAACACTTGACACTTCAAATATTCAATTCTATACACAAAGTTATTTACGCTGGAGAAAATGTCATTTAATCCCTTTCCCGTGGGCACTGAACTCCACGTGGAGACATGTTTTGGGGATCACATAACTGGCGATGTGGTTACCTATGAGCATAGAGCAAAAATGTTAATATTAAACTCTTATGGCAAAGATAACAAAGGCAAAAAGTGCTGCATCAAGTCTATTGTGAATATGAACTATTGCAAGAATTTAGATATCGTTAAAGAGGTTCCAATGCCCGATAAGCCGAACGAGCAGCCAGCGCGTCTTAATTTCAAAGGCGTGAGTAAAACAATATTGTATACATATTATGATTATTTTTTAAAATTGATTTTTGATTGTAGCTGAATAAACGCTATCAGCAGTCTGTGGTGCAACGTGATGGATTATTGAGCCGTCGCAACCAACATGGAACACCGCGCGGCCATCAATTGTTTAACATGCTGTCCAAATACTTCGACCCGGGCGAAGTATACTGGCAGCTGGATGACATAATTGTGTTGCAGCATTTAAGCATTGTGCCGCCATATCGCAATTGTGACATAGTCATCAAACAGAATGTTCCAAAATTGAAGCGCTTTGTTCATCGTTTGTTGCAGCGTTTCAATTCACAGCACAAGGAAGGGGGCGGCAAAGTAAACAAGAAACCAATGTAAACAAACAACAGAACCTTTTCTCGGTTGCCTGGCAAACACATTTAAACAAATAAACATAAAATTGATCGCACAAATTTAGCTTTTTATTAAGTGTCTTAAAATTGTTTGTTTATGTTTAGAACATATAAATATATAGTTACAGTTACTCACCATGGCTGATGACGAGGATAAACCCAAGAAGCACACACTCGATACACTGTTCCATGTGTACTGCAATTTCAAGGTCAATTATTATTTGTTTTATGCCATTTCCCACTGATTATTACCCAAGTGTATCATAACTTTTATGTAGACGACAGCATCAGAGCTGGAAACAGAGGAGTACAATAGCATACTGTTGTCGCAACTGGATTGTTGGCTGGAGCAGGCCAAGCTAATGCCCTCGCCCATAACGCGCACACAAACCGGATTAATCTATATGCGCTATAAGTATGTTATATCATCATCATTACCTATTATAAATCGAGTGATTCATCTGGGTTTTCTTTACAGAAAGTGGCGTCTAGAGTATGAAGATTTTCTCGAGGTGCTTCAAACGTTGTGCAGTGAATCAAATCTAAATTATGAACAGTTAAAAGAGACTTTGATTACCGCTGGAGCGCCTTTGGGTGCTACCGATGTTGTCGTCGTCAAATAATTGCAATTGTACTCAAAATTTTTTCATCTTTAATATAAACAGCATATTACATATGTTTTTTTTTTTTTTTTTTTGAAAAATAGTTGATAACAATTATACATAAAATAATTCAGTTTGTATTCGATGCACTTTAAAAATATAAACCAGCTAATGAGTATTTAATTTAAACGATTTTATAAATATGTATTTTTTGCTCAAAGCTTCAAAAGTGATTTGTTATTACTGAAAATAATATATTCGTTTGTTCAATTAGGTTTCGAGTTATTAGCACCTGAACAAATATATAACAATTGTATAGTTAAAAGGTTGTTATAACATTTATATATAGACATGTATTAATAGTTGTTATTGATGTTTTTTTTTTACACTTTGCTGTGGTTAACTTAATTGTAATGCACATCATATATCATTTTTGTACTTGGCGGCCTATTTGGACAATTGTCAAAAGTATAGAATGTGTGTATGTATTAGTCATAAAAGAGCACACTACGCGCTTTTTATATGTATGTGTATACAATGTACTTAGTACAGTGGACGCTCATCAATTAGAATTTGCAGATAGTACTTAAATTATGAAATATTACAAAAAATTATTATTATTGATAACGATTTTTGTTTCTTTAAAATCAATTGTATGCAAGACTGACCATCTAGTGTTTTATTTAGCGAGCGTTCACTGTAGCAGGTATATTCTTATAATACCTTTGTACACACAGTGCAACCGGCAAAATGTTGTTGATTTTCTGGTTTTTGTTTACTTTATTTTCCTTAGCGTTTATCATCTAGCGCCGCCACTTCAAGGTCAATATAATAAATGTACACAGTTTTGAATATGTATTTCCATTTTGTTGTGGTCCTACGGTATTTGTTATTTGATAAGGTTTACCGTCATGCTTTGACTTGGTGACTGCATTTATGATTGCAGCTGTGCATCATTTGAAAATCATCTGTACGTAAATATATACAGACATGTTGTACATAAGTTAACGTGGCACTTAGGATTAGTTTAGAATGAATGTTGATTAGTAATTGCTCTCTGTTTGTTTCTTTCGCTATCTCATTCTCTTTAAGAGTAAATGGTGCGCTCCAGCCAATCGTCGAGATTAAAGAATGCCGTATCGGAATTATCTGTATCCCGTTCGCGGAACATCTCAATAAAGGTTTTCACCTTAATGGCGCACATTAAGAAATCATCGAAGGGCACCTTGCCCTCCCGAGAGCCATAACGATGGGCCAATGCATTCAACAGACGATTGTTCAAATGATAACCCGCCGAGTTTAGAGCACCACGCAAATGGAAGCCATCAATGCTGCCGGAACGCCTTGTGTCATAAAGTTTAAATACTGCACGCCATTTGGCAATATCCGTAAGCAAAGCTTCGAACTCATCGAAACCAAGACGACCCGAGCGGTCCTTGTCCAACATAGCAACCATTGAGCGCACTGCATCCTTGGAGAAGCCATCGCTACCAACCATCACATCTCGCATCGAGTGATCCAAAATACGTTTAAGCTCCGACCAATCCACCTCCTCATCATCGCCAGCAACGCTGTCAAAGAGACGCTGAAGTGCAATCCGCTGTGGATCATCCTCCTTTTTGGGCGTTGGTGGTGGCAGTGCAGGCGCAATGCGATCATCTGTCTCACCAAATCCAACCTCATCGTCGTTCTCCTCCATGTTGTTCATGGTTTCGGAGAAGACGCGTATAATAAATTCACCCTCCTCGTTCGGATCAAAGGTGGAGGGTATTATCAGATAATGACCTGGAGGCAACTTGAAGCGTGCACAAACCTCACGGGTATTTATGAAATGTGGTGAACGCGCCACCGAGGCGCGATACTTGAAGAAGTTGAGTCCCTGCGGTTTCACTTGCATATCGCGATCCGTCAGATGATATATGGCAAAGCCAATGGTCAAGCAATCAATGCCCACATTTCGCTTGCTGCGACGATTCTTTTGCATAAGGGCCACAATCACTGTGCACTTGCCATCATCATCCTCCTCGTCGGGATCCTCCAGTGTGATAATGTACTGTGGATTATGCCAGAAGGTCTCCAGGAAGTTGCGACAACCGCCGGCTGTAACACCCGACGACCATTCACCCTCAAACATGGACATTTCCCATTTGCGACGGGAATTCTGCTCCTGTTCGTCTGTTAGCGAATCTGGATTCAAATTGCAAATCTCCACACGATCAAAGTGATTGAGAAAATCTTGGAAAGACATCCAGAATTCACCATCACGATCGAAATTCAAGCCAATTTCCTCCTTCTGATGCTCAGGTATAAAACGCCACTCGGGTGAACTATCACTCCAAGGTCCACTCCACTCAGCATCATTGCCCCAAGGATTACGCATGCGTATCATAGGCAGCTTACCCTGACGATTAGGCGTCGAGATATCCAACATACAAACCTTGGTTATGGAGTAAGCATGCCCACGGATCAGACCCTGTGGCGTCTCAGCCTCTAGGACATGTGGATCCGGCTCCAGAGAGCAACCCATCATTGAGCCTCGCTCCGCTGCCTTCATCATAATGCTAAACAGAGTGGGAGGCGCTTCCTTGATGTCATACCATTCAGTGACGCCGCCAGTAAAGTCCTCCATTGCCTCGCAAGTGGTGCCACCTAGAAGATTAGAGAATGAAATAGTTTTTTAAATAAATTACGCATTTCAAATGCATATCTTTAATCATAAAGCTTACCTTTTAGTGCTTCGTAGGAGCCATGCAGCTTGGCGTATGCCTTCTCCAACAGAGCACTCCAAAACTCATTCTTCTCGGTGGAGTGCATATAGATAAGCTCTCCATTCACAGTTGGCAAGCGATCATCGATGACGACCTCAACCCATTTACCGTATTGCCAAAACTTGAAATGGAATATGCCTGCATAGTTCTCCTGGAAGTCCTGATCTGGCGGTATTACACGGAAGAACAACTTCGAATCCTGCGTTAAATTAGCAGCTGCCGCAAGCAACCAGCAATCTCCCAGTTCTCCTTGCTGAACATCAAAGCGAGAATAGCCCTCAACAAAGAACTGAGGATCATCGACTATGTCACCAGGACGCAACCACTCGATATAGCGATCCGGACGACGAGAGTACATAAGCGATGAATCACTTGCCGGAAAATCTGGATCCTCGAACATTGTTCCATTACCCACACAAGAGTCACGCAGACTGGCAAAATCTTCGGCTTGTTTGCTTCTCTGACGCGTCGCAGCTGCTGTTGCCTTGCGTCCCATCCAGAACATGTTCTGGTTCTCGGGCACTTTGACGCTGGTGAACTGCAGCTCCTGTATGCCCACCGATGGCTCCTCTTCCCGCGTTGGTGCACTAGCTGGCGGTGCCGAAGGCGTTGGCATCGACGGATACATGGATTGCGGTGTAGGCGTTGTTGGCATCGGTGCATATGGCATAGGCATACCAGGCATTCCCATGCCTCCAGCTGAGGGATACGGCAATGCCGGATATGGCGTCGAACTGGGATACGGGAAAGCACTCGGATACGGTGTGGCACTGGCATAGGGCGTAGCACCTGGATAGGGCATAGCACTGGGATAGGGCGCTGGTGCACCAGGATACGGAGATGCACTTGGTATGGGCGCCAGTGGCGTAGATGGATACGGCAATGGCACAGCTGGCAAACTTGGATACAAACCCGACCCGGAACTAGGGTATGGCGATGCCGATGGCTGTGGCATGCCCATGCTAGATCCTTGATACCCCGCGCTTTGTTGCCCAACCGTTTGTTTTACAACATATGGCATACCGCCCATGGACTCCGAAGTGGGATAGGGCAACGAGGGGTACAACCCTGATTTGGGTGCGCTCTGCGATTTATTGGTAACTTCATTCTTGCTATAGCCCAGCGCTGCCAAATTGACAAGGCCAATGCCGCTCGCATGATAATTTTTTGGATAATTATCAATGCCGTACATTTTCACTCACTGCTTAAATATATATACTCTTTTTTAATTTTTAAGTATCGATTTACGGTGCGATATTATATATGTACAACAGGCACGAGATACGCGGCTAGCAGCAGTTGGTTAAAAACTGCTGACTCGACTGGGAGAATTTACGTTTTAAATGGAAGAAATATCCAAATTTATCTTGCGTCTGAATAGATGATTCACATCTTAACACTTGTGTGTGCATGTAAGTTTCAGCGTGGTCATTGGTACGAATTGTTCAGTACAGAGCCACTCAAGCCATAAGTATACATAGTGTTTTATTTTACATAACAGTTGGGTTCATTTTAACTAAACTGTATAATTTTGGCGAGAAATAAAATAAGATTCGTTTGTTTGTTATTAAATAATTTTTTCAAAATGACTCTCAAAACATGGGCAGTGTCAGTGTTAAAGTCGGTATTCAGGGCTGCAGTGCGTGATTTAGAGTTGCCACGGCGCAAAAGATTGGTATTTTATTTTGATAGTAGCTTTAGTCGGGGTGGTATAAAAATGAAGAAGAAGACAAAGTTTGGAAAATAATAAACAATGCAGTAATGATATTTGCAATTTCTTTGAAAAAGAGTGGAATATAAACACTAAAGAGCAATGGATACACAACCTGAGGTTCCTGAGGCACCACTGCGACCATTTAAATTATAAGTATTTTCCATCTGCTATTGTAAATTGCAAATTAACGTTTTCACTTTCTGCTCAGCACGGCGCATCAGGTTGTAAGACTCACCGGCATTAGTTTCGAGCGACGAAGCATTATTGTAGGATATTTGACGTTTGTTATCTTAAACTGCAGAATAATTAGATGTATACTTACAGGGCATGGTAGAGCTGACGATTGTGCCTAATAATGAGAGTTTACGCTTGATTCGACTCAATGCCAAACATTTGCGCATTTACAGTGTCGTTCTCAATGATGTATGCCAGGCGGAGTATGTTTACTTTGATCCTTTCCAGGATATATGTCATAAGGAGCCAAAAAGGTTAGTTGCTTTCATAGTAAACAACACTTAAAAACACTCCGGGTAACGTTTTTATATGTTTTAGTCACTCGTTGGAGGTTTACTCAAAGCATCATTTGAACGCAGCACAAATCACAGATCCAGATGTCAACAATGGAGAGCTACTTATACAGGTACCACCGGAGGGCTATTCACTGATACAGGAAGGTCGCGGTCTGCGCATTTGTATTGAATTCTCTTGCGAAAATCCGAAGAGTGGAATGCATTTTGTTATGCCTCCCACATCAACGGATGATGACACAGCACAGCTGAACTGTGCACATATGTACACGAACTGTTATGAAAACTCCACGCGTCTTTGGTTTCCTTGCGTCGACAGTTTTGCCGATCCGTGCACGTGGCGATTAGAGTTTACAGTGGATAAAAACTTGACAGCCGTTTCCAGCGGTGAACTGATGGAGGTGATAATGACGCCAGATTTGCGAAGGAAAACATTTAACTATACCGTATCGACGCCTGTGTGTGCGCCCAACATTGCTCTTGCCGTTGGTCCATTTGAGATCTATGTAGATCCGCATATGCACGAAGTGACACACTTTTGCCTGCCGGGAATGTTACCTCTGTTAAAGAACACGGTGCGTTATCTGCACGAAGCGTTTGAGTTTTTTGAAGAGACACTCTCTACGCGATACCCCTTCTCCTGCTACAAACAGGTGTTTGTAGACGAACTGGATACAGACATCAGTGCCTATGCGACCATGACGATAGCTTCGGTCAATCTTTTGCACTCCATAGCGATTATCGACCAAACTTATGCAACTAGAACCTTCATGTCACGTGCCGTTGCAGAGCAGTTCTTTGGCTGCTTCATCACCTCGCATCACTGGTCGGACACTTGGCTAGCGAAAGGCATAGCCGAGTATTTATGTGGGCTCTATTCCCGCAAATGTTTTGGCAACAACGAGTATCGTGAATGGGTGCAAACGGAACTTGCGCGTGTCGTCAAATACGAAGAGCAGTATGGTGGCATTATACTCGATTGCAGTCAGCCACCGGCACCTTTGCCCGTTTCCAGCACAAATCCTGCAGCAGCTGCGAGCAAACAGCAAGAGATTGTCCACTACTTTCCTATCAAGAGTCTGCACACGATGTCGCCCAAGTATGTTGAAGCGATGCGTCGCAAGGCGCATTTGGTTATACGCATGTTGGAGCATCGCATCGGCCAGGAGCTTCTTATTCAAGTGTTTAACAAGCAATTGGCTTTGGCTACAAATGCAGCGGCTACGAAAATTGGCGCTGGCTTGTGGTCACAGCTGCTCATTTCTACAAACATTTTCATCAAGGCAATATTTACGGTCACTGGCAAGGATATGTCGGTTTTTATGGATCAATGGGTGCGCACGGGCGGTCATGCTAAATTCTCACTCACCTCCGTGTTTAATCGCAAGCGCAACACAATTGAACTGGAAATACGTCAGGATTTTGTCAATCAACGTGGTGTAAGGAAATACAATGGTCCTTTGCTGGTGCAGCTGCAAGAGTTGGATGGCACCTTTAAACATACGTTGCAAATTGAGAACACTCTGGTCAAGGCAGACATCACATGTCACTCCAAGAGCAGGCGCAACAAAAAGAAAAAGATTCCACTGTGCACGGGAGAGGAAGTAGATATGGATCTATCTGCAATGGGGTATGTTTGCAATACAGTTTGCAACGTTCATGTTAAAATAATAATTCCCTTCCTATTTCAGTGATTCCCCTGTGCTCTGGATACGCCTTGATCCGGAAATGATTCTGCTGCGGGATCTAATAATTGAGCAACCGGACTTTCAGTGGCAATATCAGTTGCGGCACGAGCGTGATGTTACAGCACAGTTTCAGGCAATACAGGCGCTACAAAAGTATCCAACAAATGCCACAAGATTAGCACTCACTGACACCATCGAGAGTGAATCTTGCTTCTACAAAGTACGCTGCCAGGCAGCACATAGTCTTACCAAGGTAGCCAATCAAATGGTAGCCTCTTGGAGCGGTCCTCCAGCAATGTTAAACATCTTTCGGAAGTTCTTTGGCTCATTCAGTGCGCCACACATCATAAAGCTAAATAACTTTTCAAACTTTCAATTGTACTTCTTGCAAAAGGCTATTCCCGTGGCCATGGCGGGTGAGTTTCAATACCAACGCTTTTGTTATTTATAGTATCCATAAAAAAAAGTTTTTTGTTTCTGTAATAGGCTTGCGCACTTCACATGGTATTTGCCCACCAGAGGTGATGCGTTTTTTGTTTGATCTCTTTAAATACAATGAGAATTCACGCAATCATTATACGGACGCATACTACAGAGCAGCGCTGGTGGAGGCCCTAGGAGAGACACTCACGCCAGTTGTGTCTGTAGCAATGCATGGCACTCAAATCACCACGGACAGCCTTTCAACGGATGCCAAGTAAGTGGAAAAATGGAAAACACTTCTATGTGCCGATGTAACTTAACCAACTCATTTACAGATTGGTCCTGGATGAGGTGACGCGTCTGTTAAATATGGAGAAGCATTTGCCTTCGTACAAGTACATGGTATCTGTCTCCTGTCTTAAGGTCATACGTAAGCTGCAAAAGTTTGGACATTTGCCCTCACTGCCACACATTTATCGCAAATATGCGGAGTATGGCATTTTTCTTGATTTACGCATTGCAGCCATGGAGTGCTTGGTAGATTTTGTGAAAGTCGATGGGCGCAGCGAGGATTTGGAACATTTAATATCACTGCTGGAAACGGATAAAGATCCGGCGGCACGTCATGCTCTCGCCCAACTCCTTATTGATAATCCACCGTTTACCCGAGATTCACGTAGCCGTTTTGACAAACCAAATCTTTTGGATCGCCTATGGCTGAGCATTAATACGCTATCCTGTGACACAAAGCTGCGCTGCGACATAGTTGATCTATACTATGCACTTTATGGCAGCAAGCGACCAAATTGCCTGCAGGCAAACGAGAATCAAAACTTCTACAAGGACCTCATGAAGGACAGCAGCAATACAAGTAGCAACTTTAAAAAGAACAGCGATGTCAAGACCACCGAAAACGAACAACCAGAAAGAAAACCTGCTATGGTAACCATTAAACGCACTGCAACTGAAGCATTCGAAGTAGGTGGCGAAATCATCAAGTTGGAGCGTAGTGAGGAGATTCAAGTACTAGACGAGCCGATTGAAGTGCAGGCCTACGATAGCGAGTCCAAGTTGAACATACAGCCTGCTGACGATGGACTCACGGATGCCAAGCGCATTAAGACGGAAACATTAGCGGAGGATGAAAACTCGATGCCTGTGCTCGATGTGGGCGATTCCACACGCTTCGACGACAGCGTCGATGATGCCAAATTGAAGGCAGATGGCAATGTTAAGAAAAAGAAAAAGAAGGACAAAAAGAAACATAAGCATAAGCACAAGCATAAACATAACAAGGATAAAGATCGCGAGCGCAAAGAGAAAGGTGATCGAAAAGATCTGCAATTCTCACGTCTACAGTTTAGAGAGGCGGCCACTCCAGAAACTCTTAGCTCAGCAGAAAGCAGCAACAGCAATAGTAATACCGCTCTGATGGTTAATTAATAAAGCTTTCGCAGTTTAAGTACGATTTTTAAACATTAATATTGATTAGCCTATAGCTATAAGTAAAAAAAAGTTTTACATTCTTTCAAACGCATTCAAATTGTAATAAAAATATTTAAAAATCATTATTATTATTACATGTACTTTCCCTTGGATGCCGATTGGGAGGTTGCTGACTTGGCGAAATTGACTTAATGCAAAACTCAATGCATACTTTTAGGCCGCAGTTTAATTGGCAAATAGGCAATTATGATTGTTAAATTATTTAAATAGGTTTTCGTTTTTTGTTTATTTATAATTTAACGTTTATAAGGTGCTGAACATAAAGAAACATTTTTACAATACTTATAACTAAGCAAAGGGGGCGAGTGACATTAACTAAAGGAGCGCAACTTATGATGATGATGGTGAAACCTTCGCCGGTTCTGGAGCCGTTGCCTTCGTCTCAGTGCCAGCCTCAGCAGTATCCTGCTCATCTCGCGGCCGACGCTGCAAATAAGTGACACTGCCACCACCAATGCCCGTTGCCGTCTGCTGTGCCTCGTCAGCTGTAGGCGTGGAAATTATCTTTACTGACGGCTCCGATGGCGAGGCCAGGGAACGCTGCGATTGGTGATGTGGATGATGATGGTGATGCTGTGGTTGATGCTGCTGTTGATGTGCAGCCAACTGGCGGGTGGCAATACGCATCAAATGTGCATAATCTACGGGTGGGTGATTACGATACTCGGGATGATCCTTAACATATTGCTCATATGGAACAGGAACTGGAACTGGAACTGCCTTGACTGGATAGCCAGCTTCAACGAGTGCCTGGAACTCGGCCTGGGTAAGTGGCTTGCCATTTGGTGGCGGCAAATTCAACTGCTTCACCTCTTCCAAGGTACGCAGTTTCGTTGAAGGCGTAGCCCGTAAAGGCGGGGTTATGCCTGTGCCCTGGGAAACATAAATGCTCGATTGGGATGGGGATGGATGTGCTGAATAATCGATGGGTTGCACAGTAGGCAACACAGTGCGTTGCGAAGCATGCTTTATTGGATCCGGTGGACTGGGATAGAAATGGGCAGAGATGGGTGATGGTGAAGGTGGTTGGGAACGCTCCACATAATCCGCATAGAGCAGGGTCTTCTCGTAGGATTTGGTTGGACTTGGCGTGACCAGCTTATAGTGCTTGGTGCGATAATGTTTGGGCTTAGGAGCTGCTGTTGGTGGCGTCTCCTGGTAGTAGTACTGCGATGGCTGCGGCTGGGCCGGTGAGCCCGTTGGATAGATTACGGGACCGACTCTTTTTGTTTCGTGCTGTTGTTGCTGCGGCTGCTGTTCCCGCTGTGCAGGATAGTTTTGTGTGGGTTGCTGAAAGTTGCTAAACTTAAACAGTGATGGTAGGAAGGGATTATTATTTGCATCCAGCAGAGAGTTGGGCGTGCTGGCCAAATATGCCTTGGGTTGACGTAACGCTGGATGGGAGGTGGGTGCAGGCGGATGTTGTAATGTTGGCGGCAGACGTGTCACATGCTGATGCTGGTGATTCACCAATGTTGGCTCATTGCTACTGTCCACATAGGTCAGTCCAGGATGACCCAGAGAGCCGGGCTTGTTGGCTGCAAGAAGTTTCTCGATTTCTGATTCCAGTGACGATTTGGCTAGCGGATGATTGGGATGCGTCTTGTAGCTAATCTGCGGCTGATAGTAGGCGATCTGTGGAGGAAGTCCTTGAATCAACTGCTGCTGCTGAGGATGATGCTGATGCTGTCGCTGTTGTGGCAATGGCTGGGATTCATCCTCCTCCTGTTGCTGTTGCTCAATCTGATGCTGTATCTGTTGCTGTGGCAGATATTTGGGACCACCACGTGAGGAGTAAGTGTTCTGCACCAGCTGTTGCTCGGCTACATAACGATTTCGGTAACTGCCCAATCCCAAATCAGGTTCCGCCTGCTGAAGCACCTTATGTGTTGCAGCTGTGCTATGAATGGGCTGGGATTTGGGTTGCGGGGGAGGAGGTGGTGGTGGTGATGAATGAGCTTGCTGTTGATGTTGTTGCTGCTGTTGGCGTTGTTGTTCGTGGTATGCACGCGCCTGCAACTCCTCTTCCAGCAGCTTAAGGAACTGTTCTTCTGGTATAATTTGGTAAGGTTGTTCAGGTTGTTGAGAATGTTGCCGCTGTTGATGAAGTTGATGTTGCTGCTGCTGCTGCTGTTGATGTTGATGTTGTGGTGCTGCGAGTGGCAGGGGCAATTGATATGTATAGGGATTACCTCTTAAACCTGGCTGCGGTTGTTGTATAGAAACCGTATAGCGTTGTTCCGCCTCCACTTCCTGCTCGTGCTCATGTTCCGCAACGGATGTGGTCTTTTTGAGAGGAGTGGAGCTCGTTGCAGCTCCCTTCAATTGTGCCTTGGGCTGATGACGTTGTATATCTTGCAGATAAACATAATGCTGCAACTGTGGGCGTGATAGATATTAAAGTGCTGTTGTGAATGCTTCATAAATTATAGCGTTTAACTTTAAACAAGTTGGGTGTGTGGGGTGTGTGTTAGTGTATTAAAGATCAACGTCCAATGCCAAACGCCAAATGGCAGCGATTAAATAGATGGAAACAAACAACAACAACAACAAAAAAAGCAGCAGCTTCATCTAATAAGAGCATGTTGAGGTGTGTGAGAATTGTGTGGCATCTATAGTTTATATAACACTTTTGTAACAAATGACGTTGATGTTTACGACAGCAACAAACACAAAAGCAACAACCAACGAATACAACAACAACAACAACATGTAGACGCCCTCACCACTGTCTGGGCTTTACTTCTGTTGCGGGTCTTGACTTCAGTGGCTGCTGCTGTTGCAATCGATGCGCTTGTCGGTGGCAACGTTGGCATACAAACAATTATTTATACAACACTGCGTAACAAAATACTTGCATGTTATAAAAATTTTTTTTTTTTTGGTTTTACTTGTTCAAAAATATACTAATTATTTTAAACAAAATTTATGTGAAAAATGCACCTTAAAGTTCTACGTTGACTCAGTTTCTAAGAGCAAATGGAACATATATAAAAAACATAAACATGTTGCACAGTGTTGCCTTCGCAATATTCACATTATTACTATTACAAATGAAACGCCAGCCAAGTCAAGGCGCCACCAACATCAAACAGAGACGCAAAGAGATATGTTGCACGGCAGGCAGGCAATAGTAGAAGTAGTGTGATTATAACATTATGTCAACTTTCTTCCCACGACAGCCCAGAAAACGCCTGCCATTGTCTTCTGTGTGCTCTTTTCTTGCTGGTGTCTTTTGTAGAAGTTGCACAGTGGTGCAAGTTGTGTTGGATGTGGCATGTTGTTGTCAGTCAATGTTGCTGTTGTTGACGCATTAAAACAGACAACAACAGCAACAACAATAATTTTGTAATTATTCATTTGTTGTCGCTCGTGACTTACATTTTGGCCTGCAACAAATGGCATTTATTATATTCGCTAGCGCTTTTAAGTTTTTTTTTGTGTTTTTCTTCGTTTTTTTTTTTTTGTTATAACAATCTTTTCTTGAACATTTTGTAATATAAACAATGTCTTTTTTTTTTTGGGTAATTGCGATTGCTTTAATCGCACAAATTTGTTCCCAAAATGACGAAAATTCACAACTCGATTGCCGTTGAAAAAAATTGGTCAAGGTTCCTAAGGCTGGCTAGCAACCAGCGAAAGGCGACGTTTCGAATTTGATTTTTCTTTTTTCGGTTTGGATCTAAGTTTTTGTTGTTGTTTTATCCTGCATTGTGCCCACAATCGTGTAATTCATCGGAGTCACGATTAACAATGCAAATTTGACGAAAGTCAAGCTGAAAATTGACCTCCTCCAGTTTCCCTAAAATTCATTTCCCTTTTTTTAACCGCTCACCTCTTGACTCTGTTCCAGCAATTGAGCGGCATGTGGACGTGAATTGGCTGCTGCGAAATTTCGCAATTGTGGCTCCTGATGCGACTCGTGTTGCTGATGTTGATGTGGTGCAATGGGGCGTATGATGAACTGATTCGGTTTCGCTCCATATATTGTCTCCTGCCCATCTTCGGGATCATCAGCGGACTGTACAGACTCGCTGCGATGGTTGGGATAAAGTGAGGTCTCCTTGCTACTTACTTGTCGCTTGTCTTTTGTCGCTTCCGCTTTAACTTGTGGCTGTATGGAGGTTATTTCACTTTCGCTGTTGCTCTTGGCTTTGGCTTCCAGCGCTTGGACGCCAAAGAAGCCTGCTTGTTTAATTGGGAGAATGGAGAGAATGAAAATGATTTGTAAGTTAGCAATATTATTAAATAGAAACCATTATCTGTATGAACTAAAACTAACCAAGGTTAAATATTGTAACAGTTTATGTTTTGACAATTTTTCTATCTTTACATTTATGAAAGCAGTTAAATCTTACAAGTTTTTAATTTTTCTATTAAACGTAATATTATATTATTATATTATATTATATTATAATAACGTTCCGTTAACAAACGTTGCAGGATAATAATATTGCTCTTGATTTATATTCAAATTTAAATGGTGATAAATCACTAATAATAAAAATCTCTCCGATCTTATAAAGTTCTCAGGAAAATGTAATATTAATTTAGTAAAAAAAAGTTCTACAAAAATCAAAATTAAATAAAAAATGTGCTGCGTGAACTTTTACGGTTCTTACGGTTCAAATGTTTTTTTTCTTTCAAGGTGTCGAGTACTTGACTTATGAAAATTTCTTTCTGAAGTGTTGGACTTTTAATTGCATCTTATATTTACATATTTAATTTAACAATAATTTTGTTGAAATTCTAGTCATTTATTTAGTTGTTCAATACTTTATGGGATATCATCAAGAAGGTCAAGATTTTTCTATAGTATTTCCCTACTCATGCTGAACATAAAAAAATATGCAAATGTTTTACATTGTTTTTAACTCAATGAAGATCTCAATCGGCCTCAATTACAATGCAAGGAAAAAAATCTGAATTTTTAATGCACGATCTTGACAGCAGAAATGTTTTCCCTTTCGATACACTCACCCAGCAAAAGTGTTAAGGCCAATATTTGAATTCTCATTGTATGTCGTTGTTGTTGTTGTTGTTTGACAACGGACTAGTAATTGAATATTTTATGCAGCTGTTGCTGCTGCTTGTAGATGTTGTTGTTTATTACTTTCACAGTCACTTGCGCAGATTTCCTCTTTTTCCTTTTCCTTTTTTTTTTTTTGGTTTTGTTTTATTTTCAAATCGGGACAACTGCATTAAGCATTGCTGGCTGCGAGAAAAGAGGGAGACAACACAAGAAAAACACTCAGTTTACTAAAGAGACACAACGACAACGAGACGTTTTATCAGCAGTTATATAATTGTGTGAAGATTCAGAAATTATAGGCGCTACTGTTGGCAATTGTTGGTTTTATAATCCTTGGACGCGCACGCGTCTTAAATAACAAGCGTTAAATGAACAACGCTTTATTATTTTGCTGGATGCGGAATGATGCTTGTTTATAAATGTGAATGATGATGATGATGATGATGTTGATGCGACGATTTACCGTTTATTGTTTTTCCTGCCAATGCTTAGAGGGGGAAAAAAAATTGGCTTAGCCGCTAGCCGGAGTTGCGGAGTCTTGATCGCGCGCGTTGCACGTTCGACAAACGAATCTTTGCCATTGTGCGACCAACACTTGTATTTATAAAAAGCCTCCACAGCACAGAGCCGAGCTGAAGCCCCAGACCGAAACTGTAGATGGCTGCGAGAAACGAACCGTTGAGCTGTCGACCTTTGCGGCGGGCAACAAAGAGAAAGGTTGGCGGCGGCAGCAGCAGCAGCAGCAACAGAGGCTTCTCTATGGATTACTCTTTTGAACGTTATTTCTTGCAGGGGGCTATTTTGGTTAATTCGAACGTTGACGGGGGCCGAAAACTGCTAGTTAGACGCTTGTTTAAATGGCCACCCGTGCATTTTTTTGGGGCAGCTATAACAGTTAGCTGCCTGGAAGCGTTTGTTGCCAGCCAAAATGCTAACGTGACACTAAATTGCCCGCCTCCGCTGCTGCTGCTGCTGGTTGTTGTTATTGTTATTGTTGTTTGAACCTGGATCAGGGATTTGGTCGGGCTTGGTCCAAAAAGAGGCTAAAGGGCACGTTTGTCTTTTTAAGTTGCTGTTTAGTTGCGAGCCAAATTGTGTGCATTATATATTTAACAAGCTCTAAAACTTGCGCATTTGCATTTGCATTTGCCTATATTTAATAACGCCTCTCCCAAAACAACAACCAACCAAGTTCGCTGCCTAAGTCTTTCGTTTGACATTTGCAATTGCCACCGGGCAATTGAACAATTTTAAAATGCACACTAAAAGAAAATGATGGTGTGAGCGCATAATATGTTTTTCGATTATGGCGAGATATAAGGTTATTATTTTTGTTTTCTCACATTTTTTTATAACGATAATAAATCAATAAACTTTTATGCATTACATTATGTCCAGTATAAATGCCAAGAGTGCGCATTATAACAATAAAAAAGTTACGAAATTCAATAAAAATATATAATAGGTGTTTTTTTTTTTTGATAAAATTTAAAAATTATTTTTGCGTTCAATGTTCTTTAAAGTCATGTTTTTCTAGAAAAATGCTCATGCATTGGAAATCATAAGATTTCAGTAATTCTTTCCTAATTAAATTATTTCAATCTATAAAATTTGCTAAATAAACCTCTTTTTGCTTTACATTTATTGATGGACTAATTTGCAACAGTATCATTAATATATTTATTTCGGCACCAATGTTTAAACTCATTTGCAACAGTAATCTTACGTTAATCTTTCAAATTATGCTTTTTATTCAATTACCATTAATCAAAAACCTCCGAGTTATATAGATTTTTTCCATGTGCAGTTTAAAAATTTCAGCGTATGCGTGGCCATTAGCCACAGCTAACAGCTTTAAGCTTCAGTTACAGTTTAAGTCTGGCATCAATTTGGCCAATTGCATGGCGAATTTAAATTCAAACTCACTCTTACCCAATTGCTAATTGGCTGTCTTCGTCGGTTGTCGCGTTGACGCTCTGCTGTTGTTGTCGGTGGTGTCAAAGTTAGCACGGTAGCTGTGAAATCCAGCGCTGAGGAAATCCGCTAAAACAGAAAAAAGTGGCCTGGACAAATGATAGAGTTAACGGCATTTCCTCATCCTTAACAAATTGATTAAGACAATTGAGCTTAAAGCAATCCAAATAAATAAGTCGATAATTATGCTTGGAAGATCTGTGAAAAAAGCTGGCAACATTTGCGCAACAGCAGCAGGCAGCAACATCGATCAATTGCAGGTAACAGAAACAACAACAACAACTAGTTTGGTATTTACTTATTATAAATTCACCATGTTTGCTGTTGTTGTTGTTGATAGTTTGCACACATTGTCATTTAGCTGTCTGCGTGTTGCTTGTGAAATTGTTGCATTGCATGCTAGACGAAGACGACAGAAACTTTAAACAAAACAACAAAAAAACAACGATGCGATCAACAACTATAACAACAACAACAACAACAGTGGCAACATCTTCTTTTCTTTTACTACAATTTATTATTATTGTATTATAGGTTTTTTTTTATGGTTTTTGTTGTCTAGTCTTTTTTTGTTTGTAGCACAAGTTTTAATTTTAAGCCATTTTTTTATTTTAGGCTACCAGAAATGCAACGGTTTGTATTTGACTTCAATTGAATCAATCATGATCATTACGATGATGATGATGATGATGACTTGGATGATGATGTTGCACTACAGCTGGCTATCGGCTGCACTTCGCAGTTTGGCATTTGCTTTCAGCTAGTATGTAGAATGTTGTTGATGCTTTTTGCGGTCGACAGTTTTATGCTCTAAATTTTATGTGTATAAATTTTTATAAACGCGACAGGCATCGCGTCTTCAGACAGCTAAGTCAACCTTAGCATTTAGCTTATGGTTTTTTGATACACATACTCAAGAAAAGAAAAAAAAAACCCCCCATTTGCTGGGAGATCTTAATTGGCAAACTCTACGCGAAACTATTTCAAGTTGTTGTTAATGAAATGTGGTGCTGGACAATGGGGGATTGCATAATCGTTTTGGTCGTCGTGCACACTAGTATGTCAAATGTACACAACTTGTTGTTAAACCTTTACAAGATAATGATATTGCTGCTAATAATAATTATAGGTAATGTGACTGTATATATTATTTAAGTGCGATAAATGACAATTAAATAGCCATTTGAATTTTATTTTAGGGACTAAAGTGTATTGCTGAATTTTACCAAGTTATTTTTCTTACTGCTTTACCACTTATTAGTCGTATGATCCATTGCCAAACAGTTCATTAAGAAACAGTTAAGTCAAAATTTGAAAGACAACTCATAAAGTTTTGTATTTAATCATTATTATTCAACGGAATTAAGCCAAACATTTTTATTTGATTACTAAGCTTAATTAACTGCATTTAGAACTTGAATAATTTACTTTTAAGATTGCTATATGTTAACTTTTTTATTGCATACTTCTTAGAGCTTTTAATGGGACACATTCTGGTTTTTAACTAGTGAATAAAATACAGTAGCTAAACATTTTGGCATCAGAAAGTTATTGCCTATGTTATGGGCTAATATTTTTTTATTGCTCCGACTTTACAGCTTAAGAGTCAACCAAATCCAAATCCTATTCATTTATCTAATCGCATAAATCAAAAATGTCTAAAACGTTATGTACTTGCATTAATTAAATCGTTTCGAGACATTAAATAGTGCATTCTAATTTATGTTTAGGTTTTTGCCGATGCAATGGGATTTAAATACAATTAAAATGGCCTAAAGTTAAACCTCAAACAGAACCAGTCGACCGTAAAACTGCCATAAACATAAACAAACTCGTGATTCATGCAATTGCTAAGACTTAAGTCAAACAGACGACTCCCAATTAGTGCAGTATCTCAATGTAAATCTCCAATTGTATCTGTATCTATTTTAGTCTGTATGTGTATATTAGTTTTGAGTCCGAGTTGCACTGAAGCGTGCCCCTTCACATACACCAATAACGTTATGTATACACATATGCGGCATAATTTTCTAATAAGCGAAGCGTCCAGTCAACTGTATATAATTTCGATTGGCATTACATGATGCTGTTGTTGGGGGCCAAATAGTATTGTTTGGTCTGACTTTTGACCCGGCATTAGGTTACATGATTTGCGTTTTCCTGGTTTGTGGCAAGTGTTTCAATTTTAACGCATTAATACACAGTCTGCCAATATGAAATTAAAAGCCAAGTTAAAGTGCTGCTCACGCTTGGTCAAAATCTTTAAATTTTCACTAACACTGCGTATACGTATTTTGGGTTCAAATATAGGTCTGTTGATTTAATGAACGATTTAGTGCTTGTATTACAGCCACGCCAGTTTCCCACGAATGCGTTCGATAATGATCATACGTTAATATATGTATTTACATATCTCTATCATCAAAGAATGGTTTGCATTCGATTGAATAATGTTTTGTTATACATTTCTGTCAACATGTATCTCAACACATGTTTTCAATCTATTAAGTATGATGAAAAGAGAGTTGGGCAAATTAAAGCGTTACTAAATTTAACTTGCACAATAAATCAGTGACTCTCAATAAAACTTAGTATAAAGAAATCAGAAAAGCTATGCAATACCAAATTCAGCCCAAATACCAATAACAGCAACATAAATATAAAGACAACCAGCAAACAAAGTTTAGCCCAAAAGCATCAACGGGCCCGAACAATGCAACGTGTACAATGGCAGTTATGAATGACGACTAAGATTATAGTATATGCATACATGTAAAGTTGAATGTTGTAAAAAAATAATCAGAAAATAAACAAACAAACAAACAAACACACAAAAGATTTTCACACTACAAAGACCGCGTCGACTACTAGCAAAGCATGTAAACTCGTCTTTGGCTTAACATTAGCAATAAGCTCCATAGATCCCCCGGTTGAGCGCCGCCCGAAGACGGCTGACGATGTTGTGGCTTACCCCAATACGACTTCATTTACATTTTGGGCGTGAGAAGAATGAATCCAGCATGCAAAAAAAATGACAAGCTATAAATATATATATATATATATATATATATGTACACCAATAGTACACACATATATATAAAATTTTCAGCACATATTTCCCAGATGCAGCTGCACCTGTTTTTTTTTTCTTTTGCCTTTAATTAGATCTAGTAGTTGTAGTACTATTTATTCGCGCAACCGGTACCGCCCTTGCGGTATCTCTGCACATCAACAATAGGCTATGTGCTGTTTTTTGTTTTTTTTTTTCTTTTAAAATTTGCGTGCCAAGAAATTACAATCTACCGTGTGATGTAAGAAATTTTTATGCAAGTCCAAGTAAAACTGATGCGGAACTTGCCAAATTTGTCTGTGTGTGTATGTGTGTGTGTGAAGACATATGTTTGTTTGGATAGAGTGCATCAGTGCCAATTATTATATGGGATTTCCCAAAGATCTGGCCGATGCTGCTGTCTGGCCATGGTTTATGCGGTCGCACAGCAATTAAGTTCTTTTCCATTAACATGCCTTAAACGACGAGGTGTTAGGCCACAAGGCTGGCCATAAGAGTCATGTGAAATATTCGCAAAAATTTTCACAGTTTAACTGCTGTAAGCAATAAGAATGGGCACGCAAGAAAATAATTACATATGCTTATTATAGTTAGGCATGTGTTCAAATTTAACCTCCGTCGTGTATTCATTGTGCGTTAGCTAGGACAAGTAATTTGAGTAACTTGACTTGAGGGTGTTGCTATTTAACAGTACTGTCAGCGGCCAATTTTAATTTACAAAACCGTTCATTTTCAATTGATTTTTGCCCAACAAACATCATTTTATATACACACATCAATGTATGCAAATATTTTACTTTGAGTGTCAAGGCTTTTTACAAAAGAAACCAAGAAGAAAAAAACATGCATAAACAAACAAATACCATATACATTTAACGATGTGAAAATGTGCAAGACAAAGCTTTATTTGTTTAAATACAAGTAATTAGGCACGCACCCGCACAAGAAAATAATGTCTTTAAAATTGGCCATAGGCAAGCGGACATTTCAATGGATTAATTTACGGACATATGAGAAATGTCAATGTCCAACGGGCTAATGCGTAACTTAGCAGCTATTCACATTACAGTGCGTTAGCTGGCATTAACAAAAAATAAATTTTCATGTTGTTTTTTTTTGTTGTTGTGTGCAGACCGTCTGGGAAACTTGATTCGGCCAACAAGCTGCTACCTTGGCATTTAAAATGTGCCAAAGTGCAAACACAAACAAAAAAGCTGCACAACAGGAAGATGGCAGAAAAAAAATAATAGCTGTATAAATTTCTTAATAGAAGCGCCAAAAAAAAAAATGAGCATAGCAAACAAGTTGCAGCCACAGATTAAATGTTAAAATAGTAACGGGCTTCTCAAATGAAGCCGGCAAAAACAAAATCGAGACCAAAACCGGATTTTGTGGCACAGAACAATGCGCGCATAAATCTCGCGACAGCAATGCAATGCAATTTACCAAAACGGCCAAATGAGCGATTGTGCGGGATTAACGTCACAGCTTCATGCTGAGACAAACAGACGGACCAGCATATAAAAAAAGCAACTCACAAGCCGCTGGCTCTCAAATAATCAAATCAAATCTTGACATTGTGTGACGGGCTCTGTCTGGTTAAATAATAATAAAAAAAAGAAGAGAGTGATAAGTAAAGGCGCCCCTATATTAACGCATATATAGTATTAAGTAGCACATTATATAATTGTATGCCACATGCAAAGACATTTTGCCACAGCTGCGCAGCTCTCAATCCTCATACGTGACATGCTGCAGTGAAAGTTAATTTGGCGAAAAATTATGAAATGAAATGTGTTCGTTTTCCTTTCAGTTTGCCAGCTCTGCCACTAACCGCATTGTCTTCTCCGAACGGAAATAAACAAGCAACAATACAACAACACAACAACAAACAAACAAGAAATACCAGCAGCAGCATACTAATGCTTACTCTCTACAAGGTTAATAAATACATCCGAATAAGAGGCGGCGATCCAAATTAAAAAATTCACTTTATCAATTTAAAAAGCTGCCCATTTTTTCACTCTCTAATGCTGCCCTGCAAATTGGCGGATACTACACATTTCGCTATTTCATTGTTTTTAAAAGTAGTAGTCGTAGTGGTCGGCAGAAAGCATTCAAGTTTAGAAAGGCTTAAAGAGTGTTCCATATGCTTTCACAGGTGGTTTGTTGTTTTTCAAGTGTATAGTATAATGTTTATTGAATATGCCTCATGCATCGATCGCACATTATTTTATGTGCAGGCATGAAAAATTTGTAAGTTTTAAGATGTGTTTTGTTCTGATTTGCTGCTGCAACCAATTCACTGGGTTTTGGCCATTGCAGTTGTTGTATCATTATCTAATACGCATGAAAGGGTTGTGGCGGTCTTGGATTCATTTGGACTCAGATGCCGTCTTCGTAGCCGCCTTGATTATTGAAGCCGGTGTGCGTTTCACATTGACAGCAACTTGACGTTTCGTTGAAGCCGGTCCGGGTCGATTGGCCTTGCTAACAGCTGCTTTGGGCGTTGCTTTCTTAGCCGTTAATGGCTCCTGCTTGATAGTTATGGGCTTGCGTGGTGTTGCTACTACTGCCTTTTTATCAGCTGCTTTGCCGGTTGTTGTCGGTTTGGTTTCGTTTGCAGGCTCATCGGCAGCCTCATTGCCATTGGTATCATCCTTGACATCCTTGGGTTTGTTTTTCTCACTTTAAACAGAAATTGTACGTTATTACATATGCCCATGATTATTTTTATTTAAATCAAACATACCTTTCAATGTCAATATTAAGCACGGATTCATCTTCCTCCTCCCCTTCTTCTTGACCTAATGGCTCTAGTTCAGCTAAGAGATCTCCCAAATCCTTGTCAACCTCCTCCCACAGTTTTGTATCATGTGTTAAATCACCTTCATCGTCCTCATCATCATCAACTACCTTGCCATCCATTTCAATGTCTTCCTCGGCCTCGGCCTCGTCAATATCTTTCGGTTGATTATTGCCATCTTCGTCAACTTCATCATCATCGACCACTTCAGACTTGAATTTCTTTTCAGTCTCCTCCTTGTGGCGCAAAAAGCTCTTAATGTGTGAGGGTTGAAGGCAATGCTTCTTCGTATACGACTCTAAGTTAGCCTCGCCTTCTTTTACCGAGTAATGATTGCACAGTTCGCAAAAAAATGCCTCCACTGCCTTGATAGAGTCCAGGCCAATGAGACCACGTTTGCGAGTCTCCTCATCGGTGCTTTTCTGAGCTGCTTCAGACTCCAGCAGCATGGCATCGACATCAGCATCCATGATATCATCATCAATCTCTCCCACCGAATCCACAGTTAGGAATTTATTCAAATCAATGTCACGCTCATCAACGCTGTCCTCCGATCCAGACTCATCGTTACGCGCCTTACTCTGTCAATGCACAAAATTCCAGACAATATATACATTTGAAAATAATGAAATTAACATTTGTTACACCCTACCCTAATATGCTCCAACGAACAGCGATGATTCTCATACAGCATTGCATTCTTAAAAGCCACATGACAGGAGCCACAATATGGCATCAAAAACTTCTTAATCGTCTTATGATGTTCCGAAGCCTGATGCAAGTTCTTGGGCTGGCGATAGGCCAAACGGCAAAGGCGGCAATAGCGTGATTCATACTCTTCCTTGCTATTCTCCTCAATCTCACGCTGTGTGGTGCGTTGACGAGCGCGCATGCGCTGCAAATCAGCGCGTTGCCTCAACGCCACAGTACGCATTGAGTTTTTGTGGGTGCGTGAGTTCAAATGATAGTGGTATTCCTGCAAAAGCCATATAGAAATTTGTAGTGGTATGGCATTAGCTACGTATTCGTATTATTACCCACCTTAAAAGTAACACACTTGATGCGGCAATGGACGCAGGTAAGCTTGATGAAGGTGCGTTTACGCAAACTGTTATGATCCTCTTCGCGATGACGTGAAGATGTGCGACGCTCCTTGCGTTCATCGTCGCTATCGTTTTTATCCTTGTCCTTACGCGAGGGACGCTCCTTCTTGGTGGGCGATTTCTTGGACTTAGACTCATTGTCGTCGCCGTCCTTATCTTTCTTCTTACCTGTCGACTTTTCGGCAGTGCTCGATAATGATTTGCCTCGCTTCTCTTTGGGCTTATCGGCTTCGTCCGGACCTTCGGTCTTGACCTTGGCCTCATCAGCATCAGAGGCACCAGCATGCTTTTTCTCAGCATCTGCGCCTGCATCACCTTCGGGCTTTTGCTCGGCGTTTTCCTCTTTAGCTTTTTCATCGTTGGACTTGCTTTCAGTTTCATCGGTAGCCGTTTTGCTGCTACGTTTCTTGCTTGTTGACTTCTTCAACGACTCGTTTTTCTTCTCCTCATCCCCATCGGCACCATCCTTATTGTCGTTGTCCTCATCATTATCGTCGTCATCGCCATCATTGTCTTTGCTTTTCTTCTTCTTCTTGTTTCTCTCAGCATCATCATCCTGGTCAGCTTTATCAGAGTCATCATTGTCATCGCTTGAATTACCGGTGCTGTTCCCTGCCTGGCGTTGGCGACGCAACGAGCTATACATGGAATTCGAATTGAATTTTTTTTTTTTTTTTTTGATTTTGTGGTATTTATTTTTTGTGGGATAAGGCGCAAATGCAAATTGTTGTGGTAATATACACAATACGAATATTATAAGACGATAATCTAATAACAAATATACATTTTGTCATATATAAAGAGTATCGGGTGTCGTTGGCCTAGATGATATGGTATACTGATTGATATACAGAAGATACGAAGTTGTTTCTATCTGAACCCTTTTAATTTGGGATAATAATGCTGCCAATAAATATATATATATGAATATTTCTTTAACACTCGGGATTCTCACTCATATGGAATATTTAAAGTGTTCATATCACATATTCGGTGATCTCTCACGGCGCTTCATTGGCACATTTGGCGTTACGCACATTCAAACTATCAATAGCTTTGGAGATTGTTTTCATCCTTTCAACGGGATTCAGAAAGGCATCACTCCAAAAAAACTGGACGACTTTCATCTTTTGTTTAATAAACTTTGTCTAATTACCTTTTCAGCTGTTGTATCTTGAGCAGACGTGCACGATCTTTTTGCTGTGCATAGAGCAACTGGCGGCGCATGGTGCGCAGATCATTGGATTCATTGATGCGTGGTCGCACAATCCTCATGGTGCCAACGCCGCGCAAGTTGTTCCGAACAATACCGCCACGCATGGACATTGAGCCACGTGGACGCGATATATAACTGGTGCCGGCAACGCTGCGGATTAGTGGCCGCTTTGGCGGACCCATCGAAGAGTCACGCTGATGCCGCTGCTGGCTGCCACCCATCGAATCATCGCGTGGCCTGTATGAACTTGAGCTGACGCCACCGCGATCGTTGCCACCAACGCCTGTGCTGTTGCGCTGATGGTAGGACGATGAAGTGCCTCCCATATTCTGTGATGACGACGATGCTCGATCGTTGTTGTGATCATTTGCCGAGGACGTGCGACGGTAATCCTATTGACGATTGATGAGTAGGAAGTAGGAGTGTAGAGGAGCATTGATATTTTGGTTTTGTTTTGGTTTGATTTTCGAATAGGTAGATATTATATATATATATAAATTTCTTGTTTGTGGATGGTAAAGAATTGCTGTATATATATGTATGTATACATATAGATATAAATTGGGTTATCTCAATAATGCAATATTCGTTATCCTGGAGCAAGTGTGTAGTAGTAGTTGTTATAGCATGATGAACAAACCTTAAACTTTTTGGCTATTTTGTTTTTAGATGGATTGATTATACAAATATAATATATTTATAGATATATAGCAGTTTTCTGTTGTCGGGACGGAGAAATTTTGCCAGTTTTGTGACAGGCTTTAAGATATCTAAGATATAATAGATACACAAACATATCAGTTCAATTTTTGCTTTTCTATGCGTATAAAATAAACATATTTCGGTGTGGCAAAGTCTTTGCTATATGCGTAGCTGCTGCTGCTCTATATTTAATAGATATATGTGCGTTACAAATTGAGCATATGCGTTCTCAAAGAACTTTTTATACGCTGACTACTTTGAGTGCGTTTTTCCTTTTTTTGTATACGCTCAAGAGTCCGGCGTTTACCCTTCACAAATAGTGCTATAAATATTTAATAACTCATTAAAATTACACAGCAATGACGCGATGTAGTAAATATATGTATCTTTAAATGTATTTGGAAAAAAAAACCTGAGAACTTTGTTTTTTTTTTTTGGGTTGCATCAACAATTGGGGTTCAGGTCAAAAATAAACTTACGTCAAGGCGGGGCCGTTTGCGGTCATCGTTGCGATCGCGTGACGAATCCTGCGAACGAAACAATGTGGATAAGTCATTGATATACAACTTTTTAAGTTGGCAAACGTACATAGGTGCGCTTATGACCGGAGATGGAGTCATAGCGCCCACCGCCAGTGCTTGAGTTATGATGATTATTGAATTTATCACGATTGTTGCGATTGTCATAGTGATCGTTGTTGCCACCGCCACCACTGTACCGGTTGTTGTTGTTGCTATTGTTGTGGTAGTTGTTCTCATAACGTCCACTGTTGGGACGGTAATTGCCTTGGGTACGCGTGTTCACGTAATTGCTAGAGTTGCGATTATTGTAGTAGCCGCCGCCACCGCCACGCATAGTGCCACCTCCTCGTGGAATATAACCGCCGCGCCCACGCATCATGCTTCAAAAATGAGAAAATCAAAAATTAAGAAACACATTCACATAAGCATCGTTTTTCTGCTTGACAGACGAAGCACCCTGTTTCTAGCAGACACCTTACAGACGCCGGCGTCGGGAAAATCGATAGAGTTACCACAAGCACAACTTCAGCACATATTCTGTTAAGTTAATCACACTCACCACTATTACAATTTCACTTAGGGAGTGTACGGGTTAAGTTCTTTCTTTTGCACAGTTTTTCAACTTATTTGCAATTATTTTAAGAATACGAAATTTCACGACGTTGACGAATGAAAAATTTTCGACAATGCTCTACGAGTTAGTGATGAGCAAGGAACATATCGATTTTGTAGATAAGATCTGACATATAAGTGAGACCAGGTAGAGGAAAGCATAATATGCCATAGATTTGCACCTTTGTGAAACGTCTGGAGTTGCCAGATAGTCTGCCGGTTGGATAAGAAAATGTTTAACGTTTTTAGTTTTTTGACTTGACTCTTATTTTGCACACACTTGTTGATTCACTTTCTCTATTGTTAATTTATTAAAATTCCATCTAGGTTTTTACTTGTTTAATAGATTTCTACTCATCCACGAGCTCTAATTTTTTGTTTTTATTAAAAAACATATCCGCAATGGCATAGAGTATTGAAGAGATTATAAGATTGTGTATGGCTCACAATAATCCCGCTTTTATATTTTAAATTTTTGTAAACAAATGTTTCTCAACTAAAAGTGACTCTCAGCACAAATTTCATTACATACATATGACTTTACTCAACCATTAGAAGCGTAAATATAAGAAAAAAACTAATACTAAATTAAGTTTTACATATGATACAGAATGCAGCATTATCACTAAATACTCTTTGGAAAGCGCAACACAGCAAAAACACATTGGGCAAGATGAAAGTTTGCATTCAAACAACGCCCGTAGGCCGCACATTAGTCGGTGGTGCTGGTGCTTCAGCGGTTTTTGTCATCATATCGACGGCATTCTTAAAGAGTTGAGTTTTCACAAAATCTGTTGCTGCACTGTTAAGATCCTTGCTAGCGCCGTAGTTGCACTTGATATAGCCATAAAGATTGGCAGCATTCAAAACAATCGCAATCATGACCAACAGCAGCCACTTGAACTTTAGCCCGAAGAGCGCCACAAGAAAGAAAAGGCCCCAAAAAACTGGACAAAGTATCAATCCCAGCCAGAAAATTCGCTGCTCGTGCTTGTTGACGCGACTCTGGAAAGTTGAATACTGTGTTATCGTATTATTATTTAACTAAATACATGTATTTTTTTTAGCATGACTCACGTTTTTTGACTCGAAGACCCAATGCGATTTGCCATCATCATCAACATAGTTCCACCAACGTAATCCAACAAGAAGTCTGCCAGATATATTCTTCACAGTCCAGAAGTCGGCAGATAAAAATAACACGACAAAGACAAAGCTGGTGATGAAGGAGTCACTAAACCAGCCGCAAAAGATGTAAATAACAATAGAGGCTCCGCGGAAGAACAGGTGAAAGAAGGTGACATACGGATGACTGAAAGAGGGACAAAAAAAGGTAAACACAATACACACACGCACACACACACACAAAGCTTTTTTTCACGCTTTGCTTACGTGTATTTCTGTGGTGAGGTGCTGGGATCCCGCATTTCATCCTCCTCGCCAAAGGGTATCGTATCATCGTCCAGTAATGGCACCTGTGCAAAAAACAATAACTTTTTCTCAATTTGTATCGCTTATGAATAGGTTGCGTTGCTTTTTTGCTGTTAGCTTTGCGATGTTAGTTTCAGTATTGGTGGCAGTTGCAGTTCTAACTACAGCGTTTTAGTTGTGAGTGTGGCATACATACATTTCTTACCGTTACGGATGCCATTTTTATATATTATGGCTTGACTATATTTCACAAGTTATATTATTTCTTGTTTTTGGTAAAAAACTTATTTAATGCATATTTTCTTTGCTCAGTGCCTGTGTTAATGTGTATATCGCACTGTGTCTGTTTTAATCGATGGCTTATCGATATTAAACAGTCTGCTCTGGCAACGCCAACATCATAATTGTTTACATTTTTGATAAAAGTGGAGAGCGATCTTCTGAGAGGGAGATCATGCCATTTCCTACCTGCGCCTGCCATTAGTTGTTGCATAAATTGATAAGAATGTTACCTGGTATAAACGCTAGGATCGCAACAAGCAAATGTAGCTGATATCAAACTGATTGCCCGCACTTGCATTGCCATTGATAAGCATCGAAAAGACGGCATGTTATAAGCGATCAGCACAACAACATAATTCAGTTGCTTGCAAACCGCACAGCAAAACAGACGTACCAAATAAAAAAGCGGCAAGTGCTTAAGTAGGAGGAGGCTAGCAAATGAATGAATGAACGTGAGACAAGTGCAAGGAACGAGTTACGATAACAACAGCAAAAAAAACACGCACACTGAAGAAGAGCTTTGAAAAGATACAAAGAGAGAGGTCAGCGATCTTTAAACAGCGGTCAGCCCATCGTTGTTATTACGTGTAAACATGTGTGTGTGTGTGTGTGTGTGTGTGTGTGTGTATGTATTTAAACACAACAAAAAACTACCTTCGATTTCAAGGGTAGCAGCAGAAGCAACGTGTATTTATACGTATCAGCATCATTAAAGCTTAAGTGATTCAGCTTGCTAAACTGTGTGTACTAAGTAAAGGCGAAACACAGACAATCACACAAATACACACATAAACAAAGCACCGTTAACACAAATTCTACTCTGTGTAGAACTTTTTGGTGACGTCAATAAGAATTTCGCATGAGTTTAACCTAATTTTCACTTTTTCAGTGCCAGTTATCAAAACACTCTTGCAGCGTAAGGTTCTCTCTGTGCGTGAATAAAAATAATGGCACCACCCACGGTTTTGGTCACTGGCGGTGCCGGCTATATTGGATCGCATACCGTACTGGAGATGCTCAATGCTGGCTACAATGTCATCTGTGTGGATAATCTCTGTAATGCCTACAGCGGCGGTGCATCCAAATTGCCAGAGTCATTGAGTCGTGTACAGGAAATCACCGGGAAAAAGGTTAACTTTTATCGTGTGGATATCACAGATCGGGAGCAAGTGCGCTCAGTCTTCCAGGAGGTGAGTTCTTCGACGTGGCATTGTCAGTTCAATTGTCAATTGTTCATAATTTTTGAGTACATGTGGCACATTTAATACGAAACAGCAACAAAGCCAGCATATTCAATTTTTCTTATCGCACATTTAGCTGTTATCAGCGCTCGTTTTGTTTACCCAACTGTCGCCCACTTCCGACAACTCGTTTCGTCGCCTCTCCTCTACAATCGATGCGTATAGGCATTTGACCTTGCGTCACATAACTTTGTGTGCTAGCGAGCGCTTAATCGACAGCGTCAACATTGACGTTGCACTTGAAGTATCAACAATGTGATTATAGATAATCTTTTTGTTACAAATCATCAGATGGCTTAAATTCCCTTTGAAATGTTTTGTTTTATGGGAATAGCTTCTTATATAAGCTGTTAAACGTAGTACCTTTTTAAAACTCAATTTATTCTTTTCAAACTTAATTATTGTAGTCAATCTTAATCTGGTATATAAAGTTGCTTCCTAAGAAAATATTTCACAAAAATCCGTTTACTTGTGAACTTGTTTGGTCTTTGAGATAACCTTATTATATTCAACAAAAATCGAAACATACGAAAACTTAAACTTCCTTTATCAATTTCATTCATAAATGGTCTTACTTCGAGTAACATGAACAATAAGATTTATATCGTGCATTAAAATGTCGTCTAAATTATTAATACATTTTTATAACTCTAATTTTTTTTAGCACAAAATCGATATGGTCGCTCATTTTGCGGCATTGAAAGCTGTTGGGGAATCCTGTCGCATACCGTTGCAATACTATCACAACAACATGACCGGCACTAATGTCCTGCTGGAGGCGATGGCCGATAATAATGTCTATAAGTTTGTATACAGCTCCAGCGCAACTGTTTATGGTGAACCAAAGTTCTTGCCCGTCACCGAGGAGCATCCAACGGGCAATTGTACATCACCCTATGGAAAAACCAAATACTTTACAGAAGAAATTCTTAGAGATCTGTGCAAGTCAGATAAGGTATACGATAAATTGATGCAGCTTTAATGACTTCTTAAGCTTATTACTTGTCCTACTTTTTAAAGCGTTGGGCTGTTGTATCGCTGCGCTACTTTAATCCTGTGGGTGCACACATAAGCGGACGTATTGGCGAAGATCCCAATGGTGAGCCCAACAATCTGATGCCCTACATTGCCCAAGTGGCAGTGGGTCGTCGCCCAAAGCTGAGCGTATATGGCAGCGATTTTGAAACTAAAGATGGCACTGGTGTGCGTGACTACATCCACATCGTGGACTTGGCAGAGGGCCATGTAAAAGCCTTAGACAAGTTGCGCAACATTGCCGAAACTGGTTTCTTTGCTTACAATTTGGGCACTGGTGTGGGCTGCTCAGTGCTGGAACTGGTGCACGCTTTTGAACGCGCTTCCGGCAAGAAAATCAACTATGAGCTGGTCGATAGACGTTCGGGTGACATAGCCACTTGCTATGCGGATGCGTCGCTGGCGGAGGCGAAACTAGGCTGGAAAGCAACGCGTGGCATTGATAAAATGTGCGAGGATACGTGGCGCTGGCAGAGTCAAAATCCAAATGGCTTTGCCAATAAGTAACTTCTGGCTAAATAATGATGTCTGTGTTTTCTTGCCTCTCCGCGTGGCAAGTTACTCCTACTGTTATCTTAACACGTGCCACGTTCTTCTTTTGTTATCTTGCGACTTTAACACAAGTTCCTCGACTCTACTCTCTCAATCTTCAGTTAATTGTAATTTTAATTCTAATTAGCAAATTGAATGCGAATAACTAGCTGTTTACATTTTTATGTTTTTGTCAAAGTTTAAGTGCAAATTGTTACAAAATTTAATGATGTTTGTGTTATTGATTGTATGTGTACATGTAAACCCAAAGTAATTTGTAATTAAAATAAAGCAACAAGCTACGACATCTGCTGCGTTATCACTATATTGCGGTTTCAAGTTCAAGATCAAATTCAAGGTTGTGGCAAGCAAAATAATTATAAACAATTGTGTCTGTGTCTAGAGGCAAACATTTATTCAATGCAATTTAACATAAAAACTCATTTTTAACATACTTAAAAAATACATATTTAAAAAAAACACATCTGCACAAGTAACGGCATTTATCACAATTACGTAATATTTAGTTTTCAACAACTTTTTTGCGTTCATATTTTTTTTTTTTTTTGGAATGCTGCTGATTGTTTAAGAGCTGTGGTTTGTATCTTGTTGGTTGTATAAAAGTACAAAATTTTACTTTAATCCTGACATAATTACGAGTATATTTCACTATTCAATGAACATGCGAAAGTTTAGTTTGTACACTTTGTAGAGTACTTTAGAAGTTGTGTTGAACTTGGCTTATGCTTATGGTATGTGTGAGTTTTATAGCATTTGTGAAATTAATGAGTTTTTGGCAATATTTTTTCTTTACACGGGTTCTTGGCAATTCGTACAACAAGTGGAGTATTGTATGTATAACAACCTAATACGGTAGTGTCTCTTTGAAGCTATCAACTTAAGTCAAAAAAAAAATCAATTTAACAAGAAGCTTTTCTACGCTCTACATTTTCACATAATGCATCTACAATGTTTGTTCGTATGTCTATGGGTTAAATATATATGTTTGTGCGGGATATGCATAATATTTAAGGTTTAAGTATACGTATGCTTATGAATATAAATAAGTATTCGAGTTGTTTCCAAAGAGCGCTAGTGAATTGAGATAGACAGAGAGATCCTTAGCAACGAGAGGCAATGTTATAGTAGTTTGTGGTTTAAATTGATATACCACTTAAATGCTGCTGCTTTTGTAATAGTAGTACTTGGTGAGAGGACCAGCCAATTTTTTATAACTATGTCGATGTGACACCTTTGCGTGCGACGAGCATATTAAGTATGGGGTTTTTCCTAATATAGCTCACGGCTTTTTTATGGGTGACCATTGTGAAATCGTAGCCATTGCATTGCAGTATCTTGTCATGGATTCGAAGCCCAGCCCTTGCAGCAGGACTGCCCTCGTGCACCTCCGTGACGTAGATACCCTACAAGTAGTAATATATATTAGTTTATCTACCACTTCTACTACCGCTACATACATAATCCGTATATCCTTGCGGACTCTTTTTGTAGTCCTGATCGATACCACCACCAATTTTAAAGCCACATTTAAGTATCTCTCTGCCTTCTTGGTCATAGTCCTTCTCCTTATGGAGCGTTATGGGAATCTAAGAAAACACAGAAGCACATGAGAAACAGAACAAGTAATACTGAGTTTTGTGAAAGTTTGTTTATGGCTAAATCTCTTTTTGTATTCGACCCAATTTCCAAACACACAACTACATACATGTACATATGTGCCACAATACAGGAAGAACGCTGTTGCTACCTTTACGTGTGTGCGTGTGTGTAAAAATTACAACTTACACTTAAACATTCCATTGCCGTGCCGGCTTGATGCTGAAATGCCATTTTTGCCATGATGTTGCTTTTTTATTTCAATTTATTTATTTCGGAAAATGTGAGCAAGTGTTTAATTGTACTTTTGCACAATTGAGAAAATTGGTTTGCTTTCGTCGCCTCTACAAAACACAAACTGCTTATTCTCTACTGCATCACAAATGAGCAGTGTTGTAAGGCGATCGAATACAAGGCCATCAACATTGCTTTTTTTTTTGTTGTTGTTATTTTTACATTTACATATAAAAACAATCGCTTGAAAGTGATTTTAGATCTACGAACGCCGCATAGCTAACATGGTATTAATTTCCCAAATAATTATGCGAGTTCTGTCGATAATCTCACGCAATTGCCGGTTTTTAAGCTTTACAGTTTCGATAAGCTCCTGATTTTCTTGGAGAACCTTGCGATACTCATCACACTGGGTTGGCTCTATGCGCGGATCGGGCTCATCTCGGTAGGGTACAAGGCTCTCAGCATTCATATAATCCATGCCAGCGTCGTTGCATTTCTCATATATGATGCGCACTCGTTTAAAAAGCAAACGTATTGTGCGAAAATATTCTTGAACCTTTTTCTCTGTGTTATTGTCTCGGTGTGAGGTAGGCTGAATGTTCTTTAAAGCTGAGAAGACCTCTTGGAAGCGCGACGCAATGTCCTGCACTGTCTCCTGACCCAACCTTGACAGCTGTACTATGTTAATCTCCTTGTGTGGATTTGGTTGAGATATGGCGAGCATGTTATTGCCAGCACCTGAACCACCAGCAGCACCTGCTCCTGGATTGTGTTGTTGTTGTTGCTGCTGAGGCATATTGGGCGGATGCTGTTGGTGCTGTGGTCCAGCCATGCCAACTCCTTGCTGTTGACCCATCATTTGTTGTTGTTGCGACATATTTGACATTGGAACGCCAACGCCGCCCTGCATCATTTGTTGTTGCTGCTGCATCTGGTGCTGTGGCGAAATGCCCATGCTTTGCATTAAACCTGGTGGTCCACTGGTATTTGGATTCATTTGCATGGAGCCGGGTCCGCCGGGGCCCATCATATTCATTTGATGCTGTTGTTGTTGTTGCGGTGACATGTGCATGCCGGCACCACCCTGCATAAAGCCGCCTCCCATGGGCATCATGTTGGGGCCACCACTGCCGGGCGGTCCTTGATTCATTTGATTTTGTCCATATTTCCACATTTTGACGCGACTGCGACCTGTTGTGGTAACTCTCGCCTTTGGTAACTCTTGCTAGCTGTTGTGGTAACTCTCGCTGCCTGTTGTGGTAACTCTCGCAGCCAAACAAAGAAATGATAATTTGCCAACACTTAAGAGAGTTGCCACCTAAAAATATATCGACGAGTGACAATCGTCATTGTGAATCGCAGCGAAACTTATCGGCCAAGTTTAACCTCATCCTAAAAATATTTTAAAAGTCCGGCTTTCAGCAGTGTGCATTGAATTCAATTTTGTTAGCGTAATGGGGCGCGATGAGGAGAATGGTTTCGCTGATTGGGTAAGTAGCATGTCAAATAAATATAGAAGTTCAAGAATTCTCATTTGCTATTGTAGGGCAACTACTTTGAAGCTAAAAAATCTAAGCTTGAGGAACAATTCGCTGCCGCCAGTGATCCCTTTCGCAAATCGAATCTATTTGATGGCATTTCTATATTTGTTAATGGAAAGACCAATCCAACATCTGACGAACTGAAGCGTATAATGATGGTACACGGAGGCACTTACCATCACTACGAACGTGCGCATACTAGTTTCGTCATTGCATCGAATTTGCCCGATGTCAAGGTGCGCAAAATGGACACCAGCCGGATAATACGTCCCGAATGGGTCGTGGATTGTGTGGAGCATAAGCGTTTACTCGACTATAAGCCATATCTCTTATATACCAATCAAAAGACGTCGCAACCACGTCTTGATTTCGGAAAAAGAAAGAAAAATGAATCGACCATCTTAGAGTATAACAATTTAAATATTGAAGAGAATGCATCACTGAACAGCATGCTCGAAGTTCTGCAGCAGGCTGTGGCCAAGTCGCCCGATAAGAAAGTTAGTCATGTAACTAATTTATCTGCCACCACAGCGACCAATAGCAGTCACAGCGCGCGCACTGCCGTTGATCCTCAATTTCTCAGTGAATTTTATAAAAACTCTCGCTTGCATCATATTGCTACACTTGGCGCTGGTTTCAAGCAATATGTTTGTGAGCTGCGTCAGTCTCATGGCAATAAAACGTTTGTAAAGCGCACTCAACTACGCTCGCTTCTAGGTGGTGGCAAGCAAAAAGATATCTCCATAATGATGTCAAAACGTTACGTGATGCACATTGATATGGATTGCTTTTTTGTGTCAGTTGGGCTGCGGACGCACCCAGAGCTGCGTGGTCTGCCCATCGCTGTAACTCATTCCAAGGGTGGCAGTGCAGCCACCGATGTACCAGTGCATCCACAATCTAATCGTCAGGTGGAGAAAGAACTCTTCATGGAGCGCTTTGAACATATCATGCACGATAACGCACGGACGGATAAGGTGAGCAATGGATTTGAGAAAAAGTCATCGTTGTCGGAGATTGCATCGTGCAGCTACGAGGCCCGAACCAAGGGCATTAAAAATGGCATGTTTGTCGGCCACGCACTAAAGTTGTGCCCCGAACTGAAAACCATACCATATGATTTTGACGGCTATCGCGAGGTAAGCATGTTTGTTGAAAAAGACTAAACTGTCAATGTTACGATCTCTTTTATGTTTGTTGCGCAGGTGGCATTCTCATTGTACGATACAGTGGCACAGTATACACTTAATATAGAGGCTGTGAGCTGTGATGAAATGTTTGTAGATTTAACGGATCTGTTGCAAGAACTTCAAATAGATGTCATGACATTTGTGACACATTTGCGCAAGGAGGTGTATGATATTACTGCTTGTCCCTGCTCCGCTGGTATCGGTGCAAACAAGTAAGTAGATTTCGAATAAATTAAGCTATAAATACATAAAATACACCTTCTTAAATAGACTGCTCGCTCGCATGGCCACCAAGTTGGCCAAACCGAATGGACAATATCTGCTGGAGACTGATGATGCAGCCAACTATATGGCTGCTAAGACGTTAGATGTGCTGCCTGGTGTTGGCAGCAGCATAACTTATAAACTACACCAGGTTGGCTTAAAAACCTGTGGTGATGTTCAGCAGGTTCCGTTGGTGCGCCTGGAAGCGCTGTTAGGTAAGAAATTGGCACAGACACTATATCACAACTGTCGCGGTATCGATCTACGTCCTTTGGTCTACGAACAGGTAAGATTTGCAAGGGAAGTCAGTTCACTAAATTGTTATATTTAATGGAATTTACTTATAGCAACGCAAATCAGTTTCTGCTGAAGTAAACTACGGCATACGCTTTAGCAAATACGAAGATTTGGTAAAGTTCCTGGAACAGCTAAGCGCTGAGGTGCATAGTCGTTTAACTGAAATCAAGCGCAAGGCTAAATCGATTACGTTAAAGCTTATGGTGCGTGCTGCAGAGGCGCCTGTTGAAACATCCAAATATATGGGACACGGTGTCTGTGATAATCAAACCAAGTCTGCAGTGCTTAATACAAGCACCGACAACCTTGAAACTATCAAGTTCCATGTGCTAAAGCTAATGAAGGAGTCCGGATATCCGCCACATGAGCTGCGTGGCATTGGCATCCATCTCAGCAAACTTGATGATATTGTCGAGCCGAAAAAAGAGAACGTCATCAAAAGCATGTTTGACAAAATCTCAGAGAAACAAAAGGGTATGTCAAATTTTATATGTCACTTGTCAATTGTCGCTTGTCATTTTAATAAGTCATTTTTGGTCGATACAGATAAACCGATAAACACTCCAGCCTTAATTAAACAGCCAGTTGAGACGAAAACCGAATCGAAGAGTGTAAACGTGCTTAGTTTGCTTAAAAAGGCTGCAACGAAAAAGAAAGCATCTACATTAGAAAGCACACCGACAATTGAAACGCAAATGGGCAATATTTTTTCACTGTCAGCAGCGGAAACAAGCGCGCATGAACCACTACAAGATATTGTACTCGACATGTCTGAGAACTCTATAAAGTATACGCCGATGGCCATACCGGCAGCCGTTTTGGAATTCGATGCAGATGTTTTGGCACAGCTTCCCGAGGATATACGACAAGAAATTCTTGGCTCTGCGGATGAATATTTAAACCTTGTAAAAGATGACAGCGACGATAATCAAAATAACAGGAAAAGGAAATCGGACTTCAGCTCACACCCACGTGCAGTGTTGTCACCAGAGACGCCGCCGCTACCACCACCAATGAAACGTAAAGTATCCCAGGCTTGTATTGCTCTAAACGAAAGCGATTTTCGGCCATCCACTTCAAAAGCTGGCTTGGAAAAGCAAATGAAGCGCATTTGCCGTCCCGATAACATTGTTACCGAATACCAACAGGAGTTGTCCAAGCACATGCATCCAGAAATTCTGCAATATATGACGTCAAACAATAATGCGGATGTAGCGCAAGCTATTAAACAGCAGAAACCTCCACTAAATGTCTTCCTCAATTCCAATTACAAATCAATGATGGCCAGCTGGGTCAAAACAGAGGCGATGCCGAATCCAACTGATGTGCAAGTAATGCATTCGAACATTTGTGACCTGGTCGATGATAATCAAATGGACAAAGTCTATGAAATAATGAAGTACTTTTGTCGCCTCGTTAAAGCCAAACGTGGAGATAGCTGTTTCTGGCACTTGGCCTACAATGTGATTGTGTGGAAAGTGCAAATGAAGATGCAAGAATTATTCAACTATAATTTCTACTTAAACGAAACAATCGATTGCCTTATTTGTGCCCAAGCCTCCAAAGAAAATTTCTGTTAATTGTAATAGTACAAACAATACTTAGTTGTACCAAAGACTATGAAGAGGCTTCATTGTAGGCTGTGAACTTATTTAAATGTTAACTAATACGTTAATGGAGGTTAAACAATTTATGAAATACATATAATCATTTTTAAACTCATTTGAATTTTTATGTTGCTTTAATTTATAGAGTTCACTTCCGAACAACATGTTCGATGATTCTTTTGTAAAAATGCATCTTAAGCTGTTAGCGCCAATTCCCACTGCCAAGTGTTTGGAACATAAATTTATTTTTAAATTGTATAAAAGCCTGAAGAGCTGTAATTAACGTCGTTAAAGCAGCAAGTAGTAATAATCGCACAAAGACGACGCTGCGGCGTTGATAACTTTATATACATATATGTAGGTATACAAAAGGGACGGGGCTTACTACAGAAAAAGCCTGGCTAAAGACAAATAGGCCAGGCCAACACCTGGCGGAACTGGCAAGTCATAATTTGCACTTTAATAAAAGCGTCGCTGCGTTAAGAAACTGAACAGGCGAACAGGTAAGTTAAAGTCACTGCAGTTAATCGCCAACGACGTCGATTTGCTGCCCGGACCGGCCGGACAGCGGGGCAGTAATATGTAATTGATTCGCATGCCTCACAGCCTCCAATCTCAGCTCCCAGCCCCATTTGACAAACTATAACAATTACAATGCCAATGTAACCCCAGATGCAACCGCAGCGGCTTCAGCAGCAGCTGGCCGGGGTAATTAAAAATAGTCAAGCTGCATTTCTTGTGCCGCATCCGGTTCGCTGGAGTCCGTCGCCTTGTTGTGGGCTGGGCCAGTTTACCTCACCCTCTCTCTGGATTTACATGAGCGCAGCGCTTTGTCTGATTTAATTATGTGCGCAAAAGGCGTTGTTGTTTCATAAATTTTATGCATCCTGTCGACAGCCGCAAAAAACCCAGTAGCCAAGCCAGGCTAGGCCAAAAACCTGGGCAACAGTAGCCGGTCTTTCATGTTGTTGTTTTTTTTTTTTTTGCACACTTATAAATATGATCTTGTCGTGCTTTAGAGCCAGCAAAGAGAGAGAGAGATGCAAATGTTGTCAAGTTTTGATAGACTTGTTGGCAGCGCCAAACAGTTGCCAACATGATTTGTCAACGGATACCACAAATGCACACGCATCTTGGCCAGCTACTTTGTATGCTGCTATGAAAGAAATAGGCTCACTGCCTGCATGCATGACAGGAAGCTATGCAAAACAGGTCCACTTTAACTGTGGAATGTGTTTGTTAGAATAAACTTGATGAAAGAATATTTTTTACTTAATTTCAAAATTATTTTCAACAACTATAATACAATATACTTGTCCAAGAAGCTCTGTAAAAAATAGAAAAATATTTAAACTCATACTATATAAATTGGTATATATTTTTGGTCTTTTTGCGAACTGATTTATGTTACATTACAACTCAGTTTTGTATTAAAATTTGTTTAACTATTTCTACAGTTATCATAAAAAAATCCCTCAACTATTCACTGCCAAAACCTATGCCTTAATCTATTCTAAGCAGTCTTTGTGTTAGAATTTTCCCACGAACAGTAGCTGAAAAACATTGCTGGAAACTGTCAAAGCTAATCAGACGTGGCACTCGCTACGACAAGATCACTGCCACAAAGGCTAGCATGAAACTCTGGCAACATGTAAATATGCATAAGGCACAGCAGCAACAGAAGCAGCAACAATAAGCAGCGGGTTTTGAGGCTGCAACATCAGCATGAACAATGCTGATAATGGGTCGGCTGTTGCAGACGTTTTGCTACCAAATAAGCCGAACGACAACAACAGCAACATTCGAAAAGTTCGGGTTAGGTTGTTGTTTCAGATTTTTGCCGCCAAAGTTTTGCAGAGTTGGGAGTTTGCCAAGTTGCAAGTTGCGTCTATGTAAAACTTCTAGCCAATTAACTTGGCGACCGGCAGACGAAGCCCAAACTGCTGCTGCCAATGCAACCGCAAACGCTGCCGGTGCCTTATGATTAGAATCGTCGACAGGAGGCCGCCAAACGGGCACGGCAGCAACAGTTGCAACCGCAGCAGCAGCAACAGCATCAGCAGCAACAACTAACCAAAGCTAATGAACCATGTTGCCGCTGATGAACCCGAGCTGATTAATGATGCCTGGCTAGGTTGCTTGGTTTGCCTCTGTGTAGGGAACTTGCATATAACTGTGTGTCTGTGTGTGTGTGTGCAATTGGAAGTTTTGGAGTTGTTAACTGTGTTACACTCAGCAAATGAAAATGTATTTCCGAAATATATCATGAAAGTCACCTTTTTTTAGGTACTTTTGAAATGGTTTAAGAAAAATTTAATAATTTTTATAAAGATTTGCTATCTTGAATTTAGAAAAAAAAAAACCTTTATTTTCTTTATTGAAAAAAGAATGTATTATGTATTAGTTTATTATTTTAAAATTGTTTATTACTTTTTTCTTAGTGAACATGTTCACCGAGGGCTGCTAACAACTTAACTAGCTTGGATGGTGGGCTTAGGGTTGTGGACAAAAACAGCAATACTAACTATAAAGCGAGGAGCAAGCCACAATATTTCGGCCAGTTGAAAACGAATAAGAAGAAGAAGATGATGCAGACGATGCTGACAAAAGTTGCCCACTTGGCTGAAACAAAGGCCGCAAAAGGCGCAGGCGCAGGCGCACCTGAGAATGTTGATAGCCCCCATGGAGCCCGAAGGCCCAGAAGACTGACTCCAAATAGCAACTACACACAACAACAACTTCAACTCAAAACTCAAGCTCAACCAAGTCCAAGTGCAGGCCGTTTTTTATGCCACTCAAGCCGACGACAAGACGACCGAAAGCAACAACAACAACAACAATAACAACCACTTGGCCCAGGCAGTAGGGCTAAAAGGCTTGAACGCTGATTGTTGCCAGCCGTGCCTCGTTTGCGGGGCCCTTTATCACATGCGCACATCATTTACTGGACGCAAACGCAGCAGCTTTGTAGCAGCTTCACTCCACCTCTCTTCCCCTCACGTTTCCTTTTTTGCGCACTTTAGCAATTGTTGGGCTCTTTAAAGTGTTTGCGTCGTGACAAAATCAATGTTGCTGCCCCAAGAGTTGGTCGGTTCGCTGCCTGTGTGACAGCCGCATTGGACAGTGATTCATGGTTTATTAAGCGCATTATGCCGCAGGATACTTTGAAGTTTGCCCAGACAGCAGCAGCAGCAGCCGTAACTGCAGTCAGCAACAGTTGCATAGGTGTGTACAGGAAGGGGGCAGCAGACAGTAACTAGAATGGAAATTCTAGTAAAATTAATTTTAAATGTTTGGTTACGCTTTTTGGTTATTGTTAATAGTTTAGCATTTAAATTCAAAGTCGAGTCGAAGGCATTTTGGGGCCTTTAAATTTCCCTTGAATGCCGCTCAGACAACAAATATCCCAAATTAACACCATCTCTTACAAGCAGCGATAAATTTCCCACTGATCGTTAAAAATGCCCACAGGGTGTTTCTTTTTAAAAAATTATAAATAAACCATATTATTTATTGTTTTATTCAAGCTATTTTCAAATGTTAGATAAAAAACTAAATTTGTAGATGTTATTAAAATATCTAGAATGTTTTACCCCTTGGTTACTTTCTTACTACGCCTATGACAACAACAGCAATAGCAGTTGCAACAGTTGCTGTGTTGCACGTGTTTAACGTGGCCCTTCAAATCTGTCGGTGGTGGCGCAGCAATCGTTGCCTTTGGCATTGGCATTGAACACTTGGTCTGAAGTCTTCTACACTCAGGTAACATGTGTGCTGCACCGCCTCTCCACTTCAGCAATTGATTACTTAACATGTTTTATGCGTACGGCAAGTTATGTGGCGGCGACTGGCGCGTTAATTTGCTGCCTGCCTGCCTGCTGGCCTTGGCTTCACAGTCTTGGCCAAAACAAATTGCTACGCGGCAGGCGCTGGGCCGTAAATCAGTGCACAAGTCAAAACACATCAGCATCAGCATCGACAGCCGCATCAGACAGCAGCAGCAGCAACAAAAACAGCAACAATAAACAGACTAGACAAACAACAACAACAACAACTCCCACATGGGCGTTTGAAACGCGCCTCAAAGCATAAGTCAAACACAAACACTCAAACACACACGCACACACTTGCACTTTTATGGTTATTGCCTGTTGCATGTGCAATTGGAATTAATTATGGCTTTAAACAACAAATTTTTGTTCACATCCGAAATCTGAGTGCCTGAGACGAATTGCCAAAAGCCGCTAAGAAAAAATTACTTTTAAAGAGATTCAGGCAGCCGATAATAAACGCGCCGAAAACGCGTCGCCTGATTTATGCAATTTATGTGTGAGTTAACTATTAAACATACCCTATGTTTGAGTGTGCAAGGGGTATTTGGCAGTAAAGCAAAAAACCAGACAGCGTGCGCTAAAGCTATCAATAAGATCAGCTTTCCATTTTCTGCACATAATTTTCAGTCCGTTTATAAGGTATACTTTGAGTCGTTAAGACTCTTATTACATGTAAGAATTGCATTACGTACGCCGAAAATATGCAAATTGGCAATTTAAAGTGTGAACGCCGCCAGTGGCAATCAGTAACCAAACAAACCAACAATTCTGTGAATTATGCCAAAGAATTACCATCAACAGTAACGTTGACGTCGACGTTGGCTTTGGCGTTGGCGTTGGCTGCACTTGTCATTAGAATGCAATCGAAGCGTCAGAAATAAATTACAAAATCGTGTAAAGTGCAAACTGGACTCACTGTCTTTTATTTGTTTTGTTTCTGTTGTTGTTGTTTTTTCTTATTTTTTTCTAATTTTTTGACGTTTCTGTAATCGCATTTATGGCCACATAAATCTTTGCTAAAATTTGCCGTTGCCTAACAAAGTTGTCTTTGTTGTTGTTGTATGCAATGGACCATACTATATATACATACATATTTATTTTTTTATCAATTGAGCCGCTCTTAAAGTGAAACTGGTTCACCGGTAAGCACCGCAAGCTTTGATTTATTTACGTGCTCTCCAATGTCCGACTTCGAGTTCGACTCGGGAACGAGATAAAATATCGCGCTTTCACGCATTTTAATGCTCCCACTTGGCTTACTTAGTAAGGTGCTGCTTGTCAAATGGCATGTTGTACACTTTGAACAAATAATTACCCAAAAAAATTCCCAGTGAATGGGAAAAATTTCCTTAGAACCAGGGCTTCATAGCTGAAAAAAATGTATGCTTTTAAATGAAAAGACTATTTATTTGTTACACTTTCTGTATTTTCAATAAATTTGATTACATTTTTTTAACAGTGCATTTGCAATATCCAGTTGAAATCGCCATACAATCTGCAAGATATGTCGCCTGCAAATGCTTGCCTTGTAATTGAATTGAATTGAAATATGCTAAGCATGTGAAAAGAAAAAAATTAAGACACGCCCCTTTCTGTTGGCGGTGGGCTGCTGTGAGCAGCAGTTGACAGCTGCCAGGTGGCAGGTGCAGCCAGAAGGAGTCGGCAGAGAGGGGATTGGGATCTTGTAATTGCATTCATATGATTAGTCACTTGGAAAGCGCTGGCTCTATGTTAAACTGATCAAGATATCGTGACATAATCATTGCCATTACATCAGCAGACAGCATTTGCAGCAAAGCAATCTGTTTCTGTCTTATTATGCAAAACATTATTGTCGACGACAATCGAACTGCTGAAAGCGATAAAAGAAAGTGACCCTGAAAATATCCCTTGAAAACTGTTGTTGTTGCTTAAGCTGCAGACCGAAAGTCAACCCTGTCTTTGACAGCGAAGTACTTACTATTATTTTGGCGTGGGTGTAAAAATCCGTTAGCGGACTATTCGCGTTTTCAGTGCATCGGCAACTTGTTAATTACTTATTTAATCAATTTAAATTGATAAATGTATCTAAATTGTGTTAATTATTTGTTGCGAAGGTTCACTTAACGCATTGAGCATCATAGAATCGCCGTGCAATTGTTTTTAAAGTGTGCCGAATATATCAGCATAGAATGCACTCTGTTTCTTATTGGCAAAAAAGCACACTCTTTGTTGCGCTGCGAAAACTGAGAGAGAAAGAGAGAATGTGATCTTTGACTTTGACAAAATCAACTAATTTTTCTGCGTGGGTGTCTAAATTAGTCAGTTGGCAAAGCGCGTATGTAATGCATCGGAAATTTTGTGGCTTCTAATTAAAGCAGTTAAAATGTATTAATTAATTTAAATTGTGTTAATATGCTAAGGCAACGGCCTAATGTTCGTTTTAAACACAATAAATTTGTCGTGTAAGTGTTTTTATAGTGTTTTCAGCCCAAGTGTTTAGAAGCGTAAGGCACACGAAATTTTTTTTTTTTTTTCATGTGAAAGAAAATGGCCGCGAAAGAACAAGTTCACAAGTTCCATTCTAATCGCTCAGATATCAAAAAGTGAAGTGTTTGTGATCATATCGGAAAACATTTACATTTACAATTCTGTTATGGTAAGTTTTTTAAATATTATTAAAGATGCTTCATTCTTTAGTAGATCAATAGATAATATTTTAAGGGAGTTATAATAAATAAAAGGAAATCATTGCTGTCAATATAAAATCCCTTTTATGTTAAATATTTTCCCGCCCAATTAAGCTGCTGCTTCACCCACTCAGACAACATCAAGCGGCTATTTAATATACTATCAGATATGTACAAGCCCATGCAAAATCCAATCACGGCAACATTTAGTCATTCCGAATGCTACATAAACTGACAGTCTATTTGTTTTATGTCAAGCCTTAGCTTCAGTTTGGAGCTCAGCAGCAGTTGCAGCTGTAGTTGTTGCTGCTGGCAGCTTAGTGGCTGCTGCTGCTGCTGCTGGTTGTTGCCATCAGCAAGCAACAGTTGCTGCTAGCTGGCTGGCTGTCGTTGACACGCCTGCAATTGCTAGCCGATATGAATCACAGCAGCGCCCGAGCGTTTGAAGTAAAGTGAACGAACTGTGAGGAGAGTGAGTTGCATTATCTAGATAAATAATTATTCAACTTAAATCGAAATCGTAATGAATTTTTATTTTTTTTTTTTCGTTATACTGCTATACTTTTGCGGGAGTGTCAAACTGACGGCAATACGCGTTCATTGTCAGTGCTTTGTTAGCAATATCGTTGGGGCTGAGTTGGCAACATGTTGCTGCCCCTGCGCATGTTGCTGCCTTAATTGGACAGCGATACAAATCGCAGCCACAACTGCGATTGCAACTGCAACCTGGGCACCATGGGCCTGGGCAATGGGCAACCACTTTTGCTGTTGCTGCTGCCACGCCCATTGAAAACACCTGCAACCGTTTACACGTCGACTACACTAAGACTTGATGGCAATTTGTCAAATTTTCTCTCTTTCACTCTCCTGACTAAGCTCAAACTCACTTAACGCCCCGTCCGCCATGCAATTATCCTTATTAGCCCCCCCCCCCCCCTCAATGGCATCAAAAGGGTATCTTTTTTTTGTTCATTTCTTATATTTTCGAGGATTTTGGTGTTGCGCTTAACGCTTGTTTGCACTGATAAATGCGCAGCGACGGGGCAACACCTCTAAATGATTACCAGAACGCGCCTAATTACATGGACCATGGTTGTTCATGGTTGTTTGCCGACAAAACTCTCTTTCACTTCCAGGAAGGCCAATTTCACACCAATTCGCTCTGTGTGTGTGTGCCCCGAAACTGAGCTTGATCCAATGCCTTTGGGCGGTCACAGTTAACACAAGTTTTTGCCTTATGTTGCTGTCGTCCTGGCCTTAAATGTTCCTCTTCTTTTTTTTTGTATACTCTGTTATTATACAAAATTGGGTAAAAAGGTTGGACATAAGTTGTACAAATATATATAAATATGTGAGGCAAAGGTAGACAAGTTTGAAAGGATTACTATTTATCCATTTTAGGGCTTAGTACACAGAGAGAAAAAAGTTTGTTTTAAATTAAGTTTTAATTTGGTAGAATAAAATTCCTAGAATTCATGTGAATACTGCAAAACATAGCTTGAAGTGGATTCAATATTATTAATAGAAGCAATCTAAAGATGAATTGGAAACCAGCTAAATTCAAGTACGGAGTATTGAAATTTTTTGCTCTAAATACGAAGTGTCTGTAAGTCGAGCAACTTCGAGTTTCCTTTCAACCGATTGAACCCTATCATTAGCTATAAACTTGGACATGAGCGATTCTGATTCGAAGTGCTCGCGCTCATCAATAGCTTTACGATTGCTTTTACCAGCAATTATGGAAAAGCTCTCTGTCGCTCTATCTGTCTATCTGTCTATCTGTCGGTCTGTCTGTCTGTTGGCTGCCTGTCCTTGTCTGGCATTGTGCCGCATTTATGGCGCCGCATACGCCGGCAATTAAACAATTCGCTTCGGCAGCAGAAGGCAACAACAACAATGCGCCTATTGGCCAAATTAAGAGTTGGCCCGCCGCCGCCAGCTTTCTGACCATAGTTGGTCAATGGAATCGAAACAAGTTGTAAGCGATAAGAACGTTGCCATTGTTCACTTTGTATTCGGAGTTTTTGTTGTAGTTGCTGTTGCTGTTGTTGTTGTTGTTGTTGCTACTGTTGTTAGCATTGTTGTCGTCGCTTGTTTGGTTGACTTTGGCTTTATTGTAATTATGGACATTATTTTGTCCGGCCAGCTACTACTACACACATTTACATCATGTAGCGCCTGCAGCGCCTTACTTAATAATCAAAGAGGCGGTTCCACATTCGCACAGCTACCGAAAACGAAAAATTATCCATAACAAAGCATAACAACCTGCAAGCAACAGCAGCAGCAACAACAATAATGAACGACATGTATATGAATATGATCTACAGATCGTTGATCATTGATCGACACCTGTGCGGAATTATAAGTAAACTTAAATTATAGCCAATTCGCATTGCTAACTGGTTCATCAGGCAGCTATAATGTGCTTTGACAGTTTATTATTGCGGTTGTGGAATTTTTGAAATAAATTTTCAAAAGTCAATCACAAGGGGCACTACAATTTAATGATATCGTAAAGAAGGCAGGATCTCTGAATTAATGATGTAATTTTGCACATGTATCAGCTAATAAAGGCTAATAACTGTTTTTAACAGGAAGATGCGATTTACATCATACTTGAGTATTTTATTTTATGGAAAATTATCCTTGAAAAAATGCGTTTTTATTTAAACCTTAACTTGGTTTCAGGGCAATTATGTTATGTTTGAATGTTTGAATGGGCTCAAATTAGGTATTTTTGATTCTTTAATTCATTTTAAATTCAAGTTCAAATTACTTTGCATAAAATAAATAAACTACTTGAATCCTACCAAAAACGATTATAGCCTTATCAAGCGAAACTCCACTTTAAATATTTTTAATATTCCTAATCAAAGCGATTTCATTTTTACAGAGCAATAATACAAATAATATAAAAAGATTAGAGAATAATAGAAATTTACCTTCCATTAAGCGAATCTTTACTTCTGTCGTGGCTCTTTGTATTTTTCATTAGTGTTGTGTTTGTTTATACTCTTCGCTTGTTTTTTCGAAGGAGTTAAAAAAATAAAAAAACAGACAAAAAAAAACTTGTCTTCTCTGACATTGAATTAAATATCGCTTTAGTCGTTGGATCCTTGATAGTCAAAGACTTTAACAAAGCTACGGTCATGACTTGAGGCAGGCATTTTGGTAGGAGTCTTGGCTTTTAGCTCGGTGTTAGGTCTATTCCGCAGCAACATTACAGAGCCATCATCCGTGATTTATGCGCACAAACAAACAGCAACAGCAGCAACAACAACAGCAACATTCAGCTACAATGCTTGGTGCGCTTGGCCCCGCAGCTAATTAATTTGCCATTTGTGTCCCATTAGCGTAATTGTCTGTCAGTTAAAACTCGCCATGTGCCCCCTTTGACTTTAAAAACGGCCAACAACGACGACGATGACAACGTGGCCAACTAGCCAACATACTACTACTAACCAACAGCAGCAGTTGGACGAGCGAGTTGGCCAACCTTTTGCTTGCATTTTATGTGTCACCCATTGTTGTTGTTGTTGTTGTTGCTGATAATTTGCATACATGCTAAAGACATGGCGCGATTTTTATGTGACGCGTCACGCATTTAATTTGAATTTGTTGTCAGCTTGGCGCCTTTTTAACTAAATCAAAGGCGTGGCTACATCCCACATACTTCATTTATGTATATGTATTTATATCAGGCTGGCAAACATTTGGACAATTGCATTTTAAATGGCGCCCATCAGTCTATGGAACACCTGCAACTATTGCCCACGCAACAGCAACAGCAGATTTCCCAGGCATTGAGCCAAAGCAGAACATTTATACAGCCAACTGCAGCTGCACACAGCATAAAGGTACAGTGATGGGTTCTACTAGTGGATACGTTTCTTGGCATAATCAAAAGGCGTTTGCCAAACATTCATTCTGCCAAATATACCTTAGAGTTGTAGTTAGAACCGTGAGGTGATGTGGTTTGTATTAAGGAGACTTTACTGTAAAGTTTAGCATGAAACCTAGCTAAGATCAGCACAGAGACTTAGGAAGCCTATGCTAGAACTGAGACTAGGCAGGCGACAGACAGGAGACAGAAGACAGCAGGCGGTGGGCAGGAGACGATGGGGCGGTGTTGTCGGCTCGTTTGCCATATAAAGCAACGCGATGTTGTTGTCGACGTTGTTGTCTGTAAGCATTTGGCTTAGATTGCCAGGCGCAGATGTCGCCCGGTAACAGCTTCGTAGACAGCCACACCGACCCTTGAGGCAGCTGCTGTCTAGATCGGAGAAAATTGGAGAGAGAGAGAGAGAGGAGATCGGGGCAATTGGGACTTCTTGGCCCACGCACTTGTCTAGGTATTGGCAACGATCCCTGTGCCACTAACAAAGGCAAACAACACAAAGCCAACTGCAAACTCAATTTGCGAAATAAAAAATAGAAACTTGCAACAATGTTGGGCTAATGCGTAGGCGTCGGTTTGAGGTTGGTGCCCCCAAGCAGCCAAGTTGCAGCCACAACCAGTTGCAATTTGGCCAATAGCCTGAAGAAAACATTCTACCCAGATTATATTCTCTTCAATCTTAAGTTCACCTGGTTATATAATTCCCAATTGCCATTCCAACGGCACTTAAACGTTTAACGTTATAATCTTTATGGCCTCGCCATGGGATGCACCTTCAACTGCAGCCCCCTGCGGCTGCATGTGGCAAACAGTTTGGAGAGAGCATTTTGGAGTCTGGAGTCCGCTGCCCTTTTGGCTCATTAATGTTGCGCCTTTTTTGGGGCGCTATCTTATCATAAAAATGCAGTTGCTTCAACACCTGCAGCCTGCATCAAACACACATTTGCACTTCACTCCACAAGGCAGCCCGCAACTCGCAACGGGGGCAACACAAATTTCAATCAGCCATAATAAACTGTAAAAAAATTTCGGCATTTTCGGTCTTAAAAAATTCGCAACACGAAATTTAAAAGGAATCGTTATTGCTAACTTTTAAATGCATCAGCATTTTTTGGCAAGAGCAAAAAAATTAGGGATTTAATGTGCTGTCTTGAAAAAGGTTAACATTTTTGGCTTAAGATTAAATAAATGGCTATGCAAGTGCTCGGATATAATGATAATGCCAATAAGCTTAAGAAATACCAAAAGAAAAGTTTTTAAAGTTGAAACTAAGTTGATTTACTCATTTTCTTCAATTACAATTCATATCATGTATAACGACATCATCAACGAATGAATATCAAATCCCTATACTTTCTTCGTAATATCGAGTAACACCCGAAGTTTCATAAGCATTGCCAAATCTTCTTATAAATACACTTTAATCTTCCGCTCCAGCTTCTGTTCAAACATTTTTGTGTACTATTATTTCGAATTCCCTTTAATATTGCATCACAAGTTAAGCAGCTTTTGGGAGTGGTCGAAAAGAAAATTCAATTAAGTAACTGTCTCCGAGTTTGACATAATTTAAAGTCCGATTATTTTTGCAAGGTCCGATACAAATCAACGCAATACAAACTGGCCGCCTACGAGCGGATCCCAATTTTTGCGTCTGGACACACAGCAGGGTGTGGCGCCTGGGACAGAGCACACACACACAGGACGTGGAGCCAAAGTGGAAGCGCATGCGCAGCGGGTTTTATGCATTTTAATGCCGGCATTCGGAATGGTCCCAAGATCTGGGGTTGAAGAGCCTCAAGACCTAAAGCTGTAGCCTCTGCCTGTCGATCGTTGTTTATGTTGGTGTTATTTTCATTGCAAACAAATGATGAGAAACACGCAAACGCACTCAAAAAAACGCCAGCAATCTGCCAAACAGCTAAAAAAAAAAAGACTGCAAACTGAAATTGAAATCACAATAACTTGGCTAAGACTGCTAAGGGCATTAAGCAGAGAGACAAGTGATATGAGAATGGAAACAGCGGGCAAACGACACAACATTAAGTTAAGGCCGTAAAAATTGTCTTTGAAATTATCGTAGATTTTTTTTTTATGGTGACAAAAAAGTCGGTTTTATGCGCTGAAATTGTAGACAAATACCAAAAAAGGATAGATAGAAATTTCTGGAATGTTAAAACAGGTTGAGTATTTTTTTTCAATAAACTTAACTTTAATTGATGAATTAAAAGAAATATAAGTTTGATTATATGTGGGAAAATAGTTTATAGTGGACTTGAAATCTTTTTGTCCTGACTGACTGACTGACTGCTATCAAAGTACAGCTCGATATAATATTTTGGCGTAATCAAAGCCGGAGACCATTAAGATTGCATTTATTTTTATATTTTTGGCATGCAGCTGCAAGTGAACAAACTTTAATGTAGATTTCATAGACGCAATTTGTTTTTCAATAAATTTAAGTGCTGTTAAAAAAATAATGATGTCATTAATAATCGCCTAATAAACAAGTTTGGTTTAGTTAAGTTTGTTATTTAAGCTGGCTTGGCTACTGTTTAAAAAATGGCATACAATATGTATGCAAAGACACTTAAAAAAACAAACTCTTTCAGCAGCTGGTTGGTTGGCGCTATTAAAATAAAATTGTGGCACAAGGTGCGAATTGAAGCTTAGAAAGGTGTAGCTCAAATTACAAACCCAAATGGCAGCTGGCTGATGGCTCAATCAGCTCGAATTACTTGAACAAAGTACAGCCTTAGCCCCCCTTTCCCCCTTATAAAAGAAATTCGCTTGATGATTAAAAAATAAAAATAAAAAGGAAAAGGCTATTCCATTTTTTTTTGTTTTTTATTAAGCTACGATCAACAAATTAGCAAAAAAGAAAAAGGACGAAGAGGTGCACAGGCCAATTAAAAACTCATTAGGCAGTAGACTGGGGAAAAGAGGGACTAAGAGTTATTCAGATGCTGCTTTAATTGCCGGTTTCGCCATAACCAAAAATATCCGCCGGGCAAAAATCACTTTCAGCACGTGCAACCTGGACCTCCAAAATGATGGGCACTTGCATTAAACGAAATCGTTTAGCCCCCAAAACTTAAGACATGGCTTAACGTTAAGAGGGCATGATCGAGCAGTGGCAGTGGGGGGACGGGAAGGGAGGGGCAGTCGATGCAACTGACTGGCTGCGCAATTAAAGCGCAAAAGCTGAGGAGAGGTGAGGAGAGGCCAAGAGGCGGCGAGCGTCCATGTCCAAAATGTGTTCAATTTAAATTAACGATCAGCGCAAAATCACAAACGGCAGTCCCGGCAACGAGGATTGAGTTTAGCGCGGTGGTCGCAAGGGTGGGGAAGGGATCAGGTAGTATCTTTTGCATCGTGATTGAGAGAGCGAGAGAGAGAGGTGAAACGAGCGCATGCAACATGCAACCGATTCCGATTCCAAGTGTGTGTGTGTGTGTGTGTTTTCATCTCCAGATGCGATGCAATTAAGCAAAAGTTTTATTTAAATTGCTGGCGCTGCTGAACCAAATTTCTTTTCCATTGCCGTGTTTATGGCCTGTAAGTCTTCCACATGCAAAATGGGGTTCAACGGGGGCTTGGGCGAAAGATTTGGTGTAACTCTTTGAGGTATCTCAGTTGGAGTCTTCTCACATGTGTTTGCTAATTTCTGCGTGCAATTCAAACATTAATTAAATTCAACATTTAAGCTATAAATTGTTTGCTTAATTGCCATTTAGGCGTTGGGCCCACAGTAGTTTACCAGTAAGCGACAGTACGAGACAGAGGAGAGAAAGGGGGAGAGAGTGTTAGTGAGCGAGAGTTAGAGACATTGGCAGCGGCATTTCAATGCAAACAGTTGGCAAGTCATCGTCGTGAGGCCATAAATAAATTAAAAGTCCATTGCAAAATGACAGCAAACAACAGCAGTTTGGCAACATGTTGCTTGACTCCAAAAGCCAAGTTGAAGACGTACACTGAGAACAAAGATAAGGTGTGTTCTAAGCAAAGATTCGACCATTTTCATTGGTAAACATTGTGTTGCATTTAGTTTATTATAAAAGATCATAAGAAGTTTTAAATTTTTTTAATAAGTTTCGCTTTTTTTCCCCCAGTTTATTGCAATGTCAATTCAGAACAAGAGCAACATCAGCAATGGCAGCAACAGCAACAGTAACAGCAGCAGCAACAGCAGCAACTATACATATTATTAATGATGGCGGAAGCAAATGCGGCGCTTTTGATAATGTGTCCTTGTGTGTTTGTGTGGTGCTTGTTGTTGGCTGTTGCTCTGTGTGTTTGTCCAAAATGTTGACGTTGTTGGCTCGTTTGTGGCCAATTTCTTCTATGTCATGACAAACGCATTGGCATTGACAGTGTTTGCAGCAGCTGCAACATTTACATTGCTGCTCTTGCTGCTGATGAGCTGACATTTCTTTTTGGCCACATTTGGTATACCAAATGCAGCTGGGGCTGAGTCTTGTGGCGGCACCCCATGGGCGACGCATAACTTGGCACCAAGCTGGCAAATCGTTTTCACTACCAAAAAGAGCCAAAACAAAATAACACAAAACAAAACACAAAACATAACAAAAGCAAAACAAAATCGTGGCTTAAGTATCTAAGTTGCGTGGCTGTGTAATACAAAACTGCCAGCCAGTTGTTTGCTGTTGTTGTTTTTGTTGTTGCAGCTCCAATTCTTTTTTGCATGTTGTTCAATTTCAATGGCGCCAAATCTTTGCCGTGGGACGCAAACGCAGACGCAGTTGCAGTTGCAGACACAACAGCAACAACAACAACAACAAACAACAACAATCAACTAGACGCAACAAAATCCTTGGCTTTGGCCTGCTGCAAATGTTTTGCCAGCCATTTAGGCCACAGGCTGGCTGGCTTTTCTGTTTCAGATACAAGTTATAGACAAACCAGATAAGCAAAATAGTTCAACTACCATTCCCGCGTGACTTTAACTTCTCTCACTCGGAGGGTGGTGCTTGGATGTGGATGTGGCATTAAACAAAAGATATTCAAAATGGCAACAAGACTCAACAAAGTCGTTGTGTGTTTGTGTTTTTGTAGATGGTAATGAAAAAATTATGTATTCAAAACATTATCAACAAAATCAAAAATTATTGATTTTTTCTATTTAAAACGTTTATTTATTTATTTGGAATTTAAATCAAATTTCTTTAACTTGTAAAAAGTAAATTAATTCAAATATTGATGCTAAAGCTAAATACTATTTAATTTAATAATTATTATTTTGACACGATTTTTATTTTAGTATTAAATTAAAATAATTTATTTTATTTGTCACAACAAGTATTATTTTAATTCATTCTTTGACACTTGTCGTAAATAGTTATGTTTTGTTTTTAAGTTTTTATTTGATCTAAAAACAAATTGTTTTAATCGCTTTAATTGCTTTCTTGGCCTTGTTTTACAAACAGCAACCAAACAAAATGCAGCTGCTTTAGTTATTAATTCACTTATGCAAGTTTGATTATTATATGTACATGAGCAATGCAACACAGAATCAGTTTAATGACTCAATTTGATTTAATTAAAAATTTAAGTGGCAATTACATAAGCCATTTAGCACATTTAGTGCGTCTACTTTGGCAGAACAGAAAGCCTCCATCTCTCAATCAATTTTACTGCTGGTTTTCGCATTGGCATTTGGCTTGCATTATTCAGAGTTTAGATTCTAATTACCAGGCAGTCAGAAGTCATTTAAAGGTGCATTCATTTATGCAAATGCCACAACAAATCGCTAACATTTGCTGCATTTGCTGCCTTTTCAAATCCAAAGTTCCAACTGTTCGCAGTCTCGCCCAAGTCTCTTGGGGTGTGCAAATGACAAACGACTTGAACTTGTGACTGTAGGCCGAAACATAAAAAATTTAAATATGAATCGAGTATGTAAAAGTTATTGTGGTAACGGCCTTCGAATGCTCTTGCAAAGATCTGAAGGCAATTGAAATGAACAAGAATATAAGGCTCGCACCAGATAATACAAAATCTTTAAAATAAACGATTTATTTGTAATCGATATTATGTCTATATCGTAAATGTGAAGATTTATCAGTAACTTGAAAGAAACTTTTATTTTAAAACTAGGTAAATTGACTGAGCTGAGCAGGAATATTAATTCTTAATGAGATCGGAGATTCTTTATTCCTTTTAGCCGATTTTTTGTACATTTATTTATATTTAAAATTACTTGTTAACATACGTAAAATATAGAAGCCTCTACTTTTGAGTGTATTGAAATAAAATGAAATCGCAGTTTTTTTAATAAAGTTAGTCGGTTTGTCTGTGTTTGGCCAACTCATAAATTCTTTAGCAAAAGTGCATATACGCATATGTTTGTGTATAATTTACATGCGCATGACACACACAAACACACACACATACATTCGCCGCAAGGGGTCTGTGAAGGTGAACCGCACGCAGAGTTCGTGCCTTAAGTCTTTCGTTACGTTACGTTTTGGCAGATTTGGGTGCGTGCGTATATTTGCATCGCAATTTTTTAATTGATATTTAATTGCAGCCATGGCACAAACACAACACATGCGTAACTGGCATTAATTTTAAATGCACAAATCTACTTTTTTTTTGTATTATTTTTTTTTATTGATTTTGAATATAGCTGCAGCTGCAAACTGCTCGATTTTATTATACTATATACATATTCTTGATTATAAGCGTTTATGATTGGCAATTTTTGGAAAATTAAACAACAATTTTGTGTTTGTTGTATGTTATAAAAGTTTAAATCTTATTACATTTGTTTATTGACAAAACTTTAAGTTCAATTTAAACGACTGTACTTAATTTTATTTTAACATTTAAACATAAAAATTCATAATAAAAGTTTTCATACTATTAATTACAACAAAACCATTAAATTAAATAATGCCAGCTGCTGTTTGGCACAGACAAAGGCAATAAAAATATTATTATCAGGTGGCCCGTTTTCTGTTAAGCTTTTGTTCTATGCTACTATTGTTCCTAGACAGGCACCAGCGTAATCCTTGAGGCCACTTTGCTGCCTGCTTCTCTTATCATCTAACACTTTTCAAAGCTTCAATTGAAGTTCTCACGTTCGCATTTGTTTAGCTAATTTTTTAGGGAAATTTGAATTCTATTGAAACAGGAAACCCATACAAATCTCTTTTGTTGTCTTGGCTATGCTTTTGTCAATAATTGTGTGGGAATGGTAAAAGCAAAATTCAATGGCTTTGGCGACAGCTTCAGCGACACACTGCTGAAACTCCAACAAGTCCAAGTTGGAGTCGTAGTCCTCTAATTGCAACTTACAGCTCCAAATTTGTCTTGTCCGCTGTGGGCGCTCAATTGGTTTTTTTTTTTTTTTGTTTTTGCTTTGGAAAGGTTTAATGGATATCAATTTGCCAAGCGTTTACAGTTTGAGCAATAGTTTTTGGCTGCAAAATTAGCGAACAAATTGTGCAAAATGGCAATTTTCTAGTCTTGAATTGATTGATTTGTTGAGGTATAATTAAATAGCTAGGAATGAAAGGAAGTTTTTGTTTACAGCGAGCTTTCAATTTGCAAGCTTCAAAAATCTGATTACAAAAAAAAAAATAGATTGTACAATGCGAGTTTGAATACATTTAAAAAATAAACTAATTGGATAAAAGTTTTAGCAATAAATCAATAAATTTCATTTAAAATGTCTTTTATGGAACTAAAGTAAACTTGAACTTAAGTAAAGCTTAAAAATTAGATATCTTTACATATTTTAAAATAATTGAAAATTTTATCACTACAATCTCCTTTCGGGAATGTTTTTTTTAGACAATATTTTCTAAAGTTTTTTAATATAATCTTTATGGTAAATCATGTCTAAATAAAAAAAAAATCTCTAAGTATTTTCAGTCCAAAACCAATGTAATTTAGTTGCAATATCTTCGAAAAATATAATCTTCAAATTGAATTTTGTATTTATGTGGTTTTTTTTAAAGATCTTTTGCTGCTGTTTTGATATCAGTTGAATTGCTTGAGGTTGCATGCAAAATCAAAATAAATAAAACACTATATAAACACAAGCAATGTTTTCCCATGACCTCGAAAGCCGGGTGCCTAGGCTCCCAGTTAGCAATTGGCAGTCAGGTTTTGGGCCAGGCTAGCAGGCCAGCCAGCCAGCCAGCAAGGCAGTTCATGTAATTTCAGATGCATTCAAATCAGATGACGACGTGACGTTGAAATTAAATCAACGAGACTAGAAAGACGAGCCGGCTTAAGTCAGGCCAGCCAGCCAGCTAGCCAGTCAAGCAGCTAGCCAGTTAGCCAGGCCAGTTAGCCAGACCAGACCAGACCACTTGACCAAGAGACGGCCGCAATCTTTTCGAGTTAACCCTGGTCTCTCACTGGCTGACTAATGCAAGACAACGATGTGACTACGACTGCGACTTCGCGGTGTAAATTGTTTAACATTTAGGCAGCTTTAATTTGTTGTCATGGTCTTCATTATGCTCATCCGTTGTTTGGCCATCAACGTTGCTGCTTCGTACAATTTGTTTTCATAATGCCCAATATTAATGCACGACCGCAGGCGACAATTTTGATTAAAATGCCATATATACAAGTATATATATATATATATAGTGAATGAAGCGTTAATCCCTACACTGTCAAAACGACTTAAGAGTTTTTTTTAAACTTTTTTAAATAACTAAGTAAGGGTATTTTAAGTTTTATTTAGTCATTTTCTTTGAGTGTACCACTTGAGTGACTAATTGTGGTCGAAGTGGCAGCAGCTCAAGCTTGTAGCTGACACGCAATGTTTGTTGTTGATCCTCGCAACCGGCACGTAGCTGGAAGGGCACAATCTTTCAGCGCACAAAAACAACAACAAACATATTTGCAGACACGTCAGACACGTCAGTCGGGCAAATTGCCGCAACAAGGTTGTGGCTCGGGGTTCAGGTTCAACTTGGACAGAGTCAGAGCAGCACATCAATTGTATTGGGGAGAAAGGCTGAGCAAATCAATAATTGTATTGACTGAACATCGAAGATCAGATCAAGAGGTCGCAAACATCATGCAAATAACACGCGGCTGGGATGAGCTCCTAGCACAGAGCAAAAAGCCATCATAATTTGTTGCAGACAGATTGCAACCGCGGAATGCAGACAAACACACTAACACACACACACACAACCAGAAGATATACAACAGCAAACTAAAAAGACAGAGAGACAGATCAACTACAGAATGCAGACCTCAGACTTTTAAAGTCCAAGACTGCAACTTGCTGAAAGGTCAACGCGATCATTTCCGCATGATTACAAATGCAATTCGTTTGGTTGCATGCGCTGTACCCAGGCCTCTACCTACTATTTCATCTTGAGTCACCAGCAACAGCCAACAGCAACAAGTCAAGTCAAAGCCAAGCCAAGCCAAGCTAATCCAAGACAAACAAAAACACAAACAGAAACAGAAAAGTTAAAAGACGACGGCTTCGTTCTCGACTTGCCGAAGCTTCAGTTTGTGTCTTAAGTCTTTCGTATTTTTCGCTTCGCTCATGAAGTCGCGTCTGCGCTCTCGCGAGCAACTCTCCACTTGGTTGTTCGACTGAGCAAGGGGCAATAGCTATGCGCGCATGCGCTCTTTAAGGGGCATTGGCAGGGGAATTGGACGGGGTAGTTAAGGGGTAGTTGAGGGGTATCGGTAGACTTTAACGTGTGGAATCTATTGAGAGGGGATATTCTGACGGGGTTGTGCTTATTGGTGGTGGGTTTGTTTTTTAAGGGGTGGGCGTTCGGTCTCCGCTGGGGTAAGCGAGTTGTTGGGAGGAGAAATAAAAGGAGATGAGCTGTGAGAAGAGAAAATTTATGATATAAAAAATAATAATTGATATTCAAATCTACTAAATAATAAATTAAGAGCTGTTTTAATTAAAATCTAAAACCTGTAATGAAATGAAATAATATAAGAAATGATTCAAAACTTTTCTGCATTTCAATAATTTTCTGTAAAATAACACTAAGATGTTTAATTTAATAGAATATATTTGGATTTTTTTTCAGTCTTTATATTTCTGTGAAGTATTTATTGATTATGTGCTCTTTTTTTGAGAGTTTGATAAGGCTGCTGTGCAATAAAAATAATTGTGCTGAATTAATAAAAAATCACCAAGTTATTACAAGCATAATGTTAATGTTAATAATAATTCTTCTTCACAATATGTCTTCATAGTTAATTTTATTTTAGCAGTTAGCTCCATCTATATTATTAATGCATATATTAATGCACAAACGCCTGTTATGATTTATAACATTCCATAAACTATAAACTACCTGAAAATCTTAATAATAATGTATGAGTTTTTTTCTTCCACATTACAGATAATCTCAATCTCCCGCTCCTGCCAAGTCATTTCTGAAGGGATTTTCGCTGCGTAAGTGTCTCTACTACGTACATACATATATATAAAAGCGCATGTGAGTTGTTGATAAATTGAATTGAATGATGATCGATGCTTGGGCTGCATTTAAAGTCAGCTACTTAAGACCTTCACAGATGCCAGATAACAATGAAATATGGCCAAGTGCTACCGACTGTTTGCATTCACCTCAATCTTCCCCCAAATCTGTATCCTCGAGTCGCAATTTCACAATATTTTGCAAGTGAGTTAACTGGCAGATGCGTCTCTGTCTTTGGCTGCAACTGCGACTCCAACTGCTAGTCAAGCAATCGCAGCCAAACGATAAGACAGTGTCAAAATTTAGCAACTGCTGTTTTGCGGCAACTGCTGTCAACATATCATTTGTCATTTGACTAAAGTCGATAGTCGATACAGCCAGCCTGGTCAAAAACGGGTCTTTGTCTATGACAAATGCAACGAACGAGTAGAATTGAACAGGGGGAGGAAGAGTTGCAGTTGTAGCTGCAATTGAAGATGTGCAAGTTATTAATGAAGTTGCTGACGGGTTGCAAGCATGCAAAAATGTGCCGCCTTACGGGCAATTAACCTGCTAATTAAATGGCCTCCAGTAGCGATCGTTACTTCTGCTGCTGCTGCTGCTGCTGCTCTGCAGGAAGCACTTGGCATTTTGTGTTTTATGCGGCGTTATCAGGCCACAACGATCTGAGCATTGAATCCTCATGCATTGCTGCGGCTGCGGCTGCTGCTGCTGCTGCTGCTGCTGCTGGTGATTGCTGGACCTGAAAATGCAAGGCGACAAGCTTCGCCAAACTTGTGTGCTCCACTGGCTGCCTCTTCATTAGTTCCCAAAATTGATGAGTTCAATTAGGCAGGCGATGGAAGGCAGCTGCTGATGATGTTGCTTCTGTTGCTCCCTTTTTTGGGCTTCATTCCTTTCTTTAGTTTGCTGATAATTAGCGCAGAGATTTTCAAATTGCCAAAACTTGTCCAAAAATGTTGCTTGTCAATGCTGGTTCTTTGAAACGAAAAAACAGAGAAGAGTGTTTGAGTTGGTAATGAATTGCCTAAAGAATACTGTGTTTGCTAAGATGTATCGTCGTTGGAACCTCTTTCTTCTCTATTTTCTTAATCCTTAATGATGTCGATACTTATCGGTATTATTTTAATCAGTTATCGTTAAAATATATGTACTATACTTGAACTGTATATCTCTGGGAGTCCTAGATACTTAATAGGGAGACAAAAAATCAGACAGATTTGTAATTTATTGATAATCATATATCAATTATATTTCCATAAATATGAGAAGGAATGAATTTAGCTAACTAACTAAAAGATATAAAATAGCTAATCGATGTTTATCGATTTTTTATACCTTTGATGAACTGCCCATAATTAACTAATACATTTTTTCACTTTCTTTTTGAATGTTTTAATGAATAATTACTTAACTACAAATAATTGATATTTTATAAAAACTGGCATACACTTCTACAACTTTGTTATACCCGCTCCCTATCGAAATTCTGTGTATAGGGTATCGTTATAGTATAAAAGAGATGTGTGTCAGCTCTTTTTGTTATTTCGGCCAATCATTCCATTTTGTTGATGTGGCCCATTCACCTGCTGCCTGCCTTTTTTTTTTTTGGGGCTGTTGGTTTCACTTTCGCAGCATTGTGAAATCAAATGAATATGAATTCCAATTCCAATTTTTCAATTCCCTTTTTTGCAGCTGCTGCCGCACAGCATTCGTAGAATTAGCAGCAATCCTTTTATTTATTTTTATACATATATTTTTTAGGGCTTTTTTTTTGGGTTATTCGGCAGTGCTTAATGAGCCCGTTTTGGAAATGGTATTCTCGTGTTAAAACATTGATTCGATTGGCGCTCTTAAAAGGTGTCGCCGGCCCATAAAACTGAAGCCAAGTTTTGAGTTTTGCTTAGCTTTTTTTTTCTTATTTTTTGTTTTTTTTTGTCGTATCCTCGAAATTGGCCATAAAAGTTTCGCCCAAAAAATATCAAAAGGTGCCGTATCCTTTTTAGATTTTGTTAATTAACGCACACGATTTTTTTTTATTACATTTTTGCTATCAAGCTGGGCCAAAAATATTTTCAGCTGCTGTTAAACTGTGCGATCAGCTTGTCAACATTTATGGGGCTTATACTTTAATTTTTAACTGTAATGTCCGTTTAGCACACAGAACCAAACCAAAAAAAAAAATATTCAACTTAGTGCCCAATTCATTAACATACAGGTTGTCAGGCATGTGTGTGTCTGTGTGTGTGAGAAATGTTCAGTTTAAAAAGTTGTGTTCTTTTTCGTTTTCATTTTCACAGTCCCACGTTGCGCTTTCTCACACTGGTGTCCGTGTGAAAAGCATTTGAGCCATTTCCAGAATGCTCCAAATATGCAACAAGACTGAGAAATTTTCGACAATGTAATGCCAACAAAATAACAAACGTTTGCTGGTAAATACTTTATAGCATAAGGATACCCTCTAAAAAGACTTAGAACTGTAAAGATTTATATATATAATTTTTCTATGGACTTAAAGTTTAATTTAACATCGATTTGCAAAACTAACACACTTTCACCCCAACAACAACAAAAAGGGCACACAACAGATTTAAGATAATGCCACATTGTACTATTATATTATAACATAATACCGCAGGCTTAATATACCTCTTCGCCCTTTGTGCTGGGCATGATACAAATCGCGTTGTTTTAATAAAGTTCTCACTCTCTCTCACATTATTCGTCACGCCAAACAGTCTGCGTCTGCGCGCCCACATTCCACTCGACAAGCAGAGAGATAGAGAGAGAGAAAGGAGTAGCTTGTGTGTGCGTTTTGTATTTTTTGATTCCCAGTCTCATTAGCGGACGACCAGCAATTTGAAAAAATCCCACTCCTCTCACACTCCACCCTCCTACACTCGCAATAGCCAGCGACAGTTCACATGAGCTTGCTATGGGCTGAGTTTGTTTTTTTTTTTTTTGGGTTCTTCGCTCTGATCGCTTCCCAGGCACATCGTCAACAACTGCGCAAGTTCTCGTGTGATTTTTATGTGAGTTGTGTGAAAAGCAACAGCGTTTCGTAAAATTCACCCCTATAAATGCAGTGAGCGGGACGCGTGGTGGTCTGCACCTGAAACATTTCTTTTTGCGTTCAAAAGGGGTGGGTTTGTTGACGGATATCGACAGACGCGTGCCGCATCTGTGTGTGAGAAATGCAGTTTTGTTATTGTTTATTTGTGGCTTGTTTACACAGACAGCAAATAAACGATACAAAAGTTTCAATGTAAGCAATACCAAAGCAATAAAAGCAACAGGGAGAACCTTGTTGTAGATTCTGGATGGGAATGATATTGAATGGGTTTGTTAAGTTATTATGTAATGATTAATGAAACTAAATAGCTTAAAAATGACTTAATAAACATTGTTTAGAGATTTTTGTACAACTTATCCTCAAAGCTTTATTATAATCATTTTGGTTGATTTTTGAATAATCTTTCTTTTTTTTTGATGCTGTTTTCTTATATTTGCTATGCAAGGGTATAAAAAACTTCCAGAGCAATTTGAAAAATAATCATAAAGATTCTTCAAAAACTTACCAGCTTACTTTAAGTATAGAAAACAAGTTAATCGCTTATAAATATTTACATAACGCGAAGACGCAACTGTTAAAAACTCTTAAGTAAAAGTTTATAGAACAAATTAGCTCACATTGTAAAAATATCTAAATATCTTATATTCAAAATATTTGTGTCTGTATAATATTTTGTTAAAAAGTTAACTTAACTTATCCCAATAGACATTTGCCTAAGACTTTCTTTAACTTTCCTTCCTAAAACAATTTTAGCTTTGATGATATCGATTACGATTTTAAATCTTCTACAATAAAGAATAAACATTTAGCTACAATCTTCCCTATATTATTTACCTCATACAACTTGGAATCTTATCTCCCATTAAGTTTGTTGTAATCGAAATCTGGAAGCAACAGCAATTGAACTTTAGTTTAAGCCAAAAACTGTTGTTGGCCATTTAGATGGGGCAAAATGTACAGCTCAATTGCAGCAGTCAGTTTAATGGCGACTGATGAACGGATTTGGAAACGTGCCAGAAGGGTTTAGTGAAGCATCTCAAATTGCCAACATCAGCAGCAGCAAGTTCGTTGCCTAAGTCTTTCGTTTATATTTGTCTTATTTTGTTCTTGCTGCACTGCAAATCAAACGTATTTATTTAGTTTTTTTTTTCTACTTTAACTTGAGCAAACAACATCATCATCAGTGCAACAACAACAACAATTTTTGCGAATTAAGATTTTTGTTGCTTGATTTCGTTGCACCAAAAAAGGCAACGGCAACTCCCATTAAACGGCCCAAAAAGGCAAACGATTTTGTTTTGGTCTGGTTTTTTGTTTGGTGCTCATTGTTGTTGTTGTTGTTGGTGTTTTCTTTGTTAACTGGCGCCCACCAGGTTGTTGCAAGCGTTGCAAATGCTGTGGCCACCGGCGCAGTCTCTTGCATTTCATTTGGTTTTGTGGCGCCACGCCCAGGCAACAACTGCCACATGCAACGCCCACCAGCAACAGCAACAGTCTTTTTGTGCCATATTCCCAGATTTGTTTAGGCCATTTTGATACGCAGTTCTTACCCCTTCCCCTAGCCCCTCCCCCATTAACCAAGTGCAGCATCATTAAAGCAGCTGCATTTAATTTCAATGCCCATTTAAGGTTGAAATCTTTGCTGTGTGTTATTGTTGTTGTTGTTGTTGTTTTTGTCAAGGGCTCACTTTTCCCCCAAGCAAGCAACATATATATATATATGTATGTATATGTTTACTGGCAGCTGCGCAGCTCGAACGCATTTTTTACAACATTTTTGCCGCGACTCTAGTTGCAGTTCCAACAACCCAGTCTCAGCCCCAGTCTCAGACCTAGTACCAGTCTTCAGTTGCTGCCCCGTTCCAAAAGCAACACGTGCAACTAGACGAAAGAGCCAAGTCAGCCCTGTATTGGCCCCCTTCTTTTGCCTTCTGCTAGCTACTAGCATGGGTCATGGGTGTAGTCGAAGTTAAAGCTAAAAGCGAAGGGAACGGCAATTTCATAGCTGAAGTTTTTGAGAAACATTAAGAAACTATGGTAGTATTTTGAACAACTTATTTCTTATATTTGCATTTAATTATGTTTATTTAAAGGTGTTTTATATTTTTTTACAATTCAAATATTCTTAGAAAATCTTGTCGACTTTCCATTCCAATTAATAATAAAAAAATACTTTTTTTATACTTTACTCTATCAAATTAAATAGCTTCTTTGCCATTAAAAAAACAAAAAAAAGTTCTCCTGCTTTATAACTATGCATATGAGATTGTAGTATCTTTCCGTGCATAATTACCCCCCATTTGGCTACGCCTCTTGTTAGCAGATTGTAGCTGTTGTTGTATCAATTAAAGCTGCGCTTGATTTTCACATGCGTAGGACGACAGGTGCAAAATGCTACAGCGGCTTAGACTCTTTTAGCCCCCCAAAGACTCTTAGCCTCAGATTGTACTAGTTTGCCAGCACCCAGTTTCTCAGCAGCAAAGATTTGAATTTTCTTCCATGTGGTTGGGCCTAGCAAAATTACACGTTAAAATGGCAAAACAGGCGGCATTCATTTCAGAGACAAGCATGCAACAAGCAGGCAACATGTTGCAGCAGCAGCAGGCACAGGTGCAGTGGCAACAACAGCTGCTCAAATCATTTGCAAACGCGTTAAGTGCATCACCGGATGGGCGGTGGCATCAACTTCGCAAAACGGGTGGCCAACACACACACACACACACACACACGTACACTTACTAACTTTGCACATGCTGCTAATTAAGATTTTTCATTTCGCTTTTTATTAGTGGAACTTCCATTTGAAAAGCAGTTAGATGCTGAAACATCTTAAACAAATTTGATGCAATTTGAATAATGATTTTGTTTAATGACAATGACAATTAAATATTTGTGAACTGGCTTGTAAAAAGCTGCAAGCTTTATGAAATTATTATGCCAACGTCTACCATAAACTGATTTGATCTTGATAAATGCTTGTGTTAATTTGGCAAAGATTTGCACTTTTCATGTCAACTGTCTTAAATTAAAATAGTAATCCCATGGTGGAATCTTTAATCTTTGATAATAACTTTCACAACTAGAAACACAACAATTATATTTATAAATATTATAGTTTATTACCAACAGAACTGAGTTCGTTTAAGCGGTTAATACGCAAATTGCCCATACAGCCCTCGAATAGAATATCGGCTATGGCTTTTCGGGCTAAAATGCGTTGAGTTGGCGTCATCTCTTCATATTGAATGGCCCAGGACTTGGCTAATGCTTCGGAGGATTCACTAATGGTTGACTGCTGAGATGCAGGACCGTTCATAACAGTTGCTATTGAGTAATTAGAAACGGATGGCTCATTCAGTTCTGATGCGCTGGTATCGTCGTTATCAGCCTTAATTTCAGTTCTTTCGTTATTCATTGCATCCATCGCGTTGTCTAATATCTCAATCTTAGGGCTAACCAAAAGACTTTCGTTAAACGCTGAAGTCTCTAAGCTGTCATTTGCTGGTGTTGGTAAATCTATTGTAGTTGTGTTAACCTGCAAGAGATAGAAAATCAGTTAACGATATTCTTTAAATCGTATTGCAAACTTACATCTTTCATAAGGCCTAGAAAGGTGGACCTCCCTCTATAGCTGGGTCTGCCACGCTGCCTTCGCGCTCTATGCTGAAAGGATTCTTGCGAGAGCAGGAAGCTCATATCGTCATAGAACCATAGCGTCGGCTTGCACAAGTCCGAATGCAATCCCAAATCATGTTGTTTCCAAATTCGCATTTGTTCTCGCCTGTAGTTTGTGCGAAATATGTTGATGCGACGTCCAACATCGCTTTTTGTTGCATTTGATTGTATTTCTCGTAATTTATTTTGTAATATTTCATAGGATTCGTTTCTTAATTCCTTGTTTCTGTAGTCCGCATGGCTAACATTCCATAGCTCTGGCATTTGTTGATACAGTTTCAAAAACTCGCGCCAAAACTGCCGCTTGCCAGCAATAAAACTATCTGGCATCCCCGCCATTTTGCTGTAGCCAACTTAACACTGCTTGCAATAACAGAATTCTGTTAGCTTACAGAGTTGAATGTTGTGCGCAAACTATTAAAATAAAATAATATAAGAAGCGTTAACTAAACGTATTTAGGTTTAAATTGTAATTTCTTACTTACTCTTTATCTATTTATGCAATATATGTATGCTTTTCTTTTCTAACGTTATCCATATGCTTGAACAACCTTGTCGTGGCAATGCCAATCACAGACTGATGATGTCGACGGTGGTTGTGTGACTGCAAACGTTGCTTGTTGTCGATTGATTGATTGATTAGTTTCGTTTCTGTGTGTCGGACTGATTGTGTGCGTTGGTTGCTTTTGTTTTGAGTTTATTTTCGTTTTTCTTAGGTGTGCATCTGTTTTTCTATAAGCATACTTATGTATGTGAGTTTTATAAGTCGTCATCAATCAACACACGTACATGAAAATGTATCAGTATGCGTGCTCATAATTAACATTAATTTAAGAAAAATGCAATGCAGTAACCACATAAATATGTACATAACAGTTTTAATTGTTCATATTCATATAGAAACACAAACTTTAAATTTAGTTTTTAGAACTGAAATTCAGTTAAACTTTCCATAGCTTTACTTTAACCTTTACCACCCTGTGCCACACGGTTTTGCGGTACATGTATGCATGTACGTATGCGTGTTTACAAAAAAAAATCCCAAGGGGCGAAACTTGTGATGGTGAGCAGCAGTTACATGCGGTGCGGAGAGCGTGCTGCCCGCCCGCCCAGGCAAAATTTACAGCTAAGGGCAGACATGCGCATTTAAAACAGTGACTAATACGACGTTTTGCGGCATGTTTTAATATATTTGTATGTATGTAGGTGTGTGTATAGTAAGTAGGTGAGTATTGTAACACAATTTCATCACAATGCTGGGTGATAAATCATTTGGGTTAAGAGAGCTTAAACTAAATAAGTAATGTACCAAGTAACTGCTCTATTTGCATATGTACATGTAAGTACATGCATATTTAATTATGGTGCTAAGTCAAATTTGATAAAGTTATTTTTTCAAATTTACTATGCCACCCTGTGCGTAATTTGCCTATACAATTTGCCACCCACACAAGTTGAACGACTTTTGACTGTTTTGTTGTTGGTGGAGCGAACAAGAGAGTAAAACAGCGTTGGTGACAACAACAAAACGGCGACGGCCAGCAACTAAGGGCAGACATGCGCAATGAAAAAAAACAAGGCGCCATTTGTACACGTTGAATATAATTGACTTTAGCCGACTAAAAACATACACAAAACTCTCGCTTGTTTAGGTGCTAAATTTTTGGTTTGTTTTGTATTTGGTACAAGTAAAAATTACGAAAATAAAAACAAATAACATATGTATGTATACACGACGAACGTTCGTGTAAGACGTATGTATGTACAAATTAAAAGTAAAGATTCTTTGATTAATTGCATCCAATTGCATCTTCGAGATGAGTGTGGGGAGGGTAGCTATAAACTTAGTATATATGTATTGCATATGTATGTATGTATGAGCATGCATAGCATATCTCCACCATATTCTCTATTCATCGGCCAGTTCACGCATGACCTCATCGGCGCGAGTTATTAACTCAATCAGTCGATAGTTTTCTTTGGACAGGGCAAACTCCTCCAATAGCTTCAGGTACTTGCGTGCCTCGGCACAACTGATTTTTATTGGCATCACAGCGACTCCAATGCCCGCATTGTTGTTGTCATCGTGTTGACGTTGACGCTTTGGTTGCGATGGCGCTTTCAATAATGTCGGCATGGGCGGCAGTTGGGATGTGGGCGTGGTCGTGGTCAATCTCGGACTGAGGCTTCTTTTGTGCTGGCGCAAGGCACGCGTCTGTTCAATATACTGCTTCTCATCATCAACGTTGCCGGCAAGGATTTCGGCTAGAGATGTGACACTGGAACGTCCACCATTGTCATCATCAAAATCATCATCATCGCCGTCAAAAAGCTCATATTCATCGCAATCCAACTCCTGTTTAATGGTTACTTCCGGCTGCTCTTGTTCCTGCACACTTGCCACCTGCACCGCCTCCACCGGCATCGGCTCCCGCACCTGTGGTTGCTCTTCAATTTGCAACTGCACCTGCTCTTGCTCCTGCTCCTTATCCTTCTCTTTCACCGGTTCCTCCTCTGGCTCTTTGGGTTCCGTTTTGATTTCCTGCTTCATTTCCAGCGGCATGGGCAGCGGCTTTGGTTGTAACACCGGTCGCTGTGTGATGCTCTGTGAGAGCGTCGCTAGCGGTATTATGGTCATGGTCTGTGCACCGCTTGGTGTAGCACCTGGCGGCAAAATCGGCGTAGCCAATAGTACCCTTTGTGTTGAACCGGTGGGCACATGAGGGAGACGTGCGAGCTGCGGCAGAGGTTGCAGCATACATTGATTTAGCTCCGTTACTGATGGCTTCACATCCGGCTGTTCATCCATGTCCGGATCAGAACCTCCACCATCAACATCCACATCGGCATCATCTTCATCAGCACCCGCGTGACTACTGCTGCTTATGGTTGCCAAGCTGCCACCTACTTCCACATCATCATCGTCGTCGTTAATATCAATATCGGCAGTATCAGCGGCAAGTTCTGCTGCTATAGCTGCTCGATTACAAACGGACATAATGTCCTTGGCAATATCATTGATCTGCACCGAATGGCTATCCACATAGCCAAAATTCAGCAGCTTTGTATCGTTGTTGGTTATGTTGTAGGTGATACGAAATTTATCGCACCACTCCTGATCCGGAAAGAAGTTGCTTAAGCCCATCGAGCTTTTGAATTGCAACGCCATCTTCTGGATGAGGCCATCGGTTATGATAAAATCCTTATAGTACATCATGCGTCGTATCCAATCGTAAACCGCCTTGCCCAGCATCGATACTCTCACTACTTTGAGCTCCTGCGTTTTGGCATCTTGACTGCGACGCGTACGCTGCTCCCAGGCGCTCAATATCTCCTTCTTTTGGAGCACAATGCGCTTTATCTGATCCGGACTGCAGTTGAACAATCGGCCTACATGCTTATAGACTGGCTGACGTTCATATTCTCGCAGGGCGGCAACCTTTTCATTTAATGCCAAAACATTTTTACGCTTGATGCGATTATCGAATGCAACTTTTTCTGTTGCTGGCAACGTTGGCTGTTGTCTAGCGGTTGTTGTTGTTAGTGCTGCTGCTGTTGTTGTTCCAATTGCTGTTGTTGTTGCTGAATTACCAAGCGAATTTGGGGTTGCTTCGTCGTCCATTGCCTGCAATAATCCAATAAGAGTATTCACCTGTCGCTTTGCCGAAAATTAACATTTTTTTTAGCTTGTTTACCTTTTGTTTATCACCGCTTTTAGAAGATTTATGCTCCTTGGGCATCTTTCGTTTGTCGCGCACACGCATTGCTTTATTTTCTGATATTTTTTCCGTAATGAAATGACGCCTGAAACGGAATAATCTACAGTTTTAATATTGTTTCGTTATTTGTATTATTGTATTGTGTGTTGCGCTCACCTACTCTGCGTGCTGCGTTCCTCCTCACTCACTCTCGCTCTCGTACACAAGACACAGTTATATATATATAAAGTGTATGCGAGGGTCTGTGTGTGTGTGTGTGCGTCCGTGTGCGATGGCTACGATTATGCGCGTTGACAGCAACTAAACGTCGCCCGTTTTTACGTTTGTTTTTGTTTTTGATTTGCTTAGCGCTTCTAACGGCGCCTTTCGTGCAGTAACTACAAAACGCTTTTTTTGCAACTTGCACTTTGTGCTCTTATTATTTTCATTTGTTAATTACAACATTTTGCACCACAAGCACACGTGTACGATTGCTTTCAATTTTTCCAACTAGAACAGCAGTGCTATATGTGTAAAAATAGCTGCCCACCCGCTGCCAGCGGCTGCCGTTTTCATTCTGTTGTATTTTTTTTTTTGTCGTTCTGTTCTGTTCTGTGAGCGCGGATGCGCATTGAGAGCATTTTCTGCGCCGGCGGAGAGCTTGTGATAAGCATAAGCAGCGCGCAACTTTAACGTGTGTTCGTGAGCGTAGCAGAGTGTGTGTGTTTTTTGTAAGTTCGATAATGTCAGTAAATGCTGTTTAGTGGAGAGGTATAGAGGGTTGTACACTTTCATACGAACAGCCTTGTTCGCTCTCCCCATTAACTGCGCATGCGAGAACTTTACAGTTAGATATACGAAATTGAGATGCCAATTCGATCGCAATGAGAAAATTTTTTGGTTTCATCTCAATAATCAATGCACGCTGAGTAAAAGCGAAAATGTAAGGTTTCAGTTGAGATTGAAGCAGCAAATAATTGAAATAAAAATAAATTTGTTTCGTGCTTAGCATTTAAAAACAATTTTCATTTATTTTAATTCCCACTAATATTTGGTATATTTTTTAAGAATGTGAGACATGGCAGCCGGATTATCAGCTGGTACCATATGACCTGCCCGATTTACCCAGAACATGCTAAAGTTTCCGGCTGTTTTCTCGTAACCCTCCAATATACGATCTACTGTGATGCCTGTGCGTGGACTTTTCAAATAGGCTTTCTTATCGTTCCATTCCATGTCAGCTATCCAGTTGACAGCACCGGGTGTAGCACAAATCAAATCCAAACCACCAGAAAGGACGGCAACCTTAACAGTTGTGTTGTTAAGAAGCTCCTCAACTGAAAAGTGAAATGGAAATTAAAAATTAGAAATAAGAAACTCATAAAGATGAGAATTTTTTTTATGCCAGTTACCAATTTGCACAGCTGGCTTCATAAAGTCACCCATCAGTTTGTTGAAGGTGGCACTACTTTGGGCGCCCCATTTAACACCAGTTTTAATATTTAGAGCCTTTGTAACTGGACCCAGCATGAGTTCCTGCAGCGTCTTATCGCGATCCTCATCAATATCAAAGTGCACAAGGGTGCGGTACATGGTTTCTAAAACGTTATGATCAGAAACTGCTTATTCAAATTTTCTGTAAGAGAAAGACTTACCCACCGGGCTCATCTCGTTTAACCGCCTCAAGTACCTATCGCCTCGTGTGGGTGTTTCTACATTATAGAAATCGACACCCTCGGATTCACGCAGAACCACTGACTGTGTGGCGCTCCATTGCAGTGTAGCCCGAGTCCACTTCTCCGTGTCCACATAATTTTTGGTCTTCATTGCCGAAGCTTCGATCCTATCGTGTCCATCTTGATCCACTATGCCCAACTGCAGCAGGAACGGCGCCCAGGACAGCACAGAGTCAATGGGTGAAGTCCAAGGATCACCTAAGGCCACCGTGTGCAGATTGCTCTCAATCTCCTTATTCTGAATGGAATAGTACAGCTCCAATGCGAATTCAGGTGCCATTTTACCTCCATAGCTCTCACAGAAAATGTGCAGGGGCACTGGCTTAAATTCCGGATGTTTCCTGTAGAAGCCTTTCATAAACTCCACAAGATCTAATGCAATTTGCTTATTGGTGGTTGTGTAATCGGATGTGCTATCCACATAGCTGAAGCCAGTGCCCACGGGATTGTCAATGAATATAACATTCATATCCTTTACCCAGGTCCACTCCCGATAGCTGCCATTCAGGTGCAAGGGTCCCAACTCCTCAAAGTTACCATATCCCGTTGATGAAGCACCTGGTCCACCCTGCAACCAAATGGCTAAGGGACGTTCTGCATAGTTGGTCACATTGGCAGTAGTGTAGTAGAGCCAATAAAACATATGAGCTCCCTTGCGCACATCCACAAAGCCCCAATCCTGTTCACCAGGTCCATAGCCCCTGCGCGCTTTATAAATTACCAATTAAGTTTCAACTTTAAAATAAACCACTCAAGATTTTCTTTGATTAATTAATTTAATTAGTTATCTCGACGGGTTTCTTGTGAAAATTTTAAAACACTTCAGTTTTCCTATTGATCTTTGATAAGATAATTAAACAGTAACGAACGATTGATATTGAATAAAACACACTATCAATGTTTGTAATTTCTGACACTTTTTTTTATATTGTACAACCAATTTTCTATCATTAACACCTGATTGGCATATAAAGTGTGCACACAGTCCTATTTGGCCAAAAGCCCAGTTGGTAGTCTAGTAAATTGAGGTCATTATACATAGTCCAAACTCACCGTTTACAGCACCAAAGCCGCAAAGCGCCAGAACAAACGCAAAGCTGATTAAAAGACGACACATTTCTGCACTAGTTTCTACCGAATCAAACTCCAAGCCAAACTTTAGCTAGACCGTACACTTCAAAGTGTTGTGATCGTCTGAAAGTTGGTTAAATTTTCACACTGAAGGTAAACGGAGAGGCGCACCATTTTAATCTCTCAAGTAGAAGGCGTGAGGCAAAAGAAAAACGGTTGCTATTCATGTATAGATAGTTGTGATCGCTATTATCAAGTGGTCTTAATAATAATGATGGGTTCGTTTTCACTTGTGACGAGTTAAGCCTATCTTATTTTGAACGTTTGTATCAAAATATATTTACAACACTTAACATGTCACAATCATAGATTTTAGATGAAGTCGCGGTTGCCTTATCAAGGTCACCTTTGAACAGTTATTATTTGCATAAAAACTTTTATTTAATTTTAAAGATCTTAAGTTTTTGTCATGCTTTTTATTGAATTTCTTCGACAAATTGCTTTATCCAAAGCCAGTAAATTCGCGTAGAACGTGGCTCATGGCAGCAGGATTATCAGCGGGTGCCATGTGACCGGATCGATTGATCCAGTACATTGTAAAGTTTCCCCCCGACTTTTTATAACCTTCCAATATGCGATCCACACTTATTGCCACACGTTTTGCATTCAAATATTCGTCTCTCTTGCCCCATTTCATCTTTTCAATCCAGTTAACGGCGCCGGGTGTGGCACAAATAAGATCTAAGCCACCTGAGAACACTCCAACTTTGAGCGGAGTCTTGTCCAGCAATTCGTTGACTTTAAGAGATTTTAAATTACTTTTATTTCTTTGATTCTCAGTCTAATTCTTACCAATGTGTATAACGGGCTTCATAAAGTCAGTGCTTAGTATGTCGAAAACGTCTCCACTTTGGGAGCCCCATCTGACATTTCTCGGTATACCCAAAGTTTCAGCTACAGGTCCGCGCATCAGGGTCTGCAGCATTGTATCACGATCCTCATCAACATCGAACTTGAGCATAGTGCGGTGCATGCGTTCTTTAATGTTGTTATTTAATTTTTGAAACAATAGAAAAGGATCTTTATAGAACTCACCCTGGTTTGACAGTTTAAGCTGCCTTTCAAAACGATCACCGCGTGTCGGTTTAAGCACATTGTAGAAATCTACGCCCTTAGAGGCCTTCAAAACCGCATTTTGAGTGTTGCTCCATTGATAGGTGGATTGTATCCAGCGTTCAGCTGCCACTAATTCAGCTGTTAAGTTGACAGCCTTCATCATCTCATCGTAGCCATCGTGATCAACGATGCCCATTTCCAGCAAAAAAGGACCCCAAGATAGAACCGAGTCAATGGGCGATGTCCAGGGATCTCCCAAGGCCACCGATTGTAAATTACTCTTAATCTCACCTCGTTGTTTGGCATAATACAGCTCTAAAGCAAATTCTGGCGCCATTTTGCCCCCGTAACTCTCACAGAAAATATGCAAAGGTACATTTTCAAATTCTGGATGCTTTGCATAGAAACCCTTCATTAGTTCTACGAGATCCAAGGCGATTTCCTTGTTTGTAGCCGTGAAAAATGGTGTATCATCAACATAGCTGTAACCACTGCCCACTGGATTATCAATAAAAAGAACATTCATGTCCTTAACCCAAGTCCAATCGCGGTGATCGCCATATAAGTCCACGGGTCCTAGTTCCTCAAAGTTACCATAACCAGTTGACGAGGCACCTGGTCCACCCTGTAGCCAGATTGCCAAAGGACGTTCCTTGTAGCTGGTCACATTGGCAGTCGTGTAATAAAGCCAGTAGAACATATGAGCACCTGGACGCACATCAACATATCCCCAGTCCTGTTCACCGGGTCCATAGCCAGCCTTGCCTATATTTAAGTAACAAGTTAATTCACTTTTGTTAAACAGACTCCACTTATTGACTTACCATGTGCCAACGCGGCGTAGCACACAAATAATATTGATAGGAAACAAATTGTGGTAGCCATCACCCGTTGAAGCCAACAGCTAAGTTTTCTTTGGTTTCGGCCAACATGGTGGACTCTATTTAAATGAAATTGCTTATCATTTGACTAAGGCACTATCTTTAAAAAGGGCGTTTGAAACCTCTAACTGTTATATTATAATTGATTGCATTGAGTGGCAGCACCGTGAGCAAACTATTTTGTATAACTTGGTGGCAACACCGCACCAAACAGCTGTTTTACTTAGTGTGTTGTTAGATTTCTTTGTGTCTGCAATTTATTAAAAATTGCATTACTTATCGCAAATTAAAAGCATTACGCTATCGTCATGGCAACAGTTCGCATACCAAAGCAAAAGGTAATACTCTGTGGTGACTATGGCGTCGGCAAGAGTTCCTTGTTCCGACGCTTTACGAACAACACATTCATCACCGACACAGACCGCAAGTCCACACTGGGATTGGATCACATCGACCGCGAGTACAATGTGGGCGAGAAACAAATTAAGGTGTGTTTATTTAATATTGAGTGCGGGCTACTATCAGATTTAATTATGTTTTTATGGTGGTAGCTGCAACTGTGGGATACTGGTGGCATGGAACGTGTGGCATCGGTGACTTCATCGTATTACAAATTTGCAGAGGGTGCTGTATTGGTATTTGCCTTGGATAATGCAGCATCGTTTCATTCGTTATCGCAACACTTGCTGGACATTGTCACCTATGCGGAGAATGCAAAGATATTTATATGCGGCAATAAGAGCGATCTTGAGGGTCGTGAACCGGAAGTAAGCGATGAGGAAGTCGAAGCATTTTGTGAACAATGTCATTCCCTGATAAGCGCTACTTACAAAACGTCCTGCCGCACAGGCGCTGGCATCGAGGATATGTTCCGGGACATTTCGCAACAGCTGGTGCAAGCCAATCGTTCCAAAATGGAGCTACAAGCTTTGGAGAGACAAAGCTTTCAAATTGATAAGGCCAACGAGGCAGTGTTGCATGAGGAAGCATCTTCGTGCAGCTGCTAGCAGTTGGGGAACATTGAGTTTGGATAATACTAGGCTCAATGGAATGCAGAAATGCATTTGCTTAATTTATTTTATTTATTTTCAATAGTCGCTCGAAAGTAAGGTGATCAAAACAAGGATTTACTTTATAGTCATCAGATCGAACAAAACTATTTTAAACGCTTGCATTTTTTGGTTAGTTATTTATTATTTGTTAATGCTGTGCAATATGAAATTATTGCAATAAACGTCCGAATATTTAATATTTATTATGATATAGTATACACATAAAGTTAGTATGCGCCAAACGAAACACATAAAATTTAAACAAACATTCACATACATACAGATTTAAGTCAGAGTAATTTTAAGCATTGTAGTTGCATAGAGCTAGAGTTCTTTCAATATATTATAGTACATAAAAATACATGCATTAACTAACTAGCAAATTGAAACTAATGCTATAACATATAAATATAAAAACAATTATCTCAACAACAAGTGGAATGCGCTCATTTTCATGAATATGTGTAGAGAGTTAAATCATCAAATCCTACTAATCCCAACTACGACGTGGCTGCCGATGAGCTGGGTGCAAATGTTAAATAAAGGCTAACGCCAACAGCAATGACAAAGCAAACGCCCACACCATAAAGGACGACTTTTTCGCGCAATGCGCGCAGCATCATAGTGTTGAGGGTTCGTGAGGCGCGTCCTATTTCTGCATTCGTTTCCCTCAACCGAGCGCGTGCGCCTTGCAACGTCTCCCGCTGATGGTGCAAGTCTGTGCCAAAAGAGAGGAAGAGGATTTTTTTTTTAATACTATTATACATATTTCTATAATAGTTATTGCTTCTAAATACCATTCAGCACTTGTGCGCCTAAAGCCTCTGTTTCCACTGCCACACGATATCCTTCCGTTAGACGATTACCGGTGCGTTCAATACGTTCCGAATTGTCCAGCAATCTTTGCCGCTGATCATTAGTAATCGAAAAATCCTCATAGTAATCTCCACTACCAGCTAGATCAAGTGTCGTATATCCGGTTGCCTGTGCACGTAACTTATCCTTCGTTTGTTTATATTCGGCTTGCAAGCGTTTTAGTTCCGCTTGCGCCACTTGCAATTTCCCATTGAAGCTGCTGCGTTGCGTGGCATTCAATTCACGCACCTCCAAACCCATCTGTTCGAGCAGTTCCTGTGCCTCCGCAAGGCTAGCATCGATTTTGTTACACAATTCAGTGCGTTCGGCTGCAACGGGAGGACAGGTTATTAAATTACTTGCAAAAATATGTTGATTTCATTTTTTTCAAACTTACTTGCATTTTGTTGCAATCGTCCAATATGCGCAGTAATTTCAGCAATTAGTGCTGCATACTGCTGCTCATATTGCTCAAGCAGCGACATTTGTGGCTTATTGATATTTTAATTAGTTTTTCGTTAAATTGCACAAAGCTGCTTATTTATAAGGTGCTGTTGTTTTGTTTATCATTTGCATTCTGCGAGTGCCAGTCACAGCGAAACGTTTACACAGTGCTGTAAAATGTTGATACTATTGGCGTTGCCAGACTTACCAGTTAAAACTTGTCTCTGTTTTGAAATCGAAAACAAAACGGTTTTCTTTTGCCTCGATCAGTATTAATATTATAAAGTTAATAAAATGATCATAGAATGAAACGTTTTCTCTAGTTTTGAAATAATTTAATTTTATTTTAATATAAGATCGCTTGGCCTTAAACGAATGGCAACAAATTTCGTATGCCGACTTAATGAGTAACTTAATCCAAAAGATGGAAAGACAATTTAAATTATACTATTACAGAAGTTGGCTAAATTAAGTAGTATAGTTTATACATTGTTCATCACATTTCTGTTTATATATATATATATCTATTTTTTTTTGTGTGCTTCTGAGCTTTCAACTAACCCTCGATAAGAGTCGACTTGTCACCCTTGCGCAGCACCAACTCCAACTGTGAGAGTAGTCCAATGGCTCGAAAGTTCTCCTTGAAGAGCACAAACTCCTCTAATGGCTTCAAATATTCTAATGCCTGGGTGTAGCTATCCAGTTCCTTGAGCACAGATGCTAAAGCTTTTGAATCTGATTCGGGTTCGGGTGAAGATTGTCCATTTGTTTGACTGCCGGAACTACTGTTAACGCTTCCATTGATGACAAGCTTCTTGGGTGATGGTGACGTGCTTGTGGAAACGGGAGCAGGTGAATTGCTGCCTTTGAGCGAGTGCAGAGAATGTGGTGTTGATTTACCGCTGATGCTGTCCAGGTTGATTTTTGGGGCATTCTCTTTGCTGCTGGCACTATCACGTCCTCCGTTGTTGTTCTGCTCCTTGGGACTCGGACTGGATGTGCCTTGTTTGTTTGATTCAGCTAGGAGAAGAGGAGATCCTCGAGCTGAGCCATTAATTTCTTGTACTTCATCATCGCTGGCAGGTAATTCGAGTTTGGGTCTCTTGGCCAGCTGCACCGGCTGAAACGGACTGATGCGCTGCTGTCCCTGGTTGGGTGGCAATTGTGGCTGAAAGGGTTCACGCGGTGGCTGGGGTGGACTTAATGCACCTGGTCCAGTTGGCGAGAATTGGGGCTGCATCTGTTGTTGTTGCTGTTGCAATTGTTGCTGCAGCTGTTGCTGATGTCGCTCAAAGTAAAAGTCGTTAAAGTTATTGAATCCTGGATGAGGATGTGGCGGCGCATGGGGATGAGCATGTGGATGACCAGGAAATTGTGGCCAGGCGGGATTCATTTGATGCTGTTGCTGCTGCACCTGTTGTTGTTGTTGCTGCTGCTGCTGCTGGAGTTGTTGTTGTTGCTGGAGTGCATAGTGTTGTTGCTGCTGTTGCTCCTGATAGCTCTGCTGCTTGTCCATGCTATCGTCATCCTCTTCATATTCACCATACTGTTGCATATAGTTCATATATTGTTCCGGCATCTCGTCCAGCTTGGCAACACGTTCCGCACTCGCCGGCGGGAATAAGCTTTGCAAGTCCTGCACAATATCTGGAATCCACAAAGATGTGCCCATGGCTTTTAACTGGTTGGTGGCCAGTTTTTGGGCAAATCCTTGTAGATGTGTCTCCCGGAACCGGTTAAGCCAGCGATTGTCTGCTATAAAGGATGTGCTTCCAATGACCTGACGAGCATTCTCCGCCTTATCCTTGATCATGCCATGTGTAATGCTGCCACGCAGCTGCGGATTGATATTGGCCCGCACAAGCCACTCATAGACTACAGCATTGATATAGGCGCACTTCCTGCTCCTCTCGATCTCCTCCACCATTGCCTGTTGCTCCACTGCCTCCAGATTCGATGGCACCTCCAGCCGCTGTGTGGGCAACGCATTCGATTGCAATCTGCGACCACCGAGCACACTGGCATCAAAGTGCAGGGCGCAAACAACCGGCTTCTTGAACGGAATTATGCGTCGCAATGAGGCGTGGCATGCCTCCTTCCACAACTTGTGGTATTGCGAATCGGGCCGAGGAAAGGCAAAAAACTGCATGCTCGGATGTTGCCGCGAATTCGAGAGGCATCCAATGATGCAACAGCGCCGTATTGTCGGCATAACGTCTATATTGTTGACGCCCCGAATTTTGTAGATATCGTCGTTCTCGGCGTTGCACAAAATGCCCGCCAAATTCCAATCAAAACATACAAATTATAATCGAGCAACTGCAACGAAAGAAGATAAAAATAAAATGCTTGTTATTTTAAGGCATTTATATGGATTTATTTTAAACTATAAAGCCCCTTGGAACTGCTAAATTAAAAGTACCATCAACTCAAAGCTTAGAAAGCAAGAAACAAAAACCTTCAGAAAGTTGGAAAAGGAAACTTTTAAAAATAAAAAAAAAAGTTTTTCAATAAAAGTTTCTTTGCTTAATCAACATTAAAAACAAAACTAAAAAAACTTTTCTGTTTCGGACGACGCCCCTCTAAATCATTTCACAAGAGCTAGAGTTGCCACGCGAATGAGAAATAATGATTTTAGAGAATACACAAAGTACTTAATTTGAAAGCACTCAAAGGATTAAATTGTCTGGTATAGACAATATTGTGCCTTGTTGGCGGAATGTTTTAAAAGATCTTTACAAGTTTATTTCCAAGTATTAAATTAAATAAAATGATTAAGAATGTCAATAATAACAATTTACCAGTCTATAAGCTGGGAACTTTTCAAAAAACGAAAAGAGCTTAGAAATTACTTACAAAAATTATATGGAAATCGATTAGTAAGCAATCAGATATTCATAATTTTCTAGAGTCCAACTCATGACGCATTATTTTCAATACTCAAGTAATGCATGCATCTGTATATATCATTATAATAGCTTTGACCTCGCAGATTCCATCTGCACGCACACACACACACACACGCACACAGACAAATACATAAAATACTTCAGAAAGTTGGTATCTATAAAAGCAATAGGACAGCTTCATGGCTCCTCTAAAAAGAACGAGATACGAGCGCACCATAAAAACATCTCGCAGATACACAAACACAAAGCCACACACACACACACATACATACAAACTTTATATTAAAGTTATAAAAATGTTGATAAGTTCGAAGTCGCTGCTCAGTCAAACGATGCGTACGACTTCAGAAATCGATACGTTTTCCAGTCCCAGTCCCCAAGTTTGCGATACCCCCAACCAAAAAAAAGCTGAAAAATAAAAACCAGAACCAGTCAGATGTCGAACGCTCCATCATGGGAGCACCCAAGCGCCCATAACCATATCGGAGAGCTCACACATACACACTCACTCACTCACACATACACAAGTATAGCCATAGTAAAAGATACAAATACTGTTGTTGCTTTTGACTGTAGCTACAGCAACACTAAAGTGTACAACGTTGCCTTTTCCCAAAGAACTGACGGTAATACTAATTTGCTGACTGAGATACTGATATTAATATAGTACACTTAGAGAAAAGTACAACATTATATATGTATGTATGTACCTGAAAGCTGAAGCAGAAAAAATGTAGCTAAGTTGTGCACAAAGAGAAAATCAATCTTTTATTTAGTTCGAATAACAATAATATTAAGTTTTAATAACCTTGAATCAAGCATTTTACAATCTTTGGATTGATTTTCTCAGATAATAATCTCAAAAAGTACAGTTCTATTCAAGTATAACTTTACTTAAATCCACTTGGATCAAGCACTTTTATTTGATATTAAGAAGAAATGCATAAAATAAAATTTTCAACTAACAAATATTTGTTGATAAATATAGACAAGAGAACATAATTATTTTTACTAAATAAAATGTACCTGTCGCTGAGTGTATCTATTACAACCCACCTGGCTGACTCAGTAACAGAGCCGGTCTTTTTAGATTTGGATATGTGTAAGATGATTTAAAACAAGCAACCATACTTCTGATTTAGCAATTTAAGTTTTCGTTTCTTGGTTTTAATTTTGCCCTTCCCTCTACTCGCTCATTCAGCAGCTCTTGAAATTTACTGAACTCGACTCAATCTATCATTCATTTACTTGCTTAGGGGTAGTTCTGTGTGTGTGTTTTGCAGCTGGTTTTTGTGGGTTTTTGCTTCGGGCAACATCATACTTTTCGGAAACTTTCGTTTTGACAGCCTCAAAAGTTTCATAGTAGCCCCCAAACCCAATGAAATACAATACCCATCCACAACGCATCTTAAAGATACTTTGCGCACCTTGACTCGAATAACGAAACGAAGCAAGCTGCTTGGCTTCGTCTATGCTTCGTATTTGCACACACACAAACACACACACTTGTACATACATGAGTCGAGTGTAGTAAACCATCATCATCAATTCCAATTCAAATCTCCCCTGACTGACTTGCTTTATAAATGGTTTTATATTTCCTTTTATGTCGTCGCTGAGACTCTTCCATATATAAATATATAGTAGCATATGTATGTAGTATACGGCACTCTCACGGAGCTCTGCTGTGATGTATTACGACGGTATAAAACTTGCTCTGCTTCAGTCTTTGCCTTGTTGAGCTCATCTCATCTGCAGATTTAGCTCTCTGTTTGTGTTTGTGTGTGTGTGCCTGGTTGCCTTTCTTTCCCTGCTATATATCGATTGGCACTTTATCTTAATCGCCTCGAGACATCGTCCCTGTTCCGCGCCCTAAGTCCACCTTCTTACTCACCCTAAATAATGATTGCCTACTTTACTTTACTTCACTTTATTTGCTTTGCTTGCTCGTTTCGCATTGGGTTGACTAAGGATTGTTGGGCACTTCGTTAAATATTCGTGCATCGTCATTACCATCATCCTTGAGATGAGACAACCTAAATCTGATTCTCAGACTCAAATCATGATACTCTGGGGCTGTGTTTCCTTTTGTTTATTCCGGATATCTTTTGTATCGCAGATACTAGCTCTGCCCATTGTTGAATTAGTTCTTATATATTCCATAAATTTTTTATCAACTGCCCTTTTGTGCCATGTACATTCCGAGACCAAATTCAGTTTAAATCTTGTTTTGTGTCAGGTATATGTCCTTGAAATTGATTTGTGTCGCATTTAGGTAGTTATCTGCAGAAGTTAAGACCCTTTGTCTTGGTTCAAGGTGACTTTAATTTGACCTTTTTTGATATATGTACATATATTGTTGAAATTTTAAAAACTAGTTCAGAGATTTGGTTGGTTGCGCATTAAATCTTATATATATTTGTGTGAATAAATAGACTTAAAGGTATTTCTGGCTTAGTTAACAGTTATTAAACTTAACGGTGTTAAACATACCATGACAACCAATTCTTCATTTCTTTTTGTACATAGAAACCACCTGTAATAACTCTCAACAAACTTAAGAGTTTAAGTTGAAAGCCATTCTAGAAACTTCAACACTGTTCGAATGTTTCTATTCGTTTTTGTTTTACTTGCACTTCCCAAACTATTTTGTTATCAGCTGCTAGTTTTCAAATCAGAGTCATTGTCCTCTTATCACAGATGGTGAGCTTTTCAAAGGCACCACACATAACAGAGAAACGCGAAAATCAAAATCAAAACAAAACAGCAAGCCTCCAAATACAACAACAACAACAGTGTCACGCTTAAACAAAAACAACGCACACAGCAAATCCGGCCAGCACGCAAACAATTTCAAATAACGGACACTTGCTGCTGTCGCCTCGTGTGGCATGCAAATGCCGATGGCAGAGCAGAGACCGCGACGCCATGCCGTTCATTTTTTGTTGTTGCTCTTTTTTTTTAATTGCACACAAACATAACAACAGCAGGCAGAGGCAGCGGCAGCGGCTGAATCTCAAGACCCCGTTTGTTTACATCAAACACACTCGTACAGTGGTACTCACTTTGTTAAAATAATCTTCACGCAAGCTTATTAAATGAAACAAACTCTTGTAGTTGTCGATATCCAAATCGTGTATTATATATATATATATATAGAATTTATATATGTGTATCGTGAGACTAAATCATAGCCACAAACAACGGAAATCATATATATATATATATAAAAGTATTCGCTGTACGATGTCGCGCTGTGTGCAAGAACGAACCGCTTCGGACGAACGTTGAACACAAAATGAAATATACGAGAAACTAGCGACACAACCAAAGCAACATCGCCAACAACAGCGCTTCGACTCGACGACCGACCCGACCGACTCGTTTTTCCCATCTATAGGAAATATTTAATCCCAAAACAAGCCCAGGCCAAACCAAAAACCAGCCAGCCAGCTATACAGTTTGAGCAGCCGGGGCTGCAAAGTGTCAGAGGCATGCGGCAAGGACGGGCTGAGAATACCTCTTGACGCTAACGTCAACGTTGGCAAATACGCAGCAGCAGCAGCAGCAGCAGCAGAGACAACAACAACGCCAAACTGTCTGTCTGTCTGTCGAGTCTGTTGGGCTAGTCAGTCAGTCAGAGAGCTCGAGGTGCACGAGAAAAACCCGAAGTTCACCCGATGTTTGGGGTGTTTTTTTTTTGTTTTATATTTTTACTGTTAGTGTTGCTTCTGCGACTGCTGGACCCTTGTGGCTCGGCGTTTTTTGCCCCCAAACCACAGCGCTACCGTAAGACTGTTTATTTTATGGGGCTGGAGTTTGCTTGGTTTCGGGTTCGGGTTCAAATTCGTTTTGCACTGATGGGACTTCAATGGCATATACTATACGAAAACGTAGCGCCCGTTGAACATTATATATATTTTCAGTATAATTTTAATGTTTTTGGGGTGTGTCCGTATATACCATGGATGAACCGAGGAGTGTGTTTGGGTGCGCTTGATTGTTTTATTATATATGAGCTGTACAATGTATTTAAAGCTTGATTTTCATATGAAGAACATCCACAAAATTATTTTTAAAGACACCATAGCAGCGTAATTTGTTTGGAATTTTCTGGATTTTACTCAAATGTTTACTTCTGTAGATTATAGCTAGCTTTGGGTAGCTTATATAATCCTGAAACATTAACCGACATTTCTCAACACAGATTTTGTGAGATATTTTTGATCGTTAGTGGATCAATATATAGAAAATATTTAAATATATATAAATATATTTATACAAAGGGACCAAAAAAATTCAACATTTTAAACATAAGGTATAACTAAGTCAAACTCAGATCACATTTGTTTAGGAAAACGAGAGATATAAGTTTAAGTAGAGCTTTACCTGATTTTGACTTTATTAAAGTATGTTTTCCCAATTTCAAGTAATTCGTTGTTATACTAAAAATTATTTTCACAAATACTTTATTCGACGTTATTCAAATTGTCTTTTAATACATTTTTAAGTTAAATTCTTCGCTCTGTGTATATCCTTTTTCGTTAACTGATCTCAGGAAACTCTGCTCGTTTCAAATTTTCGTAAAGTCTTATATAACGTGGCCCATTGCAAGATTGTAGAATTCGGGATATTTTCTCTTCTCAGGTAACAAAGTAAAACCAAACCAAAAAAAACTTCAAGAAGTGCCAAATAGCTAATCCTGACCCCTGATCTCAGGTTGCTTTTCTAGCTATCCAAAAACTCAAAAATACCTGCGTTTATGCACATATATAAGTAGAAACCTTAATTAAATCCCAGCAGCTGCTGCTACAGATAACTTGTGAAATAGTAGATCTTAAGTAATTAACACTTCTTTATGGTCCAACCTAAAGACTTTTTCACATCATGCCTGAAAAATAAGGTGAGGTAAATACATATATATATATATAAATATATGTGTATATAAATTATTTATAGATACAAAAATAACTTAACCCTCAAACAACCCTTGGGTGAGCCGCAACACAATTTAAATTTTATTTCAAGAGCTAAGCAGGTAAAGCCTAAGCCAAACTATACCTTGGTTTTGCAAATGCTTAGCTCGAGTCTTGAGTTAAAATAGATCAGGTAGTAAAAAATAAAAACAATTTATGTAAAAAAACCAGTTTTTTTATACATAGAAACTTGATATGTGTGAAAAACAAGTTATTTTTACTGTTAGGCTATACTTTTTGGAAGGAATTTCTGAAAAACCCTTACTGCTGTTTCATTTATGACTTAACTTTTGGATAAAGCATGTTTCATACACTAAAAAGAGTAAATTCTGGTTTGGGTAATAAAATCTTGTCAGTAACATGAGACTTCTTGAGGGTCGCTTGAGGGTTAAACAAGTTTCTGCATATCTAAATGCTTGGTACACGTATTCATATTCTACCCACATAAAGTATCTTTAAGAAGCGTAAATACAGTTGATTGGTTCCAGACTCATTATATTTAATACACATCCATTAAGCAAATGCCAAAAGCAACTTCAATTTCAGCTCTATAAATACAACAAAACCGAAAAATCCATTCCACGCCAACATCTTTTTCATATACATTCACTAATACATACAAACGCACATTTACTTACAAGTACAAGCTCGTGCATACATGGAGTTAGTATCTTAAAGATGCTGAGAAGTTGATACAACTGAGATGTGTGTGTATATCTGTAACTTGAAGTATTGCTCGTGCTCTTCTTCTTTTTCTTGTTGCCCGGGGATTGGGTTCGTTCGCACACAAAATAACAAGAAAGCCAGATACAACAGAACACACAACAAACAACAATTGCAACAACAACAATCTAAAACTATAAACGTGTTGAAGCTAAAACCCATTATCGTTTTGGTTGTGGGTCGCCCAAAGCAATTTGATGGATTGGTTTTAATATGAGTACTTAGAGAGCTCTGAGCTAAAAGTTGGGTATTACGCGCAGTTTGGGTTTCGGTTTGTTCAACTCTCGGTTCGGTTCGGTTCGGTTCGGTTCGATTGGATTGAATTCTGTGTATTTTTGGTGGTTGAAAATATATACATATGTGTATATGTATACTATATAAGTGAATGTACATAAATAATGGGCGAAAAGTATTAGCAAAAGGTATAAAACCACATACTACACAGCATCCATCCATGTATACATCCCGTGAGGCAGCTGTGGGTGGATGGGTTTGAGTTAAGCTTTAAGTTTAACTTGAGTTGAGGGCGACGATGACTCGACATTAATATACATTATATTTCGTTGCAGCTATCGACTGACCAAGCAAAAAGTTTTCCAATGCTACTTGGGTGTTGGGTGGAAGGGAGTTGGAGTTTGGGGCATGGAGGGGAGCGTTATGGGAAGCGACGCTGTAAGCCCTTTGGGCAACCTTTCGAAAAAGAGCTAAGCAAAACGAGCGAAGAGAAATACCTTTTATTTTCCTAGCGTTTTGTGCACGAAAACCGAATGATAATGACTTTACAAGCACATACAAATACATATACATGTTTGTATCCACACCCACACACACACACACACACAAAAACAAATACATACATACTGCTAGAGAGTCTCATCTATTATGACCTTTTTCTACAGAACAGGGATTTAGGCAAAGAATTTATTATGGTCATGTTTTATATTGAACACTCAACCGCGCCCCTCTTTCTCGGCTCTCTTTTCGCACAACCCTCGAGAACATTGTTCCTTTTTTTCCTCAGATACACCCATATATGTACGTATCCCTTCTGATGCCTTAGTCATAGCAAATTTTTTCCATTCCAAATGGGATTTAAAGGTACACAGACATTCTATTTTGACGCTCATATCTCGACAATCTCTACAGCCGAGAGCATTGTTCGCCCTATAATCTATATGCTGATGCCCTCTAGCAATATATATGTATACAGGGTTGTAGTGTGTGTGTGCGTGAGTTATATTCCCTCGTCGCACGCAGAAGCACCATACGGACCTGAATTTTTCCTCGTAATTTCCTTTGTGGCATTGCTACTTTTTCCTCTGCCTGATGATGCCAGTGCAATCGTTTTCTGCTTGCTTCGCAGTCGACCTCGCAGTTTGCATCACTAGGAAATCCCAATTCCCCCGTCTCCTATCGTGTTACGAGTTTATTGGCATTTCCATATCTAGGCTTTATATCTCTTGTTTTGTATGTATATTCTCTCCTGGTTTGTTTGCCATTCGATTTGTTTGCCAGCAACCGTCTGGCGGTTGTTTTAGCTTTTAGCTGGAAAACTGGAACTGGAACTGGAAATTGAATTCCTTTAACGAAAACGTAATAAATAAGAACGTGTTTCAAGATGGATCATTGTAAAAACCCGATCTAAAGATTATGCTTCTGTGAAGCTCTAATCACAGGATTTTCGCATACTTTTTACTCTAGAAATATACGACTAGGATATACTCTATACTTGAAAAAGTTGCCTGTGGCAAAACTATATCCATAAGAAACCGAAAATTATAACTTCTTTAATCCTTTAAGAAAAATCGTGCTCGCAAACTTTCAAGGTTGTAATAAATAAAAGTTTATTTCATTGTTAAGACACCCTGGATAAATTTTGATAAAGTTATAGTAGTGAAGCTAAGAATTGTTACAAAAACTTAAAGTTATTTTTCTAACTTTAAACGTAAATCAAATCTATAGATTAACTTTTGATCATAGTTAATGAATTTTATACATTTGATCACAATTTTTCAAATAATGTCAAACCTTTGATTTGACGCTACAAACACTTTTCGAGGATGTAATTCTTGCATAAATTTCAATTGAGGTCACGCCATCTGAAAAAAAATCTGAACACTTTTGAAAAAAGCTAAGGTTTTCATATTTAAAAAAAAATTCATTATAATCCAATATTATATTGACTATTATCTACGGATGCTGCATTGTACATTACCTACTCACATATAAACGTAAGCAATCAGATCAACAAACATTAAAGCTATAGTTTTTTTTGTAGTATTTATGATTAGAATTAGAAAATAAATCAATAATAGTTGAAGAAATAAGGTTAAAACGATCCTTTGAATCTTATATGCTATAAAAAAGTATACTTTTTCTATAAAGTAACAACTCAAGAAAAATAATCGATATAAATACACTTCGACTCAATAGTTTTGTGCACAGCTGTACCTGCGTACATCCGCACAACTGCCTGCCACATGGCACATACTATTATAATACCTTTCCCTAAAATTGTGTGCGTGTGCGTGTGTTTCTTGTTGTATACGCTTCCCTGAAACGTACATACCAAAATCGAACCCAAGTGAAATTCAATACATACGAATTTGCCGAAAGACCATTTATATTTATGGCAGCCCCCGAAAAGTGTCGAGAACAGAAACTGAGAACTTAGCTTAACTGAACCGACTGTCGCACCAAACTGACAGTCATACCATCTTAATTTTCCCTCATGCCTTTCTATGCCCCGCATTACCCAAGTTGCCATTCCCCAGTTGGCATACACATCCTCTCGACGTCTTCTTTGTACAATAAAGATAGATTAGCATCTATCGAAGCACAGTGCCAGCAGAACGAACCCAAAGAACGAACAAGCCGAATGAATCCGAATGAATGCGGGTCCGGACCTGAAGCGCATGACTGAAAGCTGAAAGCTGAATGCATCATCACCGGCATCCATTCCCAGCTGAAGCTCTAGCAGCAGCAGCAATGTTGAAGCTGTGCCATTAGCTTGTTGGTAAGGGGTTGAGGATTAAAATCCACCGCATTACGTCCCCCTATGGAGTCTAAGCCACTTGGAAGAGCTGCTCTAACTGCTGCTGAGCCAAACTGTGATGTTCAAGTGACTATCAACGTTTGGGTTTTCAACGATGTGCCTATGAAATTGAAACAATGCTTACAACAACAACAACATCAACATTGATATATACACTCAGAAAATAATGGGAGAATTTTGTGCATAAATCAAGTTCAAAGGCAGGCAAAGTAAACAGTGCTGAACAGAAATTTTAAGTCATTGCTTTTAGTAAAATTTTCATGTTATAGAGGACTTGAATACTTTTAATAATATAATTTAATGTTACTTTAGATACTAAAGGTTCGAAATCAATATTTAAACCGAGAGATAACTTGTAACTTGTAATTTTAACTACGATTTTTCTTCAAGTGCATTTAAGTGAACTTTTGTTGCTTGTGGCTTGTTTTTTTCGAAAACCCAAGAGGCTTATGCTTTTCCGACAACCCAAATACTTAAGAAGTAACAACGACTGGCAACAACAGCAGCTAGTGTCAGTTATCAAGCGAGCAGATGCCGATTGCGAGGCTACAACCGACGACTCTCAGAGTCTGAGCTACAGATACAAAGTCTCAGATTCCGTATTTAGTTTCAGACTTGTTTCAACATCAACCCGCTGCCACTCAACAATCAAGTAAATACAGCCCGAAGTCTTCTCTTGCACTCTGTGCGTTTACCGTTCTGTATGTATCTGAGCATCGTTGCGCTATGTACCTACATATATCTACAACATATAAGTACGTATTCGTATTCGTACTCGTATAGTCTTCTCTGCACGATAACCTCGTTGTTCGGCTCTGGCTAGCTCTGGGTACGGGGTGTTCGGGTTCGGGTTTTGGGTTTACTGTTTTTGGCTCTATGGGAGAGCTCAGTTGAGTTCAGTTTTTTCTTGTATGGCATACAATGGCATCGATTATGGCATGGCATGAGCGATTTTGAATGCTGATATAATTATACTTTTTTTAGGGCAGGGGTCGGTTGGTTGGTATCTGTATCTGGCATTTGCAATTGCTTGAGCCCGAGAGCAACGTCAAGAGATTTATGTTTATAGATGGGCGGCCTTTCAAAAGAATCGATATGATATATATAAACACAAATACATTAACACAAGCAAACTGTACTAAATATGTTTGCGTATAAACAGCTAGAGCATGTACATATTTATTTAAAAAGTAAATCAGATAACAACAGAAATGTTGAAATTATGTGTCAGCTTTATATACACGCCATATAAGTAAAACCAGTTATTGATTTTTGGGTTGATTTCTTAAAAAATATTATTGTTTGTGATTAATTTACCATGAGAAGCATTTTTTTTTTTTGGGCATAAGGTACATTTCGTTAAGTCAACTGTAAAGATAGATATGATAGACATTAAAATCTTTTATGAATCATTTAAAAAGGTAGTTTTAATGATTTTTAGTTTTTTTTTTGTGTTCATAAATAAAGCCAGCTTTATTTTATTTTTGTGTCTGTACTTGGCCATCGATTCTCAAGAAGAACTTTTATAAAATTTTATGCAAGTGTAAGTGCTCCATATATATAATGGCACAATAACCATAACTTTTTGTGGTCTTCTTAAAATAAGCTCAAATTTCACACGTGGTTGTGAATTTTTATTAAAACTTTGAGAAAGTTCGAAAACATTTTTATTTCCTTTCCATCAGAGAAAAACCCACTAACTAAGCTTAAAAACAAATAACTACCGCTTAAATTTACACTCCTTCTGTTTCCAAACCGCATATACATAGATCTGCTCTATATACTTCATAAATGCTTTTTTCATAGCTTTTAGAGTTAATATAACAGGTTTTAGTCATTTAATATCAATGCCAAACTGCATCTAAAAAATGAAATTTAGTGACTAAGGATTAGTTATTTATTAACTTATTGATTTTCAATCAATACATATATGAACTATGAATGTTCATCCCTCATCACCTTGTTTTGTACCTTTTTTGTTTGTTATTGATATCAAAGCTTAGCATCTTTTGACGTTGCTATACTGCACATGATACTTCAAAAATGTTCGATGTCAAACAAAAAACCGAGGTTAAAGTGTAGTGAGAAGAGCAGGTTCAACCCCCAAAAAAGTTTCACATTTGGCACAGCGCAAAAAGTTATTAAAGGTACACATAAGCTGAAACTTTTTGCGAAATGTGAGGAAGCCAACTTTTTTTTTTTGAATAGTTCGTACATATATATTAAATTTAATATCCTGTGTAACGAAATTATATATCAGACATTTTCAGTGGTTGCAATTGCTTTTGTAACTTGACTGAGGTAATAAAAGTTTTTGGTTTGAGAACAAATTTTGGGCATTTTTATTATTTTGTTGTGCTTTGTAATTGGAGGGCTTTAACTACTTTTACACATCAATGCTGATCATTAATTTCAAATGAAATTGCCATACCAACCCTCGAGTTCAGGGTGCTGGCAGGATAATCCTGAACAGCTGGCCAAAATCTCTTTTTTATATGCAGCTACCACTATGTACATGAAGCTTTACCGGTATTAGGAAGGCGTCTATATGTACTATACATAAGCTTCATTTTTTTCTACTTTTCTACTCCCTTGTGACAGGTTGTTTGCATTAAGTTATTTTCTAGTTTAGCTCTCAGGGTTTTCCGTCAGAACCGTAAACGCTCTGGGGCTTCAAATTTTGTACGCTGCCTTTTTGCATTTTCCAATCTTTTTATACTCGATACCGAAAGAAAAGAGTATATTGGTTTTGTGTCATGGTGTCTGTTCGTTTCTATGAACGCAATTTTTTTACACCCGTAAAGCTAGAGACTTAAAACTTTACAAATATATTTTTTGTATGGCCGGTACAGATTCGGGTTTTGTGCCTACGGAAATGCTGGGAAATCAATAATTACAACTAGAGTTACCAAATTTGACGTCCCCCAAAAAAATGCATCAAAACTTACCAAGCCCACCAATACAGCCCAAGCAGCCCATATCTTTTTGAGCTAGAGACACAAAATTTGATTTCAGGATATCTAGTTTCTATAAAAGTATCGAGTATACCGCAGTCGGTTGCCTCCGATAGCAACCTTTCCACTTGTTTTTATTATTTTTTAGAAGCGCAGCCGTGTGGCAGAAACCTGAGTCGAGGTGATTCGAGTCGGGTCGAGACGCTGTCGCTTTAAGCATTGATGTTGCTTCTTGTGTTCCACTATTAACCGCTCCGCTTCGAGGCTCCCTCACGGCACCTAAGCGAACGAACAACACTAGTAGGTTTTCTATAGCAGGAAATTCTTGTGCGTTTACCTTTAACGAGTATAGTCAGGACGTCAGTTGACGTCTGACGTCGGTCGGAAATCCTTGAAATGAAAGTCCTGCTGCTGCTGCTCCCTCTGTTACTCCTGCTGTTGAGGAGGGTTGATTCCTGCGAATGCCCCAAGTACCAAAAAAAAAAAATATAAAATAGTAGAAGAATAAACGTAAAACAAAACTTTCGACTTTTAACGGGGGACACGATGAAGGCGTCCTATGTGAAATGCTCCGAGCTATATTGGAAGCTGTGTAATCGTAACACCATCTATGTAGTACATATACATTATGTATGTTTGTGTGTGTGTGTATGCGTGTGTGTGTGGCTAGCCGCAGCGTAGGTCCCTCGCTGGCGCTGACTGCTGGGTTATTCTAGCAGTTCTGAAATTGATGAAGCACCTACAGCGCATCCTCCACGCACGTTCACTAGCTTGCTCCCTTGTGCCCTTTCTGCTCTCTGCTCCAAATCGACTTAGCAACTCTCTCACGGGCCAACCCCCTTATTGCTGCAGGTCATTTCATTTCACATCTACAAATGGCCAGGACGCGTAAAGTTTTACAGGGCGAAAATAAAGTTTAAGCGCTGATTGTACTACGTTTCATTTTGAAGCGTTCTCTCTGTGTGTGCCTGTGCGTGTTTGTGTGGTCAAAATGGATTTTGTAACCTGAGCATGTGCATTGTGCATCTTAACGCATATGCAGCACATTGCGCAGAGGTTATAATCGTACAGTTATATGTCTATTAAGTTGAAAGAAGCTCAGGATATTAATATTATTACGAATGTTTTCTACGTTAAAATTTTAATGAATGTAAGCTTCTTTAAACTATAAAGTTTGGCATCGAAACTTTTCGATCAAAGTTTGGTATCACGAAAAGTTTTGTTAACATGAATTGGTTCGTTACTATCTATAACTAGCTTTTTAAATAGGTAATCAATCGAATGAAAGCATTATGTACATGAACTTAAAAGGTTAATGACTTTCGTTAAAATCTACTTTAGTAACATTCCTTCTAAGCGTTGCCATGCTGTGCCGCTCCTTGGAAAATCTTTTCGAGTTGGGTGAGCAACCCTATTGCACGATAGTTTTCCTCTAATAGAGCAAACTCCTCAAGCGGTTTAAGGAGTCGCAATGCATCCTCATAGCTCTCCACGCAACGTGGCAGCTCGGCATCTCTGCTATCCTCAGAATAGTGACCGGGACTTTGATCTGCACCCCGATTTAGGGATTCAATCTTTTGAATCTTGAGGGGTAAACTTTGCATGTTAGTTTCTGATGATGGTTCAGGCAATCTCTTGAGATTGTTAATTTTGGTTTTATCCTGCTCATCGTCATCATCGTTGATTTCAATCAATTCCGTTGGCACTTCAATGGCCACACAATCATCATCTTCGTCTTCAACGACGGCTGGTTTATTATCATTATTATACGTTTCTATGATGTCTGGCTCTGGCTTGGGCTCCACCAATGGCCTTTGTATAAAGCGAGCCGGTTCCGTATCCTTGGGCGTAAGAGTTATGCTTCCCAGCTGCTGATCCCGTTGCTCATGTCGTCCACAGTAGCTGACTATGTCGCGCAGATCCAAGGAAAGCGGAGCACGCCGTAAGGTCATGCGATATTGAACACCTTGGGAAAAACTAAAGTTGTAATGGTTCTTAAAATGATTGAACCACGTGCGATCCGGAAAGAAGTTCTCAATTTTTAGTATGTCTCTTAAGTTTATTGCCACCTCACGCAAATGATCCACATCGAGGCGTCCCTTGTTCTTGTGATGGAACTGTGAGCGCGAGATGTACTCAAATAGCGCCTTTTCTAGGAAGTTAATCTTGCGCTTGCGCCGGAGCTGCAACTCATCTAATGTAGCCTGGTTTTGACTGGATGCTGCCACCAGAGTCTTGGTGCGATACAAAGATCGTATATCGACAGGTTTACGATCTTCGATCGCATTAGGACTCTCCGTTGGACACGTTTCGGATGGTGTTGGTTGTATGATTTGAGTTGTTAAAGGCTTCTCTTCCGGGCAATCATTACTCTCCGATGCAGTTGTGTTCTTGCCACAATAGGACATAATATCACGAAGAACCAGAGACCGTGGGGGTTTACGCGTCATCATTATTTGACGATTTGAGAGCGTTATGTTGTAGGCAGCTTTGAAGTGATTGATCCAGGACTGTGTTGAGAAAATACTAAATTAAATAAACTATCTTGTATCTCTCTGTACCTTACCTTGTTGGGTACAAAGTTATCAATGTCCATTAGAGTTTGAAACTCCAATGCCTTAGTGCGTATCAACTCCTCATTTATGTCCGCATTTAGATAATATTGGGCACGCTGAATGTACTCATAGAGACAGTGCCCCAGAAAGTTTAATTTACGTCTGCGCAACTCCTCGCACTTGGAACTGGGATGTTTTTTTGCATAGTGCCGCTTTGCTTCATAAAATACTAAGATGGGTTCGCGGTTCGAGATAATGCTCTTGATTTGCTCCCAACTACAGTTAAAGTTTTTGGCTATCTTGCTGTACATGGGCACAATATCATATTGGCGAATTACCTCCACACGCTCCTCCAGTGTCAGGACATTGCGTATGCGTTGGGAAGAACTGCCGTTTTGGCTGGAGTCGTCCTTAAAGTTTATAAAAGAAACGTTGTTGATCGCATAAGTATAAAAAGTATCGCACAATAACAATCCTGTTATCTAATACAAAATAACGCTATCTTACAAGTTTCTGACTAGTATCATTTTATATTTATTCTCTGAATAAAAAGATAGTAAGCAAATAAAAGTTCATGCTAAGCATTACATAACCTATTCCCAAAAATGGAACTACACTGTATCTTTGTAGCGACAAAAAAAACCTTCGAATAATAATCACGTTAGACCTGAACATATTAATTTGTCAACAAGTTGTTTTGAGTAGTACAAAAAAGTATCGCCCCACAAATTGAACAACTACTTCTCTACTTACGTCAGACATTTGCTCAATTCCGTATAAACACGCTCATGCATACACACACAAACGCGCTCGCTCTTTCCCGCTCTTTGTTAGCTCTCTCTCTCTCTCTAAAATACTAGTATGGCAATGCCTAAAAGAAAAAAACAAAAGAAATTACAACTTTATAAATTTAATCACATTTGCAGGGTTTACCGAATGTTTTTTATAAGCTTAAGCGGACCGGCTTTTTATGTATAAATGTCCTGCAGGTGTTTAGCACACTAACTGCCAGAAAATGGCAATATAAAATGACGATCCGTAAGGAACGTGCGAAGTGTAGCAGCAATTTAGTACAACTAACTGACTCGGTCAGCAATCTCTCCGATACATGGGTGGAAAATCAGGTTTGGCGAGTTCTTCAAACTTGTTTATTAAATGTGAGAGATTGCGCTCTGGACTCTCTCGTTCGCTCGTGATTATTGCGATCAGTAATGTGTCTGTATATGTTTGTGTTTGGGCGAGCGCATTTGTTGCTATTTTTAGCAATAGTGGAGCAAAACAAATCTTACGGGCACCGTTGCAGCGATTGATATGCGCGGAAGAGCCAGCGAGCAGATATTTAAATTTACTTTAATTTGAATTGCATTTAAAACAGTTGCTTTCTTGTATGAATAATGCATTTAATTGTTAAATGTAAAAAGTTTTTTAGTTCTTAAAGATGCTTAGTATTCAACTGACCATTCTGTAAAAATTCTTCGATGCTCTTAGTCATCTTACTCATGAAACAATCTATTATTCTTCTTTCATGGCTTTGATTTAATTTTTTTAGCTGTCCGACAAACAATAAATCAGATATTGGTATCCTTGTCGGACGCAACCGACAGCGGTATACTCGACACCAGTAATAAAACCTATAAAAGAGACCTGATTGCAATGGGGTGCGGATACGGCAGGGGCGTACGCTTCCACAAAGATCGTCTGATGCAGATTGGGATTCCAAAAAGCTATCTTCCTTCCATATTTGGTGCCTCTAGCACAAAGTTTGTTTAAGGTAGGGAAAGCGGGGCTGTGGGTGGTATGAGGGCGTGGCACGCAAATTTTTGCAGATCTATGTATATGTCAATTGCTATCCTCCTACCAAATTTGGTGACTCCAGCTCAAAGTTAGTAGAATTTGGTGGAAGGGGGGCTGGGGGCGGCATCCAATTTTTTTGGGTTTCTAAATCAACAATCTTGGCACCAAATTTGGTGGCTTTAGCTCAAACACTTTGAAAGATACACGCATTACCGTTTTTAGCAAAGCGTTGGGGCGGTTGAGGGCGACTAGGGCAGTATTGATACGCGTGGCATCCAACGTTTTTTTGCGTTTGTTTGGGGGTTGTCATCACCTATCTTCGCACTTAATCCAATTTTTTGGGTTTCTAAATCAACAATCTTGGCACCAAATTTGGTGGCTCTAGCTCAAAAACTGTAGAAGATATATAGAAGCTATCTTCTCCCAAAATTTGGAAGTTCTAGCTGTAAGGGCTTGCGAAACAGCTGGATTTATCGATTTTGCGTTATCGAGTTTATCGATTTGCCAGCCCCCTAGTTTTCGTAGAACTCCAAACTTGATACTTTAATTTACTATGCCACAGATAAAGACATTTGCAGTCTCTAGCTTGAAGGGTGTGGAAAAAAGTTCCGAACTTACAGACGGACAGACATCATGACGGGCATTGCACAAACCCAATACACTCTTTACCTTCGGTATTGAGTATAAAAATATGTAGGTACATGTATAAAATATCACTTTCATATTTAGATCGGTATTTATTTCTCTTGGCACAAAATAACAAAAAAAAAATAATAAATTGCGTGTACATTTCATATGTAGTAAAGATAGGATTTCAAGGAATTCAAACTAATAAATTGTTTATACATTTCATATGTAGTAAAGATAGGACTTCAAGTTTCTTTGTCAATACTTAAGCTAATATTAGCTTAAAAGTTTTTAAAATTATATCAAAAATTCCAAATGTTAGACATTCAACTATTTATGATTATAATAAAAAAATAATCCATAATTTGGTATATAATATTTCTATTTAAGATAGTTAAGTATATGTTATTCCTTTGATAAAGGAGTATTTATTTCATGTCCCATAATTGGCAAAATTAGTCATCCCCATCGACTGGCTTCTTATAAATGGGACCCTTCTTGCGCATATATTGTTTAACAAACTCGTAAGATTTGTGCTTGACCGATTCGGTGCAGGACAAAGGATTTCCAGTCACTTCGCAGTAGCGCATCTCTTTGGTAGTTATATGATGGCTTAACTGTAAAAGGATATGTTATTAGTTTATTTTTAGCCATGTTTAAAAGTACTATAGACCTACTCGTTTAATAAGGAACTTGTAATCCTCATCGCTTGTAATGCGTCCCAGATGGCACGTATCCTGACGGAATGGACGCAATAATTCAGCCACGTGACCGCTTATCTCGAAATGGAACTTTTCATTTGAGTCGCGTGCAGTTGGGCTAAAAATTAAAAAAATTGATTATTGTATTATTCCTAAAAAGACAATTCAGAGGATAGCTTACGCTTTGCGTTTGCTGTCCCGATGTTTCTTGTGTCCCTCTGTAGTCGCATGTTTGCGTTTTACGCATGACGCTGACTCTGTTTCGGAAGAACAACTTGGAAGCACTGCCTCCGGCAAATTAACAACCAATGCATCAATCGGTGGTATGTTGGATTCAGTGATAGACTCCTCATCTGAGGAGTACAGATAGCTGTGGATAGGCAATGAGTCACTGAAGGGACCAGCTGGTTGCTCGATGGCATTTGCATCGGTTCTCGTACGTCGATAGATCTCCTTGCGTCGGCGTATCTTCTCCTTGTTCTCCTTGTACTTTCGCGACTCCTGCTGATTGTATAAGCGATCTTCTTCGCGCCGTGGACTTATTACGCGCACAGAAACGAGACGATTGCGTCGCGCTTCTTTACGCTCTTTTATCTTGACCTCAATGTACTGCCGAAGGGACTTTTCGCTTAAAGTCCCCACATAGTCAATATCAATGTTGACCAGATCATCTAATGGACCCTCATCCCCCAATGACAATTGGAACGGCTCATTATCATCAATGAGTTTTTGCAGACGTTGCTCTGCGTTCGGCGGCTCCCACTGCGGAATTCTATCACGCAAATTGTAATAGTAGATATCACCTTCGGGCGTGAGGTTAAAGTGCCAAGAGAGTGGCAATGGCTCCACCCCCGGTGGCAGCTTATACTCCACTTCATCGCTATATTTTGGTGATGGTGGATCGGTTTTATCGCCACAACGAGGTGGCGTCGGTACCGGAACGTTTTCACTGTTGAACCACTCGTTGGTTTCGGTGTCCTGACAGAATGGAAGAAGCTTGGGGTCTGTATTGAGATCTAAACCAAAATATTCGCAGCGCTTTTCATGCTCACGCCAATCTTCGCTGCCTACGCGTTTTTCTGCCTCATCCTGGGCAACCTGTAATAAAGATTTGGTTAAAAATATTAAAAGAGTACCAAGGAAGGTTCTTCACATACCTTTCTTTCAAAAAGCGAACGTCGCAGCTCCTTGGATATAGCAGAACGACGCGGATCAGCTTCGGAACGTCGACGAGGGTCAGACTTGCTGCCACTGGCAATCTCCTGGGGCTGTGTGGTAATTGTGCATATCGTATTGTTTCCACTCATCCTAGATGGTGGCTTCGACTTCTCATAGCGACTAGTGGTGTCACGTCGAAAACGATCCTGTCGATAGCGGTCGCTACTTAGCACCGAGGAGGCGCTGTTAATCTTTTCCAACTGTTGCTGGCGATCCGCTTCGCGTTCATGTTCCTTCATTTGTTCAATGCGTTCGCGTTTGGGTATGCGAAAGATTTCGGGCAGACCATTCCACTTTATCAAGAGAGCTAAGATGCGCTGTTGCACGGCCTCTGAATCTGCATCGGGTTCTGGTAGAGCGGCTGCTTCGGCTGGTGGCTCAGTTAACTGTTTGCTCCAGAGTTCTACGCTTTGATAGACACGACTGTCGTTGAGCATTGTCTTGTTTGGTATGGGTAGGGATTCGAGAGCCTCAAGTAAAGCCAGACGCAGCTGCTTATCACTACCGCTATCGCTGATCCAGGCATGGAGCAGTCGCAAGCCATGATAGTCCAGGAACAGACGACGACAGGGCAACTCACCTCGAGTTAGCACGCCCAGCAGTTGAAGACGACTCTCCAGCAGCTTGGCACGCACCATGCAACGTGAAAAGCGCAATGTATCCAACTGATTTTTCAGTCCACTGCGGCTGAGTAGTGTCAACTGTTCGAGCACATCTGGATCCTCCAGTTGATCAGCTTTGCGTGGTGCACGCGGACCTCCGGACGGACGCAACCAACGTCCCGCCTTGTACTCACGATCCTTAGCTTTGGTCTGATCCTTGCGCTGTTTGCCACGCGATGCAGGCAACTTTTGTTGTCTCTTTGATTTGGCCCCCTTGGGCATTTTAGATTTATGCCCGTGCAATTGCTCTTGCAACTCATCTGCATCACTTTCGGTGTCCGTGTCAAGCTGTTCACCGCCATCCGACTCCGGTTCGTTGCCAATCCAGCCACGACAGTTGGCCGACTCGCAATAGCAACGTTGAGCATCGCGTCCATAACGCTGATACTGATAATCAAAGGTGATCTCCTCCCCAGGCATAATGGTCTTCAAGCTGAAGAAACCAATGCGCAGCTCCCCGTTCACTGTCCACTTTTGTGTCTCTGCATTGGGATCACAGCTGTGATTGATGTACCTTGAGATATTACCCTTGGAGGTAGCATCTATAATGGAATCTCCACGAAGTGCCATAAAATAATAATGACGATTGCGATCCTCCGAGTACAAGTGTTGACGACGCTCAAACTCCTCGCTATCGATGACCTCACCCACATACTCCATGATGAACTGTCCCGAAGACATTTGCAGCTCTGCGGTGATGCCACAGCCTTTCTTCTCCGTGCGAAAAACGCGACAGGGCCAGCCCTGATGCTGCTGGAACCGTTTATTGGTGCAGCGATCGCCATTGGTGCACAGTGGACCACATTCAATCATGAGCATGCGATTGATGCAACCATCACCACAGCAGCGCACTTGTCCCATCGACTCCTCATCTCCGGTGACAAAGCAGTCACATTGCATTTCTGCATTCTCTTTGCTCACCTGCCGGGCACAACGATAATAATTATCGCGTAGCGTTTGGAATGTCTGAAGTCCTTCCTGGCGAAGAAATTGGTCATTGGTGGAATCAATGTTTGCCAGCTCGGCAAGCTGTTGCTCCATGCTGATGGCAGGCGTTTGCACAAAGCTGCTGCTGCTGCGTCCAAATTTTGATTTTGAGCCTTGGGGTTTCTGTTTGATGCGATGGGAACGACGCACGCCCGACGAGAGATCCTCTGTGCAGCTGTTACTAGATAATGGTGAGGGTGTGGTTCCTGGAGTCTCCATATTAGCCACACGGTCCGCAAACTCATCTTCACCAGCTGCATTCAACTGCTCCTCCTCATTCTCCTGCTTGTAATCGCGTTCAAGCAACTTTTCGCCATCCATAATAAACTTGGCAATGTCATCGAACTGATCGGGTGGCCCCAACTCTGCGTTTGTGGTTGACGGCACACATTGATCAGATTGTTCAGTCAAACTGTTGCTGTCCAGGGAATCCTGTTTAGTTGGCCCACTTTTGCTTGACTGTTTTTTGAAACTGGACTTCTTGCTGCTGTTGGTGGATTTTGATTCGGTATCCGGACTCTGTGCCTTAAAGGGATGCACAGAGCTGCGGCGCTTGGCAGTTGCTAGCGGTGTTGTTGCTTCCTTGTGCAGCTCGTCGCTTATAGTACTACGACGTGAGCCCTGGTTTTCTATTTTGGCTGGTGAAGATTCCTGTTGAGCTGTTTGCCTTTTGATTGCCCTCTTTTTTTGCTTTTTTTTGGCCTTCTGTTCGTTCAACAGTTTTGTATGGGCTTTATCCAGGACCTTGAACAAAGCATCACACTCCTTGAAAGACATGCCAGCTGTTGTTGTTGAGGGCTGTTCATCTTTCTTCTTTTCAATAGTGGGCAGCTCTGGCTGCGACAGATCAGTAAGATCAGTTTCTGGTGGCTCTGGGCTTTCCGAAATGGGCAGCGGTGTCGCCTTGGCTTCAGCCAAAAGCTCATCTATGACATCTTGAACGGGCGATTCAGCTTTAGGATTGGAAAATTGCCCGGATAATGCTGGTGTGGTTTCACTTAAGGCTGCATCTGGCTTGCCAAGTCCTTTTAATTCTAATTTGGAAGTGTCCTCCAGAGGTTCCTCTATTGATTCTTGAGGCATTAGTTTAATATCTTTGGATGTTTTTACTTTATGTTCTGCAATAACCTGGCTAGTGACTTTCGATTCTTTTAAAAGACAAGAAAGTGTATCCGTCAGCAGCTGCTTTGAAACGGATAGATTTTTGACATTTGTTTGAGTTTCTGGAGACGTTGTTGTTGGTGGCGCTTTTGTTTGAGGTTCTGGAGACGTTGTTAATGGTGGCGCTTTTGTTTGAGGTTCTGGAGACGTTGTTGTTGGTGGCGCTTTTGTTTGAGGTTCTGGAGACGTTGTTGTTGGTGGCGCTTTTGTTTGAGGTTCTGGAGACGTTGTTGTTGGTGGCGCTTTTGTTTGAGGTTCTGGAGACGTTGTTGTTGGTGGCGCTTTTGTTTGAGGTTCTGGAGACGTTGTTGTTGGTGGCGCATGCATCTTTTGCTCTTTTTCCAGCTTCTTTAGTCTGTTTTTCTCCTGCTTCGCTTCTTTCTCCAACTTTTTTTCTAGCGCCACCTTCTTTTTTTGCTCCTGCTTCGCTTCTTTTATACGCTGTTCTTCTAGTTTTTTTGCTTGCTTCTTTTCTTTTTGCAGTGCTTTTTGAATTGCCAGCATATTTTCTCTTTCTTTTCTTTCTTCTTTTAGCTTTGTCATTCTATCAAACTTTTCGACCTGCTCCATCATCTTTTGAACGTGCAGCTTTTCCCTCTCCAACTGCTTTTGTTTATGGAGATTAGCTTCTTGTTGCAGATATCTATCGGTCTCAAGTTCTCTTTCTAGTTCAAGTATTGCTTCAGCTTCTTTTTGTCGTTTCTCTTCTAATTCTAGATTCTTTTGTCTATCAAGCTCCTGCTCTCCTTTCATTTTCTCGTCCAATTCCAATTTGTTTTGTCTCTCCAACTGCTGTCCTTTCTTCAGTATCTCTTCTAGCTCGAGTGTCTTTTGTCTCTCCAGCTCCTGATCTTTCTTTAATTTCTGTTCCAACTCCAGCTTCTTTTGTCTCTCTAGTTGTGCTCTCTCCAGCTTCTTTTCTCTCTCCAATTTCTTTTCCAATTCTAACTTCTCTTGTCTTTCAAGCATTTCTCTCTCCAATTGCTGATCGTTCTTCAGTTTCTCCTCTAGCTCCAGTATCTTTTCTCTCTCCAACTTCTTTTGCAGCTCCAGAGTTTCCAGCTTTTCTTTTTCCAGTTGCTGTTCTCTTTTTAACCTCTTCTCTAACTCCAACTTTTCTGCCTCCAACTTTCTAAGTTGCTCCCGCTTTCTCTCTTTCTCCAGCGCCGCAAGTTTCTCTAACTCCATTCGTTTTTCTAGCTCTGCTGCTCGCTGCAACTCTTCAATTTTAATCAATTTGTCTTTTACTAGCTGCTTTTCCTCCGCTACTTTTTGTTCTATCACCTTTTGCATTAGTTCAATGAAGCTCCTTCTTGGTGGTTCACTTTCCACTGTTGCGCTTAACTGGGATTCTGTATTTGACTGCTCCGGATTTTGCCGCTGCTCTTCCTCAGCGTTAAGCACTTCATTTATTGGCTGCGACTCTGGCACTATCTGCTGTGGGTCTTCTACGGGTGATGTGCTCTGCTGCTCTTCTGGGAAAATAAATGTATATGTTTCCTCTTCATCGGTGTTTTTCTCTACTTCTGTTTCTTGTGCTTCAGCTGCTGCTTTTGCCGATTCAATATCTATAAAGATTATCTGTGAATCGGAGTCCTCTTCATCAGTTGTCAGCACCGTAATGACTTCTTCCTCAACTATTTCAATTGGTGAGATTAAAGTTGCTTCCGAAGAGTTGGAGTTGGAGCCTTCATACATGGAAGGATTGGAGTCAGTGGAATCGAGTTGTAGATTAAGGGCAGCTTGGCTGGTCGATGGATTGGTATCCAAGGATGAGTCAACTCCTACAGCTGGTTCTTTGCGAGGTCGTCCACGTTTTTTATGAGCCGTTTGCAGTGTGTTCGTTTTATCGCTGCTCACTTGAGCGACAATTAAACTCGGCGTCGGCCTTGGCTTTGTGAATAGCTCAATTGGGGGCACAAGGTGCAGTGGCGCTGCCGTCAACGAGGTGCGCGGCGCAATAATACGATTAATATCACCTGGAGTTGTTGTTGAAGCTGTTGCTGCTGCTTGTGCCGCGGCTGATGTTGTTGGTAAATTTGAATCGATGCGTGCCTCAATTTGTATTTTATGTGTTTTGCGACTTTTATTCAACACATCGAGCACATCAAATTTTGTGATTTTCTTGCGTGTGCTGCGACGTCGATTTGTGGGCGAAGACATACGCTCCTCGGCTTGCGGCGAGTCCGTTTCTTCAATTGCATCTTGTTCTGGATGGCTGGTGGCCTTGGGCGGACGTCCAAGGCGTTTGCGTGGTGCAGCATTTCCATCGGGCGTTTGCTTTTCCATTTTTCGAAAAAGCTGGCTTTATGCAAACTTATGCGTCAATGAAAATTGCCAACAATTAACCTTTCGAGCGAAAATTCAATGATATTAAAATGTTAAGTTTGTTAATTTGCAGATCAGAACACACTTACATTTTGAAGGATATGGCATTGTGAATTGTTTATACTTTTCTCTTAGCGAAAAATTTACTAAAAAATGACAAATGAACAACTTTGGCTTGCTCTCAGCTGTTTCATATACTCAATTGGTGCACCTTATTTGTGTGTATATCTGAGTAATGCAATTGCAAAGCAAGCGGCGGTCTCTTAATGGTCATCCAAGGTGCACAAACATACTAACCTGTTCAAACTAAATGCAGCATTCTCAGCTTTCGTCTTTCGTTGAATACAAAGTAATAGCTGCACACTGCAACACAAAAGCACATCTATCAAAAATGTGTGCAACGCTCTGTCTCTTTTCGTTTTTTCTCCTTTTTGTACGCAGGTTACAAAACTGGAGCTAAAAAATACCGAACTAACTTGATTCACATGAAAGTCACAGCTGTGTCTGTGGGTTGGCATATATATATACTATATTTAGCAGCTTGCAACACTGTTTGTTAAGTTATCAGTCGACAAGTATAGAAATGAATATTATTATTAATAAAAGTTTGATATACATTTAATATACAACTAATTTATTAAATAATAATTAAATACAATGGCTTGCGTCGGAGCCTTCAATTCTATTTAACAAAGTTTTTGTTTTGTACAATTTAATCATGAACATATGTAAATTATATGTATTTATATTAATGGAGAATAATAGTGTTGAATGTCTTTTTTTGCGCAAGGAGAACGTGACTTCTTGTGTGTAATCTATCTTAGTCTTCTATTTAAGATTGAACTTTAATAATAATATAGCTATAAACGAAAAATAAAAAACATTTGAATTGCTACAGCTCGAAATCAGAGCCATCTGCTGGACATAGAAATGATTTTTCCGCTTCCATTAACAAACCAATTGCACGAAAATTCTCATTTAACATTGCATACTCCTGCAAGGCTTTTAAACATTGTACTGCAACACTTGAGCTATCAATGGAAATCGTTGTATTTGTAGTACTATTGATCCTTTCCTCATCGCTTTGTTCCACCACATAATTATCTCCAACTACTGTTTGCTCTACCTCTATGTCCATGATTGGATCATTAACAACCAAGTTCTGCTCTTTCTCGACGAATTCAACTTCTGATTCATTTTCTTCTTCGATCAATTTACGCCTTTTCACATGAGCTCTTAAACATTTCATTGCCTCACCATGACCATTAACTCGAATTTGGTTTGTCTTAATGCTTTTCATGGCAGTCTGTTCCGGGATTTCTGACTTTTGCATTTTGGCCTGAGGATGTTTGAGGTCAGATAGAATATTTCAACAATTGATATTTGGTATACATATAAATGTCTTCCATACTTACTGAAGGCTCATTAGTATTTGCTGACCCCGCTTCTTGCTTTTTATCCTAAGAAATAAATTACTAAAGTTAATGTTTGGAATAGCATTATATAGAACCCACTTACCTGAGGTTCCGAGTTGTTAAATAGTTCCAGGAGTTTCGAGTTTTTAGTGAGTTTCGAGTTTATAGTGAGTTTCGAGTTTTTAGTGGGCTGAACTTTTTTCACCGCAACCATGTACTTTAAACAATATTTGATCATATTAATTGCTTATCTACACAATATATTTAAGTTATCTGTATTCTTACCATTTTACCTCGTGAATTCAGATTTCTCAGTTTGATTTTGTAATTCAAGAGCAGGCTTTGGATGGAATGCTGCTCCTTGTACAAGGTATTTATTCTACTAAAATAAAAATCGCGTGATTTAATATTGCACTCCATTCTTATGATGTCCCTCAACTTGGCGAGTTTCTCATTGATAGTTTTCAACTTGATCTGCAAGCCGCATATTACGGTTTCCAGTTCACGACGTTCAGACTGTGGCACCGAAGATGTTAGTGCAAAAGACATTGTTTGGAATTTTATTGACTAAAAGAGCACTGAAAAAGTATTTGTTCTTTATTTTTTTTTTGGGTGGCTTGGTTGGTCACTTCTCGATAGTCAAGTGGCGTTGCCATCTTGGCAAAACGATTAATTTTGATATATATCGATTGCGTATTGCTAGAGCTGCCGTACAGTTTCCCAGTGCTAAAATTTCCGATTCTGGTGTTACGTGCATAGCTGGCGCATGTTGATAAATGCATAAAATGCTTGAAACATATGTTCATTTTTTGTAGAGGTTATTGACCTATAATTAAAAAGATGTTGTCAGGTAAAGATCTCACATCTCTTAAGAAACAAAAATCTTTTCCGCCTATCGATTTTAATAAATTTAAGATACTTCTATTATCGAATTGCAATATCGATATTGTTAGCACTTTCAATTAAGTGACTCTAGTATACACGTTTCAATCTAAAGACTGAGTTCCATTTAGAAGTATATTATTCAATGAGCAAAACAAATCGATTGAAAGCCAAAATCCTCTAGTGCAGCCTAAGAGTATGCAACTGAAAACTGTTTGATTGCGTTAAGTTACTAAACTCATTGAGTTGTGAAGTTGGCTGCGTCAGCGTTTGTGGCGCCATCTAGAGGAATTAGTCTCTTGTTAGCCGGCATATATGTTGATAAAATGAAATGCTGAAACTCACAATAATATAGAAAGAATGAAAATGTTAAAAATAAAGAATTGTGTAAAAAAAATCTAAAAATTATTTAACTTTTGCAGGACATGTATTTTATATAAAAAAAACCCTTTGCTCAGTGAAGCAAACGAGACTTTAACCTTTTAACCATAATTTCCGTTGTGTGGAAAAAGAAAATTAACATACTGTACAAATTTTTTGAATTTAAATTAAACACCTGCGTAAACAATGTGTGAAAATTGGTCAAAAAAATAGGAAAGATATGAATATAAATGAAGAAGCGAGCACTTTTGGCCAATCTTGCGCAGTTCCGTTTCTGGGCTTGTCAAACAGAAAACAAGCGTGAAGCGTTATTCTAGACTCTAGAGAGTCACCCCCCTCTTGTTGTTGCAAGTGCAACAGAGCGCAGCGTCGAAGGTGTTGCAACCGATGCGTGGGGGTTGCAACTGCGGATGTTGACAAGCCAAAAACCCAAACGAATCAACAGCGAATAATTGTTGTGCAACAAGCGAAGAGAGAAAGAGAGATAGAATGAGAGAGAATAAGAGAAAAGAAGGCACCTTGAGTTTACGCCAGTGATTTTCCCAGAGCGTCAGCGTTGCATAAAATGTGGGAAAATGAGTGCAACAACAACAAGAGCACACAAACACAAATTATGATTGACAGCATAAACCTTTTGGGCCAAAATAAAATGACCAACGGCTTCATTATCCACAACAAAAGCAGCTCCCACAATGTAATTTTATTTTTTTTTACTTCATTTCATTGTTGCTCGTTTGAAAATTGCATTTCGTGCTGGCCGATTTCAAAGCAATTCACAAAGACAAGATCGGTAGGTGGGGAGGGGTGAGTAAAAAGGGTTCAATGCACGCGGATCACGATTTTGCTTGGATACTTTGGGCCATAAATCGACAGGCCTGAACTTGACGTGTTTTGGCTGCCGATTGTGAACTTTTTGAACCGATCCACTCGACTCTCTGATCCTCGACTTGTCAATCAATTTGAAAAATGCCGGAAACATTGTGGCTGGTGAGGGGTGGGGGGGGGGGTTAAATGATAAATGTTATTGCTGTGACTAGAATCAAATTGCTTTGGCCATTTGCTATTTGTCAAATTTTCATTAGTTGGCCATAAATTTGTGGAGCTTGGCCAAGCAAAACCAATAAATTCATCGTCGAACTGATTCTCACGAAATCTCGGCTCTCCAAGTCTGAAACTTTCTAGTTGTTCACACCAGCTGGTTTCTGGTTGCTTGGAGGCAACTTGCAATTGGCAATCGCCACCTGCGCGCCACAAAATGTTGCACACTGCAAATGTAGTTGGAGATGGAGATGCAGAAAGAGAGAGAGAGAGAGAGAGAGAGAGAGAAGTTGAAGCCGCCACCGACGCCACGTTTGGAGTTTGACTAAAAGCGAATTCCAGTTGCAAACCCATTTTTGGCACGATCACAAGCCACAGATCGCAAACAACCAACCAACAGGCCTGGCCAAGACAGACAGCCAGAGTAGACCCAGTGAGACCCGACCAGGCCAGGCCAGGCCAACTCCGAGCAGGCCAGGCCACGCCATTTAGGGAAGAAGCCACAGCCGGCAGCTCCTTGCCGCTTAACTGCTCTGTGCTGTTTGTGCATTGATTTGAAATTGCCAATTGCGAATGCAGTCAGGCCAGCAGCCAGCAATGTTTCTGGAACGCACACGTGGACTTCAGCTACACTTGAAGAAAAATATGCAGACCTGGGAAGAAGAAAAATTCATGTTTTCAAGTTGCTGGCATAACTTACTCAAAAGTCAAGAGATTTTGCTAAAAATGTTTGCAAGTTTTTAAGTTTTTAAAAGGGTTTTCAAATTGTTAAATAACAAAATTTTAAGCAACTGTAAATCTTTTTGTATTAATATCAGTTCAATGCCTTAATAATCTTTGCCCTATCTTAAATTTCCAAGATAATATTTCAAAGAATTTGCCATAATTATTTGAAGAATTTACCATGTCTATTTTAGTTTTATTAACGACTTTTTTTATTATACTAAAAAATCCAGTTCATTTTAATAATCAAAATATGACATTTATTTTTCTATAATTTTTAAGATCTTCGTTTTGTTTTTTTTCGCTTTCCTGATATTACTAGATAATTTTTTAAATGATTTTTGTTCTGCCATCTTCAAGTTTGAAATTGAAAATGGCTCTTTTATAACATTTTTTTCTCAGTGTACACATGCCGCTATCTAAGTGTGTTTTGTGTTTTAGTGTGTGATCGTGATTGTCAGTATCGGCATCCAGCTGTGAGAACGCACCCACTTGGCTCACATGCCCCAAACACACACACACACACACACACACTCTCAGACACACATATTACAGATACACTCCCACAACCTTAAACCGCAAGATCGCGAGACGAGGCCAGCGGCGTTGATCGTGGCTTGGCTATCGATCGCTATTGAAACGAATAAGTTTTTTCTTTTTTGGGGGCCCCAGTGTTGATTGATTAATCATAGCTGGTAATTTGATTTTGTGCTTTTTTGAAAAGTAACCGTTACGCTCTCACATACAACACACACACACACAAACAAATGCTGCTGGTCGACAAGCCTTCTTTTTTTCATTTGCCTATTTTGATTGATTGTTTCATTGCATTTCAGCCATTTTGGCATGTATATTATTCACCTTGTTTGGCTCTGCCGCAAAACTTATATAGACAAGGCATGTGTCGTGTAACCCATATGTCATACTATACACATACATACATATACCGAAAAGTCGATTATGCATTTTTATTTTATTTTTGTGCCATGTCAGCTAAGCTGTCAAAATCCTTGAGCCGCAAACTTCAATCCAGTCAAACGCTTTGGCACACTTCTGATGCAGCTGATTAAACGTCGCTTACAACTAGAAACGTTGACAGTTTTTTCTTCTTCTTTTTATTCAAACGGTTATCGCTTTAGTTGCTAAATGAAAGCTGTTGGCTAATGGTAAGAGAAGTGATCGATTGCATATAAATCACCAATTGATAAGTTTTTAAGCTAAGCAAATGATTAAGTGATGATTTCAGTAAATGAGAAAATAATTTTCATCGTTGCATGCTTAATGCTATTGACTATCGTTAGAATTCTAATTATTAACCATTCGTTCTGCTAAAGCTACACATATTTTCAGCATTAGATCACTGACTCCAAACAATATCTAACAATCCATTCGAATCTGAGTACTTTTCTTAGTTAGCATGTTCAAAGCTACAAAACATTCGACTTAAAGGCGTATTAAACATATTCTTAGTAATCATAACACTTGCAGTTAGTTAGTAAGTATAACTAGGTGGGTTGCCCACGTGGTGTTACCACTTGTTGTTGTGTGCGTTGTGTTGTTAGCTGATTTTGGCGTGCTTTGGGCCCAAAGCTGTTGTAATTCTTATAGTTGTACCTTACTATGCGGCCCGTAAATCATTTGCCAGCGTCAACAACTTGTCAACAGGCCAAAGCAAAAGCAAAAGCAAAAGCCATTGACTTCAAACACACACACACACATTTATACATACATATATTGAGAGGTTTTGGAGAGGTTTTCGCTGTCGACTGTCGGTAGTCGGATTGTTGGCAGTTGGTAGTTTTGGTCCAGTCATGGCTCATGTTGCATATAAATGGTGCTTAATGAGCTCGTGCCAAATAGAATTGTCAGGCGCCTATATATGTTCCCCCACCACTCACTTGCCTCCCCTTCACTTCGAGTGGTGGCTGGCAATTGCATGTTCGTGTTGCGCTCAAATTGCTGTTAGAATTCCAAACAATATTTCTTATGGCTGCGCATTGATTTGATCACGATTCTCAGCACAGCTCTGTATGTAAACCAAATATGGACAGTTTTGGGAGCTTTGTGGGAGTGGGAAGTTTTGGGCGCGGCAGGTGCATTTTGGGCACCCGAAAATTACTATGTGAACAGCAAGTATTAAGTTACAAAAAAAAAAACGCACTTGAATTTTATGTCATATAAAACAATTGAATTCAGTCTAAAAATTTACAGCTCAATTGATTTAGGAGTGCTAAGATTAAAGACCTAAATTATAAGCTAACTTTAATATTTATTTAATTTATTATTATTTGTTTTTAATGTGATCAAAATGAGTAGGGAAAATATGTTGTCAAGAAGCAAATTAAGCTAAAACCCTTTTTCTTAATTTACAACTTAATTGAAGTTGATTATGGATTGGAAACTCTTAAAAAAAAACATACTAAAAACCTTGGTCCAAGTATTTTTTATCGATTAAGCTCCCATTTTTAGAATTAAGAGCCATTATTTTAACCGACAAAATTTGTTAAAAAATAGGTTTTTAAGCTCTTCAAACAAGAATTTAAATGGAATTAATTATTTTTATATTCAGCTCATTTTTCGGATCCTTTTTCTTTTTGCTTCTTTTGACCTAAAAAATATTCTCTACAATTTTCTTGAGTGTACTTATGGAGATGGAGTTGGAAGTTTGAGAGGCTGATGTTATTGCTGTTGTTGTTTTGGCGTTCCCACGCGCATAGAGTTAAAGAGTTGTGGAAGTCCTATTGTTTTGGGTGCAATCTGCCATCTTGGCAGCTAGCCAAGCTAACAAGCTGCGTTTCAGCCTTTATTATTTTTAATTGGACTGATTTCTCGCTATAGATACATTTGTATCTAGCGAATGCGAATGTGCCCAGACTGAGTGACATACTGCATATGCAGTGACAATGTCCAGAAAGGGGTAAAGAAAGAGAGAGGCAGAGAGAGAGAGAGAGATGAAAACCAATCGTCCTAGGCCATCATCAATCCATTTTAGTTGAGGCAGCTGCTCTTGACCAACAACAGACCAAAGCCTGCCGCCAGCTGTATGCGTCTTCTAAGTTCAAGTCCAAGAAGGGTTGCTGCTTTCTAGGGTTGCTGCTGCCCAAAAATAAAAAAAAAAAAAAACATTCCCACGATGCTGCTAAAACTCACAAAAATCAGCTGCAGTTTTTCGCGCAGTTTTTTTCTTTTACTTTTCCATCGCGTCCTTGGCGCCAGTTTCGCCAGGGTTGTTGGACTGGGTTGCGCCTCAATTAGGGGTTGTGTGTTTGTTGCTGTTGCACGCTGTGACATTCTGTGTATGACGTCACATTGTCAAACATATTTGCATTAGTTGCCAAAAAAAATATGTTATCCTGTTGATAATGAGGGCAACTCAACGCCTCTTTTAACCATTTGACTTGAGCTCAGGCCACAAAAGGACTTTTTATCGTCAGGGCAACACCTCAAAATGTGCCCGTATCAAGAATTTTGTTTGTTAAAGCAATGGATAAATGTTGTGTTTGGAATCTGAAATTTGGTTTTGGTAAAACACAATTAAGAAAAGTATTGTTGGACATTAGTTTTAGATAGTTTCAAATGAAGCAGAATGTTTGATTTCTATATAATATTAATGTCAAAGTTTAATTGTTCTTAAAAAATTCTCTTTTTAATGAAAACTGTTCTTGGTTGTGGAAAGCATTAACCCGTTCCTAGAGGTTTTTTTTTTGAGATTTGGTTTAGTACAAAAACTTTTTAAAACATTGATTAATTGATCAAAAAATTATCAAAAAGCGCTTACTTATAAAAATTTAATTTATGTTTTAAATTTTTTTTTTCACAAATTTACTAGGACTTATTACCTACTTTTGTCATAAGCCAAAAATACAACAATGTAAGCTCAACAATAAAAATACCAAAAAAAAAAGAAGGAAATTCATTTTGTGTTTATGAAATTTGTATGTTAGCTGCTGTTGTTGGTTGTCTATTTGCCGCAATTAGTCGCCTGGGCTGTGCAACGTTCACACGGCGCAACAAAAAAGTTGCAATGTCCGCATTGGGAAGTTTTGCCATCTAGCTGTGATTTTGAGTAATCATCGTCCAGCACGGAAATTCACTAAGAATTGTGTGTGAGTGAGTGTATGTGTGTGTGTGTGTGTGTGTGTAAAGAGAGACTCTGCTGCTTGACCCACAAACTTGACAAATCCATCAGCGCATGCACAGTTCGCAGAGGAAAAGGGGAGATGTGGCGGAGGTGTAAGAAGTTAAGGGGCAGGCAGTTGGCAACAGTTGGCCAGCACATCGTAAATCAAATGCTCATAACATTTTGTTGTTGTTGTTGTTGTGGCTGTTGTCATGTGCAAGCCAGCAAACAGTTGTTGGCTTAAATCACGCGAAATCAACGTTGCTGAGTTGAAGCTTGGAAGTTTGGAGCTAAGAAGGTAAATCATAAGTCACTGCATGTCTGGGTCGTCATCTTCATCTGCAACTTGATGCACATCGTGAGTCCGCAACGTGTTGCCGCCTCATATGCAAAGTGTCAGTCATAAGTGACTTTTCGATTTTGACTGCCACGGCAGCAACTAACCAACTAACCAACAACAACAACAACAACAGCAAATTAATTATAGCCAAGCCATTTTCAGACATTTTTTTTCTTTCTTTCTTTCTTGACTTCTATCAGCAGCGGCAGCAACTGAAATGTGTGTGCATATGTCTTCAACTCTTCAGTCAAAAAAAAAAAAAAAAAAACAAACTCTTCAAGTCTTCCAGCTGAGCACCTTTCACCTTAAATTGCTTGCTTTATGACCGCGAGTGTTGGCAAATGTCGACCTCTTCTTTATGTGGAGTTTGCTTGTTGGTTTTTGTTGCCTGTTTCTTTTTTGCTCCTGCTGCCTTTTTGGTTGGCTGTCAGAGTGTATTGTTGTATCTACACTCTTTGAAAAGGGGTATTGAAATTGTGTTATGAAGTTTAGCTTAACACCATTTTGATGAATTCAAGTAAAGCTGCATTTTTGTGAATACAAAATATGTTGTTCAATTTATCTATCCGAATATAAGACACCCTGAAAGCTAGAAACTTGAAACCTTGCAAATATCTTTTTCTATGGCCGGGAAAGATAAATTTCCAAGATTGTGGTTTTAGGCCTTCGGGGAAGCTGGGAAATCGATATATTCGATAACTGAAAATTGATAAATTTATGCAATTCCCATATCCTTAGAGCTGGAGTTACAAAATTTGGTAAGCAAATAGCTAGTGGCGTTCTTAAAAAAATGATTTAAAAATTTTGGAGCCACGCTCAGCCATTTCGCCCCAAGCCCCCCCCCCATGTTGTGAAATCAGAAATGCCTATATCTTGCACAGTTTTATTGCTAGAGCTACCAAATTTGGTGCTAAGATAGGTGAAACTCCATGCAAACTTTGCCTTAGTTAAAATATCTAATACAAAGAAAAGTCAACTCAAAACCACTAGCTTATATATGTAGATAATAAATCTTAAAGTATATAAAAAAAAATAAATGTTGAGAAATTATTGTTTTTTGCATATTTACTTTGCTATTTGATGTTTGACGATATTTTTACTTGTTATTTCGGTTGAACAAGTTATTTAAGCAACCCCACGAGAAAAATCATAAATATTTCATTATTTTTACTCACTCTCTCTTTAGTTTTTTTTTTGACATTCGTCACTTTGACAGCAAAAGCTTCTAGCCAACCTACCAAATGACCGCACGAAATTGCAATTTGCCACGAAGAAGAAAACTAATAAAGCTTAACAACATGCAACAACAGGTTCACACCCATGCCACCAAAAAGACGCAAGGCGAAACTCAACCTCAAATTTCAACTCCAAATGAAGATGCTGTAAAGAAAAAATAAAACTTGTAAGCCGCTAATTAATAGGCATCGCCTAAGTCTTGATTAAACTGCAACTGGCAGCTTGTTTGTTGGTTGCATTTTGAACTCTTGAACCGTTTGCCATAAATATCATCAAATAGTAGATGGCAGATACACCCAGCCAGCCAGGCGAAGTCTCTTCATTACTTTTGGTCTTTCTTCAGTCTCTTTCCCTTAGTTGCTAAGTTGGATCGTTTACCATGTCGGCTTTATGTCAATTAGAGATGTTTGTCTTCGATTAAGTCTCGAGCGAATAATTTGGCTCTTGTGACAGCCGCTGCAATCAAGTAACGCAAAAAAAAAATAAAAAACCTTCGCCAGACTTACCCAATCTTTAATCAAAGGTCACTGTTTGGTCAATTAATCGATTGATTGATGTTTAGCCCCGATGCGTGTTAAACATTGATTAGCCTTAATAGACGCAGGTGCTTGGAGTTCTGCTGTCTGCTTTTCAACTCAAAGTCCATGTCCTTTTTGGCCCCTTTGCGTGCAAACAAAAAGCTATTGATTTTCCAAAACGTTCTAATGCTTTGTGCTATTATTTACAACTAAATTGATTGATGACTATAATTGGTATACAATCGGCATACACAGAAGTTCAAAGTTCACCAAGCAGGGGCAAACACAAACTGTGGAAACACAACTTATGAAAGTTAATCTATTGTCAAGTTGTGTCAAATTTTGAAATGAAGGACGGAAAGCTAAAGACAGAAGGAGGCTTTTGAATAAAATTTTAAATTTGTATATATTAAATAATATTTAAGTAACAAAAGGTCTCAACCGATAAAAAATAATGATGTTGCACTTATTAATTCACATGCCTTGAGTTTTTTTTTTTTTTTTTGAGAACTCAGTCACACGATTAGTTTTCAAATCTATGTACTGTATCGATTTCCTGCTCGAATTCCCATTAAACTTAAACGCCAGCAATTTTTTTGGTCAATTTTCATAAATTTCAACACCCAAAGAGCTTGGAGGCTTAATTTGAAATTAATTGTGTCCAAAATGTATACAGTCTGACAAACAGACAAACAGACAGACAGACAGTCTTTGACTCTTGAAAGGAATGATTACTCCAATTTGTTTGGGCCGCCAAACGCAAACAGAAAATTGGCCAACACACAAACACACACACACAGAGACCAAATGGCAGCGCTGTGTTGTTGGCCTTATCGAATGAGTTGAAAGTGGCTTTGCGATTAGCTGCAGTTTGAGTTTGTTTTGTTTTTGGCGCACCCCCAACTGCCGAGAATCGCCTCAACGCTCCACGCTCCCCGTTGAGCCAGAGTCGGAGTCAAAGCTAGATCCAGATCTTAGTGGAGCTACAGCTCTACAGCTACAGCTCATTAATAAGCGCCGTCTTTAGCAGAATGTTGTTGGCAGCAACAACCACTTGAAGCACTTGTAAAATGCAACATTTGTTTGAGCGATAAAATCACCTTCAATAAATTCACAATGAACATACCAAAAACGCCGCATAAAATGCAAAAGACGTCGTCGTTGTCGTTACCCCAAATACTGCCCCTCTAACAGTGGACACACGCCACACGCCCCACGATCACAACAGCAACAACAACAACAACGACGATCGAGATACAGATACAGATGCAGCAGATACACACAATGGCAGGCAGCCGCTATCTGCAAGTATGCGATGCATTCATTCTATGTCTGTAAAACTGCCTGCCTCCTAGCCTCGAAGCCTGCCAGCCTGCTTGCTTTCCAATGGAAATGCATGCGCTCTGGAAAAGCGAAGCCGACAAAAGCCAGCTCTTGGCCAAACTCGAGAAGCAAAAAGACCACCGCTGCATAAAAGACTTCAGCGAACGCGACAAAATAAAAAATAGAGTTGTACGACGACCACCTGCAGACCAACGACCACAACAAGACACACACACAAATTTACACTTGAAGAAAAAAAAACACAAAAGAAATCAGTATACATACTTTATTTTTATGTCATTTCATGTCAATAATAATTTTTGAGCAAATATGCTTTTTATAAGAACTAAGACAGTAATTCTTAGCTAGTAATTTTCAAATGTTTAGCTTACAACATTTTTCTTAGTGTAAATCGACTATTCTATGGACTCGACATTTGTCCATTTGTCGTCGTCTTTGCTTGTCTTTTTGGAGCTGCGTAGAAGCACTTGCCGCTTCTTTTGCTGTTGTTGCCGTTGTTGTTGCTTCCATTCAAATGTCGCCAAGAGCGCCTAAAATATGCAAAGCTCTTTGAATATCTTGTAAAACGAAGCACTGACCCCCAAGTGCGTTCAAGCTACCAACAATTTAAAAGCAGGCAGCAGTTACGTTTCTTCCATTTTTGGTAGCTTCACTTGCTCCAGTTGTCCATTCGTATGTGTGTGTTTGTGTGTGTGGGCCTTAATCGTAACTTAGGCTAAGCTTTTGTCTAACAATTGGGATTGAATGAGTCTTAAATAATTTGACAAGAGCATTTAAATGCGCGGTGGTATTTTAAGAAATGTCTCTTATAATGCTTGAAATGGGTAAATCAGCAGGGAAAACAAGGCTAAAAATAGAGAAAGGTAGTCGTCGTCGATGTTACTAGATAACAGAAAGTTTGTAATAAACAGAGTTTTGCAAAGAAGTAAGTTAAGAAGATAGTTTTGGTGGTACTTCAGGATCAACAAGTTGATAATAGCTGATAGTAAACATCAGTAGTTTCTATTTGAAGTTTGCTGATGGTAAAATAAAGTTGTAAATAGTTGGAATAAGATAGTAGTAGATAGTATAAGATAGTAGCAAATTATAGAAAATGGCAGTAGAAAGTTATAAAAAAGTGTAGTAAATCGCTGATAGAACAATTCCGTGCTAAAATAAAGTTCAAATGTACTTGAATTTATTGTTTTTTGGTGATTTTCAATTACTTAAAGTTTTACCTGAAGCATGAGAATGATTGACAGCATTTTAAATATATTTACAAGCGCTTAGGAAAACTTTCGGGGATTAAAAAATCAATTATTATATCACTTGGATGAAGTATACAAATTCTTGAGTCAAGAAACTCAGATCAAAAATTTAGAATGAAAAACAAAAATAGTACTCATAAAAGGTGTGGATCAAGAACCAAAGAATTTGATTTAAGTTTAAAAAGTACTTAAGTCAAGAACTTTTCTATCTTTTCTATTATATCTATCAGTTAAGAAGATGGATTATTTTAGATAACAGTAAATATTTCGAGATAGGCATGGATCATGGATGGATCAAGCATATGGTAGGTAATAATAAGCAGTACAGCATGGTAGGTATAGTAGTTTTAAGGGTTAAATGAATTATAAACAGTATGAAAAGACTTATCTTTCTATTTAAGTAGAATTAGGCAACCCTTAACAAGATTTCACAACACAACTCCCGAACATTATTCCTTACAAGACATTTTTAAACGCTTCAAATACTCAACTTATTAACGAATATTGGTAACATTAGCCACATTCGATAAGCAACTAAAGATAATGTTAACTGATCACTTAAACAATGTGTAAATGTGCGCTGGCAAATTCGATATGCAGAAAGTAATTGAATTCCAAAAAAGTTAGCACACACTTAACGTGGCACACTTTTGTTTTTGTTGTATGTAGTTACAATTTCCTGGGTGCGAAGATAACGACCCGACAAAAAAAAAATGTTTATAGGCCACACCTACAACAGCAACAGTTACAGCTAAAAATTTAACTATCGATTCGGGGGCAGAAGTGGACACATGTAGCTATAGATATTAATAGCTTGGTATTACCAGTTGTCATTTGAGCTGCAGTCAGCTGTCTGGGATTGCAATGAGACAATTTCCCAATTGCAGGAGTGTTCCGAGCAAGCGGCACGAGAGTAAATTGAATCAACAGCTGCGCCCGCCCCCCAACCCACCACCAAACCACCAGCAAACCAGCAAACAGCCCGCAACCTTTAGGCCAAGTTGAAAGAGTATGCTGCGTGTCGATTGCATGTTCCGCCAACTAATCGAACGAATCGATCAAATTCTCAGTTGTCTGCCGCACGCAAAGTGCAACAAGAGGAAGAGAGGGAGGTAGAAAGGAGGCGGGGGGTGGTATTTGAGAAAAAAGGGGTGTGTGTTTTGGGGTATGACTACTATTTCTATCGGTGATCGCGTAGCGGTAACTGAGCAACCCGAAAAAATAAATAACAGAAAAGAAAAAAGAAAAAAACGCCCGCTGCTGGAATTCAATTATGACGACTGCCGCTGCGAGGCAATAAACAAATGTACAGACAACAAACGTACGTAATATTTAATAATAAAGCCAGCAATAACAAAACAAAAACAAAATACAAGCAGCTGAGCTGAACAAATGCGCTTTTTGTCTATTTAGCTGGCTGCACATGCGCAGCAGCTTCAACAGCTTCAGATTCGGATTCGGATTCAGTTTAAGCTGCTGCCGAGTTTCGCCGCCCCCGTTGGCGAACGAAAAGTGTAAGTACACCAGGCCAGAGCTAGACAGTCAAGCCACCCAAGCAACAAAAAATCAGTAACTAATCGATATACCCTAAAATATATTTAAAAATAATTAAAAAAACATTTTGAATGACAACCGAATTTTAAGTTGTAAAAAGTTCAGAACTTGATTAAAGAGCTAGTGTTTTTAAAAAATTCGATAACTTAAACAAAGTTATGGCTGTGAAAATCTTTATTTTTTTTAAAACAGTTCTACTCCAAATGAATTAGAATCTAGAATTTCTGATTATTTTAAACAACAGTTATTGCAATTGAATAGATTAATTGGTGGTATCGTATTTAAATGTATCGTATTTTTAACGGTAATTGAAACTTAGATTAAAAATATAAATCTTTAAAAATGGCTTTCTTGCTGTGGAATACTATTTTGAAAAGAAAAGTTTTGCTTAATTATTTGGAAGATCCGAATAATTAAAATGCTCAACACAAACCTTAAATTTCAACAGGGTATTTATAATACTGCAAAGTACATAACAACATATAGCGCCTTGGCTAAACAACAATAAAACTTATTTATGTCTCTGGTCAAATTTGCACCGCTATTTTGGTTACTGATTTGACAGAGTAACGTTTTGTACACCGAGGCTCCGATTTCCAGCAACAGTTCCGATCTCTCTCCCCGTCGCTCTCCCTCTCTCGCTTTTAGAGTGGAGTTTTCGGTAGTCTGTGATTCGTTTCAGCGCCTGTCTTTTGTTTGGGCCCCGCCAAAAGGTTTACGACCTGTTAATGTCCAGCCTAGGCAAACACAGTGACGGCCATTTGGCCAGTTTTGGCCACTCTAAAGTTTTGTGTCTTTGGCTGTTGTTGCTGTTGATACGCAATTTGGCGCACATTTTGTTTATATTATTAAATAAATTTCACGTTATGTTTATGGGCACAGACACATTTTCTGCTCCTTTTGTTATTGTTGTTGTTTTTGTTGTTGTGACGCTGGAGGCGCAGAGCTGTGCTAAATAAATTGTTGACCAGACTCTTATTATATTTTTCATTTTTTTAAGGTAGGTGTCTGGCAGTTTTTCGAACATATGTGTACTGCGAATATATGTTTATATATTTGAAAAGCTATTACGAGTAACTTGCCAAATTATGCTATTCAAAATTTATTTAATGATCTGTTAGAGTCGTTATTCATTTTATTTTTGCATATGAAGTTAAAGTTGAGTTTTTATGAGATTTTTGATGTGTTTGGAAATTGGTACTAAATAGTAAATGACTAATAATAAATAGTTTATGTAAAAATTTAAAAGTTTTTAAAGTATTTCTTCATATAACTTGATTGTATGAAAGCTTGTTTGGAAAAAACTTTTCTCAAATTACAAACTTATTAATATCTAAACGTAGAACCCGTAGACCTAAAAAAACAAATACTCATGCTTAAAAAATCAAACAATTTTTTTTAAAAGTTTTTCTAATATTTTTATTTTGTTTTTCATATTTTTAAAAATTTTGATTTTGATAATTTTATAAAATTATTCGTATACGCTACCCTAAATAAGACATATGTTTTCCAATTCCCATTCGTGTTGTACCAAAAGTTTCATATTTATAATAAATTGCCTTAAATATTTCATTCGATGTGACTTTGTTTAATGAGTATGTGTATTAGAATTGGATTAGATTAACATTTGTCCGATGATAGGGGCACATACATATAAGTAGTCGGGGTTGCCCTCAAACACACGACTCGTCTCTAGACCAATTTTCTTAACAAGAAGAGGCCTACTTATTATTATCATGCCACAAACTCATTCAATGATGTCTGTCAGCCCACATGAACGCACGTGCACTTAATTTATTTCAATAAAAATATAATTTCCAGCCTATTATCCACACTCAGACGCACACACACACACATTCACAAAAACACAATGCGGATCCAATTAAGCTCGCAACGGCAATATCTGTGTTAGATTCTCAACATACTCAGTCCGATTTTGTTTTTGTTTTCATCTTCTGAGCGTTAATCGCATCGAAAATTATGTGGGCTTATTTATGTATTGTGTTTAGTAATATTGGGGAGCACATTTTAAGTTGATAATACTTTAAACTCGTATAATAAATATCGTATTACAATCTGCATATTGAAAATGCGGCGGCTGTGTATTAAATTTCGTCGAAAAGTGTTAAAAATGGAACCCAAATCAATGCAACCAAATCACGCACCATAAATATGTCACAGACGCTTAAAAGCAAAATAGTAGAAGTAAAAACCAAGAACATAAAACATAATGGTCAAACCGCTATGGTTGGGGTCACAATTCATTCAGTCGGCGACATTCTCCAAGACGTGACTTAAAGACTCTCTCTCTGTATTCTTTTTGAAATTTCTGTGCCTGGGAAAAACAAGTCGCAAGCCAAGAAGAGAGCACTAAAAAAAATAAAGTGATCTTGCATTTAGAAAAAAATTAATATAAGAATCTTTAAAAATCAAACTTATATTTTTTTAATGAGGTTTAAAATAAATTCAACAAGTTAACAATGAAATCGTTCTTATTAATTGTCTTTCTTCAAAACTTACCAAAACTTAACAGTTCAAAAGAAAAATCCTAACATTTGGTTTTGTTTCTTCTAAGGATCTTAAACTCTTAACTTTCAAAACTCAATCAAACTTTATTATTTTTTCAAGTGTCATATGTAATGCGATACAGTCAGTCGTCGTATAGTTTGGATTTGGTTATGGACAAACATGACACTCTATATATATAAATATACATGCAACTAAACACATAGGTCAACCACAAGTCCACAAGTCGCAAGTTGCAAGTGCGTCTCTGCGTTGCTCTGTGGCACTTGTTGATCCGTGCGGCGCCGCAGTTACTTTTTCTTTTCTTTATGTTCGCCATAAATAACATTTTCTTATCAATTGAAATATGAAAGGTTCCAAAGTGAATGCATTTCCTGTGAAATATTTGCTTAGTTTCGAGCTAAAGACGTTCTTGATCTTTTTATCGCTCTTCATGCGATGACCTAATCGACAATATTTGTTTTGATTAATAGGAAACCCAAACCTCGAACTTCTTCTGATAAGAATGGCCCTTTAGTGAACCCAAAATGGCAGCGATTACCAATAGCTGATAATGTGACGTAAAGTTGGAAAATTTTAATTGGAATTGAAAAAGGGAAACTTATACTATGTTGTTTTAAGTATGAATACACTGAAAAATTCGTGGAACAAGTGTTTGTATTTAAATTTTGAATTATAATTAAATACCTCATACAATGCCCGATGAAAGATAATCGCCCCCATCCTGTGTTTGCGACACAAAACCTCAAAACTCAAAACTGAAGAAACATCAAGACAGACAACGATCCCCGAAGCTGCATGCCCCTTACCCCAAGCCCAACCCTTACCAACAGGCATTGTGCTGCACTTGCCCTTTTGCTTCTTCTCATTTTCATAAAATTCCTCAATCTTTCTCAAACTCTAAACTCATTAATATGCTGGGCTTATGATCAAATTTGATGGTATTTTGTTAGGTCTTCTTCGCTGCATATTATACGGTTTTGTTTGGGTCTGCTGGATTGACGATTAATATATTTTCGGGCTGCCACGCCTTCAATTCCGAAATGAGCCACGAAATTTAACAAATCGGAGACTCATTAATTTGAACACTTGTTGCATGGGTTGCATGCCCCCAAGCGCAGCACTGGCAAATTGAGTCGCTGCTGTTGATGCTGCTGCTGCGTTTGTCCTTAGTAATTTGTCGGTGAGTCCTGGCAACTTAACGCTTATTGAAACCAAAACACACACGCACACACACACACACACACAGGAGGTATGTGTATATGTAAACGTGTTTTCTTGAAACGTGCGTAATGCGAAACCAAACCTTAAAATTTTGTCGGCCGAAATCAAAGGTCATCATTTCCAAGAATGTCAACAGAGATTACCACACGATGCACACGTGCAACTTGCTGCTTGTTGCCTCAAGTGGAGATATACATATGTATTGATGTTCGTTGTATGTGTGTAGAGACGGTTTCTTGGTTTCGTATCTTTCTGTTTTGTGTACCTGCTTTGGTGACTGTCTCTGACTGTTTCACACCGAAAACAAACAAGGACAACGCAAACTGGAAAACGTGTTGATGATAGACACACAGCACATAGACAACAAAAGAGATAGACTCAACGTGGGCTGTTTAAAAAGTCTGTTGTACGGTTTGTTGTGTCTTAAAAAAGTATGAAAGCGCTTGATTGATTAAGCTCGACTGGGAAATACCTTATCTCAGCTTCTGTGCTTTAGTTAATTCAAATCTGAAATACCTTTCGTGTTTTTGAACTAATCCTAATGAAATTTTAACAGTCGATCAATTCATTATGGCAGTTTCTAAGGCAAATCCTATAAATAAACAGTTATATCATAGGTTAAGTGCATTTCGGATGCGAAAAGAGTTATTAAATTCGATTTTACTGCGGTAAGATATGAAATAATAGAACATTATGTTTTTGAGATTGACGCATTCATACATCGGGAAATTGTACTTTATGGAATCGCATATGGATCCTTCTGCCTATTATATAAATTTGTGGAACACCATGATACAATTTTTACACATTTTTCAAATAAAGTGTTCCTAACAAAAAATAGATCTTTGCCTTGGAAAATCCTAAAAATTTCTAAACCACCCTCGCCATAACTTTGCTAGTTAATTACCCAATGGCAGCGTGGAACCTATTAACTTTCCTCTTTTCTTGTCTCTGGGAACAAGTGTTCATGTTTAGAGAGTAAATTGTCGACTCATCAGCGGCAGCCAGAGACGGCCAGAGATAAGATAACACCATTATAATGATGGTGGTCCTGCAGGCACCCAATATCTGAGAACCAACTGCGGCTGCCAATCGTTCTTCGAAGACAAATGCTTTGTTTGCTGGTCACATATTTCTGATTCTGATTCAGCGATTGTGCGCGAGTCCATAAAATTATCATCCGACTGCTGCGCAAACTGATAAGCATGCCAGACAAATTACATGGCGAGAGAGTTTGGTTAACAAGGAGCCGCAGCGTAATGATTAATGGCCCAGTGTATGAGAGGCGGAAATAGAGTAGGCGTGGCAGTGCACCAAAAAACACTGATTGCTTGCACATCTTTCACCTGTGACAATTTTGCACTCAACCGCTACATAAAATATATATGGTAAATACATATATATTCATTGTTTATGTAAATTATGCGGTAGTATGTAGTTGCGCCCCGGGGCGCAAAGCAAGAGTGGAAAGCAATCCTGTTGGCAATTTCCATTTTTGGGTGAAATTGCTAGCCGGCTGCCCAAATAAATTACGCACATGATTAATAAAATTCGCCGACGTGAAGAGAGATTGGAGAGGAGAGCAGCAGAGGCTGACTTCAATTTGGGCCAAAATATTTTTATCGCCACAGCGCGCATGTGCAACATCTGCAACATTGGCCGGAGCTACCGCGCATTCTCATAAATTAAACGCCAAGTTATTTGAATTCCTGTTCCAGGAGCAGAAGCACCACAACAACAACAACAACAACAAGAACAAGAAGAACCCTTGCCAGCTTTCTGTTTTGTTTTGTTGTGTTTTGTTTTGTTTTGTTTTGTTTTTGGGGCGCTGGGCGCTTTTGTCAAATGAATTTTGCAGCTGCTTCTGTTGTTGTTGCTGCTGCCACAAAATTGCTGGGATCTTGCCAGGGGGCAGGAAGACACTGATTTGGATACTGTAATTCGTATTTGTCCATTTCGCGTCTTTGGCAATTTTTCCACGCTGCTCAATTATCGTGTTTCATGTTTGCATTCCTTCCCTCCTTGCGCTTTTGTCGCGCCTCGTTTTCTTTGTCTTTTGTTGGTGTTGCTACTGTTGTTGTTGTTGTTGTTGGCGGTGTTGTTTGCTTCTTGGCCAGCCACACATTTCCTGTCCAGAACACTTTTCGATTTCACCATTGGACAGGAGCAACAACAGCGACTCACAGTAGCCAATGGGCTTGAATGCTGCTTCTGCTGCTTTTGGCGGCTGCGCTTTGTTAACCTTTTACTGAATATTTTGCGCTGATTTGTTTAGGCCTAAAAAAAAGGTTAGCTTCGACTATAGCGACTTTAACAAGGATCTACAAATTGATCGCATTGAGCATAAATTTTTAATCATGCTCTGAGTTATATTTTTTTATTAAAAGTTGTAGTAAGTAGTTAAAAATAGCAAAAAAATAAAATAAAATTAAAAACAATATTGATATATTGTCTCCTAATTTGTATGCTATTATAAATTTTAAGATTCGATTTAAGTGTTTTTTAAACGCAATTTGAAAAAATATTTTATCGGAAGTAAACGAATTTCTTTAAGAATAATAATATAATAAAATGCAAATAATAATTTTGCAAAAATATTATCATTTAATTTTTAAAAATACTTTTATATTTTTGAAAGAAAAATTCTTTAAAAAAAATCCTTAGCCTAATGCCTAACATATTTAAAGTCTAAAACCTACTCTTGGGCAGTGTATCTCGTCAGTCGGCGTTCAGGCTCCGTCTGCTTCTTAACAATTGGCAATACGGTGCATGATAGTCTTTAGTTTCACGTCTGGGTATTCTGGACACCGTGGCTACATTTCGTTGCAATTGTAAATTACCGTCTTTGCAACATTTTTGCGCATTTAGTCGCGCTTCGAGTGTTGCCGTCACAGCTGCCACCACCACCACCACCACCACCAACAACAATAGCAACAACACCAACAACACGCTTTGTGTTCCCAATTACAATTCACTTTGCGCCAGCTATGTTCAGATTCTACAAGGACTAAGGCAACTGATTTTTTGTTGGTTGCCTTTTTATTTTGTGCCTGCCAGGGCTGCGATTGCATTTAATTTGCAGCTTCGTGTTGTTGTTATACACTGTTTTTTATTTCACAAAGATTGGGAGCTTATACATTTTTGTTACTTTCAGCATGTGAACAAATTTTATCGGATATATTGTCTTAACGAGTTGAAGCCCACTGTAATATAACTTTTTTCTGGGCTAAAGCTTAGTTTTCTAGATTTTTTGCACATTTCTAGAAGCGTTACAGAGACGCCTTCTTAGAAACAACATAATAGTTATTCTGTTAAGCTTAAGAATCACAGTTTAAAGGAGATACTTATTTTTAAAGGCAAAGAAATTCACAGTTTTGAAAGCACTTTAAAACTAACTATCTCTCTCTCCTAAAAGTGTTAAAGCGTTGTCATAAAAGCTCTAAATGTTTTTAGACTCTTAACAGAGTATCTGCACAGTGGTAAGATTTCAACATTCTGACATTTTGGGTTGTGCAGTATTTTTAAGCTCAGTGGGTCGTCGGAGTTGGTTGAGTTCTCGTTGTTGGTACTTAAGTGTAATTACACGATGCGCTGCGACTCAGTCGACTCCTTCAAAAACGATGTTTGATCCTCACGCGACCTCTTTTGCGAGCTGAACTCTGATTGGAAGAGGATGGCAAATTATTTGCAACATGTTGCATGCACAAAATTTATTCATTTGCTTTCTTCTCACAATGCGTCAGGTGAAACACCCTTTTTAGCGTGTTGTTTTGGTTCTGTTTTTAGAGGGTGTCTTAACGTAGTGGTGAAGTTTTTAATGTCTGGGGCAGGTAACAAGCGCTTAATTTGTTATAAGCACAAAAGTGCTGAACGAGGATTAAGCACGAAATAAAACAGAAGGCGCAGGCCTGCCCGGCCGAATGCAATGAGGAGGATTGAGTGACAGTCGCAACGGCAACATCTGGTCTCAATTTGGGCTAGAAAGAAGTGCAGAAGCAACAGTTAGCACAGCGGCTACCAACAGCTACCAACAGCTACCGTCTGCCTCTATCTATGTCAGTGTTTGAGCCGTAATTAGGCTACTTGCAGATGCTCAACTTAACTAGCAGCTGTGGTAGAAATTGTTAACACATTGCTGTCACTGGGAAGCTGCAACTGGAAACCAGCAACTGTTGCTGCTGCTGGTCGGTACGATTGCTTCTCGTCTTTGGTCTCTTATCGTTGCTGACGTGCCGTTTAATTGAAATTCGCTAAACTTAAAAAAAAAAAAATACAGCAAAAGAAGGCGGCTTGGGAAATGAAGCCTGGCCAAGTTTTGCAGCTGCCAATTGGTAAACCCACCCGCAACCAGATCAACCTAGCCAAGCTTTAGTTGCTGTTGCCGTTTGTTGGATAATTGCAGTTCTCCAACGATGCTGTTGTTGTTGTTGTTGTCGTTGTTGGCGTAAAAATGCTAATTAAAGCTGCTTGTTGCCAACAGTTGGCTGTGTAAGCTGTGAGTTGTTGCAGTTGCAACAACAAAGGGTCGCACCAGCAAGATTAACGAGCCAAAGAAATCGTAAAGAAATGAACAAGAAATACAATAAAAAAAAAAACAGATCCAAAAAGTTAAAATGCAAATTGTTCGCTGATGAATTAACAAAAGCGAAAATCGTGACTTATGTTTTTTTGGCAGCTGCCTGTCGCAAGCCGTCGCAAACGAACCCAGAGCAACTGTCCAGCTAACTTTTATACCAAATATACCCAGTATTAATTGGTTATATAGGGCATGTTTAACATGCAAATACTCAACATTACAAAAATGTCAAAATGTTTACAATTATTTATAGCTATTTATAGTTTCACAAATTTTTAAAAATTATGAAATTACTTTTTTATTAAGAATTTTTTTAATTTATAAAAATTTGATCTGACCTAGAAATTATTTCAAGAATGTCATAATTGGCACCATTGTATTTTACAGTTATTTGGCTCTCTTCTCATTTTACTCTCTTTTTATTGCATGCAAAATAGTAGAAAGCTTTTGACATTTGCTTCTGTTACGCACAGAGCATCTCATAGCTGCAAACATTCACGCAGCTTTCCTTTGCGCTCTCAGCCTGCCCGTTCTCTCAGTTGCTTTTCGATGCCGCAGGCTCAGCTAAAGTCTAGTTTTAGCTTTGCGTGCTAATCAATGACGCAGCTTTTTGTTGTGCCGAACACCTGCAAGCAGCGGCGACGGCAACGGCAACGGCGACTGCGCAAGTGGCCCTGGTCCGAAATTGAAGGCGAAGCTTCCGCAAGATAAAGCTCATTGAGTCGCTCATTAACGGGCACAGCAGCTACAGAAATTTCAAATTTGATTGCCTGCTTGTGATTATGATTGCTGGAACTTGAGGAGTGAGGCGGGGGAGGAATAGTAAGGGGGTGGGGATAGGCTGTGGATTGCTAGTCGCCAGTTGCCAGCTGCAACATCTTCTGATGCTTTTGCTCCCGCACGTTTTTCGCGTTGAACTTCACTGAACTTGCAACTTGGAAGTTTTCATGTTGTTGTTGCTGCAGTTGCTGTTGTTGTTGTTGCTGCAGTTGCTGCTCCAAAACCTTTTCAGGTTTCTAGTCGTGATTTGAGTGTCGTGCGACTTTTTTAAGCACTCGTACTTACGCCTGAACTTTGTGCAGTCATTTAATTTTGCTTTCAGCTGTTTACTGTAAGCTGGAACTTGAGTCGGAAACTTTGCCGAATTGCTCTTGCTGTTGTTGTTGCTGTTGCTGTTGCTGTAACTGGAAGACGCCAGCGCTATTGGCAAAGTATTTTAACGTGCTTGAATTGTCGTTGTTGTTGTTGTTGTTTTAGTTGTTGCTTTGTGAAATTTTCAACTCCGTTTTTATTTTGTTTTTTGTCGAGTGGAATTTTAATGCTTTCGCACACCTGCACACACAACGGTAAAGTACCCTCGTTTTTGGGCTGCCAACTAAAATAATTTCAGCTTTCTGTTGTTGTCTGGTTTTTTTTTTTGTGTCGAAATGTTTGTGACCCGCTTGTGAAATGCTCCCGTGTAGTCAGGCGACTAATTGCCGTTGATTTTATTTTTATGTAATGTCTCTTCGTCACATGCTCCGAAGACGTCTGAAATTGGCTGTTAAGCATAATACGATAAGTGCAAAATGAAGGAGCGCATAAAAGTGTAACTGTTAACAGCCTAAGAAGCTTTTAACGAGAGTTTTAGTTGGAAGAGCTATAAAATGTTACACATGAATAAAGAGCGTAAAGCGCTTAAAAGCTTTTGCTTGTATTCGTTTCCTTACATATATAATTTTCTGATCTCAAAACCATTACAAATGGTTCTTTTTCTATTCTACTTCCTGTTATACTTTAAATCTATGTTCTGATTTTCATTTCCATTATTTTATTGTTATTTATTGGCTTATTTAAGCTAATACCTGACTTCCTTATTTCCTTGTCATACCCAAGACAATGACTACAATGAATTCTTGGCATATCCATAAATATTTTCTCATCACAAATAATCCTTTACTTCATCTATACCGACAATAAAGACTTGCTAATTGTTTATTCTCTTCATAGTTTCCGGCACAAACAAACACTGACTCCTTACGCTCATAAAATAAACATTAACCAGGAATCTATCTTGTTTGCGTGTGTGTGTGTGTGTGTGTGTGAGTTTGTGTATAAAGAAATGTATTGAGATATGCAGTAAAACGCACTTTGCCTAATTAAAACGCACAGCTAATGCATTTGCAGGAAGAAAATAAATGAAAAAATAAATGAAAAAAATAATTGCCCGAAGAGGTTGTAACGTTCGAATGTGAAAAATAAAATCTGACTGTTTGACTGTTTGGGACAATCACAACATGGCCATAAGAACAACAATAACTACCACTAAAATCTACCTGAGCCACACAACAACAACAACATTAAAAAGATGACGAGCAATGAAATCCTTTCCAATAGCAACACCAGCAACAACAACAACAATATTGTTAATGGTCGATGACTCAACTCTCACAAAAAAAAAAGGAGGCAAAAGATAAAGAAATGAAATAAAGAAACGAAAGACACACACACACACACACACACACACACACAGACACAGACACAGACACATAGAATAAAAGACACCTGAACAGTCTCTGAGCCATCCGCACACCTGAGAAACAAGAAATGCATGCAGGTGTCAATCGGGCCAGGCCAAAGAATTGGTCAGCTCAAGCAGCAAGAGGAAGCAGCAGCAGCAGTAACCATACCCAACAAACTCAAATCCAAACTTAAACCGAAACGAACCCAAAGTCAATGCCAAAGTAAAGCGGGGCGCATTACAAATTCACACCAAATGTATCTATGTGGCACCCACAAACTCAAAAAACGAGTCGTCTATCTCACCCCTCTCTCTCTCTCTCTCTTTCGTTTTCTCTGCTGAATAGAACAAAAATAAGAAATGGTTAATCATTTAGGTATAAATCTCAACTGGTACTGCTGCTGCTGCGGCTGCGGCTGCTGCTGCAACAACCAGCCGACGTCGTCTGACAAATGTTTGCCGCTGCCAAAATGCCCCGTGGGGGCAGCCAGCAACACATTAACGAGCAGGCGGCAACGGCCAACGCGATCGCATTCAAATGAGCATCACAGAACAGCCTCAAGGAGTCCTAAGGAGGTGGAGGTAGGGCGGAGGGGGGAATATGAAACTAGGGGGCATCTCTAGCTCTAGCTCAAGAGTTAAATTCCTAGAATTGTGCGCGTCAATTGATTTACTCAGCTGCGTGGCGCTGGCCCAGACGCAAAATAACGACAAAGGCCACTGCAAGAAAATCGATGTGACTTTCGTTTAAACACACAGAATTAAAAAAATAAGTAGCTAAATTCCTAAATTATTACGATTATTACGATTACATTAATAGACAACATTATTTTGTTATAATCAACTTTTAGCTTAAATTAAGTATTGTTTTTCTTTATTGCAGGTTGACTTAATACTTATTTGATATACAAATAATGTTAACCGAGCTTTTGGTGCTGAAGACAGGTAAGTACTAAACGATCCTTAAAAACAATTCTTTGCATATTCTTAGCTCATTTTATTGAGTATTTAACCAAGATTCAAACTCGTTTTAAGAACATTTGTGATTATTTTAAGTAACACTTTGCTTAAAGATTCGTTGCTCTTATATAATGATTGTGATTATTTATAGAAATACTTTAAAAATATGTACTTTTTGTTTTAAGATAGGAAAGTTAAGAGCCTACAATTTTGATTCAATCTGGAGCCTTATATGTATCTTAATGCAAACTTTCGAGCTTGATTTGATTTTTCGAATCCTTGTTTCGCATGCAAAATGTTTATTAAGTAGTATATTTGTTACCCAGGGATGTTAAGTATTACTTTTTGTTAGATTTCTTAAACTTTATTCAAAATATTTTGAGATTGATCTTACAAAAACATTAACACCAAGATTACCGTTCTTCTATACCAGAAAGCATTACTAAGTTTGAATGATTTCTGCCTTTTATAATACTAATTATTAGTTTTAAACTTTTTCTCTCAGTGCCGTCAAAGACGTGTCGGGTTGATAACTTTGAGATTTGTTATATTTGCTTCATCATCGCACAAACAAGGTAGAGTCGAGCTGGGGCTGGGGCAGGGGCAGGGACAGTAACAGCCTCTAGCCTAGACTTCCACATCATCAACAACAACAACAACAGCAACAACATGATGATGATGATTACAATCATAATCATTGATCATGATGATCGTTAGCCGCGCACACATGTGCGCACATTAAAAAGCAAGTTTCTCAGGTGTTTAAAAGCGTTTAAAGAAAAGAAAACCGACGCAGACGCAGACGCAAAACGCAGTCAGTCAGCGACTTGGCCCCTAAAGAGCTCCAACATCGACAACAACAACAACAACAACAACATTGACTCTGACTGTCGTCTGGGCCAACAATAAACGCCAAGAGCAAACGAAGCCAAGTTAAAAATACACACGTTTGTAGTACTTTTGTGGCATTTTTTGTTGTTGTTTTTGTTAGCCAAGAGGCAAAGTGCCAGTTAAAGTCATGATCATGATCTGAGCCATGAAAAACCTGAGCACAGACACAGATGGCGACGACGACGACGACGACGACGACGACGACGACGTGAAGGTTGCCCATGTTGGCCATGTTGGAGATTTACTTAACGAAATCAAGAGGAAGCGCGTAGGATCGACGGTTAACCTAGCTGTCATACAGCATTGATTGCTGAACGAACGAGAGAGGGGGAAACCTGTGAGGCAGTTGGCTTGATTGTTAAGAGTCGGAATGTGTGGTGGAGCAGAGAGGGGAGGGAATGTTGATGGTGGGGGCGCTGGGCGAGGGCGTTGCAAGCACAGACAAGCACACAACAAACAGAGAACAGAACACAGAATATATATGTATGTATATATTTTTTTTTTCTGGCAACGAATGACTCAGCCTTTCTTCTTCTTCTTCTTTGCCAGTTAACGATGCCGAATGTTATACATTTTTTTCGTAAGTCAGTTTTGGGTTTACCAAATGTTAAGTGCCTGTTTTGATTGGTTTGAGCTTGTTTTTGTTGTTGTTGTTGTTTTTTTTTTGTGGCAACCAAGATTATGGTCAATGCTTGAGCGCTGCATTAGCAAAAAACAGGAATAAAGATGAGTAACTGATTATTACGGTTTGCGCTCAATGCGCGAGGTGTTGGCCAATATTGGCATTGGACATGCAATATTTATATATACATATATCTCTGATCAATCACTTAATGCTGTTTCTTTTTCTTGTGCAGTTTTGTGCTGATTAAGAATAAGTATATGTTTTATGATTTTTATGTTTGGGCATTTCAGGAATGTGATTGATTAAAGGGTATAGCGAATACTTACAGTAGCTCTGCTGGGTAATTGGAACATTGAGAAATGAGTTGGTTCAGTTAAAAAAATCTTTTCTTAATGCCTAAGATACTGTTAATAATAATGTTTATTGTTTGCGGTGAGATCTTAAGGCTTTACAAACTTTTTAACTATAACTTTTAATGAGAAAATTCTATGGAATTACTTAAAAACAGTCCTTACAAGAAACATTATATCTTGTAGAAATTCATATTCATTTTTGATGAAAACAAAAGCCATATGTTTTATTTGGAAAGAAACTATGAAAAATGTTTTGAAATGTTTGAATTTTCCTCTTTTAACTTTTCATTCATTTCACATTCGAAACGATTTAAAACAAGTTTCCGCTGGCGGGAACACTTTTGTTGCATTCAAACATTTTATACCAATTCCAAATCTATGAATGTGATATATTATTCAAATGCAAAAACATCTGTTGAAGCCAAAAGAATTGGTATAAGAGGAAGAGAACGCACCTGTTGCACACACACACCTTTTGTTTAAGCCATATGCAAAAATATGTCTGTGTGTGTGTGAAAATGGGTTTTTTTTTTTGGAAACCCTTTCGATGAATCGCCGAGATTCTGGAAATTCCGCAATATGCAAAACGACGAACCAAAGTGAATAACCATAAAGCAGCAACAACAATGGAAAATACTAGAAATAACAAAACGCATTTACAATGAGCTGCGATTTTTAACACCTGTGTGCCACAATGCACTTGCAACATTGTTTTTCTCTTTCTTTCTCGGGATGTGAGTTGAAAATCTATACAAATATTTGACGTGTACAGAACAGAACCAAAATAGAAAAAAAATATTTGCATTTTGTCGGCAAAAGAACAACATTAAAGACGCAACAGGTAATGCATGTTTTTGTTGTTGTTGCTGTTGTTGTTGTTGCTGTTGAGGCTAAAATCATTAACACATTTATGCCTGGTTGGTGGCAACGTCTCTCTCTCTCATTCTGTCTCTGCCTTAGTCGGGGGATTAGCAAAATGGTGCGAAAATCCGTCAACAAAAAAAAAAACAACACATAATATGTTAAAAGAATGCTTAACTTTGGCTTAGACAACGCCGTGCGGCAACAGTTGAAAGTGGCCCGTTGTCGACTGTTGGCCATGGAATTAGAAATGGCCATTACAATGCCTTGTATGAGTGTGTGTGTGTGTGTGTGTGTGGAATGTGCACACATGTTGCAGCAACAGCAGCAGCTCGTGCTGGAATTTACTGCCAACTGGGCACGTTCGAGTGACAAATGTCAATTTGCATTCGATTCTTGGGCCCAGTATTCATTCAGTTTGGCAATACTTAATTGCAATAACTGTTTTACACTGAGCAAAAACACAAAATTAAACAATAAAAGATTTGCAAAGTGGCAATTACTAATAAGCCAAACTTCTCAAGGTCACAATAATTTTGAAAATTTTCTCTTGATCTGAATATTAAAGCACATTTTGTGTCAAGTGTAGGTTTGGTGTCATAAAGACCCTCCCCTATGATTCTATGCTCAGTTAACTGTGTTGACTGCTCCAATCACTGCAACAACAACAACAACAACAACAATAACAACAGACACAGCAGCAACATTCAAGCTCAAGAACACACCTTAAACTTTTTGGTCCGCTTTTGTGTGTTGTATTGTTTACCTTTACAGTTTACTGGTTTTTTTTTTTGTAAATGGATTTCAGTTAAAACCAAAACCAAAGCCAGGCCAGGCCAGGCCATGCCAACTGGCAGCAGCAGCAACAAGTTCAGCCTTATAACGTTCAACATCCAGCGGCAACTCCGGCGTCGTCGTCGTCGTCGTTGTTGTCGCCTCGGCGTTCAACGTTCAATGTCAATTTCGATTCGTCATCCGCAGCTGCGTTGATTTCTCGGGCGACCTCTCCAATCTGGTCGCCAGTTCTGGCCATTTGCTGTTTGTTTTGTGTATATATAGCCGCTTTTATGGCTCGTATGTTAAGTTTTGGACCGGGCTTTTTAACGCAGGACCACCGCCGTTGTTGACCATTGTACGTCTCGCTATCTACCTTGCCCCTCCGAATGGGGTTCATTCTACTGTAATTTATTGATATGCTGCTTGCCAGTGTGTGTGTGTGTGTGGGCCGACTAGAAGTAAGATTACAACAAACCCTGAGCTCCCCAACCAATGTGCAGCTGTGTGATGAACGCCCACATGAATATATACTTTGTATATGTATATATATATAAATACTCAAACATATCGTCTCCCCTTTTACTACTATTTTGAATGATGCAGCCAGCCAGCCCAGCCAGTAAGCCAAGTGAGATCAGAGCTGGTAACAATTGATCACTGCTGTAAGATTCTACAGATGGAAATATGACAAATGTATTTTACAGTTTAAATAGATAAAGATATACCTACCAAACATATGGTATAGATTACATGGAAGTTTGGGTCTTTAAATTTCAAAAATTTCTTCTTATACATTTCACATATAAATAGTAATCTAAATCTCCCAAACATCACCGATTAAACTATCACAAAGTTAAGCTGAATTGTAACATACGAAATCCGGTTTTTTATGATTAAATCAGCACTTATCTTATGCACCCTTTATGTTGTTTTGTTGGTATTTGAGGGCTAAACTGTAAAATGTATTTTCATTATCACACAACAAAGGGAAGCTTTTGACATTAATTTTAGGATCTTTGTATGGAGTCAAGGGTGCGTTGATGTGTCAGTTTGAATGGAAGTGACAAGTGAAACATCAAAAGACAAGCTTGTGTATCTAAACAAATAATAACATAATTGAGTTACCAAGATTTTTTTTTAAAAATAGTTAAGAATGGAAGAAATATATTTTACGATTACAAAACATTTATTAAAAATTTCTTTTTGCTCCAAGGGCATTTAAATATTGGAATCAGACATCAACATACATATAGTACATATAATAATTTTAAATATACATTTATACTTTTTAGGGCTTGCAACAAACATATTTCTTTTGCACGTTTTAATTTAAAAATAAACTGATAATTTTTGTTTCCAAGCTTAAAGAAATTCGTCACGCACAAATATGCTTAAATATAAATTCGCAACATTTATATTGATGAGTGTCCAGTGTGCAACGAGTAGGCGCATTGATTGCGCTCAAAACTCGCTCAATTACATATCTCTCTATCTCTCTCCGTGTCTCTCTCTTTCTCTCTCAATTGTTCAATGAGAACGTCAGAATGAAGCTTTTAGTTGCCTGTTTCAATTCCAATTTGTGGAGCTGGTGCTGACTTGTTGTTGTTCATGTTGTTGTTGGGCCTGGTCCAAGGCCATCTGCTGTTGGTTCAACAACATTTGCGACGGCTGCGGTGATTGCAACTGCTCCTGCTGCTGTTGTTGTTGCTGCTGCTGTTGCATTTGCGATTGTTGCATTGTATGAAGCAGCAGTTCACCCATTTTGGCGCGAAATGCAACATTCTGCAACGGTGACATTTGCTTCATCATTGGCAAAAAACTAATAAGGAAATTATAATCCGAATCGCCCACATGCAATATGTTCCTGCAACGTGCCAAATCCTGACTGGTGGACTGCATCAATTGCTGCTCCTCGCGCTCTAGGCCCTCAAGGAAATTCACCTGCTCATCCACTCGCCTTGCACACTGACAACTGCTCCCTGCTGCGGTATCCATTGCAGTATCCCCCTGTTTCTGTGCCTGTTCCTGACCCTGCCCAACACCGGTTGCCATTTGAATTGCCGGCACAGGGGGCACCGCTTGCTCCTCGGCCACAGCGGAGGCTAGAGAAATGTTATGCGAGAGTCGTCGCAATGCTTGAGGCGTTGCCATGCTCTGAAATTGTTGCATTAATGCTTCGTTGTCTGCATCCATTTCATCCGGCGGCAAGCACTCCGTTTTAAAGGACATGGCCTCATTCATGCTCGGCTCACAGTCCTCCTCTTCGTTGGTGCTGCTATCCGTGCGCAGGCGACAGCCATCCAAAAAGCTCATCGCCTCTGCATAAGGCCACTGATGTGACGGCGATGCTTGTTGTTGTTGTTGCTGTTGCGAGCTTTGGCGGCGATTTTGCTGCCTTCGATAGCTGCAGCGTAAATTCTTCCACTTGCTGCGACACAATTCCACTGTGCCAAACAAACAAAGAGAGAGATTGTATGTGAAAGTGTGTGTGTGTGTGTGTGTGTTTGTGTGTAAATCAGTTGTTTGTTAAGCATTGCTTTGTTAAACGGCTGACTCACCTTTGGCGCCGACAGCATCAGCCACGTTGCGCCAATGTCGTTGTGTTTCTTGTCGATTGGCGTGCTCCGGATGTGTGGCGTCCCAGAGTGCGGGACGCTGCCTTACCTCGCTGATCAGCCTGTGCATGTCCATTTGCCTGTGTCTTTATCAGCAAACTGACTCAAAAGTTTTACACAACAACAGCAACAATGCAGCGCGGGAGAAACACGAAAGTGCCGGCACCGCATTGCCATCGTTTCGCTCACTAACACACGCATACCATAATTATGGATGAATTCGCTCTGAGTCGCTCTCTGGCTCTCCGAAGATGGCAAATAAAAGAACGCAAAGCGCGTGTCAGCCGCAATACTTTTTTTTTATGTGTATGGCAACAAGTTTGTAAATAGCTGAGCAACATTTGCAAAAGAATATAAATTTTTTATAAGCACTGATTGTGCGTCAAACATAAAAGAAGGCAAAAGTCAATATATAAAAATATTCAAAAATAACTATTAATATGAAATTGGCTACAGGGTGTTTTAAACGACCCCGTTATCTCATTTATTATGCTTGTTCGTTTTCGTTCTTGTCTCATAGCTTTTATGCATTGAACTTTTGTTTTGTTCTGTGCCAACGCTCTTTTACTTATTTACGTTGGCGTTGCTCTCTCTCTTACTCTCTCTGTGTCTCCCATCGTTTCTTTCCAGACATTGAACTTGAGCGCGCACCGGCAAGCGACAACGTCATCAGCATTGCACAGTGGCGCAAAGCTCATAATGTTATTTACTATCGCTCGAACTTCCAAATATTCTTTTTCGCTTTGGCACTGAGCGATTACAAAATGTTGCTACAAATATGGCAGCTTGGCAACACATGTTGCATGGCTGCTGGCAGCCGGTTGGAGTTGCATTTGCAGTTGTTGCGACAAGTGGACGATGAAAATATGCGACAGCAATTATCTTGTGTCTGTGTATATAGCTTTATATCCCATATCCATATGTTGCGCGCGATGAATTTATATATATATATAAACATTTATATTTTTGTGCACGACTTTCGCTTAAGCATTCCGTCTCCGTGTTGCAGCTGCTGTCAATCTGTTGACAACGTTTTGGTTTTTGCTCCGCTTTCAAAAATTTCCATGTGTCATTTCAAAAATGCAAATATGGACATGATCTGGCTTGCGTATTTGCCGCATTTGTTGTCGTCTGTTGTTGCTATTGTTGTTGTTGTTGCCTTGTCTGTCTACAGATAGTTCGTCCGTCCAGTTCGTCTCGGGTCTGACAGTTAAGTGACATCTAAATTTCGTACAACGAAATGATTATGGAGGCATTTATGCATGCGTACCATCGATCTTGCAACCTGACTGACTGGACTGGAACCTAGCCTTGCCTTGCCTTGCCTTGCCAACCTGATGTGATTGTTGTGACTGCTTTTGCCAGCCAATTGATTTGTTGCCTGCCCCCAGTTGCCTGCCTCCAAATCAGACAGACGCTCGTCAATGTTTGTATTCAAATTTTGCTGTTTTATTTTTTTTGCAACTCGCCTGTTGCATGTTTGCCATGTTTATTACGAGAGTCTGTTGTCTAAAAGCCAGCTAGCAATTTATGAGCGCTTTGTTAGCCAGTAATCGGCGGATTTGATTTGCATATTGCTAACACAACTTAGCAACTGTTGCTAGTAGGATAACAATATCAACAGCAACGCCAAAGAAATACGATTTTTATCTGACAATTTTTGAATATTAAATATTTTCTTAAGCAATAATTCTACAATCATGATTGAATCTCAAGAAAAGTCTAAAAATAATTAGGTTTACGATTACAAAAAAAAAAAGATCAAGTAACAGTTTGCCTCATTAAGTTTTCCATAACAACTTCTTCTTCCGTAAAAATCACATTGTAAACATATTGCCATCGATAACGATTTTAATTATAGTTTTCTGACAGATCAATTATCAATTTCCTCGATTAGGTTTTCATACAATTTCAGAGCAGTATTACCATAAAAATGAGGTAAACATTAATAAATACTATAATAGAACTGTTAATCTTATTGTTGTAATCGGCTATAAAATGTTGCTGGCCATAAAATGTTGCTGTCGTTGTCAGAGTTGTTGTTGCTGCTGCTGTTGATTATTATTACGAATTTGCATAATTATGCCGCTTGTCTTGGCCATATGTCTAGTCAATAGCAGACACAACAGACTTTGACATTGTCAGCAGGGGCAGCAGCTATTGCTGTTGAGGCCAAGCAAGTTTTAATACAGTTGCTGACACCCACATGTTGCAATTGTTGCTGCTATAAAACCTCGCATCTTCATCTTCATCATCATCATCGACTTTTAAGCTGAGCTATGCAAAAAGCGACAACAACAATGTTATTTAAGGCCATGTTGCTGTTGTTGTCAGCAACATAAACAAGATTCGTCAGTTGGCAGCAGCAGCAGCAGCAGCAACAACAACATAATAAATCGTATAGACAAAAACAGTTAGTTGCAGTTGACGCACTGCGAATCATAAAAACTGACAACAAATTGATTGCCAATCAACAACATGAACACGACAGCAACAACAACAACAACGGTTACCAATATTGCCAGCAACAATTGCAGGTGTCAATGAATGCGACTGCATAAGGAAAAGCGTGACAGAGGAAAGCAGCCAAAGCAGCAGCAGCAGAAAAAAGTTAATTGGCTAATGCCAATTGCTGCTAATGTGGCCAGTTATTATGTCAAACGGTCAGCCAACGATCATTTTCCCAATGACTTGTCATGCAACAGCAACAGCAGCAACAGCAGCAGCGGCAGCAAACTGTGCAACATGTGGCCAAAGATACTCACTTTCGAGGTTGATCAACCGGACCAGCTTGTTACAGTTTGCCGACCCACACGATCTCCAAGTTGCAAGCTGCCAGTTGCCAGTTGTTGCATTTTCAAATGAAAGATGTCCATGAAGCGCACACGAAGAAAATTCCAATAGCAATTAAAAATATTTACAACGCAAATGCAAACGGACCAAACGCCACTTTTCCACTTACACACAGAGATCCAAAGAGTCGCAAATCGACAGATCGACAGATCGACGAATCCGTTCAGCACAGCTGCTCCACAGACTCCAAAACATCGATGATTTCACCAACAAATGCAATAACAACAAGAACAACAACAGCAACAAGTAGCTATTCAATTTACGCACAGTGTTTGAAAAGCTTCTCAACTTGTTAGTGAAATGAAATTTGTATAAAATTTTGATAATCAGAAAATTCTAAATCATACAAAAAAATAGTAATACTAAAAATAATATTATTATTTTTTGAAAGAAAACTATTTTAAAAATTGCAGATAGATTTTTGAGTATATTATTATAAGAGTTATATAAAATCAGTTTGTAATGGGATTAAAAAAAAAAGATATAAAATAAAAGAGGATTACTCAGAACATTTTAATGGCTTTAAGTTTTTAGAAACTAATAAATGCTCTCAAATGTCTCAAATCAATCATTATAGATCGTCTTGATTATATAGAAATGCCCTTTCATAGTATTGAGTAGTTCTTCTCGTTTATATGCAAAAAAGCTTCCAACTTCATATCATTGTTTATATCTTGAGTTCTATAACGATCTAGATTCTAATAAATTTATATGTATGTATTTCTATTTGTCCACAAAAAGTTTGCATTCATTCAATTCTCTTGTCTAATTATGATATCTTGTTTCTCAACTTAAATGAATGACCTTTATGCCACTGTGCAATGTCCAGCGATCCAGTTAGCAGCTGTATGAGTGAGTGTTTGCTGTGTGTGTCGAGTCACTGTTGTAGTAGTAGATCAGGCAGTAGAGCAGTTTCTCAGTTACAACTGCTGCTGTTGCATGCTTTTGCTGCTGCTGCTGTTTGCTGGTGGCAGCTGCGTGGCCGTTAGAAATGCTAATGAAAGTCAAGCGACGAATCGTTCGCTATACCTCGTACAACTAATACTACTCTCCAGTCCAGTCCAGTCCAGTCCATTTCAGTCCAGATACCGTCTCGATCTTTGCCATTGGCAGCTGTTGTTGCTGGCCGGTGCGTTGCAATTTGATTGCATGGGCATAGAAAGTTGCCAGCCAGCTACCGTTTTGGAATCAGCGGCAGCGGCAGCAGCATCAGCAGCGGCATCAGCAGCTGCCTCTGGGTATATTTGCAGCAATTGATGCTGCGGCAAGCAGCGACATATGCGGTATAAAGGCCGCTGATCATCATCAGCATTGAAATGTTTGCGGTATTGCACTTAGAAAAATTAAATCTTAAAAAGTTTGCAAGTTAAAAATATTAATTAGTTGACATTTCCAAATTACCAAGGAAGACTTTTCAAAATTTTCTTCAAAAATTAAGTAAATAATAAATAATAGCTCTCGAATGTTCATCATTATTCTATTCCTTTATTCCTTCTTTTAGAGAGCCCACTTCAAGAGAACTTTAAAAAATTACCTTTTATTCAAAGCTAGTATTTCCAAATAACAGTGGTATTGTTTTTTTTTGTAAAATTCTAGTTAACCTATCATTGTTTTTCCGAGTCGCAGTTTTACCTTTTTGCGCGGAAATTCGGCACACGTGTCATTATTATGATTTTACTTTTCAAGTTTTTATGACTGCTGCAAGCAGCTTGCGCTATTCCCTCTTCCGTTCAGGGCAAGGACGTTTAGTTTTTGCCTGCCTTTTTGGCATTGGGCCTACCCTCCGGTCCGCAGAAGTCGTAGTCGCAGTCACAGTACCGATCTCCTCGGCCCGTTGCCGCCTTTCCCCCCGTGTGACACATGTGCCTTTTGTTTCAGTAAGTTGTGCACATGGCGAGAAATGTGTGTGTGTGTGTGTGTGTGCGTGTGATCGGAGAGACTTGAGTGTCGACTCGAGACAGCAGGCAACCAGTTCCAGTGTTGCTGCCGCATCATTTTTATGGCCCAACCAAAGGTCGCACATGGCCACCGAATATATTCACAAATATATTTAACCCCAAAACAATGCATTTGTCAAGTTTTGTGCTACATGTTGGACATGTGCGTGGAATGCCTCAAGCAGCTGTGTGACTTATCTTCATGTGCCTCATGTGCCATTGCGTTGCAAGTTGCCACAAGCTCTGCATAAACTGATAAACCAAATCTATGCAATAGCCCGCATCCTCGTCGATTGTCTTTGAGGGTCTTTGGCATATGGCGATTTATGTGGGCTTGGGAAATGCTTTTCTTCTTCGCACAAAAATGTTTGATGGGAAAAGCATTTGAAAATACTTTTGATAACAGATTTATTTTTACATTGAAATGTTTGTAAAATGCTAAAACTGTGATTGCTGTTTATAGATTTGGGAAATATTTTTTGTTGGAAAATGTTTTTTGCTTAGAAATTTTTTTGTTATGAAAATGATTTAGATGAAATTAACTATCAAATCAAAAATATTTTATTTATTTATTTATTTTTTACTCTGCTTTCATGGAATAAAACTAAATAATATGATTACAATCGTATTTTCACTATAGAAAATATTTATTTATTAAGATATCAGTTGAAAAAATAGTTTTTCTTAAATGAAATTCGTATCATATCCCTAGAAAATTTTAGATTTATCACAAAAATTTATGGAAAATTTAGTTTCCTTATTATGATGATTTTGCGTAATGAATATAATTATATAATTGTTTATAGCTAAAAAAGAAGTCTGTTTTATATGCCAATACATCAATTATACACCCGAAATTCCTGCCAAGATAAAACTAATCCTTAAATTCAATATTATATCATTTTAAAACAACAACAATAACAAATAGCTCTCTAAATGAATAGATTAACTTTTTGGCTAACAATAAAGCCATCTGATAACCATTTAAACATCTCCAATTTCAGTTTTAGTGGCAAAGTGCAAACCAATCGCATTCAAAGATCACAAATGTCAGCTTAGCTAAACTCAAAAGGTGCATGCCTCTCTATCTGTGGTAGCAAGGTGAAATAGCAGCCAACTACAATTTTTTGTGAGCTCAAGTAGGCTCAGAGATGTCAAGCCTCAAACAAACTCATCCATCATCCATTCAACATGGCAAATATGAAAGGGGATTGAGAGAGACATTGTAGTGTATATGTATATGTATGTATATAAATGTAGATTTAAGTGGCCTTTCGGCTGACGACAAGTCTATCTTTTTTTTGGGTAGTAAGCAATTAGCAAACTGGCGACAAATTGACGAGCACCGGAAAACAGAAAGAAAAACAACAAGAAAAAAACAAAATCTCGCAGCTAAATTTTTGGCACTTTGACCACCTGCCGAGAGTTTTTGGCTCGCTGCTGTTGTGTTGTGATTGGCTTTGGCCAACACTGAATTTGTGGCAATAATATTTATGCCCAACCCAAGCAATACCCAAACTACCTGTCGAGTTTGTCGCGACGGCCAAATGACTTACTCATCCTTCCCGGCTTGTGGTCTAGGATCTTTCTCGCCTATCATTTAGGCTTGTCTAGACAGTGAAATGCAAAACTGTCGGCGCCGGCTGCATAATGAGCTACACATACTAGCTGTAGTAAATAGTTAAAACTGAAACTGATCCAAAGGTCGTTCAGCCCACATGGCATTAATACATATATCGAAGAGACTAGAAAACACACAGAAAACCACCTCAGCTGCGCCCAATTAACACGCCAGCAGTTTATGAAATAAACATAATAATTGGTGTAAACTAAAGTGATGTGCTAGTAAATGCCCTGTAAGTAAATTAGTAAAATAGGCAGTGTAAATCAATTTCATAGTTTTATCTATTTTTTTAATTTTAATTGAATCTTTTAGGCGTTAAAGACAAAATTTAGATGACATAACTGCCAAAAAAATAGTTTTATACTTTCAATAAATGTCTGAAAAACTTGAAAAATCTCCCTTTATAGTTTAAAGCTTTAGTTTTTGTTTATCGTCCTTAAAAAAATGATACCTTAGTTTCAGGTTCATATAAAAAATTGATAAATAAATTTAATTTAATTTGAATGCCATCACAAAATGTACATAGCCCATTTAACTAATCCATAATATATGTAGGGTATCAAAAGCCCGGTGGCCGCTGAGCTCTTTCGGCATTTAGTGCAGCTTGCCTTGCCATTGGCCTCCCCAAACACTTACTCTCTTTTTTTTAACTAGCGGCGGCTGCAACGGTAAAAGTGCATATGCACAAATAACGGCAGCCGGCCAACCAAAAACAACAAAAACAAAGTAGAAAAAAAAAAGTGCAGATGCAATACTAACAGGACCCTCTCATTTTTTGACGCTTTGCTGCGCTACGTTTTCCCACTCTCCAATTAGGGAAGCAAAAATAGTAGTTGCGAGAAATGTGAGTGTGAGGCGGCTGCGCACATTTGCCTAAATACATATACATATGTATGTATGTATGTCTGTATGTGCATTCCCCTTGATGTCGTCACAAAAACAAAACAAAATAAAAATGTTATAGCATATGTCGCGGCGTGCGGCGCAGTTGTTATCCTTGCTGCTGCTGCTGCTCCTGCTGCTGGCATTGTTAATCGTATCCTGCGTAATAGCATAATAATCCCTAATCGCATCTGATCTGTTCACCTGGTTTCGCCACACAATCGCACGCTCTCTCTCTTTCGCGCTCTATCTCTCGCTCTTTCTACATGTGTGTGTGTGTGTGTGTGTTTGTGTGTGTCCGCTGCCGGCTGCACATTCTCATCGATATCGCTTGGCAGCTTTACAAATATCGCGACGCGTCCCTTGTGCGCCTTTTGTCGCCCGTTCTTATATGTAGTTTATTTATTTATTTTTTTTTTCGAAATAATAGGCAGGGGTTATTTTGACAGCAGTTCATTTGCCTTCTGCCTTCTGCTACATTTGTCATACTCTCTTTTTACTAACTCTCTCTCTCTATCTCTTTCTCTATTGTGCTTCCAGCTCCATTTCAAAATGTGTCGACTTTCATTTGGCTTCCTTTTCATTCACAGTTTGTTCCATGTGTGCGGCTGCATTTGTTTATTTTTTTTTTCTGTTGTTGTTGTTGTTGCTGTTATGCATTGTCCTTGTGGCTTCTATGTATTTTGTTTTTTATGTCCATTGCTCGACGCTTGACTAATGTGCATTTACATTTTGGTAAATTAGCAGCTATTTAGTAATTGTAACTCATTAATATTGATGTTCGGATTTGTTGTTTGCTTTTGGGTGCTGTAATGTGGTAGATAAATAGGTTATTTGTTTGAGTAGGGCAACTTTAAGAGCTTAATATTATTTAACTATTGAATTTCGATTTCGAATTTTTGCGTTTTTTCATCATTAAATTACAATAGCACTTCGATTGCACAACAGTTTTGTCACCTGTCCTTGACTGATGTTTTTGTCAGTGCTTAAGCTTTTGCACTTACATATTCTCTCGGATACCAAATGCGATCTCATTAGCAAGACTAGCTTGCGCGCACTCCCAAGCATTCTCTCTAACTGTGCACCCCACTCTCGCTGTCTCGCTCTGACGCACTTGCGTAAATTAAACAAAACAAAAATCGCCATTTGTGTTTCAGTTCCCATTCCCACGCAATGCGACTGATTGTTGTTGTTGCTGTTGAGACGACAAGAGAAAATAAACAAAAGCTCGTCCAAGTGCCGCTTATTGAAGCGCTTCTGACTGATAAATTAGTATTCAGTTACCATAACAACTGTGGAGGCCGGATGCGACCAGTAGAAGGCTATATACATACATACATACATACATAGCTAAAAAGTCAGCGATATATCAGCAATATAAACTTATTGCAAAACGAGATGCCATTAAAATGCCTACAAAAGTGCGAGCGAGAAAAAGAGAGAGCGAGCATGTGTATGCAAAAAAAAAAAAAAATCAGTGCTTTAGCTAAAAATATAAAAAAAAAAAAAACAAAGAAAGAAACAAAACGAGAAAGAAAACATCAAAAACGAATATATCAACAAACAAAACAGCTAGAGTGCTGAAAAATTGTCTCGCCGAATTCATTAATGAGATTCGCGTATGCAACATGTCACCCAGCAACGTCAGCAACGATACCACTACTATGAGGGGTGGGGGGAGGAGGGCTATTTGAGCAGTTACTCTTCAGGTTTTTGGCTTTTAATGGCCTAGACGCGGACAGTGGATGAGTGACGCGTATTGGATTTCGACATGCCAACCCAGCCCCATTCCATGCATGCGGCATGCGGCTGCTTGCCTATCTGCAACGCCATCTCCACATCTCTGGCACATCTCCCCAACTTCCAGCTATAGTTTGCAGCTTCGGGTCTAGGTCCAAGCTGTATGGCAAGTGCCCGCTGATTGACATGTGATCGCATCGCATTGCATCGCAACGCTTTGCATCGCAAGTTCTTTTTGCTCCCCTCTTGCGTCTTACATACCCTTTAAGAGTTTAGAAAAGTAATGAGGAATATATACATATGTGGGACATGAAGCACAATCGTAAGCTTAGCTGTGAGATTACTAAGCAAAATTGCCCAGTTAATTTTTGTTGGAAAGTTTTTGCACAAAAAGTACTTCTTCGAAAAGTACTTTTGAGCCGTGTCCAAGATCTCGAAAGAGACGATGAAAAGATAATTGTATGAATTAAGTAAAACGGCATGTTTTTATCAATGAACAGCTACACATTTATGTGAGTGCAGAGTATCTGCTATTCAATCACATTCAACTAGAGCACTCTTAGTTCTTCACTCAACCTGTTGCATCTGCGTCGCCGTCGCTGCTCATTTGTCATTCATGCGAAACACTCCAAGAGTCGTTAAGTCCGGGTCTGCAAAAAAAAAAAAAACAAAAAAAAACTTAAAACACAAATCTTGTCGTACTGGACCCAAAGAGTCATAAAATTATGATCGGTATTTTTGCTGGAAATTTGAACTGTTTTGGTTTGTTTTTTTTTTTTGCTCATGTTTTTTGTTGGCAATTTTTTTAATTATTTGTCGTTTAGTTTTTCGACACGATTTCTTATGTATTTCATGCAACACCTTCGCTGGGTTTACTTGGAAATGGTCGCGAAATTCCACAGCATAGAGATTTCAATTACTCTCAGCTTCCAACATTTCTGCCGCTCCCCACACCCCCGACTTCCACACATCCATCATCCGTCTTTGGCTGTGGCTATGGGAATGCAAATGAATGGCGCTAATTTGAGTCAATGAAAATATTTTTCGGAGAGAGAGAGAGAGAGACAGAGAGAACATCACCCCATTTTCCCCTTTGTTCATAATGAATGAATGCAGGGCACTAGCTGAGCCTCAATTAGCACATGGAGCTGGAATACGATCCAGGCAGACAGAGTGAAAGAGAAAGAAAGTGAGAGAGAGCGAGAGAAACCGAGTGCGCGAGTGTGTGTGGGGGGGTCGCAGACAATTTCCAGACGTGTCATTTTTCACAAACAACGAACGCCTCAGGCTTCACTTTCAATGAAAATTTTCTTCACAATTTCCTCAATGACTTCAAGTCTCAAATCAAAATCAAAACACTCGAGTGGCGTCGTCGTCGTCTCCGTCGTTTTTTTTTTTCTTTCTTGTGGTTCGTGGTCGGCTCGTGTAATATGATCGTGATTTCATGCCCAGCATAAGAAACCCTACAAGTGTGTGTAGATGTGCGTGTGTTGGAGAAAGAGGAGAAGGGCGGGAGTCAAACATTCAACACTGAGAGATGAATGTATCGGGTTGTGTGTGGCAGCCAAAGATATCATAAACCCAAATTAAGATAAGCCACGAAGAAAGAAAAACAATATTGTCTCTCACACTCGCATAGGTTTCATTCACAAAATCACACATAGACCACAAAGAGCGTGGAGAGTAATCGCAGATTAAAAGAGCGAAAATCTGATGAAAATACAGAGAGAGAGCGCGTATAACTGCAGCCGACCAATCGCAGCAATATTGTGGAAGCTGGAGAAACTCTACATCAGCAAGCTCAAAGCGTATGTTGCTACACTCTCCAAAGCTGAGAACTGTAGAGTGTGAGTGGAAGCCATGTGGATTCTACACAGCTGAGAGTTGGGAACTCAAGTTGAAAGCCGTGATTTGAGTTGAAGCTGGGGTAGTGTTTTGAGAGTTTGAGCCGCTCGACAACGCAGCAGAGAGTTGGAACTTGATGCCACTAAGTTGAGAGTTCTAATGACTTTTGTGGATAGCAACTGTTGCGCATAATTCAAGCTCAGGTTTAATTTTCAAGCAAATGATTTCATAAAATTATATAAATTGCTTAAAATATTTTAAGCACTACAAAACCATTAAAATATTTTTTTAAATTCATTAATTGCATTTAATTTAAATCTGTTTGTGTCAGTCCTTATAATTTACCCCTAAATTAAAATCACCTCGAATAAAATCCTCTGCGCACAAGCTCACACACCACGACATTTCTTAACATTCCCCTTGCCAATGCATATTCACAGTACAAACACACCATTCTCCACAATGTTTCTGCTGCCATACATTTCTCACCTCAACTCAGATTTACCCCTTTCAAATTCCAACCACATACTGATATCATTTCATCACGCAACGAGCACTTTACATGAATTGAAATCCTGATGCCAGGCTCTACAAAACAGTTCCCCTCTTGTCTCCAAAGCATATGCGATGGACTGCGCTCGCTTATTTTTCCCGTTCTCAGTATCCCGCTCCACGATAGGCGGAGCCAGTTTGCTTGCGTTCGTGCGACAGTTGTTTGTGGTTCGTGTTTTGTGTGTGATTTTTTCTCCCTCTCTGAGAGGGGCGCCAACACAGTTGGTCACTAAAATTAACAACCAAGACAATTATTGACTATTTGAATTTTGTTCTTTGAACTAATAAATAACAAATAATAACTTTGTTTATTATAGTAAATGTTCATATTATTGTTAAGCAATTTCCCCTTTTTGCGACGTGGAACAAGTTTATATCCATGGCTTTGACGGTGGTTGGTTGGTTGCCAGATGTGGAGAGAGTGTGAGAGAGAGAGAGTGAGTGCGGGAGCGCGCAAGCGGAGAGTGTGAGAGCGCTCGTGTGAGCGGCAAACACGAAGTGTTCGTAGATTTTCATTTGCTGCAGCCGCTCGGCACTTCAGCTGCGGGTATATAAGGCCCACACCGAGCGCTCTCTCATTCAAAAACAAATTTATCGTGGTCGTTGATGGTTGTTGCTAGTTCGCGCTACAAAAATAAATTTACATTAAATTGAGCAGCAAAATTCAAATTGATTTTGAGCAGCAACATTCTCCACACCAACAACAACAAAAGCAATAATTTATATAAAAAACACGCTGGATTAAAGTGTTTGCTTTTTGTGTGTTATGATCAAAGATAGAAAAAAGTGCGCATATTAAAAGTGAAAGAAGAAAGAAGTTAACAAAAAAAAAACGTAAACAACTCGCAAAAGCTCGCAGCTAAAATAAAACAAAGCCAAAAACAAATAAAACGTTGATTTATTCAAAACTACGTTAAACCCTCGCAAAAGTAACCGGTACGACCGTGTAAAAAGCCGCCAAAATTCTACTCAAGGAGCGTAAAGCAATCATTTCGAAAATGAAATCCCTAACGGCCGTTTGCCAAACAGGCGCCTCCATGCCGGCCATAAATCCCAATGGGCGCATCTCGCGCCACGCACCGCATCGCGGCGACGGCGAAAATGCCGAAATGAAAATGTACCTCTCCAAATTGAAAGACTTGGTGCCGTTTATGCCCAAGAATCGCAAACTCTCCAAATTGGAGATCATACAGCATGTCATCGATTATATTTGTGATTTGCAAACGGAACTGGAAACCCATCCGGAGATCAATAATTTCGATGCAGCTGCTGCGCTCAGTGGCGTTGCCGCTGCAGCAGCCGCTGCCGGCAACTCCGAAGAGGACGATGATGAGGAGGAGATGGAGATGGAGGAGAGTGAACGCAACGACATGGATTTGAATGCGGGCGATATGCTCGCTCAGCGCTTGGCCGCCGAGCAGGAGCAGCTTGGCATGAAAATCTCTAGTCCCGCTGCCGTACGCATCCCGCTCATCGATCGTCAATGCCCGAACACAATTCTGCCAGCGGCAGCAGCAACAGCGGCGTTAGCATCAACAGCGACGCCTGTCCAACAGCAACAACAACAACAACAACAGCAGCAGCTGCAGACAAACAACAGTTTAACAACGGTAAGTTAAAAATTCCACAAACTTTTTGTTTTTACATTTCTGTGTGTTGGCAGGTTTTAGCTATAGCTTTTTTCTAGCTAATGACGAAGGGAAATTTTACGAACAAATTTCAAGAAAAAAAATGTGTCCCAGTTTTTGATTAAGTTAAATCGTTGGCAGTTGGCATTTAATTTTAAACAATTTTGTGTGCTTTTCTAGCTATTTCAAGCGAAAAAAAAAATCAAAAAAATGTTGCCTTCCAAATTCCGGCTACACTTTGCATTGCAAATGAAATGTCACCGAAAAAACAACAAAGGAGCTATAAATGCCGAAAAAATTAACACATGCAAGAAAATTAAGCAAGCGGGGAGACTTTTGCAACTTATTGTTGTTGACCTCAATTTTGTTGTTGTTGCGAGTAAAGGACGTGCGTTCGTTTGTTGTTGTTGTTGTTGCTCGTTCGTTCTTACATATTTCGCACTTTAAATTATAATTTCATTTAAGATTTGCATGTGTTTGCAAAAATTTACATTTGCCTTGCCTTGCCATGCTTTTGCCCCCTTGCTTTCTTTTCCCATTGCAACAACAACAATAAATCTGCTGTTCGCACAATTTCATTTTGTTTTTATAGACATTTCACATACAGAGATTTTTGCTGTCGTTGTTGCGTTTTGTTTTTTGTTTTTTTATTTTTCATTTCTTTTGTTGTTGCCATACGTAGCTGTTAATATGTACAACGTATGTGTGTTGCTGTTGTTTTTGTTTTAATTTTTTTTTTTCGCTTTTCTCGCGGCCTTTTTTTTTGTCTCCTCTCTTCTTCCATTTTTGTTGCTGTCTGTGATGTTTTTAAATGAACACCTGCAGATACTTAAATTTGTTTCATATACATATGTATATGTGTATGTGTATAGACTCGACACATACAAAGATCTCTTCACACACATACGCACATTCGCTTTAAGCTTGACTTCGGCATTTGAAATTGGAGAATCATCAGTCAGCCTCCGTTTTTAGTTGTTGTTGTTGTTGACTTCATTAGCGCAGTTTTTGGCCTTTTTTGTTGTTGTTGATTATAAATGATGTTGGCGAAATAATAAACATATTAAAAAAAATGATTGTCCAATATTTTGGGTACCCTAAAACAGGTTATAGTAAATATCGTGCTTAAACAATTTCAATATATTTTGTTGTTGTTGTTGTTGTTGTTGTTGTCATCTTCTTTAGTGGGCAACAACAGTGTAATTATACTTTTTTGTTGTTTTGATTAATTATGCCTTGCATATTTGTATTTCTTAATGTTCGTGAGGAAAAAAGTAGTGGATGTGTATTTAAATTTTATTTAGAAACCCCACAATTAGTTGGTCATTTAAATGCCATAAGAGAAAATAATAAAACATCTGCATTTAAATTGAGACAGCGCCCACATCATTCCAATTCAACCCACTACTCCCCTCTCTCTCTCTCTCCTATCCATCGTGTTTTGTATGTGTCACCGAGGCCGCAAGAAAAGCAACAAAAAAAAACTCAACAAATTCTTTCGCTCAGGCAAGAAACAAACCACACATTCACACACTCACACATGTGCATAAGGCATGTGTACATGTGTGTACATACGTATGTAGAAATCGTAAGAAGAAATGCACGTGTTCAAAATGTTCTCGTTACGTTGTAGTTGTTGTTGTTGTTGCTGTTGGTTGCTTTTGCTGTGTTCTTTTTTTGTACTTTTTCGCGCCGCGCAGCTGTGCGCCAGTCGCCAGTCGGTCGCTTTCTACACATATTGTGCGCTACTCTACACCCCCCGTCTCCCCTTCGCCCATCTTGCTGCCAAAGCTCTTGCGGTCACTCAACATAACAGCCAGCGACAGTAAGAGACGCAGCACAACAACAACAACTACAGCTATAGCTCATTTAGTTTTTCATAGTTCTTCTACTCTTTTTTTTGCGCTGGCGCCTTTTCCTTGTCCCTTGCGCCACTCAATTCGTTGTCAAAGGCAAAGGCAAAGGCAATGAAAATAAAATATAAAATACTCAAACGCTCGTAAACAAATGAGACGACAAACGGCAGAGCGACGAGCAAAAAATAACGAAAACAACAGCAACAAATTAATTGATAATTCGTGATTTGTTGTGCAAGTCAGCCTCACACACAATCTTACAAACAAACACACACTTATACATACTCTTATACTACTACTACTAAGCAGAGCTTAATGCAATTTTGACTAATTTTGTGTTCTCTTTCTTGCTTTCTCTCATTGCAGCAAAACAGCGGCGAAAAGGACAGCAGGCAATCGTAAAAAGCAGCTGCAGTTGGAAGAAGAAAAAGCAGCAGCAGCAGCCGCAGCCGCAGCAACTACAACTAAACATTTAAAGCTACATAAATATAAACATACATACACATACATACATGCATACACATATATAAAAAAGCATATTAACTAATGTTAGATAGTAGCAGCAGCAGTGTAGTACAGTCAACTCCACTCAAAATCACTCAACAAACTCAACTCTCGTGTGAAGATCTCCACAGCAACAACAACAACAACAATAGACAATAGTAGACACTGCAGCCACGCCCACACACCTGCATATGTGGGCGTACGCATTTCACACACCAATACATTGAAAGAGTTTTAGTTTTACAAGTTAATAAAAACAAAACAAAAACAAAAAAACACACACACCTTACTAAGTAGAATTAAAAGTAAAAGAAAGGGAAAATGAAAACCATTGTAAGCACTAATACATTATTATTATTATAATTAATAATAAAATTTAAAGTTTAACATTTAACTACTATTAGCAAGCAGATAACTACGAGAAGTAGATGAAAGAAGATGAAGAAAAACTTGGCAAAGCTTTAAACAATTTAATTTTTTCCTTTAATCGATCATTGATGAAATGAAATGAAAAAATGAATTTTTGTTTTTTATATGTTTAGTTTTTGGTTTAATTAAAAAAGAAATACAATTAAATAATATTAAAAAAAAAACATGTTAATAATTTTACGATGCAAAGCAAAAAATAAAAAAAACGAAGAAAAAAGAGCAGCAATAAAAAAAAACGCAAAAACACAACTGAAAAAAAAAAAAAACAAAATGCTTAAAAAAAATTTCATTCTCATTTTTTCAATTACACAACATATTTCCTATTAATTTTAAACAACACAACAACAAAAAAAAGTCGCTAGAAATTTTTCCTATTATTGTTTAGCTTAAAACAACAACAAGAAATCACATTTGAACAATTAATTCATTTATTTATAAATAAATATTAATGCTTAATTTTCACACAAACACACATGCAAACCTCAAGGAATAATTTTGTTTTATGATTTAGTTTCCCTCTTTAAAAACTTTGAATATATAAAAATAATACATAATATTAATAAATATATATATATATATACATATATAAATATATATGTTCTGTGATCTGTAGCATACTTTGTACAAAGTGTTTTTTTTAAGCATAATTATGCGTTTTAATATGTATATAATTTACGGATTTTTTCGGAGAAAATAGAAGAAAACTTGAGAAAAAAAAGAATCGTAAATTATAATTATTTTCCGTTTTTCCCTAATACATTGGTGTAACATAAAATGATGAAAAGAATGCGTTAAAAAAAAAATAAACAAACAAACAAAATAAATTAAATAAATAGCTATTACAAAATAAATTACATAAAATACTATACAAAAAAAAAATATGACAAAAATGGTTTTTTTCCTTTTTGTTTTCGTTGGATTTTTCTTAGTAATCCGAGCTACCTGATGATTGTTGAATTATGTGGAAATCGTCGGGCTAACAATGTGAAAAACTATTTTCCATCTAAACAAGTGCAACGAATTACAACAACAAACAACACTCAGCGTCTAGAGGGGCGAATTAATAATAATAATGCCTTTCAGTGCAGGTCACAACGAGTTTTCTCACGCATTTCCATTGTCTGGCTGTTTTTGTTGTCTGTCCGTTAAGGGTTTTTACCAACTCAGGTAGCCCTTTAAATGTATTTTTGTAACTTGCACGTGTGCAAAATTCTCTTGAGAAATACAATTTCTTTATATATGTAGTTTGTACATAGTTCATTTTTGGTTGACAGTTGTTGGGCAAAACGGATTTTTATTATTTTGGGTTTTCTATTGGGGTTTGGGTTTTTCCCGCAGCTGAGAGTTCGACAGAAGTTGCAGCTGCGTCGCTGTTTTCGTTGCCGTTTATTAGCGTTAATGATTGCCGCTTACAAATGCAATTGACCAATTGCCTTGCTGCAACTGAGGCTGGTACGGCGGAGGCTGAGAAAACTAAAACCGCGTCTGAGACTATAGCAATAATTGAGTGTGGGGCTGGTCGGTGCCAGTCGCCCCATTCAAATGTCAATTTGGCTGCTCGCTGAAACAAAATCTAACCCTATTTGAGTTAAAGTCAAGCGACTAAGAGATACCTCGTTAATTTTTGTTAGGGTTGTTAAGTGAAGGAACTAACGACAGTTAAGAGTTATATATTTTTTAAAATCTAAAATTGGTATTTAATTATCAAACTATGTTTAAAGTTGATTCGCTTTGGAATTGATAAAACTCAATTTAACACAAATAAAGAAAGGGTCAACAGAGGTCTTCAAAATACTCCCCTTTTAGCTACTTCTATGTAGTGTGTTTAAACGAAAAAACTTTTGTTTCACATACATTGTTAGTTATTCCCCCACCTCCGCAAACACCTTTTGGTGCGTTCTCTCATTTTGTGGTATGCGCTAATTGTTTTGTGCATTCTGCAATAGTTGAGCGAAGCCAGCTTTAGCTGCAGCCCCAATGGAATTGTCTGGAGTTGGTCTTTGGCTTGGAAGCGGTTTCAAACTGGCAATTAGCGCGCCTAGCTCGATTTTCACCCATTTTCTTGCCGTGTTTGGTGTTTTGTCTTTTTTTGGGTGCGACTCTGGCAACATGAAATCAGTGAAACTTGAATTACCATAAAAACTCGTGTACGGTCGTCTAAACAGCTGCGACGGCGTCGTTGTCGGCGACTGCGCAGCCGACATAAAGCGAAAAAATTTTGACATAATAATTGTCAAGCTGACATTTCCAACAACGCAGCTGACAGCTGAACGCAGCCGAGCGACCAAAAACGAGCAAGCCGAAGACCAACTAGAAGCCGAAGCTAAAACTGAGCTGAGCTTTAAAATGAAAGCTAAGCCGAAGTGCTGACGACGATGACGACGACGACGACGACGACTTTGTAGGTGCGCATAAAAATTGCATTTAATTGCGATTTTCACACGAAACACAAAGCGCATGAGCAACTGGCGCCAGTTGGAGCGGGTAGGAGTTGGTGGAGGAGTGGCCAGAGCGGAGCGAAGGTGGCGGCAATTTGTGCAACTAGCGGTAAAGCGTAACTACTAAACAGCGCGAGACAACAACAACAACAACATCAACAACAAGACAAAACAAGAGAGCAAATGGTAAAGTGGAAGGGGTGGTGAATTGACTGAGTTGAGTCCAAGTTGAAGTCGCGGCTGCTGCTGTAAGTTTTGCTGTTTGTGGTGGTGGTGGTGGTGGCTTTTGGGAAACACCTGCAAAACGCAAAACACAAAACGCAAACGCACCTGTTTCGCTAAGCAGCAAAAAACTAAAACAAAGTCAGACACCAACGCCAGCAATAATAACAACAACAACAACAACAGCAATGCGGACACGGCTCGCCAACTTTCGTAGGTTGCCGTGGTGGATACGATGGCTGGGGAGGTGGAGATGGTGTGTATGTATGTGTGTGCTTTTGGGGGGAGTTACAGCTGGCAGCACTGCATGACTTTGTGTAATTGAAGCAGCCGCATTGAGTTGAGTTTTGTTTGTTGTTGTTGTGTCTTGACTTTCTTGGCTTGGCGTGTTGTTTTGTTGTTGTTGAATTAGGAAATCGAAACCGAAACGTTGCTTAAAAGGGGTTTACTTGGAGGGTGGGTCAGTGATGGGGGGGGTCCGACCAGGTGCTTTGATTTGAGTGGGTTAGAGGGGTGTGTGTGTGTGTGTGTTTGAAGATGTGTTTTTTTTTTCTTTTTCTTTTTTGTATCAGGTGCAAGTGCACATGTTGCACATATGTATGCATAGAAAAAACATAAAAACACACTCTATGCGAATCGGAAGCGCTTTACCTCAGCTGGCGGAAGCGTTTTTCAGCTAGCAGCTGTCTGTCAGCTGCAACAAAAAGCTGCACGCTTGACCATATGGCTAACAATTACAAACATACATACATACAATATGTACATAGCTACAATAACTGGCAAATGGCCAGCGCGCATTGATTTCAGCTGCGTCACCTTCTTTTGTGGACCAAACGGCTGCAATTGCAAAGACTGCAACTGCAACTGCAACTGCAATATGCCGCATGTTTGCCTAATGACAGCAGCGGCAGCAGCAGCCCTCGACTGCCCAGCTTTCAGCTCTTAGCGCCCAAACAATGACAACGTTACAACCATGGTGAAACAATTATAAGGTGTTCTATTCCGCTGTGGCGGGGTACTTAGGTTTCGAAGAGAGCAGTAGGCAAGAGAGAAATAAGAAAGAGACAGCTATGACTTCATATACCGCACTGCTCTTGCTAGTGTTATTGTTAGCTGCAGCAAATGAAAGAATTTGAAATGAAAATTATAAAACAAATTTGTTGTCGGAATAAATTTTTTAAATAACAACAACAATATTGTCTCGACATTTTCAAATATCACTTCAAAGTATCAATGCATACTGACAAAAACTAAGTACCCCGAAAGAGAGCAGGAATGCGGAATAGAACACCTTATAATTGTTTCACCATGGTTACAACCATTCCAAGGTGCGGCAACAACAACAACAACAGCAATAACTGTTGCAACTGACATTTGATCGAAAGGCAGCTTGCTGCTGCGGAAGCTCATACTCCAGACTTTACAATGTCCACTCCAGACTATACAATCTGTGCCACATGTTGCCACAGCTTACCAAACAAAAGGCGCTGATTGAAATAGCCAAATAGACAAAAAAAAAAAAAAATCATGCTAGCCACTTTAAAACCCAAACATGAAAATGAAAACTTTATATGCAATAAACCAAAGACAACTTTAGGCAAATATGATTTAAAATTATTATGTGAGATTTAAGGCAAAAGACCATATTTTCGAAAATAATTTTTACAATTTTTTGACAACTTTTTCAAAATTACTCATGATTTAATAGGTTTTTTTCAAAAGAAATAAACTAAACTAAAGAAAGCTATGATTTTTTACCAAAAAAGTTTTTTACCAAATATAAATATAATTTTTGTTTTTGTTTTTAACATTTTGTATAGCTTATATGCCAACAGACTACATTGCATTTAATAGTTAACAGTTTCTTTAACCTGTAAAAATTTGTTTTTTATAGATAAAAAACATTTTCCTGATTGAAAAACATTTTATTGGATATTAATTTCTTTTTAAGGCAAAGACTAAACTTTCTTTTTAAACAAATTGTTAAAGAAATCTTAAAAACGTTTAGTTTAATTTTTGTTTAGCTTTGAGTTACAAAAATCTTACATTCAACAACCATTTCTATTAACCAGGTCAAAACACGCAGACTTTAGAAGTTAACTCTGTACTTAAATCAACAAAGTTGAATGCCTTTCAATGCGTTTTTAACTTTGTATCCATAACATAATCTTAGGAAAAATTAGTTTTTTCATTGATATTTGATGTCAATAATAAATTAAAAGCCTAACAAGCATTTAAACATCAGGTCGTTAATCAAGAGCTTATTGGTCAAAAGTAAGCTCAACGAAAAAAGAAAAATCATAAAAACGATGTGCAATAAATTGCGAAAAAAAAGCGTTAAATAAAAAGATGGAAAAAAGAAAATTGAAAATTAGTATGCAGAAAAATGCGCAAAATATTTATACAAGCTGTCGAAATAACCAAAAAAAAAAAAATATATATATATAAACAAAAAACATTTTCAACAATTGAAATTTGCGGGCGTTTTTCTCGCGCTGACGTTTTGGTTTGACAACAATGTTGCCAAAATGCTGCTCAAAATCCGCTTGATTCACAGATGTGCCACACACATGGACCGACTAACGAGTAGAAGACGATGTAGGAGGCGGCGGCGGCGATGACGACTTGGCAACTGGCGTTGGCGTTGGCGTTAACGTTAACGCTAAACTTGCAACTGCAACTGCATGGCGCGGCAACAGCGTCTGCATCTGCATCTGCATGCGGCCGCTACTGTCGCGTCGCGCGTGAAAAATAATATTTATGACAAACAAATTTTCATATCGACAGCAAACGGCGCCGCAACATTTTTTATTTATTTTTTTGGAAATTTATACCCTGTAAGACTATCAATAAGAGGATATTATGTTGTTAAAAAAATAAAAAGTTGGCAATTAATTTTTTCTCTCGAAAAAAAATAAAATAAGACATTGAAAAATATTTTTTAAGGCTTAAAAACTAACATCTTACGAAATATTGTCATGAATTTTATGACTCAAAAAATCTACATTTAATAATGTAAGCAAACCAATTTGACTTAAAATTTATACATTTTAAAAATATTCCCTAAAAATAGGGCTGCAAAACTGGAAGAGCATTTTCTTTACTATAACGACACATATGAAATATAATTTTCAAAAAATTCGAAAAAAATCAATACTATAATATTTACATTATTTTTGATAGATTATTGATTTTTTGAGGTATAATCTTTAGAAAAATCTAAAAAATACGAAAAAAAAGCTGTAAAACTTTTTTTCATTACCTTACAGGGTATCTTTAGGTCATTAACTCACGACTAGACCATACACTTACCTATCTGTATGCACTTTTTTATTTTGGCGCACCCAACGCCAACGATGCCACAACAGCAACAGCGGTTGGCAACTAACTATTGGTGGCATATGTGTGAATATGCGGCAGCCATATAAAATAATTAGGCAGCTAGTCAAATATAAAAAAAAAAAAAAAAAAAATAATGGCAAAAGGTGGGCAAACCAAAGATACCTGAAATTCAATACATCTATGCGATTTATGTCTGTGTGAGCGCGTGCGTGTGTGTGTTTGTGGCAAGTTAATGTCAACGTAAATTTCAGAGTGTGCGCGAATAAGTGCGTCCATCGTCCATCAGAGAGTTGAAGCAACGGACAAACTGACTGTGCTGTGCCGTAGCTCATAAGTTAGCCAAGTTAGTGCACTTGTGGTACTTGCTGGACGGACTCTCTTGCCAAAACTGTGGAGTAGAGTAGAGTTGATTGTCGGCAACCTAAATCAAAGCGCTTGGCGCATAATCGTAAATTATATGCGAATTGAAAACTGTCAACTGTGGGGCCATTTTTGGGCATCCTTTGCCTTTGCCTTGGCTTGGCTTGGCTGGCGGCTCCCAAAAACCTCAGAGCGCTCTCTTTGTCTGACATGGCCATGACAAATGTGCGACGGAAGTGGCTTTAACTTTGGGCCAGTAACAAACAGTAACAGCAGCAACAACAACAACAACTCGATATCGGCGGCTTCTTTTAAGCATCCTTTTGTAGGCTTTTGAAGGAGAAACCTTTAAAGTCTTTGACAAGTTCGCTGATTTTCATTGATTGCAGTTTTAATATAGGTAGGAATCGAGCTAGGGGGCTGTATTGGCCATATCAGTAACCAAATTCCGTTTAAGCTTAAGCAATTAACTTGGCTATCGATCAAAATTTATTGTATCTTAAATAGAATTTGTATTTGCTGATCTCATAAGCTGATAAAGCTAAAACCACAAGAAAAATATTTTAAAAAAAAACTCTAGCTGAAAATTTATTGAATTTAATAACGCGCCAAGTTTATCGCACAGTTTTTGTCAATTTAACAAATTGCAGGCAGACAGCAAAAACAACTAAAACAGCAACTGTTGCTGCAGCAGCAGACCAAGCCCCCAGAAAAATATTTGTGGCTGCAACAGCAGCAGCGGCAGCAGCAGCACAATGGAAATGGAATTGAATTCCTCGACGGCTAATAATGTCTTTGTGCACAATTGACGGCCAAGTTAACACACTGGACACTAGAATATGCACACAGAGAAAAGAATGTGAACAAAATTGTAGTAAGTCTATATGTATATTTTTTAATTCTGGATTTTTCAGACGTGAATTTATATTAATAAAAACGTTTTGTCATACTTTATTTAGAGAGTTTTTTTTAAGGAAACATTTTTGAAAATTAGAAAAAGAGTTTGATAATTTTTACTGGCAATATAGAAGCGAAACTATTAGCTCAAAATAAATCTTTATTTTTAATGCAAGAAATTCAATTAAAGATTAGGGAAAATTTCAAAGTCTATTTTTGTAGTTTACTTATTATTTTCTTACTTTTAAAGTTTAATTTTAATTAAAATGAATTTTGAAAAGGAAATCTACGTAGTATAAACTTATGTATAATCCCCAAGTATAAGCCAATAATTTTTTGTTCAAGTGTAAACACTGGACAGTGCCTTAAAAAAAATAATGTGCTCAGTGGAGTAGGAGGAGGGGAGAGGTGTATTGTGGACAGGCGTGCAAATGACTTGCGCTTTCGAGGAGGCCCGAACAAGAATTTATTTTACGAGCATGTTTTTGTTGTTGTTTTTGCTTATTTGTTGTTTTTTTGTTTTTTGTTTTTCGTAGTTAGCTAAGCGGCTCTATCAGCCCAAGATCAATGAATCAATTAGCGGAAAACCGAAATGAAAATGAATGAGAAACCAAGCCAACTTAACAAAATGGAGTTGGTTTTGGCCAGAATGAAAAAAACAAACCTGGCTATTCGACTGGCCAAGGCGTGGGATGGCATTTATCAAAGTCGCTTTGGCTTTGGCTTTTTATGCAGCTGTTGTTGCCTGTTTGGCTTTTGTTTTGCGTGTTGCAGTTGCAACTGCATGCAAGTTGTTATTGTTATTGTTGCATATCGTATCAATCATTGGCAACTTTGGTGGCGCATTAGTCAGCGCCGTTGGCCAAAACAATTCAATTGCCTTCGCTGATAACAATAATAATGCACAATTCTATTTAATTTACATTTTGACACTCGCCATTTTATTAGCTGCAGGCATTAAACATATACATATATAACAAATAAATATTATAAAGTTCTAATCGGTTTTGGATAATAAATTTTCAATTTTGATTATAAAATTACTTAGGTAGCTTTCATATTGTAAGATTTATAGTAGGTTTTATAAGTAGAAAAATGTCTTAAAAAAAAGAAAGTTTGAGCTGCGTTTAAATAAAGTTTTATTATTTAAGTAATCACTTTTTATAAATTCTAAATCAATAATATTTTTGAGAATATTATTTTAACCTAAATCAAATTTTATTCGTATTTTAATTATCTTTAATATTTCCATTAAAATCTTTAACTCGTATCTCAAACTTCAAACTTCACCCGTCAACAAATTTACTTAGACAAAAATAAAGTTTTAACTTTCAAACTTTTTTTTCTTAGTACACATTATGTTAATCTGAGCTGTCAGCTGTCTAATTAGCGCAACGCTATCAAACCAACAAAAAATAAAACAAAATTTGTCGGCAAACTCAAAAAAGCCCACAATTTATAAGGTTCAGTTCTGTTTTTTTTTGGGTTCCTCAATAATCGCTGTGCAAAAATCTCATTAACGCCGCAACAGAATCAAAAAGCCTTAAAAGTGGCTAAAACGAAGCTCAACTGGGCCAATTAATAAAGAAGCGTGAAATTGAATTTCTTTACTCTTATGCGCAAATTTCACACCCCAAAAGTATTGGTGCCCCAAAGCGAAGATTATACACATACACTCTGCCCCAAAAAATAAGAAGAAAATACAGATTGTGATAGAGATTGAGTGTGTGGCATGGGCCAAGACCAAGAGAGGTGTAGAGGGCAGGTTAGCCTCTTTGCAAATGCATCACAAACTGCGAAAAGAAACACTCCGACATACAGAAAAAAATAAAAAACAAATGCAGGTGTGGTTAGGGTATGGGGTATGATGGGGCATGGTTGCCGAACTGGGTACGGCTATTAAAACTCAATCTGAAATTCAAATCGTAATATAATGCGATCCTCAGCTCAAGAACAAAGGCAGTCCACACACAGTCCAGGCTACAAACGGACTAAAGAAAAACCTTGAAAGTGCCCCAAAAAACAAAAATAAAAAACTATTCACACAGTGAAGACTGCAAAAGAAGACTCTCAAAGGCCAAGAATGTGTTTCTTAGGCGCAACTTTTATTTTGGGGCTTTTGTATTCAGTTGTTATTTTTTTGGTTTTTTTTTTTTTTTTTGGTCAAAAAGCTTTTGGCTATCTTTGCGTTTGATCGAAGGAGTTGGAGTCGAGACGTCGACGGCTTTTGTGCCCCGCAAGGAATTCTTTCAATTCATTTCGTTTCGTTTCGTTTCTTCTCTGTTTTCTCGTTTTTAACTCTTTTTATTTGGCAAAACATCCTTCGGGCACAAAACGCGCTGCGCATTTCAATGGCTTTTGCCTGCTGCACGTGCAGCATCCAAAAAAGTCTACCCCTTACCTTGCCCCACAGCACGCCGCTTCATCTTCTTCCGAATGCTGCCTTTGAGCCGAGATTGAAATTTGTTGAACACCGGCGTGGCATAACTTTTTTTTTTTTGTGTTTTATTTTTTGCCATGTGTTCTGTGGTTTTTTTTGTTGTGTGTTCTGTCTTTCGGCTTAGTTTTTTTTTTTGTTGTTTTTTGTTGGTATTTTTGGGCTCGACTGCGCTTCCTTTTGACGATGACGACTTTTATTAATATTTGGGGATCGTCTTGGAGCTGTGGCATGGAAGCATGGGCTTGGAACTCAGAGCCGTCAAACAAAGCAATGCGTTTCTTGGAATTGCCCTTTTTTATTATTGTGTGTGTTGTGTTGCCACAGCTTAGCTCAGTCTTTGTGTGTGCAATGCCCTACACAGGCAAGGAATAGGGTGTTCCCAGTTTTCAATGGATTATCTTTTACAGGGTATAAGTACTTTCTGATTATCAATAAGGATAAGACGATAGCCGAAAATACATTTTTGATAAGGGAGCCTTAGCACAAAATCGACTGAACTGATTTCAAAGTTATCGATAACACTTTATGATATCAAAAACTCTATAACTCTCCAGATAACTCGCTCATACGCTTTTGGCACACAAGTGTGAGCTTGATGACTTGTTAAAAAATAGTCAAAGCTATCGATAACATAGATTTTTTTATTGTTGTTTATCGACAACGTTAAGCTTAGCCAGACTCATAGATTTGTGTCGAGAAATTTTATTTTAAATTGATCGATAGCTTCCTTGACTTTTTCATAAATCGATATCGATAAATTTTAATCGATAGTTCGAAAGGGCTCTTAACTTTAGCTGAGATTACAAAAATTACAATTTTGTAGATCACCTAACTTAATTTCCAGCACATTCCAAAATTCGATTAATAAGAATCGATGTGCATTCGTTTGCTTAAAGCTTTGGGAGCCCCTTGGTCTCTTTGCCTCGTCGATCTTCCACTTCCTCCCCTTCCCCCCTCTCCTTGCTCTTTGACTTTTCGTTTTAGTTCGTTTTTTTTTTTTTTGGCCAAATTCATCGTCTTCGTCGCCGTTGTCGCTTCGGGCCATTTGCAGCAATTCCAGGTTGGCTTTTTTGTTTTTGGTTTTTTTTTTATGTACGTTAGCTCGAAATTAAGTTATAATTTAGCAATTCTCCTCTTCTTCTTCTTCTTCGTCTTCGTATTTTTCATTTTTGGCCAAGTTGGGTGGTCGTTATTTGCATTTAAATTGCAAACAAATCATCGTGGCCTTTTGATTTATTGTGAAAAGTCCTTCGAGCCGTCAATTACTATATGACGGACCACAAAAAAAACCCAAAAAAAAACAAACATTTTTATAACTACTTCCCACCACTCCCTCCCCCCGGCCGACCATACCTAACCGCAACCGGTAGCTTAAAACTGCCTCATCAACGGTGAATCTTTCTTTTCCGTCCAGTCAGCGTTTACTTATCTTTAATTTGTTGTTTGTTTGTGGATTTTTGTTGATTTTTTTGGGACTTAATTTTGTATTTTTTGTTTTTTTTTTTTCGGTTAAGCCAAACAAACTTTACTGTAAGCCGGAAAATGAGGTGCGTCGCATTGCAGATACAAAAACAGATACAGATACAGATAAAGATAAAGATAGTGGGATAGAGAGAGAGACAGACAGAGAGAGAGGTAGCGAGATAAGGCTGTCTCGCAGTCGACTGACGACAAACGACAACGAAGAATGCCACAATTCATAAAAAAAAAAAATGAAAAATATACAAAAACAATTCTTGCTGCCCGCCGCTGTTGCTGTGTTGCAGCCACTTGGCAACGAGCGTCACGTAGCAGCGGCATCATTAGCCACCAGCCACCATCACATCAGACCAGTTGGAATCGGAGTTGCAGTCAAAAACCACCAACAGCTATAGCTAGTATATAGACACACTGCTTTACCTTCTCAACTTGTTGTTACTTACATAAAGATACTCTAACAAAGTGCATTAGCTGTTTTGCCAAGCATTTTGTCAGGTATGAGATTTAAGTGGAGAACAGTAAAGTTAAGTTCTGTCGATAATATAAAGAGTTAATTCCAAAATATAGCCTTTATCTAAAGTATTAAAATTTTATTAAAATATATATAATTTATTAAAAAAAAAATTATTTATCTATTTTTGTATGATATATTTATGAAATTGTACTTTAAATGTGTTTCAAAATTATATGACATGATATAGGACTGACAAAATTGAGCGTAGGTACTAGGAAAATTATATTTCTTGATCCTTAAATATTTTTTTTATTTATACTTTGTTTTCAATTGATAAATTTCAAGTTTATACTTAAAGTAAGTTAAATCTCCTTAAATAAAGAAAAGTCATATAAGTTTTTCAGTAATAATTTTTAAGCTCACATTCAAAGATGTATCTATATACTTAACCTTTCGAAATGGATATCGTTTCTGTAATCTCAGTCAGAGCATTCACTCGTCGACTAGTTGTCGGCGTCTCACAGACATTTCTTACATGTTGCTTATTTGCTGTTTGTTTGCTCATTGAGAGCGGCCTTTCCATTTTCCCACTCACTTTGTTTGTTGCTATTGTTGTTGTTGTTGTTGTTGTTGTCTGCGACTGTTGCTCATTAATCCCGATTCCGATCCCACCGCAGCCGCAACGGCTGGCTGATGCTGCTGTTGCTGCTGCTGCCACAGCTGCACCTACTTTTTAACGCTTTTGTTTTGCTCCGACACCGTCAACGGTTAACGTTGAGATCGGCACACCTGAGAGGAAATGCGTAACGCTCGACAATGCACACCCGTCCCTGTCGCCCCTTCCAGTTTTGCTGTAATTTCCACGAAATTAGCTGCTCTGCTCTCGCTCTCCCTCTCTGTCTTCGCTTTGCAAAACCCACACAGCTGCACTGAGATTTTTGTCCACGCTGGCGGTCATCAACTGAAAAAGAAAAGAAAAAGAAGAAGAAGAGGAAACAGCCACAGCAGCACACATGCGGGTTAAGGGTCTTCTACTACAAAAACAACAACAGCAGCAACTACTATTTTGATGTTCTCTCAAGTGTTTCGCATTGTTTGCCCTATTGACAGGCATTCAAGTGGAATTCCCGCGCCTCTTTCCAGTTGCAGAGACTGTCTTTAATTGTGCCATAATTAATGTGGGAACTGATTGGGAAATGTGCCGTTGATTGAACCATTACACGCACCCGGAGTCCGAGACATAAACAAAAGCCAACAAAAAACCAAAAATTAAAACAAAACCAAAAGACGGAAACAACAATTTCCAAAGCCATGTTGATATTGTTAGTAGATTTTGAGTTGTATTTTCGTTAAGACTTCAAACACTTGAAATGTTTGCAGTTGAAATGTGCAACGAGTTGAAACGAGTATGACAAACATTTTATGGAAGAGTTAAAAGAATATTCCATGCTTGAGTTCGGCAAACAAATCGAGCTTATAAGTGGGCAAAACACTCGTATTCTAAACGTTTTTGTTTTTGAGTAACCTGACCCCAAAATGCAACGCTTGACTTCAAAAAGCATTGTAATGGCTCAAATTATTGGAGCTGCTTACAATTGTACCAAATCTACTTAACTTTTGTACAACTAATATCAACTTGGTACACTGTATTTATACAAATGCCCATGGTACCAAAAGAGCTTACGTGCAAATGCACAGGTCAAACAAGAGAGTGCGAGTGCGCAAGCTTTCAAAAGCAGCTTAAGATAAAGAGAGCGCGTGTCAAGATCATTCGTCAAGTTACATTATTAGTAAACGGTCAAACTACGCATGTGTTCCATATCGATGGAAGTTAATGCGTATAATTAAAATAAATACGCACAATAAAAGTGCTTAATTAATGTTAATTTCGTGTTACAAATGTTTGCAAATAGTTAAAACAATCAATTATTGACTTGAATTTGTGTTTGTAGTGGTGTTTTGTGTAAAATTCACCACAAGAGAGTCGCTCTTTTTTATGTGCTGTCTCTTGCTTTCGTGCGCAAGAAGATAAAATATCACATGGAAAAAATTGTTGCTGTTGTTGTTATCGACGGTAAGAGAAAGCACATTTTATGTATAACAACAAACCTAAAACTAACAAATATGATTAATTATGTTGGCAAAAAGCTTAATGAACTTGTCACGATGCAGTTATAATTCTAAGAACATGAAGCTTAGGCGTGACAACTCAATATTTTTTTGACGGTTTGCGTGTCACAAGCTGAGGCTTATAATACATACATACAAAGATACAGAACCAGATGGAGACCCACCCAGGCACTAATCCGTTAACAGGCAAATGCGGCTTTAGTTCGATCTTGGACTCAGTCATTTGGCACATTAAATCCAAGCGTCAATAGGCGACTACAAACTGTTGTTATTGTCATTGTTGTTGCTGTTGTTATTGTTGTTGCTTGTGCGCATAGTTTAGGCCAGATAAATCTCAAGCTAAATGGCCAAAAGTCAAAATAAATTAAGCCCACATGAGACCAAAGAGACCCAAAAGAATCCGATGACGGCGACAGTCACCAAAAAAAAAAACAAACGTCACACCCTTTTGGCCAGGCATTTGACCCACCACCACACACAGAAAATCTGAATAAAAAAAAAAAACTAACCAGGCCCAAACCCAAATCCGCAACAGCAACAATCAAATTCGAAAATTGGCGTCCGCAAAACGACGCCCACATGCAGATGCCTGCCTCCATGCCTGCCACCATGCTGCTGTTGCAGGGGAGTCGAGTCGTCGCATACAAGACAATGGGGCACGGCTGCAATGTGTTTTTGTTGGTTTCTATTTATTTTCCAATGCAGATTTGTCACCAGCTCGTTTTCCAGCGCCGGCGCCGCCGTCGACGTCGACGTCAACGTTCACTGTTCCAAGTTTGACGAAACTGGCGAAAATTCAAATGCGGCGCACATACGAACATAAAAAACATAAAATGACAACAACAAAAAAAAAACCAACAATAAAATAAATGTTACTGCTGCAATGGAAATTTGCAATTGGAACAATCAGTGTCTCATGTTTGGTTTGCTGCTGCTGCTGCTGCTGCTGATTTTGCCCTCGAAAATGTCAACGCCCTATTGGAATTTTTACTGCTTTCCAGTTGCTATACACACACTCTCTGTCTCTCTCTCTCTCTTTTCCTCTGTCTCTCTATCACCCAGAAGCTTTCTCGCTCTTGCGTGACATACTTTTACTCCAGAACAAATTTAATTACATATTCAGAGATTGAGACATTTCGCTCAACGTGTGTGCGTATGTATGTGTGTGTGTGTGTGTTCGATATCGATTAAAATTGTTTGTTTTGCATTTCGCGCTTTGCACGCGCTGTTCGATCGGCAATTCGGCATGCTTTACTTTTTAATGCTTACTGCCAGCAGCGACGCAACGTCAGCGTCTGTCGCCCAATTATTTAGACCCCCCCCCACACCTCACTCTACATCCTAACCAAACCCACCTTGGCGACGCGTCGACATTTGGCTGACATTTGAGTTCAAACACCTGCAATGCATTCTCGCTCTCGCTCTCGCACACTTGCATTTATGTATGTAAAAAAATATTTTATGCGGCGTTCGCTGCGCTAATTTGAGTACATTTTTTAATTTATAACCACTGCGGTTGCAGGTTATAAATTTAACTTAATAGACTTTAATTGCCAACATTCAACAGCAGCAGCACCTGCGCCTGCGTCAGCGTACCATTCCAGTCCAGCTCTTATTCAAAGTCTAGGCCTAAGCTTTGGTCATCAGTTTGAAAGCTTCAAAATCACAGTGGGAGCTAAAAATTTGTCAATTAGTAAGCAAAAATTAAAGAATTAGCAATTCTATGAACTCAATAACATAACTCTTTTTTAAAAACTGTACAAATAGCTTAAAAATTCTAATTTTTCGATATAAACTTGATCAAGACCAACTTTAATTTATGCAAGTTCTACTTATCAAGCGTGCACTTAATACTGAATAAAAATAAAAATGTGTGTTAACTTGGCAAATCACAAGATCAACAGCAGAACAAAATAAGCAACGCAAAAAAATTCCCACAACTCGCTGCTGACCAAGCGACCAAAAAGCCAGCAAAATGAATATGACGTTAACGTTAAGTTTGATCAGGTGCGCATACAAATCTTGCGGCAACTTTCAGTTAAACAACAACAACACAAAAAAAAAAGAACTGAACGACGTAAAGCAAGCAAAAGTTAATGAGAAAGTCAAATATACGAAACAAATAACATGCAAAGTGTTTGCTGTAAGTGTGTACGCGTGTGTGTGTGTACGCGTGAGAGAGCTCTATTGCGGGGGCGGCATCAAGAGAGCCAGCTGCGCAGGCGTATTCTGTAAAGCTTTTTGTTTTTATTTTTTGTTTGCGTTTTCATACGATGATTAAGTGGGCAGAGAGGCTGCACAAGTGGCCTGGCCTGGCCTGGCCCTGGGGTAAAAGTCGTTGCCAGCACAAACATTGCAAAGTTCATCAAAGCTGAACAAAAAAAAGCAAAGCAAAAACTTTGCAGCTGTGTCAATAATGAATCTTCTTCACTGGGCGTTCATCAATATTAACAGCTGAAGTTGAAGTCAACAGCGCTGTTATTATATTGAACTGCATCTGGCAAATAAAACCGAAAGTGGCGCTACAAGTGCAGCGACGGCGAACGGCAGACTGCAGCTGATAAGCAACGATCTCACAGCACCACAACAACAACAATAGTCAGACAAGAGTCTAAGTCGACAGCAACAACAAATACTAATCTTAATGCAGCGCTGGAGTGAGATAGCATTGTGCGTCTGTGTGTGTGTGTGTGTGTGTGTGTGTGTGTATGCAGCTTTGGGTGGGCCTTGCTTATGTTTATGCTGGTCTGGATGACTCAAGCAGCTCTTATCTTGAGTTTCTTCAGGCATGGTCTTTGGCTTGTCAGTTCACTCAACTTTGAAAGCTCATCAGCAAGTTTTATCTTAAGAAGCAAGCTTAAAGCGAAGTAAATAAAAAGTAAAAAGCATGTTCTGTTTTTATTTGCATTCGATGCTAAAAAGATTTCATTGATAAATAAATCATAAGCTGAAAAAGATATTCGTACATACTTTAAGGTTTAGTAGTTTGATTTAATTCAAGAATTTTTATATACATAGATAATTTATTGTTATCAACTGAAAGCTTAAGTTCTTTTTTAATAGCCAATTAGTCTTTCAATTGTTTGCCTCGCTTTTTATTGGAAATTTATACAGTTTCTTGTGAATTTTTGCGGGGATTTTTATACTCTTAAAGCTACAGGTGCTTAAAGTCAATAGCTTTGGGTAACACCATGCAAAACTTATTAATACAAAAATAAACTAGTTTTAAAAATCAGTGTATAGCTAAGCTGTTTCCTTGAGTCGCATCAATTTCTGCAATTAATTGATTTTATTGGCGCCAGTCAGCGACGTCGAAGTATGCGCGTCATGATCTTCTCCTAGAAAAAAACGGGGTAGCTATGTAGCTGACAAAGTTCGATTTGATTTGCCTGTCCGACTGGGTGTTCTAATTCAATTTCATTTGCTGTTTACATTTACAGTTATACAATTGACACTGCGGCTTGGTCTCTCTCTCGCTGTTTCGCTCTCCTTTTGCTGTTTGTATGTGGAACATTAAACGCATAAAACTGTTGTTGTTGTGAAGTGTTTTTATATTTTGTGCTTGATTATTCTTAGTACACATGAGGTCGCCAGGCTGTTTGCTCATCATCATCATCTCGCTTGCTTAACATAATTACACCATTAATATTAAGTTGAAGAATTATTTACTGTTTATTTTCTGTCTATCTCGATTTGTCTGTCTGTCTGTCAGTTTAGTTGTCTGTTGTCGCTTTTCATATTTAATTTAATATTTTTAATTATTGTACAACATGACATGACAAGGGATTTGCATTGCTCGCTTCGCTAAGTTTAGCCAATCATTTTGTTCCAGCATTAAATTATTATTATTAATGTCATACAATGGTCATTTGTCACGATTGTTGTTGTTGTTGCTGTTGTTGTATATTGTGCTTTATGACCATTGCATTGCAGTTTATTTTTGTACTATTCAGTTAGAAACGATTATGGCAATAAGCCTAACAACAATTACGATTGCAAAAATAACAACAATAAAATAGTCGCAACGCTTTATGCCCAACGTAATTAGCGCAATTTGCATTTCCTGACTGACTTCCCGAGTTTGATTTCTTGGTAAACGTAACAAATACCTAGTACTCGGTACCCGGTACCAATACTCGCTAAGTGAGAGAAGTTGAGCTTTTTGCTTTGTTTTTCCCCCATTGTTTCGTCTGTTGCATTTTGCAATTCATTTGAAATCAAAGTGTAACTGTGTGTTTGGCTTTTGTTTTTTTTTATGCATTTTGCATTTTCGTTTTGTTTTACAGGTCGCTGAGATCTAATTGTTACGACAGAGAGCGCGCTGTCGTTGGCAATTTTAACGGGGCTTTCGTAATCGACACGATTGCACCTGTTCTCGAAACGAAAGTGAAAAGCATAAAATTTACATTGTTGAGACTACTAACGTTGGCCCATTGAAAGTAAAAACTGCTGCTACTAAACTAAGCAAATTTCACTTTTCATTGCCTAATACATATTAATTATAATTGCTTATTGATTTAATGCCCCACTCGAACAGCAGCTGCTCATGACTCAATTTATTTGAACCTAATTTTATTCTAACTATCAGCATTGGCGGCAGCTGACCCGCCGAATTAACAGCAGCCGCCAACAGGCATTTACGAAATATTTCAAATGTCACACACACAGGCGCACATCGCCCCACACGCACATCGTGCCACACACGAAAATTAAGAGAAAGAGCGAGACAACGGCTGCGAGGCAGAGAGTGCGCGCGCGAGAGAGTGCTTGGAGAAATATTCTCTCTGCTTGTGCCAATATTCTAGTTCTCACTGTCAGCAGGTTTTAGATGCTGATTTGGCAGCCCTCAAACAACAGCTCCAGTGGCGCAATTGGTTAGCGCACGGTACTTATAATCAGTACTCAGTGTTGTATGAGCTATGCCGGGGTTGTGAGTTCGAGCCTCACCTGGAGCAGGTCGTTGTCGACGATTTTTTTGTCGTTTTTTTCTATTACCTAGTTGTTGTAATGTTCATTTTTCTAATTTTGAACCTTGTAACTTGATTATTGCGATTTTTAGGTTTCATTAATATATATATACCTAGCATCAATTTATGTTTCAAACAAATTTCTTTTTCCCCCTTTGCGTTGTTTACACTTCCATATCCGAAGAGGCTGAGATTCTGATACATAGTAAAGAGTGAATACATTCAAAGTTCTTATACGGTGCAGGCCTGTCTTATTGGCCAGGATATTTGCTTATAAACATTTCAAAAATCTGTCAAAAATTCATAAAGTCAAAAAAAAAAAATCTAAAGCCAAACACATCAACAGAGCACATGGCCATAGATGAGGAGATATTGTTTGTGCCGACAGCAACAATTCCCAGATTCTTCGATTCTTTGCTCCCCCCTGGACAGCCCTTTGGTGGCAGCTTCAAGCAGTTGTGGCTGAGTCTGAACATGCCACCCAAACAAATCGAGTGGCAGAGTGGGCAAAGTTTGTTTAAATTTCAACAACAACATCAACACACAACACACAAATACCCACACCCCACTTCATGCCACATGCACCAGCACTGAGAGGCAACATGAAGTGGGCAACAGTCAAACAGCAAGTTAATCATATGACGATAGATGAAACCAGCAGACTTTGAGTTCAACAAATGTACACATGTTTGTATATAGTACTCAATGAAGTTTTAAGGTGCGGGTGCTGAAACGTAAAAAGCGCCGATTAATCAATACAAAAATCGAATAATACTTATCCGTTTTGGATCACTTGGAGAAAATGTTTTGTAAGAATTAAAGAGATTAGATTGAGTTCTTTTGCCTTGAAATGGTTATTTTTTGTACAAAGACTCCTTGGTATTAGAGGATTAAGTGCCATTTGTCATTTTTGTTGAAATAAAATTTAGTTATTTATGCTTATGATGTTATTATGATCTAATTTTGAGAACTTAAACTCTTAATATCGTGTATAATCTGGCTTAAATTGTGAGTTAAGTACATTTATAAATCAAAGATTTTCAGGAATGAATAAGAAGACTTTCTCTATACTTTTTCAGTATAAATTTACGTTCTTTCCTTTGATTTTATTTAAGTTTGGTTTTCTTAAAAACTACTTTTGATTCCTTTTCTCGATTTCGTTTACTTGAAGTAAATTATTTGGTTCTTAGTTTGAGTTTATTATTTTCTTTAAGTGTTATGTTAATTATGAATAGATTGGCAACTGAAGAGTCAGTCGGAGAGTTTGACTGGAAGCCGACACAATCTGAATACAACAAATCGAAACGCCAAACAGATGCGTTTCTTTTGCCACAAAACGATGAATAAGAAGAAGAAGATGTGGAAGACGAAGAAGGTGTTGAAAATGAAGTGAAGTGAAGAGTTGGCGGGCCAGCTGTGGGCGTTGTGGCACTGTGGCATTGTAGAGTGCTTGTGCTGCCTGTTTGTTTGAAGTACGAAACTCAATAAAAATGAGGCGCAAGAGCAAACAGACAGGGAGAGAGAGGCAGAAAAGAAAAACGTTTCCAATAAAATGTTTGCAGACCCATCGACTACAAAAATTGTTTACAGAGCTTCAACACTTAGCATAAGTTTTTTTTTTTCTTTTTTTTTTTTTGCTGTGGCAGCAACATCAGCAGCTGCTGCAACATCATCGATCGATCTTTGGTGGTGGTCCACAGCAGATATATATGTTTGTACACACATACATATATATGTATGGGCGTGTGGGCGAGCATGCCCCAAGGGGGCACAAGCTGGCTGCTCAAAACGTGGGCAGTGGCATGAGGAATTTTTTTTTTTTTAAACAAATATTTAGCCAAGCAAAAAGTCGCAGGGCATCATCATAATCATTGTCATCATCGAGCAGCATCATCATCATTATGATCATCGAGTTGAGATTGGCATTCATTATGTGTTTACAGCTGCAATATTTGGGGCAACATTTATGCAAAATAAACAACACAGTTTCGTTCGTGCTCTTCACTCTTTTGCCACACTCATCCTGTTATTGCCCCAGCATCCTCCTCCTCCTTCTCCTTCTCCTGCTGCTGCTGCTGCTCCCTTTCGTTATGCTCTGCCTCGAATCTTATGTAGAAGCAAGCGGAGGGCCGCAATTGATTTGGAACAGACCACCCAACATATCAGCTCACACGTACCGGAACGAGCTATAGGCTATCCAAACCAGCCCAACCCGCCCCCACCATCATCCTCTCCTGCTGGCAACATGATCGTCGCCTCGTCGCGATCCTAACTACACTCGAACAAACATTATGATCTAGAATTAGCTCTGAAAACTTTAGTTTCTTAATGGCGAAACCCTTAGAAATGAGTTGGTGTTTCAGTTCTCGGTTCGAAACAGTGGTTTAACACTTTTATGAACTGTGAGTATTAGAGCAACAAGTTTAAACAAGTTCCTGGTTCAATGTCTAAGAAATTGGTTCCGTTTAATATTTTTATATTCTATAAATTAAAGTTTTGATAGATGTATAATTGCTGGAACTCAATCCTTGAACCGGTTCGTCTAAAATCAGAATATTTTTGAAAAATTTGAAGAACCTTTTAGCATTTTAAAGCATTTTTACATGAGACTTTATTTTATTAAAGTTTTGAATAGTTTTATTTTTATTTTTTTCAGTGTACATACAATCAAAGTTTCGCCTGTCTGACTGACACTCATGTTGCCAGCTTGTTCTGTTTCTTGTTCCTTATGTTGCACTGTTTTACTTGTATTTTTTGTTGTTGTTTTTTTTTTTAAGTTTGTTTGTTTATTTATGAGCTGTCCGTCCCGTTTCCAGCTCGATTGCTGCGTGGGCCTACCAAAAACGTAAAATAAAAATAAAAAAAACTGAAGTGAGAATTAGGCCAATTAGTAGTATTAGTTCTTCCTGACACTCTCTCACTCTCTCTCTCTGTCTGGTTTACGTTCTGGCCAACATCAGCGGCATGGCATGTTTTTGTCTTTTAACACTAATTGCAATGCGGTTTGCTGCAACACCACAAACTAAAGTGCTTTGTGGGTTTCTGGTGAAAAGTGTGAAAACTCGCATAACGTAAAAACTCATATGGTTTATTATTAGTTGAAATACTTAATGATCGCGCTTAAACCACAATTAATTTTTAATTTAAAAATAATACACACATTTAAAATACACTTGATTTACAACTGCAGTATTTTTATTGAATTTTATATTTAATTTAATTAGGCATGGAAATTTGCGGCATAAATTTGATTTTCTGAAAGATAACAAACGTTGAAAATTAATATGCCTGTCAGCGGATATTACGTTTATTTAACAACATTTTGACATTTTTACTTTTGCAATTAAAATACAAATTAATTTGTTTGCACATAAAAAACGAATTGTTATTTATTTTATGGTTCTTTAATATTAAATACACAAATACTTTGTGTTTTAAGGTCAAAGTCGTCGAAAGTTGGGCTTTAGTATTTTTGGTTGATTATACAGTTATATAGAACAAATATTGTAAGCGCACAAAAGTTTTTGTTTCTATTATGATTGCTTATTTTAAACAGCAGGTGTCGCTTTTGGCAGACGTGTCGGCTTTCGGCTCGATAACCCTGCCAAAAATAGCCTTGACATATGTATTGAGCTACGTATGAATATGTAAATACATCAACACAATATACATACACATATACGTGATTGTCACACAACATTAGCATTTAGCCGACGACGACTTTGACAATGGCAAAGTCACGCCCAGTTAGATCTCGATCTCACTTTGCTGCTCGAACGGAGATCACAGATTGCCGAACCGCGTGTTACACCTTACAGCTACCCTCTCTCTTGTGTCTCTATCTGCTCTCCTGCCATCTCCTTTTCAAGCTCTCGCATCAATCAACACGTTGACGCATGCGCTTACGTCAATTTGCTGTGCGCTGTTGTCGATTTCGAACTCGAACTCGAACTCGAACTAGACATGTCAATGCTGCTTAATTACATGTATGCAGCAGCAACACCAATAACAACAACAACAACAACAAAACAACAACTGTTGATTACGGTAGCTGCAAAGAGTAAAGCCAAAAAAAAAAAAAACACACACACACACAAAGGCAAGGCACCACCACAAAAGTTCACAAAGTGCACGCAACACATCGTCGACTGCAATTCCGTGCAAGCGAGAGAGATACCGAATGCAACGAAAGAGAGAGAGATTGTAAATGCGAGTAATTGTTGTTGTTGGTTGCGTTTGTTTTGCAATTTACTAGTGCAAAACGTGCCGCTGACAATGCCGAAATACGGTAGCAACAAACAACAACAGCAACTATGCTCATTGTGCCATTGTTAATTGCATGACATAATCCACAGCTAATTCAAAATCGAAAACTCAATCGCAAAAACACCATAAACAGCAACTTCAAAGATATACTATAAAGTGAAATAAGCTTTAAATCTTTTTTTTTAAATATTTAACATAAAAGTTATACTATATTATTAAAGCTTATTTGAACTTTGCCATTTTGCGTTAGTTTTTTTTTAAAATAAATTAAATTATATTTTGTGCTTTATCGAACATTAACTACTTTACTTCTTGCATTGTTTCAAGATAAATGCTCGATTCAATATACCCCCGTCTGCCATACTCTGTACAAAATCAAAAATCAAAGCCGACAAATTGCGGCCAAAAAAAAAAGCAAGTTTTGTATATTTTTATAGCTGTCTGCATTTACGTCTAGTGTCTTTTAATTGCTTAACTATGCCCAGCGGCCGATTGTTAATAACAATTAGAAAATTTGCATTTAAATGCCCGAGGTGCTGCTTGATCACAAAACTGATACAGATCTGCAAAGATCTATCTCTCTCTTTCTGTCTGTGTGTGTGTGTGTGTGTGTTTAGATCAAGATAGCAACTCTACATTTAGCTAATTTGAGTGACTCGGACTCGAACAGAGTCTCGGATCTGTGAGTTGTGATCTCAGTGCTGACAACGCTGGTGGCCAACTGTTGTGTTTTTTTTTGGTCGGTGGACTGCTAAACTCGACGAATGCTCGAGGGACATTTGACGGACATGTTTGTCATTGGGCTTTCTGTTGCATTTCTGTTTTTTTTTTTTTGCTAATGTATCTTTGGTCTCAATTTAGCCACACGCCGCGTTTCAATTACGAGTAGACATATCTACACTTGATTTAACTACAGTCGAACTTCCATATACCGAATCTCAATTGAAAAAACATAACCTTCGTTAAAGAGAATATTCGTTATTAGGAGTGAATTTATTTTTGGAAAACTTTGTTTTACGGAAGTTTGTTATGAAGAAGATCTACTGTAAAAATATTTTAAGAATTTTTTAACTTAAATCATTTTAGTAAAAGGATGACTTATTTGTTATAACAATATTTTTAAGTTAAGTAATGACTTGAAACAAGATTTACACGAACCATTCTAAACGAGAATCAAGTCTAAAAGTTTTTATTGAAGCTTTGAATGCTTGACTTAAATAAAAGTTTTGAAACTAAATATAAAATTTATATGAAGAGTTCGTGAAGTTAACTGGAAGTTGCTGACTTCTAAAATCATATAGTAATAGGGTTGATATATTTTATTTGACAGATAAGATATTTTCATTACAGTTCTTATATCAATCCATTGTACCTAAAGCTAAATTCTTAGTGCGAATTTTTGACTTATTATAATTTAAAGTTTTTTAGTTCTCAAACTGTCAATAGGTATTATTTAAATAACTTAAAACTTATAAAAATAAGTAAAATAATAGGTTTTATATAAAGTTTCTAGCTCCTTAAAATAAGTCTAGATATATATTTCAAAGCAGCAACTTGAATACAAGAAATAAGTTTCAACTTAAGAAAAAAACAATAATTTATATAACTGAAGCTCCTAAGTTTGTTCCGAATTAATTTCATTCGTTTATTTTTTTCTCAGTGCATATCAAAGGAATTTATGTATGTATATAACTCTCGACCACAGCTGACAAATGCCATATACATGCATCCATATAAACAAATAAAATGCGCTCGATTTCATTAGCACGCCAAAAACGGCCAGCTGTGAAAATTGGAGCACAACGAATGCTTCATTATTATCATCATGATGATGATAGCAATGACGATGATGATGTTAATTAAGATGAGAAGCGGATGTGGAAGAGAAAGAGGCAGGAAGAAAGGGAGATAGTAGTATAAAGCCAATTGACCATTTGTGGCAATTATTATGAGAAACTTTTATAATTCGAGAGCTATGTATAGCTGCCCCTCTGTCTGCTGTTTGCACAGATGTTCATTATACAAAAAAGAAAAGAAAAAAAAAAACAAACAAAAAACAGCCAAAAAACATTCAAAGTTACGTAAATTTTGACAAAAGCAAAACGTATTTTGTTCATTGAAATTCATTGGGCCTGGCCGCGTGTCCAAAGCTGAATGGAACTTTTTCATTGAGTGTGTCAAGAACTGATCTCTGCTCAAGATCATTATTATTATACATAGTTATTGCCAGTTGCTGGCTGTAGATGGCGCTCTTTACACAAGCAGACAAAGCTTAAACATTGATTGATGTTTTTAGTTGCAGCTGTGCAACTGCAACTGCAACTGTGCAGTAAATAGGTTGTGCCCCACTGTCTGTTCTTGTTGTTGACGTTGATGCACCACAGTCTGTATACTGTTATACCCCTCCCAACAACAAAAATAAAACTGACAATCCGCCTGGCTATTAACTGCACCAGCAGTTTTCTGTCCGGCTGTCCGGCGAACATATGGATGCTGCTGCTGCTGCTGACTTACAGTTCACTTTGATCATATCGTTTGGGAGGCCGCGACTGTTTGCTTTGGCACCGGCCACTGGGTCACTTGACAGCAGCAGCAGCAGCCGTCACCATGGGCGTCGCCCAGTCAATTAGTGCGCAAAAAAAAAACAACAAAATAACACAACTTGGTGCACTAGATATTTTACTAGGTCACAACACACCATGAAAGGTTAAGTGAAACGTAGTCAGAGGTTGAGAGAAAGAAATAATATGTTTGCTTAATGCATCAAACAAGAAGCTCTGCCTAGAATTTGAGAAAGAGAACCGATATATAAAGTTTTTCTATAAAACCAAGCCAGCTCTACTGTTAATGTTTAACCCACACCACCACAAACCCATTGTACGCCTAACCTTGAATAAATATTTCGTTATTGAAAGCATCCAACTTACAATAACATTTAAAATCTATTTGTTTTAGTTACCAGCCCCTTACCTTACAAACACCCACCCCACGACATTAAAAATTGTAAGAATTTTAACAAAATTTGTTGAAAATTGGCAATGCAACTTTTATAGTTGACCCATTGAATATAAACTTTTATATAATGCTATATTGCCAAGCAATTTGGGCAATTTGGCAGGCACTCAGAAACACATCCGTGAATGTTTACGCTAATAGCAGCCAAGTCCAGAGAGTATAGAAATGACACGTGTTAACTTTTGACGTCAACCCTTTTTCTGTTTTCTTCAGCACCCAATTCCCATTTGAACCCTAAACCCCCCCCCCCCTGCCTTTCCACTTTGTAAGTACTCTAAGTGCCATTAAGGAGCGGCTCAAAAATTGCGCACATGCCGTATGAAAAATTTAATAAAAATATGTATATATATATATATTTTTTTTGTATATTTTGTTGCACAGTAGCACGTACCATGACTCACACACACACACACACACCGATACTCCCACGAAACCAATCATGACATGTGGCTGAGACTGCAAAATATAAAAAAAAAATAAAAAGTTGAGACGGAGACGCTTGTGACTCGAGATGAAGACTAAGAGACTGAGAGGCTGTGCTTGTGCCGCGCCTGTTTGAGGCAGGCATACACAGGCCACATGCCAAAAGCGCAGCCAAGCACTTGAGAAGCTGCCAATCGAGCAGTTACAACAAGAGCTACAGAGAATCAAGACTCAAAGATACCCTGTGGCATAAGCAAACTTTCCTTAAAACTTTCTTTATGAAAAGTAAATGTTTACTTTTTTATAACTGTACATGATTGCTTAATAACCAAAAAACTCTTAATTTTTTAATCGATCATTATTGATATTTTTAATGCTTAGATGGACGCGAGAAAAACAGATAAAAGTCTGAAATAATTCCAAAAATTCACTACCCAAAAGAAAGCTACCTTAAAATTGTTATTGTTATTGAAAATGGATGCTTAGAATTCGAGCTGATTATGCCAAGGCAGAACTTCATCATCCCTCATTTTTATGCGTTACAGGGTATATAGTAATATAACAAGCAGCAATCGAAAGCATCAAGCAGAAGCAGCAGTAGCAGCCATCTGTCATAATCTTCAGGCGGACTCTCGCATCAAATTGTAACCTAATAATTCCCAATGGCCGCCCAGATGTTGCCCTGGTTATTGTTCTTGTTGTTGTTTGCAACTTGCTGCTTGTTGCACTCTTGCGTCGGCATCTCAATTAGTGTTGGTCTTAAATTACGCATACGCCGCGTGTGTGCACCACACACACCTAAAAACAATGCGACATATGGCCCGAGTATCTGAAAAAAAATGCAACCCGCCCTAACAACAAACAAACAAACATAAAATTGCGCCTCATTTATGAATTATGCATTCTGGCCAAGATTGCCGAATGATGTTCTGCGAGTGCTTGGAAAATAAAACAAGATTTCCCCGTGGACTTTTGAATGCTAAAACGTGTTTGCCATCAGTTAAGAGAGATTGAGAGCTGGGTGTGATTGCTCTCTAAACGAGCGTTACAATATTTATTATTATATATATATAGTAGTATTCAGAGGGGGTTGGTTGTTCATTGAGCTAAAAGATTGATAAAGTTGTCGTAGAGTGTTTTATTCATTTTTTACATTTTGCTTTTAACCCCTAAACTTGCGTTGATTGCTTTTGCACGTGCCTTAATTGTTTTGTAGTTTTTTTTTTCTTTATCTCTCCATATGAATCAAAATAAATTTTCCATATTTCATATACATATATGTATATTACTAGTTTTGTTTATTTGTAATAATTGTTGCTGCTAGTTTATTTATTTATTTTTTTCACTTTAAGTAGCAAAACAAAAAAATTAACTATCCATTTGTTATTGTTGTTGTTCAACTTCTCGGCAAACGGCATTGCAATGTCATGTCTAAGCTGTCAGTCCGTTAGTCAGTTTGTCAATCCGTCAGTCAGTTAGTCAATAATTGTGGCACACACCTGCCTGTCGTCTGGTTGCATTTGTTGTTGTTCTCATTGCTGTCGCTTCTCGTTTCATCGTCGTCGTCGTCGTCGTCGTTGTTGTTGTTTCAACCCACGCCCCAAAAACTTGCCGAGACTCGAGTCTCTATCATTTTCACTCAATCTCCTCGCCCCACCTCTGTCTCGTTGCATCTTCATTCAGCCAGCTGCTGCTTGACTTACCGGCGGCATCTCTCACATTGCGGAAAACTGCGCATCGCACACGTTTCTATATATCTTATTTTGTGCTTATAGTGTTGTTGTTGTTGTTTGCATTCGTTTTGAAGGTTGCCTTGGAGAAACATCAAGTTTGCATTTTACTTATTTTACTTTATGAACAATTTGTCTTTGACAGCTGAAGCCAGCGGAAGCTTCAATCACTACTCAAAACCTTGACTTAATGTTGACCGAGGCTTGATTAAAGCTAAAAAATTATAGTTTACTGTTAACTGTTATTACTTGGTGTTATAATAACAGACTTTGAAATTAAACTTGTTTTCTCTAAAGAAACAGTTCATTAAAACCTTAAAACTATAATCTTTGAATAAGTTAGGGACAAGGATCAAAGCATTACATAAAATTAAAAAAAATCCGAGCTTCCTTGATATGTTTTGACTTCTAAACTTGTTCTATATTTAAGTTAGGAACACGATCCATGGTCTAAATTACTTTAAACAATTTTATGGAAATTTTTTCAAATACATTTGAATTTAAAACAATGTTTTTTGAGACAGTTAAGTACTTTTATTTTAAGTGTTTCACTGTTAAAAGTTTTGATACACTTACCGATTCCTAAACGCAACATTGTTTTTTTGGACCACCATCATATATGAGAAATTGATTTACTATCAAATTGTTATGCGTATGTATTGCTTAATTGGTTGCCCGCCCATTGCAGATACTACAACAATCGATTCGATTGCGACTGGCAGTCTACAAGCAATGCGTTATAAAAAAAAAAAATAATAATAAACTTGGCAAGCGCCACGTCAAATAATTTGGGATGCTGAACTTTGACCCTTGTGCTCATAAAAACTTCAACAAAAAATTGGCGCACGACACAACAACAGCAACAATTGCAACGATCTATGCTTTTGCCCAATTCTGCGACATTTAACGCAACAAAAAGTGCAAATTAGCGTCAGCATGGTAGGGTGGGGGGCGGGCATGGGGGAAGTTAGAGGCGCAGCCGCTTATGTATAAAATTTAACGAATCTGTCAACCTGCCGACTGGGCTAAAGATTTACGAGACTCTGCTTCTGCCTGCCTGACTGCCTGCCGCACACTCGACTCAAGGTGCAGTTAACAAATTGTTCAAATATGGACTCCTAGACGGAGGTTAGGCACTGAGAAAAATGCATTGTTTGGAATGTGAGGGATGAGAAATTTGTTATCGAACAGTATAAAAATGAGAAAGAAAATTAACAATAAAACTAAGAGAATTTCTTCAAAAATGTTGAGATATTAAATGCGTCTACTGACTTTTGCGCCTTGAACTTGGTTTTGATAGGTCAGAAAAAGTTAAAAAAAAATAGTTTCATAGTAAAAAAGATTTTATATAAATTTTGCTTCATTTGTAGAATTATTATTTTCTATACAAAAATTAATGAAAGCTGCGATTAAATTTGTAGACTTTAGAAAAGCCTGTTATCATAAATATAAAAAAAGCTTTTCTTATTGATATTGCTAAAGTTGGATTTAACATCTCAATTAAGTAAAATATATGTATATTAAACCTAATAAAATTAGCAATATATCTCTGTTTTCGATATCTATAACAATAGCTTTTAATGTTTTAATCGCTGAGTGTAAACTCGATTCCGCTTGTGTGCGCACTTTGCAAGGCGGGTGGAGGCTGAACAAAAACAACAAAAACTAACAAAAATCGTTTGAAATTTATGCGACGGGCTAAAATTAAATCGATAGACGCCGTGCTTAAATGTCGGCTAATGCAAAGCGGCAAAATAGCAAACAAATATCAATTCCAATACCAAGCCACAGCCACAGCCACAGCCGCCTGCCAACAACTGTGATAATTGCTGAAGCTTGTTGTTGTTGTTGCTGCTTGTGGGTTGTTTGTTGTTGAGTCACCTCAACCATACTACTAGCTCAATACAATATACGTACATATATAGCTTGTAAGCCACCTGTGCGCCTAGCCAACAGCGACGTCAGCAGCTTTTGGCTCTCAGCTAAGCTAAGCGCCGCCGGTCTTCAAAGCGAAAAAGGCTTTGGGTCTGCGCACTGCGCACCTGCGCCAATCGCTAGCCAGCTGCCAATCGTTGTACTCGTCTATCTCTTTCTTACTCACTCGCATATCATTCGCCCTTTCTCTTTCTTTTTTAAGCAGCATATGCTGGCGCCGCTCTCTTTCTCTCTGGCACGAAGCCTCATTTTTATTTTGTAAGCTTTAGTTTATTGTATTTTTGCTGTTGTTGTTTTTATTTGCTGGCAATTAGTCGCTGTCACTGTCGTTTTTCTAATTAGTTTACGAGCAGCTTGGCGCTGCTAGGCTGCTAACCTTTTCAATTGTTTCTTTTTTTGACTGCTTCCAGCCTCCCCTTAGACTCCACTACACCCTTCGCCAGTTTCAATTTTGAATTTCTTGTCGCCTGCGTGTCAATTCCGTTGGCATTTCAATTAAGTTATTTCAGCAATAGATAGGATACCACAACGAATCGAATACCCTGCTCCAGTATTATAGAGGAATTTTTTTTTGGTTTTTAGCTATTATTTATTTATTAATCTTGATGCAGTCATTTTTAATTACTTGTATACATATTTAAATTGTTTTTACGACTTAAAATATTTGTTTTTTAATTTTGATGTGGGATAATTAATACATGCTTATGTCCATTCTATTGCTTAAATTGTGTTTAAATACTAGTATATGACTTATCAGTTGATTTTCAAAAGTAACAGCTGCAGATTTTATTATTATTGCTTAACTAATTATTAGCGTGCCAAAACTTGTCTTGACTTTACTGTGTTTCAAGTGTCGGTTAAGTTCTCATAAACTGGCGTTTAAGCAAAAATATGTTAATTAACAGTAGAACAAGTTTTGTTATGCAGAAATTTATTAGATTTGTGACTCAAATCAATTGAAGTTTATCTAAAAATCTTCTTAAAAAAAAATTAGAGAACCAAATACTTACAAAAATTAGTTAGAAAAAGGTAAATTGATAAAGTTGTAATAGCATTTAGCTTAATTTAATGAAAATTTGCTTATCTCTTAATATTTATAAATGGGTTACAGAAAATAAAAAATAAATATTTAATTTGAAACATATAAAAAACAATTCGGACAGAAAAAAAGTTTATAAAACATAACAATATTTTTTTTTAATTGGCATGACTCAACTAACTGTGTTTCATAATAAATCGTTTCATTCGTTTTATACACGTAAAATTGTGAATGCCCACAAAAAGGTGCACACTGACACTGCGACATGCCCCAAAGCACATCCGCTACACATTGCGCATCAATCGCAACGTTTGATCAGCAAAATCAACAAAAAAAACAAAAAACAACAAAAACAAAAATACAGGTAAATGCATTTTGGAGAGTGAAAAGATCCGCTTAAGGCGCAATGTCTGCTGTCGGAAATTCAAGTGCACATTTCTCATTGATAAACAAAAAGAGACGCACTTCGATAACAATTAAAAGGCCCTATAAATTGCAAGTAAGTACGTTGTTCTCACTTTATCAACTTCGGACAGAGGACAGGTGTACCGAAAGCAAGTGAGAAGGCTTTCAATTGCTACAGATATGCCAGCAATATAAAAAACCCTCCGAAAAAAAATCAGTGTTGAGGAAAAGTACATTATGTACAATGAAATCCGGGCATTCGCAATTAATTTTAGCTTTGTGGCTAAAAAATCACGAAATGTACTTGGGAAAATTAGTGAATGAAAGACTTGGGGATACTCTGTATTTTCAAAACGGATTCAAGGATCTGATAAGTGAAGTTAAACTAAGATTTCAGTTTTATTCAACCCTTCGATTGGTGTGGAAAAGTGTTTAAAAGAGGTTTTGTTTCATCCTTTTATAGCTCTGCTTAGCTCGTCTCAATTTAAAAGCTATTTTTAGACATTTTAAGTACATTTTTACTCTTTACTACAAAGGCTAATCTTCCCAAAACTTTGTTGTATAATAAAAAGCAAAACCACAGCAGAAAATTAAGCGCAAAGCACTTGAAACTTTCATGCTTCGTATCAGGCCAAGTAATAAAACACAAAAACAAGGCAACAGGAGGTTTGTATTGCGGGCGGGGAGGGAGTGAACTGTAATAAATTTATCACCTTAATGCAAGCGCAAACAAAAAAGAAAAAAGAAAAAAAAAAAACAGCAACAAGAACATAATGCTAAAAGCGTGCGCCAGATAAGAACCTACGATCACTAATGGCAAAACCTTGGGCCTTGGCATAGCCCATTTAATGGGCGTGGCACGGCCGACTCGGTGCAACCACCTGTTGTGGAATTGGAGTGTGTGCGGATCAGGCGGGTTGAAAGGTGGAAAACATCAACACAACCCACACACAACATATACATACTTATAGTTTATGTATGTATTGGAAAGCACGTAGCACAAACGACTTTGACGACGACTGATAAGCGTAGCATGTCGTCTACTTATGCCACACACACACACACACACACAAACACACACACATATGCGACTTGAGTTTTGCACCGGCTTTGGACATCTGGCACTGATAAAGCTTCAACCCACAAAAAAAAAAAGAAAAGTAGAACTATGTGCGGGCGTTTAATGCGTAGCTGCCCCTGATAAGAACGAGGTGCTTTAGTACTTAAAGTGCACCCAAAAACTAATAAAATAATGTCGCTTAGAGAGTCCAATGAATCAAGTTTGTTCTATGTCGTCTTTCTATAAGTGTTTTTAAGTGTAAACAAATAAAAAAAAAACCGAAACGACGTCGTCATTTCATCAAAAAACAAAAAAAAATATATGTAGTTAAGAATTTGGAATTGCTTTGCACCTAAAGTTGATGGATGGGCGAGAGGTTCGGCGGTATGTGGTAGGTGACACTTGGCTGGGTGCAAGATGGGGTGCTTTATGGCCGTAAAGGCCAAGTGGGCACAGGTGTCAACTCATTCTAATACATACACAGTACATACATATATATAATTAGTGATATCGCAATAGGAACGAGTGCAAATAAACACATAAAGACGGCGAGAGATACTGTGGTGCACAGGTCTAACTTAACAAAAACCATATCGCTTGTTTTGTTTTGTGGGTTTTTTCTTAAACAATTTGAATTTCTAATCTGGTTTTTATCGGTGTGTTTTGTATTTTTTTATTTGTAGTTTTTGGTAGGTTTAATTCAGTCTGTGTCTTCCAAACTGGCTTTTATTTTTTAAACGGGGCCGGTTTTGTCAACAGGTGTTTTGCACTAATCGTATGGCGTATTTTTTTTTTTTGTTTCAGCTTAGTTTGTTTTTGAGATTTTGATAGACGCTTTAATTAATTTATGGCCTTTGCCATTCATTGAAATTGATTTTTTGTTTATAAGGCGTGGGAGAGGCGGAAGTTTTTGAAATTTGATGAATTAATGTGATTTTTTCTACAAGATGTTAATATATTTATTATTTACACTCAGTGTTAAGAAGAAATATGGTACGGTGTTGGAATGTTTGGAATGTCAATTTTTTAGTTTAAAAGAGTTTTCAAGTATAATAATGTTTTTGTTTACAGCAGAACAGTTTCAAAGTATTATAGAATATAACATTTAATTTTATGATTTTTAGTGTTTCATTTTAAATATATAGTAAAGCTTTTATGGGATTGAAATATTACTCAACTTGACGCTGTTTTTATTGACATTAATCGGTTATTTAAAGCTATAAAAAAATGCTATAAAAGAATTATATTTTTGTATTAAAGAAATACGTTTTACACGTCAAATTAAATTTATTATAAAAACATGTTTCTACAACATTATAATTAAATAAATAAATTTACAAAATAATTGGTGAAGAGTAAAAAACTAATTTTTCTAACAAAAATTTAGATTTTTTTTTATATGCCTGTAAAAAATGATTTCATCTCGCTTTCAAAAGCGAACATCTTTAATAGTTCGTCTGTCGCCCGAGGGCAATCAGTAAAACCAAAACTAACATATAATAGAAAAAATCATATTTATTTATCAAATTCAAAAAAAAATTCCATACCCAGTATTGATCTTCAGGATATTGACAGCAATTGAACCCACCGTTTGTATTAGTTCAACAAGCTGTTAACAATTGTTGATATTGTTATGGGTTTTCGCTGGTGTTACAATGTTGCGCATATATTTGTAGTTACAATTTTATTTTCAGTTCGTTCAGTTGGCATTAATAGTTGTTGTTGTTGTTGGAATATAAAAATGGTAATAAATATAAAACACAATTTTAAGGTTTCTTTTTTGCTTGCCTTAACGCTAATGTGTTAAACACGTCTTGGCCATTAAGCAAGCAAATACTAACGAGAGAGAGTGAGAGTGAGACAGAGTGAATGAGAGACAACATGACGTATGCGTTATGACAATGCCAAATGGCCAAATGAATTTTTGAGTTTTGGCTTTTTGATTGTTTTTGTTTTCTTGTGCGCCAAGACAGTTGGTGTTGTGTCTGCTTTGTTGGATATTGGCCCATTCGCACACCTGTTGGGCGCTCGGCGCTGTGTTGGCCATGGCCAAAAACATTTTTACAGGCATTCAAATTTTTTGCACACATGTGTGTTTGTTTGTGTGCGAGTGTGTTTCTGTTTTTGTTTTTGTTATTTACCAGCAGCTGACAACATTTTTTTTTCTGTTAGCAATGCTGATGATGACATAAAATGGAACAAATGGCCTATGAACAGCTCAAATTAAGGCAATGCAAACATTAGACCTACAAAACAAAAGCCACCACACACCAAAAAACACAACATTTGTCGACTCAACGCCCAATCTCCCTTCCTATTCCTTCTGTCATCTGTGCTCTATAACTCGCGGTGTAAAATTTATTCAAAGCCTCTTGACTCTGTGTGTGTGTACCAGTCGAAATATTCAACCCCCTGTAATGTGAATGGGGTGTGTTTTGCTGATGAGTGCTGCTGAGTGCTTGAGTGTTGCAAGCCATGTCGTCCGACCCCATCGCCACTGCGACCCTCGCCATCACTTTGACAATTTTGATCCCTTTGTTAAGTGTTTTTTGTTTTCAGTGTCCTGCTCTGATGTTATTATTACGTTTGTTTAGCTCATTTGTCGCGCTGCCAATGAGCGAACAAATTGCCAAGCTATAAGTTCATATTAAAATCTGCGCCAGCAGCACAATTAGATCTGCCACGCCCACCAGCAGCCACCTGTTTCTTAATACATTTCACATTGCACATTTGTCATCGCTTCGCCTCACACCTGCTACGCTCTATGATTGATTGTATTTGATCCGCATTTATACAATTCAAATATAAAAATAAATAAAACTGTCACAAAGCCATTATAACGTTTTGAATTTTGTTGTTTCACGCAGGTGGCAGATGTTTATTATACTTTGTTTGTTTTTTTTTATATACTTGAAATAGCATTATTTGGCAGTGGTAAAAAATCAGCTAAGCTAAATAATGCGATTGCTGAGAAATGTGCTAAAAATATTGAAATCATCTAAAATATATTTTATTTATATACAAGTTATCAGAGTAGAAAGTTTTTTCATTTAATTTTTGCTAACCGAATAAGTTTTGCCAATTCGTTTTTTTTTATAATAAATCAATCTTTTTTCCATCAAACACACTCGATTACGTACTCTGCACAACAAGCGTTGCCAGATTGCTTGTTTTGTTTAAGTCAATTTAAGGAATAGCGTAGCCAGATCCCAGTTATTAAATCAAGACAAGCTAATAATTGCCGTTGTTATTTGATTGACTTTCATGATAACTTCCTATTGAATAACAGCTTTAATAACGCTAATCATACTTATCTATTATACACAAAATTGATATATTATTATCAATATACTTTCGATTTGGGTGCAAATCTAATCGATTCTTTTATTTAGATATATCTTTTTTTGCCTTAATCTAACAAATAATTGAATGTATCTAAAAATTAATTAATGTGCGTAATAAAAGCAATATTTACAATTGCCGCTTTAGGGATATTACTGAAGAAACTATTTTCCGAAATACAAAAAAAAAACTTTATTAGTTTTTATCAACAATTATTATTGGTACTTCCCAACTTGAGCGCAAAACAAATCGAATTATGATCTAATTTATTTGGTAAATTCGTTAGTTTGGACATTTAAAGCCTAGTTGATAACGGAATGTGTACTTTATAGTAATGAAATTACGATTATAGGCAATATTTAAGATGATGTAAAATTTCACTTTATTGCATCGATATTCTAGGAATTTTGTTTGTGTATTAATATAAACGCATATTAATATTTTATGACTAATTGATGCGGCTATGAATCAAGTAAAGATGTGTGTAGTTGAACGCCATTTTGTACTAGTTACCCCCCCTTCCAACTGCAACCCCCAACAGTTGACATCGGACCAATCAACCTGCGCAATAAGCTTTGGTAATTGAAGCGCAAATAGTTAGTACAAAAACAAATGGAATTATCTACGTAGCAAAAACACACACACACACAACATTTGAATTGAGTAATTACGCTTCTCAGTGCATTGGGACCCCCCCCCCCCCATATGTACATATATCTTTATACTGGCATAGATACGGCCGTTGGTTGATAGCGTTCCATGTGAAATCAAGTGCATAACACCTGAGCAAATGAAATAAATGCCATACATTTGAGTTAAGACGCTCGTCATTGGCATTTTGAGCAAGCACAGGTGGCATTGCCACGCCCAATGCGAAGTCGGCCTTAATGTTGCACTCGGCATTTGGGCCAAGAGACATGCTTATCAGCCAAATGCTTCCGCTGTTGCTTGGGTACAGTTTTGTTTGCTGTTGTTCCGTTTTTTTTTTACTTTTTTTTTTTGCTGATAAAGCGTTGCTTTCATTTGTTTGCACTGGAAATTGCGGTATATGTATTTAGAGAGTAGTACGGCGAGTCGAGTAATGTTCTGCACTGTGAGTACTGTGAGTACTCGCTATATGTGTTATCTTCATTTGGTTGATGACGCGTGTTTTTTTTTTTTTTTTTGCGCCCCTATCGTTTAAAACCTAAAGAGTCCCTTGGGCATTTGGCATTTCTACATTAAAAATGTCGCCCACGTCATCGTTAGGTAAAGTATTTTTTTTTGTTTGTTTTTTATTGAAACAACTCCACACACACTCCATATGTAGTTGATAGTATGTGAGTGTCTGTATATTGGCCTCAAAAAATATTCGGGCAAATGTTGCTCGTAAACTGCAAACATTATGCAGCTGCTGCCGTCGAACATGAAAAACAATTTAGAAACGCCACAAATCAGCGGCTCAATGACCGCGAATGCAATTGCAACAGCAACAACTGCAAACTGCACTTAGAAAAACAATCTAGTCAAATGGTTTAGAAAGTGTATGTAATAAAAGTACGTTGCTTTCTTTCTTAAATATAGCGTGGCTTTAAAAACAAACTTTATACCATATAAAAGTGTTCAAAAAGGTAGCTTTAAAGCGATTTTAAACGTAAGTTAAATGATTTGTTTTTGAAAATATCATAAATTTTTTATTATGATTTTAGATAATATCTTGTTTATAAACTTTTTGAATTGTTTAATTTTTTAGTTCCACAAATTTGATAAAAAAGAAACCACTAAGTTTAATTTAAAGTCTAAAACTTTCTTTAATCGATTAAATCTTTAAGGAAGCTTAATTTTTAGCGCAATAATTCAACCATGAATAATTTTGAATATTTTCGTTGCGATAATTATCTATGTGTAGCTGCAACACAACTAAAGATACAGATACAGAGCGCAATCAATAAAGCGCAATGCATTTGCAACAGGTGCAACCGAGGAGGCAGCCAAATGACAGGGCAGCCAAATAAAGGCAGGTGGAAGAAGGGAAAGCAAAGGTTGGGGGGCGTAAACTGGCTGCTGTTACCTCCTGATGACACCATTCGCCGATGAATATGAATATAGTAGTAGTTTTTGTGCCCCGCAGCAGTGGGTGGCAACTCTGGCCTGAAAGCTGTCAATGATGTGTTGCAGCTGTGCGCCACATGTTGCTGGCGGGCCGCTGCTGTTGGGGCGGGGTCTGCTGCTGCTGCTGCTGTTGTTGTTGTTGGGCGCCCATTAGCGGACAGGCAGCACGAAATGAGCACAGCAGCTGCAGGTGCGCATATAGCCAGAATGTTGACAAATTTACAGCAAGCAGGCCGCTCAGCTAAAAAAAAAAAAATGGCCGATGGCAATACATTCAGTCTGTCCGCCCGTGAGATGACTAAACACACACAGCGGACGAATTGATGAACGCTAAATGGCCAACAGATTTATGGCCAACAACGCCTGCAAGCGGAGCAACTATATAAAAATTTATATATGTATATATGTAGATAGTATTGCTATATAACAACTAGTTTTGTGTGGCCGACTTTCAATGTTACTCATACGCACCTGTGACCGTCGTCTGTCTGTCTTTCGGTCCGCGACGACATTCATTTGCAATATTTTCACGCTGCTTGAGTTGTCACAACAATTGACACTTAAAGTTTTTAAATACTACATGCCTCAAATAATGCTGCTGCTGCTGCTGCTGTTGCTGTGCAATTGGCAACGGTTTGTTTGCCGCGGGCCGGCCGGCCGGCTGGCTGTGTGTGGCAACCAATGAAAGACACATCGACAGCAGCTGCGCGCCAAATTAACAAAAATTTGTAAAAGTCGAAGAAAACAAAGTAAAATTATGTGTCTAATTTGAAACAAAAAATTTTCAAAAATATTTCATGCACTAATTTATGGCATTCATAAACAAAAAAAAAAAACAAGAGAAAACCCAAATACCAAAAGCAAACTCACATCAAAACTCAAGGTAGATAAGGCAATAAAAAGATATAGAAAATGCTAAAATTATTTAATAAGACTTGACAAACATAAAAATTAAATGAGAGCCAGTGAACAATAAACTTGAGCATTTAAAAATAATTTAATAAAAACTTTTAACTAGGTGTTTAAATTGTGAAACCAACTCTTTAATATATATACTAGATGTATTTTTAACTGCTCATTTTGCTTGATATTCAGCATGAGCCAAGAATTCTGAAAAAAACTAAACAATAAATCTAATGATAGTTTTTTTATTTTTCTGGTCATAAACTATGTGGCAAGCATTAAATAACCAAAGGTCAATAAAGTCAAGCCATTAATATGGTAAATACAATTAATTAATTAAACAATCAAATACCATATAAAGTTCAATGATTTATGAAGTTAAAATGTTAATTGAAATACGTTTCAACACAATTTAAGTCTTAATATTATTTATTTTAATTTAATAGGTTAAAAATATATATATTTTCTGGCTTTGAAACTTTTCTAAATTTCTATCATAACTTTTTCGTCATAACAAGATATATAATTTAAGCTACAAACAGTTGATAATAGCAACTACTTTTAAGCTATACACATTAATTTAGTAATGTTAACTAGCTGAGTTGTTATTTTTGTGTTCAATTAGCGACTCAATTTGTAAAAGATTTTTCAAAAATTTTATTGATGAACGACCGCAAATTGGGAAGTATGTAATGAAGTGTTCACGGCATGTCTTTAAGTGCCGCTTCAATTATTGAATTAAAATTATTACAAAAATAATTTGACAACAATTGCTGTAATAGTTAAAATTAGCTTTCACAGCAGAAACCTTTTAAATACATATATACATACGCACGAGCTTACATATGTTCATTGCTAATGGCAGCTGCTTTTTTTCGCCAGCAGTTCCCAATTTCCTGGCAACTTTCCAGCTAGTAGCCAGCTGCTGCACAGTTAACAAAAAGCAACAACAGCAACAAACATTTTGCCACTTTAACGTTTGAATTAAACGCCAACATTAATTAACTTGCAATTTAGCATAAATACATCATCGCTCAAACATGGATTGTAAAGTTGCAAGTTGCAAAGTTTCAGTTCACAGACGCCTTGCTTCATTTCACTTTGCTTCGAGGAAAACTCGTCGCTGCCAATTGGAAAACTGCTCCAGTTTAAGCCGGTGCACGTTTTCGACAGGCAGCAGCAGCCGCAGCAGCAGCAGCAGCAACAGCAGGTAGCCAACCAGCCAAGCAGCTAACTTGGCCGGCCACCTGTTGCCGTCTGTATTGGCAATACCTTGGCCATTTTGGTTAGTCAGCCGCTGGGAAATACCAGTTAACTGGGCGCATGTGCTTGTTGCTAAATGCACATAGAGAAAAAATTGTTATTATTTTCAATATATATTTTTTTAACAAAAAAATTTGTAATAAGGTTAAAGTTGTAACTTGTAACATTTTGAGGAACAAAGACTGGAGTTTTTATACTCGATACCGAAGGTAAAGAGTATATTGGGTTTGTGCAATGTCCGTCATGGTGTCTGTCCGTCCGTCCGTCTGTCCGTCTGTCCGTCTGTCCGTCTGTATGTTCGCAACTTTTTTCCACACCCTTCAAGTTAGAGACTTCAAACTTTGCAAATCTCTTTATCTATGGCATAGTAAATTAAAGTGTCAAGATTGGAGTTCTACGATAACTAGGAGGCTGGCAAATCGATAAACTCGATAACGCAAAATCGATAGATCCAGCTATTTCGCAAGCCCTTACAGCTAGAACTACCAAATTTGGAGAGAAAATAGCTACTAACAATCCCCAAAAAACTGCATCAAAAATTTTGGAGCCACGCCCACCCATTCCGCCCCCAGCCCCCCCGCAGTTTAACACTAAAAATGCCTATATCTTCGACAGTTTTTTAGCTAGACCCACCAAATTTGGTGCCAAGATAGGTGTTGACGATCTCCAACCAAATTCATAAAAACTTTGGATGCCACGCCCATCTATACTGCCCTATCCGCCCTCAACCACCCCAAAGCTTCGCTAAAAACGGTAGTGCGTGTATCTTCCATAGTGTTTGAGCTAGAGTCACAAAATTTGGTAGGTAGATAACTGGTAATGATCCCCCAAAAACTGCATCAAAGTTTTGGAGCCCCACCCACCCATTCAGCCCCCAGCACCCCCGCAGTGTAAAAACAGAAATGCTTACATCTTTTACAGTTTTTGAGTTAGAGCCACCAAATTTTGTGCCAAAATAGGTAATTATAACCCCCAAAAAAATTCATAAAAACTTTGGATACCACGCCAATCCATACTGCCCAAGCTGCCCCAAACCGCCCCAATGCTTCACTAAAAACGGGAATGCGTGTATTTTCCAAAGCGTTTAGGCTAGAGTCACCAAATTTGGTAGGAAAATAGCTATTAAGGATCGTCAAAAAACTGCATCAAAGTTTTGGAGCCACGCCCCCCGTTCCCCAGCCCCCTGCATTTTGAAATCAAAAACGCCTATATTTTCCACATTTTTTGAGCTAGAGACGCCAAATTTGATGCCAAGATTGGTGATGAAGAAACCCAAAAATTTTGGATGGCGGCCCCACCCATACCGCCCCCAGCCCCCCTTCACCATATTCTACTAACTTTGAGCTAGAGTCACCAAATTTGGTATGAAGATAGCAATTAACATCATAAATAGATCTGTAGCAAAAATTTTGATGCCACGCCCCCATACCGCCCCAGCCCCTACCTTTAACAAACTTTGAGCTAGAGTCACCAAATTTAGAAGGAAGATAGCTTTTTGGCATCCCCATCTGCACCAGACAATCGTTGAGGCAGCGTACACCCCTGCCGTATCCACACACCATTGCAATCAGCTCTCTTTTAATCTGTTTTACTACTGGTATCGAGTATACCGCAGTCGGGTGGGTCCGACTGCAACGTTTCTACTTGTTTTTTGTTTAATTTTTTAGATTTCAAAACTCTTAGTTGTATCAACTACGTGGTCAACTATAAATTTCGAATGTTGTTGAAATATTATTAAACAATTAAATTGGATTACTTTATTATTTCATTTTGCTAAGTTTCAAAAAATGAATCCACTTAACAATTTGTTATAATATTTTCAGCCATTATCGTTTTGTCCAAGTGTATTTAGCTAGTGTTTTGTTGTTGTTGCAAGTTTTGCTCGTTGAAGTGTTGCGCAGACGCCGTGGGCCGTCGCCTTGCCGCCAAATCGCCAGTTTGTTACAGTTATAACTCGGCCAGTGGCCTCAGTGCTGCCTGCACCAGTTGCAGGCAAAGAGAGTTGCATGCAGATTGGCAGCGATAAGAAGAACTACCTAGCTGCTGCTTGTTGCAGTAAGCAGCACACTTGCAATTGCAACTGCTGCCAATTCCACTACAATATACTTACATTCAAGTCTATTGGCAGCTTTGCATCTTTTGCATGCACATCTAATGGCCTTTTCTTTTGACGTCTAATTGCGGGGCGTTGTTTTAAAGTGTTTTTTTTGTTTTTGTTTTTTTCTGGCTTGCAATTTGTCTAAATGACACTAACTAATTGTAAGACTAACGCCCCATAAATGGAGCTGGAAGCGAAAGAAAAAGAGAAAGAGGGACAGACAATGGGGATTCGCACACTTTCACCTACGTGAAATGAACATTCTATTGGGCAGGTGTTGTTGCACACACACAGTTGGGGGGCACGCTAGAGAAAGGTGCATCTTTGCCCGTTAGGATTGGGCAATTATGCGTGACAAGGTCTGAAAAATACAACATAAACATAGAAACATGAGAAGGTCTCAAGGGAAAGGAGTTACTTAGTCAACAAAGACTTAAACGGGAAAGTTATTTATTTTAGAGTGGCCAATGCCAAAGACTTTGCTAGCTACTTAATAGAAAATTTCTTTCACAAAGAACTCTTGATATAACTTTGTACCCGACATAAACCTTTGAAATCGAAAAATTTGAATTTAGCATTTAACTTCTAGATCAGTTTAGGCTGTGTGTTAATAACATTAGCTCAAATGATTATTTCGTTAAGAACAGCAAGCGCTATTCTCAAATTTTCTATATCTTTGAGTATATTTTCCATCTGAAATAGACTTTGCTTTGTGGAAATTCCCTTGGGTTTCTTGATACACCTTAGATTTTCCAATGCGCAATTCAATTCAATTCAATTTCAATTATTGCAAGCGAAGCTTAGCTTAGCTAACCTATCCTAACTTAATTTAACTTAGCCTGAGCACAATTTTATTCAGACATTGATTTTGCTTTTAAATGCAGTAATTAAACATACAATTTTTGTTCTGTATGATTATTTTTTTGCACGGCATCATTACCATTTTTGCGATGTAAATAATGACTTAATTTAAGAGCCAACTCAATCGAACTATTTACTGCACTCAAAAAAAAAAAAACACAAAAAACAGAAGTAGTAATGATGGCGCCTTAAAATGCATTGAAATGTGTTAATAGTTTGAAATAATGATATTAACTTTTTTCGTTGATTGAGGCTTAGGCAGATGTTTTATTTTTATTGCAGCAATTGTTGTTGTTTTTTGTTATTGTTGCATATGGACTAAACTGCAGGTGCACTATGGCGAATTTTTATAACATTTTTGCTAATTGAAATTGTTTGCATTGCCGTTATGCACATGTAGAAACAACACGCTGCCTGAATGAATGCATTTGTTTATAAACAGAGAGAGAGAGAGAGAGGTGAATTGTGCAATAAAAAGCCAAAAGGAATTGAAATTTATGATCAAGCTGAGATAGCAAATGGTGCGCTTTAGTGCCAGTGAAAAGCGATAAAAGTGCTCTCTCTCCCCCGTCCCCCGTCCGTCTACCGGACTACCGACTACCACTAACAAATATAATTAGAAAATGGCAAGAAAATTGCACCTGTTTTAATACTACTATGCCGACGAACACAAAGGCGCTGATTGAATATGCGAATCTCAATCTAAATGTGAATGTGAATGTTAATGTGAGACTATATATGAATGAAATATGCGCCAATGTTATTGTTGGGGTGCATAATAGACACACACACACAGACAGACAGACCGGATGGTGGGGGTTTTGGTTGGCGTGGATGTGGATGTGTGGCGTGTAAGGGGTAAACATCTATGAATTCATTATGCAGCCAGCAGTCAGCAAAGCAACACCTGCCAGCTCATATAGTTTAGCCAGCAGGCAGCTAGCAGCAAACATGGCCCACAGCAACAGCAGCAGCAGCAGCAACATTTTGCTCAACATTGCAGCTGCAGCATGCAAAGCTACAACAACAACAACAAAAACAGTGCAACTGCTGCACTTGTAATTCATTTGAGCAAACGAAAACTAAATAAGCTTGGAAGGGGGCTGGTTTTTATTTTTTTTTATTGTGTTGCATGCAACTTGGAAAGTTAAGCGGCAATAATCGAAAGATGCTCCTCTTGTTGCTCGCTTGTTGTTGTTACCAAAGCGTTTTGTCAGAAATTATGTTTATTTATTGGCCAAGTGGCTGGCTGGCTGGCTGGCTGTGTCTCTCGACTATTGTATTGTGTTTACCCAGATACTAGCACAATGTTGCAATTGTTTACATTTAGACACAAACTTGCCCTACCAATAAAAAGCGAAGAGTGAAAGATTAACAATAAGCAAGGCAAAGGTTTGTTTTTTGTTGTTGTTCTTAACTACATTACAAATATGGTACCGTGTTCTTGCCAAGAAATATTCGTAAATTGCTCAAAAAAGCTGTTCGTTTATCTTAAAATTGTAGATGCAGTGTTAACAAGTTAAATAAACGATAAGATACAATGTTTAACTTGATTACAAGATTATGAAATTTATTTTTAAGATTAAATCTTAAGTGACATTTTAATGTTTCCTTAACTTGGATGCATTTATTGATTATCTCTTCACTTAAACTATGAACTATTTGTCGATTTTCTTTCCTTAACAACTCAGTTTTATTGACAATATATTGATTAGTAAATTTAATTATATCTTATGCCAACAACTTAATTCCTTAAATTTCAATCTTTTAATCGACTTTTAGAAACTAAATTTGTTGAATTCCATTTTGGATTCAAGACAATTTTCTTTAGTTCCTTTTTGATCTTCGGATGCAGTTGAAAGGTCATAAATGCAACGATTTGTCTGGATGCTTAAAGTAAATCCCTAGCAATAATAAATACACACACACACTCAGTCCAAAAGCAGGAATCCCAACATTGTTTTCCAAAAGTCAAATAGTCGAAGACAAACAGTCAAACATAATAAACTGTCAACAGGCAACAGAAGCCGCAAAACACTTTTTGACAATCAAAATAGACACGCGACGATGGCAATTTTGACTTCATACCGTACCGTACCGAAACCAAACCCAAACCGAACCAAACCAAACCGAACCAAAAATCAAATGACAAATGAGAATTTTTAAGCCAAGAGCCAGCGCTGACGTGAAGTGAATTTTCCAATTGGAAATTAAGTTAAAGATGCATGTTTGTCTATTTTGGACTTTGAAATTGTGTTGCGTTGCAACATTTGTTGCCATAAATCATGCGGCCAGCTGGTTGGTGGCAACTAATTTTTTTTTTTGTTTTTTGGGAGAAAACCAAGAAACTAAAAAAATCAATTAAGTTTAAGTTTTTGGTATAACAAAAAATATACGCACACACACGTACAACATACAGTTGCAATTGAGTTGTCAATCAGAGGCTGATTTTTGTCGCCGTTTGCCGTCAATCGGCAACAATAATCACAGTAACAGCAACAATTGCAAGCGGCCATCAATTATTTGTATGAATGTTGCTGTTGCTGTTGTGTTTTTGTTATCGTTGTTGTTGTATTCTGTTGCACGTGCGTCGCTGCTGCCGCATTGCATGTTGCTGGCTCATTAGTTTGGCTTTTATTTTTGGAAAAGCCAACGCGACGCATTGTGCCGGCTGACTGTCTGCCACAAAAATCAGTATGTTGTTGTTGTTGTTGTTGTTTTGTGTTGTCGTTGCAGTTGTCGATCGTTAGTTGCCAGCGCTGTCGTCTGTCGCTGTTGCCACTGATGCTGCCACTGCTGCTGATCGTCGATCGTTGCACCAAAAAAATTATTAATAGACCTTTGTCTGTTGTTGTCGTTGTTGTTGCAGCAGCAACAGTTGCTGCTGTTGCTGTTGGCAAATGCCAAACGCTGCAATTGTTGCTGTCATTGTTCTGTTACACTTGCAATCGCTTCATTTATTATTGTCGCGACTCTTGCGACTCCCCTTATATATCCCCTTCACAGTCCCATCAGTCAGTCAGTCAGGCAGACAGGCAGACAGCCAGAGAGCTCTTCAGTCTGTTAGTTTGTAAGTCAGTCAGTTGTCGCGGTCGTTGGCTCACACAACAGTGTCTCCCAATTGTAGACGCCATCGCGCCATAGCCATCCATAGCTTCTATACGTAAAGACAGACACCTAAATTTAATGCGACAACCGTCAACCAGCTGCATTCAATTATTTAGTCGCAAATTGTCATCATCATCATCAACATCAGCATCATCATCATCCACATCATCACATCACATTGCAATGAGTATATATTACACTCGATTGTGTGTGTGTGTGTGTGTGTGTTTTTTTTGTCTAGCCGTCGAAGCAGACAATAAAACATCATTAAAAATCAGAGGCGTTGTAACATGCTCTGCAAATATTTTAATTGTTTTTCATTTTCATATCTATTTTGCTTGAAAATTTTGTGCTATGAATTTGATTTCTTAATCATTCATTTGTTTACAAGATATTGTTATTATTAAATAATGTTTTCTATAGGTCATTGTGTTCTTAAGAAACTAATTTAATTTTTTTAAGTTTTTTATACCAATCTCTTACTAATCTAATTTTTTATCTTATTGATTTCAGGCTTAATTTCGGGTAAGTCTGACAACAAAATTTACAAAAATCTCTTTCAAGCTAAACTTTATGCAAATAACTACGTAAACTACGTACAACAAACTCATTATGAACAAACAAAAAGTTTTGAATATACAACGAATATGGTATACACCCCTTGGGCACTGCTCATTTAAATATATTTCATTCAAAAATCAATCAAAAATCAAACAAATATTCATTCATTATAAGCGAAACAAAACCGCGCCCCTTTCAAGCCTTAACAAAGCATTCTTTTTATTTTACATATTAATAATAGGTTTTTTTTGTTTTTTAAGAGGGTTCGGCAAGGTGAATAGGGTTGCCTTAGCACACCTGTGCGACTTTTCAGTCTCTTATATATATAACTTTTTTGTATTTTTAATTTAAATACCGTGGCAGTTGGTGCAAGAAATTAAATTAACATTGTGGCTGGCAATCAATCAACATGGATGGAATTGTTAAGACCAAAGTACTAAAGCCGCAAATTAGAGAAAACTAATTCATCAGGCACAACGAACAACAACAAAAAATAAAAGTTCATTTGCATTGGATAAGAGAGTTAGAGAGTGAGAGAGAGAGAGGGGTTGTCCGTCGTCCAGTTAAGTAAAATCCAACTAATGAAACAAAATGAAACCTTATGTTCAGTACAAATTTTTGCCGACATAAGGAGAACTATATAATGGAACATATGGATGCCGTGTCGAATGATGTGAATGTTGTTGGGGAGCTGTTTTTGTTGTTGAAATGCAGGATAGTCACAGAATATTCATGGGCTTAAGCCATTGAAGTGCATTTTGTGGCATGTGTCGTTTAATTATGCTAAAAGCTAACAGCAACAGCAACAACAAAAACGACAATCAACACAAGTCAAACAAGGCAAAAGCAACAACAACAACAACAACTGAATGGGATGGCCATTGATACACTACTGAAGAGGGTGCTAAGCGCAACAACAACCCCTTTTCCTGTCCCTTCACATAAGTAGAGCATTAAGATAGACATGCCCTTTGGGAAATTTGTAAGGACAGCTGACTGACAGACAACTGTTCAAAAATGTGGCCTACTAGCACGTTTATCAGCCCATTTCACAAACCAATCCCACTCACTTAAACTCCAAATTACTTTTCTTCAGTTTTTTTTGTTGTTTTTTTTTTCCTTGCTAATATGCTGCATTAATACCAAGTTGATGATGACCAATGGTCGTCATGATTCTGCTAGCGAGAGAGACTGAGAGATCTTTATCAACACGTCATGCTTAAGTCTTCATTAGCGACGTCTTCAAGTGGCCAACAAACAAACAGACACACACACACACATAATGATCATCAACATCATGCAGCTTAAGCGAAAATTGCTTAGACGCGCGCTAACGTGTCTAACTGCCAAACAGCACGCGGACTTCCAAACCAACTCCATGTAGTCTCTTACAGTGCCGCAATGACAGTGGACATCTGGTAGGCACTGTGGTAATCAATATTAGAATAATAAATAAGTGTCTTGATTAGTTAAGAATTATAAGCCAAAAATCGAATGTAAATATTTTGACGGCATCCTTTTTACTTTTTTGTATGTTTTCTGTGAAATCTTCTTCAAATTGTGCTCGCTTGTACTAGTCAATTTTAATTTGTGAATTGTTGTAAATAACAACAGAATATTTAAAATCAAATAAATAATTATTATAAAAATTGTTTCTCAATGTTTTAGGATATTTCAAACGTGTTTTCACTCAGAAATGTTTAGTAAGTATTTTTTCTTCAACAAAATCAGCATTCTGTACATATTCTACAACGTCAAACGCAACAATATCAAAAAAGTTTCATTCTCAACTTGAACAATTTCTTACCTATTAGTTGTTTCTCTCTCTCTGTTTTTCATTCAATTTCAATGACTCTAAACACAGTGTGCCTAAAGACTCGTCCGCTGTCCAGCATGACTACCGGTATTAGCTGCTCCAGCTGTAGTCTCGCCTGTGTGTTCCAGCTTAAAACACACTCACAAGTCGGGGCCCAAAACACTATTTATTTTTTTTCGGCTAAGTTGCGCACGCGAAAATGCAGCCACAAATTTCCCGCTGTGTGGCGTGGCCAAGACGCCACAGAGCTCAGCTAACGCGACTCGAGCTTAGTTGAAGCCGCGTTCGAGCTGCATTGCCTTCATGTTTTTCACGCTGTTGTTGCATATTTCACACACAGCTTGCGGCAACACCTCGTGCAGCAGCAGCAGCAGCAATAGCAGGACCCCTTCTCACCCCTTTGTATGTCCAACTAACTTGGTTAGAAAATTAGTGCAAAATAGTCAATGTGTGTATGTGTGTGTTGGTGTGTTTTGGGGTGCATAAATTTGTGTGCATGATCGGCAGCAATAATTTTATTTGTTTACGATTATGTTCGCTGCCCAAACACAGGCGAACAAGCGATCTCAGTCGCGTCACTCATACGCCCCGACGACAGCAGCAGCAACGATCCACATAGTAGACTTTGTGGCAACCGTATCCAGCTGGCCGAAAATGGTTTTGGGCCAACTTCTTGGCTTGCTGTTGTCGCTGTTGTTTGTTGTTGTTGTTGTTGTTTGGCAGGCGCCTGCTTCTCGGTCGCTCCTTCAATTCATGTGAAAATTGCTATAAATTTGCAACAGTTTTTTATTATTGTTGTTGTTGTTGTTTTTGGTTTTTTGCGTTGGTCTAGGGATTTATTGTTTATTGAAATTGCCACAAAACGGTGCAAAATAATGAGAAAATCGCTGCAGTTGGACAGTTTTATGTTTTCATTTCAAAACTTGTTTGCATTTTGTAGCAATTTGAGTCATGTAACCGTAGACGTCATTAAATCCTAAGATTGAACATTAAAATCTCTGATTTCCATTTCTCAAAATTCTCTCCTTTAAACGCCACGTGTAGCTCTTTTGTTTGTGTCATTGGAGTGAACATCATATCCCTTGGCTTGTTAATTTTTATGTTTTTGTCTGCTTGTGTTGTGTCTGGGTAAGAACAGAAATCACATCTAATCAAGATTGATAGCGCGTAACGCATTTATGTCTGACTTTCGACACCGTTTCGCTTTTGCAACCCCCGCAACACAATAGTATTCTGATTCCAAGTTCAACCCCCAAAATCTGTTTGCCACATTTGTGCATTTGTTGGTCAAATGTTTATGCCGCAAGTTTCACACACACACAAAGGCGACATCAACAATCCAACAACAGGGAACCCAATAACCAAAACACAATACTCAAAGCCCACATGAGCCATTAGCGACGGCTGCGTTGATTAAGTTATAAAATGCGATTTCTGCAGTTTCTTTGAGACTTTATTAAATGCTCATTGCATAATTGCATCAAGTATGCTGTGCTGTGCTTCTGATGGCAAACGTTTTGCAGGTTAAAACAACCTTTTATCTCTATTTTAGTTCTTTAAGAACCTAAGTCTTAACTCCAAACCATGTTTCTTTCAGTAATTTAAAGGTATTTTTTTAGATTTTATATCAATATTTCATTGCTATTATGTTTTTAAGTTCATCTCATTATCAAATCCTTTTAAAACTTCTTGTTCCTTGTGTTTTACAGCCCTTAAACAATAATAATTAGCAGTGTACTTGAGCACAGCTGGCGATTTTGGTCATTGACCAACTGTCGAAGCGACTTGCACTGACAATTTGAACAGATTTCTCGTTTGAATGGCAAATATTTGCCGCTAAAACAAATAATGCATTTTATGCATCGCCGTCACGGAAATTATAAAACAAATGTACGAAATTCGTATTTTAGCTGATTGTTTTGTATTTATTTTTGTGTGTGTTTTCAGAACATTTGCCAATAATTTGCACGTAAGTCTGTGCACATTTTTTTGTACTTTTGGCCAGCATGCCTTCTTGGGGGGATGAAAAAACTAAACGAGAATAACGTTAAGGCTGAGCAACTAGACAAATATCCTGTAGACTTTAAATACAAATGTGAATAACTAATAAGAAATATTTTTATTTGCATGTTCAAATGTTTTGAAACCGTTTTAATAAATGTTTGGTATGTAAAATTAACTTTATTGAATACAATAATATTGTAAAAATATTAAAAATTATGTAAAATTTATGCAAACAGAGCTATAAGTTGGCTGTAATTTTAATTGGGAATCAAAAAAAATCTTTCTTAAACTAGTATTTATAATTTTCATTGAAGTAAAAACGTTTTTATATCAGAACCATTTAATAATACATATAACATTTTGCTATAAAATGTTTTTATTAGCTCAAAACACCCTTATCTTGATCTAAGTATATACAGGGCATCAAGACAATAGTGCAAATGTTTGATTGCGAGTGTTTGAGTGCGTGACTGAGTGCGTATATGAGTGGGCATTAGAGGTGCCATCAATCGATTACGTTTCCAAGCAGACTACACCAGTCAACCCTCGAGTTTCTTTGGTTGCCGCTACTACTGTTGAAAATTGTCCAATGACACGAAATCTGTGCAATTAACTTAATTAAAATGGAATAACAAGTGCTCAGCAATCGCAAAATGTTTGCTTCTAAGCCTGGTAGTCAGACAACTACTACTCAGAGCACACACCACTCCCTCGTGGTTGTGTTGTTGTCAGCTTGTTTGCCTTTGTGCTTAAACAAATGTCAACCTTTTTATTTTTCGGAGTACTCAAGTGTTGTGGCTGAGTTCTGTTTGCTTTGCGTATAGAGTACAAATGGTTATAAATAATTTTAATATGAACATGCACTAAAACTGAAATTGCTTGACAAATATGCACAAGTTGATTTGGGTACTGTTTGATTTGACTAACTAATTAAAATGGGGGGGCCTTGAGACTACTAGATACGACACAATAACAAATAGCTTGAAGGGATTGTGTATTCAATGTAATTGAAATGTTCTAAGTTTTGTTTGTGTGAAATAAATTGGAAAAAGCTTCTGGTTGTTAAGTAGATAAATAAGTTGTAGCTTTGTCGTAGTGCATAAAATATAATATTATAGTGTCGAACTTTCGTTAATATATAAAACTAATCTTATTTAACCTGGAATGAACATTTTATTTTTTCAAATTCAGAGTTTCTTATTCTTCTTCTTCTTGATTCTGTTTTCTGTTTTTTATCCCTCAATATATTTTATTATCTTTAGTGATTTTTATTCATAATATATTTCTGCACATTATTCTCGAATTTTTCATTAAAGACATTCCTTTACTTTCAACAAGAATTCAACTCGCCTTCTCTGGGGTGAAAACAAATAAAATACCTATGCATTGACATTTTCATTTGTTCTATTCATCGTTTTATTTTATTTTTTTCACATTTCCCTTGCTTCTGTTAGCGGCACGAATTCATGCAGCTGCAAAAGTCAATATGCGTGGCATGTTCTTACCGCTCAGATTTCAATGGCTAACAAATAGCTTTAAGGCTTGCAAAATCAGCCACAGATACCGCTCAGAGAACAAGCCAAACTTTAATGGAACTGAACTGTGAACTGGAGAAATCAACAAACCGAAACGAAGCGAAGCGACTGCCATGACAGCAACTCAAACTTCCTGTTTCGTTTCGTTTCGTTCGTTTCCATTTTTCCGGCTAAAAGCTTTCAAGGCAAATTTATTACGCCCAACACCCCTCACAAAAACCCCACTTATTGTTAGTGTGGGGTTTTTTGGGGGGCGCAGCACAGCAAGAATTCTAATAAATGTCAGACGCTCCCCGAAAGCAAATTCCATTTGATGAACTCGCAAGTGTGCACGTGCAAAGTCTCTGCTAGGACTTGCCACAGGGCTGAAATGACGCCGAAACAACTAACCAACCAACCCCCAACAAAATGTTGGAAAAGTTAACGAGTTCAAATGTATTCATGAGCTGGCTCTTACCAGCAGCAGCAGCAGCAGCAGCAGCAGCGTGGGTGGATGGGGCAGACAGAGGAGTTTGGGTTTGGATTCGAGTTGGGTGTTGTTGCGAGGGGTTGGCCGCATTATATGGCTTCCTGTCAGCTGTTTTTTTTTTTTTCATTTGGCTTTGTCCTTGGGGGTTGGCCAGCTGCCTCTGACTTATTGCCTTGGTTGGCATTTAGACATGCGGTTGTTTTTGGTTTTCAGTTGATGTTGTTGTTGTTGTTGTTGTGTGACGAATCTTATTTTATGTTTTGCAATTTGCAGGTGTTCAAATGCGCATCTGTAGATATTTCGTTGTTGGTCGTTTGTTGTGTGAAAAGTGCGTAAGCATCGAGACACAAACAAACATTTCACAGTGAATGAGGTGATAACAGCAGGCCTAAATATTTGTATGTGTATGTGTATCTATATTTGTGCTGTGTGCTATGATCTTGTGCAGAACTCTTTAAGTTGCCCAACGTAACGCAATCAGATCAGTTGAGCGAAGTGTATAAAATCAAATATATTCACATAGATATCGTTAAACGTATTGAGAATATCAAGCGGCAGCTCGTTTAAATGCCCTAAGTGGAAAACAATTGAGAGATTGACCAGATGATAATCTTATATCACGAAAGTATGTATGTTGTTTCTTATACCAAATCCTAAATCCTGCCTGGCAACTAAAGCTAATTCTATCACTTTCCCGTGATAGCATTCTCTTAGTAATTTTTTCTCTTTCTGGTAGATACTATGTACATCAATTACCAGTGTGGTAAATTTAGTGAGCAGTTTAGCTGCCGCAACAAATCGACTTCGTTAGGAGGCACAAATCGCGCATTTATTGAACACATTTCACATTCATACGAAAACATATCGGTAGTATGAAGGCATTCATTATTATTATTGCAATTTATGTGTATTTATTATGTGCACCCAAAATGTGAGTGCAAATTGTAAATATGCCATTCAGAGTACAGTAGTTAAACGCTATGGCCAACAAAACCAACACAATTACAACAACCATGTTAGCACCCAAAGACTGCCCGCTGTGCTTGACGATCGTGCCACAGAAAATAGTCGTTATAAATATGTTATGTGTGCTAGTATGTGTGTGTGTATCGGTGGCCCGGCAGCAGCCAGCAAGGTGTTAAGTATTAAGTGTGGCGAAGTGTGGCCGCTGCGCAACTGGGCTTTAATGAAGCGGCCAATAAGCATTCAAGACTGCATACAGTAAAAGATTCGCTTTAAAACAGAAGCTAGAATAAAGTGCCTGCAGGTTGCTGCTTACATACCATAAATCATAAATGACTTCAGCTTTTTTTTTTGTTGCTTTTTGTTTTTTACTACATAATTCATATGCGTTATTCCCTATTTTATTGAGTTATTCTTTTATGCTTTTCGAAGACTCTAAAATTCGTTATAAACAAGCTGTAGTACTCCTACATTTATTGGTTGAAAATAAGTACATAAATAATGTTTTTGGGCGTCGTAAAAAAGTTTTCTAAAAAAAAAAAGTTTTGACTAAGCTATGACAGGAGAAAGTTCCGATCATAAGTGAATCAATTTAGAATTAAATTGTTCTAGAGATCGAGCCAGAACTTGAAGCTTTAATTTTTAAAAACAAAGTTGAATGACCAAGTTAAGGTTATAAAACGTTAAGATCCATTCCTGCAAGTACATATTTTTAAAGATTTTTTTAAATTATTTGCAAAATGTTTATTTTTTGCTGGACATTTAAAGTAAAAAGTATTGGGTTTGTGCAAAATACTTAATGATGTCAGTCCGCCTGTCCGGCTATATGAACGAGACTAACCACTTTATATCGATGAATTCGAGAATTGAAAATCGATAAATAAATATATTTTCCACATCCTTATAGCTAGTGTTAACAAATAAAGTAAGGAGATAGCTACTGACATTCCCAAAAAAACTGCATCAAAACTTTTGATGCCACCCCCATACCTCCCTAGCCGTCCTACCACTTGGGGAAAAAAGAAATACTTGTATCCTTAACAGTTTTTGAGCTAGAGTCAATATAGCTTTTGGCATCGCCATCTTCATCAGACAATCTTTAAAGGCCTGCTTCAAACAGTTTCAAACAGATATCGAGTATACCGATTCATCACAACTAGTTTTATATTGCTTCCTATTTTAGCTCTGGAGGAGGATCTCTCTGCTATTATATTTATCTGAATTTTTCTTCATCAAAAGTTTCGTAATGTTTTAACTAAATATAAATGAAAACTTTCAGTTAAACAGTCTGTTGTTTCGTACATTTTTATTTATAATTTTGTAGTTCATTCGAATATTAGTTTTGTACTTACTCGAACCTCACCTGTGCCATCTGCTCTTCATCTGCAATCAGTTGAAAAGTCTTCATTTATGTGTTTTTGCTGCCAATCAAAGATTGGCTCGTAGAGAGTGGGGGAAAAACGGAAACATTTTGGTTTTTTGTGAGTATTTTACTTTATTTATCTGGCGCATAAATAAAATATTTTTGAACATTTTGGTCAGCTGTTTCCTATCAACGGCGCCTGCTAACCAAGAAACCAGAACCAGAACCAAACAAATCTCAAGAGATCTCACTCTTTCGCTCTAGACGCGTCGGTGGTCTGCACAAGAGTTTTGTGTATTTTGTTTTTTTTTTGATGGTTGGAAGGGGATTTGATCTGTCTGTCTATAGATTGTATCACCTCAAGTTTTGTGGCAGTGGCATAAAAAAGCGCTAATGTTGCATTAAATTCAAATGAAATCAACTGTTAAGTGGCTTTCAGTGAGCTATTTAATTTTCCAACACGGAAAAACCAAAAAAAAAGCGAACTAAGCAAATAAATACAAAAAATTATTTCATAAATATTCACGATAAATATTTAGCTTTTTTCACACGAACTGATCTATATGCTAATATTTATTTATACGTATATTTTATTTACTGAAAAATTTTCAGCTGCATATAGTTCCAATGAATCAAAAAAGCGATCGTTAAATTAAATTGATGAGTTTATGAGATGTTCAATGTTTCGATATCGTTCATGTTTATGCAGCTGTCAAAAGATGATTTTAAGAAATGCCAGAGTATATTTACTATATCAAAAAAGTAATAGTCAATAAAATCGGGTACGGCCGAGAAGGAAATGTAAGTTTTTTTTTATAGCTTAATTGAAATTATTTGTGTCAAGGTTCAAGAAGTTCCTCCTATAATACTAATAATACCTCACACACTTGTCTAAACATACTACTATTAGTTAATTATAAAAATTTGTGCAGCTGTATTATTTTTGAAAGTTTTTGCGCTGAGGTCAAGGTTTATGTTGGTCGTTAGTCAAAAAAAAAAAAAGGTAAGAGGTAAAAGGTTATGGGAATCACTCAAAGAGTTCACTTTTTGAGTTTTTAGATATATCAGTCAAATCATGTGCTGTTGTCATGCTGCCATTTGTCTCGATCCAATGTGACTTGTCAACACGAATTCTTTGACGAAAAACACCAAAAAACATAAGAGCGACACATGTTGCCTGCCTGTTTGCGGCCATGTTGCAAGACACAAAATTCTAACAAGCAAATAATTCTCCATTCTCTTATTCGATGTGGGTTCACAAACACACACACACACACAGCAGATATTTATTGCAGTCATGCCACGGCGACGAAAGCCTTCCCAGAATCAAATGCTAGAAGGGGTAGAGGTCGGGTGGCGAAGGGAACAGCGCTTGTTGCAGTTAGAGTTGGAGGCGTGCCACAAAAGCAGTTGGCGGAGTTAGAGGGGCTGTCTGCACTTGGAAACGAAAAGAGAATATAATATATTTAAATAAGTAAGATTTGTTGTAAAACTCAAGAAAACCGAAAAAGCTCTAGAAAAATTATAATTTTTTCTTAAGAATTACTTTTCCAAAAAGATTTGATTAAATTGTGAGAAAATGTATTTTTATTAACTTTAACTATAATGAAATGTTTTATTTAAAAAATTGATTCAGATTTTACTCGATTTTAGGAGATCTTTTTTTTTTTAAGTGTTTGTTCGTTATTCTGTCTATAAGCAAATTGTGCACGAACGATTGACTGTCGTGAAGCTTCGTTTAAATGCATTTTTAATTAATTATGCGACGCGCGTGCCACATGCAACATCAGCCGCGCAAGCAACACAAGCAGCAGTCAGTCGGCAGCGAGTCATAAAAATGCAGCAAGAAATTTTCAAATTTGTAAAACGCACAGCATTCCCAAATGAATGCCGCAAAGCAGCAAAACCGTGCCTCATCCGCAACGTTGTCATATGTATGAGCCCCGCTCCCTTTTGCCCAACCCCCCCTTCACCCCACCCCGCCCACATGAGTCTTGCCCTCACTCTTGCCACGCATGTGTTAATCTGCGTGGAGCACAATTAATTTTCTGCAAATGCTTGGAATCGCATTTTTGGACTAACAATGAGACAGTCTCGGAAAGCAAGTTGTCCCCTTTGGGGTCCGTCCAGGCGATGTGTCTCGGCTCCGGGACTTATGTTTTATTAATTGCCGAGCGTAGCGAATCGGAGATCGGTGGGGAGATCAGCCTGCCTGCCTGGCGGCCTGGCTAATTATTAAAAAATTGGCAGTTGTCGTTGATTTTATGCTAAATTATTTGTCAGATGATGAAGACGCCAATGCGTGACTTTGCGTTCAGCTGCCACAGCTGCCTGCTTGTTGCATGTACTTTACCACACACCCTCCACTCTCCACTGCCCTTCCGCTTCGTGCATCTAGCCCCACCGTCTGCCACTTCACTGTGAGTAGCAACAGATTTATGACCGCCATTTGAGTTTTTATGAATATCTGAATGCAGATTTACTTTGACATTTACATTTTGGTAGCTGATTCAGTAGCAACAACTGAACCAAGTCAGACACAGACAAATAAATAGTTTGGGGCCATAGTTAGTGTTGACTTTTAATGCTACTTTGCTACTTAAGTGTTAACCGTTTGCCAAATGCAATGCCTACAAAACTGTAAACAAATTGTATTGAATTACAAGATTGGTAGCCTCGATTTTATTGCTGCACATATTTTATTTGACTTATTTGGGAAGCCAATTAACTAAAGTTTATAGAGAAATTACAACTATCAATCAAACCACACTCAATTAAATAATTTATTATGTAAAACTATTCAACAAAATAAAGATCAATCTCTATCTCATATCTTTGTCTAACTTTTGGATCGCTTAGTTAATTATTCCTTTAATTATCTTCTTCTTCGTTTTACTATGAACATCATCTTATTGAGTACATTAAAAAGTTGCTTAATCCTTAGCCTTTTCCACCACAAATGTAAGCTCTTCTGGCGACATTAAAATGTTGCTTGAAGTCAATTTATTGAGAAGTTCCGACTCTTTGAACCTGGGCTATAAAAAAAGGGCTTTGCCACTTGGCCCACACGTAGCATATGTAATTAAAAAAATTTTAAGCAGCTTTTTATACCCTATACTCATAAAATCTGTAAAGTAGGATTGCTGAAAGTTTGTGTGTCAAAGTGTAAAAATAAGAAAGAATGTGAGAATATTATAAAATTATTATTAGAATAACTACAAACTTAAATGAGATATAAAGTTGTACATTTTGAGTTTAGGATCCAGACATTTCAGGACCAAAACTAAGCCAAAGTATTGAAATCTTTAACAAGAAAAAGTATATTTTTTAAAGACTTATTTTGTTTCCTTGTTCTAATCTGAAATTGTAAACAAATCACTAGTTTTCGTAAGAACTAGCTTTGATAAACATAACTTAACCATAACCAAACAATACACATAAGTAAACACTTACAGGGTATCTTTCACGTCTTGCACTATCTTTTCACGCATTCCTGCTTGTTTTTACGATGCAGCTGCCTAAGATTACAACTAATCAAAGTTCTTCTTTGTTACTTTATGGACGCCACATGCTTTGCATATTTTGACTAATTCTCAATCTTAACTATGCGTACGCAAACTACCTGCTGGCACTGTACATATTTAAGCATGTATGTGTTTGTGTGTGTGTGTAGACAACTTTTATGAACACAGCAAGGTATTTATTTTTGTTTTAACCAAATACAATTGCCTCATAAATTGTCAGCTGATTAGTGCAACAAAAATTTTCAGTGCCACAACTAACAGAGAAATTCAAAAGAGACGTCGCGACTAATTGCAGGATGCAGGAGATGTACCGAGAGAGAGAGAGAGTGAGCAACCAAAATGTATCTCATAGATATCATATAAAATGAGGGGAATACCTCTAACATGGCGCTACAATTTACAAGCTGCAATAAAAATCAAATTGCAACAACTAAACGACCAAAACGACTAATTTTGCACAAGTTCATAAATTGTGCGGGGAGAAACAGCACAGACCACGATCTGCTCGAAGAGTGGAGGGAGGGTAGGGGAGAGCCAACTGGTTGATCTTCATATTTAGTGTGCAACAAATTATGGCAGCAATTTCCAAAGGCGCAATTTGCCAAAAACAACAAAACAACAACAACAAGCAAAAGCCAAGCAGGAGAAAAACATATGGAAAATTATAGTAATAAATATTTGCAGGCTGAGAATTGAGAGAATTGCTGTGGAGCCAAAGAAGCTGAAGTCGCAATTGGAATCGGAGACGACACGCAGCTAAAATGGTTGTTGTTGTTGTTGTTTCGTAACAGAGAGGGTGGTCGAAGGGGGGGGGGGGGGGGGTTTGCAGCTAAATCTGAAGAAAAACGATAATGGCAGCACTAATAAATTGCAGCCAACATGTTGCATGTTGCACGCGCTGACTGCGGCGGCGGTGGCGTCGAGTCCAGCTTGCACCTGAGAGGCAAGAGCGCGTGAGTCTCGAAAAAAAAAAATACAAACGGGGCGTGCAATTAGAGTACGAGTGAAACATATTTGGGTCTGCTGCAACTGCGAACTGGAATTGGTAACCAACCGGGAATTGAACATGGGGCATGGGGCACGGCGCTCATGCAAATGACGACAACGTCGTCGGGCATAACGCATGGCCGCAAGGGACACTTATTAAAAACAGTTATTAAATGCGACAGGCAACGCGCATTGCAGATTTTTCTTCTTGTTGTTGTTGTTGTTGCTGTTGGTATACTTATTTCTGGGTGCGTAGCCCAGCCCAAAAGTCCAGCTAACAGCTTCGACTCCAACTTCAACTCCTACTCGCCAGCAACAGCTACAGCGACTCAGCTTTAGAGTCCACAATTCACACAGGCCATGCCTCCTCGCTTTGTGCCTCGCTTTGTGCCTCGTCACAAAAGTCGTGCAAGTCCCCCGCGGCTTTGCACGTGTTCCACGCTCTTAACTCCTTACTCCTTGTACTCCTTACACTCCTTACTAGCACTTAAACTCGCTCTCCTATATTTCGACTGTACACTTAGAAAAATCAGTTTGTCTGACATTCCAGTCGAAAATGGTTTTATTTGGGGAAATATTATGATTTATGTTAGAATAGGAATATTGAATAAAAACTGCAATTTGGAAATTTTCCCTAAAGAAAAGAAATTGCAGCTGAAAAATGTAATAATAAAACCCTAAGACTTTTTTAACTCATAAAAATTACTTCAATTAATAATAATTTGCTATCCTAAGTATATTTCAGAATACTTAAGTTATTATCATAATACTCTTAAGGGAAAATCAATGATAATATCAGCTTAAATCTTTAAAATGTGCAGCTTGTTTTTGAGTTCAATACTTTAAAATTTTGATTTTTTAGAATATATTTTCTAGCTCAATTTTTGGCTTTAGAAAGGCTTCAAAATAATAGTCCGGAATTATTTCAAGATGCATACATTTTTTTTAGTTGAGTGTAACAACTGTAGCTATAGCTTAAGCTCTGGCCTCCTCTATCTGAGTGTTTGTTCAGGGACATGCGTACGAGCGTCGTTGTTGGCTTTTGGCTGGCGTCGTCGTAGTCGTCATGATCATCATCATCATCGACATGGCCGCTGGCCGTTGGACGCTGTCCGCTATTACAATTTGATGTGGCCGCCGTTAGCCGTTTTGGTTCATATCGCATATTGGATTTCATGTTTGCCACTTTTGTGTACATCTCGCGACGTGTCCCCCTCCCGTTGCTGTTAGCTTGCAACATTTTATGCTGATTACACGTCTAATCCGCAGCGTGTGCCTCAAACTGTTGCCCCCCACATTTCCACCGTTGCCCCTTTGTGTATCTTATTATTGTGTTTGCCCACGTTTCTCCTCATTTTTGATTGGGGTTGCAGTTAGCGTTGGAATCGCGTCATTCAATTGCCGTTTGTGCTAGTATTTGCCATTTAACTTGAAATTGTAGAACTTTAATTGAGTACAGGGTGCTGTTTCTTTGTTCATTTTGTTCGAAGCCCTAAAATTTTCTACTTGGTTTTTTCGTTACTATGTCTTCAGCTGCCACAGAAGTAACAGTTGTTAAATTCCTTAAAGTTTGTAGTTTGGTAGAGAACTCAGGAGAGAAGCACATCAAATTCAAACTGTTTACTTTGTAAAAGTTGAAATTAAATTTTCATAGTTTTCATTGGTTTCCTAGAGCAATAACCAGTTTATCCTTTGACCCTTCATCTTAAAAAAATATATTAACATTATTTCCATTTATGCTACGATAGGACAAATAGTTAAAACTATATAAATACTATTGGCTTAAAGCATAAGTCAAGTTGTTAGCCATTAATAATAATAATTGGGAAATGCTTTACAGCAACGAATTAATCAACAAATTTCATTGACAGAGCTCAGTAGACACCCTGTATATTTTTTAATATTGGCAGCTCAATTCGAATCCCGATTCCATAAACCAGACATTGGCATTGGCATTTAATTGGAATCTTGAGCAAATATAGAAACAAATAAATACATGGAAAAAATCCAATAAATGTCCTGCGTTGCACGTGCAGCACACAGCGAGACACGCCAGCCTAGACGCAACCAAAGAGGCGAGCCGAGAGAGATGCCGACTGTGAACGTTTGACTGGACTGCGTTAATTGAGGCAAGCAGCCTGGCAACGGAGCAACGGTGCCATTAAATTGAATAAATTGCTCAAGAGATGTGGCAATAGGGAGAGACACAGAGAGGCAGGGCCGAGGCATGGGCCGCTGCTGCTGCTGCTTGCCACACAATGCAGTGTCAAAACAATCGATTGTCCTTTTATTTTTTTGTTCAGCCCGCATGCTGACATCATCAACATTAGTATAGTGCCACCCTCGCAGCAGCAGCAGAGACGCCAACAGCGACGTCGACAGCGGACGCACTTCCGATTTCCGGACGTGCAACGATGTGATGGATGTGCCGCATTCGGCGGCATTCATTCAATTGATGCCACGCGTGACACGTGTTTCGTGTTGTTTTTATGTGTATTTTATATTTTAAGGATCTACCCTTCATTTACTACGGTTTATATATATACATGTGTGTGTGTGTGTGTGTGCGTTGTTGCACGTGTGGCTTGAAAGGATTCCAAGACGACGCTGACGGCTGGCCGGAAGGCCATAAAACAGCCGCTGTTGGTAGGAAGGAAACCTTATCGCATCATGGGAAAATCGATGAAAAATGGGGGGAGCCAAGCTGCGCAATGGGGAGGTGCCTCGAACAGGACGCCATTGCTGCGCAGTAAAATGTGGCATTGAGTTAAATTTCTCTTCGGAGAGAGTGCCGCTCACAAAAGCAAAAAAAAAGTGGGGAGCATAACTAAATTGCGCATAGTTCATGACTCAAAACGACACACAACGACGCCCTGAAAAATGTCTACACTGAAATCAAATGTATAACAGCACTGAAGTTAGCACCCCCGCTTACCCTCCCCCTCCGTCCATTACCCCGTCTGTCTGGTTGTCGTCTGTCCAAACAATTGCCTGCGTCGATCTGTTTGAAAACTGTGTTCGAACAAACGTCGCATTAACGCAACATTTTCGACCATATTTCTTATGGCCAAGAAAACTATCAGCTGCCTGTTATCCAACACGACCAACAGACAGACAGACATACAGGCAGACAGACAGACAGACAGACCAGTCTCTCCCAGTCTCCTAACAGCTGCCCCAGAGTCTGTCCAGTTATGCGCCAAAAGCAGTGCAGTCTCCAGCTGTGACTTGAACTCTTGCCAAACACGCGCCTGCGCAGCGGCTGCCAAGTTTCCCAGTTTCCCAGTTTTTTTTTTCCAGCTTTGCCTTTGTCTATTTTTGCTGCAGCGGTGCTGTGGTGCAATGTGGTTGGGGGTGGTGCTGCGATGCTGTGTTGCAGTACATTTGGAAAGCTAGCTAGGAATGCCAGAGTCGGGCGCTTATCTCGACAGTCATTTAGTGTAATCAGTGCAATGGAGCAATGCTGACTTGGCTTTAACCTTTTTTTTTTGTTGTTGTTGTTATTGTTATTGTTGCAAAGGGAGCACCAACTGCTAGCCAAGTTGCATAAAAGCTGAACTTTAACGAACGTAATCAATATTAATGGTAGTCTTGTGGAATCTTCGGTTGAGGAATTTAATGGAAGTAGCTTTACTTTTAAATTTAACTTCAATTATGAGCTTGCATAAAGCATTAGAAAAAAGTTAAACGCGTTTTATGAATATGAATAATATTTAAAAAATGAAATAAATAGCCAAAAAGCTTGTTCAGTTCTATATGGGTTAGTTTAAAACACATTTAGAGCTTTTTACTATCAAATCAAATAAAATTATTTAAAGTGCAAATTTGCTAACTAGCGTAATATTGAAAGCACAATTTGGACGGATCTACAAATAAGGCTTAAAACCTATTCAGCTAAAAAGAAAAGGTTTTTTAAATTATACCTCAAGCTTAAGATAAGCATCGATTTGCCAAAAAAGTGTTCCAAACTTATCTCTGCTTTTCCACTAAGGACCCTTTGCGCTCTATGTGTGACACTACCTTTGAAAAACCAAAACTGCATGGATAAAACTTTTGAAATTTATTCATCTCCAGCTGTTAAGGAGTTTGTCATGAGTACAATTATAGCCGCCTTGGACAATGTGTCCAAATGGGGTGCTACGCGCGGCATAAAACGACAAACCAATGATGATCCAAAGCGTGCAATGCCAGCAGAAGCTGCCGCGCCCACATGGAAATATTTCTCCTCCTGTATGCCCAGATATACACCGGACACAATGTTGCCCACCAACGATATATCCTTGACCGTATCCGTAGCACTATCCCAATCGTCACCCAGACTTCCCATGACATCATATAGCAGCAATATCACGGATAGACCATGCACAAAGGCCAGACCACATAGCGACGATTGCAAGTACATTTCAATGTTGGCCAACGGCAGCGGCAATACTTCCACAATGCTCATCGATACGAAATAGGAACGGGAACACTCTCCTTCCTCGTTGTGGAGGGCGCGTACCAGTGACAGCAGTCCATGGATAAAACAAAATGCAGCTGCCAAATAACCATATGGATGATCATTCGGCGTTAACGCGTACAGTCCATAAAGACTGGCGAAAATTAAAACTAGATTGGAGGCGGCGGCAGCGTACATTTTTAGAATGGCCAAGACATAGGCGAAAAGAAAATTTTGAATATTTTTTGTTTAAACGAAATATATAATTTTGTCTTGTCAACTTGACCAGGCTATGTAAAATTAATGCCAAAATAAATGACAATCATTTTTTTGAATTTGTTGTCTAAGCTGGTTTGATGATTATAGCCGTATAGTGAAATAGTTTGTCAATCTTTTGGTGATTTTAACATTTAACTCAAGAAGATTTAAAGCAAGAAGATTTCTTTATCCAATATTTTAACTTTGAAAAAAAATATTTTAATTTAAATAGTTTTCTATTTTTACTGTTCCCAGCAGCTCTTCTGACTACTCTTACTCTGCAGGACATTAAATATTTATTTTGTTCAAACATTTATTCGACCTGCTGTCTGCTGTTTATGATACGATCGCATTCCATACTGTATGTAGGCGGGGAGGGGTGTAGGAGAGTTTTGTTTGCCACTACTCTGGTTAGCCTGATTGACCCTCATAAAGTCAACTGCCAGCGAATTTTTTGTTTAGCTGGAGACACGATCTAAATCAGTACAACAACAACAAGAAAATAAATTCACTAGAGCGCCAACATAGTTATAAAGCAAACTAACATAACTAAATGCAGGAAACGCTTTCCAGGAAACACCAACAACAAAAAGCTGATTGTGTTGTGTCCGATGGTGGTTTTGTTTTTTTGGGTTTTTTTTGGGTTCCATTGCAAAAAACAAAACCAAAAAAAAAAAAAACAGCCAACAGCAGCCAATGGCCAAGAGATTTATTTGCAACCAGCAAACAATAACAACAACAACAGCAACAACTGCAGCAGGAGCAACCCGCAACAGCAACAACAATAATAGCCGCAACAACAACAACAAATCAGCAGGCAACATGACTTGGTAGTTTTTCGTGTGCATGTTGCCTGTTTTCGTTGTTTTGGCAGTTGCCTGCCTGCCTGCCTGCTAGTTGTTGTAGTTGTAGTAGTCCTCGAAGATGAGATACTTGCCAGCTGATTAGCTGACACACAAACAACAACAGCAAACAACAACAACAAGTCAGCTACAGAGTGGGCAGCACTGTCAAGCGGCTGCCAAAGTCAAATCGTGTACACAATTGGCGCGACATGCAACATTATTCTCTCCCTCTGTCTTTAAAGAGAGGGAGACCCTAAGAGGCCCAATGCCATAATATACCCAAGACCCAAACCCACTGCGCCTTGGCATCCCTTTGCCCATTCCTGATGCAGATGTGCACAATGCTTATACACTCGGAGAAAGGCTCTAGAGTTTACGAGAATAAAAACGTAGTCTTAAGTACATAATTTTTAATCCTAGATAAAGAAAGCTTAGAAATATAGATATTATCTTTAATATAAGTTGTTAATAAGTACTAAAGTTCTTGTTTCAACATCGAAATTATAATTTTAAAAAAATTTAAAAACTAAGAGTGGAATACACAATATTTTCTGTAAAAGCTTTAAACAAACTACATATGTAGTTTGACATCAGGAACAATATTTCCTTCTTGATTTTAGCCGATTTATTAAACTTCTTATTCCTTTTGTAATTTTATTTTCTAAGTTTCAGGCAAATTATGTTTAAAAATATAAATATCGAGTTCCTTAACATACTTCAGGAACAATATTTCTTTCTTGGTTCTAGTAAATTTAATGCACTTCCTTTTTGCTAGTAAAATACTTTAACTTAATCGAGCTTAAGCATATAAATTCTTTCCGCCGAGTGTATTAATTGAAAGTGGCTGCGAAGGCGACTGTGGAGGCTTTGGCGGGATTGCAGCAACCGTGGGCCCACTGAAAGTCCCGGCTTGATCGGCTCTCGATTGGCCGCCCCGATTGGTAAAACGTTTGCAGCCGTAGTTTGACTTAATTTTCACCGTCCTGTGTTTTTGCAGTTTTCAGTTTGTTGTTGGTTTTTTTTGGTTTTGTTTTGTTTTGGTGTTGGTGTTGGCCTGACTCTCTTGGCTTTTTGGCTTGGTTGGCTCTTGGTTTCTTGGTCTATTGTCTGTATTGGCTTTTGTGTATGGCTTAGAGCCGCTTTCGCTTTGGCTTGTCCACAGCACAGCATTTGGCTGCCGCTTCGTGATTTGCGATTTTATCGCATTGAAATGAAATAATTTGAGTTCAAAATGATGAAGTTAATTGTGTTTATTAGGCTGCCAGTCACAAGAGTTGCTCCAACTCTAGGCTCGTGTTTCAGCTGCTGCTATTGCTGCTGACTCACTCCGCTCGACGTTGGCTCTGTGATGTGCCCCAAGGGGGCGCTTCCCCCTGCATCCTCTGCTCTCCTATTGTTATTATTATTGTTGCAATGTTGCCCAAATAGTCAGTCGGTTTATGCAAATTCGTGAATTTATGAGCTGTTCGCCATTAAGTCATTTTAAAACGAATCTTTTCTTATTTTGGTTTATTTTTTTTTTTTTTGACTAGCCTGCAGCCGCCAACCACAAACAACAATGAACAGCATCATGTATGTATGAGTTAGTGTGTGTGTGTGTGTATCCAAGTCAGCTTTGTGCTTTAGAGTTGGCATCATGTGCGCATGTGCTCCAACGCCAGTTTAAATGATACTCAAAAAAAAATGGGAGCTGGCTGTGGATGAAGTTGAAATTTGAATTTGGAGTCTTTTTGGCGTATTTTGCTCCTGCCCAGTGCTCCGTGTCGTGTGCGATATTAATCGCTTTTGCTGAAACTGTGATGTCAGCTGTGTGTCGTAACATGATTACGTCGGTCCGAGGATACGACAACGAATGCAACTGCAACTCCAACTCCAGTGGGCCCATGAAACTCCGACATGCAAATGGAAGTGAAATGAATAGCAAAAAGATTTTTTTAGTAAAAACAGATGAATACTCTTTAATACCCTTTTATATGTGTGAAGCTCTTTTTCCCTATTGACTGACTGACAGTGAAACATAGCGTTCCTATTGTTTTGTAAAAGTTCTAGGTAAACACTTAGACTGAATTTGTACAAAATGCATCTGCAAGATAGAAAATTTTGATCGTTTTTAACTTTGAGTGTAGTATTATTTATGTCTTAATAATGACACAGCAAATTGGGAATGGAAATATGATAATGTATTTCTTTTGAAAATCTCTTCGGTTCTAAAAAAGTATTTAAATAACAGTTGAAAACTTTGATTCGTTTAACAGCGACATAAATGATTAAAATATTGTTAGACCTCTGATAAAAAAAGGGGAATAGCAATCGCAGTGAGCGTGGTGAAATGCAATGAGCTGGAAACTGTGTGTGCTGTGCCTGTGTCGAAGGAAGGATGGATGGAGTCTGTGACATGCCACTGGCGTGACTTTCCCACTGTGCAACAACAGCTTAGTGGACTTAATCACAGTGGGTTGGTTGTTGTTCGAGAAGGAGGGTTGTTGTATGAGATTTTGGCATTTTGATGATCGTATCGCAAACTTAAAACGCTTGTCAGCCTTTCTTAATGAGCAGAACATGGCCTCGTGGCGCTTTTTTGTGTTGGTCACGTGCACTGATTGTATGTTGCAACAACAACAGCCCTGCCACGGCAACAAAGCGCAGCTGTCAAGTGGAATTAGGCATAGGCATTGTAAGGTGGTTAAAGTGGTATTTTTGGCAAATACTACAGTAAAATATATGTATATTTGATTGTGAGGACCCAATCAAACCGTACCAAATTGTTTGAGCCAACGAAATAGCTTGCATCTGGTGTCCACTGCAATCGATTCCCAGCACTTACAGTGCCCATCCCTGGGTTGTTCAACCCACTTTCGAAGCGCCAAGCAACCCCCAGCCTTAAGCAAATTCTTCTTGTTGCCTGGCAACCAAAACGTACAATTTGGAGACTCTCTCTCTCTCTGCATAGTAACTGTCGTTCTCTCTCGCTCTCTCTCTCTCTCTCTCTCTGCGCAATGCTCACATTTTGAAGGCAGCCATTTTGAATTAATTTGCAGACATTAATATATGCACCCCGGCGCTCCAAACTTGGGTATGTTAAGAGGGTGGGAGGGGGAGCAAAGCAAAGCAGACACTTTGTAGACTTTTCCTGCAAATGTTGCCTTTGCTAGCTTGTATCGATTTTCTACTTTTTCTACGGTGTTTGGGAAGCCACACATTTTCTTGTGGCAAACAAAATGCAACGCCCACATTGGGGCAAACTGTTACCGTTGCCATAAATCTGCCATCATATGCTGACAGATTTCAAATGTGTCTTTTCTATACCATTGATACACAGTAAAATTGGTTAAAGAGAATATTAATCAAAAGAGTTAAGGGATATCATATATTATTCATATAAGCTTTTACGCATTGTCGTTTCAATCGAAGTGATTATAAGGCCAAAAAACTCAGAGCGTAGATTTCAAACGCTGAAACTATATCTTTATTGTCAAAAAATAACGATAAACTTCAAGCCATTTTATTAAAATTTCTTACAAGATTGTGCAAAGTAGTTTAGCAAAGTCAAAGTACAAAAATCTATGATTCCTAGCATAATAATAAGCAAACTATTTGAAAACTTGATTAACATTTGCTTTATAATGATCCATATGTAAGAACGAATAAATGCTAGGTATATTAACAGGGTATCTTCCTGCTTGTTACTTTTTGATTCGATCATTCTTGCATGTTTCAATGCATTTGTGCTTTTACTACTTTGATTTCTATGCAAATCGCACTCAAATCATGGGAAAATGTGCTTAAACAACACACAAACAAAAAAAAAGAAGAAAACCTACGAGAAAAAAAAAAACCAAATACGTCGCTAAATTGCATTGTGGCAAAGTCAGTTAGTTGCCAGTTATGGCAGCCGTTTTGCATACGTCAGGAGCGACGCTGTTTGTGGCGCCACCACCAGCGGCGGTGCAGCAACCACGTGCAGCTTCAAGTTGGAGTTGAAGGGGGCAAAGGAGCGCCCAACTTTCAGTGCACGATCGACGGGCCGCACGAATTACAACAAAGCCAAAGCTCCTGAAATTATCATGACCCCAGCGTGGCAATTGGGTCAACATTTGTTCGGGTGACACAACACGAAAAACATTTTCAAACAAAAACCAGAAAAAATAAAATAAAAAATACCAACTCATATTTTGCATTTCGAGGAGTTCCTGACACGTGGCTTGCCAACAAACCATAAATGCAGCTGGCCAACACGTTTACCTCTTTTCAGCACGCTAATGAGACCCAAACTGGAGACCTCTATTTGATATGGTGCATAATGCTCTTTCTGGCCACGTGGCCAACGGTTTTTTTTTTTTACAATATTTTGCTCATAATTCTGGGCGTGTATTTGTCGCTGAGCAACCACCAAGCGAGCCAAACTGAGCTCAGCTAACTCCTAATTGACACACGTTCTATTCCCATTCAGTTTTGGATTGTGTTCTGGTCGTGTGTCGAGTAGAACTTGAAGCACGCATAAAGAAATTTAATTGCTGCATTTGTTTCATTTGTATGGAAACTCTGGGAATCCGTTTAATAATGCTTTGCAAGGGAGGTTGGCTCTAATCAATTTGCTAAATTAGTTTAGCTCCTTTGAATTGCTTACAAATTGGCAACGAAATGACAAAACATAATAACACACAAAACAAGCTGGCAGGGGCGTGGGAGATAAACGGTTGAGTTAGAGAATAATTAAATAAATTGTTAACAAAGTATGGAGAGAGCCAATTAAAGAAATAAATTGTTATTCACATATATTTTCATACTTTTATATAAGAATTGCCGAATAATAAAACTTAACCTTCTGCAAAAAAAAGCAAGACATCCTCTTATTCATACTTCGGCATACTTTATTGCAATTTCAATTCCAGACTTTGACTTTCGACGAAAAACTCTTCTGACTGACATTAAATAACAAAAACAAAGATAATCTTTTTATCATTGTAGGCAGATATATATATACAAACATAAATCTTTTTAAATCTATCATTCAACAAACTAACATTAAAACTACTTACAAAAAATAAAAGAAAACTCAGCTCCTTCAAGCTTGTCATAAATAAAACATATGCTGTAAAGCATTTTTTTTTTTTTAATCCAATGCATTTTATCCATTTGGGCACTTAAATTTGCCATTTGTAGCATATGATGACCTCTATGCATGTGTGTGTGTGTGTGTGTGGGTAAAATTAGCATTACTTCGATTGCAATTCAGGATTTGAGGCTGCTTTTGAGTGCCAGCAATCTCGGTGGCACAGCAGCCGCAGCAACAGCAGCAGCAGCAAGAGCACAAAGCGACATGCAACGCATATAGTAAAACTGATTAATTGAAGTCATCATAAGTTGTGGCAGGCGGCCAAAAGGAAACGGGCAACTGTTGCATCCGTAGCAGCATCTAAAACTTATTGCAGATTGCAACACAAATTCACTTAAGATTGCAACAAATGGTGGAGCTGCTGCTCCTGCTGCTGCCGAAGACAACAGAGGCATGCCACTGTATCGTTGCCGGGGTCTTGAGTTTTGAGTTCTAAGCTGGCCCCACCAACCAGTCAGCCAAACAGCCCAACAGCCAGCTGAGTGCATGTGTCATGTGGCGGACACACACACAGCTAGAGGAAAAGAGAGAGCAAGAGGCAGGCGCAATGATTAAGTGAACATTTAACGGCTGCTAATGAATGTGGTGCACACTTGGTGCATAGAAGTTGCAATGTGGTGGCTGCAATGTCACACGCGATGCCACACTGATGTGATGCCACCACTACACTGGGGGTCACAACAAAACGGAGGCGTTGCACACATTCAACATTCAACATTCAACAATCCGAAAGCCAATCAAGAACGCATCATCATGCAAACGCCGACGCAGGTTTCAAGATATTCTGCCACAACATCAGCAGCAGGAGCAACAACTCAACAACTGCATTTGACTTTACTACACTTAGAAAAATCTACAAAAGTTACGGAAAACGCCTGCACTTGGTGCTGAGTTTTCTATACGATTTCGATGAAATTTTTATCAACATATTGAAAAAATTTCTGAAGAAACTGACAAATTAAATTAATTTAATATTTTGTTGTTATCGATAACATTTGTACATCGGAAACTGGCAAAGATGCAGATAATCTGAAACAAACTTGAGTTCTCTAGATCTTATACATCCAGATAGACGGATATGACTTTGTCAATTCGGCTATCGATGCATATCAGGAATATATATATATATATATATATATATATATATGTTCATATTATGGGATTGGAGGTGGTTTATATACTCCATTCCCTTTTACATTTTTTATCAAAATTCCAAAATTTTTCGAAAATTCTTGAACAATTTTTTGCTCAGTGTTGTGAGCGTTAAGTGCCGTCGCGTCTGAATCCCACATGGTCTGCGTTTGCGTCTGGATATTTGACTGTGTTGTATTGCTGTTGACTTGTCTGGAATGCAGATGTGTGCGCAGTTGGACAGCGGACCGAGGATTCATTGCTGACAACGCTCACATCCCAAACCCACTTGCTGCTCATATTTTCATATCATCAACAACTGCTATAGCAACAAAAGCAATTTCAACTGGATGCTGCCTATCACCCCTCATCCTCAACCAACCACATTCATGCAAGCAACCCACTTCCTTGCCCGCTTCCTGTTCTCTCCCTGTCTCTCTCTCTCTCGGTTTCTCTTTATCCGTCTTCCTGCCCGGTTTTGTTTTTTTTTTTTGCATGCAGCTGCAAAATTTACCAGATTGCACAAATATTACTTCTTCACTTGAAGACTAATTAAATTTGAATTTTATTTTTCTTCATTTGTGCAGTTTTTTATTCATCTTGCAGCAGCTAGCTCAGCTGCAACATTGAGGGGGCATGCAACGGCAACAGCAGCAGCAGCAGCAGCTGTGCAGACAACTAAAATCAACTATTATATTGCACAGAGGCGTTTTCTTTACTCATAGCCAAGTTTTTAAAACTGTGGGCTCCTGCTGTTACCCCAATCCTGTCCTGCACTCTTAGCTGGTGGTCTGCGCCCCGTCTAAATTTATGGCTTAATTTGGTGGTCTTGTTAATGCGTGTCTGTGTGTGTGTGTGTGTGTGGGCGTGGCAAGTGGCGACCTATGGCAAGTGTCAGTCGGTTAGTTTGGGTGCGGGGGCGTTTAGCTGTCAAAATTCTGACATTTTAAGTGTGTTGTTTTTCATTAAAACTTGCCTGACTCTTGACTAAGCAAATATTTTCACTATAAAGGGCTGTCATCTGTTGTAGTCGGGGGCCAAGAAGGTAGAACCTGTCTGCCTAATTGCTAAAAGTAGCAGTTCATCAAGCTGTACAAATAAGCAGTTTGTTACGATGATGAAAGTAGTCGTAATTGTGAAATTATAATTGGTTTTTCAAGTACAAAATACAAGCGGAATAGAAAATATGTAAAACAAATGTTAAAATCTTGAAATGAAAATCAGTTTTAAAGAAACTTTATCAAGATCTTGAAAACAATCTAGGAATCCCTAGGAATGATAGGTTTTCTTACGTTATGGTTGTGATGAGACTTTAAGTCAAAAAACCTTATATCAATTTAATCAAACGACCAACAAAAGCAAGTACACAGTATTATCCTTTGACATATACTTAATTGGTTTCTTCTAAAACCTCTATTAGATTCAAAATCTTTAAGAACCTGTCTCTCTCTCTCTGTCTCTTAACTCCTTACTTACTAATTAGTAACCAAATCATGCTCAAACACATTGTTATATGCAATTTGTGAATGGCCTGTTGTAACATTGATAAACCGAATCCAAAGAACTGTCTGCACTTTAAATGAGTTGGTTTTATAAATAGGAACAATGTCTAGTCAACACAGCCAAAAGAAAGTCTAGTCTCAGGTGGGTGTGGTCTGTAAGTGTGTTTCTGTCTAAGCCACAATATATAAATACATATATATATATATAGTTTTCTAATTGTCATGCGAGAGACAGCGCCGGATGTCAAAGTCATCGTTGTTGTAGTTGTTTTTGTTGTTGCTATTGTCGTCTCTATGTTGGCTGCCGGTTTCTGTTGTGCGTGCCTTGTAGCCAAATTCCCAATGTGGTGGTCAGTGATCGGTGGCTTGTTAGCTTGTCGCCGGCTACAACAACAATGTCCAGAGGCTTCTCGTTGTCTTTGTTGGTTTTGGGCCGGGATTTGAATGCGCATTTGGTTTCGCACACCATTTTGGTTGTTGTTTTATGTGTGTTGTGCTTGTTGTCCAATTTGATTGGCGGCTCATAAACAAATCGTCGCGCAATTACCGCCAAACAACTGTGACAATATCAGAGGCTAAAACTTTCAACAATAGCCCTAAAAATAGACGACAGCTCAAATTACCCAAAACAACAGGAAATAGTCCAGCCATTGTCTATATAGGGTTAGAAAAGCCTTATTCTAAGCTTATATCGATTGGCTAGCTATCGATTGATAAGAAAAAGACTGCCGCAAGTGGGACAAAACACTAGAACAGCAAAGTAATATTTAAAAATGTTGTTTACTTCAAAATTTAGATAGATAAACCAAAATTATAAATCGATTTTTATCGATAAATATGTTTTGGGCTATTTATAAAACTAACTTTGGTAGAGTGTACAATACGAATAAGAGCATTTCAACTCTCAAAATCGTAATCATTAAAGTAGGTCATTCATGTATTCAAGTTGTACGCTCATTATACCCCTAACACCCATTCTAAATTGCTACAGAGTAGAATAAAGGGCAAACTTATCCTAAGTAAAAGTCTAAAAATGACACCACTGTTGAACTGTTGTGGGTGTGACCCACACCTCAAACAATGTATGAGATGAGAGCTGTGTGATAAATTTGGCACGTTGTTTTCATGACATGACCAACTAGCAAGACTTCCCCCCCCCCTGTACCCACGATCCCTTTGGCTGTTTGTTGTGTGTGTGGTGTTTGCTGTCGGGAAAGAAGGTGCAAAATTATGATTTAGTTGATGCCAAAATGAAGATAACAAACAGCAGGCAGCCAGACTGCAATGTACAGTTGAGAGGTACATAAGTTGAGGTAGGGTAACCTAATAAAAGTCGCGACTTCGTGCAGCAGTCTCAGCATTCAGCGTTCACAATGCAGGTGACAAATCTTGGTTAGCCAATCCAAAAGTACAACTGCAACAACAACAACACAACACAACACAAACACCTGCAATGCCAATGTAATCCATTGCAACACCCTGTTACTCTACACAACACTAACAACAACAACAATAGCTATTGCTTTTAGCAGCTATAATAATCAGCTTACTATGACTGAAGCTTTTATACCCTGGCCTAAGTGGGATTAAAAGGTGATGACAAACTACTACTCTTTGTCAAATGACCTAAACATTTATTACTTTGTCAAAAATTGACTTTTATTATAATATTTGGAAATATTGTGATATTGCTACAATAAGATATATTGTTTATGTCCACTAAATTCTGTTTAAAAGTGTTTTTCATTATTTATTTCCAAAACTTTTCAGAACTGATTAAAATGGTTTATTACCGTTTTTATGCTAACTAAATTATTATTCAAAGTGTTTTTGAATATTTGTTTGGCAACATTTTCGATTTCTTAATAGAAAATGCCTGCTCTCTAAATTAAAGTATTTATTCCTGTGGTTTAGCGCTGCGCTCAAATGTTTTTAAGATCCTTTTTTTATTTTGAAAATTAATTTTTATTATGAATGCCCTGCTTTACCTTCGAACACCAAACGACTTTTTGCTTCTGACTATTTTAGACTTTTTCTTATTTTTTTCATTTATTTATAGCTTGAGATTTCTTTAAAAATATTCTTGATTAATAAATATATATTGTTTTCTCTCAAGAAGCATAAAATTGTCAAATCTTATCGAATTTTGATACTATTGATATATTTTATGCACTATTTTTATTCTTCTTGTTATTTTAAGTAATTTTCAGCTCGATTTCATATTAAACTTATCGCTGTTGTCACAACACGTTCAGTATCTGATTAGTTGAGTGAAAGGTACGACAAGGCCCAGGAATTATGAGCTGGCAATCGACATAACAGCTGTCGGATTTTTTTTTTTTTTTTTTGGTGGTCGTCAAACAACAACAATTACAACAAAAAAATGTCAAATATCGGTCGAGTGGCCATATAGAGAGTAACGCCGCTGCCGCTTACAAATATGGCCAGATTGGGTTGCCAAAAAATGCCAACGACAACTTGGCAACTTGGCTGGCAACTGTGCACCCAAAAGTGGTTGACCATATTGGTTGCTGTGGTGCATCAACAATAATATTGACGCACTTGTTGTCAATGGGGCGTGTTTTTTTACCTTAAATGCAACTTGTTATTGTTACTGTTGTTGTTGTTGATGTTGCCTTAATATGGCTGGCAACTTTGTTAAATGTCAGTTTTGTGTCAAAATGCTAGAAGAACCAAAATTGTCACTCGAAAAATGTTGAGACGCTTCTCAGGAATAACAAAATATTTTCATTTATAACAGCGCCCAGTGCGATCATTAAATATGACACACGTGGGTAATATCAAAATGCCATAAACAAAGGCTAAATTATTGGGCAACACTTGGAAAAATATTAAAAAAGAAAAAAAAAAGATGATATAGAAAAAGAACTGAAGTCCCAAAATAGATTGTAGAGCATTTAACCCGTTGGCATCATTAGCAGCTCATCTGGCAACAGCTGAGGCTGACATGTGGGAATCTGCCAATCCCCTTTACCACCCCTCTACCCATTTCGACAGTCCCCTATTTTGTTTTTTTCTGTTTTAAGTTTGACAGAAATAGCGTGATAATCGTGGCACGCTCTTTTGTCCCGGGGTCGTCGTGATTTCCACTTCCGATTTAACTGGAACTCGGTTCTCCCACTCTTTCACTATCTCTTCACTCCACTCTTTCTGTATGTATGTGTGTGTGTGTGTGGTTTGTTTTGGCCCCCTTCTTAGTATTCCGCTCTTGTTGAAGCATGCGGCTGTCATGTGTGCCAAATGTGCAACAGACGATCGAATGCCGTGTAGCTTATGTTTGATTTCATAAATACAGCACAAAATTGTGTGTTTCATATAAGATTTTATATATACGATAGATATACTTTATCTGTTTTTTCTGCTGCTGGAATATTTCGCCTTGGTGCGCCTTAACATGTAACAGATGCGTTCCACATTGTGGCCTATAGCTTTCGATGAGTAAGAGGAGGCGAGGCGGAGGCGGACGAGAAGGAGAATGGGAAGGTTGGACAGTGGCATCATCAGCATTGTTTATGAACTGCATCCGCAGTCAATAAAACTTATACTTTTTGATACACTGCCGACCATCTATCCAATATATATGAACCATATAAACGACGATCGAGTATATACAAACAGCCTTTGATCAATTATCGTTTTAATTACATTTATTTTATTGGCAAGAAATGTTAATTTATAAGAATTTTTGTGCAGTAAGTTTTTAATGTGACATGATAAGTGTTTTTGTTTTTTTCTTTTCAAAAAGGGTTCTACATTTCTAACAGCTTTACATTCAGTTTCTTTAGTTCCCTTGGGGTTCCTTTAGAAAAGAGTCTTTGTTTTCATGCCATAAAGATTTCTAAGACAACAATTTTACAGTTGTTAGTTTTATAATGAAAGTAAGGAAGTTAACCTGAAGACTTTTAAGACTTTCTCTTTACTCGCGAAACTTTTCCAGCACTATCCAACAAACTTTACTTATGACTTCCAAACTGTAGGCACCCTCAAGGCAACACTCATGCATTCGAATCCTACGAATCCATTTTGGCACAAACTCGTACTCGCATTTAATGCATGCAAATCCATGCATCACAAATCGCTTATTGCCCCAGCGCCAAAAATGTAATCAAAGGCCGCGGACCCCGACCGGGCCAAGATTCGGTCAGTCGGTGTGTGAGTGAATGAATGGCTAAATGAATGAATGATGCGAAGCAGAACGAAACCAAATGAATTCCAAGGGCCAACAGGTAAAGTAAATAAGCCCAAAAAAAAACAAAATACAACAACCATTCCATAATTCGATTGCCCTGAAAACCTTTCGAACTTTGTACAAAAAATTGCGTGAAGCGGCGCATTATGGTTATTACTTCGATGTCGAATCGTTGGATGAGCTGGTTGTCCATGTCCATGTCGATGTCGATGTCGATGTTCGACATCGTGGTCTCTCTGGTGATTTTTGGGTGCAGGGGCCAATTCCATCTCTGGTTACGAAGAGCGCGCTTTGTTTGCACATCGCTTGCCCGGCAGAAGACCTTTGAAGGCAGCGCCACCGACGAGCTCTGACCTTGTTTAAAACATCAAAAACCATATTATTGCCATGCCGACGCCTCATGTTTTACGTTTATTTTATATACCCTTGCTGAAAAGGAGGTATAATTATGTTACTTAATGTGTCAACCAGAATGGATATTATGAAAAAAGTATGGGAAAAGTAAGGAAGAGCTAACAAAGAGCAAAACCTTCGAGTCGATTTGAAATAATAAATGTGCAAAATATCATTTCATGTCTTCAATATTCCACTGTATTCTATATAGAAGTCAAACTATTTTTACAGAGTATTTAATCTCAACTGTTAAAAATCTTAGCCATTTTCTTATGTTACTTATTGTCAAAACTTAAAGTCTGAAACATTTTGCTAATGATTTTAACGCCGAATCTTAAGCTCTTAACATATTGAAAAATCAGTTTTTCAAAGCAAAATATTCATTTTATTCATAAGTAGGAACTTGCTAATAGTAAGTGTATTCAAATGTTCGTTAATCCACAGATAAGCTTCTTTGCCAGGTAATTCTTTATGTTTATTTATTTTTTTTTTCGTTATTTGGTTGGTTTTGTTGAAAAATTGCAAAAGTTAAAAACCATTTCATTGCATTTAGAGGGTTTCACGTGCCTCTCTCGGTTTTGCGCGCAATTCGATTTGCGGCTGTATTTTTTGGATTTGCAGCACGACGACGATGGCAACGGCGGCGGCGGCGACTGTGTTGCATTGTGTAATTTATATGCGCCACATCGTTGCAGTGCACTGCAGCATGTTGACCAAATGAAGGCGTTGCGTGGTGCCCCGAACAACTACGTGACCTCCAATTTGAGCTCTCGGTTTCAGTTTCAGTTTCGGTTCATGTGCCTCAAAAAAAAAAAAAACAGAAAGAAAAATGCACATGTTGCGACTTGCTTCAACTTGCCTCAACTGTTCGTGTGGTCGGCTTTGATGCGTGCCGCCGCCTTCTTCCAAAAGACGCAGTAAAACCACACGCACCACTCAAAGCACAAAAGCACATACACACACACACACACACACATAAAAATGTATGTAGCTAATGTTACAGCCCAAAACTTATTCATATGCTAATTTCGCTTAGCGTTAAGAAAATTATTACCATGCTGTGGCAGTCAAAAGACTTTTTTAATTTGTGGGTCGGTCGGTCGCACTTGTTGGCAACGTTGAACTGCGGCTTTTTGGAGCCGGCGACAAATATCCAATTAAAATTGTTCAACGTTGCGACAAAATATATTGACTGACAGCAACATGGAGGGATTGAAGTGGGGTAAAAACTTATCGCATTCATATGTTTTGGCGATCGGGGCTATGGGAAAAGTTTTGGGTGAGACTGAACCTTAGTTTCGGGAATAAATATGTTTCAATCTTAATATTATGAATATAATTTTAGACTCAAAGAATTATTGATATAATAGAAAAGCTTTAAAGAGGAAAACTTACAAATAAATATTAGAATCGATCAATTTCTTGAATGAAACTGAATAAAATTTGGTCTTATTAATGATATTTTTACCAAAGACTTGTTATTCGATAACTATCGATAAACATAAAGCCTCTCCAGCTTCTTATGATCGTGAGATAAAACCATGTATCAAAAGCTATGAATTTTTACAATACACTTTTTAGGCTAGATTTTAAGCAAATGATTTTTAAGTTTAGTTTAACAATAAACATGAACATCCAGTTAATCAAAAGTTTAGCTCTTTATCTTCACAAGTCTTCCACAGCATACAACAAAGAAAAAACATAACAATTATTTCTCTCAAAAAATGAATTACCCATTCAATGGAATGAATAGAAAATATTATATAACAAAAGTATATTTTTTAAAGCCGCTGGCTGCCACCTAATTAAGTGTGCGGTATGGTAACAGCAATCAGCTTTGGGTCCATACAAAAATCTCCAACCACAGCACCACCCCCACCACTTTTAGATTTAAGCCATGTGCTGGTCGCTCTCAATACGCAGACAAACATCTGACTTTGACTCTGAATTGTTCATGCTGTTGTTGGCTATGTCGAAGCTATCAACGCGTGGACTTGAAGCACAACAACAAAACCACAAAAACAATACATACAAATATATATGTATGTATAAGCATCATGGCAGCCGATCTTGAGGGTGATTATCGTTGCCATTGTTATAGCCGCTTTAATGGGATCTCATGTTGATTGATTGTGCACACCTGTGAGCTGTTTTGGTTTTTATATTTGAAGCTGATGTCGATTTTACTTTTTTGGGGTTTTAGGTTTGGTTTTTGTTTTTTGTTGGTTGGCTTTGTTGCGTCTTTTGTTTTATTGTCTGTGATCCGAAGTTGCTGATGGATTGTGTTCGCTTTGAATGCTTTAAAGCCAACATTAAATCGAATTGGGTGAAAGCTGAGCTTTCATTTAAGGCCATTGTTTTCTGGGCCTTGGGTTTTTGTGATGCAATAGTGAGACAATTATTTGGCAAAAACGAAAACATTTTCTGCTTTAGATTTTGTGCTGCTTCGCTGACATTTTGATGGACAGTTGATGTTGCTGTTGTTGCCGGACATGTTGGCGCTGCTTGGGTGGCTCCAAAACACTGCCCCCGCATATATACATATATGTGGCAAGCGGCATTCACTGTGCCTCTAGCTATGGCTTTGGCTTTGGCAATTGTCTTGTTCCGCTGCCCGCTTGCAATTTGTATGAATTTCAAATTGTTCCTTTTTTGTTTTGTTTAATGTTATGCTACGCTTCTGCTTTTCTGTTATAAATACCCATTTGAATGTAGCTAAAGGGTATCATGAAGCTGTAGAAAAAATCTCTAATAGAAAACACAGAGACAGATGACTTTGTTTATGCTAGAAAGATTCTAGTTCATATCATTATCATTATGTTTTTATTTCTAAATTTCTTATTCATAAATATCTTAAGCTATTAGCCTGCATTTGCCGCTCAGAAACGAATTTGAATTTAATGTTTCTATTCAACGACTTTAAAGGTTATATTGCAATCAGATTTTTTTACTTAGTTCGAATACCAATTCTAAAAAACCTGCTGAGTATCTCTTAGCTTAGCACACTCTAATACATAACTTTAACTCGCTTTTCTGCTGTTCATCAGCATTGAAAAACATTGTCGGTGGCAGGCAGAGACAGAAGCAGAAGCAACCAAGCCAAGCTGAAGCAGTAGCTCCAACAACAGCTACAACAGCAGCGCTTGAATGAATAATTTCCGCAGTTGGTCGTCATCATCAACAATCATCGTCTACAAAGATTCAGTTGATGTGGTATAGTTGTTGTTGTTGTTGTTGTTATAACTGCGACTGCGACTGCGGCTGTTTATCGTTTGGGTTCTCAGTGCGCCAAATGAAAATGAACACGTGCGTCCGGTTGCTGCCTCAGCTGCTTGCACAGCCACATACATACATTGTATGTCTATGTATATGTGTATCATATGCCGCGTGCATGTGTCCATCAAAGCACAGCAACAATTTAGAAGGCTGCACGCCCCAAAAGCAGCCGCCAAACGAACAAACAAACAAACGAACAAAACGAAACGAACGCAAAAAAAATTTCACTTTATTGATGAGCGCTGCACTTGAATTTGTAGTTGTGTGGGTGAGAGAGCTGACTGATCATATTCACTCACACAAACACACACACACACTCGCACACTCATTACAAACTATTTGCAACGCTTGCCCGCACAACAAGGCGTATGAGCGATTTGCTATAAACAACAGCTGCCCAACTGTTGCCCCGCCTGTAGTTGTTGTTTTTGTTGTTTGCCATGCGTTGTTGGGTTTTTTTTTGTTTTTTAAATTTTTGCCCGACAGTGAAATGTGCCCCTGAGGGTTGGGGGAAAACTGTTGCTTGGAACCCGACTCTTGGAGACACTCGTGGTAAAATGACGCATTGGTTCAATAAAATAAATACCATATAAAATATTAATAAAAAAAAAATATCTTTGAACTTGAATGATTCTAGGTATTTGTGCATGTCTGAAACGTCAAAGAAAATACTTCAAACCGTTTAACAAACAACAACAACACAAACGATATATACCTATAGGATTCTTTCTTGAAGCAAAACAATTTGACTCGACAAGTTTAAAGGCCTGTAAAGAAACATAGAATCTGATAGGCAATGTATTAAAATGGAGTTCGAATTCAAAAAGCTATCAGCTTTCTATAACATTCAATCAAATTGGAATTTTGAGAAGGGTTTAATGAACTTGGCAACAGTTTTGTCAAAGCTCTCATGTTTCCCAAGCCCGAATAGGCAAAGTTCCAGTGAATTAATAAACCAAAACTTCGACTTTATATACAAATAAACATGTGCTTGAATGTTTTGTATGTTGAATGCTCTTTCAGCTTTGTTGTGGCAGCAGTCAACCAACTGTGCAATTTCAAATTGATAAACTCGCAACAACAACAACAACTGCTCGATTCATTCATTGTTTGCGCTCAACGCGGCAACTGCACTGAAAATAAAAATGAAGCAAAGAAAAAAAATCAAACTCAACAACAACGCACTTGGCCGGCTGTGTCTGAGTTTCAACAGCTGTAGGAAGTTGCTTTTGTATCGCATATTATACTTATGATTTAGCATTGTGTGAGTGTTTGTGTGCATTATGAGTGTGTATATCTATATATATATATATCAGACCCAATTGCGCCACTGCGCCGACGCTGCCCAACGAAGCTTGGCTTAGCAATCGACACCGGGGAGTCTTCAACCTTCAATATAAAAAGACAAAAGCAAAGATTGCCAACCAAACAAATAAATATTAAATGAAGGCAGAAAGTTGTACTCTGTTAGAAAACAAGAAAAATATTTAAACTAACTTTAAGTATTTAAATGAACAAGAAAAGAATTCAAAGAATAAAAATACCCAATAAGTTCTGTCTTCACTTAAGATGTGCATCGATCAATAAATTTTATAGTATTTAAAAACAAAACTCGGACCAACGAATTTTCGACAAAAATACTATTAATACTAATACTTTCGTACTTGAATTTTGCAAACACAGTTAAATATATTTCAAATTGAGATTTTAAATAGTTATTTTCAGATTCCAAGAACTAAGAAATCAACTGATATTGCTAAACTTTCCGTAAGGCAACTATTTAAATTAAATATCTTTCACATTTCTTTGAAATTAAAATTTTAAATACTATTTGGCCTTGATATGATTTAAAACCCCTTCATCTGCCGTCTTATCGGGCTGCCTGCCTCAATCTGACCCAGTTTTCTATTACATTTCAATGGTCTAACCCAAAGTTCCATAACAATTCTGCTCTTAAGCTACATATGTTAATGATCTTTGACTTTGGTCACGCCACAGCCACATCCAGCCAACTCTTCTCTCTCTTTCTCTCACTCTCTTTTCCTACTAAATCTCTTTCGAAATTGTTGTGTGTACATTTAACATATCGATCGATTTGTAATAAAACTGGCAGCACATGTTGCTCAGCTGTTTGCAATTACGGTTGAGTGGTAAGTACACAAAAAAAAAAAAAACAGAAAAAACTAAGGAAAAACCCAAAATTGCTGGCCCGAAAACAGATTCAAAAGGCATTCAATGCACAATTGCGTAAGAACTGAAATTAAAATGGGCTGACTGGCAGAGGGAGGGGTTGGGGGTTAGTTAGCAACCGCTGATGCTGCAACGCTGCATCAAATTTGTGCTTCAGGTGCAGATGATCAACAGCTGCCCCATATTGCCGGAACTAAGCGACATCCGTTCGTGCAAAGAACCCCCTTTTACTTACTGGGTAGAGAGAAGCGGATGGGAGGGATGGGGGGGATTAGGGTGGAGAGGATAGGAGAAGCGCCAACTGCATTGACAAACAACACGTGTGATTATATATATACTGTGTATGTGTATGTCTGTGTGTGTGTGTTTTTTCTTCAGTGGGGCAGGCAATGGCAATCAATGTAATGTTCATGCTGACGCTCGATTTGGTCTTTGCTTGGCCGGCTGCACATCACCCAGACCCAACTCTCAATACCCCCTTCTCCACCCCACCTTACCCTCTCAGCCCTTACCTTAGCTTACCTTACGTAGAAGTCAGCCGCAAATTGCTTTCAATTATGTTGCATGCTGCTCCCGTTTTTATGGGCCGTTGCTGACATGTCTGTTTCCTCAGTTGTTTTTGGTTGCGGCATGTTCGTGTTGATGATCTGCAGTCCGATTGATCAACGTATTTATCTCTGGCCAAGTTGCAACTGCAACTACCATTGTTTGCCTCAACATGCGACTGCGTTCTCGATATCTCTGCCCAAATGGTGTGCAGCTCTTTTGTTTTATCTAAATGTTATTTTCAGTGTACTCTATAATTTTTTTTTAAATAAGGGTATATTATAGTAGATATACATATATTCCTTAGAGATTATCAAAACCAAATCTTCCTTCTATATTTAAGTTTGAAATGCTTGAAGCGCATTTTAAGACTTTGTTTTCTCTTATACCCTATACACCTTATAATACATAATATATATTAACAAATGTACTATCCATTCTCTTGCCTTACATATACTAAGCACCAAAGTTGTTGAAGAATCATTTTTCCAAAGTTCCTTTATAAGAAGTAATTAAAAAATACTTTGAAGTCTTCAGAAATCAAGAACCTTAATATAGATCAGTTAAGTTAATCCTCATTATTAGGGTATCGCCTTGTCTGCCACGTGCAACTAGACTACATTGATTTGTTTGGTTTTGCCTTGAACGTGTGTGTGTGTTTTTATTTGTATGGCTTTGAATATAATCATCGGTTTCAGCATTAAAATGTTCAATTATGCCTGCCGCCCAAGAACCGCAGTAAATTGCTTGCGGAAGTGTGCCACGCCCACAAAAGTGCATGTTTTATAAAAGATGGTGAAATAAGCGGAGAGCTCGGATTGTGGAATTGAGTTACTCAACTCGACGCATCATCAGCATCATCAGCATCATCATGATTGTCATCATCAAGTTGGCTGCGTGCAAATTTGTGCTCTTAAAAACAAACTAAAGTGAAAATTATGTCAAACCTGTTGAGAGAAATGAAGCGGGTAAGAAGAGAGTGACAGAGAGGGGGGGGTTACAGATATAATCTCTTGGCTGATCTCCATCTGTTATCGCAGCCAGCAGCATCAGAATGAGGCAACACGGAATTGAGTAATTTGTTGCAAAGACAATTAGATGCAACAGATTGTTGACTAAATGACTGAAACGTTTACGGTTTGGAGTTTGATCTTTGAGGTTTTGTGTCTTTGTAGATTTAAAAAGAGATTGCAACAGCTGCTGACAGACAATCCGAGCAGAGGGTGATCAAAAGAAGAAATGAGGCAAAGAATAAGATAACAAAAAAAGCTCTCGTCACATTTCATAACTTTGGTTGTTTTTGTTTTTGCAGACTTAAACAAACAGACCTTGGGCCAAGTTAATGACATTGAATGGGGTCAGACCCAAGCCCAGCACAAGCATGAGATATATGTATAAACTCATTTCTAAATTTATAAATACATCAGGTGGTTAAGTACATTTAAATGGCCACGAGAGATTGCTGACAGCAAAACTTCACTTCAACCGGGAATTGGATGCGGACGCCCAGTGTCATTCTTTTCACTTCGCCTCTTTCTCGCTCTCCCTCTTTGTTAGCCATCAGCAATTATGCGGTTGCAAGTAGTCTTTTTCTGGTTGTTGGCAAGAACTTGCCACACAGCTGCTGCTGCTGCTGCTGCTACACTAGTTGAGACACAGACACCGAGTGGTGCAAAGTGAGAAATAAAATTGTGCTGTTAACAAAGCAGAACAAATTTTAATATCTTTATAATTTCTTGAGAGACACTTCAATTATTCAACAAATGAACAGCATTAAATAGCATATTAAACCGTTTTTTTCTTTTTTTATTTCTAATGACTTTCGATTTTTTAGTTCTTGGCAAAATATATATAGATCTATTTTTTTTTAAATATATTTTGAAGTTTCTAATTTTAATATTCAACTCAATGAGCTTAGTTTTGAAAATAAATGTGAATTTTTTTATTGAAAAAGAATTAAGCTTATTGTTATTTTTTTAAAATACAAACATTATTAATATTTGGCTTATAACAACCCAATCGAGTAATAGCCTGGCGCGCAATTATTTTGATAAATGTATCTTTTAAAAATTCAAGTTTTTCACAAAATATTTTTGTCATTATTATTTTTGATAAAACAGCTTAGCTTCTATGTATAAGGAATCTCACGGGGACAAGAAAAACCTTCGTTATTGTTAAATTTTTGATATAGAAGGGAGTTTTTGATTTAATCAAATTGGATAGAAAACTTCGTTATATTGAAGTTCAACTTTAAATGAATTTAAAAATTTTTCTCAAAATAACTCTTTCAGTTCTTTGCTTTTAAGATCTTATTGATTATAATATTTGTTTATTTGAAAGTAACATCAACGCACAACAAGTTTATAACTTGTATAATAATAATGACATTTAAATTCAGTTCTCACCTGACAGTTATTATAAATATATAAATAATTGGCATATAAGCTTAGCATTATGACATGTAGCACAACCAATTGACGGATTAACAAAACTAATTAAATAGCTATAAACTAGATATACATATACAGAGAGAGAGTGAGGTTAATAACTTATTATAAAACTTAAGCTAACCAGTTCTTTAATCCAACGACCTTTAGTTTCTGATAAGCCAATTAGTACAGCTAGAAACACATGTATATACACATACATATATACATATGTATATATAAAGAAATTTATGCTACACGTGCACATCAAAATCCCGGCTTTATAATTGGTTCGCCAGGCGTAGATTAACCGGCTTACTACACACAAAACAAAAATCAACTTCCAAAGCTGCTAAGTGAATTAAAATAATGCTGCAACGAGTTGCTTGCAACTGCTGCCTGTCTACAGATAATGATATAAATGATAATGATGATGATGAGGACGTTGATGTTGGTAAGACAGCCTCAGACCCAGACCCAGACCATGACTTTAACTGTCTAGCTGACCGCGCTGGTGCAAAAGCTGATGATTCTATTTGTTACATGGCCCGCAATTTGCCATTTCTCGTTATGATTTTTTTTTTTTGTGTGTGCTGCGTTTTAATTATTTGTTGCTTGCCGTTAGTTTTAATAAAGTTGCTAACTGTGAAACGACGTGACTGGAAAATGTGCCCGGAAAATGAGCATTTAATTAACAGCGAAAGTGTCTACAAAGCCAGCCAGCTCCAAGCTTAACACACACAGCTACTTTCAATGTCCAAGTCGAAGTCCATGGACTCTCGAGCCTCAGACATCTTCTATTTGATTAAAATCTCAGCGCGAATTCGCAGAAAATTCTTACACGCAAGCAACACAGAAAGCCCCAGCCCCAAAAGAGAGGACAGCTGAAAAGTTGCTGCGTTAACACCCATTTGCAACTACATCTCAAAACCACCAAGCCCCATTTCATGCGAATTTTTTATCACGCGAGGCATTTTTGTTTTGATAAGCATCTATTCTTGAGTCTGTGTGTGTGTGTGTGTGCAACATGCAGCATGTTGCCAAAGTGAACGCTGATTCTCTCTCTGAGATTCTCAGATGCACAGATCGATGATCGCCGAGCGCTGATAATATAGACAACGCCCCATATATAAAAAATACAAAAAATCACAATACAAAAAAGCCAAAGCAGGACACTTAAGGCCGTTGCTGGCGCTTTTGTCTGCCAATGCACTGAGAAAAAAAACTAAGAACTTTTTTAAAAATTAAGAAATTTTTTTAAATCGCTTTAAATTAATTTTTTAGCTTTAACTTTCAAGATTTGAATTCTGTATTTCTTTGATTTATAACAAAATTCACTCATAGAATTTTCATAATGCATTTCTATGTTTTATGAATCCTCAAAAATGGCATCAATTTTGATCCGTGTAATCATCTTCTACGATAACGTCCAGTTTGCTGAACGCATTCCAAATCACAATGGAAATCAGCTTCCAGGCGTAGCACAAACAAAAAGTGGGCGTGATATGGTAGGGCACGCAGGCAAGCAGGCAGGCATACAGCATGCAACAAGTGGCAAGTGTTTGCGCCAAGCGTTGATTGTTCTTATCTGTGGCGCGATCGCAGTCAGGCGGCTGCAGCTGCAACAAGTGGCGTGAATTGCATGCGTAGATGCAGCCTAGAGATGTTGTTGTTAACGTTGCTGTTGCTGTTGTTGCACGCTTGCGTGTTGCCTCACGTTCGCTAAAAAAGCAACAGCAAAGCAAAGAAATAAAACAAAATCAAGTAAAAAGAGCAAACAAGTGATGAATGTCCGTGTTATGCGATCTAATGATCCAGAAATGAAGTTAATAAATCGTTTAACCAGATGGCTCAGCGCCAGCCATGGAAAACGTGCCCCCTACAGCCCCCTCCCACCGCCTTCTCCTTCTCCTCGCTCTTCTCTTGCGATTACCCTCTTTTAAAGTGGATCACACTTTGCGGATGCTGTATTATGGCCTGTTTGGCCAACGCGACCACCACCGGGCCAAGTTAGAAGCGGAATGCACGTAATTTGCATAACTACTGTGCTTATAACTCGGTAACAAATTACAACAATTTGGTTTTGCTCACATACCAAAAGAAGAGCAAATATGAGAGGGGGAAACGTGGCGTTTAGCAGATGCCTTAACGGTAAAAAGTAGCGCATAGTAAACAAGGCCAAGAACAAGCTTAACAACAGCCATGTTACTAAAAAGTAGATTACAAGCCACTTTGCATCTCTGTTTGTTTGCTCTCTTTTGTGTTGTGTTCTTTATTGTTTAACAGCGGCATATAAGCCTTCAATTACAGTGTGGTAATCAAATTATTATATACCTGATGTTATTATTTGTATATCGACATATCGTGTAAGCAATAAATTAAAGACTATTATCTATTCTTTAAGTACTTCACACAATTAAGACTAATTTTTTTATCATTACAGATAAAAATATTCCACCGAGGAAGCTAGGTTTTATGGGATGGAGAAATGTGATTAAACAAATAAATAACAAATCAATTTGTTTTCGATGTTGCTCAAACATTTTCAAGGTAAGGAAACATCACACATTCAACATTCTTGAAGCATACATTTAGTATTCCTTACACAAAGCCAGGTTGAACCAAGCTTGAAAAATTTTCTGTAAACAATAAATGTATGGTTCAAGATATTCCATTCATAGTTTCTAAAGCATACTTTTTGGGCTCGTAAAAATGCTAGGTTGCTGCATTGGCTAAGTTTCGGTATAAAAGTAATGCAGCATACTTTTACATGCGCTCGATAAAGCTAGGTCAATTGTTACTGCATTTAAGAACAGAGCGTCATTATTACTAACACAAACTCATTAAGTATATAATTTTTAGATTTATTTATTTATCTTATATCTTACAATGTGGCTATGCAAAAGGATGCACAAATGTTGAATCTTGTGCATAATTTAAATCTAATATAAATAGGCAGTCATTTTAGTGGTTGTGTAAGATGTTTTTGTGTATTAAGTTTTACCAATTACATTTTAAACCTGCAACGGAAAAGATATAAGTAATCAAGCAAGGTTTAATCAAGTTTCATTATTTACCTAGTATGTAAAATATTTAAAACAGAATCCCAAAGAATCAAAAAGCGTCAGAGCTGGAAAATATAGAAAACAAACACTGCATTAAAATCTAATGGATCTAAGGAATACAAAAAATCGATTTTATTTCAATTTCAGTAACGAATTTACAATCAAATTATTTCATTAGTCTAACATATGTTAAATTCATCATAGTAAAGTATCAAGTTTTGGTATATTACTTTCAAAATCCTTACCTTTTTAGTTTATTCAATAGGGATTTGCCACTTGAGAGATCCGCAATTATCGGGTGTAAAATAAATCTGCAAATAATAAAAATAGGTATTAAAGGAACTGTACCATTTTATTTGATTAAAACTAAAATGGTCTTTGATAAAATATCAGTAATCTAAATTTACACTAATCAATGCATTTCATAGGTGTCCCAAGGTAAAAACTTAGCTCATCATTAAGTTAATTTAATCAACTTTAAATTTATCACAACTTACCTTATAAACAGATAGAGTATATTATTGATCTTCCTCCTTGTGTATCGAATTATAACTGCAAAGAATTAATTTAATTTAGTAAAATAGAACAACATAAATTTTATTTATTTCTAGATGCTTTTCAGTTATAGAAAACATACACTAATCAAGATATTTCATAGGTGTCCCAAGGTAATAGCTGTATCATCATAGAAATTAATTCACAATCTATTTTCATAAAGTTATGCTTACCTAACTAGAACGCATATCGGGTGCGTATATCCTCTAATTTCTTGCAGATCTGATTCGGCGTGCGGAACATGTCGCCAGCAATGCTCTTCTGCTTGGATGCATCAATCGATAAATACTGCTCACACAAATCGCCATCGAGGACATTTTTCACGGGGTAGTAGGAGCTGCGGTAGCTGAGATGATCTCGACCGCACAAGGGCGGATTCTCATTGCGCATATGCATTTCCAGATGCTGGAAAAAGTCATAATCCTCACGACTGGTGAACGGCACAAAGGCACCAACAGTTCCACTCAGCGTGGAATAGATGAGTGCCTCGGAACCACCAGGAATGAGTGTGGCCTTCTGCAGCGACATGATTATCTCACCCACATGGAATGAGCAGATGTTCTCCGATTTCTGGGAGGCGCCCGACAACAGCCCACGATCCCACAGCGACTTGGTGCCAGTAGGATCCTCGTCCACATCGTCGGTGACCGAATGCGGCAGTCGCTGAATGCTCAGGTTGCCAAATTTATCTGCAATAGCAATTGTGTCGTAATCGAGCAACGTTGTGGCCGTCACCCAACGTGGATGAGTATCATCGGCAAATATGATGAGCTGGTTCTCGGCGCGACGATAGCGTATAAAAAAGACTGATTCCTGCACGTCGGAGACATAAACACGATGACCCATCGCTTGAATATTGACAATTTGGTAGGGAATGTGTTTATTCTCGCACTTGCGCAGCATCTTCTTCTTGCCCAGATCATAGATGCGTAGCATGCGACCACAGCCGGCCAGCAAGCGTCCCTGAAAGCCACACAGAGCGCCAGGTATTTCCTCAATCTCCGTGCGATGCATGAACTCCAGAGCCGAGCAGGTTGGGTCAATTTTATAGACATCAATACAGCCGCCCTGTGATATGCGTGGATTCAACTGCAGATCCTTTGCAATGCCAACGACCAAATAATAACGCCCATCTGCCGCAATCGAGAATTTGAGCATTGCCATAGCCATAATTGCCTCGTTCTGTGCCAGCGGCACAGTGAACATTGTCTGGCCATGCATGGCATCCAGGCAACGAATCTGTGATGCCCACAAACCGAGTCCTGCCTTGGGAGCGGAGAACACATCTTCGGGCAGCACTTCGTTGATAAATGCGTTTGCCATTTCTTTTGCCAGTTCACGCTCTTCATCACCAGCTGCGCTGCGCATCTCTTCGGCCATTTGCTCCTTGCGTTCATTCTTGGTCTCCTCAGTGTACGCATTATGATCCGTCTCGGCAACTAACATGCGTCCCGTATCCGGATGGATGACAAAAGCTCGGGGAGTAAACTGCAGTGAAAATGCCACTTGATTAAAGACAGCGCCCAGTTTTTCCAGTGCCAGGATACGCAGCGTATTTGTTGATATGGCCACAATACCCTCGCTACACTGCTCGCTAGAAAAGCCCGAAGCGTATTCCAGCGTTTCATACGACAACGGTGTCAAATGGAAACGATTCTGATGATAATACGACAGCCAAGTGCGACTAGACATGGCTAGGACGGCTTCGGAGCCCTGCATTTTGATGCGAAACAGTTTCACCGGCCGTGAGCCCAAATATCTTGTGCGTGTGTCGGCCAAATCTCCAGAGACGGGATCGAGCACAGTACGCAGCAAGACGCCGTTGCTTAGGCCAATATTTAGATAGATTGTGCCTTTATTGCTTCCTCCACTTCGCTGTGCAGGCACATCATCATCCGCACCGCTTGCGTTTGTGGTGCTCTCTGTGTGTCCCATTTCGACCAGACACAAGGACTCGGCTGGTGAGGGTAGAGCCTGCATAGAGCAAGCCGACAGGCAGTTATTTGGATCCAGCGAGAGTATGCGCACAGTGTTGTCAGCAAGGCCAACAGCCAAGAACCAGGAGCGTTGCTCGCCTTCAGGCACGGTGCCCAGAGCCATGCACATGATTTCAGCCGGCATTTCCGAACGTTCTGTATACTCGTTTAACTCGCCAGTCTGCAGTGAAAGAGAGTTACGAATTAGATATTTGGTTAGAGGGCTTTATAATATAAAAACAAAGTTTATCTAATAAAAGCTCAGCACTGCAGGACACAGAGTGTCTCAACATGATTGTTCTTTTCGTGTTTTTGTCATCAGAGCAATGGGCGTAATGGAAAAATACCAAGTACAACTGTACATACTTAGATTTCCGTAAAAACTGATAAATGCTTACCGGATCCATTTCAAAGTAGACCAATTCCCGGCCCGAGAGCGTAATGACCACTTGACGTTGATTAACGGCGCATTTGGTAATGGATTTCTTGCCAGGAGCCTTCCACTCGTTCACACGCTTATCGGAACGTATATGACGAATGCCATCTGGATAGACTTGAACGAGTGCATCGTCACCAAGAGCAGCACAACATAATGTTGGCGTGGTGCCCAAAAAGCCACTGTCTGTCACTTCCTCGACGGTTTCACCAATGCTTAGAACCAGCGTGGCATTCACGAAAGAAACGATGATGTATGCATCAAATTCGTCTAAAAGTAGGAGCATAATACAAAATTTGCCATTAATTTAAAATGCTTGAAAGCAACAATATTTTAAGGGAATTCGATTGACGACATTGAATAATCAGTTTATCAAATTGTAATCAATGGATATTCAGCTGAAACACGGTTGATAAGAATCGCATCATGTTCAATGTCTCATGTCTTAAGATTAATAGAAAATTCAATATAGGTTTTTTTTTTAACCAATATGAAGTAGTAGTAGTAGTATCTGTTGACTTAAGAGCTGCAGTAATTGTTGCCTTACCTATCGCTTCACAAACGACAAATATAAATAATAAGTATTATACACGAGTGTATTGTATAACTCTCGCAATTTTATATCTGTTCGATAGTCTCACATTACAAACAGTTGACGTCTGTGTTTAAGCGCCTGAAATAAGAGAGAACTGGTGGTTGATAACTTGTGGCTTTTGGGGATCGTGTTTATATATAGTTTATATAGACTAGGATTGTTGGTATTTTTCCTTCTTTTTTTTAGAATATTACATGATGCACAATGCATATTTTTAAGAACTAATCTGTTTTTTTTATGTTTTAAGATCTCAAAATCGATAATCAAGAATATCGAAATCAACAATCCTAGTACAATCTATATATAAAGAGCATTATCATTATTTGGGGGTATCGTGTTCTGTATCATCAATGCACCAGTTAAGTTATTAGAATCATTTCATATCTAGTAAACCTAGGAGACTTAACTTAGTTCTAAACAATCCGATTATTCAAAAATACTATTTTAGTGGACTCACCATCAATGCGTTTCTTAACAGTCCATACGGCATTTGGATTACCGGGCAGTTCAGAGACAGCCATTTCCGATACCTCAAGACCGTGGCGCAGGACACGCAATGTCGAGCGCGGACCACGTCCGCAAAGCACATATAGTTGCGGTGTATCCTCATTTGCCAAATCAGCCACCTGAGAGGTGATAATTGGTGCAAACGAGGGCAACTCATCGACCAATACGAGATTCTTCAATGCACGTGGAGCGAAGAAGAATGTTTCCCCTTCCTCCAATGGCATGGCAGAGCTGAATTCGGGCTCATCATCATCATCGCCCAGATGCGCAATTTGGTATAGATAACTGTGCAAATACAGGATGTAAGCATGGCTTAACCCAAAGAAACTGTAAAGTTAACTTACTGGTTGCCGAACTCACTGGCCACAAATAGAAAGCCAGTTTTTAATACACACATAGCCGTCGCTGGTGGCACAGTGTCAAAGTATTTGAGCTTGATCTCAGATACCACATCATCATCGGTCTCAAGGGTAATTTTGAATATATCGCCCTGCTCGGTTTGTAGCAAAAAGAAATACATGCTTTTGGTGCGATGTGTTGCCGAGCATATAAAGATCATGCCACGCTCCGGATCGTCAAGATCATTGCGTCGACGCGGTATGGGACAGCGAATGTCGTGCTGGTCGCCCAAATTTTTATAAGTCAAATAGTTTTCTGAGCAAATGAGCACACCCGACGGTCCATCATTGCCTCCAGGCACAGAAACCAAAAAGTTGGCATGTTCCTCAAGTGGTTCAGAATATTTGCGCACCACATGATTCAAGCCCAAGTCAAGCTCGTAAAATGTCAGTGTTTGTTGCGTGCGCTGTGCTGCGTCACCTGCAAATTAAGAGTAAGATATTTTGGTTAAACAGTTATTTAATATGTTAAAAAAAAATTTAAATATGAATGTGGGCCACAAATCAGTGAAGTGTTGCTAGGTAATTACAGCTGCACCAATGGTTCAGTGGTCACATTTATCTAGCGCTAAGTACAATCAGTGCCAATGGATTGAATAACCACAGCCACTGGAATTAAAGCGCTAAGTTACAAAACTGTTTATTATCTTACCCGATGGATCCAAGTCAGCTTCTTCATAGTCGATTTCCAGACATGCAAACATTGGATTATCAAAGCCAACATCAACACCAACCATGTGGTAAGTTAGGGTGTTTGACTTGTGTGCCTCAAGTGGTGAGGATATTGTTAAACGTGCCTGGGTATCGCGATTCATGATGTAGGCCAGTTTTTGTTTCTCAACGGCACCAATCATCACTGCACGTCCCTTCGGATCAATGGCAAAGTACTGTCCCGGAACAATGCGACGACATCCTGACTTGCCAAAGGTCTCTTGATGCACTTTCTCCAGCAAATTCTTGTTAGGAATGTACTCGAGAATGACAATGCGACCTGAATCCGATCCAACAACAATATAATCTATAAGAAAATATATTGAAAATCTAGTTACAAACAGGTTATGTTTAAAATACTTTTTTTTTCTTTTTTTGAGGTTAGAATTTCTTGTAACTCGAAGTTTCAATTCACCATACCATTTAATTGAGGTTATGGCAAATGCGACGCCAAGTTAAATTACTATCGCACCTAGACACAATCAATAAGGTCGAACTGAGACAATCACAAAATATAATTATCACAATTGGGTTTAGTGCGTAGAAGAAATATAAGATATACATGTAAAAGCAAGAGTTTATTATATACAAACCTTTTGTGCCTCCAGTTAAACGAAACGCCATAAGCGCACGTACGCAGCCAAATATTTCCGTTGACATCAGCGTGTGAACTTTGCCGGTGTTAGGGTCAGGTCGCAACAATTCCAGCGACTTACCACGTGACAATAGCACCTCCTGCTGCTTGCCGCCCGAAAAATTACCGTGCACGGCGTGCGTGACGCCAGTGCCCTTTTGGAGCGTCAAATTATACAAGTACATGTTGAAGCTTTTTTTTAGTCAAGCCAAAACTATTGCACTGCTGAAAAAAGTTTCATATATTAATTGAGGTTAGAATCGGTCATCACATTTAACAAGAAATTAAGGTATTTAAATGGAAATGTACTACTTTGAAAACCATGGCCACAGTAAGAATAGTCGTGTCGCCTAACGATGCTAGTAAGCAGCATTTTTATTTTTTAATTTTGCACGCTTCAATTGCGACCAAATCGCAGACAATTCTGCTTTCTGGAGATACTTTGTGCAACACTAAAATAATAACTTATTTAAGTAGATAAATGATTGGTTAATTACCTTTTGCTATTTTATTTAATAAATTTACACATTTTGAAAACGATGCGTGTGGATTTAATTTTTTCACATCACTCAGTCTGCGCCATCTTTGAGAGCTCCTACTTGGCTTGACCGGTGAAAAAAGAGTGGATGGAAGAAAACGCGGGCGGCCCTTGACAGCATTTTTAGTGCAGCGTTGCTACCACTTCGATAACAATAACGATAATAAAATTTGGTAGCCCTAATAAGACAGCTGATCGACTACAATAATATTGTAAAACAAAATATTTTACCTAAGTAGCCCAGCAGGTGGGCATTGAAATGGAGTTGAAAAGCTTGTATGAGGATGCAAACAATAAAATTGAGCTAGGAGAAGTGCTCAAAAATGAATTAAGTGTGTTCGAGGACATTCCTGGCGTCTCCAAAGTGCAAAGGAAAATTCAACAGGAATTGAAATTCTTGGAAAAGGTCTGACTCGATTTTCTGTGTATACATATTTATTTCTATCCAACGAAAGACATTTATATGTGCAGGTCATACGCTCCAAAACGTTAAAAGAGAATCACATAACCAGCAGCAATTTTGTCAATTATGAGTTCCTAATAAAAACACTTCGCATGCAACAAGGTGTCGTCGATATAAATGCAGTCTTTCCACTTCAATCTCGTGACAGTCCGCTACGTGTTGATATTGTTGCAAACAATGGTCTAAAATGGATCAAGGTAATCGCACGCAACTCCAAATCTATCGAAGATGCTGCCAAGGGCTGTGTCAGTTTTGGTGCACGCAGCGTTTTAGACCAGGCTGCTGATTATTTGGAGGCCAGCGAGTTGCATTTCTGCATGTTTCAGCGGCCCAAGGTAAATATTAGGCTAAGAACCGACAGATATGACTGATCCGTGCAAAATTGTATTTTAGATTGTGTTTTATTTCTCCAACCAAATTGAGAGCTCACTGCATGATGAGCTAAAGGAGATGGGAGTGCAAACGGCATCCTTGGAAGTGCCCGATATGGATGACGACCAGTACGCCACCATGTCCGATGAGTTGAATATAGATGTGACTACAATGCTGGCCTATACCAGCTCTCTTACAAATGGTGGCTGCAATTTTGTATTCAAGGAACCGCTTTTAACAGAACAGGCGGAAAAGGAGCGTGAATGTCCAGTAAAACCCACTCTTGAGAAAATATTTCAAGGCAAGCGACTGGTCTGCTGCCAGTTGGCTTACGATGCATTTCAAAACATACTATCAATGCTGGGTGGTCCAACTGAGCTGGCACTGGCTGTTGAGTTCCTTAAACGCATTACTGTTTATCCTGATGTTGAGACAGTGCCACCAGAATTTTCCAACATACGGTTTACTGCTAAAGTCAATGAACGTAGCCTAAAAATTTTTAGTTTTGGCATGGAACGTAAAATATTTACAGTAACTTCAAATAAGGCATTTGTTCGATCAGCTAAGATGCAGGTAAGTGTGTTTTTATTGAAAATGTTGTATGTTCCGTTACAAATTTATATTTTCAGGGTATAAACGTGCCCGTTTTTGTGCATGCATCGAGAGCGCTCACTGAAAGTAAACAAGCACACGCTACACCACTTTAAAAAGACACATCATTGTTATTATTATTTTTTTACTGTTAGCTTAATACAAAAAAATTAAATGAATCTATACGTGTACACAGATGAGTGGTTGAACAAGTTTATTTAAAAAATGTCGCTTCAATAATCGGTTTAAATTTAAACTATCGAAACAAAAGCAGCTGTGTTGCAGAGTTGCCCAGCAGGTGGTAGGTATACTGCGCAGGTGATAGACATCAACAAAAGAGAGAAAAAGATGGATTGTGCACCACTAAATTTGGTAAATAAAAAAATAAATTAGTTTAATGTGTTTTACTTATGTTTGCTATTTACGAAGGCTCATTTCCATGAGCGCCGTTCAGAGCGTTTTATGCGTCACCATCGCTACGAGGAGGCGATTAAAGCCCTGGAAACTTCTCTAATTTACATACAGGATGCGTATAAAAATGTACAACTGGCTAAATCAAAAGAGGTCCTTGATACTCTAACGCTTGATTTTCAACGCAAACTGAGACAGATCGAAATGCGCAAAACGCAACATGGACTCACAAAGATAAAGGATTTTGTGCAGCTCAAAGAAAACAGCCCCATGTTGCCGTTACGACAGGAACCTAGCGTCGGTTCCGCACAATCTGTTGCCAAGGCCATCGATAAGACAGTCCAGGACTTTGATGCTAAGTTCACATCAACTGCAGAGCAAAAACCAACAACACAACTTGAACTAAATGTTGAGACTATAACTATGAACGATGCGCAAACGGAAAGCCAAGAATTCCATTGCTGTTCGGGCATGGAGCGAAGCTCAGAACATGACATGCCATCCCTAACGCCATTGGAGCTGCCATCGTTTGATTATACCATGTTTAGCAGCTCATCAACCCCATCGTTAGCGAGCTACATTAGCATGGCTGAAAGTTTGCAAAAGTAGATCGTGATAAATCTGCTTGTATTATTTAAATAAAACACTTAGTTTGTATGTTACTTATATACTTCGATAATTTATTTAGCCAGCAATCCCTTCAACAGATCATCCATATCTGTTTCTGTCTCTACATCTTTCAGCAACAGTAGCACCTGGGCCTCCATCTCGCAGAGAATATCGGGTTTCAAATATGTTATGATGAGCGTGTTGAACTGATGATGAGTGCTTATATTTGCTTGAACTGGCGGCACACCGCAGCGATCCAGTTCAAGTACAGGAATTACCTTGTAGTACTTTTTATTGTTGGTGCGAACGACAATCGCACGATTCTCAGCATCGGCACTTATGTTATAAACGTTTAGCGGATATGGCAGATTGCGTATGCGCCATTCAATGTTCTTCTTGGTCACCCGTTTCGTCAAAAGAGGAGCCGAATTGCTTTCGCGAACCGTAAACTCTTCACTAGATATGTTGTCAGCATCTCCACCGCCGGCTGTTAGGCTAGATTGTTTCTTGGCGCTCCAATTCAGTTGCCGTGGCTCTTCGCCCAATTCAATCTCCCACTCAGGCTCGCCCATTAGTTGTTTGCATTTGCGCCAAGCTCGTCGCTGTATGACGCCTGTATCCATATTGTATTCTTCAGCCATTTGACGGCCGTCAGGAAACTTGTAGAGCACTTTGCGCAACCTGCCGCTGATCATAGAATTTTTCTCAGCGGATTGCAAATAATTTAACCAATTTTGGTAAGACATTTTGTTGGAGCGTAGTGAACAACTACAAACTAAATTTGATCGATGGCGCAAAAGCACATTTCGTTTTTTTTTTTTTTGCCTGGTAACCAGGGATGTCAGCTGTTTGCATTTGTTTACAAGCCTATTTCAGAGTGCTGCTAACTCGCCGCAATTTTTGTCAAAGTTTTAGACAGCAGAGTTGACGTGGCCGCAAATGACTACATAGAAATTCGCATATTTCGTCATATGAAGCTGTATTCTAACATCTATAGCTATTTAAAGTAAGCCAACTCACGGTACTCATTTATAAATAGAAAAGTAGCCGAACTGGACGTGTGAAATTTATACTCATCTGTGAAAAAAACATAAATTCTTTACAGCGCACAAAAGTGAGACAAAGACAGAATCAAAAGAAAACTTTCAACTTCAACATTTAATTAAAAGAAAAGTCGCAAAAATGAGTGTGGTGTGGACTTTGATCGCGGGATTTCTTTATGCTGAAATCGCCGTTGTACTGCTTCTGGTGCTGCCAGTGGCCAGTCCTTACAAATGGAATCGTTTCTTCAAATCCAAATTCCTGGCCATGATTGGAAAGCAATCTCACATCTACTTTTTCGTCATAATGAGCGTGCTGGTGTTGCTTCTTCTAGATGCCATACGTGAGATGCGCAAGTATTCTAATATTGAAAGCTCCGGTGAGGTACATCTCAACGTGGAGATGCAACACAGCATGCGATTGTTCCGTGCTCAGCGCAACTTTTACATCTGCGGCTTTGCAGTTTTTCTTGTCTTGGTCATACGCCGCCTGGTCACATTGATTTCGGCACAAGCTAATCTGCTGGCCCAGAGCGAGGCATCAATGAAGCAGGCTCAGAGCGCCACGGCCGCCGCTCGCTCCCTGATGGACGACAAGGCCGACAAGGCCAAAGAGGCTACCGAAGACAACACACTGAATGAGGTGAGTCAAAGTTTAGAGTTATATATTTGGAAAGTTGAGTTTTTGCACACCGTCCAGACTCCAAAGGCATGTCTAAAGAGCTTAACACAAGACACAACCTAACACCTTAAGAACGTTTGCTACTCACCAGCTGTACAAAGTATCCAGGCAATGCGTTTGATTTTATTATCCGTTACCCACATGGAACAGGTGTTGGGCCACAAAACCAAAGAAAAATACCAAGCTAAAACAATTCTCGTCAAAACTCTTTAAACAGTTGAAACGCCTGCGGAAACGTGTGCAAGGACTCACCGCCAGAGTATCCTAAATCTTTCGATCACATTCCCCAAAAATATCTCACAAAAACATCCACACATACAAGAACAACGCTTCAAAACTGAAAACAACACTCGTTTTACAGCTCAACAAGCTGAAGGAACGCGTCCAGGAGCTGACATCCGAATTGAACCGCGAGAAGAAGGATAAGGAGGCTGTCAAGTCACAGGCTGAGAGCATCAATCGCGAATACGATCGGTTAACCGAAGAGTACAGCAAGCTGCAGAAACAGATCACCATTGGAGCAGTTGGCAAATCCGCCGGCAAGGATGAATAAAGCGACGTGCGCTTAATCAATATTTAAAGAATGATAAGACTTAAACAGAAACATGGCGGTGGAGGCAAAGGCATCAAATAAAAATATTTAAAGATTATAAATTGAACTGCAAACATTGCAAACACCTACACAATCAGTAAAAGCTTTGTTCTTAGTACATGTATACAATGCAAGTCATAGATAACGGTTTACTGTTTTTATTATCTCTCTGAAGTTCTTGAAATGTATTCTATATTCGTAATCTTTTGCATTAATTAATATATATTTTAAGCCAAACAAATTTTGTTGGCAATATAATAAATATTAACTTATTAAGCAGGTGAACAATGATTCATTTTGTACGATCTAAATAAACATCCTACAAAATGCTGAACGATCTGGAATGACGTCATTTGTGACGCACTTAAGACCAAACCTGATTTGGCGTGGGCAGCCTGTTTGCATATTATCAATATCAGTTTTCATTCGTAAACTGGAACTTGTGCTAAGGCCAATAATTTGGGAAACTTGCATTCTACTCCCACCAAAAACTAACTGAAAAGCTAGGCGTCTCGGAGCGAACATAATGCCACCACTTCGGAGGTAAATATAAACAATCGCCGGGCTGTAGAAGCAGCTTATACAAACGTGCTCTTCGCAGCAGGGGAAACCGGTCAAAGTCCGGGTTGGCTGCATCAATTTGCGATGTGTTATTTAAATATTCGCTCTCATGTGCATAAAGATAAGCTGTATCCGCAGGTGAGGCCAAAATAATGGTCTTGCTGCCGAACACTTGACAAAGTAAATTGTGTTTAGGATCGTTATGCATGGGAGATATTGTGTGACGTGGTCCTAGCCAAGCTTTTATATCCACATCGTTTTGACTGCCCACGGAGACAGTGCAATAGTCGGGTACACAGATGTCCGCCTTAAGAGCAGGGATCTGAGCGAACAGTTCGTGCTGCGCCAGATACTCAACTTCCTGCATAGCTTTACTTTTGTGCTCATCCAGGCCAAATTGCCTATAGAGAAAGTCACGTATTTTAACCAGTTGCTGAGACCACTCATCGCTGGCGTAATTCGAGCCTATTTCAATAGGCACAGTGCGATTGCCAGCGACTCTGAGTAGATAATTCAAGTCGAGCCATTTACTCAAAGCCGGCCAGTGATTAATTGTGTTGAATAACAGCGTTGGCTGCTTTGCCTGATAACACTTAGTGCGAAAGTCTTGTATGCTAGGAGCATTCAATTGAGGTATATCACTATGAGATTGGATGCGCTCCACAGTGGCTAATATAGGCAGTGGCTTTGTATTGCTGCTTGTGGCATCTTCGTCCAAGTAGCTCATTAAAGCAGCTTTCAATTCTTGAGACTTTTCAAACAATTTTTCTGTGCAGCCAAGTAGTTGGGCTTCGTCCAGAATCGCACCACATTTTTCACGTTGCTCCAAACTTGTGCTTTCCAAAAGCAGAAAAGCAATCTACTGATGATAAAGGTTGAAGATTAAACAGTAAATTTAATAGTTACTGTTTATACCTTAAAGTAGCATCCGAGTGCATAGATTTTGCGTGTAGCCAGCGGCACACTGCTGAAGTGACCACTGTGTATGTGCTCCCAGTTTTTGTCGACTAAAGCTCCAATCAGATAAGAAATTTCTTCCGCATCCTCGTGTTTAAATTGACCAAATTCTAAGTTATCCGCCGCTCGTTTGAGTATATATCGTGCTTCAATTTCATTTTCGAGCAGTGTCTCAATTTCCGCAAAGCGTGGCAATAATTTGGTTAAATTCAACAACGGCGCCTCGGTTGCAAACATTGGAAAATTAATTAAAAGAAACTTAAAGCAGTTTTTTTTTGCTTTTTCAATCAAAATCAGCTGATTGTTAAGTATTGAACAAGTCCGCACTAAACGATTTTCGGAACTTTGTTAATTTGTAAGTGTGGCAGCTTTTGTTTGCAATTACATACGTATTTTGTACCGGTCAGCTGTTCGCTGTGAACATATTAATGGAACCACCGATATATCAGTTAGCTTTCTGTTGGATAACAGTTTTGTTCATGCACGAACTACCAGCCTTTTCATTTTTGAGGTCAATTAACAATTTATTAATTTTCTCAAAAACTGGCTGATTGATTTTTCTAAATTTAACTGTAATAGCTTGTCCAAGAATGCATCTTTGTTTAAATATGTGCCTCCTTAGGAACCATGCTCTGATAGAAAAGATATTAAGGTGAAACAGCAGGCATAAGTCGTATTCGAGGCTATTCATTCTGAGATGAGATATTTAGGAAATGCTGGAAGTGTGATTGTTTTAACCACTTGTTTTACCCATATTAAGAGCTGTAATATACCATACGATGAATAAAAACAATAAATAATTAATTTTTTTAGATTTCTGCTTCAATATATATTAGGTTTCATTCAGAAAAACGTTTAACAATGCCAATGATCATACGGGTTATACTACAAAAATTCAAAATTGTTGCACAACAAGTCACATCGTGTAGGTCCGCCGTCGGCAGTGTTAGTAAACCTTGAAATAAAAGGAGTAATTGCGCTGCCAGCAATCGTTCTGATTTAAAATCAAATTAAACGTCAAAGAGCGATGTACAAAAATGTTTTTAAGGGAGGAATACGAACAGCAAAGCAGGCTTGGAAGTTTCGAAACGGTGAGTTGTCACACATTCATTAAAAAATATTGAGGCACAATACAGAGTAGAATACGGCTGCATAACAAACACATCTCGAGTAAACGGATCAGCTGTGCCAAAACGTACCAAGTGCAAACGTACAACACTGAAAGCGTGTTGTTTTTTCTCGCCACCTGAGCCGCCAGCAGTTGTTTTAAGTATTCTGCTCTTCACTTATATTTCTACTACAAATTAATAAATATAAATCGGTTTAAACTATATGCAAGTGCATTATAACGTCATACTTGCAGAACTTGGCAAACTCAATTTAGAGCTGGCAAATTCAGATTTCGAGCAGCATTTGTGTGAAGGTGAGACCACAACACATTCAACCGCCCGCACGACACCCTCACCTACTGTCGGATAGTTGCTCAAAAAAAGATAAACAATAAAAACCGCTTGTAATTGCAATTTAAACGCTCTCTCGCTCTCTATACGCTATGCATATTTTAATGAACCTTTTGTGTTAGCTTTCTTCCACTTTTAATTACAGTTGCAACCAAAAAAAGCTGTTTCAGTTCCCGATTCTGTTCCCCCACAATCCAGTTACAGTTACTAATCAAAATCCAAAGCAACCAATTCTCGACTCGATTAAAAGTGCCAGACAAGAGCTTTCGGAATTGTTGTCGTTGTGCTTGTACTAACGCCCCGTCGTTACGCCTTCTTCAACTTAACAGCGCTGATAAGCATTTTACGTATCTACGTGCAGAGACGTGCCACCTAAATACACTGGTCTCATCGAAGCAGTTCGTCAAAGTGCAAAAACAGTTTTATCGCGACTATTCGTCCGTATCGTTAGGCGCTTCACTAAAAACCAGCGACGCACCACTGTTGGGTGATCTCTGCAGTCGTTATCGTGCCATACTCGAACACACATCGGCAGACGTTGTTAGAGCGGGAAAACAGGGAGCAGGCGACAAAAAACTCATTCACAGCTGTTGCACTCAACATTCAGCGGTGGCAAACGGTTGCAATATGGAACATAGTTCGGCCGAATTTGAACGCTTGCCCACAAATGTGGTGCCCAAGCATTATGAACTAATGCTGCAGCCTGATCTAGTGGCATTTAGCTTTACGGGCAAGACAATCGTGCAAATCAGTGTAAGTACCGTTCGTTTATTTTATTTTTGTTCACTTTTTCAACCGCTGGCAACTTTCGCTTTCACCATGACTGAAAAAACTAAATGTGTGTTTGTCTGCATATCTCTTTCTCTCACTCTATACATATACATATGTATATCTTTGAGTACCATCGCTTATTAATATTTATGTGTTTGTGTGAGTGTAATTTTTGACGTGTGCAAAAATCTTAACTTCTTCACACGCCCTAAAATGCAAGTCTCTGTATTAATATTTTCTCCTTATGCTGCATTTTGCATGGACGCATTGTTCATATGTTTGGTTAATATGTTATTGTTTTTTGTTTTGCGTCTTACACATTACAAATGGATGGCACCAGCAATGACTGGCACATACTTACAAATTTATTTGAAGCGCATTTCGTTGCGCCACCCACTTCCTCTTCCCCTCTTAGCTGTCGTCGACGCCCCTGCTGATCTCATAACGGTATATGTAGACATTTGTGTTTACGTTTTTTGCGCGCGACGCAGAAACTTACCAGCAACGGGTTATTAGGCTTTGTCTTTCTGGTCGCACATCAAATACACTGCAAAAATGCATACATATGTATGTCTGTATGAAAACTTGTCGAAAATTAGGCAGCCACTTCAGCAGAAAAACAGCAACATGAATTTGGCTAAAACGGGTTTTAAAGTGTTGACGGTCTGAAAGCCGGAAACCGGCTGTATGCCTTATACAGTAATAACATGATATACAACAAATGAAAAGAAAATAATTTACCTTTCAGCTACAGGTATAAATAAGAGTTTTATTTAGTCAAGGTTCACTGTGCCTTTGTACGACCTTGAAATAACGGCTTAACGGCGAATCTTTATCGTTCGAATCGCATATACCAACATGTTCATCGTCTACCTGTTATATACCCTGTAGCCAAATAGAGCGTTGTAGGTGAACAAATAGTGAATTTAGCTGTGCTAATGTCAATCTAAATTATCTTTCCCTCTATTTATTTTCTCGTTCTTTGTCTTCCTCTCTTTTACTTTATATCACTCTCACTCTCAAAGCCAAGAGTTATAATCTTCTAACTTTTTTTATGCGTTTACTGGTTTTGTTTTTGTACATCGTAGTATATGTGTATGTACAAACGCACGATCATTGACTTATTGGCCCTTTTTCACCACTTGATACGCACATACAGATGTACATACATATTGTGCGCTGAAATTCCTAGAAGCTTTCTTCTAATTGATTGTTATTATTATGATTGTTGCAGGTCAAAGAGCCAACAACTCAGATCACGCTAAACGCCCTGGACATAACCATCGATAGTGTCGTGTTTGAGTACGAGTGCGAGAAGTTGAAACCGAATAGCATCAGTTACTCGAAAGAGAATGAGACCGCAACGCTGGAGTTCGCTGACCAGATACCAGCTGGTACATCGGGTGTGCTGCGCATGTCCTTCAACGGAGAGTTGAATGACAAAATGAAAGGTTTTTATCGCAGCAAATACTATACGGCCGCTGGAGAGGAGCGCTATGCGGGTGTCACTCAGTTTGAGGCAACAGATGCACGTCGCTGTTTTCCCTGCTGGGATGAGCCGGCAATTAAGGCTACTTTTGACATTGCGCTGGTGGTGCCCAAGGATCGCGTTGCCCTCTCCAATATGCCTGTGAAAAAGGAGGACACTTTGCCGGATGGACTGCGTCGTGTGCGCTTCGATCGCACTCCCATTATGTCCACCTATCTGGTTGCTGTCGTTGTCGGTGAATATGATTTCGTAGAGGCCAAGTCAGAGGATGGTGTCATTGTGCGCGTCTTTACGCCCGTTGGCAAGAAGGAGCAGGGCCAATTTGCCTTGGATGTAGCCACTAAGGTGCTGCCTTACTATAAGAGCTATTTCAATATTGCCTATCCACTGCCCAAAATGGATCTCATTGCAATTTCGGACTTCTCGGCTGGCGCCATGGAGAATTGGGGTTTGGTCACCTATCGCGAAACGTTCGTCCTGGTCGATCCCAAGAACACATCCCTTATGCGCAAACAATCGATTGCCTTAACGGTGGGACATGAGATCGCTCATCAATGGTTTGGTAAACTTAAAGAAAACATTGTTTAAATCTAGACAGACTTTAACAAAAATTCTTTTCTTCACAGGTAATCTGGTGACCATGGAATGGTGGACACATTTGTGGCTCAATGAAGGTTACGCCTCGTTTGTGGAGTTTTTGTGCGTACATCATCTGTTCCCGGAGTACGATATTTGGACACAGTTTGTGACGGATATGTATACGCGTGCTTTGGAGTTGGATTCGTTAAAGAATTCGCATCCAATTGAGGTGCCAGTGGGTCATCCTTCAGAGATTGATGAGATCTTTGATGAGATAAGCTATAACAAGGGCGCATCGGTTATACGCATGCTCCACGATTACATTGGAGAGGATGATTTTCGCAAGGGCATGCACCTTTACCTGACGCGGCATCAGTATAAGAACACATCCACTGAAGATCTCTGGGAGGCTCTGCAGGAGGCGAGCTCCAAGAATGTGGGTGCCGTCATGTCTAGCTGGACAAAATACAAGGGTTTCCCCGTTGTCAGCGTGGAGTCTGAGCAGAAGACCCCGACGCAACGGGTGCTACGCCTTAAGCAGAGTAAATTTACAGCCGATGGATCAGAGCCGGATGTGGAATGCATGTGGGTGGTGCCCATATCGGTATCAACATCGCAAAATCCCACCAAGATTGCAAAGACATTTCTGCTTGAGAAGGCCTCCATGGAAGTGGTGCTTGAGGGTGTCACTGAAAATGATTGGATCAAAATTAATCCAGGCACCGTTGGCTACTACCGCACACGCTACTCGCAGAAGATGCTTGAGCTGCTGCTGCCAGCAGTCGAGAACATGGAGCTGCCGCCGTTGGACAGGTTGGGCCTAATCGATGATATGTTTGCCATGGTGCAAGCTGGCCAGGCCAGCACCGTCGAAGTGCTCGAGTTAGTGGAATCTTATCGCAACGAGACCAACTATACTGTGTGGACAGCAATTACCAACTCGCTTGCCAATCTGCATATCCTGATCTCCCACACAGATCTCATGGATGATTTCAATTCGTTTGGACGCAATCTGTATGAACCGATTGCCGAACATCTTGGCTGGGAGCCACGTCCGCATGAGAACCATTTGGATACGCTGCTGCGCAGCCTGGTGATGACGCGTCTCGTCTCCTTCCGCAGTCCCGATGTCACTGAGGCGGCACGTAAACGTTTCCGCAGCCATGTCAATGGCACCCAAGCCTTGCCAGCGGACTTGCGTAGTACATGCTACAAGGCAGTGCTGCTGGATGGCGACGAGGCCATCTTTGAAGAGATGCTTACGCTGTACCGTTCAACGGATCTGCACGAGGAGCAGGATCGTATTTCGCGAGCACTGGGCTGCATTGGCGATGTCAAGCTGCTGCGTCGTGTTATTGATTTTGCCATGTCGGTAAGTAGCTATAAAATGATCTATTAATATATTTATGGTAATCGTTTCGAACCATTTATCAGGGTGAAGTGCGCGCTCAGGATTCGGTGTTTGTTATCGTTGCCGTCGCTGTTAATCCCAAGGGTCGCGACATGGCCTGGGAATTCTTTAAGGACAGCCGCAAGCAATTGTTGGAACAGTATCAAGTAATTAGTTACATTACAATTTATCGATTATACCTTGCTCAAACTACATATATATCGTTTTAGGGTGGTTTCCTGTTGACGCGTCTCATTAAATATTTGATTGAGAACTTTGCCTCTGAAGAGAAGGCCCTCGAGGTGGAGGAATACTTTAAGACAAACCCGATACCCGGCTGTGAGCGCACTGTCTCGCAGGCTGTGGAAACAATACGCCTCAATGCCGCTTGGTTGGAACGCGATCGGGAGAAACTGACCGAGTTTCTGCTGGATTTCTAGACAGTTTTTGTGTGGCCTGGCCTCATACCAAAGCATTTAGCAACAACTACAACTACCAATAATAACAACAAGAGCACGACCAAAGCAGTCACAACAACAACGACACTCAATCCTTGTTAAGTGAGCCAAATAGGTTAGCATAAAGAGTCTTATTTGCAAAAAAACCGTATGCGCCATTTTTGAAAAAACATTTTTTAATGCAAATTTGTTTATAAACACCAACCGCATCTGCACCAAAAATATTACATTTCAATTGTACATATTAACGGAGATATTGGCCTGTCAATTACAACTTAAGCGACACAAATCCACTAAACGAGTTCTGAAATAATAAGAAAACTCTCCTGTAAAATTGCGTTCTGGCGCATACGTTATTTTTGAAAATGAGGCTCGATATTATTTAGAAGCAATTGCAACTGCCTTCATTTCCTACTTCTCCTCGGCCGTTCAAACACATGGCCATCATCAAAGAAAAGCCCAACGGCATTTAAAACCAAGCTGCTCAGTCACAAATTATAACAAGTGTGCACTTCTTATATCTTATACTTCTTCAAAAGTTATGTTGAGTTTATGACGATAAATAAATGCAATTAAAATTATAAACAATAATATAACAAATATCAAATCCCAAAAATTGCCAATCACACTGCCTTCTCCAAGGGACATTTAAGTTTAATTGTTTTTTTTAATTCATATTCAAGTTACTTCTATATTATTTTTGAATCATCGTTGTTGTTATTATTGCATTCAAGTTTAAGGGATTTACGTTTCAGTTCCTGTGACTCAGACCAAAAATTGGCCAAACGCTGATCAATATTCGAGCAGAATTCACGGAAATCCTTAAGCATTCGAAGCTGGAACAGTTCACCATCAGAGGAGTTGTTTATTGTCAAAGCTTTCCACTTTTTGTTGGGTATCATGTGATTCCAGGCCCACAAAAAGCCCACCTTTTTGGGCACATTTGTGTTGTTTGTGTGCCCATAAACGCAACGTGTAACATTTGCCTCCTGGCGACTTGGTGACTCCACTTGGTAGTCTTTGCTGGCGCAGCTAAAATCGAAAGTTGATAAGCGAAGATTCTTCAAGAATTTGGCATTAACTAACCGTATGAGGGCAAACATATTGCCAGTGCAATGTACATACTGGTATTCCTTGGGCAACTGCTAAAAATGACATTAAATTACGAGTAGCATAACTCAAAAAACACTTACATCTTTGTTAAGGGTAAACTTCTCTTCGAGCACTGAAGGCAAAAAGCCAAATCGGGCCAAAATTGCCTCCTGCATAAAGAGCATGCGATCTGATCGGCTTTCCTCAGGGAATTCTATAAGTGAAACAGGTTTGATAGAAGTATCTTTCTAAAAAACTCTTATGCACTTACCGTCAAAAAGACCAGCGCCATTGGCTAAAAACGTGACGCACAGTGGAATGAAAATGGGACCACGCAACGGATCTGATTTCTCTGTAAACGGTTCAGCCATTGGATCAGCAGGCACAGAGACAAGCTGATAGCCACAATGATTTGCTTTGCGCATCCAACCAGAAATCTACAAAATTATTAAAATAACAAACAACAATTCAATCGTATTAAAGCATCAGTGATCTTTTACCAAGTCAGAAACAATGGGTCCCGATGAGGTTACCCACTCGACGACCAGCTCGAAAGCGAATCCTGGCTGCATGACTGTATGATGCTTCACATGACCCCACTCCATGCGATCACTTTTCTGATTAACGTCCATTTCCAAATGCGACTTCCGACAGACACGCTCTTCGAAAATGAATGGGATTAGCTTTTGGCGTATATCACGAATCATGGATTATATTACTTACTGCTCATACAGTACTCTGTCCAGGATTGTGGAGCGGTTGTATCGCGCAAGAAGTTAGGCACATTTGAAGGCGCTGGTTCATCGTGCCACATGAAGCTACAACCCTGAAGCTCAATCTCTAACCATTCGTTCACAAAGGCACTGTAATCGTTCAATGGCGGCGAATAATCTATAGGGAGGCAATATTTGTGAATGCCAAGAGTGCTTATGCGTATTAAATCTACTCACCTTTGGCATTCTTATCCTGCTGTACCACATAGTAAAAGACAAATCCGGGCACAATAGGCTGGTTCCAGTCGCCCGAGGCGTGACATATCATGCGTTCCCTGAATTAAATTGAGTTAGTCTAAGCTAGCTTATTAATGCTCTGAACTTACTTGCGCATGGCTTCCAGCAAATCCAATGGATGGCGTCCGTTGCTTAGCCGCGCTCTGAGCCACATTAACGCATCGTAGGATATAAAGGTGCAGGTAGGCAGTGATTGAGTCTGGGTAAAGAAACCAACGCCAGTAATTGGATGTTTCATTGCCTCAAACATTTCCACCAGCGTTGCAGTAGCACTGAACTTAATATCCATGGGAAAACTAAAAAAAAATCAATTGAAAATGTATAACTAAAACCGTTTAACCATACAAAATTTACCCATCATCCTGGTCGTCGCGGGGCGCGACTGCAGCTGTAGTTACCGCAGACGCTGTTGCAGAATCCTGACCGGGAAGTATGCGCGATATGCGGCTCATGTCAAGCTTCGGACGCACATTGATACTGTGGAAACAAAATTTTGATTAGTAACGCCTTAATTGTTGTTTACGCTGATAAACCATTTGCCAAAACTCTTGTGTGGGGAAAAGTAGGAGGTGAGTATGTGTGAGCAAATGCCAAAATAACAGCAGCTTTCAATCAACAAAGGTTTAGCAGTGGTGTTGTGAGTTTGAGTATGTGTATATGTGTTAGTGAAAATGCCAAAAATTTGAGCTAAATTACAAATTATCTCACTCAATTATAATTTTTAGGTGGTTTAAATGTGTGTTTTTAAATAACAATCGCCAATTTTTCGAGCACTTGTATCTTTACTCACTTAGAATTTCGCAAACCAATTGTTATGGTGTGTGTGGTTTTGTTTGGGAGCAGGATGCAAGTTGGGTAAAATTAAAAAAATACGCAAGACCAACGTTGACTACAGCCAGAAAGCAATATTAAACTCTTTTATCTCTGGCTGCATTCGTTGCCGGCTCGCTAGAGTGGCACAAACCTTTGCAATGGTGAATTTAATACATTATGATTCTTTTCAGTGATTCTAGGTGTAGGTGTGTCATGCTGCTGAAAGCCAAATACCAAATTAAATAGTGGTAAAAAATAATTTAAAAAATATTATAGAGCCGAGGCATTAAGTTCGCATTAAAACAATAAATATATATATATTTTTATATAACTAAAGCTATGATATACTACAAGCACAACACTAAATACAACAAAGAAGAACTTCTACATAATCAATCACCAAATTTGTTGAAGGGAAGTGCAGCGTACAAAAAAGCTCAGCTCGCAGGCGCATTAAACAATACATACACAGATGCAAATAATTGAGAGTGTACAATGTGTGTTTGTGTGTGTGTGTGTATGTGTGTGAGGGTATTTTATTGTATTATGGACACGATATAAAAACCTGGGTCTCTTCTCGGGCAGTCGATTGCTGCCGACACGCTCACGAAATGGGGAGACTCCCTGCAGACGGACACGTTGCAGTTGCAGATACAGAAGATTCACATTAGATAAGACATTGAAAGAAACATTAGAAATATTTTGCTTAAACCTAACGAATAACTATTCAAGTCAAAGCGTGCGCAAATTGAATAATCGAAACAAAAAGATTCAAAAACACATATAACATAAGTATGGAGAGAATAAAATTGGTACAAAATGGGCGCAGCTAAAATTGATTGTTGATTAGATTTGGTAAACTGGATAGATAGATAACCTGGTTAAGAGGCCTGGATATTATGCTCGTACTGTGTCGTCGCTTGGTTAGGCTGTGGGTGGTGGGGCTATCCTGTAAATGTACATTAAGTTAAGCGTTAAGCACTACTACATATTACAATTACATATCAAACAATGTCATTGACAACTCTCAATTCGAACTGCAACTAGAAATCGATTAATCATAACGATTAACGCGATCAAAACAAAATAAACGATAACAAACTAAAAACAACATAAAAAAGAACTTAAAGGGTTGCCATCTTACGCGCGCTTTGCGGCCATTTTGTCGCTTCAGTTTGCTAACATTCTCAATCAGTCGTACGAAATCCTCAATTTGCTCGCGTGTGTTGTCCACAACGGCATCTGTAAATATATCACAGCGCTGGCAGCCAAAACTAACTATCTTATTAACCATATTCTCTCGTGGTAACAGATACATGCGAAAGCGCCAATACTTGAGACTCTGTAACAATGATAAGCAGTAAGTAAAGCAGTGTGGTGAATTATGACAATTTTACTCACCTCCATTAACGGGTAGTCGACGTCACCTCGCGTGCATATGTACAAGTCCATGTGATTCCAGCTAAAGTTCTCCAACTTCTCAGTGGTAAAATTAACACCTGAAATTTCATACGTTTCGTGCTGAGGCGCATGGAAACGATAGCGATAATCAACATTAATGGGCGGATAGGGATGCCTAAAAAGTAAGCAAAAAGATTTAAAAAAAATAGTCCTTCATGTTTGCTTTTTTTTAAGAATGTATGTAAATGTGATCTACCTGGGCCTGTAACCCGTTACGGTGATAACAGAGCCGCTGAACGAGATCTTGTGAAAAATCCGGCCAATGGAGAGCAGAAACTCTTTGTTCGTCTCGCAGGGCGGCTTCACTGGCAGCACTGCTGAAGAGGATTGATTGTTGGTGGTGGTGGTGCCACCATTGGCAACTGTTCCGCTGGCAGAGCAGCAACTGCTGCTGCTGGCCGTGGATTTCTCCTCAACGACAATCAATTGGAAACCCTGCGCAAGGCGCTGTGATACGATCTCCTTGCAGACCTCAAGCGTGGAGAGGGGTTTGCGGTAGACGGCACGACTTGTGGCATAGTCTTGATTCACATCATCCGGCAGCAAAGTGTAGGCAGAGATGACGTAATCGTTGTGCAGGGAACGCTTGTCGGGAAAATAGTCCGTTGTTATTGGAAGGCAGGCGGGTATCGATAGCGATTTCCAGTCAACGCCTAAAAAATGCAGTTAGTGATAAAATTGGATACAAAGCAGTTGACGCCGCAGCGTTCGGGGGTTGGGGGCAAGAGGGCAGAATAGGGTGTCCAGAAGAAGGTACGCAAATAGAAAAGCCAACGCCGATACGAGATACAAGTAATTAAAATAAGTAATTATATAATTAATTCTACAATAGTTAAACAATTTGCAAATCGCTTAAGCTATGCATTATAATATATATATTTAGAGATAGGACCAGATTCTCAAAGTGTACGAAGAGATTGAGAGATCAGTTTTTAACGTTCTTATCATATCTATCTATCTATTCAGGTCAGCAATTAGTTAGCAGGTGCATTGAGCGTAGGGCGTGCAATGAGCAGTGGGCGTAGCTAAAAAGCATGCGGAAACATTACAAATAATATATTAAATTATAACATGACGAAAACATGCTCGTAAGTAAACTACACCCAAAAAACCATCTCAATCAGATATGAATAATATATTGTGCATTGATTTATTTTATGTGTTATTTATGGGTGTATTATTTAATGGAAATTCTTTGATGAAAACGTCATGGCTTAGTTGATGTGTGCAATATACAAGCGCCGTATATGTATGAATGTGAATATGAATATATAAATTCAATTCAAGCGGACAGACTTTCGAAATGAAACCAAGTTCGATAGTTATATTAAAGCGGACAATTCTAAGAGAAAAGAAGTTTATCTTTGAGAAACCCTTTCTATTTTATTTTAAACTTGAGTTGTAAACAAATAAAAGATGATCCTCCGCTTGCTTAAGCTTTTTTTGTACATTTGTTTCTACATCGATTATTTACGACAAAATACAGCCACTACAAAGTGCTTTAGTCAAGAGGTGTGTGTGCAAATTTCTACACTACTTAACAAACTACGGTTTACTAATTATGCTACAGTGTTTTGGGTATGTGTGGGAAATTAAAAGTTTGTGTGTGTGTGTTGGATGCATTGCTTTATATAAAATTGTGATTATTTTTTGTTTTGTTTTGCCAAACCTATGATAATCTTTCCTTTGCCAACGACCGCCTCTGTTGTAGCCTCAAGCGGTGAGCTTCCAAAATTATTATGTTCACTTTCGACAATCGGTTGTATCGTAGTTGTATGTTTGCCTGCCGTATTCCCAATAATAGCATAACCGTATTCTAAAACGGTTTGTCGATGACCGAAGTCGATTCGATGGTACGTTTGTTATTGTAAAATTTTGATTTAAGTTGTTACATTTCAAATCCAATTGGTGTTTTTCAATTTTAGTTGTTGTTGGTAGTTGCCGCACGGATTTTTATATAAAGAATTTTTTTGATGTGTTTTGGTGGAGTTGCGGGATTTTGTGAATTGGCCATTGAATATACATATACATTTCGTTAATAGAGATCAAATTTAGTTTTAAATTTTCGTCGATAATAATATTTATATTAAATGATATAAAAATAATGTGTTAAAAATTGTGATATACTAAAATACATAAGTGAAATTTTTTCAGTTATCAAATCCAAATGCGTTAAAAACGAAAAAAAAAATGCGGTTAGTAGTTTCGCTGGCTACATTAGTTAAAATACGGGACAATCTCCACAATGAACGCGCCCAAACTGACGATCTGTCCAATCAAAAATAAATATAAAACACTAGCCAGAGAATCCAATGCAAGTGGTTGCACATTATTCATCCACTGAAAGAACTTGTCACTTTTAAAAACCCTAACTAGCCCATGCTGCTTGGCACTATGAAACCAGATGGTACGCCATTTCTCCTGCAAGCCAGACTCCTGAACGTGCAACTCGAAGTGATGCAGCGGATTCTTGAAATGTGATCCAATGCGTAGCTGAAACTGATAGGGAAATGTTCCGTAGCAAATATGAGATAACCACAAACGCTTGTGTCTTAGATTGCTTTGCTGCAGCTTAAGAAATTTCCAGCGTACCGTGCTAATGGGATAGATATAAGTTGGGTCCATCTCCATACGCAGCGTATAGAAATCTTGTTGAGTCGTAAAGTTGAATTTTTTTCGAAACAGTTCCTCTTGGCCAAAGGAATTGACAATGCCATCCACATCGCTCGGCAGTAGCAGTATTGGGTAGGGTAACTCAAGCAGTTCATGTAGAGTAACCGCTGGCTTTTTAGATAGTGTCACTGTTAATAGCGATGTTAATTTGCTGGCATATAGCTGAACAAGGACAAAGACGCTAAACACGAAGCATGTGCAGATTAACAAGCAACATGGAAATCGTGGAAAACGATGATAGGCGCGCAGTTCTTCGTAACTAAATATATGACTTCCCGGTACTCCCAGCATTGACCAGGTCCGCATTGCAGAATATTGAGACGTTAAACGTCGAGTCACATAACGCTTGAGGACTAATATTGGAACCAGCAGGAACAGATTTAGCCAGACGTATTTTTTTAGCGGCAGAATGAAGTAGAGGCCAAGTGGAAATGGATTACTCGATGGTAACGCAAAGCAACGTTGCACCACTGAACATGGATAGGAGTAATCCACCTTGTTGGAGCGTTGCAGTGTTGTAAACTGATGTGGACTTAACTCTGCCCGATTATCAGCCACCAACTGCACAAGATGTGACATGTGCATATTATTCGAGTCGTTGATATACAGTGGATATAGTTCCAGGCTCACATTCAAATATTGCATGAGTTCACGTATTAGAGTGCCCCCGGCGCCATCCAGTTTTATCTTGCCTGCCTCAAAATACCAGAATGTGGCGGGCATATCCAGCTGCACAGGCACACGCAACTTATAGCCCATAAAATCTCGACGATTACGCAACGGAAAGAACGTGCTCGCGTCTTGGTAGCGACTGATTTCTATTACACGTAAGCTGGGATAGGGATCCATGTGGTAGATTTTTTGCTGAGCAACCAGGACAAGAGCCGAGCGAAATCCTTGCACCCAAAGGTATTCAAAGAAGGACTTCAATGTATCCCGTCCCTCTACTCGTTGCAGCAAGAACAAGGTCTTGCAATCCCGACGATCAAGTGCTCTTTTTGCGTGCAGCTGTATCACTGGATCCTTGGAGTTACGTGCAAGCACCACGAATAGTGCTTGCCTATTAGTCAAAGTGTTCAACTGTCCAGTAGAACCCTCCGTTGATATTATCATGGGCACCTGTTGCCAGTTGTTGTTCGCATTGTGCAATGCATCTAGAAATCCATTAATGTCTGTTCCAGCACTATGAATTACACTAATAGACTGCAAACGATTCCCAAGTTCAATACTATTTAAAAACTGCGTCAAATCCATTGTTGCATTCACAACGAGCAGCTGCATCAGTAGTTGCAACATTTTCTCACTTGAAGCATGAAAGCAACTGAAATTGTTTTCCCGTTGCAATTTTGTGTAACCCACCCATCGATAAAATCTCGTCAAATAATTTCCACGAAATGATGATTGGTATATAACTTAATAAGAACTAAGCAAACATACCCGTTGTAATCGCCGGTGTCCACTCCTGTTCCCCTGTGGCACCCCACAGATACGATTTCGCCTGTGTCGCAGTCAGATTGGGCACATTGGCAGCCGTTGCTGCATTCAGCAGCGAATTGTTTCGTCTCTTGAAAACTGAAATAAGAATGTTTTAAAAAGTACCAATAGTTCTTTAAGAATCCTGACTACACTTACAATCTGATTTTTCATCGCCCATGGTAAAGTTTTGCGATGTATAAGATCTGCTTAGGCTAATCATAGAATGATTGGACACCTGATCGTATTGATCTCCAGACGACGAGCTGTATTCACTTTCATTATTATTATTATTGTTGTTATTATTATTGGTGCTATTAGAATGTTGCAACTGGCGGCTGTAGTTAAGGGGTGGGACAGGTTTTGCTGGCACTGCTTGATAATGATGCTGTTGTATTAGCACACCCGTCGGCCCCTTCGGGAAGATGTGTGTCCAACGACGTCGATTTGACGTCAGCTTAATTGTCACATGCGACGGATCAAAGGGATTAATGAGAGCCCGACCAGTACGCACAATCGGAGCAATGCTAACAATAGCACGTCTGGAGTTCTTCTCTGATGCCAGCGACTCAGACAGATTGGTCGCGTCGGTTAAAGTGGCTAGTATGCCTGAGGTGCCATGATGTATATCCGGATCTGACATCTTGCGTCGCAAACTGGGTATTTTAGTGGGCGTCAAATTCTCCCAGTCATTGTTACGATACGCATACGTCTCAAAACTGGGCACTGATGTCTTCTTTGCACGTACTACACGTTGCAGTGAGCTTCAAATAATGCTTTGAGTGGCTGACTTAAAGTAAGGACATACAAACTTACCATGTACTCTGCGCAGGCAGTGGTTGAAATATTTGCTCATCATATGCATCATAATCAAAGAGGGAATTATGTATATACTCGGATTGACTACAGCTCAGAAAGTTGCGTTCACTCTCTTCCAAATCGTTTTCATCGGAAAATGATAAAAGTGGCAGCTTGATACGTGGTATAAAACTAGAGTACGCAATCTTCTTGTTGGTGGAGTAGAAGCTCAGGTTAATCCAGTGCGGCAGTGAGTAATCATCAGCTGAGGTCAGTGTGGTGTCTTTGTTATGGAACTTAAGCAGCGGCACTGCATGCAGCGGCTGCTCGCCAACACACACCAAATCGCTGCCAACACCGTTGTCAATGATGCGCTGCTTGGTTATGTTGGTTAGTTCTCTGTCCACGGAAAAAACGCCGACACCCGGCGTTATCACAACGGATAGCTGACCGGTGCGATCGAATGTGCGGTCTAGATAATGCTTCTCAAACGTATTCAATGATATGTTGAGTACTTCCAAAAAGTTACCCTGCGTAGCTGTTGAATTAGTTGCCAATGGTATTTTCATATTTTGGCGTTCATGATAACGTAGGACCGTTGCCTGGTAGGAAGTAAAGAGCTTTCGCAGCTGGGCGAGCACCGTGCACCAGTCATCGTTGCGTTCATTTTGAATGGCGACACGATAAAAGTCCTCGTAGTAACGTCCCTTGTAGTCTTGCTGCAGGCAGTCACGCATATGTGCAGGGAACTCATCCAGGCTCTTTGCCGCATAGAAGGTGCGAGAGAAGAGCACAATGGTTACCTCGTGGTTACAGCCAAGTTTCTTCCACTTCTGAAAGAGCTCGGTGAGGAAGCCATTGACTGCCTTTTCAAAGTACAGATCGCCGTGTATATCAAAATCCCACATTTCGGAGGACATTTGTAGGAAAAGGTACACCATTGAGGTGCTGCTGCGAAATACAATTTTCGTGTCGTCCGTAATAACGCCGCTGGCCACACGCTCACCCTGTGACCACATCTCGTACACCTGGCAACGTATTTGCATGTCATTGTAGTCGATCTTTTTGTTCACATACACGCAGGTATTCGTCTGAAAGATAATTTCATTATTGAAATTGTGTTTTTAGTTAATGGAACGCTGCTACTACCAGATATGTTTTTAGCCGCCACATTTCTGAGCGACCCATGTACTGATCCTTGAATGTAATTTCTATAGAGTCAAGGGCAACATCAGCGGGATTCACTATTCGCATTACGACATTGGAATAGGGTCGCATTTTAAACGCTGTCGCAATGCACGATTCAATACTTATCACATTGCGACCAGTTTTGCTTTGCTCGTTGAGTTCAGTTATTTGAAGCAGCAAATGAGTGCCGTTCTCATCCTCGGGTGCATAAATTTCCACCACATCACCAACCTTAGCTGTCGGATGGTCCTGTGGGTTCAATACCAAATCGGCATCTACACAGACACAAATGCATATAGAATCTTTTATTTAGTTTTAATACTTTTGGGTGATGGCTTACCATACGATTTATTGCAGCCCCTTGTGTGCGTGTTTAATTTGTAGGGCTTCATTATTATTTGTTAACCTTACGGCTCCATAACAATTTAAGAAACGACTTTGCTTGATTTTACGTTGCTTTGTTGGTTTTTGTTTTTCTTGGTTAATCGCCTATTTGATGGCTGAGTGTTGGCTAACGACTTGTGGTGCTCAACAGCTGGCGTAACTACGTTAGAGATGCGCTACGCACTCACGAAATGCAATCCAAAGGACTGCGTATATAAAGACGCAGCTCGTGATTCTGTGATCTATATAATATCCTCGATGCTGTACATATCATCATTATGTTATTAAATGCTCTAATTTATCAATCAGGTTGTTAAAAATTATAAGGTATAAATCTTTGATACGTTGCATGACCTTTGCTCTTGCCTAACGCTTACAAACAAATTGCAGCGTTTATGATTCTCTTTTGGAGAGGATAAAATTAGACTACGACGGCATTTAATTCTGCATTGTTTAAAAATAAACCAAATAAAGATTAAGAAAACAACGATTTTAACATGTCTGTAATTTAATTGAATAATTTGTTTTATTGAATCGCAATACCAGTGAATACATTTGACTAAAAGTTTGTCAGACAGTCGTCGCCTGGATAAATCCTCAGTTCAATAATTGCATAGCGTTTGCATTTAAACATCCCCATTTTTCTTTTTTTTTTATATTTGATTTTGTGGGTGTGTTGGTCGTATAAAGTATGTATATAGTATGGTTTTGTGTGTCGCATTTAATTGTTGATTAGAACTCGTAACCGTTGCCATTGACGACAACGATCTTTTCGGCTGATAATTTTTGTTTTGTTTTTCGTTTTAAAGCGCATCTACTTATACATAATATAATAATTATACATATATTATGGTTCAAGGCATTGCATACGCTTTTATAATAGGTTCTCTCTGCATTGGACATTAATTGTTTTATTTTTGGGTCGCTCACTAAGATGCGTCGATTAGCAAAGTGTATAAATGTTTGTGTAAGTATGAGTGGGCGTTGAATGTAATTAACAATTGAAGTGTCGTCTATTCTCAATCTCAACATACTGCTTAAACATAGACAAAACTACCGAACAAACTCACACTCTTCTAAAAACTAAACGAGTACAAACTATAATTAATTACAGTTATAAACTAGCGTTAAGGACCGACTAAACTAACGGACTAACTCTGGCTTCACATTGCCACAGTGGCGAGCACGACAGTTATGTCATCAGGTTTTCCTCCGCGAGCCTGTATATTGTTGCGACGAGCGCTGATGGCAAAGGGGGACAGAAACTCGCTATTGAGTGACAGCGTACGGGCCATCAATGCCAGAGTATTTGCTGTCATTTGTAGCTTAACGGGATCACTTTCGCCTTCCACGTCGCGTAGCACCTGCAGCATAAGATCTTCGGGCACATTATCGAAGACGCCATCAGTTGCGATTAGGATCACATCGCCCTCTTTGACGGGAAAATTCATTGTATCCGCCGACTCGGGGCTGTCACTAAGCACATTTGGCCCATGGCCAGGTGGCGGCAGCGATAGTTGGAAGGGTGTGTTGAAGTAGTGCTGTTGCTCCTCCGACTTGTGCACAATTTCACCGGCGCGCACCACCATAAAACCACTGTCGCCAATGTTGGCTGTGTGCACCGTGCTTGTCTCACGGTTCAAAATTAGGACACAGGCTGTGCTGCTACCCAGAATGGGCTTCTTTTGCTCCATGAGCTCACAGTAGCTATAGGCAAGCAGGTTGACGGGTCGTTGCGGATTAAAGTGAGTGCAACGCACCAGACGCTCACAAGTGCGCATTAGGAAAGATGAAAACTCTCCCGGATCGATGCCGTAGCTGCGCCAGCCGCCGACGCCATCGGCCACGCCCATAACATCAGCTTGCTCAGAAGATGCTTTGAACCACGAGTCCTCGCCGTACTTGCCCGGCTTGTATTTATGTCGCAGATTGTCCTTGGCAAAACCACACACCACCGAAACGAATCGGGGTCGAGATCGATTTGGGTTTGGCTTTGCAGCACCTTTGGTTGTGGTACCCGTTGCCGAGTCTAGCAATGTTGAGAAGCTGCTGCGTAACGCGCGCGATATGAGACGCGATGTCCAATTAAGCGAATGCATCGCCAAATACTTTTTCTAAACGCGTGTGGTCGCAATTATCGTTTATTCGTTATGCACACACATGGAGTTATATCGATTTTACACTGCGTACATTTATTCGTTAGCTCTGACGGAACTTTTTGGCAGCCGTAACTGCTTTTAACCAGCTGAAAACCACAAATTTAGCAAATTTACGTCCTAATTAATAAAAAAATAAAACTACGACAGAGTTATGTGATACACTTTTTTCCATTCGTCTGTCTCACATTTGTACGTCGTGACAAACAGGGATGTTATTTAACAGATATGAAACAATAACATTAGCTGCTATTAACAGCAAACATATACAAATTTATAGCAAAACTGTCTGAACGTAATTTATTGAAAAATCATTCAACTACAAGGCTTGCATTATTTTCGATTACTAAAGAGTGGTTTTACAAAAGAAAATAAATAAACTTGGGCTGTCCGTTGGCATCTTTTGGAGAAAAACTATTAAAATTTGATTTTAATACTATGCCTAAAAGAGTGCAGATAATTTTATTCTGCTAACTGTATAACATTCTGCAAACTAACTCAGATTGCTGTTATACCATATGTCAAAGTCACATGGGGAAGAAATGTCAATATATTGCAATAATTCGACTATTAATATTCGTATCGATAAAGATCGCAAAATATATTAGAATATTTTGAACCTATAAAATCACTGCGTTTAATGTTTCTTATTTTATTTATATTATCAATGTAATGCAACTGACTCTAAAATTTTTTTGTACAGCTTATTGTACACTTCCAAGTATAACTACTAACTAGTCTACATTTAGTTTTCTAAATGAGCCCTCCGTACCAAAGAGCCTATCAAAATCAATAGGTTTTCCCGGGCGTAGCTTTTCATCAGTGCCATATTGAGCATTTTCCTTAAAATGATTTTTATACTCATCGAACTTCTTACCCCACTCCACAATACTTTCTTCAATAGACCCATTATCACCACCATATTCCTTAGGCAAATATTGAAGGGGAATCTGTTCGATTAGCGAATCCATCTTGCCGTGAATAAACAGGCGTTCCTGTTGCTTCTTAGACATCATGGGTTTTATCATATTAAAAATAGTCTCAAATCCGGGAATCGTGTTGACAAAGTGTTGGGCCCTTGGTCTCATGGGCAACGCCTCTTCATTGTATACAGTCATCTTTTTTGCCAGTCCAGGTGTCATTTGGAACATGTGCGCTGCAGTTGCACCCTTCATATCCATAATAAATATTGTTCCGTTAATAATAGCATTGTCATCTTCTAAAAGGGTGATTTCCTGCATGGCTTGACCAACTCGCATTACATCGGTTATATTATATTTATCAGCAGGTGTAGCACCTATTCTAAATATGCCCATGCGAACTCCATTAAATAGGTTGGGTAGGAAGATAATAGGTCTATAAACAACAAGCAAAAGATTAGCAAGTGACCTTCAAATTAAGTTCTTAGCTGCTTACCCCATTCGATGAATTTCCCGAAACTTGGGGTCGTCAACATCAGTTACGTTAAAAAGTTCCGGATATCTTGTACGTAACGTGTAATACTTATCGAACTTAGATTTTGTTCGCTCAAGGCTGTACTTGCAGCCTCGCAGAAAAGCAATCAAAAGTTGATCGTCCGTTCGGGGATTTAGATGGGGCTGTTGGGCAATCCAACTCTTCATTGCCTCCAGATCAGCTTCAATGCGTTCGGGGACCTCATTAAGGCGCTCACAAGCGTTTGCTTGGAGTTCCGCAGAGATTGCACGAATTGTTGGCATATTTTAGTTATTTATGAACACGCTCGAATTTACCTTAACGATTGGCTATTGGACACCGACTATTATTAAAATCGTTAATAGGCACCGCTGTTATTGTCTGTGTTGTTTTTTTTTTATCAATTTGTGATAACAATAATTGTGGGCCATATACAAAATAGACATACCTACATTGTGAACTTGCGAGCTGATAAATTTAATCAGTGGTGCCAAAGAAAAGTTGCGGATTGAGCGTGACAACATCTAAAACAACCGTTTCTTAAGTTGTAAATCGATTACCGGAGCATAAAAATGTCTCTAAATCCCTGAGCAAACAGAACATGAAATTGAAATTTTGCAGCACTATGCAGTGGTTTTCCCAGGCGTAGTTTTTCCTCATTAACATTTAAGCATTTTCCTTAACATAATATAACTGGGGTGGCATCTTTAAATAATTTCTTTACTGCAACGATTGACTGTTGACTTGGAATATTTCTAAGTACTTTTATAGGCGGCGCTGCAAGTTATATTGACTATGCCTGTTTTTTTTTTCATCAATTCGTGATAACAGTAATTGTATAGACAAAAAAGGACAGTCATGAACTTCCGCGCTGATAATAAAGATATTTGATCAACAAACTCTGTTCATAATCCAAAAACCGGGATAAATCCATTTAACAATTCATCATGTATTTGATAACGAGCTTTTTTGTTTCATCTACTTCTGGAAGGGATAATAATCTAGACCTGAGTTGTAATTATATCCTGGCTTCTGTTTCCTTTTTGCTATATCGATAATATCCTGCACATCCTTGCGGTATGCTGGCGGCAACATTTCTTCATGTAATGTGCATTTATGTTCTTCTGGCTCCTCCACCTTGAAGATGTTACGCCGTATGATGTCAATGTCACGACCGAACTCTTCCTTGAGATCCGATATCTTTGTAGGCGCCGTATCGAAAGTAATGGTGAAATGTGTCGCCTCTCGGTGAACAATGCCGTGCTCGCTCACTTTGTGTGGCAATGCACGTGTTCCAAGATTTTCCAACTTACGGATAATGCCACCTTTGTCAAAAATAGCCTCAGCTGTTCTTTTAATGACGGAGATCAATTCCGGCTAAAAAAAAACGCACATTTTACTGTATTTACTTTACATAACTGATGCTTTTCTTGCCATACATACCCGAGGCAGTTGACGCAGCACAAGTGCCAATTCATAGGATGGCATTTTATCTTGTGTAAACTTAAATTAAAGTTCAATTACAAAACCCAGTTATTCTTATATGTTTAAGATATTATTATGCCTGTATTACAAATTGCTGCACACAACAGCTGGTGGCTTCTGGTTGAGAGTAGTGTTGAGTTGTTCACGAGTTAGTGAGCAAAAAAGAGTTGTTCACCCAAACTGAATAAGTAAGCAATGTTCCGTACTTATTGTTGCTCACAGCTAAAACATTTTTTTAGCAAACAAGTTATAATAAATGGAGGCCAAACAAGAAATTAAACAAAAGACAAGCAAGCGCATGCACACAAAATTCTTCTGCGTTATTGCTGACCCGCTGCCTGTAAACATATCATACGTTATGACACACACACATTTGATGCTTCCTTTTCTAGGCGTTTAATAGCGCGAAATTTAAAACACGCGCTTTTTGTTTAAATGATGCTCAACTATATATGTATTTGATGAATGAAAAACGAAAGAATGAATAAAAAAAATAGTACTATGCATAATAAGAAACAAAATTATAAGCCCACAAAACAATAAACATAATTTTCAAACTTTAAAAGCAACAGGGACATTTATACGTTCATTTTCCATGGAAACTTCGATGATAACCTGCATTTGTTTCTTAAGAACTTCACGACTGGGTGTACGTAGTGGCCGCACCACAACCTCAACTAGGCCACCGTCGGGTGCCACGTAACATTCGCTGGGTGAAAACTGCAATAAATTCGCAACATTGCAACTTATCTCAAAGTATTGACGTGATTGGAAGCTGTTCTTGATGAAAAGCTTTGTTCCTTCTATTGCATTAGCACTTGATAAATTCAATTCAATGGCATCTGGATTCACCGACCAGCTACGCTCCAGCGCCGGGTGCTGCTCAATCGATGATGTTGTGTCCGCCTCGTGCAATTCATTCACTGGCTCCAGCATGTTGCTTGGTGTTGGCGAATTGGCGGCGCAAACAGTGCGAAACAAGACAGTGTCCTCGGCCTCCGGCAAACACAGTTGCGATGTATCAGCTGATTCATCAAAGTCGCGATTGAGAGTCAGTGCCACATCAATGATGCGTACCACCGTCACCAGATCGAGGATAAACTCGGGCGGCTCATTCAAGCTGGCAATGCTGCGTATCGGATGCTCACCCGGAAAGCCGCACAGAATGTTGTCCATCATGGATGAGGTCAACTGCTCCCGCTGCTCGCCAGTCATGCGCTGCACCAAAGCACGCATGCGCTGCCTGTTAGGCTCATCGCCGCAGAAGATGCGCATATTAGCCAGGGTTAGCACCTGTGATGTTCTTTTCAGGATGTTTTTGATATCCTCCCGATTCGGACGAAATACAATCTGCACCACAATCTCACTGTGCGGCGGTAGGATGATCTTACTGGGGCGCACTTCAAAGGCGGCATTGAGGCGCGGCTTGTGGAAAACCGTTGAGTCAACTGTGATACCCGCAAATGCTGTCAGTGGTCCTTTGTTGTAAAATTTAAATGCGGCAGTCAGAGGACCGGAAACCAGCTCACATACATTACCAACAGTGAGAAAGCTGGCACCGACTGGTCCCTTAAGCAGTCCTTGAATTGCTAAGGATGCATTGCCTCCATAGCCGTAGAGTGGAATCTCCATGCCGGGCTGTTGACAATTGTTGGTACCATAAGGCGCATAGAATAAGAGCGAACCAATGGCTGCGCCGCTGACTGTTGGACAGAAATTGATACCAATAGTGCGGCATTCCATGGATTGAAGTGTAACTCCATTGGTATCGCCGCTGACCAGCTGAAAGCCTGGTCCCTGTATGCTCAGACGCACCACCAAGCGCTTGTTGCTTGTATTTTTGATTTGCATGGATTTGCGCATGTCTGTGCGCAACTTGGTGCTGCCCCAGCACAAGCTGGTGTGTGTTACCTTCAAGGGCAGTAGTTTGCCATCGCGATGACTGAACTCACTGGAGTTCGAGCAGCGTGATATGCTGCGTGGTGCCAAACCATTAGCAGCCTTACCCATTCCATTAAAGCCACTCGTAGAGCTGGCCTCGCTAGCTGCCGGCGAAGTGATGGCCCTGCGTGCTGCACCAGCTTCAGTATGTAGCAGCCGCCGCTCCGAGCTGGTCGTGCTGTCCAACATCGGCGAAGATAGACAACTGCGTGGTGATGAGAGTGGAGAAATATGTAGCACACTTGCAACCGAAACGCTTTTGGCAAGATTCGGAGAGATGCCAAAATCACATTCTGTGGACGAGGGCACAGCATCACAGCCATCCAAGCGGGTGGAACATAATGAGTTTGGTTTGTTAATTGCAGGTACAACTAGGCTTCGTTTTTTATTAACAGGTGTTTTGTCCTCGTCTGTATGCACATCCTCATCGGTGCTAGGCAGTGGCTGTAAGCCATCGCTGCTCGTTGGACTCGCATTCCTTTGGGAGAGTGGAGATTTGCGCACACGTCTGCCCGGTGACTTAACGGGTGTCGATGGCCATTCATCGATGTCAGCATCGTTTTCCTCGGTCGCTGTCACTATTATATTGGGCTGGCTTTGAATGTATTCCGTCAGCGGACACAGCGGCTGACGTTGGGTTGTCGATGCAACGCTTTGCTGAAGTTCCTTAAAGTCTGTTGAGTTCAAAATAGAATCCGTGAAACTCATTGTGTCTGTTAACTTGGACTTGGATTTGCACAAAGTATCATCCGTCGCATTTTCTTTGTCTTCGCCTTCATCGATCTCGTTTTCGAAGCCGTAATGCCCACGTGCCCGCAATCTATATACAACATCGCCAATTGATGTGTCCGAATCCAAATCCAGATTGCCTGCATAAATCATAAATGAATTACTATAGCTTATTTAAGTCATAGATATACTCTAACATACGTAAGGCTTCATCGATAGCAGACAAGCTGAGAAGTTCGGAGCTAGTTGGCGGCTTCTTAACTTCAGTCTGCAGTGCCTGTTTAAGCTTATCCTGTTGCATCTTTTTCATGAGATTGCGCTCTAGCTTGGCGCTGGCTTCGAGTTTTGTATAGGTTTTGTTATCGACTTGTGGCGTCTTCTCGCCATCGCTGTTAATCACTGTCGCCTGGGTCAAAAGTGGCTCGCTGGGTTGCATCTTTTCGCAATATTCTCTGCCTACAATTAATGAGATGTTCTCCGAACGCGATTGAAAGTAGTTGCCCAACGAAAAATCGGCATCGCCAGCTATGACAGAGCTGCAACATGTTATTGTCATTTTTGTTTTTTCATTACACGAATTGATCAACTTACTTGGACACTGAGGTTTCTATCACTGGGGTTTGTGGCAGCGCAGCAATCTTTTGCAAAGCCTGCTTGCTGAGTGTTGCCGCTGGCACGGCGGCAAATTCCTGAGCCCATGATATCTCACCATTTACTAACTTGGACTGCATAAGTTCAGCAGGAGCAAAACTCTCGTCAAAGCCTTGGCTAGAGGCAGAGCCAAATGAAATGCCACCACCGCCATTAAGGCTCATGTTGCTCAAGTCCGCTGTGCGAGGTAAGCTGCGTGAGCAGCTGAATGAATCGACGAGACTAGCATTATTTGTATGTTGATTGTTAGGAGCATTCTCCAGCTGCTTGGCATATTGCACTCGTGCCTTTTCAACAAATGATGACTTCAGAATGTCGGCGACAGACATTTGAGTGCTGCGCTTTGAAGACGACGATTCATTGCTAGATTTTCTACATAGCGTCGACCGTCCCGTTATCTCACCCGGCTCAAAAAAAACATGTGGGCCCGTCTGGTGAGTCGCTGGCGTCACCATAAATGAAGGGCCACTGGAGTTTAGATCGATGGTCTCCTCAGTAACCAGATCCGAAATGTTGGTGCCATGGGATGCAACACTTACGCGGTTGGTGGCTAAAAAAATTAATATGGCCACAACTTTACATGTTGTCACGCTATGCAAAACAAATTTCCCTTACGCTTGCATTTGTCATAGCACCTCTCAGAAGAAGCCATCATATGGCTGGAACGAGGACGTGGTTTCTCTAGAGTTTCCAAAGCCTTTAGGCGTCCTGCCTGAATTTTAAGGCGCGGCTTATTCAATATCAACAAAATAATTATATATATGTTCTTACCTTGAGTCGCTCGTGGACATTTGATGATTCTCTGCTGCTACTGCTGCCACCAGATAGATCTCCAAAAACTACATACATACATGGAAAGATTAGTTGCATTTGGATTTGATGCTCTTGTTCCTGGACTCAAAACTTACCTCTAAGACCATCCATGCTTAGAATACCCAACGAGTTTTGGTCTCTCTGACTTCTGTTGCTATATTTCCGAGCACTTTTATCCATTTTTCACAGTCTAGCACAACAAAAACCTAAAACTGTTCCAAACACAAACAAGGAAAACGCGCGTCGTTATCGTTCAAAATGGTGCTTGAGATTGACGATGCTGCTTCATTAAACCTGGCCACACCTGTCAATAGCTTATCGAAACTGGCAATATATCGAACAATTTTTCAAACTATTTACTATAATTAAACTAACTCTCTTTTTTAGGTAGGCTGCGAAAAATATAGAAATATATAGAATATAGAATACAGATATGTCAATAAACATAAACTTTCAAACAACACATTTAAAAGAACAAATAATAAAGTGTAACCCTGCACGTTCCAAAACGTGGTAAATTTACTCTACTTCAGCCCTGGATAACCACACATTTTCGCAAACTCGCCAGAATTCGTAAAGTTCGCTCGTGCTTCGGCGGCATATTAAATACTTGCTCCTTGATTTTGCTAAGTGTCCAATTAATTTAATAACAGCATGAAAATGGACGCTCTGCTCGAGCAAATAATCAATGGTTTGTTGTGCACGGACACCCAACGTATTCGCGAGGTAAGATTAACCGGCATTAATGCATATTGGGTCCTTCGACCAAACCGACGCCTTTTTCTTTTGACAATGTCATTTCAAATTGTCACCATTTTGCTTTTGAAGCACCCATTTTACCTTTTGCAATTAGGAAGTTTTTATGAATTTCGATCGGCTTTGTTAAAAAGGAAATAAAAAAAGTATACTGCGATACATGCATGGTAATTAACATGTGTAAATTGCGATACCTACATATTTGCACATAAATACTATTTTATTATAATTTCTTCGTTAATTCAAAGCACGTTGATATTTTGATCTTTGATACAAACACACACATATACATACATATATTAATATATATTTGTCGGCTATTAATTAATTTATGTGCACATTCCCAAAAGCATGATTTATACATACGTATTTATTTAATTTAATATTCTTGTTGCTAGGCTACCAACGAACTAGCCAAGGCTCATGAAAATCCAGACACGCTACCAGCACTGTGTCGGATCGTGGTGTCACATCCTAATCATCAAATTCGACAATTTGCGGCTGTGCTGCTTAACAAGCGGATCCAAAAGCTCCGCCACTGGCAGATGGTGCCAGCCGAGCAGAAGGAAAGGTTGGTAGGAAATAAATACATATTTTCAGGTAGCTAATGAGGATTTTCATTTAAAATTTAAAGCATCAAGACAGGCATGCTCCAGGCATTGATTTCTGAACCGGAGAAAGCGGTTAAGAGTGCGATTGCTCAGTTAATTGGCTCTTTAGTGCGGCACGAGGACGAGTCGAAGGGCTCATGGATAACCGAGCTCCTAAACTTCACCTATAGCCGTTGCAATGTTGACGATCCCAAAGAGAGTGAGCTGGGCTCCTCAATCTTTGCTACACTAATTGATGCTGCACCGGATCAGTTTATCAATCAGATGGATACACTTTGCCAGTTGTTTGCCGAGGTGCTTATGAAAGCCGAGGCTAAAGGTGATCTCACCACTACTACCGTTCTCAACATAACGACGGGCATGGTTTCACTGATACCGTTTGTACCCGGTAACGGAAACGCTGAGCAAACAGTGATCAAGCTGTTGCCACTCATTATAAAGACAACTTGTGCGTTCGCCCAAAAAGGTGACCCGCATGAGTTTTCTCTTGTTTTTGATTTCGTCGACAACATTGCCGAATATGCGACAAAATTGCTCAACAACCATGTTAAACCATTGTTGGAGTTCTGTCTGGCGACAGCCAGCAATAAGCAGATTGAAGACTCAATTCGGGTACAGGTGCTTACTTTTATTGGTCGTTTGACGCGTATCAAAAAAAAGGTGATTGTCAAACAGAAGATGCTTGAGCCTATAATAGGCGTTGTCTTTGAAATATTGTGCGCTGAAACTGTTTTAGAAGATGGTAAGCTGTCTGTTCTCCCGTTATCTCTCACTACAAATTAAAATCGATTGTCTTGCGTTAGATGAATACTTTTCCGAGAACAACAACCCAGTAACAGCGTCCACTCAAACACTGGATTTGTTGGCCATCAACATGTCACCGGAAAAGCTTATACCACCAATGCTGCAATTGCTCGAGCCAGCATTGCAGAATCCCGATCCATTGCGTCGCCGTGCTGCATTCCTTTGCATCGCTGTCATCGCCGAGGGCTGTTCAGAGGCTATATGCAGCAAGTATTTGGAAGTTATGCTCAACATCATCAAGAGCGGCATTGCCGACAATGAAACATCGGTGCGCGCTGTTGCTTTCTTCGCCTTGGGCCAGTTTTCTGAGCATCTGCAGCCGGATATTACGAAGTTTGCTTCTCAGATTCTGCCCGTACTATTTGATTTTTTGCATCAGCTGGTTCTTGAACTTAAGGTAATAATATCTCTTACCAGTGTCAACTTGACAACTTATCTTTATCTATATCTCTATTTGTTCTACATTACAATTATTTTGTTTTGTTTGTGCTGCATCCAAAAAGGCTGAGCAAAACAGCAAAGGGAGCAGCAACGATCCAAAATCCGTACCCGGCAAAGATACCATTCAGTATATTAATCAACTGCAAATCAAACGCAAATCAGTTCTTAGCAAATACATGGTGCTCATTTTCTCAATTCAAATTCTATAGTTTTTCTCAACACATTAGCTCACTGTAAATGTCTTGCCGGTGGGCTCGTTTATTATTCTTGTATTTTGTCTGACTAATATTTTCCCAGTTAATATTTACTCCTTTATACTCTTTGCACCTCATTGAAGTCTGTTTTTAAACTGTTTTACTTAACTTAATATTTGATTTAGTAATTTCATGATTTAAAGTACAAAGAGAGTGTCCAATCAATGGGAAACAGGGAATAAAGACACCAATATTTAGGGAGAGCACAATTTTATTTTATTTAATAGCATGCTTTCCTCGCGGTTGCACCCAAGTCCCATACTAACTAGGTTAAAAATATATTTTTGTTAACTAATTGTTACAGTTGGGCAAACCGGAACCCAAGCACACGGATCGTATGTTCTATGCTTTGGAGACGTACTGCCAGAATCTGGAGGATGACATTGTTCCTCATTTGCCGTTATTGATGGAATGGTAAGCAATAATAGTTGACTTATGTTAATAATCACCTAAAACACCTGTTTGTTTATTTTTTGTTTCAGTCTTTTCGCTACGCTGGAACCGTCTTATTCAGCCCATTTGCGAGTAATGTCTCTAGCGACTATTTCAGCTGTTGCTGTCGCCGCCAAGGAGCATTTGATGCCATATTTTCCCAAAATCATTGCCATACTGCAAGTATATTTGGTCAAGGAATGCGACAATGATATGACAGAATTGCGCAACGAGGCAATTGATACTTTGGCTGCTATTACACGCGTCGTGGGCAAAGATAACATCCTACCCATAGCCAACGATACTATGGCCTATTGCCTGATGATGCTGCAGGAGGGTCCCAGTGATCCAGATCTAAGACGCGCCATTTATAACCTAACCGGCGCGCTGTCCCTTGTGGTGAACGAGAGCATGGCGACTGTTTTCCCAAAAATCATGGATCGCTTAATAGAAACGGTCATATCATCGGAGGACTCAACGCCCATTTTTAAAGACATCGTCCCGAAACATATATTCTTTGATGAGAACGGTGATAGAAAGGAAGTTGTTGAGCCAGACATTGATTTGGAGCACACAGACGACGAAGATGATGATGATGATGGCTTTCAGGTGGAAAATGACTACTTGTACGAAAAGGAGGAAGCCATTCATGCACTCAAAGATTTTGCTGCTAACACCGGCAGCGCCTTTGCTCCTTATCTTCAAACGTCCTTTGAGAACGTTTACAAAGTGATTGAACATCCGCATGATTCCATACGCAAAGCTGCAATCGAGGCAATCGCCGCGTTCGTGATTGCACTCAACAAGTTGGATGACGTCGATGGTGTGACCCGCGCCTGTTCCGTTGTCATGCCCAAATTTTCACAGATCGTGCACGAGGATGAGGATCAAACTGTTGTCATTCAGTTGCTCGACATGCAAGGGGATATATTCAGAGAAGTGGGTCGTGCATCGGTGCCTACACAGGAAATTGCCGACCAGGTATTTACATGCATAACGGATGTGCTGAACACAAAAATAGCTTGCCAGTTCACTGAAAATGGCGGCGGTGGTGATGAGGAAGATTCTGAAGGAAGCGAGTTCGATGAAGTGCTATTTGAGAGTGCCGGAAATCTGCTTCCATCGTTGGGCAAAGCGCTTTTGCCAGAAATATTTTCCATGTACTTTGGTCGTATGTGTCCATACTACATGACCAAACTGGTATGTCTGGCTATGATTTGAAATTTAATCAATATATTCACTCCAATATATTTTTTACAGAACAAGGCAAAGCGAAACGACTTGCCAGCACAGCGCAGCTTTGTGTATGGGTGTCTCGCCGAATCTTTCAGTTCGCTGGGCAAGTGTGTGGTAACATACTTTGATACTCTTTGCCCAATTTTTATAGCTGGCGTAAATGATGCCGATTCGATGGCTCGTCAGAATTGTTACTATGGGCTGGGCGAGCTTGTTTTGTTTGCCGAAGAGAAATCATTTGAGTGAGTTGCTAACTTAAGATGGCTTTCTCATGATACACTAACGCATCCTTTTTGGTTCAGATCTTTCCAGAGTATATTGCAAGCTCTTTCTGGTGCCATTGCTTCGGAGACCGAACCATCAGCATTGGACAACATTTGCGGTGCCGTGGCCCGACTAATTGTCACAAATTACAATATGGTGCCCTTAGCCCAGGTTTTGCCAGTTTTACTCTCACATTTGCCATTGCGTGAAGATACGCAAGAGAATGATATGGTGAACAGAGCATTCCGCGTTATTTACATCCATGCACGTGAAGCCATTGTTAACCACCTCGAAAATATTCTCGCTATCACAATCGATGCTCTGTACAAGAACCAAATGCCTGACGATGAAAGCAAATCGCATGCGGTTGCTTTTGTCAAGGATATACGTGAACAGTATGCGGATAAGTTCAATAATGTGGCCAACTCAAACCAGGAGGTATACGACTTCCTCCAAACTCTGTAAAGCTCGCACGGCAGGCATTAATTATCCATTGGCGCCACATAATAGTTATCCACATAGTCGCACACATATTTTTTATCAACAAATAACAAGCACAGCTTGATTAATTGCAATGCATTGAAAAAAAAATTCGAAATCGTAATTCAAAATTTTTATAATTGTTTCCCAGTGAAGATGAGATTTTCTTAACTTGATTTTGCCCGACTTGTGGAATGTACGAATAGCGAATAGTCTGAATTAAATAAACGAAAAATAATCGATTTACACGACTTTAATTAACGCTATCTACTTGACAAAGTTAAATGTAAAAAGTGTAAGTGTAAAAATCACTTACATAAACTTTATATGCAATTAAAAGTATTTCAGTCATTTGGGAGTATCTTTTTCTACCAATGCGCATCGCGCATGGCAGCCACCTCTCCGACAATATCAGCATGATTAGCGTGCAGTTTGAGAATCTCATCGACATCAGTCCATCGGACATTGGTGGCATCATCGCCAGCTTCCAGTTGCAGCTGCCCAACTTTGGTGCCATTCTCGTCATGGAAATTTAGCGCTGTTGTCTCCATCCAGGCGTTGTCCGTATTACGAAAGTCATCAACGTAACCGCTGTAGACATGGACGCCGCCTTGCTTAAAGAACTCTTCCACCATGTTGCCCTTATCGGCGAAGTTGAGTGCTTCCTCAGTGAACTCACGCTTCAGCGTCACGCTAACATTCTCACCGGGATCGACCATGCCCCCGGGTATGGCCCACAATTTGTTATCGGATCGCTGTATTGCCACCATTTGAAGAATTTTTCTTTAAAAAACAAATGCATAGTGTAAAGTTTGATGGTAAATATAACACATACAAATAAACTTACTTGCCACTCGTATTGTGGCTTACAATTTCACCATGTTCGTCTCGTTTCCAACGGGTTACTATTGGATCTGCTGCATGGTTGGGACCCCAGCGGCCCAACAAGCCACGCCCACATAATCCAGTGCGTCCAATTGGATTTTGTGGCAGGCTATTCTTAATCTGATATTCGCCATGAAAGGAAAGGCGATTCACAACTCCATCATTGTGATTCCATTGCGGCTGGCTCCCATTGCTTGGCAACGGAACATCAGCCCAGCTCTGACCACCAATATGTCCTGCTGTGTAGCACGGTGGGCTGTATTCATCATAGTTTACTGTCCAAAAGACAGCTTCATCCGGCACCGGGTAGCGTGTTACATTACTTCGCGGATAGACATTGTTGCGGCACATTATGTGCCGAAATAGTCCCGGTTTCACAATTGCAGCAAGCATTTTTTTAGTGTCTAGGACGTGGGTGATATGAAATATAATCAACAGGATGACAGTAACAGTTAAAATGCTGGTCATCTGATATAATTGTGCGTCTAATACGCACACTCCAAGGAATCAAAACAGAACCGAAATCAGCTGATAACCAGGGCTGAGCACAAGAGTTGTGTTTGAAGCTCACGTTCTAATGCATGCATGAGTGTCAAGTTAGCAACGGCTCGCCAGCAACGATTTTTGGAACTTAATTCATGAGTCGGAACCACGTATGATCATTGGCATTTTTAAATATTTTTCTGAATGAAACATAATAAATATTGATTCAAAATATTGTAAAATAAAGTATTTATTATTTTTATTTATCGTTTGGTATACTCCAACTATAAATATGGTCAAAACAAGTGATTTGATATATCAACTAATGGCCTCAAATTCGGCTAGTATCCACTTAAAGCCTACAATTTCACTTACTTTATGAAAAATATCTTATGGAACTCTGTCCCGAAGTTTTTGAGAAATTTTTGAAAGAGTGCAGCCCCATACAAAATGACCACCAAAATATATGCGTGGTTTTCAAACCTTAATTATTTATCTCAGAGATAATGGCCTCATAGGAGGCATATACCGAAATAAAGCTACATTTTTGGAGCAGCAATAAAAAATAATTTAATACAGATCTGTCCGACATTAAAAAGGAAAAATCTTTGACGAACTAGTTTCGATTTTCGGTGACTATCGAACGATTTGTAAATTTGTGTATCGATACTCAGCTCGTCGATTATTTTGGTATTGTAGTTGACAGCCTGTTGTACAAAATAAGAAAGGAAAATGAAAAATTTTGGTTATTAGAAAATTAAGTGCAATTAAAAGCTGCAAAAAATGAAAAATTTTGGTTATTAGAAAATTAAGTGCAATTAAAAGCTGCATTTAAAATGCACATTAAGCTTAAAAAAAGTATATAAGACGGCGCAAATTGTTGATTTCCTGCGCTGACATCAAAACAGCCCATCGAAAACACAATAAACAGAACAAATCATCATCAAACCATAGCTACAGCTCCCATAAGAAAAAAAAAACAACAAAAACTCCATAACAAGTTTGTATACAAAATGTTTGCACAAACGGAATCCCATAAAACCAACTTTTTGGAACATACGAAAGCGGCCCGAGAGGAGCGTGCCCTTGAAAAAAGACGTGAGGAGGCTGCCATACTGCTGCAAGCAACGCTCAAAGGATATGCAGCCCGCACCAAGTATCAGAAACGAATCATGTGAGGAAATTCAGCCACATATATCTGACCCCAACACTTATAATTTTAATGTAACAATAGCAAAGACTTTGATGCGCTTTTTGTGGATGACCAGGACGAGAAGGAGACGGAGCTACTGCCTGCTATCCATGTTTATCCTGTGGTTCGTCGCTACCTTACTCAAATCAAATTGGACAAAAAGGATAGCCGCATGCGAGATCGCCTGGAGCACATCTGTCGCTATGTGAACCGTGCCATGGAAGTAGACAATCCCAAGCAATCTTATGCAGCGCTCTGTCTTCACAAGGAACGCAGCTTGCCCTGGATTGGTCATATTAAACAATTGTTAACTAACTGCCTACTATTGTTGCCAGATCTCAAGCCAGAGAATCATGCTGATAGCATATCGCTAGCGCTTTTTCTGCACACTCTCATTGTGTTCACTGCTCCCAAATCCTGGGCCATATTGCGTAATTCACAATTTGAGCGACTGCAGCCCGCAATGCAGAAAGTTTGCTGCAATATTCAAGGGCATTTGGTGCAGAACGGATTCTACAAGACTATGCGCGTAAGTACTTTTATCAAAAAAATACCATTATATTAAAATTCGTCATTTACAGCTTATCCTTTTGAAAGGAACCGCACGTGAAGAATTGTCTGTCAAACCTGTAACGCTTGTTGCTATAATCACGCTATGCCTGCGTCCTTTAATCGATGGCGATTTTAGTCGCAACTTGCTTTCACAATTCCTCAGCGAGATACTCTCAGTGCCGGCGCTCATCTATCATTTGCATCAGAGCGTTCCACAGTGCATCGAACAATTCAGCTCAATGTGGCTACTTAAGCGAGCATTGAGCATATCGGAGGACTATCAGTGGTTTGAGGAGTTTGCGGCCAGCATGTCGGGCACGAAAACACTGGCATATTTGGGCAACATTGTGAACATGTTTAATATTGATAATTTGGCCGAGGCCAAGCTGCTGGCATATCCGCTGCTAACCGTGAGAAAAATTCAATTTCACATGATCCTCTTAGCATATTTTTTATAATCGCAGGAAACGACTACATCGCTGTTGGAGCTAATACCCAACACGGTTACTACCAAAGGGGTCTTCACACAATGGCACGAGCTGCTTGGCTGGCATACTCCTTGCGCGGAGCCAGCACAGAATCAACATGTTTCACTGATCAAGAAACAATTCCATATGCTGTGGGATCATCGCTGCATTAAGCTTCTGCTTGGAGATTTGCTTAAGGAGATAAACGAAAACTACGAACGCATTGAATTCCAGTCGCCCCAGCAGCCCTCGACAAGCAACTTGCTGCGTCGTGCTTTGGAACGTAGCTCGAACCGTGGCAGTGGCTTGCTGGCTAGCGCTGCGAGCAAACAAACAAAGGTGCAATGGCGTAAATTAGACAACAGCGATGTGGTCAAGGTCTCGCGCATTTGTGGCATGTATTATGCGGCTCTTAGCACATTATCACAAATGAAACTGGACATTCTCACGGGTATTTGCTATAATGATAATGTGCTGTACGATATCTGGCTGCTGCTGACTTCGCTTGGACCCAATTGCGGCATGAAGGAATATCTGGAGCTACTCAGATGCGAGACAATGTCACAAAAGAAACAAACAGCCATGCTCATGCTATTCTGTGACTGCATGACGCACTATGTGACGTAAGTGAACATTTGAATATAATAAATGTATCGCAATTTCTAATTTATGTTTTAATTGCAGCATTCTGGATGAGTATGAAATGTATACGGAACAGAATCCTTTTCGCCTCAACGACTATGTTATGCTAACATATTTTCTAAATAATATGCTCTACAAGCTTATCAACGACAACATTTTGGGTATGCGTGCAAAATTTACTTTAATGTTCTTTAACTTATTTAGTCTTACTCTTACAGGAGCCAAAAACATTGTGCAAAACCCTGTGTTTATTTCACTTCATACGTTGCTGCTATGTTTATATCGTCGCGACTGTCGGCGTCCATTTACTCCACCAAATCATTGGCTCATACCAGAGGTAAAGCCATCGACGTTCATCAACGATCTTGAGAAGGCAAAGCGTAATGCAATGCTTCTTCTAGCCAAAATGCCACACATAATACCGCATGATGATCGCGTCAAGCTCTTTCGAAAGTTCGTGCAGAACGAAAAAGCTGTGATGGGTCTAACGGAAAGTGCGTGTGCCTCGCCTCGTTCAGCGCTGATTGTCATTCATCGAGAGCGTATTGTTGAGGATGGATATCGCCAGTTGGCCGCACAGCCGACACATGCCCTGAAAGGTGTTATACGCGTGCGTTTTATCAATCAGCAAGGATTGCACGAGGCTGGCATTGACCAAGATGGCGTTTTCAAAGAGTTCTTGGAAGAGACCATTAAGAAAGTGTTCGATCCATCATTGAACTTATTCAAGACGACGTCGGATCAGCGCCTGTACCCATCACCAATCTCTTATGTACAGGACAATCATTTGCAACTGTTCGAGTTTGTTGGCCGCATGCTCGGCAAAGCAGTTTACGAGGGCATTGTGGTGGATGTGCCATTTGCTTCGTTCTTTCTATCTCAGTTGCTTGGCCAGACACAACAAGCACTTTACTCCTGCATGGATGAGCTGCCATCGCTGGACAACGAACTCTATCGTAGTCTGACCTTTATCAAGCACTACAAACAGGATGTATCCGATTTGAATTTAACTTTCTCTGTGGATCAAGACGTTATGGGCAAGATAGTCACACACGAACTGCATCCGGGTGGCAAGGCGCGTGTGGTGAACGACCACAACAAGTTGGTCTACATACACTACATGGCCTATTTCCATATGAACACACAAATCCGCGAGCAGACGCAGGCCTTCAATCGTGGCTTTCGCAGCATTGTTAATCCTGAGTGGTTGTCGCTGTTCTCTCCACCGGAACTTCAGCGTTTAATATCGGGTGACACAGCACCATTGGATTTAAGGGATTTGCGCAAGCATACACAGTATTATGGTGGTTTCCATGACTCGCATCGTGTTGTCGGCTGGCTATGGGATATTCTAGCCAAGGATTTCACAGAAGAAGAGCGCAAACTGTTTCTAAAAGTAAGTGGTATTAATTGAAGTACAGTTTGATATTGATCTTACCGAACCTTTGTAGTTTGTTACTAGCTGCTCCAAGCCGCCACTTTTGGGCTTTGCGCATCTTGAGCCACCCTTTTCCATCCGCTGTGTTGAAGTGGGTGACGACGAGGATACTGGCGATACTATCGGCAGCGTGATTCGCGGATTCTTTACCATACGCAAAAAGGATCCACTCAATCGGTTGCCCACCTCCTCAACGTGCTTTAATCTGCTAAAGCTGCCAAACTATCAGAAGAAATCAACGTTGAGGGACAAGCTGCGCTATGCCGTTAGTAGCAATACAGGATTTGAGCTGTCCTAAAAGTGGTGCATCTCGATCTGTGCTGCATATCAACTTTTATTTAGCTTTTTGTGTTGTTATATATTTTACTATTTTTCCGCTCGGTTTGCAAATCTTGTTGCAATGTTGTTATATATATATAAACATATATACTTTAATTATTAATATTCTTATCAACTCCTTTTACTTTTTATATTTTTATCAACATATGTTGTTGAACTTGTATTTGTAAGTTTCTTGCAATCGTATAATGTAATGTATCTGTGTGTAGGTATTTTATGGAACACATTTGAGAAAAACAAAAAATCAAATACAAAGAACAATTAATTCTTACAAGTATATATATACGTATATCTATGTATGTATAATGTATAAACGTATAGCTGTGATAAAAAAATTATAATAATTATAAATATACATAAACAAAATACGAAGCTGAACTAAAAACTTAAAAAAGAATCACATAGTTAATTTGAAATAATGGTAAAATTTAACACAATTAAATGTACGTGGCTTGCGTGTGATGAATATTTAATCCACATAATGCATAAGTTACATGTAAAGCATACAAAAAAAAAAAAAACCAAAAGAAAAAGCAACAATAAATCTATATGTCTGATTCATGAGCAAAATGAAAATTTACGAGCAAATGCTTTATGTAAATAGATATGACTATCGACTCTTTTTAAAAGGTAGCCTAAGCGCAATTGTTAAATAACTGCCTACTATTGTTGCCAGATCTCAAGCCAGAGAATCATGCTGATAGCATATCGCTAGCGCTTTTTCTGCACACTCTCATTGTGTTCACTGCTCCCAAATCCTGGGCCATATTGCGTAATTCACAATTTGAGCGACTGCAGCCCGCAATGCAGAAAGTTTGCTGCAATATTCAAGGGCATTTGGTGCAGAACGGTTTCTACAAGACTATGCGCGTAAGTACTTTTATCAAAAAAAAAACCATTATATTAAAATTCGTCATTTACAGCTTATCCTTTTGAAAGGAACCGCACGTGAAGAATTGTCTGTCAAACCTGTAACGCTTGTTGCTATAATCACGCTATGCCTGCGTCCTTTAATCGATGGCGATTTTAGTCGCAACTTGCTTTCACAATTCCTCAGCGAGATACTCTCAGTGCCGGCGCTCATCTATCATTTGCATCAGAGCGTTCCACAGTGCATCGAACAATTCAGCTCAATGTGGCTACTTAAGCGAGCATTGAGCATATCGGAGGACTATCAGTGGTTTGAGGAGTTTGCGGCCAGCATGTCGGGCACGAAAACACTGGCATATTTGGGCAACATTGTGAACATGTTTAATATTGATAATTTGGCCGAGGCCAAGCTGCTGGCATATCCGCTGCTAACCGTGAGAAAAATTCAATTTCACATGATCCTCTTAGCATATTTTTTATAATCGCAGGAAACGACTACATCGCTGTTGGAGCTAATACCCAACACGGTTACTACCAAAGGGGTCTTCACACAATGGCACGAGCTGCTTGGCTGGCATACTCCTTGCGCGGAGCCAGCACAGAATCAACATGTTGCACTGATCAAGAAACAATTCCATATGCTGTGGGATCATCGCTGCATTAAGCTTCTGCTTGGAGATTTGCTGAAGGAGATTAACGAAAACTACGAACGCATTGAATTCCAGTCGCCTCAGCAGCCCTCGACAAGCAACTTGCTGCGTCGCGCTTTGGAACGCAGCTCGAACCGTGGCAGTGGCTTGCTGGCTAGCGCTGCGAGCAAACAAACAAAGGTGCAATGGCGTAAATTAGACAACAGCGATGTGGTCAAGGTCTCGCGCATTTGTGGCATGTATTATGCGGCTCTTAGCACATTATCACAAATGAAACTGGACATTCTCACGGGTATTTGCTATAATGATAATGTGCTGTACGATATCTGGCTGCTGCTGACTTCGCTTGGACCCAATTGCGGCATGAAGGAATATCTGGAGCTACTCAGATGCGAGACAATGTCACAAAAGAAACAAACAGCCATGCTCATGCTATTCTGTGACTGCATGACGCACTATGTGACGTAAGTGAACATTTGAATATAATAAATGTATCGCAATTTCTAATTTATGTTTTAATTGCAGCATTCTGGATGAGTATGAAATGTATACGGAACAGAATCCTTTTCGCCTCAACGACTATGTTATGCTAACATATTTTCTAAATAATATGCTCTACAAGCTTATCAACGACAACATTTTGGGTATGCGTGCAAAATTTACTTTAATGTTCTTTAACTTATTTAGTCTTACTCTTACAGGAGCCAAAAACATTGTGCAAAACCCTGTGTTTATTTCACTTCATACGTTGCTGCTATGTTTATATCGTCGCGACTGCCGGCGTCCATTTACTCCACCAAATCATTGGCTCATACCAGAGGTAAAGCCATCGACGTTCATCAACGATCTGGAGAAGGCAAAGCGTAATGCAATGCTTCTTCTAGCCAAAATGCCACACATAATACCGCATGATGATCGCGTCAAGCTCTTTCGAAAGTTCGTGCAGAACGAAAAAGCTGTGATGGGTCTAACGGAAAGTGCGTGTGCCTCGCCTCGTTCAGCGCTGATTGTCATTCATCGAGAGCGTATTGTTGAGGATGGATATCGCCAGTTGGCCGCACAGCCGACACATGCCCTGAAAGGTGTTATACGCGTGCGCTTTATCAATCAGCAAGGATTGCACGAGGCTGGCATTGACCAAGATGGCGTTTTCAAAGAGTTCTTGGAAGAAACCATTAAGAAAGTGTTCGATCCATCATTGAACTTATTCAAGACGACGTCGGATCAGCGCCTGTATCCATCACCAATCTCTTATGTACAGGACAATCATTTGCAACTGTTCGAGTTTGTTGGCCGCATGCTCGGCAAAGCAGTTTACGAGGGCATTGTGGTGGATGTGCCATTTGCTTCGTTCTTTCTATCTCAGTTGCTTGGCCAGACACAACAAGCACTCTACTCCTGCATGGATGAGCTGCCATCGCTGGACAACGAACTCTATCGCAGTCTGACCTTTATCAAGCACTACAAACAGGATGTATCCGATTTGAATTTAACTTTCTCTGTGGATCAAGACGTTATGGGCAAGATAGTCACACACGAACTGCATCCGGGTGGCAAGGCGCGTGTGGTGAACGACCACAACAAGTTGGTCTACATACACTACATGGCCTATTTCCATATGAACACACAAATCCGCGAGCAGACGCAGGCCTTCAATCGTGGCTTTCGCAGCATTGTTAATCCTGAGTGGTTGTCGCTGTTCTCTCCACCGGAACTTCAGCGTTTAATATCGGGTGACACAGCACCATTGGATTTAAGGGATTTGCGCAAGCATACAAAGTATTATGGTGGTTTCCATGACTCGCATCGTGTTGTCGGCTGGCTATGGGATATTCTAGCCAAGGATTTCACAGAAGAAGAGCGCAAACTGTTTCTAAAAGTAAGTGGTATTAATTGAAGTACAGTTTGATATTGATCTTACCGAACCTTTGTAGTTTGTTACTAGCTGCTCCAAGCCGCCACTTTTGGGCTTTGCGCATCTTGAGCCACCCTTTTCCATCCGCTGTGTTGAAGTGGGTGACGACGAGGATACTGGCGATACTATCGGCAGCGTGATTCGCGGATTCTTTACCATACGCAAAAAGGATCCACTCAATCGGTTGCCCACCTCCTCAACGTGCTTTAATCTGCTAAAGCTGCCAAACTATCAGAAGAAATCAACGTTGAGGGACAAGCTGCGCTATGCCGTTAGTAGCAATACAGGATTTGAGCTGTCCTAAAAGTGGTGCATCTCGATCTGTGCTGCATATAAACTTTTATTGAGCTTTTTGTGTTGTTATATATTTTACTATTTAATTTTTCCGCTCGGTTTGCAAATCTTGTTGCAATGTTGTTATATATATATAAACATATATACTTTCATTATTAATATTCTTATCAACACCTTTTACTTTTTATATTTTTATCAACATATGTTGTTGAACTTGTATTTGTAAGTTTCTTGCAATCGTATAATGTAATGTATCTGTGTGTAGGTATTTTATGGAACACATTTGAGAAAAACAAAAAATCAAATACAAAGAACAATTAATTCTTACAAGTATATATATACGTATATCTATGTATGTATAATGTATAAACGTATAGCTGTGATAAAAAAATTATAATAATTATAAATATACATAAACAAAATACGAAGCTGAACTAAAAACTTAAAAAAGAATCACATAGTTAATTTGAAATAATGGTAAAATTTAACACAATTAAATGTACGTGGCTTGCGTGTGATGAATATTTAATCCACATAATGCATAAGTTACATGTAAAGCATACAAAAAAAAAAAAAAACCAAAAGAAAAAGCAACAATAAATCTATATGTCTGATTCATGAGCAAAATGAAAATTTACGAGCATTTGCTTTATGTAAATAGATATGACTATCGACTCTTTTTAAAAGGTAGCCTAAGCGCATTGCCAAAGATAACAAATAGAAAATTACAAGCCAAACGGCCGCAATTAGTGAATGGCTGTTCAAATGTCCCCGGGTTTTTCCAGGAGCAGACAATGAATGAAAACCATAACAACAAAACAGAAGTCGCTTTGCGACGCACGCTAATGCTACAAATCCGTCTGGACGATGGCTTTCGTGCTGTAATGCTAATTATGACTGAGTCATAGCCGAAGGATTGATGGATAGGAAGTGCACTTAGGCTTTTGGGATAAACGGAAATGTTGCGCAGAATTTATTCAAAGCTAGTCAAATTACCGGAAATTCAATACAGCTAATGACTTCAGGCGGATTTTTGGTTAGATAAGAAAGGGGTTTCGTTTATAACTTACCGGTCATATTCCCATTATTTAATCTGCTTTTGACGTTTTAATGTTCGTTTCCTGAGGGATTTTATGCCCCAAAACTGTCGGTCCTTGTGGTTTCTTGTCTCCTTTGAGACAATGGGCATAAATTGTTGAGCAGACCCACAAACATTCAATAATCATAATAATAATAGCAAAACAATTCTTCAGTAGTAGAAACACAAACAGTCGGTGGTCGATATTTGTGTTCAACTTTTCCTGGGTAATAAAATGAACATTTTATGTTGTGGCCATTGTTCTCAGGAGCACCAGCATCAGCATGCCTGAGACAAAGTGTGATCGTTTTTATGACTTGCCTGTGAGTTTTTGCCGACAGTGACGCCGTCGTCGTCATTTTTGTCATCTTCTACCGTTGGTGCCAGGACAGTGGAAACAACAGCAGCGGCAACAAGTGGCAGGCAACATCGACTGGCAGTCAAGTGGCCGTTTCGGATGCTGCTTGGCGCCAGTTTTATGTGCCACAACAAATTGTTGCGCCCATTTAGATACAAGTACCGTTTAACATTTGATTACGGTAACTTATCGACTGGCGGATCTCTCTGACTCTTTGTGTTTTGTTTCAAATGTGAAAAGCACGGTAGCGGTACAATTTGAAGATTATATAAAGATCAGCTTGTAAGCTGATTTCAGATAAGATGCGACTGTATCCTCTTCGTTCAAAAGGTAGATGATTCACTTGATTATTTATACCAAATATAAGATGAGATCGAAAGAATGCAAACAGTTCTATAATAATACAATAAAATAAAAAAAATTTTTTTTTCCGAAATACACACTTCAAGTAATTTGTAAAATCTGATACTGGGAATAAATTAAAATATGTAAAAGTATATTTCCTTATTCTACAGTACACATTAAAACTACTAGATTTGAAATTTTTTTCATTTTTGTTATTATATTTTCTTCACTTTGATTTTTGTTTTTAAACAATACGTTTTCCAATATCCAACATTCTAGTATTAAGTCTCCTAAATCTTTTCTCTTTGAAAAATCTCTTAAGCTAATTGGGCCAGATCGAAAACATTTTCATTTACATTAATAAAAATTTATTGTAGTTCAAAGAGATGCCCCCAAATGCAATTAATGCTATCAACATTAATATGGGCGCCCATTATGAAGCCCCCGCAACGAAGAACTCTGTCAAAATGGCGCTTCCATAAGCTGGAGCGAGACCGCAAGAGGTACGACTTGATACAGGGACCAATAACAACGCTGCTGATAGGAGGGAGAGCACAAACTGGAAGTCAAGTGAGCGGTGAGAAACTGGTCGTGCAGCTACTACCTGAGAAACGCAATCTGAACCGACCGGATTCTGCTTGAGTCGAATTAGTGTGCTCGAATTTCAGAGCGCAACAGTTTCAATCTGAACTTCAATGCGAGCAGTTCGTTCACGAGAGAAAGATTCGAGTAACACAAAAATCGAGATTTAAAGTGATCAATCAATTTCTTCAGTTAACTATCTGGTACTTGTAAGCTCAAAATGTTGACTCTGCCCAACATTGCCGATCTGCGTTTGCAGCAGCAAATCGCTCATGAAATATATCGCCAGCAAATTATGCAACGCCTACCAGGTATATAATGCATATTTTTGATCAATGCTTTTGCCGTCGGCTTAACCATATTCCTCTCTTCGAATCTTGTAGATCCACTCTGTGGCTTATTGCCCAATTTCGCGTCACATTTTGTGGCACCACCGCCACAGCCAACGCTGCCGGGAGTGGATGCCAAGTTGGAGAACAACGAATTGTGGCAACAGTTCCATCACATTGGCACCGAAATGATCATCACAAAGTGTGGCAGGTATGTAGCTGCTCATATCGTTTGATTAGTTTATCTTTACACCAAGCTTATCTTATACACTTAAGTATGGCATGCAGATAAGCTACACAAAAAATGAGATCACAACAAGTCACTTTATATAGTCATAATGCTCATTGCTTCATCTTTTGTAGACGCATGTTTCCCTCGATGCGTGTTTCACTCAGCGGCTTGGAGGAAGACACCAATTATTGTGTTTTACTAGAAATGGTGCCTATTAGCGATTGTCGCTATAAGTTCTCCGGCTCCCAATGGGTGCCAGCTGGTGGCGCCGAACCACAGAGTCCACAGCGCATGTTTCTGCATCCGGATAGTCCGGCAACGGGCAAACATTGGCAATCTCAGGCGATACTCTTCAGCAAGGTGAAACTAACCAATAATACACTGGACTCCAATGGACATGTAAGTTAAATCTACAAAAAAAATCAAAAGCTTGTTAGTTACTTATCATATTTATCATACCACAGATTGTCTTGGCTAGCATGCACAAATATCAGCCACGATTGCATGTCATTCGCACAGCTGATCTCACCCAAATACCTTGGGCTCCGCAGCAAGCTTACGTGTTTCCCGAAACTGAATTCATTGCTGTGACTGCCTATCAGGTGTGCATTTTTTAAGCAGTGATCTGTTGATTGATCAATTATTAATTTGTTGTTTTTTGTTTCACAGAATGATCGCATTACCAAGCTCAAGATTGACAACAATCCCTTTGCCAAGGGCTTTCGTGAGTCGGGCCAGTCACGTTGCAAGCGGAAACTCAATGATTCCCCACCACCAGCGGTAGCGGGACCTACCAACAATGTGCAGCCTGCCTTATCGCCGTCGGCTAAACGCCTGCGTATAACAGATGAGCTTACAGCATTGCGGCAAGAGCAGCCACCTTCTGGAATGCTTGTGGCACGGCATTATCTGGAGGCCAATTTCTATTTGTCAGCACCACAGCCGCCGCCGTCACACCAGCAGCCGGCCATTGATTATGCCAGGCACATCGCCAGCTATCCAAGTTGGGCCTATACGCCGCCATCACCCGACTCGACATGCGCCTCCTCCTCTGCCTCCTCATCAGCCAGCTGCGTTTCCAATGCCGAGCAAGACACCGATGCCTTTGTAGATGTGGTGGGTACGGCGACAAGCACAGCTGAGTTAGAATTGGAATCCCAGTCGATTAGCCACAATAATGCGGCTGCTGCAGGTTCTGTTAATGTTGCACCAAAGCCAAAACGCAGCAGCTTCAGCATTTTGGACATATTAGGAGCGAGCGTCTCAGTTTAGTTGTTGTTCTTGTTGTTATTTTAAGTGCTCCCATTTCAGTTGTTGCTTCTCTAAGCGCCTTATACTACATTTAATTAGCGTTTAGTTGCGTTAAGTTGTAATTGTGATATTTTGCAGTTAATTAAGATTTCCAGGCATTTACCATCAGTATTTATCTTATATACGTACGTAGTTTGTATTTATTATGCAATTTTAATTGTTCAAATGATTTCTTAATGGATTTATTGTCATTGGCATTTTAATGCCAGCAAATAAAGAATTTTTATAAGAATTTTCAAATTTAATTACTAAGGGTTCGTTCGTCTTTTATTAATTAATTCAAGTATTTTTTGAAATTGCAATTAAACTTAATTGCACAACGTTTCGTACTGGAATTTCAAAATATTAAACAAAAAATTGAATGCAGCTTAGTAGCACATCTTATTTGATTTTTACTATATTTAACTGATTTTTGAGATGAATGCATATCAATTATAACTAAACCTTATTTTGTTTTGTGCTTTCATTAAGTTAAGTTAAATATTTTGCTGTGATTTTCTTCTTTTTAGCGTACATTCTTTGCACATACATATATATATATATATATAATCATATCTTGCTCGCATGTTGAAAACAAAAACCAGTTCCAGCTATGCAAGCTTACCCTCATCCACTTCCACATCCACAGAGAGCCCAGCCAGCACACAGTTTGCTCTCCCAACAACTAACGACGACGATGACAACAACAACATGATCGAGCTTATCAGCAGATCAGAGAGAGCCGCATCTTAAATGCTGGCGCCAGCGCCAATGCGCTGATTGAGCGCGACGATCGCCAGGTAATCCTTGCGAGCCATGCGCCACACGGTACAACAGCAAAATGTAATTGATGTTTTCACGTTGTAGTTGTTTGCCATTTACATGCAACATAGAATTGAACAAGTCGCTCGGATGCCAATGCCTCTCACACATACATATGTATATGCATATCTATGTATGTGCACACTTGTCCGCTCGTTGTTGTTGTTGTTGGCCAACGGAAATGAGGCGGCATCTTTGAATATTGGCCACCAAGTGCCCAAATTGCAAATCTTCGACGGTGGCATTTCATTTCAAATCGCGTTAAGAAACAATTGTTAAGCGCGACTGAATCTCCAACTATCTGCTTCCAACTCCATCTCTAAGCCACCGCACACGTAGTAGCAGCAACCTGTTTGGATAATTTTTTCTTTCTCTCGTTTTTTGTTTGTGTTTTGGGACATCTGTTAACTTGGCTGCATTGGTTCCATTCATGTTGCCGCTCGAAGTGTTTATGGGCTCCACATTAGCCACACTGCATATTCATGTTAAACGTCGCCAAAAAGACTAACGATGCCAAAGTGGCCATTGTATTATTGTAGTTGTTGTTGTTGTTGCTATTGGAGCGACTGCTATTTGCTAAAATTTATTGAATTCTCATTTAGGAGCAGCGACAAACAGACTCGTATCCAGAGCTAGGCTCAGGTTCAGAAACGTTTGCATGTCAAAGTCAAATGAGCTCTGCGATCTTTTAGCGTAGATAAGCGAAGTTTTTTTTATTTTTTGTTTTAGTGTTGGTCCCAGGCCCATATGCTCTTGCTCCTGCTCTTATTGTTTGTTGTTGTTGATGTTGTTAGTTCAGTTGTTGCTGCGGCGGCGCTCTCTTTCGCTTTGTGGTTTGTGTAATTTCGTTGGAAATTAATGTTATGGCGGTCAAAATCAAAGTCATGGGACATTTTTGCTGGCGACAATTTTATCAGGCTGCACAATGATATCATTTCGGAGTAGAGATGGGCTCCAGCAGTCGTGAAAGACACGAAGAAACAAACCATCGACATAATAGCATAGTTTGAGCAAATTATTCATGCTCTCTTTTAAATCATCAAGAAATTTTTATGCTTTTTTACTAATAAAGTGTGTGTTGAAAACTAAATTGTGCCTGAACCATTTTCCATTTCGAACGAATTGTTATTTTTTATTAAGAAAAATTTTGTGTTTGGTCAGTTTAGACATCGCGCTCATCTCGAAAGCGTTCGTGTTTTTGGCAACGCTGGCGATATTATGTCTTCGACGTCCGTTTGACAACGAACTTAATTGTTTGGGGATTGTCCGAGATAGGAAACGTATTCAAGCATTTGGGTCCAAGATTCGCTTAATGGCTATTATTGACGTGACTTACAATCTAATATGCAATATCCTGCTTGCAATTCGATGAAATTTAAAAGTTACGGAGTGTCCTCGTTGCGGGTGGTGGGGCGACGGTGCCAGTGATTTGGGTTTTTGTACTCCACCAGGTTGGTTAAATCGAAGCCAGCCGGAACAACTACGAATGGCTTAAGCCCAGGTATTGGTTTCATTTTGGGCTCCGTTGGCATGTCCTCAAAGGGCGACACATATGTCTCGTTTTCGGGTACAGTTTGGAAACTAGCCGATGGTACGCTAGTCGACTATGAAGATTAAAAGTTGAGTACAAGTTTTAAAGGTAAATTAATTGATTTTGTGTTTTGTTTACCTTGGAAGGTGCTACAAATAGTCCCTGGTTTTTTTTGCCCTTCTGCTGCTCTTCCAGCGACAATTTTGCAAATTGATCATTGACATCGTCTTTAAAATAATCATCCAAAGCGGCGGTAAATTCCCGGCAAAGCGATCGTTTACGTAAATGATTCGATTGCTGTCCTTCAATCCAAATTTCGGTAAAGGCAAACTTCTGCATGGCAGCCGTGTCGGCACTTGTATCAAGTGGATTCTTCTGGCTTAACTTGGCTGAAGCCTGCGCATTCATATCGAATAATTCGGCGTCAGGCATCTTCGATAAAGGTGTCGACTGCTGCACCATATAATGGTTTTTCATACATGTTTTTTTCAAGGGAGTCAGCTTGCGCGCCTGATAATCTTCCAGATTCAATTTCTGTGTGTTGCAGAATTTGCATATTTGCGATACTCATCAAGAGTTGCGACTGTGTATGTATGTACTCACAACTGTGGCGTCTCTATCCAATTCATAATTTGGTTCATCTGTTACGGTCATATCATCAATGTCGGATAGATTTTCATTGGACTCGCAATCGCTCTGCGCGAAGGAGTGAAAAGAGTCATGCTCATCGTCTATTTCTTCAATATTAACTTGCCCACAAATTTTAGAAAGACTCATTTTCGCAATTTTTTTCCTGCTCTGTTGCTAGAGATGGTTGAAAAGTAAATGGCGGGTGTATGTAAATTTAACCTTGAACTATCGATTACTAACAGAGAACAGATCGACAAATCAGTAGGAAAATCAATTAATGCCTTTTGTTAGCTGACAAAGGCTGATAGAAGTTTTAGCTGCATTACCACTATAGAAACTCGCATATCGTGCGATATTGTCTCGATAAATCTTTTAAGAGCATTTTTTTGGCTTTTTTTAATCAATCGTAGGTAAAAGATCATGTACAAAAAGTTATATGCAAATTATGTAGAGAACTTAAATACTGCTGCAGTTTGCACTCAATTGGCTTGTAAACAAAAGCCACTCACAATGCAAACAAAATTACGCGCAGGACGCTCACTTGACAGCGACCATTGTTGTTGTTGTTAGTTGTTTTAAATATTTCTCATGGATTTGCAGTTCGCTTGGGTCAAGGCATGGCCCGCCTGCCTGCATGTGTGGGTGGATTTTCATTATCCTGTAATTGTTTGTGCCATTGTTCACACGCTACGTTTGAAAAATTACATGCTTTGTTAATTGTCCCAGCCCCGGTCCCGGGCCAGCCAACACTAAGATCTGGCTCATATATGCACCCATTTGCATAAACTACTCGAGGGTTTGGCTGCGCTCCAGTTTAAAACCCCGGCTTAGGACTACTGTATGAGCAGTAGAAAGGGATAGATACAAACATGCGTAGTGTGTAGATTATAAGCAGTATCATTTTTATGGCTTGGCACCGGCGCGACACACGACGTCCTTTCAATTGTAGCATTCTGTTTGCTACCAAATATGTATGTTTGCAACAATGTAAATTCAAGTACACGCGCTTTGTGCATTTCTTGTCTTGTTTTAAATATTTTCAATGAAACAAAAACCAAAAATTTAACAATGACAAATTCTGTCTATAACTGGACCTTAAACTTGTTGCTAAGCAGTTCAAATGTCTAGCTTACACTGCTTGCTACTCGTGTTTTAGCGCACAATTTAAACATTTTCAGCCATTATCAAGTGGTGACTGCTGCCACGCGTAAAACACTTTTTTCCACTCATTAGCACTTGTTTTTTTGGTGCCACCACCACCGCTTTAAGTAATTAACTTTCATTTAGGAAATGGTAATGGTTTTGGTGTTTGTTCGTTCATTCGTTCGGGTCTGCTCCCCATTTTGTGTTTACACAACAAAAATTTGTTGCATGGCAAAGTGTATCTAATTTCATGGGGCAAGACAACAGAGCCGTAAAATGCAACAGCCAAACGCATTAATTACGTACACAACCTGCAACATCTGCCTAGCGCAGCCGTAGCCATTTAATGAGGCATTCAATGCACCAACCTTGCGCCTGTCAACTCAGCGCCTTCAAACATCGAAACGACATCTGTCACCCGTTCGTTCGTTCTCCCTCTCTATCTCTGTCTCTTTCTCGATGTGCGCTATAAAACCGCAGTACACTGTTTCTGTTCCCTGGCGACTTCAAATTTAGAAATCGATTTGGTGGTAAATTGAAATTGTTTTTAGTTGTTTGTTGTTGTTTCTTTCTTTCTTTCTATTATTTGTTTCTTTTTGCTCAGGGACTTAGAGACTGTGTCTGCACACACGCCTCCCTTGACGTCGTTGTCGACATCGTTGTCTTCATGACTTCAGACGTGGGTGGTGACGCATGTCATCGTAAACTTCATCATTGGCTACATTCTAAACTAGCTAGCAACACAGCTTACATAACTAAAATTATGTATGTTGTTTTTTTTTTGGCTGCTGCTGCTGCCGCTGCTGTTCTGTTCGTCTCAGTCTCTGCCCATTTCATAAACATCTTTAGCCATTATGGGTCTCCGGAGTATTCTACCGTGTGCTGCAACTGCAACTGCAACTGTTTGCCTTTTGTAGGGCTGCAACCGAATTTCATGCCTTGTCGAGCTATTTAATTGCAAACAAATTATGTTCTGGCCAGTTGTAGTCGCTGTGTAACTAATGGATGCTGGCTGGCTGGTTACCTTGCCGGCGTCGTCTTCGGCGGCTGATGATGTTGTTGAAATTCTAGCGTTTATCTTGTAAATTGGTTGGGATTAATGTCTAGCGGAAGTTTGTGATTTGTGTGTTGCATCGATCTTCTACATAGATGCTGGACCAATGATAACAATGATGCCAAAAAAAAAAATAAAAATAAATCTGACTGCAGCTACATGTTCATTTACCTACAGCAAAGTGTGTGGGCGTAAGGGCATTAAAGTATCTTAAAGATCTGCTAATAAACCAAAAAAGGTTCAATTAGGGCGATTCACATGTCTACACTTAAATACTTGACAGTATAAGAGTAATATAAGAGTGAAAGCTCATAAGGAAGCAAGCAGTGCAAAAATATACAAATTCAAGTAATTTTGTTATTGTTTTATGTTTTATGCCAACTTCTTTTATTATTTAAAACTTAATGCAACTTAATTACTAATCAGGCAATATGCAACTTACATTTGTACATCATTATAATATCATAGGCAATAACTACAAGTATAAGTAGTAACTTAAAAAAAAAAACAATCTCTTGCAATTACTAGCTGCCGCCACCCAAAATGGCAGATATGCTAAAACCTTTACGCTTTGTGGGTGCCTCGTGCGGTTGTTGTTGTTGATGCTCGAGTGGTGAATGTGTTGTTGTTGTTGTTGTTGTCGTTGTCGTCTCACTGCCAACATCAAGCTCCAGTTCATCAGTTGTCGATTCATCCTCTTGCTGAACGGAAATGTTGTGAGGCAGCGCAAGAGCCGGAAGTGCAGGCAATGCGGCTTGCAAAATGGACGTTGGCGGATACAAATGCGACGCTGTCGCACCATTGTACTCGTGTGCTGGACGTCCAAAGTAAGTGCAGGCGAGGTCGACCAGTGAGGGTCGCAGCAGTGTCTGCATATTCTGTTGAAAATGTTGCATGAACGTGGTGTTGCTGGTGCCGGGGGGCGATCCAATTGAGTTGGCGCCAGGCGCTGGTCCAGCCACAGACTCGTCCAGCGATGACGATAACGAACAGGCGGAACCATTTGATCTCAGGCGCTTAATTTGTGGCCCATCCTGTTCGCTGTTGTTGTTGTTGTTGTTGCTGTTCGATGTTGTTGGTGCTTCTGCTGTCGTTGCAGATTTGCCTGGCGACATGTCAAGCGAACCAGAGGACTGCGAATGCGAATGCGAATGCGTCTGGGGCTGATCTTGATCTTGATCATCATCGGTTGGCGATGAAGACATTTTGCGTTTGCAGCGCGATTGCCCCGTTTCGCGGAAGCCCTTCGCAAACGGATTGTTGTCAATCTTAAGTTTTGTGATGCGATCATTCTGTAGAATGGACAAAGGATAAGGGCAGAGTTGTGTAAATTGCATGAAATATGACAATTGTCCTTGCCAGTAGCCTAAGCGTTAAATAACAGCGCCACTTGACACCACAAAAATAAAGACATAGACACAGAAAGAGAGTGACCGAATACACACTTGAGCCTTGGAGTCGACGTCTAAGTCTACGTCGTCGTCATGACTTGACAACTTTGTGACAATGATCTTGTCGATGGGATCACGCTAATTAGAAGGCAGACAACAGACAACGGACAACGGACGAATGGCGTCGCTGTCAATGAGTCCATAGACATAGACAAAAACACAGCAAGCGGGCGAGCAGGCAGGCAGGCGGGCGGGCGGGCAGGCACACAACAAGGATGTGGCTATCCAACTTCCTAAAATAACAACGGCTCAAGTGACTTCTTTGGTTGTAGGTAGACAAGGGGCGTGTTGCATGCTAATTTGAGACGTTGGTCAGGCTACCCACAGCGTGAGCGATCGTTGCCCAAATTAACCAATTAGTGTGCCCTGTTCAATGAATTGGCACAAACAAAATCTGATCTCTCTTGGTTCTCTTGTCGTGCAAATCTTACCTGGTACGCTGTCACTGCCACAAATTCTGTCTCGGCAAATACAAAAGCCTGCTGCGGCGCCCAAGGTATCTGAGCCAGATCAGCGGTGCGTATGACATGCAAACGTGGCTGATACTTGTGCATGCTGGCCAACACAATCTGCCAAGAAGCAAAAAGCAAAAAGAAGGGGGTATATCATGAATTATTACACATTGCCACAACAAGCTTCGGCGACTTTTGCTTTGAAGAAACTGTTTCAGTTACTTACATGACCGCTGTTGTCCAGCGTATTATTCGTCAGCTTCACCTTATTGAACAGTATGGGCTGGGCCTGCCAATGGGCGCCCGTTGCCGGGCTATCCGGATGCAGATACATGCGCTGTGGACTCTGCGGCTCGGCACCACCAGCTGGCACCCATTGGGAGCCGGAGAACTTGTAGCGACAGTCGCCAATGGGCACCATTTCAAGTAGAACGCAATAGTTGGTCTCATCCTCCAGACCTGAAACGCTCAGACGCATTGAGGGAAACATGCGTCTGCAAATAGAAAGTAAGATTTTTGGTTGAAATTCAAATAAAGTCAACAAGTTGTATAACTTGACAAGAATAATAGTCGTAGGCGTTACAAATATTTAATTGTGAGTTAGACCATATAATTAACCTAGACAAACGCACCAAAAAAAAAAGAAGGAAACCAAGAAAAAACAAATAAAGGAATGGTCTGGTTTTGTTTGCGTTTGCGTTTGTGCTGTGCTAACAAGGATCGGAGACCCTGTGCCTGTGCCACAAGAGGCACAGCAGGTGGTCAGCGCTCTTGGCGCCAGCCGGAATATGTTTGCGCTCCTTCGAGCTGCTTCTGCTTGCTTAGAGTCTTTCATTTCATATGCTTCATTTTTTTTTTGGTTATTTTGGCAATGATTTTGTATTTTTAATGTAGTTTTTGGTTTGTGTGCGCGATGATTAATTAATTTAACTTGACTGCGTTGCTTTTGACTACATTTAATTTGATTCCTTTTCTGGTTTGTTGAATTCCATTAGACCGCAACAACAACAACAACAACAAACGGAGGCAAACAGCGATGCATGGCTAAATATTTCGACATTCGTGCGGTTTAGAATTTCATTTTCAATTTGCCTTCTTTTTTATTTGGGGTTTTTTTTTTGTTCATTCTTCGTGCATTTTTTGACAAACGATTTGTTAAGATATCGATCTTTGGCGCGTCTGCGCATAATTAACAAATGGTGAGGATCTGTGGCTGGAATTGCGATAAAAGTCAAACAAAAAGTATCTCGAGCATTTCACGGCATTTCGTGTTTTGTCTAACCTTTAGACAGGTGCAGTTTCTTAAAAGTGTGTTAATATTCATTTATTCAATGAATGTAAAGTTTTGTTTTGAGAAGCGAGTGTAGCTGACGAATGATTAATAATGTGAATGTTAGGAAAGATCAAATCGGATTTATTTGTGCTCGAATAATGTCCGAAATATTATTTTCATGTCGTTAGCCGTTGTAAGTTGTTGAAAATGTATTTAAATTTGTATATTAAGCCTTTTTTTAGTAGTCCGTACAAAGTTCACAAGCTTATCTGATTATTTTGACAAACACTTAAACATGGTATTCACCTTTCAGAGCATTCTTTTCTAACCCTTTTGATTCCTTTCAGCGAGATTGTCCTCAGAAGTGTCAGCAACTGACGCTTTTAAATGATTCATCTGTATTACGCTGTGATTGAAAGTCATTCATTTTCTTTAACTTTCCTCTTCGGTCAACAATTCTCTGCATGTTTTGCCACACTAAAAGCTTCGTGACAGAAAACTCATTCCATTATATTCATATGTATGTGATCCGCTTTGTTCCAACTATTTATTTATTTTTAATGGTCGTCTATGCATTTACCACCCATGCGATCTCAAAAACCCCAAAGCGATCGCCGGAGTCCGGACTTTGGGGTCTAAGCAACTAATTAGCTTTTATGAGCGCCACTTGCCAGTTTTTGGAACGCCAATGGTCAGTCGATGCATTCGGTGGCACTGTGGCGCCTAATCATTAGAAATTCAAATCGATTGCACGCACAAAACTCGTCGCTGTCATTCTCTGGCTGCATTTCACATAAAACATTTTTGTTTTTTTGATGGCCATTAAAACTATTTAATACGCAGACTTTATGAATAATTCATGCCATATATACATACAACCACAAGCTCAAAACGAGTCTCGAACGGAGAAAGAGTTGGCAGTCTAAACTGTTTAATTTGATTTTGTTTTTTTTATTTTTGGGTCCCCAAAACTTTATGGTAATACAGATGCGGCTGTTGTCGCTCTTTCTGCGAATCCGATGTTATCGGCACTTGTGCATCTCTCTCGTCGCAGCCAAAGTGTGAAATTGCTCGTATCTGTCGACGTCTTGGACAAGCTGTGGTCATTGTCAACGCGCAATGTTCAGATACAGAAATACATTTACAGAAATTGAATACGAATATGAAAAGGAATACGCGTATAAGTGTGTTTGTGTGTGTGTGTGTGTTTGTCTGCAGACAGGCGCCACTATAAAAACGACAAAAGCAACAAAGATGACGACAAAGTATCCTTGACGCTAAGATTTATGCCACAGCAGCAGCACCGGCAGCAGCAGCAGCAGCAGCAGCATGTCGTAGCCAATGTTGCATCTTTGCGCTCACTTTCTCGTGTTGAAAAACGCCGACCAAAAGGACGTCCCACTGTGTTCTGTGTCCATACTAGGTCTTCAATAAATTACGATGACGCCACTTTACGCACATTTTTGAGCAAGTGCCGGACACTTTTAGGTAGTTAACTATGTACAACGGATGACTACTCACTCGCTCACACGTAACAACAACCTAGCCTAGATACAAGATACAAGATATCTTTGGGCGATTGCGCTTAAGCACTTTGATATTGATATTTCATGTACATTTTTTTTCTTAATTTTTTTTCTTCAGCCAGAGCACAACACGCAATGTATAAAGTGCCAGTGAACTTGTTCGCTTAACGCCTAGCGCGAGATATTCGATATTTCGATATTCGTGCCTTGATTGCACTTTTCAATCGCTGTCAAACTGCTGCCTGAGACCTGTACCTGAGAGATCCCAGCATATTTCACATCCTGCATCCTTCCGTTGCTTTGTTTGCCTGTGAAAATTGTTGTCGCGACGTTGCTGTAAACAATTTTACAGGCGCCTGCATCTAATGAGCATTTAACAGTGCCGCCGACGTCGACGGCAAGGCAAGATGATGATGAAGAGGACGATGCTGAATATATACATACATATATAGGAATATGAAGAATGATGAAGCTAAGAGTCTAAGTGCCTGACGCCGTTGCTGGTCATTCGTCGCTGGCGGCGCTTAAAGTGCCCAACGCCATTTGGCATGTTGTTTTTGTTTTTCTTTGACCAACCAACATATTGTGTTTTTTTTGTTTGGTTTTTGTTTTCGGGTATTACTTTTCACGTTCGTGCTAATGCACATTGCTCGTTGCACGAGTCCGACACCCGATTCCCAGTTTAATTACATTCGAAAAGTTGTTTTGGGCGCGACATCAAAGGGATGCATAAGGAACCAATCTCATGAACAAACAATGACTAAAATTACATTATATACTAAAATCGGTTCGATGTTCGGAATGTTTAAGCCTAAATAAAAGTAAGTTGTTTTACCTGCCGCTTTTTGTAATTATCATTTCGGTGCCAATCTGATGAAATTGCTTCCAGAGCTCATCGTTCTGCAGCGTTAAATCTACGCCAGGCAATGAGACACGTGGTGGCATTATCACATGACGGGGCATTGGAATGGGCAGCATCGGTGGAAATGGATCTGCGATGAGATTAAAACAGATTGGGGGTTAATAAAGAACATAAAAAACGTTTACAACCAGAGATAAAACCTCAATAACTTACAAGTTCCTAATTAAATTTGTATTATAGATCATATCATTGTATAAAAACCAAAACAACAAGTAACCCAACCCAAAAATATGATATTCAAATATGCAAATAGAACCATAAACATAAAATATATATAGGAAAATATTGTAGGGGAATGCATTATAAAAGTTTAGTTTTGTTTTGAATTTACTGCAATAAAAATATAAAAAACTATGTCATATAGCTAGTTCTGGAATACCCCAAGACCTTCTTCTATAAGACAAGTTTTAGAGCTTGAAGAAACAAATATCCCTATAAGATATGGTCATACCGACGAAACTATAATTTGTGATTTGCATGCTGTGTTAAGAGCTGGTTGAACCGTTTAAAATCATTTTGCTATCAATTACCAACCCCAAAGAGACCCTGCTGTGATATCTCGCATTAAGCTTTATGCAAAGCCGACAAACGCTTTCTCACATTACTCAGCTTTATGTGATGAAAAGTCGTTAAAAAAAAAAGAGAAAAAAACAATAATGGCGCCAATCGCGCCTGCTGATCGCTGGCTACAAAAACCAATAAAGTGCCAATTGTTGCAAAACTCAAAAGTAACGATCAATAATGCTAATGATCCTTAACAGCTTTCCGTCCATCGTTTAATGCCGACGGTGATTACAAAATGGCGTCAACGCAACGTATGCGTAATGTGGGAGAAGGAAATGGAACATTAACTTACCCGGTATGCGTTGCATTATCTGCTGGCGATAAATCTCATGAGCAATATGCTGTTGCATTCGCAAATCGACAAGTTCGTTCATGGTGATCATGATGATTATTATATACAATATTATGTATGTATTTCACACTTTAACAATTGTTTAACTTTTTGGCACACAATTCAATCACAGACAACAATACCAACAACAACATTGATGCTCAATTCTATTGTCTTTGTATGTGCCGAGCACGAGGTGAATTTGCAATTAGCGTCAATTATGCAAATCACAGCTACCAAAGTGGCGTAGCTATGGCAAAAGTCTCATAGGCGTGTGGGTGTTAATTTGATTATGACAATAGCAAACAACAACAACAAGAACAACGAGTATTTGAGAGAATTGGAAATTGATCTATGTACGTTTTGACCGACGCTCGCGTCTTGCGCTCGCCAAGTTCGCATTTCAACTGAGCAAGTTTCAACAAAATGTCGCTGCCATCACCACCGTCGCCGTCGTCGTCGTCGTCGTTCAGCGAAAAACGAGCTTGACGAGTTCGAGCCATTGATCGACATTACCTGCGATGAGTTCTGAGCTGCTGCTTAACTGTTTCGCTGCTCAAACAGATCTTTTGCTCTGCAGGTTGCCCTTTGCGGCACTCTGATTGGCTGCCCAAACGCTGCGCACGTGCAGTACGAGTGAGAGCGGTGTGCCGTTAGCTAACTATAGCTCCATCTTTGTCTGTCACTCAGCACTCGCTCTGTTTGTTGGCGCCTCCATTTTGAAATTGACACCAGCTGCAAATACGTTTTAACACACAGCGTTGGGCTCCGCCTACAACAGATCGATCGTTTGAGCACGTTCTCTTGCTCTCTCTGTATTTCTTTCTCCCTTTGTCTTTCTAATTGTGCTTTAATTTTGAAGTGCGAAGTTGCACAGTCAGCAGCCGTTCCATCTGTGCCTCAGTTCACTCTATGTGTATGTGTGTTACTGTTGTCTTTTAATTATACGTCATGATCGAAATTGTTTTTTAGTTTGTTTTCTTCAATTTTTTCTTTTTCATTGGGCATCTTTTTTTTATGCTTATTGATGCTTTGCCCATTTGTAGCCTCTGCCATCATGGTGGTCCTTTTGTCGTCGGTTAGAGCTGTGTTGTTGTTATTGTTGTTGTTTTTGTTGGCTGCCGTTTTGCTGTTCATTTATTTGATTTTGGTTTTGACGCTGCGTCATTCAGTGGCATTGATATGGCTGCCGCACATACATACATATATACATTCATACATACATATATACTACAACATGTATCCCCGATATGGACTCGAAACTCGGCTCAAACTCGGAACGAAACACTGCAGATGCAGCTGTTTGATTATAGTATTATTTCTTTATCGTCTTCTTCTTCTTCCTTTTCACCGTTTGTATGTTTTATCTTCTTGTTCGGACCTTTTTGAGCTTGACAAAACATTTGTTAAACTGCGGAAACGCATGTCGTCTACAAATTTGCTGTCCAGTCGTTGCCATTGCACGGCAAAATACGACAAATCGAAAGCAGATGAACATCCATTGCCGATTGTAAAGAAAACCTATACCTATTGTTAAGGTGATTGTTAAATGTTAAATGAAAGCTAGCAAATATTTCCATTTAATAAACAAACAAGCCTTTAATAAACTCTAACATAAAAAAAGTATTTGGGTTGACCTTTCAAAGAAAATAATTATAAGGTTCTTTTTGATGTGTTCCTTATCTTTAACTTTGCCTAGACATAAAGCTGTTATAGCCCATATTGAATAGTAATTAAATTAAGAACCATTTCACATTAAACTTTGACTGCGTATTAAGTATACGCAGCGCTGTGTCATTGTGTTATTTTAGAAAACTTTCGCTTTCTATAGAACCAGAAAGCCTTGTACACAGTAAATATTGCAGCTCCAGTCCCTTGGCAAACACTACAACTTCCGTTAGACTGGCTCAAGTAATTAAACATTGGTAGTCTTAGTTGCTTATCTCCTTTGCATGTCTCTGGCATTACTGCGAAATTCTTGAGTATGTTGGGTAAATAGTTTTGCGAGTTAATTTACACAGCACTTTGCTGGCTGACACATTCACTTTGTTTTATGTTGTTGCAGCGCCAGCGGCGATAAGCGATGGAAATTAATTTACAATTAGCAGTTGGCATTGGAATTTTGCCCGAAATTACGTGCCATGTCTTCACCCTCCACCCAAATACACATACACATCCATCCATGTGTGTGTTCTGAGTTAATTTATGCCTCGCGTTTTAACATTTGGTCGCGCACGCTTCCGGTTTCTATTTCCACATATATGTACATGCTCGCAATAGCATACAATTAGCCAAAGGTTCGGGTCTCAATGTCTATAAATGTCTGGCCTACCTGTGTCTAGGCCACGCCAATAGCTGTGCAATTTGTCAGCACTAAGCTAATTGGTGTTGCTCAAAACGATCTGCCTGCTGTTTGACTAATGCTCTTCGGCTTACTTCCGCTTGTTTCGGGGGTGGTATCGCTGGCCCAACAGGTAGCCGTTTTGCCTATCCTTGCCGCATTCCAAACAGTTGACTTAGCCAGGAGTAAATTAATTGTTGGTCCTACATTTCAAAATTTAACTTAAAAAACATGCATGACATGATACTTGACTAGATAATTCGCGTTCGAATGAATTTCGAATGTTCAGATTTGAATGCAGTTATGTTCTCTAAGTCATTCTATAATTGAACAGACTTTTAAGTGTTGGAAAAGCTATGGTTGTGAAAAGTTTTTACTCTTTCCAATAGGCGATTTTGTTGGCGATTTTCGAGTTTAAATTTAAACTTTTTGTTTCTCCCTTTTTAGTACCTTGCGTATTTATGAGTTTTCAAATTAAAGGTTACCTTGCATGACTTAGCATTTTGTTGCCTTCAGTTTGAACTGCCTACCTATTGTACAAAATATTGTTCTTGCGAAATTAACCACAAAATAGCAATGAGCACGAGTCTTTTTTTCTCACACTGTCATTCAAATTAATATTAGCATAAATGCCAGACAAAATCCATTGTAATTTTCCATGCAAAATACTGCAAAACTATTCAGTATTTTTAACTTGTTTTCTTCTTCTATTATTTCTGCAAAATTTATTGATTTTATCTTTTAGCTACTCGTTCGTTTTAAGTATTATATTTTTTACTATTTTTTTTAAGTATTTAAACACGCCCCTAGCGCCTCCATAGACAACAATTAACGGCTTGGCTCGGCACTTGACGACGTTTCTTCATTGTTACACCATCAACCAAATTCAACGAGGACGCTGCTAAAGTTGGCTTTAACTGCAGACAGGGCGACCAAATCACTTATTTGTTGACGCTTGACTGTCTGGCTGGCATGTAAGTAAATCTACTTTTGTATGCAAATTAAGTGACTCAATCAACAACAAGTCAACAATAAAAACAACAACTACGAAAATATCATTTCGAAACCAAAAGGGAACGATTTTGTGACACCCTATAATAATAATATAAATATTAAAACTTACTTTTTATGTTTTTGGTGATGTTCTAGCTATGTTTATAAAACTGGTTTAAATGAATAAAGTGATTTTTATATTCAGTATTCTACGATATGTCTGATTAACTTAACGTAGATCAGCATATATGAATGATAAGGATGCCAAGTTTTTTAAATCATAAGCATTGATCACATTCCTCATTTAACCTAACCGAAAACTATGAGCCCACTCTATACGATATGCTTTACAGGGTATAACTCGCTTTAAAAACAAACAAACCAAATCACAGCCGCCAGTAGCGATCAGAAAAAACTAAGTACCCAAGCCATCATAATCATGTGGGTCCACCAGTCTAGGCAACTTGTTCCACTACTACCACAATGAACCACAGCAGCAGCCTTCTACTGTTTACGTACTAGGCCCGAAACATACAGGCAGAGAATGTTTCGAAAGACCCCACAGCATATAAATATATCTCAGTGTATATATAATTGAGAGGTGTTTAATCGTGTGTTTCGCTTTACTTTCTGCACATTCACGACCTTTCGCGAGACAAGATATATTTTGTGTGTGTGTGTGTGCTTATGCGTTCCACTGTCGAACGCTGTTTGCTTTCAAATTATCATAAGCAAATATGGTCCAAACCGAACCAGAGACTGAAATACTGACTGACTGACTGACTGTTTCAACTTTACGCGCTTCAGACTTAAGTGCTAAAGTTGCTGGCGACGCGACGCGCTAAGAGGCGCTTCTGTTGTGTAGACACTTGAGTTATTACAATATTATACATACATACATACATATGTACATATATTCCAAAATATTCAAGTGCTATTGAAGAGTCTTCGTCTTCAACATCGTTCAAAGTCTCTGGGAGCCAAAAAGAATTTGCATATGGTTTGTATATATGTATTTAAATATGTGATTTTTCGACAATAAAATTTGTTTGTTTGTTTACCTTCGATGCTCATTGAGCTGACACTTGGCTTAAAATGTGCGTGTTATAACCAGATCATCATCGATTTAAATGTGGTCAAAACACAAAAAGCTTGGCAAATCAGGCTAAATCTGGCTAAGCAAGCACATTTATGCTCCAAATCGTTTTATTAATATATACAATATGTATCCGATCAAAAGTTCAATGGCCACGCGCTGTGACATCAAAGCCAAATCCGTGGATGGCCGACAAAGAGCACAAACAATGGGCTGCTTAGGCAACAATAGCCACTGAATTAAAATCTAAAGCAATATCCAAATCCAAAGACCAAAACTATGGATCAAGTCCAGTAGTCAAGAAATCATTTCGTTGTTTGATCAAAACATCCATTATGCGTAACAATTTGACGGCTTCTTTGGCTACCTTATTTTCTCTACAATGTGTCGGCATTCGGGCTTTGATTGACTAGCTGACCGTCCTTGCCGCCGGGGTAATTGTTGTCGCACAATCCAACTCCCTCTCTCTCTCTCTTTCGGTCCTTCTCTATCTCGCTTTGGTGCAGCATGAGTGCGCAATTACAATGCCTGATAAAAAAAAAAGAAATTCAAAGAGAACCTTCTAAAATGAAAATTAAAACATGTTTGACGTCAAATAGGAAATGCCTTAATCTCTTTGCAACACAACGTCACAACACTACACAACTGACTCCCCATCACTGGCATCTCTTACACCCCATCTCCCTCTCTCTCTCTCCCTCTAAGCATACTACATAGTATTATCTTGACTAGTGTTGGACATTTGTTTGTGCTGGCCAAGCCAATGTATTCAGCGTCTACGTCTACGTCTTCGTCGTCTTTGGTTTTACGAGCATTTCGTCTCACGTCTTTTACTCTTATTTGACTAGCTCACTCGCTGCTCAATGCCATCTACGACGAAGAGTATCATCTCAGTTTGCTTTTTATAATTTTTGTTTATTTCATGTGTACTTATGGCACTAGTCACTCGTTGACACTTGTTGTCTCAGTGCTCGTTTTGGGCTGTTTGTTGTTGATTGCTTTGCTTTAATGGCGTCAAGAATTTCGCTTTTATAGAGCACTTGCGCTTCCACGAAGCCGTATCTATCTCGACATTAAGTGGAACCTGATTCTTAGCCAGAATTTTGATTGTTGTATCAAGTCTGTGTAAATATATGAAAAGCAGCTACTAGATAGTTTGCGGTTGACTAAATTAGTTAAGGATTAAGTTAAGTTCAATTTTAGGCACAAAAACGGATAAAGTTTAATTGAAAGTAGTTAAAATGCATTTATGTTACTTAAATTGAGCCTAATTAAAACTTAACAGCATAAAATTTTACCAAATCTAATTTATTGGTTTTACAAAACAATAAAAGCTACTGAAACCAAAGAAACCTAAAACCCAAAAGTACATAATTAACTGCCCCATATGATAATGGTATCAGTGGGTTTCAACAAATATGGCGCAAAGTCAACAGGAACACGGCCATTATTAAAAGCGAGAACAATTTATGCCACCACTGCAATGGGTTTGTTGTCTTACGCGTATGCTCTCTATCCTAATTTAGCGTCTCAGCTGAGGCGTCAAATGCTTAAATATTTACAATCCGCCCGAAAAACCAACAAAAACCACACATAACGGGAACAGCAAAACGAGATACGCGAGCAGCAAAACCGAAAAAAAGCATGAAAATATTTGTTAAAAAAGCAAATAAATTGCAGAAGATAAGGATCTAATTTTGATTAAAATTTAAGCTTTTTCACAACCTTAGCAGCTACCGGGCAAGAGCATCTATCTATAGAATGAAAAGAGAAGCTATCTCAAAGAAGAAATTATAAGATGTCGCATTTGGCTTTGTTTTTTTTCTTTTTTTTTTGGTAGTTTTTCGTTGACAACGCACACAGACAAAAAGACAAAAGTCAACGCTGAAAAACATTTAATAAATTAACCTCTGGGATACACTCTTCGTTATCGTTATCTTTTGAGATGGAGTCGCACAGCATGTTATTTTATTTTTTGTTTTTGATTCTATAATTTTCATAGACTTTTAGTTGTTATATATGGCAAACAATACGGTACTCTTAACACCAGTTAAACAGAGCCGCATCAACAAAGGCCAACACAGCACAGAAGCGACAGAGTTGTAGCTGCTGTTCGAGCAGCAGCTGGCCCTAAGATACAGTTACTAGTTAACTCTAACCCAGAGAGAGAGAGATACATTTCAGCTACGGGTTACAGATAGACATAGTGTTAAGGCACATGTGAAGGAAACGCATTAGCATATGAATGTGGCAATGATTACAAATTTCGCTCGTAAAAATTGTTAGTTTGATTTTGGTTTTGTGTGTTTTTAACCTTTTTTTTTTTGATTTTGTTTCGAGGCATAATTAACTAGGTATCGATATAGTATAGCGTTTGCGTCGTGTTTACGGCAATTTACAGGGCCCAAATGTTGTTGTAACTGATTGTGAGATTAAATCTTGTATAGCATTTTATATATACATTTAAAGAGAACTAAATGAAGGGTCGAACAAATGTCAATGGACTTTGGTGGGAAAGTGTTGAAGCCGTTTACATTATGCAGATGAAGCTTTTGTTTTATTGAATGAATGAACTGAAACTTTTCACAGCCCTTTATTTAATAGCCGACTAACAAGATCGATGCTGTCGACCGATAAGTCAACAGCTAACTGCATATCGTTAATAGATTAGCTATGCCCGATTTCCCACCTTCACTTCAGACAACGCCCACTGTCCGAACAGCAAAAGGATCCCACACACACACACACACACAATCGCGATTGTTTGTATGATCTACAGCGTTGATGATCCTACCATCGTCGAATTCTCGTTCTTCTGTTTTTTATTTTTTTTATGTTTATTATGGCGCGTTTCGTTAATTTCTTGGCGCCATCATCATCATCTTTGTCTCAGGCTTCCTTCTCTCTCGCCTCCTTTGCTGCGTCATAAAATTAAAACTCTTCACTCCATCATTTTTCGTGTGCGAGTGCAACATTTGACAGGTAAACGTCTGGGAACAAAAAAATAACATATACACATACATATATATATATAAATGTATAGCTTCCCGACTGACCGCCCGGTTATCGCAGCCGCGCCCTTCCAAGCCTGTTACTTTGCATACTCAGGCTACAGAATTCTGAATGCTCTTAAGAAATATGGCCAGAAAAAGGTTTATTTTATAACATACAGTTTAAAACGAAAAATCCCAAGAAATATTCAGACAAAGTTTAAAAATATATATTCACAACAAGTGTATTCATGATTCGGTGTTTGCAGATAAAACATATTTCATAATAAATTTAAGACCAAAAAGGTTTATGTATTTTTTTTAGTTTTGTGTGTGTGTCTGTGCTGTTGATGTGCCAATGTTAACCATATTTTTGACAGATTTATTAGGCAATATTAATTTTTTTTAATACGTGTAGAAGAATGTGGCATGGGAAGCTGCCATTATCACCTCTTCGTGCTTAAAGGTGGAGCACTGAGGCACAGGACAACCAATGTTTGCAAAGTGCTGTTCAACACAGACAGTCCGAGAGCATACATACATACATATACAACGTATATATCCAGATCTTTCTTTCTGTTTTGATTTTGTCGAAGTTTATTTGCATTTGTCTGATGACTGCTGACTGCTGAGCGGTGGGTCGAACGTGTGAAAATGCATTTGCATATTCAATCAACGACACAATAAATACGAATACGAATAATACTACACATACAACATACGACGAATTCATATAGAGTCGTTAAACAACATTTACATACGAAAATAACAAAAAAAACAACAACATACGGAAAAACTTGTTGAATTGTTTCGGACACAATATCGGGCCGTGACTTTTGCATTCGAATTGAAAGTGTCAACACTTGGAAGCGCTTCTGGAGACGCGGCGAACCATAAATTCGATGCCCGAACTCAAAAGCTAAATACAAATTCAAAACTCATGCTCACCATTAATAGCCACAATGACTAGGCAGAGTTTTAGATACATATTTAAACCATTTGCGTAGGCAGCTGGAATATTTTGATTTCACTCCTTAGCCGTCTATATACATATTTGATATCAAATTTGAACGAAAAATTAACAGTCTGGCCAATTTGGCAAGACAAATAAACAATATTGCGACTCTTAAAAATTCCATTATGTGGCAACACAATTAAAGTGGCCAAGCGTCTGCTTATCTCTATTGCTGAGTAGTTGAAACGTGGCGCCACACTTTGCCGCACAAGTGACATTACTAGCTGGGGGCAGGCACACGCCCCTTCAGTGGCAATCACTTTCAGTTTCCGCTTTTCAATAGAGAGCGAGCGATAAGCGCCAATCAAAGCAAGTTGCAGCTGCAGCTGTTATCAGGCTACATGCCCCGTGCCTCGCACTCAAATGCAAAACCATAAAAACAAATTATGAGCGATACGCTAAATCAACAAAATGCATTCAAGCGCTGCCTGCCCCCAAAGGGCCGAGCAACCAACGAGACAAACAGATTCTTTTTGGGAGGTTTGTGGCACATTTGACTTAATGAAAATGTTGGCACTACAAGTCAAGTGCTTCGAGGCGCAGCCAAGCATATACACACACACACACACACACACAGAGGCATCGTGAGTTTGCCGCCGCTTGCAGCACGCAAGTGAAAAATGTTGGCGCCAGGCGCCACTAAAACATCTTATGAATGTACACATTTTTGAATTGCTGCTCCTCCACCCCACCCCTTTCTCCCTGGCTGCATCTATGTTTTCGGTTTGTTTGGTGTGTGGCCTCGCGTTTGAAGTGGCTGAGTGTCTCGTCTCTTTAGTCTGTCCGCTGGCATTTTAACAATTTCCTCAGAAAATTCTGGCATTTATTAAGTTATTAAAATGAAATTAGAAGCTACTTAACCGAATGCCACAAATTCTTTGCTAATCATTTTACATTTGCTGGTTTGAGGAGAATATTTTATAGAAATGCTATAATACAAGTGTATGACTAAGTAAGTAGTTAAGATATAAGGTTGGGAAGCTAATAATTTGATTGAATTTATCACATTCTACTACAAAACCAATAGTTCTTTATACATTATGAATATTCTCATAATTTTCAATAACCTTTCAGCATAATTACTAAAAATTCTTTGTAACTCTTAATTGTCTTGCTCGCTCTGCTCTGCGCCGTCTGCAACAGCTCAAAGGCATACCTTTATCAATCGCACTTGTTAGGGACTTTCCAAATGCAGTTTCATTCCGTTTTGGGCTACCTGTTGATCGTCAGCCGCCGGAGCAGGAGCTGTATTAGCTCAAGCAAGCGTGCGTTCCATATTAAATCCACGCACTAAAAGCATTAATCACCATTTTCACGCGACGCGCCTGTCGCCCTCTCTGGTTTGAGCTCAGTTGGTCGGGTCGGGGAGGGAAATGCCTGTGGCGAGTGTTTCCTGGAAAAGTTGCAGCGCCTGCGCCGCGTGTTGACTAATGACGCGCATTTAGCAGCGATTAATGATTTTTATGACCCGCCATAATTTTATGGCACATCAACTGGCCGCTGGCCAGGGAAATTCCAGCGAATTTCCCCGCTACCAAACCATTCAACAGAGCGAGAGAGAGAGAGAGCGAAGAAAAGCTGTTGCCTGTATGCGGTTTTATTGTCGTATACCTGGTTCTTCTAGCTGGCACCGGCGTTACACGTACAATGCACAGATACTTGAGATTTTATGGCCAAACAAGGAGACACCGGCGGCTTGGCATTCAAAACTATTCAAAATGTATTCAAATGCTAATCAAGTGCTTGGTGGTTGTCCCTGTGCGCTGTGCGCCCTTAGGTTTGAATAGGGCGTTTGTATGACAGCTAATGTCTCGCATAATAGAAATCACCTACTTAGAAATCAAGTGCAAAATTTTCAAATGCCTGGCGTGCACACTTGAGAGCAGGCAATGAGACCCCGAGCTCATCCATGTACTATAGCTACATATGTGACCGGCGATTGTAATCCTTGTATAATTGAAACAAAACGCAATTTGTTTTTACAGTTTGTCGCAGCCTTTAAGATCCCATTTTTGGGTTTGTTTTCATTTCAACTGCAAGAGATAAGAGCAAAGATTTGCTCAAAGGATTTGCCTTTCTTTCATTATTTCTTGGGTCTTTGGTGTGGGACTGAAACATACATGTATAGAGAGAAGCAAGTATGTGTGCAGTCTCTTTTTTTGGTTTATTTTTACTGCTGCTTAAACAATTTTCGCTTAAATTGTTTGTGGCAAATGGGATTTGGGCTTACCACAAGAGGTTTGGTTAAAGGATAACAATCATTTTACCATTGTTGACAATTTTTGTTGAATATTGTTCAACAAAGGGGGACAATTGTTCGAATGTTGTCATCTGTTTGTCTATCTGTTTACTTTCGTAATGGAGCTGCCCAAACATCTGCTTAAGATCCCGGATATTTGATCGAAACTGAGATGATAAACTATGTATTTACTTATGCTTGGGAGCCTCGAAGAAATCTGTTTATGAAAAAGTCTTTGAAAACGAAAGATAAAAGGCACGAAATATTTGCAATTATTTGTTGTCCTTGTGATAAGGTATAATAAAATCGTTTCAAGGAAATAGTAAAGTACTATTGACCTTCAAGATCTTCTTATAGTATTTTATTGTGCTTCCTTAAGATTAAAGTTGGATCGATAAATATAAGTAAAGCTATATTTTTTTAACCTTTAAAGGTTGTTTTTTTCCAGTCTAAGGCACTTTTTGCCTTATGATAATCACGCCCTGTACCGCTCTGTATTCAATTTTGTTTTTTGTATAATGCATATTCACATCTTTAACATCGGCATACCACAAACGATTATCTGCATCGAAGCACACTCATCGAACCGCGGCATCGTCCTCGTCTCCTCGTCTTCATATCTTTGGGCACTGGACAGGGACAGTAGTTAAAGCAGCGTCAAACAATGGCAGCGGTTAAAGTACAAAGCATCGCACTTTATTAACTACTTGAGATTAAGGCTGATAAACAGATAATCCCCGACGGTCGGCAAACTAAACTCAAAGTGCACCGTATACTCCTACAACCCAAAGACAATATGAAAGAAAGAAAGAGACAGAGACAGAGACAGAGACAGCGTCTAAGATAGAACCAGATCGGATCGGGTACGAAGTAGACGAGTTTCAATATTCGGTAGCTGTGCCGGCGTAATAAGCATAACAATATTGTTGTCCACCCAATTGACAAGGCAGGCCGAGTTATCTGGCGAGATGCGGTGTAAAATGGATCACAGGTACAACACTATACACTGATGCCGCGCTGATGCTCAGGTGAGATCAATAGCAGCCAACCAGAGACATAGATGAGGCTTATCGTTGCTTTGCCTCGCCTCGCCTCAGCTCAGCTCGAAGCGCATCAGTTGAAGCATCCACACGTCACTGCACTTTCGCCAGACTCATCTCATCTCATCTCGTCTCATCTCGTCTCGTCTTGTCTCATCATTCCGTCATCCACTCACTCGTCGCTATCTCTTGGGCGCAGCTGCCTTTGATCAGTGTAGCGTAATTTTAAGCCAAATTGGTCGGCCTTTTTGTTAATGCCGCGAGATATATACATATATATTTTTTGTTTGTTCGTTTGTTGGGAATGTATTGGACTCTCGAGTTCATGCTGGGATCTATTTGTTTGGTGCCAATGTCAGGGGTCCTTTGGCGTTGGGCTGACGCACTTTTTCAATGCTTTAGTGTGAAGTTGTAACATCTTTTTAGCAAGGGTAGTTCCACAAGTAGTTACTCCTATGTCATTTTCTGCTCTTTTGAGGCGTGGAGCTACTGCTGTGTAATAGGATTTACTTGTGATCTATTGTTTGGTATTATATTTTTTATAATTTGGTATTCCTTTGATATTTCAAAAACATTTCTTCAAAAGAGAAGAGCAAGACTTTGTCAAAAGATTAACAAAAATCTTAAAAAGTGTATTTAGCAATTCTCAAAGTTCTTCGTTAAAAATCATATGTCTTCAAACAGAGATCTGATTTTACATCAACCATTCAGTTGGTTGACCAGCTCGTTGCAAAAGACCAAATGAGGCATGACAACGCTTCAAGTGTTTATGCAAATGCATTTTAACACCTTGTTGCACAAATATTTTCTAACTGCTTACAATAATAATATTGATAATATTTATGAAACTGGAGAGAGAGAGAGAGAGAGTGTAAAGGGTGAAGATGCTGCAACTACTAACAATACTCGGTGTGTGTGTGTAGATGTATTAGATGGTAACTGTGCGGCAAACGTGAGGCGTAAATTAATTCTATTGAAATCGCTTACAGTTCCATGGAACGAACGACAAGCTCTGAGCAAACACAACCATTGGAACGTGCAATAAAAGTAACCTCCGAACGAAGAAAAAAGTGTTGAATCCGTTGCTGGCTCGCTGCTGTTTGGCTTAGCTGTGTGTGTGTGTGTGTGTGTGTTTACTTGTTGGCAACTTTGGATGGCTGAGAGTCGTGGTGGATATTGTGAATGTTGGTAGTCGGGCCAAGCTCATTATGCGATCGCGTTAAGCTGTGAAATTTATTGTTTGTCTAGCCATAATAAGAGGGCAACAACAATAACAACATCAGCTAAAGTTATGTGCTTCTAATCTTCGACTATTGACAAAAACTCAATACCAGTAGTTGCTGTTAGTTCGCATTGGCATTTATGAATTATGGAAATGGCAGTAACTACGACAAAGCTAAGAAGACGCCACTGCAACTTATGCTGGTCAGCATCACTTGGCTTTGAACCCCAGGCTGGACTCTTCAGGCGAACAAATGTTTTATTAATGAAGCGCTGATCGTCAGTTTTGTTTGTTTGCTTTTTAGTGTGGGCAGCAGCAGCAGCAGCAACAACGTTGGCGAGTCTCTAAGCGAGACAAATTACCACATTTCAACACATACTCAAAATGCCCCACCACTGCCAGAGTGGCTTGGGGATGCGTCTCAGACGGAGGCATGAACCAAGTGGCCCTTTTGGCGCCCATTGCAATTGTGTGGCATTAGTTTTACCTCCTCTACCTTCTTCGTCTTCCTTGTTTTGTACTTCTCTCTCTCTCTCTCTCGCTTTCACGTTTGGTGGTCATTAATAAAAATGTTTTTGTTACTTGGAGTTAACTCCCATAAGCCATAAGAAAAACAAACAAATGGACAGGCGATCGTTGGATAGTTGACTGGTGGCCCAGACACATATACAAACACAAACACACATATGTATGCATGCAAACAGATATATTTATATGGACAGGCCCCTACATTGGGTCAAATAAGCCAAGTCAGCGACGTGAGCATGAATCAACCTGTCAAAAGTCTCGTTAACGCCAACAGCACCGGATTTTTGTTATTTGGCCTTCTTCTCCGACAGGGTCATAACGAATTAGCCATGAGCTACGAACGGCTTGGAAAATATATATTAAGAAAACTTAAGTTTCGAGCTTTTAGAAAAGTATAAAAAAATATTTATATGTTAAAGGATTTTAAGAGAAAAACTATGTCTATAATCTTAGTGTTCACATACGATCCATATTTATTCCGAAAAAATAAAAAAATGTTGGTTCAAATCAAACCTTATAAAAGTCTTCAATTCCCATACAGTCTGCTCTCCTACAGCTTACAAAAAAACTTCAAAAAACACAAATTATAAAAAAAAAATGTTTACTACTTCAGCCAGAAACCCTAAGGGACTGCCAAAAACCACTGTGCAGCTAAACAAGCAAACAACAACAACAATCAAAAAAAAAAAAAAACAAAAGTTGTGGGGGAAAATTTCATTAAATGCCACATTTGGGCAGCCAAAAACTGGCGCCAGGGCCAGCTTTGGAGCATCAGCATCGGGCAGCAGTGTGTGTCCACATCCATGTCCATGTATGTATAATCTCGACAACTGCAACGAGGGCACGAACAAATAAGCAGCAATTTCTTCATGTTGCGAGCAAATTTGGCTGGAATGTGGCAGAGTCAGAGGCAGGGCAGTCCCAATGTTGCCAGTGCTGGCAATGAAGTGCGCCGTTGCGCTGCTAAACGATCTTGCCACCGCCCGTCCACACCATGCCACACACACACTCATACTATATATATACACTAACAACACGAAGCACGCACGAACTACGAACTTGAAGCCAGCCAAAGCCAGTTAGCTTGGCCTGGGTACGGGTACGGGACTTGGGTTTTTGGGGCCCTTCACTTTGACTTTGATTTTGGCTGCTGCTGGGCAGCAGACTGGCGCTATCGTGCTGTCTGGGTCTGGGCCAAGTTAATGTTGTTGTTGTTGTTGTTCTTGTTATTGCTGCTGCTGTTGTGCCCACACCGAATTCAGAGGTGCAAATACGTTCAAGCCAGTCTCCAATTTGTGCTGGCAAGTGATCATTCATGCGCCAAAGATGTTTTCATAGTTTGTGTTGCCTGCTCATGTTATGATACCCATTATCTTTTAATTGAGATTGGGGTAGTTGCTAATATGATGTATTGGAATTTAAGAAACTTCATAACTGAAACATGCTATTCCCAATCTTTAATATTTCTTATGTCTTTATTGTTAAAGGTTGTTTAAAGGTTTTCACTACTGAAACACTGCAGGGTATCTAAGCTTCGTTATATTTAGTGTACAGCTTGTTATCTTCTTTTTACTTGATGATGATTTTAAGTTTCTGTCTTTGCCCTCTGGTCGTCGTCGTCGTCTTTCTCTCTCTTGGTCGTCGCCATCGTCGAAAAGGAAATGAAATATTTGTCTGGTCTAAAAGTTATCATTTTATTAAAAAGCAGAGGCAATCAACGCATTCACATATTAAACCCGATTTCCAAGTCAACTTGTGGGATCTCAAAGCAAATAAAAGAGGAATCACGTTAAGTTTATAGGTCGCCGCAACACACACAAACACACAAACACCGATACTCAGATGCTCGAGGAAAGTGATTCACTTGGGTTTGGGTAAGTTGACTGCCGTTCGGTTGCTGGAGACAGGGGCGTATTTTTGAAAGACGTCGCGCCAGTCGCCGGTCTCGTCAACTGACCAAACTGTCTGTACAATTATATAAGGATAAATATGAGGGTATGAATTTGTGGTCTTGTCCTAGTTACAACGGCATTTGGTGGGCGGGTTGCATGCAAGCCAGTTTCTGGCTTTGATTGAAATAGTATAAGGTGTCTTGTTAAGGTTTGACTAATGTGCTACATAAACAATACTAGTAGCAGGCGCTGCAGATCCTCTTACACATACATATGTAGGCGTTCTGTGTGCCCTGTCAGAGTCAAAGTGCAGTTTCGTGTCAAACGATTGGTGTAAGATGTGACTACTTAGTATGTTCTGTATGTCTGTCATATAAGATTATGTACAATGAGACCCGAATCTCTCTCTCTGGCTGCTATCTCTTGCTGTCATCACATGGCTGTCTCAGCATTCATAACTCAATCAGTGCCATATAAAGTCATAAACGACTACGATAACCTCAACGACATTTAGTTGTGTCTACGCCTAGTTGAGGTTCATAAACTGCCAATATAAATGTTTAAATTAATTATAGTTTAGGGTATCAAAGATGTTTAATTGTGCTTTCCACGAGGACCCACCACACATACCAAACGAGTATCAAAACCGTATAAAATACAAAAACATTGAAATCCAATTAAATGACGATCATTAAAATGCCAGCATGATGCTGACTCAAATTCATTTTTAATTGCTTATTTCATAAAAATCTAAAAATAAAAATATAAAAAAACGAAAAGAAAGAGGCTCAACAGGTTCAAAAACTAAATATAGAGGGGCATATTATCATATTAACGCCGTCTCTAATTCGAAAGTTTCAATTTCAGCCTCTCTCGCTCTCTCTCTCTCTCTCTTTCTAATGGTCATCAAATCAAGCCCACACTATTTTGTGTCAATGCAATAAATAATAACAACAACAGAACCGAACCGAACCGAACCGACGCCCTCTAACTGAATAAGAAAAACGATAGCCAAGAGAATTTTTGATTGATATCCTTGGCAGTCGAACGCTCGCCTAAACGGCTGCAATAAAAAATTTACCACGTTTGGGGCACAGCGGGCGGTTAGCTGGCGCCAGTGATATATTTCACCCTTTTCTGATATGACGGCACTGCACTGGGAACTCATTGTGGCTCTCTCTCTACTCGCCTGAGAATCTCTGAGACAGAGACAGGGATATGCATTGGACTGTGAACAACAACAAACACAGACGGAATACAAAAAGGTGGAAATGTTAAAATTTAATTATGGGTTCAGTTTTTGGACGCTGAGTCCACGCGGTCCACATACATATTATAAAAATACAATATATACCCATCGTACCATCCATACAAACATACACACATATATCACTGCAATAAAAAACTGTGTGTGCTGTTGAGTGTAGAAAAGTCAACAGAAATTTGTTTTTAATTTACAATTTAATATGCGTTATAAAAAATTGGGCCCAATGACAAGACATTAATATTTATAAAGGTTGCGCCAGAAAGGCAGCCAAAAACAGATATCTGACTTTTTGCTGGCTCTGTTTGAATGGCTCGGTGGATGCTCTACAGGATCGGTAAAAGGAATTTCTTATTTTGCCTTATGAAAACTGTTGAGAACTGCAATTGTTTGGAACTGATAAGTTTAAGATCGCTATGGATCTTGAAATAGATAAAAAAAATACTATAATACAATCAGTTTTATTTAAAGCAGTGGTTGTTCTTAGAATGGAAAACACAAATTCAGGCATACAGGTGATTTATAGCTTAGTTTGTGAATGGATTTATATACCATTGACTTCTAGATATTTGAAAAATTATTTCATCAAAGTTTAATAGATTGTTTAGATTTGACAGGTTGAAGATGAGCAATCGAAAAGTCACTTCATAAGAAATCGACAATATATTATTTGAGTCTTAATGATATTTGGGATAATGATAAGTTAGTAACCATAAAAAAAGCTTATATATAAGTAGTTAAATACTCCACCAAATAAAGTTTGAATGTGTTGCAAAATTCGTATTATAAGGCGTATGCCCCACTTGGCGAACTTCTCACACACTTGAAAAGAATTTGTCAAAGGCAACTAGCCAAATTTACGTTGGGCCGTCGAGTTTCAAATACTTATGCCACACACATCATCATGGGGCGATCCTAACTCGTCAAATTGCGGACCGCATAAATTGCCAAACTTGGTGGAGTCGCTGCCAAAGTCAAGCTCCAAGCTGTGTTTGTGTGGATGTGACTTCATGTCGACTCTTGTTTTGACATTTAGGGGCGTTCGTTGACGCCGCTTTTGTTAGCGTTATGAGGAGGGAATCAGATAGAGAGAGAGACAGGCAACCGCGCCTCATTATTTATTATGAATTCTATAAATATTAATGGATTTTTAAATGCAATTATAACAACTAATTAATAATGTGCATTTTAAATTTGTCCCAAGCGACCGAACACCGCATTGTCTGTATGCCTTCAGCGGCTCCGACTCCGACTCCATCTCGCGAGATCATTTGACGTATTGACTGACGTATTTATTGCATGTTTTGTCGCTTCGACTTTGGGTTGTTTGTAGGCCGTGTTTTTGTTTGGAGGTGCGCGAAAAAATTAAACGAGAATGTCTGACAGAATTTATTTTAATTAGTGCGTTGAAGTTGCGAGTGGCATGCCAAATGAGCTAAATGAGATCAGACTCGCTGAGCGGTTGGTTGGTTGGTCCATGCAAAACGATTGGCTAAATGGCCAACGGCAATCGTTGATCAATGACACAAAATCTTAAGCGAATCTCACAGCCTACCCTCCCCTTGACACAAAGATCACAAGACTCCGAAAGCCGCCAATTGTTGTAGCCGGAAGAGCTAAACAACAAAACATACAGACATACATACATTTTTTGCGATCGCGATCTCAAATGTGATCTCGTATCGATTACATCGATCGACTTCTGTGCCCAGGTCAATTGCTGCTAGGCCAATGCAAAGAGAAGCCGCCGCCATGCGACGGGTCGCATCGCATGTAATCGATATGGCGAAACGCTTGCAATCGATACGAGAAGGCCGGCGAAGGGAAAATGTATCTTAAGTAGCAATGTAATGTGTCCAGATGCCGAACAGCTGATAAGAAGCGCCCTGGTGGCGACGTCTACAGTAGACGATCACAACCGATCAGTAGCTTGAGACTGCGCTTCTCTCCACTATCACTCGTTGAGGCTGGCACTTATGGGCGCCTGGCCATAATGCATCTAACAGTTACTTATTGATTTCTGATCTTGTGACAGGCGTCCGCTGTGTACCCCAGCCAGGGGTAAACATTTTAAAGTGGAGCCTCACAACGTGAGAAATATAAATATACTTAGGTTTCTGTTTTTGTATATGCAAAGAGGTGTAGGATTTGTTATATGGAAAAAAAAAGGTTGCAGCGATCAATCGAAGCATCGATAGAAACAAACATCTTAACAAATTATTATGCTGGAGTCTGGCAAAGACCTCTCTCTCTCTCTTTCGCTCTCTCTCTGTCGGTCGTCGTTAAGTATCTCAACTAGTAGCCGCTAGGCAGCCACGAAAAGTGATCATCTCAACGACAGGCCATCGATCATTCAAATATCCAACCTGAACCCATGCTGGCTGTTTGGTTTTTCTTCATCTTCTGCTGCTTCGTTTTGGCTATAACTTTTGGGCCAAGAGTGGTAGAAAGCGTGTTGGAAAATTAAATCATCGTTGTGGTCGTCGTCTGGACGGTTGTCGTTCGTTTTTGTGTTTTTTTTTTTTTTCTTTTTTTCTGTTGTTTTTTCGTTGCCTTAATGATGCTGAACGCACCTTGAGCTGCAGCTTAGTTTATATCCAAAAAGATCTCTATCAGCGAGTTAACTCGTTTAGCATTTAGTTGCAGGCGCCTAAAACGCCTGGGACTGTGACTTATCGCATAGTTTGCATCTCTATGCGTTTTTTATACATTTTTCTCAGGATTCGAGTCGAGGCAACGCCTCGCAACGTTTGCTTATTAGGCGGAGACAGTATCGTTTATATCATTTATATTATTTTATGATGCACAATTTTAAATGTGTAGATCTTGCATCTTTTTTTTTTTATTTCGTTATTTGTAACTTGCTGTTCGAACGGACTCCAACTTTATGCAGGTGACATTCTAGAGATTTGAGCATTTCTTAATTAGGGTTATATTCATGATTTATTGATTTGTTGTGGCCCCAAGGGAGACAGCATCTAAATGCAACCTGTCTGACCATTGATTATGGCAGTTAATAATTAAACAATGCTTGATGGTCTTTTAATAAACGCATTTAACTAGTTAGCTGCCTAATAAGTATAATACAAAATTTTAATTAGCTTAAGAAAAGAGTTGACGTGACCAGTCCACAATTAATATGGATTAAAGTACGCAGCTACGCTGCTTCTTCTTTTCTTTGGCTTAGTTGCCCAACAGTAGCTGCTGGCAACAAATCTCTTATCAAAGCCAAACACATGTCGTTGTGTCTTTGGCCTGGCTACTGTGCTTCGTTGTACGTGGCAGATGCACAGTCGGCAGATAAGAACGTACAAAGGACGACGACAGAACCTGATGTGCTGGCGCCAAGCGTTGCTTTAGTTTTGTCCCAGCCACTTGTCGCGTTGCGCGACAAAGAACAATAGAAAATTATTACTTCAATTGGCGACAACTTCGTCTATCTTCTATCAGGTACATGCAGCTGAACATCTTAAGTTGAAAACATGAAAAACGCCCGCCGATTACAGTTTATACCGCAAAACGTTGAAACGATCCTTACTCTGTGGGCTGTGCCGCACTGACCTTGCTCGCTGTTTAGTGACGCAATTACACCTGACCTGAACTAGGGCTACGTCTATCTCTGACTTGAATCAGCAATAAAACTGCCTGCAACGCCTTGGTTTGCTGCCCAGCATCCAGCGACTACTGTCTGGGCTCTTTTGTTGTTCATATTTCTTTGTCGGTTTGCTGATTTTTTTTGTTTTATGCGGGCGTGAAGCGTTACAATTTCATATCTGTTGTGCACAACCATTGTTTCTATTGTCAAATAAAGTTTAGTGTTCTTTTTTTTTTATTCGCTGCTAGCATATTTGTACAAAATATTTTACGATGCACTGGCGCCCGACGACATGTCACCATGTCAACATCTGCAACGTCAACGTCTGGGTTGAGGAACTTAGATGGGAATGGATGTCTGCTCCTCACCGGAGATATGGTGTCTACGCCGACAAACGTGCTAACGTGCCCAAAATGCCAATTTAATGTGGGCCTGGCGCACATTTAGTCGGAATCCGACTTTCTAGTCCGTTGACTGTGTAGTCAAGCTCGAAATTATTTGCCGGCGACGAAATGTGATTTGGCTGCAGCGCTTGAAATGAAGTGCAAATTGTTTTCGGGCATTCCCAAGAAAGTGAACTGATAGGAAAGAGATTGACTGTTAATTGTCTGTAGGCTTCATCCATATTTAAATATTGCTTCAAGATCAATGTCAATGTCGAGATACAACTTAATACATATTTACCTCTTAATAAGACAATGGAAAATTTTGATATATAAAAATATTCCTATTTAAACTTGCCACTTGAAATATGTATGGGTAAATATATTTGCATTAACTGAAAGAAAGTATGTTATCAAATGAATATGTAAATTTCAGATAAGAGCCTAGCCTTTTTGGTGACTTAAGTTAGAACATTTATTGTGCTCTTTAACTTTGTAAATTTACACACAATCTCATTGCAAATATAGCTTAAGATGTACACTGAGATTGTCATGAAAAAAGTATTTATTGTATTGTTTTGTTTGCTCTGCTTTCATTGCTGTTGAAACCTAAATCCTTAACTTATCTCAGGTATGTAAAGTATGAAATTCTTTAGCTATTAGTCATACGTAGAGCCAATAAAATTTCTAACATTCATGCTGACTTCCTGTAGCGATTTAAGGTTTTTCAGAAAATGCACTTCAACAGCGATTAGAAGCAATTTTCAGCGCTGACAGCGCGATAATCAATACTTGAGAGAACCTAAGCAAACCCAAAATGTATCAATTTTCGTTTAAGCAACAGGCCTAGCAATCTGGCTAACAAATAATAAAAAGGAAAAACAGCACATGGCTGGCTATATATGGCTGAAGTAGTATTTCGAAACTTTGAAAACATTGAAACGGGCAATTAACAAAAGCAACACAATTTATGTTTCACCTGTCTGCATAAAATACATAAATACAAAATGCCAGACAATGCCAACAAGAGCCAAAATGGTGGCTAATTACACGCCACAAAAAAACAAAACACACACACACACACTCTGCCAATAACCAAAAGACACCAGATCTCAGACCTAGTACCAGTCCCTGTCCCTGTTCCAATACGATATCCATACGTAGTCCCAGTACCAAAGACCCTCGATAGCAAACGGCGGAAGAAGGCAATGAAAATAGCAACGGGCATTTTCCAGCAGTCTCCCGACTCTTTTGCTGTTGCTGATGCAGACAGGCGCGCTGTGGAAAATCTCACTTCTGAATTACAAAGCATGCCACATTGAAGTCTGCCATCTGACAGTGTGTGAGCAACAGAGAGAGAGAGAGAGAGAGCGCGACCAGGACAGCCGCAGAGGCAGAGGGAGCGAAAGTCAGTGGCGCAGAAAAACACTGTGGCTGATGAAAATCAACAGCGCTAAGCGTTAACTTCGCCACTCGTTGCCCAGCACGGCCCAAAGACATAGTAGCTACTAGCTAGCTAACTTCTTTTATTCCCCGCACTCATTTCCACACACAAACGCACACAAAATGGCGCACGATCGTCGCCAGAGCGAGTGCGCCATAGTCGAAGAAACAGTTTTGTGAGCGTAGGCGGCTGAACGGTTTCAACCAATCAGAGCGCAGCATTGCGGGAACTGGTTTGGCAGGTAGTCGCAGTCTGGTTGCTGGAACTGGAACCGGCTACGACGCGCATGCAGCTAAGCGAAAAACTCGATCAGCTTAGGATCAGTTCGTTGCGAAACGTCGTGCGTGTCAGAACAAAGAGCGCAAGAACAAAATTTCAAGCTAACAAAAGTGAAGTGACAGAACATTGAGTGTTGCTATATTGTGACGAATAGTTTTTTAAATAAATACTATATATTCTTCAAATATGTTATCCATTCACGAGCTAATGGATATGCGAATGCAGCAGCAGTTGGCTCATGAGATATACCGTCAACAGATTATGCAACGCATACCAGGTGAGTTAATAGATAAATGAACAAAAGTTAAAATGCCGACGGCAAAGATTAAAATAAGATTATCAAAAACACAAATAAAACTTGTTAACTTGTTAAACATGTGTTTAATTAATTTTGTTCTTATTGAAGCTTGATTTAACTTTAACTTAAGATTAGTAAGAGGACTTCATAAAGAGATGTATAAAATGCAATTTCGCAGCTTCTTTTAGTATCTTTTACATAATTTATTTATAGCTGACAATATATATTTTCATAAATAAAAAATATTTTAGCAATTTCAAATCATTCTTAGCTTATAATCTGTATAGTAAATTGTTATGGCTTCTCTTAGCTGGTTTTGGACAAACTGGTCGACAGCCAGTTAACGAACTAGCCAAACAACTTTTAAAGCAACATCGTTAAATAACTGGCTTCCTCTAACCAACAGATCCCTTTCCGGCAATGCTGCCAATGCATATGGCTCAACAACAGCCACAAATTATGATGCCCAGTCGTCCGACGTTGCCGGGCGTTGAGGCAAAACTGGAGAATAACGAATTATGGCAGCAGTTTCATCAGATTGGCACCGAAATGATCATCACGAAGAGCGGACGGTAAGTTTACCAAGAAAAACATACATATAACCGTCCATATCCTATGCAAATAGCTAGCATGAGTTTGAGTTGAAAAAGTCAAGTGCACTGTGGTCGGGGCAACGGGGCCTATGTAAATATTTGGCATGACCCGACCGACAACGACAGCGACGACGGCGGCGGCGGCTCTCGAAAACGTGGCTTAATGTGGCGCCTAGCGATAATTCAAAACGCAGCAGGAGCGAGCGATCTCGACAAACGGATAGCAGTGACAACAACAAGTGCAGCCGCTGCCGCCGTCCTGGCGCCGGCGCGCTCATAAAAACCTTCAACGATCGCTTCTCATTGTGCGGCTTTGACAATGCTGAGCAGACCCAAAAGGGCAAATACCAAAGCGACGCTATCCGCTGTTCTCTTTACCTGCGTTTTCACACTTTTGCCTACAATGGGCCCCTTTGTTGTTGTTGTTGTTGTTGTTGCTGTCGTTGTCCCTTGGTGCATATACATACTAATATTCCGATAGCTGAATTCTTAAAATCTGTATCTGAATCTGAACGTGAATGTGTTGACTACCGAGCGGCATCAACGGCCACTGCCCCATGCATAATGGAAATTAACATAATTATGAGCTTGACCAGTGTCCACTTTCTCGGCTCATTAGCCATGCCATTGACTGGTCATAGCGCCACATTTGGAAGCCGTTAAGCCCCAACTTGAAGATCTTGTCTAATTGTTTGGCGCCATGCGCTGTGCTCCCTACAATTAATCATTCCGTATACCGTAGCATGCATTGTTGTGAATCTGTTCTTCTTTTTTTGTTTGGAATTTGTTTTCGTTACGTTTTAAATTGATGCAACGCGTATCTCTCTGCACCTCCCGCTGTTCAAAATTACACACTTGTTAGGCTCGGCCACAAATCAAAATGACCGGGCAACGCCTATTTTGCGCTTAGAATAACAGAAAGATACCTTGATTTATGAATGTGCTTAAATACATACCTATTGTACCAGATTGTTAAGCTGTTTACTTAATCAACATCTATTCTTGTGCTTCTCCCCTTTGCAGACGTATGTTTCCTTCAATGCGTGTCTCGTTGAGTGGCTTGGAGGAGGAGACCAACTATTGCGTTCTACTCGAAATGGTACCAATTGGCGACTGTCGCTACAAATTCTCCGGCTCCCAATGGGTGCCAGCTGGTGGCGCAGAACCACAAAGTCCACAGCGCATGTATCTGCATCCGGATAGTCCAGCAACGGGCGCCCATTGGCAATCCCAGGCGCTGCTCTTCAACAAGGTCAAGCTGACGAACAATACTCTGGATAGTAGTGGACATGTAAGTGTTATTTGTGTCTTATGAAACATATGTTGCAGTTACTTACGAGATTTTTCCCTCTCTACCATCAGATTGTGCTGGCCAGCATGCACAAGTATCAGCCACGTCTGCATATTATACGCAGCAGCGAGCTCACTCAGCTGCCTTGGGCGCCGCAGCAGGCATTTGTTTTCCCGGAGACAGAGTTTGTTGCCGTGACTGCATATCAGGTGCGTAACTCTCAAACGATTTCATTGATAGAATAACGGACAACCCCGGGCGGGGGGCCTTTAGTTAATTGTTGGCACTTGAGCGACAGACAGCAAATCGTCGACATTGACACAGTTGCTCAAGTGGTTTCCTTGCTTGTTACTTACTGACGCCAGGCAGCTCAGATTACATACATTAGACTAACGAAGACTTGTTTATTTCTTTGCATTTGCAGAACGATCGCATTACCAAGCTGAAGATTGACAACAATCCATTTGCCAAGGGCTTTCGTGAGTCTGGACAGTCGCGTTGCAAGCGCAAGCTGAACAGCAGCTCCAATTCTAATGCGGATTCCGAGGATGATGGCTCTAGCGTGAGCAGCTGTGATTCACCACAAGCGAAACGTCAGCGTACGGACTTTGAGCAGGAATCACAGGGCAGCCTGTCGCCGGCCTACTATGCTGCCGCAGCTGCAGTAGCAGCTACAACTCATCCTTATCGTCCAGCACTTAACTACGTGCCCAACGCAGCTCTTTTGCAAGCTGCTTACTTTGCCGCCATGCCTCCAATGGTTACTGACTTTGTGCCACAAGCACCGCTTGCAGTCACATCTGCCGTGCAAACAGTGTCAGATTTAACGTCCATCACAAGCGCATCATCCGCATCTTCTTCATCCGGCACACCAACAAGTTCACCACACGCCAAAACATCTACAAAACGCAACAGTTTTAGCATTTCGGCCATTTTAGCTTATTAAACACAACAGTTTTGCTGTTGTTGTTGTTGCCCACCTTTTAAGCTTTGTTGTGATCACAGTGTGCAGTATATTAGCATTTAAGTTGTAATTTGTTAATTAGTTATAAGTGCAGCTCACAAAAATATAGTAATTGTACAAATGAAATTGTTCTATTGTTCTATGTTGTTGTCTATCGAAAGGTGACAATATCGATAGTTTTGCCAAGCTGGAATCAAATGTAGAGCAAGTCGTAGCGTGTGGGGGCCCCAACCACAACCTTCGAAGCTTCCGTTTTTACAGGTTCTGCCAAGTTGGTCGAACAACTTTGGCGGGCCTAAAGCAAATTAATGTGCTCCATCAGCACCACTCTAAACACACCACAGACAGGCAACAGTCGCCCGAACTGGACCTGAAAACCAACTCCAGTAGTAGTTAAAACAATTCTCGCAGATAAGGCATCCATTATGAGCAGCGATTTGACGGCTTTAAAGGCGTTTGGTCTTTGCCGACTGATGACGCAGAAAAGAGGCTGCTCTGCACCGCTCTCTCTATATCCCTCGCTCTATCTCTTTCTTTCGGCTTGTGAAATTTTTGTTTTTATCTCACCTTTTATGGCAATTGGGGGGGATTGTGGATTGGGGTACGACGAGTAGTGTGGCCATTTCTTGTGCATTATTATCGCGTCAAATGCGACAAATCTGTCTGCGCAGACGGCGGCTGGCTTTTTAGACTGCATAATTGATACGATAAGCGCAGCGGGCGACATTCACATAGCCATGCGTGCGTGCGGTCTATATATGTATGTCCAAATGCGCATTTATATAAGGCTACCTAAACGGTGGCGCCACAAAGCCATTTTCGTGTTTAATAACTTTAATTAAGTTTCGTTTCGTTTAAGGTACAGCTAAAATAGTTCAAAAAACTACCGCCGCAATCACTGTCTGGCGGCGGGCTATTTAAACAAATTAAACAAACTGTACCCATACAAAATAGCTTATTTGCTTTATTTTCATTCATAGAAATCTTTGCATAAACTTAAGACAGCCCGAAATAATTCACTGACTACATGAAGATGCGGCATTAGTGTTTTGCTAGCTGCTTTGACTAATTTCGGGCTAAGTCGTTTATAAGTTGTTTTCACATAAATTTGCTTCTAAAGTTTTGAAACAATTAAATTATGGGATTTGCACGTTTTCACCTTAAAAATAAACAAAAATATAGTCGGCATTAGCGCTTTGGAAGTGCTTCTTAGACGCTGAACCTTAATTTGTTGAATTTATCGAAATATATATATATGAACATATTCAAATTGTTGTTTTCTTGTTAAAAACAGTGGCAAATACCGTCAAAATTCGTTGATTATGCGATAAAAATGCAAATCAATTCGCTCACGTTTCTAATTTGTGCTTGTTTCAATATACTTAATGAGTTTTAATGTGTGTAGGTAGATTGAGGCTTTCGCTATCCGGTTTTTGCGGTCAAAGCGGTTGATAATGATAATATGTTTTATAATGATGCTTTATTGTTTTCGTATAGGTGTTGCCGATGTCGTACGTGTTTTGGATTTTATGCGTTTGCTGCGTTTTTTTTTCGTATTTTTATATTGCTAATTATAATATATGTATATGATTTGGTCGTAAAAGTCTTATCGTCTTTGGTTTTACGACTCAAACAACGCGAAACGAGCGAAATATTTAATTAAATTGAAAAGCGAAGGTAAAACGGGTTATTGCCATTTGAATTATATCAGCTATAACTTTCAGGTTGTTGTCTTAACTAAACCAGCGGTAGTTTAAAGAACCCAAATATATCGTAGGGTAAAAGTGTACAAGAAACATCACAGATGGCGCCAGTGTTCCCCATCAGCAGATTTTTTTTAGATAAAAACAAACAAAAAGTGAACTGTTTTACAAAGAAAATGTGATCTTAACGCTTTTAATTAAATTGCAATAAGTTTATTGAAAATGCAGGTAATTATTTGTACTGCATCAGCAACACTTAGGCTGCTAACTTGGCCAACTCCTCGTGCAACTCGGAGGTATCAATTGGCGCTTTTGGCTGATCCTTTGTACGGGACTGAGCGGCAGCCATTAGACGTGGACAGCTCTTCTTGTGCATGAACCAATGAAGACGCTGGCACTCACGATCGCAATACTGCACTGCCTTGCATTTGGAGCACTTTTTATCTGGCTTCTCCTGGCCACAGGAACTGCAGTAGCTGCACTCATCCTACACAATGAATTACGATATGATCATACAATCAATTTAGTTTTTTCTCAAGCACTCACCACAAAGCCGCGCATTCCGTTGATGGCATTACGTAGCAGGACCAACGCTGTTGGCGCATCCTTGGCACCCAGTTGGCTGACTATTTGTCGGAAAATGGTGCACTCGCGGAAGGGAAACTCTCGAGCACATTCCCGAACCGTAAATTCGATATAGTCTAGCTGTCCGAGCTTGTTCTCCTTAAGGACACGCTTCACAAACATTTCAATAAAGTCGCTCTTGTCTTGTGCCTTCTCTTTGTGCTGAGCCTTGAATTGCTCCTCGCAGCGCAACAGTTCGCCCACAATCCAGCCCAGATAATGGAACTTAAATGCCATCAGCTCATTGGAGTCATGCGACTTTTGCATCTCCTTCTCGCACATAAGGACCAAAGCTTTGCGCAGATTGGGCAGTATCTTGAGCAGACCCAGCGATTGGGCGTTGAGCGTTATACGAACAGGATGCAGATTGATTTCGGTAACAAAAGTGTGAAAGGACTGCAGCAACGCGGGTGGGATGTGAGGCTCCGTCTGCTGTCCATGCAGCTGTGTGTAATACTCCAGGCTTGAATGCGTCACATAGTTGTTGATGGTTTCCACGCAGGCATGATTGCCCACAAAGGCTGCCATTTGGGAGGCAGTGCGCGACACGCTATTGATGCTGTTCGGATTGATGCCGGCATCAAGTAGTAGCCGGCACACGTGCGTATTTCCCGACAAAGCGGCAAAGTGCAGCGGTGTGTAATCAGCGCCATGCTGGTTAAGATTTATATCTGCGCCCTATGTAAAAAATATATAGTTTAATAAGCAATTTGCATGTGCATGTGCATGTTGTTTACTGACCATGTCCAGTAGCAGTTGAACCGCCTCCTTGTTACCCTTGAAGCTCGCGTGCGCCAAGATCGACATACCACTGTCGTCAACAAAGTTAACGCCGCCCTTAAGCTGCCCGAGAAGCTGCTTGAAACCGCTGGTGTCATTTTTGGATATGCGATCAATTAGCTGAAGCTGTATGTCGTCCAGTTGGGACATGTTCATTGTTTTTTCTAGTTTGTAGTCAGGAAAATTAGATACGAAAACTGATTGCAAGTGTGTGCACACCGTGAAAAGACCATTAAACTTCTGCGTTTTCCAGCACTTAAATGTTAACAAAAAACTAGTACGCTGCTTATTAGGGGTTCCGCTAAAAACGGCTTCGGCAAAGTCAAACAGAATATAAATACATCATATATAAATATATATATATATATATATATATATATATCTATATAAACATAATTTTAAAGCATATTCGTTGATTTTTTACTTGAAATGATATAGAGCGGAAGATAGCATCATGCTTCATCTTACAACAGCATACCATTCCTGGTGGCAGAAATAGATTCATCGAAACGGTCTGCCTGTTCGGTGAATGCCAAATTTAGTACGTTTTTAGCTGCCGTCGAGAGTGGTGGTTGCGAGTTTGTTGCGGTGTGTTTTTGGTGTGTGTTTTTATATTTTTTTAAACATAAGCCTTGTGTAAATGCCAACGATTTTATAATCACAAATGCAGAATCGCGACATCTAAACGAATTTAACAAAAGGCAGCTTCTACGGTACGTGAGTTCTTCGACACAAGCACACACAAACACAAATACACGCGAAAGTGGTGCGAAAAAAGGTGATAAGCGCGCAATTGGCCCTGCCTGTATGTTTTTGTTGTTGTATTCGAGTAAATTGTTGTTTTGCTGAAATTCCAATGCAGGAACAATCCACAAACCCACCCTAAAAAAAAAGACGTGGAGAAATAAAATCATAAATCGTGTGCATATAACAAAAGACAGATAAGCGCGCAAAATAGCAGCAATGGCTTTCAAATGCATTTAGAAGTGCTCAATAAAAAGATACTCAGTGATTTAGTTACCAACAAATTCTTTAACTGCATTAATTTGGAAAAATATTGATTAACGCAAAAGCAATCAACACATTTTTTCAGAATTTGTTGTTTGTCGTTCTGGCTACATCTACCCCTCGTGCAGTTTGCTCCAGGGTGTTTAAAAGAGAAGTGACAGCCAGATAAGGCTATGCAGATAAAAACAAAGCCGTAAGCGTCAGCGGCTTTACACACACTACTATGTACAACAAATTATTACTTAAAGTTATTCGTGCAATTTCTCGGCCTTTTACATGTTAGTTGTTTTTTTTTCGCACGTTTTTCGGGAAGAGAACTTGCTTGCGGCTGCCTAAAAAGTTAACATGCTGCGTGGCGAGAAAAATACCTTTTTTCTATATTGGCCTTGCGGCAATTGCATCTCTGTGTGGGTGTTTGTGTGTGCTGTTGTTGTTTACTAATTTCGATAAGTTACAGTTTCGCATCAGTTCCTGCGCAAAAGCAGCTCTCAAAAGAACAAACACACACTCGCACTCACACGCACACGCACATTCATAAGAAGGCACATGGCAAACAGCATCTATCCCTGTTCCAACCCCCCGCAACGCTAATGTCCGCCGCTGCTATCTTTGCTGGAGTTCAAAATTTTCACGTTTTGAACTTTTGTTTGTTTTTTCTTTCTTTGTCACACAAAAGAGGCAGCAGATACATAGAAAAGAACATTTTATTTTGTCCACTTTATGATCTTGAGCAGCTGTTGCCGCAACAATTTGTTATTCCCTGAACGCCAACAACAGGTGCAACTTTTTAATGCCTTATGCTTATATTTCCGCATCCTCTTCTCTCTTGCAGCGTAAATAAAAGAGTGAAACACAATCAATATAGGTGTAATAAAAAACAAAATAAAAAAACAGGGAAAAATATTTTTCATAATTCACATTTATAATAAATTAATTAAGAAAATGGGCAAACTGCTGAGTCTGTTGTCACGCGACGATTCAAATTGCTGCGCCGCCAAATCCTACGATGTATTCCTCGATTTTGAGAATGCCGCGCCCACGGAAACAGAGCGGGAGGTGTACGACGAGGTTGAGCGCGTGCTGAAGGAATCGGAAGTCGTTTTAGAGGAGATACAAATCTACAAGGTGAGTTTGTCACTAACCCGTTTTCGGGGTAGAGTACCCGCTATTATTTCGAAACCGGTTGGGGTAGTAAATAGTTGGTGATTAAATCGAAATAATTGTTGCTTGATGAACAGTTCAAATATTTAGTTACGCTCTTTCGCGTTCTCTGTAAGTGATAAGTTAAAGAGAGTCCGCAATTATCAAATGAATATGTGCGAAATAAAACTGGGAGGGGAAAAACGGCAACAAATTGAGTATTTAACCTTTGCCAGAAGAGTCAACAGTTATGTGATCGCTCTCTTTGCTAAGCTCTCCCGCTCTTGTTTTAGTTTAGCAGTGCTGCCAAGTTCATTTACTGGGGTCAAATTTTGTTCCATCTTGTTTGGGTAACAGAGAAATCTTCTTTTTTGTTGAATATAACAAATAAATTGGTAATCACCTGCCATATTCGTCAAATCTACTTAAAACTGTTTTTTGCTCGCCTTACGTTGCTGACTCACGTATGCCTGTATGATCGTCGGTCCAATCAATTTGTGACGTCAATAACTACATAAGTTAAAATCGGCTTCCAGTTCTTGTGGCTACTCTTTTCACTTCATTATTTTTGGAGCGGATTAGTCAGCGCTTGGCAGTTGAGAAGTCTAGCATTTATGTATATATGTAATTCGGGTTGTTGTCGTAGTGTTGCTGACCTTTGCTAAGTTCGAATTCGAGCTCGAATTAGATTTTGGTGCCGTGGTGCGGAATATTAATTGGATTTCGGGCAAGACAAATGAACTAAAATTTTTGCTCACAGCGTTAATCAACGAAAATGAACTGGAAAATGTCAACCAAATGAGCTCATTTCCTTTGTCAGCTTGTTTGTGTATGTTTGTGTGCATGTGTGTGACCCAATGGTAAAATGGTAAAGTGACCAACGCACAACAAAGACGACCTCGTTACCATTTAAAGCCTTTGCATACTTTTCCCTTTATGCCTCTCCCCTTAGGGACTACTAAATGCGCTCGATTCTTTTAGTTTTTTTTTTTTCATGCGCATTTAGTTTCATTTCAATTTTTAGTGTTTGCGTTTGCGGCTCTTTGCTACCGCAATCTGTGGGTGAGTTACTTGGGTGGATGGGATCTATCGCAGACTGGTTACCAAGGCAGTAAACTGGTTATATATGCGATGTTTACAAACCCCAACAACTCCCCTTCCAAGTGCCCCTCTGCCTGACACACAAATCTTTGGCCCGACGCCAAAAGCAGGTAGCCAAAGAAAAAGGAAAAACTTCACGTTCTGCACTTTTTGCTGCTATAAATAGAGTGAAAACTGCAAAGAGCTAACATAAAAAATAAATACAAGAAAAATCAGTTGGCTTTTCAAATTGTCGAAGATTAAATACTCTAGTTAATAAAAGTAAATTAAAGCAGTTAACTTAATCCTGTGAGTTTTCTAAGATTATTAAAAAAAAATTAAAAATGTAAGTAAGTCTAATTTATTGTGATTTAGATTTCACAACAAAATAATTTTACCCTCTTTTTCGCATGAAGAAATAAATCGAGCAATGTTGTTGTGTTTATGCTTGTGTTATTGGTTGTTGTTATTGCAAATTTTCAATTTCTAGCTAGATAAGGGGGAAAGCATTTGAAGTTTTTTTTTTTGAACGTTGCTGTAGAAACCACTTTCCAATTACATAGTTAGCAGACTATCATATCACACATTATTCTATTGTCAACTAACTAGATATTGTGGGCCCAAAAAAGGCCAAATAAAATCAACAATTGTGCCTTTTGTGTGCAAAAAACAACAACATCAATGGATAGCAACCAGCCAGTTGTCAATAAAGGTCTAGTCCAACAGCCAAAAGGCAAGCGCACATTGAAAGATCACGATAGCAACGACAACAATATAAAATACATATCAACAACAACAAAATGCACACTTCGTACACAAATAACAATCATAAGAGTAATATGACATGTTTGTAAAATACAGAACAAAGGTTAAGCGCGGGTTGCGGGAGGAGCCAAAAAAAGATAACAGCAACAGCACACAAAATGTATGTCAAAAGCTGTTAAGAGCCATTGAAACCCGATGAACTACTATTAACAAACATATTTACACATACACAAAATGTGGTTAATTTGGTAATGCAATATATCTTTGGCATATGGACAAAGGGGGAGTGGATGTATATTTGTTATATGTATGTAGCTAGGGGTAACCCAAGACTCAACCTTGCCATTGCACTTGACGTACGCGCAGTGTGGTGAATTGTGGAAATAAACTCTGTCGTTGTGTGGTTACAGTTGTTGTATAACAATGCGGATAATGTCCGAATATGTATGTATGTACACAATTTGCAAATAAGGCGAGTTCAATGATTTCACACAAACACTAATTGAGTCATCAAATATTGAGAAATCATTCACTTTGCGCAATGAAATAAAAGTTGATAAAAAAAATAATAGGACAACAAAGATTGTTTCTCTTTACCGTAAAAATAGCGCCACCTACGGAATGCACTTGAATACTACTTCTTAAGAAATTTTATGACTGAAATAAACAGTCAAGACCGTTAATTAAATGTTAAACGACAGCCGACACACATTTAAATAAGCTTATTTGTTTAATTTAACATAATCAGGATGAACTAGCTTTTTAAATAAATCATTTGGATTATGCAGTAATTAAGTGCGCTGTTTAAAAAAGTTATCTCCTTTGTCTGAATTTTGTCAGAGTTTCCGACCCATATATCAAATGATGTGCTCCACATTTAACTGATGATCCAGTCTCGCGTATATATGAATAAACAAACACTTAAATATTTAATGTCATTTTTACAATGAAAGCGACAGGCAGCGACAATCAGAATAATGACAAAATGAGCAGTCATTAGAGACTGCTCTGGCTCTGGCTCTGGCAGCTTAAGCGCAACATTTCCAGTTCCATTTAACATACCCATTCCCGTTCAAAGTTCCTGTTGTCCCCGCCACACACCCCTTTCGGCTAACCCACTTCCACGAAAATGTTTTAAAATGTGCGGCCGATGAAAACACAAACAAAAAAAAAGCGACGCGCCGCGTCGTCTCCATTTCCGGTTTGGCGCTGTCAGTTGGTCAGTCTGTCAATATAAATGTATGTATTGCTGTAATGTGCGTGCCAATCGAGAGTGTTTGCATATTATACAAATCCATATGTATGTACATAACCCTATGTCTAATGCCAAATCCTCTCTCAAAATGGTCAAGCCATCAAACGTTGTCTGACAATTCAATTTCCGTGTTTGCATTGCCCACTATTTTGATTGCATTATAATAACCTAACCTTATTGAATAGTTAATTATGTTCCTAAACAATTTCTTTTTTTCATAGACCAAAAAAAGCGACAAACTGATAATTGGTTTTCACTTTTAAAGTGAAGACAATGCTGTCTTGTTACATTTTTGTTAACGCATCATTTGTTTATTATTTTTGGACATCAACTAAATAAGTTTGTGTGTGTGTGTGTGTACACAATTTTTGTATCGGTATTAATTTAAGTATTTGTTTTCGTTTTTATTTTTCCGACGTCATCAGCTGCAAATTAATTGCGCCGACAAAACAAAAAGAAAAGAAATATAAAAACAGTAAAGTAAACAACAAGTTTAAACAATTTACAAGCGCAATGCAAAATTTGGTCTATAATTTAATGTTTATTTTTGTGTCAATACCCTAGAAAGTAGCTGTTGGCATAGGGTGGATTGAAAACTGCCTTACCATACGAAAGTTTTGAATATAGAGATTCATTACGTAGTATCCAATTAGTCGAGACCTAGTCTATATAGGCACTTTAGTTTGTTATTATGTTTGCCTGTAATTACATTTTGCACTTGAGCCGCCCACTTTGAGCAAAGCGCACTTGAAACACTCGCAAAACTGCGACTGATGCTGATGTTGATGCCTCATTATGTTGTCCTCCTCAGGTGGCAAGTTTGTTTCGTTTTTTTTTTTTGCATAAATTCATTTGGCCTCTGTTATGTTTTGTGCCACTGAATTGAAATGGCACTGACTGGCTGGTTGGTTAACCGAATTTAACTCATTTCAATTGAATAAAACGATGCTCAATTATGATGGGAATTGCTGTAGTTTCATTTGTTTGTGCTTTTAGCATTTAAGGTAGTTTATTTCCCAATACCTTACTGTCACCGAGGGAAAACTAAACGCTGTCTAGCTAAGGATTAGGTGAAAAAAGACTCACTTGTTAGCTATTATTGTTTGCAGTTGTTAACTGTTTTTTGTTATGCCTTGAACTTGGTTGTCTGAGCTGTAATTGCTTTGCTAACGGCTTTCAAATGCCACTAAAAATGCCAATGACCATTTAACTTAAATTGTGCACCTGTCTGTGTGTGTGTGAGTGTCAGTCTGTGTTGTGTTAGTGTTTGTCTAGCATAAGTCTCGGCTGTCTGGACTGTTTTTTTTTTGTGTAACTAACTACTGCGCATGGTGTGGAAAATTGCATGTCTCGAATTCTTTTTTTATTTTTTACTGCATTTTAACATACCAGATATATATGTAGACACAGATACATATGTGTGACTTATGTTTGCACCGTATAAATAAGTCTTGGCCATTTAAGCGGATGACTATAATTTGGCGCAAGAATTTTGCTCGCGTTTTTCTATTCGATTTTCTTTTCGTTTCAGCTTTATTATCTTATGCGTGTGCGTGTGTCGTCAAAGTCAATTAAAATGCCGACATTTGCTTTCTTGATTTTTCCCGTGCTAACCCAATTTCCTGCAGCCAGCGTAAATATGTATAGATTTTTATGATCTGCTTGCCGCGCGTAAGTCAATGGGCCAATTGCGATTTAGTATTTGGCATAATTGAGAACAATTGACTCGTTCGCTTTGTGCAAAGTAAAGAAAGTCAAGTTTTTTCTCTATTACAACAATATAACCTTCTATTTTAAAATGTGTTTCACGTGACGTTAACCAACACTGTTGCTGCTGCCCACTCACACGCATGGAGCGTATTGTTTGTACTCTTTTCGATAAGCAGGCAATTGTCGATTATTAAATGCAATCATTTGGCATATTGTACATTTATTTTTATCTAGTATGTCGTTGACTCTTCCTCTCTCTCTCTCTTTCACTCTCAACCACCGTTATTGCTTTCTCTTACTTGTTGTAACTCTCTTGTTCACGCCATTGATAATTGACATGTTTATCTTATCTTTATGAGCTTGTTGTTGTTGTTGCTATTGCACTTGGTTGGCTGCTTATTTTGATTATCTTGATAAATTACGACGCTCGTGACATCCAGCTGGCAGGGCATTATAACCATTTTGTTGTTGTTTATGTATGTTGTTGTTGCCTTTAATGGCGCACGGCCCTTGAAAAACGCCCTGAAAATTAGGCCAGTGTCGGTATTATTTTTAAATGTAAAATTTACGCATCACTTGCCAGTTTAAAGTTCGCACAATGAACAAAAGAGAGACAGAGTTGTATGTACTTAAATTAGTGTCTTTTTATTACGCAGCTCATTGAGTCTAATAAAACTGATGCTTTGTTCTCATGCCCCATTAGCGTTAAGTATTTCACTATGCATGCCTCCGTGTACTAAGTACATGTAAAGCCAGTTAGTTAGTCAGCCCATAAAACTCACCCATCACCATCATCATCATCGCCATGAATGATGCGTGTGATTCACTGAGCAGCTGTTTTAGATACATACATATAATCTCTGTTCATATAAAGATTTCACTTTCAAATGAAATTAAAAACACATTGTTTTTGTCGTAAATATTACGACTGTAACTATTTTTAAAGCTCTCTGTCACCTAAACGATTTTGTCAACTGGGCAAAATGCATTCTTGTGAATATTAACTGCCAATTACCTCCAACAACAACTAACAACCACAACAAAGCCACAAATGCCGCAAGTGAGAGACAACTAACAAGTTGACTAGTTGTTGTTTGTAGAGCCCAAAAGATCCCAGTGAATGGAACGATCAGTTTTTATATGACTCATATATATGATCATGGTTATTGTTCTTTTTGTTGCTGCTGCTGCTGCTGCTGCTGCTGTCAGCAGTTCTACAACAAAGAGAGTTTTGCAATACGCAAACATATGTTCAACTTGTACTCGTTGTGTCGTATTGGATATCAAGGGAACAACGCGATGTTCACTCATTCCATTGAATAATTAAAGAAGCCCAAGTCAGCGGAAGGCACTTTTTTTTCCAAAGAGGAAGGGAGCGAGAGAGAGTGAAAAAATAATACAAATTGTTATGAAATATTTATGATTATGTAGTCGTACTCAGAAAGTGGCGCTTGACTCAGCGAGAGGGGTGGAAAAGGAGGAGGTTTCCACCATGGGAATATTGTGAGCTACACTTGTCACCAGTGGCACTGGCGACCAAGTGTCTGTGGGAGCCACCAGACGAGACGCTAATGCTGATAAATCTCCCCTATTTTAAGCTTAATAATAATAATTTATGACATTTTAATAGTCATCGGCTGGGTTTTATGCTGAATCTATATGTATTTTTAGTTGTTTTTCTAGACAAGTTATTGTGTTTGTTAAGTTTTTCGTGGAATTCTTTGTTTAGTTAGCCATCGTCTTTTAGCGAATAGTATGAGTTTTTTTTTTAGTTTGTTTTAATTTTGCTGCTCTCTATGCGAATTAATTCATTCATTGCGACGTGACGCGAATTTTGATTACGATTGATGCAAACGCAAAGAAATGAGAAATGCAGGCAGCTATCTAAAATCGATGCAAAAAGTTCGATGACGCTGTTTTGCTGGTTTTATGCTGTGTGAATGTGCAAATTGAAGCCACAGTTTAACTAACGCAACATCACCATTTAAAACGCCCACAATTTATGCCTCTCAGCGGAATTGTTTGTTTGTGCAACATATTGACTATGCTATACCCTAGGCCAAAGTATAGTTCAGCGACATCATTTACCATAAACCCCACGAAACACCACAGTTTACTGGGTATACATTGCAAACATTCTCGCACCAGCCTCTGCAACTTTTGCGCCATGTACAACTACAAATGCGTTCAATGCACGCTTAGCTAATACATACATATGTATGTTAGTATGCACATGCATAAACGTACGTTCTAAATATTTGAACATTGCACACCACCCACACTTTCCTGTTGTTGCGTTTGCTTAAATCTTTTCATACATGCAGATTGCAGGCGAGTATTTGAAGCTATCGATAAGCAGTCGCTAAGCAGTTGCTAAGCAAGCAGTTTATTGCGGTGATAATGCGACTGACATTAGCGTTTTAATTATACATAATTATCGATTGTCGGCGCTGTGGCTGTAGCATGCAACAACAACGACGAGTGTCATTAATGGGTATCATCAAAGTAACCGCAACAGACAACACCAAGATACGTTTCCGCATCGAGTGTAATTTAATTAACAAATAAAACAACAACAGCAGCAGCAGCAGGCTTTAATTAACAACATTAACAACGATTTTACTTCTTCTATGCTGAGTGCAGCAGAGTAATTCGCAAAGTTAATTAACTATGCAGCTCTCACTCGTATCTCGCTTTGTTTTTGTTTTTGTTTTTCCATCTTTCAACGAAACGAAAACGTTGATGTGAGGCTGTTGCTAGAACGCCAAGAAGCATTAAGTTGGGCACATTAAGTGTTAATTAAAAAACTAGAAACAGTTACAAAACGAATACTGTTTGTACCGCATAAAACATAAAAAGTCATGCAAGTTCAAGTTTGTGGTTGCTGTTGTTATTGTGGTGGGTGAGAAGTTTTTCCTGGTAAAATGCATGAAGCACAGATACACAGCACGTGCTTTGTTATTGGAGCATATAACGTTTTATGTGCGATGCTGCAGCAAAGAAAAATAAAGAAGCGATGATTCAACAAAATGCTGAATGAGCCCAAGTCAAAGGGAGAGAGAGAGAGTTGAAGTGTAGCAAATTGTTTGCCTGTTTCCTGTGACAAAACAGGCAAAATGAAAAAGACAAGAAAATCCACCTACGCTCAAACTTCTTTGTTTCTGACGTGCACACGTCGCAATGTGCGATAAATGCAGATAAAGTAAGCAAAAGGAGCGGAATCTGGAAAGACACACATAAAATGCAGTGAAGGCGCAATCTCGGCCTGTTAATCTGTCCGCCCACACACACACACAGCTGCAGAAGGAGCTACAGCTTCCGCTCTATGGCCAGCCCATAAGTGTCCTTAGAAAGTCACTGGCGTAAACGAGACAATACAACAACAACAACCAACAAAGTCAAAAAGGGAATGCGGACTTTACAAGCTCACTTTTACACTCGGGTTTCTGTTGCTGTGTTCTTCTTCTTTGTTTGTCGACTTGTTTGTATGCGTTAAACATTTTTGCTGTTTCAAGTGCAACAGCAGCAACTGCAACAGCAACATCTGCTGCTGTAGCCAAGGACACAGCCCGCCGTCACAGACAGGTGTAAATGATGATGTGGAGCAATGAAAAGAAATGCGCCAAGGTAAACTACACAAGAGCAACTGCATCTGTTGCCCTGCCCACTCGGCCCCATCCATGTGTTGATTTAGATGCAGACAGTTGCATTTTGATTATGCCAAAGCCGTAGTCGGTGTTCTTGCTACCAACAAACAAACAAACAAACAAATCGAGAGTGTAGGAGTTTGAGTATACAGCTTCTGTTTATGGTTCTTGTTAAAATGCGCTGCAATTTAATTATAAACACACAACACGTGCTTACCTCTCCACCTTTGATACCATCTCATTACAGCAAAAGGTGTGCAAACCAAAAATAGCATAACACAAGTCAAATGTGCAGGTATTCAGACTGACACGAAGTGCCATGCATGGCGGGAGTTCCAGTTATTTTTAGCTTCATAAATAATTCTCAAATTTATGCTAATGTTTTTTCTTAAAAAAAACCCAGACACGCGATACTTATTTCGCTATACGCAGCAAAATCTTGAATGAAGTTGTTGCTCAACTAAGAAATGAGTCAAATTTGTTGGCGACGAGGCATGTTAAGTAAGCAGACAAAATGAACTGCTTGCTTATGACAATTATCGATCTTTAATGTATCAGAGCAGTGTTTGACATCGATGAAATGATTTAAAAGTAAAAGCGAGAGAAGTTTGTCGGAACCCCAAAAAAACTTTACAATGCTCTGCAAAAATGTCATTCACTTTAGTTAAAAGTCACAACGGCATTTTTAATTTAAATGGTCGCTTAATTGTCATTAGAGGGGCCTTGTAAATATTGCATGTCGTGAATTATATTAGAGAAACTGAAACGCATCAATTGAAATAATCAACGCCATTTGCTGATTGCCTCCTGTGGCATAAAAGGCGGAGGCAAAATTAGCTTTGGAAAACATGCAATGACCGTTTGGCCGTTCGTTAGATTTTTGTTACTTTCTGTTTGGTTTGGTTTTGTTTTAATACATATTTCTAGAATCTAGATCATAAAGCGTCGATAAAATCGTTGGGCTGGTCATTGCACGACGTCGCGACGTTAGCGTTGTCGTTGTCGTCGCCGTTATTGTTGCATGCAGCGTTAAAATAATAGCAACTACACTAGAAGCCAAAGCCACAACGCCTCACAGTTGGCTGATTGTGTATTGCAGTTGTTGCTTGTCATAAAACAAAAGCCTGAAATGTGGTCAGAAGCAGCAACAGCAGTAAAATTGAAAAAAGCAAAGTAACGAATGAAATGCAGAAAACGCGAGGAAAACCGTTTATTCGCTTATATGTACTTTGTTTATATTCATCTTTTGTTCGCATGCCAAGCGCACATTTCGCGGGCCAACGTTTTCTGCAGGCTCAACAAATACTAAATTGAAAGTGGACTACAAACAGACAAAAACAAAAAAAACTCACTTTGTTTGTTTTCTTTTTCAGGGTGCTAACAAAGAAATCCGCGAAGCCATTGCCGATCCCTCGCCAGAGGTGCAGGGCAAAGCGTGGTCTGCCGTCCTGCCGCTGGTCATCAAACTGAAACGCTGCTACGAGCACTCGATGGAGCTGGACAAAATAGTGCCCAAGCTATTGGGTCAATTGGTTGGCGGCAAACTCAATCCGACACAGCATCTGGAGACGCAGCAGGCGCTGGTCAAACAGTTGGCCGAGATATTGGAATTTGTGTTGAAATTTGATGAGTACAAGGTTAGTAAACACTCCTCCAACTCCAGCTCTAGCTAACCGTCTAGTTAAGTATGTGTGCGTGTGTTACAAGTTTGTCTACCTTATTTGGCCACAAGTGAGACAGACGCCCACTTGACTTTGGCGCGTGGGTCAATCAGCGTTATGTCTTCTCTATTTCTGTTTTCTGTTCAGACCCGGCCAAGCAACATTTGCTGCTGCTGCTGCTGATCGTTTTTGTAATTTTTGTTTACCTTATGTGGGTGCAACAACTTTGAAAGCCTTTGCCAACTCATTGCGCGCGTGGTTGCATTTATAATTGACTGCCAGTTGACTGCCCTGTCTCCAGTCCACTCTCCTCCTCCTCCTGCCCGTCAGTTGGGACGAGCGCGTGCTGCAGCTCATTGATAAAAAATCTTTTGAACGCTGCTGCTGCCTGCCTGCCTGCGTGCGTTCTAGTACAGTAAAGCCTCATTTGTGGCCTGCACGCACTCATTCAAACGGTCCGTGTTGGCCAATTGTTGGCGCTTCAGTGAGCACGCATAGCGGAACGAACTGTTTCGTCCCGCCTTCCCTTCCCCATCCATTTAAACCCTCCTTGACGCGTATATCTCTTCAAGCATTGATAATAACTATTAAAATAGCTCATGCTGTCGATTTTTAACAATGCATGATTATAATACGACTATGGAATTCGTAAAATGTGAAAACACCAGCAAAACAACTAAATACACATATAATTCAATAATAATTTTTTTTTTTTTTTTTTCAATAATAATAATAATAATAATTCAATTATTTTACTCCAAATTTTTTTCTTTCTGTTCACTCAACATATGTTGTTGGCACAAAACACATTTCGCTTGTCTACTGCACATTATGACAATTGTCCAATGTAGCCCCGAAGTAGGTTTCGGTACCTCCATATAAATACACATAATTGTGTGTGTGTGTGTGTGTGTAAATCGGGCAATTTTGTTAAATGGATCAAGCAAACAAATCGATTAATGTTTTTGGCAAATCTGTGCTTGTATGTTTGCATATTTTCCCATGGCTCGTTTCCGTTCTGTAAAAGTTGTACGAAATCGAATCTTATGTGGTTGAGCGAGGCAGGCAGACGACACAGCAGCATGCCAGCTTACCACAAGGCAAAAAAGTCTGAAGTCAACGACACCGTTTGGGGAACTCTCTTGTGTCTGCAACGTTTATGTGCTGAAAAAGTGATGATGTTGCTGTTCATGATGATAGTGATGCTTTAAGCACGTTCGTCGAGTGTTCAATGGGCAGCTCAAAGTCTTGCATAAAGTCTATGCACTTCATTTTACTCATAAATAGAGCCCAAACGTGCCTGTCTGTTTTAAGTCAATTGACCCTCTCTTTATTAGTTCGCCTGAAAGTATGCTGCAAAAATGCAGTTATTTCTCTCAAGTAAGCAGTTCACTCGAACTCATACAGCAGTTGAAACGACTTGTTCATAACAATTTCATTAAAAATTGATAGTACAATTCGTATTGATTAGACACTTTTTATTTGGCACTGTGGTTTGTATTTTATTCACAAATTTATTTTGTTTGGTTGGCACATCATTTATCATAGTTGTAAAGCGGCTGCAATCGTTGTGGATATTTGCTCAAATAGTCGGAATAATGCTTGGCATATTTTGCCTCCAGGTTAGTACGTCGCCAAGGCTGACTTGGCTCATAATAAGCGTTGTTGTTGTTGTTGAGTGGGTTAAGGGCCAGTGAGCGACTGCCGCCAATGCGAACGGTTTGCTCCTCCTCGCGTCGGGAATCAGCCGCAGTGAGCAGCTCACGTTGCTCCAATTCCTGTTGAGATTGCGGCTGTGATTGTGTTTGTGGGTAGTAAAAGTAGCCGGGTACATTGTTGTAATTGTGATTGGCAGCTGCTGTTGTTGTTGGTACATAATGGTTGTTGTTGTTTTGTATCCTATTGGTTTGCCTTCTGTCCAACTCTCTATTGTTGTAGTAGTTAATGGGCAAATAACTTTGTTCCTGTTGCTGCTGCTGACGTTCCTGCTCCAGTATATTGGCCTCATCATTTACAACAATGGGCGCACTGGACCAAACAGACTGAACACCAGCTGCAGGGTATTGATAAGTATAGGTCAGTGGAGCGTCTGGATAGCCTCCGCGCTGTAATTGTTGTTGTTGTTGCTGTTGCAGCTGTTGTTGTTGCACCTGCTGTTGATTATTGCCATAAAACTGACTGTTGTATGTTGATGACGCATATTGGGTTACTGTAAGGCTGGGCGCTATCCCCATTAACAACAACACTTTTAACTACAAAATCAACAATTAATTAATCATCAGCGTGTGAATACAATTATGGCTATCAAATCAATAATAATTCACTCACCCACTCCAAGCATCTGAAACTTAAGCTGCTGCTGTTTTTGTTGATCCGTTCGGTTTGCCTCATTGTAACTTACTGTTAGAACGATATATGCTAATAACGTTTTTATATAAAGTTTCGTAAACAATTACATACATAGTTGTAGTAAAGTCTGAAGTCAGGTCTGAAGCGCTTCCCCCTTCAAGGTAAGTGATGAGACACACTCGGAAAAGTTGAGGCGGGCACGGAGGTGGCGGCGGCGGCTCTCTGAAGTATTTCTCACGCACGACAACCGGTGTCGCAGCCCTGACAGTTAAATAGACTTTTGTCACTGTTTGGGCCTGGCTTTGACGAATTATAAAAATTAAGTTGGATTGCGATGTCACGTACCGCAATTAGATATAAATACGCTTTGGACGCAATTAGAGTGGCACAGCAAAGCTGTGCAAAACTCTTTAGTTTTACATAATATGAACTGTACTACTTGCAAGCAGTGCATTGTTAACATACCAACTGCTTGCACTACAAAACTTATAACATTGAATTTTGCTCTTTGCTCCACTGTTTTTTATGTAGATGAAAACACCTGCCATACAGAATGACTTCAGTTACTACCGACGCATTGTAAGTCGACAGCGGGTGGATTCTACAGAGAATATGCTTGTGAGCACAGAGCTAGCGAATCGTATGTCGCTCTTCTATGCGCATGCCACGCCCATGCTTAAGGTGCTCAGCGAGGCGACATCGAAATTCGTAAATGATAATGCGGACGATGTGCAAAATACAACAGAAACGCTTGGTACGATGGCCAAAGTTTGCCTACGCATGCTGGAGAATCCGTAAGTCATCCTGAAATTATATCCCAGCTGGAATTACCATTTCCTTATTTCTCTATCTACAGCAAACTGCTGCAACAGATCGAACGGGAGGAGACACAAATGCTGGTGCTGCGCGTTATGGTTGGTCTGGTGATACTCTACGATCATGTGCATCCTGTGGGTGCGTTTGCACGTGGTGCTCATGTTGATGTTAAGGGATGTGTACGGTTGCTGCAGGCGCAGCCTGCGATAAAGGCGGAACCGTTGCTAAATGCGTTGCGCTATACGACAAAGCATCTGAACGAGGAGAATACGCCGAAGAACATACGTAATATGCTGGCCGCATAATGGCGGAGGTTGGCGGGGATGAAGCCAAATGCAAGCGCCCACAATCGTTTTGTTTATGTGTACAATTTGTAACGTTAACTTTGTTTAATGATTTAAAAGGTTTTTATTTATGTAGTTAATAGGCTTCTTCTACGAGTATAAACTATATATATAAATAAATATTATGTTTAAATTGTGTGTGAGTGTTGTGCAGAAAGGAGGCAGCCTTTACTTTTATTTATGCATTTCCAACATTTGTCGTATTAATTTGTAATTTTCTTAAATATAAAAATGTGTGTATTGTTTTGCGCCACCTAATGAAGTTAATATGCAAAGATAAAAGAAAAAGCAGCAACAAAACAATATTTAGCTCATAATTTAGCACTTACATTAAGTAATGAACAAACCTATTACAAATTGAATGAAAAATTCAAATAAAAACAAATTAGCGCAAAGTATAAAATAAAATTAATGAAATGAATATCCTAAATTTCACTTTAAAATATTAACCAGAGATTATAACTTTAAATACATTTTTAAAATCAAATTTATACTTTTTTTTTGTACATGACTATAATATAAATCAAAAAAATTAACAAAATACAATACATACCAACTTGAATGGCCTGAAAAAAACAAAAACAAAACAAAACTGAATGAACCACATGCAGTAAAAATCCAGATGCATTTACATTTCCATTTTCTAAAGAAAAAATTTGATAAACATATTAAAACGAACCTTTCTATGTCTGATTATAAAAGAAAGCTGCGCAACAATATTTATTTTTAAGATTTACAAATAGAACTTAATAAAACTGTATTGAAAAATGAAAACAAAAGAAACAAGAAATCAAAACAAAAACAAGTATAAAACACAAACTAAAAACTTGTATGTACTATATGCGGTAAGACAGAGGACAACAATAACAAAACACATACTACAAAAAACAAGGATTCAGAATAAATAGTTATCGCACAATATGAATTATTAAAAAGAAAGTTGTTCACTTGATTCACAAACAAACAAATAATATGCATTTGAATGCTTTAGCCCATTTATAAAGTCGATAAATTTGGATTTTTAAGTAATGCTTCTTTATTTAAAATAAGTTGAGCAGGACATTTCAGACGATCATCGCCATGCCGCTGTCACTGGTGTTCCCTCTAGCCGCAGCATTCTTTTGGTAAATCCTTCGTCTGTGGTTCGTCATTCGGTGGTGGAACGGCGTTGCGCACATGCCTGTGAGCATGATCATTCACTACGGGTGCTGGGGTTGGTGCAGTTTCTTGATTGGTTGCAGTTCCGCCTGTTTGAGCTGGAATGAAACACGGCATAAAATGTTGACAGGACTACAAACCTAATTGATTTCCTTGAACTTGCCTGCTACCATGCTTAGAATGACACCCACGATAAGTACGAAAAAAAGTAAAATCTTCATGATTAAGCTTGGCTGGTGAATAACTTGATTCTGTGGCCTGACACTGGACTGCGAGTTTTATTTATACCAAATTTCTTATCTCGCAACGCCATGCATTACTCAAATATTTATGGTCCAAATCCAATTACTATATTTCATTAACTAAACAGGTGAAAATAAATTAAACTTTTAATTAAAGTTGCTCTGCTAATAGGCAATCAACTTCCAGCTGTTTTAAAAATATATATACTTATGCACTCTAGCGCTAATAAAATTAAAATATTTTTATGTTTATAGTTTTGTTTAACTATTGATGTACATATGCCAATTTTTTAACTCGAGCGTTTACCACTTGCCGTTTTCCCCGTAAATAGACCAGTTTTAAATTGGAAGAAATATTTGTAATTATTGCTTTTGGTTGGCAGCAGAAAGTAACAACGTCATTAGTAGAGAAATAAAAACAAGCACAAACACTTAATTTGTACAATGGTGTTATCATATAATTTAACCAAATGAAGAATACTTAAACATGTAAATTAGCGGTATGCATTAAACTAAAATTTTTGGATGCGAATGAGCCACTATCTTAGAAGTGAGCATCATAGTCATTGTAGTATATAAATAGGGCAAGCCAAAACTATATCAGTGTCCTCTCCTAATCAATTATGAATTGTTTCCGTTGTTATTACTTTGGCGTGGCTTCAGTATCAGCTTGCCAGTGTGCGGCTCCAAGTCCAGAGCGAAGTCCGTTAGTACATTTCGTGTGCGTGACGTAATTATTTGCGGCGCCACCACTAGTTTCTGTATGCCCAAAATGAAGAGCACTATTAGTGTGACGGTGGCCACAGTAAATACTGGGTGTATCCACAGTGATTCTGTCAACGGTACAACGGTCGTGCGTGGATCTCTTAGCCAGTACCAGGCGCTGATTGCCGTGCAGACAGACAATGCAGATAATATAACTAAATAAATTGGTTATGTTAATAACGTTTCAGCGACAAGCAAGATTTTCTTACGTCGCCAGCGGAACGTGGATGGCCTGTAGGATGAAACGACTTCGGTGAGGCGCCGCTCGAACGCCTTTAAGTCCTCGCAATCTGATTGTGACATCTCGCCAAGTTCTTCGATGCTCGTGGCTGTCTTGATGTGTTTGAAATTGTCCAGCTTATTTGAGTAATTTATTCCTATTTTTTGATAAGATTCCACATTTGATTTGTTTTTGTGTCACAACTGTTCCTAAATAATGACAATCTTTTTATTTTACAAAAATACCAAAACTGTCATATTAACTACAGGTTGAAATACTCTGACTAAAGTATAAGCATGATCCTTTAAAGCCATAAATACCTATTTAAAGTAAACAATCTATATAGAAAATCAGAAAATTATACAATATAGTGTAGTTCCCGTTGTATACATGTGAGCCACAAGTGGCAATAGTGTCAACAAGCAGCAGCTGATTATTCTTTTACGTGTATAAGCACTGCCTTTTTACCATTTATCAACACTTTTTGACAAAAATGCGCTTGCAACACCTTACGAGTCCGCCAGAAATAATTGGTGGAAAAAAAGTTCATAAAATATGAGTAGCAAAGAATGGAAACGCGTGGTCAAGTTAGAATACATGAAAATTCGTCAACAGAAGCGCTACAAACGTGCTGATGAAATCAAGGAGGCTTGGATTAAAAACTGGTATAATAAAATCGATGCCTACAAAATAAAAAATTTGGCGTCTCATTGATTGCATTTTCCCCACACCACTTCTTTCTATATAGGGACGAGCACAACCATAATGTGCAAGATTTGTATTGCGAGTCGAAGGTGTGGCAAGCAAAACCCTACGATCCACCGCACGTTGATTGCGTGAAGCGCGCCGAAGTGACAAATTACAATGGCGGCAACAGTGGCCCACAGCGTGTACCCATTTGTGTAATCAACGCTGTCACTCCTATACCCACAATGTACACATGGGCGCCAACTCAGCAGAATTTCATGGTCGAGGATGAGACGGTGCTTCACAACATCCCGTATATGGGAGATGAAGTACTTGATAAGGATGGCAAGTTTATAGAGGAGCTGATCAAGAACTACGATGGAAAGGTACATGGGGACAAGGATCCGTCATTTATGGACGATGCGATATTTGTGGAGTTGGTACATGCATTGATGCGCTCACATAGCAAGGAATTGGATGAAACTGTAGCCAGTCCATTAATGAAAACGGAGACTATTACAGCCAAGTCTTTGGAGGAAGATGAGAAAAAGGAGACGACAGCATCAGTCAGCTCATCACCAACAAATTCTTCTCCAACTCCGGCTGCTGCACCTGCCTCTCCAACTGCTGCGAATGTAAATGTTGTTGACGCTGATGACGACAAAAAGGATGTAGACGACAAGAAGGATATATATGTGGCTGCTTTGGTTGCTGCAGAGCCACAGCCGAAAGTAGAGGAAGTTAAAGAGAAACTGCCGTTTCCTGCACCAATTATATTTCAAGCAATTAGTGCTAACTTTCCGGACAAGGGTACCGCTCAGGAGCTAAAAGAGAAGTGTGTTTCGCCAACTTATCGTAATCTCTTTAGTTGTGTGTTACAAGTTTCGTTGCTTCCAGGTACATTGAGCTAACCGAGCATCAGGATCCCGAGCGTCCGCAGGAATGCACGCCCAACATCGATGGCACCAAGGCGGAAAGTGTTTCAAGGGAACGCACCATGCACTCATTCCACACATTGTTTTGTCGTCGCTGCTTTAAATATGATTGTTTCCTACATCGTAAGTGAAATCTTTCCGCTATATCCTAAGTTGGGTATACTCTTAATAACTTTTTGTTTTTTGCTTTTTCTCTTTATTTGGAAAACAAACAAAAATTGTTGCAAAACATTTCTTTTGTCCACCAAAACACAAAAACCTTTCAAAAAAACTATGTTTTAAATATAACTGCAATTTAGGTCACCATGTACAGGGTGAGTCGTTGTTGTAGTTGTTGTTTTCGATAACCACACGCACACACACTCATGCCGCCTAGGCCAAAAACGTCGCCTTGCTCCACATCATCATCAAATCTTTCCATTATATATATGTATATGTATTATGTCTGTGGAAATTGGCAAATATTGTCTTGCGTCAAAATTTTCTTGGTGTTTCTCGACTCATTTCGTGCGGCTTTTGCCTTAAACATTTTTGCATCCTTCGTTACGTAACGTATCTGATTCATGCTCTAACCCTAAGCGTCTCATAGTCATGCTGTTTGAAGTTATGCATTTTACCCAGTACTAAAAAAATTTGGTTTATTTTTCGGTTAACAGGTTTGCAAGGACATGCTGGTCCGAATCTGCAAAAGCGCCGCTATCCAGAACTTAAAACCTTTGTGGAGCCCTGCAGTAATTCCTGTTACATGTTGATTGTAAGTTGCAAACTCCATATAAATTGTGTTAAACATCAATATTTTGCAAATAGGATGGCATGAAAGAGAAGCTAGCAGCGGATAGCAAAACACCGCCTATTGACTCTTGCAACGAAGCCAGTTCGGAGGACAGTAACGATAGCAACAGCCAATTTAGTAACAAGGATTTTAATCCAGAGAATGGCAAAGACAATGGCATAGCTGTGAATAGTGCAGAGATCAACTCCATTATGGGTAAATTAACATTCATTGTCATTGTGTTACGCTTCTTATTAAGATTCTCATCTTACATGCAGCTGGCATGATGAACATTACCAGCAGTCAGTGCGTTTGGACTGGCGCTGATCAAGCGCTCTTCCGAGTACTGCATAAGGTGTATTTAAAGAATTATTGTGCTGTGGCGCACAATATGCTTACGAAGACCTGCCGCCAGGTGTACGAGTTTGCTCAGAAGGAAGCAGCCGAGTTTAGTTTCGAAGATTTGCGTCAGGATTTTACCCCGCCGCGCAAGAAGAAGAAGAAGCAGCGTCTTTGGTCGCTCCACTGCCGCAAGATACAGCTGAAGAAAGACTCGTCATCGAATCACGTGTACAATTACACACCTTGCGATCATGCCGGTCCCTGCGACATGAACTGCTCCTGTATTCAGACACAAAACTTTTGCGAGAAGTTCTGCAATTGCAGTAGCGATTGCCAAAACCGATTCCCGGGCTGCCGCTGCAAGGCACAGTGCAACACCAAGCAATGTCCTTGCTATTTGGCGGTGCGCGAGTGTGATCCGGATCTGTGCCAAGCTTGTGGTGCCGATCAGTTTAAGCTGACTAAAATAACATGCAAGAATGTTTGTGTGCAGCGCGGATTGCGTAAGAAACACGTTGTAACATAATAACTGTTCGAAATATATCAAGTTTTTTTTGCGTTCACAGACAAGCATTTGCTAATGGCACCTTCCGACATCGCTGGATGGGGCATTTTTCTCAAGGAAGGCGCTCAAAAAAATGAGTTCATATCGGAGTACTGCGGCGAGATTATATCACAGGATGAAGCCGATCGTCGTGGCAAGGTGTATGACAAATACATGTGCTCATTTCTATTCAATTTAAACAACGACTTTGTTGTGGATGCTACACGAAAAGGCAACAAAATTCGTTTTGCCAATCATTCGATTAATCCCAATTGCTATGCTAAGGTCATGATGGTCACCGGTGATCATCGTATTGGGATCTTTGCCAAGCGTGCCATACAGCCAGGCGAAGAGCTATTCTTTGATTACAGATACGGGCCCACTGAGCAGCTCAAATTTGTAGGCATAGAACGCGAAATGGAAATCGTTTAATCTTCTTACACACAATTATCATATGCTAAAAAACCTTATCTATATAAGTATACGAATATCAATCGACGTTTAAACTGTTTTTGCCAAATTGGCTATAATTGGCTTTGGTCGCGATTTAAAAATTAACTTCTTGGTGCATATGGCTCTCACTGTATATTCGGTTCGCTGGCGACTTTTGTGCTCAAGTGCTACGGTTTCGTCAAGCAAAGTGCGCTCACCACCTGCGGTAGAATTTACGGCGCTTGCATCTAGCGTAGCATTTGTAACATTCAATAGCTGCTCTCCTTCGTTTGTCTTTGACTTTTCCAGCACCGCAAATGGTTTGTCCAGCTTCTGCTCGCGTCCCTGCAGTATGTGGTGTCCAATGATGAGTATCTGCAAGTATCAAAACTACATGATAAATATGAAGGCTTATTTCAAGCTTTTTTTGTCCTACGGGCTGTCCATATTTGTTGTAGTAAAGGTCACCAATAAACTCATCATGCTTGTTTTGATTGCTGCGCACCTCCAGATCGCCCTGCAGCTCAATGATGGCCCAATCTCCAGTTCCCGAGCTGCGTCTGCAATTAAGAACAAAAGTATATAAAAATATTCTTTGTGACACACTTATAACTCGAAATTAAAACAACATTATTTAACTGATATACAACAGTAGCTTTATTTAGCTGAGAAGAGTGACTTATCCTCTAAATTTCTTAAACAATGGATGAACGCTGCCGATGTTCTTGCGTCGATGCTCGTAGTAAATGGCATCATCACCGCCAGACATGGAGCTGAGACCGCCCATTCTTTTAGTTGTTCCAGGGCCGTTTGGACGATATCCCTGATCGCCAGGAACTTTCTCATCCTCGCAGTCCAGATCAGAGGCAGACAACACCAGTTGCAAGAGTTGACCCTGCTCTTCTTGTGTTTTGTAAAATATGTCCTTTTCTTCGTCTATACCTTTGAGATGTGTAATAACTTTATAACTATAGCCCTGATTAACAAGAAAACGCTGCCGCTTGCGCGAATAGCTCATTTCCATAGTGTCCTGCGAGACGAGCGTGTAAAAGAATGCATTGTACTCCTCGGCAATGGCACCCTTTTTGGCGCGCAGAATACGACCCAAACGCTGAGCTTCTTGACGACGTGAGCCGCCGTGTGATGAAATCTGAATAAGTACATTTGCCTCGGGCAAATCAAAACTAGTATCGGCCACCTTGGACACAAATATGGTGTTGACCTGTAACACATAAATGGAGCATTATAAGAAATGCTTTGTTGAAAAATAATAGCAATATTAAATACTTACCTTTGCGTTAAACTTGAAGTTCTGTAGAATTTGTATGCGCTCATTCTGCGAAGTGGGTCCATAGATGAACGGCTTATTCATTTTGATAGCATAGTGCTTCAAGGCAAACACATTGTCGGAGAAGACAATTGTCTTGTCGCCACGCTGCTCGTGGTATTTAATAAGAAACTGGCAGCTGCGGAACTTTGAAGGATTCATCACGTAGAGCAGCATCTTTTTAGATGTTTTTGTAGTGAGATATTCGCGATAGAACTCTGGCGACATGGGACACCACACTTCCGCGCACTGAACGCGTGCAATGAAACCCTTCTTTTGCAGCTCTAGCCAGTTTGCCTCGTATAGCTTGGGACCGATGAGAAAATTCAGATCTGCAATTTTGTCATCCTCACGCAGCAGTGTGGCGGTTAATCCAAGCTTGCAGTGGGACTGCACAATGGTCAGGACACGACGGAACATCTTTGCGGGAATTGTGTGTACTTCATCTAGCACCATGATGCCCCACTCTTGCTCTTGCAGCCAGCGCATTGTTTGTTCCGCCTCCCACGAACGTTTCTGTGTGTGCGTTATCATAGAGTAAGTAGTCACTAGTATGCCACAGCCCATGGGCTTATCCTTTGCCTCAGATGTAAAGCGACAAATCATACTGTCATCAGCTGTGGACCACATTTTAAACTGTTGCTTCCACTGTTCCACAGAGACGCCACTGTTACACAGCACCAGAGCACGTTTGCGCACTGTGCAACAGGCGGTGACACCCACCAAAGATTTACCAGCACCGCACGGCAGCACAATAACACCAGATCGAGCGCGTCCATTGCCAAACATTTTGCGCAAACTTTTCTCTTGGTAGGGACGCAGAACAGCAGCCGGTTTTAAGTCAATGTTAATATCTGGATTGTTTGTGTCGTTGCGAAAATCATATTCTGCCAGCAGGGGATGCTCGATCTCAATACAACGCTTTTGTATCAGCTCAATCTTTTCCTGTGACACCTCGAAGGATACAGTTTTTAGATTAGCTTCGTCTTCATCTTCATCTTCCTTGTCAATCTTCTCATAGAAGTCGGTAATGTCATCGGGAACGGCAACAGCTCCAGCCGCACCGTCTGCAAGAACAGCACCGTCTGCTGCTGAGGTGCTGGTTGGTTCTTCTGCTGGCTTGTCAGCAGTGGTTGGCAACTTGGTGCCGAATTGTGTAATAGCTTTGCTTTCCACAGTGCCCTGTATAAAGTCTTCGCCTTCGCTGCGAATGAGACGGCACGTTTGTATGACCGGGTCCTTAAGGAGTTTCTGCAGCACCTCCGGATGCGGTGATTCAATAAAGTATTTGTTGTGTTTAAGTACGAGCTTCACCTTGCCATATGACAGCGTACAAAGGCGTATGAACTCCAATATGCCCTCGGGAATGGTTGTTTTGCTTAAGCGCTTTAAATACTCTACAATGTCATGGGTTTGCAGACCAACGGAAACAGCTGCATACAAACTGTATGCAGTCAGTTTGTATTCGTGAATATGCTCGGGTCGACAGACCGGCTCTGAGATGGCTATAAGAAAGTCGTGTGCATGCTTATAAACTGGTGAAAAGGACTCTAGAAACACGTGACCGTTTGGTGCTACCCACAGTGGGCGATTTCCATGATCTGGTCGGAGTTGCATCTGAGAGCGATAATCCTTGGCGCCATATTCGTCTGTGTTGATGTTCTCATCGTTAGTTTCAGCATTTTTGGACGCGGCGCCCGGTACCCCATCCGACTCACTTGCGTTGTCCATGCTGTCATTGTCATCCACCAGCTGGGTGAACGCTTCATCTTCGACGCGTCGCTTTTTAGCTGTTTGAATGCATAGAAATTGTACCAGGAAAACCAATTACTCTGGTCAATGCTTACCGAACTTCTCGCCCGTATTTCGGTCTTTTTTCGATTTCTTTGGCGGAGCCATTGTTTCTTAGAAACTGTTTTTCATTAATAAAGCAGCTGTTAACACAGTGTTGAGTAAGTCACAACCAAAACGAAAAAGGCGCGAATAATGACAAAAGTTGACAGCATCACTACTTGAGCTGCTTGACTTATTTTACCGAATAATAATATTGAGTCAACTTTGTAATTTAACAGTGCTACTTACGTTTTAACAACAATCGGCATGATAACGTCGACAAAAGCTGGTTCACCTATAAACTGTTTATGAACGTAGGCACTTTTAAACGTTGCAATTATTGTTGCAGTATTTTAGCTATGAATGAACAATGAACATCATAAGCGTTGCCACATCACTTTAAAACAGCTGTTTTGCCTGTGGCTTTTAACAGGCAGCTAACAGTTTTGTTAACATCTGTTAAATTTAAAAATTAGCAAATATAGGAAAACACTAGTTTGATGTGCTTTGTTAAATCATTCATCTTTTTATTTAAATATTAAAAGTTCTACTATGTGCCGAAGTGAGCCAAAGCCCAAAAAAGAGTTGTGGGCGTTCTTCCGTCAACATTTATGGAAAATATGTTTCGCTATTGGCATACTCGATTTGGCGCATGCAATTTATTTTGTAGTCCAAGCGACAATTTCGCTAATCGTCAGAGTAAGTAAGTCAGTTAAACAACGATGGCTAAGACCATTTTACTAGTAAATCAATTTACAGTTCAGTATTTACTCAACTTTGGCGTTATTTGGTACAACATTTTGGGTACTGATTGTCGTTCTGCTAATCGTTGGTCTGTGGAAGGTTTGTAGTTATAGTGTTAATTAAATCCAGTAAATCACTAACGTCAAAAATTGCATAAAGGAACGTCCTCCGTTGGTGAAAGCCTGGATTATCTTCTCAGTATCCGGATTTATTGCGGACATAGCATTCCTAATATGGGGAATTGCGGAATCTATAACCGTCGATTGGGATCATTTAAACGAGTTTACAATTGTATTTGTTGGAATTTGTAAGATGATACATCTTGTTCATGTCCAGTGATCTTTTACGCTTAACTTTCTTATAGTTGTTGAGGTCATCTGTATATACTTTGTGGCTAGTTTCTATTTGAGTATGGATCCGTGTCGACTTGTCGATGAGCCCGAAAAGGGTAAGAAAAAAAAGAAACATCTCGATGATAAGGCGTGTTCGGGTAAGAGAAACCCAAACGTAAAAAGAAACATCATTATTTTTTGTTCGTATACAGATAAAAAAAATAAGACCAACAAGAAGCAAGATGCAAGCAGCAAGAAGCCGGTCAAGAAAACAAACAAACCAGAGAAGAAAAAGAAACCTGGGAAAAAATAAATGATTTTCGTTTTGGTATTTTAATGAAAAGTTCATAATTTTTAATACTTGTCATAGTAGGCCATAAGTCCTGAACATACAATAAATATATTTTTAATATAAATTCATATCTGTACACGTTATCTTTCATACATCTTTTAAAGATGCCTAAAGATGCACCGAAACGCCAAACGCTTTTGCAGCGAATATTCGAGATTCATAAAGTATGTTATGTTGTTGCTGTTTGTGATATAGTTCAGTCTATATACTTCATGGTTGAATCAACAATTTCGTTGGAATCGGAAGTGTGTATTATTGCTTTGGGTATACGAACAATGTACTAACTAATTCGGCCCGTAGGTAAATCTTATCACAATACTTGCGTGTGTGGGCTCAAGCTTTTGGGTTTTGATGAGTATCCTACTTCTGGTGGGTCTGTTTAAGGTTTGTACTGTAAACTTTGTACTGTAAACTTACTTTCTATAAATTTTCTTATTGAGTTACAGGCTCGAAGCCGGTTAATAGCCTGTTGGATGATTTTTTCGATAATTGGCATAGTTGCGGACATATCATTTTTTATCTGGACTATTTGGGAGTCTGAGGAGGTGAAATGGAATGAAATTGTGCACTTTAGCGTTCTGTATTTGGGCATAGGTAACTTGAAAATAACATTTCAAATAATGTTTCGTTGGCAAAAATAAATATCTTGTCTTTTGCAGTTGTTGAATGGCTCTGTGTTTTTGCCATCCACCAATTCTACTTAAAGACAACTCATATCCATTATCAAGTCGCAGGAACCCCAAAGAAAGAAGAAATTTCAACATATCAATACGAGTTTCAACATCCATCAGGCCGTCGTCCGACGGTTAGGCCTAAAAGGTGCATATAATAGATATCTCCTAACTAAAATACATAAACTAAATTATTATTTTTTATCTACAGTAAGCAAGATCAAATTGATAGAATACAGAAGGAAGCAAACGAAAAAGAAAAGAAAGCCGGAAAAACTACAAAGACAAACGATAGCAAAACGACGAAAGATAATCGTCGTAATGTTAAAAAAGGCGGAAAAAAATTATCAATATAGATTTACTTCTCTTTTAAAATTCAATCACTTGTAGGCTTTGTACATAAAACTTAAAGATTTCGATTGGTATTTGCTGCCCATTGCAATTTAGTGCCCAACGCCAATGCCTAAATCTATACGAATCTAACAGCACAAACAATAATAATAATTGAGTTAGATAGTATTCTCATTCGTTTTGTGTTTATTCTTGGTTTTTTTGCTGTCGTTGCTGTTCTGCCTTAGCCAACACGAACTTTGACTTGTCAGAGCCAAGTTGTCAATGGTGAAAAATCTAATCTCCAAACGGCTATACGGAAGTTGACAAAACAAATACGGTAAATGAAAGATGGCCAGAAAACGCGACGCAAAGCACCAGAGCGAATGTACAGTGGACTAATATTATCAAACATGTGGGATTATATATATTTGTTGCCTTAAACAATTTTATAGTCGTTTATTTTAATGCTTTATTGCTAAAAATATGAATGTTTTCTAGGTTATTGTTTATAATTGTAAGCTTTATTTTATTTTTGGACTTGTAACGGTTCTGTTACGGTAATCGAAGGGCATTGACTAACAAGCAGCAAAGAGGAGTTGGCAGCGATTGCCTCCCAAAACTTCTCGCCTACCCCCTACATTTGTGAAACAAAGTTCTTATCATCATTACAGCTTTGATTTAGTGTACAGTTTAGAGCTAAATTTCAATTAATATAGTAGAATATAGCTCAAATATATGCCGATTGAGAATGGAAAGCAACAATTCTCAATCATATTTGGTAGTTTGCAGCTATGCAATCGCGTGTGTGGATTTCGTGTCCGCCGTCCTCTTTGCCACCGTCTCGGGCATACAATATGCACATCACGTAAGTCATATTTGCTTAAATTGTTCAAGTTAAGTCCACTAACTGATGATAACTGTGCAGCATCACTGGTCATCACTGATGGCTCTGATCTTCTCAATCCTGTGGATATGCATCATTTTGACGCTGCTTCAGGGAATTCGTTTGCGTTACTTGACCTATGTGCGCTACTGGTTGGTATTTACCTGTTTTGGCATTATGCTGGATTCGCTTCTACTACTTTATGGACTGACACTGAATGTATCCTTCGATTGGGAGGGCGTCCAAATAACTTTACTGCCTTTTGCTGGCTTAGGTGAGGGCTTTGTTTAATCTTTAACAAGTTCGATGATTATATCCCATTTCTTTGCAGCTGTGGAGATGACTTTTGTTTACGTTATCTACGTTCTCTACTTGGATATGGTTGACAATGAGCTGTGGATACCACTAACCGGTAAAAGAGCTCCAGGCGGTTGTACTGAAAGTTCCAAAAACACCAACAGCAGCAGTGAAGCTGAACGCAAAGAACGCAAGCGTCTTAAAAAGTCGAACAGGCGTGAGCATAGAGCAGCTCAAAGGGAGCAGCAACGCAAGCACAATAAAGGCCCAGTTTAGCAAACCATGTTTTTTATGTCTATTCACAAGGATGCCTAGCATTTCTTGTGCTTCATATATTATAATACAGTCGATACAGCAAATTTAATCATGATTGTGAATCAGGAATCTCTCTTATATTGTGTTTACGCCGTTGCCGTTTTCGATTTTCTTTGCGCAATGCTCTTTGCTGCGCTAAGTATGGCCAAGGTCCATACTCATGTAAGTCATAATTTGCATAGGAAAATTGTATAATAATAACATACATTCTATAGCTGAGCTGGCTTACAATTTTTACTGTTTTATTTGGTATTTTCTGGCTAACACTGATTGGTGTGCTTATCTTTGGCATCGTTAAGGTAAGTTTAAATCAAACCAGATTTATAATAAGTTATTTGTACTCTATTTTAATTTTTTAGCGTAACTCGAAACTGATTAAATATTGGCTGATCTTCGCATGCGTTGGCATGTTTGTAGAGACTTGTCTGATAATATATGCGTTTTTAAGCCGGAGCCACTTCCAAAAGGGTGTGGCCAAGAACAGTGTGACACTCTTACTTGGTTTACGTAAGCAACAGCTTAACAAATTCACTTAGAGAAATGTTTACTAGTACATCTTTCTCCTACAGTTGTGGAATCCATTTTCGCGTTTATTATCTTTCAGTTCTACCAGGCGCTTGTCCGATGCCATGATAAGAAATGTGTACCTCTGTGTGAAACACTCGAAAATCAATGCCAAGAACAGTCCATACAAACGGATATGCCACAACCAGACCCACAGCCAGAGCCAGATAAGTTGAATCGAAAAAAATCCAAACGCAACAAATGCCGCATTGTACATGCTCGAGATGCAAGTAATATCTGCAATTGCGGTCCCCCATTTCGATCATAGAACAGCTGCACGAATGCCCAAAAAATTTGTTTTGTTTTATTAATAGTTATCATTTTGTATATGTAATGTTAAATTAAATTTGTTAAAGCTTAGTATTTTTTTGTGTTCCCAGTTTGCAGATAAGAGATTCACTTAAAGCATCATCAGCAGCAAATACGTCAAGTATGGTGAGTGCATCACCTTTTAGTGTCTTGCCTTTTGTCTAGCCGGTGAGCGCTATAAAATAATAACATTTATTATGCACACGCGCACATTTGCCAGTGTTAAAAACAAAATCCTTTTAAAATAATTTGCACGGCAAAACAGCAAGGCGGCAAGACAGCAAGACGGCAAAACGGAAACGGAAACATCAACTCATAACTTGAAGCTCGTCTCCGCGTTGCTGGCTTTGGCAAGCAGCGAACTCTTGTCTATTTATGCAAAAAAATGTGTGCAAATTTACATACATACGCATACACACACACACACACGTGTATATACTTATAATGTCAGACTGATGAAATACGTGCGGTACGGTAAGCATACACAGCCACACACATACCCCACCACCAACACACACGTACGCCTGATGTCAAATATGATTTACTTTTGCCGCACTTATTTCGTACACAGTCAGCTCGTGTCGCTCGCTTGGGTGCCACAAAATCTTTTTTAGAATTTTGATACATAAATATTTTTACGTCACACGAAAAAAATAGAAAATAAAATTCATTTAAACAAATCTTTGTATTAAACTTGGAAATGGTGAGCGCATTAAATGGCTTTGGTGTGGCTATTGGCTGCGTGGACATCGCTGGCGCTGTACTATTTGTGCTCTCGATTATTTATATGATGTCTAAAAAAAGAAATGAAAGGCCAGTACAAATGCAGCTGCTTGTGCAGGTGGAGCAGGGATATGCGGCAGGTGAGAAAGTTTCACATCACATCACTTGTGGTCCAGTAACTTTTAAGTAATCCATTTGTAGCACTGTATGGCAACGGAGTAAGCCAGTGGATGCTTAACACTTATCTGTTCATATTGAGTGTGTGGATTTTTGTTTCATTGCTCATGATTACCGGCATTTTGCTGGTGAGTAGTGTCTTAATGTGATTTATGTCTAATGTGGCACATTCATTTATTGAGAACGGATTGATTTTGCAGCACAAGCCACAGCTGATGCTGTGTTGGATTTGCTGGTGCGTGGGTGGACTCGTATTTGATATGATATTTGTGGTTTTATGGATCTATGAGTTAGTTTTTGGCGATTTAATTGAGGCATTAACAAACATTTTAATATCATTGTTGACTATCGGCAAGTTTTTTTAAATCGCATATTGAGCACATGCTAATCCCTTTATATTTTTTAGCTATTGAATTTGGTTTCATATATGTTGTATTCAATATTTATTTGAATCTTATGCAACCACCCACCGAGAGCAAACCATTCAAAAATCAAATGTTGCGCTTTTTACTTTAAATGTAATTTTTGTTTTATATTTTCGAACAATAAAAAATTTGCACATATATTTTAACTCGTATCGCTACTCTTCCTTTTGCTCGTCTTGATTCGGGTCAAGCTGTTCCTTTTCATTCTTTTCAGGTTTATCCAAAAATAAGTAAAATCTATAAATAATCAATATTATGCCGATACGGGACAGTACTTGGCCAATGAGTGAACCATATTCGTCAACAAGCAGCTGTTGGAACTCTTCCTTGCTTTCGTACTTTTCAGTGAAAAAGTATTCATATATTTTATAAAACATTAGTCCAACCGACTCCCATTTTATTTGAATGTAGGCCGTTAGCAGCCAGAGTTTAATGAGATGTTTGTTACGCTGTTAGTTAAAATCTTAAATCTTGTACCCTTAATTGTTTTACTTAAATACTTACGCTAATGATGCCAACTGCCAAAGTGCCAAAACAAATGACCTTGAACATTTCACCAATCAAATGCATAACATCCGTCAAATTATTCTGTTTCAAACGAAGTTTTAACACTACCAATTTGACTTGGGTATATGATGATTGCTTACCCTTAGGAATGAGCCAAAGTATGCAATTTGGACCATGGTTAGAGCTGCATCAAAGCCCTCATATACAAGCGCCATGTATCCAGCGCCATTGACAATAATCGACATTTTCTTAAAAATTTTTAATAATTGTTGCTGTGAGCTGAGAGATGTTAATTTTATTTGGGAGACTTATTTTAATAGAGAGCCTACTGATGCTTAACATATACTGAGAGAGTTCAACTTGCTTTTGCGGCCATCTTATATATTCTCTAGTTAGATGTTCTAAATCTTGCGTTTAATTGCATATTCATTATCAAGAGAGTTATTTGCGGCACGTGGCTGTCATGAGGGAAAGCTACAAGAATAAGGACCTACTTTGCCATGCTTTGGCCGGCGCCATTTTTTATGGCACACTTTATAGTTGCTTTGTGTTTTGCTTTCGAGTGCTTTGTAGTTTTTAATGGTCTGCCACACGGAAATTGATTCATTTCCGTTTTTGTACAGCAGTTCCGTTCGGAGACTGTCGCTTATGAAGTAGACACGAAATCAGCTTAAAGCTCACAGCGAATAATCCAATATTGAAATGGGCTTAGTACAAAATCAAATTCTTATGCCATGGCACATTCAAATCAAAGGCATTGTCAACTGCCAAGCTGCCAAACTGTCACTTGCAACTCGCTGTTCAGCATAAATAAAAATACATATTTATTCTTTAATAAAGAGTATCGTGGACCGCTGCTTGGATGCCATCGACGCTGCTCTGCTCTGCTCTGCATTCCATTCCACTTCACTCTCCACGAATCCCAGTGGCTGCTCAAATTTATTGTTTGCAAATTGAAATTTTTGTCGACACGCACGAGCAACGGCAAAATCCATTGGGAATGCCAGGCACGAGGCAGCTCCTCCTGGTAGCATCTCGAGCCAGCACAAAGCTTGTCAACTTCGGCAATGGCTTGGCTTGGATAGCCCTGCGGATGGGCAGCTCATCATGAGTTTTTAGTATTTATAAAGATTTTGTTGTGCAATATAACATACTTTTTATAGCAGCCTTAGAAGAATCCCAAGCGAAATAAAAGAAGAGCTCAATATGTTGAAAGAAAAGCAGCTCATAGGGTTTTTAGAAAACTATGAAATGAATTAAGATGCAAATTGCGTTCTTAACAATGAATGCTGTTTCAATCTAGCTGTGTTTTTTGAGCTGTTTTTTTTACAACAACTTGTTAATATTGAACAAAGTTATGTCTGTGGAAAGTTCTGAATGTTAATCATTATTGATCTTAGTTCGTTTCACTTTTTTTTTGTGGCGCCGTATTTCATTTTGTTAACTGCCGAGCAATACAAAAGGTGAACGTGAAGAGCATCTAAATTGCGAAGTCTACACAGGAAATTGATTGATTTCCGCATTTGTGCGGTAAATAACAACAAAAAACCAAACGAATTAAATCAGGGTGTACAATAAAATTCAGTTGATTCAGTTGAACTTACTTTCATAAACTCCGTGCAGAGTTGGAAGTTAGCACTGACACCATTTGAGCCATAATTTTTGGTTGCAATTAGCCGTTTATGTAGTTGGGCACTTTGTTGCACTTGCAACCAAATGCTGTCTATGTCAGCTACTGTTCGTTGTGTGTGTGTGTGTGTGTTTTTTGGGGCTGTAGGGAGGGATGCACCCTGTAGCTGATATGTATGGCAGCAAACATAAACTCAGACAAAACATGTAACGGCAGCGAACATGTTTTTGGCAAATGCAGCCAACGGGTGCCAGGGTGGCAGGATATGCGTGCCAGTCGAGGAGGCAGGAGCTGCAGGCAACTAGAAGCATGCAGCCAGCAACTAGCTGCCCGGAACTGTTTGCCATCCCCTTTGTGTTTGCATAGCCTCTGCCACTGGCATTGGCATTGGCATACTGTGCGTATGTGTGCTGCTAAAAGGAAAAGCAAATGCAAAAGCTTCACTTGTTACATGCTCGATTAAGCCGGAAATGACACCAGAGCCAACTAAAGTCACGCTTTGTATAGCTTCATATTTGGCGCTAAAACTCAACGCACACACACAAACACACACACAAACGCACAGCATAAACGTTTAATATCTGTGTGTTAGTTGCATGGCAAGGAGGCAGGCGGCAGGAAAATGTTTTACGTTATTACATGCAAAAAAGCACTTTTAACGGAAAATATTAAACTTCAAATATCCTGTTTCTGTTGTTGACCTGAAAGAAAATTTATTATAGATTTTGAGGATTTATTTACGCAGTTTGTTGCACACTTGCTATCAAAATATAAACAAACACTTAAGTTGTTACTTTATAAATGCCGAAGTGCAATTTTCGTTAGAGATTTAAGCAAGGTGTATGACAAAGGTATTTAAATAAATTCTTGGCAATCCTTTAAGTTTAAACAAAATGTTGCTTTTATTTTAATTTTAGTCAAGTTCAGTCACTTGAAATGATCTTTGTGTTACTTTGAGCTTGAGCAAAGATTGTGGAAACAATCTTGACTCATGTATATTAAACAATTTTTAAACGTGCCACCATAATAAGATGCCGCATCCTTTTGCCTTAACTAAATTATAGAGCGCACAAAGTGTCTTTAGCAAGTCGAGTAGGACAAAGCGGTTGGCAATTAGCGCTGCTCGGCACGAATCGCACTCTGACTGTAATATGGTTAGTCAGGCCAAGTCCTTTGGCAGAATGGCACAGAATACGTGCGATACACACATACACACACACATGTCACATGGCTGATATTGTTTTCTAGGACTCACTAGTAGTGGAAAGTTGTGCTTTGGTGTCGAGTTTGAGTTGACGGCGCGAAGGACATGACATGAACACACAGACGCCCACAAACTGGCACATCGTACTAGGAATTGCAAATCAGTCGACTAATGTCGACATAATCAGTCATGTCGCAACATGCGAATTCCATTAGTGGATACACGGCCGCATGTAAACAAACAAGCATTAATCAGCACAGGACATCTGTGTGTGTGTGTGTGTGCGCAAGAGAGTGAGAGAGACAACATCAGTAAAAAAGAAACTATATCAGCCTTGGGTCCAGTTTTTCACGTGTTTTTTATGCGGTCAAAGCTTTACTATTACGTATGCTTTTTTTTGTGCCATTTAATTATGTATAAGGGACGACAAAAAATGAATTTTTATGAGCACTTTATGAGTTCTCGAAATACGAACACACACAGACAGACAGAAACATATCCGGCTTGCAAATTACCCCAACTACCTTGATTTATCCCCAGATATCAATGCATTGCAGCAATGGCACTGAAAGCCGACATCTTATTAATATGCCATTCATTTGCCCGCTTCATAGTTCATTAAAGCAGGCGCAGGGCGTCCGAGCACAGTGCATCCTTCGGCGTCCTTCTTGGCCACAAAAATGCAGCCAGCAAAAATTATGCGGCTCGTTTGCCACAGCCACGTTTGCATCTTCCATGAATTGGGCTCTGGGCTCTGTGTCCAGTGTTCTGGGTCCTGGCCATTCGTTTATCCTTTTGTTCTCATTTATTTGCATGTCATTTGCTTTACTCCCTCACTCGCTCTTGCCCTCTGCCTTTTTAAGTGTGTGTCTGTTTGTGTGCGTGTTGTTGTTGTTGTTGTTGCTGGTTGTTTCTTCTTCGGTCACGTTTGCCAGGACACCAGTTACTTATAGCTGCTGTGTGCATTATCAATATGCATTGTACAACAACGTTCCACGCTTTATATTTTACCAACGTTTTCGCTTAACAACCTTTAAGGATACTTAAGTTCAGTGGTTGTGTTTGTAACGCTCATAAAATTAGCTATAAATAAAGTCTGATTTGTGTAACTAAAATATTCTTAAATTTCATTATCATCATTATGATAATCTATTCTTTCAACTAGTTAAGATTGCATTACAAACTTTGCGGACAATTTAAAAAAAGAATATGCAGACTTCTGCATAATGAAAATTTGCTATATTTCTCACACTTGCACACTATTCTGCTTATTCCATCTCTTTCTGTATTGCAGTTTTAATAACGAATTGCTTTTTTATGGTTTCCGGCTTATGGTACAGAACTGAAATTGGCAAGAAAAGCAAATTCGTAGCAAGGCAAATTCTTTAATCATGTTTGGTGTATTTATACTATGTTTGTGTTTTATTTAAAGCTGCATTTGATTTACTTTTTCTTTTTTTTGTAGTTGTAGTTGTCGTTGTAGTTGCTGCTGCTGATGTAGCATTGTTGCTTTGTTAGCCAAGTCAAGTCTGGGCCAGCTTCCGTTGCTGGAGTCGCTGCCGTTTCTGTTGTCTCTCTACTTCAGCCGCTGCCCCAGGCATACCAGTTCCCTGTTCCCATTGCCGTTGATATTTGTGTGCGAAGCGTAATTAGTGCACATAGCATAAGGCGCACTTCCTTTACGCGCGGATCCTGTTGTTCTCTGTATCTGAGTAGATGGCATTTGTTGGCATCGTTGACATTGCCTGGCACTGCGCTGCTTTCCATTTGTAATCACTTTCTGTAAGCTCCAGCGCTTTGTTCTAAGAATTTACTAACTGGACATGGACAGCAGCAGAGAACGACGAAACACACACTAACACATACAATTACGACAGCCTCGCTGCTTATGTTGCTGCTATTTTAATGCCAACAATTTTGTAATTTCGGACGCATTGAATTTCTGCTGTTTGTGGGTCTGGATATCAAACGCTGGTTAAATGCAATGATATTAAATTTATCTGTTAGCCAAATAAATGGCAATATTGCTTAGAATTTTAGCAAGTGGAAAAGCAAAATTGCTCAAATATTTTGATAGCAATATATTCATCCAAATATGCAAGTGTTTGTGAAATTATATTTCGAGTATTTAAATTGAATCACATCTTAATTGGAAGTGGGTAATGGAAAGGATATCTCTAAAAGCTTTCCAAATTTTAATATTTTATATTTTATAAAATAAAAAAATCTTAGTTAAAGCTTGCCAATAAATCAATATGATAGTTATTAGGTTATGATTGTCTATTCCATTATTTTTTGTTATACAGTTTAGAACACAATTGAATTGTGATTTCCCTTAGATGTTTCAACTTTCAATGCTAATTGCTATTTGGCAAGTTTCACGATTTGATTCAAACTTTGTTTCCCACTGGGCACTGAAAGGATTCAGTTCTACATTCCTGTCCCTCTCGGCCGTTTGCTTCGGCCATTGTTTGAGTTCACGGAGCCTGGCCATTAATTTCACAATTAGCTCGGCAGCTCGGAATTCACAAGAGAACTAGCCACCTGACGGCAAACTCAAGGCAAAGAAGAAATCCAAAGAAGCTTTAATTAATTTTCCCTGTTGCTGCTAATTTTTGCAAGTGTTTGTTCGTCGCTGTCTTTGCTCAACTATTTGCTGAAAACTTGTGTGAGGCATTCTCGAAATGCCTAAGAAAACACGCTAAAAACTGCGCGGACAACTACCACTTAAACTGGCCAAATGCTGCAGCTGTTTACTGTCCATTTGTGCGCACCTCTGACAAACGCCCACATTGCAGCTCCCAACGATTTTTGCTGACTAACTTTTGACACCAACAACAACCACAGCACAGCACAGCACAGCATTAGCGACAGCCACAACAATAGAGTAGTGCAAAAGTGAAAAAATATGTAAATTTATACATTTGAGGGCGGGCTTGGCTTGGCAGCTGGCAGGCTCAATATTTTATTTATGTGTGTGGCCACCTTTTGCATTTCGCCTGGCAATAACAAAATATCCGCTGCGTGGCTACGTGAGCTTCACAGCGAAAAATTTTGTGCTGACGCCGCATTGTCAACTTTCACTTCAGCTGCAGCTGGTGACACCAACACCCACACACACACACACACACATTAAGCCACAAATAGATCCCTGGCATGCGCCATAGCCTGGCATTAGCAGCGTATAGTCGAATATTCTTGATAACTCATACGCAACGTGGTACGCAACAGCATTCGTATTCGCACTCGCATTCACATTTCATTTTCACTTTAACTTCAATTGTATGAAACGAACAAAAAAAAAAGTTATGTAAAAGTTTTCGTTGCCGTTTTGTGGTGGTTTCTGTTGCTGCTGCTTTTTTGGCTACCCGCCGTTGATGTAATGAAATTTTGTGCAATTGTGCGGCAACAAGAAATCCATTAAAGCGTATTTTTGGGGAAAAAGTTGTTGGGTCCAACGATTTCACTGATTGATTGGCATCAACATTGTGCAGCGCCAAGAAGCGAATCCGGAGATGGCAGAAGCGATGCCAAAAAGAGACTGTGGAGCCCAGTTGGGCGTATTTTGTGGGATTTCTGTCACCCGCTGTTAATGCTGCCCAAAATTTGCTGAGCGTGTGTAAGACAATAAAAATAATTGAGTGCGCTGTTGCTGTTGTTGTTGTTGTTACACACAGTGCCCCTTGTATTTTGATTGTCAATGTAGTGAAAATTGTGTCGCCTGCTCCAACAATTGAGTGTGCCGAGCCGAACTGCCCCGATTGGGGCTAGTAGATAAGCCCAAGTCATTACCGTGTAGCAGTTGGCCAGTTGTTGTTCTCCTGCCAACTATGTATATATGTTTGTATGTGTACACACACACATGTTGATGTCAAGCTTGTCTGGCCGAGACATGGAACTTGGCTATTTGCCGTAACAAACCCAATTGCCATAAAGCAGCAAACTCATTTAATTTTCTTGTCTGTGTGTCCGAATGGGTGTGAGTATGTTTTTTGTTATCGTTATTGTTATTGTTATTAGCAGCACTTCAAAGTAGCGTGTGTATAGTAAAAGTTAAAGCACCAACAATCAAAGCGACTTTTAGAACTGCACTCCATTTTATTTAGATAATGTTTTTCAGTTGCAACTTAAGTACTTTTCAAGTGTCAATTTGCGTTCCTTTTAAGTTTTAAATGAGCAAGGATATTTAATTAAGAGTCATTAATTAAATTTGCCTCTAAGCTGCTTAGAACATTTGCTGTGACCTGTGATTTTCAACATTTTCAAAAAACTCAAGTGAATTGCGTGGCGCATCATTAAACTGCTCAAAATTGCGTGCCAAAATGGCAGCTCTCTGTCTCTTCCGTTTTTCGCTTTCAATTGCTTTGCAACTCTTTTTTCGCTTTACGTCTCCTTTTCCTTTCTTCTCACTGAACCCAGTTGTCATTTGCGCTCTTTTTGCGCTATTTATTTTTGCTGCTTCAACAAACAAAGCCAACTCTCTCTCTCGCTCTCTTTCTTTTCACAGGACTTGCATAATTTGCATGGCTAAGCGGGCAAAGAGTCGTCAAAATAAAGCTAGCTGCCTCTTCATCCCTTTTGCTCGCCGACAATGTGGCTAAAATGTGCGTCCGTTTCATAACTACATTTTAATTGAATTATGTAAATCGCTGGCTAAAAATTAGCAGGCGCACACTATTTTTTAATGATGCATTGTACGCTTTTAATTAAAAGCAAGCGCAAATTAAATTTAATTAATCCATTTTCAGCATCCAGTACTGTGCCCGCCTTGTGGCCAACCGGGACTATACACACCGACTTTAACAATTTATCATCGTTGCAGAGGATTTGCTAGAATGGCCACACCACCCATTTTCTAGTACGATACAACACAGGAGAGGACAAAGAGCCCCTGCGGCTGTGGCTCACTTGCAAATTATGTCCATTTTGTCTAGCACACGAGACCAAAATGAGCTTCAAGTGCATGTGTGTGTGTGTGTGATTGGAAATTATGCAATAATCTATAGCCATGGCCATGCATCGGAATTGTCACTATTGGCAGCAGCGTTAGCCGAGTCGAATAGCTCAAAGGAGTCACAAAATAAGCAAACTCACACAGACAAACACACACTCACACACAGGAAAGCAGGAACAACGACCGCTTCCGCTTCCTGCTAATCTGGTGCATATGTTACGGTGCTCATTTGTGCTATAGTCCACCGGTCGATCCATCGCCGTTGTAGTGGCAGTGCTAATGCTATTATGCCAGCTTTAAGCGTTTCGTTCATTTACTCTCCTTTGATGTGCAGCTCGGTCTTGTTCAGCTGGTAAGAGCTCTTTCAGCTGGACATTGACCTGTCTTGATGTGGCGCCATCTTTCAGCACGTCAAACCAACTGTCCTTTGGCCTTTGGGGGCTGCGCTTTAATTACGCTTTATTTTAATGGCCAAAGCACAAGAGTAATAAAAAAGAGCAAAAAAATATGCAAATAAATAAACAAATTAAGAAAGAAAAAATTATGTTAATGTCATAACGAAAGCTTGTTAGTGCTGCATTAAAATTGTATTTTTAATTTAAGAAGATCTCCTAACATAAATGTTTAATAATAATGTATTGCATATAATAGAAGACTCGACAGTCTGCTTTAAGGATACAATTTACGAATCACTTTGTGTATGAAAAATAATAATTTTGTTTGTGAAACTATAAAATAATTGTCATTCATTTCATTTTAGTATTTTAAAAGCAAATCATTTAAAAAATTATTTTTTATAATCTTGCATAATCCATTGTATTGAGGCTTTAGTAAAAACTCAATTGAATGAGTGCTTTAATTAAAACAAATCGCATTTCAAAAATAATCAAAAGCAGAACAAAAAAATAAAATAAAATAAGTAACAATGAATGCTCACACATAAAAAGAAAATAAAGAAAAAGCCATACCACAAAAAAGCTACTAAAGTGAATTATGCGCTTTATAAATCAAATAAAATTTGCATATCATATGTATTTTGTGTGTGAGTTTGGTGCTATCATATTATTATCAAATGCTGGAAAACAATTACAGTCTAGGCATATAAATTATCACCACAATTATCTCACTCTACAACCTGATGAGCTTATGCAAATGTTGTATATTGCATTTGCATACAGGATCAAGCTCAAGTGAAACATAAATAAATGTGCAAAAACCATATTTTAATTTAGCTTTGCATTTAATTTGCACAGCTTTTAGAAAAATCTCACGCTACGTGAGATTAAATTAACAAATTTAAGAGCCCCATAACAGTTTACTAAATACTCATAATCATAAAAAAATAACGTTAAATTATGATGTTTGTTGAATTCTGATTTTGCAATTAAAATGTCAGTTCAGCTAATTGCGTATACGTCATGCGGTCTGTGATTATGATGGCTTAAAAAAACAAATCTAATATGCCACGCATAACAAAACTGACCAGAAAAAAAAAAAACAAAACAAAACAGAAGAACGTCAAAAGTATAATATTTTTAACATGGCAGCTAGAATCTATACCAGCTGGATGGATTTAAGCGGGAACCGCAATTGCCAATGCAGCAGCTGTCTGCATATGGATTTATCGATAAAAACCAACAACAACAAACAAAAAATAATTCCCCCTACCCCCGTTGTTGACCACTGAAAACGTAACAAAATCATGCTTTATTTATTACGCTGGTCGCGTAGCAGACAGAGATGAAGAGTGATATGAGTAAAAAATGACAGATTGACATGATATGTCAAGTTTTATTTGTAGCAAACAATTTTTAATTTATTTTTTGCCATCTAGTACAGCAATCTCATACGGAGATGTTTCTTTTGCCACACACCCACCAAAAAAAAAAAAAAAACTGATTGCAATTGTAGCTGAGCATCTTCAACACTCACACACTTAACGGTAATTGCGAGCACTCAAGTGGCGGCATTGTGTGTAAAAAGTGCTCAGTGCTCGACAGAGCAGTGTGGGTCAAAGGGAACGAGCATTCAAGTTGCAACGTTTTAAAATAATTTAACAGCATTTTGAAGCGCATTCAAGTCAACTTCCGTAGCTGTTGCAATTGCAATTGCTTTTGCTATTGCTGTTGCTGTTGCCGTTGCAGTTGCAGCTGTCTTGTCCTGGTTTGGCCATGAAGCTGCCGTCTTCTGTTGGCCAAGCCAGACGATTCTGCAATTTGTCATTTGGGCAAATAGTACACACATAAGAGACAAACGGTGTGTCGTTTGTTAGTCTGATGCAAGTGTCAACAACAGCACGGAGAGGTGCAGGGGGGAAATAGTGTGAATGGAAACAACTGTCGGCGGATAATTGAATGAAATATTGTTGCCAAGCTAAGCACAGCTCAACAGCTTGCCAATGCAATCAGAAACCAACTTATTATTCATTCATAATTCCTGAAGATCAGAGTGCTCCACAACCCAACTAGACTGACTTCAGGTTGAAACAGCTCTTAAGAATGAAAGCTTCAACAGCTTGTTCTCATTATAAGCTGCATTAATACAGCTTCAGTTAGCTTCGTCAGTTCGCTTAGTAAACTCCCTAAGCTTAAGACTACTGGCACTGTAAGGCACTCACAAAGCAATTAAGCAAACATTTTGTAGGTGAAAACATGTTCGCAAGGCGTTTGCTCAATTTAGCGATCAATTAAATAGCACTTCCGAAGGCTACAGTTATGCTGAGCCATGCATTTCAAGTGGCCAAGGAAATTGCACTTAAGTAGATTTTTTTCAAAAAAATAATTGCTTTCATTATCATCAATGGGCGGCGTTCGCTTTAGTATCGGCTTTTGCCGCGATAGCAGCTTTAGTAGCTGCTGCTGCTGCTGCTGTTTTCATCCCATATTTAAATATTCATTGAGAATATACACACAAACGTAGTCGTCCTTTTAGACCGCACACCGCTCAGCTCTGTAGTCCCCGTTGTCAAGTGTACTATGCAAATAAGTTTGGGCATACAAATTGGCAATTGGTTAAAGGATTTCGGGCCAAGAGGGGGTTGCGGATTGTAGGGCTACTCTCCTTCGTTTGCCAGCTGCCCCCCGCTCAAGTGGAGCTTTGAGTTTGCTATTGATCTTTGTTGCTTTGTTTTTCATTTGTCTACTTGCGTATAGCTCAATTTCATTGGCTGCGCTTTGCTGTGCGCTAAGTTAGCTGTGAACAAAATGCTTGAGAGTGGATAGAGAAATAGGTTGGCTGGGTATGAAGCTGACAGGCTTAAAGACATTGCAACATCGTATCGTTTTGTAGGCAACTTAAGTGCTTCATAATAATTTAACATGCTTGCTCACCCGCCCGTCTCTGCTCCGAATGCCATCTGGCCGCTCAGCTGCTCAGCCGCTCAGGTGTTCTCGAACTTTTCGCCAAGTTTTTCGCGTTGTCTCTCCTCGTGGAGACATTATGGAGTAGAGCCAGAAGAAGAATAGTGAAGAGCATTGGATTCCATGCTTTGTTTTTGGTATTTTAATTAAAAAACTGTCGTTAGTTGAGCTCGAAGTTTAAATTAAACAAGCTGAGTGCCTTTTCATCTCTCCTTTTCTCTCTCTGGAGTCGGCAAAGGCTTAGTTGCTCCCATGAGTCGCGGCTATATATCCAATCATGTTTCAAGTTTCATTGAAGTATTGTCAATCACTCGCTTTAAAAAACCTTTGAAACAAAAACTCTTGCTACAGAAACTAATCAACATTCTCCCTTTCAATGTAGTAGTTTGTTGTTGTTGTTGTTAAGCTCATGGGACGACAACTTTTTGTTGATTAGTTTCTTATATTTTATTAAATGTGGCTTATGCGCTGACTAAACTTCATCTTTGTGAAAAGTTGGACTGATTAAAATTATTATTATTATACCACAATTTTTTTTGTTGGCGCTAGACTCGGTGGATTGTTAATTATGGAAAATATTGTTAATCACTGAACACTAATCACTTTATTAATCAGATTACGTGCTGCACGCACACCAACACACATACACACACACACACAGCTGTATGTGTGGGCGTGGCAAAGCGCCTTTGTGCCTGATTAGCCATCAGCCAGCTAATTTGCACACTGATGGCATCTTTTATGGGAGCATTGAGCAGCAAATTCTTCGAAACGGGCCAAGACCAAGTATGGGCCAAGCATGTTGATTGGCATAATTAGTGCCGTGTGTTTGCTGTGCGAGCTGTGTGTTTGTGGGTGTGTGGATGTGTGTGCACACACTCGCTATAATACTATTTAATTAGTTTTGAAGCCAGGCTGCATTTATTAAGCGATCTGATGCCAGCAGCACAAACACTTTCAACAACAACAACAATATGTAAAGTTAGTGTTAGTTAAACTTGTGGCAAAAACACGCACACGCACACACACACACATACATAGATTACACACATATGTGGATGGAGCTATATAGCAAGCAAAATGTAATGAAAGCCTGGCAACAAAAGATAAGCGCTCTCAACCATAATGGTGTGTTTGTGTGTGTGTGTAAATGTTTTGTTGCAACAGTAGATAAGAAACTCAACTCATTTGGTTAAGAGTGCTTTACGCAAATTGTATCGAGCAGCACTCGAAGCGCATATTAACTAAATTTTAGTTTCAAAACAAAACCCATTAAAGGATGATGCAAGCGCAGCAGCAGCACGGGAAAATAAACTCAAAGATGTAAAGAGTGGCAGAGGGTGTTGCAACAGATAAAAGCTCTCGTGTATTTGGGTGTAATCACACCTTACGCTGTAAATACGCTGCCCCGGGGATTTACATGAAACAATTAAATTAATGGAAAACTTCGCTTTTTGCAACGAAGTCGCAAAAACGCTGCGTTGAAGCGAGCTGCTTTGTATGTTCGTAGCTAGCAGATGGGTATGAAGTTTGGGGGTTAGATTGGGAGCTGGTATTTGACTGATTAGTCATTTCGAAATGGTAACTCTGCAAATGCCAGCACGTGATGATACAAATGGGCAATGGGCGTGGCATCCTAGCATCTCTCTCTCTCTCTCTGTTCACCTGCATTAGCCAACTGCACGTTTCTGTAACGACTGGGTTGACTGTAGTACTAGGACTACATTGTCGTCTTTTCGCCACTCCATCTCATTCGTCCTGTTCTCAAGCAATGCGAATGCTTTTGTGTATTCATGCTGTCACTCATTCAGTTGCACATTCATTCATTCATTCATTTGGTGCAACATTGTAGCTGCTGTAGCAACAACAATGATGGCATCCATCTAATGAACGTGGCAACAAAATGCTCGCATTGCTACGTTACCTTTTATTTCGCATTCCTTTCACAGGGGCAGGCTGGCAAACCAGTCAGCTCGTCAGTCCGTCCATCAAAACGAGTGCATCAAAGTCCCATGATATTTCCATCAATTAAACTGATATTATTGCTGTTCTGACTGTTTGTGGCAGAAGCGAACATACGAACACGTTAGATATGCTAACAACCAAATGCATTAAAATCGTGAATACAAGCCCAATTCTCGAGGGATAAACACACACACACACACAAATGAGTTTGAGCCAAGCAAACCAATGTGCAATTTATCTTTAGCCCAGAGCTAGTCAGCACAATTCACGTTGCACAATGCAAATTTCTGGCTGCCCGACTAAGTAGCACACAAAGTAAAACCCCGGCAAGAACAAAATATAGAAAAAATGTGAGATATATAGCAAAATGAATGGCAAATATATAACAGCGCAAAAGTTCAAACAATTGTATAAAATGAAAAATTCACAGCGGCTACTTCAGAACTTTTGTTGATTTTTGGCTTGCCAGTGAGCATGTGACGTATCCATTTACATAGCTCCAAACTCTACAAAATATATATATATATATTCATATGTATTTTATATATCTCTTTTTAAGTTTCTTTCAATCTTTTTTATTTCTTGTTAATTTAGCATAAGTGACGAGTGAGCGCTTTGGGGAAAAAGTTCGATTTAGATTGATTACAGCGTAACAATTGTTGGCATTTCCTTTTTTGCGATGTAGTTTATTTTATTGTTCACAATTCACACGTTTTTGACTTGCTTACTTTAAAGCAACATTATTTATATGAATTTTATGTGTGTGCTGAAATCACAGTTTATTATTAGCATATAAATATTTGCATGCACAATATCGAAAAATTCTTTTTTTATATGTTATAATTATGAAAGTGACGGCTTTGACATCTCAGTTTTATATTATTATTCATTTAAATCGAATCAATTAATGCAAATGTGTTATACATGGCGTATGATTCATAATTAGGCATAATTGCATAATTTGGTATTTGATACACTGCTCCAATGGGGAATATTGGGTATGTCATGGGATTTGTTTATCATCCTCAAATCATAGCTCATGACTTTAACAAAAAGACATTATTGTCATTAGGTAGACGAGCAATCTGTATAAAACGTTGTTTAATGGCCCACTGTGAAGCGACAGGAAAAGGCAATAGCATCTCAACCGAGTGGCATCAATCATACGATACGTAAACCGCAATCCGAAAGCCGCCAGTCGAAAGCCATTTTAAGCTGCATATTTATTGCTAAGCAGAGCGGGCAACAAAAAATTTGCAACAGCCCCATGAATTGGGAGATACAGAGAGAGAGAGAGAGAGAGAGAAAAAGGCAGGCAACATGCAAAATGTTGCAGCTGCGTGTGCAGCAAACGATAAGCGAGAAACAGAGCTGGCTGCTCCCAAGGGTTGCCAGCGACGAGATATGCATGTTAAGTTGCGTAAAGCAAAGTTATGACCGGACAGGAGTTGCAACACCACCAACACAGCAGCACCAGCACCAGCAGCAACAGCAGCAGCATCAGCGTTGTAACTGTAACTGCGGTTAAGTCAACAAATTAAAACTTTTTTAATGCCACCACCCACCACTAGCCCCACACACATACACACAAACAGTGCAACTCCATCTGCGTATCTAATGCAAAGTTTGTGGGGGAAAATGAGCCGAGTTTGGTGTATGGCTTAGCGGGGGTTACCAGAACTTATGCACGAGTTATGTGCATAAAACCTGGCAAGGCAGCTGCAGCAGCAACAGCAGCAATAGCAGCAGCGCCAGCATCAGAAATAAAATATGATTTAATTAAAGTTTCGCACGTGGCTTGTTTGTCTCTCTTTCTGTCAGTCTGTGCCTTTCGGCCAGAGACTATCATAATTTTAATTCAATTTACGCTCAGCTCGCTCAAATGTAAATTGAGTGTTAAAAGTTTGTCGAGAAAGGTTGGATTTTTCATTAACTTTCAGCCGGCCATTGCGAACGGGTCAATTTGTAGGGTACGTTTATTTAAGGCATATAAATAAGAGATTTTGGTCCGAGCATGTTGCTCATTTGTTGTACCAGCTGGATTTCCCCATTGGCCACGCCCACATCTCTGTGGGTATATAAATTGTTTATACGAACAGTCCACTCAGACTCGATGTAAAAAGGGGTGCCAGCTCTCAGCTATATAAATTGCTTGTGAAATTGAATCTTTATGGTTCAGCTGGAATATTTTGGCAGATAGTCTATAAATTATGGCCACAAAGGGCATACACACAAAAGTTGTTCATCTTTTGTGCTTTTTTCATTTTCATTTTCGCAGGAATTGGGGTAAGAGCGGTGATATTGTTTTTGCTTGTTTGCCCAAATAACGAGTGTCTGTCTGTCTCTTTCTTTTCTCACATATGTTATTGCCAAGTTTGTTATTCTTTTGCTTTGCTATTGTTGTAAATGATTATCTTTGGGCTCATGTCGTTGGATTGTACGTTGAAGTGCCACTGTTTTGTGTGGCTCTGCAGTTTTGTGGCTGCCAAATAGTTGCCAAATTAGTTTGCAAATGTTTTTATCTGCTAGCCCTTTTGGGCCGTCCATAAGGTTCCCATGTGGCGGATACGCAATATTTCGAATAGCACATTTTTGCTTGTTATTTGATGAGTTTTGCGGCAAGGAAACACAATGCTGTTGCTGAAATATGTGTGGGGCTTTGGCCCTTTTAGATTTGTGTAGCATTTCGAATGAAAAACACAATTAGTTTTCATAGCAAACATATTACCCAAATCGTTATTAAAAGTTTCCAATGACTCTTGATAAGCAAGTTGAAAATGCTATAATTTTCAAGTCTAGCATTACCGCACATTTGCATTTTTGACTTTTGTTAGAAGTATATTACAAATTATTCAGCACTTGTTTATAAACCATGAACAGAATCCGTCAGTATGTACGTTTTATACTTTTGCCATGCTGTGTTAAAATGCTAATACAATTTTCATAGCATACTTAGCGGCTCATTTGCATGTTTACTTATTTCTGCTACTTCAAGTGGTTGGCACATTTGTAAATATGTTTTTTTTTTTATGGCTTAGACGTGTTGTGCATCATCATAAGTTGAACTCATTTCGCAAATGTTGTCTGCTTGATGGCTTGATTTATGACGCAAATATACAAATTACCCTCGAGACGTGGCGGTCTCAAAACAGCGACAGCTGCTCATTATCAATATGTTTGCATATCAAACATGTTTGTGGGTTTATTAAATGTCAAGACCACGTTCGCTGTCATGTTCGCTCTTAGCTTGAATTCACTTGCAACGCCACATCTAACATTCGCATTTGCAATATTCATGCAGCTTTCAACTCTTATTGTAACTAACGAGTCCGACGAGGCGATGGCCCCCATTCGCTTGCAGTTGTAAGTGTAATAAGTGAAGTGTATTTGCAGGAACATCAGCATGGATCTTCGGGCCAACATTAAGTCTCTCAAACCTCTCGCCTACCTTTTCAAGACTTGAGGCTATTTTCATTGAAAAGTTTTCGAAACGTTGCAAAATTGTTTGCGGCCATAAAACTGTGTGTGCGCACACAGTCCGGAGTCCGGACTAAGGCAAAAGCAGGAGCAAAAGCAAAACCAGCTTAAACTCCTAAAGGGCCCGTTTCGAAATTGTAAACTAAAAGGGCCGCCAGGCAGTTTTACCATCAGGCAGGACAGCTCCCCGTGGACATTTGGCAGCTTTTTGGCTCTTTGGCTCTCTACATGCTTGCTGCTCTTTCGAGTTTATGTTTGGCTATCAAGCTATTAAGTTTATGTAATTGTTGTTACATTTTGTGCAAGTACACTCTTTAAATAGTGCGTTGCCTGTTGGTTGGTATTTGTATTTGTGTTTGATTTGAAATGCTTTGTGGCAGTTTACGAAGGCGTTATTCAACTGTCTGTCCGATATTGCTTCCGTCCCTGCCCGTCCAACTGTTCGCCATGTCTGAAATGTTCGATTTGAACTTCAAAAGTTTCTTCTTGTTCTTTGGTAGCTCGTTTTAGATCAGACTCAGCTGTGCTTCACTCTGCAAAACAAAGTGTCAAAGTGTTGATTTTTTGCTATTTGTCAGGCAAGGGCACAGCACTCATTTGAAGTTATAAAACGGGTGCAGCTTAAGGTGACTTTTTTTCCCACATAAGCATTCACATTTCCATCTAAAGCTCGACAATTTGCTTTGGCTTTGTCAATAGGCACAACGATGCCAGTTGATTAATGATGGCAAAAGTGTGTAAGTTTGTGTGTGTGCCTCTTTCACAGAGGCATCTTTAATCAACAAATGTGACATCAGCTTAACAAAGCCTACACATTAGTCCCAGTCACCAGTCACAATCCCATAGCCCTTTGCTACCTTTGCAGATCTTCATCAGGCGCTGCTCGTTCCCTCGAGCGTAAAAAGTGGACGCGTATCCTGGTTACTTTGAAGTCAGTCACGGAATCGCCCCGCCTACTGAATGTTGTGCGGCTCAAATCAGCAGACCATGAACTCTTTTTCAATAGCAAACCGAAATGGCTAACATATTTAAAATCTTTAAAATGCCCAGAAAGAAAGAAACAAAGGGTTAAGTAGTAAAAACATGAAGCTCTGCTTTGAATAACAATTTGTGCACTTAACAATGCCAAAAAGTGGCAATTTTCGATTGTCATCACTCGTTAAGCGTTGATTGTATTCATAACCCTTTTTCTTATGTCCTTGCCGTTGCCTGATAGGCTTGTCAAATTTGTGCTTGATGGAAATTGCAATCGATATGTAGAAATGAGTATTACATTTCATTTTATTTAATTTCATTTTATGGCATTTTGTGGCGCATAAGTCAAAAGAGGCTATAAAAATCCGTACATCTGCATGTCCTGCCAACTGGCAGGCAGCCTTGTGCTCGCATTACGCATTCGCCGTGTTGAGCACGCAATAAAAATACCAATTGCAGTTTGTTCACCCACACACCCACACACACATACAGAGAGGGTGTTGAAGATAAGGGTGGAGACAGAAAGGGGTTTTCGCTATTGTTTCGTAATGTTGCTGCATTCAAAATTTATTGTTGATTTTATTTTCAACGTCGTCCCTTTTACACAACACATTTTCCGCTTCCTTTTTTATGCCTTTTTATGGACATAAATTTACAAGCAGCTACCGGGTGGCACTGCTGGGATTTCTACTGTTGTCTGTAACTGCAATGGCAAAGTGGAAAGTGGGACTTGGCTCTATCGATGCCCAGGTAAATTGTCAGCCTTGACCGCCAGTAAAATCAGTGACCAGCATTAATTCAGCCAGCTCTTGCCAAGCCAACCACCAAACCACCCAGCCCCCAAGTTAAAAAGTTAAACAGTAGAGAAAACGCACATACACACGTGCCTAGCTAATCCTGCTACGGCAAAGGAAAAGTAAAGACCTCAAGATACTTGTCTTGCGGTGCCTTCTTTTGCCTTTGCCTTACACTCTCTCCACTGGCAGGCCTTGGCAAAACGAGTCCTTGCGTGCTGTGCCGCCATTAGGACAATGTCGATTACTGCTGCTGCTTCTGCTTCTGCTTCTGCCATGGCACGTGGCAGTGGCACAAGGTGAAGCCAAATTTTCTTATCCTTAGCCAGCCGCGTTGAAACGAGTGTGAAAGTATTTTTCGCTTTAATGCCGTCCAATTAATAAGGCGTCTCTTTAGCCTTCATTCCCTTCATCGTCTCATCTTTTTTTTTTGTATTCGCAGCCTATTGATTTTACCGAACTTGTTGAGAGCGTCGTTTTTTTACGGTTTTTCGAGGCGCGTACACAACAATTAAGCCATTGCCGTTGGCTTAGTTACATTTCAAGAACGACTCGCAGCTATGCCAACCCCACGACATGATTTATTTCGCCTCATTGCGCTGTTCGTGTATTTGTTATATGTGATTTTCTGATTGGACGAACATACAAATCGCGATGGCTGCCACGCACAGTGAGGTCAATTTTAGTTGGCTGGCTTGATGAGGCGCTATAATGGGATTTATGTTGAGGTATTGTCAGTGCGAAGTCAGCTAATTCAATTAGACAGATAGTGCAGCCACGCATATCAAATCCACTCTGACACATAACGTTTAACGTTTACTGCAATGCATCTGTTTTGGTCATTGGTCATATAACGGCAAATTGTGCTATATGTGCCTATCGTATTGTAAAATCAAATTTGGTTTAGAATAAGTCGTGGTTTGGACTGGTTGTGTTTCCAATGAATGATCAAACTATCTTATCTTAAAAGATTTATTTCTGGTTTAGTTTAGTCATAAATCAACTTATGCAAACTTGTTGCTCCAAACTCAAATTTCATCATTAAAAAACACTTTAAGCTTCATGATAGACAAAAAACACTGTCGAGAGCATCTACTAAGTGACTTTGCCTCTTTTGGCACAATATCTAAAATATTTGAATAGGCCATTCATTGACTATCTTGATGGAAAATGCTGCCAAATTCAAGAGTCGCATGCTTTTGGCTCATCGTTACCAATTTGCCAAACACGGACAACTTGTTGATTATTGGCCGGCTCTAGAATTTTAGATTTTTTCTTCCCTTTTGCCCACTGCTGCTTTTGCAATTATTTTAAATGACTCGACATTGAAATTAAGAATGTTGTAATTGCATAATGTGAATGCAGATGAGCTGCTAACTGGCATTTGGCCAAAAATGTTGGCACTTATGATAAGTTAAGTCGAGTTCTGTGTGCGTGCGTGTGAAAAGTAACGCCTTCTACCTGGCTCATATTAAATGTCCAACAAGAGAAAAATGTTTTAGCATAAGAGTAGAAAGGGAAATATGGGAGGGGGTAAATGGAAAAGCGACGACAGCAAATCCAAAGCCGCTTAAATTGTGTGCTAAGTGCCGTTGAGCTTATGATGAAACAAACACGCACACACGCATACAGATACAAAAACACAAAAAGAAACAAGGAATGAAAACACAAACCCAGACAACTGCATTCATGCTCTACTCTTGTATTTTTTTTTTTGAAAATGGTCAAGTGAATTTCCCACGCAACTGTCACGCCCAGTTCCGTTAGTTGGTTTGTGTGTTTGTGACCAGGTAAAGGTAAATGGCTAAAAGCGGCAGCCACAGCCAGCAACCGCAAAAACCTCCAACACAGACAAACACCAGTGCAAACAAGACACCCAACTACGCACACACACACACACACACTCACTCATTTACACCCACTCCTAAGGAGCGGGTCCAGTACAATGCTTAAAGACCTTGTGTTGTTCCAGCTTCTGTTGTAGTTGTTTTCGCATTTTATGATTTATTTACAAGCTAGCTTGCGAACAATTTCAGTGATTGATGGCCACAGTGCTGTGGCCAGGACTTGGCAGGACAATGCAACGGCGATGATGGTGTTCCAGACACAGCTTTATATTAATATAAGGCTGCAACGTGCCATTAGCGTAATTATTTGGCCGTTTATTGTGCAAGCAAATCAGCATAAAAGTTAGCTACAATTTGGTAGCTTTACCGTCTCAATCAAAAATAAACTTGTGCCACATCAGACACATATTCATGCCACATCAAAGTGCTTTGTAACACTGTTCGAGTTTTAAAACCTTGACGCCTGATATGTGCGCCGAAACTCACTCCAAGGGCTGCCCGTTGGGGCTGTCAATGTCGACGTTGTTGATCACACACAAATTGAATTGTATATACAATTGAATTTTTGAAAAATAGCAGCACGGCTGCCATTGCACTGATGAAGAATATGGATGGGGTGGAGTGATTTCTGTGCGCAGACAAGGTTCCAACTTGAGTTATGACATTCCTCTAAGGTCGTACAGCCATCAGCTGTGTTTGACGCGACTGGCGGCGGCTTTGGCAAATTGGAGAATAGTTTTATGCGTCGCAATTGGCAGCTCTGGATGTTGTGAATATTTGGTGAGTAAAGAGTCTTGGATTTAGTTTTCACTAGGTCAAGGAGTATTCAACCAAAATATGAACATCATCACCAGCCAAATTAACGTACAATATTCATAAATAAATCTAATATTCTTATCATGAAAAATGCATCTAAACTTGTTTTAAATTCATTGCGTACATTTATTGATAGAATTTGTATATTGCAAGTGTTTAAACGTGTTTAATTTTGATATTTTAAAGAGTTTTTGTAGCTGTAAAATTGTTGAGTTAGTTTAAGCTTCAAGACTTGTCAAAATGTTATTTGTCAAATGTTGTTTGAAACCGCATCTGTAATATTACTTTTGATTATATAACCGCATCAGTTATATAACTTTTGATTATAAATATCCGACGTTTGCGAAAACCGTATCATTGAGAGCTTAGCCTAGCTCATTTAAAATGGCATGCACAAATTTGGATTGCATATGAATCTGTGGCATAGTTGTCAGCAATTTGAAACCGATGCGAAATTGTTGATTTTGCAATGCGCCATTATAAATATTTATACAATTAAACAAGATTTTGAGCAGCTAAGGCATTTATTTTGTGGTTCAGCTTAACAACAACAATGCAACAGTCAAGTGGAAAATGTGGTTAAGGTGACAAATGGCAAGGCAAACATAAATTATACACATAAGCGCACACAAATAGAGAATGTGTGGCAATGTTGCAAGAAAACGCATAACGTAACATGCAGATGGGACTCTTACTAATCAAAATAAACATACCTCCATCCATTTTAACAAACAAAATAGCTATATTTTGACTAAGAATATTCCCCAAGGAACTGCAACAATTTGTTGCGCATCATATTCTCCGTTCAGCTTAATAGCCACTGAGCTTGACCACACAAAATGTTGGATGGTGTTTGTTAATGTTACTGTGGTAAGAATTTCGTTTAAACTTTGCATCGAGAAAGCGATTTTGCGGTTTTGAGCAGAACCATTTGCATGCGTTCGGTGGTTGTTTTGGGGCACAAGTGAAAATGAAAACCCTCCGGCGGGATATTGAGCTGCACATTTTTAATTAAAAGCGCAATATGGGGCGGGTACGTGTTAAAGAGCGCAGAGTGCAAAATGCATACACAGCAAAGGCGCTGTGTGCTCTGCTTTACACAAGCGACTGTACGATTCGATTAATTAGAAGTTTGTGCCTTTGTAGTTGTTCTTTTCTTTGATGCTGCTGCTGCCGTTGTTGTTGTTGTTCATGTTCAATGTTTAAGGCTTTGTTGTAGTTGTTGTGCGCAATGCTTTAATTGACGTCATTTCGCCCAATTACCGACGCTTTAAAATTCGTTCAATTGAAATGCAGGCGACAACTGCACTGTTAATTACAACAAAAGTCTGAAATCTCTCACACTTTCTGTATCTTAACATATCTGTGTGTGTATGCTTTAGACTGTGCATTTTTATTGCGTTGCAACAGCAATTAACGGGCAAATAAGAGCAACAATAAATAGCGACCAGCGATGCGACCAACGCTGGCAGCTGTTTCGATTTTTATGCTCCACGGTTGCCACTGAATTATTGCTGTTTCATCTTCTCTTTCGGTTTGTGTGTTGCACGCGGGTTTGTTTTTATACTCCTGTTGGCGGTTTCATGTATTTTTTTTTTTGCTAGTAGCCCGAGCATAACGCAGCTGGCAACATTAATCCTTTGTCAGAGGGAGAGAGTGCGACAGAAAGAGAGATACAGAGACATGCATGCGGCTCGTAAAGCAACCAACAATGCTGCATTGTCCATTGGCCCGTTTCCGATTGCTGTTGCTGATCTCCAATCCCAATCTGAACTCAAAACCCAAACCCCAATCCCCAATCCCCAAGCGCGCGCAACCCAAACCCAAGCTGCTGCCCGTTTGCTCATTGCATTTTTGCAGTGATTTGCATCCAGCGGCATGTCCTGCGAAGCCCCATGGCCTGTCAGAGTGTACACACATACACACACACACACGCAGACATACTCTTGTGGTAGTTTTTTTGGCCCAGTCCGCACTTTCAATTGAACCGTAACGTGGATTGCCATTTGGGTTGAGCCACGGGGGAAATGCATACGCACTCTCTGATTGCATCAACTTGAAATAATGTAATTAGTTTTTGTGCCGCGGTTAGCAGAGCGGTTCACGTGTGGCTTTGCAATTGGTTTGGGAGTCAGCAGGAGCCAGGAGTTGTGTGCGGCCAATGGGAGCATCCTTTTGCGCATATCGGGTGAACAGTTCTAGTTCATGATAAAGGTGTTTTGTTTGACAGACTTTTGACCTGTTTCCGATTTCAATAAAACACTTCAAAATGACATATTGCAATAGCTTCCAAAACGATTTGAAATGTATTTGAATTAGAATTTTCGGTTGGATTCAGAAATGAATTGAAACATTGGATCGGTTGTAGTGTCAAGAAGTTGAGAGCCCAGGAAAAGTTGGCTTATTGTACTTTGTATACTTTATAAACAATTCATATCTAAAAACAACTTCTGTAATTGCCTGCTCCAAAATTCATTCTATCTCTAATTGTGTCCTTATTAAATACTTGTGACTAATATTTAAGTAAGGAATAAATGTACATATATATTTGAGCTCGTTCCCCATTGCCTCTATATAAGTTGAGAATAGCTACAGAGTAGCATTCGCCAATTAAATGGAAGCCATTAAGGGCTTTCTGTGCTTCAGCTGAAATTATCGCAGCTAGATGTCCATCGCAGTCCTGTCAAATAATTAATTAGAAAATAATTGCACGTAATAATTCATTGGTCCCGTTAGGACTTTCAATACATACTTACACACACAGAGGCATATAGATACAAATAGATAAATAGTAGGAGACGTAAAACGAAAAACACAAACATTTCGCGCGGCAAACTCTGATTTCTTTCTGGCCAAATGGAAATTGGAACAGAACAGCAGCAACTGGGCGCCGGTGTTACTGGATATTTTTGTACGGGCATCGGTGTTAGCAAATTTCAAGCACTCAATCTGTATGCATTTGATTGGATGCCCCACACCTCGCCGGCTGTCATGTAACATGCAGAACTCAAATTAATCATTGCTATGCAGCATAATTTATTATGTCACACTGTTAGCCGCAACGGCCGCAGTCCGTGGGGCAGCTCGGGAGGGCAATGCCACCGACAAACTAAACTACCACCACCCATTTGGATGTGTGGTTGTGTGTGTGTGTGTGTGTGAGTGGGTTTGTGGGAGAGCTTGGTGCATAGGCGTTTACTTCCTGTGGTCGACTGGTTTGTCATGGCCCATTTAAAAACGTCGGATGTGCGGGTTTTGTATGTGTGTGTGTGTGTGTGTGTGTGTGTAAGAGAGTTTATGTGGGTTGTTGGAGGCGCTCATCAATCCAATGTGGAAAACTTTTGTATAATTAGAGGCCCATAGCGAACTCGCTCCCTTTTTGATTTAATCGGGTTAATAGCCTTTGCATGTCGCTCTTTGTGGACTTAGGAGGTGTTAAATGTTATGTAATGGTCGCACATAAACTATAACAGCCATGGAATGAAGTAATGATGAAAAAAGTGCCATTTCAAAATAGGCAAATTGTTGACTGATCAGCTTTTCTAACATGCGTGTGCATTCATGAATAGGTGTGAAACAACAAACGGTTTCCGTCTCGCAGCAAACATATTTTGCATAAATTTGCATTGTTTTTTGTTGCAACATGATGCCTGGCATGACTCTCCCCGTTGCTAAACAAATTGCTAATTTAAACCATTTTGTGTGTTTTTTTTTATATTTTTATCGACACTGAAATCAACTGTGTTATTTTAGAAATAAATAAAAAACGCCGGTTTAAATTGTATTTCATATTTTTAAAATGTATTTTTATTGCATTTTTTTTTAGGTTTTTTTTCTTTCGTTTGTATGAATCTCAAATATTCTTTTTGCTTATGTTTCTCTTTGCTATTTTATTTGCCATTCGCATACATTATTACATTTTCTGCACGTTTTTCAAGATTTCCCACTTTTTTTGTTTGTATTTGTTTTTATATATTTTGTTTTGTATGCTTGTTTACAATTTGTCACAACCTTACAAATTGAAAATTGATAAAAACCAATAAAATGTTTTAGTTTAATGAAATTTATCTCTTGTGTATAGCCAGTTTTTTTTTAATGTGTTTTACCTGTGTCCACGTGTGTATAAAAATTAAAGTAAATAAAGATATGGGTTTAAAACTGTTTGTGTATATTGAGCACGTTTTGTTTTTGTCTTCTGAAGGAAAGGGGGGTGGAGAGCTGCAGTTTGTGTAATTGTTGCGGGAGTCCGCTAATATAATACTATTCGTCTCCTTTTTCTTTTCAATTATCAATTTTTGTTGTAAGGCAGCGCCTGGGAACGCTTACCTCCTAACTCTCGTCGTCTCTAGACGCAATTCTAAATTTTAAAAATATTTTCCATTATCATCTAAAATGTTGAAAAAAACCAAGTTCATATCTTTTGGGATGGGGTAATTCTGATCTCAAGAATTTTCAATTTATATATATATTTTTTATTTTGTTTTTTATTTCAATTTGCGTTTTGAATTTGTTTGCTTTGTCCATTGATAAAAACGAATGGTACAACTTACAATTTGGCACATCTTTAAAGATTAGTGTTTTTCTTTTTTTTGTTTTAAATATAATATATATATATATTTATGTGTATAGTTTATATTTATACTTTTTATAACGCCTATGCGTATGCTCTATGTGAAAGTGAACAAAAGCGGCGCTGGCTTATGGTAAGACTACACAGATTACAGATTACAGCTTAAAGATTCGTCATTCTTGTTCTTGCTCTTGTACTGGGTGTTAAAATGGTTTGTGATTTATGGAGAAGGGAAGAAAATTGTACAGAAATAATGAATATAAAATAAAAATTAACATATATGTATGTATAATCGTTTATAAGTTGGTATGTATATATATATAAATATATTTTTAGCTGCAGTGTTTGATTGAGTTGCATTTGCATTTTATATAATTAAAGGTCGATTTTATTTCATACCTTGCCTAAGACAAAAATTGTGTTTCGTTTTTGTTTTAAAAAATTTGCGGTGGAAGTTGAGTTTATAATTTTTTGTTATATGTATTCTATTATGTTTAAGTTTTTAATAACTACTTGGTTTATTTTGCCATGTTTATCAAACCCAAAAGTGTTTTTTTTTATGTTTTGTTTTTTTTTTTAGTGTTTCGTGTATGTGCGGCCAAAAAGTTTTGCTGTACTTTTTGGTTGTCTATTTTGTTAACATGTTCTTTGAGCTATTTTAAAAAGTTTTTCATTTTATTATGTTTAAGTTAATTACGTGTCTATTTTATTCACTTGAAAGCTACATTTAATTTGGCAATTGTTGGGTTTGATTTGATGTTTTCATCATATTGTTTTATTATATTTATTTATATTTTTTGTATGTCTGTCATCAGCATAAAAATTAAATCTAAATAAAAATCATTTTTAAATATTAACTTTGGCTTGAAAAATGTCAACGTAAATATGCTTAAAACCTTAATTATTACATTTTTTTTTATGTTTGTTTTGATTTTTTTTTTTTTAGAAATTTGAAGAAACGTTCTTTAAACATTTCAAATTTGAGTATGACATAAATTGCTTCGAGTTGATTTTTGTGTATGTGTGCGTGTGTGTTTGCGAGAGTGTTAGCTGTTTCTAAGAAAAAATACGATATAAATATATACAACTTGAAACATCTAATTGTAGAATTAAACACAATATTAAAGCTCTTTCGGGCTCAATAGACTCTCTCATAGCTTTATGTACGTACGTATAATATATGTTTCCTTTGAAGAAATTCTAATGAAACACCTAAGGAGCGATTGCACAATTAAATACACACACACACACACTCACACACAATAACGAATCAAAGGATTTAAGGTATTGGATTTTTTTTTTGTATATCATAGGTTTGTTTATAAACAACAAGTATTAATTTTACGACAGTAGCTGCCTTTGAATCGAAATAGAGAACGACTGCATATAACTTTTTGAGCATTTGTATTGCATTTTTGTTTTGTTTTGTTGTTTTAGCATACATTTCAAAAGTACACAACGTTTTAATTTAAGTGTGTGCGTTAGATGTTGAAGTGTGTTGAAAATAAATTCTTAGCTTGCTTTGGGAAGTTTTTTTTTTGGGGTTTAGACCCAAAATGAAACAACACTGAAAACGATGTGAAGTTATTTAATTTATAAAAATTTGAATCTTTTTCGAGTTTTGCTTTTTGCACAACACACAAAGAAATTGCTACAGAGTAAGAGCTAAAATTTAATTTTTTTTTAATGCTTACTACAAACTTTTCATGTTTTTCTTTTTCTCTGTCACTGGAAGCTTGGAGATAAAAACTAGTATGTATTTTTTTGTATTTCATTACTCAATAATCTTTTTTTATTTTTGGTTTTTTTTTTTGCTGCTACGGCTGCATTAAAGTAATTATTATTGTATATTCCAAGGATATGTCTACGTGTTGATCTTTTGCATTTACTTATGCGCTACAAGTTGAGCAATTTCATTTTTCATTGAGTTGAGTTTGCATTATAAGCTGCCGAAATAAAATACTAGGAACAATTAGTAAGCAAAGCAGAGCAAAATATTTAAAAAGTTAATTCGCTGACAAATGGACTTTGTTTCTTTAAACATTAATAATCAAATAATGTTATAGCTTTTGGAGATGTATAAATATAAGAAGAAATGTAGGTAAAGAGTGGCAAATTTTCGTTTCAATTTGCCAGAAAAAAATATTCAAATTATTAGGCAGAGCTTGTTTTTGATGCTTCTTGTTTACTATAAACTACAATGCTAAATGTAACAATTACATGAAACAGAAATAATCTTATAAATACGAAGCTAACTTAATAAACGAAACTATTAAACAAAAAATGTATTTTGTTTTTGTGGTTTTGATCTTCAGAGTGCAGCCTGAAAATACATAAAAATTGCTCATTTTTGATATACAAGTACAATATCTATAGGTATAATTATTATGTATATATAATATTTGTATATATATATTAATTCTAATTTTCCGCACAAAATTTCATCTTATGTTTGTTTTGGTAAAAATCTACGCATGAAGCACGTTTTGCAAACTAATTGCCATTTAAATATTTTTTTAATGCTGCATTTGTTTTCTTTATTTTTCATGGACGACATTGATTTGCTTTTTGTTTGTTTTTTTTTTTTTGTATTTTTTTGTTTTGAGAATTTTGGGCTTATTTAGCTACAAGTTTGCGGCTGTCTTAAGCTTTGATTTTTAACACTCCATATAGTATTGTTATTGTTGTTGCTTGTAAATCTTTGAGCGTCTGTTCTTTGTGGTATTTGAGTATCTCTCCGTCTAGTGGCTTACATTTAACTGCTACTTACTGCACTGTAGAGAAGGAGTATTAACGTCTAATTTTTCTTGTTCATACATTGAGCATTTTCGAGAGTAGTTCAAGTGCATTATTTGGCTGACTTGTGTAGCATTCTAATATGGCGTAAAACGGTTGAAACCACCGCGGTACATGGTTGCCTGTGGTGAGAAGAGACAAGAGTAGATAAAAAAAAAGTTGGTAATGAGTAAATGAGAATAATATGTGTATAAGTGCTGTGGATTCTTAAGTGTTGTTTAGTTTAATGAAACTTACCCCATAGCCGGGCACGGGTCCAATTCCATGTCCTAGATAAGGATCCGCATACTCGCGCGCGTAACTATAAATATTTCGTTTGCATCTTATTAGATTAATGTCATTTAAATAATAACTAAGGGTTTTTAATGTGTTTTGATTATGATTGTGATATGTATGATGACTCCATTTGGGTAAGGTTTGTTTAGTTTGTGTTTATGGTTATTTAGTTGTTAATTATGTTATATAAGCTCCAGTGTTATGTCCTGTTAAAAATAAAATCATGATGCTCCACACAAACAGTCTCTTGTTCTCCACATCATTTCCCAGTTTCTTTCGGGTTAGTTTCATAAAAAATTGTTTAGTTTCGATAGAGTTTTGCAAAATTGTTCAATGGTTAGTTGTATGTTCTCGATTTTCGCTGTTAGACTCTTTCTACACTTGATAAGTTATTGTATGATAGTAGAATTGTACAAAAAAGAATCAAATCAAATAAATTAGTCAAGTGATAAGTAAATTATACAAAATTTAAAAAAATAATCAATATTGAAATAACTTAACAATAATAATAATTATCTCTAGATAAGAAACTAATTAATCAAACATAAGCTACAAAGTCATAAAAGTAAATTTAAGTTAAATTCTACATATTATTCTACTCCATACAATAAATGTGAAATTTATCTATATAGTTAGTACATTCTTCACCCGACCACGAACGCTGTTTTGAGTCAAAGTATCAAGTCTAACTAACAACAGGTTTAAGTCAGTTAGTGCGCTATAATAAGGTTAGATGGACAATGCTCTTGAGTTAATTTTAAGGTTAAGTCATGTGTACTGTAGAGACATTTGTGATTGTGAAGCAGCTTCAACTTTCGCTTAGGCAGCACGTGGTGGAAACTTACCCCGCTACGGTGGCATAGCCGAGTGCCGGTTGGGCGGCTGCAGCTGCAGCGGCGCCGTATGCGGCTCGGGCAGCAACCGCCGTGTAGGTGTTGGCCGCTGTGGCATACGCCTGCTGCTGTGCCTGAGACAGGGGTGTCTTTAACAGCGGAGCAGTGGCCTGGAATAACGTGAAGCAAATTGTGTGTTAAAGGGGGGCAGATTGAACTAATGCATCGGCAACGACAAAACTAGCGACAGGTGATAGAGAGAGCAAAATGGCAAAAAGAGTTAAGAACCTAAACCGAAAAAAAATAAAAAATAATTAAACATTTAGGGAGTGCAAACAAATTATATCATTTATATTAAGGGTGGTGACCAGCGAATTTGAACTACAAAAACCCAAGATGCCAAGAATCCGTTGGATATATATATAATTATTAAGTAAGTTAATGCTACAAACAAAGCGACAAACATGTGCAGGGTATTATAAGGAACTTATGGCATATAGATTATAACTTAAATCAGATATGGGTGCAAGACATAAAGCGTAGCTTCCAGGAATAAGAATTTAATGAATATCATATACAAAACAAAGTGTAACAACACGCATACACAGAACCAAAACTCAATAATTGGGGGGGCACAACAAACATATTCGCAAACGGATCTTTATTGATTATTGTACTATGTATTTGCATCAAATTGCTAGCTAAAAATGATTATTTTTACCAAAACATTCTGTGGTACCGGAATGCGGTTGATCGTATGTGGGGTACTGTTTAGCGTAGTCACAGTGCGGCGCTGTAAGTTTTTTCGATACATATTTGGTATAATTTTTCGTAAATTTTTTTGAGGTTTTTTCGTTTTCGTTTTTAGTTTCAATTATGTTGTAACGATATTTGATGCAGTTGTTGTTGTTGTTGTAGAGTATGTTGTAACAGTCGTGAAAAAGTAACAAAAAAAAGAGTACATACTTAGTAAATACGAGAATGTTCACAGCATTGAAGAATAAATATTTATGTATGGTATATAGTATGCTACGTAAGTATAGATTTCAATGGAGTTACCAGTATGTTGTTATAGATTGGCAAAAGCAAAATTGAGGCACCAAAACCAAATACTTTGGATTTTAAATTAATACAAATTATATGGAAAAGTATTCAGTTTTTTTCGTTTTCGTTTTAAATAGAGAAAAGAAAGAGAAGGAGCGGCATGCAGCCTGAAAATATGCAATGGTCCTTGTTCAAAGCATTTGTTTTTGATGTTTGATGTTGTTGTTGTTGTACTTATTGTTGGCATTATTCTTGAAAGTGTAAATGTGATACTTAGATATTTTGAAAAATGCGTAAACAAAATGAATTAAGGATGCAAATAAGTAATCGTTTGATATAAGTAAAAGGAGACGTAAGTGTTGAAACACAATGGTAAAATACATAAATACGAGAATGTAATTACATAAAAGCAATTATTTATGTACGATTGATTATTTGTTAATGACGCTCATCACTTTAAAGTAGTATAATAAATACTTATATTATATATATATATTTTTTTTTTGTTGGTGTTTTGATTTACATGTACATATATACTCTTGTATATAAGTATGACAAAATTTTACAGGCGCAAATTGCACGACCAGTTACCAAAGAATAATAAATAATAAAATAAACCATTTCTCAAGGTGTATAGTGTATCTCAAAACGCGTCGTTAGTGTGAAATGCAAATAACTAAACAAAAGTAATAGGCATAAATAAAAAACACATAAAAATAAGATAATTCTGTTCAGAAACCAAGTCAAGTAATGGTGTCTTTTCACAAGCTACCATTTTTAAATAAAAGTGTACAATAAATTAAATGTGTATGTATGTACGAGAGTATATTATAAAAATAGTTAAGAAAGAGTGTTCTTAATTCGGTTTTTTTTTTTTTTTTTGTACGGTTAGCGTATTAATTTGAATAAGTTTCTTTACATTTAACATGGCGGCTGGCTGTGCGGCTGGAACTTCAGAGACCGGTTTGGCTGCCTGTAAAATTTATATATAATATATATATGTATATATATTTTGTAAACGTAAGGGGGCAGCTTTTAACTAGATTTTAACATAGCTTAACATATTTATATATATTACACAATTGCTTAATGCCTTAATGTTTATCTCTGAACTAGTTAATAAAGTTGAGAATTTTGATAGACTTACCTGGAAGCGTAGATTTGGATCAGCGGAAGCAGCAGCTGCTAAGAAGGGATCATAGTATACACTATATGATCGAGGAAGAAGGATAAAACAGAAGTGATTTATTATTAACTGACTCCAGGCACTAGGTATATAACATATGACAGCCCGAGCCAGATTAAACGACATTTAATATTTCAATCATTAATCTCACTCGGTTGTCATATTGCTAGCACTTAAAAGCAAAATTCAAAAATTTTAATACATTTTATTTTCATTTAGTATGTAATTTTTTTTTCTCATTTTTTTTTTGTTTTTAACGCACTTGTGTGTGGGTAGATGGTTTTGGACGCAATGAGCAAAAGGCAAGGGCAAAGTTTTGTCGTTTACCAATGAGTAAAATAATATTTAAATTAATGCCGCAAAAACTTTTGCCTTTGCCTTGTGTCTGTTGTTGGGTCGTTTGTATTTCTTGTACCGGGTGCATTGGGTAAAATGACTGAAACTTAAGGCGTAACTAAAAACGTAAGAAACTTCCTGACATATCCTAACAGAAACCCAAAAAGAAAAAAAATGAAAACAAAAAAAAAAAAAACCACCTAAATTGCCTAGCAACTAACATGAAACTTGTACTTTGGACTATTCCCTTGTCTGCTTTTTGCCTGTGCCTAATTGATGACGAGCTGATTGTTAGGTAATGCATATGCATAAGTAAATAATAAGTAGAAAACTAGCAAGGATAATCAGCAACCATATATGGTAAGTACGAGTACACATTCCATTTTCCCGAAACTACGAAAAAACATTTCTTGCTTGAATTCTGCATTTAAACAGAAGACAGAACAGACACTCATGCACCTAGCTAATTAGTTGGGTAGAATTCATATATGTATGTATGTGTAATGGTAGCATTTTCATCGTTATCATCATTATTCATTCGCTATTATTATGATTTAGTTATAGAATAGCAGCCACATTAAGAAAACACAAAAAACTTGAACGGTTGTGTTTATAGAAATAATAATAATAATTATACACTAGTAGTATGGGAAACATGCGCGACAGCAGCAGGAGCAGGCGCATCAGTTATTCAAAATAATAATTAAATATAATACATACATATATGTAAATGTTTAGTTCATGTTCACCATACGCCTAGTAGTACACAATATACAATTACGCATGTCCCTTTTTACCAAAATTAATCAAGAAATTAAAAATATGCATATATATTTAACGATGCCAAAGAAACTGCTCTCAATCAAGAAAATATATAAGTATATATATATGTATGTATATGTTTTTAAATAGTATTTTATAAAGTTTTTATGTAGAAGTTGGCGTGCGTTAATTGGTGGCTGCTTTCGTAGCTGTTGTTGTTGTTGTTGTTGTTGTACTAGTTGTAGTTGATTTATACAAGAGACAAGTCTAAACTTGCGATTGAATTAGATGGTACATTAGGCAAATGTGACGCTATGCATAGATATATGTAGTTAAATACTTATTAAAAACGTTACACACAAAAGGTAGCTAAATATATATATTTTGAAAGAAAATCACCGCATAGACCAAAAAAACGAGAGAGACAAAAAACAACGTTAAAGCTATGGAACAAACTTTGCGCTCGACGAAGGTTTTGGGTGGGCAGGAGTGTGTTTTGGGGTTGGTTGGTTGGTTGGTAAGGGGGGGTTTAGTGTGTATAAAATGATGATGCGTGTCTTGAGTTACTGCAACATCAGCAGCAACAGCAACATCAGCTAATACAGCATGGCGTATGCGCGATAATTGATTGCATGCAAAAAATGTCTGCCAGTTTTTGTTGTTGTAGCTGCTGCTGTTGCTGCAGCTGTTGATTTGAGTAAGCGTTTTCATAGCGAGCGTAAACACCACATGAACAAAAAGTAAGTGCGCTAAAACTACATTCAATATATATATAGAGATTATTTAACCAAAAACAAATTGAAAAAAAATCAAGATACAACTAAAAACTACAGTTTGGTATTTTTTTTTTTTTTAGTTTTTTTTTCTTTTGGCGATATTTGCGACGGCGACGACATTTTTGTTGTTGTTCGGGCAACGTTGTTTGGGCTTTACTTACGGCGCAAATCCATGCATAGCTGCAGCATTGTTGGCCGCATTGGCCGACGCTGCCATGGAAGCAGCAGCCGCAGCAGCAGCGGCCGGCGTTTGTGATGTTGCAGCAGAGAGGCGTGCCGCATATGCAGCGGCGGCAGCAGCATTGGCATTACCGGCCACACCCGAGTTCTGTGCAGCGGCGGCAGCAGCCAGCGATTGCTGCAATGCCGAGTGTTGTTGAGCGGCAGCAGCCGCAGCATTGCCAGCGGCAGTGGGTACTCCGACAGCCTGCAGCGTCGGCTGCATCTGGGCCAGCTGGGGGCCAAGGGCGTGCGCATGGGCATGCGGATGTGTGTGACCGGCAGCAGCGGCTGCGGCGGCGGCAGCAGCATGCTGCGAGTGTTGGGCAGCGGCAGCGGCTGCTACAGCGGCATGTTGTTGCTGTTGCTGCTGCTGTTGTTGTTGTTGCTGCTGTTGATGTTGTTGCTGCTGTTGCTGTTGATGTTGCTGCTGCTGTTGTTGTTGCTGATGGTGCTGCTGCTGCTGTTGGGCGGCTACTGCGGCCACGGCAGCGGCGGCTACTTGACGTTGCTGTTGCTGCTGGGCGGCGGCAGCGGCGGCCGCCAGTGCCTGATGATGGTGCGCATGATGGGGATGATGGAAGGGTGAGGCACCGACCACGCCCACGTGTCCACGTTGTATGGCAACTCCACGCATGGCAGCGGCGGCAGCTACAGCGGCTGTGAGGCGGCCAAACGAATATTTTGTGGTTTTTTTTTTTTGGTTTTTTTGGTTGATATTGATTTTTGATTGAAATATATTTTGTTTTGTTTGCAACGATTTATACACAACATTTTTTACCAACGTGTGTGAGTGTTGTAAGTGTGTGTGTGTGTGTTGGTTTGTTTATATACACACGCATTACATTTAAATATATATGTTTCGTGAGTATTTGTTTGTTTGTGTTCGTGTGCAAAGTGTAGAAAAAAGGAAAAGAAAAGAACATAAAACTCATGCGGTTAGTTTCTCTCTCTTTTTTTATATAAGTATAAATATATGTTTATAATATATCAAGTATATATAGTATACGTTTAGCAAATACTAGGCATTATGTAGTAACTTTTTGTATGTATGAATGTATTTAGTTTAAGTATCGATTGAGCGTTGAGATGATTTTGGTATATACATATAACAATACATAAGACATACGTGAAGTCAGTCATATTAAGAAGGGGATTCAGTTCGAAACATACTTAACATTATTTAACATTGAATTACCAAGAAATGCTACGCACTTGTATGTTTTTTGTTTTTTGTATAACATTACCATTAACAATACGAAAAATATTAGACCGATCTGCAGATCTAAGAATAAACATATATGTAGAATTTATAATATTACGTGTGTATGCAGCAAGACTTTTTTTTATGTTTAAAAAAACTCATTGCAAATAACTTTCGCGAGTGTATATTAAATGTTTTTGTTTTACAAAGCATAAAAAACGTATACCTATAATATATGTATATAGAAAGTTGTACGATTAGTTTAGCTAATGTTTGTATATATTTAAATCCTTCAACCTTAAAATACAATCAAAGCTAGCAAAATTACGCATATTAAACTATGAAGTGATAGTGCCAAATAGAGAAAAAGTTGATATATTGAAAACAAATGGGTGGAAAATCCTGTCTGTTCGCAGCTGTTAGTATTAAACAACTGTGTGTTAACTTTCAGCAGACGCAAATGGTGTTAAATATATAATTAGTTGGATAGCAATGGATTGCATTGATTCTGTGGCGACAAAAATTGTTATTAAAAATGAACCATTTACAGCCGGGCCGCAATAACCACGCCAAAAGCCTGCTTCTGGCCATAATTGGCAACCTCAGCGCCAGTTGTGGCAACTATAACACGGGGGTACTGTTGAAAAATCCAACATACAAAGTTCTGATTGAAAGGTGTAAGCATAGTGTTTTTATTTTGGCAGAAAATTGATAAACTTTAAGGCTTTAAAGGCAACATTTTTTTTTTTTGGGTATTTACAAATGAAAAAGCATTAGCTCCAAGCAATCAACACATTGAATATTTTGGCTATGTTTGTTGGTCGCATGCAACAAATTGTAAACGAAACGCCTTCAAGAAGTTGCTACAATTAAATTGCGAGTCATAAATATCTTCAAACTTTTCTTTACCAAATACTTATCAATAGAAGTTATTAATATTTTAAATTTCTCTTTCTTTACCTAATTGAAAGCGATGTAAACACATAAAGTAAAACGTGCAAAAACTGTCAAGTAAAAACATATAATACAATATATAGAGAGAGAGGTACTTAAATGGAGAGAAAGAGAGATAGTTGCTTAAAAAAAAAACTAATGCTCTAAGAGAGTTGTCTTAAAAACAATGCTTGCTGCGCAAAACGTCACACGATAAAATATTTACGATATACATTATTATAAAATATACATTAGGTAGCAGGTTGCTACGTACACTATAGTTAAAGCTAGAAAACCTATCCATACTTAACAGCTAGTTACAGTTGTCATGTGAACAATTTGCCACTAGTTGGTTGATTGGTTGATTGATTGATTGATTCGATCGATGGTTGATTCTTGGGATTTGTGTGTTGTGGTGTGTGTGTGTGTGCCTAGCCGAAGAACAATGCAAATCTCAAGGGCGCCAAAAAGTATGCAATATATAGTATGTAGTACATAGAATATAGTCAAACCCAAATGCGTAACCAAATTAACAAGAAAACATATAGTATATGCATATATATAGTATCCATTATATGATACGGATCTCATAGCTAAGAATTTGTGACTGGTTGCTGTTGTAGTTGTGTGGATGTATTTGTGTATGTGTCTCAGTGAATCAGGCGATATTTGTCAATTTTTGAATTCTGCTTTTGGTTTTTGATAATTTTGTTGGCTAACACACTCAACAAAATATTTTCGATCGAGACTTTATCAAATGTACCTCCGCCGTGTCGCTGTTGCTGCAGGTTGGGCTGTCATAGCACTGTGCGTTGGATGGCGTTGCGTTAACATAATGGGCGTGGCAGCAACCTGTGCCGCTGTGGACGTGGGTGCGTTATGCGCCGCGTTTGCCACTGTTGCGGCTTGAGCCACCGGCAATGGCATCTGCAGCGCCATCGATTGCAACGTCGGCCCTCCGGCACCAACGGGCGCGCCCAAAAAAGGCCAAGCTGCAGCTACGGGCAGCCGATAACCTTAAGGTTCACATATTATACGTTCATAAATTTCGTTAGACTTTTTCTTTGCGATGCATTTGATGGTTGAAAATGAGCTATATGTGTGTGTGTGTGTGTGTGTGTGTGCGTGAGAGTGTGTTTGTATTTACATTTCGAATTCGGGGATGCAGTGAATGGCGTTCCTTTGATTGGATTCTGTTTTGTAGTCTTGCTTAGATCTAGAGCTAATTATAAGTTGCTTGGAACGCGACGAAAGTAGCCAGTTACAAACATTCGATTGTGTGTGTGTGTGTGTAGTTGTGTGTGAAAGTATACATAAGTTATAAGTAATTACGCTATGGAGCATTTCCGACAATGTTCAAACCAAAGTACCAGACCAAAAATGATGTCAAACGTAAAAACGAACTCAGGACACAAAAACAAAACGAACATACAACAAAACTGGTTAAATGATGTGTACAAAAAAAGATATTGATTGCTCATATATATAAAGAATATTTATATATAGTAGTAGTAGTAGTAGTTAAGTAGTATGCATAAGACAACACAGCCGCAATATGCTAAATTCATAACCATCATTAGATGATCCGAAGATCATCATCATCATCATCATCAAGAGTAAAATGTAAAATGGCGACGCGCCTGTTTTTGAATGGATTATCGAGCGGTACAATACGTTTAATCGATTCAATTTGTTTGTATTTTTTTTTTAGTTTATCTTTTGTTTATATTTTTGGTTCAATTCGATTTGGGTTATATGCAAAGTAAATGACGCAAAAAGAAAAGGAAACATTTACAAACAGTCATCAAGTATTTAGTATTATAATAATTATGTAGGTATACGAGTATTATATAAGTATGCATATAGTTTAAACGCGGAACCTAACAATTCAAAATATTAAAGAAAGAAAATATATATCGAATAAACATGTACAAAGTTAGCTGTAAATTAAATGCAATTTCAAAATAATGATATCTTCATCTGTCATAGAACCCAGAAACATTTACATATCATACAGTTGATATGTATACCTGCCTAGTATTGTTTTCTTATTGTTTGTCATAGATGTTTGTATGTATGTAAGAAGTTTATATCGCTTAAATACTAGTGAATATTCCATGGCTTATAGTTATATTAAAAAATGAAAGGGTCTCTTGTATACATTAAATATAACTTATTGTTTCTGTATATAGTAAGTGTGATTGATTGTGTGTGTAAGTGTTTACTTGTGTGTATTTCTTTAAAAATTTATAACAAAATACGGCAGGCAATAAATACAAAATACAAATACAGCCAAAAATACAAATAAAACGTGACAAAACGCTTACCTTCAGGCCATTGTACGCAAACTGCATTCATGTGGATTTATAGAAATTGATACAGTTATATTTTGTTTGTTTTATTGTAGTTGCAGTTGTCATTGTTGTAGGCATGAAAAAGTCAAGAGAAAATATTTGCATTAGTTTTACATTTATATTGTTATTTTAAATAGTATATACGCATATACAATATAGCTGTAGTTGTTTTTTTAACATGACACGCAGCTCAATTACATATACAGGTTTTGGGCCGTGCTAATGCAGTTACAGAATTGTTTATAAATCTTTTAAATTATTTTGATGCTATCAGTGGGGATTTCAGCACAGAACATGCACTTATATATGTATATTTAGATTAAATAAACATTTATTTAGTTGTGTTAACATTTATTTAAATTGTTTTTGGTTAACTGAAAACATTTTCAGTTTTAAGGCGGTACAAGCAGCCCTACTACATATTGAATGTTGTCGAAATTGTGCTAAAAAGGATCTGTGTTCAACATATTTTGACATTATTTACTTTGGCTTAACCATTGTTTGAGTTTGTTTAACAGCTTTGCATGCTTTGTTGTCTTTAATGTCACACAATGTCCGGCCATCGCATGGCGATGCATTATAGTGGCGCAAAAAAGTATGCAATAGAAAATGTCAAATGTTTTAGTGCTTACAACGACACAATGATGCTATGCAAATGCTAGCTAAATAACAAATAATGTCAAATGCATCATGTCACTCTTTGGTTATTTTCAAAGCAATCTGCTTACGATCGACTCCAAATAAATAACTACCAAAAAAAAAGAGAGGGTAACTATAACTAGCGAAAAATCGAAAAATGCAGCGAATACATGTCAAATAGACAGACAGGCAGTCAGGAGTTGTTGTTGTTGGCTGGGGCACATTAAGTTTAACATGTCAAAGGATCAACGGAAAAAAAATAACCGAGATATATGTATGGAAAGGACAGAGTGCCGTGCAGCTTGGAAATCAACATACGACTACGAAGTAGAAGACAAACTTTCTTGCAAATGCAAACTGAATGTGTGAGGTTGAGAGAATGTGTGTGTGTGTGTGCGAAAATAACACATTTGCATATGGCACAACAACTATGGAGTCAAAATAAAATGCTTCTGCTACAGCCAAAGGACATGAAGGCATCTGGAGTTCAAGGAAAGTTGTCTTTTTGCTGTATTCTATTTTTTGATGGTGGTGTTGTGAAATTTATGTGTGTGCCGCAACATGTTTGCAACTTTGTGGTTTATTTGTAATTATCCTGACTACCACCATTCCCCTCAGCATATGTGTGCCTGCTGTTTGCTACCAACGTCAAAGTAACGATCAGTACAACAACGTGAGCATTGCTGCATTTCTGTTCCTACTAATGCTACCAGCAGTCATTTACCAGCCAAACTGAAGCCAGTTCAAAACGTGATAAAGTGAGTGCCACCCTACAAAAAGCGAATCCTTTTCGTACACATATTCTGCCGCCTTGTTGGTTTGTCTGACTGCGTCTCTATGTCTATAATATGCCGGCAGCCGCATAAATAGCTTGGCGTCTCAACGGACACACAGCTCGCATTTGGTGCAACGCAAATGAAGCGCATTACGTGCACGTGGCAAGCAAAGAACCAAGCAAGAAAAGCCAAGTGAAGCCAAGCCAAGGTAAAGGCAAAAGCACCACAAGAAAGTTGTCCGCAAAAGCAAAAAAAAAATAAATAAATAAAAAAGACTAAAGATGCTGCTGGTAGCCGCATGTGCAGCATCTCATCTTATATCTGTCTGTCGGTTTGTCTTTTTGTCTGATTGTATGCCTGGTTAGTTGGTAAGTTGGTTGGTTGTCTGTAAACCAAGTTTGTTGGCGATACAAAAGCATTTTGCATGTCCTGTCCACATGATGGCAGAAACTCGATGGGTGCAGCAGCTGCTGGCAACGTTTGAGCTGCTTCATTTTAGCCCCGCTTAGTTTGGCTTGGCTGGCTTGGTAAGCAGCTTATCGTATTTGAGGCAAAACTAAAGTATGGATTTTGCGCTGTGAATACTTTTTAATGGCAACTTGCATGGAAAGACGATTTAATCAGCAGCATTATTTATTATACATGGCATGGAAAACTTTCTAGCTGCTGCCACTGCTGCTACTGCCATTTTTTACACCCGTTTTGTAAGTAGAGAAAGTTTTAAGCAACCGCAACTTCAAATGAAATTGTGTGCACTGCAAACGTAACGAAACATTAAATACATCCAAGAACATCTAACTGACACAAGTTTGCATTAAAAACCACACGGAACGAACCAAAAGTCTACCTAAAAGAAAAACAGATATATATATATGCATGTATCTATAAAGTGAAGATTAAGTATACGAGTTCTTTTATTGTTTAGTTTGTGGTAAACTTTTATCTGAAGTATAGTACGTACAGCAAGTGAATAGTCAAGGTAGTAAACATGGGATATATAAGACAGTTTTTTCATGCTGGGACTGTGAGTATCAATTGCTTAAAGTGGTTGATTTAGAGTTATATAAGGCCAATTGTGAAGTTTTGATATCATGCCACCGTTAGCGTGCAACATGCCTACACAGTTTAAAATAGGATTGGGTGTTACATTTAGAAGGAAGTTTTTATTATTCAGAAAGCCTAAACAACAAATAGTTTGGATTATATATGCACGAGCTTAAATATTCTGTATTATTGTTTTAGTTTAGTATTTTTTTTAGCAAGCAACAGTCACAAGACATATAACAAATGCATTTGGGTTTTTTTTATTTAAATTTGTCTTCTGATTTGCTCACCTAGAGCTGGAGCCTGTATGGCACCGTCTTTGGTCAGTACAACTGTGTGGGTGTGTGAGAGAAAACAAAATAAATAAAAGATGTAGAGGTTTAACGCCATTATCATAATTTGTTCAATCATCAATAATCAGTAATAATCGGTAATGCTATGAATTCAAATGCAATCACTTTCAATCAACAACTAAAGAAAAAAACATAACGAACAACACAAAAAACCAGAACGTTTGTGTGTGTGTGTGTGTGTATTGTTTGGTTAGTAGCCGCAAAATCCAGTTAAAGGTTGTTAGTGTGGCATTGTTGGCAATTCAGTTAACTTGTTTTTTGATTGCCATACGGCTTGGCATATGCTCTATTAACAAGTTCTTGAAATCAAATCAAAAGTAACAACAATTTTCCAAGAGCAAAAAACATTTTTATTAAGAAACATTCGTTCAGGAGCTAACATTTTAGCAGCCACCAAATAGAACTTGATGTGAAAAGTTGAAAACCCAAAAATGAAAACGTAAACGAAGTAAAAAAAAAATATAAGCAAAAAGTATGGCAACACTAAAACCAACAACAACATAGGCAACGGCCAGTCAAATGTTATGGCAGTTGTATTAAAGTTTATTATTGTTGTTGTTTGTTCTTGTTGTTGTTGATGTTTAAGTTGCCGTTTGCGTGCTTCTCATTTCTTATGATTCTCTTCTAGGCCAGACGTAATTGCATTTCTTTGTTCAACATTTAATATTGTTTCGCTACATAGCTTACACTTAGCTCCTTGTAGGTGTTATAGTGTGAGTAAGTATATAAGCAGGTGTGTGTGTGTGTGTGTATGTGTTTGTTTGTGTATTGTGAGTGTTAGAGCAACTTACCGTTGGGTACTGCTGTCACTTTTTTGGTTTGTACACGTGCAGTGGCGTTATTCACCTTCACATTGGTTATTGGTAACGAGAGAAAGAGAGCGAGAGAGTTCGAGTAACGAGTTGAGTTGAGTTGAGTTGCAGCGAGCGTGGTTGGTATTGGTGATGGAATTTTTTTATTTTTTTATTACACATTATATAAATATAATTATATTTTTATTTATGGTTCATATCGCATGTATAAAGAATGTAGAAATAAATTATGTGTTAGTTAACAATTATAATTGAATGATGTGTGTGTGTGTGAATGTGTTGGTAAGTGTGTGTGTATTGAGTGGTTTTAAATTGTTAAGGCAACTAAATAAAAACGGTTTGAATAAAATAAATGTACTTTTCAACATATAAAAAATTCTTTTGCGCATTTCCCGTAATTAGGCCGATTACGATTTTTGCAGACGCAGCAATTATATAATAGTATAAACAGTTGCTGCTGCCTTTTGTGAGCCGCAGTTAATTTATATAAATAACAGTTGGCACTTTGCGCATTTTAAGCATATTTTAAATGACAATTATTTGCGGCTGTCCACTTAACATAAATACAAAAAGGAAATGCCAAATAAAAAAACCAAAAGTAATTACTTTTTAATTAAAGGCGGCAGGCATTTATAATTTAAAAATCAATCACCGTTTGATTTATAAAGCGCAAACCAAAGTGCGCCGACAATGCGTGAATATTCGATTTAAAATGTGGCTCGATATTGCCAAAAGTAAAACGGAAGAATATTTAAAAGCCGTTTCGTGCAATTGCAAAACACGTGAAAATCTTTTCTTCTTTTACGTCACGTCGACTGAAAGTTGTAAGCCAATTTCTTTTTTAGAATAATTCTTTTTAGCGTGTTTTATTTTTAGTGGTAAATGACTGAAACTTGTGATAGTTTTGCAATTAGTTGCAGATAATAGTTTGCCATGTGACCGGAATGTAACTAAATGTGTTAAAGAATGATGTGTGTGTGTAAGTGTGTGTGTGTGTGTGTGTGTGTGTGTGTGGTTTGTTATGGTATTGGTATTGCATGCACCCACCTCGATTTTGCGTCCCTCAACCACAGTGCCGTGTAGACGTTCGCGTGCTCGTTCTGCATCGTTGCTGTTAGCGAATGTTACAAAACCGAATCCCTGCCATTCGCAATCAAACATGCAATTAAAGAAACACATATAGAATATATATATGTATGTTTATATAGTATATGTAGTGGTAGAGCATATGTACTATATAAATTACAATTTAAAACATAGTTTATACTAAGCTACAATATACACAGCACACAAACAGACAGACAGTGATGATGTGCGAGAGAGGGGGTGAGGGGGTAGAGGGGCGCAGTGTTAAGAACGAAAGACATGCTGGAACAGCATCTTGAGGCATGCATCAGCGCCTTAAATTATGCACATCTTCGTGTCGTATGGCAACAGTGCCCGTAGCTATGCAATTATATATATTTCTGTCAACAGCGGCTGCCTGAATAATGCTGCTATGGGGCATTGAATAGTCATTGTTGTTGTTGTTGTTGCTTCTATTGCCGTGTAGACGTGTTGTTTGTTGAGCAGGTAAAAAGGACATCCAAGCAATATTAGTAGCCGTAACAGAATGAACCAAGGTTGCCCCGGCAACGCAGCTGGACAAAAAAAGCAACAAACGCAAAGGACTTGAGGACACTTGAGTCGACAATGCTTCAAGTGCTCGCTATGTGCATAATTAAAATGAGTCGTGCAACACAATGAGGAGTGAGGTGCAGGAGAAGTACTAGGAAAAGTAGAAGGCAGACATCCTGCGAACACTTACCTTGCTGCCGCGCTCATTGAAGATGATTTCCACGTCCAAAATGGTGCCAAATTGCTGCAGGCACAAACAAAATAGTAATAAAAAACAAACATCTGTTAGCTAAAGACAAATTGTTGTGCGATGGCGAGCGTCTGGCTCTGGCTTTGACTTACCCCAAACATGGCACGCAGATCCGGATCCCTGAAGCGAAACGGTATATTGGAGACGTGCAAACGCTTTGGCTGACTCTTCGCGTCCAACGAGGCAGCGGCGGCAATGGCCGCCGATACCGATGAGACCGACTGGGCCGGGACTAGAGCGCTGCTGAGACTAGTTACCACATTGGGTGACTGCACGGACGCAGTCATAATGCCACTGGCCGCTGCAGCGGCTGCGTTTAGGTGCGCAATCACTTGTGTAGTTGTTGCTGGCACCACACCACAATTGGCACTAGTATCCATTGCAGCAGTGGTGGGCAGTAATCCGGTTGAGATGTTGCTGCTGCTGGTCGCTGCCAATGCTCCGGCTGCTATCGAACTGGCGGTCACTGATGTTGCTGCTGCTGCCGAACTGCTGCTTATTATATTGAGCTGCTGTTGTTGTTGTTGTTGCTGCTGCTGAAGTTGTTGCTGCTGTTGTTGTTGCATTGCTGTTGGTGTTTGCAACAGTGGCTCGCCGCTAGCAATGGGTGATGTGTTGCCAGAGATGTTGCCATCGTTGGGCATACTATTGCTGCTATTGCTGCTGCCATTGAGTGTGATTGGTGTTGCGGCAATTGGGACGCTGGACGGTGAGCTGCTAAGCGGTGATCCAGGCGTACCGCCACCACCACCACCACCGCCAGTTCCGCCTCCACCACCACCACCACCACAGGCATGTGGCAATGCTGAGCTCTGCTGTGGCTCCGCTGCCTCACTGGCAATCAATACTGTGGACTGTGGCTAGAAACGCAAAAAGAAAAGAACAGAATGCACAAATTAAATAGTAACATGTGGTTGCTGCCAATTCGAATTATGTATTCGGTGTAAGCTGGAGCTTACATGTTTTATTTCTGAAACGCATTTTGCTTTAACTTATACTTTATTTAAATGATTTTAATTTTAACTTAATAATACTGAATTTCACGTTTTAAAGAGATGAAAATTGATTATCTTTAGCTTTTATTTAAACTCTTGTTTTGTTTAAGGTTCTCATTAAGCTTAAACTGTTGCATCAAACGGATTTGCAATAAACCAATTGACAAAAACACAATTTGCGAACACTTTTGTGTTAGCATTCGCTTATTGGGTACAACTGCATTATACAAAATTTGCTCAAATTTTAAAGGATTTTGGTTTCGGGGCACAATTTGTGTACGTTCTGAATATTGTTGTTTTTGGCTGCTAACGATGTTGTTGTTGTGGTTGCTACTGCTTTTGCTGCTGCTGCTGCATGGGAAATCGAATGCGAACAAGTGCCGCAATAAATAAACAATTGAAATGAAAATACAATTTTCAAGTGGTTTGCAGAACGGCACACACACAAACTTATACGCAACGATATGCACCGCTACGTGTGTGTGTGTGTGTGTGTGTGTGTGGGTGACCCAATAAAAAAGTTACTGAGCACACAATACAGAGTGTTCGACAGACAGACAGACAGTCGAACCCATGCACTAGCACATTTGTGGCACAGACTTTTGTTGACTTATGCAATAAAACTGTCGCGCAAGTACGGCTGCAATTCCCTTTCCCAAAGACCCCCCCCCCCCCGTGCCTTTCACCAATCATCAGGCCCCGCAACCCAAGCATGGCTGCAACCAAATCCCAGCGACGACCCTGCGGAAATGTTTGCATTTGTATTTTTGCATTATTAAAACTGAATATGCACAGTGGCATGTGGCATGTGGCAGTGTTGCCTATTGGCATTGTTGTCAGCCAACCAGGCCATGCCCTACTCTCCTCCAACCCTCACTTTATCACTGTATAGAAAGGTCTGAATAATTTCATATTATTGTCAATTTACGCACACGATGAAAATGCACTGCCAACGACTGCAATAACAATAATGGCAAATAAATTCGAGCCGCCAAAACCACCCCCCCATTTAATAGGCAATAGAAATGACGCCAACTTAATTTGGTTTTTTTTTTTTGTTTTTTGGGGAGAATTAATAAATAGAATTTGCTGATCGTATTAAATGCGCATTGTTGTCACATAAATCTAAACCAATTCCTTTATTCTATATACATACATATGCAAACGTATACGCGATTTCTTTGTACTATTTCGGATTGCATGTTAAGCAACCATTTTCGCTATTTTCTTTCGATTCAGTTGCTGGCTGGCTGGGGAATGTGGGCCAAAGTGAAATGGCGTGAAAAACTTTTGCCGTATAAATGGCTAACGATAACGTAGGTCGGAGGCTTGAGTACGGTACGGGTATGGAATTACGGGCTTGCTGGGATTGGGTTACCGTAAATGACATTTAACGCTTTTAAGTTTATAAAATGCTTTTGTGAGGCACGCGACGCGATTCGATGCCAGCAAAAAGGTCGCTCGCATATTTGTGATGCAAAACATTTTTGCATAGAATATCACATTTTGATATCGCCCAAAAATCAAATAAATAACATGCAAATCGCCCCGGGCATAAGAATTTGAGCTAAATGTTTGGATTTGAATGTGAAAAGTGTTGGCATTTTCATTTTTTTTCTTCCGAATTTAAAAGTTAACTTAAGTGTAAAATAAGTAAAGTTATTAAGATAATTAGTCGCACTGTTGTATGTACAATTTAATAACTTACTTAAGTGCTAAGTAATTGTAGAAAACTAAGTGCCTTGTGGAGTAAAATCGTAATACTATGCCCCATCAATTCGCTCAAGTTTTCTTTTTCTTTTATTTCTTTTAGGGCAAAACTCTTGTAGTCAAAGTCTTTGGCCAACTCAATGTAATTCATTAATTTGAAAAAAAAACTAAAAAACATATAACAACGGGCGAATCACATTGCTATGAAATTTATAACAATTATTTTGCCGCATAGCTAAAAAATAAATAAATATAATAAAAAAAAGACGCTTCTGGTATGACAATGCAAAAGCTGCAATGAATGGCACTCACAAACTAAGTTGGGAATAGTAAGACTAAGTAGCAACTTTTGCTAATGAAGGAGCTGCTCGGCGAAAGGCATAGCAAAAAATAAAAAAAATAAATATATTATAAGAAAAACTATTCTGTGCCAGCCTGAAACCGAAAGCAAACTCATTGCACGTATATTTCAATTGTTTGCATTGCTTCAGAGTTTTTTCTTGGTTTTTTTTTTTGTTCGTTTTCTTTTTTTGCTTCTTTCTAGACTGTTTATTTTATTATAATATTTTTTTGTGTGCAGCAGTTGCTGTGTTGGCCAAACTCACAATGCTGAGCACATTCTGTGGCGTATGCGTTAGCTGCTGTTGTTGGTGTTGCTGCTGCTGCAGTTGCTCCATGGCGTGTCCATTTGTCAGAGGTGCGGGTGGCTGCTGCTGTTGCGTGACCAGCGTCGTGGCAGTTGAGCCTGGGACAGTTGCTGCTGCTGCTGCTGCCGCTGCTGTGACGGTGGTTGCGGTTCCATTGCTGATGCCGCCATTGTACTGTGTCTGTTGTTGTGTTTGTTGTTGTTGTTGTGTTGACAGATTTGTCTGTGATAAATTTGCGGATAACAACAAGGATTTGCGTTTTAGTTGGCATCACAGGCGCTTTTATAGCTATGCATGTATATATATATACATATATGTATGTGTGTGGGTTTGTGAATGTGCTTGAGTGTGTGTGTGTGTGTGTGAGATAGATACAGTGTGAGTGACACAAGGAGACTACTACGACAGGCAGAGACGGTCAAGGCAACCAACCAAAACGACCAACACCAACAAAAAAAAAAAGTTGCTTAGTATATAAGTACATTGCAATAAGTAGTAGTATAAGTAATTTGTTTCATAGTATAAGTATCATAGTCAATTGCATGAGTCATGGTTTAGTTGCATTTTTGTTGCTGTTTTCTTTTTCGTCTTTTCTTATTTCTTGAACATGCCTCAAATACAGTTAGCATATTGTTAATTATAGTAAGTATCGAAAAAAAAAAAACAATAGTGATATAACAGAATGCGAAAAACTAGAACTGATTAACCATTTTTTTGTTCGATATATGTATGTAGTATAATTTTATACAGTCTTAATATAAATATATATATTTTGTTTAAACATGTACATATATGTAGTATATAAAAAAAAAATAACCATACAAGTACATCTCAAGGATTATATTTAACTAAATGTTGCACACATGTGACTTCAATCAACCAGTCAATATCAATAACAATCCATCAATCAGTTAAGCAAACTGTCAAACTTAAAGCATTGCTTAACGTTTTAGGGGAGGAATTGGAAGTTGTTTGCTAACAATAAGTGAGAGCCAGATATATATAAATATATATTATTGTAGTATGAAGTTTATATTGAGAGCGAGATAGAGTAAAATAGATAAATAATCTGTCAATTCATCATGCGGCCAACACATATTTGTATATTATAGTATATGATTTATTTGTGTTAAAAATATATATGTAGGTAGAGCTAGATTAGTTTAAATGGCTGGTCAACAAACAGAGCGTATGCGTAATTGTTTACAAATTTACTTAAAAGATGACATTCATATTAGGAGGTGTTTGAGCCCAGCTCAGCTACGTAATAAATAACAGATATATTTCATTGTTTAACCCATCAGCAAGGTTCGGTTAAGGTTTCCTTCGAGCATTTGTCAAAGCTTTCAGTCGGATGTGTGTCAAATGCCATGTCTTTTGATGTCTGTTTGTTGTTTTTAACTTTGGGATTGCAAGTGTTTTGCTCTCAGCAATTTTCAGTACAGCTGTTGTCGTCCTGAAGTCATGTTTTATTTATGACAGCTATTTGTCTGTTGTTTTATTATCTTTGCTTTGCCCAATTAATGTCGAATTTATAATAAACGAAATATCAATTGAGACTAATTTTATTCAATATCGTAATTGCTGTGTGTATGTGTTGAATTAATAAATGACAGCTGACAGTTCTCAGATGATTTTTTTCCGACTTTACTAAATTGTTGTAACTTTTTCCTGTTTGATGCATACAGTTTAACTTTATTCCCCCTTCGTGCTAAACATTTAATACATTTGCAAAAAACACTAGTGACACAATTTTTTTTTTTGCAATTCAATACAGTTTGATTTTCAAATGGTGAGCTTGGACAACATTGGGTATTGATGCAGTGTACGCAATCAACTGCTTTAAATATATATTAAAATTGCATATTTTCATAAAATAAAGTTCAACTACAAAAGACAAATAGTAACAACAAGAAGTAAAAGATCAAAATCCAACAACCAGACCGCACAAATTTTGTTGCCAGTATTTAAATATTTGATTATTTTCGTTGCATAAAGCAAAGAGTTCACCAACAGCTAAAATGCAAACAATTTAAACAATTGCCAGTAAGTGTCTGTGTGTGTGTATGTGTTTTAAATTAAATGTTACACAAAAGCTAAGCTAAAAAATGCAAAGCTCATCTGTTAAATAATTCAAATGCACGAATCAATTTTCATAAACAAATAGGCACATGCCACCATGCCCCACCAGCCAGGGCGTAAACAAGCACAAAAAATAAAATTACCACACAAATGCAAATAAATCAGATTAAATTTTATATATGTCGCAAGCCAAATTGTTTCAAGTTCCGTTTCGAAGAATGGCTTGATGTGATTTGTTGGAGAATTAAAAAATTTGATTTTTGGAAATCTGCTGCTTTGTTTTAGATTGTGTTGTTGTTGTGGTGGTGTGGCAGAGTGTTGTTTCCTGCTTCATGTTTTAATTAGAAGAACAAAAACTAAAAAAACAAAATATCTAAAATGTGTGCGAACGCAATAAACTATACAGCTGAGCACAACGTCCGCCAGCGTTTGTTGCAGCGCATAAACAGCAACAACAACGCAAACAAAGGCGACGTGCTGGTCCAGCAACTAAAAGTATGCTACAAAAAGTATGAATGCTAAATGGTGAGCGATAGAGCTTAGAGTCTGTGCGTTATATGTGTTCTAATGTGTGTGTGTGAGAGTACGATTCTATTTGTTGCTTTGTGGCTGATGCTGCTGTTTGTTTTGCATCTATAATGTTAGCAACACATGTGATCAAAAATTTCAAAGCAACAAGAAAAACAACAAACATGGCGTACTTGTTTGTATTTTTATGTATGCGTGTGTGTGTGTGTGTGAGTGTGTGTGTTGGTGCATACTTATACGCACAGCCAAAGACTACTTAATGAAATGTAACCAAACCGAAACAAGCCAAATCAAAGCAGAGCAAAGCCAACCCAAAACCAAATGAACGCTACAAAATGCAATAAAATATACAAACATACACACACACACACACACACACACACACACACTTATATATAAAATAAATACGAGTTATGCGAACACAGAGTGTAATTATATAATAATAAATTGATATATATATGCTGAATAAGATTGATGAAACAGAAACTTACCTTTTGTTGCATGTACAACGGTGCATTGACGGCAACTCCATCGGCAACACTAGTTGCAACTACAACTGAAGCTGGTGCCGCACCAGCAACAGCTCCTGTGTTGACATTGCCCGCTGCAGCTGCAGATTCAACGGCTGCCTTTAGCTGCATACCCGGCTCATTTTTGATCGCGGCTGCTGTGACGGCCATCGACAAACTCTCAGCGGTTGTAGGCGCACCAGCAGCTGCAGCGGCTGCAGCAGCCGCCGCCGCCGGTCCTGGTGCAGCGGCATAGCCAGCCGGTGCGCCCGAAAAAGGCACGCCAGCCTGCACCATGTGCTGTAAATGAGAATAAAACAACAAAGAATACAGTCGGATTAGTATGGAAAAACAGTTTTGGGAACGGTATTAACATTTAGTAAAGGAGCATGAAAGTATAACGGTTCTATGCTCTGTAAAAATAATCAACAAGGATATTTGAAAATTTAGAGCAGGATTGTTGTCCAGATACAGTTAGGCTTGTTAATTCGTTACATTTGGGTTTCACAACGAATACAGATGAAATTAGGATTGAAACAGGGTATCCCGCCGCACAGCAGTGTTAAGGCTTACATTTATGGTGACACATTTTATTTTTAGCTATCACAACCAGCATTTGTGTCGTTGCCTGTGTGTGTGTGTGTGTGTTTTTTCTCTCATGGGTGGGTTCATCTGCCATAAAAGTGCAAAATGAAATCCATATAGTTTATTTTTGCAGGTAACCCATGACCAGTATCTATGGCAGCCGCTAAGCTTTTGGGTAGACAAAAGCAACTGCCACACAGGCAGAATACACAAAAACACGTTGGTGAAGAGCAACAGCAGCAGCAGCGGGGAGAGCGCGCGAGCGCTTTAAATTGCAATTTTTATTTGTATAAAATTTTTGCCATTATTTTGCTTGGCTTACCTTCCAGCTGCCACCCAGACCATACGAACACAACACAGGCATACATTCCTTGTCTCGCCCAACTGCTACTGTCAACATCTATGAAATATGCAAAATTTTCAGCTTATTGTAGCTAAATAAACCTCATCCCAAACCCTTAATGCAAAGCCCCAACTCCAAGTCCCAACCATTTTGTCAGCAAAACTTTATGTCATTTGGGTGACAGAGAAAAAAAAGCGAAAGGGCGAGAGAGATAGCGAGAGAACGAGAGAGAGCAGAGTGCAATGGCAAAAGGGGATTATCGTGTGAGTGGCATTTTAATATGTTTTACTGTAAATTTTGTTGCCGCTGTTGTGTTTTGTGGGTAACAGCGTTTGCCTTGCTTGTCTGTGATGCTAATGCTGATGCCGAGGCTACATGAAATGGCTATTAATTTTTGGGATTTAACACAAAAAACATTAGAAATATTTGCGGAATTCTTAAAACGAGACACGAGATTGCTGCAACATTGTGAAATGAAAACGCCACAAAATAAATCTCGCAAATAACTAAATAGCTAAGTACAACATTTATTTTGAACCTAACAAGCGAATCCTTATGCAATTGCAGAGAACAATTTGAAAATGTTATTTGGTTTAAAGTTAAAGAGAAACGGCAAATAAATTTGATGTCATTTTCCATTCTTATAAACAATTAAGCCAAAAGAATTCTAAAGCATAATTAGTTAAAATTTAAAAACAAGACGTTTTAAATGCATCCCAAAACAGCAACATCAAAGATAAGAAAAGTGTTTTCGACATAACGAAATAACAGCATTTGCTAGCCAATAATAAACTGTGTCCTATGCATTGGCTGCCATTCGTGTCTCATTAGGCAACCCAAACACACTGACTGCAAATGTCAGCGTTCATATTTGTTTATTTGGCAACGCCCAATCTCTTGTGGCACCATACAGACGGCACCGGCACCGACACCGACAACGACTTTCCCATCGCGCCTTCTCTCGCTGCTCTCTTTGCTGTATATTTTGGTCTTCCGCATTGCAGCGTTCAGCGATTTGTACTTTGAAAAATTATCTTGTTAATTAAATGCAAGCCATATGACATGTCGAGTTGTTGCTCTCAAACCAAATCCCTCTCCCTTCTCAGTCATTTTGTCACTGTTCATTTTCTTGGCTGTGATGCAATCCACCGTGCAAATTGGCGCACACACGTTGCGCATACGCCACGTTGTGCTGCATAGATATATGAAATAAACATAGATACATATATATATTTTAGTGCTAGTGCTGTTCACGACTAAATCGAAAATTGCCATGTTAAATTTACATGACATTCTTCGAGAATTCATTTTGATGTTTCAATGAAAAAACGAATAGAAAAACATGCATGAAATTTGTATCGCTAGCAAAATTGGACAAGCTACGATGAAGACATGGCAACGTTACTTGCGCCAGCAAGTTATGCACTTGTTAAAGGCAAAGGTGGCAGAAAGAGATAGAGAGAGAGCGAGTGAGTGTGTCTGCCTCATCTAATAAACGCACTCAACGTTAAACATGTTGAAATGTGTCGACGTTGTCGTCATTCAATGTGTGTGTGTGCCGCCACTCAATAGGTCTCTCAATATGATCTCGTCGCTTCTGCAGACCGAGTGCCACTTAAAACAATGCACACACAACACACACAGCACACACATATAGCACACCCTCACCCTCATTGCGAGCAATTAACGTGACCATTGATTGGGAAGCTGCACTTTTATGATTTAACGTCAATTTTCGCAAACGATTCTCTTTTTATCATTTTTATGCATTGTTATATATTTTTGCATTTAATTGCACTCAAATAACGTCAGAGTGAAGCAATTTTTATTCGGAAACTATTTGTTCGGCAAATATTTTACAAAGCATCCAGGGCCTGCTATTACAATTTGTATGCGGTGTTCCAGCCATCCGAAAACTTCCTCATACCAATCTCCCTGGCATCCACTAGCATCTGGCGCAGTTTTATTGACTGTGCGTCGTTTTTTGGGCGCACACAGCACAGTTTGTTTACATTTGACGACGCGACGGTTGGCGCATTTTATGTGTTGTTTTTGGAACATTTTCAACAAAACACTTTACGCTTTTAATTTTTGCAACAAAATTGCGAGGCTGTGCGCTGCACTTTCAAGTGTGGCGGCATTTGAAGTATTTGTCTTGAGTGTTGGCGCAAAATTTCATCAATGCTGCAAGTTTCCAACATCTGCAGAGAGTACATACATATTTACCTCTGCCATTAAGTTTAAATGTGTTTTAGAGACGCCATTTCTCATTTAACATAGTCATTATGCTTGCTGAAAATATACTTGATCATTAAGTATGTCAAATGCCAGCAGCCCGCCAGCCCCAGCTGATTGATGGCAAAGAATTAAGAAAATTTTGTGAAAATTTCATTTTTTTAAATATATGACAGGCAAGGCAAGGCAAAAGATAAAAAGAAATATCTCTAAAGCATTAAAAATTGTCGGAATAATAGTTATTAGCCTTTTGAAAATGTTTTAAAAGTTTATCTATATTCTTTTACAAGCACATAGTTTAGCTAAAATTTTTAAAACGCATACAAAAATCGTTCAAAAATCAGGCAAGTAACAAACATTTAAATCATTTTGTTTGTAGTATATGCATTCAATAACAAGTTGGCACAAATATTTGCATCTGACGCCCTGAAATAATATATATAGTTTCGTTACATTAACTGAATATTTATAAACAATGACGCTAACAGCTCACACTACACAAACACACAGTAACTATATTATTATGCCAAAATAATATGTGTGTTTTCCTTATGTGCGTCAGCTGCGAATGCGACTGCGACTGCGACTGCGACGTTGACATCGATTCAGAAACAAACATGTTCCAAAGTTTTGAACCTGACACAGTGAAAAGCAATTGACCAATTGCTCAATAGTAATACTTGCCTGCCTGCCTGCCTGCCTGCTGACGCAATAGACGCCGACGACAAAGACGAATCGCCCATTTTGGTCAATGCAACGGACATATTTGGGGCGTTGTGCGACACTCGTTTGAAAGCCAGGCCAAGAGCCAATGGACAATCGAAGTTGGTGAGCCAACGGCACGACGTGCAGCATGCCAATTAAGGTAGTCAGTCGATTGAAATTCAAATTGAAAATTGAAATTTGTACAACACGCGTCGATTGTTTAACATTATTTGCTGATTTTTGTTGTTGCTAGTATTTCGACCAAATTTTGTGTCTCGATTACGCGAATGGGCTGGCTGTGCACTAGAAAGTTTTCTAGGTCGATGCTAATCGAGTCTGCCTTTCAATTTCCATTTTCGGGCAGGCGCCAAACAAACTGCAAGTGTATTTGGTTAATTCTTGCTGCTGTTTCGAAGTCAATTTGCTCAACTGCAATTGACCGGATGAAGGTCATTTTCAGTCAGCTGAGCTATCAATGCAATTAACTAGGCAATATGCCAAAAGTAAGCTTTTACTATTAGAAGAACACGACGACGAAGGTATTTTAATTTAAAGCAGGCATCTAACACGATTCGTTTACAAATCAGTTAAAAGTGTATTTGATTACAGTTTTATCCATCTCTCAGCGCACAGGAAATTATAGCGAAAGCGTGTTAAAGTGTAAAAGGATGTGCCAACTGCGCTTGGATCAACATCCATGTGTGTGTTCAGATGGCTGCCCCAAACATGACATGTAATCTGACTAGAGAAATTGCTGCCGCTACTGCTGCCTGCTCCTTTTCGTCCTGGTACTCGCGTCAGAAACCAGATACCGAAAGTGCACTTCAGTTAGGGGGTTGGTTTTCTGTTTTGCAAATCAACAACTGAGCCGGAAATTTATTTTCAAAATACAAATTCTGCATCATGTTTTGCAATAGCATCCAACATCCTAAATAAGGCACTGCGGCACACATACATAGTGCATAGTGTCATGAGAAAGTGAATGAAAAACGGGCACAAATTAGTGCGCAGCGCACACAACACGGCGTACACGTAATATTGTTTTACTATGTAGTCTCTGGCATGTGCAATGCAATAATAAATTGGTGTTCATGCGATAATTGAAGTTGCCAGCGTGCTAAAAATACTAAAATAACAACATACCACTACAATAACAACAACAAATACACACACACACACACACACACACACAAGCATCCGAATAATTCAATTGAAATTTTCCTGCGAAGCAACCTCATTATAATGCTCCAACGAAGGAATATACATTACAAGCTTCTTTAATGAATTGTGGAATTGAAATGCTTGAAATTTCAAAGTAAAAATAACAAAGAGAGAAATGTTTATTAAAGGGTTATAGCAGCGGCATTAATTAAAACGTTCTGCATTCCAAAACATAATGTGGTGAATATTATTTTCAATGATAATTACATTGAAGATGGGTTATTTGCCTTTAATAAAGATTTAACAAATATCTCTATAACTTTAACTGATCTTTGATTATTGTACATAAAATCTAACTAGCTAAGTTGATTTGATATAGAGTAACTGGTTTTCTGATGAGGATTAAGAAGACATTTCTCTTCTAGGTAAACTCTCCAAAATTTACAATTTAAAGTAGCAGTTGTTGTCTGGGCAATAACTGAACCGAAGTTGCGGTAAACACAAACGTCAGTTGCAGGTGTGCACAACAGCAGCCGCAACAACAATAAAACAACAGCAGAACAAATATAGAGGGAAAATAAAAAGCAAAAGTTGGCCCTAAACGGCAAACGGGCCTGCAACTAGCTAAGGCCACAAACCGGTCGGCTTAATGGATCCCAGAACTGAGGGAGTACGTCAGGTAAGAGGACGGAGATAAAACGTTAGATGCGCATCTGCAAAAACGTATAGCAGAACAGACAACTAACTGCAGCAACGAATCGGCAAAGAGAACGGGCCGGCCTAGCATTCAAATTTTTCAGTCGTTTTATATTTTCTATGTACGGCTTTTTTCTTTTTTTTTTATAAGTTGCCACTTTTGTGTGTCACTGGGCTGCCCACATTGCGGTAGTTGTTGTTATTAATGGCCCAACTAAAGCTGAAGATGTCTCCAAACAATGATGACGGCAACGATAATGATAATGATGATGATGATGATACGAGTCGCTGCTGCTTGGCTTTGCCATTTAAATGGAATTTATGCAGCCAAGCCCGGCAAATATCCAACCTATCCAACATTAACTTCGACTGTGACTGTGACTCCGGCTAGAGCTTTAGCTTTGACTCTAACACTGTACCATCAATCGCTCTGGGCAAAAGTTACAGCAGCAGCAGCAGCAGCAGCAGTATTTGTTGGCCAAATGAAGCATGCAGCAGGGATTGGCATGAGTTAGCATGGGGCAACAAGCAGCGGAGGCGATCAACTAAACCTTAATGCCAATGAAAACGTGAGAATGTCGTCGTCGAGTGCACTCTGAAGATGCACTTTCCGGATTTATATCGCTAAATTTTTGTCGACCTAACGAACGTGAGTGGAAAATTAAATAATTGAATAGCGTTCGCCGACATCCAAAAAGAGAGTTTGCGAAAATTGCCAGAGGTCGTAAAATGCCAGGCTAAAATGGAAGCTGGCAAGCCAAAGGCACCAATTCAAGGCAAGGCAACCTAACAAAAATAAAGTAATGATGTAAAAAAGAAAAAAAAAATATTGCATTGTGATTATTCAATGGCTTAGCAAATGAAAATGAAAATGAAATTGGCCATTGGCCACTCCCCCATACCCATGTTTATATATAAGTATACATATATATTTTTCGCAATAATATATATGTGTATAGTAAATCAGCAAAGAAAAAAGTAATAGCAGCAGCACCAGCAGCAAAATCAATAAAAAATAAATGAAGACAAATATCAAAAGTACACACTAACAGAAATCTTCACGTTCTTCTTTGCCATGTCAATAAACGAGGCAAAGCAAAGACAGAAACGAAAAAAAAGTAAATTTTATATGTATATCTAAAAATTTAACGCGTACAAATATCAAGTACGTACTCTACACACGAGAAAATCGTTAAAAATTTGTATTCAGCAGCAAATGTTTAGCTATGCAAATGGCGTGCCAGTTGTCGGTTGATCTGGCTGACAAGTCTTGAATTATGGCAGCCAAAAGATGCGTTGACAGAAGCTGAAGAAGAATTAAGTATAAAAGACAACAGCGAATTATGTTTAAAGGTGCTGTCAACTTAAGCGACATCAAAAAAAACCAAATCACAAAAAGATCAAAATATTTGAATGGGAAATTAATTTATTTTTATTTAGCACATTTAAATGCCCCCTATATATATGTGTGTTTGGTCAATGACAATAGTATATGACAGTAACATTATTAAATATTTGACTTTTGTTTTTAGCGAGCATCTTATATATAATATTCACTGCTTTCTGGGTATTTATGGGCTCACAAAAGCGTGTCCAACGTCGACCAAAGGGCTTATAAGTACATAAATTTAGCATTCACTTGCTCCCTACTTTACCTTGCCGCTTCTCTACTTGTCGTTAAAAATGGGGCATGCGGCCACATGGAAAACTTTTGAGCTAGCGGCAGTTTGCGTTGATTCATAGCACTTGAAAATATTCAAAATATGTGCGACACATTTGCAAAAATATATAAAAAATTTAGTACATATATATAATTTTGTTTTGATGTTTGGAAATCTATAAATAACAAGAGTCATAGAAAAACTATCAAATTTGAAAATCATTGCTTAACACGAGTTTTAAAGAGAACGTATTTACTATCAAGCCATGTTTCTTTTTTAAAATCCAATAATTTATGACATTCAAAAATTTCCAATTATTTGTTACTGTATTTGTTGTTGTGCTGATTTGACAACAACGCATTGAAGCGTTTTACAGCGAGGGTTAGATTAAATTACACGAAAATAATTGAAAGTTGGAAGACTGGAATAACCAGTTGCTATGACAACGCGAATGCAATGAAGCCACAAATATCGCATTACAATGCTTATACTCACAAAGGAGAGGGGACACATTAGTTGGTTGTCTGTGTGACACTTGCTTTACCCGTTAAGCGGCTGCAATTGAACAACACAGTTGAGGCAAATTGGAGAAGGGTAAACACATAAGCGCACATAGACAATTCAACGACAGCGCAATGATTGTGATTGCAATTTTTTCTACACAAATGTTAGAAAACGAAAAGGAGAATTCAAGTAACTAACAAATCAGAGAAGCGCAAAGAAATGAAGACATTGGTTTGATTTTATTGGTGTGATTGATTCGGTTTTGGCATTTAATGCAATCAGCTGGTCACACCCATCGCTTCATGGCAGCAATCAATAGAAACACCTGACAGCGCTCAGCCTTCAAGCGATAAGTTTGAGTTGAAACACGCAAGGCCAAAACTGATTGTTATGGCTTATTAACAAGCTAGCTTCCTACTTATTCCCACGGTAAAGGTAAAGGCGTGGGCGGGTATAGAAATATAAACAAGCAACGCCCGAAAACGGAAGGAACTGACGGCTAAAAACCAAAAGCTCACTTCCTGGCGCGCAGGCTACTAAAAAAAAAAAAACTATAAATATATTAGAGCTAGTTTTTATGTTATTGAGAGGCCGCATTACACGCAACTTATGGACGTTTGGGCGTGGCCTTAGAGTATTTATTATATATGTACATAAATTGCCATTAAATGCGTGTTACGGAGGCTTTAAGGAGCACGCGACAAAGGTCCAACAACATGGCGTATACACAATATACACATTTATACGAATCCTTAAACGACTGCCGCAAGCAATTACCGCTAAGCGGATTGTATTTCATAAAGACGCAAATACACACAAGAACGAACACAAGCTTAGCTAAAACTAAATGCCCTCTTTGCTGTTTGCATTCTTTGGCATTATTTCAGTGTGTTTGTTTGTTTCCGTTTCCATTTCCATTTCAGTTTGCTTTTCTGTTTTCATTTGAGCATTATTGTTATGACCTGTAGTGGCACTCGGCGCTTTTCACGCTTTTCACACTTGTAAATCAATTAATTTTACAGCATTCTGTTGTTGTTGTTGTTCGTCGTCACCTGCTGTTGGCCATTTGGCTTAAGCGACGGCTAAGCCTGAAACGCTCGACTGGCGCAAGGATTGTGGAAGCCCCAACAGTGTGGGAATTATTTAGTTGACTTGTTGTTGCTTTTGTTGTAGTTGCCTTCGCTGGCAAATTGTCGGTTAGTTTGTGTGTAGGCTTTTTGGGTTTCGCTTGAGCGACTGTTGAATTGCTGGTAATGTAATTAATACTCAGGCTTTGAAGCTTCATAAGTGGGTCAATTGCGTGTGGCACAATGTGTATGTGTGTGTGTGGGTAAGGGTGCGCAAAGTTAGTTAAATGGAATATGAAATGTTATTATTGTTGGTTAGTTTCTGATTGGATTTGTTAGAAAATAAACAAGCCATATGGGACTTTTGATAGAGCTTGATAAAAGCGTTTGAAATTTAGGTGAAATTTGAGACTTTGCTTAATTGCTTTCCCCAAAAAAAAAAAAAAAACAAAACCACTTTTCGAGTTAATTAATCGGAACACTGCAAAAGGTAAGGATTTAAGGTTAGGTAAAGGATTTTTGGCAACCAATGGCTGCCGTTTTTAGAGCTAATGCATTAGCTGAGCTGCTCTAGCTGACTGTACAGCTTGTGGTTCTACTTTGCCACTCAAGTTAAAAGGGATGAACATTTGTTTGCCGTTGTTTTTATTGTTGTTGTTGTTGTTGTTGTTGGCTCTGCTCTTTGGTTGAAATGCATTTGGGATAAATGCTGAAAATGTTGCTGCTCTTGCTAAATGAGTGGCTGCTGTGCTGGGGCTTGGCAATTAAGCAAGCACGACGAGTATAAAGTGGGCGTAATAGCTACAATGACTACGTAATTGCTATATATGCGACCAGTCTATCCTTATCTTCTCTCTAAGCCAGCCGGCTGTGTTGCAATTGCAGTTGATGTTACCGTTACACTTACCTACACCCAACCGACAATGTTGATGAGCTTTCATTAAAAACCTGAGCTACCGGCTAATTCTCTGTCTCTATCTCTGGGCTTGTGTGTGTGTGTGTGTGTTTTGTCACTGGTTGTCTCACTGAGCTGACTCTTAACACATGTAAAGCTTATTAAGTGCTTGTAGAATACTTGCTGTGGCAGACAGAAAGCATAAAGTGCGTTTAAACACACACACATAAATATACAGGACTTGCAGCAAAAACTCAAGGCTCATATATGTGTATGCAATTGTGTCGTACATTAAGCCGGCTGACTGGCAATTATAAACGCGATTTTGCTGATTTTCCACTTAACAGGGTTGTCAGCCATTAACCAAACTGTCACTCACAGCAACTGAGTAATTTGAGATGTAAAAACAATTAAAAATGCGAAAAAAAATTACAGAACGTGAGCAAAAAATATGGCAGACTGAACTTTTATTGCATACTCTGCGGCGCTTAATGATGATGCGTGAGTCTCGTTGACTCGTTGAGCTTAACTTCGTTAAACTAACCAAATTGGCAAACATTGACGCTGCTGCTGCAAAAACTGATGAGTTTGGGTTGGCGGTTTATCACTCACGCATCGATGCTTTGCTTTCTTGACAGAGATTACAGTTTACGTAAATTAACAATTTTAACTGAGACCATTTATAAACGATGTGGCAAAAGTTGCTACTTGCTCTAGCATGAATGATAGACTTAGCATTTGGCTAAGATTTATAATACACATAACACATTTTTAGTTAGGCAGGCCAAGTATAACTAATTCAATTGCTACCTCTTCAGCTGGGTGGCCCATTCAACTTGTATTCAAATTAATTTACTGCTATAAACTTTTGAAAGCTACTTTAAGCTTGTGCCATATGTGGCTTAGCCAACTTTAATATGGCTGTTAGCACGTGCATAAATTGCGATGTGGATAACTTGCAAAAAAAAAACAAACAAAACTAAGTAAGACATTTCAAATGAACACTAAGATAGACAGAAAGACACTGAGTAGGGGGGATAAAAAGAGAGAGAGAGTGCAAGAGAGAGCTGAGCCTCAAAAGGCACTCAGCCAGTAAATTAGGTTCATGTCTCAACTAGTTGACCTAAGCTAGCCCAAAATAAACATACAGTCGAGCCCAGCCGAGCAATAATAGTAGTAGGTGAAAAGGGGGTTTATGAGAGGTTGGCAGCAACTCCGAAGCTGGGCACTTGTTCTGCTTGAGTTGTTGGTTGTTGTAGCAGAGCCAACGGCCCTGAACAACGAGCAAATCATAGCCATGAAATATGTGCCAGGCTAAGTTTAAATCGTAGCTGACAACAGCAACAACAATAAACATGGCTAGTAAAAATAATGAAAATACAAAATTGCCAAACCAGGTGCTGCTGCTATGCTGAAATGCTTTGCTACATTTTGTTGCATTGTTCGTTTATCCAAATTTACAACACATTCAGACATCGTTGGCCAAAAGACGTGACTAGCAAAAAACAAATACGCACATAAAAAGAATGAACTCAACATTATAAAATGCAATGCACAAAGACTTTGTTCACGGCAAGCGATAAAATTGTTGATGCCCTATAGCCCGACCTTTCTTGTCCCCTGCTTAACACCTACATACATACATACACATATAAAGTGGAACTCCCGCAATCAGAGCCATAAACTTTACAATGACTTTTCACTCCGGTCTGCCCCCAGCGAAAAAGGTGCTTTCTCCCCAATGTTTTCTGCATGATTTAATGCGTAATTTTCAGAACTTTGCAAATTTTTCGGATAATTTATCATTTTTACACTAACTGTACTGTATGGTTTGGGAAAAATAAGGGGAGTTAGGAGGTGCTAGTTTTTGTCGCAACGACACCTGACGTTGGCACATTTTCGGGTGCTCCAGCTATGTCCTAGTTTCAGCATAACTTATGGGTTGAGTGCAAGCAAAAATTGTGACCTCAACGCATTGACATTTGGGATTTTATGAGCACGCCTACCTGTTCCTAGTAGAGTTGTCTTAATTCAAATTCTTGGCTATTGAAATGGGTTCCGAGAGGAAAAGCAAGTCATAAGCTTTCGAAGGGTTAAAATCGAAAACCTTTTATGATATGGGTGTGTGTGTTTGTGTGTGTGCGGCCAGTTGGGCATACTTCAATGAAGCTGTAATTGATGGTCTGTAAATTTGCAGGAAATTTGTTGTGCTTGGGAAATAGCCAAAAATTTATTAAAAGTCGAAAAATTACTTGTTGAAATTATCAACTTTTGCAAAAGGCATGCAAAATTCCGAATCACTGAGCCGGAATTTATAAGACTTTAATATATGTATATGGTTTTAATATGGTTTATAAAGGAACGCACTTTATGACTTCATATTTTATCCTTTATCATCTTCAACTTATTTACGGTATCATAGCTGACTTCATACACAGATTCAGCCTGTTGTATAATGCATATTAATGCCTTTGAGTGCAGCAAATTTCCACCTTATTTTCTTTCCAACTTGCAACTGACAAAATTCAGTTGGAAGGGCGAGCGTTGAAAGCTGAATGCTTTTATTTTTGCAGTCCGGCTATATTAATGCATATTTTCGTGCAATGCCAAATATTTGTGCTATTTATAAAAATATTTTCAATATTCCAACAAGCAGGCAGGCAGGCAGAAGCAATATTTTGCTAAGAATGCAATATATTTGGTACAATGTGGCTGGGCATTAATTGAGCCCATGTAATTTGCATACAAGTTAAACAACAAACAAACGAAATCTGATATTGAATCGCATGCGGCTTGATATATGTATGTGATATATGAATGTAATTATTTGTTGCAGGTGGTCTGTTGGCATTTAGGGAGTAATTACAAGTAAACACATCCGTATTGTAATTGAATTTGTAGCAAATGCAATTTTTATTGTCTGTTCTTCGGCCAGTCAGTTCTCATTTTGTTGACTCATGTGGCAGCAGAGTCGTTTTGCTTGGCCAATAACTTGCACGCTTTGAAATGCAACACATGGCGGCGGCGCATCTGCAGAGTTGTTTTTCTTCGTTCGATTTCGTTTTTTTTTTTTAACTTCAACTTTCCTCTTCCTCTGCCATTTGCACTTTCTCGAAACGTTATTGTTGGCTTTGGCCCCTTTGTCCGTTTGCAGCCATTTGCTACAATATCCTTTCTGGCTCGAAGAGCGAACTTCTTTCTTTATTTTCGGAACGAGCTGTTCGTTTTCTGTTTTCTTTTATTTTTGATGTTTCTCTGGAAACATTTCTCGGTCTGAGTAAGAACTCTACATGTGTGTGTTTGTTTGTTTTTGTGTGTGTGTGTCTGCCTGTCTATTTTTAACTCTACTCTAGTGCTCGCTCCGTTCACATTATCACTCGGCGCACATACAGCGCACTGGATTTTGTCGTAATTGCGTATGGAGAGCTCGTAGTCAGTCAGCCAGGCAGTTGAAACAGTCAGCTCAGGTCTTTAATAAAGTTCTTTTTTGTCAGCTCTTTTTTTTTGCTTTCTTTCATTTCGTCTTTGCTGCTATCCACGTGTGTGTGTGTGTGTTTGTCTGTGCGTGAGTGTTGTGTATCTTTTTCCGTTCAGTGCTGTTGAGATTTAAGAGCGGTCACCCCATGCTGCGTATAGTATATTCCCACTGTTTGAATACACTGCTACTGTCTGAGTGCCGACCCCGGACCCGGGCAAAGCCACAGTCAAAGGCTATGGCTAAAATTAGACTTCAGACGACGCGAACAACGTTGCACGTTGTAGCAGCTCCTTTGCACTCATTAAGCACCAAAGGCAACGGCAATGGCAATGGCAATGCCAACAGCGACGACATACGACACAGCATTTTAATTTGTGTGGCATTAATGCGTAGTAAATAAGGTGGAATGAATATATATGGAATCATGACACTCCCACGTTGGTTATCCAACAAATCTTGGACTTAAAACAGGCATAAAAGCCCTTAAGTCTTCTGCATTTAGGTAGAATTGTACAAGTGGATTCGATGGGAATTGAGTATTGATTTCGTTTTAAGATACGAGCATTGAATATAAGAACAATTTATAATTTTATACCTCTATCGTGTTATGCAGTGTTGACATAGTACATACCTGAAAGCAGAATAAAAAAGAAATAGAATTAGTTTAACAATTGACTACAAAAACTAAAGTAATTGGATTCTATGAGCCAGCCATGAAAAAAGATAGAAAATTAAATCAAATTGTTTCAATTCGCGTTTTCGACAACTCAATTATAATATTCGATTTAATTCTAAGCTATTAACATAAACTTAATTAGTTTAAATGCAACAAATTGCTAAATAAATGCAAAGTTTATTAGCATAGTTCTTTTTTCTTTTTGTATAAATTTCCCACATAACAAAATTAAAATGCATTGCCCATGGGCATTAGGGGAAAAAAAAAAACTGAACAAAACAATCAAAACTTTTTAATTGCACAAATTGCATTTTTCACGCAACTGCAAACGAAGTTGATTTATTTCAGCTTGATATTTGACTAATTATTGCCACAGTTTATGGCTTAGTCAAATGCATAGCAAATTAATTGGTAAATTCGCATATTTACGCGCAATTCTAAACAAATTTCAAAACAAACAAATACCTGGCATAAATACATTTATGACATACGTTAGCATTGAATAAAATCCGCAAATTTGTTATTAAATAAAAGCCCAAAGGACAGGACAGCCTAACAAAAAGCAAACATATTCTCATACAATAATAACATCAAAAATAGGCTTAAATACAATGGAAATACAAACATGTGAAAATGCTTTGTTTTTAAGTCATTAAAAGCACAGAGTATATAATAAAAAAGTAAATAAATTGAAGCATATTATATTCTTTGGCAAATGTTTCCAATGAGAGCAGCAAAACTGTTGACAGAGCAGCTGCATCCGCTTAAAAAGATAGAGAGAGCAAGAGTGAGAGAGAGAGTGGCAGGCCTTCGTTGTGCACTTGAAAAACAAAAAAGCAGACATTTACTGTTGTTTTGTACGCTCTCCGAGCACTCACAGAGAGAGAGACCCAGTCTGGCCGTTTAATCAGTCTAAATTGACACTGGGGGTCAAATTCATTAAGATAGAAATATTTCGCTTGTTTCGTTATTGTTTTTGCCCATCGCATCAGCACTCAGCACAGTTTGTGTATTGCGTTGTCGTAAGGGCGTTGGCATTTTACGATGGCATTTCAAAATCATAAATTTCAAAAATAGATAAGCTGCAGGCATTTTCCATTCGATCAAGCAAGCATTCAAGCAGGCGGCGTTCACGTTCGGCAGCATTAGCATTTCAAATGTGCGCCATGTGCTGCTGTACCTAGACCGACTAATTATCGCTTTTCCGGAAAATGTCAGAGTCTGGCAAACAGGAAATGCTCGATGTTGCCAAGCCGGCGGCAATTGCTGCCCAAAACTCAAAGTAAATTAACAAAGCGGCTGTGATTACATTGATTGACAAACCGAGGAGTACGAAAGCGAGAAAGAGAGATACAAATATTACGAGGCACGCGAAAATTTATAAATAACATTTAACGCAGGAGCGGCGGCGGGGGCAGTAACGCACCATGCCAGGATATGCGTGACTGGCATGGAAATTAAACAAAAAAATGTATTTACATATATATAAGTATATATGTATGTGTTGGAAACGCTTAGTGTCAAACGAGGCGATTTCTACTGCGTCGTCATTGTAAACGTGGCAACGCTAAGGCGCCTGCCACAGAAAGCCAACGAAAAATACATAAATAAATCTAATGGCTTTTGCAACCGAAAAGCAACAACAACTACAACAACTACAACAAAAATATGAAGGAAGAAAAAAAAATCAGTAACATTTATTTTATTTGTTTTGATCTTAGCTCGGAGGCGTGGCAAAAGCTGTATATTATTTTGATTTTCAAAGCGCTGACTTAACAAAGATGTAGCAGAACAAGAAAGATGGCGAGTTTGGTGTAGGCGTTGATGAAGTGCACATGTGTACAATGTTTATCTATATATATATGTATATATATGAAGTGTAATGGAAACAGATGTCTGAGTGATGAAGAAATATTAAGATGCTTTTAGATGCTGCGCTACATGTACACTTGAAGAAACAGAAGCGAATTAATTCATTCATAAAATCTAATCTCAAATCTAATACGAACTGATTGAGGCAACAAATTTATTCATCTAGTCATGTTAGCAATTGCCAAATTATGTTTTATGGTAATTTTATATTTTTTAAATAATTGCAAATCATTTTACGCATTTGACAAGCATGACAAATTAATATATTCAAATTGTTTTCGCTTAAATATTAAAGTTATTAACCTGAAATTACATTTTAAGCAAAATACAATTTATAAATAAATATGACACGACAGTAGAGTAAGCTCATATCGTTATGAATTAAAGTAAACTGTTGAAAATGCAAATTGACATCGAAGATTACAATAAAGTTAATTAAGTATAAATAAATAAGATTTGCATTATGCAAAGTTTTAACGTTCAGGTTTTTTAAACACAGTCTACAAGCATTATAAAATAACTGTTACTGCTATTGATCCGAATGAATCACGTTTTGTACAGCAGCTTAATGGCAATCGATGATACATATGAAGCTGAAATAAATTTCTCATAATTGGCATAATAAATTCGATTGTTGGAACGAACAGATATTTCGAAAAAACTTAATTTTTTTTTATAGCCCATAGCAAACGATCAACAAGAATTGCCTAAATTGCCCCTTTATTAGTTTTTTCACACACACACAGAACGAAAAACCCAAAACAGAACTTTATTTTTTTCCACGGTGGCATAAACAACAACAATTTGCTTAGCTGTTGGAAAGGCTTGCGTGTTAGCCGCGCATTAAATGGCTGCCAGGACACACGAGCCAGCAAGAAAAAACAAGTGAAAACAACCAGAAATGAAGCAAAAAGCAGAACAAAAGAACTTGGTTACTTTTAGTTTTCGCTTTTGTTTGGAAATTAACTCATACTTGAAACCCCAACACAAACATACAGTTCACGTTTTCTTATAGTTTTTGCTGACCAATTTCTTTCGTTCTTTTTTTTTTTGTTGCTGTTGCTTTAATACTACCCTCATTATTATTTTGGTTACGTTTCGCTCAAAAACACACACACACACACACACACATACATAAATACAATTAAGTGGTTCTTGGCTAGGTGGATATGTGAGATCCTTTGCGGCAGCCCTCATCAAATCGTTATTGATTGTGTGGAGCCACAACAACAACAACAACAACAAAGGGTAGTAGCAGCACAGCTCCTCAATGAAGCTAAAATTAAGTGCCCTGTTTTAGGCTATCATTAAAGCCTGTATCCTGCAGGCGCGCCTCATAAATATCGCCAGCATATTGATGACTATCTGACACGCAACCGATTTCGCAACAACATTCAACATTACATTTTTATCTTGCAAAGATAATTTGAAAAGTGTTTTGAATGCCGCCCTCAGGATGCAGCTACTGTTTTGGTTACAAACACAAATTCAAGGTGGCCCGGCTCTCATGACGTGATTAAATGTCAGAAGATAACTTTGATAATCAAATAATTAGAGCTATTATTTGATGAACTTATTATTAAAGAGAGTTTCATATGAGCCCAACTTGAAAGGTTGTTACCTACGTTTTGCAATTGATAAGCTTTGTGCCAGATGTGTTCTGCATTTCATTAAGTAGGCTTACACTCATTGCTGAGCTATGCCTTATATACATATACAGACTTAACTCATTGAGTGCCAAAATGCTGCACGCTTCATTATATAACATGCCGAAAGCCCTGGTCAGGCACAGGCGGCTGTCAGAACAGGCCTAAAACATATGACACAAACGGGCGTATGTGTTTGTGAGGGTTTAAGTGTGCCTGTCTGTGTGTGTGTGTGTGTGTAAGCGACGTTGATACACTCGTTTCCATGCCATTTACGCACGACCCCCTTTCACCACCAACAGCCCCTCTTTAACCACCATTCAGCATATGCGTTGCTATCAACGCCAGCGTCATTTGCATGCATAAAGGCAACCGAAAACAAATGTCAAAATCATAGAATCGACAGGCGGAGGGTGCGGCTGCGGGTGTGGGTGTTGGTATTATGGGGTGAGCAGTGATTCAGCATGTGTAGGCCAGGCCGTTCGTTTGGTGCGTTTATTGAATACGCAAAAACATGAAAATAACAATAGAGCACACAAGCACAAAGAATTGTAGTAGAGAGAGAGAGAGAAACACACACACACACACACACACACACACACACACACACAAGCATAATTAACATGCAAAACATACATCGATTATTGGCATGAGGAGGGGTAAGACTAAAAGAGAGTCGTAGGTATTCACTTGTCTCCCAGCTGTGATCATGAAACACAACACGAGAATCTTGATGCAATTATAAACATGGGGCCAGCACATGTGTGTGTGTGTGTGTGGCACAACAATAACAGCCAAAGGCCAATAATGACAGGAACCGCAGTTGATTTAAGATACGAAATTTAAAGCAAAGCGTTAAGTTCTCGAAACAAAAAAAAAGAAGCCAACATTTAAAATAATGGTTAAAAAAAAAAAAAAAATGAAAAACTGCAGCAGCACATGCTTGCAACGACAGTGAGAAAGCAGCGAGTGAAAAAAAAAACAAGAAGAAAAAAAAATAAATGTGAAACAGCCCCCAGAGGTGAGTATTTATGTGTGCTGCGTGCGGTTTCTTTCCTTTTTTCATTCTTTTGTATAGCTCGCTGGAGAGCAATGCCGAAAAAGCCAATTTAACGCTTGAATACAATTTTCAATTTAAAGTTTTGCGCTTTCTTATATCGCAGCGCTCTTTCTATCGTCTCTCTCACGCTCATTCTCTGTCACTCCAGCAACTTGTTACGTTTGTAGTAGTTGTGTTTTTATATGCCACGCCCCATGATGCTGTACAGGCAGAACAGGATGTAAGGGCGTGATGGGTTTAAGAAGAGTTTGAGGCGTTTGATGGGGCAAAGTGCTGCTGCCTCAATATCCATCAAGAGCACGGAACAAGCAGCGTCTTAAAAGTTGACTTTGATTAAAGTTCGAACTTAAGGCACAAAGTATACAAGAAGCACACACATACACACACACACACACACCATTACAGATACTACGTTCAAAGAAACATCCAAAGGATATACATAAACACTAAAAGCCCCCGCTCAGCAGGCAACCATTGAGCTAACGCTTCCTGAGAAGGCATCCAGTCAGAAGCCAGCCAAGTCAATGTAACTGATGCTATAAGTGAGCCAAAGCTGATTGAAATGATTGAGGCGAAATGGCGCGATATCAGCTTGCAACACAGAGCGACAGAGAGATAGAGAGGGGTGCACGGCAAACTAAAAATGCGATACTGTTGTGTGTCAACATGAAGGAAGAATTATAAAAAAGCTGCATCAACTTGATGGCAAGTGGAAATTTGTTTTCGATAGATGAGACGCAGCTAAAAGTAGATAAAAAGTATGAAACCATTATATAAACGATAGGATGCTACTATGTCCACTTAAGCTTTAAAAACTCAACAGAAAAAAAAAACCAACAACAACAACAATTATTTCTGCTTGCGTGTCTGTAAGCTTTGGTGTGAGCTAACACTAAAATATTTGTTACACATAAAGCGAAAAGAATTTCTACAAATCGATAAAGTAAGAATATTTTATATTCAAAAAGAAAACAAAAACAAAAGAGGTTTTGATTGCAAGCAATCTAATTGATTTTGTCGACAAGAATATTATTTTTTGATAATCTTTTGATAACAACAATTTATGAGTACTACACCCACAAAATTAGGCATGCTGCGATAGAATGTTTTAATTAATTTCTACTTAGCACTGCATCAATCTTTCGACATTCCACCACATAGCTGCCTGCGAGAAGTAGCAGCCACTCGTACATACCTGCAAATAGAACCAAAAGACAAATTGCCCTTGATTACATGACATCGATCATAACATCAAAAATCTTCAAAATTGTAAGATATTTATACAGAGTTGGAACGAGGTAAATATTCAAACATTACTGGCAATTTTCTGTGGCTACAGCACACAAAACGTGGCAAATAAATGATACTTTTGCTTTTGGCCCAGTACACAATGGTCTGGGGTAGTTGAAACTCGTTAAGCGCTCGCTGCCTCAAATGCGATGAGTTGTTAGTTTTTAATGAGCAACGAACGTTGATCACAACACTCTTTTTTTATTATAAGTACGAGTCGGGCAGGGCCAACAAAAAACGGCCATATAATTAAAAGGCCAGCAGAAGTTTATAAAATAAAAGACAAAAACCCAACTAAGTGCGAAAAATGTGCGTTGTTTGCTTTATAACTTTATAATTGAATATTGTTTTGCCTTTTTTTTTATTTTTTGTTAAGTTACTTAGCTCGTTGTGTGCGCAGGCTAATGACACTAAGAGAATCATCAGTGTGGCACGTTGACCAACTCCAGAGCTTCAGGTTTAGATAGTGAACGCTGAAGGTCGTTGCTAATGCACCTCATTTATCAGAGCTCTGTTTTTAAGTCTTTTTGATCTGTTTTGGGTCAACAAAGTTGCAAGTTTCAGTTTGCGGCTGTCAAGTGTATGGAAGGAAAAGGAAGCGCGGCAATCGAGTTTTTTTCTCATTCATTTTGCAAATTGTTTTTTGCTCCCTGTCCAAATGAGTTTTCAATATTGTTGCGTATGTGTGTGTTTGTTTTTGTGTAGGTTTGTCTGCTGCTATGCGACACGCAGCGTAGCATAACGGCAAATAACAAACTGCAAACAAAGTTTTAACTATTTCTCACTTGTGTTGTTCTTTTTTTTTTATGGTATTATTTTTTGCACAAGAGGCAATCATTGCCTGCGCTCAAAATTGATACCCTTTCAAACGATGAACGATGACGACATTTTTAGAAATGTCTTTTCTATGCTTGTCCTGTTCATAGGGACAATTTTAATTACAAAACAAAAAACTAGCAGAATGCAAAGAAATATGTTTGTGCCTGGACGTGCCAGCATATCTAGTTGTTATTCACAATCAAATTAAAGTTGTCTTTCACAAAAAATGAAACACAGACGAAACAAAAGGTTGACGAAAATAATTTAACAGAGCTCACACACACACATACGAACGCACGCACGCACACACACACTTCACAAATCCTTGGCACGTCTCTGAAGTCGTTTCATTGTTGCAGTTTTTCATACAACACACACACGCGACATTTTCATTTGAATTTTATGCCCAAGAGCGCACCGCACACTCACACAAACACAGAGAGAGAGAGAGCGGGTTACAAAAGTAACGCATACGTCTGGTTCGCGCACACACACACACACGTACACATACACATCTTGTTTTCATTTCCGTCAGCTACAATTGACGCTGCTCAACTTAACCTCATTCGTCCTCCTTTTGCTCATGCTTCTGTTTTTCATTTTTTTTTTGCTTTTGCTGTTGTGGCATTTTCATTTGCATATTCAACGGTGTCCTCGCACAGTTCTCTCGTTTGGGGGGTTCTTTTTTTTTTTAACTTTTGCCAGGCCATGGCTTGCAGCTCCTTCAGTTGTTCTTAACCCCAAAGGGAGGCAGCAGGCAACTTTCACACAAGTTTGGCAACGCAGCGAACAGTGTACACATTGTGAACAGGTTGCGCACAGTGTAATACACAAACAAATATATATATATATACCATATATATTTTGAGCTCTACTTATTTCATGTTAACTAGAGACTATTCTTAAAATGCTCTAACGCGTTATGGCTTATCTGCTACCAGGTAGAAGCTATACAAAAGTTTGTTTATCAAAAAGTTGGTTTATTTCCATCTGAGAGATTTTGCTATCAGTTTGGCGAGTTGGGTGAGAAAGTAACTAAGGTTTATCTGCTACTTTTCTTTAAATAAGTTTTTTTCGAGAGCATGTCCAATTCGTTGAGATTTGTATTTTTGTTATTTGGTTTTTATTTTAGTTTGTTTTGTATCTGTTGGCCGAGTCGCACAAAATTAAAAATAATATTCACCATTGCAGCTGGCTTAAAAGCAAGGTTCAGTTGTTGCCTTCCACTTAGCTAACTGACATGATAAAGTGTTGCCTTGGCTTGCTTTCCACCTGCCTGTCGTCTTCTGCATTGTCACGTTTCACGCCGCCCTGCACTCGAGGAGTGAAAGCTACAGCTAGGACATGGACATGCCCCGGATAGGCCACTTGTGCCTTATCAAATGAAAGTATATAAATTGATGCTGGCCTCCTTTAACTGTGCTAGCGTTTCTTTTTATTTCACAGCTGCTGCACACAACTCGTTTTCACAAACAATTTGCAAGCAGCAGCAGCAGCAGCGTTTGCTAATTGCAAATTTTAAAATGTTGCAGCAACTTCGGAACATTTGCCAGCACAGGTGTAACTTACAAACACACACACACACGGGTACAATCAAAATGGCACTCAAACTGGATGTGCAACCATCATTTCCATTGTCTTTTTGTTGGGCTGTTGCTGTTTTTCACCTGAAAATTTTGCGACTATTTCGTGTGTGCATAATTACGTGGCAGGCACAAAAGTGTTGCTAACCAACAGGCGAACATACACACAAACACACATACACACAAGCTGGCTGTCAGCTCATACCAATTTGGTGTTGTTGTTATTGTCACTGTGTGTCTGTGTCTGGCACTCACTGGATGACGCATACGTCATGTTGTACGACAAGAGAGAAGCTGCCACTGAGTCGCGACTTTAGCTGACGTTGCTGCCGCTGCTGTAGCTGCTGCAGCAAACGCTGACTCCATATATTTCTTGTAATTAAAATCACATTGAAGCACAGCCAGGCAGGCTGGCTGGCAGGCTGGCTGTGGAGTGGATACAACGACTGCCAGTTGGGCCAGACTTTGCCTTTGAGGCGAGGCAACAAACTTGTTGACTGGTGGCTATAGTATGTATGTGTGTGTTGTGTGCTGTGTGCGCGCGTGTGTTTGCTGTAATTAAACTAAATTAAGAACTCTCTTGGCATTAAAATGAGATTTACGCTCCAGTGCAACGCAACATTGAGAGCAACAAACTTGGGCAACTGTCATTTCAAATGAAAATTTGTATAGCACTTTCCAACCATGCTTAATTAATTTCTAAAGCTCGGGCAAATCGCAAAAAGGAAAATATATATATATATATGTATACAAAAAATGCTTGAAAAATGGGCGTGGTTAGGAGAGATGGAAGGGCGTTAACTTCAGTGAAAACTTTTCCCACCAGCTTTTTTGTTGTGTCAATTGTGACAACAGGCAAATTGCAAGCGAAAATTGAGTCATTTTTGCGTGCCGAAAGATTTGCAAATCCGGGGCAACTTTTTGACAGAGCGACAAACGAAGAGAGTTGTGACTTTGGGCTTGGTATTACAATTTAAATTCATTTTGATAATTGTGTTGTTTCAAATCAAGATGAACACAAATATTGAAGTTAATACTATGTATAATGACTTGAGCTTAGAAGCTTTAGAAAAGTGAGCAAGAACTTTTGATACCCACAACTTATTTGGAAAGGGTAGAGTTGACAATTGTTCATCAGTAAAAACTTCTAATAAAGGCATTGTATTTGCTAGAAAGCCCTCGCCAGATGTGAAAAACTTTTGGATTTTCAATTAAAACAAACCGTCAAAAATCCCAATTAAAATAAACACACACACAGCAAACGAAACACAACAAATAGAAATCACTTTTGCTGTCTATATAAATTCAGCGAATGCCCAGCAAAACTTTGTCCGAATTTGATGGTCATGTGCCAAAGTTATTCTATAGCCACACACCAGTTTCCAACTTACACGTTAACAGTTTACAGCAAAGGCGCCTGCGCGTATGCAATAAGAAATTTGCATACTATTTGCATATGCATGAGCCGAAAATCAACACACAAAACGTTTGCTTTAAGATTTACAAAAATGTTTGCAAAGAACAGGCGATTTTAATGACGAAGAGACGCAATTATGCAAAGAGCAAGTAATTAGTGAAGAAAGCCAGACAAGGATACAAAATTTTAGTCCACTTCACCAAAAATTGGCTCCCTGAAAACAAATGTTTTGGAAAACTGTGTGGCCGAGTCTGTGTCTGTGTTAGGCCTGCCCTCCTCTCTGGACGGGCTGTCTGGATTTGTATGCTTTATTGCATTTGTATGTCTTAATTTAGGGAATTAAAATTAGGGAAGCAAGAAAATAAGGAAACAATGCCCAAGAAGAGAACGACAACGGCTGTCACTGTTTGGCAGGGAAGCTGCGCACAAATGTGTATTTTATGCATGCCCCAAAAGGTGGCAGACAGTGAGCAAGGCAAATAGGAAACGCTGTCGGATGTCGGATGCCAAAACCGCAATGAGAATTTATTTATTTCGTTCCATTTATTTTTTTTTTTTGCTTGTCTTCTTCTTTTCTCCTTTTTTTTTTGGAGCAAGGCGCGAATTGTTACAAACGATGATGAAACGACCGCAATGCCACAATCACAGCTACAGCATACGAAAATACAGTGCTAGCTTGAAAAACTTCGGGCACTTTAACAGTGAAAGACCCTCGAGGCAATTGTTTAGCGTAAAATGCGCATTTAATTCGCCTTTGTGTTGTGCTGACGCAAATCGAGCGCACAAAATAAAAGTCGAGCTGGGGCGTAGAAGGTAGCCGGAACTGGAGAGTTGGTTGGCATCGAGATAAATGCAAATGTGGCAAACAGAAAATATTATTATAATATGGTAAATATATACATACCATACATATATTTTTATAGAATGCTGCTGCGGCGACGTTAAAACTTTTCAACAGTGCGAAAGCAAACGCAAATAAAATTTATGCATTCCAATTATGAAACGTGCAAAAACGAACGTCAAAATAGTATAATGCACACCAAACGGAAGGAAGTTCGGGCGCCATTTTGGTGCCCGGAAATGCACTCGAATAAGTTATGCAAACGAGAGCGCCGAAAAAAAAACAGAGTATTTAAATAATCCATATAATGGAAATTAATTTAAAAAAAAAAAAAATGGCAAAGGCCACACTCTATCAGCCAACAACTACACTTACTTTGATTGCTTGGTCAACACAAAGTTCGCTCATTTGTGATTTTAGTGTTCAATCAATTGCAGAACTTGCTGTAGTTTCGCTTCGCTTCTCACCTGCACAAAGTGGCCTGCCAAATACGCAAAGCGAAGGTTAAACAGCGGCAGCAGCAACAAAAACCACCGTCAGGATATTGCCGACGCCAAACAAACTTTGACTAGCCTGCCAAAAAAAAAATTTACCCACAAAAATAAAGCAAATCAAAAATTCGTGAACAAAAGGTAAAAAGAAAACAACAACAAACAATGGGTTGGATTGAGTTTTTATTTGGCGCTTGAATTTTCTGCTAGCTTGATTGAATGGCGGCAGGGAGCAGTAGGAAAAAAATCCAGGGCTGCCAGCAAACATATACATTTGAATATATAGCCCTGGCACATTTTTCGGGGTGTCATATGGCGCCAAAAAATATGCAATAAAATTTATTTGTGCACAATGTGCGACAAACTCACACACACACACACACACACCCACACAATGAGATGCACACAGATTACATAGATACCCTTGCACAGTCAGGATGGACAACTGTTCTGTCGCATATGTTGTGTAACATTTCCGTTTCCGTCTGCTACACCAAAAAAAAAAAATGCTTATACTACAATAACAAAAAAATAAAATTTATATAAACTTTTACCAAAGCTAACAAAACTAAAGCGAAAAGCAAATTGAGTGCGAAAAATAGCAAAACACAAAAAATTTTTGGTGAAAAGAAAATAAAACCGAAAAAGAAAAACTTTGAGAAAAAGATGACAAAGTTTGCACTTTAACAAGAAAATAATCAAATAAATTATCATAAAATGTTGAGAAACCGTTTTGTTTTGGCCGGAAGTCACGTACTGTCTGCAAGAGCTTTCAGCCACATGTGCATGTGTCTGTCTGTCTGTGTGTGGGTGACAGCACAAGGAAATGAAGTAGTGCAAGCGAGACAGCAAGTGACAATGTCTCGTGAGCTTTATTAACTAGGCTAAAAGCCAGTAAAATGGAAAAGAAATGGGGTATTGCGGGGCAGACACCATTTTAAAGTTATGGCCAAGTGGCTAAATTATGAGAATGTCGCGTATGCGGCAACCCCCAAAACAGGCTGACATAAGACAAATGTTTTTCATGTGTAAATTATAATTGGAAAACGGAACAAACAAAATGGTTAAGAAATAACATTTAAAACGGGAAGCAGCAGAAAAGGGTGGCGATTGGGGGTTAAAGTGAAAAAAACCGAGTTTGAAAGTTCAAGAAACTTGGCGAGAATTTTTAAGAAAAAGTTTACAAACACAAATCTTGATGTAAAACAATGTTAAAAAATTTTATCTTAAGTGCTAAAAATATTCAAAACTTTTGCAAATTATTGAGAACACTAAAGTCGTTCCAACTTTGTATAAAATATATCAACATTTTGACAAGAACATTTTTTAAGTCATATTATCATTCAAATTGAACAACTCCAAAAGTGACTTAAACGGTTTATCATTTCAAAAACTTAGTTTTGTTATATTATATGACTGTGATGACATATGATTTTGATATGTCAGATCAATTTATGGTTCAATGAATTTTTGTATAAATGCATGTTTATAGTATAGAAACCATATTTATCATAACAATTTAAGCTTATTCACAACTAACTAAGGACAGTCAAACACTTTGAAAATACATATAGACAGAGAGAAAAGCTTCTGGCAAGCCATCAAGCTGACAATCATAACAGGTCCTTCGGCTACTTCACTTGCACTGGAACTCGAAACTTTTAGTCATGCAGGCAGCAGTCATATCCACACACACAGACAATGTTATCGTAGAGCATGTGACATGCCTGACCAGATAAGGGTGACAAAAATATGTATTAAGTGCTTGGACAGACAGACAGGACAGGGCACTTCGTCCGAGCGACTATCAAAAGGTATGAAAAGCGAACAAACGATGCCGACGACAACAAAGAACAAGCAGTACCAAAGAAATGAAATGAAATCCTTTCACACAAACAAACAAGCAGGCAGGCAGGCAGACATACAAGACACACACAAATAACTGGACCCTATATAACATACTATATGTAATAGTTGTAAAAAGGGGGGAGCAAACAAAAGCAGAGAGAGGCAGGCAGGCAGCGAATGAATGAATAAAGTGCCAGCAGTGTTGAAGAGCAAAGAAATGTTTTGGTAAAGGGATGGAGAAAGGGGGCATGCTAAGGGCATGACAGTACGAGTGCCATAGAGGAGGCAACAACAAGTTGACACTTTTATGAGGCACTTAAATGACACAACCCAAAGCAAGCATGACCATATGAGTAGGTCTGCGTTGGTCGTCGGCGGCGTCAAGCAGGGTGGCTCCGAACCAACCTGCGCCACAGATTGACATGCAAACAATTGTGCTCGGAGTGAGAGGTTGGGTGGGAAGTGCAGAAGGTCACCAACCAGAAGCAACAATTGCAATTTCGCCCGCTACCAACAAGAGACAGAACGAGCTGTTTGAGGTTTGAGGAGCAGGCATTAAGCCAGCTAATGCCAAAAACTACAATGGCTCCAACAATAGTCGCCCATTCCTGGCTAACTGCCTGACTAGCCATAGGACATCGCACAAATATTTGTGTTGCATAACAAAAGGCAACTAATTTTTTGCTGCTGTTGCTGTTGTTGTTGTTGTCGAGGCAGAACAAGAGCTAAATAAATAATTGAATCGGGGCACTTCCGCTTTGCTACTGAGTACACGAAAAAAAAACAGAAAAAAAAACGAATCATCTTCAGAGCATCCATCATTTGGAAAAAAAAAAAAGAACCATTGTGTCAGAGAGACGAGCCTTTGTTGCTTCTGTCCCGTAAATCGTAAATCAGTTGACTGGCGCCGTGCCAAAGAATTTTATGAAAATTGAAAAGTGTTAGCTGTGCGAGAGACTCATCCCCCCTAATATTGAAGAAGGTAGGTTTGCGGGGGAGTGCGACGAAAATTTGAATATTTTCTGACACATTTTTATCGTGGAAATTGTCAAAGAGTTTAAGCACGAGGCAACGGCATCGTTGTCATCTTCTGCCATTTGGCTCAGCCGGCTGCATTATTGACAGCTCATATCGATATATACCATATGCTTATGAATTATGTATAGCTTTAGTGTATAAGCATACATACATATATATACATAAGCGGCTGCGACACATGGCGTTGAAGAAATTTGAGTATGGTTGAGGAACAAAATTGGAAAGAATTGTCTGTCAATATGGAAAAACTCTTTGTGTTGCAAAACCAAATTTGTGACTGTCAGCAGGAAAAAAAACAATTGAAAATAATATTTTCAAGGAAACAGATGAATGGCTGAAGAAGATAAGAAAAACTTTAACTTCTAATCAACATTAGTCTGTTCGTATAAACCAGTTTAGCTGTAGTAATTAAATTAAGTTTGCACTAATTTGAAAACAGTTTATTGTCATCCCACATATTGTTGGAAAATTTTAAATTTTTTAATATTAGACAGGCAATTAAGCAGCAGAAATAATTATATAATAATAATGTTTGTCAGAATGGCAAAAATGTGCGGCATAAGCGCAAAATGTTGTCGATTGCCACGTCATGGCACACATCAAGGTGATTTATGTTTAATATTTAAAATATATACCAAGTAAATATATGTATATTTGTCAAATTTGCATATGTACAATAAATATATGCACAAAAATAATAATGTAACCAACAACAACAGCATAAGCAACATCGGTGGCAAGTGCTGCACATTTTGTGCACTGTTGGCCTCTTAACAATTACTCTCGACATTTTGTATAAACGTTTCGGCAACGTGGCAACAAATAACAACAAAAATAATATGGATAAAGAAAAACTGTTGAGCAAAAAACTTGAAAATAAAAATGCTGCCCATGCAAATATATGTATGTGCAACACGGTGTGGGCGTGGCCGCTTTGTGGTTGTTCGTTTGGAGTGCCGCTTGTTCACTGCACTCTCTTCCCCCTCTCTCTCTCATCGCTCTACGTTTAATCATTTTAAATCAACGCCAGACACGGCGGCGGCGGCATCGACACCGACTTTAAATCTTGTTTTTGTGGCATTTGTAAAGTGATTTTTTTGTCTTTGTTGCAGGGCTCACATTGTTCGAAAAAATATTAATTAAATTATGGGTGCATGAATCCATGAAAATTGCATGAGCCAAAAAAATAAATTGGTATCAGCTGTCATATGCTGCGTATGCTTAATCAATTTATTTATACACCGCGCATTTCTGCGGCTGCACGGCGTATGATCAATATCCGTTAATCCAGTCGCCTTTGAAACAAAACCTCGACAGTTGCATTGATTTCTCTGCAATTGCAATTTACTTAATTTATGCAATAGCTCTATTAGAAAAACAAAACAAAAACAATTGGTGTGGGGCATTGTGCCATAAAAATGCAGCGTTAAATTTCTCAAGTGTTTACATTTGCCATTAGGCACTAATAAATTACAACAAAAATGCAGCCCCAAAACAATTTGTAGTCACAACAACAGCAACAACCAATGACTCCGCTTATTAGCACACACAAACGCCCCAAGTTCGCCTACAAAACTGCTGGCTTGCGTGTCGTGTCGCATTTTAGTGCCACTTACATCCTTTTCAACCACAACCTATACACCGCCCGCTGACCAAGTCAGAAACTTTCAAGCTGCGAGTTCAATCAATAAGTTTTCCAAGGGTCTAGGACATTCTAAGTGGCCGCAGGATCAGCAGGGCAATCAAGCATCTGCGATAAGCATTTTAATAGCTTACTTGATTATGCACACAAAATTTTTAATCTAAAATTATGGCATAGTTGATGTTAATCCCCATTGTGCCTCAGGGCTAATGGCAAAGTACATTTTGTTTTTCAAAGTTTCGTTTACTCATGGTAATTTTTTTTTCGCGGCCTGAGGCGCCTCAATTTGTTGCCCTAATGCGCAATGCAATTTAAAGACAGCTGTCAATTAATTTGTGTATGACAGAGCTTGCAACAAAATGGCAACGACAAGCTTGAGAACGATTTGTCTTATGGTCAGCCTCAACGGATTATCTCACTGAATTTATCTGTCTAGCCAAACTAGCCAAATAGAAACTTTTGGCCATTGCCAAATGAGCGCAATTTTTTTCTAGTTGATTTGCCAAATTGCATTTGATTGTTGATATTTATTTTTTTGTTAAATATATTCGCGTGCTGCTGTGTTTTTGTTGTCTTGTGTGTTTGTTTTTATTTAATTAAATTAAAGAGCCGAGCAGACAAAACGAATACAAATGATAGGCAACTAATTAAGACAAACGTGAAATGAAACACAAAAAATTCACATTCATCAGTTCGTGCCCCATTGCATAAAGGACAAACAGGTAAGAGTGTGATAGAGATACAAGGTCTTTTGGCTTAAGTTTGCAAGTGAATTTTCATTTGCATTGATCGATGGCTTTCAATTGCCAGTTTCACGGCCCCAAGTGCCCTTAAAATAGCCAAATAGCAAATGGTTAGGAAGTGATTTATTTGTGGTAAAGAGAGAGAGAGAGAGAGAAGAAGAAGAAGCATATGCTGCAGCAGTTTAAAAAAATATGTGCGAACATCTATAATAAAAGACTGTAATAAACATTTGTCACGGCCATTAAATTGAGCGCTAAATTGTAATAAAAAAAACGCCAACAGATTTCACACAATGAACGAAATAAATTATAATAATTATTTCAAGTGTCTGAGAAAATCCAACATAAAAAAAAAGAGATTGAAGCTTTAACAATAGAAAGCTTTTAAAAACGTATTCAATTATAAATTTGAACTTCTTTGAAGCTTTTCAAAACTTATATTTAAGTTTTGTCGTTTCGATTCTGCTTTGTTTCGTTCAATTTTAACTTTCGGTTATAGCTTACACTTGGTTGCATTTCTCGTATCGGATCGGACTACTTCAAACTTCATCTAGCAAATTGGTACATGCACCACTTGGTTTTCCATTCAAACGCCACAAACTTGAAAACAAATGGCAACAGCAACAACAACAACAACAACAGCCACAAATAAACATAAAAGCCATTTAATCTTCAATGCATACAGCAGCATAGCTGAGCAGAGCTGAGCCACACCGCAGTTTACACACACACACACACACACACACGGGCACACATATTCCACAATTTTATGCGAGTAAATATTTTGGTTAAGTATACGCCATGAATTTTTGTTCGTCTCTCCCTCTGCCTTTCTGTCTCTGTTGCCCTCGTCGCTTGTCTCAATGTCTTGCGCTTCTCCCCCTTTTTGTCGATTGCGCGAATCCACGGTTTTTTGTTTGACATTCAATAGTTTTCATTTCTGTGGCAACAACAACAACAACAGCAGCAAATCGCTCCTCTCTCTCTCTCACTCTCTTGCTCTCCCTCTGGTCTATCGCCTCATTTAAATTTATTTTTATAGTACGCTGTTGTTACTGCTGCTTTACAGTGTTTGGTTTGAGTATTTTGCGGGTATTTTTATTGCGATTATTTCGCTTTTTTATTTTTGCAGTTACAATGACACAACCTTTGTTGTTGTTGCACGCTTCAAGGGGCATGAAAAAGTGTACAACAACGATAACGATAGAACAGAAAGTAAACAGCAGTGTGTGGAGAGTCGAGCGCAGGGCAAGTCAGCAGAGATTTTGTGCAACATTTTATGCGACATGACAGCCAACGGCCAACAGCATCATCATCATCATCATAATCATTATCAACATGCCATATATACATATATATATATAAGTATATATTTTTTATGAGTATGAGCTTGTCATTTGCATTATTTTCATTACATTTTGTTGGAGCCTGTGGCTGCAGAGTTGAGTAAGAAGTGCGCATTCTCGTGTTCGTTAACTTATGCTCGGGCAGCATTCAAATTCAAAATTGTAACTGAAATGTTGTTTGACAAAGAAGCGGCTTTAGCAAACTGTTCGAAGTGCAAAAAACTTTGTGGCAGTCTTTTGCGTCTTTGCCAAAAGTTACACACAACTTGTACGACGTTCTAATCTCTGTTAAAACAAAATGAAAATAAAGAATATACTTATAAAAAAAAACTGCCAAAACATGTCACATAGAAACGTTGCCAGCCCTCCACTCCTCTCTGCTTAGAAGAACCTTCTTTTTCTTTGAGTTGTTTTTCACACAAAAACCGTCGCTGCGAATAATTTACACACAGAACAAACTTTTGACTAAGAACACAAAATAAGAAAGTTAAGGAGCTACACACAAAAAAAAATATATATATATAATACATTTTGTGTGTCTTGACCAAAAGTGAAACAGAGGCAACCGCAAAAGCGCCTTGAGTGCTAAGCTGGGCGTTGAACTGGGCGTGGCAGCGTCTACAGCCATAACAACAACAGCAACAACAACAACATTAACACAAAAAGGTAAGAAAAGTTGTAAAAAAAAATTTTATGCTCAGCCAAAAGTGTATGAGAAATAATCCGTCGAGATTTTTATCTTGTTATAAGCATGAAAATGTGTCCGGCAAAGCCAGCTGCTTCAACTTCTTCTTTCCTTTTTTTAAAATGCCGCAGCCTCCCTTCAATCTCTTTATCTTTAATCATTGCCTCTCTCTCTCTCTTTCCACTTATCTTTGTTTGGAAATCAGCGCAGCAGCTGCCTAAGGTTGTTTTTTACTTAGCAGGTATCGAAATTTTCAGCAAAGTGTTTCGGCATTTTTTCTTTTTGTGACATTTATATTGCAAAGACATTAAAAAGTTTTCGAGTCCATTTTTCAATGTTTTGGCTAAGTCTAGGCGTTTTTTCTCCAACTTTGTGGCTGTCATCAATTCAATTAACTTGCAGCCGAGAATTCGACTTAAACTTCACCTGTTGTTTAGCTTTTCAACTGACAGATTTATGGACCCACCCCGACGCAGTTTTACTTAATTAAAAATGCTTTGGGTCAGTCACTTCAATGGGCATGGTGATGTTTAATTTTAAATGTTTTTGGGTCCCGCTGGGCTTCATGCGCAAACAATAACAACAACACGCGTTGAAGCTGTTGAACTTACCTGCAATGAAAAAAGAACGAGAAAAATAAGTAATTAGCGTAAATTAGTCAGAATGTTTATGAGAAGTGTGTGGCTTATAGGAAAGTGCGTAGCTTGAGAAAGTAGTTAAGCAAAGCAAAACAAGAAAACTTGTTAAACGAGATGTTTTTGGCCAATGCTTAAACTAATGATACCTAAATGTCTTATAAAAAAAAACAAGAACAAGAAACAAGAAAGAGAGTGAACAACATCATACAAAAAGTTTGAGCTCTAAACACTTTTTTTTTTAGCACTTTCTACCTCAACAAGAAAACTAGCTGCCATCAATACTGAAATATGCCCACAATCTGACAAAGCCTAAAAGTAACAATGCATCACATGATGCCACTCCTGATGGGCATCAATCTCCTCTTGTCAGCGCCCAAGTCAAGTTGTTTCCATTGTTGTCTTTTCTATTTTTTTTTCAGTTTTTTTTTTTGTTTGTTTCTGTTTCAGAAAAGCCGGCTTGATGACGTCGTATCTATGGCACCACTCCCACTCCCACAACAGAAAACCAGTTTACCCTTCCTTGGCAACGAACAAAAATAAAACAGGATTTTTGGCTTGCTTCGTATTTCACTCCTTTTGTGCCGCCTTAAGGCTAAATTCATTGTCAAAGTCGCGGCAGCGGCAACAGCAGCAGCAGCGCCTACAGAAAAAACAAACTTTTGTCATCAGACAAAAGAGTTGAGAAACTTTTTTGAAGCTACTGCTGCAGTTGTTGTCGTTGCTCCGCCAAAAACGCACACAGAGAGTCACGCCCATAGCAACACAAACACACAAACACACATATGGCAACAGTGCATTTGTCTTGTGGGAGCAGTGTGCAAAACTCCCTCAAGCGGACGGACTGATTGAATGACTCAATGATGGGTCGCTTCGCATCGTTGTCGATGTGGTTGTTAATGCTTTGGCTGTTTTGGCTTTGATTGATGATTTTGAATTAGCGACAAGGCGGCGACGTATACGTTAGATCTTCATGAAAAAAAACTAAGAAATAATGCTTGCACATAAGTTTTCTGACAACAAAGCAACGGAGAGAATGGAGAATGTGAGCATGTTTTGATCCTGTGAAGAAAAGCTTAAGACAGCAAGGCTTATATAAAAGACTTTGTAGTTTATTAGAAACATTCTTGGGTTTATTCTAAATAAAAATCATTTAGATTTGAAATGTTCACTAATGTCTTTTGCTTTTTGTCGCAATTTAAAGTCATTCAATAAGCATTTCAAAGTTCTTTCACTCTCTCTCTCTTTTCTATCATTCAGTTTCTCGGCACTTGTTTTGTTGTATTCGCTTTAAGGGAAACCGAATCTATTAATAACTCAAAGTCTTAATGGTACTACGTATGTACCTACCTACCATATACTACATTTGATTTGTATTGGTTCTCAACATCATTATTATGATGATATAATAATGATGATAGTTTTAAAAACCGCAGCAGCAGCTGCCTTGTGCTCTTTGTGTCTGTCTGTCTGTCATTACAAATTAGTATAAGTTTTTTGGCTATTTTTATTATTATGTGCATATAGATATGGTTTTCCTTGTTGCGGTTAAAGTAGAATATCTACATATATACATGTTGTATGCCCCATCAAGTGCCAAAAAGCGAGGCGCTACATTCGCAATTAGCCATGTGCACAATTTTTTGATGGCTGTTGAAAAGCTTAACCCAAAAGAAAAATTGCCCAGCTACAACAAATGTAATAAGCAGCTGCACAACGAAATATGTATGTACTACAACATGTTTTTGGAACCTTCTCTTATTCTTATTCTTATTCTTCATCTGCATATGGAGTGCGATACACAAGTACTTAAGAGTATCTTTAAGTGACTTTCAATGTTTCTCGAATGTTTAGCCACTTTTGTTCTATGTAGCCAAAACACACACACACAGAGCTGCAGCAGCTGCCTATTGTTGCACGGTCTACACATTCTGAAATTCATATCTAGTTGCTTTGTCGTCTTATTTTTCATTTTATTCTATATTTCATAGCTGTCAAGTGTCGCTTCCTGCCTTTGCTTCGTTGTCTCGCTTCCTGTGCTCACCCACAAAACGTAAATTTTTATTAGCCTCAAGTGCCTGCGACCTTTTATGGTAGGCAGCGATGGGGGGCAGGGTGGGCAAGTCTCAAATGATGGCATCATTAGACAATTTAGGTGTTGCTGTTATTTTTTTCTTGCTACTTTAGCGTTGATTGAATAAATTATAGCCACTCGCGCGTGCATATTCAAACAAGCGACAACTTTTCTTCATTTTCGATGTCTATATACGATTATGTACTATATATATATACATATATGTTGCCGTTGTAGCTTTCTTGTCCACCTGCATCTTTAATATGTAAAATGTAAATTATTTTTCACATTTTGTCCGTCACCGGAAATAGCTACGCTGATGTCACATTATTGTAATATGTATATTGAAACAAAGATATGTTGCATTATCCCCCAATTAAACGAAAATCATTGGCATAACTCTGCGTACTAACACAGCTGTTGACCAGTTGTTGTTGTATTGCAGTTGTTAACCACTTTCACTGTCGTTGACCGGGTTTATTGCACTCGTAATTTCATTATTTTGTTTTTTGTTCATTGCTGTAAACGCTTTTCCACTGGTTAATCCGGTTCTTCTAATGCGCGCCGGTCTGTGACGAGAGCGCCTCGTGGCATCGGTGTCATAATCAGACCAGACTAACACACATACACACAAGCTAACAACAACATGATACTCTTTAGACTGGTTAGCTTGTCCGCAGCCAAGACCGCAGCCCAACAGACGCCGCTGTTGCTGTTGCTGCCGCTGCTTGCTGCTGGCTTTTATGTAAGCCACAACGCTGGCTTTGAGAGCTCAAGTGCTTTTTGGGCGATGACTCGAATGACGACGATGACGATGACTTCAGCAAAGTCAGCCTCGACTCAAGGACAAATCGCTTCAAGCGTGCAAAACAGAAACAAATAAATATTCTGCGTTTTAGATTTCATTTAGATTGAGGGTTCTTTCGAATGTTTTGGACAGGCCGTTTAAAATCAAAGCATGTCCAATAGACGTTTATACCTTTCATTTTTAATCAAATACCCTTTACATTAGTTATTATTATGGGCATATAGTTTTCACATTTGCTTTGCACTTTGTTCACAATCTAATCATTTTATCAAGTATCTCCAAGTCGCTTACTTTAAATGCTTTTGCTGATTAATTATTATGTTCGGGTTTTGTTTTTGATATTTATTCGGTGTTGATTGACTTATTACAAATTGGATACGAAACATGCATTGAAAAGGAAATACACAAAAATGATTATAATTAATAATCATAGCATTTAGCGACTGTAACTAAAGACGTTTGTAGGCTCTAATTGGTTGTTGTTGTTGTGGTTTTTTTGGTAGTATTAATTGTATTGTATTTCATTTCGATCTATTTCTCATTCTAGGCTTTTTGCGTTTTGCGATTTAATTATGGGTTCGGTTTTTGGTTGGATTCTTTGGTTGCTCTGACGCGGCGGCACATTGACAGCAGGAAGCCCACAGTTATTATTTTAATTAACCCTAATGGACAGAGAGCTTCTTTGTTTTTTTTTTTGTGTTCGAGCTTAAGCATTTATGTATGTTGTAGCCATGGCAAAGTAATTTCATGGCTGTTGGCTATACCAAATTGAACAATTAGGTACAGCCAAGTATAAAGACCTTAACCAAAATGAAAATTAAGAGATCAACCGATTGAGTGTTGGTTGATAACTTTTGGGGGTAGGCTTAATGCTAAGTTTGTCAAGTAATTACATTCCTATGTGTGGCTCAATCACAACCAACAATCAACAGAATCAACAGCTTTAGTATTACTTATTGAATTTAACACCTTCATCAGGGTCAACACAAACTTAACTATAAATTTATTCACTTGCAGTCACAGATCAGAGACAAAGGCATAATTTTTCATATTTACTGGGCTTAGCACTCAGAGACAGAGAGAAAGATATTCCCAAATGGACAAATGAACGACTAGCAAATTGCAGAGTTATGTGCTCTTAAGCACATCAGATAAATTATGCCCAAATGTTTGTGTATGCTGATGCCAGACGATAGACGACAACGAGGAGTCGGAAACTGCTACTGGAAGTGCAAATGACATTTGTAGAAGCAACGAGAATTGCATTTCAAGTGCAGAGTGGCATTGTATGCAGTGTTTATGCAACTGCAGACAGCTGGTCTTGGCTAATGCTAAACGGATGTGAGAGTCAGAGGCAACTGTATAACAATCTATTCGGTTTGCACTTGCAAGATGTGCCACACAAAATCAGATTAGCTTTGCCCAAACAGCTGATGATTTGGCCTACATTCAACAAAGAGAGCCTTCTATGGATTTGCACATTGAGGAGCTAAAAGGGTTTTTCTAAACTTTAAGCAGTAAGGCTTTTGTTGTTGTTTATAACTTTATTGAGGAATTCCCCCATAAACTCTTCAAAGGCAAAATAAATTAATTAATGTTGCTTGCCCAAAAATTGACACAAAACATTTTGCGGTCGTTTTTTAATGTCAGCTTGTTGGGCATTTTTTCTCTACTGATTTTCTTTGACTTTTTTTTTTTTTTTGTTATTCTGGTTGATGTGACGTTTAATATAAATTTTCTGGCGAACGCATTATTCGCTTATCCGAACAGCAAGCCACGCCTGTCAAATCTGTTGCCCGGGTCGTAAGACTTTAATTAATATTTTATTCATGGGCTGAAAGGAAAAACATACAAAAAAAACGTTTACTGGCCCGAGCGCCAAGGCGTAAAATTAACAACAGAATATTTCGGTATTTAAAAAACAAATGCGAACAAGAAACCGAGAAACCGAAACCGAAAAAGAGGGGCATATAAAAAATGCATAGGGTGTGGTTAAACAATTGTGTTTGTATTTTATCCAGGCTGCGTAACTAAAATTGTTTACCCACATGACGCAGCGAGAGAGGCGACTTTTTGCTTTTGCTGCAAGCAGTGGCAAGTTGCCTCATGTGTGTGTGTGCTTTTGGTTGCTTGAGCCGAGTGCTAATGTAAATTTATGTGCAGCTTTCGGACAACATGAAAATTCAATTCATATTTGGCATCACCATGAATAAAACAAACAAACATGATCTGGAGAATTATTGTTTGGTTGGTTTTGTTCTAGAAATTTGTAGCTTGAGGAGCGGCAATTTATTGATTACTGCATTGTATCGTACCAATTAACTTTATGCGTTGTCATGCCGCACCTTAACCACATTTGTAGACTGACTGCGTGTGATTGGCAGCCAATAAGAGAACCCAAAAAGGCAAACAAGCCAAAACACTTTGATTAAAAACAACAACAACAAAAACAAACACACACACACATAGCGATGAGTTTTGAACGGCAAGTGACAGTAACATACATCAAGATAGGCAGCCAAATTTTTTGTGAGCAAAAAAAGTAACCAAAAACCGCCATTTAGAAAAATATACACTGAACCTTACTGATAGGAAAAGTGTGTGTGTTGGTGTGACAGCTGCCGCCATATTATTTTGTGTGATATGCCACTGCCTAACGCACGATTAAAATGGGGTTTACCACCCAACCGCCCATGCCACATGCACAAACATAATTGGTTTAGGCAGCAGCTTTTGGGCGCTTATCTTATCACAAACCTAATTGCCATTGGCTGTGTGGCAGGCAGGCAGGCAGGCAGACAACAACAAAAACCAACTTGTTCAACAAACATTTATCGCCAAAGTTGCAGCATTTTCATATGGGTTGACAACAATATTACAGAATTATGTATATATATATATATATATCTTGTTGATGAGTTGAACACAAATGTTTCTCCATCTGTTGACGAGCTTTTAATAAACAGCAACAGATATGGGATTTAGTCAAGTTAAAGGTAAAACACGAAAGGCTTTTGTGGCTAGATATGCGTTAATTAACATTTGGTTAGCCAAAAAGCCACCAGAGAATACGCAATGAGCTCCATATCGAAATCAGTATAGAAATTGACACACTTCAACTGCATACTGTTTAATTGCTGTACTTAATTATAAATCTTTACTTTAAACAATTAAAAATTTAAATGCTTTCATCACTGTTGATTTTGATTCATTTAAATGTGGTTTTCACAAAGTTGTTGAAAAATTGCATTAAAATCATATCGGAATATTGATTTGACTTATTTGACTGCAATGAAATATGTTTTTATGCAATTTGATTTATAGATATTTAATTTATGTGTTTTTTTTTGTTTCGGTTTTCTGCTATGCAATTTATTCACATTATAGTATGAATATATATAAACTTTATGGGGCTGGTTTTTGTTGGTGTTTACCTTTCATTGACTGCTCGGCATTATTTATAACCGATGTGTATACTATATTTATGGCCGAGACATTTTGTACAGAGCGCGCGCATCAGTTGATCACAATATATAAATTGTTTGGTTTTATTTTAATTGGCAATCTTTGAAATTTATTTCAACAAAAATTCATTCACAAACTGCCGATTTTTAGCATATTTTTCGATCGCATTTTGCTGTTTATTATTGATAAGTTTTCAACGATTTTTGAGTTAAAGCTGCCAATAAAATCGCTTTAAAGTTGAACAAAGTCGAAAAGTTTTTCGCACAATTACAAATGAAAAGCCAAAATAATATTTGCCAAGAGCCTAAATAACGTCAAACGGAAGTGGCAGTGGCATGATTGTGAGTGTGGCAAAGTTAGGTAGGGAAGCAAAACAATTTGAAATTCAAGTTAAATTGTATGCAAATTGTGAATTATGTAATACAAGAAGGTATAATTAAATTCTTTAACAGAATATTATGCAAATTGTTATTAAAACACGGTTGGCGCAGTTTATTGCTCTTGTTTTTGTCCTTGTCCTTCCTTGTTGCCTTCGTTGTGTTGGTAAATTCAAGATAATCTTATGGCTGGGGGGACATAAATAACGAACAATAAAGAACGTGAATTTTTAAAAATATTCTTTTTTTTTGTCATCTTTTGCATATTATAAGTAGTTGGAATAATTTTAATTTGACTTTTATTTCGAAAAAAAAAAAATACACATTTTTATTTGGTTTTAATTATTTACAGTTGACTTTTATTGCGCAAAAAAAAAATGGTTATTGCTTTCACTTCAAATTAATTTTCATTTGCGAATTTCCGACTTTCGTTCATTTTATTTATAGTATATATATATATATATATATATGTGCGTTCGCACAATTTTAACGAAACCATTTTAAAGGTTTCGCAATAGGTTGATTGGGGCATGAAGTTGCCAGGCATCGTTTAAATATTGATTTTTAATTATATTAAGCACAACGCTGCCACAAGTATGCAACTCTCATGGGTTGGTGGGGGGCGGGGGGCGGGAGGCACACACACACACAAACACAAAGGTCCTGAGAGGCCGCACACTTTGAATCATCCTCACACCTTCTTCTTTCATATCCACGAGGGTTGCGCATTGGGCGGGTTTTGTTGTTTGTTTTATTTCGTGTTTTGTTTTTAGCTCAACACTGCTAACTGCCCCTGACACCGCCACCCGCTGCTGCTCTCGTGAGCCTCTTAAATGTCACAATGCTCTGGGGATGCTGCTCTGGGGTTGGCACTTGGGTCAACCCTTAGCTGCATATATGCGAAACAAGTCGAGTGGGTTGGGTTTGTGTTGAGTTGAGTGGGTTGACGACGGCTTTGTATGTCTATGTTAGCGACAAGTGTACATACATACATACATTTTGTGCATGTTGTACGGATCTGTATGCTGTATTTTCTGCACAACGACCCTGACCCCAACTCGGACGCATTTAAATTGCGTTTGCCTTTGTGTTCACATTCATTTCCTACCGCTTCCTTTCATCACACAGCGAGATTGCATATGGTTTTTTTTTTTCATTTTATTTTTTTTCATTAGAATTTAATTTGATCTAAACAGGTCGCACATTAATGCGTAGAACGTATGCACATGTACATTTGGTAGGCACTGTGTGCGTTTCTCCTAAGCGTTGCCAAACTTCACATACGAAAAGAGTGAGCGGGAGAGGCAGAGCAATCGATTCTCATTTCGAATCCAACATCTGTAACAGATGCTGGCCACGTGTCGGGGAGCGGCTTGAAATGAACCGAGACCCAAAGTAAAAATTGACCGTATAACAAAAACACAACCGAACCGAATCCTACCGAAAATTCTCGGCTGTTTTTTGTTGTTGTTGTTGTAATTGGATGATGCTCAGGCCAACATTGAGTTATATGGAAGGCTAAAAACAAATAAATAGTCAAACGGCATGCGAGATTGTGAGTGAAATACAAATAGCGTTTAATACCAAAAGGAAATTGTCTATTTTAGACGAAGACAGACAGGCAGGCAGGCATACAGGCAGTCAGGACTCAATTCCAATTGCAACTCAAAGGGAATTAGTTGTGCCACAAAACGTAAATGGCAAAGCACATCTTCAACTGATTGGTATTCTCATTAGTTTTTTCTCTCTCTTTTTTCATTTTGCTGAAGAGATGCTTGAAACTCAACAAATCGAGAGATTTGTCAAGGTGTTGCAAATACAAAAACTTAAGACACCTTGCAGCATCCTTAAGTGCTTAAGATCTTAATTGAATTACACACACAGACACACTTATATACACTCATCGCACACCTGTTAACTGCAACAATGACAGAAAATTAAAATAAATAAATAACCGATGAAAATTAAAGATAACCGCAAAAAGAGTTACGCTTTAAACTGATGGCTAAATCGTGCTGTTCGCAAAGTTGAAGGTCGTTAGCAATATGGCAATAAAAACAGGTAAAAAACGGCCACATCCATACATGTTTGTGCATGTACGTTATGCAAAAACAATGTAAAAACTACGCAACTAAATAAATATTAAAATAAACACAAGCTTGACGGCTATTCAAAAAAAAAAAAAAAACATTAAACATTATTGGCAACGGCGTAAAGATTTAAAATAAAATCATAAAATTAAGACAACAAATTAAATTAAATACCCTAACATAAGTAGCAAAGGCAGATGTTAGAACAAATTGATATTTAACAGAACATTAAAATTAAATAGCCTAACATAAGTAGCAAAGGCAGATGTTACTGTTAACATATTCGCCATAGACTAATGTTAATTTTATGAGCCCATAACAGAGTGTTAATAATTTGCTGTTAAAACAAATGTTTTGACTTTAAACTATATTTAAAGTTGTTTAATTATGATTAATGCATTAAACAGCAAATTGTTTACACTTAGTTTAACTAGACAAAGCTTTTCATTAACTACAAAACAATCTCGGATCGCATTAAGTTGAGAGTTGTCAATTAGACAATATTTATTAAGCATTCATTTGTAGCACGTTGCATTCAACTGACATTCATAAATTTTTATTATGGAAAATTCAACTATATGATATCATATATTGCGTCTAGAATATTGCATAGCCAGCATGCACAGCCTGCATTAAATTGATTTTTTTTTTTTTTAATGTATTTTAGCTTTTTCTCCTTGTTATGGCAATAATTAAAAAGCCATAAAGGGAGTCAGGCGAAGGTTAACATCAACCGATGGCCATTAAAGGTCAGAGTGTCAGTCAGTTGATGATGTCACAGTTTTGTTTTTTTATATATTACACAGCCTGTAAGGTTGGCAAACAATAGTATTAAGGTGGCGCCACGCTGAGAGCGTTTCGAGCGCATCTTCATTTATCTTTTAATTGCAAAGTCGCCTGGTTTACCTTGCGTTTTGTAATCTTTATTATTGTTGTTGTTGTAAGCTGCCGTTTTATGTTAATTGGCAACAATGAATGCAAAGTAATCACAATTTTCCCTAGCATAACACAGCAGCATCAGCCAACTATCAACAAAGGCAACAAATTTGCAATTTTCCAATAGCCAATAAATTAAAAACCCATTGAATCGCGCGACTCGCATCGTAAGCAAATTTTACAAGCGTTTAAAATCGCGAACGCGTTTTTTATGTTAAAAATTTTTACGTTTAAAATTTATGGCAAAAAATCGTGTAAATATGCAAAAAGGGCGCTTAGTTGTTTGTTGTTTTTTTATTGGGCAGCAAAATTAATTGTTGTGAAATGGCATTTGCATAAATTCACGATTTGGTTTTAATCAAAATCGAAATTTCATTGCAAATTTTTTAGTCGTAAAATCATTGAATTAAAATTTTAACTGAATTAATGTTTTAGCTTCCGGTTAGAAAATGAGTCAGGTTCGGTGGGTAGACAACAAAATAAGAAAACTAACGAATTATACGGAAGAGTTCTGCTGAAGCAACGTTGATGTGCAGTTTTCAAATTATTATTGCATGTCAATTCAAATCGTTGTATAATAATATAGACATCAAACGGTGTCGCCTATAGAATTTATTATTTTAATCTTTGTCAAACGTTGTGAAATTACTCAATGGAAAAATTGTTTATATAAGCAGATCAAAAATGTGAAAACGCGCAAATAAACCAAACAAATAAAAACAATAACAAAAAAAGTATAATAATAAACATATACACATTTATGACATGGGAATAAAATGTAAATTTAGTGAAAAGCAAAATCCACAAAAAAATAAATAAATAAATCATTCTGTGTGCAGCAGCGGCAAACTAAACAGAAATGCAAATAAACTTACTCATAACAAAATATAAGCCGGTCGAATAAATTTAAAAAAAAATGTATATATATACGCGTGAAAAAGCGACAACAAATTGAGGCGACACTAACGGTCAGGCAGTCAAAAAATCAACGGCAACAAATACATATTGCTAAAGTTGAGGGGCGTGTGGAATGTTGTTGTTGGGAATAGCACGCGGGCGTGAAATGGAGAGCGAAATGAGCAATGAAACGAAGTGGAATGGAACGATAATGCTAATGCTGCTGCAATTACCGTTCCAAACAACAACAAGAGGAATAAAACCTGTTACAGTTCAACTGCGTCTGCGTCGCTGCGACTGTGACTGCGCCGGCGGCTGCTGCTGAGTCATTGCGCAGGCGTGCGACGCGACGCTCTGCTAATTGCCAACGACTGCGACGGCGGGCGACTCGTGTGAGTGACACTGTCGATCGGCTTCGACGTCGACGTCGCTGCTAGCGTTGAACCGAATAATTTGCATGAAGATTTTGCTTAAACGCTGCTTTAACTCTATTGTTGTTGCTGTTGCTGGTGCTGCTGCTGTTGGGGGTTCGTTCACATTGCCGTAGGTTGTGATTTGTTTAGCGATTTAGCACTCTCCCCCTTTCCCCTTGACTCTCTTCGAAGTGGTTTGCACTTGTCAGCAGTTCAAGTATTTGATCTAATTTCTTCATTTTATTTTGCGAATTCCCCAGAATTTCGAATTGTTTTGCAATTCCAGTCAAAAACTCCGAGACCATTAAACGATTTAGATTTATGAGATTGTTATTTGAGTTTTTGGATTTGAATTCACTTTAATGTCATCTAATAGCAATTGCAAAAGTGAGCCAAATGCTTAAAAAATAAAATGCTTATGAAAGTCATAAGTAAGCCGATTGCACAATCACATTAATATTAAATCGAGTCTTTCTTATCAGCAGCAACTCGACGTGTCGCGCCTTTAACTCAATTCGAATGTGCGTTCAATGTGTCAATATCAAGTAGCTAAATCTTTATTGCTGGCACACATAATATGTGTGTGTGTGAATGTACACACAAATACATAAGCGATTGTAAAACGCCATTTTATGTAACACGCGAGAGGGGAATTTCTAAAGCTGCAAAGCTGCGATTGATGGAATAAATTGTAGGAATTCGGGTAAAGTTCAAATGCCAGAACGAAATACATATTTATAAAGTAATTTAATAAAAAAATCTCGACGCATTTTTTTTTTTTTTAATTTAAAAAATCCAGAAACTCCATATTATTTAACTGTTACATTTTAATCAAATATTCACTATTAAGATTTCTTTGTTTTCTAAATTTTTCTCATTAGATGAAACATTCTTTAACATTTTTAAGCATTTAAATTCACTTTCAATAATTATTTTCATTTTCATTTTTCCGAACTTAGTTTAAATTTCATGACTGGCATCAATCTTACAGAAAGCTTTTACTTTCGAACCAAAAAAAAAACCTTTTAGTTACAACAATCAATTGAGAAATTATTATTTTTTTTGTTACGATAACTTTTTCTTTGATAAAAAGATCTGATAAACAGATGCTAACAACATTTGAATAAGCCACGCGGATTTGTGCCTCTTTGTCTTCTTCTTCTTAGGCATTAATTTTCATCAATCAACATGAGAAAATGCGAGAATGAGCGAGGCGAGCTCAACAAACATTTTTTAAATCAACTTTAATTGAAATAAATTGTCATATCATTTACGCGCCGATCCAAAATGGAAGTGGACCCGACAGCAATTTATAAAAACGAAAAACGAAAAACGACAAAATATAGTAAGTGAAAAAGAAGAAGAAGATGAAAAATATGCATGTATATGTGGGCTCTATGTAATTTCAGCACGAATATATATCTCTTATCTGCGGGCCTCTTTACTGCTTAAGTGCGCTACTTAAAAATTCCAATAAATTAGAGCCATCAATCAAGCAAATTGAAAAAAAAAAAATATTGAAATATGGCTAGCATTGTGTACAGAATTTTCATTTAAGCCTCCCCCCATTATAGAAGAAGAAGAAAGAAAACTCGATTGAAATGTGTTGGATAATTAAAGTGAAAGTCTAAATTAGTAAATTGCATAAGCAGAAAAATACAATACATAGTACATACATACATATATCATAAAAGTCAGTCATTAAACTACAAACAACAATTGAGATCGTCGAGAGAGATATGAGGATCCGTTGAGCATAGCTAACAAAAAGCATTTACCAACTTTGCGGTTAACTGCGCACGCACAATGAAAAATCCATCCAAAACAGTAGCAACTATATCTTACCTCTCTCTCTCTTTAACTTCTCTTCTAAGCTTAGCTCTCTCTTTCTCTCTTTGTTTGTTACAATAACAATTTGTGGGCCAGCAACGTTTATGCAATTTATGTGCAATTTTTCAATTGCGAGTTCCAAACAAAAAACGGCACTAAACCGGAAGATTTCATTTGATGCGCGAGACTTGTTTTATGTTTAAATAACACTATATATTTTGCTCTTTCTGGGTTTAGTTTATGAATTGTTTAAAATTTTCATTGCATTTAATTAGAATGACATTTGGAATGTGTCTGAGCTAATAAAACAATTATAAATTATTTTTAAAAAATAAATAAATATTTTTAATAATAAATAATAAAGAGGAACTTATCCCAAATGAATTAGATGACAATTTGAACATCTTAAAGCATTAAAGCTCAGCGTTTTATGACCTTTTTGTTTTAAGCTTTGAGTGATTTCTGATACGTTTAGCATAATCGTAAAACTTTTTTGTGATATCATTGAACTTGACAGCTAATAAAACTACTTAAAGTCAAGCTTCTTTGACAGCATCTGATTAAGTAGGCCAACATAAAATGGTTGTGGCGCTTCTGCTTCATTTAATTTATTCATTCCACCCGACTTGGATCAAAGCGAATGTCGTTTTATGGGCTGACATCATACGAAAGCTAGACAAACTCAAATTGTTGGATGATAATATTTAAAGACACACACACAAATACACTTCGAATTCAATTTATCAACATCTAAAACATTGCTATACTAAAACTTCCATATCAATCTTAGAAACATTTACATTTTACGATTTATATTTGAATTGTGAAACGTAACTGCCAAAAAAAATAAACATAAAGCATAGAAAGAAAAATAAACAAATAAATTAATAATATAACAAAAATATTGTATCGAAATTTGCATAAAATACATATAACAATAAGGTTTTTATGCTTTTTTGCTTTTGCGCTCTTAAGTTACGTGGGAAAAAAGGCTGGCAAGCGAGAAACGGGCGCCAAAATTTGACACATGAACGTGTGTGGCGTAAAAGGTATCAAATTTGATACGAATGGAATGTGTTATACATATACACATAATACCCCAAAATTGTGCAAAAAGTGAGCCCAGACATACAGCTCGATTAAGTATCAGCAAATCAAAAGCTACAAACATCAACCCGCATTTTGAGCTATCATATTACCAGAAACTCCACTCTATCGTTCCCTCTCTCTTTCAAATACGGATCTATTAGCAAGAGAGTGAGCGGCGAATGCGATCTCGAAACAATTAACGCGCTTTGTCATAAAAATCCAATGCAAGTAAAAGCAAAGTCAACAAAGAAGGTAAGTTGGGGGAATATAAGAGTTTTCGGCACACGTGTGAACATACACACACACACACACACAATTTTGTTGTTGTCTATGTAAATAGGTAAACAAATCCAACCCACTGTCTAAGAGAGCGACAGAGCGAGAAAGTGAGAGTGCGAGCACGAATGCAGGCTTGACAAGCAACAACAAACGACACACGCACAAGAATTCCGACATCAATTGTGAGAGTAAAAACAACGGTAGTTAGTAAAAATAGTAGTAAAAGCTGCGCTTAGCCATACGTAAGTACAAGCAGGGTGTGTAAGGGAGACACAAACAAAACAAAGCAAACACAAAAACTGCCAGCAAGAATAAGCAAACACTACAAATTGAGCTGTTGTCCATTTGTCTTGACTCAATATTTATAGTGAGCACTGTAATGCATGTTTGTTTGGTGTTATTGTTGTTGCTTTTGTTGTTGTTGATGGACATAATGTCCACTTTTAATGTTTGTTTTTGCTTACCGGATAATACATTCCTTGCGGAGGAAGAAAAAATGCCCCGGAGCCCCACAGTTTGACGGCTTTTTGTATTTACAGTCGCGTCGCAAATTATATGCACAGCTGCCCTGTATAATTTTGTTTTAATTTTATTACGTGCTAGTCTACACTCTGTTAATACTCGGGTTAGTCTCACTAGGCTTATTTGTTGCACTTTAATTAACAGTGAATTTGAAGACGTCGCATTGGATATATTTTGTGATTTTTGTTGTTGTTTTGCTTTTTGATTGAATATTTTTGACTTTTACTTTTAATTTGGCACACTTTAAATAATTTTTGAGTGAATTTCACTTGGATTTTGATTGCAGCACAGAATTTGATTGAAATAAACTGCTAAACAAATGTATTATAATAAAAAAAACAAAAGGTTAAAAAGAAATCAAAAAATTTCGAATGTAAAAAATTATTTTTGCAGAAAAATGACATGAATTTAATTTACGAAAATATTCAAAACTTCCTAGATTCTACTACACTCATTTTTATAGGCTAATCAAATGTATTTTAATATTTTTATTTTTATTTTGCAAATATTTTTGTGCACTGCTCATAAACATTTTATTTTGTAACTAAAATATTTCCACAAGTTTTAAAATATTCACAAATTTTTTTTTTTTTTTTTGTAAACTGTTTTCTGCGCAGTTTTTTTTTATCGCTATTTCGATGTTGGTTGTTATATTTTTAAAACGTATTTTGCACGAACAATTTTATATTGTAAACGAAATTGTTGTTGTTTTTTTTTTTTTAAGGGTTGCTCTCTTGTCCCAACTGACGACCGACTGACTAACTAACTGGCTGGCTGCTGGCTGGCTGGGCAGAAAGGATGTTGTATGACGGCGGCGGCTGTGCGAAACGAAAACAGAAACAGAAAATGCGCAAAAAGACGAAGAATGAAAACACAGCGCAAACGCGAGACAAAAGAGACGAGGCCGAAAAAGCATGAGAGAAAAACCAGCCACGCGCTTTTATAAACAGAGGAGTAGAGGGTAAAGGGGGGCGGGATGAGTTTCCAGTTGAATGAAATTATGTGTTTATAAAACAACAACAAAAAAAACAACTAAACTATTATTGTTTTTGTGGTTATTGTTGGTTATTATTGGTTGGCTTATTTTGCGATAAGTCTTCATGTTGTTGTTGTTGTATTTTCGTTTTTATATTTTCGTTTTTATTCTGTACGCTTTTGCGGCACATTCGAGTCGAAGGCGGCCCACAAAGGCAACGCATTGTCTCTCTCAATTCGCATTTTTGTCTCGCTTTGTTGTTGTTGTTGATTTCGTTGTTGGATGCACTTTTTGGTTATGCGACGGCGACACATTCTTAGTCTCACTCACTCACTCACTCACGTTTAAACTCATCTGGCACACAGATTTTTATTTTCGTTGATTGAATGGAAATGAAATACACAAAGCGCAACACCGACAAAAGCAGCTGAGGCGTACATTAGTATTAGTGTCTGTGCGTGCGTGTGTAGATGGATGCTGCTGTTGCCGCAAGAGAGACGGTGAAAAAATCGAATCAGAAAAGAGGCATACGAAAAGCAGTACAAAAAGGATCAAAGGATAAACAAGGAGGCACAGCATCTGGCAAATTGTAAACGAAGAAGCATAGCAAGAAGTACTGAACGAAAAAAATGTGCGCAAAATATTTTTGCGAAGGGAGACGAAGAAAGGCGGCCGAAAACATGTGGCGCATTCAATGAAATGATATTTATATATACATATATATAACTATTTGTATGAGCAGCATTGATGCTGCTTTGCCAGAGCACGGAACATCGGATGAGAGCGCGGTCGGTCGGTCGAAAGGGAAACAGACAGAAGAACAGACAGGCATAAGAGAAATCACGTCCCTCGCGCCTGTTAAAAGACTCAGTGACGTTGCCGCCGCTGGCCCGCGGCGATGTGAGAGAGATGCCATACATACATATACATATATTTATATATATATACATATGTATTTATTTTTAACTTTTCATTTCATTTTGTATCTGTGCGCTGCCGATTCGAATTTGTATTTATACTTATGCATGTTTTGAACATTACATAGCTCGTTGTTGTTGTTGTTGTTGTTGTAGGTTGCACTGCACTTTAAATTCTAATTTGAAAACACTTGATGGTTTGTTTTTTTCTATTTATACATATGTATATTTGTCTTTTTGGTCTAAACGTAAAGTTTAGTTTGTTGTTCACTTGGATGCGAATGCGACTCCCACGACTTGTTGAGATGAGCAGCAATTGGTAGGGAAATACGCGCGCAACGCTTTTAATTTACCGCAGCAACAATCAAAGACGTCTGCTCGCAACGAAATATGAAATGCGAATGAGAGATGAAAACGAGGAACGCAACTAAACACAGAGGATGCGAGCGTTGCTGAGCGAGCGACAGAATATTTTGTGCGTTGCGCGAAATGAGAGACACAAAGGCGACCAACAGCCAGTGAGGAAGAGCGTGAGAGCGATTCACAAACTTTCCGTGTTATGCAACACTGCTACTGTTAAATATGTTGTTGTTTGGCGGCATATTATAATATTTGAATGTGCTATAAATATTTTTAATAGAAGTGAAATCGAAATGTTGCTAGTGCTTAAAAAAGATTTATTTTGTTTTTTGAAAATGTACTTAATTGAATAAAACCCTGCAGAATCCGATAACCAAGTCGTCAGCATAATAAATAATGCAGCTATTAAAAGAGCTGCTGCTTTAACAGCGCTGTTAAATAATTTAGCAGAACTGGCGCAATAATTTACTTATCGATAAGAAGTTTAAGCGCGTTAAATCGAAATTTAAACTGCCTATGTTAAATTAAGCTTAGCTGTACAAAATATTAAAGCAGCAATGTTGCCGATTATGCTTTAAAGAAGCTGCAAAACCAATTTGCTGACCAGCCAACAAGAACTTTATGAAATTCTTCCATTAGCAGCTGCTTTTTTCTCCACAAGAAAACAAAAAAATAGGAAACCAGCCTCGCGCGGCCAATTTCGCACGCATTCTTAATGTCATCAAAAACTGACACACCCACACAAAAACACACATGCACACAGTGATGTCAAGCGGCTCAACAAACAACGTCCTGTGGCGAAAATACAGCTGCTAACCCCCTTGCGTTACCGCCACCCCTTTCACTTAACACTTGAAAATCAGAAATACGCTGCGACGGCGGCAGTTAAACCGAATCAGAAGTGACATGCCTCATTTTCGGCTGGGGCGCCACAACATGCCTGACGCTTGTCAAGATTGCATTAGCCATATAAGTGTTTGCATGTGTGTGTATGTGTGTGTATGTGTGTGTGTGTGTGTGTGTGTTTGGACGCCATGTGGCAACAGCAGGCAGGCCGAAAACTATACAGAACAGAACAGAACAGACGAGGACCCTCGGACTGGCCGGTCCGAGGAACCAAGTTCCGTGCTAGGCTTATTAAACAGCGAGCATGGATTTAAAATGCAAATAGCCTCACGAGTTTACAGCGTGGGAGGATGCTGGACCACATTGAAGCGGCCGCAGGCTTCAAGAGTAGCAATTTCTGCACTCGTCCTGCATCCCGACGTTTCATGCAGGACCTGCTAAAGTCAGTCACAACACCCCACTCTCCCCCCCTACTACTAGTTGTTCTGCTTGCATAAATGCAAATCCCATGCAGCATGGACAACTTTTTTGCACCATCTTTTTTAATCCCGGCTGCTGGCCAGCAAATTGTCGCCTCAACTGTGGCAACAACAACAAAACAGGGCAAGGCATGGACAAAAACGATGAGCTATTTAAAGAGTTTTGTGTGTGTGTGTGTGTGTGTGTGTGTGTGTGTGTGTGCATTTTGCCTGAGCTGTTGCTTAGCTAAGCGGATTCGATTGCTGATAAGTAAGTATAGAGCATATATGTATGTATCTATAAGCCTTAAAGAAATCCCAGTTGGAAGAGTAGAAAACGGAATTCAATGGGAAAAGAACGCATTTGGTAGATATACAAGAGAAATCAAGCTAAAAGATTAGTTCAAATTGTTTATTTTAGAACACGAATTGTGATGGACTGATAGTGGTGGGAGGTCGTGCTGCAGATCGATACATTACCGATGAATGTGGCGGTATGTTAATATGACTATCGAGTTGATGCAAGTGACGCGATATCAATGCGCACCCAACTTCACTTGAATTTGTAAACCGAATTGGGAGGGGACAAAAAAATACTTTATTATAGAGAACATTCGTTATAATGAACAAGTTTCTGGCAATGATTGTTATGTAGAAAACTTCGTTGCACGGAACTTAAATAAAAATTTATAGAACTCATGTAAAACTTAACTCAATTTGAAGATGTTTTTGACCTAAGGCGTTTCATTCTTTGCCAAAAATCAAGTTCAAATCAAGTTCATTTAACATTAAAAACAAAAGCAAATCAAAGTTTGGTTGCACATTCAAAGGTGAAAAGCCTTAGGACACTAAGCACACACACACACACACACACATTATATGCCATAATTTCATCTTTTCTACTCAGTGGACTTCCAAAGGCAAAGAAATATCTGTGGTATTTGGGCAAATTCAATCTGGTTTTTTGGCTTTAGACAAACGAAATTCCACCGAACCGCAGAAAACCTAAGAAAACTAACGCAAAGTTGTTGTTGTTGCCCTTAAGGCGACATATATTTGATTTATAGCGAGAGGGGTTGTGGGTGGGTGGGTTTGAGTGGCTAACAGACCGCAGAAAACAGCAACAACAAACGATGGCCAAGGCGCAACTGAAACTGAAGACGCCGCGCGGCTGACTGCCTGCTGCTGGCTGATGTTGCCTACAAAATGGCCACAAAGAAGCAGCGAAAGATGTGAGTCGGTGGTGTGTGTTTGTGTGTGTGTGTGTGTGTGTGTGTGTGGGAGGTCATGCTGTGCCATTTGGAAGAGGCAAAAAGGATTTATGATGCTTGTTATCGCAGAGCCGAAACAAGGCGACGCAATGCGAGGCAAACGATGACAAAAGGTGCCCCGAAAAAGGATACACAACACATTGTGTGCCGGCCTCCCCCCCCCCCCACACTCTCTTTATCCTTTTGTATGTTTGTGTAACGGCTGCTTGGCAATGGCGCGTAACACGAAGATAAAATCTGCGGCATACATGAAGAAGAAAAAAGTATAGCATACTTTTTTGGGCACGACCGTTCCCCTATTAAACGCATGACAAACATGTGTTCCATTAATTTGTAGCTAATTTGTTTCGGTTGCTGCCACATGCCACATGCCACATTAGCAGTCTAATCGCCAGTATATGTTGCCATAGTACAGGTATAACTGGCTTATACCCGTGATTTACCCTTGGGACTTAAATGATGCCTGTGTCGAGCCCAAAATATGCACTAATTAAATTTCCAAAATATTGGGCCTCTAATGAAAAGCCAAACTCATCAAAATTTCCAAAAATAAAACCTTTTTTATTCGTTTAAAAGCAAAAGTTGGCCATTAAAAGCAACTAAAAGTATCTATTAGCCAGCAACATTTTGGGCTGTGGGCTAAATAAGTCAATAAATTAAAGAATGCCAAGAGGAGTTGGTCGCCGCCAACAGTGCCTTGCCTTTGCTCCATAACGAGCCAGAAAACATTGCATTAAAAAATCCATTCATTAAATTGGCAAAACGTGGCGCAAAATTTATGGGATCCCGCAAGAAAATGCAGCAAGAATTTTAGCGCAATGGCCAGGAGGCAGTTGGTTGCGTCTCAAGTGGCAGCGCATTTCCTTTTAGCTTGGCACAAAGAGCAGCTTACAACAACAACGACATCAAAGACACACACACAGAGACAGAGAGAGAGAGTGCAACTACTACGCGGTGGCTGACAGGTAAATGTTGGCCCAACAAAAACCTGAAGAGCCTTTAACTAACTTAAAGTGCTTGACAGTTGCAAAGTGCTTGGAAATGGCATTAAACATAGAATTCTTTTTAACTGATAATTATTGCATTGGTCTTTTTATAATGGACTTTTACACGATTTCTTAGAAAGGGCTTTAATATACAATATAAATAAATAGCTTAATTTAGGTAAGGTTAAACTTTAATTGATCGATTTTGCATTTGTATGAGCTTTAAAGCTTGTTAAAGCATTTGTAAGTGCTTTTAAGCTTTTCAAAGCTTAACTTAATTTGGTTGACTTGACGAAAAGCTTTTATAATTTTGTTGATTGATTCAACGAGTAAATAAATCAATTTTATTTAAGTATTTTTTCTCTCTTTTTTCACATTTTTTGATATGCTCTCTCTCTCTTCACACCTTTCGATTTGCTTTGTTTAGTACGAAAACTCCGTTACTTAAAGCTTGCATTAGCCAGGTATAAATGTTTTTTCAAAGGGTTCGTTTGGTTTTGGAATGGCCCTGCAGTTCAATGCGCTCGTCCTGCGCTCAATTTTAATTTGTTCAGACAGACAAACAGCAAAAGCCTCCACATCAGCGCAGAGTCCCCGGTTGAGGCCTTTTGGGAATCCACTGCGTTCTCGTCAAACCATTAGCAAAGAGCAACAGCCTCATATACATACATACATATATATTGGTGTGTGTGTGTGTGAATGAATATATAGATGAAATGAATGTATGGCTGATTCAATGGGAGAGACGCCGAAAAGTGTGCAACATTTGCAAAAGTTAAAAGCATTTGTCGGTTTATCAGGCAAACACACACCTACACACACACACACACACATCCTAAAAACTCTTTTGACTTCAAAACGGCTTTTCACCCATTTCGTTTTCATATACTTAGTTGCGGCTTCTTCGGTTGCGCCCAATGAGTTTGAAGTGTAATGGAATGAAAAACCTTTAGTTGAATATATAGCAAGATATATATCTATATATGTATATTTCTTAAGCAGTTGAATAATGCTTGTGCAAAGTTTCGATGTGCCAAAAAAGCGTCTGTCACATAATTACCAATGCCAAAGTCAATAATAGAAAAGAACAAAAATAGTTGTGTGTTGGCCAAAGTTGCGTTTAAATGCCACAGATTGTGGTTTCTTTTGGCAAAGCTAAGTGGAAGCCCTTGAGCGTGTCCGAAAGATCTAAGACGTGGCTTTCTTTATAAATATTTGACTAAAATCCAAAACGAATGCAATAAAATTCAATTGCAAACTTCTGCAGCAAGAAGACCAAATGAAAAACAACATAATGAATATACTTTCCACACGCATTTGCTAAAGGATGAAGACGCCAAAGAACTTGGCAACAACTTGGCAAAAGACTTTTGGTCATAAGAAAAATACAGCGCAAGTAGGTGAGAAGTGTAGAGGGGGGGGTTGATACTGCCTGCCTGCCTGCAGCAAACACATGTCAAATGCGCTTTTTAAAAACAAGTTTTTCCTTCTAGCCCAAAAAGTTGCACTACGACCCAAAAAACAAAATACTATAAGACAGAGAGAGAGACAGAGAAATGTAAAAAAAACTGCTTATCTCGACAAAAAGCCAAAAATGTAAGGCGGGCGGCAAGGCGACGGGGGCGTGGCAGCTGCACTAATGGTGCCAAGCAACCGGAAATGCCGCCATGCATGTCTGCCTCTAGTTGAACAAAATGGAGGCTGTGTATCGCAGCGCACTACGTGTATAAGTGTACATATATATGTATATGTGTGTGTTTGTGTTTGTGTGAAGATCTTGATTGCCTTTTGCTACAGGCGAAATTTATAAGTTCCTTTTTAGTTTGGTCGTTTTTCATTTTATTTCTTGGTTGCCTTAGCTTTCGATTTTTCTTTTTTTTTTTGTTTCTTTTTTGAGCTATGATAATTTCCGCAGTCGCTGTATTATATAAAACAAGCATAGTCGCCAGTTTGATTTGATGGCCGACCTTTCTGTTTTTTTTTGCTGTTTTCGAAAATAAGTCAAAGCTGGGAACGTGTTGTGTGTTTCGTGCCGCGTGAAAAATGCGGATTGTTATTGACGTTTTGGCTTTTGGCCAAAACAAACTGCCTTATTGAAATGTTGCAACAGTGTTAGAGAAAGGGTATACAACTTGCTGACCATTGCTTGTTTTACCTTCACTTTAATTTATGGGCCTTATAAATAATGTTAAATTAAATTATAGATTTTTAAGCAATTAAACTTCATCTGTTTTCATTAAGTATTTTTAGCTATTTTTATTTAACTTTTCTGTATTCGCAGTTGCCTTTAAAACTTCTTTAAAATCTTAGTTGCCTTTTCTAGCTAATTTAGGTTAAACTTTAACGCTGCGCCAAAACAAAAAGACCGCAAAGCATTTTATGCCCTAAATCAATGCACTAACAGCAACAACAACAACAACAACCATCCCCCACAACAACATTAAAATACAAAGTGTAAAACAAGTTGCACGTTAATTGAATTTTTGGACGGCAGGCTGAAAACCAGCCAAAAAACTGGCAGACGAAAGTGTTTCTAGTTAGCTGTTTATCGTTGTTGTTTTTGTTGCATTTTATTTGTTAGAGTTGCCTACTCAAAATGCAATTAAATCTATACTTGTAAACCTGCTTTAAAGTTAATTTATTATAGCATTCTTTATAGGTTAGGAAATTGTGATATATATATGAGATTAGGCTAGACAAGAAATCAATTAAGGATTCTTATCAATTTAGCTAATTGTTAATCCAGTTGATCACGAAATCGTTCTGATTTTGCACCTTGATAGTGAGAAAATATCGATACATCGTTAAACGCAACTATCGATTGTTGTCACGATCTCTAAGCAGCAGCTGTTATTGTTATTTTTTATCGAATGACAAAGTCATTTTATATAAATTTAAATATTATTTTTGTTCCTTGGCGAATTTCGAATTTTACTCAAAAATGTTGCTCATAAAAGGCGTTTGTGTATGTGTGTGTGTCTGGCTTTATACAGCAGGGTTTAAATAAGAGAGAGAGAGAGAGAGAGTGCCGTGGGTGAGAGTTGATACAGTTGCTTGTGTTGATTTTGAAGCTTTCGCTGGGGCTGTGGTAAAATGTTTTTTTGTTTGCGGCTACCTGCTGCCGCTAGCATTTCGGGCCTCCCCACCTCCCTTCCCCACCCTTTCGTCAGGAATGCGCTTTGCATTGTTTGATTGCGTAAATGCTAGCGCCGCCGGCTTACGGCTGTCGGCGCTGTTTTTCTCTCTCTCCCTGTTCAACAGAGCTTTGCACTTTGCCCGTTGCACTGCATTGCAATGTCGGCCCGGCCGTGAGCTGCGTTCTGCGCCGGAAGTCAATAAATGTTGGCCTAGAACGTTAACGCTGCAACTTGCGGCAACATCAGTCACTTTATCTAAGTGAATTTTGGGTAAAACTAGCTGTTATTGTTGTTTTTTCGTACCGGGCAACGTTAACGGATTTTGGACTAACATTATTCTTAGCGTAGTTGGAGCAGGTGAAAAAATATTAGTCTCGCCTGGAGCCAAAAATTAAAGACTAACTTATAAAAAAATGTAAGTCTTCTTGGGCAATTTATTTCGATAACATATAATTTGATGCAACGGAGTATTAACTTGTTTCTAAAACGGGAACATCATAAAAAAGGCTAGTTTCCCTGATATAATTTTCTATAACATGTTTTTCAACCAAATTCATGTTTCAAAACTAAATTCGACAGTTTTTCAAATATTGAACGAAATTTAAAGTCGGTTGTGTTTTTTCGATAAGTTCCTTTTGTGGCGCCATCTAGTTCACATTGTCATAACGTAAAGCTCAAGTAAACTTTTAAAGGAACAAAAGGAAGAGCTTTGCAGAGCACCCGCTGTTATGGTAGGAGAATGTTGTAGAGACGCCATCTTGCGTCAAAGCATGAAAACAGGATAACATAGCCTGCCGCTGGAAAGCACAAAAAAGCTTTAAAGCTCTTCAAATGCAACAGGCGAAAACGCATTAAAGGACAGTGGCAACAAAGCAGAAAGAACAAAATAAACTACAGTTGAAACAAAAAGTTTAAATTATAGAAAATCAAATAGGTAAATCAACAAAAGCAAAATAACGCACCCAAATATTGTCATTAATTTCAAGCCATTCCGTATTTAGCTCCACATTCATATCAAGACAGCGATAGAAAATTTTCCAATTGCCCGTAATGGCATTTCCCGTCGAATCGCAGCCATAACTTATGTAATCCAAAGGCCAATCGTCTTGCATTTTAAATAAATTATAATCACAAACACAATTCACAACAATAATAAAAACTTTTTAAAACTCAAAATAAAATCTTATTCAAATCGAATTACAAAAAAAATATATTACAAATTAACACAGAGCACCAGAATGCATATGCGCCCTCCAAGATTGCAAACGCGACTGATCAACGAGGATTAAGAATTGTTTGATGTAATTTTCGCGTCACGTGCCGCGCGCGCTCTGCTTGCAGGTGTCCCTTGGCAATGGGAAAGGAAGAGACAGCAAGAATGAGATACAAATTGAGTGGGAGTTGGAGCACTAAGCAACTGCTTGTCTTTGATTTTACAGTTATGCATGTTTCGAGTCGAGTCTTTTTTCTCTTTTTGCAAGCTGAAGAGCGGATCTTTGTGTGCATGTGTGTGTATGCAAATACAGCTGTGTAGTTTGTTTGGATTAGTTTTGATTTTAGGTGCACATTATTTCACGCATTTGAATTATATAATTTGTGTAATTGTTATTGTTATTTGTTTTAACACTCGAGTAAACAATGTAAACAATGATCAGTTGCATCACACCCGAAGGCAACAATAGATCAGATACCGCCTGTTTAGCATATCGATCGCCAAATACGATATATCGATAAAAAAAAAGTTCTTTAAATGTGCATTTAATCATAGTTTACCAAATTAGGAAAGCAGCTTGATAATAATTAACAGTGCTTAAGTAATAACCACCAAACTATAGTTTAACTTATACATTTTATACTTAACTCACCTGTCTCTGATGAAATTCCATTGCCGGCACATTGCCATTTAACTCAACGGCTGACATTTGGTTAATAGTATTTGATTTTTAAGAGGTTTAATATGTTATTATTGTATATTTTATTTATAGTTTGGCACACTCATAAACATTGATTTTATGCGTTAACATTCATATTTATTTGGTTAAACATTTGAAAGCCTTTGCAAAGTCCGGCGCTGAATTCGCTGTTATTTTTTTTACGTCTAATTGAATTCGCCCAGCGCTGACCTTATCAAATTGTTGCTTTTGTTGCAACGGTACGTGTCACAAATACAAACTAAAGTTTCCGGACTAGCTTAGCGTTGAATAAACCGTTGATTTTTGTAGCTTCTGTATGGATTTCATAGCATTTTGTGTTTTTTTTTTTCGGAAGCTGCAAAGAAAAAAGCAAAGCACAAAATCTTTAAGCAAAACAATTTTTTGTAAAATAGATTTTTAAGTTTATTTTATCATGTTTTTTGAAGAATTAATTGGGAACCCAACTTTCATTTTATAAAGCTGACATTTCTGTGTAAAAGTTGGCTTTTAGCTTACCCACATATACTGGCCAATTTGATATCTAAGTGAATTTCAATTGATTTTCTGCCTATTTCAGATTGTGCCACACCGACGATGTGAGTGTGTGTGTGTAGATGCCACATCGCATGTGCACAATTTAGTAAGAGTAAATTGTCATTCTCATATGTAAATTGTTAAAAGCTTTAATAGAGATTTCTACATATGATAGTTTGGTACAGTACAAACTCGTTTACCGCAATCAAAAACTGAGATGGTTGCAAAAACCAAGGGAAAATTTTCTATTGCCTTTTGCTAACCATTAAAATAATAGGTGATCGAATACATCTCTGTTCAAAGCAAGGATTTCAATTGATTTATTTTTTCAAAAACCGAGAATTAGTGGTTTTTTTACAATTTATACTATTCGGAACAGATGTTTTGCGATTATCGAGGAATAGCGTGTAACGAGTGTTGCGTTGAGCGAGATCGTACTGTATTTGTGTAACATTCCGATTGCCAGATTATTGGAATTGTAATCGAATTGGTCTGGAATGTGAGCTTGAAATTTCAGGTCTGGAGAATAAATTTCGTTTTGCCTAAATCACGTTACAAAAATGATGAAAATATTTGATGTGAAAAACTATGTGTAAAGAGAACTAAAATTTATTAGCTAACGGTTCAATATTAAAGCTAAACACTCTACTCCTTCGAAGTTTAGCTTAAACTAAACCTAAACGAATTGAACTAATATCATTAAAGTGCGCAATTTGGAACAACAAGTTGGTTTATGTTGTTTGAGCTTATCGGCGTTTTTATTTCAAATTAATTCACAATTTATGCAAATCGCATTCAGTTTGCAACAAGGAAAACCCATGTAAATCTTTTAGCTATGGAAATATGCATAAGTATTTTAAGCAAGAGCACAAAAAACACAATATCTAGGGGCAACTATCCTTGAGATAGTTTTTGGTGTTTGTGAAAGGGGGGAGGGGAAGTTACATACAAAAATATATGCAATAAATGTACAACATAACTTTGTCTTAGCCAATATAAGCCATTTGAAGTGCATTTCCATTTGTACTTTATGCCACATTCCATCACACACACACAGCAGAGACACAAACACAAATGGCTTTAATGGTCATTGCCGATGCAATGGCAGTGGCTTCTGTTTCATTTGTTGCTGTTATACGTTCTTCTGCTGTGTTGACTCTCTCTCTCCATTTCTCTCTTCCGTTGTTATGTCCACGGCACATGTGTGTGTGCATTCATTTATGCATGTATGTATGTGCTTTACACACATTGCTAACCGTTGTTTTATTTTGTTTTTTTGCTGAAGATGTTTGCGAGTAGGTTCTGGGCTGTTGGATTGTGGGGTGCGCGGGGCAAGCCAAAGTGGCTAACGGAAATTGTGAATATTTCACTTGAGTTCAGCGCTGAAATGGCAAATGGCAGCTGAACTTAAAGCGAGACAGAGAGAGAGAGAGAGAGACCGGTAGGAAACCAGCTAGCAAATATTTGTAAAATCAAAATGTCTGATTTTCGTTACGCGTATCAACTTTCCTTTCCTCCTTACATAGCGCCCCTTCGCTTCATATGTTACTCAGTTGGGGAGCTTAAAAAAAATGTTAAGCGTAAATAAATTATTAACGGGGTGTCAAGCCGTGTGCATTTTGTTGTTGCGAGGGTTGCTTGAAGGGTTAAGCACATTAAGCTTACAAGCTGAAAGTGTATTAAATCGATAAACTCAATTGTTGAGTACATAACGAGCTTACTTAAATAATAATTTGATTTTCAAGCATGCTACAATTGAACAAGAAAAAATTTCGTTGTAAAGAAAATTTGTAAGCTCGTTATAAGAAAGTTTGACTGCATTAACTTTTTAAAACTGTTTATCGTTGACAAATATTAATATGTAATTTTACAAGTTTTTCCTAAATTCAAGAAAAATCTTTTCTTGTTTTACATTTATACATTGATAAGAAGTAGAACCACGAGAAATGCCCTCGTACAGTGAAGCCTCTCTGCCTTGGGCGTTACAAAAATGTGCCATGTTTGCCAACAAGCAAACGAGAGTAACGAGACAATTACCGCCGGGCCGGGAACGACGTCAGAGTCAACTCCCGTTGCTGCTGCTGCCGCTGCCACTGCTGCCAAACATGCAACTTTGAACAGCTCAACACAAACACACAGACACACACACACAGTGACGCAATGCAACAGCAGCGACGAATGTGTGCCAACGTTGAAAGGCAGAAACTAAAACAGACATTTTAGTGTAAAGTTTGTGCTGCTTTCTTTTTTCGCCTCTTTATGTGTGTGTGTGTGAATCTTTGTCAGGGGGATACCGGGGGCGTGACAGTGTGGCCAAAGTCTGCGTAGACAACGTGTTAAGCTTCAGTGGTTTGCCATTGCAAATGGGACACATTAGCAATGTACCAAGTTGCAGCTACATACAAGGGGGAACGCCATGTAAAAGAAACACAGGATAGGAAACTAAACGATACTCACTGAGAGAGAGAATGAGAGGGAATAAGAGCGAGAGAGAGAGAAGCTGCTTTGTGGCGATGTCTGTGCGACAAAATGTGCCAAATGTGTCAGCTGCAGTTTTGCGAAGCGTCAGCATAAAAAATCTCATGTGAATTGCTTCATTTTCGCGACTTTCAAAACGAAATTTTATTTTCTAATTTGCCAAATTAGTTTTCATGATTGTGTACTCATTCAATTAAGTGTTTGCTCAGACAGCAAAATGTTAAACGAAAAGTAAAAAGCATATAAAATAGAAAGAAAAGTAGCTCAAAACATAAAAATAATGTTGGTGTGAGTGAATACATTGATGCTCAAATAGTGCGAAAGAGCGCCTTTTTTAAATTTACAGCTACAAAAATGAAGCAGAGTGTCAAGACAAGAGAGAGAGAGAACACACTTATCTGAAATTGAGCGTATGTTGCACACATTTGAGTTTGTTTTAGTTCGTCATCAACCTTTGCCTGAAGCACATTATTTTTCGTTAAATAAAAATTTCTAAAATTAAGTTGCATTATTCAATTTAGTTCAAAAATATTTCTGTAAAGTTATTTGCAATATCTTAAATTGATTAAGTCCTTTTCATAATGAATTCGAAATAGCTATTAAAAAGTATTTTGTTCGCAATGACTTTTATTGTGTACCGTTGTGACCGGCACTGCTGCACTTTATTGTGTTTCGCATTAGCCAACACTGTTGGCTCAATTTTCTAGAGCCAGCTATGCAAATTTTATTCTAGAAAAGGTATTGAAACTTCGAAGGACGACCCATTTTTAAGATTTTTTTTTGCTGTTTGCTAGTTTTTTTCATGAACTTTCATCATCATCACCATCATAGTCGTGTGTCTGTTGATTTTGGACAACAAAAGTTTTTTGCGTTTGTTTGTTTTTGTTGCTTTTGCTGTTTGTTCTGTTAAAAACTCTTCAGTGGCGCCCACGGCAACAAAACAACGGCAACAGCGCTGCCAAGCGTAAAATATTTTTAAGAATTTATCTTAAGCTTTTGCGTTCCGCGTGACTTTAAGCTTATACACACACACAAACAAAAAAACACATAAGACACACGTACGAATAAGAATTCTGACATTTTGCTTTTGGCAACAATAGCGTGCTGTGAATCACACCAAGTTCACGTTTTGCTTTGGTTTCCATTCAGTTTTTACCCTTTAAGCTAACTTAACATGGGTATACTAAATTTTTTGTATATAACTGGTTAAATACTTTGGATTACATATTTTAATAATATCTTAACAAATGTATTCATAAACAACGTGCTAGAACCACTGTGCGGTAGAGGTACCGTTATATTTCAGCAAGGAGAGTGAGCTTGACGATACTCTCTCTGGCATTACCTCGATGGTTATACAAGACTGACCAAAGCGTTATACTAAATTGATTTCGAAGCGACGCGAAATATGTTAAACAAGGGGTATTTTCATTCGAGCATCATTTGACTTTGATTTATGTACAAACTCTTTCACCTTTATTTTGGTAGATTGTTTGCGATGCTATTGTTGCGTTTCTTTATGATTTTTAATGTGCCAAAACAGAGGAAATCTCGTAAATTTATCGCTGTTATATACGTATTCGAACTCTTTGTTTGTCTGCCTGTTCAAACACACAAGCGTTAGAAAATTTCATGTTTGCACTAGAAAGCACACACTCACACACACACACACCCGCATCACACTCACTGCAGTGCCCTGTGCAATTGACAACTCGTCGTGGTAACAACAACAATAGCAACAACCATACGTGGTCACCCACTTACCGCCCACCCGTTGTGCACCGCTCAGTTGGCAATTTTCTGCCAGCATTTTTCTACACTTTATGATACAAACATACAAACATACATACATACATACATTTCTCAGTATTCTCAGTTGTTCGTGGTATTGTTGTTGTTTCACTTTTGATTTTTATAGCTTTGGCTTTTGCTGCTGCAAAATTGTTGTTGGATTTGTTGCTACTGCTGCAGTTGTTGTTAAATGTTTATGGTCACTTTAAAGGTTTATTGAACATATTAATTTAATACAAAATAACTCAAACCGCTTAAAGTCTTTGTATAGCATCTTTTTCATGTCTGAAAAGATAGATTTACTGTACAAAAGTTTAAGGAATGTTATTCTAGCTGTAAAAATGTTACTCCAACTGTAAATCAGCTGCTTCTTCTTACGCTCCTTGTTTTGCTCTATTTGTATGCTGTGGGCATTTTCTTGATTAGGAGCTACACTCAAAGGAATTGACTTCTGATTGGCTTCTGTGTGTTCTTTATAACTATGTTAGGCAGAACAAAAGCAGTAAATAAAACAGAAATTATTTCTCTCTCTAGAATGATATTAAAATCATTCCATCAGTTTTGCACGTGGCAGTTGCGAAATCTAATTTAACCACAAATATTTGCCATTGTGTCAAATTCTTTTTGTCTGGGGAGCGCACAAATTGTAACAAATAGCATTAAGTTTGGTCATTAGGCATTTGTTTGCACATTAATTTAAACGGCGTGGCTAAGCCGAAAACTCAATGTGCTCGAAATTGCCTGCCTCACTCTCTCTCACTCTACTAAATAATCTCATCAACTCATTCTTTCTGCCATTCTCTCTCTCTCTCTGCCAACTTTGGCGCTATCACTTGCTCACTTGCTGTGTATAACAGTTTTATTCAGATATATTTGCGCTCTGCTCTCTCTTCGCTGTCTGTTTTGTTTACATTTACGAGCTGCGGAACGGCGCTCAGCGTTGCCAGGCATCGAAAAATTCAATTCATTTACCGTTGCACTTTGTGGTGGTTTGAGATTTATAGTTTTTGGTGCAAGTTTTATTTTTCTGTCGATTGCTTGACCTTGATTATTAATTGTCAAAAGTCTGACATTGAAAGGCATCGCTTTTTTTCTGTGATCAATTTGGGTTCTGTTTATGTTGTTGTTTGCTCAAGAGCTCAATTAGTATTTTTACAGTTTGTTGTAGTTGTTGTTGCTGTTGTCAGCGTTGTTGTCATGTCGAGAGCTTGTCTGGCAAAGGAATTTTAGATTGACAGCGTTTGGCAGTGATTTATGCACTCTATTGTTTGTTTTTTTTTTTTTAGCTTGTTGGCCATGGCTTACAGTTTTACATATACAGCTTGTTGTCATATTTACCGTTGCAGCAATTTTTTTTTCTTACACAAGTAGAGAGGGAAAGATAAATTTGTGTTGAGAGGTTGAAAGTGGCAAACTTTAAATATTTGTAAGCTTTATTTATGAATTTATATTATAAACAGCTTAAGGCTCATTAAATAATTAGTTTGTTTAACAAATATACCAACTCTTGCTAACTGTATTGAAATAAGCTATTTTAAATTCAAAAATTGTGTGTCATATTTGCCCTTTTGTGGCCACTTTTTTGTGTGCCCGACAAAGCAAAGGCAAATAATTTAAATATTTTGGCAGCAGCACACGATGTAAGCTAAGGCAAAACCTTTTATAGAAATTACATGCGGCCAGGCCGGAATACCAAAAATAACAATAGCATCAAGGATGTTGGCCAAAAGCTGACAAAAACACATGTCACAATTTTGCGAGTGTGTGCATAAAACTTTTCTTGAAAACCTGTAAGCTTCGTTTTAAAACATTTTTGTTTTTTGTTTTTTGTTCTTCTTGTTTTGGCATGTTAGCATAGGCCAAAACCACACACAAGGCTATTATTATGCATAAACAAGGACCACAGAATGGATGGGCATTTGTATGGGTGATGCAGAAATAAAAATCCAAAAAAAATATATGTACATATATGCAAATATGTACGGTTGAATAGTAACAATTTGCCAGCACGAGTGCAAATACATACAACTGCATTGTGTTGTTGCCACAAACTCATCCGGTTCATTTGAATTTAACATTTGCATTTGCCTTGAATGCTTAGATAGAGCGAGAGAGAGAGAGAGAGAATGTCACAACTACATACATAGTACAAATTGCACCTGACAACCAAAAGCAGCCATCGATCAATGTGGAGTTGGGGTTGCGAAAAACCAACCGCAACCAACTCATTAAAGTCAGGATGCATAGACCACTTCAAATACCGTTTTAATTGAGCCGCAGCAACAGCACTCGATATTTAAGTAGGGAAGCAACAACAAACAAGAGCAAAAAAAAAAAAAGAAAAAATGAAAATGTTAAAGTCAGCTCGTTAAAGTTTGTTTGGCTTGCTGCATAATCAGCCATGGCGAATCCAACTCTAAAAGCTTAAATGTCAGCAATCACCATTTTTTTTCGTCTCAACTCTAAGCTCCTTGATTAATGTCTGAGTATGAGATTAATATTGCGAAATTCAATTTATTAATATATATGCTGAGTAGCAGCATTTCGAATTTGTAGTTGTATACATATATTAATCATTTTAATGAACCTGTCTGACGCATAAATTGCTTTGGCCAGCCGCACACACAAAAACCATTGCATACCTTGGGGCGGACGAATATGCAAATTCCTTGCTTGAGAACGATAAGCTGCTTCCAGTTGCTGCTGCTGTTGCTGCAACATGCATAAATTTTGGCCAAATCTATGTTACATGCTCTTGAGCGTCCGAGTGTCTAGAGGCAAGTGGTAAAATCTGCCACTTATTTAGCTTATTTCATGCAGAACTTTGCCCAACTTTACATAAAAATTAATCATCCTTGGGTATTAAATAACCAAAATTTAAGGCAAAACAACTGTCAGAAAATTTTATAATTGGATAATCTACATAAAGGCAACCTTGTCAAAAAGGATAGACATAGTGAGAGGGTGTTGGTTTTTATCTTGCCACATAATGAGGCACGCAGCAGCCACGTGAAGGCCCCCCAACAACAACAGCAACAACAACAACATCAATAGTAGTAGAGCAACGTTAAAGTGTCATAAATGGCATAGAGCTGAAATAACAGCAGCTCCCAAATGAAACCACCACAAAAATGGCCCCAAGCAATGCGCGTTTCTCTCTGTTTACAGCTGTGCCGCTAATTTCCACAGCAGCAAAAACGAGCACAACAACAACAACAACAATAGCGAAGCAAAAGAAAGAAAGAACACAATGTAATGGAGCAAAATGTACAAGCTTTTCGCGTGCGTCACAACACCTTACAAAAAAAAACCAAGAAGCAAAGCTTAAGTTGACTGTGCTCGACACGGCGATACCCTGTAACCAAAACTGTAAAATCATTAAGGTTGAACAAACACTGGGATCGACTTGTTCATAAAGACAAATCAGACTTATTCGACTCGGCTGTTATTAATAAAAAATACTTTATATTTTATTTGGTCGGAGATGTTTCCTTCTATGGAACTACTTTACCCTTTATACAATATCACGGGTCCAGGGTATTTAAACGGACAATGGAAAACGAGAAAGGAAAATTAAAAAATTAAAATTAATGCAGATACCCTACAATAAAACTCTTTAGTTTTCTAGTCAAAAATATTCTTTAATATTTCAATGTCAAAAAAAAGTTAGAATCATAGAAGTGAGCAAATGCAAAATTAAATATTAAGTGCTCTATGCTCCTTTTGATTTTTGTACAAAAATTTTCTATAGGAAAACCGTCCAGCTCTACGTGCAGCTTGCATCCGCCGGAAGCGACAGCGACGCTTTTCTCTTGTCGTCATCATCATAAAATGGCGACTTCCTTGCGCCAGATTTCAATTATGCAAAAGGATTTGGTAGACATTCTGGACTACAGTAAAAATGTTTTGATTACAAACGTTTCGTCTTTGTGCCGGAATATTTACTTTTAATTTGCATCATCAATTATGCATTGCGACTTGCTACTTGGCGTGGCGCCTGCGCAAATGTTGGCGCAATTAGAAGCAAATTATGTTTAGGCCGTTACGTGGGGTACATAAATCATGCGACTGCTGGCAAGGATTAGTTCCTGCTGCTAGTTCATATTAAAAACTCGACGCAATTATGTCAATAAGCCAAATTGCTTCTGGCCGCCTGGCGAGCAGCAAAAGAAAAAATAAAAATAAAAATATTAAGGAGAAAGACTTCAAAATTTGTTGGTATCATTAATCATTTGCATGTTTCGTGACTGGACCAGTCAAAACAAGTCCTTCATGGTCTCGGGGTGCAGTCAAGCTTGCCAGTATGCCAGTCAGCACACAGAACAAACAATGGGCCAAAACTAAACAAAGCAAAGATTGCTTCAAACAAAACACAAAAGATGAATTTTGTGGGAAGACGTATGAAACGAAATTGATAAACCAGTCAGGCTTCATGTTCGCCCTTATACCAGTAATCAGTTGGCGATGAGTTCTATTATTAATGCCCCCAATCACCATAAACAACTGATGCTTCTTCAATAGCAACCATAGCGGGAGCAATTCGAAGAAGTTGAAGTTAAAACAACAATTGGCGCATCAAGTTCGCTGTCGGCTGCCAAAAGCTGCTCATAAATTTCACAGTCTAGCCAGCAAATAGGACGAACTATGGTTGCTTGCTAGTAAGTAGTAGCCACAAACCGGAAGTTAACAAACAAAAACAAGGACAAAACAAACCAAACAAAATGACTTTTCAAACATACAGCTCGGAAAAGGGCAAGCAAAAGTGAGAACAGTATTATAACTAGGCTGTCTTTATTGTATGTGAGCTTGGCACAAGGGTAGCTCACAATATGATAAATAACAGATGAGCAAAGAGTGTCCGCAATGGGTTCGTTGCTTATTGAAAGTATAAGAAAGAGTAAACATATCCTTAGGCGATTCGCATTACAAGCTGCAAGGCGACAAAAAAGTCGGTAATGAGATTTTAGCTTAAGATATTCCATGTGCTCTTTTACTTACTGTACTTTACTTCTTGACGTTAATAGATACCATATTAAAACGTCTTTTCCACAACCACATTCATCTTTTTCACTGACACCATTAAATAATCGATCCTAACTACCATGTTAACTTAATTTTAATAACCCTACGAAGTAGCTCACTTTATTTTCTATTTATAAGCTGCCTCTCTTCGGTTATTAACTCATAAATCACTTTGAGCTAAAAATACTTGTCGGCACAGAATGAAAGCTTTTTCTTTAGCAGTTTCCGATGTGCAGCCGCTGGCAACATTTTCGAAAATACATTGACTTCGAAAATGTCATGAATATTAAATTGCGATTATTGCCTTTGGCAATGTGCCGTCAACGTTGTCGTCGAACTACCAAATTCAACCATCTGCTTTTCGTTCGGGTTCTTTTTGTTATGCTTTTGCCGCTGCTGAGATTTGTTGATTTTTAGCTTAGTTAGCTTAGCTCTCGGATTTAGTTCAACACTTGTCCAGCTTAATTAAAAGCGCTTTAATTAAGTCAAATATTAACCCAGTTCAGACAAACGTATCACATGGTTGCCTGGATGCCGGCTAAGCTCCACCTCAACGTGCTTTGATAAATGGCTAAATGGGGTGAACAAAAAACAAGCTAGCCAACAAAAAAAAAAAACAAAAAGCAAACAGTATAACGTTTTTGTTGCGATGCTCTCAAACTGATTTGATTGGCAATATAATTTATTGGCCAACTAGGTTGAAGGACATCACTCGATTCGGTTTTTCTTTTTTGGACAAAATTCCAAGTCATTTAGTATCTGAATGCAAATGTTCTGACTAAGGAAAACCATTAGGAAATATTTAATTTTCTTACATGCGTCAAATTGCTATTTTAACGCGAACAAAATCCAATTAATCAATATATATATAAATTTAAAGCTTCAACTTGTGTGTGAGTATCCAAAAAAATAGAAGAAAATTTGTCGTTTAGTCAGCCTTTGCTCGCTTATCAGGCCATTGTGAACTCCAGCAACGCTCCCACCAAGCCCAGCACAAGTCAATGGCTGCATTGAAGCATAGAAGGGATATCCTTTGTTCAGTTCTAGGCAAAGGTCGAGCTTTCTGCAGGATGTACTTTACATATACAAAACATCGTATACACACGTATTCATATTATAAGCTAAGTTTGCATGTGGCTTTTGTGGCTCATAAGCTTTTGAGTGGCGGGCCTGAAAGAGCAACTGTAATTGAATTTTTCATTGTTTACAAACAAATTATTGTTGGCTGGCAAAAAAAAAAAAACGGGGAGGCCAAACAATGTGCTCAACCTTTGCCATTTTTCCTGGTAATCACATTTATTTCGTTTATACAGCAAACAAAATAAACAAAAACAAAGATAAACGTGTTGAAGATATACTGAATAAAATAAGTCTGAATTTTTATAGCATACTTATGGGAGCACTCATATAAATGGTTAATATTTGTAATAATTTTTAATCCAACGTTCTGTAGGTTAAAAAAATTGGGTTTTAACACACTTTGCATTTATTACATTCAAAGCCAACAGCTGGATAGTTATGGCCAGTGCATGTGAATTAAGACCATAAAGCTGCAGCTCAACCCTTATGCATATTCAAAATGAAATTGTGGCCAACACGTGTCTGACCAACACTGAATGCTTTCATGAATGTCACAGTGTGTGTGTGTGTGTGTAAGCAGCATCCTGAAGCATTCACTGACCAGTGGATAAATGGCAAAGATTGTTAATACCACGAAAAGGAAAATGTAGTGCAGCATGCTGAATAAACAACACTTACACAAAAATGCAATTAAAATCCACTTCAAACAGCATGTAATGCGATGACAATAATGAAAGTTTCAACAACATTTTGCGACATTTATGTAATTTAAAGACCTTTAATGTTATGGCCAACACTTATGTAGGGTTTCTTCGAAAGCAATTTCAAATAGAAATGCCATAATCGTTTCCACAAGTCGTAACCATCTAGTATGAGCAGTAACCACAACTTGGGTCTAATCGATGTGTGTGTGTGTGTGTGTGCTTGTTGCATGAGTTGAGCCAAGTCAACATTTCATCTTCATCCGCTCTGTGAGAGGGAAACATGATTACCTGATAAACACATTCAGCCAACATTATTGAATTCACAACACACACACACACACATCAGCATAAACATGAACATCATAACCGTAGCGAGGCTAAAGACAAAACCCCCTAAAACTGAGCCCTGACAACGGACGTGCACCTGATCCTTCCTGCCGACATCAAACACACATACACACTCACACACACACATGTTTGTTTTCTTGCCATTGCCTTGCGCTGTTATTTATGATAATTCAAAGTAATATCCTGCAGCAATTTCATCAACAAAAGCTAAGCGAGAGAGAGAGAGAGAGAGAAGCTGTAGCTAAACTCGATTGCCGTTGGTTGTATAAAGGCAATACGAAGGGCACAACACGCCATGGGTTTGTAGGATTCCGTGTGGAACTCTGGGAAATTGCCTGAACGTGTCAAACGTGCAAATGCCTGTGTGAAAATTGCAAAATTGTTTGTATAATTGGTTGTATCAGCAGGTATATGTACATATGTACATAAAAGTCGCCTATGAAGTGGCCCATAAAATATATTAAATCGAAAGTACTTGGCAAATGTGTTGCTTTAAGTTATTGGCACTCATAACGTTTGGCGTTAGTAGGTTAAAAAGACAAGTCAAAAATAAATAAATAAATTTTTAATACTTTTTTATATGCATTTTTTCATTCCAGTCTAATACATAAAATTTGGAAAGTTAACTCACTAAAAATGCTGTACGGTCACGAAAAGCTTAACAAAATGCACAATATTACTTATTTCTGCTCTGGACAGGCCAACTGATACAGGAACTGCACAAGGGTTCGTGTCGGTCGTCCAGTCATTTTGTGCTTGCTTAGATAGGGTGTTATGCCATATGTGGAGAGCATGCCTGTGCCCCTAGTATCGAGATGCGCCCAATCTGCACAGGGCACCAGCTCATGAAGTATAGCAGCTGCCAGACAAGAGCTGGCCAAACCTCGACCATCGTTGCTTATATCATAGCCCAGCTCATCGGTCACCTGTTTTCTGTAGTAGTCCCACAAGGGGAGACGCCACACTCGATCACCGGTTAGAGACCCTGCACGCTGAAACTGCTTCCAGATGTAATGTGAATTTGAGAAGATGGCTGAGGCGCCACCACCGAACGCTTTCTTTGCGCCCATGCCCAGTGTTGCCACATCGACGACCAATCTGGGCTTATACGACGTCTGGCCATAGATCAATGGATCGGCCATAACCACAACGCCTGCCTTATCCAGATCCCTAATGGCCATTGCTTTTGCGTTGAGCAGGGTGCAAACATCGCCTGGCTTTGTGGCCATGCCCGATGGTAGGTTCTCGCACAGTGGAATTATCAGGACCACATTAATGGGTAGCGATAGCGCTGCAACGCAACGCATCATTGCCACACAAGCTGCTGCTCCCGACATGCTCGCCCGATACTCATCCATGCCCTGGCACTTACGCAAATTAATGCCACCCGAGTTGAAGGTTATACCCTTGCCCAGAAACAGCACGGGCTTGTCTTCGGGATGCGTGCCACAGTAGGAAATCTCCAATAGAACGGGTGGCTCGCACGAACCCTTGGCAATCATAAGAAATGAATTCATACGCTGCTGCTCAATCCAGTCCATGGTGCGTACCTCCACGGTTATTCCACAGGGACACAGTGCATCCACCGTAGACTGGGCGAATATGGTTGGTGTCATACAGCAGGCAGCAGCATCACTTAAGCGTCTCGCCAGATTCTGGGCCTCGGCCTTGACAGTGCCACGCAACCAGCCATCTAGATCGTTAGAGTCATACATCTCTAGCTTGGGAAACACTGGACGATTTTTCACATTGAGCATATCGACATATTGCCAAATGCCAAGTGTGGAACCTTCAGCCGCCTGTTCGGCATAATCCATGGTATCCACAAAGACCAAATTACAGCCGAGGGCTTGCAAAGCTTGAGCACCAATGCCAGTAGCGACGCGAACATTCTCCATGCCCTCGTCCAGCATCTCGAGCTCATTGAAACCAATGCCTTCCAGGCCAACGCCAACAACAGCAATGCTGCGAAAGTCTTCATCAATATTATTGAAGACTTTGCCACGTCCCAGACGACCATTGATCTTTGTCTCGCAAATCAATTTTGTTAGTTGTCCATTGATACGATCATTGAACTTTTCGCCAGATGACGTTAGTTTGATATCCTTGTTGCCCTCTTGCTGGAATACGCCAAGCACAAGACCCTTGCCTCGAGACTCATTGGTGCCGCAAGAAAATCGCACATTGCCGAAGGCTGGCAGGCTGCGCTTTGGGATGTACTTTAAGAGGATTCGACGGATATTTAGCATTGTGAAGGGAATACGTTAATTTGGCAAGAATCGACTATTATTGTATATGGTTATTATATGTATATGTAAATGTAGGAACAGTTAAAGTTTTTCCAAACAATAATAGACGCCAAAAACATTGAAGTTACAAAAAATTTAGACAGAAAAAAACGTATGTAAGAAATCACCACAAAAAAATAAACACTACACGACACGAAATCTGTACGATATCGGCTTAAATTAATGCCATTTTTGCCAATCAATGTTTGACAGAACAGCTTACTGACAGATAAAACCATGTCTGCTATGGTTAAAGTTTTTTTTTTTTTTTTTCCAAATCGATTTTACTTACAATACTTTGGAGATGTGTGTATAGTTTTTCAAATATATTCAATTTATAAATTTTTTTCAGTGAAAAAAAAATCTGGATTTAAAGTATTCTGACTTTCGGGGTACTTGTGGGCTCTGGTGTTCCTCATAGGACTTTGGTTCTTTGCTATGTAATCAGTCTATTAACGAGCTTCAAACTCACGGCTATATGTGAAGCTATGTTTCACCCAAAACTATGCCTCTCTGCGTTGGATTAGAGTGCGTTATCTGCCTGGCGCTGTTACAGCTTACTCGATTTAAATTGTTCTATACGTTAAGTCGTGTCTTTTTGTAGAAGTACCACCCCTCCGTACTGCACACAATTTGCTTGATGGTTTCGCAATGCCATTTGCATAATTCAAGGCTAACTAACTGGATAATGTTAATTACCACAGTATGCCTTAAATTAATTCAGTGTGGTGAAATAATTTATGCAAATGCGATCGTAATTAACACACTGACTAAGTGAACCGCAACGAAATTAATATTGATTGGCACTATCGAAAGCTGGGTCCGGGCGCCTCAATTAGCTACAAACAAATGAGCAAACATTTTACAGTTTTTAATTACGTAAAAAAACAAACTGCTTTGCAAAAGTTGACTCACTGCGAAATTTTGCATTCAAACAGATTTTAAGCTTGAGATACTTTGTACATAGCACTTGAAAGGTAAACAGATGCTTTAGCCATTTTGCTGCTTGCAAAGAGAATAAATGTAAAATGCAAATTGAATTTAAGCAGTAAGAAAACCGTCTGCTGATTGTGCATAAAATGTGGTTGGTAACTTGGAAATGGAAGCTATAAACATAATAAAATATTTCTACAATCAGTTCAAATACTATAGTATGCTACTTCTTGATGCTAGTTAATTATTGTCCGCTATAGTCAGTTCAACCGTTAAAAAGAGTTTTGTACGATTTTCTCAACTTTTCCTACACAATTTTAGCGTGCGGCACGATGTTAAATGAACTGTGTCAATTAAAAAAAGAAACTTCCACAACACAACTACGTTGCCAATGTAAAAGTAAACTTAATTAAAATAAAGTTTATGAACTGCAATCCTAATTCACGGCGATAAGGCAACACTGCAGCCAACACATCCTATTGCCGTTGGCGTTGTATCTTATAACTCTCATATCTTGGCGTTTCGACCGCAAATGCTGAGCCATTCATATGATTATTGCCAAACAAGTAGCTGACTTTGCAGTGGCTCTCACTGTTAATGTGAATGTCTTAGCCCCCCCATCGCACAAAACTTGCCTTGTTGCAAACTCAAAGTGGTTGCAACTTAACACAATGTTACGCTTGTTGTTTTGGGGCGTAACACTTTTGAAGTTGTAGAACTTTTTGGCTTTGCTGTCTTGAAAATCTGCAGGATGCCTGCATTTTCTCCAACATTTACCGGAACCATGCCATAAAATGGTGTCAGCTATTTCTGATGTCTGTTCATGTGTGAGTGTAAGTGTGAGTGTGAGTCAGTGTATCTGTGTATCTGTAAGTGTGCTGACAGCATTTGTTGCCAACAATTTCATTACCGCGCATTTAAAGTTTTTCTAACACTTCTCGCACACACACACACAGTAGTTACACATGGCAAATGAGACGGCCGGATATACACATGCACACACACACATTCATTTTTATTCTCGAACCACCATGTCCACCCGCATAATAAAACAACTCCCCTGTGTGCACATGTGCGTGTGCACATGGCTCTGAGCTCGTTATAAATGGAAAACTTTTGCTACTTGCTCAAGTGGTCTTTAGCTTTTCTATTTGCTTTCTTTTTTTTTTTGTGTTCAGTATTCGTATTCCGTTCTATTCTCTCTCCCTGTCTCTCTCTCTCTGAAATTATTTCGTTTGTTCTTTATGCTCTGAGCTGCTGGCTTTTATTCGCATTTGATTTCGAAAACTGTTTGTTGTTTATCTTACTTTTTAATGAGAGCAGACATCGAGATCGCTTGTCCCTGGGACAGCAGACACCTGACAAAGCCAAAGCTCGAAAAAAAAAACTCTTAGATGTATTTGACGATTAGCCATGTGAAATGGAACGTCAAGTTGACCCGATAAACTTTGGCCAAACGTGTGTCTTCTAATCCGCCCTTTGGCCAAAATGCCTGGCTAGTTACGAAACAAAGTTTTACGGCAGAATTGTTCGGGCAGCCTTTTAAAAGTGCGTGCAACAGTTGAGAGCCAGTTGGCTCTTAAATCTGGCCAACTTTATCTGCTCAAGCTCAATGGGTTGGATATAGCTCTGGATAATATTGATTTGTGTAACTTTTTCACATTTTTTTTGTTTTTTTATTCGCAATCTCTTTTCGAGTAGCTGGAATAACACAGAGTCGAGTGTTTTTAATTTCGAACTTTTTGTGGAGCATTCGCATATCAATGACTGGATTGGGGGCATTGAAGCGTAAGTGGCAACACTCCCAGACACATTCTAGCGCCACTTCAACCACCACAAAAACAAAAAAAAAGTATTACACGTACACATGACGAAAATCAGTTGGCAGCCAAACAACTTCTATTGAAAACTTGGCACACAATTTACCCCTTTACTATTTGTCCTGCATTGCAGTGATTTTAAAATTTTTATTAAATATTTTTGGCGACCTTTTGGCAAACTAAATGAACTTTCCTTTGAATTGCTGCCCAGTTTATCATTGTTCATTGGACCATGTTATTTTATATATATATATATATCTCCCGTTTACAATATTTACAGCCACTTAAATGCCGCCATTTTGTAATTGATATACATCAGTAAATTTATCTTTTATGAATGACATGTATGAAAAAATATATGAAATATGATTTTATTAAAAGCAGACAGCATATTTAAATACACTGTACGTAAAGCCCGTAAATGACTGGGTGTACATAAAGTCGGCGATGTTTTAAAAGTGTTTCTCTACTCTTCAAAGTGCAAAGGTTATTACACTCTATACTTGAACGAATGTTAAATTAGTATAATTTTATGACAACAATTATGATATTAACAATATTAAATTTCACATTTAGTGGTGTGAAATTGCATTTTGTGGGTACTATCAATATTTATGGAATTTCATTCATTCATTCATTCAAGCCTTTTTAATTTGTTTGATGCAGAAGTATAGACATTTGTATATTGTTTACACAATTATTTTTACTTAACATTGTTGTGGTTAAATATTTTAAAGTTATTGTTAAATTTTGCGAGACCTTTGAATATAAATTGTTACATAAATATTTTCCTAAAAGATAATTGAATTGCAATTTAATACCCATCAGCTTGGCTTGTTGTTGATATGAATAATAAATATCGAAAAATGACATAAGCTGCTTTATGAGTTGTAATTTAACAAACTTACTAAATAATTCAATAGTCGCGAGGGGATGCGAATGTCTGATTATTGTTGTCAGGTTTTTATGATTATTGGCACGCAAAATAGCAGATGTAATCTGCCTAACGAAAAAGATACACACTGTTTATATTTGTGTGTGTATAAATGACAAACATGCAATACATTCGCAAACCCTAGCCCAGCTCGACTCTTGCTGTTGCTACAGATTGAAAAATTAAACTGTCAGGCAAATTTGCACAAGCTTCAAAAGCCAGCAGCGACGTTGCAAAAAAGCAAAATACACAAAATACAGTCAAATAGGGAGTGCGTGTATAATGGTTGGCCAATATAAGCTGGGGCTTAACTGTTGTTGTGAGTGGTAGAACCTCGACATCATCTTGTTTTTTGCTGGGTTCCAAAAGCAAGTTGTTCAGTTTTATTGGACACATTTGTAACATTCGGCAAAAGCAAAAGATAGAAAAAGACAAAACAAGCTATGGCAAATTGAAATCATGTATCGTGTTTCAACTCACATTTGGTACGCCTTGTGCATCATTAGCCTGATTGAGTTGTAGCCAACGTGCTGCCTACAATTAGCAGGCAATGCTTAGCGTGTCTTGCCAAATTGATCAATTTGCGCAATGCCTTAAGCCATGCCTAAGCCGATTATGGCCACGGAGGACACAACTCAAAGCACGCACTTAAACTTGCTGTCGCAAGTTTATTTCCCTTCTTGAATCTTTAATTTTTCTTTTCACGAAAAATTGCTAATGTCGCAAAGTTGCTTGTCGGCAACTTATCAAAGCACAAAATGCGAGAGAAGAGAAATGAATAAAAAAACACATCTAATTAATTTGAAGCGTTCGCGTAATCAGCTTTTTGTGTGCTTGTTCCGGTCTGGTTGTGTCATTCGCTCACTCTGTCGCATTGTCAGTTTGGCAACTTTTGCATTAAGCAGCACAGACGTGCGCTGAAAAGTATGCAATATGTTTGAAGTTGTTGCAGCGTCTATCCTGCTCAGGCATGCCTTTCATCAGCTGCAGCTGAATTGTGACATTTATTAATGTCAACGCATCATCACCAACAAGAACAACAACGACAAAAACAATTGTCATCATAATGAGAAGTGTGGGCGTGGCATTTGGCAACCCAAGTGGAATTAAATACGCATTTGCGCTGTCAGTTTGAGTCAGCGTTCAACACAAAAAACGCCAAAGTCAGAGTAGCTACAAAGAGAGATTTAACGTTAGGCGTTGGGCGATAAAAAATGGAGTTGCAACCAAAGTGCTGAAGAAAAGAGATCATAAAAACACTAAGGTGCTTGAAGCATATTATGAAAATGACATTAAAGTGTTGACAGCCGCAACGATGCAAACTTCTGTTTGTTATTAAAGCTTATCGCAGCAGTTTATGGGATTTCCATGTGTCGGGGTTCAGCAAGGATTTACTCTGCCCTTTGGACCATAAACTTGGCACTCAAACTGCTTGAGTAACTTGGTGGATCAAATGGCAGTTAAAGATGGCGAAACTCACATAAAATTTGCATTTCTTTCGCCTGTCCTTCCGCAGTTCAACGTTACATTTGTTTACAAAGATACTTTTATGTTCATGCAATTAATTAAATTTAATCAAAATTTTTCCACTTTCCACTCCAAGTCACAAGCGTGCATTGCAATCGTCATTTAATTGTAGTTGGGCGTGAGTGTGTGTGTGAGTTTGTGTGTGTTCGTGTGGAAGACAGACGAGGCAAAACATTACTCATGAATATAGCACAATTTCTGTTTGGTTGCAGAAGCAACTTCTCGCGCAAAAATAACTAAATCAAAAAGGATAGACAAAAATATATATTATATATAAAACAAGAATTATATTTTATTGCATTGTGGTAACCACAAAAGTTACACAAAGAACACACAGCACGCACCAACAATGCCAAATATTCATGGCAACAAAACAGCAGCAGCAGCAGCGCCCAAATGTCTGCAATTGTTAAACTGTTATACGCCCCAGCATGATAACCAATGCCGAGAGCGCATGACCACAGAGAGCATGTAACTGTGCTAATATGCCGGATGCAGGGGTATCCAATATGAAAGATACAAAAATACAAATAAGAACAGAACAAACAGACAACAAACACATTTTGATACGGCAAGAATAACGACAACAACAACAACGACAACGACAGCAACAGCTACTCGCACTTAGCACCAAAAACGGTAACAACTGCCTGACCTTCACCATTAGCGCACTTTATTTTTATCTGACAACAAGAAACAAAACAACAAACAGGCAACACACAGCACGTACAGTAAGTGTATTGAAGTATGCGTGTTTTTCTTATTTTATTTTTGTTTTGTTTGTGGGCGTAGTACCGTTTGCTTTGTGCATGTGTGTTAGTGTGTGCGTGTGCGAGTTGGGGGTGTCATCTTACTTGCCTGGCTTTGCCCAGGCTTAAATGCTTTTAACCTAATGGAACAGCAGCCACAAGAGCAACAGCCACAGCAGCAGCATCAGGCATGGAACTGACACCATTGATAGCCGGAAGTGCGCCTACTCAGAGTGCGTGTGTGCGTAAATACTTAATGAGTTTGTTAACCCAGCTATATTAAGCCTAACTGACGTATATGTAAATTAACATTGTAAATATTTGAATTTGAAACCGATGACATTTAAGCCAGAAATTACCTTTAATGATTGTTTATGATGCCGTCACTTATGAGAAGTATTTACGGTATACGGAATTTGGTGTCTTGGTTCATAGCATCGTTTTTGGCTTTGTTGAAATATGTTTGACATGATTGATGATGCAAGTGATTGAAATGTGATAAATTGTTGTCTGCTGTGAAAGACAGCAACAACAACAACTGGGAGGACGAAAAAATTGCGAAAAACTGCATGCAGGAACTTTTGGCATACTCTGATATGAATGTATGGAAAATTTCATGCTGCTGGCGCAAAGCTTTTCTTGCTACGTGCTTGACGCAAGTGCCGGAAAATAAAAAAAAAACATACCACTTTATTCTTGCTTTTTTCGTTTGTCGTTTGCGCTAAGAGGATTTGCCCAAGAGTAGCAGCAGTCACTTGGTTTGTTTTTCCATGTGGTTGTAAGCCGAAAGTTTCGCTCATTGTGTCCGTGGAGACAAGGCAAACTCCTAAGTTGAAGTATATTTGGCTTTACTTTGTGTTACTTTTCGTTCTTGGCCAGTTTTCTTTGTATGCTAATGCACAAAATGTGGAGCGAAGCATTTAATCAACTTTATGTGAAATAAATTGCATGCTACTTGCCCTTAAATTGCCACGAGAATTCCTTAGATTTATTTAAAAACAAAAATAGAAAGAGAAAACAAAAAACCCTACGAAGGATTCGACCCAATAGCATTAAGCCATTTAGCGTTGAGTAGCATAAGTTAAAAATAATACAAAAAATGTGATTTGAATCAAATAAATAATTGGAAACGCAGACTAAATTTAAATGTAAGAAGGAAGTGAAAGCACGGCTACTAATCTATGATAATAAGTTGTTTATTTTGCTTTCAGTTGTATTTTCTTCGTTTTCTGCTTGATTTGAAACGAAATTATGCCTCTTTAAATTTAATAATCCTTGCAAAATCCAGGAATAAATACAGCCATTATTTTTTTTTAATGCTGAGATACATTTTGCACACACACACACTCAGACTTAGAAATACTGCGTCTGCGTTTACCGTATAAATAACTGTAAATAGAGCAGCTGAATTACAGTTTACCATAAACTTTTGCATTGCCAAACAACTCAAGGTTCGAACTTTTTAAGTAATTGCTCTTTATGCAACAATATTGTCATAGTTATATAGTGTACAAATACATGATAAATGTGTGTGTGTGTTTTTATTTGTATAACACGTATACGCCCCTCTGATTTATGGTAAACCGTTTTTTTTAAAGCTTGTTGTCAAAATAGACAAAACTTTTTTTTAGCTGTGCTGATAAAAAATAAACAAAAAACTTTTTTTGGTATGCCACAAATGGTTTTTGCACAGTTATTTATTTTGTGCATTATTTTGTATATAAATTAAATTCAATTCTTTATTGTTGCTGACAGTTTTATTTGTGCCAAATAAATTTGCACCTCTTAACAACGATACTATTTAAAGTTGGGCCATTTAATTGTTGTAACAAAGTAGATAAAATGTTTCAAAGTTTTCAAAAAAGTTTCTGCTTGTAATCAGCTTTACTTTAATATGCCGTTTGCTTGTTGGCTTAATTAAAAACCATCAACGGCCACTTGAATAACTTGCAGACGGCATAAAAAATAAAAGAAATTGTTAAGTACACAGGCAGAACAAACATGCAACCTACACACACACACACACATATATCGACTCACACTCCTGCAGTTTAAGTGGCACAGCTTCAGTTTTGTGCCGAGTTGATGACGGAAGTCTCTCGCCGTGACTGACAATTTTTGCTTTAACAACAACAGCAACGACAACATCAACTGTAGTTTAAGCTTCTTTTTGTTTTGTTTGGTTTTTGTTATTTTTGTTTTGTTTTGTGTTTGTAGTAGTTATCGTCACATGTGCAAAGGAGCATGCTTCAGCATCTCTCTCTCTCTCACTCTCTCTCTCTCTCTCTGGCAGCATCTGCCGCTTGAATAGTGGCAGTCTGTAACTGCAGCTTCAGTAAGTATTATTTTTTTGTTTTGCATTTCATACTATTCGTTCAGTTAGTCAGCACAATGAATTACAACGGTACACGCGTAAGCCAGGACATACCTTTTGCCTTCATCGGGCTGCAGTCGACAGTCATCATGGCGACAGCAACAACAACAGCAACTTTTTAGAATGAGCTGGAGCGTTTTCCTATGGCTCCAGCCACGCTTTGTTGGCTACCACACAATTTAACAATTGACTGTTTTTCCTATTTGGAGTGCTTAGTGGGCGGTGCTCAGTTTGCTGAGGTGGGGTGAGGTTTACTGTAAAACGCTCGACTGGTTTTACGCATTATTTACGTAGTTGAGATTCTGTTACGCATTACGTGCCACAGTGTAGTAAGATTGGGGGGTTTGGGGCAAATGAACTGGAATTACGGTTAGCTGTGTTAAGCATCAAAACGTTGGGCTGCAATTAATTTGAAAGTCTTAGCACGGCAAATGGGCTCCATTTTGTGTGTGTGTGTGTGTGTAAGTGTCTTTCAAAACATTCAGTGGTTGATAACTTACACATGAATTGAAGGAAATTTGTATACTTAAGCTGGCAATTTGTGTGGAAATTGAGGAAAGTTTCTTGTTAATTGAAAGTTTGTCTTTAATTTTACTCAAAGGCTTTTCCAGGAATATATCTTAAAATGACAAATTTCTTTGGGTTTACTGATTTAATCCCTTTAAATGTTAAGCCAAACAATAAAAGCGTATTTAAAAGACGTAAAATTTCTGTTCAGAAGGCGGAGGCAACAAAAATTGGTTGAGTTTTTGACAACCTTTAGTAATCCGAAGTAATAAAGTGCTTTCCGAATTTAATTAAAGGCTTCTTAAGTTAAAGCTTTATAATTTGGTATGATGTTGTTTTTACTTGGTCATCATTTAGCTTTTAAAATTTAATATCAATAATTGAACAACACTTACTTGTACCAGTTTGAGGAGAAGTCCAAAAACCGCAACGGAAATTGATCTACCAATTTATGTGCTCGAAGTCAATAAATCATAAAGAGCTGCTCTCGAAGTGATGCTCTGACTCTTTCTCTCGCTTTCTAATGCTTAATGTCACGCAACTTATGCAACATTTATTTGATATTGTATAAAATATTTAACAAACAACACGATAAAACACTTTACGGCTCATTAATCATTACACACACACACTCACACAGACACACATACACATACACACACAATTAAACTCACAACGAGCGTTAAAGAGACGAATAAGCCAATAAGCAAATGGCCAAACGTTATTCAGGCCTAGCAATATTTGTGTGTGCTTGATTAAAGTGAGAATGCAGAGGTTTCTTCTATTATTTTTTATATATGCGTAGATGTATTTAACTAACACAATCACACACTTTACGCGATTTGAGTGGCACAAAACACAACGACACAAAATTTGGTGTCGGTCTGAACGAGAGCACTGGCAACGGGAGACTGAGGCTAAAGTCTAAGCAAGCCTGTAAGTATGCATGCCGTTACGCTAGGTATAACAGTATAACAGTCTTGTAGCGAGGCGAGTGAGAGAGCAAATGCTTGCTGTTCTCTGTGGAAGCTGTAACGGGGGGCTTTGTCAACTCATTGCCATCACCTGACTCAAAATGTATGCGGAAATTACCATTTGACCATAACACGCACTACGACCTTAACAAAACATGTTGCTTAAGCAGCAACTAGACTTTTAAACACTTTAGCCACATGTGGCCAATAAACCAAAATCACTCTCATCGCAATCGAAAGATATAGAAAACATGCACATACAAATGGTGAATTTCATACTATATGTAGGCTGACAGTGATGAAGAAGGGAAAGAGGCTTAATTTCCCCTTAAGTGCGTGAACAAATTATGATTATGATTATTTAGTGTTTTCGTGTAGGCGGGGTTACATAAACATGCCATTAAACTTAAGTGGCACGGTTCAGATTTCAGCATTCAGATACTTACTCTAGATACCCAGATACTCAAATGGAAAGATTTAAGCACTCGCAACTTTGAAGGCACTTTTGTTTGGTGAATTCAATTGAAGGCTGCTGCTATTCAAATGTCAAACAAATTTCGCAATGCCACTCAGCGCGCGCTCTTCGAAAGTAGACAGACAACAAAGTTGATGCCTGAAATCGCTGTGCGTCTGTACGGCCGATAGCCAATTTGAAATGGCCATAAGAATGGCATGCCAGACAAGTTTGGTACGAAACGTAATTGAATTTTTATTGACATTGCAGCCTGAGGCTGGAGGCAGTGAAGCTGTTTATGGTTGGAATGAGCACAGGAAATGTACTGAATAGCTTTTGGCCTAGAGTAAGGCATCAACTATTTTTTCTAGCTGTGGCCCCAAAGCACAAAAAAAAAAAAAGAAATGGCATCTTTTGAGAAGAACAAAGAACAAAACAAGAAAGCAATGAAAGTAAAAGGTAGAAATGCTAAATGGAAATACTTGAAATTAATTTTATTTCTACGAAATATTGTTGCAAGCATTTCGAATGCCAATGGGTTAAAAACAATTTGTGTTTGTTTGAAAACAAATTTTTAATATGCTATACGTAATGTAACATTTTCTTATCGATGTGCAGCTAAAAATCTTGTATATCAAAATTCTAATGAAACGAACTACTTTCTGCTTTTTATGTAACAGATGAACTTATGAAGTCAGAGTGAAGTTCCTCTTTTGACTTCATTTATTGTACAGTTTTTTCATGGTTCAACTGTAATTGTAATGTAACAGTTGCCCTCTTTTGCTAATTATAAGCAAATGGCCAGCACATAGCCACCTCCCTGGTATTGCTATCTTTGTATTGCTTGCTGCATGCGCAGCCATTAAATTATTTTAAATGGCATATAAAAATTAACTACTCAAATGCATGGCGAAAAGTGAAAACCAGTAAACGCTGCCAAGTCGAGTCGGGCAGTATAGTTTGAGAGCCAAGAGGCAAACACATGACAGCATCTCTGGACTTGCAGTTATAATAATAATGCTATTATTGTTATTACTGTGCCGCATGTTGCGTTGACTACTAAGCAATTACTTAAAGCGCTTCGCTGACTGCGCTTCAAATTTGCATGAAGAAAACAACAAAAAAAAAACAGCCCAGCTGCTGCGCTGTGCCTGCCTGCCGCCCACCGGGGGCCTGACATAAATCAGACACTCAGCGTAACACTCATACGCCGCGTGTGACCAACTGTGCTTGTGCGAACCTGAGTTAAATGCGTGTTGGGCGGCTGTTGATTTCCAGCCATTTTCGGTGTTGTTGTGGTGCTGCTCACATATTTATTAACAATTTAAATGCTTTGTAAAAGCAAAGGCAATCAATTTGACAGTTTAAGCTTCTAAATTCGTCCACTTACATTTGATTAAACAGCTTTTGACTTTGCATGCCGTTTTGTAGCCAACTCTATGATGCAGTCTGCATCACGTTTTTCTTTCACTTTCAACTTTGACATTTTGGCGCTCAAAAAATTGGGGTGTGCCGCGAATGCGACGCGAATGCGTTTAAAAGGCCAGTTCGAAAGATTGCTCGGCTCGCCATTTATCAGATGAACCTGCTCTAGTTTTCGGCGTACGGCCTGCAACACATGCAGTTTACGTTGGCAATTAAAGCCAGCAACGCTGCCTTCAATTTTCAGCACATCATCGATGTGCACGTACGGCGACGGCACATAAACATCAGCCGGCTGCATAACCTTTAACTTATCCAAACGGCGTTCCAGCAGCTCGAGCTTCCACTGTGTGTCCTCCATGAAGGCAGTGCGATTCGAGGAATGCACCATGCACTCTATCACCCTCGTCAGATTCGCGCTTCGCACGTCCAATCGACTGATACACTCGACCAGACTCTCGGGTCGAGGGGTGGTTGAGCCACAAACGACAACGATAGTTGTTAGAAACTCAAGTAGCATTAAAACCAACCGCAGCATCGTTGGTCTTTCAAGTTCAGCGATTGCGAAAGCACTGATGTCGGTTTGCGTTATTTTTTAAAGTTTGCGTCGATTGCATTGGCTGTGTCCAATGAGCGCGTTAAATTGTGCTCGTGGGCAAAGTAATTCAAATAACTGTGTAAGTTGCTTTTGAAAATCGAATAAAAGAATTTGCATATTTAACTTATAATATTCATAGAATAATTTTGTTGTTCGGTTTGGTAGTAGCCAGGTATTTACCTAGAAACTTCTTTCAAAACAGCTCAGATGCTCATCCAAAAGTTTTTGTTTAGCAGCTTATCAGTTCGGCATTATTTTTGCCAATTTTTCACAGAACTGAACGTATTTGTTGCGGCTTCATGGTATGCTTGTGTTGAATTTTACGGTTCGTGTAGCATTTTGGCAGCTGTAGCAGCCGTAAATTTCGAGAATAAGCCTTACAAATTAAGGCAGCGCACCGAAAAATCCGAAACAGTTAGCCGCGTGGCATGCGTTAGGCCAAAAATGTAGAGCGAATAGTGCTACCAACCACCACAATTGGATGTGCCACATCGAATGTACTATGTATATAACAGTTTAATCAGCACCAAGGCACAAAACGCTGCCAGCTTTACAATAAAGTAAAAATGAAATAAACAAAAAGTATAAGTCTATTGGCCCGCCCAGCAACGCGTTCAACTTGGCTTCCGATGAAAACTGTCCGGGAAGGGCAACTTCTTCTCGTTGGTGGCGCTAAAATTTATTGTTTACGGAAGTTGTCTTTAACGGCAATGCCCCCAGATGAAACGATTGCCGCACACCAACTCCACTTGCCTCGGCCCATTTTAGCTGTTGACCTTCGGCTGCAAATAATTTCAACTCATTGAGTTTAATGTGCTGCTGGCAGCTGTTTCTTATTGAGGCCATTGTAGAGGGCGTGGCTGCCATTTGACTAGCAACAATTGGCAATCGCACATTTTTTCTCGCATTTTGTTTGTTTATCTGTACACGTATTGTGGCCAATATTCATTTGATTTATTGCCCACCTTCTAAGCCAACAACACATATTCCTGCATACTCATAAATACATAAATATATACATATTTTGTATTCTATTTTTCATAAAACTGTTTGTTTTCCCAAACATGCAGACATTTATTTTTTTTTTTTTGTCATTAAACTTTCAAATTGTTTTTTGATTTGGGTGCCAGCTCGTATACCGACATATTTCCAAATCAAACCACCTCAACGGACACTAATGTGTTTATAAAGTGTTAACATGGCGTATGCGTAATATTCTTTTTTTGTTCCCGCTTCATTTAAATTGACAGCTGTGCGGAAAAATGCCGTATATATGTATATATATATATTTGTTTATACGTTTGCATTTAAGGCTTCTGTTTAGGTTGGCTTGTTGTTTGATTTATGCTGCCAGAATATGCCACACCTCGATTAAATGGCATATTTAAGTGCTCGTTAAATTGTTCTGTTAACAGTTGCCTGCTTGGTAATAAACTTAATTGAGCCATTTATTGCTTGAAATAAGCACTTATCTACGATAATGGTAGTGTTTAATGTGTCTTAGATGAGATTAGCAAATAAAACTCTTTTTTAATTGAATTATTTGATTTATTTTGAAATCAAATACATAATCTGTTTTTATCTATATAAGTTGCAATACAAGCTAAAATTTTCTGCCAGTCCAACAGATTATATATTCTCTTAATTAAAGTCTGAATACAAATCTCTTAGGTGCCTTTGGACCTTTTAACTTTAACATAAAATAAATGCAATCTCTGCATCCGATATTGTATTTACGATTATGCAAATTGAGTAGAATTTTTATGTCCACCCGGCAACCGGAAAAACAGACACACAGCCAATGACAAGGACTTGCCTTAATTGTTGCTATTACTACAAACCAAACACGTGCGGCACACACAAACACACACACTCAGCACACACTCAACACACACACACAAATAATTGAACATAAGTGGTAGACTAATTGCTTGAGGGAATACGAAATGGTGTATTGTCGCCGAAGCGTATTTGCATTTTGGTTTTGTTTTAAAATCCACAATGCACGAAAATTGGCATCGGCAACAAAAACTGTTGTCCAGACATGGCCAATAAATGCCGAGAGCTAGTTGGGATGTAACAATATAAACAAAAGAATTTTTAAATGAATAACATTTAGATGAGAAGAAAAAAAAAACACAGCCCACGCACATAATTTATTTAAGGCAACAAGCAGCAACAACTGAACAGAATGCAAATGACAAAAAAATATTTTAAAGAAAAAAACAAGTAAAGAGAGAAAGTAAAGAGGCTCGGAAGCGAGTCAAGTGCATGCATTTGGAGCAAGGTTCATTATTATGCTCAACACATTGTTGGCAATATTGTTTGTTGGCAATGGTACATGACATATGACGTCGTCAACGCCAGCGACCTTCACACACGTCAGCCAAATGCAAACATCAAACGTGAGAGCCCCAAAAAGTAGACTATGCGTTCTGTCTGCCAGTTGTTGTTCACTGATGCTGATGCTGCTGCTGCTGCTGCTGTTACTACAGTTGTTGTCAGTTAAGAACTCGTGCAACTGGCAGCGCCCCTTCAGTCATTCACCTAGTAATTCTGTCAGTAAGTCAGTCAGCCAGTCAGCCAGTTCAACGCTGACATGCTTGGAATAACTAATCAGTTCTATGGTTAGAGAAAAATGAATAAAAAATAAACTGGAACTCGATTAGATGTTTTTGTTTTCCATTACACTCACGTTTATCATTAACGTATTTACGTTTTTATTTTGCACTGATTTGTTTTTAATTTTGTGAAATGGTATAACTGTTGAAGCTGTGCGAGCTTAAATTGAGGTGGAAATTTAATTTTCTGTAATGTGCTTGGCAAAAGTAGTTAATTTTCTCAGAACTTATATACTGTATATGTACTTATGCAATAAATGAGCAAAATTAATAAAACGCTTGACTGAACCTTGAACAACCTTTATTCAACTTTAAGTGTGGCAATACAGACCCGCTTAAAGAACAGTCTGAGTGTCCACACTAGAACCTTTTTCATTAGAAACATGATTTATTTTTGTTTTTTGCAGCATTTGAAGGGCTTTCTGGCTGTGTAAAAGTGCCACTTAGCTTTAAATAAGCATAAAGCAGGGTGCCAGCGCATTCAGAAGCTTACAGCTGGTTGTGTTTCCGGGCGAGAATGCTAGTTAAGGATAACTGTGATGCAAGTCAAGGACTTTAGCACATACAAATTGAGCTGCATAATTTGTGTCGAGGTAAGGCTCGACTCAACGTCATTCAAATGCAAATTCAATGCACACAATGCCCAACTAACAGAAACAGAAATGTCAGGCACAGGCAACAGCTATACGAGCTATTGTCAGTCAGAGCAAGAGGTACAAAGAAACAAGACCGACAGACATTGAGAGACAAAGAGAGAGAAAGAGGAACGCATAAAAGATTGATGTGCTTAATAATTAACTATATTCCTGTCAACATGAGTATACAATGCAATGCACAGTTGGTGCTCTTTAAACATTTAACAAACAGTCAATGGATGCAATTTTCATGTGTCACTATGCATGTCAATATGTTATGTATCCGAATAGCAACTTGTTTTACAAATTGCGTTACATACTAGTTTCAAATTACTGGGGAAATACATTTATCTGAAGAGCAGCTACTTTGACGCCCATCATTTGATTTACATTTAGATGATGTGCAAATATGTGGAAATGGACAAACAGATAGTCAAAGGCAGCAAAATGGTCCATCTCGTATCAGCTTGTGTTTATTTAGGATGCGCATAGAGCACTTTCTTAAACACGAATCTTGTCTTCAAGAGAGAGAGAGACAGAGAAACCCTTTTCAAAAACTCGACTTTAGCTCAACAAAAGTCATTTGGGCTCATCCTACCATAAAGTTTAAAGAGGCAAATGATAATTTTGCACGTGTGTTGCTATCAGGGATAGTTGATAGTTGCATCTACAAGGCTTGGGCAAAAGTGGGGTGGTATGTGCCGCCCCATACTAACCCACTGCTGGCGACCTCCTGGCAATGTTCCTAAATGCATCTGCACTGCTCTTGGCACTGCACATGCGCTACCACTTCCTGCTTCCACTGGCTTTGCATCCAACTGATTTTTGGTCGCTGCTCTAGAGTCTTGCATAGAAATTCCTCTGTTGCTGTAAGTGCCACAGAGTTTCATACATAAATTAATGCAGTTGATATACAAAACGCACTGACACACACACACACACACGAACATACACACAAAAAGCGACGCAGACTGAAACTCTGCAGTGTAATTTCTCTTGCCGTTATTAAATAGACAACTTTTCGTTTTCTCTATGACTTGTGTCTGTAGTTTAGGCACTGAAAATGCTAAAGAAGATGTTAAAGTGGACTTCGTTTTTTGTTGGCAATTGTGTGCATTGCAGACTTTTGCTTATCTTATGGGACTTCCGGCTCGTACTTGATGTCTGGGCCATAATAGAGATTCCTTTTGAGTGAAAGAATAAAGGCAACTGGCTGCACTCGGTTCTAAACATGTTTGTTCCTGTTAGATGCAAATATTTGTACAACAAATTTAAATTTAAATTCAACATGAACTTTCTCTTAAAAAAGACATATTAGATTTTCACTACACTTGTAACTTTTCAATAATTTTTTTTTGTAAATCAATTTTTTATATAACGTCTTCGTTTTTTGCCAAAACTCCAACAATTACTTTTTATTACTTTTTTTTGCTGTCGTCTATTTTATTAATTTTTGAACATTTTATGGTTCATTGCGCACAACAAAACACACACGTACATATATACACATGAGCCACCAGCAAATCAATTTTAATTTCGTTTCCATGGAGCTTCCAAAAAACTTTGTCGTCAAAAATGAGTGCTTAGCGACACGAACAGAGATGATGCCAAGCCGGTAACACACATCTGAGAACAAATATTTATGCTTCGCAAACCATAAATTTAAAGTTGAACAGAATTTGTTGGCGGAAAGTTTTTAAATGCACTGCGCCCGAAAACTGTTTTTCTTAGTTCATCGAAGTTTAAGTGTAGTAAAAATTCGATTCTAGCAATAAGTTAAAGTATTAAAAGCCGTTTCGCTACCTGGCTCGACTAACTAACTGTTCAAAATGCTTACAATATTCACATTGCTGGCAACATAAGTCAATTGGATTCGCAAAGAGTTTTGCAGCTCAAAGCCATTAATTGAATCTGTGTGTGGTTAAGCTGAGCCCAAATTTGGCCAATTTGGCCACCTGCTTATTTAGTTGCTTTAGGCTTAAATTGTCCGGGTTGGGATACCTCGAATTAGAGCTGGGTCACAACTTCGATATAAAGCTTAACGAATGAGAAAGACAAACTTAGTTAACACTACTTTTAAGCAGCATTAGGCAGGGCTCATTAATAAGGCATAGAAACGATATATCTGTCACTTAATTAGCCAATTTAAGTTTTAATGAAATGTGTACAATGTGAAAACATTGCAAAATTCAATTACAGCATATGCGTGCATAATTTTCAAATTTTTTGTTTTGAAAATATCAATTTGCATACACGCAAAAATTCAAACAAATTTAACAAATGAGGCTATTACATAACGCAAAAACTAGGAGACAGTATCAACGAATATTTTCAATTACAAATATTGTTGGCCGTTATTATAGTAATAAAAGCAGCAACATATTTGTTTTTAGATTGACATTTCTATGCCGCAAAAGTCAAGCGAAAAAAAAATTGAAAAACTAAATGAAACAAAATATCCAATTAAATGCGAATGTGGCAGTCACATTGAGAATATTGCATAATCTGTGGCATAGAAATGCTAAATGCAATTGCAACAATAAAGTGTGGGAAACAAGCGGCGTATGCGTAACATAACCAATAAAATAGCAGAAATATGTGATAAATGTGACATGTGTGTGTGTGTGCGCGCGTGTGTGTTTGTGTACGTGTCTGGTGTGTTATACACGCATGTGCGCATACAAAATCGCATCTAATTTTAATTATCTGGAAGTAGATCGCAACACGCACACTTCTGGCAAATAACCAAAATTCAATGTATACTATATCTGTTTTTGCACATGTTGGCTTTAAGCAGCATGCTTTTCCTGTTTTTTTGCGCTTAAAGCTTCGATTTGCTGCTGGGGAATATTTTATTGTTGGTTTCTTGGTGACTATTTTTTCCTTTTTGGGCAGCGGTTAAGATGCCTTTTAAGGCCACCTGTGCCTAGTGGCTGTGCTGCATTTAACAAGCTTTGCATTGTGCTTTGATTACGTTTCCATTGTTGTAGCTGTTGTTGTCGGCACATTGTTGTTACCGGAATTGTTGCATTGGCTCTTGGCCGCTGCATTTCTGTTTTCCATTTACGTCTTCGAATTGAATCAAGTTGCCACGTTTCCGGCGTGCTTTCTCAGCTTTCCCTTATGTTTTTTTTTGTTGCTCCCCTGTTTGCATTGGAGCATTCAGCCGTCAGCAGCCAAGTTTTTTTTGCGTCGGAAAACGCAGCTTCCGCTCTTTATAAATTCGCAATAGTGTGCGCGAAAAAAAAGGTTTCAGCTAACAAAATGGGCGACAGCTTGTGCAGTAATTTTGACGTTACTCTGCGCGTTGGCATTGAGGAGTTGTTTTTTTTTGGTATCTGTGTCAAGGATCATCTTAGCCGTCATAGACTGGCAAACAGGTGTGTCTGGATGACACTTGGACGTGGCTTGGATGCCATTTAAAGTGGATTTGCTGTGCCAACTATGTGTCAAGCGCTTAACACCGACGCTCAAAGGTATGCTATGAATTCCAATCTTTCTTTGATTGCAAATGTTTCCTGCAGACAAAGGGCATATGTGGAATTTATTAGTTAAGTGCATTCATATAAAACAAATCAGATAGCGCATTGAGTAGCTTTATAAGCATTTTTTGTACCTGTTATAGAGGGTTTTTAATAAAAGCTACGAGCATATATATATACTCTAAGAGAAGAAGTAGAATTGCAGTGTTGCTTTTAAAGCTTGTCAAACAATCACCGCATTTTGGTTTGGTGTTGGTACAAGTATGTTAACCAAGCCGCACATCAACGGAACTACAACAACAACAACAAACAAACGTGACACGTGTTTTTCCATGTATTCGCCATCAGCATGATGTTTGTTACATCTCATCCCTGGATTTCGTTACGCACATTTCTTTCTGCTTTTAATTAAATTATTAAATGAATCACCGCTCGGTTGGTTTTTGTGTGTGTGTGTTCGTCAAAGGTAAACTCAATAAACAGAACCACAGTTGGACTAAAGTTCATCTAAGTCTGTCATTGTGAAAAAATAAAAATAAAAATAAAAATTCCGCAACTCTTTTGGGGTTTTCTCAATGCCAATATATTGTTGTTGAGCATAAATCACTATGTTGGCATCGCAGCTTTTTTGCGGCCTTCAAAACATGAAATTTCTTTCATATCCTTTACGGATTTGGCGCAATGAAAAAGGGGTAATTGTTGGAAAAATCTGCACCCATTTACTGTGTGAATGTGTGGGAGCTTTCTGGTTTAAATGAATACTAAAGCGCAAATTTATGCTCCATGAATATGCCGGGGCATTAATTAAAAGCAACTCAGTCGCCTGACCATTTTGCGGTTGTGTTTAGTGGGCATAGTTGGCGGCCCAACCAAAAATGACTGTGTGTCTGTGTTTGTGTGGCTTTTGGAGTGCTGCGTACTAGACTAACCATTCCATTTCTGGGCTTTACACATGACGCAGCAACAGCATGAACAACTGTAGTGAAACAAGTGCTCCTAATGTGAATTTTAAATTATACATCGCTGCGAATTGAGCTGCAATGCGCGTTTTCACTAGTATCTTTATCCGAACCCAACAATAATAATAAGCCACATCAAACAGTTATAATTTATTTGCGTAATTATAATTGTGTAATTGATAATTCTGCTATGAGAATTTATCAAATTACACATTTATAATTTATTGTTGAGGGTTGTTCACAACATTTAAAATATTTCAATACGATCTTAATGTGAAACAAGGACCAATATAGTAATAAAGCTGCTCATTATCCTGTCATTTAAAACGATAGCTAAGCTAAAACATAGTCAAAATTCATAAGTACCAGATTTAACTGGACCATTTCCATTTACACACTACATATACGACACAAGGCATTCTTACCATCCTGAATATGCAATTTGCATCGTTTATCCATTTGACTGCTCACCCGTTGACATCTTCGAATCACAACTAGCCAGCTCGAGCAAGTTGAGAGCGGGTCTAATGCAACAACTGTTTACAGAGTGGGTTATTCTCGGAGTTGAAACAATTTGTCAGTGCTGTCAAAGTTGACTGCAGTGCTCGCTTCCTAAATGTTCCCAGCACGTCACGTGAGCAACAAAATGTCACTTGAGCGCATTGAGTATAGTTCGCGTGGAGTCCAACCAACAACAAAGGCAGCTACCAATCGTCTATGGCCTGACAGGCTTGACATTTGTGTGTCACGTTGCATCACGCACGCACGCACAACCGGATCCTTGGCCATAGCCGACGCTCGTCATAAATAACAATGCAGGTCGACTGAAAAGAAAGTGCAAATCATATCGAGCAAATGACAGGACAAACCAGGACATAAGCAGCGCTGTGAGGTGAATTGTAGCGATGTGACTTTTGGTACGCCCCAATAACTTTGAGGCTATTACTAAAGGGCTTACAGATGAAACCATTTTGCCACGCGCTCTTAATAGTTTTAAGCCTAAAACTATGCAACAGATGTCACCAACTTAAAAGCATTGGCAAAAATTGAGACATACAACTTTTCGCATGAACCAACACACCTTTTACCGCCGGCATGCTCTGCTTCTCATTTCACCGTCTCTTTTGCTCTTACCTATTTTTCGGCACTGATGCTGTCTGCACTTTTGGTATAGTTTCAAGCATGCAGGATTAAAGCGCAACACTTTATCATTAAAAGCTTGACAGGCAACGAAATAAGTTTTGCCGTCAGCAGCAGTTGCCACACGCCACATGAACAAGGACGAGGTCGAGGACAAGCGGCACAGACACAGGCACAGGAACAAAATTTTAATGGTTCCACCACATAAACTGTGGAACGCCAAGCTTCGAAACATTGTTGTAGGCGTGTCATGACTTAAACTCTTATTAATTAAATTTGCAAAATCACAAAACGTGCCAAGCTCTTCATGCAACAACTGAAACTATACTGAAAATCAATGCATATGCTGAGCATATGCATAAGTTGCCTTAAAGAATCAGCACAGCAAATTCAATTAAGTTCATTGCAAATTCATAAAGTGCCACAGTTGGTACTTTAAAGTTTGAACTTTTTGCCAACTTTTTGACTTGCCAAAGTGCAAAATGATGCAAATCAAAGCATTTATAATGATTAATGATCTACGTCATTTGCAACAAAGTGGTTCGTACCTACTTTTTGATAAATTAACTCAATGATTAAAATATGTCAGTAAAACGTTTAGACCATGACCAAAAGAGGCGACTAGCGTATATTGAATTAAATCTGCATAATCTTTCACTTTTCAGTTGGCTGTCATCTTAAGACGAATACGTGACCGGATTTTGTTCCAACAGTATCTCGAAAACATTGATATGCCAATTTTTGTCAGCGCAGACAGCAATCAAAATTTGTGAAAATTGCCATCTGCGGCTTATTCGGCCTGCACAAATCCACCCCGCAACTTACAGCGTTCAAAGAAAACTTACTTTTTGCCTTTAAACATGTACACATAATTTTATTATTTTTTAATTACATCGAGATCTACTTACATTTATCTATATCAATTTGTTCTGTTACTCTTACAATTTTATACATTTTTGAATGGTTAATTAACATACATTATAGAGCAAAAAGTTTCTGAATACTGTCAAATTGTTAAAACTCAAGCCTCTATGGTTTGTACACGTACTATACTCATCCCGTCTGCAGGATTTACATTAACATCTGTATACTTGCCAAAAAAAACGGTTGTCTAGTTGTGTAGCTGCGACTACTTTGGTTCGGGGCAGGCCATTTGATAGAGGAACTGGACCAGGGTGCGCGTCGGTCGTCCAGTCATGCGACCTGCAGTTAGATACGGAATCAGTCCAAAGGTGCTCAGTAGTCCTGTGCCAAAGGTATCCAGATGAGCCCAATCGCTGCACGGCACCAGTTCATGCAGGACTGCAGCTGCCAAACAAGATGAAGCATGGCCATCCCCATCGTTAGCCAGATCGAAGCTTATGTTATTGGCAACACGATCCTTGTAGAAACGCCAGAGTGGGAAGCGCCACATGCGATCTCCAGTCAGCGAGCCAGCACGTTGGAATTGCTTCCAAATATAATGGGAATTCGACCAAATACCAGTTGCTCCACCGCCAACGGCTTTCTTAATGCCCACACACATGGATCCCACATCGACAACAAGTCTTGGCTTATAGGTCACCTGACCATATATCATTGGATCGGCAATGTTAACGACTCCAGTCCGGCTTATATTGCGCACCGCCATCGATTTGGCATTGAGCAAAGTTACAACATCGCCCGGCTTGACGGACATGCCCGATGGTAAGTTTTCGCAGAGCGGCAATATGGCTGTAATATTAATGGGCAGCGATAGAGCTGCAGCTGCACGCATCGCAGCCAGGATACTAGCAGCGCCGGTTAAGTCACCGCGGAATTCGTCCATACCAACACAATCGCGAAGATTGATACCGCCAGAGTTGAAAGTGAGTCCTTGGCCAACCAGCAGGATGGGCTTGTCCTCCGGTGAAGTGCCACAGTAGGCAATTTCAAGAAGCACAGGCGGCTCACACGAGCCCTTGGCTATCATAAGAAATGAGTTCATGCGCTGCTGCTCAATCCATTCCATGGTGCGTACTTCTACAGTGATGCCACAAGGACACAGTGCATCTACAGCAGCCTGAGCGAATATAGTTGGTGTCATGCAATTGGCTGGAGCATCGGACAGACGTCGGGCAAGATTCTGTGCCTCCGCCTTGAACAGACCCCGCGTCCACGAGTCCATGTCGGGCGAGCCATGCAACTCCAGTTTGGGCACAATCTTACGATACTTCTTGTTGAGATTGTCGTCAAAGCGCCAGATAGCCAGGGCAGCTCCTTCCGCTGCCTGCTCCGCATAATCCATCGAATCAACATGCACCTCAATGCACTTCATCTCCTGCAACGATCGAGCACCAATTCCGGCAGCAACGCGCACATTCTCCATTCCCTCATCCAGCATCTCCAGCTCATTAAAGGCAATGCCCTCAAGCCCCACGCCCACAACACAAATCGACTTAAAGTCGGCGTCCACATTGTTGAAGACCTTGCCGCGACCCAAGCGACCTGAAATCTTTGTTTCGCTTATCAATTCGGATAACTTGCCGCCCACCCGGTCATCAAACTTTTCGCCAGCGGGCGTAAATCTCGGTCCCTTGCCGCTCTCCTTTTCGTACAGACCCAAAACGATGCCCTTGCCACCACCTTGCTTGGAATCACAGGATGCATAGCGTTGCAGGCCAAGCCTCTGTAGGCTAATGGGCCTAACGAGACGCAACATGCGAAAATGGTGGCGTAAGAAATTCATGTTGATTATAATTTCGATTTTTCAGATTTTGAAAAATTGATCTGGCTTTACTTGTATGTTTTCGTAAAAATAAATATCTGAACAAACTAAAATAAAAAATTTACACAAGCCCTTCTGTTTCTGTAAAAATACCAACGAATGAATGCCTTGACATACAAATAACTAATGCCGTTACGTTTGATAATAACTGAAAACGAAAAGCATAATTGATTTATTAGTTTTTACAAAAAAAATAAAAATAAAAAATGGTAATAAGAAGTAAAATTGGACGTGTTTTTAAAGAGGTCGAATGATAGAATGATAAAATGAATAGATCCATGGCTTTTTATTAAAGTTATCAAAAGATAACTTTTATCCGTTAAACTAACAAAGTTTTTATTGTTATATTTTTATGTGAAATCAAGCTCTAATTTATGAATATAAATTTTTTTTGTAGAATTTCCATAACTTAAATACATAAATCATGGTCAAGAGGTTATGTCATCAATATTATATGATCAAGACGCAATGGTTATTTAAAACTTGGAATACTTTGACCCACTATTTACAACAAAACTGGTCGCTAATTTCAAATTAAGATTATAAGTCTTAAAGCCGATACTTTATTGAAAGAGCCTGTTGCCAACGTTATTGCAACAAAAAGTTTAAGAAGCATTTGTAAGCGAGTTTCGAACCAAAATCGCGCTCTCAACTATAAACACTGAACTATTTGGCAGGTACAACCATAATCAAGAAGCATTAAGTTATGGCAACGAGATATCGCTTGAAGCCATTTACGTAAAAATAATTTTAAAAGACATGGAATTTGAAATTCGTATCGTACATTGAAGCTTGAGTTTGTTTTTTTTGCAAAAGCTTTATGGAATATTGGTTCAACGCTGTTTTTTGGGCATACTCACCAGAAATCCAAACTCTAAATCAATCCTTTTTGCGTGTGCCAAGAAAACCGCGCACAATACGTATTCGAATTCCCTCTTTGCTCAATCGCGTGATACTTAAACCGTTTTTGCTATGTTCATTCGCGTTTTAGTGTAATCAAAGCAAGAGTCTGTAGTCTGAAATTGTAAATGTTTTGACAATTTATTTGTGAATTTATTGAAGATATTTCTGGTGTGAAATGAGTTGACATAAAGCCTAGTAAGCAATAAAGGTTGCTATGTTTACAAGTTTTACAAATAAAAAAACAAAACCCCCGTTTCAGTACGATTTTCCCATTTTCATAATATATTTTGAATTATTTTCGAGGCTCAAGAACTGTCTTCCACGTGTTTTAAAAACAATAAACGCCTTTTTTTTTTGCCTATCTATTTTATTTTCATCTTGACTCCGGAAATAAAGACGTTTGTTTTAGTTCAAAACAATTGTCAGAGTAGTGCAAAAAGTTTATCCTCTGGCCAACGCAAAAAATGCATATTTCCCACGTGACCAAAAACTTTTTCTCAACATCAACTGCTTGAAATAAAAAGTTTATAAAAAATACACGTTTTGGGTTTTTATGTTTGGTTTAACTTAATAGCATATGCAGTTTTATTAAACTTCTGAACACTGATCAAAATTTAGACACACTGAAATATTATTGTGCCCATTCAATCGGTAACATCCAACAGATTGTTCTCGTACGTTATGTAATTTGAATGAGTTGTTACTATGGATTCAACGGCGCCAGTGAAGTGTCCCAAGGCAGGACCCACAATGCTGGTCAGCAAATGTTTAAGATATAGAGTTTGAACATGTATATAAAGTCCGCATACTTCTGTCGGCGATTTGCAAAAATGGCCCAAGACCAAATTGAGTTGATGGTAGTTTAAAAATACATTCAGCAAATAGGTTGCTAGCCAAGGTACACCATACCAAACGAAGGAACGCACCGGGAACCGTAGCCAACCAGAAGAAATCTTGTTTTGCCAATTCAACTTTATCTTGGCGGCTTCAGATAAATTTGACACTGCCTTGTCCACTTCGGGTTGGCAACGCCAGAATCCATACACTACCAGCAATGAGTTCATTAATGCAACCCAAAGCATTGAGTGGCGGTACTCATACCCCACTGATATGTTAAGGTTGCGCGAGACGGGCAAAGTGAATGGTTTAATGTGAACGCTAGCCTCCACCATAGGTCTCAGATTGGAACAAATGTGCAAGATCGTTAAGACTAAAAATGTTAAAAAATACCAAAATTTAGAAAGCATTATAATAAATTTAAAAAAATAAATAAGTTCTGTAGTTTTTAGATTTGCTTCTCTTGATTACAGTCCGAACAGTTACTGCTTTATGAATATTTTTGTTTGTTTTTTAAATGTCATAGGTTTACTTTTTCATAAGCAGAGTTTTTAGAATATGCTCTGCAATAACGTCAGACAAGGTGTCACGATTGGCGTTTGTCACCTGGTAAATTACCGAATCGGGTGCACTTTTCAGCCGTTCCACAATCGGAATAGGCTGGCGTGTCTGTGAGGGTATTGTCGCTAGAATTAGCTGCTTCTGATGTAACAATTTGTTGATAGCAGTTTGAAATCGATTGCTAAGCAATTCCATTTTGCCGATTTCGTCAATTATCAGCAGCTGATGCGAGTCGGGATCCGATTCCAACAGCGGCAGCGTCAGATTCTCAAAATCTTCGACATACACAGCGTATTTGCCCACCTTTGGTCGGCATCGATTATCTAATGGACTGTCGCGGGCCAAAATACCTCGAGTGCCACTAAGGGTGACCACATCGAATCCAATGCGCTGTCCATGTGAACGCACTTCTTCAGTATAAAAGCCGACAATTTTGCTCTGGTTGACCAGTTTGGCGCATATTTTACGAACCAATGTTGTCTTTCCGATTCCTATGGATGTTCGGATAAATTAAAATGTTGATCAGTTATTATTTTAACTAGCCTGGTTGTCCAGTTATTAAAATAGTCGGTGCTGTGAGATTTTTCATGCCGGCGTTTATTCAGAATAGAGTTTGTTTACCTATGTTAATATATCGATAGCCGATGGTTGCATGTTGTGAGCAGCTTGCGCCAAGCTGCTTGCCAGCCCTTGCGAAATTTGATATACTGCCATGCATTTGTGCCATGTGACTTATACATAACAAAGCATTATATAGTTTGATTAAGTCAGTCTCTTAATATGAAACGCATTTAAGATAATATTTCACCATCACATTTCCGTTCGAACATGGGCTATAAGAGCATTCAAAAACTGCTATTCCTGCCAGGCATTTTCTGGTTCCAATAATCTGAGAGCTATCGATGTATCGTATCGTTTGATTTATTTAATGCCACACTTTCGATGTTTTGTATTTGCAGTCACAGTCACGTTAAAATCAAAATCAATTGTTCACTGCATAAAATACTTAATTTGTGTACAATTAATATTCATTTGCAAGTACAACCTTGCAAACGTTATACAGCACTAGTGCTGAAATCGCTATCGCAAACTATCGTCTGTGGCGGCCTCTCGACTAACATCATCTGTTCGCACAGCAAGCGTTGCTTCGCGGCTTTTCGACAACGTGAATTTCATTTTTGCATTAGATTGAAGCTATATTTTGCAAGTTATTTGCTTAAACGTGTTGGAAAATGGCAAGCGCAATTGCGCATGATATAGCAAATGGTGAGCAGCGCACTAGCGATGTGGCTGCCAGCTCAATTTTGTTTGAAGGTCTGCGCTTAAATAATGCTCTTTTGAAAAGTCTGAATTGGCACAAATTTTTGACACCGACTAAAATTCAAGCAGCCGCAATTCCAATGGCACTTGCTGGAATGGGTAAGATATTTCCTGTTGCGTTTTTATCTATACATAATATTATTATTTACTGCGTTTACAGATTTGCTTGTGCAGTCAAAAAGTGGAACTGGCAAAACTTTGATTTATGTGCTTACCGCAATAGAGATAATGGTAAAGTCTCTTTTCAAGCCGCAATCCTTAATAATTGTGCCAACTCGCGAACTTGCCATCCAGGTGGAGGACACAATAAACGGCTTAGCCAGTAGAATGCCTGACTATAAACATTTTTTGGCTGTTAGCTTTATTGGTGGCACAGATGTAAAAAAAGATCGCCAACGTATGGCCAGGGGACGCATTGTGGTGGGAACGCCTGGCCGTCTCCTACATCTCATTCAAAATAAGGTGTTCAACACCTCCGGCATTAAGTTGCTCGTGTTGGATGAGGCAGACCAACTGTTTGCCACTGAAACTCTGCACAAAGATGTTCAGTCTCTAGTTACATTACTGCAGCCCAACAAGCAGATCATTGCTTGCAGTGCTACATATCCGAATGAACTGGAAGACCGCCTTGCCAAGCTGATGGTCAAACCTGTGCTAGTGTCTAATAGTGAGCGTGCCACAGTGCTGCTGGGCATTCGTCAATTTGTCTATGAGTTGCCACAACAGCCAAATAACGTGATTGAAATGATGGACAAGATAGCTGCGCTGCACAAGATATTTGCTCAGCTGTCCTACGAACAGGTCATACTCTTTGCCAGCTCGCAAAGTCGCGCCGACTCTTTTCGCAACTATTTGCAACGCGATGGTATTGACTGCGATCTAATGTCGGGTGCATTGAAGCAAAGCAAGCGTGTGGAGACTTTTCAGGTGAGTTTGGTATTTTACGAAAGCAGAACTTTATCTTGTAAAACTACCTTCGTTTCAGGCTTATCGCAACTTCAAAATGCGCACTATGGTTGCCACAGATTTGATGGCACGTGGCGTTGACTCTGCCCATGCTAATTTGGTTATCAATTTGGATGTGCCTAAAGATCTTGTTACTTATTTGCATCGCATTGGTCGCGCTGGTCGTTTTGGCTCTAAGGGCATTGCTATAACTTTAATTTCGTCGCCAGAACAGAGCCAGCATTTCAAGCGTATTATTGCTGACGCTGGCACTGGCATGTCCGTGCTCCAATTTCCCATAGAGAAACGTGAAGGCTTTAATTTTTGGAACTATGACGCCTACGATTTTCCATATTTCCAAGAAAGCGATGCTCACGAGATGGAGGAGGGCGAGCTTAAGCGCCTAAAGCAGCGCTGGAAGGAGCCAGGCACAGATGGGCAGTCCAACCAGGCAGTCGCAAATTCTCTAGATAATTTGGATACCCAAAAATCTATTGATGATGTGGATACGCAAGTCAACGTAGTTGCTCAGGAGTTAAATGAGCTCACAGTTGAACCAAAAAGTACAATTGACGTTGCCAAAGAGTTAACAAACATCGAACCACAACTAGCTCAAGAAATAGAAGCAAATAACAACCAAACTGAAGTTGAGCATACTCATGACAAAGAGAACTTATGCGAATACCAATCACAAAATCAAATAAATACCAACACCAACACTGGACTCGGTAAAGAAATCAAAGAACTTGACAAGCCGCCAGAGGTGCGTGAGACTCTTCTAGAGCATTTAGAACTGTCCACTTCGATCGACATACCAGCAGCAGCTCCAAACTCAGTTAATACAAAAACCTATTGCCTGGCCGCGCCACCAACAGAGCGTAGCTCAACAACATTGATTCCACAAGCGATATCAAACACTGTGGATGATGCCAGCAGTATCGTATCGGACAGCATGGAAAATGACTTTGATAGTGATTCGTCCTACAGCAGCTTCTATTCCGATAGCGATGCACGACTCATATGGTACTCAGTGTTGTCGCAGCAAAAACTGCTAAAGACGAGCAAGCGCAAAGCCTGGCGTCGTACATACATCTCCAACTTTGGGAGCTGTGTAAAAATAGTCAAGTACTATAAGAAGGCAGAAGAGAGGATGCAGTCAAAGGTAACATTTGAATTAACTCATTATTTATCATAAAACAAAAGGTTAACCTTTATTAATGCCTTATTTGAAATAGAAAATGCTGGAGCTAAGAGAAGATCAAATACAGAAAAATGTAAATGTAAGAATCAAATGCAATTGATATACATATTAGTTTTTGTGCTATATCTAAATTATTTTGGTTTTTTTACTTCCAGCGTCATCTTTTGAACATTCTCAAGAACGTTGAATTCATGGATTATCTTAAAAAGTTCAACAACATGCCACAAGTTAAACAACATCTAATGAATTATTTGAAACAAGCCAACTTTGATATGCATCAGTTTCAACAATTAATCCATCAGCTGCATTATGCCTTTGAGCGCTTGTACCGTGTGGATCATACTGGCAAGCCAAAACAATTGCCTAAACTAAAAATGCCAGCAAAACCAAGCCTAGGCATCAAGAATAAACAGGTAATTCATGGTCCTACTGACCCAGAGGAACGAGCGAGTGATAGTGATGATGATCAGCCACCGTTAAACAAGTTGAGTGTGCATGTGAATCATCAGCTGGATATACCGCCAGCTAATGTAGGATACAATGCTGCCGAGGACGAATATTCCTCAAACTCAGATGGCTCGTTATCCGGCAGTAGCTTGACCCTTACCTATTCTTCGAGCGGTTTTGTGGAGTCTAATGAAAGCGCATCCTCTGGCATTGACAGCTCGCAGCATGACAGCAATTCGTCAATTTTTCCCGAAACGGAGGAAAGCGAGCCGCAAGAGGCAACCAGTTCTGAAGGAGAATCGGATGATAACGATGATTATAACAGTGACGATGAAAGCCAGATGGACTCTACTTCCTCAAGCACACTAACAGCAGACAGTCCTGGTTATGATGGGAGCAACACTGATAATGAAAAGGAAAATCAGGATGCTGAAAATAATGCTGACGCTGAGCTGGCTGCAGCCCAGGCTCGTTGGCAGCACATGTTCAACATGCAATATCAATTTATTGCTCACTATGTTAATACATATGTGGCTGCCAATCGCCGCAATCAGTAACTATTTAAAAACGTTTAAAATTCTATATTCCAGCGCTATGGAAGCGCGACTCCTAGTCTCGAAAGTCTGACATCTATAGGAAACTCAGGCATTATATACTTTCTTTTTAAAATGAAGTAAGGAAATAATCCAAAAAAAAAGCTGCATCAGCTAAACTATATAACTCAGTTATTTATATGTACAAATGTACAATATATTTACATTAATGAAATGAATTTAATACTTAAAACGAAACCGTTGTACTACTCACTCTAACTTTATATTGCAAATGAAATGCAAATTAGCTTTGTTTTTGTAATAAATGTATTATTAAAAATTAAATGAAATAAACGAGCTGATTTATAGCAAAACTCAAAAATGCAAACCAAAAATCGCTTTTATTAAATGTGTGGGTAAATACCATAGCTTAAGTCGCTAGCTCCTTCTGTAGTTGCTCCAAAGTTTTGATTTATCTCCGTGATGTGCAACTAATTTGATAGCTTAGCTGGAGAAATCGCAAAACAGACAAAATCGAAACGACAGTGCCTGGGTACTGGGTACTAACAAATTGCGGCGCCAGCACAATTGTGGAACATTAATCATGTGTAGTCGGAGCAGCTTGATGCATTAGCAGCAGCAGCAGCATCGGCGGGTGCAACACTGTTGCTATATGCCGCTTACTTCTTACTTCTTCGAATCGAACGAGTGGGGCCTGGAAAGGGACTGCTGAAGCTAGCCTGGCCGTATGCCAAGGCGGTTGCGTCGGTGGCAAAGTCAAAACATTCGCCCTCCGGTTATTTTGCACGCAAAGCGACCGATGCCGATGCCGATGCCAAAACGTCACTGATCTCCGCTCTCTGCTTGCTGCTCGCGTGCACTTGCGTTCCAAATCCAATAAGGAGCGTGAGAAATAGCCGGCATGAATGCAAACTAAGCTGGAACACAGCAAGCAACAACAAAATTTTATAGATGCTAGTTGCGTTTGTTGTTGTTGTTGTTGTTACGGTTGCAGCTGTTGTTGCTTTTTGCTTGGCCAATCTCTGTTCGATTAGCAAACAGCACAAAAAAAAAAAAAACACAAAGCAAACTCGAGATGCGAAAATATGTGTTATGCGTTATTGTTGTTGTTGTTGTTGTTGTTGTTGGTCAGTTGCAGGTGTAAGGCTTTATAATGATGTTAACATTTTTATGGCCGACAAGAAAATAAACTACAAAATTTGTTCAGCGCAATAACTTTTGTTTTTTTTGCTGTTAGCATTTGACCATAAACAGGAGGTGGCCAAGCGGTTTAAGGCACTTAAGTGGAACTCTTAGGGGGTACGGGGGCACTTGTTGAACAAATGCTTATATTTGTAAAAAAAAAAACGTATAAAAATTTTAAGTACCGTTAATAATTATCGTAAAATAACTAGATAATTAAATAAATTTATAAAACTATGCTGGGGAATGTGAGCATTATGTTTGAGGCATATTAAAACTCAATGTTGAGAATTGGTAAAATATTGGCATATGTGTTATTATTGAAGGTTATAGATACTTAGTTAGTTTGTTGCTCTAAAACATTTCGCATTTGTGTTTCAAACACATTCATAACTTATTTTAAACACCTCCTTATTTTGGTCGGGTAGGGGAGGTGGCCAGCCCATATTTATGTGCTGAACAGTGTGATGCCTGGGCACGCATACATAAATAAAAGTCATCATTAATTAAATTTAGTATAAACAACATGGCATGCCTGCAATTATTCACTCATTCTTCGCGCAGAGTCGACCCGAGTGACGAAAACGTACGCGAATCGCAAAAAAAAAACACATAAAAATCGCTGAAGAAACGCACGCGACGCAAAGACGACGACAAAAAACGCGCGCACAAAAAATATAAAGCGTTGACAAAAATGATCTGTGGGCAATTATAATGAATTATTTTGACACTTAGGGTTTGCAATTCACAGGCTTAAAATGCATAAACTTAATTTATGTTTTGCTGTCGACATGAAACGCATTTTATTGCATTTTAAATATGATAAATAAACATGCATTTTGGGCCAACTACATTTCGGCCTTTATTTATGGAATTTAAAAAACAAAACCAAAAAATATAATATTAAAACAGACATTACAATATACATAAATTCAAGCCTACGCAAGACTTTAAACTCTCGCGGCCAGTGCAACATGCAACATGCAACAAAGCAAATTGCATTTTTCACTTAACTGCCAACAACAACAATTAACAACAACTTGTATGCAAATAGCTGGGAGCGCCCAGGTCGCTATGGCAATGCCATGAAAAATTGCAGAGAGAATCCGTTTTTAATTGGTGAAAAATAGCTTAAATTGTCTACGCTGATTTTTGCGCCGACTTTTGTTGTAGGTTTTTAACCCCAAAGGGTATTTGCAAGTAGCCCCGCTCTGACCATGTTTAACTACCAGCAAAAACAACATTAACATGAATGCGGGGCAACGGCAAACAATAAACGCAGCTAGCTGCTTGAACTCGATTAACATCGCCCCAAAGATTTGTTATGCTTATACATTTTACATATCATAGTGCAAAGCGAAACATTGTCTATTGCGTGTAAGTATTAAAAAGAGCGGGGAAAGTGAAGGGACAAAGAGATCAGAGGATCAAAGGTTACGGGCAAGACACGTTGCTTGGTTGCATGCGTAATTTGATACACTATAAGAAAGGTAAATGACGGAAAGAGTCAAAGGAACGGAGATCTCTTATTGTCTCAAATGTCTTTATGTTATGACTTTAAGCTAAAATCATAGTGCAAATCAAAACTACTAATAGGTTGATCATAAAACTTGTGCGCAAATCCTGCGTCAGTCTTAAGTACACAAAGTTTCACGATGGCTGCGTTCACCAGGATGTTTTCCTGGATCATAAAATCGATACTTATCGTATTTGATGCAAGTTTAAAGCGTTGCCAGATTGCCAGACACATTTTTCGACATCGACAAACTAGCGCCTGACGAATGTTGGATACCCTTATAACATATAAGTGCTACTGTGGATATGTTGTTCAACAATAAATTTGCAAAATTGCATATTTAGTTGGCAGTAAGTTAACAATTGAGAAATTGCTTCGATTATAAGTAGTGGATTGAACTACATATCCACAGTAGCACTCATATTTTATTAGTGTGTCCAACATTCGCTAGTTCATTCTCTTATTATTCAAGAATCCCGTTATGTTATCCGAACAAGAGAGAAAAACCGTTGCCTGTTTAGTTGTTGCTTCACACAAATGTACATCAACATCACGGATACGGATAAAAAAATGAATGTCTTGCTCTAACTGCAGAGAGCGATCCATTTTATCCACAAAGGCAGTTAGCCTAAAACTTAGCTCGCCTTGACAACGCAGGCAGTTTGTCGTCCGTATATTTATTCAATTAAAATTGATACGCGCTATATTAAAGTTTAAATTGTGCTTTTATAACGCACTGAACATACGCAAAGTGTTTGTTACATTAAGGACCGCAGTGTAATTGCCTTTAAAAGTGGTTTTAGAACAAATTCAGCTTGAAAAAATGGACGCCAATTTTTTTTGCCTTGTCGGGTCGCGAAAAAATTTAAAGAAAGAGAAAGAAGATTCGCGCTCATTCGTGTGTGTTGTTGATGCTTTAAACTCGCTGCAAATCTTCCAAATAAGCGAAGCATTCCAGACAGTATAAATAACTGTATATTTTTTGATATTTTTTGTTTGTGAAGTGCAGTGAAAATAAAATATTAAAATAATATTAATTTATTATCACTTTATTTTATTTTTTTTCTCGTGTGTGTAGTGCAGTTAGCTTTTTGTTTGTGTAAAAGTGCTCAGCGAAAAGAGAGAGAGAGAGAGAGAGCGAGCGCGGAAGCGCTTGCATTGAACTGCGTTGTGTTGTTGCTGCTGCCGGTGAGTGAATTTTGCGTATTAAACACATACATACATATGTTTATTACATTATATTGATCACCCTGTTAATTGATCACCCTGTTAGCAACAGTTAGATTGGATACAGTAGAAGTAAGTTTCATTGATGCAATGCATTTACTTTGTTCTTTTAATACATTGTTCGGCAGCAAACAAAAACGACAAATGAACTACTAAATACACTTTCGTTATTTGTGTTTAGCTTTGCATAACTGTATGGCAAGAATACTGACTGTGATAACTAGCGCATGTCGAATGTTGGATACCCTTATAACATACGTATCATACTACATATCCACAGTTGCGCTCATATTTTATTAGTGTGTAAAACACTCGCTAGTTCATTCTCTTATTATTCAAGAATTCCGTTATGTTATCCGAACAAGAGAGAAAAACCGTTGCCTGTTTAGTTGTTGCTTCACACAAATGTACATCAACATAACGGATACGGATAGAAAAATGAGAGAGCGATCGTAAGCTTTATCCGCTTTATCCACAAAGGCAGTCAGCCTAAAACTTAGCTCGCCTTGACAACGCAGGCAGTTTGTCGTCCGTTTATTTATTCAATTAAAAGTGATACGCGCTATATTAAAGTTTAAATTGTGCTTTTATAACGCACTGAACATACGCAAAGTGTTTGTAACATTAAGGACCGCCGTTTAATTGCCTTCAAAAGTGGTTTTAGAACAAATCCAGCTTGAAAAAATGGACGCCAATTTTTCTTGCATTGTCGGGTCGCGAAAAAATTTAAAGAGAGAGAGAGGAGATTCGCGCCCATACGTGTGTGTTGTTGTTGCTTTAAACTCGCTGCAAATCTTCCAAATAAGCGAAGCATTCCAGACAATATTAATAACTGTATATTTTTTGATTTTTTTTGTTTGTGAAGTGCAGTGAAAATAAAATATTCAAATAATATTAATTTATCATCATCACTTTATTTTATATTTTTTCTCGTGTGTGTGAGTGCAGTGAGCCTTTTGTTTTTGTGAAAGTGCTCAGCGAAAAGAGAGAGAGAGAGAGAGAGCGAGCGCAGAAGCGCTTGCAGTGAACTGCGTTGTGTTGTTGCTGCTGCCGGTGAGTGAATTTTGCGTATTAAACACATACATATGTATATTATATTATATTATATTGATCACCCTGTTAATTGATCACCCTGTTAGCAACAGTTAGATTGGATACAGTAGAAGTAAGTTTCATTGATGCAATGCATTTACTTTGTTCTTTTAATACATTGTTCGGCAGCAAACAAAAACGACAAATGAACTACTAAATACACTTTCGTTATTTGTGTTTAGCTTTGCATAACTGTATGGCAAGAATACTGACTGTGATAACTAGCGCATGTCGAATGTTGGATACCCTTATAACATACGTATCATACTACATATCCACAGTTGCGCTCATATTTTATTAGTGTGTAAAACATTCGCTAGTTCATTCTCTTATTATTCAAGAATCCCGTTACGTTATCCGAACAAGAGAGAAAAACCGTTGCCTGTTTATTTGTTGCTTCACACAAATGTACATCAACATCACGGATACGGATAAAAAAATGAATGTCTTGCTCTAACTGCAGAGAGCGATCCATTTTATCCACAAAGGCAGTCAGCCTAAAACTTAGCTCGCCTTGACAACGCAGGCAGCTTATCGTCCGTTTATTTATTCAATTAAAATTGATACGCGCTATATTAAAGTTTAAATTGTGCTTTAATAACGCACTGAATATACGCAAAGTGTTTGTAACATTAAGGACCGCCGTGTAATTGCCTTTGAAAGTGGTTTTAAAGCAAATCCAGCTTGAAAAAATGGACGCCAATTTTTCTTGCATTGTCGGGTCGCGAAAAAATTTAAAGAGAGAGAGAGGAGATTCGTGCCCATACGTGTGTGTTGTTGTTGCTTTAAACTCGGTGCAAATCTTCCAAATAAGCGAAGCACTCCAGACAATATTAATAACTGTATATTTTTTGATATATTTTGTTTGTGAAGTGCAGTGAAAATAAAGTATTAAAATAATATTAATTTATTATCACTTTATTTTATTTTTTTTTCTCGTGTGTGTAGTGCAGTTAGCTTTTTGTTTGTGTAAAAGTGCTCAGCGAAAAGAGAGAGAGAGAGCGACCGCAGAAACGCTTGCATTGAACTGCGTTGTGTTGTTGCTGCTGCCGGTGAGTGAATTTTGCGTATTATACACATACATACATATGTTTATTACATTATATTGATCACCCTGTTAATTGATCACCCTGTTAGCAACAGTTAGATTGGATACAGTAGAAGTAAGTTTCATTGATGCAATGCATTTAAATTGTTCTTTTAATGTGTTGTTCGGCAGCAAACAAAAACGACAAATGAACTACTAAATACACTTTCGTTATTTGTGTTTAGCTTTGCATAACTGTATGGCAAGGATACTGACTGTTTTTGTAAAACTAGCGCAAGTCGAATATTGGATACCCTTATAACATACGTATCATACTACATATCCACAGTTGCGCTCATATTTTATTAGTGTGTCCAACATTCGCTAGTTCATTCTCTTATTATTCAAGAATCACGTTATGACACACACAATTTGTTTTTCCACTTCAAGAACGGTAATAATTTTTATTTGCTAGCCCTGCTTTGTCGAGATTTTTCTTTTTCAGTTTATTTATTTTTGGGTTTGTTAAGTTGTGTTGAATTATTTAAATGTATTTTACAAATAAACAAAATGATCATATACTTGAAAGATACATGCATGAAACTGCCAACTAGCTTATGGCTTAATGCTGGATTACAAAAGTAAATAATTGGCCAAATAAAGTGGCTTAAAACGTGTATCGATCTTTGATCCAATGATAATCTTGAATGGTGTTTTATCTACAGCTGCACTACAAAAACTTAAAACTGCAGAATGTCAGATGGCCTTTGAGCCAATGTGATCGAACACGGCAAAAAATGTATGGCTTAATAAGGCTCATAAAATTAAGTAACATTTTTTTTGTGTTGTTTTGTTTATGGCTCATAAGTTTTTTTTTTAATGTGTTGCCCTTTTGGCATCAATTCGCTTCGCTCAGTGTAGGCTACAATCGAAATGCCTCGTGACTTTTAGAACGTCAAAGCCAGCGAATGTGCAGCTTCAAATGGAGGCGATGCCAACTTGAATCGGCTCGCTTAGCAGCAAAGTGCGGCTTTTGTGGTTCCCAGGCGACTTGGAGCGAAAAACATGCGAGTCGCTTTAATTGTTGCCGCTGCTGCTGCCGTTGCTGCTGCTGCTGCCAAGTGATTTTTCTAATGCAATTTTCAATGGCTTACGCAACACCGCAACAACAGTCACCGCAGCAACAACAACAACAATGGCAACATGCTACAATGTTGCAAACCTACCGCCGCCTTGAACGTGTTGTGTTGCCCGCATAATTACCCAACACAACAGCGCCTTTTTAATCCCAGCCAGAGTTGGTAACGTTCTCTCTGGCCTTTTCGCGTCTTCTGTCAGCGGGTAATCATTCCACGCATACGCGCATATTTTGCATTTTAAAATTGTTGCATTTTGCGCATTTTTCTTATGACAAGCAATACTCTGGCAGTCAGCCCAACCGCAGCAGCAGTCGAGTTCAATCTCGTAACCGAAAGAGAATGGCATTCAAGTGAAGATCTGAAGAGCTGGTTAGCTGTCCAGCTGTTTGTCGGCCTTTCGATTGCTTATAATTAAATACATTTTGTAAATCACACTAAATATTTACAGTTGTTTTGTGCTTTAATTGTGGGAAAGGTAAAAACAAGCAAGCTAAATATGTGAAAGGAAAACTTCATCAGGACTCTTTCTTTTCTAATGTTAACTTGCTGTGTTTGCATGTAAACAAAATGTAGTTATCATCTAAAATGATTTGCTTTGTTAACTTAAACCATTCGTAAATAACACATGTGGCACAATCGTAAGTGATTGTATGCTAAATTATAGCCGTGGGGCAAGCTAAAACCAATTTTCTCATGTTTCTTCCCAGCAACTCCCACTTATAGGTTACCAAGTGAAATCAAATCATTTTAATGATTCAGTATTGCGCCAATTATAGCCTAAAGGCGAAATCAATTGCACTGTACTTTGTTGCTGTTGTTTTAATACTTAAAATGTAAATTGGAATTTAATGTATATTTTTACGAAACCTAAGTCAATTATATAATTTAAGCGTGAATTAGCTGCAACAGCACACAGCAAAACAAACAAAAAGAGAAATAAAAACAACCTTAGTTTGAAACATAGATAGATAAATAGATAGAAACATAACAACAACAACAAAAAAAAACCTACGCGAATTACAACGGCAACAAACAAGACGGCGAAAACAACAAACATGTTAAGTGCAGGCACATTATGTTGCAAAATGTCACTTTTAATTGGGCAACCTTGAAACATCAATGCGAAAAACGAGCGAAAGAACCGCAACAGCAACAGCAACATGTTGCTGAAGGCCACCGCAGCAACAGCAATGGCAACAGCAAACGGCAAACGGCAACAATGACAAACGGTTAACGAGTGGAGCGGCAGATTTAGATACCGAACACAAACAGACACATCAAAAAATCACACTTGAAAAAACATATGCCCTAGACGTTTAAAATTCGATGGTAAAAACAGATTGGCCTATTGAACAAAATGTTATTTAATTCTGTTTGAAGTTTGAAGTTTGAAATTTTACTCACTTTTTGCATTTTGAAATGTAAATTTAATTTTTAAAAATTAATTTCTAATAATCAAACAATTTTTTGTCGATTTAATAGCTGTAAGTTGTAACAATTTATTAAAAACTAACTGGATATTATATCAAGAAGGAAAACATAGGCATTAATTTTTCGGACTTTCGAAGTAGTTGATTTTTTTATCGATATTGTTTTTTGTTTGTTTGAGTGTAGTCAACAGTCGGTCGAAGGATTGATCAGACGGTCAGAAAGACAGAATGACGAACTCAGTATCGAACCATGTCGTTTGCCGTTATGTGTGTTACAATTAGCAAATTGCACATTTATGCTCGCATGGCGTTGAGCCACGCCCCTTCTGGGCCGCCCCCCTCTGGCTAACTGACAATATAAATCAATCATAGGCGTGTGTGTGTGTGCGTTTCTCTATACGAGAGTGTGTTGTTAGTTCTTATTGGAAAGTCAAAGCGTCAGTCAACCTTGAGAATAGCCCGCAAAATGCATTTGATTGGCACAACTCTCAGGCTTGGGGGCAGGCAACGCTCGTTTTTATAATGAATATGACTGCAGAAACCGAAAGGTGGCAGAGGGATAGGGTGAGCATAAAATATGGCACATCATTTATAATTTCCGGCGCAGCTTGCATAATTCAATTAATGTGCATTTCCCGTGTGTCTTTGAGTTAAGTTTGCAATTTCCTAAGACCTAAACGTTGTAACAATGTTGCAAACAACAGGAAATCTCCACAAAAGCAGCGGCTGCTTCAAAAATCGCCACCGGCTGTTGCATACAACGCACATGTTGCACACCATTTATATAGGAATGTACATACAATTTTTCTATACGTAAAAATGTATGTTCAAATCTAATGCATAGATTTTTTATAGTTATTTTACCAAGTGTTATTATGAATAATACGCCCGCTTGTCCATTTTATTTGTTCGCATTCGGTTTAACTGCACATTTTGCAGTAGTATCTATTATGCACACCCCATGCCGCATATTTAGTTCAGGCTCATGAAAAATGCATACAAAACATAAAAATTTCATGCATTTTCTTTTCCAATTATTTGTACTACTTTTGTTCCTTCATTTTTGCGGTCAAGTTGTGAATTAATTGAAAACAATCTCGTGCTTTTTAAACGAAAAAAAAAAAACTTTGAAAAGGTAATGCTTTGAGTTAACCCATAAAATCTAGCAAAATGTATATATCCCTTTTATGTTAATACTTACATTAAAAATTCACGACAAATGAAAACCATGAAAAGATTTTCGTTAAGTGTACTACTTAGCTACTGTAAGCATCCCAGCAATTTGCACCTGTATTAGTTGTGGTCCAATGTGGATACATCTTGTTCACAGTCAATCCAAGAGTTCCAGTTGTGTGGAGTTTTTTGTCTCTGTTTCTCATGTCTAATTGATCTTTGGCGTGTTATTTGTTTTGTATAACACCTTCCACGGCTACAATGTCTCCTCGCGCAGCAATCTGTGGGTGGCAACGTGGCAATAAAAACAAAAACTAAACAACAAACTTAAAGCCGCTGGCGTAAATTGCTGGCTAATTAATGCCAAATGGCAGCAGCAGTACTAGTACAAAATGTGGGCGTAACGCCGACTTTTAACTACATATATTATTATTATTATTATTATTGGCTATGGCGGCCAGTGGCATTTGCATGTGACATAAAAGTGATTGGAATAATTGATAATTGTGCAGAGACATGAAACCAAACGGCCAATTACCAGACAGCCGTGGTGTGAACCAAATGCTTGCTGACGACAAGTTCGTTGCCTAAGTCTTTTGTTTTTGCATACGAAAAATATTGAAAAATCCATCGAAAAACAAAGCAATTACACATGTTTAATGCTTTAGCTAATACATCCACTGTAACTAACAATATATTTTATTAATAAATGTATTTATATATCTATATCAAGTTGAAGAAAAAAAAAAAAAAAATTACAGCCTATGGAATTGAAAAATGTTTTTACAATTTCAAATTCGAGTTGTAGCTGTATTTATTTAGTTTTTTTGTTTTTTTTTGGCCAATCTCTTGCCATAAATCAAGCCACACAATATGACCGCAGGCGCCTTGTAAGCGAGTCCCAGTCACCAACTTGGCTCTGACTTGCCAGTGACTGTGACTGACAGCCATACAGACCAAGATCTTGACCAACAGACCGATAGACAAACCGACCTGAACTGCAACAGACAGATACAGATAGATATAGTAGACCCACGCTAACTTTAACTTTAGCAAATCAAATACAAATACAAATCTAGCTAATTTCAAAGCCGAAACTCATTTAACTGGACGACTGCCAACCGAACCGCCTCAAATAGAGCAACAAATGGTAACCGCAAAGTTAATTTTATTTTCCACCTACTGGCAAAATCAATTTGCTTCGTGTGGCACGTGCGCCAAATAGAGTGAAAATTGCCCAAGAACTGAGCGGTATCACGTCACAACAAGGGGTTGGCCGAGGGGGTGGGGGCATTTTAAAACTGTGCCCCCACAAACAAAAAACCGACTTTTCGATTTGTTCCAGTTCGGACAGTCAGTCAGTCAGTTGGTCAATTCGTGTGCGTCACTCCAGACGCGGCAACAACAATTGTCATTCATTTTGGCCTCGATCGGAACGTAACGGTAGCCCCCAGACCTAACAAAAACCCAATTTAAGCTTGTTTCTGGGCGCCTTTTAAAAGTACATTTCGTTGTTGCAGCAACAATTGCAATTACGATTGTTAAAAAATTGCCTCAAGACTTTTTTTTTGAAATTATCTCGAAGGAGAAGAGCGTTTGGCATAAAATTAACTAAACTCATTTGGCAAGAGTTCAAGATATTCTGTAAATATAGTAATTACAAACTGAACAAACTTATGCTTTAAATCTTCGAATAGTTACATCGATAACTTTATTATATTACCCCTTACTCAACCCCATAAATACCCCTCGCCAAAGCGTTGAAAATTGCTCAATTGAAATATGGACGTAGCACACCCAACAACAACGAAATGATAATAGCATTGCAACAACTTGCAACACACACACACAAATACACACACACAGCTAACAAATGCGTATTTAATGTGTCGGAAGGGGGTGGCAGGCAGGGAAGCGCGGCACGTTTATTTATTTTTTTTTCGATTTCCATTTAACGCCTTAAGTTTTCGTTCGCTTTTCGCTTAGTTTATGGGTGGTCAGCGTTGAGGCCGTAAGCCCTCGGGCACTTTTGCATTTTAATTTGTTTTTAATAAACGGCAGCCAAGCAGCACGCTGCAAAGAGTTAACAACAACTGCAGCCGAGCAGAGACAACTATTTTTGTTTTTTTTTTTTTTTGGCTATTTTGATATATGCAACAAGATTATAGACTTTTGAGCTTTCTTGGTGAGCTTGTTCGTATAATTTGGAATTCAACACCCCAAAACAGTTGGTTATTAACTGTGAACTGTGGGCACACTTAATCGTTAGCCGCCAATCTAACAGACAGGATAACTAATGGGTGCAAATTGTTTGGAAAATGTTAATTTTAAACCAAAGATAACTCAAATACAAACCTAGAAATAATATTGATAGTTACTCAAAGCTGTAGTTACGGCAATAATTATATTTCTTAAACGGTATTTTATGTAAAAAACTTGAGTTATTGTTCAAAAATACAAAATACATAATTTTTTCGCTCACATACCCGTTATCAATCATACAAATACGCCGCTATAGTTAAACTGTATTGAAATATGCAGCAAGCAAGCCATATCCTAGTATAACAATTATTTACAAATAGCTTAGAAACTGACAACGGCAATTAACAAGCCTGAGAATTCGGCACACACTGATATGCTTTGGCATTCGAGCTCAGTTCAGTTCATTTTAGTGTCTAACCCCCCCATAGTGGGCAGCCTGCAGCTGTCTATGCGAAATGGAACTGCTCCAATTTGGCCAAAAATCTCTGTAGAAAATACCTTAACAATAATTGAACCGGATTTTTTGTGCAGCTATGCTTTGAGTCCGAATTAATTATCGCTGCAATTGACCCTCTTAAGTGGCTGTCGAAAAGCCAAAAAAACCAAAAAAAAGAAAAACACGAAAATAATAATAAAAATAGCTGGAGAAAAAGTCGCAAAGTCTTTGAAATTTTTTGGATTTTGTTGTTGCCGTTGCTGTCGTTGCTGTTGTTGTTGTTGTCTTGCACCTGGCGACAGGTCAGTCCCAAAAAAGATATATATATTTGTATGTATAGTATGTTTGGCTCGCATATTGCACAAAAGTTAACGTCAGTTGTGAAAAATTAACTACAAGTGCTCTTTGTTGTTGTTGTTGTCTACTTTGTCTCTGCAACAGCTGCAAGTGTCTGGCACTTGCATAAATACGTACGTACTACATATATATTTTTCTTGCTATTTTTCCCAAACAAGACTTAAAAATTATATGAAAATTTATGATACATTTGGCTGCACTTGGTTGTCAACTCGACAGTGGCCGGGATTGGAGCCTTGTGGTGGTGTTGCTGCTGGTGGTGGAGTGGGTATAGAGTGATACAGGTACACAGCTGCCGCCAGGTGAGACCAGACAGGGCTGCTGACTACTCGAATAGTTTTTTTTTGTTTGTTGGTGTGATATTTTTGTAGGGAGGCCGAAGCATTTTTGGGTAAATTGGCTTTGGCCTAGTTGTCGTCTGGCAATGTTTCAATGTGACAATCTCGAGTATTATAGCTTTCGAGTATGAAAAAAAGAAGTAGATTCATTTGTTTTCCATATTTTATATATATATATTCACACTTTGTATTTGCTTACCATAACCAAATTGTAACCTTAAGCTTTTTGTACGTAACAAAGTTGCCAGAGTTTTGATATTTCTTTTTTGTTTTTGTGCTAGACAATTTGCACCACACCACGACACGAAGCAGAACAGCTGCCAGCAAGCAGCTTCAACTCACCCCCCACACACACACACACACACATACACACCCAAAATGCCCACATGGGCAATAGCAAGAGCAACAGCTGCCTGCTGCAAGCACCGCAACAGCGTTTTGCCTCCCGCTGCCACTTTGCATAACAAACGACTTTATTAATTTTCAAATTACCGAAAGTCAGAGGCCGGCTGAGCATTTTGGTTGCATTTTGTTTTGGCCTTTATGTAGCACTTGGAAATGGGAATTAAGCTCGAGTTGGTTTTTGGTTTTTCGGTTATGCGGCTTTTTGTGGGCGTTGTGAGAAAATCTTGGCAAATGCCAAACGCTGCGATCACTGGCAGATTCAAGAGCGTGTGGGCAGCAGCTGCAGCAGCAGCAGCCGCAAGCAATGGGCAAAAATATCTTATGCTAATATTTGTTAAAAGCAAAATGTCGCTTCGTGCCAACTTGGCAAATAAATCAGCAAATTATAAACGGCCAAAGATTGATGAGCATTAACGTGGCCCAAAGCCGCTTGACAGGCCAACAACTACTACGGGCTGGGCTTTGAAAACAACAACTACACACAATCAGATAATAATACTAATATTAAAAACGCAGCAAAATGTATAATGCTAATTTCTCAATAAACTTGCACAGCATTAGCATTAGTTAAGATATGTAGTAGGCAAACGTTTTGTGCAATGCGAATTATAAAACATTTGCCATAAATCATACAATTAAAAACTAATCAAGCAATGACACAAGACATCACAAAGCTGCAACAGCAATCGGCACGTTGCACTAATGCAACAAACACAACAACACCAACAACAATGATTTTCTCGCCAAATGTTGTCGTCGGCCTTTTGGGCCCACTTCAAAGACAAATTTATGTATTGTCAGGCCAGCAAAATAAGTAAAGTTAAACAAAAAAAAAAAAAACAACAAACACAACAATAAAATAAAAAATAACAAAAACTTTACAACAACTGCATAATTCAAAAATTATGAGACCCATTAGAGTAACAGAGAACTGACAAAACCGTCGAGGTTTCAGGCAGCGCCTCAGGCATTCTCAAAGATCCAGTCCATGTGTGGCACAAGGGGATTTGTGTGAATGTATGGGCAAGGGGGGGTGGGGAGGGGAGGACATGGGTACAAAAAAAAAGCCACACGCCACAGCCGTAAAAACTTCAACTTGCACACAAATGGCAAGAAAATTATTTTAAGTTATTTGTTGATTGTTTTCAAAATTGTTGCCATGTAATGCGATGCCAGCGACACAAGTTCCGACAGTGGACAGGGACAGAGAGAGGGACAGGTAGAGTGAGACGAAATTAGTAGCACTAGAGGCAGTGCGTCAGACAATGTTGTATGTGCGGCTCCAGCTTTTGAACAGGCGAGACAGCTTGGCTTTGACTCTTGTTGCGTGTGTTTCTGTTTGTTTGTGTGGCATTTGCAAAGCGGCCTTATTATGACTGTTGCAATGTGGTGCGACTGTTGCAGGTGTCAGGCAGTCTGTTACCAACAAAGTATCAACTGAAGAATATACGGGAAATGTCAGAAATATATCAAGAGTTGAAGCAAGACTGCTGTGATAATTGCAAGTAAATACTAAATAAAATTATGTATATAAGTTTTCTATAATATAAGATATATCATAACTTTTAAATGCCAAACCTTACGTATCTAATAAGTTATAGAAATTTTAACAACCTGTTGTTGTAGAGGTGCAGCTGGGAGCCCGATATCTCTATGCCTCTCGATGGCCCACAATTAAATGCCAGGCAGCACTCTTCTTGCCACAGACAATTCAGACTGGCCTAAAAACACATTGCAATCAAAAATGTCACCATTTAATTACGCACACAAAACAGTTTAAGCAACTTGCAGCACTGTCAGGTGACAGCTACAACTGCAACAGCAACAACAACAACAAGAAACGGCAGCTAAAAGCGTTGCACAAATCTCGTCAGAAATTAACATAAATCCAATCACAAAAGCCCCGCAACTTGGCCAACTTGGAAGCCGTAGGACGTCGGCCGCTTAAGCGACTGAGTGGCGCGTCCCCAAGCCCCGTTCTCAACCCTCTACCGCCGCCATGCAACAAATCCGAATCACTGTTTGGCCGTCATGTTGCGCCTGCGCCCACGCGACTAATCGCGCAACTGTGCAACGCCAACTGCAGTTACGTTGTCAGAGATTTTTGCATTTCTGATTGGTTTTTTTTTTTCCATCGCTTTTCTTTGGTGTTTGTTTGTTTGTTGTTGCTTTGGTTTGGAGCTGACTGCCTTGCTGCCTACGGCGCCCTCACATGACAGCCAGCAGTAGTCAAAGTTGGATATGTTGAATAACTGGCGTGCTGCATCCCCGAATTCCGCTTGCATTTTTATTACGTTTTCGAATTGTCATTTGCGACAGCGTCTGTTGCTCGGTCTCATGAGTGTCCGCATAAATGTTGTTTGCTCGTTGCTGGGCAACAATTCAATTATCCAACAAAACGAAATATATGCACACACTCTGTACCCAATGCGGGGATTAGCTGTTTGCCTACACTTTGAGAAAAGTCCTTTCAAACAATAAGCTAAGCTGCCCGATTTTTGTAGAGTGCACGAGGTGTCGTGCGGCTTGTGGCAGGGGAATTGCAGTGAATTGCACTCGTGACATATTTCATAGTATCTTGATTTAATTTTTCAATTTTCACAACGAGCTCGCTCTCTGACAAATGAAAGAGGAGCAAAAAGACGACAGCCTGAAGACGCAAATTATGCACCAAAGTTTAAGTTGCAACATGTTGCCAAGGCGTGCCAGCAGCAACAACAACAACAACAACAACAACAACAACAGCATGTAGCACGTAGCAGCATTTCCGTTTCACAATTAACGTTCTACGTGACAAGTGACACCAATTTTACCACCTTTGCTATGTGTTTTATGCTGTTGTGGCTTGTTGCCTTGATGTTGTTGCTGTTGTTGTTGCTGTTGTAAGTTTGCAAATGGCTTTTTGTGGACCACCATCAGGGCAGAGCAAATGCATATAGTGTCTCTCTCTCTGTCTCTCTCTGTCTTTCAGTTTCATTGGCGTGCTGCAGATGCACGTTCAGCGATTGTCTGCGCAGTTTTGTTTAGGTTAATGGAGATGATTTGTTGCCCTATTCTAATGCAACGTAACGATGACGACGACGACGACTATGCAAGTGGCATGGCAACATGTTGCACCAACTGCAATAAAACTGGGCCCGCATCCGTAATGTGGCACAGCAGCAGCCGAACGGGAGAAGGCGGAGGCTTGGCAAATGCTGAATGCATATGGGAGCAGTCTGGCTTTTGACTTTCACATGTGACTTGGCCTCCATTTGGCTACAGCTTGAGATCTTTCCAAGTATTTGGCTACTCTGTTTGAAAAGGAAAGGAAGAGTCACTTAAGAACGCAACCAACCTATACTTAGTACTCCGATAATACATCGAGCTTAATGTATTCCTATGAATACTAAGTCTAAGCAGAGTATTTAACAGTCAGTTACATCAAAACATATATTTTTCTAATAGCCCGTCTGGTTTGAGGCCGCCTGGAGTTTGAGCCTGCAGTGGGTAGAATTTTTGATTTTGGGAAATTCTTGCCGCATGCCGCAGAAATTATGAAAATGACAAATTGCCGCAACCGCCGCATGGCCCCTAAAATGCAGCGCGCTGACCCTGCAACCAACCACAGATAGCAACATGTGGTGTCCGTTGTGTTCGGATGTGTCGTTTGTGTCGGGAGGTCAGTGTGTGGGTCGTCAGTTGGCGCTGACAATGAGCTAAGTTATTGCTGCATAGATGGAAATTGTTTTTTCCACTTTTCCAGTTGCATGCGGCGGAATGTGCGCAATGTCAGTTGGTTGGCTGTAAAGATGGAGTTGTGATCATGGCCAGGCATGGCCAAATATGGAAAATATTGTATGAGAGTTGAGCAAGGTTACGGCAAATAACGACATAAGCTGCGCTTGCTAAACAGGCTTTTAAATCGTAGTTTGATTAATATACAAACTTGTTCGAAATGAACTTAAATGCCAGGCGCAATTTTAAATTCTCTTTTCTCGGTGCTCAACACTTTAAGTTATTTGTGCTGGCTGATATTGGCCCCGGAATCAGGCTGACAAGCTGCATTTGCGAATCGACTTATCGCTATAATTTATCAGCGACAAATACACAAATGCTTAAGTCGCCGGGCATTCTGTGTGTGTGTGTGTTGAAAAATCAACAAATCGACAACAAAATGGCCAAACGCGCGCAAGCATTTGCCAGGAAAAATCAGTTAGCGCCGCTAATCACAAAATGTGCAGAGTGCGAAATAAAAAATCACCGGCCGATCAAATGTGACAGATAAAACGTTACAAATTCACACGTTCAAGAAGTTGAAGGAGCGCCAAACGCCAACTGACCGGGAAGGTGTCAAATCAACGCCATCGCTGCGATGGTTGTCAAACTTTGCTGGTTTTTTTTTTTTTTTATTTGCAAACAGCTGGCAACATTTTGCTAGTTAATTTATGCTGCGACATTTGCATAGCGTTGATTACAAAAATGCCAAACGATCCGCCTCCTTTTCACTGGCCTGCCTGCCTGCCGTTGCTGTTGCCGTTTCGCTCATGTGTAGCAACATCTAGCTTAATGCAATTTTTGCCTGCTGGCAGCATTTGACGCCGTTGCAGTTGTTGTTGGTGTTCTTGGTGTTGTTACTTGGCGTTGAAAACTTTTTGACAAGAATTTGTTGGCGTTTTGCCAGTATAGTGTTGCTGGTTTTGCCTGTTGCCAATTCAATCATGCGAAAGAGCATGGCAGGTCAAATGCCACTAATGAGATGCCCCACACGCAGCTTTACAGCAACACCAACAGCATTCACATCAGCAACATCAACAGCAACACTCAAGGCTATTTTATCAATGTGATAGCTTAGATGTTGCTGTTAGTCTCTGTGCGGTAATTGCAGCATCATCTTGAAACTTATTACATGTCAAGACAAAGATGCCAAGCCAAGGCATCCAGTTAGTCAGCTAGCAGCAACAACAACAACAATGATAAAGCCGTTTGCTGATGACAATCGCATAGACATGGAGGACATGGGGCCTGCCTGTCTTGAAGGCAATTTTTTTTCGTTTTCTTTCAAGCCTGATGAGTTGAAAAGTGCAGCTGCTTAGAGTTATTGGTCTTAAGTAGTCGCAGCAAAATGCGTCTTTTGTCGTGTCCAAAGTTATTGGCCACATTAAACGACCATCAAGCAGCAGCTAAAGAGTTCTGCCAGTTTTTTTTACAACTACAACTAAGCTATGCAGATAAACATCATTAATTTAGCTACAAGTATATTTATGCCAACGATGACGACAACATGAGCGTTTATTACAATGCATTAAATATCAGATTATCGGCAATTATAAATGCATATTAAAGAAATAACAATGTAGTGAGAAAAAAAAGGTGACAAGATTTTCGAAGAGATGAAATTTGAGCTCCACAAAAACTTGTAAACATTACTTTCAAATTCGTTCAGTAGCTAATTAAGTTAGTTAGTTTAGTTAAACCCATCTAGATATAGAAATGTCAAACGATGCAGCAACAAATCTTCATTAACTTTTTTTTTGTGGCATGCCCCAAACAACCTCATTTCAAGGCATTTTCCATAACTAAGCAAAAAGCTGTGAGCATATTTCAATTTAGGTCGCTAACATCGTGACGCGTCCAAACGATAAAATTAACAAAAAAAACTAAAAAAAACCAACAACATAAACAACGCTCCAAATCTAAAAAAATGAGAAGAAAAAAAAAAAAACACGAACAAAACAAATCAAAAATTTAAATAAAAATCAACTGTGAATGCTGCTGTTGACCTTTTACAGCAAAATGCATTAAAATAAACATTCATAATTTATGCATGCCATAAAAAAAAATATTATATATAAATTGTGTTTTTTGTTTTTTTATTATATAAAATTTCGAAAAGCTTTTGAAAATTGCAAGCAACAACAACTGCTTTCTGTTTGTTGCTGCTGCTGCCGTTGTCATCAACAATCAACATAAACCAAGTTCTTTCAATCTCTGCCCTCTTCCCTTTGTCTATCGTGGAATATCGCCAATACAGAAGCCAATCGAATGACAAGCCGCCTGCCTTATAGCCTCCAAGTTTTTGGAGTTGGCTGTTTTTTTTTCGGCAGCTTTGGCTCAATCGTCAATTCATTGTGATATCGATCTCTCTCTCTTTCCTTCTCTATCGCCTTATCTCCCTCTCTTTCTATCTTTGGTTTTTCTCTGTTTTTGTTTTTGTGGATTTAGTTTGAGTCTCTGATCTTCCAGCGCGCTGCGGCCGATTGTGAACTATTGTTATTTCACGAACTGTGACACGTTGTCTGCCTTTATATTTTTTTTGCTACTCCATTTTTTGTTGTTTTTGGTTTTGCTATTATTTATTTCTTTATTGTACAATGAGTAAATAAATTTTTTGCAGCTACCGCGCTACTTGTTGTTATTGCTGTTGAAGTTGTTGTTGTTGCTATAGTCGGTTTCCACCCTCGACCTTTTGTGGCAGCCGTAACCCGGCTAAATGTTTAGCTGCGATTTATCATTATCGTGACTTGTGATCTCGTCGCCGTTTGATTTTTTTCTCGCTCTCCATTTGGCTGCAGTTTTTAGCCATTTTTGGCTTACTTAGTTTTGCCATTGTTGTTGTTGTTGTTTCATTTTTGTTTTGGGAGTATTTAAAGTTTGTCTGTTTTTCGTAAATTAACATGTTTTTTGCTTTGAGTGACATTTGTAGGTGTATAAAGTGGCACAAATGAAGTGAAGTGTTCAACAAATATGGCCACTAGATCGGATAGCAGGAGTTACTTTAAATGTTGCCAATGCTGCTGCATTGGGTTGTGGTTGCTACCAAAACCAAAAACAAAATTATAGGGGAGCGCCACTTGCAGCTTGTTGCTACTTTAACAGGTATATAAAAAATGTAAAAGGTTGTATGTAGGTTGTTAGTTAGGTGAGTCAGAAGGTGTCATCGTTAAAAGTTAATTCAGAAAAGCGAAAAACTTGCTTAATAAAGAAAACTCATCATTTAAGATTGACAATCTTTGCTTAAAAGCTTTCTCAACTATTCTTTGACAAAAACAAAAACAATCCACTTGAGGCTATTGCAATTTCCGCAAATTAAACAGCAATCTCAATTATTCGCCATATCTGTTCTAAGCCTCACGTTGAGTACTTTTCAATTATTAAACACTGCAATTACCTCAAGGATATACCATACTACTCTCTACACCGGCTCACTTGCTGATCGTTTCAGCTTGCATATCACACCCAAGGAATGCAGCTCAGCTCACATATTTGCCGAGCCACAGGTTGGCTGGGTGCAGAATAGAGAAGAATGCATGGATGCCATACAATTAAGAAACCATGAAGAAGTAATGTGCTTCTAACTAGAAATAAAAAAGAGAAACCAAGTCGCTCATCAGTTCAGTGAACTAGTTTTTAAGCTCTGTTTTCACTAGTCAAACTTGAACAATGCTCAGATATAAACGCCTATAAGGAAGTAAGTTAACTCACTTTGTTGAAAGATAAGTTCATTTGAGCTTGCTCTGAACTTTTCCGATCAGCGCTATTGAATGATTGCTTGGGGCATCTCCAATCAGGGTGACTACTGTGTGCGTCCAATACGCCAAGGTTGTGGATTGTGTTAAAGAAGGGGCAAGTGGTTTGGCTTCAAAATTGTGGCTTAATGATAGGCCGAGTTAGCAATGGCGTTAGTCAGCGCTCCTCGCTTACTCAATTACCGTTGACTAAATTATGGCCAATTGTTGCACTGAACATGTGTTGCATAATTACAGGCTTGCGACGCGACGCGACGCGACGTTTGCCTAGCTGCAAGCGCAAATTTGATTGCTACTTATTGATTAGATTTTGATTTTGATTTCGAACGCAGGCCTTGCGGCCTTCACAAATGTGTTGCAAACTTGGCCACGTTGACAGGTTAATGTGTGTGTGTGTGTGTGGAGTAATGATTAGTTAAGTTGTGGTTTAGGGCGTTAACGCTATTCAAGCTCAAATCAATTTATATGTATATTTTGGGAAAGCCTTTCGCTGTCGCACAATCCTAAGCAATTGTTGTTACTTTTCTTTGTTGTTGTTGGTGTTGCTGAGTGTTGTTAAGTATTTGTTAGGCAATTAGCGTTGCAACATTTACGAGTGCAGACAAATTACCGGGGCAACATGTTGCAATTAAAATAACGGCACGCCAACTTTCGCCGCATTTGCTAGCCACACAAAAAAATGTTGCACGCGTGCGCAGCAGCAGCAATCATTGCTAATGTTGCTGTTGCTGTTTTTTTTTTGCTTTGATTTTTTTGTTGTTGTTAGTTGCTGCTTGAACTGTTGCTGTTGCGGCTGTTGCTGTTGCTGCTGCTGCTGCTCTTACTGTCCAAATTAAGTGCGCGACTTTATGGCGTAAAACACTTAGACAAACCTTCTGCATACACGCAAACACACATATACACACACACACATACACATACGCACACACACACAATCAATTTGTTTGCATTTTAATTGTCGTTTGTCGCCAGTGCTAAAAAGAAAAATTGCAAACAACACGTCGTCAGTTGTCGCAGCAGCAGCAGCAATACCAACAACAACAAAAAGACCAACAACAACAGCAAAGTGTATTTACGGCTTTATCCTACGCATTTAACGATGTTAACAGCTTTGTCAGAGGGTGTGTTGAACATATTTTTATGGCTTAGTTTGCGTGCCTTACAATTTTTATTTTATCTTTCTTCACTTTACCGTATTAAGTTTTAGTATTTGAGTTTTTTGGTCTTGTTGCAAGAGCTGCATTGACTTTTAATGGTTATTAACGCAAGCCACATGCCGCTTTTGGCTGCTGGTGTTGTTACCATTTCAATAGTTGCTGCTGTTGTTTTCTGTTGTTGCTGTTGGCGTAGGTGCGTTTATCGCCTTTTGTGATATGTTCGCGCTTAAAGTCAAATGACAAACCGCTTAAGATAAGAAGGAATTCGGGGACATGACATCGCCGGGCTGTCCGGCAAAATATGTAGTAAAAAGGCTTAATCAAATAAGGTTAAAAAACCCAAAGAAAACTCTGAGTTTTTCAACATATATGTTAATGCAATTATGCATTTAAAACACAACGAAATCGCAACAAAGGTATGAAAAACTGAATATAATTCACAACAAGATACAAAACCTGCATCTCACAGTGGTAAGCAATTGTCGGCAATCAATCGACAATTGTTTGTTTAGTGCCGCGTTTAGATAGCTGGCTTTTATGACCGAGTGAATGGGCCATAAACATAAAACGCAAACACAGCACAATAATAAAGTGAAAAAAAATACCAAAAAAACAACAGAAAAACACAAGCAAAAGCTGTCGTCAGTCAACAAGTTGACATGCTATGTTGACGCACTTGTTGCGGCATCATGTTACTAACGATATTTGCATCTGCCTATCGATAGCAACAAGTGCAATCAGTCGCCTTGCTGAATTTGATTTGCCAGCTTGTTAGTTGATGACGTTGCGACTTCTGTTACTGCTGCTGCTGCTGCTGCTGTTGATGATGCTGCTGTTGCTTTTGTGATTGTGATTGCTGTTGCTGCCTGTTATGCAAGCGGCAAAATGTCAGCCACTTGGCAACATGCGGCTCGCCAATGAATGTCAAACATATTGGACCGTTTCAAATGTCAGCAATTGACAGCCTAAAACACACACACACACACACACTGCTTATGTTGTTGTTGCTGTTGCACTTGTTTATGTTGTGTTTGCAGCGGCAACATGTTGCTGCTGGCGGCCTGATTGGCCTGGCAAGCGACAAATTAGGCGCACAATCGCTTGACTTTTACCGTAGCAATGTTTATGGCCCATTAACTTGGCTTGCGCAGAGTTCAAGCCTGGCCAGGAAGCCAACGCCTTCCAAGATATACGAGTCTTTATTCGCACACTCTCTGTGATTAAGAAATTTTTGTATACCCTATGCTAACTGGAAATTGTCGAAAAGGGTATGATAATGTTATAAAATGATTTTCTGTGGAAAAAAAAATATCGATTGAAATTTTATTGAATATTGTCAATGTTTTTTGTATCGGTTATGAATAAACTTTGTTATTGATTTAAAATCGTGTAGAAGTTTTCTTTGTGCCATGACTTTAAAGCTTTTGCTATCGAATATCGTTTGGCTGTTTTGATTGTTGAGCAGGGTATCTTAAATTCGAGCACACTTGACTATACAATTTTTACCTATTCACAAATTTTTTTGGTCAGCAGCCACAGGTTTATGTTAGCCAATTAATTTTAATGCATATGCTTGTCTATGGCCAGACATCGCACAGATACGCCCCAGCAAACTGTTCAAGTGCTGCAAAGGTCAGCAATTTTTTGATTAACCCCGGTCACGCTAATAACTTGCCCATCGGCTCGCCAATGAAACCATTATCACTGACTGACCACTGACCATACTGACCGATAACTTTCTCAATTGGCAATTGCGAATCTTTTTAATATTTTGTTTTTCTCGGCCGTTTTGACCCATTTAGGAAAATCTCTGACATTAGGTATAGGTAGTATGTGCCTGATACGAAAATTGCAATGGCCCCACTCCCTCAATCGATCGATAGTGAATTATTGTCTTTGGCACTGTCTGATGGTTGCGCGCTGCCATATAATTTATGTTGCCCCCAAAAAGTCAATTGATATGGCCAATGCGATAACAGAAATTTAAGTGTTTTCCTATGCCCAAACGCTTCTAGCAATGAATGCTGAAGTTTGCCCAACTTGCTGATTGACCGATGATGGCAGATGAAGTTTGCCAGTGTCTGATTTCTTGGCATTTGTCTGCCCGACTGCCCGACTGTCCGACTGCCCGACTGTCCGACAGATATTGTCTTGAAAAATGAAGGAGTATGTCCATGACTCTGACTATGACTAAGAGGGCTGTGTGATAAAGTTGTAGACGTTTTTTTTTTTTAGCAAATTGATTTTACGGCAACAGTTTCAACTCTGACTGCAAAATAACTCAACTATCGCTTGGGGGCATACTTATGACTTTAAACAGATCGTTGAATTATGATTCGAGTCGGTTGAAGCTGGGAGCGGCGAAGGGGTGTTCACAATGATGTGGCGATAAGTAACTGGTTGATGATTGTTATTTTTAATGTTATGGCCAGTTATTTCTGCAGTGTGGTTTGACTGGGTGTCGAATTGTGTGGGCGTTACTAACGGATTGACAAGGAACAAGGAAGAACTGATTGAAAACTGACCTTTCAAATAAAAGCCGATTCTAAACCGGAATAACTATAGTTGTCGGTTCACAAAACAATGATCGCTTCAATTGATTATGTGCAAGCTAAATAACTTTGTAGGTTTACATTTTACGATGATCGATTAGCGTTTATATGACTTTTAAGGCGTCTCTTCATTAATGTGCATCCATTCTAAAATGTCGTGACAGCTTTGAAATACCTCTACCCACACACACACACAGCATACAGATCACAAAAGTTGACCCAGCCCAAGCAATGCAGCCCACAACAGTCTTTAAATCTCTAATCTGCTAACCTTGCGCCGGTTTCTCAACAGCAACAGCAACAACCTAAACAATTGAGTGCATTATTGGCGTAGAGCTAAAATGAAAAAAAAAATGAAAATTATAAATTAAGTACTAATTATATAAAATGCAACAACAATAAAATCAAATTGACAGCTGAGCCAAAGCAAATCAAACGAAGCCGCCTAAAAAAAAAAAAATAGAAATACTCAATCAAAAAAAAAAAAATAAAATATACGTCGAAATACTTTGAGAGAACGTGTGCGGATTGTGGCCACGCCCACTCAATGTTAACTGCGTGGGCGTTACGCTAATGAACAAAACTTTTGCATATTGCAATGCTTGGATGGAAGGCTTGATTGTTGTCGTTGTTTCTTGTTTGCTGTTGCAATTGTTGCTGTTGCGTCTTGAATGGGTGATAAATTATTTCCCGCCATTTGCATAAATGCTTTGAATGCATTAATTAAAGTCCAAATGGATACAAGTTTTGCTAGCTTGCAACGCCCTCGACACGCCCCCACCCCCTAGCCCCCTAGCCCCTTATCCCCTTATCCCCTTCCAAACAGCCTGTTGCAGTTGCGTGCTGCTGCTGCTGCTGCAGTTGTCGATCTAATCAATTGCAGTTTATTGTTGGCCAGGCCCATAGAGAGCCCATGGGAGGCCCATTAGCCATGTGTGCATGCGCTACACTTGTACATATATGCCTTATAAGTAACATTTATAGTATGCAATCGATATAACTATCTATCTGTATCTGTATCTGTATCTGCGTATCTGTATCTCAATATATTCGCCTTTTTAAGTGGCTGCCGCCTAATTGTTCATAAAAGTCAACAATCAATAGCTCTTTATGTTTGCCGTTGAAATTTATATTTATTTATCGTTATTTTCAAACACAATCACATATTGTTGTTGCTGTTCTGGGGTCTCTGGAGATTTGTGTAGCTTCATAATTTTGCAAGACATTTGCTCAGCAGTAGCCATTGGCTGACTGAGCTGTTGATTTGAATTCAAGGTCTGCCATTCTTTACAATTAGTGACAGAATTTATGAGCGATTTCAATTTTAAGCTTTTTGCAATCGCTGCTGTTGTTTGCTGCTGCTGCTGCTGCTGCCGTTGCTGTGGGCTAACAAGTTTCAAACGTTGCAGCAGCAACTCTGACCATATCGGGCACACAAATCTTCAAACAAATACGATTTGATAGCAAAAACATTTTTACTACGAATGATACATAAATATTATAATTTTATTAGCTCTATTTATTAGTTTTTAAGGAACTTGAAAGCTTACTGCAAATAAATTCAAAATTATATTGTAAAACTTGTCGAGCACTTTAGAATAAATAAATTTTCAACCATTAAGTATATAAGTTGTAAGGGTCAGTAGGTTATATGCATAACATATTCGTGGAGTTCGCACGACGTTACAATGCAACAATCAGAATTATTATTAAGGGTGTACCCAATGCGGATGTAACCAACAGACCCTGTACCTTGATGAGAAATAGAGAAATTGACTTCATCAGCAATCTATCCAAGCACTGCGTCGCTTTACATACTCAAAATGCATATAACAGTGCCTCATGCTCAACCCATTGCCAGTTATTTGTACTTTACGCGCCCTTTCACTTGGACTCTGTGGCGGCTGGCTGTGATTGGCACAATGGGCTATGGAATGCTAATGCTTTAATGCAATAGTGTAGGAAATCGACGTACAGAGATTGGAAAGCATTTTTTTAACAGCTGCTGGTGTCATATTTTGTTTGTTTGTCGGCCTGTCGATCAGCATCTTGAACTGGCAACAGTTTGTGATACACTTAAACTAATGCTGAGTGGATTTCTTCTGTTTGTTTGGACCACAGTAAAATACAATCGATGATTTATATAATGCTTCAGATCCGCTGTATATGGCTCCCGAACTTTTTAGTAATGAGATCTGATCAAGTATAGCTTAAAATATATGATTTGGAGTTCTACTTTTATGCGTTTGGGGTTTGTGGGCAGTTGGCTTGGTACTGTAAACATTGTGTTTTTATCTAGAGTTACAAAGAAAGCACATCTCAAAATAAAAAAGAACGCAGATTAGCCATAGGCCCTGTCAACTAGTGCTCGTTAAACTATAATTAAGCGTAGTATTAAATACTAGACATGATCTGTTAAATAAATAAAATTATCTACAAAAAGCCATCTAGCTGATATAATTTCTCAAAACAGAGTTAGCGAAACTTAATTCAATTGCATAATATTTGCCTCTGAGCCAGAAATAACTATGACACTTGACTTTGGGGCGGTCACGTTAGAACAAGCCAACCCAGCCCCAACCACAAATAATTATGTGGTCGTGGTCAAGGGGTCGTTTGGTAGATGGCCGATAAGCATTCAAGCTAAGTTAACTTAACTTAACTCGCTGGGAGTGTAGCAATAGCGCACGACAATAGCTTGGATGCAAATGTGCAAAAAGGCAAATACATATACGAGGTAGGCGTAATTGCCGTTAAAACTGATATGGATCAGCGGGAGACATTAAGCCAAGCTTAGGCAAAAATAGTCATAGTGTTTTAAATAGTCATAGTGTTCCTTGGACGTGCTTCGAGTTCTTGAGTGTTCCTCGAAGTAAATCAAATATTGGCTTTCATTAATTTGTTATACCATTTTCAAGGCTAACGTAAAAATGTTCGTATTTTATTTGGTAAGTTTGGTTCTTTTATATAAAACACTTACCAAAAATTATGCAAGCCAAAATGAAAAGTATGAAAGAATTAAACATTTTGGAAGCAGGATATATTTTTGTATACTTTAATTGAATGTACTCTGATTCTGAAACGAGCATGACCTGCCAAAAATAAATATCCCATAACAATTGTACTGTTAATGATACACCTATGTATGTAAGTCATAAAAATAAACGCTGTGTAAGCATTTGTACTTTGATGTCTTAATGATAAGTTCCAGCGCAAATATTCGGCTATAAAAGCGAGACGTCGCATATTTTCCGACTCATTAAGCTCCAATGGATTTGATTTATGTGAACGTCCTGCAGAATCTAACATTGCTGCCGGGCAGCTTTGTCAGCCAATGCATTGATGAGCTCAACGCCTTGTACAAGTTCGAGCTAAATGTCTATATTGGATTTGAAAATCAGTCGATAGTCAATACTCTACTACCGACTAGAGAAACAGTGCTGCCAACGCTTTGGGTAAGCAATGCCAAGCTTCAACTTATGCTTAATGGGAATTATAGTGAACGTGCCTTGACTATCATCTATTTGGAGGATATGCATGCCATCAGTATGTTAAACTATCTTACCACCTGGCTGTGGAATACACAGCAACTTCATGTATTCATCGTATTCCCGCAAGCAACCGATGAAAAATTGTTTGAACTCTTCTCGCATTGCTTCCGTCAAGGAATGATTCACATATTGGTCGTGCTGCCGAAGACTAAGGAGCTTTTTAGCTATATGCCGTATCCGGAACTTCAAGTGCTGAAAATGGAGAATACGTTGCAGTATTTTGATCGGTCTAGCGACATGCTCTGGGATTTTCATGGCTTTGAGATAACTTGCGGCATTCTGCCAAGTGCACCACCGAGAGCATTTAAATTCCGAGATCAGAAGAATCGACTTATATATGCTGGCTATATGTTGCGCATGGCACTGGACTTTATCGTACACTACAAGGGCAGCATACGAACGCATGCAATAGTAACTCTGGAGGAAGCCTACGAAGCTTTGGGCACCCGAGCTGTTGACTTTGTACCCTATCTTCTGGCAGAGACACCAAACTTTACGGGCAGCGTTGTTCTCTGGCATGAGAACAACTTTCTGATAGCTCCATTCGCTCGAGATCTGCCCAGGTATATGTATCTGGTGAAACCCTACAAGTGTGCCACCTGGTTGGCTTTCGTTGCCATGTTGGGCTACTGCAGCGGTGCATTGTTTCTGTTGTCGCGGGGACAACTCAATTTGAGTAGTGCCTTTCTGCAAATACTGTGTTTATTTTTATATCTGGCGCCTGGCCGAGATCTAGTTGCTCCACCAGGACCGCGGCGTCTGTTGCTATACATAATAATGATCATTGCCGGTTTGGTGTTGACTAATTTCTACCTCGCGCTACTCTCAAGCAATTTGGCAGCGGGTCTCTACGACAAGCAGCTTAACACCTTTGATGACTTGGCAAGCACGGATTACATACTGCCGCAAGAGGAGCTCGAATATAATTTTCTGCACAAGCTACCTGACCTGCACCCTCAGCTGGCCAAGCGACTGGTACTCACTCCAAAGCAGCTGGTGGACAGCTATCGACTCGAGTTGAATACCAGCATGCTGCACAATGCGTTCGGGGATACCATCGATTTCACGTTCTATCAGCAAAAGTTTCTGCATGTTCCCCTGTTCCACAAGATACTCGATAGCATCTACCAGGTGCCCTTCTTTATGCCGGCTGCATATGGGCGCCCCTACTTAAAGATTTTCAATTGGTATGTGCGGCGCATGTTTGAGGGCGGCATTCTTGACAAGATGAAAAGCGATGGCTTTGGCCATGGCATACAAAGCGGACGGTTGAATTTTGTTAGCCGCGCCAGAAACCAAAAGGTGAATTCCAGTGATCTAGAATACTATTATGTGGCAGCTGCAGTTTGGCTGGGTGGCATGCTTCTAGCTGCTGTTTGCTTTGGCTGTGAGTGCTGGATGGGAACAAGGCTAGTTCGGCACGGTAGACAGATTTAAATATTTATGTTGTGTTTTAAATAAATTTTGAATAAATTTGAGATTGGTTTTAATTAATTTACGTTCTTAGCTTATTCATGTCCCAAAAATGTATTCTTACCTCATCATAAAATAAATCAATTAAAAATAAATGTTGCCTTTGAGTCAGATACAACTATGACTGTTGTTGGCTGTGTTAGTCAATGACGTTAGAACAAGCCATAGTCAGCCGCAACCAACAAATAATGATGTGGTCGTGGTCAAGGGGTCGTTTGGTAGATGAGCGATAAAACCAAGTTAAGTCAAGTCAAGCTGAGTCTAAGTTGACTTCACTGGCTTGGAGCGCACGATTTGAACTTGGATGTTAATGTGATATTGGCTAGGTGTTATTGCTGCTAAATCTGATAAGAATCAGTTTGGTGCATTAAAAGAGTCGCCAACAAGCAAGTCTCTTTTCATAATTGTTGTTGACAGCTGAAGTGTCTTGAAGTTTTCTTAAACGTGTGTAAACTCAACTAACTGTCAACCAAAGTAATTCAAACTTTATGTTAATTTGGCTGTATTGCAATTATAATTTATGAATTTGTCGAACTATTTGCAAACTGTTATTTATTTATTTTTAATGTTTAATGAACGAACGAGTTAACTTCTGCATAGCCCCTGCATGCCGCTTCTTTGTAATTCTCAAACTGTGGCCAATAGTTACAAATGCCTCATTTGCATGACCACCATCGTGGCGCACTTGTCTAGATGGTTTTCGAGGCAACCGTACCACCACTAGTCGACCTGGCCATCAGCAATTGCCAACTGGCAGCCGGCAGCCGGGCAACTAGCTGGCGCTGAAGGTGTCTTCGGTTATTGGCAAACATTAATTATTTGCTCGCGCGCTCACTGGCTTTTGGCTGTGCCACCTTCAGTGTGCGCTGTGATTGTTTGTGTTGTTATTTTTTTATACTTTTATTGTGGTTGTGTTTGTTGTTTTTGTGAAAGGCTCGGGCAAGTGGTTCAAATGTTTATTTTGTGGTGTATCTTTGATTGCTGTAGACTGCAGACTTGCAGACTGAACATAGACACAAACATAGTCTGCCAAAAAAATTTGCGCAATAAATGTGCCCAGGCTCGGTCAGACCAAGAGCTTGGGTCTCTCTTCGAGCCTTAACTATTTATTTTTTTTTTTTTTGTATTTTTTTTACCAAAATTGCACATTTTCCCATGCTGCTGTCTTTGCTGTTGCTGTTAAATGTTGTTGTTGTTGTTGTTGTTACCGCGTCGCGTCGCGTCTAATCAAGGAGCGGAGTCGTTGGGTTGCAGCTGCCTCTGCTACAGCCTCTATATGTATACTCCGTTCGCTATGCTCTGGCATAGTCTTAGCCTGGCCGGGGCCGCCCGTTGCCATTTAGACCCCGAGGCAAACCAAAACGATGAATATTGATTTAATTGAAAGTCATTGAGGCGCACGTACTCATAGACACATCTCGACAAACACACACACACAGAGAGACAAGAGTTTCCATTTGGCGTGGCTCCAACTCGAACTCCAACACTGCTTGCCCTCCCACATGCCACCAACATCATCGACACACAACGCCCCAACATCTGATGTTGCTGTTGTTGCTGTTGCTGGCACATTGACACAGTTTCTATGCAGCGTCACAGCCCCAGCTAGGCAGATGTGCACCTCGTTTCTCTGCCCTACCCTCACTCTCTCCCCCTCTCACCAAACCATCTGTATCTTATAGTTTCCTCGTCCCTGGCATCATGTTGAAATTTTGTCGACTTGTTTTTCTTTTTGTTGGCGACGCTGCTGCCAAATGTCAAGAGGTTAATACGTGAATTAACAGCAAATTTCTTTGACTTGTGTGTGCCTGCATGTTGTTATTGTTGTTGTTTGTTGTTGTAGTTGTTAGTGCTGCTGCTCATGTTGCTCTTCGTGCAGCTGCTGGCGCTTTCATTGGAATGCGGGCGTTGCTCAGTTTGTTTCATTCCTCTTTTTTTTTCTTTTTTTTTTAGCACAGTCAGAAAAGTTGAAAATGCATTAGGCAGAACGAGGCAAAAACAGCATGTGGTCGTTCGATGATGTTAAGCGATGGATTTGCCTATTCATTTAAAGACATTACATTAACATTTTTGAAGCTTTTAGAACGCCTAAATAGCTGCTAATTAATCAAATGGAATTCAATTTAAAACGAATATTTGGCATTTTTCCTACAAACCAAAAGACTTTTAAAGTGTTTGCACTTTACAAAAAATTTGTGTTGGAATTAATTTTTCTATTTTTATGACAGTTGGGATTTGTTTTTTAAAAAATCCTCTCTGCTGTCTTACTGTTATACTGTAAAAACTGTATTGTCCTTGCTGCCACAGCCAAGTCAACAACCTCGCATCCTTAACAGCTGCACACTTTAGGCGTTAGATGGCGCCAGTAGCACAGCGTGAGCGCGCTGTTTGAAATGCTAAATAAATATATATTTATATAGATTGTCTTACTTAATTTTCAATTACAAATTCCATGGCGTACGTCGTTCGTACGCTCAGTCGTATGGTCGCTTGGCAAATCTAACCCACATAGATGACCAAAGTGCGATTAAACAATTACATACACATATGTATATATGTATATATTCACAGACATGGCGAAAATAAAGTCGTACGTCTATGCAAATTTTTTCGACTACAGTTGCCGGCAAGTGCATAACTTTTATTAAAATTTTATATTTTTGCACATGTATTTTTTTTTTTATTTAAATATTTGTATATATTGTGGCGCTTGGTCGGTGCACGCTGGACTAACCACACCGCCAAATGTGACAATCTAAAGGAGATCAAAAATCGGAAAAGCCTACAGAGTATAATAAAATACACAGTGGCTGCCCACTGGGAAACTGGAGAACTGTAAAACTGTAAAACTGTATAACTGGAACTAGCACCGTGTCTTGTGGGGCGGGTTAGTGGGGATCTGTTCAGGTCTGTTTGTCTGGCGATAGCGCAAAAAATTCAATTCAATTCATTAACGGCGCACAGCAAGCGATTAAATCGTTCCACATCTATATTTTTATTATATGTATGTACACACATAGTTATTTTTCTCGTTCAAAAGTTATATTTTAAACGCTTACAGGCAGAGTCTTGTGATTTTGTCAAGCAAAATGAAACGAATTGTTTTTATTTGACAAAAACGTTGTCATATATATTTTTATTTTTTTTTGTCTATTCAATGGCAAGAGTATTAAATTTTCGGCTATCATAAATACTAAAATAATTTTATTTTTTTTTTTTACAATTTTTGCGGTCACTGGGGCAACAAAGTCGCGCATACGCAGCGCTGGTCGGCATAATAATAATAATAATCTCCCGACAATTTATTGGCATGTTCATGTAAATTATGTTATTTCAATACAAAATGCATTTTTCTTTTATTGGCACAGCAGCTCGAGTTTTTATCTTGTGTGAAAAGTGGTTCAATCGCGATAACTTCATCTCATTTCAGTTTAGCTCAATAACAATAACAACATCAACCGCAACTGCAACCGCAACTGCAACAACAATATATTGATCGATTTTTGCATTTTAATTGATTCTTAATGGAAAACTTTTCTTATCGTGATTGCAAATTTATGAAATGTTAATTATAAATCGCTTATTTGGATTTGGATACAAACAAGTGCTTGGTAATTTGAGTTCATATTTTTGAAAGTTGTCAAAATGTTGAGCCAGCCGATATTGAGCGCTAATTGAACAGTTTCGGATATCGCAGCAGCAGCAGGCGGCTCAAAACTGACTGCAAGGCTTGACTTAATCCAGTTAAATATTGCATTTTTCAATCTCCGTTGATAGTGACTAAAAGTCAGTTTAACCGTTTGAAATATGGCTGATTGATAAGTTAGTTTTGTAGCACAAGATAAGCGACTCAAATTAAGTTATTAGGCTAATGGTGTAAGTTATGTTAGTGTTATGTACTACTTATAAATGAACTTTTGAAAAGAGTTATTGCCTTGAGCTCATTGTACACTAAATAAAGTCATAAATTTATATAAAGTTGACATAGATAAAAGTTCCCAGAAGTTAGTTTTCCTGTTTTTCCCCTTGTTGGTTTTTTTTATGTTTTGCGCCAAGCATTTTTCATTAGCACAATCGCTATAAATTTAATTATATTGCTCTGTCACATAAATGCCATCTGGTTTTTAAGTTGCTTTAGAATCTACACAACTTGACTAAATTAAATAACATAATTTTGCTTTTACAACATTTTAATGCACTGGGTCTGAAAATATTCATTTTTTTCTCTCTTTCTTTTCAAGTCTATCTATTTTATTAATGTGTCTTCCCTTGGCAAGCCCCCGGCACCTTAGATTCCCTACAAACAGCTGTCCCACATGCTGCTGCTGCTGCTGCACTTGTTTGAATGCTTGTTTCTCCATATGCTGTTGCATTTGTGCTTTGACGCCATTGTTGCCTTGCGACAGCAGCGGCGTCTCTGCCAACAACAACAAACAAACAAAATGAGTTTTCATATTTTCTTATTGCACAGAAAGAAAATGTAAAAATGTTTATTCGTTATTTTTTTTTTTTCGTACGTAATGCCGCCTGAGAGACCGTCGACTTCATTTAATATACTCCATCCCCGAGGCCGCTGGACGAGAACTCGAACGAGAATGAGGTTAGAAGAAGGAACAGAAGAGAGAACAGTCACAATTGCAGACCATGCCTAGCAGCAACATCGCATCCTTTTTGGTCTGTGAAATCCTTTTTGTCTGCGCCGCGTCGCAACTCGTTTTGGGGCGTTATTATTAAAAAAAAAAAAAAAATTCATGCAGAAATGCAAACGTTGCAAGTGGGAGTTAAGATGGCGGGCGGCGATGACGACGATGTGGAAGGAGCTGTTGCATATGAGAAAGACCAAAGATTGTTGGTTGGTTGGTTTGGTTGTTGGATAGCCCCAGCTATGTACACACATATAAGAAATTATGATACGTTTAATTGCCAAGCAGCAAACTGACTGACGTGCAGCACGTGACTTTGCAAGCAGCAAGCATCTCATTCCCATTCGCCCCGTGCTCCGTTCTCCGTGCCACATTTGAGCTCGTTCATTAACAGCTGTCAGCTTTTGGCAGCACTTGGCTGCAGTGTCGTGGTTCGCGTGGAATTCCCGACGCGCCGTCGTTCGGCGCATTTTACAATTTGCACCTTTTTAATTAACGTGATTGCAGCGGCACTCGCACACTCGCACACTCGCACACACACACACACACACATACAGAAACTTGAATGTTGATCTATGCATTACGTGCTGAATGCATCTCTCAACATTTGGTCGGGTGTACAAGGGGGTGTGTATGTCGTTACCTGCGCTCATTGGAGGAGTCGAGTCGTCTCAAGTGTGCACTTGCACCAGCCCCAAAAAATACTCACCTGACACCCAGCAGAAACAGAAGCCGCAGCCAAATTGGGATTCGGGATGGAGGCGTTGCTTTGTCTTTTGCATAAAGCGAAAGTCGTCGCGGCTTTTTTTTGGCGCTTTGGCACTTTGGCGCGTCATCTTCCAGCTCAATGATGTCACACAATGTCACGTGCTGAATTGACAGCTGCTCTACGGTTTGGCTTTGCTGGCAAACTCTCGATGGGGCATATGCCCCAATCTACAACAAATTCCCCCACCCCCCCACCATCTGTATACTTAACACTTACGCACTTCAGCGCGTTTCAAGCACAAAGCATAAATCGGCTGAGAGTTGATGAAGCAGAAGCTGCTTGAAATGTCAGCGTAAAGCTGACAGTTTTAAAGATATGAGCAAAAACTTATTCATTCGTATTAGTCAAAATTATATGGTTTGTTATGCGAGACACGAATGCACGATGTGTGCGATTCGTGATATGTGAATTATACATATAAGGCGATATGAATCGTATTTTCATAAGCACGCTTCTTCAAACTTTACGCATAGATTAAGAGATTATTAGTGTTTCTACTTGTTGAATACTAAGTTTGAATTTAGATTGCCATTTCGTACCGTTTAAGGCAGTCTGAGTTTTAATAGTCATCTTATAAATTTTTTCAAAATTGCTTTGCATATTGTTCCAATGCTGATCTATGCCATAAATTTTTTTGTTACTATTTTTAAACAAAAAAGCTGACTCAATTCATTATCTATGCAATCTTAATTGACTGTCACTAACTCAACACGAGCAGAGACTGAAAGGTCTTTATGCCATATCTTGCCAGCCCCAGTCAGGCTGTCAGCGATATTCGTGCTTGAACCCTTTTCTGAACCCTTTCACACCTGAACAAATGGCCAAAAATACAAAAAATAAAAGAAATACAAAAAAACCGATCGTTTGGTACAGTCTCGCTTTACCTCGCTCTTCCCCTCGCTCTCTCACTCAATCGCGCTTTCTCGCTCTCACTCAATGGGGTTGCAGTCAAAACAATTTATAATTTCAACGCCTTGAGATAACAAATAGCCCCGACGGAGTGCACGATTCGACAATTAATCATAGCGTCGCGTTTTGCTGTATTTGTTGCCTCGTGTTACTTTTTCGGGCATAATTACGGCATAAATGCAACACGGCTCGCAAAAAATATTTTTGTAGTAGTTCAGGCCGCCTCCAACAAACTGCCAAGACAGTTAAAAATGACGACCAAAAGCCAAAAAAACCAACCGAAATGACAAAAACATAAAACACAAGCCTAGTCAAAAGACAAGACTCAAAAAGCTAAATGCAGTCAAAAACAAAATAGAAAAAAAATTAAACATGGCCCAGATGATCGATTAGCAATCCAAATGCAGCCCAAGTCCAAGTCATGCAAAACAATTGCGGCCACAAATATTGGGACAGCGAAATATTGGCCATGCTATAAGCCTGGCATAATTTGGCAATTGAATTGATTTTGGCTACGGCTTTTTAACTCCATCTCTGACTCTAACGCTGTCTCTGACGAGACTCTCTGGCCAAGCCCTAGAGCAAATTTGGTTACGCTCACGTTTGTGCAGGAAATCGAAATCGTTAGCCTAAACTTTATGTTCATGAAAAAGGGTTTGGCTGTGTGATATTTCATGTTTGCCGCCAACGCCATCGAAAAAATCGCTCCGGCTGCTGCTGCTGCTGCCGTGCATTGATTGATTGAGCGTCGGCGTCGACTTCGACGTTGACGTTGACTTCGACAGCAGCGCCTGCAGCGGCCCCTTGGACGACACGTACTCCCAGCCACCACCACCCCCGACAAAACGTTGCGGTTCAAAGGTGCCACCGTTTTCTTTCGTTAATGAACGATCATTTGATATGCCGACTTGTAGATACGATTTATGGCCATGCTGCATGTTTAAGTTGTTGTTGTTGTTGCTATTACTATTTTTTTATTGTTATCGTTGTTTAATGTGCATTCTTCATACTCCAAAAAAAAATACAACCAAATTGTTGTTCGCCTTAAAGCGACAAACATTTTGTATGGTTTAAAATTCATTGTTGTTGTCGTATTGTTCGCCCAGCTGCGTCCGTCCCCATATTTGTTCCATGTGCAATTTTTGCATACTTCAGCAAACGCGTCATATTTTCGAGTGGTTTCGCTAACATGCAAAGGACACTTGAGAGCCCAGGCACACAAGTGGATCCTTAAAGAGCATTTCTTCTTCTGCTGCCAAGTTCTTGCTGTTGCCGTTGACGTTGCCGTTGCCGTTGCTGCCGGCCAAGGGGCTTGAGTGTAGCTACATTTTGTTGAATGGGAACACAGTCACAGTGCTTGCCTGCTTGCCTGACGAGTATGATGATGACGATGTTTGGGATGTGCCTTGTACGCTTGATTGTGTGTTATTCTGTTGTGTATGCATAAATGTATGTGATGTATATCGAATGATTGCTGCTGAAACAGCAAATGTCCTCAAGTGTATTGAACAAGGCATTTAAAAAGGGTGGTTAAATGTACAAAATCAGTTGTAGAAAATGTATGTAACTTGTGCTCTATTTGAATCTAAATAGAATACATTCATAGCGATGAGTATCGCCATGTTATTTATTTATCATTTAAACAAATGAAAAAAAATGCATTAGATTGGTCATTAAACATTCAGTTCGAGTACTTTTGGGGCAATCTCCGAGCACAATGCACTCTCAAAACTCTTTGAACATGTTACATGCACAGACATGCACAAACACACAATGCTTGCCATTTCCGTTTCCTGTTTACAGTGCAGCAGCACATTAACACTGACAGCGACATATCCTGCACATAATGTGCATATCATTTACGGTGTCAATCAGAACAGCCGCAGTCAGCCGGCCGCAAAAATCAACAGCAATACACAGGACACACTTCAAACAGTGTGTGTGCATTGTGCGTCTGCAATATCCTGTACGGAATGTCCTAGGCTTCATTCGACCATAAAATGTATTGCGGTCATTTTAATATAAAATAATTAATTTCAATGCAAATATTTATAACAGCAAAAATATGCCGCATAATTGATTCGTTGGCAGCTATCACCGCAGCGGGAGGCAAACATTTACTCAGAATCCGATTTCGATGCGAAATCAGACGCAGAATCACAGTCCGATGTCCATCATTTTTTATATTTGTATTCAATTCAATCACAACAATGAAATAAACACAATAAAATACAATATAAATACATTAAATGCCTTTTTCTGGCAAACAGTTTGACTGCATTTATATTTCTGTAGTAAATGCTTATATGCATGTTTGCATACTTGTACAATTTCATTGAAATTATCGATTCGGATGCGACGCATTATACGTAATATAATAGTTGGGGCTGTTGATTGCATTGTTCCAAACGCCATTTTGCAATTAAAAGCTTAAGACTGGCAATCAATATATGAAATAATTAAATAAAACAACGTTTAATTAAATTGTCACGACCTTTTGCGCAAATACAAAAGCAACAACAGTTACTGTAGCAGCAAAATGATGATGTTGATGATGATCATGATGATGATGCAAATGATAAGCAGCCAAGTGGCAATGCAAACAGACAAAAAACATGAAAATAACAAACGCAAAGCCGAGGAATGCGCTTAATTTATTTGATGAGCTTATAGCACAGATAGAAATGTACACTTCCTCTGCTAGGAAAGTCAAAAGTGATTTCTATAAACTATAGCTAAGAGATTGTATAAGACATTCATTTAATGGCAAAAGATTGGTTTACGAAATCCTTAATTAAGGTGCTGAAAGTAATATCTATATAACTAGACTTTTGTCTACTGATATCAATGTTAGGAAAGAGTATTTCGCATTTTGTGCAACTCAATTCCTTTGGTTGACAATATTTTTACAAAATTAACTTTGTTTTCGCTCGCTCTTGCTGAATGTGACAGCTAGCTAATGACCCTCTGCACTCGGCACACTCCCCCGCCATTCCTTTGACAACACTGAAGTTCAGTTCGCACTTACTTAGCTCAGCTCTGTACAGTTAAAGCCTCATGTCCGAAGAACGCCTTTAATTAAATTCAATTGGGTTTTGTGCCGCTTTTAAAACGCCTGCGCGCGTGCTTCAATTTAGTTACACCGAGCTGTGAGTTTTTTAGCGAGAAGATCATCGTCATCATGAACATCAGCCATATCCATGGCGTGGCTAACAAAATGCACTTTGCAGCTGCTACTTGCTGCGAGTGCGATAGGCAAATGAGTTTGCGCATTAGAAGACATTCAAGACGATATAGAAGCGGGTTTCGAAGGTGGTGGGGCGGCGTCTGAGTTGGGTTGGTGTGCGCCGCCTGTCAGCGTATCAACGCAATTTGTGCACTCGCCAATAGACGTCGGCAAATTATGGCCAGCGATGCTCGGCGACTGCGCAAAGTGCCTCATAAATTCACGTCGCTGATGAAGTGATAGTGCCAGGAGGAACTGCAGCTGCAGCAGCATCAGCTGCAGAAGCAAACAGCCTCAACGGCTGCGTCTCACGGCTCGTGTCTACAGATTGTTTATGGCAGCGGCAAAATTTGCTCAATGGCTCAACTAATGTGCCGCTGATAGTGGACCGAAAAGTGCTCACAGTTAGTTGGCAATTAGAAAGTACCTACAAATTGACAAAATCCAACTGATTAGCAAAAGCTCGTAACTCAGCTGCAGTACGTTAAAACATTGTATATTCTCATTATCAAGTGTTAAATTTTCAGCAGTAGCGTTTTGTATTGACACAGTTTTCTGTGCTGCAGCTTAAAACACTTCCGTGTCCTCATTGTTGTTGCTGTTGTCTTGGGCTGACCTTCGTCTGGGCAACCAATAGCAATAGCGTCCGTCGTCTGGACACACAGCAGTCAAGGACAAAGCCATGTAATTGAAAGTATGCGGCTAAGTCGTAAAGCAAATTTAAGGACATGAAGTGGCCCAACGACAACGACAACAACAAGGACAGCACAAGAAAAGTACGAGCACTACGCGAAAATATGTCATAATACGAAGAGAAAAAATGAAAATAAAAAAAAAATAACCAACCTAAAGCCCGGCAGTAAAATCCAACAAGACGCTGCCATAAGCACAAAAACAAGCTCTAGATAAAAAATTCAATAAGCTGCCCCAAGAGCTAGACAGGACACTCGATGTGGAGGGTGGCAGGACACGAACTGTGACCACTAAGCTGTGGCTGAGAACGAGGCCAATAAATAAAATTAATAGAAAACTCACTCGAACAGCTTGACCAGGCATCTGCATTGACTACGAGTCGAAAGAGAAGCGGCAACTGTCTAAGGCTTTGCTAGGGCTTTCATTTTTATTATTTTTGTTGACTTGTTGAATGAGCCAAGTGATGATGGCAACAATTGAATGGTACTTGGCTGCCCAACAGATGCAGCTGAGCCCGAAGCAAATAGCTTAACTTAAAGTTAAAGTAAATTAAGTTTATCGAACCCTTTTTATAGATTGGTCATACAGACCAATATATATTTAAAAAATACTAATCAATTAAACATTATTTATATGAGCAAAAGTTCCCACAAGCGTATATAAGTATAAATCTTAAGCCAATATATGTAGTTCAGTTGCATCTGCCACAAACTGATTTATATGTGCAATCCATAAGCCACGTTGCTGACCTCGCATTGAACTGCCATAAGAAATCACTCTGCCAGTTGGAAAATTGCTGATGCTGATGGCCTGGGAGGCAAGATGTCAGGCCCGATGGCGTAACGCCCACTTTCAACACTTGCCACAACAATGGCGCGCAAATATTTGCGAGACCCACAGTCAAAGGCAGAGCCTGAGTCCAAAGTAAGAGTCAGAGTTAGAGTTTGCATCAGTCAGGAGATCAATGAGCGACTGTCTGACTTGCTGGCTCTGGTTAGCCCCGGCTGCGGCTGGCAGCCCCAATTTGAAATCCAATAAAATTTAATTGGAAACTTCATCACGGGTGCGAAAATTCACACTTGGCCAAACTGAGGGCGGGGAGAAGCCATCACGGGCACGACTTGGCTGCCGTTTGGCGTAAATCTCTCTCGTGCACCTGGCGGCAACTGGCGGCAACTGGCGACTTGCAACTGGGAACTTCTTCGAGTGTTGCAGCGCCGCACATCGCGATAAGAAAATATGTTTTCATATGAAAATCGGCTGCGCAAGCGCTCCGTTTCGTTTCGTTTCGTTCCGTTATTGGCTATGGCTCGAATGGCTTATTTATGCTTTTTCTTTAGCCATGCCATATCTTGTGCCATTGTCGACATTAATCGCTTTGTTGCGCCAAAAAGTATAACATGAAATTGGATTGATTCATGTTATAATTACAAAAGCTGGCGCAAACGAACTATTAAGGTGTTATAGATTGTAAACACACACACACACACACAACAAAACAAATAATGATAGTGAGTGAATTAATGACCAACAAGACAAGAGGCTGTGCTCTCTCTTTAAAGTGTCGGTGAAAAAGTCATTAAAATGCCACTACTTGACAGACAACTGGGAAATGCTGATGTTGATGTTGATGTGCCAACGATCAAATCTTATACTAGTATATAGCAGCCAATCCTTCAGCATAAGCAGTTAATGAATGAATGAATAAAAGCAATAAAGCTCACATAAAGCTGAAATTGATTGCATTCCATGCTTCCGGATAGAGAAAAACCAAACACATTGTTATTCTTATAAGATTATATAACTGTAGAATTTTGATAGCTCTGGCAGATACACAACACACTACCAGAGAGGAAGCCAAAAACTATTGAGCAATATTTTTTGATTGTTTAAAAGTAAGTCAATTAAATAAATATCAGGTCTTCAGAAGATTGTCGGAGATACGCAGAGAGTTTTTTTTGTTTGTGTGTTTTAGTCTATGAAATCCCACCAGTCCTTTTCGTAGCCCTCACGTACATGGCATAAAAGAACGGTGCCACGCCTGCGGCAATAATGAGATAGATCCAATACCTCTTGTTTGACTTCGCACAGGTTCTTAACGGTTATCTCGCGTTCCAGAAACTCTGATATCTTCTCTGTGGCCATTTCCATGTCGCGTTGATTGTCCTCGAAAATGATCTTCTGGTTGTTGGTTTTCAAATAGAAGGCAAAGACATAGCTATACAGAAGCGTAGTCCGACATTGGCATAGTACATCGACAGCGTCCTTGAGGAACTGCACATCGATCCAGTCTATGTTCTTTTGCATCTCGTTCATTTTCTCCTCCACCCTGGCATACAGTTTGTGCTCCATACGGCGGCTCATCATGTGATTTACATATCGATTATAGTAGTGCAAGTAGCGTGACATTGCGGAACGACAAAGTTCCTGTGCCTGCCGTGCTTGTTTGCCATCATCCTCGTCGAAACGATTGCAGCTGTACCACGAGGAACCGTGTGGCTCCCATGGACCGAGGCATACCCAGCAGAAGTCGTAGCGGCATGAGGCATTCTTGCACACCATATGATTACAGCCGCCATCCTTCTCAATGGTCGCATTACACTTGGGGCACTCCTTTGTATTCCTCGCTATCCAATTCGATGTGTCCGAATCCTCAAAGTTCTTCTTTAGCCAGCGCTTGAGCAAGCCACAGCTGACCGGCTCGTGCCAGTTCTCGCCGCATCCAAAACAGAACTCATGTCCACAGGTACATAGCACCGCCCTCGGCTCACTGTAGGTAACCTTGATGGCATTGGTGCAGCTCGGTGCGGGGCACCAGCGCATCAGGGTATTGCACTCCACAAAGGTGTTGGTGACCAGCTGCTGGTACCGGGCAATCACTTCGGGATTATCGGCGAGCTTCACAAACGATACATCATCAACCAGGATATCGCAATCGCCGGCGGGACACGTGATGCTGTGAGCCAAACCCTCGCTGCAAGTCTTGTTGGCCAGATACTGTTTCCAGCAGTCCGAACAGAATGTATGCCCACAGCCCAGTCCCTTCATCTCGACGCAGGGACAATAGCAAATGCCACAATAGTTTTCGCTCAAACTAACATTGGATGACGAAGTAGGGCTAGTCGTGGTCGGATCAAATGGGTTGACGACTTGGGTTTGCTTAAAGAATTCTTCCGGACTGCTCTCAAAGTACTTCTCGAAGAGCGTCTCCTTGTCCCATTTGTAATAATTAAGAATTATGCGTGTTAGCTGAGGAGACAGGTGTAGCACACTGTTGACCCCATCGATGATGTTCCGTTGGTCCTGGACTATTTGTTCTGCTGTGAGGACCGTGTACTCGAAGTCATCCACCTCGACGACGGGCTTGCGCCGATCGGATACATCAAATTCCGTGCAGATGTCCTCATCGCTATCCACGTTATTCATTAACGAGAATTGACTGTATATGGAACGCTGCGAATCTCCGTGATCTTCATCCGAGTATTCGTCGTCAGAGCTCATATTAGAATTGAAACAAGAAATGAAATAAATATATGAAATAACACTTTAAATGCAAATGCTCGGTTTACTTTGATTAACACACAAAAACACAACAATCCACGAATGTGAATTCACTTTATTGAGCTCGAAGGTCGAGCAAGGTTCGATATATATGTTTTTTGCAATTAGTTTAAATATTAAAATCAAAAATAAGCGTAATTTTTTGAAAGTTTGAGATTTTCGGGAGAACAATCTAAACTGAATGAATAATAAATTATAATGTGACACTTGATAACGATAGCTTATCGATAAGTATTATTTTTTAATAAAAATTATGGTGCTGGAAAACATTCAAAAATCTGACTTATACAACTTTAGTAACTTTTTGAATGTATATTTGAATGTTTATTGCATTTTTGTGATTATGGATTATTCTCGACTTTCTGCATATCAAAATGCATTGGATTCGCTCGTTCAGTCGGCACTCAGGACACTACATAAAATAAAAAAACAAAAAAAAAAAAACCGCCTAAAAGCTTTTGGCGTATTCCATAACCATAACCCCTTCTTTGTGGAACTGAGCCGAACAGAACAGAGCAGAACAGACCAGAGCTGAAGCAAAACAAAGCAATGTCTCAAGTGGCAAGGGTAAGGCACAAAAATTTGCGATAACAACAGCAACAGCAGTGCGGCTGTGGCTGTGGCAGTGGCAGTGGCAGCAGCATCAACAAAATGCGATATAAAAGTACAGTGCAGTACAGCATAATCTACAACACAGCCGAACGAGGATGAGAGTATGCGAAATGAAAGTGAACGAGCGCACAAGGATAATGGCAAATGGCGGTGCGGGTAATGAGTGTGCATAATGCATATGCAGCAGGAGCTGTTGGAACAGTCGAAAGAAACGGCAGCAAACAGCAAACCAAAACCATTCCCATTGAACGTGGCAAATGCCGCGAATGGATTCAATCTGCCGTGTGCTGCATATGCATATATACATATACAAATATAAGTATGTACATACATATGTATTAATGTGCACTCGTACTACGAACTGCTTTTTAAAACAAAAGCTGCCGCCTGCTAACCCCCCGCCATAAGCAGCAGCAGCAGCAGCAGCCCGCCGTCAGCATTACAAATAAAAATGCAAAGTCGCCAAAAAGCAGCAGCGGCAGCCACAAATCCCTTTCATCAGCATTGAGTCTGAGTGTCGGGAGTCTGGGGCAGCCGCATCAAACCCTTTCCAGCTGCTTTTCAAGTCTCAGCCAAATTACAAGAAATCCTTTCGTGCGCGTGAATGCTTTGGAAAAAAACAAGAAAGAAATGGAAATACATATAAAATCGTACCAAAAGCCGAGCAAAGAAATACGGAAAAGGAAATAATTTGACCATTTGCAGCAAATGCACAAAAACAGTCGGCAAATGACAACAAAAGGCAGCCAGCCACATTTGCCCACAAGGGACATGGCTTGGGGAGCGAGCAAGGGGAGCGGTAGCTAGAGCGTGTCATGTGATGTGTGGGCGGTTTTTATATTATTTTTTGGTTTTTTTCTGTATTTTTGGGTCGCATTGAGCATTACAAGAATTTCTACGCTGCCAATGCAAATGAGGACGCGCCACTTGTTGGCCACGACTTTTTATCATTGACAATCAGGCTAAGAAGGCTCTTGGCTGTTGGCTCTTGGCTTGAAGCAGGCAGGCCTGCAGGCCGGCAGGCAGGCAGGCTTTTTTGGCCACGTCCGGCATTCGCTGATGGTCAGCAACGATGGCCAAGTTCATGGCCCTGACGTGACCACGCCATGCCACGCCAAATGTTCAACTGCCTTTATGATGATGATGATGGCGATGGCGATGATCGAGACAATAATGATGATGATGCCACTTGGCTGATAGGCCAACTGCAACGAACGTCGTCGTCGCATTTTTCTGCGCCTACTTTGGCACACAGCTATTTGCGGTAAATATTCTTGAGAAATGTTTTCTGCTGGTGCAGCTTAAATTGTTGCCACAGCAGCGTTCATCTAATAATGTTCAGTCTGAGTCTGAGTCTGAGTCACATACTGAGTCATTGCCATTGCCTGCACCTAAGGATGTGTTGGCTTGAATCTCATGTAAATTAGCTAGCTAATTACAAGACCTTGCACATCGTATTGTGTGTGTGCAACAAAGTAGAATAGAACTGAGCAGAACAGAACAGAACGGCAATAAACTGAACGGATGTTTGCTGATCGCGGCGATAAATGCGCCACATCGCATTATAATTACTGTCCATTGTGTGTAGTTTGTTTTTTTTTTTTTTGTTTTTTGTATGAGGCTGAGCAAAATTAGCTAGAAATCAACAAGCATGAAGCGCCACACACACACTCACACTCACACAGTAGAAGAAAATCAACGCATGGAACTAATTTGATTTTGATGCTACGCTTAAAATGATATACTAGATAGAAATAAGTATGACTTGGTTTTAAGCTGTGAGCCAAGATGAGTTATTACTATTAACGGTTTCTATAGACAACAAAATTAATGTACTATGGCCGTTGTGTATGTTCTGGCTCTGACCTTGAGGTTTGGCTTAGCGGGTTTTAGGTTCCGCTCATACTTCTACTAAATATATAATTAAAAATTTAATTTGAAATTTTAACATTGTGGCAGAGATTTATTATACATATAAGTATGAACGTATATTTCTTTCTTTCAGTCTAGACTTATAGACTTAAAATGCAATTAAATGTGATGCGATCATTTATCAAATTAAAGTAGCTTAAAATATAATATATAGGTAGTATGTGCTTATATTGTTATACGTATGAGTGAATCACACTTTGCATGTCTGAAAGTGTTTATCTTTCAATTTCTCTGAACATTTTTCAAAATTGTCAGCCCATTTGTGTCATTATTTGGCTGCCTTTTGAAGTCAAAGTCAAACCTTTGTTGAAATGTGCTTTGATACATTGCCATTGCCATTGCTTGCTACCCCGCCCGGGGGCAATGAGACTGAAAGAAACTCCACCCACCCTTGCTCAACACTTCCAATCAAATGCCAACAACAACACAAATAAAATAATTCAAAAAACAGAAACGAAAAAACGATAAAGAGCAAAAAATCAATGCGACAAACACACACACACACACACATACTTAAGCTTTTGGTGTGAAGAAAAGTGAAAGTGCCCCTTTTTTTGGGATCCAAAGCAACCCCCGAAACACAAGAAGAAAAAAAAATAAAATAAAATAATACAACACACCCCACATATGATATGCTTGTCTATATATGTATGTCCTCTTTGCTCTCACACTCCTCTATCTCTCTGTCTCTATATCTATAATCATGTGTGTGTGTGTTGGTTGCGCGCGGCTTTTTGCCTTTGATATTTAAGCATTTCCGCCATCTTGAAGATGGTATGGGGTGCTTGGTGCATAAGAAAGTGCGTTAAGAGGCAAAACTACGCCACTTCAAAAGCAAACAGTTTTTCGTATGAAAAGGCAAATCGGTTTTCGACGGCTCAGTTAGTTTGGGCCAGACTTCAAAGCATGGTTTTACATTTCGCCAATATTCTCGCGCTTTTGCGGCTTCTTTCAGTTTTTGCGGCGTCACTTTTGAGTTCTTCTGCTGGGACAATGACTTTGGCGTCAGTTGGACGCCGCGTCGTTGCCAGTTTCGTTACATTGGACAAAGAGTGAAAGTTCTCTCTCTCTCTCACCCTTCCAACACACACACACATACAGTGGATTTTCGCGTGTTTAGTTGACATTTAGCCGGCTTGACATGTTCACACTCACATCAGAAGGGGCGGCTACCTTTTTATGTACCCCGTAATTATGAAAAATACCTTATTAAATAGGGTATACACACACACACATACATATACATTTTTTTATTCATTTATTGGGTAATTCAGTTAAAGGTGCGGCAGAGTTCATTAACTGCTTATCAAAATGAATAGCAAGCAGCTTTGTTAAAGTCCAGGTAATTTCAAGATACATTTTTGACAACATGCAAGGGTAATATGCGTAATTATGCTAAACCACAAACATTACTCATCAGGTGCTATCCGAGTTTTCCTTTGGTTTGCTTTTTGTTGAAGCAAGTTTAAGCTTTTCTTTACAACGCCTTAGGCATTTAAGCCATTGATTATACAGAATTTATTTACCGCTTATTGTGAGCTTATTTTTTTTTTTTTTGTGAACTCCTTTTTGACGGCCTTTAATTGTTTTTCGTTTTGTGTTTGGACTGTGGCTGTCGTCTGGCACGTCTCCGTTTGCCTCTTCCACTGTCTCTCTGTGTGTGTGTGTGTGTGTGTGTGTGTGTGTTTCTAATGCATGTCACGTGACAAAATTGTATAATTTCCAAACGGGCAGCGGGCCGCACGTCGCCCATTGTGACATTTCCGGTTAATTTGGCGCCAGCTCAGCCGGGACTGCCTCTTGCCTGTTAGCCGAGACTGGGACAAAGACTGAAACCCGGATTGGAGTCCCGTAACTGGTCGAGGGTCTGGGAACAGTGACTGTGACAGCAGCTCTCACACACACACACATATATATAGATATATATATTTTTGACACTTGGCCAAGCAAATCCAAAATAAATAATAAAAATAAAAACCTTTCCCTTTTGGCTTAGCTGCAAAATGCAATTACCTTTCCCTCTAGTTAGCCGTAAAGTAACTTGGCATAGTCGTAACTTACTTTTCCTTTCATTTTGTGCCCACAAGCCATAAGCAACCAGCAGAAACCAGCAAAGATCAATGCCAGTCGCCCGAGTCAGAGTTGGTCCGGATAGCCAGAAATTAGTAAGTGCAACTAAGCAACCAGGGCGCCCACTCGCAAGCCACTCACCAGGTGATGTTGGTGTTTGGGGCACACTCCCCCTACCCCTACCCTCTTCTCTTACTCTTTCAATAGCTCTCTGTCTTGCTCTCTCATTGAGCAGCAGCAGCAGCAGCAGCAGCTATGCCATGAGTAACTGACATTAATTCAAATTGTTAATTCATGCCTGTCACGCTTTGGTACAGCAGCGGTGTCCCCACAACATTTCCTATAGACCCGGCTACGACACTCTGGACTGCGGTTCGGTTCGGTTCGGTTTGCTTCGGTTCGGACTCACTGTGTGTGGTGATTGTGTTGACGGCTACAGCTTGTTGTTGTTCGCTGTCGCTGTTATTCTTGTTGTTAGTTTTGTTTTTTTTTTTAGTTATTTGTGTTTTTATTGTTATTTCTGTTGCCGTTTGCTAATCCAGATCAGTGACCAGTTCCACTTAGTAAGTACTACAATGCAATATACGGGGGGGAGGTTGGCGAGCAACAACAACAACTCTCGACACACTGGACCCTTGAAGTCAATAAGAATTTAATTTAATTATGCGACTTCAACTTAATTACAAGGCATTCCTCAGTTCTAAGTATTGCTCTTTGTTTTCCGGCTCGCTCCCACACGTCACAAGTTTCATTCTTAATTGGAAAATTAAACACATTCATTTGGGGTTTCGTTTTCTGCCAAGTTTTAAACAAGACTTTGGCTTTGAGCAGTATATTGGCATTGGTATTGGTATTGGTTTAGGTATTGGTTTCTATTTGAGACAAGTACAAAATGAAAGTTGTTTTTAGAAGTTGTTTCTCGTTTATTATTCTTACAACAACAAGCAAATTGCAAGTGCTGTGATTTTTGTTGTAACGCAAAACTTGGTCTTGTTGTATTTTGGCAGCTGACTTGACGTCATTCCTCTTAAGTGTATTCTACAGATAACATAATGCATACATACATATATACACACATATGTCTATATTTAAACACACATCTAAGTGTCTAAGTGTGTGTATTGATTGCTATTTGCAGCCAAGCAATTTATGTGCACGGCTTGACTTTTTTTAATAACATTTTAAATGCCATGGCATTTATTACCATATTGTGCTAGTCATGTTTTTTCATTTTCATAAATATACAAAGCGCGCGAAAAAAAAAAACATTCGCTTACACACATGTATATGTATGTATGTATGAATGCAGAGATAATTGTGTCATTGCATAGATTTTATAATTGCAATGTTTAGATATAAAAACAACAACCGCACACCTAAGAGCCAAATGACTCAATTTTATTGTTTATTTTTTCATGGCCATGGTGACATTTATGTATTTATTAGCTTTACTACTAGAAGAATATGTTGTCAATACGAATACGAATACTCATAAGAAATAAGTTGTATTTAAACAATTTGATAATCTTTGAAGGCCTTTCTTGATCTTTGTCATTTCATCTTCAATAATAGTAGGACTGTTTTGCTTTAATGTGGCATCTATGGTTATCATTTCATTCAACCCTGTTCCTTTTTGTACACAACCTCTGCTCAGTTCATTCTTTTGCCCTTTTTGCTAATTAGCAACAAGGCCCAGCCCCCAAAGCCAAACAGTGGCAGCATCAGCAGCAGCAGCAGCATCATTGCAATCAGTCAAGAAACTGCACCCTGCTTGATAATGAGCATAAAGACAGAGGCAGAGGCAGAGGCAGAAGAAGAAGCAGGTTGAAGTACAGAACAGAAAAAACAGAAAAAAAAATACACACAAACGAAAAACAAAGATGGCACAAAATAAAAGAGAAGGGCAAAAGAAAAACACTTCAACCAATAAATGCAACGCTGCGCGCTGCAAGCTAAATGAAGTGTAGGCTCAAGTAAAAATGCAAAAAACAAAGACAAAAAAAAACAAAAAAGTTGTATACATATTTTTGAACTCAAACCCAAAGTGCAAAAATGTGCACAAACACACAAAAAGGATAACCGGGCGGCAGCCAGTCCTTTTCCTTCTTCTTCTTCTCATGATGATGATGAGGCAGCCAGCAGGTTGCAGCTCGCAGCTCGCAGCTTCTGCCTGACTGAGGCACAAGCAGCACTTGAAAATGAATTTATGCTTCATGCATGATACATCATCAGAAGCAGTGGCAAAAGCAAAAGCAGAAGCAGTCGCAGCAGCAGCAACATCCCCACCGCATTTTGGTAATGGAATTGAATGGGAGACAGGCGCTTGAATGGCTGCCAGCAAGCACGCATGACGCCAGCCTCTATCTCTCACTCTCACTCTCTCTCCCCCCCTGTTTGCTTTTTTTTTTGTTCTCCTGCTTGGTTTGCTTGCATTGTCATCATGAGTGTCGTGATATCCCTGACAGAGTCACAGTCACAGGCTCAGGTTGTTTGGTTGGTTTGGGGTGGGGGGTAGGGAAGAGCACTTGCAGCATGTAATGCTCTGGCCATAAGTGTTGCTACGTGCTCAAAAGCGTTTCATATTAATACGTCAGACAGCGATTGTTGTTGATGGCATATTCCATGACTGGTGCTTCTGCTTATGCTTCGGCCGATGTTCTACGGCAACTGTGCAAGCAATCAAGCCATGTGATCCCTCTATTTAAGCTGAGGGTAGAAAGTGACTTTAGCGCCAGCCCGAAATAACAAACACTTGCACCACCCAGCACCATCATCAGCAGTAACAGCATGAGGCAACAACATCTTGGCAGTGCATTCAAATTCATTGCATATTCATATGACAGCTAGGCAACCCCCTAACCCCCCCTCCCCATCATCTTGCATCCCACACCCACCACCTAAAAACCCTTCTCAATGCTTCGCTTCGCCAAGTTTGTTGACTTTTCATTTTGTTTGGCTGGCTGGCTGGTTGGCTGGCTGGCTGGAAAATTCATTGCGCCTTGTTTACTTTTAGCGCTTGGCATGCTCAAAACAAAACGCTTTTCACTTCCACTATGCTCCATGGCATCCATGGCGTATGAATAATTTAGTGAGTCATTAAAACGAACGACGCGTCCTCACACAGCTGTGATTGTTATGACACTTTTCATTTCGCTCACTCAATGGCCCCAAAGACCAGCATTGATATTGTCATCGCCGTCGTCGTTTGTGCAATCCCAAACTCAGCTGCTATTTTCACATATTTGTTTGGAGTAAATATGGAAAACTATGGCCTTAGCGATTTATGCTCTTTGCCTTTGTATATTTTCTTTTCCGTTGACGCGCCCAATCAAATAATCTCACTTATAGCCGTGGACGGTATTTTGGTACAATAAAAGTGCTGCTTAGATTTGGCTAGTTGAATGGGCTTCAAACGTTTGCCTTTCGATTTATATTCATATGTTTGATTATGACAAGTGTTACCGCCATTTTATGAATAGCATGAAATAGTGCAGCGCATATGCCAAGTTCATGTTGTTTTGACTATGGTACTTCCCCTAGCAATAACTCACCTGTCAGCCCCTTAACTCATCTTCCAGCCATGCTAAGTCTGCACAAATTGCTGGCCGTATATGCCAGACTGCGATGAGCGTTTGAAGCCAAAGTAAAGGTGTTGTTATGTTAGAAAATTTCATTATTTTAGCTTAAGCCACACACTCACACATACGAGTCAGCCTTGTTTTATGTGTTAGATATGTGTGCACACATGCCATTTATAGCCAGGGATTAAAAGTCAAATCCTTTTGTTTAAGTGCCAAAATTAATTTGCATTTGACATGCAATGGGCCAGGGCCAAAAACATGTTGCCAGACATTGCCAAACCACCGCCAACCCGCCCGTCATAGTCTGGTATCGTCTTGGGCGGCATATTTGTGGCTTAAATGCTAAAAAGCTGGGCAAGCTGCAACAATATTTTGGCTAGCCACATAATGCAATTGAATGCAAAAATCTTACTAATCCGTTGATTGCACTTAATTGAGTTGGCCATAAACGGGCAGGCGGAACGCGCAACAAGAGAGCCAAATATAATCAAATACCAATTTAAATTAACTCAACAGCAATTTAAGCCAACAGCAACAGCAACAACAACAACAACAACATCAACATCAAATTCAAACTATTGGCAGAAAAAATTAAATTAGTACAAAAATGTAAACATGTTGTATGCTGTGTGTGTGCTGAATGTGGACAACGAGGAAGGCGACTTGGACATGTAAATGACGCCCGGCACCAGCCCAAAAACATGTTGACGGCATGTAAAGTGGCCTAGACCAAAAAACTACCACAACCAGTTCAGCTTCGACCAAAGACTCTAGGCCCAGCTGTTTCAAAGACAGAGAGACAGCGACAGCGATACAGAGAAAGAAAGAGAGAGAGACGGCGAAGAGTCACCAAACTGGCGGCTTATTAATTTTTTGTTTATATACAAAGCGCATGCACTCGAATGACTTTGGTTTCCCATTGCAAACCGAATTTGGAGTTCTCTTGCTCTTTTGCGGTCATTCCCCAATAAAGTATCGCATTACGATTGAGTCTGTTGTTAACATTGTTGTAGCCTGAATTCATGTTAGTTGTTCGTTCCATGGAATTATGATATTTTCTGCGTAATTTGAAACGCTTTTAATTGGCGCCTATGCCGCCCACTCTTCTTACCAACTCTTCTAACCAATTCATCTCACACTTGTTACCTTTCTTTCATCCCAAACCCAAACCCTTTCTCTTTCTCTTCTGCTGTGTAGATTTGCAGAACATGCACGTAATTTGATGCTAAGCAAAATTTGAAATTTTATACAGAAATGTGCGCCATAAGAAGCAGTTAATTTTTGGGCCAAACGAAAGAGAAGTCGTCGTGCTGTAAGCAAAAATAATAATAAAGAAAAAGCCAAAAAAAAATTCGTATAAAAAAATTAAACCAAAAAACTTGGCAGACAGGAAACTTAAGTTTTTTGTTACCTACTACTACTACTACTACGACTACTACTACATACATTGGCTTGTGATATCGCAAAGCCGGCTAACGGCATTACATATTTTCTTTTTTACCCTTCGAACCGCATGGATTAGCCTCGATAGACCCTCCCGCCCCCTCGACTGAAGGGAAGAGTAGGCGCCGCATTCTTATCTCGACAAATTAATCAGCTTAATCCGTCGAAAACTTGGCAAGTTTTGCATGGGTGTAGAGAACCGCTTTCTTCTCCCTCTTCATATCCAGCTAAAGCAGTCAGAACTGCCTTCTGCTAGATAAGCAGAATGTTCGCAAGTTATTGTTGTTGAAATAGTACCCATTGTTGTTGTTGTTGTTGTTGCTGTGTGTGCAACATGCAACGTTCAACGTATCACATGTTAGGTGCCCAGGTAATAATGGTCTTGTTCTCGTTCCTCGTTCCTTGTTTCTTGTTTCTTGTGCCGCCTGCCTGGTTAGCGTGTTTTTTGCGGATTAATGCGCACTGCTTGAGGGTGTAATGCATATAATCTAATAAGCAGGTGAATTTCTGTAAAGGACCTCTGATGGATTTGGTTTTTTAGTTGGGTGGGTTGTATTTGTAATGGGCAAAGTTTAAAATTGCATTAGAAGGCTGCATAAATAACAAGTCAAATGAACGCGACTAAAACCAACAAAAGATCTTGATTGATTATACAAAATGTTTGCAATAAAAGTTGCACAACAAGTGACGGAGGGGGCGGCGGTGGGGGGCTGGCTGTAATGTTTTTAAATGAAACATAATTTATTGAAACCATATTAAACAAATCAGCAATATTTAAAAGTACTTATTCAATCCATATAAGTTGCATTTACACACAATCCATTAACATTAGAATGAATGGCCAGACTTAACTGTTATTATAGAATATATCCCCATATTTGATACCCAACCTTTTATACAAATTCATTCATTGTTCGTCTTTAAAGCTTTTGTGCGAAATCAATTTTCATATGCAATTTTTTTTTCTTTTTCGAAAAAGTCCAAAAAGAATAATAAAAAAAACCTGCGCACACTTCCTGTGGCTGCTTCCACAGTCAGTGGCATTAAAATGCATTTCGGGTTTGACAAACGCAATTGAACGAAATAAGAGCGTGTTGGCTTACAGCTTGGTGTGGAAGTGGAAGTGGGAGTAAAGTACAGCAGCCAAAGAGGGCTGGTATTCAATTGTTGCCAACAATTCCGTGTCCCTGTTCACGTTCAGCTCGTTCCATCGCACCCAAACCAAACCCAATAGGGCGTACACATTGGCATTGGTATCGCCATCGGTCTAGCGGTTTGTTAGTCTGTTGGTCTCGTGGTTTGGTGGCTTGGTGGCTTGGCAGCATATACAAACATATTTGTGAAACTACTCAACATAATGGCCATGGAGTGCCATTCAGACGCACCAAACATGGGGCACACACACAGAGCATCGGACAAGGGACTCGCCGCAGCGCAGCTTTGGTCATGACTAACAATAAACAAAACATTAAACTAATAGCCGAACATAGTGGAATGGCTTGACCAGAGAGATGGTCGAGATGGATATATCGAGGAGTGGGGCAGTGCGCATTTTGAATACTAGGCAAAAAAACTTTTTATTCCCACTTGTTTGTAATATTTTAAACAACTAACGGTTACTGTCGCGGCCAGCAGCAGCAGCAGCTGCAGCAGCAGAGATACTCAGGCAGATGTTGATGCTGAAGCCGCAAAGAAAACCACGCTAACCACACTGGGCAGGCAGTGTGGAACACGTCAACAGGCATCATCGACATCAGCCATGCAGAGGCTCATCAATGGAGGCAAATAAATAATGCAAACGGCAATTTGAGCGCAGGACGATGCATTCACAATATCTGTGTGGTGTGGTGAGTGTAGTGGAGAGGGAACAAGAGGGATAGATAGACAGACAGCCTGCTGCTCACACATTTGCCTGCATCTTTTGAGTCAAAGGAATGTGTTTCATGAATTTTAAATTGCATACCAAATTGCAAAAAGATTGATATCCAATCTCACGCAAAGCGGCCGGCCAACCTGCCAGACCGTCAGACCTACCAGACCCGGCCACAGACAGGTTGCTATTCCAGTGGCCAGTGTGGCCAGTGTACCCAGTTTGGTTTGAGTTTCTGCAGCAGGTGGGAGGCACAGAGAGGCGCGCCCACTTGTGTATGTGTGTGTGTGTGGAATGAGAGTCAAAGCCACTTGGCGACAACAAACATGCGACAACGCGTCGTCCGTGTCCGCGTCTGGCCAGCCAGCCAACTACTCTGTGACCATACGGGGCCCCAGACATGGCTGGTCGGCATTGATTGGCATTGGTTCGATAGCCAGTCGGCTACCCGCAGGCTATTTGCTGGCCATCCGTCCACCATGCCCCTTGGACTGTTGTTGGCCTTCTGTGCAGAAGCTTGCGCACACATTTAAAATGTATGCCTTCCTTTTGCTCATTTCAAGCGTTGGAAAATTGTGATTTGTGACTTAATGTATTTATATAAGTCAATGTGGCGGACAGGAGAACATTGCCAGAGAGCCCACCAAATGCTGTGTGGGGTTGCGTTTACTCTGTCACTTGTCGCAGCTTCCTTCATCTATCGTCCAACTGTCCAACTGTCGAACTGGTCCCAGCCAGCTGCTGTTGCAGTTGTACAAACTAATTTCATATGTAAGTGGTGTAAATATAATTTTCTGGACGTGTCTGTCCAACTCTTTCTACTGTACTGAATTGTATTTGCCATTGGCATTTATTTGTAAAGGCTTTTTTTTTTGTTTTTTGTATTTAGTTTTTTGCATCAGCTTCCTTGTATTGCTTGCTCGAGCTTGTTGTTTTTGTGTAGTGATTTTGAAATGGACAAATGCCAATATATGTTGGCGTTGATGGTTGTCGCGTTCAATGTGATGACTGTGGGAAAGTACGGATCGCAATGAGTTATTGTGGCAGATAAAGTTAACTTGAGTGACACGTGTTCCAATTAAAAGTATGTAGGTATTAGGACTGAGAGCGCTTTTGTTTTTTTTTTTTTTGCGTTTAAAGTTTGCAATTAATTTGCAAGTTAGAAATACTGAAATGTATTGAAAAACATTTTTTTTCTTTACTTGTGCTACAAGTACATTTTACAAGACAGAATTTTAAGTTAAGTTTGGATTGAAAAACTAGTTTTTAAGCAGGATCGGTGTATAGAAGTAATCAAGACGTTTTGGCAAAGTAAAAGTTACTTGATTAAAGTTCAGGATTATTGCTGTCTTTCAAACTTTAAGTTTCAAGTTGGCATTGACTTTGAGTTCAAAAAATTGCTAAGCTTAATATTTATGGTAGAAATATTTTAACGAGCATTTTATTATTCGTATCGATAAGCTCATTTAGGAACATAATACTTATGATAAGATCACATGAATTATGAATTCAAAGAGCATAGCAAATTTCACGCTCTTAAAGGAAACTTTTTCTATTGCCCGAGCTGCCAACTTGCCAGAGTGATATGTGATGTGTGTTTGTGTTGGCCATAAAAGCAAACTATAACTTTGCTTTAAGCCGCATTCCATATCAATGTTGGCATTTGTCTCTAAATATGACAGGGAGTCAAGCTCAATATGCATAATTGTGTCTGCCAGGCATTACTAATTGTCTGTCCCGTTCTGGTCATGTCCAAACGGCAAACAAAGCGCAAATCAATCAGCTAACAAGCCAAACTAGTCAACGCAGCAAACAAACAGTAAACAACAACACAACGCAGCACAACACAACCTCAAGCCAAAAGTAAACATTATCGCTAAAATGAATCTCAAAGTGAGACTTCGACTTCAACTTGGACAACATGAAAGTGCTAGACTTGTATGGGCCATCATCATATTAATAATGTTTTGTAATTTGCACAACGGTTAACACGCTCTATTAATTCCGGCTGCAGTCGGCTGAGTTGGCTTGTTTTGGCTTTGTTCGCTTGTTGGCTAGCTGGGCCTTGGGCGGGCAGCCTCGTCCTCGTGGCCAGAACGATAAGCGCTAGCCGCAATTTACACACACTTTATTAACGTATTAACGCATCAAGCACTAAAGTTAACTGTACTAGCTGTTGTTGTTGTTGTTGTTGGAAAAAAAAAAAAAACAGTTAAACCAACCACCGACCGGATGTGCAATGACGAGGCTGGCTCTGCATGGCAGTGGGGGGTGGTAGTTGGGCGTCAGAGTGCAGCGCACGCTTAAATGCACTTCACTTCCTTTGGATTGTAATTGCATTGTAATTGCAAAATAACGGTACAGCGAACAAATAACCACCCCGCCACACTCCTAGTTCGACCGTTCCTTCTCTTTTGTCCTCGCTGCTTAACATCCTCAGCAATTTGCTCAGGCGCCGTGTAATATACACATTTGCTTTATAATATATTATAATCATGATTATATATGCATTGCATGCGATCTGCCGCGCCATAAATCGCACCCGAGCCAGCCAAAAGCAACTCCCCCACTATCCGATTATACTGCAACTACAAGTACAACAACAACAACGACTATACGACTACTATTCGTATCTTGGCATGCATAATTCATTGCAGATCAATGGACAACGGCAGCAACTGCGACGACTCTGACTGTGGCTGCTGCCTGGCCTGGCCCGTCCCGGCCACACAAAATGCTTTGGCAAATATGTTCAAGGCTGGGGGCCAAAATGGCACAACTGGCTACCAAGTTTGGTTTTTTTTTTTTTTTTTGGGGAGCAGCGCACTTGCAAGATCAGGCCTGTAACAAACGACAACAACAGCAACAAAAACGTGCAAAGAACTATGCAAAAAAATTATGGCTCATAGCGCACTTCAATGGAGCATGAGAGGATGTTCGGCACGCCCGCTTCCTTTAGCTCTCTTTGAGTCTTTGAGTCGATTCACTGCTGCCATGGCATTTAGTCGCACTAAAGAGGTTTCAATTACGGGCAGTATCAGCTACTACCAGCTACCGGCAACCAACGGCTGCCAAAGGCTGCCCAAAGTCGCGTTATGAAGTCGGCCCGAATGGCCATCAAACGCGCTGCTGCAAAAATTACAGTAATTCACATCACTTAGAGCGCATATTAATGGCCATCGAATGCTGCCAACGGACTATTGATGTATTGAAGTATTTTCATATTTCTGTGCAACGCTCAACCATTGCAAGCCAGCATTTTTGCATACAAACGTATTAGTGTGTCTGTGTGTGTGTGTTGCATGTTGTTAGACCAGACGCACCCTGCGGGCCACTCAAATTGACTTAAAGTTCAGCTGCGGCTAGAGATGGACACGTGATTATTGTTGTTCACTCAAAACTAGAGTTTGGCTGCGTTTCCAAATTTCCAAGAATGTTTTTTTTTGGCTTGACTAATATAAAAATCGTTTTCAATAACAATTACATTGAAGCTTATATTGCTTGAATTTTTTTTTGTTATATATATTTTTTTAATTTGTATTGGATAAACAATTTTAATCAATGCCTTGCTGAATGTTTTACATTTTAGCATGTTGACATGCCACGGCTGTCAACAGCTGACAGGCCAGCAACAGCTTGCAGCAAACAGCTAGAGCTATTGATCTGCTTTGGCCTCCACTGGCGACTCATTATGGCCCGTTGACGTTGACCAACTTGGGCAAACGGAATGAGCTGCATAGTCAATGCAGGCGATGGTCAACTCTTAGTCTCTGCGTTTGTGTTTTTTTTTTTATCTCGTTGCAAGTCTCAATGTGCTCCATTGGCAATACAAAGCGCGTTTCGATCGTTTGCTGCTGCTGCTGCTGCTTGGAAAATTCCTGGAAAATGTGCACATTTCATCATCATTTTGAGACATGTGCTCCATTTTGCGTTGCCTTGCGCTGCATTGCCTTAACTGACTGACATAACTAAGTGAAGATGAATGCGCGTTGCCCGCAGCTACAGCACAGATATCAATCATATTTGAGATACAGTAGCGTTGGATACTGTGTGTGTGTGTGTGTGTTTGGACCAGTTGTTGGCCATGGCCATGGCTGCAACCGTGCCATACCGTCTGCCATGGAGCTGTGCACCGGACCATAATTATATTATGTGGCATGAATTATTAGACCATATTGGAGCGGGGCTAATGCGTTTCTGGGAAATGCGCTCCGGCCATACCAATACAGATAAAGAAAGAGAGAAACAAAAAGAGAGAGAGAGAGACATGGAGAGGTCTGAAAATGATATTGCCTTAATGATGATAATGACTGCATTGGTGGCAGCTGCTGCTGCTGCTGCTGGTCCACTCTTCCACCTTCCTTTTGCCGCATCGTTCTTCTGCCGTTTTTGTAGCACAGCTCTCGCCCAAAATTGGTCAATGTAACGTTAATTAAATCAAAGTGTAGCTTTCGTACGGCAAACGGCAGTGATAGGGGCTGAACGGACGGACGGGGGGTTCGCGGCATGACAAATAGATACAAATGGCTATTGGCACGTACGTGTCGTTTGCCATTAGCCAGTGCGTCTGTTATGCGCAACACTTGACCATACACAATAGACCATAGACCATAGACCGAAGAGCATAGCTCCGAGAGCAAAGAGTTCCATCAGCTGGCGGCTAAACAAACAAAGCACTGTGGTGAGGCGGAGGCGGCGGAGGGGCGTGTCTGTTGCGCTACGCCCACAAATTACATGGAACCGTGACGACCAAGCCAAAGAAAAAGAAGTCATTTGTATGTTTTTGGGGTTGTCCGAGGGGTAAAACTGAAGAATTTGCATGCATTGCGATAATGACAAGACGACGACGACGACGACGACTACTTTAACTCCAACTTTAAGTCCAACTTTGCGTTATGCATAATTAGATGCGAGCTGCATGTGTTTTATGGGCGTGCCACACGCGCAGCAATCAAGCGCAATATGAATGAGAATTATTATGCGAATACAACTCGAAATCGTCAAAGACACCAAATGGTGTTATAATTATGCAAGCAAGACAAAAAAAACCTATCATTATCATAAACAGTAAGTATTGTACGGAAAACCTTTATATATTGCTGTTTGTATGTTTGAGGACACTTGAGATCACTTGCCACAACTGACTCATAGTAGAATTATTTTTGCTTTATGAGCAGACACCTGGCCAACATTTTCACCTGTCAAGTTGCAAGATGGCTCGGTAGGTTTTTTCTTCTACTTCTTGCAGGCCGCAGTTTGACCTCTCTCTCTGTCTCTGTCTCTTTTATTCTCATTCTCTATGAGCCAGCAATCAGTTGCAACAAATGCGGCCTGGCAGCATGGAAAATATTTATAAAATCCAACAATGCATTATCAAGCGGAAGTGCAATTATTCAACGTGCCACAATTTTGCGGCAAACTGGGCAACGTTGCCACTGCCACTGCCACCGTTGAAGTTGCAGTTGCAGTTGCCGCTGCTGTTGCTGCGCATAAAACCAGCAATTTCTAGCGTCAGTGGCAGCAACAAGAACAACAACAACAGGCCAAGGCTCTAATTAGTTTTGCAATTTCCACGCGTTCGCGTTGCGTTGCAATTGCAAGCGTCCGATTGTTGCCCGCGAACCGAGTCCACTCCAAACTTGGCCCAAGCTGTTGCTACTTAGCTTCGTCGTCGTCGTCGTCGTCGTCGTCGTCAACAGCAACAGTTGAGCAGCTCCCGGGGACCCTAGACAAATATGCAATTAACAGTAGCTCGGCATTGCTGCATTGCTGTTGCTTTTGTTTTTGCAGTATTTTTTCTGTATCGAGGAAATCAAGCGGCAGCCAGCAGCAGCAGCCAATCGAGCAATCATCAAAAGCAGACCAACAATCTGCCACTTTGCAACGTTGATTGCAAGCTACCAAAAGTGCCGGGCAAATATTTAGACATATAATTTGTGGGCGCTGCCAGTTGCTGCTGCATCAAGTCATTGTACTACTGCTACCCTATACAAAAAAAAAAGACATATATAAACTACTCAAATGTAACTGACAACAACAACAACAACAACAGCAGTGGCAGGCGGCATAAAAAGGTGCGTTTTCATTTCTAATGAACATGCTACGCACTTCCGCTTGCCACAACACACACACGCCATGAGTGATGGCAGTTGGTAGGCCCAGCCCTGGTTCGCTAACTCTCTCAGCCCTCCATGTTAACAGTTATAGTCAGTTTTTGACTCTCCTTCACTGTCATATTTTGCAATGCCATAATTTTGGCTCTTTGTTGCGTTATGCGTGGCTGCAGCTGGCAACTCTGCGTTTGGAGTGCCCCCATTCCCCCACCCCTAACCTACTTTATCTCGCTTAGAAAATGTTGCAAGCACAACGGGATGGCATAAATCTTTCAAACTAAGTGCCCCAAAAGTTAGCCCACACCAAAGAAACTACGATTCATCTGGACGTAATCAATTATCAGCATAATTAAAGAGACAGAAGTCGCGACAAAGTTTATTTTCTAAGCATGGTTGCCACCCTCATACAAATTAATAATAAGCAGCAAAGCATGTTGCGATTACGGCAACAATTTACAAATTAGTGCCACATGAGGCACAGACAAACGACGCAGCAAATACTTAGCAACCGGTCCCAGCAATTAGGCGCCACTCAGTTGGTGTTGCTGGTGTCGCATTTGGATCTTTCTCTACACTCTTTGCCCCCCTCCCCCCGCAGTCTCCCATCATCTGTTTTAATCGTTGGGCCGGGCAACTCGCTGACCCCCCAAACAGTCGGCAGCCGCATAAGTAAGGCGACGGCATTAGCGCCGACAGCGACGCATAGCTGACCCCTTTAAATACTTGAATGTTTTAGAGCGATAAAGAGTCTTTGGACTATATCAATGCGAATGTGTTATAAGCAACTTAAATACAAATTTATCAAAATTTTGTTCTTTAGCCCGAAAAATCTTTATAAAAATTTTTTTCACCTTTCCATTCGATCTCAAAACTTAGGCCAAACACTACGGTAGAGTATTTTAAAGTATATAAAAGCTTACTGTAGTGTAATGCTACATCGTTTTCCGAGTCATTTAACTGAATTTTCCATTTTAACGATGACACACCAATCAAAATTTTTAATTGCCAACTGAAGCTGATAACATTAAGACGACGACGACGCCTATCTAGAATTAAAAGCTGACTGCAAAGGCTCTCACTCAACACTTTACACATGTCATTGACATTGGGCTGGAATGATGATATGCATTACATTAATTTTTAATAGCTCATAAAATTCCATTTGTCTTAACTGGACAACAACAACAGCAACAGCAACTGAATGCAACATTTGTCAGCAATTGGGCAGCAAAATAAGTAATAAAATTTGTAGAAAATTTATTAGGTTTTCTGGGATTTTTTTTTTGGCTATCCGCTGTCCCGCATTTTGAACTTTCTACATTTGGGCTGCTTGTTGTAGGCGTTCATTGCGTTTAATTGTAGGTTCAGTAACCTTTTACAGCCCAGCGGGTGAGCGGTATTTTTTTTTAGACCCAATTCCAGAGTAAAGCTAAAACCTAGGGTCGTTCGGTCAACCCTCATCATGTGGCACTAGCATTCTCTGTCTCATTCTTGCTGTGGCAACATGCGAAATCCCAACCAGGGGCCTAAACAACAACAAGCGTTCATGTCATGCCCAATGGCAAATGTGTCGGAGCAGGGAACAGGGAATAGAGGAGCAGTGCTGCTGACCAGCGGCCCGCGTCTAATGCGGAATGTCAAATGTCAAAATATATGGTGAAAATGTGTCAACTTTCTTATCTGATTTGGTCACGCTGCTACTTTATAACGCCAAATGTACGATTGTGTGTCAGTGTTGTTCTTGTTGCCACAGCTCTTGCTGTTGCTGTTGTTGTTGCTGCTGCTGTGCGTGCTTCAGCGCACAATGAGCGGTGGTGCAGATGGCTGGCGGGTGGGTGAATGAAAGGGGGCCGAGGCGTTGGCGGTTGAGACCTGTTTAGAATTCAATTTTTATACAAAACTAACCAGCCGCGGCCCCGTTACATGTTACACGTTATACACCCGCTCCCGCTCCACAATCCAATTTCCATTCCCAATCCCAAAGAAAAAATATAAAAAAAAATATATAAAAAACCCACTCCCATTCCTTGTTCCAGTCAGAGCAAATATATTGTGAGTACTTTGGCCTCGGACACAACCGCACTTTAAGGTGGGTAACACAAAAGACCTTAGAAAAGGTAAAAAACCAAAAAGAAACGCAAAGACTAACGATGTTTAAATGCTCTTTAGCTTTTTACTGCTGATAGTTTTGAAATTGAAAAAAAAAAACTATTCCCTAAAAAAAAAATAAAAATAGACAACGAGAAACTTCTTGGACATTAGATTTGCATATTTTCTTGAAAAAAAGTTCTTAAAACTAACTCAAAAAGCAAATGCATCATTATCGACATTGTTGTTAGTGCCTATTAAAAGAGTATATAAAACGCATTTGTTGCCAGTCCGACTGCAAATTAGAATATTTGTATGGGCGGCATTTGGTGGGGCGTTAAATTTATGTTCGCAAGTGTTTTTCATTGAAACAATGTGGTTCTTGTTGTTGTTGTTGGCGGTCCATCCAAGCTTTGATGTTCGCAGCCAAACCGTTAGCCAACCCGAACAACAACAAGTGCTTAATGCTAATAGCCAGTCCTTTACATGAAATTCCATTACCTTTTGCCATAGCAATTAAACATGAAATTAAATGATTATAAATCAGTTAATTTAAAGTGCGCTGCTCGGCAAGCCATCTATTGGCAACATCTTCAATTTCAATTTTGGATCAGAGATCAACTGACTATGTTTTGTTTACTATCTCGTTAGGTTGGCCAATGCCAATCACTCACTTCGCTTCAGTTGACTGCTGCCTGCTGCCAAATTATGTACTTGCAACAAATCCGAGCTACTTACCAGCAACGAAAAGTCTGACTACAGTTCAGGCCACAGTTCAAGTAACTGAGAGTCACAGTTTTGCAGTTGCAGTTGCAGAGTTAGAGTTAGAGCCACTTGGGCATGTGCAACACGCGCCGCATCGGGTATAAACGTCACAAGATGCAATGGCTACATCGACCCAAATGAACTTTGCTTTAACCCCAAAACGTTTGACAAACAAAAAACAACAACAACACAGAGATCTCCGGCATCTAAAACTGACAATCTCTACGACTGAGTCAGAGTCAAAGTAAGAGTTAGAGTCAGATTTAGATTCAGAGACCGGAGTTAAAGTCTGTGAGCCACATTGTAAAATGATGTGAACCAGTTTAAGTGGTTGCTGCTGCTGCTGCTGCTATCTGTTGGTGGTGGAGAAACCGCTAACTGAGACAGACAACAGTCGAAACGACCATTTAAAGTATATTTTATCATTCATTCAACTGCATCTGACTTGGACTTTTGGTCGAGCTGCTCATTATCATACAATGACATTTTCGCTGCGGCAACTGTAAAAAAAAAAAACAAAAACCGAACCCGAACCCGAACTAACTGCAACACAGACTCGCTGTGCTAACCATTTGTTTGTTTCTTGGTGTTGTTGTTGTTGTTGGTTGCAACTAAATTCCTTGATAGCTGTTGCTGCTGCTGCTGCCATTTCCTAGTTAGGTTGTGTTTTGACTGCTTTTAAGTATCTGCAAAAATTTCGTATGCATCTGATGGACAGCAAACAACAGCAACAACAGCAACAGCAACAGCGCAAACGGGGCCAGCCAAAAGATCAGAGCGGTTTCTCTATAGCTATGTATTTCCTTTCTGTTTTTTTGTTTTTTTATATTTCCCTCATGGTTTTCTAGGTTTCACAATTGTAGATCGCATATGTGTGTGCCTCTGTACTTCAGCAAGTTACAAGCATTTCAAGCCCTTTTGAACCTATTGCATTGGCACGTAAGTAGCCGCAACAATCGCATACAGAGCAGCACAAATCGATTGTCATGTTGCTGGCGTTGTCGTTGCAATTGTTGCTGGTAGCTACTACTAAATACTCTCTCACTGAGTATATTACACGTTTAACTTTTCGTGTCCATATAATATATAATTGCATTTAGTCATAAGATGCTTACACCTCGATCGATAGATATTCCATCAAACATATTAAGACTTGTTCTGCGTTTGATTACCGGATAAGGTTGGTTGTTGCATCGTTTTTGAAAAAGACTTTGTTCTTAAATAAGATTGGCAAGCGGGTTAAAGATTCGACTTGCCAAATATAGTTTGACTACGTTTCGCTACTTGTTGTTGTTGTTGTTGCAACGACATATCTGTCGTTGAGCGCTTTACAAATGATCAACACAGATACTAGCTGACTGGCAAAGGCAACAACAGTTGCTGTTAGGCCGCAGGCAGCATTGCAAGCGTGCAATATGCTTGCCGTTGCTGCTGCAGTTGCCATTGCCGTTGCCGTTGCTGGTTGTTGGTGTGTTGCATTCAGTTTTCCCAGCGTAGCGATGCTTCTTTTTTTTTGTTTTTTTGCGACGCGCGGTTCTTAAGTAGTTCGTGAGTTGAATAACTTTCAATTGAATTGTAAAGTAAACATTGTGTGTCTCAGACACACCCCAGCAGCAGCAGCAGCAACCTTTTGTCTTGTCCAGAATGAAGAGCAGCACCAGCACCAGCACTAGAACAGAGATAAAGATAAAGCGAAAGAGAGAGAGAGAGGAATAGTGGGAGTCTGGTGCATCGTGCTGGGACAAACAATTTAAGGATTGACCCATGTTTGTACGATCACCCCAATTTTATTTTATATTTTTTTTATATACATATATATTTTTGTTCGAGTTCATCGTCTTTTTGGTTCGGCGGCAATCGTTTAATTGTCATGCATTTGGTGCATTTTCTCAGTTGGCCCGCATGCAACCTGCGTGAAACTTAATATGGTCTCAGCAATTTTGATAAGCATAAAATGCAAAACCTGCTGCATAAATATCGAATTTCAGAGCCGTCGTTCCGCCGCCGCCGCCGCCGCGACGACGATTGTCAATTGAACGCAGCCAGTTGCATAAACATGGCAAAGAAATTGTCATGATCAAAATGTGATATTAAACGTGGCGTTCCAAAGTAGGGGCTAACTCACCCCCACCCCCCCTGCATCCACCGCTAGGCCATGGAGTATTTGTATTTGATTTTATTTGCCTAGAAATTATCGTTGACTGTGTCGGTTCGCTTTGGGGAATTGTTGCTGTGTCTTGTCTGTCTGTCTGTCTGTGGTCGTCGGCCTGTCGCATAAATAGCAATTTTCTGGCATTTCATTTGACATTTAATTGAGATCGTAAAACTTTGTAAAGCTCTTTGTTGGACATTAACTGTCTTCGGGCTAATGTAAGATATTTTGCTGCTTATCAATGCACTCGCAACTATAACAAATTTGTTTGTCTCCCAACCAAACTGGTTCTCCATTTTTCAGTCCTTCAGTCCTTCTTTCTGTCCTCCATCTCCTTCGAGGCGCCCTTGCCTCATCAGTTGACCATATTAAAAGCCTGTCAGGCTTTTTCCAAGAGTAAGTGGCTCACAGTAGCCACCACGCATCTGCGTGGACATGAACGACAACAACAACAACAGCAACAACAACAACACAAGCAGCATCAACAACAACGCTGAAATAATGTTGATGTTGATGTGGTGTTCAGTGTTCCACAGTTTGCCGCTGCAGCCCACACATCCGTTGAGAGAGCGCCACAAGGCATAAACGTTTTGTTGTTTTTAATAGAGCCAACCGATTACAGGCAGGCAGTAGCAACAGCAACAGCAACAGCAACAATCAGCAACCTTAATGGCAGCACCAACAATTGCCTCGGCCTGGAACGCGACGAGCGCGCGTAATCAATAAATCTAAAAATAATTCTACCAATACATGTCAAAGCCGTAATAGGGAAACCATAAATTCTTTGTTGTGTCCAGCTAAAAATGTCCAAGGCACGACAGTAGCAGCAGCAGCAGCAGCAGCAGCCTGTTGCATGTTGCTGTTGCTGTTGCTCTTGGCGAACGGCTGCAACTATTAAAAATTGTTGTTTTGCTGGCAACATGCTACGTATTGGCCATAAGTAACGCTGATTTGGCAGTTAAATGCCGCCGCTGTTGTTTCTGTTACTTGTTGTTGGGGTACTTGCTGTTGCTGTTGTGGGCAGCCGGATATGCGGCAGCAACATGTTTCTGGCAGCCAAAAACTGTTCGATGTGACACTAATATCCGGCAGTGTTGGTCATTAGAAAATACAGGCCACTCATAAAGAGCAAATGTTTGCGCGCGGGTCAAACAACAACAACAACAAGAACAGTAAAAAAAAAACAGCAGCATTTATACCAGCCAGCAGCAACATATATAATTTTTAATTATATGTATTTGTAAGTGAGCAGCTCGTAAAAATCTATTCATGAAATCTCATAAAAAGCTTGCTGCAACAACTGAACTGAGTGCAACATGTGGCAGGCAGTGGCTTAACTTTAAGTAGCCCTCAAGCTTAGCTGCAGCTGCTCTGGAGCAATATCTGCACTGATATCTGTAGAGCTGTAGAGCCACATGTTGCCCGCAAGCAGCAATCATTTGTCCCTTTGTTTGTCCTTAACAACTGCTCCAAATAGTTTCTCCTCCTGTTGTTGTTGTTGTTGCTGCATGGCAGTTGCAATTGCAACACAATGACATTATTGGCAACTCCTACTGCTTTCGGTTTTGGCTGTTGGTCAGTTGGTGGTGGTTACATGCAAAGCGCCACACGGCGCTTGTTTTTCATGCCACGGCTGCCACTCCAGCAACAACAACGAGCAACGAGCAACGAGCAACGAGCAACGTGCAACGACCAACAAGCAGCAACAGCAACAGCAAGAAGCGGCATGCACATCCGAGTCTCGAGTTTAGTTCGTTGTTGATCTTGATACTGTGTCATGATTTATTTTTAATAGTTTGCGCTTAATATGCGCCAGCATCCGCCAGAGACGAAGTCTCTCTTTCTCGTTCTCTCTTTCTGTCTCTCCCCACAAAACATAGCCTGCCTAGCTATGGAAGTCGTCGTAGTTGTTGTCTAGTTGTAAGCAACAACTGGCGTTGCAGCAACAACACGGCCAACATTGCTTTTTGTCTTCATCTGTGAGGGAGCAGGCAGTCAGCCAGCCAGCCAGCCGTGTGCAAAGTAATTGTTGGTAACACCTGCTTCTTCGCGTCGGCGTTGGTGGCTAGGCCAACCAGGCTGATGTTGTTGCAGACTCTGGCTGGCTGAAGCTGATTCTGTGGCAGCCAGCAGCCAGTGAGCCAGAGCCGGCAGCAACCTTGGCACAGACAGGATGCATGTTTAATGCGCCGTCTGTTTTTGTGTGTGTGTTTGTGTGTTTTGTATTTTTTATCAGGTTTCTTCTGTTTTGTTTTAGTTTTTTTTGCTAGTACTGCTAACTGCTGCTCTGAAGCTGAGATACTCCACAGCGTGGTAGTTACATTGATTCGTTGTCAGCATGCCATTGTTTTTATGAAAGGTTGAACAGTTGCTTCAGCTCAGCTTCAGCTTAAGAGCCAGAGTTGCAGCTAGAGCTAAAGCTGTTGTGTGTAATTCGTTGCAATCATTTTAAAACGTCAAAGTGGCAGCAGCAGCAGTAACGTGTTGCTGCCAGTCCGCAATCAGCGTCATCAATAGCTTTAAGAGATCTGTGGCTTACAGGCACACAGAGAGCTTGGCTATGCCATTATTTTTCCATTATATTGACATCAATTTCTGTTGATGTTGTTGTTGTTGTTGTTGCTAGTGCTTTCGTTAATTGTTTCATAGACGTTAAGTTATGTTTAGTAGCTAAAGAACTGACGCTGTTATTTGGAACTGCTGCCGATGTTGCTGCTGCTGCTGGTAATTTCAATAATAAAACTACAAAACGAAAATCAGACAGCTACACAGCAACAGCACCAATCACAACTGCAACACAGACTAACGACAATTGCCTTGCATGGAGTGAAAGGCTTCAATCAAAGCGAGCAACACAATCAGAGACAGAGACGCAGACGTAGCCGGAGCGATTGCTGCTGCTGCTGCTGCTGAAAGCGGACGAAGCCGTACCGCTTTTATATACATTTATTTTTGTGCTGCTTTTTCGGCAGACAATGGCAATCAGCAATAGCAACTAGAACGGCCGGCAGCAACAACAGCAAACAGCAATAGCAAACGGGCAATTGCACATAATAATGCCCAAGCGAGCAACAGCAACAACAACAACAGCAGTCGCGTCATGTCATAGTCACGTCAACTCAGTTTGTCTTGGTTTGGGCCGCGTTTTGAGGCTGTGCAGGAAATCACAGCATGATTCATTCGCACAGCGCGAGCCCAACGAAATAAATAAAATAAAATGCACAAAATAAAAATATAAAGAAAAGAAAAAAACAGGAAAATATATATAAAAACAAAATAATCACACGATACTTGAATGAAAACAAAACACGACACCAAAAACTAAAACCAAAACCAAAAGCCAAAAGAGGGCGAACCACGCTTTGATGGCTGACGGACTTACATTGAGAGTATAAGATTGTCTGTGTGTGTGTGTGCGGGAGGGGTATGTGTGTGTGTGTGTGTTTTTGGCTTTCGATTTTGTTTAGGCGGCGCGCGCCGAGTGCAAAAGTCAGGCGCATGTCACGCGTATTTAAATCAATTTTTTTTTTTTGTATCAGCAAAATTCGAGCTGTTGTGATTAGAATGGAAAAACTACAAATTTATTAAAATATAGGTGCAATAAAAACAAACTATATATTGCAATCATAATCAGAGGCAGTTGGAAGTTTTTTAAGCCAAGTATTTAATAACTTTATGTAAATAATGATTTATTAATAAAGAGTTATTTTATATACAAACATACTATTAAATAAATAATAAAATTGAAAATATTATGTGCAATAAATCAGCAGCAGCAAAGCTATTATAATAGACAATCTCTACCACTAAAAAAGCTACCTTGAAAATAAATAGAAATTAGATTCGTTTTTTTTTGCTTTTCTAAAAGTAAGTACATACTTTTTATAGTAACTGTCGTCAATTAAGTTGGTTCAATAAGTGGTTATGTTGATAATATTCTCTATAAAAGTGAGTTTTTTCTTTATTATATAGGAAGCTCAAGTTGGCCATATAATAATATGCGTTTTAACAATATGTTATGGGTATTTTGTGAGTTGCAAACAAACAAAAAGTTTTAAGAGTTTTGCATGTTTCTGTTTGCCACTGCCCGCTGCCCGCTGCCCGCTGCCCGCTTAAAAGTGGCAGGGGTTCACTGTTTTTTTTTTTTTGTTTCGTGCGATTAGCCCGTGGGTGTTTTTCTTGCATTAATCAACTTTATGCGAATTTAAATGTTTTTGCCTGGTTTTTTTGTGTGTGTGTGTGTGCTACCTTCATCGATAGCAGCAGCAGCAGCTCTTTGTTTTTTTGTTGTTGTTGTTGCTGTTGCTGGTAAAATTAAAACAGCAATTAAATGGCCAAAAGCCAAACAACGTAACGCCCCCAACTCACAGCCAGAGCCATGGGAGCTCCGAGCCTGTGCATGGCAAATGAGTTGCAACTAAAATTCAATTAGCTAACAAAATTCCATTTCGGAACACAACATGGACACAACAACAACAGCAACAACAGCAAACAACAACAACGGCTAAAAACTTATAAACACTTTGGTTTAGAGTGAATACGGCCCGCTACCCCTAACTTCGCTGCTTAGCCCTTGCGGGCCAACAACGCATCAACGCAGTTTGGTCAACAGAATTTTGGGTTCTGAAAATTGAATTAGATGCAGCAGACCGTATGCCAGACAAACAGACAGACAGACAGACAGACAGACAAACAGACAAACAGACAGAGGCTGGCGGAGACAGAGACGCCATCGAATTTGGGCATTTCATCAAGCTTGTCAAACTTTGCACAGCTCCCACGCAGCATTTACTCTTAACTCTCTGGCACTCTCTCTCTCACTCTCTTTCTGTCTCACTTCCATTCAATCGCTCTCTAACAGTGATGCGCCTGGCCGTCAATATTAACTGCATTATTGAGCATTGCGGCCTGCCACAAACATGTAATTGAATTGCACCCTTCCGTCCATGCGTCCATTCGTCCATTAGTCCAATCGTCCGTTAGTCAGTCATCGCCCAACGTTTTCCCCAAAGCATTTGTTGCTGTTGTTGTTTTTGAGGTTAACCCTTTGCTGTTGGGGTTTCGGGTTGGTTGGTTGATAAAGCAGCCCGACTGCGGATGGCTGCTTGATTTGTGCTGCTGCGTTTTTGGATTGCGCCACTCGAAATGATTTGGTTATGCTTATGGTTGGTCCACCCCCGCTGCCCGCCGAGCCTTTCGTTTGCCTTCACTCATTGCGCAAAAACGCAAAATTTAATTGCTCGTCGCAAAATTGTGCGGTTATAACGCTAAATTTAGAAATATTTTTGAAGCACAAATAATGCACCAACCAACATAAAACTGATGGCAAAAGTTTGCTTTTTGTGTTATTTGATTTTTTAAGGTGCATGCCACTTGCCACGTATCTTTTCTCAGTGCTCTAAGCGAAACATAAAAGCTATTGCAATCAATAAATGTTGCTACGCAAATTTATGCAGTTTTCAATTGCCGCTTAACTAATACTATAATCTTTAATCGATTCGAAATATTAAATGAAATATGCATATTTATTGGAGACAATTTCTCTAAATCAATCTAATCTAAGCTCAATCCTGCATTGCAGTGTTCACATATTGCCATAAATATATTCCATTCACAAGTGTGTGCGCTTTGGTATTCTGTGGCGCTGTGGCCACAAAATATGATATTCTATATAGTACTTTCAGGGAAAATTAAGCCAATTGCATTTGATGCATTTACCCGAAAAACAAATTTCATTGTTGATTTATTGTTCACTCGCTCGCCTGTTTGTTTGTGTTTGTTTTGTTTGGTGGATTGTTGTTGTTGTTGTTGTCGAGTCTTTAGGACCCTCGGGCATACGCTTTTCATTTTGGCCAATGAAAATGTTTACGCTATTCAATTATTATTGTTGGTGGCTCAATTACAAACTATGTATGTACTCTTATCAGAGAGATGGTGGGGGGGCTGCACAATATCGTTGCTATAATTTCTCATTGTTGGTTTTTGTTTAATGATTGCAATTGTGACAACAATGAAATCATTTCAGTTTGCCATTAAGTCATCAATTTAAATAAATAGGCAAATTTAAATGAATAAATATTGTGTGCTTATGCGTCGGAAAGTGTCACACTACGCTGCGACTATTTTACAAAATGTGTCACGAATAATATTGATAAGCACGTGGCACGTGGTTAGGGTTCAATTTTAGGGGTCAACGAGGAAGCGAATATGACAAGACGACTCTCGGCTGTTTCTATTGTCTAATGGCAAGCAGCTGCTAATTAAACACAATCCACGATTAGAAAAAATTACATTTCTACTATAAAAGATTAAAAAGCAATTGAATAATTGCGCAAACCCAATTTATACTTTATAAAAAAGAAAAAATAATAATGTTAGCAAATTCATTTTATTATACACATTGTTTTTGGCAACTTTAGGGTATATCTTATGAATGTATAATTCGATAATAATACAGGTTTTTCGGCATTACAAATCACTTGGTGCACTTGCGTATAGACGTACAAATTCTGGCTGAGAGTTCTAAGAAAGTAAAAAAAAAAATATAGCAAAATATATATATTTATGTTTATTAACTTCTTTGTATAACTTACATCACGCATTGGCAACTTGGCCAGAATGCCAATCATGGCTTTGCCCAAGCCTTCCCATCGTTTTGTTTCACGTGTCCAGTTCTTGGCTTCGCTTGTAAAAAAGTTCATCATCACATTACGCATACGAAACAAAGTCATAATACTGTAGCAATTTGGAATGTGTAAGCAATTTGCTCCAAAGTGTGTTTTTTTCTGCTTGTTATTTATTTATGTATTTTTATGTGTATGTACAAAAAAAAGTGAGTATAAATAATACAGTACTACTGAGCTCTAGAGCAGTGTACGAGATGTGGAAACTAAATGAATATTTCAAGTCCAGCCCATCTAATCAACTCGAAGTTCAGTGTAAAGCATGCTAAGCTTAATGCAAAAAAAAAAAAAACAACAAAAACAACAACAAACAAGTTAAAAGAGTTTGTTGAGTGTCTGCTTGATTCCTGACTTAATTAACACGGCGACTCCATCACATCCACAAACCAATTGGCCCGATCTATCTGCAACCTGGCCAGACATTGCCTCTGTTTTTCCCGTCTGTCAGACTTAATGACTTAATTTTTATTTGCAGCGGCAAATAATCAATTTGATACTGTTTGTGCACAGTCTGACGCTTGATGACATGAGCATGCTGCTGCTGCAATGTTCACTGTCAATGTCCTGTTTGCCAGTGTCCAGTGTCCAGTGTCCCAGTGTCCCAGTATTCAATGTTCAGTGGACACATCCTCTGCGAATTACAAGAAAAACTAAAAAAAAGAGAAGAGAAAAACAACAAATGTTAGTCAAGTAAAATGTTTACTTTTGCATTCAATTTTAAGTGCAGAGTCACAATCACAATTTCATTCACAGTACATACACACAGTCATGGGGCATATGTGAGGCAACTGTACTCGCAACTGATAGCGTAGGCTCATCGATAACAACAATCGTTGGGGAGCATTGGACTGCGGATTGCAGATTGCGTACTATACAGAAAGAGAGAGAGAGAGACTGTGGCGCAAGCTGCTGTCGTTCCACTGATAACATTTGGCAAACGCCAATGCAAACGCGTATTAAAAATGCCCAAAGAGGCGGCATCATCGGCAGTTACACATATGGGCAATGGCTTTGCCGGGTGCAATGCCCGCTGGCCGTTGACTGACCGAACAGCAGCAGCATCAGTTGGCCGCTGTCTCTTCGTTCTTTGGCCATTCATTTGGCCCGACAAACATTTGCATTGGCCATTCTCGGTCAATATAGACAGATTTCCATGCAAATTTAATACGCAAACATTTCGGGGCGGCCCTAGTCAAATTGAAAATCTCATCTGTGCAAAGTGGCAGGCGGTCGCTCGGTCGGTGGGGTGGTTGGCCATCTACCCGCTCACCTGCTGCCAATTGCCAACTGTCGACTGTCCTCTATCGACTGCCGCTTTGCGCATTTTGAGCAGCTGCCTAACGGTAAGGCAATCAATTATTGGCCCGTAAGCGCGTTTCGTGTGGACCTCACACTGCAGCTCCACACCGACATCGACATCTACATCGACATCCGCATATGCATCTATCGCCTTTTTTGCGTTTCGCGCTGGCGGATGTGCTAAGCGCGCTGCCAATTTGAAATACAAACAACATGGTCCAGAGAGAGACGCGTCAATGTTAGTGGGAATCGACTTCTCGACTGACTGCATCCGCTTCCGCCAAAAGCTCTCTCTCTCTCTCTCTTCAAACAGCATCGATTGTGGGCGGCTTGTCTCTGGGTTGGGGTTGAGTTTGGTTGAACTTGGACTAATGCAATGTTAAACACAAGTTAGGCCTGCGGCAAGAGTTGCAACAGCAACCGAAATGAGCTCTTAATTGATAAACAAATAAGGATCTTAAGCAAAGAAATCGGTCTAAACGTAAATCGAATTAAGTTTAAGCATATTGATGGACTGAACATATTTAACAATATGTTTGAATATAAATAACTCATACTCCTTTTGCGCCTTAGAACCCAAACTTATATAGCCAAACTTGCCAACTGCCTTGAACTCCAACTTTGTTGGAACTTTTGCGCCCTGTAAGACAGTTTAACTTAAAGTTAAAAAAAAAGAAAATACATAAAAATCAATTAATGCATTTCATTGCTGATGTCAAAACTCTTTTTTTGCTGGCGACTTTTGCTGCCTACTCAAGCGCTATGCATTTAAATATGTTTCGTGTGAACACCAAAACGGTTACAGGACAGCCCCTACTTGACACCAGACGCAGACGCGACCCAGGGACCAACCACACTCACACACACACACACTATAACGATAACGACAACGACAACTTCCGGACTTCCTCGTCTCTTGTCTTTGGTCGCTGTACTCTGCAAATTAAATGCAATGACAAATGCACTCCGTCAAATTGAAAAGGGATTTCTCTTATTAATTATGACGCCGCCGCAGCCAGGACACCCGGACATCAGGACATTAGCAGCAAAAGGGTTGATGACGATGACAACATGTCGTATGAGCCAGGCAAAGGGAATTTGAACGGGAAACGTCGACTGGGACTGGGAATACGTCCAGCCAGCCAACTGTCGATTTATTATAGAGGAGCAAGAGGCATCTGTGTGTTAATTTCTCTCTCTCTCTCTCTGTGTGTGTGTGTGTGTAATGCACATTTAAATAATAACTCTGCGGTTGGCCGCAGCATGGCCGCCTTTTGTTTTTGTTTTTTTTTTATTTTTCAGCCTTTTATGCATTTTTTATTATATATTTTTTCTGTACTTCTTTTTTAATACAATAAATGACATCAGCTGTTAGCGCCTGCGCAAATTGCTTGCCCATTCTTAATCCTTTATAGTCAGCCTCGCATTTTCAATTATTTAAAATGAATTGCCAGCAGGAGGGCCAATTGCTCTATATAGTATGTATGTATATGTATTTGGTATATAAATAATGATTTTAATTCCAATTGACATTCATAGCCAACGGCTGGGCAACGCCTTCAAAAGATTTTACGTATGTTTTGCATTAAAGTCATTTTTAAAATAAAACGTAGAGAAGAGTTTGCTGCAGCTGAAAAGCTCTGCAGTTCCTAAATGTTTGAAGTTGTTTGTTGTTGTTGTTGTTGAATGCCACTCGAACATTGCTGCATCATTTGGTTTTTTTCGCCCCTTCGTCAATCTGTCATGTCAAATGTAATTAAACGATTAAAAAATTATATATACGATTTTGTGTTTTTCTTAACATAAGACTCATATCTCTGGCGAGCTGGCGAAAGATGAAAGTCTTATTATTTTTTAAGTCCTCTGTGACAGCATAATTAAGCCCGATGTTGTAGATTATAGTATTGTTGCTGGTATTGTAGCTGTCGTTTGGTACATTTTCTATTTGAAACGTTGAAAATGCTTTCAACAACAACATTTCCTCACCACAACATTATGCAGATGAGTAAAAGTTTTTGTGTTCGATGTTGTTGGCACTGGTCAAGTTGGCTTTTCAGCGACCCAAAAATCAACAGATGTGTTGCCTAACTACACTGACCAAAATATATGATTAGATACAAAAAAAAAAAAACGAACAACATAATTAGTTGCCTTTATGGAAGATAAGCAAAGTTCTTTCTCTTTGACTTTGGTAAGCCACAAAGTTGTACAATTCTCATAAATTCTAAAATTAAATTGACAATAAAAGCAAACATAAAAATTTTATATACAAATTGAAATGTCTAAAAATATGCACTAATACAAATTTATAGTTTAAAAATATTTAAAAAAAAACTTAATTTTGAATTTTATTTTGTCGTTAAAAAATAGCATGGAATTTCAATTAAATTAAAGCACTAAAACATAATTCATATCGAAAATCTAGACATCGTTTTAAACATTTCAAATTTAATAAACAAAAAGATGAAAATAATCGATAAATATTAAATGTTCCGAGTTATAATTAAAAGCCTTTTTTTTTAAAACATTTCGCTTTGGTAATTAATTTAATTTTTTGGTCAGTGCATAATTGCTATATTAGCTGTGGCTGGTTAAGCTGCTGCCCGCGCTACCCCTCCAACCCAACCGACTGCACAAAATTTGCCAAAGCCCCCCCCCCCCCCCCGCCCGCGTTCCCTGCCGCTTCGGCTGTAGTTATTGTTGTTGTTGCTGCTGCTGCTGCTGTTCTGCGGTAGTCAACACGCCGACAGCTTTGCTGTTGCTGATGTTGTTGCCGTTGTTGGCCCGATGTCGTGATCAGCCAGGCAGTCAACCAGCTAGAGTATATATATATTGTATATATATACATATATATAGTCATAGTCATTCACTCAGGCAACTCAACAAGCAAACAGAGCCAACGAACGACACAATGTTTGGGTGTCAAATTGATAATCGCGTGAGTTGTTATCACAACAACGTATAAAACGCACACACACACACATACTAGCAAGCGTATGTTGTGGAAAAATGCATTAGCTGTCCGTCGCCACATTTTAATGCAATTTAAAAGACGAAGGGGTTGTTGCTTGACTGACTTTAAGCCACGTTAGCGTGTGTGTGTGTGTGTGTTTGTGTTGTTTGGTTTTTTTGTGTTGTAACCCAAATATTGCATTATTGTAATATATAAAGAAAATGTACCGTTTGTTCGCATAATTTGCTATCGCTTTCCGTAAATCGCTGGACATGTTCAAAGCCCATTGAAGCGCGCTTCTCGAAAAAACAACAAGAAGAAAAAGAAAAAAAAAACCAACTAGCTGCCTGCTGACTGAGCTGGCTACAAAATTGGCTAACTGGCAAGTCTTTATTGGTACGACTATTACTGTGGTCAGTTATTTACAGCCTTGTGCCAAAAGGGGTTGGCCAAATTCGTGTTGTTGTTATTGTTTAAGGGCGCTTTGCGTTAAGCGCGTTTGTTTGCTCACATGTCCGGATGAAAGGTGCAGATAAAACGCAATTACATGCGATTATCACGAAATATGTAGCGAAAATTATGAAATATATAATTTACAGTTAAAAAGAGCTGCTGCTGCTGTGTAAGTCGCTTGCGTCGTTGCTGCTGTTGCAGTTGCATGTCTGTCAGTCAGTCAGTCAGTCAGTCAGTCTTGCTGTCTGTCGCCTACCGATGCACTTTTCAAACATTGTTGTTGTTGTCTTTTGGCTTAGGGTGTGTGCCAAACCATAAAAATGTTGTTAAACACACAAACACACACACACACACACACACTCAATCCTTCCATATAGATGGGGCGAAAAGTGGCCGTGCGTGTGTCGCAGTTGATGTTGCAGTTGCATAAAAAGTAAACAAAATTGATTTGAAAATTGCGCAAACAGTGAACTTAAACCACAAGCAACCAAACGGGCCAAAAGCGGGCCCAAACAGCAACAACAACAACAATTTGGTACAGTAATGCACACATTATGATGACGACAGCAACAATAAGAACAACAACAGCAACTCAAATACAAATATAAACATAAGCACAAGCACAAACAAACACTATAAAACACACACACACAAATACAAACAAACAAACATGTATAACATGCAGGCAGGCGCACTTAAAAAAAAAAAAATATGAAACAATCGCGAAAATTGACTAGTTGCAAAAAATATATCTTCTATAAGTTCCCCAACCCCAGCGCCAACAGCCCCACTTTCAATTCAAACTTCAATGCCAGCACACACACACACACTCACTTATATATGTATATGTACTTTGCCTGTTTCCGTGTCGTTCTGTTTTTTATGACGCCCAACATGTTGATTTTGGCTTAAATGTTTTGGGTGTTGTTAAAACGCAAAAGTAATGTGCAAATAACGGTGACCGTGCCCTCAGCGCGCAATCTATCAAGTGTTAATAAGCGGGCTTCAGCTCCAGATAGTAGTGCCTTGGTGCTTGGTACTTGGCAGTGTAATGCATATATTAGCCCAACCGGTTGTTGGTATTTATTATTATTATGCATTTTGGTACTCGGGTGCAACTGCATTCAAACAGTTTATGGCATAGAAAAACATAGGTTTATGGCATAAGATGAAAGTGTTCTCAAGCAGAAAGAAATAGACCTCAACTTATCGAATAACTAGAAATTGTTAATCTTAAGATTTCTTACCGAATTACACATTTTATAATAAAAACAATATATTGTGTTATAATTCTGTCCATACTCTTTGCTTCTTCTTTAATATAATCGTCTGAGATAACCGCAGTATTCCACTTGTCTCACTTTTCACTTTTCCTTAAGCTTAAATCGGTTCATTAATCTGTGTCGGCTGACCGCAATTATATATATACGTTGCATATATAGACAATTCACAACAATGTTGCTGATGTTCTATTTTAAGAGCCCTTCTCATTTTATTGATATATGATAACATTGTCATTTCAGGGCAAATGCATTTCAATGAACTACCAACAAATCGTCAATATGGGGGTATTAGCTCTGTTGGAGATGTGGGCCTGTTGCCGCTAATCAGCTTAGGGGCAACCTCCATGTCCTCCTCCTCCATCAGGTCTAAGCTATTGTAGTGCATTCAGCCAACTGCTAAATGGATTTGGCCCTTTTAATTAGCAAGAAAATGCGGCAAATGGCAAAATAACATTGAATAGATTGGTATGCCAACTAAACTGACTAACAACATTCACCTCTAAACGATTTCAACCTTTAGGCAAAACTGCTTGGAACCATATCAGACTGCCTTCTTTTTTCCTAAGTTTCGGCTTTTGGCAGTAGTTTTATTTATATTTTTTTGTAATATTTTTGGTGCCTTTTTGGCAGCATTTGTCTCTCATATAAATCAAGTGTCTGTCATGCAAATTCGCTTAATAAAAATACGGCAGTAAATTTCGAAACATTTATAAGCGGCGCAGCATTGACCTTCTGCCTCATAAATCACATTGATTATTATTTAACTTTAAACCAAACAATATGTTTAAACATTTTTTTTAGTTGTTGCTCTTTGCTTATCAGACCCAGCAGCAGCTGCACAAGGTTTTGATTTTACACAAACACAAACATTATTTATACATGTTGATATATAAAAAAAGAATATATAAAAAAAAATACAAATACAATAGTGTTATAAGTGTCATAAATATAGTATGTTGTATATGAAGACAGAAAGTAACAGCTGCAACCGATTTTCTATGAAATTTATTTCTAATAAAATAAAAGAGTGCTTAAATTTTGAGAAATGCTCTCGACCACACGACGTTTTCAATAAAAAATGTCATAAAAAAAATACTTGCCTTCGCCTATCAAATAAACCAAAATAGACACATAAAAAAAATATTTATTAAAAAAAAAAGAAAGAAAGTAATATTGCTCAGTGGATAGTCAAGGGTTCATATATGAAACATTTGTTGAAAGTGTGCATATAAAAAAAAAGTATATTTAAATTTTTTAGAACTTTTATTGTTTTTGTATGTACAGTGATAATTAATTTTTTTTTGTTTGATTGTTGCTATTTTTTGGTTAATTTCAAGTAATTTGAACTTGACCTTCATGATTTCAGCGTCTCATTTGTCGTTTGCTTGTAAAATGGCCTATTAAACACACATTATAAAGCTATAGTTGTCATGTTCGAATAACATATGCGGGGGCTGCGTCAAAAGTTTGCCAGAGTTGAGCACACAGCAGTCGAAAGATGCCAAGGCGAATGCCTTGAACACGCCACCAAAATACAAAAAAAAAAAAAAAAAAAAAACAATACCTAAACAACCAAATGACTAATTTCTTTGATGATTGATGCTTAATATTTTTTTTTTTGCTGCTGCTGCTTTGTTGATTAAGATTGCTAGCGAGAAAATTTAAACGTGGCGATTGGTCAGTTAGAAAAAAAAAAAAATATTAATAATATATTGTATATGATGTGCCAATTTGAGTAGTTTTAATGTGTAAAGTTATCGTCTACAACGTGCAGATATATGTAAATTAATTTATATACATATGTACATATATATCGTCTGAATGTGTCACACTCACTATAATAAATCATAAATGTTCATATGAATCTTAAATAGTTGTCAGTCAGCTGGCAGCGTCATAATTTACAATCAGTTTGTTATCCAAGCTGGATACTGTTTTTTTTCTTTTTATTTAACAACAACAACAATAGCTCCCCTGCGAGCTTGTCCACTTCAAATGTGTGAATAATTTTTATTTTATTTTATTTTATACTATATAATTCTAACATATTTTTCCGCAGTTTTTATAGACATTTAAATGAATAATGTTTTCGTTTGTTTCGCTGTCGTTTTTATACATTTTTTTTTTGTGTTCGCTGTTTTTTTTTTGTTTTCTCATTTCTGATTTTTGGTTTATTTCTTGCTTGCTTAATTTTGTTGAAGTGTTCATTTTGTTGTCATGTTGTTTCTATGCGCCGCGCTGAGGTGATTTACTGCCCTAGGATGCCAAATCTTCCGCCAACTTTGCTAGTTGTATCGAAAGTTAGCAAACTAAGAAAATCAAGTTGGAAATAGAATATTTAAAAACGAATTTAGTGGAGAGAAGCTAATATAAGAAACGAATAATCAAGTTGTGTTGAGTTTCCTTTCAATTTAGTACTCAATCGCTTTCCTTAACAAATTTAGCTTATTTTATTAGAATCCGTTTGAAATTTATTCAAGACTCTAAAGCTGCTGCCTTCCATATACGCTCTGCCCAAGCCAGCTTCACCAAATTAGCCAACTCAAACGCCAGACATAAATAAAATTAATTAACTAACACAGTCAACGGATTGACAGATAAAAATGAAGAAAAAATACAGCGACTAATGCTTGCAGTTTTTTTTTTTCAAAAGTTGTATTTTATTTAAATATCAATTTTATAAATGTCTTTATAGTAGAATAAGCCTTATCTGATTAAACAATTAATTAGCATGGCTTTGTATTGTGTACGTCCATGTATTTCCACATGCTGTTGGACTGAAAGGCATTTGAAAAGAAAAAAATAAGATACAGTCTTACTTTATTACAGTCAATACAAATCTGCATAGATTGTGATCAGCATTGACGCAGCTAAATTAAATATACATTAAGAACGGTGCGATGAAGTCGACAGGCGGCACTTCATCATCAAAGTATCATAGCAGCAGTTTATAGTGCAACTCTGGGATTTGTATGTTCATTTGTATTCCATCGGAACTGGAACTATTAAGAGCCAAAAGAACCGTTTTAGCTAAACACAACAAACTTTGCTTTTCGTTTCGTTTCGTTTTCATCAAGTTGTGTATTTTGTTTGAATTGCAATAAAATCAAATTAAATACGCGACAAAAATGCAAATTATTTGTATGATGAGGGGAGCGTCTACACACATAATTTGTTAAAGAACTCGCCAAGAACTTCTAGGCAGCGAGACTAGAAAAACCTACTAACGATATATGGTAAAGATAGAAAATAATAAAATAATAGTAAACGACAAACTTGGTAGTAGGCGCAAAAATAAAAATAAAACTTGATGAAGGTAAGAAACAAAAAAAAAAACATAAACACTTAAAAGAAAAATACAACAAAATTGTAGTTAGGTGTGGCATTTCAAACGGTTCGACGCCTCGCAACGTGACGCGGGTCGCTATTGTTGTTGTTGTTAATGTTAGTTGTTATTGTTGTTGGCTTTTTGCCCGCAGTAGTAGTCCCAGTCCCCAGTTCCAGCCATACAGTGCGAGTGAGAGACTTCAACTTAAGGAAAGACTTGGATTATGAACGACTGAAATATGCAAATTTATCTACAAGTCTCACATATGAACTTATTAATACATATGTATATATGTTTATATATAGATATTTATTGTAGACTCGCGTATATGTATAAATTTGAACAGTTTTGTGTTGTTGCTATTCTTGTGTATATTAATTTTTTTTTTTCATTCGTATTTTTTTTTTTAAATTGCTTGAAAGCCGCATTTGCATAAAAAGGGTTGAGTAACTGAAGATTAACTGGCAGCAGCAACAACAACAATCAGAAGCAGCAACCAGCTACGGGTGGGGCTTCTTTGTATAGGGTGGGGCAGGCCAACGAAACGCCCCAGGTGTTAGCCCCAGTTCCCCAGTGTGCAAAAACTTATTTGAGCAATCAGCATTTGATATAAATTATTAAACAAACTACATAATACCATAATCAATGTAAACTGTAAATATTATATGTTTTACAAATATCTTTAAAGGCAGCATTCCATCTTTCAAAAAAAAAAAAAAAAACGCTGCTTATGGCATATGTAAATATGCAGAGTATTTCAAATATTTGTGTATTTATCAGATCAAGATTTTTATTTGTGTTATTCATATTTACTGTTGGCTGTAAATTCTGCACTGCTTTCAAGGTGTGTGCCCGTTTATTTTTATTTTTTTTTGTATTTTGTATTGTAAAATATTTATTATCATATTCAATATTTATACTTTATTATGCAGATAAGCAATCACAATATTTATAGTGCAATTGCACTCGTTAGACACACACACACACACACACACAGTCACGCACACCTTGGTGAATGTGTTAAGATGCATTCAAGTCCACTCAAACGAATGCAATAAATTTTCATGCTAATGAAATCATCATTGGCACCCGATTTAAAGTGCGTCTATTGATAAATAATGCATATTTCAAGATTTCAAGAAGTTAAAGTAACAGACTCGATAGCCACCTGTGGACACCTGTTGTAGTTAAGAGAGAGAGCGAGAGCGAGAGAGGAAGAGAACGGGAAAAAACTTTGCTTCCTGGTTATGGGTTGTTGATTCTTGGCAGGCTTGAGTTCATTGGCATTTGGCTGGTAAGTAAGAATTTAGACACATGTGACTCACGTCCTGTAACGTCCTGTCGTCATCTGTTTCTGTTCCGTTCCATTCTCTTCTGTTCTGTTCTGTTCTGTCAGCTTAAAGACAAAAGGACGCTGTTTGTCAAAAGGTTGATGACACCATGCCAAACAAAAAGGCGTTTAGCCAATTGCGTTTACAGTTGCTTGAACTAGTTCCAGTTTAGGACTCGAGCGAGAGAGAGAGAGAGGCACGTGGCCGAAATACAAAGGGTCGCAAACATATTTGTTAACTGATTGCATAAGACTGGCAGCTGGTCGGCCCAGCCAACATACCTTTTTGTTGTTTGCCGTTGTTGGCAAAAATCATAAAAATATTTATGCAAATTAATCATTTAACCCAAATGGACCGACAACAACTATTCGATGCCTTCTTGTAAATGCGCAACACGCGCTCAGACCGCTACAAATTTTCATTTACAACAAAACAAATTATGGCACACGGATTAGCATAAGTTGTAAGACAGCCAACTTTAAACCAGGTTCAGGCCTAGGTTGCTGTTGTTGTATATATACACATACATATATATATGTTCATGTTTTTTTTTGACCTGCCAACTAGTCGTCAGTTTGGCTGCCAAAGCGCACAGATCCAATCGACGATCGACTATATATGGACGCGGCCTGATAAGCTCTCCATCTTTGTAGTTGGCACGAAATTCCAACTCATATTTATGTCAAAATCTATCAAAGCTTATGTCGCCGCAAACCCAAAGACATTAACATTGTAGATGCAGACACCGTTAGGCATAAACTACAATGTTTGTTATGTGTGTACGAGATATATAAAGTTTGGCCTGGTATAGTTGGCTTTAAAATCGGCTTAGGTTGACAGTGCCAAACAATGTGCCGCTCTGACTGGCCAAATCCGACAGTCAAATACACAACAAGATACAAATGTATCTATTTACAAATGATTTAAATGATTCTTTGATTCGAGCTAAATATTCCCAAAGCAGCGAGTAAAATCCAAAAATTCTGAGTCAACTTCAACTTGCCTCCAGGCAATGTCGACCCGACCTGCAACAAACCGCATCTAGTATTTAATAATTGTATAGTATGAGTGCAGGTAAGTATATGTATTTACTTGTAAAACCGACTAGATTTGATAATTGATTCTTGTATATAATTGTTGGCAGTGTCTGACGTCAGCGTTAATTACATTAAATCTCTGTGGGACGGAGCCAGAACGGAGCACGACAGCAACAACAACAAAAAAACACTCGGAATTAAATTCGAGCTCGAACTGAATCATTCGATTGCACGTGGCTGATTTATAATAAGCCACAATACAATGTATGCACAAAAAAAAATATATATGTATATATATATATGAAAATATTTGTACGTTGTGCTGAGTATCGGCTTTACTTTGTATGTTTAGCATTTTGCACAGTTTTTTTGCCCAACAGCCTTGACCGTCGACCCCCGCCAACTGACTAAACTGAGCTAAAACCCCCCAACTCTTACTCCCCACCAATATTAATTAGCATATTTTACACTAATATGGGTCAGCTCTTATGCTGACAAAACTGGGCTGGGCTGGGAGGGTTAATGGGAACGAGTTCAATAAGTTTTAATTAGTTGGAAGGGATTCGAATGCCTTTGGGATAGTTTTAATATTCAAAAGATGATTTTTTCAGGTGTGTGGGTCTTATAAATAAAACTCTGCCAAGACTTTAATAATTTATTAATCAGTTAAGAATGTATTAAAGTTTAACTAATAGCAAACTCGATAAAAGAACGCTTAAAATTCCAATGAATAGAAATATTTTTAATTTATTTATTTAAAATTTATGTTATTTTACATTCTTTCATATAAAAAATACAAATTTTGACAGTTTTTTATGGTTTCTTATTTAGTTTTTGTAGATATGTTTATTATTACGGTTTATTAAATATCATATTTTTATCACAATCCATTCTCATACTATCCAGCTAAGATGCCAATGAATAGAAATATTTTTATTTATTTATTTAAAAATTATGTTATTTAAAAATACATATTTTGACAGTTTTTTATGGTTTCTTATTTAGTTTTTGTAGTTAAGTTTATTATAACGGTTTGTTAAATATCAAATTTTTATCAAAATCTCATTCTCATACTATCCAGCTAAAATTCCAATGAATAGAAATATTTTTATTTATTTATTTAAAAATTATGTTATTTAAAAATACATATTTTGACATCTTTTTATGGTTTCTTATTTAGTTTTTATAGATATATTTATTATTACGGTTTATTAAATATCATATTTTTATTAAAATCCATTCTCATACTATCCTTGATTAAAATTAGTTAAAACATTTTTGTTTTGTCAGCTTATTTTACTTAATATACTTTTACTAGTAATAACTACCAAGCTTAGTTGTTTATTTTGTAGAACTTTACCGACGGTTATCGTCATCATTGTCATTGGATTTGATTCCAAGTTTGTCGGTTAGTCAGCATTTTGGTCGTGTCAACGATTAACATTTAACGAGTTTCAAGTTCTCTCGATTGTTGCCCAGCCCAGCGACTAAATGCAATGCCCATTATAGGGTTAACATTTTGGCATCGACTGGGTGTGTTACCCAGTTAAATGCTTATGTAAGTGTATTAGTTTGCTGGAGAGCTCTATCTATATAGTACCTATCTATCCAGTAGTTGTCATTTAGTTTACTATTTACTGTCACGCTCTCAAGTGCGCTTCAAGCTTCAAGCTTTAAGCCGACGATGGGCACAAATAGTTGACCAGGGTTGGGCTCACACGTGGGGGTTTGGCAGTCTGATGATGTATTTTTTTTTTTGTTGCTGTTGCCATGCAATTAGTTTAACAAAGAGTCGTTTATTTATTGAATATTTGTTAGACAGATTTATATAAATTAATGTAATATGCTTTTTTTTAACACCTTTATTTTATATGGGTTACTATATATATTCAACAGTTTCTTTATTCCTTGCTCCAAAATGCAGCTGCTTGAATACTTTTTTTTTTGTCCCCAGCTGACCAACTTAAGCTGCAGAATTTGTTGTTGTTGTTGTTGCCATTGTTTGTCAAACGTCAAGCGGCTGTAAAGTTGACTAACTTAACAGTTCCAGCCGCCGGTTTGAGAGTCAGTTCAGTATACGGTTCCAACAAAATGACACACAAAAAAAAAAATGAAAAGCAGAACGAAAAATTGTCTGAGGCTGGCGACAAAAACGCGGCGTCAAAAGCAAACATTTTGCGCGGCACAGTTTTGATTTATGAGCTGAAATTAAATTAACTGCTGCAGCTACAACAACAACAACAACAACAGCAAACCGGCAGCCAAAAGAATTTCCAACAACAACAAGAAAGATACAATGCCCCAAGTCCAGTTCCTTCAGTTGCTCCAACTGACAGCATACCGAAAAATAATAACAATAATAATGAAGAAAAATAAAAAGAAATCAACAGAAATTGTTACTATTTTTTTTTTCTTTTTTTCTTTGACCATTTGCTGACGCGGCGGCTGCTGCGAAAAATTGCAAGCGGCAACATTTTCGGAACCACAAGGAAACAAACCAATTGCCATGCCATTCCCGTTCCCGTTTCCATTTCGTATACGATAAACTCAAGTATAGATAAAGTATCGTAAGTATTCGTTCGACGTTGTGCATGTATGTGTGTGTTTCTGACTTTTATAGTAGTTAACATTTATATATATTTTGTTTTTTTGTATTCAACTCGCTTATCGGCATAGCGCACAAAATAAAGTTGTATGCATTTTGCTTGCTTTTCATATCAGAGAGTTCCAGAGCCAACAACAACGCAACACAGCTTCAACTTGTGGCGTATCTATAAAATGCATATCTTTTGCTTATGTTTTTGGTTTAATTTTCTGGTTTCTTGTGCAGCACATGTGCGATATATACATATATAACACAACAACAACAACAGCTCCATATGAACGTACTTAAAGTCCCGAAAGCTGCACAAAAAAAATAAATGTGCGTGTGCAATTGCTGGGGACTGTCTTCGCCCTCCTCTCTTCTACTCCTCTCTCTCTCACTGTTTGTGGCACTTGATGATGATGTTGTTGCTGTTGTAGCTGTTGAGGTTTTGTGGAGTTTGTGTTGTTGTTGTTGTTGGAGTGCCCTGTGCCTGCTGCCATCAGAGTTTTGCAGTTTTATTGTTGGGCCATTAACTCGAGAAACTGCGCTTGGGCTTTGGCGCGTTGCACTTTTTGAAAGTCTGTCTCTTCAGTACAGCAATTTTTGTTGTTGTTGTTGTTTTTGTTGCTTTTTTGTTGCTTTTTTGCTTATATGCTACAATTTATTTTTATTTTCCTCTCCTTTTTGTCAAGCTGACTGCCTGACAACACTTTGCCAAAAGGTTTTTGACATTGCAACATTCGAAGGTCTTCGGCAACAGCAAGAACTAGTTCTTTATTGAGCGAATTGAGTTTCTAGCAGAGTTTCTACTATATATAAGTTCATTTTCCACATGTTTTATGACTTATCTGATATATATATATACGAACTGTCATTACTTTTATGCGCGTATCAAATTTCTAGCGGTTTTTAACTGCATCATTGTTAACTGACAAGCCCGTTACATAAAAAAGAAAAAAAACAACTCTCATTAATTCTATAACAAAGCTCGTATTTAGATCCATTCATTCTCGTTGTATCTTGCTCTTTTTTTCTGTTTTTGTCTCTCTCTTTTTATCGCTCCCTGCATTTAGCTGAGAATGTAACCGTTGAGTGTAATTATACAATTCGCTTGTTAATCAACATTTTCCATTAACTGTTGTTTTTCTTGCTGCTGCTGCTGCTGCTGCTATAATAAATATTCCGCATAGCAACCGTACATATATTAATGTATAATAAGTATGAAAAAACAAGCCCCAAATGATAATGGCTACAAATTACATGGCCTTAATACAAATCCCTATTGACAGAGGCTAAGCCGCCATGATATTTGTCTAAGGTTTCTCATCTCTGCTTCTCAAAAATGTTTAAAAGTAGATTTTATTCAAAACTCTTTTCTACATTCTTTTTTTTTACTCAAACTAACGTTTTCATCAACTAACTTTCTAGATAAATAAATGTTTTTTATATTCCGATAAGATTACTTTCATAATGGAATTCAACTGTTGGGTTTTTTCCGAAAATAATATCAATCTAATGTTCACAATTAAACAATATTCCCACATTTTTACTATAATTTTCAAGCGTTCTAACATTAATAATTTATACTTAAATTTTTTTTTTAGCTTTTTTTTGGCAAGTTTTTTACGTACTTTTATCAGCACTTGACTTTAAAGTTTAAACTAATAATTCATATGATAAAGTCACTTAATGTAACTGCTAATTCTTGACCATATTAATTACTAATAGCTCTCTATATTTAAACAAAACATATGTACTTTTGATTGCCTTATATGATATCTGTGCAGAACTTATTTGTGTTTAGTTGCAAGTTCGTGTTGCGGGGGTTGATATGGTTGATATGCATTTTACGTGTGTTGCACGAGTTGGAAAAGTGTGTTTTAATGGTCGTTTAGCACTTGTTATGTGCGGGGCCCGAAGCACGTAATTTTCTGATTTGCCAGCTACTATTTTTGCGGCGATTTTGAACTGCGCACGTAGTCAGTAGTTTTTTCTGCATACAAAAGACGCTAGCGTTTTTAGTCGCACTCATTTTTTTTTTGGTTTAAATTTTTTCACTGTGTTGTGTTTTGGTCTTCCAAGAGCACGGTATGAAGTTCCTACGAGTATTTAAATTGAACGTAGGAACTCTATACCTCGCTGATGGCAAAAACCAGGTAGCATATTTTAGAATTTTTTTTTTTTGAGTAGTATTTCCTCTTTTTCTTCCTTCATGTTAAATAACAGCTTAACAACAAAAAATCCATTTTTTTCCCTCTCTTCATTTCTTTGCTTTTGGGATTCTGTGCGCTTAGAGAAATATTTGATGATTTTGCACTGCTTTTCGGCGTCCTTCTCCTTTTTCTGCTGTTCTGCCTTGCCTTTTTTTTATATTATTTCCGAGTCAGTGAAATTAATTTAATTTTTTTTTTTCGCAAAAATATGTTAAACATTTTACGAGTTGAAATTTTATCAGAAATTTATGCATAAACTTTAATGGAAAATTTAATGGCCATGGTTGATAATTTTATGCAAAATTATAATTTTATTATTTTTGAATTTTTTATAGTTTATTGCGTGGTTTTTATGGCTTTAAAACTGAGAGCTTGCGGATTTCAAAGTTGTTTTTTTTATTGATTTTATGGCTTTTTAGTAAAATATTTTTATGATTTCAGTTCAGTTTATTTGGCATTAAAATTTTTTATAAAATTTCACGTCATATTTCATTAACGTTAGTTAAGCACATTAAAAAGTGTATAAAACATTTTATATTTGGATTTTTGCCATTTGGCATTTGAATTATATTAACTGCATTTTTTTTAAAAAACTTCAATTGTTTACGAAATATTTGAAAGCACGCAAAAAACGTCACGTCGGCAACACGGAGCGATTTGTAAACGTTTAGTGGCAGCTCCAAAAGCGAACTGAGAAAAACGCAACAAAGTCGCACAGAAAATAACTCGTAAAGCGCGCGGCGTCGACTGCGGCTGCGCGGCGGCGTCGCTGTCGCTGCTTTGGCCGCGGGATCGCCATATATATGCGTGTGTGCTTGTGTGTGTGTGTGTGTGTGTTTCTAAGTGTTTGCTGCCGTTGCAGCGGAGAAGTTGCTTATCTGCCTCTGCTGGTGCTGCTGCTGCTGTTGCTATCAATCGATAATCGTCAGATTAGAAAACGTCGACGTTCACTTGAGCACGTTGGCAGCAGCAACGGGGAAGCAGCAATAGCAGCAATGGGCCCCCCAATCGCAGTCAACAGCAGCAGCAGCAGCGCTACAAGTGCAACTCGCTCACACAAACACACACGCGCACACACACCCACACGAAGGAGCGAACGAACAAACGATCAAGAAATTCCAGTTAAGCAGCAGCGCCACGCTACGTACCGTTTTACCGTTAACACAACTGAACGCACTCGCCGTCAATAAGCGACTGAGGCCACAAAGCTACAAAAACACCCGAAGCCGAAGCCGCTTGTCGGTTTGTCGCTGCCGCTGGTTGGTTGGTTGCTGCTGCTGCTGCTACGTCGCAGCGCTGCCGCGCCACTGTTGCTGTCGCTGCTGCTGCTGCTCTCGGTGGTGGTGGTGGTGGTTTGTTGCCCTCGTCGAGTGTGTTGAGTTGAGTTTGCGAGGCAGTTGTTGCTGCAGTAGCAGCAGCAGCAACATGCCGATGCAGTGGCTTCGTGTTTTTTTTCCTTCTTTCTTGTGTGTGTGTGTTTTTGTGTAGCTTTGTCGCTCACGCAAACGCAAATATGACGCAAGCGAACGGCAAACGGTGAAAGCTGTTTTTGGTTGTCGCTCTGAAGTTGCTTTTGTGATGTTGTTGCTGTTGCAGTCGCTGATACTTCTACTGCGGCTGCGGCTGCTGCTGCTGCTGCTGTTGTTTTTTGCGTAGGCGACTCGCACGCGTTGCCAACTCAATTAATAGCAAAAGCTAAAAAGCAACTCTTAATTAATGAAAATTAAATAGTTACCAAAAAGCGCACACATTTCAAGGCCAATAGCAGCAGCAGCAGCAGCAGCCGCAGTAATAACATTCGCAGCAGCCGAGTAACAACAACAACAACAACAACAACAAGTAGCTAACATGCTTTCGCGAAGGGAGTTCGATGATCTGTTTACGATTGTTTTGCGCGGCACCGTCGATTTCTTGTTGTTTGGTCGTTGCCTTCACGAGCAGCATTCGCAGCGGCAGCAGCAGCAATCGTAGGCCTTTACAACGTTCGCAGCGCAGTCAACGTACGCTATGCAGCATTGCGTATGTACAGTAGCACAAGCCTCAAGTGTATTTTCACAATGATAAGCAAACACAGGAACATATATGTATGAGTTTCGTATACCATACGTATGTATGTTTGTACATACTACATCTATGTAGTCATAGATATTTATCTAGATACGCGCGCTCGCTTGTCTGCTGGCTTTTGGCGCTTTATTTTGTTTCGCTGCGGCCGATGCCGACGCCGCCGCCGCTAAAGTAGAAAAACAATATTTGGCGCCTTTTTTGTTTCTCGTCGAGCCGATTAACACCTTAAAGCCGTTGGCCGTTGGCCGTTGGCTACTTGGAGGCCTATTCAAACGCAAATTTGGCACGTGTGCGCAGCAGGTGTTGCTTTTGTTAACAAAACTAAAAGTAACAGTAAATGTTATCATTGTAAAAAGCTTATTAAAATCAAAGCTTGCCATACAAAAGTCGTAGATACATATGTATCTTTTGACACGCTTGCTTTCTTTTTTTTTTTTGTTCCCTCCGCCAAAGTAAACAACAACAACGTTTTCAAGAGCAGTAACAACGTCTGTCTGATAAGGAATTTGGCGCGACACAAAATAAAAACCACAAAAAAAAAAACAACAAAAAAACAAATGTTTGACGCCTTTATTTCTCTGCCGCTGATTAACACCTCAAAACTTAAAGTTTTTTATTTTCGTCTTTTTGTGTCTATTATTTGGCAAAACTGTTGACACGTGTGTGCATTGTATGTTTAGAAGTTTATTTAACAACAATAAAACATGTGAATTAAAGTGGGAAATACCATTGAAATATTAAAGCTTTTAATGCCCATTTCATGACTCACTTGAATCGAACAGATTGTTCTCAAAAATTAAAGTTCGAAGGCATAAAAAGAGTACTTGATCTTCGATCAAATAAAAATAGAACGTATCGGTCGGATGACATCACACACACATTGCACAATTATCTTGAAAAACAAAAACAAAAACAAAAAATCATTCTCAAATTTAATTCAAATTGAAGTGCAATCACATTTTTACATGTTCTTGAGATACTTTTTTGGCGTGCGGATTTTTAAGTTTCTTTGTTTGTTTGACGGCCTGTCAGTTTGTATAAGAGTGTGTGTGTGTGTGTTTGTGTGTGCGAAAGTTTGCGTAGCTCTCAGCTCAACTTTTTGGCTGTGAAAAAAAAGAAGCATAATGAAATAAATGTTAACAATAACACACAAAAACAACAACAACAACAAACTGACACAGACAACAACCTGTTTCTAAGCGAATAGCATCTATATAGTATAGTTTATACACAAACACACAAACACACACACACCGACACATGCATATGTGAATTTTGTTTTGGGGGGTTTGATTTTCGCTTGGTTGAGTTGCTTTGTTGTTGGTTTTATTATTGTTGTTTGATTTCGGTGCGTTTTTTTGAAGGTCAACTTTTATTTTATGTATTTTGTTGTTGTTTTGTTTATTTCTTTTTTTTTTCACTTTTGGTTTGTGCTGTTTAATGAGCCGTTTGCGTGGAAAGGTGGGTTGACTGTGTGAGAATCGGGCTCTCATCCCAATGGACTCGGACGTTAATGTTAATGGTTATGTAACGGTCAAAAAAAATACAAAAAAAAAGAAAGACTTTAAGTCTACAAAGAATACATTAAAAAAAAGGAAAACAATAGAAATACCTGTGTGTTATTTTCCACTTAATTGCAAAGAATAAAATTATAAAGGATTTAGTAACAAAAAGAAAACAATCAAAGCTTTAAAAAATAGAGATAATTCAATGGATTTCAGTATTGAGTATAACTAGTTGGGAAATTTACTTTGAAAGCACATTAAAGCTCAAAGCTCTAGGAAATATTGTTTTCAATGGGTTTAATGTGAAATCCCTATAGAGTTTTTGACGAGGATTCATATAAAAATATCTAATAATAAATATCTTTCATTCTTCATACAATAAAGTAACTTTTGGCAAAAAAATCAAATTTATAAAAAAAAAATAATCAAAACCTATGATTGGTAGAGCTTTTCATGTCGTTCCTGTATTAAATCTATATTTTTTCTTCTTGAGTTAAGTAATTAATTCTATTGAAAAAAAGGTACAACTATCCTAGACCAATTTTCGGCGACATTTTTTTTTTTGCTGACAAATGAAAAATGTGACTTGGAATTAGTGCCAAATTGTTCCGGAAAAATGCCGAAATTAAAAAAGTATCTCCAAATCCGTAAATGGGGCCAATGTGTCAGTTAAAAATGACGCAATTGCCTATTGCCACAATTAATTGAAGTTAAACTAAAAACTACAAAAAAAAAACCTTAAAACGAAAAAGCATTTTCTTTGTGACCGACCAAAAAACAGATAGGAAAAAGATGAACATAAATTTGAAATTAATGGCTGACACTTCAGCGCACACACACACGCACACACACACACACACACACACACGCACACACCTTGATAGATTTATGATTATGCCTATTCATACATCAACAGTTCTTCTTCATAATCTATGGACAGGTTTTTTTATGTTGCTGTTATTGTGGTTTTTGTGTATTTATTACCACTATGTATTTATTTATTATTATTTATACTTAATATGCTTGAGTTGTTGAGTTGTTGTTGCTGTACGTTCAGTAACGAAATCTCTCCAAAAAAAAATTATAGTTTGTTTTTATGCGCTTAAGTGTAGGGCGTCGTTATGCGTGCATGTTTATGCATGTTTATGCTCTTGCGGCCGTATCCCCCATATACATAAATATATATATGAACGCATATAAATCTAAATCTCGACGCGTAGGTGCAGCCAAAAATCCAAAGCCAAAAAACAACGGCCACACATTTTCATGGCTCGTAACACGCCCCGTGTTTTTTTTTTTTTTTTTTACGATGGTCTTGGAGGTTATTTGAGAAGAGTTATAGAGTTGAGCTAACAGAAAGTTTGTAAATAATTTTATGTACTTAAAAACTTTTTATTTAAAGAATTTTGAATAAGATTTCAAAGATTTTATGAAATTTTCATAATAATAAATTGAACTTTTCTTAAATTCCTTTTTACAGGTCTGACTTTGTTCAAGTTTCTTTTTCTTCCGATTCTTATTCGATTTTAATGATTTGTTTTTTGTTTTTTGCTTTTTGATACCAATTTAAATAATTTTATGAATTTTTCATAATAATAAAGTGAACTTTTCTTAAACTTCTTTTTTACAGGTCTGACTTTGTTCAAGTTTTTTTCCCCCGATTTTATGATTTGTTTTTTGCTTTTTGATACCAATTTAAATAGAAAGTTCAATTATAGGGTATCTATTTGGTTTATCATTTACTGCGAAGCCAACCCAATTTTATTTGATTTTGTTTTCACATTGAATTTAATCCAGTCAATGAATTTCAACGGAACAATCGACAAACGCCATAAACTAAATCAGCTGTGAGGAATCCTACGCACAACAAACTAAAATGGATGGATCGTATGACGATTGTAATAACTTTCGAGTGTTCTCTCACTCTCTCTCACTCTCTCTCTCTGTCGCTTAGTGTGGTCTGACATCATTTAAATTTTTGCAACGGTTGCTAATTGCTTTTCAATTGCTTATCGTTCAGCGCCTAGTGTCAAAACACGGGCCACACCATCTGCGATTAAATAGACATATATATAGACATATATATGTGTGTGTACTTGTAGTATGCGAACCGATAAGATTGACGACCCTCTCTTTGAACTGCGCACGCCTTGTCTATAAATAAGTACAGTATAAACCGCCAAAAAGTTGCGTTTACGATAAACTTGATGGGCAACAAAAAAAAAAAAACAACAACTGTTTCTACACGGTTTGTGTGTCAGTTGCCGCCACACACAAGTTCTTGGCCAAGTTTTTGGCACAGTTTTGTTTTTTTTTCCTTCTTTTGATTGTCGGCTGCAAGTGCAAGCGAGACAGACGTACGGCAACGCCTACTAAAGCGTGTGTATGTATGTGTGTGTATTTGTAACACAAACATGGCAGTCTAAACTGTATGAGTCCTTAGCTCATATGGCCAAGACGAAGAAGAAGAAGTTGGAAAAAAACCACCACAAAAACCAGCCACGTTTAAAAGTCACAAAAGTTATGAACTACCCAAACGTTCCGTGTGTTTGTGTGTGTTAAGCATGTGTGTTTACCACCCCCACACACACACACACACACACACACAAACACACACAAACAGTTATTAAACGGTATATTGTCCTTATGGTCGCAACTTCCTTGACTTTGTTTTTGGGCATTTTTTTCGTTTTTTTTTATTTTGTTTTTCTTCCTATTGATTATTGGAGAGTAAACGAGAAGTTGCCTTGACCTTATCGTTATCCTTTTCTGGCTTTGAGTTAACCTCAACCCAACCCACCCCCACCCCGCCGATTCGATATTAGCTCCACCGTTCGCATTGCGTGACTTTTTACTATTTAGCTCTTGTTGTTGTTGCTTATTTTCATGGAAATAGCTCATAACATGATTTATGGCTAATTGCGCGTTGTTGTTGTTGTTTTTTTGTATGTTGGCTAAAGTGTTTAAGCCTTAACAGTGTTGCCAAGCTAAAAAAAGGCGAGTTAATTTTGAAGATTCTGACTTTTAACTTGAATTCGGCTTTAAAATATTTTTTGTCTCAAGTGTGACTCTTGGCCAAAAACACGCCTTTTCCCTTGAGTTAAGCATTTGCATACTTGACTTTTCTTCTTTTTTTTTAAATAATTTAATATTGTATTTATTATTAGCAAATCTTTTCAAAATATTGCAAAAATAAACACTTGGGCACAGCTGTAAAGGCTTTTACAACCACTCCAATTCGATCAATTGATCGGCCAACATGAGCATGTCAATCATATATATATATATATATCGAAACCAAGCCAAACTGAGCAGCATCAACAACAACAATTTGCAAATAAATTCAGCTGCTTTTCGTTTTTTTTTTTGCTGTTGTATTTGTTTGGCAATTGAAAGTCAATTGAGCGCCCTAGAAGGGCAGGGTGGTTGGCGAGGGGGTAAGGAGTGATTGCATTGAACTGCTTGCTTTTTTTTGGTTTTTTGGATTGTTGTTGGGCTTTTGGGTTTCGATCGCTTCGCCCATGTAAATGCAAATTCACGCAGTGCCAGCGGCCAAAAATGCCTTTTGGTTGAAGAAAGGTGTAAGAGTAGGGAAAAGGAAAAAGGGGAAAAGGGGAAAAGGGAGAGAAGACGGAGATGGAAGCATCAGGCATCAGCTGCCTGCATGCGTTTTAGCAATTTGCAAATTTACAAGTTCTACATACTGGCTGGGGAAGCGCATGTTAAATATCAAATTATGAAATGGCCAGCCATGGCGAATGCCAGCTGCCTTGTTGTTATTCTTTGTGTTGTTGTTGTTGTTGACTTCCCAGTGATTGCGATTTGCAATTTCAAAAGTGCCACACGGTGCAACATTTGTATGCAAATTGCGCTGGGTTGGCGAGAGTGTGTGCACGAATTGCAACATGTTGCTGCTGCCGCTGCTGCTGTTCAAGTTGTTATTGTTGCTTGGCGTCGTCGTCGTCGATTGTCGTCGCAACTTGCGGTCTGTTCGTCTGTTCGTCTTGCCTGCAAATAAAGAACGCATTGAGTTTTTATTAGTTTTTGATGATGCTCATAAAACGACGATGATAAAAATCTGTTTGCTTAAGTAAAGTGAGGCATTTAAAGAAGGCACAACCAGAGACAGAGACTCGACTCGACTCGACTCGTTAAATGTTGCACGGAGGGGGGTAGGCTGGGTTGTATAGAAATCTTAGCTACCACAGCTGGTAGGTGGGTCAATGGGAAGAGGAAGAAGAAGAAGGGTTGAAGGCAAACTATGAATTGTTTAATGGTAACTAACCGTTGCTAAATGCTATAAAAACGTCGCAAGTGTTGAGTTTTGTTGTTGTTGTTGTTGTTGTTATTATTTTTGAGTGCCTGACTTTTACGGCCGCCAATGGCAGTGTTTGTTTGTAGTATGTGATCTTTTCGGCCGGTCATTGGACTGACGACAACATGTGGCGCGCACTCAAAGAGTTATGATACTTAAAACTCAACACTTTAGCTCTCAAGTCATAATCGTAATTCCATTATGAGACAAATGCTCTTTCACTCTGTCTCCCTCTCACTCTCTCTTTTTGATAATCTAATCATTACAATTGTCGTTTCCCTTGATCAAAAAAAAGAAATCAGTTACTGGCCCCCCCCCCCCAAAAAAGGACATATAATAACAATAATGATGATGACCGCTGCATGTCGCACATCATAAAGGTGTAATACCGAGAGAGAGAGAGAGAGAGAATGTTTGTTGTTGTTTTTTCTTTCTTCTTCTGTCTTTTAAACAATTACGTTAATAGTCGGCAATGCAATAAGAACTAAAGCATTTTAAATGAACGTTTTAGCTAAATTAACATTGTGTGCGTGTGTGAAAGAGATAGCTAGATAGTGCCTAATCGCTAGACGAACTCAGCTAGACGCGCCCCCAATTGCCAATTGTATCTGTAATTGTATCTGTATCTGTGTCTGTGTGTGTGTTTGTTCGTCTAATGACACAACATTTCATTAAAAATAATTTCACTAAACATTTGACGTATTACGACCAATTGGCATTTCTAATAATAGTATGTGTGTGTGTGTGTGTGTGTGTGTGTGTACTAATCGTCAAATATGTATTTAGTTTTGTTGTCGCGCTTGTTACACATTCTCTTGTTGTTGTTTTTGTTGTTGCCTTTGTTGGCTCGAGGTCTTATCAGCTTGTATCGCTGTTAAAACGTTTTTAATTTCCTATCGCTGGCCAACAATCATTTAATTATAGTGCTTGAAATGTATATATGTATATAGTTGGCTGCAAATACAACAACAAAGCCGTCCGTACTAAAACGGGGCAACTAAGTTAAGTGTAAAAACCCAAACGAACTTAAAACGAATTGGGTGCTTTTACTAGTTCTTCTTAAATGATAACTAAGACCAATGTTTGATCCAAAATTGATTTTATTGTAGATCACAATCACACACACACACACACACACACACACACACACACACACACAGTTGAAACCAGCTGCAACAGAACCAAACATATTGGACTTGGGAGCAATCATTCAACAGTTGCAGATTTTTATTATTGAATGTCATCAAGCGAGAGAAAGAGAGAGAGAGAGAGAGAGGGAGAGATAATGCAGCTTGTTTGCTTATGCAGGACAGCGCAGACATTAGTAAGGGGCACCATGCACATATATATATATGTATATATGTATATGCCACAAAGTAGATATACTGTAAAAATTTTACTATTTGCTGTCAATCAATGTCAGTGCAAAAGCCGAGCCATAAACAATATCCGATTTCTGGCCACAGAATACTAATTAAATTACGCAAAAAAGGCAAAAGGCAGCTAAACAACAACAACAGCAACAACAGCAACAACAGCAGCAACAACAGCAACAACAACAACAGCAGCCAAGCTAAAAGTGAAGTGAAAAGCAAATGCGAGATTTTTAATGTTCAGATAAGCATACAATAACAAAAACACACACGCACACACATATGGAAAGGAAACTGCAGCAAATGTATCTGCCAGATACGAATGTTGCTGTTGTTGTTGTTGTTGTTGTTGTTATGCTCATGTTGCTGCTAATAATAATAATAATAATGATGTTGTTGCTGTTGCTGCTGCAGTTGGCCATTGCAGTTGCTAATTTTAAATGGCAACAACAACTTTTGTGAATTGAAGTTTCTTTGCACTTGTTGTTGCTGTTGTTGTTGTTGCTGTTGTTGTTGCTTGTAATATATTTTAATTTATGCTCGGCTGGCAATACTTTTGGCCAGCAGCAACACGGCAACAGCAGCAACAGCAGCAACGCCACATTTCAGGCACGCCTGTAAAATTGCGCGTAAATAAACATTAATTTTAATTTAATGAATTAAACACACACACACACACACACACAAGTATCAAGTATAAAGACATTGCCAGTGGAATTTTGAAAAAACCCCTTTATCCTTCGTCCCTAAAGAGTCAACTGTCGCTGCTGCTGCTGAGTCATTTTGGCACAAAATATATATATTTAATTTATATTAAAGTGTGTTTGCCATATATTGTTCAGTTTCCCTTTTTATATAGTCACCATACTCGCGAGCGGATTTTGTTATTCACAGAAAATTACTAAAATAAAATATTTAGTTGTTTTTTTTATGCTTTAAAAACTATATATTCTTTCGTTAAGTTTAGATTACATCAACTCATTATTATTATTAATAATTTTTATGCCTCTAATCGATGTAATCTAAAACAGTTACACCACACAGTTGACTGCCTTAATAAGCTTAAATACTACTCAACAACAGGAAGAACAATAACAATAATAATAATAAGTAATAATAATAGTAATCAACTGTCAGCATGTTAACAACATAATAATTAAATATGCAGCTAGCCAAAAACTATGCACAATTTAATTAGCCAGAGTTTGTATTCAGTTTTATTATTACACATATTTTTGTTGTTCGAGGGGAAATGAAGCCGACTTGTGCCACTCTCACATGCAACATTGAGTGGCTTTTGTTATCGGCCATGCATCGGCAGTTTGCCACGTTGCCACATTGCCACATATGCCGGGTGTTTGTAGCTGGTTTGCATTTGCAGCAACTATTTCCTGCCAGATTTTGCATAAATAATTTTTGATAATCAGAGAGAGAGGCTCAGGCACAAACATAAATTTAATTAGCCGCATATGCTGAATTTAATTAGCAGTAAGCTCATGAGCTAACTCGGTGCGTCTAACTGTTGCAACAACTGCAACAGCAACTTGCAACAGTTAGATTGCAGCCGTTGCAAGTTTAATTGAAATTCACACGATGCGAACGGTTGCCGCTCATTTGGTACGCCGCGGCGTACTGCGTTGTTGAATATTGTTTTTCATTATTATTATTATTATAATTCCTTTCTACTACTATTTTGTTGTTGTTGTTGTTGTTGCATAAGCAGCCTGTTGATACTGCTGGCATAGCTAATGGGTTACGGGTAACGGGTGTAAGGGGTGTATCTTGGCGAGCTGCCTCGGCATATGTGGCATGCATAATTAGCAGGCTAGATCGAGTTGAGTCCGCCGTCCGCGCATTATGTACAAAGAATTTTTTCATTTTCATTTCTTATTCATATTACAAACACTACAATAAATTTGTAATCAAAACACAAACACAAACACACACACACACACACCGAAAGAGATTTATCTAGTATGTGCCCCACTTGCTTCTTTTGTGTCTATTTTCTTCTATTTCGAATTTTATTTTATTTTTTTAATGAGCCATTAAGCTTAAGATTTCTGCGTTTAGATATGCCCAGAAGAAGCGCTGAGATGCCAGGGGGAAAAGGGAAAATATATATGATATTCAATGCGTTTTTCCACGAAACGAATTAAGTTATTAGATACGCCCGAGCGGGAAAACTGTGTGCCCGCGCATACAATCAATTTATGAGATTATGCATTTATGTTGTTCTCGGCAAAGTTGTTAAAAATTAAAATACAAGATGATCTCGACAAAAGTGAAACGAACTGCTTACTGCAACATGTTGCATTGATATATTGTACAAAATATGGTATGTGTGGCAAGCATGTGGGCGACTTTTCACACGCAACACAAGCCTGTCTGTCTGACAAGAAGCGACTGTCAAACAAACAGAGAATTGAAATCTTCATATATAGAAAATGTGCCCACAATTAGTGTCTAGGCAACACTAACAACAACAACAAAAACATTAATATATAAAGTTTTTTTTTCGATTTACAAACTGTCAAAAGTTTTGTTTATTTGTTTTTGGTATCATTATTATTTTATTTTTGTTGGCTTTGTGTTGATTTAAGCCAATTTAAGATGTTTCAGGCCTCGTTTAGAAAAGAAGAGTTGTTGAAATTATTTTTTTTGCGGTTCGCATTGCATGTGAAAATTTTTGTTCAAATACTATAATAATGAAAAATAATCAACAACACAAATAGTCTAACAACGAATCGTATTACAAAAGCAGTTAGACAAATAAACAAACAAAAACAGATAGCACATAGTGATAGACAGAGATAGCGATAAGAAGAGAGTTCGAGTGAGAGGGGAAGATTGTATGTGGCAAAGCAGACGGCCTGACGACAACTGACGCTGAATTATGGAGCCCGTGCATGAAAGTCATGCAAACTGACAGGCAGACAGAGAGACAACCTGACTGACAGACAGGCAGACAGGCCGAGAGAAAGATGGACAGACTATATTAGGGCAATGTGGGCAAAAAGGGCTAAAGGGAAAGGCCAGACAAACAAACAAATAATAATAATAACAAAATAATAATAATTGTTTGTCAACATTCGTTTAGCATGTGCGTCGCTCATATGTCGCATATGTATGTACAATCCATCTATATCTATATAGACTTGTATTCGAAGTACTTAAGCTGCAGCAGCAAAACAAAAAAGAAGGGGTGTTTGTGATTGTTGTTGCCACAATTGACAATTGTCTACATTTTGGCATGAAATGTCATGCACAATTGTATATATATATTGTATGTATATATAGCAAAGCGATTCTCCCATTTAAACTGCGTTTTGCGGTTGCCCGGACTGAGGTGAATGCCACACGGCATTCGAAAAAAAAGTATAACAAACTCGAGAATTGTTTCAACTGGCATTCAGCACGTCATTTGCTTATTCAATTTCATGACACGATGTTGACGCCACACACACATACATACATACATACATTGAAGCTATAGTCTCGCGTGCGTCACATAAAGCATAGTACAAACATTTCTCCAGCCAGCACTGCGATAATTGATGATAAATGTTGTATAATTTGACAAAAACACCAGCTGAAGAACAAACGAACCTGAATAGAAAAAACAAAATTGAAGCACTAAAACATTAACAGGGAGAAATATGTAGAAAAAAAGTGGCACCCGCAATTATCGGCTAGAAAGCATTTCCAAATAATTACAACACGTCACATGATAATAGAGTAGATGCAGTTTAAAACATATTATTCTTTCGAAAAAAAATATATTTAGTGGGGCGTGTCTGCGTAATTATGTATACATTATGAATACGAATATTCGTTGAATATTTAAACACACAAGCAACTGAAAATAGTTTAAAGTAAGTATTCACTGAGGAATTGCGTAAAAGAGTGGGAAAACTTAAACTTAAACTTATAAAAAAAAAATATGAAATGCATTTGAAACATTTGCTCAAATGTGCATCGGGCATTAAATATATAACGTATACGTCATACGACAGAATAAAACAAGTATGCATGTACATCATAACCTACTATAAGTTTTCTTTTTGAAAAGTGAAAAGTGTTGTTGCTGCCGCTGTGTGTGCATAGTGTCGATGAGTAATTGCCTCATAAAAATTATGTGGAAATTAATTTTCAGTGTTTCTTTTTTTTTTGGTTTTTTTCTTTCGGTGCACGCTGGCTATCGTCACCCTTCTTTCTCACCGACTCGGGGTTATTTATAAATCCATGTATATATAAAGCGCAAAAATAAAAGCAAACGAGCAGCAAGGCACACACACACACACAGAAACTTATTGAAATATGAATGCAGTTTGGGGCCGCTTTTGGATCGGATCGTGCGCGCTGTTGCCTTCGTTGCCGCTTTCGGGGGCACTTGTCGCAGTGGATCCACCTGCCAAAAATACACACACACACACACAGTTGACACTTTTGCCATGCACACCAACACCAACACCAATCCACCTCAGAGTCATTGCATTCGTGTGCTGTTGGCTTTCTTTCTTGTTCATTTCACATTGCTGCTATTTTTGGATTGATGCGCCTTCAAAGCCCGCGTGTTACGTATTAAAATTAGTATGCAACATTTTTGTTTCAACGAAGGAAAAAGACAACAACAACAACACAAAATTCATGTTGCGATGTTATTTTTATTTTAATTTTTTTTGTTCATCCACTCGCATGTTTATTTCTGATGCGTTTAAAATAAACCGTAAATAATCGCGTCGGACGGTCGGGCGGCTTTACAATCAATTCACTTGCACACTCAACACACTCAACACACACACACACATATACACATACACTCACATATGGTTATTTCGATCTGTGCGGTTATATTTATAACGAGTTGGCTGCCATGCACTCGTCGCAAAAACAAATTTCAAAATTATTGGTAATAAAAATCCACCTTCTCCTCCTCCTCCTTCCACACATCCCATCCCCCCTTCATTCACGCTCGCATTATGCATCCATAAAATCTTGATATTTAATATACGTAGTAGTATGTAGTATATTTTGAGTGCTATCTGCTGCTGCTGATGCGCGTTTTTGATGTGATTTTAAATATTTGAAAAAAAAAAAAATGAATTAGTATATAAATGTGAATAAGTTTAAGTTTAAGTGGGCACACAGTTGACATTTAGCTGTTGCTTTTGTTGTTAGTATCATTAATATTTTATGTTTGATATTTTATTATCGTTTTGCCTTAATGTAGCAAACGCGCTATATAGAAAGATATTTTAATATTCATGCAATTGGGCTTTCATTAAGCTTCTTAAGTTGCAAAAATGGACTATAACATAATAATAATATTATTTGTGAAGTTGTTTTTGTTAACAACAGTTTTGATAAGCTACAGTTTTATGGCTTTGCTCATGATTCATTCAACAACCAGAACTTTAAATTGCCATACAATAATTTATATTCTTATTTATTCTGCCCACACATTCGATGCTGCCAACTGAGCGAGGTCTTTTATTAATTTAAAATATATATAGGACTGCACATCGTATATAATATTCTTTAGTTTGCTTTTGGTTTGGTTTTGTATGTTTTTTTTTTTTGATGACAAATTGTCACGAGTGCATTGATGCAAACAACTTAAATGAAGCGACATGCTGTTGAAATGCTTGCACCGCCTTAATTCAGTAACCGTACTCCTGCTACCCCTTTCGATTCAACTACTACTGTCCATACTTTGTTGCATGCATGCTGTTGTTGTTGCTGTTGTTGTTGTGGTAGAAGATACAAATACGAAGTAGATTGCGTGCACTTGCAGATACTTGAACGTCAACGTCGTCGTCGTCGTCGTCGTCGTCCATTGTCAATTTTTGGGCTCGTCGGTGTTTTTTTTTTTGCAGCCATTTTCAGCTTGCTGTTGCTTCTGGCTGTTGTTGTTTTGTTGTTTCGTGTTCGTTGGCTCATCATAATGAACAATGTGAATGTGAAGACTTGAAAACTAATATGCCGGGCCATGAAAGGAGCACCATCCAAACCAAACCAAATAACGAGCAAACAACAACCAACAGCCAAAGTGACTAAGCCCGCAGACCCCAGAACCCAGAACCCAGATCCAAAAACCCAGACTCAGACCCAGCCCCAAGCAACAACAACAACAAAAACAACGTCAATGGTTTGGCTATCTGGCTACCTCTTTAAGTTGTTGTTGCTATTGTTGTTGTTGTAGTACTGCCTGCTATCGGATTACAACCCAAAAAACAAAAAAAAAAGGAAATGCGAGCGTCTTTGTTGCAATTGAAAACTGAGCTTGACATTTGTTGTTGTTGTTGTTGTTGCTGTTGTTGCTGTGCTGTTTTATGGATTGCCCGAAAAATTGAACTTCGACTGGTTCGGGGTTTCTGGTTCAAGCAGGCTTTGGCCGGTTACCGTTAGAATACCATAGCCATATATAATATATCCTAAGTTTTCTTTCACTGTCTGAGCAGAGTTTTTTTGTTGTTATTTTTTGTTAAGTTTTATTTGTTGTTGTCGAGTCTGTGGCATTTTTAGGTCTTCCTGGAAGCGTAAGCAATATGTCGCTGCGGGTGCGGATTCCAATTCTGTACGTTCTAAATTTTCTGCACAGATCGGCCGGAGTGGGTAGAGTAGTGCCAATTAAACGAGCTGGTTGTAAAACAAGAAAACAAAACTGAAAAAAAAACAAAAAAAAAAAACAAAACTGAAACCGAAACTGAAACTGAAATGAAATGAAAGCAAACGAAGCGAGTGGCATGGCAGCAATAATTCAATTAGCACTGTTTCGTTTCATAAAAGTATTAGTTGATTTTTTTTAATTAATGTGCAGTTATCATGCAATCCGATTAAGAGGCGACTTCACTTCAAGCTACACTCGACTCGACTCGACTCGAATCGCCTCAGCTCAAGTTGTTCTCGTAATTGCAATGTGTTTTTGTTATTTGTTGTCTAAGCGAGTTGCTGCTGCTGCTGTTGTTGCAGTTCTTGTTATCTGCCAAGAATGCTAATTATAAGATTAACCAAGAGAGAGAGAGGAGAGACCGTACGGTGTGCCATGAAATAGTAGTTGACGATATCTCTGGATCTCTAACTTGGTTGATAGCGCACACGCACAAGACAAAAGGCGGCAGTGTCGGCAAACTGTTGACAACAGTGTTGAGTTTGACTTTGGCTGGCAGTCACCAGATACAGATACATTTACAGATACAGATACATATACATAGATACAGATACAGAGAGATACCGCCTAAAATTGCCCACTGAATGGTCGTTCTCCTATCATCTAACTTGCAATATTTATTTCGCATTCGTTTTCGTTTTCGCCTTTGCCTTTGCGTTTTGCTTTTTTATGCATGAAAATGTTCGGTGTGGAAATGCAATGTTTATTTTTTTGAGAAATATGTTCGCAATATGTTTGGTAACACGCTTGAAGGAAAAATAACCAACGTGGTTGGTTGCCAGACACTTAGAAAGTCATAGACTTTAAGCCATATTGAGGTTTTAAGTCGGTGTATCGATATATATTATATATATATAGAACCTTTTACTTAACTAACCGGAAAGCTGTACAAACTTTATTTGTTTTACCCAAATTTGTGAGTAATAAACTTAACCAGTTTAGTTTAAGACAGAAATTAATTTCGAACTACATATAAAAAAAAATTATCTAGACTCCTCTCTCTTTTTTTTTTCATTTCAAAAATTATTGAATAACAGTTTAATGAGGTTTTTTTTTTGGGGCTGTTGTTCCCAGGCAATGCAATTCTATATGTTGAGACCTTAGCGCATATCGGCAAAATTATCAGCATCTTCATCAACAGCCGCCACAGCAGCAACAACAATAACAACAACAACAACAACAGTTTGCGGTACGTCACCCAATGCAGCATGCAGAGTTTGTGTGTGTGTGTGTGTGAGTGTGTGCCTCCTCTGCCACGCCTCTACTTTATAGCATCATATATACTTGAACACTTTTGAGTTTTCTCTCGTTTTTTTTTTCTTTTTTGTTTTTTTTTTCTTTTTCGTATGTCTCTCTGGTATCTGTCGTGTGCATCTCTTGAACTATCAATTTAAATGTCAGTTTAAATTGTAGAATTTTTCATTTCGTGGACTTCGTGCATGAAAACTATAAAATGTTTTTTATTGTTTTACGTTTTTTGTTGTTGTTTTGTTTGTTTCTATTCGTTTCGTTTCATTTTGAAAACTTTGCTTAGAGAGTTTTAAGAACGAGGCAAGGCTAAAAGAATGTATATGATATAAGTAGACATACATACATACTTAAAAACATATGTATGTATGTATGTATTCACATATAGAGATGTTTCGCTGATATGGAAGGGCGGGTGAGAGGAACTTTGGAGGCACTTTAGGCCATGGCTGACTCTGACTTGTTTTAGATTTTTGTATGGTTTTTGGTATGGTATGGTTGTTCTGTGCCTGTTGTATGGGGCTGGCTGGCTTTCAACATTTGACAGCAGCTGTCAAAAAAACTTGAAAGAGTTTTGCCGAGACGTCGACCGAGTCCAAGACTCAAGTCCAAGAGCCCAAGTAAAAGTTGCGATATATATACATATATACAACTATATATATATATTTGTTCTCTTTGTTATTGCCACTTGGGGCGTTTGCCCCTTTTTTTATTTCTTTTCATTTTTGGGCAAGTTACCAAGTTGTAGTTTCGCTTACCTTTTTGGTATGTTCAAAAGAGAGTTAGAGAGTAAACGGCAAAGAAAGAAAGACATGCGTCATCTGAAATGTAAGCAAAACAAAAGAATGTTGTTAGATATTTATATGTTATCATAAAGTATAGTTTTTAACAATAATGTCTAAAAGGTTCACAAAACTTTTGGCTCCAAACTAAATAGTGAACAATTAGACATTTTGTTTGGAAAGATGGCTTCATGCAATTTTAAAAAATTTTAGGTCAAATCGTATCCAAAAAGTTTTGGTATTTAAGATTTTGTTCCATTCCACAATAATTTTTGAATTTACAAATAGTTTGGGTTCCAAAATCAGAAGCATTTGGCAATAATAATAATAATAATAATCTCAAACTTAAAGTGTAGCAATGTTCTTTGTTTTAAAACATAATCATTATTGACAATGTTTATAATTATCTCAAATTTAATAGATTTCTATTCTCGTGTTCGTCTATCCATCACAGCTTGAAGTAATCTTCAACAAACTTTTCAAGAGAACGAAACAACTATGAAATGTTAGACAAATCGATTTCATTTGCCAACAAGACGTGGGCTATTAATTTGTCTGTTAAGTAAAGGTTTCGGAACTACTTTTGAACCGCTTTTAGCCTCTTAGCAACAGCACAAACACCACTCGACTGTAAATTCTCAATTGGGCTCCTTGTTCGACATTCGAATGGAAGTTTTTGTTTGTTCATGTGAATCATAAACTTTAAACGCCATCAGACATCTTTTGACAACTCGATAATTATCAAAACTATTTATGAGTCGACTTCAAATCAAGTCTTCACTCATCTCAACTTGACGCGGTTCGTTTTGCTTTTTTTTTTTGAATGCATTTGTTATTTGATTTGAATGGATCTATTGTTTGGTCACTTAATGGCTAACACTAATTGCAGCAGAATATCAAAAATATGGCAAAATAAATATATATTGAATAGAAAATATATATTTTTTTGTTGATATTTGCCAAAATGCTGACCATGTCAAATCAACACGTAATCATATTTGGCATTGATTGGAATTGGTTATGAGTGGTTTGGTTTGAAAATATGACCACAATGTATTTAATTAACTTGTTGTGTGTGTGCAATTAAAACGTCATTAAGTAATTATCGGCTTGGCATTATGAGAGGTTGTTTTGCCAAAAATGCAATGCGCCCTTGACACAAACCGAGGGTTAAACACGGAGAGGGCAATGTGCCAAAGTCAAACATTTAAAAAGCAGTCAAAGAGTCATAAGCAACCCCCTTTTGTCTCTCTTGTTTTTGTTGCCATTTCAAATTGCCAATTATCGATGAATTTGCAAAAATACAAACACTGACAAAGACTGACAATAAAGGGGCGCGCCTGTTGGCAGCAGCAGCAGCAGCAGCTTAAGCGGCTCACAACTCCCATGAACACAGGACGCTTGCCATGTCCTGTTCTGTCCTGCCTGTGTGCCTGCTGCCTGCCTGTCAATATTTTGCTAGTTGGCTTTTTTTGGGCTGGGCTCAAAGTGCTGTGCCATAGTTAGGGGTTAGCTATTTCACCTTCATTCTTGCCGCAATCCTGTCTTTGTTGTCGTCGTCCTTTTGCTGAATTATGCAAATCAAATGGCACATATCGATGTCAGTTGCAATATTATTGCTGCAATTCAGCATTTTGCCATGCGAAGCAATCAACGTTTGCCAGGCAGGACCACGCAGGACGAATGCACTGAGAAGAGGCGTGGCTATGGCATGTAAATAGAACTTGGGCGTGGTCTCTTCGCTGGTAATCCTACAAAGGATATATTGATTCGGTTGCCAACAGTTTTAAACGTTTCATGACCGTTACAAACTTTTCTTTACTTTCCAGTAAATTTCAAAGAAATTATTAATTGAAATCTGAGCTAGACTGCAGCTGCTTTTTTTTGATGGGCCACACCCCATCTTGGCTAGCCTTCTTTTGATTATTTCTCGTGTGACTGCGTCTATCAAAAACTTTTAAGAAATACACCAAAAAAAAAAAAACTGAAAAGAAAAAAATATAATTGAAAGGGTTTTGGCTTTTAATAGAGAAACCTAAGCAAACAGCAAAATTTCTTTACGAATCTTGTTTAGAGCAAACAGCAAATGAAAAAGAAATGAAAATAAAAGTTGAAATTAATTCAGCAGTAAATACAATTTACAGACAGGCATAATCGAAGCAATGCAAACCGGCTTCGTTGGCTGCTATTTAAAATTCAAATTACAAATCCTTTCGAGCTATAGGGACCTCATTCTGGTCCAGGACCTGAATCTGTGGCTGGCATACAGCCCTTTCATATTTCGGCCGTGGTCTTAGTTAAAATTCCGCGCACTGACACAAATCGACCCCGACGAATAAGCCTTTTCTCCCTTCCCCTTCCCCCCACCCCGTTCCTCATCTGCTCGTTGACTTTGCGCGCTCGAGCTGAACCCCTCGAACCTTGAGCTGATGTCATTGTCCTGGGATGTTGTTTGGTCTGCTTCTAATTTGAATATTTTTTTTTTTTTATATTTTCCTTCTTGTATCTAACTATCGTGAGAAAATTGTCAGCATATTGATTTAAATTGATGATTATTAACAGTTATGCGCATATTTAATTGCTGTCTCTTTGCGTTATCTCCAAGTTGCATTTGCATTAAGTTGAAGTACAAATATGCAAACGGCCGCAGAATTTGTCAAATATTTGCACAGCACCCGAACAAAACTGATTGACTGACAGCTATGAAATGGTATTTAACTGCAGCTTACAGTCCATTCTCTCTCCGCCTCCCCGCTAACAGCTGGCGTTCCATGGTAAAAGCAACTTCATTTACATGTCGCGCAGCTGACCCTTGTCTGCGTTGTCGCCATGGGTCGGGGGTCAAAATGCTGCTGTTGCTGCTAGTGCTGATTAGCTTAAAATAGAGGCGTAATTAGGCGACTCAGAAAAAGGTCGTCACACACACACACACACACAAAGACGACACTAAGGCGGCGTGCACAAAGGATCAAATGGTATTTATAGAGGTTCTACTACTGCTTACTACTACTGTGCCCTCTACTATCTAATTTAGCCTTAGCCGCCTTTAATATGCTTTCCCATTCCATTCAAATTTCCAAATTTCTATTCCTATGCCGCCTCCTATGGCTGACTGGCTCCGACTGCCCCGCTGTGCATTTGGCAGCGAGCGCAATTTCACCCCGAGTCTTATTTTGCATGTGGAGGGCATTTGCTGATGCCAGGCGTTGATGAATGCCCCACAGTGCCAGAGAAAGAGAGAGAGAGAGAGAGAGAAAGAACGCACTTGCTCCCAAAAGCTAAAAGCGTAAGCCAAATCCCCTTGATACCAAAAAAAACCAAAACCCCAAAAACCCTTCGAGCTGCTTAAATTCCAAACCAGGCAAACTGACAAAAAGTTGCTGTTTATGTTGATGTGTTGTGTTGTGTTGGTGTTGCATGTGGCATGTTTGCCTGTTGGCTCTTTGGCTGCGGCATTAATCAGTTGGCAGAGCCCGGGGGTTGGGCCCTGCCTTGCCTGCATGTCTGTCTGCCTGCCTGCCTGTCTGCCTGCCAAACTATGGGCAATGCACATGAGCAGCTCTAGCTCCCATCTACTATCTCCCTTCGGTTGCTGCTGCTGTTGCCTTATTATTTCACTGTAATTAATAAAGATTAAGCGTTGTGACACAGCCAACAGCAGCAACAGCAGACGGTTAGAACGAGGGAGCAGACAAGTCAACAACAAAGTCTAAGTAGACGAAAGGCAGCCAAGTTTTTCCACTGCAGTTCGGGTTAAATGTTTGAAACATTTTTAGTTCTTGCCCTGTAATTTTGGCGTTGACTTGATGCCATTGTTGTTGCTGTTGTTGCTGTTGTGCTAGTGGTGTGCTTTTTCGGCAGATGATTATGCACTTGACAGTTTCAATATTTAAAACATAACAAGCAACAAGAGAATAAGTGAAAAGATTAATGAAGCAAAGTTTTCTAGAAACTAGCAGACACAGTCAAATAACTATACAAATTAACGAAAAGAATTTTCGTAGAATCATTCAATTTATCTTTAAAACAAGCGCAAGTTGAAGTTGAAAACTTAATTCTTATAGACACAAAGGAATATTTCATATCTATTAATGAATGGACTTGATATTCATAGCATGAAACAAATCATAAAATCGTCTTATATGGTTGACATAAATCGTGTGATCTTTGTGTCTTAATATAAGCATCATAATATCATGTTGCACATTTTTTTTTGTTTTTTTTTTTTAACTTAATATCAACATAAACTAAGATTAATGCATTCATATATCACTCAATAGAAGACGAAACGAATTATTCAAAGCGAGAATAGAGAAGAAAATGAAAAAAATAGACTTTGAATATTTAACGAGCGATCTAATAACTGCGAGAAACATTATGAAAAATATATCTCAAATTGGGTCACAAAGTGCACTCACTACTGGGTGTATGTATCTAGTTATATATGTGTGTGTGTCTATGGAAATCGAGTCGTCGTTTTTATCGTTGTCGCCTTGTGGGCGCCTCATTCCAGTATCTCTGTATGTTTTTGTGTTGGTGTACTTATAGTTAATTGCACTGGTAATTAATAATGTTATTTATTAGACGAACTCACACACACACACACAGAGAGAACAACGATGACCTCACTCAAATGTGTGCGCCGACTCGTGCCCATCTTTGAGAGACATTTACTCGCTCCTCACCCCACACTTCGTCCTGTCCTGTGCTGTGCTGTATGTGTGTCATTAAGTAAATTAAGTAAATAAACATATGCCAGTACCGAGCGGCCCAACTTTGAGCCATAATTAATTGCCAGTCAGCCCGGTTGCTGGCTCGTTTTGAGTTGCGACTACCCCCAGCAATGTTGCCACTGCCACTGCCACTGCCAGCTGCCCCTCTTTGCACACTCATCTGCAGCCCAAAAGCGCGTTAGTTGTTGCGCCCTTTAACCAACTTTCGGCCACTTTGCTGTCCAGTATCTTGTACAGGTTTGTATGCGCATTTCAACGCCTTCATTTGCATGCGTTTTATGGCTTAATAGGTTGTTGCAAGAACTCTAGAGTCGTCGCTGCTGCTTATCTGTTCAACATTTTCGGCCAATAGATTGCTGATAAGCGGACATGCATTTGCATTTCATTGACGCCCAAGAAAGGGTCTCTTATACATACATACATACATACATATATCTGAATAACCCTTGAGGCTTGAGTTCAACCGACAAAATGTAGAAAGTTCAGTTTTTGTCTTGTGTTTTGGAGCAGCTTCCACGTAATTGCGTGAAGAGCTCAAGTTGGTGTTTCTTCCTTTCGGCCACGTTCGCGCACTTAACTTACGCATATTGCGGCACCTCATCAGATCTGTTCACTGGACACCAATGGGCACTTTAACAGGTCCAGCAAATTGAGACACAAATCGACAGGAGCGTCAGAAGCAACGTTCAATTTACTTTTATTGTACTAGCACGATTTATTGAAATTGTTTATCGATTGTTGTTGACTATATACATATATAAAAGAGAAAGTTCAGCGATAAATTGAATTTTTATTCTTGTTTAAGGCAAGACAATCTTATCTTAATTGCAGTGTATTTTAGTTTAGGCAAAAACATAAACTTCACGATTTACTTTGACACTAATGTTTGAATGATGATCATTTAGTTTGTTTCGAGATCAAACTCTTGAAACTTTAATTATGCGTTATTTATGATCATATTGTATAGCATTTTATTGACATGTTTATGGTTTAAATTGCTGTAAGAATAAATGTTGAATGAATGAATGAATATGCCATTTATGATAATCGCAATATAAACTTAGCCCGATTGCAAAAACCGGCTTTTGCGATAAGCTTAGCTTTATTCTATCTATCTATATATATATTAAACATAAAATTGACGATGGTTATATTTATTAGACGATTGGATATATGTATGTATAAGCTAACCTTAAGTTTTTATGGCTTTGTTGGCATTTGAAAAAATTGAGTTTCAATTATGCTAATCATACGATTGAGAGCCATTGTGCCAATTGGCAATGGATTTGGGCAAGTATTATACAAGTATTTTTTTTATATTTATGGCTAAGTAGTATTTATGTTTATATGAAGATATGTGGCAAAGTGTCTGCTCTGCCATTTAGTCAAACACGTCAGCACGTTTGTCGACGCTCGTGCCGGCCCCATAAAACTGTTAATATCGATAACAAAATATATATATATATATGTATATATATGTGTTAGTTGTGATATCTAAAAGTGATATCTATTCGCTGATCGAAAGGCAATTGCATTTGCTAAAACTTTGCCCGTTTCTAATCTCAACTATTTTGCATATTTACAAGTATTTGTTCAGTCTATCAGTGTGTCAGTTTGTCAGTGTGTCTGTCGGTTAGTCCAATTTTATGTTAATTGCATGGATCTATGAAATTAATACTTTTTTTTATCGCTTGCTCAATCGCCGCGAACTTGTAGCTCACTTGTTAGCTGTAAATTAAGTTGACAACTTGGCCGCTGCCGCTGGGCACGGTCTAAAACGGCTCAAGCTGGCCAACTCAGTCGAGCAAGTTTTGTTTTTGGTATTGTACAATTGCAATTCGATTGTTGCACAGATAAATCAGTTAAAGCACTGCACTCAATTATGATTTTATGATCAGCTATGCAAGTTAGCCAAGTTAGTTGGCAAGGGCACTCAGTAAATAAACGTTTACAGCTCTACATGATGATGATGATGAATTCAATTGACCTTTTCTCTCTCTCTCTCTCTCTCTTTCTATCGATGTGTGTGTGTGTGTGTGTATTTGACAGGGCCGTCATTTCGTCAGCATAGTTGTTGTTGGGTACACTTTGCTACGCAAATAGTAGCCACTATTTAAACGAGCTAAAGCAACTGCTATTAGCTGTGAGCCAAGGCTTGGGCCTGGGCCAATGTTTGTCTACGCTTCGCTGCCTACACACCAAACCAAGCCAAGCCAAGCCAAGCCTTTTGCCACCTGGTTCGACTCCGATTGCTGCTGTTGTCTTCTCTATTATTTAGCAAATATTTAGAATATTTGAGTAACAAACGGCTACTCCAACACGTACGACACTTGCCCACTTGGCTACCGACTCGCGCTTAAGCAAACAAATCGTTTAAGGGGCAGGCCGGGAAAGGCACTGTGTTGTTGAGTGGATATCGAACTGAAGAACTATCTATAGTACGTCAAAGTTTTTGTTAACTTCTCATTTCTTGTTTAAATATTTAAGAAAGCAGCTTTTGTTTAGTTTGTCACGTTGTGTGTGTGTGTGTGCATAATGCACGCCTCTTGACCGAAAACATACAAAAAAAAAGTTAAATAAACTTTCTATAAATATGGATAGCCGAAAGCTTGAAAGCCACCTGCTGTTGGCTAACTGGCTGCCGTAATGGCCTTTAACCTCTTTCGGTACAACTGGTCAGGAGCAGGCAGGCAGGCAGAGGTAAATGAGTGAGTTCGTAAGTAAGTTTTGTTGGTAACTGCATCTGCATATATTGGCCAGACGACGATGAAGACGACGGCTTGTTAACAAGCTTGTTAATAAATTACAAACAAAATGGCCATAAAAACTGCCAGGCATAAATCAATGATGACGCCTCCTCTGCCGCCGCGTGGGCAACGCTCCTTGTGCCCCTTCTTCTTCTTCTTCTTAACTAATCAGCTCGTACCTTTTACTTATGAGCTTGTTGAGCGCTCAGCACATTAGCAGTTAAAAGCCAGCTCTTTGCCTATGAATAAATAAATAAATAATATCAAGTGTGTGGACACACAAAACAAACAACGGACAAACGAACTCTCCAAAACTTATAATGTGCTATCATTGAAATTGATAGAGCAAAAAAAGCAACAACAACAACGAAACTGAAATCGAAATAAATTCACATTAATCAAATGACGGCAGGGAAAAATACTTCATTAAAATGCGCGACATGCATAAATTAATTCAATTAGTTGGCATTATGCTAGTTTTTAATTTTTTATCTATATATTAGCTACTTTACATCTTTGTTGTTGTTGTTCTTCTTGTGTTGAAGAAAAGAAACGGCTTTGAACAAGGAGTGGTTAAGCAAGAGAGAGGTCAAAAAGGTTAAAGGTCAAAAACAGTTGGTGGAACACTGCTGTTAAGTTTAACAGTAGCTGGACAAATTCAATAAATGGGATAGTGGGATAATTGGCCAACAATATGTTTATGTTTATCGACTGCGCCTTTATTTTATGGTTATATTGTCAAGTGTTATTGCAGTTCAGTGTGTCCGTCGTCAATTGCATACGAAAATGCAAATGCCATTTACGAAATTCAACATGCCGCCGGGCACATCGTTTCATTGCAAACACTTGGCTCGATTTTATGGGCCTGCTCATTTCGTGTCATAAAAACACATTTTCAACACATTTTTTGTTGTTGTTGATTTCTTCGTTTTAACGACAAGTGACTATAAAAGTGCTTGGCAACAACAACAACAACAACAACAACAATGAAAACTTACCCAACATTTGCAGCTTGTGGCCCAAAGGCGTTGGCGTTTTTGGCTTTTGTGATGGCAATGGCGATGGCGATGGCGACTGCAATAAACAGAGTGGAGAACACAATGTACAAATTATAATAATGATATGTATGTGTTTATAGGTATTAATACATATGCATGTATAAGCTATATAAGCTTGTATATGGTTGTGCCTGCTGCCACACGTTTTTATTAATTTTTAGTTGCTTTTGTATTAAATTAGCCAAAATTACCTTAAAATTTATAAAGCCACGCACACTAAACAGACGCCATGTCATGTCAGATCATTAAGAAAATATGGTCAAAAATGTTTCAATTAAAAAACAAAACTACACGAACGCATTTAAAACACACACACACACACGGACAGAGGAGATCTGAATGAAAACTGATTGTAGGCGGACAAGTTTGCCATAAATTGTGTAGGCTACTTTACTGTCAAGTCATTAACAATGTGTGTGTGTGTGTGTTTTATCTGCCGCTGCTCTCATCCATAGTTATAACATAATACCAAGCTAAAAATAAATCTCAATTTTAGTTAATGACAACTTTTTAGCTGCATTTTGCTAGCATTTTAACTTTTTTATCGGTTTGTTTTTTATAGCTCATATTTTTTTTTTGGCGAAAAATGCTAAATTTTAAACAATCTTCAGGTTTGATTATTTTTGGCATTTGGCAAATTAATGCTGTGCATTTTGTGCCACGTGCTCGAACAGTTTATGCAAATGATTTTGATGGAATTAAAAAGTAGTATTAATATCTTTCTAACTAGTCGGTTAAAACAACTAAAATAAAGACAAAAAACGCGTTCAAGCAGCGCGTTAATTGGAACTTGATTTCAGTTCAAGAACTATGATCGAAAACGATTATAAAAAACTGTTGCCAGCAATCGTTTCATGTATTTGTTTAGATTGAGTTATAGCCAAAATTTGACAGCTGTCAAAGTCTTAAACAAATACGGTGTGAAGTCGCAACAAATCGATTGCTAAGCGTTTTCAAATTTAACTGTTGAAAGTTAACAAATTGATTGTTTAATTGTAAATTCGATCATAAGAATGAAATTCTGTTAAAATTTACATTTAAAGTTTCGTTCTAATGCCAACTAAAACTGAATATCATCATCGGCTGAACAGAAAGTAAAAAAGCGAAACTTTTTATTGTTGTTGCTATGTGTGTGTGTGTGTGTCTGTTTTGGTATTATTTTTTTTGTGCTCGTCATGGCCCAATGGCTTGTGTCAAGGCACAGACACCCACAATGATGTCGATGTCGGCACACTATAATGGAAAAAGAAATCTTCAGAATGGTTGAAAAAAAAAACAAAAATAAACAACAGCAATAGCAACAACAAGAGCTACGAAAACGTTAAATGCCATGCAGCTAACAAAGTTTTGAAAAGGCGTTAGATTCGTTGCGGGCTCGCGCGTCTCGCGCGCGTTTTTCAGTTGCGCACATCAAAGCGTTAAAAGCCGCTAAACAAAATACCCACACTTGGCACACACAATATAGTACATACTGTACATATGGAGTGTGTGTTAAGTGTGTGTGTGTGCAACAACAATACAACAAATGCCTAATTGTCTTGGCGGCACTCGTAAAACCTACAAAATTATTACGGCTGCAAAGCAAAATAAAAACCCAAAATTGTGAAGAAGAAGAGGAAGAAAACACACATACACACATACAAAAATAACGCGCCACTTCACATGTTGAGATCGTTTGGATCGGGTTCGCAAAACACAAAAGAGCCAAAGGAATGGGGGCGACGGGCGACAAAAAGTGCCAAAGGGTAAACTAATGACAGTTTAATTTACTCCCATTGCGATGAAGTGTAACGACTCTCAAAACTCAATTAGACCCGGTCCGCAAGCCAGCAAGCCAGCAAGCAGGTAGCTCAGAGCCTAGAGAGCAACGATGATGGTATGAATTGCCGCTTTTGGCCAAATGTAGCTCTAATGCGATGGCAACAGTTGCAGGTGCAAAGCATTTGACTTCAAAAAAAAAAAAAACAAAGTGCATAATTTGTTGAATTTATGAGCCGTAAGCGAAAACGCATTGCAAGGGACACTCTCTGTCTCCGTTTCTGGCCATCTCAATTAAATCGCCTAGTTTATGCGATGTTCAACGCATTTTTGTGTGCCATAAGTTTGTGATAAGAACACAGCAATTCAAGTTTTATGTAATGCGTGTCGATGGACTTAAAGGGGCTAATGAATCGTTAAGGTATGCAAAAGGTTATATGGCTATCAACGTTTCTCATTCCCACTCCACCCCCTCCCGCCGTTGTCTGTGAAATTTATGTTATTAGTCTCGTAATTTTGAACAATATTATTGCATTTATGTTTCGTAGGCGATGCGCCTAATGAGTTTTTCAGTTTGTGCCACACAAAATTTATGCATCTGCATTGTTTATAAGACCTCAACGGTGGGCGTTTGTTATTGTTGCCGGCCTGCTATACCAGTTAGCTGGTTATACTACTATTTCGAAGCCATTAAATTGCGAGATGCGTTTTTGAATCGCTTAGGGTTTTAAGTCTTTTCGCTTTCGTTTTCTTTTTTATTAACCATTTTTTTTTTTATAGCAATGCCGCAACATGATGTTATTGTTATTGCTAATCCGCCTCTAGTTGTTGTTGTTGGTTGTCGCAGTTGTGGCTGTGGCTGCAACGCCCATGCGGTTGCTATTAGTGCAGTTTTTGTGCGTAGGCGTTTGACGATTGACTTCAGTTGCAAAAGATCATGGCAATGAGTTGGCTATTTAACCTCTTTTGTTGGCTAATTGGCCGAACTAAGTGCAATAAGCAAGTCTTAGTTTATGAACACTTTAGTTAAGAGTACTCGAGATCTTTGACAATTGAAGCTGTTAAGGCCAAAGTCTTTCACTTTCTCACTTGCGAGAAGAAACCCCATCATCGTGCTTATCGCCAACCATCAAGTATCGAGCATCAAAGTCAACCACAAAAGCAACACCTATCCATCAATCGAACCGAAATACTCAAAAACTTCACTTGAACGTGGCCTGTCATGCTCCAATTTTGAATGCTTTTCAATGGCTGCTTAGACGACGACGACGACGATGTTGTTGTTGGTGCTCAGGTGCCATGGTGCCGTGATGCTTGCTGCTCCCTAGGTGCACTTCCTTATCGATATCGCTTGCCTTTCACAGCACGTCAAAAAAAAAGACAATGCGACTCCGTCGTGCCAACTAAATTCAATTAGAAACACACAAAAGAAACAAAACAGATACAAAAAAAAAAAACAAAAAAATGAATTGATGGACAGACAAAAAAGGCATTCTAACTAAATAGCATTCACCTGTCCAGCAAAATAACTTCACACACACACACACACACACAGAGAGGAGCACGTATTCACTCACACTTGTGTTGTTGGCGCCAAACGAGAATTTTTTACTACATACTACAAGGCAAAAGATCCATGGCTGGCCATTATACCATGCCTACCGCTAAATCATAATTCATTTTTTTTGTGTCTTCTTTCTTGTGTGTACCCTCTGCCTCGCTGTCTTCATCGACATCATCAACTTGCATATTCTAGTTTGCCCGCTGGTTTTATGCTGCGTACATATATATATATAGATATTCTTTGGCTATTAGGCACGGCCACTCCTAGGCATGCAAAGACCCATAAACCAGAGGCAGCTGTGGGCACAGGTAGGGCCGGGCTAGACGGCCGGCACTGGGCAATCTATGCAGCCAGTTTGCACCTTGCGCAACAACTGCATACTACTACTACTACGATGACGATGACGAAGAAGTGGAAGTGGAAAACGACAAACGATCCTCACTTATTCGGTTGCATCGCCTGCGGCGCTAAGAAGGTTCATTGATACTTTGTGGCAACAACAGCAGCTAGCTCAGGTGCTCAATCAAAGGCAATTAATGTTCTATCGGAATTTCATAAATAGCCAAAAGGAAGATACAAAATGTTCCGAGAGGGAGAGAGAGATATTTGTTGTTTTTGTGCTATTGAAATGTCAGCTTTTCATATGTACATATATGTATGTGATTGTGTCTTGGCTAATTTGCTATTTGGCCGGCAATGCAATTTGCAAAGAAACAGATACATTTTGCAGCGACTGCCAGATGCCGGCCACAGATATATGCAACTAGTTGCATTAGGCAACTTTGTCGCCGTCTTGCGATTTTCGGTTGCCTCAAATAGCAAATAGCAAAATCAAAAGCAAAAAGGCGACACGAAACTTTATTAGCCCGTTGACGCAAATTAACGGTGACCGCTTCCATTTCGCATTTCAAAGCGTCAAACGGGCCACAAATATTGCCGCTGCAGAGAGTAAGGAGTGAAGAGTTGACCACTGCAACACCAACAGCAGCAGCAGCAACAGCCAGCGGGCACCCCACCGGCTGCTGCCAGCAAAATAATTTGTAAATGTCAGTGCATTTTGACAGTTTGCGGTGATGTTTTTCAAATTACAATTTACAACAGCAACATCAGCAAAAAAAAAATAAAAAAATGAAAACAATTTTCGCAAAATGTAAAATGCGACAAGTAGACAAATAAATGAAAGAAAAAAAATTGAAATGAATGAAAAATAAATGCAAAACACAATTTTTAATTTCAGTTTTTATTAATACTTTTTGTGTTTGCATATTTTATCTATATATTTGGCACGGCGAGTCGCTCGATCCAAAATGCTTAACATTTGGAATGTAAATGGATTTGAAAGATTGCATTTGACGTGTGACAAGATAACTTAACGGTATGGCATAAGAACACAAGATAATACGCCTGAAAGCTTATGCGTATCACTTAAAAGTGATTATTAAATTTAACCTTAAACTGTCTTTAATCTTTAAAATACTTGAAGTATAATAAATCTTCTTCTCATAAGCCCAATGGGTATTGTTTTTTGTGGTGCCATACATATACAAATAAAAAAGGTACTTGAGCTACGACATGGAATTGGTTTAACAATGTGAAAGGCTTGGTTGATGGGCAAATGGGGGATGCCACTTTCACCAGGCACAAACAACAACTTATAGTGGACCAATCTCTTTTCTCAAGGCAACGCTTATGGGTTTGTTTTGCTATATTTAATTAGCTAACGAGAGCTGTAAAAAGAGAGAGCGAGAAAGAGAGCAATAACAATAAAATGGGCAAATAAACTTTGGGTGTGGTTGAGCTGCAATTGAGAACCCGAACGAGTCTGAGGCTTTCAAAGAGAAACGAAGTTGAAGTTATTTTAGAACAGATTACATTGCAATGAGGCAATGAGATAGGTGGAGCGACCAAATGCCAAACAAATGCGATAATAGTTGGTAAAGTCAATGGCTAGACAGTTAAACCAATAACAGCAACAACAAGAACAGCAACAAGAACAACAAACTGAAAACAACAGCAATGAAATTGAAGAAAATTATACTAAATTGGCTTCAATTATTGTATTAATTTGGGTTCCGTGTTGCTTTCCGGCTTATCCCTTTTTATTCACATTGTTGCTGTTGTTGTTGTTAGCTTGTTGGTTAGTTTTGTTTGGCGTGGCTCAGACCAAGTCGACCGCCTGGCAACTTGCAACATTGTATTGCAATCATTTTGTTTATTTCTAAGTTGGTTTTGGCATTTCGATGGCTTGGATGTCTTGGACTTCATCATCACAGTGCGCAGATCCGTTGCTGTTGGCTTAGTTGAGTTATTTCAAAATTATATTAGACGGCAGAGAGAGAGGGCGAGATGCCAACTGCAGCAATTCTCTAGCTATAGTTATTATTGTTGTTGTTGCTGTTGGCCTCTGTGTCGTGCAGGAAACAGCGCCATGGCGCTGGTCAAAAGGCAGCTGACGATTACGTCTCGTATAGGCCATGTTCACATGCATGTACGACTATTGTCTGATTACTGGCTCAGGTATTATTGCCAACTTGCTTCTTGGTCTCTGACTCTATCTCTGGGTCTTGGTCTTGGTCTTGGTTTTGGACTTGTTCTTGGTTGGGGTCTTTGTTTTGTGCGCGAGTTTGAATCAAGTCCAAGTCCAGCCACAACCGGAAGAACTTGGCTGCCTGACATTTATCTACAAACTGATTGTTAGACAGCTGGCAAGCAGCAAAATGTAGCTTTGAAGCTGGCAACTTAGTCTGCTTTCAAAAAGTCAAAGAATTGCCAAAGCTTAACCAAATACGAAAATATCTTTGAATTGTGAAAGATATTAAAACAAAGTTTTGAGCCTAATAACATTTTATTAACTTGTGGAAAAGCAAAATAAATATTAAAACTAATATTCATTTACATATTTAAGCATATCCCAATTATATTTATACTACACTAAAATATATTAATATTAAAAAAATGTATGATAAATAATATTTTATTTTGTAGAACTCAGTATTTAATCTAGAACTAGTATGACAAAAATATAAGCGTAAAAACATTACTTTACATTATTTAAATAATATCTTAAAAGGCACAAGATAACTGAGTATTTATAAGTAAATATTCACTTAACATTTAATGCAAGCTTATAAAATTTTTGCCCCAATAAACTTGCTTTACTTAATATTTAAACTTTAGCATTAACTTACCAAAATTCGACTGTCAGTGGCTGCAAGTTCTTGAATTTCAAAAAGTCCACACACGAAAAGTTAACAGAGCCAAACACACAAAATCTTCGTTTAATACATCTACATTGACAGAACAAATGCAAAAGTCGCCAAGTCGCAAAGTCGCAAAGTGCAAAATGCAATTTCCTCTCGAAATGTTTTTTTTTTCCGTTCAAAAAAAAAAAAGGTCACAAAAAACTTTTAGCCGTCGCCAATTGGCAAGCAGCACGTTTTACAACAATTTAAGTTTAAGCCAACGCAAGTCGTTGTAGTTGCAGAAGTTCACAGTTTTCAATTGTTTCAGTTAACACACAAACGCACTCACACACAAGATCACACAAGCGCACAGCTAAAAATACGTAATATTTTAAAGACCCGCTAGGATATGCCATAATTCGTATTGTTTCAGAGAGAGAGAGACAGAGAATGAACAAAAAGTTCTATGTAGTTTAGTACTATATTGTACTGGTTGTGGCTGCCGCGCGGCACGAAAGCCGAAAAGCGAATGCGGCAACGGCAAACTGGGTTGCTAAAAAAGCGACTCGGAATCGCAAACGCAATCCGAATCCGACGTCAACAGCAGCGGCTACGTCAGCTTTGTTGGGTCTTATAGGCCGGGCGGCACAATTTTGCAGTCGCTGCTTTAGCTGGCTTCGTGAAGCGAGTCGAGACCAATACAAGCAGCAGCATGTGCGCGTGTGTGTGTGTGTGTGCTTTTGAAATTGCAATTTTGCCAGCAGCTGCAGCAGCGACAACAGCAAACAGAACACACAAGCACAAGCAACTGCAACATGTTGCCCGAAACTTGCAGCTTTGTCGCCAAACGGGGAACTCACCACAGCCGCTGCTGTTTTCTGTTGCTGTTTTCTGTTGCACGTGTTTTGGCTCAGGATTAGCCCTAGAACACACAGACAACAGTTGTTGTTTGTTGTTGCTGTTTGTGGGCTTGTCGCCTGACTGACATTTCCTTTTAGCATGGCATGCAACAGCAGCAGCGGCAGCAACGGGGCGGGCAGGTTCCACTCGCCCCTCCTGCTGCTGCTGCTGCTGATCGAAATTGACAACGCTCAACGCTCAAAGCTCAAAAACTTCCATTGAAATTGAACTCAAAATGCGCATGACGGCGCACAATGAGGGGAAATGAAACCTTGGTCGAGTGAGTAATTTGCTTTGCTGAGTGAGTGAGTGAATGAATGAGTGATTCTCATTTGGCACATACGTTGCCAATTGGCATTGTTCTATCTTACTTGCTTGGTTTTGTGAGCGACACCCACTCTCAGCAATAGCTGCAATTATCATTGGGTGGGTGGGTGTGTGTGTGTGTGTGTAGGTTGTTGTTGCTGGCATTTAGTTGTGCGGCATGCAAATAATGGCACTAATCGAGCAATACGAGATTCTCGATTTATGTGAGACTTGAGACTCGTTTGTTGAAAATTGCGCGTTGGCTGTTAATTAAATGCCAAATGCAAATGCACTTTAAATCCAAAATGGGAACCTAATTTGCAATTTTAACCAAGATTATTATAGCTTTTGATTTTTTTGTTTTAAAAAATAATTGTTTGGGTTTTACAATAATTTTATTTAATAAATTTAACAAACAAGAAGCCATCAATCAATTTTGAGAAAAGTCTATGCTGAAACCACACGAGCAACAACAGCCATCTGTGCTGTGGCAGACAACATGGCGTATGTGTTACCAGACCATCCACCCACTCCTTCATAAACAAAACAAAAACTTTTTCTCTGTGTGTGCCTGTCACAATTTTTGTTTTGTGTGTGTTTGTGTGGTAATTTGTTTGTACTACCTCTTTTTGTTGGCTTTAAGGCAAGCTGGAGCAATACCAACAATTTTGTGGTCTACTTTTGCAACCGCACAACCGACAAACAGGCAAAAGTTTTGGTGTAGCAGCAACAGAAACCATTAGAATTCATGGCAGACAAACTATGTGAATCAGACACCGATTTACACAAGGACCCACAATAATAAGAACTGCTGCATGAATGGAAACCGAAACTGAATAATGAATATAGTATAGAGTTCGGTTTATGGGCCCGGCAAAAAAAAATAAGTCTGTCAAGATTTTCTTGGCTAATTGCAAGTGACACGCCCTGACGCAACACTTGTTTGAGTTGCAGTTCCTCTTTGCTTATCTATATGACATAATCTTTTGTGGCAAGGCCTGGAGTTGAGACCGCAAAATAGACAAGAATTTATTTGGTTACTAATCAACAGATTTTCAACAAGTATTTATGGCACTTCCCTTCTGTTGCCGACAGAAGAACACATGTTTCCATTTTCACAAGCAACGACAAACAAGGGACTGGCATAGGAATTTGGATAGGGATCTGCAGACAAAGGGTCGCACATACATATATTTATTACATCATACGAAACCAAGGAAGACAAAAAAAATACAATAATAATAATAATAAGGAAGCAAAAGGCGCAATAAGCAATCACAGACGGCTGAACCCACGCGGCTCTGACTAAAAACAACAACAACGAAAAAAAGGAGAGAAAAAAACCGAAAGTGCCACGGTAGCCTATAGACCTACTTACAGACCCAGACCCCAGAAGACAGTTGTTGTTTGTTGGCTTAAGAAAGAATACAGGGGCTCGTTCCTGATGCCGACTCTTTTTGTGCGTGTGCGTGTGTGTGTGTGCTGGCCATTGTTTCGCTTTCATTGCCTTCTCGCAGCGGTAAGGGGGCAGCGACAATAAATCAAAGACAAAAAGTTGAATGCACCACAACGTGGCAAGGCGACTGCGAATGACTGAGCGAACGAAGAGCGGATGCAAAAGTCGTCGCTTGGGAACCTGAAGCTGTAGCCGATTCTGATGCTGGTTTTAAGGTTGATGTTGATGATGTTAACCCTTGCCTACCTCAATGCCAACGACGACGACAAGAAACGACTCGCAAGTCCGAATCTTGAAACGCAAATCTGAATCGCAGTTGGAAATACGTGAGCTAAGAAACGAAGGCAGGAAAAGCAGTCAAAGCAGCTTGAGAAACGTCAGCTGAGCGATGAGGCAATGTCCACATACAAATAAAAAAAAGGGTTCAACAACAGCTAGGGAAAACAGAATGGGGGGACAGTTGTTCGTTCGGCCAACAAGATGAAATGATGATAATCCCCCTTTAATTTGCTTGTCTGTCCCCTTCGCTCTCGGCAAGGACGAAAGGGGTCTTAAGCAGCAGTTAAATTGAGTTGGAGACTGTTGAAGTTGCTGCCAAAAATGCTGCTTTGCATTTCTAAGATAAATTTTTTATGGCAAGCACAAAGCGCAACGAATTTTTTATGGGACAAAAAAAAAAACCATTTGCTCTATTAAAAGCAAAAACGTTGAACATTTACCACAGCTAAAAAAAAAATTAAAATCAAAAAGAAAAGGGTTTGGCTGTGAAAAAGAAATAGCATAATTTGCTTAAGAAAAGTTTTCCAATTTATAAATGACAAACAAAGCGACAAAAACAAAAAAACCACGGCATAATGAGCGAAAAACTCTTGGAGACAACTTCCAAAAAACAGAAAAACAAAATAAAAGGCATTTTTCTTACTCGCGTTGCTCGCGTTAAAAAGGAGTTTTTTCTCTCTCTCTCTCTCTCTCTCTCTATAATTAAAGTGCCGGGCTATTTGCATAAAGGAGACGAAAGAGAAATGGACAAAAAGGAGCAGCCGCTTAAGCATTAATCAAAAAATCAGCTGAAAATGAAAAGCATAGCACAAAGCAAAAGGTACAGCGTAAATGAAAGACAAGCGCAAAAAAAAGGATTATTGAATGAAAAAGTGGTTGGAAATGAACGAAGCCATAATTTGGGGTGGAATTGATTGATAAAACGCTGATGACAAGATTATATTAATTTTGTAGAAATTTGTTACTTTGCATAAAGTTGAAGGATTGCAATTAGTTGAAGATTAGAAATGTCTGTAAAAAAAAAACCTCAAACTGGTTTGGTGGCAGCATCAGACAAATTTTAAATAGGTCATTATCAACCTGATGCATGCAATAACTTAATCCACACATACAACGACACCTTTATTTGCGCAGTTTATAAACAGAGAGAGAAACCACATCCGTATCATCATAAATATATATATATATATATAAAAACATTTCACTTGCTATTATATTTATACTGCCTTGTGGACGGTTCGTTCTTGTTGTTGTTTATATATATATACAGTGTATATTATACACATATATGCGAAATGAACATTTTGTCTTCTTTATTTTGTTTTTGCGCTCTTTCGCTTCTGGCTTTTAATGATGAAACATTTCATTGGCATTGACGGGCCAACCGAACCCAGTCTCAATTCCATTTCCAGTTTCAGTTCGAGTCTTCAAAACCCATTCCCCAAATGCTGCTGCTGTCAGTCCAGTTCTCAATGCTTCCGCCTCGGTTCCCTCTCTCTCTCTCTCTCTCTCTCTCTCGAGTCCATGCAACCAACCGCATGAAATTGCATCGTCACCAGCACCACCCAAAAGTATACCGAACGAGCTCTGACTCCACAACAACAACCTGGACAAAGTCAGTCAGTTGTTGTTGGGAAACTGGGCTGGGGATGCGGATTTTAAGTGGTCCTTGATAAGCGGCTGTCCATCGTAATGCGCTTTACAGAAATGTTTTTGTTTTTTTAAGCAAACTCTTTGGAATGGAATATCAATATTGAGGTAACCAAAGAAAAGAAAACAAAAATAAAAACCAATTTAATTCGATAGTCTTTGTGTGTGTGTGTGTGTGTGTGTGTGTATGGCGTTAAAAATGCCTCTGATTTAATTTATTGAACGCGTTCAGGTGCCTCGATATGCCGTTGCCATTAAGAAATTAAAAGACTTGCTAACATGTTGACATTAACGGCTGAGAAGGGTCTCCTCTCCCATCGCGGATTAAGTAATTAATAAATGCAGCAAAGTGTTCAAGATACAAACAATGTGAAACACAGTCGCTAACTGCGACAAATGTCAGTTCAATAAATATTGATTTCATTTAAGTTGATTACTCAAAACTTGTTTTTGCTACATGAAAGGCAAAAAAAAAAAGACTTAAAAAAAAAATAAATAGAATCAATCAAGTCATTTGTTTCCAATACAAAAATATATATAACCGAATTACGAGTCAAAAAAAAAGTTAATGAAAATAATATTTATTATAATAATTAATTATATTTTTTTTTTATATTTAAGGTCATATGTTTATCTTCCTAAAAAAATTGCAATTTAAAAACAAAACAAAAATATTTTAATTAATATGCCATTACTGAATAAAAATGAATGAAATTAGACATTAACTTAAAAAAAAATTCATTAAGCACTTAAATAAACGTTTAAAAGTCTATCAATAATTATATGTGAAAAAATAATTATATGAAAATTGTGAATAATAATAAAACTATAAAAATTGTACATAAACTAGGTATTTTTTTTTATTTTATTATTAAGCAGATTCATTAAGACTTACTTGTTGACCAATTTATGTAGCTTTAGCCGCACTTTATACTTAATATATATAGTATTTTGAGCCAGCAAAAGTTGTCACTTGTTTTATTTTTTAATGTTGCATGTTTGAAATTTATGATTTTGTTTGCAGTTTTGCGCGCCATTTCATTTATAACGATAATGTTGCTCACACACACACTGTCTACCGCTCGCCTGCCGCCTGCCGCCTGCCTCTTGGCCCGCCCTCTCGGTTAACTCTGTCAATGTCACAGCAACAACACGCGCACACATATACATATATATATAATCACCAACACATACGCACTTTTTACAGTTACAGTTAGTGGCTAACCAAGTTGAAACTGACCAGACAACCAAGTACTGGTATTGGTCCAGTCTCAGAGCCAGACAATAAAATTTGCGCCATAAATCAATTTCAAGTTGCAAAGTCGTCGCTTGTCGCACGTTGCACGGCTGTTGTTGTTGCTGCAAGTGTCAGTTTCTGGCCGTTTGGTCTGGCTTACTGGGGCCTTACTGTGCAACTGACTGTTTGGCTAACTTCTGCTGGTGCTGCTGTTGACTCGGTCTGACTAAGATTTATTTGTCGCGCTCTGTGGCAACTGAGAACTTGCAACAGCGGCTGCTGTTGTCATACTGCACAAGGCCAAATGGCAGGATAAACCACGGAGCCTGCTCCCGAAATACTTGTAGCCGGCGCAACGATCCGCGCGACGTCGACAGCGACGGTCCAGCAGCCCACCCCAAAAGGGGGGTGGCAAGGCATTGGCCATGGCCCTGCCATGCCAGCCAGCCAGCCTTGTTGTTTGGTGGTTGCGCAAACCACCAAAATGAATGGAAGGAAGCAAAGAACAAAAATAAAAAAATAAAATAAAAAGTTTACACACACCAACGCTCAACACTCAAACACGCACACTTGTGCATATGCAAATTAACGGCAGTTTGTGTTGGAAAAATAAAAATGGAGCAGCCGCAGCTGCAGCGACGCCAACAGCGACGCTAACCGCAGGATGTCGCTGCGCCAGCAATTTACTTATAACTCCATTTTTTTGAGTTGAGTTTGAACTCAAGGCTCAAAAGGCGGGGAAAAACCAAAACACAAAAAAGCTACAAGTGCCTGAGTGAAGTTAAGAAAAAAAAGGCTTAGACTTAACTGATATTGAAATGATAAATATATTAGCGCTAAAAATTGAGTAAATATACATAGCTAGTCAGTTTAAAGATACAATACAATAATATATGTAGGTAAATATATAATTCTAAGCACCAACTAAATCAAAACCACAAGGGAAGGCGGCAAAAAAATCCATATACACAAGCACACTGAAGATGTGTGTGTGTGTGTGTGTATTCACCTAGCAACAAAGAGCAAGCAGAAAAAGGAAAAAAAAATTTCCAAACTTACATCGCCTCACCAATACCAGAAGCAGACGCAGCCATCAATACACGTGCCGCACTATATACAAAATTTATGTGCAACGAAAAAAGCAAAAAAAAAACAAAAATATAAGGGAAAATTTCTTCTTCTTTTTTTGTGTGTTGTGTTTTGCCACCCTGCCACAAAATGAGGGTGACTCTCAAACACACACATACAATCATACTCAACCACCCACGGAAACCACCGGCATTTGAGTCACAGTCACTGGGAAAAAAGCAGCAGCAAAAAAAAAAAAATACACTAAAAATCCAATATGGCTACAATTTGACAAAGCAGCCGGAGAGCGGCAAAAGGCGACAACGTAGCGAGAGCGCGAACAGCAACAGCAACAGCAACAACAAACAGAGAACGATGAGAAATAAAAATTGTACATGGAACTTTTATTTGCCTAGGCAACGGCAGGGTGAGGGTTGGTTGGGTGGGCGTCAAGTGGCGCGCAGAAATTTTGTATCTAAAAAGAAATGGAAAAAAAAACTCCGCCCCCTTTTTTTTATTCGCATTATTTAAGACGAGCGTCTGCGCGAAGGTAGCAACGTTGGCGCAACGCCAGCAGCGACGTCAACAGAGAGTGTCATCGCTGTTGCTTTCTCTCTGTCACTCTCTCTCACTCACTCGCACACTCGCTCTGAGTAATTAAATGCTTATTAACGGTTCGCTGAGTCTGTGCGCCATCTAAAAACTCGTTAGCCTCGATATAATTAAACTCAGTTGCTTTGCACTCTGAGCTCTCGCCTCTGTGTGCGAGTGTGTGTGAGTGTTTAAAGAGAGAGAGGGAGAAGGAGAGACAGTGAGAACCAACAACAACCCCTGTAACTCACACCCCAGTGCAACAATGCAAGCACCACCCCTCCCTCTACGATGAGTGTAATGCAAGTTTTAAGCCTGTTCTTGTGTTGTGTTTGCTTTTTGCGGCTTCTGCAGTTCGTTCAGTTTTTTTTTTTTTTTTACTCATTTTACTTTTTCGTTTATTGCACTTTTGACGCCATTTTGAAAATGTAATTGTGTGCATTTTAGCAAGTGATTGCCATAGGCATTCAAAACTACAAACAACAATAACATGTGCTCTTAAAAGATTTTGTTTTTGGGCGTCATATGTCATCAAGTTTTCCTTCATTGTTGACATTTATTTAATTAGCCAAAAAGTTTGTAAAGAAACTTTTGCCTACCAAAAACTTTGTAGATATCCGATCATTAATCTCCCTTTTTTAATAACTATTTTAATTTAGTTTTTGGTTTGGATTTGTGTTTATTTATTGCCCCACTTACTGTGGTAAATGTTATAATTATTCGCTTGACTTGGCTTAAATAGTTCAACGTAAAATAAACAAATATCGCATGATGAATTTACAGCAATCTATCGCATTATTTTTAATTAATTTAATTAATTTCAGTCCGATTCGGCGCTTATTTTACGGCCCATTAAAATGTCATTAAAAAGCGAGACAATCGCTTCGAGGTTTTGTTTTTGTTCGACTGCAAACTATATTTTATTCATTCTTTGTTTAAAGGCTTTTGTTCAATATGTTAAAAGCTATTTATTTATAATGTCATTATAATTTGATATCGAATGATTTAATTTCTATTTTTGCCCGGCATACATTTCATTTTAAAGTTCTATTAACCAATTCAGAAAAGGACATACAAAATTAAATTGAATTTAAATTTATTAGATTGCTTTATTTACCATAATTTTTGAGCTGATCATTAAACATAATTGCTCACTTTAATTTCATTGGTAAAAGTCCTTGTCGAATGACTCACTTCAATTGTACTTCAAGCACTTTGAATTTGCATTAAATAATTCGAATGATTCTCTTTTTTACGCTAAATAAATTCACGTCGAATGTCTCTGAAAAACACACACACAAACACACATTTCATACTCGCTGGCGATATCCGTTTAAGTGTAACCCTTTTTGGTCGACACGCACTTTTTTGCCACAGAAACGGACACGGACTCTTTTTGGGGTTTTCCACTGTTCGAGGCAAGCGACGCCGGCAAACTGGCTGTTGTTGAATGTTGAATGGTGGCCGCCGTTGCCGTCGCGGAAAAACGCATCAAATATTTTATTTTTTTTTTGACCGGCACTTGAGAAAAAAGAAGACAAAAGCAAAAGCTGCGTACCCTTTGTTGTTGTTGTTTGTGCTACGCTCAAACCTTGTTCGATTTTTGGAACACACACACACACTCGCACTCGAAAGGGTTGAGCGTGCGTTAAGTAAGAGTAAGTGGTGGGGGGAAAAGCGGTTTTTGTGTGTTAAAAAACAAAACAAAACAAAATACAAACAAACGCAACGCAACGCATCGACGCACGCACTTAAAACAACTCAGTTGACTCAGTAGACGAGGGAAATATGGTGCTAACGCTTTTCCTGCCTTTTTCTTTTGCCTTTATCCTTTGTCAAAAAACGGCGTCGCAACGTTTTGTATTTGTGTATGTGTTTCATTGAGTGTCTCCCGCTCTCTGAGGCATGTGGAATGTGTGGTCAGTGCAAAAGTGTCAACGTTTAAGGGTTAGCCAAAGGGTTGGGTTTACTTATTCTGTTTATTTTGTTGTTGTTGTTGTTAGTTGTTGTGTCCAGGGGTGGGTTTACCACACAACCAACTAAAAAACACTCAAACGTTCAAGCGGAGAAATCACTCGCTAACACGAACCGAGCGCAAAGTCGCATAATTCATATGCGCTGGCATTTCACTCGCCGGCGATGTTTTGCGATGTTATTTTGTTTGGCTCGCAGCTGCTGCTGCACTGCTCACACGCGTCTATCGTGCGCTCCGCCTACTTTTTGTTGTATTGTGTTTATGTTTTCTCTCGCTTCGAGTGAGTTGCGCGCATTGAGTGAAATATCGCTTGGCGGGGCAATGGCTATGATTTTGCTTGTGCGTTGTTTGCACGATGTTTCTCTCCCTTCTGCGTCAACTGTTCCCAGGTCCTGTCTGTGATTTGAATGTGGTGTGTGGCTTTGCTAAAGATTTATGCACGTGATTTGTTGCGATGTAAATCGATGTTTTACTCTGTGTTATATAGTCTGGTGTGCTATTAGTTCCACTCCCAAGCGAGAGACAAACATTTATCTTTATTAACGCCAAAACAACTTGAATTTCATTAGCTGCTGCACCATAAAAGCTGTCGAATGTTGTTTTTCTTTAAAATCCAGCAAACGTGCTTTGACAGTCTCGCCTGGGCGCATAGTTTAATATAAAAACTGCTTGTAATTGCTGCCACAAATTAACATAATTGATGCGTAAACCAGACACAAGCCAAGCCAAGCCAAGCCAAGATTACTGTCACTGCCATCCCCTGCTTTATCTCCTTCCCCTTTAACAGAAGGCGCAGCAGGTGGCGCAGCTAGTTGAACAGAAAAAAGCACCATCGATAACCATTTCCCATTTCACATTGGATTCGATGGCTATGCAATTGCTGTCAAAGCTCAGACTTCCTCTCATTTCCCGTTTTCATCTGTATGTATATGTATTTGTTTTTGCCAAAACCAATAAACATTGAAAATCGCATGCTGGCCATTTTCATTAAGCCAAAATGCTAACGCTACAAACTTGCAACCTCATTGCATGCTAATTGATTTTTATGTGCATCGAGTTTTTTTCTTTTTTTGCTTTCCGCTGGCTGCCAACACAACTTTTCTGAATCTCTGTCTCTGTCTGTGGCAATTGGTCGACCACAGAGGGGCAAGAAGTGTTTAGAGGAAAGTGTTACATCATTGATTTCAATCGCTATCCCGCAGTGATAAATTTTTAAATGACGCGCAAACGCTGACGCCATCTACAGGCAAAAATGCTAAGTTAATAAAAGTCCTGGCGGTGAAATGAGTGTTTAATGTGTGTTTGAACAGCGTTAGAAATGTGGTGTGAAACTTTGCTAAATGCACAGTGGTACAAGAAAAGGTGCTTATTATTTTGTGATATTAATGCTGAAAAATATTCCGTGTGCCAGACCCAAAAAAAAGCCAAATATGTAAAACATAAAATTTTATTAATTTGCATATTAAAAATGTATAACATATATAACATAAAAAATAAATAATAATAAATAATAAATAATAATAAATAAATATAGGTTTATTGATGCTTTGTTTAAACTTTTTTATTAATATTGCTTATTACATAAAATATTTATTTTCTTAATTAACATAATCCGTACAGCTTTCCACAAAAAAAATCTCTTAAGTATAGTTTTTGTTTCATGCCAATTTTAAGATTATCTTCCATATTTTCCGTATTGTTTTTTTTAAATTTATTTGGCGCTGTTTATTATTAATGTTTTATCTTTGCAGCCCTATTGAATGCCCATATTTTTATTCAACGCATCATTGCCGCAGAACTCATCAAAATTGAACGGCACATTTGTTTTTTTTTTCGTTTTTAAATTTTTCATTGTCGGACAAAAGCCGTTGGTTGGCTTACTTTACCGTTAATCAAGTTAATACGCAGTGCAAATCAAATGAACCGTTATCAATTACATAACGGGTGCGTGAAACGCATCCATCGAACCATATTTTTTTTTTTTTTATTGAACCTTCGTGCAAAAACCATTCCGCAATTAAACGTTGTAATGCAAATGCCAGCAGATAAAGTGCATGCGATAGGAGTCCTCGACAACAACAACAAAAGCGCATAGGGTCGAAGGCAAAGGGGTTGATAGAGCTGCGATAGAGCTGCCTGCCCCTTAGACCCTTAAGGGTAACAAGCGCCTCCTTAAAGGAAAGTGGGCAAAGGTTGATGAACTGCAACAAGAAGTTCCTTCATCCAATTTATCTCTTCTTTTGTTCGTTTCAAATACAAGCGGATGTGTGAGGAATACTACAACATTTGACATGTTTGCGGCCTGAAAATAACAAAAAAATATACAAACGTGTAGATAAATATAAAAAATGTTTAGCACTGACAGTTGTTAATGTTTTTTTTCTTTCGAAAAAAAATAGCGGACATAAAAAATACATTAAATATTATTCCATTTATATAGACGCAGTAGATACAATAAAATGTTATTAGAAAAAAAATAAAAATCAAATTTAACGCCACTAATTAAAAAGTTTTAATTTACGAGTTCACTTAATTATCGCATTCTTTTCTTATTATTAATAGTTCACTTTATTAGTTTTCGTTTTATTAGTCACTTTGTCACTGAGTTGTTGTTTTGTTTTCTTTTGTTTTGTTTTTTGATTTCTTTTTAGATATTTTCGCTGGTCGACAGCCCTCCAAGAGCACGGTATTAAGTTCCTACGATTATTGCAATTTGCACGTAGGAACTCTATACCTCGCTGATGGTAAATAGGCTTCGTTATCTTTGAATGTGAATTTCGATTTGGATTTTTGAGAGATTTGAGTTTCACTTCTTCAGCACACAATGGCAGCTCACATGTCTACTTACCGCAACAACAATGCACAATGCGTAAGCTTCTTTCCACTTGATTGTTTGACTTGTCAAATTTAAGCTGCAATTAAAGCCCTAAACGGATTATAGACAGCAACTTTCTTTATATTGTTGGCTTCATAACGAAATTGATTCAATACTTTGCCAAAGTCGCCCGCCTGTCTGGGCCACTCTAAAAACAAAAAAGGAAGAGAAAAGAATAGATACAGTAGCTTATAGATAGAAATATGCATATGTATGCACGTGTCTGTCTACATGTGTGTAAGTATGAACATTTTAGGTCTGGTCTTAAAATTTTATACTAGCACATTAGCCGCCGGCTGTCTTGTCCCCAAAAAAAATGGGATAAAGGCAAAAAAACGAGCGGGAGCGAGCGAGCTGTAAATACTTATGTCTTGTGCACATTAGCCATAAAAAGATGAAAAGCCAAAGATACGGCGACGTTTAAGCAAAAAGTTTAAAAGTGCCACAAAAGCATTAGACAACAAAATTGTTGTGCACTTAATAAATTGCCAATCTAAACGTCAACAACAAAACAAACCAACACACACGCAATATTAAATAAAAACAATTCCGATTGCCTTTTTGCTAACCTTGAATTAACTCAATAATTTTCCACCCGCTTGACAGTCGACAAAGTGACTGACTGACTGAGTGACAGTCACACACACAGTCATATAGTCTTATAGAGCACATAGTCGGTCACACCCCCTTCCTACAGTCAAGCGGGCCTCGTCGCTAATTACCCGCTGCAACACAAAAAAACTAATCAACTTGATTGATTTATCTGACAGTACTGCACAAGTTGACATTTTGAAAAGGCAGCAGCAACAACAGCAACAAAACAGAAAAAAAAAACCAATACCAACAGCTCTTTAACGCCCACAGCAACAACAACAATCAGGCAAAGTTAGTTACAAAAACACTTTGCTGCACACAAATTATCATTTCAATTATATGCAAAATAAATGCATTTGATTGCCAAGTTACTTTGGCAACAAGTATCTCTTAGATTGTACATTGGCTCACAAAAAAAAAAAAGTGTTAACCAACAACACACAACAACTGTGATTTGCATTTAGTTGCTGGCTTTTGGGCTTTGGCAAAGTCGTTTTCTGTTGTCTGCGCGCGACATAAATCAATTGGTTTGGTTTCTTACCTATATTTTCTTTCATTCTTTGCTCTGCGGTAGATACAAGAAAATAGCCCACCCGCTGTTTCAATGAAGAATTTTCCAACCATGGGGCATGTGTGTCTGTGCTGTGACATGTCACAAGATGGAGCTAGAGAAAGAGAGAGAGAGTTGGGATGCTTTCTGATCCAGCTGCTCTTCAGCGTCATTTAATGGCGCCATAACTTGTGGCAAGGCAATTTTAAGTACATAAACTGGCGGCGGACAGTGCCGCTGATTAGCATCAGGCTTGAAGGCAGGCCCGAACCATTGAGCGACTGCCTTTGATTGACAGTTTTGCATACAAAGCCCCGTCAAGCCCCAACCAACAACAAACAAAATAAAATTCGCACATAAATCGTTTGAATGCATCGCGTTGCGGCGATACAACTGAAAATATACTCAAGCAGCTTACGACAACAGATGTTGCCATTGACTGACTGACTGACTGACTGACTGGCTGACTGAATGGCTCGGAGTTAACTGAGTTTTTTATCGCTGGCTGGCTATTAAGTGTTGACGTTTGGGCTGCCTGATTAGCCTTGGTCTTGCTTTATGAGCAACGTTCGTTTGGGTCAAAAGTTGGCTAGCAGCTAGCTAGTTTTGTCAACCTGCAACAGGATCTTTGGCTAAAATTCGAATGTGATGCCGCTCACCCGACAAGCGCGACCCATTTCACTTTGACAGACTAAACGACAGACAGGCAGACGGGGCAGCCAAGCAATCTTTCACTTAGAGAAAGAATTAATTAAAACTCCAAATTGCAAGCAGCAGCAGCAGCAGCAGCCGAACCAAACAGCAAAAGGAAAAGCAACAGCAGCAATTGAAAGTCCGTAAGAGCTGTTGGCTTTAAGCGTTGAGAAAAAATTAATTAAGCTGAGTAAATTAAAATGTATCAAGCTTGGATACGGCTGCCGGTTGCCTGTTGCCGGTTGCCTGAGTTGCATGAGCCACGCCTCTCAAGCGGCAAATGTGCAACGCCTCCAAACGGTAAAACGTGCTCTGAAATTGTTATGGAGTTTTCGTTTTTGGCCCTGTGGGAAAACATTAAAAAAAAAAAATACGAGAGAACAAATTATATTGTGTATGTCGTGGCACTTAATGTTTGGATTATTTAATTACTGTTGCAGCTAATGTTTCGGTTCCAGACTGTTGACTTGACTCATTTGTCGCTCATTTGTTGTCTGAGTTCAGCATTTAAAATGAGTTTGTATCGTTGACCAACAAATTGCTGCAACGACAAACAAATAGAGATAGTTTTCGATTAGAATTCATATTTAAAATGGTGTTAGACATGTTGAATGTTTACTCGCCAGACACCCAAACCACCAAGTCGAGCGTGTCATGCGACTTTTGCGAAAAGTGAAGGTTTCGTTGGTTGGCCATGGCGAGTGGGCAGCTCAACCAAATTGAACTCAACTTCAGTGAGCAAGGCTCACCTGCTGTGAGCATATACATATATGTACATATAAAACGTATATTATTTAGTTGTGTTTTTATGTTATTGCGAATTGGCGTTGACAGCAAAAAGCATGTTAGAAACGTTTGTAATTAGTTTTTTTAGCTTCCTTTTAAAGTTAATAACATCATAGTTTATCATACAAAATGTTTAAATTGCAACTTTCATATATGTTAATCTTGCATCGTTTACAATTATTGCAAACAAATAATTATACATATATATATATATATATGCCTTGTAAGTCTTTAGCCTTTCAAATAAGCAACACTTTACAGCTGTGTTAATGCTCATCTGCAATTGTATTTTGTTGTTGTTGTTTTGTATTTGTATCTATGTGGTCATCATTCGTTTATATTATTATTATGCTGAATTTTATTGCTTTATAAGCGCATTTTAATTTTTGCCTTTCGCCAGCAACCAACCACAAAACAGACAGAAAAAAATACAAATAATATATAAAAAAAAAAATAAAAAAAAAACCATATAAAAATTCATGGATGTAGCTCACTGTTTGCTACGCAGCGGTGGCATCTTGTGTCTCATAAAAACAAAATGCATTGCAATACTCAACAATGATGATCAACGGGCTGCCAACTGTCGGACGTGAATGTGAACGGACGGACGGACGGACGATGGCAACGGCGTTGTGGCGACGACAAAGCTGTCCGTTTTCCATGTGCCATGTCTGATGTCAACAATGTCTGTCGGCCACGTCACATGTGTCTTTTGTGAAAGGCATCCAAATTACGAGCACACATTAACAGATGCACATGGCATATATGTACATTAATGATACTAGCTGAAAGAAAACTTTTACCGAACATTACAAAAAATAAGTTTTCGATATTAAAGTCAAGGTTGTATATGAATTAGTAAGTATTAACCTTACCTAGTTAAATGGTTATTCCTATTTTTTCTCTCTCGCAATCACTTTCAGCTAGTGTCATTGGTAGAAAGGATTTATCTGTGGGCTTGGCTCGGCTCGGCTGCTGTCGTGTATAAAGTCACAGATTTGTAATTATTTTGCCACTGACAATTTAGTGCGGCCGGCCTTTGACGCTGATTGATTGCGCTTGTAACTAATCTGTACATTTATTGAGTTATCTGCCTAGCATTTATAATATCGAACACTGTATAGAAGAGAGCTTGGCCTGGCCGATCCGATCCGATCCGGTTCGGACCGGGCCGGGCCATTCCCATACCAAAAAGCTGACCAATTAAAAGCAAACGGTTTTTGCAATGCAATTAAACGGCATTTAACGGCAACGTCGACGTCGACGATGGCCAAAAGCTGTGTGTTTTTCATGCAAAAATCGTTTCCTCATTGGCAGCAGGCAACGCACATTAAAATTCCAATGGACCAACATAAATTTTCGCACTGATTTCTTTTGGGCTAGCTGCGCGGTGGTGTCCAGGGATGCTTTCTGAAGTATTTGTTTACTGTGTGTGTGTGTATGTATGTTTGACCAGTTCCAGAACATGTTGTGCCAGCATTTGGACATTGAACATGGCCACGCAGCACGCAGCTTATCAATCGTGCCACTGCATTCAGATGCAGATGCAGATGCAGGTTGTATCGTATCGAGTTTCGTATCTACATAGTACCGAGTACTGAAGTTTGTGTCCCTCCCAACAGGTTACAAGCAGTCAGCTACAAGTTTGCTATTAATTTGCCCACGCTTCACACATCCCTCCCCCTATCGTCTTTGCATTTCAGCAGCTGCCCTGCCTTGTTGAGTTGTCAGCTGGGGCTGCGGCTGTGGCTGAGGCGACGCAGCGAAGCTTGCGGCCTGGCTCGGTGGTTATTAATGAAGTCAATCAGCAATTTTGACAGAAATTTATCTATAAGCGTCGGCATTCTGCCAGGCAACATGTTGCACAGTCACACACATACACATAGACACTTTGCTACAAGCTGCTAATTTTTCGCGGCGTTGAAACATGTTTACAGGCAACTTGGCAACCTGGCAACCCGGCAACCTGGACTAACTGACAGCCTAGCCTAGCTCAGTTCCGAGCCCAGCACTTTTATTTATTTAATTTTATTTTATGTTAATTTGAAACCTGTTTAATTACCACCAAGTGGCTTTCGTGGTAAAGTACAACAACTGCCTTTTGCTTTTGCATTTTAGCTTCAATAAAATTATTTGCCGACAAGACGTTGCTTTCAACTGCAAATTGTATACAACTTTTTGAAGTAATATTATAAATTTATATGTACTTAGCGTTTTGATTATTTTTACAGCTCATTCCCAGCTCTGTTCTAGCCTAATTACTTACCACATATGTTTGTGGCATTCATAACTGCAGCTGTCAACTAATAAATTTCAGCCCAGTTAAGCTACAAGATTAAAAAACAACTAATGCATATACATAGATACATTTCATATTCAGCTAGGCAAATAAACGAACGGTTTATTTAATTATCGTCATTTGTTAATTTGCAAATGTTTTTTGCCCCTGCCTCTGCCCCGATTTCGGCCCACAATTGATTCTGCTTAATGGCTTTAATCAATTTACATTTTATGTTGACCAAATTAATATTGATACTAGTTGGCCAGGAAAAAGCCGTCCACTCCGTTGAGTAATCATTTGAAGTCCAACTTGCAATGTTTTCGAATCCAATTAGCTGCAAAGAAAAGAAAAACTGAACTTGTATCATAATATGTTATTGATTAGTTGCTTAATTCGATTTGAGTTGATGGAGTTAAGGAAATTAGTTTCGATTAATGCATACAAAATAACTAACTCTTAAGCTTTTTTTATTCACATTTTATATTTTTGTTGCCTGATTTTTATATATTTTCTGACTTCATTCTCAGCGAATTTGCCGGCAATATTTATATTGATTTATATTTTTGTTTTTTGTTGTTGTTGCTGCCTCATTTTAATTTCACTTTTCGCAGCAGACTTTTCTTTTGCTTTTCCTTTGCCATTTTCTTTTATTTTTTCTGCCGGCAAACTTTTTAATGTCGCGCGGCTGCTGCAGCTAATTTAGCTGACGGTTGGGTGGCTTTGATGTCTGGCGAGAGGTGAGCACAGCGGGGCTAGGGGGCTAGGGGTTGAGTGGGTCGTGCCTCAACTTGGCGCACAGACTTTGCCAGGCAGCATCTTTTGGTTTTGGCTTCATTTGCGCGCCTTCTCCTTGGCATTCTCTGTTGGCTGCTTCGTCCTTGTCGCAGTTCGTTCATTTTCTCTTGCAATGAAATTAAAAACAGCAAGGAGTCGTTGCACACACACACACACACAGAGTCGAAGCAAGACAATGACACAGGGCAGACGTTTGAGCGCCGCCTGCAGCTTCTCAACTTTGTTGGTGCGGCGGTGCTGTGGCTTTTCTCCAGCTGCCGCAAAGACAGGATTAAATGAAAATGAGTAAAGTTTGCGTCTTTCACACCCACAATTGGATGAGGAGGAGGCGAGAAGGCGAGGCAAGTCAGGCCTTGAAGGAAGCGTCATCGTCATCATCATCAGCATCAGCATCATCAGCAGCGTCATTATCATTGTACTCGTTTGCTTATTAACCCAGTTTCAGTCTATCGTCTTGGCTGCTGCCACAAAGCTGCCGGCAATGTCTTGCTCTCTCTTTTTAGCTCATTTGTGTGTGGGTGGTTTTGGTGGTGTTTATTTTTTGTGTCCTTGTTTTAATTTTAATTTTTGTTTGGTCTACAGTTGGTGTTTTTTTTTGCTTTTTTTTTTTTTTGCTGCTTGGTGACGTCGTCGATGGGTGGTTCTTCTTTCTTTGCTTATACATTTGCTACTTTCTTGTTGCCCTGGTTTATGTCGTCATCATTTTTGCCTGCCTTCTTCTTTTGTTTCTAGGTCAAGAACTTTGTGCCGGCTTTGTGAATTGTTCAGTGACTGCCAATTGCAGTACAGGAATTTCTGTTTGCGTTGTTTACGACATTGAAACTTCATGTTTGGGCGTTACTTCAATAAAAGTAACTTCATTAAGTTGTTATAAACATGTTAGTTTTGTCTTTGCATGACGATAAATTTTTATTAAGGAATGGATTTAATTTTATTTATGCTTGAAAACAAACTTTGACAAATGTCATTTGTCCAGCCTTTCAATACATAGGCAAACATAAGTATATAGCATGTACATAAAGCATTGGTAGGACAGGAAGGATAGATAGATATTGCTGTCGCACTTGATGGGCAACTGTCATGCAAATGACATCACGCACTACAGTCATCAATTTTGTTAAACTCGGCAAGATGCTAGCTAGTCGAAAGCCAAATCCTACCGAAAAACACAAAAAAAAACGAAAAACCCAAACCAAAAAGCATAGCATAAAAAGAACTCAAGTAAAATGCTAAAAAAAACCTTCCACTTAAAGCTTAAGCAGATGAAAAGAAAGAGACAGGGAGAGAGAGACAGAGACAAAGAGTGTGTCTTTGACATCGTGTGTTTGAGTTTGAAATATTCGCAAATGCGAATCCTGTCGTATTTGTCACAGGATGCACACACACACACACACATACATGTTCATGTATTAAGATTGTATTCTCCGCCAAGCAAAGACATTATTATGATGGAATCCTATTTGTTACAAGGCAAATGGTAAAACGAACGTAGCTGCCAGTGCCAATGACAGCCAAGACGTGGCGTTAGGATAGGAATTGAGAAGGGCGCTGTTTGCTCCATGTTGAATAGAAAGATTGTGATAAATGGAAGGAGATGAGCATCCAAAATGCGATGTGCACAGAGTAAATTATGCTAATGTCTAAATAATGCATATTCGATAATGTGTATCTACACAAGAAATCCACATACATACATAAAACAATACATATATATATATTTTAAAGTAAAGTTTGAAAACTTCAACATTTCGATATTCAGATTGATTTTTAGTGCGTGGACAGCAACGGCCACAAAGAGTGCGTATAAATCACATTTATGTTCTCGATTTCAAGTGCCGCAACTAATGATGGACATAAATTTACGGTTGCCAGGACTAAAAGGACGACGACGACTACTGCCAAAAGCATCCAAAATATTGTAGTTGAGGGTTGGGTTGTGTTGGGTTTTGTGGAGGTCAGACGCGACTCTTACTCGAATGTGGCGCGCACAATTTTTTGGCTGCTTTTGACGCCAGGCCAATATGCAGTAAATCTGCCAGAATGTGCCCTTTAGATTTGGCAACAGCAGCAGCATCTTATTCCTCTGTCCTCTGCTCCCCGCTTTTCAAATGGGTTACATATTTTATGCTTAATATTTTGCATTCTATTTCGCTGATGCGCGAAAAGCGAGTAGATGCCCAGGCCAAAAGCTAAAGGCAAACGGCCTTTATGGCATTCAGCGAGAAAGAGAGAAGAAAACTGTTAACAACCAACTGTACTTGAGCCACAGTCATAGTTGTTGCTTTGTGTGTGTGTTGAAAAGCAAAGGAAATTGAAAATTTGTTCGAGCCAACAAGAAGTGTTTGTTGTATTAAGTTTGAAATGAAAGCAAAGCACGCAGATAAAACCAAATTTCTTGGGTTGTTAAAAAGCTTAACCTGAGATTCTCTAAAATTCACAAATTTTGTAATCGAAATGCTGTCAAAATGTTAGCTAAATTTACCGCAAATGCTTGAACTCTGATTTTTTTTTTTTAAGTATTGCCGCACTTTAACACTTGCAACATGCAAACTTCTCAGCTCTAACCTTAAAAAAAAAAAGTAAAATCGATAACAACAATTTTCATTTAGTTTTTTGCAAACACAATTTGCCTATTACGCTGGCTGCAGCAACCCTCAACCCTCAGCCCTCGAGCCCTCAGCAGAGACGGGGGTCGTTTGTTGCCTTTCAATAAAACGCAAAACGCAACTTGAAGTTAATTTGCATATTTGCCAGCAATGCCAGCAGAACACGCACACGCACATTGCGAAATTTAAAGAGTCGAAATGCAAAACTAATAAAAATTTGTACGTAGTACGTAGGTGACAGTGAGAGCTGGGTCCTGGCCCTGTCTGACAAACGTTTGCAGAAATTTATGCAAATTTCTTGCGATCGAACATACGAACATTGAAGTACAACAACTCGATCGAACTGACTACCAAATAAAAGGTATACCCTGTTAATTTGCATAATCGCCAGGACGAAGGATTGCCATAGCCTGTTTGCTGTCTGCCTTGTTAAAGGATTTGCAAAAATACGATTTTACTCTCACTCTCTCTCTAATAAGCAAATTGATTGCATTGTTGACTTGTTGTGTGTGTGTGTGTAGAGCTGTGAATGTATGCATTTGGCTGAGTAAATATTTTGCCATTGAGTAGCCCGGTCTGACAGCAACTGACAGCAGCAGCAGCAGTTTCCAAGAAAACCTAAGTGAAAATATTTGAAAATTGGTTTTAGCGGCGCACCTGACAAAGGAAAACAGCAACGAAATCCATGCAAATACAAATACAGACAGATAGACGGACAGACCGTTTCGGCAGCGAGTCGAATATCGAATGCTCTTCATACAGACAGAGCTTTCTGTTACCCATCATAACTATTTGACTTTTGCAAGGGCAATGAAGGGCTTGTTAAAAGGAATTCATGTATGCACAGATATAAATTCAATTCACTTCAAGATGCGCGACAGCAAGACGACAGCTGTGAGTGGCAGAGAAGGAGGAGGAGTGAATGATGGAGGAGCGCACTTTGGCAAATCCTGTCAGGCATTTTCTACATTTTGATATGTACTCGCATTTTTCGTTTGACTGCTAAAAAGGATTACGCTAACACAAAGCAGTAACGCGCAGACAGAGATGGCAAAACCGGGACAAAGACAGATAGAGTTAGAGAGAAATGGAAGATTTGGATTTTTGCACATGCCAATATGAAATGCAGACCCACCCAGTTAGAACCACACCCGAAACCCCCAACCACTTCTTGGATTTTCATGTGTGTGTCCCACGCTTTTGTCGCATTTTTCTCTACTTTTTTTTTTTTGTATATCGTCGTCGTCGTCGCTTTTCGCTTTGTTCACCAACGCAATCACCCCCCGCCAAGCGTGTGTGTGTGTGTGTGTGCGGTTGTTGTTTGTATTTGTACAGCAACCATCAAACATTTGCTCATGTCTCTTGTACAAGAGAAAACGTTAAATTGTAGGGCTTGTGTGTGAGTTTTGTATATTCGTATGTGTATGTGTATGTGTGGGCAACAAATTTGCAAAAGCCAAAAAAAAATGGTTGGCTGCCTGGGAGACTGAGAGGGTGTGATTGTGTGGGTGGGTGGCAATATCCACTTTAGTTAGCGGGTTGAAACGTTTTAGATTGAACTATGGCTGTCATAAATGGCTTTGCATCGCATATCTAAAACGGCTTAAGTGCAGATTGATTGTAGCATACAAAGAGACACAACACACACATACACACACAAAGACAAACAGGGTAATGCCAGATATGCAAATAAATATATGATTGTATAGAAATATGCACGAGACAATATTGATTTTCTATTTTTGTGTATTTCAGTTTTCAAGTAGAATGTCAAAAAACCCTATCAGCCGCCATTTGGCACAATCTCTTTTTTCCTCCTCTCCTCTTAAAACTTGTTAGTAAACCCTACTACTAAGCCAATAATTGCCAGCGGATATTTTTGTGCTGGTTCGACAAGCACTCGAGTCCTCGTTGTGCCAAAAATTGAAATCACCAATTGACAGCAGAGTCGCACCGAAAACATGATTTGCAAATAATGCACTTGAATTTGCATAAGGCTTGCCGAATTTATGCAAATTAGCTGCAACTCTCTCTCTGTCTCTCTCTCTCTGCAATTAAATCTCTAAAAATTCAATTCATGCACAGCTGTCAGCTCCGAACCGAAGGGACACATGACAATACTAGTCAGACCCGTATTACTCTCAGGTAGACATGAAAAAAAGCTCATTTGCATAAAAACCGAAATAAAATGCAAAAAACGAGAGTCTATTGAAAGTGAAAGGGGTAGTCTAGGCTAGGGGTAAGCTTAACCCCTGAACCCCGACCCAGCAGCCGCTCATTAACATAAAATTAAACAAAACAGCCAAGACCGAAAAAAACACCGAATCCAATCTGAAAATGTGGAAATTCTGATGCTGTCAGCTAACAGCTAAGCAGCTGCCTTGCTCGCATCCTTGTTGCCGCCAAGTTCAACGAACTGCGCCAAGTTGTCTCACTAACCCAAATTAAAATTATGTTAATGAACGCCGAACGCGAGAACGAGAACGAGAGAAAAATGCAGAGAGAATGAGAGTACCGGTTCACTCGAAATCACGGCCAAGGACGACGGCAACGTTTTACTCGTCCTGTGCTTTTCATTTTGCCTAATGAGCGCGCGACTGCGACGCAACGTCGTTGCGCTGGCTTTGTGCCTGGTGTTTGGCTTTGGCTTTGGCCCTGGCCCTGGCTCTGGCTAACTGCCCTGACTGACTGTCTGCTCCTGTTACCGATGCTCATTAATTTTGCCGTCGCTTTTTCGCATATTTTTGCATTGCCCTCCATTTCCGCAAACGCACAAATTTCTCCTCTTGTTTAATTTTCGTGTTTCATTTTTCATTTTGTACCGCGCTCATTTAGTGACGTCACATTCATATCATTCTCGCTCTATCTCCCTCTTGTCTGCCATCTCTGTCAGAGGCTCGTCCTCTGTTGCTGTTGCCGGCAGCGAGTGCCTTCGCATAATTAAGATCTTAATTTATGCAATTATTTTGCCGGCTGTGTTGAGTCCTTTTTACTCAAATGTAGGCCAGACGACGGCATTGCCTTGTTTTGGTTTTGATTTTTTGCGTGATTTATTCTTTCTTTTTTTGAGATGTGAAGTTATTTTCGTGCGTTGTGTCGATGGAAGCGGTTGTGTTTTAATTTATAGCTCTTAGGAGACTTAATGACAAAATGAAGAAAACTTGAAACAATAAAATATTATATTAAGCACTGATATTGTAAAACCAAAAAAAATAATCAAAGTGAGAAAAGTTTGATAAATAAATCAATAAATATGAAAAAACTAAATTTAACAAAACTCACTAAAAAATTAAAAATAAATTCTTTTCTTATAATTTACAAAAAGAATTAAAAATATGCATTATTTTCACATCACATTTTAGATACAAAAAATTAAATTATTTAGTAAGACATGAAGTTAACAAAATAAATTTCCAAGAAATAAATGTAAATGCAGTCGAACTACCTTAAACGTAAAAATTAATTATTTATTATATTGAAGTTTCATTCATAAAGAATAATTTTCAAAGCGCTGAAATTGGATTCTCTATAACGAGGTTATTTCTTTTCACCTTGAGATTCGTTTTATGGGTGTTCGACTGTGTAAAATATCATTAAATCTTTAAAACAATCTTTAAATAAAAAAGCTATAAGTCACTTGTTCACAAAACTTTTTATTCACTTTCGAATATTACTAAATGGTTTTTGCAAATATTTTGTGCTGTGGATTTAAAAAAAATAATTTATTTGACTTGAGTCAAACATTTAATTTTTTACTTACCTGATTTAAATTTATTTTATTTGAACAAACAAATAGTCTCAAAAAAAAATTTAAAGTTTCATTACTAAAAATTTTTATTTATGATAATCCTTGGTTTTAATAGTTTACGTTACACAAAATTCAGATAATTATTTTTTGACTGAAAGTCACTTTGAATCACAGTTTTATTAATAAGTATCTTGTTTTATCCATGTCACAAGTAACTTTCTTTCGTTCAATCGCACACAACCGAACCGATACGCGTCGCGTTAAGAAATGATTCTGACTTTGACTCCAAAAATATACTTTGGCGCTCAGTCAGAGCTGTTGAGTTGAGTTTGGCGTCCCGCGTTTCGCATTCTTATCACACAAGCACAAGCCCACACGAATTGGAATCGGAGTAATCACGCAGAAGAAGCAGGCGTTCATGGAGCAGACGTCGTCGTCGTCGTCGCCGTTGCTGTCGGCAGCGACGTCGTTCTGCCCAAGAAGCAATTGATGCGAAGTCACAGACACAAAGCTGCCACAACTTGAGCGAATGTGTCTTCAAGAGTGCCGTCCGTATTTTGACTTCGAGTCTATAAGTCTGAGCCGGTGCCGGACTCTAAAGAAGTCAGTAGAGGACAGGACAGGATAGGACAGGACAGGACGCACCAGTCGGGCGCAAGGCCCAACTGCTACTGCCCACAGCATTGCTGACTTGAATTTGTATTCAACGACTACGACGATTGCTTGCCGCTGGAAGCACTCGAGCAGACCACATTTGCCACCCCCGAATGGCCGCCAAGTGCTGCGCTGCCGGCAACAGCGTAGTCGGCCATCAAGTTTGAGTTTAGCGCCGGCGCACTTGCAAACTCTCTCTTTGTCTGTGGCAGCAGCAGCAGCAGCAGTAGTAGTCACCCCCTCAGGTGGATATTTCTCCTCTGAAAAAAAAACTGCAGCATGCTTCCAGGCGTCGACGTCGGCGTCGTCGTCATCCATGGAAAACGCAGTGCGTAATGCGTGCTGTTTGCATGGCTCGACTGACTACCCCTCTGATTATTAAATCCACCACAGTTTTGAAATCAAGTTTGGCGTAGAAGTTGCGCAGCCGACGCTGCTTTAAGAAGCAGCCTGGCCCATCAATAGTTAGAAGAGCTGGCGCCTTATCAGGCAGCTGCCAGGCCACGCATTTTGTCATTTTTTGGTTTTTGCGCACGCAACAATGGCAAACACAGAGGCGCCACGATGCGACCGAAAATGGGGCCAGCCAACGTTATAGGTGTTGGGTAGGGGGGGGGGGGGGGTGTAAGGGTATGAGGCGGCGCTAAACTGAGCAGCTGAAGTAGAAATGCTTATACGCTGGGGATTTAAGCTTTACAAGCGTAACAAAATATGTAAAAAGAAATAAAGTAAAGCCCTGAGCCATGAGAGCACACAAACACAAGCACACACACACAATTGACTATCACTGTATGTGTGTGTATGTGTGTTTGTGTCGCTTGCGTATCTATGAAGTTCCTTCCGTTTGCCGCAGACATTTGCGCCAAGTGTTCAACGCTGCCGTTGATGAATGATAGATGGATTATGATTTTGTTTGGCGTAAATTGAATTTCGCATATTTTTGAACGCTTTTCAAAACACCTCCCGTTTGCTACGCGACCAAATGTTTGGACAACGTTAATATTTAAGACATTAATACAAATATCTATATACAAAATAAATAGACTGCAATTTAAAGTTGAGCTGCGAATGTTGTGAGGCCTTTTCAGGCGCTTCAAGCTGTCAACTTTTTCGATGGCTGCATTCGTTTGCCAACGGAAATCAAGTTAACGAAGTAAAAATGTAAAATGCAACAGCAGCAGCAGCAGCAGCAACAACAAAAACGACAAACGTATTCAACATGCCAGAAACAGCAACAGCAGCAACAGCAGAAATAGCAAGGAACAGCCTCAAATCGATGTTGGAGGCTGGTCCAGGACCAAAAACAAAATAAATAACTGCAGTAGGTAAAGCAAAAGCAGCAGTTGATGCTTTAATAATCGGATTTGTTGCTGGATTGACATTGTGGAATTTAAGCAATTCAAACATTTTCAATTCTAGACATATTTATATTGATTTTATTCCAATATCATTCTTTCTGAAACTGAATGTAATTCAAACTAGAAATTCTCGCTTTTTGCTTGACCTTGAAACGAATTTTAATATTTAACTTTTTCAAAAACCTTTATAATTGCCATCGCAGTTGACATTTGCTTTGACTATTTTTAGTGCTTAATTCTAGGACTTCACAGAAAGTATTTCATGTTCTTCATGCTGCATTCAGTCAACCCACTCGGCTGTGCCACAATTTGTTGTATGCCTTACGTTTTATGAGGTACTCACTGGCAACTACTCGTAAGTAGCAGCACTCGAGCAATGCTTTTGTGTTGTTGATGTTGTTGCTGTCGTTGCATGCAACATACTTTTATGGATCAGCTGCAACTTCAATGCAAAACAAGCCCAGCCCGCCGAAGGGTAGGTTTAACTTTGAGCTGTGATTTGCTCACTGAACGCTTCCCATATTCCCATGCCACAGTCAAAGCCAAAGGCGAAGCTTTTGTTGTGCACACGCACACACACACATACACACACACAGATAGAGACTTTATAACAATTTATATGCCGAACTGTGTGTAGTTGTCGACTTTTATAAGCAGCAAATTTTTATTTCCATCTCATACTTTTGCTTACAATTCGCATGCGTCATAACTCAATAAGCAGCAAGGCAAAGGCAACCATCAAAAGATGCAGCAGCAGTACCAGAGCTAACTGTAATCCTAATGAAACTACAACACATATTACGTATATTGTACTAAAGTCTGCTGCCGGTGCTACCCTAGCAACATTTACATACATGCAACAATTTGGCCAAAATAAAAATAAGAAAATAAAATACGTATAAAAAGCAAGTCGAGGCAACTTCTTCAGTCAACTCGTGGCACAACTAGTACTTATCACGACTCGGTTTGCACATATGAAAACGAATACGAGGAGCCGCCCCTCATCGTCATCGTCATCTTGTTGCCCATAGTGGAATTTATTATAAGATTCTCCTTTCTTCCATTATTTTCCTTTTTTTTTGGTTTATGTGAATGCAAAAAACTTCTATGTACTTGTTGTTGTTGTTGTCGTTTTTGTTGCTCTGCATGAATAGTATTTTCTATAACATTAAAAAGGCATTTCAAGTTATTTGGCTCATAATATTTTGTGTATACTTAGTTAGGGGTAACCACACCGCCCTCAACACACCAATTTGACTAGTTGGCGATTTTGTATGTACTCAACTTTGGCATCCAATAAGCCAAATTCCTGAGCAGCGACTAATGACCGTAAAGCCGCTGGCAAAAGCTAATCAGACGTTGTTTGGGCATCCATTGCTTGTGCTTATAGTATTAATGTGTGCGTTTGTGTGTGTGTGACGGCAGGCAAATTGCGTTTTTAGTATCATTAATCTGCCACACTCGGCGGCAGACGTCAGCGTCAGGCATCAACTCACTTAGTATACTCAAAATCATTGAGATGATATGCGCTACCCAATCCACAAAAGGGCACATTAATTTCCTCTGCCTGTGCCTCGTTATACATACATAGATAGGCATATAGCCTAGACAGCGATTTTGAACAGCCCGATAGCTTTAGCTGATCGCACAAATGATTTAACTGTGCTGCAAAAGCCGCGCCACAAAAATGGAAATACTTGAGTACTTTTTGGGCCAAACCTTTAAAAACGTTTACACCCAAAATGCGTTGAAATGCGATTATGTGGTATCCTTTTTAAAGAAGGGGCACGGCATTTTTGGCTCAACCAGGTCATAAAGAAACTGGCTGCTCAGTGTGTGTGCTGTGCTTGTGTGTCCATATTACGCATACGCAGCGTGTTGCTTTATGGCTGTTTGATGTTACGAGCTGCTCTCGAGTATGTGCCTGTGTGTGTGTGTGTGTGTGTCGTACTTTATGATGACATGCCAAACATTTATGCAAAATGCTAATTTAAAGCCAAGTCTTAGATATTGTAAGGAAAGCAAAGCCGTCGTCTCTGTTGTTATTGTTGTGTGGTTAAATAAACGGTGGCACAATTTCATTGTAAACACAAAAAAAGTGAGGTGATTTTCGAATAATTAACTTAAATTTGTATTGTACAGTCGAACTTTCCTATAATGAATCTCAAGGAAGGCATAAATAAACCTCATTATAGAGAAAATTCGTTATTTAGAAAGTCCGTGATCTTGAAATTAATTGTTTATAGAGAAAACTACGTTATACCAAAGTTTGTTATATGTATTTTTTTTGTCTTGTAGTTTTCGTATTTTATACAATGACATTATTCCACTGTGCGGCTCGAAGTAAACGCCTTTTCATCAGCATAACTCGTCATGCATAACTGTGGAGCAGGCCGCACTCACTTGAGCGCATGTTCTACAAATGTCCCATAGGCTGGCTGGCTACTTGACTGATTGACTGAATGACTCAATGACTGACTGACTAAGAAGAAGAAACTGTTCTGTCGTTTACTGACTTGCCACGCCTTTTGATGCATTACGCTGCCATTTTGATGTGCGCTCAACTTCATTATACAAAATATTGAAAATGGCTTGACAGGAAATTAAGCAAAAACAGCAGGCAGCAGATAGACAGACGAATAGTCGCAAAGACAGACATACGCAGTGTAGCTGATCTGTATCTAAATCTGAATGGATATCTAACTGGTGCAAATCTTAAAGGGAAATTAGCTGCGAGAATGCTTAACGAATGCCAAATTCGAGGCATATCTCTCTTTCTCTCTCTTTCTCTCGCCTTTACTCTTTCTATCTTAACTTCCCCCAAGCATAATCGATTCTGTGTGTGTGTCATTGTTGTTGGCAAAAATGTTTATTGTAATTCGGCAAGTATTTGTGGAATATGAATTGCGAGTATTTGCATAAATGAAATGTGTATGTAAATGCCAACTCGTAATGCCAATCAATCACCCCAAAAAAGACCGGGCACACACACACACATACTTACACACATGATTCAGCTCCTCCCACAGTCACACACGAAAACCAATAAACTAAATTCGCAAGAACAAAAAAAAAAAAAAATGTGTGTGTTTGGCGAACGAACGAAAAAAACATACAAAAACCCAAACGTAGCAAAAATCGTCAACAACACAAAACCCATACATGATGAAATGGAATATGTGAATACATGTGTGTGACTGTGTGTTTGTGTGTGTGTGTATGGGGTGTATTGCAACCCTTATCCCTGGCAGGATATTACATGCTTCAACAATGTTGTAGCATTCCCAATAACAACAATAGCAACGACAACAGCAACAACAACAACAAGAACAGAAACATCGCCTTAGCATTCCTGCCGAAAATGAAATTCTGTTTTGCATTTTATGTCGACAACTCCGAAGCCAAAAGCATAAAGATGAACAACAAAACAAGGAATGGAACAGGACCGCGGATGAGAACCAAAACCAGCCAGAAAACATGACGAGAACAGGAGGCAACTTAGAATGATGGCGAACCAAACGAAGAAGTAGTAGAAGACGTTAAAAAAAAAAAGATGTTGCAGAAAGGAAGAAAAGCAAAAAATATATAAAAAATACAACAAAATAAAAAACGAAACGAAACGAAAGAAATGAAATCTAAACAAAATGCGTTCAAGCGTGTGTGTTCAATTACAATGTGTGTGATTGCTGGAGCCTGCACAGGAGACAGGGGTCAGAGGGTGAAGTAGAAGAAACGCCCACACACGCACACGCACACTGACATAAAAATTTACAATGCGAAATAAGCGAGCGAAACGCTTTTTGTTTGCCGCCGCTGCTGCTGCTGGTCCTTGGTCCCAAATCGTAGAGCTCGAACTCGAACCCAAAGCGTGAACCCGGGACCAAGACCCGGCCATCCTTATGCAAATAACAGCGAGGGCACATAAAAATAAAATAATAACAATACAATATTTTTTGATGACAGCCGCCAACGCAACGATGTTGGCCAAGCCATGCCAAGCCCCCCTCCTTCCTAACCGTAACGGTCCTCCCTTTAAGCTATTCTATGGTTTCAGGCTCTCGACAAAGGCGTACTCCAAAAAAAGACAGCGCATAAAAGAAAGGTTTAATCGACGCGCATTTCACGAGCACAGCAGCAGACGCGGGCTAAGAGGAGGTTCGGGATGGTCGTGGCAACACTTTAAATGTGTTTTAGTGGAAATTGTGAAAATTTTCTTATGACACCATCATGATGCGTCATCAATTTGAATTTTATGTCCCGAAAGCTGTACGAATTTTTGAAGTCGCCCATAAACAGCTGCGGGAAGTTTTTGCAACATTTGCCTCCAAAAAGCAATGACAAAACTCGAACAAATACATAAATTTGTTCAGAAGACTGAGATTTCTTTAAATGAATAAAATTTGAACAACATTCAAGTAACTTGGGATGAAAACTAGCTGAATAAGCAATTTAAAACAGGGATAACCACAGTTATTTTTAGCTTTTCGTTAAAGTTTTCTTTATGGTTTTTTAATACTGCTGAGATTTATATGACTTGAAATATCAAAAGAAAATCCATTTAAATATGCCAAGTATTCATAATTGCCCACCAGAAATTCTGACAAAATTGATAAGCATTCCTTAGGGTTCATTTGAGTGCAAATTTATATATCAAAAGGACAAAGCCACCCGAGCAGACCATCCACAAAACACACGCCTCAGATAACACACATGCAGCTCAAACCCAAAGCTCAAATCAGAAATCAGAAATCGCAAATCAAATTCCTTGCATGCCGAATGCAACAATCTAAATAATTATTTTTGAATAAAAAATGTTAAACAAACAACATTAGCCAGGCACTCAAAGGTGAAGGTACAGAAAGACGATGAGACGATGGTTATTGTATTCAAACTGCGAAAACTGGTAAAGGATGCGAGGATACGCTTGACAAGGACAATCATAATAAAAGAAAAATGACTGAACACAGAAATCACATTTGAATAACAATCATGCCGCATGCAAGTTATTTCGATTGAAGAGGTACAGCGGGGTTAACGGAAGCACTGAAGAGGTATTGGAAATACATACGTATACGAAAAGGAATGAGAGAGAGAGAGAGCAAGAGTGAAAGAACAGAGCGGAACAAAAAAATTCAACAATAAAAATACACGCGAAATCACAAAGAATTCATAATAAGCATCATTGTCATGCGAGAAATGAATAAAAATCAAAACGACAACAACGACTAAAGCTCGTTGTTGAAAAAAATAAAAACACAACATTATATGTATAAAAGGTAAAAGGGGTACAGGAATAAGCGAGGTTGCGGGAGTTCAGGCAGAGTTCTGTAGGGATACGCATAGGGAATGTTGAATTGAATATGTCGCACAGGATGCGTGTGGACAAGTATTTACGATTCTGCGCTGGATCGTCAACAAACATCATCTGCATATGTGAAAAGGAACTGAAAGCTGGCAGAGTGGGCTGCATGAATTTTAAATGCCATGGCAACAACAGCAGCAGCAGCTGTAGATACGACAACGGAACGCGCCACTTGAGCTCAGGATGTAAACGAAATCCTCTACTCCAACTCTCTCAAATTGTGAGCTCACTGAACCCAATCTCTGCAATGTTGTTGCGCCTTTTGTGCGTTGACAAATTGTTGCCAGTCACTTGTGGCATTTAATTTTCATCATACATTCCGCCCGCACCAACAGTTGCTGCTGTCATAATTGATTTCATTAAACGTACCCCAGAGAGAACTGGCATTCAACAAGTGGCCAACGCGACGCCCCTTTTGCAACTTTGAAACTGAAAGTGAAAACAAATTAAGCTGCAAATAAATGAGCCGGCTTTCGTCGTCGACGTCGGCAGCAGATATATAATTGAGGGGATTTCCCACGAACACACCAGACACAGCCACCACAGGACACAAAATGAAGAAAGCCAAGCGCAAGGCGAAAGCAAAAGCATCGCCAGACACTTTGACATAATTTCCCAGCCAGCCAGCCAGCCAGGCAGACAGACGAAAGCGACGCCCGCACAAGGACACGGCCATAACCAACCCCAACAAAGTTTTAATTAATTGCGCTCAACTCACACATACACACACACAGACACAAGAAAACACAGCAGCAGCCAGCGAGTGGCAAATGAAAATGAGCCAAACCAACAAAAAAAAAAGTCAACATTTTCACGTACGCTAAGCTTAAATGTTTTTGGCTGGTTTATGGTGGTTGGGTGGTTTGGGGGGTTTCCTATATGACTTAAGACAACACTGCAGGGGGACGGAGAGGGGATATTTGCATAGCTTTATTTAATTTTGTTGACGGCCTTAAGGTGGATTAAATCACTTTTGTTTTTTGTCAACACCCAACAAGGAGGAGAAATATAACGTACTTGTAGAACAAATAGATATCAGAAGGAAATAATTAATGTTCTTGTCATATCTTAAAATTAATTTTTATTTCCTTATTATTATTAAATGCAGGCATACTATCCTTTTTATCCTTCAAAAGTTACAAAGTTTTTAACTTTCACTTTACAATTTTCCATCCTCCTCAAACCTATAAGTTTCAAAATTTATTAGATACACTTCAATGACAGCCCCAGAAGCTGCATCAGTTTATGGAAATAAAAATTAAAGCATAAAATCCTCAATCAAATTCATGGTGCGTGAAGACAAAGACAAACTGGCTCAGGTAGAAAGCAAAGAATATTAGAAGAGATGATTCTAACCAATATGGAAATAGGGGCATTTCGATATGCAGATAATGTTTGGCCATATGCAAGAAATTATTGTACGGCTCGTCACACCGCATCTCACATCAGCTATCCGAGCATGAAATCTACAACGAAACTTACATTTTGATAACTCGTCTCGTTTGCTGTTTATAAAACTCTAATTAAGTACAACCACAGACGAGCGATGGAAAGTCAGGTAGCCTCTATGCCTCTATGTCTACATTGTGTTAACCCTTTTGACAGCAAAACCAACAAACACACACACACATTCACACACACAAAAACACACATCCAAACAATAAAAAGGATGCTCTTGAAACCCTTTTGTTCGATGCATTGTCTGTTGTGCCATCCGAAGGCGATTTATTGCCGATTTGTGCCGAAAATCGAAAGTGCTATCGAAAGTTCTTTGCATTTGACAAAGGGGTTTACGATCAGAGCAGGGGTAGGGGGTGCGGTTGTGAAACGCATTATTATAGATTTGCCTTTTAATTTACGTTACGCCGATTTTAAACAATGCCAAATCAAAAATCGAACTATGAATATTCATAAGGCACCCCCCATCCCGATGCCAACTGACAATTGTTAATGGGCGAGCATATGTTAAGCTATCTCTAGCTACTACAATATACGGGCAGGGGTAGAATCACGGTTTCTGCTCTGTTATCTCTGTGCAATTGCAGAATGTATATAAAATAAAAATTGTTGATTTATGCCCGCTGCTTTGAATTTTATGCCAATTTTTCTTTATGTCTCGCAAAACATTTACATGCTAGTTTTTTTTTTCACATTTTATTATAGTGGTAATAAATATTGATGTCATGGGTATTGTTTGCTTAAAGGGTTGAGTATGTTTGCGTAGAGATTGGCCGTGTGGTACTTCAAGTATAACATTTGATTTGACATGTGTTTAAAATGAAATATTTTTAAATTCTTCTAACTAAAACAAACTATTAATATCATTAGCCCAACCTATTATCACAATCAAATCCCGCTCATCAATCAAATGTCAGCGACTTAACCAAAACGCACGGAAATTTGGCGGCTGATAAGCCCCTAGTGAGAAGGACGCCGCCTTCAGATGCAGCTCGGGACAACTGCGAGTCCTGCTCCTTCGTTTGGCCATTCAAATTTGATACACAGCTAAGGATTGATGTGAGCCTTACGTGACCTGCCAGCGGCAATAGCTCTAAAGTCGACACTGTCAAAGGGGTTTTTCCTACTACCTTTCGGGATAATTTATGCGCCTGCGTAAACGCCTCAAAGAACAAAAAAAGGAAGCTGGAAACGAGTCTGTCGTCCTGCCTACCTGGGCAACGGCAACCCCTTTAAGCGATCAGCCTCGCAGCGGGTTCTGATGCATAAATTACAATTTATTGCGATTTGCATCACCAAAAACGCACACAGCTGCAAATATCTTGCCCAACTCCGACACTCTCGATCGAGCTTCGTTCAGTTGGTGCGTGAAGTTCGTGCGTGTTGGTTGGTTGTTTGGTTGGAGGTGTTCTTTGGGCTGAGCCGGAGTTGTATCACTTAGGAACTAAACGGGAATTCGAATGAGAATGTTAAAAATGCGTAGCTTTACGGTCAAGTGGCATTGTGATTGGCCTGCCCCTCTTTATAGTTGGGAGTTTGTTGCATTTTCTATGGCGGCTCTTCGGCTCTTCAGCTCTTTTGGGCTCTTTGGCCACTTCACATGTGAGAGTCGCCGCATATGTACGCCGACACTCCAAGTCAAGTTAACAATATGAAAGAAATCACTTTGCCGCTTTGTGCATTGTTAAAAGTTTTTAAGCCGCGCCTCAAACAGACTCAGACTCGCATGTAAAGAAATAGGGAGAAGACAAGAAGCTCGCATGTGAAGGCAAACAAAGTTGTTTGTGGTAGCGCTTTTGTAGCACCCATCTCTCCCCCAGCCCCCCCATCCTTTTGGTTAGTTGGGCGCCAACAAAGTTTGCTGTTTGTAAAGTTTTTTTTTTTATATTTTCGCTGCAGCAGTAGCATTTTTTTGCACCATTTCTTTGTTGGTCGAAAGGAACGATATAGAACGATGGTTGCGAAGGAGCAGCCGCTGCGTAAAACTTTTCACTTTGACTCCACTTTATTGTATTTCTAATACTTTGCCTTTCAGCCAAGTTGGTCGCAACGTTGGCAGCATGTGAACAATAAGTAAGCGGCCAAAACGCGTTACCAAAACTGTGTAAGCAGCTATGAAAATGTGCTGGCTATTGCTGAAGTCTCTCAGATTGGCTGCTACTTCACGTTGGAGTTCGGAACTCAAACACACACACACACACACACACAAATTGTAGACAATTGAAATTTTTTACATTTTATGACGCTGCGCAATTTGGTAGCTGAGGTTGGATTTAACTTGATCGTTTTGTTTTCAACTTTTCGCTGAGGTTGGTAAGCAAGCAAAGGCCAGGTAGCTGCAACCAGATAAAAACCACTCTGATAAGGCGGACAGTTGACAGGTTATTTAGGCAGATTAGTTGCGGATATTTTGTTTCGATGGGCTCAAAGTGATTTGGCGTAATTAAGTTGAGTTGAATTGAAGACAGCAGTGCGGCAAGCAATTAAATCACTTAATAATTAGCTTCCTTTTTTTTTCAATAAAGTCATAGCAGCCCTCAATTGACTTGTTTCAAGCATTTTCTTAATCATTGCCCATCATTTCTTCTTCACAAACGCAAATTGAATTGTTTATATCGTCAAATCAAATGAACTTCAATCTCATAAAAAACAACAGAAAATAATAAAAGCAACCAGTTCTCTGGCAGTTCGCATCACTTTCAAAGCTTTCGACACAAAAACCCATTAAATTAAACTCCAACTGGCAATTTGGACCAAAACCCGAATTGGAAACATATTCGCCAAAATAAAAGCGAGAAAATGGAAATGGAGAATGGAGAACTGGAAGATGAGTTCTTCTCTGTTGGACTCTTTGACTGTTTGACTCAAGTCGTCGTTGAGTCAAATGAAATGTGATGAATTGTGTAATTTGGACTGAGAAATGGCATTTGCATGCGACGCATGCGAAAGTTTGCGAAATTTGTTTGGTCTGCACTAAAAGCGCAAAATGTCGAAATAAAAATAAGGACACCGAACCAAATGCAAAAAAAAAAAAAACAAAAAAAAAACGTACAGAAAGACAGAAAAGCGTCAAACTGGCAACTGACAGTTTGGAGCTGGCAAAAGCTGCGGCACTCACATCTCATTAATTTGTGATTGATACGCTCAGCCACCCCCCCTTTTTTAGTCATCCTTCCTGTGTGTGTGTGTGTGTGTTGTGCGTATAGCGTCACAAATGAAATTGAAGTGTGTTTGTGATCCCATTACAAATAAGCGAAGCGAGCTCTGAGCCCAGTTCCTTAGCCAAGTTGGGGGTTGGATTGGGGTTGGGTTGGGTTTTTCGCATTTGATGGATTTGCACGCGTTGTGACACAAGTCACTAAAATATCTTATTACACACACACACACACACACACACATGCACACACATGCACACACTAACTCACTAACTCACTCACTTGTCAGCCATTTTATATTTTCTTTTTCGCATGTAGGCCGCATAAACAAACAGGACACGGCAAACGGGACTCAGTTGTCTTCCATTTATTTTTAAACTTCGATTTTTGCTCGACGCAAAATTTGTTGCAAATTGACACCCTAACACACACACACACGCAGAGAGCTTGTTAGTGAGTTCTGACTCATGTGGTTCTTGTTGTATCTATCTGGCTGTCAAGCTGCGGCTGGGGCAGCAGCTTCATCAATGTTGCCTCGCATGCCGGAAGCGTGAAAATCTACAGCATTCAGCGTGCAAAAAAGGGAAAAGTTCACAAATGGAAAATTACGGGTGCACACGTGCACAGTACACACACATATACATATACATATATACACATATATGGCAGCAAGGAAAAAAACTCACCCACCCTGTTTGCCAAATGTCTCCAGCGTCCCACTCTTCGTCTTTGGCATTCTGTTCATTCGTTCGTTTGTCATTTCAGGTTGTTTTATTCAATTTCGAGGCAAGCGAAATTCGCACAAAATAATAAAAAAAAGAAACTCCTTGAAAATACAACGCGCAAAATGTCATGTGATATGTCACACATGTAGCTCTGGCTGTAGCAGCAGCTGCCACGCCCCCTCTACTCACACCACTACTCACAGACACACACACACATCCACCTCCGGCATGGTTTGCCTTATCGGCTGCCATATTAATGTACTGGAAATTTGCCATTTTCATTTGCAAGAAAAAGCGCTTTTCATTTGAGCTTCACTGTGTCGCTCTTTAATCTTATTTAACAATAAAAAGCATGCCAAATAAAAGCCATAAGGCATAAATATCAAGCGGACACAAACATATACATACTTATATGTATTTTGCATTTAAAGATTATTTAGTATCTGCCAGCTCCGTGAGCCATTCAGTTTCAGTGATGCGTGTCGCTTGATTCTAATCACAAACATTGGCAAAAGCCAACCAGGCGGCAGCAAAAGGCGAAATGAATCGGCGACATTCAATGGCCGAAACGCTTTTCATCCAACAACAACAACAACAAGAACAAGCATAAAAAAAGGTCAGTTAAGATACTTTTCCTCTTGTTGGCTGACTGTCAATTGGTCGCTTTTCGGTTCTTGCCTTCATGGTTTTTGCTCTTTTTTGTTACGTTGCGTATTGAAGCAGATTTTCTTTGAATCAGCACAGCAATGACTTTTCTTTGTGGCAAACAAAAGAGTTGAACAAGGATGAGAGAGATTGGAAAAGGCAATGATTGGCATCATGTGCAGATTGAATCTAGCTAGGGTAGTGTCCTTGTTGTTCTTGCAACATCATCTTTGACGTCCTGTTTAGGTCTTTCAATTAGCGAGGATTGCCCTTTAATTACTTGAAAAAGGTAAAGCTCTAAAGTTTGAGAACTTAAAAAGAAGTTCCTTGATAACAATCCTAATCTCTTTTGATTAAAACATTTTTAATCAATCAAATTGTATTCCTTGCATAATCAAAGGAACTACAAGTGAAGTTATAACAATGCTATGAATAACAATAATCCATTTGAATAAACAATTTCAGCTCCCCAGAGCTATTATTGATAAGTAATATTTGAATCAGTTTACTTTGCATATGCCAACATTTAACAGTCCTCATTCTTTCTCTTGTGTCATTTTCGTTTCTGCTCTTCGTCCTCCTCTCTCTCTCTCTCTCTCTCAACCAACACAAGCTTACTTTACTCTTACTCACGCTTTGGCCATTAATTTATTTTTGCCATTTTAATTTCGCTTTCGTTTTCAGGTTTCGGTTGCAAGGCCAAATGCAGCCACGTTTTGCAAAAATGTGGGCGTGTCGGCAAGGGAAGGGGGGCACGCGGAAATGAGTGCGACAAAATAGAAATAAAAAAAACAAGTAACTGTTGCATTAAAACGGGGGCGCAACAGTGAGCGCTGACTGCTGTTGCTGCTGCTGATGCTGTGAAAATGAGCCAAGTTCGTAGTTAGTCAGGAAGCATTGGTCGACGTCGACTTTGCCTTTTCGCTGCTGCTGCTGCTGCTCTTGATGCTGAGCTCCGCTTGTTTCATTTCATTTATTTCAGGCTGCTGGCGTCGTCGTCACCCAAGCCCCCCCTCGCGACTCATCTACCTAGCAGCCTGCCTGCCTGGCTGCGTTATAATTTCGTTCGCCCATTAAAAATGTACTTTGCAACCCACTCGCTGCTGTTTTAGTTGTTGCTATTGGGTTGCCGTCGGGTTGCGTTTTCGTTCTCGTTCTCGTCCTCCGTTCGTTAGTTTGTTTTGGCGCAAGCCACAAGAGAGCGCCAGTCGGCGCCGCCACCATCGCCGCCAAATGAATGGGAATGAATGAAACGAAAATGAATAAATGATAATGAGAGCATTCGCAGCTGATGAGGCGACGGCGGCAATGGGAGCATCGCTCTACCAAACCGAATACATACATAGAGAGGGTGGGATGTTGTTGTTTTTATTGTTCGCTCATTTTCATTTTCGTTGATGAGATAATGGCTCTGTGTCTCTGTGTTTTTACTTTGCCTTTCCGCCGGCTGCTGCGACGCAGCCTCTGCCTGGCTCTTGGCTGATGATAATAATGATGATGAAGTTGTTGCTGCCTGCCTGCCTGCCGCTGCGTTAACGAGTGAATTATTTTAAATGTGGGTTTCAAGGTCAAGGTGATGCCTCCACCGCCGCCACCGCCGTCGCTTGGAAGTTATTGTTTTGCATTCTGCTTCGCTTGGCATTCATTAAGCTTACGTCTGCGTCTGGCTCAATTCTTGATTAGACGCAAAGTGTAATGAAGGAAGGTGAATAACCTGAACCTGAAACGAAGGAAGTCCTGTGCAACTGGTGGTTGTTATGTCAAATGTGACAGAGTGATAAATCCAATCTGTAACTAATTGATTTAAGCTTAAAACTGGATTAAAGCTTTCTCAGCTTCACAAAAACAGAGCATTCATTGCCTGCTTTAGGGCGCATTCAATCGACAGTTTTATACAATTTATAAATGCGATGTTTCGCACAGCCAGACAGACAGCATAAAAGTCTGCCAGTCAGTCAGTCAGTCATTCAGAAAGTCGCTTCGTCGAACGACAACGACGCACATCAAAATATGCAAATTGGAATTTCAAAAATACAGCAATATTGTTGAAACGATGGGCTCTCACTCCACTGCCAAAGCTTACTACTCTCTACCCCAATGCTCCACACAGCCGCTGTTTCTGTCCTGATATATATGTATATATATAGTACTACATACAATATATACACACATATAGTTAACCCGATTTTGGGCGCATGCAAATTTCTTGTACAGCCCCCGAGGCAGTCGTGGCATCGCTGCCAACGTCGCTGTCGCTGTCGCTGTTGACGCCACGCCCGAGGCATTGAGAATAACAGCAAAGGGACTGAGGACTGAGCCACCATTATTCGCCCTTAGCGCTGCACACGCTGCTTCGTAGCCAGGGCGACGGCAGCAGCAGTAGCAGCAGCAGCAGCACCGACGATAGCAGCGTCCAGTGCGCATGCGTCCTGACGCTGTAGTTATATTTTCTCTCCCTGTATCTCTGTCACACAAGGTGATTGCCAAATACTCTCGACTCACTCGCACAAAAGGTGAGTGTGAGTAGTGTAACCACCACCAGCAGCAGCAAAAGCAAAAGCAAAAGCAATAGCAACAACTATAGTTGCGTTCCATTCCGTTTCGTATCGCATAATTGCTGTGGGAACATTTTGGTATTTGGCACGTTGAAATTAACACTACGGCCCGAGGTCGCATCCGAAGCGACCTAACGCTCAGCATGTAATGAATGGAAAATGAAAATGAGAAACAAAGACTACCGAAAATTACCCAAAATGAAGTTTTCCACCAGCAGCAGCAGCAGCAGCAGCGACTGAGAGGCAGCGACAGTGGCTGTGGCAGAGGCATGGCAATTGGCAATGCAGGAAACAAAAATTTAATGACGTAACGTGGCGTCGACGTCGCTGTCAGCAATTAAGCAACAGTTAAATTAAACGGGTTTCTAGTTCAAGGACACGAGCCACCAGCAACAACAACAACAACAATAATAAGGACGTGCCGACGCTTCAGATGCCACAGCGAACAGTTGATGTGGTCCTGTGCTCTGCTCTGCCATTGTGGGTTCTGTTTGGAATGAGGCAGGGGAATTGACATTTTCGTTGATGTTGTGTGCTCGTGTGTTTTAATTGTGAATCAGAGTCAGAGTGTGCGCCTGAAAGTATAACAGTCAATGGGGAAATTAAATTGAATATTTTCAATCGATGTCAATAATGTACTTTGTATGAAGAACTTGGTAAAAATAATGTGAAAATTAATAAAAACACTCGAGAGAGTCCAACTTTAAAAAAACTGAAACTTCAGATTTTTATTTCAATTAAAGTTTGCAAATAACTTCACACAAAGTTGCATAATAAAAGTTTTCAACTTCTGTAAAGACGCTAAGCTTATTTGAATGAGGCAAGGGTTTTTGATAATGTCACACTTCCGAAAGGATCTATCAACCCATCTCTATCGCAATTAGTCGCGTCCAGCATCTCCCATCTCTAATTTTACTGCAATTTATCAGACTCTCGTTTTTCCCAATCTCTTTTTGCTGTTTACGAGCGCGAGCAACACGTGCTTTAGCGCTCATTTTCATTTGCGCGCTTTTCATTTTCATTCATTTCGCCCGCTCGGTGCGCTCTTTCCCTTCCTCCCCCTCCTCCACATTCACGCCGTTCACTAATGACGACAGCGAAGCAACAGCCAACAGCTGATGACGTTGACGTTCATTCATTTGCCTTATTTTCTTTCTTTTTTTTTTTTTTAATTTTCGCGCGAGTTTCTTTATACGCGTTTTCTTTATTTTTATCGGCAGGTTCGTTGCGCGATTCGAGCAGCTGTTCATTAAAGCAGTCTCAAATTAGAGGCCATACCAAAAGACAGATAAAGAGTTGCCAACGCCTTGAAGTCGGCAATGGAAAATCGCAAGTGCTTGCACAGAAAGTTTATGTTGAGTTTGATTTAGGACAGGCTTTATTCTTTAAGCTGAACATTGTTGCTTAATTGTGTGCATAAGAAATATCGATTGTTGCCAAAAAAATAAAAATAAAAATAATAAAAACCCAACAACAGCTGCAGCGAGGACACACAAAGGACAACAGCACGAAAATCGCAAAACATTTACAAAATATACATATAAATATATATATATATGTTATTTGTATGTTGCCACGGCCTCGTTGGCGTATGTATATATGTAAATATATATTTTTATGAGATAAAATAGAAAATGTTGTTATCAGGCAGCAACGGCGAAAGGATATAAAGCGCACACCCACGTGTGTATGCTTTTGTAGTCATGTGGATACATACTATGTATGTGTTTGTGGCACTTGAAATGGCAATAGCAGCTACCCTTAGCTCTCTCCCCGCCCTCCTGCGCTCACTGAGTTGGCGTTGCCAGTGCCAACGGAAGATGTCTTCGGGTTGAGTGCTTTTCCGGAGAAAATGTAATTTTCTCATGGCAGTCATCCACGTTGCTCGTTGCTCGTTGTTGTCCTCGTCGAACGTCGCACGATTGAAGTGTCGGTCGGTCGGTTGGTTGTTTGGTTTGGTTTGGTTGGTTTGTCTGGTACGGTATGGTCTGGTACCTAGGCAAGGAAGAAAACTTAAAGGATGCTTCTTGCTGCTTGCGCGCCTTTCGGTTCTCCCCTTGCCTCATCTTGCCTCGCTTCGACTGTTTCCTGTTGCCCTTTTTCACCAGCGCCTTGCAAATTGCTCATGCTTCTTCACTCTGCACATGTGTGTGTGTGTGTGTGTGTGTTTGTGTGTGACATTGTCGTGGCTGGCGCTGTCTTTGTCATTATCCTTTTTGGGGGTATTGCGACGTGTCAAAGCAACAACGCCACGCTTGGATATGTCGCTTGCCTCGTCGTGGCTCAGTGTGCAGTAGCATCCATCAATTTGATGGATAAATATATGCAAATTGTGTATTAGCTGTCCTTGTTTTTGTTATCCTTTAGCAAACAGATACACACACACACACAGCAGCAGCAGCAGCAACGGCAGCAACAGCAGCTCACATCAATAGGCGCTGACGATGGCATGGAAATGAATTTGGCACACGTGTATTTGAGCACTTTTTGGTGGTCGTGGGCGTAGAGAGGGGTGTGGCAGGCAGGTGAACTTGTGCTTTGAATTGTGCCCGCATTCACCACATACAATAAATCATGTTAACAGCCAGTCAAAATGGAATACATAAACAATCGTTGTACCTAACTTTAGATAAAACCATTATGAAATTTCTTCAACTTATTTAATCGCACACAATATTTCTAACCCTTATTGGTAATTGAATTATATTTGGCAAGTTCACACGCCTCAAGCAAAAAGTTTTCTAAGGTTTTCTCAGTTGACAGTTGTGTAAATTGAGTCGCAGGACAGCCCTAATGCAAATTCCTTGACATTCGGGGTTGCAATCCTTTTGAGTTAGAAAGAAAAATGATTTATATGCAAAATCATGCGCACAAGAAAGAAACTTCAATGAGGATCGCAACTGTCGAAAAAAAATAAAATAAAAAACTATCAAATGTCGCCGCTGTTGTTGTCATTGTTGCCTCATTTGCATTTGAATTTGAATGCCGTTGGCAATGCTGATGTTGCCAATGGAATATGTCAAACTGTGAAAATTAATATTTTTGCTCGTTTTGGTTTTTTGTTGTTGTTGTTGTTGTTGATTTTTTGGCACTTTGCGGCGCTGCGCAAAATTTATGCAAATTTTTGCAATGTATGACAAACAAAAGGAGTTGTAACAGTTTTTCTTTTGTAAGGTGTGAAAGGATTTTCTTTTGTTTAATTAGTGCACACGAAGGTGTAAGGGTGAATGCACTGAAAGAAAACAAATATTAAAGCTGACTTCAGTAAAAAACATATGAAATACTGGAAATATTTCTTAACATACTTTTTTTTAAAGCGTTTTGCTTGAAATATTTATAACACATTCATTTTGCTTAAAGTAGTAAAGTTTAAAACTATCATCAACAGCTTAATAAAGCTATTAATAACAAATTGTTTTTGTTTTAGAAATATGTACAAACTAAATTATTTGTTTGATATTTAAGAACGCTGCCAGCAACCATACATCAACCACCAAAAATAGCAAGCTACCTTGAGCTCAACGTTAGCGCCACCTTTCGCTCAACCTTGGAAGCATAAGGAACACTCAGACGAGCCAAGCAGTGCAAAGGATGCTGTAACTACAGCAAGCAGTGTATTCCTACGTTACTCTTGCAAACAAAACGAAATAAATTCCAAAAAATTATTCACTTTATCTTCAAAATTGTTGCTTAATGCAAGCAGCTGTGGAGAATATTTTATAAAAACCTGCTGATATAAACAATTATCATTTTAAATCGATACGAAAACGATGCGTGTTTAAATTAATTTCAATAAATTTTGTACAGGATGCCACAGCAGAAATTGTGAAAATTGTTTTGCAGACACAAATTATTAAAAAGCAATTAATAAACGAACAACATGGACAAAAAAAAAACGGCCCAAAATGCCTATTCATAATTATGGGGCACAGAGATGAGAGATGAGCGCGCTGCGCTGTTCACATTATGAATTATGTTGTAAATGCCGCACATACTACTACGAAGCAACTTGGCTGGCCCAGTCTGGTCTTGGCCATCCAGCCGGCTGGCCAGAGAGCCGTTGTAATTGCAAATGGTTAATGAGAATACCGCAAGTTGATGCCCCGTTGTAGCTCCAGATGCAGCTGCTACTGCATTTGCGCATTACGAGCTGCCCGTCAAGTTGCGCAATAACTTTTAAAGTGCAACTCTGGTCAATGGGTAGGATTGGTAAGAGGGGTAAGAGAATGTAACACAAGCGAACGGGTCTTGGCGTAGAGTTGAGTGAAGATCAAGCGACTTCGATTTGATGATTGCTCGTTAATTTGCGTTAACGATCGATGGAAAAGAGAGAATGGCAAAGAAAACAAACAAACGAGATAGTATTAGTATGTTTAAGCCGTTAAGCAAGAAAGCTCGCAGGATCGGTGTTCAATCGATCAGTTTTGGCCAACAGCAAATTATCTCCTCTTTTAATGGCCATTCCGGGGTGCAAACAAGAGCACAAAGCGAGGGATAATCGCCAGTGTAAACATGCAGCACATTGCGTGCCAATGCCACAAGACAACGTAACCCTTCAATCAGTCAAGCTAAGCCAACTGGCTAGCTGGCTGACTAACTGACTAACTGACTGGCTTTCTGACTTTCTGACTTTCTGACTGGCCGGCGTTAGGATTCGCACTGTTAAGCAAACAAAGCGACTTTATGATGTGCCCAGCCAGCGGTAAGGGGGAGAGCATTCATTTACAAAATTCTGTTGGACGAATTCTCAAGCGCTCTTCACATACTACATTCGCATCAAATTAAATATAATTATTTGCGAGCTGCGTCCAAAATGCAATATGTACATTCATCAAAAAAAGCCTCTTTGTGCCAGCTGAGCTGACTGAACGGAGTTGATGGAAAAGCACATGTGAGAAGATCCAGTTGTTGCTTTCTTGTATACACAACGAGTTAGGCTGAACCTTCTTGTTTTTATGCTTGGCGCTTAATTTTGGTGTACCAAAAAGTAAAAGTTGCAATGTTCTTTAACGGGTTTGAATGGTGTTTAATATAGGAACTCTAAACAGACTTTTATCCGGCTTAGATTCATCTTTGAACGTTGTTTTATTTAAGAAATCCAACCGCAATAAAATCTATAATTTAAGTTTTGATACATTATATTGTATTTTTATTCAAAATACAGATTTTACTCCTAGATCATAAAGCTCTGGACAAAGTAATGGCTATAAAAAGTTCAGAACGATCCTTGTGATGATTTTTATTTGAAATTATATTACTTGGTACTCTTGAATACCTTTTAATATTTGTAAAATTAACAGCAGTTTCCCCTTGTTTTTTTTTTTAATATTTTTTGATACACAATTTCTTCGACAACATTACCGGAAAATAAATAAAAATATTCTTTCATGTCAAAAGCAAATTACTGTAAGCGCCAAAAAAATTAACATCAAAGGCGCATAATTCAATTTTGCCATATACTTAATGGCACCAACCATTGGTGTTGTGCATTCTAATTATAAGGGCTGACTGGCCAAGGTTTAAGTTCCAAGTTGCACGTTGCACGCAAACCCCAAAGACAGAAGTTTCTCAGGTTTGAAACTTAAGCCAGATGCACTTTTCTGGACGAGCTTCATTGGCTGCGTGTGTCGTTATGTCTTCATAAAGATGGCAATCAGGCTAAAAGCTGCAGCCGGGCCATGTAAACTGGGCCAAAACACTTCCACCATTAACTACTTATAATAATAGCCTAGACGGTGTGGTGTTCTGCCTTCGTGTGTGTGTGTGTGAATATATATATCATAATTCATGTTATTATAATTATTTTTAAACATATTTCGCACTGGTCGACACTTTGCATGATTTTCTGCTCGAATGCTTGATTAAGTCGAATGGTTTTGCGGCAAGTTTGAGTGCAGCAGGAGATGAAGTAGAAACAGCAGCATCGTTTTCAATGCACATGGGCACTCGAGAGTGCACAGACGACAGACGACGCTGGGCAAACGATCTGTTAATAAACACCTAGCAGCCAACCATGCAACATGCAAAGTCTCTCTCTTTGGCCACTCCCCTACCCACTTTGCAAACGCATCCTGCAACCCCGACTGCCCACATACTTCACATGTGTATGCATTATTTTAATGACAATGCCGCGCACGCTGCTTGTGACGCACGCCTCAGACATTAAGTACGACAACGAGGACGACTCCAACTCCAACTCCAACTGCAATTGCAATTGCCAGTGCAGCAACAACAATGCGCGAAGGACAACAAGATGAGGTAGTTCTGGGAACGGGAACATCGTCGGGCACTTGTGTTAATTGCAAGGCGACATTCACCGCCAAGTGGGGCGGGTTTTGCGTATTGGCAGCAACAACAACGACAACTGCAACTTGGGAATGGCAACGGCAAATTGTAAATTGTAAATTGCGCTTACACAATTCGCCACTTCTTGCAAGCTGTGTCACTCAATGATCGAAAGCCTGACTACCAGTTTCGAGTTGCTCGAATTTGGAGCTTATTATGGGTCAGTTGGCGGTTCGTTGATGATGATGATGGATGGCAGCGATACACCTGAGAGACTGAAAGACTCATGCAAATTATAATGCACACACTTTTAGCCCGGTTGCAGTTGTTTATTTTGCATTAATGAGTTTGTAGTTGAGTGTAATGATAGATTGCAGCTCTTCAGTACAGTCGTTGTCCTACATATGCATGCCCCAAATTATCGAAAGGTAAGCCCTAGCCCGAGGCGTTGCCCTACAGTTCGACAAGCACTGGTCTGAACTGCCGCTCAACGCTAGGCGGCGCTGCAGTGCTGACGTTGTTTGGTATGAGACATACTATTGATTTAGGGGTTGCTTTGAGTTGATTGGAAGATCAATAGATATTGTATTGGAAATGCTCGTGTGGGAATAGAAATAAACGAGCGAATGGGAAGAATCAAACGCTAGAATTGAGTAGGGGAAAAATTAAGGGAAGTTCCATAGCTTATGTTTAATTTGTTGCCTATTGACAATAATCAACTTTTTGCCCAAATAAGTATCGCACTAACTTCGATTTAATATTTAGCCTAGCCCATTACTCACTTAGCCCATTGGCTCCAATTTCGAAACCCATTAGACTGTGTCTTCTTCATTGAAATCTCCCCATCAGTTTGCTGTGAAGCGAACTGCCTTCAAGCTAAACTACCAGTGAACCGGGCCAAAGCAAACAAATAAACTAAACGTGTCTCAGGTCGATTTAAATGCGCTACCCCTGTGTCCCCTAATGCCCAATGACCTCGGGCACAAAGGCTAGATAACCCTTTCTTTGCACAGTGCCCGTATCGAGGCCATGGCAATCAGTTCTCTGCCTGTGTTTTTTTTTTCCTCGCGGCTTGTTTTTTTCCGCATTTTCTGTCAAATCGTCATGATTTAATGAAAAAATCATCAGAAAAAAACTTATTTGCATACGGATATAATTTAGCATTAAACGAGCCAGCGACAGGCGGATCCAAAAAAAAAAAGGATTTTATAGCGAGATTTCCTTTTTTTTTTTGTTTTTGTACGACGAGTGTTCAGTGGCATTTTGTGTGTGTGTGTGTGTGAGTGTGTGTGTTGTTTGATTGTGCGATAGGAAATGGCTCGACGCTATCTGTTTGTTTGAGATTAATATGCCGTGCATCTGTCGGCCTGTGTCTGTCCGTCTGTCTGTTCGTCCCTTTATGGAGGATTGTACCATAGTCTTTTTTTTTCTTCATCAGCTCGTTTTCAGTTCTGTGTTTTGAATGATGGCTCAAAATTAGCATGGATACGATTTCACTTTTATAATCAGCGACGATTCTTTTTCTATTCAAACTTTTCGGCTGACATTTGTAGGTAACAGATATCATTGAGTTTTTGGGCAATAAAAAAAAGCGTAAAATTGTTTGAATTTGATATATGTTGGATTTAAAATTCAAGTAAAATTAAGTTTTAGACAAGTTTTGTTCGATTTATTATCTAAAACACAAAAAAATAAACCGTTTAAGAAATCGTAATTTGACTTTGTAAATATCCTAATCTAAGCTTAAGTTCTTAGCAACAACAAATTACACAATTTTCTTATCAAAGCCAAGCGACTTATTTATGTTAAAGCTCAAAGCACGGCCTTTTAAATTCATATCGATATAGACAATCTAACTGCCAGCAAGTCAGTCAGCCCACCACTTCAATTACGCAACTTAAGCTGCAACTGAAATATTTATTTTAACTTAAATTACCTTCTAATTACTGCAAACGCCTTCGAATTAGCATTTTCTTTACGGCTGGCTACCTGTTCGAAATTTCTTCTTCAAGCGCCCAAAAGGCATGTTTAAAACTGCCCCGCTGTGCTCTTTGGTAAAAAACAACATGCAACGCGGCATTTACATAAGAAATTAGCTTGTAAAATTAATCTGCAATAAGCTCGTCTCGAACAGCAGCCCAAAAGCACCGTATTAAAAAGCAATTAGCATTTAAATATCGGGCTAGAGACCAAAGACAAAGGGCAATTAGAGGTGAGGCGGGGATAGAAGAAAGCGAAGACGAGGAGCCACGAACCAGAAGAAGAAGAAGAAAAAAAGTAGCAGCATATGGGCGGCATTAAGTGGAGCTCTTATTTTCTTCTCTTCTCTGTTCATGGTTTGGTTTGGTTTGGGTCATCTTTGACTCCTTAAGCTTAACTGAACTGAGTTTGCCATGAAAAGTTGCTTGGAAATTAAATTTCCGTTTAGTTGCCGAGGCGTTGAAAAAACGGCATTAAAATTGAATTTGCGCTGGGCGCGCAAAATCAAACATGGCCAAATCAGCAATGTTGCCGATAAACAAACGCGTTCGGAAGCCATTAAAAATTATCATTTGCGCATATTGATTGGGACCAAACTGACGCAGAACGATGCTTATGGGTGGGTGGGTTGGCTGGCTGGCTGGCTGGCTGGCTGTTTGGGTTTGAGGGGGTGGCAGCTATAACGGTAAACAACAGCCTCAGGCCTAAGGCTTGAGTCCTGTGTGTGTCTCCTGTGCCCCTGAGACGCACACGAGGCGCATTAGATTAGGCCAACGTCTGCTTGCTGGGCTGTATGGCTGTTGCCTTGTTATAGAAAACAAATATCGATTCCATCCCTTAAGTTTGCACCCACAGCGTGTGGTGGCACTGCCACAGCGTTACCCTCAATGGCTGCCAAACAAAGGAAATGAAAAGAAAAAAACGCTGCAAAAAAACCTAAAAGCTTACACATACACATAAAAAAAAAAACACCACCCACCCACAGGCAGCAGGCATAGTCGCACCCCTGACAACGCCAGACGACGCTAGCTAAGGCGCCGGGGATTCTGACTCCGACTGTGAATGAGACGGGTGTGGGGAACTGCGAACTGGGAACTGGTATACTGTGTGTGCTTCTTCAGCGCCTGCTCAGCCGAGCAGCAAGCGCAAGCAGCAACCATTAAAATTTCGAAAATCCATCATTGGAAAAGTGGTCGAAAAAAAAATATATATAGAAATGTGCACACCAACTTCCGTGGCCATGTTTTTTGCTGTTTTTTTGGTTTATTTTTGGCAAGGGAAGAACAGCTCGAGACTTTTTATTTTTGCGAAAAATGTCTATTAAATTTTTCAATATTCATAAATTTTGTTGCATGAAACGCGCAGCCAGCAAGCAAGTGGGCAACTGATTTGATTTTCTAATTTGCCGCAGCGACCAAAATACTCAAAACGAATTTGAATTTGAATTTCGGCCACTGACTGTGTGTGTGTGTGTGTGTGTGTCTGGGCAGGCAGCCATGTAAACACAAATCCAATCAAATAAACAAAATTAAGTGCACGTTGATTGGAGGCAAATCTGTTTTTCAGCCTGAATGATGACAATCAGCTAGAACGAAGAACGAAGACCTAGCTCTGGGATTACAATTTTAACTCTTACTGTGGAGACAGCGCATCAAATCGAATCAGCATCAGACGGCGCACACAAATATTGATTTCTGCAAACGTGGCACAAAAACTTTCAAATTATTTTTATTTAAATTTTTCAAAAGCCTGCTACACAAAAAAAATAATGCCGCACACAAATTTGCATTAGGCACCTGTAATATCAGCAATACCCCCAACAGTAACAGCAACAGCAACAACAACAGCTACAGCCACATCGGCAATGGCAATTTCCAGGCCAACAGCATCGCTTATCCTGTGGTCCAAGATTACGAAAACGGCTGCCAAGGCAACAACAGGAAATTTTGATTGTTATTTGTGGAGACAGTAAAAGCCAAAGCGTTTGCCCCAACGAGGCGCCCACAGGACCAGGACACACAGTCGGTGGCAGTGGCAGTGGCTTTTATTATAATGCGAGCCCATAACTTGCACCAAGGTGGAGGACACAAGCCGCTGTGGTGAATGAATGTAATGGGAATGAGGCAATGAAAGCGAAAGATTGAAATGTGGAATATTTTTTTAAAAACCAATTTTGTTGAGCCGCCGCCATTGCCGTTACCCCAAGCCAAAAAAAGGCAAGTATCTGCTGTATTCTCCAAGGAGATGTGTGACAAGAAGGTGGCAGGCAAAATGTAACAAATGAAATTGTTTTATGCGGAATTTTAAAGAATTTCATTGAAGCTGAGCAACAATTACTTACAATTACAAAAGATAAATACGAAATAAATATTATGGCAGTTTTGCCAAATCAAAAAGCATCAGAATATTAAATGAAATCCTAATGCGTTCATTATAATTTTTTGAGACAGAAAGAAAGAGGCCAAAGCCGCATATTGTTTTCTAATTTAACACCAAACAAACAAACAAAAACGTGACCCAACTTTCAAATGCTGTCATAAGCACTTCATAATTAGCATTCCGAAAATTGGCACACTTTTTCGACTGGGGTTGTAAAATACAAAGAAAGCGGCTTGCGGTGAAAGTGAAATGGCGAAAATAGGCGCAACAAGGCAACACGCACACACACACACACACAACAAAAGGAATTAGCAAACATGACTATGACAATGTAAGCGACAGAAAAAAAGACAAACACAAACGTTGTTATGACTTTGCGACCCTCGAAATTAGATTTTGCGATTTAATTGCTTTGACATTTGACGCTGTCAAATCGGCAAAAACTGCAAGCCATCGATAAGCGATTGGCAAACATCAATAAACAAGGGATGAACACAGTTTTAATTTGATTAGAGGGTTCGAAACTTATACCCATTATTAGCGATTGGGATTTGCCAAATTGTCGGGGCGTTCTTTGGCATTGCAAATTGTGGCTCTTTCTGGAACCTGTTGAATTTTATTGCTAATTAGCTTGTGAGCAATGGTATTAGGTGTTGGAAAACTGCTCGTAAAATGTGGAATAATAGCAGCTGCAAACATAGATCGGCTGTTGCAGTAACAATTATCGTCCTGGAACTTTCTCACGCGCCTTTTGATTCACTTGCATAATGCATGAGGCCTGCTGCTTCTGAAATCAGCTACTTCTTTTCTCGTTCGGAAAACGTGCCCTAAGCTCAGTCTCATCGCCGCCTTGGCCTCAACCTTGGCTATTGTCAGTGGCGGCAGGCTGCGTGACAGGAAGCGAATGTCCTGTTGTGTCACTCATATGCAAATTGGCAGGCTGGTTTTTTTTATTTTTTATTTCTCCACCGTTGTCGTCTTCTTCTTCATCTGCCTGTTAATTAGAATAATAATTAATAAAGCAACGTCTCGAGAACGTTGCACGTGCAGCCCAAGCAGCAGCAAAAGTGAAAATCTTCAACCCTTTTAACAACGTTTCGTGGCAGCATAAATTAGTTGCCTCATTTGGTTGTGGCTCAGCCTGGAGCTGGGACATCTTACCTGCCAAAAGCCAAACCAATTAAATTACAACAAACAGCAAATGATGCGTACTTAAACACGTCGACGTGATGTGAAAACGAAAATGGAAAACGGGAACGAGAACGAGAAGTTGAAAGTTAGGTCCTGCCCGAGTGTAACTAAATATGATTTTGCTGTTCGTTCGGTTGGACTGGCATTTAAGGGTTAATCGAAAACCCAATTTACATTTGCATATGATTTCTATTTAATTTACAAAAAAAACACACCCATATTGAAGGGAGGTTGGGTTCGGAGTCGAAGTTTTTTTTTGGATTTTGATTTTTTTTTTTTTGGTTTTTTCGGTCTGGACAGCTGTCGAATGACTGGCAAAGTTTAGCGGCATTTTTGTAGCCATTTCTTTGACGCTGTTTTTTTACAGAATTTTTGCAGCGTTTCCCAATGATGTGCGCACACTTCCTGCATAGACAACAACAACAGCAATAACAACAGCGGCAACAACTACAACAGATATAACAAAAGTACCGCATCCGCATCCTGTTCAGCTGCCGCCTCAGCGGCTGCTGCGTATGCAAATTTTTCTCGCAACATTTTCGTTTTGTCTGCAACCTTTTTAAGAGTTTTGATATGTTCAATTTTTTTTTGCTGCTCCTGGTACTCGTTTTCCCGGTAAATGGAAAGTAAGTACATATTTTGTTGTCTCGACAATATGTAACTGACACTTGAAGGGGTGTTCGAGCAGCATTTGATGTTGTTGTGATAACCGAAATTCGGAAAAAACAACACAAAAAAAAAAGCATCAACATCAGCCACAGTCAACGAGCAGCAATCTTTAATGTAAAAACTCCATTAGCAGCATTAGCAGTAAACATTTGAACATCGCTACAACAGTAGCCCCTAAAAGTTGTCGCGTGTTTGATGATTTACTGAAATATAAGCCTGATTTATGATGCCCAAAATGCTTAGGCCGAACGCAAAAACAAGTCGCCCATCGACCAAAATGTCGTCCAGTACATTAAAAAGTGGCCACACACTTTTTAAAAAATACAAATGAAATAGCCCAAACAAAAAAAAAAGCCGTGAAAGCAGGCGAAAGCAAAATAAAAACCATCAGCCGCAGCATGCGTTTGAGCCAAATTGATATGGGCCATTAGGGTGGCTGAGTTTTTTTAAATCTATTTTTTGGTGCTTTTCCATTCGGATTAGTGTTTGCAGACACACGTGGACATTTTCGAAATGTGGTTAGAATATTTTCCCGTTGAGTTGCAACGAACATTGAATGAGCTACATAAATCAATGGCTGTAAAAAAGTTTAATATAAATCTTAAAAATATATTATTTAGACACGAGTTTGTTGCTTTCAAAGTTGACATCAAGTTTTGATACATCCACAAAAATTATTTTTGCTTTATATACCCTCGAACCCAAAACATTACTTTCTACTTATTTGTACAAAGAAAGTGCGTTAGAATCATCAAATATGGCGGCGTTTTGAGCACTTGCTGTATAAGCTGGAGTATTTGCAGCTTTTTGGGGCAATGATGAATAACGGTGCTTAGGCGCCGGACATTTGATTAATGATGCGTTTACCGCCCTCGGTGTGGGACAACTTGCGCGCGCACACAATTTTCTACGCCATTTTTTTTTTTTCGTTTTTGTGTTCTGTTCTGTGAAAGTACAAAAGTGAATATAAAAACGCACACCGCACACTATTTTTCACAATTTACTGTGGACTTTTTTTTATGCCTGAGCATAACTTTATTTTATTAGCACTACGTGGCAATCTGGTGGATTTTTGTGGCATTAAAAGACAATTTTTACAACTTACCAAAGATGATTTTTCCCTTACAATTTGTACCCTGCAGCCATAAAGTTCGTGAAAATGGTATATCAAATTGTGAAACTGGAAAGTTTGAATACTGAACGGATGTGTCATTATAAACATTTTCAAAAATATTAAAGCAAATATTAAAACGATGCGGTTTACTTGTCAATTTTGGTTTAATAAGAAGTTTCTCTACACTTTGAGTTTATATGCTCTGTAACAGGGTATATTTATGTTTATCTCTAGCTGTGTATTTTTTTGTATATTTTACTTTTTACTATATTTCTTGCACTCTGTAGCAGACGCTCTGATAATTTTTTTTGTGGCCAATAAAGTGAACAGTGCGATGTTTATTAAATTCTTGCGGGTAAGTTCATTAGACAAAAAGCTAAAATTAATCAGCGGAGCAGCACCGCCTTCCACATTCATAAGCCACACCCCATCTTTCTCACTTATCCTTGTTTCTCAACAGCAGCATGACCATACTGTAAACGGCTTTTGTCAAATGCAGCGCTGTGTTCACATTCAGCGGCATCATATTGCCAACCGAGAGACATGGCGTAGTCTGCGATTTGCCCAGCATGAGGAGCAAAAAACGCTGCTCCGATGCGGGCAAGTTATACCAACAGCATTCTGTGTAAATCACTGCGGCACAATCGTCATTCTGTGAATACAAATCAATAATTGGAATGTTTTTAAACTAGCAAGAACATACCGATTTATCCACAACGGTGCCAAGTCCACAATAAAGATACAAAGTCATGAACGAGAAAATCAAATATACGGGAGCCGCAGGCCAATCGCCAGCCAGCAGGCAATACATGGTGCTCAAAACGCTGACAAATGAACTCCCCACTTGTGCAACGATAATGACATAAAATATGCTTTGCGCACGATACTGCAAGCTATAGATATATTTGTACCAAATTGAAGTAACAAGAAGTACAAACACACACACACACACACACACCTTAGATACTCCTTATGCCAGCGCACAATGCCAATTATAGCAGTATGAAGTTGTGCTCTAGTTGGCTGAACCTCTCGATCCATAAGCCCGTTAAGATCATTCAACTTGCAACCCAAGATGTTCTTAACGAGCGGCACACTGCCGATAAAGATGAGAAAATACATATCACTGGCAAAGTTTCCAAAGGCCCCAAAACATAAACACACAAATTGCAAGGCGCACAGCAAAATATATCCAATCGTCGTGCCATGATCCACGTAAGGCACCAGAAACTGCATGATAAGAAGTTGCTTGTTGTAGAAGGCATAATAAACCAGCGGGAATCCCGTGCAGCCAATAACGACACCCAAATAGACAACAACAAATACTTTGATGCCCTTCATGGTCGAATCTATGGCATCGAGCAGGACAATCTTATAGTCGCCCTCTAGTTTTTCGTACTCCATGTAGGTGTTATCCAAAAACGTTTGCGACTCCTGCACCTTAGCACGCTGCCATATGAAGCAGAACAGTTTGACACAGCCCTGAGTGGCGCCACCCACAAAGCTGATTGTTTGCAGAATGATCGTATAGTCACCATCAGTGACAATGCCCTTATAAATTGTGTACACGGTGCAAAAATAAAAGTTAGTCAGCAGTATAAATATAATGTAGGTTGCCCAATTTATCCGATACTCGGCCCTTGTAACATCCGCTCCGCAAATACTAGCACAAACTCTCAAGAGATGAACGATCCGACGATAGAGCACCAAGCAACTCAATTCAGTTCCCGCTTTAAGCGCCATCAGTGCTTCTGACCAACTGGAACTTGGGACTTAAAACACACGCAGTATTTATAGTTGAAGGAGCTGGGACTGTCATAACATATTGACACATGCCATACTAAATATTATAAATAATTTAAATATTTCAATCATCTGACGGCTTAATTAGCGTTCCAGCCATTACAATAATATTTTGCTGAGATTTCCCAGCTGTTTTTACCGTTGTAGTAAATATTTGCTGTCATTTAATCAGATGTTATTCGATATAATTATTTTTTAAAACTCTTGCATTATTATTACTTTAGGGTAACGAATTAAATTAAGTCCAAGTTTGTAATAATCATGGATAGAGTAACGTGTCCTACTCCAAGTAGGTGAAAAGCATCATGCTAAAACTGTAAATGAATTTGGTTAGCTGCAAGGCAGTTGCCATCGACAATGGGAATATATCCGCTGCAGTTAACGCCACTTCTTTTTGTGACTTTGCCAGCATGAGAATGACGAGTTTTTGCTCTGTAACAGGCAGCTCATACCACAAACAATTCGAGTAGATTTCGTTCGAAAAATCTTTATTCTACACCAAAAAAAAAAAAATATCCAACTCATAAATGATTACTCAAAAAGTGCATATCATGTTGACTCACCGATGTTTCCACAATTGTGCCCAGTCCACAAAATGTGTAGAGCACTACAAAGGAATAGAACAGGTATGTAAAAGCTGTTGGCCAGACCTTGAGAAAAATGCACGAAATGGTGCACAAAATGCCAACGGAAGATGTCGAAAGCTGCACGAACATAACAACTTTGTAGACTTTCGCCGTGTGGCGTAGAATCCTTAGGAAAATATTTCGACAATTGATTGGCTGTGTTAATCAAGGAAGGATACTCACCCAACATATTTCTGATGCCAGGCGAGCGCTTCCCATAATTTGAGACGCATCTGCTTGTATTGATTTCTTTGCACGACCAACTCATTGAACGCGTGAAGTTTCACTTTGAATATATCCTTTATAAGCGGCACATTGGTTATGTACAGAAACAAAAACATATCGCCGCCAAAGTTGCCAAAGGCGCCAAAAGACAAACACATTATATGCAATGTGACCAACATAAGATGCCCGTTATCTGTCTTGTGATTAAGGCCAGGCACCAGAAATTGCATCACTAACAGCTTTTCTTTGTAGACAACATACTGGAATATTGGATGACAGACCAAACACATCGAGACAACGATATATATCCATATGAAAAGAACCATCAGCCTCCAGAAAATTTGTATGCGTTTTCTTAGATATTGAGTATACTCGCCACCCTTTGCCTCATACTCCTTATAAATAGAATCGTATGTAGCCTGTATTTCACGAAACCATTCGACGTTATTCAAGGTGCACAGCATTTTTGTAAGACCCTGAACCGCTGAGCCGGCCATGGCAAATGCCTGGAGAATTACAGTCCAGTCCTCATTCACAACAACTCCCACGTACAGTGTATATATGGTACAGGCGAAGAAAAAGAAAATGGCAGCAAGTACAGCATATGTCAACGCCCACATCTCATAGTTTGGAGCGCCCACATCGGTGCCACAAAACGCTGTACATAAGCGAATGATCCTCGTCGCCTTGCAGAACTGTCCGTATGCGCTGAGACCCATTTTGAAAGTATAGAGAAAACAATTGACGGTAGAGCAGCCTTTTAAAACAATTGAAATGTTTTGCACCAATCAAATAAATAAAATGTCAAAATATTGACAACTTAATGGGCCAAAGAATGGTGTTGAGCTTAACAGTCCCACGGTTCAATTATATTTTATCCAATTGCTTCGCATCTAACAGATTTAATTGCTTTAAAGTCCAATGGAAAATTTTCCATGACTATAATGTTATTTATACTATTTAAAGTGGGGCGCTTTTATATGCCCATCCACCCACCCATTTTGTGTTATGCATGAGCACATTTAACAGCCCAACCAAAAGCTGTACGCAATTGATTTAATATGAAATTTTTTAATAAAATCTACTGACGAGAAAAAAAAAGAAATCTAAACCAAACGAAAACGACAGAAAAACCAGAATAAAACACAATTTGGCTTTGTGACCAACGACGTTTAAATACCCTATAAGTATTTAAGGGAATTTTTTAAAAACTAAATCGTCGTTGGGTGTACATTAAAATCTTTTATCCTAAGCTAAAATATGTAACAGCATGGTTAGAAAATTACAAACAAAAAATGTATCCTTCCAATTTTGCTGGATAAACTAAGTAAAAAATAAATGCGTTTTCTATATACTAGAGTCAAACACTGTGGCATAATCTTGATACCCCATTTCATAAAGTACTACAAGCTATTTACAAAGCGCACGCGGCCTCATTGCAAATCCTGCCACTTCTTTACGCTTCCAAATCTCACAACCATTTTCTGTTTTGGCCAAGCAGGAAGTGCAAAAGAAAATGTAAAGCGCCTAAGCTTCAGCCCAACAACTAATAAAGGCTATCAACAACAGTTCAAACAGCAGCAACAACATCAACAACATTAACAACATCAACAGCAACAACAACAATCTTAACAACGTGCAGTGGACAATGGAAAACTGGCGCAGAAAAACAAACAGCAACAACATGAAAAAGAAGCAAACTTGCTGGCTGCGCAGCTAAAAATGTTTCTTCATACGCAGTCAAGTGTATATTTTCTCATTTTCTTGCATTTAACTTGAAATTTGCTTTGAAGTTTTGACATTTCATAAAGCAGATTTCGTTTCCCACCCAATGCCGAGTTCGTTTTTGTTGTATTTTTATACATACAACAACAACAACAACAAAATATTCTTTTCTCTTATTTTTTTCTATCGAAAATAAAAGCAAACAAAAGTAAAAGCGAAGTCGCAAGGAGAGGAAGAAATTTCAGTTTCAGTCACCCCTGCGGGAGGTGTGGCCTCACATCGAAAAAAAAAAAACGACCCTCACAAGCAAAGAGGCTTGTGTGTGTGTGTGTGTGTTTTTTTGCTCTGTACAAATACCTCTTACCCCGCTCTGCTCAGCTCAGCTCTGCTCTGCTCACATGAGCCAAGCGCGGCGTATACTTAATATGAAAGACACGATGGCGACGTTGGCTTAAAGTAGCCAAGGAAACGCTAAAGAAGCTGACAGTGAAGTACAACATAGGCCTTTGAGGCAGCCTTAGCTGCCTCACAAAATTACTGGCTCGTTAGTTGCCAGTTGCCAGGTAGCAGCGACGCAACGTCAGCGTCTACGTCGGCAGCGATAGCAGCAGAGTCAACTTCCTGAATTTCTCTCTCTCTTCGCTCTGTCTCTATTGCTTGCTTGCTCGCTTGCACACGCACATCCTCTGTGTGGTGGTTGCGGGGTGGTCTTTTGCCTCAGGACACGCTAATTTCCAGTCACAAAATTCCAGTGGAAAGTGCGTGTGTAGCCACCGCTGGCCGACAGGCGGCGCCACCATCTTGGCAAACTTTGTTTTCTTTTTCTTTGCTAATTGCCGGCTTTGCTTGCGACTTGTTTCGGCTTGTTTATCTCTAATTATATTTTAATTTGCACAATGTTTCTGTTATTTCTGTTTTCACACTCTTTCTCTACCCGTGGGCACTGCCCCAAAGTGTTTGCACTTCACGCGCGGCATCCTGGCGCACATTTTAATTGCAATTATGGCAGCAGGACGATGCTTGGCCGCCTCTCAAGGCTTGTCCTTGCCGCAGGCCGTTGTGCTTGGCACGTAGCAGCATCATCAATGGGCCACTAATTATACCGGCCGGACGCGGACCTGCCTGGCCACAACAACAGAAAACAATAACAACAACAAATTTATACCAAATCTTTCAGTTATTTGGAGAGTAATTACTTTATGGACTCAAGCAAATTGAGCGAGTGCACAAATTTTTAATTTAAAGCTGCCAACAGTTGGCCAACTCGTTTGCTGCCGCCAACTCCCCTGGCAACCGCCAAGTCAGCCAATTTCTTGGAGAAATGCTGCCAAAAATTGCACAGCAAACAAAGTCAGGCCGCCAAAAGTGTGCAACGAGCAATGGCAGTGGCAGTGGCAGTGGCAGTGGCTTTGTCGAATCCAGTCACGTACAAGGCAGCTCATTTCCTGGCCATGGGTCACAAAGGTGTCAAACGGATGCAGCGACGTGCCTCGTATGCACAATGTCCTGCCGGGGCGTCCTGTGGCCTCTGTTTTGTAATCAACGCAACCCAAAGAACCACTCCCCAAATTCAAGCTCAAGCAAACTTTAAACGTTTCCTAATTGTTAAACTGCCGTTGGCCGACATCCCCAAGAAGTGTCACACAATTAAACAGTGCCAGTAAAAACCGCCAAAAGACATAAAAATTGAGTACGAAAAGAAAGGCAAAAAGTAAAAAAAAACCTCAAGCAAACCAGACGAAGGAAAAAGTTGCAGGCAAGCGAGCGCTATGTTAATTAATTTGCCAGGACATCCGTGTCGGGGGCGGAATGTGAAAGCGGGAGGTAGTGGTCTGGTAGCTGCGTGTTTATTTTATACCGTCTTGCTTAAGTGGTAAGCCCCATTAACAACTGCCTGTCGTTTGGCAGCGAAATAATGGCGTTAGATCATCGTCGCCTTGTCCAGGACATAGCCAGAAGGACACAAGACGCAAGACACAAGACGCACGCCAAACACCGTGCGTCATTTGAGCGCTCAAAGCTTTCAACGTAAATTGTTGAAAAATTAAGAAATGTTTCTCCACCTCCATCCAACAGCTAGCAGGCTTCAGTTCTGTTTTCTACCGTCTCGGTTCAGTTTCCATCAACGTCATATTTCATGGCTATTCTTGGGTTCTGCTCTGTTGTTTTATGAGCGCCATTTGGAGTTGTTGTTGTCCTTGTTGCTGTTGCTTTAGTTGCCATTGTTAATGTCCTGGCAACCACAAATGGCGACCAATCTCCGACCCAACACCCATCCACCGTCGATGTTTGGTTTGTATTTTCGTTTGCGTTTTCCTTCTGCATTTCTCTTCGGGATGTTTTTCTTTAATTTAGTCCATGGCCAAGTGGCTTCCTTGTGGGCGCGCTTACAATAATTAGATGTAACGGATATTGTAATTGGTGTTAAATTGCGTCAGAGGCCGTGTTAATGCTTGTTGTTTATAGGGCAGCAGCAGCGTGGGCGTGGCTGCAGCATTTTGTGTAGAAACACAAGACGTTACTTAATTTTTGTAGGAATTTGCGGTAGCGGTTACAAAAAAACGTGCCTTTGGGGTTTCCTTTGACAGAGCATTATTGTTTATTACGTCTTATTGCTTAAATTGACATTAATTCAACGAAAATATAACAAAAAAAGCTCCTAGTAACTTAGAACTTAACGCAATGAGAAACAGGCACAGACTAAACAAACACATATATCTTAAAAAAAACACTCAAGCCGATCTGCGACAAATCTTACCTGACTGATGTTTGTTTCTCAGAGCAGGAAACTATCTGTCTGAGCATTTTTGCCGTCTTATAGCAGGCAATTAGCATGACAATGTGTGGGACAAGTTCAGGATGTGAGAAAAGGGTACAAGCTAAAGCACAGTTCTGATGGGCAGACAAAAGAGGCTTGAGTCTTATGACAGGATATGATTGAATTTGAAATTGAATATGAAAATCCAAACGGTGCTAGAAATAAGGGCACAAAAGCGCAACGCGTGTGAAACGATTTACGAACTACAAAATCTTCAATTTAATTTACAACATCTACAATTTGCTCTTCGTAGATATATCCCGAAAGAGCAAACTTGCCAGGCAGCGGCCACAAACGAACATAAATCACAGTGCAGCATTTGCATAAGTTGGCAGCTCAAAACGAAATCGGCGCCAAACAATTTTTATGGCCGTACCGTTTGCGTTATGTTGCAAAAGTTTCGTTTCTAACTCTCTAATCAAATTAGCAACAGTTAACTGGATGTGCGAAAATCTGCCACCACTTTCACCTTTGTGCTCATTGTTTGTCTAGTGTTTATTTTGGGCTGCAGTTTTTATTGTTGTGGTGTGGTGCATTTTATTTTGATTTGATTGTTCGCACATCAGCGGGTAGCCTTAGCCTCCTCTGGCGCTGGTTTTGGTTTCTAAAAGGCCCGCCCGAAATCGCGTTTGCTTGAAAATTTTGTGCATTCGCATTTGCATTTGAATGTGGCTCGCGTGCGAGGAATGAATCATTCATCGTTGTTGCTGTTCATGATGATTCAAGTATCGATTTGCATTGATTTGCATTTCAATTGCACTTTTTCGACACTTTACAATGGATTATTTTGCTGTTGCATAAAGTCGAATGTGAATCGAGCCAAACCGATGCGATGCGATGTGATGTGATTTATTTATGGGCTGCATTACATTTCAAGTGATTCGCCCGATTCTCAGTTGATGCTGTTATTGTTATATAGAATGCTGCCGCAAATAATGAGGCTTTGTTTCTAATTATTCGCGTCTAATGATAGCTTGAGTTTTGACATGCGTAAGCACATAATATGAACAGATTGCACACTGCATTTCAATTGCGCCTTCAAACTGTCTAGATGAGAAGCCCCAGTTGCATTTAAAACTGATTATATAAAGAACTCGCCAAACTCATAAGCAGAAACATGTTGCATTTTTGGCTGCTTTTATTAAACGTTATAAGTTTTTAATGAGTTCCTTACAAAAATTTAGGGAACACGGCAAATCTTTTAAATATCCGACATATGCAATATGTTGTTTCACAAACTGCGTCCGATACTGTAATAATCGACTTTTAAATTTGACAGCAAAAAAAAATGATCAATAATCGCTTAAATGTAACCTGTCAAAATAACATCTCTGTTTTTAATCGGCCTTACTGCCTATAATAAAATCGATTGCAGTTAAAGTCGGCATATTGAAGTTGACAACCAAACCTAAGAGTTCATTTTAATTACTAGCAATTTTTTGCAACTTGCACAACTTGAATTTAATTGAAAGTTTTCTTTTAATGGATTCACAAACGCAAAGTGGCCGCGGCGGTAGAAAACGGCCACCAGTTTTAGGGGAAAACCAACCTAATATCAAAAAGCAAAAAAAAAAAAAATTTCTACGGATGACGGTGCAGAAAAAATGAAAAAATATGCTGATATCATTGCGAGAATCGAACGCGATGACGCCCTGATTGAGCGTACAATGCCAGTCGCGTTGCCCACGGCAAATTCAAATGAAGTGGAGGTTGGAAATATCTTTATATGTGAGGAGGAATATTCGGACGTGGCAGAAGAAGAAGATCAATCAAACCCCACTGCGAATAAACCTGGTGAGTCTTGTTTTGGTAAATTAAAAATTGGCAACTCAGCCAAATATCAGTAATGAAAACAAGAAAGAACAAGTGGAAACGTTGCAGTCGGACGCAACCGACTGCTGTGTTCTCGGTGCCTGTTTAAAAAGGGCTTGTAATAGGGTGTCCTTACCAGCTACCTTCCAGCCACATTTGGCAATTCTAGCCTAAAAAACAGATTTGCACGCTTTTGCGTTTTTGACGAGGCGGTGGGGCAGCTAGGGCGGTATGGATGCCACGCCCCATCAAACATTTTTATGCAATTTTTTTTGGGAAGTTTATAGCCCATATTGACACGGAATTCGGTGGCTAGAGCATAAAAGGTGTGGAAGATAGAAGCGTTTCTAACTTCAAAATGCGAGGGGCTATGGTCAGAAAGGATGGGTATGAGTTCAGAATTTGTTATGCAGTCGCCAGTTGCTATCTTCTTAGCAAATTTAGTAACTCGAAATGTAAAGGATTGGGAAATCAAAGACTTTATTTAGTATAAGCTATCAAATTTATCGTTTAGCCAACCCCCCAGTAGGCATAGAGCCGCAATCTATCTGTCCCGGGTATCGAAAAAAAGTAACATTAATAAAAACGGACAGACACCATGACGGAAATCGCACGAACTTCATCACATTCTTTATCGAGTATAATTACTGGCAAATTCTAAAAATATAAGCAACAACTAATAAACTTTCTTTTGAATAATATTCAAAACAATAAAGCCGATACTAAAAACATAAAACTGTATGAAGATAAGGAGCAAAAGAACCAGCCCCTGGATCAATCGATTGTGGAAGCGGGTTCCAAATATTGTGAATCTTCCAAATCAGATGCTGCAGAAAATGGAGGTACTGATATCAAACTTAAATATGAAAACGAGCAAATTAATACTATCCAGTTTGAAGCTCAGAATCATTTAAAAGCAGTTGAGCTTGTGAATAAGCAAGCATGTTCCAAACAAAATGAATTGGAAGCTGCCGAGCAAGCGGTTTCGAAACTGCAGCAATCGCGTCATGTCACCAAAGTCACCAACTTATCTGACTCTTCCGAGTCAGACTCATCACATAGTAAAGATGATGCTTATTATGCGGGTAGAGCTCAAAAACGGAAAGCATGTTTGGATTATGATGAGCACATAGAAGCTAAGAAACTACTGGGTAAGAAAATGGAGCAGTCAAGAGATATAAAACGTTTTAAAGCATCTGATTCCCCCATATATTCCGGATCATCTTGCTGTTCAAAATCATTTGGCTCATCTTCTGCTTTCTCTATATCAGAAGAATCCGACAATGAAGATGCTGATTCATGTGGATCATCTCGTTCTGCCAGATCATCTGGCTGTAGCAAATCCATTGACCTTGCCAAATCATCTGAGGTCTTCGATTCACAAGCATCAGACATAGATGATGCTGACACTGATAATGAGGAACAAGCTGATAGGCAATCTAAAACTTTGCAAACTGAAAAGGATAACACTCAAGACGATGACGAAAAAAGTTTAAGCTCATCTGATTCATGTGGATCAACTCGTTCTGCCAGATCATTTGGCTCTGCTAGATCACGTATATTTTCCATATCATCTAGATGCTCCAAATCATCTAGCTGTAGCAAATCCATCGACCTTGCCAAATCATCTGAGGTCTTCGATTCACAAGCATCAGACAAAGATGATGCTGACACTGATAATGAGGAACAAGCTGATAGGCAATCTAAAACTTTGCAAACTGAAAAGGATAACACTCAAGACGATGACGAAAAAAGTTTGAGCTCATCTGATTCATGTGAATCAACTCGTTCTGTCAGATCATCTGGCTCTCCTAGATCACGTATATCTTCCATATCATCAATATCTCGCAATTCATCTGAGGCTTACGATTCAGACGCATCAGACAAAGATGATGCTGACACTGATAATGAAGAACAAGCCGATAGGCTATCTAAAACTTTGCAAACTGAAAAGGATAACACTCAAGACGATGACAAAAAAAGTTTGAGCTCATCTGATTCATGTGGATCAACTCGTTCTTCCAGATCATCTGGCTGTAGCAAATCCATCGACCTTGCCAAATCATCTGAGGTCTTCGATTCACAAGCATCAGACAAAGATGATGCTGACACTGATAATGAAGAACAAGCCGAAAGGCAATCTAAAACTTTGCAAACTGAAAAGGATAACACTCAAGACGATGACGAAAAAAGTTTGAGCGCATCTGATTCATGTGGATCAACTCGTTCTGCCAGATCATCTGGCTCTCCTAGACCACGTATATCTTCCATATCATCTAGATCTTCCAATTCATCTGAGGCCTACGATTCAGACGCATCAGACAAAGATGATGCTGACACTGATAATGAGGAACAAGCTGATAGGCAATCTAAAACTTTGCAAACTGAAAAGGATAACACTCAAGACGATGACGAAAAAGGTTTGAGCTCATCTGGTTCATGTGGATCAACTCGTTCTGCCAGATCATCTGGCTCTCCTAGATCACGTATATCTTCCATATCATCTAGATCTTCCAAATCATCAAGCTGTAGCAAATCCATCAACCTTGCCATTTCATCTGAGGCTTACGATTCAGACGCATGTGAAGAAACAAAAATAATGGATATAGCTGACTCTTCCGAACCAGAACCTTTTCAAGATGAACATGCCTCTGAAGCAATAGCATCAGACAATGAAGGTGGAGTCATAGCAGATAACAATGCTGGCAGCAGTAAAAACATTTCAGCTAGAATCACAAAGGCGGGTCATCTAAATGATGAAAAGCAAGTACAGCAATTGGAGCATAACAGAACTTTGGAACAATCCGAATTTCTGAATTTGAAAGCTTTGCCAACTGAAGAGGACAACCTACAAGAATATAAAATGGAAACTATAGAAGATTTAACAGCTGACATAAAAGCGGAAAAGCAGTTAGAGCAATGCAGTGAACAAGGTTTTAAATCATCTGATTTTTCTGAATCTCGATTGAGAAATTATGAAGTTTTTAAACCATCTAATTTATCCGAACTATGTGCCTCTTTTGGATTAAAGAATTTAGTTTACGATCGAAAATTACGAGCTGGTATCAAGAATCTTGTTCAGTTAGATGCTGAGGCTCAAGTGTGTGTAAAAATAAATGTAGATGCATTTGGCATTTTGAAAGAACAAACTATGCCAAACATAGACAAAATTTGTCGTGCCGATAACATTCCAGAACACGTAAGTGATGTTAAAATACTCTTGAAATCTGAGGACATAGCAATCACGCAGTCGGAGCAATCAATCATTCATAGCCCACTAAAATCTGAACTGACAGACTTTTTGAAATCAAAAGCTTTGGAAAATGCAGATGATATCTGTCGAGCAGATATAGCAGAAGAAGATAAAGCAGATTCTGAAAATTTAATACCGATAAAAACTAAAAGTAAAGAATCACCCAAATTACTTAAACAGCCCGATAATATGCCAGCACCGTCTAGCGATGTTAGCCATACCAACGTTACTAGCGATGACAGCGAAACTAGCAGTATCGGTGGTTATAGCGATGACAGCAAATCTAGCAGTACCAGCGATAATAGAAAAAACCGCGATGAGAAGGATAAAACAAATGATAGTGACAAGAACGATAGAGACAAAGATTGTGACAAAGATACAGATAGTGATAGTTGCGCTTCGTGTGATTTCAAGAATACAAAGAAATCAACAGAATGTAAAAAGCCGTCGATTATTTCACCAGTATCTCCAATAAATTTTTATTCTGAAGATGAAACCGATGATGATATAATTGCGTTTTATGACCGTGATGATGGTACCATAAGCCAAGGTTCAAACGTAACGTGGTCAGCGAATACTAAAGATCCAAAATGTTTTTTGGCGATAATAGAATTTATTGAATCATATCCAGTATATTGTTTGACAACCAATTTACCTACCAGTTCAGGTATCCGTCGCTTGGCTAAAAACCCAAATTTTGTCATTCCAATGGCCAGAGAATTTTACGAGGACGATAGCTCACAGGAAATTGATATAAATAGTTGTGACGATAAGTCTATGGAGGCGCCTATTGAATTGGATCCAAATGGACTTGAGGAATATGAGCAGCTCTTTCATGCTCTTCGAAAGATTGTCGATCAAGTACCCAGTCACATCAAATACGATATGTACAGGCTTCTTTTTCCGACGCTTGCAATTGCTTACTTTCGAATGATTTTAAGCGGTAAGATTCGCAAGGCCAGGACATTTGTTGAGAGCTTTCGTCGTTTCTTTGATCAATCCTACACTGCGCGTTTGGATAAGCTTTTGGGAATGCAAGTTCCACGCGAAATCCCACATAAGGCCAGAAAGATATTAACAGAACAATATAAGGTTGATCTCCCCATGAACGAAGATACGTATAAATGGTTAAGGTTCGCAACAGAGCCCTGGTGTGTTTCTCTATCAAAAACGTTTGCAAAACATTTTTATCCAATATTTAGCTGTTACTGCACTAAGCCTTGTCAATGCAATCACATCAACTACTCTGTATTAGAAAAAGTTTGCTGGGCTGTACCCGAGACGCTCTACGAAAATACCGAGAACAGCCCACTTAAGGTGAAACGCAAGCGCACTAAGATAAACCGGGCTTCGCCCGTCAAAAACGTTAATTTGCCCTCAGCAAGTCGGCTTTATACTCCGATGCCGAAGCGTTGGGATATGGAACGAAACAAGGAGGAGGATGATTATCGTGTCAACCTTGATCGCGAAAATCTGCCATCGCAATATCTTTATACGGCACTTGAGGACAAGGCGACCGTACTCTGTGCCACCTTTTCGAATAAGAACACAATGCTAAGCATCGGCACTCTTCACTCCGAAGTGCACGTCTTCTCGCTGACAACCAGCAAGCTGGTACAGCTCAAGTCAGCTGCAATTCTCAAGCAGTTGGACACCAGCATGTCCGGCATGGACGAGAGCATGCTAGACCCGAACAATAAAAAGGCACGACGCACACTTTACGGGCACCGAGGACCTGTCTACGGATGCTCCTTTTCTGCGCAGGATCGCTTTCTGCTTAGCTGCTCTGAGGATTCAACTGTGCGCTGCTGGTGCCTGCTCTCCTGGAGCTGTGTGGTTATCTATCCGGGACACTGTCAGCCCGTCTTCAGTGTCATGTACGCTCCCTTGGGCTATTATTTCGCTACCGCCTCGCAAGATCGAACGGCACGCCTTTGGACGCAAGACTCAAAGAAATGTGTATGCGTTTTTGTGGGTCATCTGGCGGAGGTTGATTGCTTACAGTTTCACCCAAACAGACATTATTTGGCAACTGGTTCAGATGACTGCACTGTTCGCATGTGGGACATCGTCAAAGCTCTCCAGGTGCGCATTTTCACTGGCCACAAAGCTTCCATTAATGCTCTCGCCTATTCCATATGTGGACGCTTTTTGGTCTCCGGAGGTAAAGATTGCTACGTGATTGTTTGGGACACTGTCCATGAAAGTATGGTTCGTTGTCTGTCTCATCATACTGGGCCAATTAGATGCATTGAGTTTGAACTGGACAATAAGCTTTTTATGGTGGGTAGCGATGATTGTCAGATGACCATTTGGGACTTTGAGGGTATTCTTCACACAGGAAAATATCAACCTAGAAGACGAAAAATAATATCACTCTATTATCCTAAAGCACAGCTTGAGGAAGATAAAAAGGTTAGGGAACAATTTTTGATAGAGTCATACTATACCAGTGGAACTCCATTTTACACACTACGCATTACAAGCCGAAACTTATTGCTCGGAGTTTGTGCCAGAGAAATGGAAAAAGGTGTTAAAAAGTCAGAGTCCGTACTTAGTATTGAGTGCAATGAATGGCTCCAGCATTTGAAATTACTAATAATGAGAGCGAGAGCTGCCCCGGAAAACGAAGGTGTGTTGACTGACTTAGAAAAGTCGGATGATGAATATGAATATAGTGTAGTAAACCAAAATTCATCAGAACCAATTGATGCTACATATTCTGACCATGCAAACGATGATGATGATGATATTTATGATATGGGTATTAACAATGATATTCAAGATGGCAAAGATGTTTCGGACGTCCAAGATGTTAAAGATGTCGAAGATGCTAAAGACGACCATGAGGTTTCGGATGTTCAAGACTTTCAAGAGGTTGGGGATGTTTTAGACTTCCTCGTCGGTGACGAGGTCCAACTTGATTCAGTAAATGATCCCGGTTATCTTAATGCTGAAGAAAATGTTCAAAATGTTCAAGCAACTATTCAATTAGATGAAGCCCTTATTTCGAACGCAACTGATACCAAAACAGAAAATAAATTGGGTTCAAAATTGGTTGAGTTGCTTCAATCATAATTTAAATAAACTTTTAAAATAGCACACACATAGATAGATACAAAAGAATAAATACATACATGCAAAAAAATCGACATTATACTCATATTGTAAACACAAACTAGACTTTGTATATAAACAAGTTTAAATAAAAAACGAACTTTACAAAACATAAATAATTTCTATAGCTATAACGCTGTGCGTCTAACCCCCAAAGGAGCCGCAACAACAGCAGTAACAATTTGACAGTTTCAAAAACTGGTCAGGCCACGTGCAACGCCTACCGTCCGCCCAGCGTCCACCCACCATTACGCCCAGCCACAAAAGGCGTGCAAAATTTATAGACGCACGCATTTAAAGCCGCCAGGCACGCTCGACTAACTGCGTCGCATCTTCGTCCAGCCGCGCAGTGCCATCGGCTTGTTCCTGAATAGTGTCCTCTGCTGCTCCACACCCTTCTCCCTGCGTACTTACTACGAACAGCGACAGGACAATATATTTACGCAACTTCTTATGCTTTTGTGGTGGTTGTCGTCTGTTGTTGTTGTTGTTATTGCTACTGCTGGATCCATACAAAAACATTAAAAAAAAAATAAAGGAACTTCAAGTGCTGTCCTTGGTGTACTTGCTGCTGTTGTCATTGTTTTTGTTATTGTTGTTGTTGTTGCAGGCAGCATCTTGTGCCTCGTTTGTAGCAGTTATCTTTTGGGTCCTGCTGAGCTGGCCGCGCGAAATGAAATTGTTTACTCCACTGTCATGTGCACGTGAGACGTGGACAGCGCCGTGTCCTAACTCCTTTCTCGTTCTTCGGCTTATTTTAGCTTCGCACTGCTATCAAAAAAAAAACGAAAAATCTCTTTTTCTTTTTTTATTCTAGCAAAAGAAATGAAAGAAAATTCAACGTAATAATTCTTTTCCGCTCGGATAAGGTGCGTTGGGCAGGGGAATGAGTGTGGGTTAAGGAGAGGGATGTAGCCTGGGCTCTTGCCTCGTAATTGTGCGCAATTTTTGTGGCGTTTTGTGTTGCCCATTTGCCCTCAGTTGAAGCATCTTCTGTTCAGCATTTTCTTTCCGTTCCCTTAGCTATTTTCTAGCTGGGTTTGACTGCAGACTGTCAATTCAGATGCTGCTGCCTGTGGGCCAATTGAGTGTGCCATTTTGCATTCGCCATTTTTGGCTCACACACGCATGTGATTCAAACACACCCACATGAGTTACTGTTGTTTGCAGCCCTAAGCCTTAGCCATTATTCATGGGGCTTATTAAGGGACAGCGCGTAGAAAAAAAACTGTCGCAGCAAAACAAAATAAACAGCACAGTCCATTTAACCGATTCTAGGAGGGTGCAAAAAAAACAGCAAAGCATAAAATAAATATTTATAAAGAAAACAATGTTTTGTCCTCTTCAGTTAGGGGGCGTGCGTTCTGTTCTGCTGATGATGAGCAAACAACTTGAAGCGCAAGCATTTTAATTTACAATTGTCGCAGGCTGTACTTTTGTACTTCTAGTACTTGTACTTGTACTTGTCCTTTAACATACCACCATACTCCAAAAATGAACTCCTGTGGCGCACCAACCTGCGCTTGACAGCCACTAACCAGTCCTCGGTCCTCAGTTCCAATCCATGGGCACCCCAAGCAAAACCTTTCTCATGTTTTCTCTTTCAGTTGCGTATATTTGGGCTGCAAATGCACCCCGAACCTTGGGACGCATTAAACTTAAACCGCATATTAGCAGGCCATAAATGCAGGATGTGTTTTTGGACTCGGTACTTAAATATGATAAATGCGCGTATTGTATTACATTTGGATTTAGGGCAGTGCCAAAGACAATAAATTAGCCGGGACACACACCGATAATTGCACACATGCTGCGACTGCGCTTATCCAATGCACTGCACCCAAAAAAGTAGCTGGAAATAAACAAAGAAATTAAGGTTCCAGCATCGCAAATACAATGCTCTTTATATCCAGAATGTTTATAAAATTGTAATAAATAATATTCTTAATAAAAAATAATTTTCCAATAAAAAAAAAGAAGTAATATATGTTAATACATTTTTGAATTGTTGTAATCTAGGGTATGTATCTTTCAGTACTAAATAGCATTGATACCCTTCGTTTGCCAGTGTAGAAAGTGCAACCCGTAATTATTTATGGAAGTGGACGACAACATGCAGTCGGTGCTCCCAGTTAGCTCTCCAGTTGGCTGCCCAGCTTGGTGTCGTTGAATGCAACGTTTGCCAAATTTACACAAATTCCAATTGCCTGGACTACCGGAGTTAAGTTTGGGCACTGGCTGTCTGCTTTATGAAGATTGTTGGCCTGAAAACGTGTTTTGTTTTGGACTGGCCAATAACGCGTGGTTGTGGGTAAACTTTACACAGTTCCTTCTTCTCCTCCTCTTCTTCTTCTTTCGCTGGGTCGATTATTATGGGCAGCGGTGCGCTGCAATTATGTCGTCCAATTAATATCAACACAGCGGGCGGCGACTGATGAAGGTGTGTGGGGAATGTGGAGATCGAGTGGTAAGGGGCGAGGCATAGTATTTTATGCATAAGCTATTTAGGAAATTTATTGTCTTTTTTAGCAGTCAATGAACAACGGCAGTTGGTGAACTAAACAACTGAAGCTAGAAGACCACCCGTTGGCCCGTTTTGTGCCAGTTGCGATCGCTGAACTTATGCAAAATGGCTTTTGATCGATTTTGCGATTAGAGCTAGCTAAAGAAAAATGCTAAGTCGATGTCGGTTTCAGGCGGGCCAGACATCAATCAAGCTGTCAATATGTCAATATATGTATATGGCCAGTGCAAGGTGTCTGCATAATTGCAGTGACCGAAAGTTGAAATTTATTATAATTTCGACACTTCGAGCGGGACAGGAACGACATTTTGAAGTTGCAAGCTCTTCAAAATGCTGAACATTTTTGTAGTAGCTGCGTCGCTTTTAGCTCAATGTCATTACTTTGATAGACGCCGTTGCAGAAGAGGCAGCTGCCAATGCCGCTGCTGCAACGTGACATGCCGCAGGCCGACAAGAGCAAAAGTCGCAACAGGACAAAAGAGACGACCAGGACGAGGACATAGCAGCAACAATTAACAATTAAGTCGCAATTTTATGAGCAGTACAATGTCGCATTTTAATCCCGCTGTGTAACGCTTAATGGCTCCTCCTAGTGCTCTTAGCATACTTATTAAATTACGCATTCAGCTCGTTTCTCACACGTGCATGCATATTAAAATCTTCCAGTCCAGTTGCACTTGCACTTGCAGTTGCAGCTGCCTAAGTTGATCCGACCTTATTGATAAGTCTGTGCCACAGCTTATCTAGAGCTTGTGGCCACTTATCGCATAAACTGGCTTTAATTGAATTTGTGGCAAGTATAAGCGTACGTTGCTCATTATTTTGCATGTGCCATTCTATTTTATTAACATGTTAAGGGGCACATTGTAATTTATATAAAGTATAAAAAAGCAAGCTTCGGCAAAAGTACATAAACCTGCCCAAAGGGTTGGCAACATGATGCGACGCGCTGATGGATTACAAGCAACAAATTGGCCCAGCAACAACTGCTCTGTACATAAATTTTGATGCAATTTTAATGAATTTAATGACCTGACATACCACTGCCAACAATGTGAAGACTTACAAGTGCTCGAACCAGTATAAGATTATTGAAAAGATATTTCCCATACAAATTCGATGAAAGCGCAAAACATTTCTCGCCGCTGAGCCGTGAAAGGTGATGAAAGTACACAAGTCGAAATTTTGATATGTTTTCTGAAGGGAGCGAAAGACCCTCAAATTGTTTTTTTATGTTCCACCCTTCGACTCTTAACACTTTTTACTTTGAAACGCGTACAACAGAAACGCCTTAAGGTGTGCTTATCGTTAGCCCAGCTTTCACTATAAATTATACTCATATGTTTATTAATATGTACTTAAAAATGTATTTTCTGCATTTTAATTCTAAGCATGGCTCGCTATGATTTAATTAGGCATTTGGTATACAATATGAAAATGCATTTTACATTAACTTAATTATTTTGCATCGAAAAAAACCGGAAAAAAAACATGCCAGCAGCGCCATGAGAATGCGAATGCAATTGACCCAACTTAACTGAGCCCAGTTGGCATTGTTTATGGCCCAGCCACACGCACTACTTTAGCTACTACGGACAGGTACTATACAAACTCTCCTCTCTCTCTCTCTCTCTCTCTCACTCTCTTTCTCGCTCTACCTTTGGCCAAACCCCTACGCTAGATAGTCAACGCTGATAGCTGCCATAGTTAGTTTTAGCTTGTGTCTAGTTGCATACACAGTATTTAAATGTTTGTTGCACGAGGCAGAGAGCCACAACAAAGTTTCATGCATGCGAGCTCTGAGTTCTGAGCTGAGCCAAGTTCAGCTGAGGTATAATGCATGGGGCGGGCATTATCGCTGGCAAATCGGCCATCAAATATACAGCACAACGCGTGCATAGATAAGACCAAAACGAACATACATAATTTCGTAAAAGATATATGAGCCACAATCATGAAAATTCAATGAATTAAGTTCTCTTTTCACATAATAATCCCTTGCCAGCAATTAACACATTTAGCTTCCCAATAAATTGAATTTTCTATATGACATTGGCTCAAAAACAACACAACATGTGGTGAATACAGCAACGTTTCCTCTCACCTGTCGCAGTCTTTCGCTCTCTTTCTCTCTGTGTCATGCAACAACAAAAATCGATATGCGTTGCATGCGTTGCGAGGCAGATGAGATTCAGAGACTCAGGACCGAGCTGCTCTTGGCCACGGTCTCTGATAGCATGAGAACATGGCAGGGCGCACAGGAAGCTGAAGCTAAAGCTCAAAACTCTGATGCTAAAACTGATGCTGGGGCCAAGCAGCGACAAACGTCGGGCAACATGCGCCCGGCATTATAATGCCAGACGCGACACAGACCGACCCCACACACACACACAATCAGTCTCACATGCATATCCATACATACATATATATATAAATAGAGATTGGGGGCAACTGGTGAAACGAACTGCTGACTGGCGACGTTAAAACCGGTAAATCTTCGTAGAGTTTGTGCGGCGTACGTTGCTCTGTAAGGTAGAAATGCCCTAACAGAGTCCATACAGCAACAAAGCAAATTTATATAATTATTAAAATTATATTAAGTTTATATATTAAAGCTTTTACATAAGCCATGAAAAAAGTTTAATCTCTTAACCAAATTTTTTTAACACAACCCGATGTTTATGTTGCTTCTTAACAATTTAGGCAAAATATATATAACTTATATATTATTCCAAAGTTTTTACGCATTTAATAAACAAACGACTTATTTGTATAGCACAACCTTATGACTATAGTAATTCCAAGGACATTTAATAGTCGTGTTTCAGTGTTTTTTTGTTTTTTGCTTGCACTGCAGACAACGTAGTTTAGCCGTTGACGATGAGGGTTTATTTCATGCTTACTTTGGCTGTCTTGCAAGCTCCGTAAGCAGCGCTGCCCAACCTTAAAGCGCACAGTAGATCTACCACCATAGCTGGCCCACCCACCTACACAACCACCTTGCCACCCAGACAGTCACCACTAAATTTTCTCTGTAGCCTGCTTGCTACTTTTGCACATTCTTTTCAATTTCGACGACGACGACGGCGACGGCGGTGGCGCTGACTCGTTTGGGTTGGCTGACTGGCTGAGGCATTTTCTTTTGCAAAACTTTTGCAATTTTCTATTAAAGCAATACACATGCACACATGCTAAAGTTGGTTTTGGTGGTAGAGCTGGTGGTTGTGTTGCCGTGTGTGTATGCTTGTTTTCCCCATATAAAATGGGAAATTTTCTTTATGTGTTGGCGCATGGCTTTTGTTAGTTTTTTGGCCCATGCGTTGGCCAAGTGAAATGCCAAATTCAAATTCACCATCTCCCTTGCATTCTCTTGCTGTTGCTGTTGCTCTTGTTTATCGGTATCTTTCTCTTTTTGCTAATTTAACAGTTATTCAGCAAATGTATTTACAAGTAGCACCGCCATGTTTGTTCGCACATAACCTCAAAACTTTATACGCATTTTACCAAATTGCGTGAACCAGCTTCTTTCACAACTAAAACACAGCACCACACTCTATCACCGCTGCCATTCAACCAAGCCGAGCAAGTTTTTGCCTTTGACTTTTGCCACTGAAGCGTTGCATAGTTCTTGGCGTTTTGTGTGGCTTTTGCTTTTAGCCAAATTTGCAGCATTCTGCCACACTGCCATCCAACAAACAGTGCTATTAAATCCTTAAAGTAACTCCATTGGCCTGTGCCTAATCAGGCAGTGTGCCTAAAGCTCAGTCATGCCTTAATGATGAAATTTGTTAACACTTGAGCGCCACACGCAGTACACACAAACAAAGGGTTTGTGTGTTTTGGCCAACAGTTGGTTAGCTTTAAAGTTTATCTATAGAACTTCAAAGGCTGATATCAGCTCAAAAGCTTATCGAATACTCTGCATTTACATATTTCGTAAGAGATTAAAGCTATGATTATAAAACTTGGTCTTAAAATTTTATTGAAATTGCGGTTGAATTTCGAATTAGATGACGAGTACTTTAAGTTTAGCTTGTGCATGAACTCACCTGTGTCCAATGCTATTTTATCAGCTGCGTGTGCAAAAAGGGCCATCAGCATTTGGGCCAACAGCCAGCCAGTCATCGACATGGTCACTGGTTACGGCTCCCTTTGGTTGCTCCTTTTGCTCCTTGTCTAATGTGCTCGTGTCGCTTGGCAAAATCGTTCAAAGCCATTTTCTATTTTTATGTGCGCACAAACTGTAAAAAATAAAAACAGAGTAAAATGTGAGCTGAGTAGACGTTATAAAAAGGCAGTTTCGCAACGGTGGCCATAACAACATGGCCAGGAACCAACCGAGCCATCGAGCCAAGTTAACTGCATTTTAACGCGCATTTCAATTTGGAACGGATATAATTTATAGACGACTGACTGGCGCTCTTGCTTATGTGTCCAAGTCCAAGTCCGTACACATCCACAACTACGTCCAAGTCCAAGAACGAGGCACAATGTTTGTTGCCTCCAAATTGAACCATGCGCTTGACTGCTTGCCCCATCCGTTAGACACCTCCCTCTATATATTCCTCCTATTGCCTGTCCTGACAGCAATATCTGCATGCCATATTTATCTAGATTTTGTTTTGCCAGTCTACCAACATTGCCCGTTAATGTTCAAAATTTAATAATAAACTATTACGACCCAACGGCGGTTAAAGAGTTTAATGTTGTTTAACTTGTACTGGATGTTGTTTTTGTTTTTATTTTTGCTGTTAATGTTGCTGTTCAGGCGGCAAATGCAATTTCATATAATTGTGCAGTTGCAGCAGCATCTGCAGCTGCCATTCGCCTTAAAGTATGCTCCAAACTATTTACTCGCCAAATTTGGTACACAATTTAACTGCAAGTGACATCGTCGTTGTCTCGCTGTGTCCTTCTCTTGCAGAAAATGCTCAACGTACTTTTCATACAGCATCATTTTTCTCTATAGTTTTTTTTCTTATCCACTTTTCCAAATGTCTGCGTGTTTAAATTGAACAATAACCCTAAGTTGTTGTCGTCGAAATAATATTTTCTGTGCCCTCCAATGCTGATTTCTCATACAAATATAAATGTGCGTCGTTGTCTTTCTCCCTCACTCTCTCTCTCTCTCTCTCTCTCTATCTGTGTTTATTTGTGTCTTCTATCTTTCTCTATTTCATCTCTTGCATTCTTTCTCTGCTGTTTGCGCAACAACAGCGAAAATCGCAAAGCAATCAAATAAAATTTGAATAAAAGATTTTTGTCTGTCGTTGATTTGCGAAAAGTACAACAACAATGTTGACAACAACAAATTGAAAATAAGAAAATGATGGGCGGCAACTGAGCTCCGCTTTTGGGGTTGGCTGGGATTACATGGTACATACTTAGGTTAGTGAACGGATAGAGTGGGTGAAAAACTGTAGATGTTGCAAGGTAGTAAACGTAAGTACAGTTTTGCCAAAGTTTTGTGGCGGAAATGTGCCTTTGGGTTGGGTAGAAATGTGCCTAGAAATATAATCAAACAGATGTATGGGATAAGCAAATGAACTCTCGTTCAACTTTAACAATGAAAAATATCTACTTTTAAAGCTATTTAAATATTTGCTTAAATTTATAATTAGTTCGTTAAAGTCCCTTAAAAAAATTTAAATTCTCCGATACTTACCCTGACCTTGACATTGACCATGAACGTAAATTTATGTTAACTTTAGCCTTGACCGACGTGCTTCAAAATGCAAATTAGCTTAACCCACAAAAGGCCCAAGTTACAAGAATAAAACAAAAACTCATTACATTTTTTTTTTCTTTATTTTCCTGTTTTACGCGACACTCGCTGGCGCGGCCCTATTTAATTTCATACCAAATTACACAAGCAACAGCAGCAACAACAAAAGAGCGACCCACACTGATGACGTCACCGAAGGGCAGACACAAAACGTGCAAGCAGCTAAAACCTAATTAGCCAACGACCGCAACGCCAACGATGCCAGCATCCCAGCATCTAAAGCGTCTCCAGCGTCGCATCATTTTCAGTGTCACGGCCGGTGACCCAAAGCATCGCTTTTTCAAACCCAAAGATGACCCCAGACTTCGAGTGGGCCACATAAAATTACGCGGACGCGTCCTGGGTGGCATTTAGAACGAAGCAAGCAGCCCAAAAAAAGTTATTAGCGCGGCACAAAAAAAATAGCAAAGCAAACTTGGTAAAGACATTTATTCTGCAATGGCAACAACAAGAGTGGGTTGAGCAAAAAAAGGTGGCATGCCGCTTTTGTTGAGATGCCGGCCTGACCTTATTTACAAAAGTGTTGACCGCAAAACGTGCTGTGAGGAATTTGTGTGGACGCCATTTGGGTCAAAAGTTGGCAGCTGCTGGCGCTAATGTAATTAACACATTCGCATTCGCTCTCTTACTCTCTTGGTCTCTCTCTCTCTCTCTCTTTTTTCCAGTCTATTCATCTTATCTATATCGGTCTCGCTCTGGCTTTAAATCTATTGCTCTCTGTCTCTCTTGCCGGAAAGCGCCACAATTGACTGTCACTTGGAACAGGCGCACAGCATTTCAAGAGAGATGCAAAAGTTTTTAATTAACTTTTGGCGCCTTTGCAGTTTGCCAGCCATCCAATTTGACACCCCCAAGGGGAACCGACCGGCTTTTGCTGTTGCTTTTCATAATTGTGGCTTTGGCTGCTCTTGCTGTTGCTGTTGCTGCTGCTGCTGCTGCGCGTGGCACAAAAGTTTTTGTCGCATGCTTTTCCCTCTTTTTCTGTGTGTGTGTGTGTATGTTCGTAAATGATGTCCTTGCCCCAGTATACCAGAAGTTGTAGGTGTGAATTGGCGTTGGTCTGGAGCCAAAAAGTAACTAGGCGAGCAGCAAACAATGAATGCAATTTGTTAAAGAGAGCTTAAGGGAATAAGTAGAGAGTGTGCAGTTGAAAGAGAGAAATTGTAGAAATAGACTTGGAATAAACTGGAACTGACAGCTTTTGAATAATTATGATGATTAAGTTCATTAAGTTGAGTTCATTGCTGTTACACCTTAGACATATTTACTGCATTTAATTGCTTGTGTTTGACAGAAAAACAAAACACCTGTCAAAAACCCACATTTAAAATTAAACTATTGAAAATGTTTATTAAATGCTTAATTACCTGCCATCAATATCAAATTACAGTGCTGAAGGACAACCACCAGAAACAACAACAACTGTCAAGCTTACAATACAAATTATCACTTATGCCATTGATTATTGTCAATTGCCAATCAATTTTGGAGGGCGTCGCCAAAAATATCAATTGCCAAATGCCAAATGCCACAACGTCACGTCAAAGTCCTCGCAACGGGCAGGGCACAAGGGGCGACACTGAATGCAATCTTTTGTTGCTGGCAGGCATACAAAAGGCACTCAATAAAAAATAAAAACAAACAGAGCCAGCCATCAAGCCAGCCTGCCGACGACTGCTTATTGTGCGTTCTGTGACTCTCTCTCTCTGCACTTGACTTGCCTGGACTGAACAAAGGACATATAAAGGATACAAAGCCGTGCTGCATGCAATGGACTCTGAATGTTGCAATTAAGCGCAGCAGATAGCTCGCAAAACGACATCACGACTCAGCAATGTGAACGAACCCCTATTGAACTTTTATCGATAGCCAAACGTACCCCGGCCATAGCCTTGTATCATTGCAGCCTCGGCCGCTTTATCCCTCGTTGCTGCGTGCATTTGCATAATTTGCATATAATTCTCTGTCAAACAGTTAGAGAGACAAAACAACACCGAAAATGTATGGTATAAAAACCGCCGCTCATGTTTTTCAATAACTCTATGCAAATTTCGGTCGGCGTGTGAAAATTTCATACGACTGTCAAGTCAAGACAGCTGCTACAACTGCCTTTGATAGAGAGAACAACCAGCAGAAATTCAACAAAAAAAAAAACAAACTATATACCAATCTCTGCAGAGACTTTTACGTCTGCAGTCTATAAATATTCAAGCGTTGCATTGACAGCTCTGGCAAAAGTTTTACCGCCAAGTTTTAGCTAGTCGACAACTTAAAACAATAAAAGAAAAAAAAACTATGCGCCAGCTTGGGTCAATCGGCATCGGACAGAAATAAACTATTTATATACATATCAACGGAAAACAAAGTTTTGAAAGTCCGTTTGGCATTTGGTTACGCTGATATTCTAAGCTTGAACTGAGGTTTTGTTCGCTCAAGGTGAAACTGTAGTAAATTTTTTAGTGCAACCATTAAAGTTCCTTCACAATTCGAAGTGCCTTTTAGAGCCTCTTGAGGAGCGTAAGATTGTTGAGCTAATCACTTAAGTTCAAAGCTATTATTGTTTTTTTGTAGGTTAGTTAAGTACTGAATAGAATGATATATAGGTACAATAAAATCAACGCAGGTTTTATGCAAGACTTAAATAGAAGTCAACTAAACTTTCTTTAAGTATAGCTTTAAAGCTGGTGTAGATTTAATTCCATTTTCATTTGAGTAACTCATTCGTTAAAAGCTATTTAAATCTGTGATTGCTTATTCAAGTCGACTTCAAGCTTCATGGAATCAGAAATCATTCATTAGAAGATAGAAGAAGAAAAAAAATAAGTGTAGCAATGTTGAGAAATTCCAGCAAAAGAAATGACTGGGCCTAAGGCCAATCGAGAGGGCCAATTAGCACGCCATAAAGTGCACGAAACGGCAACTGCCAAACGGTAGCGCATTGCAATTAGCCAACTTAATTAAGTCTCGGACATAAACAGTGCCTTAAAAGCGTACGGGCGCATAATGAGCGAATTTGCATAATAAAAAGCAAATTAAACGTGTTTAACTAGCTCTTAAAGGTGCGGCCAACCGAACAGACAATAACATAAACACATACAAACAAATGTTTACAGCGGGGGGTGGGGTACTACAAAAAAAAAAAAATATAGTGCCAACGATGGGAACTGAATCCATCCATTTGCCATCTTGTATGTTGTGTGTCTCATGTGAGTGGACTGCAGACCATTGCAGTTGTAAGTTCAATTTATATGCAGTCACTGCAATGACGACTGGGTGAGCAATTCTGCACAATTTCTTCTGTACTTCGTTCATTTGTACAGTATAGCAGTTATAGTACCATAAATTTTGGGCACTCGGCCATGTCCAAACAAATGGCGAACTGGCCACAAACTTAATTTCGTATTTGTTGCCAAAAACAAAAGCACAAAAACAAAAACAAAATTGTGTCATACATCCCATACTCTATAGTAGTTGTATATTGTGTACGTATGTAGTATGCATCTAAGCTACAAACATGGAGTTGGCTCTGCTCTGCTCAGCTCAGTGGCTTCGACATTTGGGCCAGCCCATTGGCCATTTGGCCAGACATTTGTCTGCAGCAGACGTCGGGGCGTGCATTTTGTTTACATTTGCCAAAAAAAACTGGCAAGTTGTGTGCTTCTTCTGGTAGCAAGTTTATTAGGGCGTATGATTAATTGCCCCTCGCAGGCGCCGGTACAATTTGGCCTCAAGCTAAAGAAACTGACCCCAAGCAGAACAATGACGAGGTCCAAAAAAAGCTACGCTTGCTAATAAAAAATTGACGCAAATTATTACAGTTTATGCTGCATATGATGGCCAAGACAATTTGCCCCCAAAACGGCGGCAACAAGTCTAAGTTGGTGGGCGTGGCCTTACGGTAATTAAAATTGATGCACGAAAGTTTTTATGAAAAATAATAAAAAATAATACTTCAAGCAAGTTTAAATAAAAGAAGCCAAAAGGTTGTTGTAGTTTTAAGGCTTTGTTATAGCTGGTTGTTATTACGTTATAACTTATCCATAGAGTTAATAAATATTTTCATTAAACTTTTATCTCTCTTCAACTTTAACTCTAATTAGAGACCCCGAGCTTTATTGCTTGTCGAGGCAAACAAACTTGAGTTGAGTTTGCGCCATCAAAGTTCCCATTCTGTAAATTTTTTTCTCGCAATTGTATCTTTTGCTTTGAATGCGATATCTATGATATCTATCTATCTATCTATTTATGGCTACTTGTAACTGTATCTGTATCTGTGCATTGCATTGCCAACCTGATGAAGCTGGAGAGCATTTCAATCAAAACCGCACTAATGAAGCCCATTGAAATTGCAATGCTTAAGCAGCAGCTTCCGATTGAAGAGTCCCCTCCATTGCCCCGCCTCACGTTCTTGCAACCACATTTCAAAGCGCAAAAGCTCCAATTCCCTAGGCGCTAGCAGCTGCTTTCCGCTTGGCGTCAATTTTAATGGGCGCGCTATATTAATGACATTTATATTTCCATTGCATTGGCGATGACTAAAAAAATACAAAAAAATAAAGACACAAGTATAAGTATATTTATCTTGTACATTGTATGTGTGTATCTTGTCAGCATAATTATGAGTTGCAAACCCAGTAGACAGCATCTATCTGTCCCTATCTATCTTGCTGTGGGTTGATTTTTGACTTTGTTTTTCATACTGAATACTCATATATTTCATTTTAATGTTTTTATATTTTTTATTTTTTTTTCATATGCATGGAAATTCGGATAGACACGAAACTTGAGGGGGCGTGTCAGTTGGTTAAAGTGTTGTTGTCGTATATAAAAAATGAACTGCAGGCAATGCTGCCAGTTGTTTTTGTGGTTGTACGCTTGAACGCATATCCACTTGCCATGCAAGAGGTAGCACAACACCACACCACACCACACCCCACAGCACTGCAAAACCCAACCACATTGAACCAACCATCAACCACTGGCAAAATAGAGTTCTTTCTGTTGCCAGGTAGTATTATACATAGTACCTTCAAGTATTATATATATATATATATATATGTATATATATTTTTCCACATTTCTTTATTTCCATGTTGCCATAATTGCGTCGTCGTCGCCGTCGTCGTCATCGTCGTTGTCGGCGCGTCGGTTGCAATTCTTTTATCCAAGTGCGCCTCATCAGCGTCGACCAGCTCAACATTTCAGAATATGCCCCATCTATCTCCTTTTGTTTTCTCCCTACGCGGTCATTGCCTCTCTCTCTCACACTCACGCTCTCGTTCTTTCTCTTTCTATATCGTTCTCCTTCTCTGTTAGTCAGTCAAGCACGCGGTAATTAAAGCGAACTGCAAAATTTTGTGTGTTGTGTGTTTTTTTTTTCGGCGCTTTTCAGCGCTGTAATTAAAAATTGCAAAAGTATTTTCTTGTTGGTGTTTTTTTTTTCCTTTTACCGTATACTTTTTGTTTTTTGTTTTGCTGTTGCTTCTGGAGAACAAATGGTGAAAAGCTGTGTGGGAAAACCGCGTCAAAAGCAACTGAAATGCATTGGACAGCCATTTTATCCTTTTCTCCTTGAGTGGGAGGAGGCCTTGGTTGTTGTTTTTTTTTGTTTTTTTGTGCATGGCATTGATATGGCAAAAGTTGCGGCAGATTGTTGTCATTTGGCAATGGAATGGACCAAACCGCAACTTAAAGCTGACTGAATGCTGAAAGCTCTAACATAAAGTGGATTAAAATGCGTTAGCCGGAAGACCACAAATCATATATACATACAGTGCCATAAATATCGATAAGATGCTGCAGTTAGCTTTAAACAATTTGAGCTATCATCTCTTACTGACAATTAGTTTAAGGCGTAATGCTTTACCCAGAGATTTTTTAGTATTTTGCAACTTGACAAACCTCCCGCAACTCTCACTCCAAAATAATAATAAGACGGCCAACCATTTGGCGGCCAATCAGGAAAAACTGTCAACTAGCCATAAATAAAATGCGCCAAAGAGCCCAAAAACGACAAAAATGCACAAATTAAATTAGGCAGCAACAGCAACAGCAGCAGAGACAAAAGGCGGCCTGCATTTTAGAGAAAAGGCCAACCAGCAAATCAAATTGCCTTATAACCAGATGCCTCAGCACATGAAACGCTGATCGCTGTCCAATTCCCGCGTGGACAATTGCAACAATCGCTGAGACAACAGCAGCAACAGCAGCAGCAGCAGCAGTAAATAATTTCGTCTTTGCCATATAAAGTTGCAGTACGGTGAGGGTGGGCAGTGTCGGTATGTATGGTATATAAAAAGGTGGCAAGGGTAGAGGAGGAAGTCGGCAGTTGGCAGCATCTGTCAATTGGTTGGAGATTGATGCCCCTGGATAATAGCGACGCGAACAATTTGCAGACGACAACACGCCACAGACTCCAAAAGTTGAACACAAACAACGAGGTGGTCGCATGTCCCCAGACAAACTGAATGACAACTCTTTAGACGGACGATGGATGCTGTTGCTTCGGCTGGTTGGTTGGTTAACGGGATTTATTTTTTTGTAAAGCAAGTTATTTGCCCAAAAATGGTTGGCGACAGGCGGCGAAGTGTCGCAGTGCCGCCGACAAGTGACAACGGCGCATGCGTGACTTGCCAATGTGGTGGCATTGCCCGATTGCCGATTGCCGTCTGAAGATCTTGCCAATTGGCAATGTGGAAGACACTCATTGTTGGTCTTGGCTGATATGGATATATGGTAAATGCCCAACATTGACTGACACTTTGTCAGCTATACGCAACTTGCGACAAATTTGCCTTGTTCCCCAAAGCCAATGGCCGTGGCAGCTGTGCGAATAAGATGAATAAGAAGGGGGTTAACATGCTTAAGCTGGCAGCTGGCAGCTGCATTCCTAGACATGCCTAGACAAAGGCCTCGCATTGTTTGTGGCATGCAGAAGGAGTAATAGTAGCAGGATGCAATAAAACGCAGTCACAGGTGCATCAAATGTTCTTCCAAGTTGCTGTTGCAGTCAACATGTTGCCAAGTCATTAACTTGAGCCTGTTTAGGCTTTTGTTACATGTTTCTGATTACTGCAACGGCGGGGGCTGCTGTAACAAAAGGCGGCCCAGGACATAGACTTGTTCTGTTTTGTTGTTGTCGGTATGTTGTTGTCGGCTTGTATAATTGCAACAGTAACAGAAACAGAAACAGAACTTGAGGGGCAGCTGCTAGTGCCTTGAGCGTTTAGGCCATTTGAAAATTGCAGCCCTTCAGCTGTCGGTGTAAGGGGTGTAAGGCGGGCGGACAAGCAGTTGCAACCACTTTGCCCAACAACAACAGCAACTGCTGCTGCTGATGTTTTTCCTGCTCCTCCTTTAGTGCGCCATTGTGTGTGCGTGTGTGTATGTGTGTGTTTGTCTGGCTCATATGCGAATTTTTATGGCCAAGGAAAAACAACCCCCAAGTGCCACGAAACACATGAAGTGTGCGCGTGTGTGTGTGTGTGTTTGGCAATGTCAACTGGGGCGGCTACAAGCTGCTAAGTGCACTTGCCCAGCATTTCTTTGCCTTTCATTTGTTTCTTCCTTTTGCCATTTATCTGTGGGATGGTGCTTTTACCTCAAACACACTCCTCCCCCTCATCACACACACACATGTGCTTGTTTCTTATACATTTAATTTTTTTCCAGTAACTGCCATGAATATATAATGCACTGCACTTGAGGCGCTCTTCCTCATTTGCTAGTGACAAAAGCGGCCGGCTAATTCAAATGGCGGGTCTGGGACTCACAACGTTAGATAACTGCATTCTCCAAATGTTGCCAAAGAATGCCCCTCCTCTGTCAAGTGCTGGGCCTGGGCCAGCATCTTTGTTCGCCATCCGCTGCCGTTGCGAGTCGGCCGGAAAGTAATTAAAATATGCGCTAAAGTGCAGGTCCTCAGCAAAGAAGCAAGGGATATGAATGAGAAACAGTAAGGCCCGAGGTCTGGCAACAAAAGTGTTAAAAGAGCTACTGAAATATGCCAAATGAAATATTTAATAGGCCTCGAACAAACGACGCCATAAAAATGAATTGGAATACGGAAGATTGGGCAACTGCAAAAAAAAGATAGGAATACTGTCCGACGCCATCTATTGGTTAAAGTGCGTAAAAATCAGTGCATCCTTGCTAACAAATCATAGAAAACATTTACGCATATCCTTTTTTAAAACACACTAGCGCCATCTGGCATATTGCGCAAACTGTTCCCACAAAAACATAGCAGGCAAAGAAAACATCGCACTAGGGACAGCTGTACTTAAAACGTAGCACAACGATTGTAGGGGTTGAGATATGAAATAAAAACATCGCCAACCGTTAAGTTGTACTCAAGCAGGACCAGTTACACTCAATTTCCCCTCCAGCTTATCCACTCCACTCAATGCGCTGCTCGCAGGAGCAATGGAGAGTGAAAGAGCGTCACAAACGAGCGAGTTTAAAATTGCCTTTGAGCAAAGAGTAGCAGCGGAATGAGTTTTGTGTTTGAGTTGAGCGTTGCGCTAATTAAACCAGATTTCAACTACTATCAACATGAATGTCGTCTGCCTAATTATATTGTTCACGTTTTCGTTGAACTGTGAACAGTTTTGCCTGTCATGTTACATGCTCTACACAGATGAGTTAAATAATTACCAAATAGCAAAAGTTTCTTTCTACAAAAACACCCAAACCCAACCAAACAACTGTGGCCAAAGAATGCGAACCATTTTTCAATATGTTACAAGCATCGTAAAAAGTTTTTTCTTTTCACCACACGCAGCTGCAGGCAAAAGTTTTTCCAAAAACAAAAATCTCTTCAATGCTGCAAATGAGCAAAAAAAACGCTTTAAGTGGATTGCAAAGGTGGGACTTTGGGAGAGGGGGGCCAGGACGTTGGGATAAGGTGGCTTGGTCACAAAACTGTGAAAATTGAAATGAAAATTACCCATTGTGGCAGCAGCATTTCAATTTGAGCTGCCATCTTGCACGTGCCTTAGCCTTATGCTCGATGCTCTGCTTTGCTCTTTACTCTTCCCTATCCTGCTCCACTCTGCTGTGTTTTTGCTAATGGTCCGTGGCAGTTCCTGGTTTGCCGCCTCGCCTGCCAGCTCCATCCGCCATCCATAATGCCGGGCTTTTTGCATTTTATTCATGTCGTGCGACGTCAACGTTCGACTTTATTAGTTATTTTCTGCTCAATTTGTGCTTTGGGTGAGGCAGGATAACAAGAAAAATTATTTTCATTTCATTCAACTTGAACACATTTCGCACACAATAGAAGTACCAAACACTAAAGCGAGTGAAAAAAAACATCCAATCGTTAGTTAGTTCGGTGCAGGTAGTAATAAGTAAATCCATTCATTGGCACTCGAGCAATCAAGCTCCAATTTAGGGCTCGAAACTGGCTATTCACAGTTGAGCTTCGGCCTTGCAGTCTGAGCACGTACTAGACCTGGTTTTCAAATATGAGTTAAGGCTTTTTAACTTTGTTAGGTAATTTATGCATTAAAATATTTTAAAAGTATGTAAATATCTAAATGTTTGTAGAATAAAGATTAGAATTTTTTCAGATAAACCATTAAAAGTTTAATATTTCACTTTAAGAATAATTGTTATATCAAACTTCTTTCGAAAGTGTACACATATTAACTTCGTTGCTAGTAAATTTTATATATATTCTTTTGATTTTGTCCCTTTGAGCTTGCAAAATCTTTGCTAGCACTGATTAACGGCCAGGGCTTGGCACAATTAGTTGCCTTTAAAAAAAATCTATGAGAAGCTTGCAGCTGGAAAACTTAACGGTTCTAACGGCTAATTAAATAGACAGTTAGTCTAGTTTAAAAGTTTACGCACAATTATCAACACTTGGCCAAGGCGTCGTGATGAGGCATAAAAAGTTAACAGCTCCGCCTACAGTTTACTCCCGCTAATCAGACTATATAAAAGTCAAGTTCTGGCGACATCCGGTACAGTTATAGAAAGTGAACTTAGGGCCTAACATCGAAGTAGATAAATAGGAATCATGAGCAGCTCTATGGTGGAGTTACCTCGCACTTTTGGCGATATGATGCGGATGCCAGTGCGTTTGTACAAAACAATCGGAGAAGATATTTATTCTCACCGTTCTACAAATTCAACGATTTCGCTTCTGTTTAAAATCTATCTGTATGCTGGTTTTATTAACTACAATGTATTGGTTAGCGGTGAGGTGATTTTCTTCTGCAAGTCGATTCAGCACTTTGAGACACTGCGTCTGGCCATTGCGGTAGCTCCTTGCATTGGTTTCTCTATGGTTGCAAATTGGAAGCAGTTCAACCTGGCATTGCATAGGAAAACGATGATACAGCTGCTCGATGACCTGGAGGAGATGCACCCAAAGACACTTGCTGCACAAGCCGTATACAAAATAGCTGACTTTGAGCGAACCATGGAACGTGTGATTAGCATCTTTACCTTCCTGTGTTTGGCTTATACCACAACCTTTACTCTGTATCCGGCTGTTAAGGCGACAATCAAGTATCATTTTCTGGGTTACGAAACTTATGATCGCAACTTTGGCTTCCTGCTTTGGTTTCCATTCGATGCGACCGCCAATAATTGGGTCTATTGGATTCTCTACTGGCTAATTGCACATGCCGCTTACTTGGCTGGCATTGCATTTCTTTGCGCAGATATTCTTCTAGTTGTGGTGATAACTCAACTTTGCATGCACTTTGAATACATATCAACACGCCTTGAAACGCATCCCTGCAATCCGGATCGCAACGAGGAAAACATACGCTTTTTGGCCACATTGATTAAATATCATGACAAGTGTTTGACGTGAGTGAAGTTAAATGAGTTTAGCTATACAAAATATTCTATTAATTTTGAATATATCACAGGCTCTGTGAACAGATCAATAATATGTACAGTTTTTCTTTGCTACTTAACTTTTTGATGGCGTCGATGCAAATATGTTTTATTGCGTTTCACGTGACCGAGTCGACAATTGAATCTATTCTAATCTACTGCATTTTTCTAATGACTTCAATGGTGCAAGTGTTTTTAGTTTGTTACTACGGCGATGCTTTGATAGCAGCGGTATGTTAGGATAACTGTAAGCTATTCTATTTATTGTTTTAATTTCGAAAAATTTGCAGAGTTTGCGTGTTGGGGATGCGGCCTACAATCAGAACTGGTTTCAGTGCAGCAAAGCTTATAATATTATGATTAAAATGATAATTATGCGCAGCCAGAAGCCAGCTATGATAAGACCACCAACATTTCCACCCATCTCACTGGTTACCTATATGAAGGTAAGTATGTGTAATCAATATACTATTATAACAAATATATTTGTTTTTGCAGGTTATCAGCATGTCATATCAGTTCTTTGCACTGCTTAAAACTACTTACGACAGAAACTAAGCTTTAAGATTCTTGCTTTTAAATTACTCGCTTTAAGCAAACCGCTACAAACCTAATGATGTCCACGGTACACTTTGATAATATTTAATTAAAAGTCGCATTTAAAATTAATAAGCTTAAATTGAAACCAATAGCGCCTGAACGAGCACAAATGAAAAATTGTAGAGAGAGAGAGTAAAAAACAGCACAAATAAAAAGCGAACAAAAAACAATTTTTCAAAAGGAATTTCACAGCACCAATAACAAATACAAAAAAAATTTCACACAAAATCTGTAATGGCCAACACAGTGGCGTCCAGTCTTAAGAGAGAGAGAGTGAGCGAGAGAGTGAGAGATGTCAGAAGCAATCTCCCTATTTTGCCACACCCCACCAGCTGGTAATAAAAGGAACAACATAAAACGCAATCACAATCATCGACAATAATCCGGCAGAGGCGAAAAAAAAAAATTGCTTATTATAAAATTTCACAGTTTTTCAATGAGCAGCAAAAAGCATCAAAAAAGCAAAGCGCAAAATAAAAACGAGAGGAAAACAAGGAATAAAAAACAGCAATGGCTTTTCAAAATCATAATGGCAGCTAGTAACAAGAGTTTTGTGTACAAATAAGTGGAAAAAAATTGCCAGTACCGGTGCCAGTACCATAACGATCGGCATCCACGTTCATCCGCTGTTCGCTGTTCGCTGTTCTTGTTCCATGTCCATGTCGGCGTCAATGAGAGCAAGCAAATACCACGTCAGCAGCTCCAATGGCATTTGTAACACCACAGCCAGCACCACAGCGCCCTCTTCGTGCACGTCACGCGCAACCACTTAAAAAACCTTGAGGCACCCTACACTCACCCACACCCACACCCACACCCAAACACTCTCCCATTACCATTCTCCATGCCCCATTTTCTCTCATTCCTATTTTCTCGTTGCATTTTCCCTTAACAGGCCGTTAGTCGTTATTATTTTGGTCCATTGACGCTGCGGGCCATGCTCTATGTACACTGCTGAATATACATACATATATCTCGACCATGTACACCCATTCTCCTCTTCTTTCCCTTGCTCTCTATTGCTGAGTTTGCTGTGCTTAATGCGCCGTTCAGGCCAACGGCAGTGCATGGGCCACATTATATACCACCACCACCACCAGCCTCACCAGCAGCAGCAGCAGCAGCATCCCGTCCCGGCCAGTCCATCAACATCAGCATCACCCACCCAACCGTTTGGGCTGTTTGCCACCCTCGTTGACGTTGATGTCCCGTATTGGAATCGCGTTCGTCTCGCCTTGTTCGTCCATGGTCGTCCTGGTCGTGCACTCTCGGCAACAACACCACCAGGAGGGCAATTTTTATAATTTTAGTCTCGTTTGCTTTGAATTTATTTTTATTTTTCTGTTTTCTGTTTTCTATTTTGCTTTGCATTTCTTTTTTTTTTTCCTGCCCATGCTCGACTGGCTTGACTCCTCCTTTCCGGCATGGCAAAAATGTTCCCCCGTTGCGGGCGTTGTTGAATTTTTATATGCCTCTGCTTTTGCTATAGCTTTTGCTGCTGCTGCTGCTGATTCTTTCTAAAACATTTCTTGTCAGGGCTCAAAGTTGTTGTGTGAACAAACACACACAGACACACACACACTTACAGATTTAGTTATGGTTTTGTATTGGTTTCATTTGACGCTTATTTTTTTTTTTGCAGCATCAACGTCAGCAATACAAAATGGCCGCTCGTATTGATTTTTGATTTGTTGCTGCTTCTATTTTGTGCCCTGTGTGTAGGCCAAATAAACCTTGAGTAATGACTAATCAGAATGTATACTAATGTGCACAACTGTACCTTTAATATTGAACGGAGAAAGGCTTTTGATGAATATAAACTAAAAGTTCGATTGATTTCTTAAGTCGTAAGTTTTAAAGCTTTAATTTCTTTTTGACTTTATTAAATACCTTTTTGCAAATTAATTAAGAATTTTCAGTTTTTGTTTTCAAATTATTTTTCTTTCTTTTTCTTTGTATTTGTCTAACGCTTTGTTAATCATTTATTTATACCAAAAGCATCACTGTCTTTCCTGTGTTTATTCCCATTAGCTGACCCTCATCAGCTTTCATGTTTGACCATCTCCACCCACATCCCTCGCTTCCCTCCTAGTGATAGCAAAACATTTTGTATTGAATTGCTTAAGGATGCTGGAAACGGTTACAAAGTGTGCGCAAATACGCAAAATCTTTTTATTTCGCTTGTCAGCTTTTAATTTTATGCTTTTCCAGATGGACCAAGGCTAGAGAAAGAAAGAGAAAGAAAGAGAGTGGGAATGCTATTGGGAATGGGGCGTTGCTCTTCTTTTCTTTATGCTGTTTTGTGCGCACGGACTGCGAGTGGACCTGGGCAGGACCCCCGGTCTGCTACTTATGCGGCAACGTCACAAGAACAAAAAACAGTCCGGACTCAAAAGATGGTTGCCCCCTTACCGTCCACTATACCTTCTGGCAACGCTAATGAGATCCAAAACGAAGAGCGCGGAGGCAACTTTCCATTACGTAGAATTTGTAGCGTTTTTCTTCTTGCACCATTACAGGTTTTTTTTTTTTTTGCTTGCTTGTTGTCGTTGACGCTGCCAGCCCATTTTTGCCCCGCACCAACCAGCTTGTCCATGATCTGGCATGTGTCCTTTTGGCTTGTTAAGAAAATGTCGTTCTCTAATGCCCGGCAAGTTGCGCTTTGGAGTAGCAACAAGGGGTATAACTTGGCTGGTATTGGTGGCGCTTCAACTGCCAGCGTCGCGTCCTTAAATTAGAAAAATGTAAATTTATTTTAATTAAGATAAATAAGTAACAAAATGTTTTATGGAAATTACGTTAACAACGTGGGGACAAGCGGCGGTAATGTGCTCTATTCCGGGCTGGATGTGGGGTGTGGAGATTGCTTTCGTTTTGGCTATTACTTTCAAGAGGCGACACACTCCAGGGCTACAGGCAACGACCGCAGGACACGGCCAACTGCTTTTACATGCAAATACACATAAGCAGCAGTCAGCAGTTGCAGTGAAGCCCAACACAACAACAAGTACAGCTACAATTGTAATACCCCCAGTTGGAAATTAAAAAAAAATAAATAAAAAAAAATAAAATTACTTTTTTCCATGTGTATATTCTGGTGGCTTTGTTTGTATGGCTTTAATGAAAAGTTAGCCATTGCAGAGATCGATGATTTTGTTATTTTTATGAATTTTTATTTATTATGTACACATACTTTTTCGGATCGACTGTTATCGACACGCATTGGGCAGGGTTTGATGGATGTTGTTGAAACTTTTAATTGAAGCCTAGCCCTCGTCCAACGCGTCTGAACCTTTTGCAATTAATATATATTTGCACTTGCATTTACCACACAATATTTCAAACAAAAACAAATACAAATAATAAGAATAATAATAAAAACGAGCATCATTTATGTTCTGTGTTCATTATATTTGTTTTTCATGTTGAAGTTTTATTTATTTAAATTAAGTCGCTTAATTTGTGTGTGTGTGTGTGTTTGTGTTTTTTTTTTTTTTGGCTTTATTTTGCTTTTAATTGGATGGTCAGCCATTGCATTAAATTACCCAACCGATATTAATGGCCATCAATTGAGGCTACAACATGTTTTCAATATATTTTTGCACCATAATTATAAGTGTTAATAAATTTAAGCTCGCACAACAGTAAGGCCGTTCAATTCAACAAGAATTAAATATTAATTAAATTAAACACTGATTGGCAATAGTTGTACATACATTTAATAAGCCGAACATTTAATTCCCTACTTAAGAGTACAAAATCAACTGGAATTTTCAACAGAAAACGCATACAAAAGTTTTTTCTCTTATATGATAAATCGGGCTTTCAACTTTAAATGCTTAATTATTTTAAAATCAAACAAAAAACTAAATGATTCTTGGCAGAGCTATGAAACTGGTAAAAATGTCAAGCGTTTTGATTCGAAAATAATTTCAACATAGACTAGAATATATCGACCCTAATTTGAAGCAGAAATATTCAGATTTTATATACAAAGCACTCCGGCAGTTAGTCGTCCACTTTACCAAGCATAATGGTATAAATATTTACTCGTAATTAAAATTCAGCTTTATGCACATTACATCAAGTGCATAATCACAGCGCCGTTGGGCTGGCCATTGAGACGATTTTTGTGATGAGATGACGATGATGATGACGAGGCCCAGTGCGACTGTCACTCAAGAGAAGAAGTCAGGACTAGCGCATCGCAGTCTCGACATTAGCTGGTGGGTTTGTAAGGGGCTAAGTAAGCAACTGAAGATTATGTCGCCTTCCCAAAGTAAATGAAACTTATGCACATATAACACAAGCCAGTGGAGCTAAGGCAGAGCTCCACTCAAAAAAAGCACGCTCTTGCCCACTTGGCGCTCTGGAGCTAAGCTCATAATTAAAACTGGCTCTGAATGAAATCGCATAAAATGAATTAAACATTTTATGGCTATTTAGACGTTGGGCAGACGGTGTGTGTATGTGTGTGTGTGTGTATATATAGCTATCGTATTTACTCTTGGGACAATTGCAACGTTAAATGAAATATTAATGGTGTGGATATTTGAGGCATGATGCATCCATCCAGCTACTCTAATAATGTAATCCAGTGGGCGTTTTGTGGGGTAAAATTTTTAATGATTTTCTGTTTCCCTTGCTGTTGTTTTTGCTGTTGTTGTTGTTGTTGATGAGCACACACACTTGAAAACATTTTTCAAGTGCATCATTATTTGTTGCGAAATGTGCGGCAGGCGTGGCAAAGGTTTCTGCCTCGTGCAAATTCAATGCGCTGCATTTTTAATCCTGGCACAACAACTTTTCTCTCTACGTATTACACATACAAATGTGTGTGTGTGTGTGTGTGTACACACATGCATATATTTTTTTTTCAATGCCGCAACTGAAGTGCATGCCACGCCCACTGCACTTCATATGCAAACATTTATGATGACGACGAGGACGACGAGGACGCCGACGACGATGCTGGCTGAGTTTTGCTGTGGGCACACAAAGGTAGTCCTACCGCTTTTGTTTTGCCCACCTTCTCCCGGCTCCTCTCGCGCACAGTGTAAACCATGTGTGGGCCCGTTGCTTGTCGAGTGCAGTCCTGGTTGCATAATGGGATGTCTGATGAAGCTCTTAGTCGGCATAATTACTTTTTTCCATTTTTTTTTCGCTGAGAAGCAACTGATATGCATCGGGCGACGCTCACTGCTGCTGCTGAGCTTTGAGTTAAACACATGGAATGAAATTATTAATTATACGACAAGCTTTTGCTTCTGATTCTGATTCTATTTCTGGCCAGCACTAATGAGGTAAGCCGTTAGCTTTACACACACTGCCCAGCAAAAACAGTTGCAATCGAGTTGAGCAGCAGGAGGTGGCTGCCTTTGATCGCAACCACTTGAATGCCAATTAAAATCGTGTAAATAATTTTCAACAATTGCCCAACACGTACAAAGGCCATGCATACATAATGTTATATAACATTAGGTAGCAGCAGTAGCAAAACCTGAGCGTGAGTTATGGCAACTGCATTAGCATAGGGAAAGGAGAATTTGGAGTGCGGCATAGAAGTTTGACACGGGTTAAGCTAAGAATCTCAGTTCAAAGAAAGCGGCAATCGTACAAATAAATCGTGGGAAAGACTAAAGACTGAGTGAGGCACAAGGCATAATATTCAAATTAGACGAATGTCACTTCACACACAAACACGGAACGCAGGACACACTGAGAAAGAGCGAGGTTAAACAGTAGGATAATGCGGCATTTGAAAATAGAGCTACAATTTTGTCAACGTGCACAAATGACAACAACAAAAAAAATAGAATAGCTGAATGAATAGTTGAATGAATGAAAGGGTGATTGTTGTTCTTGTTGTTCTCACAATGTGCGCCCAAAAGTGGCGATCGTTTTGTGTTTTTGTAAGGGGTCGCCGTCAATCGCCAGGATCACAAATGCTTTTGGTTATGATGATGATGCTGATGCTGTGCGTCTTTTCAAGCTGTCCCGCGTAACCCTTTACAATTTAAATTTTTTTTTTCTTTTTGCATATTTTCCAACCAATTTTAATTGAAATTTTTACCTGAAAACTGTGAAATCTGGCCATCATCATTTTGGGTGCTCAGCATGCAGCTGCGTCCCGTTCAGGAAGTGTATCTGTGTCCGGGATTAAAGTACAATTGTGTATTTATTGAAATGCGTCAAATATTTTCATAAAAAATACCACAATATTCCTAATGGAAACCAGTTAAACTGGTTGCAGTCTGTTACCATTTAACCCCTTAGAAACTATCAACTCGATCGGTCGGTACAAAGACCTTGAGTTACTTTCGTCCCGATGGAAGGATGCTGACACATCTTGATATAGACAATAAATATGTGTGAAAAAAGTTATAGCAATCTTGATGTGAAAATCAGCCAAGATTTGACAGGGTTGGGCGTTGATTTTACACCCAAAGAATGATAAAAATATTCTATATATTTTAATTATACACAAAAGTTTTTTATAATACATACAGCCTACTCATACTTCTGTTCTAAACTTTGTCTAAAATTTTGTTTTGGAGTTTTCAGTTCTGCCATTTTCAAAACTTTTTCAATCTTCACAATCTATCACAAAACTTGGTTCCAACGACAGCTGCGGGTGGATGAAAATTTCTATGTCGCCGCCCCATTTTCAGCAAAACGGCAACTTAATTTACGCTGAAATCCATTTGACTTTATCTGACATTCCAATCAAGCCGTCTAAAAATTTGTAACAACATAAAAAAAATTATAACAAAAAGCAAAAAAAAAAAACAAAAAATATTGAAAAAAAAAGTTGCTTGCAGTCACGTCGTACAACTTTTGCTACAAATTTTTTTTCAAAAGCAGTTTTTTTCTCTCTTGACTGCCTGACTGTGCACCATTGTGATGATGACGACGATGATGATGATGATGATAGTGGGGTGGCGCTGCGCTAATGGGCAGCAGCCCACCCCTCGCTGATTTCACGTACAAAAATAATTCAATTGTTCGTGCGACGATAGCGAGTGAGAGAAGGACTCGGAAAAATTAAAATAGTGTGGCAAAATAAAAAAAAAAAAACAAAAAACAACATAAAAAGCTAAAAAAAAAAAAAAACAATATACATATACATATAATGCTCTCTGACATGCCAACAATATGTGCTGCGTATTTTACACTCAGCAAATGTGTGTGTGTGTGTGTTGGGTTTCCTTTTGGCCCGTGTTGCCATCACAGATTCTTCTTCTTTTGCACGCACATAATTTCCGGCGCAGTTTTATTTAATTCAGTTTTTTTTTTCTTTTTTGACTGGACTGAAAATCACATGCTGACATATTCTTCCTCACAACAAAAAGAACCTTTTTTTATCACAAAAAAAATTTGTAATTTTGTAGTCAAACTGTAACATTTTTTATATTCTAATTTTTATTTTTTTTGTCGCTTTTGGTACACTCAAGTTTTGGGGTGTCTAAGGCAACAAAAAATGGTAAATAAATGAAATTAAAAAAGCGCACAGTTACGCTCTATAAATTTTAATGTAAATGGATTCTATGTTATTGTTGTTGTTGTTGTTGCGTTTCGTTTCACACACGCTTGTTAGCTTAAAAGCGCATTGTTACTGACAAGCTGTCGGGTGCGTTTTGTGTTATAAATTTTGACTTGTTTTTGTGAAGAGCAGCAGCAACAATAATAAAGCAAAAAAACATAAAAATATTTATTTGTGTTAAGCAAAAAAAAGCGACGCATAAAATGCAAATGCGTGCATAGTTTATGGTCTGCTTTGGGAACTGGATTACTGTGCATACTAAAAAAAAAAGGATAAAAAGCTGCTGTCCTTTGATTTATTGCCATATAGCATAAAAGTTATGATTAAGCATATAGTTAATGGTGGTTAGCTTAGTGTTTAATATAATTACATAATAAAAAGCTGCGTTTTTTGCTATTAAAATCGAGTTCTTTAAACTGAACCCAGCTTCAATTAGTGCATATGTCAAGGTTTTAATTAAAAATGATATTATAATTAATTGATTGTTTGAATAGTACTCTGTTATTGGCAGTTCATAAACATTTGAAAGTGCATCATTTGTTCATTTGCCTATTGATTAATTGCCACACAATTTTCCAGTCCAATGCATTCTTATTTTTAACAGCTTAAATTAATAGGCAACTCTATGACGTAACTGCGCATTTCTCACAAACTTTTCCACTAACTTAAAACCACATTAATCTTGGCAGCTCTCATCTCGTCTCGTTACGTGTGCAACATCAATCAGCAGCCAATTTGCCTCATCCTTTGAACCCAATTCCAGCAACAGGCAACAGGCAACCCGCAACATGGCTGCATCTCCCCCAAAACTCCTTCTCTTACCCTATCTGTCTGTCTGTCTTTCTCTCTCTCTACCGCATTCTCTCCTTCTCTATCAGTCACTGTTTGGATTTGCTTTTTTTTGCAAATTTATTGACATACAAATGGGATTTTGACGGCGCTAACAAGTCAATAAAGCAAAGTCATAGACCTCAGTCGACGACACAAACTGACAGCTAAAATTGTCAGTTTCAAGTGCTTGGGCCAAAAATTTAACAATAAATAAAAGTCGAAAGAGTGCGCTACAAACAACAACAACAACAACAACAGCAACAACATCAGGCATTAAGCCTATTACCTTTTTTTTTTCTATAACAATATGCTCGTAAGCAAAAAGAAAAAAATCAAATGGAACAAATGAAAATGAAAGAAAAAAAAACTCTTACGGGTCGTTCGGTTAGGGGTTGTGCCCGGTTCAGGGGTAAGCACCCCTCGGTGCACATACATTTTCACACCAAGCGATCAATGCTCATTTTGTTGACTCGTTGTTGACTCTACTATATACAACATAGATGTATTCATATAAATGCCGATTTGCAATCGATTATGCGGTCTGCATTGATTTCATTATTGATTATTGTTCGATGTTTACTGTTAACAATTGAGCCTGTCATTAATAGATGTGTGTGCCCCTGGGCAACCCCATGTCTAAAAGTCGCACTAATTTGCTGCGCTCATAATGACATTTGTCTGTGAGCGGTTTCAGTTTCCCCCAGTGCATTTAATTATCGTAATTCCTTAATTTGCCACCTGAGCTCATTTGTGACCTTTCTGGTTTTGGTTTTTTGTTTTTGCTTTGCTTTTGCTTTGCTTTGGTTCGGTAAGGGCCGCATGAGACACTCATTCCCAATAGGCAAGCTAAATGCAAATGCCGCAGACATGAAACCAACCAGAAGAGCTTCGTAAAAAAAAAAACGAAATAAGAGTTATACAGAAAAGCTAGAAAAGGCTACGTTAAAAAATTTGTGGTACAGTCGCCTTAGCTCAGCAAGAATACCCAGCTTTGTGGTTAATGTTTCAAGTTTCCTTTTTTTTGGGTTCCTTAGCTGTGTAAAGTTTCGCTCCAAGTTTCAATAATTGGTTTGAACTTTTTTAGAATGCAATTTCATCGACAGCAAATTAAATCTATTCACTTTTAGTGTCAAACAAAGAGAACTATTTAAATTTCAAACAAATCGTTAAGTAATGTTGAATATTTCTCAGCTTTAAATTTCTGTGTGCATTCGCAAGTAATAATAAGCTCAACATTAATTGCAAGGAGCCGCACATTAAATAGATTTGAATGGCATTCGCTGCCTTTGCTTCGTATTCATTTCAGTTGAAATGCCACAGCTTTTTCATTTGCCATCTCTCGTTGCCTCCAAGGCAAGGAAGCTGTGCGGAGATAAATGCTAGTGCTGCCGCTGCAGGAATGCCTTTAAAAAATTGTTGAATGCCGCCTTGCGCCGTCACTAATATTTCTTAATTACGCGCATATTTTGCTGGTTTTGTGTTAGCCACAAAAATATTTTTGCAGTTCATAAAATGTAAAGACCACCGATGCCCTCAAAAGCCCACTCACTCTCTTCCTCTCTGTGTTTCACCGTAGAAATGTCAGTGCATTTAAAAAACTATTATTTTCACACAAAGTACAATATAAGCTCGCCGGGGCTTCCTTATTAAATTTCCACAGCAGCAGCAGCGACAAGGCCGAGACGATGATGATGATGGTGGCGCTTGTAATTCCTTCAAGGGAAATCTTTTCAATTACAATTCGTGCAGATGGTTGCATTTCCTTCGCGCTACCTAACGCCCCCCGCCTACTGCCCCTACTACCACACTGCCTCCCACAGATGTTTTTCCCTTTTTTTTTTTTGTTCATTCTGGTTACTTTGTTAAGCCCGACAGACATTGGCAATTTCTTTTCATTTCGCAGCATAGTATCTTCCCGAGACGGCTCGTCCTCGGCTGCAGCTTCTGTGTTGACAAACTGCGGGCCGGCTTTGCCTTTGGGCTCCCTCGAGTGGCGCTGCGACAACACAAGTGTCTACTCGAGAAATGACTTGAAAGGTGAGGCATCTTCTGGTCGGGAACTTGCAGTTAATTAGTGTATGTGGTGCACAGTTCTAATTGCATGCGACAGCTGCCACACAGTTGCCTGCCCTCAAGGCATTCACCATGGTGAGAGTCAAATCTGTGCATTTGTTATCCTCAACCACAAATAACGTCATCATTTGACGGTGGTCTTTGCCGGTGGTCCGCCCAGCTCGTAAATTTCTAACTTCGAATACAAATTGGAAAGCCATTTGAGCGCTAATGAAGATCAGCCCACAGCTTGTAGCGCCGGCACGCAGCAGACGTGAAAAGAGATTTTGCCCAAGGAATGCAAAGCAAAGATATCCTTAAGTGCTTGCAACGCTTGACTTTAAGATTTTCAGATACCCTACACATAAAAGAAGAAAAATCATTAAATTATATAGTGGTAAGTTCATAACCAAAGTGGCTAATTTAATAAACATTCATATAAGCCCAAAAGTTTGTAAAAAGATTTATCTTTTTTATCATATATTCGAATACAAAAGTCTATTTTATTTTTATAGTCAAGTCGTTTTCGATCAACTGTAGCGCATTTGCCAATCCTAGCGATCTTGCTAACCATAAAATGAAATGCCAAAGCTTAGTGCAGCAATAAAAATTTGTTTATGGCTGACAATGATAGAGCAGATTCCATAATGGAGCATGCCGAGAACTTGGCCATCAATTTGAACAACACTTGGGCAAATCCAGTTTAGTTCTTTGCATATTGGAGAATTTGTTATTTTATGCTCGAGTTCAATTGGACGTCAGCCCCCACTTTGGATATGATTTGTACATTAATTACACTTTTATATTTGGTGTTTAACATTCTAAAGTTTAGAGTGTTGTCGACGTACGTTTGTGTTGAGATTTTTAGCGACAGAGCTGACAAATTTTCCAACGGCGAGAATGAAAAATAGCATTTATTATTAACAACTCGAATCGCAATATTCTGACATAATCCGCTTAAATGTATGCAGCTTTTGTAATAAATTCCAATGCATTGTTCCATGTCACTAAATCATATCAACAGCAATTTATGCCAACCCACACACAAATGTGACACAAACTCAAACTCAGATGCAGGTCCAGTTTTCAAGTAGTAGCAGTTCCAGTTTCAGCGTTCGCCCAATTAAAATGCAAGAATTGTTAATGTGCGGCATTAAAATTCATTATTATTACATACGTTTATTGCTATTACGAGTATTTGGCATGCCAATTGGATTTTGTTGCTTGCCCGCCATGCAAATGGCCAAGCAAGTCAAACGCTTTAAGCCGTTTAGGCAGCTGTTATATTGAAACTGACAACTGTTTGGTTAAGGGAGGGGAGAGGAAGTTAGTGTTTCATACGGCACCTGAAACTTAAACAACTCACACGCTTTTCCAAACCACCTACCGACTGTCAAACGCGTCAAAGACCAGACCCAGACCCAGACCCAGACCCAGACCCGCATTGTAATTATTGACAATAATTTCTGTTATTTTTCTCATGTCAAGCCAACAACTACACCGCAATGAATGTATTTGTTGTGCCATTAAAATTCGAAAAATGCTTCAAAAATGCTGCAACAACAAACTTGTTCTTATTTATGACCAAAGCTCGAGCACAACAGCAACTTTTTCTGCTTCCTTTTATTGTTATTGTTATTAAGTTGTTAGAGAGGTAAAAAATCAGTGCTTATCTCGCTTGAACCGAACGCGCCAGGCTGTAAAAACCCCAAATACATAGAGAAGCACTCTCACTCAGTCCGCAATCGTCCTTCGTGACGAGTATCATGCATCCATCACTCAACGCATCGATCAACCCTGCGGGCTGACCCTTTGGCTTAAGCTCAATCAGTGCTTGTGTCAAGCAGCGATAGCCCAGACTAGATAACGACAGCTGCAAGCCCGGCGTTCATGACCACACACACGTACAGGATCACAGGACCTCTGCTCACAGTTGGTTGCCCAACAAAAGCCCTAACCCTTTTAGAGGTAAACGAGAGAGTTGAAAAAATCGCCGTTGTCGCTGACGAAAAAATGTGTTTTTCATTTTCAAACATTTTTTAATATGCACGCATGCGGTTCGTGTTGAGTTCTTGTTTGATTTGCAGTTCATTTTGGGCTGGTCGGGGCTGGGCTCAGCTGGTGTGGTCAGAGGATGGCTAGACAGCTGCCCGGATGACTGGATGACTCGCTGGCTACTCAGCTAACCGCCCGCCCCGACCCTTCCAACCGAAAATCCCGTCCAATAATTACACGCGGCATTTGCTTTGTTTTGTGAGCGCTTTTTACTTTATTTTTTATTTTTTTTTTGTTGGTTGGCTCGCTGGTTTTTTGTGCAATGCTGCCACCAGCATCCTGGCATCCCGTCATCCCGTAAAAGGACGAAAAGTGCGCTTAAATAAGCAATTACCGTGTAGCAGCATCCTGTCAAAGTCCGCAACTAGTACAAGCACTCCAGGGTTTGAGTTCCACTACAAAGCGAAAGGGTTAAAAAATAAATGGGAAGGAAAAAAAAAACATAAGAACAGAGAAGCGAGGCGAAGAGAAAAACAACAAATAGCGCGTCCGAATCGCGCTTTGTGCTGCTGTCAGTTTTGATTTAAATCTTTTGGCCATGACATGTGGCCACCAGACAAAAAGGCATACAGCCTTTCTCTCTTTCTGTTTCTTTTTCGCTTTCTTCACTCTTTCGGGCTGGTTAAATCAATAAAATGTCAAGGCGTTCTTTTACAAAAATTGTGTACGCCTCGCAGGGCGCCAAGTTCAAGTTCAACACTCGATAATTAATTGCGCGCCAGCTCAGAAAATACCCACAACACCACCCGCCCCTCTTTCGCAACCTTCCTTCAACAAGTGCGTGCCGTCTCATTAATATGCGGGGCATAAAGGGTCGCCGAGTCGTTGGTTCGTTGGGTCGTTGGGTCGCCGGGGTCGTTGTGCTTTTAATTAGAAAAGCGAACGGGTTGAAAATAAATATGTATGTATAAAGAAAACTCATTAAGATTTGCCTTAGCTCTATGGCCTTTTTGTTTTGCAAATCCTCATTTTTTTTTTGTTAGCCATTTGCCCCTGCTGACCCAGTTTCTGGGCCAGCTTTGACCTTTCGCAGTCGCCCAACGCCTACTAAGTGCTAATTAAGTAATTAAGCTAAAAAACGGAAGAAAAAACAAAACACTTTCACCCCTTTTGATGCCCAGCCGGACACGAAGTAAAGCAAACCCTGACCCTGGTCAAGGAAATTCTGCGAATTCCCATGGAATCACAGGTGTCCTTGCTTGTTTTTTATTGCTCCCCCTCTTCTCGCTGAATGTGTGTGTGTGTAGGTGTTTGTATTGCATTTCCGTTCATTCTTTAACGTGATTGCATTGCCAATATGTGCAGATGACCTCGCGTAACTTCTACTTTTTGTGTATACTTGATACTCAGTTTAAAGAAGTATATTGGTTCTGTGCAATGTGCGTTCATGGTGTCTTTCCGTCTGTATGTCCCTTCAAGCCAGAGCCTTGAAACTTTCAAACTATTATTATCTATGGCCGAGACAGTTTCAAGATGGCAAAGCTGGGAAATCAAAAAATTCGATAGCTAAAAATCGATCAATCCACATAATTCCCAGTTCGTTACAGCTAAACTTACCAAGTTTTGTAAAAAGTTAGCTACCATTGTCTTAAAAAAAAAAAAAAACTGCATTCAAGTATAGGAGTCTGCCACGGCAACACACACCGACCCAAGCCACCCTGCCAGGGAATGTGTGTACCTGCCACAGTTTTTGTGCAACATTTACAAAATGGTTGGTGGCATCCTCGAAAGATCTGCATCAGACAAACTTTTACACAGTGTAAACCCTTGCCGTACCTCTTTGCAGTCCAGCATCTTCTGATCCGTTTATCTACTGGTATCGAGTATACCGCAGTCGGTTGAGTCCAACGGCAACGTTTCTACTTGTTTTCTGTTTCTGTGTTTGGGGTTTTTTTTTTTTCTTTTCGGCTCACAACAGCTGCGTTTTTATCGGGCCAACAGTTGTTGTTGGCAGTTGGGGCCAAATGCAGTTGCAGTTGCCGCAATGTTCCTTTTCGTTTTGTTGCTGTTGTTGTTGCTGCTGTCATTTTTGTCCTTCGCATTGACACATTTATGCTGTGCTTTGTTGTTTAAGCTGTCCACCGCATTTTCCCACACACACACACAAACACACACACACACACACATGCAACAACACTGACCAAGCACAATGTGCATTTTTGTGTGTTTTTTGGCTGGCAAGTTTTTATGAATTTTTGGTAAATGCAGCTGACAGATCAATTGTGGCTAAAAGCCAAGCTTTTTGTTTATTTTTATAAAGCTTCGAAGTGTTTGAACATTTTGAAGTATTTTTTATGTATTTAATTTTCTTAATAGTTTGCTCGAAATAGAAAATAATGTTCGATTCTTTTGAAGTTTAAAATAACAAAACTGTAAATGTAATGTTAAAAATTCAGAAAAGCATAAAAAATAGCAGAAAGTGTATTAAAAAAAATATTTATATCATTATTCTGATCAGACAAAAAAACACAAAAAACCTCTAGTTAGTGATAATATTTGTTAAATTAATGAAAAGAAATTGTTATATTGTTGCCTAGGGTCAAAGTAGTTAATCAAGTCGATTAACATTTATTTATATATATTTAACACAATATTTGGCATATCTAAAGAAAAATAAATAATAACTTAAATGCATTATTTAAAATAACGAAAAGTGCCTGGATGAATTTCAAATTGCCCCAAGACATATCACAAATTGTCTCAAATTGTGCCAAGTTCGTATAAAAATGTAAATTCTTTGAACGCAACACTTTTTTAAATTTCTTAGAAAACACGTGCCAAAATACTACAACAACAAAATATCTTGCGCATTGTTTAGCCCAAAAATTGTATCTGCTCAGTAGGATCTTCATTATTATTATCATCATCATCAGGTAGCAGATGTTTTAACAATCGTTTTACCTGTCCCTTACAAAAAAACAAAAATGCCAAAAGCCATCGATCAACTTGAGGGGAACGTGGACATTAGAAGCTTTGATCGGACTCAGACTGGAACTCTTAACTTGATTTATGGTTACTTTTGCTTTCGATAACGGCGATCCGAATACAAACTAATAAATTTTAATCAAGCTGACAAAAGCAACAAAAAAAAAAAAAATGCTGCCCAACAAATTTGTAGTTTTCAATGTTTAAAGGCGAAATAAAAAACCGGCGGGGGGATTGAGGATTCTTTGCCACTTTGTAGGCCTAAGCTGCCTTGCATCTCCACCTCGTTTTTTTTGTTACACAATTGAATGACTTAAGTAGGGGGGGATGGTGGGTGGTGGTGGTGCACCCGCATAGAACACATGCCGCTGGGGAGCTGCATTATGTTTGCCGGCTGCCTGATTTTTCGAGATTTTGATGCACTCAAGCGACATCAGCAGCAGCAGCAGCAGCCGCAGCAGCGCCGTCGCGTCGGCAAATGCGACAGCAAAAGAGTTGAGGTCGAGGTCATGTGTGTGGGTAGAGTGCAGTGGTGCAGTGGCATGTGGAGTGGTGCAGCACTGAAGCTTTTGTGTTTTGCTTTTGCAACGTTGCCAACCGCAAAAATGCTCTCTGACTCGCTGTTTTTGTTGCTTTTCTTGCCATGCGAAAAGCAATGCCAACTAATTGAATGTGCTAAACTCACACACACACACACACACACACTTTTACACACACATCCATGCAACTGCATTAATATCGCGCTATATGGCCACATTAAGGTGCTCATTTCAGCAAATTTGTTTCTACTAATTTTCTTTTTCTTCCTATTTTGCCTTTGCTTTAGTTTGCTGCCATTTGCCCTTACCTGTTCGGTTGGTGGGGCGGGTGTTGGGGGGAGACCCTCTAGCGTCGGGAGACTAAAGCAAAGCGCCAGTAAAGTGGCATGGCCGGGTGGATGGGGAGGGTGGCAATGTTCATGATGTTGATTTCTCTATATCGCGCTTTGCATTCGTATTGGTAATTACGATGTCCCAAGTCTATCTGTATTAGTGTGTGTGTGTTTGAGTGACGTCTGTTTGCTGTCCCTGCCTTGGGGTGGATTTTTGCCAACATTTTTTTTGCGTTCATTTTTTTTTTGCTGCTGCTGCTAGCCTCTCTCACTCACTCACACACACACACACACAAAGAGCCGGGCAGCGGATTTTTTTTATATGTTTTTTTTTTTTCATTTGTTTCTTCTCAGTTTGCCTGAGTCGGAAACCGCCATTTTTTATGCGCGCTTACTACGCCACCCTCTCTATTTCGTGCCTCCTCCCTCTCACTCACTCTCTCTCTCTCTCTTTCTCTCATTTCACGCTACAGCTATTGCTATTGCTATCTCGCTCTAGGCTCGACCTCAGCTAACCCGCACCCTGACAAACTCTCACCCTCGCCAACACCAACGCACCCTCAGACTAAATTAGAAGCAAAAAAGAAAAAAAAAAATATGTGGACTCCTGCAATATAGAAAAAAAATGAGGAAATGGCGGCTTTTTGTTGATGCAAAAAAAACTAGATAAATGTTTGCTGTACATTTATTTGACGCGGGAAAACACAGTCTACATATGAAAAATGGAATAAATAATATAGCCAAATAAATCAGAAAAAAATTTGTTTCAAGCATGAAAAAAACATTTGGTGCTGATTTGTAATTTTGTAATATGCTTAAATGTTTCTTTTTAATTCCCATAAGCGCCATCTATTGTGTAAATTGAAAAGCACGCATCTGAATGACTTCTACATTTCAAAGCTGATTAAAATGTAAATTTAAGCAGCGCCACCTTGTGTTCATTTGACTATATTACTAGCTTAGCACAGACACTTACCGCAAGCATATATCGATAGTTTATTGCGAATAGTCGTAGGTATTTTCAGTACGCGTTATTGGTATTTTTATATTTACTTTCGCATACCACATTGCTTCACAGTTTTTTGGATACAGTTGTTCATCAAACATGAAATTTCATTAGTTTTAAACAAATGCTTAGAAGAAAAGTGGCGACTAATTGATTGATGTAAATAATATAAAGCAATTATTAATAGCAACACGCAAACTGCGGCGTCTTTCCGGCAAAAGTTGCTTACGACCACCTGCAACAGTAACGCACAACAACAGTAACAACAACAACAACGACGACGACAATTGCAACAACATTAATATGAATAACGTCAATAAAGGTGGCTATGTCCCGCCTGGTTACTATCCACCGAATGCACCACCATCCGAAGGCCCTCCATATGCACCATCAAACGCACCGTATCCCCCCGCAAATCCTGGAGGAGCACAACCACAGCCTGCAAATTATGTGAGTAACCAAATTATTTGAGGGCGTTGCCAATTTGCGAACATAAGTGCCAAAAACATATATCCGTTTGTAGTGTATGTATATTATAAGTAGCATGACGTCATGGGTGGACCGTCGAGAGCCACATCGGCTCCGGCACAGACCGCTCATATACATACATAATATGAAATAAACAAAAAATAATTGTAATATATACTCATATGTTACTCAGATTAAGTGCTTACTTTGCTCATTTAATTAATATAAGGCAGCTGCACCTATAATATGTTGATTAATTCTTCCCCAACTCCCAGCTGTTCTTCTAATTTCGTTTGAAAATATGCCGGGCCATGTGGCTATTTTGAGGGCTGGCTGCCGCATTCGTCAGGCCTGTTTTATGGTTGGGCTTTGCGTGTTTATCTTGAAAGTCCAACTTCATTATGACATTGTAGTAAATACACAAACGAAACTTTTTAAATTACTAATGATTGCGATTTTATATGTGTACAGCCTTAACTGTACAATCAGCTATTATTTTTCCAATTGTTATTTAGTTACAAATGCTTTGAAAACTTTGTGGTTTTTTGTTCGAATGAGGTTTTTGTTGTTTCTATAAGTTAAATCAACTCGCAAGATATGGAAACGCCCCCAAAATATAATTTGCTAATTTTAGAAATGTTATTAAACAAAAAATTGGTTTGCAGGGCTTTGCAGCGCCTCCACAAGGACCACCCTACGGAGGCGGACCACCCTACGGCGGTGGACAACCTTACGGAGGCGCACCACCGCCATTTGGCGCTGGTGGGGGTGCTCAGCCCTTTAGCTATCCACCTGGTCCAGCTGGCCCACCGCAACCATTTGGCTATGCACCAGGACCTCAGCACCCGATTGTAGTACAGCCTGGTATGCCACCGGCTCATCCACAGCCCGGTATGGGCCCAGGAGGACCAGCAGGTAAACTGACCATTCGACACGCTGTGTGCACGCATTGCTAGCCTTATCAGTAATATGTGTGTGTGTGTGATGCATTAAATACAATGACAATTCCACAATCGGCACTGACTGAACTAAAGTGAAAACAGAAGACAGCGTTCAGAAATCAACGATTTTACGCATTGAACACCAGTTGGTGTCAATGCACTTTAAATATGATAATACCAAGTCAACTTCGAGAACACATCTTGGCTGCCTTTGAACCATCAAATGCAATGCATTGATAGACGTTTTAATAACAGACTGACAGTCTCAAGCGGTAGACATCAAAGTTGACTTTTCTATTCGCACTTCCCAAAACGCAGAAAGCAGAGCTGTAAATATTAACAGTCTTCACGCTGTGTGAGTGAAATTTAGAGGGTTTGCTATCACTAGCCCAAATAAGCGCTATCAAACGACAAGATGTTGTTGTTTGCATACCAAACACGTTTGCTCTTCGCCAAGCTACGTATGTACAGTATCAGCGATTCATCCAAAAGCCAGCCAGCTCGCTGGTTCTTCTTATCATGACGCGGCGCGATTGTCTTAATTGAACCAATAAAATAATACAAAGCGCTATTTTAAATATTAAAAAAAAAAACAAAAAAAAAACACGTTCAAGCTATGTTGACTCGATGATTTTTCCGGCGCGACTGTCCACTTGTGTGCCGTCACTCAGGCAGATGCTTCAGTTCAGCTCGAGGCAGCACCGAGAGCAGTCGCATTAACCTGAAATTAAATTAGCGTATACAATGCCAGCTGCAACCGCAGTCCAAGTTTCAGTTCCCGTTCCCGTTCCCGTTGCTGTTGCAGTTGCAGTTGCAGCATCTAGCTCGAGTTACATTTCGACATTGGATCTGACTAAAAACGAGTCAAACGATCAACGGGAGGCGACTTCTGGTGGAGCTACGGCAGCTGGCGCCAGCAGTGGGTCAAAGGTGTTGCGCTTCATTTGGCACTCACTGTACAGCAAGTACAATGATTTCTGCACAAGATCACAGAACTTGAAACAGTTGGTGCGTCGCGAGGCCAACAAACCCTTGCCCAAAAAGTTTCGTCACACAATGCGACTGAATAAGTCGGCTAAGCGTAAGGGCTACGAGTTTTACATTAGCGATGAGGATAGAAGGTGAGATCTTAGTATTCCTTCAGCTTCCAAACTTACTAATTGGCTTTGCAAGGTCAACTTATTAAATTCCACGTCAGGGGCTTTTATAAAGCTGACTCTAGCTACAAGTGCCAAATAGAGCTTGCATTGTGATGATATTATAAATTTCCATAGATATAAAGATATCGTTAACTGTATCTCGTTATCTAAGGCCACACATTAGATTAGATATTAAAGCATCTTTGAGCGGCATAAGCGGCACAATAAACCTCTGCGCCCCGGGGTCGTGGTCTGTCTGTCCATTGTAACGCTTTCAATTGAGGCATTCGAGGCAATTGGCACGATGACAACGACATTGACCAATTGACACGCTTTTGTGGGCGGGGGCAGCAATGCTTTAAACCCACACACACACACACAGATTTTGTTGAGATTTAGAAAGAAAGTGTAAACCGAGTGTTAATTGATGTTTTGTTTTTCTTTCTATTCTCTATTTTCAGGCGATTGGATGAGTATACCTTCAGGAATTCCGAATTGTCCGCGCGGATTGGAATACCTTACGAGTATCGACCAGCTTTTAGTTAAGCAAAAAGTAGAGCTGCTCGAGGCCTTCACTGGCTTTGAGACCAACAATAAGTTCTCTATCAAGAACGCACTTGGCCAAAAAGTCTACTACGCGGTGGAGGACACCGATTGCTGCACCCGCAACATGTGCGGTCCGGCACGTCCCTTCGATATGAAAATTTTCGACAACTTTCAGCAAGAGGTCATTCATCTGAATCGTCCATTGGCCTGCTCAGCCTGTTGTTTTCCCTGCTGTCTGCAGTCCATAGAAGTGACAGCGCCACCAGGCAATGTTATTGGCTCCATTGAACAAGAGTGGTCCATTTGCTCGCCATCGTTTCGCATTTTGAATCACATTGGTGACACAGTGCTACGCATCGAGGGTCCTCTGTGCACCTTCTCGCTTTGCGGCGATGTTGAGTTTAATGTACGCATTAAAATTCTTTGAAATATAATGAGATTCTAATTTATTAAATTTGCTCGGCAGGTGGTTTCACTTACCGGAGAGAAGGTGGGCAAGATCTCCAAGCAGTGGTCTGGATTGGCACGTGAAATATTCACCGATGCTGATTTCTTTGGCATTACCTTCCCCCTGGATCTGGATGTTCGCATGAAAGCCGTGCTGCTAGGCGCCACGTTCCTCATTGTAAGTATATTAAGTTGTTCAATATTCACTTCACTTGAAGTCGAACAACATTAATTGCATTTGCTTTAAACTCATAATTGGTCTGCAACGCAGATTTCATCATTATCCCATTTCCCAAAGTAACAAAATATTTGACAATCATTTAACTTGATTTCTTTTAGGATGCCATGTTCTTTGAGAAGTCCGGCAATCGGGAGAATGATCGTCCAGGCATGCTCTAAAATTTTTTAGAAGTGATGTGAACTTCGCACATTTAAACTATATATTAAATTTTTCCCGTATATATTGATATCGAAGCCCTGTGAACTATCCCGTACTAGTCTATGGCCAAAGCTTGCGCGTTCTAAAAAAAAAAACCAAAACCAAACCAACTGATTTAAAATTTATTTCCAAATTGTGCTACAAGCAATTTGTAATAGTTCTGAATTATTTTTGTTAAGCTCAGGGTACATTTTGAATGTTATTGTCTATTTATTATTTGTATAAGGTTTTGGTTAAGTATTTTGATATTCATATAAGCATTATTATTATTATAAATATACTACGAATTGCTATCTTACCGAACTGTTTGTATATTTACAACGATAAATCAAAATCTCTGAATAGAGTCAACAATGTACTTTCGCAAAATGTGTATGTGTCTTAATATATATTCAAAATATATTATGTTACTCCTTATCTAGCTGATTCATAAACGCACATAGCAAATTAAGTAAACCATGACAACAATCAGTTTTAAATATACTACATCAAGCTTACAGAATATTTAATGTTTGAAGATACAAAAATGTATTTATTAAAACTTTGTTAAATGCAAAAATATGAATAGATTATATGTAAACAAATGGAGGTTGATATACTCGGAATAAGAATTTGATTGAACCGACAAACAGCTACAGAAACGTAAAACACACTATGTATATTATATATGTATATTTAATATTATAAAAATTTAAGTATTTTTCTTGAACATAAAATGTTTGCTGCCCAAGCTGCCTGTACTTTTTTGAATCATTTCTTGCATTGCAATTATTTGCCAATGCATTGAACTTGATCTGCTTTCAGATGCTTGGAAACCGGCTTACCAACAGCAAGGAATACTCTTCAAGTTGGCTTTAAATAGCAAAAACTTGTTTTTTACAAGCCTAAAAATAAACTGCAAGATGGGTTTTAGTTATGCTTAACATGCAGTCGAAGGAGGTGGTACTTCTTGTACTGCTCTCATTTTGTCAAGTAATAAAGTCAAAAGATCTGCAAGAATGTGAGAAGCTAGATCTTAAAAACTATGTTTGCCTTGAGATCGAAAACTTTGAACAACTAAGCCAATATGTGCAGGATGATTGGCAAAGCGTTAAGATTGTTAACGAGCAAACGGCAATCGAAAATGGTGACAAACCGCTACCAAAACTGTCTAAGTTGCGACATTTGGACCTGTCACAATCTGGAGGTTTGACGCTGGGCAGTCGTGGCCTCACAGATTTTACATCGCTGCAGCATCTCAACTTGTCATACTTGCAACTGGAGGAGCTCACCGATAAGATTTTTCCAAGCAATGCGAGTATGCTCAGTTTGGATGTGAGCAACAATGATTTGATTATTATTGAAAGTAGTCTGCTGAGGCAGTTGCCAAATCTTGTTTATGCAAACTTCTCAAGCAATTCAATAGCCAATGTGGAGTTGGATGCTTTTAAGGATCTCAAACACTTGGAGTATTTAGATCTTCACACTAATGAACAACAGAATATCACTTTGGGCTCCAATGCCAATTTGCGTTATTTGTCCATAAGCAACAACAATGTGAGAGATGTAAGTTCGCAAGCAGATTTGTCTATTTTCTTGATGGTAATAACACACAATAACATGTTTTTAGTTCCACTGGTGCCGCCTTCGGGGATTGCCACAGCTGCGGGAGCTGCATTTGCACAGCAATTGGCTTGAAGTTCTTGATGATGCCATCTTCTATGCACTGCCTCAGCTGCGTGTGCTGAACGTGTCCAATAACAACATCTACGATATAAAGCGAAGTTTATTTGTTGGCCCAGATCCTAATACTGCTCCGCTCTTGCATTTGCTGGACTACAGTTCTAATAATGTCAAAGTGCTTGGGGATCTAGTGTTTAATAGGCTGCATCGGCTTGAAACACTCAATCTCTGGTTCAATCAGATAAACAAGATCTCGCCAACAGCTTTTTGTGGCTTAACTAACTTACAATCGCTTCAGCTGCAGGGTAACAAAATTCGCCAGCTGCCCGATGAAGTATTTGCCAATTTGACATCATTGCGCTTGCTGGACTTAAGCAAGAATTATATTGGTCAGCTAGGAGACAAGGTCTTTGGCAGCTGGTTACTAAAAAATTTGACCTTTCTCGATCTAAGCAACAACAACATTGAGCAGCTTCATCCACTGGCCCTTGCCTCGATGCCATTCCTGCAGCAGTTGCGTCTAAGGCATAACAAGTTGATTTTATTGGACATTCGCATGCTTGCCCCTCTGCGTCGTCTGCAGGTGTTGACGCTAAGCGAGAATCGCTTAATAGAAATCGATGAGGATCTGTTGTCCACCTTTGACAAGCTCACTGAACTGGAACTGCACAATAATCGCTTGACCTTTCTGCCAACATTGGAAGAGCCGTTGCTTCCGCTCTTGAACCGCATCAGCATCGAAGGCAATCCTTGGCAGTGTCTGTGCCTGGATGAGCTAACCAGCTGGCTGCACGAAAATCATGTTGGCTACAAGAGGCAGTCCAGCGCCTATTTCACTGGCCGGAAACCCCTATGCCTAGTCACGCCCATGGAGCAGTGCGTTAGGGATTTGCAGGCAGTGCGCGCGCACGGAATTGTCGAAAACTACGAACTGATTTGAGCAGCAATAAATCAATGGCACTAAACGCTTGTCGTGTCGAGCTCAATGGGATGACTGTGGGTGTGGGTGTGTGTGTGTGTGAGTAGGGAGGTAGGTGGTCTGGCTGGCTGGACTGGCTGAACTGGCTGGACTGGCCTTCGTAAATCACAGACAAATGAATGACCATCAAGCGCAAAAGTTTAGCAAGCCAAAGTATTTGGCCAACTGTCGTTAAACAATAAAACGGAAAGCAGCCGCAGAGTACAAAGAGAACAACAGGGAGGCAAATGGCAAAATACCATAGAACAGCACAGATTTTCAAATACTTAGCGCCAGTTAGTCGAACTGTTTGACAATGACAGCCACAAGTGAATGGGGGGAATCACATTGATTGCTAAGCGTAATTTAACGTAAGAATTTTTATTAAAATTCTCGAATTGCTTGCGTATAAAGTTTGTACTAACAATGAAAGACCCGCTGGCTGGCCATGACTTAATGAATAAATGATTGATTAAATGAATGTGCGCCTGTTAGAGTGAAAGTGGTAGAGCGTGTTGTTATATGCTGTGCGGACACAAAGGGAGGAAACATCCTGTAACAGGGAAACACAAATAACAAATAACATGAGAATATTGAGCTGTGGGAATTGTTAAAATATATTCAAGACATACTGGGCCATTGAACGAATGAGTTGAATATCGCTATGAATAAATCAACAAGGTGAATCGTGTAAAGTTTGGAGCATATTAGATTTCCAAAAGGGTCTATCATTAATTAATAATGATGGATTTGAAGCCAACACTATATGATACAACAAGTTGGACAAGTTTTCTCATTTCCCTAGCACATTTCTGGCAAGGCAAATACTCATTTATTTTGTCGTCCTTTGAAATGTGCCACTGGCTGTGTGTATAAAAATAGTTGCTGTGCGCCACAGAAAAACGCACACATTTCTAGGTTGGTAAATAAGTGGTTCAACATTTGCGTATTCACGCAAAATACATTGAAAGCCAACAAAAGTATTTGAGGCATTCACACGCACAGGTGACAAAAGCCTATTGCAATGCGCAGAAACAAAGATGGCAGTAAAGTCAACGACAGCATAAGGATTCTTGCAGCTACAAACGCGTGTGCACTGAATGCGGCAATTTCAACAGCAGCTAGGCGAATGTCTGAGAGGGAGAAGGTGCTGCAATGAACATGGGTTCTAGTTACTCAACAAGCAGAACAAAACCTGCATACCATGTTGGATATTACTAGCACACTCTGGCTAGTGTGGGTTTCAGCTACGTTTAAAACTAATTTAATTAAACTTATTTTGTTTTTTTTTTTTTTTTGATGTATTGAGGCTACGCTTTCTAACGCCTGCTAAAATTGAAACTTTCCATTTCGTCGCTTCTCAACTTACTTTCGAGTTTGTGGCCGGGGACGAGAAGCTGTTAAAGAACCCAAGAAAGTTCTTTCAATTAATGTGAGTGTGTGTGTGTGTGTGTGTGTAGCACACTTGTTGCACACACACACATGCAAATATTGAACCCTCATCAAACGTGAAATGACAGCTAGTGCTGTCAAAGACATCACCGCCATCAATTTAAAGTCCTCACTTTGTTCATTGTTCAAACAAAGAGACACTCCATTTATTAGCACCTGGCGTATGCGTAATATATTTTTTTCTATCTGCATTCGATGGTTGTGTTTTTGTGTGGTTCTTTGCCAAGCCAATTTAATGTTCAACATATAAAGAGTTAATTGCATTTTTGTGGCCTAAATTTGTTTACGAAATATTTGCGAAAACATTTTGGGTTTGCTTTTATATAATTAGCATGACAATTGCAATTGTATATGTTAATGCCGCATTCTATAAGTATGTTATTCCAACAAAATCAAAAAATTAGCGCAAACTATGAATTTGAATCGGATGTGGTCCACGGACTGCACTTCAAATAACAAATTCGTGCGGTTCTGTGGCTTGCTGCATTCATAATTATCCAGCAGTTGGAGGTTTCATTGTTGGTGTTGGTTTTTCTGTCTGTCTGTCTGTTTGTCTGCTTGGGCTGTGCGTAATTCGATTTACATGCAAACTTTTTCGCATAATTTCGTTGAAAGTTACGAGTTGTTTGCCTTTTTTTTACTTCTGTTGTTGTTGTTGTTTCTGTTGTTTACGGCTTTATACTTATAATACTTTTCGCTTCTTCACAACTTTTTAGCCCAAGCCAAATCTAATTAGACTTTAAGGCTTATTTTGCTACATTTGCAGTTCTACAGGATTATTTATAACGCTGTCGAATGGTTTGGTTAAGAAAGTTTGATACTTTGTTGCATCATTTGTCTTGTTCAACTCGGAAGCACATATTCGGTAGCTATGATAATGCTTTAAACTGATATCCTTTTAATGCTTTAAGCCATTAACTGTCAGGCTTGCAGCTATACGATTGAAGTACATAATGTTTGCGTGTCTTGTTTGTTTCCTATTGTTTGCTTAACTATTTGAGCTGACGGCAGCTGCATCTGACACACTTTAGTGCTTTGAAAGTCATAGTTTTCAATATCTTAAAGGCACCTTGAATATCTTTATGGCGTGTTTTGCTTCATTTGCTCAAGTTTTTCATAGACCTCGCCCAGCTCCAGCTGGGGCTGTCACATGTGGACTTTCGTTTAATCTCAAATGGTTGGCAAACCATGAGCACGATTGTCCATGTCGCCATGGAATATTGCATGTATGTGCAGTCTGCTCTTGCCGAAGCTGCTACAATGTCATCGCCTGCTGCCTTTTAATGAAAATGCTTGGCTGGCGCCATAAAGTATGCAGCATGCAGTATGCAGCAATGTTGCCTGCCAAAAATGTAACTTCATCATACCCAGGCGAACGAGCAGGCAGGCATGGGACAAAATACCTTTGCTAATGATTTTTAATGGCTAAATTGCATGGCCATCGTTCAGTATAAGTTTGAGTAGAGCCAGAACCCTTGAGGTTTGCTCCGTGCAGCCTCCTTTTAGGGCTGGAACAAAAACATCGCATGCTTTTGAGCCAAGTAGTTTGTTCCTGCCTGCTTTTTAAAAGGGTATTTGTGTTGCTTTTAGTCTCATGAACGACGAAGCGCACAATGCGATGCGAGTTTGCGGTCAATAAATTATGCATGCCACCAACGCAAGGGCAAGCCGAGGCAGGCGGGTGGTCAGCTGGCTGTGGGCCTTAAAAAAACAAATTAGTGGCGCTTACTCAACAAGATTGAGCGTCGTTTGTGGCAACGTATAAAACCGATAAAGCCCCTTTAAGCTCGACTCCAAAGTGCCCCACATGCATCAATAAAACTCAACACGCCAGCCAATACATGAAAAAGGTATATAAATAAAATGAATTCGAACTTAATTAATTAAAGAGCTTCCGGCTGTTGTAGTTCTATGTGCAACTCCCACTTCCCTCGACAAAAGCTTGTGTGTGGGTTGTACTATCAAATAGCCCCATATATATTAACCGATGATTATTTATACAAACATCAAGATAGATGTGTGCGTGTTTGTGTGTGAAGCTGACGCGCCAATTTAGCAACAGAATATAATTTAGGTTTTTTAAAAACGTGCAACACTCGTTATTTGTGCATAATTTCTTGACTGTTGGCAATTGTGGGCAATGCATCTGTTGCAAATGAAATTATGTTAATGTGACAGCAGCAGCTGTTGCAAATATGCACCGTGTGTGTGTGTGTGTCAGTGGTTAATCCACATAATACAATGTGGAGTGCGGTAATGTTGGCTGCACGTTCGCTGGCCTAAACATAGCTTAATGTTGATTACTTGCAATAAACATACGCAAAACGCAGCCCAAAATGCCAGAAACAGTTGCCATCTCCTGCTGTTTGTGTGTGGGAAACAAATTGGCGCTTTATTTAAACATTTCCGCGGCAATTGAATAAAATTTAATTGCAAATAATGCCTATTGCGGACTAGCAAACAGCCAATGAAAATTGAAATAGTTGCGGCTGCCCATAAACTTGGTAAAAGCCAATCGTTCCCAGTCCCCTGGCAGTGCCCCTAGGCTGCATTGCAGGCAGCATGCAAAATTGAGAGTAAAAATCCCATTCAAGTGTGGCCGCAAGCTGTTTACGACACTTGCAACCGCCGCGGCACTTGCAAAACTTTGCTATTAAATAACAACAATAACAAGCGACGCAGTAGCCGCCGCCGCCAAAGCCGCAGCTGCGCAAGTATCGAAAAACTTACTTGTAAAATAGTTGGGAAAACAACATTTTGCTTTGATGTCCGACATTGTCGCACTGGGTACTCCTTGAAGGGGACTTATAGCACTATAGAAAACGCTCAATGTAAGTGGAAATCGGTTCTCGTTTTGGGCTATTGTTGCTTGTTTATAAAACTGAAATGCTAGAAGGCTGAATTATTTACTTGAACAGGGACTCAGCTAGAGTATTGGCAAGCCACCAAAGAAAGCTAGTTTTTAATTTAAATTTAAAGGCATTGGCTTTGGCCATATTGTCCTCAATGTCGATGTCGAAGGGCTAGACCAAATTAATATTGATTTTGTTATTGGCCAGCTCCGGCTGTTGCTAGGCACCATTAAAAAAGGGTGCGCCTCGAGTGTCAGTTGGGGCAAGTTTTTGACAAAAAAGTTTCTGTGTATTATTTATGCGATGTACATGCCCCGAAGCAATAGGCTTTTAATATGTTGTTTATGGAAGCAAGTTGCTTCTGTACTGGGTCTTCATATTTTGTAAATTTATGTGGCAGCTGCTCTACTGGAACTATAATGAAATACCATACACTGAAATGTCAAATGCATTTGGCTTAAGAGCTGCCCAAAAATGCTCATAATGTGTTAAGTTTTTGGCATTTTGACTGCTGCCAATTGTGAGTACTGCTGCTGCTGCTGCTGCTGCTGCTGCTGCTGCTGCTGTTGCTGCCTTTTGCTGTTGCTGCCACTTGAGCTGTTGGCAAACAGTCTGGCAAGCAACTTCGCCACTTGAAATGCCAGAAAGTTTACCCAAAAGAGGCCAGCAAACTAATTATTTAGTTTCATTTCGAGCAATGGCAAAACGGCAAACGGCAAAAACGCAAAAGCCAAACGGAAAACGGCAAACGAAAAACGGCAAACGTTAGCGCAAGCAAAATATCAATAAAAACTCCAATCGAGATCTATTTCAATTAACTTGTATGAAAACTTTTTAATTAACGGCACTGCAGAGTCAGAACCAGAAGCACTACCAGAAACACTAAACTGAAGCCGGTCTTCATTTCCGGCTTGCCTCACATTGTTGAGCAATTTATTGCTGCGTCTAATTGGGCAACCTGCAACAAAACTCAAAGCTTCCAAAGTGAACGCAAAGAGCAAAAACGAGCAGACGAATAACACAAGAACAAAAAAAAAAAAAACAGCAACACTCTTGTTATGTAAATGTTGATAAATCAAGTTGCGACTGTTGTCTCTGACAAGCGGACAACTGTTGGTTGGACAGTGCAAATAAATAAATAAATACACATATTAAGCAAACAACGCTAACATGTTCATGCTGACCCTATTGTGCGACGAACTCAGCTCTATTCTGCTCAGCTTTAGTGGCAACTATTACCACACTTCTGCCACTACAATTTGTATTTGTTTGTATGCATTGTTGCATACTTTGGTGCGACCCTCATCAAAAATTGCGGCCTTTGTTGGGAATTCAAACTAGCGAGTTGGGAGTTTTTAATCGTGACACCTTGTGATTTAAAAGCCAGGTCAACACTAAAGCTATGCCCCTCGACTCGGTGATTTATTAGAGCTAAGCTTATTAAGTGCCAGAAATGCTATTAGCTGACATGGGGTCAGGGATGCGGGCAGGATAGCCTGCTAAGCAGAGAACTGAACACACAATACGTTGGCCACAATTACAGCGTCTAGACCTCTTTGAGCTGCAAACTTTAAGAGCTGTCAAACTTTTGTCCACTTTTTATTGTTATGTCTTCATAGGCAGCCGACTCGATATATCTCTCAATCTCAGACACAATCAGAAATGACAAACGCAGCGACATCTTGAATTGAACTTGCTGATGGGCTGTTTATTTTTGTTTTGTTCTGTTCTGCTCTGTTTTTCTATCATGCTGCTTGATAAATTGTACTCGGCCTCAAACCGCTCAGCCGCTCAGATGGGCTATTAATAAGATAAATGAGCGAAAATAAGTGGCAGAGGTTTCTTCCGCTGCACAATGCGGCGCGTATGCGTAATTACCATTTCATATGCATTAAGCTTCAATCACAAGCCACAGAGCGTTGAGCGTTTAAGCAAATATTTGTTGAGCTGGCTAAGAGGCTCCCACAACTGAATGCCTGACTGAATGGTTGGCTGACAATCCGACAGCCCGACAGTCAGTCTGCCTGCCTGGCAAATGGCAACGCAATGTCATTAAGCGCATTTGTGAAATCATCAACAATATACGCGCAAAGCGACGTCGTCGATGCCGATGTCGCCGCTAGCTTGGCAAATGGATTTTATTGTAAGCGAGGCATGAACAAGAAAGAAAAAAAGTGCACAACAAATTGAAATGCGATCAATAATAATTATTGTTGGAGCACAGTGAATACACAGAATAATTGCGTTTCCATGCTATTGCTCAATTCGCAATTCCACAAGGAGCTAGCTGCCTATCGCACAATGAAGCGATAATCGCAAGAAATTGATGGTCCTCAAATAATATCGAATGCCAGCTTGAAAGGGCAATTACATTGCAAATTCAAATATTGTTTAGTGACATATATTAATGGAGTGCATTTGGGAAGTTCTATACAATAAACAGAATAAATAGCTAGGCGTTACTTTGAGAAGTAAGTGGAATACATTTTAAATATATTTCAGCTTAAAACTTTCAATTATGATCCCATTGTGCGGCAGCTGCCAACGATGGTATCGTTTAAAAAAACATTAGTACGACTGACAGTCGTGAGCTGGGCAACAATGCAGCCAGCAGCTTTCAACTTAAAGCCATAAAGTAGTAAAAGTTTTACGGCTATTAAGGCACAAGTATCTGGCAAGTGTCTCGGCTGACCGCAAATGCGACGCCAGTGCGACCTTGTCCAGTTCATCACAATGAAAATCCAATTTAATTTCACTGATTTTGCACTTTGGCCAAATCGAAAAGAGCTCAACAAAATCTCTTAGCCAGACCACAAGCTAACCCATATGGGACAGCCAGCATCTTTAATTTTACTATATACATACATACATATATGTATAAGCGTAAACGTATGCGGGGATCAGTTGACGGACAGCACATCTAATTATTGTTTACCGTGCTTAAACGCCAGGAAAATTGAATTGAAAGCAAAATAAAATGCGACGAAAATCTAATTTGCGTCCGGAAGTTAAGTTGCCGGACAAGGAGCCGTAACCGGTATCAGCCAGTAGGTCAGCATTGTCAGACCCCGGAACGGCAACGAACGAACCATTGAAGCTCAGCGCCAACAAATCCTTAAAGATTTCAGATTCAGCTTAGCCCGAGGCCAAGGCAATAAGAAGTAAAGGAAGCGTAACTAAAGGACGGCAACCAAAGGTAGAGAAAAGTACCAGCAGGTAACATAAAACCAACAGCCAACGGTGGGAATGGGGGTGCTCAGCTTCAGTGGTAGTCGTAGCAGAAGTATTCGACGACTGTCAAGGTGAGGCTGTGTTTTGCCCTGGTTTACCAAAATCGAGCATTGTGTCTCTGACATTTGATTTCAGAGATAGAAAAAAAAATCGTTCGAAATCTTCAGTGGTTCCTCCTTTGTCGCCGGCAATCATTTTATTACATGCCTGTCGACTAGCAACCTGATGCGACCAGTGAAATGCAGCTGGTCCCACAAAATGGCTTCCAATTATAGGAAAACACCAAAATGAACAGTGTCCAACAACTGTCAGATGTTCAAGTTGGCCAGCTTGTTCGGCTTTGAGAAACATTTGCATTTACAAATGCAAATTAAATTCATTCACGCTGCGTGTGAATGAGCAGCAGTTCACATAAAAAATAGTCCAGAATATGCATATATGATTACCTTTTGAATATCCTGTAAAATGATTGAAGTGTGTAAGCTGGTGGTCTACGATTTCCAACTACAAATTTTGAGCTTCTTTCCGAAACTGTTAGTTTGCCTTCAACTTATTTTGATTTAGTTATTCCCTGCATAACTTGATTTCATTTTACTTACAGGATATAATGAATGTTTAGCATGCAAATGTGCACCAGCCAGCAACTTGGCCTAAAGATGTTGCCATTTCAGGCCTGTCAGTGTCAGAGTCAAAGTCATGCACTGACTGGCGGCCTCTTTGCCCATGGTAATTGCTGTCCGGTAAAAGTCCTCAGCAACAGACAGGCAGGCGGGCAGGCAGCCAGTGTCCCGTACAGTGACTGCTTTTCGTTTGTATATCCACCTAAATTCTAGGCAAATATTTGCCTTATTAACATTGTGGGGTCGCCCACAACTAATGAACGTTGAGCAGCACGCGTAATTTTCTTCCGCCGCCTGAAAGTATGCTACAAAATATATATGCCACAAGTTATGCTAATGCCAAAGGGCTGGGGGAGCTCGCTCGTTGAATGTCGGTGTTAATTCAAATGACATTATTTAATGCAGAGTACACGAAACACGGTACTTAATGAGTGTGTATGCGTGAAAAGAAAGTGATTTTAATGAAATGTGTTAAATGCTTGCATAACTCAGTGAAAAAGTGAAAAAACTTGAGTTTATGCACGTTCGCGTTACGTTTAATATGGGTATTATCCAATGTTAGATATCATATAATAGTCAGCTCCATCTGCAATTTAATGCGATTGTTTGTACATATATGGCAATAGAGTGTTCATCAACAATATCACAGATGAGACACAAAACACGCATACGACACGTGGCAAAACTCTTTGCCACTAGTTGAGAATACAAAAAAAGCAAAGCAACAACAACAACGACTGCACTGAAAATCAATAATGTTCATGTAATTTCACATGCAGCAAATTTGCATATTTATTAAATTTCATGATTGAAAGTGATAAGCTTAAACATGTACTGCGTATACAACTGAGCAGAAGTGAGATAACAGCATAAAATGTGAAACAGAAAAGCATACTTTAATTTCATTGATTGACTAGATTTCCCTTGGCATGTCTTTAAGCTAATGGCTTTTTGTGGTTTTAAATCAAACGAAACCAATAGGCAAGTTGTATAAGCAAAGGAAAACATTTTGTTGAAAAGCATGATAAGCCCCATATTAATACTTTTATTGACTAAATACCTAATAAAATTTACAAGTCAAATTAATAATGAATCATTTAAAATTTGAATATTTTATACATAAGCAAACAAGGTCGTTTGAAACCATAGAAATAAGAAATTTAAATTACACGTATTTCAAGCAGAGTCGCTTTAAATGACTCATTTCTGTTGCTGATAATGGAAATTTCTAGCAATTACTTCAGTTCAATATACATTTTCTAGACACGTATTCCATACCGGATTTTGTTGAAAGTACCAACACGTACATAACTGATTTTCAAAGATACATAAATAGTTATAATTTAATTGCTGTGGAAGCTCATCAGACTCTACATTACTAAAGCTGATGCTAATCTGACATTGATTTCGAATTTCAGCAAAACACAAACGATTGCTGACTCGTCTCTAGTGGTTGTTGTTGTTGTTGTTGCCAGTGTCATGCTGACACTTCAATTTGACAGTTTTATGAGCATAAATGACATTCTGTTAATGTTGTAGCCATGGTGCCACGCCCGTTGCAACCTGTTAAACGCCTTCGTTGCTTCTGCCATTCATTTCATTGCCTTAAAGTGTCAATTACCAAAATACAATGAACCAATGAATTTCTGCCCAAAATCGAATAAATATATATGTCCGTGTGTATACGTAAATTATAAATTGCTGGATGGCAGCAAAAGCAACAGCCACAACTACAACGGCAACAGTTGTAATGAGAGCAATTGGTCTATATATTTTTATTTATTGTGGATGTTTGTCGTTGATTTTGTGCTTCCCTTTTAGTTGTTGTTATTTTTGTAGCAGCTGCTGTTGTTGCCGTTATCGCCAGTGAAAGAAAGAGAAAGTGCCTGTAGCCAGTTTTTTTATATTTTGGTATTTATTGTGTTTTTGTATTTACTTGTTCGAATTGTGTGAGTGTGTGTTTGTGTGAGAGAGGAGGCAAAGAATGTCAATTTCTGGCCGTAATGCTGCCGTTGAGGCCACTGCGGACTTTTGCTTTTCTTTGAAGCTGTGAAACAAGCCTCACATTAACTGAGACACATATATGCACACACACACACACGCACACACACAGAGAGCTGTAAATAAAGTAACACGTTCGTCTGCAGCTTTCCCTTCCTGTGCGAGAGTCGCTTATGTTGCTTCTTCTGCTCAGCGTTTCTGTATTTATTTTATTTTTGTGTTTTTGTGTTTTTTTTTTTTGTAGAAGATAGGCTTTGTTCGGCCTTTTGGTTGATTTTGTTTCTTTTATACATATTTATAGACTATCTTTGATTGGCTATAGGAACTGTCACAGATAATGAAAGTAAAAATGGGCATCATTTAACTACGTCGTTGACAACTTTTTCTTTTTATAGAACGATTTATATGCATAACAAGGTAAGAAAGGCTTCTAGTCGCCGACTTTCGCTAATTGAAAAAGTCAATACAAGTTTTCTTAAGCTCTCAGCTTAAATTCTCTTTTTATCTCTCTCTGTCTGTCTCTCTCGTTTGCATATTCATTGCAATGCGACACAATTAAATCGGAAACAGATATACATATATATATAGTTGGAAGATGGGCATGGTCAGGTAGCTGTTGCTGACGCTGTATAGCCCAACCCAAAAGTCTTTGGGCCATGCTCACAAATTTAGAAAACTTTTTGAGGGCACTTTCATTTACCATTTATTTGTTGTGTATATTATTTTGCGCCGGTGCGTATTTAAATTGGTTGGCTCGGTTCGGCTTTCGTTCGATGGATGCGCCGCTCATTGAATGCGAAATGAGCAGCACAAACGTACAGGAAGGCACTTGGAACTTGGAGCTCGGAGATTGAAGCTTCAAGCGCTTGGCACTTACAACTGGCTTAACGGTCAACAGCATTGTCGACGGTCGAAGTTGTCGTTGCTGTCGCTGCTGTCGCTGTCACTATCGTTATCGTTGGTGGGGATTGTACGTGAATGAATTCATCAAGAAATAACTACACTACACTGCCCAATGGCAATGCACAGTATGAAAAATTGAATATAATGAGCAAATGAAATTCAACAAAAACAGAAACAACAACAACAATATGAAGCCCAAACCTATACAAAGCCCAATACAAATCCGCATCGACAATTTCTGCGGCTTGGCTTAGACGAACATATTTCGAATTTTCAAACAAAATGAAATTGTTCGCACGCATTTTGCATACAATCAGGCAACAGCAGCAGCAGCAGCGACTAACTAAAAACCGCAATGAAAATCGATTAGTTGGCAGCCACACGCACTGAATGTCAGGTAACCTCTCTCTCTTATTATATTGTCAATTGTTTCCCAGCACTGCCCCGTGCATCGGGTCCACTAGTTGCCCTGCTAATTATTCCGGGCACAAAGCGACGCTTTTATGCATAATCTCACCTAAAACTACAACCACATCGGCAGCAACAACAACAACAACAACAACAATAAAAACAAAAGCAACTTTTGCACACGTGCAGGGAGATTAAGGTATTTCTTTTTCACTTTTTGCTAGTTTTTTTTTTTTGTCTTTGGGTTATTCAGAGACGAAAGAAAAGCGAAATTTTTTTTTTTTTTTTTTTTTTGGAACCGTTGACTTGGCAAATAAACGGTTGGTAATCAAATAATTTCTAGCATTTAATTGTCAACGTCAACGTCAACGTTGTGTGTGTCTAGTTGTTAGCAGAGAGAGAGAGGAGAAAAGTGGGCATTGGAGAAGAAGATATCGGATGGCTTAAACGAAAAAGACACGAAAAGTAATAATGAGCGCTTAACGAACAATGTCGACAGAAACTACCAATTGAGTTTGGTTTTAACTGCTTGCCGACCACTAATTGTTGCTAGTTGTGTTTGTTAATCTGGATAATGTGATAGATCATTTAAACGTACAATTACTAGAAAAGATACCACACCGAAATTAATTACAAATAAGCAGTCGAATCATAATAATCGATAATAAACTAGTATGGTATTTGATATTCTCTAATTGAAATTATAATTAAAATAAATATTTAATTTTTGTTTCAAGCTATGCAAAGCAATTAAATTCAAGTTAAAATAAATCGATTTGAATCACGCATATTTTCCTTTAAACCGCAGAGCATATTAAACAAAAATATTTAGTAATAGTCAATTTTTAATTGAAAAAGCAAAAAAGTTTAAAATTTATACCACAGTATGAAATTTCTGTTCTAGGTACAACAACTAATCAGACCCCAATGTCTGTATTTTCATCTTTTCGCGACCGCACGAAAGGTGAGCAAATTAATTAGTCAAGTAAGGGCAAAGTTATTGAGTTTGGACTTGCAGACCGCGAACTTCTCAAAACGCCTTTGCCGTTGCCGTTGATTTGTTAATGAAAAATGTTCACAAAACGAAAACATTAAAAGACATTTTGATTAGGTGCAACTTAGTTTGAACATGCCTGGCTTTTTGAGTGGCGACCGACGGGGCAGACCCAAACAACAAGGCTGTCGGGCGGAACGCCTAACTGTTTTCAGTTTTCTGAGTGGCAGCGCCCAAGCAAAATGTCCAAATGTATTAAGCCATAAAACTGCTAAATTATATGGTGTTTGAACCAATGCTTTTGGCCCCTCGGCTAACGTCTTAATCGCTTTAAAATAGTTGAAGTTTTGCCAAGCGAAAATTTGTTGCCTTGAATGAAAGTTTGGTTTTTTTTTTCGTTTGTTTTTCGTCTGTTGTTGACGTTAGTCCAAGCTCTTCTATGTTTTTGTTTTTTTTTTATTTTTTTGCTCTTTGGTGATTTCTGTTGTTGTTTTTTCGGCACATTACATAAAATTTCGTAACATTCTGCGGCAAAGTTGACTTAAGTTTTTAAGTTGAGAAACTCCACTGACCTGTTAACTGAAATGCTTTGGAAAGACTTGCATACTTGCCTGCTGTCTCAATAACAGCAACAACAACAACTAAAACATCAACATCGACGACAGCAAGTTGCAAAGAAAGTTATAGACATACCCAACTCTTGGCTACAGTAAAAACAACTTTTGCCCAACTAGTACAACTACAACAACAACAACAAAAAGGCCGCTATAAACGAGTAGAACACGTTTTACTGTTGGTTACGCTGACTGCGCTGCCAGCACATGTGCTGTCGCTTATTGTGTGGATGTGTGCGTGTGTGGGAAAGCTTTGACTTTGACAATCCGCTCGCTGACTGTCCATTTTCCTTGGTCCACTGTGTCCCGGACATTGAAAATGAAATGTAAGTAAACTTAATTACATTGAAACTTCTCACAGATTCGAGTAACTTTTTATCGAAATGTATGGTATTTGTGGCTTGTCTTTTATTTACTTATTAAAAAAGTTGGCTGCTCAAAGGCTAACGATTTCACTTTAATGAGCCCATGCTCAGAAATTAGCACTTCTCATCTGACTGACACAGCGCGAAAAACGCTCATCAATAAAAGTCGCACATACTTCAATACCATATGCATAATTTGCTTTTATCATTCATTCAGTATTTGAGTTGAGTAAAAGTCCAAGCCAGCTATGTCTGGAATGGGGTTAGGGAGCGACTCTTACAATTCGAAGACAATAACGTAATCATATAAATATTATCATGATATTTTAAAACCATAAATAACAATAAAACTTGGAAGTATTTATTTAATAAAGTAACACTGAATAATCAAGTCTACAGATCAACTGATAACAGGCCTATTAATATCCATCATGCTCTGTATGGAAATAAATATGCCAAATATTTTCCCCTTGGAACCGCCGCCAACAGTCCAAAATTGATTAGATTTAAAGTTGGCCAAGCCAGAGAGCGAAAGATAGAAGGTATCAGATAGAGCGGATATCAGCAGAGAGCGCAAAGAAAGCAATGTAAATGAATGGTTTGATTTGGGGAAGGGGGTGGTGTTGGAGGGGTAAGAGTGCCTTCACGGTTGTCGTCTACAACTATGCTGGTAACTGAAGATTCCAGCCACGATCAGTTGCAGACGGTTAGTCGTGCGAGACAGTTGAGTGCGCGGCGGTGTGAAAATTACCAACGACCAAGCTCGACAACAACAAACATAGTTGTAGTAGTACATAAAATAAAAAGCAACCAGAATCACAATCACAAACCAAAAACTCCCCCCAGCGAGAAACAGGTAAAAAGCAAACGTTGAAAAAAGAAAGTCAGTCAAGAATCGCATTGGGCTAAAAAGCAAACGAGAGAAGCTCAACCAGCGACAGTCTTCAACGGGTACCCAAACAGTGAGCAACGATTACTTAAACTTCAACTGAAATCGGTTATCGTAACAAGAAAACTCAACAAAAATCAACACAAAAAGAAAAAATTAAATCAATTTTACGGTGTGTGAAGGAAGAAACTGAAACTGAACAATATACAATTTATTATCATCGATTATCATTAACTCATAACCAAAGGGCAACTCAATGTTAGCATTGGATTAAAAGTGTTAAAAGCTGAGGATTATCGTAACATCGTATCGTGTGTGTGCCATGTATGATAAGCCAATGCCATTGGCATGCAAAGCAATTACCACCGAACCAAACCGAACCAAAACCCAAACTAAAGCCACTTTGAATTGTTGCTGACCCACAAACAGTTCGCATATACAACAAGAAAGCAAAGAGCCTTGGCAACGTCTTGGGCAAGAACTTTTAATTGATTTTCAGAGCTCACAAAAACCAACCAAAACCGACTAAAACTTGTACTCGGACTAGGACTCGGACTCGGACTTGGACGCTTAACTGGCCGGGGCCATAAATTGTATCTGCACAAGAAATTTAGAGCTATCCCCGGCATTTATTTATTTTTTTTTTTATGTGCTCTGCTCCAGATACAAGCCACACACAGACACACACACACATACATATTAGCTCGGCTCCATTTTCATGTGTGTTCTGTGGTCAGCAGCAGCAGCAGCAGCAGCTAGAACAGCCACCATTTCGTTGAGTAATCTCTCATGCCTTCTCTCAGGTTTCTTCTTACAAAACTGACCCACATACGAGCCAGTGGCTAATTTAAGTGTTTCCTGTTTCCATCGCAGTTATAGTTTACGCTGTTTACACTGCTTCTGCACTTTGCTGCCAAAACAAAACATTCTCAAGTTTTGTTCCAAACAGTCAGCAGCAGCGACAACGACAACAACAGCAGCAACAACATAAAGATCAACACCAGCTACGGTATACTACATGCACTTAAGCCAAGTAGAAGCTATTAACAGAGAAATATTCGACAACGTCATTGAGGTTTCTCTTCGAAATTTCAGTGTTTTGCTCTCCAATTCACATACCACCAAAATTGCAACAGCTTTTATTATTCTCGTTGTGTTTAAAGTTAAGGTTTCAAAGATAGATAGAAAAGATTCAAGAGTTTTACGTTTGGGCTGTGTGTTCGACTCAGTTTAAGTCAAATTATGTTTCAAAGTGTTTGAAGTAATGTAACAAACAGCATACAAAAATTTCAAACAGTTTCAGGATTTATTACCATTTTTAAGTTGGAATTTTTTTCCAGTTCTGGTTAGAATATAGGGTATGAAATAAAAACCCAAGACTAGATCAAGTGTATGGTTTTTTTTTTGGTTGAGAAACTTGGCAGTGGTGCTAGTGTGCCGTGCATTGTTGTTCCGCCAGGTGGTGTTGACGCGACGATAACAGCTCCTAATTCATGCGACGTGCAAATGCAAGCACAAACTGAGCGAGATGGATGATTTCAGTTTTTTGGATGACTGAAAGAGAGGGCAACTGTGTAGCCTTGCGTGAGTGTTGACTATGCTGCGGCTGCTGCAGGTGCTTCAGTGCTGGGCGTGTCACCTCAAGCGGCACGTGTGGAGATTATTTCTTTTCTACTTTACTTCTTTTGCCATTGTCTTGGAAAATTAACCGCAACGGCAGCAGCCGGCAAGACAATGTCGCCCAGCCCAACCAAAACCCAACCCAACCCAACCCAACCCAATTCAGCCCCCAACAAAATATGAGGCAAGCATTAGACACCAAAAGACAAAGACAAAGATGGTAACAGCCTGATATGTAAATCCCAAGGCACTTTTGTGGGCGTTTACGCGTGGCCTTTTGTACGGCCAGCATATATTTATTGATATGACGCTGATATGACAACGCAACGCAAACGTAGGAGGAAGAGGGGGGAGAAGCTTAAGGCAGCGAGGATAGGGATCAAGTGGCTGACGAAGGTGGAGTCTTCAATAATCCCCTCTTCAGTGTGCAAGTGTGTGTGTATGTTTGTGCGGGGCTTAAGTAATTTTGTTGGCTGTCATGCAAGTGCACAGCAAACACTTTTGCAATGCGCCTCTCTCTCTCTGCCTCTTTTGCTATATGTGGTATTCGCATGAATATTAATGTAAAATGCACACACGGTTAGCTGCATTTTTCTATAGTGCATAAATATATATATATATACATATACTACAGAGAGCAGCGTTCCATATGAGTTAGTGCCTACAATAGAGAGCGGCAGCAGTAAAAAACCAGAACCAACTGCTTGACATTGCCGATGGAAGCAAGCAAGGGGAAGTGGGGCTGGATGATGCACTCTTATGCTTGTCAAAAGTTTTTCCATTGAAATGCCGCTATTGTTGTTGTTGGTGTTGCTGGTATAGCATGATGCGTAAAATGTTTGAAGTTAGGTGAGAAAATGGAAGAGCATTGAGCAGCTCAAGGAGTATGGAAAATTGTTGGGCCAGGCGGTTGCTACGACGCGACGTAAGAGCATAAGCAAAGTAAATGCAATTTCGTAGACTTCAATAACCAAAGAGTTTTATAAGTAACCAACTGAAGATGCCATAGCACAAGACTGTCAACACTTACAATGGGCATCAAAAGGCAGAGAGCTCTCTATCAATATTAAATATGTTTTATATTGTGAAACATTCGAGTTGAGATTGCTGTCATCCAAACCATATCAATGGATACTCTTGCTTAAATTACAATTAGCAAGTTCTGCTCAAACAAAAAGTTGACCCAATAGATTTTTCCAGGTAAAATTAATATTCAATTTGTTGCACTGTCTACCACAACGTTCCTCGTGCCACAAAACCGTGGCTGTTGCCTAGCACCTGCGGCAAAGTTGTGGGCCAGAAGAGGGAGCAGGTGATATGTCATCTTCGCTTGAGTGCCATTCCCCAAAAAAACGACGCTTCTTTTGCTTTGGCCACTGCACCACTTCCTCTACCACAGCGCCAGTGCACTGCCTGGGGCTTCAGATTTTAATAAACGCTGCTCCACGAGAGTACGCGACGTAAAAGTTTTAATTAAGCAGAGCGTCGTTGCGCATCTACACTGTCTCATCTACATGGCAACCGAATGGCACACACACACACAAACACGGAAAGACGCCATAAAACAGCGTCGTCTTGAAGCTTATCAGCTAGACTATCTGCAGGCCCTTAACGAAAAACCACTTGGCAGAACCATACTACTGCAGTTGTTGGCCAAACTGTTTTGGCCAGGCCAGCAAACAGTAGGTCACTGGGTTTTCACTTTATGCTTTATGGCCAGCGAGGTTTGCGCTTATCAGCGCTAAGTTGAACTCGATTTTATAAAACGTTTTACTCTTTTTTCAATAAGTGACCGGACATCCAGCCAGCCAGCCACCAACAACAACAACAACGATAACAGCAACAGCAACAAATTTCTGCGGCAATGCTGCCACACAAAACTTGTTTGTCACAGCGATCGTCGACGTCGACGTCGGCGTCGCTTTCACTTGAGGCAGCCGCTCTTAGCAGTGCGACAATAACAACAACAGCAACAACAACAACAACAAAAAGCGACAGAGGTAGTGGCAGTAAGAGCCACAACAGCAACAGCAATCGCAACAGCAACAATTGTTGCGGTTGTTTGTTATAGCCATTGGCTGTTGGCCATGCTGATTGTCATGGCTAAAGAGCCAACAGCAATCGCAGTAACAGCAACAATGCCAATAAGAATGGAAAGTTTAGGCTCGGGCACGTGTTTGTCATTTAATACTCTTACTCATTTTGCTTACCACTTTGCACTTAGCAACTAACTCAAAGTAGTTCATAAACTATTATTCAATAATTTGAAATCAATTCAAATCAGTGTTGCTAAATTTAATTTTGACTTTCGCACCTCTTAAACATTTGCTAAACACTCACCAATACTCTCGGCCATACACTAACTTTTTATCTGTCTGTTGTGAGTTTACCTGCCACCACAGTGCTGGTGGTGGTGCTGGTGGCTGTGGCGTCGGCGGCAACTGGAACGGCGTCAAATGGCGCCTACAGCTGTCCAAAAAGCATTCTGGCTGTTTCTGTTGCTGCTGCTGCTGCTGTTGTGTGTCAAGTGCCAACAAAATGGACATGTGGACATCGGCCGGCGGCAACATTGAGGCGCAGTTCAAAAACATGTTTACACTCGCACTTACACACTCACACACACATTCGCACACACACAGACACAGATGTGAATGCTTGCTTTCTTTGATATCTTATTGGCCTGACTGAGTGACTTAGTGGCCAGTTTGAGTTTGCTTTAGTTCAATAAATATGTAATTTGTAAGCTATGGAAAAGAAAGTGTTGCACTGTTGCAACAAATTGGGTTAACCGCAAAAAGTAAAAGTTCTGCAAAATGATATAGCATAAAGCATATACATATAGCAAGTTGCAATTTGAACGCCTGCCCCACAATTTCAACTCAAATTTCATATGCTTTTTTTTCATCCATCCATCTGTCTTTTGCAGAGACGAACCAAATATGAAATTCGTGATTTTGCTGTGCGTGCTTAGTGCACTGCTGCTGCAGATTGAGGCCTCGCCGTTGCAGCTGCTCTCGAGAAGCGAACGGGCCGCGGCACGACAGCAGGCGGTCAACAACGATGTGGCACCAGCGGCTGCGGCTCCAGCTAGCGACGATGATGACGATGACGATGAAGATGATGACGATGATGAACCGGATCTGGGCGACTTGGTTGATGACGATGATGGTAGGTTGTTAAAAGACCAAAAACTACACTACTCTGATATTAAATAAGCACCCGAGCACTTGAGCACCACAACATGCACCACCACCTGAGAAGCACCACTCCAACTAGCAACTAGCAACTTGCAACTAGCAACTAGCAACTTGCAACTGCAACTAGCAACCACAAAGAGGCACTCAACGAGCAATTATTTTCGCAACACCACCAACAACAACTACAACGATATTTGCATATTATTATTACGATGTGTGATGTTATTAACATGAATTTTGTGGCTTCTCCTTCCCTTTGGGTAACGCAGTTATTTTGCTTTCGGGGTTTACAGATGATGACGATGACGAGGATGACGACGACGATGAGGAGGATGACACGCCCCAGGGTCAGGCAGCGCCAGCAGCCGCAGCCAGTGATGATGATGAAGAAGATGACGATGACGATGATTACTTGGACAGACTCTTCGATGATATTCTGGGCGGTAAGGCAAATGACAACTAAAAGTCAACTGGCATGAAACAATGAAACACCCTCTTTCTACTACTACTACTACTACTACTACTCAGATGATGACGATGATGATGATGATGATGAGGTGGCTCCTGCTGCCAGTGCACAGCAGGCTGCTGCTGCCGCTGCTCCCGCCCAGCCACTTGAAGAAATTGCTCCGGCTGCAAGCAGCTCATTGAACTCAGGCATCTCTGATGGCGTCGATTTGCCCGCGGAGAGTGGCAATGCCGCTCAGAATATTGCTGCTGGCAATGCCGTTGATGACATTGCCCCAGCTGCGTCAGCTGCGCAGTCAGCGAGTAACAGCAACAAAGACAACAACAACAACGAAGGTGAACTAAATGTTTTTTACGATGAAGATGCACTTTTAGATGGTAGTAGTGGTAGCACCCATAGTTTAAGTAGCACAAATGCAATTGACCAACAAAAACACAACAACAACAACAACAATATACAACAACAAATACAACAACAAATACAACAACAACAACAACTGCAACAAGCGACACATCAAACAATAACAGCAAATCAAGCATCATCACAATCGCATATAACAACAACATCAACCAAGAACACTCTAGTAAATAACAATAATAATAACAATTTAGTCGTCAGCACCGCTCCGGCGCAAACAACATTGGGCGCAGTGGGGCAGCCGTTGGCAGCGCCCGCTGCTGCAGCTAATGTTGGCGTTGGGGCAGCGTCTGACGACGATGACGACGGTGACGACGAGGACGATGAATATGATGATGATGATGATGATGGTGATGATGATATTGATGATGGAGTCGATGAAATTACAGGTGCCCTGACAGGTGACGACGAGGAGGCTGATGACGATGATGACGACGATGACGATGATGATATAATTGGTGATGACGTTATCGAGGCCAGACGCGAAGCACGTGAGTCCAAGTCAACAACAGCAACAAAAACAACCAAAGCCAAAAAATCAACAAGTGCTTCCAAGAAGTCCAAAAAACAGCTGAAGCATTAAAATCTTATATGTAAACAGCAAACAACTGCCACAACAACAATGACTGCGACAATAAGAACAACAACACATCGAAATGACTTAAGACGTTGCTAAACGGCATTGCCAACTGTTTTTGGGTAGGACAATATGAAAAGTCTCTCAGACATTGCATAATTTTTTGCCAGCACTGACTATATCCCTATAATCAACCCAAAGCAACAAATCGATCAAAAAACCACAGGAATGCAACAAACCTATTTCTAATTTATTTATTTATTTATTTTTGAGTTTTAGTTACAACTTCAAATCTCTAGCTTACACAAAAACAAATGATAAAAATGCACACATTGCATGTTTAAGAAACAAACAAAAAACAAAAAACATATTTATTTAACAATTTCCTCGAAATGAGTTGATTGAGAGTTTGGTGCTAGTCAAACTATCTGCAAAATGACAACAAAGTAAAGCACAATAAAAATGCAAATTCCAGTTTTTAAGCTGCACGCGCAACCAAAACACCCCCAACAACCCCTCACGTTTTTAACCCCCTTTCACTGCTCCACGCACAATTGTTACGTTTTTATTGCAAGTTATTTACGCACGGACTGTTTCACAAGACAAACACCACACAACAGCACAACCACCACAGACAGCAACAACAACAACAACAAAATGTTTAATGCTGAAGCACAAATTGTTGAAATAATATTCAGAGCAAAAATGATATGAAGAAAGATATGCAAAAAGAGTTAATGTGAATAACGCGCTGCGCGGTATGCAACAGAAAAAGTTCAAAAATATCACTGAGCCGCCATTTTGGTAGACATTTTTGTTGCTATCCGTTTCGCATGTATTCACATACATAAATATATATATATGTATATTTACACAACCACTCACACACACACAAATAGCGAAATTGATGTATGTACACAGCAACAACAACAACAACAACAACAAACAACAGCGATAATTGTTCACTTAGTGTAATTTACTTATTATTTATATTTTTAATTTTATCTTGGTCCACGTTTACTTAGTAATTAATTGATTTATTGGACACAACAACAACAACAACAACAGCATAAAATATTTTTTTCGTCCAATAATTATCAATGCATATTTGTAGCGCATATCCAAAGTCCTTGCTCTACATACATACATAAGTGTTTATATTTTGTCTATATGTTGACTTTTCTCTGTATCTGTTTCCATTTCACACTTTACCTTTCACTCACGCTTTCACACATTTGGCTTACAATTGACATCAAACAATTAATCGTTGGCTACTTTTTTGGCTTTTTTCTGGCTCGCATAACTTTCCGTAAACGTAAATAACGCAAATTGTAAAAAATATCTTCAACAAAACAAAAACAAACATCTTTAAAAAAAAAACAAAACAAAATTAAACCAATTGTAAATTGTAGCTGAAAGTTGAACGCTTGAAAGGCAGCGCACAATTTGCCAAATATTCAACAAAAAAAAAAATGAAAAGTGACTTCAATAACGTTTTCATTGCACAAATTGTTAAACTTTTGCGTTTTAGGTTCATTTATTTTGTAATTTATTTATTTATTTTATTTATTATTTATTGTAAAAACAAAACGACAACAAAACAACATGCAAAGTTGCACACCTACACAAACACACAAAAGTTTGCTTAAATAAATTTTAAATGAAATTTGTGTACAACTTTTTGACAAATCAATTGAAAAAACAAAAATAAAAATCTGCGTTTGTGTTTTATTTATACCATATACTTTCAAGCGTCACTATTTGCATAGCGTTCAAAATATTGGTCAAATGTTCTCTCACTCTCTCTCTTTCTCTCTCCTTTCCTCTAACTCTTACATAATCACTCATTTTTCCATTTTACTATGATCATTAGCAGCATCACTTAAAGCACTGTGTAATCCATTAAATTTCACATGTATTGCACACCTGCCACTTGTGCATTAATCTTTTTGCCCTTTGTGGCTTTGCACTTCGACACATAAAACACACCTAAATATAGTATCTTGTTTTATATATATAGATAATGGTGTACTGGACTATGGTATATTATATTATTAACTAGAAAATTATCTATTTTAAATATGTCAAGTGTATAACGGACGCAATGAACCTAAGCAGATATTTGCTTCAATTAACCATAACAAAAGGACATAGTTTAAACTTAATAAGGCCTTTCCCGGCAGGATGTCTGCCACTCTATTCTTGTGTACTTAACAAACTAGTAGTAGTTGTAGCGAAGGAGAGAGAGAGAGAGAACTGCACATACACTAACACGTAAAGAGCACATTAGTAGCTCATTATTTCTAACGATGGCCGTACAATGTTCTACTGTGTATATAACTTTGTGAATGTATTTGGTGAAGGAATGGAATGACAGCAAAACTCAAGTCACACTTGGCTAAAGTTTGTCGAGTTAACGATTTGACATCAAATTTATTGAGAGAAAACTATCTGAAAATCATTAGAGAGATAATTTCAATTCCAGTACTGTTAAATAACTTTTCAAGCGTTTGGCTTATTATTTACATTACATAAATTAAATGTCAATATCAAACTACTATAAGCCTTATTGAACTTTAGAGCAGTTTACAATTTTCATAGTATGAAGCATAGCTTTAATTTATATAAGAGCTTATAACTGCGCAGCTTCAATGTCAATACTTTTTATAACGATGCTAATCCAAGCATGTTTCCCTCTTTCACATACCCTAAACCACCCCTCCCCCCCCACACAAACACACACACAAACACAGACACATATGCGCACACTCACTAATCGACACATTCGCACAGCTATCAAAGTTGGGATGTGAGGTTGTATGTCTGTGGGTAGGAGAACATGGCTATTTCTGGTGTGGTACTCGCTCTCTCTCTTTCTCTTTCTCTGAGAACCTACACATGTCGACACTCACACACATCTGTAATTAGAGACACAATTGCGAGGCACTGCACAAAAAAGCATGTTGCGAAATTAACCGCACTGGGCCAAAGAGCCGCAATGTTCCCTTCATTCGAAAAACCAACAACCAAACACAAACACACAAAACCCACAAAATGAACTCTACTATGCGAGGCTCGTGAAAGCGTATTAACATCAAATCTTCTATGGCACACGGGGGTAGGTGATCTGAAAAACAACGTCATTGACATGTCAACGGATGCATTCCAAGCGCGCCATAATCATTTCATCGATGCCATCTTCTCACGCATAAATCGCATAGTTGCCGACAATTATGACCCGTTCGTTGTTCGATTGGCCGGACGCTCGGCCACGCCCACCTCAGCATATGGCGGCACGAAGACGACAACAAAGACCAAGGGCAATGGCAACCATAAGGCAACAACGCACAAGAAACTGTAAGTCGATGCGGCAAATCGAAAAAACTTAGCCAGCAACTTAGATAGACTTGCAGTGAAGCTTATGAAGTTAATGGGAATAATTAGATTAAAGTCGAGATAATGCAAACTAAAGAAGTTCTTAAACTTTTGAGGGGTTAATGGCAGTAGAAATTTCGAAACTTCTTAACTACTTTATTGAGCTCTTAGTAAACCGTTTGAGTTAGCCAAGCAGCTGCAAAGGGTATACAAGCTGGCACCAAATCAGTGCAAAGTCAAAGCAAATGATGCAAATTTGTCAATCTCTGTGACTTGCAGCAAGAACACCCGCTCCGAGCCGCGCGCTTCAGTCAGCAGCAGCACCGAGTCAGTCAAACTGCAGACGCAATTGACGCAATTACAGACAGAGCTTGGCCTCAAAGCCATCGAGCAGAGGATTACACAGAAGAAGGGTGACGAGGAAAAGAAGCAGGACAGTCAGCAGGACGCAGCATCCGGTTCTGGCTCTGGCTCTGGCTCTAGCAAACCGGAAACTCGCACCGTGTTCAATAGGGAACCGTCCGCTGTCAAAGCCAACCAAAAGAAATCCACAAGCGCACAGCAACTGCAACAACAACAGGCTGCAGCACATAAACATAACATGAAAAAGGCAGCAACTGGGTCTGGACTAAAAGCTGGTAATGGCGTCCACAATCAGCCAGCGGGTGCAGGTGGAGGCTCCACGAAGGCCGGCACGGAAGTGGAGAAGCTGCAAAAGGCTGAGGGAAGTCTGTCTGGTCTGGCATCGCTGAAGCGCGTGGGCAATGTGAAGGCGATCAGTGATGCGGCAGGACGCAATTCGACCATTAAGGCCAAATTCACGCTGGGACCGTTGACTCTGCGTGTTGAAAAGTCCTTCAAGCGGGGCAGCGTGCGCAGCGTTAAAAGTGCTACGGCCCGGACCAATGAGATGATCGGCCGTATTAAGTTCAGTGTTGTGGATGATCGGGCCACCTTGATGTCAATCAAAGTGCAGCAGCCAAAACAGGTAGCATTTTTTTGCAGTTACCTCAACTGCAGCAGGTTTTTTGCTTTGTGCAATTAGCACTGATTCTCTTTCTGTTTCTTTTGTTTTTTTTTTTTCTCGTGCAGGTGGAGGTGGAAAGCAAGGACAATCACGACCGAACCCGCGAATTTGTCTGGCGTCGCACACCAAAAATTGCCAAATTGGTCAATGAGAAGTTGAAATTGGCAGCTGAATCTCTTTTTACGCCACAGGGCGTTGAAGTTGTCCGGCTCTAAAGGAGGTTGACAAACAGTTGCTTTCATTCTACCTTCACAAAGCCAACGTAAATGTAGCTCTTACTAACTTAATTGTAATGTCTAACTTATTTATTTAAATTATTTTTCCTCCATATTTGATAATTAAAATATTACTCTCGCAGCTTACAATGAATAAATTCTTATGCCCAGTGTATTTATTTGAAAAGGAAAGATTATTGCTGAATTAAATGCAGTTTTGTTTATTTTTAATCAAACCATATTTGACATAACAAATACTTTTTGACTTAAGGGGATTATTTCTATTTAATTTTCACTTTATTCAGCTAGGTGAATCATTTGCATTCAAAACTCATTCAACAAATCATTTATTTAAGTAATTGAAACTATCGATTTTCTCACCTTTTTCAGTTAAAGAGAAAGTCATTTGCTTAAAAGTTTGTGGCATCTTTTGTGCAAATGCGAACTGATAAAATTTTCGATGCTATTCAGGTGCATCTTAATCTATATTTTCAGCTTTAATAACTGTACACACGTATGCAATGTCTCTTTGCAAACAACTGTAGGACAGTTGTTGTCCCAATCTGCATTTCACTTGACTCACAAACTACATACATATAAGCTTTAAGCTCACTAACAATTTTCATTAATACTGCAGGTGGCCTTCGCCTGCAGTTCCCTGTTCGCCCCTTACCACTTTTACTTTGTAAAGCAAATATAAGTGCGTATTTTGTGTGTTGCATCTAAGGCGGAAGGACATGCAATTTGTTGTTGTTTGCCTTTGTTGTCATTTACCTCTTCCCCCTCTGATGTTATCCTATCCTTGTTCTGTTAGCCAACTTTTACCTTCTTTGTCGCCATCGTGCATGCTGTTTGTATTGTCGTGTCTGACGTTCGTTGTTGTTCTTTGTTGCACCTAAATTGACAACAATATCGTTTCATTTGCTCAGTGAAGTGAACTCATCAGTGCGGAGATCCCCCCTCCCCCTCCCCACCACTCACCTAGCCAACCAACCCTGCCTAACCCATTTGGTTTTAGCGTCACCACTAGCATGCAGGACACACATTGGCACTTCATTTTTTGCCATATTGTGCAGCTGGTGCAGCTGCTGTTAAGCTTCCATTGGGCAGCTTGATTATATTGACTAGCAGGAAGAGCAGGACAGTGTGTGTTTGTGTGAATGTGCTCGACATTGAGATTAACTTGGTTTCACTTCAGATATTTGTTACATTGCATTGTGCAATGCAATTTTTGCTTGGTTTAGCCATAAGAACAACTCAGCAACAAATTAAACCAATTCAATTTCCGACGGTTGGAGGTATGGGAGGTGGTCCGAACCATAAAACTCATTTGCACTTTTGCATGCCAGAGAGCAAAATACAAAAATTTTGAGTAACTAAATTTCTTGAGCATTCATTTGCATTTGTTATTTCTTGGTCGGATTTGTGCTAGTTGCAATTGTTGAATATGCAACAATGCCTGAGACAAAGTCCGCATTCAAAATCCAAGCCAACGCCTTGTCCCAAAACTCAGCTGGCAGATTAAATTCCATGCCAGAGTTGATTGCATTACTAAAATGGGTGGTGGTCCTGTTGCAATGCTCTACTTATTCGGGGGAAAGTTTAAAATGTATTCATAAATCATATGATGAAAATTTCAAATGCTCCAAAAAGAATGTGGGAATTTAAACACTTTTGTTTTGCTGAAAAAAAAACTTATTTATAGGATTATAAGATACAACCGAAGCAAAATAATCAAACAGCACCTTACAGGAATAGAACATTTGCAGTTCGACTTTTCATAACTTTAACTCCACTTGATAACTATTTGGAAGAAATTTTGAAACTTTATCAAAAAACTTATTCAGAGGCTGGCATTTTGAAAAGTTGAATAGAAGCTTCAGACGTGCCACATGCTGCTCATTAGACTAAGATAACGACTAGCTTCCCACGCACGACAATTGGTGGGAAAAAAAGTTAAGCCACTTGCTTGGTCGAAAGTTATCAAAACTATGCTCAAGTTCGTGGGGCAAAGTCAAGCATAAAACTTGCCTATGTTTACTTGGTAACTTAGCATTCAAGGTTAAGATCCAGTGGAAACTAATCATGTTGTTTAGTAAGCTTACTAAGCTTAGTTGGGTCGGCTTTACCTGCTGTCAAGCCAACATATTCTCACCGAAAGTGTTTTCGTGGCTCGCCACAAAAGCGACAACAAATTGCCAAATCATCAACAACAACAACAAGGACAAAGGAACTGTGACAACCATGACAAGCGGTTACTGGTGTGGCAGACATTTAGGCCGTCTGCAGCTAGTATAACTCGGCTCGGAATTTAAGCACTTGCGCTTTTTACCGACTCAATTTACGCTAATTACTGATTTTAGCAAAGGCGATAACGTTAGCGCTATATTTGCCTAGCTCTTAACTCTTATCCCAAGAGATATAACCCAGCATAAGTACATACATACTTACTTTCGTACATATGCATTTATATTCTAAAAAAATATATGACTGTGTGCTACCAACCAAACCGATGAGGAGCATTGTCAACATCAACGCTGGTTGCCCATCTGCAGCATATTTCCAAAGGCTATGTGGATTTATATTGTCATTAGCTCTTCTATATTTTTTTTTTTTTTTTTTGTGAGGTCACAACGTAAATTTTATTAAAATTTCACAAATTCGCCGCAAATTAGAAGAGAGTGTGAAAGAGAGAGAGAGTGAACAATGCGCATGTGCGCTCTTTTCTTTGTTCTCTCTTTCTGTTTGGCTAGCTCTGACCTTAAGTTGTGCTACAGCGGATGCTGTTGTCTGTTCTTCTTGTAAAATAAACAGATTACATTGAATGCAAGATGTTTGTTGATTGACAATGGACAAAATACTAATCAAAGGCAAAACCAGAAATTGTGAATTTATGGTAGACTTACTAAAAGTTGCATAGAGCTAGAATTGATACATTTCACTGACTTAGTTTTTCCAAAACCAACATTATTAAAGTTAGAAATGAATTTATGCTTAACAAAACTTTTTCAAAAACTTGTCATATATGTCCATTCGCACAACAATATCACAACTGTGTCATCCTTGGCAGAAACTAACTTAGACTTAGAGCTAGTAAACAATTTAATGGTTGAACGCTTTAAGAGCACAAACCAGAGAGCGATATATTGTTGTGAAGAGAAACTTGTTGCGGCGAATTGAGGGAAATGATATCAATCGGCTGTGCCACACGATGGCGACAACAACAGCAACGTTGTGACGATGCCACAATATACGAAGACGAATGGAATAACAACAATAAACGACAGCGACAACAGAACGAGGCTTCATCCTGATAATGGAGCAGGCTGAGGCTCGTCCGGTGCGCTGGCTGGCTGGCTGACTGGCTGACTGACTGACTGGCTGGCATGTGCATGGCACAAAATAAGTTTCAGTTTCTGTGCGACAACGACGGTGAACGCATGCAAGCAAAACGCTGCGGGTAATGCGTGCGAGCTCGATACCGAAACCAAATTCAATTCCGATAACGAATTCGATAGCCACAAAAACACCAGCGGCAATACAAAAAAAAAAAAAACAAAAAGCCGATGTCAATCGGATGCCACCAAAAACGTGAGACGCGAATAAATGGTTTTATGCATCTGCATCAATATTAAACTGTGAGTGTGTGTGTGAGTGTGTGAAGAATAAAAGTTGAGACCAACTTCTATGGAGCGCGACTAAAAAAAAAAATTGCCATAGTCGTAAATTTTGAACGTGTGAAATCGCAGGAAAAGCCTCATATCCCTGTTTGCCGGCTTGGAAGGAGATGAAATGGAAAGGACTTTTGTTGTTGCTATTTATGTTGACATCGTTGTAACTGCCGTTAGCTCATGTTGTTTCGGGGCAGTTAAGCAAAGTGCGCGACGCACGCGAATATTTTATGACATCGTTTCATATTATATTTGTGTGTATTTTTTTTTTTTGGTTGTTGTTCCCTTTGCGTTTTGTTCGCCACTTTTGAGCATTGGCAGGCGACAAAAGACGAAACGAAACCAATAAAATAAAAGCCAACAAAACGCATATATAAAATGTGTTTACGCCTACACAACGAGTTGCCCTTACTCCCCTCTCGCTCACCTTAAGTCGACTCTGTGAAGCACTCTGCCTCATTAGCAGACAGCAAATTAAGTTGTTTTAAAAATAGACCTAGAATTTCCACAGCATACAAATAATTTAACAAATTAAAAACAGCAGTCAATACAAACACCTCGACAGTGTACTAAATCGTCTTTGATCTTTGGCACAACTGATAAATGGAATAACGCGCCGAAAAACCAAATTGTGAACACAAAAACAACATGTCGAGCGACAATATATATTGTAATTTAATATATTCATAGCCTTCACAAAAGTGACAACAATTAATAGAAAACACATAAAATATCAACATTAAAATGTGACAGCTCTAAGTGGGGAGCCCCAAAGAAGCAACACCAACCACGATACCAACGGAATGATCGGTTGTGTGCACACAGTGCGTATGCGCAATTCATAAACCAATTTGTTACGCATACGTCACGTGGTACAACTCGGAAACAAGACTAAAAGCTACCATTGTTATACTGCCATGATTGTTGTATTTGTTGTAGATGCTGTTGTTTCGCCAAAAAAACTTTTGTCCTTGATTGTTGCACTAAGTAGTTGAAGACAGGCGAGAAAAGTTTTGCCCGGTTTTATAAAATAACAGCACACATCAACAAAAGTAGTGAGACAAAAGAACGAATAAAGCCAAGTGCCAAGTAACATTTTTGCTATTTTATCTATGTTTGAGCTGCCACAGAACAAAACTTTGTAACAGCAACGAAATAAAGACAATATCTTAACGAAAGAAAACGCTTTAAACTTTTGCTACTTTCTGAATAATGGTAAACGAGTAGAGTCAAATAAAGTAATGATATCACAATTTGCAATCGAAAAGTATACACAGCTAGACTTAAAGTGCAATCCTTGGGGCTGGCATTGAATTCGATCTGATGAGCATGTTTTTATGCAGTAAAAAAGGGATTTACTTTAATTTCCTTAAAAGCTTTTTGACATAGAAGAAATCCATTTACGTACGCACAAAATTGATTATTATAGTTCGCATTGATACTTTCTCAGTGATTTAATGTGAGCTAATATTGTTATACTATTCTGTAATTGCTTTCTCCCGACTGTCGTATTAAGCATGTCCACAATCATTGCGTTGAATGCAGGAAACAACCAGTGTAAATGGCTTTCAATTTAGCAACGCTAACAAACATAATGGAAACTAAACTTAAATAAGCACACAATGCTTCTGTATCAATCAAATATTCATGAACAATGCGAAGCATTGTCGCACGGGGAGCCACTAAACTGTAGCAATGCGGAAATGGCCAAATTAAGGGCAGGAGAAGTGTGTAGGAAAGGGTGCGTCATCTAATCACGGAAACTAAGCATAATGGCAAGCGTCGCCAAAGGGAGTAGAGCAGAGCTGAAGAGCTGCTGAGCAGCAAACTGCAGACGCTAGCAATTACACACAGACAAACACGAAGAGCAGGAGGGTAGAAAAGAGAAAGAGATAGGGAAATGGAGAGTGCGACAAGTGGACTTCACTTGAGCTCTCATAGCCTAAGGCAGCAATTACCAAGCCGCATACACTCTCACACACATACACCACTCTAACCATATACAGAAATGACACACAAAGAAGTTGAGTGCGTTAACACTTTGAAGAGATACAAAAGCAACAACGTTGTCCTAGCTTCTCTGCCTGCGCCTGCTGGCTGGTGTTTGCTGCTTGTACCGCTGTCTCTAATTCCATTATGGAAGTAACAGCAACAGTGGCAAGTAGCACCCCACTGAGCGGCGTCTGTTAGCGATTGAAAGCCGGATAGCAGAGCATCAGCATCGAATGCTGTCGTCAGTCATTGTGCTTTCAAGTTGACCCCCTCAATCACACAGCCTTTTGCGGCTTGTAATTAGTTCACAGCACTACTGTGTATTTGCAATTAATTAGCTTTTAATTAATTGTACACGCCACCGACAAATTTGCAAGTGTCGGGTGAAAAAGTCAATGCAAATAAAACAGCTCAAACAAATTACAAGCTTATTCTGGTCTGGCTTATCAAGACAGCTGAAGCTGATAAAAAGAAAATTTGTTGCCGAAGTTGAAGCTGCCTCAGGTTAAATTGATTGATTTCCAGCTGACAGAACGTGAATAAGCACGAATGTACAAAAAAAACCTAAAAAAAACGGCCCAGGATGGCCTTAAGATTTGTTTGGTTTCAATTTTGAGGCGTGACGAACCTTCAGGCATATTCATTCCCCCCCCCCCCCCACCAACCACCACAACCATTATCTGTCATTTGCTCCATCATGCAATCAAATACACATATTTACATAAACGTATGTGTTCCTGAGTCTATATACATTTATTTGTATGTTTTATTTTACCTTTACCTTTAGTCTGTTTTGATTATAACAAGCGTGGGCAGATTTATTTTCGGGTTGGGTTCTGTAGACGTGCGTGTCACTTGTTCCCATAAATTATGCACAAGGACAATGATAGTTCAGTTAAGGTTCTGAGTCAAAGGTTTGATTGATTTTTTTCTTTTGGCTTGAGTTGAGAGAGTTAAATGTAATTTAGATTGGAGTCCATCAAAAACTTTCACAAGCTCATTTAATACTAAGGGCTATATAAAAATAGCTTTGAAGTTCAATTTCACCATTTTACTATTCAATAACAGAATTTATTTTTAAATTCAAAATGTTGTGACGGGCATGTTAAAATATTAAACGAAAAATCCATACACTGATGCCATCAATTATATTTTTAAACGTTCTCATTGTTTCATTTGTCTTTGAAGAGTTCGGGTAAACGAATAGATTTTTTCACAATTATTTGGGTTGATCAATTTGTAGCTGTTATTAGGTGAAAATTAAAATGGAAAATTTTGCCTTCACACTAAGCGAAATGGACAGGCTAATAAAAACAATAATAAATTGAATCAATTAAAGTTTACAGAGCTGGCAAAATCAATTTGGCAAAGGCAGACAAAAAATGCTGAAAGCGCGTATGGCAAAAAGCGAAGCAACAACGAAATGGCACAAATAAAAATGAAAATGGTAAAGCAAAACACTAACAATAATATTTGGCCTTTGCAACAATGCGGCAACAACAAATAGCCATTGAAAAAGGTTAAAAAACAAACGAACGTTAAAAGATTAAACTGTCTGCCGTTGGAATTAAGTGTTTTAAATGTCATTGCGAGTGTTTAATTCATGGACAGCGGAAAAGCAGAAAAAATGTTACTGTAGTTGCTTGTGCTCAGTGTAGTTGTTGCTATTGTGTTTGTTATTCAAATAAAAATATCATTTACAGTGACGGCAAAAAGTAAGTTACAAAAAAAAAAACTCCTTTAAAACGGCGAAAAGTGCAGCCACTATAAAAACATTTAAGGCTAACAAAGTGCAAATCGATAGCGAATATACAGCAAAAAACACAGTCGGAAAACAAAAACGAGAGCGAAAGTGCAGGAGCAGGTGATAAAGAATCACAAAAAACCAACAGAGACAATCCAAGAGGCATTAGAAGAGGCGGAGAGAGAAGCCAAGAGAGAAGCAGACGGCCATTCTACATCAAAATGCTGACCCTTTCGACGCTGCTTTGTTGCATGATGGGTAAGTTGTAAGTTGGGCTAGGACACTTGAACGTAGCCATAGCCCCACTTATGTGCAAACATTTATACTATACATATATATACATCCTGTTAAAGTATGCATAAGATTATCTGCGATTGCAGGCGACAACGAACCCAAACGACCCCCAAGTTATTATTGTTGTTGCGGCAGCAGCAGCAGCACCCACTGCGAATCCTTTAAAAAACATTTGTGCGGTTCGGGCTGCGAAAAATCCTGATTTATGTCTGCCTGCTGCGCTGCACTGAAAGCTGCGTTCTCGATGTCGTTGCCATTGTCGTTGTCCTTGCCAGCAACATTGCCAATGCCAACCGCAGCACGAGCAGTAGCCGCCGGCGGCAAGAGGCAGGGGACAGGCAAACAAAAATGCGGTCGCACTCCGATTCAGTGCGCCCCTCAGGCATATCGCATAACGGGTCAGAATAAGGGGTGAGAGACCTTTTGCTAAAGGGTCTTTTTCAAATATTGCTGCAATTTAAGCTTTAACAAACGCTTTAAACGACAAAACACAAATTGCTCTTTGCACATAATTATGCATAATTGAAAAGTGTAATTAAGCCAGCGACTCGAGCAGCTCGACCGATTTGATGGGGCACAGCTTCAAGCTCAATCAAGCGTTGTAATAGTATAAACAACGGCAACAACACCAACTCGAGTTAAAACAACAACAACATGCAGCTGAAGCAACAATGTTTATGATTCTCAGCTCCTTTTAATTGCTTCCAGATGCAGGCAAGCACTAAGCCCAAGCAACCTGCTTAGCATCATAAGCCAACGTGAAAACATTAAACATATATATATATACGTATTATAACCTTTTCTGAGCTGCTACTGTTAGAAAACTAGAAGCTTGTGCGAGTGCAGTAATTGCTTTGAATGAATATTATTAAATAGCCAAATAAAGCAGGCTATAAGAATATTACCATCCAATACAGAAGCTAAGTTTACTGCTCGAAGTATATATTAAGTGGTGAAGAACCATGGCATTATCCAGATGAGGGGCCTGTAATTACTGAGCACAAAATGCATAAATATAGTTACTTTATTTATGTGGGTTTTTTGCTGCTTAACTCTCTGTGAGCAGGTTATTTTAGCCTCCTTATACTTTGCCGCTTAATAGGAATCGTACTTCTCTGCTGCTTAGCTGTAAGTTTGCTTTTCTTCAACCCACAAACTTTGAATACACTTAGGCACCAGTTTTCAATCGAATTTTGGGTTTTTTTTGTTGTGCCTTTTGTGCCATGTGTTTTTATTGCATTAATTTTTATGGTCGCTTGCCTTGAGTTGTTGTTTGTGGTGTTACTGTTCGTTATTTTTATTCTTTTGTTTTACTTTGCGTATGCCCCAAAGTAATAAAGTGAATTGGTATTCTCAAATAATTTCCATTTTAAATCCAGTCAGCAAATCCGCACGAGCCATACCTCGCACTTCTCCGTGTAGCAGTTGGCCACGCGAAGTTTCTTTGCCGAATGGTTGTTGTTGCTGTTCTTTTCTTATTCTTAGCGTTGTATTTGCTGTTTTTGTTATTGTTGTGCTGCGAAAAGTGGGCTTCATTTTCTCGCATAAAATTGTTTTGTAAAGTTTGTTGAGATTTGTTTGGCGACAGAATTTGCGTTTGTATTTGTTATCGTGTTGTTCTTTTAGTTTTAGCTTTGTACTTACTTCATTTCTGGTGTTGAATTCTATTTGCATTTGTGCCCAATGTGACAGGTCCTGCTGACGCCATCAACGTCAAAGACGCCTCAAAACTTAATTGAAATTTAGTGTAAACACAATGACAGGCTGTCGGTTAACCTGCTATCGCTCGCATCCAAGTCAAGTTACCTACGCAAAATTCTCTTTCACGCAAATTCCCATCGCCTTTAGCTTGGCTAGCAATTTGCAGAACGCTGTTTGTGTGTCAAAAGCTCGATTCAAAACACGTCAAACATTTCGCACATATCACTGAGCCTGAAGTGGAGTTGTTGCCCTCCACTCTATCAAGGATTTTTCTAACCTTGCCTGACCCGCCCAGCTACCAGTTCTCCTTGGCCAACTTGGCTGTCAAGGCAACACCAGCAATATTGTATCAACACTCCCACACTCAACACACACACACTGTCGTGAGTTTTTTGCAAGTATACTCCAATTGTTTACTTATTTACTCTGTGCATATGGAAATGAAATGGCAAATAAGCGAATGAAAAGGAAAGAAAAATTACGTTGACTCTGTCAAATGTACATAAACGACATACAAATATATATATTTATACACAAGAACATACGGGTGGCAAAACATTTAAAGAAAAGCAAACGCTGACAGCAAAACGAGCAACAATCACACGAGATCTGTCGCCTTAAAGTTAAGCAACTTCTTCTTGAGCTAATTCCTATTGTCATTATTTGCAGTACTATCAAAAATCTCATCACAATCCTGAGCTAACAATGTTGTTTAAGCTCATAATTCTGTCAGAACAGGTTGCATTTAGATGAGTCACCAAGATTTCACATAATGTTTATTAGTCAAACATACATATATAAATTTTGGCTTTATTTCAATTGCTTGGCGTATTCAAATCGTAAAGCCGATTGTACACACAATTTAACCATATTATTTGCACCCTGGTTATGCTTGGTTTATTTCAATTTCTCAATTCCTTGTTTTTTTTTTTTTTTTGATTTAAAATCTTTTTTGTACGATTTTGGCTCGTGTCTTGCAGCAATTTCAAGTTCTCGGTACTTTTCTTCATTTTGTTTATCAAAAAGCATCGCATTCAAATAAACATAAAGAAGACATAGCAAAGTAGCTTGATGGAAAAAAAAAACGATAGAAATGAAAATAAAGGGGCATGAACAAATTGTTTACGGATGTGTTTGCGTCCTTCTTCTAATCTTTGTTGTTGCTGCTTCTTTTTTGCCACAACTGCCATTGCAAAAAGGAAATGGGGGCAAAGAAGCAGAGCCGAAAATGAAAAAGGATGTAACCAAAAATTCATAACAAAATACATTTCATGGCAGTGCGAGCAACTCGTTTATCCTGTTCGGTTTCTTTCGTTTGCTCTGTATGTGCGTGTGTGTGTGTGTGTGTCTGTGGGTGTGTGTAAGTGAATGTCGTTTCTTATTGTGTGTGTGTGGCCCAAAAAGGAAATTCACTTGACTTTTGGCTAGAAAAGTTTATTTTTTACTCGTTCTGCACAGCTTCTGTGCTTGTTGTTATTATTGTTATTGTTATTATTATTATTTTGGTTGTTTTGTTTGGATGTTGGCTAAGGGCATAAATAAGCTAAGAGTCTGCTGCAGTTCGCGCCGCTTGCCAGCAATACTGCGTTCTGGCCATGGCCAAAACACTAAAAAGTGCCCAGTAGGCAGAACACACACACACATGCACACACGCACCTATGTGTTGATGGTACTTATTTATGGCAATTTGTAGTAAGTGCACGTGGCATCTATATTTATAGAGGGATGACAGCTTAATCCACGCAACATACAAATTAAATAAAAACTGCAAGCTATACTTAAAACTAATGTAGAACATGCTTTGGCATCAATATTGTAACAACTGACACATTAACCATACACTTTGTAATTCTTTAGACTCATGGCATTTCCTTTAACGATATTGAAACTCACGTTTTCAATTGTAATCGAAGGCCTGTCACACAGCCAATTGTGGGCATAATTGCCGTAGTACAGAAAAAAAAACCAAAGTTTATAGCGCACATCAACAAAGTTTTGCTACACTCATTTTGTGTCCTTAATCCCAGGTCCAATCGAATGACAGTACAAAGGACAAAACATAGCGAAACTGGCTTGATTTTATTATTACGTTAAATTGATTTTGAATTAAGTTCAATGTTTATGGTCAAATGGTTGCGTTTTTGTGTCACCAGCCTTGGTGTGGAAATACCAACGAACTCTCACATACTACTTAGTTTCGTATGTATGTATGTGTATGTTTGAATGCGGTATCTATAGGTTGGCGAACGAATAGGAGCCGCTTCTAAGCCTTCACCTATCTTCTCTATATTTGGTAGCCAGTCAGCAAGGTGAGGCTACAATTCTTGCTTTGTGCACATTATAAATCATTTGTGCTTCGATGCGTAAGCGGCATCAGCTCCTAGTAGTTGCTCGCAACCCTTTGAAGGGATAAGCCGCTGGGACCAAAAATAAATCCACCTATGCCCGGCAAGAGTGCCCAAAACGAGGTAAAAATGAAAAGCGTTCGAGAGTAATCCCCAATCGATTTTCGAGCGCATTCAATGAGTTTCCGGCCGCCATTTTGTGACTTTAAGTCGCCTTTTTGTGGCGACCTTTTTTTTTCCGTAGTTGTTTGTCATTGTTGTTTTTGTCTTTCTATTTTTCCCATATGAATCATGCATATGCTTAGGACGCTGCTCACCATGCCCGACGTAAATGAGTTTATACATTTTTTATTTATTTCATATCCATTAAGCTCAAAGCAAAATGTGTCAGTGGAGGCGTCTAATGTATTGGCTGCTGGGTGTTTGGGGTTAGGGATGCGTTTCAGACTGCTCTCTGGGCGCACATTGATTGCCATGGCAGGGCTGCTTTGTTACGATCTGTTCTGGTCTGTGGATGTGGCGTCTTGTGGTGTTATGCGATGTGGCGGTTTTGGTCTTGTCTGGTTAGATGGCGAGATGTTGCGATGGTTCCAGCGTTGAAATTTCAATTACTCAAGCAAATGATAAATGAACTTGTAGCCGCAAATTTTCTCGCCTTTTGTCTGGCGGGCAGGCAGACGAGTAGGCAAGCACGCTGAAGAATCCATTACGAAAACACGCCACAAACCGCCCACTAAGTGTGTGGGCGTGTCACTCACATATGCATGTGTTCAAAAAGTGCAGCCTGTGAAATGATTGCTAAAATCTTGCTCGAACTTTTGCCCAGGAAAAACAGTTTGCTCGGACCAAATATGCAAAAGCCTCTTCCGGGTCAACATGCATGAAGTTTTGGGTGTGTGTGAGTGTGAGGAAAGTGTTGTTAAATGTTATTTGCTGGCTGCAAAGTTGTCGTGACTTTGCAGCTTTTTGCTAGCAGGCAGCTGCTGCCGGCTGCCTGCCTAGCCACGTTAGCATTAAGTTAATTAACAGCTTAAATATTCATATGTGTGCATGCTTCAAATTAAGTTAATTAAGTGACGCATCTGGCATGTCAACGGTGCATTATGCACACACACACACACACACACAAACACACGAATTCACAAAACTTGAAGTACACTCGGCAATCCTCACAAAATTGTTGCTCTCAAGCCGTTGGAATTTCATTTCCGCTTTGCCAATTCATAGGTGTGTTATTTGATGTTGTTGCTGTTGTTGGTAATTGTGTTGAGTCCTATAATGCATCAATGTAGCTTTGCCAGTTACTCACTCAGTCATTCAGGCAGTCAGCCACTATAAACATACATTGACATCAACTTAATTGCATTTCATTCATTGCTAAGCAGCAGCAGTAGCTGCTGTTGCCTCAGCATCTATGTATTGTACCTAGGTGCGGCGCAGAAATGTATGATGGGGCTCTGCGGAAAAATGGTGTGAAGTTTCATTTCACTTCAGTTCAATTCGCTGATGTGGGTGTTATAAAAAGCAAAATGCAAACAGAAAGAGAAACCACATACAAAAATGTAATGCAATGCTGAAGGAAGGAATCGGAAAGCTGTGGGAGAAGCTCGAGACTGTCAAGTGAAAGCGGGAGAGAAAAAAAGGCAGCCTGCCACTCAAAAAGGCAGCGAACAGATGCCCTACAACAGTCAGCAAACAATGGGAGCAATGGCTAAAAAAGGGCTAAGGATAAAACATAACATTTCGAAAAGTTATTTGTCTTTTCATTACTCGCACTTAAAGTGTCTAGAAGTTCTTCGTGCAGATCGAGCTTTAAATTGTGTCAAAAATTACAATTTTCAAACAATTTATTTGTTATACAATAATATAAAAAAACCATTAACAATTTAAGTGCTGAAACAATATTTGTTTCTATTTATTAATAATGTTCACTCCATTTGCTAGAATATCAAACGCTACCACTGTAGCTGTTAGTTGGCACTAGGCACTTATGCACTCCCTCTTTCAATTTCTCGTTTCCTTTTGCATTCAACTAGCGCTGCTCATTGCATTTGGTTTCGACGCGCGCCATTGCCGGAATGGCAAAAATTGAGACGTCACCGTCATTTTACCGCACCAAACGGAAGCACTAGAGAACAGAGTTTAGGTTGAAATGGATGGAAAAGAAAAAATAGAAAAAGAAACTTTTTAATTGAATTGTATGCTGCACAGCTTCAATTGCAAGTAGTACGTTTTGTGGGAGGGAGGGTTCGAAATCCGTCTACGATTCAGCAATAGTTGGTTTTTGGCTAAATTCAATAGAGTCAGCTGTCAGTAGTGAGAAAAGATTCAGTTTCTGTTTTAGCGCATTGAGCACGTTTTCCTTGTTATCAGCCGAACCGAGGCGTTTGTTCTTCAAAACTTAGATGCCACATCCGCTGCGACTAAATGCGCGTGCTAAGATCCAAAACAAGCAATGTAAACACTTACGACCGCACAGCTGCTGCTTCAACTGGGAGATCTGCTTGGCGTCGGCAATTTTTGCAGCTTGTGGTTGTTTTTTTTTTTGTTGTTGGCATTCCTGCTTCTACTTTTTTTATTGCTTTTATTAACACAAATATTAATTTTTCCGGTACAGCATGTGGCATGTGGCAGTCTTGTTTAGCTAACGCCATCGGCAAACAGCTTTGCCTCCACCTCAAAATTCTTGGCACGCCCTTACCAACACAATTCGTTTTTCTTTGTGTATGTGTGTGTGTGTGTTATGTTTATGTTGGTGTTTGCATGTATCTCATTAAAGTCAAAGGCGCACAGCACGCACTTCAATTTGCATGCACAAAGCTTTGAAATGTCCATAGCTTTTTGGGCTGCAAACGATCCTAAACAGACATTGCCTGCCTGGACTATGACTTCATCCTTGGACATTCTTTTGTATAACTTAACAGTATGAAGCAGCAAAAAAAATCTCATCACAAAACTGATTTCATTCCGTCAAATGCATTTGGGGGCTCTGTTGCTTTAAATGTTAAAGCAGCGGCAATGAAAGTAACGATGTTCATTAACACAAGAAAAACAGAAAACTTTACAGTTACGACAAATTGAAATGGTGTGGGTTTGTGAAAGTGAAAGTGGGTGAGGATTGTGTGTGAACAGAAAATGGAAACTGCACCTGACCCAATTCAGCGATGATTCGCTGTACAAGAGACGATGAATGAGCAGCTGATGTGAAAGGTAAGAGAAGGCAACACTTTCAATACATTTTATCAGCAAATAATTATCAAGGGCCTTATCAAGCTGATTGCGAGCAAAGGAGATTGAGAATCGAATTTTGTTTTACTCAATACGGATTTTAATTTAATTGAAGTTGTTCGAGATTTGGAGCAGACAGCTTGAAAAACACTTAAAAACCTTTCGAGTGGCTGAAATGAATACAATAAATAACAAAGGGCTTACATAAAGTGCAGGATAGTGCTATTTACAGTTGAATGATATTGTTGTTATCCCTTTGTTTTCTTAGTTCATGAGCAAAAAAGATGAAAAAGATGTATAAGAATAGTGTCATACATCATACAAATACACATACAGATACACATACGTATATCCTGTTCTTGTTCTTATAGTTTTTTGCTGCAAGGTTGCAGCCACAGCTGCCTTCATCTAGGACTTGCTCTTGGCACACAATTGCCGAGAAATGTTTTTTGTATTTCTGGCTCTGGATGCAGCAGCAGCAGCAGCAGCAGCAGCAGCTTGTTTTGTGAAGAAATCTCTTCAGGCGGCATTGCCATACCATACATGCGAGCGTCCATCGCACGGCTGGCTGCCTCTTTGGCCGCATCCTTTTTGCTCAGTTGAAACGCAGCTTGGGATTTCCTGCAGTATTTTTAAATGCATTTCTGCCTCGCTCTCGTTTTTTCTTTTCTTTGTGCTTCATCCATCCCAGGGCTGTTTTAGTTAGTTTGCCGTGCGATTGCTGGGCAAATATTTTCTTAATTAGTTGGCACTGAGCTGCCTGAAAAACTTGGCAATTTCGCTACGGCTTCTGCTTCTGATTCTGCTTCCGTTTCTGCTTTTTTGTTTTAGCCTGGCTGACCAACTGTCAAGTGTGAAAAATTGCAACTCAAATTGCAGTACAAAATGGCTTAAAGAGCTCGTTAAAAGTCACGCAGCGTATTGCTTAATTTATGCGTACAAAAACACAAATTATATTAATTACAATTGCAGCGCATGGCAGCTACAGTCAGGAAAAAGTTTAAAGGGGGTGGGGTCAACAGTGCAGTCCACAGCACGAAATGTCAACCAGCTAAACATAAAATATACAACAGCAGCAACAACAACAAAAGCTAAATCAAGCCAGCAAACTCTTAACTTTAGCCCCTGAATTTGGAGTAACTTTCCCCCAAGTGCGACATAAAAAAATTGCATAAAATTTGCATGTCAAAAGTGCGTCGACTCTCATTCCCACAACAACTCGTCCTCGTGGCAGGACTCTCCACTCGTCAACAGTCTTGTTGGCAACAGCCTTCTGGGCTTCGAGCTTAACCACAAGCGGTAAAATTTTTGCAATCAACATAACAATTATGTGCTGTTTGTGGCAGCGTGAAGGGAAACTGGGAAACGGGGAAACAGGGAAACAGGGGGACGCAAAACAGATTGTCAAATTCTTAAACGGAAACATGTCGCTGTACAGATTTGTTTCTTGTTTGCATATTAAAAATTCCTCTCTGCCATATGGTTTAATAGTGCATTTAAAATTTTTAAAGCCCACGCAGCTAATTGTGTGTAAGCTATTTATACGATTCACAGTTTTTTCTTTGTAATTTGTTTGTTGCTTTTGGTTAACGGGGTGTTTAATGTCGTGTCGCATAAATGTCGAAATGCTGTGGCTGCTGCGGCACATGTTTGATTTGATGCCAGACAGCGCGCTGATGCGAACTGTAAAAAAAGAGTGACTGTGCCCGTTGACTCGTCTGGCTGCTCTGCGACTAAACAAGATAAGCGAAATGTGAACAACACGCACAGCAAATGTCAAAGCGTATTTAATGAGCACCCGAACCCCAACCGCTCTTTCACTTGCCTGCATCGAGCACCCCCTGCACCCTTGAATATTTGCAGAAAATCACAAAATCAGTTGGCAAGAAATCAGATTGAAAGTTAGGGGGCAACCGCGGCGGCGACGACAAGGCATCATCGACGATGTTGTAGCGAATACTGATGCGGTACGGACCGTTTGTGGTAGGGAACACAAAGACTGGCGACAACAAAAACAACAACAAGCTGTAGATAAAGCTAAAGCATATGCCGCGATGCGTGTCAGAGACTGTCGACTGTCGGTTATCCCTGGTGCTGCATATCGAGCGTGGCAGACACAGACACAAAACATAAGGAGACGCCACGAATGAAGACACTGATGGAGCTTATGCTAACCTGACAGCAACTAGGTGGCATAGACAATGTGCTCGGCCGCATGCCACACAAGTGAAACAAATTGTTCACGTTGCGACCTTTGCGTGTGTGTGGGTGTCTGTCTGTATGTGTGTGTGTGTGTGTGTGCTAATGCGGTCTTAGGTAGATAATACCAATTGAAAAGTTTCAATTCTTGTGAAATGTAAATTTGAACCGTTGCCGACCCTGAGTTGAGCTCAAATTTAAATTAGTAGGCTGATGAAATTGTATTTACATTTGTAATGAAAGAGCATAAAGTTACGGAAAAATTCGCTTAACCAAAACCAGAAGTAAACAAGAGAGTTTTTTTCAGATTAAATTACATACCGCGGCGCATAATAATACCCAAAAACATTTGAAAAGCCATTCACAACTTTTATGTGTAGTTAAACATACGTATCTAAACAAAAGCTGAACACTTTTACAAGCATAAGCATTTGCCTTAGACAAACTTTTGGATATTTGGCTAGTCTGAGGTCTATCCCTGCCCCTTGTGCAGGTACATATTTGCTTTTCGCTAGTTGCACGTTGCCATAGCCACAAGACTTTTCATTAATGCAAGTGCTGCACGCTTTACACATGCACACACATATATTTAAAAGAAAACTAACACTCACACATGAGCATTCAACACGCGCCTCAAGCATTGCTGTACGTGCCAAAAACCATTGCATAAGCACAGGCGGACGACAATGCAAAATAAATAAGGTAAAAAGGGACGGCGAGCACAATATTTTCTTTTCTAGCTCCCCAGCGTGCGGAAACGACAAACAAATCTCAGCCTTCGCATAGAGTAAACTTTCTACTGCGGAAGACAAAATACCCTTGCATACAAGTTAATGGACTTGTAGTAGCATAAGAAACCAAAAATAAGTCAAAATGTTATAGCAAAATCGTAGCAGGTTATCCCATCCGCATTAAATTGAGCCACGCTGTTTGGTCCTGCTCATAAGTAGATATGCAGATAGCACATAAGAACGTTTGGCTTACTTAAGACAATGCCATAATACTCGATGCCAGAGTATTAGAAAAAGCTTACTGGCGCCAAGTGCTGGCCATAAATGTGGGATAGTCTTGTATTCATTCAGTACAAATGGATGATATTGGCATTGCAATGCGTTTAGCAATCAACTCACGACTCTGCAGATGAAGTCGCAATGGCAGTACACTGAAGCACTGCTGAGTTTTTTGCCACGACTTTGGCTTCAATTTGGCATTGCGCATACGCCGCGTTGCACATGGAGCAGTTGATGGTGTTGCTGCTGCTGCTGCAACCAGTTGGCAACCAACCGGCAGGCAAACAGCAAACTAGCAAACTGGCAATGGGGCGTGTGTTAATAATGCGTGACATAAACTGAAGCTCAGGCAGCTTCTCAGTTGTTTGGTTGACTGCTCGATGCAAGGTGGACGTGACAAAACGAATTGAGTTGAGCATTTTAAGTGACAGAAGCGAGGCGAAGCTAAAGAAGAAATGGCAGTCAGTATTGCGACAATGTCATTGTTTTATTGACATCCTCATCCGCACATATCCACATACATTTACAGGCACTTGCACACACACACGCAATAAACCTATGCCTGGCTGCCATTTACATGCATAACATTTAAATTTTTGCCTTAAAATATGCAAATAAATGCTGCAAATGGCAAATGGGAAGAAGCCAACAAATTCAAAACTCCCACTGACACCCTGCATAATTTCAATGTGTATGTGTGGGAGAGTGTGCTTGTGAGTGTGTGAGAATTTCAATTTCCGCTTTGGCACACACACACAGCCACTGTGATATGAGTGTGTGTAAATGTACTAAGCTCACTGCCAATTGCCGCCAATCAAAAGAAAACCAAAGTCGAAGGACGCTGTTGGCAACGCGTTGCTGATTTTTGAGGAAATTAAATGAAATTGATTTTAACCCCAAGTGTGAGAGTTCAGTTCGTATGTATGTATGTACATATATATACACGTATTCTTAACATTCGTAGTGGCATACTAAATAACTTTGTGTTTATTTCACTATTTAAATATGCGCACAACGTCTTAAATTGAAATTGACATTCGAAGGAGCCACCAGAGACAGAAACCAAGATATTTATATAGATAGAGGAGAAAGGAGGGGAACACATGCTTGTGAGTTATATTAAAGCTTGTGTCCTTTGCATCGCTTAATCTCCGTAAAAATAATTACAAACTGCAATTATTAGCCTTGACAGGGAAGGTACTGAAAAAGCGATACCAAAGCAAATCCAATTAAGTGAAAAGCAAGTGTAAGCCGATGCTTTTCTTTTATCTTCTTTTCTTCCCTGTTTTCATTTCGTCTCTTCCTTAGTCGTTCAGTTAATGCGCGCTAAATGGCAACAACTTTGCTATTAAAATTGCAGTAGCGGACGCAGACACGTCTTGCACCTGAGAATGATTTTTGTTGGACTCAGACGCGAGTTTGTCTCTTTTCTTTCTGTTGTTAGAGTGACATTTTTCTTGCTGCTCGACCATAAAGCTTAAAATGAAATTGGCTTCAGCAATAAAAATAATTATAATAATTACGGTTACAAATGTCTAATGAAACTACAGATTTTTGCATTATAAAGAAAACTGCTTACAAAGCTTAGACTTACAGACATGACTGTGGCATTGGCCTTTGCTGTTGCTTTCATTGCCTGTAACTGTGGATTGTAACTGTTGCACCATTGCTGCTTCTGCTAATGCCTGGTGGTAAAGGAGAATGCATGAGAGACACAACCAGTAATTGCCATGCGAGGGTCGCATTAGATTTCTGATCTTTCGAGCACTTGTATTCCCTTCCCAATGTTTTTTTTGTACTGCCCTCGCATTTGGTTGAGCTTAAAAACATTGTGCCATTTAATGAAAGTTCAAAACTGTTCCTTGTTGTCAAGAAAACTATTTCAATTGAGGTAAAAAAATGAACGGCAAGGCCATGGCGGCATTTTCATTTCTCTTCCAACCATCATCTTATCTTTTTTGTACGCTTCTGTGTCTTTTCATGAGTTGCAGTTGTGATTCACAAAAAAGGCTTTTCTCTTTCTTTTTTCTTCTCGTGTTTGCTGTTTAAATTGCAGCATGAAAAGAATTTTTGAGCTCACATTTCAGTTCTCATCTTTCTTTTTCTACCTCTTTTTTTTCTTTCTTTCCTTTTAAGTTTTATCCATTTTTTGTTTGCTTTGCGGGTGTCAAGTGTAGCAAGTCGGGGCGGCGAGCCCTTCACTTGAGCAGTTTGTATACCTTTGCCATTGATAGTCGCCGAACAAGAGTCAGCTTTATTATCATGACATTTGAACCAATAACGGCTTGTTGCTGTTATTGGGCGTCTGTTTTTCTAAGTGTTGGATTATGTGCTAAGCTGTGTAGGCAAGACTTAGCCTTGCTCGAGTAAGCACGAACAGCTGCTTTGGCCAAAAACAGTTGTCGCAGCACCACTGTCATAGCTGGCCAGCTATAAAAGCCACTACACAATGGCAATCAACTAACAAACACTGAGCAAGATGCAGCAGTATTGCAAGCACCTACTTGCCGCAGGTTTGCTGCTGTTGCTGCACCATGTCCATTGCCAAAACGAGACTAGCAACTATTGTCAGAAAGGACTGTGCCCGCCGCTTAAGAGGCACATTGGCTGCAAGAACAAAGGGGTGAGTAGGAAATCAGCAACTTGCTAATATAGATATTATAGAACAATCCAAGCACAGGAGCTGGCCAAAGTGTGTCCGCCAAATGTGTTGCTCCTGAGTCTAACACAACATCAGCCACTCATCCTTAACCAGCACAATCTGCAGCGTAATTTACTTGCCTCGGGCAAGTTGGGTACCTTTAAGGTGCCCGAAAAAATGGCTTTAATGCAGTGGAATGATGAATTGGAACAGCTGGCTCAGCTAAATGTTAAGCAATGTGCGCCGGTTTATGATCCATGCCACAACACATTGGAGTTTTATAACTCCGGACAAAATGTTGCAATGAAAAACGTTAGCAATCCTGTTGCAACGGATGAGGAATTGCTGAAGGACACTATTGATGGCTGGTGGGATCAGTATAAGAACATTTCCCAACAGCAAGTCGAACACTTTCCCAAAGATCCAAAACTAATCGAGTGAGTAAATTTCGAACAAAATGAAACATTCTTATCGATCTCTCGCCACTCTCTCGTCAGGCCCATTCGCAACTTTGCAGTGATGGCGCGCGATAACAACACTCATGTGGGTTGTGCAGCCATTAAGTTTGCCAAGGGACAAACGCAACTCTTTCTAATGGCCTGCAACTATGCCAGCAACTTTGTGTCAGAGCATTCCATATATAGAGAGAGAAGTTTGAGCTGCCAGACTGGCTTTGACAGAACCTTTACAGCATTGTGCAAGGCTGGCGAGCAATATAGAGATATTGAGCCACTGGAGCCCAACAAGTGGGGAAACTGAATTAAATACCTTAATAAATAAATACACATTAAATACCCATTAAAAACTATTGTAAAGCCAGCAGCTTTATATAAGCTGGGTGCATTAATCTTTCAAACGATCTGGTCTGGTCTATTAAACATGTTGATTTGTGTGTCAAGCTGTGAGGCAACCATATATCATCGCCATTATGACACCCCTTCTCTTTTCCATCTACCTACAGATGAAGGCGGCGGATCTGTCTCATCACCATTCACATACAATTAACATTGGGGGCAGCCGCTGCAAAATATGATACTTGTTGTTTCTGGCTCGAGCACGATGCGACGTCGACAAGTTGGCGTCTAATTTTAACGTCAATATACGAAATGTAAAAACGTGTCTTCATCAGCTCGCCTCAGCTCGCTATCTGCTGCTGTTGTGTCCGTCCTTGTCTACATAGTCAACGTCCCCACCTTGCGATGCTTCACTTCTAGCTTGCCCCCACAAACTGTTTTAAGTGCCTATTAATAATGTTGGCCTGGCTGAAGCACTTTTTTCACTATTGCTGTTGTTGTTCTTCGTCTCTGTCTACAGCTTGCTTTGGTTTATTTTTAGTGCATATCGTTAGCAACCAATCCTCTTGCGTTCTTTGGAGTTTAATATGCCGTTATGTCGTCAAATCTCAGGATCATTAAAAAAACAACAACAACAGAGAAACGAAAAACAACGCAAATTAAGTGATTCTACTGCTTTGCTTTTGTCACATCAACAGAGAAATGGAAATCGTCCTAATGTCTTTTACATAAAATATAGCACCAATTACATTCAATCCCTGACTTTGCCAGGTAGCCAAAAACCTAAAAACTGTGCCCAAACATTGCATAATGCATGCTAGTATTAAATAACTTTATGGGTGCATTCTTCTTGTTAATTATGTTGTAAATTTGGGTGGGCAAATATATAATTTGCTATGCCAACGCTCATTAAAAACATGTTAAAACATAGCCATCAGATTTTGTGATGTGCATAAAAACATTCTAATAAACAGTTTAATATTGTAAACGAGAACGAGGGCGCTGTATGCATAAATTTAATTTCACACAGTTTGCCATTGCACCGACATTTGGGCATTTAATGACATTAATTCTTTATAGGAAGATATACGTGTTTTTCATATACATATATATTTTTAATTGCAGACTAAAAACTAATACTCGATATAAGAGCTTTAAAGCGCAATCAAACTGTTATTACTGGTTATCAGAATATTTTTATAAAAATAAAGTTAATTATATTGCTTAATTATTTCATACTGTCTAAACATAGCTTCACTCTTTGCCTATTTATTTATTTATATGCATATAAATATCTGTGAAATTATGTGCTGTGGTTGTTGTACAAATTATATGTTGCAGTAGTGGGAGGGAGAAAACAAAAAAAACTTTTATTTATGCGTTTTAAATGGGTGTCCCACGACGCCTTTCACATTTTATTGTTGACGTGATTTTCGGGGCCATAGGCCTACGCCTGCTCGTAAAATATAAATTAATGCGCGAATTATAGCAAACAAAATATGGCATTGGTTCTATTTTGGCTTTTTGTTGCGTAAAATGTGGTCGAGTTTAAACAAGTTAGTTTGATACGAGCATAAATAACAGAGCTGAGAACAAAACATGCATGATTTAGTGTGGCCCAAAATGGACGCTATTTGAATGTTTAATGAGCACTCAAATGTGTCAACAAGCCAAATGAGAATTAATTTAATTACGAGTCGGACAGCTAGACACCCCAAGCCAAATGAAAAGTGAGCTATCATTACTTTTGAACTTGCGACGAAATATCTTTGAAGTTGTCTTGGCCGTAAAATGTATCTATAAACAGCAAAGAGCTTGGCAAATGTCAAAATATGTCTAAAAAGGCAATCAATAGTTGCCCCAACAAATTTGGGGGGCCAACAAAACTTTTGATTTATAAAATTTGCGCTAAAAAATACAAATGCTATTTAATGACATTTCTTGTTTGAGCCATATCGTAAACAAATTCTCAAACAAATCCGTAGAGGACTATGATTTATCATCCAACTGGAATTCCCTGAACGTTTTGACATTAAAGCGGCCGCAAATGTGCTATTTTGCCTGTCCCATGCAAATATCAAATAGGGTATAATAAATAAGCCGAACAAAACTTTGGCCATGTTGGCGATCAGCAAAAAGGATTGACAAGTTTTTCATTTTATTTTTTTTGTAACTTGTCTTGAGCTTATTTTTTTTGGCAATTCAAAATGAAAATTACCAAGAGATTTGGTCAACCTTAGGCTCATTTGGGTAACTACCACTTATACCCATGTGAGCATGTGTTGGCCACAAACTTAACATTTGGACCACAAAACATCCCATTGCCGGCTCATTTATTTTATCGCTGCGTCGCTTTAACTTATTTCTCTTCATTATATTTTATATGCAGCCAGAAAGCCATCCCAAAAACAACAAACGACCGCTTTTGTCAATCAACGCAAATGCTACGTTTGTTTGCCCATACAATTTGATATGCTTTTACATACAAACATATGTGCTTGGGTGAACATGGGCACGAAATGCCAAATGGTTGCCTAATCTGGCTATCAAACATGCGAGACCCGTTGTGCGTTTGGTCGCCCGCTCATTTGCAGTTCGTCAGTTCATTTCTGGGAGCTTAGCGTACAGTTCATTAGCGCCGCCCAGAACTTGGCTTATTAATCCTAAAATCCCTAGCGGAGCAGGCGCCAAGACAAAAACCCAGAAATGACCGCCTGTCGCCAGTTGACAGTTATCATTAGGTTCTAGCATAAACAGCAAATTAAGTTTTACTGTTTTATATATGTAGTTGTATATAAATTCGCCACTCACCAGCTTGTTTAAGGGTCTTTCCCTTCTAGGTTGCGAACTGGCAATATATTCCATTGTGCTGTGGCCTGTGTAATTTTTGCTGGTCATTCTATTGACATTTGATTGTTTGGAACGAGCTGTGTGTGCTGTTTGCTAAGCAAATTAATTAAACATTATTCTGGGCGGTTAATAGTATCTTGATTATCTTGCTGCAATGGGTATATTACTCAAACATTTGTGTATAAACAAAGAATATTAGAATAGCAATCGTTTCGACAAAGTGTTCAATTAACGTTACTAATAGTAATTATTTATTGTTAGAGTGATAGCTATTTGCAAATGTGGCAGAGAGTAAATGCATTAAATATGCATGTTCGTTTTAATATTTAACAAGTTAACAAGTAGAATTAGTTGAAAAATATTGTTAGTTCAATTGAAAACTTTTTCAATTGATTTTTTATTGATTTTGAGGAATTCTCTTTATTCTAAATTGAACTCACTTTGCGCACCGCTTTCATGTTTGACTCGCTGAATGCAATTCATTTGATTGATTGTGTTTTGTTGTGAGACCGCTCGTAGCGCAAATTGTGCGGCAAACATAATTCAATTAACGCCTGGTCAATGGATGCCCAGCAAATATAAACACACACACCAGAACAAACAACTCCATAGACTATGCCTGGGCGTTATTGGATGGCCAAGCAAATGGCCGGAAAGTGGCGTCTAACAATTTTGCAATGTCCGCCGACGAACAACATCAAACAGAAAATATTTGACGCTTTTAGCTTTTCTCCCCCAATCTCTGTCTGCTTGTCTAGTTTTGATATGCGAATTGTGCAAATATTTTTGCTACAAATTGTGTAGTTCAATAATATTTGATGTTGAATTATACTCTAAATTATATTAATTTTTTGATCAGTGTTGTATGCGGTATTATTTGAAGCAACGTGTGAATTATTTGTACAATGTGATAAGTGAATTTTTTGTTATTTTTTATTAGCCGTGAAAGAGAGACTTTAATTAATAAATAATTTTATTTAATTGGCAGCTGTTGTTGCTCTGTGTCCATTGTCCATTGTGGCATGTCAAACAAATATTGAATTTAAAATTATATCCAGCTGAAAGCCGTTGCCTCGACTACAAGCACTTTTATGCTTGAGTAATTGGAAAATCTAATTAGCATTTCTCGGTTGGTCGGTACCACGCCCATAGATGCCATAACTTAAATAATAATTGCCTAAATAAACACGACCAACAAAGTACATTATTAATAAACATCAACTGTAAAAAAATAGAGAACAACAATTTTAGGGATATTCTTGGTTTTAAAAACTTGACATGCAATGAAGCGCACACGCAGAGCAGGCAACTTTAGTTGGGGGTGACAGTTTGCATGGGGTCGGCCACCCTTTTACATTCACATCCGTTTCCGTTCGTTGCCGTTGCACATTATTCACATGTTGTCGTGCTGTTTGTGACCGGCTGACTTCCTTGCATGCACTTAATAATAACCGAGCTCTGGTCATCGACATCGGCTTTAACATCGGGTCATAGACAATGCGTTATAGTATCTTTTGGCTTGCGTTGTCAATTATGCATTTGAAATCAAGCGAGTAGTTCCTAGAAATGTTTAGCCCATATTGATTTTAAGCCTTATTGACACACATTTGCATGCTAGCAGCGCAAAGATAATTAACTGCAACATTTTATTTAGCCTAATCAAATACGCCATCATGTAATATAAAAAATTTGTTGTCTGCGAGTGAATTACAGCCACAGTGCAGTGTATTTTCTTTTTTTCTTTATTTTACCAAAGTCAACGGTTTGTTGCTGTTCCAGTCGTTACATTCATCAGAAATGCACGCAGGCAGCTGCACACAAGTTCAATTACAATTTGATTTGCAAATGACTCGAGAATCATGACAAGTAATTCAAGTTGAAAAAATCGAAGAGCTTGCAACTGCGAAAGATGCAGAAAAAAAACTTGGCTTATGCGTAAAATAGTTTCAGACTTTTAAGCTTTGTTGAATATTCACATTGCTTTAATGTAAATTTTGCCTTAAGGCCATGACAATTAATAAATTATTTATTTTAAATCAATTTTGATCATTTCTGCTCTTGAAAGCTTCAAAATTTCAAGAGCTTTCAATAAGATGATATGCCTGTAGGCAATAAAAAAAGTGAAACATTAAATAGGCGTTTCTCATAAATAAAACCGCTGAAAATTGGGTTAAAAATTAACTACACCAAATTTAAATCAACTGCTTGGAGGCCCACAGGACCTGGCATCGGCATTGCTGCCTGTCAGCGAGTCCTGCCACCGCCGGGACTCGTAAAAAATCGACTCGTTGCCGATGCCTGCCGGCCTGCCTGCCTGCTTGCAAGCCGTAAATAAAGCCCCACAAACATTAATAACTCCCATTGGGTGTGTTAACAGGCAATGACCAAAAGAGGGCAGGCCTAGCACGGATTTGGACTACGCTTTTGTTGCTGCCCCTCATCCATTCTTTTCCCTTTACTTCGTAGCTAGTCTGCATAAATTGCAGTAAAAATGGCACACAGAAAAAAAAAGCAACCTGGCCATGTTGTCGTTGTTGTTTGTTGTTGCTGTCTATGAAAAACGATGTGCAACAAAAGCAACAAAAGACGAGCAGGTAAAAAATGGCGCATACGTCAGGTGCGCCCCTGGCCCGAGAGTGCTGCTGCTGCTGCTAGGCAAGCAACGTGTAATGCATGTAAGACAATCATTTTGACAAGGCAGCGGCATGCAGCAGCAACACCAGCAGCAACACCAGCAGCAGCCTTACTGTGTTTACACTCCTCCACGCCCACCAACGTTGTCTGGCACCAAGTTACTCATTGGCCTGTCTCTCGCCTGGCTGCCTTTTGATTATTATGCACTTTGATACTTATCTTTAATTGAGGTACATAACATTTCCCTGAGAGCTCCTGAAAGCATTTGTTTTTTTTTTTGTTGCATATATATTTTTTGTATTTTACGCTACGCTTAACCGAGAAGCATTTTTTAACGTGTTGACTTTCTTTTGGAATTTCACTGAACAAATTTACCAACGATGCTTCAATGTTCTGTTATGGTGGGAAACATCCTTATGTAAAGCGAAGTAAAATCACTTTAATTTCAAAAAAATAAATTACTTACTGCATTTACATACAAAAGAGTATTACAGTATCGTTGCAATTACATTGCTTGTTTTACTTAATGCGTTTGCTTTTTGTATATTTTTTTTCTTTTGTCATGGCATCGGGTTTGCTTTTTAAATATTGAAGACCATTAAACAGACAACCGTTTACTCACACACACACACACACACACTCTTTAATAGACACAACGCCCCACACACACACACACAAATAGCGTACTAAGCGTTTTATGGCCATTGTTGCCATTGCCAGCGCAGGGTTCTAGTATGAGCTTAGCTCATAGTTCAGGATGGCGTACGTGCAATGTGCCCTTCGCGCTGTTGTTGTATTCGTGTGCGCCTTGCACAAGTTCGTCGGAATCGTTTTGTCGTTAGACGTCTGCAGCGGATGCCAAAGCTAATTTTGCATGAAATGAGTCCCCAACCTATGCGTCAATGATTCATTATGAACCGTGGCAAAGGGGCTGGCACCGGACAAAGCCACAAACTGCACAACACGGCATATGCAAATGAGCAATGAGTGTGGCCCCTTTAAGGGTTACGGTTCATTCTCACTGACTCTTGGACTCTCTTGCCCCTTTGTGTTATGTTGCTCTGGTCATCGGTGGAGGCACTGACCACGCTGTCACACACCGAATCAATCATAAATTGTCAACGGCTGCGTTTTCTGCACCCCGCACCAAAAATCCGTTTGTCCCTGTCGTATGCGTAATAATATTCAAGCTGCTATTGTGTTGGAATGAATGCCCATGGTTCATGTTTGACAGCAAACTTAATTGATTTATAGCCAAAATTAAATCTCGTTAGTGTTTGCACACAAATAATAGAAAGAGAAGCGTGTAACGATTTTCTCTTTAATTAGGGCCATAAATACTGTTTAATGTTCCTTGACCTTTATTTCGACTGACCACGTCTATTATCCAGCTACCAATTGAAGCTCAACTTAGTCAATGGTCAGTGCATATAGGAAAGCTCGTATATAAAGCTTGCTGACTGCATACCTATTTGTTGTGTTGCTTTTAAGACGAAGGCGTCGAGCCACCTGCCAGTTATTTACCGGTTTTATACATGCAATACGCATATGCTGAACACAAGCCAGTGAAGCGCTGCTGCTGCTGCAATTTGCAGTCACTTCGAGTGGAGTGTTTGCCTTGCACACTCTCGTTCCACTCGTCTGAATGGCCGGCTGGCCAGCAGCACATTTTAATCCTGTCAAAGGCGCTCTTGTAGTGCTTTGGGGCCATCACTCTTAAAGTTTCATGGAATTTAGTAGTAGCCTAGCAGCACAGTGGCATACAAGCACAGCAGCATGCGAAATGCCCCAGGCTCATTGGCTAAACGACACTTGGCTGCTTGAGTAAACAAGACTATTGACGCAAGCAACGAGAACAAAATTCATTTGCATTGTACCACAGCAATGGTACGCTTTAAAACATTCTCGTATTTTGCTCTTGAGAGAAATGCCGTTTGAGGTGATCAATTTAGTTTCAAAAAATTTCCATAAAGAGACTAAAGGAATTTTCTTCTTTCCACAATCATGAATATTAAATGTGTGCCACTTTAATTCAATTTTTCGTTTGGAATTGTGGTTAGGTGTACTTTTCTCCTATACTGCTCCATATTTATTTTGTTTTTCCTGCGGCTTATAGTTTGTGGTTTTTCAATTGTCAACTTTTTTCTGACATTTTTGTTATAACTTTGTTCATTTGTTATGCCTGTTTCAGATGTTTCCGTTGTTTTTTGTTAGCATTGTTGCTAGCATTACTTCAGCTCTAAAAAACTTGTACTCTGTATTTTTCTGCTCTTTTTATAACGCCTCTCAATTTGACATAACCAACTTTATGAGCCTCTTAACTTGCCAGCCAGGGTTTTTTTATTTGTAGCGCTCCCAGCCTTTTGGCCCAATGAATAATTTCTGTTTACAGCTTTTAGCTGCCATTTCTCTTGTGTTTTGGTTTTTTTTTTTAGCCAAGCGTAAACACTAGACCACTTCATCGTCAACACTCTCTGTTCATCATAAAGCTATTGCGTTTTCGTTACGCAAATGCCGGCGCTGACGCGTCGAGTAATTAGTAAATTAGCCCCTGCCAGCGGACCATAAATGAAAAGCACAACAACCAGTTACAACTGTAACAATAACAACTGAAACTGAAACTGGGACTCCATAAGAGGCACACTTGACGAGTCAGCGAGGCATATGCAGCTACCTGCCACCGACACTTGAGCCCTGGCACAATGTGTTTGTCATTTGCGCGTTTTTAGTTTAAGTTACACGAGGAGCACGAAACGAAAACACAAAAGTCCAAAAACTAACAACAAATGTAAATAAAACTGGGTCCTGCGTGTGTTCTACATGTGCGAGTTTGCGAGTGTGCAAATGTTGTGTCATCCTTTGAACTTAACGACAATTAGTATGTATTAAGGTGGAGTTTGGTTAAGGCCGTTTCCTGTTTCCGTCCTGACACATTCTTGAGCTCGTGTTGGCGCCATTAGCAATGTCCTTGACAGGAACACGAGTCTCCAAGTGTCATTGCCCTGCAGGTGGCTTAGTGCTAGTGTTGTTTATCTTCGTTCGAGTATTCACCCAAAATTGCCATCAAGTCTCGCGTTTAATACACCGCTGGCTATTCACAAAGCCGCTCGGATGGCAAACAACGCATGAAGAAATATTTTTTCATTATGAACACTGTATGTTGTACAACGAGAGCAAGTGTGTAATATGTATATGTTTTGATTTGTGTTCTTATCTGTTTTGCAGGCCTAACATTGTGCTACCAGCGGCAATCTGTGAACAACAACAACAACAATCACAATAATGCGGATTCAAAGCCAACACATTTGCCACCATTACATTATCCGCATGGCCACAAATGGAATGAGCCCTACTTCGATCTGACAATGCCAAGGAATATTACGTCCCTTGTGGGAAAATCCGCATATTTGGGCTGCCGTGTCAAGCATCTGGGCAACAAGACGGTAAGTAATACTCTCACTCTCTCTCTCTCTCTCTCTATCTCGCAAAATATGAAGATAAGCATAAATACAAATCATGAGATAGCTATATAGTATATATATTATAATACAATAACAGCTTGCTCTAAACGTTGACTGGAAAGATAATATACAATGGAAAAAAAATGAAAAAAAAAAGCATTGAAAAAATAAACACATGTAGCCAAAGACAACAGAACAGCTCGAGTTCTTGCTGCTGCTGCTGCTGCTGCTGATGATGTGGGGGGCGGCTTCTGTTTTAATAATGTTTATTTTTATTTACATTTAATAAACAAAATTGTAGCGACAAGTGTTGGCAATATGCCGACCATCTCAGATAGTTGCTGTTTTATATTGGCATAGGACACATCTGTGTAGTGTGTGCGTGTGCGTGTAGTGTGTGTGGGCCATAATAGCCGTCGCTTATTAAATTTGCTGTCAGTTTATTATGTAATACGTGACATTGAAACAATGAACCGAAAGTAAAGACACCCAACACATGTTGCCCACGGCCTCTGTCCAGATATTGTCATTAGTTTTATGGCGTCATTTGATTTTCAACAACTTACAACAAAACCTGACATATGAGCTAATGTTTTTGTGTTCGGTTATATTTTCTTCAAGGCAATTAGCGTCCTGTTTCCCTATTTGCCACTCACTGGGTTGGAAGCACTTATTGTATTGTATTGTTTAAGCTCGCTTCTTGTCTGATTCTGGACAATTGTATAACATGGAATATTGAATTTCAGCAAACCAATTAAATTGGTTGTCATAACGGCGCAACGGCGGGTGTTAAGCATGTCTGCTAATTGAGTTCACCAACCCAGCACAAAATTCACTCAGCCTGGCTGTCACTGCAGCACAATCTGTCGCCGAGCTGAGCAGGACATGAGCTATAGCATTTAATGTAAATTCGATGCGATTTAACAATCACATACATCCGCAAACACAAATACACCATACGGTATGTTGTGGTTCACACTTGAGCATTGCGGAAATATTTCCACACATGCGAAATACATATGTGGCCTGCCTGCCTGGCTGACTGGCTGACTGGCTGGCTGGCTTGCTGGATAGCTTACAGACTGAATGTCTGCATGCAATCCAATCGTGAGAAACTTTGCAGGTGCTCCTCGTTTTTAGGGCCAGAAGTTATACTAAATGCTCCAGCGTTGATTACGTTAAACGATTTAGTGTCGGTCTTGGCACCCTGGACTGAGGTCATAGATTTCCACATAACCAAATCCGCTTCCGCAATCAGTAAACTGCAGACTAACACACACACACACACACGCATACCCGCAACGACAGGGCAGGGTTAGGGATTCCAGGGCAAGCTTCTCTAGTTAACTGGCGGCTCGATTTTGGCCAACGGTAAATTTATGTTGCCAGTGCGGCAAAAAGTCTGACGAAAAAAAAGTTTTTCTCTTTTTGGCTGTGCAGGCATGGGCCGTTATTGCAGAATTAGACAGACGGCAACTGTAACTGCACAGATGGATGCCTGGCACAGTTGGCTGACTCTGACGCAGTGTCTGTCTATATGCCTGTCTATCTGTCCGTCTCTTTGTCTGTTTGCCTGTTAGCCAATGTATGCATGTGTTTGTGTAAGTTTATGTGTATTGGCTATAGCAGCAGTTGGCCACCGCATAAACAAGGCGCCCAAAAACTTGCCAAAACAGCAGCAGTTCTACAGAACAAAAAAAAAAAGAAACAAACATGAAAAATTTACAAAATGTAGTGGCCAATGCGGAAAAGGAATGTCGAGGTTGAGAGCACGGAAGTATCATTTTCCGGCGCTGTCATGCGTGGCGCACACTAATTTTCAGTTATTTAATATTTAGATTGCGAGCTGCATAAATTTTTAGCCTGTGGTTGCTGCCGGCACTGAGGCGGACATCCAGTCTGACCAAAGCATTAGCCAGCAAATTGAGACAAGTTTTTCCTTAGCTCAATCAAAATGCAAATCAGCGCTTAGTGGCCACACAGCATCTCCACAAAGGGCACTTAATGATGTGCCCAAATGATACTTATGGTTTTCTCTTAAACAGATTCTGTAGAAAAATTTAAAAAAGTTCGTTTTATTGTGTTAGTTGCCTAATACTGTTAGACGAATACTAAATGTAACAATTCAATAAAGAAAGGCACTCAAAAGCGAGTTGATTAAAAAGAAGCTGTTTTTTTTGGAATTGAATAAGAGCGTTCGAAGTATAAACAGTTGAACCTCAAATATTGTAGCTATATTTTTATATGTTAAACTTTATTTTTGCCGTTAAATTAACAGGTGGCCTGGATACGGCATCGCGACCTACACATACTCACCGTGGGCACATATACATATACAACGGATCAACGTTTTCAGACCTCCTATCATCGCGATATTGATGAATGGACATTGCAAATCAAATACGCCCAGCAGCGAGATGCTGGTGTCTACGAATGCCAAATATCAACCCAGCCGGTGCGCAGCTATTCGGTCAACTTGAACATTGTGGGTGAGTGGAAACCAAAAAGTGTGTCATAGTGTGCATTTTATGCGTACATGTGTACAAATTTTCATACAACATACTGGCATTCACCGAATATTTATATATACGTATACACACGTATAGCTGACGAGCCTTTGGCTGTTGGGCTATTTCCATTTTTCAACTTCCCGCTGCTACTGCATCCAGCGTATACGACATGTGGGGTATACGATATTTTTATTATTTGCATATTCATGCAATTTGCAAAAGTGTAAATTATGCACACTTGACAATCTCGCTACAAACGTACACAAAAACAATAATAGCAAAAACAAACAACAACAACCAGCAGCATCATCAACAGCTGCGAATATATAAAAGGAACGGACATCAGCTGATGGAAGAAAAAAGGGGGAGGGAGTTGTCCAACATTTTTGTCGGCCCTCAAAAAATGTGGGAAAAATTGAGGCTCTAGCGAAAATCGGAGAAAAGCTTACGTGGCTACAGCGGATATCAAAATACCATGGGTGAATGTATAATAGTTTGGGGTGTGCCCAAGTGCAAAAAACAACTAAAAAAAAAAAGCTGCCAAAATTATTAAAAATCCGACATATCCATTTTAATACCACAAAAAAATCTGGACCCGATGACGTGAGAAATGCATGTATTAGATATATGAGATATATTCACTTGGTTAGATACAGACTATTGAGAGCAATTTTTAAAAATATGTTTTCCATATTTTGTCTGGCAGTTCAACAATTAAAAACAATATTTTAAGTTATAGTTTTGCTTCAATTTTATTTTTTTTTTAATTTTTTGATCTCCTCTATTTATAAGTATTTGTTTGTTATTAATTTTGTTTAATTTAATGTTATGTTATATTGTTTTCTTTTTTATATTTTCATGACTTATTTGTTGGTTATGTATCTTGCACCCAATATTCACATACAAGATATTATTGACGAGGAGACGAGCAGTCTGATGCAACAATATTACAACGATGATGCATTCTACATAGCCGCGGATCGAGTTTATCAGTCAAGTGACGACGAGTTTGCTGGCATGTTTGGACCCATTCAGACAGTTGCGGGTTTGTTAAGAATTGTGACATAACTTTTCAGCACATTTGTCCGACAACAAAATCGGATATTCAACCGGAACATGCGTTAGTTGAGAGTTTCTGTAGTCTGTTGGGGTAGCTGTGAACTGAAGGCTGAAAAGCATGTGCATATATTACTTTTTAATATTTGTTCTTTTTTTTTTCGTGTCAGTTTTGTACACTTCTCAGCCAAGTCCTTTAGTCGTGAGTAAGTTGGAAAGAGGTGTATAGTTGATGGCTTTTGGCTGGGGCACGGTTTTTCTGGCTCATAACGAACAAATTGCTTTTGAAAATAGTTTTTCCGACTAACTTTGTCGGCTTGTTACTTTTTCACATTTCAGATTGGGTATTATTTTATTTTTATTTTTTGCTGGGGCTCAACAATATTCATAGAAAATGTTGTACCACAATTCAAGTTGCTCACAAAACTTAATTAGTCGCCAACCAACAGCTGTGCAATTCGATATTCCAAAGCATATAATATATTTTATTAGTCAACGATGTCAGTAAGCGTCTTACAAAGATGTGGATAGTCTTCACTGACACCGTGCGGACAATCCTTACTTAGAAACGCACCCCTCCGATAAACTTGATCATTCCCACTATATTTCTTATCGTAGTAACAGATAAGAACAAAGCGACTGGCCGCTCGGTCAAAATCCTCAGCTGCTGCACAGCCCACGAATGTGTTGTTATCGTTGAGAATATTCCTGATCTCATGGACTTCATTCCCCAAAATTCCGCCTCTAACAAGTTTGTACACCTGATGCGTCCACTGTTCCGTTTGGTCGGTTAGTTCCTCAGAGTGCTTTGATGGTCGGTAGTGGGGCAGTGATTTTATATTTAGCCAATTTAGGCCATAGTTTACCGCTGGATCGGAAAAGTTACCCACAGCAGTACAGTACATTGAAAGAGTTTGCAGGCAACGCTTTACATGATACTCGGCTATCAGTGCCAGTTTCCAGTGCCAAATAAGCTCCGGCATCTGACTAGCTTGTGGTAGACCCATGATGGCTCCAGAGCCCGCTTGTTCACGATATTTGTTATGCGTTTTGAGCAGATAGTCCCTATACATTTGCATATTTATCAGCACACGAGTACGAAGGCAGCTCTTGTGAAAAGTCTAAAAAAGATTTCAATAATAATAATTCTGTCATATATTTTAGTCTTACCAAATCATTGTCACAGCCTATATGCTGTAATCCATTGCATTCAGTCATATTGCAAAAGTCTATAGCCAGACAAGTGTGTGTTGCCAAATAGAGCAAACAGAGAGCCACAACAAATTGCATTCGTAGCATTTCAACCACAGACCACGAACTAACTTAAATTCGAAATCAGACGTGAGTGGCTTATATTGAGAACATCTGATCCAATTAGTGGCAACAAGTGTTTCAACAAGCAAGCAGCTTTAGTAGAAATCTTGGCATATCACGCTCCGGAAAGCAACGTTGAGTCATAGTAAAATTCTTAAGTATAACTCGGCATTGAAAATCGATAGTATTTTTATTTAATATCCCAAATTTAGTTTGAAAGGTTGTTAAAAGGACGTTTGATTACAGCACAACTATACGGAACTCAGTATTTATTCTTGAATTATTGTTGCGTATTAGTAAAAGTCAATTGAATAGAGTATACCTTAATCATCTGAGCCACTCACTGTTCATTCTGCAGTCAATTTGCAAAGTTCGTGCATTTTGCTGACGTTTCTTGTTGCCATTGTTTTGGTTGTCAGACACACAAATCACGCTCATTGTGTGCTGATTGCAGCAGGAGTGAGAACAATGCTGGGTTGCAGGTTGCATAAGTGCACAAACTAGCAGCAAACAAATGCCAATGGCTGGCCTTTAAGAGCAGAAGCAGTGACATAAGTCCGGAAATGACCAGTTTTCAACTCAGTCTAAACAGACAGCCCTCGGTTGAGCTGGGATGAGTCAACCTGGGCCATGTGCTGATTGGAAAAAGTGACGTGTGTGGGGAAATTGTAACAATGATTTGCTGATTCGATTGAGCGACTCGTACGCCTTTCAGTCGTCGTATATATGTATGTGAATACAAACTACATGAACTCATGAAAATTTTCAACAACTCATTTTGCAGTGCCAACAGCAACGATACTTGGAGGACCCGACCTTTATGTGGACAAGGGCAGCACCATAAATCTTACATGCGTCATTAAGTTTAGTACGGAGCCACCAACACACATCTTCTGGTACCATCAGGATAAGGTGAGCATCGCAACAGAGTTCAATCAATTTATGAAAATGAACATAAAGCAAAACAAATTATAAAAAAAGATAATCTCAAGAATAAATTTAAATTCTTTTGTGCGCATCAAATTATCTTGCATTAATTGAGTTTTGCCATCGCACAAAAGGGCGCTGAAAACTCAGAGCAGCCACACCCACGATTCACAGCACAGCACAGCACTCAAACTGAAACTGAAACGGAAACTCATACTCAAGGCCCAGGCAATTGCCGTTGGATAAACGTTTCAACTTTTACGAGCGCAGGGCGCGACTCGTGTTCATTCTTTTGTTTACGCTGCGTATACGCAACGTATTTAATTTTAGCTTTTATGATTATGAGAAAACATGCTTTTGCATTTAGCTGTCGGCCTGCTTGCCTTCCCGCTTCCCGTCAACAGCTTGCTGTCTGCTTAAATTTCTCTTTCAAAAATATGAAAATGTTTTAATACTTTAATACATGCACACATCTTTATTCACACACAGGTGCTCAGCGAGGAGACTGCGGGTGGTCGCTTGAAATTTCAAACGATTAAATCGGAGGAGACCAAATCAATTTTGCTTATCTACGATGCAGATTTATTGCACTCAGGCAAATACTCTTGCTATCCATCGAATACAGAAATTGCTAGCATACGCGTGCACGTACTTCAGGGTGAGCATAACTTAAATTCTTTGCGTGTCATGTGGGGCGAGTGTGGCTTAAGTTAGTTTAAATGCCCAATAATTGGATGCCAATGGTCAGCAAATAAACAACAAATGGATTTGAACAGCAAGAAGCCAGCCGTTTGCAGATGCAGTTGAAGGGCTTTCAAGTCTGATAACTGCTTGGAAAGTATTTGCATCAACTACTTGACCTTTTTTCACCCATGCATGTGCATCTGAAGGATGAAGGACACACTCAGAATTGCGAATATTATGGAATTTTTTATAGCTCGACAAACTTTATGCATTTTTGAACAACAAATTTGGGAAACTAACCACACAACAGGCATAAGTACTTTTGGGTGGCGTGGTGGTTTGTTTGGGCGTATGTTTGCAACAAACTGTAACTCATTTATGCCATGTCTGCATTAATTTTTCTTTTGTATTTGCTCATATTGTACAGGCGAGCGACCCGAAGCCATGCAAACGAATGCGGCGCCAGCTGCTGTCGCACTGGCCTGGACCTGCCACACCAAACAGGCAACGCAGGCAGTCAAAGTAATTAGCACAATGGTCGCGGCATTTGTATTGTTGGAAGCTTGCTGTACTCTGTTGCTCCAGGGATCTGGCGGTGGAACTGGAGGTGGTGGAACCAACAGAGGTGGCAGGCTTGAGCAAAGTCGAAATGCAGAAGCGAACAGCGACCGAAGCAGCAGCAGCAGCAACGGCATCGCCGGTAACCGTAAACATGCTGGCCAGCCGACAAAGTCAACGTCGACCGACCATGTCAATACAAGTGGGACAGCTGCACGGTGATAAATTAAAGCTGCAAAATTGCAAGCACCACGGAAATGCCACCACCGCCACCGCCACAGCCGCCAATGCAGCAGCCAAGCCAGCGAATGTAACTAAGTGGCTATCCCACTAGAGAGCAATCAAGATGTGAAGCTTGGCTGTCGCACAAATGATGCAATGCAGCAGCAGCAGCAGCAGCAATAGCAACATCGTGGTATGCCACATACTTCCACCCAAAAAAAAAAAAACTGGTTAGCTAATTATGCTAATGATGAGCTATTTTAGATGATGTTTCCTTGTTGCTCGTGCTGCTGCAGCTGTTGGTGTTGCTGTTATTGATATTGCTCCTGGTATACTCTTTAAGTTGTTAGTAAGCGCGTGTGTAATTAAGTGGGTTGGGTCTAGCTGAGCTCGGGGGACAATACCAGCAATGTACATAAAATAATATACCAGCACTAGAGACATTAGCTAAATGTGTCAGATAAACTGCAATGCATTCAAGGTAAAAAAAAATATATATAACAAACTAAACTCGTACAGTACTATATTCGATAGCTCTACAAACATACGATAAACTTACCGATTAATTCTTAGTTATTTTAGGGTCTGTGGCAATACTTTGATACAAATTGAAAATATTTACTTAAATTTATCCAGCTCGTTGTATATATATTGTTTCATTTGTAAGTTTTTTACATGTTTTGTTTTATAACTAGCATCAATCAGGCTTAGTTTTATGATAATCAATTTAATTACTAAAGCCTAGCTCTTAAGCAATGTATATAGCTATGATTATAAAAACTAAGGCAGTTAAACTTCGATAATGCATTTTTTATACAAAGATATATTTAAATATGTTTTTGCAATGTTCCTATGTGCAGCTTTGGATTCTTAAAGCTTTTCCTATGCCAGAAAAATTTCAAAAAAAAAAAACTTTATTTCCAAGAATCTAGCAGTACAAATGCTTAACGCTTTAGCTCTTTGAACTTAAATCATCATACTTTTTGCAGTTAAAGACTTTTTACATCAAAAAATGTGTGTGCTGGGCTACTGCTTTTGTTTTCGAGAGGATACGTAAATTTGCTATGCTTATCTTTTTCCTCAAGAATGTCTGTCACCAGCCATGAGTCTCTCATAAACTAGCAAGGATATGTGCTCAGCACCAAACTTTAGCAGTTCGTTGCTCGACAGTTTAGACTTGTTTAACGTTTGGAACTTCTATTGCAGCATGTCCGGCTGTATTTTCCAAGAAAGCTGCAAGTCACTTTGCCATTCTGCCTGTCAACAAAATATTTGCATTTCCATTTGCCAAGCTGTCCACTGAGGTGAAGCGCCCAAGACTTTAGTTAGTCTGAAAGCATTTCGCCCGGCTTCCGGCTGGGTCGATAACACATGGTTGCACAGGTACTCCATTTCACTCGGTGCTATTCCGCACCTCCAACAAACTGCTCCCTCAGCTCTTGGCGCCGTTTAATGTGTCACATTTAAAAATGCATGCGACTGTCCACTTTAATGGCTGGACGAATATTAAATGTTATGACCATTCTTTTAGCTGGCTGGGGCATTTAACTGATCAAAATTGTAAATAAACTTGCATGTATTGTACGTATAAATTAACGCTGCTGTATTTAACTATATTTGGTAGGAATATACATACACAAAAAGAAAACCATGTGCAGTCATAAATATTTATATTAATTATTAAAAATTATAAATGTACGCCAGCGAAATTAGTCGCGACACATAAATGAATGTTTAATGAGTAAATGAATGTTGCTATAAACAGAAAACATAACATGATACATATACCAAAAAATAATAATAATATTAACAACAAAAATTGCAGTTAAAAGCAAAGAGTACATATATATTCTGTGTAATGCGTATGTATAAACGTTAAGTTGAGTATTATAATCAGACATAAGAATAACAATAAAACCAAACAAAAATGAAATAAACTACAACCGTATATAAATGTCACGCAAATGATGATATTTTGTTGAAAACAAAATGAGAACACATTATATTGGATTATAAAGTTGTTTTTAATGTTTAAGTGAGTAGCGCCAGCTGAGCGTTAATAAGCATTAGGATTAAATACGTTAATAAATGAAAGCGGCAAACATTTAAATAAAGTTTTTAGTTGTTATGATAATGATAAATACAACAAACAAACAAAGTCTCTACTTTTTTTCAACATCTCTGAGCGTAGAGCTTAAAAAGTTATAATAAATTGCATGCACGTTGCGTATGAGTTATATAAACAAATGAGGGAAAACGACTGAAGGACCGAGCTCAGGCCGAGCGCTTTGTGCCTAGAAGATTTATGCAAATATTTAACTCAGTACTATTAGGATTCATGCATTTGCCCAGAACAACATTTTAACGGGCCGTACACAATAGACAAACCGAGACAAATGTACCGGAGAAGAGGTGCTGTTACGCAGGCATTTTCATTTTTCAGCCTAATAAAGAAGTAACCGAAAAATATGAAAACTTTTGACTGGACTCGGCGGGAGGCCGGAGGGCCGGTATTAGATTGCATTGTAGTATGCGCATACAGTGCTGTCCCCTGAGTTTCGTCCTGTACTGGCCATGTGTGTGGCATAGCAGAAAGGCATTAAAAGCCGTTAGCATAAAAGTTTATTATATGAGAAGTAAGTATATATATTCGTATTCAGCTACTATATGCTGAACTGTACTCCGCTCTCCACAAGGCAAATAACGGCAATATCATGCCTAAAGCTTAATAGCGCAAAACGCGTCAAGGCGAATTGGCTGGAAAACGTAAGGAACAACCAAGGAGCAGTTTGCGCTTATGAAGCGTAAAGTTTGTGCCGCAACGAACAGGAAAACGGAAACGCCAAATAAACCAAAGCACAACGAAAATAGTGTGCCCTCTTGTTCCGTTGGCTGCATTCCATAAAAGAATTTTATAAAGAAAATCAAAGTTAAATAAAAGTTAAATTCATGTAAAAAATATTGAATCAAATATCGAAAGATCTTCTTTAAAAGAATGTCAACTATTTTCTAAATCTGCCATTTATGTAATACAATTCGCAGTGATTGCAATAACTTATCAAATTAATATATTTATTCCGTGAGGAAAGTTCTTAGGATAATTTTGACCTCTTCTCTGGTCAACTTAGCCAACAGCTAATGTGTATTGCACATAACTTAGGGCTCAGGTCACAGCTGTTTGTCGGCAATTTTGAATGTTTTAATATGCGAGCGAGAACGTCTGAGGAATGTTTGCGAGTTGGTGCGACAAGCAATTGACAAAGGCAAAATAAATTACCATCATTGTGACATTTTCATTTGTCAGCGTAATTTGCTTTGAGTCGCCCATTTTGCGATGAATCGCACCCGCGCCTAAAAGCAAACTAAAATTTGTACACCTTTGATGCGCACAGCAGAGCCAATGAAAACAAAAAAAAGCAATTTGGCGAGGAATTTACTTTGGTGCATGGCTGGCTGACTGGCTGGGCAATTGGGCCAACATTTTGGCTGCCTTTGACAGTGTTGCGTTTTTCTTATGGCTGGTAAACTGCTGGGTGCTAAGGGTATTGCCTCATACCATTTTTGCTGCATGTATTTTTAATGTGAAAATATGATTTGATTTTTTACATTTATTTCGTTGGATTTGCCGCTGGCAATCGGCAATTTATTGAAGCTGCTTCCAAGGCCAAAAAATATTCGACTTTGATTCCCATTTGAGTTGTGCTCATATATTTCGAACATAAATCAGTCGACTTATGTACCACATGCAAAACAACATACAAAGAACAGTCCAAGAGCACAGGTTTTGTATTAATGTTTGTGTGTCGCCGAAAATCCACTTCATAATTTATTGGCATGGCATTAAAGTGCTCCCTGGCAAGTACTGTTGTTGCGACAGGCTGCCAAATGTAGCTCGTCCTTTAGCTGCCAGTTGGAATATTGTACCACATATGTTGCTGCTATCCGAATGTATTGGTGTGTGTGCACTTGAGCGGCAGGCTATTGGGTTTGTGCTACGGAGCTATACAGTGAGTTGTCAAAGCAAATGCCTGTAGCGCCAGTCCATTGTATGCTCCATAGCGTTTAACTGCTGCAATGGACATTTCGATACAACTCACATAGCGGTTTGTTTAAATTTTTCAAGGTACAACTGAGAGTATTAGAATAATTTTATAAAGCAATATAAACGATTATTTTCATTTAAATTTATTTATCAAGATGACTTCATCAAATTTTGTGCTTGGAAGATGACAGGAATTATTAAGATGTACAATTTTAATAACTACAAATTTTCTTTGCTATTTCTTAGCAAATTATTCGTTGCAAGAAGTAATTTTTTATGTTAATTATTTAATACTGTTGAAAGCTCATTTGTTTCTACTTGTCTTAAAAATTACCAACACGCACTCATGAAATGCTATAATAATTATTCATACTTCCGTTTGGAGTCTCCAACCCAGTAATCTCTAAGTTTCGTTTTATTCATATTTGGCCAAATTGTTTCGTATATAATTAACATATGTAAAGAAATTTCTCTGGCTGTTCGTGCAAGTGAAACCCACCTAAACACCGACCTTGGACACAAAAAAAAAAAAATGACAAAAGTTTTTGCGCCACATACTCGGAAATATTTCATTTTTCACATTAATTATTTTGCACTCGGCGAACACAAAAAAAAAAAAAAAAAAAAAAGTATTATAAAATAAAACAAACAAAAAGAACATAACCAAAATATTGTGGCTTGCGCATAATTAAATTTCTATATAGGATGTATTAAGCAAAAAGCAATGCATGAGATAACTCTTTGGTGCATTAAAATGCGTTTTGACTAGAAAATCGTTTAAAAATTGTTGGAGTTGTTGTGTTTTTGGTTTTGTCTATTTGGTATTTGCTCTTATTTTCATTTGCGACGCGCCAAATGTGGTCACTGTTGACCGAATCCCCATTTGTATGTATGTTTGTATCAGGATTACTACGCACACACGCACACACATACAAAAACACACACACTCATGCATAGTTGCACAAATCCTTCTAGCTGAGGATTGGTTTTTGAACATGTTCAACATTGTTGCTGCACTCGTTATTTTTGTTGCATTTGTTGTTGTTGTTGTTGTTGTTGTCATTAAACACGCTCATAAATGTTTGCATGGACCGAAAATTGGTTGCTTACTTTTTGCACACTTTGTTCTGTCACTCTTGCGGTCAGGCCTTGTCTTCTTGTTCTTGCACTGCAGTCCTAATGCAATTTGTCATTTTCAATTTTTGACTTTACGGCCATTCTGTCTCATATGGAATAGTTCTGGAATTTAGTCGCCATAAATCAGAGTTGCTCCTAAATTGCTGAATAAATATAGTTTTGGTTCAATAACTTTTGTACGCAAATTGTTTATTTTCGAGCATTTAAGAAAAATCTCTGATCTCTCAGAGTGCCAATTAGTACATATAATTGGTGCCCATCGCTGCAGCTGCTTCGAATACATAAAATGCAATTAAATCGAAAATTCATGTAATGCAATTTACATTGTCCACGCCCACTTTCATTGGCGGTAGAAGGGACATTCTGCAGTTTCGTTCCTGGGCACTTAAGTTAAATACGTTTTTACAAAGTGAAGCAAAATGAAATCTTTTTGTTATTGTTTCGTAAGTCACTTTTCTGCTGCATACTTTTGTGCGACAAGGCTCTTAAGTTGTGACTTTTCGCACAACCCATTTTCGTTTTTTTTTTTCGTTTCTGTGACATCCTTGCGACTGCATAATTTTCTGAAATATCCCTTGTTTTATTTTGCATGATTTACTCAGATTCACCCCGTCTTCCCCCACCACCATCAACACCACACAATGCCATGCACGTCGTAGCATCATATACTCATCGTCGCGCTTGACTTTCATATCTCGTTGCTTGTGTGAATGTATGTTTGTGTGCTTTGGTCGGGATTTTGTAGTTTTATCACACACTTGACCCATAAATCAAACATGTGTAAATGTTTTCACTTTATATGCACATTCATACATATCAAATATTTTTGCCGCCCCTCTATGCATGGCGTATAAGTCGCCAGAGAATCACGACGGTATCGACGCTCCCCTCTTCTTATTTTTCGTGCGTGTAAATGAAGCAGAGTGACGTGTAAAATGTGCCGCAAATAGCTGACTGCCTTTTACATTCTAGCCTTTCGGGCTATTCCATTTGACTTAGGTTGATTTCTGGTTTTTGTATTGTTGGCCACTTGCCAATCCTTTTTGACGATCGCTTGGCATTTCGGCGGCTTGTCATTCTGTTGTGTATGAATTTTATCGGCTTAGTGAGTGTAACAACTATAACAATACAATCGCAAAAAGCTTCGCAAGTTGTCTGCAAATTTTCCATATGTCAAGACTAAGAACACTTTAAACATCAGCTTTCACTTAATGGACAAATTGCCATAAAATTTTGTCAACTAGTTAAAAAATAAACTGAATCGCTGAAAGCAGACACTGCTTTAAAGCCTTAATTTGTTTGCCAATATTAATTAGAAGTCACGTTGAATTTCCAAAATATTTAATACATGCCATAAATTAGGCTGTCTAAAATATGATATAGCTTGTGAAACCACCTGAAAGCTAATTTACACCGTAAATTTAGATTTTATATTGCTAATTATATTGTTTTGAGTGAAATTCATTGCAATAATTTATTTAGTGAACAAGGATTTATCTCAATTACACAATTGTACACAATTGCATAAAGCCTTTTGTTCATTTTATGGCCCCTCGTGCAGATTTGTAGGCTGACTCGCCAGAAATCTGCAAAATCACCTTTGTGTCATATATATATTATAACAGACCAGCACTTAAAGTTGTGTGCACTCTGCCTGATGACCTCCTGGTGTGTGCAAGCAAGCGGCAGTTGAGGCGGAAGGACAGCAAATGAGAGACAGACGAGAGTTTGGGCTACAACTTTTTCCATTTTACGCTTGAAAGCCTAGCAAAATGTAATTTTTGCCTAATTACCAACAAACAAAAACTGTTTTCGTTTACTCTCCCCTTCTCTTGCTCCTTTATAATATTATGTTTTGAGTCTCGGGCTTTCGTCCAAAATCTTTCAGTCTGTGCTGAGGCCAGGGATGATGGAAAGCTGAGCCGAACCGAGCAAGCAGACATCAGACTGCAGACGGTTGAGCTATTATGACCTTGAAAATGTAAGCCTTAAGTGGCCTTAACTTGAGGCTTTAGCTGCGACAAAGTGCTGGCACTCCCGTCCCGGGCAACTCAGATGATATATTAGCGGGTTGTCTCCTTGACATATTTCTTCTACTCTTAATCCTTTAAGGCGAATCTCGCATGCATAGCCGTTACAGCAATAAGAATTTCATATTCGCACGGAAACAACGCATTGAGTGGCAGCCGGCCTCTTTTTTGTGCCACCCATGCTGCCTAGACTGCTGCGGCTGCTAATCCGCGTCCAGCTTGCTGGAGCATGGCGTTGGGTCTTTAGGTCTTGTCACTTGGGCACCCAATATCGTGCTGTATGAAATAAAAGAAAACATTTCTTGCCGCGTGACTAAATACCTTTCACTTGCTGTCAGACGATGCCACGCCTCTCATACACCAAACGCCCACCACTTGGCGATGTCCTCTTTTTTTATTAATCGCGTGTCGAGTTTCATGCGTTCGTAATATCAAATAGAGTTTTAGTTGTGTTTTTTTTTTCATTGTACAACATTTTGTATTTGTATTCTGTTGTTGCTGTTGCTTTTCTCGGTTTTTTTAGCTGAGCTAATTAAAAATTATAATTAATTGCATTTGTTTTGCGCACAAGTCACCTGCCAGTCTGAGAGCTTGAGTGTATGTGTGTGTGGGTGTCTTTCGGGTGTGTCTCAGCATATCTTGGGGAATTCATCTAAGTTCTTGTTGTTTGCTACGCTAAGCAATGTTTCGGCTACGTTCCGGGAGCAGCACATTAAGCTTATTAAATTCACAAAAGTGAGAACGACAACGAAAACTTAAAAGCAAATGAATTTCACCATTTGTACACACATGCATTAAGTTATTTAATGTATGTCTGGCTGAAGGAAAGCAACAACTTTGGCAACAAGAAGATCATTACGTTTTTTAATACTATAAGCGGAGATGTAAAGCGGCGATTAGTTGATGTTGTTACCGTTAGGCCGAATGCTTATTAAAAATATAAATTAAATTACCGAGTGATGAAATGTAGGTAGGCTTCCCCTCTTCTATTTATCTGTCTGCTCATCTTGCCCTGGTCATAAATATTCATAAATTGCGTTTGTTCTTGCATAACTCATTTTACCTGCCATTCACTGGGTTCGAGATATTTTTGTAATTAATCTAAAGCACTGACAACAAATTAATAAGGATGAACTAATGATGATAGCTGATAGCAGCGCTACCCTAACTCTGATAACGGCTGACATCTGATAGCACAACATAAGCCAGACTGGCCGGAATGTCCAAAAGTTTCAACTTCTTTCATGAACCTTACCCTTTTTGTTGATTACTTTAAGTTAAACGTTTGATCATGGTTGTATGTAATGGATGCTTTTGCAAGGACTACCCACAAAACTATTTTTAATCAGTTTCGTATGATTCCTTTGTAGGGTTTTTGTGTAATTTTTGTTGTGCCATTTGCTGCTTGTGTTATTTATTTATTTCAAGGCTATTGTGCTGTAGATTCATCGTCAGCAAACAAAATATCATGCCGTCAGCATTATTTTAAATACAACGCATTTTAACGAAACAAAATATTAACAACAACAATGCGTTATTTTGCATTGATTTATGCTGCGTAAGTTTGCTGATCAATGGCAAATAATAAATAAAATTACTTTAATTACACATTCCTTGGACAGCTGCAGCATTAATGAGCGCCTACAGTGCAACTGCAATTAACAATGAGTCATAAAATATGAGATACAATTAACAATTCCAGTCCAAATTGAAGAACGGCTGTTTGTGACAGTTTTTGTTTTATTTATACTTTTAATGATTATTGTTGCTGCTACTACGTATTGCAATGCAAGCCATCAACGCTGAACATGCACCTTTTTGGTTACGAGCAATGAGAAATTAATTAATTTCGATCGACTATTATTATTTGTAGTAATTTTTATTTTATTGCAGCGCAGAAAAGTGCTGACATCAAAATGTGCGCCAAAGCATTGTTCGCCCCACATTCATTTCCTCATTAATTGACATCATCAACATCATTGCTGGAATTCAGAAATAACTTAGAAAATGCTTACAACGCCTTTTGTTTCCTTTCGCCAGGTTAATTATTTCCGCTGAGGCTGTAAGTTTTATTTATTATATTATTATGCGTGCAGTGTTGTTGGACCAAAGAGTTCGCAAAAGTGTGGGAGAGGAAAGTAGAGAGAAAGAGAGACAGTATAGACAGACAGCAAATGTATTGCCATGAAATATTCATGCACTTTGCTCAAATTTTGACGTAAATTGTATTTGATTGTAATTAACAGTTCTGTCAGTTCTTTTGTAATTGTATTTCTACGAAGCTAATAAATACGAGACTGCTACCAACTTTGATATTATTCGCTTTTTTCGCGCATAGCATAAATTAGTAGTACAGCCAAGGCGCAATATTAAATAGCAATATCTGGAAAATCAATACAAAGACTGATTGTCAAGTATGAAACTCTGTACACACACAGCGAAATTTATATTTGAATTGTGTTTATTAATAAATCATGAAAATCAGGTTCGGCGGGTGAGAATGAGATGTTAGGTCAGCAGCTGTTGGCTGATTGATATGCTCATAATACACATGGCAACGACCGGGATTTTTTTTTTTTTTTTTGGCAATCATCTAACAAAATAAACCAAAGTATAAACGCCAGCAACTCAGTATCGTAAGGCAGTTTCGTAATTGACGTTGATAGACAGATGCCATTTCTATGCGGGATGGCAATAATTTATGGGTTCGCCTTGAGGTTTACCCGGCTCGCTGCCAGTCCAATCATTTATTCATTCATTAATTTTTGTTTGTTTTATGTTAATTTATTTATTGCTGACTGCCTTTTGGCTACCTAGCCATCTGGTTATCTGGCCACCTGGTGAGCTAATTACGCATGCCTTCGTGTGTGCATAAATTTTCGGTTTTTTGGCCAAACAGAGCTGCTCTAGGAATTAATAAATACCGAGCACTCGCTGTTGACATTTGACATATTGCTTTATGATAGGCACTCCGTTAATTTGCCCGATAATGAGTCAAATTTGCTCGCCTTATCCAATTGAATGACGGCAAACTTTTAACTTTGCCAAAAAGCTTTTTCTACTCGACCTTCGGTTTTGTTTTTTTTGCATTGCGTATTGCGTATTATAATTAAAGCACGTACAAAACGCACCGTCAGATGGGGAAACGGGAAAATGGGTTGGCAGCAGCATGCATACAGCAATTAAAGCCAAATAATGGCCCAAACCAACAACGCATACAAAATGGAAATGAATGGCGCAATGGCAAAAGGCTAACAAGGCGACGACTACCGGCGACAGTGGTGGTACCAGTTATTCCATTGCGTATACGCCTCGTGGTTCCTTCTTTATTTTCCCCCTTTTGCATTTGCTGCTGTTGTCCATTGTCCACATTTATTGTCCATAAATACATTTTTTGTTGTACTTTTCGTTTATTTTTACGCGCCTGGTCACGCTCGGCATGTGCCACGAAATTGCGTCAAACGTGGCATATGAAGCAAACTTTAGATTTGGGGAATGAAGCATTTTTCAAGACAATTGCGTGTACTTGGTCAACATTTTCAAGTGAAGGTTAAAGGAGAAGAAGAACATGACAGAGCAAAGCTGAAGCGTCACTTAACCTTGCTTAATTATGCTAATTTATGAAAACAATCAGTGCGAAATAGGCAGACAAGTGACAATAAAAGAGACAACAACGACAGCAACACATTGAGGGGCGTGCCTCAGGCCAAGATGAGGGTGGCACACACACACACTCACTCATGCGCGCATACATGTTGAACAATTGACTTGAGCCAACACAAAAAGATACAAGATGTGTACATGCAAGCTGGCATACAAATATAGAATTGGGGCCATTGTTTTACAACAGCAGACAAAAGCATCAAATTTAACTCATTCCACAAGTGTGCGTGAGCGTTCATGTGTGTGTGTGCGTTTGTGTACGGTTTTAAGTATCTTGTCTTACAACGACAATGATAACAAACTCATAGACACACACACAGAAATACTCACACATCTTGTATTTAAACAAACATCTTGATAAAACAGCCAGCTACAGCTCAGAATGTCAAACTGATGTTGTTGTTCCATTTGTTGCTTGTTACTGTTGATACTGTTGCTGCTCTCTGTTGCGGCTTGTCTGACATTTTATAATTGAAATTTTGTTGCAGCCTACTTTCTGGCGCTTAATGCAGTCGCAGTCAGCGCATTACTCATACGCCACGTGAGCACTTAAGGAAATTAAACTAACCATTTTGCGCTTAACTGCGAGTGTCTGGCATTTCCTTTAGTTAGTTTGTGTGTGCTCAGGTGTGCATGTGTGTGTGTGTGTGTGTGTGCGCGTGTGTTCGTGAAAGCGTCGGCTATGTGTAAGCACCATTTCAGAAATTAAAAAATAAATTGTGACATGACATTGGCTTTATTACGAACGCACACACACAACACACACACACCTCACACTAAGCCGCAAAAATAAATTTAAATTCTAAGGAAAATTGTGTATACAATTTTTTGGTTTACTGTGGCAAAAGTGTTGTACATTTTGAAAATATACTTTGGGCAACCAAAACAACATTTTCATACCCCAAATTTATGTAACGTTTTGATGGTACTCCATCTTTAGTTTGCTACAATTTATGTTGCATAGTATAAATTTATGGGCCCAAGAGCTACATCGAGTCGTTGGTTGTTTCGGTGCGTTGCTTGCCCTGATTTTAAGCAAAAACAAAATGTAAAAGAAAAGGCAAACACGCAAAAAAACAAAAAACAAACACACACACAGTGAGCCTGTAAGGGCACAAAGAACAACTTGTTGCACAAATAGCCGTTTCCTCTTCTATTTTTATTTCTGTTTCAGTCTCAGTCTGTGTGCTTTTTGTAGAGGTATTTTGAACTCAAGGTGAGCATAGCGCATATTAAAGTGCAAATTTGTTTTATTTGGCATCGCAAGCTGCATGAAAAATGAATGAAGCCAGTCGGCAGTCAGCAGTCAGACAGCGAGGAATGAGCTACCTCGACGTGCTTTGGGAGCTGGCAGACTAAAAATTTTATTGAACCTAATCATTTTTCAGGCCAACAAGTTTGGCACGTGGCAGGCCATGTAGTCGAGCCACTAATCTCATATATAATGCAAAGCCAGAAGTCCTTTGCCTTGGCTTCATTTGGAGACACCAATGGGCAAAACGAAGCTGGAAGCTGTGTGATGGTCGATGGGTTGTAGCCGGACATGGGAGTTTGGAGATATGGCCAATCAATTCAAGGACATAAATTCACGCAAATGTTTCAATCAATTTTGCTCTGCTCGGCACAATACAAAGCCAATTTAACCCACAAATTGCTGGCACAGCCCAGTCCGGTCCAGCCCAAAAGCAGACCATTCAATTCAGCCTCATTTCGATTTCGTCATGTTGTTATTGAGCCATCTTTATGTGATTACACAAACAAAACAGGAATCAGGACAGGACAGGACGGGACAGGACAGGACAGGACAGGCCAGCCGGACTGTAAATGGACACACTGCACACAATGAACGAACCAAGCGCCGGAAATACGTAACGATTGAATGAAACGGATAGCAACGATGCAGGACAAAACCACGACAGGCACGCCAAAAGAGGCATGAAATAGCAGCTACGATGCAAACGGCTATAAATGACATTAAAGACAACGAGACGAATTCCTTTTGAGACGCCACAAACGGCAAAGACTGTTGTCAAAGCGAAAAAGCGCTTGGTAAATGCAAATCAGGTGACGCCTTTTGCGCCACGCCCACAGCCAGAACATGTGCGACGCCGCAGTTGCTCATTAAAAACTGACTAAATTGAGTTGTAAACCAAAAAAGAAACATTCGAAAAATACAAGTTGGCAAAGCGCTTAGGCAGGCGGAGTTTTGCAATGACTGCCACTTGCAAATGCCTGGCTCAGATTTATAATGTTGTCCTCGACATCGTCCTCGACTGCGACTGCGACTGCGATAGCGACAGCAACGACCCTCGAGTTGTTAAGTGCACGCGTTAACCTAATTTTTTGGTTGCACTGCGGTATTAAAAGAGAGTCACACCCGTGCAAGTACAAGAATTGCCAGAGAAGTTGTACTCGTAATTTAACCAGACACCACCAACTTGAAAACAAGAATCTTCTTCAAAGAAGTACTTATATGAATGAACAGATCATCCATGTGCGGCTTACTCTGTTTGATATACATTTTTTTTTTGAAATGGGATCAAATTATTTAGGGCAGATAACGTGAAGTTTATTTAATAACCGCCTGTAGCTCAACTTATCCAAAGTCAGCAAAGATTCAACAATTTCTGTTAGGTTATTGGCTTTAATGTTTAAGGTCTGTTCGCCTTAGTCTGGGTCGCGATTGCCGCGGTTCAGCTCTTTCTAGCTATTGTCTATATGTGTCATACATCCAGCTGCAACAATAGTCGCAAGTTTTCTTTGTGCTCCTTGCACATTTTTTCTATCAGCAACAGCTACTGCGGCCCAATTGGATCTGCGTCTGTGCTTTTATGTCGCTGCTTTTGTCTATTGTTGTGTCTAATACGTGTATTGTTAAACGCTTGTAAGCCACATAATAGAACACCTGATAATGGCTGTGACTGGGTAAAAGGCATTTTATGCGCGAAATGCAATATGAAAATCTGTGTAAATAGTTCACCATTTTTTGTTTGCCAGAAGTGCTATTAAAAACACTTTATTGCCAACAGTAATTCAAAAGCAAGAGCACAAGAAAAATAGCTGAGAGCTAAATAGCTTGATTTTTATTTTTATCATAACTTTTTGTGTATATTGCCAGATAAATAAACAGAATCGTTACAATAAAAAAGATGAACTGGAATGCAAATAAACAGCACAAGAAACTAAAAGCCAATAGCGAATTGATGAATCAAAGTACTGAGTTGTGGAAAGAAAACAGAAAGCGTTCATAAACCATTTAGTTTCTTTGAAATATAGTCTCAATCGCTACAGCATATTTTAAAATGAAAAATTAGCTTATTTCTATGATTTTTCATTCGGCCACAAAATTCAATCTTGTTACTTATCGTAATCAGCTAACCAACGAGTAATTTCATAGCAATTTTCCAAGCATATTTTAGCCTTACATCTATCATTTCCCTTTGGCCCAGGCGTAACCCAAGCCATCGTTCATTTGGTCCTCTTTACTATCTATACACATAAGATATACAAAGCTCTCTTACACTTTATGCTTCTTGCTCGTTTTCCTTGAATCGCTTCAAGTTAATGACGGTTCTCTGTTGCTCTTGTATGGCAACGTTTTCTATTAAGTGTGGAGGCTGCCAGCTGCTCATAAATTTACAACCACAACGGCAAACTCGCTTACAATATGAATTGATTACTCTTGCCCTGCTGCTGGTTAGCAGGATAGCCAGGCAATATCAATAACTATCTAACGCACTCATATAACACCTCAATGGAGCAAACGTACCCACACACATGCACCCATGTGTGTGCCGGTTGAACTGTAACCACAGACTTGAAATTTTTCATTTCAATTTCTCAAATTTACAGTAAAACTGCTTCCGCAGCTGATTTTTTTTTTTCGTTTGGTTTTTGTTTTTCATAGTTTGTTGCTATTGTGATTATTAGAAATAGAATACTACGTGCGTTTATATCAATATATTCGAGCATCATCGGAACTTACTAAATTAAAATGGTCAGTGGGGCATTTTGTATCAGTAGCATTTACGAGAATTTTCAATTTGCGTGGCATGCTTTTAGGCGCGCACGTATCAGCCTCTTGTTTGCTCCATCCTTCGACTCCTTCCTCTCTATCTTTATTTTGTTTAATACATACGTATACAAAATGTGTATGGTGTGTGTGTGTGTATGTTTGTTTGTATGGAATGTTTGTGACCGTCGATTGTGTTTGGAATATTGATTAAATTGAAACTCTGCCCCGAAACAAAAGGCAGCAAAAGCCGAAAATGAAATGGCCAACAGTTGCAAGCTTGCATTAAATGTTGATTGCTCAAATAAAAGCTTAAAACAATTGCTCCAATTTTGGGGTTAAATTGCCAGGCAATTTATTAAACACGTGTCGCTTATTTGTTTTGAACAAAGTGAGGCAATTCATTTCGTAGCTGGCATCAAAATGCGTGGATAATTAAGCGATAATGTACAAACTTTTAAAGTTAAGCGATGAAAGAAGTGAAACATTAGCAAAATTATCTGTTAAGCCAACGGCCTTCGGGGCGTAGACAGTGGACATCCAACACACGAACGCACGGCTCTTAAATCGTCGTCTCTCTCCACTTTGAGGTACCCTTATTGTTTAGAGTTGCTCGTGTTGCGCATCCTGCGATTTAGCCAGGCTTTCAGCAGCAACAGCGTCATCTAAATTGTTTGTTAAACTCTAACGCTGTCTGCCTTTGGCGCCGCTTGGCCCACTCTCTCGTTTTCGCTTTTTTACCAGCGCTCCATTAAAAATGCATTTATCATTTGGCATTTGAAAAGCTTCCTTCCCGTTGGCAAGATAGTGACACCTAACCCAGCACCACAGCCTCTTCTATCTCCAGCTTTAGCAATCTACTCTCCGCTTTTATATTCTCCGAATTTTTAACAGCTGTTATGCAACTTTTCTATATATCTTTAAACCAGTTGGGTGAAGCACAAATTGTATTTGTTTTCCCCGAAAACTTTACAAGTGAGCCAAGAAATATGCGCAAATTTAGTTTGAAAAACTAAAAGCTACACACACACACATGCCAGCTTTGTACACTTGAGTTGAGCGCAGCTTGGGCATGTTTAAGCGTTAAACTGTTACTTCCACATGCGCGCGCACTCAGCAGGGACGTAGCGGGACAAGTCGAGAGTCACATGAATGTGGTTGTGGACGGACTCCAGCTGGCCATCAATGCAGTTTTAACTAAGAGCCAAGACAAAGGCGGCCCCAAAGTGTTCATAAAATGTTCGAAGCCATAGACGAAGCCCAGTTCCATAGCCAAAGTGAAAGCGCGCCGCGTCCTGTGCCCCTGAAGTAGGTCAGCAGCAAAAACATACACAGAAACTCACTAACACACACAAACACTAAATAGCGCCGCATTGTAAATTGGGGCCAACGACAGGTAAAAGTTACCGCCATGAAGTGGAAGTGTGTTTTTTTGTTAGAGAGTGTGTAGTATGTGTGTTTGTGTTAGGTGTACATGTCCTGTAGTTGCTATTCATGTGCAACCGCATTGCAGCGCCTGCATAAATTTCATTAGATTTTAGCTGAGAGCTCCCTTAGCTCTATCCTATTGTTTCCAACAAAAAAGAACTTTATGTCAAATCAATTGGCTTCCAGTGCCCCCATAAACAAACAGAAGTGAAGAGATGTATAAAATAAAAAACTGCCCCACACTCTTGTCAGTACCTTGCTAATGAAGTCATAAAGAGCCATCGACAACTTGATGTCCCTGTGTGCCATAAAACGCACCTTAAGCCACAGGCAAGGTGCCTAGAAGTATGCTAATAAACGTTAAGCTTGCCAACACCATGAAGTTGATCATAAAAAAAAACATACAGAGCTGTGTGCGGATTTTTGAAATGCCCTTTTACCAAGGCCGTTAGAAGTTGGAAGCTTTTAGGTATTTCATATGATGACCATTATTTCAACACTTATTTTTATAATTCCATCAGTACGCAGCGTAATTAAGTTCTTTATTTAGGTATTGATAGACTCCAAAATGGACATTATTTTCAATGGTTCTTGCGTTGTGGCGTTAATCAGCAAAATAAATGTTCTGTGGACTCAAAAGAGTGTGTTCCATTAAATTTTATGCTTTCTCTTATACCCGCTGGCTGTAGACCATAAAAATCCAATGCATCCAAGTGGCTGGCTGGCAAAAAGCATTTGCCTCGCTTCACCGGCAGTTTTACGTATTACGCGCAACATATACGTAATGTGAGCTGTGTGGGTCGAAGGCCAAATGCAAAAGGAAACCGCCAACCACTTTCAGCAGACATGCGAGCAGCAGGCTCATATAATCGTGACGTGCTCCTGCTTAACGGTGATAATGGCGATGCCTGAAAGTGTCTGGACGGCTGGGGGGAGCCACCAGCTGGAAGATGAAGAGAGTTGTGGCTTATGGTTGACAGACATTCTCTAATGCTAACGGCCCATCTCTAGCCCGCCACAACCCCTGGCTTAGACTAGACAAAAGTGCAATCTAAAGCGTTGCACGCTAATGCACCATTATCAAAAGCTGCCCGACACGACTCGTAAATCTTCACTTGCATCTGACTGCAAAGCTTTAATAGATATTTATGTGAGTTTGAGTATGAGTGTGTGTGTGTTATAGAGTTAAAAGGGCGAGGGCTGCGAATGAGCAGCATTTGTAGTTGATCATAAATTATGATAAATTGTTGAGCTATTTGTAGCTAAACAAACTAAAAAGAAGCCTTAGCTTGAGCCGCTTTAAAATTACAAGTGCAACAAATGTAGCCCAAACCAAAGCCAAACAAATTGTGGCCTGAGCACAACAAGAACACTTTGGCATTTATTATTTCAAAACAAAATAAAACTTTAACTACAACTAAACTGTACTAGTTCACGAAATGGTTGCCAGGAGTTTCTGTTTATACCTTTATACCTTTTAGTTTTATACCCTATTGCCTTTGGCAAAAGGAGTATAAGTTAGTTAAGGAGACAGAGATACTCTATTTTCGGTGAACGAACATAGATTTAGAGTATTTTTTAGCCGTACCTTGTCAATTTCAATATTCCAAACATTTTTTTTTTCATTTTGGCTGCAGGAAGCCTTAAAACTGAGCGGCGCTTCAAATTTATGTGCTGCGGAAATGGCGACTTTTAGTTTTTCCAGGTGTTGGCAGTATACAACGGAGCAGTTTGAGAAAAAGAGAGAGGGAGAGCGAAAGAATCAGAGAGTGAGAAAGTACTCTTGACGGTTAGTTGAATGCAATCCGACTGCGCTTCGCACTGGCTTAGCAAAAGGCGATTTAAAAGTCACGACTCGCAGCTGTTTTTAGCTTTTTTTTGTTTTAAGGTTCCCTTTTGAGCTAATCGCACACTTTACCTTCGAAGCACATTTCACATGCATTTCAATCAAATGAAGTCGCATAAAATAATGAAATGGAAATGCAATTCGAGTGCTAATCGGATTACCCTTTACAGCTTTATTAATAAAGTCACTGGCTCTAAAAAAAAAGAACGGGAAGCACTACAGTACAAACTGCAAAAAGTGAACATTTTACCATTAATTGAATCGTTATATAAAGCGCACAAGGCTTTAGCTTTATATCAATTTACTCCGCTTTTGTTTCCCCTTTAATATATATAAATATATGTATATATGGTTATATGAAAAACATAACGTTTAACTTTACTTTGCCTGGGGTGCAATTCCCATTTCCACTGAATAAACCAACCAAGCACAAAACAGATGTGTTCTGAGGGGAAACACATTTCGAATGTGGTGTGTGTGCTTGTCAATTGTAGAAATAAAAGCTCTTTGTAAGCTAAGCGCTGGGGCGACTCCGACTGTGGCAACGCCAAGCTGTCAGCTGCTTAACAATATATAATGGCTATAATCAATAATAATTATTTTAAATTTCTGTTAAGAGTTCAAATAAAGCGACAAAAATGTTAAGTTATTTGTGTGGAATTTGTAATTGCAGCAAATATATATGACATAAGCTACAAATGCTATAAATTAAGCTACGCCATGCATATTATTTTCAATAATACGCATTATGCTCCTCTACCCTGTAACCCTTTAATCTAATTCTATAGAATTATGCGATCGGAATTTTCTGTTCCCCAGCGCGTTATATTGACTGGCTGGCTGGCTGGACGCTTTTGTCCAGGTAATTGCTTTGCCACACAACAGCTCCAATTCGCCGCTTCCTGAAACTCATACCAACTACCACTGTACGCATTTAGCATTGCCTTGCCCCAGTGGCATCCACTATTCTGGTGTATGCCCATTGGCTGAGCGGCGTGCAAAGTTTATTGCAATGCACAGGAAATTGGCAGAAATTCCATTTTGATGCTGCACCATTTGAATTTTGCATGCGTAATGATTTCATTTTGCACATATAGAAGGAGAGAGAGAATGGAATAAAACGTCGCATTGGCTTTTGTAATGCGGAATCTATCTGTTGTCAATGAAAGGAATGGCACGCGCCATTGGAATCTCTATTGAAATGAGATGAATAAGCATAGCGTTAATTTTACAATTTTAGACACCAAACGGATAGGCATTGGGTTTTATTTGTGGCTTTTAAGCGATATTCACATATTTGGAGCTATTGGGATGGTTAAATACGGCTTGCATTTAGGCAAATGTTTCCCTTTTTGAGCAAAGCGCTCTATGCTGTGTGCTGTACCCAGTTAGGCAACCCACGGAGCGGAAATGATAGATGGGACGACCGCACATATAGTTCTCAGCATAGTTGCAGGTCAGCTTGAAAAAGGTGGTCTCTTTGGCCACATACCGCCATCCGGCGCAGCCCACATGCGTGTTGTTTTCCACAGCCATCACCGCAAAGTGGTGAAAGGGTCTAACAGAGTAAGTGGAAAGTGGTGGTGAGCGACGAGAAACAAAGAGATAGTTTTCACAATGAAAGACAGCAACGGGCCACTTACTGATGCGCGCTTAGTTTATTTTTGCATGAAGGGTGCTCCACATCCGCTGCGGTCATCATGCTGCTGCTATTGCTGTGCTCTGACCACCAAGTGCGTGCGGCAATAGCGATTAGCTGCGGATACATCTTCTCCATCAGCCCATTATCCACCAAGCGCGTCATGTTGAACATCTATTGAGAATGCTCATACCTGATCAGACCACACTTTAAGCCGTAGTCCCTACTTACAATAATATTTTGGCCAGAGTTCTTAAAGTTGGCCGTGTTGTGACACTCGTCGTGTTTGCGATTACACTTGCGCACATTGTAACTGGCCAGCGTGGCTAGCTCATCGCTCCATTGCATCACAACCAAGCGTGCAGCTCGTGGCAGCGTCATATTCTTGCCAGTTGCAAGTCGCTGACGATGCTCGTTGTGTGCCTTGAGAATGTTGTCCGAGTAGACAGTCATATTAACGAGCTGGGATTTTTCTATCTTGCAGGATTTCTCAATATCCTTAAGTAAAAATGTATATTAAACTGGTTAATCTGTTCAGCAAGTGCAGCACTTACGCTAGTTGGCTTCTCGCATGCCACATGACGCTTGCCACTGCTACAAAGCTGCTGGTTGCAATAAGGATTTTTCGGACCTGTTAGCACATCCTCACTGACTGCAAACAGAGCGCACAGCATTAACAATAGAAGACTCAATACGTTCATTGTGGTGAAGTAACTTGTGGTTGAAAACTGCAAAGCTGTCTCTTTTATAGACAAACCTTTTCAGCCAGCACTTACTGAGTCAGTGAATAACCTTATCGTTTATTCTTCGAAAACAGTTGCCAGTTGGTTTCTCTAAGTAATATTTAAGTTAAATTTTTAACTGTTGATTAAGTTAATGGGCAAATTAAAGCTGGATATAAAATGTAATTGCTAATGAGTTAATTCAGAAATTAATTGAATTTCAATGATAGTTTAGCTTTAAATGATTTGAATTTAAGTGCGATTTCTATTAAACGAATGACATATATTGTTTACAAAATATATTTAAGCACCCAAGCATTATACTATTTTCTTTGCTCAGCCACCAAATTGATCGTAAACAATTTGGAAAGCAAAGTATGCTCCCAAGGAAAATTCTCATTTCCATGTCTTTGTCGAAAAGTGCTGTCACCAGAATTGTCTTTGAGGCTGTTGTTTTTGTGGTTGCTGTTGATTATAACGCTTGAGCGCCTTAGCTGGTGACTCAAACAAACGCCTACGTATTAAAGTTTCGATAGCAACGCGACTGTGAATTGGGTTCGCAGTAGGGGACATTAAGTGGCACGTGATGATAGCAACGGCAAGCCTCCGAAATTCTTCTGCCAGGCTCCCAAGCTAATAATAACAATATCGCGCAATTGATTAAAGAAGAGGTCCTTACTACAAGCAATCAGCTTCCAGACGGCTAGTCTGCGTCAACAGTAATTGTCTGGCTGATGCTCGACTGATTTGTGTAAATGCTTTTACCCAAGGCGACTTAATTACGCATGTTTGCTTGTAAAAGATTCTGTATCTATTTCTTGTTCTAACAATTTAAGGCTGTTTTAAAGACTTTCTGTTTTTGTATCGAATGATAAATGCTTGAAATATGCATAATTATTCATACAGCGATATTTGCGCGAGCACCCGTCAAGTTTTCGGTGCGGTTTGTTGTTTAGTAGGCTGTAAATTTTAATTCAGAAACCAGAAAAGCTGAAAAGCAGAAAAGCTGAAAAGTATAGGGCACAACATTTGCATGTGATTTATCGTTTGGGGCAAGTCATGTGAAGGAGCATACATTAAACAACAGACAAGGGCCAGCCTCTCTGGGCAGTGAATGTCCCAACCCCGGAAACCGGTATCATAGCTGGAAACAGCAATATTTGGAGCCGGCGCTCAAGGCACGCGCTGCACCTGTTGCCGGCCTCGGGTACCAAACTGCCCCCTGCCTGGGTCCCTAGTCAAAGAGATTGTGCCATAAAGTCAGTTTGGTTGGCAAATTTATGGCCTACTACGTGGCCCCAATTGCGTATTCTGTATATAATTCATTTTTAATAGAGAAACAAACTTGGTTTCTTTTTATCTTTTCAGTTTAGTAGCTTGAAAGCTTCCTTGCCTTTTCTGCAATTGTATTTGAGGTCGAAACATAAGTTCTGCTAAACCGCATTGCACATCAAAGTGCGGCCTTTGTTATCAGGCGTTCAATAATGAAAGCGTTATGCATTTAGAATGTCGTTATCTAACCAAAGGATGCAGCTATAGCCACAAGATGCCAAGCATTGTGCGCCCTCTGATATCTAGGCAATGCATCTTCTCGTTGCCTTGAAATTGCCGCTGTCCGAAATTTTACAATTGAATAATCAAGGCAATGGGCAGTGTTGCTAAGAGCCTTGGTCCATGCTGATTTATTGTTTGGACAGGTCCGCCATAAATTAAATCGGTTTGCGCTAATATTTGCCTAATAAAATTGATGCAAACACACATTCCAGATTGCCAGATACCCTTGTCAAAGGCTTGAGCGTTGGGTTTGATTTAAAGCAGAAGCCATCTCTGGCAAATCAATATGCACATAAACTTTAATATTTCACGCCGTTCGCCAAATCCTGTTACAATAAGCCTTAATATTATGCAAATCTTGTTGAAGTAAGTGCTTCAAAATGCCCACATTTCAGGCAACCCAAAAAGAAAAACAAAAAAAAAACACCCCTCCCCCCAACAACCCCCTACGATAGCTTAGTTCTCACAATCCTCTTTGCAAGTCGTTTGGAAAGTTTTTAAGCGTCGCCGTGGAAAACTTGTTCGTGTCCTGCATGCAAAGAAATGTGTCAACTGTGCTAAGCAACTCTCAACCCAATCTCAGTTGAACTAGAGTTTGTCCTAGTCTCGCCTTCAAAAAACTCCACAGACGTCAGCATAAAAATCCAGTGCATTGCGCGCTTATCGCACTAGCTCTTTGCTAAAATTTCTTGTAACTCAATTAAAATTAATTAAGCCGTTAAACTCTTATCTAATCAACCATCGTAAAAAAACAACATCACACATTTTCTGTTGCTTGTGTTTTAATCTTTTTTCTCATTTGATTGACAAAATCATCTAATAAATATACAAATGGATAAGAAAATGTTCTCTGAGCTAATGTAGTAAAGTTTACAATATATTTTATACAAATCTTAAAGCTTTACTTCTTTTTAGTTAAGTTTTGAACATTTTGCTAAATGTATAATTATGCAAACATATTATTATGTTTTTTTTTTTAACGAAAACTGCAAGCGTATACAAACTACATACGAATGTCTAATTTTTTGTTATTAGCATTTTTTGCCCATATTATGTGCTAACTTTAAAACCGCGCAAAATATGCAAAAATCTTGCATTGTTTGTCGCATTTAGCAAGGGGAAAGTATATTTAAACTAGTGTGTAAGCGTGAGTGCATACATTTTAGGCACACCAATACATGCACACACATAAGCGGCTACTGGCTTATTTGGGTGAAGGCCATGCACATTTCAAAAAGCAGCAACAACGAAACAAGAGGCAAACAAAAAAAAAGTGCGCAGCTCGCAAACACAAAACTTAAATCTGAAAATTAAATGCAATTTAGTGCAGCAAAGTGGCAACATACACAAGCAAGCAGGCAAACAACCAAGCATACACTCTCGCACGCACACACATTTAAACGTGTCTGGACCATGGCCATGGTGGCAATCTCAGAAAATCAACATAAGCGTTAGGTAACATGTAAGCAGAACAACAAAACCGATTGCAGCATTGTACCGAAAAACAACTTTTTACATTTTGCTTTTATCGAATTTGAATTGCAGTTTGTGATGTACGATTTTTTTTATGCTTGCGTTTGCTCCTCAACAATCCCATCAAATTACCCAATTCATTTTTCGGAAGGCATGTCAATTTGTACGCCTAATACCAAACAACACAGTACAAGAGGGTCAAATAGAAGCAACTTGAAATCCATGTCTTTTGAAAATTGTAAACAAAATGTACCAGCTTAGACATGCTTACAATGCCATTAGGCCCAAGAACATAACAACAAAGCAGCAACACCAGCAGCCGCTAGAAGAAAACGAGTGGGTTGTCAATGCCAAATACCGATTAGACCCAAACAATTGACATGGCCAATAGGTTACAAGCTCAAGATTTTCTAAAGAAATGCTCAATTTTTAACAAGGCATTTGATTTTTACATCTGCATTTGAATGCTAAGCGACAAGCGATTTTGCAATTTTAAGGCAAACAGTAGAAACTTATACACTCTTTATTTATCCAGAGCTAAGAGCGTTACAGGGCTCATGCAATGAGAAACATGCGCTTAGCATGTAGTGTATTTCGAGAGCTTGTGACTCCAATAGGACCTTTTCACTACAATCAGCGCACAAAATAAATATCAAGAGCTCAAAAACAAGAATTGAAAATGCAAATCTTTGGCAAAGCTCAAAAGTGTAAAACAAACAATATAAATATAACGGCAACAACGGCAACACCGGCAACACCAGCAACGGCAAAGCTACAGACAACTCACAAACTCTATAAATTGTAGCATACTTTACAGCTGTAATAATTGCAAAGCAGTTGCCAACAACTTTTAGCAGTTAACTTACCTGGCACAAGTTTTTGAATTGCAGCTTCTTGGCTATGCAAATTTGTGCGTCTTCTGTCAGCTAATTGGCTAAATAAGTTCTGCTCAACGTGGCGGATTGTTGAATACGCGAAAAATTGCGTATACGCAAAAGTCGGCCAACAGTATTTTATAATTGCAAACTTATAGCGACAAGTATTGCGCAATGAGCTTATAAATATTGGCTTAGTAAACGTGGTTGCCTAGCCCTGAGAAACCTGCTACTCAGCTGTTAGCCTGTCACCCTTCTTTTGTACCATCTGCCTGTTGGCTTTTGCAGTGTCTATGTTTCAGTCCTTTATTGCTGATTCTTTTATGGCTTTGTGTGCGGCTATTTTTTATTGCCTTTTTTTCTTTGCTTGTGGCTCTTATGCTGCTTAATCTTCTGCATTCACCAAAAATTATGCCCCGAGGAGCGTGACAAAGTGAATTGCATTATGATTGCCACTCAGAGCGCGGCTTTGATTTAAAAATTTTAAAAGTTGGGCTTGGAAAGTATGCAACGCAAATTAACACAACACCATTTTTCGATACGGTCTTCTCAAAAGTCCTTTCCATTTAATTTAATCACAAATACCTATTAAATGAGATACAAACAATTTATGAAAATTTATGACCAAATTTGAAACTTTTTGCTCTTCGTTGGCAATTTTGACTTTGATAGATATCCAAAAACTTAAATTATAATGGGAGCTGAGTGAAATCAATGTAAGACAAGCATACTCACACACACGCACATAGATCAACTCTCTGCATGTGCTCTATCACATGGTTGGCAGTTATTAGCCAACGTTGTTGTTGAGCTGTTGCTACTGTGGCTGTTAATGTTGTGGCTGTTGTTGCTGTAATCGTTATCGTTAGCCTGCCAGTGTTGTTTATAATATGGTCAGGCTACTTTGGCTGCCTAGTGGTTACTGAGCAGCCCCTGCTATTAGTTGTTTTATGGGCACACGATGCCATCAGCTGGATGTGAAGTGGGCTGCATGCAGCACTTGGTACTGGCACTGGCACTGCCACACTAAATTCAATGCATAATTTTGCACTCAATTATAATGGATGGGAACGCCTCTGTTGGATGGATAATGAAGTGGCGCTTCAACTACAGCTCGGTTGCATGAAATTAAGAAAATGTGCCACACTCGCTACTCCTGGGTAGTGTGATTAAGATCTAGCTCATAGCTCGCACAAGTTAACATTGAGGGTGCGTCTAATCGATCAATCAGAAGAAGATTAAGTCTCAGTATTGCATGCATCTTGGTTGTATCTGCGTGAAAGTTTGGGTCAAGTGCGGTTGGTCGGGCCAAAATTTGGGTTAAGTTTTTTCTTATTAAAAAACATTTCAAGCGTTTTATTGCCGCGCAGAAATGAGTTCAACTTTGAGCGATGTTGGGCGTTGAAGTTGCAACTTCAAAGCTGCCAACCGGCAACTTTGCGAAGCCGCAAAACTGCAACAACTGTGCAACCTGCACGTGGATGATTGAAACTTTTTCGATTTCATACTCATATTTTTGCAATGCTAACACAGCAGACCAAAGGCCAGAGGCAGACAGGCAATGCCGGGACATACCCTGCACGCAACTTTGTCGCAAATCAGCATAATTATTGTGCTATAAAGTTGAATGTTGCCACTGGCACTGTCACCAGTGCAAACTCTGGGGTTAACATGCAAAAGCAAAAGGGGATACTGCAGATTTCACATTCATGTAACTGAAAGCAGGCAAAATATGCTAGCTGTCTCATTTTTGGAAATACGTTGAGAGCGTCGTATATTATTTTTATAAAGAATCAGTTATATAAAAGCGATAAAGATATTTTTGGATCCAGTTCTGTTTGTTTCAAAATACTTTGAGTATTATTTAAGGCTACATTAAGTTATTCCCGATTTGATAGTCCAAAATGAAGTAAGCAGCCCTCGGACTGAGGTCGCTCAGTAAAAGTCTCTTGTTTATGTTTGCCTTTGCCATACTTTCAGTTAGCCACGTAACAATAATGCACTAACATTGTAGCTTTTGATGCAGCTCAATGACTCGCATGTTGCCGTAAAGCCCTCAAAGCAGTTTTATTGCTCCGGGTGCAGCTGAAAACTTTAGCTGACATATTATCCCTGCAGCCACAGAAGCCACAAAAACGGCTTAGCAGGAAGCAGGACTGAGGTTCTTTCGACTCTACGTTGACACTCAAATGTTTCGTTTTTGTAAATCCGTAGCTGGTCACCAATTCTTCTCAAACTAAATTGTTAGTCTAGTTGTGAGCCAAACATATTCAGATGTTGCTCCTGTTCATTGCTGACTAAGTACGTAAGCCTGGCCAGACACACAGCTGTGTCCTTTACATGCATACTTTTGTGTTTTTGGCTGGTGTGTGTGTGTGCACGTGTATGTGACATAGATTCAGTGCATGTGTCCCTTTTTTATGGGATAGACATGGACTGTACAAGTGTCTCCGGCCAGCCGGGACACATTTATTGCTCAGCATGAGACCAAAAAATAGTTGCGGTGGATTTTGTGTGCGATTTTCTGCACCACACATTGAGACATTTTTATGCACATTTTGTCGGTGGGACTTGGAAGCTCGTTCTGTAATTTTGCGTATCAGCATAAGCAAAGCCACGTGCTGAATTGTTAAGCATGTGGAATGTAGAATGTGAACTGTCGCCATATTCCGGCGAGCTGTAGCCCTATAAATGTCAGTCACAACTTGACCTTTTCGAGACTTTAGGGCTTGGCCAGCAATCATCAGCAACTAAATCTAAATAAACGTCAGCTACAGCTTGACCTTGAATGATTTATTTCTGTTTTTTGTAAACATAGACTTGATAATTATTCAGCTGCTAGCAAGATATACAAATAACACAAAGCAATATCTAAGGGCCAACTGATGGATATAAAAAAAAAATTTGCTATCGGCACGTAAACAAGAGACAATTGCCCTACACTTATAGAAATGATTGGAAAATAATTTAATCACATTGAACTATTTTCGATGACATTGTTAAAGGCATTGTTATGTTTGCAAATGTTGCCCAGGGCAAGGACACAACAGACTACAATAGAAAAGGACAAAAGAAAAATTCGTATAAATAGTATAATAGTCAGTTCGTCTGGTGTGCATGTTTTAAGCTAAGCGCCTTGGATTTAAAATAAATTGAGGTCAACCGAGAGACATTGCGGGTATAATCGTTGCGGTTGTTTTTTATTGGATAGCTGTTGTTGTTGCAACCTGCAACTGCTGCTCGTAAAGAGAAATTCGGCGAACATAATGGTAATTGCGTGTTTTTTTTTTATCCACTCTAATTACAACTTATATGCATTCGCACTAGCACTAACATAATAACGAAAGCCTGCCACATTCAGTGGGTTACATCCTTGCCAACATCCACTTCCGTGGCAGTAGCTATAGCCGAGGCATGTGCCGAGAGAGTGTTCTGCCGCAAGAAATACCAACCTAAATTTTGCAGGCTGAGCAACATTGTCGTGGCAGCCTCCGCATATAAAAATGAAAATTAAAAGAAAAATTGCATATAAAGTGTTGCATTTGTGGCATACTCTTGGTTATATCTTGCTGTTGCTCTTCTGGTTTTCTTTTCACTTAGTTTTTTGGTTCACACGCTCTCTGCTAATTAAAAACAGCGCATAGTGCTGCCATTAAAGCCAAAAGTTCACTTCGAGCCAGACAAAAACACATACAACGCGAAATAGAGGAAAGCTCTGAAATAGGCGACCTGGTTTGTTTCCTGCTCCTTGCAGGCCAGCGTGTGCGCCATTTGGACAGATTATCTAATTATGCGTGTGCTTTTAGCTGTTTTCTGTCGCTTTCTGGGACGACTCGTAACTCGGCTGTCACATTTCGGCCATAGGCGTACAACGTGACGTATAATTAATTGCGTAATGAGCATCTGCCAGACATACTCGATGGGCAGCTGCTGCTTAGCTTTAATGCCTGTCTTTTTTTTTATGGCACAAATCGCATTCTAGTGAGGCTTTTTTGCGACTTCATTGTCCTTTGGCCAACAGTCTGCTTTGTGCTCGTCTTTTGTACGCTATCTTAATCACCTTGCATTTTGTTCCACTCTCATGCATAATAGCACCCCCCACAACAATTATCATGAGTCTGCACTTATTTCCTTTTTTTAACTCACTATGTCGTTTATATACTTTTTGTCTCTAGACTTGCTTATCGCGCTATCATTAAAAAGTTTGCCTTTGCTTTGTGCTCATCCAAACGCACAAATCGTGCATTGAAATATTGTTTTTTGAAAGAAAAAAAACGTCATTACACTTTTGTTAATGTGTATAAATTGTTTTTATAACTGCAATTTTTTTTAAAGCGAGAAAATTTAATGCAGATATCCAATTTTTGTTTTCTTTTGAAAAAACTGCACAAATATTTTAACAGGGTGTCAGAGGTAAAAAGGCTTAAGAGGTTTTAATACTGAAAAAATAAATATACACAGTTTTTTTTAATGTATAAAAAAAGACTGAATCTTGATGCACACGTTATTTAACCCATCCATGTACAGATTGGATATTGAGCCACCCGAATGGCATTTTTATACAGCAAATAAAAACGGTTATCTGCACCATTTAAAAATATACATTAAACATAAAAATGATCATATAGTCAGAATTTATGTATTTAGTTATATATACAAATATATCGCAAAATTAAATGGTGTATGTGTCAATATTTATTTGCGCCATTCCAAAAAAAATACATAAATGCAAAATATTTCAATTCAAATGAATTAATTTTACCAACTGGCATCACTGAAATCAGCGAAACTAAAAAAAATATACGTGCATTTGTATTCGTGATTTTATCTATTGTTAAATAGCCCGATTCAAAGCATAAAAAATGCTGTATCCTCGGTGGTTTCAATAATGATAATTGAAAACTAATAATTTGACGAGCCGTGAAGTATACATTGGACTTGAGCATGGGCTTATAAGCGATTGATAATTGATATAATTGTTTGATTGCAGTGCTTTACAAATAATGATAATTTTCAATGGCGAAAACAGAGCGAAACTGTTGAATTTTGTTGCTCCGTTTGAAATCGTGAAACAGCATTCAAACTGCAGCAACTCATAACCACGACCTACATTAATTTGAGTTAGCTGGCAACCAGAGGGCACCCTCGAGACCAACTGACAATAGTTTATGGCACAAGTGTTAAATATTTTTGTTTGGCACGCCAATACTCTAAACGAAACCCAATCCAACCCAAACAAACGCGACCCGACCCGACCATACACAATGTGGAAGTCGGGCCATTTACAAATCCAAAGCGACGGCTTGAGCATGTCTGTATTGGCCCCGATCTCGCTCTAGCAGCAATTACAACGACGCCAAACAGCATAAATAAATGTAGAAATTATTATTAAATACGACCATTTCGCAATCAGTTGCGCACCCTTCCACCTTCCATGACGCCACCATCTCTCCAACCGCTGCCCATTGATTGCGCCATATCGATCTAACAGTTTTTGGAGTGCCCGGGTATTTTACAATAAATAACCAAGCAATACAAGCGCAAAATATCTGAACGTATTTGGTGGCCGGGGGAGGCCATAAATTAGTTTCCCTTCCGGGTTAGAAGGAATGCCAAACAACACATTAGACACATTTTTGCATTCGCACGCTCTTAGTTGAAAACAAAATAAGAAAAACAAAAGAACTCCACCTACAATTTAATTCAATTGGACAAAGCCCCGCCTGACGGCCAAGTTTTTAAACTATTTTTAACTTTTGCAATTGAAGGAATAGAAAAAAATTATAAAAAAAAACACTAACACAAACGCAAACACACACCTATTACCAAAAACAACAACAACCATAATAACGAGCCTGGGTAAAAGAAAATGTTCAAAATTATAATGCTTAACCTTTAAGCTCGTTTCGGATTGCGTGTTAAGTCGCCCGAAAGTTCTTTCTTACTACTTAGCCAAGTTGTTCCTGATGCCCTGCAGTATGGTAAGGATTATAGGGGTATTATTATTTTTCTCACTGCTATGCAACCTTTCACCAAAGAGGGCGGCAGAAACAAAGTAAAGTGTTGGCGATTAAGCTTGTCAGCACAAAAGTGGAAAGCCAATCAATATTCATGTTTAGAGTCCCGAAAAGTTGATCTTTTTTTTTTATTTTACAAATAAACGTTAACGTAAGTACTGCGTTTGAAAGTTTTAAAAGGAACATATTTTTTGTTTGTTTTAATCCTTTTATTTATTTTTTTTTTGCTTTTACTTTGATACTGTATTTATTATTTTTTTTTTTCGATTTGCCTAAGTCCTTATGGCAATCTAGTAAAAGCATGCCATCAAAGATTCACTGTCTCGCCCTATTTACTTTCTCTTGGTTTTGCAGTCATAATATTTATATTGCCATATTTTCAATAGCTACATCAGTAACTTTTTGGAGTGGGCGTTGCAGCGTATACCATGGTCGAGGTCAGGCACTTCCTGCCACATTCATGCTGCTCTGCGTTTTTTTCCTTATGCCACGCTTGTTTGCACCTACGTTCTCTCTTTTTTTTCAGTAGGCGAACTTAAGCCTTGCCAACTGTTAACGACCTTTGCTAGTTGAAACTCGTTTTCTGCCTAACCGTGGGGGTGGGGCAATCAACCGCCAAGCGCTACTTGGTTGGGGCTGGGGCGTTAAGCTGCAATTGCTTGGAAAGTTTATGGAAATGGTTGAGGGGGTCGCAATGTGTATATAAGTTTTCTAAATTTATTGCAATTCGCGCTCAAACTGAAAGCTATAATTTTCGAGCAGTTTTAAGAGCACGCCTCAAATGTCGTGTGTCGATTTTTGATATTTGCTCTTGACACGCAACACGCTTTAAAGTTTTTCACAGCCAATGCTTACAGTTCGCTTTTGGCCCATATCGTCTCTAAAAATATCCATAAATCAGTTATTAAGTTCAGTTTGAGTCGAGCCGAATTGAAACGAGTCAAGAGCGTTGAGCTCAACGGGTGTCTTTCACAAATTGAAAGCGACCAAGGTGGCATTTCTTTTGGATTTTGCATTTTGAGCGGGCGTGGCTTGGCATATCTTTACATAAATTTCGCAGTCATCCTTGGCTTATTTCTTTGCGGTGGAGGTAGCTTAGCAGAATATTTGCTTGGTCAATAGTTTCAATTCGAATGCCGTCAGTTGGCAGTTTCAGCGCTTGGCGCATATTTCGCACGATTAATTGCAAAATTTTAATTTGATTCAGCTTTCAGTTTGTTTTTTATTGTTCATTTGCATGTCCAATCACACCGCTTGTGGATGGCTGAATCCTTTTCGTCATGTGTTCATTGGCGGCAGCAGTGTCAGCCGCTGTCAAAAGATTTAACAGTTTAATGAGGTTTTGCAGTGCTCACATCTGCGGGTATACGAGTATATATGTATGTACTATATTCATGTGTCACCATGTGTGTATTTATTGTATTTATTTAACGCTGTGGTGCGGTCAATCCAGCCGCTGGAAATACCATCTCTTTCCTCCGCATCCTGTTTGCCCTTCGGCAATGTCGTCAATATCGTCGCCGCTTGGCGTCGCATGTCAATGCTGCTGGCGATTGTTGACAATAGGATTTATGTTTCAGCAGTGTCACTCACACACAAAAACAAACAATTGTAGCAAACTTTCGACCATTAACATATTGATTTTTATGACCAACGAATTTACGACCGTTGCTTTGGGCTGGCCTGTTAACATCCTTTTCTTTTTGTTTTCTTTCTTTGCCTTTTGCCTGGCTGGCGTGCATAAAAGGATTCAAAAGTAACACCAATAATTTGTGCCAAACGTTGTGTGAATTATTTGCTGGACTTTGACTTACGTGCCATTCATTTACCGAAGGAATAAGGTAAAATTTAAATTTCCTCTACCTGGTTGGCAGCTTTAATCTACCATAAAAATAAATGTAAACATAATTTCGTAAAACATTTTATTTAGTTAGCTAGAATATCTTTTCAAGTATTTATCTTTTTGAAGTGTTTGTGGACTTCGGCTGAAGTATCAAAACCCTTAAGCAATTTAATGCTATGCATTTGTCTTGTGGGAGCCACAGCTCCTTGTTTTAGTACATATCAAGTTAAGAGTTGTAATGGACATAATAGAACAAACACTCACACGTTTACCTGTGGTGACTTGAGCACACCTATAAATAAAATACAAACAGTTTGATAGCTGCAGAACTGTTGATCTCCCGCACTGGCTCAAGGATAAATATTGATATTTTGCTACGAAAATTAGCAAACCAATGCGCCACTCAATGCCTATCTAGATATGCGCATAATGGCCGTGTTTGTGTTTGCCAACATATGTATGTATATCCCTTGGTATTTGATTTGAAGTTGCGCCAGACATACAAACATTGTGGACTTAGGCAAACATCAGTGTAATTAAAAGCCGCAATGAATAAAAGTGAATTCTTTATTTTTTTTTGAATTGTCTATATAAAGGATATGAGATTGCTAGTTAGATACACACACACACACACACACATGCAAATCCATTTGTACTTAAACATATGAAGGTATAAAAGCAAACGAACTGAAACTATTTCAAGTGCTCTCTGTGTGTTTAAGGCAGAATGTGTTTTGTTTTTGGTTAGCAGCTTGATAAACATTTGCACCCAATTATTTGCGCTAAACGTTTAGTGTTTGGAGCCAAAGTCAGTCCGAGTGCCACAGAGGATGCTTTATTTGGTTCTTAAATAAATTATGTGGTCTGCCATCGGTTTTGGCTTCGTCTTTGTAATGATAAACACGTTCAAACCTTAGCGAACCGCATAAGCCTTTTCAATTACTTATACATTTCCAGCATTTATAACATGCTTAATGAATTTCCACTGGAGCAGAAGCCTCCCTCCTTCATCTTCTCACAGTCTGGCACTGGACTGCCTTTCCTGGCTGCCAGTCTGTCTGTCCGCCTGGCTGGATGCCTTCCACTTCCTTGCCTTGGCAATGTTTTTGTTGAATTATGATGCTTTTAAAATGTAATGTTTTTTTTTTTTGTTTTTTTAAATAAACACTCAGCGGAACTGCGTTTACTCTGGCTCGCCTTCGCGCGGGTTCTTTGGCTGCTGCTTATTGCTCCACGCAGCAGCAATCTGTAATGAATTTAATTTTATTACATTATTTCAGTCAAAATTGTATACTGCTTTGCCTTTTATGAAAGTTATGTGCTGATCTTTAATTTCATTTATTTTATTATAACTTTTGCTCTGGCACAATCATTTTTAAATGCGAACAAAATTTATGGGTTTTTAAGTGGATAAACTGCGAACCGTTGCAACAGCGTACACTGTTCGGCTGCGAGCTTTTATTAAATGTTCTATTTGGAAAAGTTAAATAGTTGCAATACATCCAATAATGCTCTATTGAGATTTATGAGTTAATTAAAAATGTAATAGGATTTCCAGAATAAATATATTGCAAAAGTAAGCAAATGTCAAAAGGCATGCAACAAATGCCTTGCTGAAAGATATTTCCGACAGCAAATTGAGAGCACAACTTGATGCATGATTGGCAAATCAAAAATGTGCACTTTTTCTTATTGATATGTTCATTATCTGCAATGGGCATACAAACATCTCAAACAATTTTTCAAACTGTCTGCACTTAAATTGCATATTGCCAAACCAACTTTGTGCAATCAAATTGCACAAACAACACCATACAAACACACATGCATATTTTAAGCAGTTCTTGCCATCTCTCTCACTCCAACCCGTTCAAAACTCGAGTTGTGCATATTTATCAAAACATTTTCGATAGAAAATAAAAAATAAAAAAATTTCACGTGCATGCCAAAAGCAAATACAGGAAAATTGCTTGCATTGCACATATGCCAAGCGCTAGCGTCAGAAGTACCAAGAAGAAGAAAAAGACTTGCTGATGATGCTGCCAAAGCTGGCAACGCACTCGGTTTGCAGCAATGTACAAAATATGCATCACATCTGAATTTTTGGCACGCTGAAAACACCAGCACACACTATTTATTGTGTGTAAATTGAAAATTTGTGTGTGCTGGAGTGTGTGCGCAAGTCTGCCTTTGATTGATGCAAGCTATAAACAATATGGCGTATGCGTAATGTAACTAAAGATACAGATTAATGCACAAATTCCAGCAAAATTATAGCAGCAAGCCAGCAACATTAATGGCTACCATTTAACTAATCGCTTTTGTTGCTCTCTGCTTATCCACACCAAATAACATTTCTGCCTCAAAGGCAATAAAATGGGTGGGTACTACGATTACTGGAATAAGACAAAGCAAATTGTAGCTGACGGAGCTGCAAAAACAATTTTACACCTGTCAGCATATAAAACGTTGATACACAAATACAGACTTTTCTTTAAGCGGCGAAATTATTGTTGGAGAACAGAATCGATAAAAAGCCAAAAGAAACAAAGATACAAAAGGCATCAAAAAAGGTGGTTGCCGAAAACGTTAGCCTTGGCATTAAGACAAAAAACAAAATGAGAGTTCATTGTTTTTGTTGTGTTCACCTTTCGAGTATTTGCCTTTTTTTTTGTTTCATATTCAAAAGGGGATTTTTTTTTTGCTAAATAAACATTTATAAAAACAGCAACAATTTTTTTTCTTCTTTCTGCTGATGCTGCTGACTGCTGTCGCTGCCACCCGCTTGGGCACAAAATTTAATTTTGAGCTTTAGGCGAACAATGCACAGACTTTGACGGTAACGCGTGCCAAAGTTATATTTTTATTATTATTATTATTATGATGGTGCTATGAATTTTGTAAAAGGTTGGCTGAAAACCATAAACATATGTTGACTTATAATTATGTACACAAAAATAACATCAAAATATTTGTTTGGAAAAGAGGCAATTTAACAATTTAACGAAGTAAATATAGTTTTCTTTTTTTTTTTTGTATAAGTATATTAAAAAAGTTGTACGGTGATGTATGAGAAAGTTTACTTATCTCTTTGACTGTGTTATATATTAAAATTGTTTGCCGCAGCTTAAGATAGTTGTGTGTGTGTGTGTGTGTGGGTGTTGGTGAGTGTGTAAGTGGGCGGGCTTTTGATGTGCGTGCAGCCATTGGCCTCAAGCTAAACATCTTAAACGAGATCTGTGCCGCGCTGCAATAGATAGAGCTAAAGTATAGTATATTTGAATGACCAAGTATAAACACACGCGCACACACACACACACACACAGTCTAAGACATAGACACACGACTTCTGGTCATACATTTAAGCTGAGTAATGGGCCCCATTGTTTGTTTTAAGCGTTGGCGATGCCTTGGCTCTGATAAACGCATATGAATGCAAGCCACTAGGATATGCAAAACGAGGAGTGTGGGCGAAACGAGCATTGGGCGTGGCGTCTGCTGCGCGCCTTTAGCATTTGCTGTCGCTGGCCACGCCCACTAAATGTTGTGCACGCTGCATTTTGTGTTTTTGCAAAGGCGCTGAACGACATGGCGGGTTGTTGAACGATCTGCTGTTGTTTGTGCAACTGTAACTAGATATCTTTCTCGTTGTTGTTGGCCGATAAGCGTCAAGCGATGTCAGGCATCAACTTCACGGGGTATCAATGTTCGCTGACGATGTGTCTGGTTATGTTCGTGTGAATGTGTGATTCTTGTATGCTGTTTGCCAAATTGATGTCTAATTTAACGCTTTCGGAAAGTTGCCAACGTTTGCATTGTGTATTTGTTGTCAATGTGTCAGGCCAGACTGAAATCAAGACTTGTTAAGCGACGCTGAAAAACAAATATTTGACTACGGAAAATCGATTATACTTTCTTATCTGTTGCATCCAAAGCCGTCACAATAGCTAAAACAGTTGATATTTTTTTGTGAATTGACAATCTATTTAAATTCAATGTTTTACGAAACGAACACCCTCAGCTATCACAATTTTAGAAATGTGTCATCTTATTTCAATTTCATCACTCTTAAATCATCAATATCCTCTTCTCAAATCTACGATATTTAAATTTATTTGTTGGTTCTATAGTTATGTAAGAACAAGTTTAAATTGCTAGCCAAGCTTGGCTGTTTGTCAACAAATTTGAATATTCACAATTACGATTTAAAAAAACTAAATCTATTTCATTTGTAGCTTGTTTTTCTTTGGGCAATTAATAACAGTCAAAGAAAACTAGTAGCATTGCAATTTAAATGTACTTTCATCCTTGCAAGCGTCCTTTTACCTTTACTGACTGTCTAACTAATAATACAAACACATTATCAAGCTGGGAACATTTGTCATCAGCTCAATAATTGTCAGCAGTAAAGGTTCTTACTTTGCATGTGTGATTTACATGATGTTCTGCAAAGTTCTTGGAAATGTTTATACATTTATAAGAAAACATACTCAATTGGATTTGTCGAAAAGCCGACAGCCAAAAGGAAACAAAAGCGCCGAGCAAAGAAAAAGTTGATGCCATTCTAGCTATATAAATAGGCTTAACACTGTTTGGTTGCTAATCTGCTTGAGGAACAGGTTTTGCTCAGGAATGAAAAAAGGACAACTGACCCTTTTAGGATTTTTTCTGCATTCACTGTAGTTGTTGGTGTAACTGTTGCCTTTAAACCTTTTGGGCTACACTTGACTGCGCCAGTGAAAATCTGCATATTTCAGTGCTAATCCTACTTTAGAATTTATAAAATAAATTATTTACTTGACATGGCTCATGGCGCAGCAAAACAAAGCTAAGAAAAATGAATCTCAACTTTAAGAGTTGAAAAATTGAATAGCCTTGCAACGAGCAAAGCAACTTGGCCAATTCGGGGCCCAAGAAAAATCGTTGCCGTCTATTGTTTCCATCCATAGCGAACAACTGTTGTCGGGCTTTGAGGCCGCTTTGTCACATGTGTGTGCTGACGTGGCACAAAATGAATTGCACTTGATTGTGGCAGCCAGCAAGCAACAAAACCCAAGCGTTTTTCTAGTGCAAAGTGCATCGTTTGCCAAAATTTACGTGGCACCTTTACAACCGGTTGCCAAAAACAAGCCAGTGCTCGCACAGGACTCCGCCAACCACCCGTCACCACCACTACACACAATTTATGCAGGTGAATTATGAATGGCGTCTTACCTTACACACGCACACACACACAAACAAACATACACATACACACATACATACATACAGATGAGCTAAAGTTTTTCGCCCTTTTGTTGAAATTTATTTCAAAGTCAGCTGCACAAAATGTTCTCGCTTGTGCTTTGTTTTTATAAATTCATATGCGTCGCCGATTAATTTCACTTTCTTTCTCATTTTTTACACCCTTATTTTTGCATGCCACCCACATATTTGCCTTAGATATTGCCCCATTACTTATGCCGTTTTAATTTGCTCAACTCAATGCACATGGCAACTGCTAAGCGGGTGGGGTAACAGTTTGAAAAATGTGGCGTCTGCCATATAAGACAATAAGCTCAATAAGTGGCAAATGTAGTAAATATTCAGCAAACGACACAGGGGCTTAAGGTTAGATTGTCCCTGAAGATTTTTCAATACGTTTGCATCTAAAAGCATTTGTCTGTTTTGATGAAAAGATGAGAATCGGTAAACTGAAGTGTGAGGCAATAGCTTTCAAGACGATATGAGTGAACATTTCATTACCTGAACACAATGTCTTAATCTTTAAATAAAAATACAAATTAATATAGGGTAACACTGAACAGTTAAATAGGCTGACTTACGGGAAAACGTATGCTCCAACTGCTTAAATGTTTTCTCTAAAGCTTTTTCTGTCTTCTTTGTGCTTTCCACAGACAGCAAACTGCTTTAGTTATCCAAAAGAGACTGATTTCCATTAGGATAAGAGATGCAGATAGCTCCAATTTGGATTACCGTCTATTTTAGCAATATTATAAATCATGGCTCCCCACTTTCTCAATTCCCCACGTCACTGACTGATGGGCCACTTTTATCTGTATTTCTGTTTTATTTTAACAATCCAATAAAAATCCAATGTAATCCTTTGGCAGCCAAGCGCAAAAGGCCGCTCAAATTGGCAGCATAAAAACTCACATCAAATATTTTCAATGTTAGTCCTTAGTTTTCGCTCCTTCGTTCTCCTTCCTTCTTTCTTTATTCCATTAATAGGCAAGTGATTTGTATGTTGGCAAAAGTGTTTTAGTATTGTCGCTTGCCTAAGCTCCAGCAATATTTGTTATTAAATAAACATTTTGCGCGCTTTTCATTTATGCAATTACTTTTTGGGTTGCTTATGCATTATCGTATTGTGTTTTGTTTACTGTTTAACAGCACATAAACACGCAACAGAATATCTCTGGCACACGCACACACACACACATACACACAGTGCCTTAATCTTCATGCTCTTCAAATAAAAAGTAATAAAAGAAGCACAAAGGATAATGTGTTTTTAATGGCAACGAGTTCGGCTTTTGCGCCCGCTGCCGACTTTTTGGCTTTTTTTTGCAAGCGCAACTTTTTTATTTGTTTATTTTTGACTTATTAGCCTTGTACGCCAAAAACAGATAACAAAAATTTAAAAAAAAAAATACTATTTACTTGTGGATTCATAAAATTCTCTTCAGCATGAAGTAACATGCAGGCAAGTGTGTTAAAAAAGAAAATGTAATTAATTTCTCGCCACCGAAAGGCTGGTAGGGTAAATTTAAAAAGCACACACACAAATTATGTAGCTGAAATTGCAAGGAGCAGTACGATCCGCCTTGTTGCGCCTTTCACAGACAGGAAGAAGGCAGGAAACCAGGTAGCAAGCAGCAGGCAGACCATCCTCACGCCCACATGTGTTGATGAAGCGCATTCATTTGACTTTATTAACGAGTCGAGCGCGGCTGGCAAAAGTTTAAGCAGTGCACCCCCCCGGATATGCCAGATAGCAATAACGAGCCAGTTTCTGCTCCTGACGTTCATTTGGCCACCTATATACCAGTAGGCAAGTTCAGTCCTGTCGACAACATTTTTAATTTTGCGTAATTATTCAAATTTGAGCTGTAAACTTGTCGGGCTTTCTGGTTAGTCTTGTTGTTTTTGTAGTTGACGCAATTTCGCGTGCTTCATTAAAAGGCATAGAAACTCACGCACGCACACACACACACACACACAGGCAGACGTAACACACATACAGTACGTTGGCATAATGGCACGTGACTACTCAGAAGCCATTAGTCGGCCTTGCACACAAAAACCTGAGCTGCATCAACTCGCATCGACCGCCTTCTGGTTGTTGCTGTTGTTATTGTGGTGCCATGCAACTCGGTAGTGTCCTGACCAGTTTATATTGCCGTTGGTAATTGTTGACTAATTGAAGCAAGGGCAATAAGCACAGTAGTACAATAACAATAGCAACAACAACAGTGCCAGAAGCTGCCATCGCTGCCCTGTGTCAGTCTGAGTCTCAGTCCCACTCGGAGTCGCAGTCAATTCGTGTCAAGTCTGTCGTGTCCAGTGATTTAGAGCGCAGTTTAGCATCTTGGACATGTGTCCAGTCAGTGGTAGCTAATGAGCTCCAAATCGTGTCACCTTGAATACGTGCTAAGCTCCTATGTCTAGCGAGACATCAACAGACGCAACTGCCTGTTTATTAAACTATGTCACCAATTTAGCATGCAATGCAATTTATTGTTGTGTGTGCACATAAACTATTAAGCAGTTTCAGATCAATTTTGCATATTAATAAAAAATATGGAGTAAAAAATTACTTTCCAAATCGCATTTAACTTTTAAAAAAAAAATTCCATTTGAAAAACAGTTTAAATTTGTAATGCAATAAAAAAGCAATGATAAAATTGCATTGGCCCACACATTAAGTGATTAATAAAGAGTTTATATTTATTATGACACTTTTATTGGTCAATGAACAACGCAAATTGCAATCGAGTTGAACAATTTCCTTAATTTAATTGTGTCATTATAGCTGACCGGATTTGGTTTCAATTGTTTGCTATTCTTTGAGAACATACTATCAAAAACACAACACACACACACACACACCTTCGCATCTACAAACAAAAACATTGACTTGCTTAAATGGAACTGTCAAACAAAATGCGAATCCATTGACTATTTTAGTAAAATGGCCTAACTTTTCGTTTGGTTGCTTTCGCTTTTGCTTTCGATTTACATTTGGTTGGGTAGAATAGGGCTTAGTTAGGTTTGGTGTGGTCAACAAATTGTTACACAAATCAGCGCAATGAAAGAAAATCAATTAGCTTAAGTAAATACGCTGTGTAACAAGTTACAATGATATCAGAAACCATTCCTGGGATAAGCTCCGTTTGCAACGTGTAAGGCTGTCAAATGAGTTGCGGGCTTAAAATTAATTAAAACTCATTTGGCAAAGTCTTTGGGGCTGCCAAGTAATTTGGTCTATCGTACGCATATACTAGAAACGTATAAATATATATGTATGTATATATGCAAACGTTGTAGTTTTGGTTATGGTCTGGCATTCAATGCAAGCCTGAACAACAATTAGAGCCTGTAAATGTTGAGCGTGAGGACAAGGCATCCAACAAGGTCCCAAAATTGACCCAAAATCCACAAGCACACAAACACAGATTACGCATATACATATATTGTTAAATGTGTCAGGCATTTGAATAGGGTGTGAGGTGGTGGGGGGGGGGATATGTGCGGTTATGTGTAGATGGCATGACTGTCATTTGCTTTATGCACGCCGAAATATTCATGATTGTAGTTAACAAGCACAATTATGATTGATTTATGTGCAGGGTTATACGCGTGCCATCGTCCTGGCCATTAGTTTGAGCCATTTCAACTAAGCAACTTAGTTGGCTTTTATGTCAGGTAGCTTAAGCTTAAAGTTCTCCATAATGCATTATACTTAGCCATCACATCAAGACAATGTGCTCATAAAAATTATGGCTTTGACTCAAAGCCACGTTTCACGTCCCAACTAGGCTAGCAAATGAGAATTGCCAGTGCGAGTTATAGCACAAGCATAACATTTAATTATGTTACTCATACGCCACGTTAGATGCCAACGCCGCAGGAAATCAAAATCCCAACTAATACTCATTTACATTTTGTAGCGCTCTATATAAATGCTCTTATGTTGCGGTAGGTGTCTTACCATGGTGTTAACTTATAAGCCTTTCTTAACTTAACTTTGTTATTGCTTAAGTCAACGAGAAGTAAGTGTCAAATTGATGTGAGGTAGAACTTGGTAGGCACTGCAGCTAACTTAAGTAAAATGATATAAGCTTCTTGTATACGTAATATTAAATTAGTAAGTACACATTTTACTTTATTTTCATGCTGTCTGGTGTCATAGGTTCGTGTAATGTGACAACTCTTTATCGTTATTGCCCCTCATCACGTCTGCTTTGTTTTCACCTGTTCCCTCTTCATTCCCATAAGGTCATTGGCCTTAATAATAAGCACATACTTACTGTTGACTGACCTGGTTAATTTGAATATATGTTAATGTTGATTATTTCTTTTATTTCCGGTTCCCTTGGCCGGTTCAATTTTTTGTCGACCGCTGAGCACATTTTAATCCGATTGTTTTTAATTATTTCTAAACCTGTTTGGCTGCCCTGCTGTGTGCTCTGTGGGTGTCCTGGCGCCTGCATAATTAAATAATAGCAAGAACAATAACACCAGCAGCACAAGCAGAAGTAACAACGTCCACAAAAACAACAACAACCAGAGCAAGGGGGTTATTAAAATGTTAATGTGCAACATGAGCAAGTTGTGGGGGCAGTAATAATAACAAAACAATTATTGCAAATATGTAGTATGATGCAATTTAAAGTGCATGTCAACGCACTTAACACTGATCATTGTTTGACATAGGAAAGTGCAATTTATAATTTGAGCCGTGACATTTATTGGTGCTAAGCAGATGCCATTGGCCTTTTAGTCGCTGGAACAATACTTTGCAAGGAATTTGGGTTGAGGCAACCATTGTCGTTTGCCGCAATCGATGTCGTTTATCTTCTGATTTGTTGCCAAACGAAGCAAAACAAATCACTTTGTCGAACGGGTGCTGTTCCGATGGGCAAACTAACAACTTCGCTTACATAAGCTACATGGAAACTGAGTTCTGCCAAGGAGCTGCAGCTCTTGATGTAGTAGCGTCTATGACGAGATTTGTGCTACTGCTGCTGGAGGCATTGCAAATGAATTGTTGCCATTTTTCAGACATCTTTGGCGCTGGGCAAACCTTCTGCGATCCGCATCGTAGCTGGCAATAAAGACAACAACAAAATGGCAGCAACGACAAATGGCGAACGCAATGGAATTTAGCTAGGCAACGAGCCGCCTTGTGTTAACAATAACAGCACGCCCCACAACAACAACAACAAAAGGTACAAATGCTACTGAAATTTATTAGCACGCATTAACCAACATATACACGTACACACACACACACACGCGAAAACAAAAATGTATATGCTTATATGGCTTTCACAATTGTATTTGTCTTCTCGGCTAGCTGGCAAGCTTCGTGCCCTTTTTATTATATGCTGTCACATATTCCATGCCTGGGAGTTAATCAGGATTTGTTTTGCCTTTTTAAGATAAATTAATTTGTAATCTGACTACAGGCAACTCAAATGAAATTTGCATAAATATCATTTGCCGTGGGGTGCGTGTAAATCTAAGCAGGAAACATAAAAATTCTATAGCCTGTCAAATTAAGTAGAGCTCGGGGCAAGTAACATGAAGCCGTGCACTCGATAACCAACAAAAAAAATTATTTATAAACATAAAAAAACACCCCACGCTCACACAAGCAAACTACAAAACTCTATTATTTCAGTACATTAACTTTGGATTTATTGTTTATGGCGGAAACGAGGCAAATACATAGATGTGGGCAGATGCTGGCACAGTTTGTCACTCAGTCAATGGTCGCAAGCAAATAAAACTGCCTTTGAGCCAAAAAGTTTGAGCTCTAGCATATTGAGCTTCGAGCAGAACAATCTGTGGTAGCAAATGATGCGTAAAAACCTGTGCATAGGTAGCAAAAGGCAAATTTCTTGTAATTTTTGATCACAACATCAGTGAGTACAATGGCAATTTGTGCGTTCAATCAAAAAAGCCACAATTTGACAGCTTTAAGACTTTGCCAAATAACTTATAAGTTGGTTATGCAAATGTCGGCTGTGAATATACCGTACAACACTAATTGAAAGTGCATTAATTATGCGCGTTCAAGTTGAGGTGGGCTTTACTCACAACATTGAGATTCGAGGTTGAATGACGCAACCGCTGGCGTTGTTGTCATAGCAAGCATTGTGCAACGTGGGAGAACAGCTACCATGTTGCCTCAGCAATAAGTATGTTACTCCCCAGGGCAGTTGCAACACAAAAACACATGGACAAACAGAGATATTTTCATTGACTTGAAATGTTCTGAGAGCAATTTCGTATTCGTTGTCGAATGGCTGTTCGATTTTGCACTTTTTATGATAAACATTTTGGCCAATGCTCGTAAATCTTTTAAAAAACGGCAAATTGCCCATTTTGCGTTAGCATATAAAAATGCTATCCTAGAAACGATGCGGCGCGAACAATCAATAAAACATTTATTTATATTTTTGATTGAGTGGTCATAAAAATGGTACCCATTTGTATGATTAGTTTCCAACGTACCCTAATTAATATCTTGGCAGGCATCTAGACGCAACTTTAACTTCAAAGGTTGCCTCAGGGATTTATGGGCAGCAGCTCGCAGTGTCAGTAAATAAAAAGTAAAAATGTGGCAAGCGACAGGCCACAGGAATCCAAATACAAGAACAAGTTAAAGAATAAGAAAATAAAAAAAAAGTTCTACGGAAGTGTCACTTGGCAAGTCGATTGGTTACTAGCCGTAGCACAAGGCACAAGAATCTAGTTGCAAACTAGAAAGGAGTCGCACTGCAAGTGTCGGTCGGTCTGTTGCTGAGCCTGTATTTATGTAGCGATAAAATTAAATTTATTTTAACGCCAGCCAAATGTGAGCCACACACAGACCCACAATGCCCCAGACATTGCCATTGGCACTGCTTGTGGGCGTATCATGTGCACACATAGTCAAACACTATCGCGAACTTAGTTGCTAGTTGAAAACTTGGATGCCAATGCCCGGCTATGTCTATCCTCACTTCCCTATCTATAAACGACAGCAGTAGCAGTAGCAGCGGCCGCAGCAGTGGGCGGAAATCGCTTAAATTTGCCGTAAGAGATGCGAAAGATTTCACAAAAACACAGGCAGGAAAAGCACCTGCGATAAAAGTTTCTGCACCATTTTCCACCACTTGCCTTATATATCACATTCCGTGTGTAGAACTCACTACGGCCAGGGACTATTTCGTGGTGTGGCCTGACCATTCTCTACCCGCCACTGGCGACTGGCAACATCGTTAGCTAATGCAATGCCATAAACAAGCTGACAAACGCAATGCAATGGCGAATGTTGTGAGCGCCAAAAGGGCGTAGCTGGTAAAATCAACGAGATCGCCTGATATTTTGACGCTGCAATGCAGATACAAATGCAAACAGTAACTAGTCAGATGATTTTTGGCCAGCAACGCAAGATTCAACAGCAATTTTTAAAGTGCGAATTTTACATCCAATGAATGTCAGATGAGCCAACAGACAAGCTTTGGCATTATGATATTTAAGATTCAACATGAATGTTTTTATATGAATAAAACTCGTTTTGATATGGTGTTTGAGACAATGAGCTACAAGCTTAATTAATTGAATATGAATGAATTGTGATGAAATGCGATTATTAAATGACAAATACGCAATCAATTCATAAAGTTGCTTAATCTTTTGTGTATGGTAGTTAGTTATTCAGTTTGTTTATCGGATATAGTAATGCACGTTTATGGCAACAGAATAGTAGCTATTAATGAAATGTCTTAGTATGGTAATATATTGATTATTTGTGCTTGGATTGATGGGCTTTAATGCGATAAGCTGATACTACACATAACGTGCGTGACTTATAAATATAAATAGGATGCAATACGTTTTTACGCAGTACGCCAATGTCAGGCGATAAGTTAGCAACACAGCGAGTCTCCCTCCAACAGGAGCAGAGACCAAACCAGCACCCAAATTCAGAGCACAAAAGTTGGCTAAGTCGCAGTTGCAAAAACCAGCCGCAATGGAATGCACTGGCTGCTGGCTCTCTCACTTTGTTTCGGGCGGCATGAATCTGGCCTGGAGTGCTGGCTTTGCGGCGCATTCATAACATTCGAATCTTCACATGCAAGTCTGCTGGTGTGGAGCTGCGCTGCTTTGTGCGATTTTAGGCGTTATATTGACACACCGCACGCCGCAGCGCCCGGCTTATGTGAGTTGCAATTAGTTCGTTGCTGGTGCAAATGAATGATAATGATTTTGATTATGTCTACAGGCGTTTAGCTCTGGCTTGGTTCTGATCTGTGGTATGCTCTTCTTGACCCTGCCGGAGCGACCGATTGCTATTATCGCTTATCGTTATTTGGATGGCTTCGCTAATGGATTGGTTTTTGTGCCCACAAATGAGATGCGCGGAGTTCTGGCTGCTGCCGTGAAACAACTAAGCTACAATTTCGGCATCTTCATTCTCCTGCTCTACACGGCCATCTGATCTATGATCAAGCTAAGCTTTTGCATCTTCTCGACAACACAAACAGGCATTGCCAGCTATATTTATACTTTAGGAAGCATATCCATGTGCTTCTTCTCACTGGGCATATTTTGTTTGCCAGAGACAAGGCTAACAACACTGTCAACAGTTCGTTTGAAGATACGCAAGTGGTTTAATGACGATTTTTAAGAAAGAAACATGTGAAAACCAATATTGTTTGCTCTCAATATCAATTATTTTTTTTTTGCGTGCTTAAAACGTTCGTTTCTGTGTCATTCAATCTGTTAAAAAAAAATTTCGGATCGATTGTATCGCATACACTTACCTGCCGTAACCTGACGTGAATGAATTATACAAAGCAAAGTGTCAAACAATTGTTTAGGCAAACGAAAATCACAATTATTGTATCGCTTTCACTAAGTCACACATTGAAGTATTTTGGCTTTTCAATCATTTTGGGAATAAGCTTTGTGTACTTTTTTTAATTTATATGAACAACTTGATAAGATTTGCTATCACCGATTCGCAATTTCAGAATAAGATAGCGATTCTAGCCATGCTTCGCTTATCGAAGCAGTGATAGGCGGTTATCTCGATTAGTTCACCAACTGTCATGAGTGCAAGTTTACCAGGCCAAAAATCATCAAAAATAAAGTGACCGTGTGCTCGAGCTTGTAGTTACCATCGGCCAGCAGTTGGAACGGGCTGTTTTCGTAGAAATACTGACTTCAAAATGCAGAACGAGAAATATTTGCCTCCTGAGCCACCAACATATGGATTTAACTCGGCACCACCTGGTCCTTCACAGAATTATCCGCCGCCAGGATATCCACAGCCCGGATACCCCCCCGCACAAGGATATCCACAGCCCGGGTACCCGCCCGCACAAGGGTATCCACAGCCAGGATATCTAACGCAGAATTTGGCACCACCTCCACCACAAAACTATGGACCTCCTCCTACCCAGCCAATGCCACCCAACACATTTATAGTGCAGCCAGACGGTTGGTATACTCGCAACCAGAAAAACAAACCGCAATCAAATGCTGTGGGCGCGGGTAAGTTGAACTAAACAATGATGTATTAGTCACCTGAAAAAAAAAAGCTGCATACGATAAGATTGTCTGCTGGTCTTAAACTTATTCAACAACTTCCGGAATTTAATAGTTTTATTATTATTATTTTAGCTGCACTCATCTTTGTTTCGGGTGGCATGAACATTGCCTGGAGCATGGGTTTCCGTATTGTGTATTATACTGCCCTTCCTCTGCATACTCGCCTTGCTTGGTATATTGGCGCCATTATTGGAGCAGTATTTAGTTGCTTTCTGGCCAACAAACTGCCAAAGAAGATTGTTTTGGTAAGCATAAGGATTGATTGAAGTATGCAAGCACTTTTCTAATATGAGGCCATTAATTTTACAGTGTTTCTGCTCATTACTGGTGCTCATCTCTGGTATTATAATAGCTGCCACTCATTGGAACATCCAAGCTATAGAGGCGAGTCTTTATCTTGATGGCATTGCCAACGGATTGGCATTTGCTCCAACAATGGCACTCGCCGGCGAGGTGTCTGTTTCTTCTATGAGAGGCACTCTTACCGCGTACATTGAGCAAATGTGCGTCATGGTCGGTTTCTTTATTCAAATCGTATATTTGACATCATGGGGCACATCGAGTTCAAGCTATAACGACTTTAATGCCCAGCAAATGCAAGGCATCCTCTCTGCTATCTATGGTACGATTGCGCTGATCATTGCCGCCCTGCTTTGCATTGAATCGCCAGTGATTATGCTGGCCAACGGGCAGGAGCAACAGGCCATCGATGCATTGCGCCGTTTACAGCGCCCTTACACAATAACCACAGAGACATATGCGCAACTCGAAGAACATAAGCGATATTTGGCGCAGAACAAGGATTTGTCAACGGCCCAAAGCGTTGCTCAAGCAATGCCAGCTTTTATCCGACTATGTTACCTTCGCGCCCTCAACGCTATGACCCTTTCCCCCTTCATTTTCTATGCCCTGTTCATATCTGTTATTCCCAGCACGGTGAACAGTGGTTATAACTACGTTTGGCAATATGTTGTGTTTGGAGCTTTTCGCTGGATGGGAACAATTATAACAAGCATTTGTATGGAGACTGCTGGACGTAAAAAACCAACGCTTTTAGGACTTTTGGTTAGCGGCGGCATTGCCTTTGGAATTGGAAAAATTCTTGATGACATTCCCTTCACGGATTTGGATAGTATTTTTTGGCTGCTGTGCGTTTTCCAGCTGTTTGCAGGCATTGCTTTTACCAGCACTTCTGCCTATTTGTCTGAAGCGTATCCGCTGGGCGTTAAGCAGCATTTTATTGGATCCACCTACATAGTTGAGATGCTTGTCTTTATAATCATATCATCTTCACAATACAGCCTCACAGGAAACGTAATATTCTTTTACGTTCTCGGTGGGCTTTTCTTGTTTGGTTTCTTAATGGGCATAATCTGTTTGCCCGAGACCCGACGAACCACTTTACGCGAATCACAGGACAAATTCAGGGGCTTGCTAAGCAAGGGGTTTTAATTATTATCTTGTCTTGTCTATGTACCCTTAAAACTTTCCTTAAAATACAATAAATAACGAACTAAAAATATTTCAACTGTGTATTTAATTGTATGAAGTTCTTTATTATTGATGATTGGACTTTACAACAAATGAATCATAACAATTCGAAATACTTTCGTTTTTTGCTATCTACATAAAGAAACCCCTCTGACGTTTTTTTGCTATCTACATAAAGAAACCCCCGTGACGATTATCAAACTGAATCATCTTCTATAAATAGCGCTATACACAATAAATCCCATCATTTTACTACATCAATTTTTAGCGGGGAACCACAAGCCTCTTCAAATGTTTTGTTAATCATAAATCTCATCTTTTGATTGCTGCAATTTATTGGAAATTCAAATCCTGATTTAGGCGGGGAACCACAAGCTACTTCAAAACTATTGACGACCATAAATTAATTACCTGGGCACCTAATCAAATCGCTTGGAAGTAAAACATCTATCTAATGGCCTTGTGCCAAACTCTTTGTGACACTTACAAAGTTTTTGTACATGGTCATAACCACATATCACTTTGGCCTTAGCTGTTATCGATATAATGCTTATCAATAAAATGAGTGTGGGCGTGCTTCTTTATGATTAGTTATCAGGAAGACATAATTGTATTAAAACGCTTTGGTTAAACTAGTGAGCTTTTAGTAACGAAACGAACTTCGACAAAAGTTGTTGTCGTACAATGAAGAACGAATAATGTCCGCCACCAAAGCCACCAGCATATGGTTTCACATCTGACCACCAACCACCCAATTTCACTTAGCAAGAATATTCACACTACGATTACTCACAATGAGTATATTTCAACCATACCCCACGCGAATATATGCAACACCGGGCAACTATAGACAACCACCGATACAGCCACCCACACACATTACTGTTACACAAGTACTATCTGTGGGGTGCTTTAATCGCTCCCAAACGAATAGGCCACAACTGAATGCCTTGAGTTCAGGTAAGAGTCGTTCAACCAGCTTATCGGACAATGTTTAGCAAATAGTTTGACAAGACTTCGCATGCTGTTTATTTTTCTTAGCTTCATAGAACATTTGTATATTCTTCTTAGCTACACTTATTTTCATATCCGAAGGCATGAACATTGCTTGGAGTATTGGTTTTCGTAGTCGTTTATATAGAAATAATAATGATATAGGTACTGTGTGTTGCCAAAAAGAGCCATAACGGTAAGCATAGTTTTACATTCGACAACAACATCAACTCTTATTCTTAGCTTTTGACTCAAGCACCCATTTCGATATCGATGCTTTGACAGGTTTCCCATTTTGAATGGCATTCAAGTTGATCCCTAACTGGCGCTTGCTGGAAAGTTTGCCGTGTTCTATATGCTTGTTATTGCTGCAGCTATTAGATTTACTGGAATATGCTTTGCCGCGCTGTTGTTCATCGAGTCGCCAGTTACAATGCTGACCATGGAGCAGCGTACCACAGATGCACTGCGTCGCCAACAATGACCTTTTTTAATGCATAGCTGGCAGAGCATAAACTTTATATTGCCGTAAACAACCACGCAAAGCTTTGTTCAGGCATGTCCAGCCTTCGTTTAACTTTGCATACTGCGTGCTCTTAACGCCACCAGCATATCCAGCTTCATACGGTTAATCCGACTATTGCGACAGCTAGTGCAATTATGTCTCAATGGGAGCTGCCGCATGCTAAGTTTTTTTTTTACAATCAATTGGACACACGAAGTCGACACTCCTGGGATTTTAGTCTGCGGATGCTTTGCAATCGCCATAGGCAGCTTATTTCAATAATTTAGGTGTTATGTTTTATGTTTTATATGTTTTCAAGGTATTTGCTGGCGTGGCTTGCTTTGCATATTCTATTCCACTGAGTGTAAAGGAGAACTTTATAAGCTGAACTTTTATTGTGGAGCTTCTGGTGTTTATTATTATGGCATCTTGTACTCCAGCAAATGAGTTCTTTTACGCTATCGGTGGCATTTATATTGCAGTTTTTATACTGACCATTTGGAGTCAGCCGGAGACACAAAGAACAACATTGTGAGAGTCACATTAAATAAGTAAGAAGGCTTTAGTCGGGATAGCCCGACCAAAAGATACCCTGAACACAGTTGCAGTCCTTGCGTCCTAAAACTATGCTTCAAATAATGATCACTTTAAACAAAACTTATAACTGACTTAACTTTACGATATCTCTGGTTTTTCTTAACCGATTTGGACGAAATTATGAGAAAAGTTCTATCGTTACCCATTACACCAACCCCCATTTTTACATTTTCCAAATTCGATATTTTTTGTTATCGATTCCATGTGTATATCGAAAACAAGAGTAGTTATCGATAATTTGAAGCAAACTTGTTCTGCTTATGGTATAGGAGAACTTATATTCAAAATTTGAAGTCTCTAGCTTTTGTAGTCTCTGAGATCTATTGATACTGATCAAGAATATATACACTTTATGGGGTCGGAGATGCTTCCTTCTGCCTGTTACATACTTTTGCACAAAACCATTATACCCTGATTTACCCATTTTATGGGTTCAGGGTATAAAAATATTCAGTGGGGCGCCTGTTGATCCGCAACAGCTAAAAGTACCATATTTTGGAAACAATTCTAGAAAAGTATTTGAACGATAAGAAACGATTTCTATAAATAATTTTTTCTAATCTAATACATAAACATATAGAAATATAGAAAGCAAAGCATATATGTAAATATATATTTCTTAGTAAGATTTATAGTTTAGCTTAGAGTGTGAAACATAACTGATAAGACATTCTCTTCTCTCCTCTCTCTCTCTCTCTCTCTCTCATGTGCACATGTACATAATATTTGACAAAGTGAGCTATTTAAAAGTAACATATGTGTTCCATTACTTACCGCGCCTAGAAACCAATATAAACATTTAGAGATAAGTGACGGCTTAAACGTTGGCCAATGCGATAGCGATAGCACTACCAATTCTATGGACTCACCGTGTACATCAATCAGTGTGCGATAAGAAATATTTACCAATGGATAAGTCAAACGAAAACCTGTTCGATATAGAGTCCAAAATGTGAACGTTGGTTCGTGTAGTTCTCTCTTGCAGCCCAACAAAGTTGGACGTACCACAGCACAAGAATGGAGCAAAATAGCCAATATCAACGAACGGCGTCACAAACAACAGTGGGTTACTCACCACTGCCAGAGAAAAGTCAGAAGACAATGCCAAAACGCCAGATACTATATCAACAGCCAACTAGCTGCTGTATCCGTGATATTCATAATCAGCCACAGGCGAATGCCTTGGGCGCAGGTAATAACAATGAACAATCAACGATAATCTCTAGTTTTATGTTTGAAATACAATTAACACATTTAGCTGCACTGATCTTTCTTACGGGCGGCATGAACATTGCCTGGAGCATTGGCTTTGACAATTTGGCCGATGACTTCATAATGTGTATGCATCTTCGTATATGCTGGTTCATCGGAGCCATCATCGGTGCTTTGTTTGGCGCCATTCTCGGCAAGCATCTCAGCTATAGATTACTCATGGTAAGCGAAACTATTATAATTTACAGCATAAATTTATTGACACACATTTAAGCAACTCGGCTGCCTGCTCGTTATCATTGGCGGCGTTCTATTTACAGCCACACCACAGCTGGAAGTTGAAGCCATGCTAGCAGCACGTTATTTAAATGGCTTGGCTAATGGACTTGTGATGCCATCCACGCTGGCCATGGCTGGAGAGTTGGCAGTGTGCTATAAGCGAGGAACTGTTGCTTCAGCCACCGAACAACTGTCCAGCACTTTGGGCATATTTATGCAGATCGTTTTCAGCGTTAGCTGGGATACGGAATATGACTTGACTATCGACCAGCTGCACGGCATTTTGTGCGCCGTTTACGGCGCCATTGCATTGTGCCTGGCCACCCTGTGCATCGTGGAGTCACCAGTGCGCCTTCTGGCCCAAGGCAAGCAGGCGCTGGCCATCGATGCGCTGATTCAACTGCAGTATCCCAGAGCTGCCACCGTAGAAACCAACGAGCAGCTGTCGGAGCACAGTTTCTATATCGCTCATAACAAATCGTTGAGCTTGACTAAAGCGTGGTGTCAAGCGCTGCCAGCCTTATTTCACCTGTGCCTACTACGTGCTCTGTATGCTATGAGTACAAGCATGTTGGTCATCTTCACACTCACAATGACCAGCACCCAGGTCTATGGCATCAGCACTGGTCCCTATGTGCTCTTTGGGCTGCTACGTTTAGCTGGTAGCTGCAGTGGCGCCTTTGTTCAGGATAAACTTGGCCGCAAGCTAACTCAGTTGATTGGCTTCATGGTTTGTGCTGGAGCGGCATTAGGATTGGCCACCCGATTTTCGGATGTTGATTTTGTAAGGCTTGCCGACTTGAGGAAAGCATTGTGGCTGTTACTTATCTTCCAATTCTTCGCGGGACTTGGCTTCTCATCCAGCTCTGTCTATCTAGCAGAGGCATTTCCACTGTCTGTGAAGCGTATGTGCATTGCAATCGCGTTTATTACCGAGCTGACTGTACAGCTAAGTATATGTTACGTGGATCTCAATGAGAACAATGATTTAAGCTACTTTTCTGGCCTTGGCATATTTATGTTGCTGAGCTTTCTTTTCAGTATTTGTTTTTTGCCAGAAACCAAATTTTTAACTCTGCGACAGGCACAGCAAAAGTTTTAAGACTTTTCGTGATCAACTCAATCTATCTGCCATTTGAAAATAGCTTTATTTAGTCATATAAACATGCATTTTTGTACATACTTTTTTATATTAAAAACCGATAAAACAAGAGATTATCATTTTTTGAATGTTGAATCCGTTAGTGCACAACTTTTGAAGATAAATCTGCCAAATAAAATTCTCAAGATATCAATAATTCCGATTCTTATCCTTTGTTGAATGACTTTCAGTTCAACACTTGATCAGTTTTTTTTTTAGAATTCGTTTAGCATGCAAAGTTTACCTTAATGACGCCATATTGGTTTAGGAGTTATATGGCGTTTTGTGTCCACTCAATTTACTTCTGTTGCATTCTATTCAAATTTAATTAAATTATTTATTTATCCACTAATCATATTGATAAGAGAGCGCGCAAAAGTTTGTGAGCGTTTGTTTGTTTGTTTGTTTGTATTTGAGTTTATGGTATCTTATCAGAGCTTCGACGTTCACGCTTCAAGCACTTCAGACCTTTGTTGTGTGTTCTTTCTGTTTATCAACTGCACAGGCAACCGGTCGGTCAGGCGAACAGCAACTGTCCAGCTCTCAGTGGGCAAGTGTACGTGTAGAACAGCGCCAAATCAAAACTCAAACAATATGACACTCAGTGTGTGAAAATGACGGATATGAACATAACAAGTGATAAGTTTTCTAACTGCTAGGGAATAAAAAAAAGTTATCAGTGCCAGTGCGTAGCAAACAAATAAATCAGTTGACCCAAGTAAATTGCAATTCGTGATTGACAAAATACGCGAAAAGTATTCGAAAATGCCATTACTGCCAACTATTGACGAGGAGGAGGGCAAACTGCTATGGCTACGACTTATGTGGCGCTATCGTCTTCAATTCCAATCAATGACCGCTGGTAAAATCTGAACTATTTTAAAGTAACGGTCGCTTCACATTCTAAAACGACACTTTGCATTATCATATATCCTATATAGCTTCACTGGTATTTGTTGGCAGCGGTATGCGTTTGGCCTGGTCAATATTTGATACACCCGCTGGCAAGTTCCACAACAATTACAGTACGCATAATGTAATGATGAGCTGGTTCATTGGTGCCGCTGTTGGTGCTCTGCTGGCGGCGCTTATTGTGCAGCGTTTTACCAAAAACGTGGCCTATGTAAGTGTTGTGCTGCTGCTGCGGCAGCCATTAGCTGCTTATCTCATATCCATTAACTGATAAACTTAAATTCACATTGGCCATTCATTACCCATTAACTTTGGCAATCTAAATGAGAGTTTACTCTAAATGCGGGGATATGCTCGAGAAAATACCATAAAAAACTGTTTCTACTACAATACGCTCTTAATTAAATTGTCAAAGCAAACTTTTAAATTATCCAATGACAAATATATTAAAATTTTGCAGACCTCCAGCGGATTTCTGTTACTTGCGGCTGGCGTATTGAATCTGGCTGTGCCGCGTCACTTCAGCTCCGCTTGCTACAGCAGCGTGAGTGTTGGCGCCGCATATGGATTGACCCAGGTGCAGGCACTAGTTACTGGCTCCGAGATGGCCCACAAGTCTATACGCGGCATGCTGCTGAGCTGTGAGCGCATCTTTCTCTGGTTGGGCGTTTGCATTCAGGTGTTCTATGCGCGTGTCTGGTACACCTTGGAGCCAACGGAGCGAGGACACACCATGCACATAGATCAGCTGCATGGCATTCTTTTGGCCGTCTTGGGTATCGCTACGGTCATCTTTTCACTTTCCTATCGCCTGGAATCACCGCTGTTGCTGCTGCATCAGGATCGGGACATGGCACTGGGCGATACACTGAAGCAGCTAAATGGCCAATCGCAGTCTGACACAGAGCTGCTGCGTCTGCGCGAGGATTGCCGACAGCTGCATAATACACGCGAATGGGAACATTTTGCGGCTAGTTCGCAGGATTTATTTTGGGAACGCTGGTCGCGTCGTCTGCTGCCGCTTGGCAAGGTGCTGCTGCTGCGTTGCTTTGCCACTTTAGCGTTATCGTTGCCGTATAATCGCGCCTTCCTAGCGGTCAGCTGGCATGGCCTCCAGTGTCATATGAATTGCCTATACTTGCTGGCATTTTGTGGCCTGCTTGGCAGTGTAGCTGGTGCCTTGCTAGTGGATTGGCAAGGTCGACGCAAGCTGTGTTCCCTGTCGCTGTTTGTGGCGGGCATTGTGATTGTCATGGTTGGCGGCGTCTTTGAACATCTGGAGTCGGTTAAGAAGACCTACTTTGATATCAATCTACAGGCAATTGCATTGCTAATGCTGTTCTTTGAGGTCATTGTGGCGGGTGGAGTGGCTGTGCCCGCTTTGATCTACACTGGAGAGGCATTTGGCATCGCGCACAAGGCACGATGTTTGGCTGGCGTTCTCATCTGTGAGCAGGCACTGCATCTGGGTCTCATGGTTGCTGCTTTTGAACACATCCTAAAGGATTCGGTGTTCTTTTTCACATTTGGTGGTCTGAGCTTTGCCTTTGGACTGCTCGTTTTTATGTTAATGCCCGAGACGCGCCAGCTCACACTCTACGAGTGTTTGCTTAAGTTTAAAAACGTTCCTTAGAACCTCTATCAGGCTCTACTATCTCTTATACGTATCTCTACCAGCTATTCAATTATTCCTGTGCGTGTGTGTGTGTGTGTTAATCCGAATCATATTTTGATAACGGTATAAGTAATATTATTCAAATAAATAAACCCATCCTCAGCTTATAAAAAGTTCTTTTAAACTGTAGTCGTCAATGGGATAAAGGTTGTGTGACCGACTAAGGCTTTTCAAATTGTTCAACTTTGCATTGAAGCTTTTTGCTATAAGCTGTTCCCAGCCAGCATTTCCAAAGCTTTGTCTGGAAGGTTAGCTCAAATATACCGTTAATTTTATTGTTAACAATATTGCTTTTAGCGTCAACCGGCATCGGTATAGCTTTTGCTCTTTCTGAGAGTTGTTCAACTTATTGAGATTGCCATTACCCTTTATTGTGGTAGTTGGCGCTTTTGTAAATTGAAGGCGTTCTTCAACAGGGACTTTACACAGGGCAACACGAAGAGATAGAGAGAGAGGAAGAAAGAGATATTGTGGGTAAGACACATGGCAAAAACAGAAATCAAGTTGATGAATATGGTGTGTGATGAGTTTGTATGGCACTCTGAACGATATCAAAAACAGTTGGTGGGTAACGCGAACGCTTAAAGCCAAGAGAAGCTAAGAAACGCCAAGGAATCAAGCAAAACAACTCTTCAAATAGCTTACTCTAGCGCTTTGCCACCTAATGATGTGGAAAATTTGCTCGCCCACCCAAATATGGAGATTTCTTAAAAGAAATAGAATATGCACACACACACAGTATATTCATATACCATATATATATTTGGAAAGTTATTGATATGCAGTATATGTGTTTTTGGTGCAATCATCATCGTTTTGGGGCAGACAAAGCACTTAGGAGTCTCGTTGCTTGTGCATAAAGTGCTATATGTGGCTTTTCTACTACAATTGTCTTCGGTATTGGCTTAAGCCTTCTGCTCTGCGGTTGGTTTGGTTGCTTTGTGCTTGGCCTCGGCACCAAGCTAGTATGCCCACAATTAGCAATTGCGGCCAGTGTCGATACTCACAGGCCAATAATATGCGGCCAGTGGCAGTTAAAACAACAACAACAACCACGACAGGAGAAATCTCTAATTGGTCCCCCGAGGCGCTGGCCGGCTAATTAAAGCGGCCAGAATTGAGTTTAAAGTTATTTAATTTTTAATTGTATTAATTAGAGTGAACAAAAAAAAAAATATGCTAACTTGTGCAAAATTTGTTTGTTTATGCAGTTGCTGGTGCTGCTGTTGTTTTCACTGTATTGTTGTTGCTGCTGTTGCCTTCATTGCCTGCCTCATTTTCCAGCGGTCTTGCCAAAAAACTTAAAGCTTAAGCTAATTATAAAGCCTGGGCCACAAAAGTTACTACAAATAAAAAATAACCACGATAAGGCACATAATTAACTAAATTGTAATACAAGTTTCATAATTACTTAATGCCTGCACACACAAACTCACACGAATTTACACACCTGAGCATCGCGTGCTGTTCTGATAATTACCTCAAAATAGGAAGAAAAAAAGTTATTGTGAAGTTTTTACAGATTAAAATATAGATTTGTTTGTACATGTACATTAACAAATATGTCAGTTTTATTTAAAGTTTTTTTTTAACGAATATTTTACTTAAAATATGTATCTGTTTTTTTTTTAAGTTATTATTTCAAAAACCTCGTCAGATTGATGATAAACCTGTAGCTGTCTCAGGAAATAAGTAATTATCAACGCAATGAAAATGGTTTAATATATTACACCGAGACCGAGGCGATTTAGCAGCAGTTGCTTTTTGCACTGGTTTATAGCTTAAGTGCAGCATACTTTTCGGCGCAAAAAGCATGAACCAAAGCTCTGTTGAGTTTTTCAACGTTGCCAGCAGCGCTCAAAGTAATAGCAGCGCCAACAGCTCCAAAACTTTTCTTTGAGCTGGAAATTTAAAGAACAGTAGCAACAAAACGCACACAAAAATACTGCGAATTGGGTACTTAAGGCACTTGCAAGGCGACGGCAGACATGGAAAACGATGCAGAATATTTTAGCTAGCAGCTTTGGGCGTCAACTTGCCTTTGTGTGTTTCAATTAACTGAAATGGAAAACGACAATCGTAAACATTAACAGCTCCGAGCTGCGTCTCTCATGCTGTACAACACACGGAAGTACACAAACATTCGCCACATGTGGGCGACTTGCCTGGCGGCGGGGCCATAGCATCTGGGTATAACAACGAAATAGAAACTAAACAAGAATTGCAGCATTGCAAATCGATTTGTAGCGGCTAAAAAACACGATGACGAGCAGCAGTCAAGAAAATGCATTTCAATAAGCCATCACAACACAACAACACAATGGGATAGACAGGACGAGAGAGCGGGATTGTGTGCGTGTGTGTGTGTGTGTGTATGCGAGTTGCCGTCGTAAATGAAAAAAGCAAACAAACGTAAAACTTTATTTGTGCGCAATTTTCTATAAATTTTCATCGATTGCCATTGGGATATTGGCGACATTTGCGTTTGGCATTTTGCTGCTTACTGCGTCCTTCACCCACACACCAACACACACACACACACACACACCATAGTCGAATGCTGCTCCTTTGCCACTGGTTAACGCAGTTCTTGAGGTGTTGGTTCCCCTGCCATAACTTTAGCTGCACTTGGAATTATGCTTGTTGCTTTTGTTGTTGCTTTTGCTGTTGCTACCTCGCACGAAATTGAAAAGCTCCCTGCACGCAAGTGTGTGTGTGTGTAAATTTCCAATCAGCAGGCAATGCCGACAAAAAATGAAGTTTCTACAACAAGAACGAAGGAGTGCAAATAAATTATGTTCTTTGGCGGAGCGGAAACGTAAAACCGGTAAGCAGCAACAAAAACAACAGCGTCAACATTGGACATTGGCATCGAATTAATGCCCCAGCATGCCACAAAATGGCCAATGTGGCGGAATTTATGACTGTCGGAGACAACTCTAAAGTGGCCAACGCTGCGGTGTGACAATAAAATGGCGTCAAATTGCCATAAAAATGAAGCCACCAAAAAGCAACCCAAATCGTTGGCAAAACCACAACCAAAGAAATGTCACCCATATTAAAGTGAAATAATAAATAAGCACATAAACACTGGCAGTCAAGGGGGTAATCGGAGACGGAAACAGCAGCTGTACTAGTACAGCAGTAGCTAGTACTAAAGAAGAATCTAAGCCAATGGGTTTCTGACTCGCAATTTTTGGTGTTGGTGTTGGTGTTGGTCTCATAAATTTGACCAAAAAAGAAACATTTCGCAGTAACAACACTTCATAAGCAGCTTTAATCAAGTCAGCAATGAGTCTTTAATAAAGTAGACAGGCAATTTAAGGAATTCCACGTTTTGGATTGCTACAATAGCACGGAAAGCAAGAGAAAGAGAGAGAGATAGAGAGAGGGAGAGAGAGAGACGGAGCGACAAATCTTATGAATTAATATATTTTCTTGTTTAAATCAACTTATAGAATTTAGCTTTATGGCATAAATAGAAACAGCTTAAAATCTTCCAGCTTCTTCAGTTAATTGGAACAGATGTCACCAAAAATTTAATATCTTAGAAAGGTGAATTTAAATCTTTTCAATTTAAGTCATTTTTTCGTCTCTTCCAAATTTTTTCTCGAACATTTAATAGTATAGCTTCAAAATTCAATTCGCCACTGCATAGATACTTTATCTAAACTCTTATTAAAAACATGTGAGACTAGCTTTAATTATTGATACTTTTTGTTTGTTTTAAGCCATATTATTGAGTCAGCTAGCTGTTATAGTTGGCTTAAGAACATTGTATTTAAGTCACAAGCACAACAAATTGAATGCAACTTAAAACACAATGAAGCTCTCTTTGTGCGGCTTACAAGTTATTTCCACTGCAGCCATGATCAAAAATTAAAGACAATATTGACAGCATTTGCCTTTAATGCAGTTAAAAAGTTCACGTGTAAGGATTGACTCACCTGACCTGACCCAATCCAAGTCAAGCTCAGCCTCTTGACTGCTCCATTGCTGTGTAAAATGTCACACAAAGCGCATTAAATTTAATTAGCTGACATAAATTTTGTCACACTGAATCGAAACTCGAGGCTGCATCTCAATCTGAAGATGGAGCTAAAGCTTTGGGGCTGGGGCTGGGGCTGGGGGCAAAGGTTGAGGCTGTGCGGTCTGGCATTTGCATCTAAGCCAAAAAACGAAAAGTAAAGCAAGCACAAAAATCATTCGAGTCGACATTTTTAATGGAAGAGGAACAGGATAAGGAAGAGAAAAAGAAATAACTCTATGCCATTTTACACACAAAAAAAAAGGAGAAAAGTCTGGGCGGGGCCTGTCGGAGCTGAGTGCATGCATTTTCATGACTGATGCAAGTTTTGACGACAGGTGTGCACCGTGTCTGTCGTGAAAGTGTGTGTGTGTGTGCGTTCGTGTTAAATCAACTGTCACTTCCTGCCGGCAAACTGTGTTCTGCAAGCCAGCCGGGCTAGGCTAGCCATAGCCTGACTGTCGTTAAGAAGCCACATCGAGCTATGATAGTTCCGTGCGTTTCAACAATTTACTCAAATGTTAACTGCTCGACTGAGTAAAGAATTGGCAAATCTATAAAGTCAAGGTGCTATTAAGCATTAGATAACGACCCGGATGCGCTGTCCAACTACTTAAACACGATATTAAATTTCAATATTAAACCCTTTGAATTAAAAGAGTCTTTGAATCTTAAGTTTTTATATATGTAAATGGTTTTATAACCTTAATTTTTTATTCATGAAGCACTTTAAGCTTCTACTTTGCACGTATATAAATATGTATATGCTTAAATGTTGGTTAATTGGATTCTTTGACGATTCTGCTGCGGAGTATCATTTATGGCCTGCAATTAACGCCATTAACTATCACTGCATGCTAATTAACTGCATCAACGGAGTTTTTTCCATTTTTTTTTTTTTTTTTTGTTCTACCATGTTCATAATTTAATTGACTTTCATCAGGAATTAAGTTCTCTTTTTTTTATTGGTGTGGCTTATTTTAAACGGCAATTTGAAGGAAATTTGCTTTGTGTCAAAGCTTTGATTTTGACAGGCCAAAAGAAACAACAACAACAACAACTACAGAAAGTTAATGGTTGCCAGGTAAAGTCAACACTGATAATGCCTGCAACAGTTAGTTCAGCTAACCTGGCAGCGGAAACAAGTCGCGTTTGGGCTCAGTGTTGTTGTATTTTGTGCCGCTCCGCTACCACAACTTCTCCACCTTTATCGCTGCCTCTCTGCGCCTCTTTCGCTTCGAGCGCTTGTTTTTAAAATAAGCGCAAGCTGTGCCAATAAGCCTCAACGTCGCCGGCACTTAATTTATTTGCAACAAAATGTGGAGTAACCGAAACTTTTATGCAAGTGCAAGTTTGGTTTACGTGTTTTTCGTATCCGCATCCGCATTCGCATTCGCATCACTTGGCTTGTTTTCAACACATCCAACGGGAGGACATGCAACGCGCTCTTTTTGGCGACCGCAAACACGAAAGCGATGGCAGGAAGTCAACCCAATTGGTAGTGCTGGATGCGGGGTAATTCAAGACGCAGCCAGCACATCGAACATGCCACAAACTGGGGGCGCAAACTGAGGGCAACTGAAATCGATGTGTCTATCTGTCTGTTTGTCAGTCAGTCAGCCACTCTGTTTGAGTATATTTACCCATCCGACATTATATATATATATGTATATTTTATGTTACAGCTGCGAAATTAAAGCATTTACATATCAGTAGCTGAATCTCAGCATCACCACTGATTCAGTAAAAGGCAAACAAATTTGTATAAAATAAAACAGAAACCCCCAAATATGAACCCCTTACTCTGGCACAGTTTTAACTATTCATAAGATTTTGTAACAATTTTAAAGTATCTATAACATTTTAGTTAAGTTGAACTATCAATTACCTAATGTTGCTTGTTAAGGTGTTTAGGTTAAATCAAAATGTATTTTAAATACCTATTTAGCATTCCATTCACATGTTAATATTCTTTTATATTTGTATTGACCTTTTTTTTTGGGTTGGTTTTGGTGCTGAAACCATGCCAGTTATTTGTTTGCCTGGCACTTCAGACACGTATCGCCTTGATATGTATTGAAATAAAATATGTCACGAGCACACGCAGAGTGGCTGAGGGAGTGAAGAGGGGCGGCAATTTCTAAATATTTGACTAGCAGGAGTAAAATATTTTGTATTTTGTCTAATTTTGCATATAAATTACACGCAACAAATAATCAAATGCAAATATGTTTTTAAGATTCAATTTTTGTGCAATCAACGCATTTAAGCGCACCATCACCATCACCATCATCAATGCCATCAGGACTAAACGACAAGCAGCTGAAGCAAAAAGCGTCACTCAAAAATCTATATATACATATATGTATATAGAGAGTAAGAGAGATAGAGAAAGTAAGTGAATGTGGCTGGATGGGTGGGTTGAGATAGATTGCAGACATTGAAATGGTGTTGAGCGTCGCTGCTGACAGACATCCCGCATCATAGTATGTGTGCCAGTCTGTCTGTCTGTCTGTCTGTCTCGCTGTGTGTTTGTGTTTGTATTTTCCTGGCTGCTCTTCAACTTTACGCGTTGTTTGGCATCGCCATCTAGGAGATGTTGTTGTCCTTCACACTTGTCGTCCCACTTTTCCTGCACATGCAATCAAATTTAAAATTCTAGCGGCTGACAGACAGCTTCCTGGACGAAGCGTGCTAAAGTCCTCTTAACCCCCATAAGACTGATAGTTGTCACGATTTTAGCAGGATGTACATTCCAATGACAATATGTAAAGCAAACATGCGAGCCAAAGTTAAAGCACTGAACAAGTTTGTCAATCTTATTATTTGATTTAAACATTGTATCAGCGATTCTTTTTTTTTTTTTGTTTTTGGTTCAACTCGTGTCATTGATACCTTTGTGAAATTAGCTGTCTCGGAATGAACCCAAGTGAATTGAATCCGACTGATTTATGATCGCACTTAATGTGTAAATATGTAACCAGGACACTAAGTTGAATATACGCTTGTCGTGGCGTCTGATTATTCGAGCAGCTTGTTTGTCTATGCAGCGCACAACATACAACATAGACATAAAGATGGTGAGAGGGAGTATAGTCGGCTGGTTTGGGTGGTTGCTCTCTCTCTCTCTCTGTCTTTGTGAAACTGAATTGACCAACATTTGCTTAAGCAGGCGTGTGAAAATTGACCATTAGCAATGCAATATATTCTCAATCTCAGTATGATATAACTTGTTGGCTGCGTGTGTGAGCCCGATAATTGGTGTAAATGCCGCAAAGCATTGGCTAGGGACAAGCAGCAGCCGCAGCAGCAGAAGCAAAAGCAAAATCAGAAATAGGCTTTGTGTCTCTGTCTCACTTTAGTAACAAAACACATGCGTTTAATATGCAGCTGCATAACTTATGGCAATGGCAGCCATTAATTTGAGTGCGTAGACTTTTAGGGCCAGTGCAGTAGTCATGTGGCAGTAGCTACATATAATGGCTGTTGCAAAGGGAAAGGGAAAGGACGATGTCGGACGATTGGGCGACAAACGTTGCATAGCCGCAGGCGCACGTGCGTGACCAATGAATGCTGGCATTGCCAGGTTCCGTTTGAAGCCAGTTGCAGGTCCTACAAACACACAAACACACACACACACATGTACAAGCACATATTTTATTTTAATTTGCTTAACAAAAGCCAAAAAGGATAAAAGCGAAAGTTCGTTATTTCTACTCTTGTGTTGTTGTTTCTTATTCTGCTTTCTCTTCATCGCAACGATCGCTTCATTTGCCTTATTGAATCTGGCACACGTTTCGAACCAAAAAAAACCAAAAAAAAACATATTACTAGTTGAGGCGCTGAACAAATCACAATGGCAGCCAGCGCAAAACAATATGCAAACAATTTTTACCGTTACATGACCAAAATACACAAAATACCAAATGAACGAACGAACGGCAAGGACAAACTGAAGCATTTTATGGTCACGTGCGTAATATATATATACGTATACATATATGTATATGTATATGTAATATCCATAAACATATATATTTATATATATGAAAGAACGTATGTGTGTGTGTTTCACAACTGACCAGACACAAAATTGTTTGGGACGCATGAAAATTGCTTGCCAAATGACAAAGGACATAAAACACTGTTAAGGTTTCCTTTTTTCAATTTATACTTATCGAAATATACATAAATACACATATAGTATATTACTCCTATGCCTATTACTTCAAGTGCATAAGCGAAAAAAATATTTATTTTATTTAATAAATTTGTTATGGCGCCAAGTAGAACTGCGGCTAACAAACTGTTGGCCATTCGAAAGTTTTGCGAGTATTTTTTTTTCTGCATATCTTTTGCACGTCAGCTTTGCTTGAATAACCCTTTTTGTTGTTGTTGTATTGGTCATGTCTTAACTTGATCGACATTTTTCACATTCTAAAGCGCAAAAAATTGTCTGTCATCACAGTGGGCGTGTGTTAGTGTGTGTTCGTACGTGCGTATACAAGCTTGTGTGTGTGTGGCTTAGTTGATTGATGGTGTCCAGTTTGCGGCCACAACAGCAACAACAACAACAACAACATCGATGGAATGTCCAAACTTAACTTGACAAGCCAATTATATAACAATTTGACAATTTTTCAAACGGTGCTTTAAAGTACCGCTAGCGTGAAGGGGAACATTCTCGTGGTTAGGTTCTTTTTATGCCTATCGCGTTTTAGCGTGCGTATAACAGTTGGTGAGAGGAGCACTTCTGTTAAGCTTCTAACAGGGTGGAGCAATTTCGATGTGTGTGGAGCACATTAGTTGTGCGTGGAGTTAAACAAGTCTTCGTTAAATGTGGAGTATGGTCGTTCGCTTTAGTACATTTTGCAGCCGAGTCGCAAACCACCGTTATGAGTTAACATACATGTTCAAAGCGACCATATCATTGAATAAAGAACGAGGCTCGTTCAATAATATTTTCCAAGACCCAGACCATGTTTGTAGCCGGTGCCATAACCATAGAAATTTTGATTTATGATAAACATAAACGAATTATGTAAACAGACTGGAAAACAGAGCTGGTATGTTATGTTAAAAAATATTCTGCTTGCTGGAAGCGAATACAATGCCAGCTGGTGCACAGGCAGCCATCATTGTTTAGCTATTTGTTGTGACCGAAAGTGTGCGATGCGTCCGGCCCAATTAATAGTTGCCGCACTTCATTCCTCTTGTTGTTGTCACAAAATTTTATAAAATTGTGAAACTGGCATATTTAGACTTTTGCTTGAATATACCTCCTGCTTCGCATTATGGAAGCGTAATATCGACTTATATGAAACTTTTGCAATTCTATAGCTAAACGTGAGAAACTTCATTGACAATTATTGAATATTGGTACAAAGGGTATTTTTTCATTCAGCAGCGAGTGCGTCTCAGCAACGACAAGCCAGCACCGAGTTGGTTTGTTTCAGTTGCGCTTTGTGTTCAGAGACCCAGCGATTAAAGGAGAGGCGGAGGGTCAGCGGAATGCAAAAACGGTAAACGGTAAACGGTGTGTGTCAGCTCCGACGCCCGACTCGAGTTTACTCTTCTCCGGAATATCATAACGGAATTCTTAAATAATAAGAGAATGAACTAGCGAATGTTGGACACACTAATATAATATGAGCACAACTGTGGATATGTAGTATGATATGTATATGTACATTCGACATGCGCTAGTTTTCACAAAAACGTAACGAAATTTGATCAGCTGCTTTCACTCCTCATCTTTTTTCACATCGGGCTACTTATATGCAAATCGATTCTTAACAAGTAAACTCCAAAAAACGCAACATTTTGTCTTCCAAGGCAGTCAAATATCAGTTTTGCTGCTGCTGATCATACATACTCTACTCAAAATTTTACTCTATGACACTTGCCAACAGTCCTTGCCATACAGTTATGCAAAGCTGTACACAAATAACGAAAGTGTATTTAGTAGTTCATTTGTCGATGTCGTTTGCTGCCTACAACAGATTAAAAGAACAATTTAAATGCATTGCTGCAATGAAACTTACTTCTACTGTATCCAATCTAACTGTTGTTAACAGGGTGATCAATTAACAGGGTGATCAATATAATATAATATAATAATAATAATAATAATATAATAATATACATATGTATGTGTATAATACGCAAAATTCACTCACCGGCAGCAGCAACAACACAACGCAGTTCAAGCAAGCGCTTCCGCGTTCGCTCTCTTTCTCTCTCTTTTCGCTAAGCACCTTCACAAAAACAAAAAGCTCACTGCACTACACACACGAGAAAAAAAATAAAATAAAATAAAGTGATGATAAATTAATATTATTTTAATATTTTATTTTCACTGCACTTCACAAACAAACAAAATCAAAAAATATACAGTTATTAATACTGTCTAAAATGCTTCGCTCATTTGAAAGATTTGCAGCGAGTTTAAAGCAACAACAACACACGCGTATGGGCACGAATCTCCTCTCTCTCTCTCTTTAAATTTTTTCGCGACCCGCCAAGGCAAGAAAAATTGGCGTCCATTTTTTCAAGCTGGATTTGCTCTAAAACCACTTTTAAAGGCAATTAAACGGCGGTCCTTAATGTAACAAACACTTTGCGTATGTTCAGTGCGATATAAAAGCACAATTTAAACTTTAATATAGCGCGTATCAATTTTAATTGAATAAATAAACGGACGACAAACTGCCTGCGTTGTCAAGGCGAGCTAAGTTTTAGGCTGACTGCCTTTGTGGATAAAGCGGATAAAGTGGATAAAGCGGATAAAGCTTACGATCGCTCTCTGAGTTAGAGCGAGACATTCATTTTTTTTATCCGTATCCGTTATGTTGATGTAAATTTGTGTGAAGCAACAACTAAACAGGCAACGGTTTTTACTCTCTTGTTCGGATAACATAACGGGATTCTTGAATAAAGAGAATGAACTAGCGAATGTTGGACACACTAATAAAATATGAAAGCAACTGTGGATATGTAGTTCGATTCACTACTTATAATTGAAGCAATTTCTCAATTGTTAACTTAGTGCCAACTTAATATGCAATTTTTTGCAAATTTATTGTTGAACAACATATCCACAGTAGCACTTATGTGTTATAAGGGTATCCAAGATTCGTCAGGTGCTAGAAATTTGTTCAGTTGCTTTCACTCCACATATTTTTTCATACCGGGCTACTTATGTATATGCAAATCGATTCTTAAGGAGTAAGCTCCAAAAATTTGTTAGTTTTTGTATACATGTTTGTTTCATTTCTTGCTGGGTCGAGATTTTAGATATTTTTCTATTACTGCCCTGCATTGAATGTTATATGTATGTACATACGTACTACGTGTTACGTAGTTACCCGAAAAACCAGCAATAGGCGCACAGCTTAAAAAGCAAGCGTCTAGCTTATTTGGTCAGTGTCTTTGGCTAGGCTTGCCGGCATACTCTTTCCAATTTTTACTCTATGACACTTTATAACAACCCTTGCCATGCAATTATGCAAAGATGTACACAAATTACGAAAGTGTATTCGGTAATGAGTTTGTAAAAGTCAGTTGCCGAAAACTCGTAACATAATAAAATAGAATAAATAAATATAATAAAGTGCCCGCAAATGCTTCGCAGGCATACATGTATGTATATATGTGTGTGTGTGTATTTTGGTATACATACGCTTATGTGTTTTTGTGCTGATGATCGGCCAGACCTAGGCTGAGTGTCAATTGCACTGTCCAAATTTGCGAGACGCTTGTTTGCGAGCTGTGCGCCTGTTGGTAAAATTGCCAGACTCCAGAGCTCGTAACCTAATGTTATTTAACATAGCATGCCATCTCTGCTTTACAGTCTGGTTAAGAATATTAGTCTATAGCATTTTGCTGTTAGAAAATACTCTTTTATGTCATATAAATTCTTGTTGGTAAAACAAAATGTTAGTTAAGATCTGTAAATTAATTTTATTTAACTTTTCAAACACCTACTCAATAATTGTACATATGAATTTAGCTTAGCACAGAACCTTTCCTGTTAATCTGCTTTTTGCTTATCCTGTGGCTGGCTTTTTGCTGCATTAATAGCTCCATAATATCTAATATAAGTTGCTGAGCTATGTTTGCTTTGCGCATCAACCTCTCCAAATTCTCTTCATCCCACAAAGTTGGGCTTGGCTGTAGGCCACTGCAGCCCTCACAATCCTTGGGTGGCATCCCACACATTTTGCCGGTTGGCTCTGTTGTCGTCTTATCGGCCAGTGACATTTTTGCAAGCACGCTTCGCTGATAAGAACTTAACTTACTTGGCTGCTGCTGCTTTTGCTTCACCCAATAAACACAAATCAAACTGATATCGCTGGCTACGCAGTACTCGGGCTGAAATAGCTGGAAGGTAAACGTTTTTAGAGAAACGTTTACGTTTGCAATAATTTGTACCTTTTGTGTTTTCATACGTTAAACGTTGCATACGTTTAAGCAAAAGACCACAGAAGACAACAACACTAATAAAAAGCTTTGATAAAATGATTTAATGATTTTTGTTTTGTTTTGTTTTATTTTTTACATTAATAGTTTTTTTATTTTGTAGTTTTTGTGCTAATAATATTGTTAAACATAAAAATTGTTGTTTGTTTTGTTTATTATACCCATTAATACGTTAAGTACTATATTGTTTTTGTTGTGTTTTTGCATTTTGATTGTATTTTTATTGTTTTTTTTTTTTTTTGAGTAAATTGCCATCTTTTGATTTGTTTGTTATTTTTATTTTATTTTTTTTTTTGATTTTTGATTTTGCAATTTTTAATAAATTCGTAAAATTCGATGTTAAATTTAATAAACCATTTATTACATATTTTCTATAAATAAATGTATTTAAAAACGGAGTAAAAATACTGCAACGCGTTTGCTTCAATATAAGTAAATAATATATACATACATATATACTTATATAAAAAAAAGTGCTGCATATAAATTTTAATAAATTTTTGATTTCTTACTTATGTAATATTATGTATTTTTGTATTTTGCTTTAATTTTTTTTTTTTTTTGTATGAAACTGGCGCTGCAGCAAATGAAACTCGTAAATGCAGACTGTCTCTTTTTTTGGCTGCCAAAGCTTTTTCTTAAAGCCTTGGCTCTAATTTGTCTGTTAGTTGTAATATCTATAATACCTATTAATACATATATATATATGATTTCATTTTGGTTTGTTTATTATTTGTGGCGCTTATAAATCCAGTTCAGGGCTTCATTTATTGTATATTTTGTTAATACGGTTTCTGGTTGACTTGTTTTCTTAATCAAATTTTGGCACATGGTTTCCGAAATTGTTTTGAAAGTCAATTTCTCTTTTTACTTACTGTTCTTTCAAACTATTGAATCTGTTTGCTAACTTTATTATGTGTGTGTTGGGTTGAGTAGTTTTAAAATACAGCTAATTAATATTTGGATTATTCCATATGAACTAATTTTAATTTGTAGTTTGTTGAACTGCTCTTTACTTGGCCATTTAAATGTGTGAGAGTTTGTGTGTTTCTGTTTGGAAAAATTTGATTACGACTTGCTATTTGATTTTGTTTAACTTGGGCTGTTAAAAACATTTATCTACACATTGACGAACGACAGTTTATTGTAATGTAGAGAAGATACTGTGTGAATATATCGTGTCATATCATACTAAATATGATGAATACTGATTCAGCTGGCGATTCTCTCGTGTATATCAAATACATATAGTTAACGTTTTCTTATCTCTTTAATGGAGCTTTGTTCATTGTGTTTGTTAATCAGTCAATTTTAATTATTATATATTGTTTGTGTGTGCGTCTATATACAAAATAAACTATAGTTTTATCATCTGCGTGTTTATAGTTATGTATGTAAGTGTATGTGTTTGTTTTGTACATGAGCCAATATTAAATACTTTCTACTACAAATCGTTTGTATTTAGACATAGATATAGTTGATATACATATATATATATATATATATATATATAGATTTGTACACAGCATATATGTCTTTAGTTGATTATAAGTTATTATTTTAAATTCCTCGTTTTACAAATTTTTAAATCGAAATTAATTAGAGAACTTACAAAAATACTTAGCAATAGGCATAACTTAAATTTCAGTACAAGTTAATACATACATTGAATTAAAAAAAAAAAACAGAAGAACTTTCTTTTGACCACAAACCACAAAATACTTACATACAACCTCTTCTACCATACAAAAACAGTTCGATTATAAATATTACGAGTTAAAACGCAATAAAACAATGCGCCGTTAGTATTCAATAGTATTCGAGTTAGTGGTTCGAGTTGCAAGTAGTCGTAAGTACTAGTACTTACTCAATACTAGGTTAGTAATAGTTATAAGTATGCATATTAGTACTTTACTGTATGTTAATTAGTATATACAACATCATTTTGGAAGTTTCGATAACTGACCTGGGTTCTGGTTTCATGCCGTATAACATGCACAAATCGTTATTACCTATTTAATTTTTTATAAGTATGTTTGCATATACGGTTATATGAGCGTTATATTCAAAAATATTTGGGAATGGATAGAGTAACAAATGGGAAGTGTTCAAATTTTTTTTTGAATGGGATGTTTGTGCAAATAATTTTGTTGTTTTGATTGTCCGAAAGTTTTCCATTGTGTGTTTTGATTTGATTTTGGTTTTGGTTGGATTAGGTTTTCAAGCTGGTAACGGGTGTCAAGGCGGGGGTGGTTATAACGGGAGGCATTACAAAAATGTAGGTACTTAAACGGCTCAGCTGTTGTTTGTTACCTAAACATTCTTAACTCTCGAGTCTAGAACTCGTTAGTTTTGCCCAAAATTAACGGCTAATTTCTATTCTTTTGTTTTTTGTTGGTTTTTTTTTTTTTTTGTTTAATCTGACCTCATCCTAATTGCTGATCTGGCTGTGATCAGATCTTACCAATGTCTCACACTGATATCGAGTAATCCGATTTTTCGCTAAGCAATTTTTGGCCTGGAGCGGGTGAATGTTGTTGGGGTCGTTGTTGTTGTTGTAATGGTTGCTGTTGTTGCGGTTGCGGTGACTTTGAATGTGCTCGTTTCTGTGGTGCTTGTTGCTGTCGTTGTTGTAGTTGTAGTTGTTGTTGTTGCTCCTGCTGCACGGCCAACTGCGATGTAGTTGAATTTGGACGTGACCAAAGCGACGAGCGCTGTCCCAACTTTAGTTTCTTAATCGTATCCACATCGCATTCAACCTCGGCCAGCTCGATGTGCTCGCCAGCATCGCCACGTTCGCCACGATGAAAGGCGCCAGCGGTGCACTCGGCCTGCAGCTGCAGCGGATGCAGCGTTCGCAATATGCCAGCTCTGCATGTTTGTTTTGTTTTTGTTAATGAACGTGAATGGAAGGGGGAAGAAGAGTATCCAGATTTGTTTGATACTATACATATACATATATATATATATAGTTTTGATTTGGCTGGCAACCACAGAGTTAGAGACATATTTGTGTACAAATTGTGTTGGTTGTTGTTATTGGTTTTTTGGTGGTGGTGGTGGTGTCAGCTGTTTTTATTTATTTTTAATGAGCGCCCTCAGGACCACACACCTCACCGTACGCCAAGTCTCATGTATGATCTATGGGATCCATATAGGTGCACGATATTTCATTGCTGTTATAGCCAAAGCTACTACTGCTGCTATCAGCACCACCGCCTGCTACAAATTCACTCCCCCCATTGGCCGTATCCTATTTGGGCAATGGCAGCGTTGGTGCCGTAAAGAACTTCGAGGACAGCAGAGCCGTCGAGGGGTTCAGCAAAGCGGTGCCAGCGTTGACACCGCTCTGATGATGGTTTTGCTGATGATGGTTATTGTGGTTGTGGTGGTTGAGGTGTGACTCATGCGCGGGCATTATGGACTTGTGTGGTATGGGTCGAAACTGTGAGGAGGGTGGCATGCAAGTGACGGGCACAACAGATGCTAATGTACTAACACCTCCATCCAAGCCCAATCCAAGCTCCTGGCCGCCATTAATGGCATGCATCGTTGTCGTTGGCGTCGGCTCGAGCTGATGGAGCTTGGGTTGGATCAACAATGGTTGCTGTTGTTTTAAGCTACATTGGGTCTGGTTGGGGTTCTGGCTGGATTTAATACTATTCGACTGTTGTTGTTGTTGCTGTTGTTGTAGTTGCTGTTTGTGAAACTGTTTCTGTTGTTGTGTGCTTATCGATGGTGATTTAACCAATGTGGGTATGTGGCATTGTATGGAGTCTTGGGATTTGAATGTGCTCGATATTGATTTCAGATTGCCACCAACGCCGTTGCGTGGTGATAGAATTTTGTTAGAGCTTGTTGCCGATGTTGCTGTATTTGTATTTGTGGTTGTGTTTGTGGTAATGTTATTGTTGCTTTTGTTGCTATTGTGATGACGCGGTGTTGTATTGGTGGAAAACTGATATTGCTGATGATGATACCTGGAGCGACCGCGTCGTGGCAATGATTTTTGTTCGGACATTGGTGACAGATCGGAGGATGTGCTTGATTGTGCTCCATGGTAGATGATGCCTGCATCGCATTAACAGCATTTAAACAGTTTCGGAAAGAAAGAAAGAAAGACAGAAAATATGGGAAAAGTATAAACATTTGGCATTTGGATAGGGGCAAAAAAGACAACAACAAAAAAAAAAAAAACACACACACACACAAAACTTACAACTAACTTAAAGCTAACACGACATATTACAATTGATATATGTATATTATTTTGATTATTTGCTTAGTCTTTGTAGTTTAGTGGTCAAATTTCATTTCGTTTATCTACTATAGATAAGTAATCGATATGTTGTGATTTGGAAATAGTTGAATTAGTCTAGATTCTGAGTCTGCAAAGAGAGCGAGTAGATTACTCCATTTGATAGCCCAAGAGCACTAGGAGCTATGTATAAACAATTGCAGGAGAGAAAGGGGGTTTCATTGGATAACGACTTACTGTGCTTGATCTTGCCCTCATGCTGATTGGAAGACTCAGTGCGGCTGGAAGTCAATTGATCCTGATCCGATTCGGATTCCTCACTTTCCGGTTCAGTTTTGCGTGAGTGACGCCTTCGATTCTTGGACTGTGCATAAAACAAAGCAGGACATTAATTCAAATGGTTCTTTTAGGCCGAGAAGCGACTAGCGACTAGTGACTACAAAAGCGCTTGGGGATGGTTAGCACAAAGGAGAAACTTAAGATTGATATGTGACACGAGGCAGAGCGCTTTGCTCTTATATATGTACACGGCTTTGCACTTAAGTTAACTAAGATAAACATAAGACACGAGCAGTGAAACAACATAAAAAGCACGTAGTACTCTTTATAGTAAGTAGTCTACACACTAATTGTCAAAATAATCTCTCCGATAGACAAATCGAAAGAGAGAGAGAGAGAGAGAGAGCTAAAATCAAAGAAATGAATAAACAAACGCACGATATTATGAAACGGTGAGGTCTGATAATAATTATGAATTGTCTTTTGTGGACGTTGGTTGTGGTGATGGTAGTGATGGGTGGTGGTGGTGGATGGTTCTAATACCGCAGCTGGTGGTGGCGACGAGCAGCCCTCGGCCAAAGCCCTCTCATGATACATGAACGAGTGCAGCAGCGTATTGGCTGGACCGCTGTGATGTGGCTGTGACATATTACCAGCCTCCGACAATTGGAAGGTGGCATATGGTGAAATGTCCTCAGAGGTTTCTGCGAAATCACAATTAAACAACAATACGCATTACAATCAACCCAACGCTTACCCGGAATTTTGTCATTGTTCTGCATGGAAACCTTATGTATTGTGGCATAGTAGCGTTCACGCTGTGCCGCCTCTGAGTTGGCACGATTCTCAAGCGATTCCTTTTGTATATGATTGCTTTGTTCTGTTAACACACACAAACAATTAGTAAACAACAGTAAACACCACGCTCAATCAAAACTTACTGTGCCGATAGCAAATGACAACCAAGGCAATGGTGCATATCATGCCGGAAACAGCAGCAATGCTTGGTATAAGCAGGTTAACATTGCCATAAAAGACACTGGGTCCGCGCTGACCCCGCTGCACAATCTCTGGTGGTGGTGGATCACCATCCTTGGTGAGTGTCACAAAGCTGAACTCTGCCTGCGAAACACCAGCCACATTGTGAGCCTCCATTCTCATCTGATAGAGCGTCGATGATTGCAGATTTGAGATGACAACGCGCCTTTGCGGTTTCAAAGCATTCGAAACTGTAAATGAAGTAATTAGTAAATTAACTGTTGCTCTCTGATCATATTAACTCACCCAGTATCCATTCCCTGTCGGGATCATCTGTCACCGCTCGATACTGCAACACAAAGTACATCAAGGGGCAACCATTGTCTGGCCAAGTGTGCAATCGCAGCAGCACCGATGTGGAATTGGGAGCCAGCAAACTTGTAGAAGCTGGCATTCCCGGCGCTTGGCCCTGCGTCCGAACGTGAAGCATGACGCTGGCTGGGGAGCTACCGACCTTGTTGTGGGCATTCAGATGTATTTGATAGGTGCTGCCGCAGACAAGACCTTTCAGTTCATGACTAGACGCGTGCCGCGAGAGCTGCATTTCATCCGTGTTGCCAGTGGCGCGGCGATAGAACAAAGTGTAGCCAGTTATTGGGGCATTGCCAGTAAAACCGCACTTCCAATGCATTAGAATGCTGCTCGAGGTGGCGCTGGTGACATACAGCACAGGTGCTGAAGGTGGCACCTGGACAAGTAGCATGTGCGTAAGTCGATCCGTTCCAATGCCATTATCCACCTGGCAACTGTAGTTGCCACTGTCCGCCAATTGCAAACTAGAGATTATCAAATCGCCGGTATCCAACAGCTGTGAGTTATGCAGACCACCTTGACGCAGTGGAACATCGGCTTTGAACCATTCCCGCTTGGGTTTGCCCACAGCTGTGCAAGACAGGGTGACTGTGGAGCGCCAAGGACGCACCACAGCACCACCAAAAGAGATAATTCTGGCTGGTACACGATTGGTCGTTATCTGTGAAGCAACGCGAGAGCTTTTACCCTCGCCGACACGTGTGGAAGCCGTCACCCAGAACTGATACTCCATGTGGGGATGCAGATTCTTGGCCTCGTAGTACGCTTGCTGTGAGGGCAAACTTCGTTTCTCATTATTCAATTCCTCGCGTCCATTGACAACGCGCGTGTAAAGGCTGTACTTGGTAATGACGCCATTGGGCTCGATCGGTGACTGCCAGGAGACAAATAGTGATTGTGGCGAGCTGACAACCACCTTAATATCGGATGGCGCCTCGGGCACATCCTCCTCGGTGTGACAGAACAGCGGCTTCGAGAGGGCACCATCGCCCATGCGAGTGTGTGCCAGTACCTGGATGCTATAATTGGTGTACTTGCGCAGTCCTGTGAGCACTGTGGTCAGCGCAGTGGTTTTTCGGGATTCAACCTCATCCTTGTTGGGCACCATGTCATCAATGATGGGCTCAAATACCAGCTTGTAGCCCTGCAGCAAACCATTTGTATGATAAATTGGGGGTGGCTGCCAGGATACTTGCAGCGATTGGGACGTCAAGGCGGCACACCGTACATCCTCTGGCGGCCGACTAGGCACTAAAAGTAAATATATATGAGTTACTAAGTTAAAAATATAAAGATAGAGACTCGTTTGCTTACCATCTTCCATGGTTTGTGCTGCTGTTGGCTCTGAGAGCGGACCGGGACCCACTTGGTTAAAGGCCTGCACAACAATGTTATAGCGCGCAAACTTGGACAGCCCACTAAGCAGTAACTCCCCATTGCCGCCCTCACCATCGCCCGAAACAGACGTAAAATTATAGGCCGTATTACTGGAACTGGCCAGCTTATAGCCAACATTATAGCCCTGTATATCGCCATGTCGCAGCTCTGGCAGTGGTGCCACCCAACTGATCAGCAGCTCCGTGGATGAGAGTGGACGTGCGGAAAGATTCAATGGTGGTCCGGCTGGTCGCTGGGGCTCTGTGCGTACAATCAGCTCCTGACTTGGTGCACTGCGTCCCGCATTACCTTCGGCTATCACTCTGAAAGCATAGCGGGTTGCCGGCTTTAAATTCTCAATCAGTGCATTGAAGCTGGGTGGATCTTTGACTTCCAGATGTTGCCACTGATCGATGAATAGAACAGCTGGAACGATACGTATGTGTGTGTGTGTGGCTATAATGTGTGTTGATTTCTGGAGGTAAATTAATCTTACGATCTGCCTCGCGGTACTCCACAATATACTTTGACACATCGCCGGTGCTGAGTGCCTTGGGTTGCCACTTAAGGTTTACAGAGCGACTGCTAATCATTGCTGCCTCCAGGACACTCGGTGGCTGGGGTGGCTCCTGCACTTGCAGCTGCACCAGCTGCTGATCATTACCATAGAGATTGCTGGCACGACAGAAATAGGGACCACTATCAGTGGCATCCACTGTACGTATCTGCAGCTCCGCTGAAACGCCATCTGGGGTTGCCTCCTGCTTAACCGATATTCTGTTGGGAATTGAGATTGGGAGTTATTGGCAATTTATTGCATTGCAATATCGACCCAATGCACTTACTTGTAATTGGTCGATGGATTCAGTGTATTCTTGCCCGAACGCATCCACACAATGTTAATCGGCTTGTCGCCACTAACAGTACATTGCAACAGCGCTGTGTCGCCCTTTTTAACAGTTACCGAGCGTGAGGTGGATGAGAAGTAGGGTGAAGCTGCAAAACATTACAATAATTCACATTTTAATTATGTCAGCAGCAGCAGCAGCAGCAACAGCATAATAATTGCAATCCCGCGAGGCGGCAGCGCTGCAATTAACCAAATTGCCACGTTCCATTTGGCATTTCACACCCTCAGAGATACTTACAGTTCACTTTTAGCTGTATGACCTTTCCAATGCCCGTGCCAATGCCATTGTTCGCCTGACACAAATAGAATCCCTCACGATCCTCCTTCACATGCTGCAGCAGCATTGAGCCATTACCCAGCAATTTGGTAAAGGGACGCTCACGAACTTCTTCGTACTCGCCAGATTTACTGCCTGTTGAGGCAAATTAAAAACACAGAAATAAAACAAGTTATTGGCTCTATAAATAATAACGATAACAAACCTGTAGCCTTTTTCCATACAATGCTGGGCGTTGGCACACCCTGTGCCTGACAATGCAACATTATGTGACGATTGCGTTCCACATTAGCATCGGCAGGTTCCACGATCCAACGTGGCGGTACTGTGAAACGTGCAGTAGTGAAAATGGACAATTAGCAACGACAAAGTTGTTTCAATCTATTAACAAGTTATTGAAATGAAAAAGTCTCTAAGACATACGGAAAGGTTACAATGAAGAAACAGAGATAGTAGAAAAAGAGACAGAGCGGAAATGTGAAAGTTTCTGGCAAAGTAAAAACGGCAAAATACAGTAGTATGTATTGTGACTATTCAAATTTGTTAAGAGTTATTGAAAGGTTTTTAGCATATAGAAAAATATTTAACTAGTTTACAGTTTGGTTTATCATATGGTTTTGTTAAAATGTTGTATTTGGTTTTTGCTTAAAAATTAAACAACAACAAAAACATATTTATGCAACTGAGTCAAAATTGAAAGAAATTAAAAACTCGATGCTTTTATAAAGGATGTGTTGTTTAAGTTTTAATCCGTGGGAAAAACTCATTTAAGTTGGTGGTTGTTGTGCAAGGATTTTTATAGTCATATTTAAAATGGTTTTTATTATGGAATTATCCGCTTTGTTTTAGCTTATTTTTTTTTAAGTTAAATTTTAGCCCACGCTCTGCGCCTCGCTGTTTTGCTGTTTGCTGCACAAAAAACTTATATAAAATGCCTTTCGTCGGCGCATAAATAAAATAACAAAGGCATGCCAAAGCGAATTATAAATTATTTGCATTAAAATTAAATCGCAACTTAAACACAAATGTTTTGATAAGTACGATTATGAGAGTTTTATGGTTAGGCACGCAGCTGCAAATAATAAAAATATGTATATATATATATTTTGTATGTATATTGCACAAAAACAAAAACCAAACAGGCTTATAATTAATAGTTTTGAAAAGTATGGTATGTAGAGTGTGCCACGCCCCAAGCAAAATGCATTGCAGCGCAAAATTGGATTTCAATAATTTATAGGCCCCATAATTATTTATTTGGCCATGCCATAAATTTCTCGCCTTTTGTTTGTCGGGCAATAATTGAAAAAATAAATGTTTTATGTTTATGTATATAATAATATGTATAATAAAGGAAATTAACAGCATTTATTAAAAAGCATTTAGCGGTTTTGTATGGATTGCTTTTCATATGTTGTTTATAAAGCAGGTTTGGGGGTTATACGACAGCGCGTTGCTTAATAGCGACTAGTTGGAAAAAAAATCTTTGCACACAACAGCAGCCTGGGTAATTGGGTATTAAAAATTAATTAAGTTAAATTAATAGTAGATGCGCACATGTGTTTTGTAAATTAATTTATACCTCAATTTCGCCATGCCCAATTAAATGTTTGAACAAAAAGCGATTGAAATTAAATTGTTCCATTGAATTGCGTTACGCTAGTTTGGGCTTGGATTCTGGCAAAATTAGGGTAAACAATATATACAAAAACATTTGTGCATCAAAACGGAGCAGAGAGCAAGCAAATCATAAATAAATAAAATTAAAAATTCATTTTACTAGCACAATGCGTATGCAGATGGCAGCTGGCACCAGCAAAAACAAAAAAAAAAAGGAGAGAAGGCAATTTATGTACAGTTACAGTTACATGCAAAAAACAAAAGCAAACGGAACCAACGTGCAGCATAATCTGCTGCTGCCATAACATGCCATAACTATGAAACATTCATTCTCAGCTACATTAGCAAATACTGCGAAGCTTTAAATTTTTATATATTTAATTATGTTTTTTTTTGTTTTTCGTAATTTAGTTTCATTTCTCATTGTGGCTCTGCAAAAAAATACGCTTATGCAATTTGACAGCGGCACAAAAATGACCAAACTTATACACAAGCAAGGGTAGAGAAATTTACTCTCACACACTAGCACACACTCACACATACTCGCACACTCACACTTTTGTACAAGCATAGCTGTGTGTAAGCAATTAACTAGAACCCAAAGCCAAATTGAAGCATAAGCTGTGCGTCTTCTTAGAACTTTTTGCTCGTTCTGTTTTTTTTTTTTTTTAAATATTGTTATATAAATTATTATTAATAAGGCACAGCACATTTATAGATGCGGCTTAGCCATTCAGTTTTTTTTTTTTTATATACGTAGATAGCATTTTTTTTTTGTTTGGAGGGAGCGGGCAAACAGCAGCCGTTGTGCGCTAAATTTTGAAGCTGCAAGTCAAAAAATGGCACTAACAAAAAAAGGGAACAAAAATATTTATGCATTTTATGGTATATAAATACTCAACCGTTGAGATAGCAACAAAAAGGAATAAGCGAAAAGCATAATAATCTTAAGTCAGCTTATGTTCTTTAATTAATGTATGAGCTTTTGCATAAATTATAATTACAGCTAATTTTAAATTCTGTGCGCTTTTCTGAGAAAACAAAATCCAAGAGTTCCAAATCCGTCTAAATTTATACATGATGCGATTCTGTGTAAGAGTTTATTTAATGAGAAATTTTGGTTTTATCTTAAACTTTTGAAATGCGCACTTTAACTACGGCCAGCCATAGTTTATTATATGTAATTAGCATATTAAATTCTCGAGTATAAAAAGCGACAAAAAATAGAACAGCAACTTATCAATAATATATGTATATATTGTATAAATAATGTGTATACTTAATTATGTGTTAGAGTTTTTGCGGTTTTTGATTAAGAAGCGTATAAAAAGCAGTGCAGTTCATAAGGTTACCTGGTGAAACTGTTGTCAAAAAAACCCACAGCGTGCCAAAACGACTTAAGAGTACAAGGATTCGTATTAAAAGGTTGATGGGTATTAAAAGCAGGGCATTTTCTGGCTTTGGTTTAATTAAAATTTTTGGCTTGTTTGTTTGGTTTGGAGTGAAAGCGTCAAAAACAAAGCACCATTTGCTTCAAGCAAGAGTTTTGCAACGTTCAGTTACAATTAAGCTTGTTAGACACATTACAAGCATCAAAAAGTTTATTTCTTAGAAATAGAACGAAAAATTTAACAACTTAAAACCATTAAAAAGCGCTTTTCTTGAATAGTAGTACATCAGCGAGAAAGCAAAAATTATTTTTGAGGGGCAATCAGTTTAGTTAAGTTTGTGTTAGGTGTGAATTGTGACAAGTGAAATTTGGTGGTGTTGTTTTAATTGTTTTTTTGTTTTTTTGTGTGTGGGATTGCTGGATTGTAACCTGGTACGCTACCTTTGACCTGCAACAGAGCGGTATATTTGATCTCAGCTGCCGGATTCTTGGCCACGCACGTATATTCGCCGGAATGCGTGGCCGATAGCGAGGGAATGCTCAACAGCGAACTATACTGATCTAGCATGGTGACATTGGCACCCAGTAGATCGGGCAGCGGCTCACCATCCTTTAACCAAATCAGCTTCAATGGAGCATCGCCCCGGGAAACACCACAAACGGTTCGCGTCCGCATACCCTCAGCCAGGCCATCCTGAAAGGCGAAGGGTTCTATGATTGGCGGTACTGCAAATAGGAAAGAGCAACCAGAAACGTTAAGAACTGTGATGGCAACAACCTTGCAGCCTGAATCCGTTGATGTTGTTGTTGTTGATGATGATGATGTGGTAATTGTTCCCACGCTGAGCTGCTGTTTGCGATGACTCTCCTAATTGAATTTGATTAGTGTTCACATACATACATTTATGTACAACTAAACCTTCGCAGTTTTGTTAAAAGATTGTTAAACTCTACTAAAAAGTACTTAACTTAGCTTAACTGTACAAGCATTCCAAAAAGGTTGAAGTAAAAGTGATTAAGAAAGGTATACGATATGTATATTCTTTAACTATATGTATATGGATTAGCTAAATAACGTTTTTTTTTAAACATAATTTACAGGTTTACATATGTGGATATTTGCAGGACAATTCATATTTCGTTAATCGATTTGATAGTGATGTTGTTATTTTGATTACATTTAACATAGTGCATACGAAAAAACGCAACTACTTTGAACTAAAGATGATTATAATAACATATGCAGTATAAACGAGTGTTCGCAACTCATTGCTTTACCATTAACCAAAAGCGCCTGCGAATTCTCCACCTCTGCCGCCGAGTTGCGTACAACACACGAATAGTTACCCGTGTGATCGCTGCCCAGATTGTCAATGACCAGAATGCTATTATACTGATCCACCTGCTTGACGGACATGTGCTGTGTGGGATCTATGGGACGATTGTCCTTGCGCCAATTAATAGTCAGCGGTAGATCACCCTTAACAACGGAGCAGGTTAACGATGCTCGATCGCCCATGTTCAGTTGTAGTATGGATGTTTGAAAGGGACTCAGACGCGGTGGCACTGCAAGTGGTTTTGTCAAGGATTTTTTGTGAGTTAAATAGCCCGAGGAACAGCCTGTGCTGAACCAGAAATTAACGTAATAAACAAAAATAAAAGAAGTGTAGCCCCGCTTCACTGCATTGCTTATGCGCAAAATTTCTCACAAGCAAAGGAAAAACCCAAAAAAAAAAGGGTTACAAATTATGAAAATTTAATCAACGTCGCGCTTCATTAGCACGCGAATTCATTAAATGAAACGAAATAAAAGAACAACAACTAAGCCAACAAAAAAAAAGGTCGCTATCCACGCTGCCCACGTTGGTAAGTTGATTTTTTCTCTTTCTTTGCGTGTTTTTAATTTACAAACTTTTAAGCTTAGATTATTGCGCATATTTAATTACAGGAAAAGCAAATGCAGGGTACACAGCTAAATTAAGAGCAAAAGCAAAAGCAAATGCGAAAACTTGAAGCGTCATACGATCTACTTAGTTTGATGTTAATAATTAAAATGTAATTTTCACTTGGCGTCATTCGTTGGGCTTGTTTTTTTTTTTTTGGCTGGGTGTCCCTTGCTGTCGTCAAAAACTGTGAAGAAAACTGACCAAATGGCCAATAGAGTTGGCACTCCACAATATATACTAACCTATGACCGTCACCTCGCCACTGCGTCGGGCGCTGTGACCCTGTTTATTGCGAGCCCAGCACGTGTAGACACCGGAATCGGTGTGTTTCTGCACTGGACTGATGGTCAGCGAGCCATCCGGCTGCACACGCTGTCGTATATCATCGGGCAGCTCGCGTCCTCCACGCTCCCAGTGAATCTCTTCGATGGGATAGCCAGCCACTGGGCATTTCAGATTCAATGTCTCACCAGAGACGGCGGTCACCTTTGGTATTAAGCGTATATAGGGCAGGCCTGGAATAGTTAGAGCAAACGGTTGGCCAATGCAAATGCTTTACAGATTTCTGCGCATGCTGCTGATTTAATAATGCAGCTTAAATGTAAGGCAAACAACAAACACAACAAAAAGGTTGCCAAGCTAAAGCCAGGCAACAGGAAACAGCGCACAATGTAATATGCATATCCTGGATGTCGACAGAGGCCGACTCTGTGCGCTACGCCGCCGAAACACTTTTCGTTGTGCCTCTCCAAAATGCGGAAGGAAATAATGCAGCAAATGCCGCTTGGCAACTACAACAACAACAACAATGCACAAAGTCTTTCCAGCTGTCGTTGTTGTTGGGCTTGTGAATTTCTGCAGAATATGCATAATTTTCTAGCATGTCATACGTGAGCGCTTTGGTGTCGCTGTCTGTATCTCTGTGTCTTTGTCTGGGTGGGGCGAAGTTTTTGTAATCACCGCCATTACCAAGTCCGTGTAATCAGCGACAATGCACAGCTTTAAGCACAGCCAACGATGCAGAAAGATTTTAAGCTTAAGCAGCGTTTCCTGTTTGCCCTCGGTTGTTTTTAAGTATTAGCAAAAGGAACTTGCAAATCACGAACTAAAATATTTATTGCACTTTAAGCATGAAAATCTTTAATTGCTTGTTACGAACTTTTCAAGTTTATAGTATCTATTATAATTTGGGTAAACGATACTAATGTTCTATAGAGTATTGACGAGTTGGTGTACTTTTCTGATTGCTTTAACTTTCAGCACAAACATTGGGCGCAAACATGGCGCAGATTTTTACCATGGCTGTCATTTTGTTTGTGTTGCTCTGTGCTTGGCAACGCCATTTTGTTTGCCCGGCGACACAAAAATATTTGATTTCTTGCAAAAACAAGGTACCGAGCACACTGCACTTGTGTGTTTGCTTGTATGTGTGTTTGTGTGTGCCTTGAACAACACTTTAGAGCTGCAAAGCAAACTGTAGTCAAAGACAAAGATAGACAAAGTAAGGAGAAGGGTGCAAAAGCACTGGTAGCACGGAAAAACGTTGTAAAGCAAAATCGAGCAAAAGTAGGCAACACACAAAATCACCGAAAAAAATAAAACTCAAAGGGCTGAAAAACGTTTAAGTGCATGTGTAAAGTAGCTGTCTACAGACAAACAAACACATACATTTCTATTTTATAGTTGTGTGTGTGTGCTTGTGTGTGTTTTGTGAATGTGGCACATACCATAAATATTCAAGCGGGCCGCATGCTCCACACGACCCGCACGATTCTCAGCTATGCACGAGTATTCACCGCCATCCTCGACCATGACATGGCTTATGTTAACATGACTAATTACATCTCCATGCACGGTGATGTATTGTCCGATCATAAATCTGTAAAAAGAAACATTAAAAAAAAATGCAGTTTAAAACATAAACTATAAAACACACACATTAATATAGAAAGCTGGTTTCTGTATGCCACACGCGTTGTATGCGCAATGCGATATGCATTTTAGAAATGTTTTTCTTGGCATATTTAAACGTTTAGGCCAGGGGCATTAACGAGCAACTACATGCATATATGCATGTATCTATGCATAGACATTCATGTACATGCACATTTATTTGTACAAACTCAACAAGGCGCATCTCATATGCTGGCTGACCCAAATCCTTTGGCTGTGGGCTTCACTTGTTTTCGACACAATACGGCGCATACGTAACATTGCATTATTTAGCTGTAATGAAGGCTCTCTCCGTCCGTCAAGTCGTCGTTCTGTCAAGCTGTCAAGCTTAGCATAGTTTCACTATTACTACTGCTTTCAATGTCATGTGCCACGCCCATTAGCAGCAGAAGCAGCAGCAGCAGCAGCGAAAGCACCATCAGATACGAGTTCCACTTAATGCGGCCGTTTCGTTTGTTTCAACATACAATAAACATAAAGTATAGCATATAACGGAAAAAAGGGATGTTATAAGCACTCAAGCTGGCATTAAATCCGTTTGTATGTCTGCTGTTGTCTGTCTGTTCAGCGTCTTATTGGCATAGACATTAATTACAGAAAACAATGTTACCCATACGCCATGTGCCACTAACACTCTTACATTCATGTATGTAAACTTATGTGTGTGTGTGTGTGTTTGTGTAAGTACAAAACACATACTGACAATACACAAGCGGCTTTGCGACGTCTCATTGTTAAACGGGGCATCTCGGAAACCGGCTCATTAGTTTGTGGGCGTGGTACTCGCAACATTTCAATTGGCATTAGAGTTACAGTTGGCAAAGTAATTACAATTTTAATTAACTTTTTGCAGCTGGCTCGGCGAGGCTTATGAATGCATTAGCTTGCCGCACACTGCTCGTAAGTGCAGTTTCCTGGACGCTGATTTCCCCAGAAAGTGGCAAAGTCAACCAAAAAACTTGGCGGCTGGCGGTTGGCACTTTATGAAGTGGCCCATAAGCCGCGCGACGCTTGTTAAAAACAACAACTGTAGTTAAATGAAAAGGAAGCTGCTCAAAACTTAGTCACACACACGCACACAAACAAGTGTATATTTATCCATATATATATATATATATATGTATACTAATACTCAGCCATGGACATGGATGCTAACTGCAACACTTGAGCGCATTGAAACAATGCCAGGACAAAATTGCAACAAAGTTGCACACATCCTAACATGGCAGGACGACAGAGTTCTCCTGCACCATCTCATCCTACCATACAGTGGCTTACAGCTTAAACGTCATTGCAAAACTTTAAGCGCGCGAGTATGTGTGCGAGTGTGGAGTGTGGCGTGTGTGGAGCAGTCTATAAGTCGGGTCAGTAGCGCAGGGGCTGGGGACTGGGGACTGGCTGTGGCATAAAACGCTTTGGCTGCAACAATATAAACCTAATAGTTGGCGCGGCTTTTGTGTGCTGTTTTACTTGATTGTTGTGCAAGTCTCTGGGTGTGTGTGTGTGTGGGTTTGTGGGTGAATTAATTTTGGCAAAAGAAGAAAGAAAAAACCGATTTAGCTACAACTTAAAATTCAGTGTGAACTGAAAAAGTTTGTCTGCAAACTTGCAAAATTATGAATTTCAATTTGTACGAGTTGAGTTTGTTTCTTGGCAATGAGAAAAGTGTTTAAAATCTAACGGATTACAATGGCTTGCTAATATGTTTATATAAAGAGAATTATTCACCATGCGACATTAAACAAGATTTCTTATACTGTTATTACTTTTAGCAAGTTAATCAGTTTACTCGAAGCTTAGTGATAGATCCAAGTCCCTTTAAGTTATAATTTATTGAGTATTGGCTATAAAATATTTAGTCTTTACAACTTTCATCACGTAGCGCATCAATTAAAATCACTGTAATGTGCGCTGTACTTATTAGAAAGCATGCATGCTGTTGTTCTTCTACAACTTTTCATTTGGGCCACACTTAACGATAAATTATTTAAGCCAAAATTACACACACTTCTTGTTGAACTGCCTGCAGTTGTAGACAAACGCGTCAAGCGCACACATGCCGACAGCAAAGCAGCCAGGCAGGCAAGCAGGCACCCTGAGCAAGTGGCTCCTCCTGCGATGTTGCCACTTGCCACATGCCGCAGACAAACTTTTCCAAATGGCGTAAAATGAGCGTTTGAGTGTTGCGCTACCCCGTGCGCGCAATCATTTAATTTCCGCCCTAAGGCGTCTGCTCTAGCTCCGATTCTTCGCTGAGCCTTAGTATTGCTTGCCTGCCTGCTTCCTTGCTTGCTTGCCTGTCTATCTGTATGCCTGCCTGCTTGCTTGCCTGCCAGTCAGTGTGTTTGCCTGGCTGTCTGCTTGTCTGGCTGTCTGGCTGTCTGCGTGTGTATTAAATAAATACAGTTACCAAGTTGATATACCTTTAAACCGAATAATGTAAACCACTTAAAACTCGGCAATAACAACAAGCAACGTTAGCAACGAAATTTATGCAGCATTGCGAAGCACAGGCAAATTAGGTTGCCACCCCATACACCTTCGCAATGCAGGATAATGCCTTTCGGCACAATGTGTCAAAATTGTGTTACTCAAATAACTTTTAAATTAAAGCCAGGGGCAACGAGTGCAAATATCTGCATGTTTTGACAAAATGTCTGCACTGACCACCACCCCAAAAATACTTGTTATCAATTTGTGTCTTGTGGTCAGCCAAACTATTCCAACAAACTGTTCGACCGTATTCAAATGAGGGGCAAGTCAAGCAAAGGCCAACAAATTTATGACAAACTCATGGTCAACTTTTTCAGTATATATTCATATACCACTTGTGGTATTTTTTTTGTTGCCCGCTGCACATAAATCAGAAGTCTGCAGCAGTTTTTGTCAAACTAGATTAAAGAATTTCTCGAGTCAATTTTAGTACGTTTACAGGGTATTTTATTGTGGACTATAACTGTATCTTTGTTCATCAATTTACCCTCTGGTCAGCATATTGCATAAGTTTTAATTAAAATACAACAGCAAAGTTGCACAGCTGCAACACTAAAGAACAACAACAACAAAGTGAAGTAGTCGGTAGCTAAAACCGCTGCCATGATTTTTTATTGGTCTGCAAACAGGGCAAACTTAATGATAGTCAAAGTCAATGTTAATAAAAAACAAATGAAAAAAATAAGAGTAGAGCTATTTTTTAATCACCAACAGAAGTCAACAGTCGACGTTCAACGGACCAACTTTGACTTGCAAATCATTACAGACGTAACTCAAACAATTAGTGGCAGCTGCCAACAAACTGCAAATGAAGTACAGACTGAGCGGCGGTTGGGCAAAAGGGTTTGGCGCAAATCAGAGAATAAAAAGCAGTAAAAATCAAATGAAATGCCAACGACAATGTCAGAGCAGCATCATCAAAGCCAAAATCAGCAGCAGCGAGAGTAGAGAGTAGAGAGAAAGAGTACAATATAAATAGAGAGAAAAATAAAAAAGGGGTAGAGCAACTGTAGTTGCCAATCAATCGATGTGCTGTTGCATTTTATTTGTTTGTACCAAACAAAACAACTACGAGTACTACTTGCCGAGCTTGACTGTCAAATGCAAATGTCAATGTCATTGCAGAGCCACCGAGAATTTAATAATCAGTTGCCTCTTGGCCGTTGCCAGTTGGCACTTGGCTCTCGGCCAGCATGAAAAATGTAATTAAATGCGTAAGCCAAACAACACACTTGCCAAGTCTTAATTAACAAATCGAAAGGCAAAGTCAAAACTTTGGCTAGACACAAGACTAGGCTGCACCAAGTCTTTAGAATGCGGTTGGGCCTGTGATTGTGGCAATCGTTACCCCCCTACATCCATAGAGTGAATGAACGTTAAAGCCGGCGCCGAGCCACCCACTCAGTAGGCGCGCAGAATGTCGGCAGCCACTTTCTATATGTGCAATGTTTTGAAAGCCAAATGCAAAAACGAATAAAAAGAAGAACGGAAAAAAAACACACAACGAGCGCAATAAATGCAGCCTCAGTGGCATTTTTTTGCAGCAACGCCCGCAGAGTTGGCATTGCCAGCATTGGCCCCCGTGCGCAATGCTCAGCATGCCGAGCCCGTTTTCAACAAGTTCAATTACCTTCCGTTTGATGGCAGCGGAAATCCGTCCAATGTCCATGAAATTTGCGGCGTTGGATTGCCGGCTGCAGAGCATTTCAAACTCACAGCTGGTCCCGGCTGCAGCGTTTGCTCAATGAAGCTATATAAAAGCACGGGTGGAGCATCTGCAAGGACAACGTTGTTGCGGATATACATATAAATATTTTAGTTGCAATTACTTGGCGTGTCCTGTATTTCAATCACTTTTCTGTCGCTTACTTTATTTTTTGGTCAAAGCTACTTACCGCCCAGCTGGAGTTCTGCAGTGGCCTGAAATGTATCGCCCTCGGGCCGCCGCACTACACACTGGTACATGCCACGATTCTCGCGGCTCACGCGTGGCACCACCAGCGTATCCTCGATGCGACCGGATGAGGGCAGTTGACGACCATCCTTGTACCAAAGAATATTCTGCATTCCCACGGGACTGCCATTGCTTGTCACCACGCATCGAAACTCGGCCGTGCCACCCATATGCACGCTGAGCACATTTGGCGAGATCTCCACTTGTATGGGCGTGGCAACTGTCAGTCTCAATTCGGCACTAGCCTCGCCACCCACATTGCTGGCGGTACACTTATATATGCCCGAATCTTCACCAGTCACTGCCTCAATGGCCAATATGGGGCCCAGCAGTCGCACCCGTGGACCACTTAAAACCGGCAACGGACCGCCACCATTTTGAGTGTACCAGCTGTTAAAAGATATACAAAGTATTGAAACAAAATATATAAATAAATAGTTGCCTATTTCAGAAGTTAAATATTCAGTGTTATCTTTAATAAAAACTTGCCACAACAAAAATAAGTTCAAGGCCTAACTATTTTATTTTCATAGCTAGAGATAGAGATTTTCCTCATGCTGCTGCTTGTGTGCTTTATCTACTTTCGCTTTGTTTTAATGTTGCATTAATCCCTAGGGTTGGCTCATTTGCCAATGTCTCTGTCGACTATCCTGCCCGACAGACTCTCAGCTTTATTAATTATGAAATGGCAACAGTTCGGTTTTTTTTGTTTTTTTTTTTTTTGTATTTGTATTTGTTACTCGGCAATCTATCCATCTATCCGGCAGTTGTCTGGCTTTCCACATAGATTCTTTTGTTTCGCGTTTACAGTCTGGGCATTGTATCTCGGAGATACACACCCGCTGACTCCACCGCATCTGCCGTTTTCAACAACACTGCAAAAGTTTCGTATTACTTGTCTGCTTATCAAAGAGTAATTATGTGTGCACACATGTGCTACACCTACTGGAAATGTTGCCTGCCTGCTGCCTGGCAGCTTAACGACTATATACATCATTACCTATGCTTTTGTCTTTAATTACTATGTGCACAGATTACACATACGCAACGTTATCAACAACACGGTTTAAAGGCAGACTTCGTTGTCGAACTTTAAGTTGGGCAACGGACTAAGTTTTTATTTCAATTAGCGGTTCACATAGTTGACAACTAACTCTCTCGACACATTTTACACAATTAATGGCCAAGTCATGGCGGTTGCCTGCCATTTATGGTATATGCTTGACAAACCTAAACGCTCACAAATATGACACAAAATTGTATGTGTGTGTGTTGGTGGGAATGTGTATGCGTTCCAATTAACTCACACAACGACAGCACACGAACGCAGTGCTGTCAACGTCAAAAGTTTTTGCCTTTTATGTGTGTCTATGTGGCTGGCAGTGCCATCGATTTTGTGTTTCGTGCACTCTGCACCGTCTACCCACCTGTATTCGGGCGAAGGGCAACCCTGCGCCACGCATAACAGCACCGCGCCCTCATCCTGTGACACCTGCACATGAGATGTGTGCTCTACAACGCTCGGAGATATAATGCCACGATGCGCTATATGAGTAGAGATTGACATTGGTTAGTGTTACTGATAGTTTTGAATGTCGTCTTTCTCTCTCTCTTTGCGACTATGTGAATGATATATGTATATGTATATGTGAATGAGAAATCGTGATTGGGTCACTCACAATTAATACGCAATCGTGTGGGTGAACTGACGACGACTTGACGGGTCAGTCGATGCATGCTGCGACAGCGGAAGGATTGAGACTCATCGCTCTCCTGCAGATTGTGTATAAGCAGCTCACCAGTTGGCAGCAAATGAAATTTGCCATCTGAAACAGAGAGGAAACAAATGATTATGAGAAGGTAATTCATCATATGACTATTTTTCATCGATGTGCCAAGCATAAAACTTTTAATAACAAGACGACTAACAAACTTGAAGAATAATTAAGTAAGTTTGAGAAAATGTTAAATTGTGTCCCTATTCCCAATGCTTGACACTAGAATTAAATATGCATAATCTCAAGATGGTATTCTCTATGCATTAATAAATCTTTAAGACACAAGTCATTTTGTATAGATGCGTCCCTGAGCGCCTGCCAAAGGCTTTTCTACTTATCATTGCTCAAAGTTGCACCTTAGTTGCGAGTAGGGTTAAGGCAAGTTAAAAGCGCTTCTCAAATTGCCAAAGGACAATGTTAATTATGCATCAAGGCACATAGGGCATATCACACACACGCTTATACTCATAAGCTTACACATACACACACACACACACACACATACAGATGCAAAGCGATGGTAGTTAAGCAGGCAAACATGTGAGGCAAATACTGCAAACAAACAATGCACTTTGTTGGCTTGGTAAGCCGCTACAGGGACAGAGACAGGGACAAGGATGCAAACGAGGGCCGAGGCTGCGAATTCAGCTGGAGTTCTTGCTGCTACGTCAGCAACAGACACGCAGACATCCTAACAGATAGACGTTGTAATAGTATATGTATGTAAGTAAGCACAACCCACGCCCGTTATCCTTCACTCGTTACTTACCGCCTTGCAGCGAGGGATAGATGTAGATAGCGGGTTCATGAACCCACGAGACCACTCGTACCAATTCCTTGACAAACGTGGGCACCACACAACGCAAAATGGCGGTGCAGCCGCGCGATGCAGATAATACCTCCACATCCACTTTGTAGGCCTGCGCCACGACTGCCACAAAATACAAAAATACATATATATATATGTATATATACAATATATAAAAATATATATAATATATATTTTGTTTGGTTGGCCGGTAAACTTACCCGCCCTCACTTGCACATCGCGCGACACAATGCGACCCACAGAGTTGCTGGCAATGCAACGATAGATCGTATTGTGTATATCCTGATGATAGGCAGCCGCCGCAAAGGGCATCAGCACAAGTGTGCCATTGCGAAGCACACGACGCACACCATGAATTTCCGTAACTGCCGTGCCATCCGCATGCACCCAATCGATCGTTGGCTGTGGACTGCCCGAGGCAGAGCAATCCAGCCAGCCGCCGGACGAATTGGAGAACTCAACGCGGCCCGGCGGCTCCATGACAAAGCCGGGACCACGTAAATGTGTTTCGAAGGGTTCGCTAATCGTTGCATCTGAAACGGAACAAAGCCCAAAAAAATATATTGAATTTGTAAGTTCATATTTATTTCATTTGGCAATTAAAAAAAGTAAAGAATAAATGCAGATAGATTGTTTATTGTCTTGTCTAGTTGTCAGTCAACAAATAAATGAATTTCGAAATCCTATTGGTCAATTATTTGAAAAGGTTATCAAATTGCAACTTTGAAACAGCATTTTCATATGCATACTCGTATTTTATTTTCCCAATGCAATTTGATGGAATTAAGCTGTACTACTTCCTTGATGGGCACTTAAAATTTGTCATATTTTAACTACGAAGCTTTCTATTTAAGCCCATTTCAATGTACTTTTCAGCTTACGACTCGCTTTGCAAACAGATTTTGCCTTATCTTAAATTAGAATAACATTTTTGTCGCCGGTTTGAGTTTCTTTTTCTTTTCTACACATTCAAACAGAGTCGTATTTATGCATACTATATACACATATTTATATGTATTCAGGAATATATATTTCTCAAATTGACATTTCGCTTCAAATTCCACATGAATGCGCCCGGGCTGTCTGTGCCACCCAAGCGGCTGTCCCTGCGGCTGTCCCTGCGGCGCTGTGCAAATCCTTGCAACTCGTTCAAGCCTTGTACTGGCTAGAAGCCTCTTACTTCGCCCCAGTGTTTCCCGCATTTCTTCTGCCTCTTCCGCCACCGACAAGTCATTGTGTCTGCAATTAGAGTTGTTTTTGTTCTTTTTGCCTTTGTACATATATATATATATAAAAATTTTTTTTTTGTTCCTGTTGTTTTTGTTGTGCCTGGCCAGGCGCTTTTTGTTTTATGCTTGGCATCATGGATTTTTATGTTACTTCTTTCTGGTTTCGTTTTTCAGTTCTTCTCTGGTCTCTGGCCGTGTACTTTTCATTTCGCTTTTCCCCGCTGATTCCATGGCAGCCGGCTGTTCGGGGCGGCGAGCAGGACGAGGCCTCTGCCAGGCCCATAAAATTATTGCAAGTATGTCTTGAGTACGCTTGGCACTCGGTTCATTTTTTTTTTTTTTCGGGCAGAAAGGGTATGTTTTACGAGCATGTGCCTCAAAGCGCACTCATATGTCCATATGTGTGTATTTTTGTGTGGGTGTATGTTTGCCTCTGTGTGTGTGTGTGTACATCCACTTGTAGGTTTTTTATTCTTTCCTGTGAAAACAAAAAGTCTACGCTCCGAGCGGTACTGTGCGTGTGTTCCGTTGTTCCTGTTTCTGTGTGTGTGTGTGTGTGTTTTTTTTTGTCCCGGACCCATATCTTATTCTTTTCTTCTTTTACTTTCCCATCAACTTCTTGTTCTTTGAGCACCTCGACTTGGGCTTATTCCTGTGGCTCAAGTGATGAATCCAACATTCACGCAAATATCTCTTTTCAGCTGCGCTACATTTTGGGTTATGCGGCTTTCATCCCTAAGCCATAAACCATTTCTGGACATTTCGGATTGACTGTGACACAAAGAAAATTGACTTCGGTTAGCATGTGGCACCTTAACAGGTGAACATGTTTTAAGAAAATACTCTCTATTAGTTTCCTTAAGATTATTATAAAGCACAATTACTTGCCTCGCAGTAAGCAAACTGCTAAAAATCAGTTTCATTTTAAGAGGCTTTAAAACTGCTGCCATTTAACAAGTTGTCAAACTGAATGCCAGTTCGTTGCACTCTCTTTCAACTGAACCGGCAGAAAATGCAGTCGCGATTGCTACATTCTCTCCGCAGGCTCTTCAGTCCACCAACGCTTTGCTTCACATTTCCGCTGGTTTTCTGTCGCACATTTCAACTGGCTTTCATTTGGAATGTGTGTTTCTCATCCACTTGCGACTTGAGGGGTTGCTTTACGAGGCGTCTCAGACGTTTTTTGGATTATGCCCTTTTGCCACTTTTTAAAATTATTTCTTTGCCTTTGGGCGAGTAGGTGTATTTCTGTGTGTGTGTGTATGCATGTACTGTAGGTTTTAAGTGCCGTTGTCTGACTTGGCACGTGTGCAGTTTTGTATTTATGATTTTGCAGACATACTATCCATTACGGCCTGGCCATAAAAGAAGGTTGAAGTCATCGGCAGCTTCATAACACTTATACTTATATATTATATTGAAAAAAAAAGCGTAATAATCTTTAAGTGTTCAGTTTACATTAAAGCTGGGTAAAAAAATTTTTAGTCGTCGGAACTGCCGAGATAAAATGCGGCCATGCCGGAAATGATGGGCCGTGTCTTGTGCGCAATCAACCCGAAAAACAAAGAATTGAATTCTTGGCTAAGTCAATATTGTCGGGGCCAAAAGTTAAAGCTTTCACAGGCCAACGCGCATTGCGCAAGAACAGTTACAACAGCGGAAACAGTCACAATAATTGTAAATAACTTGATTTTTTCTACGTTATACCGACTTAAAAGCAAAAATAAGTTTACCAGCTGGTCCTAAGTCCATTTAAAGCCCAAGTGCACACAGACGCAGACCCACCTAACAAAAATTGAATCATAAGAGCAAAGCCCAAGAAATGGGAATGGGATGGAAAATGTTTGTTGTTCAAATTGTATTCTTCAAAGGTCACAAAAGTAGAGAATTGCCCGACAAAAGTAGATGCAAAAACTCCTATCAGGTGGTTACAACAATAAACCAATTTTGATATAAGTTCTTACCCCATTATTGTTTTATAACACTTTTTTAAACACACAAAGAATTGTAAAACTCATGAGAGCACATAGCAATTTCAATTAGCAATTTATTTAAGCCTTTCGGTGAATGCTCCAATTACATATAAGAAAACACAAATAGAATAAGCGAGAGCTTAGAACAGATTTATGATCATTTATCTTTTAAATATCAAATCCAGCTGCGCTCTCTCTCTGACCTTTGCCGAGAAACGAATTTGGCTTGAAATTGATGGCGTATTTCATTAATCTTATAACAAATTAAAGCGATTGTCACAAATGATTTAAAATATAATCAATCAAAGGGCGCAACAGCCCATTTTGAAGCCAACGAAAATATTTCATAATTTTATTTTCACAACAATGAAAGTCGCTTCAAGGGTTTGGGCTAGCTTGTGTTGGGTTAATCGAATTTTGGTTGTTCTTGGTGCTGATTTCATGCAGCGCATTATATTTTATGCTTGTTTTCATCCGCATAAAATAGGAAATAACAACGTAGAAAAAGAGTGAGAGCCCTTTAGACGTTGAGCAACAATTTCATTTGCATATTTTTCATTTGCTTCAACCTCGGCTTGGGTGCGAAAACATTCAATTTATATGTATTCATAGAATATGAAATATCTATATGGAATTCTAGTCTTTCTTCTTTTTTTTTATTCGCAAAAATATGTGCGTCAGTTGTTATTGCCATAGCTATCATAAAATGCAAACAGCCAGCTAGGCAATGAACATTGGAAAATATCAAATTTTCAAAAAGGCTCCTTTTGATTTTTATTTCTGTGGGTGAGTGTGTGCGTGTGTGTGTGACGCGTTCGATAGGCCTGCCAGTTCAATCGAGCGCTCTGCCTCTGTTTCTGACACATTTCATTAGTCTGTTATGCACACACACTCACACACACATTTTCACACAGAAAATACTAAGCGTACTCTAACATTTTGTGGCATAAATTGACGCCTGGGTTTTTATCATAAGGCAATTTTATATTATGTATACGCATTCTAAGCGTTTGCTGGCTTAGTTTTTGTTGCTACGACCGACATTTTATGGCGTCGGCTATCATAAAGCAACCAAATCATTTGCACTTAGTTCCTAGAGCGAGTGCCTAGCCATAAATTATATCAACACCTCCCAAAAAGCGTTTGTATTCATATGTGCATACAATTATTTATGTAGGGGGTGGCCTAAATTCTTCTTAAAGGCTTACGAACAAAACTTAAATTTGTTTATTTTTCGTGAGTAAATTTTATAAAAAGTACGTTTAGTTTAATGGTTCTGACAATAAGTATTCTACACAGAAGGTGGCCGACCATCCCTTATATCAAAAACATACATGAAAAACTTGGAAGTTTGCTCAGTTTTACTATTCTTCATAAAACCCGTCAAATCCCATGAAATCCTTATGAGCTTTAGCGCCTTTTAGCATAATAAGTTTTTGAGAGCATAAAAATGGAAATATGCCGACAGCTGTTGATGGGCATACCAAAACATAGTCACACAAACACACACACACAAAAACACAAACACAAGAACCCGAGCACAAAACAAAAATCTAAGCATACTTTGCGGCGCGTGCCTAGCGAATCGCCTAAGTTAAGCCGGTAGCATGGCTTAAGAGTTTGTTGAGAGAGAGAGTGTGAGAAAGAGAAAGAGAGAGTAAGGAAAACAAGTTGCACCTACCAAACCTGAGCAGCAAACAAATCACAAAAAGGCGGCTACTAATCCACATGCTTTCCGGTTTGCTTGTTGAAATTTTGCAGAAACTTTTTGTTGTTTGTTTAATTATTCGTTTTATGTTTTATTTTGATATTGTTGAATTGGCAAAAAAAAGCCCTTTTGGTTAACGCACTGGTTTATTGAGCAATTTTGATTTTAATTGTGTGCGTTGTTTAGGACACTTGCTTGAAGTATTTTATTTTTGGCACAGTTTATAATTTTAGTGATTGGAAACTCTTAAAACTAATCATTAGTTGCCATGGGTTTGAGATGCTTATTCGGCAAACACTCCGGGCAGAATCGCGCCCACACACTCTCGCACAGCACTTCCGTTCAGGCAACTACACTCGTGCAAGGATTCAACTTTACTGCGATGCCTGTTCCGTTAGCAATGCTGTTAAGCTCTTCGTTGTGATTCTGCGATTCTGTACACTCTCTTTGACGTGCTCTTTAAGGGCGCCTATTCACCACACTTGTGAAGCGACTGCTACTTGAACTCGCACTTGAACCGCTCGCACTCACAGCACAGCACTCACTTACAGAATTCACTAAACAATCATTTACCGCATTTTATCAACCGCTAGAGCCGTGCGTATCCTACGAGCCTCGAAAAGCAACTGACTTCAACGCCGCTCGGCAACTGCCTTCTGCTGTGGTGTTTTCGCTTGGCGGCGCTGTTGGCAGCACTGCAAACTTAACGCATGCGCCCCACACAATGTTGTCTGTGGTTAGGCACGACAGCGAGGCGCACCAGGCATCAGGGATGGTTGGGTGCCCAAACAGCTGTGCTCCGTGTTTACACTAGGCGGTCAGTCAGGCAGCTAGAAATATTGGGCAAAGGCCTTGCTAAATGGGTGAGCGCCCCGTTTAATGTTTCAATTATGTGGGAGCTTTTTATGATGAAAGCAAGCTTGATGGATTTGAGATCTTGAATTGTCATTTTCTAGAATTTGCTTAAAGTTTACCATAATATAATAATTAGTATTTGTTGATGAGTTTTTTATAAATTATTTTGCATTAAGACATTTAAGTGAAATTTTAAAACAAAGCTTTCCATAATATGAGATTTGTGTGCTCACATTTATTAACTCGTAATACATTTGCATAAATTACATGAAATTACGCAAACAATTTCACATTTATAGCGTTGAGGTCCGCGCATAACTTTCGAATGTTTCAGCACAGGATGCGGCTAATGAGTATCAAGGGAAATTATGTGTCGTGAGTGAGTGAGAAAAAAAGCATAGCAAATAGCTGCCAAATGTTGCTGGTTGCCAAAATATGATAATTACTTAAGCTAAAAGCATGCGGCACATAATTTGTTTTTGTATTCCCCACATTCGCTGTTGCCCAATTTGGGCGCGTGAATGCGTAAAAAGCATCTGAATCACAGTCCGCATCACAATCAGATGTAACAAAAAAACAACAACGCAACAAAATAACCAACAAACAAAAAAAGGACCGCCGCAACAACAATGTTGCCTGTCGTTGACACACATTAGGTACGCCAAGGACAACAACGTAACATTGGCCGCAACGGCCACAGAAACAACAACAACAAGAATAAAACATAAGCCAAAACGTGTTTGTTTGCCAAATTTATTGCCGGACTCGCTCACATTTCCCACAGCAACCAGCATACATAGCACTACAAGACCTGTCCGATACAAAATTGTCTATGTGTATGTGTATGCGTATTCATGTGATTGTGTAAATGTGTGTTTGTGTGCTTATATGTATGTATGTACGCCTGTCAGTGAGTGCGTGTCGGTGTTGTTACTAATGACAACGAAGCCGCGTCGCGCATCAACGAACGACACCAGAAAGTCATTGACTCATTGAGTTTTCCCAGTGTGTGCGATAACAAAACGCAAGAGCAAACGCAACCCAATGCCACGCCTTCCCAAAAGCCATCCCACTTACAGCACTGCAGCACTCGTTGGCTCCAGCAGCGTGAGTTTGTTTGTTTGCCAGCTGGTTGGTTGTCTGGTTGGTTGGCTGGCTGCGTGTCTGCACGTAGCCAACATCAACATCAACATCGTGCACAAGAACAAAAACAACAACAACAACAACGTGAACAGCAACTATAGGCACTGCGTTTGCCTTAACGTAAGGGCTGTGATTATGTAGTTGCTGCTGCACTTACTCCATCATCATTAGACATTGTCAGGTGGTGGCACTACATTGCCTTGGCACTTTGGGGTACTCGTCTGTGCAAACGTGCCAAAAACCGAGAGAAACCCATCCAGCTGGCAATCTAAAACGAAAACCGACCCTCAAAAAAGACGGCCATGGACAAAATGTGGTGTATGACCGAATGACCAGTGAATACAGTGGGCTAAAAATGTTAATTTCGAACTGGTATGGTCTTTTAATATTACTTTATAATGCCGAAAATTCATCATCTTGGCCGTTTTCAACAAAGCATGAAGATCAAAATGATCTTTTGTAATGGAAGTTGTGTGGAAGTATAAAATAATGTAACTAGCCAAGTATCTAGTTACTCGTAAATATTATTTAAATGTTCGATTGACATAAAATTAGTACTTATTAAATGACTATCTGTTTTTTCTGTTTATTTTAATAGCAAATAAATTCAAAAAGGTAATCGCCCAGAACAGCAATTAACTCTTTATGACTTTATAAGTATTTAATATTAAGTAATTTGATTTTAGATAAAAATAGTATAGCCTGACAAAAATATTCAAATAGCGTGCAATTTTATTGATAGGCTGACAGTACGAAGCTAATAATGTGTCTCTCTCGAATTGGCTTTCTATGGATTCTACTGGCACTTACAACTGAACAGGTATTTAACCAAGTCAATTTCTTACAATATCATTTTCTGAACATCTTATCAATAGTTGTTGGTGCATGGCAAAATTCAGGTTGTAATGGAAACAGTGGAAACCAAGTGTGATCGTAATTTCATTGAATATTTTTACAAAGTGCCCAATCAAGAAATACTCTATACTTTTCGTGTCACTAAACCAACTCCTTCGTTTTCAATCAGCGTTATTATGCGAGCCGTGAAGTCTCAGCGCATAATGTATAGCTTAAAAGATATTGATGGCTGTCAGTTTTTAAATAATCCGTTGATGAGCAAAATACTGGCACAATCTTACCGCACTTTAATTGGAAATTACAGCTTATTTAAGTGCCCGATTCCACCAAAGGTTTACTTTCTTAAGAATCTGACCGGTGCTCTATTAATGCCAAGCATGCACCCAATCGGTCATTATCAGCTGAGTGTAGGGATGAAAATACCTGGAGCCAAAGCATATTATGTAATGGAGGTACTGTGGAAGTATAAAATAATGCGTACCAAATAAAAATTTTGCTATTTTTAATCAGTTGATTGCATTAAAAAAACATTTCAATTAATGACTGGCTTAAATATTTGAAAGCTTGTTCAATTCAATGTGAATAATTATCGTAACGACTTTATAGCTGCAAAACTTTTTCCGACACAATGTTTATCAAAATAAAGTCAACACACATTAAATAAAATGTCAATGCAAATGTGTTCGCTTTTGCTTTGCCTATTTTTTATTGTGCCTGCACTTTCAGTCGAGTCGGAAAAAAAGGAAACACGAATATTTTTTTTAAAACGATTTTTTTCAGGTATCTGATCATTATGGATAGATTTAGGTTCACTGAACACCAACTGTCATGGCGAATTTGTCGAGGACTTCCACAAAACACTAGAAAATTCAGTGCGCTTTCCTCAAATAATGATGAGCTGCATAAAAGTGAATACTGTACAAACTTAGCATCATGGATGGATGCCAGTTTTTTGGTAATGCTTTGGTTGTGAGTAACAGCTTCTACGGAATATGAATTCGACACGCTTGATTCCCATTTTTCATCCCCTTACCGAATATTTGTATTCTATTGACAGGGAAACCAATGCTCAAGCTTATGAAGATCATTGTAAAGTATATTAAATTTTTTTAAATTATGAAAATTATATAGTATATAATTGTTTATATAATTATTGCGATGATAAGCTTGTTTTCCACAGTGCACACACAATTGGCTTGTTTTAATGGTTTTTTCACATCCGCTGCTGGACACTGAACAGCAAGGCTGCCGCCTTTTGCCAACAGCCTGCCAACCCAATTCTATAAATCTACATAACAATTATGATGCTGGTTAGTATTAAAAACAATAACAGCCCCAAACTAAAGCAACAACGATAGCCATAGAAATATCTGTGTACAATAAGCCGCATAGCAATAGCCATAGCTATAGCTACGACTATGTCCGTCATATTTCTAACAATGCGTTGGCAACTGGACAAAAAGTGAACTTATCTACACTGCGCGTTGTTGTTCTTGTTAGAAAAGTTGTTGTTGTTGCTGGTTGGCGTGGCATTTATGCGCCTGTTTGCTCAGCGTTTTGTATGTAGGTCAACATTTGCACGCTGTGTGACTGACGTCAACATGGATCGGCCTGCACAGTCCGTTTCCGTTTCCCGTGTTTATGCAGTCCTGTTGCCGTTGCTGTTGTTGTTGCTGTTTTGTTATTGTTGTTACTGCACCTCGTCCGCCTGCGCTGCTTTTGTTGCTGCTGTTGTAGGCCTGTCGTTCTGATTATTGCTGCTGTTATGACAAATGCCCACACTGCATGGCGAACAGCAGCATCTGACCATGCCGCCTATGTATATATGGCATGCTGTTATATGCTATAATTTCTATGTGCAACATGCATATACACTCATACACACACGCACACATACTTTATGTACGTAGTGTTATTGATTTTAATTTTTGCGTGTTTTTCAAGAGGTTTGTTGCATTTATTTGTGCTGTCATTGACAGCAGTTGCCACACATTTTTGTGTAGCATATTTTTTTGGGCGTTGTCCGATGCATTTAATTGGTATACATGCTTTTTCGCGCATCAACGCAATGACCATGTAAGCATATGTGTGTATGTGTGTTTTTGTCACGCACTCTTTAAAATTGTACGCGAATAGCACACCAACGAGTTTCAACGCCCCATCATGTTGCTGTGCACTTGAAAAATGCAATCGTCAACGCAATTCGCATGGTTTCGTTTGTGTTTTTATTTTCTTCTTTGACAGCAATTGCAAACAGCATGCTTATAATTGTAGCCTTGAGGCTGTGTTTCAGCCCAACAATCTACGTTTTTTATAATGTGTAGAATTTTTCGTTGATTGTTTATTGATTTTTGCATGCCACATGCTTTTAGCATGTTTTAATGACATTTTTTGCCAGGTTGTTACTTCATTAAAATGAATGGCATAAAAATGTTGCATATTTGTAATTTTTTTTTAGCGAATTGTGCTCAAGTGGGTCGACACTTGAGCCGCGTTGTCGTTTGGCTAAAGAGATTTCAATAAACTGATAGGCAAAAGCTTCTTTTGTGTAGCTTGGCATAAAAGAAATCACATACATCATTACAATATTTATTTGCGCACACTCTTAACCTCCCCCACAAGTACTTGGTTGCAAAAGACAAAGAAATACTGCACCAGCACCAGCACCAGCAACAGCAACAGAAACAACGTCAATTTCTGTGCTGTGAGCTATGAGTTGTGAGTTGTAAGTCTTCTGTTCTCGGCAGGAAGCGCATTTGCATGTAACACGTGAGCTCACAAAGGACAAGTGACATTGTTTGGGGGCTTGTGGGTCGCTGCCTGGCACACACACACACACACACACACACACATTAAAGAGTGAGAGTGCAAGTGCGTGGTAGGGTTGATGTTCGGCACAACATGAAGTATACAAACACGACCCCGCACCCTCGTTACCCTAGCAGCACACATGACAGCATACAAATAGTAGCCTGGGTGAAGCACTGGCAGTGGTACGAGTATAGGACTGAGTTGATGCCACTGCACGTCTCAGTGCACAAAACAAATTATGCAAAATGCATTTGGAGCTGGGTGAACTTTGAGATGTTGCACATTAAATGATTAAAAAATTTTGAAAAACAGTTACCGGTACTCGATGATTCAAATGAAAGTTGCACATAAAGCAACCAACACTCATAAATACTCAGAATACTTACTTAAAAAGACAGCAATAAACAAGTCAGTAGATACCGTCTCAGAGCTCTGTTCAGACATTCAATTTATATATATTTAGGGGACCTGCTATTTTCGGTGACGTTAAAAACTTGTTACTTTAAAAGTTACAAATCAATTTTATCGACACAGCTGGCGAACTTTCGTCATATTTCGCCTGTAATGGGTACAGTGCATTAAAAATTGATTGTATTGCAATCGTTTATATATAAATCGAACGGAAATGGCAATGGTAAACAATTTGCCAAGTAGTTGTTGAGCATATATACTCAATAGCAATTTAAGCCGAAAAGTTGCTGAAACAAAGTTTTCTGTTTTTGGTTTTGTTCGATTTGAGTTTAGGGGCAGCCTGCTGCAGCTTAGTGTGCGGATATTGTGACGAAAATACCAACTTAAATACATAAATATACTTCAGTATTGATAAATAGCCGTTATTTAGTTTCCGCTTTAGTCAAAAGTCATGCTTTGGGCCAATGGAATAACAAAATTGCATATTGACTGCGAAGTTCAGATAAGTCGAGTTTATTTGATACTGTAGTTTATGGCAACCAATTTCATTGGATTTGGACATATTTTTAGTGTTTGAAATTGATTTTAAGTGCGCATTACTGATGATGTACGAAAATCATCTTACTTATATTCTTAGATCATGAACCAACAAATTTCTGAATTAGTTTAAAGCTTCTCACACACGCTTTAGGCTTTTTTAACTTCATTCAGTCAAGTTAAAGGTGTGTTGATGTTTTATGTAAAATTATCTGAATGTTTTTTTACTTTATGTTTGCGTAATCTTATTATAATAATAATAATTATAACATTTTAAGCAACGCAAAAGCCGCTTAACACGCATTTTTTCATTCACTCAAACATCAATGAATTCGTGCTTTTTTTTAGCCCTATCATGCTGTTTGCAGGCTTCAGAATAATATAATAATCACGCATTAAGTACCGTTTTCAATTACTGTCTGCTATAGCGCCCAGCTCTTGTGGCTGCCACTCAAAATGTCGCCCAACGCTAACCACATAAAGAACTAATCAACTTATTTATGAACATTTGCGGTCAACAAAAGGAACGTGCGAAATTGCGTATTCCATCCAGCCAGCGGACTAAATAAGGTAGGAAGCAGAGAGGCAAAGTACTTCAAAACAGGCGATGAGCTTGAAGTGCTACATAACAGCGAATCACAGTTTAAAGGTTTTCGGTACGATATATTTCAAGCTGCTATTTTACACACATGTAACTTGTTAAATCAAAAGCAAATTTAAAACATGAATTATGATTAAACTGAAGGTTTTTATGAATCTAGTAGTCATACGCCTAAAAAGAAAGCTGTGCTAAAATATTAGAACCATCAAGTATTTTCTGAAACATCATGTTTTGCAGTACATTGCTTTTAGAGTGCTTTCTCTGGCACATGTGACAAAAGTCTCGTGTGGCATAAAATGCTATAGTTAAGTGCCATGTGGAGCTGTCAGCCTCTTGACCAAAAATTTACGCCACTTACATTACGTATCGAGTTCCAGCTACCATGTGAGACCATAAATGACCAATGCTGTTAGTTTAACAGCTGTGGCGCATGTGGGGCATACCAAAATTGTATTGGGATAGCGAGCGACAAAGTTTTTATGGCTTGACCGAAAGCCTTTTATGTTAGCTGGAGGCAAATTTGATGATTTTATTAAGCCAGCTCGTACAAGTATCGCTGAAAAGCTTATGCATTGGCTTGAAAAAGAGAGAGAATACAAGGTAGATGCTTTGTGCTTGTTGGGGTCATTCAGCACGTTAATTAGTCATAATTACCCGCACAGCTTTTGGGCTTTGTCAGCTGCCTTTTGTGCGCCGTCACGCCTCTGATTTATGGCCGGGACCGGCCTTAAAGCCCCAATGCTTTAATACAAGCAAAATGGCGTTGCCTCACACACAAACACACATCAACACAACACTTACACATTGACAGCTCTCATGCGTGTGTTAAATGATTTGGAATTGATTAGAAGTTGCCCGCAAGACACACTGAGGGAAAGCAAAAGCGCAAAAAAAATCCAAAAAAAAAAAAAATAAAATTACCAACTGTGGGCAACACACAAATAAAAATAAATAAAATATCAAAGAAAGCTCGGATGAAATTTTTATGCCACGACGATGGCAAACTTTATTGAAACTTCTCGTCAGCCTTGCAAGAGGCGCGCCTGCTTATGAAAAAAGGCTTCTTCTGGTCTCGATGGGGTTCCGTGGTGTAAGGTTTGCCTGGCATTTCAAGATAATAAGCATCAGCAGCAACCACAACACAGACAACAACAACGAAAACAACTGATAAACAACAGCAATGGCGTTGAAATGCTGGCGCATCTTGGCGGTTTTCACGTCTACTTCTCATCCGGCTGCCAAATAAACTTCCAAAATGTTGGCGCTTCGTCGCCTCATTTCAATTGCGCTCAGTTGCTGACAGACAGTAACAGATACGAGCAATATACGTTGGTATAGACCATATAGTTTGTAATACGACAATTCGACTAATATGTACTTGCGAATAGATTGGGATTTATAAGTATGCAAGGTCTTTCCCCAGGGCATAAAGCTGTAATAGAAAATTTCCAGGGCCGTACTACAATAATATTATTTTATTAAGTCAATAAATAACTTTCAGGAACTATCATCTCATAGCTGGTTGTTTTTACAATTTTCTCTTAGAAGTTTTGTCAAATTATAGGAAATTATACCAGATGAACTCGTTTTATCACAACTTATCACAACACTCGCTTGCCAAAGCTCATTGTGAAAACTTCCACAATCTTTTTGTTTACAACACACATCACTTGTCGCTCTATTGTGAGACTCTCCTCCAGCCTCTATTAGTTTTATTGCTACAATTTCTGGCGGTTTTCTTAGCCATTTTGTTAACATGATGTTTTTATTGGTATTGTTATTTCGTTCTAGATGTGACTGTGTTTTGCTTTTTTTATTGCTGATGAAAATATATTCAATTTATTATTTTCTACTATGTAGAGACACTTTATTTATGTTGACATAATGATACGCTTTGAAGCTCAGACGTACCCAAAAATTCGTATGCGAAAATGTGGCGTCCTCAGGCGCATCATTCGCATATGTGTCAATGTGTGTAAGTGAGTATGGGTGGAGTTTGTGTAATGAATCTATTATTAAATTGTGTTGCTTATGACAACAAAAACAACAACAGCAACAACCGCGACAACAACGATAACACACTGACAGCGCAAGCAAACAACAGAAACGACAACATCAACGCCTGTTGTATACATTTTGGTGAGTCTGTCATCGTCGTCGGCGTCGGCGTCGGCGTCGCTGCCAGCTTCAAGTATCAATCAAAAGCAGACTTTGCCGCTTGCTGTTTTGTTGCTCTCTTAGAAATTTATGAAGGTTCTTAATGCCAAAGACCATGAATGTTGTCGCCTGGGTAGAAGAATATGAACAACATACTTTTGTGTGTTCTTTTTTTTGTGCAAAAAAAACGTTTTTATTGATGTTGGTTTTGTGTGTGTTAAGAAAATCTGTTTCTTCTTAATTTCGCCAATGTTCATGCAGCTTTCGCTAGCTTGGTCACAGTTTTGTGAAACTCAGTTGAAAGCGTATTTTGAACTGTGATTTAATTTTTGCCTTGCGAAGTTTAAGCCCGGCCCCGATAATCACTGTCTCCTTTCAAAGCACTCATTAGCAAAACGTTCAAAACTCTTTGGCCAACTTTTGACTTCATTATGTCGCGTTTCCTCAGTCCACCACCCGCTGTCAACTCTCACTCCAACTACTTCTCCTCTTCCCTTTCGACCCGCGTCGCACAGTCGCCGCAAAATTGTGAAACGTTTCCGCTACTGCTTTTGGCGCACATCCGTTGCCGCTCTTCTGGTCCTGCTCCTTTTTCTGGTGCTAGTCCTGCTCGTTTTGTTGTCCCTACTCTGTGGTTATTCGCCATTTCATTTTATTTTGCACATTTTATTATGACTGCCGCTTGCGAGGCAGCTCATACATTTTTTATTATTATGTCTGCTTATCAGCATGTGGCAAATATACTCCAGGACCACCGCCTGTGCGACAGCCAAAGGCCCTCCTTGTTGGCTGCACATGCCACAGAACAGAGTCGCGGCAAGCCGAGCCAAGCCAAGCGTTGAAATGCGCGCTTAGCGCCGCTCGTTTGGGTGCGTCGCTTTACAGTTCGCTGATTGTTTGAATGATGACGACGTCAGCAGCGGCTAAAGCCTATAAAGCTGCGCTTTGATGCTAACTGGCATTGAATTGCTACGCCCAGTTTAACATCTGTAAAAAATTATGGCTGCAATATGTGCGATTCATGTTTTTAAGTATATTTCTCGTAGAATCTTGAGCATTAAATAACATGAAATTATGAAAACTTTATATTCATACATGATTTAAAATAATTGTATAACCCATAACACTAAAAGTGCAGCAATAAAATTTTGATATTAAACAACAAAATCTCAAATGTTTAAATGGAAATACCTTTTAAATCATAGCTTCCATTTTTATACGTATACAGAAAGATTTTTTTTAGCATTTCCGCATGTTTTTGTTGAACAATTGTTCAATATTTTGCAACTTTCAGGGCTTTTAATATCCGGCCGGCCTAAAAGTATGCAACAACAATTCGAACAACAACTGCAACGCAAAGCCAGCGGCCATTGACTGCAACGGCAAATGCGGCCGAGACCGCCATTGTCATTTGCTGGGGCAATGTCAGAGACGCGCGCCGCAAACAAACTGCCGGCGCCAGCAGCAACAGCAGCAACACAAAAACCGCAAAAAAACACTCACATACACTAAAGCGCAGCTGGCGAGTGTGAGCGGCCAAACAGCAAATAACAAAAAGCAGAAGCCAAAACACTCAACCAGCAGCCATAACAACAACAACAGCAGCAACAACGGTAGAAGCAACAGCAGCCGTCAGGCAGCAGCGGGCAAAGTAATTTTAATTAAAACTTATGGCAACGTCTGCGAGTGAGTAAAACACGGCGAAACGAGTTGATAAAAGCGCGCACAAATACACAGACTCAAAAAAGCATAAACACACACATTCGCAAAAAAATACAAATACGGTACAGCACGTATACAAGCATACTCACACACACACACACACACACAAACAAAAACACACACCGACATATACGAATGGAAGCTCAAGGCCCCGTTGCCTTAAACGAGGTAATTAAAAAAGCGTAAGCACCTCCATTCCTAGCCAACTACACCGATTCAACGAACCCAATCCCTCTCACTATCCCTATTACCTCTTTCTGTCCTACCCTGCTCTTCTATCTCTCTCTCTCTCTTTCTTTCGCTATCTCTCTCTTTGGCTCCCTGTCTTTCAGTGTGTAATTTCCATTTTATTTTATGCCCGCGTTTTTGTTTGCAGCACTCCTTTTTTTCTGCTATTTACCTTTGTTGTTTTGTTATTTTGCTTTATTCTTCGTGCTGTTTGTTTTACCTTTTTGTTTGTTTGCCCTTAAGCCGGCGCCGTAATCTGATATTACGTATACGACGTGAGCGCCAGATATTTAATAGAAATTCAACATTTTTAAGCTTGGCAGCCAATAAAAGCAGACATTTATTTATAGTTTGTTTATATTTTTTCTGTATTTATTTTCAACAGATAGTTAAAATGTCAGGTGTGCTGGACAGCAGCAACGGTATCGGATGGTTCTTATTTATCAGCTTGGTTCGCTTGCATAAAAGCAGCTTCCAGCAGTCGTTAAATATTCGAGTTTTACTAGTAAATATGAGAGTTGATTAAAAACGTTGGCAATTTGCTTACTCTGACAGCAAAAATAAAAAATTATATGAAGTTTATTATGACAGCGGCTTGAATAAAATGATTCGACTTACAACTTTAACTTTTAGTTTAAGAGGATGGTGATATAACATTAAGTAATTTTGTTGTTGATCTAAATGAACTCTTGAGACTTGCAAATTTGATTTGTAATAGAAAAGAGATTACATTATATAGATCGCTTTATTAACAATGCTATCGATTAATTAGCTACATCTCTTTGCAGTTTGTTTAACTCATGCGGCCAAGTTTATTCATTAATTACGCATGCATCTTTATTTGCTACCATCTTCATGCATCTTACTTAGCTAATCCGTAAATGAACTTTGCTTCAGCTCTAGTATCCTCTTGTACTAATTACAAGCTCTTGTCAATTTGTCCAGGTCCATTGCAATACCGGGTCGAGCACATACCGCACCTTTCTGCACTCGGCCTATTTTGTGCAAGCTTTTGTTTACATGCGTCTTGCACATTATATACTTACTTTGCTGCAGTTAAATGGGAGTTACTGGCCCAACCCTACTCTACTCCTTCAACTCGAATGAGTGCAACGGCAAAATGAAGCCAAAAGCTGTTGAAGCCGGCTGCTTGATTAACCATTCATTGCTGTTTTATAGTGCCTCTGAATGACTGAAACTGAAACTAGAGCTGAAACTGAAGCTGAAGCTGAAGCTGGGCACTGGTTTCTATATGCAGCCAACTGCTTTAGTTGCCTGACTGACTTGACTTTTGCTGCCGCTGCTCTTAGCTGAGTTTTCCTCAGCCCACTCTTTGCTCGCCTCACTGAGCGCCTTTGTGTGTTCCGGACTCCAACTCAAACTCCAACTACAATTCTGTTTCTGGCTCTTGTGCTGGAGCTGTGCAATTTACGCTCAAGTAGCAAGCAGAAAGCGGCAAGCAGTAAGCAGTCAGTATTAGAGCTGAAGCTATAAGCTGCATTTTCTGATTTCGCATTTGCCAGCTGTAAAGAGGCAATCCGTGCAGAAATTATGTTTAACTTTATTTTCAAAGCGAGTGGCAGAAACAAAAATAAAAAGAGGAACAACAAATATATATATGCGATTAATGAATGTGTTCGAAGTAAAGATACTCTGTACGCAAATAAGTATTTTCCCAATCTAACCATTGACATCTATCGAACATTTAAAGTTAATTGAAAACGCACAAACAAGAATCATCTTTTGACATATGTTATTTACATTTCTGTACTTAACTTAACCTAATTGTCAACAATTTTTTGCCTACAGAGTAGAATAAGTATGTGTCAACAGTTGTTTTACCACAATTAGCTTATTTGCCTTTTGAACGCCCTGATATAGATTTAATTAACATTTAATTTGGCAAAACTTGCGCCATCCGCATATGGTCCAAAGCCCCCGGGCCAACAACACACAAGCTAAACAAAACACAAGCTTGGCTAGAAAGTTGCGCAAAAGTTTTTTACTGGTGACAGTCACAATCACAGCCAATGCTGTTGCTGTTGCAGTACTATATGCATTATGGCATTATAACATTGCAGTTGGCGAAAAAAAAAGCACACAGAGAAATTGCTTATGCATGCAGCACAGCGGCTATGGCTATGAAATCCGTGCCAAGCAACTGCTGCCTTAGCTGCCTGGGCACCACAGCAGTCTCAGTCTCAGTGAATCCTTGCACGTAGCGGAAGCAATGATCTGGCAAATTTTAGTTTTACTTGTAGTAGCTGCAAAAAGTTTTGCTTGCTCTCACACTAAATAGTGTTAGCAGCAGCAACAGCAGAAGTCTCCGTTGATGAGGACAACGAGTCGAGACAGAGGCTGCTAAAAAGGAGTATATAGAGGGAGGAGGGTTGAAGCTGAGAGTGGCATGGGGTAGGAGGTACCTGGAGACTAGCAATGTTGTTGACGTGCTTAGGTGTTGGCTTATGATTGCGCTTGCGGCAGCATCACCAGCTGCTCCAACCTGAACTTCGCCGCATCCTTCGGCCACAGAATGCAGCGACAAAAACTGCAAGTAAGTTGCTCAAATTGCAGCAAATTTGAGATGCTACACTGAGCTCACTTACCTCGAGGGCACTGAGTGTTTGTATATGTGTGCGAAAGAGTTTTCAAACTGCATCAGTTTGCTAAATACTTTAAGGAGCGACGTTGAGTTTAAAAGTTCCGTCAATCTGATAAACTAGCTTGACGTTTTCTATGTGCTCGGACTTGTTGGTGCACCTGAACGCATATTTTAAATAAAACTAAGGTTTAGCAATGAGGAGTGATAAGCTAACACTAAATGATAGCTGGACACTTTAAATTTAAAAATCAAATGAGTTCTGCTATTAAGTTAAACTGTCATTTCTTACAGTGCTTACAAATCCCAATCAGACACAGTCAGGCATAAAGTCATAACCTCTGGCACGCCCCCGTGCAGCATCACGACCGCAACTTATAGTTACTTTCGTACATGCGTATGTGTGTGGTGGTTATTTTGCAAGATTTTATATTCATAGCGTAATCCTTGGGTATAAAATAGAAAAGTTTTTCGTGCACCAACTCAGAATGGACAGTCCGGAAGAAGAAGGCGTCAGTGGTTGGGAGACAGTGGTAAGCAGCAACAAGATCCAGTCAGTGCACGCAGGATGCAATTTTCAATTTGTTGGTAATTTTATTTTATATTCCACAATCTAAGTCAAGTCAAGTTTACCGAAAAACGTTTTACCGTGCAAATGATTTTTACTTTGGCTCCGGCCGGGACGAGCAACTTGTCGCTGCCAGAACAAGTTGTAACTGTTGCTGCAATGAGGCAATGGGCTGAAGTGAAGGAGTTGCACCAAGCGAAAGAAAGGACAAAGTTTTCATTTTCGGTTCTGCGACATTCGCCTCATTGTCATTTCCCAGTCACTCAGCCAGGTAAAGTTAAAGCAAATACCAAGGCGAATGCGAATGCGACTGCGAATGCCATTCGGAATGTGAATCTGAATTCATTCATAAAACAGGATCAACTAGGCAGCTAGCACAAGGTGTGCACAATTGTTGGGTACAGTTCTGCCAGCCAATGTGGACAAGCAAATGAGTTTTTTGTGTACGAGCAAAGGGAAACGCCTTGGGTTGCAGGGCAATTAACAAAAATATTACACCAACAGAGCTAGATGAGTTTTTGTTAATTGTTTAAAATTTTCTACGCAATGCGACAATGAGTTAGTTTCAGACTTGAGCTTCAGTTGAAAAACCCACATACCCGGCATACCAATTACAAGCACACACATATACACACTAACGCACACTCACATGAGCAACACATTTGTCGCAATTTACGTGCGCTGCCTTTTGACTTGCTCCATAGCAATTTGGCCAACACCCACATCTCTCTACCTATCTTTCTCTCTCTCTCTCTCTCTCTCTCTCTCTCTCTCTCTCATGCAACCCAAGCTTATTTAATCAGTTGTAAGATTTGAGTTTCATGCGGAAATATTTAATTTGGATTTTAAATGCGTGCCTCGGCGTAATGCGAGACCAAGCAAACGACCCTTGACGCACAAGCGTCTGTACTCCTGTTCTGCTTGCTGTCCTATGCCACAGCTATGTGGTATGTCGGCTGCCGGGAAAACGAGACAAATGTGGCACACGGCGCAGCGGAAATGCCAAGAGAAACTTTTTATGGTCGTATGCCGGCGTCAGGTAAGTCTTGTCCCAGGCAACACCTCGCTGTATAATGCGGCCTGTCGTCTCAACTTCTGGTGTGACTGACTACTGAGTTAACAAAGTTTGAGTGTTGGTGTTGCGATTGAAATAGCTCAGATTTCTCATCTTGTTTGTTACGCTGTCAAACGCAAATTAATTGATTATAGATTTGATTTATGTAGGATACGTGAAAAAAATTGGAAATGCAAAAATTTTATAAACAGTTCAATTCTAAGGGCCCACTAAGGCATTCTTTTATATTTAGAAATCTTATTTAGCGCCAAATTACTAAAAGTCTTTGATAGTTAAACTTTCATTTATGCTCAAACATTGCAAGGTCTTGTGTGTCCGGCAGACCATGTTAAACCTCAACGCAATTTATTTATTAAGTAATGTCACTTCATAGCCCCCGCACCCTCTTTAAAGCAATCTAACCTATTTAGTTGCAAACACAAACTTTGAGTAGCTGAAAACCCTTTCAGCTCTATACACTCTGCTCCATATAACACGAGAGATACTTGCACACACAACGCACATTTAATTTGCTACATAATTACGTAATTAATAAAACACGCTACACACCCACACACTGTGTGTCGACAAGTACTTGAAACGAGCGTCCATAGAATGTGGTATGTACATAGGAACAAGGTACACACATGCATACATAGGTAAACACGCGTCGTACATGGCTTGAGCGATGGTGGCGTATGCGCAATATTGACAGCGACAAAGATTTACAGACCAAAGTTGAACTTTGACTTGAACACACGCACACAGCAACGGTTAAAGTCAACACCACAGCAACAACAAAAACCATATGTTATAACAATAACAACGATCGAGAAGCGCTGGCAGGTAATGCCAACATTTGATTACAATGTCATTGAGTAATTAATGTGTCCTTGTCAATAAAAATGCCAGCAGGCATACGCACGGCTGCCTGTCGACAACAACAAAAACAAAAACAGCAACAACATCTAAAATGACAATAACAACAAGAATGCCAAGTGTGTATACCATACATGTAACGAACATCCTTGTGTTTTCCTTGCCTTAATTAATCTCATCAGTTAGGCCAGCTGGTCGTCCTTTTGACCGGATGTAACTGAGTCTTGTTGTTCAGGTGTCAGCCCAAGCCCTCGGGCATTGTTCACATCCTGGCTGCAACTGTTCGCCCCAGGAAATTGTATTTCTAATTAATGAGCATAAAAAGCAATTTTCCAAAATTTATTACGCATACGATTTCGTAGTTTTCAACAGCCCCAAACAATTATGCGCCGAAAATTAACAAAAGCTTTTACAGTAGCAATAGCTACTCTCGGCGTTGAGAAAAATGTTGAAAGCCCCCCAGCAATGCAATCAAAATAATTGCTGTAGTTTTGTGGCAGTCGTAAAAGCAATTCAAATTATAATTAAGACTCAAGCGCCCCCAGCAAATGCAATTAAAAATCACAACAAAATTTTCGATAGCTAGTCGAAAATAGTTTTGCAAATGCGGCGACAGGATATTAGCTAAAATTTGAGTCAAATTGACTTTGTCTGCCAGCGCTACACCATTCGATAATATACTAGGATCATAGTTCGATACAAATTTATTGTGTTTGCGTGTGAGAGCGTGTGTGTCTGTGAGTGTAAGTGTGTGGGTATTAGGTTATACAAACCTGAGCAGCATCGAAATTGATCAGCTAATTTGTTTGCCTAGTAAACACCAGCTGTTCAAATTAATGGGAGCTCCGGAGATATTAAATATGAGCTAAAATCTGTTAGAGGTTAAAGAAAACATACAAATTATTACCTTAACTAATTTGATTTATATATTAATATATCAAACAAAGATTCTATTTGAGTTTTAAATCAAAACATTCAAGCGAAACAAAGTAGATTAAAAAAGCTTTTTATCCGTTTGATCTTTCAAAATGACTGTCAATTACAGGCAACTAAATCGGATTTCTATGTATTCGAAGATTCATTTCCGCTACGTGCGCTATTAGCTATTCGGGCATTAGTTCCAAACAAAATGGCGGTCGCTTTGCGTGTGTGTGTGTGTGTGCAGGCAAAACGGAAATTAATTTCATTTTTATTTGTTGTTATAGAATATCAAATTGATGTGAGCAATGCTTTGAATTTATCAGCTCAATTTACTCCGTCGAGTTCATTGCACTGGGACACTCTCGATAAGCATATTATTATAATAAGACCGCCATAATGAACAGGCGCCCAAAGCTTAAAAGCACACACAAAAGTGGCCGCCTTCGACAGGCTGGAATCGAAAGAGTCTGGGCAAAGTTTGTGATATGTTTTGCAAACAAAATGCCAATGGCCAATTGACAGCAGAAGCAAAAGTAGCAGCAGCACGCAGAAGGCCTGGACACTGGCCCGGACCAAACCAACAAATTGAAGTACAATCAGAGTAGAATGGCTGAGCAGAGCTGAGCTAAACTGAACGAAATGATGGTTCGCATCTGTGTTGTGCATCATCATGTCAAAGCCACAAACAAACGCACACATACACAAACACGCATACATACTGAAACACACATTCCACTTGTGTTGTTGGCAACAACTCTGGGGAACTCTTGGCCGAAACAAAAACTAATACAATAATATGAAGCACAATTCTCAAAGCCACTCCGTGCCCATTTTTCTTTTGCTCCTCTCCACCACCTACCTACTTCGCTTTGTTGCTAGTATCTCGGTATGTAACTAGTTCCATCTCTGTCTGCCCGATTGTACAACTTTCGCTGTAGAGCATACATTAAGGCGTGTTGAAGCGCATTGAATTGTGTATTGGGATTTGTTTACAATGCTGGCAAAAAGTTTTTACGTTCGCTTAGCTAAAGGCAAAGCGACTCCCAAGTTTCTTAAGCAATTGGACCAGGACCAGCAGCAGCAGCAGCAACAGGACGACAGCAACAAGAACAACAACAACAGCACCATTACTTTAGCAAAGCTTTTGGCATTTATTAGATGCACAACTCGTTGCTGTCGACTTTACCGCGCGGTGTAACTTGACTTAACTTTTTTTTTTGTACTTTGGATTACAGTTGTCTCTTGTTCTCGTTTTTTAATTTATTCAAAACAACTTTCAAGCTGTAAAACTTAAAAAAAAAGACTTTTAATATGCATTCTTCGTTAACTCTCTATTTATTATCTTTATTACATGACATATAATTTATGTATGATACATTCTTAATTAAGTCTGTTATAGTAATTCTCCTAAAGCCATATAAATTTTAACTATTGCGATAAAACATTGAGCTCTATGTGCATATTATACTGTTTAAGCCTCTACGCGCCACAAAAATCAATTTAGAACAAAAATAAAATAGCCACAAAAATGCACCGCACAAAAATATGGCACAATAAAAAGTTGGCTTTCCGTTGGCCGGTAACTTTATATTCAAATGACTGCAATATGTGTTCACATGTATGGGTGTGCTATTCGTTTGTACATATGTACATATGTATGAGTGAATGTGTGTTTGCGTTACATTTTAAATGAATTGTTCGCACATTTGTTTGCAGAGTATGCAGCGGCAAACAGCAAATTAAATAAATAAATTTTATCTACTAAAAAATGGGCATTAAAACGATATATGGAGCTTACCATATATGTGAAAATATTTGAAATGAGTCTATGTACATAGTATATACATATATAAACCGTTCCTATGCATCTGCCTCAAAATGCAATTTAAGTTATCATTTTTTGCTTGTTTGTTTGTCGCTTTACTTTTATTTGCTGCGGCGGACAGGGGGTATGTGGGTCAATAAAAATGTCAACGCCAGCACAAAATATGCCGTTTTAAATTAAATATTAGCCGTTATATGTAATATTCTCGAATGCGTGTGTGTTTAATTTGTATTTTTTTTTTGTTTTTGCCAAACGACATCTTTAATATTTTATAATTTTTATATAATACGCAAACTGTACATAATTCAAATTTTAATTTCATGTTTTATGTGCAGCTTATCTTTTTTATATTAATTGCACCCTAACACCGAACAACTATCGCTTTATAAAGTTTTTTTATATATCCATTCCCACTCGGCTTTGGCTTTTAATTATGCTGGCTACCCTTGGGCCATGTACCCTATCAGCCATCAGCAAGTGAGGTGGCCCCCACAAAAATGAAGCTCATGAACTGTGTGGCTCATTGTTTAAACTTTCAAGTTGGCGACAATAAACGTTGAAACTTTTAGTTTTATTGCTAAAGTTTCGACGAGATTTTCGGTCGCAACAACATCCACAAAAACGTCTATGTATAATAATAACCACAAGTCAAAACTTTTTGAGTCCCGGCCACAAAGCACTCCCCAAAAAACTTGTCTCAACAACACTTTCGCTTTGCATTAAGTTCGAGGTTCTACTCGCAAATCGACAACTGAATGACTGGCTGACTGACTGACTGACTGTTTAACTAGCTGAATGTTGTTGTTTGCCCATAAAACTGTTGAGCAGCCAAACAAAAATGCAAAGCGGCTCTAATCAAGCACAGCCCCCAACTCCAGCGGCAACAACAACCTAAAAATAAACAGTATAAAACTCAATCCGTAGACTTAGTTTTACTGCATGTCTGCACCCCTACTTCGTTCAATTCTTGGGGAAGCCACAGTAAAGTCGCAGCTCACGTTAAACGGCGCCCAAGTCAAACTGTGCAAACCTGCACGTACCTGCACTTGATCTATGCGGATATTAAGATATTGAATTACCTTTTTGTTCGTGCAGCTCAGACTGACTCAATTTTGCCATCCTAGTACAGCCATGACCAGAACGGTTACTTAACATTGGGACATTCCAGTGTGCACAGCTTTAAGATATGAAAAAATGCGAGATAAATTCTTGTGGCAATTGAACGTTAATGGTTAAATAATACACTAGCCAAATATGCACCCAATTATGTTTAAAATTCCAAGCATAGCCAGCAAGTGGCTAATCCCAAAGACCTGGTCGCATCTCTAGACACAAAACGTGTCCATGTGGCCGTCTAAATCTATTAAATATGCAGCATGCGTGCCAAGGGCTAGGCCACAACGACAATGATAAGGATGATAGCGTTCGGGGGGAGTGCAGAGTATTACCGGGTTGCTGTGGACGAGCTAGAAAATCTGACGAAAATAAAAATAAAAAAATCCAGCATATAAAGACATTCAGTTTGAGCAGCGGCTTAGTCAGTAACAACATAGGGTAGACTATTATTATTAAGCTTAAATCAAAGGTGATTTAATAATATATAATATTATAAAGTACTGCGATTGGTTTAAATGGTTAGGCAAGCGATAGCTTATATCGGGAAATTTAATGTTTAAAGTTGAATTATTATTGGTTAACGGCAGCACGTTTTATTGCGTAGACAGACTTAAGGTTTTTGGTCGCAGCTGCGACATACACTTTATTGGATTTTATAAGACGATAGCAAGAAATTAATGTGACAGAGCGTAATTTAATAAGAACCCCAATCGCGCCAAACAACAAAACACAATAACAATAATGCGACGAGAGCCACGATGGCCAACGAATGTTGTTTATGGCTTAAAATATATATCTAATTGTCGTAAGTTGTGTGGCAGCTGTTGGCCGCTTTTCAAGTACCAAACAATAAGGGAAAAAGGGCCCTGCTGGCTCTGAAGCAAGTTGCTTCAGCAACTTCATAATTTGCAAGGCAAGACTCAAATTGCAACTTACATAATTGCGTGTTTTTCAAGTTGTCGGTTTTTTCTTTAATTTTTTTTTTCTTATGGTGACTTAAGCGCAATTGTATTCAAGAGTTAACTGCTGCTAGTGGTAGCTGACCCACAATGTAGCGAGCTTACGGTGCGAATGCAATTTGTTTCAGTCAGTTGACAGCAAACTCCTAGGTAACTAGGTAATTAAAGTGTAAAACTGTTTAATTTAGTTATTTCAATTAACTTAAGCCGGCCACAACGCGGTTTAAAGTATAATTTTCAATTTAGTTTAGCATTTACATAATTCATCAGGCAAAAAAAAACAAAAACAAATACAGAAAAAATAAATCTGAAGAATAAACACAACGAACAAAATTCGAAAAGCCCCAAAAATGCAAATGCAACACACAGACAGGAAACTGATGTCTGGCACTGGGACGGAGACGGCATAGACTTTGGCTCATGGCTTGCTGCACATTTGCTAAGCACTTGTTGCTTAAGCTGTAGGAGGAACCGCCCCCAGCCCATACTTTGCTAACCGAGCTACCCTTTTCAAAGTTTTCGACATAAAATTCACTTAGACTGTCGTGGCTGTCGTATGCGTTGCGTTGCTTTGCTGCCTGCCAGACTGCCTGACTGCCTGACTGGCTGACTTGTATCTGTTGCCAGGCATATCTGCATATTTGTAGCAACCGGATGGCAAGGACATTGCAGGCATGTAGCTGTAGCAACTTGCATGCAAATACAATTTGACTGTCTTGTTAGAGCGCCCTGCGACTGCGATATCCCTAGCAAAACAATAAGACGTTTTGCCACGACCAGCGAAAGGGGACTAAAGTCAGTACCGCTCGCCTGCCAGCAACCCTAAAGCTGTCACACAGACAGCCATTTGGCATGAGCTTAAGCCGCGTTGTGGGTTGCCGCTGTGGCTGTGGTTGTCGCGTGGCAACTCTAATAAATGCCACAGCATCTCCAGCTGACAGGCACTTCTCTAGCTCTACTCCGGTCCACCCTTTTGTCATGGCTTCACCTATCGTCAACTAATGTTATTTTCGTGCGGTTCTTTTTATGATTCGCTTGGGTGTCATAAGTGTGTTAAATTTATGTCCTTAACGCACAATATTGGTAATATGCGCCAGCCAACATTCTATGTTATCAACTTTTTACGGCCAATGGAATGCAATAAGAATGAGAAAACTCTTGCAAAACTCATCAATGTTTAGACTTAAACATGAAATTTAATCGTTATAGAGTGTATGTTTGGCAAACAATAATTATTAATTATATAATCATAATCATTGGACTTTAGATTCAGTCATTTATGAATTCCAAAATCAATTTCCGACCTGTCAATAATCAAATGCAATCAAAGCGACCCTCAAAAAAGCTGAAAAATGGAGTTGTAGAGTCCGGTGACACACATAAGAATGGCATAATAATTCCACCATTAGTTGAGGCTTCTACAGATGCTACTGACGAGGACGATGACTGCAACGGTGACGATGATGATGATGATGATGATGATGATGCTGAAGGCAGCTTCAGGTCAAGTGGTATGCTTTGTTAAAAGCTGACCTCGTCAATGAAAATTGAGCACCAGTCCGGCAGAAAGAGGCAGGCCAAGCAAAGGCAAAGGAGATGGGGCATGCAGCACAGAACGTGTGCAGATTTTGACACACATTTGTAAATTGCTGCGGTCCCTCTGAGTGTGGCTTCGTATATATGTGTGTGTGTGTGTTTGAGAGTGTGTATGCGTGTGGCTTGTATGTGTGTGTAAGGGATGTGTGTGAGGGTGCTTGTGCGGTTGCTGAAGTGAGAAATGCCAAAGCAAAAGTCGTAACCACTTTGTAAGTGTCAAAAACATAGCACCAACGAAAATTGGATTGCAGCAGCAGCGGCACCAACGCCAACGCCAACAACAACAACAGCAGCCGGAAACGGAAGCGGCAATGTAAGCGCTGCCTGACCCACACTTATGAGTTGAGCCTGCGTTATGAGCTTTGGCCCCTCTACCGTCCGCCTGTGGTTTTTGCTATAGCTTCTATTATGTTGGCTAATACAATACATACAAATAAGCAAATGCACCAGCTGGGTAACTAGTATGACTGACCAAGAGTCAGAGAGTAAGAGGGTGATAAACAGAGAGAGAGAGAGAGAGAGAGAGAGAGAGCCGACAATCAACGTGAGCAATAGTCGAAAGCACTCATTCGCAGTGTGGTCTCTGGTCATTCATACGCAGCGTAGACCCCACCCATATACAATTGCATGCAATCAGCGCCCAACTATGTTCGAAGGCGATTGGGCGTTGGCTTCAACTGCAGCAGCCCTCTGAACTGACCTGCCCTCAACTAAACGGACGGATGACAGTGGACCGGACGGTACTGTACTACACTGGATTGCCTGGAACGGAACTGAACGGAACTGAACTGAGCCTGTGCTTTGTACAGCTCGATTTATATTTCCTATATTGGTCCATCGATTTTATTGCCCAGATATATGTATGTTTGGTGGGGGGGTTTGGGTTAGTAGTTGCATATAAATCGCTTTTAATTTGCAGCCACAAATTATTGCATAATTGGTATTGCATTTGTAAACAATTTGTGCACAATAGCGAAACCATGAAAAGTTGATTGAACTGCTGGGCGGAAACACCATGGATACCATATCAAGTTAAGTGTTCACTTCTTTAATGTTTCACACAACAGCAATTGTGTGTGTGTGTTTAGTGTATATGGGTGTATTCCGGACATTTTTCTTATGTACTTTCATATATGAGAAATATTTTATAGCCAATATAAATGTTCTGCACGCACTTGGGGGAACAATAACTTTGCCAAGCTGCCGTTGACGTTGGCAAATGCCAGCAGAGACTTCAACTTTAGCTACCCAGAGACGCGTCGGTTGCTATTTAGACTGGCAAAAAGCCCTTAAAGTGTGCATAAGAAAAATTCAAGAAAAATAGAAGCCAACTTAACGCAAGAGCGCACATCAAGTTAAGCTAAATGTGTGTTCAAGGATACCAAGTAAATAGCTGCTAGTTGATAGCCTGAAAGCACTTTTAAATTTGTACCACTAAATCTCTATCCATTGTAATTTTTAACAAATGAATATGCAACACCATCAAACAATTGTCAAAATGCGGTGCATTTTGCTCAGCTTGTTCAGATGAGTCCAGCCACAAAAGGCTTTAGACACTTGGGACGACCACTCAGAATGCGACCTCGGTTTTCCATTTTTCCCATCTGTGTGCTTGAGGGTAAATAGCTGCGAACTGACATTGGTTGAGGTACTTATCAACATCATCATCATAATACTTTTTGATCTTCTCAAAGCACACCACATTTATGCTCCTTGCGTTGCAGTAATAGAGAAAATACAACTTTTGTTTGCACTACAAACCAAACATAAACAGCTTAAAGCAAAGCTCAACAAAAAAAAATCATAGCTGATAACATAAAGAAAAGTTGAGTTGACAGTTTTATAGCTTGTGAAGCTGACAATTTGATATGAATAAAATGTGCCAAAAATAAACAGTTTTTTACAAATGCTTCTAAATAGGTTTTTTCCCTGCATTGAAATAAATATTTATAGACAAAGTCAATTAAGCTTAAGATAACCTCAAAAGTTTCAAACATTTTCAATACATTATCCATAGTCATGGCTGTTGAAATTTCGTTTCTCTAAACCTTAGCTCGTTGCCTCAACCCTTCCCGCCAAACTACTTTATGCCGCCTTTTTAAACTTTATAACTAAGCAGCCACACAGCTTTATCATATTTTTAATTATTTTATTTTTTTTTTGTACGGAAACACAAAAAAAATGCCTAAAAGAGAAAAGCCAAAAAACTTTTGCGCGCGTCGGCAACACTTGAAAAAGGAAAACATTTTATGAGCTTGCACCGCAAAAACTAATAACACTTTGGCACACCCCTCCAACAAACTGGGTGCAACCCTGATCTCTGAGCCCTTGTCTCTGTGGGCAGCGCTTGAAACTTGAGCCAAGACTTGAGGTTGACCAAAGCACCAATTGCATAGCTTTCTGTTTTTGTTAGTTTTTGTACAGCTTTTCATACTTTTTGCTGCTGTTTATATTTTTTTACAAAGTTTTCCATCATAAAAGCCAAACAATAATAAAAGAAATTCTCGAAAAATTCACTGAATGAGATGTCAGCGGCTGGACCAATTTAAAGAGCTTTGTTAAATATTCAAAAATATTGAAATACATTTTTCAAAAAAAATATATAAGTGTAAAAGATATCAGTTTATCCCTAAATAACAGCAGATAGCTACATAGTAGCAGAAAAAAAGTTCAAGCGCTGCATTTAATGCGATCAACATGAAATTTTCCCCATCGACTGCTGCAGTTGCTGCTGCCTGTTTGAAATTTAATCCAATCTCTAAATATTTGCCAAAATGTCATGTACTTGCTTACTGGTTGCCTCTCAACCCACAGCACCGCGCAATGTTGTTGAGTGCCTAAATGTCTGACTGTCTGACGTTGCATTTCCATTTCCTGTACACGTTGCAATTGTAAAACTGCATTCGCACACATTACCATTTGCATTTGGTATGCATGTCCAACTCTCTCTCTACACATGTATATGTTTATGTACTTGTGTGTGTGTGTGTGTTTTCGTATTTGATTGCTGCTGATTGTGACATTACACTTGACATTTACGGCAACAACTGCCGCTGCCGCTGCCGAGGCAACAGCAACACACGCAGCACCCAAGCGAATCTCTTGCTCTCATCTATCTATATTTTAGTAGTTAACACTCTCTCTCTCTCTCAATGTTCTCACACAGAGTCCGCCATTTTGGCAATCTTGCCCCTTGCGCATGCTCACCACGACAGCATGAGAGCAATAGTAGCAAACAGCAACAGTAAACAGCAACAATTTCATTAGAATGCCTCTTGTTGTGTGTGAATTTCGCACACAAACGCACTCACACACACACGCACACATATACACGTATCTTGTATCATACCGCAATGTGCGTTCCCGGCAGCTTCCCTACTGCCCAAACAGCTCATTGCGTCCATTGCTGCTAAATGGCACATTTTTATGAGTCTCGACGGGTTTTTGGTCCAAGTTGATAATTTTCAGTGCCTGATGCTGATGTTGTTGTTGTTGCCTTTGCTGTTATCATTTTGCATGTGCTGCGCATTTAATCAATTTAATGCAAAAATCTCCCTAGCGATTCGCTTTAGCCACCAAGCGTCGCCTGCTGAAAGATTGTTATTTATCACGTTGCCTTTTATTTAATTATGCAATGCCAACCAAAATCCCCTCTTACCCAACCAACATTACATTACAGTCCCTTTGCTGTCCCGGCTGCTGCTGCTGATTCTACTTCAGCTGTTGGTAATTTGCTGATTTATACGCTGCTTGCTGATTATTGTGTTCTGCTTAATTGCCATTCCCCAAGCAAAAGGCGACCCAAAAAGAACAGAGAAAGGGAAAAAATAAAAATGCAAAAATGTTAGAAGCGCACGAAAGAAATATGATTATTAATAATAAGCAGTCAGAAGTCACTGGCCCAAGTGTAGCCAATTTGCTGATTTACTCAACAGGGAGCAACATGAAAACCTGGCTGTTGACACACTTATCAACATACACACTCACACAAACACACATACACACATACACAGGGGCAGCATCAGCAGCAAGGAGCACATGAAGCATCATCGCTCGGAACGTGTTCATTTGCAAATTTATTTGTGTGTCGGTAAGTGGCAGTTTGATGCGCAATGTGCTCTTCAAATGCCGCTACCACATGAAGGGGACCTTCTACTTTGTGTTTGGGCTGTGTTGTGCGGGTGTGCGTTGGCCAACTGTCGTTGTTGTTTATATTAAAGCACATCAACGACGCTGCCAAGAAGTCATTGACTCGTTGAGTTATGCTTACAACAATCCCCACGCTAGCTACCATTGTAGTTGTAGTATACAAAACCACACACATACACATACAGTCAAATACACACTGAGCACAAAAGCAGCCTCAACGGCGACGACAGCAGAACGACAGAGCAGCGCATTCGTGACGAAAATTATGCTAACATTTGGTCCGTGCGGCGGTCTACGTTTGAGCATATCATGTGTGCGCACTTTGTGTGTGTGTGTGAGTGTGTGTGTGTGGTGTCGCATAGCGTAAAGTCGATTTCCGTAAGAAGCACTATGTTAGCAAATACACTGTGCAAAAGTTGTCTTAGACTAAGGAATAATTGACCTGTCGTGCACAATTTTACACCTTAAAAGATCATACGGAATATTTTAAATTAATTCTTATATAATAATGTCTTAAAACTTACATTACATTTACTTCTTTAATCGATTCGAATTTTCAGCGATTGCATTTCAAATTATGCCTGCGTAGGAAGTAATATAAAAGTTAAACCCATCCGGGCAGAGCTGAAGCATTTAAAGCACGATAAACTTAAACTGAAACCGAGACAGCGACAGCATTTAGGAAAAGGTATGGGAATGTGGCTGGTAGATGCTTTAGCGACTTTATATACCACGCACGTTGTTGTTGCTGTTTCTTAATGCGGCATTTTGCGACAAGTGTTGCTGAAACGTTGCTCTGACATCGTCATCAGCACGCACACTCGCAGCATACACACACACACACACCCACTTTGGCAATTGTACGTAAATGGTAAATGGTGCTGGTGGGCAATGGGTAAAGAGTGGGGCTTAAAAGAGGGTGTCAGATGGCAGGCGAACGGCGAAGGATTCCCTCATTCACTCAAGCAAAAACCGCACACACTTCATGTCAAAAGGAAGCTGTAGATGCCCGACACCGACACCAAAGCGAAAGCGTTAAGTATACGCCATGTTACATTCGCCACCCCGTCACAAAATTAGGCAGTAATCAAAATACACACAAACCAACACACGTATATGAAGCCCCTACAAGCATACACATAATGCGTGCGTGTGTGTGTGTGTGTGTGTGTGTGTGTGTGCTTTGTGCGCGTATCTTTGGGAGTGTTGCCCAACCTACTTTCAACTCAAATTTGAAACAGTTTTGCGTTTGCCGTTTCAGTTGCTGGTTTTCTTTTTTATGTCCTTTGGGTACAGCACACTAACCTGTTGACCTTAATATTTTCTAATCTTACTGCGTGCCTATACAGGCCTTTGTCCTTCTCCCCCACATGCCTCTCCCTCTCTCTCTTTTTTAGTGGATGCGTGTGTGAGTTGGTACAGAGTAATTTTAGATAAGCTTAAAACGAAACGAAATGAAATGAAATGAAAGCAAAGCAAACCGATGCAATGGAATAGAAAGAAGAGTTAAAGCAAAAATGGGGAATTGGCAAAAAAAAAACCGAATTTTGTTGATGATACTGCCAGAGACCTGCCGGAACTGTCGTTTCATATGGGCTTTCCATGTGGCAACACAACTGATAAGCACTCGGTCTGATTTTATGATTTTATATGAGTTGGGTCACGGCACTTACGAGTCTTTAATTAACAACATGGCAAATTCTTTTCACGCAATTAAAACAATTAAATTATTTGTGCGTGCATAATTGAAATTGCATTGCAGTCAGCCAAGAGAAACCGCACACACACACTCACTTGAAAACCAATCGATAAAGCGGCCAACGCCCAATAAAAAATGACGAAAAAAATATCCTGAATGCTGCTACAACAACAACAACGTTTGCAACATCAATTTGTTGAAAGTTCTATATACGACATAAACAAATATACATACAATAAATAAATTGGAGCAGGCGTAAATGCAAAATGCACACACACACACACATACGCCTGCTGAGGTGTATATATGTATGTATGTATGTGTATGTAGTATGTATGCAACAACATGCAGATGCACTGAACAATAAATAAAATGCAGCAAACGCATTGCAAAGATGCAAACAAGAAGAGAGACAAACAGAGACAGAGACAGTGAGAAGATGCAAGCAACAATGTTTGTGTGGAATGAGCCAAGGGCTGAACAAAAGATTTGGCTGCGGTCAGGAAAATACAGGCCTCAACGCACTAGGATAACTCCTGTAGTCAAAAGTATGATTGTAAAGAATAACAAGAGTTGAATACTTGACTCAGGCAACCTTTACAAAGGCATAATATTTATTCTGAGCTCGTTAAAAAAAGAGAAGTTACAATTATTGTTTGATCATATCTAAGATTCTTTAGTTTACAAATAATTTTTTAAGAGAGTTGATTCAAGACTATTTTTTTTTCTCATTTTAAAATTCGACCAATAGTTTCAGCCTTTATTATTTTTAAGTTCATTGCCTCTCTTCTAACTTGCCTAATTCAAGAAGAGCAAAGATTATTTAATGGAGAAAATTAGCCAAAAATCTGATAATTTGTAATCGGATATTTATTTTCAATGTGCAAAGTAGTGCAGCCCTGGTTCAATGCTTAAATGAATAAATATTTTGCAATTTTTATTTGCGCGTATTTTTTATTTGCTGTTTGTTGTTGTTGCATTTCATATATGAGTAATGCAAACGAACAGACAGCAAGGCATGAGGCAACAACGAATCGAGGTGCGGCTCACAATGGGCGACACGGTGTATACGCAATATACATGCACATACAAATGGGCAACGGACACAGCATGTACATAACTGCATGTACAACAGTATGTGTGTGTGTGTGTGTGTGTGTGTGTGTGTGTGTGTAAAGCGGCTTGCGAAAGCATAAAAACGTCGAAACGGCAACGAGAACGAGAATGACCCACAATGAAAACGGACAGCGAATGTGGGAGAGGAGCAGCAGCAGCAGATATAGCACATGGATCCACAAACATACACACATACATACACTACTCGTGTAGATTGCACATGGCCCATAAATATGGCGCACATACAGCAAATACACATGGGCCTATATATTGCCGATGTGTGTGTGTGTGTGTGTATGTGTGTGTGTGATTGTATGGAGTCGTAGTAAAATGCGAGACGCAGGTAAGAGGCTGCGACAGCGCTTCACGGCACTTTACAAATTTTCCGTTGAAAGCTGCGCTTTGAACAATCAAGCGTGCCGCACACACACACACACACATACAAACACAGACGTATTCATACACATAAGTAAGCAAAGACAATGAAAGCAAAAGAGTAAACGCAACGCAGCTGTCGAAAACGTAAATGAAAATGAAAAATTGTGTAGGTGGCAAGGCAGTAGCCGATGCAGAACAGAGCGGCAGCATCAACAGCAACAGCAGCAAATTGAAACACAACAACAACAACAACAACAATGGATTGCTAGCAATGCACGCTGCATATTTTGGGGCGTGTTGCAGTCAAAGCAGGTCCAGTTAATCGGCTATCGTATTCAGGTCATCATTATTGATTCGCACTCGCCGCCGTTGTGCGTATAGAGACATGAATTTTGCGTACGCACTCACACACACACACACAAGCACGTATGTACATAGTACGCACACGCACACAGTTGTAGGCAGGCATGCACATTTTTGGGGCATTATGTAGTTTTGCTATTGCATATGTCAATGGCCTCGTTATGTATTTTGAGCCGTACTTAGTTGCAGGCGCTGTTAACTCTCGTCAGGCTCATTACTTGCGTACACCCGCCCTAACGCACACACACACACACACACACACACACACATACATACACAGCACATACAACTTGTCTATACACTATACTAATCAGCAGCCATTATGTAAAGTCAGTCAAGCAAGCCGCATGTTCATTGCGGCGTATGCGCAACGCCCCTAAACGCAGCTAATTTAAGGCGCTGAAAATTGCTCTTGCCGCAAATCACCTGACGAGCCACAGCAGCATTCGCGCCACCTACTCTGCGGCAATAATTTAAGAAGGCAAAAAAAAAAAAGATAGACACAACAAATTAAAACGATATCCATTTTAGCTCAGCAATTTTTGTGTCGGTGTCGTCTTTGCAATGGAAGAAGACTTTCATATCTCTCGTATTTTAGCGCCCTGAATACGCACTGCGTTGGCAATTTGCTGACAGGACGACAGGAAGCGACAGGGCCGACAGCCTAACAGACTGCCTGCCTGCCTGCCTGCCTGCCTGCTGACTTTGCCTGGGCGAGCAAGAAACTCGTTTAGTTTTCGTTTTCATTTTCATTTGCCAAGGAACGCAGCAAATGCGTTTGCTTGGCAATTTTTGCAATTTTCACAGCTGCCGTCGCATAACCTCATACAATTTCTTTTACATTTATTAGAATTTGTGAGAAGTCTTTTAGTCTTGGAGTTAAGCGGCCCGTTCGTCTCTAGCTTCCCGGCTTTAAATTGCCTTCCATATATATATATATAACTATAAACATGGACATTCCTTCTATTTTTCCGTCATGCTGCCTGCATCAATCCAAACAGCGTCTGGCCTAGCTGTGTACGTTGGCCGAGTTGTATGACTCGGTGTCGGCGTGTCATAAAAAAAAAAAAAAAGTCGTCGCTGCCAACGCGCGAAATGACAGCTGCACAATGGGGCTAGGCAACAATATTTATGGACAAAAACTTAAAGCCTTGTATTAGTTTTCAAATTGTAGTTAGATATTAAGTTTTTACCAAGTATAAAATGCCCTTTTTTTTTTAAGCTTTTAAAGACTGTAGGCTCTTGTCTATAAATTCCTTGACCTATTTAACGTATTTTCTTCAATAGCTTTGTTTTGTTGCCATTGTTCAAGATTTTTACCTTTGCCTCTATAGGCTGTTTGTTTAGTTTTACCTTCCGACTCTGTTGTGAAATTATTTTGTACACATTTATTTTTTTTTTTTTTTTGATATTTTTTATCACCTACTTAATGTCTGTTGTTGTTTGTGTTGTTGTTATTGCTCTATTTGGCTTGAGTTTGTTTGTTGTCTAGGCAACTATGCGCTATTGCCCTGATTAGAGGCGTTGATAAGACGGCTGTTTCATTCCATTTGAAGCTGGCCACTTAAATTATGCAGCTCTTTATGTTTTGCGACGTGCTTTTTTCTATTATAGATAATTATCGCAACGCCATATACTAAACATCGACATGTTTTTTCGTAGCTTAACAACATAAATACACACACACAATTTTTTTTAGCATACATAAATGTATGTTTATGTACAACAACTTAAAATGCCGTCATGTGCAGTCTGTAGCATTGTTTTGTTAAAAAACAAAGTGCCCCCCAAACAATAGAGCCACTGCAGCAGCAGCAGCAGAAGTCCTTCTGCGTCATGCACTTGAAACGCCAGTCAAGAGCAGTGGCAGCAACAGCACAGTTGGCCCAAAGCATGCAGCAGCTTTTTCAACAGCAAATTTCAATTGTAAATAATTTTTGGCGAAAATGCATTTTTCCCCCTAATGTTTATCTGTTGTTCATGCAGTGCAAATAGAACAACAATGTTAATGTTGTTTGCAAATGTAATTACACAGATGTTTATCAACATGGTGACACAAAAGTAGTACTTACACCTCAAGGAGATTGTCTTTGTAGAGGGTTCACTGTTCGAAATGAAAGAATTCAGCTTCTTACTCAAACTTAAAGTACTTTATTTACAGTATAAGAAAATTGTTCTATAAAAATAAATAAAAAAACGCTTGTATTGTGTTTAATAATTATTTGTATTTTATTGATAATAATTAGTTATTTGTTGCAATTGTAATAAAAGCTTTTTAAGCTCCCCAGCCCACTTAACTGTCACAGCATATGTCTGTGTTTCGGATGTGGGTGAGAACGAGAGCGAGATCGTCTGTGAGAACGGCCTCTCGAATGCCCACGAGAGCGTCCACGCGAGTGAGAACGATCGTGCTTTCTATGCGGATGCTTATGACGTCGGTTATGACGACCTCGCTCAACTGCAGAGCTTTTGCTCACAAAAACTAGCTCACTATCGGAACTATCAGAATCGCTCGAATCTTTGCACCGACAATTACAACGATCATTGATAATAATTCCACGCCGGGAACGCTGTCGGCTTAGAAGTGGCACGCCAGGCCGTTGCCTGTCTTCCAGCTGCTCCAAGACCTCTACTAGCAACTGTTGTGCCTTATTAGCCTCGGCAATCAACTGTACCAACAGCTCAACTGTTTCACTATTTGCTGAACACCGGCCCATAATACTACTATTAAAATGTTATCTCTTCAAATTAAACTTACTGTCACCGTTCACTTGCAGCTAACACTTTCAACTGATGATAAAGCACCGAGCTGTCGAAGCTTTTATAGGAATTCGTCAAACGTTTGGCAAACGTTTACAAACGTTTGATAAGCTTCGCTACGTTTGAGAACGTTGCGTTTAAACGTACGCTTAACGTTTGCGTTGACGCTGAGTCATCGCAAATATATGGTAAATGCAATGTGTTGGCATTTCGTTGCGTTCCTTGGAAAAATCATGCCGAATGGCATGACAATCAAAAAACTTAACCTGATTTTGATGCTGATTCGCTGCCAACGTCTGTAAAAATCAGTTTAGATACGCTGAAGCAAAAATCAAATATGCGAGCCAACTAAACTAAGCAGCATCAGGAAGCAAAAACTTCACACTTCGTGCAGCAAAAGAGAAGCAAATTGATTTTGAGTGCGGATGATCGATTCAGTGATACCCTGTACTAGAGGGATTCATGACCAACAAAAAGAATTTATTGCAACACACATAAACGTCTCAACTTGCAACTTAATACAAGTGTTTCGCATCGAAAATCTATTATTGCCTTTTCCTGTAGGGTATACAATAGGGACTCGTGACTTACGCATAAAAATGAATGGCATGCCAGCTAGAAAGCGCCAGAGAATATGCATCAAGTTAGTTTTGCAATGAAATCCCTGGAAACTTCAATTGTCGACCGACTTAGCTGCCGACTTTTCAACGCACATTTCGTTCAGTGTAGAAAAACGTGTGCCAGAGCAAAACCACGTTCATCCTGTGCTTGGCTGCTCAAGTAGCTTCAAGTTAGGAATTCATTGTTAGTTATGCGATTTCATTGCTTGTTTTCTTTTGCGAATTTCTAGCGACGACAACGACGATGCGCACTAACAGGACGAAACGGAGGACGAAGAGATGAGGACTAAACGTCTTTCATTGGATTTTGGCATGCCAGGCAGCAAGACGGGAATCACGACTTCAGGCATCCACCAGCACCAATAATAACAACAACAACAACAACGACGACGACGACGAGAAACATCAAGAAAAACAACAAGGAGCCAAGTAAGCCACCCACAATCGCATTGCATTGCACGGCAGCAAGTCAAAGTCAAAGTGTTCGACATTATTTGAAATTCATGAGTGGCATTCTCTGCAGGCGTTTGGCGTCTCCAGCTCCGTTTTGTCTGGTAAATAAATTCAAGTAACAGCAGCTGATAATGGCATATTATCCAGCATTCTCTCAGCCATTCCATTTACACATGTGAAAACTTCCTTAACCTCCCCTTTTCTACATTTCTAATTGAACACGCACGCTAATTAAGACACCAATAGTTTTAGTTTTGCTTTCAGTTTTACTGTTAGTTTTCGAATGTTGGTTGGCTCTTTGGTTCTTGAGTGCCACTGTGCCACTTTGGTTTGCAATCCAATTTTCGTTTTGTTTTTGGGGTATTCGCGTGTAACGCAATTATTACGCTAATTAACTGTTTAAGTTAATGCTAATTATGCGCGCGCAACTATTTCAAAACATTTTCTAGCTGTTGTCCAATTAAAGGAACGCTTCGTGCTTAAGGCAGTAACATCAACGCAGTGGTAAAAATATGAAAATAATAATAATATTTTAAATCATTTCGAAATTCGGTGTACTTTGATATTTTTTGAGAAAAGAGTTTCACAATGTCAGCAAATCAGTTAAGTTTTGCAAAAGTAAGTTTTGCATTAGGTATGAAAGTACAGTTGTGTACAACATTTTGTCAATTTTATATTTTGCTGCAGATAAAATTAGAAGTTAAACAACTTAAAGTCTTAATGGTATCTTTATTGTTTAGTCCTCCCCAACTGGGGCAGCATCTTTTAGTAATGCACATGCTTGGCCAACCACTAATATCTCACTTCATTTTGTGAAATTCTTAATGCTTGCTTCCCCCCCGTAATGCTTCATTCTTGGCATTCACACGTCAGCGTCACTCAGCGACAAGCGGAAACAGTTAGCAGCCGTCATGGCTGCCCTGCTTACCAATCTGTGTATGTGTGTGTGTTTGTGGGTGCTTGCATTTCTTTAAGTTTGTTTATAGTATTTGTGTGTCTGTGTGTGTGTGTGTGTGTGTGTGAGTGTATAATTATTGTACTATGTCCAACGTCATCGTTGCCATCATCGTCGTGTTTGTGTCGACAACGCCGCCAACTTGTTTGCATACAAATTAAACTCCTCATTTATGTGCACTCTGTCTCTCTCTCTCTCTCTCTGTCTCCCTCTCACTCGCCCGCTCCGTCTCTTTTGCATTTACTCTTTAATACTTTCTCTCCTTTTGCAACACTCTCTTTTGCTGTTTTTTCTTCTATTTCCATCTCTTTGTGTCCATAACTCTCTCTTCGTTTCTACCCTTTATATACCCTTGGCGCGCCCACTCAATAGCGCGCTTCGTTGCACACTGTAGATTAATTTATCATCTCGCTTTACAAGCATTCTATGAGTGTAATGAACTTTTAACAAGCAGCTGCCACGCCCACAACACCCCCTCCCCCCCTCCATATCCCCTTTGCTACAGCTTACAGCGTAAACAACTCGTCGACGCGTTAGTTTTTGCGCATCCAATTAGTTTTTTGCAAATTTTTTCCAATGCTTTTATTAGCGCAAAGCAAATATTGTTCCGCTGGTCCACTATGCCATCTATCCATCAAGCGAACAAAAATGTTATACATATCAGTGTATACATACTTTAACAAGATACAACAGATAACTCTGGCGTGATGAAGATAAAAATACCCTTTTGGACATAAAAGTAATAGTATTGTTATCTAACTTTAATTAAAACTTGACTACATTTAAACTAAAAATCATCGGAATCAAAATAAAATTCTTACATTTATGTTAAATTTGGTAGTGTAAGGGAACGCCTTTTAACCATAATACCCTTTACAACAGAATGCATATTCTTATATGATTGTCTGTCAAATATGTATATTATTATTATTCATACATAAGCCATGTCGTTAGTATGCAAGGCAAATATTATGTATGTGATGATGGTCGTCGTTGTTTTTGTTGTTGTTGTTTTTGCTGCCGCCTCAATAAAGTTGAAAAACATAATTAAAGTTTTGCATGACGGCGACGGTTCCCCGTGGGACAAGCGCCTGGAACCTCGACTAAAGGTTGACTAATGCGCACAGCTTTCACGCGCCGAAAGGTAATTAAAATGCTAATAAACACTCGTTAAGTACATAATAACCCAGCGAACAAAACCAACAACGACACCAGACTCCCAAAATAGAGGTCCTAACTACTGCGACTTATCTGCAAATTTACACCAGGCACGAATCCTCGACACGTAGCCAACACACACTTTGGTCTACGGCAAAATTTACTAAATTTATGTCTTAAATACATTCGCACATACACACACACACACACACATAGACGGGCCGTATCCTCCAGCACAGTTGTAGTTTTTTTTATAGGGGGGGACTCGAATAGTACTCGTACTTTGGTTCGATTTGCTTATTATGCGTCCGACGAATAACAAGTGAGATTTAAATAATTTACCAAATGCAAACGCTCATAAATAGGGATAAAAACACTCGATACAATCTCTGAAAGCTGTAACCTTGCCGCACCAATTGCACAGCATCGAACTCTCCAGCTTGTCCCTGCCGAAGGACTTATAGCTTTGCCACTATTAGAATACAGATAACTACCAAGTGTAAGTATAAAGTGCAATGTTAGCTTATTTGATTTAATTTTAAAAGAGTATTTATTGTATATAAAGTAAAGCTTAAGACAACGGAATAAAAATCTAAAAGTTTTGCTTATGTAATCATTAAAAAACTCGAGTAAAAAGAAACGACCCAAAAAACAAAAATCGACATCAAGATAAAACTTTCAGTTTTCACAATCAATTAAACCTAAGAAGCTTAAAAACGACGCTAATGTCAACATTTTATCCCTTTTCCGCTGTTTATATTAATTAGTCTATGTGTGTATCTCGATTCCGGTTTCGAGACCTACAGCAACACCCTATACACAAAAAAATAAAGGCCACACCCTTAAGCCTTTAGCCAGTTTTATCCCAAACACTAAGCTCAAATTTTAATTAAGTTTTTTCAAGTGTTTTTGTGCTTAGTATGAAGCTGGCCGGGCTCTCGCTACGGTTCTATGACCCTGTGGTCCATAAATTGCCAGCAATTTCTCATAGCGTTGTTGTATTTGTTGTTGTTGCTGAGGTGGTTGTTACTGTTGCGGTTATGAGGAAGGGGGGGGCAACACAGAGTGTTGCTATTTATTATGTCAAATATGTTGGCCTTGTCCGGTTTTCGGACACCCCAAAAACCCAAGTACTACATTATAAATTATCACATAAAAATGTAATAAACTGCAGAATCGACCTCCATATAGACAGTGTCAAATATTGAGTGCATAGTTTGAGATTCAGAAACAAGTTTTGTATGCAAAATGTGTGGCAAAAACAGTTAGTCAAATGTTGAAGCTTGGCAAATGCTTACATTATTCAAAACAATTGTTGCGCATTATAAATTTAAGATTTTTGGGTGAATAGAGGAGAATGTCAAGTCAAAGTTTTGCAACTAAGTTGTTATTGCCGCCGAATGAAAGAAAAGCTCGCAAATGTTGGCACATAAACAAACTGGCGACGAGCGAAGAAGCGTCACAAATGCCAACAGGTTAGCACCACCCACCCGACCACTCAACAAACTAACCCAACACCCACTTGTATGTGTTGGCTTGCCATGGCATTATGACAGTAGTACGACATACATACAACAAAGCCAAAGTCGCTTCCAACGTTCGCCTCGGCAGTGGCAACAAAAACGAATTTGCATAAATAACAAAAACATATTTAAGCCCACCTTTGCACTCCGCACCTCGCAACGCGCGCGCTCTGACTTCTGAGCATTGTAATGCCAAAGGGGCAGGTTCAGAGTTCGGGCTAGGCTAGGGCAGGTCATACAGCCACAAGCTTGCCAACTTCCTTGGCAGCATTTGTGCTGATACCTTTCCCATTCCTTCGACCATTTATTTTTTCTCGCTTTTTCATTTGTTTCTCTTGTTGTTGTTGGCCGTTGTTTGCCTTGTGCATAATTTAGAGGCACGCATTGAGCCAAGGAAGTTGCGTTGTCTCCTTGCGGACATCTTGTCTGCCTTGGTTAGTTGATTTCTCTTCGCCCATAAAAATCAGAAAAACCTCGTTCGTTTTTCTTCACTGCTCTGCGTTCTCTGTTTTTTATTTGGCCCTGTTTCTGAGCAGTATGCATGCTAAAAATGTTTGTAAAATGTGGCTCCAAATATTTGAAATAAATGCAAAGCGGCAAATAAACGACAGCCAGCGACCGGATGTGCAAACAGAACGCGTTACGGAATTCGTTGCCTTCAAGTTTTTATAGTTAAAAATATACAAAGAATTTCAGATATTTGGATTGTGAACAAATTGTTGTTGTAGGAATGATGATTTTTGAATGTGATAAAATAGCATGAGAATCTAATGATTAGATGCATCTTATAATTGATACACACTACTTAGGGTTCAATAATAATCGGAGGAAAATAGCTATTTCAAACCAGTATTGAATACATAACAGTCTCAGTATGTTTGCCACAACCAATTTCCTTTACTCACGCCTATTTACGCTAGTGCTAAGCGCCAGCGGGCCCCAATCAATATGCCCCACAAACCGCAGTGCACAACTCCAAACACAGCTCGGAGCCAAAGCCAGCGATAATGTTGCTGCGGTGCGCATAACAACAACTGCAACAGCAAACTGACAACTGGCAACAAAAACACAAAAAAAAACACACACAACAGCTGAGGCAGACGGGGCGACGGTCCCAGACAGCACCAATGCGTTGCAAACAAGAGACGGGCAAAGGGCAGGAGATGCACAGTACAGTGCGAGTGAGGAAGAGGAAGCAATAATTTAATTCTGCATTGCAAATGCAAACAAATTTTGTTGAGCCGCAGAGAAAAACTTAAACCGCACAGAGACAGAGACAGAGAGAGAGAGAGAGCGCGACAAAAATGCAAAGGAAGACAAAACCAAAACGCGTAGCCGGCGGCAATGGCACTGAAGACCCAAAGGATAGCAGGATGCCACAGAACACAAGGAGCTGTGGCAAAAGTGAGCGAGTGTTTATTTTATAGCCACCATAGAGTTAGCTTTACCCGTTTCCCGTCCAAAAACCACCAAACGTTTTGCTGCTATTGCATTGCATTCGCCTTCTCTTCACCTTGCAGCCATTGTGTTGTGTTATTATTGAAGAATTATTACGCGCAGAGGCAACGGAAGAACAGTTGCCAATGCAGACGACTATTAGCGCAAAGCACCCACACAGCAGTGTGAGGTTTCTGTTTTTTAGATTTATATATGTATATACACTATTTGTGCATAAAAACTGAGTGTACAAGCTTTGCATATTCATGGCGCTTTAAATGTCGTCGCCAGCTTCGTCGACGGCGACAATGTCTGAAGTGCAACAGCAACAGCAGCAGCATAGCCACAAAGGCAACTAGCAGCAACAAAATCAACCAAACAGCCGTGCGATATACTCTAATTAAAGCAAGTTGTGTGGTTTAAATGCAAGACAAGCTATGCGTATACTTAATTTAAATAAATATAACGCGTGCTTTTAACACTTGTTTATAAATCAAGTATTCATAGCAGCAAAAATTGAGTTTTATTTAATATACTTTACTTCATTTTCAACTCATTATTTCATTTTGTGAGTGAGTAATATTTTCGTTTGATACAAAATGAGTGCGGCTGCCGTGGTTGGGATTAGGTACGAAACTGGCGTCGTAGTCGCTGCTGATACTCTAGCAGCATATAATAGCACAGCTCGTTATCATAATGCTGAACGCGTTTTCAAGATCAATGAACGAGTTTTGTTTGGCGGTGGCGGTGACTATGCAGATATCCAGAACGCTGTAAAGCATCTTAGAGAGGAACAGATCTTGCATAGCTTTCACAACTACGTTGTGACACCCAGAGCATTTAGTATCAAGCTGACGCGCTTCTTTGCCCGCCCGAACCCGGAAGGAAAGACAGTAAATTTGAATGTTGTTATCGGTGGTATGAATGAAAATGATGAGCCATTTCTTGCCAATGTCGATTCTCGTGGATTTGCCTTTGAAGACTATGTGCTGGGCACTGGTTTTGCAAACCATTATTGTGTGCCCTTTGTGTGCGAAAGCAAGCCAAGCGATCGCGAATTCACCGCCAAAGAAGCAGTTACATTGATCCGTGACGCTATGAAGTTGCTTTTCTATCGCCATACACAGAGCATTGCGATGTATACTGTTGGCATTTGCAACAAATACGGCTGCAGGATCAAAGGACCATTTAAAGTCGAAGAGAATTGGGACTTGCAGGAAGGTGGTTTGGGATACTAAATATGTCTGATAAAACAAGTGTTAAATTAAAAATGATTTTAAAAGTTAATGCCAAAGAAAGTGTATTTGAGCAAACAACTTTTAGTAGTTAAGAAAACTTCTGTGTGCTTATGATACTGTTATGCATATGCAGCAGCTGGCAGAGAGGACGAAAGCGAAAGAGAGTTAGCGTGTGAAAAAAAGTAATAACATCAACCATAAAAGTAGCAACATCAGTTGGCAGCTGTAAGCAAACCAAGAGACACACAAACAGACATACGACGACGACGACAACCGTCACAGACATATTGTGTCTGCAAAACTTTGTTGACAACAGCAAACAACAACAGCAACAGCAAAAACATTAAGAAAACAACAACAACAAGGATATTTTTTGTTAGTTTTTCTTCTTTTTTTTTTGTACTGAACAGTTGAGTATCTAGCGACTAAAAACCGCGCAATGAAGTGCATGTGAAAACAATGAGATTATTGGTTGAATATGTATATGTACTATGTACGAAGTTAGTTGTTGCCTTTTGTCGGCTGTCGCATCTATATCATCTCCACCTCCCTTGCCTTGAATGTAATTGTCGACATGTCAGCACATTAAGCGGGCTATTAAATTTGTTGGTAAACGGGACAAATCAAAGCAACTTGTCCCATGTCGGGTAAACTTTTCTAATTTATGGCCATGGAATGCAACAGTTAAGCGCCAACGGCCTTTTGAACTCTCGACCCAACCAACATGTACACACACACACACACACACCAGCTGTCAAACCCACCTGCTAAGTTAAGACTACCTGGGAGTGTGTGTGTGTGTATAATGTTGCACTAAAATTTATCATGACACTAATGAGCATGAAATAGGACAAGGTTTATTAAATTTCCTTTTTAAAATGCGCACATGGCAAGTTGCCCAAGGAAGATGCAATGCAGTTACCAGAAGGCAACAAGTTTTTATTTTTCATTCAGAGCAATGGCGACTAGAACGTGGCGCCACTGCGACATTCACACTCTCTTTTATGCTACCACCTATCAGCTGCTGCCTAACTTTGAAAACCCTACCTCCTTAGCCGCCTACCCGACCCCTTGACATACGTCCAAGCAGCTGGTGCTGCTGGTGCCCGGGTACCAAAATGAAAAATGTCCGCAAGTGCGAAAATGAATCTGCCCCATGTTGCAATTTATTATGCCAACATAATAAATATTATATACAGTTGGTGTGTCAAAGACTCCTAGACTCCCAGACTCGACGTTGTCGCGTTGGGAAAGGGTCTCACCAAACTATGGCTAACTTTTGGGTGGTTCAATTTTAGGAAGCGTCGTTTTGTGACAGTTTGAGAAATGTTTAAAGCGTCCTCGTTGCCCCTGTTCAACCCCTTTTTGTCTAATTGCGGCACAAGCAAATAAAGTATTTCGCCTCAGAGTAACTTACAAAATATCAAATGTGTGTAGTAAACAAAATATGTTGTTGTTGTTTGTGAGGTAAGTTAAAAAGCTGCTGTTCGGGTACAAAAAATGTGACTTGCAAATAAATCAGAGATGTCACACAAGAAACCACCTCAATGTGAACTTCGCTCGCTTTAAACGTTTACAAAAAAACCACTAAATTAATTTGTTTGTATTGCAAATTACTTAGATTTTGCTTATCTAGCTCTTCGGCACAACGTCGTCCTTATTTTTATTTTATTTACTTCTCAGATCTTGCTGATCTTTGTTGTTTATCTATTCACTTGCTTCGTATAACAGTTTTGTGGACTTTTGATTGCTTTTGTGTGTGTGTGGGTTTTTGTGGTATAGAATAAACCGTCGTCTATCCCTCATCTTCCCTCGGGCGTATGAAAGTATTTGGGTACGCACCCATAAATAAATCATTCAAATTGTCAACACGAATTTATTTGCGTTGCGTTGCGTTTTCGTTTCATGTAAGTTTCTTGCGGTTCCCCAAGCGGAAATGAACAACATGGAAGTGAGAGCAAGAGCAAGGTGCCGGATAAGGACGTGGCGGAAGATGTCAGACTATTGTATTGAGGGGAATAAAGAGAGCGTTACAGTGTTGTGCTTTTGTCAGGCATATCAAGTTGCTTGCAACACACTCGGTCTGATGATGGTGGGTTTGTGTGTGTGTGTGTTTGATGTTTGCGGTTAGCAGCCCTTAAACTTATACAAATACTCTCACTGAAGATCTCATTTTAAAGGTTGAAAAAGTTCGAGTAACAGTCTATCATATCGTAGAGTATCTGTTAGTTGTTATGCATCGAACAATTTGACTTTCCTGTTGTTGTTTAAGGAAATTTGTTTGTTGCTGCTGCTCTTGTTGCTGTTGTTGATGCTGTTTGCTTTTCATTTCCGGCCACGTCGACAAATCACAAACAACCTAAAAGGATATAATCTAGAGCAAAACTGTTTCCTTGGCCACACTATCGTCGCTGCGGTGTCCTTATCTTTCATTGTGCAAATTTCTCTTTTCTTACTCTCATGTTTATTTGGATAAATAATTTGTGAAACATTTTTCGTTTTTCATTGTGTGTGTTTGCTTAATGGCCTTTATAGTGGTCGGCACTTTGTCAACGCCTAACTGGTCGAGTCACGCAAAGCAAATGAAGAAAAATCACTCAAATTTTGTCTCTCACGTGGGCAAATACAATTTTTTTTCTATGAACATTCTAATTCCGATTCCAATGCCCAACTCCCACACAATTGCACAATGCTAATTGGATGACCAAATGTTTGTCGATTCCACTTGTCATCATTGATGTCTCACTTAGAACGTTGCTGTTGCCACTGTCGTTGTGCGGCAGCAGTTGGTTTTGAGCCGCGCTGCAGATATGTGTGAAACGAGAAGTATAATCGTAAGCTTCGTACTGTTGGCTCTAGGCGCCAGTTATGGCGTCGCAGCTACACAAAATCTCACAGCATTTTTGTCGCACCGCCAGAGGCGTGGCCTTATTTATCAGAATAGTGGATCTATTAAGTTCAGTATTGGACCATCGTTGCCAATCCCTTTGGGCGATCCTGTGACGTTTCGCTCTTTCGTGCTCTCCTTCACTTTGCAGGGTGGCACCTACCGTCTGCCGACAGCGCCAATTTGGCCATGGGACAAATGGGAGAGCACTTTTGCCAGATCCCTGCAACAAATGAGACGCAACATTGAGAGGCATACGGCAGGCGGTGGTGTAAGATATGCGGACGATGCACGACAATTGGTATATACGGCCCTCGAGGAGTACATGGGCAGAAGTAACAATAATATGCTTGTGGGCAAGCAATGCCTGCTGCGCTCCATATGTGAAAATGCTCAGGTTCATCATCATATTGGCATCATCTCCGAAATACTCAACATTGTTCTAAGGTGAGCAAACAATTTCCACCTGTGTACCTGTGAAGGTAAAGTCAAGTTGCAACGTGGCATTTACTCTTTTGCACTCTTTTGTAGTCCGGGTAAAGCGGATTTGGATAACTGCTATCATGATGCCTTTGCTGCTGGGCAGGCTGGTGCTAATTGCTTGGCCATATATCAGAACTGTCCACGTGGCCTTAACTTCCTGGACGAGCTGTTGATTTTGGAGCGCAACTGAGATTTGATTGATTGGATTTTCGTTATGGTTTGATGCATTTGGCAAACAATAAAGTTTCAAACTTCCAAATCAAAGTGCATGTCTAATGCTTGTTGTTCTTGTCGCTGAGGTTGTTGTTGTTGTTTTTGTGGCTGTTGCATAATTTGCAAGTCTGTCAAAGGAGAACGCAGCTAGCATGTGCGGCATGTGCATGTGGCAGGAAGCGGCATTAAGGGAGGCTGCACAAACAAACGCATTCTAAGCACACAAACACACACACACAACTAAGCAAACATAAACGTTTACACGCAACCTTGTTTTCATGAAAAAGAAGCTTATAAACTAAATCGAATATTTGTTCATCATATATATTTGTATATTTGCAATGTACGTTTGCCCGCATAAACGTTGCTGCCACAGGATTGTTAACTATTGCAATGCGGCAGCAGAAGCTCAAATACCGCAAAGTTGCACAATTGAAACGCCTGACTTTGCCCTTGCTTTGCTGCGCCCGCACTTTGTACAGCACCCCATTAACATTCATCTCCACCCCCCAACCCACCCTCCCCACTGTCGTGTTCTGTCCGACCATCAGCTCGACGTTGTTCACGTTGTCATAATCGCATTTGAATTAGCTGTGCATACAAAAACGACAAGCGATTGCGTTACAGGGCGCCTCATTCGCATTCCTCTACGTGAATGCATTCCACTTATTCAAGGCGTAACACCCTGTCGGTGTTTAGCCACCTGGCAAGCCTAATGTGCCACTTAAGACGCATTTATTGTCTTTCTGTTGTCGTAGCTTTTATCTTTGTTGTTGTTGTTGTTGTTGGTGGTGGTGCTGATGGTGCAGCTGCATTTCCATTTAATTGACGCCATTGTTGACAAAATGGCGGTCGCATACTCGCTGCACTCCAACAGCTCTCTCTCTCTCTCTCTCTCGCTTTACCTCCTCTATGACAGCCAAAGCCACAAGCCATTAATGTTACGGCAACATTTAAAGGCAACCAAGTGGAGAGGGGAGCTGTGGCATGTGCATTCACTGAAATCAGTTTGCATTAAAGTTTAAAGTTTGAAAGCGCCTTAAATGCCATTTGGTGTTATTAAAGTTCTGTTCGTAACACCACTTGCACAAAACTATTCACATAAAAGTTTTAATCAAATATTTAATAGAAGTTTTCATTTAAACCAGCTTAGCCCGCTAAGCCAAGTTTTAGTAGTTAACATCCACAGCTAGTGCATCCAGGACACTTTCACCTTGAGCACAGCCATAAAATTGCTGCAGGCAATCCACACCAGCCAAACCCGCAGCATGGGCTGCCCTGTAGATTTGTCCAAGTCGTGCCTTGCCAGGTCTGCCAACGGAAAAGGCGTATAACTAAGCTATAGATGTTTGGATTCTTTTCACTTACGTAAGCAGCACATTTAGTAACTCGGACATAATGCCCACATGATGATGTATTTGCGCATTCTCACACATTGCACGCAACAAACACTGGCGACCACGACCCGCAACGCCACTCGCATTGTCCATGTAATGCTCCAATGCCGTATAGGCAAATAGGCGTGTGTCATCCTCATGCGACGCGTCCAGTTGTCGTATCTTTTCCTTTAACGATCTGGCAAATATGGTCTCCCATTTGTCCCACGGATACAGGGGCTCCGAGGGCATTGAATATGCACCAAAGTGTAGTATATAAAAGTTGACCAGAGTCGCCAGACGACAGGATCCGCCAGTTGAATGCCCATGACGGGACCAACCACTAACCGAATAGTTGCTCCATTCGGGTAAACCAGTTGATGCCGTTTTTGTCGAGCGTGTAAATATGCCGTTAGATTCTGTTTGGGACCAATAACATCGTAGGACGCGCTTAACAAGTCCACCAGGCAAACGAATAGCATCAACTGACTTATTATTGTATGCATCACAACTTGTTTTGGCCAACGACTGTAAGTGTACAAAAATCTGAAAGAATGATCGTTGAAAATAAACGAGCGTTGATTTACTGCTCGACATAAAACGAAATAAATATTTACGCACCTAATTAGCATTTAATTTGGGTTATAGAGTCATCAACTTACCATCGCATATCGATCGAGTTGAATACAACGGGCCACTCAACTCATAAATAACATTAATTACTTGTTCAAACAACTAAGTTGTAGCTTTTCATGTTTTTTTTTCAAGAGGTTTCTAAACATATTTAAACAGCGCGCTCAACACGCAGGTCTGCCAACCTTATAGAAAAATATCAACACTCAAGTGAATGGCAGTGTTTACTTTCAATGCAGCACAATGTTTAAGTGAGACCCTTCTTTGCGCTTAAAAACACCCAGCTGAAGATTTGGTAACACTCCGTTGCACAAGCATTAAATTTTACAGACAAAACAGAAAGAAGGGTCACACTAGAGTATTGTGCATTTCAGAACAATTTTACAAACATCTGTTTAAAAATTAATTAGAAATATGAGCAACGAATCGGCAAAAGCCCAAATCTCTCAAGAGAAGATTGTTGCTCAGTTCCAACAACTTCGCAACGAACAAAGAAATTTGGCTAACAGCCTCAATACTCTAGAAATGGATCTGCGCGAACACAAGTGAGTCAGAAGGGGCCGCTAAACCTAACCTACAAAAAATAAACAACTAATTGTCACTATTTATTTGGTTTTGCAAAGAACTGTGATAGAAACACTCAATTCGGCGGATCCGGAACGCAAATGCTTTCGTCTAATTGGTGGTGTGCTGTGCGAACGGACCGTAAAAGAAGTCTTGCCACAACTAGTGGAAAACAAGGACTTTATAGCGAAAACCATTACAATGGTCACAGAGGATCTAAGTAAAAAGGGAGTAGAACTCAACAAATTCAAGGAGGAGCACAATATCAAAATTCGCGGCGAGCAAATTGGCACCGAGGCCACAAAGGCTTCTGAGACTGAAAGTGGCAGCAAAGCGGAAATCCGCAACGTGCTAGTGTCCAACTAACCCGAATAGTGAATGCCAAACAGCAAAATAAAAAATAAAGCGTATTTATTGTGTCCATTGAGATGGTTCATTGTGTTGCGGCACTATAATAATGCATTGATTATGATTCTAATGTTATATGTAATTTTAGCTATAAGGCGCAGTTCCACACACAATCGCCATTCATTCAACAACTTATAAAACTCACCCAATCAAACACACACAAAAAAAAAAAAAACAACACGATCCGTCGGCCCAGAATTAAAACGAAAATCAGATAATATGGATGCACAAGCTGCGTAATTTTATTGACGTTGAAAGTCGCGCTTGCCGCCTGACTTGCTCAGCAGGCGTACATTTGTGATACAGATGTCGTGGGAGACAGCCTTGCACATGTCGTAGACGGTGAGCGCGGCAACGGAGACGGCGGTTAGGGCTTCCATTTCGACACCAGTCTGTCCGTTGCAGCGCACAGTGGCCACCAGATGCACACATTGCTCCTGCTCTTGCAGCGCGGCTTGCACACGAACCGAGGACAATGCAATATTGTGGCACAATGGTATCAGTTGGGATGTTTGCTTAGCGCCCATAATGCCGGCTAACTGGGCTACGCTAAGCACATCACCCTTGGCAAGCTCATTGGCTGCTATGAGCTTGGTTATGTGCTGACCAACTTGCACGGTGGCCTCTGCGCTGGCTGTTCTCGTGGTTTGAGCCTTGTTCGCGACATCAACCATTTGTGCCTTGCCCTGGGCATTGATGTGCGTCAAAACGGTGCAGTTGCGCAGCTGTAAGCGCTGTACTTGATGAGAATGAAGTATGGTCCTGCCGCTGCTGATGATTATGCCTGCAAGCAAACAGTTTTTGGGGGAATGTTGTACTCTAGACTAGCCGCCTATGAGTATCATTGGGCGATTCTCCATTTGCGACAAATTCAGCATGCCTGCGTAGGATAAACGCGCCCATTAATACAGACAACTCAGGAGGAATATGAAAAAGTTGAACTCACCTGCATGTTGACGCTTCTTGCGCTGCACGGCAGCGCCTATCAGCTCAACTAGCTGCTCCTCTGTGGTGCCATCATCGCGCATGGCATCACGCAAAGAGTACTCCTTGTTGCCAAATAGGCAAACCTTTATATTGCCATCAGCTGTCAAGCGTAAGCGATTGCAGGTGCCACAAAAGTGTTCTGTCATTGAGGTAATAAAGCCCAGTTGGCCAGCAAAGCCAGGAACTGCATATGCCTTGGATGTATCATTCGGACCATTGGGCAGTGCCTGAAAGTCAGGCCAACGCTTGCGTATAATCTCCAATGTTTCCTTGTAAGAAATCAAGCGTTCCGTGTGCCATTTGTTGCCCGAGAACGGCATGTACTCGATGAAGCGCACATCGACGGGTCGGTCGCGCGTAAACTCCACAAAGTCGCATATCTCATCCTCGTTAAAGTTACGCATCAATACGCAGTTGACCTATCAGAGAGTTATGTAGCTAAACTAGAGATAAAGCTTTTATTATAATTAAATAGTCGCACCTTTGGTCGATAGCCTAGTTGTATGGCCAGATCGATGCCCGCTATGACTCGCTCCCAGCCCTTGCGTCGAGTTATCTGTTCGAACCGGTCCTTGCGTAGCGTGTCCAAGCTGATATTGAGCGAATCCAGGCCAGCACGCTGCAGTGGCAGCAATAAGCGTGTCAGCACCAGGGCATTTGTTGTAATGCCAACGTTTTCGAGTTGATGCAGTGCCTTCAACTTTGCCACAATTTCGACAATGTCACGACGAACAGTCGGTTCACCACCAGTCAAGCGAATCTTGCGCACACCCTGCTCCACAAAGATGCGAGCTAGACGCAGTATCTCCTCCGTTGTTAGCAGCTGGGACTTGGGCTGGAGTGGCACACCCTCAGCGGGCATGCAATATTCACCTATAAAAAGGAGTATGTGAATTTCACCATTAGAACTTTATTGCTTATCTTTCAAGGTTCTAGAATTTATAGATAACATTAATTGGATTGTTGAAACAGCGAAATAGTTGTGGCAGGAAACTTACAGCGTAAATTGCAGCGCTCAGTGAGCGAAATTCTCAAGTATGTGTGATGACGTCCAAAACTGTCCGTTAAAGGTGACGTTGCTTTAATAGATTTGGGCATTTGGCTCTAAAAGGTAACAGTTGAATGAAGCTTATCAAATTATTGAAATGATATATTTACCGGTGTTGCTTTCGCTTCCATTAGACTGTCGACATTCTCAATATTGGGCTGTACACCTGTTGGCTCCAGTTTTGTTGCTGTTGCCAGTTTGTGAAGTTGTGAACCGGTTGCCATTCCAGCAACTGGCGTTGTCAACGTTTGACGGAGCTGGGCGGTGCATTGGAGCAGCAACAGATTTGCACTTTTAACTACGAATCTCATTTTGATAGATGTTCTTTGGCCTATTTAAAATGATATTAACACGCAAGGGTGATTACAAAACCTACAATTTTTTAGGGGGAAGTGCTTACAATACCTGCTGTGCCATCAAAAATTTAAAAAAGACAGCTTGAAGCTTGATAAGCAATTAATTAAACTCGGCAAAAGTGCTTACCTCACGCTTGCACTTGTAATTCAACTTGTTGCTGCTGCTGTTATCGAAATGTTCCGTGTGTGTACCAGCAACTGGCAGTGTTGTTTATAAACTGAACGGTAAGATAGATCGTAAGGGATATGTTAGCTAGAGCTTTAATCAAAAGCTTTTGTACACACACACCGACATAGATAAGTGTTCGTGTGGGACAAAAATACTGAATGGGCAATTATAGTATTTGCCACCGTAACGGTAATAGCGGCTGCTTCGAGATACTTTGTAAATAAATATCAAAATATATATAACTAAAAACTAATTTTATTTAATTTTTTATGGCAAATTCAATTATAATATTGACAGATCTTACTTAAAGGTTAAAAAAATAACAAAAACAAATAGCAGAATTAAATTTACAACGTTAACAAAATATCAAATGATCGAAATTTAAAATACATTACGACTTCGCTTAACGCAACCCACAAAACTCCTCAATAATTGCAACACCAGAACTGTTAATGCAAATTAAAACAAAAACACATTGTGTGTCAGCTCCGACGCACGACTGGAGTTTACTCTTTTTCGGCCTAACATAACGGACTTCTCTAATAAGAGAATGAACAAACGAATATTGTGCACCCTAATATTGTGGATGTGTAGTTCAATGACCTATTTTTATTTTCTCAATTTTTAGCTTTGCGCCAACTTATGCTTATCAAAATATGCAATGATTGCAAATACATTGCTCGTTGCAAAAACAAAATGTATTTTAATTTAAATACCAGTCCAACAGTTCATAGGATCGTGAAATCAGGCATTTAAATCGTTTTTCAAATTTATATCGCTAATTTTGAACTCACAAATTAATATTTGTGGCTGATGCCATGAAATATAAATTCGCAAGGGTTTTGATATTAATTTTTTCAGCTCCCCCTTACACTACGCCACTGTGGCAGCCTTTGATAAACTCAGATATTCACTCTCTCAGAAACACTCTCTTGACATACATATTTTTCATCTCGATTCTTTTCGACACTCAGTCTTTTGCCTGCTTCATTGCTGTTTGGTTCGTCGCTGATCCGCAAGATACATAGTTGTTTACAATAAACAATCACTCCTTCCCGGCACCATTGCGATTCGTTTATTTAAAAATTGTATATAAACATGCATAGATTGCGTTTTTGGAATCTTAAGCGGGTCTCGCTAGTGCTCAGCGTTGTCCTTTTGTTGTATGTCTTTGTTTTCTCCGCCGGGTATAACAAATATCAAATTGACGGCGTTATCGGCAATTCAAAACCGGAAGCTGTTTGGGAATATGTGGCGGACTTTAACAAAATGCGCCTGCTGAATCCAACGATGTTAGTATGCTAATATATTTCAGATAGCAACAACTGACTTCAATTATTGTTGATTTTTTAAGCATAAATTTCAAGATTCTAAACGATCAGGGCCACGCCCACGACTGGCGCTACACGGTGCAGTACACGGAACGCCTGTCGCACTGGCCGCACTGGCTAAACAAGGCTACCGCCAAATATGTTGTGACCAAGACAATGCCGGGTGTTCATCCGCAAGCGTGGGCCATCCAATCGAACCACGAAACCTGCTTCTTTAGCGGATTCTATTGCTGTAAGTTCTCGAACGTGTTTAAAATTCAAAATTTTTAATATGCATACTACATATGTTTCTTATAGTGCACTCACTGAGCGAATTTAGCTTTAGTGCGCTAGGCACCGATACGTATGCGAATGAGAGGATCCAATATCAGTGCCCGCCGCTTTTAGGCAGCGCCTGTCGCAGAGAGCTAGAGTTCCAGCGTCGTGCCGTTATGCACAATCTGACGCACATATTCAAGAGAACATAGTAAAATAAAAGTATTTTGTTCCACTTCAATATTATATCATATACATATATATTTGCGTATATTTTTTCACATTCAGACGATTTAAAAATCCATTTTGTTTGTAAAAAAAATAATTAAAGATTGATATTCAACTAAATTTACTAAATTTGTTGCTAAATGCTTACTTGTAACAAAACAATTAAAATACATAGACAAATATGTATTTATGTATGATTATCAAATAGACAATTTATGAACAACATTTAAACTACTATCAGTAGACACTTTACTATATTATGAGCCCAATATGGTTGGGCTTGCCTCTATATTTTTTCCATGGTGGTCAACTTTTCATTAAGTTACTTAATATACGATAAGTTATCAGTAAGTAGTATCTCTTACAATTTGATGGCGTATACAATGAATTTTTTTAGATATTTTGAAAACTTTTTGTCAAATAAAAAGTTGATTTCATTAACTGGCGAATGTGAAATACAGACAATAGTTCGGAAATTTTGGCAAATTGTCTTAACACGACTCACTGCATATAGTCTTTGATATTTTCGAGTCTTTTTTGTTAGATCACGATTTTTAACATCATTAATGATCACTTGTTGAGATCTAGTCGCTTTCGTTTTCCAGCTCCACCACTGCGAGATGCACGAGCGTTGGCTGCTTTCTCCGGCGGCACCACAGGTGTGGTGGGCACGCTTTGGGATTCCACGGCAGTAGCAGCTGCTGTTGTGCCAAACCAACGCGTCAGCTTTGTTGATTGTGTGGATTTGTTGGCTTTGGGTGACTTGCGCAGCGCATGGCTGGTTTGAGTGCGTTGACAAGCATCGTCAGGCGTGGCACCAGAGCTAATCAAATAATTTGTAATTTTGTTGCGTTGTAGCTGCGACACAGGCGACACATGCCCGGTGGAGGTGAGACGCAGACGACTACCGAATTCACCATTATTGGTTATTTCAAAGATGTCATCGTCTAGCACCGAGAAGCGCCTTTGGGTCAACTGTTCTTTTGGGCTAGGCAATTTTGGCAGTATTTGGACGCTTGGTTTGATGGCATCACTTCTGTTTGGCTCAAAAATGTTCTCTAAGATGTCCAGACAAGAGCGTTCGCGTTTCTTTTTGGTCACTTTCACTGGTTGTGCATTGGATTGTTGCTGCTGCAGCTGTTTCACTTCCGAACCAAAGATTTTAAAGCCCTCGAACGGCGCGGGCTGTGCCAGCGACAGTTGCGACACATCGGAACAGTTGCTGAAGATGTCTGGCGATTTGTTGGCTGTTGCTCGCTGCTGTTGTGCCAGCAGCTGTCCAAAACTAGAGGTGCTTGGCTGCTGTTGCTTCTTGGGCGGACCTGCACGCTTTCTCTTTAATGCTTTTGTGCGTCGGCTTTGCGATTGTTTAGCAGAATGCTCCGAACTCTCATCCAGCGAGCTATTGACCATTACAACGTCTGACTGATGATTGCTGTTGGGCACAAAGGCCACCTCGGGATCACTGAAGAAATTTTGCGGAATCGGTAACATTAGTGGAGTTGTTGGCGGCGCAAGCGGTACTCGAAACTGCGCCAGCTCCAATGATCCAAGCGGTACAAGATTATCTGGTAGTTTTTGTCCGCATTGCATATACGAACAGTCGGATAAATTCGAGCCAGAGCTGAGCAGATCTGGCGTGGGAACAGGCGCGGTCATTGGACTTCTGGTGTTGGTTGGTATAGACGGCGAAGAGTTCAACATATTTTTTGTTCCGGGCGGGCGCCCTCTCGGCCTTTTTACTTTATTCTCATTTTCCTTGCTGTGCAAAGACGTAGATTTTGGACGTCCTCTTGACCTTTTGACTTGCGGCTCATGTTTCGTTGGTGTTGCCTCAGATTTTTTGGTTGTAGCTGCATTCTCATGTTTTACTCTTTGCTCCTTTTTGATCTTACTCGTCCTGGGCGTTTGATTAACTTCAGTGTTACGTTTGCGTTTGGGCGAGCTCAGTGACAAATTGCACATCATGTATTTGCTGTTCTGCCGCGATTCCGCCGAGCGTGTCAGACGTTTCATTCCACGAGTTTCTCTTCGTGGTACCACTGGTGAAACACTCTTCTCTTGCCCGTGTTTTGAGCTCGGCTCAGTCTTGGGAGTGGTGAAGGAAAGTTTTTCGTGCTGGGGCGTTTGGGTCTTGGGCGATGGCTGTTTTGCTGTCTTTTTTGCTTCGCGACCAGGCAGCTTGACCATCACAGGTGTCGTCTGGTCCGACGACACTTTGGATGCAACAGATGCAGGCTTTGAGATATTTTCCGACGGGCTTTTATGATTGGTTGGTGTTTGAAAATCTTGAACCATTTGGGGTGAGCGCATACGAGCTAGTTGAACGGTTAGTTTTCGGGCCGCAATCCTTGAAGATGATGGCCGCTCTTCGTTTTCCGATTCGCTAAGCTCTACTGGCTTTTCGTGTAACACACGTTTTGTGTATTTTCGCTTGGGTTTGGCAATTATTAATGAATCTTGTTGCGAAGTAGTGGGAGAAGTTACTATCTCACAATCATCGCTAGAAAGGAAAACCGTAAAATCGATAGGACGCGGCTTAGTAGTAAAGTTGGTAACTTCCTCTTCCGCCTCCGAATCAGACATCTCAAAAACCAATGGTTCCATGGCTATAACATCTTCACTGTTCTCCGATAACGATGTTTTCTCCGCATCCTGATGCTTTGCCGATTCTTGTTCCCCTTTTAGGCTCATCAAGGACTCAAATATTTCATTTGTGCTGCCAGTAGAGGGTGCTTCCATTGATGGCTCAACAAATGAGTCAATAATTGTGGTATGGCTATTATTTTGCCCCATCCATAGCAATAAATTGATCTTGTATTGTTCAGGCGTGACTAGAGGCAAATATGACTCGAACTGATGGCAATAGCGACGCAAGCGAAAGTCTCTGCAAGAAAACAAAAAATTATTCATACACCGAATTAACTACATGAAACGCAAGACGAAATAAAAACTACGATTTAATTAATTTAAAAATAAAAAATCTATCCAAACAGTATCATGCAATTATTTGAATATACTGCCTGGTTTTACCAACTTGATGTATTCGCCAAGAACACCTCGCTGCTTGTAGTATTCCTCTAGATCGATGCGTTTGCTAAGCACCTCCTTAACATCGGGTAAATTAAATTTGAGATTAAAGTTTCGGTAGCTCTCGTGTTGATGTTCCAGGCAACCACCCAAACGCAGCACATTGTGCAATAACTTAACATCAGACTAGTAAAATGGGAAACAATGTTTATTTATGTTTTTTTTTAAATTAAATGTTTTTCTAACTCACCGTTAAATCTACACTAGAGATCAGGATGTTAACTTTGCGCTCATATTGCTTGAGCAGCATTGATGTGCAAAAGTTGTTATTAAGCGTATAGCCACGATGGTCAACAATGACGTAGTCAAAGTTCAGCTTGCTGAGATCTCCAATGCTCCGTAGGACGCTCCATTTGCTCAAATAAACGCTATGCTCTGACTCGGTACTATCTGTAAGATTAAGCATTAATACACGCTTAAAGTTGATGCGAATTGTTATTTATAAGCAACCATTAACATCCTTTAAAACGCAAACGGGCAAATCGGTGAGAACGCCCAAGTGAAACCGCCAGCCAGCCAGCAACTGATCATCGTTTTGCAACACAATGAGCGTCTTTTTTGACGATCCAAGGCCATTTAATAATGCCACGATTGCCGCACATTTACCCAAGCCACTCTCATCGTTAAATATGCAAAACTCTTGTTTGGACAGCCGTTCATAGAGAAAACGCACAGCGTCCAGTTGAAAGCACTTTAGGTACTGCGTCGTATGGCTGGAAATGAGCACATTATCGGAGAGGCGCAGTTCCGCTGTTCGCTCAGAGACAAAATGATACATTTGCTTGGGTGAGCCTGGTTCTCGAAAAGTATTCTTCTTCTTTTTAACGGGCGTGGTGCAGCGCCAAATAAATTGCCACGAGTATGTAGAGCAATTCTAAATAAGAAAATAACACAAACATGGAAAAGGAACCAATAATCATTCTCTTGGACGTCAAGGGTCCATCGATGTAATCAGGATAGAAAACATCCACTAAGTTGTTGTTATTATTGTTGTTGTAGACGGTATGCATGTGTAGAGCAAATGCAGCAGGTAGACGAAGAAAAAAAGGCGCGTATTATGCGAGCGGTATAGCTGTGTGCCTTTGAGTCCACTACGTTGTGTTGGACACAACGTTTACACCGTTAATATCTGGCTCATATGCTTAAGGTTTTACTTAAATCACTTAATACACATTTGAAAAGTACTTTTATTAAGAGAAAGAAACTTCTTGCCCTTGTCCTGTGTCTATATCTTGAGTTTTACATCACTGCTCGTACCAGCTAGTGATCGGCGAATTTTGCAATATGTATTACATATCGATATTTGTAACTATCGCCAGTCACATTCGATTAGTTCATTGTATATCGGCATTCACACAATACATTGTTATTGTACACTTAAAGCAGAAATTCCATGTGTTTAACAACCCGATTGATAAACATATATTGCTGAAAAATGTCAGTGTTAAAGAAAAGAAAGCCGGTTATTAAAAGAAAAATTAAAGAAGATTCTCTGACTTTGATGACATTATCTCCACCTGCCAAACAAAGAATGGTGGTTACACCCTGGCGTGACACGTGCGTTTTGTTTTATTTTCATCAAGCGATGTTTTTCAATATTTAATTTTATAAACAGCACAGAGTTTAACACAGTGTACGATTGGTTGTTTTCAAAGGAGATGACAACTGCGAACCGGCGCAAGGCGCTCAGCCACATGCGAATTTGGAGCTTACGTCGAGGCAGCCTTTGCCCGGCTTCCGTGCTTGCCACTGAAGTACTAGTAGAAGCGCAGCTGGACGATAAGCAGGGCAACCCAAATATACAGATAACATATGCTAGCGCGTTTACGCGCTTTTTTAATTTTATGTCATCGATCATGCAAAGCCACAGCATGACTAGCATGTACGACACCGCACGGCAACTCGGCTTACAATCCTTTATCGTGGACTTAAGGCATCTGTGTGCTCATGGACAAGCGCTTCCACCAGCGGAAGTGCTACGTAACACGGCCGAACATTGCCTGGACTGGCTGCGTAACTTTTACTGGCTTCCTTATAGTGATACGATGAAAAACTTGCATGCGCCAGAGCTTCAGCGCAAGGATAAAGCCAAATTTGAAAAAGAGATAAGCAGTCTATTTGAAATGTACGATTTAGCATTGGAGTGCCAGCTTAAAGGTGCACAAAAGCTTAAGGAAGTCAGCAAACTGAAGCCGAGTGCGGAGTTCAATAAAATACGAGTTTACTGCTCTTCGAAAAAGCTAAAAACTACAAAAGAAATTATAAACACTGTTGTTACCGAACTGAATGCTGTAGTGAAACGTCAATCCTCGTCAATGAAAGATTTGCTAGACATATATATGTTAGGTGCTCTAAAGATGAACTATTTCCTAGGCGCGGGCCTTGCACACAGCGAGGAGGAGGAGCTCGTCATTGAATCTACACAGGGCCTATTTCGACTGCTAGCCAAACAGGGATACATTGAGAATATATTTGTAGCCTTCGTTCAACTGGCAGAGAATTCAAATGCCGATGATGGAAAGCGTCATGGTGCAAGCTATTGGGCCACAAAAATGTTACAGACTTTTGGCATGTTGAGCCGAATGAAGCGTATGTACAAGGAAGAATTGGATATGGTAAGTAACTATAGTATAGACAATCGCAATCATTAACATATTAAATTTGTTTATAGAACTCAAAACAGAAGGCAGTTGATTTCTCGACACTCAATAAACCAGGAATATCAAAAACTATGCGCAGTCTGCTTATTCACTCGGGCGTCGATCAGACGCTTACATTAGTTTTTGGCGAGTGTCCAAAAAAACGAAGTTCTTGGGTGTTTGAGCAAGAATTTCTGAAGAACAGACTAATTTCCGCAAGTAATCACTCAGTTTCCATCCTGAAAGGGTACAGTTCTTAATCATTTAAGTTAAAAAACAATTATAAATAGCTTTGTTTTTTATTTTATTTTTTTCATTAGTTTGATACCGCTTGTGGAGCCACCGTTGACTGCCAAACAGGTTGAGAACGTTATTTTAAAAATGCAAGTTATAAACGCGGGCACATCGTTAAATTCTGAAACTCAATCTAAAAACGACGGTGAAAACGACTTTGAAAACCTAGAATATGGCCTCTGGGAGCTAGATACAGGTAAACTTTGGTTTTGCATACTGTTAATTACCAAAATGTTTAACATTCATATACTTCAGACAATAAATGGACAACCTGTGCGCTGGGAGTGCTGCCCACAAAAACTTAATAAAACAAAGTATCAAATAAAAGGAATGGAAGGACTTAATTTATAAAAAACGCAATGAATATCATGTGCATTGATAACAACACAATCAATCAAAATCGTTAAAAATAGATTTGTGTGTGTCAGCTCCGACGCACGACTCGAGTTTACTCTTTTTCGGAATAACATAACGGGATTCTATAATAATAAGTGAATGGAATAGGGAATGTTGGACACACTTACAAAATGTAAGTGCTTCTGTGGATATGTAGTTCAATCAACTATTTATAATTGAAGCTATTTTTCAATTGTTAACCAAACGCCAAATTACGCTAATGAAAATATGCAATTATTGCAAATATATTGTTGAACAACATATTCTTAACAGCTTAATATGTTATAAGGGTATCCAATATTCGTCATGCGCTAGTTTTCACAAAAACGTAACGAAATTTCTTCAGTTGATTTCACTCCTCATATTTTTTGATACCGGGCTATTTATATGCAAATCGATTCTGAAGAAGTAAACTCCAAAAAATTAATTTCACTCACTCTTGCAACACAACACAACACAACGAACCAAAAACGTTACGAGCCTTCTCTGCTTCATTAATTTAAAACATTTCAATTTTTCGTTTCACAGCACTGTTATTATTAATGCTATTCAGATTTGGTTTATTTACCATTCTATGAAAGTCAACATGAATTCGAGGCGCAGCGATGCTATGCTTATGGAAATATTACACGAACGCAAAACCATAACTGGATTCTTGGATGCAGTGTTTGGTTTCTTAAAACGCAAGTAACAAAAAAAAATCTTTAAAATACATACTTCGTTCAATGAAGGTTCATTGCAATTTCTTTTTCGATATTTGCAGCACCGATTTTTATCATAATAAAAAGGATGAATCTGACAAAATCGGCTTTCCGAAAGGAATGCGTGATCAAATTCTTTACGGCGCTATGCAGCGCTATGATCCCGAGTGTTTGTTGCAATCAATGACTGCAGAGGGTGGAATCGACGACAGTGGCGAAAATGCGCCGCCAGCTATTCAAGAAGTCTCTGTTCAGACTGAAGAACATAAAGCTTCAACTAATCAAACAATTCCAAGCCTATCCATGGGCAATGTTATTCGTGTTTTTGAGCCTAGTGACTTTAAGAACGGTGCCGCTTTCAAACACCATTGCTGGTCTCAAACACTAAATGATTTGGAGATTCACATCCAACTGCCAGATGACCTAAAAACTGCCAAACAGCTGTGCGTCGATCTTAAAGCGCAGCAGATCAAAGTGAGCTGCAAAACATCACCAAAGCAGACAATCCTGGAAGGAGTGTTAAGCCAACGTATAAGACACAACGATGCCATGTGGTCTATGGAAAACGGCAGACTGCTAATATGCTGTGGTAAGCAAATCAAAACAAAGCACGAGTTATTTTTTAATCGACAGTATAAATATAGAGAAAGTTAGGGAGCGCTGGTGGGAACGTCTTTTCGATGGTGACGATGACATCGATATAAAAAAATTGGACTGCGAACGCTACATAGACGAACTGCCGCAGGACTCACAGGTGGCTATCGAAAAGCTGCGAGTGCAACAAATGGCAGCGGACCAGCAACAAAACACTTTCCAGTCAACAGATCCAGTACAAGCGAAGACTTTAGATCGTTTGCGAACAGCGTGGAATGCCGAGGGCTCACCATTTAAAGGACAACCGTTTGATCCATCGGTGGTACGAATGAGTTAGTCATTTATTAGATACATAAATAAAACTGATGAGAAAATACAAAACGCATGTTATTATAATTAAGTTCTGGGTGCAAAGGCGTATAGCTTAAAGTCCTTAGTGAGCCTTCAATTCTTGTTTTTTGAGCTGCAGTTGTTTCTTTTGGTAAGCGACATCTGTCTCATCAGTGGACCAAGCAACGTACATATATGTTGTAAGCAGCACGGCAAGCAGAAGTCGATCAAAGCTCATCACATTGGTCACAAACAGAATAAGAGTCAGTCCTATAAATGATGGATGACGCATATGATTGTAGAGATGGCGCAGCTCCAGGGACTTATAGGCAATAGGTTCCAAGTAGTTATGCATATCGTAGTAAGCTTGCTTGATGCCAAGCAATTCCCCCAAGTCCATTATGAAGCAGCCACCGTAAATAACAGTCCAACATACGGCATGCGTGATCACAAAGGCCCACCAAAGTGGTGCGCTTTCATCTACGTTGACCTGCCACAACACAATCGTTTGAGCAGGCAGCCAGTTTTGCAGCAAATACTAAACAAATCGTGTCAATATTTTGAGAATAGTAAAATAAACAAAACCAAGGCTAACGCTTACATGTAAACAAAGCGATGACGTCAGTGCATAAATAGTTCGCTCTGCGGAAGCCAAATGCAATTTGCGTAAGACATTTTTCACCAAAGCTGACTTAAGGAAACTGTGCTGGAATATAAAGCCAAGCACATAGAGGGTGTCTAATACAATTGGCCCATAGGCGGTTTCCAAACGAGATTTGTTGTCCAAAAGATTAAAGATCCAGGTGTGCGCTTTCGATATGGATCGCGGCTTGGAGAGAAACAGCGTCAATTTGCTGACCACATAAATAGTATATCCAAATGTGGCTAGTGAGGCTAGCAGCACAATAATTTTTGCAATTGATGGCATCTTTTTTGTTTTGCGTTTTTTTTCTTTTTATGTCAACAAACTATAAATAACGACAACTTAATACAACTAGCACCAAACAACACTGTGGTGTTGGCTAACACTAAGAAATTGAGTATGAAGGGTCACCCTCGAAACTAAACCAGCTGTTTGTTTATGTTTTTAAGTGACTGGCAAAATTGGCTTCGAAACTGACGTCAACACTTATTAACCAATTCATGACTCTATTTAAGTAATTGTTGAATATGTTTACGCTGTGGACGCTAATCGAAGCCTCATTGCTCTGCCTCAATGCAGTTTGCATATTGCACGAAGAGCGTTTCTTAGCTAAGTGTGAGTTTGACAAGTTAAAGCTGTATACACAAAAACTTGACACATTCCATTTACAGTTGGCTGGGGCCGACAAGCCGGACAGCAAGATTTTGGATCACCCAGTGCCAAGGATCAAATTTTAAATCTTATTCGCTCTATTCGCACCGTTGCTAAAAGTAAGTGGAGTATCACAAAACAAAAATGAAATTACTAACACGTGTCCCATTTTTGCATTTTACAGTACCTCTGATATTTCTAAATGTAATTGCAATTATATTTAAGCTTTTACTTGGATAATAATTAAAATCTATTGTAATAAATGTACTAGTAATTTTTTCATAGAAATCACAAGTATTATCCTAGTGTCTGTTGATTAGATTTCCGCTGGAGCACACACTTGACCCGGTTTTCCAAAGCTATGCTATATGCATCCAACTTATAGGCCGCCGCTTCCAGCTTGTCCACTGTATCCGAAATCTCATCGATTTGATGCATTAGAGGTGCCAGCTGTTGGAACTTGTCACACAGCTCGTTGGTGGACACGTTCAGGTTTTCAGCTATTTGTCGCATGTCTTTGTATTTGGCAATAGTTGCCTTGTTCATATCCTCTAGAAGCTTGTAATCCTCAATTGGCGCATTCAGCTCTTGCGTTATATAGTCTTCTGTTTTTTGGAACATCTTTGTGGCCAACTTACTTAGATTGGGATCATGTGAGTGTGCCAATGCCTCGAAACTAGATGTCGACGTCGACAGAGTTGGCCCACGCATCGGTGAGTCAAGCATGGGATTGTGATCTTGATTTCTTACTTGAGCTGCGCTAGCGCTTGTAGTTGGTTGGTCTTTTTCCATTTTTGTACACCACTTGTTCTAAACAAATATTAAAGGCGAAAATAATAACAGCTGTTGTCACCGTGTTACAGTGAATAGTTGCTGTTTAAGCATTGGGAATGGTAAATACTTGTGTACCATTGTGAACTAAAATAAAGTGGCGCTAAGACAGTTTGTATCACATTAACAAGAACAGTGCAATTTTGTCTGTTTGAACGACAAGAACATTTAAATGTCGCAACATAATGAGGAGTATAAACTCAAGCATCTTTTCGATGGTGGCGCATGGAATGTATATGAGCCAGATGTCTTAAATCTTGGTGTAGGGGCTCCAGGCACTGATTTATTGGAACCCTGCTGTGATATTTTTCAGCAGGCTACAGCTCATACATTGGTAAGTGCTTATCAGCTATTATCATTAAATTCCATATGAAACGATAGTACAATTTTTTTCCAACTAGAAACATGAAAAAGCACACAACAATTCGTTGATTTTTCAATATGGACCAACTAGCGGAAATTATGAAGTACGCAATGAAATTGCTCAGTATTTTAGCAACAAGTACGATAGTTCCGTTAAATGGTAATCACTTAAATTTAACTAATGTTTGCATGTTAATGAATATATTGACTTTTAGCGAAGATTTGCTGATCACAACTGGTGCCTCGCAAGGCTTGCAGTTTGTGCTTTCTACACTTATTGACTTCAACGGGTACATCTTTGTGGATGAGTTCACATATATGATTGCGTTGGACTGTATGAAGCATTTTACGAGCCTAAAGATTATTCCACTTAAACTAAATGACGATGGCGTTGACCTAAATGATCTGGAGGTGAAGGTGAGAGAACGGCAATTCAAATCAGAAAGCAAAGCGTTTTGGGCCATTTATTTTACGATACCCACATATCATAATCCCACTGGCATCTTGTTCTCGCCATGTATGTAGTAAACAGTTGGAGACATTGTCATCTTATCTTACCATTTGTATAAACTTGTGTTACAGCTGTTTGTCGTGGAATTGTGCAGCTGGCACGCAAATACGACTTTTTAGTGCTGTGCGACGATGTATATAATATACTAAACTATGGCGAAAAACCTTTGCATTCGCGTCTTTTCTCCTATGACGCACGTACAGATGCGGATTTTGTTGGAAATGTCATATCCAATGGCAGCTTTTCAAAAATCATTGGACCAGGTGTGCGCTTAGGATGGCTTGAGGTGCCACCACGCATTAAGCCGCAGCTTGAAAGCAGTGGCTTTCTTAACAGCGGTGGCTGCTTCAACAACTACACTGCCGGAATTCTGGGCAGTCTATTTGAGTTGCAGTTGGCTCAACCTCACATTCAACGCTTGTATACGGCGTACCAGGATCGAATGTTGGCCGCTTCAGCAGTACTTGAGGCTGAGCTGCCCAATGGCTGTCATTTTTTGGCACCTAGAGGCGGCTACTTTTTATGGATACGTTTACCCGATCACCTGGATGCGCGCGAGTTTCTTGCTTACAGCTTGCAGCATGAGAAGATATCGTTTATAGCTGGTACGCGTTTTGCTTTGGAAGATGGCAAAGGTAAGCAGTTTTTCCGTTTGTCAATAGCTTTTCACGGAAAGGCGAAAATTGTTGATGGCATCAGGCGTCTTTGCCTGGCTTTAAAAGCCTATATGAAAACTGTAAAAATATGATTTTTTTGTGATTTTATAGTATGGCAAAATCGTTTTTTATTGTTTATGGTTTGCTGTTGTTATTTGTTATCGTATGTTTAATAACGCTTATAAAGTAACGACTTAGAGCTTAATCTATACAGTTGTTTTAAATTATGATTAAATCATTAAATATGTGTATCTAACAATTTTTGGGCACAGTGCTTAAAAATATCACAAATTTGATAAATTTATACAAATATTCAAGATAAGCTTCATAAAAGAGTAGTTTAAACATGCATCCCCTTGTCTTGGCCCCCCCCATATAGTCTAGTTTTGTTTAGCCCATTTGTAATGCGTGTTCAGATTGACCGATTTCGTATTGCATAAAATGTGCATAATACTTTGCTTTTACAACAATTGGAATGTGTTGCGGCAAATTCGAGAAGAAAAAAGAACTTATTCTATGAACAAAAACGATTGGAAATAATAAAAATTACTCTGTAAATGTAAGGACAATTTCCTTGAGAGAGGTATACGTGCCAATAACCAGACCAAGAATGCCCACGATTATCAGCACAAAGTTGCCTGTAAATAATGGTATTTTTTTAGCAATTTCATTTTGATATGTGTTGTGACTAAATACTCACTTAATAACAGCCAGACTTTGCTGATACCTTTCGTGTGGTACCAATGTGTGCATATTTGAATCAAAGCTGGAAACGCAAGTCCCAGAGCAGATAAGCATAAGGCGCCAAAAAGCGAAATGAAAAGCTCCAGGTTGGGTATAGCAACGGCCAGTAGAACTACAAAAACCAAAATGTGATATTGAGACCTGTTTTGGAATCCTTAAGCTTTTGCTACTTACAAGTTACAAGCACAAGACCTGTGCGTACTGCATACTCCCAGAATAGCTTATTGCGCTGTGGGCCCAGTTTCTTGCCAACATATTCATTCCAGGTGATGTCAATAGCAACGTAGCAAGCCAGACCGTGTGTGATGTAGATGGCAAACGCCAGCATTCCCTTAACACAAAGCGCAGCACTAAAAGACATAGGTAAGCAAACATTAGTTAGTTATATTAACAAGCAATAATCAAAGTTAACTTACATTTCATGTTCTGGCAGATTAAGTGTAATGGATCCCAGCACACTGGCACCATAGTTGAGGTAACCAAATAAGCCCATGCCCACATACAGGAACACAATCAATATCATTGACACATTCAGAACGCCACAGGAACCGCCAAACTTGCTAGGAGTTTTCATCTCATTCTCAAGTGGTAAAATAACGCCAATGGCCTCCAATGCGAACAAAACCGTTCCAAAGAATAGTGGAAAGTTTTCCAATTTGCCAATGGCATCCTTGCCTTCAGTTGAAACGGGTTCACGGAATATATAGTAGCAAATGATTGCAAAGGACACCAAAGTTATAAAATTGGCCAGCGTGGAGAATGGTGCTAGATACTTAAGCTGCCGCACCCAGTTAATTAGTATCAGCGGTATCAATATGATAATCATGCACAAACGCACATCTACATTCGTCTCATAGACGGCATCAACAATGGACTTGATGTTGGACGCAACAAACACCACATAGACACAGCATGTGCCCAGTTGGTAGATAAGCAAGAATACATTCACTACCGTGCCAATGTACGGTGCACAGGCTTTAAAGAACGAGGGACCTTCGCTTAGCGCTGACTCTGCCACGCCTGTATAGTTCATACTGGGCACCTTCTTGCGCCGGCACAGTTCAAACTCAGCCTTGACCAACTGATGTATGCAGTACGTGCATATGAAACCAATCACAATGGTGCCTATGGCGCCTGTTACGTAACCAGAATTCCGAAAGGCATTTGGCATAGCCAGAATACCCGTGCCCAGAGATCCTTTAAGCAGGTGGAATAGTGTTTCGGAGTTCCTATTGATATAAGAGAGGATTGAGCTATTGCTTGCGATTGACTGTCTGGGCTGTACTTACGTTGTGGGATGTGGCACCTCTCGATGGTCGTAGGGATTGTAGTCGGGATCTTTGATTGCCTTGTTGTTATTGCCACCCTTCTCCGCCAACTCAAGCGAGTATTTGTTGCTACTCTGCTGCTTGATATTGTCGACATGTTCGCCGACAAACGCCGGATTGCTGTGGCCATTTTTACTCATTGCTGCCAAAGAGTTAAATAGAGAGAGAAACTAAAGTTTCCAGCGTAATTTCACTTGTAATGGGATATATAAATCACAAAGGCTAGTCTCGTTGTGACCATTCCGCATTTACATTAGCTAATTGCTTGACACTATCTATAGAGATCACGAACTATCTAAGCGCAACAAATGCAGCTGAAAATAGTCTGACATATTTCTAAATTAATAACAGAGCCAGGCACAATGTCAAGTTCAGTGCGAGCAAATCGTTGCCCCCGCCGTCAGATGAGCCATATGAAGCCACACACGGCATACATTGTGTGGTGTATGCTTTCAAGGTATGTCTGAGTGTGTGTGTGTGTGTGTCGCTAACAAATTGTCGGGCATGAAACGTGCTAACATTTTGTAATTGCAGCCAATTTTACTGTCACTTGTAAATGGCTTTGGACTAAACATTTGTTGTGATTTGATGTGGCTATTTAGTGTTAGTTACCGTTACCCCTTTTACAAGTCAAGATATAATTGCTTTTTTTTTTTTGTTGTTTTTTTTTGCACATCCAGAGACAAACAACAATTGTCTATATTTTAATTAAACAATATATATAAGTGTATATATGCGAGATGCACAATATAACCCACTTGATCCCAACTAAGATAATCAACCACTTGGTTTCTAATTCCCAAAAGTCGGGAAATAGATATTTGACAAATCAAAGCAAAGGGACGATTTTGGACTTTGTTGAGCAATTAGTTACATACTTATGTGTACAAGTCGAGTTATTTATATCCGCATAGGCAGTAAATATATGAAATATACCAAGATTATTAATTATTCAATTATAAATATGTATAAAAAAGTTACATAGATGTATTTAAAACTCAAGCTGAAGGTCAGGCGATTAATCGACGAGTAAATTTTTATTCAATTAAACAACGATTTGTAGTAGGGCCACATTTCACACACCCACATTCTAACGGAACTAAAACTGATGCATATTTAATCTCAAGTACAGCTGGTTTTATTTTTGGCTCAAGACAATGATAAAGTATTTAAAAACCCGGTATTTGATGTACGGAAGTCATTAATATAGGTAAATGACTTTTCGTTGACTGCTTTGGTATGCGTATGTTTTTATATGTATGTCGTAAATGTAGCTAATGCAAAGTATGATACAACAACTAACCAACTATTGAAAACGTGATGGAAAATTTTTGGAAAACCTATTAGCTTCTAAGAACTTTCTAATTCACACATACATACTCTGGATGGCTTACGGACAAAGCATATCATTAAAGATCATAACTTTAAAGTGGTTTGTTTACTTTGTATTTTGCCTACTACGGTACCAAAACAACTAACTTTTTTCTATTTGTTGTACCAAATTTGCGTACAACAAAATTCGCAGAGATACTTCAGATAATTTATTCTACAGTAATTTATGCGAATCTTAAATAAAATAAAGCAAAAAGAAAACTCCATAGTTTGTTTTGTTAATGAACTGCAACCGGTTCAAACTGGATGCGTTGTTGTCACGCGCACCGAACCTTTAGGCCTTTTAAAAAAGAGACACAAGTAAAACTTGTATGCCTGCCAAAGACATTATAATGTTTAATAAATTCCATATGACAGAGCACAAATCAAATGTGATTTTGACTTAATGCCCAATAATTTCAAATGCAAATTTGTATCCGCATCAATTTATAAAAGAAATAAATATTGAGTGTATTTACTTCTATTGAGCACGTGAAATAAAATATTAAAAAAAAAACACAAAAACGATTGACAAAACAAAAAAAAACGCGATCGGCACGCGACAAATGTTTTGATTTTTTTTTTAATAGACTCACTTCGATGACTGATCAAAGAGGACTGGGGCGAGTTCAATGTACCAGGTGCTATTATTATTATTATTTGTGATTGGAATTCAAAAGCCATTCGTCAGCGCCGTGCCCGCAAAATCAATTGGCTATGTTGATGACGACTTGGCGTCTTTGACAACTGCAGGCAGGTTGTGGGCGTGAAATAGTTGTTGGCCTTGCTCTGCATTGTTTCGAGGACTTTTCGTTTGAGTTAACATAACTAAAAAGTACATTTATTCTAGTCATATTTTCGAGTTACTTGGTGTCTTTGTACTTTACTTTTCAGTAAAATTTGTAATTAACAAGGTGTTTAATGTTAGCAAATAATGTTCGATGCAGCGTCAAACCATACCAAATGTCAACATCAACTGCACGTTTTGACTCACTGCTCGCTCACAAGTAATCGAGCAAATATTGAAAATTGTAATTGAATGGTAATTTGAAACACCAAGAGTCAAAATAAATATATATATCAATTCAACGCATGTACTCTTAAATACTCTTTACTTTACACAACGTAGTTAACGGACTTTTTAATTCATTTGAAAACTTTTATTAACTTTACATTTGAATATTCAGTATACATATCATTATTCTAGAAGGACAGCCAGTCACTTAATCATTCTTTTATATTTCTAAGTTTATGTAACAACTTTTTAATCACTATTATGTTGCTTTTCACCTTTAATCTCGTATATATTTTTTAAACGTTGTTTCGTTAAACAAAGCCATAAACAGTTGTCCTCGATTGTAATTTCGGTTTGTTCTATTTCTGTAGACTTGATCAATAATTTGCTTCAACATTTTCGCGCTAACTTTAAATGCAATTAATTTAGATTTACAAAAGTACTTTTCAGCTTGTTTCATTCACTCACACATCCCGCTTAATCAAAGCCCAGTCTGACAATGTGCACTGAAGCCCGACAGTGAATTTTTTTCTTAGTTTTTTTTTTGGAAATTTGCAAATGTTCTCGCACTTCCGTTGATAATTAGTCGAAACTTTTGTTGAAATAACTGCTGAGATACTATCTACAAATGAAACTTACCAATAAGCCCAAGAACAGATTGAGAAAGCCACTTAATGTCGTATCTCGAACGCTGGTTACAGCTGGTCTTTATGGTTGCGTTATAGCGGCAATTGGAATTTTCCGTGGTAGCATAAACTTGATGTTTATGGAATTTTTCCAATGTGTTGAAAAAAAGCCGAAGTCAAAACAGAAGTTGCCGCCTTGAGGCAGGTGTCAAAATGATTGAAGCCAATAGATGCGATCTATGATCTGCAGTTAACGATGTGATCGTGTTGCCCGCGCGCTAACGACTAAATCAGACCCAACGTGGGTCACCGGTTTTATGCAGTGCGCGAAATGTTGCCGTTGTCGATTGTAATGACAGCAGACTGGCAAACAACCAACCAACTAACTACTCATGAATACTCGTTCTCTCGACACCAGCATCAGCATCAGCAGCAGCATCGGCAACGGCATCAGCGGCTCGCATAAAAAATCACAGCCAGACAATATGTAACTAAATTTTTTAAGTAACGCCAATCCGCAGTACTGAATCCGCCGTAATAAATATGCGTGTGTGTACAAAAGAGAAAAGAGCGCAAATGAGTGAGTGAGAGATGAAAAACAAAGCAAAAGAATCAGATGAGATATGAAATGATATGATACATTTATTCAGATATATATATATATATATATATATATATGTATATATTTACTTTAACTACTTTGTTGATCACGTAAGCTACATTTTACTTACGGCATCCAAAGCTCAAAGCATACGTTAAAAGCTTTAAAAAATGGTCATTAAACAAACCGTTTTATGATCTCAAGCAATAAGGTAATAATGTTACTAATCAAACTGATTATATGTATCAGATAGTGTCGTAATACGACCTTACTCTAAAGTTAAGTTTCAAGTACCATTCGATACGCATTCTTAGCTATCCACATTATTGATAGCAATACAAACAAACACAGCTACAGAAACAATGCAAACAAGATGCGTGTTGCCTTCAGCTAAATTCACTCACTTTCTGTACGCTTTCCAGTCTTGGCATGCCAAAGCGCAAAAAAGTCGTTGCCAAATATTCGACAACTGCTGCAGAGTACTCGTAACTATGGCAAGACAGCATAAAGAACCAGTACAAGCTGAGGTGTAAGGTGCATTTCACTGCTACTGTGTGTATAACTAAACTTTGCTGTTCGCTCGTTTACTGTGTTGCCAAAATGTGCAATTTACATTTTTTTTTGTTTTTTAATATTTTGTTGTTGCTGCTGGGAGTGCCTTAATGCACTTTCTCAGGCATACAACCGGTTTGGGGTGAAGAGAATTTGCGGGCGCTGTGCGAAATTTCATTTACAGCTGCGGCCTTCCAATCATTTTGCATGCGTTGCGCATACGCCGTGTGTTACAGTTTCGTATATGTCCAACAACAAACAACTTCAATCCGAATATGGCAAAAAAACGCCGGCTAAACATTATTTGCCCATGCCCATGTCTAGTAGCTGCTGTTGTTCGCCTGCCCGCCAAGCCACACAAAAAAAAAACAACAAAAAAAAACCGGTCAGGCGTTGCTCCAAGTCTGACGTAGTCTTGTCTACCCCAATGGCCATCGTCTTGGCCATTTGTTGGCCTGTGACGTCAGCGTTAAGTGATAGTAGTGAATCATGTGGAACACGATTTGGGCAAGCATATCAATTAAACGCAACTGTTGATCATCTATTTAAGTGCTACATTGCGCACATCACACATTGTTATTGATTTGACATCTTTTATTTGTGCTCTTTAAGACGATTAACGTGTTTATCCATTCAAATGGCTTTGTCGCTTTACATCAGGTGCTAAAAGCTGAGCTTGACTCAAAAGTTTTGATAATAACTGGTGTTAATTTTTGAGCTGCTGGGGTTTCCTCCACTTCTTTAATGTCCGATCAAAGCATTTGAAAACCTACTTGAAAAATTAATCAAATTATTAATTTGATTCGCTTTGCTTATTAAAACAAGGTTACATAATTATGTCAGGATTGTTATTGTATTTATTTTATTTGTTAATTACTTGAGTGTTTCCCTGACCAAAACATCATTTAACCACTTATGGCGAGAAAAAAAAACCTTTTAGTTTCAAAGCCAATCATTGAATTCACTTATGCCAGCCAATTTTAGAGTCATTTAGATAACAATATTTTCAATCTAATAAATGGTCGTAAAGTATAATTTAAATTATCAAAAAAAGTGCAAATAAATAATTACATTGTTATTGACGCTGATTTAATGATGATACTATTCATAAATATAGAAATTAATATGACAGAAAAAGTAAAATTTTTATTACAAAACATATGTACATTATGTGATAAATAATTGAAAATTGTTTTCGCCATGAACTTGTGCGAACACATCAACAAATCTATTACTCTTGTCCAATCTAATATTACAATAGACACGTGTCGTTAACTTGGGATCCTACAAGCTTAAAATTAGAACTGATTCGAAGTTGCCCTTTGGCCTCGACAGCTCCACAGTTTGTTCAAGCTAACTGTGAGCTTTCTAACACACACACGTGCTATTGTTGTTGTAGTCTTTGTTTCTATTATTGTGATATTGAAATCTGTGTGTTAGCCACCCATTGATAATCCGCCATATGCGAGTAGTTGTGTTCTGGAATTGAATAATTGAATGATTATCTTGTTATTGTCAATTTGTGAATGAGTTGTATACGTATATCTCAACTATTTTACATACTATATATTTAATAGAAATTTAGCGAGCAACTAAAGAACAAAATAAAAAATTGCGCTATATACTAACTACTGCGGTCTACTGTAACACTGTAAAACTGGGTGATTCTGATTTATTTGCTGCTCCCGCTCCAAAAAAAAAAAATCACTATTAAAGGAAATGAGAATTGAGAGCAGCATAGTTTTAAAGTGTGCATCACATGTCTGTTTCTATTGCTCAAACTCATCGAGAACGTGTAGAACACATTCTTATTATGAACTCTAAACACGTAAGGTAAGTACTTACCAAATACATGTGCCAAAACTTATCGCTATCTTGCTTTTGTCTGATGTCTGATATGTCTAAACTTAACTTATTTTGCTCTTTGCTTCACACTTAACGTATGCAACAATTTAAAAACCTGCCCAATCTTTGCAGCCGCATACCACTTGAATGAATAAAAAATACTCCAACTAATCTGAGTGAAATATTGTATCTTTCGGTTTTTTTTTTGGTGTGTGTGTTTTGGGCTGCCTTAACACGAAAGATAAGCAATGGAAAAACAATGGTTAATCGCTACGTTAGCTGGCTGGCCCACATACAAAAATTGTCTCCATTTAATCAGTTGAGCAGCTGAAAATTTGTCGTCTTTTCTGAGTCTTTTCGCACGTTTCGCTGTCTGCGTGTCAAATATGCGCTAAAACTATTGCAAGAAAAACAAAAAAATACAATAAAAACAAAAACAAAAAAGGCAACAACAACAACCACAGACTAGACACGTATTGCCATTTGCCTGGCAGGCGTTTATTCAATGTTAATGTTAAGCCGCATTCATTGCCAGGCGTTTTACGTGTATTTCGTATGATCTGAAACTCAAAACAAAATTCGAATGTCTAGCACGACAGGCTGCATATGTACATTTAACTCACTCAGAAAGCGAGCGAGTTTTTGAGTTAAATGCGATCATATTAATTGTTGAGTGCACTGGTACATAACCAGTGTATTTAAAACGAAGTGTATTGTCAGATTTGTGCTTTTATTCGTTGCTTACCAATCGCTCAATAAACAACGAACAGTCGCCAGCTAGCGCACAACGGGCTGTATACTTAATTAGTTCGTTTTGTTAGTTTCAAGTGAAAAAAAAAATAAAAATTGAGATGCCGGTGGCCGTGATTAGTGGTTCAGCGACTGATCAAAAAAATGGAGCTGTAAGTTCTTAAAATGTTTTCATAGCCTCCCGTGATAAAAAAAAAACAACAGCTTTATCAGCTAGCTACATGAAGTACCTGACTGTGCGCGTCATATCTACCAATCGAAAATCATATATCAATGCTTGAAGTAAAGTCTTTCGTGTGCCAAGTTAGCACATGATTAAATGAACATTAGGCATACTTAACTAATCAATAAATATGTATAATATTTGCCAGATTGTGAGTCCTTCAAACTGTGGTACACCTGTTGGCATCTGCAACATGCACTATTAGATACAACGCACTATTACTACATAACGTGTTTGTTTAACAGTTGGCTGGCTTTAATAGCGACAATTAAATAATGGTAAACAATGTGTATGACATTGCCGTTTATGTCTCTTATCAATTCGCGATATTTGGTTTGCCCGTACGACAGCTAATGTGATGCCCAGAAGAGGCAGAAGTCGAACGGTTTACTATCGTCTCGTTACCCAACAGTCTTACTTTGTTAACTGCATTGAATGAATAAGCCAGAATGACTCAACTAAAAACAGAACCAAATCGAACTGGTAACTTGTTATTAACAACAATAAGTGGTTGTTAAGTGTTGTGTTCTAATTGAGAACCGAGCGCAGCGAACTGTTTGCAACTGCATGAATGTGTTTTGTCGGTACACAATCCATTGTTTGTTTCTCATAAACTTGACCTGCTGAAAGGTAATCATAGTGAGTGGGATCAGCATTGTGTTTTACTTCCGCAACGAACTGGTTTTAATGTTTTACATAGTACTCTTCCAAGGAAGTTCCCATTGATATATTTTAAATGTCAGCAACGAAAATTCTTCAAATTCCGATTGCTGTTCTATTAACCCAAAGAACCCAAACAAATCAAATAGTTTTAATATCTTGTTTAAAGTTCTTCTCAATAACCTTATCGGCAGTTTAATGGCCGTGATTCAGCATAATGAATCATAAAATAATTTGTGGCATTTTATACAAAATTCGATAGCTGATAATTGCCAAAAACGTGCGCTAATCAGTATTGGGATATTTTTTTTTTTTTTTTTTGAGAGATAAATTTTTATTTAGAATCTGTCTTGATAGACAATAACTAAATTTTACGAAAAAACATTGGCGGTTAGGTAAAAAGAAAAAAATTTAGGTAGCACAAATAGAATTAATTAAAGCGGAAGGGGAGGTCGAGTTGATGGAATCTTGAAAGCCTCCGGAGCTGATTGCTGTTGTCCAGCAACTGAAGAGCTAGTACATTATCATGATTCTCCAATCTTTGTAAGTATCTCTGGCTGTATTGAGTGATGGTTTCTTTTACTGTAGCCAATTTCAGGTCATTATGAATGACAGCGTTTCTGACGTAAAACGGAGCACTCACTAGGGTACGCAGAAGTTTACTTTGGAAAGTTTGAATAATTTGAATATTCGAGGCAGCTGCAGTGCCCCAAATCTGTATCCCATAGGTCCAGATAGGCTTAAGGATAGCCTTGTAAACCAGCACTTTGTTACGTAGGCTGAGTCGTGATGCAGGTCTTAGAAGCCAGTAAAGGCGCTTGAAACGAATTTTAAGCTGAGTCCTTTTGTTAATGATATGAGCTCTCCAATTCAATTTTTTGTCCAAAGTAAGGCCCAAGTACTTGGCACTTTCGGCTGTGGGTAGCCTCCGTCCAAAGAGGAGGACTTCAGGGCATGAGAGGGTTCGTAAGGTGAAAACAACCTGCACCGACTTCTCGGTGTTAATACTTATATTCCACTTATTTAGCCAAGGCTCAAGGGCTGACAGCTGCGTTTGAATAATTCTTGAGGCAACAGAAGGGCTGGTACTGGAGGCCAGGAAAGCGGTGTCGTCAGCGTATGTAGCAATGAGGGACATCTCTGGGTTGGTTACCGGTAAATCAGCAGTGAACAGGGTATATAAAATTGGAGCAAGCACGCTGCCTTGGGGTACCCCAGCCTGAATTAAGAACAAATCCGATTCAGCGTACTTGCATCTTACAAAAAATCTGCGGTTGTGAATATAAGACTTCAGTACCATGTAATATGGCATTGGAAGATTTTTTTTCAGCTTGTACAGGAGTCCTGGGTGCCATACCCTGTCAAAAGCCTGTCTTACATCCAGAAACACTGCCGAGCAATACCTTTTATTCTCCAGAGCGTTAGAGATATATGGGATATGCGTTGATTTTTAATTAAGCAAACATGCGCTGCAGGGTTATTTAACTTCTTTCTAGTGGGCCGACGAGCACGAGCACGAGCACTCTGTCTATAGCGCAAAGATTGCTTGATTAATGATAAAACGTAGAAACTAAGCTCGTCAATGACGCTTGATGATGGTCAATTGCACCCAAATATGCGATAAACCATAGTTACTTTACGAGTGAATGTCGCGCTGAAATCAGTTCTCTTACAGTTCTTGAACACAGCGCATTGCAGTTGTGTCGAAAGCAACTAAGGATAACTACATATTACTCTACCACAATGTCAGCCGATAGTGAGGTGAGCCTTTAAAGTGATGTGAAGGATCCAATCAAAACGAAAAATAAAAAAATGTGTCTAAAGCTATCCTGTTGTTATTTCTAAATGAACGCTACAAAGTCAACAGACTTCGGGTTAATCCCATTAAAAACGCTTTATTTGGGATTTTTTTTAACGGAAAATAATACGTCAACTTATTGTGATGTTTTTATTAATTGTGCGGTTTGTTCAATGTGAATCGATTAAGCACTTGGCACGCGTGCTTTGCATACAAAGGTGCTCCAATGCTTAGGTAATTCGTATCCGTATTGCAAAAGCCTATATAATTTTGATGATTGTGACTTCAACTCTCGTTACTTAATCTTCTGCTTTCATGCAGTGAAAAAATAATACAAAAAAAATTAAATTTTTAAATGATTGTGGCAAATGTGCACAACCGGTTGTCAGACTAAATTTAGAATGCATTTGTTTGTAACTGACTGTTTTTTATGCAAATTTCTTAAGTTTCAGTTCAGCTTTAAACTAATTTGCAGGCCAGCTACATGTTCGGTCGAATGAAACTGCAGTAAATTAGCATTCAAGTACGACTTGATTTTGATTTGTCTTACAAGTGTGCCAATTGCTTAAGTTTAAGTATTAGTTTAGTAGCTAAATTTATTTGAAAATAGTCCAAAGGTCACATAAATTAAGGCTTTTAAGACTCACAAATAGTTCATAGGCACATCAACGTCTTGGTGTCGTATGCGCAATGTCCAGCCAAAGTGGCGCGCTATTAGATTTCGTTAAGTGACTCAGTTTCGTTGAGTGCAAATATTTCGATATTTCAACTTAAGCAACAACAGTTAACGAAAGGTGGCGCTAGCTGCCATCGTGCACGAAAGTATGCAACGTTTGTGTTTAGTTCTCAAAATGTGTAACGGACGCTTAAAAATGCGACAAGAGATTCTCTATAATACGTTGTGTTCTTTTTATAGGTTTACCTGTTATGCATTTAGAATTAATATAACTTATCACATAACAAAAAAACAGATTATTTCTTATATTGAGTTGTTTTTTTTTTACATCTTAATCATAGCAGGAACATTGGTTGAACTTTGTTCAATGACGATTTCATATAATCCGCTTCCTCAGTGATTAGTTTTCATTAGCTTCCCACAATCTCGGTCAAGCTAAGCAATTTGGACATTTTCAATTGGTTTTCACTTAGCAATCATGAAAAAAACTTCCATTCGCCAAAATCCAGTATGCACTGGTTTGGTTAGACGTGATCGGTATCGGTTTGTTATTTGCAGTCTTCCCAACGCAGCTGGCACGTTTCAAATAACACATGACTAAATGCGCCGCAAAGAACCTACACAAATTGATTTAAATTTTATATATAGAATTTGAATTTTCATATACATTCAAACACGTTTATTATTATTCAATATATTCACTATTGTCTTGGAAGTCTGGATAGCCCTTGGCTTGCGTTTCGTTTTTTTTTGGCAATCAATTGTCAGTTAATTTGTTGGGGTAAACGTCACACAATTCAATTGGCAGCAAATTAATTTTATTTTTCAGCTTTAGCGCAAACTTCGTAGCGTTGAGTGCAACTTCATGGAATATCACAAAAGTTTTGCGCAGTTGTAAGTTGACTCCAAACTGGGTGGCGTTGGTTAGCAACCCTTTATACATATCGAGTGGGTGTTCCCTTATTTCGGCTTGGTCTTATCAAACGTAATCGTTTATTAATTAGCGCATTAGTTATATTCACTTTTCCATGAATCGAGTACGCGTTATCTACAGAGTATGCATATTAGTCATACCCTGTAACAAAACGGGCATATACGTACGGATAGGTGATTTATTGAAATAATTTTGTCAATTTAATATTCTTATATAATATATACTATTTCTATTTCTTGACAATTATTGGTTTGGCTGTCATCTTCTAAGCCTGCATGTTATAATCTATGACAAACTTTCACAGGGTATTGGTTTGACTTCGATACTATTTGGAGACAATATCTAAAATATGTTCTAACTGATTCACGTTAAATTACTTCAACCATAAAAAAAAAGTGTGGCGCTCTCCCAAAATAAAAAAAAATCTAGAGAGATTGTGACGCATACATCTGCCATATGCAGTCCAAGTGCAACGGAACTGATTTAAAATTGTTGGCTAGTCCCCGTCAGGTCTAAATGAGGGGCGAGCAAGTTTCCTTTTCGTTTAAAGTTTGCAGTTTTCATTATCAGAAGCGGAACTATATAGCAATATGGGCTCTCAATAGCTCAGAATCTCGCTCTTTGTGAACGACGCTCTCACTCCATCTCTCTCTCTCTATCTCTCTCTCTCTCTCTCTCTCTCTTTCGCACTCTATTTCTCTTTCTGTTTGCCGTTGCCCGTTAAACGTTCATATCGGGTGTTTTACTCGCTCGATTTTATGCGAAGGTTGGCATTCTTGTTCTGTTTGTCAAACCGTGCGGTTGTCAGAACTTTAAATCTCTCATTGCAACGTTTTAATTTTCCGCCAACAAGTCGAAAGAAAATTTAAAAAAAAAAAAAAAAAAACCAAAGCCTATTTTTGATAGCCAGAGCGGCCGCAAGTTCTTGAGAATTGCATTAGTAATATTGCATTTTATCTATTATACAAAATTAATACAAAATCAATTTTAAAATTTTGTTTGCACTAAATTTCCACATTGAATTTGTATCTTGTATTTGTAAAAAAGTGTTTGGAAATTGCTGGAAACCGCAACGCATCGCGTTTACCGACAGTTTACGAAAAACGTTAAGCGCGCAACGGTTGCCATTGCCGACAGGATTTCACGACCTGCAGGATTATTGCTGCGGTGAAAATGAGTTTTCACAAAAGCGATTCACGCACGCCGCTGGCCCCAACGGAATACACCGTAAGTAGTTGTTGTTGCTGCCCATCCTCGGTTCCGAGCTATGCTAAACGGCATTCCTTTTTTCGGTGGGGTCAATGTTATGCTAAACTGATGACGACATCGATTTGTCTAGGCTCAAAGCAAATAGTTCAATGATCTATTTGGGGCTTTGTCTTATCAGCTGTGCAACTGTTGAAAGCCCCCATAGTTGCAATAGTTGCTTAGCTCAGCAATAAGTTAACGTCATGAAAAATTTAAATGTTTAGTTGCTGATATAAATATATTAGGCTCGATTCCTTATAATTCGGGAATTACAAGTACTCCATCAGATGTCATAAGTTACTAATCGCTGCAACTAAGCAGCGCTAACCAACTTAGCATATAAAAATCATATGATTTTATTGATTAATCGACTTTTGCATAAATTAGCCAATGCAAATCATTTGCGTTTTTTGGATTGATAACAAATTCGATGAGTTTGAAAACTAAAGTCTAATTTCGGGGATGTTTTCGTTTCAGTTTCGGTTGTCCCTGCTAATGTTGTTGTTGCTGTTGTTGTTATGAGTAACATAGAGACACACATATACACATACATAAGTTCCCACCCTCACCGCTGCTCCTAGACACAAACAATGCCTATTTGAGTTATAGTTGTTGTTGTTGTTGTAGCCAACGCTTGTTGCCTCTTTCTGTGTGTGTGTTTGTGTTTTTATTTTTTTTATTTTTATGAACAGTGGAATTTTCCACTCGCTGCCTGTGCAAATGCCTTGCACTTTTATGTTTGCCTGGCTGGGATTCGAATTCGGTGCGGGTTCGTCGCATGAATATACTACGTGGTAGGGGACGAAGTAGGGCATACATCAAACCGTCTATGGCAGCGCAAATGCCGACGTCGTCTTTCTTTATTGGTCGGTCTGTCGTCGTCGTCGACTACCTACTGCGTCAGCGTTTCTCACAATTTCGTGGCATTATGTGCACCACACAAAAAACCAACAAAAAACTTTAAAAAAATTATGCCATGTTGTACTTTGACTTAAAGATTTCGTCTGACGGTCTGACAATCTGACGTTTTGCTGGTGCTGCGCAAGCGCCGTCGATGAATTTGCTGCATTGACGTTTTGTTAAATGGCACAAAGCAAAATGCAATTGCGTTTTGGTAATTATTTTGCATGCCGTAAGCATTAAAGTCGCATTCTGGAAGTGTGACCAGCAGCTCTCTCTCAATAATTATTTTCGCTTCAAAACACTCCCTTTCTTACTCTTACTCAGACTTCACTTGTTTTAACCCTCGCTCTCTCTTATTTCGCTCCCCTTTGCCTATTGCTGTTATGAGGCAGTTGGAACAGCGCATATTATGAACGATATCGCATCAGGTGAATTGCTTCTCTTATTTCTCGGCTGCATATACAAACATATATGCAATTTGTATTGGATCTAAACGGTTTTAATTTGCAATCCGATCCAAAAAGTGTCTGGCTTTTACTGAGAATAGCAGCTCGTTGCCCATTTGTGCATTTGACACAGGCAATATTAGTTATCTTATCTATGCGCCGGCAGCCGCCCCAATGCACTTTTTAAATGTCATACTTATTCAACAACATCTGCCCAATACCTAACGCAAGTCATAAACCCAATAGTTGACTGATTGCTGACACATTTCGCTAAAAATAACCAACTGAGCTACTTCCTTCAATTCCCCGCCGCATCTCAAGTGCTGCGGCCACGTGATGCAAACTTTACATTTTCGCTTATATTATTTTTTTAGCTGCAGCATTTTAGCCAGCTTTTCAAAAAAAATAAAAACTTTCCACTACAAATTGTGTGGCGTTTGTTTTGCGTTGGCTATTGCCGTTTTCGATTTCATTTCCCTGCCGCTTCTGTTTCTGTTTCTGTTCTGTTTGTGTTGCACTTGCTTATGTAAGTTCAATGGCATGCAGTCGAAACTGTTGAGAGCCCGCAGAGCCGTAGAGTCGTCGAACATTTTAGCTTGCAGTTGACAGTTTTAATTAGAAACGTACATGAATGCATATTCGATAATCAAGCCGTACGCCTGTCAATGTGCGAATTTTCTTACTTAGTCATTGCACTTCAAATATACATACATATGAGGTGGGCGGGGGGTGGAAGACAATAGTACAAACGATTTCGTCATACTATGCAATTAAAGACAGTTCCAATCTCAACATTAATAACCAACTTTATAATAACACGTTTTCCGATTCGACTGAGATTTTTAAGTTGCGAAAATAATTTACGAACTGCATGCACGCTTATCTTTGGCTCTTGGCATTCGCTATCGTTATCGAAAAGTAAACATTGGGAACTACCTGCTATAAACTATGAAGCCATTAGATACGTATCGATTGATGTAACTTAAATGAATTAATTAGTTTGTCGATTTTTTTTGAATGGGCTACAATAAGTACATTCACATGACGATCGATAAAGATATGAAAATACATATAAGAACTTCTAGCATTAGTCAGCTAAATAGAAAATTACCTAATAAAGCTAATATTACAAAATACTTGCACTTGCAATTTAACGAATATTACTTACAGATGTTTTTGTCTAAATAAGCCCGGATTGTTTGATTAAGTGCAATCAATTTACATATCTACTATTTCTATTTTAAAAATATATCTTTGCATTTAGGGTTTGTTATCGCTGTGCTCTCCTTTTTTCAATTTGTTATAGTACGCAACAATGCTAACGGCACTTGTCGCCATATTGAACTTGAACCAAGGCAGTAGTCGGACACGTGTTGAGTGCTTTGCTTTGCTCTCGCGTTGAGCTTGCACTCTCTTCGTTTTGTTCGTTTTGTTTGCGGAGCTGTTGCTGCCATTTGAATGAGAGTACAAATTTGTGACTCTCCCTGCACGCCGCATTGCAAATACAAATGCAAACAGTAAAATTAAGTTTGCTTTTGTGTTTTGCTGTTATTGCGCTTCACATGAAGACTCCGAGTTGTAATGAAAGAGTTTGGCGACAGGCAATCATAATGCTGCACGCGACAAAACGCTTGAATAACTGACGAAATGACGTTTCGTTTGGTTATTAAAATAACTGGCGCCACAATGCAATAGAATTTCTGCCAGCCCAGCTGTCTAACTATGGCATAAATAGTTTTTAGCCCGAAATGCCGATATATTGAAATTAACATATGCAATTATTATACCCTACAGCTTAAGTCGAAGCAGGGCTTACTATGCGTTTATTGCTGGTGTGTCTTGTTTTCTAAACTTTAAGATTTATTATCGCTTTGAACGTACTTTTGCGCTTTATCTATTTCCTTGTTAAGTTTCTCTGTCAAATATATTTTCTAATGCATGTCAAGTATTTATTTTTAATGAAGCCTAAACTTATTAGCAATTGTGATTTATTGTATAATAATTCTAATAATATATATAATACTTCAAATTACTCTATGTATTAAATTGACTTTCACCACTTGCCATTAGTAGATCCATCATATGGATATTCCATTCATCGATCAAATTCGCCGCACGATTTCGTCACAAGACTCGTTGCAACAGTTCGCCGCTTAAACATAGCCGATTTCGCCGCACAGTTGATTGCCGTTTGTCGCTGTCAAGCGTGGCGCATGTGTAACAAGGTTTGCAGTGCGTAACGCTAGATGGCGCTGTAACAAACGCAAAACAAGTATACGCAGCGTAGTTGCCCGCTTTTTGTTTGAATCAAAACATTGTTGTGCATAAATTACAAAATAAACAAATTTTTGGCATGCCTTTCGTGCAGCAACATAATGCGACTAAATTTTTAAATTTATGCGCCAATTTTCTAATCAACCAAATCGCTGTCAGGAACTTCAACCTGATATGGCCGCCAGTTAATTTATTTTGAGGGCGATATCACAGTAAATAAAATGACTTAAATAAAAAACCGTTTTTGGTCTAAGCGGTTTAGCATTTCTTGTTGTTGCACTCGTAAATATTTTCGCACAAATTTTTAGCGCAAATTTACAGTTTCCTCATTAATTTTATTTACGTCGCACTTGCCATATTTGTTGGTTGTTGTATCATGTCGCACTGATTTTGATCAATTTATATGTGGGAGCACTCGCTGAGATTGTGCTTTTTTTTTTTGTTTAATAGCCCGCGTCTCTCACGGCGCACGTGTAAACATATAGGAAACAATAGAGGCCAGGGCAAAAGCAGCTCTGATGACGACATCGAGAATTCTAAAGGCTGCTATTGCTGCTGCTGCTGCTGCTGCACCCCAATATTATATCTAAATACAAACATTACACAGCAGCCGAAATACAAAAAGCCCGTCACAAACTAGCTGCTCAGTGCTGCTGCAGCGGGTTCTGTGGCTGTATGCGACCGAGTCCCGAGTGTCCACTATTTATTTGTGTAAACCAAATTGCTTAAAAGATTGCACACACACAATACTCTCTGAGTTTGGCCGATTTGTGGCTGCTGTCGCTTTTCATTTTGGCCACAAAAGTGCATAAAAGCAGACGACATTGACCGTGAACGCGAACAGATATATATTTTAACTTACTGGAATTGCACGTGCAAACGTCGCGCATGTCGATCAATCACTCGATCCTGAACTTTATCTCAAACTCAACTCAGACACGTGAAGCGCAACGCCTTCAAGCTGAACGCCACCGCCGGAAAGCCGCCGTTGCCGCCGCGTCCACCGCAGCACGAGCAAGAACTGAGCCATTTCGGCGCTATAGGTCCACGAGATTCTGCGCGTCTGTCCAGTGCGGCGGTCAGTCGCCAACGGTTAAAAATGTCGTTGAAACGGGGCGGTCCACCGCCGGCACTGTCGAGTGGTGCTGCAGTAATGACCACCTCATTAAGTGGCACCACTTTGGATCAGCAGGTGCGATCAAAAATATAAACCATATACATATATACATATATCTGTTTGTTTGTGCGTGCGAACGCATCATTGTTCTTCTTCCGCATAACAGTTTGACTATTGAACTTGAATACTGCGCATACGGCGCGGGTTGCCAAAAAATGCAACATTCTCGCTGCATTGTCGGGTGTTTTGTTTATCAACTGAAACTGAAAAGACTGATGATACTCAAGTTGTTCAATCCGTTTGTGCCTATACATACATAGCCATTTTGACATTTTGACATTGTGCCCTGTATTTGTCAAGGTCATGTAAATGCATACAAATCCAGCGACAAAGTAACCACTGATGCTTGATTGGTTGTTGAGCGACCAACAAATTGCAGCTGATCTTGCTTGCAACTACGCAAATCATTCTTGGCATAGATGATATATATATAGGTGTAGCTCTCAGCTGGCTGATTTACATAAGCTTGCGCTCTGCTGCACTCTTCACTCTTCACTCTGCTGTCTTTACATTCTGATTCATTGCACTTTTATTTTATTGGGTTTCTCATTCTCATGATTGCTCAACGTACTACTACCTATGATCTCTTTTTTGCAGAAAATTCCGACGGTTGTGACGGTCTACGACAGCGAGAAGAAAAACGGCAGCAGGAACAATGCGAGCATTGGCCAGCCAAAGTGAGTGCATTTCATTTAAGTATTCGATGCCATAGCTAACGTAACAATAGCGCGCATACGAATCAAATAGTTTATTTATTTCTTGTGTTTGTGTGTTCGATACAAAATGTATAAGAACATCGATAACAATTCGTCAATAACAATGTTTGAAATGTATTCATCCTCGGATAGATTCATCCGCTCCGACATGGCCGATGTGCCAGTCCAGCAGGCGGCTGGCTCTACGCTCCCTTTGGTCCTGACACGTAAAAAAGGCGGCGATGATGGTGAAGATGGCACCTACAATCCGTTCGAGCATCGCAAAGTGGAGCATCCAACATCGTAAGTATTATCTTTATATATTTTTAATTAACGGCCCAGTATATCATCAACAATCGATATAATCTTACATAAACAGCTGATATTTGCGTGATCAAAAAATGAAAAAAAAACTAAATCAATGACTAAGTACTTCAAAAATCAAAACGTCATTGAACTTTGCCAAGACTTTGATTTATCTCTTTTCAACGAAAAGGAATAAACGCCAAATAACGGAAATACATGTGCAATTCTATTGACATTGTCCTTGGACTTTAGCCGAAAAGCTTTTATACTAAAAATAAAGTAAATTCGCAAATAGAAATATAAATAGATAGAAAAAATCGTTGAAATGTTGCTGCACAATTCGTTTACGGTGTAAAATGTGCAACGCTCAGTCAGTTGAAGGGGGTTTGCGAGCGCGAGGGAGAAAAGCAAAAAAAACGGCGCCATAATCTGCACTTAAAAACAAAATTGGGTTGGGCAAATTATGTTTGACATACGATACAAATTGACAAACTGCTATTACTAGTGCAATTTGTTTTTAATTCATTCACGACTCAGCATTGGATTCATCAATGATTGATGTAACAAAACAATTAAAAGTAAGATTAGTATAATATATATATTTTCTAGTGATGTGTGCCACTCGATGTGTTTGCGTGTTTTTAAATATATATATATACATGTATGATATATATTTGCGAAATGTTTTCTTTATATGGCTGAGCAGGCATTAAAACGCAGCAAACAAATTTGCAGTCGACTAAATTTGCTCTTATTTTTCGTAAATATTTTGATGCAACTTAAGTTTTCGTCTATTTTATTTTGGCAGCCGGACGGGATTTGCATATTATAGATATAATATGATAAGTATATATATGCATATAAAAAATTTGAAATATCTGCGTCTGTGCACAAAGCATGTCCATTATTGATATGATTTCATTTCGATTTCTAGTGATGTGGAAACTTTCGTGCATCTGCTCAAGGGCTCACTTGGCTCCGGCATTCTTGCCATGCCCATGGCCTTCTCCAACGCTGGTCTATGGTTTGGTCTGGTGGGCACCTTAGCCGTGGGCACACTGTGCACCTACTGCGTTCACATACTGGTGAAGTGTGCACACATATTGTGTCGTCGTCGCAAGATACCAATGATGGGATTCGCCGATGTGGCCGAGCAAGCCTTCCTCGATGGTCCGCCTGCGTTGAGCAAATGGTCTCGCTTCATACGCTTTATGGTGAACACATTTCTGGTTATTGATCTACTTGGCTGCTGTTGCATATACCTGGTGTTTGTGGCCACCAATGTGGAGCAAGTGGTTGGCGTCTATTTGGAAACGGTGATCAGTATTCGCATGTGGATTGTGATTATCTCGGCTCCTTTGGTCTTCATGTGCCTGGTGCGCAATCTCAAATTTCTGACGCCCTTCTCGATGATTGCCAATATCCTGATGTTTGTCGGCATTGTTATAACGTTTGTGTATATGTTTTCGGATCTGCCAGCGCCAGCTGAACGTGTTGGCATTGTTTCACCCGTGCAATGGCCATTGTTCTTTGGCACTGTCATCTTTGCTTTGGAGGGCATCGGTGTAGTTATGTCTCTGGAAAATGACATGAAGAATCCCAATCACTTTATTGGCTGCCCCTCAGTGCTCAATTTTGGCATGGGTCTGGTCATTGCTATGTACACGCTGGTGGGCTTCTTCGGCTACCTAAAGTATGGAAATGAGACGGCAGCTAGCATAACACTGAATCTACCACTGGAAGACAAGTATGTTACAGCCTAATCTCTCTCTCTTTTAGAGAGCAGAACTAATAAGAACTTGCTTGATTTTTTATAGACTGGCACAGTCCGTTAAGCTTATGATTGCTCTTGCCATCTTCTTCACTTTTACGCTGCAGTTCTATGTACCTGTTAGCATTCTGTGGAAGGGAATTGAGAGTAAGATTCCTGCCGCACGCCAAAATATGAGCGAGTATGCTATGCGTGTGAGTCTTGTGGTAAGTATTTATACATTAAAATATATATAAGCTCTTTAATAAACATTTAATTCGTTATTGTAGATTCTTTGCTGTGGCATTGCTGTTGCATTGCCAAATCTGGGACCATTCATTTCGCTTATTGGCGCCGTTTGCTTGAGCACGCTGGGCATGATTGTGCCGGCGACCATTGAATTGGCTGTGTATTATGAAGATCCAGGCTATGGGCGCTTCAAATGGCGTTTGTGGAAGAACTCGGGCCTGATTATATTCGGCATTGTGGGCTTTATAACGGGCACATATGTGAGCATACGCGAGTTTCAAGCTGAGTTCAATGGCAGCCATGTGAGCGATGGGCAGTAAGCACTACCGCAGCTTGCCCAAGATTTATGCTAATTTAAATTAAATTAGTTTTAATAAAACTCTTCTAAGCACAGGGATATCTAAGTTAAGTTTTTAACTAATTTTAGGGCTAACCAAAGTTTTGTAAGATTCTCCCTCTGCAACACTCTTCCACACATATCCACGCATACATATATTAGCAGCATAACTATTTCAAGCTAAAACAAAAGAAAAAAAAAATCATACAAAATTTATGCAGTAAAATCTAAAATCATGAACTTAAAACAGGCCAATCAGAAGCAGCTTTGTTCTTGTTAACTTTCATCCATATCGTTGCACCCTCTAACTTGACCGTTACCCAAGCAAAGTATTTTATTTAGTTGATGCCGCATTATTAAATGTAATTGTGGCATTAAAATTATATAGAGAATTTTTTCTAGAAGTGATTTGCGTAAACGTAGTGATCTTTTGACAACAAAATACATTGTAGTTATAGTAGTTGTAATTAGTTCATAGCTGAACTAAATTAGTTACACACCAAAATAGACAAACAGTTAAGCATGTACAACACATACAGACAGACACCAAACATGTTCTAAATGTACAAAACATATTTTAGTTTTGTTATATATTTTTGTTTATAAAAAACATTATTGATTTTCCCTCTATATACGCCCTGTTCAATTAATCATGACATATTTAATCTATATATAAAAATACAACCTATCAAGACAATGAGACCAATTGCATAATTGCAAATAAAATTTTATTGAAAAAAAAAAAATAAAGATAAAATGTTAATTCACAACTTTGTTTTAATCTGTTTGCAAAACTAATGGTAGTTTTAAAAAAAACTTAAATATTTTAATGGCAGATCTATTGTTATGGCAATAAATATAAACATAACAAGGGCAAAATAAGTTTTGCAGTATTTCTTATAATACCAATATTAATTTGTGTGTGTAGTTGTAGCAGTTTTAAATCTGGATGTCTGCTAAACCATTTATCACATGCCGCCTAGAAGTATGCTATCAACTCGATTGATATGAATAATCTACCAAAGTCACAAACCTTTTCATTTGTGCGCAATGAAAAATAAAAACAATTAATTCAAATTAAATTAAACAGTCTTGACTAATGAATGTAAAATCAGTATAATATTTAACTCGTAAGTGTATATTATTTATGGAGGTCTGTGTAAGAACTATTTGTTTTTTTTTTATAAGACGATTTTATTTGAATAATTTCAATGTTTTCTTTTCTCATTTTTCAGTTCAGTTGAAGTTATTTAAACTTCTCAGCGATAAAGCTCACTCCCCTATGTATGTAGTAAAAACGCCCGCTAATTTATTAAACCTTGAAAAATATCGCCTCCACATTGTTGACATTTCTCACCGTTTAGTGGCAAAAGATGTGCACACATGTTTATTTGCACAAAGCACAAACAATCCATAAGCACTTGATAGCGAAGTGATAATAAGCCAACTTCCAAAACCGCAGCAGCGACAACTGCTTAAAATTGCAAAAACTTTTTTAGCGCATTCCCACGCTTCTTTATGGCGCTCAGAACCGCGAGCTGAGAAATCAAATTAATAAACGTGATATAAAGCGCTGAAAAACGAAACGCTGATAAGATATTTATTCAGGTGCTGTAGAATGTTCTTATTTCTTCCGTAATCACCCACAAAAGTGTTGGCGAAAAACGGCTAAAGCGGGCAATAAAAAAGGAGATCCACACAAATACACAAAACAAAACAAAACAAAAAAAAAGAAGAAGGGAAATATGCAAACGCAATTCAAGTCCGAGTTACTGAAAACTGAACCGTGAGAAAATTACACCCACCGATAACAACACAGACACAAGAACTCATATAACACAAGTACACGAGCATTGTATCCATCCAGATACTTTAGCGATAAGCGTTTTGCATGTGACGTAATGTTAAGTTGTACGTCTGTGTGTGTGTGTGTGTGTGTTTACAACAGTAATATTATTATGTATTTACCAACGGTCAAGGCGTTCATTCGGACAAAGTGAGAGTTTAAAGTTCGTGCACATTCAAAATATTGTATCTGACAGATACACACACAAACAAACACACAAGAAGTTCGATAAGCAACGCCGCTCAGCGTGTGAATTTTGAAAACCAATCAGACTTCGTTGCCTTACTGATTGAACAGAAACGCATCAACAGCACACCAAAAAAAAAAAAAACAGAATTACAAAAATATTAAACACGATTCTGTATGCTATGTTTTTGGTTATGTCTTATGGGGATATTGGCGCCCGTTGAGCCATCATCATCCGTTTGGTTATGGTGGGTTTTGGTATCTTTGATGATATTTGAGCGCATAGCGCATAAATCAGATGATTGGTGTATGCACAACCTTTGAACTGGCAGTTTAAACGGCATAAGCAGCTCCAGCTGCATTGCAAATTGGCAGCAGTCGCAAATTCATTTGGATATTAACTACTGTTAATTTACAATTGATGTTTCGACTGGCTGGCCAAAATCGATTCGTTGTGCAGTCGGTGAGTCGGTGAATAAACACGGGTTTATAGCTGATCGATGCACAGATAAATGCTTCTTATTGGCTGCTGGCCACTGCATAAGTTCAAGACCAATGTCTCTTACTTCCCTCTCTCTCTCTCTCGTTCGCTCAGTAAATAGTTGTATGCTTGGCAGCTTAATGTCAGGTGCACAATGTTTAGGCCATGTTTATTGGGATTACTTAGTTGCTGAAAATTATGACCAATTTGTCGGGTTCAATGAGATGCAGTAGCAGCAGCAGCAGCAGGGATATAAATACATACATTCAAGAGAATACTCACAGCGAGAAACGCCTTTCAAGTCAATTGCATGCAAATAGAGTCGGTGCCAGCAGAGTCCAGAGACGTCGCTACGTCCAACATCAGACCGTAGAAGGCGTTCTTCTCTGTTTGTCTTTCGCACTTATTTTGCGTACATTTTTGGTAAACAAAATTAAAGCCTTAAACAGATAATGCGCTATCGTACGTACAGTGGAGACAGTGTTTGCACTGCTTGGGGCATTCAATGCAAATCTCACTCTCTCGCCTCTCAGTTTGCCCTGGCTGACGTCTGGCGAGTTAATAGAAAATTTATAATGCCAGGCGTGCCATAAATTGCAACAAACACCCACATGTGTTGTGTGTCAACGTTGCGATAGGCAGCCCAGCAAAGGCAGGCAGGCGGGAATCGTGTGGGAAAAAGTTGTAATTTGCAGTTGACAAATACGCAAATCGCAAATACGCTTTCGGTGGTGCTAGCAAAAATTAACTCATATTGCCATAAGCCAAAAGCAAGGCTGCAATCCGTACTTGCAGTTGGGAGTCAACTCAATGATTTATGTGCCCAACAGCGGCCTACGAAAATGTGTAGCAACAACAGCAACAACAACAGCAACAGCAACAGCAACAACTTACAACAAGGCAAGGAGCAAACGGTGAGCGCTACAATGATCTGTTGAACAATGGGCAATGGGGCAGTGGGAGCTGCTAGAGTGGCTAACCAATCTCTTGCCACAGTCTCCTGTTTTCGTTTTTCTTCTTTCTGTTGCCTACCTGCTGCCTGTGTTGGCGTTGGTGCTCTGTTCCTATTCCCGATACTGTTGCTGTTGCTGCTGCTGCTGCGCCGCGGGCTGCAATTGTCTGCTTAAAAGCGTTCATTCTGTCCACAATGAAGCCACATAACTTGGCCGCAGTTACTTACTTGGTTGGTTTGGCAGCCCAGGCAGTCAGGCAGACAACCATGTGCTGCCCCCAACTCTTCCCTCTACTTACACTGCGTCCGTCGTCCATGCCTTCGATGTGATGATTTATTGTGGCTGCGCCTGCAGCAAACCTCCATCGACTGTGCCGCACTCGGTCTGTCTGTCTGTCTGTCTGTCTCTCCATGGCAATGTCCAGATTCACAGTACGGTAGCCGTTGTTCACTTGAATGCGTTGCCTGTTTGTTGCCTTGAATTGAAACTTTATTTAATAAGTTGATGTTATTTGTTAACTGCGCCAAAGGCAACATGCTGCTGAATTATGTTGCTCCCGGCCAGGCCAAGTAAGCTATTCTAATGCACTCATTGGCCGTGCAGCAACATGGCCAAATGTTTGATCATAAATCATTTCGGCCAACTTCTGTTAAAGCGTGGGTACAGCCAACAAGGCAACAGCGATTTAGTGCATTAAATTGAAGTTTAAGCTCTTTCATAAAATATGTACATACCTGCGAACAGTGTGAATTGGTTATCAAATGAGCCTTAGGCCAAGTGCCTTTTAGCTTTTGTTGCATATTTTATGCGTACTAGAAATTGCATTTGGCAATTGTGTTAAGGCCCTTCGTTTATTGTTTGACCTACTGGCAATACTTTTTGCAGTCTACTCATATATTTGTGCAATCTATTCATGTAATTGTTGTTTTAATGCACTGTGTCAATGAATTGTATTAGAAAGTAGACGGGGACACATGGTCACTTTAATCTGAGCCGCTGCATCTGGCTAAACACTTGCTGACAAATTGCTGATAAATAAACCTCAAATGCGAGAGATTTGCAATAATGCCTTTCTAATTTCATGCGTCGCCGTTGCGTTTACCGCCACATGGCTGTGGCACCTTCTGGCTAAGCATGCAAAGCGCACAAAAACCAAAACCAAAAAGGCAAACACACACGGCATTGAGCTAAGGTGCCTCCTGATGGCGTGGCGCCTCTCTATACACAAAGTTTTATACATTTTCCACACGTAATGCGAAAGTTTGAATCATTTGTCCACTGTGCAGTGCAGTGCAGTGCAGTGCACAGTGCGCCAACTAGTGATTTTTTTTCATTTAAAATTCTTGTCACAGACATGTAATTGCAACGCGCCCCACTCCAGACTCCCGATGTCCGACTCCTGCCTGATTCCCGACTGCTGCTACTGCTACCAAACGGATCTACTATATAGTTGCTATTGGCCTGGCCTATTGACAATGCGTTTGTCAGCCAGCTGGTTGCTGTTGCTGCCTGCCGGCTGGATGCTGTCTCTGGCGCTGTGTTGACACAGATAAGTGCGTGGCGGTGGCGTCGGCAGCGATAAGTAGCGTTTATGCATTAATTTTTGCCTCAAAGTGACATTATTTATTACGCATTAATGCGCTGAATTAACGTTTATTTAATTAATATTAATGCTGGCGCAGCAGTTGCAGTTGCAGTTGCTGATGTTGCTGCAACAAAGCTGTCAGTTTATGCTGTTGTTGTTCTTGCCGCTAATACATGGGCTGACATTTTGTCTATAGATTTTGGGCAGCCAGGCAATTAAAGGTACCGCTAACAGACATTGCCTGTCCAGGCCTAGTCATTCAGACAGTCAGTCATGCAGTCAGTCAGTCAGCAATTGTCAGTTGTTGCTAGACAACATGTTGCTGACATACCTTCCAAGCCATGTTGCTGGGCCTGCAAATTTGGTGCAGTGCTGTGCATTTGGCGACGCGACGCGATTTGGTCGGCATCTTTTGTGTCTCGTCTCCTACAACTTAGCTGACAACGATTCTTTTGCCAAACTTGTTGCCGCTAACTATTTTTGACATTCTTTGACATTGTGTCACAGCAAAGCACAGCACAGCACCACACAGGTCATGGCCTTGCCGTCAGCAAGCAAAATCAACCGACTCAAATCGTCTTGACTTGTCATTATCCTAAAGTCAACAAAACAGTCAACTACGCCGCTGACCGTTAAAATTGTTGTGCAAATATTTATACAAAAATCGAAAGTAAAGTCAAAGCAATAACTCACAAAATTTTTATTCGAAATTAAAAATTTCGATAAGCCAATATTTGTGTTAGTTCAAGGCGGTAGATAACGGCAGTCACGATATACATACATACATATGTAATCCATCAGTGTCGGGGGCGGCCAGAGGACTTCGGACTGTGGACTGTGGATTGTGGACTGGAGATTATGGCCTGTGGCCAATGTTCATATACTCGTAGTTTGGGCGCAATAAACTTTATAATTTATAGACCAATCAGACGCGGATCGCACGCACTAAAACAAGTGAAAAATCATAGTCCAAACACATAATGCATCAGTGGAGATCAGAAAGGAGGCAGGCAATTTATAGGATGGCCATGCCAATAGACACCGCACAGCGGGTTGTCAAATCGAAGAGCGACTGTAACGACGGTAACTGAGACTCAGTCTCAGACTCGGTCTCAGTCTCAGACTACAGTGTATACAGTTTATATGCCGGATTGAAGTCGTAGTAGTAGTAGTAGTAGTAGTATTTTGGATGCTGGGGGACGCCGTTTGTGGACTCCGCTGGCCAATTGATTTATACAAACGGCAAAGCAACGGAACACAAATTGGTTGGCATTGGTTGCACCGAGGATCGGCAAATGCTGGGGTCCTACGAAATGATTTGTTGCACTTTGCTACAATCGTCGCATACGCAGAACTGTTTTTTTTTTTTTTTTTCTTTCTGTTTTTCGCCAGTTGCGCTGTTCAACCTTTTGAACTAGCCACATGGGTGGAGTTGCTGCACGTGTGGCAGATATTTCCGTGGAAATCATTAGCCAGAGATCAGCAACAGTTGCTGATAGACTGAGTGACTTGCGTTGCGTTCCGTTTAGCAACTCTGCAATTTTGCATGCGACTTGCGTAGCTAATTAGAGCCATAAATGCAATACACACAAACAAACACACAACTCAATCCCCCAATGTGAGCTCCGGTTGAACTTGTTCAAAGCCCCGCGGATTTGACGGAAAGTGATATGCAGGCGTTTGCAAAAAATGTTCGGCTCGGCCAACAGTAGAAGTAACAACAGTCACAACAACAACAACAACAACAACAACAACAACTAACAGATGTCGCCTGTCGCCCGTTTGCCCATTTAGGTTATGTTGGAATCCAACACCAGTTTATCAAGCGACGGCCCAAACAATAAATTACGCAATCCAAACGCTCAACTGCAGTCCATCAATGGCATAATGAGGCAAGCGGCGGGCCGCCCCAGCAGCCCCAGCAGCACCAGCAGTGGCCCCAGCGCAGATGCATTACCATATCGGCATAAATTCCGGAGCATCGTTAAGTGGGCCTGAAGACGATTGCCAGACAAACTGACACACAGACAAACACAGGCAACGTTGAGTGGCTGCCGTGGCTGCAGTGGCTTCAAGCAGGTTGCCTGCCACATGCCGCATGCCACAGTTCGCCGCCAGGTTACCCAGGCCTGCCACCTAATGAGGGAATTACCGCCAATGCCAATGTCGACATCGGCTATCGATAATGGCCATTGAGCAACTGTGCTTGCAGTAGGTGGAACTGTTGCTGTTGCTGCTTTTGTAGCTGCTCCTTCTCCTGCTCCTGCTCCTGCGACGGGTTGTTGTCTTCTTGTTGACCTTTCAACTAACGCTTAATTTATGTTGTTCGGCATTGTATACACTACGTAATTCAAATATGTACTATATATAATAATAATAACTATTATTTTAACATTCTTTTGAATATTCACTTTATTAATTTGGACATTTTATGAAATACAAAAATTGTTTGAAGCCCTCCTCCTCCGTTGTATTTATCTAAAATGCTATGGCTCAGCCATACGCGTGAATGATATCGATAATTGAAAAAACGGAACCATGGATGAGTACAATAGTTCCAATAATAATGATAAAAATGTCCTTCCAAAGTTTCCATTTCAACTTTCCATACGAATAGTTATACAACATGCTAAGCTCAATGCAGCATGGGATTATAAGATTGAGCGAGGATATGGAGAAGGCACCGAACAATGCCATAAGTGGACCCAAATTGGGAAATGCTACAGCAGTCAGTGTGGTCACAACAACGAAAATCAGACGAACTATGTATTCAACACATTGCGGATTCTTCGGATGGCGCTTCGGTATTATAATATTGTTCATAAAGATGTCAACCGGGACATACCCACTAAGTGGATAGGTAAGAAATACGGCGGTTGCAATGAATGCCTTGATAATTAGGGCCAATCTGTATAAGGAAATAAGAATTAATGCAGTTACTGCAGCTGATATTATTATTATAAAACATACATTTCATCGTTGGGTATATTAAGAGCTATAGAAGCCTGTATTGATGTACCATAACGCCAGTAGCCACAGAATCCAAATAGAAGAAACGTTACAAATACGAGAATACCACCCAAACTTAATGTGCCCGTCCAGCCCAAGTATTTACCAGGATGAGCCATTTTGGACTCAATTGCTATCATCTTTAGTAAGGAATTCAAATCAATGCACTTGACTTGGTTTGACAAATACTTACCACACCCACTGATGAAACGGCAAACATAGCAATGGCCATGAACATGGGAACATCCAAAATGAGTGGAAATAGTTTTTTCCCTTCAATTGAGGGAAAGTCAGAAAAAATATAATAGAATATAGCTCCGAGTCCTAAGTATATCAATATATTTGCTATTATATTGAATGGCACCAAATACTTAAGATGCCTAATAAAAAACAATGGCAAGAGCAAGGCCCCAACAATAGCACAGTATGCTCTAATATTCAAGACAAGCTTTATTGTTTCGAAAAGTTGCTGAAGTTGCGTGGACACAAATACGATGTACACAGTGCAAGTACCGAAATGGGAAAATGCTAGAACGCCATCAACCATATATCCAAATGCCTTGGCGCAATAACGACAGCAGGCCGGACCCGCCTTAAAGGAATACACCATTGTATCTCTAAAATTTAGATAGCCCACCTCGCTGCGACGACTGCACTCAACCATGCATTGAATCTGTCAGGCACAGCACATTGATTTAACCAAAAAATTATATTTGTTTAATACAAAAACTTACCAGTAAATGCATGCCATACAATACCAGAAAAGTGCAGAGCAATAACATTACACTCCCCATGATTAATCCACCGTAATTGAATGCCAAAGGCATGGCTAATATGCCGGTGCCAACAACGCATTTTAACAGAGAGACAAAAGCTTCGCAATTTCTGTGGCGCAATGTATGGATGAGATGGGCAACAAATTATATTAAGTTTACTTACGTTAAGGGATGTTCTACCACACGATTGTCATATGGATTATAAGGGCTGTTGAAGCGTTATAAACTGTTATAAAACACACATTGGCTGCAAACATTTTTAAATGCACTTACGCTTCGGCCATCTAATTGTGTGTACTCATTAATTTGTCTTAACAAATTACTTGTCAATATTTAAATTATAGTAAAATAAGTATTGAAAATGTCAACTAAAAAAATTGAATGTCAATATTAGATCAAAACTCTACATATATATAGCAAAAGAAAGGCTAGCTAAGTCGTATAAAATCGTATTTTAGGGATCGTGTTGATGAGCAAAAGAAGACAAAAGAAAACATTCGAAATGACTCACACAGCAAACGTTCCCAAATGCCGATTAGGAATATATGAGGGTACGGATTCATGTAGCAAATTCTAGTTGATCCTGGCCGAAATGCCGTAGGCTAGTTACCCGTTTTGGCAACATTTAAAGCTTCAACAATAGCTGTATGGCTAACATATATTTTTGTTTCTGTTGCCAATTATGTAAATGTCTTAAGAAAGCAGACAAACACAAAACGGATTTTGTTGAATTCACTTTGCTTTAATACTCTTTCTTTAATACAGTTTCGTATGTATCAATCACACGTTAAGGGTATCGCGAATTCAGTGGTTAAAAACACAAAGCTTTCTCTTGGAAGACTTTTGAATATTAGCATGGCCCAGAGCAGCGATTCATTCCAGGAAATTAAGCACAACAGTAATAGCAGAGAGACGCTGATCTGTTGTGTGGGCGTTTAAGGCCCGACAAAATGATCTGGGGCAAGGAATTCGTTCGTTCGTTCGTTCGTTGTGCGGTTTCTGTTTCTGCTACCTAAATTATGCAGCAGCCCGCTGGCAGTTGAATCAGCAATGCGGCAATCCAAATGATCCAAACTTGAGCCTCAGAGCCCGCCTTCGTTTCGTTAGCCAAGTTCTAGGCAAAGTCAAAAGACAAACTAATTAGTGTGGCCAACGCTGTCGTATTGCACGCATTTTAACCTGACTAGCGTTAATGGCACTGACCATAAATTGACCAAACCACCACTGAACCACTGCACCCCCCCACACACTGCATCATTCAATACCGATTGGCAGAATATACAGTTTCTAGTTAAATCTGAGTCCGCATTGTGTGCGGCCCATTGCAAGCCTCCCGCTGAGAGAGTACGGGATTGAGTACGAGACTATGAGAACAAGTGTGAGCTTGAAAGCAAGACTATGTAATATATACAGTTGTAGCCCTCCCACTCACTCCCCACAATCTTCGCCTTGGACTAACGAAAAGCGCCCCCTGGCCGCTTTGTGTTGGCGGAAATGTTGTTTTTCCTATGCAAATTTTGTTTTGTTGCCCCTTTTTACATTTGCCAAGTGTCTTTTGCTGCGTTGTTTATTTGTTTTCTATTTAGTTTTTTCTGTTTTTTGTTTTTTTTTTTTTGTTAGCCGGGGCCAAGTCAGGGGTCAACTACGCATTTGATTGCTGTTTCTGTTGCTGTTTGCTGCTTGCTGTTACTGTTGCGTATTTTATCCCCCTCCTGTTTTTGCCTCAAGTGTGGTGTGTTCAAGGTGTTTTTTGCGCAATGTGTGTGCGGGAGGTCAGCGAATTAAAATTTGTTACACATCGCGGTGACAATATACATATAACCGGAATAAAATTGCAAGGTATGATGGCATGTTGTTTCGTTATAGACAAATTTTTTTAAAGTCCATATGGGCAAAACTAATTATATCTATAAAACAAATCCTTATCCTAGAATTTGCAACTGTTCTTTGTATATGTTTTTGTTTTTAAATCATTGCCTAGCAACACTGTGACTTCATTTGGTATATAGGGTATATTAAGGTACAGTAGCAGCAAAGAGTAAAAGAGACGCACAAAACAGGCATTTAAATATGCGCATTGGCAATTGCATTGCAGGCGTACCACGCTGCGTATGAATTTTCAGTGAAATTAACATACTAATGACAGTTTGGAGCCCCGGCCCAAGGGTGGCAGCCCATTGATGATGGTCGCCCCAAGCACAGCCCATTTAGCTCAATCGAATGTGCTGTTGTATCCCAGTCCCGATGACAGACAGAGCAAGCAGGCATCAGCTGGCAAAGCAAGTGGGTCAGCGACTGCAACTCGAACTTCGCATGTGGTTCAATAATTCCAACAGTAAATGCTAAACTATGCGCATAGATTGTCAACGCGCCAAGATGCTTAGCTGATTGCTGCCGTAGAGGCGAGGATTGGAGTGGTGGAGCTGTTGATGTTGCTGCTGGAACTGATGCTGCTGTTGGACGAGGCGCGTCATTAAAGTGCAGACAAATGGCAACGGCATGTGCGGCACATGTCAAACTGCAAGCAGCAGCAAATGGCAACAGGTGAAAATGCTGGAATTCTGATTATCTGCTTGCTGTTTGGCTGCCTGCTGCCAATCACTAGCAGCAACTGTTTGCCGCGATAGTCAAGGCAGCAACTTAAACTGTAACTTTCGACGATTTGTCGTTCGACGCTCGTCGCTGGCTGGCTTCTTGTTGACGGCTGCTATTGCTATTTGCTATTTAGTGTTTTTCTTTTTTTTTGTGCTTGCTGCTTTGATGTTTGGATACAAAACCATCAACTTAAATACACAGCTACAACATGCGCATAATTATGCTGCTGTTGCTGCTTCTATCTGCCAGCAACATGGGTGCTACATTTGATTTGATGTTTTTTGTTTTGCCCCTTTGACCAACCGTTTGCCATTTGTGGGCGGCACACAGCACACCGCACACGCCCACATTCAATTTACAGCCGGAAGTGTGGGTGTGCACGCATTTTGATATACCAACTTCTACCAACTTTTTTTTGCGCAAACTGGAACTCATTTGCTGGAGCATAAATCAAAAATCGCAGCAACAACAATTTCTTAGCAGGCAACTCAACTCAATAGCAACAGCGACTCCCGCATAAAAAAAGTATGAAAAACGCATATAATGATTGGCTCCAGAGCAATAGCAACAACAGCAACATAATAGCCCCATTGCCTTGGCCACGTAGCAGCAGCAGCAAAAAGTGGGAGGATGCAGTGAATTTTCTCCCTCGGCAAAACTTATTTTTTTGCTGTTGTTGTTGTTGAAGAGTTTGCTGCCGTTTGCTTTGTTCCCGGTGTATTCTCTCTGTTGTGTTGCTGTGGCATTTGCTGTCGGGCAGATTGCCTTTTTGGGGCCATCAGGTCTTTGCCTTAGCGGCAGGTTCCTGTCTGCGCCGTCTGGAGCCCAGCTTTAAAGACGTTGACTGCATTTTTAAGCGCGCTGCGCATAAAATAAAAGCAGATTGCAGCAACAACAGCAGCAACAGCGAAAGCTACATCGGCAGCATCAGCAGCAGCAGCAGCATTGCCTCGAGCAATGGGCGCGCGTCGTTTCTTCAATGAAACGAGTAAAAGTGCAGGATGCTTTGTAGTCCTGCCCATCGGAACAGCTTCTGAAGCAGCTAATTTCAAGATCAGAGCAAAAAACAGACCAAACCCCGAGCACTCAGAACGAGCTCGAGGAACCCGCGATCGTTCCTTCGTTTTGTTTTTGTTTGCTGCAATTGCTGGTGCGCAGATCTTGTGCGATAATGATGCAAGTTAATCATTAGCTTGGAACGTGTATTATGCGATTATTAGTTGGGCCGGGCAAGGATTATTGTACTACCAACCACTACTACTACTACCACTAACAACACCCTGCTACCTACTCTTCTCTTACTCTTACCAACCTTTGTTTTTTTCGTTTTTTTTGTTCGTTGTGGTGGGCGTTTTACTTTAGCAATTTTTAAGTAATTTTCAATTTCCGTTTGCCATATTCGCACATACTGCATACATTCAGCACACAGTGTTGTTGTTGTTGTTGTTGTTTCCTTTTGCGTAATGCGATGCTCTTCTTGGTTTGCCGGAGCACATGTAGCAATTTGTCAACGTTGTTTTTGGACTTGGAACGACAACTAGTACGTAGGCAAATCTTTTCTCGTTCGTAAGCAGGTAAGCATGCGGCAACATGTTGCTGCAACATGTAAAATGTCAGCGTTTTTTAAGAATCAATTGCCGCCCAACAACAACAGCAGCAGCAGCAGCAACAGTATCAACAGCAGCAGTCGCAATTCGATATTGTCGTTGTGGCTTTCGGCGTTGGTGTTGCAGTTGTTATTGTTGTTGCTGTTGATGTTGCTGCTGCTGCTGCTGCTGCCCGCCTTCTGGCTGCCGTCTGTCAGCAACATGTGGCCGCCGCCTTTTCCCCCCTTTTGACTAAGTTATGGCCACACACGTTGCACAGGGCGGCCTTGAAGTGCAATCTGAGTACACGAAGAGTACTTTGAAAAAATCATTGCAGAATTTAAATAAGCAGACAAATAACAACAGCACAAAAAACGCATACAGCGAGCACACACACACATATATTGCGAGCTTTGCAATTGACGTGCAACATGATTTTGTAGGCGTGCAACATGCGCATGCGCAACAGCCGCAACTTTATCAGATTGCCGCAGTCCCAGCAATAAGTCCGTTTTTATTCTGCTCGTTTTTTTGTTATTCGTTTTTGGTACTTTGCGGCATGTTGTTGACTGTCAATTGTTTGGTGGGCGTTGCAGCAGCAACAGCAACCGCAACAGGAACAACAGAAGAAACTACAGTAACAATATGGCCCATAGTTGTGCCCTCGCCTCGAGAGCTATATCAATGTCAACAGCATTATCACACAACGCTGTCAATATATGCAAATACACACACACACAGACACATACACAAAAGACCCAACAACAACAACAACAGCAACAGCATGCAAAGTGACAAACACTTGCCAGCTAAAACGCTGGGCAGTAGCAACAACTGCAACTACGAATAGCAACAACAATGTGAGACTAAGACAAATAAATGCGTGTTTCTCCAAGTGTGTGTGTGTGTGTGTGTGTGTGTCACACTCGTTAACACGATGCGAGACTGCGCGAAATGCGATATTTCACACGATTTATGCACGGCCAACGACAAAAGTTGCAACTGCAAAAGGCAACGCCAGCAGCAGCAACAGCAATATCCAAGAGCAATTGCTGCTAGCAACCTTTTAAGAGGCCACACACGTTGCCCGACTCCTCTTCTCAACGCTTCTCTCTTCAAATGTTGCAGCCAAGCAGCAAATATGTATATGTTGCCAGCAGGCGTAATTGTTTCGTTATGTAGTTGGCAGTTGAAGTTCTAGGAAGTTATTAAGATAATAAAACGATATTCCCCTAATAGATGGATAAAGCTAAAAACTATTGAATTTGCGTTTGAGAATAAACAACCCTTAAACATAATTCCTAGGTAATGGCTGAACAAGACCAACTGAACCTTATAAGAAAGATCTTACCAGTGCTGTGAATACTTGCATGTTGCTAAGTACATTAACGTTATGTTGCTAACGTGTTGTTGCTGCTTGTTAAGAACAAAAGTGCAGCTGCTACTTCGGCTGAGCAGCAATGTTGCTGACTGACTTTCTGGCTAATTTGACAGGCCGGGCAGCATGTTGAATGATGTTGATGTGTGTGTGTGTTTTCAGCCTGTTTAGATTTATGCAACGCCAATTGGTTGTGCCAACATTTTGCCCATATACATAATTGAAATGTAATAAATTCTGTTGAGCTTTTCGTGCGCAATTAGCGCGCTTTGGCCAACAGCGACAATTGCTGACCATTTTCATGTTTGTTGTTGTTGTTGTTGGTTATTAAATAAAATAATTTCATAGTTGGCGCATTGCAGCCGCAACATCAGCAACACAGCACTTGATGCTGTCTGTTGTGGCAGTTGCCATTGCTGGTTTTACAAGCTGTAAAGTGCGAAATCAACACGCTTCATGCCAACTATGTATGTATGTATGCTTGTGGAGGCAGTTGCAGCTGCAACATCGCAGATTCGCATTCAGTTCCAGTGTTCCACACACACACACACACAGTGTCCAATGTCCAGTGTGTTAGTTGTCAACACAAATGGCAATCAGCGTTGATAAATTGTTGCTGCCTTTGGCCAATTATAACCGTCTTTGGTTATGGCCAATAGACTAGACTGCTTTTTCTTATTGTTGTTGTTGTTCTTGTTGTTGTAGTGAAATTGCGAGGCTTTATGCAGATCGCATAACAACAGTTCCTGTCGGTGCCGCGCCAGAAGCCCCGCAATGCTTCCTGCATCCGCATCAGCGTGTGGGTGTTGAATGACCCAACAACAACAATCGATACTGAATATAGGTAAGCAACAAAGTATCAGAGCTCAGAGCTGTGTAATCAGATACTTTGTCGCAATTTACTCCTTTTTGCTCACACTCTTATGGTTAGATAATTGAGGCACCCGCAATCACATCCACTTCGTCGTCGTCGTCGTCGTCGTCTTTTTATGGCTCGTCTGCCCAAAAAAGGCGCCAACTTTGCCCCGGTAACAATGGCCAAATAGGCCACGTGCTACAAATTGTTATGGCCAGAGGGATGGGGATTTTCAACTTTCTGCTGTTGCTTATGCTGCTGTTGCATGACAAAAAAGTGCACACACCCTCGCACCTGAGGCTGAAACTGAAATCCCAGCCGTAAGACGATCTTTGGTTTGGGTTTCTCAGCTGTTCCTACATTTCTTTCGTTCCTTTCTTGGTTTGCTTGGTTTGCTTGGCGCGCGTTCTCTCTCCTCCCTCCTCTTGTGCATTATCATCATTATTATTGTTATTATCTACGGCCCGGTGTGTTTGTTTCCCTTCCGCTTATACAATAACATCCAATTTTTGCTACCTACTTTTGGCAGCATCAGCAAACGTCTTTGAGATTCTTGCTTTGATTTTCATGTTGCTGTTGTTGCTGCGATTGCTGCTGGAAAGAGAAAGCATGCCCGCATGCCGCACTGAATGTCAAAATGTAAGTTGCATATTTGTATCCTACGCTAATGACATTAATAGCAACAAGAAGCTAGCAGAGAGACGACATTGAAAACAATTGTGGTGCTGGCATGGAAAATGAAAAAGATTCGATAAACGAGATTCTTTAATCGAACAATGTGGAATCTAAATCTAAAGAAAATTTGAATTGCTAATCTATGGATAGCCTAAAATAGAGTGTGCCTTATAGTTCAGGCATCTGTGCTTGCTTGTGAATGGTATTTAATAACAAATCGAGTAAATCATACCTTGATTTTTATTTGTGATTCAATGTGTACAAAACTTATTTATTTTATACTTTTCAAATACATTTTTCTTTAATCAAGAATAGATTTATAGAATTCTTTCACACTTTTAGGAAAATATATATGAATATGAAATGTTTTTTCTTTGAGAAATGTTCTGCTCTTGCCATTTGCCTTTGCCATCAAAGTAAGCAGCTCCTTAAGTGCACTATTGACAGGATATTTGCACACACCGTTCCCCTTATTACAAGCCACCCCAGCAAAGATTATTGACCTCTAAGCAAACAACACAGAAACATATTGCAAGGGCGGCATTCTTTTTGTGCAACAACATCAGCAGCAGCAGCAGCCAGCTGTTGTGTAAGGCTCAGGACACAAAGTATTGGCGCGCTCCTACATTGATGAGGAAACCTTGTACAGAAGTCACGCACAATTGCAATTACAAAAAAAAAAAAACTAAAATAAATGAAATGAGTAAATGTCGAACCAAAAAAATCTGAGTAACAGCTGAGAGAAGGTGTGACTATCCTCAGGAAGCGAGCGCACGAGTTGTCAATATTAAGGAAGTGAAAAATAATTATTAAAGACAGATCCTATTGCGGTTGCACACGCGAATATATGTTGTACTAGGTGCCAGAAATGTAACAGCATCTGTGGCAACAATTACAACTTCAATTAGAGCTGTGGCGGCTGCGGGGCAAAACTATTAAGCCAATCGACAATTGGCCAGAACAAGTGTCTAGAACCGAGAGCTGAAAACTGAAATGACATATGGGCGACGCCAACGCAAACGTGAATGAATGCATTGCGTGTGTAACTTGGCCAGACGTTAAAAAAGCCATAGAAAAAGCGTTAACGGTGTTTTCTTTTTTTTGTTTTGTTGTGCAGCTACCGTTAGCTAAACAGCAAAATTTGCACACAAATTTTTATCATTTGAACAAACGCACAAAAACAACCAAATATATATGTTAAACCGAAAAAAACATTTAAAGAAATTCAAACGAATTGTTGGCACATTTCTGTTTGTGTTTTCTTTCTTTCGTTTGTGGCTGACGACGCTATGCCCCCGGGCACGCCCACTTAAATTGCGTGCTATGCTGAAAGCATTCATTTTGAGGCTGCTGAGCTTGATGTCGAGAGACTCGTAGAGTTGAGTCTCGAGGATGTGGATGTGGATGTGGATGCCACTGCGACTACAATTAAATTTGCATTTGTATGAATTTTTGTTGCTGCCGCGGGTGAAATACCATGGCATAGGAAACATTTATCACTGCATGGCGGCACTGACCACCACTGCCACCATCATCACCACCACCACCGCCGCCTTGGCAAAGCAGACAACAACAACGCACAATAAAACTAAAGCGCTTATAATTTCATATGAAATTCTTATGGACTTGAAGTCCGATTCGGAGTCGCAGTCCCAACTATTAGCCGGACATGCAATTGGCCAGGAGCAGAAGCAGCAACCAAGTTAATCACAGGGTTGCCAGCTGAGTGGCCTAAACGAAAATGCTTAAATTTAATGACATAAATATACACGAGGCAAATGGAGTTGCACTGTTGCGCGTATAGGTCGCAACTCGGAGTCGAAGTTTATGTCTTCAGCAATCCAATGGCGGGTGGATCTCCACTATGTGCCCCATAACACACCGCTGCTCATAATTCATGTGTGTCCCGGCAATTTTATTGTGCAATACTCAAATTGTGACTATAAATCTAGTAATATTTATCATTGTGTCACGCCAAAAGTAGCTCAGAAAACTTCTTGCCAGCTGCCTGTCCATTTTGTGTAAACGTGTTTTGAGTTTTCATACTACTTAGGTAGGGCGTTGGTGCTAGCCACCACCCCTTTTTCCGCTTGCTTCTTGCTATTCTTTTGTTTAACGGAAATCTTTTGCGCATTTGCTGCGTAATCTTTGCCAGCCGCCTGCCGCCACCGCCACCACCCCTCGAACAGGATAGACCGACCGGCTGCTCCTTTGGCCGGGCGGGAAACATCTACGTCTACTCCTCCTCCTTCTCAAAACCGACCCTCTCCTCTTTGTTGTTGTCAATTTTTGTTGCGGCGCAAAAGCGGCCAAAGATAACGCAGCTGCGCATCGAAATTCGAAAAATCAAGGCAACTTATGCGCAATTGGCCTGGGACTGTCATCTTCAGTCTGGTTTTGTTGCCGTGTAAAAGAGCTTTTCAAAGATTATCGAGCGCGAACTAATGAGAAGGGTGGCAAGCAGCTGCTTGGAATTTGATGAGCTTTGTCGGTGTTACCAATGTGAATCCTTTGAAATAGATAATTTATATGCCAAAGGAAGAGTATACATAAAAATTTGATTATTCACAAGCTCCGCTTCCGTAGAACTACTCGGGCTTTCTAACTAAGCGTTTTAAATTTAAACGCACTGCCCCCAACTTGTTAGCCTATTTGTCAGAAGCTGTTTGCCGCCTGTTGGCAATTAATTTTGTTGCTGTTGTTGTTCGTTGGTTTAGATCTTATCGGAGCACTTTGCACTTCCTCTCCAGCAGCAGCAGCAACACAAGTCCTACACACACAGTACAATACCGATGCCAACTCTGACACGCCGGCAATGTCGACGCTTCCAACACGAGCTTTAATCATGCGCACGCCTCAATCTCGCCAAGATCTCAGTGAAGACAAATTTTGAATGATTTACCTACAGCGACGACGAATACACATGCGATGCTTACACAGAGCGAAAAAATCAAGTATCAAGTACACATACTTTGACTTCGAGCGAGTTGAGTAGCTATATAAAATACTGTTTTGTTATTTATTTAGATATATCTTATGATTTTCGTAAAAACTTTATCGAATGTGGTTTTTTTTTTCTTTTCTCTCTGTGCATGAAGTAAGTGTGAAGGGTCAGCGAGAGTTTGCTTTCCAACTTTATTTCATTCACTAAAATTTTTGTCTTAATGAAAGATCAACTAAGAGAGAGAGAGAGAGAGAGAGAGAGAGAGAGAGAGAGAAGTCGAAACAACAATTGGGCTGCTAAGTGAGTGAAGGCCACCAGCAAAGTTAAGTTTTTCGCATTTGAGTGTCTGCTAGTTTTTGTTGTTGTTGTCGGAGTTTATTAAATTAATTGAATTTGTTGTTAGTTGTTGCTTAGTTGTAGTCATTAAAGAAATGTGTTTTTTTTTGACTTTGATGTTTTTGATGGCTCGGGGCAATGTGTAGGCAATGTGTAGGCAGCCAATTTTGATTGGCCGTAAGTGTTTAATAAATAATTTCCGCAAGCGATAATCGCTGACTTCATCTTCATCTTCATCGTCATCGTCATCGTCATATTTATCATTATCTCTACTTCTTCTTGGCCAGCTCCTTCTCGCTGTTGGCTTTGTCTGTTTTGCAATTTTTTTTTTCTTTTCATTTTTTTTTAATCTAGCTTACAACATCCGTTGAACAGTGCGCAATTGAATGCTGAGCATTTTCTCACGTCGCTTAAATGGCTTAATAACTGAATGCGTTTGTGGCTTAGCTTTAAGCGTTGGTAATCGCTTGACTCCCCCCTTTAACAGCCCCTTTATCCCATCTACCTGCCTCTTGACTCTTGAAATACCCACGCAGGTTGCTGCTGCGGCTACTGCTGCCGCTTCCGGTCTGTGGTCTACGCCCCATCAATGGGCCAACGGAGCAAAGTGAATGAATGAGTGAATGTTGTTGTTATTGTTGTTGCTGCTGTATTAGAAATGCCATTAAACTGCAGCAATTGCGGCTGTTGGAGGAGCGCATAAAATTGATTTGATTGCTTCTCAGGCAAAGAGACTTACTTACACACCCGCCAATGGATGGATGGGGAGCAAAAGGTTGGCAGAATGGGTTAGCCAATACGACTAGTAACCGAAATACGCTTCAATTGGCCCAGTCACCCAGGCAGGTTGATTGTCGTAAAAAAAAAACAAAGTGCAGATATAGGCCGACAGCAGGCCGGGCCGCCGCCACTGATGAAGTTTTGAGCTTCTGCCGCTGATGGTAAGTAGTCACAATCCCCAATCCGCAATCCCCAGTTAACGCAGTCGCAAGTTGAAAGACGCTTCCTCAGCGCCCGGCATATTTAGAGATTAACTGGTTTTATTACTCGATTGGCTATAATATCTTTTATTTACGAGTCTTGAGCTAATTTGAATTTTCAACGTTTCAACGTTTCAACGTTTTCTTTTGACGCGTTTCGCCTGCCAGCTTCTATTTCTACTTGGACTTGGTCGGCTTAACCACTGTCTTCCACTTTGATTTCTATTGATATTTTTGTGGGGCTAAGCTTTTGCTTGACTATCGACTCGATCTTGATGGTTTCTCGCTTGCTTTTTTTTTATATTTTATTTTTGTTCGATATTTGCTTTCCCACACTTTTACAGGTGAATGGGCAAACGCAAGCATTTGTGCGCTTGTGTGTGTGCGTGTGTGTGTGTGTGATTGTGATTGAGAAAGAGTTTTTATCGCATGATTGTTATACTTTATTATACGGCTTATATGTATATATTGAAATGGACCGATTGGGCCGTCGTGTGTGTTTTGTATGTTAATCGTTTATGAGTTTAAGCTTAGTTCATTTTTTTTTTTTTGGGACGCTGAACACAGCAGAGTTAAGCGATAAACAGACAGACTGCGAGACGCGTCCAATAGTTTAATTTTTTATTTGAATGAACAGTTAATTTTATGCCAAAGTGGCAGAAAAGGCAGCAGCACCAGCAGCAGCAGCAGTGGCAACGTCAACAACATATTCGGGAGCAGCATTTATTGAGTTTGTGTGTGTTTTGTGGGAGTTGTCTGAAGTCAAAGACTTAAATGCGTGTTTTACAACAAAATCAAGCTATTCGAATGCCAGCGGATTAAGGCATAAACATAAATTATGCATTGGCGTTGGTGTCTCGAACGAAAGACTTAGACAACGAACTTTGTCAAGATGCTAACAATAATGAGTATAGAATTAGTGAAAATGTTTTTTGGTTTATGAAAACATGTTTCTATATCGTTTCATCTTAAAGTTTTCAACTTCATTAATACATCTTCATCAAACTTGTTTCAGTTTAATTACCAACTGCATTGGATATTTGATCCGAGAGGTCACCAAACACTGGCCTGGGCATTAGCTCATCTGCCTAGTTGCTATTTTTACTGTTTGAATTTAGTTGCAATTAATTGTTGTTGCTAGCACAGCATTTGAGATGATATGTGATCTCTTACAACAACAGCTGCCTTTGATAAATCATAAAATGCATTCTCACACGTGTTGCTTTTGTTGTTGCTCATTCGTGAGAATCTTTGCTGAGCTGAGCGGCTGAGCATTCGCATGCAAATTAGATTTGGTTTTTAATTGGCGCATAAATGGCGGCGACAACGTTAATAGTAGCCAGTAGCCAGTAAACCTAGTAAACAGGGCGTCGGGCGTCGTACACAGGTTCATTGCAGGCAGTTAGAGCCGTGTTGACCCGCCAGCCAGGCTGAGATTGTTGTTGCGTGAAAAGCGGCAATGGCTGGCAAAGCTAAGTTGGCGTCATCGAGGTGCTACAATGCCATTTGTTTTTATGATTATTGCACTTGGTTGCGGTTGCATCAAATAATGCAAATCGATGCGCCAAATTGTGGTTAACATTGGCGCAATGTTGGCGTTCTTAATTGAGAATTTTGCAAAGTTTCTGAGTTTTGTTTTTTTTATTTTTATTATTTTGCGAGAAAGTCAAACGCAGGCGACGTTGCGACGCAGTTTCCGTTGCCCTCCCGCCGTGTCCGCCGCGTTGTTGCCCTGGAGGATAGACGAAAAGAATGAGCATCATTAAAAATCAAAGGAAAAAGGAGCAGCATGACATGCGCAGCGGTGCTCAGGTAAAGCTGTTCAGGGTTGGCTTTAGAATGGGCCGTTGGGTATGGTTTTGGGTATGCCTGCGGCAGGGAATACGCTCCTTGATAGGAGGGTCGCGGGCGTCTAACCTATTGTTGTTGTTGTGTGGCAAAGTTTCAAAGACGTTAACTCAGATTGCAAAGATTATTGTTTCCCGCCAAAAGTTAGGGGGTTGCAAGGCGACACGGCGAAAAGACGAAAAGACGACAAGGATCGTCGGTGGTGGGTTGCATTCGGGTGGTGCTGTTGTTGGTGGCGGTCCTACAACAACGACAATAACAATGCGATGTTGAGCGAAGAGGGTGATGACTTGCCCAACCGTGGGAAGATTTCAAACACAAAAAGCAATTGCACACAAACTGATTGTATAGGCATTTTATGTCGGATTTCACGTAAATTTTATTGCAGCTGCGCAAAAATACAACAACAAAAAATAGATGCCAAAATCAAAAATCCAGCACTTTCAGTCCCTGAAGTGAGTTGCTGCTGTTCTTCGTTGCATTGGCGTAGGCAATTATGACATTAAAATGTACTTAGAGATCAGTCAGAAATTAACATAAAACAAAAACAGATTCAATACTAACAACTTCATCAACAAATCAGCGACGCGCCAACGCCAACGCCGACCAGCTAAGAAATGTCGTTGTTGTTTGTTGTGTTGGTTGTTGATTGGTTGGCGTTGCTGCTTCCAGACCGACAGACAGAGGCGTAAGATACTATATACTAATATCGCAGTATCGCAGTATCTGTATATTCGTATCGATACTAACTGGGCCTACACCATTTTGGTTTTATTTGTTCGCGGCCTCGTCATCGTCAATATTGTCATTGTCGTTGTCGTCTCATTTCAATAACTTATTGTTGTATTGCTGTTGTTGTTTCACACCAATCAACTAGCACTAGCAATACACACACACACTTACAGATAGATAGATATCTATCTATCTACATAGCCTACACCTACAAACGGGCTGCTGTTGCTACTGCTTGTTGTTGTTGTTGTTGCTGTTGCTGCTGCCCACCAACAACACGAACAATTTTTGTACGAATCGCGTAAACGCGTTTTTGCGTTTCGTTTATTTTCCCTGCCCACAATTCACATACACACAACCAATTGCTGTCAGCGTGTGTGTGTTGGAGTGTGTGTAAGTGAGCGCTTTTGTATTGGTGTGCTACTATTCGTTCATTCACAAAACGTGGCCAGCGTCTGTGTGTGTGTGAGTGAGTGCTTGGCATGCTTTTGGCTCGTCTCTGTTTCACTTTGGTTTTTGTTTTGTAAACACACAGCACATGTACACACTCACACTTATGAACCAATACTACACACAGATACAAAACGTCGGCAGCTGCGTCGTCAACTCTCACACACAGATACAAACACAGTTATACTAGCTGCTGAGCGAGAGAGAGCGAGAGCTCTTAGCTCTCTGTGTTGATGCATCGGCATTTCAAGTTCAGGCACTCGACGCTTACGTTGAAGTTGCTTGCCGGCATTTGTTGTGTTTTCTGTTTGTATGCGTGAGAGCGATGAGTGGCGTGCATGTGAGACATTGAGAGTTGAGAGGCTCTTGTTGTGGGAGAGCATTAAATTTTTATCCGAACTCAGTTTATCCGGCCATGATTTTTAGAAACAATATTTATGATTATTATTATTATATTTTTTTGAGATTATAATTTCTAGCTTATTGGCTATTAATTAGTGGGTTATGTTACGGCAATTTATAAAGTCAAAGCAGAGTACTTTTAAATTTTTTTATTTGGATACTATTTTTGGTATGCATTGTAGTCATATCAGTTCTTTATGTAAACAATTTATAAATAAAATATTCAAAGCTCTACTTACAAGGAAGCCTTACTCTTGCAAATAGTAACTATGTTATCTGTTTTTATGCTGTTTTCAATTTGATATCAACAATATTCATTAAAAGTTAAATAATAAGTTGCACAATCCTTCAGAGTTCGACTTAAAGCTAGTAATCACATTTAGTTGACACAAATATTAAAGTTTTTCTTACGTTTTTGTTCGTTTTACATAATATTTGGTTGAGTTTTGCACACCCCCAACCCGTGTGTAGCAATAGGCTATACCCCAACCAATCCAAACTCCAACGCTTTTGAATGCTCCAAAAATAGCGGAGGAGAGCAGCAACAACAATGGAAAAGTGGGAGGCGCCTATTCGGAGCTCGCTTTCACAAAAGCGCAAAATGCAACGAAGTCTCCTCATTGGTATAAAGTTTGAGCAATTAGAAACCCACGCAGCCATAAACAACTACAACGACTTGCGACTAGCGTGGGGGCAACAAGCTACGAACAGCAGCGGCTGCCCCAACAACAGCCGCAACAGCAGCTCGGCAGTTGCAACAGTAACACAGCAACAACATCAGCTGACAGTCGCGAAGTGAAGAGATAAAAATGCAAAAACAACAACAACGGCTAAAAAATCAGCAGTAAGCTTTTATGTTGTTTTGCACGTGCTGCGGTCTCAGGCTCTCCCACTGGCTCTCTCACTTTGGCTCTCACTCTCTGAGGTGGCTTTATCCGGCGAATGAGACGCCAACACACACACACAGGCACACGCTAGCTGCTGCTGCGTTGGTGTTGCTTGTGTTGGTGTGGCGTCGGCAGCAACAGCAGCAGCAGCAGCTGCGTCGTCAGCCTATTCTACTTAGAAAGGCCGCTGGCTGCGCCAGTGTCTTGCTGGGCAGTGTCGGCTCAGGTTCAACGTCAGAGCCCCGAACGCGTTCGCCGTCGCCAAAGTAACGCAAAACGTCGATCAGTTTCACATAAAGAAGACTCCAAGCCAAGATTTACTGTTTACTTGTTTTTCGTTTGGCCAAAAAAAAATTGTGCGTGAAATTGCAATTGCTGTCGTGCCTACAACACCACCCTCCCGGTGTCACACACACACACACACATAACAACTCGAAGGCGCTCTTTCACTCTCATACACACAATTTTGGTGTGAGTGTTGGTGGTGCAGCCGAAGCCAGTGAAGACGACGACAACGACAACGATGCCGACGACGCCGACAACGACGACGCGACGACGGGAAAATCTCTTTGCGTTGCAGTGAAAATTTTTTCGTACGTTTTCGTTATTTGTTATTTGCACGTTGACGCGGCGACAACAAGAAAAACGGTACACGGCTACGAAGTGTAAAACGAACGCGCGTACAACAAAAACAACAACAACACCAAAAACAACAACAACCTTTTAAATGTTAACACGCGTCAGTTAAATTAAATAAAATCAAAACAAAAAAACATAATATCAAATCGCTTATTTATTAATATTCAAAACGCCTTACGCACGTCGCATTCTAACCGTTTTTTAGTCACTAAAACTCAAAGCTCAAAACCTAATTGTACCTAGCAGAGATTCACAACAACAACCAACAACCAACAACAATTTTCAAGCTAATAAATTTTTGCTATTTTTCACTCACTCAACTAAACTTGCCAAATTTTTAAACATAATTAAAACAACAAAAAACAGCAGATGTCTTTATACAAGCAAACAAATTCAAATAATAATATTTATATAATAATAATAAGTGCATAAAGTCGCAATTGAAGTGTCTTAAAAGAAAATCAGAAATGAAAACAAAGCAAAGTTTAATAATACAATAATAACAATAAAAATACATATATATATATTTAAACATAATTGCAATTGTTTAAAACACACACAACATACAACACACACACGCACACACACACACATGCGATGATCGCATAAGCAAAAGTTTGTGATATTTTTATGATAGCAACAAAAGTAGCAATTAAAGATATACATATAACAAATCAATTATAAATGTGTGGTGTGGCAACAACAACTATAACAACAACAAAACCAAACATTTATTGGATACTGCTTGGATAATGCTTGCCAAAGCGCCCAAAACAAACTGAGGTGAGTTTCATACTCAAAATTGAGAATATTTTTATATATTTTAAAAAAAAATTTTTTTTTTTTGTTATTATTATTTGTATATTGCCGACGGCAACGTCTTTTAGGCTCAGGCGCCAGTCGGGGTTGCTTTTTGTTTCGTTCAGCAAAAAGTTTTTCTTTTTTGAAATGTGTCAAAAATTTATAGATCTAATTACGAAGCCAATTGATGGCGTTGTTGTTGCTGTTTATTCGAATCAGTTTACAGCCAAAAGCTGCAACTGCATATTGCTGATAATCAGCGCAAAATATCAGATAGCCCCGGCCAGTTTGATATATGGCGACACTTATCATATATAAGCCCCCGAAACGATCCAAACAATAAATGTGTTAGGAGGGTTATATATGAACTGTGAGAGTAGTGTAAGGTGTTTTAGCTATCTCTATACCCTCTTTGTATTAAGTATTGCAACACCTAGTTATTACAACAATTCATTGGCCTCGCCTGACTCTGACTCACTGATAAGTCGGGCTATATAGTACATAGACTTATTGCTATCAATACCAGCCCCCAAGATGAGGCGAATGTTGATGCTGCTGCTGCGAGTGTTGTGTGATTTGGTTTTGGTTTGACGTCAATCGACAACAACAACAACAACAAACACATTGTGCCAATGACAACGACATTCTGTGGCCAGCAAATTGACGCACAATAAAAGTCACACATACATACACACACACGCACACATGTCGAGCAAACACACATTCTTTAGCAGCAAACAAAATCAGGCATATTGCTGGCGTGCAACATCAGCAACATCAGCAACTCAAACTCCAGCAGCCCTTGAATGTTGTACACGATTAATGCGAAAGACTTTTAATTGCCATCAAATGCCATAATAAAGCACACACACACACACACACACACACACTGTGTGAATGTGAACTATGCCAATTGCCTACACCTTGGGCATAAAAATGGGCAACGGCCCCGTATGCTTGCCCCGTACTCGAACTGACAAATTTGTATGCACGCGCTTCAAAAGTGCAATATTAATTAATTCCAGCAACAACTACAAAACCGCAACATCAACTCCAACTGCAACTGCTGCTGCTGCTGCTGCTCTGTATGCGGCTGAAGTTGCTGTTTAGACCGGGCAATTAAATTGTATGTCATTCATTGGTAATTTATACCATTTAAAGGCAAACAGCAGCAGCAGCAGCAACCACACCAACAACAACTCTCTCGCTAGGACTCGGGTTGCTGGTGTGAGTGACTGCTGTTGTTGTTGTTGTTGCAGTTAATGCATTGCTGTGAACTCTTTTGTTTCATCTTAACACTAAGCAATTAGCATGCGTCCGTGCCACTGTACGTATGAGTAATGAACACAAATGTTCTAATACATAAATGTTTGTTACGTATTTAACTTATTGTTTTTGCGTTTTTTGTGTTTTTGGTGGCTAAACAGTTGATCGATCGCTCGTTTGAGCTGATCGCCCGATAAATGCAACTTGCCATGAAAAGTGCCGGCCATAAATGGGCATTAAGCTATTGCACATTTCTCAATATGTCGCGCGAGTGTACCAAGTGATTTTTTCTCTGTTTGTTTGTTATTTTTTATTTTTTTTTGTTCCCAACTCGATGTCGATGTCTGGCTTTATACGCACCGCACCTTATAAGACAATGACGACGTCTGCCGGACAGTCGACTGTTTGGCATATAAAGCAGCCATAGTGTGTTAGTGTGTGTGCGTGGATGGACGTTCAAGAGGTGAGCGACGTCACCCGCACCACACAAGCGACGCCATTTTAAAGTGGCTCAAAGTCGCCAGCAACTCTGCCACCCTCGGTGCATTTCATTGGCATTTGCATTATTTCCACAAATGACAAAACGAACGAATGAACAATAATAAGATACTCTGTAGTAAGATTTGATACAATTAGTTAAAGTTAAAAAAAATGTTGTATAAACGATATAATTTGGGATTGGAACTTTATTTAAAATATATATTAATCAGTCTTTACTGAAAAACAAAACACAAACTTATTAGGTTTAAAGGGTATGCAAAAGTATTTAATATCGTTTGAGGCTCTTTGTTTTTTTTTTTTTTTTTAAGTGACGGTTCATTGGTTAATTTATTTCACGCATAGCCTTAAATTAACAATTTTAATGACTTTTGAATAAGAAGAAACAAACAAACAAAAAGAAAATAAATATATATATATATTTGTATATACAATAACAATAACAAATGCGCGCATTGAAATTGAGACGTTGAGCATAATAAAATAAAATACACAAAACAAAAAAAAATACTTATATATAAAATACAATTATAAACGAACAGACAACAACAACAAATCGTAACGAAAAAAATAAATCAACTTACAAACTTGAGAATGTGTTAGTTGAAAATGAAAAAATTCTGGCGCGTTAATTAACTTTAAACGATTGAAAACGAATTGATTTGGAGAAGCCATTTGATTTGGATTAGTTGTGCTTGCTTTGTGCGGTTCAAGAGTCGAGTTCGAGACCTTAAAGCACACAATGATCCGCCATATAAAGACTAAAATTAAAATTTAATCATCACGTGTGCGTCAAAAAGCGGACAGATAGATAGACAGTCGGACGGATATACAGAGACGATCCATGGCAATGTCTATTACTAAAGCTGTTAATTACAGTGCGTTAAACAATAAAACAAAGAGTAGCCAATGGAGTTGAATGGGAAATGAAAAGAGTGCGAGACGTTGCGACAGATGCGAAGATTCTTTTTTTAGCACCTCGACATTTGATAGGGTCTGGTATTAAAAGACTTTTGATTTGGATTTGGGGGTTACGTTGTTATCATGCATTTGATAAACGTTTTGTTTTTCATTAGAGTCAACACAGTCAAGGCGTTGCCAGTCGGCCGAAAGTCTCCGACTTCAGACTGATTCAAATCACACACCCCATCAATTAGCAGCCAGCGGCAAATTTCAAATTCCAAAAAAAAACTCTATATTAAATTCTAAGCGTGCTATAAAAATCAACACTGTTATTATTTTTGTTTTTGTCATTGGTTTTATACAAATATTTTGGTCAGCCATTTTCTGGCATTTTTTTTTTTGATTTATTTTCTATTGGTTTTGTTATTGTGGTTAGTGCAAATGTTCTCAAGTTCTCGGTTCGGTTAATGTTGTTTTTGTGTCAGCTGTGTTGATAAGCAAAGTGAGCGCCTTACTACGTCAAAAGCGTCGCGCCATATCAGCATTGTCATATATGTATATATAAGTAGCCGAGTAGTATATATATTTTAGATTATTCAATATGTGTATGGGCTGTTTTCTATTTTTCTTAATGGGAAACCACCAAAAAATTTACAAAAAAAAAAAAAACATAATAATAATAATTTGGCAACGCTGATAACTAACACAGAATGAACATATATCAAAAAAGAATAAAGTGAGCGGTTCATGGAACAAACATCGCCACAACATCGGCACCTCCAACTTTTCAAAGTACTTCAGCAGCAGCAGCAGCAGCATTTAAAAACAATTTTTTACTTAATCTCAAGTAGTTTCAATTAACGTCATTGGACTACATAGATTGCCGATTAAATGTCGCGCTGCGTGCGCGCTTTGAATTAATATTAAAAACAAATAAATATTAAAAATAAAATAAAAACAAACTGAAGAGATTAGATGATAGATGATTCTGACCACCCACCGAACAAAAGCAATTCGAACTAAAAAACAAAACAGTAAAATAACAACAACAACAAAAGGAAGGTAAATTACTAGCACTTGGTCAGCTTTATCAATTTATAGACGACGACTTTCAATGAATTTTACAATATACATATATACTTTTGCAATAAATATTTTGTTCGCTTAGACTATTCTTTCTGTGTGTGTGTATCAATCGTTTTGTGTGTAGGTGTTCCATTTGATAAGCAAGTGATAAGCAAGCCACTCGATCGAATGGTGGGTGGTTTGGTTTGGGTTTACAGCTAGACAGGCCAATTGAAAAAGTTTTTCGAGTGGCTCGTAAAACTGAGCGAGGCCTGCATAAGCATTGCATAAAGACTTTAACTGACTTATAATCTCCATGTGGCAAGAGGCGACAAGCTGCAGCCGGCAAGCAGCAAGCGGCAAGCAGCAAGCGGCGCTTCATTAGGCCAACATTCAAACCTGTTGCTCGCACGCAACTAGCCGCAATGATCACCCAGTTGGTTACTTTGTCCGTCTGTTCATCTGTTTTTTTTTTGAGTCCAACTGTCCATTTGTCGCTTAGCACATGCAACTGTCTGCACTTAGCGCTCGCTGTCGCCAATTTGAATGTTCTACTCATCGAACTTCCCTCCCTACCTCCCTCATTCCTCTTTGGCCATTGCTTATCTTTGTGGCAGCGGCGTTTGAAGTTTTTATTTTATTTTATTTCATTTTTTTTGACTGCTTCGCATAATATTTTAGTGCACTTTATAAGCACAAATGGCTGTCGCATAAAACTTAATTGTAATGTTTGTTTATGTGCTCGGTAAATGTTAAACAAGTTTGTTTGTTTTTGTTTTTGCATTTGCATTTGCCACACGGCGTATGAGCAATGTGCCGAATGCAAACTTCAGCTTGTAATAATAATTTGAATACGCAACGAGACGCTAAAAAGTAAAAGTAAAACGTCAGTTAATGCTGTAAATTAAGATATGAACGTGCTTAGTTTATTAAATAATGCATTAAATATGGCATACAAAGTGACAAATAAGTAATAATCTAAGCAAAAAGAAAACTCGATTGCTTCGGCTTATATGATTCTTTCATATTGTTTAATAGCTCAATTAAAAATTCGCCCTCAATCTGATTTTCTCTAATTAAGTACATACATAAATCCTCGTAATTTCACTTGACTTGATATTCATATTTTTTTCTGTTTATTTGTTTTTTTAAACAAAAAAACTGCAGCCGCTTAATTTATGTAATTCTCATTGTTGTTGGCATATATATTTTTGACTTTCCTTTGCCGCCTCCATTGTTGTTGTTGCTTTGTTTTAAGTTGAGTTAACTTAATGGCTGTTAAAAAATAAAACAAAAAAAAATATCTTCATGCCAACAAATCCATTACAGTCAAGTGCACACCAGCAACAACAACAACAACAAAGACTAACAAAAAATAAGACAAAAGGCCAAAAACACAGAATACCAAGCAAATAAATAAAAGTCAATGTGTGTGTGTGTGTGTGTGTGTGTGTGTGTGTTAACTTAAAAAAATTAACCGAAATTTTATTAGTATTTGCGCAAGCGCAGGCAATGCCAAGGCAAATATTTGATAGACAGCGGGTCTGACCATAAGATCTTTGCCGAGCGCAGCTTCAAGACAAGACACACACACACACACACACACACACTCGTACCGGAGAGGCGCAACAGCGCGCTGTTGGGAGAGTGGTCCATGAGTGGTCCATGACCAAATCTCTGTTTGAGTTTCGAGGCGGGCAAGCCAAGCAAAAGGCAATTAGAGTTGACACTTTTGGTTTTGGCGGCCGACTCGAAAGGGTTGCCCCCCGAAGCCTGAAGAAGACAGTCTGCAGACTGCAGAACGAAGAGCACAGAGCACAGAGAATGATGATGGTGATTTCAGTGCCTTAAAGAAGTTGTCGCTGACTGCGTGTCCAGCCGGACGATGACGTGCCCAGGGACAGTTTAATTTTCACTAGGCAATGGGGCACTCGGCACTTAAAAACCATTTTCACTTGACGACGTGACCGCTGCTGCTGTCGTTGTCGTTATTTTACTTGTTGTTGTTGTCTTTCTAATGCTGCTTTGTTTTTGTTGTCGCGCTGTGCTGTTATTTATTATCAATATTGACGCAGCAAGAGAGCAACAACAACAACAACAACAACAGCAGATCTGTAAAATACCACGCAACATTGTAAACAAAGTGTAAGCCGCTTTATTGTTGTTGTCGTTGTTGTTGCTGTTGTCATCTTCTAAACGCGCCTAAAACCCAACAAACCTGAGAAACTGTCACTAAGCCATTTTCGAATATTTTCTTTTGATTTGCTGGCTGCCAGCAACACAATACAATAAATATTTAAAAGGTACCCCTCACACCCCCCCCCCCCCATCCCTGCTTTGCACACAATACAATGACCACAAACTAAACATAAATTTGTCGCGCGATTATTTTACAGTTTTAATTTTTAGCAGCAGCCATTTTTACAACTGAAACCGAAGTCTATTGCCTTTGGCTGACTTATGAGCTCAAGAAATGATTGGAAACAAACACCAAATGAATATGCAAATTATAGTTATTACTATTATGTTTATATATCTCTCTTTCTCTTTCATTTGTTGTATAGCTTTGCCGCGCTTTTGTGCGCTAATTGTCGATAGAAAGATTCCAAATTTGTTTTAAAAGCGATTTTTAAATGATGGCACGAGTGCCTAAACTTGGCCGTCAATAAATCAAAAAAATATACAAAAATAAATATTAAACAAACTAACAAAAAAAAAGCAACCTTCACAGTTTTCTTTTGATTCTTTTTATATTTGTTTGGTATTTACTTTGTCGCTGCAACTTGAAGTCAAAGTCAAGTCCGAGTCACCCCAAATCAGAAACAGAATCAGAGAAGCAAAGCGCTGCTATCTGTGCGGCTGGCCACAGGAAAAGGGAAGCCTCTTGAGTGGCAAACTGATTTCCGTTGACAATTTATACACAAAAAGTAATACAACAACAGCAACAAAAACAGCAACAACAACGAGAGCAACATCAACAACCACAACAACAAAATGTGGTGTGCCCTGAAGAGTTAAGTTTTAAATTCCAAAGCATACACGTTGTTTGCTGGTTTTTGTTGATTTGCTTGTAGAATTTGTAGCAACAACAAAAATGCATTGCAATAGCATGGGGCAAGCAGGGCAGAGCCCCGAAGACAGGCGAACAGAACAAGCGAAACACATTGACAAGCAACACGAGAGAAGAGAAGAGAGGAGAGCTTGAATTCAGAATGGAGACACAGACGCGTTCACAGTTGCTTGCTTGCTTCTCACGCTCGCCACAAAGGACACGCAGTGTCCACTCCGTCCCTGCCAGTTGTTGTTGCCACATACACACCCACACATCCACTCACAACAAAGGTTGAATGCCGAAGCGCAGCCTATCATGACAGCTTATGGCATACATTCCTTGACCCGTAAGCAAAAGCACACTGCCTCTATGGTTAGTTCAGATCAACTTTGTGCTAGTTTACAGGGTAGTTTGGAATGTCTCCCAATCGATCTGCACTTGTCGAACGGTTTTTTGGTTTTTTTATCGGCTTTGGCTTTGGCTTTTAGCTCTTGGCTTTGACCAATAAAGTCTTATTATATACTCATCAATTCAGCAGCAGATAAAAGTCAAAAACTTGAGATACGTTTGCGTCGATGTCGTCGTTGAAGTCGTCGAGCCACCAAGCAGATAAATTATAATTAAAGCAGCCGCAGCTGAAGACGTGAGCTAAGTTTAAGATGCTGTTGCCGGGGATGCTGCTCTGTCTGATGTCAGAGCGTATTTAAAATACGAGTAGAACAACCTGCATTCAAACGCCGACGCCACACGACCAGCAGATAAACAAAACAAATAAACACAAACAGAATCAGAATCACAAACCGAAAGACGTCGCATAGAATTGAGCTTCAGTCAGCGCAAGAAGAAACACCTGTCAAACTGGTCCACACACACACACACACACACACATACAGACACGCAAAGCTGTCGGAGGGCCCAAAAAAATACATAAAGCAAGAGTAGCGGGAGGGTGATGATGTTGGAGGAGGAGGAGAAGCAGTTGCTGTTGTTTGTTGGATAATGACTTGGCAAGGAAGAGGAGACGGCTCAGACGTGATTTGGCTGGAACGAAACGGATATGCAATGCTCTTATTATAAGCCAAACTGAAAGGCATCTCGTCGCCTATTAGGGCCTCTGATTAGCCGGCATATTGATATAATTGAAACTAATACGGAAGTTATTACGTCAGACCCAATGCAGTTCTTGTTTCGAGTTGATTTGATAAGATGATGCTGCAGAAAGATAGATTCCTGAGCTGCCGTGATATTGTTATATATTTAGTTGGCCAACAATCTAAGCAGGAAATGCATGCACAAAACTATTATGACACAAACAGTTTATAGAATTTTCTAGCTCTGCTAAGGTGTTCATCGCCCTTTTGGCTAAAGTCTTTCAGGCAACTTTAGTGTCATTTGAGGCTGAAATTTGACTTGTATCAATTAGCAAACACGCAAAAGGCAAATGGCAAATGGCGCAGGGCAAACTTTCAAAACGGAGCTAACAACTTACTTGGCATGTATGCATCTGTTAGATACAAAAGTACAAGTTGCAAGCGAGTCGGCTTACAACCGCGTCGCAATCAAATTACAAACTAATCGCATGCAAGCGAGCAGAAAATCAACGAGCAACATGCAAAAAACAACAACAACAACAACAGCAACGAGTTCATGTCTATGCCAGTCGACTGGTGTGGATTACTTGGCCAAAGTTGGCAGCGCGCTTTTCGTGTTTGCTGCTGCTGTTGGGGGTGTTAAGTAAAAAGTGAATTTGCTGCCACTTGCCACTTGCCACAGAGAGGCCACAGAAAGGGCGGTATGCAAAAAGACAGAAAAAAACCACTGCAATGCGTGCGTGTGGCAGCAACAAAAACGTAGCAAGCTAAAGTTTTGCCACCTTCGCCGCCGACTGCAGGAAGTGATGCAGAAGAAGAAGGAGCTGAACGAGGACAATGTTGGCATGTCTTGACAGTCAAGACAGGAAGTGCGCAAAATGCCACAACTTGCAAATGCAAAGTGCAACCCCCACCAAACACACACACACACACACACAATCATACACACGCATACACTGTTCGAATGGCAACCGCATTGGTTTAAGTTGAATGGAAAAAAAAAAGTATCTTTAAAGTTGCATGTTGAACGCTTGTAAACAAGCTTGTCGCGTCGGCCTATAAAAGTATTATTAAATTAAAAGTTTGAGTTTGGCCAGGTGAAGCTGCTGTTGCTGCTGTTGCTGCTGTTGCTGCTGTCTTGGAGGCGGCCATAGTAAGGCGTGACTCCACCCACCCGGCGAATTCAAGGCGCAAGGCAACAACTGTTGAAATTGCAGCCGCGAATCAAGCCAAAAGGCAATGCGCAAAAATGCAGCCTGTGTGTGTGTGCATAATTATGGAGTCATGACGTTGCCAACGTGGCGATTGCAATGGCGATGATGACGACGACGACGACGACAATGCTGCTGTTTGTGGCCAGGTTGCCTGGTCATTAACTGCTGATGAGACGTAGCCCGTTGCTGGGCAATGTGGAGAAACAGTAGCCAATGCCACTCTTTTACCCCCATCCCTGTTGTCTTGCTGCAGCATAAATAATTATTAGCAATTGTGTGCAGGTGCAACAAGCAGCAGCAGCTACAAAACCAGCAGCAACATAACTTTGCCTACTTTAATACTTATTGTTGGATATTGCACTGCAATTTAAGCATTTTTCACATTTTACACTGTTTGCAGGCAAAAACAAAAGACTTAGGCAACGAACTTGCTGCTGCTGCTGTTAATTGAAACGAGGGCTGACCGAAAAAGACCAACACACACACTCGCATACAGTCAGACAGCTGAAAGTTCCGGGCAGAGCTCCAATATGTATAAGAATTCTACACTGTTGTTTCCCCATTGCAATGGCCACCCAGATATATATGTATATAAACATATATTTTTCAGATCTTTACAGCTTAAAACACACTCAGCAGCAACAGCAGCAGCTGCAGCTCCACAGAAGCCCCCCTGTCAGGTTGGCCCTGGTTGGACGGACGCTTGGTTAGGGAGTTGTTGTTGCTGGCTGGATGTTGTAAACGTCAAACTGAAAAACCACTCAAAGTTTTTGAAGCGGCAGCAGCGAAAAAAAAACAAAAACAAAAACAAAAAATTATTAACTGACATTTTAATGATGATAATGATGATGCCGTTGACGTTAGCGGTGGTGGTGGCAATGGCTGCTGCTGCAACTGCGTCGGTGGCTAGACATAAAAATAAAAATAAAACCCTTTTGCGCCCCACCAAAGCGCAGGTAGAAGTAAACCATCAACGTTGTTGTTCTTGCTGTTGTTGCTGGTTGTTTGTTGATGTAAGCGGCGTGATTGTAATCAGTTGGAGCCGCAGTGTTTGCCCAACTGGCGCCAGTTTTTATGTATTTTACTTGCCCAAAAAAGAACGAAGAAAGAACCAAAAATCGAAAGGTTTTGTCAGAAAACATTTCTCGAAGTAACTTTCTTGCGTGTAGTATGTGTTCTGAAAGTGTGTGTGTGTTAGTATGTAAAATGCCTTTTCAATTGCGATTTGTGAAGTGTGCGCAAATCGATTGGCTATGAATTTTAATTGATTTTTTTTGCCCGACAGCAACAACAACAAAAACAAAACTTCACTTTGAAAGTTGTATTTCATTTTGTGTTTCGTTGCGCTTGTAAAAGGCTCAGGCTCAAATAAAGCATGAAAATAAGTTTTGCCTGCCACCAACACACACACAAATACACATGCAGATACTCACAGTCGACTGCAGGCGAATTGTGGCTAATTTCAGTAATCTGCAAAGAATGCTGCAAAAGGCACCCACAATTCGCTGCACAGACTCTGAGGCTAAGACTGACATACAGAGACAAACAGACGGACAGACGGACAGACAGACCAACAACTGTCCAGACATGTGTGCGTCTGTTTGCAACCTGCTTAATGTCATGCAGCGGCAAGACCAACAACAGCTATAACAACAACTGCAACAACAAGAACTACAACGAGCCAACCATAAGCAACTACAACGCACTGTCACTGTCATGCATCATCATCATTGTAGCTTGGACTGGAGCCGGTTGCTGCTGCTGCTGTTACCTCTACTGTATTTGAAAATTATTGCATGTCCAGTCTGTTGGAGTCTGCGTCTGCGTATGCGTCCGAGTTTGAGTTTCAGGCTCAACCACATGCAAAGCTAAGAAACTGAGAAGGCGAAACACACTTGCAGCATTGGCATTGGCCAGTGAGTGATGCGATTATCTGCAAGATTCGCTTATCTACGGTGATCCATCAGCTCTGTGGCACTGAGGCACTTGCGTATGTCAGTTAACTTGCCTTTCCCCACCAATGTTGCTGCTGCTGTTGCGTGCAAAAATGCGTATTTTGCGCGGGCGTTGCGGCCATATACATATATAATATTTACTTGATATATAATATTTACTTGATATTTTATTTTGTTAATTTACTTGCTCCGCTCCCACGGTTCAAACTGACCAGCACCCGCTAGCAGCGCCGCCTTTTCACTGCTTGCGGTTGTTGCTGCCAGGAAGCGCAACCACAGTGGCTATCTTTTTTTTTTTGTTGTGTTTTTCGTTTTTTGTGTTGACTTTGATTGAAAGTTGACACAGCCAAGCGTTGAAAACCACATCCGTGGTGGGCAGCAGCCGCAGCAGAAGCAGAAGCTGCTTGTATGCAAATGCAATTAGTTTTTGATTAAGTTGTAGGCACCCAAAAAAAAAAAAACTAAAAAAAAGATGGCAGGGCAGTAGTAGTCTTGAGCATAATGCTCTAGAGCTGTTGGCACAGCGAACTAAAGTACACTTAAGCGCAAAAGCAAAGCGACAGACCGTTAAATTGTTGCAATTACCAAAGCTAGCGTTGAATGTTGCTACTGCTGCTGCCGCCATATTTGCGCATGTTGCTGCCGTGCTGCAGCTGTAAAACAATATGCACAGTCTCTTTATGTATGTGTGTGTGTGTGTGGGTGTGTGTCAGTGTGTTGTTGTTGTTTTTGTTTGTTGCTTGGGCCAATTGTTTAGCACGCGCTGCTAATTTTGTGCTGCTGCTAGCGCTGCGAGGCAGGCAGCAATTTCTAAGTTGCATGCACGCCTCGTTGATTGTAGTAGGTGGCCGTAGTTGTAGCTGTAACCCGGTCTGACTAAGCCTAGCCACTGGTCATTATTATAGTAGTAGCTAAGTTTAGAGTTAGAGTTTGGAGTGCTGCTGCTGCCGCTGCTGCTGTACAGTTCGGAGGGTGACCAAAAGCTGCTGCAATCATGTTAATAACAGCTTGTATCGCTTGTGTTGCTGTTTGCCCGTTTGTTGTTTGGTCAGTTGCAGTTGCAAGTTCTATGTGTGTAATTTATGCCTGTGGCTAATTGCATTTGAAAGTTTAAATGCAAAAGTCAAACGGTTTCCAGATATGCATAAAAAAAAAAACACAATCAACTCAAACGAGTGAAATGTTATTTTCTCACAAAGAATCTCTGGAACTGTTATTCACAATCAGCGTTCAGCTCATTTGAAATTCCAATTTCAATAACGCTCAATGATGTTTATCGGCAACGTTTTATATTTTTGTATATTTTTTTTCTATTTTTGAGTAGGCGTTGTCCGCAGCAGCAGCAACAAATAACTTTGCCTTGTACCAATTTACTCACATATAGATGCGCTGGACCAAGGTTCAGGGCAGCTTAATGGCTAGATAACGCCATTGGAGCCATCAGTTTCAGTGCGTGCGTTGATGATGCTGCTGCTGCTGAGGACTCTGCTGCTGTTGTTGTGGGTGAGCGATAAGACAAACCTCGAAACGAGTCAGCGTCGAGAGTTTATCAGCTGAGCTTGCGGCATACACAGCTGCGATTGAAAATTCAAATGTTGGAAGAAAACAACAACAACAAAAACACAAATACCGAACACTGAAAATTGTTGCGCTAATAAATTCATGTCGCTGCGAACGGCAATCGACTGTCGTCTGGCTGCAGCATTGCTGAGATATATGTTAAGAAACAAGTTTTTGGGGCGGCATATTTGTTAAGGTCGCACAGCTGCGACGCCAGCAACTGTTGCTGTTGTTGTTGCGGTAGCCATTCCACATAAATAGCTGCTGTTCATGCGGCACATAGGTTTTTGTTACTTATTTTGTTGTTGTTATTATTGTTGTTGTTGTATATTTTTTTGGTTATTTGCACACCCGCATTGGCAGCAACCGCAACAACATGCCATGTTGCATGCCTAATTGCAACAGGTGGCAAATGCCAGCAGACACAAGCACACACACACACTAACACACATCGGTACTGTTTGCGGTTACAAGGGTTGCTGTTGTGCTAGTGCAGTCACAGCAACATATCGCATTTGTGCCAGCAACAAGCCAATTAGCAGCAGCAGCAACAACAACAACAATAAACGTTTTCAATTGCCAAACAAAGTTGAAAATGCAAATGCAGCTCGGCATTTGTTGACAATTCTACTAAATGATTAGCAAATAATAACACACATTTTAAACAATTGTTAATTGTTTAATGTTGACCAAAAATGGCAACAGCAACAGCAACAACAACCAGTAAACCACTTTATGTTGTTGTTGTCACTTGGCTGTGGCATTTGATTGGCCTTTGATTGGCTGCTACTGCAGCACAAATAATTAATGACTTAAATATTATAATTTATTTAAAACTAGCCACGAACATTAATCAGCCGTGTAACATGACTCTGAAGTTTTGCGCTTGGCATTGGGTCGATTTTTGTTTTTATTTTTTTTTTCTTACTTTTCGCAGGCCTTTGTTGTCTGTCTGTGTTGGCCACCGTTTTTTTTTTAATATTTTGGTGGGCTGCTGTTACGCCCCACTAATTGGCGCAGTGGCAACTGTTTTTCGTTATTGGTGGGTGGCAACGCTTCGGTTTTCTACTAATTTTGCATTTATTGCCAAACAGTCAATCAATCAATGTTCGGTTCGACAGCAATGTTGCAACGTTATGCGTAAACAAAACAAAAATGTTGAATGTAATAAAATTTAAATAGAATGGAAAAATACAACAAGAGTTCGCGCTCAAAATCAAAGCCAAAAACCACGCAGTCTACGCTTAAGCTTGAATCAATAAAAACAAAAACAAAAAAAAAAAACCAAAACCAGTAAACAAAAATTTGCAAAAATTATTATACAGAGTTAAGTTTGAGAGAGCTGGTTAGTTGGCATTAATATTTATATATATATTTTCTATAGAACATAGTCAGCTAGTCATAAATGTATTTGTGCTTGATTAATGATTTTTGGTTTGTTCAAATGCGCTGCTTTCAATTACTGCGGCAATAAGTAGATGGAAGTGCAACAGTTTTTTCAGCTTCGATAATTTGTCAGCATGAGCATCAGTAAAACGTTAACACATTCATGTCATTTACATACACATATATATTTTAAATAGAGCTGCCTCATAAAGTGCCCATAAACACAAATAAAATGAACAACAACAACAAAACAACAAGCATGCGAAAGTTTCTAGAAAGTTTTGGCCACAATTTTATGGCAAACATTTTAATAGTTCAGCTATAATACCACTTGTAAATGAAGCGTGTATAAAAATCTAACGATTTTCCTATCTTTCTCTGTTTTGTGTTTTTTGTTTGTTTTACAGAATATGCCCGAGTCTATTGTCGTAACAACAAACCAATCCTAACTCAACGAGGTAAGCACACATCCAATGCATTCAAGTAGTCGCAGCAGTTGTAGTTTTTAATTTATTTTATTTTTCTGATGTGTTTTTGTTTTTGGCTGACAATGGCAAACCTGGCCTGGCCATGCACAGACAACGCTGGCAACCTTCGAAAGCACAAACCAAAAAAACAAAACACAAAAATACTGAAACGCATTTTAAATTTAATGCGTGTGTTGCAGCAGCACAAAGAAGGGGATCTGACAGGAGAACGGGTAGAAAGAAAGAAAGAGAGCGAGAGAGAGAGCGAGAGAGGGGGAGACCTGCAGGCAAGCAGAGATCGCATTCGTATCGATCATGTGCGCCTGTCCAGCTTGCAACATTCAAGTGTCGTCTTGTGTTTCGCATGAATTTCGCATCGGCTTCGGGCTTCAAGCTTTGAGTATTTTCGTCTCTCTCGTCTCACCTTGTCTCGTTCTCGTCTCCTCCGACTTTGTGAGACTGTGTCTACTGTGTCTGGGGCAGCTTAGTAGTAGTAAGTTAGTAAGTTGCGGGCGTTGCACGGCAGGCGACCTTCTAAGTCGGCCGCTAAGGAATCGCAACTGCCATTGAAAATGAGTGAAGTTGAACATTTTAGACAGATTGCCAAGTTTTGTCATAAAAACCGCGGCAACTTCGGAGCAGCAGCTGAAACTCGATGTTGTTGTTGTTGTTTTCATTTTTTGTTTGTTTAAAAGATTAATTGCTTGCGACAGTTTGCCAACGATGGCAACGTTCAAATTGCAATAGCAACAACACTATCAGCTGCCCCTTTCAGGCCATACAAAAAAATTGGCATGACGTCAGAACGAGATGTTGGCAATTGCTTTGGGTTAGACTGCGACCTTTGGCCGCTAGAGCGATTAAGGCCGCAACACAGCACCAATTTGGATACAACTTAATCTCATTTGTTGCCCGCAAGCCAGCTAATTTTTAATTTATTTGTTTAAATTTTTGTTGACACGCCCTAACAAAAGCGACGCGCTTTTGGTGTCATCACATACATTGTTGTTGGTTTTCCAAACATTTTTTAAACAGCATTTGGCAACAGTGTTTTTTTTTCTTTCTTGTTTCTGGCATTGTATTTTTTATATTCATACACGTATCTTGACATGAAATACAGCTTAATTAACAAAAAAAAAAATCTGAAGAAAACCTGCAGCTCCATTCACCCAATTCAAATTCCATTCACGATACAAAGGACGCTTAGTGCGTTTTTGAAAAAATTGATGTTAACCAATTTGTCAAATTATTGTTTTTATAACTGAGAGAATTTTGGTAACAACTGTGCTGTTAAAAGCTCAAACGACAAAACTACAACAAACCCATGAAAATCAATTAACACCTGCGACCGCGCTGTGGATACAATTGATCCGAGTCGATTCACTATCAGCAGGAGCAGCCACGAGCTGCATAAATTAAGTTTGTGTTCTTTTATATTGGCAATCAGTAAACGAACTTTGAAATTAACATATCAACAAATGCAACATAATTGCGCGATAATAGCCAAATAACATGAGAATTTAAACCTGTTGTGTCAAACGTTTGTTGATAATGCTATGATTTATTAATCGGTTTATTGTCTTGAAATATATTTTTGGAAATAGATTTTGTATTAACTGAAGTTAACATATTATTCAAGCAGAATAATCCTAAAACTAACAATTTTATACAATTGTTTCAAGCGCGTCTTCTGACGCTTGTTGCAAGCCGCATGGCAAACGCCACAGTCTCCTGCCCTGCCCTGCTCCTAACTGTTGTAATGTAAAGTGACAGCGACAGCGACTTGTAGGCAATCAAAATGCAGTATAAAACATGTGCAGCTTGCAATAGTTGGGAATATGTTGTTGTTGTTGTTGTTGTTGTTGTTGGCATCTGGCAGGGGCAACTGCAAACGCAAATTGAAAGAACTTGTTGGCTGTTTTGCCTGCTGCACGCAGTTGTCGACAAGCAAATTGAAAGCTTTAGCTTTGCACTTGCTTTGCGGTCAAAAGCAAATACCTCAGCAACTGAGCCTTGTGGCATTGCCAGTGCACACTTGTGGTGCATTTGGTGTTGCCTGTTGGTGGTTACAACTATTGATTACAAGTTGCCAATCGCTGGGTCGGTCTCACATTACCCAATACAACAAGCAGGCAACAGGCAGCAATGGCAACAACTTTGGCAGCGACCTCGATGCGGGTGTTGCAGACAGGCGCAGACAGGCTCCAATAACAGAGCCAGCAACAACATCGAATGGAGGCTGTAATTAATGCGGGAGCCTGTGCTGACATTTTGAGAAATTTATTGCTCCAAGTGGATTTATAGTCTGCGACATTTTATAGTTTTACCTTGCGGTCGTTTTTGCGATCGATCCAACGATGGTACTGTTTGCCAGCAACATGTTGCTGTTCGCTGCTGCTGCTGTTGCAGTTCCCACCAACAGCAGCAGCAGCAGCAGTAAGAGCAACCCTTTAATGCGCATCATGTGCGCGCGCGCATATATAATTTGGCTACCCGATAATGATCGGCCTTTGGCATAATAAATTTTACAGCAATGCCGCAAAACGTTGTGGCAACTTTCAAGAGATAAGTTAAAGTTGTTGGCGGTGTTGGCGTGGACTTGAACTCATCCTTACAAGGTACCCAAAAGCTGAGCACCGAAATATGTACGTATATCCCTGTAATATCAAAAGGGGTATCTGTACCTTGCAATCTATATTAATTTTTATATAGCCTGGGTGAGACCTGGCTGCCCAGTGCCAGTGCCAGTGCAAGTCACGCTGCACTTTCATAAATGCCAAAAATTTCACCTGCTTTCACAAAGATGATTAAAAATAAATATGCAACAACGACGGCGAATGCCTCGAAACGAGTGCAATTCTGAGCAGCATTACAAACTGTGGGACCGCCCCGCGCTACATGATATACGATAATTTCGTTCTGATAATGTGACGGACAGCAGCCTCAGTCTCTCAGCCTTTCAGTCTCTCAGTGTCTCAGCCTTTCAGCTGACCCAGATGGCAATGCGTGAGTGTTGAGCCAAAAATCGTTTAAGGCTAATTGCAAAGATCGCTTTCGGTTGATAAACGAGCAAATGGCAAAACAGCCAGCGATCAGAGAGCGAGAGCGGGCGAGAAGACAATAGAGGGACAAAGGGGCTATGCGATAGGGTAGGGTGAAACGGTTTAGTCTGGGATTGAGATGCCTCACGGCGCTGACCCAAAACCTTTTCGAGCACACACAATAAACAAATACGCAACGCGTAGTTAATGATGATTGCTGGCCCCCAAAAGGTTTTAAATTAAATAATTTTTTAGCTTGCAGCAGGCAGGCCATCTAAGGAAACCATTCATTCATTCATTCATTCATTCATTTGCCTAGCCATAAACATACTATGATTAGCATGAAATGAGTAAGATTTGAAGATTTTTAGTTTTTCGTTTTCTGCAGTGTATGTTAAGCAATTAAGTAAGCTGAAAATCGTGTACCTAATTATGATAAACATTTGGCAGAAGGCAAGAACAAGAAATGGCAAACAGGAAGTGGAAGGTCATAACAATGTCGGTAATCACACAAAAAACTTTAAATATTAAGGGGAAAGGGAAGAAGTGGGCTTCTTAGTCAGGTAAACACAATCTTTTGTCCAAAGAGGCAACACGTTTTATGAATCATCTTTTCTTTAGTAATTTCAAAATGTTTTCGGTTCTTACCACACACTTATGAAGTCACTTAACTGGCTCAGCTCATAGACACGTTCTTTTTGCAGATCTTACCACATTTAAATGCTTGCAAACCGGTTCGTTTTTAACCCTAGCCAAGCACTTTTAGCTCCTTTTAACCCATTTTATACGCATTTGGGCAACCACAGGCGCCGCAATTGCCTTGGCTTTGCCCGTCGATAAGGCGGCAATGGTTTAATTTAGCTGAACTGCCGAACAAAAGGCAAAATAAAAGAAACTGCAACGGCAGCAGATGACGACAGGATCGTTGGGCCCGGCCCACGTGCAACTGCAACTGCAACTGCAACTACAAAAAAAAGAAGAAACAAATGTGTCTGTATATCGTAACTAAATTGACTTTGATCATGCGATCGCCCGGCCTTTGTGGCAAACGGAAGTATGCTAAGCAACTTGTTGCTGCCACCACGCTGGCAACATCTAGCAGCCGCAGCAGCTGAAGGTGTATATTGCAAAAATAATTACATTTGATTGTAAAAGGCCAGCGTCTAGGCCGGCAACTCGGACACGAGCCGGACTTGGAGTCGGAGTAGGGGCAATGCTAAAGAAAAATGTGCAACATGATTGCAGTTTACAGCGCCGAGTCTCAAAGAGTCTCAAGAGTGCAACACCGGCAGCAACAACACAAAACCAACAGATAAAATGCATTTACAATTGAATTTGAATGTAATTTTATTTAAGCTGCGGTCAGCCAGGGGCATATGTGTGTGTGTGAGTGTGTGTGTTGCTGGTGCACGGCAGCAACAATTGGCCAAGTGGCAGGAAATTGCCATTATCTGGCATTATCCACTTGTGCAACGGTAGCAACGGACGGTAGCAATAACAATACAGCAGGGGTGGCGTAGGTTGCACGTCAATCTGTGGCCGAGATCAGAGGTTTCAATGATCCTCTTAATTAATGACACCAAAGCAGCAATACAAACAGCAGCAATACAAACAGCAACAATTAGCATATCGTTAGCTCGCATATTGACGTCAAATTTGGTATCTGGCATTTAATGAGCAGCAAAATCAATCCATAGTCATATATACTTTAAAATTACGGTGATCATTTTAATTGCAGTGCGCCTGCCAAAGCAACTCTGAAACTGGAAGCCGCCAGCGGCAGCAGAGAGACACCCATTTATGTAGTACACAACGAGTATGTCCATCTGTCTGTCTGTCTGTCTGTTTCTCTGTTTGTTTGTACATTTTATATCAATTAAAATGAGCTTTCTAACAAGCTTTTTGATGCCGGGGCAATAACAAAGTATGAATGCATGCGAGCTTGCGCTGGAATGGGGCGTGTTTTTAGCGAGCATTGAGCATTGCAACATGTTGCTGACTCAGTTGTTGCTGCCTGCTGCTTGCTGCCTCAGTCAAGTGGTCTCTGCTCATTGGTTCGTGCTGCTTAAGCGTAGGCGTGTAAATGTCAGTATTTTTGTTTTGTTTTTTTCAGTATTTTTTTTACTGTTTTCACTTGATGCGCACTTGAATTTCATTTGCTTTTGGATTGTTATTGTTTGTGTTGTTGCTTTTTGCGTTTTGTAAATGGCGTTTTATTTTATTGGCCATATTTGTGCTATGTCATGCTTTGTTTGCTTTCGACGGGAACAGCTTTGTTGCTGCTACTAACACTAAGCTGTTCATTATCAATGTTGCTGTTGTTGTTGTTGAAGTGTGCTTAAATGGCGTCAGCAGTTTAATGGGTTAGGCTCCAAACATACCAACAGACCATCTCATAGTCTCATAGCAAAATGAAGCAGCGTGTCAGCAGCCCAAATGTAAGCCAACATTTTGTGCAAATAACAAACACGGGGCTCTAATAAAGGAGTTCGCTTCAGGTCCGCTGTAAAGGTGTATGTGTGGGCGCTCTAGGGCAAGGGTGTGCGGTGCGGGGCGTGTCTGATGCCCCTTTTGCCGTGCACACAATTTGTTTACATTTTAATTTCTGCAATTTTGTTTAGTTAACTTTGTGAGCGGTCGCCGTAGGGACGCCATAGGCAAACAGCACAGAGGTAGCTTATCGCACTGGTGACAACAACAACTGCAGCAACAACAACAACTGCAGCAACAACAATAACAACGACAGCATTTGCAGGCCAGTAGTGTTGATAGAGCTGGTAAAACTTCATCAAGTTACTGTTGTTGTATGTGTGTTATAAGCGTGACAAAAGTTAAATAAACATATTCACACACACACAGAGATAGAGAAACTGGCGCCCATTGTGACCGCCATTGCAGCATTCCCCATTCTCCACCTCATTCGCGTTCTTTTAAACTCTCTCGCTATTTTTTACACAGCTTTAATAATGCAAACGTTGCAATTAATATATAACAATATGGGTTTTGTTGTTAACGCTTTTGTTATATTCATTGTTTTATTTGGTGTTAAAACTGTTGTTATAATTAAGCAGACTACAACAACAAAATATGTGTGTGACAATGAATCATATTTCCACTGGCATTGCACATTAAACGTTTTTTTTAACAGTTTTCTTCAGTTAACAATGAACAAAGCCAGCAAAAATTCATCCAGTTTCGTTTGCACCATTAAACACCTCGCTGGCACTTATTTAATTTTTGTATCGCATAGATCTAGTAACTGTGTTCCAGTTTAAATCAAACATTTGCTTACAAGCATGTTTCGCTGTTCAGCTGTGAAGCGCCATGTTTGTGTTTTTTTGCTTAAATTGCTTGCTAGATTTTTAATTTGAATTGTTGCTTCTATTAAATGATGATGATTATAAAATACAATCAAGTGTTGAGCTGTGATTTGATAATTGCACAAGTCATAAACAAGAAGCCATTAGTTATGGCTAATTCGACAGAGTTGCCAAACTGATTGAGTCTTACGTCTTTCTGTTGGCAGTTGTAAATGTCAGTACAGTCAATTATTTCTTCATATATTTTTTTTTTGCAAATTTAATGTTCTCCATTTTTTCCAGTAGCAGTAGCAATTTTTTAACCCTTTTGGAAACTTATTAAGCCCAGAGCCAAATTATCACTTCATTTAGCATAATTTTCACGCGAGCTCAACCATTTGCAACCATTATGCAAGATACATACATCAAGTATGTCCGCATATAAAAAATATAAGAATCTGCCACCATAAATCAAAAATCTTTGCTGCTGTTGGACAGCTCCTTCGTTTGCTTTTTTTTGCTGAACTCTTCCTATTCGCCAGCCTTTTTTTTGCGTGCTAACAGGGCACAAGGAACCTTGGCCAGCGGCGACGCTTCAACGCCGCCAACGGGCGTGAAAATTTATGTTCTTTTTTTTTAATATATTTTTATAACTAAAACCAAAAAATACGCAAAAACTTTAGCTCAATGTCTTTTGGCGCAGAGCAAAAAAAAAAATGAAGTTCATTGGAGGCTAAGAAAAAGTTTTTCGCATAGTTGTCAGTGCTGCGTTGTTTAATTACGCTAATTAAGAATATTAATTGCCGTTCGCCGTTTGGGGTGCCATAACTGTGACCCACAACCCTCCTCTGGTTGAGTAGGTTTTTGCATTTTATTGCGCAACAGCTAAATAGAACATGAATTATGATGATATGAGACAACATAACGAGCTAACTTTTTCTGCAATTTCCATTCAAGTTATGAAAATCGAAAAAGTTAATAAAAAAAAAACTTTAAAGAGAGCCTCGAGGAACAAAGGGCTGCACACGCACTCCATTAAACCGAAAGTGCCACAGGCAAATAGACAAACAGACATAGTACATACATACATAGGTATATGCGACAACAGTAACAATAACAAGCCACTAACTGGCGCAAAGGACGTGGTGAGGCAGGACACAGGTGTCCATGTCGCCTGGCACTTCAACACCCAACAAACAGCTACCCACCACAACGACGTACGTTCGTTCGTTGGACTCTTTTCATTTTCTCAACACGTAAAGCAAACACGTGACCGTTAAGGATACGGACACGGCTACTGCTGTTGCTGTTGTAGGCGCAAATTGCAAACAGAAGGACAACGACAACGTCGACGTCGACCCCACCATAAACTGCCAGCTTATGTCAGACACAAAGCCAACGAAGTCCTAGCCAAATGCCAAGTGAAGCGTGCGGCGTACAACAACTCGACTTCTTCTCCCAACATATTGTCGACTTCTTCGCCTCTCTTCCGTCTTCCGTACACCCGCCGTGCTGGGTGCGTGTGTGCACAATATTCATATATCACAAGGATAAGCGCAATGCAGCAAACGTCCTTACAGACGTGCCGTCGTTGTACTCGTACTCTATATACATACTACCGTATACTGTCCTGTCCTGTTCGGTTCTGTGCTGGCAGCAGCCAGTTGTTGGCACTGACCATTGGGCATGGGAGTTCAACTAAACTTGCGCTTCATGTGTGTAACTTTTAATTATTTGCGAATGTTGGCGCCAGACTTTGGCTTAGGATGCACTCACTCCCATCCTCCCTCTCGCTTTATGTATGTATGTGTCCGTCGTTTGTCTGTTTCTGTTACCCACAAACCATTCATTGATTTCCACTTGCCTTTGAGCGAACAGCGAATAGCGAAGTTGCGAGATGCGACGACAGGCGGCGGTCAAGGCAATGTCATAAACTTGAGCACCATAAAATCTGCTGGCAGAGCAATAAAATATAAAAAAAAAAGTAAATATCAAACAAATGCCACAGCGGGAGATGTGAGACGTATGTATGTGTGTGTGTGTGTGTACATACGCGAAGTCCAAGTTCAAGTCCTGGGCGTGACCAGGCAGCAGCAGCAGCAGATTTAGTGACAAACGCCAAACGCATAAAACTAACGCAGCGTAAACGACGACGGCGATGTTGGCTGTGTTGGCTGTTTTGGCAGCGACAGCTAAGAAAAATTTATGTTATTTATTTGTTGAGCGAAAGCCAACAACGGCAAGTGCAGCATTTTGATGCTTGACTGATTGGGCCAAGTTTATGAGGCGCCACCGGCTATGACAATTGCAATTGCAAAAATTTTAAGTGCGCCAAAAAAAACGGCACTGCCAACTAGTCAAAAAGTCGATCGAGCGGCAGTAGGGCTGCCAACTTGGTGAAGAAAAAAAATACAAACAAAAATTTGTGTTTAAAGAACAAGAAAACTAAGAAAACTTTTAAGCGAGGCATTTAACCAAATATGTACTTGTGTTTAGTTGAAATTATTATTAACAATTGTTGTATGACATTTCCAAGTTGTCACTGCTGGTCCTGTTAGAAAGCAACGTTGCCAGACTTTTCGTACTGTCGAGCACGCTTCACAATAAGCTGTCAGCGCACGTTTATTACAAACGTAAACGTAAACTAAAAAAAAACATTTCCAATTTGATTCAAACAAAACAAGTGCAATCGTAATAAGTGCAATATTCAAGTGCAATATAACTTGGTTAGAATGAGCCGTGGAAACATGACGGTATGCAGGATATTTGTTGTTACCAAGCACACAATCACACACACAAACACACAAACACACACACACACAAACAATTTACAAAATATGTAGGATTTATAATGTATGTTTTAGCTTTAATAAGCGATTTGACTATTGAATATAATTAAACAAGCATCTTTTTCGTTTTTGTTTGCAGTCAACTCGGTCGCGTCAGGTCAACCGCAAGAATAAAAGGCCGCGCAAGCTTGAGGAGCTTCAGCTAGGCCTGAAGTTTGCTAGCACGACGCCCACGCCCACACAAAAAGTTGACCTAATGACGATGGCAGAAGGCACCGACCCCATGGGGCATCATCATCACGCCGCCGGTTCGCACAATCCCCACCACCATTACCACCATCATCCACATCCACATCCACATCCCCACCAGCACCACCATCATCATCCGGCGCAATATCATCACCCCAATCAGCACTATGCGCCCGTACAGCAGCCACCGGCAGCGTCCGCTGCCTCCCACTATGCACCCTACGGTCAGCTGCAGTATCCGCATGCAATGCCGCATCAGCATTTGCCGTTGGCACTTAGTCTGCACCAGCAGGCGGCGGCGGCGGCTGCTGCATCGGCAGCCGTTGCTGCTGCTGTTGCCAGCGTTGAACAGCAGCACAACAACAACAACAATAACAACAACAACAACAACAATCAGCCGTATGTGGCCAACAATAATATAATGCCATGGAAGCAGCGTAAGCGTAAACGTCTTTCAGCAGTGCTTGACAAGCTCCACAACAACAACAACAACAACAGCAATAGCAATAATAATAATAATAACAATAATAATACCAACAACAACAACAATAACAACACTAATGGACTGTCCTGCAAAACGGAACCCATGGATATGGGTGAAATGGATGAAATGGATGATGAAGGCGATGAGGATGCAGCTCAAGATGGCAAGCATAATCACGAGGCTAACTACATTAAGCGTGAAGGATTAACAGCTTCAGCCAGCGATGATGAACAGATCGATGCTGACGCTGAGCTGTCCGCAGAGGAGCTCTCGCATTCGGATGATCTGGATGAACAGGATAGTCCGCGTATTAGCATGAGCCCGCTGCAGGTGGCAGCGACACCAGCGTCCAAGCTAACGCCAGATAGCGCCGCTGCTGTTGCCGGCAAGGAGAATCCTTTGCATGTGGACATCAAGACTGAGCAAATGCCAAGCCCGTATGATCGCTACTTTCCCATTTCTTCGCCACTGTTTGGCTACTATCTGCATACCAAGTACTTGAATGAAATGTTCCGCAGACGTCATGATCTCTACCCCTCGCCGCTGCAACACACGCCCTCATCGATTGCGTCCGAAACGGAGACATCGCCCACAAGCCAGGGCAAAACACACAACAGCAACGGCAGCCAACATCAGCCCCATCAGCCGCAGCACCCACAACACCATCAACAGCATCAGATGCCTTCGATGCTAATGAATGCATCGCCGCCACCCTCGCTGCCCTCACCACCGCGCAGTGACTCCTCGACGCGTGTCAGTCCCAAGCCAAACAACAACAACAACAAAAAGAAGACATCCTCATCATCATCTGGAGACTGCAAGCCAATGCCACCGCCGCAGGAGCGTCCCTTAGATTTGTGCATGCGTAGCGATTTCCTTGGCGATCCCAAAAAGTATAAGACGGGCACATCACCGCTGCATGCTAGTGCTGCGTCATCAATGATGCCCCCACCAGCATCGTTGAGTGCCGCAAGCAGTCTGGAGAGCATGAATGCACTGTCGCCCGCCTCCAGCACACACTCGAGCACCTCGCTGACCGGCAGCATGCCAACATCGACACTGGCGCCCCCCTCGCAAATGTCGCCATATGCAATGACTGCAGCGGCCGCACATGCAGCAGCTGCGGCAGCCGCGGCCATGATCAAAATGGAGATGCCCATGCATCCGATGCACTCGCATGTGCCGACCACAACAGTGGGTGTGCCGGTAATCAAGGGCGATGTGGCCTCACCCACCACTAAGGAATCGGTGGCCTGGCGCTACAATCTTGATGTGTCGCCCGTGGTGGAGGAGATGCCACCGGGCTCGGATGTGGCATATGTGTGCCCGACTTGCGGTCAAATGTTCTCGCTGCACGATCGCCTGGCCAAGCACATGGCCTCGCGTCACAAGTCGCGCAATCCCGCCAACGATATAACCAAAGCCTACTCCTGCGACGTCTGCCATCGTTCGTTTGCCCGCTCCGACATGCTCACACGCCACATGCGACTGCACACCGGCGTCAAGCCGTACACGTGCAAGGTATGCGGTCAGGTATTCTCGCGCTCCGATCATCTTTCGACGCACCAGCGCACCCACACGGGCGAGAAGCCCTACAAGTGTCCGCAGTGTCCTTATGCCGCTTGCCGTCGGGATATGATAACACGGCACATGCGCACTCACACGCGCTACGAGTCGCGTGGTGGAGCTGGCGGTGGCGGTGGCGGTGGTCCTGGTGGTGGTCCTGGTGGTGGCCGTGGTAGTGAGGGCCAAAAATCACCATTGCACCTGCTGGACGTTAAGATGAACATGAATCTGCCGATGATGCTGCAGCAGGAAGAGCTGATGCAGAAATCGCCGCTCAACTTGGGCGGACCCATGCCCATTGTGGTTAAAACGGAGAGCGCCTAACGGTATCTCTATGCGGCCGCGGCCAGACAGTTCATGACCTTTTAGAGGCGCCACCAGCTTAGTGCCCAAACAAAGACAAAATTAGGCTGCGCGCAACACTGGAAATCTCTCTGTGAAGACTGAGAACCTAATTACTACCTACAGTTAATGGCATAGGTTTATTAACATAATACATCTATAATTTAAAACTAAAACATCTATTTTAATTTACACACACAAACCGATAGAAAGAGACGTAGTTAACTCAGACCACCACCACCCAACGTATTAGCGTTTAAAATAGTTGTAGGGTAAGAGGAAGAACGAGAGAGAGAGAGAGAGAGAGAGAGAGCCGTAGAACCATTCATGGAGACAGGCTTAGTTCGTATTCGTAGTATTGTATTTTTGGATAATGTTGTAGACAACGTTCAGATACAGCTAGCAATTCCATGTTCCACAATTTAGTTCTTAGTTCCGTCGTTTACACAAAATAAAAAAACAAAACAAAAAACTTTTTATACATATTAGCTAGCTAGCTAGATCGTTAGTTAGGCAGAGGTCAAAGATCGACTGGCTCTGGGCATTTTTTGAACAACATTGAAATTATTAAGCTAGGCACGCACACATCTAGGCTACGTTTGCTATTTTATATAAACAAAATACTATATATATATTTCTTACACATAGTTTAGTTGTAGTTAATTTAATTGAAAGCAAAGCGGACAAACCACAAACAAACAAACAAACATTAGTTGTACTTATACTTAACGTTAATTTACGCTAATTTATTTTAGTTTTTTAAAACTGCAGCATTGCGCATTTAGTTTATAACGTTATTAGCAACTTAAAAGACAACAATTTGTATTAATTTAATTATAGTTTAACAATTTTACACAAACAAAAAAGACAAAGAATTCTCCCTAGGGCACAAAAACATTTCGATTTGATAACAAAAAAGAACCATATATTAATTATTACTTCTTCTTTTTTTGTTTAACAAAAATCTGTTATTATTACAAAAAAAAATAAATTAAAAATGTATCGTTTTGCATCTATAAAAATTTTTTTTTCATAAAATGAAATAAAAACTTTCTGTTTTCTTTAGTTCAAATGTTTAAATTTATTTTAAAAGACACATTTAAGATGCCAGTTTGGACTAATTGTGGCAAGTTTCTGTTTGCCAATGTTGAAATTTTGTTGTTTCAACTTGAAGTTTTTTGTTATTTATTACCATTTTTCTGAGCGTATGATATATTGATTATTAATTTTAATTATACGTTTAAATAAATTATTAATTTGTGTTATTGTAGTTCGTTATGATTAGTTATTAGTACAAATGATTTTGACAAAATAAAACAAACACAAAAAAAAAAACAACACAAATAAACAGAACAAACAAACAAATCAACCAAACACATAAATCTTAATTTGTTTCATATATTTTTTTTGGATTTTGCTATTAGTTCTTCTTAATTTATAGCACCTCGGACTGAAAAACACTACATAAATTATTGGATTAACATTATTGAAAGTGTCATTTGCATTAGAAAGCTTTAAGATGTGGGTTAAAAAGAAAATTGAAAGCTAAGAAGCCTGTGTTGTTTTTAAAATGCCGCTCATAAGTTGCTGTTATTTGCATGTAAGTTTTTGGGCCGTTGCACGGCTAGCGAGGAGAATCCTTTTGCCGGAAACTGGCTTACAAGCTTTTAGGCAATTGAAAGCGCTTACATGGCAAATGGCAAATGGCAGAGCTGCAGCCGGCCACAAAATTGCAGTCTGGCACGCAGTAGACGAAGGAAAACACACAAAAAAAAAGAAAAAAAAATAAGTAGTCACACCCCCTTACAAGTCTTTTTGGCAAGTTTTTCCCACGCTTTGCCACTTGCGGGGGTGCGCCACCGACCGACTCCTACACAGGCAAACATGGAAATTTCCTTAGGCTTAATGGCCCGACGACACGAATGCCCAGGAAAGGAAAGTAGGCAGTCGTGGGCGACTGGGGGCCACTTGTGACTTGTGCTGCAATGCAGTTTGCGGCTAATGTTTGACCTTGTTTTCCAATGACTAAATTAATTCCTTAATAAGTGCAGGGGCGCAAACGCTTCGTTTCGTGTCGCGTCGCATCACGTTCCGTCTCGGCGCAAAACAAACAGAAAACACGAACTGCAGACATGGCACAGTTTAACTTTTGGGTTAATTGTGGCAGCCACCTGCCACCGCCCCCTCGTTAGCAATTAAGCAATGCAAAAGTTTCTGTTTTTGGTTTGGTTTGGTGGCAACTTTAAGGCGGCGTTAATTGACAGACATTGCGGGATCCGGCAATATGCCGCAACTGCAGCGCCTCATAAATCATTGCCGCGGTGACTAAGTAGCCTATAGGTTGCAAGAGGGGGTGAGTTTGGGTGTTGTGTTGTGTTGTGACTTATAGTTAGCCAGACAGATTCGAAACTAGGGGCCACTGTATTACCAGCAGTAAGTACTCTCTCTCTCTCTCTCTCTCTCTCTCTCTCTCTCTGACTCCGCCTCTCTCTCCCTCTCTCTTGCTCTTTCTCTGTGTATATGGTTGATGCCGCATTGCATAATCCATTGCATTCTGTTTTGGCCGTGCATCATTTTGGATGCCGACGCTGCGTCGTTGACATTATTTGCAGCTCGGCCCGGATTTTTGTACGCATAAATCTCTAAACAAGCGCGCGTGTCGTGCGTTTATTATCACTTCCGTCTGGGCATCCAACGAACCAACCAACCAGGCAACCAACTAGCCGTTAAAGCAACTCCTTTGTCTTTTCAGGCAGCGCGAAATTTATCGCCATCATTTGTAATTGTAGCGCGAAAATTGAGTTTGAAGTTTGTGTGTGCCAGGCTTAGTACAGTTTGGTTCAGCTCAGTTCTGGTTCGGTTCGGTACACAAACTTTATTGTTTTCATCAACATAATTCTTTGGCGATGCGCTTTGGAGCCAGTCCAAATGATTGTTAGCCAAAGATTTACGGCACGAAATAAGGTGGCACTAAGCTGGGGGTATTTCCAGCTTCTAACATAGTTTCGCAAATGCCAGGCCATAAATATCCACAAAGTGTATAAAATGTTGCAGACAGATATAATATAGTATATGTATGGGGTAGTTGTATGTATATTTTTAGTATATTTCCGTCTCACGGAAGTGCCTTAAAAACCCAATTTTTGATACGCATTAAGCTCAAATGACTTATTGATATTGTACATATATACACTAAAAAGAAATCAAACCGATTTAACTTATTGCATTGTAAATTATGCGATTTTTGCAAGAAATCAACTTTTTGACTATTACTAAATAAATAGATAGCTATTTACCACACATACATACATACGTACGATATTTTAAATGAGTATATAGTCTATTAATCGAAAAAAAAAAAACAATTTTTCAACTTAATGCTTCTGAGAAGTTTAAGATTTAAGCATTAAATGCTGCTTTATAAGCATAAAACAATTTAAATATTTTTTATCAAGCTCCAATTTACTAAAAGTGAAAAACCAAAATCCAAAAAATAAATAATATAAATCAACTTCAATGCGAAAAAAAGAAAACAATTTTTAAAAAAATTTAAAGTTAAGTAACAAAAAATCAAGAAGATCTTAAAGCTAAAATTTTACTCAAATCGCTTCCAAAAATATTTTTATAACGCTTTTCGAATTTTACCTACAACAAAATTACCATTACTATAAAGTAGGTAACTTAAAGCAATAATTAATTGATAAATAAATAAATAAATCAAAAGACTTTTTCAACTCTTAGCTTACATTTGCCTTTTAGATCTAAGAATGCAAATCAAAGATTAATGCAAGAAACTACGAACACTTATACTAATACAAATAATAATACAATTAATCGACTTTAATTTATTTAAAGCAATGCGAGAGTAAATTGAAAAACATTATTGAACAACATTGTGATATTAGTTGAGAACAAAATCGAATTACTTCCATGCTACTTCTATATCATTTGTAGACGCTGAATAAACTCGATCTGTCGATCTTGATAAATAGTAAGATTCTTTTTTAAGGTGCAAGATTTGTTGTCTTTAGTTATGGTGCTATGTAAACTTGTGCTTAGTTAAATTGATTTAATATAATCAGACCCGTTACTTGTGGTCTAAATCGACAATCTTTAGCAGCTCAAATAACTTAATTACTTGAACATTAACACTAACTAGGAATCAATAATATTAACTTACTTATTACAATGGAAAATCTCTTTGAAACTAGATTTATTATTTCTATGCATGTCAAATTCAACTATATTATTAGTAACTATTGTATTGTATTATACAAAAAATTAGTTTTTTCATGAAAACAACATTAAACTAGGACACTTTTGAAAAATCTTGACTTACTAAAAATAAATAATGGAAAGAACAAAAAAAAAAAACGTAATAATAAAAATAAATAAAATTATGCAGCTGAATTTTGTGGAATGCGAAAATAATGCAAATGCCTTTGGCCGCCGGTGTTTGCTTGAATGCAATCAGTGGAGATTATGGAGGGGCTGCACCAACAACGGGGGGCGTTCGGGCAAAAGGGTTGCAGAAATAATGCGCGTAATAACAAACTGCAGGCGTAACTGAAATGCCAGGCTACTGCGCATTTGTCCAGGCGATGGAGCGATGGGGCAATGGCAATGGCAATGGCAATGGCGAAGGCGTTGGCCAAGACGAACGACGGGAGGCGCAACTGCGGTAATTACAATTGCCGCCGGACATGGACAGCAGCAGCAGTTGCAGTAGCAGTAGCAGTGGCAGTGGCAGCAGCAGCAGCACATCTGTGTTTGTTGCATCAACAGCAACAGATATCTCTTGGAGCATCCTCGCTCGCCCAAGACAATTATATGCTGCCAAAGACGCATGCGCAGCAGTAGCAGCAACAGCTTTTTGACTGCATTTTGTTTTTTATACCCTGTATTCCAAAAAAAATGATAATAATGTGTGTAATATGGGTAAGTAGAAGGCGGGTAAGTTAAAGTAACGAAAAAACAAAAGCAAATCGAGTCTCACATATATAATGCAGAGTTTTCTTGATATCGAACTATTTGCCTTTTAGTTTCGAGAACACTTAATTAAAAACAATGTGCGCGGGCTAAGCATAAGGTAACTTAAAGTCAGTTCAACTTGACTTAGGCATACCTACTTGTTACGTTTTTATTTGAGCAAATTGCTGGCAACTTTGCGCACTGTGACTGACTGAATGATAGACTCACTGACTGCTTGACTTTCAGACTTTCAGGTTGACTGAATGACTGACTGCCTGACAGTTGTTGCTGCGTTTGCTGCAGCAGTTTCGTTCCAATTGCAGTTGGTTGCTGCTGGACAAGCACAAAAAACCAAGAATAAAATAAAAAAATATGCCAAAATGACTACGTGCGGGCGTTTTGCACAAGAATCTCGGACAGCAGCAGCAGCAGCAGCCGGGCAAACGATAATGATGATTGCAGCTAAATTATGATGCCACGATGCCAAGTGCAGCAGCAGCACCAGCAGAGAAAGTGTAGTACATAGCAGCAACACAGTTCAACAGAAGCTGGCAGCAACATCGTCGAAAGGGACTCACCGGCTTTATTTAGCATAACTCGCAGAGCCTTTGGGGCCCGAAACACAGAGCGAGAGAGAGAGCAACAAAATGGAATAATTGCAAAGCAGTTTGCCGCAGGTGCGCCACCCGCCTTTTGTCGAGGAGGACCTGAACTTGCAACTCAACCGGCTGCCGCCTCATCAAAGATGAGCATGCCTGATAAAACAGCAACAGCAACAGCAACTACAACATCATCCGATGCTGGGCAACGTCTCGTATTTAATGCATTTGATCCTTGATGCTGTTGAAAATGAACTGAGCTCGAACATGCAATCAAGAAAGCTTCTTCCCTCATGGCCAATCTCTGGCCAATTTCATGAATGAAAACTTGCCACAGACCGTCTTGGACTTTTGCATGTTTTCTCGCTTACATATCCCCGAATAACAACAACAACAACGGAACAGCACAACACGCACACCCACACAACAAAACTGAAAGGAGTTGAGCCAAAGTTGTTTTGTGCTGCTGTTGTTGTTGTTGTTGTTAATATTGCGAGTCTTGGCGACGCTTGTTGCAGCTGCAGCGCATTAACCTCGTTCACCACTGCTGCTGCTGCGGCTGTGGTTGTTACTGCTGCCCGGCAAGTAAAATATTTACCAAAGTGATTAAGATGCCTGAGTAATTTTTAACACAATTACGCTGCCAAGCAGACGACGGCAGTCAGAGTAGTCAGCAGTCGCTAGTCTCGGACTCTGCAATTGTGTGCAACTGCTGCCCCTTTGAATGGCTACTGTAGTTACACCGAATCGGCGTCAGTTGCAGCTGCAATGCTGCTAATGACCAGGCCGAGCCAAACAACGACTCAGCCGCCACTCGCAATATAAACTGTGGCATTGTCTGACTGTCCCGACTATGTATAACCCCAAGCCCAACATCAAAAACTAAAGCTATACCTACATTTACACTCAGCAAAACTATCGATGCTGCACATCCTTGAATACCAATTTAATAAATAGCTGATTGTTTGATGTATTCGGATGAAGTTAATAATGAGTACAGCAATAATAAGTTCCGTGCTTTTCGCTTAGTGTACAAGGTTACCATAAAGCAAGGTGCCATCAGCAACAGCATCACGCGGACACCCAAACTTTTGTGTACCTTGGCCATTAGCGTTTCCACACAACGCTGGCTTTAATCGTTGCAAAGCGGCGACAGGCGGTTGCGGGTGTCTAACGCATCAGCGTTTTTTGACAGCTTCTTCAAAACGACAAAAAAAAAAAACGAAAATATTCAAATCGACAAAATCTTAGCATTTTGTTGTGATTTGTTATTTATGCGATTTTTGGCAGGTGTTGACTTGAGACGATCATCAGTTGCCATTTTGTTGTTGCTTTCAAAACAAAACTCATTGCAACGTGCGGCACATTTGACGCTCATTGCCTGCCCCATTCGCATTCGCAAACGCAACGCACGACAAGGCAACAAAAAGCCAATAACAAACCAACAGACTACAAAAAAAAAACAAAAAATCCAGCAAAAAATCGTGATGCGTTTGGTTTAGATTTGAGCGGCACGATTTTCAACTGGCGTTAGCAACATTAACAATGTTGCCACAAACAACAAAGATGTTGTTACCAGTTATTCAATGCTTTGTATTGACAAAGAGCAGAGTTCGCGATTTGAGTATTTGTTGGCCATTTGCTAATAATATTTATACACTAAAACAGAGTGTTGAGACTTTGAACTTAAGTTTGTTTTGAATACAAAATCAATAATTGTAAACTCCATTCCCAAGAAAAGTAATTACTATAAAATGCTTTAAAATCGTTTATAACTAAAATCTAAATGAAGTAAGTTTCATTATAAATCCATTAAAGACTGTTATTTATGTTTTAATAATATCATTTGTTGATCCATTTAATAAAATTTTATTAAACAAAATCTTCTTTTAGGAAATTTAAGCTTCGGCTATCATAATTTTTAAATTCTTTTCAAATGATGTCTTTGACAAAATCAAGACTGTCTCTGCTTTGGACTAATCCGAATTTCCCTTCGCTTTGTTGTTGGCCAATGAAAATGAAAATGAGCGCGGCACGCGCTTAGCTGCCGCACGACTGGAAAATTGCAGTGGCCGGGCCGGAGCGTTGTTCGCTTGGCTGCACCCGAAACGACCAAAGAGGGAGCAATGGGAATGGAAATAGGAAGAGTGTGAGTTTTGCTGTTGCAGTTGCTGTTGCTGTTGAAGCCACGTGTTGCGCATGCGCTTTTGGCCCCTGGATATTGTTGTTGGTTGGACACGACGCGATGCGACGCCCTAAGACGGAGCGTTTGGGTTTGTCAGGGTCGACTGCATAGCGTTGGCTTCGTGCTTGCCACTTTGCAATTGTTCAGTTTTGTGCAGTTGCAAGTGGCACGTTGCTTTGGCGTGAGGAAGCAACACTAGCAACAGCAACAACAGCAGCAGCAGCAGCAGTAAATGCAACACCTTCACTCTCTGCGGTTGTGGCAATAGTGCGATGATGTATGGCCTGAACCTGCAACGTTGCAACGCTTGTGCCCCAACCTTAAGTTGCTGTTGTTGTTGTTTTGGTTGCTATTGTAGGCGTCAACTCACGTTTATGCTTTGTAGACATTATCGCGCCTGTTTATCTTTAAATTGCAAGTAAATTACTTTGGCTCGCGCAGCTTGATGTATTATGCCTGGCTTGTTGAGTGGCCACTGAGTGATTTGATGAGCTGTGGAAATGTTGGAAATGAGGGTGAAAGAGGTAGAAGAGAGATATGATATTTTTTCTAAAAAAATAACCCGTTTATTCGAGCACTACAAACTAAACGTTGAGCGTAATAAATTAGCTATAAAAGTGTCGTTGGATAACAATATAAAGAAATCTCTCTCTATCCCTCTATTTCTCTCACTCTCTCTTTCTTTTAGTAATGAGTCTCAGTGATTCGGACTTTGCCGTATTTGCCATGCAAATGATGCTTGGCAAAGGACAATAGATTGGCATGGCTATGTACGTCCAAGTGGGAGGGATATGCGGCCCTGTGCACAACAGCAGCATGGCTATGATGATGGTGCACCAGCGGAGCGGAATGATGATGATGATGCACCAACGGAGCCGAGTGGTGCGCATAGTGATGCAAGTCAGCGTGATGGGCGTGTGCATCAATGTGGGCGTGGCTATTGTGAATGATGTGATGATCGACCACAGGATTCCTATAGTGCAGGATGTGATGCGGCTCATCGTGCACCACCTTGTGCACATGATGCACTGGCTCCACTTCATGGATGGGCTCGTGGCTTACAATCTTAGCCGGTTCATGGACATGAGCGTGATGCACATGCTCATGATCCAGGTGGGCAGAGTAGCCATCGTGATGGAAAACGGGATGAGCGTCTGCATGATGATGATCAGCACCATCGATCACCACAGCCGAGCTGTGACCGAGATGAATGCCATCCGAGTGATGCACATCGGCATCCACAAAATGTGGCAGGTCCTCGTGATGCAGATGCTCGTGCTCCAGATGCGGCAACAAACCCGCCTGTGCCACGCCCAGCAAGGCCAAAGTGCAGACTAAGAACTGCAGCGATAAAAGTTCAAGAGTTAGTAGAAACATATATACCCGCTTGATACTCGGTAACACACCTTCATTGCGGAGATTTTACGCTTAAGTTGAGTGTATCCAAAAGTTAAAATTGGCGATGCGCCTGAGACACTTGTATTACGGTGCTGTTGTCACTGAACTGTGCCCCAAAACTTGAAGACCCACGCATTTTATAGTGGACGGGGAAGACCTCACCTTTGCAATCGTTGGCCAATATCACGTGCAACCTGTGCCAGGCGAGAGGAACAGCTGCTGGTCGGTCGGTCATTCAAACGTTATCAAAATCGCAAAGCAATGAAAGTGTTTTGTTGTGCCCTGCATTCTCAATGAGCTGTGCGTCGTCACATTTGAAAGGTACACAAAACAAAAAAAACAAAACAGTCGACCGCTTGAGCTCATTATGTAAAGGGCCCAATGCAGTCAATAAACCATTTTCAGGTGACTTACTCCGTTCGTTCGTTCGTGTCATAATTTTATGGCCCTCAGTTGGCATGGCGGGGGCTTAACTATTATGGGCAACTGGGCTGGCAAGGCCATCGACTTTATTTCCATTTTCAATGCATTGCATTTTGCAACCAATTTGGCAATCTCATTGGTCTCAGTGAAAGCGTTAGCAATTTGACCAATATACACACACAAACACACATTTTTATAATGTCCAAAATCAATTCACACAATTTGCATTTGCCGCAAACAAAAATCATAGCGAGTACGTGCGGAATTTGCCCATATTGACACAAAAGTGTTAAAAATAATAACAACAACTTGTGGGTGTTGTCAAGCGTGAGTGCTAACAAATATACACAAGCAATTGTTTAGCCAAAAAAAAACAGAATCTACTTATAGTATGCACAACAAAGTGCTAACAAGAAGCAGCAGTAAAACATTGTAATTTGTATGATTTGGCTCATCAATTGTCATCGGTAGTAAAGTGCACTTGAATATTGTTTACAATGTTATTCACAACAATCAAAAATATGTTATACTTACTAGTATCATTCATCATTGCATTTGCACTTCCTGTCAAACACGTTCCATAAATTGTGAATAACACAAAGCTGTTACCACCACCAATACAACGATCAGCTGCTTAGCCTGGTCAAGATAAGCCAAATATCAAAGTGGGTCAGCCTACGGCTAATTACATAATATTTTGGTCAATTTAATCACAACGCTAATGAGCACCGTTGTATGCAAGGCAGCTACAGACCGCCTATCGATAAGTAGGGGGCGCAGAGGCAAACAAACTATCGCACAACTATCGTTTTGGGGCTGCGGCGTCAATACCCCGTCAACAACAACAACAAAAAACAAAACAACCTGTAGTACGTGCAATGGGCTGCAAAGTGGAACTTAAAAAGCAGCGAACAACTTTATATGCCCGCCAGGTGCCTACGCTTTTTTTTTGTTGTTTTTTGTAACTTTAATTTTTCGAGTGCGAATTTGTTTTGGTTTCGATGGAAGCGCAAACGCAATTTGTACGCCTGACAAATATTTGAACATTTTCAATGAATTCTGAATACGAATTTGACAATTCTTGGTGCTGGTTTTTGGAGTTGCTGGTTCCCGTCTAGTCTGACTGTTTGTCTTACACCTGCCCCAACAGCCAATTAGCCACAAAAGTATATCGTAGCATGCAGCGAACTGTGTGATCAAGCAGTTCAGCGTCTGAACGGGCGGGCAGAGTGCAGCATTTGTAATTAGACGGGGCAACAACAACAACAACGTTGACGGCAACTTATTTCAATATGCAAATTGTTGTTAGACGAGCACAGAGAAAAAAAAACAAAAAAATTATTTACATAAAGCGGCGGCCAGCTGCAGCAGAAGGAGACAGCCACAGAAACAAAAATCTGCATGACAAAAAAAAAAACACATACAAAATAGAAAAGAAAATCTATAATTTATTTGCACAAAAATGACGGCAACATCGTTGTTGTCGGCGGTGGTGGTTGCGGCGCATGTTTGTAATTGAGTGCATCGTTAGTAGGGGCAGCAGTAGCGGGCCGGAGGATAGGAGGTGGGAGTGAGCTGTATTAGCGACGCTGCCAACAACTAATTTAATGCCAGCGGCAACAGCAACCAACAGCAGCAACAGCAACAGCAGCAACAGCGACGGCAACATGTCAACAGCAACGCCTGCCGCCAGCACGGGCCAACAACAAGGATGATCCACATGTTAGAGGCTGTGTTGGTGTTGGTGGGTAGGCAGAGGAGGTCATCAGAGTCACTATATATGTATGTGTGCATATTTTATGCCTGCGGCTCTGGTTGTGCTGCGGTGTCCATTGTGGGCAGCTCTGAATATGCGGCTGCAATAATTTTGCATCACATATTTTGTCGACCACAAATCAACGGCATGAGAAATTTGATGGTAATTAATATTGCAAGTATAACTTATTGTGCTTTTGAATAAATGGGTGTGTTGTACTTAATAGCTTATGGCACTATATGCAAATTATGGCAAAGTTATTAAAGTAGTTTTTAAAAAACTCCAAAATTAATGCATAAAAATACTCGATGATATTAAATGTTGCTGTCGATTAAAACAAGAAGTTTTCATATTGATTGTAATAAATTGAGTTTTTTGATTACATTTGATGTTTATCAGTAAACAATCAGTAAGTGTTCGCATTGCACTCTCACTCTCTAGCGTATTGAATTATTTCACGCGATTACAATATTAATTTCACAATCATCATTATGCCTTCAACATGAACAACATCCCTTTAGCAATTCGAAGCCTTGATTACACCATGTTGGGGCCCCCTCCACTTGCAACTAAATGGCAAGTCAGCCTATCAACGGTAGCTGCTACAGCTGTCCCGGTCCCGATACGCAGGTGTTTTTGGCCACTGTACTACTGTTCCAATTTGCAGTTCATATTGTTTTCGATTTCTCAGCGCACACACGATTTTTAATCATTACAGTTCAGACCGGGGTGCACAGAATCACACGTGAGACTTGGGGCTCTACCCCCAAAACAAAAAAAAAATACAAATTGCTTTGTTGTAGTAGGCAAGTGGTGAAGTGATCCAGTCGGGGGGTATTATTGCATTTTCGCCCGGTAATGAAGTTCAGCAAAAAGTTAATCGGAAAAGCAAGGCCCCGCAACTAAATAGACAAATGATACGGAACGGAAGCTGCCAGCCAGTTGGCCAATTGTGCGGTGGGTTTTGCTTGCACATTAGCGGCTATAAATTGTCTTAATGCACACATACACACCACATACTCACATACATATATGATCAGAGCCAGGCAAACACCTTGAACGGCGGCAAAGATCAGACCCACAGGCTGAGACTGCAACTCGTCGTCGTCGTGTCGCCTCGCTTTGCGTTGCAAACTGTGGCAGCAATTCGAGACCAGGTTCGGCATTCAGATCTTCATACATGATCATGCATATAGCAAGTCGCGCGTGTTGCGTGTATCTGTAACTGAGCTTGTGTCTGTGTTCCACGAGTAGTATTGCTGTGTGTTGTGTATCTGCATCTGTAGCTGTGGGCCTGCTGTTGCATAAGATGTTGCTGCTGCATGTCCAATCGCTGTAAGATTGTGAAAATTGTAACGCTCGATTGAGAGCTCAAAGTTGGAGCAGTAGTTGTTATTGTTGTTGCTGCTGTTGCTGCTTTTGCTGCTGTTAATAATATTGCACAAAGGCAAGGCAGACTTTGCGAAAGTTCGTCAGCAGCAGAACAATGGCTCTGAGTCAATTCGAGCGCGCTGTTGTTATTGTTGTTTGGCTGTTCTTATGGCCATTGTCAGTTGATTTCATCTGAAATAGAAAGCATGGAATTTTCATGCCACGCTATGGCGTCGATAGCGGCAGCAATTGATCTGCCGATCTGTTGATCTGCGGATCGATTGAAGGAGTTATTACACACGAACAAAAGCAACAGCATCAACAGCAGCAAGAGCAGCAGGAGGAGGAAAAACCATTCATTGACCAATGGAGTCCATAGCAGCTATTGCTCTATTAGTGTTTGGGCCACGGCCACAAATGATGTGGCATAATGATTTTGCGGAATTTCAAATGGACCGTAGGACAGGTGCTAATTTCATAGAACGGCCAATTGAAATGCCTGTGCAAGAGCTTCACAGGCTGCCGACAATCGACATCAACAAGTGCGTGGCTAAAACTAACTCTAAATTACACCACACAACTAGAGATCAGTTGGCAACAACATCGATTTTATAATCTGCTCTCGAACTATAAGTCATTGCCAAGTAGTAGAAAAGTTACGTTCTATTTTATGAACCATAAAAAAAAAAGAATATTTAAAATGAAGCCGCAAGAAATCGGTTAAAAACTTCGTTTCCAGTCTTGTTGCAAATTGTTAACAAGAGCAGCGCGCACTTATCGATATTTTATGTTGCACAGTGTTATCTAGTAAGCAATTGGCAAATTGTACAACCAATTGGCCAATTGACTGCGACTTTGGGTTAGCGGCTCGTTTCGGCATCCGCATTGACAAAGCGGCGTTTAATTGCCAGAATGAAAGTCAGCCACGAGTTGAGTTCGACTTAAAGTTGCAGTTAGAGTTGGAGTTAGATTACCCGAATGAAACACAGCTGCCAGCTAACTACTCTAAACTGTGCAGTCAATCCTTATCGGCATTCCCACGCAGATGCGGATGCACAGACACACACACTTTGGCCAAGAGGCCAACAGGTAGCCAGAAAGTGCCACCGTGAAAACTCATAAAATGTGGCCCTAAGCAAAAGGATTTTTAATGCATGTGATAAGGATGCGCAGGAGTCTGTGGGTATGCGGACACACTGAATGACCATTTTATGTCGGCACATAAATTAACCAAAGGTTTTTGGAGGCAGGTCGTGAATGAAATCGATTGAAATTGATTGAGTTTAACTGTAAATGAATTTTTAAGCGTATGTTTTGCTGTGTTTTGTTTAAGATACGACGACGTTGCCGTCGCTGCCGTCTTATCAAAGCCAAAATATCTAAGTGGCTTTGTAGTTCGTTTGTATGGCATGGCATGGATGGAAGGCAGTGCAATGAAGAGGCTCTTTTATGGTCTCCGACTCGGCATCGACTGAATGCATTTATGCATATCGATTCAGAGACTGGTAAATCAATGCGTATGCCATTAATTTTTTTTCTATATATATATTTTATTTTTCTTGGCTCCGGCCGCAACAATAACAACATCTTGTAAAACTGTAATTTTAAATTAATAGCCACGTATTACAAGCAGTTTATATGCGCAGGCGTAGGAGGAGGAGGATGCCCCATATCCCAAATGGCGCCCCCGTTTTCCCCGCCTTTAGCAAAGCGAGACCCCATGAAGGTGTTGAAATCAACAGCTAGTCCAAACTCTATAAGAATTTATAGCGGAATTATATGACAGCTGCTGCCGTCGCCGTTGTTGTTGTCGTTGTTGTTGGCGACTAGCGGGCGTTCGTTCAACAATAACAATAACAATGCGTTAGTCGATAGCCATGTTTAGAGTCAGAGACTTCATCGCGGTTTCAGTTACTTGTCTCCGGGTTCGAGCGTCTCTTAAGGCATTTAATTTCAACGCATTTCATTTCAATTCATTTGATTTGATTTCTTTTCTTCTTTAGATGCCTTAGGGGGCTGCTGCTCTTTAATTTTCACCATTTGACCGCTCTGGCCGCTCGCGCTTAAGATTTTAGCTAATTTATGCAAATGTATATTTAATGGTCGTTGACAGTTAAGGCAGGCGCTGAAGAACACAAAAGGCTTCAGCAGCAACATCGAGCAGTAACAACATGTTGTTGTTGTAGATCGTGTGCTCTTTTGTGCGATGATAGATGTTTATGAGACGGCAACACCCACCGTAGATGGAACTCGTAGATGGCGCTGATGTTGCCCGGTGCAAATTTGTTGACGGTGCATGCTGTGCATTTCAAAAAGCATAAAAGTTGTGCTCAATGCATCTGTGGAAACGATGCTGAAAACGCTCGACACAAGATCCAATCAAAGCGAACGCTTATTGTTTAGTTTTTCGATAGCTCAGTGGAAATTTAAATTTTTCGAATATGTGAGACTTGTAAAACTGATCAAATCAACTGATAAATTATGTGTATAATCTTCAACTAATGAACTGGAATTTTCCATTATACGCAAAGATAATCAAACGGCGCAATTTTCGGTTTTCATTTGCTAATAATACAGTCATTTATTATTTAAATTTTAATGAAGCAATAAATACTTAATGTAATTGCTGCCAAATTACAAACAAATTCCTTACATTAATCTTCGGCGGATTCGCTCACCACAGTTGCTGTCCAGGCTGGCCGCCTATTTGTTTGGTTCCCTAAGGGCGCGAGGAATTGATTAGAAGCCAAATATGCCCCAACACATGCACATTAAAACTGAAATTACTACCTGAATTCCGCAAGCGCATTAAACAAAGCCATCGCAGAAGAATACACCATAGCTGCAAAATGTAACTCTTGAGTTTAGTTTTTGTTTTTTCATCTGGTCAGAGTCATGTTTATGAAGGAAATCATAGACAAAAACGAACTAGCTTAACGGGCGCCACAAAAGAGAGATGCTAAGATCTCTCTCTCTCCATGTGCCGCTTGAATGGCCGCAAGTGTCGTGGATGCAGGATGCAGCACGCGCTTCCCGATGAGAAAGGAAAAAGGGGAACGGTTGCGGACCACTCGCTAAATATCAATAACATTTTTATTTATTTTGTTTGCGGGCATTTTGGCATTTTTGAGTGCATTTATTTTAACGTCCCAAATCGAACGTTTTGTAAAACGTTTTGTATCCGCTCGTACATGTTGTTGTTGCTGTTGTTGTTTCTTGGTTGTTTGCTAGTTGTTGTTCCCCTTGTTGCTGTGTTACGTTCGAGTGCACGCCGAGATTTTGCAGTAGCCATTTGGGCCCAGTGCATTGGCATGGCGCGTGCAACAAACTGCAGCTGCACTTGTCTTCAGGTCCATAACGAACCCAACTGCACCGCACCAAACCCAACACAACCGATGCTGAGCTCGACTCTCCTGGCAACAATAAATAATAAACCTTTTGTGGATGGTGGCGGTGGCGTTGGTCCGGCTACCGATCGGCCAACATCAAAGCCCAATGCCGCCATTGTTTGCAGGCCAAAAAGGAACAAAAAACAAAAAAAAAAAACGCATAACAAAAATCTTCAACCAATAAAATGGACTGTGAAAGAGCCTGGCTGGAAACACTTTGAAAAAGTGACTATTGCTGATTGTTAGACAAGTGCTAAATGCGGGCATTATATTAAATTTTAATTACAAAAAGCGGAAGCTGACCCACAACAGCTTTGGTTACAAGTAGGCATAAAAGTGAAGATGGCAAACGAAAAACGAAAAACAAAAACCGGTGGCAATTATTTTAATGCCGCTAAGAGGCAAGGTATGAAGGGTTCGTACTGGCGGCATCGTAAAATTCTTAAAACATATTTTATGAGCAACAACAACAATAGCAGCAGCAGCAGCAACAAGAAAATACGAAAAACGCAGCATGTTGACAAATTTTTTGGGCCTGAAAGAGGTCGCTTGGTAGGCGCCCAAAAGGAAAAGCAGCCACATAAACGATGGCGATTTAATTTAACGATTGTCATACTTATGCTTAAGCGAAAGGGTAACATAAACAGCAACTTCGAAACGGTTGAATGTATCGTCGGTCGAGTTACGGTTGAGTTAACTGGAACTGCCAGTGAGCCATGGCCATGGCCATCCATGGAAGCCACCCACATAAAACAACAACAAACGCTGCGCCATTGTCTCAGGCGCTGAAATTCACTTGAAAAAATCCCATAAGGCCCCAAAAAAAAAAAGTAACAAACTAACAAGAACCAAACAAGAATGCCATCCAACTGTGTAATCGACTGTGTAATACTCTGTTGTCAATAAAAACTGAATGATTTCGGATGATAAAAATGGAGAATGGAGTAGCCAGAGATAATGGGAAATTTGTTGGGACAAGTTGACTGTGTTGTTAACCCAATTGATTTTTATAGTTTCTTGGATTGTTGCACAGTTAATCACTAGCTCAGCATACTCCCCGTGCAATGGTTTAGCTGGAAAGCTACACTAAAATACATAAAATTGTATTGAAAAGCCCTGAAATGAAAGCGGTCTGCGATTCGACTGTTGTGTTCAACTGAGCACCCAAACATCGGCATCGTAGGGGCTACCAACTACCAAAAGACGAAGGAGGCAGCAGCAGCAGAAGAAGAAGAGTTACAGAGGCACAGATCAACAACGTTGATCACGCGCATGCGACGACATTCAATGTGATTTCGTTTGAAACGCCGCGCGCATGCGCGGGAGCAAAACAATCGCTTGACGTCGACGTTGTTTTTATTATTGTTGTTGTTGTTGTTGTGGATTGGAATGGATTGCTTGTCGCAGTGGCGTCGCTGTTGAAATTGGGTCGAGCGTTGCTGTTTGGGCCAAGATCCCTTGGCGGGCACGACGCCACTGAGCTCCTAGATGCGCGGCTGCTAATGTTGCCTGGCCGCTCAAAAAGTCAAAAGTGAGCCAGTGCAATCTGATAATAATCTGACAAACTGTCGCTGGCGTTTGACGGCGCACAAAACCGCACAAAGGCGGCCAGCGAGCAGGAAGAAATCAAATTTAGGCGAGCGGCAGCAACAGGAGACAACAACAGCGAGAGAGGGAGACAGAACTAACGAGAGAGGGAGGCAAAGTGTGCAAGGTAACAGAGAGCGGTAGCGATTGCCTTTTTCCTAATGATGACAATTTGAGCTGGAGCCGGGCTAGGCTAGCTAACGTTTTAAACGGCAGTCGCTGTATTGGCTGTATTGAATTTTGAATGATTAGTTTGATTCGCGAGCGATCGGCAGATTGAGCCTGACTTTTAAATGTCGCAGTGTCGTTGATGTTGGCGACGTCTCGGCTGCTTATTAGCCGCGCTAAATTGCACTAGGGACCCAATTTTGCACAAGCCACGACACAACGTCAAACAATCGTCGGAGTCGGAGACGGAGTCGAAGCCAAAGTCGATATCGAAGAGTCGATACAAAATGTAACGTGTGTCAGTTTTAAGGCAAGCGTCAACTCTAATGAACTCTTGTGTGAATTTAGCTGAAGTCAATAAGCCAAGCGCTGTATATCAATTAAACTGGCAGACATTTGCAGCGGCTACCTGATCGTGGATCGTGGCTTTTTGTGACGCCCACTTGTGGGCAACATAATGATCAATGAGTGGAAGTTATAGCTATTGCTATTGCTGCAGCCGGTCACATTGAGGCACGTAGAAACATGCGAACTGCTTGTCTCCATGTCAAGTGCAACAATTACCACAATGTAACGATCATGTGTCCGTGCAGTGCAGCCAGGTAGCCAATATCTATCTAAGTCTATACTATAATACCCTATACTCTTATACTGGCCAATCCCATTGCAAATTGAATAAGAACATTATCACTGCTACGCTTACTGCAACAACAACAACAACTGCAACCACAAGGCTACACGACAATAATAATCAAGATCAATTGCAATTACAAGCACAATGAATGCATTGCCTTCAACTTGACTCAATGACTATGACTTCGGACTTGAAGTCGGACTTGGACTTGGACTATCGATCTGACTAGGCAGACTGGAGGAGCTTGCCCCTGGCGATACTGGTGCTGCCCACCTGAGCTTAATGCTTGCAGGAAGTGAGCAGGGACTCACGGCCAGACGACACATGGCAGGCAGTTTGATATGATTTTCTGCAACATTTGCTGCTGCTGTTGTTGTCGTTGTTGTTGTTGTTGTCGTTGTTTCATCTTGTGGTCGCTCCTGCTGCATGACACGACTAATGCGCAAAATTCACACAATTCATCATCATGCTACAGCCTGGACACTAACAAGCCCAAATCATTTTTACAGCTAGCGGCTGCAGCGCAACAGTGGTTGCAAGTCGATTTAAAACCATTTTCATTGAACAAATAAAATAAAAGATAAAAAGTTAAAATACTAAAAACACTACTTGCACATTTCTGCCAAATAATGACTATATCTTTAACCATTGTACCTAACATAAAAGCTGACTGATGTATCTACTTACTTAAGTCTGTAAGCGCTGTAATTGGTTAACGAGCGTTCAAAACGCTGCTTGCGTCTGCCGTGGCTGAAACTGAGGCGCCTTAATATGGCAAATGTGCAAAATGATTGACAAGCAATCAGAATATAGTATCTGATAATCTATGCAACTTAAAGCTACACAAAAGATCGGTTGCCCACATAAGTACCATAAATGTATAAATGCTACATACTTTGGCACTTGAGAACGCAGTTCTTTAATTTTTATACGAAAATTTGTAAATGCTACATGATTTCCGCAGAATAGATACATCTATGTACATACGTAGCGCGTCTATAAAGAATTACTAACGGCCCGGCCCGGCCCGTCCCGCCTGCTTTGGCCAAAGAGTTCGACGCCGACGCTGCCGCTCTTGATGTGATTTCGTAGAAGTGACCGCTGATGGACTATTGCGTATTGCTGCTGTTGCGCGGTAGGTTGAACACACAGGCAACAACAACAGCAACACCATTGGGGCCAACACTATGTCTACTACGGTGGCGGTCTAAACGACCTCCACTAAGTCAGGCAAGTCAGTTGCGAGTCGAAGTTTGAGTTGGAGCTCGAAGCCAAAGTCGAGCGAGCCCGTCATCATCATTTCATTGTTGCCATAAACTTGCATTTATGATGACTTACGGGTCAGTTTTCCTTTTGTTTTTCAGTCGTCGTCAAACCAAAGCACTTAATGTCTCACATGAGTTACAAATGCGATGGCGATGGCGATGGCGATGACGATGGCTCCTCCACACACTTGAGGCGACTCATTCGTTTGTGGTTCGTGGCGGTGGCGGTGGAGGAGTCTCGTTTGTTTGAGCCTACGCCTGGGCCTGTTCCCTTCTGATGTTTGGCTTTTCGGTAGTTGTTGCTCGGGCCAGTCCAGCGAAATCGCTATCCAGTTGTTGTTGTTGTTGCATGTAGTTGTTGTTGTTTTCGTTGTTTGTTCTTTTATGTTAACCTTTTGTTTTTACCTGATTTCGACGTCGTTGTCGACGCGAAGGCACACAAAGTTACCAAACGCATTCGCCCTCAATGTCACTACAACAAAAGCAACGCAATCTGTTGTGCTGTTGTTTTTGTTGTTGTTGTAACATTCGTAGAAATCACAAGTGCCAAGCGCGCTTCATTGTGGGAACTGTTTTTGAAGTTGGCTCGCTGTCGATCCAAGTTGTATCTGCCCTTCAAACCCTCCCTCACACGCACACACACAAACAAACTAAACTCTATGTATGTATGTGTGTGGTGTTTTTTTTATTTGACCACTTCACGTATTGACTCTAATATCCTTTTGAAAATGATTTGATTAACCTTTTGTTGATCGATGATAATGAATATTTATTAACTCTTTGCCGGGCGCCACAGTTTCCCACACACCAATGTGTCCAAACATGACATTAAATAAAACACTATAAACATTAATTTTTAAATACAAATAAAATGTTTAGAGAGACTATTTCCTGTGGCAACAGTTACCATTTGATAACTGCCATTAAAAACAAGAAAAACTTAAATATCTATTTTTTATTATATATATAAACTGTCGCTAATTGGGTGTTGGTTGTCTCTTGGTCTTGGGATCGAAAACTGAATACGATTACGGTTAATTAAGCGTATTAGTTTCAGCTTTATGACCCAATTTGATAGTACGAAACTCTCTACAAAAAAAACCAATAAACAAAATATAACAAAAATGACAATTTATGAAGACAAAAAAAAAAAAAAAGGCCTAATAAAAAACTTAAAGCCGAACCTAAATCCGTTTGCTTTTATTTCGTTAATTAAACGACATCATTAAGTTCCATATGCCAAAGGAGCACTGCTTACTGCTATGTGATAAAAATAATTAATGTCATTTTATGAACCGATGCCAAATACAGAAAAAGGCAGCTGCAAAAAATGAAAATTAAATAAAACTAAACTTGCCATAAGCATCGTTGGAAAACATATGTTACTGCCATTTAAGATCGATTAAGATCAGCATAGCGCAAACATCAAAGCCTGGCAACGGTTTAAAACTATCAAATATGGTCATCTCAAGATAACTAACTGTCAACCAACATTTGATCAATCTCTTAACGGTAAAGAGATCAACAAAAAAAAACGAAGTAAAATATTCTAATTGTGTTTAGAGTTAGTGGAATTGGAAGCTATTAATTATGGGGAATACTTTTAACACCTGTCAACCTGCTATCATCCCATTAGCCTACACTAATTTCACACGGATAACAGTTCACGTGGTGTGACATTACGTAAAACTCACCGGATATATAATTTATATACTTTATTGGCCCCTTAACTTTATTGGCAGAGCACCGCAGGTAACCGAAAAAAAAAACAAAAAAAAAATCATATATTTCTAAATGTAGACGGTCATTTGAATTTTGTGGCATAGGTCGAAATGAAGAGCAATGGGTGGATTTTGTTTTTTTTTTTTGGTATTTGAAACGAATGCATTTGCATAAATATGAAATTTATCAACGCTGATTTGAACAAAAGCTGTTTTAATAAACAGACATATGAAACACGACAACTAACGCCATTAGCTCCACTTTAAATAGTTAAATTATTCAAACACTAATATGGTGCAAATATAAAACACATATATAGCTAATAGAACAACAATAATAACATCAACAACAACAACGGCCAAACGATAAAATGCCAATTTGTCTGTCATTTTTGGTCAATTTTATACAATATTTTAGTGGTCAGTTGGCCAGTCGTGTGTGTGTGTGTGTGTGTAAATGTGTGTGCTCTATATGCATGTTTGGCTCATTTGTGCGGACATCAAACAAATTACTTTATCAACAGCAACAACGAGCCAAATGCTGTTGATGTGCTGTTTATGCATCGTCAACCCGGGCTACCCTTCATCCTCTTTTCATCCAGTATTCTAAAAACCTTCTCAATCGTTTCTCTCTCTCCTCCATACACCTGCTCTCTCACTCTCTGTCTCGCAATTAGCATACTGCGGGGTGTGGTTGCCTAAATGACAACCAGCTAAACAAGCAGGCAACCAAACTAACCAACCAGCAACTGGCAGCCAGCCATAAAGTGGACCACCAACAGCAGTGGCAACAACAACGGCAGCCGAACCGTTGAACCACAGACAAATTAACTTTCAGTTGTTGTCGTCATCATCTTGGTTTAAAGTATCAATGTTTATTCATATACCAATATATATGTATATAAACTTTTACTAACAAGCAAATGAAATTAGCGATGGAAATCATAATTTTTATTGTTAGCATTGTTTTGGTAATACGATATGCTGGACACTACGAAGACATTCGAATATAGCAAACAATTGTTGAACATAAATCTGCATTTGATCTGTTTTATGATGTCGTAAAATGTACCCCCATCGAAATTTTATTTCTAAATTGATTTTAGAAAGCAAAAATATAAAAGATATCATATTTTATACAGCAATATTTTCGTTTTTAAACGCAACCATTCATCTGCTAATTAGATAGATAAGACCGACCAACTTATCATTCTCCTAAAAAGCATAAACAATATGTATTTTATTTGAGACTCACTAAGTGGCCAGGTGTCATTTGTTGTGTTTATAATAATAAAGACATTGACATTTCTTTATGATTCAAATCGATTTCATTTGGCAGCCTGTCTTATGCATTATGAAGCTACGAATTTTGCTAAAACAAAGTATAAATATGCAATAGTTCTATGTCTATACTATATAGTATGACTATACAACCAGTTCATGATTTGAAAACTTGTTGTAAAAGCAACAAAACTATAATTTTGTCATTTTTGAAATTTATTTCATGAGCAACAATATATATATATATATTTTTTTTGATTAAATAATGCCCAACTAGTCACATAATTCATGCTAAACTCTCTGCTACAATTATGTTAATTTTAATTGAAAGATTTTTGTTAGTCGCCGACGCCGACGATTTTCAACTTGCACAAAGAATTTTTTTAGCATTGTTTTTTTTTTTTTTGTTAGCCGTTGTTTGGCTTATTTATTATACATTATGGGTATTTAAATATATATGTTTTTTTGTTGTGTTTTTTGCTGTCAGAGGCAACGCATTGCCTATAATTAAAGTATCATATAGCACTCGCGGGCTGAGCATGAAACTGTCAAAATATTTCTCTGCACCGATCCAGCGCTATCTAGCTTGGCTTAGCTAAGCTTAGGCCAGGCCATAATGATTAGCCGGTCATTAGTTTGGGCCTTCAGAGTCTCGGTCTGAGTCCCCGGTTGAGGGATTCATTTGAAAAGCCTTTAAGCCAAAACTTATTCCGTTTTGTTGGGTCTCTTCTTCTGTGGTATGTGCTATATTTATAGCCGTATACATATGTATGTATTTGGCCGGGGGTGCAGCCTAATGATGCTACAAATTTTATGCACACATGCCCATAATTATGTGTAGGCCAGATCTCTCGACCCGAAGCATGCCAAGCAACTGCACCCACAACAAAAAGTCAAACACCATCCAAGCTAGAGAGCCGGCTAGAGTCCGAGATGTTTCTACTTTGAGACAATGGGAGCTGGTTCTACTGCCTGTTTTGTATATCTGTATATCGCATCTATTTATGTAAAATAAGCACAAAAATGCTTGTCACTTTGACCTGTGTGTTATTTGTTGTTTGTTTTGTTGTGTTGCGTTGTTTGTTGAATCTTTCACAGATTTAAAGCATCAAAAAAAAAAAAGCATTTGAAAAACAATTAGGCGGCATGCCGATAAGCAAGTGACAAATTTGAAAAGAATTTTGAAATCGAATTGTACTTTGAAAAGAAGCCAAAAAAAACATTTTTAAAACTACAATTTGACCTGATATCACTTAAGGTCAATCGATGATTAAATAGCTCAGTTTTAGTTTTATTTGAAATCTGACCACTTTTGGCAAATTTATAGCAGTGAAATTTCTTTGTATATTTTTTTTATTAGAGAGCCCTTTTAGTCACACCTCTGCATATCAAATTTCATTCATTTCGACCAGTTACTTAAATATTAACTAGCTTCTTATGTATAGCGACCGAAAAAATGCTCACACAACTACTAAAAATCGAAGCTAATTAATGATCCGAACGATGCTGACACTCCTCCCGCATAATGAGCCACAAATGTGGCTACATCAAAGATTGACTTACAAATAGTAAAGTGGTATTAATATTTTGTTTCTTGTTTCTTGTTTCTTGTTTCTTTAGTAGATACGGCAGACGTAAAACGCAAGTTTATAGTTGTGTTCCCAGGCTTGTGTTAAGACGCTTTTGTTAATAATATTATATTAAATTAAAATATGTTGTTGGTGTTTGTTTACGGCTCGGTTTTTTTTTGTGCACAGCCTTGTGACTACCGTTAGAGCTAAATGAATTTTCAGACACATCGCTAACAAAGACGCACGGAATCTGGCCAAAATCCAATCAAACCATGATAAACAACTTATATGCTTTTATGCAAATTAGTCAATGTTTGTGTTTTGTCGTTGTTTATGCATAGTTTTTTTTTTGTGACTGTTTGGTCTTTTGAAATTGTAATTTATTTAATAAAATAAATGTTTATGAGCTTTTAATAAAATACGCTTAAATTTTATATAACCTGTCCTAAAACTTTGAGACGCACAAACGTGCCAGACATTTTGGCAACAAGTTGATGGAGCACGGTCTACAGAGAATTGATTTTGTTTATGTTTTGTAGCACAACTCTCACTATACCAGAGTTAAGCCAAATCCAAAGCTAAAAGCCGGCGGAAATCCACTGTCAGTCTATCAATATCAGTGTGTATGTGTGAGTGTGTGTGTGTGTGTGTGTGTGCATTGACAAACGGAAGACAAAGACAAGCATCGTAGTCGCTGCTGTAGTTGTTTCGGTTGCTGTTGGACTTGCCACGCAATTCTTTAGGCCGTTGTCAGGTGTCAGCAACAATGCGACGATCTCATCGAAGAAGAAGCGACGTCGAGCCGTCACTTTGGCATGCAAATGCCCAAATGGGTGTGTATGTCGTCTGTATGTGACGGATCTCTCAATCTCTCTCAATCGCAATGTGCCAATCCGATCGGCCTTGATATCGACGCCTAATTAAAATAATATGCCTACTCGGATTACGTATCAATTCATGTCGTTGTTCCTCCTCTTATTTGCTGATCCTCTCGTTGTTGTTGCTGGTTCAGGCATTGTTAACTCTGTCATCGCTGGTCGCAACAAACATTACCATTATGTATGTAGCAAAAATTTACAACAACTTTCGCAGCCAATTTCACACAGTTTATTGGACGAGACACAAAAATCGGCCTGCCACATTAATTATGAAAAATTATGTACAAAAAAAGGTGGTGGCCGAAATTGCTGTTGTTGTTGCTGTTGTTGTTGTCGGTCTTATGTGCCAGCCAAGTTAATTACAAGTTGCGCCCACTACAAACACAAATCGATTGTAAAAGGGTCGAGGGCATGAGGTAGATCGAACCCAATCAAGCAACGCACTATCGAACTTTTCATTTTTTGCCAGCGACAATAAAAATAAGTGTAAATTTAAAACTTAAATATCAAAGTTACAAAAAATTCCCTGTAAAATTAACTTAAAACTTTTATTTACAAATAAATTAATTTATAGATAAAAACAATCTTGTAATTATAAAACTCAAATGAGTTTTTAAGTGTTTTGTTCAATTTATTGTATTGATTCACACCTTTCTCATATTCTGTCATACCCCATTAAGGCTGTCGATTTAAAGGGCATAAGCATTTCATAAAGCAATTGCCTCTCTTTTTGTCTGAGTCAAGCAGCGTCTCCGATTAACTTACAAATTGAGATTAGCGGGACACCGAAGTAGCAGCAGACGGCGACGCAAGCGCGTCGGTTCCCACTACCACCAGCTCCCACACCGTCTCGGATGGTATATGAGACCCCGTTGTGGGACCTTGGGATCGACGAGTCCGTTCGCAGCATTAGCACAATTAAAAGCGCGTTCTACGCATTCATTTTTCATAATTTAACACGCTGCCCCCGCAACAAACGGGGGCAACAAAGGGTTAAAGTTAAAGAGTATCGAGCGTGTAGAGCAGACTCATTAGATTTTCCATATCTAATTATGTTTGAAATATTTGATTAATTATTGGCGGCTTGATTGATTGTGCGAGCTCGACAAAACACCTTGCAGGCCCAGGTTCTGTAGAGGCCCTGAGTCGCCTAACCGTTGGGGTCTCCCGCCTGGCAATGAAAAATGCAACAGCAATCCACACTCAAAAACAACAACAACAGCTATGTAGCGGATCATTGTGTTGTTGTAGCCAGATGTAGACGCCACAGCTTGCGGTGGCAGCAACTGTTGCTGTTAAAGCTGCCGCCTGGAAGTTGCTGCATGTCAGAGTCGTGTGTTTGTTGCTGTTGCTATTGCTATTGTTGCTGTTGCTGTTGCTCTAACCGCTGCGCAGCTGTTTGATTGATTGCCAATTGAATAGTTGTGCCATGCGTGTTGTACGCTCTGTGTCTGTCTAACTAACAAAAGCTTCGCATGTTTGTTGTATACCCAGACATGGTCAAGTCCATTGATAAATAAAAAGAGGAAACAAGCTCAAAAAAAGAGACGAAAAATAAAAGAATGAAAATAAAAACCCAAAGCCATATGTTTTGGGGGCTAAGCAATGCTGGAACAGATTTGCACCGCTAAATGCAACAATTTCCTGCCAGCAGCGGCAGCAAATTCGTTTGACAGTTTTGCATTGAAGCCGCACACACACACATAAATAAATAAATAAATACGCAAAATGTGTAGCGCCTGACAGGCGGGGCACTAAATTTATGGCGGCACAAGGACACAAACGTCGCACAGCGGAAGAGACCAACCAGCCAGCCAGCCAAACAGCCAGAGAGGATGAGGACCAAAGCATTGCTGACATGTTAAACGACTGCAACCAAACGGAAAGAGCAAGAAAGAGAGAGAGAGGAACTGGAGGAAAGAGGGAGGGCGAGCCTGGCCTGGCCTATCGAAGCATTCGATTTGGCAAAAAGATACAAATTAATTAAGCAGCATGCAGCAGATATGCTAACTTAATCTATTCGCGCTATAAATCAAGCAAAGTGGTAAACTCTTGCTGAGCTGCCACGAAGGTGGTTAGCCGGCTAGCAGGCCAAACAGCAATACTGGCTCAAAGGTACCGGCAACAATGTCACTTGTCAGCAATGTTTCCCAATGTTAGTTTTCGTTTGTCAGACCATTGAGCCATTTTTTCCTGGCAATTAATACATACTTGGATTTATAAATTCGCATAAGAAATCGATTAATTATTCACGAGTTGCAAAAATGCGCACATACATACATACATACATATATACGACATATTTAGAGCAACCCACGATATTGTATGTAGTATGAAATGAGGCTGCGCCATCATCATCATCATTATTATCATTACAACATGGCCCACTCTTCAAGATAGTCGACGCAATAGTCAGCTGTTGGCAACATGTTGATGCTGCCGCAGCAGCGTTTGGTGTCTGGCAGCAACACTTAGCGTTTGTTTATCGCACGAGCACGAAATGTTGTTGCCAGGCGCTGATGCTGACGCTGCTTGTTGTTGTTGCTTGTTGTTGCTGTTGTTCCTGTTGTACTGGACGCCGCCCACTTTGTCAGACTGAGAACCGTTAGTTTTGCCACCGCCACCACGCATGTTGGCCACTTCACGCGTTATTTACAGTTGGTCGGGTGTGCGCGGGAGTTGCTGCCGTTAGATGCCTACTGCTGCTGCTGCTGCTTCTGCTGCAGTTGCATGTTGTCGCTGTGCTCCATCACATGAATCACGACGCACTCGCCTGGCAGCCAACAACATTGAAATTGAGGCAATTTGTTTGCTGTTGTCGCGCATCCTGCGGGTAATTAAAAAAGGCGCAAGAACAGCAACGCAGCAACAGCAACAACAGCAACATAGATGCTATAGACATGACTTTGGCCAATGGCTGTTGCTGTGGCTGTAGCTGTGGCAAAAACTGGTCACTGCAGTGGCAATTTGTGGCAATTACATGCGGAGCCATTTACATTTAGATTGAAGGGTATTTATCTCAGCCACGTTCGTTGCACGTTACAAAACCAACAAATCCAACAACAAAAACTTAGCCAACATTATCAAAATGTTGCAAGTCGGTGCAACATTCATAGTTTTATTTTGTTGTTGTGATTGTGGTTGCGTTGGCGCCCGCTAATGAAGTGCAGCACACAGTTCTCGAAATGTTACAAAATGCTAACAAGTTGTTATTATAAATCGACATGGAAATTAGTTTACACTTGAAGCCGTTTTGCCGTTTGATTTATTGCCGCCTGTCGCCTGGCTGCCAGCTGTCTACTACCAACTCAACCAACGTCGACGACGACGACGACGACGACGACGACGACGGCGACGCCGACACCGATTCCGATACCAAAAAACACCGACTCTGACGCTAAATCTAATTCCAACTCCAATTCCGAAACTCGACACCAGTCGAGGCTGGCGCTGAGTAAACGGCGCGTGGATCCTAACCGAGAGTTGGTTTTTTTTGTTGTTGTTGTTGTTGTTGGTTTGCTTCTATTTCAGTCTGCCGGTTTTTGCGGCCCATAGGTCGCGCTGCCTGTCCGCCCAATGCCGTTACAAATAATTCATTGCGGCCAGAGCAGACACACAACGAAATAAATTAAAACCTAATAACAAATAAGTCGTCGTCGACTGCCAGTTGACTTAAGGTCGGATTTCAACTTCGAAGCTGTAGCGCCTACGCATATGCAGCACTGTTTTTTGTTTTTTATATTGTTTTGAAGACCATTAAGAAGAAAAATAATTTCACAACTTGTATTTTTTACCTGAAAATTATCCAATGAGAACGAACGTTTAAAGTCCAAAGGATCTTAAATCAGATATGTTCGTTAACGTGAAGCTGACAAAGTTGAACTGCAATTGTGTGGAATAATTTACCTGCAGCTGCAATTCGTTGCCATATTGCACTTTTGAACAGCAATTTGCTGGCCGCACTTTTAAGCTGTCAATTTTCGGGCACTCGACGTCTGTTTAATGCCTGCTTGAATGCCACGCCCATCGACAACTGTCCGTAAATATGCGCTTAATTACATGTCATTACACAGAACAATGGCAATGGCAAGGCAACTACGATTCAACAGCAGCAACAACCTCATAAGTAATAAAGCACGCCATGCAACCACAGACCGGAATCGGGCATCCGACTCTGATTTTTTGTCCAGTGCTGGGGTCATGTCACATTTAGCGCATAAACTATGAATCAATTTACGGGCGGGCATTGGGCGTTTATCAAACATAATGAGGAAACCAACTTTTTGACTTATCAACGGGCGATGGGCGATAGGTGCTGCTCTGCCAACCTGACAGCAACGCCTGCTGGCGAGCCAAAAGTGTTGGTTAAAGTGTCAGAAATTTTCATTATCGCACACACACACACACACACACACTCGTAAACGGCTCGAAAAATGTCGTGCTGCATGCAATGCAGAGGCACTGAAAGAGTAGGAGCTACACAAGAGGGAGCTGCTACGCCCGTGTCTGCATCATTTATGCCAAAATGGCAATAAGATATGTGAAAAAAAAAAAACGTAAAAAAGAAAATAAAATTTATCAAAAAATAAAAAAAAATACCCATGCAGCCCAGCAGAATGCGAGTATGTGATATGAGGTAGGCTGGTCTGCCTACCCAGCAACTGGCTCAGTCGCTCGCCTGGCTGATATTATTAAAAAACTGTCAAAAACGCCTGCGCGACGGCGCCGAGACGCAAGCTTACACTGAGAATGAGACAGAGACAGAGACAGAGACTGTGCGTGCTGGACTTGCATCATGTTGCTGTTGCTGTTGCTGTTGTGTGTTATATCTGAGGCACATTTATCATTTTCATTTCAATTTTGGCGCATTATTCTTGCAACTAAATATCGCTACAGAAAGCTGAGAAGGCGTGGGCGGACAACTGTCTGATTGGCGCTGGGCCACATGGCGTATGAGCAACGCGCCTTGTCAGTCTCACTCAGAGTCATAGTCAGAGTCAGTGTGTCTTTTTTACAGCATCTCGTTCTCATTATAGGCATGTTTCGCGCCTCAACTCGTTCGCTCAATTGCCGTTGCTATTGGTCTTGTTGTTGTTGTTGCTGTTGTTGCTGTGGCGTGTCATAAAACAGTTTGAAAGCCCATAAAACTGTCAAAGTCAGTTTGCTCGTGCTTAGAATTTCTATGCAGGAAGTGACAGAGGCCCCAGTGACTGGCTGGCTGGGAAAATGCAACGGATATGTTAAGAATGAGAACAAAGAGAACATTGATTTTTGACGATGACATTAAGTATTTAGAATACAAAACTGAATTGTTTAACAACCATTTAAATCAATTGCTTACAAGTGATAATATTCTGTTACTAAAAACAATAAATACACAAACCAATGCAAGAAAGAATGGCTTTAAATGGCTTTCAATCGTTCTTTAAGTTTTTCACTCAAGTCCATTTGCAATATTGTCATAATCATAAATTGCAAGAAATAGTTCGCATTTTCATATTCCATTTCTGGCAGTACAGTTTTTCACTTAAAGCTTACACAAATGGAAGTCGGTTGGAGAGTTGGGGACAGGAAGGTTAAGGGAAAGCTGCCAGAAGGCAATGAACGGCACCTACAAGGGTGCATGAATAGTTCAGTCTCAGTTCTGCCGGCTGCCAAGAAAATGCAGTGCCAGCAATGCCGGCAACAAAAGTCAGTCAAAATTATGCAATTTATGCGATTTACGTGGCAAGGCAGCAACGCTTCTTGGCAGGCACAAGGACACACAGGGTTAACCAAAAAACACACTTGGCGCCAGTTGTTTCACCCGCTGCGTTGCCCCCGACGTTGATGCTGCTGTTGGTATTGCTGTTGCCTGATGCTGCCTGCCTCATTTTTGGCAACATAAATTTGCTAACCACGTACGCGACTAGCGCTGCAATGCGGTGCTTTTGTTGCTTCTGTCATGTGTGTTTGGGGTTTTCTCTTTGTTTGTTCATCGCCCAGTTGCTGGTAATCAGACAACTTCAGCTGTTGTTGCAGTTGCAGCAGCAGCACAGCAGCAGCAGCTACCATTGCTCCAAAATTGGCTAAAGTGTTCGCGCTAACAAAATGTATTAGATTTCGCACAGATAGCGTAGACTGCTGAAGCGTAAAATGTGCGCCTATCAAACAAATTGTATCAGCAACACGTTTAAGTGGCTGCTGTTGCACCAGAAGCAGCAGCAGCAGCAGCAGCACCAACATTGACCCACGCGAAGGAAACATCATCTAATGCCGAGGCGAAAACACTTTGTCTGAAACTCAATGCCAGCGGGCGATTTGCCATTTCGCACCTCTTTGACTTGCAGCTACCTAAAAGCCAAACACCTGTTGTTGTTGTTGCTGCTGTTGCTGTTGATGCACCAACTGCTATCAGCCTCAGGAAAGCGCGCGTGCCCCCCACAAAAGTGGCGATTTACGATGGCTGGAATAATCAGCGCAAGCGAATCGCAGACAGGCCAACAACTAAGGCAATAAAATGCTTCCGGTGCAGCAGCAACATCAGTAGTTACAACAACGCTTGTTGCTGCTCGCTGACGTTCGAGTGATGCATGAAGATTATCATATGATATGTTCTAGAGCGCGCAGTGAACATCCAGGTAGTTGTTGCCACAATATTTTGGCTGTCAACCTGGAGCTTGTTGTTGCCGATGCTGCTGCTGTTGCTGCTGTTGCTGTTGTTGCTGTGACTGGCAACGGCTTTCGTTGTTGTCGTTTATCAACTGCCGCTGATCGCCAGTGCGCTGCATTTGATGACGATTCTCAAAATGAGCTTACATGCAGCACATTATCTTAATGTGACTGCAAATGAGTGCACCTTGTTGCTGCTGGGGCACATAAAACTATTTGCCGCCGTTGCACTTTCCAAAAACACACAAGTACATACTCACCATACTATATTGCCCATACGCCATGGACGCACACATGCAAATTAGTCAGACAGCAAGCAAATAAAGTTGTGGTTGTGTCGGTGTCGGTGTCGGTGGTCGTATTGCTGGTGTTGTCGCTGTCGGGCCATAATCTGGCATTAGGCAGCTGGCAATTTGCTTAGCACCCGCAATGAAGATAAAGCGTTTATTGTCTCGTAATATTTAATCATCGATGTGCTGCAAGGTAATTCGATTCAAAAGCGAATTATGCACTTGTTGCACAAATGAGTCATCAATTTTTCGCACGGACACCCCATTAAGTAAACATATATGTATGTTTAAAAGTCACCCACGTGCAGGCAGCCAAAAGGTTGAAGGGTGGAAAACAGGGAGAGAGTGTGATGCGTCGGAACCGAGAATGCGAGCCAAGTCAACGCTGATCAGATAAACGCGTCGGCAATCAGCAGCGTCATAATTTTTCCAGCGATAAATGAGTTGCGATAAGCGGCCTGCCAGGGGCAGAGAGGGAGAGTGAAAGATATGAGCAGTCAGAGTCTGTAGTGTGGAGTGTATGGTGTCTGGAAAGTGGAGTGCAGTGTTGCTGTTGTTGCGTTGAGTCGGTGTCACAGTCTGTGCCTGAGAGCTGCCTGTGCGTTGTAATTAAATGTCGTCAATTAATCAAATGTCACAATAAAAATAACAGAGTATAAAATCCTGAAATTAATATGCGTTAAAATGAAATGGCCTCAGCAACAACAGCAGCAGCAGTAGTCACAGCAGCAACATGGCCAACAACAGCAGCAGCAGCAGCAGCAATTGCTGACCACAGGAGCAGCAGCAGCAGCAACAGCGTCGGCAGCATTCTCGGAACACAAAATCGTGGGAGCAATTATAATTATTTTTAATACACATATACAAACAGAAAAGCACACACACTGAGAGTTGCATATGGCGTACGTATGACCCGCTGCTGCTGATCCTGTGCAACAACTCTGGGTGCGTGCGTCGTATTTCATGGCCTGTCCTCAAACGACGTCGACGACGACGACGACGACGACGACGATTGTGTGGCATCTGCGATTTTTATCGTTGCAGCGCATATAATAACAATAATTCTTAAAGTGGGGGAAGGTCAGCCAACACACAATGACAACATGCAAAGAACACAAGAACAGCAGCTGAGACTCCAGGGAGGCAGAGGCACGGCCAGTGCCACAGACTGTAGCAGTGACAAAGACATGGATGGGAGTGGAAAAGGGGAGGAGAAGACGTGTGGAGACTGAGGCAAGGAATCGAGCGCTTAAACTCAACAGCAACATTAATTTGCAGCTACGGCAGAATCAGCAGCATTTGCATAAGGGCTTAGCGATGACACTGTGACTAAGTTGCATGAGTTACGTGATTGTTAAGTTTGAACGAGGGGTTCACAAACGATAAGTTCATATACACCGAATGTATTGTATATTTTAGCATTAAAGTTAATCGTTAGTAAGAATATATATCGTCTTTCTTTTTGGTTTCATTCAAAATTCAAACTCAAACACTCACGAGCACATCACTTAAAGGGCTACTCAGGTCGGTCGTCGCATGGCTTTTGGCTCAACACAAGTTGTAAAATGATATCATAATATGCGCCATCAACGGTTGCAAAATTTATAACTTATTTCGTGGCTCAGACCCATGAAAAAAAAGGAGCGTGAGAAAGGCAAGGAGAAAGGGAGGGAAAGATAAACTCAAGTGGAGCGTCGGCGGCGCCACTTTGGGAATGCGAATGTGGCTATGCCACAACCAAGACGACCCCCTACAGTAGTGCCAATGAGCTGTTAATGTGTGCGGCAAGGATTTCATTTCATTTGTGCGAATGCGAATGCGAATGCGAATCTCTGACTGCTTGTAGACCGTTGAAAGAAATGATGCGCTTTAAATTTACTTTAATGTTGTGGGTGATTGCATTTTGATTGTGGCAGTCTCTTTTCGAATTTTTTGTTTCTGTATTGCTAAAGACTACATAGAGTTAGACGAGCCAAAAGATGTGGGCAGCAGGATGCACATGGTGGCTGTCCAATACCACCACCACCAACCGCCACCACCACAGTTGGCTGTTGTTGGCAGCCCAAGGCGCTTGGCCAGCTCCGCGTTTGTGTCAGCAGCATGTCAGAATGAGACAGCAACTGGACAGTAGGCGACATTGCCTACGCTGTGTTGATGTTGCTGTTGATGTTGCTGTTGCTCTTGCACTAACAACAACATACTCATACTGCTTGCTGCTAGTGACTTTTTATTATGATTTTGCGCTCTTTGCCAGCTTATCAAGCTGCATTATTGGCTGTCCCGCAGACTGCACTTGAACTTGACTTGACTTGCTGTGGGCAGTTGTTGTTACGCTTGTCTGGGCTGTCTGGGGCGTTGCCGATAGTCAGCAACAACAGCAGCAGCAGCAGCAGCAGCTGCACCAGCAACAGTGTTTTCAGTAGCAGCTTGGCTAGACATACTCCAAGTTGTTGTTGTGGCTGGTGTAGTTACTTATGTACTTGTTATTGGTGGCTATTAATTTATGAGGCTGCCATTTATCACATTTAGCTGATTAATCGATTAATTTAATATTCAGAGCATATTCTTATTGCATTAAAATACTTCAAAATTTTGTTTGTAAGTACTGCATATAATAGTGAAATTTATTACCAAAATAATTTTACTGAAAAATAAATTCATAAATTTATAAAAACTGTATATAAATATTAAAATACACTAAAATTCGCGAGACATTCAACAATTTCGTTAGGTTTTTGTCATAGCCAAATAACAGCTTCAACTGCCATCAATCTCTTAAAACATTTTTTTTTTTTAGCCATGTTAATGTTAATGTCTATGCGACAATATCGAGTGATTTATTGGAATTCTTATGGCAAATTTATTTGCGCGGCATACAAAGCAGCAGAAAACGATATTTTAATTGATTTTTCAGCAAAAGTGTGGGAAGACATCAGCTCTGTTACGTCGTCCACACGCCCCTCTCACGCAACGAAAGAAAGTTAACGCACAGCCAAATGATATATCGATTTGTGTGATGTTATTAAATGGTTTTGCGCAAGAGGACAACGCCAACCAGAAGTAGCAGCCGCATCAATTTCTGGTCAGCCTCGACTCACGGATCGCTTGCAAATTTTTCGATCGGGTCGAAACGCATAATTAATGCGAAAACCAACGCACTTGAGCGGCAGCGGCGCATGCGTAAGGCAAACGAGAAGCAACAGCAGCAGCAGCAATGCGAAACAACTCCCCACGCAACTGGCCACCCCTCTCCGAACCCTTTCGGCCTTGCGTTGCTCTCTCTCTCTGGCGAATTCCGGAATTTTTAATAATTGCACTTGTTGCGCCAAAAAAATAAAAACCCCAAGAAAACAACAACACCAAACGAACAGTGGGAGCCGGCTGTAGTCCAAGAACTAAACACAGTCTCAGTGCTAGTGCCAGTGTAGCCATACCGGTACCCAATCCAAGTCCAGCAAACGGCGACGATGAAGACGACAACGACAACGTCGTCGCGGCAAAGATGACGCGGCAAGGCTGCAGGTGCAACGAACGAACGAACGAATGTGGCAACGGCAACTGAGATGGCCAGCCGCTGCGTCTGCGTGGTCATGCCACTACCCCGTCTCCTTACCCGCTCCACCTCTTCGCATCACCTGTCTTAACCCCTGTGAACGCCTCTGTTGGTGCCTCTACAAATGCTGCTCCTTCACCACAGCCACCTCCACTGGTGCCGCTGCCGCCTGTTCGCTCGTTGGCGAGATAAATTATGTCGCTAATGCAAAGTGCTCCGCTTTATGCAGGCAGTCAGGAAGGCAGTCAGGCAGGCAGGCAGGCAGCAGCAGTTGAGGAGAAAGAAGACAATCCAGACGCAATGCGTTTGGTTTTTATCTCGCTTATTGGTTGGCATTTGCCGTGTTGAAGTCGTCTTCGTCGTCTTTCTCGTCTTGGATTGCGACTAGCTCTGGGACTGAGACTGAGACTCAGACTGCGACTGCGACTGGGAGTAGGCGTAGGCCATATTAGCGGAACAACTTGCACAAAAACAAACCCGCTGATAAAGTGACATCGTTAGGTTGGCGCTGTCTGTATTCGCTAATTACTGGACCCAGAACTCTTTGGCCATTTGAGGCGTGGGAAAATGGGGAAAAATGGCGATGCAAATGACCGCTTCACTCGCGAGCGAGCGACACAGAATGAGAAATTGAAACGTGTATTAAAATATTATTCATTCATGTGGTAATAATTGTAATAATGATGAGCAGGAAAATGAAGTTAATTCGAAAGAAATGTAAATAAAACTCACAGAAGCAAAATTAATCCAAGCGTTAAGCCTTTACCGGTTTAGTTTTGAAATCACTTACGCAAAAATGAACTTTGGGCACTTTCGGTTAACCCGATAACCTCATTAAACTCTTAAGCATTTAATGAATTCTATATTTGTTTATTTACCGGCCGGTGTTTCAAGTGCCTACCATTAAACTAAAGTCACGTTTTTCCTTTGGCTTTGAGCAAATTTTAATTAAAAATATTTATTCAAAAAGAAAAACACTGGCGAACATGTGACTCTTGTGTCTTGTCTTTCTGTCTGTGCTGTCTGTGCTGTCTGTTGTTTCTTGTTTACTTTCGCCATTCGCGCTGGTCGGCAAAGCTGCTCAAATTAGCAACAACAACAAGTGCAACAAGAACAACTAATAAAAAGTCTGAAATGAGAAAAGACAAACAAAACATTGTGCCTGACAGCAGCAGCAGCAGCAGCAGCAAAAAATGCACAACAACAACAAATGACAAGGAATAAAAATGAGAGCACGCTTTTTGGCTTTTTGGCTTTTGGGCCATGCAGCTGTTACAAAATCTTTGCCACTGGTGGCAACCATTTTGTATTGCCATTTAGGTGAGATGTTGCTGTTGCTGTTGTCACCGTGTTGCCCCACATGAGCAACAAAAGACGACAAGAAATTAATTTCATGCACCAAAAACAACAACAAAACCAAAACCAACAAAAAATATTCACAATTCAACGTGACATGGAAAATATTTGCGCGCATATTTAAATTTGGTTGTTCTTTCTTTTCTTTCATTGTATTCATTTTTTTAATTTTGTTTGGTGGGGGTTGCTCCACAGCCGTTGTTGGGGTTGCAACGTGTATTGTCGACTTTTCCACAAATTAGTTTACTTTTTGTGCCCGCCAACTGACGCTAATTAGAACGCGCCACCATCGCCTTCACTGCTAGCATCGCTAGCATCGCCACCCGTCGGATTTTTCGCCACTTATTATATCATTTTTGTGGCCTATGTTTTTGGCAAACAAAACGCAGACGGCATTTTGCGATTTTGTCACAGTAATTGGACATATTAATCTCTGTTCACATACAACTCTTGCCACAGTTGCCGCCAGACAGCCAAGAATCGGGCAGCGACAGGCGGCGTCGGCGGCCGCCAACAGTTGTCTCATTGTCCGTTGTCCGTTGTCCGATGTCCGATGTCGAGGCGTATTTGGGATGCCCAGACTGCCAATTTTTTATCGTCTTGTGCGAATACAACATAAAAGCGATTAGAACGCGGCCGAAATTAAATTGGTCTTTGTGGCCGATTTGCATGCGATAAAGTTGAAAACATATTTTTGGAACAACTTTGTTTGATAAACTAGCACACACAGTGAAAGTTGATCTACTGTTATTATTGTACGTTCATGAAAGCTTTAAGCCTAATAAGGCAAGCATTAATTCAACAAGTAGAAAATATCGTAAATTGTTGCAATACTTTTCCTTTTCATACGCCTAAGTATCTTTAATATTGCATTGAATATCGTTAATGTTGCAACATATTGTTGCATTACTCAACGGCAAGACAAGTAATAATTTGTAGTCGAATTTTGAGAGCTCGCATGCTCACATAAATTATGAACAAATTTTGAAAACGATTGACTCCACGCAGAGTTGGCAATGCACATGAATCGCGATGACTTGTGGACTTGATGCAATTTTCAAAACGAATTGCTAATGAAAATGTCATTTGAAATTGCGGCACGTACGCGGCCAGCAAAATGGGCAATTTGTTGCTCGTGCCACGAGTGCAACAACAACAGCAGCAACACAGTTTCCAGTTAGTTGTTGGCTGGCTGGGGCTGGCTTAGATCTAAGATTTCTGGCGGTACAGGCTGCTGGTGACAAAGGCCGTATTGCCGAGGCGAGGCCAGGCAATCAATGCCCTAAAAGGAGCCTTATCACTGGCATTGCATTGCCTCTCCTCCCCACCACTTCCACTTCCACTTGCCTGCAATCGAATCCTCAGCTGGCTGCCACGTCGTTCGCGTCTCGTTAGCTGCCAAACGTTTGGCGATTATCGCATTTGCATTCACGGAGATGGCAAACAAAGTGTAAAATTATTTAATGCATGTGCTTAAGCTTGTCGAAAGGTGTGGGGTAGCTGGATGAGGGGGAGTAGGCGGGCTGCTGCTGGCAATTGATGCTCACGCAGCGATATCATTTGGCATTTTTGTAGGTGTTGCTGATTGTTGCACGTAGCTGATGCTGCTGCTGCTGCCGCCGCTGACACCGCCGACAACACCGCAACAATGTCCGTACTTGAAACTGAAGTCGAAGCTGCAGCAGACGCCGTATTCGAGGCTTTGCTTAAATTCAATTTAGTTGTTGTTGTTGTTGCTTGTAATTTTGTTGCTGCAACAGATGCAATCAGCAGTTGTGGCAAAGGCAAAGCTATCGATATCAGTTGATGTTGGTGTTAGTGTTGTTGTTGCTGTTGCTGTTTCTGTTGCAAGGAGGCATCGCCCGAGCCGCGACCAGAGCCACATCGAGTCAAAGGCAATCGTGCAACACGGCATGTTGCAGCTTGTTATTGCTTGATTGCCGCTAAAATTAAGTTGGCTATTGGCCGCAACTCCAACTCCAACTGCAGCTCCAGCTCCAGCACCAACTCCAAATGATAAATCACTTAATTGCACAGCGAGCGCATAAAATGGAAATTGAGCGTGGTCAAGACATGACAAGGGGTTGCTCTTGTTGCTGTTGTAACTCTTGTTGTTGCTATTGATGATGCTGTTGCTTGAAATGTTGAGTGATTGGACTAAGGGGTGACCGCCCGCATATCATCATAAACTCTAATGATTGCTGCCCACACATTGCCCAATGCGGAATCTCACAAATCGATGCCGATATCGAAATCAATGCCTGACAAATTGACACAATTGCTGCATGAGTCAATTGAAAAAGTTTTCACACCATCATCATGTTGCTCATGATGATGACGTTGCTGTTGTTGTTGTTGTTGTTACTGCTGTTACTGCTGGTAACTGCTGTTGACTGTTTGCCACTTTATTTTATTGTTTCCCCAAAGGCAATGCAACACCAACAGCGACCGACAACGGCAGCTCGAAAGTGAAATAAATCGCCAGCTGGCAGCAACAATTCTAACAGCCAGCGTCACGCAATAGTCAAAAGCTGCCTCTCACACCCCCTCACTCGCGGCGTGTGGGTTTGTCGACGACAACAGCTACACACAACACACAATAACAAAAACAACAACCACAACATCGACATCAACAGCAACATCAATTAAACGAACAGCAACAATGTCGCCTCGACTTGTATGCGGGTGTAAGTTGTTGCTTTTTCGATTTTTCGTATCGTTTTTTGTTGTTTTTTGTTTATGTCATTGATTTCATTTCAATTTGATTGCAAATTGAAATCAATTGTTATTCATGCTACCCTTTTGCTTGAATTTGGCTGCTTTAATTGATGCATTGATTGTGCATAGTTTGTGACAATCGTTTGCCTGATTTGATTCTTGAGCAACACTGAATCTGTGGCTGTAGTATCTGAAAGCATGTGAGAAATGTTTGGTTTTTGGTTTGTTATTTTTCTTGGTCACTTTTGAACTTTCACACGTCGATTGGCTATGGTCATCATCGAAATGTCTCATTGGCTGCTAGCTAAATCCGAAACCAATTAACTACCTTTGCACCTGCTCAAACAGACGACTAATAAGCTTTATTAATAATCATTAAAGCAGCACACAATCGAAACACGTCGAACAGTCGACCCACGCAAATGGACCAAGGCGAAACATAAAATTAATACGCTCCAAAGACGAGATGAAGGAAAAAGAGCGACAATAGCGAAGAAAACGATGAGAACGGCAACTCAATTTAGCCAACTGAATGACTGATTAAAAAGCAGCGAAACAGACAAAATCGAAAAGTTTTGGCAATGTTTTCAACGAATTTGTAATACCCTTATACCATTTATAATATTGCGGAAATTATGTCGTTCTTATAATATAGAAGTCAGGTTTTTGGAAAGCTTTTTCTTTTCAAAATTTCTAATAAGAATACTTAGAAATCGATCTGTAGTACCCTTAAAAGTTTATTAAAAACTACAAGTTAGCCGGCATATCCAAAGAGCGACATACGCAAATTAGCATTTCCCCTGTTAAAGCAGCAACAGCAACTGTCGCCACCAACAGCCTTAGCAGAGACAGCAGAATCAACAGCAGCAATGGCAACGGCAACGGCAAAGCAACAACAACAAGCCCAATTCCAGAGTCGTCCGACTCATCATTAAAATGTGTCCGCTCGCCCAAAAACTTGATAGCGACATTGCCTGTTGTCGTCGTCCGTTGTGGATGTTGTCGTTGTCGTCAATGTCGCCACAAAGGAGCCGCCGAAGCAGCAAAATTGCGAACAGCCTGCATACTCCCACCGTAGGCAGAAGACGGCAGACTAAAGACTACAGACTACAGACCTGTTGACTGGCCGACGAGTGAAGAGACTCTTCAGAAAGTGCACCTGTCCTTTGCGTTTGTGTACTGTGCACGTCATTTAAATTACATTAAATTGTTGCGCTGACCATGAAAGCGCTGCAAATAAATTCGTTAAAATAACTGAGCCAAAAACTCAGCAGCTACAAACAGCAAAAGTTGCAGATTTGTTGCTGTTGTTGCCAAAGTGGAACAGTGAACGGGGGCAACAATCCCCGCCAGAAGCAGCAATTTATGCAAGCACGATGGCAACTGTTGCTGCTGCTGTATGCTGCCACCGGGCATTTGATTTGCAACACAAACAATGACAACAGCAACAAATTTCATGAATGAAAGATTGTGCTGGACAGGAAGTGAACTGCATAACGGACGCGGAGGTGGAAAGGATGTGGTTGCAGTTGCTGCTACTGCTGCTGCTGCTGTTGTTGTTGATTGTCTGTCGATAGGCGCGCTGTTGTTGTTTTCTCAGTGGGTTGCACAAAAATGTTGCTCAATCAGCATGCATAATATGCAGCTGATACAACGATACTTTTGCCACACAACGAGGGTGGCTCCTGCAGTTGCTCTCCGACAGCCACAAATGGCCACAAATTGCAGAGGCCATCGCCAATTACGTGCTCGCAACTTGACATTGAGGCTGCCCCCATATATGGCCAGAAGTCTGCGCATTTATATTGTAATTATATTGCAGTCGGCGTTAATTTCATTGCCAGAAACGCACCTGCCAAACAGTAGCAACCAAAAGTAGCAGGCTACATGGTCAATATGCTGCTGCAGATAACCTGGCAGCCCTTTCGGTTCGTCTTAATTCAATTTACAAGTCGCACGAATTGTGTGTGTTTTCGGCCAGCTTCAATTGCTTTGAGGGTGCCAACTGGCATGGAATTTGTGAATGTGTTGCTGTTGTAGCGGTTACTGTTGCTGGTGCTGCTGATGTGGCTGGCTTTATTTTGGCACTGCTAAATTAAGATTCCATTAGCTGCCAACTCAGGCATCTTAGAAATGCATGCGAGAGCCGGCGATAAATCTCGCATGTGTCAAATGGTGTTGCAGTTGCCGCCGTCGCCGCCAGCAACATCCTCGCTAAGTGCCGCAACAATTCTCAATTCTCTAACAGCAGAAGACGAGCAATTGAAACGTGTCGTAGACAATAAATTCCAAACTACAATAAATTATTGCTATAAATATTTCGCCAAAGGTTTTTTTTGCTTGTTTCGCTCCTTTTATCTTGGGCCAAAGTTTGAAGGCGTTGTTGCTGCCATCCAACAAACACACACACACACACACGACAGCCAACAGCTTCTTCTTTTGCTTTTCGTTTTTTCTTTTTGGATAAGTGACAGGCCAAAGTGACAGAGACTGCCAAGACAGGCCCAAAATTGAATTAGCAATTGAGAAAAAAACTAAAGTGCAATTGTTGCCAGTTCATAGTGTTCCAGGAGCAATGACAATAAATCGCTCACACTTATGACAACCAGCAGAGGCAGCGAAGGCAACAACAGGACAGCAGCAGTAGCTGGGAACAGGGAGCTGGTCAAAACCGAAAGCCAATCCTTTTACGGTCAGCTAAATAAATCATTACAGCCGCACAATGATGAAATTATTATTTATGCACAGTCTTTGGAACTGCGTGTGCTCCAGTTAAAGTTAAATTCACTTTTTTCATACCCTTCCCAGATGGCAGTTGAAGCAATCTAGCAGAAGGTTTGTAAATGGTTTGAATTAAAGCAAATTTAAAGTTTCTCATTGATAAATTTTCTCTTCGATAGGGTATAAAACCTTTCGTTGGCGTTGCCAAATCGTAGCTACCAACTGGAAGCTGAACTTCAAAATTGCGACCTGTGGACACTTGTTGCTATGGTTGTTGCCTTTGTCGCCATTAAATTATTGCATGCAGCATTTACCGTATTAATAAATTATGAGTATTTATGTGCTGTCAGAAGTCGTGACGGCAGAGCGACACACAAAGTGATAAAATTAGCACAAAAATCTGTGCGTCTCGCAGTTTGGTTGTGTTTGGTTGTGTGTTTCGGTTATTTGGGACACACTCGTAAATAATGTATATATGCGTGTATGTGTGTGTGTGTGTGTGCTTATTGAATGTCTTCATAAGCGGGCGGGCAACAATTGGAAATTTATGCTCTCGACTTATATGGGCAACAGGTTGAACACGGAGCTGCAAACGTTTTATAACTGTAACTATAACTGGAGCCAGACAGACAGCAATAGCAACAGCTACAGGTGCACAGGCTGGTTGGTCAGTCACTCAAGCAATGTAATATGTCCTGCAACAACAACAACAACTACATGTGCAACTACAACAACAACAACTTGTCGCTTGACACTTGGCGCATTTGACACTCAACGCGCGCATTCACTTTAAATCTAAATTTACTGATATCTGCGTACAAAATAGTATCAACAGCGGCGACAGCAACAACAACAACAACAAATGCTACAACAACAACAGCAACAACAACAAGTCGGCCTGCATCGAGTAACGAACGACCTTAGAGGTAATAAACATAAATAACGCCATTGAAAGCGACGCTGGCGCAGCACTGAGATCAGTCCAAGACTCGACTCTAAGATTGCAATAGACTTGCAGACGCAGACGTAACTAACGTCAAGCTGGGGGAAAGAGGGGTATTGAGACTGAGACTGAGACTAGCCGTGCCGGGCCTAGCCTGGCCAGCTTGTTACTTGTTATTTTGTTGGCCAACTCGACTCGACTTCACTTCATCGAGTTGGGGTCTGTTGTGACTTGGCTCTGACTCTGGCTCTGGCTGTTGTCTATGGGCGGGCGTCACAAGAGCCGTCGAAGGTCAACAGATTGTCGGCCTGGTGTCTATTGGTGTCTCTCGCTGGTTGCAATCGTGCCATTGAGCGGGCGGGCGCTATGCTGGGGCAGGCGTAGCCGTGATAATTGTTTCTTGTCCATTTGACCAGTTTGTATGCAACTAATGAACTCTAATGAATAAGCTCAGCAATCGCTGTTTGATAGTCAGCATTAAGGGGTAAAATCTGTTATTTGCTAACACAACAAGATTTATTAAATCCAAACAATCGATTTGATTATACATGTCTTGTAAATGGCAATAGATATATGTATGTATAAATTCTACTCGTAATACGTTCTCAAATTACTTTGTAAACAATATTGAACTTAACTCTACTTGGTCGTACGGCAAAGAGTAGGTGGACAAACTAGTTGCCAACAGTTGCAGTTGTTTTTGCCTGCCAAACCTTTGATGACTTGCTGCCATGCCAACTTAGCCTGTCTCACAAAAGAACAGCCACAAGCCAAGTCTCTTTAAGCCTGTTGAAATGTCAACAATGGCAACAAGTCTATCGCCGCCGGATGACTGACTGGATGACTGGATGACTGGCTGACTGGCTGACACCCACATGGCTGGGCAATAAGCAAACAATTTGCATAAGCACTGCTCAAGCAGAGAACAGACACTGAACAGATTCAACAGCCAAGAGCAACAAGTAAACAGCAGCTGAAGTCAAAAGGAGACAGTTTAAAAGTGCGGGAGTGCGGGAGTAGGAGCCAAGCAACAAACATCTTTAGTCTGCCACACACATTTGTAACAGAGCAGCAAACAGGGTTAAAAAAAAATGGGTAAAAACTATGGTATGAATATAAAGTCGAAATTGGTATACTCTTTTTAAAGAAAGTTCTTTTATTGGATGCAATTATATGAAAAGAAATGGTAAAGAAAAAGTTTTGTGTTTCGTTTTCCTGCCAAATGCACAATCCATAGTCCTAATCCAACTGGCAATCTACTTTGATTACTTGAAATCATAAAAGTGGATTTATTTGAAGCTAACAGATTTCAGACACACTCAATTGGCAATTCATTATGCTCAAAATGAAAGTCCAAATATCAACAATGGATAAAGACTAAGAGAAAATAAAATGAAAAAAAGGAATTACCTCTGCTTTGGGGCTGTGTGCTGAGCGCACAAGACATAATAAAAATCTCTTTTATGGCACTTAAGTGTTCTTTCTGTGTGTGCGGATTGTGGGTAGCATTTTACCTTGGCTGCTGGAGCAGCCCGTCTACCCTGTCCCTGCCTGGGACACGACACTGGCCACGATTTATGCGACTTTTGGCCAAATTAAATTGCGCATAAAAATAAAGCCAACTTAACGCTGCATTTGATGATGAAGTGCTCAAAATAATGCGAGCCACGAAAATTTACAAAGTGCAAGCGTTGAATTTATTAGACAAAACTTTGCTGTTTACGAGCTGTTGGCTGCAGCTTTTGCTGCACGCTTATCAAGGCAGCATCAACGGGCTAACTTATAGCCCCACTTGGGTAACAGGTGCAGCCAGCAACCAGCCTTTGTTTATGTTCAGATCTTGACTTTTGGTCTGGGGGTATTATTTTTGTTTTGTTTTGGGTTTCGGTCATCTCAGTAGCCGCAGCCTGCGGTCAAACAAAGTGTTCCAAGTTCAAGTTAAGTCAAGGAAAGGTGCGCTCCCACGATGCTGGTGCAAATTACACACACACACACACATACAGATACCAATAGCATCGCAAAAGTTGTGAGAGGCATTGGCGGCAACTCTCAACTGACTAACAACGGACAACATTCAAATCCCATCAGCCACGCATGCAATCATCATGATCATTATGAACGGAAATGCAGGAAAAGTAGGAGGTTTTTAACAGCCACCGAACGACCACCGACCGACCGACCGACTGAAAGACCAACCGACCGACGCTTGTTGTTGTTTTTTTTTTTTTGTCTCTGGCAACTTGGCATCCTGTTCCAATCACATTCGCACTGTTCATTCTCGCTGTCTCCCTCTTGGTAGTGGCGGTGGTGGTGGCGGCGTTGGCATTGCCACCGCATGGGCATAAAAAGGCGCACAAAACTTTGTGGCATGCAAAAAGTGGCGACGCCGCCGACGCCGCAGCAGCAACCAGAGAGGGGCGATGCAGCAGCGGCATTTTATGTCGCCAGCAAACAACAGCAAATGACTTTAATTGCATTTCTCGGCGCACTTTTTGCCTCAAAGCCGCAACAGTCGCAGCCGCAGTCACAGCATCAGTCGCAATCGCAGTCGCAGTCGCAGTCAGCATCGCCGTCGTCGTCGTCATCTTCGTCGTCGTCGTCGTCTTCGTCATCATATACGCAGTTAGCTAGAACAGACAAAGCGGCGGCGGCGGCGTTGCAAACGTTAACGAAAATTTGCGAGCTAAAAAAACATGAGGAGATGCTCTTTGTTGTTGTTTTTGCCACACAATCTTGATATAAATAATAATTAAATGGATTAGCGGCCAATCGGCAATGCATTAGATGCTGATGTTGCAAACGCCTTGTGCTCAGTAGCTGCCACTGCCACTGCCACTGCCACTGCAACGCCTCGCGAGATCATCGCTGTAGATTAGCCAAAAAGCAAACAAAAGCACGATCCAGGCAAACGGGACGCGGCAAGGAAGTGGCACCCAGGTGAGTGCACGCTCAATTAATTAATGGCAACCATGAAAGAGCCCGAAATTACTTTGCCTATGCCGCTGACTGAGAAGCCAACAGCGACGCCGCAGGCAACTGCAACTGCGACTGCGTTTGCGGCCGAGAGATTGTTATCGAAAGTACATTTTACATGCGTGTAGTTAACATACAAAGCGACCGTTCACACGGCCAAGCGAGCAAGCGAGCGAGCATTCAAGACAGCCGCCAACCAGTTGAATGGTCCAACAATCCCCAATTCCAATCGAATCGAATCTCAATCTCGCCTGCGCATGCGCAACTTTTTGGCAATTGCTTGTGGCATTGCCTTTCCATTTGCCGTATACCCTACTTCTTTGGCGGGCTCATATACACTTGTAGCTTTGTTTTGTCAATCTGACAAGCTTTAATTCAAAGGGCATTAGATCATCGACTATACAATACTTAAATTTTCATTGGCATTTTCTTTGAACACCTTTCGCCAAGTTGGGGGGCTGTTGTCTTTTTGGTGTGAGAATTTACTTAATGAATTTCTTACAGTTTTATCGCTTAATTTGTGCGCCTAATGAAGTTGCCTATTGCCTATTGGTGTGGCTGTCAAATGGGCAGCACAGATTACACATACCTCGTGTGGTCTGAGCAAATTGGGCGCTAAGTTACCAGCCTTTCAAAGCGTTCCACTCACACAATATTTACACAAATCCCCTTGCATATCCCAATGGCTTACTGCAGACAAACAAATGCCAGACAGGTCATATAAATAAAATAAAGTGCCATGCGCCGCTCTTAAATATATTTTGGCAATTTAATTTTCTTTTTTTTTTCGTTTTGTTTTTGTCTACTTACTCTACATAATTTCGTTCGAAGTGAAATGAGTTGGAGACTTTGGTGCTGCGGCCGCGTCATCGCGTGCTGCAAAAGAAAAAAAAAAACGGCGGAAAATTAAAATTTTATTTATGTGCTGCCACATTTTTTATGCCGTTGTCGTTTTTGTACTAGACTCATTTTTTTTATCGTTCTTATTATTTTTTTCTTCTTTTTTGATGTTTGCTTTCATTGTTAAAATATTTGGCGCTAGTCGCAGGGGGCGGCAATTTGTGCTAAGTGGATAATGTGCATAATGATAGTTAAATATGTCATAAAACACTTCATTCGTTGGTATTTTTTTCAGGCCAACATCAGGGCTAAAAACTGCCAACATTTGTTTGCTGTAAAGGGAAAACCCTTCAGTTGCAGTTTGTAATTTTCAGTTCAGTTGAGTGACAGTGCTTGAAAAAATGTTATGGTAATTACGGGTCTGTCATGTGTGTTCTGGTGATGGGCGCTGCATTTTGTTAGAAAACAAAAATGTTTGTGTTAAAAAAGTCATGCAATGGCTGAAAGTTGTACGAAAACTTAAAGAAACAAGTAAAACAGTTAAAGTGAAAAATGTTCATAAATCACTGCTTTTTTTTCTCTGCCCAGCTTATAACATTTATCCGTTATATTCTCGTTAAGTGTTGACAGTGCATTGCATAAAAAGTATCTATCGCTCAGAGTTGTCATTTTTATAAGCATATCAAATGGCATGTATCTTATGACTGCTGCCCAGGGCCTGAATACGCCAATAAAGTCAATAAAACAAATTTGCAATTGATTATTTTTGCATAAAAATTGTCCAATATTGCATACAGATCGGCGTGCCGCAACAACAGTGACACGACCTTGAGGCATAATATAAATACAAATATGTAATGCAATGCAATTACAATCAAAACCTCACGACCCACACACATACACACAGAGACCCAAGCCAGACACAGACTCTAGCTTGGTAGCCCACCATCGTTGTGAGATCTGAATGAGACTCACAAAACCGAACCGAACCAAACCAAACCGAACGGTACGACTCTGTCTCGACTTGGTACGCATGCGCCGCGTGAGCTCCGTCGATAAATCGAAATTGTTTGCACTGCCAAAAAGCGAATAATTGCACGAAGTGGGCAGAGCAGAGCTGATAAACCGCTGCCCGCTAGCCGCTGGTTGCAATCTGGCAGCGAGTTATGGAATTATGTGTCAAACAACCAGAGTTAATGGTCCAGTCCGGTTCGGTGTGGTCGGCTTTGGGTCGAATCTAGTCTGGCCGGGCGGGGCCGGGCCGGGTCCATAGAGCCCTAATGGAAATTGCTGGCATCCAGGCTTTTTGTTTTTTTGTTTTTTGTTGTTGTTGTTGTTGGCCTGTGATTTTGCGCACATTGAATGTGTTTTTAATTACCCGACTGAGAAGATGCCAAAGCGGAGGCATTACCAAATGCCAGCGCACACGCCGCACACTCATAGATAACAATTTAGTGTGGCGATTTAGGCACGTCCAATGGCCACTAACAGCAACCAAGAACAACAACAACTGACCACTGACCAAAGCGCCCAAACATACAGCATCTGTATACAGCATCCACATCCACGTAGACAAACAGAGAACACATCTAGTGACCGGCACCCGCGTCGCTGGCATTGCATTTGCTACTGTGCTAAAAGTTTAGCATGCGGAAAATTAACATGCGGCTGCTGGTGCTGCTGCTGCTAGTGATGCCACTCAACAAGCTTGGATCTCTGCATTGTATATCTCAGTGGTTTTTGTGTGTTTCCTGGTTTGGCAGATTTCCCTGGTGAGAAAAGCCACGGGCATCTAGCGATGTCGTCGTTGTCGTCGTCGTGGCCGTGGCAGATTGAGCGTGTGACCAAAGTCAAGTGCAGTGAAAAGTAATTAACTTGAATTGGTAAGGTTAGAAACGCAGAGTTGCATGTCTAACTGTGTGAGCACAGTGGGTGCCATTTAACATAGGCCCACTGCCCACAGCCCCTGCATCCAAGCAATAAGCCACGCGGCTTAGCCTAAGACCTTTCATTAAGGCAAGAGTTCGAAAGCAACTTTCGAATTATTAAAATTAAATGATTTTTTATTATTGTTATTATAATTCGACTATGTGTGTGTGTGAGTGTGCGTTGTGTGTGTGTGCGTTGTGTGTGGCTGGGAATTGGATTTCGAAACAAAATCAATTGGATTAGCAGTACATTAAAATATTTGATTTGATGTGGCATCAAGCAGACGTCCGACCACCAGGCGAGCTGGACTGCTACCTGAGTCAACCAGCCACCAACAACAACAAGCTAGGAAAAACTAATTTGTCTGATTGAAACATAAAAATTGGTTACACTCTATGCTTGGTTAAGATAGAACGCGCAGACTGCAAAAGCCACAAAACCAAAGGAATAGTTTTCGTTGCTATTAATACATAGAGCAAATGTTTTTACTTGGAAATTTATCCAATCTCGATGCAATGTGACATGCAACAAGGAAATCGCTGTCCAGACACAACCAAAACTCCCCCACAAACAGCGCATCAGCAACTGCTGCCTGGGACTTGGACCAATGCGGCGACGAGGGCGCAAAACTAGGGGGAAAAAAAAAATTCACTTGCGACTCCTTTTATGCGACATCTGTTTAGTGGGATTTCGGAAAATGCATATCAACCTCATTGCATTGGCAATTGCAATTGCAAGACGCGTATAAAACATTCTGGCAGACAGACTAAACTGCAAAAGCAAAAAAAAAATAAAAAGAAAAGAAAAGGAAAACGTATACCAAATAGTTTTTACCCGTTTCACAAATATGCGATTTGCACACACTGAAGTTCAACAGACTTACAGATCACTGATCTGATCTGCACTTATACAACGAGAGAAGGCAACTTGAAATGTTGGTGAAAAGTTTAAAGTTGATAAAAAGCATAAAATACTTAACCACATGTAAAATTTTGATACTGAATTCTTTGGTTTGAACAATCCAAAAGGAATAAGAAAACACAAAGATCTGATATTGAGAATAAAGGTTTCTTCACGAATAAATCAGATTTTATCATTTATTTGCTTTTTGCATTACGTTTAAATGAAGCATTTTACTATAGTCTCTTAGCTCATCAGAAATTTCTCCAAATGTTTGTTGCCACCCTCGTCACTGCAGCACTTACTTAGCTCTCGCTGACTGTTTTGGTGTTGCAAAATGTTGTGGTAGGCGCGGGTGCATTGCAAACTCATCCTCAACCAGAGATGGCATATATATACATACATATATGTATATATAAGATCTGCAGACAATCTGTGGAACAATGTGATAAATCTTATTGCGCGCTGACTGCAACAACTGCAACATAGCCATGCCCCCTCTGGGTGGGAGTGTTTTGGTGTGCAAGTGCATACACGCACACAGTCAGTCACAGACAGATTGGCAAGGCGAAGACAGTTGTGGGGAGGCGAGCGGCGGGAGAACGAGAGGCTCGGGCAGGCGTTGGTCTGGTCGCCACACCAACGCATCAGCAACATCAACAGCACCACAACAACTTGTACATCATTTTCAATGCTAAGCAACATGGCAAGAGCATGGCAATGGCCTGCAACGACAACAACAACACCAACAACAACAACTAGCATCAGCAACAGGCACAACATAGCTCATATGGCTTGCAGATTTATTTTGCAGGCGTCGACTTCGAGATAGTTGAACGCCGCGCAAATTACAAATTCAAATTTAATTAAGTAAAAAATTAAACAAAAAAACATTAAAAAAAGAAACAAAGATGCAGACGCGTCTGCGTTGTATTTTGTCAGCTAGCAGAGAGTAGGATAGTGAGAGGAGAGAAGGGGGTAGTGACACAGCGTCTGTCAATGTGACAAGCGACAAGCATCGCAACATGGAGTTGGAGTTGAAGCTAGAGATGTTTTTTGCCGGAGGGAGCAGCATGCAGCAGCATTGGCATCTTTGCCAGCGGCATGCAAATCGATCGCATCAACAGCGGGCACTTCAATCGGATTGTCGCCTCGACGCAGCAGCTAAAAATGTTTCAATTAAATTAAAATCAAATAATAGCCACATACACTCACAAACACTCACTTTGTACAGTGCCCAGTCGGCTTACGGCACGCCTTTTACGGCCATCGTGTGGCAGAGAAGTGAAGGTGTTCTCCACCGGATAATTGCATGCAACATGGAGTTAACTATAACTATAAGCTTTGCATTTGCCAAATGCGACCGACCACCAGCAGCCATCACTACCATGAATTATGAACACCAATTTCTCTTGGCTTCTTCAACGAACGCCTTTTGGCCGCAACGTTGCAACCATTGCGTGTCCATTTGTTTTGGATATCAATTTGCAGCGTTGGCTAAAGGGCTGGGCAAGCATTTAATTTCATAATCACTGTGCTTGTGACTTGATCGTCGCGAAATTGAAGAGCGCACATTGAAACTGAAACCGAATACAATTATCAGCAATAGAAAAAAAAAGTAAAAAAAATAAAGTTTATATTATAGAACGAATAGAATTTACCCGCCATTCTAAGTACAAAATCTGTACAAAGTATTTTTATATAATTTTTTACAGAAAGTTATTTAGGTCATACATTGATTACAAATTCTTGATTTTTTCAAACAATGAACAAAAAACTTTGAAGATTTAAAAACCAGACAACTTTTAATGCAATTATCACGTTCTAACGTTGTGACAAGCCGATTGTATGCTAGAAGCGAACAAACAGTTCAGTGACTTTTCATATAAAAGTCTTAAATATTTTGCATTGCTGCGAGCCCCATCTTCGGTTGCGTCGATGCCATTTCGCCATCCATCAGAGTCAAAGCCAAGGCTGAAGCCAAAAATGTATTTGCATTTTGCATTAAGTTGCCAAGTTTGCAACGTTTGCAACGTTTTGCTGCAGCCTGCAGGGCATATTCGCAGTCACATTCATAAACGCATTCACATTTTGAACGGTACTTTGCTGCCATAAAACGTTTAGCCAATCGACGCGTCTGTCTGTCTGGCTGGCTGTCTACGCCTGGCCGATGTGTCAACTTGCGAGTTGCAAGTTGCTAGTTGCAACCTGTTGTCACACAGCCGCAAGGGGCAGCCAACTAATTATGAATCAAATAAGCGAGTCTCTGTAGAATTGTCGCATAATGCATTATAATGTAATATTTAAGCATTGAGTTTATTGGCGGCACCTACATGAAATCATCATTAAATGTTGCAGACACCGTTGTTGTTGTTGTAGAACTCGTTTGCCGCAATTTGTGGCATTAGCAGATGATGCTTGAGACATGTTAGCTCCTACACAGCATTTCGACCCATATCAGGCCAGGCCAATTGATGTGACTTCCGCTCTCATTCTAAGCTGGAAGGCCTCAGCTAAAAGCCACAAATATCAAACTACAGCTAGAACGGCCCAGGAAGTGGCCAAGACACAGTGTCGGCAACGGGGCTAGGACTTTTCAATATAAATCAATTGCGATATTTGCCTTAGCGCATACGAAAGTAGCAGACAAAAAACGGAACTGGGCGCAAGGCATACGTCAATACAACGCAAAAGGACATGCGAATTGGCAAAAGAAAATCTCAAGACATTTCAAATTTAAAATGCGATTTTGCCACAAACACACAGGCGTACACATATTCACAAGGAGCTACTGCACACATATGCCAAGTCAAATTGAAAGGATAATTCGCCCGCAAACACCCTCCTGGGTATGCAGCCCGCCCTAGGATTCAACTCGCCTTCCTCTCGACTGCTGATGGCATGCTAACACGCCTTTGAATTTGCCAATTGCTGTTGGCGCACGTACAAAACACTTAAATTTGCACAGCGGCAGCCAAGACACAGTCTCTTGCTCTAAAAGAAGACTCAGTCAGACTCAGGCCAACTGCTTACATACAAGTCGTATACACATACATTCATACATATATATGAACTTACATATATGTATAGATGTAGTCCGCAGCCGGCCAGGAGCCGTAGTCACAGTCAAACACTTGAGGATGCCAATGACGATGCTTGCAAGCACGTTTAAGAAATAGAATTTTTAAGCAAGTGCGTTCAAGTCAGTACAGGACCCAGTCCAAGTGCAAGTCGAAGTCAAGTCCGTATTCCATGTAGTATGTGAATTCTTAAAGATTTTTTTATTTTTTGATGTTTCTCTTTTCAATTGCTGCATCAGCTGGATCAGATATGGTGTGTCAAATGGTTTGGTTTTATCAAATTGGTTTTTTAACTAAACTTAAATTATGGTTTCAACATAATTAATTTGTTAGCTTGTCGCTATAATTTTCTTTAAAAAAACACTGCTTGCTATAAACAGAGTATCTGCTAGTCAGCCATAGTTCTTCTTGGAGCTTCTTCGGTCTCTGTGAAAAAAACATTTTCAAGTGCACTGAAGCGTCTCACAGCTTTACAGCTAATGAATAGCGCACAGTTCAATATGATTTCTTGCACGATTTGTTTGTTAAAAGTCAATTAGTTGTTAAAGCCGACAAGAGGAGCAGCAGAGTTGTTGCTACTACTAAACAACTATTTTGGCAGCCCACACATGAATCTAGCGTTGGTGGCTGTGGCTGTGGCACTGCCACTGCCACACAGTCATTGCCACAGCTACTGCATAATAAATTCGCTAACCACGTAATGCTGCAGCTGCAGTGCAGGGATTTGGTATACATTTTTTATGCGCTGCCCGCCCGCCTTTAGCAACTACCGGAGACACTGGCAAAAGTTTAAGAAAAGTCAACAGTTAACAATGCGGCTTCAACGTGTCGCCCGTGCGGATGCGAATGCGGATAAAACCACAGAAGCAGCAACAGCAGCATAAGCACCAGTCACCACAGCAGGGCTAAAAGTTCGTGCGCTCTAATGGCATATTGCGGGCAAGTGCTAAAGTGAGCCGACGGCGCTCCGGGTATACGACTAGGATGTGTGAGTGTGTCTTCAAGTGCTTGGGGTCTTGGAGTCCTGGGGCATTTTGTTGGTGTTTTTGGCTTTGAGTTTGCCTTTAAAATGGCCAAAAGTTGCTGCTAATTGGATTTGTCAACTCAATAAAAACTGAATTAAATGCATTTTGATGGTGTGACTTAATGTGGATATTGGGTTCCTTGACCAGTCAACAGTCAACATTTTCACCAACATAACAAGCAAAACATAAAAAACAAAACTACTCAAATTTGGCAAGCAGCATGCATAGATAAGTAAGCAGGAACTGCCATTTGCAGGACGAAAGGTTTGCGTTTGGTTCCCGAAAAACTTGTGCATATTAAAATACCATTAAAAGCAATGTGCAAAATTTTTGCTGCCAAGTACATAAAACAAATGCTAAACTCAAAACCAAAAAAAAAACTTTGGCAATTTTATGTTTGCATAACAAACACGAATATCTATTTTTATGTTCATCAGGCGTTTTTTTTCCTCACCTGCCTTAGGATCATCGGTCACAAGCGGATCGGTGCCTTTCGATCCTGGGTGACAGCAATCTACGGTGGATCGCTGAGTACATAGACACGCGCAGGTGAGTAGCCAACAAAATGTGTACTTACTGAACCCTTTAACAGGACGGTAGGCAGGCAAACAGTACAAGACTCAGCTGTTGAAAATCAATTGTAAAGCAGGCCATCCATGGCAAATGTTCAACTTACCAAGCTAAATGATATTCGAGGCATGTTGTTATAGACTTTATTTAATTGATCCGATGCATTTCGTTATATGTTGTATTGGTGTTCCGGTTGCAAGATTTAGATGAAACGCATCGATTCGTTTTGGATTGGTTTATTTAAAAATTGACAAACCAGAACTGAAACGTGTGTACAGTTTTCAAGGTCGATATGGTTCTTTAATAATCATAGTTGTTTAATATTGCATGATAACATTAATTAACATTAATTTTTACCTTGTATATATGTACTACCTTTACTCAAACTCCAAATAAGTTTTTACATTACCTCAGGATAAACCAACTGACCATGCAGATCATGCGCCTACATGGCAATCAGTACAAGAATCAACTGTTAATAACATAATTTTTACCCGTTTAATAGTTTGTTTTTCCTTAATTTTTGCTGAAAGATTAACGCATCGATTCATCAGGAAATAACTAATGGGTTATCAACGAACCAGAACCAAAACTTATTTATTTTTAAGGCTGTAACAATACTTTGTAGACACGCTACTTTAACATAAATCCTTGACATCTTACCCTTAACTATTTTATCCAAACAATTAATTAACTCTTAAATTACAAAATTTTGTTTTTGCAATGCAATTATTTGATTCTATTTTATAAAAATTCCTATTCACAAAATAGTCAGAAGTAAACTCAGAAATTTAAAAATGTTCGATTTTCCAATGTTAGTGAAACGTAAACGAAAAAGGCAAAGCGTAGGCGGTTTTGGGATCTAGTGGATTAAGGGAAAACTTAGAGGACCATTGACCTAGGACTCATTCGTTGCTTTTAAACAGCTTTACTTTTACGAACAGTAAAAGCAGCAATGAAATCTTCAAATCTTGCCTTGAAAATTAAGAAAATATATTATATTTTAAGCTTTGTGTACCAAGTTTTCTTAATATATTTCGAAATTTTTACTCTGTCGATTTTTTACTAATATTTTTTTTAAATAGGATAATGATATTGAAACTTAACACGCTCCATGATTTCTCAATAACTGTTTATTTTTTATAGAAATTATTATATTGAAAAAAAAACCTTCATGTAAAGCCTTCTTGTATCTTAGCCAGCAGTAGCTTTCAATGCGTTTGCGCTGAGGCCCAAGGGTGGCAGCTGTTGGCCATGTTCCTTAACATAGCTGTACTTGGCAATATAGCCATAAGGCCCAGCTTCATAGGTAACAATCAATCTGCCAGACTCCGGAAAGTACTGTTGATTCAGCTGGCCCTTTACTAGAAATTGTCCAGGTGCAACTTCCTCAACGCTTTCTTCACGAAAAACACCAAAGTCGTTGATTCTAAACTAAAATTAGTAAATAAATAAACAACATGTGTGGCAACTGTAAACGTACCTTAGCGAATATTTTGTATCTCCAATTGGCTCCAGTCGAACGTTATTGTTTTGAATACGTGGCACAAGCTGCGTCCAAGCAGAATTGGCAAGTAGAACCAGGCCTAACTAAATATATTGAGCTTAAATAGTTGTTAACATTTAGCAAATGACCATTATACCAAGCTGAACAAATTTACAGACATGATGTCGTCGATCTTTCTGATTCTGAACTTGGCAACAAACTAGACTGACAACTTTGAGCGACTCATCTGCTTAGCTTAAAAAAATATTCGCTATACCTTAATTAAGTCAAAAACAAGTTTTACAAGAGAACACAATACAAATTTTGAGACATTCAAATTGAGGTTTTATATGACTGCAGAGCCCAGAACCCAGAAATATTTTGTTTATTGCACAGAAAAGCATCGTCCAACTTTGGTCTAAACTTTGATTTCAATTTTTGTATTGTAATCAATCTACTAAGACGAAAATAAATGAATTTGTTAATTTTTAATACTTTGAAACCACAAATATTTATTCTCATAGCTTACAAAACCGGAATGTAAAGTTGTCAATATTTAACGGATTTGGAAAGGTCTGATGCTTAACACTTAAGTGGGTCATTTAGCACTTAAGAGCATAAATAACTATTTGCTAGAAGTGGCTATAATAAAATGTGTTTAGATTGTATAATACACCAGTTAACTCAAATCTCAGCCTAATACTTTTCGCATTTCCAAAGCGCGAAACAAGAGCTTTGTTAATACACAGTTTGATTTTCAGGTCTTAAGCGCTCGTTTTTTTTATGACACACATTTTTACGCCGGAAGTATGCCCCGCGGAGCTATATGAACCCCAACTGGGTGACTGGTGCTGGGAACGGAAGCCGTCTTTTTCTTGAGCTTTGTTTGGCACTGGCAACTGCTAACTGGTGACTTGTGGTCATTAACAGCTTTTGCTTGGCAATTAAACTCGAGCGTCCTTTAATGGACAGGCTTTCTTCGTTAGTCATTAGTTGGCGGCTGTTGTTGTTGTTAGTTTTTTAATGGAAAACTGTTTGCCTTATTTATATTTATCGTAGTTAGGCCTCAAGACACTCGTGCAGTTCATTGATTTGTAAGCGGTTCAATATTTGCATATTGTACTTAGAGAAAATACACGTATACAATTAATTTATACCAATTAATTAATTATTATTATAATCGCTGAAAAGTCAAGTTGTCATTAAGAAATGCTTTGCTACAGTTTCATTGTGCTCTGAACATTATTTATTTAATATTATTTAAATATATACATGAATGCATATTTATGCAGTTTTGTCTTCGACATCAAGAACATCATCCCTTAGAACTGGGAGCGGCGAAACATCGTATAGCACGCCCGAATCTGGACGCCTTGGGTAGAAGTTACGATAGGGTTGGGACGTTCCTGGTAAAACTTTGGCCTTAAGTTGATATTGGCCAAATTGAGACCTTTCCACATCTAGCGCGAGAACATTCCCATCCTTATGTTGAACTCTACAAGAAATATTCAAAATAAAGTAAATACTTCAAATCAAAAGTTTAACTCACCTTAGGGTGTATTTGTTCGCGCCAACGGGGGTCAGCCTTAAATTGGCCAACGTGACCCTGCTTGTCAGCTGGGACATAGTCGCGTTCGCGATTATTACGAAAATCAACTGTTGAAATTCCGAATATAGAGCATATATCATTTTATCAGTAAATGTACAACTTACCAAACCAAATATAACTCGCGACATCTTGCTTTCAACTTGTTGTCTTTAAAGTGTAATATCAAGCGAATTTTTAGCCGTTTTATAGTGTTTTGGTGTCAAAGTTTGGGTGTAACGTATCGATTCGCCATAGATCGGTTCATTAGAAAATGCTTAAAAATAATCCGTAACTAAAAGTTCCAACATTACATGATTAATAAACTTTCTTACGCCTTGCATAACAAATCTATTTTGCTTCACATATATGTTCATATATTTACAAGCACTAAAAGCTGTACTGTATAAGTGAATATGTATGAGTGAGCACCCACAAACAACAACAGCAACGCTCCATAGATGATCCTGGAGTGGCGATGCCGGCTGAACTCAAACACACTTTTGCCAAGCCAGCCGCCATATTTATGTTTTCCTAACAAACACTTTACAGAGCAAGGCTGCGTATGCGTATTTTTGGCAGCCGCTGCTTAAGATAAAATGTCATTAGGCTGAAAAGCAGCACGCACGAAAAAAAAAAAAAAAACAAGGGGAAACGTTGCAGTATGTAGCAACCGACTGCGGTATACTCGATACCTTTATTAAAACCGGTAAAAATAGGCACGATGGCAAATAGGGTTGGTTTCCAAGCAAATTTGGTGGCTCTAGCTCATAGTTTGAAAAATAAGTGGGAAGGGGACAGGGGGTGGTTGTGATTTTTGATGAAGATCTTTGTGGGATGTCTAGCTCAAAAACTGTGGAAGATATAGGCGTTTCTAAATTCAACAAGCGGAACGCTTAAGGTGAGCCTTAAAAATTTTTAATGAAATTTTTTTCCGACTTTCTAGTATCTTTATTTTAACCGAATTTGGTAGCTCTAGCTGTAAGGATGTGCGAAATAGGTGCATTTGTCGATTTTGAGCTATCGTGGAACCCAAATCTTGACAGTTTATCTTTTTGGCCAGAAATAACTGGAAAACTTAAAATCTCCAGGTTGCAGGGCAGACCCCATGATGGACATTGCCCAAACCCAATATACTCTTTACGCGTCGGTATCGAGTATGAAAATCTGCAACTGCAACTAGAAATTGTGGCGGTAGTTGCCCACACAGTGGTCAGTGTTTTGGCTTTAGCTTTGGCTGTATTGCGTGACTGCAACTGCGACGGCGAATGCGATTCCGATTCCGATGACGCCTTCGCATGCCGCAACAGCAGGATGTGAAGTGGAGCCTCCTGTTGCCTAGATTACGCGCACGATATGCTAATTTGCATGCAGTGCCAGCGAGAAGCCTTGTTGTGGGCGATCGATGGCCATGCGAGCCCCGTCCAAAGGAATTGTGGCCTGCAGCCGAGATGCTTGCGGCACAAGGCCTGCGGGGCAATCTGATCGATATCTGGCAACTGGCGAAAAAATGTGGTAAATACGAGTAATCGAGTTGTAATAAATTTAAAAGTGTGGGGCACCCACAAAAATACGCCAAGGCAAACTTGTTGCACGCATATTGACACACGCACAGAAGCAGCACTGAGTTAGTAAGAGCGAGCAGGAAAATAAGAGCGAGACAGAGCTCAGAAAGGCCAGGCAAAAGCTGTTGATTTTTAGCAAACATTTCACCTGCTTGCCAGTTTGGCCTGTCGACTGTTGAAAGTTCGGTCAGAGGGGGCGCATTTGGAATGTATTTTGTAAAGTTGCGGTTGCGACCACTTAAAAATTGACTGACTGAAGTTGTTGCATGCAACAAGCGTCAATCACCCGCACAAAGCAAAAGTTTCGCTTTATTGCTATGGAAAATTGTTGATTTACCGCTTGATTGCGTGCATGGACAACAGTTTAAGGTGCCGGGCATTGGTAAAATCTATCGTCTGATTGTGGTCTGAACAAAGCCCAAAAGCACCGTCAATCAACAGGAAATGGTAATGGTCAAATAAATGACTTTGCCAAACTCTTCAATAAACAAAATTACTTAAAATGACTCTATGACTCCATCCGACGAGCGAAAATAGTATGTGCATTTAATTGTCTTCACTTGAGTTAATATAAATAAAACTTTTAATATTTCAATTAATTTTTTATATATTTTCTATGCCTTCTTAAGTTAAACAAGACTCTCTACAAACAATGTCCCAATCATTTAATTTGATCTATAAAAAAACCTCCTGAAAAAATTAAGCATTTGAATCAAGAGCTTAAGCTAAGCTAATGATTAATTACCAGATCAGATTTGCGAGCTTTTCTTATGCCGTTAATACATTTTCATAGACTTAACGAAGCTGTCAGCTGAGACATCAGGCACAGCTAATGCAAAACTTTTGGTACCTTTTCTTAAGCATCTTTTCATTGCTAGCAAACGGCTTAACTACTTGTATGTAGATAAATCCAAGCACCTAGCCACATAGAGTAACTGTCGAGGCGTGCGCAACATTGCCTCGAGCTAAGCGTATGGCTGATTGTGGCAGAGGTCCACTGAGCACCCACAAGCAACATTAACTACAACATCAACAACAACAACAACAGGCATTTGCAAGATGAGCCCGGAGCGAACGCTGCAACCATAGTTGATGATGATGCCAGCTGACCCTAATCACAAATTTGCATGCGCGTTGGGGCCTCGAGCCCAAGACAGCCGCCAGACTCTGCAGCTGCAACAGGTGCAGTCATTCGATGCTAGAGTTGTTGCACAGTTTTGTTTGGGCTATTGGAAAAATTCTTGCTGTTGCCGCTACACCCACACACGACCTGAGCAGCTCATTGATTTCTATGGCTGCCTCATGGCAGCAATTTAATTGCGTTGCGCGCATTGAATTAATGCCCGTCTGGCAATTGCATATTTTCTAAGGTCGCTTGAGAATGAGAGAAACCGTTGTTGTCGCCGGACAGCTGGCCTGGGAACGGGGCAACACCCGCTATTGATTTTGCTTATAAAATACAAATTTTTGGGCAGTGTTGCAGCTGCAGCTTAATTTATACGACATGAGCTATAGTGAAGGCCGCTGCTCATATGGCAAAGGAAAAGAAAAACGAAAAAAACATACATATTGTCAACACAGAGCAGCCCATAAAAGCCGAGCGTCGAGATACGAGCACGATACCACACACTAATCAACACATATTGATCATATGCAAGTGGTCAGCAGACTGACCATTGGACCGGACCGACTGTCTATTAATTAAGCAACAGCACACAAAAAAAGTTAGCTGCCGTTTTGGTCACTACACGTTCACCCAGCTACAAATTGCTGTTGCCACTTTGGTGCGCCAGCCACTGAATCTTTGGCCAGTTTATGAGACCAATATGCTTATCGCGTCGGCATAACCGCCAATTGCGAGCACACTGTGGACAATAAAAATGGCCTGAGATGGCATTCCGGACCGGCATAGGACTGAGATGGCCAGTGATGAGGCAATCTACAACTCATAATTTATACACAGCGCGTTCTTCTTCTTGTTGATTTTCTCATAAATGTGACTGTTTTCATTCGAATAAATAGTTGATATATATTCGATATGGCATCGATGAAAATCCTTTACGGTCTGCATATGATAAGGGAATGCACAAAATTCCTTCGATTGCCATAATTTTGGTCAAAAATGGTCTGATTTTTCGAATTCTGTATATAAAAATCAATAAAAAAAAAACAACTAAGTAAGCTTTTTCTGCTCGAAAACAAAGTGGAGATTATTTTTCGAATCATTGAGTTTACGGAATCGTTCAACAAGTCAATTGAAGCCATTCGGTTCGATTTGGCTTTAAGTTTGGCATTCTCAAGTCAATTTGCAACAAACTTGCAGCCTGTTTACGACAAATGACATTCAAAAAGCTATGAATTTAATGTGCAAGCTCTTTCGCAGCATGAATGGATCGGTCTTATGCGGGTGCCTTAGGCCAGACCTGGCTAAACAGCCGAGTAAACAGCAGAGTTGCCCAAGCTGGTTTCACCCTCCCTCCCGCCGTCTTAGGCCTGCCACCAAGCGCTATGTGGTGTAATTAATGCGACAGCAGCTGCGCTTTGCTCAGCACCTCCTGCCATCCACCAAACCTCAACGAAATTTGCCCGTTCCTTTTGCGCTGCACGCTTATCTGACGCTTGCATATTAAAAAAATCTTTATAGTCTTTTGCGGTTTGTCTTTGAGTTGGTTTTTTGTTTTTGTGTTTTTTTATATTTTTGGCATGCATTCGATTTAGAAAAATGTCGCATTGAGTGCGTGAGTGTGGGAAACCTGCCACTCGCAGCTTGCAGCCAGCCGACCAGGCGGGTAAAATGGGCATTGAGTGATTCCAATCGGAATCGCAATCGCCCGCCTGGCGCTGCCAAACGGAGCGCAGCAGCCGAGCAGACGATTGGAATCGTCAAATGACAGCGTCGGTGGCTGCCTCCTACAATTTGTTTCATTGCTTGGCTCCTTGACAGCAGTTTTATTTAATTTCTTTGCTGCGATGATGATACACAAATGATAAGGAGCCCGGTTCTTGGCTAAAATTGCATTTTTCATTTGCGCTCGAAAATTTATATAGACACAGCTAGACGACTAGATACAAATGGGTGAGGTGCCTCAAGCTCTTTGCCACCTGCCTTTTGGGCTTTTGTGATCAGCGTCAACATGATGCGAGTGCAACTTGCCGTATGCCGTGTGGCCCATAAAACAAGAAAGCAAAACTAAGACCAACTATAAACAACGAACTACACATACACTTTTTCAAACGTTGACTTAAATGTTCCACAAAGTTTTTTTATTATAATAATTATAAGCTTATTGTTTTCTCAGCATCACAATGCTCTTAAAACATATAAAATTGGTGGAAGTTTCTTTCATTTCGAATGAATCCAAATGCTCTTACTGGCATGTCTAACTTGACAAGAGTCTCAGCCCCCAAAAAAACAAGAGCGTCCAATTTGTGTGCGGCTTGTCGTAAAGTTTTTTTTTACTTTTGTTATTTCGTTTCGAGGCTGCTGCTCCTGGCTGAAACGGCAGCCATTCATTTGGTTTTTATGAGACGAGCAGCTAGGACGACATCGTAGTCGTTGGTTTTGACTTGATTAGAAGCAACGAGCAGTTGGTAAGTTAAGGTTTCTTTGCTTGTCGCTTTCGTTTTGGTCCTGTCCTTTACTGTCCTGTCCAGTGGCATGTCCTGTTGATTTACGTACATGCTTATTGCAGTTTTGCGCTGTGCGAAGACACACTCCATGCCACACACACACACACACACACAGACACGACGCCCACCAACCGACCACCTGGCCGCCTGGCCGCCTTGCCTTGACAAATTGTTTGGCATTTTTTAGTTTGTCAAAATGTTTAACCCGTTAATTGTGCGATTAATCGCTGCATTAGACGCTGCCAGCGACCACTAAATCAACAATTGGCAACGCAAGCGCACTTGCCACATAGAAGGTTATAACTGCATCGGCAATTGCAGTTTGTTTGCCACATTCGCAATTATGCAAGAAGCAACGCTGCTGCTGCTGCCCACAAAATCAATGCCTTTCGAAGGGAGGGGATGGGGGGAGAGAGGTTCGATGTAAAACTAAACAATAAATAATGAAGCGAAGCAGCGGCACGTAACAATCGAAGAGAGAAGCTGAAGACGACGCCAGTGTTCATCAGCGCCCATCAGGTGCAGCTGCAGCAGCCGCAGCAGCAGCAGCCCAGAGATAAAACGTAACCAGGCCAACAACGGCCTTGATCGTGCCGCACATCTTTTGTCAACCAGTGAAAGAGAGAAGGAGGCAAAAGTAGAGTAAGAGAGAGAGAGAGAGCGAGAGAAAAGAAATTGCAATCGGGAGCCGTTGATTGCAACTGATATACATCAATATGAGAAGCAGTGCCAGGTTGTAAAAGTCTCAACGCAACAGCTACTTCAGCTTTTAACACCTGCAATCGGTAAAGGCATCTTCATCTCATCATTGCCATTATTAAGTTGTAAAATGCGAAACGTAGTTAATGTTTAGCACACCGCAATGAAAATGCTCTTCCGTGTGCTTGATTCAAATGTTTTCGCATTAAATTAACTAAATATTGAAAGCAAAAATTTAGCTCATTTATTTCGAACAACTGTTGAACAAAATTCGAAAAGTTAATGCAATTGTTTAAGTAGTAGTTTTTGTTCTTAGCTTATCGTAAAAGTAATAAAGCTCTTTTTCAAAGATCATTTTAACGTTTTTTTAATGAAACCTCGCACAGCTGTGCTTGCTGTCTGTCAGTGGTAATTGATTACGCGCTTCCTCGCTCTCTGCTACCGAAAGGGAGAAACCAAAACTCACACTTGGCCCCTCATGTCTCACGATGCAGATCATTCCCAGGCAACACGAGTCGAGCCCCCGGTTCGTCCAAAGTGCGTGTGAAGCTGCCACGAAGCCTTGACAGCTGACCGACCGACCGACCGAGCGATGCCTGGGAATCCAATGTGGCAACTGAGCTACGCATTGATTGAGAACTTGGGCGGAGACTGAGGCTTGTTTGGAACCTGCATTGCGCATACGCCGCGTGCATCAATTTTCCAGCCAGATGTCGACAGACAATTTTTAATAATTGACAATTTAACTAACAATAATTGACAATAAATATTACAGCAGCTTCGAAGCTGCAATTAATGGCGCGTTTTAGCCATATAAGTTGGCGGCGGCGGCTCAACGGATCAGCGGATCAACGGCTCAACGTCAAACAGAGACCGCCTGACACAGTGTGAGAGCGTTTCCAGAAAGAGAGCAGCCAGCTGACTTCAAATAACTCAATTAGCTCAGCTCCGCTGACGATAAATCAATCACGAAAAACAGCGCTCATAAACCAAACCAGACCAACAACAACAACAACTAAGCAGAGGTAACCCGCAGCTTGGCACCTGGCTGAGACGAAGACCAAGGCCAAAAACTGTCTAACCTTAAGTTGATAATTTGCGTGCCGCGTTGCCATTTCTCAGATCATCAGATCCAACGTGCAACGCAGGCAACTTCCGGTGCGGCAACAACTACTCCGGTGTCTCTCTGGGATGCAGTCTTAATTGAAACATTTTGCGTAAGCGATCAGACGACGACGGTGGAGGTGGGAGGACTCTCAACTTCAACTTGACTCTTTTTAAGGCACCCACGCAGCATTTTGTTGCACTTACTCCACTCTGGCACTCTGGCACTCTGTGGCATGGCAAATGGCTGGTATACCAGCCAACAAGCACAACTCCATTTGGACTACAGCTTGTCACAAATTGAAAGCTACAAGCGGCAAGTACACGATTTATGTGGGCCGACGAGTTGCAGCAGCAGCATTAAACGAAAGTGCCTCTTAATGCTGGATCAGGGCAAACAACAGGCAGCAGGATGGCAGGTTGGGGTTGGGTTGGGGATGGTAGAGATTTTCAAATGCCTGGGCCATTGGGCAATGGTTAATCCCGGCACATTCAAGCGACATGACCATGAACACCGCCAATGCCAGTTTTTATGGCATTTTAATGGTCACTTAATTTTGTTTATGTTTAATGGGCGCGCCTGTGGCAGCTGCGACTGGCTGAAGTTAGTCTGCAGCAGCAGCATCGTATATTGATTGCCGATTAACGTACCAGGTAGCCAAATCGATAGACGAGAACGACGACGATGCCATTGTTCGCAAATTGCGCATTATTTCTAGATGTGGCAGCTTTTGTTAACAAATATTTTTGAGTAGAACTAGCAATTTTAATAAGCTCTCTCTCTCTCACTTTCCCACAGCCTAGGCTAACTAAGCTCCGCTATCTATGCAGAATTAACAAAATCATAAAGCAAATAGAAGGACCATATATATATACACGATGTACAACATACAACATACAACCGAACCAAGCCCAGCTCCAACTCCAGCAAACATCTAATGATGATGAGCGCATCGCTTTTTGCAATCAAATTGCAGCAGCGTTATTTCCTTTGTCGGCTCACACCTCAATCTTCAATTGTAGTTGTAGTATATAGGCATCAAGTCCGACCAAGTACAACTTTCAGGTTTCCCACTCTTCCCAAAGCCCAAAGCTGGGCCATGCGTTGGCTTTTCTGCCTCCGCCAGTGTATTAACTGCAGCAGTCGTAATGATTTATGAATGGCAATTTCAGCGATATTTTATTGCATTTTAATTAGTGTAATATCAATTTGTGGACGCAAAGATCGCAAATAATCTAAGAGAGAGAGAGTGATAGAGAGAGAGCAATATAGTAATACATATTTCGCTCGGGGGAGTTTCTAACAACTTGGCGGAGAAGCACTCATTAAATTCTTGTTTTAAACACAGAGTTCGTGCCAGAAATCGCACTTGGCTGTCAGCATAAACTGCCGCTTCATCACCCACTTTTTTGTTGTTGTTGCTTTTAGCTTTTTGCATTTGGGATTTGTTGTTGTTTTCCAATCTTCGAAGTGCCACACCCACGTTAAACAGGCGACTAACAACGCGTGTCGTCGCAACGCCCACAACTGCTACATAAATTTACCAATTTAATAGTAACTCATAAATGCATGTAAATATGCAAACACAATAATATGCCACATATTTTGGTTGTTGTTGTTGCTTTGTTGCGAGTTTCTTCATATAAAATTAACTGGAAAATTTGTAGAAAATCAGCACAGAGAGACGCAAAGTTAAGCGATGGTTAAATCAAATATCATTTATGGCATACAATTTTTCAACCAAAAATATATATTTTAATAATCGCCTAGCTCTACACTTAACACAAAACTTCAAACATCTTGTAATTGAATTAGAAGGGCGTATTATTTTTTTTTTTTTAATCAAATCGCAACATCTGTAAGTTCAAAACAAAACAACTTGAAATGAGTCAGAAGCTCGTTAATGATTGTAGCTTGATATCGTTTTAATTGTTTTGTCATTTAACTAACATTCTAAAACGTGATCATATATATTTTTTCGCATTGTCATAATCGGCTGGCGATTCGCACTCAAAAAAAAACAGACTTTAACTATCAAACCATATATCGTGCAACAAAGTAAATGATGCTGTGGCATAAGTAAAAATAAAATAAAAATAAAAGCTGAAACCCATACAAAGTCATCTTTCTTCCGCTGGCAAAACGATGACAAATTGCATGAAATAATATAAATTTTGCAGTCAAGACAGTTAAACTGTCTGTGTGTGTGTTAGCCCGGGGCAAGCTCTAAGCTCAAAGCAGCAGCAGCACAGAGAGAGACTTTGTGGCAAGTAAACTGTTGTTTTTCACGACGACGCGTGTCACATTGTCCACCCACAAGTGCAGACGACGACGCAACGACGACGACGACGACAGAGCACAGACATTGCAGACCAACGGTCCAGACAGCTAGGCACAGTCTCAGTAATCTCATAGGAGTAACAAAATTTGCATAATTTGCTTTTAAGGATTGTTTGTGCGCCCGCGTCTAGGATCATCACCCACGCCTTGCCTCACGCTTTGCCTCAATTGTGACTGGCAGTTGCCCCAGCTTTACCCAGACTGCCAGCCGACTGGCAAAACGCCCTTTTAACTAAACAGAGTCAGTTATGATTGCATTCAAGTCAATTACCAGACAAACACCCGCATGGCATTTATGCCCACATGCTGGTTAGGAGAGAGAGAGTGAGAGTAAAGTAAACCCCTTTTCGATGATGCTTTTGTTGCACCAACAATGACAACAAATTGATCGTTGCCGGTTCCGAGCAGCAAGCAGTCAAGCTCATTAGCTCGCGTTCATTAAACCCACTTTGCCACTTGCCACCGATTGCCGCATGCGATCAATAATTACTGAAGAGATTTTCATTTAATTTGTTTAAATTAACGCTGGCAAACGCAATTTTCCCACTGCAACTGTCGACTAACGCAGCCACTTAATAAATCTTTGTAAATTTATCGTTATCGCCTAATAAAATGTCACTGCAGATGTCACAGACATGTGTGATAAATTGAAAGCGCCCAGCATTTGAAAATAGCAAGCAATTAAGAGCAGCACCAACAGCAACTGACCAAAGTCAAAAGCAACAAGACTAACACCTTCAACTTGCAATTGGAACAGCAGCAGCAGCAGCATCAGGAGCTTGCCATATCAAAGCATCTCTTAGTCAGCGGCAAACGGCGGTGGAATCGTCTGATTGCAGCAACATGCTCGAAATTACTTTTCTGTGTAAACTGTGGCACACACACACAAACACAAACAGAAAAACAAACAAAACGTACAACAGCAACAACATAAAAAGGTTAGACGCATTCAAAGGAACAAAGGAGTACGAAGTTATAATACACTTTGAGGAATAAACAAGTTCAGAAACAAAACATAAAAAACATAATAATGATAGGGTAGAACTACTACTTCTTTATAGATAAGTCTTATAAGGTTTAGTATCAAACTTTGATACTAAATCAATTAAACAAAGTATTTGTTTTATCCCTAAAACTTCGAAGTTATTTGTATTGAAAACTTTCATTAACTATATCTAACTGCTAACACTTATTAACTACTTATTCTTTAAGAAAAATGCTTGAATGAAGAGAAAGAGCTTTACAAGTCCCACATACCCTACACTTTCATATCATATACGCAGCATAGCGCAACAAATATCATTGTCTTGAGCTTGAAACATTTTCACACACTCTCTTAACGGGGGCAGGCAACGTGTAGGTCGCTTGCGACGTTGGCAGCGTTAGTGGCAGCGGCAGCGGCAGCTGAGATAAGCAAGAATTAAATAATTTTACACTCCATGCGATTATCGGGCAGCGATTGCGATTGCAATACGGATATGCTAACGAGCAAAGCAGCTATAATTGGGCTCGGGGGCCAGGCCCAGACGCAGCAACAGCAACAGATACAGATACAGATACAATTGCAGGTATGTAAGAGGTAGAAATACTTGCAGTATTCGCATCCTTCCATCCTTTCTCACTATCTCTTTCTTTCGCTGTAGTCGGCCACGCGCTTTGGCTTTGGGAGTCAAGTAATTGACAAACAATTACCTTTAACGCAGCATTGTTTTCCGTTCTGAGGCTTTCGCTCTTTGATCCTCTTTGGGGTTGCTCTGTGCAGTGCTGTTCGGCATTTTGGCTTTTAAGTTTTTGTTGGTGCGCAGAGGCAAAACACCTCAATCCTCAATTTTGGTAGCTACATAAACGAAAACTGCTTTGCCTATGCCGAACTAAACTACGTTCAGTTAAAGCGATTGTCTGTTGTTGTTGTTGTTGTTTAGCTGCACCCCCAACACCTGCACACACACACACACAGACAGAAACAGACCCATGGCAAGAGGCATAGCCCCAACACACAATTCCATACCTATACCATAATAATAAATATTTCATGAAGCTGTCGGCAACAAATAATCTAAAAGTGCACCAAGCTGACCAAAGGCACAAAGGAGCCGCCATCCGCCACTTGGAGAATATTGTTGCCTGTGTTATAGCCTCTCGGCATCTCGGCTTGTGGGTGTTAACCGTCGCAACGACGACTACTGGGCAAGGAATGCGGAGGAAAGCTGCATTTATTAAACATAAATTCATGGCCGGCCATATTGACATTGCGGCATTTGCTTGCCCAAAATCAATTCAAATGCATGCCACAACCATCAGCCAGTTGCTGTGGCACATTCGGCTTTTTGAAGCTGTGTAGCTGTGGCATAAATGGAGCAACAACCATCGCCCGCTGCATGCACCTGTCAATTGGCATTGACATAAACCAACAAACCGGTTTGCAAGAGCTTCTGCTGCTGTTTGCTTACGCACTTGCAACAAGATCAGCAACGGGAGGCTGCTGCTGCATGGACCTGTTGCCATCATTTGATGCGTCAAACATGCGCTCAAACGCCTTGCCACAGTCGCAGTCGCCGTCGCAGTCGCAGTTCTTACTCTTTCGGACCGGGCAGGCAGAAAATTTTTTATTATTATTATGACCATTTTAGCTACCAAGCATGCGTGGCAGCAGCAGCATTCACATTCACATCCACATCGACATTGGAGTCTGAGGCGCGTCTGCATCCAGCAGCCAGCCAATAAATTGTGACGCTAATGTAAAGTGTGGCAAGCCATTAGCATTGCGGCAGCAGGTGCGGGTAGCGGGGAAGCTACCTACCTAGATGTTGCTGATCTGCAAAATCAGCAAACTCAGGTTATTGAACCAGCCGACAGATGACGTAGCGAGGAATCTACTTTTCGATAACAAACTTGATCGAGTTAATTTCTAAAGAATTCGAGGTCAAGGCTTATGATTTTAAATAAAATATTCTATAATATGTAATAATCAGTATCTAAATTCAATTGAGTATACTTTAAATGGCAAAAAGTTGAGGAAAACCTTAAAAATATCGGCTTTTAATTTAAATTTATTTATTTCTAATTGACAAACTCTGTATTATTTTTTTTACGAAGGCTTGGAAGGCCCTCAAGTTTGCTAGGCTTTTGTCAGTTTTGTATTTTATGACGTCCGCTGACTGATTTCACTTCCAGCGGAAAACGGAAGCGGCTAGTTTGACTTGACTTGACTAGACCAGGCTGGGCTGCCTGACTCTGCCAGATGACTTCCTCGACAACGCATAGTTTGTTTTTTTTCATTTTTGTAGGCGCTCTGGCTGTGGTTTGCATTTAATAGATTAATTAAAGACACTGCCAGCGCCGCCCAATGATTAAGCAAAAGTTGTTGCCGCTTGCCGCTTGCCGACTTCCGTCAATCAAAGTTGGCAAGGAAATGTGCGGGAGGCGAAGCCGGTGGTGCGGTGCGGTGGTGCAGGTGGATAGGCGACACTTTGCTAGCGACAAATTTGTTGCTGTTATTGTTGCAAGCTAAAGTTTATAAACCGGCCAAAAGCCAAACGCAAAACTCAATTTCAAACGCCTGCTGCGACTGCGGCTGCTTTTTTTTTTTGTCAACTGGCACTGCAAGGTGCCCCAAACGACAACAACGACAACAACAACGACAACGAAAATGCCAACCGCAAGCACTTGATGCCAAGCGACGCGACGGTGGCGCTGGCGGCGCTGGCGGTGGCAATATAGTGGACATGGCCGAAAGAGGTAAGGGGTCCCGGACCCAACGACGACAGAACGTGGTTAGCAAATTTATTATGTAAACGGAAATACGGCATATCCTTGCTCAGTGGCAACGACGGCGCCGCAGCAATAGAAATAGTTTTGCGGCTACTAAGGCAACAACAAAAACAACAACAAAGAAAAAAAAAAACAACAGAGAAACAAAGCAAAAGGCGCAAAAGCGGGAGATGCCAGTTGGAAGCTGAAAGTGGGGAGCTTGAGTTGGGGTTTTGGTAACTGGAGGGAGCTGCCGGTGCTCGTAAATCGCATAAATTGTATAATTCTGGCCTGGTCATTGTTGTTGTCGTTGTTTGTTGTTGTTTGTTGTGTTGTGTTTCTGTTGTCTGTTTTGTGAATTTGTTGCCAAATTGCGTTTGTAGGTGCTCCTTTGTTATGGACGGCAGCAGCAGCAGACAAAGCGAAAATGAAACAATATGTTGCCGAGCAAGCGTTCACAAGGATGCTGTCCTTCTAGTACACAACTAACAACAACTCCTGCGGCTTTCGTTATTTCTTTAACCATTGAGCATTTTGGACACGTGCGCGACAAACTCCTGCTGCTGCTGATGACAGCGATAGTTAATTAATGACAGGATCAACACCTGCGACAGGACCTTGGAGTCAGCAGCTTTGAATTGGTTTTGAATGGACCAAGTTGATTGAATTTTTTGGCAGTCAATTAGCAATAAGAACCGCAATTTTGCGTTTGCTGCTTGAGTTCATTTAAATGCAAGAAGTTTCACTGTTCAACATGGCGTATGCGCAATGAAGAACCAATGAAATGGAAGAGCTTATGAACTTGGTTAGGAAGAAAGTTAATATAAAGCTAACTTTGCAAAAAACTACAAGTAAATTTATATTTTTTGAACAAAAAAATGCAATATTCTATTATTATTCTCTGCTGCAGCCCTGGTAGATTGTAAATTTTTGCACTTGATTTCAGATTTCACTGTGGTCGCCGGACGCATCAAATAGACAAAGTTTCGTTAGCCAAAAGGACGCCTATTGTAAATTTATGGCATTGAATTTATGTGCAACAAAGCGTGGCACATTGAGACAAGCACCAAATTGCAGGCAAAAAGGCCGTTGAGCCAAAGAGCAGACCACAAAAAAAAAAAGGACCATAGAAATAAAACTATTATTTTAGTCCGAAATCAATCGATCGACATCTGCATAAATTTATGAGCTTAAACTAAGTGTAAAATGATTGTTGCTGCAGCTTAAATTCAAGTCAAATATTAAAGCGCTGTTCAGAAGAGTCAAAGAGCAAGGAGATGAAAAAAAACGCGTGTTAAACCGTTCAACACTTCTGCATGGTCACGTCGAGCAAGCAGCCGAAAAACGAAAGAACTAAAGCTCATAATTCATTTAGCCCAAAGTAGGGAGTAACTGGCAAATGTCTAAGAAAGCCAAAAGGAAATGGCAATGCATTAAGAAATAAGCAATTTGCTTTTGCAGCAACAGCAGCAGCAGCAGCAAAAAAGTGCCACAAGATCAGGAGACGCACACAGGCCAGGACGCAACCAGGGCAGCCAAAGGCAGCCAAAATGTCGCGACTGGCAGCAAATGTTTAAGGCCAGGCAAGGACACGCAGCTAACAGCAAAATACCCTAACCACCAAATATACATGGCCCTCGAACAACATTCCGATATCCCTGTGCTAAGTAGTTGCATTAAAAGCGCACAACCAAAACTCAGAGGCAGCAACTGTAATAAGAAACAAATGCAAAGCAAATTCCAGCACTGTGGGCGCCGCATTTTTACTACTTGAAACTCATTCTGCTTTCTGATACGAATTTTTGGCTGGCGCTCAACTAACGTGCCGCGATGTGTCGGTAAATCATTTGGGTGTGTTTTTTGTCAGCCAGTTGAAAAGGCCTTAAAGCTGATTATAGTTTAATTAAAATAATAATCACAGCAACGACTATGTCAATCGATATCAATATAGAAAAACATATTGTGTGTAATCAAGTATCCGACAATCTTTGCTTTTCAGCTAGAATGTTTTGATCTGTTTTTTTTTTTTTTTATTAAAATTTAAATTTAGCGGCTTTAATTTACTTTTATGTGCGCCATCTAGTGGCATTGCTAGCGCTTTCTGTTATTAACGATACGTAACAAATGTCTAACGTTGCCAACTACCGAAATTCAAATCTCCAGCTGACGTACGGAGCTGCCAACCTATAGCAATTTATTGGCAGATCCGTTAAAGCGAAGACGGTCACACCGGCTATCTTGTCGTCCTCTTTGCTAACCCATTCGCCGATGCAACATTCGTGAAATTGTAATAATTGTGTCTTTTAACGCAAACTTGCAGCTGGTAAAGTTAACCGCGCAAAAAATTATCGGTGTTCAAGGCGCGACGCGTGTGTCTGTCAGCCCAAGGCGGGTACTCATCAACATTTTGGGGGCGCGTTTGGAGCGAGAAAATGGAAAACGCATGTTTCGTGCTCAGATAAGACCCAGCTGTGCGTCGGTCTCGCTCAAATTACAACAATTTGCTAAAAAGCTTCCGGCTAGACTCACAAACAAAAGCAAGACAGCGACCAAAGGCTTAGCCACAAAGCAACCGAAACCAGGACAAAGGCGGTGGCTAAGTGAAAACAAGCGACAAGAACAACACCAACAACACCGCAACAACAACTACAATCCCAATACGACACAAATACCAACCTAAAAAAAAAAAACCAAACCAAACCCAACCCAACAACAACAACAACAACATGCACCCACTGCAAAGTAGTTAAATAATTCTGCCCTGTCTGCGCTTTATTTCCTTTTCATCATTCTTGTACTCGTTTTAATTTCAACAAGTTTTCTGTTCTCTCGCTTTCCCCACATCTCTTTTAAACCATTCGACGCGCAGTTCTTTTTTCGTTACTACACAACACAACAACAGCAACATACAAAACACTTACACGCATACATACATTAACACTTTGACTCTCACACCTGCACACGAGACACACGAGACGCATACAACGACATTTCGTTGCTGTGACGCAGCAGGCACCAATAAGCACCTGCAATAGCGGCACGAGACCAGCGACCGGCTCCCAGTGCAGCTGTCATAGAGCTGGCAAAAAGAACAACAACAACAACAAAAAACAAAACCACTCACACAACAACAGCAGCAACACACACACTTGTTGCAAACAAACGCAGCAAGAGCAAGACGACAAGTGAGTAAGTGAGCGAGCCAAAGAGAGAAGAAGAAAAGGCAGCTGACTCTCAGTATAAAGTGCCTAAGCAGACAGCTATTGACGTTTTTTTATTCCGCCGTGCTAACAAAACTCAAAGGTAAGCAGTGTGTCCAGATGTTTGCAAATATTGTTTCGAACATCATTCATGACACCGCTAATTGACAAACGGCAAACGGTACCCGACATACCCATACATACATAGTATGTTCATAAATAAATCGCTGATAAGCCGGCGCTGCAATTGCCGGCGGCCTCTCAATCGTACTATGTCTGATAAGACGGAATCACGATTCTCATGTGCGCGCACATTCAAAACAAAAAGCGCTACAGTTATCAAATGATAAAATAGAAAGAAATATAACCTGTGCATTATCAATGTTCAGCAATACTTTCAATAATACATATGCATATGTTTGTATGCTTTCAGATGGTCAAGGAGAAGCCAAACTCGACTCGCATCTATGATAAGGATGGCTTTAGGCGACGTGCTGCCTGCATTTGTGTGCGCGCCGAGAACGAAGAGGAGGTAAGTTGACTTTAGCAATTATTTGATTCTGGGAATCTGCTATATAAAACTGAATAATTTACAGGTGCTACTGGTGACCTCGTCACGCCGCCCAGAATTATGGATTGTGCCTGGCGGCGGTGTTGAACCCGAAGAGGAACCTTCGGTGACCGCTGTGCGTGAAGTTCTCGAAGAGGCAGGCGTTGTTGGCAGTCTCGGTCGCTGTTTGGGTGTCTTTGAGGTAAACTACAGCTACACATATTATTAAGTTGGATTATAATGTTAACAGCCATATTTAACATGTTATAGAACAACGATCATATGCACCGCACCGAGGTTTTTGTTATGAATGTAACCCAGGAGCTTGATGAATGGGAGGATTCGCGTAGCATTGGACGGAAAAGGCAATGGTTCACCATTGACAATGCCTTGTCTCAGCTAGCGTTGCATAAGCCCACTCAGCAGCATTATTTAATGCAATTGCAGCACTCGAAAACGTTGGAGAATGCCAATACGCCTGGTCGGGTGGTTAATGCCACTCATCCGCCTATATTGGCTAATGCCGCCTCAGCAGCTGCATCGCCCACAACGGCATAAAGACACATAATACACAAGGAATAATCACACGAACACAAATAACATTAACAGCTCACACTATACACACACACACACACACCCACTTCCACTCCTACATTATGACATTTTGGAAATATACAATTAGACAGGCAGTAAAATCATATTTTTGGTATATTTAAATCATTTACCCTCCTGCACCCGCTCTCCATTGCAATGACTAAGCAGTCTAAGCATTCTTTTCAAATTATGTTTAAGTCGAAAGCTTCATTTATGTTTTTAGAAATTGTATTGAGAAGGAGATGTATGTACTTTAAATAAGCGAATTCATATATAAATATATAAAAAAAAAAACTGTTAAACATGCTTACATGCAACCAAATTAACAAAAGAGAATTAAATCTACAACATACATAAAATAATTTTTGAGCGCATAGGGCACTTTTTGCAAAAAGAAAAATATGTGAACTAACAAAAATAACGATATGCATTAGATTTTTCTACCAATTTTATAATTTACTTAAAAACATCTTGATTATTGTAATAAAACAAAATTGGAAATGGCTTTACAGAAGCGCTAAAATTAATTAACTATGCTAAGCGGCCTAAAACAACAACTAACTAATTCTAAATAATTAAACATGAATAATATATATATCAAAAGAAACGACAACGAAATAATTTCGTTCTAAATCTGCCACAGTTTTACAAGTTAACAAACCATCGGTAAACTTTCTTGCAGTTAGAGCCCTAGAGAACTTAATTAATTAACTATCAAAAGTTGCCTATGCAAAAATTTAAACACAAACAAATAAAAATATACCGTATGTGAACTTAAAAGATTAGCAGCGCCCATAACAAAACGTTAACTTATTGTAAAAATAAAACAAAAAATTGAATTAGTGAAACCAGCTAACATCAAAAAATAAAACTAATAAAACTATTTATTAACAATATGATATGTATGTGCACGCTGTACTTTTCAAAAATACAAAGCAAACAACAAGAAAAATATATAAGTATACCATAACAAGAAAAACTTATATTGTCAATGTGATAAAAGCTAATCAACACTTTTATGTAACTCTTTTGGAATACACTTACTTTTGGGCACTTTCAAAGACAACATTTTAATTCAAGTTTTAACGCTCATCGGGGCAAATTGATTTTCAATGAAAATTAACAATAAGTTACAGACGAAATACATTTTCATCGGCTAAACAATAGAGAAGTAAATTGTTGCAATTAAACAATAATTTATAACTGAAAACGAAAATAAAAAACAAATAAAAAAAACAATAACCAAAACAACATTTCAAAACTGCTTTATTATGTATTAAAAACTTGTTTATTTTTTTAAAAATTAAAACTAATCTTTGTAAAAATGCTACCAATTTTTGAGCAAAGCCATCAGCAGAAGCTACCAATTCAACTACAAGTGCATCATAGACACGTTCACCTAAACGCCTCCGATTTGGCTCAGCCGTGGGCTCTCAGCTTCCACCTCGACGTCAGCACCGGAGGCAGTTATCACCGCCTGAAGCAGTTGCTTTAACTCATTGTAGAGCCTCAATGCCAGTTGCAAACTGGGCGCCTGGCGACGTTCGGGCACCTGATGCTCCTTCGGTGGCTGCACGCACATTCTCACCAGCTTCTGCAGCGAACGTGGCAAGCGTATACCGCTCAACAAACCTGGCTGAAAAGTGCCGCTGCCCATAAGGATATGTTCGCAAAATATTTGGAAGTTGTTGTTTTGCTGCACATGTGTGCAGGCCTGACGTTCAGCATCACACAGACCGCGGCAGGAGTTAAAGTTGCAGTCCTGATGCGTGCGACACTTGGCGCCATTGGAGATGCGCTTGTCCAGATGACTCTCCACATAGACATGCTCGGCGCTTTGATATTTCAGACGACGGTCGGGCGTTAGGCCAAAGCGATTCACTTGCATCTTACACATTCGCAACGGCTCCGGCTTCATCTCCTCCATCCGGAAAATGTACTCCATGATATTGAGCGCGTGCTTCAGTCGCTGCTGCCGATTCGAAGCGCTATCGGGGTAATGAATAAAAAGTGAATTAGTCAAATTGTAATGCATGATTAATATTCTTACTTACAGATACTGTATAATGCTGGGATTAGACTGAACAATATCTAGACCCTCTGTGGCATAGTAAGGGCCGCATGAGCCAAGCACCGCTGGAAACACAGAGTCCTCATCAAACAGCTTGCCCATCATATAGTTGTTGTCCCTGAACAATCGCCAGAAGCTGACCATTTGCTGTGCGTTATTATCCGCTATCTCCTGATTGACGAGAGCGCGAATCTGCAAAAGCGAAAGCCTTATAAAACACAAACTACCAACTAGTCGTACGCAATGCAATACCATGTTGTCATCTAGTGTAACATTATAAGAGAGTATAATGTGCAGCTTGACAATCTCGTGGAACTCCTCGATCTTTGGATATATGGCCTCACCCTTACTGTTTGTCCAGCTCAAATCGTCATCGTTGTGTTTAGCCAGCTACATAGTTGCAAGTTCAAGTTGGAGTGGTTGTTATGGCAACCTGATAAACTAATGTCAAACTGACCTACCTTCACCGCATACATATCGCCATTCTTTTCGGCCGTAAACAAAATAGTTTTCATGTCATTCAACGGACACTGAAAGTTGTCAAAATTCGACTGGCTGCCGCACAGTTCTTCGCAGAGCGATCCACTAAATTCGTGATGCTCATACTTTTGGCACTACAATTTAGGATATATCGAAATGTAATTATGCATTTCGTTTTATTTTTTTGGTAAGCTTACCATGTGCGTGAGACTTCTGTGTGACATGAGTTTGAAGCAGAAGGATAGATTTAGAAAAGCATAGCTGAAGAGGCCAACCGCCAGCAGCACTGCGATAAGTACCGTACGCTGCATTCCAAAGCGAAATTTGCGACGCAATGCAGTTAACATGTTATTTTTTAGCACATTTGTTCATCATTGGATCGGGTTTTCTTCAGCATGGTACCACTTAAGGTGTATACACCAGAGGACAGGCTAAACTTGCAAGGACCAATAGTTTGACGCATAGTGGACATGCGCAATGCCTGATAACCGAAATATTTTAGAAATAGAATTATTGTGGGAGTGGCGATGAATACAGGAACATATCGATATACAACTTGATTGGTCCTTCTTTTAGGCTGTTCACACTGGACACTGCTTCAATGCGTTGTTAACGGCAATTAATGCAAAATGCAGTATAAATATAGCATATAATAAAAATAAAATAAAACCAACAAAGAAAGTACAGGAGCTTAGTGGTGACAAATTATCAGTTTAGTTTGGATGCTTTTGCATTTATGCGATTTATGGAAAAATTGCTGCCCATTTTAGCCCATTGTTTGGCAATCGTCTTCAAATATCACCGCTAGCACAAAAAAAAAACAACTGCAAAACCGGCAATTTAAAATTCCCTGTACTTGGAAAATAGTTTGACAGTGTGGCGGCGACTGTATCCATTGTTAACACACAGTACAGGTAGTGCATTTGATAACAATTAGCAGATATTTGTTATAACAAAAAATATTTTTGCAAAATTTTGGCGGTTCATTGAAAAGGATCCGATCGCTACGCTTTTCACGCAGTACAAGCAACGTTTAAAGACCAACAAGTCCCTTAAAACCTAGACGCGGATGGAAGATCAACTGGCAAGTTTTCAAACAATAGTGCTGAAGTTTATAAAAGGCAGTGAAACCTTTACTTATTTTAAAAATATTATCGAAAAATTTAAATACATAAAAGTTGAAATAAAAGTGAACTTAAAAAGCTTCAAAGGTATACATATTCATAAATCTCATCAATATTGCAATTCTTTTTTTATAAAACTTTTTTGCTTCGGCAAAACAACGCAAAGTTGTTGACTATTCTTTTAACGTAGTAACTCAACTTTGTAGCAACGTAAACACCAATGCTGAGCTATTATGACGATATCGATAGCAAACTCAGTGGCATAGTAATATAACAAAAGTTTATTATTATATTTTATACATATTATTTCTTAATTTTATACCTCATGCGTTAGAAGGAAGCGTGTGAAGAGCGCAAAATGTCCCTAAAATAGATTTGCATACATTTTATATTGCTGCAAATATGTAGGTATGTGTCTAAATAAGTGTAGGTTTTTGTCTCAACTAAGATTAGAACGAAATATTTCAGCTCGTTGCTTGTCTAGGATAAGCTTAAAGGTTTAAATCTTCGGTAAAATTTATCAAAACTGAAAGTCATAAACTTTTAGTTGTCGTATTTTTCGCATGCATGTCCGAACTTTTTTAAAAAATAAATAAAAATAATTGTAATAAAATTTACTTAATCAACACAGCTTGGTATGTTTGTGGAGCTGGCAACGAATTTTTGATTTATTAGTATAATTCGTACAATATTTGCTTATGTTTTTACTACAGTTACTGTTGCATACTTGTAGGCGTCTCCCGGCTAGAGCATTTGTTGGTTCAGTGGATGATAAAATTCTATTACAAACTAGCGTTAGATTAAAATATAAGCAAAATATTTACCCACTACACCATTTATTAAAATAATCAAAAATTTAAAATTTGCTCTCCAAAACGATACATGTTAAATGGTCTAATGAATTACGACCTGTACGGCTAAAAGGTTTTTGCCTCCATTGGTCATACGATTGACATTATTTCCGGTTAACGCCATAACTCGGTTATCGGAAAAGATATTCGTAATTTTGTGTTCCGTTAGGATGCCGTTGACCTCGCTGGTATGCACTGTTAAATGTTCAATAAAGGGCTGTTTGTTTGTCGGCCACACGGCTATGGTCCCAATCATTTTCTTGCCATCGGGATTAACACTGGCCAGCCAAATAAGATAGATTTCGCTGTCATCGATATGTTGCTTGTTTCGCTGCGTAACAGCATTTCCGTGCGTAAAGAAATCGGGTATATACAATCGAGCGGTCATTACAAGCACTGGTAATAATTCGGAATAATTGGTGCCATTCTTTAAGGAGTCCTTCACAAAGTAGGCCATTTGGCATCGGGCTCTATTCACCAACGTGCAACGCGTGTCCAAATAGAAGGTCCTAGCTCGACCGGGGTAGGCACGCTCAATGGGCAGCGATGGATGGTCTTTCTTTAAGTGATCATTGAAGTCCGAGATTAAAAGTAGACGGCCGCATTCAGCATGAGGACACATAATGGGTGCAAGAAGAGGTTTCAAGGGTTGAACCAAGTTCGGCTCTAGAACTTCACGCTTGCAATTAAGTAGATCAATCAGCTCATTGGAAGAGCAAGGCACTGTGGAGAACTGTGCTGGCGGTGGATCACCACGTTTAAGTAACTCCGTTGTTTTTAAGCTCTGCAGCAACAGCTGTAGGTCCTGTGCAAAGCTGCAATATGTTGCTCGCTGTACAGTGGAAACCAGAAAATTCATTTTGCTCAGCATGCGCTTTGGCTGCTTAATTAAGGTTTCTGATCTCTCTTGAATAAGAAACGAACTTAAAGATTCTTGTTTCGTGATGAAATCTTCTTCGTCTTGAACACTTGAAACGATCTCGGTTTCAACATGGGTATCGCTTAGATCAAACTCGGTTTCACTCGCTGGCGGCGCAGTTGGCTCATACATCTCATCTTCAGATTGTTCAACGGGGGTGTTTGTTTTAAGTGAATTGTACGGCAGCGATTTCAACATTTTTCTTAGTTTCTCATCCAAAGCACTGCCTATGTCATCTGGCTTCTCTATGGTGTAAGAAAGATGCTTTTTTAATTTAGGGCCACCCTCACTGTAGGTGGGTCGTGGTGGCAATAAGAGCGCACCACCTTGCTGCCGTTCAGTGTCAGGCTGACTACGAATTAACTTCATATTCAGTTCGTTCAGTTCCGCCTTGACGCGTTCGCATTCAAGTTCAACACGACGACGTATCCGATCCCACTCGCACACCAGGCTTGTCTTTTCAAGCAGCTTCTGATTGAGTTCTTCCTCAAGAATATCCTGCTCTATTTCGCGCACTTTATCCAAGGTTAATCTGTTGGCGGCAAGATCATCATTAGGATTTCCCTCATCGAGAGTCCTTGCAAATTTTGTATAAGGTCTGCTAAGCATTAGTTGATTTGCACGACGTTGCTCTTCTTCTTGATAAGGTTCAGCCCACTCCCCTTGCTGTGTCCTCTGATTGGACCTCCTACGCATATTCTGATTAGTCACATTCTGCTCACCTTCCCGGTCATCTAGGCTATTTCGCTGCCCGCCGGAATCTATGGCATCTCGTTCGTTTAGCTGCACTCGTTTGTCTGGTTTAAGAGCATGCAATTTGGGCATGCTTTTGGCAAGGCAGCTTCGATGCTCTGCATTCAGGATTTCTTGTTGCAGTTTACTAAGTGGCTCTCTTACCATCGACTTGGAGCGCTGCGCGCCAAATGTACCAGAGCGTCGGGAGCGTTCTTCACTTTGGGACCGTAGCGGAGAATCCACGGAATGACGAGATCTATGGGGGGGCAACGCAGTCAATGTGGCATGGCTTAAAAACTTGGCTACCTCGCGTTGTATGTGTTGATTCAATGGTGAATTCGGATCCATTCTTTTCGCCCTTGTTGTCGATCGATTTCTTTGCATACCCTTTGAATTCGCCTCGAGCATTAAATTGGCCAAATTCTTTTTGGGTTGCTCGTCTAAATACTGCGAGGGTTCGTTGTCATTGTCAGACTTTAGAAAAAATCGCAATGCTTGACATTTTGAGCACCAATCTGAAATGCCCTCAAGGTAGCCATCTTCTTGCTGACGTCGTCGACTGCGGAACTCAAATTCCGGATTATCGCCTAGCTCTTGTTTCTTAAAGCCGCACAATGAACAAGTATACATTTTGGAGATTTAGCAATAACAAAAACTAACCAAAATAAAAATAGAATTTTGTTTTTCGAATAAAATTTTTAGTTTTAAAATTTCTAAAGTCAAGAAAAGTCTGGATATTCTAGTGCATTAAAACATTGTTGAAAATTGAAGCAAAGACTATTCGATTTGACGCACGACTCGAGTTTACTCTTCTTCGGAATATCATAACGGAATTAAGAGAATGAACTAGCAAATGTTGGACACACTAATATAATATGAGCGCAACTGTGGATATGTAGTCTGATACGTATGTTATAAGGGTATCCAACATTCGACATACGCTGGTTTTCACAAAAACAGTCAGTATCCTTGCCATACAGTTATGCTGTACACAAATAACGAAAGTGTATTTAGTAGTTCATTAGTCGATTTCGTTTGCTGCCAAACAACAGATTAAAAGAACAATTTAAATGCATTGCTGCAATGAAACTTACTTCTACTGTATCCAATCTAACTGTTGTTACAAGGTCATAAATTAACAGGGTGATCAATATAATAGAATATACATATGTATGTGTATAATACGCAAAATTCACTCACCGGCAGCAGCAACAACACAACGCAGTTCAATGCAAGCGCTTCCGCGCTCGCTCTCTCTCTCTCTCTCTCTCTTTTCGCTGAGCACTTTCACAATAACAAAAAGCTCACTGCACACACGAGAAAAAAAATAAAATAAAGTGATGATGATAGATTAATATTATTTTAATATTTTATTTTCACTGCACTTCACAAAAAAATATATCAAAAAATACACAGTTATTAATACTGTCTGAAATGCTTCGCTTATTTGGAAGATTTGCAGAGAGTTTAAAGCAACAACAACACACACGTATGGGCGCGAATCTTCTCTCTCTCTCTTTAAATTTTTTCGCGACCCGCCAAGGCAAGAAAAATTGGCGTCCATTTTTTCAAGCTGGATTTGCTCAAAAACCACTTTTAAAGGCAATTACACGGCGGTCCTTAATGTAAAAAACACTTTGCGTATGTTCAGTGCGTTATAAAAGCACAATTTAAACTTTAATATAGCGCGTATCAATTTTAATTGAATAAATAAACGGACGACAAACTGCCTGCGTTGTCAAGGCGAGCTAAGCTTAAGGCTGACTGCCTTTGTGGATAAAGCAAACGATCGCTCTCTGTCGTTAGAGCAAGACATCTGTATCCGTATTCGCGATGCTGGTGTACATTTGTGTGAAGCAACAACTAAACAGGCAATGATTTTTCTCTCTTGTTCGGATAACATAACGGGATTCTTGAATAATAAGAGAATGAACTAGCGAATGTTGAACACACTAATAAAATATGAGTGCTACTGTGGATATGTAGTTCAATCCACTACTTATAGCTGAAGCAATTTCTCAATTGTTAACTTAGTGCCAACTCAATATGCAATTTTTTGCAAATTTATTGTTGGACAACATATCAACAGTAGCACTTACATATATGTTATAAGGGTATCCAACATTTGTCGGGCTACTTAAGGAGTAAACTCCAAAAAATAAATAACGTAGTACAATCGGGCAATTTGCTTTCTTTGATTTAATCGAATAATTGGTATACAGTTGTCAAATTTCACTATGCTTGGTTTTGTTTAACAAATATTTATTAATGCAGATTAGCCACTCGTGTTTTAAAGGCCCCCTCAAATGTTAAATTCACACGATGCTGACCCACTCCCTCGAGCACACACTCAGACGTCACTTGTTGCCCACGAGTTGACCGTGAAATTTAAATGTGCGACACAAGGCGAAACAAGACAGTGCAGAAAAAGTACAAAAGCAATGAGAGAAATATTGTATGTACTACTCGTATATTAATGCTTCAAGGTGATATTATTGTACTACCTATCGCCAGGCATACCCTCTGCTCCAGTTGCTATGCCTCCGGCCCGAAGATCTTGACAGCCATTGAAATTGTCAAACGCCCTCCGCTAAGAGGCTGTGTTGGCCAAAAATCGGCTTAAGATGCCGCGTCCAATCGAGTTTTGGATCGGTTCACATGTTGCTCTGGTCCGTTGTTCGTTATGTTGACTTTAGGCGATGATTCAGCAACGTTCGCATGTTTCTTGATAAGATGCACCAAAGAGCATCAAATAAATATATATTAAACATAAATAACGGAAAAAGAAACACTCACACAATTGAAGGTCTCCGCAAGATCGTATAAATACTCACAGTGCCATCTGGTTAGCTATCAAACGCTACACAAGCAACAAACAGACAACATGGTAAGTGAACGGGTCAAACGCAAGCCAACAACATACACCTAATGGATTTATCCCCACAGAGGAATAGCTTTCTAACACTTTTTGCCTGCCTGGCTCTGGCTGCTGCGGATGTCTCACATCTGAGCAGCAGTTATTTGCCGCCATCGAAGCCGGAGCAAGTGGAACACATGTCCATTGAGCAGCACGAGCTTCGTGAACTGCCCGAGCAGGTCGAATATTTGCAAGAAAACCAGAAAATGGCTGACATGGAGATGTCGCTCAGCAGCCAATTGACGCCACCAGCTATGCCGCAAGCGGATCAAATGCCCGCTATGCTTTACCTGCCTCCAGCTCAGACAACTCCACAAGCGATGCCTGCCACACGCTATTTGCCACCAGTTCAACCAGCTATGCCCAGCGCCCGTTACCTGCCTCCCGCACAGCAAATGCAACGCGCCCAGCCTGTGCCTGCATCTACGCCCATGCCCGAAATGATGGCCATGCCAGCCATGGAACCTCAGCCTGAGGCACAACCCCAAGATGCACCAGCGATGCGCTACCTGCCGCCCGCCCAGATGCAGACCAAGCAGCCTGAGTATATTTATCAGCAATACCAGCAGCAGGAGCCACAGCAGCAGCAGCTGCTTCAGGAGCAGGAACCGCAGATGCCCTACATTCTTGACCTGCAGCAGCCGATGGCACCATCCGATGCCGAGCCAGCTCACGATTTGCGCAACGATGGCTATCACTACAAGGAGGCTGAGCAGGAATCTCGCTTGAGGCATTAGATCACCAGCCGAGTCATGCGATGACTTTGAAATGTTGTTGAATGTTTATGTTAAAGATTGATTAAAACTTATTTGAACTAAACTTAAAATTGCATTTACTAATTGGTTTTGTGGTTAATCAGTTTATTAAAAAATATCTACAAATAAATCCCTAGTTAATAAATACTAAACACAGCACCTGACTTAGTTCAATAGAACACAACCTAAGTCTCCTGCTCTTCGACATCCGCATCACCCTCCTCTTCTTCTTCCTCAACGGTGGCGCCTTCACGCAACATTTCTACCTTGTGAATGCTAAAGTCAATGTTATAGAAGGGTATATTTAGGGTGACCACAATGCAGTAGAGTAGCACTTGAAGATGGCGTGTGCGTAGTAGATAGGAGGCACCTTGTTGTTTTGGGAACAATGGTGGATCCTTCTCCTGGCAATCGTACATGAAGTAACCACCATCGTGACCCGGACAAAAACCAATAGCTACCGCCCGCTTCCTCACCATCACAATGCCGAATTGATAATGGCTGAAGAAGTAGATTAATGCCTCGGACAGATTCATGCGATTACAGTTGGGTACGCGATAAAGTTTGCCATAACAAACATGCTCGATGTGCACCACAAAGTTAATGGTCTCCAGCGAGCAGTCAATGTTAAGATTCTCCAAGGAGAACTCATAGTCTTCCTTCTTGATTTGAGCAACGCTATCTTTGAAGTACTTGTTGCCACTGACGACAATCGTGTCCAACAGTTGAGCACTCCAGTCCATTAAATTATAGACGCTTGCCGCGCAGCATGCTATCACATATATGGCAAGATACTGACGTCCACGACTTTCGACATCAAAGACAGGCGCCTCAGGGTGAAGGTTGCCCCAGAGCGACCAGAGACGTCCTTCAATCTCAATGTCGTATTTCTTGAGCTTGCTCAAAGGCAGATTACGATATTTGCCGGCCGTGTTGCGTCTATTCATGCGGCTCCAAACGGGCAGACAATTCTCCAGCTCCAGCCAGCCCAGCGACTCGTTTGTAGCACAAATCTCATATTCAGGACGTCCATACTGCTGACTGGAGCATGTCATCGGTACGGATAGATCGGTCAAGAGCTGTAGAATGCGTGCATTGGGTGCTGCCTTCTTATACGAGAGCACATCAACCACATAGAACATAAATTGACTCTTCTCCTTCCAGTCTGGCTGGGCACAGCGTTTATCTATGTAATTTAGCATGCTTTCTACATCAGCGAATAGCACCCAGGAGGCGGTGTTGCGTTCTGGATAACGTTTGGGTCCTTTTGGGCACTTTTTCTTTTCGTTTTCCTTGCCTTCGCCCTCCTCCTCATCATTCGCCTCTTCTTCGTCTCCCCCGGGCATTTCCATGCTGGCATATGGATCAAAGAGATGATAGAACTCATCGTGATAAAGGGCAAAGCAACCGTTGGGCGTGAAGATTATCAGATATTTCCGCGTATGGAGCAGCTTGCTCAGCTTCTTTTTGAAAATAACGGCAGCCTTTTCGGCGGAAAGTTTCTTGGGCTTAGGACCCGGCGTCCACATGCCCGTCGGCTCTATCATGCGTATCCAGATATCAAATTCATAATCATCGATCGTCACATGGCGCACAACTCGCTCGAACACCGACTCCAGATCACAGACACGCGTTGCAATCGACTTGGCATGAATAAGCACACGATCAATGCGGTACGAATTCCAGCGATTGAGTGGGCGCAGTGAAACGCTTAGGATGGCCAAGGCACAAGCAAAGTAGCAGGGTTTGATGTCCTTGAAGGTGCCATCGGCACGATTCTCCAGATTCATGCTGCCTTGGATCTTAAAGTTGCAATCCTTTTCGCGCATGCGATAGCCATAGAGAATGGGGCGTGGCTTGTACGCTTTGCGCAACTCCTTGGCCAGACGCTTGCCGGGCTTGTGTTTAAGCTCGACTTCCTCTTCACCTTCCCCTTCCCCCTCGCCTTCGCCTTCCGCCTCCTCTTCCATTTCCCCACCCTCTACAAGCATTCCCTCGTCCAGCCCCAGATCTCTGTACTCGGCTTTGCCCTTACGTTTCTTGCCTCCCCCCATTTTACGATCCTCGTGTTCGCGTTTTGCCGCCATAAAATCTTGAATGCGTTTGTTTTCCTTCTTAAGCTCTTCGTCAATGTAGCGCATCTTTTCCAGACGCTGCTTGCGCAGCTTTTCTTTGCGCGCCGTTTCAGCGTTGAAATCGCTATCTTCCACAGACTTCGGCCCGCGTCGGAAACGATCCCTTGCATTATTATCCACAATCTGGATGCCAGCCACAATGTAGTTCATTACCGAGCAGCCCTGCGGATTGCAGCCAAACTCAATGCGTCGTATCAGCGAGTCCAGCTCAATGAAGCGCATCATGCAGGCAGGTCCAGCTCCACCCTTGCGATAGCCAATCGCATTGCAGGGAAAACCAATGAACATGTAAAGCAAATTATATCGCTTGATTATCACACAGGAGAAATGCTGGCAGACAACCAGCAATCGACTATTATCGATAATCAGTTCAAGTAGATCTTGTCTAAGTGACGATTGAACTGAGGATTTGTAGACCTCTAGCACGATCAGTGAGAAATTGCTCTCGCCAACAGCAATATCCGGCAGCTTCTTGTTCAACAAACAGGACAGAATATTCTCGTAGTTTTGATAGTCATCACCAAACTTGTTGACCGAATCGACGCAGAACTCAATGAGATCTTTATTCCAGGTAGACACTCTATATTTAGCAGATAAAGCGGTGGCAACCAGAGCTGCCAAAAGACCACCAAGCTTGGTCATTTCAACATCCAGCTGTGGCAGTTTTGTGCTACCCATTATAATGTAAGCACCATCGTGTAGCGTCTGGTAATTGGATTTGAGCGCCAGTTCCTCCTCAATGGTTAGGATTTGTTTCTCACGTTGCTCCTCCTCTTCACCTAGCTCGTAGCCACGCTTAATTTTCAGACGCAGGGCACGCAAATTTTCCTTGTCCGTTCCCAATAAAATCTTTTGTGATGGCTTGTACATTTGGGGTCGAGGGAATTTAGGCTCATCAATGTCCTTGATTATGTCATTGATAATTCCCAGAATTAACTCTTCAATGAACTCTTTCTCTTCCTTGACCGGAATGCGCTCCTCCTCTGGAATACTTTCGATGCTCTTCTTTTGCACCAGTTCCTTTTGAGGCTCCTCGTCGGTAAATGTGGGCAAACCCATCTGCAGCGCTGGGAACTTGTTTGGCTGCTCCGACATGACCTGCAACGGTCGAACACAACCCGTTCTAATGCCATGTATAAAGAACTTGCCACCGCGACGCATCTTCAATGCATTTTGGTACAAGATGCGCACAAACGAATCAAATGTGGTATGCATTTGCAATACGGCCATACCCTTGATGCGATAATCATCGGGATCGACAACCATGCCGACACGATTGCGACGAAACGGGTCGAAAACATAAAAGAACTGACGATCTCGCCAAATGGAGAGCACGGAGTTGTCAATCTGTAGTAGGGCTGCAGGCCACTCGGGTTTCTCAAAGAGTTGCTTCAGTGCATGGGTTAGTTGTGATTCCAAATACGACTTACAGTCGGTCACATGGCCAGTTATCATGAAGGGATACTTGCGCACCGTTGCCTTGAAGGCGCCCATTAAGAACATCTCTGGCAAATCGACGACATTTAATTCTGGTTTCTTGTTCTTCCAGCGTTTGCCATCCAAACGAAACTTTTTACGCAGCGTTTTGTAATACGCAATGCCATACCGGATGATATCATCGATGGTCATCGGTCGCCAGAGCCTAGCCAGCTCGAATTCTGAATAAATGAGCGCTATAAGCGATACAACCAGCGAAGCGTTCTTTTCTTTTCCAGAAATTGGCTGCTGTATACCAGTATTTCCACTCGTTTTCACCGCATAATGCTCATTAACCACAGCCCACAATTTGTGAAAGTCATACGGCTGGGCCTTGCGAATTTCTGGCTCCTTTAGCTTGCCATATTGGGTGAGTGCGATTTCATAGATATTGAACTCATCGCTTTCGTTGAGATCACTGAACTTGTTTATCAAGTGCACCAGGTGTTCCATGAAACGTACTGCCATCAGCGAGCACTTGCCATCCTTAAAATCCCTCATACACTCCTCATTGCGCCCATTGGGATCGAAGATAAAGAACGAGTCAGTGCAACGTTTCCATATCAATAGGAACATATCGCGTGAGGTGAAAATGCAGGCATTGTATTTAGAAAAGAACAATGATAATGCCTTGTATAGATTTGGTTCCTTTTTGAACTGACCCGTAAAATGTATTTTGATTTTAACCGCTGCCAGACGTTCTTTTACTTGCGGTAATATGTCAAAGTCATTATCCTCCGACTTGTAATTGAGTTGTATGCTCTTTTTGGTAAGTGCCAAGCTTCGTTTCAGTATGCCATCCATGGTGCCGGCTGTCCAGAAATCTGGATTCACTTGATATGTCTCCACAAATGCAATAATAATTGCCGCAATTTCAGTGGGTCGATAGTAATAGCTACAAAATTGTATTACACATTACTAATAAAACTTCTGTGACAACATGCCAATTTGTAACTTACACTTGGCGATTTGGTTCCTTTTTTGGTTCCGGATAGATATTTCGATTGCCAAAGACAATTTCGACCGTAAATGTTAACTCTAGCTGGTTGGGTATATTATAAACGGTGGGTTCGGCGTCGTGAGCTATATTTGGTTGGAACTGATAATATTTAGTGACCATGTTTAGGAAAGCAATAACAATTTATATACAAACACACCGTATTTGGGTAGAGAGGCCTTTATAAATTCATCATCCAAGTCAATTTCACGCTTTTGCAAGCCAACATTCCAGGTCCATAAATCTTGTGGATTGCATCCTTCGATAAGATCGTAGGTGCGCAAATTTTCACCCTCCAAACCTTCTTGAATAACACGTGGATTATACGATGGAAATGGCAGCTCTTCCAGAGGTCCAACCTGAGTCTCATTTAAATAAATGCGACTCTTTGGGCGCTTCAGTTCAAGCTGCGTACGAAAAGAAATTCAAAACTAGTAGAAATAAACGAACATAATAATAATTATATAAACAATTGTCAACATGATTAAATCATCTATCTAGGTTTAAATGAAGGATTGATATGTTATATTTTTAGATATAACTTGCATCCAGAAGTTCCTAAGATATACTTTTCATACATTAACGTAATGAAAGAAATATTTTTTTATTTTAAGTTCAATTGTGTTTTACTTTTAACGACGGATGGGCTTGTCATCAAAACGTAATTGTTGCATTGTTCTCTTAATTTCGAAGCTTATTTAAGTTTGTTGTGAGTATTATTTAAGCTATTACGCATACGTACGCAGTGCCTTGCCTGTAAGTTTACCCCCGCAGCTGCATAAACATTGTAACATAAAAAAAAAAAAAAAAATGAACTGAAGAAGCCATAACAAATAAGCTTCGAGACAGCTTTATGCTTTTGACTTGTATTTGTGTATCAGTCCATATGGAAAGTAATTGCAAATTGCGATAATGCGCTATCACATGTCCGAGTTTCTGTCTCCTGCTGTGCGGTAGACAAGCGTTTTGTTCTAGTTTGCCTGTTCACAAAAACACATTTATGTGCGACCTTTTAGTTGCAAACGCTGAAAATAGCACGCATACGCCATGGATGCCCGCGTGAACGCTCCTATAAATACGTTACAAACATAGCCCGTATATAGTACAATGTAGAATGTGTACGTACATTCAACGTACGCTCATATGTTATACAGAGCTAAATATGGAGGCCAAGCCCAGAGCCAATCCATGTCGCATTCAATGTTATTGCGGCGGTCTATGAAGTTAGTAAGCGGCATAAAGTCAGCACGAAATGCCAACTAGACTGGCTAACTATACAGTCGACTGTCGGCGAATGTGTGCTTGAGAGTGTGCTAGTGTGTGTTTGTGTGTGTGTGTGTATGAGTGCCTCTATGGCTGGCTGGCCATGCTGACGACCACAAAGCAGCGCACAGAGCAGTAAACAACGAACAGCGCTTAGTGCCACATCACGAATCTTATCGCAAGCGCACGAATGCCAGAGTGCCAGAATGCCAGCCGTAGCGACAACAACAAAAACAGCTAACTAAACCAAAAATCCGACAAACTCCAGCCGAGCGTAGGTCGACTGCAGAACAAACAAGTCATCTAACAAAAAAAAAAAATACATAGTATACACTTTGTATGTGTACGTATGTATACGAAAATAAAACATCAGCAACAAGAGCTAGCAAAAGCAACACTAGCAACTAGACACTGGAATTGCCAGCTATAGCCAAGTGAGCGAGCACTTATGGCATACGAAGACGACGTCAATAAATACGAGTACTTTGTGCGGTACTAATACCAGAATAGCAACAACAATACACACACACACACAAATATACACACACAACCCTCTCAACTTTAAATGCCACTGACGCGATAGCTGGCAAAATGTCAAACAAGGTACGTAAGCATTATTATATGCATGACGCAAGGTAGGTAAGATAGGTATGGTACGAGGGATGCGAGAGGGGAGGGCATGCAGAAAAAGGCATACTTTTGTATTGCAGGTGTATCAATTAAATATTTATATACTAATCGTTAATCGGTAGGCTACAAAATCAATAAAAACGGGCCTGCTATAAAACAACGCCTTGAGAACAAAAATCAAGTAGTTAAACATGTGCTTGTGCCTGCCAGCTGCAGCCTGTTTTCAAATTCAACAAGGAGCAACGCAAATATCAAAGCCACATCAGCAAAGTTGCAACTAAATAAACATAAGCCAGTATGTCTGTGTGTGTGTGTGTGTGTATGTTGTTTGTATGTATGTATATGCTTATGGCGTTAAGATGCTGAAGTTGCATAAAAGCCAAGCCAAACATACACAAAAGAAGACCATAGCATGCAATAAAGACTTGTTAGCCAGGTGTGCGCTGTCACATTTTGCTCTCTCTTTTTTATTTGTAAGCAACTTGGCAAAGTTGGCAAGCGAGCGGCCATAACACAACATAACGCACACACCAACAAACACGCTACAAACACACCATAAGAGACTGACATAGACAGCAGGCAAACAAACGACGCGTCGTCAATGGAAAGCGCAATAAGAGCAATGGCAGCTGCAGTGGCGTCGGCTATAAATATCAAAAGGGTTGGAAGAGTGGCGGACACTCAAAAAGGAGCAACTTATCACAATATTTAAAACAAGCATTCAGATAGTATATTTACATAGCAGATAAACTTAATAGCTACTCTTAAATTTAAAATTTCATTATTGAGCTCTGTGTTTAGAGGAGCAGATAAAGTTCATTTATTAAACGCCCCATAAAACCATTCATAAACGAATTTAATCAGCATCAATTTTGTTATTTAAAAAGTTAAAAAAAAAAACAATAAACCTAGGGGTACAAGCACACATATACAAGTAATGTTTGGGTATACTCTTATCTGGTATAACAACTTGTCAAAAAGACAAGAAAATAACATTATATTCACAATTCTTTCATCAAAATACCAAATACATACATATAAGATATGTATTATTAAATTTATATTGGCATTCTATAAAGAGCATACGCCTCTGAAAATTGGAACATTACAAACAACGCACAAAAAGGAAATCAAGAACGAAACATGTAACTAACAATAAACGCGAACAAAATTTAAGCAGCAGCTATGCCGACAGCGACAACGTCAACGTCGGTTGGCTTTTGCATAGAAACGAATGCAATGCGAAGCAATAACAACCGCAACAACTGCAAATGCGTGTCTGCGAGAGTTTTTGTGTGTGTGTGTGTGTGTGTGTGTAAGTGTGAGTATAGCAGCTGCTGTGTGCTCCTCGCTTTAGACGCCCAACCGAAGAACTACATATAGTGCAGAAATACAACTAAGACGATCAGCTTAATAGTTATCCTAAAAACATTTTGATCTTAACAACACAAAAGAGCTGTAACATACCGTTTGAAATTACTGAAATATCTGTTAATAAAACAACTGCTATCCCTTTCAAACATACATATGTAGGCAATGCAATAAGAGGGCTGCATAAGCGCACATTCTGTTGCTACAACAAAAGCAACTAGCACACACATACACACAACCGCACTACAGGCAGACGCCTGTGCATAGCGAACCGTTTATATTTCATAAGGCAACAGCAGAAAACGGAGCAACAACAACAACAGCAACGAAACGTACGGCAAACCACCTGAAACCAAAAAACAGTGCACAAGTGTTACTCAGCGGCAAAGCACGCGTGAAAAAATGTCGCCCTGGCAGTAGCAGTAGCAACAAAATAACAACACCAACAAAGGTAGTTGTAGTAGAAGCACACAAAAGCAATTGAAATTGCAAGAGCGAGAGCACAATAAACAAATCAGAGCAAAGTACCAAAAACAAAAGTGCTAACAAAACATTAGGGCTTAACTGATGCATGCACATTGCTAAATGCAAATTGCAAACATACTAACATACATACAAACATACATACATAGGTATAATTTGTTACAAATGGTTTGTTTTCTATTTGCGCAGCATTAAAAGGAGTCGCACAAGCAGCAGAAAAAGAGCAAGCAGAACCAACACGCGCTCTCTTCACTTGCGCTCTAAGAGAGATACAGATAGAGCGACAAGGCAACAACAGCGCGATTGGCTTTTTAGCAGCTGAGCTTTCATTTTGAGGACGCTGCGCAGCTGTTTTCTTTAACGCAGACGAAGCAGACACAAAGAAGAAAAGTAAAATATAGCAACAGCATTTGACGCTTGTATTCATATCTGGGCAACAATGGACACTGCAGCGGCAGCGGCAGCGACGCCGGCAGCATCAGCAGCCACAAAAAAAGGCACCAGCACCAATAAAGGGGTAAGTTGAAATGTCTCATATGGTTGTATGTGTTAGCTTGGCCTTTAGGCTGGACGGGGGTTGATTGGTTATGCGCTTTTGGGTAAGACAAATATTCAAGCGCAGTGGCGCATCTTTTCAGTTTCTTAGGGGACTATTAAATTTCAAATAAAACATTTCAGTTTCTAATAATTTTTTGGATTTTTTCTTTTACTACATCCAGGGCAAGGCAAAAAAGCGACGCAATGAGCGGAACATTTTGACATTCTATGAGAAAATTGCCGTTATTCGTTACTACGACGAGACAAATATCTCGAGAAATAGCCTGGCTAAAATGTTTCACTGCTGCACGACTCAAATACGTCGCATACTGGAAAAGAAACGCGAGTTACTGCAGCAGCTGGAGACGCTCAGCGAAACGGATGCTTCTATTATAATTGAGGAGATGACACGCAAGCGTCGCAAATTTGAAATGAGCGCTATTAGTTTCCTTCTTCACGAATGGGTGGAACGCTGTCGCCAATTGCGCCTTGGCTTAACCATAAGGAATCATACGCTCAAGGAGACGGCACTTAAGATGGCAGCAGTGCTTAAGTTGCCTGCGTTTAGGCCCTCATATCGGTGGCTTAATCGCTTTCGCAGCAAGTACAAGTACGAAGAGGATGAGCTGGGTTACACGGGCACTTGTCCGGTGACGAGTGAGCTGCCTGTGGAGCAGATCATAGTTGAGTTTAAGCAGTCGCTGCCCAACTTTATGCAAAAGGAGCTAGTCGACATGGTTAACGATACCACATTGAATATGCCAGCACCGGAGTTGGTTAATTTATCGAGCGATAATAGTGAAGTATCTGACAATGAGCTGGATGACGATGGTGTCGAAATGGTCACCTGTGAACCCAGTGTACTGCCCTCACCACCCAGCACAACGGATGGCGAGGATGAGCAGCAGCAACAGGAGCTGCAAATTGAAGATCGTTCTTCAATTGGTTTACCAATGAATGCTAGTTCCTGCACACTGCTGAGCAGCGTTTTTCCCCATCTGGCCATTATACATCAGTTTGCGCTGATGAACTCCGATTGTCAGGCATTGGAACTAATATCACAGCTGGGTGTGCACATGCAGCAGCAGGCAACCAATGGAAAATATCATGCATTAACGGTGCCTACAAATGGTGAGGCAACGTTGCCAACGCCACAGCTGCCACCCGGTAGCATTTTTGCAGATATTGATGATATTGAATTGATTGAATAGTTTTAAAGACACAGTTAAGATATTTATAGAATAAAGAAAACACTCTGCTCTGAACAGATGCAGAGTTCCTTCTAGATACAAAAAAAAAAAAATATTGTGTAGTATCACTTACCATGCGCTTGTCGGGTATACAAATCATATTGTCACTGCAAATGGGTGTCGCCAGCTGTGGCTTCACTTCCTTATCCTCGTCCTCCGCCTCACCTTCTTCGTCATCTTCTTCCTCTTCCTCTTCGTTAAGAGCCATAGGACTGTTAAGCGCCACGAGATCCCTGGGACACGTATAATCCGGACGAGCGTCGTGCTCCAACAGACCAGGTGGCATTTGGCTCGCCAAAACACGTTCACGCATCTCGGCATGCAGTTGTAATTCGGCTGGCGTTCGTTGCGGTATTATACACATAGTCATTTCATCGTAGACATCGCAACGTTTCTTGAAGGGTTTGGCAAAACGGGATTCCTCGGCTTTCTGATGCAGACGCCGCAGCTCATCTTCAATGGTCAGAACTTGCGTGATTGTTGAGTTAGGAGGCTTTTTGAGGCACACACGATCACGTGGTGGACAAAGTTCCACCTTCCACTCTGTGACAACGTTATCACCCATGTAGGTGCGCACAGCATAGGGATTTTCTGAAGGACTTGCGTCCGCATTAACTTCAACAAATTTTTTCAGCATTGTGTACTTGTAATTTTGTACAGTGGTAAATTAAAAAACAACCAAAAATTTTGTTTTACAACACGTTATGTAATTTATAGGAAAAACCACACAGTACTGCTTCGATTTAGAATTGCTAACTAACATAAATAATTGTAAAATTTATGGCCTACTACAAATTTTAGGCGCTTTTGAAATTATAAGCACTGCCAGACAGGCAAAAACACATATAATTCCAGCACAGCTTATAAATCGATGAGGCGAGATAGTCGCATTGCCGCCACACAAACTTATCGAGTTGCTATGTTATTCATCTGTTCTACGTATAAAAGGTGTTTGTAAGTGGCTTTAGTTGCAGCTTAAATCATTTCAACTTAAATAAAAGTGCAATTTCATAAAAAAATTGTTAGTTACAATATTTTTTAAAGAAATAGAAAGGAAGAAACTTGCAATAACTTAAAGAACATGTAAGGGCACCGGACCAAAACAGTGCTCACTGCTAATAACAGCATGCAATTATGTTAAGCTTTTGGATGCCAAAACATATGAAAAAGAAGAGGAAGACGAAACAACGAACGAACAAAAAAAAAAACACAATTTCAGAAATAAATAAAGCAGAGTGTGCAGTACAGCATTGCGTCGGAGTTCTTTTGTCGCAGATGTAACGAAAAAGCTGACGACACACGTTGCTCTCTCGCTGTTCGTGGCAGTCGCAAATAAGTTTTACACCAGCAGACTATGAAAATTGCCGATAATATATGTAACTGAATAACCAACGGGAATAAAAAACATTACAAAAATGTGGATCCAACCCAAGGAATTGCTGCTGCTGCCCTCAGCATTTTGGTGAGTAAGAAAAAGTAATCCAATACACAAAGCGAGGATGGGGTGTTGCCCAAATGGATGCTGCGTCGCCCCCCACTTGCGATTTTCCAGCAGCTGATTAATATAAAGTCCCCCCCCCCCCACTCACGCATACGGTCGTTGTGAAGGTATTGGTTTCTTTTGTTGTTGTACTGATAACTAATTGAGCAGAGTTCAAGTCGGCAGCTCTGCACTGATTCAATAAGCAGCTGTGCAACAAAAGCAAAATGCCAGCTTCATAAACTAATTGTTCCTTTCTTGCTCGCTCAACTGTTTTTTTACTGCGTAAAAACCCCCTTCAAAGCATGGACACACGCAAACACACCGAAGCAAAAAGCCAAACCCACACATGCAAACGCACCATTAAGTTTTTTTCTATTTGTTTTTGCATTGCCAATACATACTGGTTTCTCTTTTTTATTTTTTTTTATTTGCAGGACCGCTGAAATGTACTCAAAGTATTTTGTGCTACAAAAACGTCGCGGGCATGGCGAATCTCGTGGATTTGGCTCCATGCTGGTGGGCACCATTGACAGCGTGATGAACACCAAGCCGGCTCCCTATCGAATACTGCATCAGACACCGTCCTCTGAAGTATCTTACGGTAGGTTTTAACTCGCAGTCTGCCACACTCAGCCTCAGCAATAAAGTGGGAGGGTTTCCAATCACTGACTCACCCAAATCTTATGCACGCACACAAACATAGTCGAAGTGTGCCAAATACGACTGGGGCAAATTTAATTTGATTGTTGAGAACCTATGGTTTCGTTATTTCTTGCGCTATTTGTACGATAAGGAAGTCAAACAGAATTTTAGAAATTAGTCATTAATCTGCACTTAAAGCATTTAACCCGACAATATAGGGGTAAAATATTAAAGGTGGAAAGAATTTTGTTTTTTATAAGTTAAATTTTATCATAATTTTGATCAATCAAGTTTCAAATTGGTATAAAATGAAATACTATGTGCTAAATTAAGGCTTTAAATAGATCTTTACACGATGAGTTTTTTTTTATAGCTTAAGAAGTCAATAAACTAAACTATAAACAAACAAAGTTCGTTTCAAAAGCAAATACTTTACTTTAAAACGTAGTATGAATGGAAAGATTAATTTAAAGTAAACAAAACTCGAACTAAAGCGGATAGTTGGAATCAGTTCTTCTGTTCTGACCCACTCATACTGTCTTATGTGTCAGAAGATATGTACCTAAATGATAATGCTTTGAAAGAACACATTTATCAATACTTAATAGTATTTGTGGATTAGCAAGTTGACGCAAGTTAAAATTAACATCAATATTTTTGATTCTATAGAGATTGCCATTGGTATAACACAAGATGAGATCGTCAAGGATTGGGAATGGTTGCAGGGCAATCTCTTTAGTGTGCTCAACGAAATGGAAAACGAAGATGAAGTGACAAACTTTACGATTTGTAAAATACAATCGCTGTTCACACAAAATAATCAAGACGATATTGGCGAATCGCCGGATTTTGAAGTGAAGACCTTACAGTTTCGACAAATCTTTAAAATGCCCGAAGAAGAACGCCTTGTGAACTCTTATTCGGCTACGTAAGCGTTTTATACAAAACTCAAATTTAGTTGATTTACAATTCTTGCTCTCTTCTTGCAGCTATGTAAAGAACAAAATACCACGCCAGGGACAACTATATATCTCATTGAACCATGTCTGCTTCTACTCGTACATGCTGAGCAAGGTGATCAAACGTATTATACGCTTCGCTGAGCTGGAGGACATTAGTCGCATTGGCAACACAATTTATTTAAAGACAACCAACAACATGACGTACAATTTCACACTTTACTTTAATCCCAATGAGGCGCATGATCTCATTGAGCAGCTGAACAAAATGGCCATCCAAAAGCTAATACACGACCCAGAGAGTCCCGATGTGGATCACGATACTTCAAGTTTTGCACGTTTTGGAGCCAAGACTTCCAAAAAGCCGGTGCTACTTCGCGATTTAACAGCACGCCAAAAATCTGAAGAGTTTCGTGTTTACTTTCGTTTGCCGCAAACAGAAATTATTGATGGCAAGATCAAAGCTGACGTTTGGACGCCCTACTCAAAGCGTTTCCATGCCGGCAACATTTATTTGTCGCCCAATTTCTTTTGTTTCCGCAGTGATGTCAAGGATTTAGTGAGCATTGTAATTCCAATGAAGACTATTAAGGTGAATGTTTAAAGTTTTTTAAAAGTGGACATTTTTATTGTATTGTTCCTAACATCAATTGCAGAGTGTGGAAAAGAAGGATGATGGTCATCAGCGATATGACAATCAAATGGTTATCTTCACATCGGAGAATGTGCCTTTTATGTTTGCTAAAATTGTTGATCGCGAAGTGCTCATCTCAAAGATAACAGACCTGCTCTCACGCATTCATATGTAAGTTTACCTTTAAAAATTTTAACATCTTTTGTTTTTAAAATTTAATCTTTTTGCAGCCCCGTAAGTCGCGAACGCGCCAAGTATGATATTTCGTGGAGCAAACAGACTGCTTTGCTCAACACATTCAAGACACAGTTCAGTGCCGACATACAGCGCAAACAGGAGCAAAAATTGGCACGCTGGGACGATCATTTTCGTGATTTTGGACGTGGCATTGCGATGTTTCGGACCACAGACGTGATTAACTTGATTGTAGAGGGCATACCGGATAAGCTGAGACAGGAGATATGGTTGATCTTCTCGGGCGCAATACATGACAAGGAAATGAATCCGGGCCTGTACGAGGATCTGGTGGAGAAAGCCGCCCTAATAAAGGATTGCTTTGCTCATGATGAAATCGATAGGGATTTGCCGCGTTCTTTGCCGGAGCATCCGGCTTTCCAATGCACCGATGGCATCGGTGCCTTGAGACGAGTCCTGCAGGCATATGCACTGCGTAATCCGCAAGTGGGCTACTGCCAAGCCATGAATATTGTGTCTTCAGTATTTCTGTTGTTTTGCGATGAGGAAAACGCCTTTTGGATGCTGGCCAGCCTCTGCGAGAATCTTTTGCCCGATTACTACAAGGACAAGGTTGTGGGTGCCCAGATTGATCAGGGTGTGCTAAATGAGCTGGTGGAAACCCATTTATCTGACTTGCATGAGCATCTGGAGCGTCTGGGAGTTATAAAAATGATCTCCATATCTTGGTTCCTTACCATTTTTATAAGTGTGATCAGTTACGAAAGTTCTCTTCAAATATTAGATTGCTTCTTCTACGAAGGCGCCAAAATCATATTTATGATCTCACTTCAGATCATTGAATGGAATCGCGACAAGCTGCTCAACTGCCAGGACGATGGCGAAGCAATGCTGGTATTGCAAACCTACTTGGAAGGCATATACAATCCCGAATACCAAGTGCCGCCCTCCACGGACAAGCGCAAAATGGAGCGACCGCACACACAAACGGTGCAGACACTCATCCACGAGGCGTACACCAAATTTGGCGAGGAGCTCACGCAACAGCGCATCGAAGAACTACGCAACAAGCATCGCCGCCTCACCGTCCGACAATTTGACATTGACAACGAGAAAACCATTGTTAAGGCACATGCTCAGAATGCTTACTTTGAGCGCCAGGAGCTGCACATGTTGCTCAGCATCATACGTGAGGAGAAACTAACACTGAAGTCGGCGCAACAGCAGCAACAGAAGCTGCAATGTCATTTAAGCGAGGCGCCACAGTTGCTGCCTCATCAGCAATCACCCTCACGTGCTGGCGCTGCTGACATTATGCCTGGCGGTGGCAGTGGTCGCCATGAGGCCTACTGCATTAACTTTGAGGTATTCCACACGCTCTTCTCAGAACTAACACCCTGGCGCAAGTGTGTCAGTGTTGATATTGGCGAAAAACTATTCAGGGTAAGTTTGCAACATTATCTCTGATGTATAAAACTAACAGCAAAATAACTTATTATATTAAGCTAACTGACAAAAAAGGCACCGGACAGATTGACTTTGGCCAGCTGATTAACGCATTGGGTTTAGTCTGCTCTACCAAGAGCATGGAAAAATTGAAGCTGCTTTTTGTATTGCATTTGCCGCCACTGCTCTCAAAGGCGGAAATTGAACGAACTCGTCGTCCGCGTCCACGTACTAAAGATGATGCCGAGGAAGCCTTCGAGGCAGAGGATTTCTTTGAGTAACCACTGTGTTTGAATAACTATCTAGTTTTTGCTAAATGTATTGTTCCTTTTCAGCGAGGATGCATCGGAATCGATTGAGGCACTGCCTTCGCCATCGGACCAAAACTTTGATGCCGAAGATTTTGCGCTAGTTAGTGCCACACAGCATTTGCATAATCTGGCTGGCATTTCGGGCAACACGTTTATGGATTTGTCACGAACAACACCGAATTTTTCGCTTAATTCGAATGCATCGTCGCTGGCACAGCCTAATTCAACGTTCTATGTGGATTTACCCGCTGCACTTCGGGGTACTGACGACCCTGACTTCGGTGGTCTACGCCAGCAGGGTCGTTACGAATCGATTGACACATTTTCGGACATTTCAGATCTGGGCGCAGGCCGAATGACACCGCCACCGCAGGCATCTACATCAGCAGCGGGAGCAACCGCTGCGACGGCTGGCGATCAAATGCTATTGAACGTTGAGACCATATCGAATTTCTCGCAGATCAGCGATCTGGTCGCGGCCACACAACTCGAACGCGCCGATTCGAATGCAACGGACTCACGAAGCCTGGGGAGCCTCGGCTATTTGTTGGATCAGCCGGACGAGGGTGCCTCCTCAACTGTTCGACGTCATGTGCCGCATATGCGCAAGGAGAATTTTCAACTGTTGTGGCGCAGCATAATTGAAATCATGGGTTGTGTGCAGGACGAGGAAATGCGACGGGCATGTAAGTGGTTAGCTTATTGAAAGTAACATTTTTTTAATGCTTGTTTTTGGCAGATGAAAATCTCATTGAAATGGGCAACAGCAACATTAAGAAGGAGCCAAGCCTGGAGAGCTTTACTCAGCTCAATTTGGGCGGCAGTGGTGATGAGGTGAGTAATTTTTATTTAAGGGTGCTCAAATAAAATTAACTATGAATTTTGTCATAACCATAGCAACCGGATAGCAATGGAAATCCGACAACGCCTGCAACAGAGCACAGCAGCACGACGCGTATGTTTGTCGCTCTCGAGGAGGAGCTGCGTCAGGCAAAACTAGCAGCTGCAGTTGAAGCTGGCGCAGCCGCAACGGTGGCCACAACAAACAGCAGCGGCAACAGCAGCAGCTCAAACATTTCAGATGCCTGGCACATATCCATCAGTCAGTTTATAGCCACAGCACTCACTTGCGAATGCATCGTTAAAGCATTCCAGACGCGCACACACATCGTGGAGCAGATTGAACAGCTGCAGAAGAAGCGACGCAAGTGTCTGTCAACTAATTACAACTATTAAGTTTTCCATCTGCAATCCCAGAATTTCTCCTAGATCCCAATGTATTAGCCATAAAACGAACCTACAAAACTGTGCAATGCGGCTTCAGCTTTTAACTCGTATCCCAATTTATTAATTATATATAAGGTATACATATATATATATATATATATGTAAATATATATTTATGTATGCAATACGTTTATTATCCCCCGATTAGTTAAGTGAAATGTTTGTGAATATAGTTCTATTATACCTATTATACATAAAAAAGAAAAAATAATACAATTATTACTTATGTTGTGTGTCCGTTAGACAATTTATTTCATTATATGCACGGCTATATATATCTTTTATATATACACTTTATAATTAATCTACTGTTTCCATGCTTTCAACCTGGATCTCCTTCGAGTTACGTCGAATCACCGCTGATGCCTCCTCACGCGCATGATCTGCGCTGCGCACCAGACACTCCTCATAGGTCCACTTGGGAAAGACACGCTTATAGAGATACATGAACGCGGTGTCATAGGAGCGCAGCTGGCCATCAAAGTAGCACTTCATATGACCGTGCGTGCCCAGGGACTCCTTGATGTGACCCAAGCGACCGCATTTCGTGCGTAGTTTGACCGGCTTAAAGTACTCCACGTCTTCCTTGTAAAAGAACATATAGCGAATTGTCGCTGATTTTCGATTAATGCGCATGGGATGACCGCTAAGCACTGCACGCTTAAGCACAATGCGATCTGGATTGCAAGAGAGCAGACGACCGCGAGCAACCAATCCCAGTGAGGAATCAGGATTTACCCTAAAAGCTAGCACAGCCGCAGGCGGAAACTGAATGGGTGCATAAAAGGTGGCGCACACTGTCTCATACGGACGGAAGAAACGTTCAAACTGTTGACAAGATGAAACTGATTATTGCAACTAAACATAAACTAAGTTTAGTTAACGCACCTTATGCTTATCGCCGTTGGTGTGTTGGCTGTAAATGGGATTGACAACGAAGCGGCGATAGCCACACTGCATAATCAGTTGCTCCTTGGACTTGAGCGGCACCTCTGAGTCGGGTATGCGTTGCAGGACAACGTTCATAACGCACATCTGATGCTCATGTGGCAACATGCCATACACAACCACATTGTCTGCTATCTGAGCAGACCTAAAGGCATTCCAACGCTCCAGCGGTACATTGATGACATGCAGAGTGATGTATAAGCCAGGCTATTGTTAAAAGAAAAAAAGTTAATGCTAGTGTTAGAGTTCAAGGCAAAATTTTTGTTACTCACCGATATGCCCTCAAATTCTCTTGCCTCAGACAAAATGCGCCGCTTAGTGCGATCGAAGTTCTTGAATTGGTAGATGCGCGCATAATCGCTTGGAAGATTCTCTTTGGCATCCCAGGGCGATGTGCGAAAAGATTCTAGGCCACGATACTTTTGGAAGCGTTCGTGTGCCGGCACATCAAGAGGCGTATCGATCTCGTCCGGCCACAATTGATCGGTGCGTGCCTGTTGCAGTTTCTGTAGGGTTTCACGCTCCTCTTGGAAATCCATTTGCTGATCATACTTTTCGTCATTGACAGCTGCCTCGGAGGAGACTGAAACGCTGTCCAAATACTCTTCTGTGTCAGAGTCGCGTTTCTCGAACTCATCTTCGAAAGATTTATTATCGCAGGACATAAAGTCTGCATCCTCTTCCTCGTTGCTCATATCGTCTTCATCATCCTCGTCATCGTCATCTTGACCTTCCACTTGCTCCACATCGGGAATCCATGCAGCCTGGTATTCACTGTAGCCCTTGGGCACACGTTTGATTAGCTTAGTTTTCTTGGTTTCCTTTTGTGCGGCCGCGATTTCCTCTTCTGTGGGCCAAGTTTGCTCTGCATCCATAGGATCGGGTATATTTTCATTCTGCAGCGACGTTTGCTTCTCCGGATTACTCCGGCCAAGTAAACGCACTTCGGCTGTCTCTCCATCGCGAATCTTGTCCAGCTTGTAAGGATCAGGTGGTGCATCAACCTGACCGACTTGAAAATCTCCCAGGCCTGGTATATGCACCAATCCATTTACATTCAGTGATTGGCCGCGAAGGAACCCAGTTACTTTCAAAGTGCCCATCTCATCCCCATTGGGAACATATTCCACAACATCGCCAAACAAGTTAGGACGGTTATTAACGTTGTGCAGCACGCGTTTCTTCTGCCCACCAATGCGTCGCAAAATATTTAATGCTTCCGGGCCGGTGTCCAGCTGCATGATCTTCTCCTCCGGCAGCAGTTTGCTTATGAATTTTTGAGCTGCTTGCTTTGCGGTGGTGCGACGTTTTGGATTTATGGATTCCAGATCCATTAGCGCCACCAGAGGCGTTGGTATGCCCTGCGCCGATATCATGTTGTACATACGTTGGCCCCAACGATCGAAGATCTCATCGTCGCCAAAGGCGGCCGAGGTCAACATTAGAGTAGTATCGCAAACTTTTAAATAGTCCAGGACTATTAGCTCATTGCCACGCCCAGTGGGTGGCATGACAAAGGCAAAACGTTGCTTAAAGCGCGGTAGATTCATGTAAACAGTGCCGCTATTTGACCGATCCACGACGATTTCGCTGTCACAGCTTTCTAGTATGGCTAGCGCAGAGTTGACATCGATATGCTCGTGCATTGGCACTAAGCAAATCAGAAATGGAGCAGTGTTTTGGCCACCTAACTGACGCTTCTGCTGCAGCACCTCATCGCGTTTGTTTTTCCGCAGTTGGTTTGATTGATTGCGTCGCTGTTCCCTGCGCTGCTGTTGCTTGTGCCTGTGAGAGATAGCCTTAAGTCCCACTTTGCCTAAATGTTAACAGTATTAACAATTTATCTTGCACTTGTTGAAGACATTTCACAAACCTTTCAGAGCATTATCGATGGTGCCTTTGGAGCGATGACGACCAGTTTTGTGGGCCTTATTTGTTTGCTTAAGCGGGCCAGGCCGATGAAATGCGTGATCTGCCATGATTGGCTTGCTTTTAATCGCTGATCAGCAACAAAACGCAACTATTTTCACGCTGATATATTTTTAAAACGAGCTAAGCACATGTTTTAATGCTAACTTTCGATTTTTGTTATCGATTAACAATTCTTTTCAGTGTGGCCACACTGAGCTACAAGTGCTGTAAAATACGAATTAGTGTTGGTAAGCACAGACATAATTGCGCGCGCGTTTGAAACAATAATATAATGATTACTGAAGCATTGTATTCGCATTACTTTTCAACTAGTGTTTAAACAAGTTCAAAGAGCAAATATTTAAATTAGTTTGTGCCCATAATAAAGTTTCACCAATTTTATCTACAGCCATAATAACAGTGTATTGTGCATAAGCAAAGAAACTGCAGCCTTAAAGATTGTTGCCTGAAAATAAACAACAATTAAAATAAATGAATTAATTCGTACAACTATGGAGGTGCACCCATAATGACAATTTATCAATGACACAAATATAGATTGCTAAAGAGGGAGGATTGGTACGCAGCGTGAAGGTAATCGATTATGCTGCAAATAAGAAATTACTAAAAATTAACACAGATTTAAACCCTTAATATTTCGGCCTTACTCACGGCCCAATTAACAAAAAACCCAAGAGAGAGAGAGAGAGAGAGAGAGAGAGAGAGAGAGAGAGAGAGAGAGAGAGAGAGAGAGAGAGTAGAGAGAGAGAGAGTGAGAGTGAGGTAAAAGCTTAAAAAGAAACATAATTTTTCATTTAAAATGTTGCACTTTACAAATACTCTGCAAAACCGATTTGGTATGGTATCAAAACCATGCCATTGTTTTATTTGTCACATGTTCGAATATTGGATTATGTTTGAACTAATTGAAAAGCATTTTAATTAATTGGCATTCTTAGGGTTTGGTCTACTCATCGGCTTACTGTATGTACATTCGGTGCTTAATTTTTGGGTAACTTTGCTTGATTTATGTACGTATGTATGTATGTAGTAGGCGCCTAATCTCATGCAGTTTTCCGTGGACACTTTGGGTTATTCGGGGGGCCGCAGCAATTAACACGATTCGACGCGCACACAATGAACAACGAAACAGTGAAAGGAAGGAAGGGTGTTAAGGGGATAGAGAGTGGCAAAGGGCAAAAAGCAAAACCAGAAATCAGAATCCTTAAGCATTTTCCATTTTGCCGAGCCGAGTCTGAAATATTGGGCTAGCGATTTGACATATTGCCAACAAAGGAACTCATTATCTGTGCATTAAATGGAACAGGACCCCAGTCGCTGCCTCGGCCTGTGTGTCACGCTTATAAAACACATTTATCATAACTAATCCTTTGGGGTTTTGGCTGCCAGGCAGACGTTCTGCCCTGGCTGTATACAGCCTCCGACTTCACCGATAACACTTTGAATAATAAATAAACACAACAACCAAACACCAAAACAATTTTTATTTGTATGTTTGTATTTATTTTATTTTTTATTTTTTGGCAAACAGCAAAAGGCAAAACGGAAATGGATTTGGATATACCAGATATGGGGGCAGACAAAGGTCTTTAAATGCAAACGATTATCATACATATAAGCAATATAAAAATAAGTTCACAGAAGAAGCAAAAAAAAGAAAATAACTTGGCTCCCACTTGATTTTTAGGCACAGCTGGCAGCTGCCCAGCGTTGTATTTATTAGATCCTCTGCGTTCTTATTTAAATAGCCAGAGACAGAAGCTACTTTTGCCACCGATTGACTACCGTTGCCATTTGGCAGCGCTTAAATACAATTCACTCACACTAGCAGTAAGGGCAAAGAAAAAAGAAAAGTTGTTGTTCTCCCAACCTCGCCAGCTATTAAAGCCAATTGCCCACAAAATCATGGCCGATATCATAATTGCTGTTCGTGGCTTTCGTTGTTGTTGTTGTTGTGGCTGTGTGGCTGGTGTTGTTTCTGTTTCTCCTGCTGACTGCTGTTGGCAATTGTTGAACTTGTTCATGTTGTTGTTGTTGTTGTTGTTGTTTAGTCATCGCCAGGCAAGGCAAAGTGGGCCTCGGGCTTGGCTCATGTTAAATATTGTTGTACTCTGTTTAATGTAAATGTGAGAAAAGGTGTTAATGTTGCAGCTTCAATTCAATTTACAGAAAAAATTGGGATTGTTCATTGGATAATACAGACGAGCTGCCATAAGTATAACGAACTTTCATTCAACGAGGTTTTCTTTATTCAGGCTTCATGGAAGCCCGGCTTTACTTCTATAGTTTCTAATATTTAACCGTAATAAAACACCTTTTTTAGAGAGTATCTAATGCGTGAAAAAGTTCCACTTCAACATTTTTACTAGTTTACACAAACAGCAGCAGCAAAACATATAAAAGTTATAGTGGCAGGATGGGGCGGGGGCATTGTAGCTGGGGATGGAAATCGCAGCTGTGATAAATTTAAACACTTGTTGTAGAATTGTGTAGCCAAAGTTGTTGCTCCACAATTTATTAGCAACACTTTGCGGTTGTTCTGGTTTTTTTTTTTTTTTTATATTGCATGCGTGGCCGACGTTGCCATAAACGTCTCATGGACGCTTGCAACGCATTTTTATTGAATTTTGTGGCCTGAGTTATGTAGTTTGTGCGACATGTTTTCACAACAACAACAACATCACAAAAAAAAAACACCGGCAAGTGGATACAGTCTTTAGTTTGAGCCAACATCTAGTACATCTCCATCTGCATTGATGTTATGGCTCATGCACTTTTGGCACTTGACTCTTAGCCAAGTTAATTAACACTAACGGTTTGATGGGGCCTGGGCACATCTTCAATGCTAATGAAACGTTCGCCTCGCCGCATTCTCGTAAATTGCATTGTTTATCTAAAAGCCGAGAGTCAGCTTTCTGCTGGCTGTTCGCCAGCTGGACAGTTAACGGACTGCAAAATGCTTTTGGGCTGGCTCATGGGCTAATGACAGGGAGCAGCAGTCTGGTGGCATTCAGGCTGTGTCTGCCTGGCTATGTATGTAAGTATGTGAGTTACGGGCGTGTCTCATGTGAAGAGGAGGTTGGATGCCATATGGCAGCCTGGCAGGCTATAGCTAAAGTATAGCAAGTCATTGGTGCTGCTGCTGCTGAGATGATGACTTTTAAACTTTCTATTAAACTATAACAACGATGATAGATGAATAATAAAATAGAACAAAATACATAATAAAAAAAAAAGTTTTCTTCCTTGTTCGATTTTTGTTTTTCGTTACTTTTGGCGTCGTTGGCGACAGCGGCTGTATAACTCTGTGAGTGAAACTTCAGCGGTTTAGAGAGTGTCTGAATATGCTATATAGATAACCTTCTATCTTGCTCTAACAGCCGACGGAAACTGCAAAGAAATCAGCAAAACGTTGCCATATTTGCCCAACACGCTACGCTTAGCAGACGGGAACAGTTTGATGCCTTGGGTGTTGTTGCAGACTGAAGAAGACTGATGCTGCTGCATTTGCGGTGAGTGCGTGCCTTGCATAAGTAAGCTCTCCTCCCCCCACCCCCCACCCACCACCCAGCATGCCACATGCCACATGCCACATGCGTTTTCCGGCTAACCGGAAGAGCACAGGCCGACTAAAGCAAATGGCATTGAGAACAGATTGATGAGTTGTTGAAAAATGGCAAACTTAAACAACAGTTTGACTGAAAGATAAGAGGAATTTGCAACGATATGTGGCACATTGTTTAAACCGAATGACTAACGATATGTGTGCAAGCTTTGCCGGAAAGTTGCAGTCAAAGCAAACAAATCAATAGTTTATAATATTATGTGTAACAGTGGATGGGCATTTCGACATATTACAAACAATTGAAAATAAATAAAAAAAAAAACAGAAAAATTTACATATTTATTTTATATTAAGAACAAAAAGAGAACAATTACGAGAGAGCTAAAAACAACTTAAGGATCAGTTGAGGCCCAGTTAAGGCCCACTTACCCTTATCTAACTTGAACTTGAACTTAGGAAAAAGCTGAGCTGTTCAACTAAGCGTAAAACACTGTTTGCTGGTTACGCTCAACATGCCATTAACTTGAATTGAATTGAATTGACAACCTGCAGAAAACAGAATTTCATGTTCCAGTTCATTTTCCAGTTCTAGTTACGTTCCATTTAAGTTGAACAGCTGATTTAGAGTTGGACGAGAACAGGTTAATTTGTTTGGTGCAAGAGAAAGAGTTTTTATACAACAAACATTTTAAAAATCTGGCAAAAAATAAATGCAGCTTGGATATTAATTAATATCAAAACAATGACAAACAGCTGTTCGATTAGTTCATGTTCAGGGTAATCGGTTCAATTTGATGTTAATCGCTTGATTTTCAAGTACAGTTTCACGTTCAATTCAAATTCAAAACTAATTGTTATAGCTCGATTTATTTTGAATCACAAACAGTACACATTAAATTGTGACATTTCATAGTTGTATCTTGATTCAAGTTAGTTTTCTTAGTTGGCCAGGCGAAAAATGTTACACAATCACAATTTGGAAGGCGTTTGTGAAAGTTTTAACCAAATCGATATGAACTTTATTAGAAAGAACCAAATAAAGAAGCTGAAAAAGTATAAGAACAGAAAGAACAAGATGTCAAAGCAATTAAAGAGTTTCTATCGCGTTATCAATGCCTGTATGTCCCTGGTACCTATGCCTGTCATTTTCTATTTCGCCCGATTGCGGCAATTTATCAAGAAACTGGTTGTTAATCGGCGTTATATGCTTGAATTTTACACGTGCATTTTATTGTTATTCGTTGCGTTACATCAATTGCGAGCGCTTTATAAGGAAATGAAGAAATCAGGTACACATATATTTAATTAAACTTATTTCATATTCGTATTTAAATGTTTATTTTGTTTAGCTGTTTTCTTTAGTGCAGACGTAAAGTCGCCCAATGACGTCTGATAATGATGATGATGGAAATGGAGATGATATGCAAATCATTTAATCAAAATGTAAATGCAAATTCAAAAATTAAAATGTGCCCATAAAAATGTTGCACTCGCTGAATGAGAGAACAAAAAATCCAAAATATATATTTATATATGGAGTAAATATATTTTGAAGCTGCAAAAAAAAGGGCAAGCAGACATTTTGTAAATATTATTACAACATTTTTTGCCATTTATTTATACTACATATTTTTCACATGAGCTAGTATGGGTGGGTGGATGTGTGTGTGTGTGTGTGTGTTTGTTTGCATGAGGGTCGGTTTGTATTTTATTATTATTTTTGCTGGCTGCATGATAATAAATTTGCATTTAAATCACCGCCGCCGCCTGCCACCGCCGCCGATGCCCAGACGATTGGGTGTGTGTTGCGCGGTCCAGTTTTTGGGGCAAGCGACAAACAAAAGCGACTCGGAGACAACCCAGCACTGTAATATATATGAACACACACAACATTATTAACCACAAAGTGTCACATGATTTTATTTGGATCGTTTCCTTGCATTTCACCGGCAGCTTTTTGCGCTGAACATGTCGCGGCCACCCCAAACACCAAAAACACAAGTCCTGTTGCCCACGGACTTGCACACTTTTATTTTTGGGCAGACCTTTCTGTCTGATTTTAAACGCTGATAAGCAGCACCAAAGGACAACGTTCACAAAAATATATATCTAAAATAGCTGCAAGTAGCACTTGTCTTAGAGTTTGTGACTGCAAATGCAAAGGTCCTGAGACTCTGGGATTGCAAAAGTCCTTGTTCGTTCGCAGTTAGCATTGCAATGCAGTGCAGTTAACAAAATGCAACTGGGGGTTTGCAATCGCCATAAAGAGCGGTCCCCGCTGGCCATCGTCGAGGGCAAAATTTTGAAGTGCAAATAAAAGCTGTGCAATTTTTGTTGCCTAGCCGAACAGGGGAGGACCCCAGCTTTAGCTACTATGACAGGGCAACATCGCATATTTCAACAAATTTTTTACTGCACTTTTGGCTTTGTTTTGTGTTTTCTCTGTGTGTTTTGCTGGATTGCCGGTTTGCTAGCCGAAATGTCACTGAAACAAGCAAACGGAAACACTCGAAAAGTATTTTGTTTGTTATGCTAAAATTTAATGGCGCAGGAAGTCATATTAAAGACAAGCCCAGACACAGAAACAAAAAACCAAAAACTAAAAAAAAAAAACTGTTGGTTGTTGCAGTTTGCAGTTGTGGCTGTAAAAATGCATTTTGTATTATTTTACATAAATTTATATTTATTTCACGTTTGATTGATTATTGGCACCCGATTGAAAATACAAATTCTTTTTATAATTCTGACAGATTTTTTTTTTCAATCGTCTTTTTGTACATAAACATAATACATTTCGCTCGTCAATGCCAATGTTGATTTTATGTAAATTTTCGCATGAACTCCGCGCATTGACCATATCAAAAACAACAACAGCAAAAAACAGTGAATAAATTCATTATTATTGTTGAACTTTAATTATCTGGCATTTATTTTCATAAACTTTGTGGTGTAATAAACTGGAACACAATCAAAACGACGGTCAACACAATGAAAATGGAATCTGTTTCATTGTGTTTGGCAAAACATAAGCGAATGATTGTTGCATAACAAGTATGTTAACCAAAACAAGAAAAAGCAATAAAAAGATTATGAAAATAATAAAAGTCCTGTTTGGATAGGTTGTCTAAGTAAAGAAGTTTTTAAAGGCAACTGAATAAATTGAACAGAAAATTTCAAGCTAGTCATAGCTGAATTTTCACTCGGAAAAATAACTTTTGGTTAAAGTGAATTTAATAGCCGTTTATTTTTGACTTAAATTGCTATAATTTGTTGTATGTTTTACTCATTTTTCCGAATGGCACATTTTACACAATATGTCAATATAAATAAGCTATTTTCCATATGCTGCTGGCTTATGCACTTGACACATCTGCATAGGTAATCCTATTCCTACCTCGTTTAACTTATTCTTTTGCTCACTCTCTCTCTCTCTCTCTCTCTCTCTCTCTCTCTCTCTCTCTCTCTCATTCTGTTGAGCTAGTTGCAGACAGTGCAATCTGGTGCTGCAACAATTTGACACATTGCAATCGGAATGTCAGCAGCAATACACACACACACACACACACACACAAGACGCAGTCAGCCTTCATCCCGACAGGCGACAGAAGACAAAGCCTCCAAAAATGGTTGACATTGATGGGGCGGCGGCAACAGCTTTACGGGTCGCGTCCTGCCAAGGGACCCAGTGCGAAATTGAGTCGTGAATGAGCAAGTTTTGGTGGCAGGCAGCATTCAAAATACTACTACATTCGAGAGTACCGGATGTGAAGAGTGTTAGGCGGTTTAGGGCAAGAGGACAAGCGAAAATAACGGTTGCTACAACAAACTACGCTCCACCATTTATTTTGGCACGTGCTGCTCGTCATTTAAGAGTTTTGTTTTGCGATTTTCGTTGCTAGAATTTTAAAATATACTCGGTTTTTTGTGCCTTTTGTATTTTTCAGACAAAACCAAATAATCGATTTGTTACGAGCTCTTTATGCCTTGTCTATTTATTTAAAAATTTTGAAATTGTTGTTATAAAAAGCATATAAGAATTGATTTAATTGTTAAACTCGTTTAGTTTGGGCTATGAAAAGGGAAATTAAAATTAAATTAAAAAGATTCTTGTATCAACTTTTATTAATATATATTAGAATAAGCTTGCCGTTCTCTTACTTAGAAACATTTAATTTAAAGAATTGTGTATTCGTCAAATAATCGTACATTGTATTCAATATTTCTCAATCGATTTCACAGCTATGAATGAAATCAAGCAAACCGAATGGTAACAATATACTTTGTGCTATACTTATCTAATATTCTTGTCTATGTTTGTTTGGACTCTGCCTTTGAGCATTACAGTTGGACACGTTCTGATCATCATTTAAGAGTTTTGCTGCGCTCTGCGCACTTTCCTTGCCTGGCATTTGAGAATGTTGTGGTGTCAAATGACTGCATAGCTTTTACTTTTCATACCATTTTTGCTTTCGCATGTGGCATGCGGCATGTGTGTGTGTATGTGTCTAGCCACAATATGACTGTTTGCTGGTGCTTTTACTTCTGCTGTTGCTGCCTGCTAACAAAGTGCCCAAGTGGTATGCAACATTGTTGCTTCCACGCAGCATTCAAATGTGGTGGCATTTTTGTATGTTTCTTTATTTAGCGTTGTTTTATTTTGTTGTTGCTGTTTTGTTTTTGGGGCATTTTTGAGTTTGCTTGCCAGCCAAGTCTCTGGGCATCATTTCCACTGGCTGGGTTTAATTTTATTTTTGTTTCTGTTTGCTTCAGCAGTAATTTGGTATGCCTTTTGTTGCCTGCTAGTCTGTCTGTTTGCGCTTTTATTTTGAATTACAAATTGTATTCAAGTGCAACAAAATTTAATCAAATTGTTCGCATTTACTATAGCTATATAGTTTAAAGGCAGCAGGCAGCAAACAAAGCGCCACCCAACAAAACTCAACCAAATATAAATGCCGACAGGCTCTGTGCTACATCGACAATGTCCTTTTTCGACCTTTTCCCACGCTACTCTTGTTCTCTTTGCGCGCAGCGCTTTAACACTTGATGCCAGTTGAAAATTTAATTGACTGTGTTCGCTATACACACACACACACACACACGCATGCCTACTTTGTGTGTGCGTGTTGACTTGTTTGCTGGCCATTATGGCCAGTGTCGGACTCAGTCTCAGCCCCATTACACATGCAATATGTTGACATCCATGTTGATGCTGCTGTTGCAATTACCAAAAGGACCTGGACCTACACTTTCTCTCCCTCTCACTCTTTCATTCCCATCGCAGCTGCGGGCAAATGAGTTGTAAATAGTTGACGCCCCGGCCAAATCGTTTAAATTGCTAAATAATGACAGTCATTGTTACACACACACACAAATACAAATACAAATTCCCACACCAACATAGTATATGTATGTATGTATTTGCATGTTTGCTTTCGTTGCCGGAAGATATAAAAGTATCGCCTAAAATGTGGCCAGCAAATGAGTTGAGCAAACGCCGCCGCTCAAGTGTGCATACGACACGTTGTACTACAAACGGCTGCAAACGTTCGTTGCGGTTGTAGTTGTAAACACTTACACCCAGCCACACACACACACACATACACATACACCAAAGCACCCACTCGTAACGTTAACGATAACAAGTGTCGAGCAAACAAAGGTTGTTCGAAGAGTTGGGGCGCAATACAGTTTTTTTTTTCCTTTACAAACATTTTTTTGTTGCTGCTATGTTCGAGCGGCAGCGAAAGGACATCGAGCTGGCGCGAGGTTGCTGCTGCTGATGTTGTTTTTGAGCTAATGCAAAAGGATATCAAACATGTTTTCGCTCGAACTAGTTCCCCTTGTTGTGGATGGCATGTTCTCCTTGTATAAGTTGCTGCTGCCTTCGAACCTGTTTGCTTGTTGAGTGTTTGAGCGGCGGCAAAAGGACATCGAACACTTTGTGATTGGGTCCTGTGCGACGAACATCAAACATGTTTTAACACGAGCTACTTCCCTTCTTAAGGCAACGTTGCTGTTGCTGCTGTGTTTGAGCGGCCGCGAAATAGCATCGAACTTTATTTTTGTGTTAGGGGAAAGCACATCGAGCACAACTTAGTTAATGCCCCTTTTGTGGTTCCTTGTGCAGCGAGCTTGTTGCAGCTCGAGCTTGTTAACGAGGTCCTACGCTGCGAACGGTACTCATGCCTAACGCGCAGTTGGCTGTCGTCCTGCGGCAGCGGTAGTTGTGTGCGCTTGACTTACCCTCCAAAGGATCGATCAGTAGCAGTAACAGCTTGTGTCACTCCTGGCTGATAAGAGTTAAGTGTTTTGTGAGTGCAGTGCAAGCAAATAACAAAGAATCAAATAAGCAAAAAAAACTTGACACAAATAAAAACGTTTCAAAAAAAGAATGGCAAAATCGAATCAAAAAAAAACAACAAAAAACTAGGCAAAGACTCAAGTATAAACTGGGCCTAGGCAAGACACACACACGCACATGCATTTAACACCCATTTATGTCAGTGTGTGGCCAGCAAATAACTTGTTTTCTACTTAAACTGTTTTTACTTGTTTTATCTTTTCTTTTCACTTGTTCATTTTACATCCTTTTATTTATTTTATTTTTTGTTGATCCTTTTTCCGTTGGCATATTAAATGCGTTACGGTCATTGCAAAGTCTGGACATTATTGTGGCCAAGTAATATGCTGACACTTTGCATACTCCCTCACCATCCCCCAACCCCGACCCCTTCCCTTCCGTGAACCCCATCGACAACTTGCCATATGCTGCCAGACTTTGTCCTCTGTGTATGTGTGTGTGTGTATGAAACTTTGCCATTGGATCTTTTTAAAAAACACTTTGCCTGCAAATGAAATGTCGATTGTGATAATTGTTGTTGCTGAAGAACTTTTTGCTTTTATATTGGGAGAAAGAAAAACAACAACGTGTGGCAAAATTAAAAAAAAAACAGAACATTTTATTCAGCTGGCTTGTTTGGGTAAGTATTTAAGTTAAAAGTGGCTTACACGCATGCCATTAATTAAGCCACATTCAATATTTAATTATCATACAGATATATATGTATATATAAATTTAAATGCGTGCCTCATTAAAGAGACGAAGGCAACTACAACTGCTCAGTCTCCTTTTTAAGTGTCTGTCAGCTGCATTGCAATTATAATAAATCAACTCAATAAGCGTACAGCTGACAGCTATGCAAATGCAGCTCACCAAACTCACAAACAAACACACACACACACACACATTGAGAAACATCTACTGGTTTTGTTGATGTATTGTTGCCAACCAAACACCTGACACTTTTCGCAAACATTTGCCGGCAAGCGTTTTAATTAATTATGTCGCCAAGCTAAGCTGCCCCCAAACACATATCGCCACTTCCGCATTTGCAACACTTGTGGCAAAGTGGCGCCCCATTGCTTAGCCGCTGCAAGGCAATCAACTGCAAATTTTCGCTTATGACATGCATACTACAGCCAGCTGATTCTTGCCACTAGCCATGCCCCGCCCGGTCGCTCGCATTGCCATAACATTAATTACAGTCCAGGTTTATTGTGTTTGTGTTTTTGTGTTGCACTACTATTTCCACTATGCTGTCAGCTAGCTGCCAAATATTTGGCAAGACAAATGGCAAAAGCTCGACCCGTTAACACATGGATGCTAACTCGTTCGTTGGTTTATTTTTTTTTCTCTTGGCATCTCTGCAGCTGTTGAAAATCAACTGAAATTGCAGATTGAATTACGTGAGTTTTTACCCTTTGCCTTCGCAAAATATGTATTCCCACCAGCCCACACCCACCCGTCAACTCTCCTGCCAGCCTGCGGTTTGTTCAAATGTGAAAAGTTGCATGGGTGCGGCGCTGTCTGTCAGCCTGTCAGTGGCTGTTGATGCTACACTCGACACACACACACACCAACAGTTACACCTGACATTGTTTGCTCTGTGGATTTGCATTGTGGTTAGTTGGCGGCGCCGAGTCTAAGGCAAGCCAGTTTTTGTCGGTGTGTGTGTGTTTGCGATTTTGTTTGTGTTGTATGGCAGCCATATTATATACGGCCAGCAACTTAATGGCCAAACCAGTGTAAATAAATGCTTTCTATAATCAAATGGTAATGCAGTCAACCCAAACTGAAGTCGGAGTCGGATAAGGATACGGAGTCTGTGCCTGAGCCTAACTTCCGCAACCGAAAAAAAAAGAAGAAACTCCAGCCAAGCGTCCAACTTTAGTCAGACGTGGCAGCCACAAAGGGCAACCAGCTTTAGCGGTTGGGTAAGGGGGTATCAGATAGCCTTCAAGTCAGAGCCCGACGGCAGCGTCTTCTCTTCTTGTTTGAAGTAATTACATTGTTCGCAGGCATCGTAAAGTGGAGTGAAAGGCGTTAAAGTGTTAAGTTGCTTGTTAATTTTTTTTGTCTTTCTACTCTCTCTTCTTATGCTATTTCAACTATGTTGCCAGCTACGTGCTAGTTGCCACCTTGCTACCGAAGTAATGTTGATGTTGTTGTTTGTTGTCCGCTTTTGTTGCGGCTTATAGACGCGTCTGATTAATGAAGCGTAGCTACGTGGCCGGATTAAGCGTCTTGGCTGCTGTTGCTTGTAATTAAGTTGAGTGTAGTATAAATAACTGTATTTGCTCAGCAATATCGTCTAAAGCGAGCAAAAGCAACCTAGAATGCTGTGAAATGTTTAATTAATTTTGTTATTTTGGCTAAGTATGGCTAAGTACATGGGCAATGGCTTGGAGCTTTTGTGGCCAAAATTCAAGCTTCCCGAATAAAGTTAAACAACTAAAGCGAAAGTAAGTGAAACTGGGCTAAAAGTTTGCTATAACTTTTATAATAGTTTTTGGATTTTACATTGTACAAAGCGGCCATCAAATATTGATGGCAATAATGACAAGTTTATTTTCAAACTATTTAATTGTATTCGAACAATTTTCGCACATTCGGGTCATACATAAGTCAGTTAATGTGCTCGAAAATTTTATTTTTATTTCATTATTTATGTTGCTATGCAATTAAGCTTTAACTTTTAAGATGCAGTTCAAGCTGAAATATTGACTAATTGAAACGGAATACAATTTCCCATGAATTAAATTCCAGTCAAAAGTTATTTCAATTATCAGTTCTCAAAACAAATAATTCAAACTATTTGCAAATAAATATTGTGGTATGTTTAAAATGTGTTGCATACTTATGAGCGCAGATTATTAATTTTCACACAAAACCTAACGGTAATTGTTAGCGTGTTAGTGCGTGAATGATTTGCATTTCGAGATTATAACTTAATACGATTTTCATTATGAGATTATAGCTTAATAGAGTTTTTAACGGCAACTGTATAATTTTTTTTTTCTATCAAAAAATATTTATTTATACATAGTACGAAAGTGCTAAGTACAACATGCATAATGATCAAATGTGTTGCCATTTATTCATTGTATAATTACAATGCTTAATGTAAATTATAATATGAGCATATTAACTTTTGCCGCTTGTTTGTTTCGTTGTTGTTGGTTGTCATGCAAACGGGCGCACATAAATTATATAATATTTTTGCAACAGCGATTTGTGTTTATTGGCAAACAAGCGTTGACATCATTGACCTTACCCACCGCTTTTTTCTACTTATTATGCATTATTGCAAATAATTGGAATGCTCGAATTTATTCGCACATTATGAAACAAATTGTATAATTGCAATTAGATTTACGAGCGTGTTGCAAAAATGCAATTTACTGAATCGAAATAACGCCAGAAATGTAACAAGGGCTGATGTGAAAGCTTAAATCCCCAGGTTGAATGGTGGCAAAACGTTGGAGCGCACAAAAAAACGAAAATGTGGGAAATGGCCAAAACAGCAACACATTATTTTTACAGGATTTGCCAACAATGCACAACAGGCAACAACAACAACAACAAAAAGCGACGCCCTAAAACTTACACGAAAAATGCTATAAACAGATAAGAGAGAACTTACACACGCCGAGACAAAGAGTAAATGCAGCGTTGCGGGTAGTAGAATGTGGGTGGATGGGTAGATGGTGCTAGGATGGGTGGGTAGAAATAGAAAGCAAGCAAGAAAGTTGGCAACTGGAAAGTCAAGTTGCGCTCACGCTATTTATAGCCAACGTGGGCTTTTGTTTTCGATGGCCTTTTCATTTGCAGTCAACTGCAAAACACTCACCAAAAAAAAGCAAAAAAGCAGACAAAAAAAAAAAACAAGTTGAACGAAATTACGTAGAAAATAAAAACACAAAACCCCAAATGAAGACCAAAAATAAAAACACAAGAAGAACAAAAAATATTACCCTCTAACAACTTTGCCAAATCGTCGTATGACAATGGAAATTCCATTGTCTGTGTGTGTGTTCTACTTTATTTTTTTCAACTTGTTTTTGTCGTTTTTGCAGTGCCGCGTTTGCTGTTATTATTCGTGCAAAAGTCGTATCTTGTGTCTAGTGTATGAGTGCATTTGGTCTAAAAAGCCCAGAGCTCTCTCTCTTTGCCTCGCTCGCTTAGCCACAAAACAGTCAAATGGCCGAAATAGCCGAAGTGCCTCTAGTGGGTGCTTAAAACTGTCAAATCTACTGCCGCACAATTTAAGCGTTCAATTGAACAACCTACTCAAACAATCCACCAAAAAACCAACCAACCAACCACCCAGCCGCAGCAGCAGACCACCCAGCCGCAGCAGCAGCAACAACAAAACATTAACAACAACAATTCGTTTAGTTGTCGTTGCCGTTGCTGGCAACGCTGAAAAATATTTTCGTAATTATTTTGCATGCAAAGTGCGGATTTTTCCAATTTTCACTTATCAAAGCGCACGCGTCCAATATGCAAAATGGCCCTGACGTAAAAAACAAAGTGCCTGAAAAAATAGGCGGCTATGCACAAATGTTGTTAAAGCGACTATGACATACTCTTTGTTTATAAAACTTTTCTGCTCAAGCAACTTAAGTTTGAAAAATGGAAATTTGAGTTTAAATACTTATCGATTGTAGCCCTTCAAAACATTTTAACAAGATGCATTAGTTTCATTCAGCTTTGTAATTGTGTTACGAATGTTTGGCATCCCTTTTATGGCGCCTAAGGGTATGCAATATGCAAAAACCAACAGCTATGTTTGTTTTGCGGACTAACGTATTGGACCTTTTTTTTCGTCGTCCTCTCCCAACATTCTTCACAATAAACTTTTTACTTTTTTTTGTTGTATTCATTTTTCCGTTCATGTTGGTCGACTGCTGATGCTGTTAATCTGACTGGCCTGGTCCAGACTATAGACGGGATTGGATTGAACTGACCGACGATCTCTACCTCCATCTCTCTCTCTATTTCGTTGTCTCTGTCTACGCTGCTCTGCTCACTTTTGTTTGAATTTGCATTGACACGAGAAGGCCGCAGGAGGTTGGTTGCTTCGATTGCCTGGGATTGCACCCAGCTGGATGACTGCTTGGCTGCCACTGACGAAGCTCATGTTTACATTGAATACTTGGAGCGCGAGTTTGACTATCATCTGTATCGGCATCAGTGTGTGTGTGTGTCTGTGTGTGTGTTGCTATATGCTCTCTATAGTTGATTGTTAGTTTTGATGACAGCGTTTCGTTTGCATATTTTTGCATTTTGCTCGTTTGCTTTTCGTTATTTGCAGTTGTTGCATTTACCTACGCGACTCTCTTGCTATCCGTTCTGTGTTGTGTATCCTTCGAATTGACTTTGTTGTCCCTGGATATGTTCATTTTAACCATACAACCAACAAACAAACACACACACACACAAGGCTAGCAATCACACAGCTCATAAAAGACGCCATCGAAGTAGTAGCTGCCTTTTGGCTTCAGTGTCTTGAATGGACATTAAAATTTAAGCACAACTTGCTTGCTGGCTTTGGCTGTTTTCTCAGCGCTCAGCTCTTCAGCAGCAAGCACATGGAATCGTTAAATGAAAGCTATGCTTTACGGGCTACTAAACGTTTACCCATTGCCATCAGCTGCTGGGACAATTGCGCACATTGACCAGAACAGTGTGGCATTGGCTAGAGCTAGTCGCATTTGACACAAACTGTGCAAATATGAAAGCTGATACAAGTTGAACATGAAATTTGTGTGGCACTTGAGCAATAGAAGCAAACAGGATGCAGCAAGCATCCTTTCAAATGACAAACTTCAACTGACTTCAAATCCATGTTGGCTGCTAAATTCAAGTGGCAGTTCCTTACCGTTTGCCTCCAACTGCCTCTCTGCCTAGATATCTCTATCTGTTTCTCTATTAAGTCAGCCAAATGCTTTTGGTCGTAAAATAAAATTGAATTTATAGTTTATTTATGCAGCTACTAAGTGTAGACGGCTGATATTCTATTTTGCTTCAGCTCTTTATTTACTTGTATTGCCGCAGTCTACCGATCTTGATACTTGCCGAAACCGAACTGCCGCCCTCTCACATGCCTGTGTAACATTACATTCTACTGTTACAGCGTAATACAGAGTTGCACTTAACATATACACTTAACATCTATGTATCGATAGTACTTATTTATACTCCTCCTACTACAACTCGGCCATCCTGACCGTTGGATCTCCTGATCCCATATTTTCACCAACTAAATTTTCATAAGTTTTGATTCATAACACCATAATCTTTACATAACATAATCATAAGTTTTGTGTCATAGCACCATAATCTTTACATAACATAATCATAAGTTTTGTGTCATAACACCATAATCTTTACATAACATAATCATAAGTTTTGTTTCATAACACCATAATTTTTACATAACATAATCATAAGTTTTGTTTCATAACACCATAATCTTTACATAACATAATCATAAGTTTTGTTTCATAACACCATTATTTTTACATAACATAATCATAAGTTTTGTTTCATAACACCATAATCTTTACATAACACATGCTCATTAGTTAACTCCATGTCTAACCTTTTATCCAATAATATCGTACTGCCAGAGTCTATGAAGCATTGAAATTATTCGCTACTTCTCCACTCTACACTGAGCACTGCGCAATGTAGTGTCCCATCTTACCACATTTGTAACATGATCCTGGATCACGTCTCTGATTTTTACAGTCTTTTGCCACATGACCCACCGCGTTGCAGTTGTAGCATCGCATAACATCTTTTTCCCTACGCTGACTTGGTACTAGTTTTGTATTTTCCTCCTTTGGCAAGCTTACTTTTTCAAATGCTTTTAAAATTTTTTTCCGGATTTGCAAGACATTGTATACGTGCTTGGTCACGCATAGTCTTCACTGGTATTCCCTCTATTAACTGCTCCAGTAGCTCTTCTTCGTCAATGCTGATTTTCTGCGCCAGTGTAATTTTTTCTTCAAAATATGTGACAAAGTTTTCGTCGTGTCGCCATATCCGATCCTGAAACTTCTTTCTCATTTCTGACTTCTTCTCGCTACCTCCGAACACCATAATAAGCTGCTCACATAACTCAGCAAACGGTTCCAAAATTCGAGTTGAGTTTGCTTGAAGCCAACGCTGTGCACCTCCCTTCAACTTCATAATTAACAACATGTGCAAACCGGCCTCATCCAGATTATAAATTTTGCCAATATTCTTCAACTGCATCACCCAATTTTTCGCGCTGCTCTCGCCATTATACTCTAATACAGATTCTTTTGCCAATGCTATTAATTTTGCTGAAAATTTGGCCTCCGTTGCTCTCAGCTGATCTGTCACACTGCTGCTAGCGCCATCTGTCGTATTGCGATCACTGTTGTTTCCAGCGCTGCCATCTCTTTCATAAGTTATTTCATTACCAGCGCCATCTTCTATACTGCTATTAGCGCCATCTACTGTATTGCGAACAGTGTTGTTTCCATCGCTGCCACTTTGACTATTGGCGTTGCCACTATTTTTGTACGCAGCATTGCCACTGACGCCGCATGTGCCGCCAATACCGATGCTGATCACGCCAATTTTTTTCTGCATCTCACTCATAATTCTTCTATTTGCGTCGTTTTCCGCCTGTAGCTCTCTAATAATCCGCACCAACGCCTCCTCTCGCTGCTGATTTGGCATGCCACCTTCCTCTTCGCCACCATCTCGTTGTCCCACGTTGCTAGCACCGGCGCCGCCGCCTGTAATGTTGAATCCGCCACTTTCGCTGCCATGATCGACGTTGTCCATAATAGTCACATTCATTGAGCTATTTGGCATTTCGTCTAACTCTTCGTCCACTTCTAAGTCGGGTGCTTTTCCTCTTAAATTGCGCGGAACTTCGTTTAACCGAGCTACTAACTCCGCCTTACTGCCGACTGTTGGCAATTTTAATACCGATAGCCACTTCTTAAGTTGTATTACCTTAAAATTATTTATGTCGATTTCGCTCATTTTTTTTTTTTTCTTGTCGTTCATCCCACTTCTGAATTGTAGACGGCTGATATTCTATTTTGCTTCAGCTCTTTATTTACTTGTATTGCCGCAGTCTACCGATCTTGATACTTGCCGAAACCGAACTACCGCCCTCTCACATGCCTGTGTAACATTACATTCTACTGTTACAGCGTAATACAGAGTTGCACTTAACATATACACTTAACATCTATGTATCGATAGTACTTATTTATACTCCTCCTACTACATAAGAAATTAAAGACATTTCCACCATCAAGAGTATGAGCCCAGACACATGTCATGCACAACAAACAACCAAACACAGGCATACACACACATACACATACACACTTTATATACATATAAATCAGGCTCATAAAAGGCTCGCGCGTGTTTTATTGATTTCAAAAGCAGTCTTTAACGAGGCACACAGACGTTTCGCACACACACACAGTGTGGCACAGTAATAACGTGCAACACGCCCCAACACGGTTCGTCGTTGTAGGCGTTTGCGTAAAGTATATTAATTTTAATTTTCAGTTACGCTTGCAAAATTCGGTTCCGTTTTGGTGTAGTCATAAATTTTGTTAGGCAAACAGTCAAAGCGCTAATCAAGTGAAAGTTCAAAGCTCATGATTAAATGCACACACAGACACTCACACACACAAAACACACATTTAAATAATAGCTATATATATGGCCGTGGCCCATACAGCGACGAGAAGGGGGGAGGGTTGGCGTGTCACCGCTAGCATAATTCAATTAATTTATGCGTTCGGTCAATGTTTAGTTTTAACATTGAACGTTGTGCTAGCCTTTTCCTTTAGCACTCTGAGCCAATAAATCATTTTGCATAATTTATGCGCTGTCGCTTTTCGACCAACATTCATCCCTTCCCCCATCTAATCACTGACTGACTGGCTTTCATGCAGCATAATTGAAATTGCAGTTTGCTTCCCAACGATCGAAGCCAATAACAGTTGTTTTGCTTAATACTTAACATTCGCAATTAGCGTTTCATGCATTTTATCGCTCATACGCCACATGGCACGAGAAACGTAAACGCCATTACAAGTTTACAAGCGCTCCTGAGTTCGATGTTCTCGCAGTCTTCTTTTCGTCCCAGTCTCAACAACAAAATGAGCACATAACTTGCCTGCAAGTGTGCGCGACATCAAGTTGCTCGTATAACAGAAAAAAAAGAAGAAAAACTTGGCTGGCAGCAAAGGCTTGCAAAACAAAAGCGAAGCGTCGTGACTTGACACGTCTGTCAACAGCCATTAAACGCTCGAGTCGAGCTTGGAGCCTCGAGCCTCGAGCCCAGCAGCTCTAACCCAGTTAGAGTTTTGCAAATGCAACCTATGCCCTGGCATAGATATGGGCACAGCACACTTGCCCCACTCACAACCCTTTCCATCGCTTGTCACAAGTCGCAGCTGCCAAGCTGCAGTAGCAGCAGAAAAAAAAAATCCAAAATACAACAATGCCAGCGATTGTAGCTACCAACTTCTGACAGAGCAATTTATCACTATCCACACACACACAACCAAACAAATACGCACATGTGTTTAAGTAAGTGTATTGCCTATACAGCAAGCAGCCTACAAAGTTGAGGTCGTAAATCAAAACTTAAATTTAACACATGCAGCGCCGGCAAATGGCAACCACCCCCCAACAGCCCCAATAGCCCCATCAACCAAAATGACAGCCCCTTTTGTGTTTGCTATTTGTTTGTTTGATTTCGATTTTTTCTATTTTGTGGATTGGGCAGTCCACTTGACTCCACTTTCCGTCAGCTGCAGGCGCCGTCTAGTTTGCCTTGCCTGACAATTGACATAACGAGCGTTAGCCAGCGAATGTGTGCGTGTTTATGGTAGTGTGTTAGGCAAGCGAGTGCGTATACATACATATATCACCGAATGCGTGAGTTAATCTGTCAAAATAGCTCAGCATCAGACAGACTGACAAAGAGAGAGATAGAAAGAGTAGGCCGCCTACATTTCGCAGACAAATCGACGAATATATATAGAGACATATGCAACGTGTGCTGCCCACTTGATTGCCTGCCACTGACTTCAACGTGCGTCAATGCATAGACAGTCTGCCAACAAATTCTACTTCCACTCGTATCTCTCTTTTTATACATCTTTAGCTTTTTGCTCATTGTCGTTGTCGTCGCAACGTTTCGCTTTAATTTGGCACACTCTGTCTGCCAGCATGTCTCATTTTCATTCATTTCATTTTCAGTCTCCCAGCCACCACCCATAACACTCACATATCCAGGTTATGGTTATCAAGAGCTCTTCTCTATTCGGCTGTTCGGCACTTCGTTTAGTCATTTGGCTTAGCCATTTTATGTTTGCTCTTGTAATTTGGCTGATATGCTGATTTCGACTCCATATCCGCTGCCAGTAAAAACGAGCCAAAACGAGCCAAAAAAAAATTAAACAGAAATGAAAGAAGCAAAAACAAGAAGATATGGGAATGGAAATAATCGTCATTCTCCCCTTACCTAGCTTGTTACATGTCGTTGTCATGTGCGAGATTTGCGTGTGTTAGGACGATTAATTTAAATCATTGATGATGCTACAGCTCGAATGTCTGTGTTGCAGCCTCATTCTCTACACCCCATCTCTCTCTCTCTCTCTCTCTCTCTCTGCATGTATGTATCTTTATTTCCATTTGATTTGCCCGCCGTTAGCAGCATTGGAGGCTTTGCGTATTTTATTTTTATATGCCTTGCTGAGTGCCATGTCACCGTATTCATCTCCCGTCTTTAGCTTCCCGTTTTCATTTCCCATCATTTCCATCGGCATCTCGGGCCTGTAGCTCGTTAATCATTATTTTCGACATGCCACTCGTCATTTGCCTTTATTGTCATGGCAATGTAGACAAGCAGTGTCGGCGGTAAAGGAAGGGACGCTGACTCTTAAGACAACTTCCTCCGGCCTGTTTTAATGCGGCACTTAAGCTAGCAAATATATCTATTGTATATATGGGATATGCGTGCAGCATCCATGTCAAACATATGTACATATACATACATCAACATGTACATATGTATGTACGTGCAAATGTATGTGTGCGTGCCACATAAAGAGTTTAGTGCGAATGGCTTTGGGGCCCGGTCAACGTGGCCGAGTATTCAAAAGCCATTAGCCATAAAATGCAGCCAAATGCAAAAACAAATTACTTCAATCTAGCCTCAATGATAAGGCTGTACATGAAACGGGGGAGGAAGCGCACATAAAACTGTGGCATAATTTATACGTTGCAGCAGCAGCAGTAGCCGCCTGGTTTAGGCCCAGACAAGCCGTCTAGGCCCATAGCCATAGGCATAATTAGTTTTCGAACTTTAAAGTTATGGCCGTGTGCTATCTTTATGGCAGAGACAACGAGTCTCGAGATGAGGTATTGCAGGTATAAGTATATAGTATACATACATATATATATACACATACATATATAGCTATGCATGTATGTATATGCATTTATGCTACATAATGGCATCTTCATTGATTGTCGAGCAACTGTGGCAGCCGTTGCCACTGCTGTGTCTGCCAAAAAAAAAACAAAGCAGGCAACAAAAAAGAAAAAAAAAACAAGCACACGCCATATTGTTGCACAAACACACACACACACACACACACATACAGCATGGAAAATGCTGACTGTGTAGGTGCGTCCGCTCGGAAAAAGAAAAACCTTTAGCATGGCAGCTGCCGCAACGACAACCTGACGCCACTAAAAAAAAAAATGTAATAAAAATACTAAAAAAAAATGAAATAAAAAGGGCCAAAAATAAATGCAGACGACGCAGTCCCAAAACTTGGCCGAGTTGGCGACGCCACAAAACGGGTTGAATCTCACATCTCACATCTCGCCAGCTCCGAGTCTCCTGGTCTTGGTCTTGGTCTCTTTCTTGTTCTTCCTCTCTCTCTCCTGGCTGGTGCAGCACATTTATGCAGTTTGCATCATTTGCTGGCGCTTTTATTTGCCAGCAATTCGGGTGCTTAGGCAAATGCGCTCATAATTCTAAATAAGCTCATGAAACATGGCCGCTGACGTTAATAAAGTGAGTTTGACTTGGCTTGGGCTTGACTGTAGTAGGTGCTGTCTTCACTATTTATGGCTGCAGCAAGAGCCAATTTAAATTATATAAATTTTCTCTTTTCTCTTGCTGTTTTTGTTTTTTGTTTTTGCTTCTTCTATTTTTTCTGTGTGTGTTTGTTCGCTGTAGCTGTATGAAAGAGCAACATTTACTTTTTACTCAAGCGGCTTTGTTATTGCAAAAGTTTTTGGGTAGCAAAAAGTTTCACATCCACCCATCAAAATTTCATGCGCATTGTAAACAATGTTCTAATTGAGTTGAAAAATACATAACGCATTATGATTGTTATTGTTTGTGCGAAATATAATGAGTGGTGGGGCGGTGCTTTAACGGAGTTGTTTGTATGTTGTGTGTGTTCGCTAAGATGAAGGTCCCCTGGCATGCATGATGATGGTATGAGCTAGTGTTTGCCTTTGCCTATTAAAAGCGTTCTGCTCTCTAAAAACTTGAGACACTTGGCAATTTTCTAGATGTTCGGTGCAAAGTAAACACAGCGTCAAGCACTTAGCTTTTAGAAGAACCCGACAAAGCCAGGGCTGCAAATGCCAGAAGTTTGCTGGTGCTTCAGTTCAGTGTTTTGAGCAGGCAACAAGCGAGCTTTTGGCAAGCTCATTAAAACTCTAAGCAGGGCTTAACTCTTCCTTTGTTATTCTGTTTAGCATATAGTATAATATTCGATTCGTAAACTGTTTGCAATCGCATTAGCTTACAGTTCAGTTAACTAACAGTCAAAAGTCATTGAGTTAAGTTGTGTGAAGCCCTCAAACAAAATGCATTTCACAGACACACACATGTCAGGGCATACAAATTAAGTTAAGCTGTGAAACAATTTAAAGTTTTCGTATGAGCAGATAACAAAGTAAACAACTGACTGACTGACTGAGTGACTGACGAAGTAACTGCTTGACTGCTTGATGACAATAAGTGGGGAAATTAGTGAAGACGTTGCAATACGTTGCGACAGCGCCAGGAATGAAGTAACCCATTATTGTGCAATTAGGTGAGATGCATTGCTTAGGGCCTGCTAAAACAAAAGCAGAGCTGATGTCGCACAGGAAGTGCAGCAATAGCAACAGTAGCAGTAACAGCTGACGCTGCAGATGCAGCTTGTTAAACAAAATCAATATTAAGCATACGCTCCGTTGGACGCATCGTCGCATCGTGAGCTGAACGTGATCAAAAAAGAAAATCATCAAAATTAGAGTAGAGGAAGGGATGGTTTGTTTATTTCACTGCCTATTTTTGTTGTTGTTGTTGTGGTTTTGCTATTGAGTTGTTTGTCACCTTAATTGGCTGCAGCCACACGAAAGCAAACCAGCAAAAATAACAAATGTCAACAAATTGTGACAAGAAATCAAAATTTATGAAGACCAGGCACACTGACAGCTTCAAGAATAAGACGAAAAGGTACGTAGCCAAACAAAAAAAAAAAAAGGCGCTGAGCGCAATAAAAACCAACAAAAAACACCAACGAGCAGTTTGTGTGGCGAATTTGTAACGAGATTTGATTTGAATTTAAAACAGACGCACGAAATAGCTTAAATACGGCAACAGTTGACAAGCGGCTAGGAATGAGAAGGGGGTGTGTGTGTGTGTTTGTAGTGGTTCGTCGTTTGGTATGTTTGTCTAGCGCCTTTTGGGTGGCTGGGCATAAATTACGCAAATAAATTGACAATAATGCGGACAAACCGAATGCTGAATCTGTTTGGGCAAGCAATATGGCGAAGAGCCGTAAGAGAGGGCGAGAGAGAGAGAGAGAGCCACAAGGTAACAAGATTATCTGTGTCAAGACAATTATTTCCGCCGCATCAGCAGCGGCTTGTCCTTGTCTGGCATCATTCGTGCGTGCTTTAGCAGCTCTGTTCCCATTCGCATTCGTATTTTCCCATTGCGAATCCCTAGCGTTGGATGAGCGAATGACTGAATGAATGAATGAATGAATGGTTGTTGGCATGATGTCTCGCTAATGGCATTCATTTACATGATTGCCGCATTGCGTTTTAACTGTAATTGTGCTGAGGACCCGCACGTCGCATCGCCGCATCGCCGCATCGTATTCAAATCAACAATTCGTAAGAGCTGAATCCGAAAAGACCTCCATCAAATTAATTAAGACTTAAAGGCGTTTCATCTGTCACACATAAGAAACATTCACACACACACACACGCACTCATTCGCATGCAGCTGATTGGCCTTTGGCAAGATGTGTACTTGTGCTTATTCATCCAACTGATCCCCATCTCTCAACATCCATTCTACTCTTACTACCCACAGCTTCAACTATGGCTGCTGCTTTATTGCGCATTATCATTCACAACTCATCCGATTGGCATTGTCTTAGTGCTACTGCTGCTGCTGACGTCGCCTCGTTCGTCCTGTTGACTCAAGTGGAGCGTGTTCGCATCCTTCACCGAACCAACTTGCACTAGTTCAGTTTAAACAGCTCCCCCATGTACTCCACTTGCATCCCCCGAGGGCATGCTTATGCAGCTATGGAGAAGAGAAGCTTTATTGTCCTTCAGTTGCTGTTGCTGCTGTTGTTGCTGTAAAGGTGAGTGTGTCCTGATGAAACATACATCAAGCCAGGCGCTAGGTGCCAAAAGCGTTGAAAAAGTGACTTTTAATGGGTTTAAATCAAGTCAAAGTTGTTGAAAGTTGACTTGATTTGCGCGGATAGCCGTCTGCCATGGCCATTTTATGACGCTCCAACCGTAAAAAAGTTTAAGTTACCCGAGATCAGGTTGAGCTCAAGTAGCTAAAGTCGTAACTGAACTAGCTTGAGCTCCTTCAGCAGTTCCTATGCTTGTCGTCTCCGTTTTTGGGCCACTTGATGGCTCAGCTCGTTAGGTAATTTGGCTTTGATTGAGGGTTTTGGCTAGATTTCGTGCTGCATTTGTTTCAATGACGCGCAACTTGTAGCTTGTCGTGCAAGTTTCTGCTCCTAAGCCGATTCTAGGATAGAACGGTAATAAGCTTAATGTCCTCAACTTTGTACGCTATGCGCGACTTCATAAGTCAACAAATTGCTTCCAAAACAAATCAAAGCCACACATATGTGCAACTAAAACTAAAAAACTAAAGAAAAACCAGTTAGAAAGCGCTCGTTTTAAACGGCAATTATCCAAAAAACAAAAACGAAAACGAAAACAAATAAAAAACTGTCAGTCTGGCTCGTATTTTATTATTCGATTTGGGTTTTAGCAGTTTTATCCCTTTTAAATGTCACGTAGTCGCAAAAACACACACACACACGCACACAGAAAGCGTACAAATGTATACTATATGTATGAATGCGTACAATATACATATGTATACTATACGCCATGTATGCTTCTCATAGATATGACCAGCAGCAAAGCTAAGATTTTTATTACTTTATTTTATGCTGGTGCTGCTGCTGCTGCTGTTCGTTGTGGCCCTTAAGCCAGGCAATGAGACTCTAATGCGCGTAAAACTAATACAAATGCGTTTCTTATCCGCCTGCTGTTACTCGTTACCACCCCACACACTTCCAATGTTATTCTCATACCGCCCCTCAATACCACCATTTCAAATTGGTTGTACTTTGCTTCAAGTGACGGCTTATGCGGCAATATACATAAGTAATATTGTCCTTGTCCTTGTCCTTGCTACTCGCTGTACGCTGCTTGGCGACACTTTTTTTTTTTGAGGGTGTAGGTTTGCGTGCTTGGGGCTTGTAGCCTTGAGCGGATGGTCTCATATGTTGGCCATAGCTTAACTAAATAACCGTTTGATATCATTGCTAGCGTTTTACGCCCTTATCACATTCACATTAACACTTTAGTATCCGTCAATATTATCCATATACTTAGCCATCGAAAGCTATCTGAGTGTAGTTTAATGACATACTTTGAATTATGTAAAAAAGTAATACGGACAGATAAAGGCAAATGCAACTTAAATTGATAGGGATGTATAGCAGAAACGTTTTTCAATTAACAAATACTCAAGGCAATTATTATTATTAATTATTCACTTACTGACCCTTACTTTAGCTGTTATCTAAGTTGAAAACAAAAAAAAATCATAATTGTTCAATTAAAAACCAATTAGAATCCTTGTCAATCTCATACTTGACCGAAAGTCGAAATCAATGCAGCTTTAAAGCATTTCAGAATTTCGCATTTTTTGTTTTCAAAGTTAGCAAAACAAATAAATTGTTGTTTTTTTTGCATATTTCATATTTTAGTCGAAACAACAACAATTTTTTTAATGTTTGTAATTGACTTAAAATAAATTCGATTTATAAAATATAAAGTATTCATTCGCAATGTATATAAAAAATATGTGACCCAACTTTTTGTGCAATTACCAATTTATGAATATGTTTATTTTTATTTCCCTAATTGCAGTTTTTTTCATTGCTGTTGTTGTGTTTGACGCGCGGTTTTTTGTTATCGATCTTTTATTTATTTAAATTTGTATAGAAAAATTGTAGTGTTATCTGCAAAGTTCGTATGCAATATTTCATAGCTACAGTAGTATATATATTATTAATATAAATCCTGGCAATTTTTGCATACAACTTAATTGCGGAGCGCTCAAAAAAGTTGATTTTCAAATAAACTGCTGCCAGATATATGAATGTGCAATATTTTTTCGATTACCAATTCCTGACTGCACTTGCAAAAATCAAAAAGAAAATACATTAAAAAGAAGAGAAAGCAACTCACAGCGGGTGACGTATGATTTTTGTATGTGAAAGTTCATAAAAAATATATTGATATATGACGGTTGGTTCCGCTTGTGAGTTCCATTTAATTGGGCAACATGATTGCCAAATGAATGACTTGTAATATGTGTGTGTTATTTGCCAAGCAAATTGCAAGCGGACGACCATTGCGAGCTGAACCTGAGCAGCACTGCAGCAACAGTAAATTGTCTATTGATTGGCTGCCATTTGTCCAACTTATATGTATACTTACAAATGAACATGTACATATTGTAGTTTATGTACTGGTGTGATGGAAGACATGCACAAAGGACACTGCGACAGGGACTCAGCTGTGTCATTTATAAAATGAGCTTCCTTCCCGCTACATAAAGCGTCCTCAAGTTTCTCTTTTAGTAAGTTCTCAACTGAACGACAAAGTTGCCAGCATTTAGAGGCAAGTCAATAAAAAAGGCACTCAAATGGCTGCGATTAGGGCCTAGACATTGTGGCCCATAGTTGCGTCAAACGCAAATTGATTTTATGCAAACTTTTCTATTATCCATGGCCCCCATTTTATTCTGCCTATTTGAATGATGGAACGGCTTTTTCAAAGATTGGGGTGCGTTTCACAAAGTTGAGATTAGTCACATTGACAAGGACCCAAAAATTTGTTTTAATTAATTGTCATTGTTGTCGCTGGTGATATAATAGAAAAGCAATGCCCCAGAAACATTCAAGGAATGCAAATCATATCACAAAGTCTGCAGATCATCTCAAAAACCGACCAAGTCACGACATAAAAGCCCAAAAACTTGCCACTTAACGCAACAACTTATACATACATAGCATGAAAAAAAAGAAAATAACTTTCATTGTGCGTAAAACCCGTAAGCTTCCGAGTTGACTGCTGTGTGTGGGCGTGAAAGTTGGCGTGGCCAAGCGAACATATGACATGAAATGACTTGAACGCATTATAAACAGCTTAACATGCCGTTGTCAGCGACCCAAGGCAAAACAAAGCACAAAACTGTTATAAAATACAACTCGCAGCTGCAACCCAGGCTCCAACTGGCGTCCTGTTTGTCATCCTGGCTGGCGCTGCAGTGCTTACGCAGGCGCTTACGTTGTGGCAGATTGATTTGTGGTCGAGTTCATGCCAAATTTAACTTTAATAGTTTTTACTGGATTTACTTTTAATTAATTTTGCGGAACAAGCGGAACGGGTAGATGTCCTCCTACTACTACTACTACTTCTCCTTCAGTCTCGAGTCCTGCACGTACTGAGTTTTTGGTGTTGTTGTTGTTGTTGTTTTGTGCCAGCGACAGTTACGAGAACTGAGTTCATTTGTAAAAACGGGACTGGAGCTGGCTGGCAGAACTGCGCTGGCTGGAGCGTTTATCGTGGCGCGTAAAGCGCAATTAATTTCTTGTCTGCTTGTAGCAGCAGTTGCCGTGGCACCGCCCACAGATACCCTGCCCCAGCGCAGCGGCAGCCCCGCCATTAATTATGAGATAAAGCACTAAAATGTATCAAGTTGTTGCGTTGCGAAACTGTTTGCGACAAAGTTGCTGCCACAATTTACGGCTGCAAATTTATTTATATTTCTTTGTATTTTATCATTTTTATTTTTTTTTACTGCCTGTCGTTAAATTAGCACGTTCACTGTCCAGTTTTACTAGTCTAATGTCATTCTCAACATTGTTTATTCTTTGCAGGCAGGCACATTGCAATACGCCAAAGGGAACTCACTTTACTGTGGTAAGTATTGCTAAATTGGTGTGTGGCAGGTGCAACTGCATAATGTTGTACAATCTAATTAAATGCAGCACTCCCAATGCAGTAGCACACAAAATCAAAATGACATTAACATGCATCCTCAACTAGATACACACCCAAGGGGGGTGTGACGGGTAATGCACACAATCAAATAGACATTTGGGCGGCCTTCTCCTCCTCCGGCCAAATCTCAATCGATGCAGCAAGTTGATGCGGAGATTTTCGAGAATTGTATGGCATTGAATTGCAGATTCAGTGCTTAAACTTCGACTATTTTAAATGCACAATGCACTCAGTTGCGCACAAAAGTGCAAAAGAGTCGGAGTTTAAGCCAACTGCCAAACCGACAACTGACAACAACAACTACAACAACAACAACAAACAGTAACAATTGCTAAATCCGAAAGTCAGGCGCAAAAGTATTCAAAAAGAAGTGCAGCTGAAAAAGTTCACATTTCAAGATGCCATTTTCTTGACTTTTGCAACTTGCCTTCTTTTCAACTTGCACGGCCGGTGCCGCAAATGTACTCAACAGCCACCAACTCAACCACCACCACCACCGAAGCACCACAACATTATGGGTGTGACTGTGTATATATTTATACCCTTTAAACAAATGTAAGCTAAGTCTATTTAATCAACTGAGCAACATGAAAAGAAAGTTCAAAAATCTAAAGCTGTTTGAACATAAACTTAAATTGTATTGTTTGACTGTTAAAGAATCTTCATTATCCTTATTACTTCAAGCTTAAAGCTAAGCTAACTGAATGCATTTTGGAAATTGTTATCTTTTTTGAAGCTTGTCTTTCTGAATTACACAAGGGGTTTACTTTATCTATTCAAGACTTTTTGTTCATAACACTGGGTATCTTAAATTTGAGTCCTTCCTTATGCAGTGCCAATTTTTTTTTTTTTTTTTTTTTTGTGCAAGTTTGGCGCCGCCTGCAAAGACAACAATGCCGCCAAGTGACTGCCAACGGCCGACAACGACAACGACGACGACGACGACGTTGTCGGAGTTAAGCAACTTACTAAGGCAGGCGATAGGAGGGGCGGACAGTGGGACAGTGGAACAGCGTCTCGACTGGCAGTCAGGAAATTGTTGCATTTGTGCTTTTGTATGTTGTGCAAAAGTCAGCAGAAATCTACTTGACTTGACTTTTGCTTGCCACAAAAAATATACAAGCAGAAAAAGTAACGAAGCCCAGAAGCAAAGCAAAACAAAACAAAACAAAGCCAAGCGCTGGCACCAAAAATTTTTACAAAATATATAGAATTGAGGCCAAAATCCATGAAACGTTAGGCTTCAACAAACGAGCTCGTACCACACAGCTTTTAGTTAGAATTCTCTCAGCAATGTTGTTGGTGTAGCACGTATTTGTTTTAATAAAAGTTTTGCGCAAAACTTAATGAAATGTTGCCAGGCTGAGCCTGATACCTCCTTCTACTCCTCCTGCATGTCAGCAGAGACAGGATAGAAAGGGTGCTGGAACATAGTCATGTTCTGCATGTGTCCTTGTTCCTGTCTGTGCATATTTAGCCACAGCTCGGAGACAAGCTAAAAGTTATGTTGGTTTGTACAAAGGAAGTTGTTTTATATCACGCTTGAGATGCTTAAAAGAATGCCTTTCAATTAACTAGACAATGTTGTGGGGTCTGTCTGTGTGTGTGTGTGTTTGTATAATTGCTCAAATGTTTCTGTTGCTTTTTATTCAGATATTAGGATGCATTTGTATATATTTAACAGATCTAATGCAACACTAATGAAAAGATCTAATTGCCACTTTTCCGTTTTTGGTTTTGGCATTGGCTTTGGCTTTGGCAATTTGTGACCAGCAACCAGAGGCAGCCTGTTAATTGGAAAGTTTCATGCAATTATAAAACTTTTTTCATTATTTTGTTGCATTTTTCTGTTGCTGTGTGCTGCTCCTGCTCCTGCTAGCTGCTGATGCTCTTTATACTATTTTGGCCAAGTTTGGGAAATATGCAATGTTGAAAATGTTTTTTTGCCACAGGTAGCAAGCTATCCACAAGCACAACTGTAACCGAGACGAACCCAACTCATGTGTGACCAAAGTTAAAATGGAAATGAAAATGCACAGCAGCTACAGCACTTACAACAACAACAACGAAAATGACAATGTCACAGTCAGAAACTAAACGGGATAGGGGGAGGGAAAGAAAGGCACCGAATCCAAGTTGTATTAGTTGTTTTGTGCTTTGCTGCCAACGCAAAATTAATTTCATTTTGTAGTGCAACAAAGGCAAGTGACAATTGCAAAATGCAAAATCGTTTAACATGAATTTCATTAAATGTACAGAGAGCATTTGGCTTCCAGCAACAATTTAAACAACCAGCTGGATTAAAGACGCAAGTACCTCCTGCCTGTTCCCCTTCAATTCTTGCTTTGGTCCATAAGCGTTGTGTGTGTGTATCTCCGGAGGCAAGCAAATGCCAAATGAATAGCTAAGAGGTCCCACTTGGCCATTTAGGTGCACAATTGATGTGGTTTGATTTTGTTATGGCCATGGCAACTACATAAACACAAATGCCAAGCATCGACGTCAACGCTAGCAATAACAACACTAAAAGCAATCCCCAATGGCTGCCACAGGCTCAGTCTGTAAGGCTCAGCTTCAGGGCCGCCAGCCAAATGAAACGAATGAATAAATGAAGGCGGGGCCACAAAACACCCTACATCGCCACCATTTCAATAAAACAGGCAGCTGCCAGCGAGTTTCAGTACCATGTGCACATAATAGCTGCTAAGCAACTGCCCTGACTTTCTGTCTGTTTTTCAGTCCCTCTGTCTATGTGTTGGACTGTCTATCTGACTGCCTTGGTGTTGTCTCCGTTTATCGTTGAGTGCTCTGCCAATACCTGTTTGTTTCATGTCCCAGTTGGCGGACTGACAGACCGTGCCTGAACAATTTCGATTTCGTATTCCACATGCCTTGATTTAAATGATACTGAAATTGATTCCATTTGAGCGCAAATTATAATATTCCATTTGGCGCATCCCTCTTGCATTGCCATTCAAATATGTGTTTGTGTGTGTGTGTGTGCCATCTTGTCCCTTGTCTAGCACACTTGTGGCAAGTGCCCAAACAGCATACAACAAACGGAAGTTTCGACTTGAACACAAACTGTCAAGTCTCTCCCACACTCTGTGACAAAAGGAAGCGGTCATAACAAACAACGGCCGAGTGCGTTACGGAAGTGTGCCTTCTGTCCATCTTGCCTTCGGCCACGCCTTAAGCCCGGAAAATGTGGAGAGTATATAAAATAAAAATATGGAGTTCATTTTGAACTAAAGCCTTTTTACTTACTGCCTTTTTTTTTTGATTTGCTTTGTACTTATTTGCGCTTTGGCAAATATAATAAATAACTTTTTGCTATTTTTCGTATTTGGATTGTGCTTTGAACTTTGTCTTAAATATCCTTTCGATTGCCTTGCGGCCATAGCAGCAGCAGCAGCAACCGAAGTTTAAATCAATATGGATACAAGTAGTTAGAAAACCAGAGACTGAGCTAACTTTAAAGTGTTGCATACTTATGTGCGAAAACAAAAAGGAAAGAGTAAACTGTGGTTAGCCACAATCAATTCAGTTTCCACCATCTGTCATGTTGCAGCCACAATCTAATATGTCTGTAATTATAATTTATAAACATTAAATGCCACCTTTGTGCCGAATCAATCCTACTATACATTAAATCATTTCAAATACATATAAACTCGATTTTATGTGTAACTTGTCAAGGCTCATCTATTGATAGATAATCTTTTTTGTTCATCGAGCATGACATGCCATTAATTAGATTGAGCGCAACCAAGCCCCACCATTTCTACACTCCAATCACAGCAAATGAGTCCGAATCTTATCTCATTAACCCTCCCCCAAAAAGAGTGAAGGTGGCGTTCATTTTTTTGATACCACATTTTCATTAAATGGATTTCAATTATGTTCAGCACATAACGAAGGGCGCCAACAAGGAAATATATTGCATTAAAATTTATGAAAACAGTTAAAACGACAGCGTATCGTACAGTAGCTGCAAGGAAAACACATACACCACAGCCACAAAAAATGAAAACGAATAAAAAAAAAACGAATCAAAAAAAAGTCAGACATATTTATGAAAAATGTGTTGTAGGAATTTATCAAAATGAATTCATTAAAAGTAAAAATCAGACCGAGAGGGAAAATTCACTCTGCAAACAAGACAGGCGCAAGCCCTTTGATATTTAATGCCATCATCGGCGCCGCTGGGGCAAAGTGTCGACGCCGTTAACCCTTTTGTTAACAAACCCCTCTTCGTTGCGATGCCTGTCCCATTTTATTTGGCAACTTAATCGCCCGACTGGCCGCCATTGAAATGGAATTTTCGGTGCTCGTGATGAGCGTTTTATTAAATTTCTGTGCATTAAGAGACAGCATTTGCTTTCATTGTTATTTCGTTACTTGCTCTTGTTGTTGTTGGTATTTTTCATTTGTTCAACGTTGTTTTTTTTTGATGCTGCTGAGGGCGATAATAATAATGCCAGAAATGCTGTCAAAAATTGAGCGGCCTTGTTAGCAGATTGTGCGCGTTTTTTTAGTGCTGCTAAAAAGACAGGAGAATTATAAAAATAGAATTCCAAAATATTCACATTTAAATAATTTTAATGTTGATATTTAAGTATACTATTTTTTTGGATTGAAATAATAGTTTTAAATAAATAGTTGCATTTAACTTGCCAAGATTATAATTAGAGTCTATCTGAAAATCATTTTAAGTGATTTTTAATCGTTTTTGTTGCCGTAAAATGTTTATTTAACATTTATAATGTATTTTGCTGGCGGGCACGTTTATGGGCCGTTATGAAAGGCCAACGTCGGCTACAAGTTGAGTAAACAAACCCACAAAGTGGCTAAAATTTATTTAAAAGCTCATTTAACAGGCGACGAGGCAGCGAGGCAGCGAGGCGCCTCTTTGGGTCCTAAGCCCACATCAAATACTGAAATGGGTCATTTCTGAAACAGTTAAATTTAAAATTTTGCTGGCTATTTAATAATTGCCTTTAGCTATTGTCCAAAACACTTTTATGCTGCATTTGACGCAAACAAAACTTGCATAATTAATGGGATATGCTGTGTGTTTAATGTCATTAGGCCCGGGTCTCGGAGAATGTGCTGTGTTGCGTGCATTTCGTGATGGTGTGCAACCTTGCAACCAGAAATTTGTGTGACAAAACTTGCAAATAGCTGATGTGAATTGCCACGCCGCACCCTCGCTTATGGATTGACTGGATATTATTTTAAATTTTTCACACAACCGAGAAGCGGAAACTCCAATTAAAATGCATCAGCGGTTTGCAGGCCAACGCAGCTGAAAATCGTCGCCTGCCTGTCCGCTTGTTTGACTCGACCAACAGAATCAGAGAGTATCCGAATCGGAATCATCGTAGAGATAACGATGCGTCTATATACAACGCGTATACTATATATGTGTATTTACTTTGTGACTGATTTTTCATTTGTTTGCGTAGCGTAAAAAACGAAATTGTTGCACAGGCGATGCAACAAAAAAAAATATATATAAAATTGGCATAAAGTGAGCCAAAAGCGCACAAAAACAATAATGTGCATATGTAAATAACGATGTCAACGTAATTGGACACGCGCCTGCTGAGCAGTATAGGACGTCATAGTGAGTATTTACCGTAAACAACACAACACAGCGCAATGCAATGCAACGCATATGGCATCCGGGGGGCGGAAAAAAAAAAAACAGTGAGCGTCCCGTTTCCGTTTTTGTTGTTCTGATGATTTCGATGGCATCCTCGTCACACAGCTCATTGGGAAAATTACATTACAATTTCTTATTATGCAGCTGTCATTTACGTATGTGTTTAATTTGCATCGAACAAACGAATTGCGAATCCAGAGATTTCAATTATATTGTATTTAAATTAAATTACACTTCCCAAGCGAATGCGTTATGAAAACTTTGGCCTTAAAGTCAATGCCTGTTCCGCAATAAACTGCCATTTATTGGCATTTCCATGTGCCGAGCATGCTTAATTAGTATGTGAGTAAGGAGTTTTGAATTTATAGCTATCAAACTTTTATCCTGTGAGGAAAGCAAACGTCAATTTCAGCAATCAGATTTAATTTCAAACTATACATAAAGAAAATCTGTGTGCTTGGGCAAAAGGTATTATTAACAACCTTTTGACAGCTGACTGCATCGCATCTAAGATTTCCAAAGTAATTACAAACTCTGCACACGTGCCGCATGCATAATCAATAGTCATTTGGCACCAAGCGCAAAGCAACACATATTAAGTAGCAGTATGAAGAGGTAGCCACAAGAATAATAACTGCAATTATGATACGTATTGTACGTATGCGAACGTGAATCACAATTAAATCGAATCGAATCGCATTGCACTGAAGAACTGCAACAACATGCGAATTTATTTTACTGATTTCCCAAAGACAAACATAATTGAATTACAACAGCTTCAACATCACGAACCAATGAAACGGAATGCGAAAGACAAAACGATATATAGATAGGGGAATCACACACACACAAACACACACAATCTCAATGCACATGGTCAAATGCGCATTAAATTGGCAATTATTTGTTGACTCTGCTGCGTTTTTAGTTACTCTCTGGGAATTGTTTACAACAAGCATAGGCCACATATTTTAGTACTATTAAAACTCATTCATATAAATGAGTTATGGATGTCAAGAGAGAAATATCAAAACCTGTTATGCATAGATATAACAAATGCATAAATGTTGCTTTCCAACAGACTAAAGTCCGCAAGGTATTTAGTTTCTCTACCAATTAAGCAGACTGAATTTTATTTAAACATTTTTTAACATGCCACTTTTTTTTTGTAGTAAAAAATATTCCACTAACATAAACATTGATTTTTGGTGTTTGTTCGAAGCACATAAAAAATTTAATCAGTTTGTGCTCCGTCCATAAAAAACTAATCTGCAATGCTCTCAAAATAAAAGCCATAAATTTGACAAAAAAAGTGTGCATCTGTTGCTATCGCCGTTTGCTGCATTCAAAAATAAAAAATAAAACAAAGAATAGTTTCAACAATCACCGTCACTTCCGCCCTCCTGTCCCAATTCCAGATTGATGTTGATGGCTGCCGGCCATAATACAGATTTGTATGCAAAAAGCAAAGGAATCCGATTGGGCCAGTTAGCAGGGATAGCAGGTGTTTGGCTATATTTTTAGTAATTGCTTTAGCACTCCAAAAAGATTGCAAGAGCTGGAGTCGTAGCCGACGTAGGAACCGGGACTGGAGTTGAGTTGATTTGTTGAACGGGGCGAAACGGCGAAACTGCAAACTGCAATCAAAGTGCAGGCGATATACAAAAATTAATGACTATTTGTTTCCACGTTTGTTTCATTTATCTGCCCGCGGGTTTATTTGGCTGTGATATTATTTAGTGAGTTGTCGGTTGGCTTAGTTGTTTTTGTTGTTGCAACCGCTTGTCACATGTGTTAGCTATGATTTTGTTTGCTAATGGCTTTTTATTTGATTTCTAATTAAAAATCATTGTTCACCGGCGACAACACACACACACATTTTTTTATTCGCACTTGCATTTAATTAAATGCAAACAACAAATAGCAAAAAGCGCATAAATTCTGGCCAAAGGTACGAGCAACCAACCAATATGAACGGAAGCCACACAGCAGTTGTCCCAATTGGGCGTGTTTTGAGGTAAGGATTGGGCTGGTTGGAGTGGGTTGTGTGCTGCAGGTTCGCGGCATCCGTGGCCATTATTTATGAACGCAATCATTCATATGATATTTTGCGGTTTCGCTTGCATTTATCAAAAAATGTTTTATAACACTTGCTTAACAATGGCAACAGCCGTGAGGGGTAGCGTGAATATGTGTGTGTGTAAGTTATTTATACCCTGTAAAAGAGATAGAGAGAGGGAGAGAGAGAGAGAAAGAGAACTATGTTAGGCTTTTATAGATGACTTTTTCAAAAATTAATTGATGGGATTAAGGAGACAGATGAAAAAATTTCTTGTTTAAAAACCATTCACATTAATATACAGGTAAATTTTTGATTTACAGAGCAACTTTTAGTCTAGCCTTGTTCGTTTTTTTACTCTTTCCTATTAAATTTCCAGCATTTTGATTAATGTTACGTGTCACTTTTTATTGTGGTTTTGTCAGCTGCTTAAGCTGTTGACATTTTTAAAGGCGGACGCCCATTTTTAACGACTCCAAAACATCAACAGAAAAACTCATTAAAATCATAAAATGCATTTATGACAGTCTTGTTTGCACTGAGGCAATAAGGATATACAACGCACATAAATGTGCAAGTGTATAAGTGAGAGAAATGTGTGTGTGTGTGGTTCTGGTTCAAAAGTGTCAAAATCAAAAACCGAAGGCGCAGGCAAAGTTTGCAGGCTGTACGCTTGAGCTGTTGCGTGTATCCTGGCTGCATCCGACTTCGTGTTGTCACACAATTATGCATACAACAGCTCGAGTTTTGGTTCCTGCTGCTGTTGCTGTTGCTGCTGATGTTGCTTTTAGTACTGCTGCTGTAATTATATTGCTGTCTGGGAAACAAACTGTCAACACTTACAACAACAAAAACAACACGAACAACAAAAAGGAGCTGGTTGTGGCACATTACTATTAATCTTGCCAATTCAGTTTTGCCGATGTGTGTCTCTCTGTTTGCGTGAAAGGACTCTTAAAGCCGTCGCGCCCAGTCAATGTTCTTGTTCCATGTTCATGTCCTGGCGACTGGCACTTCAATCACGCTCATTCGTTATGCGTTTGACAAATTGAAAATGCGCACAAAGTAAGTGCAAGGCGTTGGGCCAAAACCAAGAATAGAGGACATTACAGTAACGACAAGGACATCAAGCGGTGACGACGTGCTGTTTGCTTGCCAAACAAACGCCTTCAGTCAATCCTTGAACACATAATTTCTGGTTGGCAGCAAGTACAGTCGACACAACTCTATCTCTTTACTTTCATCCCGATTTTTTTCGGCAGCGTTTGTTTTTCACAATTTCTTCTGCTTCGTTTTCTTAATATTGCTTTCACATTTTGCTGGCTGACCACGTTCTCAGCGCTTTGAAGTATGCTGCTCTACACCATTTATCATGCACTCAACAATTTTTCACTGCATAACTCAGGGCGCCACGTACGCCAAGGAGAATGCCACAACTCGCGAGTGGCTGCATCTTATTTTAGTGGTGTTGTTTTGCAGGACTTCATTGCTCTAGCTTGGGGTTTATCTGCAATCAGTGGCCAGCACAGTTTCACACATGGCCACTACTCGATAGGATTTTGATTAATGCAACAGCTCTAGGTGGGGTTAGGATAGTCTGATGCACAGATGAACTGAACTGACCCAAGTGCTAAACTAGAGCGCATAGTTGACTTTCATTTAGCTGAAGCCAAACAAGTTGATTCATCTGACATTGACTCGCAAATCAGGCGAAATCAAACGTGCGGGACCCGCATTTTCTCATTTCCCATAGTCGTTGGCCATCTTCTTCTCTTCAATTTCAATGCCATTTTCCATTGCGATTTCCATTCCGATTACCATTTCGCATTCATTCATTCTTCATCATTTGCTTAGAATGTCACTCAGCACATTTGGCATGCGCTCGTCTATTTAGCTGATTGTCTGTCTGCCAGTCAGAGTCAGAGCCAAGCTCGTGTCTTGAACTGCCGCCGCTTTCGGCACCCGATGTCAAAGGAGTCCTTGCTTGTTACGCATTTGCTTTTACTTGTTAGTTGTTTTTGTACTTTCTGTCGTGTGTTCAGCACTTTTTATTGACATATTCATTGGCAAATGCAATAATGTTAGATTTAAATGCTTGACAGCGTTTTGTGCCTCTACGTGGCACAAACTCAGGCTAAATGATAAAGCTGTTGCCTCTTTCCTATTTGAATCCGTGCCAAATTGAATTTGGACTACGTTATATGCGTTTGTCACGGAAATTGCAAACAAAAAACAGCAAAACCAGCACCGTCACATATTATTTAAAGTTCGATTCGATTATGTTGCTTTTACATTTTGTCGATTTTTCATCGTCGTGAGTTGACAAAAGTTCTGTAAATTATTTTGCCATTGCATTTTGCCATCAGCCTTTGACACACTTTGATGTCAGTTGCATGCTAGCAACTAATTTCCAAGCCAAGTCATGCCAAACCCGACCATCGGTGAACGACAGGCGCGCCAGATACTAAAATGCGGGTAAGGTGCTTCAGAAATGTCTTAAGGAGCTCCAGTCAGTGGCTGGAGAGTCGCATCAAGTGGCGCTGATCCGCTCAACCAGGAGAAGTAGCAGCAGTAGCATCGTCATCATCATCCTGTTTCATCATTTTCAGTTTAATGAAAAGTGCAATTTGCTCCGCTCCGCCTTCTTCTTCGCTACACTTCAATTCAAAAGCAAATGTGCAACTCTTGTGCACAAAGACGACGAAAAAGAAGAAGACGACGACAGTAAAGTCGAACTCTGAGCACCCGTCCCAAACGTTACTCGCATTTCGCTTCTGCCGCTCTGCTTTGCTGTGCCCTGGTGTCCCTCTACAGCCACTTTACAATCTTATTGATTTTTGCTTGGCTTTTGCGATTGGCTTTGAGCCTTTTTTCTCGCCATCGTTGGCCTCTTTATGCATTTGCTCCCATAGCAGTAAAGCACAGCAGCCACTTTGATGACATTATTGAGAATTTTTCTTTACTCGTCAACCCGTCCTCATCGTTTGGCGTCGCCTGGTGCCTCAACCAATCTTAATCTACATTTCCTTTATCCCCTGTTACAGTTACAGTGTGCAGCATAATGGAATTACGCTTTTAGCTGGTCTCGGTTTTCTAGCCATCTTACAACTATCAACTCTCGATTCAACTCCATCAATTTGAACCGCTTTTTACAGTAAATTAAATCAATCGATCAAGCCGCCACGCTGACCGGCAAAAACTGAGGCAATCAATTAGTTTTTCATTCACCAACAAACACAAACACAATGGCAATAATTTTAATGAAACACAAATATAAATGAAGTGACGTCCAAACAATGACAGTTCAACGATAGAGGCTTAAATCGAGCTCATCAATCGCCTCCGGAAAATAAGAACAACTGAAAAAGAACAATCAGCTGGTCGGGAATTATTTTCAGCACTCGCCTGATTAGCTTCGCTATCTTCCGGTACATTTTTGCGGCTGGCCACGTGCATGGCATCTCAAGTAGTTGAAGAGAATGGCGCAAATAAATATATCCTAGGGAAATGCAAAATAAGTACGTGAAATATTACCAAAATATAAAGTGTCACGACCAGTTCGATGCCCTATGAATTTTTCTAAGAAGCAAGCTATCTCTTTTAAAAGCTAAGCATTTTTTATTCGTATCTTAGCTTAGCGACAAAATCGAAAAAATGTCTAAAATGAATGACAAATTTTAATGTCAATAGCTGAAGACGTGCGCTCTAACGGGGCGTGGCAAGACAGTGATTTGGATGGGAGATTGGGTGGTTGGACATTTGGTCTTGCTCCTTGTTATGTGGTGGTATCTGCGCCGCTTTCATGTTCATTTTTTTTTAATTTGCCTGAATGTCGTTGCCGGACACACAAACGATTTGTTTTGGTTGGCATCGTGCATTGGTTTCTGGACTGTGGGCTGTGTGTGTGGGGGTAAGCTGTTTGGGGTTTATTTGTATTAATGAAATAGACATTTTTGGGTCATGCTAAAGTGATTTTTCAACGTCCAGCCCGAAGCAGGCGAACCGGCCAGACAAACAGGCGTTTTTTTTCTTTCTCAAAGGTCTCACGTTTCATGTTCCTTATCTCTGCCATTTGGCAATTTTTCTTCTTCTTTTTTTGCCCGTGTTTATTTTTGCTTTGTCTTGCCCTGTCATCTGTTTTCCTGGGCCCTATTTCTTCTTTTGTTGTTGTAATTGTTGTTGTTGTGTTTTTGCCGGCGAATCCTTTTGCTACCACCCGCAACAATGGATAACTTTTTGTAGTGGATGCTGCAGCGTTCGTGGCCTTTCAGCGACACTCGCAGCAAAGTGAAACTAATGGCAGTTAGTTTTGTTAAGTCGATAAAACTGTCAGTGATATGGCAGATTGTGTGGCAGCTGGTGGGATCTTTTTGCCGCTGGCCCACAAGCTTTTTGTCACCTACCAAAAACAGCGTCCACAACGTGCAGCTTTCGCTCAGTGTATGTGTGAAATAGATTTTTCGCAGGCAAGATACATTGGGTTTGAGAAAAAAAAAAGTTAAATGAAACTGCCACAAGCATTAAATTTCTGCCATTATCAGACAAGTCAGCCAAAAAAGCAACTTCATATCCCTGTCTGCATCTTGCATAGTTTCCATGGTTCCAGCAGCCGTGTGCAAATGAAGATGACTGCGAAAGTGTTGCATTTGTCGCTGCATAAAGAATACACTCGGCGCCCACACAAAATATGTGTCTGCTACTAGTATTTCTCCTTCTGCTTGTGGCATAAGTGTCGTCTACATCTGGGCGTGGCTGCTGGTGCTGCTGGGCATGATGCTTGCTGGCTAAAAGTGAGTGGCATTTTATGTTCATTTGGCTCGACTTCTGCATTGCAAAGCATTGTGTTTTATGTTCTTGCCTATGCAAAAATGCACACTCGCACTTTGGTAAGAAGCAGCAAAGGTTTTCGTGTTGGCAGCTATAATGTTGACATATTTGGTTGACATGGTGCACATTTTTCTTTACAAATGACTTGCCATGTCTTCATCATCATCATCATCATCAGTGTTGAACTGCTGAGCTTTCAGCTTATTACTTTTTGTGTGCACACCACACACATGGCGTATGGGGGATGTGTGCATTCATTTATTGTACCACTCACAAATCTCCGACTCTGCTTCCAACAGCTAGTACTAACAGGTAGCTGAATTAATTATCACATATCACAGCTGGCACACGTATCCTAAATCAAAGCATTTAACGCCCCTAATCCGCTTAATGCATAGGTTTCTCTCTCCCTCTTTACCTTAAACCCGACTCCGCACGGCAGATTGTTGGGCTTTCTATGCAAGTGCACTTCGTGTGGAGGATGTGGAGTGTGCAGCGTATTTTGCAAATTAAAATGAAAATCCTTGGCTCCAACGACCGCAGCACAAAATAAAATGTAGAAAAAAACGGCTCACGTCACACACAGAAGTGGAAAAATAAAGGAAAAGGGTATGAGCAAAAAGGAAGCTTAAAACCCCATAGCGCGGATTAAAGGGACAAGTTGGTCGAGGGTGGTTGCGACAAGCGAAAGCGACAGGCGGTGGCAGGTTTTACTGTGATTGGCAGCAGCCATCAAGCAAGTTAATTGCCCACAATTTAGAGAAGTGCACTATGTGAAGCGGGTGAACCGGTATGTCCAGTTTCCAGTATCGCCCTTTATAACAGGGCACCACAATACTTCTGAAGCTGCCGCGCACTTTCGTCGCGGGCAACGCTCATCAATTGAATTGAGGTTGTACCCTCCATTCCCACCATTCTCCAGCAGCTCATCTTACTGTACGTGGCAGCTAAATCTCGACCATTTGTGGCACGGTCAAAAAGTCGAGCAGGGTCAGTATTGCTGTTACGAGGCCTCCGTTGTTTCACTTTCTCTCTTTTTGTGTGTGAGGCCATTATCGTATATGGTGCGTTATTATCTTTTGCTGCCTGTCAACATTGAAAATTATATGCTAGCCAACCGCAAATACACGCCTCCGTTAAAGAACCCTCGTCGCTGCTATTGTGCTTGCTATTTTTCATGCTTTTCCTGCAAGTCGCATTCATTACGTGAGTTGCGTTGGCGACGACCGACAAGCATTCACATTCTCATCCGCATCCACTTGCCATTAGCACATTTAATTCTCTTGTTGCTGTTGTTGTTGTTGTTGTCTACCATCGTTCAGCTTGTGGTTGCCTTTTTTTTTGGCAGATAAATCAAGTATTTTTTACAAATTGTTGTCATCATGTTGACGTTTGCGACATCTTTATCGGCATCGTGTTCTAAGAACCGTTCTAAGCCCATGCAAAATAGACCCTAAAAAATGTCTGTGCACGTGTGTGTATGTGTTGTCCTTGTTCATGTGATTGGTGAGCAAAAGGGAGCGTAGGAACAATATACATAGAAAGAGGGTCAGCTTAAAGAGCCACAACACAAACTAACTCAAAGCCACAAACGAGCTAAAATCTTAAGGGTCTTAATTTCTACTTTCTGACTATAATTATTTGTAAGTGGATACAAATCAAACAAAACAAAAACCGCAAAAGTTAGGGGCTTAGACCCCTGAACCCCTTAACTAACTTGGCCATCAAGCCAAAATCTTAATGCTGAAACTTTTATAAGAAATTCAAGACTTCCGCTTGCTGTTAGTGACTTTGTAACTGTAACTGTGACGGCGACTGGCGTTGGTTTCCTTTCGCGGACGCAAATTAAAAAAAATAAATAACAAAAAAAAAGAGAAGAGAGAAAATCATGCCAAGCGAAGCAAAGCAACAACATGAAACTAATGCCGAAAAAGAAAAGAAGGCAAGCTGTAAATGAGAAATTACATTTTATTTTTATTTATGTATTTGAATTTGCCATAAAGCTCAACTCAACATCATAAGCACGAGACCAACATCATGATTGTCGACGTTGTGCAAATGACTTCCGTTTCCGCTTAAGATGCAGCCACGCACACAAATATGTACACATATACATATTTAGACTGTGGGGCATCAGCATGCAGTGCGCGTCATTTGTTTGGTTGTTCGTTGTGTTATTTTTATTGTTCGTGTTGTTTTGGGTTTTATGCTTTTGTTGCCCATTACCATCTGCGTCTACACACATTTGCTGTCCATTTTGACAGGGAAAAATTGCATCGAGTATAATGTAAATCGTGTCATTTGTCAAAGGCAGCTGTTTCCCAGCTGTCAGAGCAACAACAACAGCCTAATGACAATTGGCATGTCTTGACAATCATTTATATAATTCTTCTCTGTGTGTCTGTGTGTGTATATATATATATATATATTAGTGTATATTTATATAAATGCCTACGCACATTGCTCATACACCGTGTAGACAAAATAGATTTAATGAGTCTTTGCAAAAGTAATTTGAGAAATTTTCGAAGGCGTTGCGTTGCTTAGAGCAACAAGACTCTGTGTTAGTCTGTGTCGGCGTGAATAATTCAATAAACTTACTTTTATAGAGATTAATTAAATATTTCTGTCTTATTTGACGCAATTTATGCAATGCATCTAGCGACTTGACCGGGAGAGAGAAGTCGATGCTGTGAGTCTTGGCGAAGGGGCTAAGAAAAATGAACAAAGTTTTAGCGCTGAACATTCGCTATCCGTCTGTGTGTGTGTGTGTGTGTGTGTGAGCAGTGCTGCTAAAACTTTTATTAATTACAAAAGATACATATAAATATTAGTGGCGAAAGCAGTTGCAAAAGTAGCTGGCTTCGCTTTAGTCCTTCTTGTTTATTTGCAAGAAAGCCACTCGACGAGTTACTAACTTAGTTTCTTGTTTCCTGCTTGGGATTTTCTTTTTTTGCAGTGTGTCCGGGGAAAGTTGACGAGCTCTGGGGACGACAAACAACAACAGCAAACGTGGATTAAAATGGCTTAAAGCAGACGGCAGCCGTGGGAAGCTAGCCACGAACAAGGATATGCGCTATAATATGCGCTACTAGCAATAAGGTATAAGGTAAGTTGGATTTGTGGCGAGAGAAACAGAGAGAGTGCCGCGTGTAGATGGGAAATAATGCAACTTAATGCGCTTGTGTACATGGACATAATGTATAATTAATATGGCTCGACATGCACATTTGCCAGTGTGGGCCAACCTGTTGCATTTCTCAGTCAGCTTACACCTGCTCTTTGAACCTGTCACCGCCACCCGCTTTTCACTTTAGCTCATTGAAAAGTGGCATAACGAGCACTCGTGGAACGGCTTAAAAGTGCTTACAAATTGCTACATGACTATGTCTGTGTTGAAAGGTCGAGCGCGGGCTTTGGGGGTAGATTGCTGCTGCTTTCATCAACACTTTAGGGCAGCAGTTGAAAAGAGCTGAAAACTGAAACTGCAATTGAAGCGCTTTTCAACACACACTCTCACACACATATACACACAAAAAACCTGAACGCTGTTACAAAAAATGTATATAAAACAAGATGAAGAAGAGCAAGGCTTTTTAATGAGTCAAGTGGCCAACACGTCGTTGTACCTCTGCACCACTTCTCTCCTTTCATCTCTCTCTTTGTGTGTGTGTGTGTGTGTGCTTGTTTGTTTGTGTAATGACTCGTATTTGGAAGGCTTTTATGCTAGCGTATTCGAACGAAATAAACCGTTTGCGTTTGAAGTTCTGTTAGGTGGGCGCCATGCCAACAATTTTTCTGTTTTCAGTTGCCAGTTTGCATTTGCTTTTATAATTGCATGCAACTCTTAATGAGCCAAGCGCCATGCAAATTGTACAGAGCGCCAGCCAGTCACCCACCAATACAGTTAAAGACTTACTCAACTTGTATTTATAGTATGTATATGTGTGTGGTGCAAATCAGCCTTTTAAACAACTTTGCCACCACTTGAAGTTGAAGTTGGCATGAGCTCGGTTTGAGGTTGGTTAGTTGGTCGGTTCGTTTTGGTTCGTTCGTTCGTTCGTTGGTTCATTCGCTGGGAAAACAGCTGCCAAAAACGGTGCAAAAAGTTAAGCTACGGCCAAATGGATTTGCTCGTAAGCGAAATAAAACCACGCAACGAAACGAAATGAGTAAATTGCGGTTTCAAGTTCGCAACTTTGGCAACTGTTCACACCCCTCAGCAACAGCATACTCGACAAGCGCCACACGACCACACACCAACACACATACACAGCTTTACTCCCGCTTCCCTATCGCTTGTTATCCCGGCAATGCGTTACTCTTTACCATTTTTTGCAATTTGACCCAAAAAACCACTTTGGTTGTTAAAATTTTTAACACATGCTGCATACTTTGGGGGGTTGCTGTTGCTATTTCCATTGCTGTTGCTATTGCTATTGCTGTTGGTGATGCTTGTTCTGCTTGGATACGTGGCTTAAACATTTGATTGACTTTTGCGCACGGACACAATAACAGCGCCAAAATCATTTTCGCTTTTAATGGCAGCAAGCATTCGCCATGCCACAATGGGCAACAATTTCAATTGCTTTAAAGAGCGTTTCTATAAAATATTGCGTATACGCCCCGCTGTGTGCCACCCACAAAAACGCAAGCACAAACACACACCACGCTCACACACACATCGTATAAATTCTTATTTGAAAACAAATTTTACTACATGTAATTGAGAGTGTTTCTGTGAGCGTGTGTGTGTGCTTATATATATGTACGTCTGTGTGTGTGCTGTTCTGTCTTGATATCGATAACAAATGCCACAAATTGAATTTAAATCATACATTACATATAGACATACGTTTGTGTATAGCTAAGGCACATAGCAGTACAATCATGGGCTTTGGCCTGCTTGTGTTGTCGTTACTGGCTGCTTTGGATCGTTGGGCGCCATGTTCGCTTGTTTTATTTATGGCGGCAACAACAACAACAACAACAACTACCCCAGACATCGGCCTAGCCGCACAGCAACAGACGAGCAACCAACGCCTTCGCTTTTGCCCTATACCCAAAAAGGGTTTCATAATTCGTTTGTGCAGCTGGCAACAAATTCAAGAGAATAACTCAAGATATGTAAATTTTATAAACTTGTTATGTTTTATGTTATTGCGTTGCTTACTAACCGTTTTCAATTATTTGAGGCCGATTTTGGTTAGTCTTAAGTGAGATACAGGCTGTAAAAACATTGATTTCCATAGAAATGGGACTTTAACAGAAAAAATCTTGAGTTGCTATAAAAAAAAGTTCAAAGGATTAACAAGCAACCTGTCTTATCTATTTAATTTTAAAAGAGCCACTTTAATATATATTTCAGAAGAAGTAATGTTATTTTTATAATTTTTATACTTTCATGCATGCATAAACTATATTTCATTGAAAGAGCATTAAAACCGTCTTTATAGTTGCGAACAGTCATCATCGTCGTTTTGCTTGCCTTGTTTTGAGATTTCCGTTTTATGCATTCAGTGCACACGTTTGCAAGAGACAAGCCAGCCAATCTGCCTGCTGCCGGCGCGTATGCTCCCGCCAGTCAGTCCCTGCCACTGCCACTGCGACTACCACTACCACTGCAACCAGTACCCAAATCTTAATTGTCTGCTGTGCAGTGCGGTGGCATGCAATAAATTTATGCATTGCATTTGGATTTTGGAGCATTGCATTTGCCAGCGGGTAGAAGCCAGAAGGCTAAGACTTGAGGCCTATCAGAATGTGCGACTTCTGCTGCTGGGTATAAAAGCCATAAATAAATGTTTGATAAGCAGTAAAATGGGCATACCATTTATTTGCACACAATTTGTTTAAGCAATATTTGTTTAAAAACTTGCAGACACTTTAAAACCATTAACTGTTGAATGCACAATGTTTTTAATTAAAAGTATGACAAACGAGGAAAATAATAAAACGAATCATTTGATGCATGATAAGCTCATTTATGTTGAAATACGCTTAGGGCTAGAAAAATTAACATGAAAAACGATATTATGAGTTTCATATGAAAACAACAAATATTAATTTACGAAAGCATGTTTAAGATGCTTCTGATTTTTTCGTAGAAAATTCAATGATGCTCGTTTTATGAAAGACAGCTGTAACAGCTGCTTCGACTGAATTTAAATAAAAAAAGCTACATTTTTGCTTTGATAATAATATTCAGAGAATGCTTGTTCTTTTTTGCATTCATATTTGCCAAGCAAAGCTTTTCACTTTTCAACTTCTTTTGACACTAAACTTTATTTAGTTTAACAAATTTTTGACGAGTTATCGGGTTACACATTTGCCTTAGAAACCATAAGGATATTTATTTTTTCTTTGCTAATGCAGGCAAGCACACACACACACACACACGCATATACTCAAATTCACTTTTATGACTACTCAATAAAATGCCAATTTCAAGATTATGCTGAAATATGCTCAATATGAATTGGACAGACTGAAAATCCATTTGAAGTGTAAATAAGCGTCTAGAAACTTATGGCTAAAGCCAATACAGTCAAAAGCATTCTCGCTACACGGCCGCACGTCGAGTTGGCGCTACCAAAGACTCTCTTTCCGGCAGATGCAGTCTATGTCCTGTGCTGTCCTTTCCTGGCATCCTACTGCGCTGCGTGGCTCCGGGCGTACGTGCTGGACGCAAGTGGAACGTGTCGCACGTGCGTGCCGAAGGCTAGAGACAGTTTCAGGTCTTAGTCGGACTTGCATTTCATATTGACGTTAAAATATCTTGCAAATACAACCAGCAGCAACGAAGAATAAAAGAGCTGAAAAATGGTACGACAAATAAGAAGATTGTAACGGCAATCGCAAGCATTGAAGCGAGTTATTTCACTCATACACTTACACTTATTCAGAGGGAACACCTACTACATCATGTCTAGGACGTATGTATATATATATATGGGCATTGTTGTTTCCTCCGTCTGCTGCTGCTGCTGCACGCGTTGCACGATTTTGCAAATAAATACAAATAACTTTGATTTTCCAACAGTTTCCCATTGGGAGAAGGCATGGCAAGGCAACCAGCAAACACACACACACATTTACACAACCATACACATGCAATGTGACGTTCAACAGAAGAAGCATTCAAATTAAACTTTATTTTCCTGCCTGACATTTTCTGTTGCATACCTTAGGGCGTCACTGGCTGAAATTGCAGATTGCAGGCTTGATCACATTGCCAACGCTCGGGCTTGCATATGGATATTTGTATAAAAAGAGAGGTTTGGGGGGAGAGGGCAACCAGACAAACACACGAACGTGCTGGGCATGCAATAAAGCAGCTTTTTTGTGGGATTTCTTGCTTTGATAGCAAACTAACGTCACAATATGCTACAACACTTGCCATTGGAGCTTGTTGAGCGAGCGACACCAAAGCGCAGAGTCAATATAAAATGCCCAAAAGCGGTGCAATAGCTTACACTTGTAGCCTACTCGCCCCTACACCGCTTGGAGATTTTGCAAAGTAGCAAAAAACAAAGAAGAAGGATTGCAGACTAAGCCACAAAGACAACTAAAATCATTTTAAGCATGCGCATCACAATTATGTAAAATGGCATCTAATTGAGGCAACAACTAACAAGAGTTTGCCTCAGCATAGCTTGTTGCAGTAACAGCTATAAAATCAGCCTTTTGTTACAGTGCACGCGTGTTTGTGTCTTGCTTTTTAATTTTGCTTTAGCCTTCGCTTTTGTTTGTAATGTGAAAATAATCCAGACGAACCAATTCTAAGTATTAACAACAAGAATAACAACACAGATCAGCAGGAGCAGAAACTCGAACATCCTGTCAAGGTTAAGAGAGGAAAAAGTAACTGCCGGTTGCTAACTTTTCATGTGTGAGTGTGTGTGTGTGTGTGTATGTATAAGATGAGGATTGTGTGTATAGTTGCTGTTTTATTCATACACTTTACGCTTTGTGGAGCTGGATGGGGCTTCAAGGGTTGCTAGAAATTTTATTTTTATGTGCACGAGGGCGAATATCGGCTGTGGGCGGCATGAATTAAGTTACGGCACTTAATGATGTTGCTTAGCAAATTGGAGCAACTAAACACAAACATAATTGAAACAATTTTCTCATTATAATGACGGTGATGTTGATGTTGATGAGGGCAAAAACTGCGGCAGCCCAAAAGCAAATGAAAAACCTGAACGGGGGGCTAAAAGGTGTAGCGTGCAGCAGGTGCGCTCGACGCAAGTTGTTTGGCTTTGTCTGCAGAACCTGACAAGGCAGCAGGTAAACAATGCCGGCTGTTGCCACGCCCCAACAGCCCTACCAAACGCCCACGTCAAGTAAATATGCGTCGCTTTAGTGTTTCTCTGTGTGTGTGTGTGTAAATAAGATGAAGTACCTGGGCTGGAGGCCACGCCAACGGAAGTCATAGCAAAAGTTAGGCGCGCTTCTTTTGCGAATATTGCAAATAAAATGCATAAAATGAAAAAGTCAGACAGAGACTTAGGAAATTGTAGACGCAGCTGCTCGCTGCTCGACCGGGGGTCCCTAACAGGAAGTGCATGCAAAAGCCGCTTCGCTCTGAGAGTACGGAGAGCGTTGCAAAGGCAACGGCGGAAGTTGTAACAAGTTAATGGCAGTTTTCAACAAGCAGCCGACGACTGTCAACTTGTAAAGTGCGGCAAGTGCAGCAACAACAGCAGCAAGAAGCAACAACAACTTCATTTAGCTACAGCCTAAAGTGTATTGAAGTTGGCACTTAAGTAGCAGTCAAAGTAGCTGTTAACGTGGCCTAATAAAGTTACTCTCTGCTCAGATTAAATTTACCAAAAAGCAGCACGTTGCACGCGCCGTATGCGTGTTGTCTGCTGGGAAACCAAACGGCTGCTGCCCCTTTTTTGTGTGTGGGTAATGCCTTTGTCTTGGCCATCAGAGAACAAAACGACGACGATAATGTCAACAACAGCAAAGTCGTTTATATTAAATATTTTGTTTTGTTATTGTATTTATGTTGGGACCACCATTAGCAGCTCAATTTACACAGTCAAGTCGTCACTTTGGGCCAAGCTTTTTAGTCCACAGCATGTGCATGGCAATACACAATATTTGGCATTTTGTCTTTTGCTTTTTGGCTCCAACACGCTTTACCCTCTCTCTCTCATTCCCTCTCTCGTTCTGTAGATGTATTTCCGGTGCTAAAAGCTGCCGGAGTCAAGTGTCTTCTCTAATGGACCAACAACTGCAATTCGATATGCTCCCCAGTGAATTCTCTTCACACGCTTCATACATTCGTTCAAGGCAAACATCAATTCCTTCACCCCCCCTCTACAAAATAATAAAACAAAAACAAAATCACAAAGCTTATTAAAAGGCCGGATAGAGAAGGCTGTGGCGGAGTCTGAAGCTGAGACTGTTTCTACTTTGTATGATTACCAGATATCACCGGAAATGACGAGTAAATGAGAAACAATTTTGAGCTCTGCAAATTAATAACAGCAGCCCCCATACTCAGTTTTGCGTTTGTACATACATAGTATATGTATTTTCTTTGTGTTGTTTTTTTTTCATACCAGCACAAACCAGTATCATGTATGTGTGTGTGTGTGGGTGTAGGACTGTTAGGCTAATGCCTGCAGGTTGATGTACGTGCTGCGGCATTTTTATTAGGCTCAAACTTTTTACGAGCAGCAGCGCTTCAATGTTGTAGGTGGCACCAAGTTGACGAAGGGATGAAGTTGAAGAAGTTTATTTCAATGGTCATAAAAGTAACAGCGCCAGTTGCGTATTTAATACTCTTAAAGCAAAGGTTGAGCTATTTAATAGACTAATAGAATATTTAAACTTTCAACATTTGTTAGTTGACTTTAAGTTTAAATAAATTTGTCGCACTCAGTTATAATTTATTACTTTCATTTAGCTTTGTTAATGTTTATTAATTACTTTATAGATTTCCTCTAGCTACGCTGTTGTCGATAACATAGAAAATAATTAAATTCTGCCATTTATTTTTAATTGTTTTCAATGAATTAAACTTTTAATACAGTTATATAATTAATACCATGTCACATATGTTTTCTATTCCAATTTACAAAAGAGAAAAACAAACACTTTTCTCTGTATTTTTTCACATCTCTTTTGTACACGTTTCATTCGCACACATTCCGCACAACTGGAAGTTAGGATTACCTTTTGTATTATTTAATTAGTAAGTGCCGACGGCAGTATCCAGTGACTGCTCCCCAGTTACCAGTGCTCAGCGAGCCCCCGCTTGGCTCGTATCAGTGTTATTAGTACTACAGGCATTTTATTGGCCGCTGCGTGACTGAAAAATGTCGCTCAATTAAAATGGAAACACTTAAAATTCAACATTTAATTTCGTGCGTTAAAATAATGCCAACCACCTAATTAAATTATGTTAATTATTTCTGCAAGTCTATTAACAACACAGCCAGCAAACAAATAAGGACGGAGAGACACGTAGAGCCGAGCTTTTCCCATGCCATAATTTTGTTGTTGTTGTTGTTTTTGGATGTTGTTACTGTTGGCTTTATTGTTGGTCGGTTTTGGCTTTGGCGTAGCTTGGATTGGGCCGAAAGGCAAACATCAAATAACTTTCAATCAATTCCAATTAACAACTCCCATAAAAGCAGCTCAAAACAGATCCACAAAGTGCACACAAGAATGGCAGGACAATTTAATTTAAAATTTAATGGCAACGTCCAAACGGACAACTGGGCGAAAGCAGCAGCAGCACAAATACCATTTTGATGTTCTTATCAAAGGCAACCCTTGCAAGCGCAAAATAACCGCAAAAAGAAAAAAAACCAAGCAAAAGTACCAAAGAGAAGTGGTCAAAGGAGCACCAGAAGAAAACGTTGCTGAACAGCTAAGGATATTGTAATAACAGTGGCCTGACACGCAACGGACTTCGACATGGGCCAAGGACTCCAGGACAGCCCAAACACACACCCGCTAGTATTCTATAAGTATCATCAAGTCTAAGTTGAATGCAGCATGGCTAAGGAAACAAAAAAATAAAAATAAAACGGCAGCAAACGCGTCGATGGAATGCAGTTTTACAGTTAGGCAACAATGGGCAACATGGTTTGAAGCCACAATAAAAGACACAAGACGCTTGGCCACAAGACAGACAGCTCTCGGGCGAAATAAAACAGCAGACACGCCAACGCTCGCGAACGAACTGGCAGCAGGAGAAAAGTACCCATCCATGGACGACTTTGAGGCGAGGACATATGCGAAGGCAAGTTCATTTTGCACACTCGCTGTGCAAAAATTTAATCAAGAAGTGCAGCAAGAGGCAACCCACAAACCCCCACGAACACACACAGCACTAAGCCACCACCCAAAATTGCCAACACTCTTGCCACGCGCTAACAAAAGTTGTCTTGGCCAGCAACACGCGCCAGCCCCTTGCGTGTAATGCGAGATTCGTTCAACATTTACAATGATTTTGTGATTCTTCCGACACTTTATGGCCAGCCAAGATGACAGCTACCCCTCGACCACTCGCGGGAGTGAGGAGGCGCCCGCTCCTAGAACACCATGCCCTGGTAAGTTGTGTTTTTATGCGACGGAGTATAACGGAGTGAAATACTTTAAGCAAACATCCGAATAGCCATGGACCTCCTCATTGCTGTATTGAGTTCCAGTTCCGTAAAGTTCACTTTGCACAAAAAAAAAAATAAAAAACACAATCTAAAATTCTAAAAAGGGTATTAGAAAACTGACAATGGTGCAGCTGACGCTGTTGAGTTGCCATGTGATATCATCGACGGCAAAAACTTAAACAGCCGGCAAGGATTCCCAGCAGCTGAAAGCTTTTTGCCATGGCCCATAAAAACGCTGAAAGCGTACAAATATTTGGTTAATTCGATTTTTAGCTATGATTGTCCAAACGCAATTCTTGTTGATTTCAATAACTCAAGGGTTGCATCTGGGCATCGCGGCTCGAAATGAGAATACAACACAAAAACCAAAAGCAAAACACATTGTGTATTCAATTAAGTCAAATATTCAATTTAAATAAAACATGATTAAATTATTTGTTAATTAACATGTATTGTGAAAGAAAAAATGTGAATAACAATTAAGCGTGGCAAGCGTAAAACCAACATAAGTTTCAAGTTTCAAATTGAATTTAAAATGTAGAAAGTTCTTTTATGTACATTTTAATCAAAGGACTAGCACAAATTGAAATAGCATCGCCTGGACAACAGCATTTTGATGTGATGTTGACATTAAAATGGCAAAAATCATTTTAATTGTATAAAAATTGCAAGAAAATGTATGAAAATCTATGTACAATGAAGTCAAATATGTACAATGTTTTAATTGTATACAAAATTTAACAAATACTTTATCTTAAAAGCTAACTTTATATTTAATTATTTTTCAAAGCTTTTATGCACGGAACAAAGTAAAGTAAGTGGGTCCAAAGAGATGCAGCTAATTAGCAGGTGATAAGTAATTAGCATTATTAAATGAGAGCTGTGCTAGGTTGTATCATGGGAATAGCTTTCCCTTTGGACCTAAAAATCTAGGGGGCGGCAGCGTGCAGCAGCGCCTGAAGTGCAAAGTTTTTAGTTTTGCGAGCGAAAATAATATTTACAATTTTTCTCATGTACTTAGTTTTGCAACAAGAGGACGATGGGGAGTGCGCAAAGCGATTGGGTAAGTTGAATGTATTATTTTTGCCTTTTTTGATTATATAAAACAAGAAACCGCCCACATAGCAACAGGACTGGAGGCATTCAGGAGCAACCGAAGCAACAGAAACAGCAGAAACAGCAGAAACAGCAACAGCAAATGGAAATGCAATATCAACTTCTTGCATAGAAAAGCTATTTGCAGCAAATATTTGCCGAGCATATTTATTCGCCTTCCGCCAGCCACTTTTGACAAATTATGACTTTGCTATTTCTTGTTTTTCACCCTAAAGGTTTCTGTCTCAGTGTTGTAGTATATGTAAGTGTGTATGTATGGTATGTGTTTTTATTTTCTCACAAACTACAGCAGTAAGTTGCCATGACAGCGCTGCCACATTATACAACAAGTGCTTGAAATAATAAAGTTAACAGCACTTTAATAGTTAGCTTGTCTCGCCCAAAGCACCGGTGGCAAGTGGCAGCCGCCCACAAAGATTGGGACTTGGGATACGAATTGGAAATACGGCTAAGTGGGGGCAGCATTAATAAAGAGAAATAGAGAGAGAGAGAGAGAGAGAGAGAGATATATAGGGAGAGCCACAAGCGAATGAAACAGCAACGGCAACATGTTGCCCAGCAACGGGCATAAATGAGGGGCTAATCCCATTTAGCAGCACAACTTGAGCAATAAAACTGATTTTATACCCTCTCTGGTACATAGTATAATAATAGTACTAGTCTATAGCAGCACTGAAACATTCCTGGCATGCTCGTTGGCAAAGGCAGCAAGGCAGCATCAAGAGTCAGATAAATTTCTCTACTTTGATTTTGCGCTTAATAAAAGTCAAATTTAAATTCGGCTGACTACGCACGAACACGAGCGTAGGTTCATACTTCTGGCCCCTACCCCGCTACCTATTCCGCCTGCTTCATGTGTGGCGCATGCTGCTTTGAACAACAATGGGGCAAAGCAGCAGCAGCAGCAGCAGCATTTTTTATTGCCAGGCGATGACACGACTTCGTAGCTGGCAACACAGCTTAGGAATGTAATAAACTTAAAGCGCCCCGGACTTGGACTTTTATGGCGAATACATAAAAGGAAATCACAGGCGATGTAAACAGCCAACCAGATATTCCAGCAGCTAGCTTCTTCTTTTTCTGCTGAAGAAGCCAAAGAGTGTCCAATGCAGCTCTTTGAGCTGGCGGTGTGGAGCAGAACTAATGAGCTCAGTGCTTGGCATGTGGGGTGTATGCTTAATATCAGCACCATTTGTGTTGCCTCAAAGCGCTTATATAAATTTTGTCGTTGGTAAGAGGCACCTTGTGCGTCAAGCGGAAACTTGTGCATAATTCAATTAACCAGAAACATGCAGTTGAAAACTTTGCAGGCGACAAGGCCAACGAGCAAAGTGGAACGATTCAAAAGCGTAACCCGAAAAGCGTCCCACAAATTGGGGACTGGAGGTGGTATGGTACTGCAAATGCTACGCCGAATTGGACAACTCTCCAATGGAATTGCGCAAAAATATTTCTAATTATTTCAGAGCTTGGCAACGAACCCAAAGCAGTGTCCTCGTCCTCGTCCTCGTCCTCGTTTTCGTCCTGCAGCTTGTTTCTTCTTCTGGTTGCTTAGTCAACTATGCATGTATATCAGAAGTATGAAATGCAATAACGTAATGAGTAATTGCGCAAAAGTAATAAAGGACACGAAGCGCCATTACGCAAAAAAAAAAGCAGCATGCAATCTGGTAAGGATAACAAGGATACCAGCCACCCGACCAACCAGCCATCCAGCCGACAGGAGCAATTATGGATGCGGTATGCTGGCGAAAAATGGCAACAGCACAAAAGTTGTCAACAGCAGGCAAGCAGCAACAAGCAACCCACAACTAGCAGCAGCAACTTAAACAAAGGGCAGCTCGTGGTTGCCGGCAGCAACGGCATTGTGGGCGTGGCATGGTGGCGTACGTGCAACGTGGCAGCATAAAGTTGAAGCTCAGCTCACGCGTTGCTGCCGCGTGACTCCAAATGAGGGCCGAGCTGGACTGGACCCGACTGGATGACCAAGGATTTGGCTTTTGGCTCTAGGTCTAGCTTTGGGCTGTGTGTGCGCCTCGTGCCATCGTCCAAAAAGGATATTAATTTCCCAAAGGTGCCATTTCAGCCAGCGAAAATCACGCAAAATGCGACAGGGCCAAGGGAAAGAGGATGCGAAAGAGAGCGCGACAGACACAGCACAGCTTAAAAGTAACAATAGCAACAACAAAAACAACACCACAAAATAATAATAAAAATAAAACTCACGCACACACAAATTAAAAACTTTCAATAGCAACAATATTCATTTAAAAATTCATCGCCATGCGCTGGGACTGCGACAATGGGACCCAAAACGTGGCATGGTTGTAAGTGTGGGCAATGTGTGGGTGTGGCTGCTGCTGCGACTGTTGCTGCTGTTGATGGCCATTGAAGCGGCAAACAAAAGTGACAAACAGATTTATTAAAACTGTAAATCTGCAATTTACAACTAGTTTGTCCAAGAGTAAACAACAAAGTCCAATAGATACAATTTAAAACGGAAATTTAGTGACGATTGTGATTGACTATGAAGTACCCTAAGTTCTAAATGAATGAATGCATACGGGTAATAAATATATTAAAAATGTATATAGTTGTTTAATTGGAAGGTACATCAAAGTTCGTTTCTATTTTTATCATAATTTAATCGATTGCAAGAATTTCCAGCCAAAACACCCTTTCTTGTGCGCATTGGCACGAGCTAAAACAAAAGTTGTTAGCCGCTTTTTGGGGGCGTGCTGCAATTAAAACTATTTTGGCTAGAACAATATCGACGCTGTTGCTATCGCTATGGCAGTTGTTACTACTAGTTTTTGTTGTTGTTGCTGGCGCTACATGTTGATGGCTGCCAACATTTCATTAGAACGCCGACAGGGTTGGTCCCGAGGTCAAACCACAGCATGCAACGCTCAAGCGGTTGGTGCTACAAGAGAGGAAGCAGCAGTGAATAGACAAGACAAAAGCTGATTACTTGCTGCAATGGCTGACAGGACATGGCAGCCAAATGGCAGGAGAATGCACGACAGAGAGGGGCACTGGGTTAGCGCCGGGCTTAGTCTTGGACTTGGGCGTTGTTTCGCGCTTGATTCAGTACGGCTTTTATTGCTTGTTTGTTGTTGATTTTGCGAGCGTTGCGAAATAACAAAGCACGTCCTTTTAGCTAGGGATAAGCCCCAGTATATACCATAGTGTCATGCAATGAGAACGAGGTTAGCTAAACATAGCAGCTGTTGCCAGCAGGAGCGAAACAAAAATAATAAAAAGACCAAATGCACTTAAACATCTGCAGCAGCTGGCCATAAGAAATGTAAATCTATTGCCCAAGGTCTAACACGAAACTTAAAACATTTATATGTTTATATATATATATATGTATATATAATCTTTAGCGTGGCTTTGGCTTTGGTTTTGCACTGCACAGCTCCTGCATGCCATAGCCTGCTGGCGGTGGGTCAATTAACAGAGTAGTTGGTCCTGAACTTGGCTCACTGGCAAAGCGACCGTTGCAAGGTCCACTCGGTGGCATAATCCCATTTTTCAGCTGGCACAAAATTTCCTCTAGTTTCTTAACATCCAGATCCTCATATAGATCATCATTGACACTTAGAACGGGTCCATTGACGCAGGCGCCCATGCAGTATGTGCTTTGCAGCGTGAACTCCATGTCTTCTGAAGTATCACCATTCTTTAAATTTAACACCTCCTCGCATTTATTCAGGATTTGACAACATCCGCGCAGCTGACAAGGCGTTGTCGTGCAAACTTTTATATGAAACTTGCCCACCGGACGCAGATTGAACATGGTGTAGAAGTTGGCTACCTCCCAGACAGCATATGGCTCTACCTTAACCATAGAGGCAACAGCCTCAATGGCTGTTATCGGCAGCCAGCCATGTTGGCGTTGAGCAATGTCCAACAGGGGCAACAAAGCGCCACGCAGCTCCTTCTCTGGATAAGTGGATAGCAACTCCTGGGCGCGACACTTGTTCTCCTCGGTAAACTCAAACTTTACCTTGTCATTTAACTTGTCCTTGTTAGCCTTGGGAGCCTTGGATCCAAAAAAGGAACGACTCAGAGCTTGGCATGGCAGCTGTATCAAACGGTTTAAATTGACGTACATCGTGAAATATATTTGTGTGTGTAAATTGTATATTGTTTTTTTTTTTTTGTTTTTTGTGAAACTTTTGTGTTGCCAGGTGAATGTGAAACTGATGAATATGAAACCGAGAAAAAGTTGCGTCGCCTGCCTTGCCAGTAGTTTTATATTTCAATTTGATATTGAAACTGTCGGCGCTTTGTTCCCATTACGTTCGCCTGTGTGGCAAGAGCGCAATCAAATTAGCGAAACGCCATTGGAGCAGGCAAAGAGGAGGAAAGAAGAGATGCCTGACAGCCAGCCAGCCAGCCTGCGTGCCTACCACCAGCCTGTAAAAATCTACCATGGTAACAACAATTGTCATTCGATGCGTCTGGAGCCAATAACTAACTGGCACAATATGTCAATCAGTACCCGATCGACTATGACTGCGAGGCTGAAAATTGCTCAAATTGTTCAAATTGCATGCCCCGCCTAATTGGCAATATAGAGGGCCAAAGCACAAGGGAGCTATGTATATGAAGGCCAGATGGAGCACATCCTCCCTCTTTTTCTCTCTCTCTATCTTTCTCTCTCTCTTTTCCGGATTCCTTTTTTTAATGGGACGGCGCGTGTCGCAGTCAATCACTTTGATGGGGGCGCCACTGTTATCAACACCTGTCCTGTGCTCTTCCGCTTCCCATTAGCTACATTCCTGAATTTTTACAGCTATTAACGTGTCCTTCCTGCCCACATCTCCGCTTTGCCAGTCATCCACATTGGCCATAAAGCAAAATGCCGTAAAATGTGTAATTCAGCAAAGTGTCTAATAAAAGTTTGCCATAAGCGATAATCGATAAAGGTTGTTCAAAATGCCTTTCATTACAGATCACAGGGGCTAAAAGACATAAACGAAAACAATTGAAAACTTCAATGCCCCAATTAACTTTAAACTACAGAAAACATTAAACTTAACAAGCTGCCGAACAATGCTTTATTGCTTAATAAAATGCTTTAGTTCAGTTGAAGTTTGAGTAAAAACTTTGTATTTCTAGATAGTTACCAAAACAATTAATTTTAAGCTATCATATTGCCAAACATTATTTAACCGCACGTTTATGTAAAATATCTTTTTCTGAAAAGTCTTGATAAACCGATTAAAAAATCTCTTGCCAACATGCTTCGTATTTCATAAATCGTTTAATATTACTTTTGATTGAGTATCAGTTTTCAAAAAAACTTTGTTCAAACTGCAATCTATACACAAAACTTAATGGAATTACATGTGTCTGGGAAAACTCTTGAGCATTTATGTGTGTGTGTATGTGCATGTTACTAATAACAATACTAAGTGCATTGCAAACATTCGTCTCTCCTACTCCCCCTTAAATAGGCTGACCTCAGAGCCGGCAGGCAACTGCAACAACTTCAATTGGCCACTAAGCACTTTCCAAAGACTTTTGCATGCCAGTTCACATAATTCGTGTTGTGATAGTCTCGTTTTCGTTGTCGTTCTCGTTCTCGTTCTCGCTTTCGCCATGCCCCCAAAAATGTTATGGTAGCTTTTGTTGTTGCTGTTGCTGTGGCAGTGGCTGTTGCTAACTTGGGTTGCTTGTAAAGAAGTTAGGCAGCAGTTTTCGGTTTGTTGTGCTTAAAGCATAATTAAGTGCTTTAGAAGTTGTTAAATATAAGTACGAGAATTTGTCATAGCAGAAACCGTTGATGATGCACTGAGCAGCAATAAATTTTACTTTTATAACAAAACTACAAGCGAAGAAAACCAAACAGTGAGCAAAAAAGAACAAACCAGAAATCAAGTAAAAGCGAATAAATGAAATGAAATGAAATTTGTTCGTTGCGGGGCAAAACAAGCTCAACAAGTTGCAAAGTTCTTGGGCCAACTGACTAACTGACTGACGACTAAATGACGACTGACTGACGGTTGATGACTGACGGCCGAGCTGATGATGTGGCAATGGCCAAAACGAAACGTCAGTTGAAGTTCGCAAGTCGAGCGCAAAAGTTGAAATTAAATCAAACATAAAACTGAGTTGGAGGAAACACACTCACAAACACACACACACAGCTCCCTGCAGCCTTTCAAATACCAAGCGCGACTTCAGTCCAGTCACTCCTGCAACACTCAGCCGTCCAACATGAAATAAAATGGGGCATAGACGGAATGCCGAAAGTGTTGCGAACTTTGTTATATTTTTGTTGATTTTACAAAACTGCGGCGAGGCACGCATCCAGTTCGAAATCGAGCAAAAGCTGCTGCAACAGAGGCGTGATGGATTAGCAAAGTTTGAGTTTAGTGCCGCGCAGCCTGTAAAGGACATTGTCGGTGGCAGCAACCAAAGCAACCCCAGCGCTGGTCCACCAAATCCCCTATATGTTTTTAATTTTGCAAAAATTTATGAAACTTTGTATGCACAACTGGTGCAGCAAACAACGGGCGACCAGCAGCAGCAGCGTAGGGGGCGTGATTTACGCAAACCACGAGCACAGTTACTTTGGGAGAAGGCAACCACACAGAAACCCTTTAATGTGCTGGAGCATCTGCAGCTGGAGTTGGCAGAGAAACTTAGCCATAGAACCACTGTTAAGCCTTTCAGTGTGCTGGAACATTTGACTTTGGAACAAGCCGAGCAGCTGCGACACAAAGCGCCAAACGTCAGCTTTGACATATTTGAAGAGCTCCAAACGGATACCGAGCCGCATGCTAGTCAATTGACAACAGCGCAACCTTTTCATTTCTTCGAGCAGCTAAAACAGCATCTACATGACCATGAGGACGTCTTTGAAGTCCTGCAGCAAGTGGAGGAGCACAAAACTGCGACGGTAGAGTCATCACGCGCCAAGAACGATCGAAAGCGACGCCGCAAACGAAGAAAGCGAAAAAAGAAGAGAAATGAGCGAAAAAAGAAGAGAAATGACAGAAAAAAGAAGCCAGAAATGACAGCAACTTTAATTGGGCAACAAGCGCATCTTATCTTTGCCAATCCCACCAAGCAGCCATACTATCCGCACCACCACAATTCACATAAGAAAAAGCGTCCCGCAACCACAAAAGCGCCTTTTAGCAAGATTAAGTATCTGTTGCGACACAACGTTCTCTTCAAGAAGAAGAAGAAAGAGTGGATCAATCATGTTGGTCATGTTCTATATCCCTTCATTAAGTTTGTGGCCTTCTTCACCGTACTGAATCCTTTTACGCTTGGCGTTTTCCTCTTCACATTGATCTCACCCGCCGTCTTTGGCTTTCTGGGCTTTGTGGCTCTTAGCGTTCTGGTCAAACCCTTTCTACACATAATCTTTGGCGCCAAGCGCAATGTGGACAACATCGATCGCAGACGCTATATCGCTCGTAGGCGCGCTGAGCAACTCAAGCTTAACCTGCGTCCTGTGACCATACATAAACATTTCTATCAGCAGAAGCCACTACATTCAACGCCACCACAGCATTATCCTCCTCTGGCAGACTGGCGACGGCACGCAGCACCACAGGCACAAAAACAACGCCACAATCCTTTGTTGCCAGATGAACGAGCAGCAATAAATCTTCTTTAAACTTGATCGTTATCAATTGTAAATAAAGTTTCCAAAAAGAATTTGTACTTTGTATTCGATTCACTTGTCATAAAATTAAGAAAATGTTTAGATTTATGAATACTCTCTTGCGACTGCATCACGTTGCCTTGGCTACAATTTGCGTGGTCGCCACTTGTTCTATTGGCTTCCTGCACTACTTCCACAGCATTCATGGCTGTGATTTGTTGTGCTGGCGAAAGCAGTTGGTACGCGCAGATGATAAGTTAATGGCACTCGTGCTGTTTCTTGTTCTTTTTAAACTACTGCTTATACTTATTTTAACGCTGTATGGTTACGCGCAATTGCAACCGGAGCTCGAGCCACTAACTTCAGATGTTAGGCGCCGTTATCGTCGCTTTATTGTAATGCGCCTCTTGGCTGCCTATCAGAAGCTCCTGCAGCAAGACGAAATACCTATTGAGCAACGCCATTCGGAATTTCAGCAGTCGGTTCAACTTTTTCGCTCGGATGCTCGCAGGCTTTTTGAGCGCGAGATGGATCATATCAATGGGTCCATTCACCAGCTGCTGTATGTGGAAAAGCAACAGGAGCAGAAGCTAATGCAGTTGGGTTTCGATCGTAACAAATGCGTCACTGAGCTAAGGGACGTGGATATAAATAGGTTGGTATTAGCTTTGCCTTTGTCATAAGCAACAAACAAAAAGTTTAGCCAACAAAGTGCAGTACAGCAGGAGGCAGCAGGGTATGTGTGTGTGTGTGTGTGTTTGTGCGTTAACCACAACAACCAAACAACAACAATGTGTGGCACAAAATTAACGTAACTATTTAATTAGGTTTTTGTAAGCAGTCTTTGCTTGCTGCCCTGTATAAAATTAAAAAGATGTGGTATATCAATGTTCAAAAATTAGAGAATTACAATAAAGATGTAAAGATGACCAATTAGAATAATAAAAACTTATATTTAAGACCTACTTACCGCTAAAATAATATGCACATTTGCAGGGTAGCTTATTGAATTGTTTTGCAGTTTCCCTCGTTGTGGCTGCCTCTGGGGCTGTAGTTAATTTTCACTTTGGCTTTATGTAATCTTTACTGCCTTACTCACAAGCACCCACACACACACTTCAAATCGTATGCACACATTAGGCAGCTTGGAACAGCATCGTATTGGGCATGGTCGAAAGCTTAAGCCGGCTTGAAATTGGCCAATTGGACTGGTAGTCAATTATTAGTTGAGAATCGTTTAAAGTTGCGCTTGATCATTGTTGTTGCAGCTTTGTTGTTTGTGCTTAGAATTGCATAGAGCCAATATCAATTGAGCCTTGCAATTTGCCAGCGGATTGTGTGCTATAATGGAATTGCCTTGGGAACGTCATTTTTGTATTGGCTCAAAACAAGTCGAGTGGCATAGAGTTTCGAGAGTGCACATAGTGAAGTAGAAGTGAGCTTGAGCAGAGCGGCAAATAGAACGAGTAATAATAAATAAAATTGTAGTCAATTCATAAGGATTTTGTCGCAACAAATATACATATAGGCGAAATGGGCGGTGGCAAAAGACGACAGGCGACATGCAAACAACATTCATTCATATTTACCAAGAGAAAACCCACATCGACCCACGCCCACACTGTCACCCACTCCATCAGCATCAGTGTGCACACAATGTGCGTATAAATAACGGATTTCCTGTTATAAAATATTTGTAACGACATTTTATGTATGCCGATTTATATGTTCCATTGTACAGTTACAACAACTACAATTCCTAGTCCATTTCTACTCCTCGCAGTCATAAGTATGCAAGAATCTGTAGTTTCGCCTGGCTCTGTTGGCACTCCATCATTTGGTGCTGGCAGTTATGGTTATATATGGGGTTTGCGTTGGTGGATGCGAACACACATACGTATGTCAAGATACGTACGGAAACGTATCGATATCGATGATGATGATGCTGAAAACGTCTTTTGGATTTGCAGCTGTCAGCGGTGCAACAAATTTCATTCGGCTTAATGCCAAATACTGAGAACTTACATAATTATAAACCATTGTCAACGATTCGTAAGGCCAGCTGCAGTGACAGTTTCATAAATCACAACTCGTATTTTATAAACCACAACTTGTATCTTATAAACAACATATGTAGCTTGTATTAATCTGTATAGTTCGTAAATACAATCAAATGCCAAACAAATCTGAAGCAAACCTACATCAGTTTTATGATTATGTCAGGTATGGAAAAGTCCAATCTACACATAAGAGTCATATGTGGATTGCGATTATTTTGGGCGTTCTTTCTAGATGTGACACTTAATATTGACCATTGAGCTTCCAGCATAAGTCTCCTGGGAATTCCAGCGTACAAGTTAGACTCTTGTGGCACACACACACCAACACTCACACGCATTGCATATCAAAGACCGAAAAGGCGTTGAAGCACAGCAAATTCAATTCAACTACTGTTGCTTAGCCAGTTGCTCAATGTTGTTGTTGATGTTTTTGTTGTTAGATAAAAGGTCGAAACTGGCGGATGATTCACGAAGGACGAAGTGTAGTGAACTAGAGAGAAGAGTGGCCTAAGCACAGCAGCAGCATCAACAGCAATGTCCAAAAACCCAAATAATATTAATATGCAAATTGAGTTTTTTAGTTGAGTGATCTAAGCGGATAACTGTGGCCCCAGACAGGGACAGAATTAAGGTCTGGGGATAGTGGGACTAAGGGACAGACCAAAACAGCAATGAGCCCTGAATGGGCACGTATACCCCAGAGATCGCAGAGGCAGCAAGCTCTATTGGAGCACTTTGCTTTATTGATTGCCCACTGTCGTAAAGTCCAAAAGGATGAGCAGCAGCAGCAGCAGCAAAAGCAACGTGAAAGCAGCAAATAATGCGAATATGTACTATATCACACATTTTGATTCAAATGCGACTTGTGAATCAATTGAAATCATATTTTATTAAACGTTTACGGGGCCATTTGCCACAGCTGCCACGGGCGCAAACAATGCCGGCACATACTACTTGCGCTGTCTTGGGGCTCTGGGGCACAAATCAATGTGGGCCTCGTGTATGCACATACTATAACTAACATAAATCGTATCAGGATCAACTAAAGGCTGAGGGCGCAAGCACTCAGTTTACGGTGGCCGCCGCCGCCGCCGCCGCCGGCACAGAAATACATAGAAAAATATTTACAAAAAGTTTGCCTCGAAAAGTAAACCAGCTCCAGGCAACGCATCAAATGCGAGTATAAACACACAAAAAGACGAGAAGAAATATATACATATATATGTATGTATATAGCAATGTATTTTCAAGACGAAGAAATGAAACGAGGTCGCAACTGGGAACGGGAAGTGGAAAGTTATGAAATTTGCTTTTCTGCATGAAATAAATTTCCAAAGAAATTGAAAACGAAAAGCGCAGCAAGGCAACGCAGATTGAAAGCAAACGAGAGACAGAACAGACTGACAGAGGGCAAAAACTGACAAACAGCCGTGCGAATGTGTATAAATGGCACGATTCAAATGGCATAGTATGGGCGTGACACCTAGCCCAGTCTGTGGCTCTGTCGACGCGCTGACTGTGGTTGCAAACAAAAACAAATGCCCCCAAGGATTTACAAAATGTCACGCAACACGAAGTTGTCGCTGGCGTTGACGCTGATGGAGTTGGATTTGAATTGGAAAGAATTGGTAAACGGCAAACGCATTCATGAAATTCAAAGCAAATACCGCAAGCAATTGATTTATAATTACGGTCGAGCCGAATGTGAATGTGGGTCGCTGCCAGAGCCATTTACCGAATTGCTCAATTAGCCAGCTGGATGCTTCAAACTTGAAACTGAAACCAACAGCGTTTCTGAATGCTAAATGGGCTCAATATCACAAAGGTAAGCAACTTTCCTTACCTTTTTGCCGTTGCCGTTTTGTTTCCTGTGGCCACTTTCTCTTTCTCGGTTGTGCACAATTTCCGCCTGACATGCTGTTCGTTGTGCGATTTGGGGGCTTTTTTTAATGTTTTCTTTCAAGTTGCCTTCCACCTGTGGCGCTCACGGTGCGTATGAGTATCGTTCCCTAAGCATAATTTGTTTGGTCTTGGCAATGCTAGCGGTTTTTTTTTTCATTCTTAAAGCCTTCTCAACAGAAATTCTACAATGCCGCTCGCATGCGTACCAAGCAACTGCGAGTGTTTTGCTAAACATATGCAAATTAGAATATTTGCATGTGGCAGGATAACAGTGGCATAAGCATAGCATAAGCCTTCGGCTATTTCCCCTGAATCTCACTGGACGTGGACACGTATGCGGTATAACAAATGCGCTCATATTGTTAGCATAGAAAACATTTTGCAGGCAATGTCTAGACATAATTTTAAGCCAATTTGAAGCAAGATTAAATACAGTCTCAACTGAAAAATTCTTGAACATAAGAAACTTTAATTGTGAACAGGAAACACTGCAAAGAAACTACAACTTTAATGCATTTTACCATGATATCTTTACAAATCAAGTACGACCTGGTCTTAAAGCATTTATCTGTAAGTGTACTCACTGAGAAGCCAAGGCGCTAAGCAGATTGTGTAAGGAATAAGGGATATTTTAGCTTCTATAAGCCGTTGAATAATTAATTCCTTCACACACAACGATTCCAACGCACACACAAAGAGCGCACCCCAAACGCGAGATCATATCAACATGAATTGAAAGAAAATCGAATACGCAGCCCTCAACATACGCCTAATCCTGATGTCAGCTCACGCTCCGTGCACCTTTCACACTTTTTCTTCAGTTTTTTTTTTTTTGTTGGAGCAATGCTTCGTTGCCCTCGGCATGTCCGTTATTTTGTTTACAAGAAAACATAAATCTCAGCGCGATTGGGCAGGAGGCGGATCCGTTTTTCGGTATGGGCATGTCTGTATGCGGTCAAAAGGATTGCCAACGGTTGCCGTGTGAAATGAAACATATCATCACTTCAAGACCCACAATACACACAAGTGTGGGATGCCGGATGCCCCGGCCTATGGCCAGAGGAGCACGTCTGCTTGGGCAACCAAAAAAGAAAAAAAGGGCCAACATATAGATCCTGGTGGAGTTTGAATTGGGTGGAGGGCATTGAGCAGCTTTGCTTTGTACGCGTCAACTGTAAAATCCTTTTTGACATGCCACGGGCAGCGTTGGCTATACGGGGTCGGGGCGCGTCTGGGCATTTGAGGTTCAACACTGACAACGTTTGTGTCCGAAGTGGTCATAAAAAATGTGCTGGCCCCTCGAGGCATGGGCGATTCAGGGCCTGCTTTAGATGGAGCAATCCAATTATAAAGAATTTTTAACTATGTACCATCAAGAGGACATTTAAAGCGTACACAAGAACCAGGTTATTAGCGCATTAGTGTGTGTCAGCCAGTCCATGTGGGTGTGGCAATAAGTCTCTGTGTGTGTGTGTGTCTGTTCGAGCAAGTTATTAAAAAGGAGCAAAGTTGTGAAGGGCCACATTCGTCAAGAGCTCACCCAGCTGAGCTCTGGCGTATAGAATTTGTCGTGAAATTTATACGCTCTGTTTTCGGGTCGAAAGTTGAAGAAAAAATATAGCAACAATCCATAAAGTAAATGTTGCATTTAAACAAACAAACCAAGCGATTGAGTAGAGTGACAAACACTGAAAGCCAAAACTGACAGTGACAACTGGCTGAATGAGAACGATCGAAACGTGAAGCAAGTCCTTGATGATGTCGTCGACCGCCTCCACCAGCCGCATCCAAGCAATATGTAGTAGTAAAAAAAAACTTGACATAAGCGGATATGTTACACAGCGCCTTTGCGAGTCTGATGGAATGAGTCTAGATGCGAATAGGAATGGGACTGATGATGCTGGGATGTGGGGCAACATGGGTGTGTGTGGCTAGGCAGTGGCTGCACTCTGCTCACTGAGCAGATGAATTAAAGCTATTTTTCATGCTACATGTTTGAGTTTGATTTATGCAATTATACCTTTTACTGTCTGTATGTCTCTCTGTTTCGCCTACCATCTCGCCGCATCTGTGTGGTGTGTGGGGATCTGACGTAGAACTTTTGTCAAACATGTCTTAAAGCAGTCATTTTTTATATTTTGATATAAAACGGAAATGCTTACAAAGTTTCCGGTTTGTTACACGCTCAATTGTAACAAGCGTGCAGAGCATTCATATGTATGTTAAGCCCTCAGCTTGAAATACTCTTCCAACAGCATTTAAATGCATATATGGCAATAAATATATTAAAATCATTCAAGAAAATAGCCAATTTTAAGAAAAGTTCAACTAGTAAAATTATGTACGTAAGGTTGACTTATCAATTTCAGTTGATTCAAGCGGTTTTTTATTGAGTCTTACTTTGTTTTTGTTGCTATTTGTATCTCTTCACGTGACCAATTTATCTTACCAGCTGGGTCTTAAGCATTTTGCTTAATTGCCTTTTATTTCAACGTCAAGAAGCTAGTACGACCAGTAATAAAGAATTTATTCTCGTTTTTAAGAGTATTAAATGCCCAGCAGATGCCACAAGAGCAGCAAAAAGTGGATCAATATGGACTCAAGACTGGAATTGGTAGCAACGATAATTTGTCATGGCAGTGGTTGTGGTCAGTGCACATACACAGATACACACACAAACACACTCTCACAGACATGAAATTACACAACAAGTGATTTTATTTTTGTGTACTTCGTTGTGCTGGGTGGGTACTCAAATCAGAGCTGCATATGTCCTTGTACTACCTGTAATCTGGACAACAAATCCGATTAAATGCAAATGCTGCTGGGCCCCCCAAAACCATCGAAACCAACGAAACCACACTATTCCACACTCCATCGGATGGCACAGCTTAGTTGCGTAAGTTATCAGCAACGGCATCGAAGGCCAAAGTGGCCAGGAGTGTCAGCAGCAGTGGCGGTTGCATTGCACCACTCGTCACTCACGCAAGCATCTAATTTGGAGACGACACCTAAGCACATACATACATACATACATACGTTTACATACATATGTATGTATATCTGTTTGTGGCTAATGCTGCAGCAATTCAGATTCGGCGACTTCTAATTATTATTTCAATAGATACGAGCACCGGGGCACTTTGTGGACTTGCATTAGCATCGAGTGCTGGCCACTCATGTGCTTATGTCCATTGGGCAATAGATAAACTGCATGGCTTAAAACGCTGCCAAATAGTTGCCATAAAAACTCATTTCGGCCATTAACAAGTAACAAGACTCGAATTTGGCGAAAGCGAAACTCCGCTTCAAAAGGAAATGACAGCCATTTTCTATTCCAATTTCTCCATGTGCACCCAACAGCGGCATCAACAGTTCCTGGGAAAACTCACAACTGCCTTTGCTATGGTAAGAGGATGGAAGGGACGATTGGGGCGAGCACGTCGTTTGACGCTTTAAAGCTCATCGTCTGCACTACACAAATTGCTTGTTTAAAAAAAAAAAAACAGCAAAAACAAAAATTGCTCCAAATATTTGTTCAACATTTAAGCATCGACATTATCATCATTGTCGCAAGTTTGTTTGGCTTCGCATCAGAATTTTATGGAGCGCACAAATATGAGACAGGATCGAGCACAAAAATGGGAACGGATGGAGTAGGGAAGGGGAGCGACAAACCAGACGATGGTAAAAATAAAAATGCCACTTCCGTTTTATTTGCTCGAAATTAAATAAACCGAAATATGGGCGACCATATTGGCGCATAATAGCAAAAATATTTTGTTCATTAATGTGCCCCAACAAGAAGTAGATGGAAAACAAGTTATAACAACAACAAAAAGGCACATTTGCAGACGCCATTGTTCGACTTTCGGTTTCCCTGGAATCACTCACTTTGTGTAGGACATTACCAGAAAATACATACTCAACTAGAGTTTATTTTCTTTGCAATATGAATTTACAGTCGGTTAAAAACCATGGAAATTTGACAAATTTCGTAGAAATGTTTTACAACTCTCTTTTGAAGTTGAATGCTTATATGTATAATGTATGCTATATGTATATTCGTGGTTTTGAATTACCCATAAAAACATGGCTTAAACCGCAATTTTAAATAGTGATAAACGAACCATTACTCTGTCATAACCTTATATACCACCAGGTTTTTATATCCCTGCCAAAATGAAGTTTGGGTTAGAGGGCATAAAAATAAATAAGCAGCAAAAAGGAAAGCCGAAAAGTAAAAGCTTTGATACTAGCCAGTTTATTGCGTACAAACATTTGCAGGGCTTAAGCAACGCCAGGACAACGTGGAGTGCGTGCTATGCAGGAGTGGAACCCCCACAAAGTAACTGTTGGAATAATATTAGATCCAAGTTTGTGGAAGCCACAGTTAAAGAAGTATAGAAAAGGCAGGCCTATTGAATGTACAACGATTGCATATCGAATTCCGCTTATTTCTTTAAGTGTTTTAGGATTTCAAGTCTCGTTCTCTCATTTTTATCCCTGGCAAGATGTGAAATCCATCTCTCGACTTTAACAAGCCAGCGAGCCGCACTAATCAACACAATTACGGTGCAGCCGAAGGAAAACTTTTCTAATTGGATATGAAGACGCGCACATGCGATTCTTTTAAAGAATTCCACACCATGTACATACATAGCGAACAGAAAGAAGATCCAAAAAAAGCAGCAGCTCCATAAAGGCGTTGCCGCTGTCGCTTCAGACCAACCCCAAACCCCAGACCTCAAATGCTGAAATGCTTTGACAAATTATTTTTAAGCCAATTTACAACTTGAGAAAAGTATCAACAAAACATATCACCCTCCTATCGTAAGGGTGTGAGTTGAAAAGTGTGTGTGTGTGTGTGTGTGTGTTTCTATGTGTAGGTATAGCAAATATAATGCGAGGGATAAAAGTGTAAAGTTGACAACCCAAGCACATTACTCACCCGGGTTGCCACCTACGACGACGGCATTAAAATAACCAACCAAGCGATTCAACGTCAAATGAACAAAGAGCTAAAACAGAAACAGCAATCGGAGCAGCGCTAGCTGAAATGGGCATGGCCAAGAAAAATGGTAATGCGGTCCTGCCAAGCCAAAAGAGCTGCAAACTAAAGCTAATGCCAAGCATAGTACCCACAAGTATACTATGTTGCCAGAGAGGTAGTAGTCAGAAGTTCATGTTGACGACGGTATTTGTGTTTTCCGCTCCTTCGTCTAACACTTTCCAACTTGCACATGATGCCTGACTGGCTGCTTGGCTGCCGTTTGCCCAGCATTTTCTCAAGCTCGACAAAATGACGACACTCGTTGCCGGAAGCCATTAATTTTGTCACTCTCTCTCTCTTATAGCTGTATAAAGGTGTATATGAGCCGATTTAGCAGTCACTGTTCAAGTAAGTCAGTCCTTGACGGTGTGGCGCAACGGACATTGACCAGCGCAATATTGAAAATCATGAAAAAGCAATTAAAGTTGTGCACCTGTGCGATGGGCCCACAGTCGATGTTCGGTGGAGGCAGAGAGGGGCAGTGTCCAACTGACTTCGACGACGTCCAAGGCATAAGTTAATTGTTGGCAAAGCGCAGACCGCAATGACCGCATGGACAACACCATCAACAACCGATGGTGCGTGCATGGTTAAAAGTTCACATGACACTTTGATGATGATGCATTGCGGCCAGTTACGAAAAGCAGCGGCCGATACGACCTCAAAAACCGCGAACATGTTTACTGTTTAATGTGATGCATGGGTTGTCTTGACTTCATAATTACAATTAATAATTTAATAGCTCAACATGTGAATGTGGCTAATCAAGCCCAAAAATTAACAACATATTCAGAAAATAATTTTATCTAAAAAGTAAATAGTTTGTGGCCATAATGCTGGCTAAGTCTAGTATAAAGGGCAGGCAAATCTGTTACCTTAGTCTTCAATCACGCACATTAAATTAATACCGCTCTTGCCCAAGTTGACACCCTCGAGCGCCGACTCCTGGTGTGTGCGCATATATATCAAAAACTGTATGATAACATAGAACAAATTGTTTCTATCGTATGCGCAATTGTGCAGTTCCTTTTCGCTGATAAAGTTAAACTTGGGCTTAAGCTGACTGTTGGTAACGAGTATAGCGCAGTGTGCTTTGTTATTAACAGCATTGACAAGATCCTTGGTAGAGCGTTTCTCTTGTCGAGTGAGTACATAGCGTGAATAAAAAGGTCGACCGCCACCTTGAGGCAGTGGCATCAATTGACTATCCAAATAAACGCAGAACAGATGAAAAAGGATCTAAAGAAAAGATATCATAAAAGGTTATTGATTATTTACAGAATGTTATAATAAATCAGCACTTACTGCAGCATCTGTTGGCAGGTGCTCACCCCACTCTTTTCCGTTGTGGAAGTTGCCAGAGTTCCAGCGATACTCTCCAATACAGGAGCCCTGAGAAAGCTCTTTTATGCGCTGCACTAAATACTCCTGATTGTTAAATGTGTCGAGGAATGGCAACAGCAGAGGCAGCATCGGTGCAAAGCTTTGCACAAATTGTTGATTTTCAGCCATTTTCCGCAAGCGCTCGAGACCCACAGTGCCGATCTTCCAATCGCTCAGACCGCGCTGCCGAAACACCTCATCCATATGATCAATCTGTTTTACCAGGCGCTGCAGTATGGTGGTAGATATCCACTAAAAAGAAATATCATTAGCATTTTTGTTTAATAAAAAGAAATGAAAGTCACTTACATATCTCAGATTACTTAAGTACAGCGACAGCTTCACTGTTGATAATCGATTAATGATCTCTGAGTTGCCGTCCTTGAACTGAATTATGCCAAACTCCTCAATGGAGGGAACATTGTCTGTAGAGGGCACAGGCGCAGGTGCCAGCTGGTAGACCGTACGCTTCAGCATATACGCCGCTGCGTTATTACAGTAGCTCCAGAATGAGTTTGTCGTGTTTCTGATATTCATCATTGCCGCATCTTCCATTTCAGCATTGTTGCGTGCGCGCTCCCGTCTTGCTCGCCTCAACAGCGCTGGCAGCTGGCGCACATCAGTTGGGAAATCTTCGCGACGCACCTCAGCATATGGTGACATGTAGGTGGACTCATTGCTCACGTTGCTGGTATTAAGTGAGCTGTTATTGGCACCCATTGAGCTATTGAATGATTGATTGTTGAACTGCAACTGTTGCTGCTGCGGCGACCGCGTTGGACTCAGGCTGCGGCGTGGCGACTGCGGTGTGCCCCAACGGCTATCTTCAAATGAAGAATGCCAATTGATTAGCGGCGTGCTATCGATTATTTTACGTTCCCGCACATTAGTCTGTCGGTTTGACCCTTCGCTTAATTTTCTGAATGAGTTTTCTTAACGAAAAAAAGTCATTTTAGCACCGTATCAATCTGTATTTCCGCGGCTTACCATTCTGTTCGCCCAGTAAGGTTCGTTGCAGCTCAGTCAAATAAATTTGGCATCGGTCTGCCACGAGCCACCATAGGTATTTGCCAATGCAAGCGAAGGCGCTCAGAGAGATGAACACGGCAAATGCGTATTCCGCCTTGTACCAAAAGCGATGTTTAACGGAGTTGCACGTACTCCACAAATCAAAAGAGAGCATCGCCAACATTCCAATATTTATACAGGCCCATTTCAAAAATGTTCTAGCCTCTCCACGCCGTTGACGAATTTCTAAACTCTGCGGCACATTGACATGCACCCGTTCTTTCCTGGTCCGCACAGTGTACGGACTGCGATAATATGGCGAGCTGCAAGTTATAGTGCTATATATTATTTGATTTAAAAACACATATGTTAGTGCTGTTTTACCGTTTATTGCTTGAGTTATTCATTTTTTGCGCCACAAATTTAATAAGTATGTCCTACAATAATGCCGCTAAACAGGCGGCCTCAAAAAGTGTGCACACAACAAATAACTAATTTTGGTATCGTGCTATATATCGGAATGTGTAAGTGTGGTCACTCTTATTTATTGCAATTCAGGCGCACAAAAGCTGACTGCTACAAAGCTTCACAAGCCGCGTTAAAATGAATACAAATTTTGAATTCAAAATTGAGTAAAAAATGTTCGAAAGGTTTTAGCGCATTGATGTGAGAAAAGTGAAGTATGAAAACGCTCCTTGAATTATCTGAAATATAACTAAAATTACATAGCGCTCTTAAACAGCTTTACAAATAAACAATTACTTTTACAACCGCAGCTAGTGTAACACGAAAATACTTCATTCCGGTAAGAAAAAAGGGTCGTGAGTTTATCTCGATGGCCATTGAGACTAATTTCATAAGTTTGACATTTTCGTAAGCATTTTTCGAGTGGTATATAATGAGTTCCCAGCCACAACTATAGTACATGACACTCAATTCATCAGTCTGAAAAATTTAATTATGATAAAAAAAAACGTTAGAACAGAAGATGATAGTAAATAACTTCACCGTTTTATAGATTATGGAGCCAAGCATTCCCAACGCCAGCAACTCACATAACTTGGCCATAAACCAAACAATATAGGCAATATTTGCTTCTGGATTCTGCAAAAGATAACAATCGAATTTCATATTATTATGTACATTTTATACATACTGTATACGCCTTGAAGCCAGTGACGCAGAGAAGGGCAGCACTGAAAGCATAAATTATAAAAATTCGAAAACAAAACTGATTTTCTAAATCTTCGCCAAAGCGATTTAGTTCAGCATTTCGATGTAGTATGTGAATTATGCCACGGCGATAGTTGGCTGCCAGCTCTGCAGGGTTTTCTTTATCTATCAACTGCTTGGCCATAACACTCAGGTCTCGACCTAGCATCAAATAGCGAGCATTTAAATGCATTAATATCTCTCCCAGCACATTTAGTTCACCGAACAGCATTGTGGTTATAATGACGCCCACCCAGTAGTTGGCAAGTATTAGAGGTATAAAGTAATGGAGCTGAGTGTTGTCGAACAAATATATCTGCTGATAAAGCATTTCACGTCGGTGATATCGAAAATTCTGCACAGGCACCAACAAGAAATTTGTAAGCGCCATCAAGTAACCAACGGAGTTTATAAGTGTCGGCAACATTTGCCTTCTGATGTAGGAGAAGATCTCTGGTTCCGACTCCTGTGTTACGTAAATATCAGCATAAAATTTCTGCAGCAATCGCTTGAACGCATCCTTATTACAGGCTAACTGAAAGCCACGTATTTGTATTTCAATTAGAACCAGATATGTTGGCATTCCTGTCAGCATTCTATCAATATCCTTGCGATAATGCAGCACATAGTGAAAGTCCACCTCGTTGTGTAGCGTAAATATCAGAAATCCTATAATGATAAGAAGGCGATCAAGAAGCACCACAGGACGACTTGCTCCATCATCCAGGGGCCAAGCAATGTGATTGAGTCGACGGTAAAGCGAAACCGGCCAAGCCAGCGGTGCGGGGCTTCCATCTTTGAGTCGTGGTAAGTAACGCATGGCTAAGGTCCTTGAAGCAACTGTGGCCACTAAGCTATGGTCAACCTTTTTATACTCAAAAGCTACTAATTTTTATTTATAATGATTTAATTGCAGCCAAAATAGGCATCCATTATTCCCAATAATTAGCATATTCATAATTAACGAGTGCATTTAAGTAGTCAAAAAAATAATAAACACAATGTATTATTAATATCCATTTATAAGAGAAACTTTAATGCTTTGTTTATCGGTTTTTAGTTCAATTTAATTGGATAATTGCATACTTTTAGTAATTGGCATGCGCGTATTTAAAAAAAAAAAAGTTTGATTAAGTTAGTTAGGGTTTCTCTGTGCTTAATGCATTTGCATATTGTACGGAATATAGTATATAATATTAATGCTTTCAAACTATTATTATTAATGTTTCTGAATGCATATACTTGATATTGATTATAATACTGGCTTAAACACACATAAATATGTAATAATACAAATACAGTTATTAATTTCGGTTTTTATTCATTTTTCTTAAAGGTTATTTATGGCGAGCGCTTTCATACATTTTTAGAATTGACCTCGAATATCCTCCTTCCCACTTGAACACTAAAGAATATCGAGAATCTCTGTTACAAAAAGAATTCAACTAAAATGCACGTAGTTGTAGTAATACATTATTATAGTGTTAAACACAGTTAGTTAACTGGTTATTAAATAGTGTATGTCAATCCATTGAGTAGTTTCCTAGAATGTTTTTATTTATGGGATAGAACTGTATTTAAATCTCATTTAGTTTGACAGCGAGCGTTTGCCCCAAGCGGCATGCAACTTTTGCCATTGATCGCGCTTGCCCCACATGCCCTTCAGATTATTCCAGGTTGGCTCACGCTTGCCCCAGGCGCCCCTAAACTTGTTCCAGCCCTCAGCCTGTCGCCGCTTGCCCCATGCAACATTCAAGTTCCTCCAAGCCCGTTTCTCGAATGTGTTCTCAGCGCTGATATCTTCTGACTCCTCGTTTGATTGTGTTTCCTGGTTATTCCCGTTGGCCATACGTTCAAATGTGCTCCAGTCCATGGTGTTGGTGCCGTCGGTGATGACGAGTGGCACAAAGTGACCCGTCATATAGATGGAGTCATCTACTTCCAAAGGAGCCTGATCATAAGATCTTTTGCCCCAAGAGCTGTGCAGCGATTGCCAACCACGTTTGTTATTGTTGCCGTAGAGTTCATTGTCGTCAAGTTGTTCCACCACCTGGTCGGTGAGACCTGTTGCTGCGAGCTCATGATTGTTGTTGGGCAATGCTGCTCCCTGACTGCTGCCTGCGTTGCACACGAGGAGCAGCAGCAAAAAGCCAATACTGTTCATTCCAACACCTAAACTGTGCGACTGTGCCATAATCCTGGAAAAAAATTTGAAACACTTTGTAACATTTGAATTGTGGCAATGCTTGTCGTCAATTTAATGAAGGCTTTGACCGTTAAAGCGCGGAAGGCTCCCGGCCGTGTATTCCCGGCGGGATATTAGAGGTTCTTTTTGGTGTTGGCAATCATGTTCGCCTTTGCCCCAAATTACCAAAACAAGCGTAACGATTTTGCTTAATAAACACTCTAATTGAAAGCGGTAGGGCGGCATATCTATCTCCCTCGGTTTCGTTGTTTGCCCTGTATCGGACACGGCACTCAAGTCCCGACGGTCGCGTTTTAAATGGCCAAGTTCACTTGATGCCAAATGCCAACTGCTGTGCTAAAAGCCAGCAACACATAACAGTTAGAATTTATTGCCTATTAATGTATTGTTGTCGTTTTTGTTGCCGCACGAGCTTGAGGTAACTCGCGCTAGGCGGTAGACAATCATAATACGCATACGCCAAATAGTATCAAATTGCAAGAAAACAAAAATGCTCATAATATGCATTAGTGCATGTGGATGTTAGTTTGTGTGTGCTTCACAAGCACTCATTTTGCTTAAACTATGGCTATGTTTGCTGTGATACTTAAGTCTTTGGGAATTGCACTTGTGGGGACTGCCACCACAGCTATACGTGACTGGCAACAAAAAAAAAACAATATTTGTCACTAAGCGGCTGTGCAATGTTTGCGTTGAACGCTAAGGAAGTGTTTCTTATGCGTTTGCATGACTTAAATTAAATATTATATTTTATTGTACATCCTAGATGCTCTTTGACTGGCTGAAATTGCGAACTAATTAATAACTGGTAAAGCCCTTTAAAGCTTATTAGGATAATTACCAATATTAGCCTACGCCTACGCAAAAATATTTTTCTCAAAAAGTCAAAAGCAATTACTAAAAATCCGTTCTTTTGTATGCAAATATGTTCGTTGTTATGGGGCGTGTGCCGTTATCGTTATCTAATCGAGGCATCTGCGGATTAAATTATAATGGCTACTTTGTTGGGATTTCAATGTTAATTGATGCAGGCAAAGTTTACTTGTATCTTGACTCTTTAATGATTGTTAGAAATAAAAAAAATGGTTTTGCTTGCAATTGATTGATTGATGCCTCAGCGGGTTTGCCCTTAAATTATAATACATAGCCCCAGTCGTGTTGATAGGGCACGCATCAAATTTAACGACGACACACTCGACCTAGCAAAACGAACAACCAATAAACCAGGAAGCAGGACTAAGCAAAAGTCAACTAGAGGCACGTGCAGCTCTGCTTGTTATTGCAATTACCTGAAAATATTTATGGCTTTGTTAACGGTTGACATTTCACTTAAAAATTTACTGGACAGACCAGACAGCATCGAGCGCCCAGTTAGATTAGTCATTGTATTATTCAGCAGGCGTTATTTATGGCCCGTGTGGCATGGACCTGGTACTTGTTAAAGGATGCTTGCCACAATTCAATTTGCAGCAGCTCCTTAAATATATATATGAACACATACGTTCAATACAGACATCCACAGAATGTACTTCGCGCATCGAAATTAAACAGTTTGTGGGTTGTTTGCTTACTTCAAGTTGCGTGTCTCAGCGTGAATTCCTTTTTAAGGCGCCTTCTTGCCAATATTTGCTAAAGGACAGCAATTGCCTATAAGTATTTTGTTTAAATAGGGTTCCCAAATGCGCTAGCCCACGTCCCACATTCAACAACTGTCATTTGAATGAAATTCTTCCAAGGCATCAACGACAATTCATAAATAAATAAAATATCTACAGAAGTGCAAATAAATTTTGGGGCAGCTCCTTAAGGTTTTGCAAAGTTCTTGCTTCTGCACCCTTCTACCTACTTTTTGAAGATCTAATAATTTGATTTTGTATACGCAAAGTGTTTGTTTTAGCTTGCCTATTGTTAGGTGGTTATGGTAAACTTATTTAGCATAATGTTGGCTTAAAATTATTAAAATGGGGGAAATGTGTTATAGAGCAATAAAGCTTAAAATAATACAGTTTTGCTGACTTAGTTGAAAATATTAAGCCCTAAAGTAACTTCATAAAAATACCTTTTTCTAATACTTATTTGACTATTTCACTTTGACAACATAATACAATTAAATATGATATGTCAGTAGCTAAAAATATAGTTGTATCAAAAAGCATTCAATAAAGTTTCAATTTGGCCAAGCACAAATTTCATTACGTTTCACAAAAAAGCTTTTCAGTAATTAACTCACCTGTTGCTAGATAATTGGTGCTATTTAAAAAACAATAATAAAACTTTTAGCTTGTTCCGTTATTGCGGTCACCTCGTTTCGTATTCCGCAAATTCGAACACGCACGCGACTAAACTCTATTTTTCTTTTTTTGTTTTCTATTACTGTGTGAAATTACTTTTATAACTGAATTTGTGGTACAGTTGCAATTCAATTAGTGCAGAAATATTGCAACTAGACTGGACTATACAACAGCACTAATCTCACTGTCGCTCAGGAGCTTTGGTCTCGGGATGTGTGCGCAAACCTGTTGATCAACTGTTAATGATACGCAGCTTGGCCGCGACGGCCGTTTATAAATCAAAACGGAAGCGAATCGGGACCCGATTGGTGTGCACGAAAATAACACGAACGCAACGAACGAAGTGCAGAAGCACTCACACACACTCATAGACAGGCTTGGTATTGTAGCTGGTTTGTTGGCGGATGAGCTGCATGCATCGAAGGAATTGGCCCAAAAGTATTGCCTACTTAGTGGGGCAGTCAACAAAACGTAATCCCCTTTTGCAGTTATCCCGCTCATGGCCATGCTCACTGTCCTGCATAACGAAAGCGTTACGAACTAAAGTAGATAGCACACATGCGCGCCCTTGCACTGTTTACTTTGCTTCCCCTGGGACCATCGACAGACACATATAGAAAAACATACTTATTTTTAGGCGTAGGCTCATTCAAATTCATGTGCATGCTCCATTTTGGGACTATATTGCTCCTTAGCCTTTCCTATCCATTACCCTAGTTGAGTTAACGTAACACCCATGCTGACGTTTAAAATTAAACCTGTTTTAGCCCGAAAGTGAAACTGAAACCACTTATCGTGTGGCATGCAATTGCATATTGTACTGCTAGCTGTGGGTGGTCACCGCAATCGAACACTTTGAATACAATTTCTCCATTGAGTGTCAATTTGCGGTGCCATTCAATCTAAAGAGCAGACGCAGCATGACGCGTAGCCCACCTAAACATTGTGCACAAGTAAAAACCCTTTTAGAGCTTCATGAATATTTATGGACAAGAATTTTCTCTTATTCGTTTTTTTTTTTTTGTATTTCCTTCATTTTTTTTTGCAACATTTCAATTCCTTTCAAAAACGCTCCTTCAATTTGGACATGATGTGTGTCGGTGTGTGTGTGTGTGTCTGTGATACAACAGGTTTTGATTTGTGCCATTTGATAGCCACTCTGGGTGAGTACGTCAAATAAACGATGATGGGAATATTTATGACCTGACCATTGCCACCGGGTGCGTATAATGAATGGGTTATGCAGCAATCCGCCGAACATAGAAGCACATCGCTCAAGCGATAAGGAAATGTGCTCTCTTACTAATTGATTTTGCTACTGATAATTGATTGGTTTTTACAGTTTTTGTTATCTAACTTAGAGAACAGGTACAGGTACATGTGTTTTTGCTTTTTGACAATTGTAAATCACTCGCTATTTAATTGAATAATATTATTTGGTATTGCAGCCTTATTGCCTTATTGCAGCGCTACCAAAAATTTAAAACATATACTATGAATCTGAACAATGTCCTTCACAACAGCTGAAGTTGCAGTCATGCACTGCTGCACGCGTTGAAGCCCCGCTTGTTGACCAAACCCCTACATACACAAACATATTTGCACTTCTGAAAGGACACATTTCAATGGGAATACGCTTGGCACTTTCTTAGTTTGAGATGAAGTAGCAGAAGCTCTTGGCAGCTAATAATAATTTGTTTGCACTTTGCATATGCCAGCTGGCAAACAAAAGCCAATAGCCAGTAGCATTGTGCTGACTTACATTATGCCATATAATGCTGTTGCTCATTAAATTATGTAAAAATGCATTTCGAATATCCTTTATATATTGAGATTTTCCCTTTATGCAAGATATAACTAAATCTGTTAACAAATTATTGTAAACAAAAAAAGGTCAAATATATGTATTTGGTTTTGAAAACTGCCGCAGTTTCTTGTCTGACGAAGGCTAACTGCTACAAAACATATAATGGCTATCGATAACAAATCGTTGTCCTCCAGCGCGCACCACTAATGAAAAGCATACCGGCTGAAAAGTACGAATTTTAGAAAAATTCCTAAAATATATATGAAAATCATTGCATAAAGTGCTCAATATGGAGATAATATTGCCCCAGCAATATAATGAGCAAAAATTTCTCGATTGCGCTGCTAAAATACAATATGACGAGTTCAACGCAGTGAGTACATCAAATGAAGCATGTTTTGTTTGTCTTTCTTAACGCCATTATATGTTGCAGAAAATGTTTGCATTCTTTGTGAACTGCAGTGATGTGGATGTTTATCAGCTCACACCAGACGATCGCGCTCTGCAACTAATCTATGGTTGGGAAGCGTGTCGCCTAGAAAGCCGCGATTGCATCACAGAAGAAATTTGTCACGTAGTCCAAGTGCTGGCGCATCATTCACTGCAATTGTGGTTCAGCCAGGAATGGAAGTTTTGCTCGACAAGCCTGCAACGCATGCTTTTGTACTTTCTGAATAAAGGCTTTAATTCGTTTATGAAAATCAAAGGAGTCTGCGATATCGACTGGCAGTATATGCTGACCTATCAACTTAGACCATGGAATCTGCCCTACTTGCAGCAGCTGTTTACTAACTTACAGGAGAATAAACATAATGGGATTGAACACGCTGTGCCGCCCGCTTCTGCAGAAGGTATGTTTGGCTAAATCTTTTAACAAACAGTGTCTTAATTTATGCCATGCCTTCAGATTTACAATTCTTATTGCAAGAGAGGTTGCATCTGATAATATTACGTTTACTAAAACTCTTCGACGCCGGCAGCTGGGAAGCGGTTAAACAACTATCACTGCGTGTGCTTGCTGCCTGGTTGAGTCTTAACCAGAGCCAGTGTACTTCAAACTTAAGGTCTGAGGAACCATCTATTACATTAGTGGCACACCTTTATCTGCTTACAGTGTTTGTAGCTGACGATAATCGCGGCTTTATGATTGATAATATGGTACGTAATAGGTTTTACAAAAAAATTAAAAATCTTATAGATTAAATTTCCTCTTCGCTCATCAGATGTATAACATACGGTTCTATGCACAGAGCATGGAGGAAGCTCCAGTTACAGAGGATATGGGCTACACTCCGGCCAGGCTTATTGCACAAGTGTGTGTGCGTTTGGGTCTGGGCAAGGATGGTTTCTTTGAGCACATCGTGTTTAAAAATTTCAACTTGAACTTGGTTACATCATTTGCTGTTATGCTCGAGGCATATACCAGCTATGTACTGGGCAATCAGCTTCTAAAAATGATGTCACTCAACGAGCATGACTTTCTGGCAAATATAGATAAGTTTAAGGTGCTAATGAATCGCTATGTAGAGGAGCGCGAAAATAGCGAACGGTTTCTTTTAAACGAACTACAGAAGCTTGACTCTCAGCAAAAGAGCCACTTTCCGCCGAACACAGTAAATCTAAATCTTAACTATCAGCAGCAAATTTGCAAAGGAAACCGTGCCAGCAATATTGGAAATTACAAGAACTGCGATGATGACGAAAAGCCTCTTGTGGATGTAGACGAAGAGCAGGACAGGCAAATAGATCCCGTATTTCAGAATGTGCCAAACAATGAGGAAGTGTTGGAGTTTGTTTATAAATTGCTGGCAGAGAGGGTAAGCATATATCAAGTCCAATATAGTCAACCCTATTTCAATGTTTTGTATAATGCTCGTGCAGAAATCTAGGGGCTGGCAGTTTGCAAAAATAGCTTTGCTGCTGAAGATCATTGGCCAAAAACTGAACACAATAGAAGTTTGGCGCTATCATCCTGGGCTCACAACAGAATTTATGCTTAATCTCGAGCATAAACTCTCAGACAGCTATGCCGATTTGGCAAAAGTTTTTTCGGAGCATGCCTTCATGGAGGCTGAGTTTTGGCTGACGGCGTTTTATCTTCGTCCGACGCGTAGCAGTTACTTCGAGGTGAAACGTTGCTCGCGTATTAAAAAGAGACAAAAGGAAGATGATGAACTTGTCACGAATAAAACAGTTCCGCGTACTGAAAAATCAGATAACATCAAATATGAGCTGTTGAGCTCAACGATTGATGTGGACGAAATTGTTGCCGCTACCAATCACAGTGAGCCCGTAGCCGATTATGATCCAGTCTACAAGGCGCTTCAAGCATTGCGCTTGCCACGCAGCATACTGAAGGATCTGTTGACAGTGGCTTTTCAGCCGCGAAACAAACGCTACTCATGGGCGCTGGAGTGGAACGCTTTGCACGATCGCTGCTGCGCCTTGCTGAAGAGTAACGATCTAAAGCGCAAGTTTGTGGCTCTCAACATGGCAGAGGCCAACGATCGACTAAAGTTTTTGAAAATTGACTACGCCAAGTACAAAAATCGACCTCAATTAGACTATGGCACCATCGAAGAGGGCTACGAGAATGCTGCCAGCACAGCTGAGGCAGAAGCCGCAGTTAGCGCAGACGAGGAGGATGAAGAGGCAGCGCAGAAGGCAGCTAAAGAAAAAGCAGAAAAAGAGAGAAAACGAAAGCGAAATAGCAGACACAAATTTTGGACGGAAGGTATATCATTTAAATGCATCTGAAATGATTTGATATTAATGTTCCATGTAATTCTAGTAGTATCGGAGGATGAGGAGGAAGAAGAGCAGGAATCAGATGCAGATGAGGAAGCTTATTACACAGGTACTGGGCGCCGCACTCGGGTACGTGCCGCTGCAGTTGTAGCCAACGCCATGATCTCTGACATGGAGCGAAACATGCGTAGTGGTCGTCGTTCGCCGCCAGCTCTCAGTGCAGCTGCAGCTGCAGAGCTACTAGAAGAGAAAGCGCCGGCAGATGCGACACCGCCTAAAGCTGAATTTTTGGCACCTCTACCAGAGAAGCCAACATCCCTTCCGAGTCGATCATTTGGAGAGCTGCTGCAGACGCAGGCAAAGTACACAAACGAAACGACAGGCTTCAAGGCATTCGCTGACATTTGGAGCTTTGAGAAGGATGATCAGGTCAGCATCAAAAGCGATGAGAATGTAATGTTGGAAAGTAATACGCTGCTGAGTAAGTTTAAGAGCTTACAGGGTCTGAAGCTGAGAACGCAAGCGGCAACAAGTAGAAGCCATTCCCAACCGGTGCGGCTTGAGAGAAAGGATGCACCAAATCTAGAACCAGTTAGCTCTCAACCAGCGCGTCACAACAGCCGCAGCAACAGTGAAGCGGACAGTTTGCACTCGGGAACATCAACAATGGCGATGCATGATGCTAATGAGTTCGACGAGGGACAATTTGAAGAATTTTCCGGTGTAAGTAAAGAGTTAATCCCTTCGCCGCTGCCAACATCAGATTTTACATTGGAGACAAAAGTGTTGCAGCTCAGGGGGAAGGTTGAAGACACGGCTTCGGAAGAGACGGTGACTGCAACAGAGGGAGATACTGACACGGATCCAGGAGCCGACGGAAGCCAAGTGACTGTAAAGCAGCCAATCATCGAACAACCAGAAGACTTGCAGTGCCATCCAGTTGAAACAGACGGCCTTTTGAGTTTTACTCAAAAAGAAGTTTGCACCACTTTAAGCGAGAGAGATGCACTTTTAATTAAGGAATGCTTGACGCGTCAGCCTGAAGTGCGTCTGGAGATGCTCACATCGCAGGATATTGAAAAGCTACGAGGTGTGCGTGTGCGTTTGAAACGAACCAACTTTCACGATTACTATCACAAGAAGACAGTGCCGAGCTGTCGCACTAGGCCCACATCTAGATGCCAAGCGGTACACGGGCTCAGCCAGACAGAAGACAGCAACGAATCTACACACTCGCAGAGCGGCTTGAAAATAGCCTTGAAAAGATTTGTTCACATAACATCGGATTCGGCTGAACCTTCGGCTTGTGTAATGATTGCAAAGCCGCGCATCAAACAGTTTAAACGCTTTAAGCACATCACATCAGACTCTTCCACATCAACAGACCATGAGGAAAGTGCAAGGCCGGCGTCGATGCGACGTCGACGTGGTCAGAAATGGAGTCAATCGAAGTCAAAGCAAATGCATTTAGATTTACATCCGCTCGGCCACGTAACTGCGGATACGGATGTTATAGAGCTCTCCTCGGACTCGCTGTCGTCGTCAACATCGCCAGTGCCTGTGATTGTTAGCCGGATTCCCGAAGTTGTCATGCGACTGGAAATGGATCCACTCTATGAAGAAGAAATTGTTCCCTTTTAAAGAATTAAATTCTGCTTCCAGCCTACTCTGAAATTTGGGCTTGCTTTGCTTCTATTGCTATGCCTGGGGCTACGTGCTTGAAACGAATGCAATCGGGGTTGCTCAACGCTCTCATTCAAAGGGAAGGGACTTAGATTGTGCACACAAGCGGCTTGGAAAATTGAATTTACTTCGCTTGTTGAAATGCAATTAGCCCGCGGCACAAATTTGATGCGATGTAGTATTTACTTTGGCTCGGACAATGTTAGGACTTTGGTAAAATTACACATTTATATATATGTAGAGAATTCAGTCCGATGCCTCAGTTATGCAAGACTTGTTTTTATTTTTTTTTTTGGAGCTTGTAAAATTTTTTGTTTGTTCGTGAAAATAAATCGACATATGCAGCTACCATAATAATTTACACATTAAACGTGCTAACATCAATATTGGGTGCATTCTTCTGCTTAACTGCATAATTGATATGCATTACGATTCATTTAAGCCTTAATTAGTCACACGCGCCCGATCAGCGGCTGCCACTTGAGCTGGTCAGGCGTAACCAGCCATAACAAATGCGTGCAGCTTCGGCACGTGTCGATTGGTGTGAATTTTGATTGCAACACTAATGTAATAAACTGGATCAGACAAGAGCTGGGAATGTTTTGTGTCCTTGCCGCAGAATTATCAACTAGCTTAGCTTTAAATCGAAACAAATTGATTGTAAATGTTATTTTAACTATTAATTGAATGTCAATTAATTGTGACAATCCTATTGTCCGCTTAACATTAGTTGTTGACAGATATCGCAAAAACCGCTTTAATTGAAAAATCAATATACCAATTAATTAAAAGAACTCAAAATGTATTCAAAGACTGGTGATAAAAAAATGTACATACATATATTGCTTTGTTTACAAATACAAAATTGAATTATGTGAATGACAAAACTGCCGAAAATTAAGAAATAAAAAATTTATACATTTTTGTTAAATTATAAACCTTAAAAAATATATATATGCATATATGAGAGTTACAAGCACCAACAAATGTCATCAATCAATGCAATTAGCATCCTTTGCCAGCTGTTTAAGTAAACTTTTTGTTACTGTTGCCATAATTTATAAAGTGCTCACTCGTGTCAACACTTAACAACAATTGGGGGGCACACATATCATAACAACTCAGCACGTGGCAACTGGCGAACGGGAAGCAGCAAACGGCAACTGGCGGCCACTTAAAGCTGCAATCTCGACCGCAGTTTATCCCAAAGCACAAAAGCCACCCAAATGCGGCACATGACGCCACTTGAGCTGTCGCGCAATGAAAGCAATACCACATGCCACAAGCCTTGAATTCACAATTCTGTAGCACGTGCCGACGCCCGGTGTATAGGTGGGAGTATATCATCTTCACATGTTGCTGTCGCGAAAAGTGTTAGCTGCTGCGTGGGCACGTGGCGGTAATTCGCTTAGTGATAGGCGTAAGTCCGAAATGATTACTTGCCAAATTGAAATAAAAGAGTTGCGAGCAATCGAAAGATTGAAGTGGACACTAAATGTGGCAAAATGTTGTGACAAAAGGCACTCTGATAAGACAAAGTGCATGCCGCTTTGAACTTTACTTGATCCTCGAGCAGTGAGATAGACCAGACAGACAGTGGACTCATCCTTCCGATTGGCTTATAGGCTCGCGCGCTAGCAAAGCGTAAAAAATGCTCGTGTTTTAACTGGTAGTGGTAGCTGTGTTTGAGTAAGTTTGAATGTGTGTGTGTGTGTGTGTGTGTGTGTTCTGTTTGTAAAAGCAACCCCCTGGGCGAGAGCGAGCGGCAATCACGGCGCGCATATCTTTTGGGATTTGAGCCATGGCGCCGCCATCGTCGCGACCGACGACAATGCGCCGAGGGTTGCTGCCGCCTAAATCAGCGGGCTTACTGGGCAGCTCTGCAACTCTCGCGCATTAATGGCTGAAAATAAAAGCAGCGCGCACTCTTGTTCAGCTTTTAGTTGGTGCGGGCACGCGAAACGGTTGAGTCTACAAAAACAAAGTCACTAACAACTCACGAAGCACTTTCAAATGCGTGTGGCTGACATTTGAGTCTAGTTACAGCTATAGCTACACTACACAATTGCAACATCATCTCAATATGTCTGCCTGCTACAACGCCTACAATTCTGCGCATTCATTTGGATTTGATGATGGGGAGGATGATGATGATGCCTCGTTCGACAGCGGCTATGAGAAGAGCTTTGAAACGGATGCAAATGCGAGCTCACGCCGTCGGTTGGACTTTGAGGAGCATTACACTGGCACAGTTCCGGCTGCTGCAACGCCACCGGGCCAAGCTCAGGTTCCATTGGCTTACGCCGGCAACAGCATTGGCTGGGATGTGCAGCTTAATTCGCCGCCGTCAACATCCGGCTTTGCGGGTCTCCTAGACACCAGCAGTAATCACAGCTCGCGCAGTGGACGCACTCTAGTCGAACATCTAAATAGCCGGGCAACGACGACAACGCCTGCCTTTGAGCCACAAGTGACAAGCACGCCCCTAAAGTCACTCGAAGATCCAAATGCACCACGTCCAAAGCGCAAATATGCCGTCGGCAAGAACAGAGTCACGCGCTCACGCAGTCCCACTCAGGTGGTGCGCATCAGGAAGTTTCGGCGTATGAAGGCAAACGATCGGGAGCGCAGCCGGATGCACAGTCTCAACGATGCGTTAGAGAAGCTGCGAGTGACACTACCCTCGTTACCCGAGGAGACTAAACTAACTAAGATCGAGATACTGCGGTTTGCACACAATTATATTTTTGCGCTGGAACAAGTGCTCGAAAGTGGCAACACCATTAATCTGGATTTGGAGAAGCTACAGAACTTTACGCTGAGTGGTGAACGCATTACGAAGGAATTATTCGATGCGCTCTTTGTGAATCCTCAGCCTTTTCCTTTGTTCGGCGGCGGGCGCCTTTTTCCTTATGGGCCGCATCATTCTCAGACTCCAGCAGTGCATTATCCGCCAACTCAGGGATGTGATTATCAGACAGCACAACCACCTGGCTTTGACTTTGGCACCAGCATGCGCTTCTACCAGCAACAGCAACAGGAGCAGTTGCAGCTGCAACAGCATCAGGAGCTTGGTCCACAGCAAACTACTTCAGGTCACTTTTCCCAGGAGAAATACGATCTGTTTCGCAGCAACTTTGAAGCAGCTGCCAATGCAGGACCATTGCCCGACACCGAAGCTGGTCTGCATCAACAGAGTAGCTTTTATACGCAAACGCCACCTTGGAAGGAGTATCAAGAGGAGCATCCACATTCACATTTGCATGAGCCGTCGCTCTTCAAACAGTTTGCTCATCAGGTATAGCATAGTTTCGTGGGCATCATTGGTGTCAGTCTTCTCTGGGTGATATGTTCGACAATGTATCGATTTCAACGGTACTGCAACCTAGAAACAATCCTTGAGCTGCTCTAGTGACTGACTTTTGTTAGCCATAAAGAGTACTAAAAGTTATTTGCATAGAACAGCTAAATAGAACACGGATATTATCAGTTTCCCGGTTTCATTTTCGTTAAAACTTACAAAATCAGTTGATATTTTGCAATAAGTGAGCACCTAATTGATTTCTAAAGCTATGCTAAGCAGCTGGCTTTAGTATTCAATTTGATTAAATTCATTTAGTTGGTTCCACAAATGATAAACCAATGCGATATGGCTAATGTCAAAGGTCATATGAAATGCAGCTGCAATTTCATTTGATTTTAACGCTGGCATTAAATTGATTGCTTGTTTGTGTAACTTTCACTAGTTGACTATTAAAACTAAAAGAACATTTTTGTAATCATCACCAATTATAAAATGTATACTTTCTGCTTTTGTACTCTACTATATTTGCTTTATAGTAACTTCGGTTGCCCATTTATACTATTAAGTAAGAGCATCCAAGTACCTGGCTAATAAGCCATTTATATTTATATTAAGCAACGAAGCCATAACTACAAAACATGTATCCTTAACGAGTTTTAAGCAATAGCTAAAATTTGAACAACTGTTGGGTTCAGGTTTAGCTTAGTTAGTGAGTGAAAAACAATTGCAATGCGATAAACGAAGGCTAGTCATTTTGAGATCAGGTTTAACATTTACATTTATAACGTGTTAAGAAACATTTTTGTAAACTATTACAATCTATTTTTGCAAATAAAGTTGATAAAAGAAAAACCGAATAAAATGCTATATTTGTAGTAAATTGGGAATGGAAATTGTAAAAGTCAAAGCAATTCCTGGTAGCTAAAGTAAACAACCCTAAGCTGCAGTGTATGTGTGCAGATTTCGTATTTCAAACAAAAGACTTAAATTCAAATAAATATTGTATATTGCAGTGCACATAAAATGAATGGCTTTCGGTGTGTGTAATAACTGTGCGTATGCATGTGTGAGTGTGTGTGTGTGTGTGAGTGTGTGTATTAATGTGTGCAGCTTGTTTATCGTAGGGGGCATTTTTGCGCCCTTACAATTTGACATGGGGTGAGTTGAACAATAGAAAGATTGCCCGTCACCTGCCACAGAATAACGAGTACAAAACGAATGTACCGAAAACCAAAAGCAACTGAGGCAGCAGCAGCAGCAGCAGCCGACAATCCTGAAACATGAGCCAAGTGGCAGTGGACCTGCATGAATGCCACTCAAATTATTTAGTTGAATGAACCGGCAAGAGTCGAAATAAACTGACTGACTGACTGACATTTTCCGTTACAAGAAATGGGAAATCTCCCAACCCCCAAGAAAGGGTGATTTTGAGACTCTACAAGACGAAGAGTTTAAGAATGCAACTTCTAAAAGTTGAGACCGTTTCGGGGCTAAGCCGCTTGCTCTGCCGCTTGCTGTGTGTCATTTGTGCAGCTTTGTTGAAGGTGTTGGGATTTATCTTTATAATAATCATTATTATAGCTGGGACATTGCCTGTTGTTGTTTCGTTGTGCTGGTGCGTTACAAAGGCGCAAATACGCAGCGGGCGAGCTGCTAAGCTGCATTCTTTTTCACAGAACTGGCGCTGAGGGATGGATAGCAGCAGGATACAGCGCGGACAGAACTCAACCTAGAACTCTGTCTGGCATCATTAGCGTCCTGTATGGCCAAAGCTGTATGACGGGGTAGCTGTAGATGGTTATCAACGGATCAATAATGGCATTACGAGTGAGTCTCGTCCCGCCTCCGGTTTGCTATGACCCAAGCCCAGATGCTGTCTGATGTATATGACTATGCTAATGCTATGCCAAGGATGGCAAAACAATTTGGAGATTGCCGTAAGATGATAAGAAAACCAAAATAGAAACAAATTGGCGGTACGGTGCAAAAAGCAAACACAATACAATTGCGTCAAGTGCAAGTCCTTTGGGTACAATTCATATGCGACCCACTGAGCAGAAACTCTGATTTCAGCTGGAATGCAAGTAAATGTTACACATAGCGAATGTTATATTTTTAGCTTTAAGAGATTGTTTAATATAAAAAAACTCCCCTTAATGTCCCAAGATAAATAATTGTCGAACGTAAAAAAGTGTACCCTTTTGTATAAGAAATAAAATCGATAAGAATTTTCTTTTAAACTTCAAAATCGTCTTCATTTATTGTCTGTATGTTTGTTTAATGGGTTCAAAGACCTGGAAAAGCAACTTTTATAACCGTAAAACTCACAAAAAAAAATGAACATTTGTAGACATAAATTATGTAATTCTTGTTCAAGCATAAACGTGCCAATTTGTCATTTTAGTTCCGATTTCGATAGCAAATCGAATTTTATTTGCCGAATTGATTGTTTAACGCCTGTTTAGTATTGAACTCATATGCGCTTCAATGACACACATTTACAAAAAAAAAACAGAATGTTAAATTTTTAACCCTTTTGCGGTACACGTGCAGCAGCATCACACGTATCCTTACCCCTTTTTTTTGGCAAACACAATTCGCTCTGGTGCTATTGTTGGTATGTTTTTTACGGGTACAGCGAGTGCAAGTTGCTCGACCTTTTTAGCAATTCATTACCCTGCTCGAATTGGTTTATCTGTGAAATCTGTGACGTTGTGTTGTTTGTATTGCATCAGCACTTTGAGCACGGGGCATGCATTTGTAAAAGTACGTGTGTGTGTGTGTGTGTGTGTGCGTACTGTTACAGTTTCTCTAACGTAGGTCCTCTGGATGTGCCCTACCTTGCCCGCTTTTGAGTTGTGTGCTCATCTAACCGAACAACATTGGATAAACAAACAGCGGCTCGAGTATTTAGTTACATTTGTTGCCGCTCCGAGAAAGCCAATCTGTCGCATTTGTATGCATACTCGTCCCAAGGATAATCATCAGTCTATGTGTGCGAGTGTGTTTGTGAATTGAAACTGTAAAATGTGATGCAAGTTTTGATTGTGATTTTAATCCGATCTGAGCGGTTTTAGTCAAATTTAAGCAGATTTGTGTCACATTGTTGAAGTTGAAAGTGGTACGCAAAAAATGTAAACACATGTAAATCAAAAATCATATTAGATAAGCATGAATCGAATTATTATGTAATGTATTTTACCACAGGAAAACTCACTTGCAACAATAAGATAATTTAGAAGTGAGTTTCGATTTGATATGCTGAAATGAAATGAATACTTCGTAAATCCCTAGTGAAAAGTGTATTTAAATGCACATAAAGATTAAAATTAACAGATGCTGCTTTCTACGATTACCGAAGAAATATTTCACCAACTTCTCTAAAATGCTTGTTACCTATGCAACTGTGCACTGTGGCATTTGCAAAGTCCGGAAATGACGTTCCCTTTGCAACCCCGGTTTAACATACATATTTCATATTCCAATCACATAAAGAAAATTTCGTTTCCAAATGAATAAACTGTTAAACAAACAATACATTAAACTTTACAACTTCACACCCGCTGCCTGTGTACAGAAACCATTAGAGTTGGCCCAGAGTTCTACCCCGAGATCCGTCGTTAGTGTTACGGCAGTAGCAAAACTGTATCTGAGGCTGTACCACAAACGACAACTTGATTGTTATGCAAATGAGTACAACCAGGACGAAAGCATGCGCTCAACCCCAAAAAAAAACAGGGCCCATCCTTCCTCACTGCTCACTGGGCTTTGGGTGCAGTTCATCAAGTGGTCATAAATATATTTGGGTAAAGGAGCACCAGTGGCTGCCTAATTAATATGCAGCGCCATGTGCATAATGAATGTGACATTTGTAATTTATGGTTGATATTTGTTAATTCTATTTTTTAAATCTTTTTTTTTTATTTTTGAGAAGCTTGCACAAGGTGGAAGGTTTGTGCTAAAATGTCGGCAAAACAACGGTTTCATGCCCAGTTATTGTTAATGTAAACAACGCTTGATTGAATGCATTGCTACCCGTTGGTTGGCTGAGGGAAAGACTGCCGAAAAGTTCTATTGACAGTTGTTTGGGCCTAAGCCGTAGGTTACATAGCTTTCTTTTATGCGCTCTAATGCCACTTCCGGTTTAGCGAAAAACGCGCGAAAATCCTACGATTAGGCGGCCATTGTGCGGCTCTACATAAAAAATTGGGAAATATTTTTGGCAAAAACTGCAGTATTTACCACCAAAGCGCAGAGAAAACCTAACAAGTAGTTAAGTGTAATTACAATTGCATGAATTGTTCATGGCGGGGTGTGCCCTAAGTCGCTTTTTATGGCACTTCTGACAGGAACAGTGACAGAAAGCAACCGTTATGATTTAGTAAGATATATGACAATGGCACGCAAGGCTTTGCTGCACTACAAAAGCCTTTAGCGAAAGGGTATATTGATTGGTGTTTTATTTTTATGGTTTTGCGTTTTTAAATAGTCGAGCAAAACAGACCGAATATAACCTTAAGCTGTAATACCTATTTTAAAATAGACCAATTTTACCATTACTATGCTTTAACAGGGTATTTGTTAATCGATCACTTTGGGCTTAGCTGTCGGTACCTCATTCATCGCCAACAGTTTTTGCCACTAATGTAAAGGAAATGAGCGACTTCCCCTGTACCAGAGAGAGTCGCACGAGCTCACTCATTAATTGTTCGCATTGTTGGTCCGTTAAAGTTGGACATCTGGCCAGCTGCTGCCCGCTTTCCCCTCCTGACTAACTATCAGAACATGAATCTAGGGTAAAAAGTTGATATGTATTTTAGAAGTTGTTTTGTGTTTTTTGGTTGACACAGTTTATGCAGGACACCTGCACTCTGCAGGCACTGTCAGGCTATGACTATTTGGGTATGGGTACTCTGAAATTGCCAGCACTTGTGGCTGACGTGTGTTGGGATTGATTTTGGAGCTGGGGGTTGGGTGGCGCCTCATGCATCATAGGCATTAATTGGTGATTAATTCAGCTTAGATCTGTGGCAGTTGGCGCCGTCATTGTTTAACCAGCAAACAAAAAGGGGACGTACTGACAACCTTGTTTGAAGTGTGATTAACGATCGCCATCATCAATCAATGTTCAAGTGGAAAGTGATTTGGCAACATTTTCGATGGCTTTGCGAGCTGTTTCAGATTTTTTATTTTATTTTGGTTTTATGCTAATTGTGCTGGCAGATAAAAATATCAACTCTACAAGTACTTTGAACATTTCCTAACTGTTATTACATATTCCCGAGACAACCCCCATAAAATAACCGACTTGCTATGACCCGGACAACACTTGATTTGCTGCTGTTGCTGTTCTTGCTGTTGTTGTTGTGTTTTAAAAAGTTATAAAAATAACTCGTTAGACGTGGCTGGTATTTCAACTTCAGCTAACTACTTATACTTGTCCACCAGCAACCCCTGATCAGTTGCTGGTTCATCACACAAGCACACACAAACATACATACGCTTCGTTGCACCCTTTGGTTTGATGGTCTAACAGACAGGCAGGCAGGCAGGCAGGCAGGCATTCAGTCAGTCAGTTCATTTACCAGCATCATCATCATCCCTTGTACTTGTTCCTGTCTGAGCCGTCAGACTGCGCAGTTGCCTGAGGCTAATGAGCGCCGCACATTAGTTTTAACAACATTTATTATTTATGGGTTTCTATATTTTGTTTTCTTAGTGGAAGTTGTAAGAGTCGTTACGCATTACATTTTTGCAGTGGCGCATTTTGTAATTCAAAATTCAGAATTCAAATTTCAATTATTTGATTCGCACTGCTTTTAATTGGAATCCAGAGGGTTTTTGTTCTTAACATGAGAGCGATATTTCTCGCTAAAGTTTAGGTATTTATTGAAATCAACAAAGAACATATCTTTAACAAAAAATCAAATCTTGAATTTTTTGAGGTAAGTTATGTTAATCTTTCGAAGGGCTTAGACAATAGACTTCGAAGGTCAACAAGCTTACATAAAGTTGTCAATTATAGTATTTACCACTCAAGAGTCTCGTTTTATGTATATTTTTATATTCTTTTTTTTGTCTAGTTTATTGTTTGTTGACTAACATCCAATTTATGACCATATCACTCTGCATGTCCATGAAATGTGACTAAATAAGTTTTCATGTATTTTGTAGTTGATACAACTTATTTGCACACATGTTCACATTCGTCGTAGTTAATCGTGCTCATAATATAAACACATATATGTATTTACCTTAACGGCAAAAACATATGCATACTGTTTGAGAAGTGGAAGTAATATGTTTTTGTCGAGCAACTTATTTTTGTGGTGTCAGGACGTTGAAGTTCCTGTTGAAATCAAGCTAAATTTTAAGTCATATTTATTTTGCACTTGTTATGCATTTGATAGGGTAAATAAACGATAAGATAAATATAGGTAAATGCAATTTATTTTCTACTAAAATAAAACAAAATTAATTCATGCGTTGCAAAATCTGTTCGGCTAACAGAGAAACTATTCAAAACTCAGTAATCAGTTGTCATTGAGTATGTACTTGTATTCCTGCGCAGATGACACAATAAATGACTTGCGATTCGCATTCTAGCATTAAAAAAGTTACTTAAACTTATGGACTTTATACAGTTTAAATTAATTACGAGTAATCTACTCTACATAGGTGTATGTACATACTAGATCACGTGCATAGTATGCTTATGCTTGTATGGACTGTTTTGGCCTTCATCTTCACGTCATGGCCAACTGCGATTCTGAAGCCCCATGTGCACCTGATCTGTTCTGACTCTACTTGCCAAAAGGTGCAGATGGGGCTTTTAGTCTTGAGTCTTGAGCACTAGATTACTACAATTATATTTAGCGTTGCCATTGTCTGGACCGGACTGTGCAGAATATCAACTGAGGCTACAATGGACCATAGATGGGCTCCGAATAGAGCACAGCGGGCATCGAATAACTATACGAGGTGGGCGTATGCTCTGTCGGTGTTCGCAGACTTGCCTGCAGGCTGCGTTTGCTGTGCTGCTTGAATCTGTCAAAATATACATTAATTTACTCTTCAACTTATCAAGTTATATACTCACTTTTTCTTAAGGCAACAGGCCGTGCAGAGAGAGACTAATGCAGCTACGCCTATCAGAGCCGCCAGAATCACCAACCAAGAGCCCGCGGACATTAGCATATTGCCGAAAAGTGCAGCAGTGTGGGTGCGTCGCACGGAACAGGACTCCAAATCACTGACGCCATATGCAGCATAAATATCGATAAGCTCATGACGCAATTCCTTGGAGTTCATCAGCTTTTGCATCTCACCCAAAGAGAGTGCGGCGCCGTTGCGGAACATTTGGAAACAGGAACTTGTCGCTGTAAAGTCCAGACTCATGTCGGCGCGAGTAAAGACCTGTGTGTCCAGCACATGTAGCTCCAGACCGAGTGGCTTGAGTTTCTTTTGAAGCTGCTCTTGGAACGGTCGGATGTTGTGCTGTATCTCGTTGGGCGGACGGGCAAATATGAATTTAAGCAAGGACTTGTCGCGTATGACAAACACCTTAATATTGCTGTGAGTCTGTCGTTTGGCCTTTGCCGAGTTATTGGCACAAATGCGCATCAGGAAGTAGCCATCAACATAGTCAGCAAAAGAGCCACCAGTGCGTAGCTCACCCGTGCGATTGTTAAGCGTAAAGAGACTCTGAAGATTGCCTGTGGCCAGTTTTCGACTGCGCTTGTAGAACTGTGGCACAAAGGTCACATTTACAATAGACAGCGCAATGGGTGCAGCTTCGGCATCAGCATCACTTGCTCGCAATGTTGTAATCACTGTGTCAATGGGCACATTGATTCGAATACCCACAGTGGAGTCTGGGTTATCGAACTTCGGCAGATTGTCGTCAATATCGTTGATCTTGATAGTAATGCGCAGATGTGAAGGATCCTGGCGATCATAGGTATCGCCAACATACTTGATATCGGATTCTCCCAGCTTCAAGCACTTGACTGTCAGTGTAAAGGATTCGACTAGCTCACGATCGATGGGTTGAGTAGTCTTAAGTATTGCCAGACTTTCATTGGTTCGTTCGATGGCAAAGATCTGTTCGTTGTTGCCCTCGATAATGACGTAATCGATGGCTGCATTCTCACCAATGTCCTCGTCGATGGCGGTAAAGTTACCAACAATAGTTCCCGCTGGCTGTTCCTCCAAAACAGACATTGGTAAAGGACCTTCATCCTGTTAATGGTGTAAGCTGAATTACCAAACTGAATACTTGATTTAATTGTGACTTACAATTTCTCTGACGAATCTCGGCTCATGATCATCCATGTCAAGCACTTCTATTTTTAAGATGCGCGTCAGTGACTGCTTGGGCTCTCCATTATCGCTGATCTCTAGCAGCACCTTGTACATGCTCTTTTCCTCTCGATCCAACGGCTGTCGTGTTGTTATCAACCCCGTATGCGTATCTATTGCAAACGATTCGGCATCAGGCGTGTCGGGTAGTATGCGATATGTTATAGTCCCGGATGGTGTGCTGTCATCATCAGGATCACTTGCAATCACTTGGAAAACGGTTGATCCAATTGCAGAATTCTTAAAGTTGAAAGTTAAGAAAATAATGTATACTGTTCAAATTATCCTTGTTTCTTTTCTTAGACTAACCTCTGTCACATTTGCCCTTTGTCCCACACGCGGAGCCACAAAGAATGGAACACCATCGTTCGCGCTCACATCGCCTATGAAAATCCGCACTTCGACATCTGTCGAGAGGGTGGGTTGCTTTGGCACTTGGTTGCCATTGTCCTGGGCGCGTACGATGAGCACATAGGCTTCGGCGCGACCTTTACCCGTAAGATTGCGACGCGTGGATAGCAATCCGGTCGTTGCATTAATGCTAAACAATCCATTAGCATCGCCTTCGTTGACTATCTCGTAGCGCACCTCGCCACCAGGACCTTCATCTGCATCAGTTGCTTTGAGTTGCAGGACGTTCTCCATCTTCATAGCATTTTCCGGGATGACAGCGCTGTATAGCTTCTTGGAGAACTCTGGAGCATTATCATTAACATCCAGGACATCAATGAGTAGTTCCACAACGCTCTGTTTGGCATCGGTGGGCTTGCCCGGAGAGTCCTCGGCTTTCACTTGAAGTCGAATAGTGGGCGTACGCTCACGATCGATTGTTTGGTTCTGTGCTACAACTATTTGCCCGGTGAGGTTGTTGATCTCAAAAAGCATAGCGTATTCGCCTTGCAGGGAGTAGATTACCTTATGATAGCCCAAGCGCTCATCTCGAGCATTCAACGCTGCATCCTTATCATGCGCTTTGACTTGCACCACGCGCTCTGGATGGCCTTTGTTCTCAATGATGGTGGCATGATAGGAACTCTGTTCAAAGATTGGACTGTTGTCGTTAACATTCTCAACGGTTATACTCAGTCGACTGATGGTACTACGCTGACGATCTGCGCTATTGGCTCGTATCTGAAGCTCGAACTCGGCGGTACCTGTCTCCGCTAGAGCTTCATAGTCCAAACGCTTCTTCAAGATGACCTCTCCGGTACGCTCTGATATTTGGAAATATTCAAGCTTTTTGGGTTCGACCAGCTCAAAACTTGTAATCGCCTGCTGCGTCACTGGATCCTCTGCTTGTAAAATGAAGAGTGCACTGTCGATTGGCATTTCCTCCTTAATCTTGATATGCACCACAGGACGGGAGCTACTCCAGCCTGGATTCTTAAATACTGGATCCTTGTCCTTGAAAGACTGTACATATACCGTTACCTCTGTAGTATCCACTTGAAGCTCTGGATCCACTTCAGCGTTCAGATCTTTCACACCCACTGTAAAGATTATGATTGCAGCTACATCGTGACGCAAACTGCTATTGACAAAGATCTCCCCACTCTGGCTGTCCACGCGGAAGGCTTCTTGAACATTGTAGCTACTTCGATTGGTAATACTGACACCCGCTTTTGTGGTGGCTTGGACCGGTCCCTGCAAGCTGTACTCAAGCCGTGAATTCAAATCCTTGTCAATGGCTTTGACCCGTAAAACGCTCTCTCCAATCACAGTCCGTTCGGATACGTAGGCAGCATAGCTGTTGTGCTCGAATTTGGGTTTCTCATCGTTGATATCCTTGACATTCACATAGACGGTAGTAGTAGCTGTTTCCGGAATTGGCGTACCAGAGTCAACGGCGTTTACAATTATTTCAAAGCTGTCCATGTTCATATCTCGATCAATGCGCGCCTGAGGCGAGACTGTAATTAAACCAGACCTAAAAGTGCATAATTTGTGATAAATGTTCAAAGTTATTAACTTCCAATTTTCTTACAGTTCATTGATCTGGAAGTTGTCGTTAGCGCCCACAATGCGATATCTGAGCAGGCTATCCAAGCCGTCTGGATCGTGTGCGGACACCGTTGTCACATTGTAGCCCGTTACTGCATTCTCTGGTATGGAAACGCGATAGCTGGGTGGTCCAATTATAGGTAAGTTTTCGACATTTTGAAAATGACCTTTGAAGATGGGACGTTGATTACCGGAGATGCCAACGCGCACAAGAACTCGTGTGGTATTTGTCAACGGTGGAATACCTGGTGAACATACAACGATGGTTATGTTTAGAAAAATTGCTAATGAGCAACTATAACTTACCAAAGTCTGTTGCAGATATGATCAATTCATATTCGCCACGCTCCGTATCCATAGATCTAGCTGCCTTCTGGAGTGTAATTTCACCCGTTTCTGGCTCAATGCGAAATACATTTCCAGCTATACTATTTTCCGAGACTATTGTATATTTTACTTTCCCATTGCCCTGACTGGGGCCATCAGCGTCGTGTGCGCGAACAAAGAACTGTGGCTCAAAGATTGAGGCACCCTCACGTATTGTGCGACTATACTCGTTGCTTTCGAAGCTCGGGTAATTATCGTTGACATCGAGCACATCCACGAAGAGATTGGCATTAGATTCACGGTCACCGCCATCAACAGCCACTACAGTTAAGCTGTAGGTACTTTGCTTCTCGTAGTCCAATGGCCTGAGAAGATAAATCCCACCAGTCTCTGGATTTACGTAAAAATTATCGGCTCCAAATCCCTTAAGCAAATACTGCACATGACCGAATTCCTCGGAATCTGCATCGGTGGCATTTACGAATCCAATCAAAGAGTCCAATGTAAGATTCTCTGCAGCTGTAAAGCGGTAGGTTTGCTGACCAAATATCGGTGCATTATCATTGGCATCTAGTAAATGGACTTCCACACGCGCCTTTGCCTGTTCAACGCCATGTGAGGTGGCCACCAAATCAAACTCGAATTTGCGCTGTGTGGGATTATCGTAGTCTAGTCGACTAGCATCTAGCACCTTGACGACAACGGGAGTGCGTCCCTGTCCCTCGGTAGGGGATACAGCAAACACACCCGCTGCCTTGGAAACATCCCTAAGCTTTAGTTGGTAACGACTATTCTCACCCATGTCACGATCTTCTACAAAGATTGATAGACCTGGCAGTGGCATTCCACTCGCTAGATTCTCCGCCACAGAAACGTTAAAGAGTGAGGCACTGAACTCGGGCTGATGATCGTCGACGTCGGTAACCACAATCGTTACGCCCGTGATTGAGTGTTCTGCAGGTATGGCCCCATCGATGAGCTCTGTGGCACGTATGGAGAACACATAGACGCCCCCATTTTGTAGTATATCTGGATTTTCCCGATCCAACGGTTCGTTTGTGGTTTGTAGCTTAGCTGTGCCATCTTTGGGATCCCCGAATGGCACCAGCTCAAAGTGCCCGAAAGGTTCATCCTCCAGTGAAAGGAATATCTCTCTTGGTATGCCAACATCACCATCAACCGCCTTCACAGTCAATATGCTCACACCTGCTGGAGTATTCTCTTCTACTGTGGCTGAATAAGGGGCGTTGGTGAAAACGGGTGGCTGATCCTGAACATCGATAACATTGATGGAAACCGTGGCAAAGGAGGTGAGACGGTTTTCAAGCGCACTATCCGATGCCGATATGGTCATGATGTAGGATGGACGACTTTCATAATCCAGCTGCTGCTTTAGGGCGACCCGAGCTGTGTAATTTCCATCAGCTAATTTGACAGCGCGTACCTCAAAGATGTCGCAAATATCGTTCTCCTTAAATAGAGGTTTCGGTGAGAGTTTAATCAAGTTAATATAGTTTGAAGTTTGTGAAAATTACCTGCACCACACATTTTATCTGCACTTCAGCGTTTATGCCCTCATCACGATCGACTACAATGATAGGAGGCTCCACCCTAAGTTCGGCGCCTACAGGCAATGACTCACTGACGCTAGCCGAATAGGGTCTACCATAAAAAGTGGGCTGGTTATCGTTATAGTCGCGCACTGGTATCTCGCGACGTTGGGAAACAGTATTTGGTTCTGTGCCATAGACGCCTTCATCTGTGATGCTGATAATAACCTCAATTGTGTCTTGTGTTTCACGATCGAGTTCCTGGCGCAGGCGCACCACACCTGTCTCTCGATCCACAGAGAAAACTGGCCCAGATATGCTGTACTTGAGGCGACCACCCTCTGGATCAATGCCTGAAATGAGTAACAAATTAGATGGGGCGTTTATGTCAGTCAGTTATGTTTAGGCGTGTGAAAAATGCTAATGAAGTTCCCACAACCTCCTTTACTTGAGCTTTTCTAGTCTAATTCGCTCGCTGGCAGTTTAGTTTGGCGTGGAAATGAAGCTAAGTATGTAACTAACGCTGGGAGCTGGGTCAGCATTCTTATCTAAATATGGGTTGTATTTTTATTCTCCAGCTTGGCAGTTTCTCTTTCTCTTTGGGCGCTTTTTAATCACCGGAATTTACTTAGGCCATGAATCAAAACTCAAAAACTTAGAAAAAAACACAGCTTGGGGGCAAACACGAAAAAACATTAGAAATTCTTTCAAAGCAATACAAAGAAGATGAAAAAGAAAACAAATGATCCCAACAGCGCATGCACAAATACTCGTAGTAGTAACAATAATAAACCCACCGGCAGTCGGTCTGGAAAACGACTTTTGGCACAGACGCTAACATATTTATTTCTTATTTTTTCAGGTTTTCAAGTTTGCTCTAACCATTTGGAGAAGACGATAGACGGAGAGCGACCGACAATTGCAGCACGACATAGACTCAAAGCGGGAAGCAAACAACACGTTCTCCAACTTACTACACCCAACAACAACAACAACAACAAAAACTTACCAATTGCGGTCGCCAACCCGAATGGCCCCCATCCCAGTTCCCCCTCACTGCCCCATTGGCGCGTGAGTGGCCGTTTCCACTTTTAATGTACATAATCATTTTCTAGTTTTTCTTTCATTTTTTCGGGGCTTACACAGTTTTTTTTTATGTGATTTCTCATAGACAACACAAAAATCATACGTAGGTTGTACATTGGTACGAACGGTGGGGGGAGGCCAGTTGAATTATTTGGTCTACGATTGTTGATATTGCCACGAATGGAATCTCGTTTTGAGCTTTGCTTGGAAAAAAATCGCTGGGAAAACTATCAACAGTCTGTAACAACAATTACGCGAGTTTTTCAAAACTAAAAACATTTCTTATTTTTCACATTCCTTAAGAAAACACAACATGCGTTTTCAAAAAACACAGAGAAAGAGATAGAAAGACAGTGATGAATGGTAAATTAAAATTGTGATTTCATGCTCTACGGAGCGTATTTGTTAATATTTAGCTATTTATTACATACTGCAACAAAGCAAAAAGCAAAAGAAACACCCACATTCTTCCAACATTTGCTCAATTATTAATATTTTGTTTGGAAACCATTTGCGTTTAAGACAGCATTATAATTACTCCTATAACGATTTTTATACTTTGAAAACAATTTAATTAAAAAGCAATAGAAAGTAAAAGTCGTTATCAGAGTACAAAACATATTAATATTTACAGTCCAATAGCAATTCGAACAGCTTATTCGTTCTCAAGACTCAACTATTAAAACGTATTAATGTACACTAAGAAAACATGGCCCTGGGCCATACCGTTGTTCCATTTTCATTTATTGATTAGCTGCTATTACCAAATGACCAATTTCAATTTAAATTGACCGAAAACAAACCTGCAAGCTTTGTTTAAATATTGAAATAAAGTTGATTGCAGTAGGTAAATTGGCAGATTTTGATGCAAGCAATTTGATGTTTGCCAGTACAAATTGCAGTTGATATAGCCGCTTCCTGGCTCACAGTTTAGCCACAGCAATTTCGATATTTTCGATGGCTATTTTTTTCAATTTGCTTGCGCTGTTGGCTCACTTGTGTGTGCTTTTGTGTTTTTATGGCACTCTTAATTTCAAACGCAGTGCGCTATAAAATTTTTGAAACGTGTTTCTTTTAACGAGTATCTCACGGATGCAGCTTGCAAAACTAACTGGCTGGGATATTCAGCTCAACCAACTCTCAAAAATTAATCAAACATAGTTGAAAAATTCAATGAGTACTCATTTAGATATCAACTATATGGTTAACACTTGAAATCATTTTTGGGCATATTTAGGTCTCTATCTTGCACAAGAAAATTTTATTTACCTGCTGTAGATTGTAACTAAGATAAATATGTTCAAACTGGCTTGAAAGTTGTCTGCCTCGTTGTCTGGTATCACTAACCTGCGCGTTGGGTGCATCAAATTACAAGCCGCATCTTTTTGCATTAAAAATAACTGGGCCTCTGTGTTAGGGTGTCAACGGGACGGCCGACATGCATTTGTGGGCAGGTATAAAAGACAAAAGCAAACACGAGATGAACTGAATGGGTATCTCGTGCAGATTTCATTCAGAGCGAATGCCGACAGTTTGTTTGTTTTATGCTGTTGGATAATCATGCGACGAATTATTATTATGTTGTTGTTGCTCGAGGAGCTGCCACTTGCAGTTGCAGTTGCCATTTCAGTTGCGAAAGGAAGCGCTTACGCAAGAGGTAGCAATAGGCAGGTGTGAAGTAAATGTGGCTTTAGTTGTTGCTTTCAATTGATTGATATCGTCTGTTAAAGTAAAAGTGTCATAGATTCTACACGTTTATAAAAAAAAAGTGAGTGTTGCTTGTTGGACAACAGCCAGTGATATATGCATCTAATTGGCAACACGCCATTCTCGATATAATTGTTATCAATTGCATGCCACCAGGCGGCAGTCATTATCCTAACGTTTGCTTAGATATCGACAGCTACGCACAAACGTGCTCAAATGCACTTCCTCACAGATACCAAAGATGCATTTGCATACACATTTAAACATATGACTGGCATTGTTTGTGTTTGCTTCTAACGATAAACAAAATGCACTTTAAATCATGCGCTTTTATCGCGCGAATTCAATTGGGTAATCGTCACAGATATTCTACATAAAAAAAGCATGCAATAAAACATGCAGAGCAAAAATAAAAGTTTTATACTCTAAGCAAGGTTATACAAAAGTAGGTGGCGTTGTGGCGAGCCAAGCGCCTAATGTTTCAATTATGGCTATATATGTTTCACACAAAGAGCATACAACAAGAAAAATGAAAGTCAGCAATGTCAATCAGATATTTGGTGCACAAAAACTCAAATTACCAAATAATTCAACTATCAAGTGACCAGCTTAAAAGCGAACAAGCTCTTAAATTATACAGTTACAATTCAAATTTACCTATGTATAATGTAATTTTCATAAGATTGACATGCACTCATGAACATGGACTAAGTTTGCCAGCCAAAAGCATAATTTTAGTCTAAAATAAAAGCTTTGCTGATTTTCTTAGTTTTGTGAAAGGTAAGGCAACAAATGATGTGAGAAGTGGGGCTATTGTTTTATTTTTGCAAGTAGCTTTATTTTGTTATTATAAATCGAGGGATTGGTCAGTAGTTGACCTCCGATTGTGTAACTTACCTTTGAGTTGAAACACGGGACTGCCAACTGGTGTATGCTCCGACAGGCTGAAACGGGACATGTCCCCTGAACCGGGCACAAAGTGTGGCGGATGATTCAGCAGCTGTGCGCCACTCAATCCGAGCAGCAGTGGCAATAGCAACACAAGCGACGGCAGCAACATGTTATTGCCGTTGCCAATTCCAATGCCGTTATGTAGTTTATGTATCCGTTAGCTGTTATTTATTCGGCTGGCTGTGTTGTTTTCTCAAGTATTTGGCACAATATTCACTTCACAAAGTCTGCACTGCTTATTTGTAAACTGTTTTTTTAAAGATGCTATGCAAAAACAAGAACTTATGTCAAAAACAACTCGTTCAATGTTAAACAAGCCACCCATTCGACCTTGGCTGTGGTAAGTAATGGCAATGCGATTGCAATTGCTGTTGCAGCATTCGTGCTCAGTCAGCGAAAAAGTGGTAAAAATGAGGCAAGCTCGGCATCAAAATGTTTGTTTGTTAACAACTTTGGGCCTTGGCTAGCTGCTCTTGATATATTTAATTGAAAAGACACGCACTAAACGCTTTAGCTTGGTAATGAACTTTGAAAAGTTAAAACCTTTACTTGACAAATTCTAAAAAAGAAATTCCGATGCCACTGGCAATTTCACTTTATGAGTATGTGTAAAGTAGCACATGATGATGAGGCTGCTGATACCAAAGAGTTCCAATCATTGGGCTGAGGCGCTATTCGAGCCAAGTGTCGATTGGCAAATGTTGGCTTTCTCGCAAACACACACACACACACACGCTAGCACATTTGGAACAGCTGTCGAATGAGAAATCGGGTGTGTGTGTGTGTTGATCATGAGGAGATGGCAAAGAAAGCAAGCACATACTAAAGACCGAAATGTGCAAAAAGGCAGCTTAAATAAATAAGCGCAGAAAACAGAACTGGTTGCTCTCTGCGCTGGCGTAACGTGCTTGCGCAGCCAGATACATAAGTATCTGCAAGATACATATAGTCTTTTGGTCAACACTACTCTAGTTGATTTTTGTTGTGAAGGCAAAAAAAGAAGGAAGCAAACATAAAACACAAAAACATAAAAATTGCATTCATTGCCTATTTCGCGCTTAAGTTCTCACTCTTGTTCACGTGCAAGTAACTCACAAAGCAGTCGATAACTCACATAATTAGATGCACTGTTCGCTTATTTTACATATAAACTGATTATTTCACTTTTTTGTACTCAAACGCACCGACAAACACACACGCGAAAAAACAACGCTTAAGTGTGACGCCAGGTACGAAACTTGATTCTTGTTCCGAATTTTTTGTGTATTTCTTGTATTCGGTACGTTTTTGCCCAATATTTTACAGACAAACACTCAACGACTCAGCGACGAAATTTTAACCGCAGCAACGTCTAAACGACGCGACGCTCGCTCACCTTCTGTTTTATGGCTGTTTTACCTGTTGCTATTGCTGCCGTCGTTCTTGGCTGGCCAACGGCGTGCGTGATTCGGCCATAGGTAAATACTGGTTTCTTGTTGTTGCCGGTTTTGTTTTGATACACATTTCGCGCAAGCGCAAAACGAGTGGCAATGAAATACAATGCAAGTGTGTACACACCATATGCGGAAATTACGAAGGCCTTCGAATTTTCATAAACTGCCTGAAAGTATGCTACGCATTTCCGGGTTGGCACCCGAAAGTACCACTGATTAGAGGAAACGAAAAGTTTGATTTTTCATGTTTCTCTCTCGTTGACTATATAGACAGACTGAAATCCTAAGAAATATACTTACCATATTTTCAAACTTTCCCTGATTTTATAATGCAAACCATCTCCATCTTGATATAAGCACTTAAAATATATATTTTATTTTTCTTTTGTTATATAAACACTTATTGCTAAATCAATTTATAACGCATCGTCCACCTGAAACTGTATTAAATCCTCAACGGGAAAGCGAAAAAGCGAAGCTGTTTGTGCCTCAGCAGCCAGTTGATCGATGTGTGGTGTTTTGTGGTAGCGAAAGTGATCACCTTGAACGCTAGAGCGGCCTAAATTTTGAGGCGGATTGCCAGCGAGTGCAGCAGGTCGCGGCAACTGTGGCACCTCAGCTGCCACAATTGGATGCTCAAAATCAATAAACGACAGATTATCACTGCGTGATATCGATTGATTTGTTTGATTCTGCTGTGCCTGGTTTGGCGATGTGGATGCAGCAGTCTGCGAAGTGTTGGCTGCCTGAGATTGGGATTGAGACTGGCTTTGAGATTGAGCTGTCACCTGTCGTGGCTCAATGGGACTGGGTGGCTTAGGCAGTGGTTGTTCCCGCTCACTTGGCATGAATGTGTTACGGTGCAAGCCAGGATTGTAATTGTTGTAATTGTGATTGTAGAAGGGATTGGTAGAGGTGCGCACTGTTGCCGTTGGCTTCTGCTTGGGGAACACATTCAGATGCAGCATTATCTGATTGGAGTGCGTGTCAACTGCACCTCCATTGTTAACACTATTTGTATTGGAATTACTATTGGCCTGCTGGCCATAGATGCAATCATCGGCAACTGAATTTTGCTGCGGTAGCTGCGCAAACTTTTGGGATTGATACATTGCCTGCTGCTGACTGTAACGTGTGGCCTGATCTGGGAAAATCATGGGCAAGTGGCTGGGCGACTGTGTGGGAAACTTAAAGGGTGTCTGATAGAGACCATTCTGCAAACCGAGTTGCAGCTGCGGCTGAGCATAAACAGGTGCATTCGAGGCAGCTAGAGCATCGCTCTGAAAAGGATTCCGCAACACCGACGTGGGACGGGATGGAGGCAACACTGGATATATATCCAGGTTCACCTTAAAGGGTATGCGCTTGTGTTGCGGCTGTCGGGTGGCATTCAAAGCAATCATGTGAGGAAAGCTCTGCATGAAAGGATCAACTAAATAATTTTGCTGATGACTGCCGTGCTCCAGCAGCATGTTATAATTGCTTTGCTCCTGTTGCTGTTTCTTGTGCTTCTTTTTTGAACTGGGCTTGCTTGATGGCGCCTGTTGCAGAGCCAGTAGATTGATGTCGTGCGGTGAACGTGGCTTATAGGGATACAGCTGATCGATGGCTACGCGCTGATGTGGTGCACCACCGTACATTTGCATGGGCATACCCATGGGAAACATGGGCAGCGGTATGCTGAACTGCATTTGCTTCTTGTTGCGCTTGCCCCTAAAGAAATTTGCAATGCCACTGGACTTTAGGTTTTTATAGCTGCCTGCTATATGCAGTCCAGTGGGCATCATGACCAGCGAGGGACCCTGCACTCCCGGCATCTTGCTGGGCATTATGCTATTGATGTGTAAGTTGTGAAGAATGTCCTGTATGTTATTCAACGCCTCTCCTTTCTTGAACTGTTCGGGCAGTGGACCATCGTAGGGAAAGTGAAATGGTTTCGGTTTGAAATCATCGCGCAACGCCAACGAGCCGGGCGTCTCCGAGTAGTGGCGCCGCAGCAACGCCACAGAAGGTGGACGTTGGGTGGAGAGTCGTGGCGGGCGGGACAGTTGATCACGCAGCTGTGGCAATGTCGGTGTTGCAGTGACGGATCGTTTGGGCAGGCGCTCATATAGATGATCATGATGATTATTATCGTTGACGCCATCGCCGTTGCTATCGCCGGGCGCGCCAGTTGCGTGCTGCAGTTGGGGTCGTCTCGCTTTCGTGCGCCATGTTCCGTAGATAGGTGCAACGTCGTCAGCACGCTCCAATAAATACGCAGTTTCGCCAGCAGAAACTCCACCATTAGCACCACCACCACCACCAGCAGCAGCAGCAAAAGTTTCAGCTTCTGCTTCTGCCTCTCTTTCAGTTGCCTGCACTGCATTCGCATGCAACTGCATCTGCTGATGCATTTGCTGTAGATGCAGTTGCATATGTTGCTGCTGCAGACGATATTGTTGCTGCTGCTCGAGCTGCAATTGTTGTAATTTGGCACGCATCTTCTCAATGTTTTGACGTTCCGCTGAGTTGTCACTTTCAGTGCTAGGCGTTGTCTCCGACTCCACCACTGCTGATTCAATGTTGTTGAGTAATTGCTGCTGCTGCTGCTGCTGCTGTTCATATAAGGCTGCTGTAGATGCGGCCTTGACTACCATAAGAGACATCTGCAAGTAAAATTTAAAGTTTAGGTTTTAGGATAGCAGCAATTCAACTAAAACTTGTCTCACAATCGTGTACACATAGAGCGGGCCCATAATCCGAAGGCAGCGGCTTCTTTTAGCCTTTTTATTACCGCCTCCTGCAGGATCCGTTTTCAGCAAATGTTTATATTTTAACTCAGGCTGTATCTTAGCTTCTAGCTTTATAAACATTGTTCACTATTTGAGAAATTTAGCTGAGTTTCACTTGTAACCGTTTCGCTTTGATATCGGTATATGTTGGCGCACCTGACGCGACTTCCTCATCGCGAATCACAAAGACGACTGCTTGCATTTTTTGCCAAGCAGCCCCTAAAAACTTGCAACCATTGTGCAGCCGATGAGTGTAGCAAGCTAATTAGAAAGTTTAACATACGAAAGCAAAATTATATACGAAAATAAATTAATTGGCTAAATGATTTCGTGATGCCGATATTTATGCCTGTCTGAGTGTGTGTGCACAAGAAAGAGATATTTTCAAAGCCAGCGACCATGAAAAGCTCAAGTTCGCAATCACGAATACACAAAATAAAGAATCGAAACGAATTGAAACGAGATTAGAGAATAGTTAAGTCAAAGTGCCTAAATCACTTAATCGCCAAAAGAAATTATTTTATTCAATATTTATACTTTAATTTTGATGCATACAACTAAAATTTATGGTACATTTAACATAATTTCAAAATAATGTACTCACTGGGCAAAGAAGTGTCACGATTATTACGTGTAATACAACCTATAAAAACTAGTTTTACTACACTCTAAACAATACTTACTTTCAGGCCTTAACATACAACAAATATTTAGCCACTGACAACATATGTATATCCCGATGTTTAATTAAAACTGCATGTAAACCACATTCGATAAACTTAATTTATTGTTCGGGCTTTTTAAATGTTTATAAAAGATTTTCATTTTTATAGTCTTGCGACACAAAGTGTTAACAGACATTAAACATAGCGAGAGTTTGAACAGCATTAAAGGTTTACAAAAGTAGATACATATACAGTGGTCCCTAAATGTATGAGTATGCGATTCATTAATTCATAAAAACAAACAAGTTACATTCTTGCCGCTGTAAAATCTTTTCGACTGTATTGACTAGATGTATCTAGCCCTAGAAATATTTTTAGCATTATATTGCTAGATATTGAGCATCAGGTATTGCATCCCCTCTAAAGACAATATTTTTTCAATTCAAATGAAATCAAATGTCACCCAAAGAACCGTCGTTGAAATCATCGACAGTTTATAACTGAGCTAGTTAAACGGGTGCTTAAAAGTCAAAGGGAATGCTGGGAATGGGATAGTGGTAGCCCGGTGTTTTGGTCGTTGCTGGTGGCACGCTAGCCCTAGTCGGAGGTGGAATGTACGGGGTAGTTCTACGGGTAGTTGGCACCGTGCTGTAGGTTGGTGGAGCTGTAGCCCTGGTAGGTGGTGGTGTCGGTCTACGTGTGGTGACAGGGGGCTGTGGCTTGTTTGTGGGTGGCAAATAGGTTGGAGCCGGAGTAGTACGGACTGTAGCCCTAGTGGTTGGGCGTGCGGTTGTGTAAGTTGGTGGAGGTGGTGGCCGGCGAGTGGTGGTCACTGGAGGCAAATAGGTTGGTGGTGGGGTTGGTGGACGAGTTGCCCGAGTTGGTGGTGGGGTAGCCCTGGTGGGTGGAGGTGTTGGTCTACGTGTTGTGGTCACGGGAGGTAAATACGTTGGTGGTGGGGTTGGTGGACGAGTAGCCCGAGTTGGTGGTGGGGTAGCCCTGGTGGGTGGTGGGGTTGGTCTACGAGTAGTTGGTGGTGGTGGGGGTGGGGTTGGCTTACGAGTGGTCACAGGAGGCTGTGGCCTGTTTGTTGGAGGCAAATAGGTGGGAGCTGGGGTAGAACGAACTGGAGCCCTGGTTGTTGGGCGTGCGGTTGTGTAAGTTGGTGGAGGTGCAGGCCTGCGAGTGGTGGTCACTGGAGGCAAATAGGTTGGTGGTGGGGTTGGTGGACGAGTAGCCCGAGTTGGTGGTGGGGTAGCCCGAGTTGGTGGTGGGGTAGCCCTGGTGGGTGGAGGTGTTGGTCTACGTGTTGTGGTCACGGGAGGCAAATACGTTGGTGGTGGGGTTGGTGGACGAGTAGCCCGAGTTGGTGGTGGGGTAGCCCTGGTGGGTGGTGGGGTTGGTCTACGAGTAGTTGGTGGTGGTGGGGGTGGGGTTGGCTTACGAGTGGTCACAGGAGGCTGTGGCCTGTTTGTTGGAGGCAAATAGGTGGGAGCTGGGGTAGAACGAACTGGAGCCCTGGTTGTTGGGCGTGCGGTTGTGTAAGTTGGTGGAGGTGCAGGCCTACGAGTGGTGGTCACTGGAGGCAAATAGGTTGGTGGTGGGGTTGGTGGACGAGTAGCCCGAGTTGGTGGTGGGGTAGCCCGAGTTGGTGGTGGGGTAGCCCTGGTGGGTGGAGGGGTTGGTCTGCGTGTCGTGGTGACGGGTGGCAAGTACGTTGGTGGTGGGGTTGGTGGACGAGTAGCCCGAGTTGGTGGTGGGGTAGCCCTGGTGGGTGGTGGGGTTGGTCTACGAGTAGTTGGTGGTGGTGGGGGTGGGGTTGGCTTACGAGTGGTCACAGGAGGCTGTGGCCTGTTTGTAGGAGGCAAATACGTGGGAGCAGGAGTGCTTGATGGACGAATGGTTGCACGTGTAGTACGAACTGTTGCCCTAGTCGGTGGTTGTGTTGGCCTACGGGTAGTCACTGGAGGCTGTGGCCTGTTGGTAGGTGGCAAGTATGTTGGAGCTGGAGTGGTACGTGGTGGTGGTGGACGAGTTGTTGGTGGTGGTGTTGGTCTGCGAGTGGTGGTCACTGGAGGCAGATAGGTTGGTGGTGGTGTTGGTGGACGGGTAGCACGAGTTGGTGGTGGGGTAGCCCTGGTGGGTGGAGGGGTTGGTCTGCGTGTCGTGGTTACGGGAGGCAAGTACGTTGGTGGTGGGGTTGGTGGACGAGTAGCTCGAGTTGGTGGTGGGGTTGCTCTCGTTGGTGGTGGAGTTGGTCTGCGAGTAGTTGGCGGTGGTGGGGGTGGGGTTGGTCTACGAGTGGTCACAGGAGGCTGTGGCCTGTTTGTAGGAGGCAAATACGTGGGAGCAGGAGTGCTTGATGGACGAATGGTGGCACGTGTAGTAGGAACTGTTGCCCTAGTCGGTGGTTGTGTTGGTGGACGGGTAGTCACTGGAGGCTGTGGCCTGTTGGTAGGTGGCAAGTATGTTGGAGCAGGAGTGGTACGAACGGTAGCTCTTGTCGTTGGTGGTGCTGGCCTACGGGTAGTCACTGGAGGCAGTGGCCTGTTGGTAGGTGGCAAGTATGTCGGAGCTGGGGTGGTACGTGGTGGTGGTGGACGCGTGGTTGGTGGTGGCGTATATCTTGTCGGTGGTGGTGTTGGCTTACGGGTAGTCACTGGAGGCTGTGGCCTGTTGGTAGGTGGCAAGTATGTTGGAGCAGGAGTGGTACGAACGGTAGCTCTTGTCGTTGGTGGTGCTGGCCTACGGGTAGTCACTGGAGGCAGTGGCCTGTTGGTAGGTGGCAAGTATGTCGGAGCTGGGGTGGTTCGTGGTGGTGGTGGACGCGTGGTTGGTGGTGGCGTATATCTTGTCGGTGGTGGTGTTGGCTTACGGGTAGTCACTGGAGGCTGTGGCTTGTTGGTAGGTGGCAAGTATGTTGGAGCAGGAGTGGTACGAACGGTAGCTCTTGTCGTTGGTGGTGCTGGCCTACGGGTAGTCACTGGAGGCAGTGGCCTGTTGGTAGGTGGCAAGTATGTCGGAGCTGGGGTGGTACGTGGTGGTGGTGGACGCGTGGTTGGTGGTGGAGTATACCTCGTCGGTGGGGGTGTTGGTCTGCGAGTGGTAACTGGTGGTTGTGGCTTATTTGTGGGTGGCAAATAGGTCACAGGGGAACGTGTTGGTGGCCGTGTGGCCGGTGGTTGAGTGGTCCGCTCCGGTAATTCAAACGGTACATCTGGGGGAGGGTAGAAGTACCCACTAGCCGCACGAATCTTACGCTGAAATAGTTGAATTCTTCAGTTGCAGAACAGATGTGGCATGTTATCAAGTACTTACCTCATGCGTGTCCGCTGTTGCGGTGGCCAAAGCCACAACGCAAAGCGCCAAGATGAAAAGTGCACTTCTCTGTTAAGAAACAAAACCGAAAGTGAACACGTTAAATATGTATGTTAAAGATATAAATATGCTTAGAATTTAAAGCCAATTTGAATTAAACAAGTTTTGACTTTAAGCTTTTTTCTAATTGCCTTATCGAATTGTTGGCTAGTGCAAAACCGTTTTTAATGATCTGGGCCCAAATGCAAGGCGACGCCGTCTGAGTGTTAAGACAACACTCGTTTAAAGTTCAGACGATGTTAGCCGTTTGAATGAAGTTTTAAAATCAGCTACAACAATAACAATGGCAATTAGTCTAAATGGTAAATGTGTAAAGTTAAAGACATTCAACTTTGACATCATCTCTAGGTCACGGTTCAAATCCAAAACTAAGCCGATCAAATATAAGCTTGACTTAAGTAACTTGTTTGTTAGTTTGTTTGTCGCCATCTCTCTCAATTATCTATTCACGAGCCTTATAAAAACAACTCCAAAAATGAAAATGCAGTTGAATTCATTTACTTTGGAGAAAAAAATCTCTGTCTGAATGCAGAGATTAAGTCAAGTTGCCTCTTCCGCTGGACTGTCAACGTTAACAAACTTTTATAATTAGCAAGTTTTTTCGATGGCCGTTTAAATTTCGACAAGGTCAACTTGAAGCTGTCAGTATTAACGCTAACGAAAGTGGTTAATGGACAACTGCAATTAATTTGCGGACATATTAAACTCGCTAAGAATTTTAATAAGTTCTTTATGCTTATAAAAATAGCTAATTATACAAGAAACCGGCTGCCAAACAAAATTCCGCCTGACTAGTTTTAGCCATCAGTGGCCACAGCGTTATATAACGAAAATAATCGGCATCGGCCATTAATAAAAGTGAGAATATCCGAAGTCGTCGCTTAACAAAATTACCATACGCACTAATCATTGAGAGACGCTGCCATAAAACCACCATTCGATTCGCATTATAGCCAAATTTCTTTGACCAAGCCAAACAAAAGAATACTGTATTCATAATCTTGTAGAATTGTGTGGGTTTTTTTTTTTTTTGGCAAAATTTGACATATCGCTAAATGATGATAAAAAAAAAAACAATTTTATTCATATGTAAATGTCTTTTTAAGTTTGTTGTTAATGAACTTGACTTTTTTAGATGTTCTAAACATGTTTGGTATTCAAATATCCAAATAGCTAAGAATTCAAGTCTGTGGTCAAACGTTTTGTTAGCACCTGCTTCGCCGAAAGTGAAAGGACAACTTCTGCTTCGTATCAAACAAAGAGGTTTAAGGCGTCAGCTTATTAATTTTATAGCATCTCAAACATACTTATACTTAGATATTATCTCTTTACCACGAGCTTAATAAATATTAACGAGGGTTGCGCTATGTGTTTCTGTCTTAAAATTCACATTTTATTTAATTCTATATTCTTTTATGGGCCATGGTTTTTAAAAAGATATTTTCTGGTTTAGCAATTTGCCATATGAATTGGATTTCTCTCTACCTATTATGCTAATTTGGGACTTATTAATTTATTTAACACACTGACATGACCTTGCAATGGTATCAGAAACGTCAATGACGCACATTTGGGTCGAGCTGCCTTCAAACACGATTAAATGCTACGAAATTTCATTGATTGTGAATTTCTCATGTTTTAAATCGGTTTAAATGAATTAGAGATAACACAATTTAAAAACCATTCTGATAAATAATAATCTGCTGAGTCTTAAGTTAAAAACAAAAAAATACTTATATGAATATCAGCCGTAAACTTAAGTTTGTTCGTTTTTGATGTCTTTTATAATGGCAAGTCATTATATTAAGTCTGTCTTTAGCAGTTGGCCTAGGCGGTTCTTCTTCTATAATTCGATGATAATTTGCAATAAAATGTCTGTTGTAATCGAATGACTTAGGCAACAAACTTGCTGCAGATCATTAACCGATGGGCAAAGAATTGACGTTCATCATCTCGCAATGAACCAAGAACCAAGAACATATGCATATAGCTTTAGGCAACATTTAATGGTCATTTACCTAAATGTGCCAATTCAAATGTCAACCCATGAAATGTGTGTGGAAAACTTGCAACTTGATGCAAACAAGTTTTAATTTCATCTTAACCGCTGACATAGATACCCAGGCTAAATGATTGCAGCTTCTGCTTGCTGCACCTGAGACACAGTCATAGTCACCGCTTCAGCCAAAAGCCAAGTTAATGATTAAATACGCAATTACTGACAGCTAGGTGAGCAGTAGAGCCAACGCCACGATTTTGTTGGCACACGTGGGTGCTCTGGGCGAATGCGTAATATTGGCATTGTCCAATTTGCAATTGATGGCCGCTTTAATGCCTGTTAACGCCAGACGGTCGCCTATTTGCGCTACTTAAACACTTGCACTTGCACAACAATGGGGCAAACAAAACGTGTAATTGGAAAACTAAAACTCTTCGCCGCTTAAATGTCACTTGAGCCACAAGATAAGATGCTTCGCTCTGCCTTTGCTGCCTTGTTAATCATTAGCGATGCAAATGGTCGATCGTGTTAAAGTAATTGTTTTTGTGTATTGTTCAATTGTCTTTTCCATTTTTCGTCACTTTTTGTTGTTATTTTGCACTTGTTTTCATTTCTTATTGGCACGAATGTCTTTTATTTATTTTTGGTAATTGCAACTAATTTAAGTTACCATGGTGTACACTTTATACTGCAACTGAAGGCAGCCAGATAACGCTTATTCGTATATATTATATATATATATATATAAATCCCGACAGGTTGTGTATGTATGTGTGTATAATCCTTGTGTTCCGATCGTATCAAAATTCAATGATCAATTGAATTTCTGATCGATGCTAAGCAAAAAAAAGTTGCTTCAACTTATGGGTCGACACTGGGCTAGCAACTAAAGCATCAAAACTTTTAGATTCTCTACTTATATATACTCGGGGCGTCGAATAAACCGCTGCTGCTGCGGCTTCTGCTGCTGATGCTGCTGCTGCGACAGCTTTGACTTGGGCGACAGCTGTTAACACTCGGTGCGAGCAAAGAAGATGCTGCCAACAAAAACGACGCTGACGCCAACAACTGACCAACCGATGCCAGTTTCGCTTTCAGTCCCTCAGATCGACTCAGCCAGCTGCGCAGCCGCAGTTGTCGATTTTGCTGATGTTGCTGCTGCTGCGGCTGCTCTTAATGTAAATGCCAGCATTGTTGTTGCGGTTTAACAGTCGCATAACATACGCAAACGCACTAAAACAACATAATCATAAGCTAATCATAAATATAATTTGCAATATAATAATAATCTCCCAAAAATCAAAAAACAAAGAAGACTTCCAAGTAATTGAGACAATGTCGCACTTAATGTATGCCGTGTGCTTAATATGTTGTTGTTTGTTGCTATTGATATTTGTATTTAGCTACTTTTATTTGAGCAAATATTTTATATGACTATTGTGACTAAAGTTAGGCCAGACACTTAACCATCTTCTTGAACATTGCTTTGGTTTTTGTGTGTTTTTTTTTTCTGCAAAACAAGTATTTTTGAGTAGTTTGAACGCCCGTAGATAATGTGCTCAGCGAGTGTTAAACATATTGTCATGCAGTGTCTAATTTGTAAACGAGATTAACATTCGAGAGCTGGTAGATGGTGTTGTAATTTTAGCAATCGCTTTCAAGGCTTCAATCGAGGCACATCGCACCAAGGCAAATAATTATTTAGTTAGGCCGAAGTTGCATATGGAAAAAGCTGCACTTAACAATTGGAACAGCTAAAATTCCATGCAGGCGGTGTCTCTAAGTGCAAACATGGCTAACAGAGATTACAGCTGTTTGTTGCCAAGATTAGGCCTACTAAATACATGTTGGAAGATGCTGATGTTGATGATGAACCGGTTGAGCTGCTGCTGATGCGTGCTTTACTCGCCTCTCGGGTCAGTCGTCGTGGCGTCCAACTTTGGAATTGAGCTCTGAATGTTAAGGTAGGCGCACAACAGCCGCCGCTGCAGCCCCAATAACCAAATGACCTTTAAACGCAAAATACGCTGTCAATACAAAAAAAAAAAAAAAAAAAAACAGAAATAAAAACAAGAAAACGAAAATCATAAAAACAAAGCAGCAGCAACAGCAGCCAAACACACACACGCTCGACAATCGCCTGTACACATTTTGTTTATATTAAAAACGAAAAGATGCTCTGCTGCAGCAAACTGCTGCCAGATGTAGATGGAGATGAAGAGATGTGAGTGCCAGATACGCGATTGCCCGACGCCGAGCCAGTGCAACTTAATGTATTAAACACGAAGCCAGCCATTGGCGCATCATTTTTGCGCGCCCGACCGGCTGACAGCGCCAGCAGCAGCCAAACAAGTTTCCTCTCTTAGCTTGGACAAGCTGCAGCGTATTTGTTTTATTTTAATAAACTGCTGCATTTATTAATTTGTGATGCCCAAGACACAGTCAAGTCGTCACGCTTAGCCTTAACTCCGTGTGGTCCAATTTGGGCAGCTGCCCACGCGACAAACAGCGATTCAACTCTTAGATATGCGATCAATCAATTTGTGAGTTTTGAATAAGTCGAAGATTAAACGCATATCTAGATCATTCATTTTTGAATGAGGTGATAAACGATCGTCTAATTAAATTTTGCAATCGATGCTTACACTTAGCGAAATAATAGTCAAAAAAGTATTTCTTAAGTTTTAAGTTATTTTCCTAAATGTTTTGCTTAGTACTTATCATATGACAAAACTCTCAAAATAAAATTTGCGGTTATTATTTACTCAGTGACTAGATGTCTTACCATAAATTCGAACAGTGCTTGAATGGTACTTTTAAAAAAAGCTGTCAACAAAGTGTGTAGGTAGTCATAATAACGTTATAATACAAAGTAGGTGCTGCACAGAAATAGCCATTTAATATGAATTAAATTAAACATATTTGTAAACAAGTTGGCTTTAGGAAGTCACCTCTAAGAAGCTAACTGCTTAAATAACCATTCGCACATTAAGTGTTCTTTTTATGAGAAACCTCCAATCAGGCAGGCACCAAACAACCAAACTGGTCAGCAATGCGATGCAATGCTGTTGTTGTGACGGCTAAAAATTCGGGTCATAACTTGCTTAGCGCGTCTGCTCTCAGAGGCAATGACACTTAGCGACTGATGACATTTCAGATAAGTCATTGTGACAAGCTTTATTATAGAAACTGAAAAACCATTTCATAGCGAGTATGAATGCCCAAAAGTTTGCGACAGGAAAGAAGACACAACAAATGTTTATAAAAATGTTGTTTAGTAACAAATCATTGTGGCTTGCAACAATGATGATGCACAAGAAACCAACTCGCGCGGTATTATCTAATAGCAATGTAAGAAAAAAGGCAGAAAGCCGAAGGACGTGCGAATGCTTATTGTGCATAGTTACGAATCGATCAAAGCTGAAAGCTGGCAAACCGTGTGCATAAAATTGATTAAAATTAATTACAAAACTGGCTTGTCAAATTAACGCACCCGATGTCCGTGACATGGGCCAGTGCCAGTGTTTGTGGATTTGGATGTGGATGTGGTGTGGATGTGGATGCCGCATCTAACCAGATTCTACATAGACATCTTTTCAATAACACAATAGTATTGTTGTTTGAGCTTTATACAAAAATTAGCAAGATCTAAGATATCAAATCCCATAGTTTTTGGTTTTGTTGAGAAGTTGTTTGTGTTTTGTTTTTAGTGCGGAAATAGTTTAAAACATTTTTCAGGCCAAATATCTCATTTAATCAAGAGTATAGACATAATATTGTATAAGCCATTATTAAACTAAAATCGACTCATAAATCTTGTCTTTGTTAAGGTGCCAATTGGAGGCAAGTATCAAATGTTTCATCATCGATTTTTAGCCGTAACTAAATACCTTCACGCACAATCAATTAAAATTATTAAAAATGTTTTTAAAAACTTATTATATCTAGCCAAAAAATATCAAAAAAAAGAACATCAAATGCTGGCATGAATAGGCTTGTCGAATCTTTTAAATAGCCAACCCACAACCACGTCTTAAACATATTATAATTTGGCGGATCTTATATAGAAACCGAATAAAATGTATACATAATCAGCTAAATGTCACATCAGTTGCGTCAGCAAAAGAATACAACTTTTGGACATCTTTAATTGTGCTTATGATTTATGCAAATTTATCCTTTATACACATTCGAACATTTGAAGAAACATGCTCGCTCACATCTACATACCAGTCAAGGCAGAGCAAATTTTATTACTTGTCAAACTGCTTTAGATTTGTATTTATGTAAATAGCCAAACAGCAGACAACAACCAGACCTGACCAACTAGTTCGGATTCGTTTTCAAATAAAATGATGTCTATGTTTTATTTATATATTTGAGGAAGTTCAAGAATACAACAAATTATTGTCTCTCAACAAAATAGAATTTGTTTTCGCCCTCCATTTGTGGGAAATTGTTAAGCAAGAAATACAAAGATACAAGCAGGAAAAGTTTGTAAGCTTCAAATCAAAAATTGACCATCTTAACTTTTAACTTAAACACAGTCTTAATTCCGTAAACACGTTAACCTTGATCTTCAAACAATAACGAGATCCGATTAATCTTTTATTGGCATGTTTTTTTCTTTTTTTCTGTCAAGTTAAATTCGATACTAATTATTGAACTTGTTGCATTTCATTTGACATTAGTATTTTGCTACTTTTTTTATAGCTTATTCCGTTTTGACGTTGTTTTATTTATGTACATAGCTAAAGCAAATACATATATAAATTATTACAGTTGGTTCTCTTTGATCACCCCTTCTCTTGGCTTGAGCAATTTGCTACCCAATAAATCCCGCTAATAATGAACATTTAACATAAAAATATATTTATTGACACTCGAAATCGAACAAAATTCTAAACGGCTTTATGATCAAGCAATTAATGGCACTCAAAGTCGAATTTTGTTTATAATTGCTAACGCAGGTTACTAACGGTACTTTTTGTGTGTACTGCTATATATGCATATATATTTTTATGCCAATTTTAAATTTATTAAGTAGCTGTGAAATTTGATTTCAACAAAACCCCTTTGTCGCAGTATGAGTTGGTTTTTGGCCAGTTTCGGAAAGTTGGTCCAGTAAACTTGTTTCCCCCCAAAAATCCATTAATAAGTCACATCAAGGACACGGTAGGGCAACAGCAGCAACAACAACCAGTTTTGGAATGGGCAATTTATAGCCCCAATTGCAGGCCATTGGCATTGAAATCCTTGTGGCTGTGATGCGGTTTATGCGTTCAATCTGCACTGAGGGTCACAACGTGGGGATCGGGTCGATGGTTATCGGATTCCAGCGAAGTCAAAAATAAAAAAAACTAAACCTGTTGCCCAGAATCATTGTGGGAATTATGTAATATCATTTTACACGCCAGCTAGCCAGTCAGCCAGCCAGCCAGCTTAAGCGAAAGTTTTTAAGAAGATGTTCGCATAAATCAAGTGTTTATTACAATTAGCCAAATCGCAAAAGCATAAAAGGCCGCCTTGGTCCAATGGCAGCTGTCAAGTGGTCATCGAGCTAGTGATTGAGTCAATTATTCACTTAGCTTTTAACTCAACTCAAGAGCAAACTCACGCCAAAGCACATCGAAAAACGGAAGGTGCTTCAGCTGAAATTGAAGCCAAATACTGAATTTGATTTATGACTACGCAAAGGTGGCTGCACTTCAGCTGAAAAATCGAAAAAAAAAAAAAACAGCTCAATGGCTGTTGGGCTTGTAAATTAGCCTCGTTGTGATTAAGTGTGTGTTTTTGATGATTTTTTGAGTGCAAATCATGCTGGAAATTGGAGCAGTGTCGTTCACACGCGCCGACTGACACACAAGGCTGTTTTGTGAACTGTGTTTGGCCCAACATAAAAAACACATATCAGCTTATAGCGGGTTCAACTGGCTTAAAGATGCTGCTGAAAACCGCTGCTTAACACATTCTATGAAGCCGTCTTGGCCAAACTCGTGCGACAAATAAAAATCGAAAATTCAATAATGAAAAAAATTAATTTAACAAAAAAAAAACGACATGCTGAACGGGTTATTTAATTTTAACACGAACTGGTTCGCTTTTTTTTGTACCTACATATGTGCACAAATGCGTATATAGCTTTACATATATAATTATGTGCCGTAGACAGAAAGGCTCTGAGTTTTACGCCCGAAATTAAATTTACATGTTTAAAATGCAAATTTACACGTTGTAAACAAAGAAATCAAATACGATTTTATTGATGTCTAACGAATTATTTATTACTTAAGTTCGTCGACGCTATTGGTAACAAACATTCTCGAATAATATATATTTTTGCCCAAATCCGGATATCAAAGTTTGCTAAATGTATGCTATATCATATTTCAGATTCTTAAAGCAAGTACAACATACAATTTGTTGCAAGTGCCACTCGACATTAATATCGTTTTTTTTTTAACCGACAGTTGATTTAGATACTTAGTTGCTGGTGCCCCTCCCAGACTGCGATCAGTCTATCTAAATGGCTGAAGGTTAGTTAGACAAGTTTTCAGATCTTCTGTGTGTTTAGAGTCGAGAGTCAAATTAAAATTGGATTCAAGAAACAATAAGTTAATAAAATAAAATTTGGCTTTAGGCAAAGGCTGTGACCACAGCTAGTTCGCATAGTATGTATGTTGTTTTTGTAGCCGAAAGCCACATAAAAAGAGCGCCTAACTATTTATTAGCTTTAATTTGAATTTCGTATAAACCTGCGAAACAAAACTTGTTGAGCCACTTCTGCCAAAAGATGCTTCTACATGTTTCACAAAACTATATATACAAAATAAAATAATAAAATAATACAACAATAGCAACATCAGCAAAAATGAAATCAAGTTCACCTCGAATATGTCAAATTTTTATAAAATTCATCAGTCAACATATGCGTCAGCCAAACATATATATAATATACCATACATATGCTTGAAGCCACAAATCTTGTGTTATGCAAAACAGAGGAAGCACTGCGGTCACTAAAATCCAATAACATCAAATATACAATAAATACATTATTATGTATTATTGTGGCACGTACGAGTATGTTTCTCCATCTTAATGTATATGTTGAGTTGATCGATTAGCGCTTTGAGCGCTTTAGTAGAAGCATTAGTGATTTTCCTTAAAACTTAAGCCATAAATCAGTCACTTGTTGAGACATTAGATATGGTTTCGGCCAAATGTTCAATGAACCCCCAAGCGTACCATGCTGCACACATGCATAATTATAATTATATCTCTTATACGCTTGTAGACAATATGTTTAATGAAGCAGCGTGTAAGGTATACATAAGGTATTTTTGATGTCTAGTTTGGCCTGCAACCGCAAAAATGTTTTCAATGGCAAAATCTGCAAGCTCTGTAGTTGGCATATATTCTGAATCAGGTTTTAAATTATACTAAAGTTATTCAAAAGTTTTAGGCGTAATTGTACTTTATTGATTTACCGTTTGCCAGTGGGTGCAAAAATTAAAAAAGAAACAAAACCTGAATTTTTATGGCACTCCACATTTGCACAATATGTATATATATTCTAAAACACAAAACCTGATCTATATAAACTGAAAATGCTCTTAAAACATTTTAACGCATAAGGTTGTTCGGGTTTTTTTCTAGTTCAAGCTACTATTTTAGATAATTTGTTGTTTGGTGCTAGAGTATTCTAGTTTATCCTTGAACTTAAATTTGTTTTCATCTCTTTGAACGGTAAATCCCCTTATAACGAACATTAACTACATGGCTTTTCTGAACATGAGTTGCATACTTTTAGGCTGGTGTATTTTTGGTAACGCTCACATTAACAGTTCACTTAAAAACCTTTTCTATTTTTGCAAATGTTTTGCTGTTTTTCCACATTTCAATTAAGAGAAACTTGTCTATAATTTACTAATTGTATCATTTATTACATTAGATCGTTTATTTTGCATTCGTAGTGCGATTAGCTTAAAAGTTTAACTCGAATCGTACACTTTATTCACAAACTTATATAGGACAATGTCAAACTTAAACATAATGCATACTTATATTCAAATTATTCACAGGCACACAGTTATATTAAATTTTATACACGAACAAAAACATACAAATTGATGTGCCTATGTATCTAACATAAAGCTTAACTACTTTACTTAGTTGTGGCGTTTAAATGACAACAGAATTATGAATATGAAAAATTTGCTTAATTACTTAGACTACAGTACAGTACGTTTAAGACATAAGCTATTTACAGTTTCAAAACTAGAAGTTATTGACATAGTTTTAGTAATTCGTAGCTTAAAGTTTAAAGGATCTGCTTTATCAGTTGTATACAGATTCAGATACATTTATTTTGGATGCAACAAGTCTTTTTGAATGTGAATGTTTCGTTTCCGTTTTTTGGGGCTGGCCAACAATGACAGCTCACAGCTCCGTCGAGTACTCCTCGGGATTGATGTTGAACTTGCGCCAACAGATGTGATCGCCAGCAGCAGCGGATGTGGGTAGAGGTAGCTTGTGATTGTGTACATGCACCACAGAGCTCGCCGAGCGCTTAATGTGACTGTTGGGCGGCTGTGGAGCCGGCGCCGGCGCCAGGCAACCCGTCGAGCGGCCCAATGGATTACGGGACATGGCATTTCCATTCGCTTTGCCATTGCCATAGGTTATGGACTCTTTGGAGGGCGAGATCTCAATGCGTGTCGCATGACTGCCACTGCCGCCATCCGAAAGTCGTCGTATGTAAACCACTTCGCGGTGCTTTTCCACAGTTGTTGGCCCTGATGGTGGCAATCTGTTAAAGGTCTGTGGCTGCGCTGTTTGGCGGGTACGCTGGGAGTATCTCAGGGGTCTGCCATCGCTGGCATGGAATGGCACGTACTGCTGTGTGCTAATGCCTGGAAACTTATCCACACTGATATCTTCCTCAATGGCCGAATCACCAAACATGGAGCCACTGTAGTTGGGCGAACTGTTGCCGGGCGTGGAGGATTTCCAGTGAGTCTGTTGCGTTTGTTGCTGTTGCAAATGCTGTTGATGGGCTGTCGTCTGGCTATTCGGACCAAACTTCTGTGCCGTCGAATATTGACCCTTCTTGATGGAGTGCGTGTAATCTCGAGTGCCACGGCGGCGCAGTGTGAAATCACGACGTCCGGTATCTTGGCAAACGGAACGCCATTGCTTCCAGGAGTGACGGGCCAGTGGATCGGCTGGACCCCATTCCTTGGCTGGCTTCGAGGCCTCACAGATCATGCCAAAGAAATTGTATTCGACCTGGCGGAAAATTTGTACACAGGCAATAATTAGAATCACTGCTAGTGCAAAGAGAATGGGCGCCCAGCGTGGCAAGTAGCCCGCAAGTAGATCAAACTGATCGTCATCGGCACACCACCAGACCAGTATGCCTGTGAGAATGGCCGGACAGCTGCACCACAGCCACAACCAGACACGAAATATAGGCCGGCCCAAGGAGAACTCCAAGTCTGTGTAGATATTCTTTGCTCCATAAATCCACATTATGGCAATCAGCTCAAAGACCAATGCCGTTATGACCAGTGTGCCCACAATTCGTGAGTCCATGACACGCGCTATCAGGAACTTCGGAGCGGCAAAGGACATGAGTGCAACCACCAGAGCAATCAGGCATATAACATAGTTGGGACGACGTGGCACAAGTCGCGTCGATGTGTAGACGGCAACGGTAATCGATACAAGTGCGGAGAGAATAATCACCGCATAGATCAATGAAGGGATAATATGTCGCAACAGCTCACCCTCCGACTGGGCGCCATACAGAACCCGATCGTAGATGGCAGTCAGCGGCTTGAGCTCATCCATCAGCTGATAGCCATTGGCAGAGAAATCAAATTGAACCATGAACAGCGTCACGGCGATTGCATTGATCAGCAGATTAAAGCAAAGATAGACGACCGAGGTGCGAACAGCATCTCCTTTGTACAGGAACTTTCCCGTCACCATTGGCATCGCACCGAAGCCGCAGTTAACCGAAAAGAGCACTTGCATGAGAGCGTTGAACCAAATATTGCTATCGGTCAGCAATGCGCTGTCAAAGGCCCACAGCTCGGGAAAATAATGGCGAGAAAAGGAGTTGCGCACTTCCCAGCCAGTCAGGGCACATAGCAGACACAATCCTGTCAGACCATAAACGAAAAGACTACGGCGCAGAATCTTGGCATTGTGGGTGCTACAAACAGAAAGCGAAGATTAAATACTTATATTTTAAGGACGCTGCTCTTACGTACCATAGCATGACCACTATCCAAAGGCCAATTAGGCCAGCTGCCAACAGACCAAAGAAGAGAGGGTTGCGCCAGAAGGGCGTCAAAAAGGTCTGCTGTAGGCACTCCTGTCCACTGTTGCCCGTTACCGAATAGCCGTGCTAGAAATATATCAGTTTTAGCAAGCTTGTCAATTTTAGCTCATCTAAAATACTCACCATGTTTAGTTTAAGGTTGCCCACACACTCGCGGAACGGTATTTCATTCGAAGCAAACATTCCAATATAAGCCATCGCAAGCACAGCCTGCAGTGATATCCAGATGGCCGACACCCACGAAGCAAAGCGGCTTATTATGCTGGCCCCTGTGAAACGTAAGTAAATGAAAGAATTTTGATTCAAATTTTTTATTTTAGATATAAATGCAGGAATAATAGAAGTGCAAAGCCATGTTTTTTAAGGTATTACTTGTGAAAATCGGTTGAGTTTTGGCAAAGTTATAGAAAAATGGAGATTCGATGGAGATTTGACATTGTTAAACTCGCATTATTGCATTGAAATTAAAGCGTGAATTTCGAGTAACCAATATGTTTAAGATTTAAACGCACGGTTAATCTAGTTGCAAAGCCATGACTTTTAAGGTATTACTTGTGAAAATCGGTTGAGTTTTGGCAAAGTTATGAAAAAACTCCCTTTTTCGAACCCTGTCAAACTCGAACAGTTTAGGTTTGACATTCTTATGCCACTTTCAATTGTAAACGTCTGTGATTTTAAAATTGCATATTTATTTACTTTCATTTACTTATTTATTTACTTTTTATGGCCTCAGCTACAATGACCACTACTTAAAATAATCATAAAGAAACAAGTGCACCTCATTAGGGCATTTCAAAATTTCTGAACCAAAATAAATAAGCTTTAATAATTTCGAAAAGCGAAAAAAGGGGCGATACAACTAGGCATTCCTACGCAGTACCCAACATTATGTGTAGTATATATCAACTGAGGTCATTTTCGAAGGTGTTGTGTCGTAATTTGCAGTTTTTCCTTTTTGCCATTATTAGTATGTTGTTTGCTCAATATTGCTCATTTTTTGAATATCTTTGGTTTTTTTTTCCGTTTATTTTGGTTTATACTTTTGTTCTTTTAGAATTTGCCTTAAACGTCTCTATGGTTATTTTTTGTGGACGCACCCGAGCCTGCCTGGTCCGCAAGGCTAAATAACCGTCTTGGCTAGTTGACTCCAGTACAACTGTCTTTAGGAGTGGTTAGAGGATATTAGTGTACCATCCTTCCTAATATCCTCTGCGCGAGCGATGTTGTTGCTTGTAAAGTAGTGGTCTTGGGGTCTGAAGAGGCAAAGTCCCCCCGAACTGGACATCCCCTTCCCAGCCGAGCCGGCCATATTTGGATTTGGCCGACCTTGGTGCGTCAGCGATTTCACGAACGGGACACACACACCAATGCAGATTTTATTTGCAGTTTTAATGTTTTTTTTTGTTTTAAGATTTTTTCAGAGATTTTTTTTCGTCCTGATAACACGATGATTTTATCTACTAAGGTTCACATTTAAGTTGCATATTTTTAGTGTTTTATGTATGTTTTTTATAGTTTTTTTGTTTGCATTGGATAAACTTTTTTGGTCTGATAATTTTGTTTGTCTTTATATTTATTATCTTTGCGATTCGTGATTTCTTTTGCATTAGACTTTTGTTGTATTCATTTTTAATGTAGTTGTTTTTTGTTTGTGTTTCATTTTGCATAATTTTTTTCATGTTTTTATTTTTGCTTTGGATTTTGCTTCAGAGTATGACGACGAAATAGTTTTGCCTGCGACGCGATTTGTGTTTCAATCGTTAATTTCTGCGTTTGAACCCAAAGGGGACACAATTTCAGAGTTTGTGGGTTAAACGGGATGTGCCCAACCGTTTCTATCTGCCGGAATACACGACCGCCCCAACCAAATAGCAAATGTGTTGGCTATTTATGCTGCATCTTGCCGAATTGCAATTTGGGAATTATAAGCCACAGGAAATGCAATCGTTGCACTGCGCAGCTGCCATTTTAAGCTTCACAGTGCAAGGCTGCATCAGAAAAAAAGCTTTTACTCTCCAACACAGAGAGAGAGAGAGAAAGAGAGAGGGTTGAATGACACCTGTTGCTGTGCTACACACACACAAACAAACACTATACATATTTACATTCATTTCTCTTGACCTTATGTTTGACGTACCTTTGAATATGGGCGAGGCGCGCCAGGTGTGCGCCGCCCCCTGCCCCAGAAACTGACCCACAGATATCTCGAGCAGTATCATAGGCAAACTGACTAGAAACAGCAACACCACATACGGCAGCAGGTAGGCCGAACCGTAGCGATCCAGTTCACGTGGGAATCGCACAACATTCGCATAGCTGACGTTCAGGCAAATGCACAGCACAAGTCCACGAAACACCGAGCATTTTGTCTGTAAAGAGAGTAAGAGAGAGAGAGAGAGAGAGAGAGAGAGAGAGAGCACATTAGTCAAATACTACTAAACAAATTGATAAAGACAGGTGTCACACAATTGACGCGGTTGCCGCATCCGTTGCCAATTGCAACACCTACATACATTAAAAAAGTCAATTCCGACACTTCCGCTTCGTGCGAATTGTTTAATTTTGTGTGTCCGATTATTTACACTCGGTTAATAGTTTCGCTTGATGTTTGTATGTTTTATGGCTCTTTTGGGTTCTTTTATTTATTTATCGCGTAATGAGCACCAAAAGAAAGTGTGGCCCATTACAAAGGTCTCCAAATGTCTTGACGCCTGAGAAATGTGCCGTATAAGCGCATTAGATGCGAAGCAAAAAACCACACAGCCAAAACACCAACAACAACTGTAAATACTTTCAAAAACCCAAAAAGGCAAAAAAAAATAAATAAATAAATAAAACCAACAGCTCATAGCAAAAAAACAATTACTATATATGAAAAATCGCTTGGCACTGGAACGCTTTTAAGTGAAATTCATTCAAGAGAGCGCAAACACACTTAAGCTTAGTTATCCGGACTGACGGACAACGTGACGCCCAACTAAACGCAGTTAATAATGCGAAAACCGCATAGTAAAAATGTAAACAAAAGCCAAACGCGCCAAACCTCAATCAAGCCAGCATTGTACTTTTTTCTATGTATTGGTGCAACGTGTATGTTGTTATGGTTAATATTATAATATGCCTGTAATCGTGTATATCATATCATGCATGCTCAATTCCAACTTTAAAACTAACCAAGCATTAAGCAAACTGTTGAATGAAGCAATATATGTAAACAGATTCGACTTTTGCATTTATTGGCACTTACTTTGCGATAATATCTGAAGGGAACATCCTCATGCACAACATATAGGTAATCGGCTAGATATTTTGTTGTTGGTATATCCATCTTTGGACAGATTTTGTATTGCTTATACATGCAGCAGAATTTTTCATTTTCTTGCATTTGATAAATTTTGCATATATATATAACGTAGATTAACTATTAAATTGCAATTTTATATAATTTATTTCGGTATTTAGAAAGACCAAATGTTTTATAAATAAACTGCAATCAAAATTCATTCAGAAACTTCTGTTTATTTATTAAATACAGATCGAGTACACAACTATTTATTGATTTTCATTGATTCGTTGATTTTCAAGTTTAATGAATTTATGATTATTTTATTTCATGCAAATTTTAGCATCGACTTTAAACATCTTTATTTTATTTTATTTAAGTCACAGTAACACAATAATATATACTAAGAAACGAATAAAGGCGCTGAAGTTAAAAACAAAATATCAAAACAAATATTCAATGTGAAACAAGTTATCACGTTTTGTCGAGGGCACTTTAATTATTAATTGACAGCACCTTAGCCCTGAGCCGCTTATTGAATATATTTTGCGAATCAAAAAAAAACAACAACGTCAGCCATCGCATCATATATCAACAATTTGTGCTGCTGCTCTCTTTAACTTGGCCAAAACTGATGCCGACGCGTGCTGCTTCCGTAATCAAAGTCGAGCACCAAACACTGTCATTAGATATGGATGAAAACATGAGCGAGCATGACCAGACAAGCGCGACACAAGCAAACACACACACACACACACGGCGTATGCGTAATACAGTTTAATTGTTGCAATCGATCGACAAAACAAAATTTCGCACTCGTATTCACGCCGCGGCAATTGCAAATTGCAAATTGCAAATTTGTTAAGTGTTGCAAACTAACAACACACTCATCACTGAAGCAGCATTAACTCGCGACTGCATCAAACGACACCCAAAAACGAAATGTATTTCGATTTGGAAAATCGTTATGAGCAAACCAAACGAGTTTTTCATTAATAAATGCGCCAGACGCCGATTTATGTGATTTTCCTCTTGCGGCGATCAACAGAAATACATATATGTATATATATATATATATAGGTATTTGAAGTCGCAGACGCTTTTTTATCGCGGCACTCACTGCACTCTGAAGCTGTGGGGGATATACAAAGAGACACTAGTATTTGAAGACTGACGACTATGGGGGCGACCACATGAAGCGTGCGAGCGAGCATGAACCGAACTGCTCTCTCATTAATGCAGAACTGACTCCAGCTGGGCGTCCGTCAAGTCTCTAAAGCGTGCTTGCTTTCTATGCACAGTCGCTGCGCAAAGTAAGCGTCCCGAAGCCCAAGCCGAACCGAGCAGACCTGAGCCGAGGCTGTGTTTGCACCTCGTTTGCTCATAAATTTTACTACTGCCATAAGGCACGCCTCACCGATTCTATTCGTGTGTGCGTTTAATAACAATAATAAAATGTGTTTAAAAATTTTGAAACATTTTTACCGCATCTTGTTGAGCGCATTTTGATGAATTTTATGTGTTTGCTATCTTGAGATACTGCTGTGTGTATTTTTTTTTTTTTTACTGACTTAAGAACGCCCACGAGTTGCGACTGCGCACTAACTGAAAGTTCTTGAAAGACGTTGATGAAAACTCAACATGAAAAACAACTGCGACGTTTCCCATAACGTGAGCATAATTCAAGCGTATTCTTAGGTTCTTGTGGGCAAACGGGGTACCTGAGCTGATCTGAGCTGAACTGGAAAGGGGCTGCAGAATAATGTGAAGGCGAAGAAGAGAAAACCCGTCTATAAGTTTTGGTTTGGTTTCGGTTCGGCCTCTATGGTGGCTTCTTCACACAGTTAAATTAAATTTCATCTTAACACGTTCTAAGAAGCATAGCATAATTTCATAATTTATTTTTTTTTTTTTATAATTATTATGTAAGCATGCGAACGAAACTAGATCGTATTCAAGACTCGAACTCTTGCAGTGAACCCAATCACAAGTCTTCTTCTGCTCGTTCAGAGGCGCTTTACGCGCAACACTCACTGTGTGTGTGGCAATAATAAATGATTTCTGGCCCGTAGCTCTGTAATGTGCGCGTTAATAGAAAAAGAAAAAAACTTACAAAAGATCTCAAATCGTTTAAATAACAACAACAATAATAACAACTAATGTTTGTGGATATTTGGCATTACTCAAAGTAAGCACGGAAATCAAAAATACAAATCGATACCGTATGAGGCGCTGACCATAAACCAAAACTTGCAACGGAAATGTCGAGCCGTTGTATAAGCTCTTGATGGATTGGTCCGAACACCGCTGGGAGCGTGACTTTCTCGAAATTATTTTCAAGTATACATTTAATAAGCATTAATTGAGCGTCATGGGCACCTCACTTAAAAAACATAATACTCTATGCTGAGCAGGGCTAAGTCAATTAAATTCACCTGTTTTAAGAAGTTTTGATTTTTGTTTTCTCAAGTTACACTTAACTAATGCTTCATAAGATTAAATGCATCAATCTCTCTCGATATCAAAGCAGGGTATCTTTTAGTTTCACATTCATCAATCCAGAGTTTCTCCCTGTCAGGTTTACCTTTTCAAAATTGGTGTACAGAATTTTTTCATTTCGTCTTACGTTTTGCATTCATAATTGCTTTATTTTCATAAGGTGGTGTGCCTGGCATTTCAAATGGCCAAAGAGGCCGTTAAAAGTTTTGCTTTATTTGAAAATAATGACAATATGAGGCCACAATAAGGCGGCATAAAGGTATAAGCACCATTCTTTCAAGCCAATTGAAAGCTGAAAGTGGCCTATAAAAAACCCATTCTTAAATTATTTCAAGTTTTCTATATAGAATTTATAGTGAATTCAATTTCATACAAGTAAAATTTCGCATTCATTTATATTGTAAATAAGTTGCAGATTTGTGGCCATTTGCTCATTGACGACAATTACAATTTAATAGCGTCTGACAATTGTTGAAGCTCCAAACACTTGGAAATTGGAGTGTGAAAATGCGTTCACAATAAAACGACTGAAACGGTAGCCGGGTGCAAATCTTTTGTCAACAGATTGAATAAGAGACGAACAATACATTGTAAGCTTTGGACTCGGACAATCGCTTTTGATTGTTGCACTTGCTACTGGCTGGCTGGCGAATGTTGTTGAAGTGTTGATGTGTTCAAGTACATAAGCTGCATCCCTATCTTGAGGGCACTGGAGCATTGCGGTCTGACTGCCGTGATGTGTGTGCGACGTGAAGGCTATTGTTTTACGATTTTCGGTTTTATGTCTCTTGTCTCTAATCAGTGTGGCAAGTGAAAGGAATCGGAGTCATGAAGCCATACAGCTGCCATATCGCTAACTGGCCAAAACAGTGCTTCGTTACACCCAACCCGGTAGCGCAGTGTTGCGTTGCAGCACTAGTTGCCCAATTGTCGTCTTCATCGGGCGCCGCGGGGGATTCTGTAGAGCACGCGAACACAATAACAACAATTCATAGGTAGTATATCTATTCTTCTAGTCAAATAATGTGGCAACTGTGTTGGACACTTTCACTGCGCCAAGCTGCTTTCAAAAGACTTGTTCGTCCATGCAATTCTAATAACCGCTAATTATCATATTGCTTCCCACAATCACATAGAGCTAAGCCAGTTTATTTTTTCATTTCATTTCATTTCTTATACGAGTTTTATTCGTATTTGTATAAATGCTTCGATGCAACCAATGATATGACGTCATCATATCAGCCATATCAGTCTCTGCCCGTCAATCAGCAAGTCGAGCATTATTTTAATTTTGGGCTGTGGCTCTTTTAGAAAATAAAAAACATGGAACTGGCGTCTCCAAAATTCTCATCGAAAGTCGCTGCACATTTTTTGTTTTGTTGAACTTGTTAATCAGCGAATTGGAAACGAAAAGGCACAAAAGATGAAGTAACTGACACAAGTGTAACATGTACTCTATGTGTGTGTGTGTGTTTGTTTTTGTATTTTTGTACACCCGCTTCACAAATACAAACGAGAAGGGGCGGCTGTTTGTTGTGCCAAGCAATATTTTGCAAATGAGCTCGAGTCCATAAGCATTCATATGAGCATGTGAATAATTACTATGCGATTGTAAATGTAAGGCAAATGTTGGTTAGACGCTTCGCAATGCCATACAAATATTAACTTTGAGTACATAATCGGATTGTGTGCTTTAGTAACTCTAGAAGCTATCTTATTAGATTTCTAAATAATTATACATTCAATAACTATGCTTGCGTATGTACTTCAAACAAAAGACTTAAGCGACAAGCGCAAATGCAACCCTAAGTTTATGCTACTGTTTTCTGCATTTGTCATGAGCTTTGATTAAAATTCTTAGCATACTTTTAGGCAGCAGATATTGTTAAAGTGCGAAAATTCGAACTCGAATTTAATGCGTTGTGCAATAACTGTTATATGTGCTGGGACTGATTTAAAAATAATCAATTATAATATATCTTTAAAAAAAAAAACAAAAAAATCTATTAAATTAGTAAATATAATTTAAAAATACTTTAAAACGTGACTATACAGTCCAAAATTTAGACACAGATATATAATGCATTCTATTACTATTGGTGAATGTTAGATGAATGTTCTTGTATAGCAAAGTCTATAAATAACAACAAACCAACATAATTAGCCGGCACTAATTTCAAATTAAGGACACTCAAGTTGAGAACATAATTGAATCCAATTAGCAGCACTTTTGCACTTTGAACTCATTACAGAGCACGAATACGAACACAAATGCAACTATCACAAATTGTAAAATGCCCCGCTAGACACTCACTCAATTGGACGCCTGCGAGTGCAGTAGAAAAGCAAAGCAAACGATCGTCAGTCTAACAATCAGCCCAACCTAACCCAGCCCATGCCTCACTAACCCGAAAACACAATTCAAACCGCGTACTAACTTTTGCCGAAATTTGTTTTTATGATGTTGTACAGACAACAGTATTAAACAGGCGCATTGGGCCAACAAACAAAACTGCACAGTTGAACCGACAAAGAGAGTCAACCCGATTTTTTGACAAATGAGTCTAAATTAATTTGAAACTGTGCTACTTCTAAGTTATCAAGTTCCGCTATCCACTCGCAATCTAAGAAAAACAAGTTTTCTTCTTGAAATTGTTATTTTTGCTCAACCAAAGACTAAAAACGAAATTAAACAAACTAAAATGTGCGAACTTTTTTGCATGAAAAAATGCCGCTCACAGTGCTCATCATAAGTCTTGGGCCACGGAAGCGTATGGCTTCGATAAGCCTAAAGAAAATTTGTTCATATCTCACGTAGCTGGAGGTATCGAAACTGATTAGAGGCATCTTAGGCGTTCTTTGGCGCCACGATTGATCGATTAGTTTGGGAGAATATTCTTTTCGGTTCGAGTCACGTACATTCCAAATTTTTTGATAAAATGTTACGGTATGAGCAATTGATTCATTCATGAGTAATTTAAAGACCAAGCCGATTAGACACACCATAACTTCGTGATTCGATTCTTTGGGTGAAGAAGATAGAAATCGACAGACATAGTTTTGTGAGAACGACAAAAGATAAAAAACAGTTAAGATTTGTAATAATTTGTTTGATTAAAGATTTTGTTATCAAAGCAGTTACTTTAGTTGTTTTTAGGGTAGTGACTAATTTATCATGAAATAGTAGCTATGGAAAATATAAAACCATTAGGAAAACTGAGCTCAACAAGTTGCTTGCAGATGAATAAACAATTATTAAACAATTAGAACATTTTATTGCCTATGAATCCCACTAAGTACTCTCATGAAATTTGTCTTACCTGTTGATTTGACTCATCTTCTGTGGGTGGCAGCAGCTTTGCATTGCTGGCCGTCGTAATATTGTGCGCCGAGTGACCCGAGGCCGAGGCCGAGGCTGAGACGGAGGAATAATTCTTTGAGACTACATCGTGCAGATGATCGTGCTCATGGTAGTTCTGAATGTCTGAAAGGGTATTGTTGCTGCCACTGAGCGTTATGATGCCGCTGGAGCTGATGCGTCCCGAGGTGGCTGTGGTGCGTCCACCACCGCTGTCCACCACACTGGACACTGTTGAGATGCAGCTGCGTGTTGTTTGTGGCGAGGGTGTCACTGTCGCAGGCACTTCAGCCGATTCGGTCTTGGCTCGACGCATATTTAACCAGGACATGCGTTGTGGCTGTCGGCGATCTAGGGTTGCTGCTGAATGGTTGACAACACCACCGCTTCCTCCTCCTCCTCCTCCCTCTGCTGTTGCGCCGCCAATGTAAACGCAGGTGCGGGCTGAGGTAGCATCGCTGCGCAGTCGTTGTGCGGCATCGGGGCGTGGCAGTGTCGCCATGCCGCCAGATATATGTTTATAGTGGGGCGTGGCCGTGGGCTTAACGCTTCTAGGCAGGCTAAGCTGCTCGACAAGGGTCTCGTCGCTTTTGCGGGTCTTTGAGTTACTGCTCATCGATCAGATCTGTGAAAAAGATACAGAAACAACAGGGAGAGGGATGAGAGTGAGAAGTGAGATTTTATAAACGAGTTCAAAAACCTAACCAGCTAAGAATTCACATGAAATCAACGAAAATATCCGCTTTAACATTTTTCAAAGGAAATGAATGATTCATATGCGAGGGGTTTTTGTGTGGATCTCTTACGATTTGCATACGAAACGAATTCAAATTCAACTGTTTTATATTTTTTTGCAGAGAACAAACAATAAGGCAAATCTTAAACGTTGTCAAATGATAGAAAGTAAAATTCGCAAATATGTATGTGAAAGTGAGAGGCATGATAATTCTGAACATATTACATACAACGAAAACAAAAAAAAATAATTATATATAATATGTTATGAGTGATTATAACACCACAACTATGCTTGACTTTCATTAAGTTCTGTGTTTATTATACAACACAATAATATATACAAATGTGGCAGTAATTTTCGGTTCGTTTTGAGCGTATTTTTTGCAAAAATTTCACTGAACTGAATACAGCTGTGTTTTGTATTTATGTTTATGGTATATCTGTCTGATGGTGAAAACATTGTACAGAAAGTGTATACGAAAATAAAAACCGAGCAAACAAAGTCAGTCGTAAAAGCAACTGTTTCAATATCAGAAAGGGCAACAAAGAACACGAATTTAATTTTGTAAATGAAGTTCATAATATAAAACTGAGTGCTTAACCCAATAAACTTGAAGAAATATTTCAATTCATAAAACGAGCATTCTATCACGAGTTTCTCCGCCTCATTCCAAATCTATCAAATCCGCTTTCAAGATTTTCGTTTGTTTGTTTCCGTTAGGAGCTTATCGTTGAGGATTAATTGATATCTGCTTTGCATACAAATAATAAATGCATTTACAATGCATGTTAAAGCAGCTTATAAACAATATATAGAGATATAGTCAAGGGTATCATTGAATATATATTTGGCGTGGCAACAAAAATTTTCGATGTGAATGACTCAAATGATCCTCTAACAACAAGAGTTGTGTCATTTTATTAATGACTGTGTTTTTGTTTGTTTTGCTTTTTGTTGATCTTGACAAAACAAAAGGCAAGCATCTTATCGTCACGATGGCATACATTTTATCTTGCAACGATACGGAAAACAAGCACAGGCAAACACACCTCCGAAGTCAAAACACACACACACACACACACACTTAAAATAACAGCTCTTATCACAATCACTTTGGAATGCACATTTAACAAAATAATTATGCACGCTTGCACAAATCAATGAGCTGTGCTCAAAACTGTCTAAAAACATCAACAACAACGGTCATCAGCTTTTGTTATGAGTTCGTTGGCACTGCTGACCACGAAACAGGCCAAAAACAGCAACACCCACTTCGGATACACATACATATGTATCTCAATCTTAAAAGCATTTTTTATACAAAAGTTTTGATACTGCAACAGCCTCTTCGAAAACAAACTTCACTTTGTTTGTGCATAATGTTTACACGAGCTGACGTCGGCGCTCTTAACGCAAATTAAGGCACCACCAAAGTGGATGTCGAGTCGAGTCGCATCAGTTACGGCTGTTTATTATTAAAAAAAAAAATTATTTTATTTTGTTTTTCTTTTTTGCAGAAAGAAACGCGGCGCCGCGGCCGTACTGAAGATTTGCAAAGCGATACCGATTGAGATAAAGAAACTGATATGAAACCGAAAAGAGCAACACAGACAGAAAGTTAAGTATACAGAAGTAATATGTTTGAAGGGCCAGAATCGCTGGACCGTTGGGCCAAGTCAGTGTGTGGAACGGAGCCAGAGGCAATTGAAATGTGGAATTAGGCGACACAGTGTCGTCTGGAGTCAGGTTGGGCGACTGACTGCATCAAGTTACTGGTTATTAACAGGTACAAAACAACAACAACAACAACAACTACAACAAGACTGCAGCAAAATACGTCATTATGTACCAAACCGAACTCTTGACAGCCTTTCTTTCGTTCAGTTGCTTTTCTTTGTGCACTCAAATTGAACGTCGACAACAAAAACAACTCATTCTACAAGAAAAAACTAAGTATGACAATGTGAATGCATTGTTATTTCGACTCCTACAACATGATAAAGGTTCTGACATACCAGCAACACCAACAACAACCACCGCCAACAACCATCAACAAGCAACGCCACAAACAGACGCAGAGTTAACGGCGCGTAACCACAACAAACTCGGACCCGCATTTTAGGTATTGCGACCAAAGTCTGGAACTAAATAAACTGTTTTTTAACACTGCCAAGTTGAACATTAACATGCCATTTAGCCCAAACTTGCACTTGAGCTAGCCGGCAAAAATTAAAGTGTTTTTTTTTTCGCAGTCTGTTGTTGCTTTGGTATTAAAATGTTAAACGTTTTAATAGTTTTAAGAAAAAGCCAAATCAAAAAAGATTTTAAAGGAAATATGCAAACTATTCGCGGAACGGCATAGATAACAAAAATAGTGGAATCAAAGAATTATACTATTCTTTACATTTAATTTCAGGAAATTATAAAAAGTTTTCTTACATAATCAACTGATCTAATGAGTTTTGATTAGACTATTCTAGCCACGTTTGATCTTTGCCCAGATGCTTAAACACATTTAGGAAGTAACTTTTATTAATTTGTCTTGACCTTTTTGACTGGAGCTAAAGTTTAGACATTAAAGTCGGTTGAACTTATTAACAAATGTCACAATTATCCGGCTAGAACAGAATTTAATTCCCATCTACAAAGCGCGATTCCAGTACAGAGTACATTTTTGTAATTCTTACCGCAGTGTGTGTAATTAATCTTGGATTATGTGTGACTAATTTCAAGATGCATTCGTTAAGCCGCAAGCATGGCAAATTGTAACAAATTCCTTATTCGATTTGTTACAAATAATTTAAATAAGCTTCTCTTTACTAGCAATTATTCGTTTAAAGTCACCAGGCGCTTGCTATATGTATATGAGTGTGTCTGTGTCTGTGTAAATGTATTTGTATTTGTATCTGTGTAGTTTAGTATATCTATTTAGGTGTAATAATTGAAAGTCGTCGCTTGGAAAGAAAGGAAAGTAAAACTAGATGCGATTGTTTGTTCGTTTGTTTGTTTATTTGTTTGTTGGTTGGTTGTTATTGTTTATTGTTGATATTGCTGGCGAGCTGCTGTGCCATGAACGAAAGTAAAAACAACAAATATGTAGAAACAAGTTCAGCATAATAGCGCATAATAATATGAGTATGACTGTGCCGTGCCGTGCCACCTGCAAATCCATCAGATAGTACACATCCCCAACAGATGCAGGTGACTCGTCATTTCACAGTCGGCTTGACACACTTTTTCATAATTGTTTCTCTATGCATGCAAAAAAAAAAAGAAAAAAGACTCGACCGATCGACCAGTTGGTTCGATTATGTAAAATGCTATGGTTAAAGTCTAAAAATTGAGGACTAACGATACACTTGTTAACAGCACACCATATTCAATATACAAGATATAAGACGCAAGTAAAAGTTTCTCGGTGTGTGTGTGTGTGTATCGCGTTGATTGCTTTTTATTGATTGTTCAATCGAATGTAATTAAATGTGGGGACCAGCGGTGCAAATCTGTATCCGACACGCCCCACAATAACAACAATCAAAAGACTCGACGCATCATTGGTTTTCATTTCATTCATTTACAAAACATTTTGCAAGATTTTTGTCAAATTGCCCTACTAGCTTCATTTCACAAAAACTTTTGTAGTGTGACCGAGAGTTTTATCTTTGTCGCACGTCGCGCAATTGAGCCAAATGTAAATTACATTTAGCTCTTGGCCATAAACGAGATCAAGGCAGATTGTAAAACGTAAACGTAACCATTGCGAATTGAAAGACATCCATCCACATTTTGTCACTCGCTTTAATTGTACCTGATTTCGGTTTATGGTTTATTAAATTGCCCTATTCAAGCGTTAAACAGAATCTGTTGCTCTTTCGGTCCTGTCAGTGGGTCAAGAGCATTAAGTTAAGCGCCATTTTTTGTTTTAGCACTTGGCAATTCAATAATTTTTGTTTTAAACTCAAGTTGAAGTTTGTAGCTTTAACTGGGGTTATGACTGTCGTTAAAGTGCCTTGCAATGATTTGCATAAATATTTGTGTTGCGCACACACACACACAAACAAACATTAACTTGCACCTGACAATCATAAACTATGCCAAACAATGGAAAACTCAAAGCTGGCATCAAAGTTAAACGACAGCTCCTTTAGACATTTGCTGTCGATTAGCCATTAAATAAAAAGTATTCACACAATGGCAATTATCGAAATCATTAGCTACATAAATGACCCCTTGCCCCATTCGAAGCACCGCCAATTGAGCAAACAAAGTACTCAAAGTCAATAAAGAATCGTGAAAAAAAAAAGCAAAACAGCTAACAAGCAAACGCGAGGCCAAAAAACAAAAAGGCGTAGTAAAAGCAATTATTTATAGAAAAACTGGCTAAGCCAGAATCAATGATGATATCAAAATACAACAATAAAACATAAACAAAGCAGCTTCTCTCTTCAATGGAATCTTCAAATAGTTATATAAAATTTTAGTTACCATTTGATTTAGGTAGAATTCGTATCATGCATAAATTATTATATTCACACACTATCTATGTTAAACTTCTGGTTTTTAATAATTTTTCGTTAACTGTTGCTCTAACTGTAGATCGTAACACTGCTGCACATTGGAAAACTGGTAAGTGGAATCGTGGTGCTCCATAAAACTCATTTGACAGACAGATTTAGTGGATGACGTCGAGTCATTTACATTCAGGTTCTCTAGTCTTCATTCACATTAAACACACCGCACTCGATGGCCGAAAATCAATTTTCAATTCAATTGCGAAATATTCCTGGAAATTACGTTGTTGCTGCCGTAAATGGGTTTTTGGTTTGTTATTGCTGTTGTTGATTTTTTTTTTGTTTTTTTTGATATTCTCAGCAATTTTGATTCCCACTGTAATCGCACACGAAACATTAAATACTAAACAATGCACCGTTTCAGGGTCTGTTGGCATGAGACGCGACAACGACGACAGATACGGAAAGACTGAACCGAACGTAACTCACCTGAGCTCTCAGCTCAGAGCTGAGCTACCTGTCAGTAGTCGTCTCTCTGTGTATGTGTGAGTGTGTGTGTGCGAGCTGAGCGGGCGTTCGTTTAGATGAACCGTTTTACGATGTGATGGGTACGAGAGTGCAACACGTGTAACAGGCGCAAATGCATCTGACAGAAACGCAAGTGCGCAAGTATCTGATCGGGACGGCTAGTAATTGCTTTAATATCTGGAAAACACGCAAACTGCTTGCCAACAACATATGTATGTACATATGTATCCTAAAACATTAAAATTAATGCTTAAACAAGCTTCACACTCGTAAGTAGCATGTGAACACTTCATTGAGGAGAAAACCTTCAAAAATCATAAAACAAAATGCGTATCGGGGTTTTTTTTTTTTTTTTGTTTTTTTCTTTCGGTTCCTGTCACTCTGTTCCTCCGAAAGAAGCCGCACAAACAAGAATGCAGAACAAAGTACGCATAAACAGGAAATTAATCAGTCGACTGTGTATAATGCCGATACCTTTTCACATATGTACATAAATACAACTCCTCTTTACCTGAACCCAGGAAAAAGAAACTCAAGCCTCTAGGCTGGGTAGGAAGGCAAACAAAGACGAAGCGTAGAAACTTCATTAAGGCTTTAAGATTGAAATAGCAGATATGTATATTTACACATAGCCGGCGAATTTTTCAAGGTCGCCGCACAAACGTTTTACAACTTCATTCGGTTCACGTTTGCCGTTCCGTTCGTTTGTCGTCGACGCGTCGTGTAATTGAATTCCATTTATTTTGACTTTTTGATTTTTCACACACACACACCGAAGACAATGCAAATGGGCAGGTAAACCAGTGGTAGTTACAGCAGGTAATACTAATGAGTTCCTAGTTGGTATTAATAATAGTTTATGACGATTCAATGTGGCGAATTGCGATTAAGTATCTATATGAGATAAAAATTCTTTTTAAGATGCTGCTGAGTTAAGTTACCGGTTTCCGGCTCATTTCTAATTTTAATCCGACAACTCAATAATTATTATGTATTCTTAATAATAATTCTAGAAGCACTAAGCAAACATCTTGGGTAATAGAACATACTATGTTATACATATGTATATGATGATAGTATACCCCCACATAAAAAAATTCCATTATATTAATGACCCAAAAAACATGCAAGTGTTAAGCAGTTTTTGATGTAGCACGAAAAAAAACTCCTCTTCCGCATTTTGATAATTATGGGATGTCGAATATGTTGTTTCACATAAAAAATTTATGTTTCTTGATTAAAAACTTTTTGGCAATGAGGATCTTAAGAGAAGATTTTAACAAGTTACGTTTAAGAGTAAAGTATTAAATCTAACTAAGTGTCTTGCTCCACAAGCTATCATAAGTTTGCCACATTAAAATGTTTTGGGGTAGCACATTAGATCTGGTCATATAAAGAACAATGTGTACACACACATAATGTAAGACACGAGTCTGTCTTAACATTTCATTCCACTCACAACTCGATCAGCTGCACGTTTGGCTGGTTGGCTGGTTGGCTGGTTGGTTGGTTGGTTGGCTTAAAAGAAACCAAACCAGATGAAGAAGAAGCCGAAGCAGACTAAAAGGGGACGAGAGTCGTTTGTGCTCCTCAATTCCACCGCCTGTCAGTTACCAAATTGAGTGCAACGCCATTTTCCACAACATGCTTTAGTTTATTTCATTTTGTTTTGTTTCTTTTTTTAACGTTGCCTTTTTGGCCACTTTCTAGCAACCGTCTGGCCATGGCAAAGAACTTCAATTCCATGTATGGATGTATGTATGTGTGTATGTATACTTAGAAGTGAAGCCCAGAGGCCCAGAACCGGCAAAGCGAACCAAACCAAATTGCACCACTTTCAGGGCGTTCTGGTTTATGGTAGAGTCGTTGTTGTGAACAACCAAAGAGGGGCATCATTATCATCATTATTAAGACCATTATTTGCTGCAGTGTACCTTACCTTAGCTTACCTTACTGACACCATAAATGGCCGCAAACAACTTTTGCCTACAATCTTTCGAGCCACATAGTACCTTCAGGCTAGTTTTGTCTTTTGGCTTAAGCATTAACACCAAAAAACAAACAAATGGTACTCTCTAAAAAGAGTTGGCCCTTCAGCACTACTAGCTACTTTTTATGGCCTTTGATTAATGCACTTGGTGCTGTTGTTTGACTAGTATTAGTTGTTGTTGTTGTTGTTGTTTTTTGTAGTTCACATGGCTTGAGAACACAACAATAAGATTCACTGCCCCAGACGCTAAGGTATTATGTATAAAATACATACATACATGCATACTATATCTAAGCATATGTATATTTAGTTAGTTAGCACTTGCTGTAACTTTTCTCGCCGGCTTTTTATCAAGTTTTTTTTTATTATTTTTGGTTGCTCTTCAGTGGTGACTTCATTTTCTCAGCACCTGACATGCAACCCGCTTAATTTCTATTATCGTATAACGCCATTGTTTAAAACAATGTGCACTCAGTGCACATTTTTCACTGCATAATAGACTATACTTACAAACAAACCATATAATATGCATCTGTTTTTTCTATATAGTCGTAGTAGTATATGGCACACTGTGCACTGCATATGTTTTAAGGGGTTTTTTAATTGTATTTTTTTTTTTTTTTTGTGATTACCAAATACGAAAAATGTAGAAAAAGTTTTGAGCGTCACGTACTATGTGCATAACTCTTAACTGCTGTTATCTGAGACTTTAACAAAGTTTTGGACCTGGTCAGCGATTAGAGTGAACCAAGAACCTTAAGATTTTAAAGCTGACCAAAGCACAACGACAACGCTTTTTTAATTAGTCAAGTCTGTAAGAAATTAAGTGTATTTCAAATAGCGGTCACCAGCTTTCCATGTGCTGCAAAAACCTGTTGCGACCCACTGCAAAAATATACAATATACATATATGTAGAATGGAAATGGAAATAAAGACCGCCCAGCTACAAATTGCATTGCCAAATGCAAGAAAAGAATAAAAAGTGTGGAACAACAGTAAGCAAGAAAAGTTTTCTAGCCAAAAGAACAACGACATGCAAATACACTTGCATAGTTATTCGACTATAATTGTCAAACGGTTCTAGCTCGTTCTCTCTACCAACTTTATAACTAAGTAAACCAACCCCGGCACAAGTGTGTTCTAAACTTTAAATAAAAACTGCCATATTTTGTGCTAACCTCAAGTTAACTTAAATACAAAGTTCTTTGGCTCAGCCATTGCCATAAAGTACATAGAACAAAAGGCTGAAAAAATAAAGAAAATATGTCTGAAGAGCGCACTCATGACTCAGTTCAAGCCCACGAAGCTCACTAATGGCCATCAGAGACTCCCAGCTGGCAGAGTTGCCAGTTAAAAACTTGAGTTCGTCAATTCGTGGCAATGCATTATCTGAAATAGCGGCGGAACAGTGCAAATATATATGTATGTATGCTCACACCATATAAATATTGTTGTCAGAATTTTCAGCGGATATTACACAGCCTTATAGCATTTCCTTTATGATCAGCAAACAAATATTATACATATAGTATATGAACACTTGTAATCATCGGTATAGAAAACAAAAGTAAATATTTTTCGATAAGACCTTTGTGCAAAAAGTCAACAAATGAAATACAGTTTGCAAATAAATGTAAATAAACAACCTTCAATTTGTCACGGTTAATAAAACGGATGAAATTACAAACTCTTTTTTTTTTTTGTATCAACAACTAAAGAAATGTGCATTATACCTGGTGATTTTCTAGCTTTTAAAGTAGGTAAACAAATAAAAATAAATTACAATATTTATAATAAGTTTAAGGGACAGAATGTTTGCAAAAAGCAATTTTCAAATCGATAAACATTTTTTCACAAATAATGTAGATATTGCACATTGAGTATTTAGTTTTAGCACCGCAACTGTTCTGGGTTATTAATTTCTTCATTATTTCAAAGCATTGCACTTTATTAGCACATAACCTTAAAGTTTTTAATTTGAAAAGGTATTTAGCTTTAAAACACACACACACACAGTTAATAAAAGTTCTTTCATTTTTCTCGGTATAAGAAACTTATTTATGATTAGACCCGCAGGCGAATAGCGGAAATCCAAAAATGCATTTTCCAACAGTAACATTGAACTTGGTTTTTGTTGATGTTCGGCTAGTCGCTAACCTGAACTTGCGAGCCCTCGGCTAATCAAGGTGGCCAGCTTTTAGCAAAAACTTGTGTATAGCTTAAAAAACAGCAACAGCATAAACAACAACAACAACAAGTGATGACCGCCAGAACAAACGAAGCTCGAAGAGCAGCAGACGTATAGAAAGAAAAGGAAATACTTTGTCGTTGTTGTTGTTGCTGCCTACGTGCATTTGTATGCAAACGAAAAAGAACATGAACAGGGAGCAGACACACACACACACACACTCAAACTCGCAAAAAGCGTGTGCATAAAAAATGCAAAGGCAATAAAAAACTTGTCTAACTGGTCGCTTACTTGTGCTGGGACTTGAAGAACAGGCAAACGGCCGCCGCCTGCAACCGTAAAGGATCGCGAGTGTAGGCCAAGCTGGAGGGGACCCTTTAGAACACTGCCAAGCACACACACACACACAGACAGGCAATAAGTATATGCACCGCGTTACTTGCCAATTTATTTGTGATCGTTGCGGCTTTTTAAATTAACATTTGCATTTCACAAAAAAGCACACACATGCAAGCGCAACGAGAGTAGACACAAAAGTTTACAAAACAATAAGCACACGATAAAATATCAAAGAAAAGCGAAATACACACACACGTGAAACTAACAACCGCACGAAACGAGACGCGCCAAATGACTGAACAGCAAAAGCTGGTCTCACAGCAAGCGAGCCGACAACGAATTAGAAGCTCTCTTTACATAAACTCTCTTTTTATATCGCTCTCTCACAGCTTTCGATCTGGCGCATTCAAGAGTCAGCTGGTTAAATAATGTGCGCGTATATTTTTTATCTTACAAAAAAAAATAAAAACACATCGCTCTAAATACTATTGCACTTAAAAGTAAATCGCCAGTGTAGGAGAATATAACTTATACTCAGTGAGAGCGCGCAATGTCGGAGAAAAAGGCGAGTATGTCCTGTATGTTAAACTCCAGGTTAATCATTGCGCCCGCATAACATTTCTGTATGCGCTCCTCGAGATAATTGTACTGGGCTATGAACTCCTCCTGCATGGCATGCCAAACAACTTGCAGCAAATTCTCCTCTTCGCAAAGATGCTTATCGACCTTTTTGTAAAGGTTCTCCAAACCCTTTTTCACCTCACGTGCTGGATACTGGCTTATGACCTTGCGCAACTCCTGCTTTGAAAAGGCCATTTGGTAACTAATTTCGGTCTCTTTGACGCCCTGCGCCACTTTCTGCTGAACGCCCTCAAAGAATAGCTAAAAAAAAAGTAATTGATCACAATCCGTGCCAAATTCATATTGTGAACTAGACTTACATTCAGTTTTTCCAGGGGACGTCCAAAGTATTGCGTTACATATGCCTTTAAGGCATCATTGTAGCGTATTTTCGCCTCCTTTTTGAGCGCATCCAATCCAGGCACCTTAAGCTGTGCTAGCAGTGCATACATATGATGATAGTTCTCCATGCGAACCACCTGCGAGGGCGTCTTTGGATGTTCCTGCGAATGCATACTTATGCCCTCGAATATGGCATTGACCAGCTGTAGATACCACTTCTCCATATCGGTGCGGCGATCCGATTTTCGAAATATACCCTCCGCCGTCTGTGCAAAGTTCTCAAAGTTCTCCACATAAGGCAGAATGGCTTTTGAACGCTTGGGAAGCTTGGCCTCCTTGATAGATTGCAACTGTTGCTGCATGAAGCGATCGAAGTTGCGCTTGACCTGCACCAATGCAGAGGCAAAGGTCATGCTAAGAAAGGAATGTGTATCCTGAGCGGACATGACGTGCTGCGTCAGACGCACCAGTACATAAAGGGAATAGCTAGAAGAAAAATAAAATGGAATTAGTAGAAGACTCGGTGACACATTGACATGTTTCTAACAAGCTATCCACACGCTCAAAGCTTTGGATGAAGCTAACTAGCTCGGGTTCCAGACAGCCAAAGAGTCCCATCATCAGCTTGCGCACATCTTCGTTTATCTGGCGATCAATTCGCTTTTGAGGCACTGCAGCGCTACCACTTTCATTGCTGACGCTGGTGGGCGAGACAATAGAGGAGTTAAACGACTGCGACATATCCATTATCTTATCCTTTTCCATATCCAGCGTCGTTTGTGTATTTTTCGTTGTAGGACTTAGCACATCCATTTGAAAAAAGTTGATGCAAAACAACTGCTCCTGCAAGGCAATGGGTTCCAGTTCTGCCAACACTTTCTCCAGCAGGGCATCAAAACGCACACGGTCCGCACTATCCACGCCAGGACCCCATTGGTCACGATTAATGCCCAGTGTGCCATACGGAATCGTTGAGACAGCTGACTTGCGGGACGAACTGGACACATCGAGGTCCTCCCGGGAACTGCGTAGCTTATCAGAGACCTGCATTTTGGCCTATAACAGAATATGTAGCTGAGCCTTATTTAATTACTGCACAAGAGACGAATATCTTACCAGGCTAAAAAAGTTTCTCACATCCCGATCATAGATCTTGCTTAGCGAAGCCGTATAAACACGCATCAGACCATCGTAAGTCTTGCGATCCATTGCTTTGGACCAGTGCATTAGTTCTGTATAAGGCGTCAATTCCCTGTGTACATTTGAGTGATTTGGCAGCGTCAAATCGATGCTATTAAGCGGCATATCGCCAACTTCGTTGCCCAGATGAATGAAGAGGTTGTTCATGAACCGACTAACAGTGGCGGAGAACTTTTGTTTCCACTTCTCGAAACGCTTGCGCTGATCCTGCACAGCCTCTAGACGCAACAGCGCAGGATCAATGTCACTGTTCATTGCCTGTTGAAGGCACTGTGCTGCTGCAATCGCAGTCTTTCGGCCGGCTGCAGTTTTTAGATCTGGTTCATCCAAGGCCTGTTGCTGGCTATGCGGCAAGTCCAGTTGGCTCTAAAATAAAATGCAGTTAAAATTTAAAATGGAATATCTAAGATGTTTCAAATACGTACAATAACTTTGTTCAGTTCCTTCATTAGCTTAATGTTGTTGTTGTTGGCTATTTCAATCATGGCATTCTTGCCACCAATCTTTTCCATGGTCTCCTTCACATGGCCCAGTATGTCTTCATAGGTATCAAGACGTGTTTCAAACTTATCCGCCTCAGTAATAGCTTTATCTATATGCTCCATCATTTTAAAAACTTTTTTCTCTGATGCCAAAACACTTTGCATATTGGCCTGCAAAATAAAATGGAAAAATAACAAGATTCAAAGCTCATTTGTATTTATAGAATTCTTACGCCATCCAAATCGTGCAGCTCCCTGGATAATTGTTCAATGAATTGCTCCGCATCCTTGATGGCAAAATCGCACTCAGAGAACAGTTTGCCTAACTCATTGGCCTCCTTATCGGTTAATGCTGTAAACTCTTGTGCCTCCTCCTCGTCATCCTCATCATCCGTATTCGCTGGCTTCTGCGCAACACTTTCTGTGCCTGCACGCCCTGCTGCAATTTTCTCCGGTGACTTCTCGGACAGCCAAGCACTAGGCACATTTCTGAACTCGGCACGGGGTCCACGCACATACTTTTGTATTTGTCGGTTGAGCACAGCAAGAAAGTTCTGACGCTCATGCAAATTGAGGGCGTACCATTTGTATAGTTTTTCCAATTGGATATCAAATTCGTGGGTTTCGAACTGCTCGTTGCGTCCATCGATCCACTTGATCTCGTCTAGTTGCCAGCTTCGCTTACGCTTATACTCGCTCTCCCGCTGCTCAGACTGTTTCACCAAACACAATGTAACAACTGGAACCGGAGGCGCTGTCGTCACCACACAAAGGTAACAGGCCCGCTTGTCTTTCTTTTTAAAGGTCTTAGTCACTGTCACTACGGAAAGCAACCGTTCACCGCTGGCAGAGCTGTTGAAGAGCTCCTTTTGCAGTATGTGCTTGATGTTGGCCAAGGTGCCAATGGTCAGCATGGCTAAGGAATATTGGCAGCCGTCTTTTTTGCAGTTTCAACAGTAATGTAATTGTTTCCAAATAGAAGAACGCCTCCGCCAAAAACAGCTGTTCGATATGTTATTGTGACGCAGCTAGCTTCACGTGAGTGAAACACTGCGCGCATCTAACGTAACGCTGGTTCTACCCAATCAGTATTTTTGCACCCTTAGCAGACTGTCACTCTGGTTGATACATAGGTAAGTGTATTTCTTCTACTTAAAAGACATCGAAAAAATAAAAACATACCCTGCATTATATTGCAACTTTACAGCAAACATGTTGGTTAAGCACATTGTCAAGCAAGCTCTGCTGTTCAGAAATGGTAAGTCAAAGTTGTTAACACATAATTTAAGCAGCATTTGCTAACCTTAAAAATTACATAATGTGGTCAATGTAGCTAATACTTCGGGGAAGGTGGTACTTTATTGATTTATAAGAAATAGTTAACTAATGTGAATTTCCAGCTGGTGCCATGTCCCGCGCCGCTTACCACGGCGGTGGTCCCCACCATCACTCCACCATGAACGACTTGCCCGTGCCAGCTGGTGACTGGAAGGAGCAGCACTCCCGCAACAACACCAAGTACAATGCTACTCTCATTGGAGGAATTTTGGTGCTGGCTGGCACAATTGGATTCGTAAGTGACTTCAAAACCGCAATAACCAATCTATAGTATTTATCATTAACAGGTCAAAGCTTCCGGCTTGGTGCATTTCAACTACAGCCCACCCAGCAGCTTGGATTAGGTCTAGAGAATTCTCTATTCACTTACATTGCAGATATAATTATATGTGTTAAATAAGCTTAAAGTGGCGAATTAGTAAATCACGAATCCAAACTGTTTGTTTATTTCTGACTTAGTATATAGGACCGTCATCCAAGTTGTCATCCTCGTCGTTGTAGGCTTCACCATTGTCAAAGTAATCATTTGCGTAGTCATTCTCCTCGTCCATCTCATCATCCAATGCCGCTTCAGGATCTTCGGTTTCATCATCATGCTCCGAATCGCTATTCTGCTTGGCCTCATCGTTTTCGTTAACCCCACTGCTCTTCAATTCTTTCTGTTCTAAATTTTTAAGTATATCTCTTATGTCTGTCTTCTTGGCTACCAGCTTTGGTCTTGGTTCCTCAGCTTTCCTCTTCCTGCTGGTTGTATTAACCTCTCGTGGCATCGCTTTGTAGTTGAATTCTGGCTCCGCTTTACTTTTCATACGCTCTAAAGCTCTCTGCAAAGGGAGTCTTGATGAACTTGTTGCTCATTTATTTATATATATGTTGAAACCTACCTCTCTCCAATCTTTAACGCTGGATTTTTGTGTTTCTTGGCCGGCAGAAACTATATAGTAGGGAGAGTCCCGCATGCGGTTTAGAAAATCTTCCTTCCATAGTAGCTGATAGTTTTGTGAGGCAGTTGTCTACAATAAAATAATGTTTACTCAACCATAGCATTTTTACACAATCTTTAGATGTTGCTTACATCTAGTGTGATTGGCTTTGACACCGGTGGAAATGTTGGAGGAGGTGCCGATTGCACTTGTGGCATGTCTTTACCCACACAGCCTAGAGCCTGCATCTGCTCTGCGGTGAGCGAGCCTGTTTTGCCACCACGTCCACGTCCAGCCATTTCGAATGCTTATGCGCTTGTTACTTATATTTCAATCTTTGTTTATGTTTTAAAACTCGCGTGCTAACTTTGGCAATGAGTTACCAGCTGTGTGGGCTACGAGGGCTGCTGAACAGCGTTTGGAGCTGCCAGATTGTTGCAAAATAAAACATCAGAAAAACGTTTTACGTTTTTTACACATTTTTTCCGGTGTGATTTTTTTATTACCCACTTGTTGATTCATCACTAATCTTTTCTTTCGCTCCATTCGCTTCATTCACGCTCCATCATGGAATGGATCATGATTCAGGAAAATAATCGGTAGCAGATAAATGCTCATGAAGAAAAACTTACAATTTGAAATTACATTTAATTAATTAAATTTGCACTGTCTGCTTATAAACTAAAACACTTAATAAACATACAACTGTGTACATGCACATGCTAACGTCAATGTTAATAATGATATTCTTGACAAAAATTCGCTATATTTCGATTATTGCTCCGGCGTAGGCGACGCAGCTGTTTCCTCATCAGTTGGCGCCAGGCCTACTTTTTGCATTAATTCCGTCAATTTTTGTGCCTTGCGATCCTCGTTGTGGGCTATAACAGTGCACAAATGTTCTGTGAGCAACTCCTTTTTTTCGCATGCATTGTGCAGTTCAATTTTAGCTTTAAGAAACTGAGCTTCAATCTTTACGTACTGCTTTCTATGAAAGGTTATATTAATAGTGAATAAACTTTATTTATTTCAAATTCACTTACTCAACATTAGCGAAATGTATACAAGCGTTGTCAATCTGCTTCCGCAGCAGGGCAACATCTACGGCAAGATCACTTTCCAGTTTTGAGAGTTCATGGCGTATCTCTTCGATTTTACGTGATTCCACAGCTGTTTTTTGCGTATGTTGCTCAATTGCTTTATAGAGCATTTGTTTCTTTTGCTTATTTTGCTCCTCAATCATTTTACGATGCTGTTCAAAATCTTTTAAAGAGACGCCCTTGAAGGGCGACTCTGTGTTGAGCCTCTCGCTAATTGAATCTTTAGTGCTTGGCAGTATGCTGGCATCATCATCAGTGCTGCTTATCTTCAGTATTGAGCTGTCATCTGTTGTCGTCTCGCTACCGCTAGCATTTGTGGCAGAAGCAGCAGCAGTGGAAACAGATTTCCCATTTGTCATCGAGGTCGTTGACTTAACGGCTCCACAAAAGAGCGCGTCGGCCAGTGAGTCAGTTAAGCCGCACTCCAAATTTAGTGATTCTTCTTTTTTATCAGCATCTTTTGGCGTTAGAGTGGGCGTCGCTTCTGTGGGCGTGGCTGATGTCGATTTGGCCTTGGCAACTTGTTGTTGCTTCTGTGACACTTGTGGATGTTGCTGCTGCTGTTTTCGCAATTGATCTGCCTGACGGAAGATCTTATCCGGCATCCGTCTAATGCCGCCCTGGTTTTTGATCGTCTGCTTAGCTATAAATATGCATGCACACATACACGATAAAAAAATGGGTTTTGTTTAGCACACACACTAATACACAAAAAAAGCCAAAACAAAATTAGGCACACATATTTCAATTAAACTTTAAATTTACCTCCTTCTATGTTTGCCTTGGTTGTGCCCTGTTTTGCTCCTGTTAACTTGAGTATATCATCGTGGCTAAAACCATTAAATTTCTCAGCCATAATGCAAATTTATAAAGTAATTATCCATTAGCGGCCTCACAACAACAACGCACATCAACACATCAGCATAGCAAACACGACAAAGCGTTGCCACCTCATTGTTACTAGCGATCACATTTTTATCGATCGCTTGATCTTGATAAAAACTAATCGAAATGCCCGCTCATGTAAATAAAAACTAATCGAATTTAAAATAAACTTATGCATGTACTTTATTGCAAAATTTTTATGCCTAATTCAGCTCGCAACTCGTGAACATTTTGATCCCAACGCTGTTCCCAGTAGACAGACATAAGTGGCTTCATTTTTTTACCATTTTCAATGGCCCACGGCAAGAAGCGCCTTAAGTACTCTCGACGCTGCCTAAAACGCACAAGAGAAATACATTACATAACTTAAGACGTGTTTTTTTTGTTGCTAAATGTATAAATGTTTACTTGGGTCGCAATCGAACCGCTCCAAACACGGCGCCTCCGTAGCACATAGGCAATCCGGTATTTAGTGCCTCCACCCACTTCACCGCCACTTCGCCCAACATATTTGTGGGCATGTTAAGTGCTGCATGCACCAAATCGTGGCACTCGCGATATCGTGTCATAACATAGGCCAACTTCGGATCATCCAAAAATTGCACCTCCATGCGTGTATCAGGAGTAACGTTCTGTCCAATTAGATAAAATATAAAATAAAACTATCTTTTTATATGCAGATTGACTTACATTATCTTTTAGAAACTTCGCATAGGAAGCACCAAATGTATCCGGTGGCATTGCTTCTAAGCGATTGAAATCAATTGTTTTGGTATTGATGCGTGGTTTCTCAGCCAGGATGCGTCTACCCTCCTCGCTGCCCTGCATGGTGTCCAGAATGCTCCATAGAGCATTCTCACCAGTCGTCTCACCCAGGCAGGCAATCATGTCGTGCCGATGCGGATCCAGCAATGAAGCTATTGAAGAGCCGGCGCCTAGCAGCAATCTTTGAAATGGCGTTATTTGTATGCGTCGACTCAAGTATTCACGCTCAAAGGCATCCAACTCTTCCGAAGGCGCTTCAGTCGCTGCAGTGCGTCTGCTTATCAAGCTGGGGATTAAGCTGTGCTGCCAGCAGCGTTGCCCCAACGGCTTTGAGCTTTGCCAGCAACGCTGCATCATCTCTATGGATATAAACGAATGACGATTTCAATGGAAGCCTCGTTCAGCTCATGACTAATTAAGTATGCATGACTTGACAAAGAGACGCGACCCTGAATGCCTCTCCACTGTTGAAGAGCCGTTTGTACGTGGCTTCAAAAATACCCAAAGAAACATTCCTAGCCCCAGCCCCTGGCCCAGTCCCAGCTACCAGTTAACAATTTGTAGTCGTAAGATTCAAAGGTAAACATTGCCGCCCCACACAACGGTTAATGGTAGAAAAAAAAAGACAAACAAATCTGGAAAACCGGTTTTTTGTGGCTTCCACTCTTTGTTTATAATCACAATTGAACCTTCAAAATTTCTGATGAACCCATTGTAAACGGCTAACGTGAGAGACAGAAAGACAGATCGTCGCACCGGCCAACGCTGTTCTTAATAGTTTTTTTTTACTTTGATTGCTTTTTCGATGAGTAATTTGAGCAATGAAATAGCTCAGATTCCTTTGTAAAGATTCTTTCGCAATATAACTTAGTTTTACATATATTCAGGCACTGGCTCAATTAGATTGTTTTGAACGAGATAAGGTTTTGTTGCATATTAAGATAAGCGCTTAAAAGCTTTTTTATTGGTTTATCAGTGGGACACTAACATCCGTCTAACTAGATACTATTATATTGCAATATTTAGGTTTTTAGCTTCTCCATTGTCACCAACGCTTTCTAATTTGTAAGCATGCAATTACTACAATCAGGTAGCAGAAATGGTTAACTTGTCACTTAATTGACAATGAAATAAACCAACAAAGTAACAACAATTTGTACTACGAGCAGATCTTATCTCAGAGACGACCAACAATCTTATCAAGTTTCACCGCTTTCGTTAGAAGAATAAGTGGTGCACATGCATATACAGTCGAACTTCCATATAAAGAATCTCAAGGGGAATAGAATAAAGTTCGTTGTAGTATGTAAAATTCGAAAAGAGAATAGGTTTTGGAACTGAATTCTTTGCACGATAATTAGTCTTATAGACGTACGACTGTACATATAAAATCATACCGTTTACATACGTATATATTTATTTAGTATACAATGTTATCTATATTATGTATGAGGAGGTTTTACGTCTGTTGTTTCCTTGAACTTATGACACACTGTTTGTTGCGAACACACAGACATTAACATAATTCTAAAAACGTGTTTGAAGCGATAGCGCGAATTTGAATTTACAAAGACAATTTAAATTACATAAGTGCTAATAATAATTATAATAAAATACATAACTACATATGTACAGTTAACAATGCTCTTTCATTTGTTGCTTTTGTTATTCTTATTGCTGTCGATCTCTTATCGATTCTCGGATTCCCTAGTGTTACATACAACTTTTATGACTTTGGCAGCAGGCTGGTCTCCACACCCTAGATTACAGATTAGACGTTCTCTCCGCGAGAGCTGGGTAAACTCGTTTGCTTATCGGGCGCCTGCTTCCGCCGGAATGTGACGTATGTGTAGAGTAAACTCGCCAGCACACTGATGTTAATACCAATGCAATTGAGCCACGAGAAGACATAGTCACCGCCAATGAACATGCCCAAATAGGTAACGCAAATGTTTTTAAGGCATCCAACAATTGTTGTGGTCAATGCCGAGTTGAATTGGGTGCAGAGTATAGTGCTGTAGGACAGTATAAAGCCCATGACGCAGCTAAGAAGAAACTGCGATACAAACGCTAGTTCGTTCCAGCTCTCAAATGCAAACGCCTTCTCCAGATCGCCCGTCACATAGTTAAGCAGCAAAGCGGGCAAAAACATGAACAGAGAGTTGTAGAACATCAGTCCATACTTTCCAATCTCTGAGGTGTCCAGTTTCTTCTTGACAAAGACTCCATTCGATGCGGTTAGCGCATTCGTAATCATCACATACGTGTATCCTTGCATATTAAAAGATAGATCATCTGAGGCGGCTATCAAAGCGCCTCCAATCATGGCATAAACGCTTATCTGCACAGCTGTTGTCGGCCGCACGCCAAGTATTTTCAGCTCCAGCAACATGGTCATAAGTATGGAAAAGCGTCGCAGCGCCGCAAACATGGGTAAACTCAGCGCCTTGGTGCCACCGAGGCCAAAGATCATGTTAAATCCAAAGATCAGCGGCAATGGAAAGATCTTTGCAAATGTATTCCGCTGCAGTGGCGGGTATGAGACAAGCTTTAATTTCTTTCCAGCACCTAGGACAACAATGCTCGCCGTGAGTTGACCCAAACTTAGGAACAGGAACGATGGAAAATGATATGACGTCAGTACCGTCTTATTCACAACGGTAATCATGAATGAGGAGACGCCGTAAAAGACAGCACTGCCGACTTTCTTTAAAAACATTGCAGCATCAGCTTCCTCTCTCTCCCTTTCCCTCTCACGGTCTCTGTGGCTGACACGCAGCTCCTTGGAGCTGCCACTGGTAACGACATTCAACAGGGCGCCGTTGGACTTTCCCTCTGTACCGCTGTTATCGCTGTCATTGCCATCGAGCAGCGGCGCTAAATCTAACGCTGTGCTGATGCCACTGTTGCCACCACCACGCGAAACACTCATATTCTAATCGCTGCTCGTGCCGCTTTGTGCTTAGATTTTCTTTCGCAGTTTGTCAAAACGTAAAATTATGCATGTGTGGGGAGGGAGTTGGTTGTGTTACTTGAACTGTTTTATAAGTTCTATTTATCACTGTTCGCGTTTGACATCGTATTTCATTTTGTGTTTGTGCTTAATGTTTGAGCAAAGCACACATACTGCTTTTCTTTTATATCAGTTCTATTGTTTTTTGCGGTATCCGCTGTACAAACGATCGAAAAAACTATTTTTACCGACGCGCTCTCACGTCTTTCTCTCTCACGCGAACATATGGCTAGCCGTGTGCCCAGGCCACGGAAGTCAAACAAATACCATTCACTTATGCATTATATGAAAACGTTAATACTAAATAGCGAATGAGTTTCAATGCACTTCTATATTATAAACAGGAATCGTAAGGGTCTAAAAAAATAAATATCTGCATAAACACTAGCGTTTTAATCCAGGGTCCTATTAATGACGAGCCAAACATCAAAAACATGATTATTTTTTTTGCAAATACATGAAAACATTGTACATATGTATATGAAAACAATGCCTAAAAACTGCTGCGCCCGGTTACGCATTTGAATTTTAACACACTTTATATCATAGCCATGTTGAACTTACTGCGAAGTTTTGATTAATAGTAATTAATAACACACTACTTGATTTGTCTACAATTTGACTTTCCAAGCACAATTGTTAAAAAATTCTCTTCTCAGCTGTTTAGTATCGATGCCACTTATCGATGCTAGTATGGTAACTCTAAACAAACAGCTGTTATCAGTTTTCTGAGTTACTCACAAAATTGAGCAAGAAAAGTTTGTTTAGCTTTTATTTGTCAGCTTAACAGAATTTTGCAACATGAGCAGCTCAAGAAAAAAGATACGTGACCTAATACCCAAGCCCATGACCATCAAGAAGGAGAAATCCGAGGAAGACCGCACATTGCAACCAATCTCCCACTACATCGACGACCGTCTCGAATTGGTAAAACAAATCTTTGGCACCTTGAAGCCAAAGACAATTATGAACCTAGCACCAGAGTTTCTAAAGGTAAGTTAAAAGCAAAGTTATGGGTTTTAATTTAAGAAAGTTTGCTTGATTCGCAGAAAACAAACTTTGATGAAATTGAGGAACTTTGCCTAAACGAGCTGCTTTGTATATCCACCAAGCGACTTAAGTCAATTATAGCGGATACACGCTGTCCCACAGACACGGAAAGCTCTGAGGACTCTGATGTGGAGCATAAGCAAGGTAAGTGAAATAAATAAATGATATATAAATTAAATAAAAAATAAACCATTGCAGAACATGTCTCGCTGGAAGAGATTTCATCCGACAGCGATATTGGCGGCAGTGAAAAACGACGCGGTGAGTGTTGTTACCTTACATTTAATTTAAATTTATTTCACAAAATATTTATTTGTACAATTGCACATCATGGCTCATGTGCCGTATTTGAATTTCTCGCAATTCAACAAGGGAGCAACGTAGAAGGCGCGCAGAATGCAAACATCGTCGCCAATGCCTAGCACAACATTCTCTGCGTCCTCCTTGCCTACTTCGAGAGTGACAACAAAATCACCTACCTCTAAACAGCCTTTGCGACGCATATAATCAACCCCAAACTCGATGGGGCTATAGTCGCACTCGTTTAGATTGCTCGTATATAAAACGGGATGCGTGTTACGACGCAAGTGCAACGAACGGGCCAAATCAAACTTACACTTAACAGTTGGCAAGTCGTCATCATCGTTTAGCGGCAGCATTATAAACACCGGGCAGTAAATCTCTGTGCGCGCTAATGCAACACTCGCGTTTTCACACTTTGTGAATACAAAGATCGCTTGGCACTCGATTGTGGCAATTGTTCGTATGATAAAGTTAACAACCGTCTGATAGGAGGTCACAATGCTTTTGACCATTTTCTGCGTTTGCACGACGCCCACGCGATAGTCCTTTATAGGCATGAGTTTTTTCACAATCAGTGGATACCTGTTGCACCATATACTTTTTTGTATGTGTATAGTATCGATCTTCCAGAGAAACTCGTGAAGCTCAAAGCGCTTAAAGTCATTGCATCTCTCCAGCGGCACAGTACCAATCACGGGCTTCTTCTGGCAATGGGCAATGGGCAATGCATCCTCCATTATATAGTTGTATACACAGCAATTGACATCAAACATGTCCGGTATCCAGATGTAGTCCAACAGCTTAATAATGCCAAGTAAATCCATCATATTGTTGCGAATATACTCGAAATCAATGCATCCAATGAGCTTTAGATCGAATTCGTTGCTTATAGCCATGCGAACTGCTCGCACAAATGACTTGCAACGTATTTTGGGCAGCACCACAAAGTTGGCCCTAAGCGCCACAGCACTCTCCAAGTCGGCCATAAACAGAGTAGGATAGACTTCGGCTGGCAAGGCGTGACACTGCCTGGGCAGCTCAATGAAGTCGTAAGAGGTTAACAGGCCCGCATCGATAATCAACACAGCCAAAGCCTCATTAAGAGTCTTAACAACCCGACAGCGAATTTCCTTGCCAATTAAAAGTATATCGTCAAGTCGCACTGAACTAAGATAGGCGCCCAGATTGATGACATAGAAAACCTGTCCGAAGCTAGCATAGCGATAAGCGTGATCAGTTGTTAAAGTCACAACCGAGCCGCGTGCCAGCATTGCGGTGCAGTTATTTCTCAGTCGGCCCACCCGACAGCAATCGCCGTTAATCTCAACTGCCAATCCAGTTACTGTGCGCAATTCTCTCTCATCTGCGTGTGCTGCAATTGCTATGTTTAGGGTTTCTATTATGATAGCGAGCTCATCGGGCTTAAAGGTCACCATGTCCACATGGAATGTGTATGTGCCATACTCCAGCATGCGGCGTAGCTCGTCGTGTGTCGTCTCCATCACCAGTTTGGCCATCAGACCAATGTGATAGTAGCGACGCTTTTTTCGCTTTCGAGAATGTTTTTCGTGCGCATCGCAGGAAATCTTAAACTCTTGCAATCGTTGCTCCAAATCCTTCTGCCCATTGAGGCGTATTGTAAACTTGTTAGGATCTTGATCGACCTCTGCTTTCTGTTCCTGTTCGGTACTTCTAAGGCTTACATTGTGCATTTGGTCCGTATCAGCCATGGTGTGCAGTTGACTAGTTTAATATACAAAATTTAACTTTTACTTGTAGCTAAGAAATTAAGAAAATCTGGCGCTAAAAAAACCGATAAGACAAGTGGAAATATTGAATGTGAGTTGAAAAATACTTAGCATGTGTAGTTAAAGTGATTGCCTACTAAATACTAAATATTTTTCAGCAAGTGGACAGATTAGTGTGCTGGAGTTGCTTGAGCTGCAGGCACGTGCTCGAGCCATTCGCTCCCAGCTGGCCATGGAGCCCATTACAAAGATTGAGGTGAACTCAGACGATGAAGATGATGAGCAGCCAGTAGCTAAGCAGCGAGACAAGGAGACGCGTAGCAGTCACAGAAACTCCAATGCAAGCAAGCGAAAGTCCAATGAACTAGCAACTAGCAAACTAGTCAACAAGGAACCGGCACAGTCGCAAGCAAACGGCAGCAATTCAAAGTCAACAACAGCTCCAGCAAAGAAGATCAAGCTGAAGCGCAACTATCGCACTTCTACCAAGTCACCGGAAAAGCAAATTGAAAGCAATCAAACAGCAGCAAACCGTTCATCAAAGCCAGAGGAGGTTAATAAAGAACATTCAAAATCTCGCTCGGCCTCACCGGATGTTATACAGATTCCAGCAGAGCCGGAAACATTGCTTATAAGTGACAGCACTGACGATGAAGCTTATACGGCCCCGAAACAACAAAAGGAAGCTACACCAGAGGTAGCACCTCCACGAGCAGCGGAACCAGCCCAACCAGTTGAAGAAAGCGAGCCCGAAGAAGGAGAAGTGCGAGATGAACCTGAAAATGTAACAGAAACACATACGGAGTCTAAAGCTTCGGAGGAAGAGAAACCAATAGAGACAGAAATTGAGAAACAAGAAGATCCTATTGAAAAATCAGCCCCGGCTGAAGAAATCGCCGTGGAGCCAGAGGAACCAGTCAGCCATCCCACAGTGCCTGATACCAGTTCCATTGTTGATGATGAAGATCAAAACGATGATGTCATTTCGATTGGTGGTGATCTTGAAATGATTGAAGAGCTTAATAAAGTAGATGATGAGCCAGCTGTTAAAGTCAAAAGTGAAGCGCCTGAAAAATTAGCCCTGCCGGATGAGGAAGACAACGATGTCATATCGCTAAACACCAGCGACGATGACACCGAGAAACTTCACGAAGATTGCTCGGAAGTAATTTAAAATTCTATTAAAAATCTATTTATGTATATATAATGAATTTGGTATGTTAAAATTCTTATTTGTAGTCATGGCGCACACGCTACCTAAAGAGTTCCAAGGTCAGCCAGGTGCTTGCCGCTTCGCGGCTTGGAAAACGTGTGCGTGATAAAATCAAGAAATCAAACCGCGCCCAAAAGCGCAACGAATCAAAGGAAGCAGCCAATGAAAAGGCATTACAGCAGCAGAAGCAGGAACAACAACAGCAGTTTTCATCGAAGCACGAGGATGGCTCCATGGAGCAATATAAGGAACTTTTACAGCACCGACAACGCAAAAGTTCCAACAGCAGCGGCAGCAGGGGCGACAAATAAATGACGAACCTCAGCGACTTTGTTATTGAAAAGTCACTTAATATATTATTGCCTAGACGCAGAATTATATGGCATAAAAAAATAAAAAACAACTCACAATAAAATAGTAGTTCCCAGGCGAACGCACAGAAAATTTGAATATTCCGTGCTAAACGCATATTTGATTTTTTTTGCCATTTTCTTATGGCTTTTTTTTAATATCATGTTTATAGAAATGCGCAAAGTGGGCATGTTAAAAGAAAAGTTTAAGTTTGTAACATACTGCAGAATAGACCCGAGTTACATTTGAAATATATTATATGTAGAGAAACTTCCCGTCGAGTAACATAAATTTGTGTGTTCAGCTTTTGTTGTTTTGCCCGCGTTTTTAGATTTGATTTGTATTTAAAAAAAAAAAAAATTAATGCGAAAACTATGCCTTGTCATTTCCGGCAGACATTTAGGCCTCGAACGAACCGCACGCAGGTTCAAAGCATTCAAATTTGTAGTTGTTTTCGTATTGTTAGCAATTTGGAAGTTGTTCAAAAATCATTAACCAATTTGATGCCTTGTTTTGCATTTGATGTTAACCCAGTTTGGCTTCTGTCAAAGGGCTTAACTCACTTCAAGCAGCTTACACTTACCACCCCCTGTGGCTAAAGGTTTAGGGGGAGCGGGGCATGCAATATCTCAATCATGCTGTGTGAATTTGTGTTTGTATATATGTATGTGTACAAGCGTGTTGCACCATAAACGATGATTGTTTTATCAGAGACTGCGACATGTTGATAAAGTATATTAAAAAACTGTGGAGTGGTTCGAGTACAAATAACAACTCTCCGAGAGTAATTTGACAACAGCGCATGTCCTGTTCAGCTGAGGGTGTCTTGCAAGCCTACAATTAACTAACGTATGAGTGTGTTTGTGTGTGCTTGCGAATCCATCAAGTGGGCGCGCTATATAAACATACAAATGTACATATATGCATTAATAAGTGGCAGGTTAACTTAAGTAGCATAAATCTATCAAGATCTATAAAACAGCTTTAAGCACATCAAACTTTAAACGACAAATGAATATTTAAAAAATATACAAAAACTCAAAAGCACATGTTTGTCAACAACACACGCCTCCAAAATGCCAAATGTACCCCCCCTATAAACGAAAGTAAACAAAATAGCAACAGAGCGCCGATATCCGTTCGAGTAGTCAATGGGGGGCTATGGTGGTTGTAGTGTTGCTGTTTGTTCTTGGTAGTTGGGGGTGCTCTTGATAGTGCTTGTGGTGGTTGGTTTTTGTTCTCAACTCTCTCGTGCACTGGCTGCGCTCAAACGCTCTCTCTCGCTATTGTATGTGTGTGTGGGAGTTCGTTTGCATCCTTTAGGGCACTGCTGAGACGGGCTAGCAAACGGAAAAGCTGAAAAACCAAAATCAGTCTACAGAAAACGCGAACGTGGTGCAGAAGTAGCCGCGCGTGGCCACCACAACGGCGTGCTAGGACTTGTCGGTATGATAAATAAGTGAAACGCCCTGTACAAGTTCTGTAAGTTTCAACTACAACAACAACAACAGGAAGCAAGAGCAAAAGCCAAATACGAATATGCAAAATAAATAAATATATCAAATGAATGCCAATCTTAGTGACCGAATTCTTTGTGTGTTTCGTGTTTAAACTTATCATAAATGAATATGAGAAATGTGTTATCTCGCAGAATTTGATAAAGCCAAGGAAAACTTGTAAAGTGCTGAGCCAAGAAAGTGCATGATAATTGAGAATTGAAAGTGTTTTTCGAATGTAAACAAAACGACAACAGAACCACAAAAAAAACAAAGGATACAAACAAATTTAAATAACTAAAACGTTCAACATCATCGTAAAATGTTGAAATTTTTGATATCAGCAAGCTATGAGTTAAAAATCGTATTTTTGTTTAACATGATGGCGTTGACAATCCTGATCAGAAACATAAAACTCGTAACGTTGCGCGTTTATTTTCATATAAGTTTACACGTAGGATTAAGGTGCGCTCTCTGACTAGAGACACTGTGAGTCCAAAGCTAAAGCCTTAACAAAAAAAACAATCTAATCAAAATGCAAATTTTATGCAAAAGAAAACCTTAGTAAAATTATGCGCTATTCAAATTTGCTTGCTACAAATCAAAAAACCTTAACAAAAATTGGCAAAGCTACACAAATTTACAAAAAAATTGGCTTTAAAATTGGCGTAAATACTAAAAAAACTGTATTGCTTAATGCTTTCGTATGCAATGATCCCTTAGAAACTATGTCAGTGCTGTTAATTTCCAGCTTAAAAAGAAAATGTGATATTTGCAAGAGATACAAATAAGAACACCCCTAAGGGAATTAACGCACTGCATAACCACTACAATATATAAAATATAATATCTTAGTGTAGTAAATATTTGTAAATAATATATTGTCCCATAAATATACTAATACCCAATGCATGCATCTGGATAAATAGTAAATCCTGGAACTGAAAATTGAAAAACTTAGAAAAATGTTACTTTCGTCAGTTCAAAAACATTTCTTCGCATCACTGAGACAGCAAAATTTTCAAAGGTTCCTTCCAGCCGTAAATTTCAAAGAGATAATTATAATAGTATTTGTTGCTATCTTCTTTTAGGCGCTCTAATGCACATCACACTTTGACGTCGCCATGACGCAAAGCACAAAAACACATACGCAAACAGATACAAACACACATATGGGAACATATGAAATTTAATTGGACTAATAAATTTTGTGTGCTTGCTCTTTATTAATATCCTGGAATCATAAAAATTCCCAAAAAGGGTATAATAAAGATTCGATAAAGTTAGTTAGTTTGACTCTAAAATTATATGATATTTGCTTTGAAAATTACTTTTTGTTTTTGTTAAGCCTAAAAGAAAGGGAAAAATAAAGTGCAAGGCCTTGCAATAAGAGGAACAAATAGGCTTGTTACAGGGTATATTTAAGTCGTTATATTATATATAACAATGGCTAACTTACAGACTTACACTGACATACAAAAAACGCATACGGCTTATATAAAAGTCATAAAATTTTATTAATAATGAAAATTGTACTAAAAATGGACGGGGCAATTTATTAAAAAGTCTCATTAGCTGGCAGTCACTCGAACACAGACACACACACAGACACACACACATACCCATACGCATTTATGGGCTTTATCGCGCATTACGCATACGGCACGACGGCCCTACGGGTGCTAATAACGTAAAAATAATAATATTACTAACGACGGACACTATAAAAAAGGCAGTACGAAAAAAAAAAAGCAAATCGCGATAAAGTAAAATTTTGATATTGACATTATTAAAGAGCAGCTCGTTTGCCTCAACATACCCCCATCCCTCCCGATCTACCCTACCACCAAATGCAATGGGGTGGGTTTTAGTAATAACTTTGCTGTGAGATTAAGTATTTTTAATGCGAGCGCCAATAAAAATATAAAAATTTCAACGATAAGCCCGATAAGATCGAAATCAATTTTGTTATAATGCATATGAGTATATTCATACTGATATATTTTTATAAATAGGCGACTGATAAAAAGTCAAGCAATCATTTATGGCATGTGTTGTCGAAGCGTTCATTTTATTTTATATTCATATATATTTTTTGTTTTTTTTTGTTTTATGTTCTCTCTCTCTTTACATCTTCTCAAAGTCAAAATCAATAAATTTCCACATTTTTTTTCACCACATTTTGATTTGCGTTACTTTGTTGCCTTTTGGCTGTGGTCTTTGCTGAGCGCCTCAGCGCTTGGCTCATTATTAATATTTTTACATTTTGTATGCCTTTTGATATTTCGTATAGCACAGACCAAGGCGCCAAGCAGCCATTCACCCCTGCACTCCCCAGACCAGACCACTAGGCGGCTGCTTAAGTGTTTTTCTACATTACCAATATAATATTTGCTTTTAAATATTTCGATATACAGCACTGTTGAGGCAAACACAGAGAGACCCAAAATGAATTGCAATAAAGAGGTTAGGCAAGGACATGCCTGATTACAAAGGATTTAATATCTAAATTGGGGGGCTTTCAATTTGACAGCAAAGAATTGACCGCATTATTAATAAGCTCCGGTTGCTTTTACTTGACGTTACTTTCTTAAGTAAACGAGCGGTTAAAAATGTACAAGTTTTCAAAAATCTTTATAAAGAGTACGTAAATAAAGTACATATTTTATGCAGTTAGGTCCAACTGGGCAACACAGATACTCAACCAGCAGCAGTCCGGGCGCTAGAAGGCATTTTCTCATAAAAATTTCGTACTCGAATAAGACGAAGTAGCTGGTCACACACATAAAAACAAACACACATAAATATATATACACACACACACACACACACACACACAAAAGACAGAGAAGCTAAAAGTAACCCGCAGGCATTTGGCTGAGTTTGTGGATGGCTTTGTTGTGGGTGGGGTGGCGGGGTGTTGGTCGCACAAACTTTGAGGCAGCAGCATGGCCAGCAAAAACACAAAAACGAAGAAAAAAAAAACAACATAATAATGTAAAGGATGTGCCATGACGACCGAGACGTAGAGCCGTGTGTAACTGGAAAATAATATTTTTGCCTCCTTTTGCAGCTACTGTTTTGCGCCGTAGCATGTAATTCCTTCTTTTTGTTCGCCTCCTTTTTCTTGCTTTCTTTGCGTTTCTTTTGAGTGTCAGAAATGGAAAAGAAAATAATTTGATGGTTTCATAAAGTCGCTGCATGCCGGCAAACACAGGATGGGGGTGTATGTGTGGCAACTGTGTGTGTTTGTGTGTGTGTGATAAAATTGCAAACTTCCCTTCTACTCGACGAATGTATGTGTGCTTGTTTGTTTGTGTGGAAACGAGGACGAAAGCATAGCAGCAAGAATTTATGGAATTTTTTTTTGTTGTTCTTATTGTTGTTGTTGCTGCTGCTGCTTCTTATTTTTCATATAGTTTGTGAAATTTTGTGCGATAGATTTTGCTCTCGAAAGTATTTTGCTGCATACTTTCAGGGGTTGGCTGGTTTGGTTGCCTTGTGAGCGAGATAACGATGCCGATGATGATAACGACGATCGCTGGCTTTCCACTTTCTTTCCTTGCTCACCCCTCCCTACCCCCTCATCCGCCCACCTTACCCTTCTCATTTTCTCTGGCCACCCATTACGAAAAACTTGGCGTTGAGTTTGTTTGGTCAGATACACTTGCATTATTATAAAAATGATTATTATTTCTTTCGCCCCTTACCCAAAATACACACACACATACATAGGCACACACGCAAATGGCTTAGCTTATGTACATATACATACATACATACATACATACACACACACATGGCTTGTCCTTGCCTTTGTGCTTGTGTGTGTGTGCTTCATTATTAATTTTTCTTGTATTTTTTCCACATTTTTCGTATTTTATTTTATCATGCCCTCACTCACACTCGCACTCACACACATTCATTTGCTCAGGGGATGGAACACTTTTACGCATACAGTCACTTATTTTAGTTTATTGTACAAATAATATTTGATAGAAAAAAAGAGATGGAAATATGTTGAAGTTTTCTCATTGGCTTTCCCTTTCAATACGCTCTATGCTAGGAAATTAGTTTTTCACTCTGTCCGACATTCACCAATTCGTTCAAGATGCAAAAGCAAAAACGAAAAAAAATATATACTATGTATAAAAATTAAACTAAGGCAAATACTAAATTACTGCTTTTATAAGGAATAATGTGTGTGTGTAAGTAGGTGAGAATGTATGTGTATGTGTGTGTGTTGGATGTTGTTGTTGCAGTTGTGTTGCCAACGTCCCTTCATTAGTTTCTAATGAGATTTCTTACTAATGAGCACACTAAGGAACAATGTTAGATACTATTCTGCAGCCAAGTCAACTGTAAAGAATATTGTACACTAATTTGTAAGGGTGTTTAATTACGGTTAGTACGTTAGAGAAAGAAAAAACTGCCCCATTTTTGAACATAGTTACATCCATATTTGTCTCAAACATACTTTACAGAAATATGAAAAAGGTTTTTGACCGAATATTTCAAAGCATAAGTTAATCCAAAACTAAATAAATATTTTTAGGCACTGAAACACTTTTGGCATGATTTTTGACAAGCAGATACTAATGCACCGTCTACTCAACAAGCACTAAAATAATAACTACAATACCCGCGACTCCCTCTTCACTTTTAAAATCAATTCGTCGCACACACATTTTCATTCCCCTCCCCCGCAACAGCAAACCAAATCGGGCAGGGGATGATTTTAAGCCACAAATAAATTCAATTAGAAATTTCAACAAAATTATTAAATGCATTTACAGTCGGGGGCGAAGGTGTCGTATGAATGAATAAAGTATGGCATATGCGCGACATGGGCATAATCATGGTCACAGAAATTATATATCAATCATAATGCGTCAAAAGGTGCACGCACCCACGAGCCCAACAATAGTTTTCAATACGTAATTACTCGAACCCAACAAGGGGTTGGAACAACATCCATTTGCATGTACAGCAGTTCAATTGTTTAATAGTTCATTGCGCCTAGTTTTAAAATGATTGTTTAAGGGGCTGTCCGAACAGTTGTTAGGGCGTTTGACAGTTGGCACCCAAAGGAGTAATTACTTTTCTCTGTTTAATTTTTGTTGTTGTTGTTGTCGGTTGTTTACGTTTCGAGTGCACACACACACACACGTGGAGTATGTGTGTGTTTGTCCAAAAACACGCAGACATGCGCCTACTACAAACTACTTGACCCAATCCCAATCCCAAAGCCAACCTCTCGATTTGGCTGCGTGTGAGTAAATGCGTGAAAGTGAAAGTGCCGGCATCGGCATCGGCTATTCCGAATCCGTTGGCGACCACACAACGTCAACATAGCCGGACAAGCCGACATGTGAAAAGTGAAAGTCAATAGTAAACCTTGACCACTGGACGTGGCCAGACAACTAGGACGATTCGGTATGCTCTCCATGCTCCCCACACTCTGTTTCGGACCAATGAATATCCAATGCTGTTGCTGCTGTTGGGCTATTTTGTTCGCCTGGTTCGTTAAACCGGCGATTGTGACTTTAACGGCACAACATACACACACATGCTCACATATGACAGAGAGAGACTCCATTAAGTGCCGGTGCCCAAAGAGAGAGAGAGAGAGCAAAAAATGCGTCGGGGGCAGTCACAAAAACCCCCCCTTTGTTTGGGTATGCAATGCGCATGTCCTGAAACTGAAACCGGTGCGAGTATTGGACATGGAGCTCCTAGCGTGGCAGGAAAACAGATATAGAGAGACACACCGACTGACAGGGACGACCTGGCAAGTCACTTTCGCTTTTTGTGCTGTCCTATGTGTGTGTGTGATGGGGGAAAAAGGATGGCAAACACACACATGAGAGAGACACAGAAGATACAAGAGCATGTTGTAAAGTCGAAATCAATCTATCAATAAGTTGGCAAAAACACAAACATTGCGTTAGATATGTCGAGGGAATACATACTAAATGGGCATATTATGTATATATACATTTTAGGTTAAACGTGTTTGGGAAACTTGTAGGAACGAGATCAAAACAATGCACAAAGAAAACCGCTGAAAAATCTCGAGATTTTCTTATGAATACTTTGAGAAGCGAGTTAGTTCCAAGTTCTTTTCTAAGTTGAGTTTAAGTTAGATCTATTAAGTTTCCTTTTGGTTCCCCTTGCAAACGCTCTTACATTAAAACCTGCTTTCTTAATAACTTTTTAATTGCTGCTGCAACAGAGATATGATATAAAGACTTTTTTACCCCTCTGCCAAAGGCCTTAGAGGCCAAAACGGCAATTACCAAAGTCCATAGTTAAGTGAGATGTGTGCTCGACAAGATTACGCATAAGAGGGTCGCAATTGTCACAATTAGATCCGGTTCGCAGCAAACTACCATACACACAATACATGAATGAAACTTGTCAAATGCACTCACTCAACTCAAGATATGAACACAATAAGTACGAGTTTGAGTATAACAAAAGTGTGGCTCAAGAATATTAATATTCCCAACAGAAAAAAGCAAAAATAAAAATACAAATCATAATCTGCTGCCATCTATCGGGGCGAACCCTCCGAACCGAAATGTCGCGGCAAAGTCACCAAATGTTGAATACATTAGAATAACAAAAATGTATGTAGTAACTGCGACTGGCAGCAAAAACAACGATAGCAACAACAACAAAAACAACAGCAGTAGCTGAGAAAACAAATTGAAAAACTATCGAACAATGATAAATTGGCACGAGCATGGAAAAAAGTCAGTGTGTGCATGTGTTTGTGTGTTTTAATGTATGTGTGGTGGTTAGTGAAAAGTTGAAAAAATGGGCGGAGCAATAATGGTTTTCCGAGCAGCGACGCTCGACATTGTTGTTGTCGCGTTATTTTTGTTGCTGTGTGTGTATATTTTTTTTTTTTTTAAGGGAAATTATTTGATTTTTGATATTTTGGGGTGTTTTATTGAGGTTTTTTGGGTGCAAAGCGTTGGGAAAAAATAACTGTGGGTAGAGCCACTATCTGCCAGTTGTATTTGTGTGTTTTCTGTGTAGGGAAAACTATTAAATGTGCTGCGGGGTGTGCATTGATACATTTGTTTCTTTGTATGTGTGTGTGTGATTATAGTATCAATGTTATTGCTGTTTTGATTTTGCGCTTGTAACTGCTTACGCTGGCGATTTGACAGTTTTTTTCAGTTCGATTCTGCCGCGTCATGCGGCAGTTGAAAACGAGCGAGCCACTTGGCAGGACACAAGCAGCAGCAGCAGCAGCAAAGTGCGCATGCGCCGCAGACTTAATGAACAGTCTCGAAAGCCCAACGAAAGTGAATGAAACGAAAAACTTTAAAGCATAGTGCAAAGTGCATAAATATTAATGTGATCTTTGAGCCAAGCAATTAACTTAATGAGTACGTTTTGAAAAGTGTTTTAAAGTGCAGAAATTATACTACCAACTCAAGCTCTTATTTCTATAAGCCAATTAGTCGCGATTTTATATGGACTAGCTTCTAAGTTTTGATTTATGGTTAAGCACCATTTTGTGCCATTTTCATTGAAGTAGATGAAATGCTAGCGCAAAATAAAATCAAATAAAATACCATCAAACTACCTTAGGCTATACACAAATCTCAACCACATTCATTTACCCATCTACCCACACACACACACACACACACACGCCCATGTCAGGCACTTTTTGCTCAACTCCTCAAAGTACCAAAGTTACGGGGGTTTTGCCTTCATTGCAGAAATTGTATAAAAGCAAAGTCAACAACAACAGCAACGACAACAACAACAACTGCAATAACAACAACAGCAACAAAATCTACGAGAGAACCAATTTCCAACCATGGAAACTTAATTTATGTCTGCAGCATAGTTGAGAATATTTTTCTTTTGCCTCCTGCCGGAGTCAAGAAAATAGAGGGAAAAAAAATGAATTTTTCTTTATTTTATTTTTTTTTTTGGTTTTTTTTCGACATTTTGCCTCGACACTCCCTCCTTGAACCCCTCTCGGCTCCACACACGGTTGCCAGGCAGCCTGTCCTGCCTGTTCGTCTTCCCCTTCCACCTGCCAACTAACACCCACCCACCCGGTTTTTGGGCCGTCTTCGTGTCGTTGTCGGCTTTCTTGAGAATCAAATTTATTTTACCAAGTCATGCTGAAGAAAATTTTTATAAGTTTTATGAGCAAGTTCAAGTGATGGTGTCAGACGGGGGGGGATTGTGTTCGGTGTGGAAGGGGGGAGGCTGGTTGCCAAATATTACCCACTGTATGCGAGTGTGTGTGTGTAGTGTGGGTGAGGCGCGGTGGAGGGGAAAAGTTTGTGTGTGTGTGTGCAGGCCTCACAAAATAAGCAAAATTTGTATTCCTTAAATCGGATGACTTTGTATAAATTTTCGTGTGCGGCAATGGGGTTGCAAGTGTGTGTGTATGTGTGTGTGTGTGTGTGTGGGTGGCAGATGGGCGTTTAGCTGGCCCACAGAAACTTTTATATATATTATATATGTATATACAAAATATATGTAAGTGTGTTTTTGGTTGAAGATGTGCGCATGTATTTGTGTACATAATGGAAAAAAATTTTCATAGAATTTGCACAAAAATGAAAAAGTGCTGGAAGGAAGAAAAAAAATTACCGAACGTAAAGCAAAAGCAGAAGAAGAAAACTAAAATTAAGCGCATAAGGAAATGAGACACAAAATGTTGTATGTATGTACGCGTGTGTGTGTGTGTGTGTGTTAGTTGGTACAACAACAATATTTTTTTTTTGGTAGCATACATTTTGTGGCAAATAGAAATAAAATTCAATGGAAGTTCGGTAGTACATAAGCAGGCAGAACAAGTTGTAGGAGCAGCAGCAGCTTAACAGGATTTAAGCCTCAGGCTATTCATGCAGTAGGAGGCACCAGCCCGCCGCACCCGCTCCCCCTTATCAGCACATATGACCCACACAACCACTTAGAGAGTTAAGCCCAATAAAAAAAAAAATACTAAAAAAAAACCTCTCCCCTCATACTTGTCGTATTTTGCTCGTATTTCCAGCTGGCATGCTTAAGCTTCCTTGCAACTTTAGACACCCAATTAGTATTTTGGGGCTTCTTTAATTAAAGCATTGCTCTTATTTGTGTATTGTGTGTTGTTGTTCACAGTAATATCATCCAAAATGGCCGCATCCATATATGCCACCCCACCGCCAGATCTGAGCAGCGAGGATACTGCGCTCTCCGATGTCTCCAACTCATCAACACTAAACACAAATCGCGGCGGCGGCGGCAGCAGCAGCAATAGCAACAGCAACAATAATAACAACAACAACAACAGCAACACAAACAACCATAGCAACAGCAACAACAACAACAACAACAATCATACATTGCAATCACATGAAGCCACAGCAGAAGCAGCGACAACAGCAACAACAGCAACAGCCGCAACAACAACAGCAACAATGTCACCCACTCGACAGCAAATTTTGGACACCGAGTCAAAAACAAAGCCGGGAAGCAACAAAAATGAAACAGATGACGACGACGCCGAGGCCGAGGACGAGTTGGATTCAACGGCAATGGCCGCAATGGCAGCAGCAGCAGCAAATGCAGCAGCCATGCAGCTGCAACTGTTAGAGGCACTAAGCGATGCGGCAAAAAAGCGACGCAAACAACACAATCCCAGTCGTCTGGAGGCGCTCAATTTGACCGGTGTTGAGACCGAGGATGGGGCAGCGGAGTCATCGGCAACAAATGCCGTTGTCGACTACGAGGAGAAGCTGTCGAAAATGCTGTTGCCCAAGTCCATTGAGAAGCTGAAGGAGACATTTGAGCTGTTGCAGCAACAAAATTTGCAGGCAGAAGACAACATATCAAAAGCGGAGGAGAAACAACAACAACAAAATCAACTTCTACAACAACAGCAGCAACAGGAGCAATCGATGATAAATCCGTATCAAACCTACTGCAAGCAGTGTGGCGAGAACTTTGAGACAGATTTCAAGCTTAGTTTGCACATGTTGCAGGATCATCAGCAACAGCAGCAGCATCAGCAGCAACAGCAGCAACAGTTGTCAACGGATGACCCCATGGATTTGTTATCCTCCATTCAAGTCAAGCTGGAGCGTGCTGACAGTCCCAACCAATTGGAGCTGCAGCAGCAACAGCAACAGCTCGAGCTGGCCAATGGTCACCACACCAACAGCACCAACAACAACAACAACAAGGAGCATGAACTCTGGCTTCAAGCAATGGCACAACAACAACACCAACATCAGCAGCAACAGCAGCAGCAGCAGCAACATCAACAACAGACTGGAGGATTGCCAGGCATGCCAGCCGCCTTTGCCTTTCCACCAGAGGCAGCTGCTTTAGGCTGGCCACTCCTGAGCATGCCTGGGTTTCCCGGCGTCGATGGCCTAAATCGTCCACCCTTGCGCATCTTTAATCCCGAAGCCTACTGTGAACTGTGCAACAAGGAGTTCTGCAACAAATACTTTCTCAAGACGCACAAGGCCAACAAGCATGGCATCTTTGATCCTACCGGTGATTTTAACAGCACTCCCAACAACAATATCAGCAACATGAACAACAATAACAATAGCACCAGCACCAATACCAACAACAACAGCAACAACAACAATGGCAGCAGTAGCAGCAGCAACAACATCGTCAGTAGCAGCAGCAGCAGCTCGACTTCAATGTTTCAACAGTTGCAAATGCCACGCGAAGTGCCACCACCACCAGCAGCACCACAAAAACCGGAACCACAACTAACACCACCAGCACCACCAGCGGTACACTGTGACATCTGTTCCAAGCGCTTCACCAATATCTTTGCCATGCGGCGCCATCGCAGCAAGCAGCATGAACAGGCCACGCCCACAGCTTCCCCAACGCCCCAAGCGCTTCGCGGCAGTCCGAACGAGCAGCAAACCTCTCCAGTCAAGCTGGAGACCCCGGTGGATGCTCAGTCCTCAGCCGAAATAAAACCGTATCAACTGCCGGAGGGTTTTCGCGAAGATTTCACATTGGAGCAGGAGGAGGTTTCTTTTGCACCAACGCCACGCAAACTGCCAGCACAACTACACCAGCAGGCACGGGAATCCAACTGTGCTCCGGATAAGCTAAGACGACTAGGTGTCCTGCTGCCGGAGGCATTCTGTGAGCTGTGCTGCAAGGAGTATGCCAACAGATACTTTCTGCGCACGCACAAATGGAAGCGGCACGGTGTGTTTGTGCCACCTGAGGATCTGCAGCTGAGCGGCAAAGAAGATCAGCCACAAATGCCTGCCGGTTGGCCATTTATGCCACTCAACCTAATGCTGGCCAAGGCGGCTGCAGAGCAGGAACAGCAGTCAGAGCAAGAGAACCAAAACGATGACGATCTGTTGTCCGAGGAGCAGCCGAACAAGCGCATCAAACTGGAACCCTTTGACGAATCGATGCCTGCAGAGAAGGTGGACAGCTCGGTGATGGGTTTGCAAAATCTTCAGAAGCTACAATCGATGCTGCAGCAGCTCAACAATTTCAATGGCAAGCGACCGCTTCCCTGTCATCTCTGTGGTCTCGAACTGGAGCATCAATATGCTCTTCGCGCACATCTCATGACGGAGCATGCTGGTCAATTGCTGCCCGAAGGACATCCCATGCTCTATCAGCAACAACAACAACAACAACAGCAACAGTTGCCACTTAAGTTGTCACCAGTTGGCGGTGGCTCACCCACCGCCGCTGCAGCTGGAGTCACGGCCACTCCCAATGAGCTGCGCTGTCAGCCTTGTGAGCGTGAGTTTGCCACCAGTCAGGAATTCAAGCAACATATCGCCGAGGTGCATCTGGGTCGCATTCCAACCAGCAGCAGTAGTCCACTGCGCGAAGGCTTTTATACGCCGGAACGTCCAACAGTTGCTCCGATTGCTGGTGTACCGCCAGGACCGTCACGTGCAGCTTATACCATAACGCCAACGTCTAGCTACTGTGAGATTTGCAACAAGGAGCTGTGCAACAAGTATTTCATGAAGACGCACATGCAACGCATGCACGGCATTGAGATCGAGAATGGGGCACAGATTGGCGGCGTTGTATGCAACATATGCAACAAGGAGCTGTGCAGCAAGTACTTCCTACGCGTACACAAACACAATACGCATGGCATTATCGAGGATGGGGCGCCACTGCCTCAACCACGTGGCCAAAACTCCGCTCAGAATGGCATCAAAGCAGATGCTCAACTACAGCAACAGCAACAACTGCAACAACAACAACTGCATCAGCAACAGTTGCTGGAGCCAGAAGTGAACTTGACAACACTCCCGAGCGATCCAAGTGCTGGCAATGAGCTCTGTCCACTGTGCGCCCGTCAATTCCGTAGCGCCAAATGGTTGCGAACTCATCTGATGAACGAACATGGAGCTACCGGTGTGGAGAAGTTGCGTGAAATGGAACTACAGCAGCAACCTAGCAGCTCTACCGGCAGCAAGCCCAACAGTCCCACGCTCAAGGTACCCAATGGCAATCCGACTAGCGCCAATAATCTCGCCCAAGCTTTGCAGAATGCACAACAGCAACTTTTCGGACAGATGCAATTGCCTAAAGGAATGGCCCTGCCGCTACCACTACCGGGCATGTTTGAGCAGACGCCGCGCTTCAAAGAGTACCAGTGTTCCTTGTGTCCATTTACCACGCCCTATTATGCATTCCTCTTCATACACGAACGTTCGCATGCTTTGCTCAACACTGAGGAGACGCAAGTGGGTGTTGAGGCGGAGCTACCACGCAACGATAGGGACAGATCCTTTGCTGCCGTAGAACAGGGCAAGGCTAGGACTAAGTCCAGCAAGGAGCGTGCCGAGGTGGAAATCGAACCCACTAACCTTACCACCAACAGTGGCAACAATTCAAAGGCAACCACGCCTACGACCACGCCCACAATGTTACCCTCCCCAGGCGCTGTTCAAACCGCTGTTGCTGTCTCGCCCAAAGCACGCTCGGCAACAGTAACGCCCATACCACGACGACGCAGCACGACTAACACCAACACCACCAACACTTCCCCCAAGCCCGAAACGCCCAACGGCCTTGGCGCTCAACGTTCGGCGGCAACTTCACCCTTTGAGATGTGCAGTGATCTGGCAAATGGCAGCGGTAAACCCGCTAGCTATGCCCAGCCAGACAAAGCCGAGGAGGCATATCAAATGCAGGCTTTCCATTTGACGCCCGCTGATGCCGATGCCGAAGGTTTGTTTGCGCCAGCGCTCGTCTATTTACCGGTACGAGTGCGCGCCTCCGAATCGACAACATTGAGCTTCAGGCTGACACCAGCCTAAGCAAGTCCAGAGATCATTCATCATTCAACACTCAAGTGTTGCCAGCGTATGTAAGTTTAAAAAAAGAAAACAAAAACCATTTAGTTTTGTTTTAGAACCATTTACCATAATTATAGCTCAATAGAACGAGACTTGAGTGTGACTTAATCAGAGGATTAATCTAGAAGGATTTTACAAAAGAAAGATAAAGAAAGAATCACAATTTATTTGAAATATTTTAACTTTATCAGTTTAGTACGATTGTTTTTGATTCTTGAGATTATTACATAGCATAAATCCAATGATTAAGTGACACATTAAAGTCAAAGTTCGTAAGCTATTAAAACAATAAAACGACAGCTAGTCACACTGCTGGCTAGTAGAATTCGTCCCCAGCCCCGTTAATCGACAAGAAGACAAGACAAAATAGTGGAACTACAAAAGACTGAGTGCGCATATTAGTTGAGCTCATTAAAGTAAAGTATATATACAACAAAAAATACAAAAGTATATAGTTTAAACAAAAAAAAAAAAACCAAGAGAATGCGTTTTGTGTATAACATGAAACCCGAAACTTAAAACTTAAAACAACAAACGAATATTCATAACCAAACAATAACAAGTCCGTTTCAGCTGGCAACACTTTGTGTGCTTAAAAAATACATATTTTTTATAACTCCATAACCGATAACATGAAAAAAAATAACTATAAATACATAAAACATTGCATAACATACCATAACAATACATATAAATATATATCTCTAGTGATTAATATCAAAGTTCCTATGCGTAATAATAGCCATTAAAACGTATCGTAAACGGGAAGGGAAGGGAAACGAGGTAAATTAGTCAAAGAAAACAAATTTAAATACGTACATAATACATAAGTCGCAATGCATGGGGATGTCAATATTAGAGTTGGAGACAAAAGAGAAAGCGGGTCGGAGATTAGGTGTATGGGTTCCAATTAGCGGATATATACATATATATATAATCAAACATACATATATCGTAGTTACCATAGCCATGAAGCTTCAAATAACAAAAACATAAACACTAGTATATGGCTGGTATTTTTGAAATTAAATGTAGTAGTGCTAATCTAGAGGATACACATTCAAGCTTCAGCATATAAAGGAGAATATTTTATGCACAAATTTGCTCAAAATCAAAAGTTAGCGAAACTTTTCGCAACAAGTAGGAAAAATCAAAAATGAAGGAAAGATGTTAAGCTAAGTTCAAAAAAAGATTTAAGAATGGTGTGTTCAAATATACAAAAAGTTTGATAGAAATAAACAACGACACATTTTTTAAGCTAAAACACTTTAGATAATTGTGTGCATTTATCAAAACTTTTTCTCATTCTGCTCTATCAACTTTAATTTTCATTTATAACTTAACAAATCAACTTGAACTTTTCTATAAATTTTGTTTACAATGTAGTACACCCTTTGCCAAAACACACACACACACACTCACTAACTGTACATAGAGCGCAAAAATTAATTTAATCAGTACAACCATAGAGGAACAATTTCATATAGTACTTAATAGAACCGATACAGTGTGAGAATTATGCATTAAATGGCGCCAGCTAAGGTTTTTTTTCTTTGCATGCAGGCAAACACAAACAACTCAGGGCAAAAGTACAATAAACTTATAAGTACTTTTTAAATACTAAATAAAATAAAATGAATAAACTAATAAACAAAAAAATGGTATAAACAAACGTAAAAACACAAATGAAACATATATAAATGCTACCTCAGACGGACTTGAAAACAATAATTTAAATATAACAATATAAACATTTATGCTTATAAATTTTTAACTGCAACTTATAGAGCAGAAGTAAATGAAATTTTTAGTAAATTTACCTCAAAAAACAAAAAACAAAACAAAACCAACACAAAAGCCATACACAAAAAACCAAAAAAAAAGAAAGTACAGCGAAATCGCACAAAACTTTTATATTGATTAGCCTTTAGTTAAACGTATTTATTATTTAGTTTTAATTGTAAGTGAAAAAATTCAAACGAAAAAAACCAATTACGCATTCCAAAAACGCACATAAAAAAACTGACCAAATAACGAAGCTAGTCGCAAAACTAAAAACCCAAAAAATACAATCTAGTCAAAGTTGGGGGAACAGCTGAATGGCCTGGCCGTCAAAGCAACTCCCCACCTTATAAATGATATAGTACTACGACTACATATACAAGCACAACTAAAATCAGGCTCGATGACTTTTCAGTTTGCGGCACATTTTTGTACATTATTTTGTAGTATTTAAGGCGTTTGTTCTTTACAAAAATGTTCAGCTGAAAAGGCATCGAGCCTGAGAAATAGAAAAGTAAAATAATAAGCTAATTAAACAAACAAAAATCCTAAGAAAAAGAAATAATCAAACGAAATATGCCAGAGTCAAGCAGCGACATAAATATAGCTATTTTTAATTTTATTTTTTAAAAACGTGTGTTTTTTAAAATGCTGCGTGCCTTTTAGCAAATTTTGTCGCTGTTGAACACTTAAACCAATAAAGACACCCAAAATAGGTTAATTGAAAAACACAAATACAAATAATAGCTTATAGCTTTTCATTTACAATTAAACATAATTATTTTCCATAATTTAATTTAAACCTTAATTTTGTATTTTGTATATATATACATATAAATAAACACACATGTATTTGTTAAACACAAATTTTTCTTTATTCTTTAATTCTTGATTTCAAATTGATTGAATGCCCAAGCCTCAGGCTCAAAGCGTGCCAGAATTGATACCAGGGTGTGAAGTTTACACCAAAACGACTTTTCAATCTTATCGCAGCCCTTAAAAAAATAAAATAAAAAAAAAACAATACAAGCTGTTATTGATTGCCGTCAATTGAATTTCACACACACACACACACACACACGAACGCAATTGAAGACCTTTATTTTTTGTACTTTAAAGAACTGAGAGTTCTGTTTTCGTATAGGGGCCGGGCGTGCCGTGCCCACTTACTTCCACTTTATGCCGGCTGAACGCCTTTGAGAACAAATTATGGAATTGATATTTAATTAAATATTTAATGCACAATTTGTCAACAATGCGAGACAAAGTTGAAAAAATACTGTTTTTTAAAAAAAAAGAATCTATAAATTCAAAACAGCAGCTGTCTGGGATCTACTAAGTCTGAGTTTCAGTTTGAGTGCGACTTGTTATCAAATGTTGCCACAGGCAAACACAACTAACGGCACCCTCATAAAAAGTGAGTTTCGCTTCCGGCTCAACCCCCACGCCAAATGCTGATTAGGCTATTTGCTTAAAAGTACAAAATAAAAAAATATCCCTCCAAATGATTAGTGAAAAAAACAAAAAAAAAACCAAAAGCAAAAAGCGATAAACAACAAAAACATGAATAATATAAAATAGAAAGTACAATAAAAATAGGAAATGGAAAAACTCAGCACGGTCAAATGCAACCGCTGTGAGGGTCAAGCAGAGCATTTTTCATGAAAAATTCAAATTGCGCAGCTGCCCCTGCTGCTAGTAAAAAATTACAAAAAAACAAACAATACCATAAAAAAAATTCAAGCTGTATAGCAATTGATTAAAAATGTATACACACTCAAAGAAAAAACACGATTAGTTCAAGCTAAAGAGATTTTCAAACTAAAGTTTTGCTTAAAAGATAAATCTAAAGATATGTCAACACCCAAGTAACAAGTTTCATGTACTTTTTCAGCATTGAAAGTTTGCTTTTATATTCTCAATAATTTTCTTTGAGTGTAAGCTGCCAGATAGTCCAGTTAGTCAAGAGCTACCCTCTCGTAGGCTGGTGAATTTTCTGTTAATTATTTGTCACGTGTCCAATGCAAATTTCATCTCATTGATTACGCACAGGACATTTGATACTCTCATTGTTGGGCTGCTGCAATTAAAGATACAACTATTGAGTATATATACTATATGGCTATAGACTTTCTATAGATATAAGTTGTCGATGGTTGCGCGGCAACCCTGCAACCCTCAAGGAAGTCGGCCTGTCAATTGTGCACCCTCCCAACATTTCTTTCTTTCTTTCTCTCGCTCTCACCATGCAAATTGTGTGCTGACTTGCCTGCCTTTATATTTGATTTTACTTTTTTTTCTATATTTTCTATTGAATTTTTATGGCAATTTATAATGGACTGGCATTTGGCATTGTGCTCGTAATCCTGGGCCAACAACATTTTTACGGCAAATAATTGCCAAAAAGTTGAACGTGTGCAACAGCAGGGCGACCCGCTTCCGATCCGCCCGGGGGTGCTGCCACAATTTGCATGTTTAAAAGTGTAAAGATGTGTGACTGTGTGTGTGTGTGTGTGTGCAGGAAATGCAATATAAATGCAAGAATATGTGAAAAATGAAAAATGCAATTTACTTGACATCGCGACGGGTCTATCGTGATATTTTTCCGAAGGGTGTTTCATCCCCCATCTCAAAAATAAAACTAGTATAGATTCGTTTCCATTACTTGCTGCAATGTGATTTTTGGCAAAAATATTCTGCACCATTTGCCAAATTCTGTATGCAAATTTAAGCGTTGCAGCCATTAAATGAAATGACATTATTACAAATCCACCAATTTCAATATATCGAATATTGTGTCTAGGCTTGGGCTGGTTTTTATTTTTGGCTATTATTTATTCATATTTCTTTGGCATTATGAGTTTCGTTGTTGAACACAAAGAGCGCACAAATCAAAATTGACAAAAATAACATTATAAATTATATATATATATATAGAAAGTATATATGTATGTGTGGGTATATATACATACTTACACATGTAAATGGTTAAGTAAACAATTTTACAAAGAACTTGCAACGTACCTTTAAATGAGCATAAATCAAAATTTTGGCCGCAGACGCAACAACAAATTAAAAATGTCTGTTGAGCTGGAGAAAAATCAAAAATATTTTATTAGATATAAGCAAAAACGCAACAAAATCAAAACGAGATCAAAATCAAAATTCTTAATAGCATTTAGTTGTAAGCAAAATTCAAAATTGCATTAAACAATTTATTATTAAAACGAGCATGGCATCAAACCACGAGCGAAAATCAAAAAAAAACCTATATTAAATATGAGCGAAAAATCAAAACAAACAATTTATTTTGCAATTGGCAAATATATATATATACATTTATATATATATAAAATAAATTTATATATATTTAAAACATTTTACTCTTCGAAAAAAAAAAAACTTTGTTATTATGTAAAATTATGTATGAAAAACAAAAACTTGAAACTAATTATTTATATTTATATATATATATGTAATGTGTAACAAATGGAGAACACAAGCAAAATCTATGATCAAAGAGCCAGAATCAAAAGCAGTACGAACTGCAAACAATAAAATTTCCCCCGCCCCCCTTAATAACCCAACCCTAACCCGATCCTAGTCCTTCCACCTTTTGTCACTTGATTGTAAGCGAGCATTTATCAAAAATTGTATGTGTTTTAATGTTTATATTAAATATATATACAACCATATACATATATATATTGTATGAATTTAAACCATTAAATATAACAAACAAACAAAATCACGGTGTCATCATCTCTACTTATTTTTTTTTTCCTTTTGATTTTATGCCTCACTTTTCTTTTAGCTAACCGTTAAGCCGATTGTACGGCCGGCCCTTGAGACAAAACGCGCCCCTCGCAACCTTTTGCCTTTCAGTTTTGACATTTACTTTCAGTTAGCTATGTGTGTGTGTGTCTATATTGGAACAGTTGAACAACTTTGAGGAGTTATGCCACCACCACCACCACCACCACCATGGTTGTCATAGCATGTGCCTGCTACACAACGAAATCAGAGTATGTCAATATTTGTATTGCATGTGAGGATGTCTTATCAATAATTTTTGTAAAGAATGCGACGCTCAAAAGAAGTATGGGCAAAAGCATTTTGGCCGGAGGCTGAATGCGGAATGGAATCGAAATCGAAATCGGAATTTGCTTGCCTTTGGGGTGTGGCGGGCGCGTGTTTGTGACAGTTCCAGTTTCATAGTTTTTGATGTCTCTTCCTGTTGGCCCCGAAACTTTTTCACTTGAAAGGCGCTGTTGATAATTTTGGCCAGGGAATACACATATCTACTTGGAAATACTTGTATGTAATATATGTAGAAACATTTCGAGTATTTTATTTTTGTTTCTTCTTCTTTAGTAAGCAAAAGGGGGCGTCACTCAAGCTGTTTTGTTTGTTTTGCTTATTGCTTTCCCCATCAACACTTGGCTGCTATCTTTACTCCAGGGATACGGCGTCATAATGAGCTGTCCGGGCTAAGTGCCACAGCCTTGTGTTGACCACCGGTTTTTTGTTTTTGTTTTATTTTTTCCACTCTGACAGCTCTGGTCATTAACTCAAAACAAAAAACAAATAAGTGGTATGAATAATAACTACAAGTTGAAAATTAGTTTATAATCGATTTTACAATCACACACGCAGTCCAGCCGAAAAAATAAAAACAACAAGTTATAAAGGTACAAAACTATACGATACACACTTAATGCTTGTTGTGTGAGTGTTTAAGTGTGTGTGTGTGTGTACATGTATAATTTGGACTCTCAATTAAATTGTGCAGGCGGAGGCGACTAACAACGACAACAATTTTGTCACCATATGCTTTGGCACCATTTTCGAATGTCGTCGCTCCTATGCCCTGTACTAGAAGGTTGTTGGGGTATATTCGACTATCAGGTATTGTATGTAATCATCGAATCCTTGCATTTAACTTTCTACTAGCTATTGTACACAAGAAAAGTTGTCGCAAAAACTAAATTTATTTCACGTTGCTTGCATTTTTAAAGGGTATTTTGGAGTCTAGACAAAGTAAGTGCTCGACAGCTGTAGCCTTGGCTCGTTGTGTCAAAAAACCCGCAGAGCACACCGGAACAACAACAGCAACAGCAACAAACTTTAATAATTCAACTTATTATGGATTTTTGTTTGGAAATTATTTTTGTTGGCGTTTTTTTTTTTTTTTGGTTTTTCTTCACATTTTCCACTAAGGGTGGAAATTTAATGTTTTGTTTTGTTTTTTCCATTTTTCTACTCTTGTTTTATATTTTTGGCTGGCATATGCACATTATAGGCGAACTCTTGGCAATTTAAATAAATGACGCAAATAACACGCACAAAACACGCACAAGGATGCGGAGCACGGGGCTGGGGCATAGCAATGCGAGAGGGTGGAAAGGTAGTACATACTAGTACTAATGACTTTTTAAAACGCGATGGATTTTAAACAACTGTGTATTCACTTAATAACAATAAAAGGCCCGAAAGGGACTAAAGCCCTTCGAAACCCCTGGTCTCTGGATGGAGAAGCTGCCACAGAAACTCTCTGTCGACACGTAGATCGATGCGGGAGTAACCAGCCTGCGCCAGCTCCTTTTCCTCCTCCGGCAGGACCAAAAGACACAGTGGACACGAAGTGAACAATAAGTTTAGGGCATCGCGCCTGAATCTGCTGACAGCTTCGTAGGCGGCATCCTTGGCCAACTGATATCGTTCACACAGTGTGGGATCGTGCAGCAGCTGGTCCAATTCAAAGTCCTTCGGCATGCTCAGCATGGCCTGCTCCAGTTGCATCAAGAGGCGTCGCACTATATAATCAGCATACTTGCGCTCTCTTTTCTCGTGTGCCAGCTGCTTAATCATGGGCGTTAGTCTCCCACAAAGTAGCCAAATCAAACACATCGAAAGCGAAGATATTGGCCAAACTACTGCCGCGGACACAATAAAAACTAGCCACGGCAAATAACTGCCACGTGCGTTGAGCATCTGTTCCGGTATAATGATAAAGCTTGTCTCCAGCAGAACGGTTAGCATTGCAAGGATTAAAAAGCATAGGGCAACGCCGCGATAGTGACGTTGCATAAAATAACTTAGATTTTCCAATTTAAACATATTGTGGCTTAAATTAAAATATGCAAAAATTACTTTAATTTTGATAATTACATATAATTTTTGATAATATTTAAAAAGCAGATTGTTTAAAATAGCAACAATCTGAAGCAACAGACTAAGCTTTATATTTTTAGTGTTCAGGTTTAAGCAAAAGCAAAAGCGTCAGCATTTTATTGACAACAAACGCACAACTTTCATTTTCCAATCGAAGAAACAACACATAGCAAAATCGAAGCAAAGCCATCAAACTAAACTGGGATTTACTGTGGCTCAGTTTGTTGCGTTTTGAGATTGTGTTCCTTTCCCTTTCAATTGGAAACACACACACACATCGAGAATGAGTGAAAAAGAGTATGTAGGGTTTGGGGCATGTGGAACGGGCGTTGATGAGCGTAGGCCAAAGCCAGGCACAAAACTGCCCCGAGGAGGTAAACACACACAAACAAAAATACACACACAACCATCTACATGCACAAACCAAAAGTATATACATACATCGATGTCTTCAAAACATGTATGGTTACGCAGCAGCAGTAACAGCTGAGGTAATATTGGTGAGGGGGTGTGAAGGGGATAGGAATATAAGCAACAAGATGGCAGCCTCACATTTTGTATGGAAGTTGAGAGAAAAATAAGAGGAAAATTGTAATTTTCATCAAAAAAAAAAAAATAAAGAAAATGGGAGGGAAACTTTCTTTTTATTTTATTTCAGCTTGACCTTAAAGGAAAATCTGAAAGACTGTGAAAGAAAAATTAAAGCTAAGCTATGAAATACCCTATATAAAATATAGAGTGTGGTATACAAAATTGAGTTTTTAAAATTTAGAAAGATTTTTCCATAAATAATTGACATGCAATTCTATGATTTATAATTCTGTTATTCTGTGTTAGTTTCAATAGACCCCAAAAAACTTTATTGTACAGAGTATAATGAATAGCTTGTGACCGCCTTCACTTATGCGTGTGTGTGTGTGTCTGTGTTCTTACCACAACCGTGCGTACATACATGAGTGTGTTCGTGTGAGTGTGAGTAATATCGAAAAATTCCAAAATAAAAAGAAAAAATTTAACACAAAGGCAAAAGGCAAAAACTTTACGGTGGGTCGTCGAGTATGTAAGGATGTTCAAGGATGTTGCTGCTGCCTGCCTGTTGTAAGCTGGCTTCTCCAATTTCAGACTCATGACGCCGTCGCCCTGTAAGATGAGGGTGTTCATAGTTGTTGTTGTTGCTATTTGGGTGCGTGTGTTTCGTATTAGGCAGCAGAGGGGCGACGCGACGGATGCTAAAGTGAAAAGTAGTAAATTGAACTTTTTTTTTCCTCCTTCTATTTCTTCGTTGTTGGCTTTCGCTTGAGCATCGACTTGGGGCTTTTGGGTTTTTGGGTGAGTGGAGGAGGCTTTGGACAGTGTGCTTTTCTTTTTGGATAGCGTTCGTTTTTATATTTTGTGGGCAATTTGTACTTTTCTGCGTTCAGCACTTTTTGCAGTTGTTGCTGCTGCTTTCTTTTCTTTCTTTTCACTTTCATTTGTGTTTTATTTAACGCCATGTGTGTGTGTGTGTGTGTGTGTGTGTGTGTGTTTATGTTTATGTACTTATTGTAGTTTATTCTGGAACGCCTTGCCTCGCCACGCCCCGTCTTATCTCGCGTGTGGGCAGCCTTTCTTATTTATCGCTTTTCAAATTAAAGTTGAACGCTGCAGCTCGCTGCTGGGCGAATGGCCGAATGGACAACCTGGCAAATTATTGATGGCAATAAATATGAGATGCCATTTATTAAAATGGACAAAAATCAATCGTAGCTGGTTTATAATACCTAACTTTAATATATATAGCTCTGACAAAGTCAAGTAAAGTCACAATGCTAGTTTGGCGCTCAAATGTATGCTACATATTTTACCATACTGACTGCGTAATCTCAATCAAAGTTTCAACTAATCTCATTAGCCAAAAAAAAATCAATAAGAAACTTAATATTAGTTTAGACTCTGAAAACACGCGGGTGACATCCCCTCCCTTCTTTACCGCTCCCCCACATCGCTCTCGGTTTTAGCCCTCTGGCTCGTGAGTAGTTCAATTTCAATGACAGCAATAAAATTTCGATGAAAAAAAATCGTTGGGCAACCCGAAAAAAAAAGAAAGAAATAAAACAGAAAAAAGCCAGCAACGGCAAAAACAAAATTAATTAATTTATGTGCACAGCGCCAGCCGGAATTTTCCATGGCAATACATGCACAGACACACACACACGCACTAACACTAACACCAACACTAACTAATACAATCTCGCACAAACAAACCCACAAAAACCGAAAAGTGGCTAGAATTTCTTTCCAATTTCAACGTCATCATCCAACATTTTTGTCCTAATTTCGTCAGCGTTGCCTTTGTTGTCGTGCGCTTGTTGTCAACAACAGCAACAAGAACTAATTACAAAAATATAATAACACAATAAATATTGAAAGAAATGGCATAAAATTATAAAAGCCTCGAGCGTCGGGAAAGCAAAAGCAAAAACAATAAACAAAATAAGCAACGTAAACTTGACAGCAACAGCCTTAGGCCAACCCGAAACTCGAAAGTGTGGCGCCCCCAATGCGCCAATAAATTTCATGCAATATCACACGGACGCACACACACACACACACACACACACAAAGCTACAACTACGGATATAAAAGTGCGTAAGTAAGCGGCTTATGTGTGTTGCCTATGTATAAGTGAGTGTGTGTGTGTGGTCAAAGCTTTTGTGTTGAGTTTATATTAAATAAGTAAAAAAAAAAAAAAGTTAAGGATAAGGGGCGATACAAACAATCAGACATTGACCAACTGCCCAAAAAAGGCACCAAACCCATTCCTTGAACACTGAAGACTTTTATTTTTATCTCTTGAATGTGGATGGCAAACAACAGAAGCAGCAGCAGCACCACATCAATAACAGAAAAGCAACAGCAAAACTAAAATATATATGGTATATATTTGCTAAGATACTTGAACACATCCTTAGTAAAAGATAGAGAAAGCGACATTCACACTTACACATAGATCGCATCGATTGGCTTTCAAGTTCTGGTCTCAATGACAGCCTGGAGACTGGAGAGTAGCTACTTAACTTATCTGCTTGCAGTGTCAAAATATTTGTCAAACTTCAAACAAAAGTGACTAGCCAAAAAGAGGGGCTAAACTTTTCAAATTTCAAAAGGAAAACTTGTGAAATATTTAAAGTTTAAATGAAAACTCTTTAGAAAATGCTAATAAATTATATTTGATGAGTTTGAAGTTACTTAAAGTTACTTATTTTTTAAAACAAATAAACAATCTCATTTTTGTTGTCTAAAAAATATATAGCCAGATGCAAACGGCAAATCAAACTTTCTTACAATTGTAAAATAAAATGGCCTGATTTAGAGCAATCATATCTAACGAACCAATTTATAAGTTCAGCTTAGCCAGTTCAAAACCATTTATTTAGCCGGTTTTCCCTTAAATCACATGTGAAATCTCATTTTAGGAAATCAAACAAAAACAACAACGAAACTTCCCTACGTTTAAGCAAACCTTTGTTGCAGTTTTGCGACAGTTTTCGCAGTTAAGAGGATTATTGTAACGCGTCGTTTGTTGTTGTTTCTATTTTTGTCACCGTCTGTGCAAATTTATTGAAAAGTTTCAGTTTTTTTTTTGTTTTTAAATTCGCATAGTTTTTCCTTGCTGTTTTTTTTTTTAGATTTTTGGGATCATTCTTTGTATTTTTGCACCCAATTTTGTTTTTTTTTTTTTGTATGTGTCTGTTCGCCTGTCAGGCGCTAATGCAAGCGCGTCGTTTCGCGACATTAAATCCGGGTTGGATGGAAGTACGGGTGCCCGATTGACATTGACCCACACGTGTCTAGGTCGCCCATCAGGGTTGGCAACGCTTATTAATGGGTTCAGTTAAAGTGTCACAACCCCTTCGTTGCACCCATTCCACTAGATTAGTTTCAACAAAAAATTTAATTTTCCTTTCAAAAATTGGCAAAAATTTTGCTCAAAAAATAACAAAAAATATGTATAATTTATTAATTTCGCATGGTCGTGTGACAGTTCAGTGTATGTACGTTGATCCTTTATTTACACAATGCAGTGGATGACCCTTTTTTTTTTTGTTTTTTTTTTTGCTAACCCCAACCCCTAACCTTTTGCAACTAGATTTTCACTCGATTTTTTGCCATAAAATGTCAAAAAACTTTTCATAATGTTTTTGCCTGAAAAGTCGTTGGCAATTTGGCGCGCTTAATGCGAAAATGTTCGAGGCAAGAAAGGGTTACAGGGTTGAGGGTTACAACCCTTTGCCACAGATCACTGCATATCGATCCCTTACTTCGTTGGCTCAAAAGTAATTATGGATGACCCCTTTTTGGGTGAAAATTTTACACATTTTCAATAGAAAAATGCTACGCAATTGATTTACACTGCTGCCGATTTCAACCCTTTTAGTTTGTTAACTAAGACTATAAAATCGCACCCATACCATTTTCTAAATACGCATTTTCTTTTGAGTTCTTTGACACTTTTTGGAGCATGTGACATTCGTACGCATCGCACGCGTCTGTATTTCAATTTCCAATTTCTCGATTTCGATTTCAGTTGCAGCTGGCCAAAATCGGACAATGGACACGATGAAGGGCAGGCGGTGTGAGACTTAGAGCGGTAGTGGGGGGGTTTTTAAAAACACAAACGACCCGTAACATCACACATTCTCTCACTCTCATTGTATCTCTCTCTTTAACTCTCCAAACACACATTTAGTTTTTTTTTTATTATTCATTTGTATCTTCTTTCGGTTTCTCTTAGTTTTTTTTTTGTTGTTTTTTATGCGTGTTTATGTTGACTTATTCGATTTTGATATTATTGGCGTGTGTGTTTGTCCAGCGGCTTAGGGGCTTGTTTCAGGATCGGGTTGCGCTATTTCCCATAAAAAGATAAGAAAAAACTGTTGTATATTTTTTGGTATTAAAGTTGATTTTTCTTTGTGTTTGGTGTTAGTCGATGTTAAGGGTTTGTTGGTTGCTTTAATTTATGACTTTTCAATCAAGACACGTGCCAAAGGAAACGTTCGCACTTTAAAACTAACCTAAATTATGCTGGTCATAGGGTTATCAGTATAAATGTGTGTAAACAAACAAACATATGCGTTCGAACAAGTTGAAACATGCATCCAATTTCTTTTTTATTTAAGAATTTTCTTTGTTATTTTAGAAATTTGAGTCTAAGCATTTTTTGCACTAACTTTTAGTAAGATTGGGATTGCAAAACGAACAAGTTAAAACATGCATTAATTTTTTTTCTCAATTTAAGAATTTTCTTTCTTATTTTTAGAAAGTTTCTTATTAGAATTTTTCGCGCTTATTTTCAGTGCGAGTTGGATTGATTTGAGTAATTTTTTACTTTGAGTAAGAAACTTCAGGCTATTTTTGAATGTAAGTACGATTTTACTTGAATCAAGTAAAACATAGTAAAATCGTACTTAAATACACATAGAAATTTTTTGGATTGATTCAAGCCATACAAAATTTCTGGCTACTTTTTTTTGGGTGTAATAAAAACATATTTTTTACAAATCGTTAATAATTTGAAGCTAATAATAGAAAATTTTCAATGAATTTATTTTCTTCTGGAATGGAAACCAACCGAGTCGATTGGATGATGTTACGGCATTGGTAAAATAAGAAAGATAAATAAATGGAAACTATTAAATATAATTGAGGATTTTTTTAGTGTGTAAAGTAAAAAAGTACTTAATCAATTTAAAGAAATTTCAAAGATTGCTGAAGCGTCAAATACAGAAAATAAATTTGTAATTATTTTCAATTTATTGAATTTAAATTAATATTTTTTAATGCTTTCGAAAACTTTTGTTCTTGAGAAACTCTTCTTTGGATCCAGACAGAATGAAGCCGGTTTATTTTTTAAAACGAAAATTTTGCTTTTTGTAGATTATAATATGGTATTATTCTTGGTATCCAATAATGACGTAAAAGCCTTTTTTTAAACCAATATGGACTTAAACAAGTTTGGTAGAACTTTGGTAGTATAAACCAATTCAAAGGTTGTATTTTTGGGATTGGTACGTGTAGAGCATAAATTTCGAAATGAAATCATTTTTCAAGATTAAGCTACTAAACTCTTAAGCTATTGTTTATAAAAATCGATTTATATTGACGAAGTTATGGAAGTTGTATGATTTTAAATGACGAGAAAGCAATTGTCCCCTAAATATGATTGTGAGTGTCACCGGCTGACTGCAGCTGCCCTTTTTTCATTGGTGTGGCAGCGCTTGTCGGCTCACATTCTAAGCGCCACCTATTGCATGACTTCTTATCCTGTTTTACAACCCTTGTATAACACAGTTTTGTTTAACTTCCTTTAGTAACGACACATTCAAGTGCAATTTAACAGATGGCGCTGTGTACAGACAGCGCCACCTTTATTTCAATGACTTGTTATTCGATGTCGTCTCTGATCGAATTTCGACAGCCGAATTTCGATAATAAAACTACTTAGTTTTCGATGATTAATGCAGTCAGCGCAGGAACAGGAAGTGATATTGTTAAAATAATGCTTATTTAAAAGAGCAAATAATCTTTAATAAATACCTTTTGATTAATTTTGAGAGTAGATGTATGAAAACCTAAATCCTTTATCCTTTTATGCAAACTTAACATTGGATAACAGAACGGCAACAACAACAACACAAACAAAATCAGAGCACATAAATGATGTCTTTAGTACCTTATAATATTCAGCATATACACCGACATATGTATGATTATTGTAATTGTTGTTGTTATTTTGTGTATTTATTTGTTTGTTGCGTCGTTTGCTGTTGACCCAAATACCATTTAAGTAATCTTTAGTGATAAGCGGAAGTGCATGTACTCAATACGAAAAAAATTAGAAATGTCTCTCTCTCTCTCTCACTCCTCATGTGTGTTTGTGTGGAAATAAGTAAAAAACTATGCCTAGCCGCAACAACGGCGTAATTAGAGCTTTTTATTTTCTATGTTTCGCTTACAACTTAATTAAGAATGTATTTGCGCAGCAATAGTAACAACAACAAGCTCTCTCAATGAAAGCGACTGCTGTTGTAAATTCGTAGTATGAATGAATATGAGAATATATATATTATCATTATTACGTATGGTCTCTATGGTATATACTAAAAATACATATATGGTATAGTAAGTCAGTGCTTAGTAGTATTAGTTGTGTCTCAATCTGCGATGAAATATGAAAAATGTGTATGAATGGAATGAAATGAATGAATGAATGTGTGTGTGTGTGTGTTGATATACCCACTATCAAATTGGGGGCAAGGTGGCAAGGCGGGTGTAAGCTCTCTCTCCCTCTCTCTTTCACTCTTGCCATATACATTCAATGTGCATGCCGGATCAGTCCCGGGCCATGCCAGGCCAACTATATGTATGTATATGTTCATACACAAATACAAATACAAATACACATAACCGGAAATGAGTTAGTTGAACTTCCGTCTTGGAGCGACTGTGAATCTGAATCTGACTCGGTGCTGCCGTTGTTGTTGCTGCTCTGCCACTGGCCTGCAATATTTTTTTTTTTTTTTTATGCGCGACAATAATTTGCACAGTCACACAGACGACAGACCATGGACGTGGACGTAGAAAGGGGGACGGGGGCTGAAAGGGAAACGGTTGTTGGTTGACGGTTGACGGACAGACGACGGACGTCCGATGAGGCCTCAAATCTAAAACGTTGCACTATGGGCACAGCATGTGTTTTTTTGTTCTTAATATGGAATACAGTTAACGATCAAATTTCTAATCCAAAACAATAGTTTCCAACCTTAAAGCATACTCAATATGGTACAAACATACATATATCGGCCATTATATGTGCCAAGTTTAATGAGTTTATTTTTAAAAATGTCTTTGTAACAGTAAAAAACTGTTCGAACTTAGCTTTTATTAACTGAAAAAAACTTTTTAAGTAATTCTTGGTTACTAATATCGTGAATATCATCATTATCAATCGTTGTTCAATGAAGTTTTCAGTAAGGTATCAATGTAAAGCGTTCCTTTTGTTTTCCAAAGGACTTCCATACTAGAAAATTTCGTTCAATCTAAATAAATACATATCGTTAATTGGTTTAACATAAACGATTTCCAATCAACAGGCAAAGTTTTTTCATGCTAGAAAAATACTTATTGAAATAAAATTCTATACCGTCTTTATTACTTATCTTTCTCTAAGTCATGATGATCACTAAAATTGTCGATTTGCTCCATGGTGCAGATGGAAGCAATTGCAAAACGTTGGCTGTCCATGCTTACAGTTATGAATACCGCATTTAAGTATAAGTATAAGTATAGCTATGGATATTTGCCAGTACATACAAACAAACTGATTCATTGAACATTAAAAACAAACATACTTAAATATGCTTTTATAAAGATGATCTTAAGATCGATCAGGTGGATGGATTAGTATAAAAGTCTCCGTAGAACGATTTTATTTAATGGAAATAAAGCAGCATAAATCAAACTTTGAAATAAGCTGTACGAAAATTATAGATTTTCATGTACAGATTTACTCATATGCCATAAATTTGTATCTTACAGATACTTTTGATACTATTGTTAATTTAAAGTAGACTTTAATTATTTATTTTCACATTGATCACATCAACAATAACAGGATATCTTGAGATACGCCCATACTGTGGGCTTTTGTGCGTTTCCCTCATATCATATTAAATATCCATTTGATTTGTGTTATCGCACATAGAAGATCAACAGAACCTCCCTTCTGCTGCCTAGCGTTTCTCTATAATTTGGGGTGGCACTTGAATTTGATTTCGATGTGAGCTCAACTGGAAACGCAGCTGATTGCAGACTGATTGAACGGATGGATAGTTGCTGGTGAAAGTGCAACACATTTCACCCATAGACCCAATGGGCCACCATTGCAAAGAGTAGCGAACAATGTGCAACGCACTCTAAAAGCGGCGCAGAGGTGGGGTGGATTCACAAATCAAGCAATTTACATTTTTGTGCACTTTTTGCCCAATGTGAAAATATGATTAAACGCTGGTAACCCGCATTTTTGAATTGAATTGAAAACAGAGTCAAGAGTCGGAGTCGAACACACTCTGGGGGCTGTCATTCTTCGAATTGGGTGAACAAAAGTTTTCAATTTCTAAATTAAAGATATGGTTAAATGAAATTCATAACGCACCAACAAACAAACAAGAAATAACATGACGCACGCTAAACAAATACAACATCAATACATACATACATACATATAATTAGCCAATTACGAGTATCTAAACAGCGCCGAAATACTTACATACATACATAAACATCTACAAATGCTAACGTACATAAATTATAGATGGACAGCGAGAGAAAAAAAAAACCAGAGCGATAGAGAGAGGGGGGAGCACTTACCAGTATGCATGAATATATCAGAGTACGAATACGAATACGAATTCGAATACAAGTCGCATGAGTTGGAGTTTGAGTGTGAGTACAGTTATATACATAGATACACTTCGCTGAGATACTTACTGAGTGCGCATGTGCGCCAGTCGTCGCCAGCCGGCACTTCCAGTTTAAGTTTCACACACACACACACACACCCGTACAGAAACGAACAGAGAGCTCTCAAAAAGGAGCCGACATATCTTACGCAATGGCGCATCAAGTTTAAGAGCAAAGCTAGCGAGCTGCACTTAAAAAAAAAATAACTATCAAAGAAATCAATTATCAATTTCGACATCCGGTCAGGGAATAAAGTTTTGTTTTTCAGCTTATCTTTTTTATATCAATTTTGCCTACTTTGAGCATTCAATTTTTATCAAGTAAAGTTTTTAATAATATATGATTATAATATATTAATCATTCTACTTTTCATTCGTGAAGTTCTTAGAACAACACTCATATCAGCATATAAAAATCAAATAAAAAACCGCTTATATCAAGCAGGAAGCTCTAATCTAACAACATAATTTAGTGCTGGTTAAAGGAATTTTTCCGTCTGATTCAAAAGTTTTTGTGAAAAAATATATTTATGTTTCTTTTTTGCATTCCTAACTCTTGAAATCAATTGTTATATATTATTTTAATCAATCTAAAACTGCTTGAATCAAGTAGGAAGCTCTTCAATTAAAATCTTTTCTTAAGTACTTGTAATGAATATATTTTTAACTGATTCTAGAGTTTTTCTTGTGCTTATTGAAGAAACACAAAAATTCAAGAAGGAAATGAACTTCAGTTTGAATGCATGCACTAGTATTTTCTCTAAGTGCACAAAGATTGAGCAATTCAGCAGAGGGAAGTTTTTGTTTTTGTTTTTTTTTTTTTGTTGGTCTTTACAATGATCTCATTTCGTTGTTTTAGAACAAAAGCTCTACATGTATAACATTGGCCTGGCAACAACAGTTAGACAAACGCTTCCCATAATTCCCAATTGCTCACACGTGCGACGATTCCTTGAGTTTTGTCTGAAGGCAGGGAAAGTAGGGACAGTAGTGACAGGGGCCAGAGGCAGCCACCCTGAACGCGTTTCGGTTCTTTCTTTCAATTCGGCTCACCCCATTTTCACACACACAAACACGAATTTTACGAGCTATTGATGGCTGTGAAAATGTGCTTATGAATATGAATAGATATGAACATAAGAGACTACCTGGAGACGAGACCCTTCTGCAACTATATATGTATGTATTTCCCAAAATGCGTGTGGTTTGTGTTGGTATCTTTGCCCGCCCTTCGCTTTAATGGCAACTTAATAAGTTCAGTGAAGCACAGTTTTGTGCCTCAGCTGCGGGCAAAGTTTGTTTTCAACAACAATAGCAACAACACAAAAAGCGCAATTTAATTAGTTGTCTGGGGTTGCCTCTGTGCAGCAGACAGGATATATGTATTCGTACAAACATAGATACCAAGTAATGTAGATACATCTGCAAACAAAACGTGGCCAATTGAAGGCCAACTGCCTCAACAACAACAACTACCACTAAGTACAATAGGAAATGGCTAAAACTACATACAAACACTTACACACACACACACACATCTGTATATCTTGAATGTGTAGAAGAAAGCGCAGCGACAGCATTTCTGCTCTCTCACTCTATCTCCCTCTCGGTGTCTTATGCCATGCAACTGTTGCTCTGTATCTGTATCTTTGAATGTATCTGCTGCTGCTGCTGCGACTTCTGCTGGCGCTGGCCGCATTTGCGAAGCTTTATGGGCCGCCACTGCCAACAGACGCATTCCGATGCGGATCCGGGATTGTGAAATGTTTTCATTTCGAGACACATTTACCCAACGCGTCTGCACGCTGTCTGTAAATGTATCTGTGTATCTGTGTATCTGTTTGTTTGTCAGGCATGGCTCGTGTTTGTTGTTTCTCTTTCTCTGGGCCACTAACCTCTTCCCCGATACGTGTCGCATATTAAATAATATCCAAAAGAGTCAAACATAAGAATACAGGAATTTGCCAGTATCATCACAAAAGTTTCTTCATCCATTCAAAAATTCAATTTCAGTTTGCCAGTTCTTACAACGTCTATTTTTAGCTTCCTTATTATAACATACCCATAGAAATAAATTCAAAACGTTTCTAATTGTTGACAATTTTTTGGTTTATATATGTATGTATTTATTAATAATTATTTAAATATTTTATTCAATTATCAATCTTAATTATCATTCATAGAAAAGTGTGTATTGTAAATGATTTTTACTTTTAATTTTAAACTAATTTCTTCTAATTTTTAATGCCTTTGACCTTTTGAAGTGTTGCGCTCTGTTTTTATCATCTTGTCAATGTTTGACAGCTTGAACGAAACGTCTTGACAGTAGTCATAATGATCCGATCCGATACGATTTAGAAAGTAGCCCGGAAATTCACAGCCACACACGGCATATTTATGCTGATTAGCACCTATTGGGTTATAGCTGTGTGTTTGCCTAAAGCATGTGTCGTGTTTATACCTATGTATATGTATGTGTGTGTGTGTTAGAAAATAATCAATTGGTAAATATGTTTATCACGACTTTGGGCCGCAACATGCATAGCTTTCCATTCCATGCTCCACTTTTGTCAGAGTCAACAAAAAAATAAACAACAAAAAATCCGAGTCGGGCGTTTCATGAATGAAAAACGCTGCTGCTGCCAGAGGCCATGCATGTTAATATGTATGTACATATGTATGTATGTTTGTAGGTAGGTAGACAACACACACACACACACATATTTGTTTGTCGTTTACTTATCTGACTGCCCCCGCCTATGGCTTCTCTTATCATCGGTGGCCTTTTGTAATACGCAAACAAAGCATAAATACCAACACATCAAGTTGTTTAGATTTCGTCGTTGCCGTTGCTGCTGCTGGCATGCTCGGAATGTTGTTCACCAAAACGATCTGGCTCCCAACACCGACTCACCTTGAGCTGAACTGATTGACAGTCGCAGTCAAAAATGGAATAAAATAACAGAAGAAAATAAAACAAAAATATATATGTATGTTTGTATATATGTATGTATATTATAAACGAACGACATTCGACGCTCAGCGTGATCGTTGGCTTCGGCATTTACAGTTTGCTGCTTTGACCCACTGTTACAATAGCCCACGACGCTTTGCCTTCCTTCTCTCCTCTCTTGCTTTTGTAACTGCAGATCCAGTCACATTGTGGTGTACTTACCCATATACAGTTAATCGAATGTATTTTGCACTCATCATCATCGCGCTGCCCTCGGCGGCGGCAGCAGCAGCAGCAACAACAACAGTTTAACTTGGAGGCTGTGTGCTGTGGCGGCATTTGTTCAAAGCTTTGTAACACCACACGAATATGTTTTAGAAAAAAAAATCACCTTTGGAATGTGGAATGTGGTATTCATTGACAAAATCAGCTTTCAAAATGATCTCACTTGTATGAAAAACAGTCAAACCAAATCGAAAACCGGTTTCGTAGTCAAATCATAGAGTAACGAAGACAGAGAGAGCGACGGAGAGCACTTTTTATATTCCATTTTAGTTCGTTTTCCTTGATTGTACACACTTACATCTGTATGTATACTTATACATAAACGACGAATTTTTTTTACCGTTTTCACCGCACGTGCCTGGAACTAAGGCCATGAGCCAAATTAAATACTTAATTATGATTACTATGTGTGTCAAGTCGCAATTATCTACTACCATTTAACACATTGAACCAAAAAACAAAAAAAAAACCTATTCGAGAGCGTAGCCTTAAAATTTTCACACGCGCAAAGCAAAAAGAAGAAAACAAGCGCAACACGAGCACCAAAAACAGACAGCGACTAAATTCGGGCAGATCTTACGGTTTTTGGCTTTTAATATAAATAGCACACACAATTAGTGGCGCTGCGAGCAAGGCAAGGCACTGAAAAGAAAAAAGAATAAAACACGCACACACACGCATACATACGTACACGAGTAGAGAAAAACGAACTGTTAATATTTTAAACTCACCACAGCTGCAATCCATGTCTTCTTTTTCGCCAAGCCGTTTGCTTTCGAGGGAAGTTTATCAATATCGAAATTGAAGGGAGTGCGCTAAATATAGACGGGGGGAGACGAAATCAAAGGTGCACATAACTTACTTACAAGCTTTAAATATAGACAAATTTGGTGGCTGCGCAGGCGCGCCGCTGAGTCCGAGGGCGAGCGGCCAGCGGTGCGAGAGCGTGAGACAAGCGCCGACAACGCTTTGGAATGCTGGGAGCAACAATCTTCATTTAAAAGTCATTAATTTAGACGTCGTTCCAGCTGTTTGGCTAAGGGAGCGCCCGCTGCTGCTGATATTGTTGTCGCTGCTCCCGCGAGATGATCACACGCTGCTCATCGGCACTCTGGGAAGCTGTGGGAAAGTATGTGCCGCAGCGGCAGCGACGTCAACGGCGGCAGCATCAAATTGGGTCAACATTTTTTCATTCACTCTTTTTTTGTTATATTTCGACATATTTTGTGTATGTTTAGTTTTTAGTGTTTTTTTTTTTTTAATTTTGTTTCTCTCTTGTTTGTGTGCCTGCCATTTTTTTTATTAACACAAAACTTTCTATTGAGCGGACAAGCAGCAACTTACAAATATTTTTTTGTGTAACAGAGAGCCACACACGAACTTCAGCAGACCGTAGCGTTTACCGTTACTTTTTATTTTAGCACATTTTTACGGTCGCAGCCTGGCCTGGTCTGGTCAGAATCGCTGTCCCGATAACAAAGAAAATATAATTTTAAATTGACATTTATTGCCCATCTGCATAAAATAAAATCGGCAAGCACACTTCTCATCTCCCACAGGCTTGCAGCTCAACTAACAACTTGCATGTCTGCGCGCAGCTCTGGCTATCGATTGTGCTGCGTTTCCGATAGGCCAGACGATAACGGTGACGGCATTCCTCAACCCGTTGTTGTTGCAGACGGCGACCACCGCCAACGTTTTCGCTGCTGGCGTTCTTTGCCTTTTTTTCGCTGACATTATTGCTTTAAAACAACAACAACAACAAGAACTACAAACGGGATCAGTTTGACGCTGTCCGTTAGGCCGCCAATGCATGTGTGCAAAGAGAGAGAGAGAGAGAGAGAGTGCGCAAACGATAGCGCTCCCTTTTTACCCTTTACCAGCTGCCCACTTGGACTTTGGCGTCTGTCCCTGTCTGTTCCTACGTCGCGTCGCGAAGCCGTCGCTTTTGCTTTTCCTGCCTTTTTTTCGTTAGCGCTCGCTCAGTCTCTTCTTTCGTCTTGGTGTTCTTCTTGAAAAAACAGTTTTGGCGGCGGTTCTGGTTCTTGTTCTGCTTGCCTGCCCTGTGTGTTGTTCTTGTTCTTGTTCCTGTTGCTCTCTCTCTTGTTGCTGTTTTGCTGCCAGCCCGCATTCTATGCTGGTGGTTGACTTTTCTTCGTTTTGCCATTTTGTGCTGAGTGATGCAACTTTTGTTCGGGCGTTTGAAGACCGCGAAACCCATGCGCCATGAGCCCCGAAGTCCAGCGATTGCAATTATGATAGGCACACGAGGTAACCCCATCCCACCCTTCCCCTTCCTATTCCTATTCCCCGATCCCTTTATTATCGCCTGCAACTGCTTCGTGTGCGCAATTACCATCCAAATTGCTTTAACCACCACACAGCGCCGCAAATAAAACCATTAAACGGCTACAGCGACGAAACTGGTGTACAGTAGAAATCGGTTAAAAGCAACAATTCAATGTGTAGTTATCAACAGCTTGTTTTTTTTTTTTGTTCTATCATACATGTACATACATCTGCACACACATATGTACATACATGTTGTTATGCATGAATATTATATTAACCGTTCTGTTTTTGCTCAATACAATGGTTGCTCAGAACAAGGAGTTGAAGCAGCAAGATAATTTATAAAAAAATTTTATTACATTTGAGACAATAGGAAAACTAATTTTTAAATGAGCAAATCTCTTCTCAATACTGGGAACTCAATACTTTCAGTTGCTTCCAGTTCGTTTTTACTGTATTTGTGCTGTGCAAAGCTGGAGTTGCAGTTTAGCTTTAAAGTTGGGCTGAAACCCACGCTCTCGTCGCATGACTCATGCTTAAAAAATGTTCAATTTGAATTTCTAAATAGACGCTACACACACACACAAACACACATGTATGTACACAAAGAGACGACAACAGCGACGCGCAGCATCCAATTTCAGCCAATAAATATTTTACTTCGTCTCCAAAGACGAAGCCGAGCTTTGTCTTCTCCAGACTTGTAACTGGCAGAAAAGGCAATCGTTTGCGTGTGTAAGTCTCTCTCTGGTTGTGTGTGTGTGTGTGTGTGTGAGCACATTGACTGCTGGCAAATTCCACAAGGCTTACGCTTACCCATGTGTTTGGCTTCGACTAAGAGGTTAGAATCAAAGAGCTCCTTTAGATGTGTCAATGGATGTCCCATGCAGCAGCAGCAGCAACAGTCGCAGTCGCAAGACGACGCGACACAAAGTCTTGGCCAACAGAAAACCAGTTTATCTGGGCACATTTTTCTTGTCGTTGTTGTTGTTAGTTGTTGGCTGGCCTGGCTGGCATTACTCACTTTGTGAAGCGCAAGTTCTATTTGGCTTAGTTCTTCCCATAGTTGAACGGAACCGCATTCCATGCTTCACCAACACAGAAACACGCACACACACACAGCAGTCATACAAAGAGCTTCAAGTCTCACTCATACAAACACACACACACACACACACACAGTTACAAAACATACACTAAAAGAGTTCTTTAACTTTAAATTTTCCACGCTATGCTTATGCTGTGGCCCACCTCAGCTCCCCGCTCCGCTTGTAAGTCTTCCACAAACGTTATTTGAACTTTCTGGAATGCGGTCGCACAAGTTTCATATGTACACACGCACACATGCATGCATACAAACAAAAATGAATAAGTGTTTGTTGCGCTGTGTAAAACTGATTGTCGTCTGCTCCGTTTTGGGTCAGCTCCTTGCTGACAAGCCTTTAATTTATCAAAACTTTTGTTTTTTCTTTCTGCTTCTTTAAACAAATTGAAAAACGTTTCAGTGTCATTTTTTTGCATTTTTCAATATTTACTTTTCACACTGTTTTTTTATTGTTGTTGTTGTTGTTGTTGTTGCATCCGCTCTCACAATAATCGAAAAAGTCTGCAAAACGAAACGTCCGCGAGCAACACGGCAACGACCATGCGGCTGTAGCTACAAAAATTTACTGAATGAAAACATGTCTTTTCTTTTGCGGCGATCTTCGTTTTTCAGTGTGCTCGGATCGTCGCGCATGCGCTTGCAGAGACAAAGACGGAGATAGTCGTGTAGGCAGCGAAGCAGACAGAGGCAGCGAATGCAGCCGACGTTAGCAGAGTGACGCTAGCTGAAGCAGCAGCAGCGACAGCGGCAGCGCTTCGAAAATCTTGTTGTTGTTGTCTGTTTCGAAAGTAGTTTCTTGTGTATGTGTGATGTTGTATCGGTCGCTGGCTGTGTGCGTGTGAGTGCTAGAAAGTTTCAATACTGAACTGAACTACTCCATGATGATGTTGGGGTCACATGCATATGAAACTTACAGAACGGCATTCCACAGCCAAACTGAAACCACCGCCTCCACCCCTACCCCTACCAGCTCCCTTCTATTTGTCTCCACGTTTGCCAGTTAAAGTTAAAGTATCTTTGTATCTGTATCTGTTACTGTTTGTTGCTTGTTACTGCGTCTGAGCTATGCGCTACTTTAGCCTCAACGTCAATGTCTAATTTTTTTTTGTTGAGTCTGCTTGTTGAATTCTTCAGCTTTTTGTTGTTGTTGTTGTTGTTGTAATGTTGTAATCTACGAAAAGGTTTGTTATTGTAGTTTTCATTATATTTTGTGTGTTGTTTGGTTTTCGTAAGTGTCTTTTGGAATGTTTGTATGCATGTTACGCATGTGTGTTGATTCGGTTTTGTTTTTGTTTTTGTTTTTTCTATGTAGCTGTAGTTGGTGGCGTTCTTTTGCGTAAACAACACACACGCACTTACACATCAACCGAAATTCGCCATTGAACGGTAAAAACAAAAAACAAATTCCAACGTGTTTGACTTTGTTAGTGTTGCGGTCTCTCTTTGTGTGTGTGCGTATGTGTGTGTGTATGGTCTTTTTCAATTACATGTTTGTAAATGGAATTTCTGAACTTTTTGTGAACGAGGTCATTTACAACGAAAACTAAAAAACCAAAGGGGAAAAGAGATGACAAGGTAAGGGGGAAGGGGTAACATTAAAAAGCTGTATATTTTTATTGCTGTTATTGTTGTTGTTTTTGTTGTTTTGTTGTTGTTCGTCATGAAGGTATTTATAGGAAATTCCATAGGCATTACTCTTTAAAATTTAAAATAGGCGTTATTTATAGTTGCCGGGCCAGCCAGCAACATGACATGAATACCAAATGACGAAATCGGAGGGGAAAGGAAAAAGATATAGAATATGTCAAACGATCGACGAAATGTGGGTGCCAATATCTAGCACGAGATACGAGATCGCAATTAAAAATTATATTAAATTCAAACTTATTTTATTTAGTTTTTTTTTTAGGGAAATTATCAATATAATTTATTTCTAAGCAAATATACCCGAGACATATATTAATTGAATTTCCCTAACTGGAATGAACTAAAATGTACAGTTGCTTTGCATTGTAACTAAATACAAAAAAATTAACAAGAAGAATGTGGAGAAATGCATCATCGAAAAAGTTCAAAAATAAGTGGGGCGCCAGGTGTAAATTTGTAATGCGCTACACGGCACGAAATGAATGCAGACCCATTGACAATTTTTTTGTATTTTTATTTGTAAGCACTCGTCAAGTCGATGGCAGTGCCAGACTGGGGATTGATAGTAGTTAACGGCGGCGGCGGCCACTTGACGCAAGAATTTCTGGAATTTCGAAAGTGTACACACACACCTGCCGCAGTCACGCACACAAATACTACAACAACAACAACAACACAAGAAAGAAGCACGCGCTCAATCTAAGGCTTATCAAGAGTCCAAAAGCAACTATAAATGACTTGTGATAGCATTGCAACAGCGGCAACTTTGAGTCACATGCACAACGCTTACCTGAGGGCGGCGGGAGGCGGAGTAGTTGTTGCTTTGGTGAAGACCCAAACTTGCTGTTCGTAACTGTAAGTGAGAAAAGGGTAACGGAAATTGTAATAAATACTTTTAGTTTTGATTATAACATATTTCAATATTTCTCTATTGGACTTTCAACTGTTTGTACAAAATCCAACAGCAACGCCAAGACCATATAAAACAATTCATAAATCTTATCTGGCGGGGGTCTCTCTAAGCGGGGTAGCCTATACTATAGTAGTACAGTCCAAAACTCAAGTAGTATTGAGCTGTGACGTGCACAGATTGGAATGTCATGGGTTAATTGTATCGCCACGGTCAAAGTTTTGTAATCGCAATCGTTTATGGTTTCCCCTATATCAATATCAAACAACAAAAGTACCCAGACTTGTTATCACAATCGTACTACGCCAAACACACCCGGCCTCGCTAACCATCATTAGGATTGTGTTGAAAGTTTTAACCGTCTTTAATGCTTAATAATGTCGTTTAATTGGAAGCACGTGAGTCGCATACAACCATGCCTCGAGTATTAGCCAAGTCATCAAATTGCAGTCGGACCGCTAACCGATTGCATAATACTCTGATCTCAAGCTTTATAACGGCTTTAGTCAACTTCTTGATTGGTAAGCCTTAAGATTGTGACTCTAATTGGAAGACTTAACTTTGAAACTAAGGCAAATCTAACAAATTAATCGATAAGTCCATGAAAATGTTATCGATTTTGGAAGCGAAAAAGTCGAAGAGCTTTTCAACAAATGACAAACCTCAAAAAAATGATTAATAAATAAATCAAAAAAAAATTTTCTCAAATTTATCGATTTTTTTGTATCAAAAAGAAGCTTTAAAACTTTTTTAAACCATGTTTTCGCATTGCAAGTCTCAAACTATCTCAAAACTATGAAACCTTAGCAATATGCATCTTTCCCCCGTAATACAAGATCATAAAAACCTATGACCGAATACACTTCTCTTTATGGGGTGGTGGTGGTATGCGATTGCCAGACCCCCTGCTAGACAAATTGCACATAATTTCTAGTCGAACGAGCGGCATAAAGTGCAGCGAACCTGCCCCAAAAAAAACAAAAACACACACTCAAATATGCAACACAAAGTTAAAGAGGTGGAGGAGTGTTGAAGATAGCAAGCGGTAAAACCCTGCGGCAACCAGTTAGTTAGTTAGTTAGTCTCAGTTGACGACGCGTCGCTACGACAGTGTCTTAGTCGCAGTTTCAGTCCCGGATACCTGGCCTCCACCATTTATTTCATGGAAATTATGTCGTGTGCAATTTTATGCATGAGAGAATCAGTTGCAAGCAAAAACACATTTACAGAGGCGGCCGGCGGCAACTGTGGCAACGGCGGCAACGGCGGCAACTCAGGTAAGCTTGATAAGCCGCTGCGAAATGAGAAAGAACTTCATAAACTGAACACACACACGAACGGTTACGAAACGAAACAAGAAAAAAATGACGACAACACTAACACTCTGCACATTGGCACCAAACAGTCGAAAATATTGCAAAACTTTATCAAAAAAAAAAAAACTTTTAGTTTACAAATATTTTTGACTTTTTAATGTTAGTTCCGAAGTTATCAAATTAAATCCTTAAGCTGTTAACACTTTAATTTTCGCTGAGGTTTTGCCCCCGTTGGTCAATAAAATAAGTGGGTTCGATTCATGGTCTGATTCACGGTTAGCACAAAACCGCTAAAGGTATATTAAATTTTCAATTATCTACAATCATATTGTTTAATAATGTTTTAAAGCTTTCTATTTGTTTTTCTAACTGACCTGTTTATGATGTTTCCGAACGCTTGACTAAAGAACTTACAAAGGGTTTGAGTTAAAGGTTCTCTCAAGAGTAACGAAAACCTAGATAAAATGATTAAAAGAAGGATCTTAATTCAAATTTTTCTAGCGCAACCTTTTTTTATGATTGATTTTTGATTTGTCATAAAAGGATCTGTCAGGAATTTCATAAGTTCTCCCTAAAAAAGTTCCCTATTCCGTTAAAAAAACTTTGATTATAGTTCACTGTTGCTGTTATTTGGGGAATGAGTTTTGGCAGTTGCATGTTGCATGCATTAGCATACAAGTGTTGGCCATTTGACTCGAAACATCTTGCTACAACAAGAAGAAGCTCTTTGCTGCTAACGAACAGAGTCGACGCCTCTAGAAGAAAATGAAGAAGTACGAAGAAGAAGAAAAAATGCATTGAAGCGACACTGATGCTGGCTGCATTTGTTGCAGTGGGTAGAGCGGCGGCCCCTGGCAATAGTTGCCCCCTGTTGTACTGCCTGCTAGCACCCTCACTTGCATCAAGTTTTTTTCTTTCGGTTTGGGCTTTGGGTGTGGGTAAGTCTATGACCGCCGACTGCTTCAAAAAGTGTCTGCTGGGGAAAGTCGTCTTCGTCTTCGTCTTTGTAGTTGTAGTTGTTGTTGTCGGCGGGGGCAGCTAAAACTAAAGCAACAGCACAGCAGGCTGGCTGGCAATTTGTGATGTGTGTGTGCTGTGCCGCTTCCTGAGCCCACACAGACATCGTAGACATACTAGACATAGACATAGAGAAACAACAACAACAAGCCATGTGAGGCTGGCATAATTATAGCACATTCCATGCCGCAAAGTAGCTGCAATCGGATGTGGATTTGGCTACCAAGTAGGAGTCACTCACTCCATCACATTGCCATTGCTCCGTGGGCGGCTCCATCTCTATCGCTTCGAACCAAACTGAACTCAACTCAACTGAACCGCCTTCGCGCCCGCCTTCGATCTGAGATGTATTAATGACATTTGGCCCAGTTTTATGTTGTTGTTTTTGTTGTTGTTGTTATTCTTGGGGGCGACACGTACATAACTTCGAACAGCTGTGAGTTGTGATGTGATGTGTTTATGATTGTATGTGTGTCGACGTCGTCGTCATCATCCTCATTCATATTCATAAATTTTTGCGTAAAGCCCGCGGCGCAACGGAAGTTGTACGACCCCCATTCAACAGTCTCTATGTGTTTTCTCCCTCCCTCCCTCGCTCCCACACCGCACACCACCAACAACAGACTATTTTGGCTGCATTCCCTTGCTCTGTTTCCCGTTCCAGTTCTCGTTCCCAGGCGGCTGGCGGGGACAAGCTAAAGTTCAAAGCACTATTGAACTCAACGAACGGGGCAGCAGCAACACTTTCGCCATAAATAGCAAAAGTGACGGCTCCCAAGTTTCCCGTCAATCCCTCTGCTTACTGCTTTGCTGCCCAGCTCCCTTCTCCCTTCACCCTTCTCCCAAATGTTTTATCAACGGAAACCCGCTACAGTCACAAGTGGCGTAGCCAAAGCGAGTGCGAAAGGGACAGAGGACGAAGCGTAGGAAGTGGCAAAAACAAAATAGTAGGAGAAAAACAAAAACAACAAAACAAGAAAAAAAGATAGATGGCAAGAAAGAAAAACGAAAACAAAAGTGACTAATGCTCCAAGTGTGTGTTTCGAGAGCCGCTGGCTGGCTTCCTCCCGCTGCCACTTCCTGTGCGTGTGGCCTAATGAGGAAGTGGAAATGGTGGAAGTAGTGGAAATGCCACATGGAAATGCAGCAGCTAAGTGTCTTAGCTAGGGGGCTTAGAGGGTAGGTGGCAACTGCAGAGAAGCCAAAAATAAAAATAGTCACAAAATGTGTTTGAAGCAATTCAAAATGAAGAAGTTTGAGGGGTTTTTCCTTAAATCTATAATAAGGAATGACAAAGATCAATTCATGCCTCATTAACTTCTTTGACACGGAATGAGTTACATATTTTGAAATCTATAATTAGCTATGATCGATTCAAGATCTAAGATCACTTTAATGTAGTTGAATCTAAGGAAAAATCCATATTCGATCCTTCTTATCCAAGGAACACGATCGAAACGTTCTATGAGTTATCTAAGTTATCTGGTTATACCCTAACTTTTACTTTAGCCATATGAATACACATGAATATATTTATTTATACTTATAGAAGACGTCGCAAATGCAGAAACCATTTGGAGCTGCGTTGTTGTTGTATTCGTTTGGAGGGTTAGGTCCGTAGGTCTATAAATAAAAGCGTTTCGCCCTGAAAGGCCGGAAATATTGTGACTATATAGAAGCAGTTTGCATCGCGAACCGATACGAATATGTGTGAGTGTGTGTGTTTGTATTGAGTTTCATTCATATTTTTTGCACACCATTCATTCATAAATCGGTATATGAATGAAATTGGAAAGATATGTGGGTATGGGTTGACTTCACACACACACATACGTATGTGTATATGTTTATATAGAAGAAGTTTCATTAAGTTGTTTTTGTTGTTGCTTTTGTGATTGCGACAATGTGCAGCATATGAAATAAAAAAACAACAAAATCAAACAACAAATACTGAATGGTATTGGCTGCTGACCCCAAAAAACCAATAAAACGGAGATACGGATCCGTTCCTCACTTATCAGTTTGTCAGTGTGTGTGTGTGTGTGTGTGTATGCTCAATGAAAATTCATTGAAATTTAGAGCAAATCTATAAAATGCAACGAAGCAAGCAACAGCAACTACAAGCGAGTACTAAATCCATACACAAACACACAAACACAAACACACACACACACACACGTTGAGATACAGATACGTTTTGGGGGTCCCAATGGCGTTGGCGATGGCGGCGATAAACTAACAGCAACAGCAACAACAACAACAACACCAACAACAACTGAAACGCATTGGTGCAAACAGTTGGAGCAGCGATGTCACGAGAGACGACGGCAACCGCAACGAAGGCGGCGGCATCGGCGTCGGCGTTAGCGTCGACTGTTGCTGCTGCTGCTGCTGTTGTTGTTGTTGCTTTCAGGCAATGCATGAATTTATGAATGAATGAAAGTGTGTGTGTGTGATTATGTGAGCCTCTGTATGTACGTATGTGTGCGTAGTTGTTGTGGCGTGTCGCCGCATTGACTATACATATATATACATACATTCATATATATGTATGTATGTATATATATTTTTGTATGTATGTATTTGTGCGCTCGCATTTAATGAATGAAAATCCCAAGCTGAGGCAAACGACAACAACATAAACCAACAATCACACACACACACACACACACACATACATACACAATTGAAACCACAGCAAATGCAGTAAAAACGGAAGTAAATGGGAACAACAACAACAATAACAGCATGCCCCATTGGAATGAATGAATGCCCGTCTGATTTTCAACTACGGATAAGATACTTGTAGAATATTTTATGGCTTCAAGTATCCACTCATACTCATATGGTGTGCATATAATACTAAGTACATATTCATGTGTTCAGTTATTCAAGCTTCAAAATTGTTGAAATTTTTTCCATCTCAAAAACTTTTGTAAAATATTGCATTTGAATGCAAAACAAAATTTTAAAGTAGAAAATATGAAAATTATTTGAATCTATGAAATCTATGAAATTACTATTATCATATCATGATCAAAACAACAAGATTTAAGTTTCCTTAAAAAGTATGCTATGTAAAATCTTGAAAACTTATAGAAACTTAGGAAGAAACTCACGTTTCCACGTGCCCCATAACTCAAACTTATAAATCTAGCATGATTAAAAATTCTAAAAATAAGACCAAAAAAGAAAAAAACGTTGATAATATGACAAATGAAAACTTAAAAATATTTAACGTTTTCAACTTTGAGCTTTTGGTTTTAATATAGAAACTAAGATGATTAAGTGTTTTTTGAAAATTTATTGCTTGCTCAGAAATGGCAAACTGTTCCCAGAAAATTAATGAATTGCCTCGCCTGGTGGGCCGATAAATAACGCTTGACATTTGAATTGTTTCTTTGTTTTGTAATAATTTTTTTTTATTTTTTTTGGAAATTTGATTAGCTGTGTGATTTCGTTGGAAGTAGAAAGACATTAAGATATTTGCATTTGCTCTGAGTCAGTTATGTTGTTTTAATGGCAGAGTTCTGTAGAATTTCGATTTACTCTGATTAACCAAACAGAAACAAAGCGTTAGTAATACCTTACAAAGAAAATATATATGTGTAAATAAATAAAAATTGCATTTCAATATTGTTTTGTTTTTCCCCCTAACAAAAACAATGACGCACAAACTGCGACCGTGCAGGTAAATATTAAAACGTTTATACTACTACGTATGCAAAAATATAAATATTGTATAGAACTTTTAGTACACACACACACACACACACGCCGAGAAAATATTGTAAATTGTGGAGAAAAAAAACAATAATAACAAATCCAAACAGCAACACAAAAACCCGAGAGCAAATGACGCACAAACTTTACAAGGGTGTCTGCCTCGATTTGTTAATCTCTCAGTGTAGAGAGGGAGGGGTGGCGCTGACCGCCTCATCGTGTACGTCATTGAAAATTGAATGAAAACGAAAATGAATTTGAATTTGGCGCACTAACAAACATTAGATCCGAGCGCCTTTTACGTCAGCCGAAGCTATTTTCACACAAGATTTGGCATTTGATTTGTTCTTGTTATTTAGATTAGGATTATTTATACTATGTACTACATATTAGAGCTGTGTGGTGGGCCCGATGACGTTATTGGTGAATGACTATCGAAGAAGCAGCACAATCTTTGATATGCCAACTGTGCGCTTAATTATGGCAGACAGTGTGGCAGAGAATTGCCAATTGGTTTATAAATAAAACAGCAAAACACCAGCAACAACAATTAATTGTATCGATAATTATTGAAGGCAGAGTTATAAAGCGATCAAATACAGGGTGATCTAACGCATATTGTTCAAATTGTTTTGTTTTTGGTTTTATTTTTGTTGTATTATTTTTATTTGTGATAAATGCGTAACGTTTTAAACTGGTTCAATTCTGTTGATAGGTTTTGCTGCCTATCGTAATTGCGCATTTAAATGTGTACACTCTACATACATACATATATAATAACAACAACAACTATAAACAACACCGAACAATATTGTACAAAGGCAGCGAACAACTTACAGTCCCATTGTAAACTTTGAAGCTTGAGGAATAGGCGCTTTCCCGAAAGAACAAAAAAAAAAAACAATAAAATAAAATAAAATAAAACTTGCGGCTGCCACGTCCCTTGCGCGTTGCCAACCATATGTCTATCCCACGGTAAACTTTTTGAAGCTGCGCATATTGCGCCTCGACTATTTATTATGTATTATAGTTTATGGGCTTTGCAAACAAAACAGAAGCGCAATGAAAAAAACGTTTTTGCGCACTAAACTTGGCAGCAACAAAAGCAGCAGCAGCAGCAGCAGCAGTCACCGTTAGGTGGCAACGCTGCCAGCACGATTACTTAATTACTGAAAGTTAAGTACAATATGTTATGGCAATTATCATTAATTTGTTGCCAATCATTATTTAAATTCGAATTTAATATAATTACTTTGGTGACAGTCTGGCAACGCCAATCGCCCTTTGAAGAGAGCATGTGAGCTTAAGAGCGCCGAATAAATATGAACGACAGCGACAACTTGTTGCGCTTGCAAATGTGTGGGTGAGCGAGAGAGCGCGTAATGGGCCAAGTGTGAGTGTGAGAGGAGCGAGTGAGCTTTTCGGCAGGCTGGCCTTGCTGCTGTCTGGGTCCGTCTCTCCGTCGGTCGGTCTGTCTGTCTGTTTGAGTTGTGTATTTGTGTGTTGTTTTAATTTTTGGTGCGCAAAAAGCCCAGCGCACACTTAAGGACACATGGCGCAAAGTGCTCAACTATGTGTGTGTGTGTGTGTGTGTGTGTGTAGGACTCACTGTCTGGGCTTAAAATGCGCTGCTGTTGTTATTGCTGCTCTACTCTTGTGCTCTTGCTGCTGCTGCAGCAGACTGCATTAAACAGCTGTTTATTGTTGTCAGTTTGCAATGCGCGGCCAGACAGCTGTTTGTTGCTGTTTCTGCCTTCAGCTGCATTCAGTACAACAACAGTGCAACAAATATATTATAAGAATAAATATACATTTAAAGACTAAATTAAAGCTAGTAAAAGTTTAAACAAATTGCTTGATACTTACAAACAAAACCATTAGGCAGCGATGGCGATGGCGATGTCGCTGATGATTATATAAGCAGCGAGCACACACTCACACCTATAGGCAATTCGTAAGTGTGTGTGTGTGCGAGTTGTGCTTGTGTTGGTGTGTGCCAGTTTAGTAAATGCTCAGCACACGCACTGAACTCAAACGAATGAAACGTCGACGGTGGCGGCAGCAGCAGCGGCAGCAGTAACAGATAGGCAAGTTTGCCTTTGTTGTTGTTGTTGTTTGCCGCTATTGTTGTTGCTCTTGTTGGTTGTTCGGGGCTGGCGGCGACATTTGTGTGTGTGTGTGTGTGTCGTATCTAAAACATTTGCGCTTTAAATAAATATACAGAGGTATTATTAAAAAAAAAAAAAAAACCAACTACAACAACAACTATAACAGCAACAAAATTGGTTCAATGCACGCCGCCAAAGTGGACAAAGCAGCAAAAAGTGCTTATCATCGCGCGACAGACAGACCTACGAGAGAGATGATAGCAGAGACAACCCCTAGAGACTTGGGTTTAAGTTTCTCAAGTTTTTATTTTGTGCCAATTCATTGTTACTCAAATTGATATTCATTTTGTTTTAGCAAACTTCATCATTATCAATCGTCATCATTATTATGATCATTGTCATCATCGACGTTGTTGCTGTCGTCGTTTTTGTCATTGTCACTTGGCCCAATGTACAAAGTTCACTTGTTGTTGTTCTTCTTGTTTTATATGCAATACATGCAAATAATTTATTTGTTTTTTTTTTTTTTTTGATTGTATAAGTTTACAGTTGCCTTGTTCGCCATTTTTTCTTCTGTTTTTTTTTTTTGTATATACAAATCTATACATGTATGCATACATGTATGTGTATGTGTGTGCATACATTTCGATTCTTTATTTGAGTTTTTTTTTTGCTGCCATTTTTTTTTTTATGTTTTTTTTTATTTACTTTTCCGCTTCTAATTTTAATTATTCAGTTGCAAAGCTCAAAAGTCGCGCGCTAGTTTGTTTTTAGTTCTTCCTCTTGTTATTGTTCTTGTTGCTGTTGTTTTTGTTATGTTTTCCCTCTTTGCAGCGTGTTTGAAAATATCGCTTAAGCAGTTACGTTACGTTACGTTACGTTACGCTATATGGCATTGTGCCTAAACATTTGGAGGGGGGGCTTTAAAAAACTGCGTCGCAAATTTGCAAAAATGTATTTGTATTTTTTATTGTTTTTTGTTTTTGTCATTGTTATTATTGTTGTTGTCGGCATATTGCTTTTGCTGTTCGTATTCGTCGTGTACATTTGACTCGATCGGGTTGAAATTGAATTCAGTTTCTCATTTTCTTGATGTTTGTTTAGCAATATAATTAAACTTTAGTTAAGTGGCGAACACACACACAAACACCAACACCAACACCTTTGCACAGTTTTAATTGAAATTCACTTTGATGCCGCCGCTGCTGTTGCCGTTGTTGTTTCGCCACCGCAACAATCCAGAAACCAGGAGAAGAAGAGCCCACAAGAGCAATTAGGCCCCAGAGTATAAAAGCCGCACCCAGGCAGAGCAGCAGTGTTCACCGCCTCCTCCTTCTTGACGTTGGCGCTGTCGGTGACGTACTGAATCACCCAAAGTTTAGTTTGCGGCGCATGGTTACGCTGACAGCGCACAAAACACACCAACACACACACGTACACATGCACACTCAGCAAGAGCAGCAGAGGCAGCGACAGCGACCGAGCTCGGCAGAGAGCAGGCAACAAGGTCCCTTGGTATCAATGAATTGCCTTAAGTAGCTTTGGCTTTTGCTTTCGCTTTGCCCCAGCCACAGCCGCAGTCACAGACGCCGTCGCAGCCGCAGCGCCAAATGTCCAGCAGCAGCAGCAGCAACAGCAGCAACAAGTACGAAGTTGTGGAGAAGCTGAGAAACGTCGCGTGCGTCGTAGCGTCGTGCGTCGGGCACGGCCTTTAAATGTCTGAATGTCTGAATGAATGTTGGGTTATGTGGCCGCCGCAGCAGCTGCTGCTGCTGCTCTTGCCTGCTGCCCCGACGACGACACTGTGAGTGTGACTTTGCATGTAATGGTTAACGCCATCTGCCGCATTGGCGCTGAAAACAATAGCAAAACAAACACACCGACACCTCACAAAGGCACACATACGCACACACATTCATACAAAACAGAGAGCGCGCGCTCTCGCCGCAAAAAGCTTGTGCCTACTTGCGAGCGTGTGTGTGTGAGCGAGTGCGATTGCTTAGGCACGGTAAAAAATTTGTATGAACGAAGCTGAAAAGAAAATGGCGGCGCCTAGAATTGCATATCAAGCGGATTAATTGCTATTTTATGCCATTAAATGTTAATTGCCATAGACAATAAGAATTGCAGTGGCAGCAGCATTAACCAACGTAACTTTATATAATTAAATTATTCAAATTAAGTTCATCGTTTTATGGTAAAACCTATAGGAAATCGGTTTTTAATAAGTTCAAGTATAAATCTAATGATTTAAATGTGACTTGAAATGTTCCCGAGCTTAGGGCATAAAGTAATTATTGCCTAGATCAACAACAAATCGTTTTATGATCTTAATTTTAACTATTTGTAAAGGTTAGCTCGATTGGAGATTTATGATTTTATTTTTTATGATGGGAAATTTCAAATTAAAAAACATTAACGTATAAAATAAGTTTGAAAAAAAGGTTATCATGGGAACCTCACGATTAGTACCTACAGCACGTGTGTTTCAATCATGAATTATAAACTTTCCAGCCGGATAAAAGGTCGAGTTTTCTGTGTCATTCACTGAAAAATATGATTTATATGAGTGTTAATCTTTTAGTCCTTCAAATTCTACGAAATTATTTGTAAAGTCGTGTAAAATTTCATGTTTTTTGGAGTTTCTTCTTTTAAATTCAAGCCAGACTTTATTTTTAATTCAACTTTACACGTTTTGTGTACAGTGTAAAGCAGCCCTCAGTCAAACACACACGCACATGCATACATATGATCGAAATCAACGAAAAAGAGCAGCCAAAACCCCAATGAAATCTGTAGAAAACAAGTAAGAGTGCTCTAGTCGAGAGTGCTCAGCTAACAGATACCCTGCTCTACCTTATAACGAAGGGCTTAAGAACTTACATTTAAGTTGACCTTTACAGCATTCCCTGTAATGCATTTTCAGTTTTCAGCCAGGAAAAATGATTTTACTTTCTGCTGTCTTTGATTTCCTAAAGATCAACACTTTTCGGAGCTTAAGTATGATATTTTAAAATATTAATAACCAAAATATTAACTGAATATCTTAACAAAAAGAGTTTTCCAAAGATGTTTTCGCTTATTTTTTAACTAGGTGAGAAAAAAGAATTCCTTAAAACAAAAAACAACATTTTAAGTGTTTCTTGTTCCTATTTTTCGGAACCTAATCAAGTAGATAAGGTTGGCAAAACTAGTTTTGGATAATTGGACGCTTTCAATGACCACATCCAACCGAACGGTACTTTTAATGGAAGGGGAGCTTTAACACCTTTGTTTTACAGGGTGTCAAACAAAAAATGTCTGTGCCAGAAGCGCTTGTGTGCATGTGTAGAGCAAACCCAAGAGCTAGTTATTTTGCTTTTCACACGCACACTTGAATGGTGTGTGTGTGTGTGTGTGTGTGCTGTATGAAATGTGTAACATCGCACAACACATATCGCAAGCGACTCACTGACTTAGAGATACAGATATACTAGAAACATTTCGATTTTGGGCATGTATGTGATATGGCTGTGTGTGTGTGTGTGTGCGAGAGCTGCCTGATATGCTTATAAGTGTGTGTGTGTGTGTGTGCGTGTGTGTGCTGGTGTGATTGCCATGGGGGCATTTTTCTAATGGCAGGCATGAAATTGAAATGGATTTGATATCAAATAAATGTACTTACATTCAAATATGTAATTAAATGGGCACCATTATTTAAGCCCAAAATGGGCAACACCAAATTTCGTTCTAATTATTTTTTGACAGCAGCAATAAAAGTTTTTTTTTTTTTTTGGTATATTATTAGTTGTTGATTTAAAATCTGCCCGCATTTCCGGTTATATTTCCCAAGAAAAGTTAATCGTTTCGCAACGTGTACATTAGCGTTTGAGTGGTTGTTGGTGGGTGATCGGGGAAGATCCTTTGGGAGGTCCAATGGCTGGGTTCCCTGAGGCTTTTGATACTGACGGAACGGAACTAATAGTGCGTAATTTACATTTAACTAAGTACATTAAACGCTTATTATGATGAAAGAAAGACTGGGACCAACCTTTAACCGCACAACTGATATCAGCTTACGAGTTGTCATCGTCCAGTCCAATGAGCAACAGCAACAACAGCAAATCAAACGAACAAAAAACAAACGAAAAAAAAAAGAAAACAGAAAGAGAAATCATTTCAGAGTTATAGAAAACAAAAACAAAAAGAACCAGAAGCCCTTAATGGCGTGCGTTTCATTTCGTTCGTTTTCCCTTTCCCTCAATTATGTATTAATTTGATCCTAAATGCTTCAAGTTAATTAAACGCTTTAATAATAGTCCACGTGCTAATGCTGACGTAAGGGTCGACAGTCGACAACGCATAGGGGCGTGCACAATATCAACGCATCACTCTCACACACACACACACACACACACACACACTTATACACACTTATACTCAGCTACGCTAATAAAAGTGAACGTTTTGTTCGTAAGCTATTTCAAATACTCAGCATTTCTCACTCACACTTAGAAAGCTCTCTCACGCACACACACACAAACACACACAAAAGCTTTGCAAATTTCTTTATATTAAGATCGCAATAGCTTCATATAAAATTAAGAGAATGCCTGTTTATCGACCATAAATAATTGTCAAAATGTCGTCTGTCTATCGATTATCCAAACGAAATACGTCGATGATACTAGCTCACAGTACCCCACTTTCTATCCTTAACATTAAATGACAAAAGCCATTAGCCAAATTTCTTTTTCTCATAGTCACAACGCCTACACTAGGCCAATTCTTCATGACGTTCGCGAGAGTATTTGCCAAATAAAAAAAATCTAAATCACATGTTCGCCAACGTCGTGCTCCCGAATTTTTTTTATTTGCAGTACTATGCTCGGCAACAGAGGAGAGCACCCGAAATTAGCAACAAAAGAAATAAACCAAAAACAACAACATCAAAAAACCACATAAAAAAAAGCTCGTCACTCGCCGCAGAGAGAAACTCGCGCGTCGTAAATAAAAACAAAATGGCCGACACAAATGCTTTTAATTATTAAATTTACTTAATTTAGTTATTAAGCATAAACGAAATATTTTATTGGGCTTAGGTTTATTTGATTTTATATTATTTAAAGGCATTAAACGAATTTAAGTAGTTTTTAACTGCATAAAAATACAAAATGGCGTTTGAGCTGCAATCAAAGTATCAAGGAAAACCATTAAAATGGTACTTCAAATATGCAACTTAACATAAAATATTTCACATATTTACATTTAATTCATTTTCATTTCTTTTGAAGTGCAAATGTTTCTACATTTTTCAAATTTCGATGTCAATAAAAAAACTCAGTTTTCTTAATACTATAGCATTTTGAGTAAACTTTTATGTTAAGGAAGTTTATTTTGAAAACGCGAAGGAAGAATTCAAATTAAAAAACCCTTTTTGTCATTTTTAAGTCGATCGATAAGTAAAAAATATCAATTAAAAATTGGCAATATTATTCCAGTGAAGTTTTTTTTACCAGACAAAAATTTTAAAATTAGTATTTAATGTGATGAAAGGATCTCCACAAACTCACGAAAAACTTAAGCTTTACTTGCTATTTTCATTAATAGCTTTTTTTTAAAAGATAAAATTGTCTGATTACCTTAAGTTCGTTAACAATTCATAAAAATTGTTTGCAATTTTAGGTGCATTTAAATGTTTCGATTAAATATGCATTCAATTATATTTGGCCTCAATTGTTGGGCTGGGGTGTCTATGAATGCAACTAAAACTTAAAGTGGCTGGCATGCCTAAAAGTTAACCCATTCAACTTCGATTGGTCTGATTCCACAAAAAAATATAAATCGGAGTCGGACTTGGAACAGGCCGGGCCAGGCCAGGGCTGGGCATGGCAAGCGACAGCCTCCATTAAAAACTCGCCTGCATTCCAAGAATTCATAAGTCAAAGATCGAATGTGCGGCGCTCCAATGATAGTGACGGTTGTGGTCCCGTGCCCGTGCCGCCAGCTGCCAGCTGCTAGTTGCAGTGTCTCTTAGTAAGTGCATTGTAATGTGTAAAAGTAGTAGTAACTGTGGCCAGCCAGGGCCACCGACAGCGCCAGACAACAAAGACTCAAATGAACAAACAAACAAACATATATAAAGCTCAAGATTTATGCATACGAAATTAATAAATTGAAATATGTGCATATAACATATTTTGTTGCAGTAGTGTAAGTGTGTGTGTGTGAATAGACAACTAACGCTTAACAAGTGTAGTAGGCATTTAATTTTTAATGCCATTCCACTCCATTCCACCCCACATTGATGCACCACTTAAGTAAACTCCCCGCCCCAAGAGGCAGGCACTGGTTTATCAGTTGGCTCTTTACCGCTCTACACCCTTTGATTCCCTTTGGAACAGCTTGGAACAGCGACGACGACGACAAAAGAGATTAACAAGAGTAACCATCAACCGGGCGAGAAACCAGATATGAAATATGCCCGAGCGATAAGACCAAAGTGCATTGGTGTCAAAAAATAAACATACAAGAAGAATGCAGGCCAACTCTACTACTGCTACGAGTACACGTATCTATGTGTGTGTGTGTGTGTGTGTGTGTTTGTTTGTGTGTCTTGTTTCTTTGTGTTGAATTGTAAAGTGATGAAATGCACTGCCACATAATCATACACACCATATATAAACACATGAGAATGAACCAACAAAACCCTCCTCCACCTCCTCATCGTTTTTACTCTTTACCATCAACAGTTTTCAGTTTTCATGAATGGGGCCTGGGAGCTTGAGCCGAGCTGAGCTGAGAGTTGGAAGCTTGGTAAGCGCAGTTAGCTGCTTGGTTGGTTGGTTGGTTGCATGAATGAATTGGCTATGGCGCCGGGGCACATAGATCGAACTATTGTAATTACTATGGGATTATGCAAAATGCATATGCAATTAGTTGTGGCTGCATTGAAGTCGGGGAGATCTTAGATCTAACTGGCAGTCCGAGTCACAGCCTCAGACCCAGACTCAGTCGTGTGAGTCATGGGGCCAACTGGTTTGACTTGACTGAGATCAAGTACAAACGTACATTGCCACACATAGGCGCATGCAAGAATTGCAAGATATAACAAAAAAAAAAAAACACAAATAAGGGGTCAAATACTATAAGATTATTGAACAAGACTTCTCCGATTGCTTAATAATATTTGGATCTGATAAACAAAAAGTTTTGTTTTTTTTGTATATCAATACTTGGCTCATTCATGCAACTAATACTGATGCATTGCGCAAAAATCAAGCTGATAACATTCCACATGCTATCAAAATATAATTATCCACATTCCGCAAACAACTGCAACTGTGCAACCTTGTGGCACCCTCCCCACTCCCCAACTACTACGCATATGATTGCAGTGTCTGTGTTGCTATGAAGTCACGATATTGGAATTTGTGACTTGATGATGATGACGATGATGATGATGATGATTAACAAACAGAACAGCAACCTGTTGGCATTTAGCAATTAAAATTTCTTAAACAGAACCCCAGCCTACAACTCGGCTATAAAGTTCTCTAAAGAAAGAGCAAGAGGGAGAGTGAGAAAGAGAAGTTTTGTCTAATTTACAATATGTAACAATATTAATTTGAGGATCGTTTGTCGACGTAAGCATTAAGATACGAATTCCAAACTAAATTTTGTTGTTGGTTTCGATGCCATTCAATAATAATACTGAGATGGGAACCTCGGCGGGAAATGTCATCAGCATTAACATGAATAACATCAACAGCATCGTCAACTGTAATGCGGCCCTATCAGTAAAAAGAAATATAATAATGTCTGTCCCCTTAAAAAAAAACAAAAAAAAATAACAAAAACTGATAATAATGTCGCCTGCGGGAAATTCCTTTAGCGGCATTTAAGGCCACTTAATTATGCCCCGTTGCCTCAACGAATACAAAACCGAATCTCAACCTCAACCTCAACATGAACCTGAACCTGAACCTGAGACTCTGAGACTGAGCATGAGCCTGAATCTTTACTGACCAGGTCTCAGGTCTCTGGACCTCTGTCTCTTTCGCTCTGTGCCGCTTTGAAAACTAAAAACCAATCCTAAATTCCTGGAATTTTGAATCTTGTTAAATATCAACTGCTGTATTTGTACATGCCGGCTCTTCGTCGCTACGTCTGTCTGATTGTTTCTCTTGTGTCTGCCGTCTGTCTATCTGTCGGTTTTTTTTTTTTTTTGTATGCGCTTCTCTCCCCCGCTTGCTGCACTTTCCATCTACTATCTGTTTATCGGCTTGAATTCCCTGTATGTAAGTTTGTGTGTTTAAATGTCCCAGTAAAACTTTGAAACATTCAATAAACAGTCACTATTTTGGTTACTTTAAGCTTTAAACCTTAAAGTCCCTGTATGAAATTGATCCTGAAGTTTCTTCATCGAAAAAGATCGCTTTTGGGTTTGTTAACACTTTGAAAATGTTTCTTTCTAAGGCAGTGAATGTTCTTTGTTTTGTTTTTGTTTTGTTGCAAAAACACCTAAGATGATCAAAGATCGCCCCAAGAAAACCATTCGATGAGCGAACCAATTAGATCAAACGTTTACTGCTGCTGAGTGGCAACAACTTATGCACCAGCAACAGCTCCCTCCCTCTGCCAACCAGTCAACGCTCAAGCCACAAAGCCGCCAATGTAAATATATGTATGTGTGTATGTATGTACACTCCTCACTTACACATACACTCAAGATATCAGACATTCTTAACGTAGCTCGTTCGAGTCTACAGTCTACAGTTTACAGTCTACGGTCATCAAGTCAGCTTGTTCAACATTCAAGAGGCAGAAGAAGAAGAAGAAGGTGAAGGAGTAGGAGAAGGTGGAGGCATCGATGATAATATTCATTCATTTGATCAAACCGCCGAAGACGTCAACAACAACCACGAAGCAACGACGACTTTCATTATGCCCCAATGGCTATGCCACCTCCTCGAACCCTACCTACTGCTCCACCCAGCAACGACAGCAACAGCAACAGCCAAAGACTGCAACTGCAACAGCAACTGCTGCAGACAACAAGAACAACAACAATAACGACCAGTCGATCGGTCGACCGCCCGAATGCAGTCCAAAATCAAATTGAAGCAGAGAAAAGAAACAACAAAATCATATTGCCAAAGTAGCAGCAGCAGCAGCAACAACAACAACAACAAATGCAGCAGCAACAGCAGCAGCCGCAACAAAGTCAACATTAACAACAACTGCGCCGCACAATATTACACTGTGAAAAAAGTTTGTGTGACTAAAATTAGTTGAAAGACATTTTGGACTAGCTATCTATCATCTATCAGGAAAAAAGGGATAGAAAAGTGACAAATAAACGACTTAAACGACAATATCTATCTCTTTCTAGAGACAGTTCATATCAAAGCTATTAGATTAAGTCAAAGATGTTTTCCTGTTTGGGTTTCTTTCTCTGATATTTCGATATTTTTTCAGCTTTCCAAACTTTTTCTAACTCAAGTCAAGTCTCAAGTCTCCATTTCTTCTTAAAGTATAATCCGCACTTAACAGGATCATTTATTGTTTACAGCCACAAAATAGCCATAGATCATAAGAATTATATTACAGTGCATATAATCGACACATTCACTTATAGATTTAAAAATCGATGAGAAAAGGAATATGTTGAACGGGCATACGGTCTGTAGCACGGCTCAAAACTGTTGTCCGTCTCTTGTCCGACCATGCACACACACCACACACACACACTACACACACACACACACACACATACTTATTCAAAAGACGAAGCAAAGACCTCTTTTTAATGTATTGCAATTCCAAGAATTTAGGAAGAGGAACGTGAGAAACTTTGTTTTTGTTATTTTCTTTTTCTTTGCATTTCATTTCAAGATACGAAGCCTGTGTGCTCCAAACCTTATAGCATATCTATCTACCTATCTCTTTCGCACGCACCAGTCCCTAGCCAAAAAAAAGAAAAAACACCCGTCTTCCTCTCTTTCGTCTTCTGCGGTGGCGGTGGCTATTACTCTTACAGCTCCTACATTGGGCTTCGGCTTCGACTTGGGCTTGGGCTTGGGCTTGGGCCATGGCCAATGTTTGATTGCAGTCGCCACAGTCGCTGTCGCAGCCTCTGCCTATGCCAACGTCGACGTCGACGCCGCTGCATGCTGCATGCCCCAGACATTCATATTGTATACACTTAAGTTCTTTTGGAATTTCGTATTGCAGCAGCAGCAGCAGCAGCCAAAAACGGGGCGCATTTTAAGGTGCAAACATGTGCGAAGAGTGCGGGCACTCACTGTATGCCTGTATGCGTATGTGTGTGTGTGAGGGGACAGTGGCATGGCAAGCCGAATTGTATGATCACCTTCCACAGCTCAGAGTGGTCGGGTAATCGGGAGTCGCCCCAAAAAGTTGCAGTGTGCCAGACTTGGCTAATAATGCCGGCGACAAGAGAAAGCCACACAAAAATTCCGCGACATCACCATTGTGGCCAAGTAGGGGGCGGTAGCTGAGGCACAGGGAACGAGTGGGTGTCTTGGTTGAAGGGAGATGTTGCGGGGCAGCAGAGTTTTTGTTATTTTTTTTTTTGGTTTTGGTTTTGGTTTTGGCTGACAGTGCCGCATTTAGTTATTATACTTGTTGTTGCCACATTTTGGTGTCTTCCCGTTGTTGCTTTTTGTTAAATGCCCTTGCTTAAAAGGGTTGTAAGGAATTCAAAAATAAGCTTTAGTAGAACTTTACCTTTAATATTTTATTGATAAAAAAAATCAAGGATAATTCATTTAACAGATGGATTTGAATGTATTATCAAAACAAAAACTGACAATTAGTTATTATCCTAAGGGTTCCAAAGAATTTTTCGTTTTGAAATTAAGTTTCTGTATTATCAATACAAACTTTTTACCCAGGATTTCACATGAATTTTAATGATGTTATTTCGTGTTATGATAAAAACCTTATAAACTGATGGAATTAATTTGGACCTACTTTAGAAGGAAAAGTTTATATATAAAGTAAGTTTCCTTATTCTTCGATTCAACAAGATTCAAATAGGCTTTTAAGGTAAGCAAATTATCAACCTTTTTATAAATCGCATTAAAAATTTCTTTGTCGATTCAAAAATCTGAACTAAATTTTCAATTTAACAGGAACAGGAATGTATTAAGGACAATAAGGACTTGTAATTGAGTAAGTTTCTCCAATTTATATTAAACCTTCTTTTCTGTTAGGGTATTTCAGTTTCAGCATGCCGAAAGTTGGCTATTTTCGCTTGGTTTTGTTTTGTTTTTGCATTTGCAGCGATTTTGGCGTGATTGTGTGTGTGGGTTTGTGTGTGTGTGTGTGTGTTTGTCTGTGTGTGCAAGCAGTCCATTTCTTTTTGGGATGCTGCTGACGTTGCCTCTTGCCGCTTGCCGCCGCCAGTGGAATGTGCTGCGCCGCCATCGTCGATGCTGCATAATTTTGTTGTTATTGCTGTTGTTGTTGTTGTTGTGGCGCAGGGCAGCGACAAAATAGCAGAATCCTGTTGCCATGATCGTTAACAAGATGCCAAGACAACGAAGCGGCGAAGGTGGAGAGGGGGGGTCAAGCGGCGGTGTAGCGCAGCAAGTAGCAAGCAGGAATCTGGAATCTGTGGGAGCTTCGAATTGGGAGCCAAATTAAATAGGCGCAAGCGCTTCAGTTAGCCACGAGTTGCAGTTGTGGCCAAAAGGAGCCAAGAAAAAGAAAGACAGAGATAAAGATATAGAGAGAGAGAGCGAGAGAGCGAGAGAGAGAGATCACTGCTTCCTCCCGGATCCTCCTCTGCTGCTGCTGCTGCTCAATCTTCTGCTCATTCTGCTTCTTCATTCTTGTTGTTGTTGTTGTTGTTATGGCTATGCTATGCTGAGTTGATTGTCCTCTCACCTCAAGTTTTTGGCCCGAGTCTGGGGCTCGGACAACAGTCTTGGAATCAGTATTCTTGTTATTGTTGTTGTTGTTGTTTTTTTTTGCATGGAATGCTGCTCTGCGAGTGGAGAAAATCTTCTCACCTCACCAGTATCATCTCTTATGGCCCAATGTAGATCCGGATTCCACAAAAGAACAACAGCAATGCGATTTATTACTTAAGCCAAAGTGGGAAACATAAATGCTTTAATTAGGACTTGAATATTTCTAACTAACATTTGTTGGGTATCAAATTGTTATTGAAAATAACAATTGTATTATGTTTGCGGGGCAAAGTTTACCTTCTATATAGTAAAGGACAAAATCCTATAGCTAGAGTTCATCTTCTTTCATTTTCCCATTCCCAAAATGTTAAAATGCAATCGAATACTAAGGATTATAGAGTTGTTGATGGCAAATTCATATTTTATAGAGTTTGACTTAAGATTTGGTTTAATAGATTTCTAAAAATCCAGTGCTTTCACCTTAGAATTAACGTCTTCTCTCGCTCGCCGATTTGCATCAGGAAATTAAGGTAGAGGAAGACTTTATGTGCGGCTCTCATTATTTTATAGCTATGCATTTATCCAATTGATAGATAATAAACGAGTCTAGGGCATACATATGTGAACTCATTGAAGTAATCAACAGGTTTATGAGTTAATCATTTCTAAGTAGAGCCTTGCAGCTTCCCAGCATCATGAAGACTGGATGTGGTTAACTACAAGGAGCTGGTGCCGGAGCGAAAGTTAGGAGCAGGACCAGGCAAGAAGGCGGTTCCTGTTTTTCTTTTGAATTCGGCTTTTGGCAGGCGGTGGTCAACGGGGTAAGTCTGTTATTCCTGCGGCTTGTGTGCGAGCCGCATATTGTTCATTATGATTATTTCTGGCAGGCATTTTGGGCCTGAAACTGTGACTGCGACTACGACTGCGACTGAGATTCAGGCTGTAAGACTGTGCAAAAATCCGCACATAATCTCGCAAAACCAGTAGAGCCACAACAACAACAACAACAAGCCGAGAAGATGTGAATGTGAACGTTGGGATGCGATGCGGACGCGGATGCAGAGGCAGACGCAGACGCAGGCTCTTTGCTCATTTATAATGGGAAATGTGTGAGAGGCGCAGGCGCAAATCCCTTTTCGTACCTTCTTGCCGCACGTTACTTTTTCTGTCAGTTGTTGTTGTTGTTGTGGTCGTCGGGGTCGCCGCTACTCGTTGTTGTTGTTTTTGTTATTGTTGTTGCTATGCGTCTTGGTCTTGTCTGGATGTGTCTGAGCGTTTCAGCATCAGCTTCGGCATCGGCTTTGGCTTTGGGTTCTTATACACACATACATACACACACACACACATAAACGTATATATGTATATTTTTTTTGCGCCTTTTGTCCTGCGTATCGCATTCGAATTTTCCCAGAAATGTTAATTATAATACATACATAACACATATTCATACATAATTACTCGCATTTTTTCCATGTCCATATCCTGTTTATGCCCCGCTTGCCTCACGTTGCCTCGCCTTGCCTCGCGTTGCGTTGCGTTGCGTTTGTTAATGCGCTAAATAAATTTGCATGCTATGCGTTTTTTTTGTTGTTGTTGTATGTTGTATTTAATGCCTGTTGTTTATTTTTCCTCGTTGTTTTTTTTTCGCAAATTCGCGGCACCGAAAATAAAATGAAAGGGTCTTTGCTTGTTCTGGACTTGAATTGGGTTTTGTTCTCAGTTGCCTTCAGCCCTATGGAACCAGCATTGGTATCTGCCAAAAAGGTGTTCAAAGATTGTGAAAAGGCCTCATCTGACATTGCGAATTGGGTGTGTGTGTGTGTAGTTGTGAGAAAATGAATCAAAATGCCGTTACTTCTAGTATAAAAAAAAAAATTATGGGATCTGGTTTTCTCTTGTTAAAGGCATGTCAATCAAAAGTAATTAAGAGTTGCTTGATTCAGAAAAATATTTGAAAATTATGTGAAAAATACCATCATTTTATTGTAAAGTTTGTAGGTTACATAATATTTAAATATTTTCTACGAACTGTATTATTTTACTTAATTTTTAACTGTTAGAATTAAAGATTTAAGCTTAAATGTAATGAAGATATTAAGAAAATATAGTTATTTTTGTAAAACATAATTAATTTAATTTTTATTTTAAGGAACTAATAAATTTATTTTGTAATTTTCGTTTTCGAACATATTTTAATTTTGTTATATGTACTTTTAGTAAAGTCCCAAAAACAAAAATCAATTAATATATAATGCATGCATGAAAATGTTGAAAAGTTTAAACAATTTGCTACAACGCAATTTTTGAGTTTCCTATTAAATATATAAAATCGCCGCCATTATGTTTTTTTGTCGCTCTCAAAAAGAACAACAACAACAGCAACCTAAGCAGCAAAGAGCAAAATACGTAACCCTCCCACTGCCCGTACACCCCAAATCCCAAAAGCTGCGACAGCACAGGCGGCTCTCCAAATAAAAACTACAACAACAAATATGTCAAAAACTAACAAAACGCTAGTATATCTCACACTCACATAGACACATATGCACATGCATACACAAACACACACACACACTGACGCAAGCGCCAATTGATCGCTCACACACGCTCATGTGCGCCAAATTCTCACCTATACATTCGCGGTATTTCATACACGTTCGCACACGTACACTCACAGTCGCATACATACATACATGCTCTCATGCTCATACTAATCACAGTGCAAACGAAAACGTGGGAGAGAAAGACGAAGATCACGTAGTGAGCAGATACTCTTTAGACTTGGGGCCTAGGTGAGAGAGAGGTGGGCATACGACAGACTACAAATACCAGCATACATACAATCATACACTGAATGATTGTCAGCGACGAAGAGCGTGAGAGCAGCATACACTGAGAAACATACGCGCACACACTCGCATACATGTAAAGAGCATGGGGGGCAACTAACGCCACCCTGTCGTGCCAGCAAAGCGATAATGAACGAGAAAAAAAAACTACAGCGACTGTGATGGCAACTGCGACGCTAACTGCGACTGCAACTGAGACTGGGTACACTGTGTGACGTGGGGTAACCGGGGAGGGGAGGATTGGGGGGGCATTGCAAACCAGTTGCAGTGGCAAGTCGCAATACCAATACCGCATTCCAAGCGAAAGAGGTTAGACCTCCGCCAGTCATTTCATTCACAATTTTCAACGTTGGTGTCGTCGTCGTCGTCGTCGGCAGCAGCACTACAAGCAGCAATGGTAAAAAGAATGGTATGGGAGGGGGGGGGGGGGTACCAAAAAGGGGGGTAAAGCAGCAAACTGCACATTTTTTGGAGTTGTTGTTGTTGTTGTCGCTGCTCTTGCTGCTTTTGCTGCAGTGACTAAGGCTGGACGATTCTTGGCACTTGGCATGCGACACGGACACGGACTTTGCTTGCTATTTGAAGTGATGGAATTGGGTGGGGGGGGGGGGGGGGGGTGTTTCGAGTGGTGCTTATGGCTGCCTAAAGTTATTTTGCCTATGCCTCTGATAACTCTATCTCAACAGATGAGATGTTGTTGGAAAGAAGCTTGAATTCAATGTTGACAATACGTTGGCTGCCACGACGGCGGCAATTTAAATCGCTTCACTCAATGATTCAGTTTTCAGTATTGCAACATGCAACATGGGTTGGCCAATTCTGTATTTGTGTGTGTGTGTGTGTGTGCGTGCATGTTTGTAACCTGTTGTCTTAATTTCTTACTCAAATGGCAAGCGAATTACAATAAATTCCTTAACCAGCCGTGTAATCGTGTTATCATTATTATTTACAATTACAACAACACAAAACACAAACACAACCCATACAGACAAACGCACGCACTTGAAGACTGCCATGGCAGTCAACAGACATTGCTCGTACACAGAGAAAAATTTCCGTTCTGTGCTCAAAAGTGTGGCGAAAATGAGAACACTTCAGAGGAAATTAACAAAAAGATTTTTCGTTTTCTTATGTTTAATCAGTTCGTAAACTTCACGAACGAACGAAGTTTCTCTAAGTGTCGACTTGCGCGTATCTAACTTGGATATTTGGTCTTGGTTTTCATGCGTTCACTGCGTGCCAACCAAGAAGCAGTCGCAGTCGCAGTTGCTGCCTAAGTCAACCTCGCAGTCGCTCTGCTTACGTGTAGTCGAACATTAATAATAACAACAACAACAGCAGCAACAACAGCAGCAACAGCAACTTGCATACGAAACAATTTGAGGAGACTTTTAAAAGCTACACAGCGACAACAAGTACAACTTTACAGCGGCGTGCCAGACGTGTGTACATACATACCTACACACACACACACACACACACACATACAAACATACATCAATGTTACCTAATTAAAGTTTACAAGTAGAAGTCGACGCTGTCGCAGTTAAAGCAGCAACATCAACGGCAACGGCAACAGCATGATTCATTGGAATGCAAAGAATTTTTATATGTTTCTATCTACATACGCGTATTTGTTGCTGTTGTTGTTGTTGCTTTTTACAATTTTAATATGTACGATGAATGATTTTGTAACAAAAAAAACTGAAGAAAAAAAAAGTAATATAACAACAACACCAACACCCTAAAAAACATCAAGGCAAACACTGCGCATGTGGAATGTGCAGTAATGGGGGCCCAACCATAACAAAGCAGACAGATCGAGATCGAGATCGAGATCGCGAGTAGCGGGTGGACGTTGGCAACGAGAAGAGGGAATAGTGGAGCCCAACTAGGCTGACAGACATAGAGACAGTTAGTCAAATAGACGAGAGCAGACGACGAGAGTCAAAAGAGACAAACAGCCCCCAATAGATAGATAGAAAAATATGCATGAGATGGCATCAAGCAACGCTCGTTACTTTTGTTTTTCAGATACCACACATTGAGTTGAATTCGTATTCGTATTCGTAAAATGAAGAATTTGATTAGGAAACCATCAGATACAAAGATATAAACATAATTGAGCGATACAGGAAACAAACAAAAAGTTGCAACGAAACACTTTTATCCCAAAAGAGATATCTACATATTGCTACTATGTCTTATTATTTATAAGCCAAGACCTAACCTCTTAGTAACGAAGGATCCATTACTTTCTGATTGATTTTATGACACTGCATTCAATTAGTGGGAACTCCCAGTTACAGTTTCCCACACACAGCTAGTCGCACAACCCACACACACAAAAAGAAGACGATCAGCCGACCATTACCATAGAAAGCATACATTGCCAGACTATAGGAAACTCAAGTGTCTGGGTTAATAATGAGATTGCATTGTAGGCGGTGTTTTTTCAAAAACCCATCTAGAAAAATACTACATATATATGTATATGTTTGTGTATCACAACGTCAGGCATTACAAACAAATTGGGCATATTTTCTGTCGAACTGTCGGTTGGTCTGTCGGTCTGTCGGTCAGTCAGCTTCGGTCTAGTGCTGTTGTTGTTGTTCCTTTCTTTCTGCCACTTTCAATGGTCTGTCTGTCTGTCTATGTGTGTTGTCTGGAGGTTCGGTTGAGTTAACCGCTGCGATTTCGCTGCGTGTGACAAGCCAAGTGGCTGGCTGGCTGGCTGGCTGGCTGGTCAGCACTCATTTGGCTCATATCGGGGTCTATCGGGGCATTCGACATCGGCATCGATGCATTGCAAAATTCGTAGAAGTCATTGAGCAGGCATTTGAAATAGGAGAGCGCCCACTGCTCGTACATTTTCTCAAGAACATCATCAGCATCATCGGTCACTTGCATTTATTGCAATGAATGTCTGTCTACTAGAGCTGGTGGCATTTCAACATTTGGGTGTTTCCCGGAATTGCTCGGGGACCACCACCAACCAACCAATTCAATTTAGCCAGCATGTAATCATTTCTGCTGACAACAACTTCCTGTACCATAAACAACAACAACAAAAATACTGAAGTGATTAGAGTCAGTCGACGTCTACGTCTCCCTGTCAGCTCCTGCTGTGTGTGTGTGTGCGTGTGTGGGTGTATCAAAGTGCCAATGCCGCAATATTGTGTCCTTATTCCCATTCTGAATTTCGTCCTTGTCAAGTGTGGGAAGTGATGTGTTGATTATACAAACAAGAGCCGTGGGCAACACATGGTTGGACGCCTTGACCGCTTTAGAGGACATCAAAAGGCAAAACCGTTTGATTTCTGGGAAGTAGGTTTTCTTCTGGGGATTACTGTAAATACTCTAAATATGCAATCAATTCATATCGAGCAACGATTGTAATAGGCAGCGTGAGACACTTTCAATTCTCACCAAAAAAAAACAGAAGAAAAAAACAAACAGAAAACCGAAAACTGAAAACAACAACAATTGCAACGTGGTTGCATTGAAAACCCCATTCATGAGATCTTTCGCTCTCTCTTGGAACTAATTTTTGTGCTATGTTATCGCTGGAGTCGCACAATAGAAGATCTATCACCCCTAATAAAATAAAGTAGGCGAACAATAGATGAAAATCAAAAAGAAATGCAAGCAAGGGAGTGTGGAAGGAAAATATCATGTTCATAAAATGTGGGAATTGAAGGCATCTTGTTAGTTGCCAAAAAAAAAAACAAAACAACAAAAAAACTAAGTTTATAAGATGCATTATTTATCTAGATTTCAACTAGTTGTAAGTTAACAATGATTGATTTCTAACGATTTTTGGGAGGACTTTCGCTTAAAGTATTGCAATTACCAATCAACCTGATCTCAAGTTTTAGTTATTTTGGTTTAAACTGTCCCACGTGCTTATGATCTTACCAGCTTTATGCAAACGCATCTTAAAGGCAATCATTATGATTGCAATTGAGTGTTAATGGCATACACATGTGTATTTATACTATAACCATAACTCTTTTAGCCTACCTTAGACATCAAGTCAATCATCATACATAGACGCCACCAGAATAACAAACACATTGAGCTTCAGCAACAGCATCATCATCATAATCATCATCATCATCATCATCAACATCAACAGAGCAAGCTTTAGCTCTAAACCTTTCTCGCACATTCTTCAATTCGTTTGCTGTTTGTGTAGCTTTTGAAGTTGCAGCGACAACATCATCGCCAACATGCAGCAACAGCAACAGCTTCACCCTGGACTTCTGGAGTGCATTGTACATTGTTGTTGTTGTTGTTGTTATGTTAAGTGCGTGGCACGTTGAGTCTGGGCCACATCGTTCATTTGAATATGAAAAGCGTCGCCGTTGTTGTGGTGCCATGTGGTATGCGGTCTATGGTATGCCAGGAATGCCGTTTGCTGTCCAACCGCCATCTGTCCATCAGTCTCCATTGCGCCGCTCAGCTCAGCTTGGGTTCTTTGTTATCAGCTACGCCTTCTGCAAACTGTTTTGTTTTCGTCGTCATCGTCGTCTTCGTCGTCTATGGCCCAGCATTAGGGAGTGCCATATAAGTAGGCTCAAAACTCAAAACTCAAGCTGGATCTTTGGCCAACCAACCTGCATCTGTATCTGCATACAATGCAACAGACAAAGGCATTGCTAATTTTTTGCCAAATAAGGCTGGGATCATCATCAGTAGAATAGCAGCAATAGATGTTGCCTCTTTGGCTGTTGCCAAGTCCAACGGTCATTTTCCAACCAACAAGAATGCGGAAGAATGTGACTCAAGACCTGTGCGCAATAATTCGAAAATAAATGCACAGGAAAGAATGAAAAAAAAAAAAAAAAATACAACAAAGCGCTTAGCGTTTCCATCTGCAATTGCACATGCAATTGCAAACAATTCTTACTTCTTACAACTGGAAAGAGAGAAATACAACAACGGATGTGTGGTTCTTTCTCCAAGTGTTTATAGGTGTGTGTGTTCGTGTGCCGAGACTTGTGGTTGCTTCTTAGACTAGAGATGGCTTATTGGAGAGAGTTATAACTACTGGAAAATGCACGATTAAGGACGGGGTAGGGTTTTAAAGGCGAGAAAAACGAATATTTTTAAGATTGTTTTTCGGCGAAATCAACAATATAAAGTTTATAAATCGGATCTTAAATTAAAAAAAAAATATTTAATCAAAATTTTCTTATTTAAAGTCGGTTGAAAAGTTGAATACTTCGCCGGACGTTTATGTAAAAAGCTTGCTTGTTAAATTCCAAACCTTTGTCATATCTTAAACAATTCATAAATATTCAATGGTCCAGTTTAAAGCTTGTTAACTAACTTCTCAACTCCTTATAGTTCTTATATAATTTCTAAACTTTCCCAAAAGCATTTCTCAATTATCTCTTTAAAGAGCTTACCTTAGGTTATTGTTTAAGTTAAGCACTTCATAAAGCTCGACTTGCTGCTCATCTCTAAGATTTGAGCTCTTGTTTTCGTAAGTACCGTTGTAGCGCCGGCGTTGCCACCTTGGGCAGCTGTGGTGTCAGGCCAACAATCAATCAAAACATCAACAGCAACAGCAGCCTCCCTGTTGTTGTTTCTCCCATTCTGCACTTCGGTCGCTGTTGGCTATGTTTAGCCAGGTTTTGCCATATACTCAGACACACGCACACACACTAATACATCTGTGATCTAACAGTCTGTGACAAATTTTATTTCTGTAGCGGATCGGCGACGTCTGTCTCGTTCTTCGTTCCAATCGCCCCACCCCTTGATAGCACAAAAAGCGCTCAAAAGCTAATGTCACTTCGCAGCATATCTAAAAGCACATAAAGATGTTTATACCAAAAATAACATGCAAAGCACAGTGGCCAAGAAGGCAAAGACGAAAACCGTCCCGAACTCTCCACTCTCCACTCCCCAAACCTCGCCACACGCCGTCGTGCATCACCCAGCGATCCGCATCTCCACCACCTCGCCTTTAGACGACGGGACAGACGCGGCTGCGGCCCGTGGACGAAATAGTCAAAAAATAGCCTAGTGACAGGCCAAAAATAAACGAAGCAGCAGACGATGCTAGCGTCGCGGTCGCGTTCGCGGCTGCAGTCTCTGCCTCTTTTGACGTCAACGTTGCCCGGCTAACGTTAATATCGCAACGCTGGCGCTCTGTCGTCAAAAGAACTGTAATTCAACAGGGTGACTCATTATTCATCAGGATTTCTGTGTGTTGTTTTTCTTCTTCTGCCAAATCCTTGTCTCACCTGAGTGACCCACATATGTTGCCTACTTATAGGCGTGCTCAAATGATCGTTAAATAAGAACAAAAAATCCCGTTACCCTTTTGTAATAATCCCCGCCTCCCCCTTGCAACAGATAGCAGCAGCCCGCCATGTCCGAACTCCTCTTTGCACACAAATTAAATGGTGTCTGGCCTGGTCTGGTCTCGTCTAGCCAGCTCTATATTCTATCTGAATGTGCTTTGAGTAATGCATTCTGCGACTGCGACGAGCGTCGGGATACGGAATAGATCTATGGGACAGCCGCCGTATACGTTAATAGAGCGCTATTTGCATACGCTACAGTAAAACACCTCTATAAGAAACTTGTCAAAAACTTGGTTCTTGGTTGGTTCTTCAACTTAAATGTTATCGGCGTGAACTGAGGGAATCCCCCTAAAAATTTTAGATTTAATTTGCGATTTTGAGGATTAGATTGAATAGCAAACCGAATTCATTTATAGCCATTTAACACTGTACATAAAAATATGTACGCTCGGATGGGTAGTACATGCTAGATCATTCCTACGGCGTAAATTCAAATTCAGATTCACTTGCCCACAAAATTAGAAATTTAAACCAACAAACAAAAGCAACAACATTGACTACAACAACAAAATAGCAACATTTTCGAGCGTCTAAATAAAGTAGCAAAAAAAAAAAAAAAAAAACAACAACAACAACAACAAAAAGGCAACACACAAAGACAGAGCGAAAAGGAAAACAGAATAGAAGATCCGAGGCGAAAAAAAAAAAACTAGAAAATTGAAAAGAAAATCATCAACAGGGGAAAAGAAAATCCATCCTAAGCAAACAACTAGTGAGTGTGCGTGTGTGTGTGTGTGTGTGTGTGGTTGTGTGTGTGTGTTGCACAGCAAGCAAAAGTTTTATTTAAAGTTCTACGTATGTACTAAATATACTACTTCTACTATTGGGGAGGCTATGCAGATCGTACAACCTTTGCCTCTATATCTCTCACTCTCTCTCTCTCTCTCTCTCACTCACTGTCTGTATTTGGATATATGTTTTGGGGCATTGAGCATTGTCTGGGAATGCCCAGTGCCCGACGTTTGGGCAACGGAATGCGGCATCGTCGTCGTCGTCGTCGTCGCCGTTGTCGGGCCCTTTTGTTGGTACTCCTCTATATTCTATTGGGGGCCATATTGACAGACAAATAGAAATACAGAGTCATAGTACACATATGCATTCCATGCTTCCGTATGGCAGCTAAATACATACATACATATATGTATGTAGTACAACATATGTGTGTATATCCATCTGAACTATTTAAAGCTAGTTCCCCTTAATCAATGCAAATCAATCATCGGTTGAAAATAGCAAATGTCTAACGCTGGCATTTCCCTTATACATATTTGTAAGCGGTAAGGAGGGATCCACTTCCTACCTTCGGTCTTCGGTGGAATATGATTTCACTAAAACCTAAGTATATGGGGGAATCTCAAGTGATTTGCGATGACGAAAGCATCTTGTGTTGTTATTATTTAATGAGTGGAATCTGTAAGTAGCTCACACGGTCGGTCTGAAAACTCACTCATTTGAATTGATTGTCTGGCATTTTTTTTTATTGTTTTTGCCTTTGGATCTTTTGCCGCTGATCGCCAACGCATTAGGGTGTCCTGCCAAAAGTCATAATCACCTGTCCACCCTACATCAGCTCAAACCCATACAGACACCTTTGAGAACGATTTTTGTTTATGCACCAGTGGCAACGACATCAGCTTCAGCTTCAGATTCAGCCTCCATCTCCATCTCCATTGCCAACTCCAACATCTTCGTCTGCGTCTGCGTCTCTGATCTGCCGTTGGGCGTCGGGTTTTTGTTGCTGTTGTTGTTCATGGTTGTGGTCCAGAGTGCAACAGCAAGAGCCGAAGCAGCAAAAACACAACGGGCAAAGACAAATTCTTGCGTTTTTCCAAGAATTCACTCAATAAACTCAAACAAAACCCAAACATTTAACAAACGAACCAGAGGCAGCGGCAGCGGCAACAAAACTCAGACAAAGGCCAAAACGAAGACGCTGAACATGAGAAGAACGACGATATGAAGACTGAGAGGAAGATGCAGGCAAACTCGCAGACTCGACACTGCGAGCAAAACACAAAAAAACACAAAAAAACAAATCAACAAAAATAAATAAACCTCGAAAGGCGAATAAGGAATTTCAAACAAGAACATCATAGAGTTGTACTTGAGTTTCAAGTTGGAATTGGATCGAGGGGTTAGAAATGAATCTTAAACAAGAGTGCAATTTATATTCGAAAATATATTTCAAAACCGATATCGATAGTTTAGTTAGAGTTAGATATATAGACGAACTTTTTTAGTTCGAACTTCTCACCTTGTTTTGTCCCCTTGAGGCTCGTTTTACGGAATTTCGACTGATAAAAAGATATTTTTTAAGATGCATGAAGACCCATTTGGATTAAGAAAGCTAACCACAAAAAGAGCCTTTACTTTAGTTTAAAATATCAATACATTTTTTTTATTTTAAAAAGCTTTTACGTATTTTTATTATTAAGCGTACTTTTTAGATAACTTTGATTTATTCTTTTCAAGCTGATATCATTAGCACTAAAAAATCTATGTACTATTATACTGAAACTTTCATCAGGTATTCTTAGCTCTTGGATAGATAAAGCAACAAAAAATCGACGTGGCCAGTGTTGGTCAAGGGTAAACAACTCGAAATCGAAAAGGAACCATTGGCATTGGCAGTTTAAGTGTTTAGTGTTGAGTTGATGGCAATTGTAAAGTTGAAGGTGGAGGCAGTAAGCGTTAAAGCGACACAGTGCAACAGTCTTAAAACAAAAACAACAACAACAACAATCACAATCTAATCCCAATGGCCAAAAGGTATCCAAGTTGCAGCCAATGTCTTTGGCTTCGATGTCCGGCTACTGATGGCGCTGAAGCTGGTGCGGTACTTTTGCTGCTGCTGCTGCTGCTGCTAGCGAATCCTCTAAAAATTATTTATTAACATGGTAAAAATTCCGCAAACAGGTTAAAACGACCAATCAAAACAACAACAAAAACAACAACTGCAATGGTAACAACAACAACAACAACAAAAGCGGCCGCAGCCAAAGACCCAAAGTGCAGATAATATTAAAAGGCAGTCAGGCAGACAGACAGCCAAAGAGCCAAAGAGCCAAAGAGCCGAAGAGCCAAAGAGTCAGTCAGCCAAGTTGGAGTTGGGCCGACCGACTGGCAGACACATTTCGAAAAGGGCCAACATGAAATTCCATGGGAGTCATTGACTTTATTATTATTGGTTGGCTGGCTGGCTGGCTGGCTGGCTCTTTGGCTGCTTGACTTGGCTTGGCTTGGTTTGGTTTGGTTTGGTTTGCTTTGGCTCGCCTCGGCATCAACATCGGCAGCGGCATCGGCATCGGCTCTCGGCTTGACTTGACTTGGTTGGGTTGGTTGCTTGGTTAATTTTCTTGGGAAAGTTTTTGTTGAAAGTTGGGCGGCCTTTTTTCATTTATTTTTTATTTCTTTCATATTTTTGCAACTGAAGTAGTTGGCGAAACGAACATAAATACATGCTTATCATTAGTAGGTAGGACATATTGTCCTGAAATCTTTTAAAAAGTATATATCACTGTGTTACATTATCAATTATCTAAACCGATCTATCAGTTCAATATAATTGCAGCAAAACTTCGACAAAAATTAACTGAATTTTAAAAGCTATTTATTATTAATCCCGAGTATAATACCTAGTGTTAGCGAAGCTCATTATATCTGGTTTAAAAAATATTGCTTGGAATATCGGTTGGCTTTAACAAAGTGTAAAAGAAGGATCAAATTTAAGCTTAAAATCGTGCTTCTTACATTTGATGAAGGATTGTTAAAAGAGTCAAACGTTTGCTGCCTGGCCCTTTAACATCAGTTCATATTTCAGAACTATACAATCTTTAAAATAGGATCGTCTGTAATAGAATTCTATCATGTTGACAACTTCAAATTACATCGGACCAAGATCAGGCGTATTTGTCAAAGTTCCAAGCAATTAGCTATAAATTTTTCAAAACATGAAGGATTTTTCTAATTACATACCATAATAATCCTTGAAGGTTTAGCCAAAGTTTTTCCTACAGATCGTTTCGAACCATCTCCCCTTAAAATATCTCTCGCTCGATAGTTTCATACTAACATACAATCCGAATTCCATTCATTCCGATAACAAAAATAATAACTCAAACTTTCAAACAACATATCCGATGCACAAAATTAAGTGTTTTTTATACTCGATACCGAAGGTAAAGAGTATATTGGGTTTGTGCAATGTCCGTCATGGTGTCTGTCCGTCTGTCCGTCTGTCCGTCTGTCCGTCTGTATGTTCGCAACTTTTTTCCACACCCTTCAAGTTAGAGACTTCAAACTTTGCAAATCTGTTTATCTATGGCATAGTAAATTAAAGTGTCAAGATTGGAGTTCTACGATAACTAGGGGGCTGGCAAATCGATAAACTCGATAACGCAAAATCGATAGATCCAGCTATTTCGCAAGCCCTTACAGCTAGAACTACCAAATTTGGGGAGAAAATAGCTACTAACAATCCCCAGAAAACTGCATCAAAAATTTTGGAGCCACGCCCACCCATACCGCCCCCAGCCCCCCCGCAATTTAACACTAAAAATGCCCATATCTACTACAGTTTTTGAGCTAGACCCTCCAAATTTGGTACCAAGATAGGTGGTAACGATCTCGAACCCAATTCATTACAACTTTGGATGCCACGCCCATCTATACTGCCCTATCCGCCCTCAACCACCCCAACGCTTCGCTAAAAACGGTAGTGCGTGTATCTTCCATAGTGTTTGAGCTAGAGTCACAAAATTTGGTAGGTAGATAACTGGTTACGACCCCCCAAAAACTGCATCAAAGTTTTGGAGCCCCACCCACCCATTCCGCCCCCAGCCCCCCCGCAGTTGAAAAACAGAAATGCTTATATCTTTTACAGTTTTTGAGTTAGAGCCACCAAATTTTGTGCCAAAATAGGTGATTATAGTCCCAAAATAAATGCATAAAAACTTTGGATGCCACGCCAATCCATACTGACCAAGCTGCCCCAAACCGCCCCAATGCTTCACTAAAAACGGGAATGCGTGTATTTTCCAAAGCGTTAAGGCTAGAGTCACCAAAATTTGGTAGGAAGATAGCTAATAACAATCCCCAAAAAACTGCATTAAAGTTTTGGAGCCGCGCCCCCCCTGAACCCGAGCCCCCTGCATTTTGAAATCAAAAACGCCTATATTTTCCACATTTTTTGAGCTAGAGCCGCCAAATTTGGGGCCAAGATAGGTGATGAAGAAACCCAAAAAAAGTGGATGGCGCCCCCCACCCATACCGCCCCCAGCCCCCCTTCCACCATATTCTACTAACTTTGAGCTAGAGCCACCAAATTTGGTATGAGGATAGCAATTAACATCATAAACAGATCTGCAGAAAAACTTTGGACGCCACGCCCCCCCCATACCAGCCCCCAGCACCCAGCCCACCTTCTACCAAATTCTACTAACTTTGAGCTAGAGTCACCAAATTCGGTTTGAGAATAGCTATTGACATCATAAATAGATCTGCAGCAAAAGTTTGGATGCCACGCCCCCCCTTACCAACCCCATCCCCCCTTCCCACAAATTTTACTATTTTTGAGCTAGAGTCACCAAATTTGGTATGAGGATTAGCAATTGACATCATACACAGATCTTCAGCTAAAATTTTGATGCGAAGCCCCCCCCCCCCATACCTCCCCAAGCCTACCATCCACCATATTCTTCTAACTTTGAGCTAGAATCACCAAATTTGGAAGGAAGATAGATTTTTGGCATCCCCATCTGCACCAGACAATCTTTGAGGCAGCATACACCCCTGCAGCAGCATACACCCCTGCCGTATCCACACACCATTGCAATCAGCTCTCTCTTTTAATCTGTTTTACTACTGGTATCGAGTATACCGCAGTCGGGTGCGTCCGACTGCAACGTTTCTACTTGTTTTATGATTGTTTTTTTCGCAAATTCCATTCATACTTTTTGCCATTTCTTGGTATCGCGCTGATTTGGCCCAAATAAATAATGCAGCATTGCTTGGTCCTACCAAATGACTGACAACAGACAGAAACAGCAACAACAACATTCTGCGGCTGGTATGTTAGGAATTTAGCAGAGTATTGGGGCCCTCGCCCTTCCATAGAAATCCGAACCTAACCAGGCTGAGGCAAATTGATACTTTATTTATAGCGAAAACGAACCAAATTGGCAAATACAAAAACTGCTGCGAACTGGGCGCAGCCCATAAGATTAAATAAGCAGAAATTTTGAGTTTTGTACATCTTTCTTTTTTGTTGTTTTCTTCTTTCTTTTCTTGTTTTGTTTTTTTTTTTTTGTTTTTTGTTTTGTGGGCGCGCGAGTCAACATAAAATCAACGGACGCCGTTCAAAAGCGATGCGATTCCGTTTCCTTTCCCGTTCCGAATCCCCGCGTGAAGTTTAAAATGCACACAACAAAGCACTGTGTGTGTGTGTGTGTGCAGTACTTTTGGTCCATTGGGCTTGCGCTGCTTGTTGTTGGTAGATGAAGCTGGAGCTGGCAGTTAAAGGATGGAGTTAAAGCTGAAGCTGCTTTGGGTATGAATGAATTTATGCTTTTGTTATTTTTTATGTGTGTTTTTCGCTGGAATTTCGTTGAATACCTTATACGGTATATGTATGTATGTTTGTATATGTGTGTGTGTGTGTATTTCTTATGTAGTTGTTGTTCTTGCTGTTATTTATTTGCTGCCCCAGCAATAAGAGGGTACAAATTAGGCTGTGCGCTACTTTCATTGCCAATTTTATTCAACAACCACACCGAATGCTGATACTCTTTTCTAAATCAACAAATGTTTATTTAGCATGTATTAAAAGTTCACACCGATTGCAAATCAACATTTTTATGCATTTGTTGCCAGTCCGACAGCAACTTGAAGCAGGTAGATCAAAAGTTTTGTTTGGTAGGTCAAAACGGCAGATACGTGCAGTTGCTGCTGTTGTTGTTGTTTCTGACTGATTGTTATTGCTTCCCACGAACATTAATAAAACTGACACGTCTTCGCATATGCGAAGTTGCTTATTCACATATTTTGCGAAAAAAATAAAGAACCAAAAAATAATTGCCAAATGTTGTTGCGTCGACCTCGAAATGCCAATGGCGCCAAATTGACCGTTGTAGACAACAAGCAAAAAACTGCTTTTAAATACATTTTTAAACGCGCGCCTTTAGCAACGGTTCGTGTCTTAGCTTTATGAAAAAAAAACTTTATGTTGGCAATGTCGTACTGCAGTGCTGCCAGCTATTAAAATGCCGCTTAGTCTGGCAACGCAGCACAACACTGACGCGCGCATTTAAAACAGCAACACAACTGATAAGAATGCGTTTGTATGTTTTTTTTATCAACCTACTTGTAATACAAATCAATAGAGTTGACAAGAGATAAGCTAAGCTGTCATCAATGAGTTGCTTGCCGAAACACACACACTCACAAAATAGATTTTAAAAAATCTGTGGCTGATAACAAGAACAACAACCGAAGCGGCCGTATCAGTAGCAGCAGCAGCAGCGACAGCGGTCAAACAAAACAATTATGGTCTCAATTTACGTAGTACGTGAACTGAACTCAGCCGCAACGCAACCTATTAATTAGGAGAGAGAATTTTTAACCCATAACCAACCAGCAAAAATGCGCAGCTTGAAACGTTTTCGTTTGATTACCTTTGATGTTACCAATACGCTGCTGCAGTTTCGCACCAGTCCTGGCAAGCAATATGGTGAGATCGGAGCACTCTTTGGTGCACGCTGTGACAACAATGAATTGGCCAAAAACTACAAGGCCAACTGGTGTGTTGAGAGTAATATATATATTTTGTAGCCATTGTTTCTAACTAAAGTATTTAATTTGTGCAGGTACAAGATGAACCGGGATTATCCGAATTTTGGTCGAGAATCGCAGCCGCGACTTGAGTGGCCACTCTGGTGGCGTCAGCTGATAGCAGGTAAATAATTGATGCAGTTCAAAGATCAATTTGATCATTGATATGTCTTCTCTCTCAGGCACTTTTGCGGATAGCGGCGCACCCATTCCTTCAGAGAAATTGGAGAACTTCTCGAATCATTTGCTGGAACTTTACAAAAGCTCCATCTGCTGGCAACCGTGCAATGGAAGCGTTGAGCTCCTAAAGCACCTACACCAACATGCGCAGGCAAATAAAGATCAATTCAAAGTGGGTGTAATAGCCAACTTTGATCCGCGTTTACAAGCGTTGCTGCGCAACACAAAGCTTGATCAGTACTTGGACTTTGCGCTTACCTCGTATATGGCCAAGGCCGAAAAGCCGCTGGCGGCTATCTACGAATGTGCCATGTCAGAATCGCGTCTTTCGAATCTGAAGCCACAAGAGTGTCTGCATATAGGAGATGGACCGACAACGGATTATTTTGGGGCCAAAGGGGCGGGATGGCATGCCGCATTGGTGCATGAAAAGAGCTATTCGTATTTGGTGAAAAAGTACGGCGTAGACATCAATAGAAATCATGTATTTCCCAGCCTTTATGACTTTCAAAAGAAGTTGACGGACGATACTGTCGTCTGGTAGAGAGATTGCAATAAAATCAATTACTAAAAATACACATTTATTTGTAATGAAATGAACTATTTTTCAGACTTAGCCAGGAATATGTTGCCTAGTGGATTTTGTGGCTTTAGACTTTCCGGGTCGTATTGCGGTCCAATAGCCCACAATGATTCCAAATCGTAAACCTCGCGCGCTTTGGGTGAGAATATGTGTAGGGCAATGTTACCTGGAAGATTCAATTTAATAATATTATTATAAAGAAAGCATTCATTTCTAGTATCGATAAACGAATACTAACCTAAATCCATGGCCATCCAGTCACGGCTTTTTTCGCCCTCGATGCGCGGCAGCAGATCCCCTTTAGATCGCTTGATTTTAAACATGCGTCTGACAAATTCAGCCGTTGCAAGCATATGACGATAGCTGCGTGCACTACAAACGACCAAGTGATCCACATACTTCAACTCTTCGGGTACATAGCTCACAAAGATGTCGTCAACGTTCTCCTTGCGCAACAGCTCCACCAGATCCTCAACATCGAAAACGCCACGAATGCCTCCTGCAAAAAATAAAGAAAAATTTAATAAACAATATAGACATACGGAAGGCACTTACTCCTCAAATTGAGACCGAAGTACTGATCCTGTTCAGCTTCAAGTGGCTGCTCACTTTCCTGGTAGCGTGCCTCTTCCACATCGAAGATTTCCGTTGCCTCCTCATCACGGAATACTTTATATTTATTTTGTACGCCGCCAGCGACAAATGAGTGATTCGCTGTCTCTTTTTGTTGCTTGGCATCGGGTTTGTCTACCGCCGGCTCTGGCTTAGTAAATTCGTGATGAAAACCACGTAAAATAGGCACGCTTAGGCGCTGATCGCGTATTAAGCGAAAAATTCGCGTTCTCAGCATACTAATATCAACTTAATTATTACGCGACTAAAACAGCTGTTTGTGTTCGGGAATGCCAACTTGTTGTTATCATTTTGCCAGTGTGACCGTTGACTTTCGACACTTGCTCGATTTGTTTCGAGCGATAACCACTGTTGCTCGTAATCGAAACATCAATTACTGCTAATTTTGCGGAAAGAAAAAGGCGAAAGAGAAAAACATTACTAATCAAAGCTAAACGCACGCATTCGCTGTTTTAACGCAATTCCAGTGAATAATGCGGCAAATGTTGTGCGCTTGTACTTAGTTATTTTTATAAATAATTCAATTGCCGCCAAACACACGCGCTAGCGTGTAAGCAACAGACAACATAGAACAAACTGTCGCCGTAGTAGTCAAATTTTCTTACGCACTATTTACTCGGTTTAGTCGTGTGTCGGTGTCGGTGTGTCGAAACAAATTCGCAAACGAAAGGAAAGCAGCCAGCGTTAACAAGTAAATCCAAATTCTAAAACAAAAATTATAAATAACTAGCAGGAGACAATCAACTTATTATAATGAGTGAGAACCAAGCAACAACACCGACAAGGGACAACACGCCAGCCAGGCTGAAAATCGAACAGGAATATAATGACAAAAAATCTGGATCGGGTTGGAATCGGTACTACAAGGTAAGTGTAACATAACTTACCACAATGTACACTCAAAAGAAGAACAGCTACAGGCAAGAAGCAGAGCACGAGCACTCAACAACACATGCATATGTACATACACGCAGTCACAGACACTCGGGCACACATACAATTTTATTCCTTTTTGATTCGATTTCCACGAAAATGTGATGAGTGCGCAAAAGGCTTCTGCAGATGCCAATGCCTTTAACACCACAACTACAAATGTTTGTGTATGTGTCAGTATGTTGTTGTGTCTGTGTAGGCACGCCGCTCACGGTCAGCCCCACTGCGCTATTATTATTATTGTTGTTGTTATTGTTGCTGTCTTTTGAGCGTGCGCCTGTGTTTGTAGCTTTTGGTGTCGGAGTTGGTCAGCAGCAGCCCAACTCCGGTCTTTAGCTTTAGTTTGTGGCGCTCGCGCAACGCTTGCCCGAAAATTTAACAGGCACATTCTCTCAAACACACACATTGACAGACAGTCAGACTCACTCGCTCACTCACTTACAAAAACATACACACACCCAAACGTTAACGCTCACCTGCTGCATTTTGCATGCGCTCTTTCTTGTTGCTCTCGGATGCTGGTGTTGTTGCCTCTTCTTCTGCGTCTTCTCTTTCCTTTCAAATTGCAATTCGCTCAAATTCTGTTTACTGTGGCCATTTTCTTGCACCTCGTTGTCCGAACAAGTATGCACTCAAGCGAGGTGCTAATGATTAGCATTCCCAAAAAAAATTGTTTCCACGTTTATTTTGATTATTATTGATTAAAACGGCGTACGCTCCGCTCAAGCATTTGGAGTTCTTCGAATTTGTTGTCGGATGCTCATATAGTTCTTCGAAACACATACATAAATACAAGCATATTTGTGTGTCTCAATGTTTTGAATATCATTGGTTTTGTTTTATTTGCAAAAGATTTCTTAAGTTGTTATGTACATATGTTATAGTTGTAAGAGAAAATGCATTAACTGGAATTGGACATAACGATAAGCTTTCGTTATATAAAAATTGTACGACCTTAAGTGCAAGTAGACTCCGCAGACAACAAATTCACACACACAAACACATACATAAAAGTACATAAACAATTTTTGCGCTTGGCACAAAGGGCATGCGTTTGAGTTTGGGTTTCTTTTTGCCTCCCGTTCGTTTGTGCCAGAGCTGAGGTTTTTGCTTTATGGCCAGTTCCGGCGAAATGTGTCTTCTTCAGCTGTTGCCCGCTTCGTCGACGTTGTCTTCGTTGCCACTCACTTGAATTTGGATTTCACGGAATTGAACTTCGCAGTTAGGATGACATTGCTTGCGTATATCTGTGTATCTCACTCTCTCGTATCTTTTTCTCTCTGTGTGTCGAATATTTTTGTAATGAACTCAATTTTGTTGTTTTTGCCCTGCCCTTTGTGCGTGTGTCTGTCCGTTGGGTGCCTTTGTGTGCGCTGTGCGAGGATAATCTAACTTTCCAGCTAACTTGGTAAAAGCCAAGCTTGATGAAATACAAATTGTTTTTCGCTTGAAAGCACCTCCTTTGTAGCACTGCATATTTCCAATGAATTGTGCTGCTTCACCTCTCCACCATCCCCTCCCCAACAAAATTCACCATAGTGATAATAATAATAATAACAGCAAAGAAAAGAAAGAAAAAAAAACATTTTAAATTGTTATGCTTTATGCGCACTTACCATACATAAAAATCGTTTGGCATTACCGTTTTGTGGGACAGCCCTTTTGCTGTGCTTTTCACCTGTGTTTCTTCGCATTCTGACGGCAGCAGCAACATCAACAACATAATACATATGTATATGTATAATGCATAGTCATGATGGCCACATTCTGATATGATGCAATTAATGCAGCAGCATGCAATTTGTAAACGTTGAAAACTTATTTCTATGCTAGTATTTAGTTGCATTAGATGTTGAAATATGAGAAACTGCAAGTTTATAATATCTTTCAGACCAATGCGCTTGCTTCTTTTCTTAAGCTCAGTTAGACATGCTCTATTAAATCATGCCTCAATTTTCTTGTTGCAACCAAGTAAAGTATTTCACAACTGCTGCTCATAAGCAATGTGAATTAATACAAGGCGTCAAAGGATAACCTAAAAAAATAAATTTTTTTTTATATTAACGGTATTTTCATCGCTGTACATTTAATTAAGCCTACAACTACAACTTGAATTGATGCTCATCGCATTTTATTTTGGCCTATACACGTGTGTACATATGTTGCTTTATCTTGCCAATTATTTTCGTCTCTCTCGCGTTATCGGGCATTGTTCTTTTCAATAAAAGTTTCATAACAGTCGCCAGCCTCAATTAAAGCCGCGTATCGGGGAGTGGTTTGACGACTTAAAACTGATTCACCTACTTAATGACGAACAACTGACAATTGACAACTGATTTTTCGCACTGCAATCAAAAACTGCGTCGCATACAATTCAACAAAAATAAAAGCACTCAAATCACTGTAGCGTTAGTCACAATGCAAACTGTAAACTTCAAATATCTTACCCGAATACCACTTCTCCCCTTGTTCATTGTTGAACACGAATTCAAAGACACAGACAAGTGTCCAAGTGGTTGGTTAGGCAATTGCCTAGAATTAAGGATCGCTTAGGGAGCAGCAGCAAACGACATTGAACTTCTTGATTGAGTCTGATTTGATGTATGAACTTTAAGTGCTTAGTGTATAGCGTTTACAGCTTTTACAACTGATAGCTATAGTCAAAGATAATACCGTTTGCACTACATGTATTAACATGTTAAGCGCACATTTTCAACAATTAGTCATGCTAACGTGGCTCGAAGCGTCGCTTGGCAAAGATAACAAAACAACATCAGCCAACATCAGCGACACTATCGCAAGTCTTTGAGGCGGCAACCCCAGAAAGCTATCATAGAATGCGGGCTGCGTGTGTGAATCACCCAGAAATTGTATACTTTATTTTAAATTATAACCGACCCACTTATCGTTAATTGTTTAATTCATTATTTGCAGGAACTATGTGAAATTTGCGAACGCGAGGCTAAAGAGAAACAGTTTACTACGCTGGAATCGGAGCGTTCACAGAATCGGGGACTAAACCGTTACAGGGATGTAAACCCCTATGATCATTCGCGTATTGTACTGAAGCGCAGCAGCGTTGACTACATCAATGCTAACCTAGTTAAAGTGTGTTCAAATTTATAAGCAACCAAATAAGAGTTAATTAATATAGTTAAACCTTTTTAATAGCTGGAACGTGCCGGGCGGCAGTATATACTGACACAGGGTCCGCTGCGGGATACAGTGGGTCACTTCTGGCTAATGGTCTGGGAGCAGAACTCATGTGCGGTTCTTATGCTCAACAAGCTGATGGAAAAAAAACATGTTAAATGCCATCAGTATTGGCCCGATCAGCTAGGACCCAAGCAAGCGCTCAATCTGCAGGATGTTGGCTTATCTGTAGAGTTGGTTTGCTGCGAAAATTATCAGAATTTTGTGCGACGGTGGTTCAAGTATGTATAGACTCAAAATATTAACATAAAAATTCAATAACCACCCCCCCGAACCGTTTTCTTTTTAACACACAGATTAACTGATCTCGGAACGAATATAAGCCGTGAGGTTATGCAATTCCATTATACAACTTGGCCAGACTTTGGCATACCCAGCTCGCCAGATACGTTTTTGAAATTCTTGCAGCAGGTGCGCGACTCGGGCGCTCTTGAGGATGATGTGGGCCCTGCCGTTGTACATTGCAGCGCTGGCATTGGTCGCTCTGGCACATTTTGCCTGGTCGACTGCTGTCTAGTGTTAATAGACAAGTATGGCGAGTGCAACGTTTCGGACGTGTTGCGTGAGCTGCGAAGCTATCGTCTGGGCCTCATACAGACGGCCGATCAACTGGACTTTTCATATCAAGCAATCATCGAGGGCATCAAGAAACTGAACGATCCAGTACGTATTTTGACAAGCAGATAATGTTAGGAGTGTTATGAGTCTAAATTATTTGTTATATTGTGCATAAGAATTTGTTAACTCCTCATTAAACTTAACTCTTTAAACGTCAACAATTGTGTGAGTGTCCTATACACACTTAAATGAGAAATAACTTGACCATAACCATAACTTTGCTATTTGGCTGCCATAAACAAATGTTTTTTATTTGCAGAACTTCCTGGATGCCGAGGAGCCAATCATAAGCAATGACACTGATGCACACACACAGGACGAGCAACCACCACCATTGCCGCCACGATCGCATTCTCTTAACTTGCCACTGGCGCCCATAACAGGCGGTGTGCTCTCCTTGGATATGAGAGCCGCGCAGGCAAATGGTGACAGTCTGATCGTTGGCGAGGGCGATGGCATAACTGACAAGCCAGCGCTAAGTAGCAAGGATGCGCTCAATAACATAATTTTCAATCAGCATGAAATCATAAATGCCGAAGCAGCAGACAGTCTGCTTAACAATCCTCCACTGCCGCCGCTGCCAAAGTTACCGCAGCATAGTGAGCTTGAATCGGAAAGCGACGACGATGAAGACTATGAGGATAATGATGATGATGAAGACGAGGAATATGAAAACATAAGTGAACACAATCAAGAGGCAGCCAATGGCAATGTCACAATTCTACAGCCAAACGAAGATGATGTCAATGCCAACAGTGAGAAGCCAACAGCAGTGGCTCAGCCCAAGGCCAACGGCATTGATTTGACAGCGAGGTATGTAATGCAAATATTTATATATTTACGAATACTAAATATGTATCCATAATGTTACAGTACCGGAGATGAGATAAAGCGGCGAAAACGCAACGAATACCAGGCAACGCTGGAGCAGAAAGTGAATGAAATTAAACGTAAAAAGCGGGAGAACGATGATAATCAGCAGTCGGCAAAAAAACGAAGGTCATTACTCACATATATTGCTGCTGGTGTTGTAGTAGGCGTCATCGCCGCCTATGCGTACACGAAGCTAGGTTAAGTACTTGCCCTATTAAGCCAGAAAGTTAGCCAGTTAATGTTAGCAATTATCAGCATGAAGTAGCAGCAGCGTGACAATGATCCCCATTTCTAAGCGTATGTATGTATCTAGTTTGTGTTTGTATGTAGGTCTTATCGAGCTAACATCAAATGTCAGCACGACACAAATACTTGCACCCACACCCCCCCACACAACAAAACACATGCAAACAAAAACACACGGAAAACGAATTGGACAGCGAATAATGCAAATAAAAGGCGCATTCGTTCAAACGATAATGACAATGCATATTAGGGAATTTTTTTTATATAAAAGCAAAAATACAAAAAAAAAAAACAAAATTAAAACTAAACAAAACGAAAACTTCATACATTTAACTTTAGGAGTTCGGTGTTGCATTAAACCGAACAAAAGTATATTCTTGCGCAATAGACTGACATTTTAGAACAAATTTATCTTGAAAACGCTATAAAAAAAAAAAAAAAACAAATGCTAAAAAAAACAAACAACAAAAAGTGCAAAAGTGCAAGAAAACCTACCTTAAAATATCAACTTGTAATATCCATATGGAAATGTACAATATTTTATTTATTTGATATGAAATAAAACGTTGCAATCTAAAATATTAAATATGTTTGTTGTGCACATGACCACGCTCACGCTTCACTTGTTGTTAATCACTTAAACATTTTGAATTTGTGAGCATAATGTGCATACATAAACATATGTAAACGTACCACAAATGTTATGTTTATTATAAAGATGAAACACTTGTTTAACATATTTAACGAAAAACAAACGGCAAAGAGTGCATTGATGTGCCAAAAATCGAAAGAAATTAATCGAAACCAAAATCCAAGAACCTTTTCAATTATTGGCCTATTTATTTGCCCGCTATTTGTAATTTTAAAATTTATAAGAATATAATTGAACTTAGAAACTTAGCACACTGAAATTGCAGGCGCCGATTTAAGCAATAAACGCAAAAATATACATAAATATATATTGCACAAAACTAATATAACGATAATGGAAAACTATGATACGAGCGAAACCATTTTTGTATTCTAACATAATGAAATTAAATGTATGTTAACCTAAAGCAGATAAGATGATTAATAGAATGAGTTAAACTATATAATGGTTTTTAGTAGTAAGTGTATTCCCTAGACTATACTATCTGCCCCTTAACTTAGCAATATATACGAGTAGATGCATGAATACTTATGTAGGTGTAGCGCAAGAGAAGGACGCAAGTAAAAGTGGAAATTATTTTTTATATGTGTAATCCACAAATTTAACAACTTAAACTAACCTAACTACCACCACCCACGATGCTGATGAAGATTTATATAAAATACTTACATATATATACATATTTATATAACATATATATATATATAAATATATATTTAAAAAGTAACACATGAACAATACCTATAGTAATGCCTAGTTAACTGAACATTGGCTAAGTTCACCTACACGAAGCAAACAAACACAAACAAACAAACGTAATCCATATATATTATAAATATTTGCCTAAATAGATGAGTTAAGAGACAAGAACGAAAGTATTCAAATAAAGCTACATTTAAGATACAAAGCAAAGCCTTTTAGCTGACGTTTCACTTTATTAAACGTTATGATTTCTATGTTCTTATTTGTTTGCAGACGTCCAAAACGCCACATAGTGCCCAAGAAAAAGTAACTGCCCGCAAACTGCCAACAATCCAATCGACGGAAACGAACGCGATGAACATATCATTTCACACACACATGTAGCAACTAATTTAAATATAAATAAATCATTTTAAATGACTTTTCGCACTCACAGACATATGGGAACATTGATTTTTCACGCCAGTGGTGAAATCCATGCATTTTAAATTTATAAAAAACGTAACGTTTTCGTAACATTTTACGTAAGGCGATGACTATCGATACATTTAATGTTATCGTGGCTTTGCGATAAGTCTGCACATATACTCAATACCCTCACATCAAAAGTACTCATTCGACGACTTTGTTTTCGTTCAACGAAGATAAATAAATTTACCTTTGATCATATTTTAAGCTGCAGGTGTATATATTAAATCGAGTTAAAATTAAATTATAACAATGCCTGCCATAGAAGAGGCACAAATTAACAAATATCTAACGAAGGTACGATGAGTCATAGCTTTGTGGCCATTTCCATCCTTTTGCCTGTCACGCAATAGAAATCGTTTGTAATACATTTAATAATACCTATAACTGATTGCAGTATAAAAATATTGCGGCCACAAGAAAAGATGTTGTCGATGTTATAACCTCGTACCGGAGTCTGACATACGATCTGCAAAAGTTTGGTAAGAGGCTGCATCTTCATTTGTAAATTGTACAAAAATAATAAACAACAATTTATGTTGTTTTAGTTTTCAACGATGGCAGCTCGAAAGATCTGTTTATATTGCACGGTACCATACCGGTGGTCTACAAAAGTAAGTTTCTCATTTTTTTATAAGTGTAGTAAAATGTTAATAATACATGGATTTAACAGATAGTACATACTACATTCCCATATGCATATGGCTGATGGACACCCATCCTCAGAATGCTCCAATGTGCTTTGTGAAACCAACGACAACAATGCAGATCAAAGTGTCCATGTATGTGGACCACAATGGCAAAGTGTACTTGCCCTATTTACACGAATGGCAGCCGCAAAGCTCCGATCTGCTATCGCTTATACAAGTGATGATTGTGACATTCGGTGATCATCCGCCCGTTTACTCAAAGCCTAAGGAACAACAAGTTGCTGCGCCATATCCGGCAAACTGTAATGTCTAACAAGTAGTTATTTCAAATTCACAATCGCATTAACACGTACTTATTTAACCACCAGCTTACATGCCACAACCAGGCGGTGCAGGTGCGTCCAACCAGTATTTACCTTACCCGAGTGCAACTGGTGCTAGTGGTGGCAATTTTCCGCCGTATCCCACTGGCGGCAACTTTATGCCATATCCACCGAGCGGTGCCGGACCGGCAGGCAATTCTGCTGGCTATCCGCCCTACATGAATTATCCACAGCCGGGTGGCTATCCGGGCAACACCGGATATGTAAGTTTTAGTAATATAAGATGCGTTACACACATTATATTTGTAACTTTAAGAACGCTGCTGCACAATCAAATCCTGGCTCGACGGGAACAATTACGGAGGAGCACATCAAAGCATCCCTTATCAGCGCCGTTGAGGACAAACTAAGAAGACGCATCCAGGAAAAGGTAAATCAGTATCAGGCTGAAATCGAAACGTTAAATCGTACGAAGCAGGAGTTAATGGAAGGTAGTGCCAAGATTGACGCCATTGTCGCTCGTCTGGAACGCGATGAAGTCGATCTGCAGAAAAACATTATCGTATTGAAGGAAAAGGAGCAGGAGTTAAAGTCAAGTCTTGATACCCTTGAAAGTGCAGAAGCCATTGACCCTGATGAGGCCGTAACAACAACAGCACCTTTATACAGACAGTTAGTTTCTTCACGCTTCAAGGTTTGCTTTTTTAAATGTAAATTCTTTTAGATTACTCAATGCTTACGCCGATGAAGCCGCCACAGAGGATGCCATCTATTACTTGGGAGAGGGTTTGCGTGGCGGTGTCATTGATTTAGAGGCTTTCTTGAAGCACGTCCGCACACTCTCACGCAAACAGTTCATATTGCGTGCAACAATGCAAAAGTGCAGACAGAAGGCAGGACTAGCGGGCTAGTGAACATGTTATTAAACCCCTATTTGCTACTATTTCAAGTGCAGCTAATATTCAAACTGCACACAAATTGATATATGTTAACATAATATATGTAACCGGTACTGCTTTAAGTTGAAATTGAATATTTGAAATTATAAATTTATATTAATAAATCCGAACGTACGATCACACGCCTATAAATTATTTGTTTTTATTCATGTATAAATCTCTTAAAACGGAATGATTGTATTTGCATTGATTTTCATACGTAAATACCAACGGTAAGCAATAGAAATAGAATGCCGAATCCAAGGAATATCGAGGCGCACAGACTGATCAGCAGCTCCTTAATCAATGTACTCTCCTTTGTGGTTTTTCGCGACACAACAAATACGAAGAACCAGGCTGTAAAGAATGTTCCAATAACGAGCAGAACAGTGGATAGGTGTGGAAAGACCGCTGGATTGATCGGCGAAACATAGCGTTGCATGTGCTCCATGCTACAATAACAAATGCTATTAGTTTTAAAATAAACTGATATTTACTTTGTTTAACTTACATTGAATTGTTATTTTCGGCTTTTGTTAATTTCCTGTACTTGTACGTGGCCGGCCTGGAAGCAGTTAGAGTTGCCTTTTAATTTATCGACATTTGCAGCACTGTCAGTTTAATCGATTGCCAATGTTATAGACATGAACAACAATTCTTTCATTTCTCATTTCTAGTCAAAACGTGGTACTGTTGATAAACGAAAGTAAAAGAAATCAAAATATTAAATAACAAAATATAAGCTTTTTAATGTGAAAAAAATATATTGCAAAGCCAAATTTAACAAAGATTGGCACGATGAGCGATGTAAGAAACAGCAAATGACAAGCAATATTGCTAGCTGCATAATCAAAAAAATTTTCATTGTTCTTAGATTGATGAAATGGATAGTGAGCAACTGAATGATCTCGAATCAATTCTTTATGCATCCATACATTACAATGATACAACTACCGAACGGCAGCAACAGGCACGGGACATGGATGTGGATGCCCAAAACATGCCACCGCCGCCACAACAGCACCAAGAGCAACAGCAACAACAAAAACAACTGCGTTTTGTTAGCGACAAGCGCATTATCAACAATGCGACAAGCAAACCTCGCTATTGGGCTGAAGACAAATCTGCAGTTGCATCAGATAATGATGCCTTAAAAGCAAAGACAAGCACATTAGCTGAATGTAAGTTTGATAAATTTTTTTTTCTTACATGAAAAAAAATGTATGTATTGAGTGACGGATTGGTTATCAACGCGCAGCTCCAAAATATGTTAGGTCGCTCGATTTTTTTTCCCGAACCGAGCCCGAACTCTATTTCATAGCTCTGCATACATAAATTAATCAATACGTGCCACCCATTTCGGGTAAATTCACCCTACCGATGGGCAATTGAGAACAATTTCAAATTTTAGGAGCATAAACATGACCTGGCCAAAGTTTTGGGTGGCAACAGCTTATAATTGTGTATTAAATAGGTCATGTCCAAGACAAGTTGAGAGAGTTTGATTGTAAATCAACAAGTACTCTTTGAGTTGCGCATAATTTTTTGATAGCATTAGCATTTACATTCAAAATTACAAATAAAATTGTTTGGCTAGCAGCAGCATGACCCAACACATGGTGCTTCGTTTGATAATGGCCATTTGGTGTGCCATTTTCAGTCGGCTAATCAAAGGAAATTACACCATTATTGTGCTTATTACGCTTCAGCTGCTTGCCATTCTAATGTGGATGGACTTTTCCCAAGCCTATTATGGCTACGACCTGCTCTTTTGGGTGGAGGAAATTCGTTGCAACCCGGTCAAGTACTCTATGTCATTTACAGTCCTGTTCATGTCCGTGCATATTTTGATGTCGTGTGCTACGGTCACGATTTACTCAACGCTTAACCGACGCAACACGAACCGATTCAATAAGCCTCGGGCATTCTTTGAGGAGCGCTACAGACGTTTTGTTGTCATGCGTCTGGTGCAGCAATTGGAGAGCGCGTTGCAAATGCAAAAACAGTATACAGAATTGGGCCAGCAAAACCAGCAAGACTTGGAAATGCTTGAGAATTTGCATACATCCCGACAGCAGATCCATCAAGCTGTCAACGATTTTCGCAGCTCAGTGGCTGTACTGCTGTGGCCCAACCGTGCTGATATACAAATGGATGCGTATATTCTATACCATGTCGATGAGTCGCAACTGAACGAGTTAACAAGCCAGGGCTATTTCTTAAACAAATTACTTACCAGAGATATTCGAAATGAGCATTTGAAACGTTTGCTCAATCCACCTGGATATTGAAATGTACATTAAAAAAATGAAAACGTTTGCCCTTCTGCATATCTTAAATCTTATAATTAAAATAGCATTTTGCGTTGCTTTACAAATTATCATATATGTCGATTTAACCTATATTCTTACATACTTCATATTAGCGTCAACAACGGAGATGCCAAAGAAAGCTCCAACCACGGTGCAGGACAAGCCATTACAACCTGTCACCGTTGATGTTGTTGCCTCGCCAAAGAACAAACGTCCAGATGCCAACTGTCCCAAGAAACTGACCTCAACTTTACAGCAAAAGGAGCCAAAAGCTCTCAATCCAGTCCAGCAGCTACTACAGCAACAACAAAAGATGCGTCAACAGCAGAAAATGCGTCTATCGCAGAAAAAGCCACCGCTCCAAAAACTGCAAAACACACCGAAACCAGAGCAAACCGTCAAACCAAATAACGATGATGAACCAGAACGTTTTGATCAACGGCTGCTGGTGGCAATACCATCAAATTGTCCAGTATCCAAACGTGAGCCATTGCATCGTGGAGTCGCACCCTTTGCTAAGGCCAATCGCAAACTGGAGCAGTTTCAGCGACTTGCCGCTAAGAGACAAAAGTCCTTGCGTGTGCAGGCAAATAAGAAGCTAAACCAAAACAAAGGTCAGCCAATTGAGCTGATTAGCTTGGTGGACAGCGATCAATCGGATATAGATGACGTTATCATTGTGCCGCTGCCCCCAGTGCCTATTATAGAGGTTGACGCAAGTGATGAGGACCAAGCACCGTCAAATATAGAAGAGAATGCCATGGATGCCGCGGATGTGAGCATGAACGGCGATGGCCCAACGATTCAGATGACTGTGATGCACTCAGTCATGCATTCCCCTTGCAGTTCAGTGCTATCCAGCGATGATTTTATTGTGCAAAAGGACACGAGCCGCTTGATTGCCGATCGTGCACGTGCTACAGACGAGGATCTTTTAGTTTTGACAGAGAATGCCATCCGTGACGCCGCCGATGTAGATTGTCAGGTGGAGACGGAACCGGAAGTAGATACTTCATCTGAGTACGAATTCGTGCCACCATCCCGACTAGAAGAGATCAAGCAAAACTATCGCGTTGACGAGCAACAATTCCGTGCTCTTGATGTCTACGAAAGCGAATCAGATCTCACCGAAGGCGGAATTTACTGCAAAGCTAAGCAGAAGGTCGCGCCAACAATAATACGTAACATAGATTCCGACTCGGTATCTTCGGATGTTGAGCTGGTGGTGGCGGCCAATGTCAACAAAACAAAACGTTTACGCAAGCGACGCGCCTCGAGCACCAACCAAAGCCAATCTGATCCCAACAACGAGGTCGGAAAAGACAAGAGCGACGAAACAGATTCGGATGATGGTGGCGTGCATTCAACGGGTGTGCCGGGCATATCTCGTGGTCTGGCTTTAGAACGATGTAAGCGAAAGATACGACGCATAAGTCAGAGGCGCAGCTCGGAAAGCGCCTTGCAGGCGTTGCCACGCAAATTGCCTGATAATAACGATGCAAGCTCGGATTCGGCTAATGAGGAATCGCTGCCTACAGCACGTCAAATTGCTGAGCGTCTTTTGATGCAGAAGCAAAAGAACGAAAAGAAACAGCTGCTGGAAAAAGAACAGGAACAGGCTATGGATAGCGTTGGCTCCGATGCCAACACTGATGATGAGGCGGAGATGAATAATGTATCGAAGCAAATGAGTGAAGTATTTGAGCGCATCGATCAAAACACCAGACTAAGCCAAGCCGCACAGATTATGCCGGGCAACATACAGCAGATGAAAGTAACTAACACAGTTTCAGATCTGGAGCAAGTATCAGATGAAGAACTAGAGGCTGATGTAGAGACAGATGCCAATGAAACTGAAGCTGGGCTACAATCTGAACCAGAGGATTCAGTGGTGCAAGTAGATCACAACATGTCCGAACTTCGGGAGCCGTTCAGGGGCGGTGATTTGGTTGGCTGGAATGAGGAAATGTGCCGCTTCTACAATGACAGCTGGACTGGCGAACATTTTAACTTGCACAAGACTCAAAGGGCTATGTCAGGTAAGCATATATCCTTTCCAATTCAATAGATATTATTTATTATTCTTCTTTTGCCCTTTCCAGGCTTACGCAGCGATTGGCGCATCATGAATGCGGATCGTTTTCCGGCAGCACGTAAACGTTCAAATCTAAAGTGCACCAATTGCTTTGAAATGGGTCACATGCGCCACAAATGTCCTCGTCCACGCAAGCCTGTCGTTTGCTTCACATGCGGCATGCCAGGTCACGCTGAGCCACGTTGTCCAAATGCCATTTGTTTGGGGGTGAGTTATATATTTTCAAAGTGTTTATAAGCTGACTAAATCAATTTTTTTCCAGTGTGGCGCTAAGCAACCACTCTATGTTCAGAAGTGCAACAAATGCTCGTTTCTCACCCGCATGATCTGTCAGCTCTGCAAGATGCGTGGCCACAGCACCGATATGTGCCCTGACAAGTGGCGTCGCTATCACTCCACGGTAAGCTAACGACTGACAAATTTTAGAAGTAATAACTTATAAAACAATTTTTAAATCTCTTGTCCACAGACCCGGTCGAATGTGGAGCTGGAAAGCAGAGTTCAATATCGACAGAAAAACTGTAGCTATTGCGCTGCACGTGGTCATCTGTTCGAGGATTGTCGTCAGCGCATTGGCGAATATCGCAATACAAACTATACCCAGCGCATTATATCGCATCAGAAGGTGTATAAAGATCGCGACGGTCCCATCAGCTATTCAACCGATCTAAAAGACTTTTTTGCTCTTGATATACCATTTCGATTCAATTGGAGCTCTGAATTTCCAAAGAACAGCGCCTATGCGCGTTTTCTTAAGGCAGTCGGTCTAGCACGACCAGCAAATAAACCCAAAACATCCGCCCCATCGATGCAGATGAAAGTTTATACAAATGATTATGTACCAAATCCACTGGCCAAAGCAGCAAGTGGCAGAGCTGGATCGACTTCATCTGTGATTATTGAAGAGTTGCCAGCAGAGTCGAAGGCTTTGCCAGAGGCTGTTGAAGTATCAGCAGTTGAAACTGAAGTACAGCAAGATGCAGTAAAGAGCAAGCCCACAGAAACTGAAAACAACACAATCCAATCGAACAGCAATGTGATTGCTACAACCGTTGCCAAACCTGTCGCTCTGCCACACGATTTGGACTCGGATTCGAATTACAGCTTCTCGGAGCACTTTGAGGTTCCCAGTGTGGCAACTGAGACTGTAATCACCCCAGAGCCGATAAAGAAAGGACCCATGGAGAATTTGCCCGATATTATACCACTTAATTCAACTAATGATGATGAGGCTGACAATGATAATAACAATGAAAATGATACGCAGTTAAGCATTAGCAGCAATAATCAGGGCATCTCGATGTGCGTGAATAGCAAGAAACCAGCATCTTCAGCAACAGCACCAGATCAGCCAGAGAGCTTGCCAGATTTGCCGTCTGAGGCTAAAATTATCATGGCACGCGATCAAACTGAATATCTGTTCAGTCCGGAGGGACGCGAGTTCTTAGCAACCGCAGCCAAACAGTGTAATGTTAATGTTCGCATGGATTTCAAGGAGTACGGCTACGTCCTGGTTATTTATGGTTTGAAAAAGGATCAGGAGGATTTACAAATAAGGCTCTTGCGTCGCAATCAGGAGGTGAAGCGTAAGACAACCGAATTTCAAAGCCAAAAGCCGCCCAAACGTATCGATGTTCTCATACGCTTTATGCGAGATGGTATCAATAGCCTAGGCAGCGATCTTGGCAATGCCCAGAATCATTTTAACCGCATCAAGCAGCTGGAGGAAATGAATACCAAAAATGGCTACAAGCAGGCCGAACGCAAGCGCCGTATACTTAACATGATACTGTTTGGCCAAGCAGGACTCAGCAATGGCAGCATGCACTTAGATCAGCTGCTCATCATACTCAAGCGCCTGCTGGACGAGCACTCGGGAGAAGAGAATGCCACAGCCGCATTACGCAACGAAATCGAGGAGCACTGGCGCCTCATATTTAGTCCCCATTCTCATCCCGACTATGAAGCACTGCTGGAAATCTTTAGCGGACTGGAAATAAAGAACCGCATGACAACGCTCAACATTGAGCCAGCATTGCTTGGACTGCCGAATTCTTGCAAACGCAATCGCGTTGCATCGCCACCGCCGCTGCCTCCAGCTTGGCAGCAAGATGTCAACAAAAGTCGCCCGCCCAAGCAACGCGCCTTAAATGGCAAATGGTCGGATCAGCACCAGTCAACGTCGCCTCAGGCAATGCCTTTAATGCAGCAGCAGCAGCATTATCAACAGCAGCAACAGCAACACCAAAACAGTAACAACAATCGCACACCAAAGCAACGCACATTGCAGAAACGTCAAGTCCGACCGATGCCACCAGTTTGGCAGCATGATGAGCATCAGCAACAGCAGCAACAACCACATCAGAAGCAAAATCAGCAGCAGCAGCAATATCAGCAACAACAACCACATAAGAAGCAAAATCACCAGCAGCAACAACCACATCAGAAGCAAAATCAGCAGCAGCAATATCAGCAGCAACAACCAAATCAGAAGCAAAATCAGCAGCAGCAGCAGCAGCAGTATCAGCAACAGCAGCAATATCAGCAGCAACAACTACAGCAAAGGCAGCAGCAGCCACAGCAGAAACAGCATAACAGCAACAATAACAACAACAACATTATGAACAAAAATCGCGCACCAAAGCAACAACGCCAACAGCCATATGGCAGATTTCCAGCTCAAGGCCAACAGAATCAGAATCCACATAATTCGTTACCCTGCAACAATCCCCAACAACGTGTGCCAAACGGTCTCATATTGCAGCGCAGTCCTTGGCAGTCGCAGTGCGTCAAATTGCTGGATGGTATGGAGCGTGGTGATTCGCGCAATAAAATCACATCGGATGCAACAGCACCTTCCATGTATTGGTCTCGTGAAACACTGCAGCATTTAGACAAACTGTTCGAGATGAGACCGAATGAAGAAACTATGGAGCGTTTGCATCGCGTACTGGAGCGTTCGCGACGTGGTTTACTATCACATAATGATTACCGTGCAGTGATTAAGTTAAAATCGTTAATGGAGCCCCACTAAGAGCAGTTTGGTGACTGCTCGGGCTCATCGATTAAGAACTATTATATAATTATCAGTTTAATTTTAGAAATGAGCTTAACTAATGAATAATTTGTGGGTATGTCAAAGATATTACCCAATTACCAAATAAAACGAAATCTGGACTTGAGTTTAACTACATATGTAATAATGCACTTATCATTTATTTATTCTTTGGTTACGCATATTAAATTATACTAAGATTGATTGATAATACAGTTAGATAATACAGAACATCTTGTGGCAGTTTCCTTGCTCTGGAAATATTAATGTGGATAAACTTAACGCAATTTTAACAAAAGTAATACATACGATTTAACAGTGATCGTTCTTAAACAATAATAATAATCAGTAATTAAAAATATCTAGGATATAAAGCTTTTATATAGAAAGCAGTTTTTTTGTTTTGAGTTTTTACCTTTTGAAAGCACTTTGCAAATCGAATTAAAATAATCTGAAAACGATACACATTTGAATTGAAGTATAAAAACAGTTTGAAATTATAACAACCACTGTATATGTGTGAAACATAAATAATCATTAAAATAAATGTAAAAGTTTATTGACTAGAAAGTTTTACAATAATTTCGGGATGACAAATAATTTACAATTGCAATATTTTGTTTATGTAGGGGCATTCTACTTAGTAGGAAAGTCGGGCCAGTAGTTTATGTAGTATCTGTGAGTAGTTCCCTCGAACAAACGATCTAGCCAATTGCTGAGACCATCTAACAAATTGTCCTCAAACAAAACATTTGATTCTACATCAGATTCCTCAGAGTAGTTGACACCCAGAAAGTTTCCTATTTCTGGATCATCATTCCTATCCAGCAATTGTTTGGTCATTTTAATCATTCTTTTGGTTCCACGAGCGCATTCCGGATGCTTAGCATGATATACACAGAAATACTTTCGGTGTCCATTTAGAGCTATGACGGTGCCTACACAATTCCTTTGATTTATCTGTAGATTTTGATTTGTGCTCAGCGATAAGCGCAGTAGCTCTGAGTACCACGATAAACCCTTCTCAATAAGCATATGACCGAATAGAAGTGTCTTGTTTCTCCTGTAGGGCCAAACTGCACGATGATACGGCGGAATAAGTTTGGGCCGACTTTGCAAATCAGTTATCAAGAGAATAGTTCGGCATCCCGGTTTTAGTAAACGTACCAAACCATTATATTTCTCAGCTCTAAGCTCATAGAGCTTTAGCTCCGGCACATGCTTACCCTGTTTATTGCATAAGGATTCATTAAGCTGTCCCTGAGCCTTCAAATTCTCCTCCTCGGCACGCACAAAGTACATCATGACATAACCAATACCAAACATAAAGGCAATAGTGCCCAATAGCGATAAGGCAGCAAACAAATGCTCGTCCTCAATATTATCGGACAGGTAATCCACCAAATAGAGCAAGCGAGTTATCCATTTACTCAAAATTCCTTGGGCGTGCTCATCAAGTAGATTCTGCACATAAGCCTCATAGGTTAAAGCTTCGCTTGTTTTCAAAAGTCTTTGTACGGTTAGATTAATCTCATGTTTAGTCGCATTGATAGCCGTATTGTTCAGATAGTCTGCAGTTTTGATGTCCAACTTGGCACCGTCGACCCATTCGTATTTGATTTGGGTGCTATCGCGCCGCCAGATGACCACAAGTCGCAAAAGATTGTCTTCGAAAGAACCCTTAGAAATGGCATTGAGGAAATCCGACTGCTTCTCCTTGTACATGTAAGCGAATCTTACGCGTTCCATGCTATAAGCACTCTCCAGAGCAATGTGCCTTAACGCTCCCCTTGCTATATCATAATCCGGTGAGTTTTCTGTTATTAAAACCACACAGAGACGCTTGCGGGGCCTATTCCACTCAGCGGGACAAACACCTTCGAGGACTTCCTGTGATGATAGTCGTGGTAGTGACAAATATTGATTTGTAGAAATTATATTCTCCAGGGTAAGTGTTGGTATGTCAGCCATTGAAATACTTGCAACAGCTCTCACCGAATCCTCATTAAACAAATAAAGGGTATCCAATTTGGGATTTACTTTAAAGCGATCGGCTATTAGCTTGGAGCTTTTGCTATTGATATCCACAAAACCAAATGCAACTCGATCGTGAAAAGCATAAGCAGATAAAAGATATCTTAATCTTGTCACACTTCTAGGTTCCAGGACTAAAACCCTTACTCTGTTATCGTTCCAGCCGTTAAGAAACTCTTCAAAATTCTCATCGTTAACACGTTGACCAATCTTAAATGGCATTTTCTTGCGTATAAACTCGGCCAGTTTCTGCTGCGTATATATGTTCTCACGATAAACAAAACTATGTCCGCCTAAGACTAGCACCATTCTTGGTATATCATCCGCTCCAGTTTTACGTAGTATGGATGGCTCGTGCGCTGCGTTTATTGTAGCAAACTGGATGCCAAGCGGCTCGAAGGTATCGACTAGTTTCTTAAATGCTCCAACTATTCTTATACAGCCAAAACACCAGTCATTGTAAAACATAATAATATGCAGTTTGGTCTTGCTCTTGGGTATAATAGTATGCTCGAAGTAGTTGGATGTGACGGACATCTTGTGGTAAAAACTGATGTCCTGGTCGAAGCCGAATTGTTTGCCGAAGAACTCCTCAACTGGGTCAAAGCCGAATCGATTGTAGCCGCTATAATCATGCTTTTGCTTAAGATAATGTGAGTCTTCACTGGTTATGCCATGTCTATCGTAAATCCGTCGCCGTTCTATGTCATTTAGCAGCTCGTAGGCTTTTTTGATTTGCACAAACTTACGCTCAGCATCCGGGTGACTGCTTTTGTCTGGATGCCATTCTTTGGCCAATTGCTTATAGGCACGTCTAATTTCCTGACTGGATGCTGTACTGCTTACTCCAAGCTCCTTGTATGGATCATATATGGCACACAGACATAAGGCAAGTAATGCGCAAAATACCAGCACATTTAACCAAAGGTTGTAATACATGATGACTATTTTTTATAATGTTATCCCTATTTTTACTTTTAGCCGTATATGGGGGTTGGTCCGTGCTCTAGTTACGAAAATTATAGATGATTTGGAGGATTATTGATTTTTTATTGAATCTATTTTATTCACAGTGTTCAAGCACAATGCTGGTTACGAACATGGTATTCAAATTAATTTGTTGTTCTTTAATGTCGAAACAAACTCTTTTGAATTATTTTTCTATGACAGATATATTATTACGCTACACCCGACAGGGTTGCCGCGGAGTATGAAACTGCAGCCTTGTTGTCGGACAACATGCAAATGTGCATAGTACGCTGTTCATGCGAATAAAATTAATATTTACTTGACCCATCTAACTGGTTGACTGACGTAACTTAGGTATGGTCTATTTTCCCAACAATGCGATTTTTGTCAATATTGGTTTTATTTTATTTTTGAATAATATATTTTTTAGTGCTGCCAGATAAAGCAGTTGCAAAATGCCGACCAGAATGGATTTGTTGTTTAAATACCAGAAATACGTACTTCAACGTTTGTCAACACCGATGTGCTTGTCCAGCACTAGGCAAATTAAAGATAAAATTAAATAGCCAGAAATACGCGTGTGTGACGTGCTAATAGCTAAATAGTTGTGCCTGCAATTGTACAGCCTAAAAAGACTGAACTTTGAGCAAGTGGTTTGTGCAATAAAACAAAAACAGCGCTGCAACGCGCAGCAAAAAACTAGAAACAATTTTTCAAGCTACGGCTACTGGCGACAGCAGTAGAAGCCACTGCCCCCGCCCCCTCCATCGTTGCCGTTTGTCATTTGTCTGCTTTGGCGTTGCATCCCGTATGTAAATGTAACCAATGGACGACGAAGGCGACCCAAACAGATGATATTCACGCTGAAAAGAAAAACAACAACAACAACAAATACGAAGCGCAGCAGCAGCAGAAGTAGCAGCCAACATGTACATATAGAAGCTATATTATTCAATGAGTGTGTGCGCGAGCGTATAAAAGAAAATTAGATAAAGAAAAAAATAAAAATGAAATGAAATTAGCGCACGCCTGAATTTCGAGTTTGGCGCAAGGTGAACCGAACCGAACCGAAACTGTTATAGTACATACATATTAAAGTCGACGAAAACAATTTTTCAATTTTCTCTTTGTGTGTGCGTTGTTTGTGCGTGCGAACCTGAAGTGCTGCCACCTGCAATTGCAATTGCAAAAACAATTGCATTGATTTATGCATACATATGTACATACATAAGTACATAGTAAAATGTTTAATTTGCAGAGGACATACAAAATTTGTACACCAGCATACAAATACAAAAGCACCAACATATACAAACTCACACAGACTCTCACTGGTTGACTGATAAAAGCCCCACATAAACACACACACACACAGACTGACGCATAAACGACTTGCAAAAGAGCTTTGTAAGTTTACGTTTATGATTATTTTGTAGCTGTTTATTTTGATACACATATGCAATTTTTTATTGTTGTAACTGTTGTTTTTGTTGTTGTTGCTAACATTTAGCTCTCCTTTCCATCGTACGTTTTCCATATTAAATTGCAAACTCATTGAAAAAAAAAAAAAAACTTAATTACATTCATGGCTTTGCTGCAGTAGCAGTAATAACTGCCCCGCCGCCCAGTCTCGCTTACTGCCGTACGGAAATTTCTTATGGTACGCAAGCCAACAGAGCCAAATGTTAATTATGTGCCGCTACCAGTTCCACCCCTTCATGCCCACTGACACCGCGCCACCCCCACTTTACATAGTTGCCACAAACGAAGCCCATATCACATAGTTGACGCAGTTCGCGTCGCCTCGCGTTTTGTTTATTTATGCTCCACACACACACACACAGACATACATACGAGCTCACAACTTTTGGATCGTTGCACAGTGATTCCAATCATAATTAAAAATGTACTCATTAAAAAGTGATCACGGTCTTGCAACTTATTACAAAAGAGTACACGTTTATTTTTAATTGTGACATTTGCCTTTCGAGTCAATCGCCTAATGCTCGTATTTGTCAGCAGTGTGATAAGAGCGACATATGTATGTATGTATGTTTACGCATTTGAACTGTTTAACACGCGTGCAAGGAACAAAACATGCCTTTTTAACGAACTTGTATCAAATAAAGAGCCTTCACCGTTATACAGCAATAACAAAGAATATACAGTTGAATACAATTCGAGTCAATCATAGCTGAATGCATTTGGTTATTATTATTTCGAAAACTTTTCTTTTATTTTGGTAATGAGCGCGACAAATGTTGAGCAAAGTTGAAGGTCGGTCAGAATTCGTAGGTAAATATTATAGGTGTAGAACTTAAAACAAGTAGAAAGTTCTTCTACGCCTATCAATATTTATAAGACAATTAATTAATCATTTCAATTAATATGACACATTTGTTTATGGTTTCTTGCAGTGACCGCAAAGAAGGTTAAGAGTGAGTGACCGGAAAGAGAGAGAGAGAGAGAGAGAGCGTGGAAGACACAACTGGCTGTTTGCCGGGGCACGCAGGGCCGTCGAATTGCTGCTGCAGTAGGAGGAAGAAGGCCAAACAAACTCCACATATAATACATAGAACAAGTCCAAGCAAGTCCGATGTCCAATAAAATCAATCCAAAACGCCGTGAACCGACAGCAGCAGCAGCAGTAGCAGCAGCCACGGCAGTGGTGCCAACAAACACGAGCAGCACACCCGGCTCATCCAGTGCTGGCAACACATCCTCGGCGAATACATCGTCATCGTCCAGCTCTTCACTGTCGTCCGCCGGTGGCGGTGATGCGGGCATGTCTGCCGATCTGACATCGCTCTTCGAATGCCCCGTTTGCTTTGATTATGTGCTACCACCAATACTGCAATGCTCCAGCGGGCACTTGGTGTGCGTCTCATGCCGCTCCAAGCTCACATGCTGCCCAACATGCCGCGGCCCATTGGCCAACATACGCAATCTGGCCATGGAGAAGGTGGCCTCCAACGTTAAATTTCCATGCAAGCACTCCGGCTATGGCTGCACTGCCTCATTGGTATACACAGAGAAGACCGAGCACGAGGAGACCTGCGAATGCCGGCCATACCTCTGTCCCTGTCCGGGCGCCTCATGCAAATGGCAGGGACCGCTCGATCTAGTCATGCAGCATCTAATGATGTCACACAAAAGTATCACCACGCTGCAAGGCGAAGACATTGTATTTCTGGCCACCGACATTAATCTGCCCGGCGCTGTCGACTGGGTTATGATGCAATCCTGCTTTGGTCATCATTTCATGCTCGTACTAGAAAAACAGGAGAAATACGACGGACATCAACAGTTCTTTGCTATTGTCCAACTTATTGGTTCACGCAAAGAGGCCGAGAACTTTGTGTATCGGCTCGAGTTGAATGGCAATCGACGCCGCCTTACCTGGGAGGCAATGCCGCGTTCCATACACGAGGGCGTTGCCTCGGCCATACACACTTCGGATTGTCTGGTGTTCGACACATCGATTGCGCAGTTGTTTGCTGACAATGGTAATCTAGGCATCAATGTAACCATATCTCTGGTCTAAAGATGGAATATTGCATCGTTTCTAAAACGAGTATCGTGCATAATAAATATATATATAATAAATATATATATATATACTACATAACATACATACATACATATGTACTAAATATTACATCAAACAATGATTATGTATGATTGTATGTATGGTAGGTCAGTAGGTCTGTCCTGTCTGTCTGTCTGTCTATCTATCTGTCAGCCTCTTGCCGTCTGGCGATAGTGAGTAGCTATAGGGATTTTCATTTTCCATAAAAGAGAACGATAAACAACACATTTATTCAACAACGTTAATTTTTTTTGTGGGTTTTTAGTTTAATTTAGTTTGTAAGCAAAATGTTTGTGTGGGCAAAATGTTTGGAGCGGCACAGCCCACCACATCCACAACACAACAACAAACAACAACCACCACAATAACTAACACACACACACAAACGAACATACATACATATAATACATACATACATCCTCTATATACACCCTATGCAGCCTAGTTTAGTTAATGTAAATTATTTTATAGAAAGAAAACAACAAATTATTGTAAATGCTATAAAAGTAAAAATCACTTTTAAACAAAATTAATAAAAAAATATATATACATATATTAAATAATAATAATATATAATAATGTAATAACTCGAGAGTTGTAAGCGATTGCGACAATTTTTGTTTATGCCAAACGAAACATTTTTTTAAAACATGATTGAAAAACACTAATATCCTCTCTGCAAGCCCTAAGAAAAATAAAAGACAGTCACACTTTTTGTACTACGATTTTTTATCAATTACGCTGACAAGGCCCCTTTAAAAAAAACAAACATGATAATAACAAAAGAAAATTAAATGTTTAAATTTAACTAGTTTAGACCGATCTCCCATAATGTATTGATTTTGTTTTGTTTCTATGTTTCATTGTGAATGATGTAAGGCGGTTCTTTAGAATGCAACTGCAAATGTATTTAATTTTAGCAACAAACAAACACACACACACACACACCAACACACAACCACTTACACGGCAACAACAACAACTACAGATGATAAAACAAAAATAAAAGTGATTAGTAAAAAAAAAGTGAAAAGTCTTATCAATGAACCTTCTAAAGGAAAAGTAGGCCTGGTCATCATTTCAGTGAAACCTTTGCCACAAATCAGAATAACAAATTTTAGTATTCATTAACTTCAATTATTTTTACGAATTTTGTTTTATACATAACTAAATTGCCAATAATCGTACGTAAAAACTTTCGGTTTAATATATATCATCGCGCCAAACTACCGAACCAAAGTATTAGCAATGCAGTCAGCTCACCAGCGTCCGTCCATGGAGGTTACACCGCAGCCAGCTGCAGCAGGGCCCCAACCCAGGGTCAGTCAGGCACCAGAGCTATTGCTGGATGAAAACATTGATGAAATTTGCTGCAACAGTTGCGACTGCGAGAAACCACAAGATGTGGAAACGCGAGAATTTCTTGTGTCCCTGCTGGAGTGTCCGGTATGCTTTGGTTATATGATGCCACCAATAATGCAGTGTCCGCGTGGCCATCTCATCTGTTTGCAGTGCCGCAACAAGTTGAATGTGTGTCCCGTTTGCCGGGTACCAATGAGCAATATACGTAACCTGGCCATGGAGAAAGTTGGCTTTAAGCTAACCTTTCCTTGCAAGCACTCCGTGTATGGCTGTCGGCAGCGTCTTTCCTATTCAGAAAAGAAAGCGCATGAGGAGGACTGCGAGCATCGTCCGTACTTTTGCCCCTATCCGGATGTGAAGTGTAGATGGCAGGGTGCTTTGAAGGATGTGTACAAACATTTTACGAGCACGCATGCGAATGTTATTACCATGGAGGGCACAGATATTATCTTTTTGGCCACCAATGTCAATCAGGTGGGTGCCTTGGACTGGACGATGATACAGTCATGCCATGGACGACATTTTCTTCTTTCGCTTGAGAAAGTGCAGCTGACTGAAGGTTGTGAGCAATACTTTGCTGCCTGTCGAATGATTGGCACGATGCGCGATGCCTCAGAATTTGATTATTTCATTTCATTAGAGGCTAGCAATCGCACACTTAACTGGAAGTCAAAGCCGCGCTCTATTCGCGAAAGCTTTGCTACTTATGCAAATTCTGATTTTCTGGTACTCAACAAATCAACAGTGGAATTGTTTGCAGAGAATAATAATCTGGGTCTCAACATAATAATCATGAAGTCTGCACAAAAGGATTCCTAAATTAATTAAATTCTCTTTCAATGATCTGTCTACTACAACAAATCTGTGCGTGCTATTATAATTATATAAATGTATAAATGTGAACGCTCTGATCAGATTCAAATTAGCTGTTCCTAGTCTCAAACATATAAAAATTCGACAATTCTTTGTTGTTCTTTTTTATTGTATGTTCTTTTGAACTTAACCGCAGCCAGAAGATCTGTAAAATTATTTAATCACAAAAATTTAAAAGTCAAATAACGGTCAATGTTAAAAGCAGATGACCGCTGTTAATGTTAAAAGCAGATGACCGCTGTTAATAACAGCTGCTGTTTACATTTAAGAGTGCCCACAGCGACTAAAAATCCAGCTAGAAGAAGCAGAGCAAAGGAGAACTAAATTCTGTGAGCAAATTGAATATATTGTTTTGTTTACTCACTGATGGGCGACTGGACAACGTAATAATGGATGAAGTGGATAAGATTATCATGCACCAGCTGCAGCAAATCGATGCAAGCATCGAGCCGACAGATACACTCTCCACTTTCACGCCGGAGCAAGTTGTGCGAGCTGTTTCAAGTTGTTTGCTAGAAATCAATCCGTCGATGACAGAGGAGCTGCCACGGTTCATGCCGGGTGGCGCAATGGCGCAACGCTTTAGTGTGGCAACAACACTGGCTGAGCGGTGCAAGGAGAGCGGTTACCGCGGTGATATTGGCTATCAGATATTCCTCTACCCCAACGCTGTGGAACTGCGGCGCCTGCTCATGTTTCTCATTGAAAGACTGCCACGTGAACGCCAGAATCTGGACAGTCTTGCCGGCAAGGCGAATACACTCAGTGCCCGGGATCAGTTGCAGCGTGAGCTGCGCAAGAAGCTGAGCGAAGAGCTAAAGGCGCCCTGGGTTCCTCAATTTTGTCGCGCGGTTGCTAATCGCAGGCAATTGGGAAGCAGTTGCCAGTGCATTGAGTTCAAGCCACATCCCAATCTCAATGTGCCCGGTGCTAATCTAGCAGAGCGCAGCAAGGAGGTGCAACAGTATTTTGAGCAACTGGCTCCCAATTTGTTTCAGCAAGTCGATGGCAGTTCCTTTGATCTTATTGCGTCAGTGCTGCACAAAAATGATTTGGAACGCTGGAGCGAACAGGTGCCCAAAGCGGTTTTTGGAGCTACAGTGGTGCAGGAGGATCAAGTGCCGCCTAGTCCTGTAGAGAAACTTCTGCCTGTTGAAAAAGCGCAAAAGAATCCCGAGCTCGAATCGCTGACTGACGTAGTGCAGCAGCTGCGTGAGGATTCGGAAAAGTTGTTGGCACAACGCAAAATGCTAAACGCCGGTCTCGGCGCATTGAAAGCACGGGAAGCAGCTGCAGTTGTAGAACTGGAACGCATCCAAGCCGTGCTCAAACTGCACGAGCGAAGTTGTCTAGTGTTGGCTGAGCCGGAGCAAAACGTGGCGAAGCTAGAGGCACTGCTGCGTGCAACAGAAGCTAAAAGAGAGACATTGACACAACAATGGCAGGACTATCGTAAACCACTCCTGAACACCTTGCATAGTCTTGAGTCTGCCAAGGAGACGCAGCACGTAAAGAGTGTGCGACTGGCTATTGAACAGCTAGAGCTGGAGCTACTTACCAAGAAGCAGCAGCACAACGAGCTGATTCAGCGCAGTGCCAACCAAACCCAGTTGGCGCCACGCAAGGAATACACGCGTCGCATCCACGAATTTATTGGCAGTATACGCAAACAACGAGAAGATATCTTCAAGGTCTTGGACGATACGCGTCAGCTGCAGAAACAACTCAATGTGGTCGCTGCACAGCTGGAACGCCAGTTCAACTATACGGATGATCTGCTCTTTCAGAGCGCCAAACATGATTTGCACGCAAAGAAGGCCTATAAGCTTTTGGCCCAGTTGCATGCCTATTGTAGCGAGCTGGTCGAATGCGTCACAAACACTGGCAACGTCAGCAAGGAGATTCGCGAATTGGAAGTCCAAATCGATGGGGAGAAGATGAAGAACGTTTTGACCAGTCTGCAACAAATCACTGGAGACATTAATAAGTTTGAACAGCACATTCAGGAGCTGCATTCACAGATTGGCACAGTGGAGAATGCAATAACAGTTGGATAGTTTTTAAGTAACTTCTAACCACATATTTACGATACTAGTATATATACATTTATTACTTATATGGATTAGTGCCAATTATAACAGATCACTCACGCATAGCGTAGTTTCTTGTAGCCAATTTTCTCAATATGCATTTTTTTAAGTACTAAATAAACGGACCTGATTATCTTCAAAAGCTATAAATCGACCATTAAGAACTATCATAACAAGTATGTTTTCTAAAAATTCGGTTGTAACAAAAACTTCAAATATATTATTTGTTTATTTTTAAAATACATTTAAATAATTCAACAAAACTTTATCGAGTGCAGGACACAAAAAAAGAAAAAATCTCGATAAAGCAGGCCCAGCAAGAAATGAAACAAACGCACATGACAAATGCAAACTAACAATAGAATCAAACAAGTGGTTGACCAGAGGAACAACAAGTGGGTGCAAAATTATGTGGAAAAAATGGTCAAATGTTAAAAAATGGCAATAACACGATTGCTAACAGACAGTGTAAAAGGGGAATAAGCCGGCAATGCTCTCGCACTGTTACTCTCCTCGTGAGCAATCGCTCTTTTTATGCTCTTGTAGTGAGTAATATAGCTTTGACAAACAATATGCAATGTTTAGAAAACGGATACAAAAACAATGACTTATTATCATAGTGTCATTGGGAAACCTAATGCTTGAGTTAAATAATGTATACAAATCCTCTTTTCAACTTTTATTGCGTTTTTGGTATACCAAATTCATAGCAACAATCATCCTATGCAGACTATTAGAGTATTCAAGTATAGCCATGTTGCTATTCATTTGTTCTCTTTTTGTACTCTCTCTCTGGTGTTTTTGAATCTAAAGCGGCAGTTATAAACGCCGGCCACGGATCCAACTGTTAGTTGTTGCTCGCCTTTCGAAGTGTTTGAAGCTGCATCGCGTTGGCGGATGTGTTTTGTGCTTTCGTGTTTTCGTTTCGTTTTTGTTGATTTACATTCGTTTGTTTTTAATTTAAAGTAAATTTCCAAGCGTTCTGAGGCACTTGGCCTATGCCATAGTGCCAGCCTAGTGGTGGCCAAAGGGCTCCCTACTTTTCTAAAATAACATAAGAAAACAAAACTAAAATAACAAAAACACAAAATATCAAAATAAAGCACTTGAGTTGTGTGTTTTAGTTTTGCTGTGTGCTCTTTGGTGTTGTTGTTGTTGCTCTTGCTGCCTTTGGCTATTGTTGCTGGTGTTAGTGTTGTGCCCTGTGTGTGCCGCTCCAGAACTCGTTTGCGGCCTAGAGTTTTAGGTTCTTTTGCATGCCGCGATAACAAGTTTAACCGGTGTGCGTGTGTGCCGCGTGTGTAATTGGTTGTGACTGTGTGCAAGTAATAGTATGTCTTTGTGTGTGTGTGTGTGTGTGTGTAATTCTGTTTCCTTTAACAAACTGTTGCGCTTTGGTACTGATGATGACGTCGCCGGCCCTTTTGCAAGCCATAATTACAGATAATCTAAAAATTCATTTTAATAATAAAAAAAAATTAAAACAATGCCTAGCCAATTGAATTTCAATTAGTTTGCGGCAAGGCAAAAAAGCCAAAAAAAATTAATTGGCCTTCCAATTGGCAAATAGCCGGCCGGCTGCAAAGTTTGATTCAAATGTTTGGTCAGCTAAAAATAGATATGAAAACACGTTAAGAAAAAGTCTAACGGCATACGTCACTCAAAAACCAGCACCAATACCAGCAAACCACAAAACAGTAATCAATTTCATCAGTTAAAATATAATAATAGAAAAACAGTGAACTTTTTACGTTAGCGACATTTTTCAGCAAATACGCATTATTATTTTGTTGTTGATATAAATATTAATAAATTTAGTTTGTTACCACAACTGCAGCAAAAGTGTTCAAAGAATAAAAAAGTTTAAACAATAAGCAATATTTAATATTAAATAACAATTACTTTAAATAAACATTGCTTTTAAATTTCCAATCATAAAAAAATTATGACACCATCGCCCACAAAGGAGCTAATGAATGCGCCAACAATTTCACGTCGACCTCGCGAAGAGTTCGCTGAAAAGGTAAGTGTGACTTCCATGTCCTTTGGGATGGTTTTTTATACATACATACATACATATATAAATAGATAGTAACCTTCGAGCTATTTTTAAAATGATATTAAATGCTTTTCCTGTGCGTTTATTGATCGATTCCCATAGATGTGCTATGTGCTTTGTCTAAATAATATAAACATTTGCCGGCCTTTTGTTTAATTTGTAAATACAGATACGTACACGGAGCATGTGTACAAAATGTATAGTAAACAAATATATGTATATATTTATAGTATATGCAGTAAATATACATACCTTCTGTTTGCCCTTCGTCGTAATTAAGCCAGTTGCCAGGTAATCTAATTTTATTCGTGTTCTAAATCACATGCCAACCAAAAGAGAGTTGGCCAACTGCACTGACTTATCGAATTGGCGTTTGTCATTATGGCTCAAAACATTTGGTGATTGAAAAGATATCGACAGAAAGCCGACATAAACTGATAATCGATTTTTAGTTCCCATCCATTCACTTGTGTACTGTTGTAGCAACTATTCGGCCTAAGGACTTCAAGGGGGACTTAATTTCAACATTGAATAATGTTTGATTTAAAAGCTAAGTATTCTGAAAACCTGTTTGTTTTTGACAAATCTATGGTAGTAGAAAGTTTTAGATCTTTAAGATATTTAAGAATAAAATAGTGCTATAAATTTTAACTAAAAGAGAGTCAAGCTATGATAAACTCGGTTAAGCATTGACTTGATAAAAGCTGTTAAAGGATTTGTAAGAATCCAACACCAACATAAGATATATCTGATTTTTATTTATCATTATTATTAAATTTGTTCCTGGTATGTTGAATGTTTAAGTTAACAAAATTAATTCCACATTTTAGGCATTAAGCATTTTGAGCATATTTTGAGCTTTTCTGTTGTTCTGTTGTACTAATTTGAATGCAAGTAATCCATCTGTATTATATTATTTATCAAGGACACATTCCATACAATTTGTTTGTTTTACTTGTTTTATGTGTTTGTTGCAGTTGAACTTACAAACAAACGTCGAAATTCCATTTAGTATGCAAAGTGCAAAAGCAACAGCAGAAAACAATAACAAAACATATACAAATTCGTTGCTTTAAGTTTAAACGAGAGGTCAATGAGTTACAACAAAAGTACAACAACAACAAAAAGAGAGAACGTCTCGTAGCTGAATGCCTACACGACGCGTCGTTGCAAGTTATTAGCTTAAAATGTTTGACATTATAATACGAGTATCCGATTGTGTTGTTGTTTAAATGTTTTACAGTTAAAAATTCATATGTAAATCGCATTATTTATGGCTAATGATGGTTTTCTGGTCCGTTAACTTTCACACAAGATATTGTCATAGATATATACATATACATATACATGTTTTTCAGACTGCCCAAAAAGCGTAGACACAAAAATATCCAATCAAGAAATGTCTTGGTTCATTCATTGATTGATTTGTAACAATTCGAATTCGAAGATTCGACGACGCCCAGTGTTAATTTCATTTGAACTTGATATCAGATCAATCAATTTGCTGCACACGCACACAGATGTATATCTTTTTTCATCTTTATTTTTTGTTGTTGTTGTTGTCAAATGCCTTTGTGGAAGTCGTATATTAAGGTGTGCGATTTTAATGGCTAAATAGCTAATGCAACCAAATTTGATGACATTGGCCATGAAGGCCATTTGTTGTTAGCCGAGCCTTAAACGCGTTTTGCTATGAGGAGTTTTTTCGTTGTTGTTGTTTATTCTTTATACTCTGCTCAAATCGTCATCATCATCATTGGCTTTGTCGTGCCAACAGCTAATTTTGAATATTCTGCATATGTGTTTTACAAAATACAAAAAAAAAACTAAAAAGCGAACAAAAAACCAAAAGAGGGGAAAAAACATCAACAAGAAGAATTTCAGTTCAAATTGTGCGCCACATAACGACATGCCGTGCGAAATCTGATGCAATCGATGAGATCATCGCAGAACCTACTAAAAAAACAAAAACTGCTTACCGAACCCGAACCAGAATCGCGCTTTATTTATACTATATAACTCGTACGCTAAACTTACACGAGCGTAATGAGCCGACAATAATAATCATAATAATAATAATGTTAATAATAATAATGCAAAGCCCCTTTTATTAGTAATAAAGTTTTAATGTTTCTAAAGGCGTTAAAATATCAATTTTTGATTCAGTCTACTCAGATATCATCTGCCAAGAAACTTGATACATTTTTAAGTTTTTACTAACAATCCATTATTTAATTCGAAACACTTTTGAATGGAAAAAATACGAAAGTTCTCAAGGAATTTTGCAAATAGCTTTCCTGAGTTTGCAACAATTTATTTGAAATATTTGCGCACCATGAACAAAGTCTTTAGTTATGGACTCAAGTCAAGATTTTCCGATGCCTAAGGAACTTCAATAGTTTTAAGTCGTTGAACTTTATCGATTCGAATACTTTGGGTATTTCGTAGTCAAGCACTCTTTAAGCTTCATTTTTCCCGTTTAAGTGGTGCATCATCGTTTAGCTCATTGGCAGTTCATAAATTCTCGTTCTTTTCTGCAGATGCATCAGTAAGTTCCTGTAACTTTCAATTTCTGCTGCTGCTGGGGAATTGATGTTCGTGTTTGTATTGCGGGATTTCCTTCACTCTTTAATGCGGCATTTCTGTTGAAAACTATATAGCCCAACAATAACTGAGTCATCAAAAGAACAGATAAAACAGATATCAGTTTTGACATGCGAAACCAAAAAGAATTGTAAAATATACTTGAGCCTTTGCGCGTCTTTGCGGCTAACCAACAACAATTAACTATATTAACTATAGTTAAATATGAATAAATATATATGTATATTACGTTCTTCATAACTAAGTGGGTTTCAATCTTATTTGCGTTTTAAAAGCATTGCACTTGTTTGAGTTAAGGCTGGCAATTGACAACTTTGTCAACTTTGTAATTGCGTTATTAGTTTTTATAGACCCGGTCGGTCGGTCGGTCGGTCACTTTGACTTGAGCATAAAAAGTGCACCACAGCAGCTGGCGGCTATGAAATTGTGTGTTCACACACTTTGTGCTACCAATTTGGGTTTTGGGGCATGTCAAACGTGCCGCTCATAAAGAATACGTGTTGGGCACACTTTCAACGTGGAGGCATCGCCAGCATCGTGACAAGGACTAGCAGCATTCAAATGGACTTTCGGGCTCCATTTTACCCATCAGCATAATTATCTTTTGGGCCTGGTAATTGTTGCGTGTCGCTGTTATATTTCCCATGGGTGTGTTAGTTAGTCTTAATTCAAAGACGAAAAGATAAACAGAATGACAGAGAGAGAGAGAGAGACAGAGAGAGAGAGAGAGAGAGATGTACGCATTGGTTAGCTCGAAGTGGCAGTATCAGCTTCAGCTTTAGCACACCTTTTCCACCTAAGCCGTGTTAGCCAGTTTTACTAGGAATGTTAGTTTTGGCCAGGTGCGTTGCCAGTTGGCCCGTTGGACCGTTGGACCGTTGACTTGTGCATGCGTCTATTGCCTGTCATATCATGTGGCAGTGTTTGCTCAACGAATTGGTTGCACGAACATCGCCAGGGCGGGGGCAGAAGTAGCAACTCCAAAACCTCCCCTTTGCTGTGTTTTTTTTGTATTAGAAATAGGCGTGTTTGCTACAAATTCAAAGAATTTAAGTTTAGGTTAAAGTTAAATTTAATCAAGTTCACGTTTACTTTGTAGTTTGTATTAAAAACTATATTGTTAGTGAATCAATTTTAAGATATTTTCATAAAAATTTATTTATCGAAATGAGCTGTGAAATTAATGGTATTTATTCCCTTGAAGAATTATACTTAGCTTTGAAAGAATATTTTAAAAATTACTTATCACTTTTTAAGTAAGTAAGCCAGGTGAAAGGTCGTTTTAATGACAATCATATCGATTTATATTATTTGTCAAACGTTGATTGTGATTTTACTAAAATGCTTGTTTGCAAAAATTAAATCTTCTTAAATCATTAATTGTTTTAAATTTTCTTTTTACAATTCAAAAAAATCAATTAAAATACCAACTTTCATATTCTTTTCTTAAACAAGTTTTTTACTCTGCCTCTTCCTTCGTGTCACGCAATTTGACCCAAAGAAAGCGTTTTCTAGTGTTTGCTTAGTGTCGGTCTTGCCTTTGCTACGGGCGTGGCATGTGGCATGCGTGCCAGTCGCCAACTTTAAAAAGTTCATATAAATATTGCGATATTATTAATTTAATTGATTTGGATTCCAATGCGTTTGAATGTCGAACAACTGGCAGAATGACACAAGTTCATTGCATCGTTTTTAGTTATTTTAAGACGCTTTTAAGTTTAGTATAAACATTGTAAATAGCAAATTTAATGGCCAGATTAAGCAAACGAATTGCTTTTAATCACTTTCTCGGCAATTACATATGTACAATACTCGCAAAAAACTAAACTCATATAACCCCAAAGCTGAATTACGGCAATTAACATTATTCGTACGCTTAATGGGATGCACAAATACATTTTTATTGTTGATACTTTGCGATTTGTTTTGCTTAAAAGTACGTTTGAATTATTGCTAATCACCTGCGAATTCAACTTTGGAGAAGGAGAAAGAGAAAGAGATTTCAAAACAACGAAGTTAAAATACTCTTGAGATAATCAAACTTATCTATGAATATTTTAACTAAATCTTTTCTAACTTGACACTCATTTAAAATTAATAAACTATAAACGTTGTGACCATATATCTATTTTTTAAAGTCTAAATATAACTGTGCGTAAGCTGTTTTCTTTTCATTCTTTGATTTGAGCTTTTCGCTTTGGCGCTTTTGATAATTGCCAAAGTTTCGCTGCCGTCGCAGAGATAACGATAAAGATAGAAAACGAGTTATGTATGTGTGCCAATAAGTAAATTATACAAATTTATTGCGTTTTGGTATACCAAAATAAAACTCGACGTCATCGCTATCGCAAAAGACACACCAATAATTACAACAACAACAACAATATTAATAACAACAAAAACTTAAGTTTGATTTCGTTAACGGTCCAACTACTCGAATAACACTCGAAGCAGGCAACAACTCAACAAGCAACTCAACAGCGGATTCGAGTGTCTGCAGTTTTCGGTTTGTGTGTGCTGCAGCTGCCCCTCTACATTGAAAACATACCACCACGCCATATGGCCTTTCTCCAAAAATTCAAATAAAACCGTCATGAGACCAAGTCATGAGGCGCGCACACAAACCGGGAAACCGAGTCAACTGAGGGGCAACTGTGGCAATCGAGGCAACCTAGGCAACCGGGTGCCCCCCCCCAACTCCAACAGAGAGTTGCAAAAGCTCTCGTCATGCGTGCCACTTGGCACCTATGTAGATAAGAAGTCTATACGAGGGTAGTTTTGGTTTATTTAAAAAGAAAATAACATAAGGTTTTACTAAAGTAAAATCAAGATAATTATTTGAAAAGGCTTGACAATAGAAAATTGAAGAACCATCATCAAAAAGTATGGTTTTGCCTAAGATTATTTATTAATTTATAGAAATTGTTTGACTTTCGACTCTTTGCCAAGGATATTTAAGTTGTTTTTAGTTCATGTTCCCTATAAAATGTTTCAAACTGATTACTTTTTATACTCAAAGTATTTGTAGTTTTTACAAGTAATTTGATTCATTGCAACTTTCACTGGTTTTGCGTTCCGTAATTGAAAAATAGAGCTATATTCAAATTGGTTTTTTGAACAATACTAAGCAAGGAAAAAAAAGAAGGTTTATGATAACCAAGTCAGTTAAAACGCTTTCAATTCAAAGACTAAGTGAATAACTATAAAAAAATATATTTCCCTGTGGTAAATTTTAATTCTTTTAATGCCGCATTTCAACTTGATTTATGAAGCCACCCTCGCAAGCGAGTAACTTTATGGTACAATGGTCTATTTTGTGCACCGCCGGCAACCGGTCACGTTTCTAGTTGTTGCTGTTGTTGTTGTTGTTGCATTTGAGTCGAGAGTCGAGAGTCAGAGTCAGAATCGTAGGCAGTAGCTGTGTCTATGTTTTGGCCTCATTGGTGGCCTGTGGAGACCGACTGACTGGTTGGCTGGCCAGCTGTGCTGTCGGCCCCGCTGCTCATAACTGTAAAAACACGCTCGCCCACTTCCTTGGGAGTATTCGAGCGCTGGACACAGCCGACACAGTGGTGCAGTGTGTGCGTGTGTGTTTGATTTTTGGTTTCATTTATTGCTTCATTTCCAGCATTGTTGTGGTGTGCACGTCATTGAAACAGACAGGCTGTGTGTGAGAGTGTGTGTGCGTGTGTGTTAATTTTTAATTGTGCTAAATGTGCACATAAATACTATCAAGCTCACAGCAGCAATAACAACAAATAGCAGTGACAATATTCACAATACACACAATTTACCATTTACCATTTTTCAATTTCAACACCCACCAATGATTTTGCTTATTTGTGGCTTTGGCTTGTTGTTTGCTGTTTGTTAAGGGGCATAAATGGGGGGCTGTTGTTGTTGCTGCTGCTGCTGCTGCTTTGTGTTGGCTGACATTGGCACCAGCAACACCAGCAGCAACAACTATCTATGTATCTGTATGTATGTATGTAACTCTGATTTATCTGTGTGCTGGGTATGACTTAATAGCTGATAAATAATGCTATTCGTAATCGTAAATGGTCGAGACATGTGCTTGTCTTGTTGCTGTTGGGCAGAATTGCATTCCAAATGTGTCAAATGCTCATTGGCCCATTATCGATACGAACAGATACAATTGTATCTCAAGGGATAAAGTTACATTCGATTGCAGGCACTCAAATTGCCTTGTGCACTGGGAAACACATAAATGAATGAGCCGATAAAGGCAGCACTTTGTGTTGTGGTCCTTGTACTCCTCCACTTATGTTTAATGGCCTTTTGAGAAAATTGCTTCCATTTGGACAGAGACATTTATAGTTATGAATACAGTTTTTGTAGGTGAATATATGTACATATATACCCTTTTAAGCTTTAAACAATATTGTTATTTACTTGTGTATGTGAGTAATTTCCCAATTAATTTAACTTTCAGCTCATTTAGAACTGGTATAATTAATTTAAGCATATACAAAAAATTAGGAAAATTTGCATAAACAAATTTATTGCATATTTGTATAATTCGTAATCAACATTCTGGAGTGGCAATAATTCTTTGCTGCGTGGTATTTTGACCGACTGCTGCTGCGTGAGGCATGTGGCAAGCGCACGAATTCAACAAATTTGCCTAAGTTCTTGGTCGTCACAAGTATTTTTTTTTTGTCTGGCCGCGCGGGTTTTCTCAAATGTTGATTACTTTCGTATTATTATCCAGTTCGCACTTCTCAAGAAAAATTTATTCACACCTCGTATTCCTGTGTTTATGAGTCTGCAAATGGCGTGAACTTTATTCAGCGCCCGCTGCGATTTTAGATTGCTCAAGTGTGTGGGTGTATATGACTGGATGTTCATAATGCCTGATGCAGACAACTCAACAACATTTTTCACATCAAACAACTGAATTGTACAAATAATTCCATACACGAGTCCTACAAAACAGCCATATAATCTTTTTATTGCCTACTTTGAGGCTTGCATATTAAATATTAAACCACATGCCAAAAAGTAGGCAGCAATAAAATTTGAGTATGTTCGGCAGATTTTGTCGCATATTTATTTATTTATTTTATTGTGTGGCTCTATTTTATTTTCGCTTTCAAGTGCGATTTACTCGCGATTTATTTTTGGTTGAACCCGTACAGTCATCATAAATAATTCAATACAAACAGCTGCTGTTGGTGAACTTTACGGTAATGTGTCTGTTCGCACTCGTATAACGCAGATACAATCTAATGACTCGCATTAGTGTGTTTATTTATTTTTTTTTTTTGCGCAGTCGGAAGCACAACAAATCAAATGGCACAAAAGTGCGCAACACACGAAACTCAATCACTCATTAGGGCAAATATTGAGGGGCGTCTAGCGTCTCGCCATTGCCATCCAAAGTCATCGATAATTTCAAGTGTGAGCAAAAAGCACCTGCACAGTGGGTTAAGGCTCATAACGCAATGGGACAAAAGTGGAAAAATAAAATTAATATGTCTGATAAACAAGCTTTAAAGTACAAGATTCTCTGTAGTTTATTGACGTTTTAATTGAAATCAAATATATATTTTGACTTCATACAAAACGGTTTTTATATGCTTTTAATTGATATTCGCAGAGTAATAAAATATAGTACGTAAACAATGACAATCATAAAAAAAATCTAACGATAAACAATCATTCAGCATTAAATGAAGAATTTCCGTCCAAAAATAAACCCCCTAATATTTATTTATTATGCCAATTGTGAAGCTCTATGCCGAGCTTCACGGTTCTAAGCATAAAAACAGCTAAGTTGGCATTAGTAATAAACAAACAAAGGCAACAAAAGACAACTAAACAGAGCTGAGGTGTTTATCAGTTCGTTGTGTGTTGTATTAGTTGGTGTTGCATTGTGCTAAACGTTAATGCGTTAAATGAGCTGTTGATGCCCCACGCCAGATAGCTAATTAGAGCGCTTTCTGATGCATAAATTACGAGAAAAAAAAGCTAAAAGCCGTGATTTAGGAACTTAAATGAGCTCCTATTGTATGTGTTTAAAACGCCTACGCAAACAGAAGCTGATCAACAAAGAGAGAACGAGAAAGAGAGGAAGAAAGAAGAAAGAAAGGGAGAGAGATCAGGCAAGCGAAAGAGGCATACACATAATATGGCCATAATAATAAACACGATAATGATGTTAAGTATACGCCAATTTGGTCAAAACAAAACACCGATCGAACGAACGAACGAATGCCAAAATGCCGAAGCTAAAGCCGATGCCGCTAAAATTCTAGTGATCCGCATAATAACTTCAGTTAATGCCGACGCTCATTTGTTGTATTCAGTTGCTTCGTGGCAGTTGCGAGCGTCAGACGCGAAACGAGTTAGTACAAAACGAGAAACTATTTTTACGATCAACGAGAGACTTCGAAACTAGTGAATTGACTTTGCTCTTGGCAACCGGCGTGCCCTTCAAGGTTAATACAAAAGAGAGTGAGATAGAGAGATGTCATTTTTTCGCAACATTCGCTCATCGCTGACATCGTCGCGAAAGAGCTCTAGCCGTGATACGACCCCAGTGCGTTCCCGTCCAGCCAGTGTGATAAGTTCTAGACGTGATTCGACAACCAGTTCAACATTGCAGCGTGGCGACACCTTCATACTTACTGCCTCCGATGAGGAGCAGCAGCAGCAGCAGCAACAACAACAACGTGGCACTGAATCGAATAGTAGTACGCTCGAAAAGAAGTCCAAGAAGTCAAAGGTTTTTAGCAAATTTAGTACGTTTACGAAACGAAAGAAGACACCCTCGCCAGAGGAGGTGGCCAGCTATGATCATCATCCCAGTGACTCAGCCACAAATACCTATTACAAATGGAGAAGTGATGGGGATCGCATGCTCGACTACGATGCCAACTCGGATCCGTTTAATTTCCTCTACAAACAGCAGGGCAACTATAAGGGAAGACAGCCAACAACTGACGCTTCTGGCTCCCCGTCTGGCATGCAGCGTCAGTCTAGTCTAGGCTCCTCCAATTCCAGTGGCAGTTTTGATTCCAGCACTTATCGCAAGAGCAAAACGCCCACGCATCTTCGCGAGCAGCTGGAACAGCTCAAAACCCAATCCAACGATGATCTGCTCGAGGAGGATGAGCGGGAAAAGTATAAAACTGTGACCCTCAGCAGCTTTCGCAAATCTTTCCGTGATCGTTTGTTGCGACAACAGCAACAGGCGCCACATAATCCCGCCTGGTTTGTGGAGGTGCCCGCAGCAGCGGCAACTGACAAGGGTTCCGCACTTAATGAGTCCAAGGAGAATCGACCCGATTTCCTTGTCTTTGACAATGACAATTATCGTCCACAGTCGCGTTCTCCCTTAAGGGATCGTCCCTCCCGCTCCACAACCCGCTCGCCCGTTAAACGCAATGAGACTTTCCGTGTGACGCAGCCTATGAGAAGAAACATTTCCCCATCCCCATCGCCGACGCCGCCGCCTGCGTCTGCCATACGCATTGAGTTCAAGAACTCCATCTTGCCACATACGCCGGGAAGGTTGGTGCCGGTGGGCGTGGCCAAGCCCATGCCCACCACGGAGTATTATGCACAGCGTCTCTTGGCGAGTAGCTTAGCTCGTCAGACGCCGCCAGCTGGAAGTGGAAACAAATGGTATCGCAGTCAGAATCAACATTCGCCCACGAGACTTGGAAATGTTCCACAACAGCAGCAACAACAGCAGCAGCAACAACAGCAACAGCAGCAGCAACAACAGCAACAACAGCAACGCAACAGCAGCGGTCGCTATCAAACCCTCGTACACATTGGTCAGAGCGAGCAGAGTAAACTATCTCCAGCTCCGGCTCCAGCTCGAGGACGTGCACCCACACGCGTTCAATTGTACGGCAGTAAGCCGCCGAGTAAGGCTAGTTCAACATATTTTGGTGGACATTATAATGCACCTGCGCCCGCTGCCGTCTCCTACAAGCCGATGTCCAGTTCACGTCATAATACCGTGGGCGTACCAACAACCAGCGTCAATTGGGGGCGTCGCGAACAACCGACGGCGATGACGACGCCAAGAATGGTTGCCGCCCCCGCACCATCACCGCGACGCAATCGTTCGCCGATCAAAATTCCGTGGCGTTAGAATCGATCGGATAGACAGACGACTGATCAAATGATCAAACGATGATTAGCGCTTATTGATCCGGGGCCTGCGTCTCTCTAAATACAGCAGGCTAGAGCTGAGAGCGTGACACGAATTAAAACAATAACACAAATTACCTTAAACATAACAACAAAAATATAAATAAATAAACCAATTTTAAATTATACAAATTTGAAAACAAGTTTTAATGTTTTGATGAAAGAAAATATTTTTCAATTTAAAATTTGTATTTTAAGCCCCGAAATTTCAAACTTGATAACTAGCACAACATAACATTGCTAAAAGAAAGAGAGTTGAAATAAATTGAAATAGAGGAATACATGATTTGAGTAAGGTAGAGCTTAACTTCGTTCAAGATTTATTTATAGGATTGAGTATTTTCACATGCAATTAAGTTTGCCTATTTGTTTAGCTTTTTATTGATAACAGTCGACACGCACTCATCGTTAGTTATAGACAGATCTTACAAGATTTGGCGACACAACTTTTTAGAGTGGTTTTGTACTTGCGTCATTTGGCGACGCAGCGTATCGCAATGTATTTGTGCCAACAACAATTGATACTCATGTGGACAAATAATACTCTTTCCCTTCGGCTGATAGTCGACGTATTTTTTTCTTTCTTGTTTTGTGTTTGCTCAAAATTAATGATTAAGTCAATAAACGCATCCAATTATTGCGAATATAAACAAACAAAACAGAGAAAAGAAGTCGAAAAACACAAATTTAGCGTGTTGTATTGTATAATTTGATAATTATCATTTATTGGTATTTATTTGCCCGCGGGCCAAAAACTGCTTAAGCAGCATCAGCTCCAGCGATTGTTCAGTTCCCTCGAACAGCTTACTTTTTTAATGTAGTTGCAGAGCCGTTAACAAAAAGAGTTAAGTGGAACGCATATATATGCAAAAAATATATACCGTATACAATTTTATTCACAAAAATCGGAATCATAATGCACAACATTTTATTGAGGTGCTAAAATTGTCTTTTACTTTACTTAAAGTTTTTCAACGTATTTAAATAAAGTTGATATTCATATTTTTTTGGTCAAGTACGAGTCTGAATCGACGTAGTATGAGTAACTGTGCATGACAATGGGCGAGTGTTACGTGACGAGAATGCTATCCATATTTTCTGTATTGTGTGTATTGTGGGCTTGGGGTTAGTTTAGATAGAAAGCAGATGCGCTTATTATGGTCGTATTTGGTTGCGAGCATTTTACGCTTAACGGCATATACAATATTGTCCCGCTAAAAGCTAAGCGGGAGTGAGAGAGAGAGAAAATGACGTCAACAGTCAACAGGCGTTTTTGAATTGTTTATACACCTTATAAGAACCGTACAATATATACGGATATTAAATATGTATGAGGCTATATATGATTTAAACCAAATATGTGTACGAGTTGATCAAAATGAATCATATTTGTATACTATTTAAATCAAGTAGTTTGTTGCACGATTTTTTTTATCGGAAAATCATTTATTCAATTGGTTTTGTAGTAATTTATTCTTAAAATGGATTGCATTTGAGCTGCTCCTTGGAACTGAATTTTGTAGAAAATAATTCTTTCCAATGAACCTCTACTTGTAGTTTTTCTCTGGTAGTTCTCATCTTTCATTTAATTACTTAATAAAAAAAGTTTTTGCCTTCTCATGAGTTCAAGTCGATAATGAGTCAAAGACAATTGCGCTAACATCTTCCGCTGAATTATATATATAAGGTATACTGTTTTTTGAAGATTGCTGTCGAATGGTTTTTTGACACCCACCATTATTATAATAACTTTATAAGCAATGTTTGCTAACAACTCTTTGTTTTAATTATATCCGCTTAAATGTTCAAAGAACTTCATTTTTGCACTTATAACTTTTTAATACCAATGGAATATTTTTCGATTTGATTTATTTAACTTTCTTCAACGTTTTCTTGATTTGTTTTGGTTTTTTCAAACTCATCAATAAATAAATAATAAATCTCCGAATCCGCTTGTTCCTAATCCGCAAACAACTTTGAACTAGCCAACTAATTCGCCACAAACTCAATGCTAGTATATGTAACACTTTTTAATGTGGTCACAACGGGGTCGCTAAGGCAAAACAATTTGCAAAGACAACATTTTAAACTTGGCAACAAACTACAACAAACAACAACAACAATTGCAATTTAGTCACTGATCTACTACGCATGATCTTGAACTAAATGAGTAGACGCCAAAGTTTTGGTTGGTTTGGTTTTTTTTTTTAAAGCTGTTAGCGCATTTGGCTTGTAAGCCTTTAGCCTTAGCCATCTTAACTAGAGTGTGAAAAATAAATGTAATGTAAACTTTGATGCTCGCAGAGCCATTTAAATGGGTGAGTTTTTGTGTTACGAAACACGAAATACAAAATTACCAAAATCTCGATAGCAAAATGCAACAAAAAAAAGTGTAAACTTATGCGAAATCTTGATAAGCACAAAATTCACCGAATTTGTTTCTATGTGTAAATTGTTAATTTGTTTTTGTGTACTTAAATTTAGCTGTTCTCCTTTATGTCATTTCTTTCATTTATTGCTGCCAGTTGTGTTTTGCAATAAACAAACGCTTTGCGGCTTGTTCTACTGCTTTTTTTTTAACGTAGATTGTTTTCCAAGTAACTGAAAGCCGGTTTTGAAGCTGTTTGTTGTCGTTGTCGACCTACGGACTCATTATTATTATATGTAGTATTATTTATATTTCTAGACTGTAGACAAATAGTCAACACTACGCGGCATCGCGTCATATGTTGAAAATCTAGCTCTTAAAAGTTGACTGAGCTGCTTGCTCAGTTTTGCTTGCAGATACAATTTATATGCAGATACAAATTTACAAATTTGTGTTTGCCCAGAACTTAGATTGGCAACAAGTGCGCGGGCGTAACCCAATCTGTATGCGTGTGTGTGTGCGTGTGGGTCGAAACTAGTTCTCAATATTTCACTTGAATTACCCTATATATTATACGTTTAAGCGGTTTACTTTTGACTTTTGAATTGGTTATTCATGCTTACAGCTCGGTATTTTCTCAACGTTTATTTTGGACTAGAATTGAAAAATTTTTAAAATTTTATTCGTTGTTTGTTTATTGGTTCTTGTTTTGACTTGATTTGACAAGTATGACATCATTATCCGCGGAAGTGCAAATAAATTTAAAATTATATTTTTTGATATTTTTTGGTAAGTTTTTAATGAATGACTTGTCAATGTGCGATTTTTTGATAAATTGAACACATTATAGAAATGCTTTAGGGGATTCACAATGTCGACAATGGAGGTTACTAAGGTTGAGTGCATTTGTTAGGACTGCTAATGATACTTTGCATACCCTAATTTTGTTTTTATACCATTTTACAAGCCGAAATTTAAATTATTTACTATGCATAATCAGGGGCCTTCCCTGTAAAGATCGAACCCAGATTTGTAAATGTCACCATCCATCGAATGAGTAAATATTTAAATATCTGAATCTTGTGGCAGAAACTTTCGCCATTCTGAGCGCAGGCAGCTGTGGCTTGCCTTTCATATAACTTTATAAAATGTATTAATATGCATTATAGATTTTATGATGAGCGTCATGTGCTTAATTGGCAGATCATTAATCTATGAGGGATTTTTTTGGCGCACAACAAAGGCGCTCTGCGGGCTTTGGGGTTTTTCAGAGTTGGCTTCACTTAAGTGGTAGTCAAACATTTGCCAACTTGAGTAGTCAACTTGCAACTTAATGCCAAACATCTGTCAGTCAACCCTGACTTGTTTGTTTGTTTGTTTGTGTACGTACGCCATTGTTGTCGCCAGGCTTTTTGTAGTTTTTTTTGTTATTGTCGTTTTACTATGTGTGTGTGTGTGTGTGTTTTTGAAGCCTGGCTGGTGGCAGTGTTCACCCATTCATTCATCCTGCCTATAATATGAACTGGGTCAGCATCGATTTTTAGCGCGACGTGTCACAATTATCGTTTGCCAGCCAAATGGATACGTTTGCTTGCTGCCCCGAAAGCGCACACTGCGAAAGGCTCGAAACACTCGAATGCACTCAAAGGACATGCCAACTTTTATACTTTGCTTATCGCTGCCACATCCTGCATATTAATTCTCTTTTGAAATAAAAAGCCAATAAAAACAAAATCAACTTTTACAAATGCAATAAAAAGGATCAAAGAGTAGCTAAAAGCTTAACTGACGTATGTGACAAAAAGCACTTAAATAATTCCGAAAACAATTGAATATGGATTTTTTTCAGGAACAATACAATTGTCACAAGGAAAGCTAAAGGAAAAATTGTTTAGCTTGAATGCCAACTAAAAAAATGTCTCAAGTATTTTCCAAATTTTCTTAGAGAAATTTCAAACATACATTTTTAAGATTTTTCTTTTAGTTTAACAATGTTAAAAAAAGCATATTAAATTTGTTGTTCTTCGGGCTGTAAGTCATTTATTCAGTGAGGACAATCTGCTTTAAATATTCTTAATACATTTATAGTTTTAATAGTTTTTTGAATATTCCTTAAATGCATTTCACACTTCCTGCAAAAACATATATACTCTGTGCAAGAGTATTGTACAAAAAGACAATTACTTAATAAAAAGCCCAACACATATTTTTTGTGCTGCAGTTGGCTGCAACCACAATTGCACACACCGCACACACACACACATACACTTGGGCCCAGACGCAGACACACCACACACAGGGAAAAAACAAAGAAACATGGCCCGAAACGGAATGGAATTGTGCCAAGTTGTTGTGATTGTTGCTTTTGTTGTTAAACACATATACATACATGTTGCCATATATGTATATAAATATATTTCAGTGTAATTTTAGAACAAGTGTCGCTGCAGCAGGGTAGACAGAGGAGCAGGCTGAGGCAAAGGGAAGCTAACTGCAGCCATTTTGTCTATGCAAAGCCTCTAACTGTTGACCTCTCTGGCAATGGATACGGTTGCGATTACAAATTCAGATTCACAATTTTTGGCAATGCATAGAAGTAATTTTTTGAATCTGGGGAAATGGTCATTGTTGCAGGACGCAATGGGGTGTTAAGCCAGTTGTTTAATTACATTGCTTATACCCTGTAACTGAGATAAGCGAAAGCGTGAGACAAAGTTTTTGTTTGTTTCTCTAATATCATTTATAGGGTATTTCTTATTCCTCTTCCTTAACTGTTAATATTTGGTAGATTTTTCTCTCACTTGGTTGGCCTTTTTAATTCAATTTGTGTAATTGCTTGCATATAACAACACTTGCATTAATATATATAAATATATAATACTACTTTCTAGTACTAAACTGTAGTTACCCCCCGTAAACAAGGGCGAGGGTAATTTATATTTAATTAGCCTAAAATGTCATGCTAACAATAATAATTTGATAAGCTTTGTGTTTGTGCTAACTGTTGTTTATTTAATTAACCAATTATAAAATTACTATTTCCAGGGTGTCATAATTCGTGAAGTTGACAATGGTGTGCGCTGTGAGCAATGTAAATCAGATTGCCCGGGCTTTGCGGCTCACGATTGGAGGTAAGCTAAATATAATAAAGCACACAACAAATATGCCTTATACAAAAACCTGCTTAAGTTCCAAATCCTTGGATATTTTCATTTAATCTTTAAACGTTGAAAATCGTAAATAATTTATTTGAAAAAGCGTTAGCATTTTAAGCAACCTTTCTCAATGTTAGGTGCCATCACTGTAAAAGCTTTGTAGTTTGCTTGCGTTAGCTTGCGACAACAGTCGTCAGATGGCGCCAGTGTCGTGGGCATTTATTTATACGTTGGCTACCATGCCAAATTTAAAAATCTAATCAATATATTTATAATATAATCTCCGTCGCCACCTACCCCCCCCCCCCCCCCTCTCGTTGCACCACGCAACAACAGTTGGCAATTCTTCATGTTGGACAGATAAATAAATAATGCGTCAGCGTTGCCAAAATATCATTCCGAAAAGCCAGCAAACGTTTGCCAAATATTTCGAACGTAAATTTAAAAGAAAAACAAACCGTTAAGTTAAACGTTAAAGCCGCCAAAGAACAGAAGGCGTCGTTTGTGTGTTTATTTCCTGTTGGCCACATTCTGGCTAAACGATGATTAAAAACGAGCATTTATTGGGGTCAGTAAAAGTGCCAGAAAGAGATTACTGCATTTGACAAATTAATTTATTTGCATAAATATTATTTTAGCGCTTTAAATTGCCTTAGTTAAATTATAATGATTGCACTTGTGCGGGCAATAATGCACAAATGCCGCTTTATACTCGAATCCAAATGCAAATTAAAATGAGAATCATTTTTGCAAATAGCACTTAACATTCTCACTAAAGGCCCGCCCGCCCCCCGGCTACAAATCCAAATAACGCTATTAATTTGTAAAATTAGTTTGTCTGTCTGTCGGTCTGTCTGTTTGTCAGTGTTTGGCAATCCTTTGTCTAAACTGCGGTTTTGTTTGCATTTTCATTTTCATTCCAATTCTCATTTTGATGCTGGCCGTACGCCAAATACATAGTGCGGGGGCCCGAGGGATGTGTTCACAACTTCTGATGATATACGGGTCGGATGAGCTATTTTTTTCCATGCTCATTTGTGTATTTGTAATTTAGCTATAATTTAGTTGTTTTTTGTTTTATTGTTTTTTTTTTCTGTTGATTTTAATAGGGGTCCGGTTGACTTTAACACGAAAAAAAAGATTGGACATAAATTAAAATTAAAAAAAATTAAATATACTAGTAAAACAATTAGGAACATCAAAAAGTGCTTAAAAAAAATGTAAAATTGTATTTTAAGTATGCAGCACATCATAAAATTTATAAAAACAGCAATCAATATTGTCGACAAGCTGTGGAAAAATTTCACAAAATATCTACAGCATTTTAATTATACAAATTTTATTTTGTCAAATTCGGCCAACAGCTTAACTAGTGAATTAGCATCTGTTTGGCTCATCATTTCCAAAAAATAAAAAAAACATCTAAACTATCAACAATCGCATAAAAAACTCAGCATGACCACAACAGGGGGCGTAACATGCCAACCCGCTGAGTTTGCGATCGGCTATTCTGTTCGTGATCGCTTCCAATGGGCGGGCTGCAGTGACAATTAAAAGTGCTTTCCAAAGACCTTGGCTTGCTTGCTTTCGACTCTCATTTATAATTGCTCTACTCTCTAGCTCTCTTAATGTTGCTCTCTGGAAGCTTTGGTTTTCAATTGATTACGATTGCGATTTCAATAAAAGCTTGAGTTTGATCTTCTTCTTCTTTTTCTTCTTTATCACTTCCATTGAAACTGTGTGTTGCAATCGTGCTCAGTCAACGTCTCAAGTTTAGGCAACGCTTGCACTTTTTGCGAGAGAGCGGGAGAGGTATAGGTTTTTTTTGGGCTATCAGCTTGAGCAATGAACTGAGCTCAAGTTCGACATTGAATTGCAAAACAGCAAGTACTACAACTGACAACCTGTCCAACTGACTGTCTGACTGACTGACGAAGTCATGTTTTGCGACTCGTGTTTGTGCATTGTAGTACTTGGCCTATTAAGCTTTATTTTATGCAGCCGACGTTGTCTAACGGCGCTTCGTGTTTACTTGTTGAGTAAAGTTCGCCGCCGCCGCTTCTCTTGCTTATTTATTTTGACTCACGCTCAATACCAGGCTTTAACATTTTGTGCTAGTTTTTCTTAGTTGTTTTTAAGCATTCGCGCGTTGCCCACGCGATCGAGCCGGCGAATTCGATTTAGTAGTTAATGAGGCTTGCATAAAATAAATCGAAATTCAAGAAATGAGAAAGAGAGAGAGAAGCTTTTAGCTCGCACTCATTGTTTGCACTTCAAGTGAGTGTTAGTGTGTGTGTGTGTGTGTGTGTGAGTTGCTTATCAGTATCTGACACACGCATTATATATGACCGCTATAGACAGCTGTCAACTGCTGTCATTGTTTACATTTTAAAGTTGTTCGTTCAGTTCACATCGCGCTCTTTACTCAGTAACAAGCACTTAATACAAAATGCTACTAAAAATGCAAACAACTTCGTATTGTAATGAGTTTGAGGTGCAGCCTGTGTTGGTGAAGAAACAGCCAAAGTTTCCAACACGCGAACGTCACATGGCCATCAGGCGCAAGAAGTCATTGGCGCAAGCACCACCTGGCGGCGGCAGCGACAAGTGAGTTTTGAATTAATCAAAAATCACGTAGTATGTAAATGTTTTGCAGAACAAGTTTTATTTTCTTGTAAATTGTTTTAAAATGATTATTGGCAAATGTTTTCACGTTCCCAATTATTCGTATAAACTGCTGCAAAGACATTTTCACAGCCTCGGGCGCAATTAATGTGTTATTGTGCGGATAATTATGGCCAAATAAATTTAGCCGATCATACAAAAACAAAAAGTATTTTAATTGATCATCAATCTGTTGGCAATCGACGAATTAAAGGCTAGCGAAATACATGAAACAAAATAAAATTAATTCTGATTCTGAGTTTCGGTAGAATTTTTTGTTGTTGATTTCGGCAGCTGTTTTGCTTAGTTTCCCACTCATTTTGGGCTTTTTTTTTTTTTTCATATTTATCGTTGATATTTTTTTTATCATCATCATTGATGAGCCGGCAAGAATTCGATTCTCATTGATGGGAATTTATCGGTTCTGACGCAACATGTTTGCTCGTTTCAAATATATCATAAAGCTCAATTCGAAAAGAATTTCTCACTTTCTGGAAAGACCTGCCCCCATTTGACCCAATTAGTCGTCTCGTATTTAATTAATGACCAAGCGTTCGGCTCAAATCTGGAAAACAAAATAAATAAATGTTCAATATTGCTAAAAGTTGGCAAAGATTTGGGTTTGCTGTAAATAATGAATGGCAAATGATATTTAACTTGGAACCTAGAATAAACACACACGAATTGCTGTCTGTCTGTGATGTTTTCACAAATATCTAAGTGGGAGGGGCAAATAAAAACATTAACAGCTACCTTTAAAAGGGAAATACATGTACAATAAATGTTAATGCTACCTGCTACTAGCGCCCATTATTTAATGTAAAATAATGGCCTTAATGAAGCAGCAACAAGCGCCAAATGTATCTGCAAGATACGTCTATTTAATGTACCTACAAGTACGTATGTATGTGTATGTGTTACACAGATGCTGTTGCTGGTCTTTGAGCATTAAGACAAGGTGTAATTAAAAGCGGCAAATGACATGCCACACATGCATCATAGGCATACAGACAGACTTCAGACCGACAGACAGACAGATAAATAAATAAACAAAAACAAATACATTTTTTCTAAAGGTTCGCACAGATTTCGTTTTGGGTTGGTTGCCTTTTGTAACGATATTCTGAATCCGTAAGTTCTATTGATAGATGAGTTTTGTAATAAACATTTGTGGTTTTGCCAATAAAAATACAAAATACATACATACTATGTTTATTATCTATAGCGAAATCATTTTGAGATTTATCGACTACCCGATCCAAGTCCAAGGTTCGTCAAACCGCAGGATAGTTCAAAATAAAATAAATTTCATTTACATTGGCTTGTTAGTCGTAATTTATTTAGCATCTGCGTCATTTAAAGCAAGATAATTGCCATTTATTAAACCCAGCAGTTTGGCAGACAAAAATAATTTGTTATGCATATCATGGATTATCAATTAAACAAACCAAATAATCTATATGGTATGTGAAAACACAACTAACAATTTACTTACACAGATAATGTTAACGTTTATGTTAATGTTAACATTCATGTTCAAGTTTATGTTAAAGGTTATGTTAGTGGTGAATCTGTGTTTAAGTTGTTTTTTTTGGAATTTTGTTGATAGTTTTTACAGGAATTTTGTTGATAGTTTTTACTTAACAACCTTTACTTACTTTACACACACAAGTATCTGCTCCAATGTGCAATTTTTTAAGCCCAAACGTTCTTTTTTTCCGGCATATATTGCCCATCAATTAATCAGCAGCGACGTCAAAGTCACGTTTTGCATTTCGTAATCGAATAAAGATACATATGTACGTATAGCATGGTTAAATATGCATGTAAATATGTATGTACATAGGATTACGTTACGTATTCATTTGATGGCCATTTAATGGGGCTGCTTATCAAGTTGAGAGAGACACAAAGCTAGTCAGGTGAAGAAGGAGGCAAGGAGGGTGGCAAGGTGTGGCTGGCAGCATGTCTGGTGGCGCCTCTTCCTAGAACCGGCTTAGTATTTGCATGCAATTTGTAAGGCTGGGCGACTAATTAAGCGAGCAACAGTTAGGTGGCAAGTCAAAGAGTCATTTATCTTTTCGTTTTGGGTTATAGTTCACTCGCAGATACTCTTATTTTTGTTGTGAACGCAATTAATCATTAATGTTTACAGCTACATAGTGCGATTTTTGCTTTTGGCGATTTAGAAAAAGCAAATCTCATAAATTACGCTTAGCACGCTATGAATCTTGTTGCTTTTTGGTTAATTAGTTGATCATCGTGATAGAGGGGTGAAAGTGGGAAATGGGAAATTGTTACCCCATGCGTGCGCAGTCCATCAACGAGTTAGAAAGAGATAGATTCTAAGACTCTTGAGGTGGTTCTGTTGACTTTATTGCGCGTACGCCATGAATGAAAAACAACACTTGGCCAAAACCAATCACCTAACCAGACCAACCCCCTCCCTTTTTGGCAACAATTTTGTATAAATATACAAATTTAGGAAAGTGCCGGCCAAGTGAGCAAAAAAGAAAAATAATAACAACCTAAGAAAATATACAATCAAACAGTTGTTTAAATGCTCTACATAATTCTTAAAATAATAATTAGTTGCAAAAAATAATAAATATTTAAGGATTTTACTTTCGATTGGGGGCCATATTTATTGAGTTTTAAGTGGGAAAAAATCTTTTAATCACATTAAATTTATACACACTAAAAGCCTTAACGACATTTTAATGGCTATAGCTACAGGTTTATCTGTTGCTTAGTAGTTATAACTACACTCTAAACACTGTGTTGCACACACACACACACACACACACAGACACTGTCTATTAAGTATTTGTGGCAAGGCAACTTTTTAGCCATTCAATGGCATCATAATACATTTACGGGCCATTTGCGATTGTCTTTATGGATTTTGTATCGCTGCTGACAATGTGTTTTGCTTCTGCACTCCCCCCCTCTTACCGCCTGCCCCCTACCCCCCTACACTAACCCAATTAATGTTCAAAAAATATTTCAATTGCTCTTTAAACACACTTTGCTTATAAATATCCGTAATTTGTTAGATGTGGTAATAATCAAAGCATGCAAACTTGTCACAGCCACTTGATAAATGTGGCTAGCAGTTGTTTGGCCCGCTCTGACTCTGACCTTGGCCGCCTTTCCTCCCCCCCTCAAGTAGTGGCAGCAACGGAAGCGTAGCGTTGCGAACATCCCTGGGCTACATTTGTGGTAAAGCCAGCTAATAAATGCAGTTCGCCTGCTTGGCCATTAATTATATAGCCAAGTGCAGCTGTGGCTCGACTCTCGGCTAGTAGTACTTACTATCACAACTTGACTCAACTTTGGGGCAGTCAAGCGCACAACCTGTTGGCTCATTAGTTGCCAAAGCGGCTCACACACGTGTGCAGCATGTGCTGTGTTTATCAACAGCCATAGTTATACACTGTAAAACAAGAAACACAAACAAAAAACTATAAAAATCTTGCAAATCGGTTAAGATTAGCCAAAGTAACAGAAGTTAAAAGTATATACAAAGAAAAAGATACTTTAAAAAATAGATACCTCAATGCATTTGCATTGCTAATAAGCGGTTTGGTGGCGGCTGCGTTGAGATGCAGCGCTGTTTGGCGACGACAGCACCTGGTGCTTAAAGCAAGTGCCATGTCATTATCGCTGCTTGGCTAAAAACTCTCTGTCTTCCCCACTCGCGCACACTCAATGTGCAGATAACGCTGCTACTCTTACCTGTCTCCCACGAAGCGTTGTTCTTGGTGTGCTTCGCTTTGCGCTGCTTTCTTTCAGCCGCGCTGCCCAGTGGGAGCTTCGTTTATGCTATGCTTCGGCTGCGGCGGCGTCGTTCGGCGCACCGACAGCAACAATAAAAGCAAACACAACGAGGCCTCAGACCAGGCGACGACGCCGACGCAGAGTTCAGTTAGAATTGAATTGTGTAACGGTGCGGTTGTCGCTCTCTCAAAGGCGACCATATAAACGCTGTTCTAAAACGCGCGCGTTTTCCGCGTTTTATCGAAGTCGCGCGTTTTCTTTGTTATTATTTGTTTGCTTTTCAGTTTTCGGGCGTTCTGTTGACTTATTTATGTGTGTGGCAAAGGTGCAAAGACACAATAATTTGCATTAAATTTAATTAAGCCCAACAATATAATGTTTGTTATTAATTTTAAAGACTTTGTGACGTCTGTGTGGGTTTATTTCCCCGTCGGTTTCTCAAGTTCAAGTACTCAAAAATTTTTAGGCTTTTCATATTTTTGTTTTTGCTGTTGTTGTAAACAAATTCACAAACAAAATGCCAATTGCTGCCAGATATATTTGTTTACATTTGTGGTTTTGGTTATGTATAAACATGCTTTCAATCTGTAGTACCAAAAACCCAAAAGACCCCAAAACGTATTTCTTGCGATTCTATTTGTTATTGTTAATGTTTACTTATTCGGTGACAGGCAGATCAGATCAAAAGTAATATTTTTGGCAGGGTTAACACATGTTTTCACTTTGAGTGGCAGGATATATTTTTCATAAAAACGAAACTATAAATATTGTGGTCTTAAAGTGTGACAAAAAAATAATAATATCAGACTTTGTCAACACGACTGTTTGATATATTTTAAACACAAACTATTTTATATTCTTCAAATAAATAATGAACGATAAGTGCGTAACAAAAAGCTTATTTTTTAATATTCAAAAGAAGGTTTTTTAAAAAAAATATATCATACTAATGAACTTCCCAACAATTTGATTTATATTGCACCCAACGTTAATATTCGTATCAGAGCGCATCGTGCCGCTGTGTCATTTGTTGTGCCTGTGTTTGCTTTTTGTGTAACACATTGTGACCAGATTTCGCGTAACTATAATCCCCCCATCAGGCAGACAGACAGACATAAAGCCGGAGCTAAAAAGCTAAAGCTAAAGTAATGTGCATGCAAGGCCACAATAATTCACCAAGCTCAGTGCAATTTGGCGTTTACACACACTCACACACACACACACATACATAAAAAGAAATGGTAAGAGTTGGAAAAAGAATGTGAATTTATGTACATATCTGCTAGTCATAAACTAGAAGCCCAAGCTGCTGCTCCTGTGTTCTCATGGCAACTCACCACAGCTCAACATCATTGTGGGGGGTAACACTCTCACACTCTCACTCTCACTCTCTTCCCATTTTTCTTTTATCTTTACAGTTACGTATGTTAATTATCCACCTTAACTGAGCGAGATAGTCAATGGTTCAGTGCTCACTGATTCAATTAGTGGTTGCCATCTATACGCATAGTTTATATACTATGTATTTACTTAACTGACTTGTTGTACTTTATGTGGGACAGTAGCCGCAGTCAAGTGCATTAGTCTATCGCCCGTAGCTGCACTTATTGTTGTTGTTGCTCGTCGTAATCGCATTAAAAGTCATTTAATCGAAAGCGAAAAGAGAGCGTGCGAGTGAGAGCGCTGGGGCACTTTGAGCTGCACTCGTTCCATCACTCACTATTATCTACCCTCCTCATTTGACCACTTAGCGAACACACCCGCTCTTACTCCTACGCACACACACACACACACATACCGTTGTGTTGACTGCAAGCTCATAATTGAGATTTGTTGCACTCTCCGCCGTTGACTTTTATGTGCGCTTTTATTGTTTATTGTTTATGGCGCAACATGTTCAATTATAGTGGAAAATTGGATTTTACTCTACCCTGTGGAAAAAAGAAGGTCAGCTCACACTATTCATGCAAGTGGAAATCAGTAGCAAATCAGTAGCTCTTCCTTGGAGGATCGATTGCATCTTCTGATTGTTGTTCCTCTTCCTTCTCGTTAACAGGTGTCCTTGTGCTTCCTTGGAGTCTTTGCCTTGGATTAGCCCTTGGCTTTCTTTTGGGCGCCATTGTTTTACGCTTTGTTTGTGTGGACTTTTTGAGTTATAAATGCTTGGCCCAAGAGCCTACTTTGCTCTTGATTATTATATTTCCGATAATAATTACATTTATATCTACTTTGTATATATATGCACAAATCCGATGAGGACCGATTTTAATTGTTTTACTTCTGAAGTGAGCAATAATTGTATAAATCGTTCACTCATGGAAGGTAGTCTGTGGGTAAATGCAATAAAAACAAAATTCTACACTGTTTGCTCCTTAAGGGAAAAACCAAGGTATCATGAATATGTTTTATTTTATTCTATGTCAAAAGAGCTTATAAGCTCTTTTTTTCTTCATAGAATGTACTCCAGCCCTAAGACATATTCATGTCAAAGTTCCAAATGCTGTCGGCAACAACAATAGCAAACACCATCGTCATCTGTGTGTGTGTGTTTGTTTGTGTGCGCAGTCAACTGGTTGGCTTTTAATTACATTTATCTGGAAACAGCAAAACTTTGGCAGCAAACTTCTTCGCTTTTTGCTGCTGCCATGTTCGTTACGTTCAAATACTCTGTAAACTCTGTTAACTAACAGGTTCTTGACTTCACTCCTGCTTGTTCGATCCTGCTACGTTAAGCTGACAAAACTGTAGATCTTCCTACGTCTAATGTTTACTGTAAATAAAGCAAGCTTGTTAAAGTGTACAGGGTATCTCACGATTTCTGTCACCCGAAACAATTGTTATTTTGTGTATTAATACGCGTTCTGTTGATTGCTTATTTACGTACATATGGTAAAGTCTATCAGCTATTAAATTTGTGTATGTGATTCTGTCGCAATTCAATTAAATAAAAGCTGTGCGCTCTCTTTATTGTTGATAAACGCATAAGAGCTGGCTCAGAAAATGCAAATGCAAAACGAAAAAAAAAAAAATAAAATCAAATAACCCAACATACACAACGCACATATGGCCCATTGTCACAATGGGCTTTAATCTAAAATGAACACGTTTTAATGGCACAGTAATTGTTTATTCTGCGATAAGACGGCGCATCTCGCAACAACAATAGCCAAACGCACAAACATTGACAGCTTCGTTGAGCACACACACACACACACACACACACAGCAGAGATTATTTACATAGTTTGAGTTTAGTGTCACTAGGTAATTGGCAGAGTTGCATTGTTACAGTTATCTGTTCAAAGAGCAGACAACACGAAAAGTTCAAAAATGAATGTCTGAATTTTGTTGGGTTGTAACACTTCATATAAATCTTGAGGCTTTATAGAATTAAATTGCCAATACATCAATATCGGCTTGTTTATAGATTGAGGCTTATTTGTGAACATTGCAAAACGATGAAAATAAGTTAGCTTGAAAAACACCAAAATTAAGTTATTTACCATATTCATTTCATGTTCATTAACTTTACTCAACAAACTTTCATTAAATGCCGCAAACACAAGAAGTTATCTTAAAGCTTAGTCATCCATGTTATCCCGCTGACTTTCTTTCAGAATTCTCTTACGCAGATGATAATCTTTATATACAGTTTGACCTGAAATTTCGTTAATCTTTATATTCAGTTTGACCTAAAATTTCTCAGCATGACGCTCTTAACGAAAACTAATTCGAACGCAAAGAAACTTAAGTTGATCTTGATCTTGAAAGCAAATAGACTGTTAGACATTTGAAATTCATGATTCATAGTACTACAATTACTTGTGTCATGTTTGCATAACGAGAAACCTCCTCCTCTCGCTTTAATGTTTGTTGACTATTTGCAAACCTGTTGCATTTTCCGCATTGACGTGAACGTCGTGAGCAATTAGCAACAACAATCATTTCTCCAGACTCAAGGCGCTTAAGGCTATAAAAGGTCATCTGTCTGTTGGTTTTCGAGCACTTTCCTGTGGCCCGCTCCTAGGCAAGATAATAATTATTTATTGCTTATCTTGGCTTATCTGAGTCGTAACATTTCAGTTCTGGCATTTAACTAATTGTCTATTTTTCAACATTATCATTTCGCTACACTTTCGTTGACAATCTTTTTTCCGCAACCGCACCCGAGCTGCCCCGCCACCCATTATTTTGATGACATCACGCAATCCAATTTTGAGTTTCATTTTGGTGTGTGCGTTTTTATTAATCTTATCAGAAACTTGGCTCTTGGCATGCCTCTGGTTTTGTTCTTCTACCTTTACCTTCATTTTATATGATGTTTGTTTAGTAGTGTGACTAGAAACGAAATACCTTTTAGGCGTATCTTTAACTCCATCGGAGTATTAGTTGCGTGTGTTTTGTTAATGACGCTGATTATTTTTATCTATGTAACTAAAAATAATGTATTTGTTATTTTGTTGTTTAAGTATAAAAATGTTTGAAAGTAAACAAAACCAAAAAAAAATGCCAGCTGTTGTTTAATAAAGGTTGAATTAACACTTGAATCAAAATGTCAATGAGCAAATAACCGCAACACAGACGTGCCAAAAATAAAAAGCTGTGTTTTTAACTTTTTCGTATTTTCTTTCGCATTTCGTATGAAGGCGCCCAAGTGTTAAAAAGACAACGCAACCTTCTCCCCCTAAACAGAGAGAGCCCAAAATTTTGATGAGATAAACAGAAACTGAAACTGAAGCTAAAAAAAGCATTAACTGAAACAGATGCGAAATATGCTTGAAAAAGAAAGCAAGTTAATGTAAAAGTGAATTAAATGCTAAAAATCAACTAAAAATATTAAGCAATAATTATCAAACATAGTTAAAACTAGTGCCAAGTTGAACTTGTACAAGGTACAGTTAATGCCAAAGTTGCCGTAAAGTCTTAAGTTAAGTTGAACATAAAATGGTGAAAATGCTCGACCTGGACCGTCACGCTGAGTGCCCCCTGTGGGCGGCATTGGCCTCAGATGTGCCCTGGACGGGCATGCATTATGCGTGCCTCAATGTTCTCAGCATTTACTGCAAAGTATTCGATAGAAAAGAAATTTACGATCTCATTGTAAGGTAAGCGACCGTTTAATGGTTAAATTTTGAACAAAAAGCTGACGCTAGATGGCGCCAAATACACAGCTTTTACTAGCGCTGTGTGAAAGTAGCGGCAACTAAATGTACCAATTAACTCAACACACTTTGGCTGTTGTGATTTTTGGTTTTGAAAAATTAGAAAACCGAATATTATACAATTTTTATTTTAATACATTCTCTTCTTAATTTTTAGGAAAACTTGCCAATCCTGCAAGTGTCCGCGGGAGGCGCATGCCATTTATCAGCAACAGACGACCAATGTACATGAACGATTGGGTTTCAAGCTGGTCTCGCCAGCGGATTCGGGTGTAGAGCCACGAGATTTGGGCTATACGTGGGTGCCGCCAGGTGTCAGAGCCTCCTCAAGGGTTAATCGTTACTTTGAGCAGCTGCCGGATGAGAAGGTGCCCCGATTGGGCAGTGAGGGAGCACGCCTGCGAGAGCAGCAGATTTCATATCAATTGCCAAAGCAGGATCTCTCGCTGGAGCACTGCAAACATCTAGAGGTGCAGCATGAGGCTTCCTTCGAAGACTTTGTGACGGCACGCAATGAAATCGCGTTAGACATTGGTAGGTAGAACACTAAACTTAATGTAGTTTTTCGTCCTTACTAATGTTTAAATCCTGCTCCTGCAGCTTATATCAAGGATGCACCCTACGATGAGCACTGTGCGCACTGTGATAACGAGATTGGTACCGGCGATTTAGTTGTCGCCGCACCCAAATTCGTCGAGAACGTCATGTGGCATCCAAAGTGCTTTACCTGCAGCACATGCAACGAGCTGCTCGTGGATCTCACCTACTGCGTCCACGATGACAAAGTCTACTGTGAGCGTCATTATGCGGAAATGTTGAAACCCCGCTGCACTGGCTGTGATGAGGTGAGTGGTCCCATTGTCCAATTATCACCAAATAGTACTTTCCCCTGACTCGACATAACGTCGCAAAATGCTTAGCACACTTTCAGGCGGTGTGTGTTTTTTCTTTCTTATTGACTATTAGTTCTTGTCTCTTTGCTTTCGTTTTAATTGCCTGCTGCACGCAGTAAGCTTTAACGGCAGAGGTGTGGCTGCCCTTATCCTTGTTCGCATCCCTTTTTATTTGATGGTTCCCTATTGAACTCATATGTTAGATGTCAACTTTCTGATTGCCCAATGCATATTGAGCTCTTAGCACGGCCAGTTGACTATTTTCTTGTGTCATTGCAACCGGAAGTGTTCATAACGTGTGTACGCAACGAGATTGTAAAGTGAGTTAGAAAGTGTTTTAAGTAATGCAAAAAAATAGTGAAACTGGTTTAAGTAAGACCAGCTCGATTATTTGGTTTGAAAGTTTGGAATATGAATCGGCAAATATTGAAGCAAATTATGTTTCCTTACGTCAAGCTTCCGATACGTTGTGAACGAACATATAAAGTATATTATCTTTCTTAATTATGGAACTTAAGACTGTGAATCTAATATTTATATACTCTGCGTTTCGGATTATATTCTAGCAGTCTAAATTAAAGGATTTTCACAACTTTCTTTTCAAGGTATCTTAATGTCTTTGCTTGAGCTCTATTAGACTTCATTCATTTGGCATTGAAAATTAATAAATTTCTATTTGGCACTCAATGGTCAGCCACACCCACTTTTTGGTTGCTGTCAAGCAATTTGCTCATGATTTGATTTTCCTTGTGCAGTCTGTCGCTCACTTTCGCTTTCAACATAAACCAAACGAAACAGTCAAACAAATACGAACAAAAACACCCAGGCGACCTATTTATTTTTGGCACATTTTCTCAATATTTATGAGAAAGCCAAAAGAAAACATTAAGTTTATTCATAGATTTTTGATTCAAAACGAATAACGCATCGGTATGCTATGTTTTCGGTTTGAAATTAAAAAAGAAAAAAAAGACGCATGTTGGCAATGGTCTGCCACAAATTTATGGCAGCAACATCTGCAACAATAAAAGTTGCGACATTGGCCCTGCACAAAAAATGAGAAGGCCACGCATAAAAGTATTAAAAAACATAAATACCAAAGACATAAGCAAAACGAAACGAAACAAAAATGCGAAAATGCAAAGAAAATGGAATATGAGGAAAATATATACTATATTCGTTTAGAACCGATGTGTGAACAGTTTTGAACATATGTATTTATTTATTTAATGACTCTTGCTCTGAATACATTTTTATTTGAAAATCACTCGCAATTTACATGGCGTGCTGATTAGAAACGCTTTCGTCCGTTTGGCCAATTCCGATTGCCAATTCTTTGCCAAAAAACCGAAACAAAACTTAGCCCCGTCTTCTCCTTTGCGCTCTTGTATCGTTCAATTAGCGCCTCTGCTCGGATTTTTATTTGTTATTTGTTGTTGGCATTTATTTAGCCGTGTGAATCAGTTGAGTGTGCTCGGCCCTTGCCTAGTCGCATTAATCAGTTGCAAAACGATCGATTAACTGGCAACAACTGACGCCGACTGCAACGGCTATTCTCTGCTCTTTTCTCCGGCTGCACGGGCAGCAAATCCCTCAAATAAAGTGAAAAGTGTATAAAATATATAAGTATCAAAATATTCCCGTGCGCGCATACGAATATTTTAATCTAAAACACATAGCAAATGTAAATATTTCGCACAAATATTTTGCCAGTCGAAAATTTTAATTGAATTACCTAATCACTTTTGACCATTTGGCGAGTGGTTGCGAATGAGTGAGTGTTTTCAAGTGCCTGTGCCTGAGTGTCTATGCTGAGTGCGTGTGGTGAGTTGAACAAGTAAAATAAACACAGTCGCACATTCTCTCACCATCGCTGCCCGGTTGAACACACAATTGTTGCATTGCTGGCAGCACTTGGTTGTTAAACGGTTGGAGCATTACGCAAGCTAACAAGAATGGCTGCGGACGCTGAGGGGCTGACCGGCGTCGGTGAGCTGCTCTTCTCCATCATCGTAAGCTATTTGGGCGCCTTGGAAATTGCTTTTGTTGCAAGCCATCTCTACCATCTTTGCCGGCATCCGGGCAGCAATCAGGATGTCGATGCTGCCGCTGATGCTGAGGAGCTGCCACGTATGCGTGATCGTCTAGACAAGGAGCTTAAAGAGGCAGCGGAGCGAGAAGCAGCTGCCGGTGGGAATACCATGCAGGACGGCGTACTCTATAGCAACGGATTTCGTGTGGAGTCACCGGAAGCAAAGAAAAAAGCTTTAGCTGAGGAACTGGAACGACAGAGGCGCATTGAAGAGGCAACACGTAAGCAGCTGGCCGAGGCAGAGCATAAATTGGCCGAGGATCGTTTGAAGGCTGCACAAGAGCGGGAGGCAGCTGAAGCGGCAGAAAGCGCACGAAAGCTGATTGAGGCGGAAAAACAACGTGAAGCGGCGCAACGAGAACGCGAGGAGGCAGAAGAACGACAACAACGCGAACGTCATGAGAATGAGCGAAAGCTGATTGAGGCCGAAAAGCAGCGTGAGGAAAATGAAAGAAGAATGCGCGATGCCGAACAACAACAACGTGAACGTCAAGAAAATGAGAGAAAACTATTTGAGGTCGAAAAACAACGCGAAGCAGAACAGCAAGAACATGAGAAAAATGAAAATAAACTGAGGGAGGCAGAATTACAACGTCAAGCATCTCAACGCCAGAGGGAAGTAGCTGAAGCTGAGGCAGAAGAACATCGCGAACAAGAGGAGAATGAAAGAAAACTACAGGAGGCAGAAGAACGACGACAAGATACGCAAAGGCAAAGGGAACACGAAGAGGCTGAACATGAAGCAGAACGCAGAATATTCCAGGGCGATGAAGAGCAGGCTAAGCGCGATGCTGAAATTGTGGACCGATTGCTGGAGGCAGAGCGCGTACGGAAGTTGAGTGCCACTGAAAGTGAGCTGGAAGAAGAGGCTATAGTTCTGGAGCAAGCAAGACGGTTGGTGGCTAGTAAAGAAAATATGCAAAAGAAACAGAAGTCAATCGAGGAGAACGCACGCCTTTTTATGGAGGCCGAAGAGGAAATGGTAATGGTGCAGCAGCGCATGTTACAGGCGCAGAAGGAGCAGGAGGATGCAGAATACGCCGGTGCTATACCTGTTGTGGAGAAACCTTGCGTTAGGAAAATTCTCCCGCCACGTTTCGAAGAGCCTTCTGTCGAGCAGCCCATAATAGTGCATAGAGTGAAAACGCAGTTTGGCCAAACCAGCGTCGGTGGCGAGGAACCGTATGCACGATCGAAAACACTCATGTTTCCTGGTGTATCCGATGAAGGATCCTCCGTGGAACCCAACTCTAGTCAGCAATCATCGTTTAGCACGCAAGCTTCTGAAGAGCGTTCGCATCAGGTAAAGGAGGAGGAACGTCAGGAGCCCGAGGGGGAAGACAATGTGCCAGATGTGCAGTATACCGAGGATTACTTGCGCTCACTAGATGGCATTAAGGGGCGTCCGTTGGTGCGAGAGGATGGTTCGGGTCGTCGACGGGCCTTCAAAAAGCGACGTTCCAGTGGCAGCTCAAATTCATCAAGGGAATCGCGTGCCTCACGTGATGAGGAGCTCAAGATGTTTACATCGCTGGAGGAAGAAGAGCTGCGACATGGCGACAAGGAAGATTACAATCCAATCAAGTATAGCACAGAGCCGACACTGCGTGTTAAGTCGAGTAGACGGCACAAACGTAGTCCAGCCAAGGATGTTAAGCCCCCAACTGATGCTGGTGGCTCTTTGGAAATGCTTGGTGAGGAGAGCACAAATCCGTGGGGTGAGGTTATACCCGAGACCTATAAAAACACGGAGTTTTGGAAACGCGAGAAAGCCTTGTCTATTGATGAGGAGGATCTGGAGCTAGAAAAGCAAGCATCAGGAGAAGAGTCGGTGCATATGGACAAGCCCAAAGCTTCCTCATTCGAGGAGGCTACGGAAGCACAAAATAAAGAGGCAGCTAACTCCTTGAAGCAACAGCGCTCCAAGGAGGATCGAGGGGTAAGCGGTAAATAAAACTTTCTGAGAAAGCTTTTAACCATCAAAAATTTACGCTTTAGGACAAGGACACCACGGAGAGCCTCACAAAAGAAGTGGATTCAAGCGGCAGCGACATAAAATCCAATGTAAGCAAAAGCCTTCAGCTAATTGGTTATCGTACGCTAATCTTTTCCAAGTTTCAAATCTTGTTTGTTAATGTAATCTAAGCCTTTAAATGCTTTAACTGCTTTTCGCTTTACCTTTCATATACCAACTTGCTTTTGCTTCTGCATCACTTGTTTTTGCTTTCAAAGCTGCAAACCTCCCAAACAACGGAGGAGCAGTCCAGGCTTGGTTCACCCAGCTTGCGTCGCAGTCCACGTATAGATGAAATGGATCATTACGAGGAACGTTGGCGTGTATCTGAGGAGGCAAGTCATCCAAGCAGTCCGCCACCTAGCATCACCGTACACCAGCCGGATACGGCACCCTGGCGAGATCAGTACGGCTTAATGATGGAGGGTCTCAGCGACTTCTACGACTTTACTGCATCTGTAAATCCATCGAGATCACGCTCTACATCTCGAAATGTCTCACCGCAGCCCAAAAACGTTGCCAATCGCATGGATGTTGACGAAGAGCACACGCTGGAAGTCTACGACGATGGCCTAGAGGGCCCAATGCCTGGTGAACTAAACTGCGAACTGGTTCTGCAAATGCTGCAGTCTACCATTAATGGAACTGATTCTCAAGCGGAACAACTTCCGTTGCAAAATGTTGCAGATGATGCCAAAAATGGCAGCAATCAAGTTGTGCCTATGATTTTTGAGCCCTTACCAGAAACACGTGCCCTAACGCCACCTCGTACCATCAGCGAGCTAGAGCAGGAAATCCAAGAGAAAGATTGCAGCAGCTCAATGGAAGTGGAGACCAATGGCTTTGGTGAAACTTACAATGGTAACTGCGAAATGCATTCAGCACTTCCCCAGCCTGTTATTGAAATCAATGTAATGGCCGAAGAGAATGAAATTGCTGAAGAGGCCGTTCCCACACGAGAAGAGATGCGCTTGTTTGTCGAATCGCTTCGGGCCAAACGAAATTCGCGTTCCCAATCGCCAGGTCGTTCTCGTTCACGTTCACGGTCTCCTTTGCCCACCGCCGATAATATCGCTCGCAGTCTGGAACAGCGGCGTCAAAAGCGTATTAAACAAAACGATGACTTTTTTGAGAAACTGAAAGATGACGAGCATTCGAGTGGATCAGCCTCCCCTGTAACAGTTCCTAGTGAAATAACTTTAAGAACTTCCTGCAGGGAAGATAAACTATTGAGTGACGGTTTGACTTCACTTAAAATTCCCGATCTAATGATTACACCTGCAATTAACGACGAAGAACCTATAATAGTTTCTGCTCCGGAAACTACCGTTTCCAAGTTTCCTTTGCCCACAATTTCAATTGAGGGTGTTGAAGAGCCTCTGGATGATGACAAGGAACCCGAACTTACGCCTGAGTCCATTGCTAAACTGGTTGATCAGCTTCGTTTAAATCGCTGTCGTTCCCATTCGCGATCCCGTTCGCGATCACCGCTGCCCACTGCTGCCAATCTGGAGCATAGCTTGCAAAAACGTCGTGAAAAACTCATAGCTCAAAATGACGAGCTATTTGAGCAAATGCAGTTAAGGGGCACAACACCTGAACCAGAGATTCATGGAACTAATGTGGATAATGTTTACGAGCGATCCGGTAGCAGTCGAGATATGCGTTCACTTTCACCGTCTCGTTCACGCTCACGCTCTCGTTCCCGATCGCGTTCCTGTTCGCGAAGCTCTGAGTCTGAATATGCTGATGACTTGCACGTGTCGCTCAATCTGGAAGGTTGCGATAAGCGAACGTTGCTCAAAAGTAGCGAGGAGTTAGAAAGTGTGCTGGCTCACAATGTCAAGCAACATGAATTCGATTTGGAAGCATTGCATCAGCTGCAAAATGCCAGCGAGGAGACTGAGCTTAGAGTTGAAGAGGAATACCCAAAGGAATATGAGCGCACTTTCTCTGAGGCAGCACGGGAGCTAAGAAGTGAGTTATTAGTTAGCGGCTTTAAGCGCTCAAGGTATGTCGGGGAATCTGTTGACCTGGGCGTGGGACCTGAATTCGAGCAGCACCGTCGTGAGAACGCACAGTTTCAACGCTCTCACAGTCCTTCGCCTTCTTTGGACTTGAGTGAGACGCGAGAGCATGCAGCAGCGCAGCGAGAGATGCAGGCAGCCATTTTGAATTCAATAGTGGATGCAAGCAGCCTGGAGGATGAGAAACGATTGGGTGCAAAGCCCAAGAAAAGCGTATCGTCGGAACCGCAGGGGATAAAAGAAGAACAACTGGATAATATGCGTCACCGTACAGCAGAGTTTCAACGCTCCCGCAGTCAGAGTCGCTCACCGGCTAGGGATGCTGCGGATGCGGAGGCAGCCAAGCGAGAGCCGCAGGGCGAGCTGCTGGATCAGCTAGCTGCCTCTAGTGTCAACTTTCAGAAATTTTCGCGCTATCTTAATGCTGACTTTTTAGATAGTGAGCGTCGTGCTTCGGATTCGGCAATTATTAAACTCGATCCAATTGATGAAATGGAGCCTGAGGAATATCATCATTTAAGACGCTACTCGCTGGCTCAGGAGCAGCCAGTCGAGGAGTATCCAAGCGATGAATGCGTTTATATATCACAGATTGAAGTGCGCTCACTGACGGGCAAAAGAACTTGGCTTAAGGAGGATTTCTATTCCCATGACTTGGCAAGTTTAGAGCTTAAATTTGATGACCTACCAAAGAAATCCGAGTACGAAACGGAGGAACGCTCTTGGGCTCGTGCTGTGCTCGCTGCAGAGGCGGAGGCAGCTGAGTTCGATGAAACGAGTGCCATATATAACTATGACATCGTTGGGGAATACCAAGGGTTTGATGATGTCAGCAGCAATGAGAGTGAGGACGAACGGCAGACTGTGGTGGGAATAGACGATGATTACGATGATAACGATTACGAGTTTGAGTTGGATGAGGGAATCTCTGATAACAATGAGCGCACACAGCCAACGGATGAATCCCATCACGATACATCCGAGTGTGAGGAGGCTGAACGTAATGCTGATAGGTATGCAAATCGTAATGCCAATGATTGGGAAGAAATTGATAATGTGGAGGACTATGCAGACTTTCAAATAGATGACGGTGCTGTGGGTGGTTCGTACTCCGATCCGGACTCCTACATTGAGCAAATCTACAATGATGCAGTAAAGAATCGCAAGCAATCCGGCATTCTACGAGACTTCGAGACTATGGTGCAAGAGCAGCTGCCAGGAGATAATTCTAATCAAAGTGAGTCCGATAAGGAGCAATCTAGTTCGGATAGTGAACGATATGCTCTTTGGGCTAAGACCAGAGAACTCGATCGAAACGATGAGAGCAACAGGCACAGGGATATTGACATATCACTCGGACTGCTTGAAAATGAGCGTCAGGAGATCGGAATGCGTTATTTAGGAGATGCTCAAGTAGCTGCTCGACAATCCACGCGATTGCGCACCCGTTATGGCTACAGTCCCAAGTTGCAGGCCGGAGCTGTCGAGGATGACATCGAAGTGGATCTGAATTACAAGCCTAAGCATGAATACAATTGGCGGAAGAATTTTAAGCTGGATGACAGTGAGACTCAGGAAACCTTAGAGAAAAGCTCAGAGTTAACTCAAGTCGAAGATAAGCCAAATGTCATGGAGGAGGAGCCAGAGCTTCTGGAGCAGGAACCTGGTCTTTGTGTTGAAATAGATCCACGTCGTTTTAGTTTTGGTGGCGAGAGCATTACACTCTTCAGTCGCAGCCCAGATCGAGAATTACTATCCGATGTGCCCGAGGAAACTTTACCAGAGCCAGAAAATACAGAACTTATTGTAGAGGATGAACTACCCAGCCAAGCACCAACTGAGGAAGTTATCACCGAGAAGCCAAAAAAGAAGAAGAGCAAAAAAAAGACACGTAAGAACTCAAAAACCGAGGAAGAACTCCGTGACGATAACGACTCCGATAACCAGGAGTACAGTCGACGCAGCTTCACAGCCAGAGATGAAGGGGAAACTTTAACAGAAACACCGAAACGCAAAGTGCGTTCGAGACGCAGTTCGAAGAGCAACTCTGCCAACGAGGATCCTAATGGAGGAGGTCTCTTCTCACCACGTAGCAGCATTGGTTTTTTGGGTGAGAGTACCCTAGAGGGCATTGCAGAGTTCACTACACAAGACGATGCTGCATTAAAAAAGAAAACAAAGAAGGGCAAGAAGTCACTTAAAGACACCAAGGAGCAAAGTATAGCACAAGCAGCTGAGCAGGCCATTGATGAGGCCTTAGCTGATGCACTGGCCAAAATTGCACCTGTTTCTATATCAGTTTCAACAAATCTTACTCCAACTTCAACACAGCAGAATCTCCTGTCTAGTATCAGTGCTGGAAATAGCTTATGCCTCACTCCCGCATCATCTTTTGAAGAGCCGTCCTCTATACCCATCTTAAGCACTAACAATACTACAGCTGTAACAAGGCCAGAGCGTTCCGTTGTAGACACCTTTGACATTCTCAAGGATGCCAATTTTTATCCGCTTTTCTAAGCTTGCACTTAATAAACATACAAACGAATGAATGAATAATACCCTTTTCAGATTTGACTATAATTTTTACTTATTTTTTATAGACATGTTCATAAGCCCAATGCCAAAACCCAAAAATCGTGCACGCTGTACAAATCTCAATCCAATCTCTGCACCCAGTTCCAGAGGCTACTTAGGATCATCACACACTGTATTATACTAACGACCAGACCCAGAATCGCACGAAACGATACACGTATACATCGAATGATAACGAGGATTACTATTGTTAACAATTTTTATTGTATCATATGATTTGAAGTTTATTCTATTAAACTGTTAGTTATTATTTTGTCGATTCCTTTATAACTGCTGAGAATAATGATGAATATATAAATGATGAAAACAGACATGAAAAACAATGTAATCACTTCATTCAATACTGCATCTGACGCAATATTCGCCCCGATCTGCCGCTGCTAAAAATATTCCCGCATAATATTCTATTTGTAACTGCGTCTCGCTGCCAAAAATTCTGCCCACTTCACAGACCACAAAAATGCCCTAGCATTGAGATCATTTTGTTATCCAAGTGGCCCAATGCATGCGCCAAGTGCACTGACATTCATTCAGACCAGAGACAATTGGCCATACACTATATAAAATATATATATGTACGGCATTTGCTTGGCCCAATTTGCATTTTTGGCTCATTTCAGTTGCATGATGTCATCGTTTTGAGATCGTCTGTTTGGGTGTTGTTCAGCCGGTGATGGGAGGACATAAGTCATTTTATGGTTTTATTTTAATACTCTTGTCATGCAGCCACAAATTACTTGAACTGTCATGTTGCAAAATGTTTCATAAGACGCTATAATATCTGAATGCCGTGGGGCTCTAAATGCAGATAAAATTCAACTGATTTGAGTGTATTCATCTTGACATAGTCTAAAAATATAACAACCATGGCTATGAAGTAGTTAAGTATGTTTCTGCTTCGAAAACTTGACAATTTAGTTGCAACATTTTTTTTATTGAGTGTCCTTGTTTAAGTTTCTGCTTTCTTTGAACGTAATCCGTCAGACCTTTTCTTAATCTTTTCTGCCTAAAAGTATGCATCAAAACATTAACGCAATAAAATGATAAAATCTATTTATTGTTTTTGTGTGAGAATACGCCTTTTTTTTTAATAATTTGTCAAATTATATTGTGTTTATTGTGCTGAAATAATGCTGTCAGCTTTCAAGTGTCATATCCTTTGTTAAATTAAGTACAACGATCAGTCGGGGGCCGCCAAGTGAGAAATGATTTTTGTGTCCGCTGTCAAATAATCCCAAATCAAATGACGAAATCTTTGTTAAATGTGGTTGAATGTTTCGTGCGAAAATATTTATGACAACAAACAGGAAAGTGTGTCACTTGGGTGATTTGTTTACGCAGCTCAGTCTGCGGCCACTTTTTGTTCTTTGGGGGTCTTTTTCCATTGTATTTATATTGTATTTGTTGTTTCTGCAATGAGCGCAGGGCCTTTGAGTGTTTTTTCAATTCTTTGTTTTTCTTTAAAAAGTCCATTGCGTAATGGCATGATGTACGAACACGAAAATAATAAATTATATATAATATCTTTCTACGTATGGTGTATCGCGTACAAAGAAAAAATGCGAAATTCGTTGCCAAAAAGTCTTATTCAATAGTTTGTCTTTGACATGAATTCATTTTTCCTGCAGGCAAACGTTTGGCGCACTTAAAAGCTGGCGCATATTTTCATTTAATATTTTCTCCATACCTGCACCAAGCACCCGAAAGGGGTATATACATTTTTTGTTTGACTAATCTCTAAAAATCGTTAATATTTCTCGCAGTTTGGGTATTTGTTAGTCATCTATTCAATTTGTATAATTTGCACTTGTCCGTTTTATTTATCTTTAGCATACGTATACACAATATTTAAATTATATATATTTTGGTGCTGGCCAACAAAACGAATGGCTAAATAATTTAAAAATTCACTAGAAATTTGTGGCAAATGAGTTTTCTTAAAATGAAACACCTTTCCATTTGAGCTTAGTGGTTGTTGTTTGGTTATTTCCCATGTTTCGTTCATCCTACATGCAAAAAATACCCCATTCTTGTTTTTTATTGACATGAATTTGTGTTTTACGTATGCGTCTTTTGACAACCCTTTCGACCCCGCCACCGAGTTCTTGGCCAAAATTAATGTGGATTTGTGCCGCGTGCAAGAAAATTGCTAAATGTCATTCAATAGCTGATCTTCCATTTATAATACTGAACACATTATAGGCAAACTAAGGCAAATAAAATTTCTGACCGAATTCAATTTGATGCTCAGCTGTTTCGGTCTTTGTTGGCCAAAACAAACTTAAACTTGAACTTATGTCCATTAACCACTGACCGGCCAGCTGACGCAGGTTCTCCCCCTCATTAATTGGAATGTATTTTTAAACACATTAGAAAACTAGATACTAGACATAATTTCCAAAAGTTGCCTATTGCTATAAAAGAAAAAAAACAAAACAACCATTTGCTGTTAGCCGCATTTCTTCTGCGCTGAATAAACAAAAAACTATAAAAATAAGTTGGAAAAATATATGAATTTATGACCCAATTAACGCCCCGATGCCGCCGAACGTTGAACGCGATTCTTGTGCACTCGTGGGGCACTCACTCAAAACACGCAAAACTTTTATCAACGATTCGCGAATCGTATTTATTTATAGACAAACATCCAAGATTGCATTTCACACTCTGCTCCATTGCTCTTGCACTTGTTGTTGTTGCTGTTTTTTTATTTTATTGTCTGCAACTTTTGTTGCAATTATAGCAGCATTTTTATATGCATTTCAAACCACAAAGTTATTGAAAATTTGCATTATTTTCATAATGTTATTTAAGCAAATCGATAATTTTGCTCATGGTCAAATTTAGTTTTAGTTTGTTTTTTCGTCCTTAGGAAATATGAAGCTCATATTTTGTTTTGCCAATTTTCAAAATATTAATGCGGTTATTGTATTAATAGTTTTTGGCCTTCTCAACGTCTGCATATTAGTTGTTTTTAAAATGTCATCGCCAAAATTTGTAGCCACATAATGTATTTCTATGAGCCTTATAGATTATTTATTTACCTTCGACACTAAAGGGCTGTCACATTTAGCTAGCTGACAGGGCTTGTCAGCTGTTAAATGCAATAACCAATTTGTTTAACATTTATGCGCTAATTATAATGGTGGCATTAGAATCGAATAATGAAGGTCAGTTTTGGTAATATGCCAGAATTTTCCGGACATGAAATCAAGTTTGCATTGCAATCTCAGAATCGAATACAAATCTTATAGAAACAAAAAAAAATCTTTTGCAAATATGTACCATTATTTGTTTCCAGTGCATCCAGTTCCATTTTGCTGCAGCTGTTTGCAATTTGTGTTACGATTTCCAGTAGAATTTTTGCCTGTGCCAAAATAGTCCAAGGAATGAAAAAAGAAATGAACCCCATATAAATCGTTTATACAACCCACGCTTTTATCGCCTTCCCTCAAAAACGATCAATTAAATATCTAGATAGATTTATAGATCGACGTTGCATTAAAGTTGTTGCAGACAGCGGCAGCAGACTCGCACCAAAATCTAAAAGGAATTATTATTATTTTTCGCTCCAAGTGTGGGAGCGCCATCAAAATGAGCGGTAATTTTCACAACTTGTTGGTGTGTGCGCGTGTGTGTGTGTATATTTAAGACTTGTGTGTCGTGTGCAGAAGCGCCAAAGCAACAACAAGGGAACTAACATGATTTTGTCCGAAAATTTCTGCGTTCTCATGCGTATGTGCGAGTAGATGACGTGGAACAGCTGCTGTCTGCAACAGCTAGGTGTGTGTCAAATACACACACACACACACATCAGATACTAATTTTTTTTTGTTGGCACCTGAATTGAATTGAAAATATTTATAGATTTTTGTGTATACATTATTACAGGTTTGAAATTGCAAATTAGACGTTGCATTTAAGATTTTAATAATGCTGTTAATGGTTGGCGTGTTTGGCCATTGTCTAAGCTAATTTTTATTGCACACAGAACCTCAACAGAGAAAGGAAAGACAGAGGGAGAGAGAGAGAGATCAGACTAGATAAGCTCTTTGGATCTCTTGCGCCTTCTGCTCTCATACTCTCTCTGTGTCGTTTTAACTCAGATCGTTCTCTCTGTTGCGCTCAATTGGTAGACGCTACGCTCGTTGACTCTCAACGTCGCTCGCCGAGATTTTATTTTTACACTTGTCTCTGGGGGCGAAACTAGATACACGCATCTCAGCGCACAACGCCGCCGCCAGACGCCAGACGCCAGACGCAAGCAGCAATTTCAATTTCAAAAATCATTTCGAATATTCTGTAAAAACGTATGAGCCAGTTGGCATCTCGACTCGGGAAAGCTAAAAACGCTACGCGAAAATTCGGCAGTTTTTTTTTTTATACATTTTTCAACGCAAAAACGAATATTTTGAGATACATACATACGTATTGAATAATTTTAGAAAGTTGAGTCGGTCATTGGAGTGCAAGTTGGTTTGCTTTGTTTGTTAGAAACTTTTTGTTGAGGCACGCGCGCGTGGCACAAAATGGCGGACGTGGAAATTATGCAAACGATGACGGAAGTCAAGAAAACGAAGAAGGTCAAGAAGACAACGAAGCGTCGCGAATCCGAAGTGCAAATCAGCGAGGTGGATGCCACCACCGAGGAAAGGGGGTAGGTGGAAGAACGTGTTACGTGTGAAATTCGTTTTGTGTTAGTTCGCGACTCCTTTTTGAAAAGTACCAAGCAACATTTCCAAGGGGTTTACTTTTCTTCTTGGTATTTTTATGGTATTTTGGATGGATATTTTATTATATGTCAGTATGGCCGTGTTGATCTGCTCTGTATATGTATTGTATACTCGTTTTTCATATATATATATATTTAATCACTCGCAAGACAAAAGAAAATTCAGAAGTTCAGATACTCACATGCACATAATTCCGATAAAATACTAAATCAAAAATCGATCACAAGCAAAAACTATCCAAAGTACTCGCATATATATATTTATCTCGAACTTGTACAAAACGACACGTTTACTACCTTCTTTCCTCGGCAAAACTGTTTACTAAAAGGTACCTTCACATAAAGCTGTCGATGTCTATAAATGTCTATAAATGTCTATGTACACAACAAACAAACAAACTTAATACTTACTACAACACCAACATACAACAGCACAAACTTGGTATAAAAACTTCAATCCAAAAACAAATAAACATATCACAAAACTCAAAAAAACTGAAAAGTTCACAAATTCAAAAAACTCAAATTTTAAAAACCGTGTATACCACACATATAAATACATACATACAATACTGAGAAGTGGCAAACAGAAACATGAAAATACTACATATACAAAATATATCCAAAATAAATACATTTCGAGATACTACAACATTTACACAGAAATTAAAAAACACACACTACAAAATGAACTTTTTATCCATCCAATAATAAATCGATATTTGATTTGCTTTATTTAGTGCTTCGTGGTATATATTGTTTATGCCTTAATCGGCTGGTTTTTGCTTTGCTTGCAGTTAATTTTCAGTGGCGAGTACACAAAGGCCATGGACAAGGATTGGCATTCGGGCCATTTTTGTTGCTGGCAGTGCGATGAGAGCCTTACCGGACAGCGTTACGTCATTCGCGATGATCATCCCTATTGCATCAAGTGCTACGAAAATGTGTTTGCGAATACGTGCGAGGAATGCAACAAGATCATTGGAATCGATTCGAAGGTAAGCATTACATGACTCATTTAATCTAAAAGGTTTTATTAGTATTAGTGGGAAAGTATTAAGAGCAGTGGCACATTGATTATGAACTTAAAAAACCATGACTAAAATGCATTTGCATTTATGGCTGCTTGAAGTTGTTTTAGTTTAAAATCAATATTTACTTGACATAATTTATTCTCTTCAAATAACAGGATCTATCCTACAAAGACAAACACTGGCACGAGGCCTGTTTCCTGTGCTTCAAATGCAATCTGAACCTGGTCGACAAGCAGTTTGGAGCCAAGGCCGATAAGATCTACTGCGGCAACTGCTACGATGCGCAATTTGCATCCCGTTGCGATGGCTGCGGCGAAGTTTTTCGTGCAGGTATTTATCTATTCTCAAAATTGTAGCATACTTTGGGGCGGCATTTGAAAAAAAATATGTCTAGTCAAGTGATGCAACCTGCAATCGGTTGTCAACGTGGTGGTGGGTGGGCAGTTAAGAGAGGAGCGGTATTGTCGCAATGGCATTTTTTGTGTATGCCTAATACTATGTCAAATTAATTGCACTCGCAGGGCAATTTGTTGCCAACAAGCGACACATTCCATAAATCTCGAATGTGCGCTGCCGTATAAGCATAAATAACTGGCATATGCCCTGTAAAAAAGGGGCGATAGTTCGGGTATGACTGTTGGAAGACAGTACACGTTAAAATCGAATCAAATGAAGGTTCTTGTGCACTTTAGGTTTAAGCCTTTAAGCTATAACCACTGGCTTTAGTATTATTTTCATTATGTTTCTCTTAAAATTTGTTTGATGGAACAAAGTAAGAAAAGAAGTGTTTTTTTTCTGGCCACTGCTCATATGTGAACTTTCTACAGGGTACATTTATAGTTTGTATAAATTTTGTTTGTTGTCAACTAATGAACTTGCTACAGTTGAGTGCGTGCAACGTCCAGCAAGTCCAGCTTGGGGGCAAGTTTTTTTTTTTGGCTTGGCACGTAAAATAAGTGCACGATATCTGTTTTCATTACACGTTTTGCTTTAGCAGCAATTTGTGCGTTACGAGCACTTTTTGTTGTTGTTGTTTTTGTTTGTTTTTTGCGCTGCTGCTTGAGATACCGCCTCAAATGCTTGAGACATAAGTCACTGAGTCGATGGACGTCAGTTTGCAGCTCAAAACTCGCGACTCGCGGCACAAAATTCAAGTTCATTGTCACCACAATTAGGCAGGCAAACAGGCACTCGGCCCACGCCAAGTCAAAAACTTGGTTGTGGAGTGTAAGCCAGATCGGAGTTGGCCAGCAGCAGCAGCTGCAACAGCTGTGTATCAGAGGCCCTGAACTTACACACACTTAAGCACACAGGTGGACGACATTGTTGGGGGCTACAAACAAAAGGTATAAGTTGTGACAAGCACTCCAAAACTGTTGTGTATTTGTATCACTTTCAATTGGAGCGTTGTGCAAATACAAGTTAAAAAAAAAAGAACAAAAACAAATACAATTTAGCCTTTGCTTTGGTTGATACACATTTCTCAGAGATAAACAAAACGAGGCGATATCTGATTCTCATATCAATGCAGATTGCTTTAAGCACGCACCAAATTTGGCCGTGACACTGGCCGTAAATTAGCCGCAATTGAAGGCATTACCAAAAGCGGTATTTGTTGTTGTTGGTAGTAGTACACGTTGTCATTGCCAATTACGAGCGAAATAAATAAGTTGCAGTTTTTAACATCAATGTCAGGCAACAAACAAAACGCATCCCACACAACCAACAAATGCCAATCTTGAGTACTTTATTTGAATATTTAAATTGATTCGTTGTACACGCTCGTGTTTACTTTGAGACTTCTGTTTGCCAATGGTGGGCTGCTGGCGACAACAAGTGTCATTTACATTGCCAATTCAGGCATTAACTAATTGTCTAATCAAATACATATTTTGTATTTGTTAATATGCTCAATTCAGTTTGCGAAACACAAGCATTTTAATTGTTTTCTGTCCACCAGCTTTGCGGCACCCCCAAAAATCAAATAAACTATCAAGAATTAGCGTAGACAACGCCTTTGCCAAATTATCTATGTCATCTATGTTAATTATGACAAATGGCGATCCAACTGAAAACCACATGGATTAAAGCACACATCTAATTCGATGCTCTGACTCATCAGAATTTTTGGCTTTGCATAGATTTTTGATTTGAATTTTTTTTTTGGTTTTTTTTTTTTTTTAGGGGCAATGAAACTTGTTTTCTTTTAACACACTGTGTTGTATGATTTGTGGCTTTTAAATTGCTTGCTTTACCATCAGCGAGCTGGAAAAATTGTTATTAAAGATTGCCGATAAGCGTGTGGAATTAAATTAATGTGTTTTTTATTTAGCTATTGTATTCATTTTATTGAGGCAGTACATTTTAGAGATCTACAAGCTCAAGTTTAGTAAGTATCTAAACTCTATATCCATAAGATACTTTATGCTTCAACCAATTGGGAATAATTGTTGGGAATCGTATTGAATTTTAGTTTTGAGCTAGTTTTAATTGCCGTCTCGAGAGTACGAAGTCACTCAGTTTTGTTGAATTGCACTCCAGACGCACCACAGTTTCGTGCCACTTGATGTCGTTTTGTCGTTAATTGTTTAATTGCTTAATTGATTGCAGATAAAAAGCCAACTGAAGTGTGTAGTAAACCATTTTATTGCAGTTCAATTGATTTATTTACTGGTAGCCCAGGCCAAATATCCCACACAGAGCACAAAGCAGCCAACGCGTGTCTTTAAAAACAAACAACAACAACAACAACAACTCGAACGCAACACGATCCCACAAAATGCCATATAGAGAAAGTCCTCTTTAGGGCTATCTGTTAGACCATAAATGGCGCGCCATTTATCAAAAAACACAAACAAAAAGCCTTGTTACAATTTTGACATCTTGTCAAGTTACTTTGCCACTGGGCGTATTATTTTTATAGCTCGTACTATTTTGAAAGTGTTTTGTTGACATTATCATATCACATTTCCATATGGCATTTCCCGAATATGCAAAATGCAGTCTGTATACTTGACAAGTATTATTTGTATTATTATTATGCAGCATCCCACTGTCTTTTTAAGTGGCCTGCTCACCTTAACGCCCTGGCTGCGTGGCAATGTCAAAAGCGGAACAACAATCGACAGCAACTTGACTTGCAACGTTTTAAAACTCAAAAGATATCTGCATAAAACATACAGTTTGTCAGTTTGTCAGTTTGTCGGTTTGTCAGTTAGGCACTTGGTCAGTTTGTCGGTACGGGCAACCAGTTTTCGTACCCATCAAAATAGTTCATAATTGCATGAAGAGCCTAAATGGCACCTTGCAAGCCTTGTTATGTCTCTTATGCCATGTTAAACAAGACGACGATCTCTGTAAATATCTCAACCAAAACAATCTCACTCTCAACTGGCAGCACAACACGCAACTCAACGCAACTCAACTCGAAACTCAATGCAAACTCAACTCACTCAATTGCACGAACGTTAAACTCACCTCACCACACAGCGTTGAGCTGTACTTTTTTGTTTACGTTGCGGTCTTTTGTGGGTTTTTGTTTTTGTCGGCTGTTCTCAGTCTCAAAACGGCTTTCAAAGCGCTCGGCAAGTGCCGCGGACGTAAATCATAATTGTTACAATTTGAATTCCAACGTTTATATACGAGTGCAGAAAGCAACGTGTTGCATATTCGATAGCAATTGCTGTAAACAGAAGCAGCTGTGAATTCAATTTATCTTCACAATTATAAAGTATTTCCGCACTCAACAAATTTTTGTTAAGCAGTGCAGCAAACAATAAACTGTAAACAAAGACATTTGTTTAAAGAATTATGTTCTTGTAAACAAACCGTGTAAAGAACCGATTAAGTGCAGCAGCAGCAGCAACACCGAAAGTGGCGGCCAGACTCGTTGAAACAAAACAGTTGTTAAGCATTGCGTATACGCAATATATGAACTAATACGCACACTAGGACGAAATTTTAATTAAGCCCACACGCTTTAAAAAGTTGACGGACATCTATTGCACAATAATTTTTGGCCAGCAACGGTTAATGGGTGTCCAACTCTTTCACCCAAACGCCTCTGCATTTACCCTTATCAGATATCAATCCAAAAACGAGACAGTCGAGCGGCTCGAATTGCTCGATAGAAATTGCATACCCGAAACCGGAAACAATTTGAGCTGCTTTTTATGTATTTTTTATTCATGCATTATTTTTGGCTGCATTTAAGGAATGTGTTTTTTTTTTTGCGATAACATCGACGTGTGCCACATTTAAAGAGCTAAATGGAAAACATGAAAAGCAGCCCAACATGAATATGCACGCCAAAGAGGGAGTCGGAGGAGAAGCATGCATTTCGCCCACTTGAACTAGCATTTTAATTTCTTTCATTTACTGTTGGCACTGCAATTGAATGCCAATTGAAATGAAATCGAAATCAATATCAAAATGAAATCGCATTCAAGTTTGTTATTAATTGAAAAAAAAAGAACAAGTTAAACAACAGGAAAGGTAGATGAACCAATAAATCAATCTCTCTCTCTCTCTATCTTGATAATGTATCTCATTTAAAGAGTGCATCTGTTTACATCATTGAAAGAAAAAGGCCCACTTAAGCAAATGAATCGAATGCGATTTGTCATTTATGTTGTCGTTTTTTTTATTACATTTTTTTTGTTCGGCTTACTTATCAGACAAGCCACAAACACAACAACACAAACCGAATTCAATTTCTCTTTTCTTATGTTTTTTTCTTACTCAAAACTAATAAATCTACAAGGCAGTTGTGTTGCCTTCTTCTTCTTCTTCTTTTGTGCCCTGCAGCCGTTGACATTTGCACAGGCGGGTCAAAATTGACAAACAAACAAAGATAAATCTCTTAGATCTTTTGGCTTAACCAATGTCAAAACGTGATATCAGTTAAATAGTTGGCTTAACCTGCTGGGAATGTGACTAGGTCTTTAAGTTATGATAAAGCAAAAAAAAAAACACCCTTTAATAAAAAATGTCAACCAATTGCAGTACAATTCAATTGGAATTCGAAACTAAACCCAGCAATAAGTTGCGATTTTTTATTGTTGTTTTTTTTTTTTCGTTTTTGCTGATGATTGTAAATAATTTTAAATGCAGAACGCGTTTTATTGCCGAGCACTTTCCATTTCACAAATAGCTGTAGTTGTTGTTAAAGTTAGGCCACGTAATAAGCATTGTCTCAAGTCGACAATCAATCAATCAATCAATCAAAAAAATACACTTAGATCACATCTGGCTGTCAATGCGTGCATTTAACTCCCCAAGCCGCCTGTCTGACATTTGTGCGATATTCAATGTCACCTCCTCCTCCGATCTCTCCACTTGACCTCAGCGCTGGCTCTGTGGGCAACATTGGCGGCGTCTCAGCTTATATTGTTGTAGGCGTCGGATTCAGTTCGTGGGCGTTCTGTGTTTGGCTTGGCAACTAGCGACAAAAAACCAACACCATTTCAATTAGTTATAACTATGCCAAGTCAACCACAAATGCGGCTGAGAAAGCCATACGAATGCTGGCTGCGGTTATCTTAAGCTAGTAATCCGAAGCTTTCAGTTCCAATTCTTTGGAGCCAACCAACATTCTTGAACTTAATTGTTTTGCTATATATGTGTATTATACGATTCTCTGGCTAAGTTTCCTGTGGCCAATTTCCTGCATCAATTTGCTAAAAAAAATTTACTTGTTTTTAGAGCCGCATTTGTTTTACAAAAAGTTAATTATTTAATGATTTATGAGGGCATTATTGTTTTGTGGTTGACGCTGTGTTTGCGTTTTTGTGTTATTTATAAAGATTCGACAACATTTTGTGAAATGAAACTTGTTATTTGCGGACGTCGGGGCGTTTTGTGTGTATTGTGATGTGATGTCATTGAATGCCTTTAAAGCTACAAAGAGACAATAAGCGAGAGACTCGAAGTCGCCAAAATTCGTATGATTACTATTACATTGAGAGGCACAAGCTCACAGTTTACAACACAGATTATAGAATTGGTTTGCGTGCTGGGCACAAGATTGTATCTCAACTGGTTTTTTTTTTTTTTTTTTTTTTGAAATTAAAATGAGTTCAACATTGATCATTGAGCTAAAAGCTGACCCAGTTGATGATGGCATCTTTAGCTTAAACTCCTTTCAGCAATAGAGAAAACTAAATTAAAACTAGTGCGGCTCAAGTCGTGACTTATTAGGCCAGTTAAATAGTCAGGAGCTGCCACTTTAGTGCTGCGGTTGCATCTGCTGCAACAACAAACAGTTTAAATATCGCCAACTCACTGCTTGATAGTTGACATCAATCAACATGACCGACGTGGATGTCTTAAGCTCTCGAATGAAGTCGCGTTTGAATTTGCAAACCAAAACAATTGGCACCGATCGCATTAAGAAGGCCAAGGATAACAACGAGGACATTGCTGTGCTCAGCATGTTCCTCCCAAATGCCAGCGCGGTTGAAGAGAATCGCAGTTTCCATTGCTCTCTGGGCAACTATTGTCGTTTGGGTGATCCGCGTGCCACCAAAGCAGGTAAACATGGTCAATGGCTCGTAAATTATGTTTAGCAATATATCATAATTTATCAAATATTAATGGCCATTAAATACACGAGTATTTGCCAAATTGGTAAGAAATAGACACCCACATGGATTAGTTTGGGTATAGTTGTTTGTCCAAAGCTTTTTATAACGTCATCGCAGCTTTGATTGGATCTTCTTATGATGAGTAATGTGTATCAAGCTGGAATTAAAAAAAAAGAAAAACAAATAAATATAAGTTTTATGTATCTTAAAACTATGCGAAAGTTATTAGCCGTTTTTATATAGATATTAAATATTAAACATCAAGACAGCACAAAATTAAAGCAGAACAATAGAATTCAGTTTGCCCTGACATTATTCCAGTCAATTACCCAACTTTTTGGCCAAGTCAGTGAACCCAACGCTAGAAAGTCCCTTCTGACAAAGTTATTCTCTCTCTCTGTTCACTGTCTTTATTTTTGGCAACAAATTTGGAGCACGCAATAAATAAACAATACAGATTTTTATGCACACACTGTTATATGGCTAAAAGCCACAAATGGAAATACTTTAATGATGTCTCTCCAAGCCGACTGACAAATTTGAATAACTTTTGCATTAATTGTTATGAAAATGCGAAAACTAAAGGATTTGTGGACTGAAATTCCACGTTGACAGTTGCATGTCAGCTGCACATAATAATACTCTCAATACTTTTTTAGTTTTTGTTGCAAACAATAAATGCTGATTGCGATTTTTTTTTTTTTTTTTGTGATGGTTTTGGCCTGAATATTTCTGAAATTTAGAACTATTCGAAATTGAATGTTCAAAGTTCAAGGTTGCAATCGAAAATTGAAATTCAAATTGATTTGTGTTGTCTTCATTTTTTTTTTTTGAAGGTACCAAGAAAATGGAATACAAAACCCGGCAGTGGCATGAAAATTGTTTCTGCTGCTGCGTCTGCAAGACGGCCATTGGCACCAAATCGTTTATACCACGGGAGCAGGAGATCTATTGCGCCGGCTGCTACGAGGAGAAGTTTGCTACGCGTTGCATCAAGTGCAACAAGGTAAGCTAAATTGTTGCAGCACTTTCAACTTTCAAGAATTGCATAATAACAAATTTCGATTTGTTTTAGGTAATCACCTCGGGTGGCGTTACCTACAAGAACGAGCCGTGGCATCGCGAGTGCTTTACTTGCACCCACTGCAACATCACTTTGGCCGGGCAGCGATTCACCAGTCGCGACGAGAAGCCCTACTGTGCCGAATGCTTTGGCGAGCTCTTTGCCAAACGCTGTACAGCGTGCGTCAAGCCGATTACCGGTAAGTTCATCTACATAATAGCTTCAAGAGCACACTTAACTAATGATTTAACCGCCGATCTCAACAGGTATTGGCGGCACACGCTTCATCTCGTTCGAGGAGCGTCACTGGCATCACGATTGCTTTGTGTGCGCCAGCTGCAAGGCCAGTTTGGTGGGACGCGGCTTTATCACTGACGGACCCGACATTCTCTGCCCCGACTGTGCCAAGCAGAAGTTGATGTAAAAAAGCTGGAAAAGAAAAGCCCCCATATATAAACTGGAGGCACAGCAGGCAGCGCATGAAGTCAACAACAGATGAAGCTGCTTATCGTATTGAAGAAGAGCAAAACGATTATATTATTTTAGCCATAAACATTATCTAAACAAAAATTTCAACGAAAATAATGGATCAAAAACAGCAATGAGCATGTGACATATATATGTATGCAAAAAAAAATAATAATGCCTTACACTTACACATTATATTAGATATGAGAATTAGCTAAAGAAAACAAATCAATCCTAAAATCAAAAGAAAAACAAATTGCTTGTATACTTATTAATATATATATAGAAATCTATACTATATAGAGCGAGAGGAAAATCAAAAATGAAAAAAAAAAAAACTTAACAAGAATACTCGCTTCAAATCTGATATTTTTGTGCTTTATCTTTCAAATTGTATAAAATATATAATTATTTATTATTTGTAATTGCATTTGAGCGCAAAAACAAAAAAAAATTGATAAAGTTAAACACACACATGAACAGTAGAAAAATGGGAAATACTGTGTAACTATTGTTGCCACATTGAAAAATGTATGTATGTTTATTTATGTATTTTAAGTTTTCCTAACAACACACAAAAAGATTCAGTTAAATCACTTGTATTAAAACGCAGTTTATGTTTCTTTTATATACTTATTATATTTTATTATACAAAGCCAACCACATACACTACTACACGTACACAGACACACGTCCTAGCAATTTTAAATTGTTTAGTTTTATTTAATGATTTTCTATTCAATAATGAAGCACTTTGCGCAAACTAAAAACCCACACATAACTATTTTACAAATGCCAACAAAATTTCAATGTCCTTAACTATTTAATGAAATTAAAGCTAAATAAATTATAAATATTAGTTGACCATGATTTTGCTTTAAACTAATTTTGTAATGTTAAGAAAATAGAATCAATGTACAGGCAGTCAACAATCAGGGTTGCTGCATTGGCTATGTTGACAAAAGTTGTGGCATACTTTTGCGGATCGATTAAACTAAGTAACAGAAGTCTATGTGAGGAATGTTAATGTTAAGCCAAAATGAGTAACCTTGCGCAAAAATGCGATCTGTTAACGCAATGTGAGGTGTCGCTGCATTCGGTGAATGTCAACTAACCAAAACAGTAATAAACGAAATATGGATAGAAAAGACGCGTCTGATTTAAGAATACTACTTGAATTTGGGTAATAAATATCTATGGAAGTGTTGAGCCTTATTCTTATGAGCTTATTTGCAGTGCTGGAGCAGAGCTACTGTTTGGCAACATTAAGAAGCGACAGCTTTCATTGGACGGCACACAAAAATGTGAGTAACAATCGGAAATTTATGTTAGTGTCTTATGCCATGTTCACACTATGAAAAGTTAATCACGTCAGTACGATAATCAACTTGCGATAATCTTATGCGTTCACACATCAAACAGCTGTTTCGACAAGATTAAGTTTGACAGCTGTTTGTTTACATTTATAAATCAAGCAAACTGAATAGAAAACAGCAGAAAAAATCTAAATTAAAGAAAAATGAATAAAGATGGCGCCAAATGTTATTGAAATTATATTTTATATGATAAGAATTTTTGATATGGCAAAAATAATGGAGGATCTGCTCAAAACATCAAGAGCACACATAAGTATTGCGCAAATGCAATATAAAATGCACCTCGAGTTGCGTGCAGCCATATGTGAGGGATTTGTAATGAAAAAGTGCTGGATAAAAGTACCATCGCACCAATTAACTCTTTTTTTTTTGGCTGCCATTAATTTTTGGTTCTTTTTTGTGACAGATAACAGCTGTTCGCATATGATTACTTATAGCAAATTTAAGTTTTTTCATAGCAATCAGCTTTGAAATATGCAAAAAAAGCGCCATCTGTGGTTATTGTTAAACAAACACAGGGTTGCACTCCAATAAACATCATGTTTAAAAGTTAAACACGTCAGTGAAGTGTTTACGTTTGACAGTTCTTGTATGAGTTAAACGCGCGTTTACAAGATGATTAGCGCTTAAATCACGTCAACGACGCTAATCGCGTGATTAACTGGTATATCAGAACATGGTATTACTGAAATAATAACAAATTGCAGGGACAATTGCGAATTTGCTGAAATGGATGCATGCTAACATATTAACAGAGCGCGCCGAACTTTTTATACAAGGAGACACAGTGTAAGTGGCAATAGACTGAACAGAACGTGTATTTGGTTTGTTATTGTGTTTTGTGATGTGTTTTTATAGACGGCCCGGCATTCTGGTGCTTATCAACGATACGGATTGGGAACTCCTAGTAAGTTGGCATAATCTCTTTATATAAAATTTATATATTAATCATTTCTGATTTACAGGGCGAACTTGAGTATGAGCTGCAACCGAATGATAATGTACTTTTCATATCCACACTGCACGGCGGCTGATTAAAGTAAATCTATATTTTTTTTTTACCAGTAAAGTTTCGAATATTAAAATGCATAATCGGAAAAAAAATTTTAAAAAATATGTTTTATAAACTATTTGTAAATCAGAATTACGTCCCTCTACCAAAAATGGCAAAGGCCCACACGATTGTTCGGGTTGGTAAAATTTTCTTCATTTCAAATTTGCTGACCGTCAGCTTTTATTTATACTGCGCGAATGGCGAACAAGCAGTTGAGAATTATAAAGCAGTCAGCCTAGAAAAACGGCAATGATTTATAATTCTATTGGTTGATGTCTTAACGTTAATAGGAAGGGATTTTTACTTTTTAAAGCAACATTTATTCAATTCTTTGCTTAATTGTATACATTATTCATATATTAAAGATATGCAATTGTATATGTATATTTTTCATTTAACGATAAATTTAAAAATAGGCACTTAATTTACATATATTAACTAACTGTACGTTATGAATTCCGATTTTGATATTTTGGACGCAATGGGACGCCCATTTCGGCTGGCACTGTGTGTGTGTGTGTGTGTTGTGCCCCTTGATTTTGTGTGTGGGTTGTTCGAGTTGATTAAGGGGGAAGGTGTGGATTAATAGCTATGCAATATATTTCGACACATTGACACATTGAATTCAATAATTTTAAAATTTTCTAAAAACAGAGAATGTGAATAAATGAAAAAATGCATCCAAGGCAAATAATACAATAGGATGAAAAATTATGACAAATTAACACGAACTTAAATCAAATAAATAATAAATAACAAAAAATAATAATTATAATAATAAGTATGTATGTATAATATGATAATCTGAATCTGATGAAACCGCATCTAGTTTTTATGTTTTTGCTAAAGCTAATTTAATTTTCGAAATATTTTTTTCGGGGCATCGTAGAAACTTGAGACTTATTTAATTATTGCTGCTTTCAGGAGTTGCTGATTCGGCAGCATGGGCGTACGACTTGTAGCGACGCAGGATCACCGTCGAGGTGCTCGAGCTGGCCATGGATGCAGCCGTACCGGAAGTGGACCAACTGCCCCGATTGCCCGACAGCTGCTCTGCTGCGGCGTGGACGACGTGATGTTCCTGATCCGGTGTTATGGACATGTCGGATAGAATGCCGCTCTCTAGATGATGTATATAAGAGTATATAAGGAGAGTGTAAAAGTTGGTTGTAGAATAATATTCATTCAACATCGAGCCAAAGAACATGCAGCACGGAGAAGGGTACACAAATTACTAGGGGAGTATTTACAATTGTGTGTGTGAGTGTGTTTAAAATAATACTGAAAGAGTGTAGGAGTGTGTGTTTATATACAGAAAGGGAACATAAAAACAATCAACTAAAAGCAAACATAATAGTTTTTTTTTTTTTTTTTTTTTTCTTGGGTGCCTAGAAAAAGTAGCACAATTCAAGCTCTATACCCATGGAAAGCTGGCTGACAAGTGTCGTTGAACGCTTGTGGTGACGCTTGTTGCTCCTGCTCGAGAAGCTGCTGGTTGTGAATGTGGGCGCGCTTTGGACTCTCGAGGTATCCGGCTCGCTGCTGTTGCTTAGCTTCAGTGCCTGCGTCTCGTTAATAAGCTCCAGTGTGGCACTGTTGTTGCTATTGTTGTTGTTGCTGTTTTGGCTGCTGCCGGACATCTTGCCAAAGCTGAGATTTAAACTGTGGCGTCCAGTTTCGCAACCGCCACTGATGGAGGAACTGCTGGTAGTGCTGGTGCCGCTGGACAGTGAACTCTCCGAGATGAGCGAATTGGGACGTCGCATGCTGCTCTTGCCAGGTTCAGCATGACGCAGCTTGGGTGCTGTTGCGGAAATAAGGATTAACAAATTGCATCTAGTCTAACTCGTGGTAATTACTTTTGTTAAGCTGTGCTAAGGGTATGGAACGGTCGCTTATTTGATTGTTGCTTGGACGTATATCCAAACAAGGTTTGCTGCCAATGCCCATCGAAGACATCTCTGCCAGGCGAATTTCTTGTTGAAGAAAAAATCATAGTTAGAGGTAAAGCCTTTATAAGGGAACCCCTATAAGCATCGACTTACCTCGATTTCGCTTCGCCTGTTTCCACAGCAGTTTCGATATCTCTTCGGTCCAGGCATTCTTGATGTCTTCCGACATGCACTGCAGCATATAAGTATCGTCCGGCTTCCGTTTTCTAAACCAAATCTCAAACTTGGTCGTCGAGTCGCCCGTGTGTGCTGTCAGTCCTATATCCGAGGTTTTAATGCTGTTCTTGTATATGTAAATGTCCAGATTCTGCAAGTGAAAAGTGGGTTAAGTACTGAAATGAGGAACTTGTCTCGCGTTTTACCTTATGATCCGGAAAGCGACGCGCCTTACTAAACAGCACCAACTCCTCGAAGAGGAATACCTGACGTAGCGTCTTCTTGCCACCACGTCCCTGCCAGACGAGGAACTCGTTCTGTCGCAGAAGTCTTCCCTGTTCCTTTAGATTGACATCGCAGTCGCGCAGCGAATCCATGGCCAGCAAATCATTGCCGTGACGCAACTGAAACTTGACCATCTCTTCGGCCCGTTGCAATTCCTCCACATCGGCTGCAATTTCCTGAAGAGCAGCACCCTCTACACTCTTCACTGCCTTGACCAGCTGCTGCAGAAGCAGAGCATATTTGCCCATTCGCTGCACCGGCTTCAGCAAGTAGGAGGCTAGATCCATTTTGTCCTGCAGCTGGATCTGCTTCGGTTTGAAAAACGAACTGCCATACTCACTTAATAGGGTATCGCTCTTCGGCTTGTTCTTGTTGTACAGTGCATACAAATAGAACTTGGATTCCATTTCGAGGAAGGCAGCGCCCACTTTCAAGGGATTGCGTTCGTAACGCTCCAGTTCGCCCAGAAAGTGCGAATTGTGAAACTCAAAGATCTTCTCAATATTGCCAAAGATCACGTTTCTCTGGCCCCGCAACGGTTGCGGTATATCCTCGCGCAGCAACTCATCAATATAGTTCTCGATTACGTAATACAAGGAGCGCACATAATCGCGTTCGGTACCAATCATTTCGCGCATGATCAATAGAAGCGTTCTACGGAAATTCAGGGAATTTATAAACCCAAAATTCAAGGAAATTATCTTTTCACTGTGACTTACTTTTGTATTTTTGGTTCCAAACAGCTGAGCTCTTCCAGTTTGGTTAGCTCCATACTGGAGGCATGGCACTGTAGATGAGCATTCGCCTCCAAGGGCGAGTGCATGTCCATGTATCGCTTTGTGGGTCGCTCAAAGCACTCATCCTCGAGTAGCTCGTCGTGACTAGATAGAGGTGGAATCTTCCTGTCAGCTTCAGGTTTTCATTAAAATCTTTTTGGTCAAGTACTCACCTCTTTTCGTTAAGGCTCTGGCAGGAGCAGATGCGTACCAGTTTGGGATTTCGTTCGCAATTGTCGCAGACTCCAACACCGGAATCAGCTATTTTCGATTGTTGTTCTTCACCTTCGCCATCGGCATCATTGTCGCAATCGTTGTCGTTGTCGTTCTCCTCCTCCTCCGGCTCATCCATGTCCTCCAGATTGCGACTCTCGCGCCAACAGCTACAGTTGCTGCCACCGGCAGCTCCATCAAAGGAACTACCATTGCCGGAGCTGCAACGATAGCTGCCACGTTTTGATGCTGCACCTGCCTGTGCCGGAGTGCTACTTGCTGCCGGCAGTGTATGAATCTTTCGCATGATCGGCAAGTGTTTGTCGATCAAAGCCGTTGCTCCAAGCTCAGCGGCAAGACGTTGCAGCTCTTCGAGTACGGCAGTTTCGCGCTGATGTTGCGTCAGCAAATGCAGCAAACGTGCCCCACCCTCAATACGCTCGCGTGTCTTCTCCAGTTTCTCGGAAAAATGATCCAGAGCTGTCTTCAAATTACGTGCACTCTCGCTTAAGACGGATATCTTATTGGCTGCCAAGTGCAAGTCGCGACCCTTAGCCAAATGTTTCTGTAGGCAATTCAACAATATTATTTTTGATTAGACACTTAGATTTTTTTATGAATGAGCAGCTTACTCTTGCTATAAAATAATATTTCTCAAACTCCAATTCCTGCGCTTTCAACTGAGCTTCGCTATCCAACTGAAGCTGTGCGAATTTCTGCAAGTTATCTGCACCATCGTTGCCCAGCCAAGCGGTGACCTAAAAAGAGAGCAATGAAAAGAGACAATGAAAATGAGCTCAGTGTGGAACCTTCAAAATATTTGGGCTATTAGTAGCTGTAACTGCGCCCACGCCGGGGATGTCAAGGTTTTCCCATTTTGTTGGTTTCGATCACCAACGATGAAAAGTGAAACTCATACAAATCGATCGATAGGCGATCTAATTAGGCTCCACTTTACAAATAAAAAACCAATCGCACACAAATCAAATCAAATGGTTCCTCAATGGGGCCCAAAGCTCCCAAAGGTATTGAAAGCAACAACGAAATAAACAACAACGACAACAACACTAACCAACAACAACAACCACGGGCCAATCAACAATCTTACATTGATAATTTTGTAGCTCCAACCAATTTTTAATCACCTGCTGCGTCCAATTGAATTGATACAATCGTTGATGCTACGAATTATGGTCAGGGAACTGCTCGGAACGAAGACTCCGCGGCTGAAGCTGACGCTGACGCTGACTCGGCAACTAACTAACCAGCTCTCAGTTCAGCTTAAAGCTCTTTTTTAATCCCAGCTGACCACGCGTGTGCCGCATCGCATTCACTTTCCGTTTTTGGGTTGTCTCGTTTTGTGTCGATCTTTGGCTTTGAGATAATGCTTCATCGGCTGCATTTGGGGGCATGTCCACGTCCGCCCCGATGAATGAAAATCTATACCGACGCTGTGGTAGAAGCGAACCAAATGTACTTTATTTAAAACTATTATTGCTGAGCCAGCGTCAACTGTTCCAGTTTCACACTTGCCGCACTATCAGCAGCAGCAGCGGCAGCCAAATGGAAGTAGCAAAAATCAAGCATCAGCAGCAGCCGGCTTCGGATTCAAAACTCTGTTCATGTTCATCAGTTATGGCAGGCATGGCCCTACACACATATAAACTTATGATCATGTGCATCTTTTTAATACAGGGTGTTGCAATCTTTAAAGTAAAAGCTTTTTTATGAAGAACATTTGTAATTTTAGTGCTTTTTTTCTAATGGTCTTATTTTATTTAGATCCCATTAAGACCCACATATATTTTGTTAAAGAAAAACTAATTTTCAAGATTTAATAGCTGCTTGTCAGACGACACGATTGCTTATTTAGCTCAATAAAAGCTTTATAGAAATTTAAGTACATTTTGAAATGGTTGTTGTTTGGATTTTTCTTATGATTTATCGTACCCTTACGAAGTAAATAAAATTTCTATAAGTCATTTGACGTAACTAAAGAAGAGATTCTGTGAAAGCATCTCGAAATGCTTAAATACCTTGTTTATCTATTAGTTGCACTTGAATTGTTTTAACAAGCCGACTCAAGTTATTAAAAACAAACAAAAGAAAAGAAAATCCATGGCATTTACACTTTCTGCACACTTGTACATAGTAGTACCCCAGTATCAATGATCAAACCACACTTGGAGAAGATGGCACACCCTGTTTATAATATGGAGCCGGCTCAGTTGTATGCATTGTTTAAACAATGATGACGATGATGATGATTATATTTTTATTTTTATTGGCTATTGCCAATTGATAGAGAGAGAGAGAGATTGTTACAAAGCGATTGCCACACACAGAGGCCCATAGTAAATCAATAAGAAATAAATTAATTGATTAACTAAATCGCTGCTGGTTCGATGCAATTTTAAATGCTGCGGCGATAAGAAGGCAACAAGAAAAAAAAAACAAAAAAAAACATACCTTATGAGTGACTCTAGTGAAATCACAAAAACTATAAACTAAGCACTTTAAAAACACAAAACACAAAACTAAAAAACAAATGAAACTTTAAACAAGTTTCAGTTGGATGCACGTTAAATGTGGCACTAATGATGATGCTGACTCACATAGTTGGCTATTTGGGCTGCCAAATGGCTGCTGGCAGCTGTTTCATACTCCGAGCAGGAGTAGGAGGAGCAGGAGGAGCAGGTGGAACAGGTGGAGGAGCCGCTCATCGCGCGTCTTGAGCTCAAAAATAAATGCGATAACAATTAACGTTAGCCGTTAAGCGCGACAGCAAACAGCAACGGCAGTAACAACAAACATGCCACAGGCAGCTCAGAATTGCGACTGAAACAATAAACAAAAACTGTAAACTGAAAACTGAAAACACACTGGAAAACAACAATCGCTGCCAATCGACAACAATCGCTGCCGATCACAGGCCCTCCTTGCTCACACTAATGATAATTATAATGATGATGATGATTTTAGCTCTACTTCAACGACGTCGCGACGTCAGTCGTCACTCAATGAAATTCAATCAAAACAATTAGTCTGTACATACATATAATGTGCAATGGAAACTGGAAGCTTCAAGCCTGATCATCATGATGATGTTGTCTCAATTTGCTTAGCTAAGCAAATACCATGTGCAATGCACATAAAGTGCTGCTCCGAATCTTTAGATGCAGTTGTCTCTATCTATCTGTTGGGACGTACATAGAACTGTATGATAAGCGACACTTTGACTATATGTATATTTGCCAGGCAGTGGCAACTGTCAGTGGCGGCAGCAACAACTGTCACCAACGGATGTTGTCTTTTGTTTTTCCTTCTTCTCTCTTTTCTGATAAGAGAACCCAGAGGGTTGACTGCACTCTATATCAATGTATGCACAATGAACATACAGTATATAGTTACTATGCTGATGATGGTGACGATGACGATGATGATGATGATCGGCACATCATAGAGAAGCTGCATTTGTAGGTGTTGGTGTTTGCTATTTGTGTTGTTGTCTCTGACATAAAACGCAAATTTAACGTGACAGTTTAACAAGTTGATCGCATGCGCCATAAAACACATGCAACACCTACAACAACAAGAACAACAACAAAAACAAGCACTGCAGCAAACAACTATGTTGCATCGAGCATGCGTGGCTTCTACAATCGTCTGTGGCAACTGTTGCTGCTGCTGCTGTGGCTGCTGTCTTGTAATTTACGCAAATGTCGCATATTTATCTCACAGCCATAAACATTTTTTAAGCCACAATATCGAATTTATTTTGACACTTTACAAAGTTGTCGCCATTGTTGCTGTTGTTTTGCTATCATAGAAAATTCCGACAGCTATTTGGATTTTAGCTTTGGCTGCGGCTTCGGATTCTATTTCTATTTCTGGTGTTGTGTAATTTATTTGAAGTTCGTCTTAAATGATATGCATTTCCCCTCCATTTGCTATTTACCATTTGCTATTTGCCATTGCGGATTGTTCTATTTTAGCATGGCAAATTTGTTGATCCTCAAGCTATGGGTTTTCTTTAGTTTCTTTAGTTGTCTTCGTTTGAGCATTTCGCGTTCGGTTTATCTTATGGCTCTTGAGTTTGTTTTTTATATTTTAATGGCCATGTCGAGTAATTTGCTGGCTAATTTATGGCTGTTACTCAGAAACTATAGCTTCGATAACTGTGCTCAGCTCATGGCTTGGTCAGATTTGTGCGTCAAAGCAGCAACGGGCTGTGGGGAACGATAGAGAGGCAGAGGCAGAGGCAGATCTACTATATGGGAGGCTGGGGTGCAACATGTGAGTGGCATGTGTGCGCCTTAAGTGAGACATCAAACGCAAATGTTGATTGTAAATGGAGTTACTTGAAAGCCAAGCAAACAAAAAGGAGAAAACAATTCATGATTTCTGGTTAATAGTCGGCCTTTAAGAGAAATTTAAGTACAATTTGCTAAGCTTGATCGAGTTAAGTTATACTGATCCTTAAGTGATTTAGACTGTTGCCAATAAAACTTTCCTATGCATGATCGAGTTAAGTTATACTGATCCTTAAGTGATGTAGACTTTTGCCATTATAATTTTCTTATTTTTTGATAGTTTTTCCCTTTTCATTGAAAAGTTGTTATCCCTTTTTCTAGACCTCATAAGAAAACTGATCTAAAAAGTTACTGTTCTACTGGAATATTAAACTAAATCATAGAAATTGATTCGCAAAGTCGGTAATTTTTAATTGTTTGAAGTTTATTGCTCGTGCTAAAAAGATGGTTGAACTAAAGATTTAAGTAGGTTTTCTGTGATTTTAAGAGCATCGTTAAAAACACGATAAAGAGGCTACACCCATTAGTCAGCGGTGAGCTAAGGCGGTTTAGGTTTCGAGTTTTGTGACTGGCCTGCCTCTAAAAAATAAACATTTAATAATGGCATTGTTGAACGAAGCACGCTTGGCTGCATTTTTGGTGAACTGCAATTGGAACTGCTCGTATGAATAATAAAGCAATTTTCGTTAAACTATTTGACGCGAAAAGGCGATTACAATTTTACTTATTTTTCACTTTCCAAAGCAGTATGTGAGTGAAGAGAAGTGCCTGGTGCGAGAGAAGGGAGAGAGGGGGGGATTGACTCACGCACATAGTCATAAATTGTAGCCACAAAAGGCCAAGACGTTAATGTGGTGACAATATTGCATGCAACCGACTTGTGTCTTGGTCGAAAAAGCAGCTTTGCTGCAAGTGTGTGCAGCAACAACAACACGCTGTCCAGGGGCTGTGGCAGTGACAGTGACTGCAGCTTATCTGCTGGAATCACACACAGACAGACAGACAGACAGACAAAGCGACGGACGTGACGACGACGCTTGTAAATAAAAAATATTATGGAAAACGAAGAAAGAGAGAGAGAGAGAAAAAAAATAATAATGAAAATGATGACAGCTGTTGATGAAGTTGACGATTTCTAAAAATGCGTGTAAAATTAGTGTTAAAAAACATGTCAAACTCAATACGACAGTTACATTTTGACATGCCCCAAACGATGTCGGCGACAACAATTACGTTTTGTTCGCTGTCACTCTAGCCCCAAGAGCAGCTCAGCCAGTTGGCTGGCCAGGCTTATGGCCAGCTAGTGTGTGATTATATTTATATATGATTGTGTGTGTGTGTGATTTTGGTTTATTCAATAAATACGCAGATGCAGACATTCTAGGCGGCAACTTTACTGGCAACAAACTTGGGCCTTGGGCGATGTCTGCCAAGCTAAGCGTATGATTAACGTCCACATTGATGACACACAGACTCAGAGACAGAGCAGAGTTGCAGCTTTGAAACACTTGGAGCAACAGCAACAGCAGCGACGGCAGATGCAACAGTAGTTGCAGATGAAGTTGCAGCTGTGTGATGGCAAGCCAACTCTACATATGTCTTTGAGGCATTGTTTGTTCGCGTGGCGAATTTGCATGCATGCAACCGGTTGCACTTGCCGCACCGTATCTCAGGCAAACAGTCAACAATGTGTACACTTAAAGAAACTCACCAAGAAAAACGGCCTGATCAAACAAAAATGAATTAAAAATGTATTGTAAATTGAAATTTTCATTAAAATTTGTTTTCTTTGGCATTTGTTTTTTCTTGAGTGTAACATTCATTATATGCCAAGCGAAGATGTTTCTGCTGTGCGGGTTAAATACACGCAGCTATTATTAATGCCAATGTGAATGGGTCTCCGTCTCCATCCCCATCTCCACCGTCTCAGTCCAAGTTTAAATTTTCTCTCCTCCTTTACGTTGTCGTCACTAAATAAGCCTTCATATTTCATGGCCAGTTTTGGTTTTGGCTGACCGAATTCTATGCGGCCCGTTCTCAAAAAGTTTGCCAGCCAGCTGCAGTTATGCAAGCTAAAAGCCAAAAGCAACAACAGCTAAAAGCAGCCACCGCATTCCTGGCTGCCTCGAGGACCCCAGGTTCGAATGTCAAAGGCCATAAATAAGCCAGGCGTTGCTTCCGCAAGAAAACTTGTCGCTGTGGTCACAAACTGTGGTCAACAGTCATCAGCAACTGTTGCTGATAGCTGCTGTTGCTCTTGCTCGTTGCAATTCAAGGCGCGAAACAATTAAACATAGTTTTCATTGCACAAAAGCTGCCGACAGATCGCGCAAATTAATTTAAAAAAACAAAAACAAATGCTCAAAGAAAGCGCCACAAACAAATCCAATTTCACTTCAAGCGCCTGTATGTGTTTGTATTATTTATCTTTATCTATCGGCCAAGACGCGTCTTTCACCAACCAACCAACAGCAGCAGCAGCCGCAGCAGCAGCAGCAACACCTAAGGCTACACACACACACCCAGCCAACACTTGTGGCCATAACTGGAGCTAAACTCTATAGCTTACCTTACCTCCCATTCCACTCATTCCAATTCATCCCAACCCGCGCAAGTAATGCAGCCGATCAACAATTTAGATATAATATCGCATATCGCATCATAATGTCGTCGTCGTCGTCGTCGTCGTTGTTGTCGTCTTAGTTGTCGTTGTCGTTGTTGCTGTCGTCGTCTAAGTCTTCGTCGACAAAATGGCGACGGCGGCATCTTTTTTCGCACCTTGTTTGAATGCGCGCCTAATGGACGACAGCGACATTTGTTAGGTGGCAGAGTTGCATTCGCATTCGCGTTCGCGTTCGGATTCGGATTCGCATTTGGCATTGGTTTCTGCCGTTAAAGCTTAGTTTAGTTGCGGCATGTTAGTTAACTACATAAATATACTGATTAAATTAAGCAAAAACATAACAAGACAAACGAACATTTAATACACTGCAATCAGCTTACTAAAAAATAACAAGCTAGCAAAATATCTTATTGTGTCCAATTGCAAACATCGTTCACATGCATTTTATTTGTTCATAAATTAAAACAGAATTTTTGTCAGCTTGGCATTTTGGCAAACTGCTTTCAAAGAGTTTAATTTATTAAATTAAGATAAAGCAATTCATCTAAACATAAAACAATTCAAAAGTTCAACTGCTTGCTGATTCGCTATATGTTTTTTTTTTATTACTTAAATAACTGATTTGATCTAAGTAAAACTTTCTACGAAAACTGAGAAATGTCTTTAAATCGCTATGATTTCCCACGACAAGTGTTAAATTGCTTGGCTCTTTATAAAAGGTAGAGTATTCAACAGACAAGCGCTCCAACATAAAAATTGGTAGCTGTCAACGACATTTAATTGAAAGCGTGTTGGTGTTAAATGTTTATAGTAACTTTTTAAGTATAATTTTTGCATCGATCGCGATATGACAGAGCGAAAGAGACAGATAGATGCAGTCAGTTAGTCAGTCAGTCAGTTTAGTCAGATCAATGGACGGAAAGCCTTGTCAGTCTTATCGCTGAACTACTTTTGAATGAAAACTAATGAAATGAGTGCGAGATGCGAGATTGAAGCCATTAATGGAGCTATCAATGGGCAAGCTCAAACTGTCATGCAGTCAATCCGTCACTCCGTCAGTGAGTAAGTATTGAAATAAACAAAAATTATCAATTGAAAATCGCACAAGAAACGTATTTAATTTCTTTAACCTTGCTTTCACTTTACTCATTAACTTTTCGTCGGCAATTAAAATTCAATTTTTGGCCAATGCCGAACGTAGTTTGATAAATTGCCAAACATTTCTCAAAACCAAAAAACAAAAAAACAAAAAGGCGGAGGAGCGTGTGAAAAACGTCTGAAAACCGACAACAACAACAACAATAATAACAACAACAAAGTGGAAACGTTAACAAGGCGCTGCCAATTTTTAAATGCCAATTTCCGCAAATTATTAAATGAAATTGAAGATGCAGGAGCCGTTTATCTATGAGATACAAGTACGAGTATACCATATGAGTACGAGTATCTACGTATCTGCGTGTCGTGTGTTAGCAATTTGACATACTTTTGTTGGCCCCAACTTTGGAATGCAGACACACACACACAATCATACGAATAATAATGGCAAAACTTTAATAGTAGCGCGAAAGTATGACGAATATGTAAACGCATCCAAGGAGACTCAAAGACTTGGAAGCTCGACGCTAGCAGCTTCCTTTATGACTGCGCTAACTAATCCCACAACAAATTATTGTGATTAATCAGCGAAATTGCATTAGCGGATGAGGCAACGAACACTCGACGCTCTTTGGGAGCGTTGGGCGTTGCTGCAACTGTCACTGGTCGCTGATTAAGCGCCGCTGACTTTAACCAAGATTACCCATGCCAGATAACGCCAATGAGCTGAGTCGGGCAGTGCTACCGCTCGAAGACACCAAAACCATCGGTTCGGCGACGCAACCAAGTTGTGGGTGCGTGCGTGCTCAATTATACACACGGCAGCTGCGGCTGTGGGGCAGACGATCATGTATGTATAGGTAGTAGTAGTCATTCATTTGCCACAGGTAGCCCTTTTGGAAAGTGGAAGCGAGCGAGATCGCAACTTCATGCATGCTATCCATTAACAAGTCAATTAAAATGCCAGGAAATGAAATTGCCAACTGATTTCGACTTCTGCAACTGTGATGCGCATTGATGCCAAAACTCTTAGCAAAATCTTAGCTTGGCAAGCTTATCTAACGGCTCCATTTGGCTAACCGATTCGCAATGTGGCTACTACTACCATTTGGTTGGCTATCGGGCTGCGCAGCGAACTCGTTGTGCGCATAAACATTGAGCGGATGCGCGTAATAAATTAATAAAGCCAAGCATTAAATGCAATGCATATTCAATTAACAATGTCAGCTAGAGTCGCTGAAGTCGCTGAAGTCGCTGAAGTCGCTGAAGTCGTATCTGCCAGATGCATTTGGCATTTCGAATGTGGATGGCGCATTTCCTGTCCACAGCCCCAAACGCACAAACAAAAAATGTTGTTGCCCCAGCTACTTATTTTTTTAAACTTTTGTTATCATATACTCCAAAGCACAAAACTTTAAAGCTACGAACGTTATGTGCATATCAATTGAGGACAAAGTCGAGCTTAGAGTTGCAAAGAAAATATCGAAATTACTTCGAAAGAATGGAGCTAACATTTTGTTTGAAATTAAAAATAAAATAATACGTGAACAAAATTTGAAATTATTTTTGGTTAGAATTTAGACTGAAAAACGTGTTTTCAAACTTTAAATTTGAGGTCAAAACAGCTTGAAAATATCAGTTCTTTGGAACCGTAAAAAAATGTGATTTAAATATATATTTTTTGTAGCATTTTTATCTGTAAAATGGATTTACACTCACCTCATTGATCTCATCCTCGAGGGCACGCTGTCGCGTCAATTGACGCAGTCGTTCGCGTCGCTGTTCCGTAAGCTGTTCCAGACGCTGAGCGGTACGATCAACTTCGCTGTAGAGCAGCGTCACCTTGCGCAGCTTGTGAGCCGCATCCAAATGTTGATGATGATGAGCAGCTGGTGCAGTGGGCGTGGCAAGCGGTGTTGTGGGTGTAGATGATGATGGTGGTTCATTGATGGCACTGGCCGCTGCCTGCAAGCGTAGCAGCTGTGTGGCGCCAAGCTTGCGCAGATTATGCAGCTGTGAGTCCATCAGAGCACGGCTAAGGGCACGATGCTGCCCGTACAGCTGACGTCGGGTTGGCAGCCCCAATAGATCGGCAGCACGTATGTCGCTCAATGCGCCAACGAGACGACCGCCGGCAGCGGAACACTGACGCTGGAACGCCTCCAGCTGGGCAAAGAACTCGCGCCACTTGCGAGCGTCGTGATGATGCTGGCCCCGGAGAGCACCGCTCGGCAAATGCGATGGCGCAACACTTGTCGTGACTTGGTCCACGCTAATGAATTTAACCAAATGCGATTCCGACTGCTCCTGTACAATAGTAGTGTGTGTGTGTGTATGTGTGGGTCAGAAAAAACAGAAAAGAAACCGTCATTAGTGGCCAGAATCTGTGGTTTCATGTAAAGCGCTTTAATTGGGTGTCTGTTTACTGCCCCGCTGTCTGCCTGCTTGCTGCTGCCGCTTGGTGGGGCGTCAACCCAAAAAGCAGACAACACAGCATCAGCAGCGGCGGCTGGCGAGGGCCTCCTAATGATTTCATTTTGTGGTGCAATCGCAAAGGTCAAAGCCTGAACTTACCGCTTGATCACAGCTATTGCTGCTGCTGCTGCTGCTGCCGTTTGAGTTCTGTTGTTGCTGCTGATGTTGCTCCTGCTGTTGCTGTTGGTTACACAATTGCAGCAAATTCGCATCGAGACAAACGGCCAAAATTTCACAATTGCCAATTTGCTTGCTTAACAATTTGAGGCTTTGGCAAATTAAGTCGATTACGCATAAATGTTGCGACTTCTCGATGGCAATTAAAATGGTAAATGTTTGCTGGGCGGGTTTCTGCTGTTGTTGCTGCTGCTGTTGTTGCTGCTGTTGCTGCTGTTGTTGCTGTGTACTTTTATGGCTGGTGGCAGTGCTGCAAATACATAAGTTAAAAGCCAATGAGTTTAAGTTGCGTTTTGCCCACTAAGAAGTGCACGGTCGGACAGTCTGACTTTCTGGCTCATAAACAACGTCATATGTGTGTGAGTGTGTGTGTGTGTGGTGTAAATTGTGAATGTGGCAGGTTGCAACTGTTGCTGTGCTGCTGCTGCAAGCTGTGCGCACAGAATCAACTTGGCAACGCCCAAAACAAGTTCAGCTTAATTGGCAATAAGCGGCCTCTGCCACTTGCCCACAACTAGATGCCACAAAGTAACAAAAAACAAAAAAAAAAACAGTGAAAGAAGTTATACCTTTGAGTGTGTATCAAGCTGCGGCTAGTTGTAAATACTAAATATGACAAGTTGGTAGCCACTTTTAATCAGCGTAAATAAAAATTGAAAATTGCCGCTAATGGCATCTGGTGCATTAATAAAAATGCCCCAACGGCCAACTTCTTAACACTTTTATACCAATGTCTTAGCCAGCTGTAATTCATTGGCTCCCCTCATCCGGCTCTTGGCTCTTTGGCTAACTGTAAATGCATGCCTGTGTTGGCCTGGTCAACTAGCCAGTTAGCCAACTAGTACTGTGTTCTCACAGCAGCGATCCACCCCCGTTCAGAGTCCGCATTTTGCTGGTTGTGATATTTGCACGCAATGCGGCATGCGGCATGCAGCAGGCGGCATGTAGCATGCAGCAGGTCGCACAGTGAGTTATAAGCTGAGCAAAGCAAAAGCTGCGGGTTTCTGGCTGCAGCAGGTCTTGAGCTGCATCATCAGCGCTGGCAGGTCTCATGTTTAATGATGCCCCACACAACAAGCACGGCCATCAAAAGCGTTTGGCATTTCAATTTTAAAGCAGCCTACACACACACACACTGCGATTAACTCAACTTGCCGCAAAACGAGATCTAAGCAACGAATCTGATATTCTCTTTAAATTTTAATATTCATACATATAAAAACTGTAAGTGTCTTGTTAGCAATAACAAAAAGAGACATAGATAAACATACTTAAAATAGTTTTTGAATGATGAATGAATCTGTCTATATACATAAATATTAAAACTTGGCTTCAAGCTACAAAAAGAGCTTTGAACTCATTAAAAACTTCATTTGTTTATTCTTTGCAAGATAAATTTCATTGATCATTAAGTCCAAAATGTTATTTTATTTTCTTTAACACGTTTTCGCATGTCGTTAGTAAACTTTTTACTATTATTATTTTATGGATTTGCTGACAAGACAAATTATATACTATTTTAATATTTTACCAGAGTATTCAAATATGTTTTCAAAACTTGTCGTGCCTTTCAAACGAAAAGTTAAGGGTACAAATGTTATGACTTATTGGCTAGGTACCAGGGTACCCTAACTAAATAACTAAAAAGTAAGTGCAATAAAATATTTATACGAGTGCAGTCCTAGTGCGGGTCGTTCGTGTGTAACCCGAGCTTTCTTTATTTATTATATTTGTATTATGCGCAGGCATGCATATTAATACCTTTTGTACACTCTGATTCCCAGAAAAGCAGCTCCATAAAAACAAATTTAATTGCAAGCTGTCACACGCACAAACTTCATACAACATCCTCATAGAGATGGATGGCATTGTGATGGCAGGTCAAACTGGAGCCTTCCCCCCCCCCCCCACATTCATAGATGATGCAAGTTTTTGTTGTTGTTTTGTTTTTGGTGGATAAGATAAAAAAAAACAACAACAACTTCTACTAGTAGTATTTGTCTGTTGACATTGGGCTAAAAGAGTGTTTAGTGGGTTTTGGTGTAGAGTCTTTGGTGAAAACTTTACACAGCACAAATATTTATTATTTGCGTGTAGTGTCGACTGGCATTTGAATTCGGACAGCCAAGCTAATGAATACCTTACACATGTCGACAAACAAAGCCGCAAATAATGTCAATGGTTGCATGCTGTGGCAACGATATTGAGCCCTAAATGAGCAGACTGCGACTGCGATTGCGACTGAGTGGCTGTTTGAGTGCAAAACTTCAAGTCTTTAGTGTCAGAGTCGTCAACGCGTCAGAGACGCACACCTCTCCTCAAATGACGAGTTGTGTGTGCTAGTTTTGGTTTGGTGTTACGAAGAGTTCGTCTTTAAATTGCTTGTGCAGAAGAAAAGATCTAAGCAAATGTTTGACAAAGTTTTACAACACGATTTGGCCGCGTTTTTAGCAATTGGCATTCAAGCAATTAACATGCAGCTGGAAACTCACAACTGAACAACAACAACGGGATCTTTTGCGAATCAGAATCAGAATCGTTAAAAAAAAAAAACGAAGGAGGAATGGGAATGTGCCAATTTCTTTGTATGTACATACATATGTGTTCATTCTGTCTCTCGCTGCTCTCTCATATGTCGATTTAGATTTCACAGATTATTCTTTATATTTATTTCCAGGAACTGTGTGGAGGAGCCCAAGAACCAACAATCAAAGCAAACCCAACCAAGCCAAGCCATTCAACGTTGGGCCACAAAAGTTCACATCATAAATTTAAAGTGTCACGAATCTGTCTGAAAGATCATTCATATGCCTGCAGCACCAGCAGCTTGCTTTCTCACTCTAGCTCTAACTCTTTGTCTCCTTCTATCGCTTCATTACAAAGGGAAGCCGAAACCGAAGTTCAGTCCCTCAAGCGACGTGTCCGCTATGCTATAGTAGAGCCCGCAACTCTTTGCTGACTGAATGACTAGAATTCTAAGCTACACTAGGCAACAAAGTTGCGAATTTATCTATCGAAAATTCACAATATATACAAACATGTTGATTAGCTTAATTTCCGCATTTATCATGTAAAATACTTGAAAAACATGGAAGGAACTTTGTACGAAAATTCATATATTCTTTAGATTCTTAAGCTTTATGTTTTTTATTCCATGCATTTATTAGCTTATTATGCCTTGTCATTCCGAATTTGAAGATAACTTAGAAATTTGAACAACGTAAATTATTTGTTGCACAGTGCTATCGACATTTCGCTCAAGCTTTTGTTCTATTTTCTATGGTTAAGTTCTCAGCATTGAATGCAAGTGCTGTTCGATGTTTTCTAGTTGTTGTTCTTTTTGCATGTTTCCTTTAAGCCAAAGTGGCAAATTGACTGGCATGCATATTCTTTAGTGGCAATGAGTTCGACTGCCTGATTGCCAGACACCTAGACGGCGTTGTAAGAATGAGACAGACAGAGAGAGAGAGAGAGACGGATAAAGAGCGAGAGAGAGAGAGCGTTCTCAGTCAGTTTTTTGCCAAGAGCATCTTAAAGGCTTAAGTGTAGCGTCGTCGTCGTCGTTATTGTCGTTCCCAGCGCCAGTTGGGGGCTTTTGGTCAGCCATTAAATGCACATTTGCATATCAGCTCGTAAATATGGATGGGCTGCTTGTGAGTCTCTATGAACTTAGTAATGTTGTTGTTGCTGTTATTGCATTTTATTTTTTTAATGCCCCACCGACGTACAAATTGAAATGCCTGGTCTCAATGCACGCTGTGCTCATTCCCATGCGTTTTTCTTTTTCTTTTACATTTGACATTAAACTGCCTGTGATTCTGATTGAGGCAATGCACCGCCTTCGCCTCCGCCAGCGCCTCCAACCTTGTTGCAACTTCTTCACTCACCTGCGTTCCGGTATGGTGCTGTAGTAGAGCAACAGTGTGGCCAGCTCATAGCAATTGAGGCCCGCGCCTGCCACTGCGTCCGCATCCACATTCACAATTGGGTCGCCTTCGAGGGTGCGTGTGCCTGCAAATAAATCGAATTGGAAATGAAAATACCATGTATATGGAAATTGAACTCAATCTCAATTGCTTGCACGCTGGGTGGTCGTCGTCACACCGATAATGTGCGAAAAAAATGTGTGTGAATTAATTGAATTGAGTTGAGTTGAGAGTGTTTTCAGAGAGTTTCGAATTGATTGCAAATAGAGAGAAAAAAACCAAAATGCACTTTTCACTTTGCCTTGCAGGCAATTTGCCTAACGGGGCGTTGCCAAGTGATTTCAATTTTCAATTCCAATTTATATTTATAAGCTAAGCAAATTTTCGGTTAGACTAGTTAGTTAGTTGGTACAGTGAAAGTCTAGAATTATGCACAGACGTTGTGAAAATGGAAAGTCTAGGATATACCTGGCAAATAGACGCCACTGTTCAACAGTTTCTCGGGCAATTCACTGATCGACTTGGGCGGTACTAGCTCCGACTCGGCTTCTGCCGGCGTGGACGACACCAGCTCCGGCTGCGATTCTGTAAAAGAAAATAACAAAAAATTGACAAATTTATACACAATTAGTTTGTATTTATATATTCGTGTTAGATATGGGTTAATTGCATTTTAAACGCTCGTCGACGAAACCTTGAAAACTGGTTCAGGATCGACGACGACTTACACTCTTTGCATAATAATGCCATTGATTAATTTTGCGACAGCCACAGTAGCCCACTCATATAGGATGGGGGGGCGTGGCAATGCCCCCGAAAAACCAGTTGAGCCCATAAATTTGCAGTCGGCACTTTCGCGTGCGACAATTTTCCAGTTATAAATGCGACACATTGCAGAGTCTGCAGAACTAACCACCTGGACAAGACAACAGCCACCTGTTGTTGTTGTTGCTGTTGTTGCATATAAATGCCAGGTGCTCAGGTGGTTTGTTGGCCGGTGTTGCAGTTTGTCTGTTTGTCTGTTGTTGCATACATAAGTATGTAATCTAATACCCTGGGTATTACAAATGCCCCCGCACTTGTCAGCTGATTTATGCGCGCTTGCAAATTGCACCCACACACCCAAAACGCAGGTAAAAAACAACCAAAAAAATTTCGTTTGCACTCGATCGCATTCCATTGCACACTGGCACAAACGATTACGATCTATGATTCACATTTGGGCGGTGCGCAAAAAAATTCTAAAGTTATCAGTTAGCTATAAAGTTGTTAGAATGGAATGTTACAAAAGTACTAGTTGAATGACAATTGTAGAAGTTGGTTGTTGAGGTTTTTCTCAAAAGAAGTTGTTCAAAGAAAAGCACGAAAAAACATTGAGATTTAAGAATGATGATCGTAGAAGTTGTTTTGTTGGTGTTTTTTTTAAAAGAAGTTGTTCAAAGGAACATTAGAATTTAGGTGTGGTGTCTTATCCACAAAGTAAACATATTTAAAAACTGGTGCCTTAACTTTCCAAACTAAAACAAACAAATTACAAAGAATTGATCCTTAGTTATGAATTCTTCATTGGTCCTTCAAATTGTATCCTGCAAACTTACCCCCACCAAAATGAATGCTTATAATACCCAAAACATTGAATTCTCTTTTATCTTCTTGACTTTTTATTTATTTTATTAAGCAACATTCTTTGGAACATTTCGTATTACATTATGTACCACTGTGCGTGTGCTGTGCTTTGGTTTCTCATTTAATTTTCATATTTTAGGCTTTGACAAATTAAAAGCCATTTGCACCGTTGTTGCTGCCTGTTGCAGCTGCCATTGTTGTTGTCGTTTGAGACAACGATATTTTGTGGTTAACCAACGCCTGGCGGATGCTGTGGGCCGCCGTTGTTAATGGCTAATGGGGTTTTTTTTTTGGTCGAGCCGTGGGCGTCGTCAACGCATTCTAAATAATTCGAAATCTCTCACAGTGGTGCTGCAATTGAGACTGCAATCCAATATGCGGTTAGCTGGACAAAGAGTTATTGTAACTAAACATGTAATTTAGGGCTGGCCGTGCAATAACTTGAAGCTTAGTTAAAGTGTTAGTTAAGTGCTTAAAAATTTTGATGGCTGCCAATGGGTAATAGTTTAGGTGATAAAATAACGAATGCGTTTACTGAGTTTCCAGTGAGTGACAACATTGGCAAGGCACAAAGCAAACGAGAACCAATAGCAATTGTCAAAGATAAACCAAAAATAATTATCATCGGTTGCATAGATACATCCATCCAAATATAGATTACTACGAGCTATGCTGCTGTTGTAAAAGCAGGACATTGGCAATTCATCGGTTCTATTGATGTTGCCATAATCCTGAGGTCCATTGATGCCACAGCATTTAAACGCTGCCTCATAGGCCCACAATTGATCGCTAACAAAGCCATGCACAACGGTATAAACATCGCAATACATTGCAATACTATAGCTGCCAGCAAGCAGTAAAAACGAGCTCATTGTAAACACACAAAACATTGTCTGTGGGACAGAAGTTATTTTTAATTTGATTAGCGCAAAAAAAATTGTAAATTTACCAATAACAGAAGAATGGACATTTTAAAGAATATCATAGCAGCGTCTATTATGATCATAAAAACGCATATGCCTTGCACCCAGGACAATGTAATAAACAGTGTACCAAATTCATATTCAGTGCCCAGTTGCCACAGCACATACATATACTGGTATAGAGAATTAAAATAAAGGTACTGTTCTGTGTCGAGTGCAGACCTGATTATTTGTTTTGATTTGATTTGATTTTGGTAAGGCTCAAAGGCTTACCAATAGAATTCCATTAAGCATGTAAGATGCTGAAGACAGCTGTCCCCGGGTACAATCCCATTCGGTTCTATAGCACATTGCAGATCTACACAAGAATTTAATATTCGGCTTTGACTTAAAAATAAAAGTCTGTTTACTTGAACGAAAAACACATTAAAACGATCTATAAACAAACATTTGCTAGCTTTCAAATTGTTAACTTATGCAAATAACGTTTGAGAATGACTTAAACAACTTTCGCCAGACCTTAATCAGTAGAGTGCTAGATTAAGTACATACATATATGTTTGCTTAATAAAGCGAAAGTTTCAAAACTACAAAGTACAACAAATGATTGAATTTATCAATGCATCATTATTGTTCAAGTAACAGAATTCGAACAAAAAACAAAACACACACACTTTCACTAGAATTCTAAGCAACATTAAACATCATTTGCTCGATCTTGCTGCGCATTAATTGAATTAAATGTTTGGTAAATTTATGCGCAGAAAATATATCAAATTAGCGCTAAATTTACAGCAGATATCAAATCGTGGCATTAAGCTCAACTTCAAAGCGACCGTTGCCACCAAAATGAGCTCAACTTTGGCTGCGGGGCGTTTAATTGAATATTTGAGCAGCAGCACCAGCAGCAGCAGCAACATCAGCAAGCCAAGGTGGGGCCAAAATGAGGGGGCGGAGTGGCTGCAAAAGATTTGCATGCCACACAATTGCAGGGGTTTTTTGCAAAATAAGCGGTGTTTTTTTTTGTTTTTTTTTATCTTTCGTTCGCTGCCCCAGCTAAACAAATAAGCCAAATAACGCCCAGCAATTGCGATAAGACATAAGTTGCAAGTGCAACTGGGGCAAAACAACAACATCGATACTTGCCCACTTGCAACTGGTTTGAGCGCTTTGGCGTATGCGTAATGCAAATTATATGTATACAAATTGTATTACGTATACGTTGCTGATAAGTTGTCGATGATATTCACTTACCTGGCGATTTGAGTTTCTCGCCGACATCAGTTGCCTCCTCATCGCTGTCAATGTGCGGAAATGAGTTGCCCAAACAAAACAGTGGCAAGGCGGGCGATGTGGATGCCACAAGCTCATTGTTACTGTTGTTGTTGTTGTTGTTATTGTTGTTGTTATTGCTGTTATTCATATTCAAGTGTGCTTGCAATTCCTCGCAAGCGCTGCTGCTGCCGCTCGAGTTGCTTGAATTGCTGCGCTCACTGGCATTGCTGTTGCCCGACGAGGTGGAGTTCATGCTATCCTGTCGATTGGTTAGGCGCCGCAGCATGTAACGGTTGTTGAACACTTTGTTTTTGGTAATTAAATCGCTGCGCCGCAACGCGCACTTTGGCGACCCAATGTTGTTGCTGTTATTACTCGAGTTGTTGCTGTTTGAATTGTTGTTATTGTTATTGTTTGCCTCATCGAGCTGATCCTCGCCGAGGGCCAGCGGCATTTGTAGCTCGTTTAGCGACACACGCTCAATACTCCGCTCAACGCTCACAAGCAGATTTTGTAGCAGCTGCGGCAATTCGATGGCATCGTTACCCAATCCTTGCCCCTGTCCCTGTCCCTGTCTCTGCCCCTCTCTCTGGCTTTGTCCAGTTGCTGCCATTGCTGCCATAGACATTTCTAGCTGAAGCACACTCAGTGGCTGTTGCTCTGTTTTATTGTAATCGATATCGATGCAGTATCTCTGTGTGCTCCCCTCAAACTTCTGCTGCTGTTGTGACGAGCGCCAAACGACATAAAGCTGTGGTGTGGCCTCTGCGTCGGAATCTAAAATATATTAAGTGAACAGCAGATAAGATAAGATTAGGTGCTAAGACGTTGAAAATGTGTTGCATGAAAACAAAGTTGGGTTTACTATGATATGAATAGCTTTGGAGAGGGGTGAATATAGTTCAAAAGCTGAAGGATTATTAATGGATATTCTTGGGATGAATTTAACGAATTAAGATCTTGCATGATTCTTTTACAAATAGTTGGTTTTTTCTGTCGACCCACTTACCCAATTTGACACACAGATATAGTTCGGCTGGTTGAAGTGCGTGTGCGATCTCAAAGTCGCTTAAGTGCAGGACCAGCGCTCCATTGGATGTGGCCAGGGGCCAGCCGGCATGCCATAACCAGGACTGAAACGATAGCCAAAAAGAGCCACAGACAAAGATTGAAGATTGAGTAACGAAATCATTTGCAAATTTTTATTATTACGACGATTACATGTTGTTGTTTCAAAAGGAGGAGGAGGAGAAGGAGGAGGACGGTGCAACAACAACAACATCAACTGCATTTACAATGAAATTATGTAGACAACAACACCCGCAAGTGTTAAAACAACAACAACAAAAAGGAAACGCAAAACTGAAAACTTCAAATCGCTTAGACTGAAAAGCGCATTAAAAATGGCCCAGGCTGTCAGATTTGTAGCTTGTTGGGGAGTTTCCCCTTCCCTACCCATTTCTATGTGTGTGTGTGTGTTTGACTGTGGGCCTATATCAGATGGCGAGTGTGGCTGGTTTTTGGGTATTGTGCTGCTTGCTGCCTGTGACTGCCCCCAAACTCGCAATGCGCCGCCGAGTGGCGACTAGCGATCCAAAATTATAGATAAATCATGCAAGTCAAACTTTAGCAATTTTTGCTAATTTTTGGTTATTACCCACAGCGTTTTCGGCAACAAACAACCAACAAAAATGAAACAAAACGCGACGTTAAAAATTTAGATACAAAAAAAAAAAAAAAAAAAAACCAAACGCAAAAGATTTCACCCCTACGGGAATGTGAAATCGAACTTGCAACTCAAAAATTCATAGACTTGCAACAGACAGACAAAATGGGGGAGAGACACTTAGACAGACAGACGGTCGGTCGGTCAGTCGAGTGCATTTCGAGACCTTAGTGGATATGATTTTGTTGTTGTTGTTGTTGTTGTGTTTTTGACTACGATCCTTGCATACTATTAATTGTTTCGCATTGTTGTTAATTTGCAACAGCCAAATAGCTTGGCAAATGGTCAAAACGTTCACTCACAAAAATAAGCCCGGCTTTAACTAAAAACTAAACTGAAATAGAGGTGCGCTCACATTTGGCTTGATTTATAGCACCTTTTGACTCAACACAAAAGCTCTGATAGTTTTTTTTTTTTTAAGGTAACACACACACACACACGGACAGCATTGTTATTGTAGCTGTTGCTTTTGTTGCACATGCCACAGCCAGAGAGACCCCACACAGCAGAGACAACAGCCAACATAAATCAATTGTTGTGTGACGAGAGAGACCAGAGAGGGGCAAACACTTGAGGGAAGGTCTTTTTTGTTGTAGTATTTTAGACTGCTCCAAAATCCATTCAAACAGAAAATGATCAATTTTGTCATTTGATCAAAGCCGCAGCACAAAAAGCCAACGATCGCAACGCATCGTTTACAATCGATTGAACAAAATGATCATCGCCACACACACAACACATCAACCCAACAACAAACACTACGACAACAACTTCCCTTCCACTCAGTTTGGATTCTCTTCTTTGTTTTTTTGTCTTCACTAAGCGGGGGATATATATTATATATAGATATATATGCAAGTATATATCGCTGTCGCCACATGCTAAAATGATGCTTCTCCGTACACACAACATTTTCTGCTTGATTGACCGCCAATTCCATTCCAAGCTGTTGCGATTGCTGTTGTTGTTGTCTGTTGCCGATCTTTAATGTTAGGTTCTAAATCATTGGAATCGTCGGCATCGTCATCGGCATCGGCATCGTCATTGACCCAAATGTGCGGCGTCGTTCGGACGCCGCTTGTCATTGTCATCGCTGGCAAATCAGCCCCAAAGCCCCCAAAAATACCCCAGGCCCAGCCTCAAGCCCCAGTTTCGCTCAGTTCGATTTTACTTATGTATTTGTTTTTGTTTTTTTGTTGTTGTTAGAATATTTCCCATTTTGGCTTTCAAAGTCAAGTCAGCCCGCGTTTGGCATTCTTTTTGCTTTCTTGTTTTCAATTTGTTGCGGCGACAAATTTCCGTTCCATTGGCGGCATTTAAGTGGCGAGTGTGCGTGCTACGTTTTTTGTTTTTTTTTTTTTTTTGAGGCTCATAAATCAGGCTGGCGAGGATTTGCCGGTAGATCCTTTTGCCGAATTCGGATCAGAAAAACAGACACATATATCATTTTGTGATTTTGTTTCGTTTTTTGCCGTCATTCCCACGCCTTTGATGTTGTTGAAAACTAAATTACACTCGATTTGTGCACAAAAAAAGAATTCAGAACTATACAAAAGTTAGATGAGCAAATAAATGAGACTATAAAATACCCTGTGTCTTGAAGTTCTGTTGTCCAAGCATTTAACTCTCGAAACTCTTTACTAAAACCTAAACAAACAACACTTGAATATTTGTTATGGAATTAACAACTATTGACAGTTTCTCTGTTTTAATGAAACACACCCAATTTTAATTAATTGTAGGGTATTTATGCATGCAACAAATCTTTTTCCTTTTGGCGCACTCTGTGAGTAATCAAGCCGACAAGCCGTAGCATTAGCATATATGCAGATATAGATATATATGCATAATATCTTTATGCATATGTACAAAAATACAACAATATATACACATACATAAGTGTATCCGAATCTGAATCCCGGTGCTGGTTGCGGTTGCCGGCGTCGTGTGGCGCCCAGCCTTTGGCAATTATTCAATGCGGGTGCCGTCGCACCCGGATCGGCAACCGGGACAAAAACAGATAGAGAGACCGAAGCAGCAGCGAGAAAGAGCGAGAAAGAAAGACAGAGCAGCGTATGGTGACGATGACGATGACGGGGCCATTGGGCTTGTTGGGGACCACCACGGCTGGCGCAGCAAACAGAAATTACGCATGCAAAGGCGCACAAAGGCGTTGCACAAACAGAGCCAGAAACAAAATTGAAACACACTCACACGCATGCATTTTATTTGGCGTGTTTTCTTAATAAATTATAGAAATGAAAAAGTAGAGAGAGAGAGAGAGAGACAGACATAAAGATAGAGACAGGCAACTTGTTGGCCGCTGGCCGGCAAATTGTACATTCAGCTTGTGGGGTGGCACAAAAAACAAAAACCAAAAAAATACAAAATACAAAAAGTGCGCCGACGCCCAGTTTATATATATTTTCGATACTATTTTGCTATTTTTGTATTTTGCTTATTGTGTTGTTGCTATTTTTTCCTTTTGCTAGCTTTAACAATAATTAATATGTTGGCAAAAGGGCCACACCTGGTCGAAAGCGCCGCAAGCGCAAAAATTTTAATTACACATACGCAGCGTAAGCCGCCAAAAAATAAGGGGCGGGCGTACAAAAAATTGTTTCGACAGAAGTTAATTTAGGCAAATCAATTTGATTATTGCGCTGCCCGGTGCCTTCGTGACTAATGCGACTGTGGGAAAGAGTTAAAAGCTATTGAGGTTTGTTTTTTTGGAGAAAAACAAAATTTAATTTCTAACTTGAAAAGAGGATTAATTTTAGCTGTAAAATCATAACCAAAACCATTTTAGCTAACAACTTTAAGAAGCTAAACCATGGCTAAAAATCTCTTTCGGTGAAGTTACGACAAAGAAAAAGTTTGGGATAAAATTCGAACATGAATTTCTTTGGACGCATTTTTGGTTTAATTTAATCGCTATTGAAAAATTGCATTCTTTTTGATATTTGCAGCGGAAACCATCTGGAATTTGCTTTATGTTAAAGCAAAAAAACAACAAAATCTTTGTTCTTTTGCACAAACAAACAAAGCGAGCGAATTTATTGCAGTCAAGTCAACGTCACATTTCCGCTTCATCTACCAGAACGGCCATCAAGAGAATGGCACCACCATCACCACCAACGTCACCACAACCAGGAGCACTACCAGGCAGCACCACCAACCATCAAACATCAACCATCAACGTCCAAAGCCAAGCCGCAGCCACACCTACAAATTGTTTGTTTTTGCCAAGCAAGCTATACATGCATATATCTAGACATACATACTTTACTTTTGTATATATGTTCGTATGTATTTATGTATATTTTGCATGTCGCTGGAGTAGCTGTTGAATGACGAAGATAGAGGAAGATGGGGTGAAGGAAGGGTGAACGGCATGACCAAAATAGATCAGGTCTAGGCTGTCATGGATTGCTGCATGGCCGGAATGCTCAATAGCAGGCAGAGAATCCCTCTTCGTCTCACAGAAATGCATGCCAATTTCAGCTGTTGTTGTTGTTGTTGTTCTTTGGCATCTTTGGTGTTTTCTTATAGTATTTTGTGTAGCTTCTTCAAAGCGCGGCACTGGCAGCTACATATACATATATATTATGATTTAGGTATCTGTAAGCAGGAAGTGACTGCCTCGATTGGGTGTTGAAATATTATAGGGCAGCGCACAAGCAAAAAATATGCGAATCAGGCACTTCACAGCCTGTCAACTTAACGGGCTTAAGATAACAACAAAAAGCGCCTTCGATTTCGTGGCGAAAAACTTCAAAGCAGATGTGCTGTGGCAGGCATTCAGGCAGACAAAACTGCAGCAAGTTGTTGCAAGTTGCCTGTTACATCAACGCCGAAGACGACGACGATGAAGTTAAAGACAGGGCCTTAAGATTGAGACAATGATGTGATGCGATGCGATGCGATGTGCTCTCCGATGCCATCCAAAAGCGATGCGAAGCGGCTCAATTACGAGTGCAATTGGCGGCAAAGTAACAGCAAAAACCGGTACATAAACTTTTAGCCTGACTGAGATTCTACTTCTACCTGATTGTTTGCAGTTGTAGTTGTAGTTGTAGTTGTTGCTCCAATCAACCACTTTCAGTTCACAGCTGATCATGAACTTCGTTCGGTTGGGAAACAGCTGAAAACGAGTTTTTATAGCCCCATGGCATAATAACAGAAGACTGTAGAAAAATACAACTAGAGGACAAAGAGAAAGAGATGGAGAAAGATGAGACTGACTCCGTCTCGGACTCGGACTCTGATTCTGTCAGGTAATGGTAATTGAAAAAGTTGTTAGCCACATCGATTCCAAAACGGCAACGTAAACTTGTTAATGCAAAAACAAGAAGAGAGAAAAAAAACATTAAAAACGCCAAACAGTTGGCTTTAACTGCAAAAGGGTTGCATTTCAAATTAAGTAGCATTTGCTTTTTGGCCAATAAGGAAGTTTAAAAATGCGATATAAATACACAAAAAAAAGAAGAAAAACAACAACACAACTAGTAGCAATTTGTTGTACAGAATTTTCACAATCTATGGTGCAATTCTAGGAAAGTTCTTGGCCAACGTTCTTACCACGAAATGTAATTGTTTTTGGGTTTTTGGCGTTTTTATTAGGAAAGAAAAAAAAAGAAGTCTCAAATGTCGATGATGACGATGACGACGGCTTTGACTTTGAGGTTGAGGTTCGGCATAAGGACGTCGCCAGCGACAAAGACTTCTAAAACAACAACAACAAGAACAACAACTACATGTTCAAATACAACGACAACGTTGAACAAATCGAAATAAACTTTATGCACGTAAAATTTTAATGAGCACAGCACGAAGTCAATTTCAATGCTAATCCGGCGGCCATACGGACAAAGACAGACAACCAACGAAAAGACGGATATAGAAGCAGACAGACAGACAGACAGACAGACAAACAGAGGAGCTATTCCATTGACCAGGAGTCGTCGGGACCACCGGGCGGTCTCACAAATGGCTGCCCTGCCCGCTTGCCGATGGTTCCTTTTAGCTTCAGTTCAACGGTGCAGTGTTCGGCTGCATATGTGCCCTTAAGCCACAAATCACGAAGGTGGCGCGATCTGACATCCTACTCACAACTGAATGGCTCAAGGCTCAAGGTGTCGGTGTCGTCTACACAAATGCCACGACCAATGGCCGATGACTAAACACTGTGCAACAAACTCAAATTGAAATAGATTCAATTAAAAATGTTATATTTATAATTTGCTTCGTTATAAGCAAATGTTAACGAAGAATAAATCCCAGTTGAGAACTTAACAAAATTTCCATAATTCTGCAAGTCATAAGGCCTAATTGAATATTGATTTAACCTAAGCATATTTTATGCACTTGTTATTACATTTAAAAAATAATCTTGTTTTCCAGTTGCACTCTTAAGCAGGTTAAATGAAATTCCCCTAAAGTCAAGTGCCATAACTTTCAACTAATTCGAAATTAGTTCACAAACAAGCAAGAAATCTTTAATGTCCCAGTAATAAGCATATTTAATGAGTTCAACGGTCAAACTGCAAGCTGAACTCAATATTGTTGCCTAGTGTAAAAATGACAAACAAAAAAAAGTTACGCTTGAACTTGACAAATGCAGAAATAACGTGACGCCAAATAAATACAATATAGACAAAAACAATCCTGGCGGCAACTCTATGACCACAAAATGCAATGCTTGTAATTTATTATTGAACCATTTATTAGAGCGTGTCGCTGTCGTGGTTTAAAGTACACAAACATAGGTAAAGATACAGATACAGATACAATTGTCGCTTGGTGCTTGTCAGTCATTCAGTCAGTCAGTTAGTCAGCCATTCATGGGATTTGACGGCTTCGATTGTTAGTGTTGTTGTGCTGCACAAATTTATAACTATTTATTTGGTGTGTGCCTGCAGCATTTGAAGCATTGCAAACATTTGAAGCAGCCGATTCTCACACACAGAGTGTCTTTTGTCTTTTGTCTACCTGTTGTTTGGCATTGCAGGAAGCGTTCACCTTAAGCAGACAGACAGACGACCAGACGGCCAGACAATGATGATAATGACATAAAAAAAAAAAAACCATAACAAAAAAAACACAAAGTAAAACAAACAGCAGACAACAATAACAACAACTGGCAGTCAGTCAGTCAAACAAAAAGCAAAACACAAAGTATCCACAACAAATGTGCGTTGCTGTTGTTGTTGTTGTTAGTTTCATGTCTCGGTTTCGGTGTCTGCCACTGCCACTTGACGTGGTCGCCGCCTCAAGCCACAGCTGCAGCTACCCGTTCCCATTCCCATTCCGCAATCCCCCATCATTCTTGTATCCGAATCGCGCAGCTCATCATCAGCCTGCGGCTTTTATGTATGTATGTATGTGTATGCTGGGTTAATTACTAAGCAAGTCACACGCGTTTGAATAATTCAAGGCTATCTTCTGTGCATTTCTTAATATCCCCTTCCCTGCGCTCCATCTCTTCGTTCTATGTATTGCACGTATCTATTGCCAACTTGAACGCAGCTGCGCATCCACAAGTTGCAATTCTTCCTTCTCCTCTTAATAAAAAGCAAATCACAGAAAAGCCAAACATCATTTAAACATCGTTGAGTAACATAATCTGTCTGGAACGGAAGAGGATTGAGTTCGGGATTGGTATTTTCAGTCATTGTCATTGCCATCAACTAGACGCAGATTCATTCTTTTGAAGCATCGCTAGCTATTACCAAGTACTTTATAATGAAGTGGCTAATGGACAAGTAAGTAAGAAAATATTTATAAGTGTCCAAACAGATTGTTAGATCTTAGTAAGGGCAACATGTTAGCTATTAAGAAAAACAAAGCGTAAATGAATGAATGTTTTCAAGGTAATAAACGAATGTGTAGCCTAGGCATAAATATTTGCTTAGTTTTTTTTTTCAGATTTAAAAGATGAAACTATAGGGGTAAAATGTGCCTAAAAACAATATGTATTGGAATCATTTTTCATTCATTATCAATTAGTGTCAATAAGATTGATTGATGAACTTCCTGCAGTTAGGTCTATAGCTCAAACTTAAACAACTCTTTAAACTTTAACTAACTGAAAGAAGATGAATCTATTGACTATCTACATCACGTTTTTATAAATACATATTTGTAAACACTCGAATGCCTTCACTCATTATTCGAATATAGATATTATAATTCATTCGTATCCATTTTCATATCCTTAACGACAACTTCCTCTTCAACTCTAATTCGACATGTGATTGTCATGACTTTATAGCCAATTCACACTCGCACAACATACACAACACACACCGCACACACAAATACTTTGAACACGCTCAGTCATGCACAACACGTGTCTACTCATACTTATGTATATATATATATGTATATGAATGTGAGTGCGCACTCGTGAATGCATTTTACAAGTTATTTTATGCAAGCCATAAATATGCACTTTACACTTTGCACATTTCTTTCTTTCTATCTCTCTTTCTCTCTCTCTCTCGCTCTCTAAACGTCTTTTTTGTGTGCAGAAAACAAACAGCCAGCTATAGGATACAGATCGAGTATCTTAGCTCTTAGTTAGACCAACAACAACAAACAGAAAGGCACACAGCGTGCGGGGCGACAGAGGATTGGTAGAGTCCCGTAGTAGTGCCGTAGTGGTGCCGAGTGGTGCCTGCATACAAATTATGTACAAACATGTTTTCAGAAATGTTCAATTCATTATCGCTAACAAATGCCGATCATGTTGTGTTCAACACACAGTTCAAAGCACTTTTTCCAGCTAAAAATTATTGCCAGACTGCAAACTCCTTCTCTCTCTCTCTCTCTCTCTCTCTCTCTCTGTCTGTCTGTCTGACAATTGCAATTCGGAATTGCATTTGGAATTGGGTCTGGATAGTGTGTTTATCAGCATTGTGCAGATTGATGATGGGGCTGCTGCTGTTGCTTTTGGCTCAACTCGGAAGCTGTTTTCTATCTACGCTCAACGCTCGACAGTAATTGCTGTACGTCTAAGTGATATGCCATGTACTGCAGCTGCACAGCAGAAATACACAAAAATAAAGTAGCAAAGCTACATAGAATCAGAAAACAGAAAAATAGAGTTCGAGCCTAATCAGTTTGGACAGGCAGCGGACAGACACTCAGGGCAAACAAACAGCAACAAAAGGCATCAGCAGCAGCAACCCCAACTTTTGGTGTATTTTTTTTGTATTATTTTTTTTTGTATTTTCCAACGTCCACTTAATACACAATTTCCGCTAACAATTTGAGGCACTCAAACCAAACTACACAAAACAAAACTAAAACCTGATGAGGAGCAGAGTTGCGACCCTTTTTTTCCATCTCTCCATTCTATAAAGTACTACACTTATGTATGTTTGTAGTATGTTGAATGCCGTTGCGACTGCGCACAAAGCCGAATTAAATTACAGAACGTGCTTCATTGAAAAACTAAAGCTCATGAACAAAAACCAAAATAAAATAAATAAATGAAGTAAAAGTGTTCTTACGGTGCTTGCCAAACTATATGTTACCTTTTAAAAGTAGATTCTTTCAGATTTTCAAGTGAGAAGTTTTTTAAACGCAGGAAAGGCCTTTTACCATTTTAATTTCAACTCTAAGAATCTTAATTTTTATCCTGCTTGAATTTTTATAAAAAAATAGATGTGAAGCCCTTTTAAAATATATTTCTTATGTTATTTTCTGCAATCGGATAATGTTTTTTGATACTTTTTGTGAATAATAAAAAATAAATCTTTGCACCACTTAAAGAATATTTTGCTAGCAACCTACTTAAATCGAATGCAACTACTTGTTCTAAGAAAAAATATATATACTCGATATTATCTTAAACAGTTTAAAACTAAAAACCCTATGACTTGAGCTAATCAATCAAGAATATTATTATAGGGTATAGCAACAAACACACTTCGCACATTTAAAATCAACCAGCTAAGAATTTTTGAAGCGACTGCTGCTTCAGTTTCAGTTTCATTATTTAAGTACACACGCATACACACTCACACATTGCTAAAAATGAGTGCGCAAAACGCACAGCTTGAGAAATTAAAAGGCAATTAACATGCAACTGGCAGCAGCTGCAAATTGAGAGGGGGCAAGTGGCAAGTACGGCAGCGCCCTCTGCTGCTAGCGGGTTCAAGCAGAGAGTTGTTGCAACTTGCTTTTTTTTATGGCTTCTAAAAATCAGCTGCAAATGTGCGTAGTAATTTTTGCTGATTGATTCAAATAAACACTTAAAAAAAAAACACATTGCCCGAGTCAAAGTAGTTGCTGTTGTTGTTGTTGTTGCTGGCTGGCTGTTGTATGTATGTAGGTCATGTTGCTAGCACTTTATAGACTCCCACAGTATGGAGCGGCGAGCGCGAATGTGCAACACATGTTGTGGCAATCGCCTTCGACTCAACTAAGTACGTACCACACTGCGTATGCGTAACGCAAAATTACCATAAATTACAGTTTAGACACACACACACACAGCAACAACGACAACAAATCGCCTCATTCGTTGTCTGTCAGCTGATAAGCAGCATTTAACACAAATTCGTCAAGAACATATTCATAAATATGTATTATTTTGTAATGCAGACATGATTTCGATTTTCAATATTTTTCCTTTTAGATTTTTTTGTTTAAGTTTCGTTCGATTCCACTTTGAAAGGCAAACCCACACATTGTCTTTGGCTTTGTCATTGAAATTCAAATCCAAAGCCCATTTACAACTGTATCGCCTCGCACTTTTGGTCTTTCGTTTCCAAGTGAAGGTTCTAAACAGTAGAGAAGAGTGGGGTGAGGGGGTTGAAAAAAATCACCTAACGAGCGTAGGTCGAAGGACACGACTTTTGAGCTTTCATTTGGCTTCCGGGCATTTTAATTGTCATAAGTGCATAATAAACAATTGTGCTGTGCTTTTAATTGCTGCGAAAGAGTTCAGGGTCGATCCAAAATAACAGTTATTCAGGTAAAAAACAATTAAAAAAATATGAATAAAATTGCCATTGTTATGCATTTAAAATTGATATTCGTTAGTGTTTTCAACTATAAATATTGGTTTTGGCGTTAAAGTCTTGGTTTGAGATTGCTTAATGCTATAAATGATGTTTAAGCAATAATATACAAAAGAAAGAAAGAAATAGAAATTACCTTTAGCAATAAAGATCTATTTAAGCGTTTGATTTATGCGCACATTCAACGTGTTTGTAAATAAAATTGAAGTATTACAGGCACTTTTATTCGTTATTTGAATGCGCTTCTCTTTCTATTTAATTTTTTTTTATTTATATTTTTTTAATTTAAATCTATCTTTCTTTTTTGTTGTTTATATCCGTATTTAACTGACACTTAAAAGGCACTTAAATAACGTTATCTTTTTTTTTTAGTATAAATTTTCGTTTATTTATTTTTTTTTCTTGAAAAGCACTACACTGGGGCAACAATTGTAATTTGTTTGCCAACTGTTGTTATTCCATGTAAAAAACTGTTGCACATTTCTTTGAAGAGCCGAGTGCGAAAAAACATACGAAATACGAACTATGCGGCAGTTGCACGTTCTTCGTCTTCGTGTTGATTGCTTTTTTGTAACTACTTTCAGCCGCTCACAAGACTGCGCGCCGCGAATTCAAATCTCAAACTGGCAGCACGAATTCCACTATTCGACCTTTTCGGAAAAATCTAAAAACTTTAACAAGCGTTGCGCTGCGTTCGCTCGCTTGACTGCTCGTGTGCCGCACGAAGTAGTTGGTTTTTTTATGTTTACTTGTCCAGTTTGTGTCCAATTGGCAAAGCACAGGCTGTTATACTCAAAATGGCACTGTTGCCGCTCGGAATGGCACTGTAAAGCGCTGCATCGCGCTGTTAGCTTTTCGACCTAACTTAACAGCAGCCAGGGCTGCTATAGCAGACGGTATCAACTGCAGCAGTTAATCAAGCTATTTCAATTCTAATCAGTTAAAGCGCATCGTGGTACGAATTTAATGCTACAAACCAAAATATAACTTAAGCTTTATTAATTAATAAGACAATATATTTATATCGTTTTAGTCTTCATAACGAATTTTCTTCAAAACTCAAAACAACACTTTTCGTGTCTTATGCCTTTTTCCAAGAAAATAGTTCAACTGGTAGTTCTAATAAATTGCTCTTGTTCGTATTAAATAACCATATGCGTATAAAGCAATCCCGAATCTTGATACCCTCAAGTACTTTTCCCACTCCCATTTCGATCTTTGCAATTCGCAATGCTATTTCCAATCATTTCCATAGCCCGGGATCGTTAAATTGCCCAAGCGCTAATTTGTGAGCCTGCAGAAACACTAAATGATAGATCTCTCTCTCTCTCTATCGCTGTAGACCGACTATCTGTCTGTCTGTCTAGATTCTAAAGGGACTGTAGGGAGTAGGGACGGCACTTACCTCGCCAATTTGATGAGTGGCGCGCAGCGTTGCGGCAATTTGAGCAAATTTGCATAGGAATCGCTGCTCAAAGCTGGCTAGGGAGCCCTCAAAGTGGCACACGAGAAGCTCACGTGCCTGGCGCATTAAAATTGCTCGCGTGCGTGCCCAGTAGATGGGATAAATGTGCGACAGATGCCTGTCAATCAGTGCAGCCAGCGAGCCATCCGCACACATTATATTCGCCATTGGATTTGGATCAGTTGCAGTTGTTGCCTGCTGTGCGGGAGGGCAACAAAAAAAAAAAAACAAAAACAAAACAAAAGGGCCAAGTAAGTAATTTTGCTGTTGTTTGCTTGTAGCTGGAATACACGTACCAGCGTTAGCTCCTTGTGCTCCTCGAGCTTTTCCTCTAGCTTCTCCTCGTCTTCGATTTCGCTCTCGCTGCTGCTCGACTCCTGTGGCGCTGCTGGCGCTCGTCGCATACTCAAATCAAGCGGCATTGGGTCCGCATAGGCACTAGCCGAATCTCGACTGCCACAGCTGGAGTCCTCCTCTTGTTCCGCGTACTCTTCGTTCTGCTCTTCTATAGTGGGTGCCTCGTTCTTGATCATTGTAATTGTTGTCGCTGTTGTTGTTGTTGTCGCTGTTGTTGCCGGTTTGCTCTGCTGACCCGTTAGGCGTTGCTTGCATTTCTTTAGATAGTTGCGTACTCGCGACTTGCTGCGGTTTGTTGCTGTTGTTGTTGTTGTTGCAGCTGTTGCTGTTGTTGTTGTTGTTGTTGTTGTTGCTGGGCATTGACAGCACACATTCGGTTTGGCCAATGCCGACAGCTGCTGCTGCTGCTGCTGCTGCTGTTGTTGCTGTTGTTGCTGCAACATCTCCAGTTGCATCTCTGACTTCGGTTCATACTCTTTCTCCTCATCTGCAACTGCATCGGCATCGGCATCACCATCCTCATCCACATCCTCGTCGCGCGCTATTGGCGCTGTGTGGCACGCTGTGGCCTCTTTCATGTTGCTGTTGTTGTTGTTGTTTGTGTTCGTGTCGTTGTCCGTGTTGCCCGTGTTGTTCATGTTGTCGATGGCCACTGCTAGCGGCGCCGATGTCGCGGTCTGGCCATCGATTTGAGTGTCACTCAGCACCAAGATCTCGCTTAAATGGCCCTGATCCACTAATTCGGCTCCTGGGTCGATGTTTGCTGTTGTTGTTGTTGCCTTGTTTGTGTCAGTTTGCATTGAGAAAGAAAACAAAAAAAAACGAAAAGACAGAGCAACAGAAAAATTAGGCACGTGTGAAGTTCAATACTTGTATAAGAAATGTTCGCTGGCAAAATAGCTAAAGTGCTAAAGGGCAATAAGGTAAAGGGCTTTGCTTTGAGGGATACAGAAAACGGTTAGTTTCTAAAATAATTTTATATAGTTCGGATATCAATTTTATTGATTATTTTAGGAACAAAGTAATGTTTGACCAAAAAACTATTCTTGATTTAGGAACAAGCTGTTTAAAGTGAGGTAAAATTACATAAATCAAGTTAAAACACTCTTAAATTAGACCGGAATACTCTTCAATCTGATAATACTCTACCCGAAACAAACGAAACTCTACCTGCATTTAATTGTAATGAAAAATAAACGCTGAAATGTGTCAAGAACAAAGCTATAAACTTTTTGTTCTCCTATTCCTAGCAATAAGTAAACTATAAGTTGGCGATTTAAGTTTCAGCGTATTGTAGTTTTTTTTTTTTTGTTGGTATATATTGGGGTTTCATATATGAATACGGCATCGAATTATTGGCATATAAGTATGTATATGTAATTTGATGTATGTGTTAACAATACCAATAGCCAGCTTTCAATAAATCTTGCAGTACTATAATTTAAATTCTGAATGCAAATGTAAACACTACAATCAGAGGCATACCTTTAAAAGGGTGCGCTGCAATTGGGTACACAAATGCCTTATGAACAAAAAGTACAAAGAATTAGAGGTTCTTTAAGCACACACACACACGAATACACACACGCAAAAGTCTTTGGGTTGCCTGGGACTACGAGTACAAAAAACAACTAGACGAAAAAAAAAAACTTATTGGCAACTGCCGAGAAACATTTCTACCAGTGACCGAACCGGGTGCATGTTAAAAGTTAAACAAAAAATCAATTGGGGACAGCATTGATCCGAATTCAAAGCGCTTCAGACAGACAGACAGACAACAATAACACACTGAGCAAGAGGCGTGGCAAGTGGGCGTCACTAACAACAACAGCAGCAACATAAGTTGCAGCAACATTTTGCACATTTGCATTGCATGACAATCAAATGACTTTGGTGAAGCTCAAAACGTCAAATGCTTTTGCAGTTGTTGTCGTTACTCTCATTGTTGTTGTTGTTGTTGTTGTTGTCATAGGTCAAGTGTAGCACAGTAGAATTCACTTTCTTTTGCACACACATTGCACAAATTTGCAGTGAAAGTGGGCAAAACAAGAAAATAACAAAAAAACAGCCGGCGCCTCCTTTTTGACCATAACACATAACAATGCCGCTGGCTAGCGATTTTTGGGATTTTTCGGCTTTGGCTTTTATACGAAAAAAAATACTTTGAAGCTTCAACACACTGTGACAATGTGACACTTTTTTAAGCCGCTTTCCATATTAGCCGCAAACACACACACACACACGCACACAATTTACGCCCACAACTTGCAACGTTGCGGCTGTTGCAATGCTTAGCCACTAAACTGAGGCTAGCGTTTGAGTATCGAGTGTCGTCCTGGTGCTTACGAGTCCTAGCCGGTCTGCTGCTGTTGTCTGTAGCGGCCGCCAGATGTCGCCAGCGGTGGAATTGTAGCGCATGCGCCACAATAAATTGCCACAAGTCGGCAACTTTTGAAGTGCGACCAACAAAATAAATACCAATAAATATATCAAAATGAAAACATATTTTCGTTTGCCATTCCATTGCCAGTTGTGCCAGATTCAGATGCAGATTCCATTGCTGCCATGCCCCCCAGTGCGGAGTGGAGTGGCATGGAGTGGAGTGGAGTGGCATGAAGTGAAGCAGCGTTCAATTTGCTGCCGGACGCAGCTCATCAATTAATTACCCCAGCGAGAAAGAAAGAGACTTGAGTCTGAGGCGCCTTGAGCCATCTTTATGCTTGCGTGTTTTTATTTTATTTAGTTTGGGTCTTGGCCAGTGGGTCGTGGCAACATTGTTGTTGTTGTTATTGTTTTTCTTTTTGTTTGTTGGACAAGTTTTATGGGCGGCTGCTGTTGGCTCACAAATTACAAAGCAGGAAAGGAAATCGAAAAGTGTTGCACTAGTTGGCCAACATCGCTCCAAAGTAGCTGGCCATTAAAGGAAGGTCGCTTCACTAAGTTGACCAAGTTGACCAGTTTGACAACTAACCTTGCGGCCGATTGAAATCGCTTGTTAAATATATACTATATACTATATGTGTATTAGCTTCTCACGCGTGTTAGTTACAGTTACACACACGGCTGACCCACATCTCCCAAATCAAATCACAATCTACATACATACGCTCTTAGCTCGTAATTCACAAAAAAAAAATGGAAAACCCGCTTGGAAATTAATTTTTATGCATCGCTTGTCACATTTGCGCTTTAATCAAAACATTATGACTGCGTTTTCTTTTCATTAATTGGATAACGCAAGTCGCCAGTCGCCAATCGCCAGTTTTTCCATGTTTCAAGTCCAACTGAACCCCGAAAAGACACCTGCTGCCCACAACAACAACAAGGTGTAGAAAATAAGCAAATTCAATTTATTGCGTGTGATTTTGATAATGGTAAAAGACAAGACAACAACAAAAAAAAATAAAAATGTTTATATATATATTGCGTCAGTAACTAATTTGTTACAAGCAGCGCCAGCGATGACCAAGTTGGCCAAGCCGATGTGGTGCGTTCAATGCGTTGGCGTTGGCGGTGCAAATTGCAATTGCGCCTTTGCCACAAATGGACCCCGCGATGGAGACACTGTTTGTGTGTGTGTGTTTGTTTGTGTGTTTGTTTGTGTGGGTGGCAACTGCAACTGCTCCCGCTGCCAAATTAAGTGACAGCAAACAGCCAAAAGAAATTGAAAATTACTTGAACACAACTTCGACTGCTGACAGCGACCGAGACGTCGACTGCGACAGCGAATGCGACAGCGAATGCGTGTCGTTAATGGCTTCGTCTAACCTCGGATTGCCCTCCATAAAAAAATATAAATAAAAAAAAAAAAACTAAATGAAAGAGAAAAGATTTTGGTGCTTGGATCAAAATCGAAGAAATGGAAAACGATGTGTGAGAAAATAAAAACCATTTGCATGCTAAGCAGCTCAAAAAGAAACAACAAAAACATGCTCGTTATAACATTTGACAAGTGACAATGTGAAAATAACACGGCTGTCATATGAGACTATGATCTATATGCATATATGTAGGCTTGAGGCTATGTGTTAATAAATTAAATGAACCTTTAGCTAATAATCGTTATTTTTAATCGATCTGCTAAGCTTTGGTGTAACATGTCAAAAAACTAATGTTAATTGGATCAAAAAAGTTGTAGAACTTCCTTATAACGAACCTCAGAGGAACAAACAAATAAACATTTTTGTGAAGAAAATTCGTCATATAAAATGGGTTTTTGGTTAAACTTAATTGCAGTGTTCTGGAAATAAATTCTTCATACAGAAAACATCGCTATGCGGAAATGCATTGCATCGAAGTTTGACTTTTTAATAATTATTTGTTATTTTTTCAATTGATTTTAAAATCAAAAGTAATTTTGTTAATTAGCAAACAGTTCGAACTAACTTGTTAATTACAATACGATACAACTTACTTAGTTTACCGTATTAATATCTAATACCGTATTTGAAGTATCTTTATTTAGACACAAACCTTTATATTGTAAGACGCCAATTAGAAACAATTCAAGCAATCATTTTTTTTATCGAGCTGCTTCCCTCTTTCTACTTAACAATCATCTTGACTCGATAATTAATATACGAATTTACATACAAACGGCAATCAATTTTGATTTTTTATATTTAGTTGGCACTACAATTAAAATCTAATTACCTTTAATAACAAATGTACAAAGGGCAAACTGAAATGTGTTTTTTTTTTTAACAACAGTTCAAAGCTGATTACCTTAGTGCTCCTTTCTTCACTTCGCAATATTTTTCTGTAAGATCCCAAATATCTCATATTACATCTATTAAATATCGGTTACACAAAAGTCTACAGATTGTCGTAGCGCATTTATTTTTAATCTCGGCAGCAGCGGTGCAATTCTTTCATTTCCTTATGCCGTGCAGCTTATCAATGGCGCCTTTTCCTGCTTTTATTTTTTTCCTGCCCTATCCAAGTGTATTTATGGCTTAAAAACCAAAAGAAAAAAAAAACTGTGCAGACAAAGTTTGTTTTATTATTTATTTTTCATATTGCAATTGGGCATGCAAAATTTGTATTCAATTCGAATGCGTTGTTGCATTTTTCATGAGTTTTTCCCACGTTGTGCGTGTGCGGTGCACGGGAAAAATATTAAAAACTTAAACAGTTTTCATGATGCCCCCCCCCCCCCCTCTCATTTTCAGTCCTTCTCTCTTTCTTCAGTTAACAGCTTTGAAATGCGATTTGAAAGCCGTTCAACGTTGTGAGTTGTTGCTGTTGTTGTTGTTGCATGTCTCAGTTTTTTGCATGATATCTGGTTAAAATGCAAAACTTACTTAGTTGCAATAAATATATATGTATATATTGTATATATAATAGTATCTTTATGCTTGGGGTTGGCTGCCGAACAATGTGAAAAACGGCAACCAAATACTGACGAGCGGATGCACAATCCAACAACAACAACAACAGCAACAATGATTTACAACAACAGCAACAAGGTGCCCCCACCTAAAAACGAATTTACAACAACTTGCTGAAGCAACCAATTCGCAATTAGCTGGCAACAATTTTTATTTGCTTACTTGTTTTTGGGTTTATTGGCCATCCAACAACACCCTCCCCTCCCCTCGCAGCACCCCCGCCTATAACCGCTCTCGTGTGGCACAGTGCTCTGGCTGTCCGTGCTGTCCGTGCAACAAATGAGGCACTGATAAATATTATTAGCGCAGTTGCTCGGTTCACTGGCTCTGCTCCTGTCTCTGTCTCTGCCTCTGCCTCTGACTCTGCCCCTGCCACATTTGTGGCCATAATCGCAATTTATTTAAATGCGAGCGAGTCTAGCGGGGGAAGAGGATAGATAGGAGGATAGGTGCATGACTGCAGAAGCTGTTGCTGCCACACAGCCAACCGGTGGCAAGCTACTAGTTCACAATTAATATCGACATTTTAACACTTAGCGTTGACTTATTGCATCTCTTAGTTTTCCAGATTGTTATTATCAATGGGGCAGACAGTACGTTTAAGCCCAGGCAACGAAATCAGCAAAATGGCCAATTGCCAATAGGATTGTGGCCAAAATTAATGTTTTACCCGTTGGCTGTGTTGGTGGTCTCTCGACTGCCAAGCTCTTCATATCATATCATATCGTATCAATAAAAAAATTACGAGTACGTCAATTGCGGTTGCTTTTCAGCTTTGTCTTAAATTTTGTTTTTTTATGTTGTGTTTCGCTTGTTTGTAATTGAAGAAACGGTTTTTTATCAGGCGCATTCGGTTATTGATTTTTGTTTTATGTTTTTTTGCCCCCAAATCTCCTGCATTTCCTTTGGATATTGGCGCGGCTTGCTTGAGAAATGAGTTAATGTGCGGAAAATGTGCTTTCAGCATTTTTTTTTGGTGATTAAAAAAATCCTTGGATAAAACCAACTGAAAATGTAGCGGCTTCTTTTTTAGATGAACGAAAGTATTTTATTTTTCTTTTTTATCAAAATAATGTTTAAATTATATTTTGTTAAAAATTAATATATATGAGTTCAAGATGCAGATTTTATTCAAATGTATGTTCAAAAGTATTGATTGATTAGAAATTAAAAAGTTGAGAGGACGCAAAGACCAGATTTTATAAAAAATATCTTTAAAATCATTGTTTTCAAAAGAAAAATAAAAGAAAAGGTCTTAGAAACAGACTTTTTAAACAGTTCCTGCACAAAAAACTTATGTGAATAAATTTCCTTAAGCTTGTAACTCATGTCTTCCCAATCAGCTACTCAATCTGTACCTCAACCTTATCCTGATCTTATCTGATCTCTCAATTTAAAACCGTAAGTTGCAAGTAATTTGTGCACATTAATTTGCAATTACATGCGAGTACCGTTACAAATTACTCAATTTAAATCAATAAGAGCTGCAGTTCCAGCACCAACAACCACAACTCCTTTACAACTGATACAAATTTTCAGTTGACCCCCATTTCCCATTCCAATTCCCATAACCAATTCCAATTTCCATATAGCCATTGTTGGATGTGCCCTAAAGGCACAGACAGACAGACAGACAAAGCGACAGAGACAGAGACAGAGACAGAGATAGAAAGCCACCTACCGCTTCAATGGCCGCATACGAATGCCAGATCAATGTCGGTCTCAATGGCTGCTGCGTATTGTGGCCGAGGCGCAGGCGAGCATATTGCTTCATGAATAGTTTCCAGATTACATAAGACATCTTGTTGCAACGCGGCGACTCATAAAGATCGATGCGGGCAGCGTTGAGATATCCACATGCAAATTATATGCGTGCCTGTCGCTGCTGAAGCCGAAGCTGCCAGGAAACCGTCTGGCGATCCAGACTCCCAGGCCAAAATTCAAAATCCAAAAAACAAAAAAAAACCAACAGCAGGGATTTGTATAAGGCTGGGAAGGGGGGGAGGGGAATATCACTTAATGCGTAGTCTGTGTTGCGTTTATTGTTTTCATAAATAAAACGGAAAATGTTTTGCCCGAGACTCGAACTGACTGCCACTCCGAAATTTGTCGGCTTACATTATTATTATTATTATTATTATTATTGCTTATTATTATTGTGACGGCAATGGCGATTCACTTTACAAAAGACAGATTCACTTCATTTTTCACATAAAAACACAACAACTAAAACTAACAAAGGCTCTTTCTGGAGCCAGGAGAGGAGAGGCTGCTGCTGCCGCTGCTGGTGCTGAGGGAGACAGTCAGGCAGGCTTAGTGATTTTTGTATTATTTTAATATTTATTTACATTTGAGCATTTTGCATAACGCGCGGGTCACGACGGAAATCGTCGGCTGGCAATTTATCAATACATAGTTGTTGTTTTTTTTTTTGCTTTGTTTTGTTGTTTTTTTTTTGTAGCCTAGGGTACGATACACACAGAGAGCCAAAAAGGTTCAGGTCCAGCTACGTGCAGTGAGCGAGGGGCCAAAAAAAAGCCAAAAACAAAATCAACGACAATATGAAAAACGCGCCAAAAAATCCAAAAACGCGCACAAATTTTTGAGGGAGGCGTACGCGATTCGAGCGACGAGATCAATATGAAAACCATTGGCTCTGGGCAGGGCCTGACACTGGTACGGCAACTTGAGATACACCGAATACCGAGTATTGGATATTGGATTGGGTACTGGGTACGTAGTACTGCGAATTCGAATGCGAAATGTGCGCGTGTGGTCCGGTGGAAAACAAGTTCAAAGCGTTTGCGGCGCGCAACTAAATTGAAATGAGCTGAGCGTCGAATGGGAAAAATCGCCGCACACATACCATTTTTTCAGAGGGTGTACAGCACACACACACATACACACTCGAATAGTAGTAGCACACCTACATGCATACACTCACCGAATCGCAGGCTTGAATGATTTTCCATGCGTGCGAATGCTTTTCAATATGAATACGTTAAAAACAAATGAATAGCGTTTGGCTCTTGAATTGATTGAATGCCACTCGGTTAAATATACACTAGGCAGCAATAAATTAACTATTTAAAAACCCAATAAAATATTGCAATAATTTTAGCATTTCGAATTATAAAGTTCAATGAATATTTATTTAGAAGAGATAAAGGATTACTTGCAAAGGTGTTTTAATATTGATTAAATGTTTTTTTAAATATTACATGTTTTTACTTACTTAGTATACACAAACACCCTATGTTTTATTATGTTGCATAGTGATAATAATAAAAAAACACACCCACATTTACTGCAATGGAGGGGTAGAGTGTATGTTGTATTGTTTGTCTGTTTTGCGTGCTATGGTCTCGGATTTTAATACACAGAGTGTTATTGTTAGCTCTATGTCCCCTTACCGCACCCCTTACTAGCTGTCCCCTAACCACTTCGTCGAACCCAACATTGTTTGCCATAATTGCCAAGTGCCAAGAGCGCCATAGAGCGACATCTGCCGATGCCGCCTTGAACTTGGCAAAAATAACAACAAAAAACCCAAACTCAGATACTTTCCGCACCACGTTTATTTTGATGTGTATAGCAGTAAATGTTTGTATATTTCGTTTGACAGGCCTTTTGTTTATGGCAGTAGAACGAACGAACGGTTCGCCTTTGTATTGTTGGTTCTAAAGCATTTAATGCGACTTCGATTATCCGAACATGCGATTTCTGTTTACAAACCAAGCTGAAAGCTTAAGTGGTGAGAAATAAACATTTGGACGCAGGATAAACATAAAATTATGATACTCCAATCAAACCAGAAAATGTATACCACATTCTAAATGCTCTTTAATCTAACTAAACTATAATTATAAAACTGATCTGAAATCATTGAACGTGCATTTACGCCAGTTAATAGTGACTCAATTTATGATGTCAACAGTTTTATAATTACTCTAAAATGATCTCAGAGTAGTTTTTCTAAACCGGAATTAAGTTGTAACGAAATTATATGAACTTTAAGTTCCATACTCCTTCTCTACATATGCAATAGAAAACTTTTTGATATTCCGGGGGCGTTGGCTTTTACGTGTTTTGCCTGCAATCCGCATTGTTATAGGCAATAAGTAGTTACAGTAAACACGCCCTAAAATATAAACTATTTCGAAATCGCACACAAATAATTGCCAAAAAAAAAAGAAACTCTTAACAACTTTCATAAAATTCGCATAAATTTTGATTTCTAACAATGCGGCTCGAATAGTTTTTTAGTTTCGGTTTGAATAATGATAAGAAGTCGTGAAACTGTTTTTCAAACTGACAGCGATAATCGCTCAAACTGAGGACAGGCAACAGGAACATGCAAAATAGCAACAAGAACAACAACAACAATGAGAATAACAGGAGCATGGCCAGGGCAGTAGACACACCTTCCATTGGCGTGGCAGCCTACAAGAGAGTATTTAGCAAATAAAAACGGAAACGGAACAAAGCGCGCAGACAGTTGGCGACTACGTCACGGTTAACGGTAAAAAAAAAACAAACCAGGGGGCAATTGGGGGTAGCTTTTGAGCAACTTTTGGACGTCTGTGCCGCGTTGGAAAAATTGAAGTCAGTCACGCCAATGGATACAAAGTTTTTAACCCTTCATTTGCTTTAGCGGCGCCCTCGTTTCGCAGGAAAAACAAAATTAGCCGCAAATTACGCCGAAAATTATAAGCTTTAATTGAATTTTTGCCAGCGAATCGTAATTAATTGATTTCAACAGAAATTAAACGTTAGACAAAAATCAATTTGCTGTAGTGGTGGGGTTGAATTGTGTAGTTGACCCACATTGCACCCAGGACACTTACCCTCTGCTGCTGTTGGTGTTGCTGGTGGTGACGTTGACGCGGCAGCGCAAAACGCTTTTTAATCCACTTGAGCGTCGTTTGACGACTGCGCGTTAGCGACATATCACAAAAGCTCCACCAATGCAGGATCAAAACAATAACGGAATGCAGCCACTCGACGCACTCCTCTCGCGTAGGCAGGCGAATCATTAAGCACAACAACAAGAACAAAACTCTCTGGCGGCTAAAAGCAGCAACAACAGTTTCATAACTTTTCGAGCACAGTAATTTACACTTTAAACACTTGGACTTCAATTGCAGTTAAAGCTTTTGCACAGTTTTCGTTTATGTGTTTTTGTTATTATTTTTCTATTAACACTTGCTTCTTCTTTGACGAACCATTAACTGTGGGGTGGAGGGAGGGTGGCTTATTTAATAATATACTGCCAATAGACGAGACGCGGACACCGTTGTTACTTCAGTTGCGTTTGTTGTTTGACTGAGAATGTGGTCGCATTTGCCGCTACTGCGACAGTGACGGCGACAGCGCTGACTGTGAGAGAGTCTTAGATTGAGCCCGAGAGTGTTACTGCAGTAGGCGCAAATTGTCACCAATGTGATACGTTGTTGTTGCTGTTGTTGTCGGTTTAGTTTTTGCTATTGTTGATATCGTTGCTGGCAGTGATGAACGTTTTGTTTATAACTTGTGTGCGTGCGTCAGTGTAATGCAATAAGCAACAGCGCGACTACAAAAAACCCCGAAACCTTAAACGGCACTTTTTTGCAGTCAGAGCACATCGCGCAGTTCAAAGCCGGCGTCGCTGCCTCTGCCACTGTCTCACTTTTGCCAAGCCCTTCTCTAGGCCGCGTTCGCTGTCGAAACTGAAACTGAGAGCTTTGCACTCAATTTGATTGTCGAAAACAGCAACTTTGCAGTTCTTGCTGGTAGTGGCGCTGTCAAGGTGTTGCTGTTGTAATAGTCTAACGAACAGTGGGTAAGTTAAAGTCTGATAGTTAAAAATGTTATATTGCATATATCTTGTATTGTTTTAGTCATGCTTAATTTCACTTTAAGTTATAAGTAAATGTCTTGAGTTAAAACTACTGCAATTAAAACTTCACATTTCAAGCAACTGTAACCACTGTTCGTTTGGCACGTGTGGGTGTTTCTTATTTACTGCCTGTCTAAAAAAAAAAGAGAAAGAGAGCGCACGAGCAGAGAACGAAAACAAAAGCTCGGCATACAAGTGCAATTTGTGAATCCAAAACAAGTGAGAGCAGCGATAGAAATAGAAGCCCAAAAGCTTAATCGGTACTTCTCCGTGGTTGTTATTATTATTCTTTTTTACTTGACTCGCGTTGCCAATGCACTTTATTGTTGTAGTCGTTGTTATTACGGTTATTTATTTATTTATGTTAATGTTTCTGTCGACCCTTTCTCGACGCTAACGTTGCATTGTCTAGAATGAGAACACCAACAACAAACAACATCAACGACAAGTGGCACTCACGCGACAAAGCCCATCATAAACAAAAAGTTCTCATAGTTATCTCTGTGTGGCGTACGATATTCCAGTACGATATTTATTTGTTTATAAAGAAAGTGCAGCAAGTGCATCAGCATATTTTTGTTTTTGTACTTTCAAGTCTTTCCCATCGTTGTGAAAATTTGTGGAAATATTCTCAACACGTCTCACCACTGTTGCCACACAGATCACGAAGGTGCACTCACAGCTGATTCATGTAACGACGTTTTTTTTTCTCCACCAAATACAGCTAACACACCTGTGGATAAAGTTGGCGCGTTGTCTACCGCAGATGTCGCCGTTGGGTACTGAAAGAGAAAAGTACGTGCCACTCGCAAATGAATATTGTTGTAATTTTCATGGCATCGAAGTGAATATTTCGTGTATCTGGATTGTGATGCCAGTTCATTCATTAGTTATGAATCTTAAGCCTGACACCTTTAGTTTAAATATGTTTCTTTGGTGTTACAATAAATTCAAAACGGGTAAACACGTGGATCAATCTATGACTATAAGAACTGTAGTTAGAACAAGAATGTTTTGAGGTAACTTTCACCTTTAAGCAAACTCACCTCGAGATTTTCAAGAGACATCACCTCAGAAGCGTTTTAAGTCAAAATATTTTTTAATGTTTAATTGAAAAATTCTTGAAATAGTACAAAGTCAAGCAAGAGCTTATTCACATTTGTTGAATTTTAATAAATATATTTTGAGCCAATAAATATATATGTTGAACGACGTCATGGATGGTGAAACATCTGAAGATTTTGATGCGGGGATGACCTTGCGTTTGTCTGGTGCAAAGTTGTCTCAAATAACTTCGAGCTCTGATGTTATGGAGTCAATACCGGCTTCCACAACTAAGGAGCCACCTTGTTTCGGGCACAATATGGGCGCATGGAAATTTGAGAGTGTTGGCGGCTTCTATTTGGCAACGGAGGATGTCGGCAAGTTACCCTTAAGGAAGCAGGAGGAGCTGCTCATGCGTGATCTCATCTACGCTTTCTCGGGCGTGCCTTCCTCACACATTCAACCTAAAATATCCCCGGAGGATATTCCCAAACTGACCACAAAGGATATTGATACGGTGAGCTTTAAGATCGATGAACGTTTCAGTGGATCACTTCGGTTGCTGGCCAACGACCTGCTTCCTCTGATAAGTTACTACATCAATGTACAGAGCTTCATCGAGGACACCAGCATGACAGCCAGTTGCAGCCGATTTTTGGGCAGTGCTCTACAAAAGGACATTCAGCAGTACTATGAATTCCAAGCTACGCTGGAAACGCAGCTTCAGGAGCACAAGCTAAAGATACGTCAAATGGTGCAACAACTGCGTCCCTGGCTGTCAACCATGAAAGCCTATGCAAGTCTCACAAGTCGAGTTCGTCGCCTGGAACCCAACTCGGCCCAGTTGCTCTCGCTGATTGATGAGCACCATCAGCAATGTAAGTCCGAGCCTCTTAAGGCACTACTCCAAGACATTTCTTGCTATTATATGACTATGGTGCAGTTGTGGACACAGAAGGGTGTCATCTATGATGTGCGTAAGGAGTTCTTTATAGAGGATACCAGTGCAAATGCAATGAGCAGCACTCTGCTGAGTCCCAAGCAATGTTGCCACGCCTACTGGGAGCAACGATATCGTCTGCATATGGATAAGCTGCCCAGCTTTCTTGAACCTTTAGCCCAAGAAATTCTGTTGGCTGGAAAGTATCTGAATGTTTTGCGACAATGCAATGTGCAAATGAAACTAATGCAGGAGAAGCTTATCTATGTTCCCAAGGATGACAACGATAAGGAGGAGGCACCTCACGTTAAGCTCATACGCAGCGCATATGAACTGCCAGCTCACAAGCTATTGGAAGTCATTGTGCAGGAGCAACTGTTGCAGCACTTGAAGAACCTTCAAGATTACTTTCTGTTGCAGGAGCAGGACTTTCTTGATTTATTGCTATTGAAATGTGCTCAACTTTTGCAGCAAACTGTGGACAACTTGCAATCGGAGAAGCTAAAACGAATTACTTTGGAGGCGCTGCAGTTAAGCGAGGATCCTCACAAGCATTTGCTGTGCTCCCAACTCATGAACTGCAATGTTGTTACCCAATTGGAAAGTAGACTCAAAAGTCTTAAGGACAAACAGAAGACTGAGAATGAAATCGTGTCTGCTAGTGAATCGGAAACTTCTATTGAACTACCGGAGCAGCTTTCCCTTTATGGCTATGAGGCTTTTACGTTGAGCTACGAACCCAAGTGGCCAATAAGCTTGGTCATCCATGAGAATCCCCTTGAACAACTGCAACTCCTTCATCGCGTTCTCTTCTTTCTACGCTATGTGCAACACCAATTCCAATCCTCTAGCTATGATCTTGTTAAGGACAACTTAAATGCTTGTGTCTTACGTCTGCACATGATTCAAATCATTCAGCAGCTGGAACAGCACATGACCATGGATATAGCAAAGCCTCGCTGGGATAAACTGTTGCAGGTTGCCCAACAGGCCCAACTGGTGGATGAGGTGCTAAACCTGTTTCAAAGTAGTGTAGATCAGTGTCTTCAACTCTGTCTGCTCTCCGAGCCAGTGACCTTCGTGCGCTCCTTGTTTACCCTGGGTCAACTGTGCCTAAACTACTGCAGCTACATGGAGCAGGAACAGCCGACCAACGCTGCTCTCGACTCAGATGTCACCGAATATCAAGAGCAGTTTGATAGCCAGCTCAAAGAGATTCAAGAATTTCTTGCTGATTTAGCCAAACTTAGAAGCGACAGCTGCAATGAGGAAAGTGTATCCTGCAAGCAGCTGCTGCATCGTATCGAAAACCCCAACAAATGTGTTTGACAGTAGATTGTTTACTTTTCAGATTTAATTTTATTTGTTTTTATGTTTTAAGACAAGTCATGCCAAATTTTAGGTGCCCCAGGAAAAAAATAAATAAATTAATCACGCAAAACTAATAACTTAGCTTGACACATGTGGCAACAAGCGAATGCAATCAAACGAAAATATTTTGAGCCCTATTTATGCATGTCTAATGTTCAAATTGTAAAAATAATACACTCTGTTTACTTAACTTAAAAATTAAAGTCTTAACAGTGCCTAACCCACTTTGGACCCTACAGCGATTTAGGCCAACACTTGGAACTTAGAGCTTTAAGTGCTGTTGACGCGACTGGCGCACAATGGGCGTGAATAATTGATGTTTGTGTGTTTGTTTAATTTGTGGCTGGTTCGAGAATTTGTGCCAAGTCACGGCATAGTTTGTGGATGCAACGAATGCATCCAGTCATCGATTTGCATAAGATCGTAAATTATTTTAAATGGCAACAAAACGATTTTTATGCTCGCAACTCACATTCTCCAGCTCAGGCACTTAATGTTGCCTGTTGGTCAACCTGGTCAGTCCATCCATTCGACCAATTTCAATTCAAAGGCCAATTGTTATGTAAATGTGAATAATGCACTTGCCCGGCCTGGTCGCATTTGCCACAGTCCGAGCCGCACGCAATATAATGCCAAAAAACATTTATGAATAAATAAATAAAAAAAATAAGCGGCCGACTTAGAGATACTCTTTATACCCAAGTTTAATCATTTAATATCTGCCATAAAAAAAGAAGATCGAATAGACAACTTTTCATATACATATATAGTTAAATTAAAACATTTCAGGAAAATAAAACTTTTCTCAATTGCAAATTATTTTTGTTTGACAAAGTAAGTTATATTTTCGATAATCCATTCTCCCTTTACAGTATGTAAAGCATTTTTTACAGTGTAGTATTAAAATGCAATTGAAAAGTAAAATGTTAAAAAGGCAATCGAGCTGAACTCACTTTATATTTATCGCTCGGTTTGCGCTTAAAGGACAACAGGTGGTCGCAATCAATGATGACCATGCTGAATATGATTTAAAATGATGATGAAGTTCATAATGATGATGATGCAACAGTAAAGTGCCGGCCGGCGGCAACTTGGCTCCAACCGAGTCGCGTAGCCAATAATAATGCTCGCTAAAATTATGGTAAAGTTCATATACATTGCTTCCGAAATGTATATCATTATCTGCTTGCGAAAATGATGGACTGCCGCTGTCCACTTGCGTTTACCTCACCCTTTTTCTCTTTCTTTCTCCCTCTCCTCTTCCCTGTAGTTTAGAGTAAACTGTTGTTCAGTTGAGCAGTTGGACAGTTGGACAGTTTGGCCATTGATATGTGCATTATGCCGGGCACCAGCTGATGGACAGTCTGAGGCTGAGTGCCGTGGGAAAGCGACGGCGGTTGCAGTGTGGTTGCGACTGTGGCAATGTCTGTGGCAGCGACGGCGAGTCTGGTACAGTTCATTAAACCTATGACACGCCCCGGGTAACGAGATGATTTCATTAGAAATGTCATAAACTTGAACTCTCTCTGGGCGCGTTGTTTGTTGCGGAAGTTCAACGTCAAGGTTCAATGCACGTTAAATGAAGATACAAATTATTTGGCAATGACCAAAAATCATGCAGCAAATAAACCAATTATCTATTGAATTGTTTTTTTTTCGAAACTTGTGGATGAGGGCAGGCAGTTCATTATAAACAAATGTATTTTTAAAATATATGTGGGTCTAAGAATCTTGGGTGATCATGACTATTATAATTAAATTTGGCTGACCCAAACAAGGTCATCTAATACCAACCAATTTACTTACTGTCCCAAAAATTAGCACAATTTTTTTGTTTTTTCTCTAAAATTTACTAAAAACCAACAAACAATTATTCAGCGTTTGTGTGTTCCTCTTCTAACGACAACTTCTCCACCTTTACCTCTACTAACGATGATGATTGATCAGTATCGGATTCGTTTTTGGGCTGCGGACCCAGTTTACGCGGATTGTAGAGCAGATCAACACCAAAATCGCATTCGAATATCTGATTATTCCGACACTTTTCCTTGTACCAAAGTAGACGTTCGGTATTTCCACCCAGCGATTGATCCAACAACTGACGACGCTGTCTGCCTCGCTCAATAAGCTCAATTAAATCGAGTTTTTTTAGTTCGGGAAACTTGCTTAGCTTTGCCCATGCCTCTTTCTCCACTTCCTCGTAGGTTGGCGCCATTGCAATTTCACGTTTGACACGCTCCGCTATCATCTCGCTGCGTTGCATGTCCTGAACCTCAGCGGGCAGGAGGCGTGAACGTATATTTGCTACTTCATCCGCAACAGTTTCGAGTACCCTTGAGTGCGACTGTTTCTTGGCGTTCTCATAGCTGAGACGTTCCTTCTCCAACGCAGTTTCTCGTGCCAGCTTTTCTGGATCCATTTGCTTGCGTGACATTAGAATGTTCATCATTCGATTGAGGTTCAGCTCATCAAACTTTTTGGCCATGCGTTCATTGTAGGGACCACCCATATTCGGCTTGTCCCTGGAACAAAAGTTAATCTTTAAGACAATCATCTATAGATGTTTATATCTCCCTATCTCGAATTACGTATTTTCTTGTTCAGTTTCAGATGAGCGTTTACGTGGATTAAGCGCTTCTTTTTCCAAACGTTCCATTTCCTTGCGTGCCTCCTCCTCAGCCTGTCGCTTCGCTTCAATAATGTCCTTGTTATCCTCATAGTACTTTTGCTCCCAGGCTTTTATATTCTTCTTACGAGATATTTGCCTTTCCACGTAGCTCGTCAGTTTCTGATACGGTCGGATTGTATAAGGATTAAAGAATTTATATGATATCAAATACGTACTTCAAGTTCATTGTCCAGTGGCGTATCGAATGTGGGTGGAAGTTTCACCATTCGTATGCTGCTGTTATAGTCACCAATACCCAGAATTTTGTGAGGTAGCGACGGTCGATGCTCGGTTACTGCTGTTATAATGCCACCTCCAAGGACCTCCGTCAAAACAGGAGCATCATCACGAGCTAGATGCGAGGGATTCGTTTGGATAAGCTTCTTTGAACACTTTACTTTTAACACTTACCTAAAATATCCCAAGCTTCAAGGACGCCATCCATTCGCGTTAAAAACAAGACAGCCGGGCGTGTTTCGCTCCAGGAAACTGCAGTGAGATCGCAAGGACGCTTGCGCCAGAAAATAGCTGAATCTGGATAGTCTTCCTTCCATACAGCAAACACAGTACGTCCAATGGAGGCAAATACTTCCGGATAGAAGGGATTCTTGCTCATTGCGACAACAGGTCCATCGTGCACCATTGCAAACTGAACGGAGCTGCTCACTTGTTCGTTAGCACCCACATCGCTGTACATGCCCTGCCACTCAACGCGTACAATATGTCCATAATAGGTGGACAGGATTAAGGAGGGTCGCATATCCTTGGGATCATTGGCCTTCATCGAAATGGGATAGTTCTCGGGTGATTTGTTTATCACTTTGATCGAGGGTGTCTGACAGGAGAAGACCGACGTGTCTCCAATAATACCAGTCAGTGGCTCATTATATTCAATGCTATAAACTGGCTTTATTACTTTCGACTTGTATATGGATTCGTTTTGAGTCAGCTCTTTGGGTAGATTTTTGGTGCGCTGTTGTGCATCCCTATCCTTCTTGACGGGCTCACCCTCCAAATTCCAAAATGAAACAGTGCCATCAAAAGCACACGTGACAAAGAACTTGTGATTACTCTTCTTATTCGGATCATTGACGACCTTACCAAAGTGATTCAAATAAAAATGTTTGCCCAGCCAGTAAATGCCGGTGATAGCCTCGCCTGGTGAGTTTTCCAACGGTGATATGCATGCCGGTGGCACAACCACTTCTTCATTTGTATCCAGCGTCCAGTTGAGAAAATCTCCAATCATAGTTCGATACTTGGCCTGTGCCGGTGTCAAAAACTCTTCCTCATCCAAATGGTCACAGCGACCCTGCAGATCCCAAAGCACTAGCTGACCGTTCTTGCAGCCACCAAGTAAAATATCACCGTTAAATGGACAGAACGAAAGAGTTGATACCTCAAAGGGTGCCTCAAACTCCAGCTTATAGTTAAGATTGTCAGAGAAGCTCCAGAGCAACACGGGATTCGGTTCAAGTACCGCACGTTGCACATAGTTAGGCGTATGTGTGGCAAGGTCAGTGGTTACCGGAGTGGTAAAAGTGTAGGATACTGCAATGAGACCACTCAATTTCGGATACCAGTCACAGGAGGCGACAAACCGTTTGTCGCTCTTCGAGATGTTGGCAAAACAGATAAACTCTTGCAAATACGGATTGGTGTAGTGCTCAACTTGTGTGTTCGAGATCAATTGATAGTCGTTGCTGGAAGGTGATTGATTGATTGAGTGTTTGAGGTACATTGTTAAGAAAACTTACCGATAGCTGTCGATCTGATTGAAGTCGAGTGTCTCCAGCAGCAGCTTCATTTGATCGGACATCTCGTGGGGTGGCTTTGGTTTTGCTTCCTCTTTGACTGGAGTGGTAGGCCTGCTTGTTGGTGCGCCGTGTTCCTCCTCCTCCACATCCGATTCATCCAGCTCAAGATCTAAAGGTCTATTAATTAAGACGGCTTTAAACAAAGTTATTTAAGCCCTGAGTCACCTGCATCATCTATCTCGTAGAGATACTGCGACCAAGCGTTTGAGGGAAATGTTGGATTAGTCTGTTGCTCCCGCTCAATGCAGGCTGGGGCGGACTGCACACCGACCGAGATGCGACGTCTGACGATGTTATCGTATTTGACATCTTCTTTAGGCAGCAGCTCAATTACTCCATCACGCACATCCCTGGCCAAGCGGTAGTCAAAGGCGATGTGATGGGGCTGCTGTATTGGATAGACACTCTGGATTTCCACATCTACGGGTGCGTCACGAAAACGCTCCACCATGATGGTCATCTCGTCCTCGGTGCCGAGGCTTACCCAGCGGCGCGGTTTCTTTCGCAGACGTCGCTGCATGCGCCAACGCTCAAAGGCTTCCATGTTCTGTATAATGCCCATAGCCAGTTTCGAATCTTTGGTGTTAATGAAGAAGATGAAGGGATCACCCTCGGGTGGATCCTCATCCGATTCGGTGAGTGTGGGACAATAGCCAATCAAAACATAGTGCTCCGGATTGAAGCCTTTGAAGAGCTTAACCAGATCAGACGTATTCTCCAACGCCTCGAGCAGCACATCACGCACGTCCTTGTACTGTAACTGTTTCCAAGGAAACTCCTGTGTCACATTGACGCCAACCTGAATTTTCAGGGTCTTTTGAACTGGTTCGCTATTAAGAGGTTTAAATTGATTACATGATGCAAAGTACTTCTTTAAGCTCTTACGTGACCATAATCCTTTGGCAGCTGGGCAGTGATAGCAGTGTGCGCCAGGATTCTGCCACATTGTATAGCTTTTGCATTTCTGGAGCCTCATCATCGGAGCCGGGCGGCATAAACTTTTTCAAGTAGGGCTTACGCTTCTGTTTGGCACTCGACTCCACGCCCGATTCCACATCGCCAGCAACCTCCCCATACCCGTCGTCCATCTTTTATATTTGTAGCAGTTTAAAGTTTTTGAATACAAATCAAGCTGTTTTCTATTTTCTGATTTGTTGTTTACTTTGTGACATTTGTCACTCTCTGCCATGGCAATATAACTGAGCATGCGCTGAGCTTGGTTTCTCCTCTATCCCTGCATAGTAAATTGGCTTGGATACGTGTTGCATCTATGGCAACATCTTTTTGCTATGGGAGGGGGGGAACGCACGAACAAAATTAAATTAAGTTAAAACATTTTCACTCATTTACATGCATTGCCAGTTCAGGACTTGGCAATTTTTCTTTTTCACAATTTTTGAGTGGGTGATTGTAGTTGCTCTTGCAGACGTTGTCGTTGCTTCTCTTTATGTTGTTGTTGTTGTTGTTGTAACTGTTGCATTTCACATCATTATCTTTGACCAAATACGGAACTATGCGCTGCAGAAACAAAACAAAAAATGCACACAACGCAATTGTGTGTCAGTCAAAGAGGCTTCAAAAAACGCGCTGGCAAAAAATATGTGTTTTTCTTGTGCCCCATGTGTGTGTGTGTGTGTGTTGTACATGATCTGTGGCTGTTTAGCTGTCGATAGTTGGATGCCTCTCAGTTTTGGACCCAAACAGTTCAACAAACGATGGAAAGCATTGGTTGACTCTGCTACGCAATCGAAATCGAAAGTTCTGTGATGGACAGCTGCAGTGCAGCATCTGAGGTTGGCTGTTGATGTCAATGCACCACCATCACCAGCACCACTACCATCATCATCAGTACCAGTGCGGTGGCATGTCTGCGGCAACTGACACACATTTAATGGATGCACGTCGTTCACTTTCCATTTTCATGGCACGCATTCTGGACCCGGCCTGGGCGCAACTTTCGATTTTAAACGCAATTTATGCACCTGTCAGCTGATAACTTGCACCTCCGATTAGCTGCAGTCAAAAAATAAAAGAAGTTAATGCCGCAGCCGCTGCTGTTGCAAATAAATCAACGGACAAATTGTTGACAAAACATTTCGTAATTTAAATAAAAATGAACAACAAAAAAAAAGAAACAAACTGCCGATAGTCGCCTACCGATAGTTAGGCAGCAAGCAACATAACAAAGTGCCAGTCCAAATCCCCAGTCTAAGACTAAAAAGCCGAAAACCAAACAACTTCCTCATCCGCAGCCAGGCACCCAGCACCAAAGACAGCAGCAACAGGCACAACAATGACGACGACAAGGAGCTCCGGCTGATAATTTTATGATTGTGCGCCGAGGCAGGAGCTGCTCATATGCAAAGTGACTCCAAAGGTGGAGCCGCATACAATAGCCAAGAGCTTCCAGCTCATACATGCATGCTTTCTACCTTTCTACCCCCCTTGACCTTATTGACAACAGTTGCCGAGTAGCACAAAACCATTTTCTCAGTTTGTCACATCATCAACGTGATACTCTTTCTAAGATTTGGATATGGGAAAAACCCTAATAGATTAACAAAATATTAATAATGGACATGATTTGAAAAAAATTTCCACTTTAAAAGTTTTGTTTTCTTTAGTCTCTCCACTGTATCATAAAAAAGCGTAGATTAATCCCACAATCAAAGACTCAAGTATTTTATACAGTCATAATTATTTATCTAACAGATATCTCGAGTTTTATTTGAACTGTTTGCAACATGCAGAAAACAAGTAATTTAAAGATTTGAATACCACAAAGATGGTAACAATATATAAATCTACAAGATTACGATATGCCTGTCACAAACATCATAAGAAATTATTAGATACTCGACCACTAATAACAACAACAATAACAATAACAAAACAAAAGTCGGGGGCCAATCCAGGCGCTGGGTTAAGCTCTGGCAGCAGCAGCAGCAGCAGCATTATAATCGCACCATTGAATGCAACAAGCAGTCATGCAGTCAACTTCAGAGGCAGAGGCAACGGCAGTTGTACAACTGGCGACAAAATGTTGCATGTTTGTGGCTGTCACCAGCGACCACAGCCTGCTGCCTGCCCCAATGCCACAAGTTGCCTGCTGCTGCTGCTGCCGCCCGTTGCCAGCAATATATGCAAAAAGGTGCTAAAAAGATCACAGGCAGCGATTTATCTTCATTTGCATTTGACGTCGTTGGCTGTGTGTCAAAAAGGTGTTAAGTGCCACACAGCCACAACCAGAGTTGCCACGGCGCCGCCGTTGCTGCAGCTTTTGATGACAACCGACAGCAACGGTAGTCGAAGCGCATAATTTTCGATATTTTATAACTTTTGCGGTAGCCGAAGAATAGCTGTTCACTACTGGCACATCAATCCAATGGACCGACCGCCCGCCCAATAAGGCAAAAGGCAGCCCGAAGCAACCTTTATTAGCAGCAAACCAAATTGGCCAAAATAACAACAACCAAAAACAGCAGCAGCAACAACAGCAACAACCACAAACAATGCCCACTTCTAGGCAGAGAGCTTTGAGATAGTCGCACCGATAAAAGGGACATGAAATTCAAATTTGAGTGCCAAAGTGCTGGCAAATTTACTTAACCAACTGTGCACTTATCAGCGAGTGAAATTTTGGCTTCCGTATTACGACGTTTTGTGAATTATGTGAGAAATTTGTTAGTGGGCTAAATAGTTTACTGATTTCAATTGCCAATCGCGTTCACTTACCCTTTCCTGGTACACTGTGGCGTATGCGCAATAAGCAAATAAATAAAATCAACTGCTTGGAGTTGGGAGGAGGAGTGAAATGAAGTTTGAATATTGGGGCCAGCCATTAAAGACCGCCACAAATGGCAAATTGTGATAAAAGGCAATCAATTAAGATAAAGTCAGATTTGTGAGAAAACTCTTAAAAGATTTGTGCAAAAGTAGAGCGAAAGCGTGAAAAGTGATGCTGGAAATGTAGTTTCGATCCGACAAAATTTATGAATGAAAACTTGAATGAAGTTAAATTCTAATATATCGGAATATTGATTGATAATTTTGCGTATTTATTTAATTAGCTTATTTGTCATAAACTTGAATATTTCTGATTGATATTAGCCTTTCAGCTAATACCATATTAACCCCAACAGTGACTAAAAGACTTACCCCTTCAATAAACAAAAAAAAAAAAAAAAAAATGTTGATGGCGGTAATCTGTAAAAGGCAAATCTGTGAATTAGAATTCACATGTGGCACAAGTAGCTGCTGCAACGTAAATTGCAGTTGCCGCCACAGCCGTTGCCAGTTGACAATGATAATCCCTGCAAAAATATGCGCACAAATTAAGTATCCAAAGTGCGGCGATCCACAAACCGATGGCGGATTTGTTTTTGCTTGATGGTTGGTGCTGTGACTGGGGCTGGTGGTGCTTAATAGTAGTAGTAGTAGTCGTAGTATTGGTAGCTCCGCTCCGTCCATTGTTGGCATATTTAAAGTTGTAAAATAGCGAAAAACACGTTTGACCGACATTCGTGACCAAAGTGCGGCTGCTGCTGCTGCTGTGGCTAATGCTCCCTCGGCTTTCTGGCACCAGGATTTCAATTTCGATTTCGATTTCGCTTTGGTCGGCGACAAATGTGCTTGCCACGTTGACCGTGTGACTACTTTAGCAAATGAAAATGCTTAGAAATAAAGGTTTTTTTTCTTCGTATGTTTTTATTCGATCTATCCTGAGCCAAAACATAATTTATGATGCACTTTTGTGGGGCTTGGGCTTCGGTTATTGCATTGTGACAGCCTGTGTGACTCATGTGCTTGGGATCTGTGTTTAGGTACTCGAATTCGTCGCCAGGTGTCGCTCAGCACCATCGATTCAAACAAAAGTGAAAATGAAAATCGAAAACATCGAGCGAGGTCCACAACTAGACCCTAAATTGTGGCGCATTTGATATTTATGATGGTCTTACGTTTTCAGCTTTTAATCACATGTGAAAAATACGAGTTGCCACCAAACAGGGTGCACTGACCTCAACCTCAACCTACGTAGTTCAGTGGCTACTGTATTTATATATATATATAGTATATAAATTTGTGTGGTGAAAATCCCTCGTGCTCTCCAGCTAACTATGTTAAACAGCGAAATCTAACTCAAGCTCAGGCTCAAGCTCTAGCTTTAGCTCAGGCGCAGGCGCATGACTCCCGACGACAGCGGCATCAAGATAAAACCGCATGACATACGGCGACAAGAAGCTACCAACGCCAGCCCCAGCAGGAGGACTAGGAGTAACAGAAGGAGGCGTAAACGTTGTCAGCCCAGCAGCAAGCAGTCACCGACGTCGTCATCGTCATCGTCATCGTCATCACCAACCATATTGGCCACAACGGTCGCCTCGAAAACTCTTGTTGCTGTTTGTTGTTTGTTGTTGTTTTGCGTCCAAATTTGGTCAAACGTGCAAAATTTTAGCCGCACGCTGTCAAACTTTTTGGCATAGAAAGCGAAATTTAGCGTCTGTTGTTTTCAAGTCTTCAGACTTGGTTTGTTGCTGCTTTCTTTGCTGCCTGCGCTGAGGTAATATTTGTGGCAGCCAGACAAATGGCCAAGAATTATGCATCAGAAATCGAAAGTATTTAGTATTTGAAGGATTGTCTAATTGTTAAGGGAAAACCACGAGCTATGTTTTAACTTTTATATAGCTTGAAGAATTTTTCACTTGTTTGAATAAAAAGGCCACAACTCAGGTCAAATAACTTAAATATTTGATTTTTATTGCATTGCTGGTGGTCTTTTTGATATAGATTTTATTATCGATGTTGCACCTTAATATCCACAAGTTAATAAAAGAAGTTATTGCTGTTAAAAAACAACCAAAAAAAAAGATGCTTAAGCTATTAAAAAAAAAAAAAAAAATAACACATTCAGCGATATTTTTTAACGTCACTTGACGACTTAACAAAATAGTTGAGCATTTATGGTAGATAATCTTTTTTTATGATTTTTCTTTATAAATCGATGTTTGTTATTTCTTTTTGGTTTTTTATTGAATGCAATTATTGCTGGCATTTGTCGCATGACGTCATGAGTACTGTGTTGTATATGTGTTGCACAGATAAAAAAGCCAGTTGTTGCTGCAACAACAACAACAACAACAACAGCAACAACAACAGTATCAACATTAACATTAAAGGCAGCCCACGCGGCGCATGTGTAATCAATCACATGGCCAACGTTCAGGTTGTGGCTGTGTTTTGTGGCAGAGGCCAAGGCAGAAGCCACAGGGCGTTGCTAATGTTGATGGTTGCCACAGTGTCAGGGGCATAGGCCGTCGCGTCGGCTGCAGTTTGCCACTTGTTGTGGTTAATGTTGCCGGTGCGTTGACGTTGCTGTTGTTGTTGTTGTTGTTGCTGCATGTGTGTGGCATTAGAGGGCGTAATTACATTTTTATTGCGAGTCTGTGTATGTTGCAGGTGCAGTCAACGTTAAAGTTGCAGTTGCAGTTGCAGTTTAAGTTAAAGTTGCGTCTGGTTATAAAATAAAAATAAAATAACTCCCATGCAAAAACAAATTAATCCCAATTTCCGTAAGGCGTAAATTTGCATTGTCCACAGCGCCCGAGGTTAGTTTAATGATTAATTTTCCCAGCCAATTGCCCAAGCATATTTGACAATGACAATAAATACTAAAAATAGTGGGCCGAGAATGCTAACGAAATCGAAATCAATCTACAATTTTAATTTACAATTTTATTTGGCCAGCTACTCGCATGGCAACGCCAAAGCGATAAACATCGCAATGCACGACTCCCAGCCAACCAGCCAACGCCAGAAGTGATCTTGGCCAGGCCCAAACGAAACCAAACCAAATAAAACACAAACAAAAAAAAAAAAAGACACACTGACATTTAGCTGGGTGTGTGCACAAGAACAACAACAACAACAACAATAAAGAGTAATAAAAAAAAGGTCAACGGGCTGCAATCAAAATAACTCAAAATAACTCAATTTTCGGGAGCAATTAAAATGGCTGGCGCTGTTGATCTGTTTGCCGCAAGCCGATAAAAACCCCCACACATTGATATTGTTGGCGGCAAACTTGTAACATTTTTCGCCAACTCACAAAGAAGAAAAACCCAAACCAAAAAAAAAAAAAAAACGAAAACAACAACAGCGCACACAATTTAAATTGAAGGCGAATGAAAAATAATAATAATAAAAATTGCATGTAATTAATAGACGATAATCAAATTTGTAAAATTACGTATACGCATACGTGATTTTGTGGCCCCGGCAGTCGAAGCAATTAATTTGCCCATCGATTGTGTCTGGCTGCTCATCTTGGCCTCTACTGACACCAAACAAACGAAAGGGGAGGGGAGGAGAAGTCGCAAATAACTCCAAGGTAAAGCTTCAACCTCACCCGCAACGAAAGTTGGCGAATTCTTGGCTTGTTTTTGAGTGAAATGAAAAGTGAAATTACTTATTATTAATGAAATTAATATATAAGCATGTTATTTTTTTTTTTTTTGGGTGCGTGTACTCTTCGTTTGTGTATGTGTGACAGCAACACGTACATATGTTAAATCATAAAAAAACGACGATAAATAAAAGCCTCCACTTTAGCTCCAGCTTCGGGCCAGGCCAGGCCATTCCATGGAACACGTTTCGGTCTGGCAGCAGCAGCATCGCAGATAAAAATGCTTTGACTCTGGCCCCAGCATTAAAAAGTTCACTTTCGTTTGTGTCAAAACAAAACAGCCAAAAAAGAGACACACAGCCTACTACTACTGCGTTGTACATGTGGCATGTGGATGCTGCAGATCTCTGCTCGCCGTACACTACTCTCCATTTGTATGATAATGAACACGTAAAAATTGCGCAAAACCAGTCGCAATTCGAACCAAAAAACGTTGCAAATTGTTGTGGAGATGCTCAGCAGCAACAGCAACAGCAGCTGTCCCACTGATAGCCCGTTAGCCTGATAGCCTGTGTCCCACTTCAGTTCCATTTCAGGCTGCACACAGTTTGAACCCAATTTAAGGTTTATGTAGTGCGCCTCCAGTGACAAACTGACTGACCAACAGCAGTAAATGAAGGTCACTGTTGCTGCTTTGTCAACCAAATGTGTTATGATGAAATATGATCCCTTACCCGATTATTGCATGTACATAATGCCATCAGCCGCAGATGACTCCTATAGATAAGGCTAAACTAATTAGTCAGTTCATGTATGCACACCACAGAAATACCATTTTACGGATAATCCGATATGTTGCATCATCGTTTATTTTTTTTATTTTATTTTATTATTGTTGCTAGTTTCGTGGAACTTTTGTAAGTTGCATAATATGAGATGTAGTAAACAAAAAAAACCTATGCTTAAGAGCTTTAATTTTTCTATTCCATTTTGTTGTTACCACAAAAAACCTTCAACAAAAGCCGAGGATATTCTCAATATTGCCTTAATAAAACCAAACAAAATAATGCAGCATAATTGTAAATCATGTTCAATTAAGAAGCTTAATTTGGATTAATGGCATTAATGAATTGCACCTTATAAAATTCAAATAAATGTCACAATTTACCCCTGCGATTGGGCGATCAAGGCTTGTTGCACGTTTGCAGGCGATATGCCAGTTTTATAATATTTTCAATTTCCTTGTGGACTTTTTAATTAAAACATAAATAAATATTTATATGCGAAATATTTTACAATATTTCGGCCAAACTATGTAAAGTTTTGTGGCCTGTGTCTGGGCCGTGGAAATTAATTCGGTAAAATAAATAATAAAATCATTTACAATATAATTGCAACGAGCCAGAAAAACACTTTCACCTTCGCCACGATGGCTGTGAGATCAACTGCCTTGGAAAGGGGGCATCGTTGAGAGAGTGTGGGGTTGGGGGGAAGTGGGGTTGAAGGCGGCACTCGGTTGTTGGCGTTGTTATTTATGCTTTGTGGGTGTTCAACATGCAGTGTTTTGGGTCCTTACAACAGTTTTTATTGTTGCAATTGCAGTTGTTGTTGTTGTTGCTGTCGCTTTGACCAGTCGCACCACTTGCCATAAACAAATTTATGCATTGAACGCTAAAAATCTTTATGGCACACAAGTGGCTGCAATTAGCCATAGCCAAATCCACTCAAAAAAAAAAATAAAAATAAAAATAGTTAAAAAGCTAACTTTACAACTCGCATTTGAAAACATATCAAGTTATTTAATTGTATACCTCGTCTTGACGTGTCAATTTAAAGCGGCTTAAACAAACACACCCAGTTAACCAAGCACAAACTTAAGCACTGCATAACCGCTTAAGTTCCCAAAGAATTAAACGAATCTAACATTTTCAACCCGATTGCCATTAAGTATGACAGTTGTTGCTGATACTATATCGCGAATGAGCAATCATTAAATGTTTGATTAGCCCAAAGCACATACATAAAACATGACTAAGATGATCATAATGGCTATGATTATTATTAATGGCCTGATCCGCCAAATAAACCTTATTAAAGCTGCACTTGCACTGTGGAACAGAACTGATTTAAGGTCTTTGTGAGATCAACTTAGAAAATAAATAATTTTTATAAAGTTTGCAAAAAATTCCTTATTAATAGTAAATGGGCAATGAATGGAAATATTTATTATCCCTGATAATTTGAGATTTTTATAGATTTCAAACAAATGTTAGACATTAAAAGCACATTTATTATGCCCTAACCAATATTGGAATTGCATTTATTGTATTTTTAACACTTTGAAGTCAATGTAAATAGTCGGAAGGCTGGTGGTTAGAGGCTTAACTGAAGGTGGCATAACTCATAAGCGTGTGCAAACAGCAGGCATTTGTTATGTGGCACAAAATGCCAATGAACCCGCCAAGCGGCACCAATTTTCTGTCTTAGAAACTGCGTTGCACAAAGTTTAAAACGGAAGCAACTTCAAGTGCCATCCAAGTCGGGCGATAATTTGCGGCCGCTTGACATGCATACCAGAGCAGCAAAAGAGAAAGATGTGAGAGAGGGTAGAGAGGGGAGATTGGGGCAGAAGCAGACAAGAGTCTGCGGCAGGCAACGCACTTGAAGGCCATTGCAACGCGGTGGAAGTCGAAGTTGAAGCCAGAGTCAAAGTTGGAATCGGTGGCAGAGACGGTCAGTTTTTTTTGTGGTGGGGAGCGAGTGGAGGCAACCGAAAAGTGCATGCTCGTAGCGCGTTAAACGATGATTTAATGCCAATAAATAAGTGTAAACGTTCATTACAGATAATTAATGTATCTGCCGCAACGGGCAGAGGTCACGTCTGGGGTCTCGATCTGAAGTTGCCACAGACACTGCAACAACAACAACACAAAGCAACAAAGCAAAAAAAAAAAAAGTGAAACTTCAATTAGATGCTTAACAACATTATGGCGTGGACGATTAAGACTTAAATTACGAGTATGGAGGTTGGCAAGTGTATAAAATGTGCCGAGGATTTGACATTTCACCTGTTGAAAAAAAAAACGAGACAGAAAGCGGGAGAGAGATAGAAGGAGACGCAAACAGACATTGATCTCTTTATCAGGTATGGACGCAATGTTGCATATGCCCCAAAAATCCATAACCATGCAACAACAACAGCAACAACAGCAACAATTCCCAAACTGACAATGTCGACCAATTCGTCTTACAGTTTTCATGCCTGCCGGCCTGGAAATTTGTCTGGTTTGCAAAGCACTAGCTCCATCTACTGCCACCAATGTGTTGGTGAGAGGATGGGTGCGGAGGTTAGCGGGTGTTCGGTTTCAGTTTCGGCCTTTTCAATTTAAAATGTAAATCAAGTGTGAAAAACACAGAAGAAAAACTGTGCAGCGAAAGTGTTGCAATTGCAATTTGCTTGTTGCAAAGTTTTTGACACTTTTTGGCTTTGGGGCTGTGTATTGATTTATTTTGATTGTTAATCAATTTGGCGCGCCCGTTGTTGCTGTTGTTGTTGTTGTTGCTTGTCTGCAATGGTAATAGTTCAATGATATTATAAATCAGTCCTGGCAATGGAGGGAGTTTGGATTTAGTAACTTGCAACTGCAACTGCCGTTGCTGCTGTTGCTGCTGTTGCTGCTCCTGTTGGGGTATGTTGGTAATTCAAGATGCAAAAAGAATGCAGGTGACACACTTTTCAATCGCAGCTGTGCGGGCAGCTCATTTGTCAGCAGGAAGCTGCTGCTTGCAACAAGCCAGCAAAAAAGGTTGTGCCGCAATTTGCGCATGCGCACGCAAATTACACGCAATAAATCATGCAGCAGACGCCTTTTTCCTTCAGCATACCCTGTTAATATCAAAAATGCGTTGATAAAGGTATTATGTTACAGGCTGAAACATCATTGGAAATATTGGATTAGAGATTCATACCTAACGAAGATCAAGGTCCTTTGACTCTCATCTCATACTAACTCATTTCTAGTTTCTTTTGTCGCAGGTTTTTAAAAAATCTCAAAAGTATTCTGCTTTTAAGCCTTAAACCTATCTTGTTACAGGGCATCTGCAAGTCCTTTACTTTCGTTGCTGGGTTGCGCCTGTCGTTGCAGTTTGTCGATGGCAGCCGGGTGGAAAGGTAGGTGGAAAGTGGGTGTAGCCTTAACTGTCACCGTTGCTGATTGCTTGCTTGCAGATTAGCAAGAAACGATAAACACATAAACTCATATAAATTGCAAAGAAAGTGGATGTGGACATGTGAATAAATACTCATTCGTTTAATCGAATACTCGAAATACATATGTTTGTATATGGTCAAATGGTCGCGTGCGTATGCAATTACTATAGGCAGTGGCAAAGCGGTCTGTTAGTTGCAAGTTGCCTGCTGTTTGCTCTTTGCTGCATGCTGCCCCGTTGGCGCCCGTTGGCTCCCGCTGCCCCTTGGCTGTGTTGCATGTGTGTGTGTTAGTTTGACATTTGTCTGCCTGACCCTGACCCACAAAAGTCAATGCAACTGCAACTGCAATTGCTACAGCAACAACACAAAACGAAAAACAACAAACAGCAAACCGACAAGTTGCAAGTTCAATTTGTGAGCTCAGATCTCGAAATTGAAAAGAAAAAAATAAAAGAAATAAACACAAGAAAAGAAAAGAAAAGTCAGCGGTGCAAGACGTCAATCACTTTGGCACTTTAGTTTAAGCCGCGTTGACTCGGACTTGGACTCGACTTGCTAGCTTGACTTGACTGTGTGGCATGCAAAAAAAAATATACAAAAAAACACCAACTACAGCTCTTACCCCCAAGGTTAACGGCGCAAACAAACCGGGCCAAAAAAACTGCAAATCCAACGAAATCAAATGAAGCGCACGCCACATTTAAATGTCCGAAGAGTCTACGGCTACTGATTAGAGATGGACTTGAGCTAGTAGATTTAGTAAAACTCGAAAAATATTAAGATATAGTTACACTTTTATACTTGTGATTCCGTTAAATAAGGCTTTAAATGTAATGTAGTACAACTTCAAGATCTGGATTCTTCTTAACGTTAACGTTGCATATTCAATCAACATTTTATTGACTGCAAAAGAAAAGAAAACACTTGAACTGTACGTAAAAACCAAAACAATATCTAGCTCTCACGATATGTCACGGTATCGTCTCTAGGCCGCCTCTTGGGGGCATCATTTCGCATCGGCGCTGGCTTTTGTTCTTCTGAATGCCAAACCCGAAACGTCACTCCAAATAACTCCAAGAGAAAAAAACAAAGTATAAGAAGGAAAATCAACACAGCATCTCTGCGTTTTGGCTGCGCTTTTTTGAGTAGCTGTCTCAAAAGTGTTGCCGTTGCCTTTTTGACAGCCGCCTGGCATGTTCATTTTTATGAGCAACATCTACAAAGAACAACAAACATACAATTTTTGCTTTTTTGTTGTTTGTTTATTTTTTGCTTGGCTTTATTCGTTGCATTCTTAGAAGCTGTGGGACTAAAGATTCTAAAACTTGCGGTATTTCTAGCTTTGGCAACGCTGATTGAAGCCACAACTTCGACTTTTTTATAGGACCATTTTTTGTTGTTGTTATTTTCTAGGGCGTTTCAGTTCTCCTTTTTTTTAGTTATGCTTTTAAATTGAATTCTTTTCGTTTGCTTTCGCGTTGCATTGATTTATGGTATTTCTAAAATATACGAAAAAGAAAAAGTCAAGTTCAGGAACGGTTTTTTTCTTCTTCTTTTCTTTAATTAAGTTCAAGTGTGAGATGCCTGCCAGCATATTGATTTATGCTGCACAGACATAGAACTATATAGTAAAGCATAGCATATTGTATAGACATATAATTAAAAAGGCGAACCAACAATGAAAAATAAACCAACAGCCTGATTGGAAGGCTAGAAACGTCGCAAGTCGTTCGCAGTCGCTTTCCCTTTGGTCAAGAGAGCAAGTGAGAGATAGTGAGAGAGAGAGAGAGGTTGGAAGAGATCGGTGGTAATGCAGATCTTGTCTTAGGCCTTTGGACATTGCGTGCGATTGCATTACGGGTGAAATTTTGTGTACCGGCCTGGCTCTTTTCACTCCCGCGATCTTAAGACATCGATAACCTTTCTGCTTAGGTTTGATTTTTGTTTTTTTTCTGTTTCTTTTTCTTTGTGTGTATATTATTGCCTGACTTTGTCTAAACTGACATCATCAAAGCCAAGAGCTTGGCCGGCAATTTAATGCCCCGTTCCATGGCGCTGGAGTTTTTAGCGTTTTGGTTTTGATTACATAAATTTGGCGTCTGACCGCCAATGTTCGGCTCCATTTGCATCTTCAAACGGCGATGGCGAATATGTGTGTCAGCAACACTGTGAAAACTACAACAACAACAACAAAAAAAAACACTATTAAAACCATTGGGCGCGGCATTTGGTCAGGCTTTCGGTGCGGCGCACATATGTAATTACAACAACTGCAAATGCAAAACTGCAGCTTTGCATCAATGCAAATAACGCAGAATTTGTTGAAACCTGTCGCTTTTAATTAAAGGCACCCGCTCCAGTCTCCAGTCTAAGTAACTTTTCATGTTTTAAGTTATGCGCACAATTTTAAGCGACAACAGCAGCAGCAAACAGAACAACAACATAAAAAATAACTTTTGCATTTAGTCATAACTGCATTTAAGAAAATGTGTCGACTACACACACACACACACACAGGCACACACAAATCAAAATTTGCCTGTATGTTGTGATTTTATTTTGGTTGTTGTTTGTACACATATGCAAAAAAATAAATAAATAAAAGAAACAACAACAGCTAGAAATATATAAAGAAAAAAATAAGGGAAGGCGCTAGCTGAATGCAATTGTATCCCAGACCCAGGTACGACCCACATCTGTCATGTTGCACGATAAATACTTGGAGATTTATTGTTTGCCACAGTGGCAGGCATAATTACAATTTATGCCCCTTCGAGGCAACCAGCTACAAACAGCTACAAACAACTTGTGCAACAAATATACAAGCCAAGTTCAAAAGCATATTATTGTTTTTGAGGAAGCTGTCGCCATAGACAAAAGCCACACAAAACAAATTGGAAGAGGAAACTGTCGGTCTGTCAGTTTGTCAGTTTGTCAGTCTTTGTTTTTATGCTTGTGTGTCTCAGCCAAAGTTTGTTTACCTGTCCAACAATAGCCATTATTCTTGGTGGGTGTATTGAAAGTGAATACGCTTACCAAGCAATCAAAAGACTAATAAAACATGCTGAATATGTGAATACCCTCAGAAAAGTTGGGAGTGTATGAAATATTCGTGATTCTTAGATTACATTTGCAAGGTTTTATTATAATTTATTCAGATTTTTAGAAGTTTTCCCAAGATCTTAAAATCTTCTAAAAACATTCTTGCAACTTAATTTTTGCAAACTGCAATTCCGAAGCATCCAAAGTGATTTATTGCAGCTACTGTAAAGCAGGTGGAATTTGTATCTTTAATTGGGCAACAAACATTGCTAACAAGTTAAGGTAAGGCAGCGTCAAGGGTAAGTATGAAAACAAACAACTTTCGCATACAATTTGCCATAGAGGGGGAGACCGTGGCAGTATTACATCATGTGAGTTTTGAGCACTTTTGGTGCTATTGTTGAGCAGATAATTAAGCGTCGCTTAGCTTATGTAATTAACGTCAAAGCCAACAAGAGAGCTAAAAGATCTGAAGTCTAATGAACCGCGCTGCCAACTTATTGGCCAGCTGCGTGCACTGATTTATATGCGAGTTTTTGGAGTTGAGTGTTTGTGGTCTTTTGAAACGGTCCAAATTGTGTTTTGTCACCGTTGTGGCCTGTGTTCACAAGTCGCAATCGCGCACTTAAGCCTCGTTTATATACGCAGGCTCTTCCAATAGAGCACTCATATTTGTATTCGGATTTGAAGTTGGGGCTCGCAGATGCAGATGGAGATGGAGATGAAGTCGATATCGGAGTGGAACATGTGACATAAGTTGCCGGGTGTATGGCAATGATATATGAATATGACAAAGCGACATGGACAACTTTATTGGCTCATGAAAAGCGCTGTCACTGCCTCTGACTGACATAAATCACGAGCAAAAAAACAAAAAACCATTCGTCGCAACTCAGTCAGCTGCAAAGCCAACGCAGCCAAATCAACTAAAACGTTGCGACTATCTCAAAAAAATAATAAATCGGAAAATAAAACAAGAAACCAAAAAATAAATCAAAAATCAATTTTCTTAAATGTTTGCTATGACAAAAAGAACAACGCAACGCGACGTGCCAAATCCAAACTGGCATCTACCATCGTGAAGATCGCGATCTTTGCTTGCTGTGTGGGTTTTTACCAGACTAAACTAACTAGCACAAAAGACAATAGCCAATGTACTATGGAAAAAAGTCATTTATAGATAGATGGTGCTGCTTAAGAACTGTTGACATACATTATCTCGAAGACAAAGCAGCTTCAAATCTTTTTAATGAAATATAAACAAAGCACACAAAAGTGCTGACTAGTTTTGTATAATAGAAAACAATTACTATTTAAAACTTCGTCAGAACGCAACGAATTTCATAAAATTTTTGCTTAGGTACTCATAATACTTTGGTTTTTAAATAATGCTGATAGCCTTAAGAATGGGGTTTTTTTCATTAAATTTATCTTAAAATTCTAACCCCACTTGGAAAAGATTTTTGCATAGCAATAGCTTATGCGATTTTCTTTTCGATTTTGTTTTCTAAAATAATTCCTCATTTTATGTTGAAAACCCGATTTTCAGTCAAATTTGACGTTCGATCTCTATCTTAAAGCAAAATGTTATAAGATCTTTACACTACAACACAGAACCGATTTTTAGAAGCAATGGCTTGCTGATAATGGTCTAGCATCGTTATTAAAACCAAATTACTTCTTTTGAAACTTATACTTTTATACGCCGTTTGTTTCTTTAATTGCCCTCCAATAGCCCCTAAACCAACAAGTGAAAATCGGCGTCATATATGTACTAAAGTTGGAGCTATTATTGAATACAAACGCACATATACATAATTATATATGCATATGCATACATTAACATATGTGTAAAATTGCAAAGGCACGCCACCTATCGGCAGGTCAAAGCGTAGTCAGACACGCCATCTAGACACGCCATAAGCACCATGCAAAATATTCATATTTTTAGCCTATTTAAGTTGGTTTTTTTTTGGTACAATTTTGTTGTTTTGCAGTCGTGAAAACCCTTTTAGCCTTTAAATGTGCGCACAACGCGCATGACCTCAACAATTTGGTTCACTTGAAGTGCCAAACGCACACAAGCCTACACTCAAATGGCCAAAAGACTCTTTAAAACCGAGGTCCTGTTGCGTGCCCCACAAGCCAACAACGACGAGTGTTTTGGTTGTTGTTAGTTAGCCGTATATGTAAGTAGGCAGCTAGTTGTTGTACTACAATTGCCATTGCTATTGCTAAATAGCCAAGAGTAAAGTAGAGCTCACCACCTGACTGACTGACTGACTGACTGACTGGCTGACTGACTGACTGGCTGACTTAGTGGACATGGCTAACTGACCCTCTGCAATGGCTTAAGGCTTTCGGGTCAGTTCAGTTGCGTTGAGTTCGTGACCAAAGGCGGGCGCGTTGTGTTCCATTCATCTTTTGAAATTGTTTCTTTTTTTTTTTATAACACTTTGGCGTTTTGATATGATTTGGTAATTGTAAAAAGCGACAAACAAAAAAAAGGAACAACTGGCGTTCTATATATACATATATATATATATATCGGACTGGATTTAGATATGGGCTGTGCTGGCAGCTCTCCAATGGTGGCAACTGCGGGCAGTGAAATGCTAAAAGCCGCAACTCATGTGGCAGGCGATGTTAAAAAGCAAGGCGAAGCCGCAGTCGAAGGTGTGTAAATGTGTGTGTGTGTGTGAGTGTGTGTGTTTGTCTTGTTGACATTTAAAAGCGCATTTCTCAACAACTAGAAGCCCAAGTGCAATTGAAGCACAAATGTTACACAGTTGCCGTATACTTAATACTCGCAAAAATACGTGAAAGCATTTCAATTGGTAAAATTAATCATTATCCTGTTGATTAGATGACCTTTGACGCTTCAAAACACAAAAAAAAACCTTGCTCATTATGAGCCTGTCCCAAAAATAAATACCACCTAATAAAGCGAAAAGGAAAATAATGAAAATATGAAAAGAAGTCAAGCTGCGTGTTCTGCTTTCCGCACTTTTGTGAGTACGTGCACGTTGCTTACAAGGACTCTGTACTTAATTAAGTTATATACACATATAGTATTCTCATATTTATATATATACTATATATAAAAATTATGTGAATAAAAGAAAAAATGAGCTTATTGCGTGACTAATCAACAGTCCAGCAAATTTGGGGCAGACTGCTTCGGTTTTAAGTGAAAAATTTACATTTACGTGTTGCTGGCACTTTGTTTGGCCACATTGATTGATTCAAACACATTTAATAACATGAAATTCTGAACTAATTGTAGACTTGCAACGGAAAGCAGAAATGGTTTTTTAATATCAACTTTTCCAGTTGAATGATAAAGTGGAAAGCATTCAAGAATTGTAGCAGCCAAATATTAATGCAGCTAAAATATAATAACACTCATTCCTCTTCAAATTGATTAACATCATATCATTAGCTTATTACTCCAGTAGTGAAAAACCTTATCAATTATATTTATAACTTCAAACCAGTTAAAGAAATTAAGTTGGTATGATACCCAAATGTGTTAAAAAAAAGTCTTCAAAAACTAATCTGAATAAGTATTAAAATGAAATAATATCTATGTCAAAATCAAGCACAAAGGTGTACAGGGTATGGACAAGTTGATCAAACTCAACAAGAGTTCAATTCGTTTGGTCATTTATCGATTGAATGCTTGATTGGCATGCAGGTTAACGAACTGCTTACACTAATTACTAATTAGTGAATACGCCCAAAGTACATAAGAAACGCAAAATGTTAACAAATTGAACTTGTTTATGTTTTTGTAGATGCAACACAAGCGATAGGCGCCACAATTGACACGGCAAAGGAGACGGTGAGCTCAGCTGTTGCTGGCATAACCAATGAGCTGGGCAATGCCTTTAAGGATGGCAGTGAAGCATTGGACGAGGCCAAGCACAAAGTAATGGAAGGACTGCATCTGGAGACAAAAGCAGATGCGGAGCACGAGGCAACGAGTGTGTCGAGAGCACCAACGCCAGCAATCGATGGAGACGAGGATAGTCTGAAGACATCCACACCAGAACCGGAGATCGAAAGAGCTTTGGCCAACAGCGCAGATAACGAAGAGGAGGCGCCACCAACTCCGAAGCCATCATTGCAAGAGATGGCAGAGTTAAGTGCTCAAGTAAGCAGCGATTCGGCTGCCACTGAGGTGGCAACAATAGCAGCCACAGTGGAAACAACAGCAACAGCAAAGGAAACAGCTGTGGCAACAACCGTGGCGGAGTAAGTAAGCTTAGAGAGCACCCTCCCACTGCATAGAGCCACGTAGAGCCACTGAATCAAAACCAAATCGTAGATAACCGAGCTGCACCTCAGATGCATCATAGTCAATATAGTCGCGTAGTTTGTATTTATTGTAGCTTTTGTATTTATTTTTTTATAGTAGTTGTCTTCGAAGTAAATACTACTGTTATATACCCAATTTAATATTCTCTTTCTTCTTCTCGTCAATATATATATTAAATGTAAATTGTAAATAAATAACTTTTATCTCTATGTACATATCATATACTCTGCATTTCTTATTATTGCCAGCTAGCAATAAAACTAGCTAACTAACAAGAACAACAGCAACAAATCTTGTACGTAGCATTGGTAATATCTTAAAATATATATATATACATAAATTTAATAATTGAGATTTCGTTTGTTGAAGTTTGTGGAAAACTCTTGCAGAACTGTAGATAACTTGTATATGAAAGTTTAATTGAAAGAGAGATCTAACATTTTTACTGTTCTAACAATTTTATTTATTTCTTTACCACTTGCTCTTTAATCCTTACGCCATTTAGCTTCCAAATTTTTAAACTAATTATCAATCCTTTAATAAGAAACAATTCCCAGTTTAGCAAGAGTTAAATTAAGCAAACTTCACAGACAAATCAAATAAAATTCCAAGAAGAAAATCAAATTTAAACCCCTACTAACAAATTTATACAAAATACAAACACCTGCAGCAGTCGTTCGAATCGCCCCATTTTGAAGGAGGTTGAGCAAGCTCGTCCAAGCACTACTGAATGGGAAAAGTTTGCCGATCAGTTGGCCAAGAGTCGCAAGTTTAAGCCTTACGAGAATTTTGCTTCTACCACAAATCAATATTCCGTCTACAAGGACTTCACCAGCTTGAGGGATAAGCCTGGCCACTATGATGGCCACTTTAGCAATGGCAACTCCATGTCAACCAGTGCCTCTCAATCACAGTCAGACCTGTCCAGCGGCCAATTGACACCTGCCCCGCCCCGACGTCATGGCCAGCGTGATTATGCCAGCTTTGTGGGCTCCGAGCAGCCGTCTAGTGTGTCGCGTGCCCATTCCCGGCTTTCGAGTGTGGGTGGAACCGGCTCGGTTCGGACCTTTGACTTTGATCCACAACGTGAACGCATTAGTCTTCCAACAACATCAAGAACAGGAAGTCGTCTAGGGTCCACATTGAATGGACGTCGTTCTTTGTGGGCTCGAGAACAGCCAGCTGTATTGCCAGAAGAACCTGCAATTACTTATAGTCCAGTGCGAAGAAACAGCACAGGACTGGGACAGCGTGCTTTCAAAGATGTTCAACATTTGCCAGCTGTCAGATCTACCTCAAATTTATCTGTTTTACCCGTCTTGGGGCAGAAGAAAAAGTCTGCTCCAAACACAATGATCGATTCCAAGCCTGCCAAGCCAATCAAACTGAGCATCAAGGCAGCAGACAGAGATCATAAGCCAAGTGAGATGTTTAAGTCATTGTTTAACGCATCAAATGACATAAGCTCAGCGCTGCTGTTGGCCACGCCCTTAACGGTTACCTCATTGTTGCACAGCCCCAAGTCACATACGAAACAACAGCATGCCTCAACAGGCTTCAACAAAATGCCATCGCCTTTGGCCTCGCGTGCCGCATCTTTTATAGCCGAGCCAGAGGAAACACGTAGGCACAGCAACACACAGTCAACTGTCACGCATGCCACGCCCACAATCACGCCCTCTAGGTTCAAAGCGGAACAGTTGCCAGTAGCTTTGATAGACCTCACTGGCAGCAGGCAACTCAACTTGCCACAGACGTGTACAACAAAAACTACTCCCAAGAAATTAATCGTCATGCAACTCACTCCTGCAAGGACTTTAGGAATGGGTAGGTCGCCCTCCAATTCGCGAGCTTCATCGCGACTCTCTTCGAACAGCAGCACAGAGATTGTCATTAGACCTTTGAGTCATCTAAATACACCCAGTGCGGTTTCCCTTTCCCCCGATCAAGTTGTTATGACCGAATATGAGGACAGTGATTTGGAGACAGCATTGGCACGTTTAGCTGATTGGCGAGGATCGACAACAACATTGCATTCCTTGCGTTCAAATCACACGGCGCTTATCACGGATTCGCGACGCACTTCACCTTGGATTAGACGCAAGGCGGAGCACAAGGAAGCTCCAAGATTCTGCAGTGGGAGCATTGTTGAACTGAAATCTCCAGCTAAAACAACTATTCAGCTGCTCGAGCGTTGTGAAATCTGTTGCAATGAATATGTGATGCAAAAGTTGTGAATGATAAAACACAAATTAAGAAACTAATCAATACCAATCCAATGATTGCAACTAAACTGTTCTCATACTTATAAAGTAATTCAATCTGGCTATAAATTATTTTTGTACATTTTGAACATGAACATATAACTGTCTAACAACTGCCATTTAGATCTTAAAGTTGTTTAATATAAGAACTTGCTACCAAACATTTATTTTGTATTTGCATTAAGAATAACCAAAACCTACCTGTGTACCATTTTAAAAATAAATAAAACCCAACGATTTTGCAACCTTGTTACTTTGCAACTTTTAATAAGAGAAACATAAATAAAGTCGGGTTTTTTTTAAGTATTTAAAATAACATCCTGACTTGTATTTGATCAAAAATCATATGATGTGCAACTAATTTATTTATGGTTAACAATTTACTATTTAATAAGTTTTAAAAACAATCAGCTTATTTGATTAGTACAAACTTTATTATTATATCATTATACCAAAACCACAATAATAACAAGTTTTTAACTCATAATTTAATAAGCAATACCATAAACAACTGGCACTTGACCCTTTTATTTTGAGCTTATCCTTTGTGTGCCTGTGATTTGTTTTTCTTTTTTTTAATTGATGACTTAATAACAAAAATTGAATTGTTTATCTTTGCGGCCGTTCACTCAATTATTCTGCCACTTGAAGTTTCGTTTTTTTACAAATACATATATAATTTTTTTGTTGGTATTTTATGTACGTTTTATGTTTCATGTTTCACGTACCACATGCGCCACGTCTCTCGTCCGTGACTTAATGAACTATTAACAGCAATGATAGTAATTTGTTGTACCAGCAGCAGTCGCAGCAGTCGCAGCAGCAGCAGCAAGGCAACAAATGAAATTGCTTTCAGGCAACAACAACAGCAACAACAACTTGTCTTCATGGCACTTTTTGGCAAACAAATAGACAATTCAACAAAGCGACATGCAGACAAATGACTACAGCTGAGAGCAACAAGCACAACCAACAACAAATACGAATACGAATACGAATACGAATACTTATTTACAGATAGTCAAGCATTTTTGCGGGGGTGTCATATCGTTAGACCCCAGCAATGCCGTCGCACCTGTAAGCCAGGCAAACAGATAGACAGACAAACAGACAGACAGAGGCTGGCAGGCAGCAGCAATTGGCTTTGCAACTATTTTGGCACGATTTTCAAATTACGTACATTGACTCGCAAAATGTTTGGTTTATGCCGCAATTAATTTCCAGGCGGAAGAAGCAGCACTAGCAGCAGCAGCAGCAGCAGCAAGTGGCCCCCAGAGTGGAAGTGGATGTGGAAGTTGATGTGAAGGTGGAGGTGCAGGTAAGTAATAAACTTAAGTTGAAGGTCTTTTGTGTTTTTGTATTGTTTTTGTGTGTTTGTGGCGTGACATTGAAAGTGAAAGAACAAGTTTTTTGTTTATTTTTTTTTTTTTTGTTGTCTTTGAACATTTCTATTTTTAATGACTTTGACTTTTACATATGTAGCTAGCTGACTGACTGACTAACTGACGACTGAGTGTCTGTCAGCTGTTGTTGTTGTTGTTATTGTTAGTTCATTGAACGCGCCACGCAACAACAAGTAAGCGCTAATGATCTATGAAGTGTAAGTGTTTTGTACTTTTACTTTCCATTTATCATAAATGGAAGCATCATTTTGTGTGTGCTCGAGACAGTTGAAATTAGCGGTGCACCCAAAACGGTTTATAGCACTTCATTTGTTGCTGGTTGTTGTTGTTGTTGATGTTGTTGTATAACGAGCTTTTAATCAAATTAACATGCGGCAACAATGTTTATGCCATACGCACTGTGGGCTGTGCCATAAAATGCAACAACGGCGCCAACTTATCAACAACAACAACAAATATAATAATCTCTGCATTTATTTTTTTTTTCGTTTGTAAAATTGATTTATGCAATTGTTTGTTAGCCACCAGCTGATTTGTTTATACGTCCAACGACAGCAACAGCCAGTAACAACAACAACAAACAGCAGCTCACCAAATCAATATGTTTATGCAACACATAGTTGATTGTAGATTTTTTTTGGTGATAAAATCAAAAGACAGCCAGAAAGACAATGGCCATAACAGAGTAGGCTAGCTTCCGCTACAAGTTGTTACAATTTTTACAAACAAACAGCAGCAACAGCAGCAACAATGTTAACATTAACATAACAGAGCTGCTTGCCGTTAGCATTTAACATTTTTCGACCAAATTCAAAGTTGAAACTTTGGCGGCACCGATATCGAATTTTCAATTAATATGGCAAGTGGCAAGTTAGAGGGGAGCTGCAATAACAACAACAAAGTAAACGCACTTGGATCTGACTTTGGCAGACCTGGACCTGGCAAAATAGCAATCATTTGTTAGGCAAACATTTGTACAGTTGCTTTCGTTTGGCCTTTTGGCTAACATTTTGCATAACTGCGGGTCAAGACGGAAATGGACAGATGCTTTGCCAGCCATTAATAATTTGTGCTACGTTGCACACAGCGTTGCAGCAGGCGATGCGACATGGACACATCTTCAATGCGTTTTCGAGAGCCTTTTGTTTTTAATGAACGCCGAGGCACAAAAACGTGCCACGGCCACAAGCCACAACAAGCAACAAGCAGCACATGCAACTCACATTAACATCTGCTTTTTATCTGCCTTCGCATTTTGGCTGTTTATTTTTTGTGGTTTTTGTATTGTTTGTTTTTGTTTTTCGGTAGCTGTGGCATAATCCAAATTAAATTGTCAAAAGAAATGACAATTCAATATGCACAACAACAGCCAAAAATCTGTTTAACAAATGAAAAGGAAAAATTTAAAAGAAACATTAAACACTCCATCAACATCTTCATCCCTATGTCGCTCTCTCTGTCGCTCTCTCTCTCAGTCTTTTTTTCCCGCCTCCACTCTTCTTCGTAAGCGTAAAAAGCGAAATGTCAAATTAAACTGTCAGTGCAACTTTTAACCCATTTATTGTGTTTTTTGTTTTTATTTTTTTGGGCTATTACATAAGCTACTTATCAGTTTTGATAACTGGAAAATTCAGAGTGCACAAATAAACGTATTTTGTATGTGCCTCAAATATTAATGGGCATAAATGCGTAGGTGTCTTGCGCGGTCAAGCGCATAAATCAGTATGACAATCAGACAGACAGACAGACTACATTCAACTATCCATTTAAGCAGCTCCATTCGTCCATTCGCTCATGCGTCAGCAAACAAAAGACTTAGGCAACGAACGCGACGCTGTTGCAACAAAATGCGTTTTATGACTCGAGACCTACTCGAATTGTACATACATAGTATGTGGCAACAGCAGCTGCATAGGGAACAAGCATATTCTTAGCCATATATCTCGGCTGTATACTTATTGGCCTATCCCACAACCACAGCACCTATTCCCAGTCCTTTTTCCAGTTTCACGTCACAATGTCTGTTTCAAAGTTAACTACGCTAATTCGTGACTACTTTGTTGTACATTGTTGTTGCGGTTGTTGTTTGTGCGATTGCCAAGCCAAAAAGCCCTAAATTTTAACAATAATAATAAAAAGAATTCGGAATTTGCATAAACGAAGTCTAGTTGCACTTTTATTTTCAAAATGAATATCTCAAATAAAGACGGGTGTTTCTAATTAAATACTGTAGAGCTCAAACTAGGTTTTTTCTTGTTTAATATTTTCACAAAGAAAGTTTTTTTCCTCAGAATTGATAAGTATTACTGGTCCTGTCAATTCTTAAGTCCAAAGAGCTCTGGCTATTTTCTGAAGCTCTTCGGGACCTGCTCTCAACACCCAATAGAACCCTATTCGCATTTTTTTTTTGCTCAAAATTCATTAAAAAATATCCTTTTCCGAAAAAAAAACTAATATATATTAGTATTTTGCTTAATACATCCATAATTTTGCTTTTCTTCATAAATCAATTAGAGGACCATTTAAAATATAGAACGTTCCACCATACTAAGTTATTGTCACTTTAATAAAGTTTAAAAAACAATTTCAATAATAAAAAATCCACTTCTTTTTAGCAAACTTTAGTATATAGTTATGATACCAAAATTATATAGCACAACGCAAATTGAGGGAGTCGGATGCTAAGCTTAACTGCCACGCTGCTGTCAAAGACTGCCAGGCCCAAAGAAACCAAACTGTTTTTGACTGCCAGCTACTGCTTCATGTGAGTCATGTGCTAGATCATTTTATGTTTTCGTTTTTGTTTCATTTTTCTTTGAAATATGTATACAAAACTATATATTTTACATATGTACATGTGAGCATGGCACTTTACTTTTGTTTTCAAAGAGTCGCGCCAGTCCCAGTCCCAGTCCCAGTTCCAGATCCCCGTTTCAAGTCCCTCCCTAACAATTGCCATCGTGGTTGTGTATATATTCCCAGTTGTCAGTTTGTTGGGCTTGTTTCGGTTTCGGTTTTTTTTTTTTTCAATTTTTTTTTTTTTGTGAGTTTTTCTTCTTCAGCAATTCGACAGCATTGGTTGTCGCCGACGACAAAGATAGAAATCGCATGACACGATCTTGTAGCCCGAAACAGGCGCCAGTAACCCAGTTTTCAGGTTTTTGGCAACGACCACAACCACAACTGAGGCTGAGACTCCCTTGGCCAAATGAAAATGAAACGTTTTGGGCATAAATAAATAATGACAATACTCGCGTACCAACAAACAACCAAAACAGGCAACAACAAATGATCGCAGTCGCACTCTTTCTCTCTCTCTCTCTCTCTCCTTCTCTCGTTCGTGTGCCTTGGATTTGCATTTGTTTTTGTTATTGTTTGTTTGTTACTGCGGCATTTGGTTGTTGTTTGTTTCAAGTTGTTGTTTTGCGGGGCCCAAGCCAAACGAGCAGCTCCAACGTCTGCCCATTGTATGTGTTTGTTTTGTTTTGTTGTGTTGTGTGTCTTTTTGCTTGGCTGGCATTTTTCTAGATTTGCCAACCACCCCCAAAAAACATGCGCTGAACTCTGACATCGCTTGAACAGAAAAACAAAAACAAAACAACAAAAACAACAGCAAACAAAAAACCAGACAAACAGAGCTGCTCCTGTTCCCCAAATCTCCCTCCCCCGCCCATTGCTGTCTCATACACTGCACAAAATTGGCATTGCCTTGGGCTCGTGTTGAGTCCATTGAACTTCAAACAACCAAACCCATAAATTGATTGATTTAAGCCAACAATGAACAAAAACACAACACACACACTCTGATTTATTGGCATCGCCATCTCTCAATTCTAAGCTTAAGCTGGCTACAAAAGTTTTCACTTTCGTTTGGCAGTACGTCAAAAGACCGTCAACGACCATCACCCACTCGGATAGCATCTTGTCAGTCAGTGAGAAAGCTGTGGATGTGGATGTGGATGCACCCTACGCGTCGGTAGCCATCGAATGTCGACGTACCCATCAGACGACAGCGAAGCGATGCCAAGAGTTGCATTTTCTACAACAAATCAAGGTGACTGGACATCAAGATAAAAACATAACAAACGATTTGACTAAGCCAAACAGTAATAGGCCCCAACTAACAACAACGACGATCAGCGCCGGCCGTTATTGTTATTGCCATTGCAATTGCTATTGGCCTGGCCTATACTATACTCCTTGAGCCGGGCGCACCAAATTTGGTGCGAAACTAAAGCTGCGTTGTCGCAGTCGCCTTTTTTCTCTCTCTCCCTCTCTCTCTCTCCTACAGCCACAACTCCTTCTCCTGTCGTGGACATCGGCACAGTGGTATAGGCAGCATATCTTAAGATAGCTTTAAAATATCAAAGAGGATTATAAAAGACAGCTTTGAGCAGATTATGTTTAAAGCTTCTTAAGTTGATAAGAATTCAGCCAAGGATAGGGAATCTAAGTGCAATTCAAGGGAATAGTAAAAAACAACATAGCAGAGACGAAAAAAAAATGGCAAAACAGTTGAGAGAAGGATTGAGCAACAGATATGATGAACCAAATTGTTTTTCTCTTGAAAAAAACCTTAAATTTCTTGGCTGTGGAAACTTTTAAAATGTTTTCCCATTACACCCACATAAAGGATAGCGTTAGCACCACTGTCCCATCGTCGCAGCATCTTGGTTGTCGTCGTCATATTGAAATTGAAAATAAGAATCGTATTTGGTAATTGCAATGAAAGCGAAAGGAGTGAAAACTTTTTTGTGTAGTAAGTACGAGACTTTGAGTGCGACTATGTATTTTTGTTTTTTTTTTTTGTTTGTTTTTGTATTTGGTCTCAAAGATAGATCACCAAGGATTGTCGCAGCGGCCACTTTCTATAAACACACGCTTAGATATACGCACCAACGTTAACAGCGATCTATGTTCGGTTCAATGACACAAAGCACCTCAAAGATCAGAGTGCTTGGCCAAGTGAAGTGGAGTTTTGTTGTGTTTGGTGGCCACAAAAAAAAAAAACTTATCTGTGCTTGCTAAGCCATTAAATTGCCATAACAACAACAATAACAACAACAACGAAAAATACCAATCGAAACCTTTTGACATTTTTATCACGCACAGTCCCATACAGCGACATGCTAATTGACCTTGACATGCGGAAGATTTTTGAATGCGTGCGGTGCGATGCACTTCAGAAACGAAAGACTCAGGCAACGAACTTGAGAGGCTATAAAATCAAGAGAAGGCCCTCGTTGCAGTTGGTAAGTGTTTGGTTTGTTGCAACACACACAAACACACGGACAAACCGCACAGCTTAAAGGTGATCGCATGGTGTTAATTGCAATTGAATTCAGTGTGACCAAAATTGAGTTGAGCCAGGAATTAAATTGCTCGCAACTTTTACATTTTTGTTTTGTATTAACCACATGTATTTATGTTATGCGGTTATTCCAATAAACAATTTCATTTATAAGTAGCTATTAATTTTTGTTGCTTGTAATTAAACTGCATTGGTTTTTGATTGCCTTGAAACGGTTGTGTTTATATAAACCATGTTTTTATCCGCATGCGGTCACACTAATTAACATACGGCAACATATTAAAAAAGTACACGTAAGTACTTACTACAATACAACAATGTAAGGAAAAGTGCAGCAGGCTGGCTGAGTGGGCGTTAAGTTGGAGGTGTGGCAATAAAAATTACACTAGACCTGGCGCAGCAGGCGCTCAAGAGGCGACACTTCAACTTGTGACAGCACAGCGTTGCAAGTTGTTATCCGTTGTTGCAGTTGTTATTTATTTATACTCTACCGCCGCATTTCGGCTACAACTTAATATTGTTTACCGACGCTTTTTTTGCTGTTGTTATTAATAATGTCTGACGCTATAAAATGAAACTTTACTGAGTACGCGCGGCACTTGAAAAGAAATATATTAATCTGTACATATATACAATGTAATGCAAACAAAACGGGCGTCAAGGTTGCCTAAATGTGGCACACAAACTTGCCATTCGCCAACTATCTCTGCTGCTCTCACTGACGTGACACATTGGCACTAAAATTGATAACTCTATTGGCCATTTGGCTGCCGGCGGGCGCACGTCAATTGCTCACCCGTTTTGATTGATTTTGCTGATTGGCAACAAGTTTTCCACATTTACATTTTCATTTTTTCGTGACTGCGACCAACGCCACATTTTATGGCGGCCAATTATAATTAATTTCCATACGTAGTCTTGGCGGGCTGCTCTCATCAGAGAATGTCAGCACGTGAAGCCAAAAAGGAAAACACACTGAAAACGAAAGTCAATTGACCAACTGACTGTGCCACAAGCAACATCAACAGCTCTCACAAAACAAAAAAACACTGCAGCCTTGTTTTACGATTTATTGTCAAATAAACCAATCCGACCCAGACCCAGACCTAGACCCAGACAACCAACCAATGAACAAGTGCGTTTAACCCATATAGAAAAGTGTTTTGTGAGACATGTGTGAAGCTGCTAAAAGCCCTATGACTAGCCGCCAACAACTTTAATTAATGAAAGAGAAATTTTACATTCGCATGCCTTTGGCAGTTAATTACTCAACACCTTATTAAAAATATAGAGATTATTATTTCAAGACATCGTTAGAGCTCTATCTGAACTTTATTTTGCTTTAGATGAAAGCTAACTGTATTTAAATGTCGAATTATCTTCATAAACGTAAATGTGTGTTAGGCTCGAGGCTATTGTTTAGCCCAAATGCATTCACATACCAACATGAAGAACTTTCAATTGCAGTATAAAAGCAAACAATAAACATATGTGTGTGTGTGTGTGTGTGTGTGAAGATGCAGTTAGGCAGCTGGAGAAGACCTTGTCTGTCAGTCAGAGTTAGTGGAGTGAACGTACATAAGTGGATTGGCAGACGGACAGTTAACCAATTGGAAATAGAGTTGGAATGTAAGGTCGCAACATTTTGCGTAGATTGTTTTTTATAGCATTTGGACATGTGTACTATATGAAAGTTGCAACAGTTTCTAGCATATATACAGCAAAATCTCTAGTGCATGTTGAATAAACACAAAAAAAAAACCCTTTTCATGTTACCACAACATTTGTTTTGCTAAAAGAGAAAAAAAACACAGCGACATCAAAAAACAATAACAATTGCCATTGGCGGCGCTTTGGCTTTGTACTTGTCTCTGCTGCAGTATTTCGTATGTTTTTGTTGCTGTTTGTTTGTTGTAGTTGTTGCTTTAGTTGTTTCCTATTAACGATAAAATCACATGACACGAACTGGTTGGCGATTTGGCCTCGGCTCTTAAGCTCCAACTGCAGCTTCGGTTTCAGCTTAGTGGTTTTGTTTTTGTTATTTATTTATTTATTTTGGCTGGCGCCACTAACCCACTTAAGTCCTCCGCAGAGATTTGCGTTGGCCAATTATGTCACATTAAATGCAACCGCCTCTTATCGCACAGGATAAGAGGAATTTTTTTTTGGGGCTGCTTGCCGCTTATTACGCAACGCCAGCGTCAATTAAATCAGTTTTACTCCAAATATTTTTAAAGGCAATGTCAACATAAAGGATGCAACCAAAGCCGCCAAAAAACAAAAATATATATGGCTCAATGCACACTCATATATATGTATATATGTATATATATTGGACAAGGGCCGCCCAGGCAGACCGCCTTTTTGCTGGTTTTGGGCCACGCCTGATTGAATTTATGCCTGCCCTGCCTGCATTGCACTCCAATTGTTTACACAAAACTTTCACAAATTAACCCAAGCCCAACAACATAAACGAAAACCTGTGAACCAAAAAATAAGCTGCAACGACTTGTTGCACATTCAACTCGATTAAAATACGGCAACTTTAATTGGAACCAAAACGAGTCACATATTCTGGGTGGCCACAAACCGTGGAGCAATTAAAAAAGTGTTTGAAATTTAAGAATATTTGAAAAAAAAAAACAACCAACTTTGAAATGGCAAAATAAATATGAAATATGTTTGCAAGCGTGTTTGGATATACTATAAACAATAAAGATGAATTACATCAGAGAGAATCGAACAGTTTTGAGTGTAATATGTATAAGTACAGAGTGAACATATTTTAAAAGCGTATCCAACTTTTAAGACAGATTTTGTAAATCTTTTTCAACATCAAATGAAGCGAAATCTGTTAAGGCTTAAGATCTAGCAAATAATCTATTAAACACATTTATTGTTCATCGAGAACTTTGTCAATCTGCTCCACTGTGCACTGTTTTAAATTACTTTTACGCCGATCGGTCAAGTGCAAGTGGTAATTTAAAGAATCGGGTGAAGAGCAACGCATCTCGAGTGTCCAAAATTGGCGCCCCCATATGAGCATAATTTCGACTGCCTTTTGCTGTTGTCCACATTGTTGTTGTTGCTGTTGTTGTTTTGGGAAGAAAGTTGAGCTACAGTGGCAACGGCAACAGCGGCAGCGTTTCATGTGCTCTTAAATAAAATGAAAAGTGCATAAATAAATCTGCCGCCTTGCTGCCGCTGCCGCTGCTGATGTTGCAAGCTAAGCAGGCGCAGTTGCAACGTTTGCAACTCGACAACGCGACGATAAGAATCGATGCTTGGCCAAACGAAAAAAAAAAAAACGTAAAAGAAAGAAAGAAAAAAACCAAAAAATTACCAAACGCAACACAAAAGAACTTTCGCTTTCGTTTTGGGCAATGTTTTTAGTTTGTTTGCTTTTTTTTGGTGATTTTTTTGGACTGCCGCAAGTAAAAGTGCGAGTGCATTATTTAAGCCAAGTTTGGTTATTGAAATGCAACCGGTCGCAACATGTGAAAATCGCCCAGACATACAGGCAATGTGTGTGTGTGCGAGAGAGAGAAGGATGTATCTATAAGATAATATAAAATGCAGTTACAACAATTATGTAGAGTTTAATGAGCCGTTGATGTTGCCTGTCATACGTCCGATGATGACTGATGAGATTGCATAAGCAGCAAGACATTGTCAACAATGCACCTCTTTTTAGTCCCCCCCCCCCTCGCTCTCTTCCTCACTTTCTTGCAATCACAGACGCTTTCACTGTAGAATCGTTTAGAAGTGCAGCAGCCAAATGATATGAAGCTCGTTTATTGTTGTTGGTTATTATTATCATGACTGTGGGGCGCACGGCACGACCAGCGATAGTAAAAGTGATAGTCGTTTTTTTCAATACCAGATTATTATGGCTTAAATATTTTACGACTTATATAACTACACATACATACACAATCATCCAGTTACATACGCAGTCGCACACGTCAAAGCAATTAAGCTACCAAAACACACACACACATAAAGGCACTTTTCTAATTAATTTCGAAATAAAATGAAAAAAATCTCAATAAAATTTCATTTTCATTGACAGCCGCTTTTCAACTGCAACTCGCCTCGATGGGGCATAGCTAAAGATGAAAAAAAAAAAAAACAAAAAACCAACAACAACAAATGCCGCTTGGTACACTTAATTGACAAGTGTGAAACTTTCGATTTCTATATGCACAGCGTACATACCATACACCCATTGACATACAAAAATAAACCGGGCAGAGCAACAACCAATAACCAATAACAACAACAACTAACAGTTTAGAGCCTAATGATCCCGCCTGCTATGATTTGTTGTGTCTAAATGTCACAATTTTCCAAAATGACGTCTTGCCACTCAACGACACACACACACATATGTTAGGTAGGTGGTTGAGAGGTGGCATGCAACAAGGTGTGCTGCCTGCCTGCCTGCATGTTTAGTTTGCTGGCTGCCTTTGCTATCGGCTCGTGTGATGGCTTTGCTGATAATTATTGATATAGCTGGCAACGGGTGTTAAACTGGCTGCTCCTGCAGCAGCAGCCACAGCAGCCGCCACAGCCGAATCTTGCCAATCGGACTTGACAAAAAGGCAACAGGCAATGAAATTAAATGATTAACTAACATTTGGCCGCTTCAAACGCAGCCTCCTCGTTTGATTATATGGCTACCAAATTGGTGTTTGCTTTGCCACCGTAAAACGTGCAAAATGGGTGAAATTTCTGACTAAAGCTTTCTGGAGTGAGACAGAAAGACGACATGTGTCTTGTGTCGCCTTGCTCGCATGCTCGTGCTCAAGTGTTGGTCTGACGTGATTTTATACCACAAAATATATATGTTTCAATTATCGCTGGCGGCGTCAAAATCATTTTAAAAATGAAAGTTGCCATATTTCAATTGAACAGCTTAATTGTAAGTGCGGCGAGTTGCAAATCTCTTTGGCCTGCGCGTGCATAAAACATGAAACATGAAGAACTATGTGCCAAATTTCGCAAAACAAAGCTTAATCATAATAATAACATAGATTAACTAATACTTACCAAAGAGGAAACTGACAAATAAACCAGCTTAAGGCTTTGAAATTTTCTCCAAAAATATATATATATATATTCATATGACAGCCGTCGTATAGTTAATATAATTATTTGGAGCTCAATGTCTTGGTGTATTAACAAACAAGAACTCAACATATCCATGCCAAAGACTCATTAGCAAGCTTCATTCGATATTGAAAAGCAAGACGGTATCTTTTGTTGTCTACCCAGTGATCTAAGCAGCCCACAGCTTTTGCGAAAAGAACTCTTAAAAAGGATTGATTTCCCAGAATGAAGAAAAATGAGAACCGCATCTCGTTTATATTTCATCTTTTGACAACCTATAATTAAAAATCAATTTGGCGCGCTTAGAAACGGCGCATGTCAGCTGGCTAACAAACACACAAAGCGTGTATTATGCAAGAGCCTCAAGACGACAACAAAATGTATATAAAATAATAATAATAATAATAATAATGGAGTTTGTTGCCTGAGTCTTTTGATTTTTTTTTTTTTTCATTTTGTCAAAGGTGCAGGCAAAGCGCTTCACAGCAGCGAACAGCAGCCGCATCAACGTGAGACGAACATATCAAGCTCAATATCTAAAGCGAAGTATGTTTATGGTGTATGTATGTATGTATTATGTATACATGTGGAGTTCACGCTATGTCAAGCATGATTTTGTTGTTGCTTCGGGGAACTGAGTGTGGTTAAGTGTAGCTGCCGTCGTCGCCTCCCAAACTGCCATAGAAACCCATTAATGAGCGCACAAACTGGCATTTGACAGATTTTTTAATTAAACCATACAAATTGCAATTTTCCTTGGGTAGACACGCTGACGGCACACACACACATTTAAACACACACAGCCAGCGAACCAAAACATAACTATTTTTTTTTAACTTGCCTTTTTTCCATAATGCCAAAAAGATTTGCAGGCTGATTTACTTAGCTGCCCTATTAAACCCCAAAAATGTTATGCTAACTTAAATGTTACTCATTTGCAAAGCTTAATTAATGCAATTTATGCAAATATTCAAAATTACCAACAACAAGTAAAAGAAGTGGCATGAAATTATCTTTTTCAAAGTGATGTACTTTTGACTTTAGAGTCTATCCACTTAAGGAAAGAAACCAAGCTTAGACTGAATTCTTTAATTCTTGCGCACAAATAAGATAACTTTAGTTAAACGTTTTGTCAGTTAGGACTAAGACAACTAAAATCCATTGTTAAAAAGAAAGAAAATTTACACACGCACCAGGCTAATGAATTGCAACTTACAAGTTTACATAATCATCATCATTATAATCGCCAGGTCCAGGCTGCGTTGCTCCTTTCACTTTCTGCATAGAGCATCGTTGCCTAATTATTCCTAGACGCCTCCACCTCCAACTTCGCCTCGATTGCATTGCATTGTTCAGCTGAGATTTCGCACATAATTAAATTGCGCAAAAATTTACATGAAATTAATCGTTTTATTGTTTTGTCTCTGCCTAGCTGGCATGTGCCATGCGGAAGCGGCGCCCTACCAAAAATGGCCAAAAAAAAAAACCAACAGTTGCCATCCATTGGCCACTAGGCAACGGACCAAGTTGTATTTTTGGGGCTCCTCCAACGCCGCTTAAAGAAAAAGCTGAACACGCAAGATTTATGCGCTGGAAGCTGCCAATTGGCGACAGTTAAGATGAAATTATTGTGGAGTTTTTTTTTTGGCTCTAAAAAAATTCATTAGATATCTTAGCTTTTGGCTCATTGTACTTTCGCGGCCAATTGCATAACGTTAGTATAGCAAACCAGAAATAGATTTCTCGTTTATAGCATAATTAAACTAAAAATTTGCAATTCTTAATGTGATCTCACCGTTAACCTAGTTAATTGAAAAAAAAAAAGAAAAAAAACAATGTCAGGTTGAAAGGTGAAATTCTGTGCGAATTTCGATTAGTTGTTTAGCGAACGTCGAGCGTTTAAGAACCGAACGGAACTATGGCTTGTTATTGGATTTCAATATTGCTTGTGCTTGGCGTCGCTGCTCAGGATCAGTTTGCACATCTTGGTCGAAACAATGGCACACATATTATGCTCTATGAGCGACAGTTGAGTTCAATGGCATTTGGCAACTTCTCGAGTAATCCCAATATTAATGCCATTGAGAACTTGGAATTGCCACCCAAACGTATTGTGAATGGCAAACTTATATCCTGCAGACGAGCTCCTTACCAGGTGGCGTTACGCTATCAAGGATATTTTACGTGCGGTGGCAGCATATTATCACGCCATTGGATACTCACTGCTGCCCATTGTGTGGCCAACAGTCGTGGTCGGTTTGCGGTACGCGTGGGTTCCTCACAACAGCATCGTGGCGGACAGTTGCATCGCGTTAAGTTCATAGTGTCCAATGCCGGCTACAACAGCTACAGCATGAAGAATGATTTGGCAATGTTGCGTCTAGCCACACCCATCCGATACGGAAGGTGTGCCCAACCGGTGCGCCTACCGAGCAGTCGACGCAAGTATTTGCCCAAATGCTATCTGGTCAGTGGCTGGGGTTTGACAAGTGAGATCGCACAGAATGTCCAGGTCGATTTGAGAGCCACTGTTGTCTGTGGAGTGGGCCGCAATCGCTGCAGTCGCATGTACCGCAAGGGAGGCGTTCGAATCTATCGGCAAATGTTGTGTGCCCAACGTTTGGGGCATGATAGCTGCTCTGGCGATTCAGGTGGACCTTTGGCAGTTGGACGCACACTCTACGGTGTTGTTTCCTTTGGTATTGGCTGTGCCAACAGATACTTTCCAGGTGTTTATGTTAATGTTAAGAGATTCAAAAAGTGGATATATTGGGTCGCAAGGCGATACGCTTAAACAATTTAATAAGAATAAAAAATACTTCCTAACCATTAGGTGAACAGTTAGTCTATCAGTTAAGTGAATGATTTATTATTTAAAAGCCTTGAAGCATATCTTTTTAGGGCCATTAAGATGTAAAGGTCTTTTGCATTTCAAGCCACTTATTTCATAGCTCATCTTCCTGCCTTGATGCAGCATTGTCTTCATTCCGGTACAACCTGAGATAGCTGTTCAATATTTTGTCTTCTGGTCTTCTGTTGTTGTGTTACCAACACTTGTGAAACTTTCTGTGTGTAAATTATGTATTTGTGCACTTTTGATTTCATTTAAACGAAGTTTCCTGATGGCCCCCAGCGCATGTCAAATATCAAAACCAAATCGCGTCGGGGCAGCCACTTGCGCAACACCACATCCCCACATCGCCACACAGCTACATCTCCACATTTATATCCCAGGCAACATAGCTTAGCTGGCCAAAATATCACTGCCATATGCGGTGGGCGTGCTCCGTTAATGCTGCAGCGATCCCTTCCTTCTCCTTTTTCTGCACCTCTCTCTTTCGGAAATTAACATAATCGTGCTCAGCCTCTGCCCGTTGCTGTGGCCACATTTGGCGCCCTCGCCACCAACCAAACAAAGTGTTGAGAGCTGGTTGTCAAGTGGTCGCTGCCAGCCATAATACATATATACATACATATAAGATGAGGGTGAGGTGGTGGTTTATGCCAGAGGATCGTCGTTTAGCACTTTTGCCCTACTGTTGTGCAATGCGAGCATTGTAAGTGTTTAGTTTTCTTTCGGGGTTGTGTTGTTATTTTTGGTAAAATAAAGTTTTAATTGTATGAAAATATGATTTAAAATTTTGTTTTTAGCACGTGTATATATGTTTAAGTATAAATGTTTGTGTATATATGTATAAATTGTGTGTATGTTGTGTATGTTTAGCTACATATGTAAGTTATAATAATATATATGTATGTATATGCATGTGTATAAATCTTTTAAGCATTTTTATATAAGTTAATGTTTGATTTTTTGTTTGTTTTTATATATGTATTTTGTTTATCATTAAGTTACACTTATACAATTTTTACGTAGTCTAACCTAAATGTATACCATTTTTGTTTTAGCGTTTTTTTATTTATAATATTTTATTTATGGTTTGTTGTAAATTTTAAACTAATCGCTATATAAAAATGTTTAACAGCAAAAATTATATGCATTGCAATTTGATTTAAAAAATTTCGTAAAAATTTATGTTATAAAAAAATCTGTTATTTTGTTGCATTTGCTTTGAAAACAAATTTCGCAAAAAACGTTAAAAAAAGTTTTAAAAAATTTACAATTACAAAAAGCACATACACAAAAAAAAGTTTTGCTGTGGTTTGTTAATGTGAATATCGTTTTGACAATGCACAAATTTTAAAGCTATATAACAATCTTCATTCCTCATCGCTCTCCACTCCCCACTCCACAATTTAGTTGGTTTTTAAGTGAACTGATCTTTACAAATTGGTTTTTTTTTGTTTGTTTTTGGTTTCTATCGTTACACAACAACGTTTAACAAGCTATGAAATAAATTAATTATAGGCTGCCTATTTGGGTACACGATTTGACTTGGACTCCAACGTGAATGCGCTTTTACATTTGTTGAGCTTAGGCTGTAGACCCTCAGTGCTGTTTATACTCATATTAACGTTATTAATATTATTATCTATACATTTGGAGTTATCTGTTGTTAATATTTTTTTTATGTTTAAAGAGCTATTACAAATATTAATTAAAAAAATTCAAAGAAAAAACGTTTGAAACTGTTGAAGCTACACACACATTGCACTTAATTCTGGACAAATTATGTTGTACTGTAGCAGCTATTGTTGTTGTTGTTTTTTGCTGTTGTCGTTGTTGTTTTTGTTGTTCTGCCTCTCACATACAGTGGTACAACTCATCACATATTTTACAGTTTAATAATACTTTCTTACACATAATTTTGTTATCAATTAATTCATATTTTTCTTCACTTTTCTAGCTGTTGTTATTGCTGCCGTTGTTGTTGTTGTTGTTCATTTTGTTCTTATTATTGTTCTTAAACAGTTCCATGCACCACCCCCAACAATATGTTGCTGTTTTGTTTGAGCTGCTGCTGCTGCCGATGATAGATTGATTGATTGATTGACTCCACCCACTTACGATAGAAACGGATTTGTAGCTGTTGCCTCCGGCTTGATCCACGGCATGTTGTTATTTTGCTGCAAGAATTCAAGGACAAAGATTAGTTGAAAACTTCACAAAAATGGTATATGCAGAATGGAGATAAAATAGAAAGCAAGTTTGGGACTACATGCAGTTGTTCTAGCATTTACAATTTTGGTTTAATATGTATAACAATAAATTAGTTTGTTAGTATCTGTGTGTGTTTTTTTTTAGATATGCTAACAGCTAAGAGTGTGTTGCATTAGGGAAACTAGGGAAAAGTTGTTACTGATACTAGTATATCAGAGCATGCACATTCGAAAAAAAACATTTTACCCATTTTGTATTGTACTGGCATTATTTTTTGCATATTTGTATATGTGTTTTATTTAAGCGTCCAAGCCTCCATTGTTGGCTACAATTAGAAAATATTATGGTCAACTGTGTTTTGGCTGATTAAGATTAAGCGCAGCTGCTTGTTAATATGAGTACGTATGAGTATTATGAGCAATTATTCAAATGTAGGGAATGAAACCGAAAAGTAAAACAAATTCAAATCTTAAATAAAATCAAACAGTTTCATTCCCTGTGAAGCAATTAATACCGAACAAATAGAAAAAATATCTTCAAACTAAGCAATTATTAAACACAAAATACAACTCAAGCAAAAGCAACAGCAACAACAAATCACAATTCTTGTTTTCTGGCAATACCAGCAAGAAGTTAACAATAACAACAACAATGGAAAACGACGAAGATCATCGATGGACAACTGCTAAACTCACTTCCAGTTTGCAGAAGTTGCAAGCACTGGTTGCACCGTTGTGATTGCCATAGTAACTGTTGATAGTTGAAGAAGCCAAGTTGCTATCGTAGGCTATTGGTGAAATGCTTATGCCTGGTGTCTCGGCCAGAGATTCGGATAAGGCACTACTGTAGCTTTGAGTGTAGCTGGAATAGCCAACAGGTGTGCTGTTATGACTACTATAAAGTCCAGCCGAAGGCGCCGTTGGACTCGGATAATATGAAGGCTGCTGCGACTGCTGTGGCGTCTCGTTTATTATGTCCATATTGCGAATGCTTTCAATGCCTGGACTAGTGTAGTTCCGATTGAATCCATAGCTAGAGCTATTGTTGTTGTCGCTGTTGTTGTTGTTGGCATAGACCTGCGTGCTTGGCTGTGGGTTGAAGGACACGGGTTTATTGAAAGCGCTCAACAGCTGAAAGTCATCGTTCAGCTTTAAGCTGGTCGGACGCATTGGCTGCAGCGGCTTTAACTATATATTTTAGGATTGGGTTTTGTTGGATTTGAGTGTTGCATGCAACAGTTGCTCAAAATGAAAGGCAAACGACAATAAATGCAAAGCAAATGTACGAGAAAAAAAAGGAAACAAAATGCATGTGAAACGACAAAAGGGGAAACGATAAGAATAAAGTAAAGAGTACCAATAAAAATTATTAGATTAATCAAAATTAAATGATTATTCGAATTAAAGACCTAAACGTACTTTGCCCAAGTTAAAAATACACCTTGCTGAAATCACACACCCGCCCACACACACGCAGGGCACCCACTCACCTGGGAGGCTGCACTGACGCCACCGCTAGCCGGCGCCCAAGGATCTTGGTTCATGTTGACGGGGAAAGGCGGCTGTTGTTTCAACTGATTGATGGACGGTACCTAATTCAAAATAAAATGGTTATCGGTTAAAATCGGTATAAATTTGCATATATCTAATCCTAAAAACTCACGGCTGGCTGTTGCTGCTGGAACAGATTCGTTTTCGGTGGCATCACATTGTCGGCAAACGGATTATACGCTGGTGCCAGACCCGACTGTGTCTGTGGCGTATTCGGCTTAATCAGATTATCCAGATTGACCAGCGCCGAGTTCTCGCCAAGAAACGCCAGCGGATCGCGGTACGGTTTCTTGGTTGTGGCGCCTGTTGATGGATGCATTGATATGCCATTGTTGCCATAGTTTGTTGAAAGCGGATCCATATCATCCAGCAGCGAAGCTGTGAAAATCAAAATCGTATTAACCAAAGTGTAACTCTTTGTTTGTTACATCAACTAACCATTGTTGTTGTTATTGGAGGCATTGGAATTGTTGTGATCGCCACTCCTATTACGATTGGTTATCAAATCAAACTCATCAAAGTCAGGCGAATGTTTCTGCAAATGGAAAAGATGCAAGAATAAGCAGACGTTTTCAGCATTATTAGCCTTTGTTTTAAGCTCACCTTGACGGCGCCGGTATGCATTGTCTTCCAGGGATCATCGAGCGCCCCTGTGCTTGCCTGTGTTGCTGCCCAAGGATCAGCGGGAGTTGTTGCTGGCGCTGCTGCTGACGTTTCAGAGAGCCAAGGATCGCCTGAGCTGCCATTGCTACCATTGCTGGCGCCATGTGGCGTGGGCGCTGCTGCAGCCAGACCAGCGCCTGCTGTTGATTTCGTTAGCCAGGGATCGACTGGTGCAGGAGCGGGCATTCGGCCATTTTGACTGGCATTGCCATTAGTTTGTAGCCAGACCTCGTTGGAGGAGCCCGACGCCACAGAAGGTGATTGTGTGCGCATGCCCCAGGCATCACCTTGAGTGCCCATAGGTGGCATTTGAGCTGGAGGAGCTGCACTTAGCGGCACACCGGTGCTCATGATGGTACGTGGCGCTGCTATGGGTTCCGACGGACGCCAGGGATGCACTGGCCACGGATCCGAGAGTTGACTACCCGAACGACCCGTCGGCGCTGCCCATGGATCAACAACACCGGCACCGCCTGCAGCGCCCAAAGGTGGGCTCGAAATGCTTGTAGCACCCAGCGATATATCCAGCAAGTCAAGCAAATGGCTTTGTTGCTCCTCTCTCTTGGGCGCCGCCGCTGCAGGCCGTCCACTTGGATCTCTGTACGAGGTGTTAGGACTATTTTTGAGTTGTAGAAATCCGAAATTAACTTTCACGCTACTCACTTAAAGTCCTGCTCACTCTGGCTGAGCGCTAATTGAAGACGCACATCGTCACTACGGCGCTTGGCCTCCTCCTGTTCGGCTTCCTCGCGCGACATGGCCATGGCCAGCTGGAGCTGCAGCTCCTCCTCGCCAGCGGTTTGGGGCCGCACCATTTCCAGCTCCGAGGCACTCTTTGGCGGCTCTTCTTGCCAGCCCGGCGGCATGTCGCGCTGTGATGGCCCGTCGATGTAGCCATCGCTGCCAAAGCCACTCGGATGCAGTGCAAAGCGCTCTTTGGCTTTTAAAGCCTTAACACGTTCATTTTTCAGCCGCTCATCATCCTTGAGCAGATTCACCAGCTGTTTGGCCTTCTCACGCACATGCGTGCCCTGATCCTTGCCCTCCTCAAAGTAGACAAACTCACGCAACGTTTGTATGGCAAAAATGTTCTCCTTGCATTGTTGCGCGACTTTCTCGGTGCCCGTTTTGATTAGATACTCGAGGAGAATCAGAGCTTTGTAGACGTGACGCCAATTCTTGCCATGATCGTTGAGCCGTTTCCATATCATTTGCATTATCTCCGAGAAGGCAACAACATTAAACGTTAGATCCGCTATTTCGGCCATTATTGTGGCCGATGGCCCCCATGGATCATTGGATGTAGCCTCGCGCACCTTAACCTATGGTCAGAAAAAGGTATTCGATGAGTATATACATATATGCTGATAGATAGTTTATATGTGCTTACCTGTGCATCTGAATAGTTGTGCGCGAGATTCTTGATGTTTCTGCGTAGTCCAGCTACATTGACCTGCATATCGTCTTTTTGTTTCCTCACTGTGTGGCAAGAAGTGTTACGAAAAGTGTTAGCATGGCTTAGACAAAGTTTAATCGATATGTCAACCGTTTTAGGTTTCCTATTTTGTTTAATATTTAAAATTAGACTTCTGTAAACTTGTCTGATCCACGTTTTAGGTACACAACATTCAGTTTAATTTAAAATTATATTTTTAGAAAAATTATCTGTTATTTGACATAATTTATATGAATTTTGTGTTGAAATGAATGTCACGTTACAATTATGGAATGAACACACATACACGAAAACAATATTAGAACCAAATATGTTGCTGCACAGGAGCGCATCCGATGTCCGTCAGTGTGATTATTTATATGAATTTGATCTTGATTTTATAACAGTATGTGTAAGTGTGTGTGTTTTTTTTTTGTTGTGTGTTTGTGTCTGTGTGTTGTGTTCGAAACTTAAAAACAAATGCGTGTTGATTTTGATTATTTATTTTCTTCTTAAAATTTTTAAATTCATTGAAATACTTGGATTAAAGCTGAATAATCTGTTTGAAAGGCAAATCTTTAAAAGCTCTTTTAAGTAAACTTCTTTTACTGATAATAATAAAAATACTTTAGTGATTATAATGAAGAATTGCTGATTTTTACATATTATTTTAATCTTTTCATTTCTATTTCATCATGTTGTCACATTTGTTTGCTTAAGCATTTAGATTGAACTTTTAGTAGCATCTCTACTTTTGCAACAAATAAGTGTTGAAGTGCTAATATTTTGGTAACAAACTATTAAAACAAGATTGAAAATTATGTATGTGAATGTATATTAACGACTGTTGCGTGCGTAGCCCTGGTAAAATGCCCACATATAAGTTATTTAGTGTAGTTTAACAAATGTTGAATACATATTATAGGCGGTGTATTTAGTAAATAATTATGCAAAGAAAACATTAAGACTTACTTTTCGTTTGTTTTTTGCGTTTGACTTATTACAAGTAGATGTGTTTTTCGCTATATATATATTTGTTTTGGTTTTTCTCTATATATATATGTATATATATGCTGTATATAGGTGATTTTTAAATTGCTTGAATTTTTGCGCAAGTTTCTTTAGCTTTTTTGTTAAAGTTTTTGTTTTTGGTTTTTTTGTTTTTGCTGTTTAAGTGCTCCAAAGCAAGCTAAGTATGAGATACAAGATAATACAGTCAAAATACATAGTATAAAAGTACATGTTTATATATATATTAAATAAATATACATATATAAAGATAAGTATTGTTCTTTCAGATATTTTTGTGGTGCATTTGAAAAGCACACAAAAAGAGATAAGTTATAAAAAATTAAGATGTATAGCAACGAGCGGAAAAAAATACTAGAAAACAAAACAAAACTTTGAAAGAAAAAATATATAATAATGACTTAAACAGTGGCCGTCATAGGTCCGAGTTCAAGCATCTTCGTTCACTCCAACATGCCTGAGATGGAGTGGTAGATCCCCTCGACCTTTGCCTCTAGAGACAGACTGAGAAATGGAAAGAGAGAACTGGTAATTCAATTTGCGTACAATGTATGCAATTTTCAAAAAACAAATCAATCGAGTCGGCTTGTAGATGCTCTTTGGGGAAACTCTGACTGATTAAACACCACGAAACTGCCAGATTATTTTGAAATTTATTAAAAACACGTCTATCAAATTCACGACCCTACTTAGATGCCCTTTATTATTGCACTGGCTGTTGCGAATTTTAAGAAGCCGCAAAAATGCATCGACAATATAAAACATGAGAAAAGGGAAACAGCTGAAAGTCGAAAAAAAAAATGAACGGAAGGTGTTTTGCGGAATAGGCAAAATTGCAACTAATCTGCGTTATGCATTATGTGAGGTGGTGGTTTGAGGCAACAACAGCGAGAAGAGAATACAATTATAGTTAATTGCTTTCTATCGACTTTTATTTAGTGGAAGGAAAAATCAAAGTCTATAACGTAATTGGATACTTTTTTTCTCTTTGTTTGCATTTAGATTTATAAACAATCAAAGCGAAAGTTGCTCAAAATAAACAGCTTGCCACAAATATGTCATGTAAACGAATACACACGAACATTCATGTAAACGAATACACACGAACATACACGAATTAACTCACAACGATGCCCACTTAAAGCTGATAAGTTATCAGAGAGCGTAAAAGTTTACTTTTTTAATGTCAGGTGAAGTCACATACACGCACACACAGAAATTAAAATTCTAGAACGAGTTGGAATCTGTAGTTGGCACTTAAGTGTGAAGAACGCACTTGACACATATTGAAAGCCGGCTTGAAAAAAAAAAAACCGTGAAGAACTCAAACTCGAAAAGCTCAAATTGAAACTAGTCGAACGGGTCTGTCTACATGTTCAGCTGTACATACATATGTATGTGCATAAATGATTGTGCCTGTGTGTATTAGTGAGTTTGTGAATGCGGCTGGATTCATTGACCGCTCTGTTGTAATAATAGGCAGTGCATGAAGATCAGTGAGTGTCGGAGAGAGAGATTGAGAGCTACATGAGAGCTTTTAATACGGGCCGGTGGTTAACGGTTTGTTTGTTTTGTTTTGTTTGCCCATTTACACACGCACGTACACACATTCTCTTTCTCTGCTCGCTGCAGAAGAAAAAGAAGAAACGAATAATTGAATTAAATGTCGCGCAAATAAACAACAACAAAATACAAAAAACAAACCAAGCAAATGAAGTCAAAGGAAATGGAATTGAGGGGGAGGTGTGTTGTTGTTTCTTCTTTGGCCTGAACTTGAGCAATTGAATGCCAGACACAAAACGGCAATGTGCTAGAAAGAGAAAAATAGAGAGAGAGAGAGAGAGAGAGCGCAGCGAATATGTGGGGTGGCGTTGGGCAACGGGCACTTTTCTTTGTTGTGACGCTTTATTTTTGCACTTGACTTTTGTGGCGATGGCGACGTTTTTATTGCCAAAAACTGTTTACTTGTATGTGTGGATAAGCTGAACGGCTTGTGTTTTACTTTGTTTCAACAGTGGGAGCCTTGAATTTAAAATGCAGGTTCAATGAACGTCATCGAAATTTAAAACAAACAGTTTGCACAGCGGGAGCTCACTGCAGCGGCGAGTGCTTTGGCCAGATCGAGATCACAAACGAGACTGAACGAGCAAGTGAGTGCGTGACGCGAATTGATACGAATGTGATTTAAATGGCGGCCATCAGCAACAACAATAACAACTTTTGCACATTAGAGAAAAATTGTATATCGCAGCTGATTTCTACTTTGTGTGCGTTGCTGTGTACTCTTTGTGTTGTTTGTGCATGTTTGCTTGCCTGCTTGCGTAGTTGTCTAATGTTATTTTGAACCCTTTTGTCGTTTATCGTTTAGCGCACTGTTGCGAATGTGCCGAATCGATAATGGGGGGCTAAAATGTCTAGTCGAAGGTCAGCTTTCGCTTAACACCATCACCCCACTGTGCAGAAATCTGATCGCTCTCTCACACTATTGCTTAGTCTCTCTTTCAATTCTAGCGTTGCATTTTTGTGCATTCAGCAGGCGGACAATTGTGGGGCGTTAGTTTTGCTGTTCGTGTGTGTGTGTGAGTGAGTAAGTTTGATAACGAATCAACATAATATGCGATTAGATTTCATATAAACTACGAATTGTATGTGTGTTGAATTTATTCGGTATGCACTGACTTTTGATAGAGGCATAGAGAGAAGTATTCGAGACATTCACTCGTTATTAGTCATTTCTAATGCGGCGAAGTGGGCAACATAAACCAGTTCTCATATGGGCCTGACTATGACTAAGCGCCAAGGCATTAAAGCGACGGCGACAAACGAACCGGCGAATAACATTTCGTAGCAACTGTTATCAATAAATGTGAAAAAACCTAATAAAACTACAACAATAAGGGTCGCAGTAAATTTAAAATTTAAGAAATCAAGAATAACAACTTCCGCTTTGTAAAAAGAGCAATTCAATAACGTACATACATACGTATAATATGTATATTAAATATGTACAATATGTTTTGCTTGTTTTGTTGTTGCATTCGCTGCCAAATGAATAAGCAAATGGAAACTATGTTTTTTGAAATTAGTAACAAAAATAAAGAAAACCTCAAAATAATAAATGAAGTTGCTGCCAAATGAACAGCAACAAATACGAAACGCAAATACACAGAAAGAAACTAAAGAAAAATGCTCGCCCCAAAACGCTGCCCACGTCCGCTTACCTGCTGCAATTTCTGACTCTTCTTCTTCTTCCACTGCCTTTGTGGTTTCAACTTCGCTTCTCTCCACAGACTGCGTTGCGCTGCTGCTGCAGTTAGTTAGTTCGTGTCTATATTTTTGTACAAATGTGTGTCTACATGTATAGCTCCAAAGAAACAACGACACCTACTCCTCCCAGCTAGGTTTTTTTTATATTTTACGACTTTCTTTTTGAATGCCCGATAGTCACAAGACGATGATGACAACAACGGCGACGTCAACAATACTTGCAGTCGATCACAATTACATTCACATATATATAAATATATATGTATGAAAAAACTGCACGCGTGGGCGATATTTACACCCTTTGCACAAAACACGAATAATAGCCAAATATATAATAAGAGCAGAGCAATGATTTTCTTGTTTTGCTATGGCTTTTGCGTTTGCTTTCTTTTTCTGCCGTTCTTCTTCTTTTTTTTTGTTCCGTCTCCTTTCGCTGGTGATGGTTGAACTAATACATCGATAGAATCAGCAAAAACAAATAGCTATCGATTACCACACTTTGACATAACTGTTGATAAATGTAAGTTATAAATTTGCATTTAAATGATAGCACGCTAGTTTTGCTAAGTGTTCCAAAGCGAATATAAATTTTGTATGTTTTTAATTACTTTAATTCAGTATCTTCAGCAACTTGACCGAATATATTGCACATCGCTATAGATTAACTTAACAGCAACACAGCATTTACATTGCGATAACATCGATAGTCTATGTAGCCCTGGTAAGTTAACAGTAATCGCTGTTAGATGAACAACTGAAACTGTTATTAAATTTAAAATTTCAAGTTAAATGTAATATTGACCTTTTATTTGAAGAATGAAATTGGTCGTTATTTTTTAATTGTTTTTTTATTTACGACTTTATTTAGAATACCATTTTCATTTTTTTTTTTATAATTACGCGCTACTAACTAAATTCATTTGTTAACCAACAGATAACAATATAATTTCATTTCTTTTTTTTCGTGTGTATGTGCGTTGCTACAATTGGTGTGAGAGTTTGTGAGTGTGTGTCTGTCTGTCTGTAAATGTGTGTGCTGTGAACGTTTTGTTTTTAATTATTATTATTAAATCGATGCGTTTGCTTTTTTTATTAGTTTTTTTTTGTAAATATTTTCGTGTGTTTTTTTTTTTGTTAAATGCTAAGTACCTACTTTAAAACTTTTCAACTTTATTAAATATATGTATGTATGTATATTCGCTGCTGTCAATCGATTAATTTGCGCCCCCACAAAAGCAATCAACTTAAAACTTAATCCTGTTCCTGCTCCTCATTTTGTTGGGTCCATCTTTTATCATCGTCGAACGCTCAACTCAGCTTAAAATCGAAATCATAATAACTAAATTAACTTAAACGCAAAAAAACATACAATCAAAAATTCGTTCGTAATGCTTAACTCGATGCATGCCACGCCCCCAAAAGAAAAGATCATCCAACAACGCCGCCTCATCCGCCGCCCATATCCATTCATTCAAACTTGGCCCAAACGCCCAGCCAGCGTCATTTACATTTAATTATAATTTGCCGAGCTCGATCTCTCTCTCTCTATCTCTTTCCTACTGCAATTGCTCACTCCTCCGGCGGCTCCTCGGGTATTTGCAGATTCTGTGCCGCCTGCTCCAAATCTCCGAGCAGCACTGAATTCGACTGCGAATCTGTGTCCATCTCGAGCAGATTCGATTTGCTCGATGGCGGCGTTGGCGCCAACACCACATTCGGTATATATTCAACTGTTTCGTATTCCGTTTTGGCCACCTCCTCTTCCAAAGGCGCTGGCAGCTGCTCCTGCTGCTCCTGATGCTCGTGATGCTCGTGACGCTGCTGATCTTCGCGCTGATGATGATGCTCCTCCAGTTGTTCTTTCGGCAGCAACTCACCAGTTGTGGCATTTAAATGTTCTCCTGCCGCCTCCACTGGCTCCTCATTGGGCACAGTTAGATTGGGTTCCTCAATGTCTAAGACAACGGGCAGCGTATCATTTGGTTGTGGTGTTGTTGTGCTTGTGGTGGTTGTCGTTGGCGCTGTGGTTGTTACCACTTCCACGGCAGCTGGAGTTGTCATTGGTTGATTCGTAGTCGTCGTCGTTGTTGTTGTCGTTTTTGTTGTTGTTGCAGCTGTCGTTGTTATTGGTGGCAAAGGTGTTGTTGTTGTTGGTGTCGTAGTTGATGTTGTTGCTGTGCTGCTATTCTTGTCCAGCTCCAGGGTCAAGTGCAACTGCAACACGGGTGGTGGCGGCGTGGTGGCAGCCAACAGTGACGGAGTTGCAGGTGGTACAGCCTCAGCAGTTATAATCAATGGGTTAATCAACGGTTGTCCAAGTGTCGCAATAATCGGTGGAAGAAGTTCGTCATTGTTCTTGATCAGAATCGGAGATGGCCCGAGCATCTTTACCAAGGGCTTAGCATCCTCAGGAAGGCCGAGCTTGAGTTTTTTCACCAGCGGCAGCGGAAGATCGATCTTGTAGAGCATCGGAAGTACCGTGCACACTTCCTGATCATTCTCGAAGCACTGCGAACGTCCTCGGATCCTTGTATCCTGAGCCGCCATCAAACGACACAGTTCATTCAAACGGTCATCACACATTATGGGATTATCTACAAGGGGATAAGATATAGATAATCGTTGATTAGGAGATATAACATGAAAAGTTTTGTGAAAGCTTAAGTGGTTTTTCATTAGAGAAAAACAAACTTGAATATGAAAGTCAAAATATAGTTGAAATGTGTGGCAAGTATGAAACATTATTTTTGGGATTCTATGATAGAAAGCTAAACTTAAAGTTGTCTTTTAGTGGATTATATTTTTTCTGATGCTCTAAATTGCTATAAATTCTTTTGTATTTTACATAAATTTGTTTCTTATTTTATTTTCTATATAACTGAATAAACCTATAGGATATCTTATCACTTACCATCTAGATGTATCTCCAGCTTGCCGGGCACATTGTGATTTTTGCAGCGTGTATTCGTAACTAGTTCGCTTGAAAGTGACGTTATTTGATTGTTAGTCAGATTCACCTGACATAACACGGGCAGACCATAAAAGTCTCGTTCCAGTTTGGTAATATTATTGTAGGCAACCTTTAAAATCTTCAGATTCGGCAGCATAGTCTACGATAATAAAATTTTATACATAAAAATATGTAATTTTGAGTGGATTTACTTTATCTTACCGTTTCTAGTTGCTTTAGTTCCACCAACTGATTGGCTGTCAAGTCGAGAATCTCCAAACGATTCATGCCAACTAGGTCTCCAGGCAGAAGGAATTCAATACGATTCTCCGGCAAACTGAGTATGCGCAGATTACTTAGGCCAGCCAAAGCTGAATCCAAGGTGATAATCTGATTGTGATCCAATCGCAGATCAATCAATGGCAACTCTGACATATGCTTATGATCCGGCAGCAGTCGCTGTATGCGATTATACGAGAGATCGAGTATCTTCAAAGAACGCAAGCCATGCAGCTCTTCCATGGAGAACTCCTCAATCTCGTTGAACGAGAAATTGCCAATCTTCAGCTTTGACATGGGATGCAGCGAGGAGTTCAACGTTCGAATATGATTACATGCCAGATTCAATGTCTCCATCTGGCGGCAAGTTTGGAATTCATCCTGCGCCAAGTATTCCAATTCATTGTTATTTGCAAAGAGCTCATTCAGATATTGGGCATTTCTCAGCACACTTTCAAACGATCTCAAGCGATTGAAGTGCAAATGAATCGTCTCCAGATCATACATACTAGCCATATTCGATGGCAATCTTTCCAATCGATTATTATGTGCCATAAGCAGACGCAATTTACTGTTATCCGGCAGCTCACCATCCAGATCAGTGATGTTATTTGCATTGATAAACAACGATTGGAGCTTGGTCAATTCGTGAAGTGAGCCATTTAACGATTCGATTTGGTTGCGACCCAAATGGAGTATCAGTAAACTTAGTGGAAACGCTCCTCTGTCCAGTCGTGTTATATTGTTGCTCGGCAATATGAGATTCGTTACCATTTGTATGCCCTTGAGATCTTCCTGTTGCACAGCTCGTATGTTGCAGCGCCCAATGTCCAGTGTCTGCAGCATCGGCATGTGATTCAAGACATGCTTCGGAATCTCATCGAGTTCGTTGTCGCCAACACTTAAGTAGGTGACATTCGATAACCCGCGAAATGGTAGCTCTGGCAGCGATCTAAATATAGCAACAATTTATAGAATATGAATATTAATAACAAGAACAAACTGAATATACGATTGCATTTCGAACAAAATGAATATTTAGAATGCATTAATCATTCATTAATAAAATAAACGTGTGTTAATATAAACGTGTGATATATTATTTAATATTTGAATTTAACTTTCTCAAAGTGATGTCTTTTATAGATTGTTCATACTTTAAAGATTGTTTCCTAATTTATCTAAAAATATGAAAAAAATAGATAAATTTGTGTAAAAGGGTAACAGTTGAACATTTTGTATTGCATACTTCTCGGCACTTCATTCACAATGACACTGATAGAATGTGGATTTTTATCGGATTTTTGTTCGTGAATATTTTTCTTAAAAAATAAACAAAGGCGGAAAAGCAAGTCTTTCTCCATGCCAATCAAAATACAAATTACTTAAATTTTTTATTTATTTTTTAATTGTAAAAGGTTTAAAGTACTTTTCATAATCGAAAGGAAATAAATAAATTGAGATACTAGACAAATATACTTCAACCATAACTTTGCTTCGCTTGTTCTTAGTGTAAAATTTCTATGAAAATAGGTAAACCGATCAGTTAATAATAACAACATTTAAAAAAAATTCTATTTCTGGCATCAAATACTTTAAAAGTCGATGACGCAGCTTATCATGTGTCATGTTTGGCCAGATCTATATTTATTGGTGTTTGTAACTATGTGGTATCTAGTATTACAATGTTTTTTTTATGTTGTTGTTGTTGTTTTTTTGTTTTTTTTTTGTATATCTTTATCGTTGGCTATTAAGTTGCTAGTCGCCGTCGGGGCGCCAAATGTTCGCATTATTCATGATGATGAGAACTGGGCCTGGCTGTTGCTATTGCTGTTGCTGCTGCTGTTGGCGTGCAAATTGCCCCGCTGGCATCATGTCCCAGTGGACATCCTTGGCGCCGTTATTGTCAGCAACCTCCAGCAGCAGCAGCAGAAGCAGCAGCACTGTCCGCAAACTGATTGGCAGTCTCAGCTATTTTTAGCCTGCGCCTGCGTCGAGACACTTGATCTTGATTGATTGCTGCTAGTGTCTCTTGTCAAGCATTGATTATGTAATGAGGAAAAGCGGAGTCAGACACACAGACAGCTAACTAGCTAGCTAGCAACCAAGCAAGCAACCAAGCTACCAAGTTTGCAAGGATGATAAACGACAGCAATAGATACCAAGAGTATATTGTATCTATAATATTGTGTGGACGCAGCGCGCTCGTTGAACTTGAGCACATATCGTACAAGATAAACGTATATAATAAATATACATGTATATACCTTTATATATGTATGTATATATATATGTGAAAACAATTCCTTAACGTCAGCCATATAATTGTCACACGACCTAAACTGGCCTCTTGATCATTGATTGAACGTAATAATAAAATTCAATTGGGTCTCTCTCCTTCTGTCTCTTTCTGCGCTCTTTTCACAAACTTTGCTGACCCCACAAGACAACAATAAAACAGAAACAATAATAAAAACAATAACAATATAACAACGGAACATTCCATTTCCAAGTAATCATTAGTCGGTGTAGGATTCTCTTGCTCTTTTTTCATTGAATTTTGTTTTTTTTTTCTTTTGCCCCAAAAATCAAAACAAAGTTTATTGTCAAAACTTTCTTGTTTTTAAAATTAAAACATTTATTTATTTTATAATATATATATACTTGTTTTTATTACTTGGGCATATGGAATATTCCATAAATAATAATAATAAGTTAATAAATTTTCAAGCCATTCTTCAACACTTTTCGCACATTTTCAGGGCTACACTCTTTGCACTATTCCTCAACTGCATAATCAGCAATTAAGTATAAGTTCAACCTATGAATTCTCTATACATAAAGACATTGTTGCATGGCGTAAAACCTTATCAGCCTGAGAATAACAAAACAAAACAAAAATAATCAATGCATTAAGGCGCCACATGCTACATTCATAGAGTTCTAAATACTCAGTACTCCCTGTTTACTGTTCCAATAATTCAGCATTTTGTTTAGTATAAAAAAAAAATATTTCAATAAAGTAAAAGTAAAAGCCGTAATTTTATTAATGCCGCATCGTGATCATTGAGTGATCGTAAAAATGATCATTAAATTCACAATATTAAACTTGGCGCCAGTCATAAACTTATGACGACCACAAATCGTTAAAACAGCTGCTCTTATCACAAATACTTAAGCTTACTATGTATATAAAATACAAACAAAAAAAAAAAAACATACGTTTAATTTGTATAGCTAAAAGCAAAGTGCCACAAATTTCGTATTTGAACTTATGAGTAAGAATTAAGTACCAAGGTACAAACCTAATTGCTCGACAAAGTTTTTGGCATCGAAATCCTACATTTGATCAAAAAAGATCACAATATGAATGGTATGGACAAACCGCTGTTTTAAAATCATTACTGAAGAAGCTTTAGAAGGTCTTCATATGGTTTATTGGATTTTGTTCTTAGTTAAAAATTTCAAGTATCTTCATATTTTATTTATCTTTAATCTGCATCTTTCCCAATTTCTAACAAAATTTTCCATCAGTTTTAATTTTCATATTGGCAAAATTTAAGATTTGAGATCTTAGTATAGCAAAGGTATTTAAATGTATTTTTTTACTTAAAAGTTCTAATAACTGAATTTTTGTACTTAAAAATGACAAATGTGAAACTTCTTACTTCGAACATATTTTGTTTGGTCATCATTGATCATAAGTTCGATTAAAACACAAATCCAAGCCTTGTTTACTTTTGTTGTCGGTTCTTGATCATATTACAAACACACACGAACACACACACACACAAACACACACACGCAATCTTATAAACAATCACTTGCAGTGAAGAATACGAGTATTTTTCCTGTCTGACTTTTGGTGTGGTGATGGCCTGGCCTGGCATGATTTGTTCAGAGAGCGCGATATTAAGGCAATAGGTCAATTATTATAAATTGACATCAATGTGAAAAAGTTTTTCACTGGGCAGCACGCGCTTGAGTAGCTGGAGCTACCCAGAATCGAATCGAACCGAATCGGCACTGCATATAGTATGTATGAATGCGAATAAGTACATATATGTATATAACACTGATTCGATTAAGTTTTAGTAATTAAATCATTTTCAATTTTACATAGTACAAATTGCAACTGACGGATGACGTTTGACAAATGATTCTGCCCACTGATTAGGCAGTGTCAGCGAATTGTATAACCGGCCACAATAAAAACAATTGACAAATTGTGATATTTCTTAAAGTCGCAGAAATGCGCCTATAAAATATTATTGTTTAAGTACTATTTATTGATTTTGCAGCTACTAATTAAGAGGCAAAAGTCAAATATCAATGAACTCCGCTTATGAAATCGACTTGAATATTATACACTGTCATTAAACATATATATTTATTTTATTTATATTTGCTATTAATATAATGCATGCCTGTATGTATGTTCGTATTAAAAAATTCATTCAGTGTCCGATGCAGAGAAAGAAAACGTGCTAGTCTCGCTCAGTTTCCAGGCATAATAATAATAATACCGACACCGAATCAAATATATTGCAATTATCAGTTTTGCATACGCATTAAGTATACGTTGTCGCATTTGTGTGTGGATTATTATTAACTACATACAGCATCCATACTCTATGTATTGGTAAGTAAGAGAGACATCTACTATATAGAAAATTGATAAGACGCTGTTGCTCTGTAGCTCTGTTCTATATGGCTATATTCAATTATCAATAAAACAAATGACACGAAAAAAACAACAAAAAAAGTTGAATTGAGACTTAAAAGTAAATGTTTGTGTTTGGTTGTCATCTAATCTGAGGAACTTGGAAACTCAAATGTCTTCGAGTGTGTCGCAATGACCAAAAGTAGTAAGTAGTAGTAGCTGTAATTTGTTTCAACTGCAATGGGGATCCCACTGCCAGCCAGGCATTTCCTAATTGAAAAATTAAATCATTTACTTCGGGCCCAGGTCATAATTAAAACCAAGAACCCAGAACCCAGAACTCAGGTCTCAATTGAGACCCAATTGAGTTGCAGTTGATAATGAGTGGCGGTGGCTTTGTTATTTGTTATTGTTTTTTTTTGTTTTAAGTATCCATGTACCAATCAACACGTGAAGCATATTTTACATGTTTTTCCCATCATAAGTACATTGTACTCAAATTTTTGTATATTTTGTTGTTGTTTTCTACATTACGTTCGTTTTTATTGGGTTTAAGGAACCTAAATTGATATGCCAGCGAGCGGAAAATTCTGTTCTACAGATATGAAGAAAGGCCCGGCCTTGAAAACAAACATTGCGACAGCGTAGCCAACACATAACGATTGCTGGAGCTGCCACCCGTTTCTTAAACGAACGATTAAGGATTTAGATAGAGTTAGGAACTCACCTCAGTCCATTCCATTGCATGCGTAGCTTGTACAGATTGAAGTTCATATCCCGAAATGATCTCATCTCCAGATCGTCCAGTTGAGAGTGCGTTATTTTCAAATCGATGCTTACGTCCGGATTGAGCTTATTGGCCAAACTGTCGACGACAGCATTGAAGGATTCCAGTTTTTCGCAGGAGAGCTCCACATGGTTGAACGCCTTGCCCGTTTCGCACGTGCACGGCGATATCTCCGGACGTACAGAACATTGCAGCGTTGCAATGTGAAACACCGCATACACGAGGGAAGTCATTGTTGTACCAGTAACGGTATTTTCTTAAATATCTTAAAGAACTTTAGCACCGGTCGAAACAAATGAAATTTTCCCTTGCGCGTTCGATTTCACAGGACAATTTATACTTGGAATAGGGACAGGCAATATTGCCAAATGTTTCGGAAAATGAGGGAAAACTCTCACTCTCTTTATCCTCTTCGATGTGTGTTTTTCTACTCCTTTTCGAACATATGTGCGGGAGTTTCCATAACTTAGGCGCGTTTGTGTGTGTAGTTGTACTCGGAATTCTTTAAAATTTCCAATCACTTTTTGGTTTTTTTTTTGTCAAACTGTAGGCGGCATCAAATTTCACTCAAAAACGCGCTTAACGCACACAACTAACACACTTATATGTACGTACATACATATGTATATACCGTTAAGAAGATTGTACAGATGTGAGTTTTTCGGTGAAGTAAATACAAAGTACCATATATGTACATATGTATGTATGTTTGTATTTACTAGCTGCACTCGCCTCGCGCTCGCTCAATCGTTTGGGTGACCTTTTGACACGCACATCTACATATGTCTATATATATTTGTTAATCTTTCTAAGAACAATACCAGCAGCAAAAAAAAAAAATGAAGAAAATATCACACACACATACACCGTATTATTGTTGATGTTGTTGTTGATTTGTTATTTATTTAATTCGTTTTTTTTTTTAATTTAATATATATTTATATTTATATTTTTTTTTTCGAAATAAAAAACCGCGCGTATTGAGCGAGATTATTGTGAGTGTGAGTTGATTTCTATATATTTGATTATTATTGTTGTTGTGGTATATTTGTTCACACAAATATATGTGTTTGTAAATATATATATATGTAGCGTTAGCACGATTTTTAGAACCGATGTGTACGTCTTTAGCCCAACACGGTTCGTTTGCGACTGTGAAAAATAATGAAAACGCCGAGGATCCGTATGCTGGGCTGCGTCGCCGGCAGCGTCGTTGCCGCCATCTGCTGCTGCTGCTGCTGCTGACGACAACTTCTCTGCTGCTGTCGCTGTCGCAGTTGCGCTTGCTGCTGCTATAGTCTTGTTGTTGTTGTTGTTGCTGTTGTTGTTGAATTAACTTTGAGCGCCTTTTTGAATGCAAAAGTTTTTTCTTTGTGCTGCTGTCGAACGTTTCGATTGCTGCTGTTGTTGCTACTTCTGTTGCTACCTATGTAATTGTCCAGCTACCAACACTCAATTACATGTGCTCCTTCTGCTGTGTGCGCGGCGCCAGGCGTCAATCTCAATCTCAATCTCAGCAATCTGGCAGCAAGTCGGCGCCGGCGACGTTGTCTCTTTTGTGTGTGTTTTAGACGAGCATGGCCCCCCCTTGAGCTGTTGCTGTCGATGGGTGTTGCAGCCATAGCACATGTGCATGTTGCTGTTGCTGTTGTTGTTACATTTGAGTTTCTTAGGAACCTAGGCAATGCTATCCATCGCAATGCATTGGTGCTCGTTTCTCGTATCTATGTATGGGGCATCATTATTATCATCATCGTGTTTACATCTTGTTCTCAACTTGTCTGTGTTTGGCTTCTACTCTTACGCACTCTGTTGATAAATTATCCTTAACACACACACACACACATGTAAGTGACTGCCACATGCGTTTTACAAATCAGTTTGTGTGTTTGTACATAATACATATATGTATATTTTTTCGATTCGACATGCATACAATTGTATCTTTATCTAAGCATCTTTGTGTAATGTTTTCAATTATTACGTTCCAACTGCACTCAGAAACCAAAAAAAAAAAACACAAACAAACAAACTACATATGCTATGCTTGAAGCATATTATCTGAATGAGCCGGCTTGTTATGATTTGCTGTTGTTGTTCTTGTCCATGATAATTGAGCGTAAAGATTCTTTACATTTGTTAGAGCACTTAAACACCCTGTGTTTTTGTATTTGAGATAGAGCTGTTGAAATTTTAAGGATTTCATGTTTGTGAATAATGTAAGACTTAAATGCGAAGAGTTTATTCTGACAATTAAGATTATGATCTTAAGTTATTGTGAAGAATATGATAGCCTTTTTTGCTTTTCCAATCGGGAATAATATTCCTCTAACTAGCTTAGGGAAAACTTAATTATTTCTAAAGAATTGTTTGCTGTTATATTTTCTTTATTAATTTACAGATTTTTTAATTTTAACCTGCAATCAAATCAAATATTTACAATAAGGTCGTGATCCTGTGTTTATCTTATATGAATAACAATCTTCATAGCTTAAAAGCTTGTCTTTAAGTCAAATATTATCAAATCATTAACTCATTCAAAACCGTTTTAAATGGCCTTCCTTGCCTTTATACTGACAATAGGGTATCTAAAGGGCGTTCGACATATATTTTTTTGTTTTTGAACGTATGCAAATATTGCTTTAACGGTAAATAATTTGCCATATGAACAAGATATCAATTAACGTTGACTATTGTGTTTATTTTATACTTAATTGCCGTTGCAATGGCAGCCAAAAAACTTTTGACTCACTGAAATAAATCAACAGTAATTACAACTTGAAGAAACTGAAAGAACTTGCTACTGTTTGCAACTCGGTGGCGCCACCTCAATGCAGTGCGCCAGGCGCCACATTAAATGGACAGGCAGCATCAACAGCAACAGCAACAGCAGCATGCAGCATGCACCATGCATCAAAGTCCGCAGCCTTAATTTATTTTGAAGTTCTGGCCGTTGCCATTGCTTGGGCACACAGTGCATACATAATTAACCAAAGCCCCCTTAAAAATGCCGTCTGTCGCCGCAAATTCCTCACAAATTCCGGCTGCAATACGCGTGCCAACGATGCCAGCCAGCCAGCCACCCTGCGCACCGCCCCCTTGCCACTACTCAGCATCCCGGCATCATCTTGTCCAATGATGCTGCAATTAATCATTGGCCTGCCGGCAAGTGGCAATTTTCTTATGGCTGCAAGTTTGTTTCACAATAAGGCTCAGCTTGATGACACACAGACATGTCAAGCGACTACAGAGTGATGGCAGGAGGGCAGGAGGAGGAAGGCTTAGAAAAGTTTGAACGGCTATTTTTAGTGGGACCGTTACACGCCTCCTTGTGACAAATCGAATGAATAGATATTTACTATCTACTAAATATAGAATCGATTAAACGAATTAAAAATAATACAACGATGGCGTAGATGGTCTATTTTAAGAGTTCAATCATTCCAAAGTGAACAAAAACCCGAATATAAATATATTATATGATTAATATTATTTACTCATATTTTTTTGACGCTAACTGTTGACATAAATTATATCAACATTTTTATGTGACAAATTTTGTTCCTTCTTCAAGAGAAGTTGCGCCGATTTGGCCCGACGCCGAAACATTATCATGTCATGTGAAAAACGCTGATTTTTGTTTTCTTAAATTTTGTTTGTTGTTATTGTAATAAATGAACGCATTCCTTGGTTAGCACCACTCGAGATATGATACTGCAAATTCCAGAGAATAGCGCCAGGAAATCATCATCATGTGCCAATCTTTCACGTCAATGGGCAACAAAACAAATATTTGGCTGGAATTTGGCTGTCGTCACGGCTTTGTCTGCCCACCGGCCACTGCGTCATTCGACTGGGGGACGCCATAGATCAATTTGGAACAAATTGCTATCAATGAATGGATCACAATCTATTCACAATTCAACATCAAAGATTAGGCACACTAATAGTTTATTTAACAATTTAATTTTGTTTGTGTTTATGAATTTTTTTTTTTATTTTTTTTTATTTGTAGCTGTTGTCCTAAAGTGTTTTTTCATTTTTTAAATTTCATTTTTCGTGCAGTTTTGCAATAATGTCGATATATATGTAGTTGTATTTATATATCAGCGGTAATTCATATAATTGGGAGTTGTATGTGTGTGTTTTTTTTTTTTTTTGTTTTTGCCGTCTGCAGACTTGTAGACGGTCAACTAATTCCTTATGCCTAAGTTAAATACAATATTTTTCATTAAAGTAAAATTTACAACAAGCACTAAGCACTAGTTCTAACCGCCCACTGCCACGCCTACTTCTGTTCAGTGAACTTGGCAATCTGTGGATATTTGCTGGGCTGGTAGTCAATGTCCTGCTTGATGCGGTCGCGAGCACTCATGCGAACTGCATCCGTATAGGATGCCTGAACGACAGCATCGCGAGCAATGGCATTTATAGCCACATCCGTATTAACAGGAGGATTGGAAGCGGTGCCGCTTAAGCCAGCTCTATGCATAGCACGCTGCACACCGCTGGCAATCAGACACTCCACATTTGTGGGTGGTTTCTCTGTCTGAATGATCTTGCGACGCTTGGCTGACATGCCCGATATGTAGGCATCGGAGTACGGTGGCTGTGGTCGGTTTTGCTATTAATTAAAATTTGTAGTTATTGATTTAAGAACCTATTTTTGTATAAAAAAGAATCCTTACCTCTGTTTGAGTCTGCAGATCACGTGTTATCACAGGCAGCCAGTCGTTGGGGAAGCTGCTGTGCCACGGTTCCGAGCCGGGTGTAACTGCTGGCAAAGCTTGTTCCATTTCGGTGACGCTGCTGCTGTTACTGCTGCTGGCCACCTCGGCCATTTCGATATCGTTATCCAGCGTTTGCTGCTCCGACTCCAACTCCAACTCCGGCTGTTGTTGTTCTTGCTGCAGCTGTGAATTAAAGGGAAGCGAGGTTCGCGCAACAAAAGGTTGCTATTACATATTTGCATTTATTGCAAAACTATCCAAATTTCTATCTCACTCTTTGTAACTTACATCGTCGTCTGTGGTTGCTTGTTCAGCATTGCGCAGCACCAGGAACTGTTGGGCATCAGCGGTGTCTGCGTGTGCCGGTATAGTTGGATCAATGTATATACACAAAAACTGCAGAGCCTCATTGCGAAAATCTATGGTTAAATGAACACAGGGTTAATAATATTTTAATAAGTTTCTTTCGAATGTACTTACTTGAGCGCAACGGGATGCAAAGAAGACGCATGAGTTGACGCCAAAAGAGCTCGGCATTGGCGCTGCCAAGGCACAGGATGAGCACACTATACAAACGCATGCGAAACTGTTCACAGATCATCTTTAGGCGATGCTCAAAGTGTACATGACAATGACCATTATCATTGCACAATGCGATGATGAGACGCAGGCTCCGGCGCAGCATATTGCACACCGAATCATGTGAATTGTATTCGGGTAGCTCGTATTGACGCAGATAAAGCAGACTATCGGCGAACCATTCCAGAGCACGATCAATGGCCGTGGGTATTGTCAGGGCATTAATCGGCCCACCCTCGAAGACTGTCTGATGCAGAAAGTTGCGCACCTGAGCACGCAAATTACGTGATGCTTGTGAACCCGATGGGTTTGCAGTCGTGCTGTTGCCCACAGTTACGGTTAGAGTTGCGCCAGTGCCATCGGCTGCGACTGCAGCATTTGTTGGTGCTGCACCATTGTTGAGTCCAACTACAGTTGCTGCTGTGGTGACGGCTTCAGCAGCAGCAGCAGCTGTGGCGGTAGCTGCGGCGTTGACAGCGCCAGTGCCACCTAAGCCTGTTTGCGCACGATGATTTCTCATATTAGTTACCAAATAATTGTGAAATCTAGGGTTTAAGTGCCTGCCAGATCTGTGCAGGGGCCGAGTTAGAGCACGGTTAACACCAACGGCGCCAACTGTTGCCATGGCCGGCAAATTGGCACCACTTCGATTCTCACGATTGAAGGCGGCACGTCGACCCAACAATGGACGCGATAGATTCGCGCCCATTTGGTTACGCATGCGATTTGCGATGACTATATGATGACACATATACATAGAATGCAAATTAGATGTCAGAGATGCAAACCGGCGCGAAACAAGACCTAAATCTAACATTATGCCTACGTAAGTGTGTGTGTGTGTGTGTGTGTGTGTGTTTGAGTGTTTACTGTTATTCGTTTTTCTTGGTAAAACTGTCTTAAACTGTTGTATTAAATCTTAAGACTTTAGAAATCGAAGTATTTAACCCCTTCCGGTTTACATCTCTGGTGGATTATGATGTTTGGATGATGATGGGCATGATTAAAAAACAAAACTAACATATTCCATGTGGCGCACAGACATTCCAATGAATTTACAGCTGTTGGTCACCTACAAATTATATATATGTATATATTAAAACTTACCAATAGCATAGTTCGATGCATTCGAAGCTCCACGGCGATTGTTGTTACCACTGGCATTGGCTGCGCCGCTGCTGCTGCTAATATTGTTGTTGTTGCTGTTGTTATTGTTATTGGTTTGAGCTGTTGCTGTTGGCTGCTGTGGATGTTGTTGTTGTTGCTGTTGTTGAACAATCTGCGGCTCAACTTCACGAATATGATGACTGTTGCAAGGCAAGAAACGATCGAATGCGGTGTGTGTGGGTGCAATACGTCCAGCCCAATTGTTATTGTTGCCAATTTGGATTTGTGGCCGCGATGTGGAACGTGTCTGTGTTGCTGTTGTGGGCAAAGTATTTGCCCGTTGATCTCCGCTGCGAGTGCCACTTGAAGTTGATGCGGCAACAGCATTCAGAACTGTAGCTGTTGGTGGCGCTGCTGTTGCACTAGTTGTTGACTCGCTTGCAGCACCAGCACCAGCAGCAGCAGCTGTAGCAGTTCCAGTTCCCGTGTTGCCTGCCGCTTGTGGATGCAATGCAGCGGTAATAACATGCACCGGCAAATTAATCACATTGGGCATATTGAACTCCAAACGCAAATCCGCATCGTTTGTTGCACTATTGGCCACTGCCTGAATGAGTCGAGCGATGCGCATATAAGGATCTATAAAGAATAAATTATTATTATAATGTTTGGTAATTAAAAACATTTCAAATTCAACAAAGTTAATTCAACGAAAAACAATTTTTTTTGTTATTTAGGTTAAGAAATTGCAGTTAGAAAGCCTCTCGATTAGGAACATATTAACTCAAGCATTTAGCGAAGTTTTTTGGGAAAAGAGAAACCTACTGGGCGGTGGTAATGGCACTGGCACATAGACGCGAAACCTGGGCCGTGGTGCCTCTTCGCCCGTATCTACTGTTTGCTCCATTTGCTCATCTAGAAAATCAAAGTTATGGATTGGGATTCTACAAAATCTATTTACGATCTACAATCGAAATAGATTTTGATTGTAAATACTTACTGGGCGGTTGTTGTTGTCCTTGTTGTCCTTGTGGTTGTTGTTGTCCATGCTGTTGTTGTTGCTCTTGTGGCTGGGACTGAGTGCTAGGTGCACTTGGTGGCGCCACCATAGGCTCATCAATGGGATCCTCAACGTTCTCGGCACGATGCTGGCCTAGACCGGCAACAAGAGCAGCTGCAGCATCGGCCAGCATGCGTTCGTCACCTTCAACTTCTTCCAATAGTTCATCATGCGTTCTGTTTGTCGCCTGTTCACTCGGCGGTGTTCCAACTGGAGTTGATTCAAAACCCATAAGTGGAATAGCAGTGGCATTAAAAGTTGATGGTGCTTCTGCCGGATGGCTTGGCGCTTGTGTACGCTGTGTTCCAACTGGAGCTGGTGCTGGACCTGAAGCAGCCAATTCTCTCAACCAGTTTTCCCTTTGGGATGCAATCGATTCTATAAGCTGATCGACATTGAACAAACTTGCCACCTGTTCAGCCTGTGATGGTGCTGCGGCGGCAGCAACGTTGGGAACGGCGGGTTCAGCAGCTGCACTTGTAACTGCAGCATTTGCCGGAGCAGGAGTTGCACGCACCAATCCCGGAAGTTGTGGCAGGAGATCAGTAAACGGCGTTGCAACAATATTCGGAGTAAATATGTTGTTGGAACGAATGTAGCCACTTTGCTCCACAAGAATGGGACGGCAGGTAAGGACACGCGGTCCCGGCTGCGACAGATCCAGCATCAAATCCGAGATGGCATGCTGGGCATGCGAGAGATAATGCAAAGCCTCCGAGACGCGATCAAAGGTTCGTTGGGCATTTTCGCGTCCAACGTTGTCTTGTTCCCCAAATTCCGGATCTTGCTGCAATATCTCGTGGTAGCGATCGAGAAATGGTGCCAGACGCGCCTCAACCGTACGATAACGCTGAATAACAGATGCCAGCACCTGGGGACGTGTGCGGCGACGTGAATCAACGCCAGTTACATTCAAATTCGATGCATCCTCTACTGCACCGCCAGCTGCTGGTGTTGCTGCTGATGCTGCTGCTGCTGCACTACCCGTTGCACCACCCGTTTCTGCTCCTGCACCTCCAGTATCCTCACTTGACTCTGGCGAAGCAGAACGCTCATCATCATCAGTCACAATCACATCCTCAATAATGACAGCAGCAGCTGTGGTTTCCTCACTCGACTCACTGCTGCGAGGAGTGCCAGCGGCGGCTCCACCCTCAGCGCTGCTTGCCTCATTGCCGACGTCACGTGACTGCTGCGGCTGCTGACTGTTCTCGGCGCCGCCCTCGTTGGTATACACCGTTGGCAGCTGTACGACTGTATAGTTGCGACCGGGCGAGTTACGGGAGAGAGCCGCACTTACTGCATCCTGGACCATGCCAATAATGTTATTGTTGCGCGGCATATCCGTTGAGACGCCCACCTCGACAACTGTCGATTCCATGGTCCAATGTCCACGCTGCAGAATATCCAATGGTTGATTATTCAAACCGATCTGTGGATTCTCCAGATAGGCGGCAATATTATTTGCACAATCGATCATGTGCTGTGCCACGGTTATGCGATTAATGCAGAAAGACGATGAGTTCGGAAAACGATTGGGCGGTGTGCGAGTCTGCAAAAAAAACAATAAACGCAAATATCAATTAGATTACGCGCTAATCTGTTGATTATCTAAAACTTACGCCCGCTGCAGTTAAGTTGCCATTATTAACTGGTATGGCCATGGTGCCAACCAGCATGCCATCGAGTGCACGGAAGTAGGGGGAATTGCGCATGTTGCGAGGCGTTGGGCGTCCGGGCAAATTGCGAAAGTTGCGCATCGGTTCATCGTTGTTTGTTGCGTTGGCGCCTCGTTGCGAAAAGGGCGGTCGCTCGGCGACATGCAGCACCTTGCCATCGACATCTGTGTGTGTGTATGTGTTTGGAAATTAATACCAGCTGGTTGTATGAATGTTTGTTTGTATATAGATATGTAAGTGTGTGACTCACCGTATTCTTTAACTTGCTTATCATCGGCCAAGACACGTCCCTGATAGATAATGCGCTGATTTTCGGCAGCAATGTTCGTTTTGACGGCTATTTGATCCTTGAACTGACGTATGGTTTGCTGCAAAGTTGAAAAGAAATGCGTTTTAATAGAACAATCTGGACACACAACCTCAAAATATAAGAAAATAAAAAAGCCAACTAGGAAAATACATATTCCCACACAAATGCACGCGCTCATACAAACGCACACACACACACAATAAAAAACACACACTTACCTCATTGTCGATGCTAAAGTCGTGTGTGCGCGCATCTAAAGTTTTCACCTTTAGATTAATTAACATTTTCTCGGTCGTCTGTATCGCTATTTAACCGTCTTGTCAATTATTGCGTTATGCTAGTATATTAGTTTTTTGCTCCGCAAAAATGTCTTGACAGACAACAACTGGCCGGGGATAAAGGGGATGAAAATCGGTGTCGATGTCGGAATATCGTTGAGTCGTTTTCGTTTTTTGCTTTTTTTGCCAATCGAATCGAGCTCGCATTCGCCCTTCTTGCTCTCCCACACACACACACACAGAATCACTTTTTCCACGCTGTGTTTTTCAGTCCGGCGTAGCTTATTACTTTTTATTCACTTTATATATTTCTAGCGATTACGATTCGTTGAAGCTGCTACGCTACCTCAACACCAAATGACACCTTTTTGTCAGCAATCAATTTGTAATTTAGTTTCGGTAAATTTAGACAAACAGTTTCACAAAAATAGCTGTCGTCTGTGACAGAGAATTCTCGACTTGATAGTTGTTACAACCAGTGTTACCAGATGTAACATATGATAGAATCTAGGAATATATAAGGCTTAAAAAAAGGTATTCACCAAAGAATTTAGTTACTCGGTTGACTCATACAACAATAATCTTTATTTTGATGATCCTATGTAATATTTGAAAATTTTTAAAGCTTTTCTATTTGCAAACATGATAGATCTAGCTGGAAATAAGCTAATCTGGCAGCACTAGCTACAAAATATACTGTGTTTCGTATTTTAATTCGGTCACATTGGGCAAGCGTTGCAATGTCTATCGATATATTGCTGACTTATGAGTTTTTTACAACAGTCTGGCAAGATGTGTTGGCCACCCTGTCGTGGCACAATGTGGCGCCACTTTTAAAAAACTTAATACATAGTTGTTTTTTTTTGCTCAATGCCGCATGTGCACAACAATTGTTGTTCATAAAAAAACACTTGACGTACATGCCACATGCACTAACCCCACCTGCAAGCAACGGTAAACTCTTCAACCTTTGAGCTGCTTCCTGTGGGAATTTTCGGGCGATGCACAAAATAAAAAGAAAAACGACGACGTATGAATAATATGGAAAGCCGCCGCCGAAGCCGCCGCAGCTAAGGTGTAGAGGAACTTTTCGCTTTGAATATTTAAGTGGCAAGGCAAGTAGATTTAAGCAAAGGGGCAAAGAAAAAAGGCAAGCGCCAGCTAACACAATTTTTCTTATACCCAAAGAAATGTGCGGAAATGTGATTTAATGTCGGCGATTGTGGTGAGTCCTCTGCGGCTTACAAAATGACTGCCAAACAATTTTGTTGTGGCTTTTAAAGTGAAATAGGATTGTTTATAAAATGCATGAATAACATGAGATATTCAAACGGAAGGGTAAATGCAGAAATACTTTATTTAAAAACTTATTTTTTAGTTTAAGAATTTTTTGTTTTTAAATAATAAATTTTAACAATAATAATAATTACACATTTTCTTAACGCTTTCAATTGACCAAGTGTTGGGCTCGCAATTTACAAATTGCTTTTAAATGGGCTGTACAAAAAGTTTTAATGAGTTTTCGACACTTCACGCGCCCTCACCGTGCCTATTCACCCACCCATTCACGCCCCACACCCCCCTTACACTCAACAACTGTTTATGCATTTTCATTTTCATTATCATTTTTTGTTGTTCCTCTTTTTTATTGCTTTGTATTATGATTTTTCCAGAGAACACAAAAAAAAGAAGAAACTTTGTCCTGCCCCTGTTGCAAGTGGCGTCAATAGGGGGCGTTAAAAAAGTGGGTGTGTCGCTTTCGCTGACATTTCAATAAGAACTTACAACAATAATAATTGCTGGGTAGCTAAATTTTTCGGAGAAGGGGGCGTGGGAGTAGCGACTTAATGAAATTATATCAATTTGGGGCAGATCAGCCCAAAACTCACCCCAAAATATTATTATTGTTATTATTGTTGTTGTTGTTGTTGTCGTGCATCTGGCAGCTGGCAAATGACTTTTACTTTTGTTATTGTGAATGTTTATTTGGTTGTGTTTTTTCTTTTTTTTTGTTAATTTGAATTTTTGCTACGCATTGAAATGTTAGTTGTAACAATTTTCTTAAGCTTAAGTTTTCCATTCCGTTTTTCACGTGACGAAAAAAGAAGAAGTAGAAGCAGAACTTGAAGCACAAATAGAAATACAAGTGGCAAGAGCCAAAGTCTCACGTCAAATTAAATCAAGCTATAATATAAAGAAAATTGAAGCCAAGTCTCCTTTGTGCCATAAACCAGGACCAAACCAAGGAGCATAGAAAGGAAGTTGGTGGGGGTGGGGGTTGTTGGGTGTGAGTATGGGAATAAGACTGACGCTGGGGTTGCTTGCAGGCGTTTGCTTGCTTGCTTGATGGCCAAGACAAAGTGGGCAGCTAGCTGATTGGCAATATAACACCCAGAAACCCGCAAGCGATCAAATTTGGCATTAACCCTTATGGCAAAAAAAAACTAAGTTGTGTTTATATATCAAATTTTTGATATATTGTATACATATGTATGAAGTTTGAATTCACAGATCGGAAGTATAATGTTTCTTTAATTTTTCTTAGTTCTCGTTATGAAAAAAAAAATTTCTTTGTTTTTATATGAATTACCAGCATAGGGGCTAATGCTAACACCGCTTGTAAGTCAAAAGTGTATGTTAGTGTGCACTTGAAAATACACGTATATGTGTGTGAGCATATGTGCTTCTGTATGTGTATGGTGTCTTGGTTGAATGGGCTAGGTCATACTTGTAATTGCTAGTATATAATTTCCTATACTTGAACCTGAACGAGAACCAAACTGCACAAATTTATAGTCAACACTTAATCTAAGCTGTCAATGTGAATGCAACAGCAACAACACCTACATCAACAACAACAACAAAAGCTGAAAACTATCGTAATTGGCTGCACACAAAACGGCACAACGTTAAAAATTGCACAGCCGTTACGTGTATTGCAAGCATTACGTTACGAAATGACCCAACACAAACTCACACATACGCAGTGTATGTATGTGAACAGAGAAGTCGTAAAGTTTTAGTTACATTTAGAGTTCTCACAATTTCGTTTTGGTCTTCGTCTTTGACTTTTAATTTATGTTTCAATTCCAATTAGCAGACGAGGCGCATGGAGCTTTTATGCGAGTGCCGTTAATTGACTTTCGGCCTGGCGCTGGCGCGTCATTTGTAATTGTATACGCAAGGAAACTGGGAAGGACAGAGACAGAGCGACAGAGAGAGAGCGCTCAAAAAAGTATGCGAACGTCTGGTTTTCATAAGAGCGAGTGGGCAAGCCGAAGGTTAAGTAAGTGGAACGATTATTAGCCAATGGCCAATGCAGCTAATTGAAGTTCAAATTGTGCCCGGCGTTGTTGTAAGGCGCTTAGCAAAAGGAAACCGTTGAAATGTAACAGCTCGTAACACATGAGACTGGCAAGGCGAAAACAAAAAAAAAATTAAGAAGAAGTCATGTTAAAAGCGCAGACGAAGACGAATTCACAGTAAATTCACTTAAGTGACATAAAAGCAACTAAAGCCAATTTAACGGTCAATACAAAAGGACAAAAACACACACACACACACACACAAACAAAGAGTAAAGCACCCACACAATCGCAATCACATGACGATTGTAAGGCAAACGGAAATAAAATCAAGCATAAATGCAATAATACAATTTATGTGCCAAATTTCATAAGAACCATAATGGACTTACACACACACACACACACACTTACATGGACACATGCACACAAATCAAGCAAAAGTCATCAACAAACAAAGGTGACTGCCATATAGTACTCTATACTCTCTCTCTCTCTCTCTCTCCATGCCTGAAAGTTGGACGTAATCGTAATCACATTTGTGTTGCCGAAAATCCTGAATGTTGATGCTATTTATGTGTCATTTTCATTGCGCAAAACTTTTGCAGACGGTCAACGACAACAACAATGTACTGAACTTCCTACTTGAAAATGTCCATTTCCCTCTCTCTGCATTTCACTCTGGTGTTCTTTGTGTTCGGCACGCTGCTAGTTAACAACATTTGCTTTACGTTTGCCAATTGCATTATAACTCAATTGTAGCTGAGCGATTTTTATGGAATGAATAAAAGTATCGAATCGACTCCTTCACACAATAAAACCTTTGCTTCAAGTGTGGCAAGTAAAGTGCTACAAAAGTTACCCTAAACAATTTTGTTTAACAATGTCAAAGGTAAGTATGGTGCTGCACTTAGAAAAACCAGGTATATTCTTGAGTCAAAATTGTTTTCATTAAAGTCACATTATTATCGCTACTTTTTATCAGTGAATAAAGTTGAATATTAAAACGAAAACCTTTTAAAATGAAATGTAATTAAAAGCATTCAAATATTTAAAACACGATCTTGAACTTTTAAGCTTAAAGTGCTGTAGATGATTTAGCATAGAATTGAATTTCTTGTTTCTATTATTTTCTGTTTAAGTATTACTTATATGCATTGATATCATTGTTGCTCCACATTTGAACTCAAAGCTGTCGAGATGCATTAACAATTTGGCATCCTTAATGCATCTCCGATGGCCCATAAATTGTGTGCCTGGTCTGGTTATATTTTGGGCATATCTCTAGCATTCATACAAACAAAAAGCTAACCATAACGCTTGAGGGCACTTCAGCGGCATACCAGCAACGTAATGTGGATTATAGTTGTAAGTGCGCCGACCTCACATAACAACAATTGTTTTTATTTTTGTTATTTTTTTCGTTATGTAATGATATGTTCAAAGCTGATACGGTGATACGCCTTCCAATTGCTGTCATTGTAAATTGATTTGACACGATCTCGAGATAGAAATGGATTTATGAGAGCAATGCGAAATTGGGCCAACTTATATGAGTAATTGGCTGTATCTACTTATAAGACTTGACTGCTGTGCCAAATAGTTAACAGTTAATCAACTTCATTCACAGCTACAACATGGCATACAAATTTCTGAGTCTTGCGACAATCCTGCTGCTGCTGCTGTCGCCTGCCTGGGCTGGCCTTAGCTATCTGGGTGATGAGCATGCCGTTGCGCACACTCATCAGAATGTGGTCAGGAACTACGATGGCACCGTCTCTCATTATTCCAAGTCGGTGTCGACGCCCTACTCCCAGGTTCATAAGCAGGACACACGCATCAGCAACAATGTTTATCAACCAGCCAAGACGGTGACCTATGCCGCTCCAGCTCCAGTTTCCACTGTCTACACACCACACCAGCAAATCTACTCACCACACCATCAGGTCTATACACCACAACAGCAACTCTTCACCCAGGCAGCGCCAGATGCTCATGTTGCTTCTGCGTATCAGCAACAGCAACATCAGCAGCAATATCAGCAGCAACAACACATTCAAACTGCTTCAGCTACCTATGCCAGCCATCAGCCCACTGTGGTTCACTATTCACCCGCTGAGACCGTTTCCCACATGAGCTTCGATGGTTTCGGTACTCATTATGGCTTCTAGGTTGAATAAGTTTTCTTGAATCTATCAACTATTTTTAAGAGTTTGCATTAAAAACCTTTTTTAGATGAATTAATTTTTGGTTTATTATGTTTTCCGAATCAAAATTCTCTTTAAAAAAGTTTTTAAAATAAAAAGGTAATTAATATCACAGGCGAATATGATTTTATAAACAGAAAAAGGAAGAAACATTTTTTTTTAAACAGAGATTTTTTACTTTATACTTTTGTAAAGTTGACTTTAGGAACTTTTCTCGTTTCCGAGGAAATTTTGGCACAACTTCAGCAGACCTTTAAAATTTAACATTTTATTAAGTATTAAAAAACACCTCAGCCTGGATGGGGTCCTTTACTAATACATAAGTATATAGCTTATAATAATTGAATGTTGAATTTGTTTTCTGTTTAATATTTCTTTATCAGCAGGCATGCAGTGCACTCCAATTTGGCTCACGTCTTCACGTTGGTGGATAAACAAATCATAAAAATCCACACAAAAGTGCACTACAAATAGCCTCAAGTAGGACATTAGCTTGCTGTTGTGTTAATGCTGACGAAGGCACTGCCACCTACCTCCCCTCGCCCAACAACCATAACACCACTCTTTACAGCTCGTTGTTGGGTTACGTGATTTGTGCAGCGCAAACTTAAAAATCGGACATGAAAACTACGTGACTCGCATTGCAAAGTGCCCAAAGGTCCCAAAGAGAGAAAGAGAGAGAGTGAGTCGAAGCAGCAGGAAGCCAAAGGACACAGCATCAACAGTCAACTAATCGGATTGCTTACAATCTTTTCCTTTTTTTTGTCACAAGTTCTTTTTCGCTATAAATTATGCACATTGACAATCGCAATTGGCAAACGCAGCCTGAGCACTAAGGGTCATAATCTATAAATTGAAATCACATTTTTGCTAGCTCATTAATTTTGCAAGTAGGAAAATGAACAAGCTAAAATAAAGGTGATTCAAAAGTCAATTTCGATTTAAACTCAATGCTCATCAGTAGGGCTAGTGGCATAAATGATAGATAGCTCCATTTAGATGGCAATCAGTTGAGTTGCCGGCAAAAAAGAGGAACTGAAAAAATGCCTTCGAGCTAATACGCAAAAATGGCCAAATAAATTTTCGTTAAAAGAATTTGCTTGGCAAATTGAAAAAAGTCGGTAGGAACAATTTGCGGCAAACGCTAAACGAAACAAAATGTGGCCATAAACAGCTCTTAAATGCAACAGTCAGCTGCTTCTGGGCTTGGTTGGTCCTTGTTGCCATGCCTCGCCTCGTCCCGCCTTGCCACTTGACTGCAAAAAGGCGCAATGATAAAATATTTGCCCCGCCAAGCCAAGTAAAAAGTTGCCTGCATGCAAAAAAAAAAAAAAAATAAAGTGAAGAAAGGCCCAAGTGTTGTTGTTGTTGTTGGCTATTTTGTTTTGCTGTTGCGGCCAGAGTTGAGTGGCAATGGCAACAGCCTTGCACTCGTCCTTTACTCCTTCCTTCCCCCCTAAAAACTAGCCGTCAAAAGAAAGTTGGAAAAAATAAATATGCAAACTGCCCAGTAAGACGTATTTATCAACATAATTACATTCATTTTTAATGGCTTTTTAAACCGCAAAATGGCAAAGCCGTTAAATGAGATAAAAGTAGAACATAAAACTAGAGGTTATATATATATATATATACAGTAGCTTTGTTTTTGTGGATTATGATACTGTTATTTTTAAGCAACCGTTGAGCTGTGCAAGTTTAGAGGAATGTTTGTAAAAAATGCAAACTTAACTCAATTAGCCGATTCAGTGAATTTCACTTGTTCTTACAGCCTGGAACTTAAGGAGTTTCCAAATAAAACAAACAAATTTTTGAATTTAACATTTACTTTAACAAATCAAAAGTTAAAATTTAAAGCAAACATGCATAAATTCAATATCAAAATAAATTTTGTTTAAGTATTTTTCTTGGTTTGTGAACCAAAAACTAATAACAATAAATACAATCAGCTGATTATGTGAAATTCAAAAAACATATCGGATGATGGCTCAAAATAAGGTTGAACGTAATTTCCGGAAACCCATGGCTTCCGAACCTTTGAATGACTTGCAATCGATCTTTCTGGATATGTTCTTTGAGCATTGAAGTTGTGCGTGCTTGAGGATCGTGGAAGGGTGGGCCATCTGCACATTTACAGCAGTGTAGGAGAAAAGGAACAGCTTACCTTGACGGGTATTTCCCGTCTTCCTTCTATGGTTGTCTGTTCAAATTCGTTCCAACCTGATCCACACTGTCTATTTCTATACTTTTTTCTCTCTCTCTCTCTACCTATTTGTCTCTCTTTTGAAAAAATGGTATGAGAATTTTTGAGTTAGTAAACTTTAAATGCTGATAGCACAATGTTGATAAGTGCAATTTTTCTTTCCTTTCTTTCCTTAGTTAAACTTTAAGTTGAGACCACGCTGTAAATCGAGTTAAATTGCTGTTGTGTTGCATTCGCTGCATTCGAATTCGTTTCATTTATATTAATTTCAGAACGTTTTGCGCCTTAACCGAAATATCAGTTATCCCACATTTTAAAATATATATACATGTATATATGTATATTTAAATCCGCTACACGCGCACACAGACAAAACTGATGGGGGTGGGCGTTGGTGGTTGGGAAGGGTGTTGCGTTTGTGAACTATTGGGTTGCAACTGGGATCACGTGGCTGCATCGACACACACACACAAATTGGATGCACTGGAAGGCTGGCTGGCTGGTTTGCCATGGTTATCAACGTGACTTGGATGCATCTTCTCCTTCCTTAAATGAAGAAACTCTATGGGCGGTCTGGGATCTGTCTGTGCTATCTCTCACTGGGATTGTCTGATACATTTCGCATGGTGCAATTAACGCTACAAATTGCATTTTTAATATGCAGAAATTAATGTGGAAAATCTTTATATAAATGTATACATATATATAGTACATCGGCTCACAGCATTTTATTTATAACAGTCATTGTGCAAATTGAAAACGCACATTTGTGTGGCACAATTAAAAATGCGTTTAAATAAAATACATATGTATGTACGAAGTTTTTTTAACGTATCTGAAGTTGTATTTGGCGCTGACCCTTTGGGCGTTTAAAATAATATCACAAAATGCCATTATAAAGTCAAAGTTGGTGCGACCCCATCGCGCGCTCAGGAAGCAACTGTTAATTAGTTTTTTTGAGAGGGCTGCCCTCGGACTTGAATGCCTTTGCTTTGGCAGCTATTTATCCAGACCCAGAACTCCAGTTATCACGACGAGCACTGCAAATGTTTTAATTTCCGCACCAGTGTCTCTAACGGAAATTACCTCAAAAAAAAAAAAGAAATAATAAAAACATTTGAGCGAGATGACTCAATTCTGGTCATTCCTCGTCACTCGTAACTGAATGTTAAAACAATTAACATACTCATTTGTTTTCAATACAATTTCATTTAGAGCGCTTTATATTTTATACTGAAACAACTCAGTCAGTGCTAATCGCTGAGTTAGCTCACAAGTGCTCGAGAGAGAGAGAGAGAGAGAGAGAGAGAGAGAACTGCAATAGTGATAAGATTATAGCACCTACAGTCAATATAAAGGCAGTAGATTTAGGTTTAGCTGTAGCTACTTCAGAGTGCAAAATGCTTTTGATCGCAATAGTTGTGTTTCTTTTAACGGCGGCTTTTCTCAGTCATCGCAGCCAGCGGAGGCGTCGGGAGGCAGTTGCCAATCTGCCGGGTCCCTACTGTCCGCCCTTGATTGGTGCATTGCAACGCATGATAAAGATTAATCCAAAAAGTAGGTACTATTACAAGCAGTGGCAGTCTTTGAAACCATTTCTCGTATATCAATTAAAAGCCAAATTTAATTTAATAATTATGAAAGAGCAGTTAGTTTTTCGCAAGGTAATGCGATACTTGAAACATATTTTTTATAATTATATTACAGTATTAAAACTGTTTTAAATAAGTTATTCAGTGAATTTAGTCATACATTTAGGATATTTTTGCATGCTTTATACGTTAAATACTTTTTATTAATGAAGCCTAATCGAAATCCAATAGATTGTGAGTGCTATTATTATAATTGTGTTATCTTGTTTCGATTGTTGCTTTGCATGCTAATAAAAACTTGTTTGTAAACAGTTGCAGCACTCGCGAGTTGAGCTTTGGATTAAAATTGCTATCGTTATCGCTAACGTTTTATTATTCCAATAGACGTTATCAGCAACATTTATAGTATTCTTGGACCCCCACAGATTTTCTTCAAGAGAGCAAAACAATGAGCGAAAAGCTGGGACACTTGCAGCGCATCTGGGTTTTTAATCGCCTGTTGGTTATAAGCAGCGATCTAGAATTCAATGAGCAGCTGCTTGCGAGTCATGAGCATCTGGTTAAGCATCCCGTCTACAAGGTACTTGGCCAATGGCTGGGCAATGGCCTGTTACTTAGCGATGGCAAAGTGTGGCATCAGCGCCGCAAGATCATCACACCCGCTTTTCATTTCTCAATACTCGAGCAGTTTGTCGAGATCTTTGATCAGCAGACAAATGTTTGCATTAAACGCTTAGAAGAAAAGGCTGACGGAAAAACTACCTTCGATGTGTATCCCTTCGTCTGCCTGGCAGCTTTGGATATTATTGCGGAGACGGCGATGGGCACCAAGGTAAATGCCCAACTAGCTAAGAGTACACCTTATGCAAATGCCGTTAATGAGTAAGTGTCAAGTTAAGTTAGAGGACTAACCAACTAAACTCATCCCAACTTTCTCTCGTTGATGCAGATGCACGGAGTTGTTGGCTTGGCGCTTTATGTCTGCCTATTTGCAGATTGAATTGCTTTTCACGTTAACGCATCCCCATCTCAAGTGGCGCCAAATGCAGCTTATTCGCACCATGCACGAGTTTACCATCAATGTGATTGAGCAGCGCCGTCAAGCTCTGCAGGAGGAGCGAGAAAAGCAGCAGGAGCAGAAGGTTGATGAAGTCGATGGCAAGCGTCGTATGGCCTTGTTGGATATCCTACTGCAGGCGAGCGTGGATGGACGACCGTTGAGTAATGATGAAATTCGGGAAGAGGTGGATACGTTTATGTTTGAGGGACATGATACAACAGCCAGTGCAACGTCTTTTTGTCTCTGGTCGATCTCAAGGCATCCAGAAGTGCAGCAGAAAATGCTGGATGAGATTTTAGAGGTGCTGGGCACTGATTGCAGTCGGGCAATCACTACACGCGATCTCAGTCAACTGACGTACACGGAATGTGTCATTAAGGAGTCACTGCGTCGGCATCCGCCTGTGCCTCTAGTGGGACGCAAACTTCAAACGGATTTCAAGTACAGTAAGTCGAAAGAAATCTCATATATCTGACTTCCAATCAAACAGCAATGTCTTCTTTCTTAGCTCACTCAAAGTTTGGCAATGGCGTCATACCCGCCGGCACCGAAGTAATAATGGGTCTCGTTGGCGTGCAAAATGACCCATTGCATTTCCCAGAACCAGAGCTCTTCCAGCCCGAACGGCACGAGAGTGGCGAACGTGCTGCAAACTTTGCCTATGTGCCCTTTAGTGCTGGACCAAGGAACTGCATTGGAAAAAAGTTTGCACAGCTGGAGATGAAAATGCTGCTGGCCAAAATTGTGCGAGAATATGAACTGCTGCCTATGGGTGAACCAGTGCAACCTGTGGTTAACATTGTCTTACGATCGGATAATGGCTTTCAGCTTGGAATGCGCAAACGTGATAAAAGACAATAAAAGTATTTTCTTAAAACAATCGTCATGTAAAGTGATGTATTTTAAGCCTTTTTTTCGGGCTTATGAGAATATTTATATTATGCCATTTTCTAGCCGCTGTTAACACGTAAAAAACTCTTATGAAAACGACAGACAATACATAATTTAATATTTTGTAAAATTTCATATGAGTTTGTTTTTATGTATTTGAACTTCACGTTGCCGTAACGCTAATTGCAGGCCATTGTTGGAGCCAAGAATCAGTCGCAGATCCAGACGCACTGCATCACCATAGGGCAACAGCTCAAACTGAAGAATCAAAGGAGCCAGGAATGCCTTAAGCAGGGACAGGCTAAATTTCTGAGCAGGACAACTGCGTGGACCTAAACTAAAGCTAAGCAGCTCTGGTGGTGGTTGCTCCAAAAAGCGTTCTGGCTGAAAGAGATGAGCTTTATTGCCATAATCCTTCTCACAGCGTTGCAGCTCGTATAGATTTATGTAAATCTCAGCGCCAGTCGGCAAAACACCATCACCAAACAAAGTGTGAGCTAGGGGTAGATGTATAAATATAAGAAGTAATGGTGAGATCATTTAAAATTGGGAATCAAACATACTGTAGTTAAAGTCCTGACTCAGTTGCCGACCCACAATCAACTGAGGTGGATGCAATCGCAAAGTCTCCTTGAGAACAGCATCTAGAAATGGCAGACTCTGTAGATCAAAATCTTTATCGCTGCGAGCATTGCGCAACTCTTCCAAACAACGTTGCTGCACAGCCGGATGACGGGCAATCAGGATCAAAGCAAAGCAAAACGTGCTGCTGCACAATAAGTAACCCAAATAGTTGCAAGTATTCAAATCGGCCAACAGCTGTTCATCAGTGATGTTACCATTAGCCAAAAGAAGATCAAGCAACGATTGATGTTCTCGTTTAGTTGTTGGCTCAAAACTATTAATGATAATAGCTTCACTTTTGACTAGTTTATCGTAAAGCTTTTGTTGTCGATACTGTTCCAAGATCTGTATATTCTCACTGTTAATAGCTTTGATAAGTTTTTGTTGACGATAGTGCAAAAGCGGAGATCCAAGCCAAAAAGTAAATCGATTTGCTGACTTAATACTCAAAAATCGTTTGCGATAGAGTTCTGTTAGACTGTAAACATTAATACGAGTAATAAGATAAGTTCTCGGTTAGTATTAACTTTCGCTTACTCAGTAAATGCCTTTTTATATGCCACACTCGGTTGCAAGCCACTAGTGGTTGCTAACATTAAGTCCAGCACATTGTCTGACACTTTATGCCACACATCAAAGACCTCGCGAGATTCTGCTAGCTCCACCAGCTGTGGACACAGTTGCTCTGCCCGTTGCTGGCACAGTTTTGTCAACTGCAACATATTCTCAGATCTAAAGAGTGCTGCTAATTGCTGATGCCGTTGTGGCCATTCCTCTGGCTTGCACATGAGCACACCGTCTGCCAGCCAGTCACTCATTAGTTCATAGCCTTTTTCCAGATGCGACTCACTCAGCAGCAGTTGTTTTGCCAGCTCCAAGTCGGCAACGAATATAAACAGACGATGAAAGACCCAGCAACGAGTCAGTGCTCCATATTTAGACAGGTAATTGGCGCTGCGTTTGAAAAAACCTGCTGAAATAAGTAGATTCAAGCAAATTTGTGATTTCTTTACATACTTTTTGGGTTGAGTAAAACGATCTTGTGCATGGCACCAACCAGAGGCCAGTTGAAGGGTCCCTTTAGATTTTTAACAAACTTTCGCTGTCGACGCGATCGCGAAAAGTTAAAGGCCGAAGCCAAGCAAAAACACACAAAAATGCTAACCAAGATCATTCTACCAACTGAAAAGGCCAGAAACTAGTGCGAGTTGGTTATGCAACTGCAGATTAGAACCAGTTTGTTGCTGACCACCTCAATTGATTTTAACAATCCAAAAACCGATTAAGTTTTCGATTTGTTTGCTCAAAGTTTATTAAGAAATCTTTTAGAAAAAGGTTCAATATAATTGAGCTAATTTTGATTTTTTGTCCAAATTATTATCATATAAAAGTTTTTTAGTGTTAAACGTACTCCAATTTTAACTGTTCAAACGATTTAATTGTAGAAGAATCTAGTTTTAGTTACTTGCGGTTACGTTCCACAAAATGCTGCCAGCAACATAAGCTTTGCAACATTTGTACAAGCTGGCAACATTTAATTTAAAAATTAATACAGAGATTTATGTTTACCAGCTTTGTGTATTGAGACACAGACAAAGACAACAATGTGTAATTAATAATTATTCCTCGATTGGCTTTCTTTATTGGTCTTTATTTATTTAATGTGCTCGAATTGTTTTGATAATTGAATTATGTGCATATTCAGTTTGTAAACACAATCAACTAACTTGATTGGGCCAAACGTGGTAATAGAAATTCCAATCCAATGGATACAAATAAAGATGCAATGTATTTGTTTGTGAAATTAGCAACGCACACATTGATAAAATATTTAAACAGTCAACAAACATTTATTGTTGCTGCTGGCAAAATCATTTTTAGAACTATTACGTGTAAGCCGAGTAAGAGATTTGGCTATTTGGATTGAGAAACCCTTCTCCTTTAGCCTGATCCGCTTGCTCCCCAGCGGCAATTTCATATGCCAGCTGTTGCTGTTCAGAACTAGAAAATTTAAATCTTTTGTGAAAAGTTTCTATGTGTCTGTTGTGTGTGTGTTTGTGTGTGATTTTTGGTTAGGGCTGTCGGTCAACCCTTTTAAGAGTCCAACTGTCAAAAGTACATTTGCCTCGGTTACGCCACAGAAATATCTTTGAAGCATGTAATGACAATATCAGCAACAGCAACAGCAACAGTAAGCGACCCTTTTACACCCATCCTATTCGGCTTGTCTTAGCCGCGAGGGCATTGGGGATTTGAGAGGTTTGTGGCTGTTAGCTGTTGCTTCTCTGCTATATTCTCATTTTGTGGCACTGATGAAACTTTAATGGCACAAACACGCACTCTGCATCATGGCCAGGGCCATGTGTCCAGCAGCAATTTAAGGTAGCTTTTACAATTCCTTTCTGCACAATTTAATATCGTGTGAAATGTGCTAAGAACATTTCAAACACATTCTTGTGGCTAATGTTTGGCTAATGAAGGCACTTTTATTGTGGTTTTCTGGGTTTGTTGAACCCCAGGTTGATCATTTATGTACATACAATCGTAAATGTAAATTCATATGTCAATGTCAGGAGCAATCCGATGTGACGGTCCTAACGTCTCCTTCCGAATGTTGCAAGTATGCAAATTAACAACAACAAAAAACCGAAATGCGACAACGGCGGCGACAAACTGAAAACTAAGCGAAAAATAACAACAAAGCCAAAAGTCTGACCATTCTTATTGCTATTCTTTTTTTTTTGTGTTCTGCTTTTGTTGTTGCATGCGGCTTTCGAGTGGCGCACGCAAAAAAGCAAATGGCATACAGGATGCAAGGCCCCTTCACAGGCCTGCCGAATATCACAGAAGTATGAAAAACAAAGACATAAAAACAATTTACATTCCCATTGTTTTCTTTTTTGCAGGCAACACACAACAACAACTACACGAACAGTGTAGCTACAAGTGCACATGCAAAAAAGCCGCAGATACTAGATACATCCATACTAGTTACTCGTTCATACATATACGCTTATAAATTGCAAATGCAGTCGGTCAGCCGGCAAGTTTGAGACAGAGCAAAAGACACACGAAAACAACAACGACGAGCAGCGATGACAAAAAATAAAAATAGTACTCCAATGTTGGCAGAAACAAAGGTTATTGCCATTGACAACGAAATCGGCAATGCGCTGCTATTAATTCTGTTACTATAACTATCGAAATCTTTAAATTTCAACGAAAATAATATTTCATAGACTTGAACATTAACCACAAAAAGCTTTATTTGTGTAGAGCATTTGTTAGTCGTTTCAACTAGTTCGTTGATGTTGTTGTTGCTGATGCCTGGCGTCGTTGGTGACAAGAGGCATTTTGCATGAAATGCCCATAAAAATGATATGCACATCAACACTGTTTGATATCAATAGTGCGATAAGCGCGAAAATTTGCCAACTTCGCTGAGCGGCTGGCTGTTGTTGTTGTTCTGCACTAATTGAGGCAAGTTTAGATTAAGGATATACAGCTTGCTTGCAGCTGGCTGTAAGATAATAAAGATGAACTGTTAGTCGAGTCTTGACTACGTTGACTGTTCTCTGTCTGTTGACTAACTACATTTGGCTAGACATTTAATTTGGTTGTGCAGCTAAAAGGTTGCCATCACTCACAGGCAGGCATGCCACCACACAGCCACAATTATGCCATTGACTTAACGTATCTACTTTTAGCACAGTTTTCTTTCAAACCGCATAACACATAGTGTATTAATTCCCAGTTGTCATATGTCAGCCAGCCCCTAATAATACAAGTTGATGTGTGCGTTATGATTACTGTCAGCAGCAGGCACTCAGCGTGATAGAGCTAGAGATAGATATATGGAGGGAGAATGAATAAGCACTCATGGTACTCATATCCTTATGGGCTTATGCCACACACACACACACATATATAGCGCACTCCACTGCGACTTAAGGTGCCCCGCAGCGCAACTGTGACAACAGCTTTGACTGCGCGACAATTTATCACAGCCAATTTAACCACTTAAGTGTGAAATACGTTGCCGGAGTAAAAAGTACACACTATGCATATGCATGCGTTACATTAATAATACACTCACACACACACACACACACATACGTACATGATGCATGTGTATCTGCATACAAATAAGTCAAATAAAATATGGAAAGTCAAGCGCGTTTCACAAATTCACAGGCACTGTTCCAATGGCCCCCAGGCAATGTCCTGAATTCAACTGCAAATTGCCACACAACGCTGACCACTCAATGCAACAACGGTCTGTGTGTGTGTGAGAGATAGAGAATGAGAGAGAGAGGGAGAGAAGTAGAATGTCTGTCTTTGTATATATGCTGGCGGCATTTATTTGTTTACAATCTGTTTGCGAAAAGCTGCCGCAAGGCTTAAAAATCTGCATTTGCATTTTAAGCGAAACGCCGAATGCATTGTTGTATTTATGTGTGTGTGTGTGTGCCATTTGTATTAATTGAAAAAGACAGTTGCAATTTAAAAGTAAGCTCGCTGTGAATTTGTTGACCAAATACTATTTATAGCCAATTGTATTTTATGCGAATTGACACTTCAAACGTTTCACTTTTGATATGTATTGATATTTATTTTTGGAAATGCAGATTATAAACTATATCTGAGCAATATTGAAAATCAATTATTTGCTAAATGATTTAATGACGATCTTGGCCTTAATAGGTGATGCACTTATATGACTTTTTAACAGTCGAACTTCCATACATCGAAGTTGTTATACCAGGAACTCATTTCTAGAAGACTTCAAATTGGATCAATTCCAAAACAATTCTATATAACGCGATTTGCTGTATGAAGATCTGATGGTATATATATTTTTTATTTTAGTTCTTGTTTTTACAGATAATATAATCAGCACGCTCATATACTCACCTTCCTATTGAATACTATTTTCATCATAAGTAAATTGAAGTTAACTGAAAATCGTTTACCCTTTTTATAGCATTTGTACTCTTGAATAGACCAACTGACGCGGCGTGCGATGCTTTTATGAAATCGGCTTTCATGTGCTTTCGCACATTCACATATATGTATAAAAGTGCAGATTCATGTTTTGTTTGACAAAATCCGTATAAATCTAAAGAGCAAATGCCGTTACAAGCAGCAGTCAGCAGTTAACTGGCTCGCACATGAGCCGGATTTGCAAAGAGCAGAGAGGGAGAGATGGAATAGCAGTGAAAGTGCTTACTAAAGCTGCCAAATGGAATTAGCTGCAGTCAATGATGACTCAGTCAGGTAGCTGGAAAAGGAGGAAGAGGAGCAGTTCTCTAGAACTGGTCTGTAGGCACGTGTTGAGCTCTCAAATATAATTTTCACACTCATTAAAAATTTGCATAATTACAGAGGAAGGTGCGTTTGCCCCCAAGTTCCCCCAAAAGTAAACTCACCTCATTAGCGCATTGCGCATACGCCGCGTTGTAGCGTTTGGCTTCTTTTTTTTTTTTTGAAGCAGACAACACGCCGACACTCCGACACTTGGCCACTCGACACTCATAACCTGCAGGCGAAAAAGGCGGACGACTGGCTGGCTTGTTTTTTAATTTATGTGGAACAAAGTAAATGAGCTTTTCATGACACTCAAGAGCTGTGTGCGGCAGCTAAACGCGGCATTCGCGACCGACCGACCGAATGAATGAATTATAAATGCATGGAAATTAAAAACAATTACATGAAAATTACATTTTACACCGCAAACATAAATATAGTACTAAAGCATCGTTGCCCGCGATGTAAACAAATAAACTGCGCATAATGATGCTAATCCCTTAAGCCAACCAACCCCAACTTAGCCCACAAAAAGTGCTATCAATTTGCATTGTGTTTGGCTCATTAGCAACGGCAAATTCGATGGACACTTTGGACAGTTGTACGAGTTGTGTGCTCATGTCGCGAATACATATAGTAAAATTTATAGTCATAAATCCAAATGTTTTCATCAGCGAGGTGTGCTAGAAACATAAACTGTTGTTGGATTTTCTATATTGATTTGATTAGTTATCTTAATTTTCAAGTTGATTAATAATTGCTTTATCAACAGCCAAAGTGTTGTCCTATTTTATTTATAAGCAATCACATTTATATATTTTATAATCTATAAATAAACTGATTGTCGGAAAAATACTTGAACTATTTTAGACGTTCTGCAAAAAGCAGCCGTGGCCGAGCGGTTAAGGCGTCTGACTAGAAATCAGATTCCCTCTGGGAGCGTAGGTTCGAATCCTACCGGCTGCGATACAACTCATCATATTTTATATTTCTGTTTATAAAACCTATTGTTTAAGCAATTTTTTGTTATTTCTGTTGTTGAAGCAACCCCCAAACGACTATCGCATGGGACATTTTCAGTATTTGACAAAATATTGCGGTTTGTTTTCGCTCGAAAATTTAAGCTTGAATTATAATATTAATTTAAAATATTTGTGTGCGAACATTTTGCAATAATAATTAAATGTCAACAGTATTAAATGCCGCAAGAAGAAGAGAAAAACAGCGCCAAGCAAACAGTTTCAACAAAGTATGCAATTGACAAGCAATTGAACAACAACAGCAAACAAAATATGCGAAATTAATAAATTGTATTTAATGCGTTTGTTTGTGATATTAAAAAAAACTGTTTGAATAAATAATTATAATTTGTTTAATAGTTGAATAAATATAAAATAAGAAATTACGTCGAGATATCTTTATAATTGCGTTTTCCATTTAAAACTTACTCGACTTGCCTTTAAATAAAAACTTTTGTCCACAATGAAAAACATTGAATAGTAACAATTGCCATTGCTTTATTTGTACATCCGATCAATCGACTCGGAAATCCAGTTTCCCGACAACTTTGTCAACTTATTATCGAAAATTGCAGACGTTTCTGACTCGCTAAGCTGAAAGTCCAACAAGAAAAATCACTTTTCAACATTGGCAAAGATTTTGGCGGGATGTGAGGGGGTGGATTTGTGTGAAATGAAGTTCAGGCGAAGACGATTTGCTTTCGATTTTCGAATGATGCTCGTTTAATATGCCAAACACAATTTTACTTTTTATTCAATATGCAAAAGATACACGTCAATTTGCCGTTTGTTTCCTCCAACTTTTTAATCTCGTTTTAAAGCTGACTTCGAAGAAAGCAAATGCCAGAGATCTGAGTAATATTATTGCTCACGTGTTTGGCTTGGTATAAAAAGCATTTACATTAACTTCTTGGCCAAGGCGAGCGTAAAAGATGTTGTGGCTAGATTTATGTTGGCAGTTTTACAGTTATTTTAAGCACTACCTTAAGAACAAACATCATCCAAGACGAAGAAACGAAATGAAACGAAACAGTTCAACAAGCAAAGTAACAGCTACTTAAGCGAACGCCGGACAAACTTTTGCAACTATTAAAGTATTAAGTAGATGTGCATCAAGAAGCTGCAGCTACTGCTTGCCACATAACTGTAAATGCAGCTCTTCAGCAACAACAACAACAACAACAATGGCAACATAATGCTTGTTGCAAGAAAAACTTTTGCCTGGACTTGTGCTACTTATGCGCCATGCTTAACACTTTTTGTTTTCCTAGCTGAAACGAAAGCTGGCTTAAGTGTATAATAAGTGGTATATTTATGTGAATAACTGTGAGAGTATTGCCGGTCTTAGAAAAATATATATGTACTCTGCATAGAAAACTTAAAAAGTACTTTCATTTGCAACAAATACTAATTTATTGATTTTTTTGAATTATACTATTGTGACAGCAGCTGCTTTAAACCAGCACCCACACCAATTTTATAAAACAAGATAAAAAACAAACAGACAGCAACTGGGCCAACTGCCACCTTGTTTTTGTTTGATATATGCGCTCGTCTTAGCTTTAAATCAATGTTGACAAACTTTTATTGGATAAGTTTGTTTAACGACAGGCAAAGAGAAGGACAAACGGAAACGTAAACGCACAACGCAGGTAAAAAAAGTTAAAAGTTGATCTTGCTTCTTTTTATATACATACATATATATACATATATATTTTTTGCATGCTTTGTAAAAAATCAAATTGAGCAAAAGTTGAACTTACTAGAAACTTTTGTGCAAACGCGAATAAAAAGGGGGTGGCAAGTTTGTAATTTGATTTGTGCACAAAGTGCGAGCAATTGATTAGCCATTCTGCCAGTTCATGAGAACAACCCACACCCTCTCCGACACTCTTCTACACTCACTCACTTACTATCGCATTCACACTTACTCCAACACTCACTTATGATTGGCTTTTCACCTTTTGGCTGCTTCACCGCCAGCTGCTCTACCTGTCTCCCTTTGCTCTTACTCTTGTTATCTTAAACTGGCAAAGTTTGCTTGAAATTTGTATGCGATTTGCGGTGTGGCAAACACCACCAACAACTGTTGCACTGCAGTGCAGCCATGCAAGAGGCACGTGGTAGGCAACCACACAGACTCCAGCTGTTTAATATGCTGTGAAATTGCATTACATTTTGAAAAGAGTTGCCTTGCGGTTGGCTTGCCTGCTGCCTGTTATGCAGATAAGCGCATTAGCATAAGACTTTCGAGTGTATTTGTGTGTGTGTTTTACCTAGCACATTTAATAATAGTATGGCTAATTTTGAATAATTAAAAGCAAAGCAGCTTTAAGTTAATATTTTGGATAGTTGAAAGAAAACGATGAGAAACATAATGGAGAAAAAGAAAAAGAAGAGTGTTTTAAGCATTGTGAAAGTGTTGGATAATATTATTTAAAGGCTTTTGTAGAAACTTAATCCAAACAAAACAAAAAACAGCTATTTTAAATCAAAGCATAACGAACTACAGGCGTTTAACGCATCGCTTGCCTTCGACGCCGTGGGGCTAACAAAATGAAAGCTTGTTTCGCATTTAAAATGCAATAACCGGATTAGATTGTGTTGTTGCAATATCAGCATGTCCTTGCTATTGTTGCTGCTGCTGCTGCTGCTTCTGTTGTTGTTGCTGCTGCATGTTACTTAGGTATTTATAGAGTTTTAACGCAATCGCAATTTCAGTTGACATTGTTCGCTTTTGGTCATTGTCAGCCGCCGTTGCTGTTGCCCCCCTGTCGATAGCCATCGTTGTCGTCGTCGTCGTCGTCGTCGTCTGCAGGTATTCCAAATGGCCAACAACCAACATACCCCAGTTTTACTTGTTTGTGTGTGTGTCTGCCTTATGAAAAATGCATTTGTCTGCTGTTACATGATGTGAGTGGCAACCAGTTGCCCCCAAAAATAACTTCATTTGGAATTGCCATGTTAATGTGGCTATTTCATTTTGTCCAATTGACTGAGCCTATGAACTTGTTGTTGAATATGAAGTTACAAAATTACTCATTGGGATTTTGGATTTTGTTTTGTTTTGTAAAACAGATCAATAAGTTAGGGGTTCGTGTTTAATTAATGACCTAACATAGCTTTAAGTATTTTGTTAAAAGAATCCTTTTTCAATCTATCCTCGTCTGCTCTTTTCCGTATTGTCTTATGAAATCACCCAGATTTTCATAAAATCAATCAATTTGAACCTTTTTACTTTGTCTTATTGATAAGGAGGCACAAAACAAATCTCATAATTTTTTACAGCTTGACAATCAATCAAATCTTTGACACTTGTAGCACCTGTGGCTATTATACTACATCCCTAACCACAAAAAAATGAAAGGCAAAATACATATTCCTCTTTCGATCTTATCCTCCATTGATGGCCAAACAAATTAAAGAGAATGCAAATAAGTCAATTCCCATTTCAAACATGAGGTGAAATTAATGCGCTACAAAATAAATACGACAAGATAAATGTTTTTTTGGCACTAAGCGTATACGCCAACGTAACAAGATAAACTGATGCGCCAAAAGTGGCAGCAGTGCGGGAAAGGGGGGCTAATAAAAATAAATACACGAGTCCTGTGCGCGTCCTAGCAGAAGTGTGAAGAGTGCCTCCGGACCCAGAGTGACAGAATGTGTGTGCGTGTGTGTCACGTTTAGCATTTCAAAAGGCGTATTGTTTATTTTTTATTCTTGTTTTTCTTTTTCGTTCGTTCTTTTCGCATTCAATGTTATTTATCTGTGTTTTTCGCTCCTCACTTGCTCTTGCCCCATCACAAATGAAAGCCTTTGTAACCCAAGTTCACTTTCACAGTGCGCTTTTGTAGTTAACTTCTTTGTAGTTTTCGCTTACTTATTCATTTCTTTTTCCCACACACGGTAATCTTGTTTTTTTTTTCACAAGAATGGAAATGAAACACGTTGCGTGCATGTGTCTGTGTGTGATAAACTTGGCTAGCTGGAGAATGTCACGTACGGCAACAACCTTTGCCACTTAAAGTTTTAAGTTTGGGCAGTGGCAAAAATATGTTTTAATTCCATAATCAGCTCCGGCACTTGGCCAAAAAGCTAAAATCAATTCCCCATTGTTCGAGAGAGTCCAAAAAGCATAGCATACTTTGCAGCGCGACAAATGCTGATCACGTACAATCGGAAAGAGTATAGTAGAATAGGGAAGAGGGGGGCAAAAATGAGAAGGGCAGCTGTCGCTGTTTGGGTGCACTTAGCATTGCTACATAATTTCAGATGGCGTCGTTTTAAGAATTATGAATGCCACGTGACTTTGCTGGGCAAATAAAAGCAATCCAAAAACGGGAGGGTTCAAAAATTGCAGCTCAACCGAAACATTCCTTTTCGTTATGTGTTCAGATAAAAGGAAAAAAAAAATGATTTTATTGAAATATTTAATCGAATATAAAAAATAAATATTCTCTTAATACTTAACAAAAAGCTCATTGAAAACTGAGCCTTAACATTTGCTAGCTCTATTTGGTTAGGAAAACACCTTGCTGAAATGTTTTCTCAATAAAGTTTAATACTGATTTTTAGCCAACTTGTTAAACATATCATGATACTGCATTCTGCTTTGTCAGTGATGCGATTTTGGAATATGGCTTTAAGTTGTTCAGGTTGCAGCTGCAGGTTTAATTTATATTGCTGGCAACTCGACCCGACCGGTCAAAGGTGTCACACATAAACCATTCAATCTGACAGTCACAAACTGTGGGAGACACAAGGACATGCTCGAATGGGACAGACACATACAGACACACCGGCACACAGACAAATAGTCGGCTATGACAATACCCACGTTGACCGCAACCAAAACTTTCGATTTCAGTTCGTTAACGTGCAAAGTGAACACGTTTCACGACAATGCACAGAGGTTGATATTTTTTTCCCTAGATTTACCACGTGTGGGTTACTCCTGCGTTTGCCGGCTGCAATTTACTATTTGGTTTTTTGTGTATATTTTTGTTTTATTTTTGTTTTTTGTTTTTTGGTGTATGTACATTTGTTGGGTGTGCTTTTTTTTCTGCGGCTTCCATATTCATTTGACTGGTGCCGCAAATTGCGCACGACACATGCGAGCGAGTGCAGAAAACCAATTTGTAATAAAGACTACGAATGAGAAAGGAAATAAAAGTGGACAGACATAGCAGACAGTCAGCTAGCCACCATCCAGCGGCATGTTGAGGATTATGTGGCATTCGAAAGATGTTGACACATCACGCAGCATCAGATTCCATAGTCAGAAAGTAAAGGTTCGTTCCTTTGGCATTTGAATGTTTTCAATTAACTTTATGTGGATAAATAGCAACAACTAGCGTTGATTGTCTGGAAGGCGCTTTAAAGAATTGCGTTGTGAAAAAGTCAGAAGAGGGCAGAAATAAAATGAAACATTGCATAACAGTAAATTACGCGCAGTACGCGGAAATTGCATTATCAGCGTCAAAAGGACGCTTGCTCGCTGCCAACTAACTACCATGCAACCAGCTGCCCTGCGGCGCTTTGGCACTTCCTGCTGCGCGTCGAGACACAATGACAACAAGGATGAGCATGAGAATGAGTTGTGATAGTTATAGTGTAAAGTTTTTCCAACAGCGACGCGCATAATTGTAGTTAAGGCGGGGTGGGGTGGGTTGGGTTAGACAACTGTAGTAGACCCAAGACTGATGAGCAGTTTATGACTTGACGCTTTTGTGCTACATTTAATATATATATATATAGTATTTTGTATTGTGTACAACCCGGACACTAGCAGTTGATGCACATTTGTAAATAACAGTTAATAACAAAGTGGATTACTTTACTTTAGCCTCGGAGCAACGCTGTTGATGCGCTGTAATGCTATTTGATGCGGCTATAGCTGCAACATTTATATACAATTTTAATGAATTGTTAAAGCTAAGACACATTAGAGCTAACAGCACATGTGCTCAACCCCTGCTGTTTGACGCTGCCAACTTTCAATTCCAATAAACTTGAGTGCCCCACTCAGACCTCCAAGTAAATGGAAAATTTTACGCAAGCCGAGCGCCGGAAAAGTGCCCTTTAAAATCACTTTATTATGCATGCGTGCCAATGGCTGTGTGGACACATTTGTTACCAACGATAATTTATAAGAAAATTCTCAATCGAGCCACCCAAACCAAACCAAACCGAACCGAACCGGCGACGTTCAACAGCGTTGCTGTCTTTTAGCGATAAACTTGTGAAGCGACACGCGCTGTTAGCATGAAAATTCATATTGAGCGGCGGCACATGTTTGCACATGTTCGATAACGATAGGAACATATAGGTACATACATAATATATATTGATATGGTACTCTATAAGTGAGTACAAACACATCTTTTAGGCTTGCCATTAAATTAAAATTTCAACAAATTTTTATAAGACATTTGCTTTTTGCTACATCTAAATATCTGTAGAATTGTTTGTGGGGTAGCCAACAATTGGTGTGTTTTTCCTGTACCATACCACCTCCCCTTCCTTACTTCTTACAACATTGTCGTCGCACACAAAACAGCTGCACAATTTCCGTTGAAAACTTTGCGTTGAAAGTTTTTGTGTGCGACTTTTGGCAGCCCCGCAATGCCAACAACAACAAATAGAACTTGAATACTCTTACATGATACGGTTTGTTCTACGATACTTAATTAAACAAATAATAAGATATTATTATTAAATAAGAATTGTGTTGAATTAGATAAAGAAGAAAAGAAATGTGACTTATAAATAATTTTCGATAAAAAAAAGCTTTAAACCTTGATCACTTTTATGTAGTTCGAAAGCAACAGCAGCTATTAAACTATGCTTAATTAAGTGAGAAAATTCGAAATTACCTTTAAATACAACTGAGTGTTGTCTGCTTGTCAAACTTAATGAGATACCCGTAATGCTCAATTGTGTATTTAAGTTATAGCAAGTTGAAAGTTTCCGCCGCATGCATTTCAATTGCGTCGACATTTACATGCCAAGTCATTGGCCAACCACCCAATCTATGTTCAGGAGGCTGACGCAGTGTCTTACATCTCGCTTTGACTCTAATAGATTTTAATCAGCCGCAGGATATGCGCCTGGACAACGAACACAACGACGAGGACGACACTGCCTTTGAACCAGCTGGCGCTGCTTGGCGACAATTGAAATTTCAACAAGCATGATGAAAATCGCCTTCTTTGCAGCACATTGCTTTAATTAAACGATTGTGAAATTGGGGCATGTATGCTGCATACATATATTTTTAGAATATTTCTTTCGTTACAGAATATATAACAGTTGAATACGCATTAAATATTTTTTTTCAAGTATTACGGTTTGAGTTTAGTGTTCTCGTTTTTCCACACAATTTAACCAGCAAAACACCTTGGGGGCAGACTAACACGTCTAATGAGCAGCCACTTCTGTGGCACACACACACACACAAACACTAACTTCTGTAAAAAGCTGTTGCATTTTTCAGCACTTTGACACGTTTCGACATAAGTAGCAGACGAGAGAATGAGTAGAGAGCAAAGAGCGCATATTCTTTTTATTTGCGTAATTGGCTGAGTGCTTCTGGCGTTGCTCGATGGCTGAGTGATGTGGCAGCCAGTTTATGGGAAAGTGCTGCACAAAATTTAATGGCCTTATCGGTATATCCGTTACCGCATCCACATCCGTTACTGGCTATAAAATGACCCGCATAAATGGTGCTCTTGGCAGCATTAAGCATTTAATTTGCCCAAAAGTCCTTGGCAGGAAAGTGTGAAATATCAGCAGTGGACAGCTGCACCAATAAAAGTGTCAAATGGAAAATGCGTATAATGAGCTTCCATCGTTCCTGCGTCCTGTGAGCAATTGAATGTCAATGTCGCGTCCGTTTGCTGACTTTTTGACCTCCCCCCCCCCTCCTGCAGTTGTCATTTGGCCAGGCAAAAGTGTTTTAAAATGCAAAGTGCCATTATTTGTGTGCATCGTTAAATTTAATTTAAAGCAGACCTCTTTAAACCCCCCCTACATGCCCTCGCATACCCTTGCCATAAACTTTCGTTTATCTTGTCATTGTCATCTTTATTGGCTGCCGCTGATGCTGCTGCTGCTGCTGATGCTGTTTCTGTTGTTGTTATCCTGCGGGTGTGTTGTGTCCATATATCCGCATGTAATTTGATCACACACAAATTGCCGCAAACATTTCGTTATCTGAAACACAACATCGAATGTCTTAGTCCTATAATGCTACTGGTGGTAAACTCGGTTGAAATATAAAATTGAATTTATTCCAATACTAAGGAATCTTTGTATTCTGTAATTTAGAACTATATTAAACTAAAAATATATTTTTACACTTGAATTTCTGCTCGAGATTCTTTTTCCAACAGCTTTAAACAAAATGGTGTAGCGAAAACCAAACAAATGCCCTGAAAGATATATAAATTAATTAAAAATCAGTTAATCATTTTTTAAACTCACAGTAAACACTACGTTCAACTGATAAAAGATGGATACAACCAAATCAATATCCTTATCATCAAAACCTGTAATCGATTTAGCTATCGCTATTTTTCCAAAGAAGAAGATGTATAAAACGAAATTGAACTGGAGATTATAATAACAGCTTAATATTATTAAAAACCTTGTATTGGGTTCTACTTACTCTCTTAACCTTTATAGTGTTATTGTGAACCGTTCCATAAATGCCATTAATAATTCCAAAACTCACTAATATATCCATAACTATTGATGCTATTAATGCAGGCATGAGGCCTTTTTTAATTTCACAAATGATTGTAACGGAGAAAACGATGTCAAGAACATTGCTTACCTATCAAAATAATTTATTAACATAATATGTCACTTCTCTAAACATCCCAAAACTTACTGTTAGTAAGGCAATTAGTATAAGCGTTTGTATCTTGAGTGTTTTCAATCCAAAAAAGCACATTTGTGTGTTTCAAAAAAAAAAAAGGTATGTACATATATCATCAAATTTTATTTTACTACTAAACTAACTAGGCCGACACATAGCTCAAAGCTTTCAAGTTTCATTAAAATTGTATTTATTACTTTTGAATGTTTTGATGAATTCAATCACGTCCTTGCAGCAAAATTGAGTTCGCGTTGTTCCTGTACTTTCAAAAATAGAGCAAAAACGAATATAAAACATAAAACCTGAAAAACATAAACGAAATTTTTTAATATTTGTTTATAGCTATCGTAAGGTTAGCTTACTGAAATAATTGTGACAAGATAAAACCATGCAGTCACTAACAAATTGAAGTATTTATCGTCTAATAACTGAGCTGCTTGTGAAAGAACGAGTTTGGCCATCATGAAGCACATCAATGTGACCATATACTAAAAACTAATTGTGAGTGCGTGGCAAGAGTTGAAAGTGTTCCGAACCTACCATCGTTATGTAACGAAATCTGGTTAAAACAATTCCATAAATGCCCCAACATATTGCAAAATTTAATAGCGTATTCAGCGTAATTGATACAAAAAGCCAAACTTTAATGAATCCCGGAAATTGAGCAACATTGTTGATAGCGAAACTAAGATCAATCACATTGAAAATCTAAGCAGAAACTAATTAATTAATAATTGATTCGTATGCAAGATTTGCAACTTACCATGACAATGGCCGAAAGCACATAGCAATTGGCCTTTAGTACATGTGTTCCTAGAAAACACATTTTTGTATTTTATTGTCAGCGACACAAAACTCTTTAGATTATACACATTCGTTCACTTATTGCAATTAAACTTATTATCTGGAATTAGAAGCATTCGCAATTGTTTAAAAGTTATAATTTGTTGTACTCACAGCGCAAAATATTGTTATATAAAACCATATGCTGTTTTGTGCCACATCGGGTTTGTTGCCAACAGTCAGGAAAAGTATGAGCAGAATGCACTTGAGAATCACAAATACTATTAAACTTATTGTTAACTAAAAGTGTTGTTAATATTAGTGAATGTTTTTTATTTATATTAGGCACACCCAATTTTACCAACAGCATTCGAAAAAATCGTCCGTCAAATAACAGATAGAAGCTGAAAGCTGTGATTAAGAGAAAAAAGAATGTCGTCACAATGCATGAAGTCATCAACAAAGTCCGGTCGCGTTTATCGCCAAATCCATCATCAATATCCACGATGACTTCAACGCAACAAAATATCTTCAAAGAGATGAGAACATTAGAATAGAAATGCTAGCAGCAGAAATCTTACCAAAAGGATTGTTAAAACTAATGCGGATAAGATCTTAAGTAGACGCTGCGAACGAATGCACATCACTTAGGTGCTAAGTATATTGAATAATATGTCGATGCTGTTGTTAAAAGTGTGTATAAAAATGACAAGTATTCCAAGTGAAACATAGTTATTTACAAGTGGCAGCCCACAAGATGTTTGAGTGGCCAAGCCACACATGAACAACAACAGCAGCAACAACAATGACAACAATGTTGACAATTTCCAGTTGGACGCACAAAACAGCACAGGACTCCTGGTACTTCACATCAAACCCCTCTGGCCCATTTCATGCTGTTGTTGTTGTTGTTGTCTGCCCTTTTTGCTTTGTGGCCCCAAACTTGGTGAACGTCTGCTAAAATAATCGCCACAATAATCTGTCAACGACAGCTGTTGATGTCATAAAAACCTTTTGAAGATGTAAAGATGTCGTTGCCAAGGCACAAACCCAAACACACAAATACAAAAACACACAAGCACATAACAAGCTGACACAACAATAACAACAACAACAAGCTAATGATAATTTGCCACAATTTACACTCAAATCAGCCACAGCAACAGGGGCACTTGTACTCGCCGCCGCAACCCCTGCCACGACCCGCTTCTAATGTCTGGCGATAAAATCATTGATGAAGCCAAAAGCTAATTGAATGTTAATCGCTTGGCATTGACATTGCACGTGGCAGCCGCGTTACTGTGGCAGATAACGCAGAACAAAGTTGCCACACACACACACACACACCCAGATAAAACGCAAAAGGTGAGCATTAAATTTGCATAGAATAATGATAAATCAACAGGACCTTTAAGGTCGCTTGGTCGCTTGGTCGCTCATTTATTTATTTCACACACAAAAGCAAGACCAACACAAATAAAACGCAAACAGTCTTTAAATTAAAAATTAAATTTTAATCTAAACAAGGCACAACACAAGACGCAATGCCCGCCGGCAAAGCAATGATCCATATCAGTTAGTCGAGCTTGCTAATGCCTCTGTCAGCATCTGCATTCGAAAACCATCCTTCTCATACTTATCTGCCAGCTAGTTGGGGCTGCCCTTTGTCTGGGACTGTGACATATCGCGATGGTAGTCGTCTGAGGTCTTTGGTTTTTCTCATTGCTCTACATTTTCTTTTATTTTCATTTTCTACTTATGCTTCGGTGCGTTAAGACATGCCGAAATTTGTTTAAAACCTCAAGACTTAAGCCATTGGCAATGTTTTAAATCAACAGTTACTCTGGCTTTGCGTGTTTTATTAACTGTTTCGACTTTCTAGCTGCTATAACTTTTTACAACGAATTTAGCAACATATTATTTAGTCAAAACCAATGTCAAAAACTGATAACATTGCTGTGCTGTGCTGTTGTCGATGGACCGAATGGCCGAATTTGTGTTGTGGCTGCAACATGGATAACAACAATAACAGCAGCATTTTGGCATTGCGCTCTGGTCACACGCACACAAAATTTACATTTGCTGTTGCAGAAATGTAGAAATTTTTCAATTGCACACTTCAAAAAGCGTCTGGCTGTGACGTGGACAACATAAAATGCATTCAGACACAACACACACACAACCGGATCGGTGGTTGGCATTTTTGGGGCCGGCCCTTTTCACGTTTTGACCTGATACAAATACAAAATGGCTTTTGGCATTGGCCAAATTGCCACAGATGCATCAATTGTCTAATTGTTTGCTGAGACAGAGTCGTCATAATGTCCATCAAATAACGGCCAGAGAGTTGAGCCAACAATATGTGTGTCCAAAAGTCTGGGTTGGTTGTCTGGGTTCTAGTTTAGCTGTCTGGCTGCTGGACATGCCCGTGGGATAGGTAAATTTGATTTATGACTTATTATGCGTCTTATGTCCTTTCATAATTTAATTAGACCAGGACATAGCTGTGCAGTACATACACCAGACACAAGCTAGCTGACTCCGAGAATGTGAATGTTGGGAGACATAAAAAACTCTCACACTCTGTCTGTTTCACTCATAAACACAATAAACCTTGATGCTCTTGTATTTAAATCATGAAAATTCGCTTACGTAAATTGAATTGCAACAATTGTTTTTGCTGAGCTGCAGGCGCAAGCAGTTATGTCGCACAAAAACCCAAAACACGACACGACACGCATAGCACAAGCACAAGCCCAAATGCAAATGCAAATGTAATTAAATTGCACTTAGGCCAGTTCTCTTGGTGTGTGAAAGTGAGTGTGTACTTGTGCGTGTGTGTGTGATTGGTATGCCAAATGAAATTGAAATAAATTATTGACTAATTGTCAAGTCAAACAGACAATACACTCTAAGTGTGGGCCCACGATGCGTATACGCAATCACAATTCACAGCTAATTTGCAAAAGAAAAACGTTTGAGTGCTGCTCCCTGCCCTTATTCTTATCTTCATTTAATCTGATTGTTTATGTCCGCATTATCCAGGGGAATTGAACAAAATCTATTGCATGTCACATCATTTGTCATATCGTCTTCAAAACAAACAGAGAGATGGGATCGGATTGAAATGTGTGTAAAAGTCAAAATAAAGTGGTCAACAATTGCTTTTTAAGTAGGCTTTCAATTAGATGATTGGACGATTTGCTAAAGTATGAAATGGCACTCATGGGTGTCATCTTTAAACACACGAGAGCAAATGACTTAACACTTTTACAAATTAGCTTTAAAGTGGAGCTATATTTAATAAAAAGAAAAATATTTATCAAATGTATTCACATGTCAAAAATGTTAAACAACTTTATTTTTTAATAGTTATATGAGTTTAATTATAAGCATACAACTTAAAGCTGCTTATCATGTTCATTTGTAGTCATAACCTTGTGACTTGTTTCTAGTTGACTTCAAGTTCAAACACAGTTCGTTCACCCTTACTCTGTATACAACAATAGAACTTAGGAAAATTGCCTTGATACATATAGCAAAAATAATAATTGCATAATGTCAATGTCTAAAAATAAGGCTTCAAAAAACTGACCAACAAAAGAAATTTGTGTGCTCATTGCTATTGGTGTTATATCATTTGAAATCGACAATAATTAACTGACAATAATTATAACGAGTGCAGAAAATAGGTCACAATTCTATCATGTCCGGCTAAACCAAATTAAAAAACATAATGTTGTATAATGAATCTGATTTCGGTTTCTATATCAATTGAATAGATCAACCCAGAGCAGCCTGTGGGCAAATGCTGAACGAAGGTGTGCAAAAATATTAAATCCAATTAATGGCACGTAATTTAATGCGCAAACATACACTACACGCCCCGCAACAAGCACTCAGACAAAAGAAGCTTAACAAATTCAGTCAAGGTTGTCTAAGAAAAAAAGAAAGAAATAAGAAATATATGGCCAACGATGACGTCGCAAAAACCGGCTTTAGGTCAAGCCAAAAGTTGAGGCCTGGTGATCTGACATAATCATTGAGTGCTTTTTTTTTTTTGGCCAGCTTTGGACAATTGCGCGTTTATTGCTTGTTAGGCTTCATTTTGCTTAGCCCAAGATGATTGCAAGTTGAGCCTCGAAACTGGAGCTAAATTAGCGGAAGCTTTGCCAAGGTCTTAGAGTTTTTTAATGGATTTTATAACAATTGTGGTTTTTATTTGGATCAAAATGCTTTAACAATAATAAGTCTGTAATTCGTCTAGAAACCCCAGTGGGTGCCGAAACCATCGAAGCTCATGTGAGAGACGCTCTCAGCGGGTGAGTAGCGAACGGTCTGAGAGCTGCCATAGCTGGATATGCCCAGAGCAGGTGCATTGTGTGTGTAGGTGGTAGCCGAAGGTCCATGGTTCACATTGGTGGTGGCAAGTGGTGCAGCATAGGACACAGTCTTGGCAACAGCTGGAGCAGCGTACGATTTTGTGTAAACAGGAGCCGGAGCAGCATAGTGGACAGTTGGAGCTTCATACGAGAGAGTCTTGTGGACAACTGGAGCTGGAGCAGCATAATGGGCAGTTGGAGCAGCGTAGGACTTCGTGTAGACCGGAGCAGGTGCTGCATAAGTCACAGATGGAGCAGCATACGAGACAGTCTTGTGGACAACTGGAGCCGGAGCAGCGTAGTGGACAGCTGGAGCAGCATAGGACTTGGTGTAGACGGGAGCTGGTGCTGCATAGGTCACAGTCTTGTGGACAACTGGAGCCGGAGCAGCATAGTGGACAGTTGGAGCGGCGTACGAGACGGTCTTGGTGGGAGCAGCATATACAGTCTTCTGCACCACAGGCGTGGCTTGAGTGTACAAAGGAGCTGCATAGGTGGTCTTGGCAATAGCTGGAGTGTACACATTGTTATGGATGCGAGTGTCCGACTTGCGTACGCTGGAGTAGGGTGTATCAATAGCTTTAGAGTAGCTGGACACGGTGCCATCGAAGGAACGCACCACATTGTGCTGGGTGGAGGCAACAGCATCCACAGCTGGGTTAGCGATAGCCACATGGCTGGCCAGGAGACCAGCATTGGCAACGGCCAACAAGGCGCTCAACGACATGACGTAACGGAAAGCCATAATTGAAGCTAGAGATTGGGGACTGACTGTAGCAAGTACTGAAACTGACTGTTGTTGATTTGGCCAAACTGTTGCGGCTTTTATACGCAATTGACGCGTGCCAAACTCGAATTGTTGTTGCTGCTGCCCACAATGATATGTGAATTTCGTTACGGCTGATTGTCCAACTGTCTCTTTGTTGATTTGCACAACTGCACAACCTGTCCACGTGTTTAAGACTGGTTGGCAATTATTTGAATGCCAATTTTCGTGGGCATAAATTTAAGCGAGGTAATTAGGTTTAGAGGGCGGCTCAATGGCACACGTGTAATATTAATAACAATTTGTCAAATAACAAAAATGACTTTATAAGCCATAGAGAAAGTTCGCGCGAGAGAAAGAACAAGAGGTGGGAGAATGAGACATGAGAGAGGACATCCCAAGTTGGAAGCACAATTCAATTTGAAAGCAGCGGCAACTTTGGTAATTTCAATAAATATTCATCATGCGCCCCGTGTACAGAAATGTAATGAAGCGGGAGTAAACGAAAGCAACAGCGAGGATATTCATTTTGAGAAACTTGCACGAAAAGTACAAAAATCATAAACAAGTCGTTTGCCAGCAAAAAAAAAACCCAAAAAAAAAAAACGAAAAAAAGATAAGAAAGAAGTGAAACACACCCTGCACACAAAAAGTTGACACAAGCTGAAGAAGAGCCCTTGAGTGGTGGTGTTATTGTTGTTGTCCTGTGGCATATTTTCAGCTTGAGTAGAATTCAATTTAATGGAAAAATACGCCAGAGCAATAAAAGTTTTTTTTGTCTTGTGGAAAATTTATGAGCTGCTGATAGTATTCAAAATAATTCACTTTGCTTTGCGCCCCATAAAAACTCGAGCTCAAACTCTAACTAAAACTTCTCTATTACGGCTGCTCTGGCACTCCGTCATTTGCCGACCCATTGAACCAGTTTTTTTTATTTATTTGTTAACAATAAGAGCTTATACTTAGGCCTAATCCGCACTGTCACAGTTATGAGGCCGTCGTGTGACCGTGAAATGTTTTTGGCCAACAGCATAATTAGTTTTTTATTTTGGCTATTTAAACCGCATATTCAGACCAGTTAGGCATCAGTAACGTTTCCAGTTGCAGTTAACCAACATATTCCAGCCATGGCATTCAAGTTCGTTCTTCTCTCACTCTGTGCTTTGCTCGGCGCCACCAATGCCGGCCTCCTGGCACCAGCCACCACCTATGTATCAGCTCCAGTGGTAACCAAGTTGGCTCAACCCCATTACGATGCCGTTGGCACAACACAGCAGAATGTGGTGCGCTCGTTCGGTGGCACTGTCTCCACCCACTCAAAGAGCGTCGTCACACCCTACTCCAGCTTCAGCAAGGTGGACTCACGCACCACCAACAATGTGTACACTCCCAAGACTCTGTACAGCAGCGCACCACTTCCAGTTGTCACCAAGACTGTCTCGTATGCTGCTCCAGCCCCCGTTTACACCAAATCTTATGCTGCTCCAGCTGCCCACTACGCGGCTCCTGCACCAGTTGTCCACAAGACGCTCTCGTATGCGGCTCCAGCTGTCCACTATGCTGCTCCAGCGCCCGTTTACACCAAATCTTATGCTGCACCAGCACCAGTTGTCCACAAGACGCTCTCGTATGCGGCTCCAGCTGTCCACTATGCTGCTCCAGCTCCAGTTGTGCACAAGGCCGCCTCCTATGCTGCTCCAGCTGTCCATTATGCTGCACCTGCTCAAGTTTACGCCAAGTCATATGCCGCTCCAGCTGTTGCTTATTCCACACCAGTTGCTGCTCCTACAGCTTTTGTAAAGTACTCGCCTGCTATTGGTGTTTCCCACGTTAGCTTCGATGGCTTCGGCTCACACTGGGGCTACTAGGAAGCTTGCATAAAGCTCCTTAGCTTATTGTTGAAACTGTTGTTGATTAATCGAAAACGAAATAAATCTTTTGTTTAGTTGCGAAAATAATATCATTTATGTTTGTGTATTCAACAGATTTTGCAATCAAGCTTTGCCTTTCTGCGATTTCTTTTAAATTTGAAATACTTTAAACGATTTTTGTAGTTGCAAAATATAAGTGTTTTCGATGTGTGATTATTTGTTGCCCTCACAATTTATCCTTTTCCCCCTTTTGCAAACACATGCTGCCCTACACATTTGTCTGATATTAAATGGGGCGTATGTGTGCAATAATTTTATGCCTCTCCCAAACAAGGCTTATTCACATAAAACGCTACTTACTCTATATATATTATTTCATGGCAGGGGCGCCAAATATTTAGTGCAAAACTTTTTGTTTGTCTTTGGTTGGAGGGAAGGTTGGCGCACAAAAAATTGTTGGACAAAGTTTAATGAGCCAAATGACCCCTTTTTATTTGATTTTCAGCAGCTCTCTCTGTCTCTGTAGCCTTTGCCAGCATAAACTTTGCGATGGGACCCATCAGCAGCTCAACAACTTGACCAAAAGTGTTGTTGTTATTGTTATGGTTATGTGGGGTTAAAGCGTTAGCGATGGCGGAAAACTTTTTGACCAAATCGTTGGGATAGGGATAGGGCATAAAAAAAAGTATTAACTGCTTGGGCCACCAGCAAACTATTTAGCCATAAAGTTGGTCGTTCTATATGGACCATTTTCGTATGCATATTTTATGCATTTCAAAATGCTTGAAAATTGTTTCTCATGGCGCCAAATTTAATGTTGACAACAATAAAATTTATGTGCCCATAAAAAACACAAACTTGAATTGAGATTGTCCTTGAACATGTGCTTGGTTGCATTCTCTCTTTGCTTTTAGCATATTGTTTCGAGTGTATTCGGTTTGTTGTTTGGTATTTGCGTTATTTTGGATTTGCTTGCTATGCTGTCTTGATTTCTTTATTGGCTCATGCATATGCAAAGCGGACACTCGGACAATCGGGTTTCGTTGTTGACTGAGACACTCGAGTGTTTATCGTTATTGATTGCAGCTTGTAAAAGATGAGAAGTGTAAGCTGTGCTGCCAATGCCGATTCTCATCCAATTTTACCAATTTCAATGCCATCCAATTTGCCTTGCATGCAAATGCAAATTCAATTTGTCTGTCTCAAAGACAAAACTAAAGCAAAATTCGGTCATGATAAAGTTCTCGAAACGTTCGTACAACAACTCTGATTCGCTTCAGATAAAAATAATGTACGACCAACAAGATAACTAAAATCATCTGAAAGAAAACTTTTATAATACTTATACTTTAATTAGTAGAGCCGGTTGACAACTTCTCACTTGAAAAAATGTCGTTGCCAGCTCAATGCGGAAGATATTGGCTCTTGGGTCTGGTCGACATAAGCAGCCAGTTCTGTACAGCTCCTTGGACGTTAGGTCTTTGATATTGACGAAACAGCTGGCAGGCAATCGACCCACTTTCGAATTGTAATAATCAATTGGACCGAAGAGGCCACAGCATTTGTACTAAATTGAAGTATGTGAAGACAAATTAGACAAAATTTTGACATACGTGACTTACCTTAATTTCATACTCGCCAATACTTTCATTATTCTCCCATTTAGTGTGCACAACGTGAAGAATAGGAAAAAGCTGTGTTAGAGACAGAATTAACAGCATTTGTTCCCAGCTAGACACAAACAGGAACATAAGGTACTGCAATTGGAACGACATCATATCAAAGTAGTTACTTTATAATAAAATCCAATTACCTACTCTTCGCAAATGATAAATATTCTGCTTAAGTATAATAATCAGGCCAATAGCTAGGAGAGGTACTATAACTAAGCAAGAAATTAGAACTATTACTTCAAATTTGAGAAACTCAGCACCCGGATTATGCCTGTAATGAGTTATCATTTTGGTGTGATACAGAATGTCTGCTATATTGCAAACCTGGAACAGATAAATGGTTATAATAAATAAGTTTTAAATAAAACGGTTTAGTACTTACAAAACAAGAAGTAAAGCTTAATAGAATAACCCATCGAAAAAATATCAAATTCCAATTTCTGTTGTCAATTGGTTCTGCTGGTGCTTGAGACAAACTAGTGGCACTTTCACTTATTGATAAATGGATAGGTCCTTGCAAATTAGTTCCACTTCTAGATCTTGGTATGTTGCTTCTTTCCTGCAAGTGACTTTCGCCTACAGTCCTTGTAAAATTGCCAGTTCTTTGCATTTTTAAGAAGTTATATATATGAAAATATCATAGAAATATTAAACCATAGGTTGCTATATAAATTGTGTGATTGAAATGAGCTTCAAGTTAAAGCATTTTGTTGGAATTTGCATAGATTTGCTGTGAATCTGCCCTGCTCAGTTAAGTCTATGGTTCAACATACTATTTCTATAAATTGACTATGGAATTTTTTAATCAAACAGTTGCCATTAATTACTGCAAATTTCTGCCAGCCACATAACAGACATTTTTTCGACGGAGTCCAAATGAATGAAACCCAAAGATGGCAAGGAATAAAGCGATGCTTTTCAAGAGAGAGAGCAAGGCGTGTCCAGTTCTTCCTCATGTGTTTTTGCTGCCGATGTGGCAGCCGCCGAGAGGCAACACCAAAACAAAAAAAACAAAAAAAAAATGATTGCCACGGGGCAACCGCAACGCAGTCAGAGTGGCGTGGGGCGGAGTCCACAGCCATTCAACGCAACTAAAAATCAAATTAGGTGCAAAGGAGCAACCGCCAGCGAGATGTGGGAGAGGAGTTGATGGGCGTGGTCGCTGGCAATGTAATGAATAATTTATAATGCAAAAGCGCTGATATTTTTAGCAGCTTACGCTTTTAGTTGAAATTAAAATTTTGTGGCTTTCCTTTTCATGCCAAGTTAAAGGGCCAAACAAATGCCAAAGATGCCTGCTCTGTTTACTTTCTTTTCTTGTCTTTTTTTTTTGTTTTTGTTTTGAACGGCGAATGCAAGTCTCCATAAGAACAGTCGAGAGCTGATAAATGTGTGCGTGTGCTGGTGTCAAGTGCACGCTCTCGTGAATTCAATTTGATATACAAACTGATTTATCGATGTGAAACTGTGGAAACATTGTACCGCCCACCCAACACACAAAAACTGCCACACGCCATTCATAAGTCAGTCAGTCAGTGAAGTAACTTACAGCTTGAGACGATGGCCAGCGGGGGGGTAGTTTGTGTGTGTGTGTGAGTGGAGACGATAAAAAATTACATACACTTGTAACTGTTTGCTGGCTGCAGCCCTCTAACAAGGTTAATTTGTTGCGATCGCACAGCAGCACTGTCATTTATCTTCGCTGTCAGCGGCAAACTCTATGAACAAAAAAGTCAAGGCTCTAATTTGAATTTAACAAGCTCCAGCTCCAGTCTTCAGAGCGAGTCCTTAGACAGTCACTCAGTCAGCCAAAGTAAGAGTAAGAGTCAGCCAGTCTATCACGGTGCTTTGAAAATTAAAAATTTATTGCCAGACGAGGTGTCAATCATCGCCAGGCGTCGCAATAAAAAGTAATATATGTATGAGGTTGTGATAGAAAAAATAGAAATAAATGAACATTAGTCGAGTCGCAAATGCTCTACAAAAAAAGATGGGTAAAGTAGATTACCATAATAAGTTGGTAAACAATCTTCAGCTATAAAGGTCTAAAGCCTGTTACTTAAAAACTAACCATCCTTACAGCAAGATAGAAATGTAAAGTTTATTTAAATTCTAGTTTTTTATAGGCTGCACAAACCACACAACAAAATCATGATACCCCTTATGGGCCATTAAAAAACATAGCGAAAAATCCCACAGGACTCCCAATATTCACTTCATCATCAATTTGTAGCCGTGCAATGTTTCAATTTCACTTGTTGGCATCGATTGTCGCTTGTCGTTTTTGTTGTTTTCGGGTTTGCACAACTGACAATTGAAAGCGACACTTTTATGGTTTTCAGATTTGTGCAATACATCCTCCATGCTTTTCTTTACTACTATCTTTCTATTGTTTTTTCCTTTTTGTTTTTCGTGCGAAACGGGTTATGTTTGTTGCTTGTATTCTAATTGAGAAATTCTTGAACAAATTGCAAGTTGCTTTTGGGAAATGTTTGTGATTTTCTTTACAGAACATTAGATAATAGTTTTTATTATTATTATTATTTGCCCCTTCGAAGTGCAGCAGTCTGTGCGGAGTTTTGGAAATAAAATTTTGTGTTGCATATTTTGTGGCGTCGAATGGCAGCCACAAAAATGAATGAAATCGTAAAATGCAGACACGCCGGACAGCCACAGAAGCGGGCTAATAACGTAAACTCAAAAACCGGATATGCCGCAGACCAAAAGCTATCCCCTCTTTAGCCTCCTCTAAAGTCCCAGTTACTCATATCTAAGCTTAGACATGTACATATGTGTGTGTCTGACTGTATTGCCATTTAAGTGCCGAAACGAGTTTTTTCGGGGCCCAGAGAAGCGTCTAACATAACCTCACTTTGTGGTTGTGTTCATATATATGTGTGTGTGTGTGTGTGTTTGTTCGCTTTGCTTGTGTTTGTGTTATTGTCTTTTATCTGTCTGACTATCTAACTGTTTGTTTGTCTATTTGTCTCTCTCTCCTGCATCTTTTCACATTTTCAATTGCATTGCCTCGTTTCGTTTTTCTCGCGCTGTGTAAATATTTGATTTTTGCATTAAAGTCAATTTGCTTTCATGATTCCGTAATTCATTGTTTATCCGCGCTAACTTCTATTACGCCTTCCGACACGCCCCTCTCTACTCCACGCCCTTCGCTTGGCGTGTTTAATTTTCTACATTTGCTCACGCTTTTATTGTTTCGTTTTGGGGGAGTTCCCTTGCCACTTCGCTTCTGCCTCTTCAGCCCGCACACAGCTTTTATCTCTTTTGCCTCTTTGTTTGGCATCCCGCATTTCCGTTGCACTTCCACTAACACCAGAGAAGCAGTGATATCCGCATCATCTTTATTTGTTACTCACAGCCACATTGCCTTTTGGCTTTCCAGCCATGCCCCTGCTTCCTTGTTGCCTGTTTTAATATGCGCACTCAACGTTAGAAATTAAATCTGGCGCTCAAATGTTATTTGCGCTTTTCGTTTATTTATTTATTTATTATTTGCTTACGCCTCCTGCCTACCGCCTCCTCAGAGAGTTGCTAACAAAAGTTTCTGGTCTTGGCCCTGAGCCCACTTTTCATTAGGTAATGCATAATAAGTACGAGTCTCTCCAGTCTGTATGCGAGTGTATTTAATTTATGTTTTCTGGGCCAACAGAGCAAAGCTCTCGCAAAGGATAGTCTGAACAAACAATTTAGTATGAGTGGAGCTGAAAGCATTGTTGTTTTAGATTTAATGTTCTTTGTTTTAGTTTTTCGCTGGGTTGATTTAATCAGATATTAAATCGAATAAATATTGTTTAATGATCACATACTAGACTTGCCTGAATGTTTACTGAAAAACGGAAATTAAGTAATTGAAAAGTTTGTATTAAAGTTTGGGGCTACTTGACCATCCCGTACTCTACTATATGGTGTGACTATCTTCAACGCAAAAAAGTTGAATAATAATTAACATAGCAAACGCATCTAGTTTAACAAGCAAGCCAAAAACTTGTTGTTGAGACCGTATTAAGCATACGTTTCACACGCTCATTAACATTTTATGAGCAACCTTTCCGAAAGGAAGCTGGGGAAAAACCACACGCTGCAGACTTAAAGTTGAATCAAACATTTGGCTATGCATTACAAAAAAAAAGTCAAATCAATACCGCCACACCATAAACATATTGCCACCCATCAGTCGATCATTATTCGTATTATAAAAGGAGCGACGCCTGCAATTTTAACGAGCTTACGCATTTTATCGCTCGTGCTGCTGCTGCTGCTGCTGCTGCCGTTGCAAGGACACAAGCAACAGACAGCCAGGCATCTAAGTATATATCCGCATCATAGATGATGATGGCGTTGTCATCGTCAACAGGCGATGCCAAAGCAGTAAAAAAGAATCTAATTTAATGCGCGGTATGCATACAAATTCCAACCACAACAACGATATGAGTGCGTGACAATCTATAGGTATATGTATATATGTGTGTGTGTGTGTGAGTCAATTCGCAATTGATGTCACGATAAACATTGATTTGCAATTTTTCTGTTGCTTTGCATGCATATTTTATTAATTGCCTTGTCGCAACATCTTTAGCTTTTGTTCTAGTTGCGGAAATGTGCCGCCAAACGATTTAATCAAAAATTTCGAATTCTCATTTCAAAGTTTTCTTTTTTGGGATAGACAGTGAGACTTGCACACAAGTTTTTAATGACTTTTCAAACTACGGCTGAGAATCTAAAATCTGCAATTACTGCAGCGCTCAATTGTTGTTGTTTTTGTCTTCTATGTACATATATGTAAACGACTCTTGGCTCAGACACAACAGCAAACAAAACGCAAACCGCTAATCGCGTTACACAAAACTTTCGCCAAATTTCACGCCGCTCTCCCCCGCTCCCACACAGGTGGGTGTCAAGTGCGAAATTCCACATACGCCACATGTGACACGTGTGTGTGTGGATGTGTGCCTTGCAAAAGCATTCAAGTCATTTCCGCTTAAGCAGTCAGTTCAAAAGCCAACCAAAACTAACTAGCAAGCTGACTTGCTGCCTTGCTGAATTGCTGCCTGTCTGACTGACTGAGTGCTCGGCAGGTGAGCCGTTTGTGACATGACAGCGCCTCGTACTGTTGAATGCCGCAAAATGTTGCTCAGAAACCGACTTAAATGCAAACAAACATGGCCGCCAATGGCGACCAGCAGCGTGTGGCAGTCGGGCGGGGTAGGGTGGGATGTTAAGGGGAACACCTAAAACCGGAAACCGGAAATTTAAAGCCATGCCAAGCAAATGAACCGAACGGTTTGTCCAATGCCGCGATTGTTTGCCAATTGTTTTGTTGCAGTTGTTGTTTGTTGTTTTGTTGCCTGTTGCCAGGCATTTTGATTGTTGTTTTTGCTGCCAGACACTGCGGACAGCGGCAAAGCAAGTTGCATTGCATTGCATTGTGTTGCAAAAGTTTAATTACAAATTCCCAACAATTTCTTGCAATTGCCAAACAACTTTTTTATTGATATTGTTATGGAGTTTGTGTGCCTGTCAAGACATTCTCTTGTTGTTGTTGTTCTTGCTGTTGCTGCTGTTGCCAATGTCAAATGTCATGTTATTCATGGCTTATTCTCTCTCTTTATTGCCGTCTACTGTCTGGGTTCTTTTTTTTTTTTTAAATGCAAATTGATTACTGACATCGGGTAAAGTTGACGAGCAGCTTTCAGTCCTTAATAGCCAATGTCACATAATGCACAATGTCACTCTTGTAATGCAGCACAGACACAGATGTCAAACGGTTGCGAGAGTTGTTTGAGTAGTTGTCAAAAAGAAGTGTTTAACAATGCGTTTAGTTTAACTTCTCTGGAATAAATATTTCTTAATTGCTAAACCAACTTTTTATCAAGAAGATAATTTAAATAGCTTCACAATTTATCATACCTTTAATTAGATGGTTATATAACCTTCTGAAGCTTGCCATGCCTATAAACGCCATAAACCTCAGGAGTTAGCCTCGTCAGACATCATCAATATAAAATTGTCATAAATTTCATTTTAACTTCAGATACACATATGAATGAAATTGGCGTGCACGAATGCAGCGTTGAAGTGGAAAGTGCCAACTGCACACACACACACACACACACACACACACACAAACACACACACACACACACACACACACACACACACATGCATGCCACTTTTATGCCTGATGGCAGGAAAAGGCCACAACGCCATTGTTGCACTCAGCGGCATTCACAGTTTTCCACATGTGTATGCAGCATTTTATTAGGTATGCAAATGTGTCAACTTTATTTGCGATATTTCGACACATTTCGACACTTGTTGCCATAATGAACTCAGCAGCGCGAAGTACACCCGATTTGTCTGCGTGTGTGTGTGTTTGTGTTGGTTTTCATGCATATTTCAGTAGTTTGTGAGCACGTATGTGGCATACACAACTGTTGCACAACCGTTGAACACAAGTTGCGTGCCGCCATTGCAAATTATATGTTAATAATGGCCACGAATCGTGCATGCAAATTGAATTAAACTAAATGACAACTGCAGCTTATAGTTTAAAGCCAGTGGAGTTAGTTGTGTGCGTGTGTGTGTGTGGGTGGAAAGCTTGTGCATAAATTGCAGCTATTGTTTAAATATTTGCCAACATAATTAACTTAATTCAATTGGATTTCCATTAGAGCCGCACGCATACAACTCGAGTTAAGAGCTGAGCTGCGTCGAGTTGAACCAAGTTAAATTGAGTTGTTTGCCCAGCTATAGGTAGGAGTAGGTATCCCTCTAGATAACTGTGTAACCCTTTTACAAACTGCTGGCAGGCAAATCAAAGGCCTGTCCTTGCATAACATATTAGATTGGAGACGAGAAACGAGAGACTATCGAATTTCTGGCGCTGACTTGCGTCTATTGACTTTTGCCAATCGAATCGAATTGCAGCTGCAAATCACACAATAAAATAATTGATTCCATTTGAAATGCACACACAACAAACCACAAACGTTTGAATTTGGCAGCAATGAGGGTACTATCTTAACTATCAAGTAACATCCGATACCAACTCCAATTGCTGACTGTGCTAAGAGTACAAATTTATTTCTCATTGTTTGTATTTTAAACAGAATAAACACAAGTCTAGAAAGAGAATCCTTTGCTCAATTGATAAGCGGTTGTCTTCATTTTGTCGTTTAGGCCTCCTTGCTGGCAGCCAGGGATAACTCCTTGCGTGTCTTGCGACGCATACGCAAATTGGAAATCAAACGCACTGTGCAAAAGTACACCAATTCCACAATGCTGAGCGTTGAGACGCCCATAAAGAGACCCAATAGACCACCACAATTGGCCAGGAAATCGGTGGTACCATAGAGTTCTGAGCGACGCGAGGTAAGAAATTGTGCCTCCTTGAAGAATATCGAAACTCGCGACATTTTCATACTGCAAGCGAATCAAACTTACTTGAAATCTGATATAAATATATAATTTTAGGTTTCTTACCCCTCGCGCTTTGTTTCCTCACCGCCTGCTTTATCCTTGCTGGCAACTGTCTTGTAGTCAAAATCAGCTTGCGAAATTTCTGCCTCATATGCAATTGAGGTGCATGATGGCAAACAGTTGCAATCTGTGTGGCCACGATAGTTCTCACCCTCAGAGGCCATACCCTGTTGGAACTCCTTGAGCAACAGCTCATCCTCTGCATCGTTGTAGCACTTCAAATTGCCAGTGCCACAAACCGGCACATTTACATTGCCTGAAAAACAACATTGTTAGACTTGAATTGAATGCAAATATTCAGCTCAAAACTTACGCGGCATGGAGAACTTAACACAACCGCATTTGGTGAGAGTAAAGTTGGCCAGACACTCGAGTTCGCAATTTGTCTGTGAGTAGATGTTGAAGTAACGCAGATGCCGCTCCTTTTGGAAGTAGCATTGTCGTCGATGTGGCTCATAGTGCTTCAGGCCATCCGATGTGGTAATAATCTTAGGTCGTATGGATATGAGCACCTCCTGATCAAAGGGTATGCGAAAGTATTGTCTTGTGACCTGTGCCACTTCACCCGGCGTATGCAACAGAATCTTTTGGGCAAACAATGAGTCATGCAACATATGTAAAAGTTTCAAAGGGGCTACAAACCTTAAAACCCTGCACGGGACCACGACACATATCATCAAAATCGACTTCAATGCCGCCCATGAACAAATACAAACCAGCTTTGGCACCAGGACCTAGAACACGATGCGGGTAGGTCTCAGTATTAGCACTAATGCTATAACCATCCTCCACATTCCACTCAGTGGCCAGACGATTCTCCTCACGAAAAATGATATCAGGTATTATGCTGGAAATATTCAGCTTAAGACTTGAACATCTGTAAATTGTAATAAAAGCTTACCCTTCGGCACGAAAGATCTCGGCGGGACTCAGCGAGTTGAAACTATAACAAACGCCATCCTCGGTGACAAACTTGTGAAAGATCTCATTGCATTTGATCGGAGAATTGCGCCACTTGCAGTCCAAATAGGTCTCGTCAAACAGAGGTATTACGTCGCTAAGTTCATCAATGATTTCAATACCCTTGCGGGTGTTTTGGCCAAACTCAATGTCATGCAAAGGAGCGTCGCAAACTTGAGTCACAGCTTCAAATGTTGATTTTCTATAAATTTTTTAGAACGAATATACCTCAATGTTATTTCAAAGAAAGCTAAAGATTCTAATTACTTACTCCTTTTCGGTCAGATCAGCTACTCCACTGACATTGGCACGAAAATCGCGTATTTTCCAATAAACATCCGTAAAGTTGAAGGCTCTCTGACGTGACTTTGTCTCGGGACAGACGGTGACAGAGGGAAAGGGTATTTGCCAGACTGGCGTCGATTTTTCGGCAAAACTGACAATTACCGGATTGTTAGTCCACTTATCCCAAATGTTGAGTGTTAGCTTGAAACAGGTGAATATCGAAAGCAGAAACACACTGACCCAAAACAAACGCTCCAACCACGGACGCTTCTTTTCGCCCAGATAACGTATACCATGAATGGTACTATAGTCGCAATACTCATGAATAATGGCCATGGTCGCTTGTAAGCCGCTGCCATATTTGATCTGCTGCTTAGTATCCACCTCATCCTCACTATCGTCCGAGTTATCTCTGATAGCTGACGCTGATTTGGCCATCAGTGCTGCACGTTTCCATTGATGCGAGGTGGCAAAATTTGGCCTGGGCACCTCCAGCCCATCGATGGGCGTCTGCGGCTGTGTGCTGTTTGACGACATTGGAGTACGACTACGACTACGACTACGATTCCGATTGCGAGTATAGAGTCCGACGCGTTCCGGCTACTTTGACTGAGTCAGGCGAGTGGACGACGAGTCTTCGCCTTTTATACTCTATGCTGACCGGGCGTTGCTTATTAGTCAACTGGGTACGTGGAAGCCCCAAAGGGATAGCCTTTAGTTGCTACGCTCACGCAGCTGCCGCATCACGCATGCGACCTGAGTTTGTTGTCTGCTTTGGGCTAGGTGTGAAATAAAGTAGTTCTAGCTAGTTTTCGGTGTCATTTCAATTACTTCATTGGGCTAAGCTCGCGTAATTTGCGAGAACTGCAGAGAAGTCAAGCAGAAGGTCCCCAGCCAACAAGAGGAGCTGCCATTCGTTATTTCACCTGGCTAAATGTTACCTTTGCGCCAACTGGACACGGCGAAATGCGCACGTTACAGTGTGTACAGCGGAATGGTTTGCACCTGGGCGAGGCATTCTAATTAGCCGCAGCGCACTTTAAGGTTGCCCAGCCTCAAATTGAAAAGTGGCTGCTGCTGCTGCAGTTTCCACCTTTTGCCCTTTACTTATGCATTTTAAATCAAGTACATGAGATGACCTCAGGCGCTTAGCTCGACCTCCAAAACAGTAACAGAAACTTAACGGCCGACACACGTTGCCGTTGACAATAAAAATGTTTTGGGCACACGACTCGCAGCCAGCGGCAAGGACAGACATCAACAACAACAACAGCACGGCAACCAGACATTTTCGTTGCGCAATTTAATAAAGTTAACTGCATTTTGGCATTGTGTCCAAAAGTTTTTCATAGTGGAGTGTGAGGCGGCGCACCCTACCTCCGCTTCTTTGTTCACCTTTTGTTGGCGCTTTTCATTATCGTGCTTTGCTTTGCTTTCAACAATGTTTGCAGTGCCCTTGTTGTTGTCCCGCTGCTGTTGCTGTTTACACGGTGCGTCGTGTGCAGTTGATCATCATTTATTTTAATGAGATTGAAAATAGAATTTCTAATGTGTGCCGAAACTGAAATTTCGCATCCATATGAAATTAGTTAGGCAACTTTCGCTTTTCCTTACCTTTTTTTGCGGTAAAAACACATACGAAATATTTTTTTGTATAATATTCTTTTATTAAATACATTTTTCTGCCTGTTTACATGTTTAGCTGGAGGACACTGAATTAAATGTTGTTATTTGTTTACAATATTTAATTTTTGTTGTTGTTGTTGTATAACTTATCTATTTACATAGCTGCTAATTTTGATATACATATGTTGGTAATTATTTTCAATATTTAATACTAATACATTTATATAATTTTGTTATCTTAAGCCTTTTGGGTTTAACTTCAATTTTATTTTTGGGACACTTGCAAACTTTTTGCTGCTGTTTTTGAAACACCTGTTTTCACTATGCTACACTTGATATACAATGGTACGTATTTTGAATAATAATAATAATATGTTGTTGGCTTGTTAAATATTAAATATTAGTTAAGTTCGTAGTACTATATAAAATATAAGGGGAGTGTTGGGGTATTGTTTCAGCTAGCTTTGTTGATTGTTATGTATTTGTGACAATATACAAAGCTCATTTGTCCTACATAATGCCGTTCTATTAGCCCTTACACATAATTCATGAACTTTTCATAACAGATTTTGAAGCTGTTTTAAAACTTTCTTATCTTTTACCTATATGTTCTCATATGCAGTTTTGAAACCCAAAATACGTTAGACCAAAAAAAAAAACAAACAAACAATATACGATACAGACAAGGCATTTAAATTCAATATATATATTTTTTATAGAATAAGTTGTAATTGTTATAGCTACAATAATACCTAATTTAAAATGATATGTTTTTGTGGTAATTTACGTTTTCCATTTCCGTTAAACATTTCTCAGTTTTAGTCTAGTACAAAAATACTGAATACATTGCACTTGCATCGCACTCACGATAATACACTTATTCCCAATACAATACAATACACAAAAGCCGAAAGCAATACGAGCATTTTAAATACTCTTCCTCTCTCTTTGCCTCAATCTGCACACAGAGACATACGATATAATCTAAATTCTTTATATAAGTGGTTGCGATTGCAACGCTTTTGATTCTACTTCTTGCCAGTCGGCTAAAAGTTGGCTTATTGTGGAGCCAATGCCAAACTGAGACCATTGGACATCAGGCTTAATGCATTTGCACTTGGCGAGGTTGTGCCAGCAGCAGCCTCCTGAAATGATAAGAAAAAGCGAAGAAATTGGTAATAAATAAGTTTTTTTCATTGTTTTTTTATGTCAAAAATGAAAAGTGGATGCCTTTTACAGTATTTTCCGTCAAAATTATTACTAAAGCTTTTAGCTAAATGCTCATACTCACAATGCTCAGGGCTCGGACGATGCAGGCACGTGTTGCCGGCGGCTCATCGGACTCCATGCCTGGCGAGCTGCCACGCGAGGAGACCGAACCGTTTAGTAGCTTGATATTCATATTGATGTCATCCGAATGATGTGTCTGTGAGCTACTCGATAATCGTCCATCCAGCGACAGATCATCACGCTGCGTATCCTGCAAGATGTGAAAAACATATAGCTAACATTTTGTACTACTTATGCACAGTTTAACACACCTCCTTGGGACTGGCACAGAGCTCAAACTTGATGTCAAGGCTGTGCGTCTCTGTATCGCTGCTGACATGGCCATCGTTGGCTGCAACTGTAACGGCAACAGCATCAATGCCATTTGCTGCAGATGCAACAACATCGTTGCTGCTGCTGCTGCTGTTGCTGCCGTTCGCAATGGGCGACATGTGTCCATTGATGATGTTGTTGTTCTCATTGTTGTTGTTGTTGTTGTTATTGTTGCTAATTTTGTTATTGTTATTTGGCTCCTTGTTAAGTGTTGCTGACGTTGGCATGTGCTTTGTTATGGCTGTTGCCTCATCATCAGCAACAGCAACAGCAGCAGCAACTACAGCAGCAACATTGCCTGCAATTGCATTTGCATCGTTTGCATTGTTGTTGGTGTTGGTGTTGGGGCTGGGATTGCCGTTGCCATTGGCGGCATTCACAACATTAGCGGCCTCATCGCCCAGCTCGTAAATGTTAACCATGTGTGCGGCCTGTGCGTGCACCATCAAATCCCAGGGATTGGCGAATGCATCCTTGCAAACGGCGCAAAGCAATTTGGCGCTCGTTGGCGGAGTTTCTATTTACGTATAAGTGTGAGTGTGTGCCAAACATGCAAGAATTAATTAGTTATTTAAGTTGGAATTTGCGGAAAATGTGATCTGGGGGCAGGGCTAAGTCGCATAAATAACTCAATTTTAAATGAATTTGTAGGCAGACGCAGACGCAAAACGAACAGACCGACATACAGACAGGCAGACAGATGTTGCTGACTTGCAACAAGGAATTTTGCCACACACAATGTGGCCTTAGATAAACATACATAGACATGGATATAGAAGCGAACAAGTGCCTGGGGCAAAAAGTGTTTAACAATCATAAATTAATTGCAGACAGCAAATGCCACGCCTCCATCTTTTTGCGGATAACTTACTTGCTGCAAATGCCAGATCCTGGCACTTGCATGTGAACCTCAGCTTGCAGTAACTTTTCTTGTGGTCCAATAACTCAGACAGCTCGCTGAAGCTTTCCCGGCAGTTGCCGCAGATTAATGTATCCGGATTGCCTACGAAACAGATATAAAATATGGATTTTAATGCAAATACTATGAACAAAAGACAGCATTGTTCTTATGTTTATTTTCAGTATACAAAATTAATAACCTTTTTAAACTTTTATAAAATATATATTTTTAAAATTTCAACATGATATCTTTCTGGGCCAGATTTTCGTCTCAGCCTGCAACAGTTGTTTTCTATCGACAGTACCACGTTGTCTGCGTGCCTTCATCTTTCGCTTTGTCTTAAAAAATTTACTTAGCTTGCTTTCTTTTAATTTAACCGGCTTTTTAAACCCAATGTCAGAAAAAACACCTTGTCCTTGGCGGTATTTGAGCAGCGTTGCAATTGCATCGATTCGTAGATTGGTTTCCTTCATGGATTGAGCATGTCGATATTTTCGTTGAGCTGGTTTTTTCCCCTGATCATCTAATTTTAACCAATGCGATAAGGTAAAAATTTTGCTGAAGTAAAAAGGCTTTCGTGTGGTCATCGGTATACACGTTGTTGTCTTTGTTTGGGAACTCGAAATTGGCTGAAAAGTGGTGATCGTTGAAGGCTTTTCTAGCATTGTCGATTGAGAACTCGGAACTGGCATACAGGTAGTAAGTGATGTAGGTTTCGTTTGTACTGTTGATGGGGTCGTCGAAACTGGTAGACAAGTGGTCAGCGTTTGTGCCAATATGCCATTTTCTACACGAATTGTTATTTCCTTGACATCGTTCAGGGGTGCTGCTGTCGTAATCCCTTTTTTTGATGCCGCTGGTTGGGTGGTTTCTAATGATGTTGATGCGTCTTTTGATTGATCACTGGGACATGGAAAATCTTCCAAAACATCCTGACCTGTCGGTAACAATTGTGCCATATTAAAGCGCAAATCTTGTTGTGCTTGTAGTGGTTTTTGTTGTTGCTGCTGCTGCTGCTGCTCCTGCTCTCGCTTCTGGCTTTGTTGCTGCTGACCCTGTCCAAAGTAAGTCGCAAGTTGTTGCAGTAATTCAAGTTTAGCGCTGGAGTCTTGTGTAGCATTTGCATTAACGGGCTGCGAGGGCATCTTTGCTTTTATCTCTTGTGGCTGTAGCTGAAACTGAACTGCTAGCTGAGGGCTTGTCGGCTGAGTCACAAGCTGTAGTTGTTCTGCTACCATTTTCGGTACCTCGGGCTGCACCAACTGCTGCTGCACTGCGTCTGTCTGCTGTATTTGTTGTCCTGAGTCAACATGTTCAGTAAATTGCCTATCTTTTTGCTGCAGCATATTATCTTGTTTTCTAAGCTCCTTTTCCAGCTGGCCAAGCTGATGATGCAATTCTTCACCTTTATCGACGTACTCCGTAACCTGCACGGGTTTAACGCTTTGAACATCATAGTTGCATTTAATTGACTGTGGCTGCTCTAAATTTTGCTGTAAGTTGTTTAAATGCATACTGCTTTTGAGGCTGAGCAAACCGTTTATATAACCAGGTGGATAACGACGCAGCGATAGATTTGATAACGATGAGCAGTTCGACAAGAGTGAAGCCACTGACACTTCTGGCTGAACAACTTGCATGCTGCTGAATGCGATGAGAACGGCGAGCAGATAGTGTGTTTTTATGCCAAACATCTGACGTGGACACATTTCTCATTTTAAGAAGCACAAAAAATTAAATATCATTTTAGACAAGTTTAACAGAGCCAGACTAGCACAAAATTCAAAACGCTTCCTTTAACACGAGTTCTATAACTATAACAATAACTTTAATTAAGTTTTAACCAATCTTTGATATATAAATTTCTTTGTCACAACAAAAGTTTTGCAAATCAATGCGGAATTCTTTAATAGCTATCGATTGCTGCCATCAACATTAGTAAAACTAAAAAAGTAAACAAATCAAGTCAATACTCACTGTAGACTTTAAAAGGTCCCCAATGTGGATGCAAACTTAATTGTTCCTGTGAATTTTGCTGCTGATGATGCTGCTGCTGATTCTGCTGCTGCTGCTGCTGCTGTTGATGTTGATGTAGCTGCTGCTGTTGCTGCTGCTGTTGATGCTGCTGTTGCTGTTGTTGTTGCTGTTGCTGCATCATTTGGCTATGCAATTGTAGCGACTGCGGTTGCTGTGGGGACAATGCCAAAGTCAACGGTTGCAGCAGACAGCCCAACTGTTGTTGCTGCTGCTGCATCTGTTGTTGTTGTTGTTGTTGCTGTTGTTGATGTTGCTGGTGATGCGATGACTGTTGGGAAAAGGCACCGTACGGTTCCACTAGTGCTGTTTGATTAGCAATTATTGCTGACTTTGCATTTTGTGGGGAAGTCGTTGACTGCCCGGCGATGACGCTTTTCAACTGGAAACCTGTGGCAGCAGCTACGAATTGTTGCTGTTGTTGCTGTTGATGCTGCTGCTGCTGCTGTTGCTGCTGCTGGTCTTGTTTGTATTGCGACCAGTGAAGTGCGCCGGGTGCTGCTGTCGTGGCCGCTGTGGTGGCCACAGCCGCAGCCGCATTCGATAGCAAATTCTGCTGATGCAGCAACAGCTGCTGCTGTGGCAATAAATTGGCCATCGCTGCCATGGCAACAGCGGCAACCTGCTGCTGATGATGATGGTGTTGCTGCTGCTGTTGTTGCTGTTGGTGATGCTGCTGATGCTGCTGTTGCTGCTGTACCGCCTGCTGCTGCTGCTGTTGCTGATGATGTACTGCAGCGGCAGCAGCAGCTGCAACTGCAGCAGCGCTGTGATGATGTTGCTGCTGCTGCTGTTGCACAGCCGCTGCAAGACTGTTATTGTTGGTCATCAAACGCTTGCGTTTCTTGGGACGCACACCATTGGAACCACCCACACCGCCGCCGCCGCCACCACGCAGTAGCGCTGACGAGCAGTAGCTGTCATAGAAGTAGTCCCTGCAAAGAAGCACAAAAATAAACATAAAATTCAAGTCGTGACAGCTCATTAGTTGTGGTAAGCGCTTGCACCAATGCTGTAATTGAAGTGTCAATGTAACCAATTGCCCCAAAATGAAAACTAGCAAAAATACACATCGGAGTGTTTAAGTAAAGAGAAGTCGACTTTTGAGATACTCTGTACCAATCGAATCGAAGTGAAATTGCCTAACAAACGGGCAACTGTTGAAAGTTCATAATATTCTTTTCAGGCACAATGTGAAGGGTATCCCGGATAAAAATGAACATTCTGCCAACTGTTGCCTATCAAACTGAATGAATGCCTTCCTGCCATCCCGCCGTCAGTCAATATTTGTTTAGTACTCACTCCGACGGGTCACAATGTCGTCGTTACAATTGTCATTTGCCAATTATGGGGCAACTTTTGTGCCCTTCGAAAAACATTCCAACAGAGACGACGGCTTGTTTTGTGTGTGTGTGTGTGTGTGTGTGTGTATGTTGCCTGTGATTGATACAATTGCCAGCGTCAGTATCCATTTTGTGGTCGAATATTGAGGCAGTTTTCATATCGTTAAGGGTTGGGCGTGGCATGGGCGCCAAACAATTGTGGCTTTATGGTCGGTTTGTAGTATGTGGTCAAAAAGAATGGGGTGTGGGTGGCATTTAAATGACAAACACGACGAGCCCATGGAGCACCGCAATGAACGAGCACCTGGACAGCAGCAAGTAGCAGCAGCAACAGCAGCAGCAGCACACAACAGCAATGTTTGTGTTTTAATTACAATCAAGTTGTTGTCAGAGCTTGTGTATACTGTGTGCCATTTGGCGACCTTTTTAAAGCCTTAACGCACTTCTTTTCGGCGTCATTAAGCTTAAATTAAATATTTCCACACGACTGAGGCAAGTCGTTGTCGGCAACGTCGACCAAATAAATTGTGAATGCTGGCCGTTGCGCTCGCTCAGTCATCATTAAGGTTGCGCTAGGGACAAACAAGTGCACATGTCAGTGCCAGGAGCATGAGCGCCAGGATATTATAGCATACATTGCAACTGTCACTCGCAGACAGACATTCCTGTTTCTCTTTCTTTTTTCTTTTTTTTTTTTGGTATATGTACACAGTTTCACTATGGACGCAGCACTCGACACAACACACACACACACACACAACTGACCCAGACGCGGAGATGGACACGGAGACAAAGTAGCGGAAGTGGCAAACAAAAAACCTCGCATAGAGTTGACAGCCGAAATATTTTATGTGTGCCGTGGTGTTGAAACAAAGGAGCCGAATACATATACATACGTCCATGTCCTGATGGATTGTGCCTTATTTATTTATTTATTTGGGTGTGTGTGATTGTGAGGTTGTTGCCTTTTCCCGACCCATTAAAAGGAAACTTTCAGCCCAAGCCGTTAAATGATATGTAAATAAACTGCAAATGAGCGGCACATGGTCGTATTAAATTGCCCAAAAACTTGCTCTAAACGCTCGACATTTATTTAAATTAAAATGTGAAGCATGAAATTGTTTTTGAAATTGTTTTTTTTTTTTCTATTTCTTTCCTCTCGCGCACTTACCAATCGTTGCCCGTTTTGCTGACATTCTGGCGTTTCCTGCCAATTTGATGTGCCTTCGGCTCAGCCACCATGTTGACATCTGAAAAAAAAGATTAGAGAGTCAAAAACAACCTAAATAAATAGATGTATGTATGAAACCGTAGTCGTAACAAATAAACTAGCCAAACAATAGCACAAATCTGCTTTATCCCAAAAAAAAAAAAAAAAAATAGAAAAAAAGAATACTCCTCGCCGCAAGGACAAAACATTTTCAGCGCCTTTGAAGTGACTGACTAAATAAGAATGTAGACAATGGCATTTTTGTTTCCTATTATGCGCAAGTTAAGGCATTATTTTTTGTTGATTTTTCATTATGCAAATGTTGGGGCACTAAGTGATTAAAAGCACAAGACACAGGCTGCATGCATTATGCTGTCCAACTGCAACACCATAATCAAATTGTCTGACCAGCAATCATTAATCTTCATACTTATTAAAAAAGAATGGATGTGGAAAAATAGTTAACAGCAACCAAAGACATTGTCTGATTTTACATTAAATAAAAGGCTAACTGTGAAGAATAATTATTAAAGACTGAATCTTTTCATGCTACTTCAAAGAAGTGAGAACTTGAATTGTTTTTTTTTGTCTGAAATAATAGCCAACCATTTAAAGTTGAAAGAATCTAGTTTAGAAGTTGCTAGTATTTTAACTTTCATTTTCTGACATCACAAACACTTCATATACTCGACCAAAGGAATCCAAGCCTAAGCTTAAACCAAAATCGTGCCCCAATGCATTATACATTTCATTTTTCAATGAAAAGGGTGCGACATTCGGCGGTTTTTTTTCCCCTACCTTAGGTTTTTGTGAAAAGTTCAGCTCTTTCGCGCTCGTTCATCATAATTCATGACAAAGTTTGAAGTGCGACGGCTGCGCCGCAGGGCGGCTGTAAAGCAACGAGCCCCCCAAAAAAAAAAAAGACAAACAACACAGAAGACAAGACCCAACCAACGGGTAAGGGAGGGTTGAATGAGTGGTGAGTCAGTTGCTATAACTACAAATTACTGGACTGTGGGGTGTGGCAGCTTTACGTTTATTTTCTTCTATTTTTTTAGCTGCTGCTTCCTTTTTTTCTCAAGAATTTCTTCTGTTTGTCTGATGCGCCACTTTGCCTTGGAACTGGGAGTTGAAAGTGGGCTGCTGGCAGGCTATAATTAAGATTAAGGATAAAAGCGTAAGAAGGATTTCCGCAAGTTTTAAGGCAATCGGTTTAACGCAAGCCCCAGCCAAAGCGCCACATTGCCACACTGCCGCTTAAAAGTCAATGGCGCGTAGCAATGAAATATTACAGCGGACACTCAACTCTCGAGTGCTTTTTATTTTCTCTGTCTTTGGTATTATATATATATAAATATATATTATTCTGAGCTTCTTCTTATTTTTGCTTCCGTTCTAATCAGTAAAATTAGCATTTGGCTGCATTTGCATAAGCATAGTGAAAGCAACACAAAATGCTTTTTATGATCGCTGTAAAAGTTTTCATTGCATTGCCAACGGGTCGTATGAATATGACATTGCTCATCATCAGCATCATCAGCATCATCATCATCATGCAACATGACATAGCGAACTAAGTGCATTAAGTTGTTATTCACACACGAGACATACGCATGAAAGAATGCCAAGGAATCTGTTGCTGCCTCCTGCCGCCATCTTTCTTTCTGCTCGACTCTCTCTGTGTGTGTGTTTGTGTGTGTTCCCTGTTGCATCTGCAAGTGACGCGCGACGAGGCTTGAAAATTTCATTAAGCGTTGAAATTAAATCGACAAACAGTCAGTTGTCAGGCTGCCAGGTAGTCGACACACACACACACTCAAACGTATATTCTTGCACAACATTGAAATTTCATTAAAAGTATCGCGCAAGGATTTATGTTGGAGGTGGCGTCCCGCCACTTTAAGTTGCGGCCTGCAGCGACTTCCGTTGCACAAAATACGCAGACAGTTGGCGGGGCGAACGCTCTAAGATATGGCCACTATACATGCCAGGGCCGTAGCCGCAGCCAGGGCTCCCCATTACAACTATTACTCTATTACAAAAATTTTGCTTGCGTTTTTTTTTTATTTCGCGCGCTTGTTCGATTTTAGTGCTGCACTTCCGGCACTGTCGGCCATTAACCTGCCCTGACTCTGGCACAACGGACATGCAACTATGCGAGGGTTAAGGTCTGCAATATGTCTATGCAAAACCAAAAACAACAACGCCATGCATATGCACAAAATGAGCCAGGATATAACGAAAGAAGTTCTTCAAGTTTCCTTTGTTGTTGTTTTTGTTTTTGTACGTGTAAGAATTAAAGACGTTGAATGAAGCATTTATTTTGCACGTTAAAATCATTCTCATTTGTAAAAAAGTATGAATAACATATATAAAAGGTACCTTCGGATAGGAATTGGGAATATTGGGAACATTATTAATGATAGCCTTCAAAAACAATCTATTATTATTAAACAAAATCTCACCTAGCGTTTGGCTCAGCACCGTTTTGCCATCTTCGCCGTGACAGGCGTTGCGGGCATCGAACGGGTTGGTGAACTGCACAAAGGCATAGCCCTTATGCATGGATATGCCTGCGGGTAAAGAGAGCAATTGCACATGAGAAAGGGGAAAAACCAGATAGAAAGAGAGAGAGAGAGAGAAAGAGGGGCGGAGGCAACTTTGACTTACCCGCTAGACGTCCGTAGATTTGAAACATGCGCTCCACATCCGTTTTGGAGCATTGAAATGTATTTAGATTGCCAACAAAGATGCGTGAGTTAACCGCCTGCGGATCCTGCGAGTTTGTCTGGTTGGACAGTTTTGACAGCTTCATTGTGGGCGCCGTTGCCGATGGCGAAGCTGACGCTGGCAAGGACGGCACGGGCAACAACGGGCACGGCAATGGCGCAGCCGCGGCGCACGTGTGTCCAAAGTACAAGAAAGCAATTCTGGCGGCTGCACCCAAAGCTCAAAGCAACTAAACAAACAAACAAAACACCAACAACAACAACAATGACTTGGACTGTTTGCTCTTTCTGCGCGTTGGTCTTAAAGGGGGCGGGGGGGGTGGAGGTTTGTGAGAGCTTAGACTGCTGCTTTGTTTATGGTTTGTTGGCTGTATTTGCTGCAGCTTATTGCATTTGGCCTTGGGTCCAGTACGAATGCGGATTTGCAAACTGCCCTTGTCCTTTATCAGTGCTGTCTCCTGTGTCCTGTGCGTTGCTGATTTTTCACTTTTCAACGCAAAAAACTGAAATCGGTGAGCGACCGCAGTTTTGTCGCTTTTATTGTTGTTGCTTTTGTCAAATCTGTAAAATAAGAACAACACGAACGTCAGCATAAATACAAATTGACAATCACTTTTGTTTGTTTTTGCATATCATTTTTGTTCTTGTTGTTGTTGTTGTTTCTCGTTTGTTATTTTATTTGTGTGCTTGTATTGTTGTTGTGCGGCTTAAATATCAATGGGTATTCATTTCGTTGCATATCGTTTGCTGTCTGCGTATTTATATTTCATTTATCCCAAGTTTTTTTGTTGTTGTTCGTTTGCTTGTGTGTGTGTGTGAATTTAATCTTATCGGCATGCAATTAAAATGCAAAAATGCCCTTTTAATTGAAAGTCACTTTCGTATATATTTTTTAAATCCGTTTAAAGGTTACACAAGTTGGTGGTTACGAGTCCAACAACCGTTTGTACAGTTGGCATTAACTTGAAACTTGTTAGCATTGATCTAAAGTTTAGTTCGTTATCGTTAAAGAATTTTATACTTATTCGATTATAGTGTAGATAATTGTTATATTCTTTCTCTCGTACTACATTTTCTACTCCTTTTCGCTTCTTTTGCTACTAAAACAACTTTTTCTTCCTTTTATAACTTGACCAAAAGCATTAAATATAAAAGCTAGTAGCTGTTCATATGCTTTAAGGCATACAAGAGCATAACACACTCTCTATACACAGCCCCCCCCCCCCCCCAACCACTCCACCTGCCACATATTCACCACATTGTTGTTGCCATCGTTTTAGTCGCCAACGCAGCCTTTAAAGTGTTTGTGTGTGTCATATTAATGTAGGTTTGCTTTTACTTGGTACATGTCTTGTGCGTGTTATTAAATTAAATAACTTTTAAATGGCTTACACACAAGCGACAGCAGCTACAACAACAAAAATGGAGGCGTTATTCACTTTCATGTAAAAGTGAAAAATTAAGCGTTTTTATTGCGCTTTTTTCGATGGCTGAACACTGCACAACACAGCACTGATCCTGTTCACAGCACAACTGCTGCTTCCTGTTTGCTGCTGGCAACACGTGTAAACAATGTGTCTGAGCGTGTGTGTGTGTGTATGAGTGCTTTGCATAGAGTATATAATACTACAAAACGGCGATGCATGAAATAAAAATAAAACAGGCAGCAATAAAAATAAAATACTCTTGTTGTAGCAAATTGTTAATGTGCTTTTTATGCAATAGCCGTGAGTCTTATAAGAGGGTGTGAATGTGTGTGTGTGTGTGTTTTTGTATCTTTATTTATTGCATATTTATGGTCGGCAGCAGTTGTCATTAATTGCAGAGAGTACAAAGACAAACACACACACACACCTTATAAGATGAACTTAACTCTGATTAAAGCTCTATCGATCCAAAGTGCTTTGCCATCAGATATATTAAAAGTGTTTTCAAACAGAAGAAACACACACACATACACATACAGATACAACTCGTAGACAAGAGTTATTCATTGCTTTGGTTTGTATGCATTGTGCGCCAGTTATGAGTGAAAGGCGCTTTATTTATTATAATAGCATTCCTTGCTGCTGCTGTCCTGTGTCCTGTCATTCAGTATGTCCTGCCTGCCTGCCTGCATTCAGTCAGCCATTTCATTCATTCGACGCTTTCTATGTGTTGATTTTTTGTAACTTTTTTTTGCACCAGACATTCTTGTCGTTCGTTGTGTCGCATTGTCCTTGCAAATGAAGGCACGTCGCCGGTGGCGGCTTTGCATATAACAGCTCGCAGCTTCCTTGACGGCTAACATTCCCCATTGTTGCATTGATAAATACATACATACATATAGCCAAACAACAGACGGCCCCAACAAATCCAAAGCCGTATTGAATAACCGTCGAGCATTGTTGTTTTGTTACCCCCACCATATCCCTCCACCCTTTACTCATCTACCACTCTTTTTCATTTGAATATGCAACACTTTTTGTGGCCTACTTTTTGGGGAAGCAGTCGGTTTTTAATGAACGCAACTTTAATTAAAGCCAACAAATAACAACGACTACAAATTTAAATTGCACACACACATATACACTCACTCACACACTCACAAAAAAAAGCGGCTGCATTTAGGTTTCCCGCGCTCTTTTCAAGTGCCTGGCAAGTGGTTAGTTACCTCGTCTTAATTATAATTAACTGCACTGCTGAGCGTCAGCTACAAAAAAAAACAACAACAAAAACGAGTGTGTGTGTGTGTGTGTGTTAACATACGACTCGGAAAGCCAGGCAAGTTCAACCACAAGAAATTGCACAGGAAATTGCCGTAATTCTTTGCCCCCCCCGCCGCCAAAATCTTTGCCCTTTGCTACAGCCAGCTTCATTCTATTCTCTTTTTGCTTGGCAGTTGTTTTAGGCCCATGCCTACATTTCTTTTTTCCAGCTGCCTAAGTGCAAAAGTAAATTAAGATGCCTTGAAGTTAGTAAGTAAAAGTCGTCGCGGCTAAAAAGTTGAAAAGCGCCAATTCAACAGCTTAGCTGAAGCCAGAGCACATGTGCCAAGCTTTATAATTGAGTGTAAAGATGTAAAAAAAATATTTGTGTGTCGAATTTTAAAGACTCTTTTTTTCAGAAAAAAAACAGTTTTAAATGCTTTTAGAACACGATGAGAAATCAAACTTAAATAAAAAATAATAATTTACCAATATATTTCATTTTATATTTATTAAGCTTTAAAGCCTTAAGATTAATATTATTTATAATTACAAAAATAGTTTTACTCTTTCTTACACATAATTAAGTTTTTCTTTCGAAGTACCAATACTTAAATAATCTCATAGACCTTACAATACAAAGTTCAATATAAATGTTTATTTTTATTGAAAGAAAGTGTAATTATTTGTTGGCATCTTTGTGCTGAAGCTGTTGGTAGACGTATACTTAATGCGCTGCATTGTCTAAAGCTTAAAGTCAACAACTTAACGGCGAATGTAGTATTTTAAAGCAATTTTATTGGTTTGCGACGTGCTAAATAATGCAGCAGGCCATTAAGCAGGCCAAGCAAGTCAACTCTGACTTTAGCGTCTGGCTGAGCTTATCAGTCGTGGGCTGTCATTGCGATCAAATGTCAAAGGACACATTTCATCACCGAGCCTTGTTGCTATTTACTGCCTACAAATATGGCCAGCACATATCATCATTTTGTTTCTTCTTCTTTTTTGTTTCCATTCTTTTTCTTCTCGTTTTTTACTACACTCGTGTTTTATATGGCAGGCCAACTTTTCATTTCAAATTGCCCGAGGGTTGAATGTGGTGGGTGTAACGAGTTGGGTTTGTGGTTAGGGTGTTTGGCTCTAATAGCGACATACAAAAAATTGAATAGACGTTGCGGCCATTCAAAGCCAAAAAGTCAACAAAGCAGCAGCACAACCAGCAAGAAGACCGTGCTAGATAGAGCGACACATAACCCCAATTGAGTGGCATGAGAGAATGAAGTCAAAGATGATGTCGTTGGGTATAGAGGCGCATCTGTGTGTGTGTGTGTGTGTGTATTGACAGGCAGGCCAGTCAGCCAAACAACTTTATTCATAAGCAGTCAGACTGGGACAGACAAACACTCAGACAGACGTGACCCCGAGCCAAACCAAACAAATGCTAAAACTAAAGATGCTTCCTTTGCAACGGAATTTATATGGTCAGCATTTAGAGATGACTTCACGTCGGCTAGCGATAACTCAACACAGTTTATGGTAGCATGGGAGTCGAAAGTGCCGATACGCCGAACGGTATGCAACATACTTTTTAAATTATAGAAAAGCGCTCAAAAAGCAAACTGCGACACTGGCGATAAGCATGAAACGTGTCGTGTCGATACGATTGTATTGGATTCGGATTCGGAATGGGTTATTGTTTTATGAATGTATAAGTGATTATTGCTGTTTCGCTTATGCCGTTAATTTATTGTAATGCGCAAAGCAATTTGCGAAAAAAAAGTATGCATATAAATACAAGCGTATTAAGTGCCAACTATTTGCATAAATAACAAGAAATTAATAACAAACACACGGCGTCATGGCAGCAGCCGCATAAAAGTTAATAATTGCTGCATGTCAACAGGCAGGCGAAAATGCGAAGTTCCAAAAGTGGGCGTTTGGCGTCGTGCGACATGTGGCATTATTAAAAATATGTAGCACATACATTTATATGCATTTACAAACATATATTGAAATAAAGCTGCAGGCAAGCAAAGTGAAATGACATTTTATCATTTCACAGTAAATGCATTTTATTGCACTTCTCATTAAACAAATTTAATTTGTAAAATTGTTAAGCAAATGAATCTGAAAAATATTTTTGCTGTATTTTCTTCTGTTTTTTTTTTTTTTTGTTAATTGCTCGATTGAAAGTTTACTTTGCAGCAATTGTAAATGAAAAGATATAGTTGATGCGTTTTAATTAAAAACTTTAAAGAAAATTAAGAATTTTTACTTTTTTCATAAGCTTTTCGGTTTTTTTGGGTCATTTTTTTAATCGAGTAGCGTTTAAATAAAATATTACTAAATCCTTTTGATTTTATTTAAACAATTCTTTCTAATTTTATAAAAAATAAAAGTTTTACGCATAGTTTTATTTAGTGCAACATTAGACTTAAACTTTTGAAGCTGTAAACTGAATATCTTGTGTTTAGATTACGTAAATATAAGGCGATTACGTCTTTGGGAACTCATGCAATATATAAAGTCGAATTACCGTTTGAAGCTCCGATTTCACTCACTTGTTTACACAGCAGTTAAAGTGTTAAATTTATTGTTGGTCAGCAGTCAGGCGGCTTATATTTGTTTTTCGGTTCGACATCGACAAAAGGGCCAAAGGAGAGCGGGGGCATGCGGCAGGCTGCGGTTCTTTAGCTGTGCATTCATTCATTATAGTCGCACAATATGAGTGTGTATTGTTTTTCTATATGTTTGTGTGTGTGTGTGTGAGTGTGTGTTGACTGTCTGGTGTGGCAATAAAAATGGCGTGCATATTTTTCAGTTTGTTATGCATTTCTCTGCCACTTTTGTTGCAGCAAACGACAACAACAATTATGAATAACTCTTAACTCGTTCTCCCTTTAACAAATACATTTTTCGTAATGGCTTATGTGGGTGTGGCAGATGGGCGGTGAAAGAGGTGTGGATTGGGGGAGGGTGGTGTTATATTCTCATATTTGCGTATATATATTTCACTACGCCAATTACGAGGCAACGACTGCGACAGTAATCAAATAATTGTTGCATTTGCTGTCATATATTTCAGTTCCTTATTTTCTTTTTTTTTTAACCTTAATTATTTGCACAGTTTTCCATTTTCATAATGGACGTATGAGAAATGAAAATAATGAGTGAAGAAGAAATCGGAAATTTATAAGGCAAAATTTAAATACCCCTTCAAAAGATATGTCAGGCGAATAAGAGTCTTTGGAGCTTAAAATGATAACAAACCTTTTCAAAAACAAAAAACCGATAATATTTATGCAACATTTAGTCATGACTCGAACGCATACAATTAAATACAATTTATCGATAAACAAACAGTTTTTATAAACTTTGACACTTGAACCCGTTGCATTGCTGATTTAATTGTTGTAAATTCTTTATCATTATCAATTGCATTATCCATTTAAAAAATATTTATGCAAATTCCATATTATAAACAATCAGTTTATAGCGCCTATTTAATTATCCAATTACTGCTGGTGCCAAAGAAATTAACTGCAAAATGTGTGTAAAAATATTGCACAACCTGCTGAAGTTGCTGCAGTTGAAATTGTGTGCAAAATTTTGGAAATTCGCTCATCGCTTTAACAATTTTCATATGCAAAAATGTTTGTGGTCGGCCGCTGGTTTTTGTAGTGGGCGGGATGTCGGATTTGAGGGCGTGGTTGGAGATGCGGAAACATGCACAAACAGCGCGTTTGCGTTTGCATTTTTCGGCTATCGCTTTTCGGTCGACGCGGATGCGGATTTTGGTTTGGCGTGTTTTTATTTTTTTTTGGGTTTTAGGTTTTGGTAACGGTTTTTGGTTTTGGTTACGGTGTTTGTTGCCACATAAAGAGCTTCGCTGTCGATTGTCGGATATGTTTTGTGGTCCATTAAACAGTCATCCAACAAAAACAATGTGCCGATGACCAAGTGAAAACCAACTCAGGCAAAGAAAAATTTCATGGAAAGCGGCGTACAAATTTAGATGAAAATCCTCATCAAATAAGACCAAAGCAAGGTCAACTGAACGCGCTCAGCGACAAATAAAGAGCATGACAGACTTGCTTACTCTCTCGCACTCTGCCTCTCTATGTGTCTCTGAGTTTTCATCAGATCAAACGTCACGAACAACAACTGATGACTCACGCTGCGTTCGCAGCGCTATACACGTTGTGCGCGACGCAACTGTTGTCTGTTGCTGGTGTTGCTGCTGTTTTGTGTGGGAGCGTGCGCGGCATACTTTGCGCTCTTCGCTAACTTTTGTATGCGCAAAAGAGACAACTAGTGTGAACGTGCAGCTGTTAAGCAAAACCAGCAACAACAACTTCAGCTCACACAGAATTTTTTCACTTTTACGCTCTCTGGATCGCTCAGTGACAGCGTCGATTTCACAGCGTTTGGGTGTGTTTTCATTTGTTGTTCGTGCAAAATTTCTCCATGCAGGCCACAAAGTTAATTAGAAACAAGTGACAAGAAAGAAAAAGGGCATAGCTGCAGCACCAAAATTAATATCAACTTCAAAGATAAGCAGCAAGTGCACAAAAGATCACTGTGTTCGTGTAACAAAGTATCTGTATGAGTGCGTGAGCAAAAAATTGAGTTGTATAATCGCCAAAACTTGTTGAATTTGCTACCTCCCTCACACTTTGCTGCTGCTGCTGCTGCTGCTACTGCTACTGCTGCTAGTGTGTGTGTAAATTATTAAACTACCTATAAAGAAACTAAAGCAACAACAACGACATAAAAAAAAACAACAACAAAGCAACAGACGACGTCATGCAGGCAATCAAATGTGTTGTTGTTGGCGACGGCGCTGTGGGTAAAACTTGCCTGCTGATCAGCTACACAACAAATGCCTTCCCCGGCGAATATATACCCACCGTATTTGATAATTACTCTGCCAATGTGATGGTCGATGCGAAACCCATCAATTTGGGTCTTTGGGATACGGCTGGACAGGAGGATTATGATCGTTTGCGTCCGCTCTCGTATCCACAGACAGATGTATTTCTCATCTGCTTCTCGCTGGTGAATCCTGCCTCGTTTGAGAACGTGCGCGCCAAATGGTTCCCGGAGGTGCGTCATCATTGCAACAATGTGCCCATCATTCTCGTCGGCACGAAGCTCGATTTGCGCGACGACAAACAGACGATTGAGAAGCTGAAGGATAAGAAGCTGACGCCTATAACCTATCCGCAAGGACTGGCAATGGCCAAGGAAATAGCAGCTGTCAAGTATTTGGAATGCTCTGCGCTGACGCAGAAGGGACTGAAGACTGTGTTCGATGAGGCTATACGCTCGGTGCTTTGTCCGCCCATTCGTAAAACACGCAAACGCCCATGCGTGTTGCTGTAAGGGGGGGCCAACGAGAGTAACAGAAAAAGAAAGTAAGAGCGAGAGAGAGAGAGAGAGAGTAGGAGTGCAGAATTGCAGAAAAACTGTTGTTATTCTGCTAGTGAGGTGGACAAAGAGAGGGAACGAGAACAAAGCGCAAAAAAGTTTGCGAAAATTCAATCGCTTTAGTTACAGTTACAGTTACAGTTTTTTGTGCATGTGTGCGTGCGTGCAAGACAAAGAGAGGGAGAGTGAAGGAGACGAGTCGTCACGCACAAAAGCAAAGTATTCATTTTTTGTTTTTGTTGTTATTATGTGTGAGTGTGTGGGGGGGCAACGCATTAAAATTTGTAAGCGTCAGCATTATAAAGAAGGGGCCACAGTTGACATGTTGATTTGAATAAACATTAATAAACTTACATATAATACACCCATACAAACATAAATTTATATATTTACATAAGTACAGTGGTCGTGGGTCCATTAAAAGTGCTTTCAATTTGAGAATATAAATTCATTTTGGAAACAATATTGTTTTATATAAGGAATATAAATTTTTTAGTGGAATGGCGATATTAATATACAGACGACCACAGTTACAGATAAGTCCACGATATGCAAGATTATATGACAAACGAGTTTAGAATTTCTCTGAAAACCGAATGAAAATAAAATGTTCTAAATAATTATAAATAAATCTTAACTGATTTGAAACTTGGCGAAAAGCAATAAGCTGATAACAAAAACAGAGCAAAGACTACCTACCGCTTATCGGTCCGAACAATGATTTGGCACATACCTTTAAGTACCCCACTATACAGAGAATTGCCCGATACCACACACGAAAAAGGCTAACAAATGTATCAATTTTCTTTTAATTTAAACAACTTACATGCATGGGCTTCCATTCGAATGCAGAGTGCAATAAAATACAAAACTAAAAAAAATCTTTAAAATATTTGTACAAAAGAAAAGTAATATGTTTGTATGTATGTATGTATGTACTGCCTTTAATATGCATTTTGACTTTCAATGCGCGTAGTTTTTTTTACAAATTTATTTAATGATTTTAATGTTTACTAAATACATTATAAGCAAATACACACATATAAACATACATACATACATTAATTAAATGCATCGAACTTTTGCCAAACTGTGCTTTTGTGTTTAATGTTTTATGTTTGGTGAACTACCCATTTTGATATCGATATACAAAAGAAAAACACAATTTATTTATATTAACACATAATTTACTGTTAAAAATGTAATAAAATATGTATAAAAAAAATTGTAAATAAAAAATAAACAAAAAAATAATATATGTTATGTGTGATTTATTGTATTTTGTTAGATCTGTACAAAGAAGATAAAGTTATTAAAAGTTAATTGCATACTTTGGGGCGGTATCAAAAATTTATAATCGCCAGCACCTTTAATCTTATCATGCTTATCATTAGTTGTATTTGTCACCAAAATATTGATAATGAGTTCCGTCAGTTGAGCGGAAGTCGGAATCCACCGGTCTAATCATAAACAATATGCATGAATATACAAGATATATTTATTTCAAGTCGAGCCATTATGAGCGAAACGCCATTACAGTTGATTGATTGACAATTGGGTGAACGTGGGCTGTGTGCGTGTGTGCAAAAGAGGGGGGACATTGCTGTATTTCTGTCTATCTTTGTATATCTGCCTGTTGCTCGTTAGTGGCTGTAGTCGCTCTGTTTGAATTTGACAAATAATTACGACAAAACAACCTGCTGTGTGCATCTGGCAAAGACAGGAAAAGCAACACCCCCATCATTGACAAAAGCCCATCTCATTCCGCGCCCCTACTATCAAAAGCAATTCAATGCCAGTGACATAGTGTGTATGTGCGTATGGCGACTGATGGATGTACATATGTACGTCGTCGTCGTCGGTCGACAGCAGCGCGTGTTTTGTCTGTGGCGCGACAAATCGCATAATTGACCCAAATTTCAAAGCGTCAACAGCTAAAATGCAACTACGCCCAAAGTGGCTGGCAAAGGTGTGGGCCAGACATTGGGCTCAATGTGTAGCAGAGAGAAAGATTGGTATTCTAGTTGTTTTTGTTGTTTTTTTTTTTCGAGTTTAGTTGATTTAATTAGCTAAACAAACATATAAAATATATAGAACAGCTACGACATGTTGCTTTGGCACAAAATATAATAAAAATGTTGCTTCTACTAAATTGTGTTTTTTTGGTGTCGCTGACAGGCGTGGAATTTGCAGCAATTATTTGTTGTAATTTTTAATGTTGACATGCAACATTGCGAGTGCATCAATCTATTACATGTTGCAATTAACTATCAGAGCTTTTAAAAACACCAAAGCTCAGGTAATATCAATTAATTAGCTAGGACACTCAATTAGCCGAAATATTTTTGAACACAAAAACCTTTTAATGTAAATTTTTAAAAAAAATAAAATTCACAAAGAACCAGACAGCATACAGATATTTTAAAAATTACCTTAAAATACTTTTTAAAAAATACGAGCTCAGAAAATTTTGAGTAAAAACGAAAAGAATATCGAAGCTGTTTATCTTGAAAAATTAAGTTCTTATTTTTTACACTTTAAACTTATCTGCAGGAATAACTTGTCAACTCGTTGAAGTAGTTTCGATTCGCTACACACTCAATTTTAATTAGTAATTGAATTTTGTTGTTGAGTTGTGGCATTTTTGGGGTAAATCTCAAATCAATTGGAATCTCTGGTGTAAGCTTGGCCCAGCCAAATCGAAACTGCAATGGCATGCAAATTTCATTGACAACTGTCGCATAATTATGCAACATGCAACAGCCAAACAAATTTATGCAACGTGTGCAGGCAACAAAATTAAAAGGCCTTTCCCCCCTCCCCCACGTAGCCTGTGGAGTGCTGGACAATTGTTCGTGTTGTACAATTGGTTGCACATTATTGTCGCACGCACAATTTGCCAACTTTGATTCGTTTAACAATTTGGCTAAATCAATTATACGCAACGCGCGCCGCGAACACCACACACAAATTTGCAACAAAAGCAAACATTTTTCAGTGAACATTTGCTAAAGCATCTCTCGCCAAACGAAAGGGGCGAGAAAGAAAAATGTAATATTAAAATTGCTGGGCCGTAGAGAGTGTAGAACGCAATTCGTGGCATTTTCATAGCCCGAGCCACAAATTTTCTGCAAAATGCCAATAAAATACGCTCCAACGAAAAATTCCATTTCAAGAAGGTAAAAAAAAAGTGCTCTAAAAATATTTCACACTTCCGCCGTGCCACGGCCAGAGGCAGCAAACGAAGGCAAAGGCCACCTGAACGCTGAACGAGCTTCAGCGTCAGCGACCGTCAACAGGATATGACACGGTTGTCCGTATGACACCTTCCCACTGCCCCTGCTCCAACTAATGCCAGCAACAGCTATCGAGCTACTGGCTACTTGTGACAACATATTTCTAGCGGCAACTTCCTGTCAGCGCCTTGAACAAATTATGATGATGTGGCTTGTGGCTGCTGCAAACATGCCAAACATCCCAGCTGCACACAAGGAATATGTTTATGCGTTGGCAAAAGTCCTACACAGGCTAACATAAAACAGATGCCTGCTTTGCCTCAACATGCTCTAATAGAGAGCAATAAAGTAAATGTAACATTGTTATAACGTTTGGAACACACGAGGTTGAGAGTTATAAGGGTTAAACCTAATATTAATGTGAACTCGAATCGGATACTTGAACTTGTAAATAATAATAGTTTTATACATCGACTGCTGTGTTTCTTAAAGAGTATCTTCGACACGGTGTTGTTTCGAACTTTTTGACAATATGTGCGACTTGCTGATTATGTCAAAGGGTTGCCTGGGGACTTGGCTTTCAGCTAAATTTGGTAATAACAATTTAAGGTTTAATCGATGAGCAGCAAGAATGAGGTTATGGCGATGACAACATAAACCAAATGTGACTGGGCAATTGCGTTTGCGTTTGCTATTGATATTGATGTCGATGTGAGTGTGGATGATGAATATTGGATTAAGGCTGACAACAAAGTTTCAAGCGTGGCCAATATCCGTTGCAGTTGCAAGGAACAGCGCGTCTATTCTAGTTTTTGCTCGGCTATTGATAATCTTTGTCATGGCTTGACGTGAGCAAAAGGATAACACGGCGCGTATTGCGCAAAATATGAGAATGAAAAGTCAGTGTAAGCACACACACACACACACATAGTCTGGCCACAGGACATGCTGGCTTGGCCAAGCTGGTGGAGTAATGAACTGCGGTTGTTGGCAGAGACATGAGACAGGCGCCTTGTTTGTTCTGGCGATCGATGCAACGGCAACTGGAGTGTATTAAAAACAAAGTCACTGTGCGTTTTGTGTGTGTGTGTGTGTGAGAGTTCTTTCTGTGCAACGTTGTCCTGGCTGTTTGTTGCTGCCAAAGTCAATGAACAACGACAGGAACAACGAGGCCAGCGGCAGGAGGCTTACCGAACACACACAGCCTCCAGTAAGGCAGGACATACACTATCAGGACCAACTTCAGGATATGAAGCGTGTGCGAAAGTTTGCCACAATTAGGATGCAACCAGCAGCAGCAGCAGTTGCTGCAACTCTCAGAGCAATAAAAAAGTTTAAAGTTGCGTTTAAAAATTCATTCACTTCATAAATTTAGATTCGGCCCTCAACGATGGCTTGGCAACAACTAACAAAAAAACAACAACTTTGATTCAAATGTCTGGCAAACGTCAGCAGTGACGCCGACAGCGACACGTTTCCGCCATTTTGTTGCCTTCTACAGAGACAACTTGTTGCGCCTGTTGACAACTTCCCAACACTGAACGAATATATGTATTTCCGCTCTGTCTCTCTCTCAACCTGCCAGACAAAAGCCTCACGAAGCTGAAAACTTGCCAGCCTGACATTCAAATCACCGCCTCAACGCCTCACCGCCTCATTGCATTTTTCGATTTTATTTTATTTTGTTGTAGGTGTGCAGGCAGTTTTGCTTAATGAACTGTCAGTTTTAAGTTAATAATAATGAATATTGAGCTAAAAATATATATATATACAATTTATATTGAAATGGACAGCCAACAGAGACATAGCCGAACACAATGATGATGATGTGCAAGTGGATAACGAGAAAAACTATTTTTTTCAATCTCCCCCGCTGATGCCGACGCAACTACTTTTGTTGTTGTTGAAATTGTATTATTTGTTGATTTTCTTATTTATAAAAAATTTCGCAACTATTGCCAGTTTATTTTTAAATTATATTCAAAATAAATAAAATACACAACGAACATATCAAAGCCAAAAGCCAATGAGATGAAATTCACTTAATTTGATTAGCTAGAATTGTTGAAATAAGTCTTGGGTAAGACAAGCCAATTATTTTACTGACATTAATTGTTGAAATTGCGTGCAAAATAAACAAACGAAAATTATATATACTCAGGAGAATCAAATTGTTATAATAATAAATGGGACAATATTGCAATCAAAGTGCGCAAAATGTAAGTAAATCAAGGGAATAAACTTTGCTTATTTTAATATATAATGATTAAAATTAATATGTTTATTCTTAAATCCTCTTTAATATTCCACCGTCTCTTGCATTTGACAAATTTTCCATAGCATCCCGTGCCGAAATCCTCCTAGGACACTTTATCACGCTATGTTAAGGCTTTAGCAATTGTCGAAAAATGAAGCTGCCGCTAAGTGGTTTTATTTTAAATCTTTCACGTACACAACAATACAAGCCTCCCACACTTTCAAACAAACACAAAAAAAAAACTGTCACAGCCTTATGACAACAAGTTGCTTTTAAAAACTCAACTGTCGCGACACGTTGTACGAGAATGATTTGGTTTTGTTTTTCAGCTGTTTTGTAAATGTCAGTCTTCATTTGTCAGTCGCACCCCAACACCCAACCAAGGACTACTTGTCCTGGTCCCGAGTCTGGATCTGCTTTTGCCTTCAAGTTGGCTTAAGTGGCTTCGTTGTCAGACGCGGAGTTCATTTCTCGGCTTTAGTATATGGCATGAATTATGGTCTGCAACAAATACGCGAATGTAGTTTAATCTACGCTTTAACGTTTTCGTTGGCGATTTGCCCATACGGAACTGCCTGCCAACTTGCTTTTTTTTTGTCTTCTTCTGTGCTGGTTATTGATGGACGTTTAAATTGCAGTTGAAATTGAAAACATTTCTACTGAGACACGCCAGTCGATTGCACACGATTCGATTTTGTTATAGTACGAGAGAGAGAGGGAGTATCAAAGTAATGCTATAAATATTTATTAAGCACTCTCAAGGCCCAATTTTGATTAATTTATCAATCGATTCGCCGTTGAGCCTTGACATGAAATGTCAGCGTTGAATTTATGACCCAACATTTCCTGTTAGTTGCTAATTATTTCGCTTCATTTTGGCTTCAGTCCAACTCAAGTGACTCACACTCCCGATCGAATCAAGGAATACTCGATAAAAATCCTTGGCATATGAACCCCCCCGCAACAATATCCGTAATGTGCACTAACAGCAAAAATTACAGAATAAATACTAGCTACAAAAGTAGCGAGAGTAAATTTCACGCCATTTGCAAATCATTTCCTGATGGAAAAACATCAATCAGATCATAAATAAATGTATATGCTTAGGCATTTAATATAAGAACAAAGTATGTAAAAGTGAAATTTATTGCACAAATGTGTGCGGATTAGATTTATTGGAATCTATACTATAATTGAATGCCATACATTATATGCAAATATCAGAAGATCAAAGTGGCACCTTTGACTCGTCATAGATATTTTACCAATGCTAGATAAATTTAAATTTAATTATTCATTCATTAAAATTCCAGTGACAACCAATTTTATTACCAATTAAAACTCTTTGGCTAATCGTTTGAAAGCCATACAAATGACAAAAAAAAAAACGAAAACGAAAAGTAATCGCCACAGAATTAACTGAGCTTTCAACTCTGCTCCAATTAAAACGCCTTTTAGCGCTTGGATCAATTTCCCATTGCCCATTGGAGCCAATTGGAGCATGACGCCTTTGTAACGTGCCTCTTGTCTTCCGTTTTGCGGAATGTAAACGACCTTGCCTGTTGAGGGGGGTGGGTGCATGGGTGCATTGGTGTTGGTTGTGTATGAGGCATCTTGTTTAATTCAAAGTGGCAATTTACGGTTACATTTAGCCACAATGCACACAGCTCATAAATTAGGCGAGTAAGAAAGAGACGAAGATGGCACCTGCAACAAATCGCAATTGCAATTGTGTCCGAAATGGTTTTGATATGCTCGGAATTTTCCAACACAAACACCCCCGCTCCACACCCCATAAACACAACTTTTGATTTTAATAGCTGCAGTTTTGGCCTGTTTAGATGCAAAGTTAATATGACGGCTGCTTTGATGCTGTTGCATTTGAAGAGGCAAGGTGCAGGCTGCAACTATACAAAAATGTGCAGGTAATGCGAACGGGGGATTTTTGAAATTTTGTTTCTAGTTTTCGGTTTTTCCGTATGCAAAATATATATGTATATTTTTGACTTAATTATAGCGCCCAGCGGGGCGACGATAACAAAGCCGTTGAAACTTTTATAATACCGTTACAAAATTTTTGGACTTTCAAGTGCGCAAATTTCCACCAAATCAACTAAAAATATACATGTTTTAATCGCATCCACATAAATAAACAGCATGCCGGATAAATAGTGAGAAAAACTTGATTGGCTAACTGACTGACTCGAAAGGCACATGTTGGCCATATTTCCGTAACTTTTGCAACAATTCAACAAATACACAATTAAAATGCAATTAAGCTTTTTTACGTCCAACTTGACGTCATCAACTATTGCTAACAAGAAGTATAAACTATCTATGCTTAACTATTTATAAGATTGATCGTCACTTAAACTCACATGTTGTCTCATCGACAGCAAAAGAATACAAAATACACAACTGAAAAATATATACAAAAAAAATATTTAAAGTATATGTGTAAAAGTTTCCAATAATAATTAAAAGTTTGTGATGATGAACAAAAATGTTAATTAATTTCCAAATAAATGTATTAGATCATTTAAGAGATGAATGAAAAAACTTCTGTTCACTATTTTATATTACTCATTCTTAACCAAATCATTCTTTATAATTTCAATCAGTTAAAGTTACTATATCGGTATTTTTCTTTCTATAGAAAGCACTGGGAGTTTTCAGGACAACTTTATTTTATCCCAAAAATATTCCATACCTTTAATATCAGAAATGTAATCTCCTATCTTATAAATTTGCGCTTATACACATTTATGACCTTTATTATTCTTATTATATTACTAAAATAGCACTGTCATAAAAACTATTGCCTGCCGTTAGGCGCATATAGCGTGTGCCCAATAAGTCGCAATTCGATTTTAATAAACAAACCATGCCAGGGTGCGCTACTTGAGCTGACATTTGTCAGGCCTAGAACCATTTGCTGTTTCCCCCCCTGAATGGAGAGGTTTTGGGGTGCTTCGTCTGGGTTGCCTTGCCATATCGATGCAATTCATCGGCACTAACAACGTGACGCGGCCATTGCCGACAAACTAATACAAGCAATAAATGTTGGGATTTTAATACACAAAATAGGCTATAAAAATTGCGCCTGTTCCACCCCACATACGGTGTGTGCTTAACAACTTGTTAACGTGTTAACATGTCGACTGTTGTGTGAATGTGTGTGTGTGTGTGTTTTAAATGTGTGTATAAATCAGGCAATCGACTGTGAGCCACAAACCAAATAAACACCCTTGACATTCCGTGCCACATGCGGCGAATTTTGCGGTCTTTAAACATAATTTCATTTAAATAGTTAAATTGTTAAATTTCGTTTGCTGTTTTTTCTTCATTGAACCCGCATAATATTACTCATACGCTTGGAAAAATGATCTCTTCAGTAACAATATAACTAAAATTTTAATTTATTATTTCATTTCAATACTATAGGGAAATTTTTAGAGCACAAAAAAAAACATGTATCCAAAAAATAACATCCAACGATTCTTTTGAAAAAGAAAAAAGTATTTTATTAACAAGTTTTCGGGGCGATTTCTCAATTGATCGTGAACATGTTCTTTACTTTAAAAATGAAGGAACGCACAATCGAACTATAACAATTTAAATTTACATACCTTAAACAACTTTAGTAACTGTTTTATTCATACTTATTTAAGGTACGATAATTATAATAAAGTTACTATAGATTAATAAGACTTTAAGAGAAGCTCTTCAACTTTTTGGATTTTTAAATAAACACAAGCACTTTAATTTGTTGCATTTAATGACTATGCCACAAACTAGACACAAAATTTCATTGCATTCATAATATTCAATGACCCTTCTTTGCTTAGGCCACCAAAATATTGCAACATTGGAATTAATATTGTTGTCTCTCATTATTATGCTGGTATTTATACATATTTCCGCACAGCTGGCGTCTCTGTGCTCCCCAAACCCAGAAATCAGTTTGGCTTTTGGTTTTGTTTTTGTATTTCGGTTGTCGTCAAATACACTTTAGTTGTCGTCGTCGTCGTCGTCGTTGTTGTCGTCGATGTACATCGTGTTGCGTGTTTTGCCGCCGTGTGCAGTTAAATTCTGTGCGGTATTGGGACTGAAACTTTTGCCACGTAAATGATTTGTTTTGTCAATTATTTTGTTAGCCAACATGCAACAAAAAGCAGGCCGCAAACCATAACAATAACAACAGGCAGCCAAGTCTCAGCTGATAACATCAAAACAATGAGGGATAATTTCACATTCACCTGCCAACCGGCAAAGTATTTAAACTGAAGTAAGTTTTTAATTGGAGAGGCGTGGCCCAGTAAATTGCATAAGGCATAAACAAATGTATCGTTTATGATATGACGGATCAGTGGGATGAGGTTCTAGATTATAGAGATTACTTATGAAGTGCCCCACTAGTTGGCTGACTGTTTAAACAAGTGCGTCCAGTTGCATAAACATTTATGGCACCAGACGCAAATCAAAGCGGCTGCTGCTGATTATTTATCGCTAGCCAGCCAGACGAATGCTTCTTAAATTGAGTATTGGGGCAATTGACTGACGCAATGGAACACAATACACAAAAATAACAATAACAAAAAATTAAATTAAAACATATGTGCATTGTGTTTTCGTGTTAAATGCTCTCAATTTGAATTTCGAAATGAAATTTAATGCACAGTTGTTAAGGGGCGTCAGTCAAAAAAAAAACACATTAAATTGTATAAAAAATTACAAAAAGCTAGCCAGAAACAAATAGAGATTTATATATGTCGCCATCTCAAAGAACAACAACAAAAATATATATACATATAGCTAAATCCAAAATACTGAACAGGCAATTGAGTGATGGATGGATTGAACCATGGCATCAACCTCCCAAAAAAAAAAACTATTCTATTCTTTTTGTGATTTTGAATTTTGTTTTTTATGTACTATGTATGTGCCTGTCTTTAATTAACATGCGTGGTTTGTGTTTCTGTCACTGACAGCGTGACATTATCTCAATTTTTTTTAAAACACATTGAAACTAGCCTAGAGGTTTACCTTTTGGTTTATGTCAGCTGATTGCTGGCGCTGACGCTGTTGCTGCTATTGTTGCAAATTCACTTGACAAACACACAAAAACACAGCAAAAATCTTCAAAAATGTTTTAACACTTTATGTATGTATTGAATTCATTTGGTGGCTAGCCTAGGCAATTTTTCAATTCATTGCACAAATTTCTCAATTTAGCGACACTAATTGCACTTTTAGACGCAAATCGCGATAACTTAAAATATAACAAAACCCACACACATAAAAACTCAAAAAGTGCCGATACAGATTCAAATTCAAAATCGAGCAGAGAAACACGTCCGTTTCAGCATGCAGGCCGTTGCCAACTGATGTGTTATTCGAACGGATTCGTATCCGGGCACTTGGCAAACTAACGGCACAATGCGAACACTAAACGACAGTGCAGCCGAACAGCTGTCGGCAGTGTTCGGATATCGCTTCGTTTAGTGTGTGTCGTCGGGCGAAGAAGAAAAGCCGGCAAAACAAAATGTAAATAACAGTTCTCTGTGTTGTGTGCTAACAGGACGGGTAGGGGTGAATGAAAGGGTTGTGTGGGTAGCGGGGGGTATATGTTGGGTGGTGGGGTATGCTTGAGCCAGTTGCCGGCTTTTGGTTACACACAGCTTAAACTTTGTCGTACAAAATTTGAACAACAACAACAACAGCAACATCCAGAATACGTCAGGTGACGAAGACAAACCTTACCCAACCCAATCGCAACCCACTTTCTACCCTCACCCTTGTGTTTGCTTTGCGGCTTTTCGGGGTTGCTACAGCATACGTACGTAAGTGAGAGTGTGCGTGTGTATGTATGTGTGTGTGCATTTGTTTGTATACACTTCGGCTTGGCCTGCAATTGGCGGGAAACTTTGTGGATGCTATTTCATGTTGACTCTTGATAGCTTAGCAACATTTTGTGTATTTTATGAAAGTCCTTTTCAATATTCCTCAGAAACTAATGCACAATTGTTTTGAATATAAATGTGAAATGTTTGAAAGTGTCTTGTAGGTGGAAAAACATATTTTATTTATTTTGAAGTGATTATCAAGCGTCTTTTTAATTGGCAACATTATTCGCATGTTGCTGGCAACAAAGACATTGCTCATGCGCCCTGTTGCCACCGCCTCGTTGAAGAAATTCTTTGTTGTTTTTCTTATTATGGGTTTCCCTCAGTGATACCAACACCACAAAACGAGCGACCGCCTAACGCCTCCAAAGTGACAACCTTTCAGTTTTATCGCTGTCTCTGTATGTGTGTGTGTATATGTGTTTGCCAGTAAGTATGTATGTATGTATGTAAATAATGTAACAGTAAATTAGCGTGTTTGACACACTGTGGGCGTGGCCAAAAACTCATGCGTGCGTTGGGCAATCTGTTTAATGTTGACTTTTTAACTTTTCAAGGCAATAACACAATAATTGCCCCCAACTGAGTAGCTTAACTACCTAAAAGATATATTTAAACGCAATTAGGCTAAGGAATTCAAGGAAAGTTAAATTTAAACATGGTTGAAATTCAAGATTTAACTGCAGATATTTAATTGCAAGATGCAAATAAAAGATTAATTTTGCTCCAAATTTTTTATGTAAATTGAAAACCCATAAAAATATATTAAAATAAAGACTTCTATGACACTAAAAATACACTACGGAAGAGCATGAAAAAACGCAAAAATAACATAGCACAAGACGCTTAACAAAAAACGACTCCGTTGTGCCAAAAAAAACTATTAAAAGCAAATCAAAAAAACATAAACAATAAGCATAGAAGACAATGTACACTACTATTTGCTGTGTCGCAAGTTAAAAACTATTTAAATGAATATTTTAAAATAGGGATAAAAAGTTGACTGCACGGCACGATCACCCGTACAGGTGAAAGAATAAGTTCAGTCGTCTCCGGGTCCGAGAGCTGAGAGATTGGGCAGCGTTCTGATCACAGCGATTTCGCACCTGAACAAATTAGTTGTTTTTGTAGCCGAGTTGTTGTTGTGGCCCCTTCCTTCTTTTTTTTTTTTTTTTGGTTCATTGCCAAATTATTTAACAACAAAAGCCAACACCACAAAAAAAATTTATATATAGTTGGAGTCTTCATTGGCTGGCAGTCATTCGTTCATGCAAATAATTTTTTATGCACGCTCTAGATCATTTTTTGTTTGTTTTGTGAACTACTTCAAATCTTAATTACTTAAATGCAATACTTTGAAAAATAGATTAATCTGTTAAATATTCATTTAAGTTAGTTTATACAGGGCATCTCCAAGTCTAACATTATCGCTTGTTTGTTGTTGTTTTGCTTGTTTATTGTAGGTTCGGGCTGTTGAATTTAATTACAATTTGCTTAGTACTCAACAAAAATTTTGACAGCACACACACCTGGCATTTGGCCAAAGACCAATCAGAGGGTTAAAAGTAGCTCAGTTCCAGTCTGTCAAGAAAAAAAAAAAAGGCCAAATACTGACTATAGTTAAATAAAATCACACACAATTGAATGTTCTAGTTGTCAATTATACCTTCAATAACAATATCTACTGTGTTTTTAAATTCTATATATATTTTTTTAACTTATTCTGCCTAATTCGTCGGTGGCAGCCTAGCGTTGCTGTGACGTCACAGCAGCAGACAACTAGTGTGTCTGGTCTTCTGCCAGTTGTTGTTTTAAATGTTTTAGTTTTTCGAGTAGATTTATTTCGAGAGAATTGTTGGTAATTCGTTCGACTATAATTCATCTTAACGCATAAAAATATGACCGGCATTTTTAAGACTTAATTGTTACAATTAAAAATGTTATTTATGTTCTTAGTGTCTCTGATAAATGGGCTCATTTGCTTGAAAAAAAAAATAATTATTAACATTCATACAAACATATTTTTGTGAGTTTTAGTTCAAACTTAAGAAATAAAATGCATTAATAAGTAGTTTGTTGACATTATTAACCGATTGTAACAAATTGTTTTATTTATTGCTTTAGCTGGGTTTAATCATATGTTGGACTGAACATATTTCTTGATAGTATGCCGACTATAAAGTGCTTTTTACACTATTTTATTAAGACTCTTGGACTTTTTTTGGCAATGTTATCACAAATTTATTGAAAACTTCTATTTCAAATAACTTTCTTGGTGAGAGTATCGTGATTTTATGAAAGAATTCTGGCTAAAACTCTTCCACATAAAATTATGGAAGATGTTTTTCAAATTTTTCCAAATGTTATATAAATTTATAGTATAAAAATTCCACATAAGCAAAGACAAGACACGATAAAGCCAAATTTACCCATTTTCAATATCTGTTGCGACTAACAGCAATTAAACATCATAATTAACACACAAGCATAAGTTATTGCCCCAGCTTTAACCTAATTTAGCATTTCGATAAATAACTAAAACTTAGCCACAGAATGAAATGCATTCCATATCAAAGTGTAACCAGACCGCATACAATTTTCTCGGAAATATCACTTACGAGAGTCATTCAAAATAATTGCATAATGAATGGGCAAGATGGAAGCAGCTCTGTCCGGGGGTTGATGGTTGGGTGGGGGATATGCGTGCGTCTAATCAGGCCGATTAATCTACGCAAGTTTAGTTGCAAGGGAGTCGGCCAGAGAGGGGGTGGCATTCATTCTTATTGCTGTTTCTTGTTGATGGTAATGTTAATTTGCACATCAGTTGCACGAGGCACGGAAGCCGCATGAAAATGGGAACAGGTCCCCAGCATTGGCAAAGGGTCTGCAATTAATTTACTTTGGCAGGACATGCGAGCACACGCTGAGCTAGCCCGCTCCTAACTGAGTGAATTGTCCTGTTGTCGTTTGCCTTATTACCATTGCGCCATTGTCATATAAATGTCTTTGCCTTCGGCCATCTAGCCTAGCATGACAAGCTAGAAAGCAACGTTTAATTGGGACAAGTAAATTTGCCACACCGATCCAAGATCTAAGTCAAAGAATGACAAACAAGCCAAATACTCTGACGACGACTGAATCCTGTGGTGCGCGAGCGTCACAGTTGGAGATTTTTGATTGACATGCGGTAAGTGCAGGCGTAAATATATACATATTTTACATGGTAACTGTTCTATATTTACGAATTTTTAGATAATATATACTATTTTTGGTTGAGTCAACCGAACGGAAATGTCTGACATAGCAAAATGCTAGCGTTGCCTTTATTAAAATGTATTTTTGATCATTAAGTGAATTATGAGATTGCACTGTTTATAAATAAAGACTGCATAATTGGCCAGGTGCACTCAACAATAATCGAAAAATAAAAATAAATAAAATCTAACAGCAGCAGCAGCAGCAGCAGCGGCAACGTCAATTCAAAAATTTACATTTCCTATGGAATTTTTTAAGTAAATATTGCGGCTGAGAGGCTGCTGCCATTTATAGGGCCATAAAAGGCAACTGGCGCATACGCGATGCTAAACAACCGTTAAATATATGCAACCACCTTAGCCCCCAGCCATCGTACACCCCAAATACTTGCACAAACACCCCTGCACACCACCACCACCCTTCACTCAACCAAACAGCTCGCACGCACGCACAGCAAAGACAATTAGTGAAAGCCAAGCGCACGTTTGCCTCTCTATAGAAGGAAAAGAGAAAATGGAACTGGAAATGGAAATGGGGGGTGGGTGGGTGGAACACTACCTGTACCTTTGGTTTGGCACCCGCTTCGTGACTTTTGGCGTTTGACGTGGATATGTTTGGCTTTTTACAATTCCAGCTTCAGCTTCAAATGCCTTTTCACACATGAGCATTTATTTTTTACTTTTATATCCACGCTTTTTGTTTGTTCAGAATGAAATAAGGTGCGGCAGTGCCCATAAAGCCAAATTAAATATAAGAGAGCAAAAATGAAAAGCAGAAGAACAAAACGTAATCATTCGCAAAGGAGTGCCACATCTTTTGCTTGGGATTTAATTTGCGTAAGCATGTTTCGCTTCAAATGAAAACGCAAATTTCCACAAATATTGTGTGTGTGTGTGTAATTCGGCATTTACATTTTAAGAGAAGGGGTGTTTTTTTATTTCCGAGACCTAATTAAATGTTCTGCTTTGAGGGCACGACGATGACAATGGCTTTAAAATGTAATTGTGGACTTGTGGGATGTGTCAAAAATGACAGCGCAGATAATTAAGGATGAGTTTTGCAATTTTTGTTTGAAGGACCAAAAAACTAATTTAAAAATATTATTTTACTACTTTTTTGTTTAGGTTTTTCTAATCTCTCTCTTAAGTGGAATTCGTTTAATAAATAGCATTGGCCTGGGCACTTTTCTATCGTTCGAAAAACGAGCTTACCAACTATCATAGCTCTAATGCCAATATATTACGCACACATGCCATTTGCCACCTCGTAGTAAATATATGGCTCTGGATAACTCTTGGAGTTGACTTAAATTAATGAAAGTGACTGCTGGCCACGCACCACGCAGCTTTAACCGCAAAAAGAAGAGAGAGAAAGAAAATGCCTCTAATCGAATTAGTGAAATTAATTTTTGATGATATTGAAATTAGTTGCAGACACCACACACAAGTTGGGCGGTAAATCTTATGTGTGTGTTGTTGGTAGGTAGGTTGGTAACTACAAAATACTTTTAGTTGCCTGACATTCCTTACCCCAGATCCTCGAGCAGGCCATGGGTGCATAAATTTACTTTGACAGTGGCAAGCGGCACGTTTGACATTCCACTTTTGCTGGAGTTTGTTTCCTTTGCGATACACGAAACGATTGCTGCAGTGTGTGTGTATGTAGCTGTCGATTTTCATTGTGATGTGGTTGCAATGCCACTTGAATGTGGCATCCACCTACATTATTAATGACTGCTCGACATGTGTGTCAGGTTCGCTAAGTTTTGTTGAAAAGCAATTTTATTTACTTTTTCGATTTGTGCTTATAAATTACTGTTTGCTGATATGTGTCATGTTATTATTTATTGTTTGCCTTTGTGAATTAAATGCCAAAATATCTTAAATATTTAATAGTTGACAGTCCCTTAAAGCCACTACCACCCACTCACAACCGCGACTTAAAGCCAGGGCCTAAAATGGTTTTATTTTTTTGTGTGTTTTTGTTTTTTGCCATTTGGTCTACACCTACATTGTCCTTGTCCTTGGCATCAACACACAGACACAGACACTGACAGCAGCTGTTAAAGTGAGATGGCCCAAAGTGGCTGGCTAGAAGGAGAGCGCAAGTGTTTGCATGTCAGCAAGTAATAAGCACAAGGGCCATAATAGTTTCTGCCAGTTATTCGCCTCTCTCTATTTTATATATATACAAGTAAGTATTTCGCCTAAAATGCAGCCGCGATTACTTTGAAGGCAGACCAAAGCACAAGTTGGTGGTGCCCAGACATGGTGGTGGCTTCCTCAATGGCGCGGCGTCTTCCAGCCAGGCCATAAATGTTGGACATTAACGGGTAATTTTCTTGCAATTTTGTAGTCGTTAGCGTTTTGTGGCAAGGACGACGACGACGACGCCACCGAGAACAACAACGACAAAAAGCCAAAAAATTTAATTTTTGTTACATTTTTGAGGGCACATAAATTTTGAGGCTAATCATTGCAGACGCGCCATACTCAAAAAAAAAAACAAATTTTTGCAACACTTTAATATGTGTGAATAACAGGAAAAAAAATAGAAAGCCGAAACTGACGTGGCGAAAGCAGTGCAAATTGAAATGGAAATCCATTAGCGCCGGACAAATTTGTAATTTCCGCTCTTTAATAAAACTTTGCAACACTCTCACACAAGCAACATGCCGTCAAATAGAAACGGAAATACAAAAAAAAAAAACACACGCACAACTGGACACAGAGCGTGTGTATGTTTGTGTTTGTCCACTTTTGAGGTGTGTTCGTTGAAGTAATTTCATTTACCTTACTCATTTAGCACTTTTTTTTATGTCCAACTGAGAGGTGGGATTGTGGTGTTGGGTGGGGGTCATTTTCCGCCTGTTTGCATGATAAAAATCACATACACACTCCTTGAATTTGAACAGCACGCGATGCATAGAATGATTATCCTTGAAAAAAAAAAAAAAAAAAACCAAAAGAAACACCACCCACACCCTTTGTGACATTTGTCTGTGTTCGTGTTGGCCGCTAGGGTGGCAGGAGGTTTGTCCTTTGACTTTTGCTCCTTTGCAAAAAGATTGACCTCATAAATTTTTATATCATTGTCTGCTAGGACTGCTTTTAATTTCGCTTACACATGCAAGCATCCTTGAGTAAAACTAACCTTAAACCGGACACAGCACTAGCACAGGGTTGCCTGCCTGACCGTCGCCGTCCTGGTGGCATATGTAAGTTTTTAATGAAATTCCATAAATGAGCAGACAACAACTAGCAATCAAAATGAACGCCCCAAAATATGTTCACATTTGTCAGCGATGCAACATCAAAATTTAATTGGGGTTTGGGCCAGTTGGAATAAATTATTAAAGTTGGCACTACAAAATGCACACTGGCGAGGGCTGTCACAAAGCTTTTAGGGTAAAAAAATATGACATTTTGCTTTCTTATATAAAGATAAATAAAGAACATACCTTTTCAATGTTTTTCTTTGCTTTTTTCAGTTTAACATTGAAACTTTATATTAAATTCCATTAGCTTACTGTAAGATAAGATTGAAACCTTACCTCGCATTTCTTGTGATATGTGATCATAGACAGTTATAGAGAACATTCTTACTGGCCACTTGGGTGTGCCAAAAATCAACGCCAGTTAAAACGGGTGCCACAGTGCTGCCTGCCTGGCTGCCTGCCTGCCTGCTACCCCGTTGTGCCTTGTGCACCTTGAACATTGTTTAATTTACATTTATCCGCACGCTTAGCCTACCGGGCAAGTTCATTTGCGGTTGTGTGTTAAAGTCCCTCAGGTGCTCACACGCACACACACACACAGAGAGACACACATACACTTGGCCACAAAGCAGGAAGCAACTGACACCGTACAAAATGTTAAACACTTGGCAACATTTCGCTTAAAACTTTTACCTTTCTCTCTATCACTTTATGCAGTAGCTTTGCTGCAGGAGTAGCAGCAGCAGCAGCAGCACACAAAAAGTCACAAGGCACAATGCAGTTAAAACAACAACAGCAACAGCAACAAAAAGAGTAACAATGAAAAAGGTAAACGAACAAACAAAAGGTACGCCCGGAAATGGCAAAGCTGCTTGGCTATAACAACCAAGCAGCAAGCATGAAACCAAGCCAAACAGCAGCCGCCCGAAGGAGCAGCCGCTAGTTGGCCACTCATTGTTGGTCATGGGCTCCATGGTCGCCATGGTGAATCCTCAGGTGTTTTGCGCACAGTTTACTACGTTTTTCATTTAACCAACAACAGCAGCCTGGAATGGGTCCAGGTCCCTGGTTCAGGTCGTTTGTTCTGGTTGTACTTGTTGTTCTATTTGGTCGGTTTGGTGCTGTGTTTTGTTTCGTTTTGTTGTTTGGCTTTGCGTTTGCCAACAACCCAAATGGACAGCATGGATGCCGTCTTCTTTTGCACCAACATAATTAAAAATGCACATAAATTTAGCTTAGCGTTGACACACACACACACACATTCTAATTGGGTTAATTATGTGTCGCCTGGACTTTAAAAATGTCAACTTCCAACCGTGTGTGTGTTTGTGTCAGTCAGTTGCTGGACGAGTGCCATTTGCAACTCCCGAGTACATTAACAACAAATTATGTTGTCTCACAAGTGACATCCATTGTGTGTGAGTCTCCAAAGGCATCCTTACAGGAGTCCAAAAGGATTACACACATAAATATTAAAAAAATTTCAGGTGAAAATTGTTCTTAATAAGCAGTTGTTTTTAGAAAGCATTTAATTCCATAGTTTATCATTGTAAACTGTGCTCAGGTGTTAGATAAATGTGCTAAAGTTGGGTTTCAAGAGTCGTTACACTTATGGCAAAGTTATCAAAATGATAAGTATGCTTCGGGTCATAGGTGAGTATTGTGAGATAGAAGTTAAGAAAAGGTTTAATTTTATAGTAAAATTGTCACATCCTTGACTTAAAGTTTAGACCTTCCCAGAAGTAAGAACGTTTTAAGGGCTAAAACCTTTTTAAGGTTAAATTATGAGCTTAATTACACATACGCTACGTTGCCATTTGACATGGCTATGGACTATGTTTTATGGCCAGCTTGATGCATAATTTATATCACCATTTTTGGGGCTACCTGGCAATGGCAAACGACTTAAGTAGCCAGCAAAAGGTTTTAATGGATCCGGGCACGACGTGAGTGTGTGTGTGTAATCCCCAGAGGCAGTCGGATAGGGGAAGGCAATAAAACAGATTTGGCTTAAGAAAATTATATGAAAGGTGTAACATGTTGCTGCTGTGCCTGTTAAAGCGTTCATAAAATAATAATAATGGTAATAATAATAATGCGGGTGCCTGCAACTAATCCAAATGTGAAGCAAACGCTTGGTGACATTTAACGACAGCAAAAAGCGCACAAAAGAATGCAACACATAATACCAAATGTCAACAGCAAAAGAGCCACAGCAATAAAAAAATAAAAATAAAACAAAACAGAAGAACGAAAGGGCAAAAACCAAAGCGAGACAAAATTAATTACTCTACGTGGAAATGTAATTACGAAAATATTTAGCCCAAGCTCAGCGGCACGTCGCAGCACCACAAAATGCCATTTGTCAAGCCTTGTGTAGACTTTTGGCTGCGTCGCTTCCTGTGTGCGAGCGTGTGTGTCTGTGTGTGTGTGTGTGAGATTTTCTTTGGGTTAGGCTTTTGGTTAATGTGTGGGCCCCTTTGGGGCAACGGCTTAATGGCACCAATAATATGCTGCATGTAATTAATGATTTATGAGCGTTGGCCAATTAATCAAATCAATCAAAATTTCATTAAATTTAACCGCACTGCAGCAACGCCGATCCCCAATTCAACGTTAAAATAGTACCTCAGCCAACCATTTAAACACATACTACTCGTGTTTGTTATCTGAGGTAATTCTTCCTCACATTTGGTGCGTGCCATATGCACATTAATTCACCGGGCCTACAAAACTTTTGTCTGTGTGTGTGTGTCTGTGTGTAAGGAAGTTTGTTTTATGGCCCACTTACACAAGAACCACTATGCGGTTTCTCTTTATAAAGGTAATTATGCACTATGTCAGCTGCGCAATTGCCTTTACATGGAAGGAGTAACAGGAAATGCAAATCAACTTGACAATGCAATTGCATAAACATTGCAACCTATTTTTTAAAGCTGCATAATAGTTCAATTAGATAAGTTTTAAGTACGAAAAATCTTGTATCAAGAATAAATGTGCTTAGATCAATTTATTTTAGATATTTACTTATAATGTGTTGTATTATATTCTTGGAACTAGGATATAAATTCTTGTTTTAGGAATTTTACGTACTCAAACAAAAATCATTAAATCAAGTATTTATTTACTTACTTTATTCAAGTTATGAATGTCTTAAACCAAGCAAGCGTTGTTATACTTATCTGCATATTTTTATTTAATTTGATAACTAAGTTAAATATGTGTCCTGATATCGCCTCAAACTGTTTCGAGGCAATTTCTTTTTGTTTTCATCTAAAATCAGCTCAAATCCAATAAACGGCTATAATGAAGGGGATGCTGTTGACAGTCTCGACGTCTCAGTTTGGTTTACAGCGTTGACAGCGTGCGGCATCAACATGGCCAATACTGCCGCCCAGTGGCTTGGGCGAGGCACGTGGTAAGGTTGGTTTTTTGTGTGGGGAATTGTGTGCCGTCAGCGTTAAACCGCAAAATTTAATTCCCTTATCAAAAAGTGACAAGCGTGCGTATTTAATGCAATTTTGCAGCGCATTTAACATGACGTGCCTGGCTGGGAAGGCCAACAGAGTAGAGGATACTGGATGGCAAAGCTGGTTCTAGCTGGCCGTCTGGTATTTGCTATTATCTAGCGGAAGTTGTTTACTTGCAGGCTGCTTTTTGTGAGCGGGGCAAACTGCATAAGCAAAAAACAGAAAAAAAAAATCAAAGCAGAAAAAAAAGCAGCAAACCTCAATTTGAGCTACCGCAACTTCCTTTTACGCTAAATTACAATTCCGCTGATTGCATTCCCGGGCAACACAGAGCCACGTAAGACTGAGGAGCTGGTCTGGTCTTTAGTTTACGTTTTGGTTTGCGCCTCAAAGCGCCGTCAGCTTATTCACATAGCTACGCGTTATTCACACTTTACGCCTAGATTTGAGCGCCATGAATCCTTTAACTGTTTTGCATATTTGTGTGCCAGCTTGGCATACACCCACCATCCTCCTCACCCCAATTGTGTTTTGTTGCTGTTTTTGTAGGATTCGTTTCGTTTCGTAGTTTTGCATTCATTGCGAAAGATAAAAATAATGAACATACCAAAGCAAAAGTCAGCGGAAAAAACAACAAGGAGCAACTCAACAGCAGCTCTAGTCAAAGTCCTGACTCCCCTTACCAACCTAACCACCCACCCACCACCCACTCCTCCAATGCGTGCAACGCCGTTCAGGATTTGGATTCAGTGCAGAAACTGCGCCACGTTTTTGTCGGCATTGGATTTATAGTATGTTTGCTGATGTCTGTGTCTTTCTTTGTGTGTGTGAGTGAGAAATGGGCGTGTCTCCTTGGAATGGGTATGTAGTTGGGCCGGGTAATGCATAAGGCAAATTGCTTGTAAGTTCAACTCGTATTTTGCATTGTGTTTCACTTCCGACAGTTAAATTAAAGCCATTGTCTGTTGCTGCCCCTTTTTGCTTTGGTGTTAGTTTGTGCGCCTAACGTAACAATTGCCAGTCGGACGCGTTTTTTATCTGCAACTAACCGCAGCAATAACAACAACACAGACAACAGCAACTAAACACTAAAACAGTTGAAATACGACAGCGATAATAATTTGTTAGCCTAAAAGTGTGCTACAAATCTTTGGCTAGCCCGTTTCCTGCTGCCCTTTAATTGCACCAAAAATAACAGCGACCAAAGCTAATCCTTGAATTTTTGTGGGCATTTGTTGGCTATGGCGGCTTTAATTAATCAAACACTCGTCGACACAACGCAATCGCAATCTTAAGCACTGCAGCAAGTAAATTGTAATTAATTTTTATGGCGAAAAAGTAGAAACAGAAAAATTTAAGTGAAGACAACTAAAGTCAGGGGTTAGCTAAAAGCTACGTGCCAACTGCTTTACCACATACGTATTTATCAATGTTTATTAGTTTTCAAAAAGTGTTTGTTCAATCATTAAACAACAACAGGAAAAAGCTTAGTCCTGTTCTTAAAAGCGGTTTGCTCGACAAACCTATAAAATTAGCATAGTTTTGATTTTAGTCGCTGACTTAAACACAATATGCATATGCATGTCTATGCATATATGCATTTGTGTTTCTTGTAATCGAAACCTCGTTCCAAAAGTACTTGAAAGGCACCCACTCAATGCAGAGAAGAAAAACAAAGCTAGAAAAAAATTGCATTCATTATGTGGCAGTGGCACAAAAGATTGGTAAACGGAAAACAGAAAACGGAAAACGAGGCTAGAGCCTGCGGTAGTTTGCTGCCACAACGCAGACACCACAATGACACAGAAAGTGTTGAGCTGCAAATGAGGAAACAATGCAACAACAACCGCAACAACAACAACAACAACCAGAACAATGGTAAAAATGCAAAATAAGGAAAATGCTTGAAGTGCTGGGCATGCGTGGCAAAACAAACATAGTGTAAATGCAAAACGGATGTGTAAATAATTTAGACGAGTTGCCAACATTCACACACACACACACATGTGCATGTACATATATAGTTGTTGTGTATCTTTTTAGTTTATGTATCATTAAAAAATACTTACAGCGAAGTAGAAGAAGAATATAATGAAAGCTATGGAAAAGCGAGGGAAATGTGCCATTTGCCAACTTACAAAACAAACACTCGAGTGTCGAGCTGCCTGTTTCACTGTTTCGTTTTGGTTTCAGTCTCCGAACGTGCCAGAAATGCAATAATTATATGCATACAAAGACACACACACACTAACACACATACACATGTGGCCGGCTTTTTTGACATGCTGCAAATTAAACAGAAACTCTCACACACACACCGAACGCTTTACTCGAACTAAATTACTTTTTTGTGCCAGCTGCATACAATCAAATGCAACGGGATTAAAAAGCAAACGGTGTAACGGTAACCGGCAAACCGGTTGCCTCTGTGGCTTTGTTAGTTGTCTGTAGATTGTAGAGCTGTTGTACACCTGGTAAACCTGGTAAACCTCTAACGGCATTTGCATAGCTGCTGCTTGCTGCTAAAAAACTATGTTAATGTGTGAGCCGCACTGAATTTAAGCGAATTTAAAACCAAGTAACAAGTTACAAGTGAAACACTCGGTGCTTTGGTGCCTTGGTGCCTTTGGGCTACAAATACTAACCGCAGACATTGGAGAGTGTCAGCCCTGTCTCTATAAATCTCTACTGATGTGTCGTTAACTGCCGCCGGCTAACGGTTTTTATGCCAGTACCACGACAAGGACAAGGCATAACACCAGCACCCACAACAGACAGTCTGAGCAGTTATAGATAAAAAGAAAGACAGAGACAGACAGTCGGATAGTTGAAACAGACATCGGCTCAATTTGCACGCTTCGTTATTCAATTAGACACTTCGCACACTCTCACAAAGGGAGAGAGTGAGAAAGACAGAGCAGACGGCATAATTTTGATTGATGGCCCAATAATGACGGTGATTTATCATATTTGCATGCTTAAATTTTACTTGCAACGGGTTTTACACTTCAAAATTTAGCATTTGTAATTTCATTCGATTTGCCACATTTTTAATTGCTTGGCGAGACAATCAATATATATTTCAAAAGCTTAGTTTTGAAAAGCAATAAATCAGTAAATTATGCTGCAAAACTGAGTATCATATCTTTTTTCCATCTATTTATTTATTAAGGGAAAATTTTTTTTTTTGTTATTACTGTACAAATTTTTCAAAAAGAAAGTAAAGTTATATAATGCTTTGCTCACCCTTATTGGAGTAGTTGACATACGAGTTGACATTTACTTATAACGCTAATTGGTCTCTTTCAAAGCGTTGCGCTGACAACGAGACAGAAGCTGACCACGTGCTTTGGCTTTTGGCTGCCTTGGCGTATACGCAATATTTGTTTTGTTCCAACACTTTTTACTGTTTGTTTGTTTATACTGTCCCCTCTGTCTCTCCCTAAGGGCTGGTTGTGAGTATATAAAATCCGGCTTAAGCCTCATGCTACCTGTGATATGTATGATATTTTTGCTGCCACTCAACAACTACACACACACACACACACAGCCAACATGGGGTAAATAAAAAGAAGAAAAAATGTAGGTCGTGCGAGAAACGCGTGCGGATTGGGTGCGGCGAATGTTAAGAGAAAACTGGGAAGCTTCAGCTGGTGTGCTTGTGGCTTTGCCGACGGCTTGTGCCGCTGGTAAACACTCAAATCCAATTAAATTTAATACGACTTACTTGGCTCTGTTGCATGTTAGTGTGTGTGTGTGTGTGCGTTTGTGTGCAGTTCGTTTGTCATTTGCTTTTGGTCGTTCTCTGATTCCCTGGTTTTTATTTTGTTGGTTTTAATTTTTGTCAGCATTGTTGTTGGTTTTCGTTCACTTTTGTATTTGTTTTTTATTTTTAATGTTATTACTGCTGCAGTAGTGGCAGCCGCTTTTGTGTTGGTTTACCTGCAATCCTCGTGCTTGGCTTAATTAAAGCTTAATTTCTCAAATAACATTTGCCGCTACAAATGAGCTCAAACAAGCTAATTGAGTTTTCTGTGTGCGTGTGTGTGTGAGTGTGTGCAAACTAAGCTCTTTGTCATTGTTTGCAGATCAATAAATCCGAATGGGAACGTTATGCAATTGAAAATGATCTCTGTCTTGCCAACCGCAGTGTAGTGGACTTAATATTTCCAAGAAGTTGGAATTAATTTTCAAAATGTGCCAAATGTTTTTGGTTCGAGTAAAATTATTCGAAAAATAAAGCGGTTTGTTGCCAATTACGAAAATTGAACACAATCAGCGCCTGTTTTAATTAGCCAATTGTTGGCCTTTAGCACCTAGCAACAAATGTTATTTGTACAAATAATAGATTGTAAATGTTTGACACCCATCGCACCTTTACTTAACCTCAGCCCACCCCATTCAAAGTGTGCGCTATTGTTGTGGCCTTAATCCAACAACAACAACAACAACAACAACGACAACGACAAATACTCGACTCAAGCAACAACTTTTGATGGCGATGAATCGTCAAGTTCAAGCCAACGTTTAGCCACACACCCCTTTTGCTGGTTGGGAGTGTGAGGTTGAGTTCATGAATTACTTTTTGCACGATTTGATTTTACATTTAACGATTTTTCGCACTTAATTAGAAGCGAGTGTCGATGTCAGTGGCAGGCTATGCTGCTGCTGCTGCTCTCTGCCATGATTTGATTAAATGTGAAGATGAATTTTAATTAAAATCTTTGCTCAACGCCAACTTTCAACTTTCGCCCCCCTCCGTGGGGTTTGAAATTTTTGACACTCAACTTGCTGGTCGACAAAAGGGTTTTGGTCTTAATAGAGCAATAAAGCCGCAAGTTCATCGTAAGGATAGCTGGCTATTTTCTGTATTCTGTATTCTGTATGGGCTTAGTCATTGTCGGCATTCGGCTTTTAATTTATGCAAAATGAGAAATTAAAGACAGCGTCTGATGAAAAACTTTTCCACAAAATGTTTTTTAGCGAGTTCATTTATGCAAATGACTGTGTAAATGAATTTTCGAAACTACTTACGAGTAATTTGCCATCATTCCCAGCTATCAATTACAATTATACGTATAGAACTTTGGGACTCTTTAAGGCTAAATACAACTCAGCCTATCAAATGCTTGGCAAATAATTTTGCATAATTTACAGCAAATAACAAACAATGCCGCTTTATCTATTGTTCAATGCGAAATGCAGAGTATGGCACAACTTTTACCAAAGTTTTCCCAAAAACAAAAACAACATCAACCGAAACAAAAAGAAAATACCAACATTAAAAAAAAAATATACACGACACACTCACAAAAAGTACGCACACACACACACACATTTTCTGGCACTAACATGCAGTATTTAAAAACAATTGATTGACTTAAAGATATCCTGCAAATGCATAACATTAAGATTTGATATGAAACTGGTTCACTAATGCGCAAAGAATGAAAATTGAATATATAGAAAATATTGACGAAGTAAACAAATAAAAGAAGACTCTTCTTTGTTTTCATTACGAGGTATTATAAACTTTCAGATGGTCTAGAGATTGAAGTGGAAAGGTACAAGGAGGCTGACTTCCTGTCGCGTCCAATGGGCCATTCAAAATTACGAGCCAACAGTTTCCGCAGTGTTTTTTGTCATTTCCATGCGCTCATTGTCAGTTTTAAGTAAGCAACTTTTTCTATAGTCTAGTTTGTTTTTTGGTTTTTCTTTTTTCTTTTTTGTTGCAGGTTGTTGATGTTTTTATTTTGTTCTGCTTTGTTGTTGTTGTTGTTGTTATTTGCAGCTGCAGCCGGCAAAAGTTGTTGACCAAAACTACAGCCTACAAATGCAGACAAATATGGAAAAACGCATGAAATGCAATAAATTTTCAAATATATTTTGTTGGTGCGGCTGAAAAGTCAAGTATATTATTTTCTTTGTGTTATTTCGATTACTCTTTAAAAGTTCGAATTGCGTTGAATTTGAATAAAATGAGAAAATAATTTAAATCTTAATTTGTTTTTTAGATAACTTTCCCGCTTGTTGTTCTGCCATAAATCATACAAAGTCAAACTTTAGATATGTTTTAAAGGGTGTTAACGCTTCGCCTAGGATGTTTGTTTGGCTGTTCACGAGTATGGGCTTTTATTATTTTGACTGACAGAGTTTTTGGCCTGGTGGTGAAGTAAGACAGTAAGTCACAACCGACAAACTGATAAAGCATCGTTTTGCAAACAATCACAATAAAACGGGAACTGACTAAAGCCAAAGACAATATAAATCAATTGTTTATTGCGCAAGTCCCAAAAGAATAATTTACAATCGACTTTAATGCAATGTCCAGCAAAAAAACAAAAAAGATGACAGTTAAGTCTCTTGATTTTTGTCGGTTTTGCAGATGTTCTTGAAGTCAAATGACAGTTTGAAGTTTTTCAAATTTTGTGAAGTTTACGTTATAAAAAGTTACCAACTTAAAGATTTATTTAAATGGATCGTACTTGCTTGTACAACTCATTCATCTATTACTCACTTGCTGTGTCTTGTTTTTAAGAAGTTGAAAAACAAATTGCACTTAAAAGTGTTTGCTTTGAAATTTGTAAGTAGTTGACTGTCAACTATCGGTTGAATAATAAATTCTGTGACTCTTTCTAATGAATTTAATTCGATCACAATACACACACAAAAATACGCAAGCGTTTGCACCTGATAACGCTGATAAGATTTTTCTGATCAAATTTTATCAATTGACGAAGTCGCTGCCTGGCATTGCGCATACGTCAAGTGGTGCGAACGCCTGCAAGTACCACTGCTATATAAAGAAAACAGCTGAAGCATTACAATTTAATAGGTGTTTTGTGCCGCAACTCAACGGAACGATAAACAACATGTTTATAAAAACTTGCCTGCTGCTGCTGTTCTGCGGCATTGTGGCGCTGTCTGCCCACAGTTACGATGGGTAAGTGGCGGAAAGATTCCGACATTTTGTTCATCTCGTTATATGGCATTTAATTCGCATTTGCAGCTACAAGATTTATGACATCAATGCTCGCAATAGCTTTGAGAAGCAGGTGCTGCTGCGTCTGGCTCAAAATGAGGAATACGATTTCTTTGATATGCCACGTTCTTTGAAGGCTGCTACACGTGTCATGGTGAAGCCCAAGGATCAGGATGTGTTTGAGAAGACACTCAAACGATTTGCAGTAGACTTTGTTGTGGTTGATGAGAATCTGGGCAACACACTGCAGGCAGAGCAGCTGGAGAATCAGAGCCAACGTGTGATGTTGGGGCGTGGCGCTGATCGTAGCATAAGCTTCACATCATTCCATCGCTATGACGAGATCAATGCCTATTTGGATGAGCTGGCCAAGGCCTATCCCAGCCGTGTGCACGTCGAGTCTGTCGGCCAGTCATATGAGAAGCGTGATATGAAGACCATTACCATAACGAACGGTGATGGCAAGAAGGGCAAAAATGTTATCTTTTTGGATGGCGGCATTCATGCTCGGGAATGGATTGCACCAGCTGGCGCTCTGTATGCCATCTATCAGCTGGCAGAGAACTTTGTAGCTAACGCTGATCTCCTTAAGCACTACGATTGGGTTATATTGCCCGTGGTCAATCCCGATGGCTATGAGTACAGTCACACCAACTCACGCATGTGGCGCAAGACTCGCAAGCCAGCGGGAGCCTGTAACGGCACCGATGGCAATCGCAACTTTGACTTCCACTGGGGTGAGGTAGGTGCCTCCAGCTCCTCCTGTTCCGACACTTACATGGGCGCCAGTGCCTTCTCGGAGCCCGAAACCCAGATTGTTCGTGACTTGCTGCTCGACTTGATGGGACGTGGCAAGTTCTATTTGACGCTGCACTCCTACGGCAATTATCTGTTATATCCTTGGGGCTGGACTTCGTAAGTGTTATCTTTACTGAGTGACTTTTATCGGAAGATAAAGAACTTTATTTCTGCTTCCAGAGCTTTGCCCACCGACTGGCGTTCTATTGATGATGTTGCCCAGGCGGGTGCTGACGCCATTAGAAAATCGACTGGCACCGATTACACCGTAGGCAGCTCCACCAATGTGCTGTATGCCGCTGCTGGTGGCAGTGATGATTATGCCTTTGCCGTAGCCAACTTCCCAGTTTCCATTACCATGGAATTGCCAGGCGGTGGCACGGGTTTCAATCCTAGCAATTCTCAAATCCTGCCATTTGTCTCTGAGACTTGGACAGGTATTCGTGCCATGGCCCAAAAGGTCATTGCAAAATACTAAATACACATAAATCAATGATTTTTTATACATTTACAACTAAATCGTTCGTGTTCTACTTCCGTTTACAATCGTCTGGTTGCGATAAGTGACACCCATTGAGCTCATGTGTATCACTCAAACTGCATTTCTGGCAATGGCACACTTTTTGGTTAATTGTGGCTCATAGTACAACTGCTTTCTTGCGAGCCTACACTTCAAATTATCGCAAGCCATTAATTGTGCTCTTACAATCGAAAAGTGGCAACGAATTAAGTGAAGTATTTTACTCAGCGCACCTTGAAAGCTTTAATTATTAACAAGTATATAGGCTTAAGTTTTTAATTACTTAACTTTTTAGTCTTTGATTTAGTTGAGTTGATGTTTGAGTGAATATGTTATATGGAAACGGATTAAAGATTATCAAAGTACAATTTTCTGAGCTCAATAACTGTTTTGTGAAGATTCATCAACGAGAACAAGTCAACAATTTAAACAGAGTTCGTTATAAAAATATATATATATTTATTTTTATACAACTTTAAGCTTAAAACGCTAAGCTTAATGAAGTGGATACATTTCGGTTACTTTTTGAGCCATGGCCCTAATGCCCTCCCATGTTTCCTTAACCAGTTTATCAATGTCAGATGAAGGAGGCTTGAAAGAGTTTGGTCCACCTTCAGGCAATTCCATGGTGAACGATGTGTTAAAACCAGCATTGAAAGCATAATCATCGCTAGCCCCAGCAGCTGCATACAACAATGTCGTGGAGCAGCCCACCTGGTAGATGGTGCCAGTGGCCGCTTTGATGGCATCAGCGCCAGCACGACCGACTTCATCCAGATCCTTCCAAGTATCTGGCACCTCACTGTATGGTAAAACACGTTAGGAAAGATTTGATGCAAAACACAGATTGAAATTCTTACTCGATATAGCCCCAAGGATAGAGAATATAGTTGCCAAAAGAGTGAACAGTCAGATACATCATGCCCCGGTCTGCCAAACTGTGGATAAGATCACGCAGCACAACTGCCTCCGGCTCGGAAAACGCCTTTGGTCCCGAATACGTTTCACTGCAAGGATCCGGAGAGGCGCCTGTTTCGTTCCAATGAAAACCAAAGTTTCGATTGGGATCGGTGCCTATGCAATCAGCGCTGCTTGGCTTGCGAGTCTTGCGCCAGAGTCTCGTGTCCGCCGACACCTGAGTGTACTCATAGCCGTCGGGATTAGCCACAGGCAGAATGACCCAATCGAAATCTAAGAGCAACTCTGCATGCATCTCATAATTGTTTACCAGCTCCCCGATGGCGTAGGTCACGGCAGCAGGTGAGATCCATTCACGGGCATGGATGCCCCCATCCACAAGAATCACATTTTTATTGGCACGTCCATCTCCATTCGTTATCCGTATCGTCTTCATCCACCGTCCCTCATAGCTTTTGCCCACTGTTTTAATGAAAACGCGAGTGGGATGTTGTTTAGCCAACTCCTCAATGTACTGATTGATCTCATCGTGCGAGTAATAACGTTCGGTGCCGAGTCGTCCGTGAAATGGATACCAACTACGCAACTTGCTATTCGTGTCGAACTCCCGACGCAATGTTAAGCCTACATCATGATTTATGGTCTTATAGTTCACTGTATGTCCATCGAGGAGCTCTATAAACTCTGGCTGTGCCTCTGGATGGACCATAATTTTTGCAGATGTTTCATCATCTTTGAAAAGGTCATAGTATAGTTCATTCTTTACCAACTCAGACAACACCAAATCCACTACAGCGGAACGACTTTTCTTGGCCAATTCGTAGATCTTAAAACTGTTTTCCAATTAGTTTAGAACTCATTTAACTTAGCAACAGACTCACCCTTTGTAAACACTACTTTCCTTTCCAGAAGTTACTGCAACGCACAGGCCAAATAAGGCAAACCAATGTAGTTTCATCATAACACGTCGCCAGTTGGGAGAAAACTGTCAAACATCTAGCAAACTTTTCAATCAAAAGAATTCTAATCGTATTTGTTATCACACAATAAACAAACGCACTCAAATTTATCAGCAAATGTATTGTAAAATCATAAAAACTCGCGAAACTAGTTTTCTGTTAATGCAACAATAAACAAAAAGTTCACAAACATACTCTTCTGGAAGATTAAGAATTGTCATTTTATGCTATAAAATTAACTTAAGTGATAAGTTATTTACAGCAAAACATTATCTAATCGTTGACAACAGAAATCGTATTAAACAATTTGTAATAATTGCAAATAGCCAAAAATATACTCAATATACTCAACTAACTGGGTAAATTATCCAATAGTCACTTAATATTTTTTCTTTTTAGGTGTATATATATAACATATCTCTCAATATAAAAAATTCACTAAAATATCAACAATCGCATTACTCTTAGACCCAAAACTTAAGAGTACACAACGTTCGTAACACTAGTTAACAAAATTTAGAAATAAATGTATTACTTAATACTTTTCGATAACCTTTTCTGCCATGGCACGAATACCAATCCAGGTTTCCGTTACGAAGTCGTGAATTTTGTTGGCTGGTGGATCAAAGCCAGTTATACCACCTCCAGATAATTCCATTGTGATGGAGATGTTGAAGCCGGCATAGAAAGCGTAATCATCACTAGCACCAGCTGCAATATACAAAACATTGGTGGAGCTACCCACTTCGTACTCAGTGCCAGTGGCCTCTTTAATGGCATCACCACCAGCCTTGGCCACTTCGTCAAGATCCTTCCATGTATCAGGCAAAGCACTGTGAATACAAATATTCTATAAATCCATGTTTCGAAATGAGTTAAGGGTATTTTCTAACCTAGTCCAGCCCCAAGGATAAAGCAAGTAATTGCCATAGGAATGTAGGGTTAGATACATGCTTCCACGATATGCAAGCGAGTGCATAAGATCTCGCACCACCATTGTCTCCGGTTCGGAGAAAGGTGTTGGGCCGGCAAATGTGTCCACGCAGGGTGACGATGATGCACCCTCCTCCATCCAATGGAAATCAAAATTCCGATTGGGATCAGCGCCATAACAGGTCCGACCCGAAAACGTGTAGGGCTGACGGGTCTTGCGGAAAAGGCGCGCAAGTGTGCCTGTCTGGGTATGCTCGTAGCCATCGGGGTTAACCACTGGCAAAATCACCCAGTCGTAGTCCTTGAGTAGATCAGCATTGTGCTCAAAGTGCTCCACTAACTGATCAATCACATACAGCACAGCCGCTGGCGAGATCCATTCACGAGCATGGAAGCCACCATCCATAAAGATCACCTTCTTGTGGGCACGTCCGTCGCCATTGGTGATGGTAATGGTTTTAAGAGCACGCTTCTCATATGACCAACCTACGGTCTTGACCAACACACGTGTCGGATACCGATGGGCCAGGTCATCAATGTAGTTTGTAATTTCCTTGTGCGTATAATAACGATCGGTGCTCAAACGACCCTTTCCTGTAATAGGTGAAAGCCGTCTCTGAAGCTGGCGCTGGGCAAACTCCGCCTCTATTGTTTCAGCCAGATTGCTATTCATCTGGCGATAACTCATCAGCTGTTCCTTGAGCAGCGCTTCAAAGTTGCTCAGTTGCTCGGGTGACACTATGACTCGTGAAGGATGTCCCACTAAACGACGTAAGCTTAGGAAATCGTAACCTTGCTGGCTTAGATCATGCAGCAACTCTTCCTGTGCCGCATTCTTGGGCGTAACCTCATAGATGCGAAAACTGCATTCAACAATTTTATTACAAAAGATATCCTTAGTTATTCCTGAAGGACTTACCCCTCAAGACTTTGTTCGGCGGCTATTAGAGCTAAGCTCAACAGCAGTGTCCATAATCCTAAACGTAACATTGTAAGGCGATCAATAGCCTATAGACACGCGTGGCCCCTAAGCAGTCACTTAAATAGCCAAATCTTATCTTATCTTATAATCCGACTGATCTTAGAAATAAAAAACGCTAATCAGGTTTATATTTACGACTGAGGTCGATAACGTCTTATCATCTGCATGGTCATCGCTCGTACACTAACACATTTTTCGGTTACAATGCCCCAAATGTTCGACAACTATGGATGGATATTACTAGACGCTTCCGTTAACGCCATGGGTAAATTAACTTAATTAAATTTATGTCAGGAATACATGAAAGTTATTCAGTTCCTTACCAATAAAAAAAAAATTCAGCTGTATTTTTAGCTGACATTTTTTCATTTAATGCCTAACAACGACAACAAAAACGACACTAATTAGTTTAATTAACAATTATAAATTCAATTGCTTAAATGCTATACCTCTCGACACAAGAAGTACACTTAATACAGACTTACATGCCGGATAAACTCAACAAAGCCGGCAAATGTCTCCTTGCAGACGTGTACGATGTCAAAGGTGGCCACATGGAATTCATCACCGGGCAGCTCGAGCGTATAGGACAAGGGTATGCCCAGATTGCCATAGGCAAAGTCATCGAGACTGCCAGAAGCTTCATACAGTATGGAGGCGGAGGTGCCGATGGTATACCGAGTTCCACGATATTTGGCGATTTGGTTGGCGGCCCTCAATGCCACTGAACGCAATGTGCCCACGGTGGGTGGCACTGTATTTCTGTAACGTGGCAAAGATTTAAAAACACATCCAGTCGAAAAATATTCGCTTTTTTAATTGCTTTTAGCAATTAATTGAAAAGTAAATTGAATTTCTTTTTCGAAACAGAGCCGCCCAAAAAAAATCAAAAAGAAAGCCGTATACCAACACCTACTTCGCATAGCCGTAGGGATAAAAAATGAATTTGCCAAATGAATGCACATCCAGGCTGAGCTTCACACGATTACGATTGAATTCCAAATAGCGCACCACAGCCAATGTTTCCGGCTCCGAATTTGGCGATGTGCCCGAATATACCTCGGAGCAGAGCTGTGAATTGTTTTTTTTAGTTTTTTGTTAAAAACAATAAAGGTCAATGTCAAATTACAACAACAGGTTGCTTACATTCTGACTGGCGCCCTGATAGTTCCAATGATTGCCAAAGTTACGATTGAGATCAACACCACTGCAACGCTGTCCAGCAAAGTGATGACGATTCTTGCGCCAGAAGCGATCCTAAAAGCAGTAAAAATTAAAATTGCTAAATCAATTGAACAAAAAATTAAATAGAGTTAAACTTAAAGATTTTGAATTTTTTATTACTTACCGTTGAGTGTGTATATTCATAACCATCGGGATTAACCAGCGGCACCAAGAACACCTCCACATCATTGAGTATACGCTGGAAAGCTCTCAGATTACTGAGCAGCTCATAGGCCAGGTAGAGAACTGTCTGGGTCGTTATCCACTCTCGTCCATGGGCAGCTGCCTGAATGTAGGCCACACGACGATGACGTACTCGCTGATTCAGTGAAATCGAGAGTCCAGCAATGTGACGACCCTCGTTCGAGCGACCCAACGATTCGTAGCGACAGAACTGAGGGTAACGCGATGCAAGTCCACTCATAAAGCTAAGTATCTCATTATAACGTGGATAATGCGAAAAGAATCCGCGTGCCTGGCGACGTTGGCGATTATGGGAACGCTCGGATTCACAACCACTCGACTGGCACTCATCCAAATCATCCTCGGAGTAGGTACTATTGCCTTCCAGTAATGCCATCAGATCCATCAAAGGCTGCGTTTCATAATCAACGCCCAACTGCAAGAGACGTGACTCGAATTGTGGCTTCCGATGTGGACCCACAGTCAAAACGGACATATTCCGGGTAAGCAGCCAAAAGTCTACATCGGTATCGTTTGTCTGAAGATCGACCATATAGCGAAAAGCGCTGTCATCGCCATGCTGCACCGTATACTTTGTGTAGCTAAAAAAAAAGAAATGCGATATTATTATAATAATAAAGAACACTTAAATTTTGTCTATAATCAGCAGCTTTAAAAACTTATATCGAAAACAGTACAAAACCTAAGCAATCTTTAAAAAATCTCTTTAAAACTTCAAGTGAAACCAGCAGATTAAAAATTGATTATTTAGTATAGCCGTGCAGAATTAAAAATAATTTCCCTAATGAGCTTACATTAAAACATTCTGTTTATTTGTATACATTCATTTTGTTTCAGTTTGTGACTGATTGATTGATCGTGTTCTTAATCAACCAATGGGTAAACCCATTTACATGCAATTGTAAATATAATAAATACCTAATTAAAAATGCGAAAAAACCCAAAGATCAATTGCTTAACACACACACACTCACACACAACCATTTATCTAAAGGCTAATTGGACAACAAAATAAATTTGTGGCGCCCGAAAAATAGTAAAATAAGTTGTTGATTTACAAAATTTATGCAGAACGCCTCGATTTCGATGTCGTCGCCTGGCCAATTGGCGTTTTGCCACCTCTCATGAATTTGTGACCAATTTATCATTTCACAAAATTCCACAACATGAATAGGCAACAAACTATTGAAAATCTATTCATATTCATCATGTGCAACGGCTGTGGATGCGGGGGCGCTGAAAGATGGAGATGGCAGAAGATGAAGTAGCTAAAATCAAAACAACAAACAAATATGAGGCTAATCACGTTTGGCATCGGCGTCGACAGCGGCATACAACAATGAATGATATATAATTTAATTAACTGCCTGCCTACAACATTTATGTATATCTTTTTTCTACTGCAGCAGAAACAGCGGGCAAAGAGTGGTTGAAAAAATGTATTAATAAAAATAACACAGCTAGCCAATACTGTTTACATGTGATAAGTTTTAAGATGAGATTTAATGAGCTGTAGTTGTTGTGAGTTTTCTTTAACATTTAATGCAAATGAAGCGCTATTGTTTGTAAGATGATTTTAATCAGCTGCTGCTGTCGGCCTTGCCAAAAATATCTATATATTTGTTTATATATATCTTTGCATATTAAGCATCTATTTTTGAACATCATAACTAAAAACGTATTGTGTTGAAATGACAACAACAACAAAAAATAATAATAAATAATAATAACAGCCAAGCAAACGGAAGGAAGCAAACATTTTGCGCATCAATTAAATATCGAGTTGTTGTAGATTTTCATTTTTCATCATGTTTCCAATACATGCATGCATCACACATACGCCTTGTATGCCCCTCAAAACTGCAATTTGCTGACATCTTGTGCCAAAACATTTACACAGCGATCAGTTTGGCATTTGCATATATTATGTTTGCGGTATCACCGTGAATGGAATCGCAGTCATGGGCGTGTGGTTGAGTTGGGTTTGTTTTTATTTTTTATTTTGTTTTTTTTTTCTAAGTTTGCTCTAACCGGGCAAACGTTTTGTTCAATTGCTAATGCTAATGACAACGTCTAATTATCTGACAATGACAATCGCAACTATCAACACGTTTTATTTGATACAACATTGACTGTCAAATGAGCTCCTAAAATGTTAACGAGTTGCTCACCACAAGAACCTGAATATGCAATTAAGGCAAACAAATTTACTATTCAAATTGAATGAGAAAAATTTAACATTTGCAGCTTTTTATTAACTTTAAAAGAAAGTGAGTATTAAAAAGCTTTTTTGGAATCAAACTTAAAAATTATCCAAAGTCCAATTGTTTGTATTTAAACATTAACTCTTAGTTTGTAAAATGGAACGGTTTTAAACACACCTTTATTAACTTTACACATGATTTTTGTATTGCAATCTTTGTTACTAAATGTCAACAAGCGCTTTTAATCGTAGTAGCTTTTTATAGCAGTTAAAAATCATTTCAAATAATTTAAAAACGACTTTTACATGAAATTATTTCATTAACTGCAGTCCACTGTCTAAACAATTTAAATTAAAGCTTCGGTATGCTTGAAAAACTTCAAGAATTTGCTACTAACTGGTTGCCCAGGTGCTTACGTTATGCATTAACTGCATCCTTTTTGACAATACCGTATTTGGTCATTAAATGCCAACTTGATAAAGTAACAATATTTGATGTCTGGCTTATGTACATTGCTTTCGCGCTCGTAACAATTTTCTGGATTGATCGCGAGATTCGTCGCATGTAGATGATCAAATGTTATAGCTGAACAATTTTCGGAAACACTTGCTACTGGTAAGCTTATGCCATAAACAGACGAGCTTTTTTTTAAAGAGATGAGCACATTATAAAAGCCTAAACCAGTTTACCAAATGGTCAAAAATCATTTAATTAAAAAAAAATTAAAATATAAAAATATCATTGCTAAAATTTAGCTTTTTGATTGATGTGCTTTTCAACTTAATACATTTATTTATAACCATTTTTTTACTTTTTATTATAATATATTGTGCTAATTACCCTTCATAGCCAGCCAGATTGTTGGAGCTGCTGGAGTACGCCAAGCCGATGAGGCAAAACAACAAACTACACACGATTTGAAAACACATTTTGTGCACTTAACAATTGGCCACAGCTGCTACTGATTTTGTTTGTTTGTAGTGAATTTTTCACAAGTTATATATTATAATAAAATATGCAGCTGCGCTGAGTGGTTGAAGCATGGATTCACTTGTTTGTTGTTTTTATTTCTTTTTTGTAATTTAATGTTGAATCTGATTATTTTTGCACGTTGCACTTGAAAAGCATTATGTAATAAATTCACAACTGCCCAACCGCATAGAGTAAAGCTGTTGTTATATCTTGAACACTGAACGCTGCCCGTTTCGTCTGTTTCATCTCCGTTTCGGCCAAAGACTGTCGAGCAGCTCGAAGCGCGGCTGAGAAAGAAGACACGTTACCAAAGCCAAAAACCCGTAAATTTTATTTTCGTATCGTTTCTGTGTATGGCTTTATTTTTTATTTATTTTAGAAAAGTGAGTGTCAAGGTCAGTGCTGATGGTGTTGTGCTCCAATCCCTTCCAGTTTTGAAGTGAAGACTTAAAAATCCAAGACGCCTTTGTGGGCGAATGTAAACGCGTCAAGAAGCAAAATGCGGAAAGCGTTTTTGTTTTGTTTGCGCGAAATCCGATCACGGCACGCGTCGCGTTTATATACTGTTTTTCGATCTGAAATTGTCAAGTTCTTTGCAATAAATTTATTTTTGTATAATTTTTAATGTTTTTTATTTTCTTTTAGATTGTTAGCGGTGGTTTTGTTTTTTCCTAAACTAGTTTGTACAATTTGATCACTTTGCGTTGAGTTCTTTTTGGGTCCAAATCAATAATGTTTGATCTTTCTTACGAATTTCATCCGCGTGTCGCGGGTCTTAAATCGATTCTGAAGCCGATACTTGTTTATTTTCTGGTTTTTATAGAGGAACTTGAATTATTCGTCTGTGTGATCTGGGTATATGTGTATGTGTGTGTGTGTTATGCTTTGGGCCAACTTTGCCCATTGTCTTCCTAATGTCACGGTCTGACATGAATATGCAGAGTCACCGGCTATATGGTAATGTGGCAAAATGTTAAATTCCTGTTCTAATGATATCAAATTGAAAGTTTACAAACACAAGATGCGCGCGAAGCGTTAACTCTGTTAGCCAGGCTTAATTCGAGCAGTGAACTATTGATTTCGTTACGGCATGCAAGGTCAAAATGTTGATGATAGCCGGAAGCAGTATGAATGTTTCTATTGCCACTCTAAACAACAAAACGTGTGGTCCATTACAGTTGCCACAATAAGTTGAAGAAGCAACAGCTGACGAGACTATTAATATTAACTTATGATAATCGTATAAAAAACATGCGTGGTTTGAGTTCATTAAATCATTAAGACTCATTTAAGCAGATATACTCATTTGTAAATAGCTTAACGTCATGGCTAACTCAAGCCATCATCGTGGTATTCGTTTTCCACTCTTCGAATGATATGTCTCTCAATATTCATCTGCGTATCAGTTTTTATATTTTTATTATATTATAACGTTAAGTGTTTTGGCAATTGTGACACATGAGTGTTGCTTGGGGCACTTCCGCTCGAACAGCGATATATTTTGATAGATCGCTTAAGATCAATAAGTGTTTCTAACTGTTGGAGACATCGAGGCATTCGTTCTTTAAACAAATCGAGCTTCATGTTTCCGGTGATGCTACCAAAAAAAAGTTAAAAACATGTTTGCTCTAATTTGCATATTAAATTATAATTGTCTGTTGATTATAATACCACTGTCGCTCGTCTCGCTATTATAACTTTCAAAGACTCGTTTTCAGTTCTAAATCATTTCGATCAGCTTAATGATGCTCTTACTTGAAACTCAGGGCATTCAACTTTTCGTCTTGACCGCGTAGTCTATAAAAAATTAAAAAAGCAAAACATACAATTATTACCTAATAATCCCATTATCTAAAAAAACATATAATAATATGAATATCAGACTGATTTTATACCCTGTATGTCGGAAATACAATTACAAATTATTTATTTATTTCTTAATGTTTAAACATCAAACTTCAAATAAATGGAGCTTTACAAAAATCAAGTGAGATACACTTTCAACCAAGAGGGTGCTTTAAGATCCAAACCTAATTGCTTGCATTTTCCTATATTTTATCAATTTTTATATTTTCGTTTTGGTCTTTGTCAAAGCCCTGTGAAACACCAGCAACTTTGTTTTGCGACCTTAACCATGAAAATAATCATTGGGCACTCGCACAAATGTTAAATTCTTGTGTAGCTTAAATATGTGAAAAATGCCTTGAGTTGATTTGTTAATAGAGTCGCTATTCATACTAGAAAAGCAAGGGCATAGAAGAGTTATCAAAAAACCTATTCAATTTGATATTTTGCTGCAAACTTTGATTGCAATTCTTAGTTCTTTATAGACACAGCATGCAAATCGATTACTGTCCAGAGTAGGCGAAATGCTCTGTTCAGTGCTGCCAAAGGTAGTTCAGTTTGTCTGAATCTTCTGGGAGCAACGCATCGAGAACGCGGAAAAAGTAATAAATTGTGAGTTTAGCAAAAGAAAAAATAAGAAAGAAGTTAATTACAATCAAACAACACTACGTACAGCACCTTATGACGTCGCTGCAATTGTTGCTCTTGCTCTTCTTAGCACATGGAAAAATGAAAGCATTTGGATATTATGACTATGATGACGTTTCAGATGGAAACTTTTACCGACATGTTCGCAGTCCGCCTGTAGCCGACTGTGAGAGTCACGTTGAGATTGTACGCTGGATCAATGAAGAGGTTGTGAGGAATGCAAAACTAACGGGTTTTAATCAGCGTTTAGCTCAATTGTTGAATGCCTTTAACACCAAGCGTCCGGCACAGATTGGAGACGAGCATTGTTGCTTCTACGAAAAGAATACTATGGATAAGATATTCATGGACATTTCAGGACTTTCGGTCAAAAATGCAATACAAGTGGAAAAGCCAGTTACGGCAAGTGGAGATTTAGGCTCAGATTTGGATATGATTATAAAAAGTTTGAAGTTACTTGCCAAAAAAAACATGAAAACTTGCTGTGAGCTTTTAAAAGAAGAACTCAAAACAGTTGAAACTGATGTGCTGAAGCAATTGGAGAACTTTAATCAGAAACTTATTGAAAAGACAAAGGAAAGCACAAACCAAAAAGATGAAGTAAAGAAAAATCAAGCAGCGCTCAAAAGCAAGCTTGATGAACTTAAGGATCTGATCGATAAGCAGGAACAGAAACAGAGAGACCAAAAGGAGGAATCGGCAAAATGTTGCAAAGCATTAGAACTTAAATTGAAAGACCTTATGGAACAAGTTGAAACTGCTAAAACTGCGAGCAAGAATGAAGTAAAAAATCTGGAACATCACCTTAAGGAAATGCAAGAAAGACAAAAAGAGCAAGATGGATCAATTAAAAAAATCACCGGGGAATTGCAAAAGCATGCTGATAATTCGGAAAAAGTTTTGAAAAACTGTGAAAAGTCCTGTGGGACAAAGGAAAGTGAAGACGAATCGAAATTATTGGAAAACTTTGACAGCCAAAAGTTTGAAAATTTGGAGAAAACAGTTAAGGAACTCTCCGACAAGTTGAATAAAATTAATAAACTAAATGGAACTTTAACACAGTGCCAGCTGCTAAAGGATGATCTAAAGAAAACTGAAGAAACTATACACAAATTACAAGAACTACAACTGTCAAATAATAAAAAAGTTTGCCCCTCTACAGATGAGCTTAAAAGTGAAACTGACAAGGCCAAAAGTTGTTGCAAACAAATTGATAAGTTAACCAAAGATGCTGAGCAGATGATGCAAAATATAACTGGCATGGGCAACAGTTATAAGGATCACATTGAAAAACTAGAAGCGGATTTTAAAGATTTGCAGAAGCGTATAGATGATGTCTTTCAAAATAGTTCAAAGAGCTCAAACTCTGATGATGACCGTATCAAAAAGTTGGAAGCTGAAATAATTAAAAGAAAGGATGAGCTTGAATCAATCCAAAACAAACTTGGTAAAAACGATGATAAACTTAACGAAATTGCGAAAAACTTAAAAAAACAATTGCAAGAACTCAGTCAACTTAATGAAGAACGACAAAAGGAAGTCGAGGAATATAAAGGTCAAACTGAGAAAAGAGCCGAGGACTTAAATGACAAATGCAACGCTTTGAATAAAATTAGCAACGGTCAAAAAGATGATAAAAATTTGAAACGCTTAGAACTGCTTGAGCAGCAGCTCAAGGACATGCGCAAGGATATGGACAAGGCTTTAGAGCTGGAGAAGCGAGATGCAGAAATGGAAAACAAGCTTAAAGATGCACTTGACAAACTAAATAAAAACGATGCTGAATTAAAAAAATGTATGGTCCAATGCAAGAGTTTGGACAGTCTGGATGATATCATCGATCGCATCGAAGATCTAGAGAAGATTGGAGGAATCAAAATAGTTGTACCCACGAAGCCTACAACGGTACGAACAACAAAAAAGAAAGTTGTTAAACAAAGCAGGCCAACCGCAAGAAGATGGCCTATAACAACAAGACGAACTAAAAAACCACAACAGAGTTTTATAGGTGGAATTGACCATCATCTTCAATAAAACTATTCTTACAATTTAATTTCAAATATATGACAAATCTTTTCCAAAATTTTCACTTATTTTCAACGTTAACAATCCCTGCAATCAACAGCTGTTGCCAAACACATTGTGAATGTAGGTTAATTGAGACTTGATAATATGCTAGCCACCTGTCATATTTACGTGTACAGAATCAACATAACTTTATAAGCCATACTCCGATTACAGCAAATTGTATAACAAAAGTTAAATTGCCATGGACATATTAAATGCAAAAATATGCAGTGTTCTATATTATTAGTTGTTGTCCTTTGTTGAGGCAGGTCTGAGTTCGGTGCTTTTGTGTTTTGTTTGGCATAATTGCTGGAATTTCGTTAATTTGTAGCCAGTTTTATGCTGCCAAACATTTCGTCATCAAGTCCACAAAAACAAAAATAAAAAACTCGGGAACATTTAGTCAGAGTTTCTTTTTTTATGTTCTCGTCGTTCCCAAAAGCAAAGTTCTAGCCCTTTTATTTTTGCCAACATGCTAATGACATAATGTGCATACTTCAGAAACGCCCCCTGACTGACTGGCAACCTGTCGTCTGGGCCTTTGCGTGTCTCTGCCACGTAGGAAGAGCAACACAAAAATAACCGAGGAAATAATTTTAATGTGTACAACAAGAAGTTCTTAACTGGCAAACTGTCAACAATGCATGATCTAAAAGTGGAATCTATAAAAAAAGCCCAAACCAGATCGAGATACATATGTTAGGGAACAATCATATTAAAGTATTGTTGTTATAAGATTGGTAAAGTAGATAAATAATATTAATATTTCAACTGACAGTTTTCTCAATACCAATATGCACGCCGCTGTTATATAGTACAGGGTACGTTGACGTACTTGTATAATGTTTATACAAGTATATCCAGACGCAAATAAATGGCAGTCACTGTGTCAGTAAGTTGACTAAAAGACCGTTAAATGAAAATCAACACGAACCTGGTTTTTTTTTTGTATAAATCAACTGGTTGTGTTGCGGGCGATGTTCCTATAAATGCATTCATATTACTTTATATGTATGTATGTATGTATTATGTTTGTATAAACATATTTACATATGTATGTCTGTTTCGTCAGTTCCGACCCAGCACATTTGACTTTTGCGTTGACATGACATTTGTTCGAGCGCAACGTTACACTATGCAACCAAATAAAAATTTACAAATGTTAGATTGTGTAGAAAGTATCTTCTATTTTCTTACCTATATTGAAACGGCGAAAACAGTTCATATGCTATAATTTCGGTATAAAATTCAATCTATTTGTCTTACCGTTTTGGCTGAATGTTGATAGCAGTCAGTCAGTAAACCTTGCATCGATCCTGTAGCACTGTGTTTTTTATAGGAAATCTCTTAAAATGAGTTTTCTTGCTGGTTATAGGCCTGTTCCAAAGACCAACTTACAACTGTTCCGTTTCCGGGACGGCACGCCAATGTTGGAGTCTCTGTTTTTGGTATCGTACGCTTCCTTGTTTATTAGCATAGCACGTGCCTGCTCTTTTAGCTACCTGCCTGAATACCTGCCTGCCTAAGCACTCAACTGATTCCCCCCATAGGCCAAGTCTGACATTTAGCATATTTGCGTTTTGTGGCAGCCAGTTGCAGCCCAGCCAAGAAGGACAAGCGGGAATACAAATCCAATTCCGCATTACCAGCTGCCTTTGCCGTGCCCAACTTATTAAACGTTGTCGCTGTCCCAATTTAACCCAAATGCGAACTCTCTTTCTCTTCTGCTGCGCCCACGCTATGTGGGATGTATGCCATTGTGGCATTGTGGCAGTAAGGCACTGTGCCACTTTTTGCTGCTCCGTCATCGTCTCCACTTTTCATAATGCAATGTTAATAAAAACTCCTACGGGCAAGCCGTTTGGATCGCATAATGGCAGCCAGGCCCAAAGGGCTCGCACGTCTCGTCCTTGTGGAGCAGCTGCTTCATGTCGAGCACCAGGTGAGAAAATAATCTAAAGCAGGCTGTCGAGAATTTATTCAGCGCTCAGCTGAAATTTTATTCCAAAAACTATTTGTGAAATATTCATTATTGTTGTTTGCTGAGTAAAGACAGATTTAAAATTTCTTGTGCCTTATCTACGTAGTTTTTTACTAGTTTATAAATTTATATAACTTTTATCGGTATTTATCCAAATTCAAAATGCAATCTACTAACACAAAACGTACCAAGAAGGTGAAAGTGCGACCTGCACAAAAGGTAACAGCCGTAACAGTGCCTCCAAATCAATTGCGCCGCCTGGTCATACCTCGTCCGGACGTGATACACACGTATCTTGATTATGCACAGATTAATCAGTATTTGGAATATATAGTTCATCGCTATTCGAACTTTGTCAAGCTCTATACACTGGGCATAACGCATGAGAAGCGTGAAGTGCGAGCTGTCGAAATCAATTGGGTGAATGCCGATAATAACGAACTTCCGCCCATAATTCGCATGCAGGCAGCCCAACAGGCGCAGATGCAAAAGGACAAAGGTACGAAGGGTCCCCTTGTGCTGCCGGGCGAGAAGAATCGCAACATTATTTTTATTGAGGCGGGCACACATGCCCGAGAATGGATAACAGTGAGCACCAGTCTCAATTGCATTTATCAGCTGACGGAGCGATATACTCGGAATATTGAGATTTTGCGCAATCTGCGTTTCATCATAGTGCCACTTGTGAATCCCGATGGCTATGAGTACTCACGCAGTAAGGTGAGTACAAGTGAATTTGTAGGTTTATTTGCACATTGAATTTTTATCCTCTATCCAGAATCGCAACTGGCGCAAGAATCGCCGGCCGCATAAAGCTACCAAATTTGTGGGCACCGATTGCAATCGCAACTATGACATATTCTGGGAATGCGGTCCAGCGAAAACCCATCGCAATACGTACAAGGGTGAGCATCCCTTCTCTGAGCCGGAGACACGTGCCATGCGAACCATTTTGGACAATCTGGCGCCAAATTTGTTGTTCTACTTATCGTTGCACTCGTACGGCCAGAGCATTATGTATCCCTATGGTTACTGTAGGGAGCCACCGTTTTACTGGCGCGAACTCGAGTCGCTCGCAACAACTGGACGCACTGCAATCAAATCCTACAATGGACGCGAATATCGTACGGGCAGTATAAGTGGTCTGACCAAACGTACCATTGCCGGTTCTGTTGTGGATTATGTTTATGGCGTATTGAAGGCTCCCTTGGCTTTGGTAATGGAGTTACCATCGCGTGAACTGGGCTTTCAGCCACCCGTGGAGATGATCAGCCAGATTGGTCATGAGAGCTGGTTTGGTATACGCGAGATGTGCAAGAGCGCGTTCGATCTGCGCAGAAGTATTCGACGTGATGAGGAGCCAACGGCGCCAAAGCCACTGGGCTACGTTGAAGTGGGAGCTGGTGATAGTGAAGTCCAAGCCGGTACTGCTACCGAGGAGAAAAAGAAATCGCCGATCAGAAAGAAAATCAAGAAGCGTACTAAACGCACGTTGCTCACGCAACATGCTGATATTCTGCAGTTGCAGAAGCAGCACATTGAAAAATCTGTTTTGCAGAAAAGGGCGTTGACAGCGCCATTGGCGAAACGTCCCGAACGGGCCGCTGCACCATTATAGAAGTGAATGTTTTGTGTTTATGTTGTATCTGTATTATATAACTTAACGATTCTTATTGAAACTCGGTTGGGCTTGGCTTGGTCCCAAAGTTTATTGGCTTGGGCATTTCAATTTGTGTTTATAACATAAATTTGTATAAGTAAAAATAAAAATTAGGGATTACACGCGCAATAGCCTTCATGTCTTTGCTTGTTGTGTATATTGTGTTGGTTTTTTGTTTTTTTTTTGTTTGTGGTTTCTTATATACTAGATCAACAGTGCGGAGCGCTGAGATTTATTCACTTGGCCTCAAATGACGGGATGCGCGGAGCTGCGTATTTCTGGCGCAGTTTCTCATAAACTTTGCGATCCTGTAAAAAATACATGGCATTAATAACCGAGTTTCGTTCAAAGAAGTAAGTTTTTTAAGTTACCTGCTCGCTAACTGATGGACGAAGCTGCTTAAGAGCCTCGTCGAAATGCTGTTTACGCACACACAAATCATGCACTTTTGTATCACCATGGTTAAGTGATTGGCGCAACGAAAACATTGAGGCTTGTTTAACCAAACCAGCCAAATCGGCGCCTGTATAGCCATCGGTCTGAGCGGCTAACTCGATCAGATCCACATCATCAGACAGCACGGGACGCTTGCCATTCTATGCCATTGATATCAAAATCTAGTAAGTTATTTTTCAAATTGCAGATTAACTACTTACCTTGGTGGTGGCTTTCAGAATGTCAGCACGCTCATGCTCCTGCGGCAATCCAACATACAGTATGGTATCCAAGCGTCCTGGACGCAATATGGCCGGATCAATAATATCCGGTCGATTGGTGGCAGCCAGAATATAAACACCTTTACGCTCCTCAACACCATCCATTTCAGTCAGCAGCTGGTTAACGATGCGTGTGCCAGAATTGTTTCCATCGCCACCACTCGAGCGCTTGGGACACAGCGAATCGAATTCATCAAAGAAGATGACGCATGGGGCAGAGTTTCTGGCACGTTGGAAACAAGCACGCACTGCACGCTCACTTTCGCCCACGTACTGCAAATAGAATATTCAATCAATGATCAAATAATTTCAGCATTAAGTTGCATCACTTACCATGTTCATCAGCTCAGGCCCTTTAACGGATATAAAATTAATGCCAGCTTCATTGGCAATGGCCTTGGCAAGCAGAGTTTTGCCACAGCCCGGCGGTCCACAGAGTAACACACCCGATGGTGCTTCCAGACCGAGGCGTGACAGCATCTCAGGATACTTGACAGGTGCTAGCACAGCTAGCTTCAGCTCCTCCCTTATATTATGCAGCGAGCCAATATCATCCCAGGTAGTGTCCGGCACAGTGATAAAACCTTCACGCTTTGCCGACGGTTGCATCACTTTAATAGCGTCAGTAAAATCATCCAGAGTTAGACAGAAATTCGGATCAACAAATTCCTCGGGCGGATTGTCAAGAAAATTTGTCAATTCGGCCAATGTGGGCTCATAGAAATCATCGGCTAAAATGGGCGATTTGTCACTTGCGATTGGTTGCACGACCGCCTCCGGCTTAGCAGACTCAGCAACAGCCTTTGCTTGAGTCTCGGTTTCATTTTCAATTGTAGCTTCTTTATCATCTACTTCCATGGGAGCCACGCTGACTTCAGCAGTGTTCTTTTCATCAATAATCTTTTCATCAATGACCTTTTCATCAATAATCTTTTCGTCTGTGGCTTTCTCACCATTTGTGGCTGTTTCCGGGTTATCCTGGATTATGTCCATGTTTGTTACATTGTCAGCTGGTAGCTTCTCCTCGGCAGGAGTTGGCCCCAAATCCGTATTTGGATCCTGTTCATCTTGTTTCTCTTCGCTGGTTTCATCATCGTCCAAGGTCACTGTGGTCATGTTCAATTCGCTGGCTGCGTGCAGCTCACGAAATTTCTTCATTGATCTGCGCTTCACGGCAATAGTTGCTGCACGAGAGACCAATGCCAACAGATCAGCGCCAACATAACCGGGCGTCAGTTCAGCAATTTTATCGTAATTGAGCTTTGTGTCAACCGATAAGCCTTCGCACTGAATGCGCAATATTTCTCGACGCTCCTTGCGTGAAGGGATGTGAATGGCAATCTCATGGTCGAAACGACCAATGCGACGTAGACCCGGGTCCAGAGTATCCGGACGTGTTGTAGCGCCAATAACAACAACAGATTGACCAAATTCGGTAGCCTTAAGCTGATCCAAGCTGGTAATCAGCTGTGAGACAATGCGACGCTCCATATCTTTGGCAGCCCATTGGCGATTGCCGGCAATGGCATCGATTTCATCAATAAAAAGCACGCAAGGCGAATGATCAATTGCCTGATCGAAGACATCGCGTATGCGCTCTTCCGATTCACCAGAGATGCCGCCAATCAGCTCAGTTGCTGGCACCTCTAGCAGCGGCATTTTCAATTGCTTTTAACAAAATTAAGCATATTAGGCATATTGAATTTATAAAATTATGTTTCGACTTACGCCTGCAATGGCTCGTGCTAAATAGGTTTTGCCACACCCTGACGGTCCGTGTAGCAAAAGTCCACGTGAGGGCAACAACCCCAATTGAAAGTAAAACTCCGGCGATTTGATATGTATAAGCATCTCACAAAGTTCTTTCAATGTTCCATCCATGCCACCAATATCTCGAAAACTCTCCGATGAGCGAGTCACTTCCAACTCTTTTTTATACACGCGCACACGCGGCGGCTGCTGTTGTTGCTGTTGCTGCTGATGGTGATGCTGCGGTTGTTGTTGATGAGCCGGCTGCGGCAAAAAATTTTGCAGCTGTTGATACGAATGAGAGGGTCCGTGATGCTGCTGCGAATCTTTGCGCGATCCAGCATCAGAGTTTTTCTTGTGCAGATTCGCAGATACAGCAATGACTAAAAGCAAAAAAAAGGTATGTTAATTTCTGTGCCTGCAGCAAAACGACGCATCTAACACGCAACGACTTACACTTCTTGGGCGCAGAATGGCCAATTGCTGCATTGGCGGAATTGTTTGAAGGAAGAGTCATAGGCAAACCTGCTAACGAAGGATTGGTGTTTTACGATTAATCTATTAAAAAACACTATATTATTTCCGCTTAACTGTTGATAGACTTGCCTTTCTTCGGCTGAACGCCAGTTGTTGCCGACGATGATTCTAATGGACGCTTCAGTGCCTTCGAAGAAGGAGTAACGCTTACTGCAGTGGCTGCAGCGGAAAGACTGCCACCATTAGGTGGACTAACAGATGGCTCATCATCATTCTCATCGCCACTGGATATATCAATTGGCTCGTTGACCGGCTTTGCGGGCAATGGTTTTCGATTGTATAAGCCCTGCATCATGTTATTCACGATGCTGTTGTTGGCTGCTGGGCTTACTTCCTCAGAAAGATAGTCTTCTTCTCCGTCGGAGCTAGTTTCCTTATCTAAATTGTAGCTGTCCGATACTATAGCAAATGCTGTAAGTCCAAATAAAGATTTTTATAAATAAATCAGTAATCAAGGTAATCATCGAATCGGATGCTGATTAAAGTTATTATAATGTTTTTGCGCTTGACAAAAATCAGAGATGAGAGCTGATAACAATATGCTAGCATAAGTCATATGCACACATACACACAGGCTATGTGCCGGGGCCTACCCCAAATTATTTAAATATGAATCGAACATTAAATGCCTTCTTACATTGCCCGCCTGTTTGTTGGCGTCATGCGCAGAAATATTAATGTTATTTGCATTGACTTTACCTTGTTGCACCAATTGTCTAAATGGACCAAATTTGCGACGCGAATATTCCGGATATTTGTGCATTAACTCTTGGGTCATCTGCTTCACATCCAAATAGGTCTGGTCGATATGCTCCTCTAGATACTGCAACAACAAACAAAATTACAATTAAACTAATAATCTGACAAAAACTAACCTTGCTTTTGTATTTTTTTTTTTACCGGCTGCCTGTAGAAAAACTTAATTCTGACAGCTTAAAATTATTACCTGCTTCACACGATTTATTATTAAATGGTCGTGTAACTGTTGTTTAGTTTTCTTCATATTCCGTGAGGGCAAAACTAAACTGCCAAAACCTACACACGAGAATAAATTCGCTTGAACCGCAACAAAGTACGACGCCGACGCTATTACCAAGAAGAAGTAGTAATCGTCAGTCACACAACACACCACCAATTATCGAAAATCGCGAAAGTATCCCAAGTTCGTTTGCCAATTATAGAATTGACAAAAATTTCATTTATATTTTATTTATAAAAATTTAATTTTAAAATATTTTTAATTCAGAAAAAATACGAAAACAAATTATTGCTTCAGAACCGCTCTCAGTAAACTTTCTATTAAGACTAAACTTTTAAGCAAATATTGTAATTGCACGTCTACACTGCTCAGCCAGCTGATTTAAAAGAGGTTTAAACTGTATAATCGATAACGATTATAAATTACGCTCGATAGGTAAGCACAGCAGTGTGACCAACTTAAATTAAAATTATCGATACACTTTTATTTCACATTTAAAATTTGGATTTATTGATTTTTGTGCGTTTAACAAAAACTTTGTAACTTATCACTAAATAACTTAAATAAATTTGTTGTACATGCTTAGAATTATAAAATAATGCATTAAAAAGTCTTCAATAATAATAAAACTAAACTACGCGGAATGAGGATTAACATCAATTGACAAATTAAAGTACATTTCAAAGTACAGCTCCATGTAATTGTCGATTCATTAATCCATTTTGTAAACTAAATGTTATTTACCTAAGAGAGGGAGGGTTAGTTGTGTAAAATTGAGACTATACGGAAGGCACTACGAGTGTCACAATAGATAATACAGATATGCAGATATACAGATGCCGCTGCTGCTGCACTGGGAAACGTATTGATATCCATTTTTAAATAAAAATTATCAGTCGGTGTTTTTTTCCGCAATCTTTTTGTAGAACGACAATAAACAAATTAGATTTGCGATCCGTATTGGAAGACTTGAAAATAAGTTAAAACAGTCACAGCACCTTCTTCTCCGTCATTTGAGTTCTTAGGTCGTTTCTTAGCGTTTCCGAGGATACAGCGAATGTACTGACGCTGTCATCAATCGTTGGGCCCTTCTGCTGAGTCGCTGTTGAGGTAGCTGATGAAGAAGACGTGGCTTTAGTGCTGAAGTTAGTCATGCCGATGAGTTGCGACTGGTTCGGAGTAAAGTAATTTGAAGCGGTTACATTCAAATGATTTCGAGATTCTGCTTCGGAGTTGCCAAATATTGCAAACGAAGGTTTGCCCGACGCGATAGCCTCCTTAGACAACCAAACACGTTGAGAAATCGAACAGACCTCCTCCTTGACCTTGATTAACTGATGTACCAATGAGTCAATAAGCGTGCCTGTTGTATCAAACTCATTAGGTATAATGCCATCGACAGAGTTCTCAAAGTAGCTGAACATTGGAAACCAAATGCGGGTGCGATTCGAATCGCTTTGCATTAGCGCCTAAACAAGCAACAGGTAAGGATAAGATAAATAAAGTTTAATCCTTTGCTTAAACTTGCCCGATTATTTGCCAGCGTATGATAGTACAAGAACAAACGCGATGTGATATAGAACGCCACAAAGACATCGATAGAGTAATGCTCGTGGGCAGCTAGTATGAAGAAAATGCCAAACATGTTCAACAGCCAGGTCAACGTGTGCAAAAAATAAAGATTGCGTGGGGTATCTGCAAGAAAAAAGTAGCAATTATTAAAAGTATCAAACTTAATTTCAATATCTACTCACACTCAGTGATGAAAAAGTTGAGCAGCGTCAAAGCAACCGTATGGCCACTAAACATATAATCGCCGCACGTTCGCACACCCTGTATGGACATGCCCAACCCGCTCCAAATGCGATATGCACGCGTCATGCGTATGACTATAGCACCAAACACGTCCACATTCGGATCATCAATTGCAAAGTCCTTCTGATTGCACTGCAAATGCGTGCCAGGCACACTGAGCGATGTTATCAGCATGGTCACACAGCGCAGCAGAAATACGGTACCAGCCAATGCAAAAAAGCGACGCAACAACACCATTCGATACTTGTGAAAGATGAGCACAAAAAACCAAATGGTGAATAGCAGCGAACCGGTGATTTCGCACATATTGAAAGCCCAGGGGATGTGGGGGACGTTGTCAAGAAATATATCTGGTAACGGTGGATAACGTTTCATATCGGGCACACGCTCGTGCACGATCACCATCACAAACGATGTTATCCATGTGACGACAAACGAATAGCCTGCAATCGAAAGGCAATTATGTAAACAAACAATTTAAATGCATAGATCGGTGATGGCGTTAATGTGTGTTTTTAAAGGAAAAAATGCATTTAAACTTCTGACTACATTAGATTAAAGTTGTGAAAAATAATATATCGTATTTCTTGATTATTTCAGTTACTCGAAGCACTGATTTTCTAGCTTCGACTGAATTCTTAAGAAAACCTTTTTCAAATAAATTTGTAAAACAAACAAACATAATGGCTAAGTGCATATGCGCTCTTTCTAATAGTGTGGAAACGTTTCATAATTTGTGCACGCAATATTACACAAAAGACGCGAACAATATAAACAACAAGAAAAATTCAATAGCATGCAGAAAATAAACATAGAGCAATGTGAGTGCGAGCGGGAGAGCAGGACACATGCATTTGCATACATACCAATGTATGGGTATTCACAAACGCAATCTCAAACGTAATCAGAAACTACTTACAAATAACCTCAAAATAAAAATAACAGTAAAGCACACCCGAGTTAATGGCGTAATAAAACTAACTAAATTTATAAATTAGGTGACGTACATAAATATCTCTGTTTGACATATTCCAATTGGAAATGTGTTGTCGTTTTGGGAAAGCTGATAAGTTCAGAAAGGGGAAATGCAGCGTGATTGTAGATAAGAGGAATTAAATGAAATCAAGGTTATTTTTATAATTGATCAAAATGACCGATTAGACCTATTGAACCGATGTATGCTTAATTCTCACCTAAGCTAATTGCCGTCTTAAAATATTCCGGCGATACCATACGTTTACCCTTCTGCCTAAATAATTCGCTCTCGGTTTTTGGATTCTCTGATCCGGGAGGGCAGGGACATGGATCGGTTGTAGTCACTGGCACAAAGAAATTGCTAACTGTTGGAAAAGGTTGTAAGACGTGCGCATCTAAATTATTGTTAGGGTATCCGAGCGGCGATTTTTGTTGCTGGTGCTGTTGTTCCTGCTTCCAGTGGAGCTGCAGTTGAATTACCGTTAGCCAGAACCTTTTTATCTCACCAATGGTGAGTTTATAGTTGAGTTTATAGCGCATGTCATACACATCCCGCTCTGTTAAAACGAGCAACACTTGGCCATCGATTGCCTCTTGACGCAGACAGTTGAGAAGTTCTGTAGAGAAATGCTCCATGTTGCTGCATACCCAAAGCTCGACTTCGTCCTGTTGCCATTGCTCAATTTCCAGCAAATCTGGAGCAGCTGCATGGCAACTAGTCTGTGCAAATTTGGTGTAATGCTTCAAGTCCTGGAACTGGGCATCTGTTTGAGTTTCAGCTATTGTTAGTTTCGGCTTCGCCGGCGACGCTTGCACCGCTGACTCACGAATTTCACCGTCATTGTCGCACATTGTTTAAGCTTTCTATTCTTTGCCTCTCCCACTTCCTCTCCCTATCCCTCTTACGCTGTGTATCTATTATGTACAAATTTCGCGGATTATCAATTAATATTGAAAGCTTTGTGTAATGTTTTGCGAGTGCAGCATTTTTAGCGCATGGGCAATCAGCTATTGCACTTTGCAATTCAACGACACATAATTTTGCGTTTCGACATTTGTTGTTTAAAATCACACACGTTCGATTTTGTTGCTCTCGGAATTCCAGCGACTGCTTGTTGTTTTTTCTTTCTTTTCAGCTTATTGCGCTGTTAACAGCTGTTGGACCAGTTCTGTTAAGGTGGACAGGCCCAACTTCATGTGACCTAGAATTGCGCGCAGCCAGCTTCACGTAATGTTAAATTTACATAACTTTCACATGATTTGGCGGTCGTAAAAGATCGTATTGTATAGGCGCGGCGTTTTTTGAATTTTTAAATCTAATTTCGTCTGGTAATGATTAAAATGGCAAAGGCACGTATTATTTCTCAATTAATCGCTTTTTTATTTTTTTTAATATAAAAATGGCATTTCTTTACTAATATTAAGTTTTAAATTACTAATGTAAAGTATGTATGATTGCGGTAATTGAAAAATATATTTATGTGTGTATATATCAAGTGAAAAATTTTTAAAATGAACATGAATCGTCATCTGCCAAGCTTATGTAGATGAAAGCGTTCAAGTTGACTTAAATTATACAACTTCTTAATATTTTTCATATTGATTTTGTTTTGTTTGTTTTACATTTTAAAGCAAATTAAAAATTGCAAACGTGTATATTTCTATTGTGTTTACATAACTTTGCAAAATGTACATCAAAGGAAGAAACCATTAACGATTAAAGAAAAATATATAACGTATTTCTCTTTTATACAGATGATATTATTCTTCACTCGCTTGATTTGTTTTAGGAAAATAATTATTATGAAAAAATAAACTATGAAAAAGTTATTTCATGAGTAGTTTCTATGTATTAACTTAGTTTTGCATTGTTGTTCTTGTATTGTTAATATTTCATTCGACTTCCTAATATATTTTTGTTACTATTTCTTCTTTCTTTTTTGTTTCTGTTTAGTTGTCATCTTTCATCATTGCTATTTTGAAATTCAATATAGTTTTGATAACTTTTACAAATATACCTTATATGCTATGTATGTCACCTAACATAGTATATATATTTACCAATTGTTTTTTTTTTTGCTTTTATATTTCATTTTTGTTTTATTTTTTATATACGAAGCTAATGTTGAGGTTTCTTTGAATTGTGTGTTTTTTAATATTACTTTATAGATGTGTGTGTATATTTGTTGATGCACCTTTTTGCAGTGGTTTCATTTTGTATATTTATTAGCATTTGCATAGTTTTGTTTTTATACGCACTATATAGATATTTGTCATTTTTGTTTAGAATTTTCGTTATATGAAAACATAAATATAACAAGATTTTTTTTTGTGTTTTTGTGTTTTTTTTTTTTGCAGTTTGCTTTGCGCATAAGCCGTTAAAGTATTCTTTCTTCTCATTACAATTTTTTCTTAATTTTCATTTATATATGTTATTCTAGTTTTAAACTATAACTCTTTTATATTTCAAAATATATACAAAAAACAATTGTAGTTGTTTTTTGTTTATTAAATGAGGGCTTTTATGTTGTTGTTGTTGTTGTGGTTGCTGTTGGTGTTTTTTCTTGCTAGAAGGCATTTACTTGTTGCGTTGCCTTTGTAATATTCGGTTAGAATCACTTTCGTAACCGTGACATAAGATCTTAGTGCACTTCTATTTGAGAAAAAGCGAACCTTACGACAAATCTGGAATGGAATTTGATTAGTTTAAAAAATAAGAATGTTTTCTTTTTTTGTATTCTTACAGCTAGGCGCTGCCTCGTAGCGACGCTGTATTTGATCATATGTGAATTTCACAAAGGCATCGTACTGCTCGGCCAGTTTGGTTGTCAGCACACACTCGTAGCGTTCACGGAGCTGATCCTCGCGCTCCTGAATCATGCCCTCGCATATAAGCTGGACCTGCTTGAATGTAAACAATGCCTTGGGGTCATCATGCGGGCGCATCATATTATTTAGTGGACTATCCGGACGATGCGGACTCTCCGGTCCCATTTCGGACCCACTCGACTCTGAATCCTGCATGCGCTCCAAAGCGGCCGATGTAATGGGCAACTGTTTTCGTTTGTGCAGTCTCTTGATCTCATTGCACAGATTTTCAGCCATTTTATCTGAAAAACAACATAGTTTTGTGTTAACTGTTCTTCAAAATCTTATCTAAATCTTATCTCACCAGGTGACATCTTGGCTAGAGCAGACTCCGAAAAAGGACTCGGCTCAGAACTGTCTTTGGCGTAGCGATTGCTGGGCGTTGTTTTAGTGCTGCCATTGCCATCATTGTTGCCGTTTTTGCTACGTGCTGGCGAATTGTTGCGCGACTGCCCAAAAGGATTGCAGCGTCGACGCTTGTTAGGTCGTTGGTTAAGGGACTCCCAGTCTGAGGAACGTTTTAGAGTCGCACAGGCCATGACAATGATCACAATGGACTCCAACAACTGTTTGTATATTTACAAAATATATATGAGTATATATTTAAATTGCTATTTAGTTGATAAATTGATTTTCTTCTTATTTATAATTTTATTTTTTTTATTGCCACACAGTTGCTGCTTGGAAGCGTTCGCTGTGAATGAGAATAAAAATGGAGAAATTTTCAGTACTTTAAACTAGCAGAACAATGAAGCAACGCACACCAAGACACATATGAATTTCGAAAATGAAACAAAAAACTGGTTTCAAGGAAAACAGGATTCACCTGACAGGCACACAAACTCACACATACACTTATAAGAATAAAAAGAAAATGGTGCAGCGATTTATGGCAGCTGCTTGAAAGCAGGCGACCCCAGCAGCGTTAATTTAGAGATGCGGCTTTAGTTCAATTCAGTGAATTAGTTCATTATAAACAGCGCATAGCTGTTCGTTTATTTCAGTCTAAATTTACATTTAGTAGGTCATTTAGGGCACAAAACTTCAATATTGTTGATTCAGTTCCATATAATGACTTTGAATTTTAAATTATATTTATTTCAGTCATTAATTTTTGAAGCATATTGCATTTTTTTTATGTATCATGTTTATTTAACCCATATAATAGTTATATTAGTTATTAGAATTTCGATCAATGGAACAAAGCCTGAACGATGTGGTCAGTCAACTCTACTACGCAAAAGGGCACTACAAGAAAAAAGAACCAGCGGTGATGCGCAATTTCAAGGGAGTGTTACCAACAACCACAAGAACTTAACAGCGAAAACAACACTCATGCATAGCAATGCACGCGACGAACAGACTCATAAGCAAAGAAAACGTACTTAAATGATGCCAACCACCAGCACCAATACATAAACACACACATGCAAGCAAACACGCACTCAAAAACTACAACAATAAAAACGCGTATGCGTATCCTTCGAGCTGTACCAGCTGTTTTTTTAACACAGCAACACCACTACAAACACAAATATGCAAAACGCTTGACATACGTACAAAAGCTGTTCATAAACCCAAAATACATTTGTCATAGGGTATGTGTTGGTGGCGCATTTCTATACGTTTCGTTTCAGTACTTTAAAGGCGTTTTTTTTTTCAATTTATTAATGATTAGCGCTTTTTACGTGACTAAAAAATAATAAAAGAATCGTTTTAAAGAAAACAAAATGACAGCAGCCTATACGCTCAATGGTTGTCTCGCTTGCACACACATACGCACACACTTGCAGCTGAGTTGGAATTTTGATTTCGTGAAATTTTAAAAATGGTCGTAGCGCATATCATTATCGTTGCTTTTTTAGATATCATTAAGGAAAATAAATTTAAGCACCTCTAGATTTTACACATTCGCACTTACGTTTAATTATGTTTTCTAACGCCTTGGATTTCTGCACCACTTCACACGCGCTTTATTTACTTTTTTCTTATTTGTACATACGCACGAACGTTTTGGTTACAGATGAATTGAAAAACTAATTTTAGATTGATATTGCTTATGTTGCGTTGAGCAGTATTTCAAAGGCCACTGAAATGCACTGAGCTGAGAGTTGTTTTAAAGTGTTTGATTTATGGAATTTGTCTTTTGGCGATGTAATTTTTAGTTTTCTGTCGGATTCCTATGAAAAATGGACGACCGATGCATGCGTGACGACGACTCGTGAACAGAGAGGCAAGACTAGCGATGGCCAAACGATGATTTCAACACCGTTTTGACAGACGCATCGCTATTATTGACGCTGCAATATATCGCTAAGTTAAGTATGCTGCTCAAAAATATTACGTATGTCAACTGTTAATAATTGTATATGTTTTAAACAAAACTGATTTTAAGATCATAAATAATTAGTACTATAGAACTAAGTTCTTAGTTTGGAGTGGTTCTCTAATTTAAGCCTCAATAAAAATCTGTGCAACTAGACTAATTTTTGAATTCAAAATAACGCCAACATTTAGTATTTCACTTACCAACAGTTGGTATCTTTTTCCTTCACTGATCAGGTCACACATATTCGAACGAATAAAGTAGGAGTAAAAAGGCAGTGTGAGAGCAGACTTGTGCAATTAATAATAAATACTTTTAAACTTTTATAGAACACACTTTTATAAACGCTCTTGCAACGAATTTATATATTTACATAGCTTTTAGCCCAGTGCATGCCTATTAACAATCAACATTACGTATCGTGGTAGTGGCCAAGAGCAGGCAGAAGAAAAAGAAAAAGCAGAGAAAAGAAAGAAAGTTCTAAAAATATTTTTAATCGTGTGAAAGTCGCATATTTAATTTCGCGCAACAAATAAAGCTTAAAATTAAAGACGCAACGACACATAATAAATTGCAAAAATGGTATTGAAAGTGTACGTCAGCGGAATGTCCGGCAACAAGGAGGTGAGTAGTGCAGTCTTAAGAGTGGGTGTAGAACGAGGCGGGGCAGCTGCAATCCACACACACCCATACAAAAGTATGTATGATTTTGCTATAGAAGTTAGTGTCATGTTAATGGAATGCTTGCTAACTTGGTGGAATAGATGAAAAGAAAAATCGAATTGCATATTCTATTTTATGGTCTTTAAATTTGCATGTTTGTTTGTGTTCGGAGCTTGTTTATATGTATGTATGTGCAGTTGTTTGTATGTGTGTGAATGATGATGTAGTACGACGTACAGTCGAAACGTCATCTCTCTCAGTTCAAAACAGAACAGCAAGTGGGTATTTTGATTGTCGTTTGCATGTGTGCGTGCGCTTTGGCGATGGTGGTGGCAAGAAGCAGCGCAACGACCGCAAATATTTCCATATAAGCTTATTTTATTGTCTGTGAACTATGAAGCGTAAAAGAATTCATTGATCTCAGACTTTTCATATGCGTGGGTTCATGCTTGGTTATGCATGTGTGTGTAGGAATGTTGCGTGTGTGCGTGCATGATTCATTTTTTTTGTGACTCTTTGTATGATTTGCAAACAACTCAAACAACGGGCATTGTGTATAACCACAATGGCAATGCCCGAGCTGGGTGTGTGAGTGATCACTTGGAAGCTTGAATGCGCTTTACGTCCCTTGTTTATTGTTGCAAACGCGTCAGCTTTTAAAATAGAGCTTGTACAATGTACATACATACAACACGTTATCAACTGTAAATTACAAGCATTCAGTAATAGCTTTTTGAAGTGCGATACGCACTTGCACATGTATGTGTGTGCTTGTGCTTGTTTTAGGCTTGCCGGCAATCGACCACCAGGGCTGGGCAACAAAAATTATAACAACTTAATTTAAAATTTAATATATTTCTTGCAGGTGAAGAAACGCCAACAGCGCGTTTTGATGATATTGGACAGCAAGCAAATTCAATACGATACCGTTGACATCACAGAGCCCGGCAAGGAGAGCGAAAAGGAACTGATGCAAAATAAGTCGACTAGCAATGGAGGCACAGTAAGCGATCCAGAGCCAAGGCATGCCTTGCCGCCGCAGCTGTTTAACGATGATGAATATTGTGGGGACTATAATGCCTTCGATAATGCCAATGAGATTGACACCCTGGAGGTTTTCCTCAAGCTTGCACCAGCTGATACTACGGCCGTGAGCAGTGCTCAAATTGAACTGAAGAAGGAGAACGGTGACAAGGAAGAGGTGAAAGCTCCAGCGGACGCTGGTGAAGGCGAGGCGGACAAGGAGAAGGCAGAGGTTTGAGAGCTTTTAAGAAATTTTTACTTTTCTGTTTACTGTTATGAAGCGACAACAACAAGCCTGCACAGAAGCAACAACAATGACAACAATAATAATTATAATTACTATAAAATTTTAACAACAGCAACTTTCTTCGACTACCAGCCAGAATTAGCATCCATGTTAACAACAGTAGCAATAACACAATAAATAAATGTATTCTAACAGCACTTCAGCAAAATTGGGCTCAAAAACAACGTTTGTTCCAATTCTAGCAAATGAGCTTCTACTACCACGACTGCGGTTCTTTAAGTTAAGCTACTATATACATACATATATACAAATAAATATAAACATACATATTTATGACATGCATACTGCACACTAATTTTTTATAAAGCGATTGTGTTCACGCTAAAAAGTAATTAAACTTTTAATCAAAATATATACATACATATTTACTATGGTAAAGACAACTCACACTCATGCACACATTGTTTTTTTTTTTTTTTGTATGTGTAACATCATTTTATTGAGATCTTTTTGGTAACACACTCGAACATAAAAGCAACTTTAGGTTTCTGATTGAATACTTACCCCAAATTTAAATTTGAGAGTGTAGAAAAAGTAAAAACTGTACGAATTGTGCGGCTGAGTTATGTTAATGCGAAAACATAAAAATCCGCTAAATATATAAAATAACATATGTAATAATAATAATAAAAACGAAATATATTTGTATTTACTAAAAACCAAAAGCTTTCATAATAACACACACTAAACACAACAACAACAACAAAAAGAGACAAAAGCCGCGTCTCAAAATCTTTAGCGCCAACAGTTGTTTAACAGCGCATTTCAAATAAGAGCGAGAGTTGATCAAGCTAATGTTAAATAATTTGTGCACTTAAAATTTTAAAGAATAAGGACGAAGATGGCGAGCCTGCAAGTGATGATAAGGAAAAAACAGAAAACGATGACGATGGTGATGGTGACAAAAAAAACGAGAGTGTTGAAGAAAAGGTAAAATCATAATATTGAATAGATGTTGCATGCACCAAGACAACTAAAAATTAGTTCAATAGAAGCGATTAAGAAGCTAATCCGGCATGTTACTGCATAATAAATTGCTCACTTCAAGTTCGGAAAGAGCTAGCTGATCCTTACTGATATTGTCAATACATTTTTCCCACTTTCCACAATACACTTTTGAAAATATATGTATATATAACGAATCACATCCAACAATTTAACAAACCTGCACAAAAGACTGGAGACGAAGCGAAAGAAGGTAACGAAGAATCCGAGTCCAAGGAAGAAAAGGTGGAATCAACAGGTAAAGTAAAGGTAGTCACCAAAGGAACACTAATATCAACTCTCAACACAGACAAAGCCGAAGCAGAAAATGAGGATAATGTAGAAACAGCCGATAAAACGGAGGGTGAAAAGGAGGAAGGTAAGATAACGGAAGAAAAATCGCAAGACGACGAAGAGTCTAAAGAAGCTGACAGCGAAAGTAAAGATAAATCAGAATATTCTAAAGAGGCTGAAGAGATTCTTGACGAGAAAACGGAAGAGAAACTTAAAGAAACACATGAAAAACCAGAAGAGGGTAAGATTAAAGTATCAGATCAATCGAAATCAGAAGACGTAAATGAGGATTCGGTAAAAACCAAAAATCATGAGGAAAATACTGAAGGAATGGAAAAAGAAGACGAAACCACACAAGAACAAAAGCAAGAAGATAAAAATGAAGAAAAGCCAAAAGAAGAAGACAAAGAGGATGAAATAAAAAGTACTGAAAAGACTTCTGATGTAGAAGAAACGAAAGAAGATTCTCCAGTCGCTGATGCGGAAGCTGAAGTTAAATCAGAGAAAACAGATAAAGATGAACTAATAGAAGAAAAACCAACACCTGATGAATCTACATCGGAAGAAAAGCAAAACGAATCCGAAGATGAAACAACACAAAATGTAGAAGATGAAACGAAAGGGAGCTCAGAAAAAACAAAAGATGACTCAAAAACAGCAACATCCTCTGAGGAGGAAGACAGTGAAGCAGAGTAACTAAATACTGCCAATATACCGAAAACCTACAACGAACAAACTAAATGACTCTGAAACTAAACAAACCCACACTTACCCTCATCAAATGAACCTCAACCTGTAGTCGCATCACCCACACGCTTAAAGAACACAAACATACACATACGTATTAGCAAAGAATGATACATGTATTGTAAATATGAAAACGACATAAATCACTAAAAATTATAAAAATATATAGCTGGTGGAGGGTAATGACAATTAGCGTAAAGCAAACTGTAATAGTTAAAAAATATCTTTTTTCCCCATAGCAGCAGCTGACGTCAGCAAGAACAACAACGACGACAACAGCGGAAGCTTTCGTTCCAGTTCCAGTGACACTTCCAGAATCGGAATCGGATTCAGCTAAGCTTTTGGATTTAGAACGCGCTGCAGCTGCGCAATAAAATTGTAAAGTAGTAAAGAATAAAAATGATATAATTTTAAATTCCTTTTCTTGATTTTATTTTGAAAATGTTTCTTTTATATTTTCCACTTATTGGGACGAAATTCCAATAAAAATAGACGCGTTTCACACATGTTTTTACTTTTTTGTTAATTTGGTATTTGTTATTTCTTTCTTGTATCCAAAAAATTAAATATACAGTACATTTATTATTATGTTAAGTTCAGAGACATTAAAAATGAAATTCCTTTCTTTCACTTATTTAGTTACGTACGCTTTAGTTTCGGGCTCATTATCCGTTGTTGTAATACAATTACGAAAACTAGTAAAAAATATACGAACATAATTCGCAACTCAAAATCATTTACTAAAAAAAGGGAAAACAAATTTAAAAACTTCAAGACATGCAATTGCTGGAAAATATATGGGGGACTGTTTGGTTGAATGGGAGGATGTGGAGATGGAGAACGATTCGAAGGAAGGAACAATGCCATGAGGATTTCATTTGTTTTCTCTCTCAGTGACTGATGACAGGAAGGAACAATGCCATGAGGATTTCATTTTCTTTCTCTCTCAGTGACTGATGTATGTCTCTTTCTAGTCGCTATCCTCCTCATCAGATGTGTCCGTAGTGTAATCACTAAGATTCTCTTGCTGATCATTGTGCTCCGGCTCCGATTCGCTAAGATCCCATTGCGGATGATCTGTCGGTGGTGCTGGTGCCTTCTGTACATCCAGCTTTAGCTCCTGCTGCTGATCCATGCCCAGATATGAGTCTGCAAAAGAGAATTAGAGCTGTTATACTTCATGGTAGTGAAAGGTTTTCAAAACAATCTACCTGATCGCAAGCAGACAGTAAAAGGATATACTCCGGGCCAACGTGGTGCTGTGAATTTAAGCTGTATCTCTTCCTTTTCCACAAGATTTGTCACGTGGTAGGGCGCTGTTAGGAGTGTGCGCGATTTGCGATCGCATATATACGTCCACCAGTACTCCTGCTTCTCCTCTGGAAAGAAGGGACAGTGGACTGTGTGCGATGTGCGTGATTTGCCTTCGAGACGTTCGCGTTTATTTAGCTTCGCCTGCAGGCGCTCCCACTCCTCATCATCATCGTCATCCAATGAGGAATTGTTTTTATTCTGCTTATCATCATCCTCGCTGCCCGACCCGGCAACAGAATCTACATCGCTGTTCTCTCCAGCATCGGAATCGGCTTCAGAATTTGCAGCTGTTTGCTCATCGGTTGTTGTTGCCGATGCGGCAGCCGCGGATGCAGCAGCTGCCGCGGCTGCTGCCTGCTTCGGTTGCACCTTCTTCTTTTGATTGTTCGCAGGTTTCTTTCCACCCTTGCCCTTGCCACCCTTGCGTGGCTTTGCCCAGGCGGACGCCTTCTTAACAGGCACTGCAGCGGCAGCGGCAGCTTCATCCTCTTCACCTGCACCCTCCTCGTTGGCATCATCCTTGATGCCCTGCTTTTCAGGCACTTTGGTATCACCGAATAGCGTCCTCATGTCCTTACGCTCGAGGCTAACGGTGACAGTTACAATTGCCCCAGCGGTGACCACATTTGTATTCTCATCATCAATCACCTCACAGCGTATGGAGAAATCAATCAACGGCATCTTGCTCAACACACGCATTATATTTTCATATTCAAAGTCGGTCAGATTCTTCAACAGCTGACGACTCTCCTCGGGCTTGAGCTGAGCAAATTGCTGCAGATTCTTGACATGTCGCTTCTTATTCATAAAGTACAAATGATCCTCGGTGAGGTGCGGCAATTGCAGCAGCGGCGATTTGAATTCCCACAGTCCCTGAATAATAATCGGTGACATTTTCATACAGTTCTCAATTGTTTCAATGCTGGGCAGTCGGGGCACACGCCTTGCATAAGCCATCATGATCAGTTGATGAACACAGCTGACCATTTCCTGCACTAGATACGGACACTTCTTGACAATATACTGACGATCCCGTTCAAGTGTTTCCGGATTAAGTGGAATGCGTGAAAGATGAGCGTGCAGGATGGCACGCGCCTTAATCGAGTACATGCGGCACAAAGGATGCTCTTTGCATTTTTCATTCAAATTGGGTAGCTGGCGAATAAGCTGTTTAGGAAATACAAACCAAGTAATGGGTATTGTTATTAAATACTCGTAACAGTTGCTTAACAGTGCTATGTAAACATAACATTAGGATTTATCCATACATACCGCTGGCACCTCATCGTTGTCCGACTGTCGTTCTATGATCTGGGAATTGTGCCGCTTGTCAAACTCCAAGCTGGCAGCCAGCACCATTAAAGCGCGCTTGAGCAGCATATGCGGAGTTTTGTGTATGAAATAGAAATACATTTGTGTAGTGTCCAAAAGGACCTTGTCGCCGCTAAAGCGTATGGAGCGATACCACCAGACGCCGACTGCAGAGGGCATGGCAACCATGAAGACCAGTCCATAGAGTCCCAAGACCCAAACACTATTCTCCTTTTCGACAATCCACGAGGGCAGTGCGATGCCAAAAGACATGGCACCAGGACCATCAGGATTTCCATACTTCTCATAGTTCTCTTTGGCCACATCATCGGTAAGCGCCTGATACGCTTTGCTCAGCATCATAAAGGATTTCTCATCGCCCGTCTCCTTATCGGGATGCAGGACCTTCGATAGCTTATAGTAGGCTTTCTTAATCTCCGCCTGGCTGGAAGTTGGAGGCACATTTAATATCTCAAAGGGATCAAAGCTGGCCATCTCATAGTCAAACTGCGAGACGCGATATGTGAGCAGGAGAAGCAAAGCCCAGCCAAGCACTATTGCCAGTTTGATCACAACCGATTTGAGGGTGCGATAAGGCTCTGCATTGGCCAAGATGATCTTCTTTTTTAAACAATCGGCACATTGACATTCTGCTTTCAGTTTGCTGGTATCTGCGCGGTACGAAAAAGGAAAAACATTAGAATAACATTTGGGGAAAAACCAAAATGAGTCAATCAAATAAGTGAGATCGGGAGAGCGCTCGGCTCTCTTACAAATGTGCATGCGTGTTAGTGTAACTTTGTGTTTGCGTGTCCCATTTGTGAAGTGAACTGGCTTGAGTTGTTGTTGCTGTTACAGTCACAGCTTTCACCAACACGAAGACACTGATGAGCTGAGCTCGTCAATGCTGTTAGAATAACTTATTGGAACGTGTCCATTCGCAGCACATGTATGTACAAGCTCGACACACACACACTTACAGAAAGTAAGAGCGAGCTGCAGTGTGATTATCATCAACAGTACAAACCTTCTTTCTTTTTACGTGGCCAATAGTAAATTGTTGTTGGTATCAATACTAGAGCCAAAAATGATAACACAAAGTAATAGAACGTTCCACCACTTTCATCATATTGAAATTTTTGACCCGCCATAGTTCTTGTTGTTGCTGCCGCAGTGCCGGCGACTCGAAATTTATTTACAAAATCAGCGTTTTATTTCTTCTTTTAAATTGGTTTGGGCTTGGTCTCCCCTCTTTTTTCCTAGTCGGCAGCCCAGCTGATGTTTGCTACACGCTGGCAGCTTAGAACTGCTTGCGTTGACGATATGAAACCAAATGTTTTTGACTTTACGTTTTTCTGGTTTTTGGTTCGACCCAAAATAAAATGAACTGCGGCCAATTACAACAATTACACGCCGCGAATTTAAAAAAACTTATGTATTTACAGCCGTGTTGGGTTGTTCATGATTGAGTGAGCAAAAAAGTGTTGTTCACCCAAATGAACACGTGAGTTTGGTGCGCAATTTTCTCAATGTGAACTGTTTGTAAACTAATAATACTAACAGAAATACGCAAGAAAGACAAGAAAATACCGTCGTTCAAATGTGCAAGATTTCAAATCTTTTGCCGCAAAAACACGACCGTGATATGTGCCCAAACTGAAGGTGCTTAGAAAAAATATAGTAATTGAAGAATATTGTGTTGCATATAATTATTTTATTTAGCTGCAAAAAAATTAGGTTATTTCAACTTTCCTTGCACCATAGTTTTCGGAATTAGGTCATAAAGTGTTTTTAGTATTTTATTTTTTAAATCGAATATAATATCGATAAAGTTATTGATATGCCGCGCATACACATTGGGGATATCGATGCGCATGATGTCTTTGTCCCAAGAATCTCATTATCGCATCGCTGACAGAACAGTGAGCGCGTTGACCGCGCAACGGGAAGTTTTTTCGCTGTCCAGAAAATCTTATTTGTAATACAAATTGCCAATTTTAATAGTTTTGTTAACAAAAAAACGGCGAATTATAAACAAATTGTCGAGTTCTGAAAACCTTGTGAAATAGGACAAACACCTGAAAACGCATTAAAAGAAAAGCAAGGTGCCAAAAATGAAAACCAGTTATGCATGCGAAGTTGGAGTAATTCCTTTTTGTTGAGCAAAAGATAAACATTTTTATGGCTAACAAATGAAATGCTAAATGAAAGTGCTGTGCGATTCGTTTAAAGTGACCGTTTCAACGCTTATTAATTAAATGGGCACAACCACTACAAGCCAACAACAATAAACAACCAGCTTTAACCACACAAGGTTAAATTTTCCATGACAACTTAAAACCAGATTCCCCCTCCGTTTAGTTAAGACGACCAAAAGCCGATTTCCAGCGAATTTTTTGCAAAATATAAAAGTAAGTACAAGCCAAGTATAGATACTTAAAAAAACATGGTGCATGTGCATCCAGCCTTTACTAAAAAGAAATAAATATTGAAACTGCGTAGGTTTTTGGCGTCTCTGAATCGTTCGTCTTTGCAGTCAAAGAGGCGGCTACCGCCTCTGCGTATGAATGTGTGTGTATTTGTGCGAAAGGCAGGTAGAAGAGCTAAACATAAAAAAAAATAAATAAGACTCAAGGGCAGCTAGAAATTATACGTGTGATTTGTTCTTGTGCTAAAAAAAAAACTAAATAAAGAAAAGACGCCGTGCGACTTCTTCTTTGTGTCTTCTTTAATTTTTCTCTCTTGTGCAGGTGGTTTCAATATTTGTTGTGCTAATTGTTGTTGCTAATTTTAGCTGGCCGTGGCCTAATGCTAATTTTATATTTTATATCAATTCCCTATTCGTTTTTTATAGTAAGCGTAGCGCATTTTATGTAAGTGCCGAATTAGGACTCGTAATGGGTGAAAAATCGATAAATCAGCGCCGCTGCAGCTGTTGGAGATGCGTGGGCTGTAAGGAGCCCAGGACGTAATTGGGGTAGAATTTCACATACACACACAATGCTGTGTGTATTTGTTTGTTGTTTGTGTAATAAGTGTTAGTGTGTGCCGCATAAAACAAATAAGCCGCTTTAAGTAAAAACACCGAACGATGCTCAGCGTATTTTTGGCGGCTGCCGCTTTCCGCAGAAAAACCTCTTTTACTCTCACAAACAAGAGCATGTTTATTTGTTCGGGAGTGTGTGTATGTATTCATACACTTGAGTTGTTTGCAACATTTCGTACATTTTGACTCATGCATTTTCGGTGCAAATAAGAAAAATCAATACAACTGCTGTCGCTAGAAAGCTAGATAAAAATGCACCGAAAGCAAAAGTGCGCCCAACAAGCATTTAAGTGTGTACATATGTTATTAACCCAATTTCAATATGGCAGACAGATGTATTAATGTGAGGGAGAGCAAAAATTAAAGGGTGAGCAAAAGAGAGGGAGAGCAATGACTGCATCCTAACAAATAAATATAAAGCAAAATAACACAAGACTTTGGCTAAAACGCTTTACGTGACTCATGCGGCAAACTTAACGATTGCAAATGTTCAAATTCAACAATATATCTATGCATGTATTCAATTTTATTTCACACGCCGCTTAGCTAATTTTTTATTCAGCGTTGGGCAATTTCTAATGGCCGAAAGTCAAGTGTCTTCTTCGAATGCGTCAGTGAAGAAACTGTTAGAAAAGCATGCTTTCCCTTTTCGCTGCACAATAACAAAAACAGCCGATTAAAAGAATTTTCCAGATTACGACAACAACTGTAATCCTCTTGCTGCTTTCTCATAGTTGAAAGACTTTATTTGTTTGATGATATCACATTTTCATTGATTGTTTCAATTAAAGTGCTTAGCTAAACAGAATTTCTGCGGAAAGCATGTCTAAAAAATTGTGCTATTAATATATACATATATGTATATATGTATATATATTGGACTTATCTTTCCTGTTGCCAATTTCTGTTGAACTTCCGGCAATCGATCAACAAACAAAAAACATTTGTTTCGCATGCGATATTAACAGTTGCGCTAACATTAAACACGCAGACGCTTATCAAAACAACGCGACAAAAAGCAAAGGCAAACACATGCTTAAGGTATCAGACGCATTATGTATATACACAATATTTTCTTATCGTACATCGAAGAAGACAATGCATAAAAATGAAGGCACTGTTCGCTATCAGTGTATCAGAGATGGGCAATGTATCGATAAGCAAAATAAATTTTATTGATCTTCTTATTGAACAGGAATGAGTACAATAAAAACGAATAAAATTTTATAATTTGACACTCACGCACTTATCGCGCGCTCATCTCAAATGCTGACCTACAATTTCTGTATACTTGTCGTATTCTTTCTGGACCTCCCGCCCGCTGGCACTATGTCGTTCACTTACTTAATTGTCACGTCCATTGTAGACTGCGCTTCTGTGGCTGCCAAAGAAATGACGCCATATTGTGTGCCACACTCTCAATAAGCTTTGTGTGTGTGTGTGTGTGCTTGTATTTCCAAAGGGCAAGTGCGCAAACAGCTGACAAGTGACAAGAGAAAATTGCAGTTATAATAAGTTAAACATATGTAAACACTAACATGCATATTATTATATTACAGTTAGCAAGCCACCCATTTTATTTGTACTTTCAAACTTACTTATGTATATGGATGTGTTTTCTGTGTCAAAAAATTGTTATACATTTTTAAATTTGTTTAATAATTGCAAAAATATGGAAAGAATTTTAAGCGTTTGAGTGGGTGAGTTTTGTAAGCATGAACATAAGCATCCGAAGCGAACCCCAATAGATACAGGGTGTCAAATTGTGTAAATGGCCATTTTATTTAATGTGGCAAACCAGGCATTAAGAAATACTTTGATCTCGAAGTAAATTTGAGACACACAACAAAAGCGTCAGACAGAGCGAGATAGCAAAGTTAAGAGAGGTTGATTAGTTTCTTATTGGGTTATATTTGTTTGAGTTTCAATTGTTTGTTGTTGTTTGTCTTTCGTTTGTTTGTGTGAAAGTGAGTCAAATGCGTTTGGACACACACACACACACATACAAATGTATTTACTAAGTTGCACCCGCTTTTGTTGTGCTGTTGATTAAATCAATTTGTAGTTGTTGTTGTTATTTTGTCTTATCAGCACTCTCGCTCTCTTTTATTTATTTTTTTTTTGGTATTGAAGTTTAGTTTGGTAGCTTATTTCGGTCATATTTAGCGTTTACTTTTCCACTGCAACATATTACAAATTTCGAAAAAAATTTTTATCGACCAACTGATTGAATTATGTATCTTAAATTATTGCCTGCATGCTGGGAGCGTATAACTAAATTGTTTACCCTTTCGCGTTGCTAATTAATGATTTTTAATTATTTTATCGCTTTGGCTAGATATCGTTGTTGTTGTCTTGGCCCCATTTAAAACTTAATTATTTTAATGGCACACGCCGCAAATTAATGTGAAATGCGAATAGTACCGTATTGCAGTAAATGAGATACCCATTTTAGTACACAAACACACACACACATAGACACACATGTGTGCGAGCGCGACTTTATTGTTTAGAGATTAGTTTCAGCTGTGAAGAAGCTTTGGGTGTGGCTCTTCAGGTGGCGGCGGGTGTGAACAATTAGCCAGGCAGAAAGTGTGGCCGGCTGTTTGGCAAAAGTGTCACGCAACCTGGGCACACCTGGTCTGGAATTAGACATCAGCTCATCACACACACACACACGTTCCACAACTGATGCTAATCGACTAAATGTACGCCAATTTTGGGCATGCTTTGTGGAAATTTACGTAGGTTAAGTTACGATCTTTTTATGACTATGATTTATATTTGGCACATAATTTCAGCCCGCTTCATTTGAGGAAGTTATAAATAAAAGTCGTTTATATATGCGTGGGTGTCTTTATGCCCTTGACTGTGGTCAGTTTAACGGCGCTAGTAATATATATTGTCTTCATTCTTTCCATTTCCAATTGAACTCAATTGAGTGCTTCATTATGCAAGAACCGTTAAAGTGACAGTCTACGACAACAACTCATCAATCATTCGCAATGGACTATTTGAAGCACATAAATCAATAGCATAAAACCAATTAGAGCAATCAAAATATATACACAATTTGTTACATAAAAAAAAAACAGAACATACATACATAAGTATATAAAACGCGGAACATGTAAATAGCAGAAAAATACAACAACAATTGATGCAAATAACCTTCAACACCTTTAAATTTTGAGCAACGCCGAAAATCAGCAAATATTATGACGAAAATCAATTTTCAATTTGCATGCGATTTCTTTTGAAGTGTTTTTCGCGTGCGAAATTATGCAAATTGTTTGCCAAATATGCTAAATTTTTCGATGGGTAGCTTCGGGCGGAAGTTGGCGCAAAGCAAAAAAAAAAAAATAACAATTGAGAATTTAAAAATTTTTTTGTTTGTACGATTTTTTCTTAAATTGAAACGAGAGCAAACTCTTGTGCCCTCCGCGAAGATATTAATGATGAGCTGCATGACGCATCAACTTTAAAAGTGGAGTGATAGAGACAAACAGCTTACTAACCGTTAGTATGATTTAATATTTATTTATTTGTAATTGTGTGTTGAATTTGTCATCTCTAACCATCACATTAATTAAAATAATTTGCGTTACAGCCTTATATTAAAACCAGCTGCTGACTAATCACATTGACTGAATTTAAGTTCATTTGATGTACAGCAAGTTTGCATGTTGTTTATAAATCAAAACAAAAGCTGCTTAGTATGGGCAATGTCCTATCAACCAACAAGCGAACAGCAAACTGATTTGTCGTCCATCAATAGAAAGCCACTCAATTAATCCATACTGGCGGCGGCACGACTACAACATTCGCTACGCAATAGGCTGACGATGACGATGAATTTATGGTCATTTACCTATCGACGTAAGCTCTAATGAGCTCCTCCATCGCGGCCCAGAACGAATCAAGATTAATTGTTTGTGGCTAAATTTTTGCCTGTTCTTGCTGTTGTTGTTGTTCTTGTTGTCGCTCTCTCTGTGGGGCGTGTGCCTGGCCCATTAACATTTTTATTTTATTTTTTTTGTGCCACTTTTTGCATATGATTCACGCGACTTTTCTTTCCAGCACATTTCCTTTGCATGTTCTTTGGCTCCTAACTGTTAATCGCCTCTCTCTCTCTCTCGCTCTCTCGACTTTCTCTCTTGCGTGCCTACCAGCCCCATACATCAGATCAAACTTTGGCAAATTGAAGATGGAAATTTGTCAACCTGTGTGTGTGTGTGTTTGTTTGTTTTTGTTTGTGTCGCCTCGCACATCGTTTTGATTGTACAATTGAGTTCAGCTTACAACATAATTTGCCAAATGTGATTAGCAAATTATAGCATATGGTCATGGAGGCGGTTTTTGGACTCTGCCGCCGCTCGCTTTCAATTCAACGCTTCGTTTAACTGAGGCAAATTGAAAGCTTTGCCGCAATTACAGCGAGTTGAAAAGTATACTACAACTTGTAGGCAATAAAAATTGGCCAGTGAGTCGACGACGACGAACTCCGCTCAGAAGTTCATCAACCTTTCTTTTATATTTTGTTTCGAGTACCAATGCATGTTTGTGAGTGAGTATGTGTGCTCTATGATCTGTGTGGCTGCTGCGGCTGTTGCTATTGTTCTCTTATTCTCTCTGCCTTTTGGGCGGCTTTAGAACTTGATACTGACGCCGATGTCGTCATTGCGTGGGCGTCTGCGCTATGCTTTGTGCTGCCTTATGTGTTTGCTTGGGCGCATTTGTTTAATTGTGACCATGTAATTATTCATTTTTTAATGTAACTTTGCCTGTGTGTGGGCCGCTGTGACTGTCAATATGTCCAAAAGAAAGCTAAGCGCAGCCAATTTCAATGGGCAACTGCTTATCGAAATAAATATACTAGTAATAATCGATGTCGATATATGTTTGTGTGTTTGTACGATATGCATTTACATACTTATGTATGATTGCGCCCGCCCATCACGATCATCGTTGTGGGTACTAATGAAAACGCCGGCGCTTGGAAAAAAGTATGCAAATCATTTACAAAGCATTCCAAACAACAACTTGCGCAATTACAATAAATGTAGTCGCATTTTTTTTTTGCGCAATAAAAGTTTATTAACATTTTGCCCATTTGCCTAGCAACAACAACGGTAACAAACGGTAGAGACTCAGCCAGACAACCGCAAGAGTTGGTTAGCATTAGCTGTTGGATTTATGTACGTAACGGTACCTGAGCATTGAATGTTGAATAATAGTGGCGCATAAAAAAAAGCCAAAGATTAACAAATGAGCAAACAACGTTCGCTTTATTTAAGTTTTTTTTTCTTCTCATATGCAAATGCGCCATACACGCCCACTGTCAGTCGAAATTTGCACAAATATTGCGCATTTCCGTGTCGAGCGTTGAAGTTGGCCATCAAAGTGCAATATTTACCGCACAAGAAATGAGCTGGCGTTGGAGTTGTCACATATATACCCTGTACACAGGTGTTGAGAAGATGCAAAAGAACAATTATTATACCCACTGTTGCAAACCGAGCTTACAGGGAAGAGAGGGTAATTAAGCATGGAACTCACCAAAACATAAAGTGAGAAAAATAGATACGAAGAGCGAGTGGCGCTTAATGAGCTTTGTATTTTGCTTCGTCGGCTTATCTGCAAACTTTGCATCCGAGGTGGTGCATGTATATATAAAAGAAACACACTAACAAATACACGGAACAAAAGCAAACCCCACAACTTTAATCATAAACAATGGAAATTTTACAATATGGAAAGTTAGAGCTGTGAGCAGTAAAGTTGTGTGAGCGAGAACGACGCGTCGTCTTTTTGCCGGTCTATCTGTCGAATGTGCTTGAAACGCTCAGCCAAGCAATGCTCTATGCTCTCATCAGCAGCAGTAGCAGCAGCAGTGGTAGTATTTAGAAAAGTGTTTTATTGTATACACAAATAGCAACAAAAGCTTATTCATTTCATGCTATGTTTGTGTGTTGTGTGTGTGTTTATAACAGCCACTGCGCTCTAATAATTATTTATAATAATTACTTATTTTTTGCGGCCTGCTGTTAAAACATTATTATTATTTGGCATACTCTTTAAGCATAGGGTAAATTCACGTTTAAGTGAAAGCTGTCAAACTACATTATAAGATATTAATTTGTTGTATTTGCTTGAACATTTAAATGAGTATGCAGAGTTAATAAAAGAAAAGTTCACACCGTTTGAAAGAGTATTTGCATAGTCGAACATCGTCATCAGCAATGCTTTTGTGTTACCAGTTTCGTTAAGTATTGATTATGTTTCGCATACAATACTCAATATTTTGACTATCTATCTCAGTCTAGCTCACTCTTGTTGTGTGCCCCTCTCGCTGTTTGTTTCGCTTTTAATTAATCTTTTGCTTTGGCTTTTTTTTTTGCGCTTCCACAGCGATCGCAATCGTTCGCCGACCTTGAACATAGTCCAATACACACACCAACACTTAGTAGTCGATTTTACAGACGGCTCCTGCATTTTAAAAAAAAGTAAAACTTTAATTTAAGCAATGCACGCACAACGCGCATTTAATGCTTGAATGTGGACCAAAATATTTTTATTGGCACGCACTTTACACACACATAATGTCAGACATATTAGTGCCGTAAACCTCCTCTCATCGTCATCATTATTTTCCTTAGCGGCACATCTCATTTGTCGTCGAACCTGACATTAAAAATTTTATTGCAGGCTCCACTAAAACAGCAGCAGCGGCAGTAGAGTGCATTTTTTTCGCTGTCTTCTTTGTTTGGTTGTTTGCTGTTGACTTTGTCGCCTCGAGGCCATAAATATTTCGTTTTCGTATCAAAAATTAAATTAAAAAAAAATATGCAATTTTTGAAAGTCTCTTTCCAAGCGGCGTGCTAAATTTGCATATCAAAACTAAATTATTTTATTTATTGCCAAGCGAATTTCTTTAGCGTCTTCCTTCGCTTTGTGTCCCCCCAGTCAAAAACTTGACAATCTGCCAACTAGAGTCAGCATATTATACATAAGTACCCACATATGTATGTGTTGTGCACTCTTGTCACTGCAATCGTTTCTTGTGGATGACATCAGCAACAGCAGCTGAGTTGTAGTTTTGACAAAACTATAGAGGAAGCTTTAACTGTAAGCCACCCAAAGCTTTGCGTGGCTAACTTTATGCTCATTGGGCATTTTAATGAATAATTGCAGTGCTAAAAAGCACGTACCATAAGCATCAAAACCAACAATTGTTTGGAAATACTATACAAATGTTTACGTGTGTGTTTTAATGTTTGTAATAAAATCGCAGAATTTTTTTGTGTTTCCTTTTGTGTTATTGTTGTTGGCCTGCTATTTTGTGTAATCAACGTGCAACGAACTTGTTCACATATGTACAAACACACAATGTGAACATATCATCACAGCAACAAATTGAGGCAGGTTCTCGCCTGCTGCAGCTGCTGCTTGTAGGCCTTTTAAAAATTTAGCCTGGCCGCGTATCACACACTCATTGTACCGTATCACCAACAGTTTTTTTCTTCATCGCTTGTTTTTATTGTCAAAGAGACTGACATAAACTTTTATTTTCCGCATATACAAATTCAGGCTAATTTGCATAAAGTTTCACACGCCGGCAAACATAGACAGAGACAAAACACATACACATACATCATACTAGCCACACTCCACAATAAACTCTCAATAGCAAATGCACTTGCCCGTCAGCACTCTCTCCCACACTCACTTCACATTGTCATTGTACTCACATATCTGCTCTCTCTCAAAAACAGTTGCTGCTGCTGTGGGGACTCAACTGCTGCTGTCAACGATTCCGAGAGCTTAGTGTGTTTTTAGCTTTGCGCTCGCGCGTTACGTCGATGCGATACTGCGGATCGCGTTTGTATTGCTTGTCGATTGATTAACAATTTAACGTCGAGTTTAATAAATTATCTCGTTGCTGATTTGTGCCACGCTTTGTTGGACTCTCTTTGACTGTTAGTTTCTTCATTTGATTTTAGCTTGTATGTAGTTTTAAAATTTCGATGAATTCAAAGAGGCACTAAGTGAAAACATTTCCTACAGGAATTTTGATTAACAGAGTATCTCAGCTATTCTATTTCGGCTTCGTATTTAATCAGCGCAAATATGTTGACGTTAATCTTAATAATACAACGAAAATTCAAATTAATTCAAAAGCCTTTGTCAAAAACTCAATAAACTTCCGCAAGAAGCTTTTTATGGCCATTCAATTGAAATATACAATAACAATAGGCGAGGTGCTAGTAAATTTTGTTTTGTAAATAGAGAGACAAAAATGCTGTTTAATTATCGAAGCGTGGGCCGCACACGTATTTTAAATACTCATAGAAATGTGTGTGTGAACAAATTCCAAATAGAAACTCAAGCAAAACAAATGTAAACACAATCCACATTCAATCCACACGCAACACAAGCACACAAATAACCAGCTGTGCTCTAAGCTCTGTTTTAACAGTTGACTTCAGACTTGATTTGTGCTTGGCTGCTTCTCATTTTACGTCAAGGGCCTCCACATTTTGACGCCTGATTGAGTTACAAATTTGCCCCCCGTAATGACAAACTAACAAATCTCTATTGTCTTACAGCGAGGGTTAACTTGAGAAGTTGCTTTTAAAATGTGTGTTCTGCATATAAATTTTACATTTACATACTTAAATTCTCATTTAATATGTATGGTGCATCATAATATTATGTCACGCCTCAATAATCAATAGTGTATCTTTAAGTTTTCAGCACCTTTAAACGAATTAATTTTTTATGAATTGAATTAAATTTAATTTTGATGTTAATTTTACTGAAGTTGGGACTTTATTGTTATATATACAATATAATGATATTCAATTGATGATTGATGATTTGCATGTACAAAATATTGAAATAATACGAATTGACAGCTGTGTTAATCAAACTAAGGAATCGACTTCAGTGTTAAGGTAATTGCAAGCTATTGTTCGATGTGTATTCAATTCATAAAAGGTTAAGCATGTGTTTAAATATCTAATAGCATTCTACAAATATATATTATACAAACAACTGCTTTAAGAAGCTGTTAATGCGGAAGTTTCCTTACTCTTATAACCAACCTCGGATTACAGAAAACTGAACAAAAGATGTTCACTTAACTCTTTATTGTTTGCATGTAATGATAAAAAGTTCATAAAAATGTGTTCCCATCACAAGCAATTGTTCGTTGCCAGAAACATCTTCCCATTTACAAGTGTTGTCTTTTTGTTGGTTGACAAAGGTCATGTTACAGTCAATGTCAGGGGTCAAGTTGCGTTAATAAACGCTTCATTGCACTACGAATGGTTTGGCGCCAATGTAAGCTTCACATAAGTGTACATACATTCAGTTAAATTTGTAGTTTTATATTCAAAAATTAATATATTACTTCATTTAATTACCATGCGATCTTGTTCCATCTGATTGCGTTGGATGTTAAAAAATAATTTTTTGATTTATTACCAAGCACGTTTTTTTTTTGTGTGTTTTTTGGGTCTTGCTGTCATTGCTGCTTGGCAGCCGCTGTTCAGGGTCAGTTGAGTTAGTTTTTTGTTGTTGTCTTCTTGCTGTAGGCTATTCTTCATATTGCCTGTCGATAAGTATTTGTATGACTGTTCTAAACTCGAAAACTCACATGCAAGATCTTAATCCCCTAACACCTTGGCGTGCCACAAAGTCCTTAAGCCCCACCCCAAACCAACAAACTGGTTGTAAAAATCAGGGCCTCTCGTTACTGACCTCGTAAACGCTTTTCCGTGCTGTTGCAATTCGAAAATGCCAAATGAAGACCCACATTATCCACTTGCCACTCAATTGGCCAGTTGGCGGCAACGCCTCAATTGGTTTCTTGGTTTCTAGGCCACATAAACAAACGAACAAACCTACAAACATCCATACAACATGCATAAACGACTTCGACGAAAGTGAACTTCTAGTTTGGCACGAATGCCATCAAATTTATTGAGACTTTTACGTTCATTTTTGGCAAGTGTTGGTAGGTGTTCGTTGGTAGCTCATAAAATGTCTGCAATTTTAAAACTTCTACGATAAACTGTCAGTAATAGAGATTAAAATCGTGCTTGAAAGTTAATGTTTGCATTTTTAGATTTATCTTTTCACATGTGTGTCAAAGTTGTGTCATTCAATATAATCAAGCTGTTTCTAACAGTTAGTTGACATGAAAGTTGACTTAAAAAATTAGCAAATGTATTCAAAAACTGATTTTTCAAGAGTCTCCTAACTCTCTTCTAGTCAAAAATTCAAATAATTAATCATTGAAAGAACATTTAAGTCGCGTTTCATATCTCACAAGTTTAACTCATTTGTGTATATGAATACTATAAATTTTATATACATATAATTAAATAAATATATGCATATATCTATATGTATGCGTTATTAAACAAAGGTCGTGTGGGGAATGAGTAATGCCATTGTCGCTGTTAGAACGAAGGAGAATAGCCAGACAGGCAGGTAATAAATATAACCAAGATTCAATACATTCGATAAAGCAATCAAAGAGACGTTAGATTTGAATTCGCAGCCAAATATGGGCGTAACAAGCTGACGCGACAGCAAAATCGATGACAAAGTCGACTATCCAACAACAACCAAAAACATTACAATATATATATGTAGATACATATATGTAAATGAATACAGATTGTATAATATTGAATATTGTTTATAAGTGCTTGTGTAAACATCTCTATATCTAAGATAACAAGGAAGTGTGGGCTGACAGTAATTCAAGTTTAATGTCAAACAAGTACTTCAAATTTCTCGAGAAGTTGGAATTAATTGCAAGCGAAAGTTTGTTGAGAATTCAAGTTGATCTTTTGCAGAAAACAAACAAAAAAAAAATAGGAGAAATAATAAATGAATAGTTTATATGACATCAATATAAAAAAAAAAAAATAGTCAAAACGTGCGCCGAATGTCGACTGAAGCCAAAATAACCAGTTGAAAGCATTTAAGAAAGGGGAGACAGAGAATATACATATATACATAGTTATACTATTTTATTGATATAGAAATACCTGTAGATGGAGAGAGATAAAGTGAAAGACAGAGTAAAGACAAAACGATATTCTTTATAATAAATGCCTTTTCATTGTGGCCAAAGCGATTTAAATCGAGTATAGATAAAAGTACAAATGGTATAAGTGTATACATTGTATTAATAATAATGATCATAATCGTGCCACACTTCTTCTCTTCAGCGTATTTATAGCAACAACAACAAAAAATATGCGTCGTGTGGCGTCGCGCGATGATTTGGCAAATTGTTCAAAAGTAGCTACGAAATAGAGTTTGTTGAGCTCGCAACTCCACAGGCTCCCATCTAGCCGGTCCCGCCTCCGGTTTCTCCTGAAAACAACGGCGACAATTTGAAACGACGCCTAAACACCACACAGACAACCAACAGCACACAAATTGCTGTACAAATTGTGTACCAAATGTGCCTCGAGGCATTTATTTTTGTTAGAGATGTGCGTGTTTTTAATGATCGTGAGGCGTGTTTTTCATTGTTAGTCACAAAAACATATTATAAATAAATCAGTGAAATGTTTTGAAAACTGAATAACATGTGGGAATCTGTGGGACAAGAAAATAGTTCATTAAATTATATTACACTTGTTAACAATAATCTAAGTACTTCTAGTTGGTATAATGCTACTATGATTTTAATTAAAATATATCAGAATTCTAAATTCCACTTACAGTAAATTTAATGGCTAGCACCTGATATGCCTAACAACTGCAATCATTTCTGGCTTGTTTATAGGCACACAGCTTGCAACGAGCATTAAATTGATTACTTTGTAATTAGGATTTTTTGCACAAAAAAAAAAAAACTATTCAAAAGACATTACAATCAAAATCTGTCATTTGCCAAATATGGTTGTGGGCAGTTGGCAGTTCGTGCGAATGCCGGTTCTATATGAAACTAACGAACTGGAAAAAACAAAATGCTTAACATAAAATCAACTACTACCAAGTAGCTCACATACACATACATACATATGTACGTATGTATATCGACAATAATACGAGTGTTATACAGTTGTTGTTAAGTTTTTGACCGAACGTGCAATTATCGAGTTGCAAATGAATTTGTTTCTAGTTTTGCTGATTATGGTGCTCGTATCTTGTTGACTAGTCAGTTGTTGTTGTTGTTTTATCTGTTCTTTGCAACATGCATATCGTGCAATAAGTCATAAATTACATAATTTGTTGTACGTTTTATCTGTAGTTTATATTGCAAATGCTTTTATTGTTGTTATTCTTCTTCTTCGTCTTGTGACCTTTGTTCAGCGTTTTTCCGATGTCGTTTCAAGAGTTGATTGAACTTAGGAATATCAACTTTTGTAAAATGATAACAATCTTATTGTATTGAATAAACATTTCTACAATTTGTAACATTATAATCAATCAATTTAAGCCTTTAACTAATCCCAATGTTGTTTTTTTTGCTTCGTGCTCACATGATTTGCATATTTAACTCTAATGATTTCTTTAGAGAATATACTTTGATTTGCTCAAACGTCAAAGTTGCGCTTTTGTATGCTAATTTATGATAATATCCAGGAATATTTAATAACAGACTAGAGGAATTTGTTGCAATAAAAAAAAAACAGTGGTTGCAGACTTGGATTATTTCTGCTTAAGTTTACAATACATAAATACCAGAAATTTTGTTGCAAAACCTTTCCTTTATTTAAATTTCAGTGAACTGCGTAAATATTTATAGAATGTTTGTCCGTCTGTCGCAGGTATGCATAATAATAATCATGACTGTTTACTTTGTAAGTAACTCGAGTTATTGTTCCGGGAACCTAAGTAAATGCTTTTAGTTGACGAATTTAATGCTTACCCTCAACATAAATAAATAGCATTATTTTCCACTTATAAAAATGAGCTGCTGAAATTTCCATGCACTTGCACTTACGAGATAACAAATTGATATTCTAGATGTTTGCCCATGGGGCACACCGATAAAGGAATTAACGGGAAATTGTCGCCGCCACATCAAGTATACCCGAGCAAAGCTTGGCGAGGGTCAAGCTACCGATTACCAATTTTGTTGCTATTGCGGTTATTGCGCGGTTGAGGTAGTTGGGTTTGGTTACCGGAAAACGGTGGGTAATGTTGACTTGGGTTACGGGTTTTGGGTGCGTCGTCACTAACATCAGGCACCAAATGCATAAAAACATTTGAGTTGTGGCTCATTAAAAGTAATGCCAGTATGCCAGGCGTATTGATTCGATTAAGAATAATATTGTGGTAGAACAGGAAAAATCATAAAAGTATAAATACAGTTAATGTATTTTTCATAATTTTAAAGCACTTTTTATTTCTTTGATTACTTTTATAGCATCAAAATTAATTAATTTTTGAATCACTTTGTCGGAAATGAGCCTTATAATCGGGCATAATGATCTTTAATTCAGTGTTTTTAATTACATCAGACATATGAATGCAAAAAGATTAAAAATATATTGTTTTTAAGTGTGCTGATACTGACTTTTTGTTATAGGTTTCCATTTGTATTTTATGCACTCGTACGCAATTTTTACTTCAACTTGGCTTTAAGTTTAAATTTTATTAAGGTTTAAGGATTATACAGATTTTAGTTGCATTAATGCTATTAAAAAATGAGCTTCAAGGATAACTTAGTAGACTCATCTATCTCATTTTCCTTTAATTTCATATGGCTTAACAAAGTGTATAAATGAAAAATTTACTTCGAACGATGTTCTTTAATTATTTCCATAGAACTTAATTTGCTTGGCATGCTTGGAGCTGGAATAGTTCAACAAGCTTATAGGCTTGTCAATTTCAGGGTTGACTCATATAATTATTTTATTTCACTGTTGCTTATTATTTCCAGCTGTTGAGTCAACCTCTAAAAAGGTATTTTAATAATTATCACACAGCAAACCAGAAAGTTAATTTAAACAACCCCTTCAAAATAGAAGCGTCTTGTTAACAGATTTTCTTTTATTATTTCTTGTTTTTGCAGTTTTATTGTACAACAACAAGTGCAACAATTGGCACAATTGGCGATAAATCAGCAGCAGCAGACGCCGCTTGAACTTTTAGCAGACACCGCCAAGACAAAAAAGAAGAAAGAAAAACGAATAACGAACAGAAAAAATAAACAAACAAACAAACAAACAGAAACGAAGGCAGGAGGCAGTGCATCATTAACAGTCACACAGAGAGGCGAAGCTGACAACGTCTTCTTCGTTCGTTTGTCGTCTTGGTATCGATTTCTTGCTGTTTGGCTATTTTGGTTGGCTGAAAGATACTTTTGTTGGGGCCCACGCCAACGCCAGGGAATGCAGCATGTAGCCATGTAAAGGCACACACACACACACACACACCAGACAACAGACAGCCATTAAAACAACAAAAACTGCAGAGGCACCACCATACAACAGCACACTTGGCTGTCACTTGACAGTCACTTTAGCAGTCACTTGTTATTCAAGTCAACGCAGCCGGAAAAGCGTCGATGAGTTGAACCAAGATAGCCGAGTCAAAACAAAATAGCTCCTTGCACCAGCACATCCCCTCATAATCGACAAGCAATGGACGCAACGCAGCAGGAGCAACATCAAGCGCAACCAACGATAGCAATTGCAGCGGCCAGGTCATTAGACCAGCAGGTGGACGCTTCTATTGGTTCGCCCAATAACTCGCACTACTCGAATCTCACCAATACAAGCAACAGTAGCAACAGCAGCAGTCACTGTAATAGCAACGACAGCAGTCCTTCGGCGGCCAACGACAGCAGCAGTTCCTCGTCATCGTCGGCGCCACAGTATAGCGAGGATTTGCGTGCCGTTGCTGCATTGCGTCAGAGTCAGAGTCTGAGTCAACGTGGTTCGCACTCATCGCACAAGACCTGTGAATTGGATGTGGGCGAGGAGGAGCGCGATACCTTTTCACCCGTCTCCAGTCCCGATTGCAACGGTGCAGTTGCTGCAGCAGTTGAAGTTGGCGCAACAGCAGCAACTGTTGCTGTTGCCAGCGGCAGCAGTAGCCGGGATAATAAAACTTACGAAACCAAATTGAAACCACCTTCCAAGGAGGAGAAGCAACGTCAAAACGAGGAAATTGTCTGCATGGAAACGTCCACAGTATCGACAGAGACAGGCTCCTGGGAGTCTGTGTATCCAAATGTTCCACACGCGGCACCATCAACATCATCGCAGCCCGAAGGCATCAGTGCCAGCTGCCTGTTGCGTGAATTTGAGAAGCGGGATCAGCAACCGTTGAGTGGATCACAGAATAGTGCTTGTTTCATTGATGCCTCTTCGCTGCGCGATGAGGATGAAGTGCTTTCAGCCTTCCCTAGTCTGGATGCTGTGCTGCCAGAGGAGGCAGCTAAGCCAGAGCAAGAGATGGAGCTGGAACAATTTCACAAGGCATTTGCCAAATGCAAAGGATCCAGCATTACACAACGCAGCAGTCAATCAAACTGCAGCTCCGATGTGGAGCCAGATGAAACGCAACCAGATAGCGCTACAAACAATTTATCGGATGAGGAGAAATTGTGGAAGCGGGAACAACAGCTGCCTGCCAGTGGTGCCGAAACTAGCAGTGTTTCCTTGGCTGCCGATGCTGATTCTTCGGATTCCTCGTTGAGTGCACGACGACGTCGTGTTCCTTCTTCGGCTGCACCAGTTTCGGTGCCCTATAGCTTCCAACATAATGCGCAACAGTTTAGTGTGCATCCGCTTGGGAGCAGTCCCAAGTTTGCAGCACATCACGATCTCAGCTATACGACAGATTACTCCTCGAGCAGTCCGGCACACAGTCTGGTTTGGTCGGAGCAGGGTAGGCAGCCTTCTAAACAGCCTCACCACCAGCATCTTTCGCTGGCGCCACCCACAGATACTCCACACAATTCGATGGTACATGTGCTGGAACACCATTCGAGCAGCAATAATAGCTCCATCCACAGAGATTACACACTGAGCTCATCCCTATCGCATCATAGGGACTCAGGTGCTTATTGTAGTGATGCCACCGATTCACCCTTGCCCCTTCCACGCACTCCCAAGCGATCCAAGTTTGATGAGGCGAATCCAATCGTTTCTGGAGGTGCTTCAATCGAGGATTTCCGGCAAAAGCATTGCGATAGTCCAAGTTTAAATCGACGAACCGATACATGTCCGATTGTCTCTGGTGGTTTTGTCTCCCTGGACTTTGCCACCACTCAACCCCAAGATGAGGATGAATATGAGCATGAGAAGGATCATGGTGATGACGATGCAGAGCTGGAAAGCGTTGAGATGCGCGTGAAGAAGGTGCAGCGTAAACCATTATCCGGCATTGCATCCTGGGTGGTGGACATGAGCGATTGCCAGCCAGAGCGTCGCAAGAGCAGCAGCTCCACATCTAGTTTGGAGGCTGTGCAGCCCGCAATGGCAGCACGCTTTCGCGAACGTTCAGATTCGAATAGTTCGCACAAGAGCGGTTGCGGTTTCTATGTGTCACTGGATGACATGGACAGAAAGCCAAAGATTAACAAACAGGAGCTCGAACAACAGCAACAGGAAAATGCTGTGCAACAGCAGCAACCATCACTTAGCAAATCCTATTCAACGCCCAAGGCATCAAATTTCTTTGTGAATCTCTCGCAGAGTGACTATCAAGCGACAGAGGAGCAGCTGCAGCAGAAGGTTAAGTCGGAGGAACAGCAGGCAGAGAAACGGGAGCAGGAGAAAAAGAATATCTTTAGCATGTTTATTGATTTTGGCGAGTCGGCCAAGCCGCGTGCCACAAATGGGCGCAAGGAGCCCTTCAATTTGGCACAACGCTTAAGCAGTTCCTTGAGCGTTGCCCAGCGACGCAGCGAGGAGCTTATGAAATCAAGCGCTAGCTCTACCGAGACACTCATGGCCAAGAGCGGCACTCAGCAGAAGGAGGAAAGTAAATCCCTCGATTATCGCTGCAATCTGGAGCAACAGCAGCAACCATTGACAGTGGCTGCCTTGAGGCGCATGTCCCGACAACAACAGCAACAGGAGCCAAGCAAGCGTCACAGCTGGGGCAGCAATAATAGTAGCAGCTATAAGGATCAAGTGCCTCCAATTGGCGATTATAAGCGTTCCATTAGCCTGACAGCAAATGGTGGCGATCAAAACGGTGGCAATGGTCTAATGAGCATCATCGACAAACTGCCCATCATATCGAAGGCTTCCTCACTTTCTGTGGACAGCTCGTTGTCGCCATATGATGAGTATAGTGTTGGCGCTTTGAGCAGCTGTGGTTCGGATGAGGAGCAGCAAGCAGCACGTCTGAAGAAACGAAGACGCGATGCACAATTGAATGAGACCTATGACAAGAGCAGCAGCATTGCTTCCGCGCTAACTGAGGGTGTCCTTTCTAAGGATATGTCGCCAGCTTCGAATACAGATACGGATGATCTCACCTTCCAGCAGGATGAGCAGATAGCGCTGCGTGAAGTGCAACAGGTGGTGCAATTAACCAGCAGCTCTAATCGTACCTCCATCATGGAGACAATCATTGAGGCCAAGGAGACGTCATCGCCCAAGAAGCAGGCTGGAACTGGCCTGAGCAATGGACACACCATGGAAACATTGCATGCCACAATTGAAAAACAGAAACAGTTGCTTGAAACAGTTAATGAGCATGCGGAGCAACTGCCTCCGACAGCAGCTAGTTTTGTTAAGCTCTCTGATATGGATAAACCGGTGGCGAAGCATGAAATCCAATCACCCGATGCAATGAGCAAAAGTGCTGGCAATCAGCGCAGCAATGGTCAGCAGCGTTTCTATCGTGATGAACAGCATCGTTCGTCACGTCCACATTCCTGGGCCATGACACGCTCGAGTGGTAATCAAATCCAGCACTTTGCCAGCTCCGTTGATAATTTGCGAAGTCTATCTCGACTGTTCCCAAACTTTAGCAAGGAGTTCTCCAATTCGCTGCCCGGCGACATGACGCTGGACAACAACAATGCGACACGACAGCAACAGCAGCCACAATTGGACTATATACAAACGGATTTAAGTGCTGACTCCAGTTTGGCATCCAGTTTCAGTCGCTCTGGCATGGATGAGTCTTCCATGAGCTGCCGTCAGCCACGTCGACTAGGTGAAGATCTGCTCAAGATGTTTCTGCAGGAGATTGCCACAGATATGCTCGTTGAAGTGCATGGACGTCGCATTCGTGCCCACAAGTGCATCCTTCGCAGTCGTTGTCAGTATTTTGCCGCCATGTTGGCGGGTCATGGATCCCAGAGTGTTGTTTCCCTGCAAGGTTACTCCTATGCCGCCGTACACTTTGCCCTCTGTCACATCTATTCGGGCGCATCACATCCCCCGGATGGTATTAGTCTAATGGAGCTGGCTGCCTTGGCGGATCTGTTGGGTCTGGAGGGACTCAAGGAGGTGACTTCGCATGCCCTAAAGACAAACTATTGCCACAACTTCCATAAGCCCTGCTCGGGCTGCATTGATGGCATTCTGCAAGTTTTGCCCGTGGCTTTGAATCATGCTCTCGATGATCTCTATCGCAAGTGCTTGCGTTGGACCTGTCGCCACTATCTAAAGGTGTGGCCCACCCGTCAGTTTGCCCAATTGCCGCCAGACATTCTCGGACGCTGTCGACAACAGATTGTTGCCTATATGGTAAGTCGAAAACAAACACCTTCAAATCAAATTTTTGTTAACTTTCTGTTCCTACAGACTTCCGAGACGGTGCTGGACACGGTGCTCGATTGTGATCATCTGCTGGCGCAATTGGCCGCCTATCGTTGGGGCCACGTTTGTGAGCAGCTGGTGCGCGATATATTGGATGCTGCCTATGGCTATGTGGGAGATCACTTTGCCAGCTTGATTGCCAGCGATTCGTTTCTGTCGCTGGGGCACGATCGCAGTCGCCACATTCCACGTCTGGAGACGTTGCTGCTACAGACAGCTGCTGCTCTAACTCCCGATCAAGCTTGTCGCAGTTACCAGCGTGTGACGCGCTTAAATACAGTGCTGCAATCTAAACTCATACATATGCCAGACAATCTAGGTGAGCTGGCCAAGGAGCTGCAGGGTTTGCAGGAGGAGCAGCTCGACTGGCAGCCCGAATACATTCGTCTGGTCAGTGCTTTGGTGTATGCCGTCGAGCAATGTCTAATACGGCAGTGTTCGAGAGCTATGCGTGTGACAGCCTGGCAACGTATGGATCTGGAGCTGCGCAAGAAGATACAGTCAATAGCTAGGCTAACGGAGCCACTTGATCTCAAGCGCAACAATGGCAAGTCAGTGAGCAAGGCTTTCTCATTTGGTGGCAGCACACGCAGTCAGGATCTGGTCCAAATCAAGCTGGCCATCCAAGCGCAATCGAAGCGCGCTCAAGCGCATGAGACACACCAGTATAAAACCACCCAAACCACATATGATCCGGGCAATGTACAAACCACAGAGCGTGGCGTTCAGGCGCAGGGCAATCACGATTTGCGCAAGGGCAACAGTAAGTATTAAATGACAAAAATTATGACAAATTTAGTCTTCCAATAAACATTTTGTTCTAGGTAAATTGTTGAAATCCAATTCGCGAGCTCATGTACCACAGTCGCATCGGGCCAGTTCCCAAACGGCAACGGATCGCCACAGTCTCAATTCGCATCGACGCACACAGTCTGAGGCACCGCCAGTGACACACAAGAAACCAGTTGTGGTCGTTGCCGTTGCTTCAAAGCAGCCGGAAACTGCAGCGAAGACTGCAACAGCAGCAACTGCCCGACCGGGTGAAGTGCGCGCTCGTTATATGGAGCCAAGGAAACCGCGTGCGGTTAGTGCTGGCAGCACTGGACCAGTGCGCAGTGCCACCAGTTCTAGCATACCGGCTGTACGCAAGGCGCAGGCCAAGAATCTGCACATCTCTTCCAGCGACAGTTCGCGCAACTCTAGTCCAGCGGCAGTGCGACGTGTGCAGAATGGTCAGCGTTTGGGTAATAAATCAAGCAACTTGTCTAATGATAGTTTAGCAAAGAGCGGATCGCGCGAGCGCTACTCCTCCGATCTCAATGTAGATTCGATGGCGGAGAGCATGAAGAGCTCGGTGATTACTAATAAAACGACATCACACGAATCGCTGGCGAGCAGCTCCAAATTGGCGCGCGTGCAGCAGCTCAATGGTGGCACCACCAAGCCATCGACTCTGGCGCCTCCCAGGGGCACACAACGCACCTCCACGGTGAGCAATAAGTCGACGCGGCAGCTCAAGCAGCAGCGTAATGCAGGCGCCTCCAATGGCTCCAGTCCTAGTTCAGTGCACACAACCAAATCGGCGACCAGTCGCTTATCCTCTGTAAGCAGCACTTTGTCCACGCGGGAGTTGTTTAAGCAGCGCTCAATTTCAGTGCCGGCAGGCGGTGAAGCACCAGCTAAGAGCCGTCCTAGTTTTCTATCGGCCAAGTCGCGTGAAATTCTGGCCAAGCGAGCCGAAAAGAACAAACTGCAACAGCAACAACAGCAGCAGCAACAACAACAACAGCAGCAGCAGCACAGCTCGGGAGATGAGCGACACACACAATTGCGTGCGTCTGCTGGTCCACTGCGCTCCTCATCACATTCCGCCGTTAGCAGCATGCTGCAGCAGCACAATCTGCGCAACAGTCTGCCCTCCAATATACCCACACGTCGTCCCAATACACTTCATCTGCGCAAGACAACAACAAATGGTTTTACCGCTCACAAGGCAAATACAAATGGCGTCACGAATGGCACACATTCGTACAAGTGTGCACAGGCGGTCAAACAGAAACTGGATTTGCTCATTGATACACAGCAGCTGGGAAGTAGCAATAAGAACGGCGAGCGGCGTGTCGAATCCAAGTTGGAGAGATCCAGCACTTTTTGCAAGGACAGCGCCGATTTGGATCTAAATGTTAGCGAACTGCAAATTGTGGAGTAAATGAACAGAACGGTGGGTGTGAAAGTTTGAAGCCCTTAGTAACTCTTGTTACAACCAATATAATGTTTTTTTTATTATTAATTCGCAGGTAATATTAAATATGAGCCGAACGAAATAACAACAACAACAACACCCATAAACGTCCCATAAGGCAACTCTAGTCAATAATAGCATGTAGTTGCAGGCGCAGGAAAACCATTTAAAATAAATAAATAATCAATAGAGATGAAAACAACATGTTACTATAAAGCAAAATGATGCACCCCCACTAAAAATTATAGCAGTTTATATATATACAACTTATCGTCGTTAACCCAACTCTCTGCTCCCAATACATATTTAAATACCTTATTATAGGAATGAATTGTATGCCAGGCGGAGTCGAAGCAGTAACAAAAAAAGAATAACAAATTTGGTGATATTATTTAGTGTGCGCTTGCTTTTTGTTATTTATGTTAATTTTCTTTTGAATCTAATGCAAATTTTTCGTGTGCTTGAAGTACTCTCATCATAAAAACTACAAAAAATAACTATGTGCTTTGCCAGCTGCATTTATGTACTCTCTACGCTGCAGCTTTTAACATATTTTTTAACAAATATGATGCACTCTCTATATTCCCTAGAACCTACTATTAAATATTTTAAGCCTTGCAATTTTTTATACTGTTCTTTATTTTAATTTTTACTCGCAGTAGTTCAGCGAATCAGGCGCGCAACCAAGAAAATGTTTTTTCTTTAATTTAAATACAATTTAATTATTTGATAAAAATACAAAAACACAAAGAAATGTATTTTGTAAGCATACCGACATTAATATATTGATACAATTATAATGAAGTGCAAGTTTAATAAATGTGTGTATTTATTAAAAGTTACATTTGCAAAACGTGTGTTGTCTATTTAGTTATTGATATATGCATAATACTAGCATGTTTTTAAAAAACAAAAAATCAATTTACAGACCCAATTTAAATGCGCGCCATGTTTCAGATTCCATATTCCTATGAATTGTTTTTATGAGCTGGCAACGCTGTGCAGAAAACAGCTGTTTAGCAAGTTTTGCGATTGCGATATCGTTTTAGCTAAATAATTAGTAAATGCCTAGAAGAGCGTCCATACAAATCAATTACTACGTGGGTGAGTTCTGTAAGGAGCGCGCCCATTCGGTAAATACATTGCGACAATGTATGACAACGCACTCATTACTACAGTACTCATCCTCCCAATCAGGATTTATTATTGCCGGCTTATTGCATTGATCACGAGTACATTTTTGCACACCAGCCGCTTCTGTTAACAGTTGAATTTGTTCTTTTTGTAGCGCTGATGAATCTGTGGCTGCATCGCTAATAGGCTCTGTAGCAGCAGATATAATCGGATCTTGTCCCATTTCTGGCAATTGGTGTTGTGGCGTTATTGTTTCCGTGCCTGCTTCGATTAATTGCTGATTGCGTTGATAATCGCGTAGCTGTCGCACATATTCGCGCTTTTCCTGCTCATGCCGCTGCTCGTAGACGTTCTTTTGCTTTTCATCTATTGACTCCCACATGTTGTGTGCTATCGCTGTTATCTGCTCAAGAGTACAGGCGGGATTCTGTTGCTTAATCGCCGTCATTGTGTCGCGAAAAAAGAGTGCATAGGGCGCCAGCGGTTTAGGGGGAGCCTGTTGTTGTTGGGTTTGTTGCGGTAACAGCTGCTGCTGTTGTTGTTGTAGTGGTGTTGTTGACATTATGTTGCTAAAGGTGCTATTTGACTCATAGTGTTGCTCCATGTGCTCCTCTTCATCGTCATCCAGTGTTGAATGATCCAAACTGGTGAGTCGGCTGAGGCGACGTGACTGCAAAATGGAAGAAAAATAAATATAAAAAAAATTTATTGCTTATTCAATTCGATGAGTTTTTTGTTTAGGTAAAACGCTCACAAGCAACTTCTTCATCTTAGATGCGCCCTGTCAGTTGAAATGCAAAAGTAATTCACTAGCAAACTAAAGTAATAATCGCATCGTCAGCTATAACGTTAGACAATTGATACGTATGTTTGTTTGTACATGTGCTTTTGTGCATAATACACGTATTGCTGCTGGCTACGGAGTCGCATATGGCTCTAGGCAGAGCAGCAGTCAGTGGCAGCCGCAATTTGCTGATTGTATACGTAAATGCGAATGTGTGTTTGTTTGTGCTTGGTTGGTTGTAGTATGCGTGTTTGTTGATAAGCAAGCGTTTGCTTTTAGGTGATTGTTGTTGCTTTGTATCGATAACCTATATGCGCTTATTGATGCTATCATCAAGGGCTATACTCAAACTCACACATAGACACGCAGATGCAAATGACAGTGGTAGAGCTACGCTTGAGCGATTCCAGTACGCCTATTATAAAACGATTATCAACTGATATCCAGTTGACCTACCCCATTCATTATTTCATGCGTATGCATCCGTCTGTAGAAATATGTTCGATTCAGTTGAAGCTTGGTTATTTGACACTGAAGGGTGTATTTTAGAAGCTCTAGTTGGAATCTTTAATGGTTTTAATATTGAAGGATGGAACAGTAGACTTATAAGCGAGTTTGTTACATTTTACAAATTGGTCTGTCGCTCACTTGAAGAAGCTCCTTGCTGGAGGTTTTAGCTCATTTAAACTTACTGCATCTTGTTGTTGTTGCGTAGTCTGTTCCAGTGGAGTATCGTTCATTTCAAATACTTCGTCCCCAAAAGAGGGCGTGTGAAATTGATTCATTTCTGTGGAAATCTGTCTAGGCTTTGCTTTAGTTTCGAAAAAAAAAAAACAAAACTAATTTTTTGTTCTTTAGCGTGGACTTTTGTTTTGTTCAGCTGCTGTGTTTTAAAAGTGTTGAACAACTGCACCAGATTGTTTACCAGCACTTATTGTTTAGAAATGTGACCAGTTGCTAGAAGGTACAATATGTCCTAAAAATAGTAGAATAGTATTCTACATCACCATGTACGTGTTTTTCAGCACTTTTCAAACAAAACAATTAGTAGGCTTCATATTTAAAAAAATTATCCAATTTTACTTTTGGAATTAAACTGCTTATGTGGTTGTTAATCACGCCATGTTTGCTTTTACCGAATTCAAAATTGCATCAAAATTATTGTCGGCCCCTCAAATTAAATTTACCAGTTCAGATAATCAAAGTAATGGGAGCACTGGAAAAAGTAACGACCCCAAAAAATTTAAAACACGAGATCTTTCCAAGTCCAAGCCAAATAACATTCATTTTATCTGCGGTGCCAATGCATCTTATATGGAACATCTATTCTCTAAATGGATTAAAGATCAGAATTCAGTACATTGGGTAAGAAAGAAAACCTTGTAATTGTTAAAGCAATTGTTTAATATTTTCTCATAGTCTTGGCAACTATATTTTAGAGACCTAATTAAGAGCAGCGATAATGCCCATAAGCAACAAAAAACAACTTCCGAAAGTTATACCGCAGATGGTCAGTCGAGAGACGATTCGGAAAATTACGATATGAATTACGAGTCCGCTGGCGCTGGGATAGGTGGAAGACCCCCATTTCAAGAATCAGATTGTGTGCTAGGACATATAACCTTTAATCCAAAAAAAGAGGGAAAGTCGAAGATTGCCACAGATGAATATATGAGTGTCAATGAATTGATAGAAGATATTTCAAACAAACCGTCTAATAAAAAATATCGATCAAAGTTTGACAACAATACTGCCGAACATCTTAAAACCATGTTAAGAGTGAAAGCAGCCCTGGAAAAGAAACCGTGCTGTACAAAACGGGAGTATATAAAAAGAAAGCTAGAGCTTATAGCAAAGAAAAAAATGCAAAAGTCCTTAAAGCAATTAAAAAAGGACTCCAAAATTGTGGCTTTACATAAGCCAGTGGAAATGCCAAAAAAATAATTAAGCTCGGGAGCAAATAATGAAAATATTAAATACAAGGGTTGCCCGCGAATTCGTCTGCTCAGAATTATTATATTGAGTAGCTTATAGTAGCGTGGCGTAGAAAAAACTAACATGACATTAAAGTAATCATATAAATAATTTTTGGGTCGCATTTGGAAAATAGAACAGCCTGACAATATTGTGGGTATATAATAGCAGAGTAACAATATTGTCAACACAAGAAATACGGTAATTAAGTACTGCAGAGCATCATAGGCCTATATGTAGCTACTGCAGTATGCTTCTATAAACTATATTTAACGATGTTTTTCATTCAGAGCAGATTTTTTGCTTTGGGAACACGTGAGCTGAACATAAAGCTGAACATGATAAAAACATGGTGTGCCTAAATGGGTACCTGCTACCTTTAAGGTTTTACCGTACGATTTTAGAGCGTGATTGAAACTTAACTGCAGGCGTTTCAAATGGCAAGTTGTTGTATATGATACGGTTGCGCGGTATGAGAACATTATCTCCCTTGGCTTCTCCAGTTAAAATTGTGGCCTTCACAATGTGCCTTACTAGTTTATAGACAAATAAGGGTTTTCTAGTGTCAGTCTTAAGTCTTAAGTCTAAAGGTTTAAGAAATTGTAGCAAGCATCATAAAGCAAACAGCTCGCTGTCCATCAGGCAGTTCAGCTATTTTAATTTTTTTTTATTTTGCACAATTTAGACAATACCTTTATAAATTGTACCCTATGTGTTATATTATTGTAAAGTTCTATTAAAATCCATTTAGTATTTCTTACATGAAAGAGTAACAAAGGTCCATACTTACAAACTTTCGCCTTTATTTTTGTAGGTTTATATTAAAATCAGGAATTTTAAAATGTCAAAAGTTATACAGAACTCTTGCGAAGTAAAATAGAACTATGTTAACAATTTTTCTTAGGTCAATAAATCAAAATATTATAAAAACTTGAAATGCAAAATTGAACGTATTTTTAAAAATAACTAGAAAAGGGCTTGTTTATTTGGCGGTTTTAAATCATGAATCTAAGCGTTGGACGATTTGGTCATATCATATTGGCCAAGAGTTTGAATCATGAATTTAGGTGCTATAACTCAGCCTGTAAGGCATTGCGTGTTTTTTCGAGCGTATCAAAGTCCGGTTCTGATTTCGACAGCCTAGCAAATGGGAGCAATGCAAACTATATCGACAGATTGTACTCCAAGTGGTGGAAAAATCCCAGCTCAGTCGATGAGGTAATACCTTTTTCATATTCAATAACCTGCCCAAACTAAACTTAAGCAATTGCTTAGTCTTGGGATTCATACTTTAAAGGCAAGCCCCGCACAACTTCTTCTCTGCCTGCGCCCACAAAAAAGAGTATTCGACCCACGGAGGGGACACAAAAAAGCAGTTCATCTGCCGCTGGTCCTGCTACAGCTATTCCAACTGCGGACTGGAAATATATAGATGATCATTTAACGGTACAGGCCATAATCCGAGCTTACCAAACTCGAGGTCACCTGGCTGCTGATCTTGATCCACTGGGCATTGTGGGTCCGACGGGTCATTCTCTCTCTACGGATGACAAGAAGCTACAGGCGACTCAAGCTGTGCTGCGTCAGCATTATTCCTATGCCTTTAGTAAGTGTTGCATAATTGCCAAACCCTTATGTCTGACAAGCTTTTTTTTTGTAGATGATTTGAATGCCTTGTTCAAGCTGCCCAACTCTACGTTGATTGGAGGCGATGAGCAGTTCCTGCCGCTCAGGTAAGTATTTCTTGATCCTAAGCAGTTTTGGGTAAAAATTTCTTATCCATTTTAGAGAAATTCTGGAACGATTGGAGCGCATCTATTGTGGTCATATTGGTGTGGAATACATGATGATCACATCGTTCTTCAAGAGCAATTGGATACGTGAGCAATTTGAGAAACCAGGTGCTATAAGTTTCACACCTGATGAAAAGAAGCTGATACTGGAGCGACTATCACGCTCTGCAGGCTTCGAAAACTTTTTAGCCAAAAAGTATAGCTCGGAGAAACGTTTTGGGTTGGAGGGTTGTGATATAATGATACCAGTATTAAAGGAAATTATTGATCAATCAACTTTGTTAACTGTTGAGTCAGTTTACATTGGAATGGCTCATCGTGGTCGCCTAAATGTGCTAGCCAATGTGTGCCGGGTGCCAGTCAAGGATATTCTTTCACAGTTCAGTAGCATAAAAGCCAGAGACGGTGGTTCTGGTGATGTCAAATATCATTTGGGTATGTTCAGCAATCGCATAAACCGCCTAACCAACAAAAATATAAAGATCACCGTTGTGGCCAATCCGTCGCATTTGGAGTTTGTTAATCCGGTAGTGCTGGGTAAGGCGCGTGCCGATATGCATCTTCGTGGCGACCACCTTGGCAAGAAAGTGCTGCCCGTTATTTTGCATGGAGATGCCTCTTTCTGTGGCCAGGGCGTTGTCTATGAGTCCATCCATTTATCGGATTTGCCAGCCTATACCACGAAGGGCACAATCCATGTGGTAGTCAATAATCAGGTTGGCTTCACAACTGATCCACGCTTTAGCCGTTCCTCACGCTATTGCACAGATGTCGCACGTGTCCTAAACGCACCCATCTTTCATGTCAACGCTGACGATCCGGAGGCATGTGTCCATTGTGCCCGCGTTGCCTCCAAATGGCGGGCGAAATTTCACACTGATGTTGTAATTGATATTGTGGGCTATCGGCGCAATGGTCACAACGAGGGTGATGAGCCAATGTTTACCCAGCCACTGATGTACCAGCGTATTCGCAAGTTAAAGAACTGTACGCTCAAATATGCCGACAAGCTGGTCAAAGAGGGTATCATCAAAATGGAAGAGTACAAAGAAATGGTCAGCAAGTACGATAAGATCTGTAATGATGCCTTTGAAGAGTCCAAGAAGATCAAGACATTTAAGGTAAGTTATTGCTCAAAGCTTATGAAGCATATTTATAATTTTTTTTTTCTCAGAATTCGTCATGGGTGGATTCACCATGGCCAGCATACATTCAGGGTCGTGATCGTCTTAAAACGTGTCCTACTGGTGTTAATCTTAGAGTTATTCAGCACATTGGTAAAATATATTCATCACTGCCACCACCTGATCAAAAGTTTGATGTGCACAAGTAAGTTAAATATTTATTTGAAGAAAAGGCAGCTTTTCAATTTATTCAAATATTTTTTGTTTTGCAGAGGTATTGTGCGAGTTTTGGCAGTGCGCAAGAAGATGTTAGACGAGTGTATCGCAGATTGGTCATTGGGTGAGGCATTTGCCTTTGGTACGTTGCTCAAAGATGGCATACATGTGCGTCTGTCCGGCCAGGATGTGGAGCGTGGCACCTTTTCGCATCGCCACCATGTGCTGCATCATCAGTCAAAGGATGATACGCGCTACAACTCACTGCAGCATCTTTATCCCGATCAGGCGCAGTATGACGTTTGCAACAGTTCCTTGTCGGAGTGTGCAGTCATGGGCTTCGAGCTGGGCTTTTCAATGGCCAATCCATATACATTGGTCATTTGGGAGGCACAATTTGGTGACTTTGCCAATACAGCTCAGCCGATTATAGACACTTTTTTGGCCAGTGGCGAAACGAAATGGGTGCGTCAATCTGGTATGGTTCTCTTCCTGCCGCATGCCATGGAGGGCATGGGTCCAGAACACTCTTCTGCTCGCGTTGAACGCTTTTTGCAGCTCAGCGATGATGATCCCGATTGTTTCCCGGATTTAGACGATCCCGATTTTGCAGTCCGCCAGCTTAATGACATCAATTGGTTTGTGACGAATGTAACAACGCCAGCGAATGTCTTTCATGTTCTGCGACGCCAGGTGGCTCTTAATTTTCGTAAGCCCCTCATAAATTTCACACCCAAGTCTCTTCTACGACATCCCTTGGCAAAGAGTCCGTTTAGTGACTTTGATGAGTGCAGCTGCTTCTTGCGTGTTATTCCCGAAACGGGCAAAGCATCGGAGAATCCCGGAAGTGTAAAGAAGCTCTTGTTCTGCTCTGGAAAAGTCTACTACGATATGGTTAGGGAGCGTGAAGATCACGAACAGGTTGAAACGGTGGCCATTGCTCGTTTAGAGCAGGTGAGTTCCAAGCTATCATAAAATAACTTTAATTTGATGTTTGTATTACTTTTCCTGCAGCTGTGTCCCTTTCCTTATGATCTTATTGTCAAGGAGATTGAAAAGTATACAGAGGCGGAGCTTATTTGGTTGCAAGAGGAGCACAAAAATCAGGGAGCATGGTCGTATGTTCAGCCTCGTTTCAATACAACGCTTCGTAACATAAAAGATAAGTAAGTGACATTTCACTGGCTATTCAGCTTACATTTAATGTTTGTTGTTTATGTATCTAAAATATTTTTGCTTTACCTCATTGTCTTTTTATTGATAAAGACAAATGTTTCTCTAAATGCCAAGGTTTCTAATCAGACCTTGGGCTACTGCCACACACCTTTCTCCTACGATAATGATTCAGGTGCGATGCGACACGACAAGACGCGCCTTCGAATTGTCGTTCGATTTCGATTTGCGTGTTTTCGGTGACGATCACTTGCAATGATTCAAAATGGCGTCTACGTCGGGCATCAGGCATGACGCCATATCGGGCAGGCGTCCTCTTCGATGTCTTCGTTGACACCAAAAAGCAACTAGCTGATTCTTCAAACTAATCGATTTTCAAACGCCCCAATAAAACTGAAACGTGTGCCAAGCAACGTCCGTCGCCCCCAAACTTGTCAGCAAAGCTATTAAGACTATAAATCTACTCTGCATTTTGATTAACATTTTCGTTGTAGTTTCACCTTTTAAGAGAGCTCGAATATCGCGAAAAAAATGCTATCCCATATATTACGACGATGTCTAACCTTAGACATTTTTCAAAGGCAATGGCTTTCTAGATATTTTTAATCGAAACTCATGAGTATTCCATAGCAAACATATTTGCTTTGAATACAAGTTTAAAATTTGAATGACGCTGTACTATGATATTGCCCTTTCTGCACATTTACAGGGCATAAAAAACAAAAACGTTTGAAGGCTAATTTTCCCCCCTTGAGACTTACTGAAAATACGCGCATTTTGTAAAAATGCTAAGTATTTTACGTCAAATTGATGTGTGGTCTTTTTTAAACATTTTTTTAGAGAGCTCACTCGAAAGTTGTAACATGTATGCCATTTGACTTGACCTTCCTAAGTTCAGCCGCATCGTCTGATTTCTTGATATTTCACAGATTTTTGCTGAGTAAGCTAAACAAATGTGTTGAATGCTGTCAATTTGATTGCGATAAATTTCAGCACGTTTTACAATTTGAAGGCTCCAATAATTAATTTCAATTTGCTTTTTGCGTTGTTAGTAATTAGCCTGACCTCGCTTTCCCAGATATGCACTTTGAAACAAATTGCGAGACAGTCGATGTGAATGTGAATGTCCATGTCGCTGTCGCATGAAACTAGCGCAAGGAACTTGGCACTGTTTTTAGTCGGCGTTTGATACTAAAAAATCCGCCAGATACACCCCAACCATAGCCCTCATCATCCACATTGATCTTGTAGCTGGCCCGTTTCTATATTGAATCAAGCGATTTGCCGTTGCCATTTCTCTTTGTGTAGACATGTTCTGAATGCTGCTAGAAAAATCTACATAAAATTAAATGTAGCGACATACTTATACGATTCTATGAGTAGTTTTATGAGATGGTCCTGCTAATAGTTGCCAGTGGTTCGCTAGACTTGTGCGCTGATTTATGGAAATATTTGTTGGTAACAGAAGTGCTACAAAAGTTTGTTTCCCTAAACATCTCAAGACCTTGCAAAGAAAATTCCTACATATGTAGTCACTTGAAAAATTCCATCTAAACATTTATGTTCTTTTTGTTGAATAGATGATCATTTATTTAAAAAAATTTCCTACAATCAATCTTAACTTTTTAACTGAAAAGTGAAGACACTTAAACACAAATAATAATTTCTTTGAACATATACATAAACAAATTTATGCTTGCGTTCTTTTATTTAATATTTGTAATTATGTATATTATTTTTTGCGCAATAGGAATTACCCCTTAATCTTCAGATATAATTTCAATCGGCATGAAATTGCTTATGTCTCTTTTGCAATTTGTTAATGCATTTAATATGTATATCAAGAATATACTATATTGCAAGCAATGAAAATTTTGAATGAAAAACCCCGCACACAAAGACGCGCTGTTAAATCCCAGGAATGTAGCATATTTGCTAGACTACATACATATGTATATATATATCGTATACAATGAGTGTCAAATCCTCAACAAACAAATATGCATACATAGTACATACAGACATATGTGTTTATGGTACATATGTACTATAGATTCTATAGTATAGACTTTAATGTTGAAATTCCTTTGTTGTTCTGTGCTCTTGTACATGAGCCAAGGCAATAATAATTTTTTGAGGGATTTCTCTATGCAGAAAGCGCCAAACGCCTTGGCCATCAATTATGAGAAATGTTCGAGGCAAAAATGTTTAGCTTTTGTTTTTTCTTCTGTCGCGGTTTTTAATTTATTTTTGCTGTTATTGTTGTTGTTTCGGTTTTTGCATGCATTACGCCAAAGTTTTATTAATGACACGCATTTTTGTTGTTGTTTTAGCATATTGAGTTGATGGAGTGGGCAGAAAAGAGCACACGAAATGTGTCAAAGAAAATAGATAAGATATAGCCGAACTTGGCATAGATATATGGCCTGCGACTATAAATAAAACACGACCCTGTCGGGAGAAGAGGCGCCATATAATATCCGAAAACGGGGTGCAGGTCAGAGATCTGACGATGTTTTGTATAAAAGCTCTTGCTGTTTTTATTTTATTCATTCAATTTTCAATTTGATTGTATAAACGTACATATATGTACATACATATGTATACAGAAATCTATAAATATAAACATCGCGATCGAGATCGCCGCGTTTTGAATAACATACACACATATTTGAGATAAACAAATTCATAAAAATGTTTATGAGTAATTGAATTTAAAATTTTTGGCGTTATTATTGTTGTTGTTGATGATCGCAATGTGATGATGTAAAAAATTCGAACTGCGCATAGCTGAAATATTTTGGTTTTCTTTATTAAACATTTAATTTGTTTGGCAATTTCTTAAGATATAAACTAAACATATAAAACAAAAGGCAACGTTAAATTCTATAACAAATTCGTTCCTTGTTGAGCACTCGTTTCTTTTTTGTTTGTTGACTTTTCCAACGAGTTGAAATCTTTGGAATTATTTCACGTACATACAAAAGTAAGGACCTAAACACTAGGATATACTAAACTAAACATATACATAGTACACATCTATTTACAGGTTTATATATATAAACTAGCTATACAATTGACTTAATGTTCAAAACTTGAGATCCTCAAAAAATTTCATATCGAAATTTCTTAATTTTACTCAAAAGGAGAGGGCGACGACAATCACGCGTTTGGCACAAACTTACACACATATAAAGGATTGGATTAATATTTTATCCCATTCTAGACCATATTCCATATGCTGTAGCTGCGCGCCCGACGCTCCTCCTCTACCACCTGCTCGTACTCGATATCCAGGTACTCCTTGCCCACAAATTTCACCTTGCGTCCCGTGTACTTCTTTATATAACTGATGTGAGCCGCCACCTCTTTGCCCTCAATATCCAGTCTATACGATATACTGGTAATACGTTCCAATACTCGACCACGTTTCCAGCGCACTTGGGTCTTGCGATAACGTTCTGCGTAGAGAACTAATTCTCCAATTTTATATTCTCGCACGTGTAGGCAGGATTTTAGGGGTTTCGATGGTTCCGACACTGGTTCGGGCTGCACATCGTCCTCATCGTCTGTTACATATGAAATCGCTTTCTCAATAGTCTCAATTTCAGGCACCTTGGACTCCTCGGGCTCCTGCTGTATAAAGAATGTATCGCCGATTGAGAGTTTTCGCTTTTGTCTTTTTATTATGACTTTCTTTTTTATTTGTCGCTGTTTCTTAGGTTTTGGCTCTGGTTCTGGTTCTGGCTGCGGTTCAAGTTCCAGCTCGAGGTGCGTATCCGTTGTGTTCTCTTCGGACACTTCAGCATTTTCCTGTTGCAAGTTCTCAGCTGTTTCAGCATCTGCCTTATCTTTTGTTTCTGTTGGCTTTGAATGCTTTTTAGGTGGCGTTAACTTATTGATTCTATCGGCTTGATTGGCAATTTTATTCTTATCCTTAAGTATGGAGTTCAGCTTAGCGGCATCTGCCACCTTCTCCTTGCCCTTGTCTATAGAGGTCTTGCGCACAAGTTTCTTAAGATGCAGCGACTTCTTTTTGGCCACAATACAATCGGATTCATCATGTGGCTGCTCAACTGTTTCAATTTTAACGGGTTGCACAGGACCCGTGAGTACTTTCAGCTCCGGCATGTCAATTAGACTGTTATTTTCCTGTGCCTGTGCGTTGTCTTTTGTAGCTGAATGATCTTGTTGTTGTTGTGGCGATGACTTTTCGTGTGCGACTTCGCTCAATGTCGCTGCTATTTGTGTTGTCGTCGTTGTCGTCGTCGTCGCTGCGACGGGGGCGACTTCAATGTCAACGGCAGCAACCACCTGTTGTTGTTGTTCTTTTAGCTGTGGCGGATTAATTGCAGTCTGATTAATGGGTTTTTTGGACTGAGTTAATGATCTGCTTATTTCCGCTGCAACTGAGTCTGTGCTAATGTCCTGTGCGCTCTTTGGGACCACTATTGTTGCTGCTGGCACCACCAGCACTGTTTCACCCACCAGTTCAGCTAGTTTTAGGCTGGCGCGTCTGCTCGGCACGCTGGCTGCTGTTTGTTTGGCAATCACATCTTCGATTAGCAATTGTTTTGGCGCAATTGGCTCTGCTGTTGCTGTCGCTTCGATTAATGTTGTTGCCGCTGTTGTGGTTGCAGCCGCTGCTGCTGTTGGCGCAGCTGTCTGCTTCTCGCTTTTGGCAGTTCTTGCTGGTGTTGCTGTTACGCTTTTGGCAGTGGTCGAATTGTTGTTGACCTTTGCAGCTACAACTTGTTCATTTATCGTTGTCACCTCTTGTTGTTGTCGCTGTTGCAATTGTTGCCTCTCATTGCTGCCGGAAGCTGTTTCCGTCGCGCCACTCGTCGTTAATTTCAGCTTCTTCTTACGCTTGACAATCGCCTCTGAATCGGAGGGTCGCCTTTGTATCAGTGCATCGATCTGCACGGGCTCTGTCTGTATCTTCGATGGCTCCACAGCAGCAATCGATGCACGTCGTGTATTTTTTTTGACAATAATCTTCTTTTTGGTCACTGTGGCTGCTTTTGGCTCTGCTCCAGTGACTGGCTGTGTGGCTGACTCTTTGGGCAGTGCTGCTGTTTGTAGTGCTGCCTCTACTGCCTCCACTGGCTGACGTTGCTCAGTAATTGCTGTTGTTGCCGGCTGCTTGACTGCTGTTACAACTTCATTCTTAAGCAACTCCTTGGCTTCCTCTGTTGCTGTTGCTTGTTTTATTTCCTCCGTAGAAATCTCCTTGGGTACTGGTGATTCCTTTGCTTTGGGCTTTGATTTCAATTCGCTTTGTACCTTGGCTAGAAATTCAAGTTTAGCCTGCGCTTTGGGCTTTTCAATCGGTTTGAGTTTCACTACGCTAGGATCCTGCTCTTCCACTGCTTGCTTAACTGCCTCCTTAGGTTCTCCTTTCTTAGCTTCTGTTAGCTTGCCAATGTTTGGAGCTTCCAAAGGCTTTTCTACATGCTTAACAGGCTCATTTGATTTCACCGGCCTCTCATTGTTTTTGCGTGTTGGGGACACATCAGTGGTTTTCTTCAGATCACCAATGTCTTCGTTGTGAGAAGTAGATTCCTTGGCATTTTCCTGATCCTTATTTAGTTTGCTTTTTTTCATTAGCTCTTCAGCAACGTTGCTTGCTGAAGCAGCTTTAACTTTCGTTAGTTTACTCTGCTCTTCAATAGGCTTCGTTGGTGCTTCAACTGCGGTTGCGTCTTTAAGCTCGGTTTCTTTGGTCGGGACATCAGATTTCGACAGGTTGGCAGAATCATTTGCCTTTTCTTTCTCCTCTTCTTCCTCGTCAAAGCAGCTACGCCTGCGAACCTTCTTCACAAATCGAAATTGCACAGGCTGTTGTCCTGCCTCCGTTTCTGTCACTGCAACCGCTGGCGCCGACGTAGTCGTTGACACTGCTGCCTCAGACTCGCTCTCTGTGCTGTACTGTTTCAGCACTCCTTTGACTTCATTCAAGGCACCCGAAATGCGCTCCTTTAGCTTGTTGAGACGCGCAATAACATCCTCCGGTGTCTCCTCCACCGATTCCTGGGAGCGCATACGTCTCTGGCGGCGTAAAAGCGTCCGAGCCGGCAACAGAGACTCAACATCAATTGATACTGCATCGCGACTCAAAGAACTGCGCTTTAGTTCGCCTAAAAGAGGACGCGTGGATGTTGAGGACGCTGGTGAAGTCGTCACATCAGGTATTCGACTTGTGAGCGCTAAGACTGGAGCTCCTGTTCCTGTTGCAAGGGATGTTGATGTTGCTGCTGCTGCTGCTGCTGCTGCTGCTGCTGCTGCTGTGCTTGATAATCGACTTGACAGCGTTTCTGGCAAGCGTGTGCTGCTCTTAAGCACTTCGTATTTCATATCGATGCTGTTGCTGCTAGTGTTGTTGTTTCTGTTGTTGTTGTTGCTATCATCCAATTCAGCTGGCTGCTGTTCAATTTGCTCGGTATAAATATCAGCAACGACGGCTGTTGCTGTTTCACTATCGTCACTTACTTTCGTCACCGTCATGTCCGCACATTCGTCGACCACCACCTGCTCCTCCACCAACGGAACACTCCAAATATTACCCGTGCTTTTGGGCGTGGCAATTAATTGCACAAGATCACCCAATAGATCAATCAAATCGAGATCTACGACAAGAGCAACACTACTACTGGTGGCTTTGTCTAATAGCTCGCGAGCCACACACTTTAAGATTTTTATACTCGACGCAGCTGTCTCGTTTTCGGTTTGGGTTACGTACAATTTAAGATTTGGCTGTTGCTCTTGACCATCCACTTGCTCTGACGACGAACCGCGCGCGTCTGATGATTGTCGATTGAAGGCATTTGTTGTTCGCTCGGCTATTGTTTGAATTTCCTGCTCACTGGCTAAGCATATTGACTGCTGTTGCGGCTGCGGCGGCGGCGGTTGCTGTTGCTCTTTAGTCATATTTAGCTCATTATGAACAGTCGGTGTCGCCGTTGTCGTCTCTAATTTGCTTTGCTCGCATATTTCGCGTTTATTTTTGGCAGAACCCACGTCGTCGTTGCCTTCGTTGTCGTTGTCGTGTCGCCACCCAAAGGCGTCATTAAAATTTTCCGCCTGTTGATGCTCGATTTCCTTTTGCTCGCCAACAACGCCTTCAGCTGGTTCCACGTTCAAGTTTAATGTTTGCTCACGAAAATTGAGTTCATTATCAAACGCCATAGATTTATGTACATCAAGATCATCACCAACATTATGAGCATACACATTGACATCCATGTTCGAATCCATATCTATTTTGGTGCTCATATTCTGGCTCGTTTGCGTCACTGTTGCTGTTGTTGTTTGTGTCGTTGCTGGTGTGGGCAGCACATCCGTTGCCTCTTTGCTTTCAACATTTCCATGCTGATTCCCACAGGTTTGCGGCCGATTATCGCTAAACCTGACAAATTGTTTTTTAATTGTAGGAAATTGCTTCAGCGTCTCCCACCTCGATTCTGACATTGGTGGTGGGCTGATCGGCTGCTTGCTTATTGATTGAACAGAATTTATAAAATTCCTCTTAGGTAATTGGCAACTAAGAGGAAATCTGTGTGGCAGCGTCAGGTGAATCATTTGCTCGGGAAACCGCTGTGTTGCTGTAGGGGATAGCTTGTGTCTAGTGTTGCTTAGGGCATCTTTAAAATGTATCTGTTTAAGGGGAAATCTACGTAACTGATTTTCACACTTTGCGTCCAAAAGTGGAAACTTTCCTGGCAATACAACTTGTGCCTGTTGGTTCTTCTGTTGTTTGTGTTGTTGCTCAGATTTTGGTTGCTGATGTTGCTGTTGTTGTGGTGAGTAACACCAAAGCAATCTCTGTAAATGGCGCAACGGAAATCGCTGCACATTAATTGGCACTTCCGGCAGCGAAGAGAAACCGTTCGCATGTGGTGTTGACAACATGGCTGACTCACAATTATGTTTTTCAAATTATCAAATTATTATTATAAGCTGCTGTCGGCGTGACTTCTTCTTGACTTTGATGCCCTAATTTGTGGTCAAAATTTAATGACAATAAATAAAACGCCACCGCGATACTATTTTGATTGCTGGTGCTCTTTAGTTGACCTATTTTGCCTATGACTTTTTTGTTTAATTCAAACACGCGCACATTATTGTTGCTGCAGACAGCAGCACGTTGCAACCCGAACTGGCAAAACGAGGCATCTTTCAACAGCAAGAAAATAGCCCGACAAAATTTGCCTCGTGGTTGTTGTTACAACAAATGAATTTACAAATGCTTAATCAATGCAGATCACTCTGCAAACATATACATATGTATGTTTGCCAATTAATCTTGTAGGTTTCGTATTCAACCACGCATTCTGAATACGCTGCAAAGAATTGCATAGAGCTAATTTTAATTCAATTTGTCTCACGCATATTAAAGACTTATTGAATTTGTTTTCTTATTTCATGTACATACGTTTACATAACAATAAATCATAAGATACATTATGTCTGCAACTATAATATAAATCAGTCTATGTATGCACGCTTGATTATATATAAGAATGTATGTACATACTTGATAAATGTGTCAGCTTGCCAAATTGCTTTTTAGCAGGCCACAAAATAAGAAAAAACATAGGTAAAGAATAAAAATTAAAAGCAAAAAAACCAACTCGTGCCAAGCAGCGCCACAATCCTATTGTCTGTAGAAGACCTGTATACTAACTATGTATGTATATGCTATATGTACACAACATATACGATAAATAAGACAGTTTAGAATTGTATACATATGTAGCTACAACTATTTGTTAGGCACAATGCCTTGCCAACAACTGCCGGCTGCTGAACATAAATAACAGCGACCACAATTTTTATTAAATGCTTAATCCTCTCTAATAATGTTGAATTTTTTGAAATCCACAGGCGATTTGTTGCTTATCAAGGACGAGCACCAAATTCGGCCTCAGCCACTGGCAACAAATTACAGCACTATGAAGAGTACAAAGTCTTGGTGACTAGTATATTTGGTGAGCTAACTGAAGCCAATAAAGAGCGGCTAAAGTGTATCAAGGAAGAGATGCAACAGAAGTCCGTGAAGAAATCCGAAGCTAGCTTAGCCAAGGCCAAGGCAAAGAAGGCCGAAAAGGAAGCTGCTCCTAAGGCGGCATCACCGCCAGGCGCTCAAGCTAAGCCCAAGAAGTCAGATAAAGCGGCTGGGTCGCTACCTAGCAAGGCTAAACCCAAACTGACATTAAAAGCAAAACAAGTGGTTATTAAACCTAAGAAAGCCGCAGCTCCCACTGAAAAAAAGAGTAAAGATGCAAAAGCACCACCGAATCCAGTGAAAAATACTCCAGACGATCCTAGCAAAAAATAGTAAAATTAACAACAAAATTATTCAGTACAGTTTTACGCCTGTTGTTCATAAAAATCTGTTTTTGTATTCAAACTAATATAATAAAAATGCATCTTTCGTTAAATCTATTAACATACACACATGATTTAAATATACAGTATCAGCCAAATGATGAAATTATCAAGCGGTTCAGCACTGTTTCCAATAATTAGGATTCTGCTCCATTCGGCGCTGAAAGTTTATATACCAATTTTGCACCACAGAAAAAGGCACAAAGGTTTCACTAGTGGCGGGTGGAATATCAGGCACGTTTACACAAAAACTGGAGGCGTAATTGAAAAAGCTCTCTAACATACGCTGCCCAAATTGTTTGTTATCATTGGCGCTGGACTGCAAGAAAAGGGCGTGATGAGTGCCATATTCAATAGGTACACAAGCAAAAACATACCACTGCCGGCGTTTGTTGTACCACTGTGTGCTCGGCTTCTATGGAAATTCCTATTTGTGCTATGTGTGAGATTTCCTGGGCGCCAAAAACCATCCCGTTCCCCTGTGCGTCCAGTTCATGACCTTTCTTGAGCTGTGCAATTTTAAAGATTGCTGATGGTTTGTTGTTATTGATGTGACCAAGATATTGCCAGGTAGGTGCCGCATTTGCATCCGGCCAACTAAAGTAAATGGCAGCTGCAGTGCCTAGAGGAAGGGGAGTGATGCCAGTTAAGAAGACAACAACATAATTGACTCCCTCAATGTCAGGCACGTTGATCAGCAATTTGTTCTCATCTAACGCAACAAAGTCTGTTTGTGGCTATATTAATAAGGCGTTTCGTTGTATATATTATTAACATAAGTTATTCATTATTACTCACCAGTCTACCTGAACTTATTAACCCAAACATTTTGGCCGGTATTAGTCTTTTCTAGAACAAATTAAATTTGCCAATCTGCAGGAAGCGCCAACAGCACTCAGTTTTGAGGTATTTTAGCACGAAATGCTGGTCACACTAAAAACCAATAATTATCAAATCAGATGCGATATATGTATCGATATATCTAGCAGGCAATAGCAGCGAATTAGAATTTATTTATTTGTTTTTTTGCATATAAAGTATGGCCGGACTATTACACCTAAGAAAATTGTGCAGTAAAAAGAAGACACTAACCTATACTTTCCACATTACATGCCACAATCCACTTGGAAGAAGACAGCAATCGCGTGTGGTAAGTAACGCCAAGATTTCAAGGCCACTCTAAAGTGGATAACGTTGCCTAGATTAAGATTTCATAATTTTGGCGAATGACAATACATTTGCACAAAAAAGTGTGTGTATCATGCGAATAATTATCTTAAACAACAACAACAAAGAGGTCAGGCAACAGTAAACGTGTGTGTTGTTTTGGCCCTTTTTTGACATAGGGAAAGTAAGGGATAAGTTGAGTTGAGTTTGTTTTGAGTAGTATTTAAAATTTAACGCTGCTTTTTTCGTTGCAGCAAGCTAAAATCACCTTAAGACAATAAACGGGCGCCAAAACAGCACACACGTACGAATATGGGACGCACGCAGCGCCAGCGACTTCGTCGCACAATAACAACGAAAACAGCTGATACGAAGTCAGATACTTTACACGTGCTTTACAAACAACTTCATGCGTTAGGCTGGCGCAATGAAACTCAGCTGGCTGCGTTCAATTTCCCGCAAACTGGACGCGGTTTGTGCTCCAAAAAGCAATGTTTCAAAGCAGATGACGAGCTGCTACGAATGCCCACCAGCTGTTTAATAAGCATTACCACCCTGGAATCGGATGAGGAGTTTAAGGCTTTATTTAACAAGGAGTTGTTTGACAAGGATTCGCGTATTTCGTTTCAAGCGCTAGTTGCTTGCTATTTAATGCATCAACAGCACCTGCTTGAAATAACAAATAAATCGAAATGGGCTGGTTACTTGAAAAGCCTACCGCACAGCTACACGATGCCCTTTTTCTGTTCCATTTCGGAGTTGCAGTGCTTACCGGAGGCTTTGCTGGAACGCACAGTGGCACAAAATCGTCAGATACGTGATTGTTATCAGGTTTTAAAGTCTATTGTTGGCACACAGCATTGTCAGTGCTGTGATAATCGTTTCTGCGAGGAAATTTGGACACTGTCAGAATATCGTCGCGCCTACTTTGCTGTTAATAGTCGCAGTGTCTATTTAAACTCCCGTCAACTGCATTCAGCACCCAGTTATTTTCAGGATTTGCTCAGTGGCACAGCAAACCTAGCACTGGCTCCCTTTTTGGATCTATTTAACCACTCTGACAAAGTGCAAACCATAGCTGAGCTGCAGTTGTCGACTAAAAGCAAAAGCCAAGATTATGTGCTGACACTTAATTCCTTGTCAGCCCCTAAGTTAAAACCATATGAGCAACTTTTTATAAGCTATGGTGCCTTTCCCAATCTAAAGCTACTCACCGATTATGGCTTTTTCTTGGAGCACAATGCACATGATTACTTTGAGTTTTCGCTGCTGGACATTGAGAAACTGATCACACACAATAAGGAACTAGCTGCACAGAGTTATCATCGCAATATCTTCAAGTTTATCAGAGAGCACAATCTTATGGATCAAATGTTTGTGCATATTAATGACGGATGCTCGCACAATCTGCGCGTGGTGCTTCACCTGATCTTCAAGCAACAGGCGTACTTTCCCAATCTGCTCAGTCAAATTGCCTTTGGAGATGCTGCTCAGTTTGATGATGTGCAGCCGGAGTTATCCTATTTGCTGACACACAAAATTAACGAATATAAAATCTTCGTTGGGGCGCTGGAGAAGCTGCCACAGCTCACAGAAAGCGGAAAAAATGCACATGGTTACCTCTTCGAGTGCCTGCGCTATCTACGCGACTTTGAGACGATGCATTGCGCAGAAAATAATAATTAAGTTTAGGAATTCGAATAAAGTACTATTTTTTTTGTAAAAATTTAAAGGCTATATTAGTTTTAATATATCATTTGCTTTCAGCTTTATGCCACGCTTGCCAGCTCCGATGATAATTCTCACCAAAATGTGAAGACCAAAAGGATAACCCCGTTTACGCCCACACCGGGAAGCAAATTGCTGGGCGGCGTGTTTGCCAAGAAGGCGAAAGGTAGGTTTCTTGAGGAAGCGTGCCGTCTCGCTTATGCGATGTTACAATAATGCTTTTTGTTAAAACATTTATAGCATTTTGATTTTTGATTATGACTAACAAACTTTGATTTGGTTTTTTGTTTGTTATTTGAGCCAATTTGTACATGTTGCTCGAATGTTTGTTTGTTTGTCTGTTCGTTTGTTGTGTTGGCGCCTGTTTGGACAAAGCTGCATTATAGTTAATTCAATGCGGTTCCAGTGCTAAATCAACCACAACAACAACGACTGCCGACACAACAACAACAATCACGACAATGTCACGTTCATCTAGGCATCAGCGGCAATGAGGGTGGCTCAACGTTGGGTAAACTGGATGCTCCGGAGGTCACATCGAAGGATATGATGCGTGCCATGATGGCATACATTTGGCCCAAGGAAGATCCGCTGGTGAGAAAGCGGTAAGTATGACGGGATCTCAATAAGCTTAACTTTATTTTTATTTTATGTCTTCCATGAGTAGTGTGGCCATTTCGCTGGGACTCCTTGCTAGCTCCAAGCTGTTGACTGTCTGTGTGCCATTTTTATTCAAAGGCGCTGTGGATACACTGACGACACTAAACATGGATACAGCTCCGGATGTAGTTCTTTCCACAGCCACAGCACTGCTCTTAGGATGTAAGTTCTTAAATCTATTTAAATGTTTTCAATTTGATATGAAATAAATATATATTTATTTTTTGTAGATGGCATTGCCCGAGCTAGTGCTGCAGGTTTCAACGAGATGCGCAATGCGGTGTTTGCAAAGGTGGCTCACCATTCCATACGCAAGATCGCAACCAATGTTTTTTTGCATTTACACAATCTAGACTTGGCGTTCCATTTGAACAAACAGACGGGTGCCCTGTCCAAGACAATCGATCGTGGTTCGCGTGGCATTAACTTTGTGCTCACAGCCATGGTGTTCAATATTGTGCCAACGATATTTGAACTAGCACTAGTTTCCAGCGTGTTGGGCTTTAAGTATGGATTGGCCTTCGCGAGCGTCAGCATGGGCTGCGTGGGCGTATATGCTCTGTATACACTCAGTGTGACGCAGTGGAGAACACGCTTTAGGGTGTACATGAATCAGGCAGAGAACGAGGCAGGTAACAAAGCTGTCGACTCGCTGATCAACTACGAGACAGTTAAGTATTTTAATAACGAGAAATACGAAGCGGGCTGCTACAATGAGGTGCTGAAGAAGTACGAGGCGGCCAGTTTGAAGACCAGTTCCAGTCTGGCGGTGCTTAATTTTGGACAGAATGCGATCTTCAGTAGCGCTTTGAGTTTGATAATGGTTCTGGCTGCCAAGGAGATAACACAAGGCAACATGACCGTCGGAGATTTGGTCATGGTTAATGGATTGCTTTTCCAACTGTCCATACCACTGGGTTTCCTTGGCAGCGTGTATCGTGAGGTGCGTCAAGCTTTGCTAGACATGCAGGCCATGTTTACGCTCATGAATGTGGATAGTCGGATACAGACGGCGCCCAATGCGCAACCTCTTTTTGTGGACAACAGCAACTCGTCCATTGAGTTTAAGAATGTACATTTTGAGTATGAGCCTGGCAAGCCCATTTTCAGGGATCTGTCATTTAGCATACCTGCCGGCAAGAATGTAGCCATTGTTGGTGGTTCCGGATCTGGCAAATCATCAATGGTGCGTTTGCTTTATCGATTCTTTGAGCCGAATTCGGGTACTATTTTGATTGGCGGCCAGGATATCAACGGCGTTGAATTGGACAGCCTGCGCAAAAGCATAGCTGTTGTGCCACAGGATTCAGTGCTGTTCCACAACACCATCAAGCATAATATAAACTATGGCAACCTAAGCAAGTCGCAAGAGGATGTAGAAAATGCGGCACGCATGGCTGATCTCCATGAATCGATCATGAGTTGGCCTAATCAATACAAAACCCAGGTTGGCGAACGTGGCCTTAAGCTGTCCGGAGGTGAAAAGCAGCGAGTGGCAATTGCGCGTGCAATCCTTAAGAACACACCCATTCTTGTCTTTGACGAGGCTACCAGCAGTCTGGATTCCATAACAGAGCATGTAAGTTGCATATAAACACTCGATTTATTTCAAAACTCAATCAATGATCTTTATAGAACATTTTGCAAGCTCTATCGCGTGCAACAACGGGTAGAACTAGTATTTGCATTGCCCACCGATTGTCCACAGTCAAGGATGCCGATGAGATTCTGGTGTTAGAGAATGGACGCCTTGGAGAGCGTGGCACACATATGGAGCTGCTACAACAAAACGGTCTCTATGCCCGTTTGTGGGAGACACAGACCCAGCAATTTGATCCGAGTCGTCAGCGTGCAGAGGCAACTGCCATGTAGTCAAGTGTTTGGCGTCGTTGGTTATGTGTTCTGTTAGTTTGACGAAGCCAACAAAATTATTAGTTGGGGCTCCTACGTGGAGATTTGTTATTATTTGGGCTGAAAATATTATTGTGTCCGGTTTGTAAATATAGTTGTTTTTTTAATGTATAGCATAACATATCAATCATTTCATTTCTTTGGATAGCGTTAAAAATTCTACAATTAATACAAGATACATCAGAAATTTGTGAATTAATATGTGTAAATCATCGTTTATAGGTACATATAACATTAAACATTTATTATCAGTTTTATCACCGACACAATACATATGTGACACTAAGGGACTTAGACAAGATAATATAATATTGGTTAGCAGGTGAATTATGCTCTCAACTGCTTCATTCTTAATCTCTCTCTCGTATGGAAATAGGTATTGGTACATCGTAAACCAAATAAAGTATACAATTAGCCAGGTGCTTTAGGAACTGCTGGTAATTTTTAATGCGCTGTTTAAACTCCTTCCACAATGGCAACAAAGCCCGTTTTTCTATCGGCTGAGCAGCACCATCGACCACAATACCCTCCTCCAACATAGTTCTATTGACATAAGTGTACAAATATGAGGCAGGCCTCTGACCAATGGTAGTCACATAGTGTGTAACATTGCTCTCCAAACTAATGCTCTTGCCGGCTGTCAGGAAATAGGACTCATCATCGTTCTCACTCTTGTAGCGCACGTTACCCTCGAGTATTGTCAGGGAGCAGTTAAACAGCGCCGGTGCAATAAAGTTACTTAACGTCAGCCCAGGAAAGTCAGCCACAAATATAACGTCCGAGTAGTTATTCCATGCAAGCACCTCATCGGCAATAGTTTTGAGTTTCGGACGCATATGATTGAGTTCAGTTAGCAGTGGCAGCGACCAAGGAGTTTGTTTGAAGGGCGACCAAGGAGCTTTTAGTAGATCCACGCGCGGGTCAAAGGTACGCTGCTGAAAGCGTCCGTTCATGGCACACCAAATGTCAAAGTAGATGGAAACGTTGCTACTCTTAAGAGGACTGCTTTTCGGATGCCGGTTCATATCATCACGTATGTTTCTCTCTATGCACTTGGCATACTGCACGGCCATGTCGGCATACTTAGTCCAGCGATCGTACTCGGTAAAAGCATAAGGATTCAAATGGTGCTCCTGCTGATTGTCATTGTCTACTATCCTAATAGAGGTCAGAACTGTATCATAGGAGTGCACCATCATGTCCCACGAGTAGCCATACAGTCCATTTGTCCAATTATTATAGCCCTTTGTGATAAAATGCGAATAGGGTAGAAAGAGTTGAAGTATGCAATAGAATATAATGATGAAGCTGCGCAATTGAGCTTTGAAACCAGGTTGTTGAATGACTTCTTCTTTATTCTCTTCGACATGAGATCTTTTGAACAGGCGACCTATGCGTCTTGGCCAGTCAAAGCTGTAGAAGAGCGGCAACTCCGCCAAGCAGACCCAAGGGAACATGCCTAGAAAAAGGTTTTCACATAGAGAAGATGTTGCATAGAGAATATTTATTATCTTACCTATAACAAACAATCGAGAGTTCATCAAATGAAAACTAATCATGAATGGTGTAACCATCAGACGCGTCTTTTCACACGTCATAAAAAATGCAATGGTAAGATCAAAAATGGCAGTAAACCAATGAACAATCAGCAAATCGATGAGGTCCTCGTCCAGCAACTGTCGAAAAGGCGTAAATATCCAATGTTGACTTAAACTAGACATGGCATAGCCAGAGAGCCACTCCGGCGAGAACTTCTTCAGTCCAGCGTACATGTACAGTACAAAGAACTGAAACTTGATAAGAAAGTAATTCCAATATGGCACTGGCTGCCTCATCTGCGGATTCAACCAACTGTCCAGGGAGCTGCAAGTGAAAGATTAAAAAACATTGCTTCACTGAAATTGTTTCATTTGACCAACCAGTAGTTCTGCGCCTGGGTGAAGAGTAACAGCGTGCCAACCAGTCCAAATAGATAGCTGTGATTATTCCACGCCGGCTTGTCCAATAGAAAAATGTACCAATAACCCGCCACAAAGATTAGGCAACTGCAGCGAAAGCGATAGCCAAGCATAATGCCTAAGGCACCAAGCCACATGCACAGATACAAGCAACCCATCAGTGGATATTCCATGGCATTCATTTTATTGAATAGCGGAAAGTGACAATGTTGCGGTTCACCAAAGCGCACATCCAGCTGACCGCCACCACGTTCCTCGGCTATATCGATCAGCATGGCGGCGCCGTAGAGCATCCGAAAGACGCCCAAGGCAGCACCATCAACCGGTCGCTCCAACCAGCGTGTAAATCTGTTTAAAGTATAAAAGTTATCCAGCTTATGGCCAAAGCAAACTTTAAAAAACTGAGCAGTTGCTGTTGGCCGAGCAGAAGCAGTCGTTTCCATTGTGGGCATAACCGGAACATCATCTTTTGTTGCTGGCGATTTGTTTTCTGTATCAGCATCTGATGCTGTTGGCTTTGTGGGCTGCTTACGTTTCGAGTTGGTCATATTGCTTAAAGTAGAAGTAATTATTATGATTTATTTTAATAGGGTTAAAAAAATTTGACCACCCTTAAACCAATCTTCAATAATATAGTCGCTTATCATATTGATTTTGTGATTTTTTTTTTCTGTAGAATTTATTGAAAAAGTTGACATAAATACATGCATGCATATTGTTGTATACTAAATATATAATATATATTGTTTTTGTAATATTAAATTATTTGATTTTGTCATTTTTGACGCAACCTTGCGAAAATAGAAATCTACGCTTGCTGTCTTTTATTATGCTTAAGAAGCACACCTCAAACGAGCCCACCCAACCCAAATTATAATTTTCAAAACTTTTCATTTGAGGCTGCGATCACTAAAAGTTCTCCTGCTCATCATATTGCTGTGTGTGTTCCTGTGTTTCAAGCGAAACTGGGTTCGCTTTAAAAAATACATCAATTACGAAATATATATCTGTATATATGCATTTATTTTATTTTTTACTTCATCTCTATACTTTTGAGTTGAGTTTATTGCAACAAATAAGCCCAGCTACGCTTTATGAATTTTCAAACCTTAGCTTTTGTTTGTTAAATTGTGTTAAATAGGTTTCTAAATATTTTTCATTTCGTGTATTTGATTGTTTTTGTAATATTTTAATATATTTATATATATATCGAATACAGAATATAATTTTGTTTTGAATAGATTTTACAAGTTGTCAATATCCATTTCAATGGGTTCGCAAAATTTCTAGAAATTTTTGAGAACAAGCTTTGAAAATGCCTCAAACTACGCATACGAATACAATATAGCTGAATATACTTCTTAGTTTTTTTTTTTAAAGCTAATGCTTTGGATTAAAAGTTAATCGGTTACAAATTTTTGAAAAGAACTCAAACTAAAAACAAACTTTAGTCATTAATTGAATGAAAATCATAAACAAACAAATGATTATTTAGTGCATTGCTTAAAAAGTTTAAATATGTAAGTATATTTTAACTTATTTTTTTGTTTTTTGGTTTAAATATTTTCTGACTGTGTGATTTAATAGTTTTCTTTTGTTTTGTTTAATTTAAATACGACAGCTATTCATAAATGACTAATATTTTAGTTTGTTTCACATTTTAAGTATATTTTGTTATATTTTTGCCTTTGAAATTATTATTACTTTAATTCTTAGTTTTTGATACTTTTACGCAACGCTAAAACATTTTAAAATGCATTTTCAAAGTTGATTCGATAAGTATTTATTATTTAGCTGCAATTCTTGCTTTTAATAATGAGTAAGCTTTGAAAGTTTTAGACAAAGTTGTCGAGTTGTCAAAGTCAAAAAATTTGCATACAGTTGGTGAGCCAACCCGCCCGCCGCCAACGTCTCCCCTAACCCACCCGCTGTCGAAAAGCGGCAAAAAACATTATCGAATGAACAAACTAAGTGTGGTTGTTGTTGTTTTTGTTTTTCTTGTCCTCTAGTCTTAGTTGCTTTTGTCGCTGTCCGACCGGCAAGCAACCCTCATCCCCATTCTCTCACTCTCTCATTTACGATTCTCGCTCTCAGTGCAACGCACCCCCGTCTTTAGCGACAATGCGCAGGCGCGGTCTCTCACTCGCTCGCTCGTTCTATATGCGATTCTGATTCAGCTGGGAACGTGGTGTAAAGGGGCTAACCATAACACCACTTGGCCAAATCGCTTCGTTGAACAGTTCATTGAATCGATAGTCCGGAATGGATATTTTAAATTTGCAATACGATAACTGCGACAAGTTGGCATCGTTCTTCACCAGCTTGGTGCATTTGACCAGATTCTTGTTGATCTTTAGTTCCTCGGCAAGATGCTCGATAATGTCATCCTCGCTGGTGTTCGTTGCAAATTTTCCCACCTGCACCCAGCGGCCGTAGTCGCATACGACGTGCAATCGATCCGAATTGCAATTATTGCCGACAACGATGAGATTGTTCTGTTGCGGGTGCTTTTTCCCATCAAGATTGTTGGCGATGGGCTGATTGCCAAATTGGAAGTACTGCTGGTACATCCGTCCCTGAATTTGATTAACTCCATTGCACACCTTATTCACCTTCTCCTCGATGGTTTGCAACTTGGAGCAGAGTGCTTTCGGTGTCTGATTGCGGCATTCATCACAGTTAAAAGATATCATTGGATTCTTCTGTATCATATCGTACATGGCATCGTCAATGTTACAGCATGTCCGGTGGAACTTCTTAAGGCATTCATCCGAATTGCATATGATGAGTGCTTCCTTCGTGTTGATTGATTTTTTGCATTTTGTGCAATTTTCGGCCATCTTGCTTTGTGCTTTTTGGGCCTCTGCACTTTCAACGTTTAATTCCTCTATTGTCGCGGTTTGGGTAGAACAGAGAAAAACACACACACGCACACACACGCGTTACACACACACACACACTTAGTTGCGAATGTTACAAAGCGGCTCTGTATGTTGGCTATAATAGATGGCCTCCTATCGCCGCTATTGTTGACTGGTAAAGGGTGTGAGTGTGTAGGAAGTTTACTAAAATTTGTTGGAGAAAGATAGAAACGCGAATGCGAACCGTACGCTACAAAGTTTGCTGTTCAACTGAATTGCTGTCAGCGAACCCTTAGAAAGCTGCCATCTGGCAACGCTCCCATTGCCACTTAAGGGTGTTTTCCCGGTGCTTTCTGAAAACATTATATATGGTGTTCACTCTCTTTTGGCTTGTCGAGAACATGTGGGTGAATTTTTGTTGTTGTTTTTATTTCTTTTGCATTTTAAGGCACATTGCACTTGCAAGTTGCAGTGTTGTAAAGGCACTTTTGTTTATTATTCAGCATGGAAATTAAGAAGCTCAGATCTTATTGCATGTTAAAAAATTAACTGTTGCATTTAAATGGAGCATAGTTATTTAAATAAATTATTAAATAAATAATATTAAGCTATAATTATTTTACTTTTTTTTTTAATGTACTTTTAGGTAATTTGAAGTAAACTTTTCAATTTCTATATTATGTTTTGATATATTTGAACTTTTATTGCTACAACAAGCTACCCAAAATTTAGCACCCATTGAAGTGGGTGCTGTTTTCGTAAGTAAAATAAAATTAAATGTGCATCTTACCTGTTTCAGGTGGTATAATTCTCCACGATGTCCCCAAAGTACACACTGCTAATTTATTAATACATAAAAAATAAAAGCACCTGCTAAGCAAAGTGCTGTAGGATTTTCCAATGATTCTTTTGCTAAATTTTCGCAACAGTTTGCGGTTTAGGAGTTTCAGTCTACCCGGAGCTGAACAAGAGCCGCTGGGTATAACAAGGCCACACGCGGGCAACGCGGACCAACAACTGAAGCTCTATGCTCACTGTTCAGTCTTATTTATACGAAGATGAGCGGTTCTCGCTGCTGCAGGATGATGGGTGGGTTACTCTTGGTGAGATAGAAAGGGATTGGCGGCGAAGTGTCGACACGGGTGGGTGGGGTGTTGTTTGCGCATGTCCTTGGCAATACAAGTGCAATGAGGGGGCCCGCGAGAGTTAATAATAACAAGCTAACTGTATATATATTTATGTATCTTGAACTCCTTGTAAACAAGCAGGAAAAATGCAAATATACCGTTAGCCGGTGTAGTTGGCAGGCTGCGCCAGTGACTCTGCAGCTGTTTTTGTTTGCCTTGGCTCTCGGACAACTCAGATTCCTTAGACTCCTTGTGTAATTGGGTTTCATTATAATCAGAGGGCGATCATATCCTTTTTTTCCTTGTTAGCGTGCTCCAGTTAGGTGTCAATAGATTTTAATCAGGTGTGGCAAGCATAGTAAACAGGCGCCGCATCGCCGAAACACCCACACTTGCACCGGCACCTACGTGCAACTGATTTAAATATCAGCGCCTCAGTCTCTCCATTTGTATTCAGCTTTATTTTTATGACTGTCCCAGCTCCTTACTGCTTTCTACGTCGGTCTTCTCAATTGTTATTTATGTATGCAATACACAGCACCCACGTGAGCCCGATTCCAGCTTAAAACACCTCTTCCTGCTGCTACTGCTGCTGTCTGCTTGCTGAATATTATTGGCCCAGTTGCTGCTGCTGGTGCTAAGTGCGTAGTTTGTCTGGCACAATAAGTTTGGTAAGAGTTTAGCTTCTAGGCGAGTTAAATAAAAGCTTTTGCCATGAATGAATGTGTATGTTGTTTTGGCTATATTTAGATCCATTGCCTGTCAAATCATTGTCGTTTAAAGAGTATTTACGATAGCAACATAGAAATGCTTTTAAGCATTCTTGAGCTAAATCAAATGGTGCGCATATTTAATAATTTATAGCAAAATTAAGTAAAATAAGTCAAACAATTAATTTTAGAATTTCATGGCTAAGCTTCGGTAACGTATGGTAATCGCATCAGATTTGCCCAAACACGAGCAGAACAAATTCATTAAACCTGATTGCTCTTTAGTTTACTTATTCAAGTTCACATGCACATTTAAACTTCTTACACATATCTTGTAAGGAAAAAAGCGATTCATTATTGACTTTAGTAAAGCAAGAAAACCATTAAATTCGTACATATACATTTTCCTTCTATAAAAATGCAGATTTATTTAACGTTCGAACTGATCAACTGCTTATTGCTGAACACTGTAAAAAAGTAACTTTTAACTATTATCGTAGTGTATCTGTTGCATTACGCACGTATCTACTTGCATACATTTTGCGAATTCTTCAACTACTTCAATTGCGCAAATTTGCCTGACTCGCAACTAGCAGCGAGGCACACGGGGCGTATGTGTAATACCTGCTTTATGCTCCGATTGACTGTCACCAAAAACTGAAACGAAAACGAAAACAATGCACACTCGTTTAGTCCAACGTCTCATTTAGAAAATCGCGATCGCGATCGCAGCAATTTCAAGTTCAAATTGTTTAATAGTCAACATCACTCATACGCAGCAGCATTCGGTTGACCTGACCTTCCGACAATTACGCGAATATGTTGCACGCCGCCAATTACGGATAGTCGCAAGCTTTAGCTTCTTTTTGATTTTGGGCAATCGAAATGCGCGTGCCACATTCAAAAGTGTTAACAAATTTATTTGCTGGCGTGTGTGCATCATCTGGCCTGCCATGCCTTTAATTGTAGAACTGGGGCAAGCAGCATCTCATCCCTAAACAGGGTGTTTTTTAGCCACACTGACATTGACACTGTTACGCTTACGTTTCATGATCAAGACATGATCGCTCCCCCTCAACGCGTATAAATATGCGGCACATGCCTCGCTATTTGTCACACAACTAGACGAGTTCGGCCGGTGAGCGTTTCCATCAGACGACAAACGACGACAGACGCCTGCTAAAAAGAGGAGGATCTACAGCTATTGTTATGATGATGTGCCGGGTGGTGCTACTGCTGTTGGCACTTGTTGGTGCCAGCTATGCGGCGACACATGTCAACATTTCGATTGCTCAAAAGCCGGCTACAAGTCCTGCGGATATTAGCTACGTTGATGGACATGCGTCTACAGAGCTGAAATCTGCTGCTTACCGTGATGAGGAGGAGCCACGATTTGCTCGCCTGCAGGAGCGACCACAGCAGTCGATGCAAATGCAACAGCAGCAACAAATGCCACAACAGCAGATGCAACAGCAACAACAACAGTCATCGCAATCGGCACAGCAGCAACAATCGCAGCAGCCACAACAACAACAGCAGCAGCAACCATTGACTCCGCGTCAGGGATTGGGCTTGCAGCCTGCACAGATGACTTCGCACAACAATCAAAACCACAACCATGGTCGTCAGGCTCGTCGTCGTATGCAAAGCCGCCGTCCCTCGTTGCTGCAACAGCCGCCACATAGCGGACAGTTTCGTCAACGCAACCAACAGTTGCGTCAGAATCAGGAATTCGAGCGTTATATTCAGTCCTATCATAGTAATGGACCCTCCGTGGAGACGGTAAGTTAGCTAGATAGCAAACATCATCTGCTCTCCATGATAATCTCTACTCCTTACTTGTAGGTCTTTGAATCTTCCAGTCCATCACCACAGCGTTACACTCAGTCTAGCATTAGCAGCAGCGGAATGAACAGTGATAGCTCCAGTTCCCTGTCTGACGATGATGTTGTGTCCATTGGAGGCGGCAAATCCCAGCAGTTGCGCATGTTTGAACGTCAAGTAGCCGCTCCAATTTCAGCTCAGAGCCAAAGTGCCAATGTAGTTGAGCAGGAACAGGATGTCAAACCGATTTATGAACCACAGCAGCCAGCGCCAGTTAAAGTAGCTGCCATTGCACCTGCTGTAAGCAGCAGCTCCGTCTCGTCCTCTAGTTCCAGCTCAAACAGTGCTTCTGCGGGTTCCTCGTTGCCCAACGATGTCAAGCTGGGTGGCAGTGGAAGCTTTGAGTCCTCCTATGAGCCAGCCTACGATGCTGGCGACAGCTATAACCACCCGGGCTACAATCAGGGCACCTACAGCGGCTATGAAGAAGTGCATGATGGTACCGACTACCAGGATCAGTATCCACCTGCAGTGGACGAGAGTTCGGGCTATGATGACTATGCGGATCAATCCGGTGGCTATTTGCCTCCACAGCATGGTTATGGTCAACAAGCACCTCACCGCCAGCTCGTCACGAAAACCATCCAGATTGTCCAACCAGCGCTGAAGGCAAAGAAGTACGAAGTGCGTCATCCGGCTATCCAGAAGGAGTTCTACGACATTGAGGAACGTGTTGTTATCAAGCCAGCGGGAACTTTGGTTGTTGAACTGGATCATCCTGTTGCCAAGATACCCAAGGGTGAGACACTGTTGCCTTTGGGACATCCACATCCCGCTGTCGCTTCTGCCTACCACAACAGCAACAATAATAACAACAACAATGGACAAAGTCCAAGTTATAGCAACAATGGCAATGAGTATAGACACAACTATGATGGACCTTCTAAAGAGCAAGCCCAGGTGACCACAATTGGTTCCAGTGTGACAACGATGCCCGCCTATGACCACGCACCCAAGGATGAGTTTGTGGAGGCGCATTTGCAACAGCAGCATCCTCAAGGAAGCGATGCCACCGATGGCATTCGTCAGTCTGCACCTGGCTCCAGTTCTAGCTCCAGTTCAAGCTCTAGCTCTAGCTCCATTCCCAGCTCAAGTGTCGTTGCCACTGATTCCAATGGCAATCAGTTCCAGATCAACAAAAAGCATCTTACCCCCAAGATGCTTACACGCCTGGAGCCCGAGCAGCAGCAAGATTATGACTATGGACGCAGTGAGGCAAGTTATCCCAGCCAGCGTGGCTATCAACGCACCAGCAGCTTCAATCGCCAGCCTGTCTATCAGAATCCCAGCAATGATGATTACTTTAGTAGCGAGTACCTGCCCAATGCCAATGCAGGCAATGTGGATGCAAAGCCAGCGCGTCTGGAGGATGCACCCGCTCCACGACCACAAGTCATCAAGCATGAGCACAAGATTCATTTGCCGCCTTCGCAGCATAACATTTATTTAGGACGCAGTCGTCAGCCGCCGCCAAAGGAACGTCGCATTCAGGAGGAGCAGCCCGCTCATGTCGCCGAACTGAAACCCTATCTGCGAAATCATGCTGGTCCGACAGTGGTTTATGCTAAGTCAGCAGTGCGACCCGCGGCCACACAACGGGGCTACTACCATCAGGCTGCAGTGTCCCGGCAGCGTAGTCCTCTCGCTGAGGATCTGGAATATAGTGCACCATATTCTCGCATGCGTTACGATCCGGATGCAGAGTCCGGGCGACTAGTGGATGCACCCAAAGAGGAGAAGATGGAGTCGGCAAAGGCACAAATTCACTTGCAAATACCACATCAGGATGATAAGGATCAATCCATTGTAGCCACCGCCACAATAAGTCCAATGAAGCCCGATTGCGATAAGAAGGACATGAATCATCACCAGCACCACCATCACCAGGAGGACCTGGCAGATCAAAAATCAGCACGCTACCGACAGCCCCAGCAGCAGGAACAATTCCAGCGCCTGGTTGAGGCACCAGCTGCTGCCGCTGTACCCAGCACACAAGCGACGCCCAGTTCAGCTCAGCCCCAACTGGATGTCGATGTGTCCCTCAATGGTGGAGCCGGACACCTGAATCGTCATCTGCAGCCCAATGAGCGCGTAATTTCTGCCACTGCTGCACCCACTGATGCAAATGCCACAAGCGAGACTTTCCACAAGCGTCGCATTGTGGTCAATCATCCGTTCCAGACAGTGCGCGAGGTTGTCGAACATGAGCCCATTACAAACTACCATCAGATCCAGGTGAATGAGCCAGCCTCACCATCGCATTACCATCAGGCCGCCTATTATCAGCAGCCGGCTACGACACATGGTGATCTAGTGCATTTCCAATCCACATCCACACATGGCAATCTCTATGCTCGTTATGGTTGAAGACCTGAAGCTCATCGAAAGAAGTTGTAGACCTGAATTCGATAAACTCGATTGTTGTTTTGTTTGTAATTAAGATATACGAGAACCCCCCAAATCGGTGGAAGGGACCTTTCCATTATTGACCTTACATATGTACATATGTTGTCCATAGATTCCTAGGCTTAAGCGCAGTTCTTCTTGCCATGAATAAAATGCATACAAAATGCCTCGAAAATAAGAAAGCTTAAATTTACTTCGACATTGGCGCCATCTATGGTTCATTTTTTTGTAACAAAAAAAATTTCGCTATTAAACATAAAACACTCTCACTTCTCACATATAATATAATAATTTTTATTGGTTTTGTTTTTGTTTTGTTTCACGAATATTATATTTACGCATAATCATACAACGAACAAACTTACATTTACACATATATATTTATAATGAAATTTAAAACATTGACTGTTTCATATAATAATTGTTTATACTTTTCTTAGCCCTTTAAGACACATTTTAATATTTATATACTGTTGCTCATATGTATTAATTGTGTTTTAATTCAGCATATTTCTTTTGTTTCGAATTTTGTTTTGGGTTAAGATTTAAATATTTATGAAATATATATGTATATAAAAAATACAAACACAATTGGCACCGCCATAACGGTTGAATTATGCAATGCCATTGTCCAAAAAATTTGTTGTTTAAATTAAGCTGAAACCGTTGTTGAACTTGAGTTTCCTTCACTGTGGTGGCGTTTGACTCGAGCGACGCTTATCCTTCTCCTTTTCCTTGTCGCCGCCCTTGCGTCCAAATATCCGGAACATGCCACTGCGACGCTCCTCTTTGCTTTTGCTGCCTTTCACACCCGATACGGAAGAAATCGACTGTGCTTCACTCTCACTGGAACTCTCTGCCGATGCTCGCGTAAAGCTTATCGAGTCTGGCTGTAGCGAAACAGGACGATTGCCTTCGAAGCGACTATTGCCCCAACCTGTGAATGCAAAAAACACGGAGAGTTAGTAAGTGAGAGAAATATTTTTAAGTAGCGTTTGATGGTAAAGCGCATGCAGCGTTACATAAAAGAAAGCGTAAAATGGTTAACATAAACAAAAGTAAGAGTAAATGTGATTGTTCGTGCAAAAGAGTTGTTTTCTTAGCTTAGAATTGACAAAAAGAGAAAAAGAGAGAATTTTAAGTGGAATACTTTGCAAACTTGTGCGCAGATAGGATCGACGCGATATTTTCACCGATTTCAACGTTGAGCCTTCAAAGATTATGCATGCCAAACAAGTAGAAAAAAAAGAGAAAGAGACAGACATTTAAATACCATTAACCAAATTGCAAATCTAAAAGAATTTCCAACTCTACCAGTAAACTCAAAGATTAACAACCAAACGCAAGCCTTAACTATTTTATGTTTAAATTTTGTTTTGTTTGTTTTTTTTTTTTGAGATGTGTGCTAACCACCGTTTCCATCGTTATTGTTATTTATATGAAGACCCATGTAGCTTGGATTACTGATGGCATTGTTATGATCGACGGAGCCGGATGATGATTTTGTTGATGATGTTGGTGAGCTGGTTAAATGCCAAACCGTGCGACTGCTTGTCGCATGTTGTTGTTGTGTCGTTGTTGTTGTTGTCGATGATGATATTGTTGTTGTTGTGCTGCTCTTTTGTATGATATTACCATTGCCATTGCTGCTAGCTCCACTGCTCGAATAGTTAACAGTACGTTTTGCTGTTGTTGCTGTATTGCTGCTGCTGCTACTGTTGCCGGAACTGTGGCCATTGTTGTTGTTGCTCGAATGGCTGGTGTTGCTGCTGTGACTATAGCTATTACCTGGCGCATTTGCCTCCATCTCTATGAACTTGCGCGTCGTATCAATGCGTCCAGTATTAAGAGAGGGCACACGTTGTGGCGAAGTCATGTGCTGCTGTTGCTGCCGGGCCACAATGTTGCTGTTGTAGTAGTCGGGCTGCTGTTGCTGCTGTTGATTTGCGGCCGCATTGAACGCATTGATGCGTTGCTGTACCTGCGCCGCATGCGGTGATTGATGGCTATGCTGATGTGAATGTTTTTGCTGTTGTGGATGCTGTTGCTGGTGTGTCTGTTTTTGATGATGACTATTGGCGCTACCCAAAGGCGGCATCGTTGTTGGCAATGGCGGCGGATTATCTAATATACGAAGTCGAGTTTTGAAGGGGTACACGTTTTTACAAATGGATGATAAAAAGGTATGTGTGTGTGTGTGAGTGTGTATGTGTGTGGAACAAACAGTTTTATAGCTGAAGGCTTAAGAAAAACTACAAGTGGACACCACAATTTGTTCACTTACCGGACTGCCTGGAATCGCTGTTGCGCATAAGAACGCCGCTTTCATCTTTGCTATTTCCATTCTGGGCGGGTAACGTGGCAGATTGATGCAGACGGCCATCAGTTAGATCTGCAAGAGCAAGTTCCATAAAGATTTGGACTTAAGACTTGATTTTCTATACTCACCATTGCTGGAACTTTGGCGAGTGCGCAACACAACCAGATTCTCTTGACTCTGGCGTGTTGTTGCCACGGGCGGTGCACCACGCGGTGGAATGGGTGGCTTTTGATCAAAACTAGATGTGGGTGAGCTGGACTGGGATGCTTGTTGTTGCTGCTGCTGTTGCAGTTGCTGTTGCTGTTGTTGCATTTGTCGCAGGAAAGCCATTTGTGGTGTGGCTCCAGTGGAGTCCAAGGTTTGGCCACTGCTGGAACGACGCTGTGAGTCTGGCGAGGAATTGCGTGAACTAACGGGTGACTCTACGCTGCTGATCACCTTTATGTCTGGAGAGCTGCTCGATTGTTGCTGTGTATCAAGAGACAGAGTCTAATAAGCTTTAATTTCGTGACTTTGGTTTTTGTAACTTACCTTCATTGATTCATCGTAGCTCAACAGCTGTAGATTTGGCGGCAGACTAGCGTGGAAGGAAATCTTGCGTACCCAATCGTTCATAATGTCAAGTGATGGCGCCTCAAAGAGGAACTCAGAGCCGTCGGGCAGTCTCAGCCGGAATACGTACTTCTTCTTCGTGTAGTCGTCGGCGCGTTCACACTTGGCACCAAGAATGTTGACTGGCGCCTGTGCCGTCTTCTGTTGCAGGAAATCGTTTTCGTCCTTGAAGAAGCAAACCAATTGACCGCACAGCACTGTATGGAATTGCTTCCAGGAGCGCACGGGCGCTTTCTTGCCGCCCGATTGCAACCCGTGCTTGCGTTCCAGCATGCCCTGAATCTCCACTGGTGGCAAATCGAAGCCCTCACCCTTCTGGTTCTTGCGGAAGGATTGAGCACGACGACGCGTCGTGAATGATGGCGTACGCTTGGCTTGCTTCGGTTGCACCTTCATGCTCTCGGCACGCTTTACATTGGCATCAGCTGAGCCGCGACGCAGCCGATCACCAAACATGCCACCGGAGCTGCTCTTCTGCAGGGCAGCATGTTCATCGTAAAGCTGATCCTGGAAAGCTGGACGCAGCTGAGCTTGTGAGACGACTGGCGATTGGTTTGCACTACCGGGCGCACTTATGTTGGCATTGTTGCCAATCGAAACCATGGGCGTAGAGAAGATGGGTGTCTTTTCCTGGGCAGCAGCATTGTTGCGATGCTCCTGTTGTTTCTCCACACGACGGCGTTCATCGTTCAGACGCTGCAATTCCTTTTGCTTGAGCTGCTCGAGTCGCTCCCTCTCGAGGCGTTCCTTTTCCTTCAACTTGGCCAGTTTCTCGTGCTCCAGCTGCTTGCGGAAACGTTGCTCAAGCAGCGTTATGCGCTTAATAGCTTGGAATTTTTCTTCCTGGGCAGCCACTGTTTTCTCAAAGTCCTCGTGACGACGCAGCAGATCTTCCACCTGCGGTATGGAATCTCCAAGTTTGGTATCCTTTAGCACCGGCTCGCGACTGCTGATCCATTGCTCCAGTATTTCAGCGTCCTTGAGGAAAAGTTGTGTATCCAGGTTGAGTTCATAGATCTCTTTGCGCTGCTGCAACGTATGCTCAAGGAGGTCATGGCGCGACTGCAGCACCTTGATCTTATCCTCCACCTCGTGGGCAAGGAAGTGCTTCTCCTTGATCAGCTTCTTGCCATTGGCTGTAAAATTGGCAAAGGTTTCGTCGCGTGCATGGATCTCAGCATGATGATCCTTAATACTGGCAAGGAGTAGCTCAGCACCGGCCACACTAGTAGCCAGATCAGGCGCTGTAATTTTCGCCAGCATCTCATTGATCCAAGCAATCAGATCGCGATACTCATCGAAATAGGATTGCAATTGTTCAGCCTGGTTAAGTTTTTCCATGCGCGCATTTGTTTTTTCCTTAAGATCTGTCCAGGCTTCGACGGTCTCGTCACGCTTCACTTCAATGTGTTCTCTCGCATCAGGATAGATTTCACCGAGCTTAACGGCTTCTCCAAGAACCGAGTCAACCTGTTCCTTGATGGCTATCAATTCGCCCTCGAACACTTGATGTTTGCGTCCCAGCGCTTGTATGCTTTCCAGATCCTGGCCGTAGTCTTCGGAGATAAGTGATGTATCTTTCTCATTAATCAATGAGATGGTTTCATCGGCAACACGATCGTATACATGCACCTGTTTAGCTCCTGCGAGCGCATCTTGGCGTGCATTCACCAAATCCTTAAGCTCATCCCAAAGTTGTCTCGTTTCATCACGTTTGGCCTTGATTGAGTTGCGATAGGGATTGTTTTCCTTAATCAAGCGATCGCCACGCTCTAGACAAGCCTCCACACGCGCCTCATTCGCATTCAGATTTGAGACAAAAGACTCAAAGGCTAGCATCAATTGCTCAACATGCTCCACATCTTCGCCGTAATCCTCGCTGGCAGTGACAGCCATTTGATCACCAACCCATTCGTGCAGCTCTTCGGCTTCACGTAGATACTCAAAGAGTTTCTTGCACTCGCTGAGACGCAGCTCACGGTCCTTGGCCAGACGCAGCAGCTCCACATATTGTTGCGCCACAGCGCCATTCTTCTCCTTTATATTGGCGCTATCGAAATGATTGCGTTCGATTAGACCAGTTGCCAGCTTGTTGACCTTGTCAATGGAAGGTTTGAAGGCAGTCAGTTCCCGTTGCAGCACCTCCAGTTTTTTCTGGTGCGTCTGCACGGAGATCTCATCGCGTCCGTAATCGCTGCTAGCCAAAATGGGTCGCTTCTCACGCATCCAGGCATCTGCCTCGTTGGCCTCTACATAGAACAACTGACTCTCAACAGCATCCAACAGACGCAACCGCCTAATGGCAGCTAGATCTCTGAGCTGGACAAGCTGCTTCTGCAACAGCTCGGATTTGTATTGCAGCTGCTCGCTGGCAAAATGGTTGTCACGAATCATTTGCTGGCCACGCTGTAACAGCGCCTGTATTAAAGGCTCCTGTGAGGTAAGCTCCGCTTCCAGAGCATTGTGTTTCTTTTGCAGACCCTGCACGGCAAGCAGACTGCTGCCCAGATCTTGAGAGCCAGCGATTAGTTGCTTCTCGGCCAGCCATTGCAGCTCATCTTCGGCATCGCGCAGGAACTGCTGTAGACTCAACGAATCTTCGAGGTTTTCGCGACGTATGGCAATCGGTTCGTGCAGAGTATTATAGCGCTTAATGGTGGACATGGCGCGCTCATGAATATCATGTTTCAGGAAGTGATCCACCTTGAAGAAGTGCTCATCCTTGAGCTTCAGCTGATCAGCCAGCTCATTGTGATGCGCCACATCGTCTTCGAGGCGTTCATGCTTCTTAAGTAGATTGCTTACGGTGGTCAAGTCCTTGCCATAGTCTTCGCTAGACAATTGCGCCTCAACATCGTCCATCCAGTTGTTGAACTCATCGACACTGCGATTGAAAGTAAGCGCCTCATGAGCCTGCTGCAACTTCTCCTTCTTTCCCTTGGATGCGGCCTTTAGCTTGAGCCAGTCACCTGCTAGGAGTTGCACCTGTTGTGCTACCTCATCCTTGGCAAAGTGTTCACCCTTAATCAAACGTTCACCCTCACTGATGACAGCTTGAACGCGTGGCGAGTTGCTCAACAGCTCAGCATCAAAAGCCGTGTGTTTTTGAATTTTACTCTGCAGATTACTTGGCTCGCGATAGTTTTCATCCAGAGCCACTTGGAGTTTCTGCACCAACCAGCGATCGATTTCGTAAAGACTTCGCAGGAACTCCTGTAGCTGCAACGACTGCACCAGACGATGCTTTCGTTCAGCTGATTGCTCGAGAAGCTTCTGTTTTCTGCGCAGCACATAGGCCAACTTCTCGCTAATCAAATCTGCATCTTTTGGCTCACCCTCCAATATGCTGTTGGCAAACTTTTGCAATGCATCCACATGATCTGCATCGAGCAGCTTCTCAAAGGCATCGTGCTTCTTCAGCAGACGCTCAACAGCCGTGTAAGAATCACCCAGATCATCGTTGTTAAGGAAGGCCTCCTTATTGGCCAACCAGATTTCGACTTGTTCCACTTGAGCCTTAAACAGCTGAAGTTGATGTGCTTCTGTTAGATCACGAGCACGTTCACTCCACGCCTCGTGCAGTGTTTGATGCAGTTCCTCAAGCACGCGCAGATATTGCTTTACAATTTCCGGATGTTTCGCCTGACCACTATGCTGTTCTCCATGCTGCTTGAGTGCTACAAAAGCCGGATCACGACCCTCAATCTCTACCTTGCGCTCCTGGTGCAGTTCCAGTTGCGTTTCGCAATCGTTGATTGTTGATGGCGCCTGGGTGGCATTCATTTTCTTGACCATATCGTTGACCCATAGTTCTAATTCACGCACATCTGAGACAAACTTGTGCGTCAGATATGCCTCGTTGAGAACAGTCTGTCGCTTGACGGAAAGACTCTGCAAATTACCCCAAGACTTGTGCAGTTCCTGTAGCTTACGCTCAATAACCTGCGCTCGTTCGGGATATTTGCGTATGAGAAACTCGGCAGATGTTTCATGCTCTTCGATCTTCTGCTTGACAGCAGACATGTCGCGCTCGAGGGCCTCCTCTCGTCGAGTCAGTGCCTCAACGGCTGCCAGATCACGACCCGTGTCTGCTGAGCTCATGGCAAGTGCCTTTTCGGCAATACGTTCCGCTGTATCATCTACATCCCGGTTAAAGGCATGGATCTCATGAGCGCCGCCCAAAAGGGCACGATATGCATTCAGTGCACCTTGAAGCTGACGCCAATTGTGATTGAACCCACGACGACGTTTGTCCACGCTTTGTGTATCGGCTGGAAGTTGTGCTTGGTTAATAAGCTTATCTGCCAGCAGATTGATGTGCTTAACTCGCTGATCATCCACACGCATATCGGAGTCAACGTCGTCCAGTTTGCGCATGAGGGCGCTGCAGTGTTCGAGATCGCGGCCGGTATCGCTGGCTTGCACCATCATCTCCTTGTCGCGTATCCAGGCCTCGATCTTGTCGAGCTGATTGTTGAACTCCAGGATATCCTGGGCCTCCTCGAGGCCACGACCACGTTGATCCAGCTCAGCAAGCAGTCCTTGCCAGGCGGCGAGCACACGCTCAATAGCCTGTTTGATTTCTGTCGATGATTCGTGCTGTTTGCTAAGCAGTATAACACCTGTATCCTGGATCTCCTTGATGCGACCCTGGTTAGCAGCGACTTCCGCTTGGAATGCCTGATGCTTTTGAAGCTTCTTAATCTTCTCATCAAGATTGGTGACTTCTGCATAGCTAGCTGCATCCGCTTCCAGTTTCTTTTGCTTCTCATTGATCCAGGATTCACTCTCGGCGCAATCACGCACAAACTTGGCATAAAGCAGGGCATCTTCTAATTTGTAACGACGCACCGCGCACAAATCTTTTACCTTTTGGCGACGTGCAAGTACTCCTTGGAGTATCGTTTGAATATTGGCGCTATCATAATGACGCTGCTCGATCAACTTTCGGCCATGCTCCTGCAACAGTGCGACCTTCTCCTCCTGCGTCTGAATGACACGCTCGAATTCATCGTGTTTCTTAATCTGGTTTTGGACATCCTCGACAGTCTGACCAAAGTCAGAGCTGCTGAGTGCCGCCTGTTGTGTACTCGACAGATTATCAATCTGCTTTGCATCGCGCAAAAAGCAGAACAAATCAATTTTCTGTTCCAGCATGATCTTCTTCTTATTCCACGCTGCATGCAGTTTTTGTCGCTCGTCCAACATAGCAGCACACTTCTCTTCAACATCAGCGGCTGCATAGTGTCCAGTTTGAACCATTGAATCGCTTAGTTCGTTTAGATAACGGAACTTCTCCTCGCGTGCCTCAATCTCACCATAGATAGCATCGTGTTGAATCTTCAGTGCTGTGGCACCTGCAGCATCGCTCACATGCTCTTCGGCTTGGAGAGCGGCACGCAGATTTGCCGACCAGGAGACAATGTCACGGACATCGGTTAAGAAGGTTTGCAGATCAGAGCTGGCAGCCAAGCGATCGCCGCGCGCCGTTGATCGTTCCTTTAGATCGTTCCAAGCTGCGACCACCTTATCCTGTTGCTGGGCAATAGCTGTAGCATTTGAAGGATACTTTGCTTGCAAACGCACCGAGTCCTCGACCAGTACCTGCAGCTGCGCCTCCAACGCTACCAGATCATTTTCAAAACCTTCATGTTTGCGCAGCAATGTCAAAGCGGAGTTCAAGTCCTTGCCTAGTTCCGAGGAAAGTGCAGCATTCTTGTCCTGTATGCGGAAAAGCGCTTCGGCCACATCACGATGGAAGCGATGAATTTCACCTGCAGCATGTAACTTCTGTTCACGTTGGTTCAGCAACTGCAAAAGATTCTCCCAAGACGTTCTAAAATAAAGAGAAAAATAAGAGTTATAAATCGCATATTCAACTGATTTTTTCGTTGGTTCTTCACACCTTAATTGTTCCTGTCTCTTCTCCACCTCATTGGCGTAGGAGCTCTCAGAGTCGATAAGTTTCTTTGCAAGCAGTTCACATTGATCTACACGATCAGCGCCAACCTCAACGCGATGTTTCAGATCATCAAATTTGTTTTGCAGCAGCTGCAAATGCTCAAAGTCCTGTCCGTAGTCTTCCGATGAAGCAGTTTGTTCCTGTTCCCTTATCCATTGTTCCACCTCATCCGATTCTAGGAAGTATTCATGTTTCGATAGGCTCTCCATAAGCCGCATCTGTCGCTGTGAGGCCAACTTGTGCAGCGATTTAAGCATCTTCTCGATAAGCTGTTGTTTGGCGGCAAGCACTTTGCTGTCGGGATGCTGGGCGGCAACCATGGCGGCGCAGGTGTGTCCCATTTCTGTGACAATGCTCGAATATGTATCCAATTCCAGCTCGATGGTCTTGTGTTTGGTCAGCAACTTGGCAGCCGAATCGCGATCACGACCGTATTCGGTGGATCGCAGGGCATTGTTGCGTTCACCCAACCAGGACTCAATCTCGCCGGCATCAAACAGATATTGCTGTGCCTTTAATGACATTTCAAGCTTGCGCGTGCGCTCGCCACAGTGCTGCTCAAGATCCTCCCACGCTTGCTCTAGTTGCTGGCAAAGCACCTCCACATTCTTGCGTTCGGGATGCTGTTGGGCAACTAGAGATTGTCCACCTTGCAGCGCTTTATTGATCATTGGCTGATGACCCTTGATTTCTGCTTCTAGTTTTTTGTGTTTCTTGAACAACGATTGTGCCTGGTGCAGATTGTGTCCAAGCTCGTTGGACTTGGCTGCTGGAAGATGATCGTTGATCCATTGGAATTCGGCATCCAGTTCGAAGACAAACTTGTGGAAATTCAGGCTCTCTTCCAAGTTGTCACGACGCATTTGTGTGGGATTACGAAGATCTTTGAAGCGTTGCTGCAGCTCTTTAGTCTCATCCTCAATGTTCTTGGCATTGAAGTGACCCTCGTGAGCCATATCATCGCCAGTGGAGACCAACTCGGCAACCTTCAGATCCCAAATGGTTATTTCTGATTCGAGCATTTGCTGCTTGTTAATCAAATCCTTGCAGCTGCGCAAATCCATGCCGACATCTTTGCTCTTCAGTGCCGAATCCAGTTCATCTACCTTCTTTTTGGCATCCTCAATGGCGCGATTGTGCTCCCGTTGTGAAGCAGCCTGTTCGAGCTTGCGTCCCTTGTCCTCTGATAGTGTGAGCAGATCCTTCCATTTCTTATTCAAATCAGCTACACGATGCTCCACTTCGGGCACCCGATTCTCGGACTGAATCAAATCCTCTCCATCCTTGTTCACATTTCGCAGTTGTCCTTCGTTTGCACGCAGTTCGCGCTCAAAGGCCTTGTGCTTCTGAAGCTTGCGTGGCAGATTGCTCAGATCCCGATAACTCTCATCACCAGCAATTTTGGTTTTGTCCTGCAGCCAGGCCTTTAAGTCATCAGCCTCGGCGGCAAACTTGTGATAGTCCTTGGAGGCTTGCAGTAGACGCTTGCGTTCAAACGCACGATCCTTTACAGCCTTACGCTTGCCCAGCACCTGTTTGCGACGCTCGGAAATGCTAAGAGAGGTAAAATATAGTGTTAGAACTACAAAAATATAAGTTAAATCTTTGTTGTTTCTTACTACTTGGCATCGTAGTGATCATGTGCAATAAGCTTGTCTGCATTGTCCGAGAAGCCCTTAAGGATTTTGTCCTGTGCCATAAGGCTCTTTTCAAAGTCCAGATGGCGCTTGAGTATAGCCTCTACCTCATCCAGCGAGGACTTTTATTAAATAAGTATAATATAAATAGATGTTTTTTAAAATTTGGTATGTTTGAACTTACTCCCAGGTTGTTGTACTCCAGGAACGCCTCATGGCTTTTGGTTGTGGCATCGATTTTGTCTGCCTCGCGATTAAACATTTGAAGCTCGACGCACTGCAGCAGCCATTTTTGCTTTTCGCTCCAGCCACGATGAATGGCATCCTGTTCGGCCTTAAGGCGTTCAATTAGCTGAATAGTCTCTGCCATGTTGGGTTTGCCATCGGACAGCTGCTTGCCCAATTGGATGACCTCAACAAATTCGTTGTCATGGGCCTTGATGTCATCACCTAGATCATTGTGCTTCTTTAGCAGATTATTGGCAGTTTCCACATCACGAGCAGACTCATCGGCATTGAGTTGATCCTTGACAGAGTCAATCCAGGCGAGCAGTGTTTTGGCACTGTTGTTGAAGATCTGTTGCCCAACTTCGCTTTCGATGCGAGCACGTAGCTCACTGCCGCGCAGCTGCACCTGTTGCCACATTTCTTGCACCTCCTGTTGGCGGCCATTGACATTGTCACGCTCTGCGGGATATGCGTTCTTAACAGAGTTGCCCAAATAGGTGACACGATTGACCTTCTCCTCAACGGGCGCCAATTCACGTTCCAGATTTTGATGGCGACGCTGCAGGGCTTGGACAGTCTTGAGGTCATTCGTTATGACAGCGGTGTCCAGTTGCAGCATCTTTTCGCTCATCCAGACCTTAGCCTCATCGCAGGTTCGATTGAATAGCTCTACACTGGAAGCGCCCTCTAGACTCTTCTCACGCTGAGCCTTGGCATTGTTGAGACGCTGCCAGATTTGATGGATTTGACGCTGTCGCGCTATGATCTTATCCAGCTGCGAGTGTCCCTGATGGCGGAAGGTATCAACAGCGCCATCAATCTCCTCAACACGCTTCGATGCAGCCGACAGATCGGTAATGAACTTCTCAAACTTGCGCTTAGCATTGTCAACACCATCACCATCGTCTGTCTTGATCATGCGCTCCTTCTCCTTCATCCACTTCTCAAAGTCATCGCATTCGCGGTAGAAGCCGAACAAATGAATCGAATCCTCAAGCAGTGCATGACGCTTTTGTGCCATTTCCTGCAGTTCATCGTAAGTGGTATTGATTCGTTGCTGTCGCTTCTCTACACTGTCTGCATTTTCGTTAATGCTCATATTGGAGCTACGACGCTGCACAAGGGGCTTTGGATCCACACTCACAGGACGAATGCGCTTTACGGGCACCACTTGTCTTACAAGTATGGTTTTCTTTACCTTCTGCAGACTCTTGACTTTCTCGGCCTTGGGCACAATGCAGGCAACGGGACGTGCTTCGATTTCCCGGATATAGTTAGCGGGCACGAATCCTTCGTGACCATTATCCTTGCGCACACACCACCAGTCATCGTTAGTCTTAGATTTGAGCAGCATAACTTCGCCTTTTTCCATTTTCATGCCCTGACCTTCGAAGGGAAAAAGGGAACGCACATGCGGCAGCATTTTTGTTTCGGTTACCTTCTTGTGCTCTAACTTCTCGACCCACTCATCCTCCCACACCTCCTTGGGCACAAGCCGGGTCTCATTCACCCACTCCTCCTGCTCCAGCTCGGGCAGTTCGGGTTCAGAAGCCGTCAGCTCCAAAGTGCAAATGCCTGCTTTGATCAGCTTATCTGCCTGCTGATTCAGGTTGAGTATATCGCCGGAATAGGCATTGAGCTCACCCTGCAGATCACGATGCCGCTGCAAAAGCGCCTGCGCTGAGGGCTCATCGTTGCCATAGTCCCGGGAATTGACTAAAGCCATTTTCTCATTCAACCACGACTCAGCTTCATTGGCGTCCGTGTAGAATTGATAGGCCTCGGCAGCATCCTCCAGCTGGCGTCGTCGCAAGTCCACAAGCGATTCCAGTGCCTGCCAATGCTCCGCCAGGGAATCAATGCGACTCTTGATCTCGCTGGCACGCGGATGCCGTTCGCCAATAAGACGTTTGCCTGCCTCCGACATTTGCAAGGATTTTGGCTTGCGAGACTTGATCTCGTCCTCCAGAGCTTTGTGCTTCTGCTGCAGCGATAGCACCGCACGCAAATCCTTGGCCGTTATGCCTGTTTTGCATATGCGCTGTTTATCCACTAGCCAGCCTTCTTCGTTGTCATAGTCCTCCATGAAGTGATGGAAATTGCGGGCTTCCTCCAGACGTGCACGGCGCTGTGCCGAAAGCTTCAACAGCTCAGCATATGCCTCCTCTAGCTGGGCGAGGCGTTGGGCCAACACAGCGGCATCCTTATGCTCGGAGCTCTTGTAAGGCAGGGCCTGACGATTGAAACGTTTTAGCGTCTCACCATACGTGTTCACTTGCAGCTCTTGCAGCGAGTGCGCTTGTAGCAACTCTTCCACACCCAAGAGATGTGGACCCACATCCTCGGAGGCAAACTGCTGCTGCAGCTCACGCACTGATTCCGTTGTGCTGGCAATCTCACGCAGCAGATTCATCAAATTGCTCATTTGCGAAAGATTTAAGCGTTGATTCTCGAGCAACTCAAGCAATTTGCGCCACTTATCCATTACCTCTTGCTCGCGACGCTTCACACGCTCCTTGCCATGATAGTTCTCTTTCTCTAACTCATTTGCCATGGCCGTTAGATCATTGAAGCGTTCCACACGCGCCAATATATCTGCAGAGATAGCCTCATGCTTTTTTAGCGTGGCATCTACTTGACGCAGGTAGCGAGGATCCGAAAGCACTTGAATCATTTCCTTAAGATAGCCCTCACGCAGCACGGACTTCTTCTCGAACTTGTAATTCAGCTGCTCGAGCTTTTCCTGACGCAAGAGTTCATCACGCAAGGCAACCTCACGTTTGTGCTCAGCATACTCCAGTATCTGCCAGGCCTTTTCAATGTCATTGACCAGCTGACCCTCCTGGGGATTGTAAGACGGCTGATTTAAAGCCTTCAGCAGCGTATTTATGGTAAAGTATAAAGCCTCAATTTCGCTGCGCTCCTTATATCTATAGAAACGAAGTGGTTATAAGTAAATGTATTGTAAAAATATCTCTGTCAAATTTCCTACTCACTTGGGTGGTTTTTCAATGGTGCGATACTCCTTGAAGGCCAACAGTTCTTGCTGTATACCCTCCAGTGAGTTAGGCAAATCGCGCTGATTCAGCTCCAACGTTTTTTGTCTTATCCAACTGAGCAGATTTGTGGTCAGGCGCTCGTAGTGCATCTTTTTACGATCAGCATCCATCAGCTGGCCCACAATCTAAAGGGCGAAAAAGGGAGAGAATTTAGACAACTTTCTAAGGCCCAACCCGATCGATCAGTATCGAATCGAATGTGCGAAGTAGAGCGTTAACTAGATTGAAGCGCTCGTTACGCTGCAACAGCTCCCGACAGCACCCATGCAATGCCCCCGACCCTGACTGTTACCCAAGCCCACCAATCAAAGGTGTGTTACACTCACATTAGCGATGCGCTTGCCGCTCTTTTGTTCGTTCTTCATGCGCGCAAAAGTGTGATAGTATGATGCCACATAGGTCAAGATCGATTTCTCATCCGGTCGCGCCGAATCGATATCCTCCGCATCGAGCAGACTGTAAGTAAGAAAAGAATTTAGAGCCAAGAATTTTTCCATTGACTTATTTAGACAAAGCCATATAAATGTACTATAGTATAATTTACTTACCTTGGTATGCCCAATTCGTTGGCGGCCGTGTCGAATGCATGATTCAAATTATCCAGATTGGAGTTCTTTGCATTGACAAAGGTGCTGTATTCAAACAGATCGGGTCGGTGCGAATGGATGAGCGCATTAAAGCCCAAACCGGAACGCCATGATGATGTAAAGTCCTGTATATTAACGCCTGGATAACCATGCGTCTTACGCTGACACCACAACAACAATGCATCTTTGGCTGAACGTTTCTCACTGGACTCGTTTTCCTCATCCTAAAAAGAATTAGACAAACTCAATAGATCGTAAATCATGAATAGTGCATTCAACTTACAACATCGATGACGATTTCCTGAATTTGAAAACGCAGAATGATGGTCCAAATAAGACCCAAGATCAATCTGGGATTGCCATCGACAATGTCCTCAGCACCAATGGACTCTAAGCGTACCTATTATGAAAGAAACGAAATACAAGTGCATTAGTTGGCATTCTAACACAAGAAGGTATAGGATTGGGAGGTTGACTGCTCCGTTTCGCTAAGCTGCACGTCTCAAATTACGCTTCTTACAACGTCCGTAACAAGCGAACCGCACAGAACTTGAGCTGCTATTGCCGTTTGGGGCCAGCAAGTCACGCATTATCAGAGTGAATGCCTTGCTAGGTGCTTGACCCCCTATTGCGTGTCTATGTATGGGTATGTGAATGTTTGTTTGTCTCAGGTTCATTTGAATTTATAGTAGGTCATGGCATGAAGAACAGGTAGACAGAGATAAAATAGAAATAGGCGAAGAAAGCATAAGTTACGACTTGATCTTTATCGCATTCATAAAATCGTATACAATACTGAGCTTTTTAGTTTGCTTTTAAAAAACTTGATTAATGACCTCAAAGCGGTTACGAGCTAAACTGAAGTTGAAAGACTTTATGTCGCTTGACCGATTGTTCGCTCTATTGGCTAAGATTTTTAACTAAATGCTTGCTCAGCTGTGCGTTAAGTGTTTTTTCTCTCTTACTTTCAAGCTAAATCAAGCTGAAAAACCAATTAAAATACAATAAATGCCGATGTCACAAAGTGAACAAAAAAACAAAAACGCAACCCAAAGACAAGCCCAAAAACAAAAAGGCAGCAAAAAATCAACAACTTTCACTGCGTCAAACACAAATACGTGTGTACAGTGTCGTTGGTGTTATTGTTGTTTTAATAAATGTTGTTGCGATTGCAATTCGTACAAATTACATGCACTTAATGTGCATTAAAAGCGCCATTGCGTCTAATTAGATTAGGCTTAAAGAAAAACCAACACTCACACACATAGTCATAGAAGTCAGGCCTCAAGCGAAACTATGTCGCACGCTAAGCTGAAAGTGAGAGAGACAGCCAGAGAGAAAGAGAAAGATGTTTAAAGAAAGAGGGGAGAGTGAGAGGAGCTGCATCTTTGGATTCCATTTATAGCTGCCTGCATATACAATTAAAATCATATGCAAGCAAAGAAAGTGTGCGGAAAATGTGCCGACACGAAGAGTTTAAAAAGAAATATATATGTAACTTAATTAATCAAAAATTACTAAATAAAAAGTAAGAAAAATATTCAGCGCGTGCATTAGAAAGTATGCAAATATTTAAGCAAAATGAAATTAAATATATATGTGTATGTGTAGCACATTTGTCAGATGCAGTCTTGCATCTAAAGTATTGTTTTTATACTCGATACCGAAGGTAAAGAGTATATTGGGTTTGTGCAATGTCCGTCATGGTGTCTGTCCGTGCGTCCGGCAATCAGCTCTCTTTTTATCTGTTTATTACTGGTATCGAGTATATCTCAGTCGGTTGCGTCCGCCTGCAAAGTTTCTACTTGTTTTCTTCTTTTTTTATGTTGCTGCGTTTCATAACTCTCCCGCGTGGCTCATGTGGCAAACAAAGCACGCAAACGCTGCTACGCGCAGCTGCCTCAAGACTTGCACTTTCTACAAATGCGTAGGCCTCTTCCTCGGTCTCCGTTGCATACCCTTCTCTTTGACAGCCACTACTTACCTTGGTGTGCAAGAATGCCAGACTCTTGTTGACATTTTCGATTTTGTGTACGCGCATACGTCCGCTATTCGGTTTGCCCAGTTTCTCCGACGATATAATCTCAAGCAGCTTCAGCAGCTTGATGCCATCGGCTAGATCTGTGAATAGGTCTTCGACCTCCATTTTGGCCTAAGTAAAACAGACAATGATATAAGGTTCACTATTGTAAAATTTAAAAGTAAAATTTCTATCTTACCTTGATCAAAAACGAATTCATCCATTTTGTAAAGGTCTTCTTTTGGATGTGTAAACGCTCCTCCTGCAGCGTCTTGATACGCTCATTCTCGAATTTGATAATGCCATCGCGTTGCGTCATTGTCGGATTGTTGCCGCGGGTGGAGGACGACGATGCCTGCTGCGCTGAGTAGCCACCGGGCTCATATTGTGATGCTATAAAAAAGAGACAACAACATAAACAAGGATTAGCAAAGCTCACATGAAACCCTAAAAGTGCAACAACGTTTAGCATTTGTTTCCTTTTTGTTTTAATTTTGCAGCTTATTACAAGTCACAGACATTATTGGGCATGAAAGATGTATGTAAGTTTATAAATATTGAACAAATGACGTTACAAGTGAGCAGGTAAACTAAAGGTATACGTGCAGGGCCCAATCTATGCCCTTGTTTGAGAATAAGCGTCTATCTTTCTTTGTAAAAAAGGGTTATAAAATACTAATACTACAGTCTTGAATGCATTTGCAAGAGAACAATAAACTTTCATAAAATGAAATTTGTAGTTACTTTATTTAAAATTACAAATCAACCAGCAGTTTTAGAGACAATTAATATAAGTATCAACTGCACTAAGCGCCAAATGTTCTTTCTTTCTTTATTCACCCTTAATTAGAACTTATTCAAGTAGTTTTTTGGCCAGACATCATGTTTATTTTTGATCATATTAGTCAATGGTTTGGGTGGTATGATACAATCTAGTACCATAGATTAAAGCAGAAAATCACCCGAAAAAAACTAACTTCCCGACAACAACAAAAATTTAACATTCCGGTCTATGCCGTAATATGACAGCGTTATCAGCAATTAATATATCACCAAATGGGTTCACACATTTATTTTTATTTCGTTTTTTTGCTTTTTATCAACTTGACAATTGTACCGATTACGTAATATTAAGGCTATGCCAGAAACACAATAAAAACAACTTTACGAAATTTAGTATAGGGTGAGTATTAACGTTGATTTGCAGTATGTCACGTATTTCTAGAATATTTATTGTACAAGTTGTGACAGCTACAATTTGGGAAAAATAGTATTTGTTTGCTTAACGTATGAGAGATAAGAGGGGGATCATGCCTTCACTTAGGGGTCGCGTCTTTAGTGTAATTGGATTATGAGTAAGCCACGCACTAATAAATATTCAGTTCAACCTACCCAAGTACTGCCGCTCATACGATATATATCGTTTGTACTCATTGCGCGAAAAATTCGAACGCAATATAGTATTGTATTCCATGGTAAAATTCTGGTTTCTTACACAAACACTGCAAATTTTGAATGTCTAAATTGGTAAAATAATAAACAATTTTAGATCGGCGCACACTAAGATCGTTTTTTTGCGTTTGTTTCAACTGGACGCACTTGCTCGCACTGCCCGCGCCGTTGGGACTCTGGAGAAGCAGCGCAGTTTGATTCTGTTTTCTGGTCGCAGAAAAGCTTTTTTAGACCGTCTGCCCTAAGCCGTTTATCAGATAATGAGCAAATTGAAATATTTTTTAGAGCTATGCGCGGCTAAGAAGAAAAACGAGAATACTAAAAAAAAAACGAAAGTGGCAAAAAAAACATAAGGAATTATTTTTCAGTTGCTTGCGGTTTCTGCGTATGGTGAATTCTTTGTATCGTTATCATTTGACTGTTGTACTAAAGCTTAAAACTGATAACGCAAAAATGTATAACGAACAAAACCAAACAAACTTGTCAACCCTGGGCGGCGTTCAAAGAGAGAGAGAGAGAGGGGGGGAATCGCTTTATCTTATCGAGCGATATTAACTCTCGCATACCTTGCACATAGTTTGCGTGCAATAGATAATGTAGAGTATTTGCAAAGTAACGGCTATTTATGGGCAGAAATGCAAATAATACAAAAAAGTACTTAAAAAAAAGTATCATAAATTCATGTTAACATATATTTATTCGGGGCAAATGATGACATCATGAATGCTCAAGCAATAACTTATATCTTAATTGCCTTTAATCTTTGGAACGCCTATTTGGCTTTTCGCATGTAGCCATAGTCGGCCCATTGTCTTTAAGCTGTTGCTGAGGTCATCTAAAAGACACTCGAAAGGCAAACAAGGCACTTTTGCAAAGTACACAACGGGCCGTATAAAATGGAAAATCAATTAAAAAAGAGGTGAAAACTAAACAATAAAATCAGCAACACGCATACCAACAACAGCGTGACAATAAACTTTACCATGCGCCGATAACAGGTGCCGTTCGTTAAATTTCTTATCGTAAGGTGCTCTCAATACTTTTGCTCTAAAATCCGAGTGTTTAGAAACAAACTTATAAAGAGTATATATGTATGTATGCACATGTGTTTGTATGTGTAGTAAGGCATACACATACACAAATTGAGGCATAACTTTAGGCTTCAACACCAAAAGCTATTTAAACAAAGTGCAGGCATGGCATTTCTGCATTCTTAAATTGAAGCTAAAACATTTTTATCCCTAGAGACATGAAAGAAAAGTTAAGAGTAGATCTGACGTAGTTGACTTGTTAGATATCCTATGTACTTAGTTTTCCTGTTCCTGCTAGACTTAAGCTTTAAGACACCCTACAGTGCTGACAATTTTACAGGGCATGGAAATTCCTTGCAGCTGCAAAACGTAAAATGCTTCGACTATTTTTAGTGTCAAAGCGTTAATAGGCATTACGACAAGATCGGGTCATAAAACATGAAAGTAAGAAAAAAACACACTCAGCCCAACTGTGCACAAAGAAAGCGAGAAGTGTTTCCTGTTTACAGGCAAACCAAAAATAAACACTAGACTTTGTGCGCAGGCGTACAAGGACTGTGAAATATTTAAGGGAAAAATGGGAAACATGAGGCGCACACATGTGCATAAGTGTTTGCGTGTGCGTGTGTGTGTGTGTGTCGACAGCTGAGCACAGTTTGCTAGCAGGCGTCGGGTTTTAAAAAAAAAAAAAATTGTATTTCGTTATTTATAAGCAGCTTCCCCATTGAGTTTTTGAGTTCTTCTCGAGCAAAAAGAAGTTCTTTTGTGTGCTTGAAGCACATCTAAGAAAGTTCTCTGTTTGTTGATTAGGCGTGCAATAACCTCGCAGCGCTTAAAGTGGATTTGCATAAATCAATAAACATTAGGCATAATCCAATTTTCGATTATTTTCATCATTTACATGCGCGGAACGTTTTGTCTAATCATTTTGGTTGAGCATTGGAATTAAAAAATAGCCTGCGATCGCTATTAACAACAATTTATTTGATGGTCATTTATTTTTAGCTATCCTACCTTTATTTTGTTTTGGAACCCTAAAAGATCCCACAATCAGCCCTGTAGCGCATTGATATTTTGCGCTGTTTTGTTTTTGCCTAATTTGGGTTGTGTTTTTTATATTCTGTCAAAAAGTCGTGCATAAAATTACCTCATCACTTGCCGAAAATTTAAATTCAGTTTTGAATTCAATGACAACAGCAACAGCAACAACGACGATAATAAATACAAAGTCAGAGATTCATTCGGATTCGAAAAAAAAAAACACATCAACAATGTTATAAATTCTTTTGTTTGTGCCTGGCATGCTAAACAAAAAGAGAAAACCTCATTGAAAAAAAGAGGGCGAGAGTTTTTGTTTTTTCAGTAGTATAACACAAGTTTTGAGCTTTGATTGTAAACCTTGAATTTATTGGAAACTTTTATTTAGCTGACAGCACTTCTAACGGGGTTTTTGTATTTCTATATTAAAGTTTCAAAATGCTTATAAATAGATTTGGTGAGAGCTTGATTTATAGCGCTACAAAAAGTTTGTTATCATATAAAAAAGAGTTATGTCAGTGAAAAATTTGAATATGATCGCAAGTTGGTTTTTAAAAAATTGGTTCGTTTTCATTAAAGTCACCTCAGTTGAGATTTTTGTAATGTATATTTTATTTATTTAAACTTACTGATAGCAAAAATTCATATTAAATCACTTTTTAATCGGTGGGTTAAAAGTCGGTAATTATAATAAATTCCCAAGCAACCCACCACATGCCTTGAAGCTATCCTCGCTTGTCAACTGCACTCATATTGTTAAAGCTCTTGAAAACAAAATTATTACCAAACACATTTTGGCTCATTATTATCATGACTGCAAAAAATGTTAAGTTTATGTGGTTTTTTGTTGTCTTCTTTATTATGGCGTCTTTGCTTTATTATTGTGTGCTGCTCCAAAAGTTATTTGCGAAAATTAGTCAATAACCAGCCCGCCTTAAACCTCTCTTCTCGTTTCTTATTGCCATTACTTATGCCTTTTGGAATTATTATATATTTTGTTTCTTTGTATCTATTATGTGCGTTTTTGTGTGTGTGTGTGTTTGTGTTTGTTTGTTTGGCATTTGTTACGCCCCCTTGGGGCTCTACACCCGCGTGGTAGACACAAGTAACCAAGACAAACTCCACTCAATGACATCATCCACAGCTGCGCATTTCTATCCAAGTATCTAGCAAAAACACACTATACTCGCTATGCCAGAGGGAACGACGAATTCTTTGCGGTTTTATATTTTCTGCGCATGCGCAGCAGTTAGTATATTTAATCATTGATTTTTGTTCTGTTTTTCTTCTAGGTGTATTTTTTGTTGGATCATTTGGTAGGCAAATGGAATTTTAGTGGGCGCCGCATCAGCGAGCTTGACAGTGAAATTTCGCTATTGTCTTTTGGCCACAAATCAAAAAAACGGTATTTCAAATCAATCAACAAATCAATTAATCAGTTTACAGCTATCGATGGGAAATACTTTTAACTAAAGGAGAAACCTCATTGAGGCGTGATTAACAAAATTTTCAAATAATGACATCATAAATTTTTTAAGAATGAAATTAAAAATTAAGCTACGTCGTTTTTTTTTGTCGACTTATTCAGCATGTGCCATTAAACAGCGGGCGGGCTCTATTGTAAGAAAGAGTTAAGAACTCGTTGGGTTCAATAAACAAATTTCTTGTTGAGCACAATAAAGATCAATTAAAAGTGAAATTTCTTCTATTTTTTATGATTAATAAACAGATTTCATAGACTTGCCTCTAAGATGTTTTTATGTTTTTGTTTGTTTGCTGTACGCTATTTAATATATTTTTTTTATTAATTTTAATGAATCCAAAAATGTGTATACAGCCATGGGGCCAGAATAGACTCAGCGGTATATACATTAATAATGTGCCAAATAGTCAAGCAGCACGCGTTTAAAACTAATCCGTTAATGGCTGTGTAATTAAGATTCGTTATACCGGATATATAGGCCCATTAATCAGTTCACTTCTTGTAACTGATGAGACTTTTTATCTAACAAACACAGGTGTGGAAATTTCAACAGGTTTCTAAACTAATTGATTTCCTCTGAGCGACTGTAGTTAATCGACTGAGGCGGTGGAAATGCCAGACAATTAGCAATGAATAGCAAATTAAAATCAGCTGAATAGATTGTTCATGCATCGATTAGTTAGTATAACAATTGAAGAAAACGTAATTACAAGCTGGTTTATTTTTTGTGTAAAGAATACGCAATTCTTATTGTAATTGCAAAAAGCAGATATTTATAATTAATGCTCTTAAAACAAATCAAACTAATAATAAAACAAAAGTTTAAAATTTAATGGATATTATAAAACATATTTACAACCATAACATTATTAAGCTCGTTCTTCCCTTCACACTTTCTAAAAACAAGTCAAAAACTATATAAGAAATCCAACAATATTCTCATTTTTATCTTGCTTGGTTAACTTATCGTTAAAATATAGCTAATAGTATAACAAATACTAGTTTTTCCAAGCACCGATGAAAAAACCTTTTATACAAAGGCTTACATTAATTTTCTAGTTTCACAATAGCGGCCCACTACAGTCACATTTCATTTTAGAAACCCTTTGTCAGTTGCTGTCTATTTTGGTGCGATCTGTAATTAATAAGCATTGTCTAAGCTGCAGCCCACTTGGAACCAAACATTTCCTTCTCAGCAATCTAGGTAAGACGGCATGGCATGGCTTAATCAAGCGTTTTGAAATGAAATCAAATGATACAAGCGAGATATGATTTGCATATGCCGCATGAAAAACTCACGTGTGACATTAAAAATGGTAGATCAACAACAACAACAACAAAACAGTTTGTTTAGTGAGTCACATGAGCTAACACAAAAACCAAAACACAATACCATAAAAGTGTGTACTAATGACAAACATAGAGTCACAGGGTAAATATTTGAAGAACTATAAAAACACCCTTCGACTCTCTAACGAAATATTTAAGCGCAGGAAGTTGCCAAAGCAAATTTCTTATCGAAGAATAGGAAACTTGAAAATTGAAAAGCTTGTACAGCTAGTACAAAGGTTCTTCCGTATAGTCACGCTATCAGTTCGGCAGCTGTGACAAACCCCTCTTCTGACGTTTTTTAGTTTTAATTGAAATGTACCATGACAATCTTGAAATTGTAGACGATCTAAACACAGATCGACAAGCTGCAAACTAAACAATTCAATTCCAATTTTGACAGCTTGATGCCCGAAAAAAAATATATGTAAGCTAGTCTGTCTGTGTAATTGAAAACGAAATTATAAGCTTGTGTTAGTTAGGGAAACCATTTTTCGATAGCACTTTCGACCTGTCAATGGTGTTTTTAATTGCCTTAGCTTTGGAAGGGAACTCAGCGCCCTTCAAAAAATTGTCAACTGTCGCAGACTTCACAAGACCACTTTAAATATTTACTCAACTGTTTGGGTAGACGATTATATTAATAATAATAATAATAACAACATTTTTTATCTGCTGTTAAACAACAATTTTAATTGCCTCGTTTATTTGTAAATCGTTTAGAAAAGGCATTAATAAACATTTTTTCGATAGTATTTCAAGAACTAAATTTTGTTTATATTTTAATGAATAGCCTTGTTGCTCATCAACGGATTGTTAACAACATGTGATAAGGCTTTAAAGTACAAGTTATGATTTTTAAATGAATATCAAATGATTTCAATGTGTTTTTGATGAGACACAAACTGTGATATGGGTTTGTTATTACAGACATACCCAAAAAACAAAAAGTATTGTATTTTGAAATCAAAAGCATGTTGCGCAAACTGCACAATGTTCACAATAAGAAATCGTTTACAATTACATGACAAAATTATATTTTTGATGACATTATAATTAAATAACAATGTCAAAAATTTCCTCATAAGTGAGTGCAAATTGTAAACTAATAAAATACAATTTAAATTGCAGTGTAGAGTGTTCTGATGTTACAGATAGTAGCAGCTACTCTTAGTAGCTTAAGACTTAAATGTTTATGCGTGCAATAAAAACTAAATTTATTATGCAAAATAGTTGTTTAACTTTGCGCATAAGAACTTATCAGCTGAATCTCTTAACTTTTTTGTGCTCAATTCATTATCTTAAGCTGCTTAGCCAGTTCTTCACTGCTTTTGCTTTCAAATATTCGGTTTTTCATTACGATTTCACGCTCCTTCCTTCGGTTGAAGATTTCGCCTTGGGTCCTCGCTAAATGCAAAAACGTGTTTCACGTTTCGGCATATGCAAATTGACTGAGTGCTGCCTCAAACTGTCTTTCAAAATAAAAAAATAAATTTCAATACCGTTTTGAAAGACGCCGCATCATAATAAAAATCGTAAATAAATAAGCCAAATAAACCGACAAAAATTATATACGTACATATATATAAAGTAAATAACTTTACGCTACAATGCTAAACAGACGAAACAATTTTGCGGAATAAAACCGGTAAAGAATCTTTATTTTTGATGTCGAAATCAACAACAACAATTTCAAGCTCTACATCGCCTTTAAAGTTTAACCAATGGGGCACGAGTCTTTTGCCTTTTTTGGGGTCTTTCTCTCCATCTTTCCCTCTCTGTTTTTCTCCCTGTTTTTCTGGCTGCCCAGCTGGCAATTACTGTCTGATGTCAGCGTTTAAGCAAATATTTTGTTATTTAACCGTGTAATTATACACTTTAAGCTAGCATTACGCGCATGTCAAAACGTTTGTAACGCTTTGGGGAACATGTCAACAAAACCAAGGAATTTCTCTATTTTATAATAATTATATGGTGTTTAATTTCCTTTGAAGATTTTTTTCAAGATAAATACTTTAAAAGTCAAAAGCATGCCATAATGAAGAGAACAATGCTTAAAACAACTTTTATAGGTTTATAATTAAAAGCAAACACATGAATGAGTTAAGAAACTTTCAGTTAACAATCTATACTAGAATACAATTGACAAACTGAACAACTGTGCAAATACTTTTAGTGTACAAAAGGTTTGACGTAGAAACAATAAAAATATTTACTGGCTAATTTAAATTTTATATACTGCTCCAGCAACAACAGTACTACAGTCTACAGTCAATAACAACGTCAACAAATACTTGTATGATATTTATAATTTAATGCAACAGAAATATGGGTTTTTGTTAAGAGAGTCTGAAAACGAGTACTGAAACTCAAAATACAAGGTCAGGAATACATTTGCTTAAAAGTTGAGCGCGCTCATCGAATGCAAATGTGAAACATTTGTTTAATGTCGAGTTTTATGTGTGTCTTCGTAATTGTTGATGAATCTTGAGTGGCTAGTCATAAGTTTTTAGACTTAATTTCGCATCATCATCAGATGATCACATAGACACAGAGAGAGAGAGAGAGATCTAGACAGAGAGCGCTCGTTCCCAGCTAATTAATCAAAACAGCTAGACATTTAGCTCTCATCAATGACTAGTTGTGTATTAAGTCATGACTCAGACTCAAAAGTTAACACTGACATCATGGCCTGGAAATTCTGCATTTACCGTTATGCAGCCGACTTTTGGTTTTGTTTTCTTTTTTTGCATTTTCTTATCGCACTTGCAATCAATATGATAATGATAATGACACTATCTGCTAATGATTTTTTGTTATTGCGCTGATTAGAGCTGGAAACAAAGAACTAAACTCATAAATGTCTTAAGCAAAGTCACCTTTTCCGCTTGGACACATAATTATATCGGTTATCTAGTATAAGAAAATAACATGGACATTCTGGAATGGACTTTTGTGATTAAGCAAACATATTAACAAATGTATTTATGAAGTGAAACAAGCTTAACAGATCGGCCAAAATGTACGCCCAAGAATGCCAAAGAGGAGCTAAAAAGCAAGGTAAGTCTTTCCGCCAGCCTTCCCTTCAGGGCCAGCTTGAGGCTTGGCTTTCGCGTTGTTTTTTGTTGTGTTGTTTTAATTGTGTTGGTTGGTCTTGGATTCACATTTCACAGCTGAGCTGAGCTGAGCTGAGCTTGAAGCAAAAGCCAAGAATTTTTGGCATTTCTGTTTTGTTGTTACGCTTTTTGATTTCGATCGATGGTCGGAATATGTTGAAGGCACAACATATAAGTATGTATGTAAGCATACTGAACATTGAGTACTGTTGAGTACATGGAAAGCGTATGCAAAAGCAACACAAAAAAACAGAAACAAAACCTAAAAAGGGGGCCAAGCATTAACGAGTAGCGCACAAATGCGCATTGTTCTTGTTCGCTTCTCGATTTAATATACGCTTGAAATGGCCTATATCAACTAAAGCATTTAGTTTGAAACGCACTCAGGCAGGAAACGGCCAATTCAAAGAGATGATATTGAGATATGTCTAAGTATAATTAATATGAGAACTGTTGTTTTCAAATATTTGTTACTTTGTTGCAATATTTTTTGTTTGCCTTTAGGGCATTTACGTTTCGGTATTAAAAAGCGTTGTAGTTGTTAGCTTCTGTTGCTGTTGGTGTTGGTAATGCAAGCATTAAAATCAATGCCCCCCAACCGGCATAAAAGGCATTGAGAGGCAAATATCATCAACACCTTCCGAGGCAGCTGCAAAAACACAAAAGCCGTCAAAAGTGTAGTCGTCGTCGTTGGCATTTTTACGGCTTCATCTTTATTCTTTTTGTGTCTTTTAGAAGAAAACAGCACAAAAATAGTAGAGAAAAGTAAGTTGAGGCACATATGTACATATGTACGTATGTTGTAGTTAAATAATTACAGCAGTAGTTAAATGTGAAGAGGCTACGAAATTCTACCGACGCCCGGTGTAAAGCGGAAATAAAGTGAGCAAAATGTAATTAATTGCTTGAGGCAGGCAAACTGAAAATACAGCAAGGGAGAAAGATCAGTAGCCCGGCGGCCCAAGCGGCGTATGCTTAATGTGAAGTCGTCGTCGTCCGCCTTTATGCCTCCAACTCTCACGACATGCTGGCTGCGGTCTCGATTTCTGTTTGTTGACTCTTTTTTTGTTTTTGTTTTTTGCAACTAATAAGCTAAATATTTTGATTGGGCTCGCGGTCGAGGCTGCAACAAATCAACGGCAACAACATCAATTTATTCGCAGACTTTATTAAATTCGTTTGTTGTTTTAAAGGCAGCTCCAGATTGCCAGCAATTTGGCAAAAAAGTTGGATTCAAGGCTAAATATCAATTTTTTTTCGAGCATTGTGATAAGTTTGCTTAATGGTTTTCTTTATGATGCTGCCACGCCTACTTTAGCTAGAAACATAGGCGCTCTATGCTGATAATCTTTTGCGTCAAACACTTCCGTTCAGCAAAGGCAAAAAATCTATTAGATTTTGTGACAATGCAAGAAACCAACACTTAAATATTTGAGCTGTGATTTAAGACATAAATCTCTTAAACAAAAGTTTTTTTTTTTACACATTTCATAGATATTTTTCCAAAAACTTTATTGTTTAGGTTTTGCAATTTTTTTTTTCTGTAAACCAGTTTTTGTTACGATAAACACAAAGAAATTTCAATTTAAAGATCATGATAAATTACTTCCTATAAAAAAAATAAACAATAACAATTGTACGAATTTTTTTCCAAATTTTATTTCGAATTTGTGATAAAGAGGAGTTTTACATATAAATTTTTTTGTGTTTGAATGATTCAAATTGAATCAACATTTTTTTTAACTTTAACAAACCGCAAAAGTAGTAAATTGCTTATAACTATACAAATAATTAATCTTTGTTTTAAGCTCCATGCACGCTACTCACACTCTTCAAACACTTCACTTGATTAGCCAAATTCCACAAAACGTCAAAAAAAATCCAAAAAGCTTGACAGCAACATAATAAATAGGTTTAAAAACAACAGAAAAAAGCTGCTCAAAATTATTTATGGTGCGACTCTAAACTTGAAAGCAAAGACAAAAAAAAAAACTAAAATTAAAAGTCAAATCAAAAGCAAAATCAAAGCCAAAGTCCAAGAGGAAGAGGAAGAGAGGGAGATAGAGAGAGGTAGATCAAGTCTTTTTTCTTTTTTGTATATTTTTGGTGAGAAATTTCACTCAGTCAGCAGCGGAAGGCGCAGCTAGTTTCAAGGTTGCCAGCGATATTTCTATGATAATGGAACAGGTGAACGGCTGAATTTGAAAAGATCTTTTATTTTGATGATTGTAATTGAACAACAACAATAACTACAGCGAATGGATAAGATGACAAAATAATCGTGGAATACAAATTAAAATTGGATGTTGTTTAAATTGTGGCTGTGGCATAAGTTGCTTAGGGTATAGTAAATTAAGTGAGCTCAAAATTATATTTCGGTAAGACTTAAAAGAAAAGAAAAGAAAATCAACTCGATAAAAGAAAAGCAAGCTTATGCTGCATAATCGTTGAAACCGTTGTTTAATTAAAAGTAAGACGATTATACAGTAAATAAATATTTGAAAATCACTTCAAATGGATAAAAAACATACTCAAAAATTTTCAATAAAAGTTTGCCAAGCTGTACTTTAAAAAAAATCTTAACTGTAGCGCGCCTGGACTTCTTTTATATCAAAGATATTTTGCAACTCTTTAGGGTCTTTTTCTGCCTCCGACAAAATACCACACAGCGTCATCAGTGTTGAGTGCCAAGTAAACAACAACAAAATTAAAAAAAGTAAAAACTGACCGACCCTTCACATATCCACATACACATACATATAAACAGATGCATATACATATGTATGTGTTTTCAGTAAAACCGAATTAAAACGAAAACGAAAATATGCAACTGCAATTCCGCTGTAAAATCGTGCAAATTGTTTATAAATTCAATGTAAACTTGTGTGTGTGTGTGTGTGTGTGTGTGTGTATACACATACTTATATATGTGAAGTGCATTTCCTGTGCTCTCTTGTTGTTGTTGTTGTTGTTGTTGTTGTTGTGATATGACTTTAGCATATTTTTTGGCTACGTGCAGTTACAAGCCAAAGAAGAAAACAACAAAAAAGAAAGCAAACCACAAGATTGAAAAACCAGTTTGAGTAGATCAAGTTGTTGTTGTTGGTGCGATTGTTGCTGCTGCAGTTGCTGTTATTGTTTTTGCTGTTGTAGCCTTGAATGTGCATTTATTGTTGTTGCTCTTTGACAGACTCGCTGTTTTTGGCGCGCGCGAAAAAAGGCAAAAAGTGCAGCCAACAGGTAAAGGAAGTTTAAAGTGAAAACGTCCCGATCTACGCATACCCTATAAGACGTTTGAGTTGGTGGTAAACTGGCAGTTTAAATGCCAACTTTTCAATCAGCAAGAGAAATTTGCACATGTTATGTTAATAACATTTGCATGTTAAGAGCGAAATTGCTTTGCTGTTGTTAACATTATGAGATCTGTTATCGCTTTTAAATGCTACAAATTGGAAAGCAATATAGTTTGTAAGCTCTTATAGGTCTAAACTGCCTTTCACTTAATGTTCTCGGCATTTAATAGACTATGTCTAGGAATAGATTTTTCTTTTAAAACTTCGGGCGTTCCCGAAATCCCACTTGGCCGCAATTTACCTGTGGTAATCAAGTGAAATGAGACACACTCTATATATATATCTCTCTCTCTCTCTCTCTCTCTATCTCTCTCGCCTTTTCTCTTTGTCGATCTGCTCTCACTGTTTGTGCTATAGCAGTTTTGCACTTTAACATGCGGTTGTTTCTAATTACGCTTGACACACTTGGCAACCAGCTTCAGCCAACTGGAACTATCTATGCATATATACACTAACACGATTATACAGATATATATTTATGTATGGTATATCTACCTGTTTGTATGTTAGTAGAACTCCGTAATGCAAATCAACGTAGATAGTTGAAAACTGTTAAATTAGTAGCATTACTTTTTTACTACAACAGGCGATAAAAAAACGTTGCTGCCTTTTGAATACGAATTAAATTCTAAACTTGAAGGTGTCATTCAACAGATCGAATCTTTGATTTTGAAATTAACTTGAAACATTTCTTATCAATTTTAAGCAAACAATTGAATAAAAAATCTATTTATACTATTAAAAATATACTATTGAATATTTATAAGCTGCGATTAAATTTTGTGCTGTTTTAGACTTCGTTTAATATATACAATGTACATATATATACCGAAACTGATAAGTGAGAACCTGTTCTTTTCATCAGTAATAAGAAGAAAAAAATTCGTTCAACTGAATTTGTCATATTTTTCTTTATAACACAAGGATGATCGATGTATACTATAAGTAAAAAAAAAAAAAACACTTAAAAATGTCAGATAACGTTTGTAATTAAAATGTAATATGAGCTCATAAGATGAAATCTGTGACAAACTTGCTTGACAATTTCAATATTTTAAGAGTATATTCGAATTGAAAGTACTTAGTGAAAAATCTTTTCTAAAATTTCACTCTCTTATCTATCTCCTGCAAAGCTCAGCGGTCAATTGTCGGCATTTCTTAATTGTTGGAACCAATTTATAAAGGCCTTACGCCCTTTGCAGTGCACTCTTTTAATTAATTATGCGTATCTAAGTAGAACTGAGAACTACTTCTCAGCCCTGTTTCTCTATCTCCCTCTCCTTCTCGCACACACTTCACTTGAGCAATAATTATTAAAAAAAATGTTTATCATTATCTATAAATGGGGCCTTGTACAATATTTTGTGACTTTTTCTTTCAACAAGACGAGGCCGCTAAAATAAAAGAGAATTCTACAAAATGTAACTGGGTTGATTGATTGAAATGCTAAATAAGAAACGCTGTGATTGATTGACTTGAACTGGATGTGGAATTGGAATTGATATTGGAACTGGAATTGGAATATTTTATGCGGCTGTTGCCGTTTCTGTATCGTATGGATTACGTGTGGCCAACTTTCAATTGTGAATGTAAAATCTTTGTGCATGGCATTACGAAAAACAAAAAACCAAAATCAGGAAAATTAAAGTACAGCGCACAAATTGCGCAAAACGCTAAAGAATGCCACGCCAACAACAACGCCAGTGAGTGAAAAGAGTGCAGCACTAGCAACAACAACAGCAACAACAACTGAGACAGCACGCGGCCAGCTGCAGCAAAAAATAAAACGAAAACAAAAGCGCAGCAAAAGAATCAAATGGACCAACTTGGTTTACCAATAGGAATTTATTTTCAAAAACCGTGCTCTTCTCGCTACACAATTGAAGCATAAAGAATTTTGTATTTTACAATTATTGAAATGAGCATAAAATTACAATTTATGGCATTTTTTTATTTGAAATTTAATTGAGCAGTTCTTTCCTTCGACCACTGTATTTTACAGTTTGACAAGCACTGAGTGAATGCATTTAAGCATTTATTTCTTTTGACTTCCACTCCAGCATCCAACACTATCTCTCTCTTTTTCTCTCTTTGACTTCATCTGTCTTTATGTGCGTCGTTGGCCTTTAGCTGCCCCCGTTTAGCGTAATTTAATTTCGCGCAATTGTCTTGCTGCAATTGTCTCTACATCTATATACAAACAAACATTACTTTAATATGTGTATATGTAAAAATATGAATGTTAATCACAGCAAGCGGCGCCGTTGTTCACACAATGACTCTAAAATAGCTAAATGTTAACGGTAATGCTTAACATGTATTTTAATGTACTTTACACATATGCATACAAACATATACATATGCAAGCATGTAGTTCTTCATTATGGTGTGTGTGTGAGAGTGGCCAACTGGCCCAGGCAAATACAAAATGCCACGCGGAATGCGGTTTAAAAATAAACCAAGCCCAAAGCAAGCAAAAGCAAGCGAGCTGCTTTAGACCAAAACGTGCTTTTGGCTAGAGACCCTATTTAGCCTAGTTTACAACTGCGCCGTCGTCGTCGTAGTCGAAGCCAGGCTTAATGACCACAGCTCTCGCTCGCTCTCACACTAGCTGGAGTGGCTGCTGCTGCTGCGGCTGCGCACCTGTAAACTGGCTCTCGCTCTCTCTCTCTCTCTTTCATTCATTCTGTCGCTATTTCATTTTCCTCTCTCTGCTTCCCGATTATGCTAATAAGAAAAGTGTGACAAGCGTTGGCAATTTTTATGATTTGCAAACACGCAATCTGCGCCCTTTCAATCAAACTGTACAGTTCGAAAGGCCCAAACTGGATTCGAATTGGCGGCTATTATGCAACAAGTTTTTTGAATGGGCTTATTATTATATACATATTTATATATTTATTTTTGTGGCTTATTGGACGGCCATAAAAAGCGCAAAGCGAGCGTGGTAGCTTTCAGGTGCGTTCGTTGACTGCATAAAAATGTTATGATGTGAACACACACTGTACGCTTAACAAAAAGAGGTATATTCGATATCGATATAGATTAACATAGCACATATTAGGTAATCATTTATAAAATCTAATTTTGGCACCAATAATTATTGGAACCCATTTTTTTTTAGCTTAACTTTAAACTGTTATATAAAATTATTTTTTACCTTTGACAGCCTCGTAATATCCCAAATCCAGCGTGAATGATTTATGTTACAATCCTACTGAAAAAATATGACTTTTGTTTTGTTAACAGCTTCCGCTTTTTCTTTCTCTTTCTCCCTTTCTACCGCTCTTTTAAAAGCAGCGCACACACATTAATAGACGGCGTGATTTTTCTATTCCTTTTTCGTTACTCTTATTCCTTGCTTTCGTGTCCTGCAGTTGACGCGTTGTTGTTGGTGTCGTTTTCTATTTGAATTAAATTAGATTTATTTTTGTTTTAATTTTCACAAAACTACGCTTTAGGCGCTTCTCTCCCAATCCATCTCTTTCTCATACGAAAAAACGCGTAAGCCACGAAGATCGATAAACACACGTAACAAAATAAGAAAAAGACGCTGCGAGATGGAGCGGAGAAAACCGGAAAGTTGTTGTTGCCGTTGTTGTTGCTTTATGCGGCATTCTTTGGCTGCTGCGGTTTTTTTTATTTTGTTGTTGCTGTCTTGTTGTTGTTGGTCTTGTTGGCAGAAGAAAAAGTTCAAAAACAAAATCTGAGTTTGAAAAGATTTATTTTATGTAAAATTACCAGCAGTTCTTAAATTTTTGATTATTTGTTGTTTTTGGATTTAATTTATGCTAAGAAATTTTTGATATTTTTATTTGCTTGTCACTTGTTGCTTCTGACCTTAATACGCTCGTGTTTTAACAAATTCCAATGCACAACCACACACCACTCACACTTACACTGATCTTCGCTTACACTCTCTTACACACACACACACATACAACGATGCGCAAAAAAACCAGCTTCGGGCCAACAATTAGATAGCCGCGTTCTAAATCGCCGGCGCTGAAGTCGATGCCGCAGCAGCTCTTTCTAATTAGCACAAAAACAACAGCAAATATAGCAACAATAACGGCAGCAAACATTATTTTAAACGCCTTTAACAATTGCGCATTATTCAAAGGCTTTTATTTGTTATGATTTTATGTACATTTGTGTATATTTTTGTTTGCACTTTTGGTACGTTGCTTTTACGGTTAAATTTTGTTAGCGTTACGCGCTCTCGTTTCACGCACGTCTTGTCAACCCACGATCTCGCTATACAATGTTGTGGTCGATGTTTAAGCAACACATCGAACCACTAAATTATCGATTGATGCTTAACCGATTCTTGTCGACATATTCGATACATTTTTCGATGCTTCGATGCTTATTTTTGGCAACAATTTTCAAATTTGTTAACAGTTAAAGTAACAATAGAAACAGTGTTTGAATCAAATTAAAAAACATATGAAAATCACAGAAACAACATGCTTTCTACAAAAAAGCCATTAGTGAATAAATGATAAAAGCTTGGTATTTGATTATAGAACCTGATGTTCGATCCAAATGCATTGAGCCATCAATGACAACAACTTTTGAACAAGAAAACATCCCGGTAGAAATTTTGATAATGGCTCCACAAAACCTGCCGCTACGTTGCGCAAAATGAGTAACGTTAACGCACATGGAGAACGTAATGCATTTTCCAGCGCAGCCAGCCTTACGCTGTGTGTGTTTTGCAGCCCTGTGAATTTTTTTTATTATTTAAATACTGCATCGGGTTAAGAATTATGTACTTATTTAACTTTTTGCTGGTTGGGTCTTTATTTCTTTAAAATGTAACTGTGAATTTGTGTGCTATTTTTACAGTAAATATTACATTTCAAATTATACCGGAAAATTAAGGTTTAGGTGTTATTTTCAAAAGATTTTTTTTTAACATCAAACAGTGAAGAGAATCAGATCGCTCATTGATACCATCACGATCCGATATATATATATAAATATATTGAAATTAAAAACTAGTTGGATTATTAATCATCTAAAAACCCTATTAGTTATTGTTTTAAGGAATAACAATCAAAAATATGGGCTGGTATATTCATGGTATGTAAATGAAAATGAGAACCGGTATTTTTCGCGTATTTTTCTAAGAGTCAAGTGGTATATTTGAACGACCACGCTGCGGTCACACCGGTTGGGCAAGTAACATTTCTGTTGTTGTTGCGTCGGAGTTCGGACGTACTTGTCCGTATCGTTCGCGTATAGATTTATTTAATTTTTTCAATCGAATTGCACAAACCGGAACTTGCTGAAAATAAGGCAAGTCAGTTGTATATTGTGCTCGTTATGTAAAAACAATAGCTACAATCTGTTGTTCGCGTTAAGTATGTAAAGAATACCGCAATTTCAATTGCAAACTCCAAAAGGCAAAAGAGAAAAAGCGAGTGGCAGATTTTTTCCTGTCTACCTACACAAACATACGTATACATATATTCGAAGTATATGAATGCGTGTAGATGTGAATAACGAAGAGAGCTTAGTGTATGTGTGCTGTGTGAATAATTGTTGAAAAATAAGAATATTATATTTCAAGCGGTCTGTGTAAATATTTAAACTGCACTTGTGTTTTGATTTATAAAGAAAAATCTGTTCAAAAGTGCGTGCCGCGCCCGTTTGCCAAACGTTACACATACATACACACTTACAAACACATACGTAAATCGCTCACTAACACACATAAGCGCGCGCACTGACAAAAGAGAAAAGTTGTATGGCCAGCAACAAATATCAATTTGTTAGCCAAATAGTTTTTTTGTTGTTGTTAATTACTATAGTTAATGATCTTTTTGTCAATTTTCATTACATAGCAATGCGAGTATAATTTTAAAAAAATCTGTGCTTATGACTCAAAAATTATAAACAATAAAAAGCGGAGAAGATAAAAAAGTGACGGCGAGTGCTTCTGTGTATGAGTGTATATGTGTGTGTGCGTTGGTGTGCATAGCCTGCATAGCAGAGTGTGCGTGTGTGTTTATGTGAAGTAGCAGCAACAGCAACAACGACATCCAGCCGCAGCAGGCAGAATAACAAAAAATAACAAATCAAAATGGCGCACCAACAACAACAACTGGCACAATCGGTGAATTGTTCATTGGATGATATCGATTTGACGGCACTAAAGGTAAGTTGTTAGGTTTACCAAAAAAAAAGACAACAATAAAACCAGCCGAGCTCCATGCACAACAGAAACAACAACTGCTGGAGTCTCGCTCATGTGCGGCAAGGTGTGGCCATGTGTGCATTATTTTTTTTTATATGTTATATTTTAAGCAATTTCCGTATTGCGACACTCATCAAATTAACTTTTACTTAGATCTATCTCTTTATTCTCGCTTTCGTATCTTCGTCTGCACCTGTAGTTCCGTTAAGCCACTAACTACTTTATCGATCAACAACCTGCAATCTGATAAGAATTTCTATGTTGCCCAATAATGATATATGTATGTTTATAAATCGATATACAACAGCTTGTCGTTGAGCTGATTCAAATTATATGCCAATTGTCTAACAGTGACTTATTCCGAAACATAAAATTGCAAATTGTTGTTATAAGAAAGACTATGGCAACGCCCACTCCCCAAACACACACACAAACATATAACTGCATAATGCATAACATAATGCATAATAACTGCATATTGACATGTACCGTGTTTCTTTAAGCACTTGTTCTGCGCTCTCTTTGCGTATTCACCCCAAACCCCACCACACCCTCAAATAACCACCATAGCGCCAGTGACCGGCCGGTGTCAGCGCCTTTGCCAAGTCTTGTTTATCATTGTTGTTGTTGTTTTTGTTGGTTTCTTTTATATTTTTCATTTCTCAATGAAATGCCCCACACGCACAAGCCGCACGCGTTGTTTTGTGTGCCTATGTTGCCTGTGCTTTTGCCTTTCTCTTTCACCAAACATTCACCACAGCTTTTAAAAACTCACCACGGGCCGCCCCGTGTTGGGCGCAGCGCACCCACAGAAAGTAAAGTTTTGCCAGTGTTGAGGAGCAGCGCTGTCTGTGTGCCGCCTGTCTTTTTACTTTTGTATGTGTGTGTGTGTGTGCGAGTGTCCGTTTGTTGACTCTGTCTTGCAGCTGCAGTGGGTGGGCAGTGAGGTGGGGAGCATAAGGTGGATTGCGACGGCGGCTGTCGCTCGTATATTGGTGAGTGTGTGTGTGTGCTGGCATGTGCATGTGTGCATATGTTCTTCATAGTCGAAGAAGACGAGACATAAACGAGACAAGAATGAAAATTGTTTAGTTTACTTTATTAAAAGAAGCAGCAGAAGCATGCGTGTGTAAATAACAGCATAAGTATGTGTGTGTGTGTGTGTGTTGGTGTGCAGACGACATGAAGATGATGATGAAGCACTGAAGAAGCAAAGCAACGAGAAAAAAAAGCAAAAAATGGCAGGCGTTTGATGGCCCCTTAAGTTGTTGTTGTTGTAGTTGTCGTTAGCTGCTGCTGACGACGATGCTGCTCTTGTTGAAGTTGCTGTTGGCCTTCTCGCAGCAGGCGCGTGGGCGGGTGGATTTTTAAAGGTCATTAAACAATAAAATACGTGCCCCGAAATAGTATACAGCTTTGTTGCTGTTGTTGACAAAAGGTCACAGTCCTTAAAGCTGTTGCTGCGGGGCGAATGGCACTTGTACTGCTGCTGCTGCAGCGGCTTCTTCTTTTTACGCCCTCATTCCTTGTTGAAAAACTGTTAAACTGATAAGTTACTTTAACAGAAGCAAAGGGGCACAAATACAAATAAAAAATGCATTCATCAGCGCAATTTCATTAATTATTTTATAATTGCCAGTTGGCAGAGAAAGACATACACATGTATGTGTGCTTGTGTATTGTTTATCTATGTATATGTATATATGTATGTGCATTTATTTATTTTTTTCTTTTTAACTATCTTGGCAACAAATGCAGCTTGAATTTTCTCATTCTTTTTTGTGTTGTTATTGCACAATATGATAAGCGCCTTCATATTTAATTTCTATATATTTTTTTATTGTGCATGACCATGTGTTGGCGTTTCTATACATACAAACAAACATACATATGTGCATTTGTATACACATCTCTGTCTGCGTCTGCGTCTTTGTTTATTTTTTTCTTTTGTGCGTTTCTTGTGTATTTATTTTAATCAACGTTTATTGCATTTGGCTTTGTGCGATAAAAACGTGTTCGCCCACATTTGGTATGTTGTGCGTTGTTGTTGTTGTTTTTGTTTTAAAGTGCTGCATTTTGCAGCATTTGTTATTGTGGTTGTTGTTAAGATAGAGAGAGACAGAAAATCACATATGTTTGCGTTTTGGTCTGTTTTGTGGGTTAAATCAATATGAGTTGGGTAAATGCACAGGGAAAAAAACCGTATCACTGAATATGTTTGAAGCCAGACTTTAAATGTTTACGTAAAGACATTTAACACACATAATTAAACTATAAATGCAAAATGATACTTAACACAAATATCATAGTTTCTAAGTCATAAGCAATATTTACACATTACTCTATTTTTGCCACTTTGCGTGTTAACTGGTTTTTCTCATTTGCTGTCAGCTTAATTTAGCTTGTTTTGCAACCTGAAGCTCTTGTATATTATGCATTGCATTCCTAATCGAATTGGTCACAGCCCACACGCATACCTGCATACCTATTTACATACATATGTATGAACATACATAAGAAGTTTTACCGTCTGTCTTCTCTAGCTAAAGCTCCCTCAACCCTCTTTCGCTCCTATGCATAATATGTATATGCAAAAAAAAGTGCAACTCTTGCTGCCATTATTTCTCGCATGGGCGTTCAATATGCAGTCAGTCCTGTTGGCGAGTCTCCTTAATACGCACACACATGTATGCATATGTGTAAATACATATGTATATTCACATATCATTGCTACTCTAACTGGGCCAAGCCTCGTACACGGCCAAAAAGAAATCCAGTTTTACTAGCCAACCAACTAACCAGCCGCCTGCCCAGCAGCATCGACTTTTTAGACTCCGAGTATCAGCAAGTTTTTTATTTTTGTTTTGCTTTTTTTTTTTTAAGTTTTAGTTTTAGTTGCACTCGTGGCCCGTTTCCACAAATACTACAACAACTAGCAGAACGACACACGATACACAAATAAACAAGGAAGCACAGTTAGCTGTGAAGTGACGAACTTTCCATACCCTTTAAAGACCATAGGTTGGAACTTGAATTTGTTGTTGTTATTTATTGAATTAAAAGTTCAGTCAAAGCATAAAAATTCAAATTTCTGTACAGATCTTATCTCTGTAAATTAGCATTTCCATGCGATGATTAGTTAGAATGCCGTTTCAAACGTAACTAAAGGGTACCTAAGAAAGCCCACAAAAAAACACAAAGAGAGTAGGAGAGCCGGAACACTAGTGAGAGCAGAGCAGAGCTGAGAAATGGTCAACAGGCAGCAATGATTACTAATAACTGTAAATCACAGCTGGCTTCGTTATGGCTGCCATAACTATTCACTAATGTGCCTTCGCACATACCTTTACACCTCCTCTCTCTCTCAATCGCTTGCGTACTCTTTTTCCCCCACTCCCACCCCTGTTACAGTAAACGGTTGCCTTATTGTTTGTGTTTTGCTTTAACATGTCAACGCTAATGAGTCATGAAGCGGTTTTTGCGCCGTTGATGGTTGTGAAAAGGCATAAAGGGGGTTGGTACGGAAACACTTGGCTCATTTTTTCGTGCATTTTTAATTGATTTTACAACGTGAAGTAATCGGCCATAAATAGCAGTAATTGCTGACGGACTGTTTGGCTGCCCTCTCCCGCTCGTTGCATGTGTTTGACACACTTTGAAGCAAACAAAAAATAAAAATTATAGGAACAAGAACAATGATAGCGCTGGGGAGGCGTTTCTCGATGGCTCATTTAAAGGCAGCCATAAATCTACTTGAAACAGCTTTCAATAGTTCTTTTCGTTCTCTCTCTCTGTCTCTCTGTCTTTCTTACACTTTTGCCCCATTTGATGTTTTTTTTATTTTATTTTTATTTTCGACTGACGCTTTGTCTTTGGGCTTTATTATAATTCCTGTGGCTTGCTTCCCGGCTGCTTGAGCATATCATCAGCCAGCCCAACTCGCCTGCAAATTGCTGCCTACCGTTATAGCTCTGCTTTTGTTTGTTGAAAGGGGAAGGGTGGTCGTTGTGGGGAGGGGGGTTATATATATTTGTTGAAATGTGCAGCTGGAAGCTTTTAAAGCGTCGGCTTCGGTGCGAACGTATTCCGTTACAATGGGGCGGACAAACATAACGAGTAGATTTTTTTATGTATTTTTTTTTTAATAGCATAAAAATGCAAGAAGAAAAGAATGCCTAAGGAACGCATAAGCCTGTTGTAAAGAAGAAGTAGGAGGAGTAAAGGTACTTTAAAGTGGCAACTAATCAACAGAAAAATATCGTTAAAATATTCTTAAGTAGTAAGTTAGTAAGTAGGGTATGTGCACAAAACAGTTAGAATAAACTTTCCATTGGATTTCTATTCAACACCTAGGTCAAAAAGTCGTACATAGGATTAACCTGTAGCTTGTAAAATACTTTTTAGCTAAGAAAAAGGGCTATTTTTAATAGCTTTTTATTTTATCAAAAGTTATGTTTGAAAACTATACATTTTTTTTGGATTACATATTTCTTTTGGGCTATGATGCATTTAAGTTTTTTTGTAATGACGTTCCTTGCTCTGAAATACCCTTTCCAGGTGTGATTTGAAGGCGTTAAGATTGAAACTGATATAAGAAAATTATTTTAGGTTTTAGTAGATTTAATTTTAAAGAAGTTTCTTGGCCCCTTGATCATCAAGTCTTAACCACAGTAATCGCAACGTATTACAACTTTAAACGCCAAACTTGCATGTCTTCTCAATTAACCCTTTTTCTTCTACTTTTTTGTCTGCCCTTTTGGCCACTAAGCTATCCACTTTCGGCATGTTGTTGGTCATAAAACGTTATTTAGAACACTGCCTGCCCCAACTGTCCAAAAAAAAAAGAGAAGAAAATAACAGGAAAACTGTCAGTAACCTGTTGAAATTCTTTTTGTTGTTCTTGTTGTTATTTTAATTGACGTTTACCTTAGCTGTCACTAGTTTCTAGATTCAGTCACCATCCCTCACCTCCCCTTTGACCCCTTTCTTTGGAGTCTCGTGATTGCTTTGTGCTTGCTACGTGCTTCGTGTTTCGTGCCTCGTGAGTTGCGTGTCAATGAACTCGCATGCGATTTGTTGTTGTATGGCTTGACATGGGTGAAAGGGTAAAAGGGTAGGGGCGGTTCCTAGGGATTTGTATTAAATGCCGCTTTATTTTGAAACGTTTGTTGCCGCTTTTGCCGTATTTGTATTATTAAGCCTTAATAATTTGTTTACACAAACAAACAAAACAAAAGTTGAAATAACAACGTTGCCTGATTCTCAAAATCTTAATGTTGTTCTTGTTGTTTGCTAAGTGCCTCTGTGCCACAAGCAGCAGCAGCAGGCAGCAGCAACAACAACAGCAGCAGGCCCCGCCCTATTCTCAGCTCATCCGCATTTGGCTGGCAGCATTTACAACAACAACGATTTGGGTTTTCTTTGTTTGTCTTTCGGTGCTTGTTTGTTTTGTGGCTCTTTGAGTTTGGCTAAGGATTTCATCTTTGGCGTCTTTTTTTTTTTGCTTGATATTTCTTCTTCTTTTTAATTGTTATTTGACATTTGGGTCCTAAACTTAATTTGGCATCTTTTCTTTTGTGTTTTACAGGATCCGGCCGGCATCTTTGAACTCATCGAGGTCGTTGGCAATGGCACCTATGGCCAGGTTTATAAGGTAAGCGAACAAAATTCTAATTTATTTCAGCATGCAAATCAACCTAAATCAATTTTTATGGCCTTGCTAAATTAAGGCAGTTAGAATTTTATTGGCAACACCCCTTTAAATCGATTAAAAATCTTAAAACTGTTTATATAACCTTGAAACAAACAAACAAACGTTGTGTTTGTTGGTCAGGAAATAAACACAAAACATATTATACTAGTTTTATCTAATTTTTTGAGATTGCAATAAATGTAGTTATTTCTGTCTGTGGTGTTGCGGTTGCTTTTATGTTATTTTATTTTTGGGTTGTTTTTTTTCTCTAGCAGCTCGAAAGATTTGAGATATTGAAAACAATTTGTCTGGCCATTTAAATGTTGAAACTGAGACGCTTTATGTGGCCAAAATTGCAGCTTTCTATTGAAGCAATTTGGTTACGGCGCAATGATCTCACAATTTACGTTCAGTTTAGTTTCAGGGCGACCGTTTCTTGATTATTGTTGTTGTTGTTGTTTACTTGTAATTAGCAATCATTAGACTTTATGCTTGAATGCGTCGCAGTTGCGGCATGCTGCGGCTGCTGCTATCGGCAGCCAAGATGAGTTGCATATATAGCGTACGTATTAACTGTAACTACACACATAGCGATATGAATATGTATCTGTATCTTGTTTATATCCAAAAAAAAAAGCTGCGTCATTTGCTGCGATGCTTTTGCTGCTGCCTTAATTAGTTGCGAACCGCTAGCCATCTTGCCACCAAATACATTGCTCCTCCTTCTCACACATTAACACATTTTTTTTTGTTTTTTATTTTGTATCTTTTGCCTCTATCGCCTTAGAAATTTGCCGCGGGGCAAAACACACACAAAAAACAACAACAACAATCATCATCATAATAATAATCACATCACAGATTTAAACCAAATGCTCTCGCTGTCGCGCTGGTAGTAAAAAAATTTAAAAACAATGCCACGACTTTGTATTTAAATTATAAGTTTAAAATTGTATCTGAAAGATAGACAGCAAACATCACACAATGCACAAACAGCAGCTAAAGCAAAAGCAGCAGCAGCAGCAGCATTCTACAAAAATAGATACTGTAGGGATTACCGTTAGCATTTGTTGTTGGCTCCACTCGCTGTGTTTGTGGCATGCTGCTCTGCGCTTGGGAGGCCAACGTAGCAAGTTCTTTTCTCCTCTACTGCTTCGGTATTTGTTTGCTGCTGCATTCACATTGTGGGGGGAACTTTAGGGCAGCTTAAGAACTTTTAAAGAAGTAAAGTTAAATCGATTGTTTCGATAACTTGCGAGCTGTGTTGAGCTTATATACAGGAATTTTCGATATCTTTTGTCTACTTGCCTTTTCTCTACCCTAAAAGATTAATGTATTCACGCCTAATCTTTACGATTGCCTATTTCACAATTCAATTCAATGAAGTGTCAATAAAGTGTCTGCTTTTACAATTTTGCATGCGTCACGCTTCACCGCTCACTTTACACCGTTTTCGGCTTAGAAATGCGGCCGTAATTCGCAAAGAAAAAAAAAGAGATTGACAGCCCACGTCTTTTAAGCCTCCTTCGGAACACAAACGACCTCATTTGTTGTATTACCACGCTAAGCTGCAAGTGGCACGTGGTAAAAAAAAATAAAAGAAAAAGAAGGAAAAACCAACCAAGCAAACACAACAATCGAAATTTACACTTTAACATACACATATTTAAATAAATTTGCCCACTGTGCGACAACTTGTTTTCATGCGCTGCTCCGGCATTAAGTAGTTCATTATACTGTCCAACACTGGCTCTCCTCCCAGCTCTCGCGTGTGCGTGTGTGTGTGAGTATGTATGTATGTTCGGAATTAGCATGAGTAATACAGCAGAGATGCTTTTTTGGAATTCTCTGTCTTTCGCATGCATGTGACAGCGCTAGAATGCACTACAAGAGTAACGGATACATTGTTGTTGTTGTTATTGCAGGTTTGTAGTTCTTGTTGTTGTCCACTTGTTGGATACGCTTCGTTCGTTTTGCGCTCTCTGCCTTTGTTGTGTGTGTCATTTCTTAGGCATTTACTGGATTTTGGTTTTATTGACCGACAGTTAACCGGTTTTTAATCCAGCTTTGACTTGATTCCTCTCTATCTCTTTCGCTCTCGCTGCTGTTTGGCTCTAGTGCGAACGCAATCGCATTTTAGTAACAGCTTATCAATAACTAACGTCATTTTGGCGCTTATTCATAATGTCGACGTTTGCTAAAATGTGATGCAGACAGAGTTGTGGGGAATTTCGTGTCTAAAACGTCTTTAAAGTCAATTAATTGATGATATACAAGCTGTGACGTCACACTTGTGACATTTCTACGAATTTGTTCGTAACGCTTCGTTAAATGCTTATTTGATTTATGCATTTGTTTCTTGGTTTGTGTTCTCCAGTTATGCCATTTATCAGCTAATTTCTCGCATGTTCGGTGCTTTGCACTTCCGGTTTATTGATAAGTTCTCATTTATGATTTTATTTGTTTATTGTTTTTGCTTTTTATGACTACTGCGCTCTTTCAATTGTTGCTTATCTCTGAATGTCTCGTGAGTCACAAACATTGAATTTAGTTATTTTTTTGTAGATTCAAAAATTGTTAATTGTAACACGTATTCTAAATGGGTGGAGTCTTACGGGGAAGGGGGGCTGTTTGCATAAGATCTAATTTGTTGTATAAAAAGAAACGCACGATTGACTGAAAAACGTGGCTGGGAATAGAAAATTACAGTACGAAAGGTAGTGTAATTATCTAAATTATAACATACATACATACTATTGCACAAGTTTTTCTTGCCTTTAACTGTAAAATAAATCATGAGCCCTGTATTAAATTATGTTTTATAAGAACAGTAGTTGAACTCGTTAAAATGTTCTATAACTTATTTTTGTAAAATTTGTAACAATTTTCTCTCGCAGTGATTTGCGGCTTTCGCAAATTTGCAACAAAAATTCACACGAACCATTCAAAAGTCATAAATTTGCTGTTAATTTATGCCAAAAAAGAAACGACTTAATATAAGCACCAAAAACAAAAACAAAAAAACAGTGAACATCACAAACACATTATAAACTGCATAACTTGGCAACTTCAACAATAACATTGTAAAATCAACGCGCACCGTTTCCCAAGGTCGTTGTTGTCACAATCACCCACCCACCGTCCCCTTTCTCCTAACGGTTTTTTTTTGCGCGGCGCATTGACTTTTCCAACGTAGCGTCAAAAGCTTGCGCTAGCAAAAATTTAGTTTTGGTTTTTTGTTTTTTGCGAAAGTATTCAAAGCGTAAAAATACAGAAGAGAAAAAAACTCGTAAACCTAAATCGTATTTATTGTTTTGGCTTTTGCTATTTTCGGCTGTTCGGAGTTTCGGGCGCAGGTTGCCTTGTCAATGAAAAAAGTGTCAGGGCTAGAGATTTAATTAAGCGTACAGCAAAACAAACTTAACAAACACACACATACCTATGTACCTACACATGCATAACAACAGCACTATAATTGAATGTAGTTTAACAACACTAAAGTTAGTGAACCTCTAAAAATACAATGGGAAATCAACGCAAGCAGAGCAGAGTGGGAGAGCGGGCGAATACACACACACACACTCTCTCACACAAAGAGAGTGCTAAAGCTAGAGCGGCGCCGGTGAGGCGTTGCGGTAAATAATTTGCAATGTTTGCTTTGTGTGAAAGAGAAAGGAGCGCAGGGCAAGCGATGACAACGACAGCTACAACTACAATTACAATGACGACGCCAACGACACTTTGGCTACGTCGACTGAGACGCACACTGTTATCGTTTCTAGTTCGCTCTTTACACTCTTCATATGTTTAGCTGTCGTTTTATGCTCTTGTGTCAATGACTCTTTGTTAATGTTTTAAAAACATTGTCTAAAACAAATAAAAATAATTTGCGTAATAATTAGGCTGTAGCTGTTTGCTTTGCTTAACCATTTGTTTTTGTTTTAGTGCCATTTCGTTTTTTTTTTTTTATGACATTGAACCAAAAAGACGGTTTGGGAAGATAAAAGCTTAAAATAATTTGTGTGCCGAGTACTTGAGCACTGCCTAATTGCACGTTTACGTTTGCTTGACTTCAATTTAAAAACATTTTTTTTACGAGGCTGCGCGTCTTATTCTGTTTTAGGTTTGTTATTTTTTTGTGTACTTGCGTTTCCTGCTTGATTTGTTTATTGCCTTTAATGTGTTTCGCATGTTTCTTTTGAGTGGCGTTTTATTGGCTGCGCCTGCAGTATTGTTGTACTTGTGCGTGTCGTGTTTGTGTGTGTGGCTCTCCATTTGTGAATGTTTTTCAGTTCCTGCTCCACCTACCGTTCCGTTGGTCTCGCTATGAGTTTCTTAAATGCAGCCCAAAAATGAAGTCGTAAATAAAAGCTTTGCAGCACTCATTGTTTTTGTAGCTTCATTTTTAATTCTTTCGTACGCAAGTCTCTCGCCTAGCGTGCTTTATTAGCTTGTCTCGCTTGTACACACACACACACCCACTGATCGTAAATAAGAATTGTGCATGCAAGTGTATCAGTGTGTGTGCGTGTGTGTGTGTGTGTGTGTGCGACGTTCTGTGTTTGTGTAAATGTCGTTTCGTATTGCGCGTAATTGGGTCAAAGTTCGCAGCTATGTTTGGAGAATGTTAATTAGATAGGAAACCGCGCTGCGTGGGCGAAAGTCTTTGGGGGCATAAAACGCATCATTTAAGTGAAGTGCACAAGTCCCAGAAGTACAGCAAAATGCTGCATTGCAACAGCAGTCGATGCGTCATGTCATGAATATTAAATGCTATTTAGAAAGAAAAAAAAAACTTTTAGAGTTACCCTCAACTTATAATAGGATCATAAACAAAGTAGCAACACTCTGTCATTCACTTAAATAGTGAGCAAACATTTCAAATTCTATCGCCGAACTAATAAATTGCTCGTAGTCTGCATAAATATGTATATGTATGTTAATGTGTCTTACGTCAAAGTTGTTTTCTTTTTGTTTAACATTTACATACGACCTTAGCCATTTTAAATGTTACGCTGTGGTCAATACATTATTCACTTTTCACTCTTTCTTGACTTACTTTGGCCACACTTCAAACCACGTAACCAAAAAGACAAACAAAGTTTCCATCCGCCCACAAATAAACGCTACGCAATTCGATAACATTGGCCGCAAATACTGTTCCGATAATCTAATTGCACATAGTCATCGATAGATAGATGTGTGTTTGTTATTGTTGTTGGGACGCTGTCAAGGTTGCCAACGTTTACAGAAAGTTGCTCAAATATTTGAGCAATTTGGATGATTAAATATGCAAACGCAAAGTGCCGATCGTTACTCACACAGCACAGCAAGGCATAAGATTTATTAAATAGGCAGACAAATTTACATTTGAACATTTGTATGTACATATGCATATTAGGTAAAAAACAGACTAATTTTAACTTGAAAGCGTTGATTTCATGATTAGCTTCTCACTTTGGGGCATTTAGTTTTCTTTCCATTTCGAACAATTTGAACAATTAATTTATGAGTGAAAGTTTTTTTGGTTTGTATACATACATATACATATTTTTTTTTCCACTTTTTGCATACATAAAGAGTGCACAATGAGTCGGCTTTGTGTGTTGTTTGGGGTTGTTTATTTGATATTGGGAGTTATCTAACTGCTGGTCCCTTATATGCATATTGGTTTACAATGCCAAACCACACAGAGCCCAGACAAATGTCTCATAATAATAATATATGTATGTGTGTTTGTGTGTGTATAATAAACTCGTTTAGTGTCGTGTAATTGGGCGACAATGACGACGACACTCAACTTGATGGAATCTCAAATGCAATTTCTTTTTTATTTAATTTTTCTCTCTCTTACCCGTTGACCCGCAGTTGACAGAAATCCACCCCCCTTAAACTACTTGATTGCATTTCGATTTGAGGTTTTTTGTGTTTTTTTTGCCTTTTCCAACACTTAATTCAGTTAATTTCAGTTTTCCTGATAAGTGATTACAGAGTGCTCTCAATTAATTAAACGTAACGACCAAGCTCTTTCAATCAATCATCCCCATGAGGGTGCAAATGGGAATAAACATATACATATATGTATGTATATACGTGTGTGTGTGTCCCCAGTGAGACGGAAGTCAATGTGACGTCATACAGGCGTCATTCAACTTTGTGAACTTGGTCACAAACCATAAACGCGTTAAACAATAACAAACAAAAACACAAAGTTGAGCACAGCAAATTATCTTTTGACACAATTCACGCCTGCTTAACGCTATGAACAAGAAAATATATAAAACAAACATATTTAAAAAAAAAAAAAGATCCATGCGAAATTCATAGACAACTGTTTACTTTAGCAAAAAATAATGCCGGCATCATCAACATTAAAAATATCTTCAATGAGTCAAAAGTTTGCACGGGTAACGCTGATAAGAAAAACCCCAATGAAAAGTGTTTTTATTTCTAAGGGTTGTGGTTTTTTGTTGAACTGTTTTATTGGGTTGTTGAGTGTTTGATTTATTTTTAATTTATTGAGGTCTAGCTCAGATTCAAACTTGGAATTTATGTCAACATGATGACTAAATATTTTTATCGATAAAAAAGTTGAATCGTTTTCAAGACAAAATAAAAAATGTTGAATTAATAAACCCTTTCCCAACTATTTTAACCTGCAATTTATAAACGATTTATACATTAATTTCTAGCTACTTTTTAGCCCTATTTAATTTTATTTTCATTACTATATAATGATTTATTTTATTTAAAAATTTAACAAAATTCTGAGGTAAATCTTCATTTTTTTTTTGTGGCATTTTCGCTTATGCAAGATTTTAAAGGCGATATTTAAGTTGGTACGTAGACTGCTGCTGCTGAACCGAAAGTGGAACATCAAACAAAACTTGCTAACTAGGTTAGCCATTTACTACTCAAAAAGATGGCGGGTGGTGCGGTGCGGTGCGCTGGAGAAGAGTGTGGGCGACAGACAGGTAGACAGGCTTACAAGGCAGCCAAGTTGGCCAATAACACTTTGAACCCAATGTTCAAACACCACTCAAGCCAACAAACCAAGCAAACCTAGACTTTTCCGAAAGTTGTAAATTTAATTTTAATTTCAATAAAAGGCACTCAATAATGGAGTGAAAAGTAAGAGGAGATTTAAAAATCTCTAGCTTGGCATGGCAAACAACAGCTTTGAAAAGCTATTTTATGCACAGTTTAAATTTATATGGTTTTTGTGTTTTTTTAGTTTTTTAAATTGCTATTTTATGTGCCAGCTGCATGCAGTGGTGCACCATTAGAGAAGGGCGGGGAGATAGAGAGGAGGAAACCTCACTTAAATTAACACAGCACAACAAAGTTCAATTGTTGCGGCCATTTAAAATAAATGCGTCGTTGCTTTGTAGTTTTTTTTTTTGTTGTTTTTGTTTTTTTTTTAACTACAAATGCATTTTTGCTTTGATTTCTGGGTTAATTAACACAAACGACAAGCGGCAAGCAACAATTGGTAATTGATGCGATGTACCCACCCAGCTCTGCCTCTTTCTCTCCCCCCCCTTAACCAACTTGAGATTGTAAGTAATTACCTTAATGCGTTTATTGTTACACAACTAATGAATTTTTTTTTCTTAGTTGAAAAGTTTGAGTTTCCAAAATAAAAAATCTATGTAAAAGTTTTAAACAAAAGAAAAGCAAAAGTAAATATTATATCAAATTTTTAACTTTTCCAATTTTTTGTAGCATACTTTTGTGTCAGTGATTTTCAATGACTTTTCGAAATGTTTGCCATTACAGATCATCTCACAGTCTAGTACACCCATTGCTTAAAGTTCTCGTTTGTTTTAAATTTGAAGTCGCCGCGACAAAAAAAAGTTTGCACACGATTGCTGCGTTAAGCTAAAGCCTGAATGGGGCATGAAGCATGGAGTGTATGGATAGAGGCATTAAAAGCTTGCGCAATGTTTGCAAACGCAGCGGCAGCTGCGTTAAAACATATTGCCACAAGAGTGTGTGTGTGTGTGTGTGTGCGCCGCCCTCTTTGGGCCAGTGGGGCAAGCAACGAGGCAGGGCAACACACCAACCATGGGGCGTGGTGCATAGATCTCAGGTCTCTCTTGATGGTGGCAGTATCATTGGTCTCTCCAGCTGGATTGGGTTGCTGCAATTGAGTTTGCAAGTGCTGTAAATTGAATTGCGGTTGCTGCTTCTGCACAATGTTGTTGTTGTTGTTGCAAGTGAGAGAGTTTTGCCCACAGATCTAACTCACACACCGAACTGTGAAATAGCTGTAAATCTTACTAACGCTGCGACATAGCCGCAAATTTAATATGCAAGCTCAGTGAGCAATGTTTGTGCGGAGTTCGAGCTGATGTGTGAAGTGGATTATACTATATATACTATACATATTTTCCATTGTGGTTCAGGAGAGGGTTGCTTTGAATTAATGCCGGCAGCTGCGTGTTGCGCTGATGCTGATGATGCTGATTTGATTACCCAACACAACAATGTAAGGTGCGCTTCGATAGAGTTGTCAGGTTGCCAATAATAATAATAGCTGATACACTGTAATCTCAACACTTGTATTTGATTTAATTGTTATGCAAAATCTGTAACTTTTTCAATGCTACTTTCCCCATTCTTTTTTGCTTTTTCGTCACACCAGCTCTTTTTTTCTCTACTATTTGACCTATTTTCTTTGATAATTTCATCATAATATTACCTTCCGTTCGTTCGTTTAAACAAAATCCATCTAATTCCATTTCCTCATTTTGTTGCTGCCTTTTTTCTGCTTATTCAACCGAATTCACTTTACTTTAAATACACACTTTGCGGCCTTATCGAAAACCACACACATTGCCCATAATTATTTTCCAGCTAGACAGCCAGCTGTTTTTAGTTTTTCCATTTAAATAAAACGGTTTTTTTCTATCTTTCTTCGTTGCTCTTTCGCTTTTTTTTTTTTGGTTATCTCTCTAGCGATTTGCATAGTCAACACGTCAACTAAAACTTGTCCAAAGATAATGTTTTTAGTCAGTTCAGCAGGCGGGCATATGATGCTGAAAAAGGGGTTGTCGCGGTATGGAGGATTTAAGTCCACCGGGGAAAACTTCTTTCAATTTTCTTGTAAAATTTAAAGCAGAGCTATTTTTATTTGTAGCTAAAACCCTATAAGAGCTTTATAAAAAGATTATATTATATATTAAAATAAATGTAGGGTATTTTTGTACTACGAACCGAAAGTCACGTTTCTTGTTTCATTTTCACAATTGCAACAATTATTTTCTTACTCTTTGTTGACTTATTGCACAAATATTTCTAAGTTTGCAGTACGTGGAGTGAGATGTAGTGGGAAGGGGAAGCGCTAAATAAATACATATTGTAGCAACAACATTATAACATGGACATTGTTCGAGAAGAGTAGCAGTCATATGCCATACAAAATCACGTTATGACAACACGTAATTGTCTGATTATGCAGTTTTATATAAAGAATACATACATATCAACAATCGTACTATATGTAACGATCGTATCTCGTATTTATATCTGCTTACAAAAAGAAAAAAAATGTGCAATGTGCGTTTTTTTTTCTTTTTTCATTTTGTCGTTGCATTTTTTTCATCAATTTTATTATTGTGTTGTTTTGTTGATTTTCCTCATTTTTCACGCCCAGAGCATTGTTCAATTACATATAGTTGTACTGTAACTGAATACTTGAACAGAAAAATCAAAAATGCAAAGAGAGAAAGAGAGAGAGAGAACTTCTGCATAGGTAGGCAAAGCGTTTGGGGACAGCTGCTTGATGTGGTCGGCTCCATTGTTGACTCTACCTTTTCGGAAAAAGAAAAAAAAAAACACACACACATTTTTCGTTTTGGTTATAAATATATTTTGAACGTATTCAGCAGTTTCTACTTTATAAGGCAAAAGGCTTGTCGCTATCGTCGTCAGTATGTTTGTTTGTTTATTTATTTATTTGTTTCTTGAATTGTGTTTAGCTCTATTTGCTCGAAAGCCCACCAAAAAAAAAAAACTGTGAGTGCTTCACGCGAATGATTCACAAATATTTTTCTTTGTACTGCATTTCTTTATTTTGTGATTGCGGCAATCATATTTTAAATTGAATTCGCTTGAAATCATCGGGCTAGTTATGCAAATGGCAACTGGCAACTGGATACGACGAATCAATGATGAACCATAAACTGGTTGCACCTGCCATCCCTCTCTCGTTCGCTTTCACTTTGTTTCTAGATAATAAAAAAAATGTTCAACTCCATTAGTGCATGTCATTAATTTGCGTAAAATGTGCACAAATATTTCACAGTAGTTGTCAACCCGTTAGAATATGACAAGCAAGATCTGTTAATTGTTTTGCTTAATAGCATTTTGATAGAAGCTGCTGCACCACAGCTAACCGAAAACGGAAAATAGAAAACATGCCCCGCCGCTGGCTAATCAATAAAACCAACGGACGAAGCCTATCATCAACTCCTTTCCATCTCTCAACATCGGCATCGTCATCGTCATGCTGGCTTTTTATATGTGTACAGCTCGCAAATTGCTATCAAATCTCGTTAGGCACTTGATTTATGGTACGATGCGATGGTGGGCTTGCAACTAGCTAACTAACCGCTTCAAGCAACTCAGCTGCAATCATCAATTAAAACTGTATTAAACGTTAAATGACTTTTAAAGTTGCTCTACATAAAAAACGAACGAAAAAAAAACAAACAGACACCAAAGAGGTGGAGATGCAGGAAGAGTCATGATGGGGCGATGCTACTCTCCTTTTGCCGCAATAACCGGTTGGGACAACTCAATCATCGACGACGACGAAGCTAAATCAATTTATGAGAGAGTCTGTCTGATTAAAACGACAGCTAATTGAAATGCATTTTTACGCCTTGGTTGACTGAACAACTTTTTGAGGATAATCGATTTTCGAGTCACGTTACATTTCAATTTTGATCGGTGCATATGTTAAAAGCTGTCAATTCAAAAACTATTTGAACTTGAACCTGAAATCGAAATGAAACCAAATTATGACTTGGAATGCATTAAAAACAGCAAAAATATTAATAAAAGTTGAAGTTATACAAATTAAAACTTAAAAAACTTGAAAGATTAATAACTTTTGTTGTAGAATCGTTTTTAATATAGTCACGAATCACTTAACTTAAGCTCCTTCGTCAGGTTAACACACAACTAACTCTTCCTATTCTATTGTCTCTAGGAAATATTTATTTATTTCTTATTTACTCAAAACACTTTTCTTTGTATTTTATGACGTCGTTTATTGACATTGTCGACGCTCATGGTCAAGAATTCTTGTTGTTGTCGTCAAGTGTACGATGAGTTCAAGTGTCTTGTGACTATATTACAAATAAATAAACAGACTCAATGTCGCGTTTATTTACACTGCAATTTTACCAGTTAAACTGATAAGCAATCTTCTTTGAAACTAATTTATGATCAACTCTATTTTTCTTTTCGTAGGGCCGTCATACAAAAACTGGTCAGTTGGCTGCCATAAAGGTGATGGATGTCACCGAAGATGAGGAGGAAGAGATTAAGCTGGAGATCAATGTGCTTAAGAAATACTCAAATCATCGCAACATTGCCACCTATTATGGGGCATTTATAAAGAAATCGCCACCGGGTAAAGATGATCAATTGTGGCTAGTTATGGAATATTGCGGCGCTGGCTCCGTCACCGATCTGGTCAAGTCCACAAAAGGTCAAAGTCTCAAAGAGGAATGGATCGCATACATATGCCGTGAAATATTGCGCGGTCTTAGCTATTTGCACTCAAACAAAGTCATTCACCGCGACATCAAGGGCCAAAATGTGCTGCTCACAGATAATGCGGAGGTTAAACTTGTGGACTTTGGTGTCTCTGCACAATTGGATCGTACGATAGGCAGACGCAACACATTCATTGGTGAGCGAATCACAAAAGCTCTTTAGCTATGAGTCATATGAGTATAACTGGTTGGTTGGTTGGTTTGTTTTTTCTATGTGTACAGGTACACCTTATTGGATGGCACCCGAGGTCATTGCCTGCGATGAGAATCCCGAAGCGACATACGATAATCGTTCGGATCTTTGGTCCCTGGGTATCACAGCACTGGAAATGGCTGAGTCACAGCCGCCGCTGTGCGATTTGCATCCGATGCGTGCTCTTTTCTTAATTCCACGTAATTCGCCGCCGCGTCTCAAATCCAAGAAATGGTCCAAGAAGTTTCATGGCTTCATTGACACGGTGCTAGGTTAGTCACAGCTGCTGATATAAATTACATTGAAAGCTTTTAATACTTTCAAACTTGCTCTTTAATCCACAGTAAAAGACTATCATCAGCGGCCTTATACCGAGAATCTGTTGAAGCACGCCTTCATTAAGGATCAGCCAACGGATCGACAGGTGCGCATACAGCTCAAAGATCACATTGATCGCTGCAAGAAACGCAAGCAGGAGAAGGAGCGCGAAGATTATCGCTACTCGGGCTCCGACAATGATGACGACGAACCGCAGCTGGCCGGTGAGCCTAGCTCGATCATTCAAGCGCCCGGTGGCGACACATTGCGACGCAACTTCCAACAGATCCAGGAGGGTCGCTTGGCCGCCGAACAGCAACAGCAGCATCATCAGCTGCTTGCCCAGGCTCAGGCACAGGCTCAAGCACAAGCTCATGCTGCCGCCCAGGCGCAGTTGCATCAACAGCAACAGGCGGCCGCAGCAGCAGCAGCAGCGGCACATGCAGCGCAACAGGCACAGGTGGCACAACAACAACAGCAGCAGCAACAACAACAACAGCAGCAACAACAGGCACAGGCTCAACAGCCTCAAGCCAATCGTCAACAGAAACCGCCATCGGTAAGTCAAGTCAAAGCTGACTTCCTGCTTTTTAATTTACTAATCTTCTTTCTTTTTTTATTGTTTGTTTGCAGCGTCAGCAGGTTGAGGAACCGGGTCCACCGGCACGCCCACAATTGCCGCAACGTCTGATTGTGGTGCCAGATCCACCGCATGCCAATCGGCCATTGCCACCGACACCCAAATGCGGCGAGCCAACGACTCAGCCGTCGTCGCAACGCAGCTCCCAGAACAATTTTAAGCCATCGGTGCGTATTCACAATACAGTGAAGTGAACCAAGCTGAGATTACAACAATCCAACAGTGCAGTTATTACTTAGTGCCTGATAAGCCCTGTGTGTGTGTGCGGGGGGAAAATCTACGCTTTGTATGCTTCCTAGAGCAATGACTTTAAGTGATATTGAAAGGAAATTGCGATTATAACTAGCTGTGATCGGAAACTGTGTTTAAAAGAAGTGAATGGAAGATGGGGTTTTATTGTAATAAGGAAAAGATAAGTTTAATAAGAAATTAAAACAAAACTAAACGGAGATTCAGTGCAGCTTAACGTGGAAAGAAAATTATATTAAAAACCTTAAGTTTTTGCCAGATTCAAATTAATTATGAATGCATTTGAAACCGTTTTCATTAGTATAGATTCTCCCTTCTTCAAAAAATATCAAAATATTGCCAACGCTTTCAGATACACAGTAGTTACATTAAGACCTTTTGAATAACCCACTCTATTGTTGTTTAGAAGCTTTAAAACCCCCGCCCCTGTGCCTTTTGAAATCATTTATAATTTACCCTAGTAAGACCTCTCCCCCCCAACCTAATAAGTATTGAGTACGATTGTATATATTCATATGATTTTTTGAACTTCTTTTATTTTCATGTTTTGTGCGCCTACCATATAACCATAATGCATATAAACTAAATATATATATATAAATATGTCGACCTTATGATTTCGCTCATGTGTGTTTATATATTATACGTACATCGTCCCGTATAACGTATAATTTGATCCAAAAACACTGTAACACACACCTTAAAACTCGAAACAATCATATACAACAGTTACCACCAAGGAGACCTGAGGTATGTTTTTATCATTTTTAGTTGTAGCCTGCTCGCTCGCTCCTCTTTCATTCTCTTTCTGTAAATCTATCCTGCGTTTTGTGTATTTTATGCTTGATTTATACTATATAATTATAAAAAAAAAAACAAACCCCAATTTTTGGAAAGCTATGTCAAAATTCTGAAAGAAAAAAAAATACCGAATGTACAACTAAATGGAGGTACACAGAAAAAAAAAACAAACACTTATAATCAATGCACGTGCCCACTAATGCCCTTAAAAATACAACTACAAAAACACAAATAACCCCAAAACAACTTTCGATTTCTGAAAAATGCAACTAACCACAAAAAAAAAAAGTAAATGCCACGATTCGTTCTATAAATAAATGGAAGAGTTGCTGTGATTGATGCGTTTGTAATGCCAAAACAAAAACAAAAAACCAATAAACTAACAAACCCGGCAAGTTTTTTTTTCCCCCCAAAGATAATAACTAACCGAGCTTTCTCTAATGTTTGGCCCTGTTTGTTGTTTATCTAAAATAAGTGAAAGGTGCAAACCAAGTCTAATGCTCTCTTATATTTCGTTCCAACCCGAATACAACAATTGCTCTCCCCCCAAATTCGACAACAACAACAAAATGTGGTACCACGTGCAACACACACAAACACACACACACACTATACACTACACTATACACAAATCCTCCGTGTGCATAAACTGGGTCCCCCCATCAAAAAAAAAAAACCAAAAAATCGATTGTATAAAACATAAAAACCTGTAGGATCATTTGGATGTGTTAGCAGCACAATTAAATGAATTGGGCGTGGTCTCCTCCCAACAGCCGCAGCCACAGACAGCAGCAGCAGCATCAGGAGTTGGTGGAGGATCTGGAGGACAGCAGCAACTAGCACAACCGGAGGCGCCACCGCGCAACAATCGTGCATCGGGCAATGGAGCCATCTGTGTATCGGGCGGCGCATCATCATCATCATCATCGGCTGCCAAGCCAGCAGCGGCACTGCCACAACAACAGTCGAACAATCATCTGGGACAGGTTGTCAATCCGTTGGATCCACTCGACAGCAGCGATTCGGATAGCGAACCGGATGAGCCCAATGATCGGGCACGCAACGATGGCACACTTCTGGCCAGTGATCCACCCAAGCCGCTGTAAGTATACGTACTCCAGAATCAAAAAATAACACATGGCCCCCCGACATGCGACACAAAACGACAGGCGTGGCGTGGCAAACTTGTTACACAATAGTACCTGAAATATGCAAATGGCGCACAGCACTAATTGACAAAGGATTTTTATTTATATATAATGGATCTAGTTATGTTTATTAATGGTATAAGAAGTACGACCTTCTTAATTCCTTAAAAAAAAGTTATTTGATGCGTTATCGATAGCATCTATCTTCCGAAAATTCGATAAGTATTTGCTTGTTTTCGATCGATCTAAGTTATGAACAGTTCGTCAGTTGTTAATTAGAAAATAATCGATGTTCATCTAAATGGTATATCGAAAACAGTTCAGTAGATCTATACATATATTTTTGTATTTGTCAGAAAAATAAAGACCTTAATGATATCAAAAAAGAATTGATTGATGCGTTATCGATAGCATCTATCATCAAAAAATTCGATAAGTAATCGCTTGTTTTTGATCGATTTAGGTTCTGATCAGCTAGATAATTGTAAATTCAAAGTCAATCAATGTTCAAATTGGTATATCGATTTCAATCGATTGTGACTTCCATCAAAAACAAAGAGTTGCATATATAAATAGATCCATTATAAGTACAGTTATACGCGCAATCCTTGTAGTACCTTAGGCTATTCAAAACAGCATTCACAACATTATATAAAACTTTCTTTCACCCATTATCGTTATCGTTATTCTACACCTATCACCCATATCCACACAACTCCACATTTTATCGATTTGTTTTGCAAATGCCGCCCCGTTTTTGCGTTTTGCTGTTGTTTTTTTTTTTTTGTCCATTTTCTTTTGCCTTTGGTTGGTTTTGTTTTTTGCGTTTGTTCAGACCCGAATTTTCATATAGGCCCGGCTTGGGACCCGTTTCCGAGGATACAACAACAACAACAACGACCACACCGTTAACCCATGGCAGTGGTGGGCCACCAAATCGACCCCTGCCACCGACGCCGGATGACGATGATCAGGCCGGAGATCGTACGCTGATCATGAAGCGCGTAAGTAGTTGCCATCTAAAAAAAATACTGCTATCCATAAAAATCTAATTATATATATACTAGACTTGAATTAGTTTCTTTTTAGTATGTTTTTCTTTTAGTTTAGTTTTTAATTGTTTTTTTTTACTCTTTCTACTTGAGATACAACGTTGAGAGCAGTTATAGGGCAAAAGTTAAGGTTCTTAAAATAAGTAAAAATTAAAGTTTTTATGGCAGCTGTACAAATTGTAATTAGCTTTTGTAGGGTAAAAGGTCCTAATAATTATATAAAGCAAACAAAATAAACATACTTAAACAACAACAACAAAAAGATTCGATGGTTGTGGTTCTATTTGGACAACTTTATATGCAGCAAAAACTATTAAATTATATTTTTTAACTCTTTTTAACCACCCAATTTGATAAATGAACAAGTTTCATTTGAGCCTAGCTTAAACTATTTTAAACAACAACAACATACTTATTTCTATACTAAATACATATATATTTATTTACCTATTTTTAATTAGTATGTTTCGTAAGAAAGACAAAAAAAAAAAACACACGGTATGCAACTTTTTTCGTGAATTTCTTTTGTAAAAAGTTTTATGTAATATTACCTACCTACATTTTATTTTTTAGCCTGTTTTATTTCGATTTACTTTCAAATGATTTTTTGGTTTTTACCTTCTGAGTACAAAAAGTGAAACGCACTGGTGCAATTTGAATGTTTACACCGTCCACATTCCATAAACACATAAACTAGGGCTGGAAAACAATCGATCAAGCTGTTATCAATAACGGAATGTTTTCCAGCACTAAGACATACTTTCATGCGTACGTATGTATATAAATTGTATATAGAGTATACATATGTTTATCTAAAGCAGGCGTCGATGAACTGCATCCAACTGGTTTCCAGTCTTGACATGATACATTTTTGAATATACTTATCTATTGTGAACACACCTTTGCACCAAATAAGTGCATTATTATCCACTCTCCCTTCACAAGCAAAGTACACCAATATACAAATACTCATAAATCATATACATATATACATTTATATAAATAAATATATCAATATTATATGGAATGCAATGCAATGAGAGAATTCATGAAAAAACTTTCCATGCTACAAGCGGTTTTTTTTACCTGGCTGTTGAGACACAGCAAGAAACAAATTTAGACTGTAGAAATGTAATGCAACCGAAAACCTAACAACAATTCTTCTCTTGCGCTGTTACTTACAACAACAACAAACAACAACTCCACTACAACAACAACAACAACTGTGAACAGAAATTAGAACAAAACATAAATCGCTTACAAAAATCCGCTTCCACCTCGCATGCGCCAAAGAGAGCCGAAGATGCAAAACTTTTGCGCGACTGGGACTTTGACAAGTTCTTTCCCAAGAGACAAAATGGTGGCGGCGCTGCTAGCACTAGCAGCGGCAGTAGCAGCAGCACCACAGCCAGCCTCAGTCGCAGCTCGAATTTGAGCACACTCAAAATGGAGACAGCTCTGCAGCGCGCCAGCGTCGCAGAGGCCATAGCGCGTCCCGTACCCAAAGGCTATCAGCCGTTAAAAGGCGCCAGCTCTTCTGCTGGCGTCAACATTGCCAAAGAGCGCAGCGGCGGCGGCAGCTCAACACAGCAGCCGCAGCAGCACAAGCGACAGGAGTCTGACTCCAAATTGCCTAGTTTTGTGCGTGGCTTTCGACGAGAGAATTCTGATTTTTTCCCGTTAACGAAGCGACATTCAGCTGTGCTCAGCGGCAGCACTACTGCCAGCAGCAGCAGCGGTGGCAGCGCTGCCACTGCACAGCTGCAGTCGCCGCATATTGTGCAGCAGCAACGCGCCAGTGCCATGTACCAAAGGAACAGCATTTACAACAGCAAGGATAACAGTTCGCCAACAGCAGCTGCTGGTGCTGTTAATAAAACCAAAGTGACGTCGACGTCCACTGCCAGCAGCAGCAAAACAGCAGCAACAGCTGCAGCAACAACAAAAACAGCAGCAGCGCCCGCAAAGTCCAGTTGGGCCAATTTAGATTTTCTGCGTCCGCGTCGCGAAAAGACTGAATCTGTTATTGTGTTGCATAATGCAGCGGCGCGTGCGCAGCAACATCAGCAGCAGCAACAACTGCAACAACAACAACAGCAAACGCTACAGCTACAGTCAACGCAGCAACAACAACAGCAGCAGCTACAGCCGCAGCAGCAGGTAAACGTTCTCAGCTCGCACGCATCAAAAAAAAAAAATAATACAAACAAAAGAACAAAGAAGCAGATGAAAAAAAAATAATTCAACTCAATCGTTCATTTATTGTGTTTTGTCTTGGCGCCAGAAACGTAAACCAAACCAAACTACTTGAAAACAATACCACAAAAAACAAACCAAGCGTAATGCAAATAAAATTTACCATTTGGCTAGAATTCCGATACTCACCGCAAAACACCCACCAAAACACACCTATACACACACACACCCACAATCACACACATACATATATGTATAGTTCTCTCTCTCTCTGTTTCCGTCTTACATGCATTAGCACATCTCTCTGTGTTTGATCTCACCTTGCAGCGCCCACGCAGCTATTTACATATGCATACTGTTAATAACATTGCACTAACAGCTCGTAAATATCAGACAGTATTAAGTATTAATATGGAGAAATCGTTGCGTTGAGCATATATTTGTTTGTTGTTTTATGTTTGCTGGTTTCTCTTCTACCCACATCATTTGCTTTGACCTTGCCAGGCATGTTTATTTTTATTATTATTTCATTTGCATTTGATAATCAGAAACATCAACTAATTCTAATTGGTAACATAAAAATCATAAAACTAGAAGTAACAATCATTATAAACTACCATACTTGTATATTTAATGCTAATGCGGTCTGCTTTGAAAGTAACTAAACGACATTTAATTGCTTGATTTATAACATCTTGATATTAGCAAATTATTAACGCGTTCGAAAAGGTGTTGCTTTCTAATTGGTATTTGATGGCCGAAAACAAATGTAGTAAAAACTACTGTGTACTACTCTCAATTGTATCTATATAATTTAATCATCGTCATAAAAAAAAGTAGCGAATGCTAATGAGATGCTAAAATAAAGCAGCAAACTAAACAAATGGCAGGCTTAACTCCTAAGCTTATTGTGTTTCAAACTGTAAATAACGTCAATATCACCTGGCTTGACTTATTTTTACATTTTTTAAAAGTAGATTTGACACATAGTGGGCCTTAAGGGGTTAAGATATATGTGGCAACAGAATTCAATGGAATTTCGTTCTTAAAATGTACAAGAATTTTGTTTTTATTATTATCGATGTAAACTTCTATGCTGCTTTGCTTTTCATTTATATGCCCAAAATTGTTTTAAAGCTTTGAAAAATGTTATAAATATTTAATAAAAAAGTTTGTTGGTTTGGTTAGACGAAAGTTGAAGCTGTTAATTCAATTAAATATTAAAAGCTATACCAAAGTTTTTGTGATGTTTTGCAAATTGAGCAACGTTTTTGCCTGCTGCAAAAAAAAAAACAGACCCTCGAAAAAGTTGCTGCTAAACAAAACTAACCTAATTTTAAGTGCTTTGTCCTGTCTTCCCTTACACCCCGACACACCCACTGTTTAAACTGCAACGAGTGCTAGCTTTAAAACAATTTTGAGGAGAACAAAATGAAAAACTTTGTGTTTTAGTTTGTAAGCTTTGTTAGTGTTTTTAAATGTTAGAAAAGAACAATTTGCAGGCAACTTTAGTATCCTTAAGTATCTCATTGGCATTCAATTTGCTTTCTATTACTCTCTCTTTATCTTCTTCACTCTCCCTCTATCTTGTTTGTTTATTTGTTGTTTATTCATTACTTTTTGTTGTGTTACAAGCATTTATAACCTCCATTCTACTCGTTTTAATTTCATTTCCGAATTTTGTTTGTTTCCTCAAATTTATTGCGTTCATTTAAAACTTTTAAAGACAAACTTATCTCATATGCACTTTCTCTCTCTCTCTCTCTGTATCTGTATTAGAATCGCGGTGTGGGTGGCAGCGGCGCTGGTGGGGATAACAGTGGCCTTGGCACACCTGGCACCCGCACAAGCAGCGTTCTGCCCGATCTACTCAGCCAGGCATCGCCGGCAACGCCACCGCGCCACGATAAATCATCCAGTGAGGAGGTGAGTAGCGTTTCAATAATCCCATTATTAATACCCTTGTTATTATTATTATTGTTGTTATTATTTATCAACCAATTCGATTTATCATTGTGTGTTTTGTGCGTTCTCGCAACTTGCAACGTTTTCAAGTTGCCCATGTTTTTTTTATTCTTTATTTTTGTTATTTTCATGTTTCTTAACTGTCCAAGAAAGTAAAGAAAATATCAACTTTTAATCGAGAGTCATTCATCGTTTATGTGTCATTTTCGCAATCTCTTTTGCTTCTTTTGCAATCGTAAAATCTCTCATAAATTCGCCTACATTTTTGCGCTGTTAACTTAACAGAGCTACTTTACAGTGGGTCATTGATTAGAAATTTTTGGAATTTGTATCAACAAAAAATATTTTTCTTTCAAGAAAACTCGTTTATAGTTCTTTCTTATAAGTTTTAATTAGTTTTTGTGATTTAAACAAATTTAAAATGACTTTTTAAAATCTACCTAACCCCCTTAAATGTGACTAATCCAAAAAAAAAAGAATATCTTAGCATAAACATTTTTTTGACGTGGAGCAAAGTTTATTATGAAGAGCGCGTAATGAAATGGTTGAACAAAAAAATTTAAAATATATAAAATGTGCATGCAAAAGTTGCAGCTCTTTTACACAAAGTGCATGGTTTTTTTTTTTATTGAATCGATACCAAATGAATTTAAATTTAACCAAATTAAAAACCGTTACAAACACTTTCTTCTTCTTAATTGTGCTTTGTCTTTCCGCAACGTTTGAGCTGATGGCCACTACGATATATTCTAACAAATTACAAAATACAAATCAATTACAAACAAACCAAAATTTACAATAGTAAGTATGAAAAACAACAAACATCAACAGCAAAAGTTTCCACAAAACCAAAAAATACTCTTTCTAAAAATCTAAAAAAAAAAAAAAAAAACGTTTATCAACTCCCAACAACTACCAAACTTTTGTGTATAGTTTTACTTTTTTCAAATTGTGTCATGTGTTTTTGTACATACTCCTTTGTGTGCGGGATTTCTTTATAAATCAACAAACCTTGTACAGTTTTGCACCAGGAATGCCTTTTAGTTTAGTCTCTTTGTCTTTTGTATATAAATACATGTTTCATATATAATTATTACTTACTGTTATTATTTGCTAGACAAATGCACTGCGTTCAATTGTGGCTGCTCTTTTGTTATTCTCTCGCTCTCTCTTATTATGTACATTGTTGTGTTGCATAGCAGGCAGCCTTATGTCACTGTCACTAACATTATGTTTTGCTGTCCGCAGCGCTGTTAACGCACTGTTCACATAACAGACACACAAAGGGCAATGATCCTTATTTTTCATAAAACCTGTATTTTCATTCTTATTGTTTTTCTACACACACACAAACATACACACAGCTACACAAACACGAATCAATATATACTTTTTGTTACCACTGGCCTCTGGGGAAAGACTAATCACATTTTATTTTGTTATTTTATAATTGTTAACATATTTCAAATATTTCTCAGCTCTGCAAACATATATTTGGCTATTGTTTATTTATATTTTAACTGTCGCAAGCATAAGTAGCACTCAATGTTTAACCATCCTACACACACACACACACACACAGACACTGTCTACCACAATTACCACTCAGCATGTTTAATTTATTAATAAATTTATTTTGTTGACAAACTCGAAGACTAATTGAAATTTTTTTTCTTGCACTTTTTCTATTTTCTTTTCTCTTTAATTGCGAATACAAAAACAAAACAATACAAAAACAAATATTAATAATCAATCAATCAATCAAACAATCAATCGAATATAAAAGTATCAAGCGGCCATTAGTTCATCCGTGCATTCCACGCCATCGAAATCGTTTATCGCTTGCAGCAGCAGCGCCGCCGGAAGCGTCGCCGTCGGCGTTGGCGGCCACGGTCATGGCGGCGGCAGTGTTGTCGGTGGTGTAATTATTAGTGCTAATAATTCACCACAATCAACCATATCGCTGGCCTCATCGACATCGAATTCGCGCCAAAATTCGCCAAAGAATTCGATTAGTAAAACGCGTTCTTCCAGCAGTATTACTAATTTATTGCATAAATCTGCTTCTTCCTCCTCTGCGAACATTCACCATTTGACGCCATGCTCGTCAACATCGAATGCCTCCGCCCTATCCATTGCCAATTCCAATTCTTCACACTTGCCACCGCACGCCTACGCGCTGCAACAGAAACAACGCAGTTTTCTCACCTTTGGTTTCGGTGCCGGCGGCTCCGGTCCAACGCGTCGGGAATCAACGGTCAATGTGAATGTGACGCCCACGTCGCATGAGGTGGCCAATGATACGCCCGAGATACGTAAGTATAAGAAGCGTTTCAACTCGGAGATTCTGTGTGCCGCACTCTGGGGCGTCAATTTGCTAATTGGCACCGAGAATGGACTCATGCTACTCGATCGTTCTGGCCAGGGCAAGGTAAGTAAAATCAGAATGAATAGTAAATGGAGCACCTAATAATTCCCCTTAACTCTATATGAACAGGTCTATCAGCTTATCTCGCGTCGGCGTTTCCAGCAAATGGAGGTGCTCGAGGGTCAAAATATATTGGTCACCATATCCGGCAAAAAGAATCGTGTTCGCGTCTATTATTTATCTTGGTTAAAGTCCAAGATTTTGCGCACCGATGGTCTCTCCGATGTAATTTAACAAAATATGTGTAAAATGAATTTAATTAAACTAAATTTATATAATTTGTATCTCACAGCAAGTGGAACGTCGCAATGGTTGGATTAATGTTGGTGATCTACAAGGTGCTGTACATTTTAAGATTGTCAAATACGAGAGGATTAAGTTCCTAGTAATTGCATTAAAAGACTCTATTGAAATTTATGCATGGGCGCCCAAACCATATCACAAATTTATGGCATTTAAGGTGCGCATATAAGTATGCTTTAGAAAGTGTTTGGTTTTTTATTAATATGAGATTTTTTTAAAAATATTGCTTACGTAGAATTTTGGTGAACTGGAACATCGCCCCCTTTTGGTCGATCTCACAATTGAGGATCAGTCGAGACTGAAAGTGATTTATGGTTCCGCTGAGGGTTTCCATGCGGTTGATTTAGATTCGGCTGAAGTATACGATATATATCTTCCTAAGCATGTAAGTGGTGCCGCATGCCATACTGATTGGATATATCCCATAAATGCGAAATTCCAACCACAGACTCAGGGTGCAATCATTCCGCATTGTATTGTGGCGCTTCCAAATTCAAACGGTATGCAACTACTGCTGTGCTATGACAATGAGGGCGTCTATGTGAACACTGCCGGACGTGTATCCAAGAACATTGTGTTGCAGGCAAGTAGCAAATTGTTTAAACGTTTCTAATTTAGTATCAGCTTTAATATAAAAAAACATTTTTATTCGTTCCTAGTGGGGCGAGATGCCCACTTCGGTGGCCTACATTGGCACTGGACAGATTATGGGCTGGGGCAATAAAGCAATAGAGGTTTGTACAAACTAGTTCAGTTCGAATATAAAGTAATCGATGTTCAAATCTCTTTGCATTTTAGATACGTTCCGTTGAGAGCGGCCATTTGGATGGTGTGTTTATGCACAAGAAGGCGCAACGCTTGAAATTCCTTTGCGAGCGCAATGACAAAGTATTCTTCAGCAGTGCCAAAGGTGCTTCATCGTGTCAAATCTACTTTATGACGCTCAACAAGCCGGGCATGGCCAATTGGTAATTGGGGCATCCATTCTTCTACACAAAACTTGGCAATTCTGATCCATCGATGATCTAACATTCAACAACAACAACAAACAACATTTTCTTCTTATTTTACAACAAGCTATTAAACAGCTACCCAAAATATCTAAACAAAAAAACAAAACAAAAAAAAAAACACAAATACACACAGACACACACTCTTTAGCTCGTTTAAGTAAAAAAGTGCATTATTTGTAAGTGAGATCATCCTATACATAAAACACACACAAACAAATACACACATAAACAGTCACACACATACACACGGACATAGACTTGTGTAAACATGTGCTTATGAAAATTAACCCAGGATAACGTTTCAATTAGTAAATGTGCTATAAATGTTACTCACATATTGGAGTGCACAATTTTTAAACTGAGCGTTTAATAAAACTGTATTTAAAGAAAAAAGAAAGATAATGCAAATAGCTCACTCGTCGAGGTTTTTTTTTTGCATTAGAAAAACACAATTAGAACCGCTAGCAACGCAACGAGAAGAAAAGAAAACAATTATTTTTATTGCAACACCGATACAGTTACATATGTATAATGAAGATTACATAACTAAATCAAAGTTAATTTGTACTTTGCACACACTTTACATATACAAACACAAAAACACACATACACACCGCAATTTCATTTCAAATGTCATTTTTATAAGTTGTGTGCTTTGTTGTTTTCTACTTATTATAATTTGCCTACAAGTTAAACTTAAGTTGATGCAAATGCAAAATCACAAAAACCGCAAAGAAAATGATCGAAGTTCGAATGAAAACAAACAACTTGTTTTCCTGTATCCGAAAAAAAATTGATTAGATATATTTATTTGTGCGTTTCGAGCTAGTGCTAAAAAGCAAAGGCAACATTAACATTTATATCACCAATATATATATATAAATAAAGATTATGTCTCTGTATGCTCATTTTAATGAAAAGAAAAAACAAAAAAAGCGCCATTGTAAAAACTAAGTGATAAAAACAAGCAAATAAATATTATTAAAAATGAGAGCTGAACAAAAAAATAAAATAAAATAAAAAAAACAAATGTTATTAGAAAACGCCGAAACAATTATGATTGATGAATAGTATGTGTAAAATAAACAAAACCCAAAAGAAAGCAACACAAACAAAAAGCAAGCAAGCAATTAAATTCAAAAAAAAAAATATGCGAAAATCGAAATTTTGAACCTACTTATGAAACAATTGGACTAATAATGCATTAACTACAGAAATGTAAATGCATATGTATGTCATAAATTTGAGGACGACAACCTTAACTTACAAGATTGGAGAGTAATTCGATGAACCTAGTTAAGCTGCATTTTTTACTAAACTTTTATACAGAACTTAAAAACGAAACAAATATGGAAATTAAGGATAAAAACAAAATTCTATTTAAAAGCTAGCATATTTAAATTGGAAACTCAATTAGAAATGATAACGATTCGATAATCATAATTATTTGAACTCCGCTTTGTGTGCTGCGCGTTTCCTTTGTGTCAATTTTGTATTTGTGTTTCTCATCACAATTCCTGTGTGTGTGGACAAAGTCTTAAGCTTTATTAATAAAATAGCAACATTGCAATATACATACACATTCTCTATATAAAATTCTGTCGATCGGCACACAACAAAAAAAAAACTACCCGCTTGCAATACATATTTACATACATATGTCAAATTATGCTGGCAGCAATTGCTGAATTATTTTAAATTATTCTTCCTTGTTTTGTGTTGTTTTCTCACGTTCGTCCCCCCCAAAAAAAGAGATATGAAAAAGTTATTGAAACAACTTTACCCGTCTCACTGAAAAAATATTTAAAATATTGTTTGTTTTTGTGTTATAAAAGAAAATATATGTATACCCCCGTGTCCCCCCATATTAAATAATGTTCTTATAAAAAAATGCACTAAAATGCAATTAAAAAAACCGAATTAGTAATAAAATGCTTACTTTATTTCTAAAATAAAACAAGTAAATTGAAGATGAAGAAATAATTGTAAATCTAAATCGTAAAAAAATTATTATATATATAATCTCAAAATTAAAAAAAAAAATAAACAAAATCACCTGCAATTTAAACATGAGTAACTTCGATAGCGTTGTGTGGGCATTTTTATCGATGTATGATGGTATCGTCTGTTTTTCAACACTGAACTGCTATAAACAGCTGACGGAAAATAGCGTGAAGTTGGCAGCGCTTCCTGTCAAGCTGACAAAATGTATGTTCTTCCTCTTCTCTCTTTTCTTTTAACCCGAGCATCGGTAGGTGACGACTGAAATTTGTTAATCGAAAAAATAAAAGATATAGCTGCAACATCCGCAATAAATAATAATCAATATGTTAAGAATAATATCTAAACTTGCGCATGCAATAAATATTTGTGATAGACGCCACTCTTCGTGCAGAATTAAATGACACACAAATTATTGTGTTGAAATATATGTTAATTTTGTGCTTCTTCATCCAACTTGTAGTAATGGGTCGTGTAATTCGTGCACAACGTAAGGGCGCCGGATCCGTCTTCAAGGCGCACGTCAAGAAGCGCAAGGGAGCCGCCAAGCTGCGTTCTCTGGACTTCGCCGAGCGTTCTGGCTACATTCGTGGCGTCGTTAAGGTAAGTTTTATCTATGAGTGATAAGTTAACACTAGAACTGCAAAGTAACTGTTGTTGTTTGTTTGTAGGATATCATTCACGATCCCGGTCGTGGCGCACCTTTGGCCTGCGTTCACTTCCGCGATCCCTACCGCTACAAGATCCGCAAGGAGCTGTTCATCGCCCCCGAGGGCATGCACACCGGCCAGTTCGTATACTGCGGTCGCAAGGCCACTCTTCAGATTGGCAATGTGATGCCTTTGAGCCAGATGCCTGAGGGTACCATCATCTGCAATCTTGAGGAGAAGACTGGTGACCGTGGCCGTTTGGCGCGTACCTCTGGCAACTACGCCACCGTGATTGCCCACAACCAGGACACTAAGAAGACCCGTGTCAAGCTGCCCTCAGGCGCTAAGAAGGTTGTGCCATCGGCTAACCGCGCTATGGTCGGCATCGTTGCCGGCGGCGGTCGTATCGACAAGCCCATCCTGAAGGCCGGTCGTGCCTACCACAAGTACAAGGCGAAGCGCAATAGCTGGCCTAAGGTGCGTGGTGTTGCCATGAACCCCGTTGAGCATCCTCACGGTGGTGGTAACCATCAACATATTGGTAAGGCTTCGACAGTCAAGCGTGGCACATCTGCTGGTCGCAAGGTCGGTCTTATTGCGGCCCGTCGTACTGGTAGGATTCGTGGTGGCAAGGGCGATGCCAAGGACAAATAAGCATTGGTAAAGAGGAGCTAGTTCCGTCTGAAATCGGTAGAATTGTGCTAATTGTATATGGAAATGCTGTGTGTTGTCAACATGCAATTGACGCGACGGAATAAAAATATTATTTCTAAACAAAGGCTTTCAATTATTACTGTTATTTGGGAAGTTATCAAAAGAACAAAATTAATATTGTTTTCAAAACAATAAAATAGAAAATCCATTTAAAATGGGATTATCGATCATCCGCAAACATCGAATTGTTGCGGTATGTAAATTTATATCGATGTTTGAAATGTATTTGCGTGGACTGTTTACAAATCCCATTTATGCTTGTCTTTTTTTTATACCAATATTAAACAAAGAATTTGTATATCAACTGTTGATTAACAGTTCGATAAGCGCGGCGAAAATCCTAACAGTGACCGATGATTTTATGCCTATTTACTGCTTATTTTAATAAGCCTATCAGTCTTCTGTTGTCTTATTAACGAGATAATTTCCATACTACTTGTTGCATTAAATAGTTTAAAATAAATTTGAAAATATTATTAAATTATTCGATATTTTGTTTTGAAGCAAATTGTATTCTCTTGCTGTTAAGTAACAGGGACAGCGCATGTTAAATACGTTTGAATCGCTGTTACACTGCTATTAAAATAATGAAAATAAATGCGCGAGTGTTGGTGCGTTGCTGTGTGCGGACTGTGAAAAATCGACGGGAATTTGTGAAAAATTAAACGCAGCGGATAATTAACAATGGATAGCACATTCCACGAAGGATGGCTTATAAAATCACCGCCCTCCAAGCGCATTTGGCGTGCTGTAAGTTTATTGACCCAAGGGCTAACAACAAAGCGTATTGTTTTTTTTTTGATTGTGCTATTTGCCCCAACACAAATACCAAATGGTCAGTCAAATGTGCAATTTGCAAGCTGCATGCAATGCATACGGTAAAATAGCCAACAGAAGCAGCAGCAACAACAAGAAATGATCATTTAACTGTTTTTCCGCGCAGTTCTACACTGAGTCATACAAAGAAACGCACAAACCAGTGGCATTTTTTTATATGTACAAATACGCTTTGTATACATTTGTGTGTGTGGGAGAGTGTTAGTGTGTTTGATCATTTGTTTGTTGTTGTTGTGTGTCCGATAATCATTCTTAATTCATTAATAAGCGGCTGACGGTCTGGGCATGGACGGCATGGCTGATGATATCTGAGTTGTTGTTGTTGTCGCTGCAAATGGCTTGAGTAGTAATTGAAAAGCAAAACATGCAAAAACCACAAAATGCAATGTTGTTGGAAATATTTAAACTGTGAATGAGCTATTTTCAATAGGTGGCGCATTTGTGTCTGTGTGTGTGTGTGTTTGCTGCTGTTACTGTTTATGTTTGAGGCGTGGGAACCTTTTTGTGTTCAAAAGTTTACGCTTAATTAAATGTTTACCCAGCGCTTACCGTTAAGCGCCGCTAGCGGCGTTGCGTATTAAGTTACTACAAAACAGCCAACAGACACCACAACAACAATAACAGTTTAGCGCAACTGTTGCCAGTTTCATAAAAATTTATATGCATGCCCAAGTGGAAAGCGGGCACGAAAAACCAAAAGCGATCAACAATGCACGTAAAACATCGTTTAATATGTATGTGTGTATGCGTGTGCATCATAAATAAATATGTACCCAACTGTCTATAGGCGATAAGCCACACAGCACGCACAAAAACAATGACGCACTTGTTGTTGTTGTTGTTGCTTTTGTTATGATCTGTTATTAATATTAAGGCAGGCCCGTATATAGGGGCTATGGTCATTCCTTTCTTTTTTTATTTGTTCGCCTTGTGCTTTAAGGAAATTAGCTGCTTATACTCTTACCAAAGAGAGCTGTTTGATTTTGTCACTCAACTTTTGGAATTGTTGTTAGCTTTGATAAGAATATTGAGTTTTTATTCGCCATACCTCGGCAAGTGTATTTAATTTTCGGCTTTAAGCTGTTGTCATCTGTTTTATTTTGTTGCGCAGCAGGGTGCCAATTTTTTCTTATATATATATAAATATATATATATATGTGCGTATAAATGTGTGTGTTTGTGTTTGGCATTATGTTTATTGTTTATAATTGAATTAAGCTGTGAAACTGTGCAGACAACAATGCAAATTTGTCTGTCGAAACACATTAAAAATGAATTGTGTTAAAACGCTTATACCCTTTGATTTAAAAATTATAATCAAAAACAAAGAAGATAGAAACTCAAATTTTAATCTTGTGCTGTCAAACTTTCGTGAATCATTAATATTAAAAACGCATCATCTGCAAAACATATACCTTGCGTCACTTATATTTTTTCTTTTGTTCCGAACAATAATAATAATCGACTAAACGGCTTATTTAAAATGTAAACAAATTCGTTCGAACAAAATAATTATAAAGGCATTATACAAAAATTAAAATAAAAACAATTCTTATCGATTACTTTATTATTATAACTTAATTATTTTGTTTTGAATTTGAACGCAAATCTGACTTTGATAGCCTTACAGGGTATAGCGCAAGTCAAAATCTTTTAGCCAAACCTTTCATACTTATACTTTTTTAACTAAAATTTGTAATCACAAATCACTTCCCTCTTCCGACTTATGAATGAAACACTTAATTCACGTTTTGAAGAACCGTCAAACAAAAACATAAACAACTTCATAAATGCTTAGCTAAGCTTATAAGAAAAACCATAAAGTCACCACACAGTATTTGAACTGTTCCTAACTTGATGAGTTGTGGTGTAAACAGTTTGAGGTGTAAAGAGAGGTGAAAAGTGGGCTGAACTCATTGGGGAGTCAAAAGACTCGTTGTCCCCCATTCCAGTTGTGTTTGGCAATGCGAATAAATAATGGGCGTGTGTGTGTCGGTGTGGGTGTGAGCTGCTGATTACTCAAGAAAATGTCAATGTAAATGCGTTTCGCGGAAAAGCTAAAAGCTAAAAGCAACGCCAGCAGCGAAGTAAGCAGCGAACAACGGCGTTGCTTACTCACCGCTGCTGATAGTTAACTGTAGCTGCTGTTGTTTGTTATTTTTTATCCACCATTATCTGCAGTCATGCAGTGCTCGAATCATATCCCCAGCATATGTTAACTGGCTGACTGACTGTCCGACTGCCCGCTGACCAATAACGCTTATCGAGTGTAAAAAAAAACAAAAATTATTGATATTTGTTATTTTTTACAGCGCTGGCGTCGTCGTTGGTTCACTTTGAAGCAGGGTGAGATACCAGAGCAGTTTTGCCTTGAATACTATACGGATCAATATTGCCGCAAGCTAAAGGGTGTCATAGATTTGGATCAATGCGAGCAAGTCGATTGTGGTCTGCGACTTGAGAATCGCAAACAAAAGTTTCAGTACATGTTCGATATTAAGACGCCAAAGCGCACATATTACTTGGCTGCAGAGACCGAAGCGAGCATGCGAGACTGGGTGAATTGTATATGCCAGGTGTGCCATCTGCATGACACCAAGCAATCCAATGAGCTGCCATTGGGTGCCACAGCAACATCCACATCAGCAACAGCAGCAGCAGCTGCAGCAGGTAAGTCCAAATAAATACAAGCAAATATTGTGAAACTGGTTGCAATTACTTTCACTTTACCCCAGATGATAATCGTAGTGCACAGCAGCATACCAGCTCCAGCGGTGCTTTGAGCAACTGCACACAAAACACGACAACCACATCGCTGCACTCCTCGGCGGGCACAATGGCCAGCTCACTGCTGCGTCGTCCTGTTGTCATCGATCAGCAGCCGCAAAGCTCGACAAACAACAACTCGGACTCAGTCTATGTGAATACAGACTACAATAATCGCGAGACATTGCTGTGCGATGCGCATTTTGATCAGCAACAATTGTTGTCGGCAGCACAACAACAGCCACCACCGTCGCCCGCAACGGCACTCTATTTAAATCAAAGCGCTTTGATTCAAGCCCAAGCAGCAGTCGCTGAGCAACAACAGCAGGCGCAGGCACAGGCTGCTGCCGCTCGACTCGCCATCAATGCAAATGGAGTTGTGCGTAAACTTCCCGAACATTTGGTCCTTACACAACAGACGCTTGCGGAGGCTATGGCCCAGCAACAGCATGCCAGTGTTCAAGCATCTCCAGCGCTAAGCACTGCCTCCGGTCCGTATATACCCATTAGTGAATGCTTTACGGGCAGTCCGAAACTATTGCTAGATAGTCACGCCTCGGCGGCGGGTGCTCTGAACAACTTGGATCCCAAATTCTATGATACGCCGCGCAGTCACAATAACATTGGTCTTAACCTGACCAACGATCAATCCTATTCACCCAAAATAACAAACTGCAGCCTGGTAAGTAGCCAAAACTCAGATTTTGCATTAAATACTCATCGTTTATTTTTCTGTATGATTGCAGCAACAACTTGCAAATGCTAACAGCAGCAAACAACGCAGTCAACGCTCTGACTCTGATTCGGAAAGCGTATTCACAGACGATGATGAATGGGCGCATCCGTTACCGTTACGCGAGAATGTTGGTAAGTTGAGGTACTTAGGTACATTTTAAATATTGTAATTACAATTCCCGCTTTCTCTTTTATAATAGACCGCAGCACACGACCCTCTGATAGCTCCATTGAGAACGAGTCTTTTGTGCTGACATTTTCGCAGCGCTTTTCTAAAATGCCCGAAGATGGTGTCGCTCTGGTGCCGACAACAAATGACAAACACTCAAAGCAATTGGGTACAATGTCGGGCACAGCGGCTGATGGAGCTGGCGCCGAACATCATACGTTGGACCGTTTAGCTAAGGTGCTAAAAAACAAAAATAATCTCATACTGGACTTTAAGGACAATGAAAAGTAATGCAGACTACAAATTTAAGCAGAACGTTAAATTAATAAGTTTTGAATCTATCTTCTTTAGATTGACTCGCGATCTGCCGCAGCTGTCGGATACGGAGAATACATCGCCAGCGATTGTTGCGTCTCGGCATGCCAATTCCTCGTTAATCGAAGAGAGCTATGACATTCCACGTTCGCATCAGTTACCCTATTGCAATGTGGGTCAACTGCTGGGCGAGCGACCAGTCACCAGTCCACACAACTCAAATCCAATTGCAGCATCCACACCCAATCTGATGGCGGATGCATGTGTTGCTGCTTTGGCTAGTGCTGGTCAGGTTGCTGCCCAGCCAACAACAGCAACCAATTCGCCGACAAGTGCGCGGACACTTCCACGACAGCATTGCTATACAAATGCAGCGCCTACCAGAATGGAAGGCAATGTGTTTCGTTATGATTTCATTGAGCAAGCCGATTGCCCGCCTGTTAATCGCAAGCTAAAGCCTAAAGTTGGCAATCAGCCGGCCGAGGCGACGCACAAGTCTAGCGTGGAAGATAAGCCGCCAGAGGAGTTCCCAGCCAAGCCACCAGTATGCGCCATTGAGCAACTTAGCAACAAATTGAGCAGCACCAAACTGCAGTCCTGTGGTCCGCCAAGCGTTGATCGGAAATGCAAACCGAATGCCTACAAGGTAAAGCAAGCACGCCATTTAATTATAAACCAAATAAATTATTTAGTTAAACCATTTGCAGTTGGGCTCGTCAGCAACCATGTCGCCAGCAACGCGTCGTTCGTCGGGTGCACCGCTTTCAATGGTGCTGCCACATGAAACCGATGTGCATTCACCGGCAGCCTTTTTCCATGAGACACGCACCCTGCCACGCCAGCAACATCGACAGCATCCCAATAGCCCGGGCAGTCAATCAGTGCAACATCAACGCACCGCCTCCGCAGCAGCAGCCATGACGTCAACATCGGCAGCGGCAGCGGCCGTTGCAGCGGCATTTAAACAAAATCAGCAGGCAATGCAACATAATCAGGCAGAACACAAGCTACAGTACTTTGATCTAGATGTGACAAATAAACCACCGCTACTCAATCGCCAGAGCATGAGCGTGGGCAATCTCTATGCTCAAGGTGGTGCTCCTGGTGGTTTGAGCGGTGTCCGTCTGGGTGCAACAGATGCGGCTACAGTGCGTTCACCAATGCAAAGTGGCGTTGTCTACAACTTTGTTGACTTTGTCAAAACGGAGGCGTTTAAGCGCATACGCGAGGAGCGCAACAAGGAGAGCAGCGAGAGCAGCGGCGGCAACAAATGATCAACCATATCCCGCACATATCCACGACTTAAGTGATTGTCGTTCTTTGGATCTGTTGTGCTCTCTAAAAAACAAGTGCAAATTCTAAGTGGCTTTGACATTCATAATTCATACATTAACACACACGCACACACTTCCATATACACATTATAAATATATATATCAAATACATAGATCATAAGTTAGTGTTATCTTACGAACATATTTGTGCCCTTAGCACCACGTTGCGTGCTTTTTATCACAGCTGTGCATATTCCTCACCCTAAAAAGATGTTTAATCTTTTTTATTGTGCTTCCAATTTCAAAAATTTGCCCACAGCTAATTAGTATTTAATGTCTTGCAATCAAAGCATGTATAGCGGTTTTAAGTGCTATTTTATATATACATATGTATACCGACACTCACACACAAACCCACACACGTAAACTATTTATATACACCACGAATTTTTAATGGTAACGAATTATATACAATTTTATTAGTGTTATAAGCGTAACTCGTGTGTGCGACACAAGCTGAGGCTTGATATTGTGCTTTAATAAACCAACATTTTTAGAATATTGTTTCGAATTTTTCTGAAACTTGTTAAGTTAGGAAAAATATCCATCTGGTTTTCGGTTGGTGGATACAAAACGATGTTGGCACTTTATTTGATTGGTTGCTAAAGCAACGTCAACATTATTAAATACATTGACACTTAGCAACGATAAAAAAGTTTCTTAAATCGAAAAACATTACTAACTAACATTACAAGTATATTTTCAGTACAGTACAGATTTCGAGATACAATTTTCAGCCTTGGATACTATTTTTGTGAGCTAGAGAGCTTGACTTTCTTAAATCAAACACAATAAACAATGTCGCTAGTTTATATTACACATCATAACGAAAATATCTTCAATGTGGAACGCGAGCCCGAAAAGCCAAGGCAATCGGAAGATAGTGTGTTTCATGGTAAGTTAATATATATCATATTACAAATTTAGTTGTTAACAATGATCCGTTGGCAAAGATGTAACGCCTAAGGCCGCCAAGTTTTCGAAGGGTTTGCGCGATCGTCTCAACTTGGAGTACAAGAAGCATTCAATGCAAGTACTGAATGATGGCGTTCGTCTTCTAACCGATGCTAAAAAGTCCCATCATCGCACCATGGGCTGCGCCAATGTGGCGCTGGCTCCACCATGCGCTTTCCTTCGCAAGAACCAGGGCATTAAGTGGCGTCGTGAGAATCTGCATGTTTGTCCCAAGGGTATGGGGATGCCGCCACTGCCGGAGGCTGGCAAAAAGGCACAAAAAGCCGATATGGTCCCAAATTTTGTGCTACGCAACAAATTGTGTGCTCGTCACACTGTTCGTTGTCCACCGCCACCACGCTATGTTGACACGCCCGTTGGGACACGACAGAATCTGCTCAACTCGGGGATGGTGCCACAATTTGTGTGTCGCAAGGACTTTGGTCAGGTGCCTGTCTACATCAAGAAGACAAAAAAATTGCTTAGTAAATTGCATGGAGAATGTTGCAAGGAGCAAGAACGTCTTATGGAGATGTGTGGTGGTATTGTCAAAAAACCCGTTATACAACCGACGCCGGCTGACAATTCACCACCAGAAATGCCAGGCATGCGAGTTATGGATCAAGCGGAACGTAATGAAATTCTTACCGGTCTGCGAGCTCATTTAAATGAGATGACCAAGAGCTATCAGTCCATGTCCTTGCTGATCGATAGCGAGAATAAGCGACAGCGCAAGGGTAAGCTGGAAAGCGATTTGCGACAGCTTGAGCAAGATATTCTATTGTTGGAGACCAGTCCAATTATTTATGTTTCATTGTATTAAGTTTAGTTCAACTACATTCACACAAGACTAAATCGCACTAACTGGATTACACACACACACACACACACATGCGCACATAAAAAAATATTAAATATAAATTTTACAGGCTTGTTCTAAATTCCGAGATTGGATCAAATTCGCAAATTAAAAATAGGAATACAAAATAAGGAGATTGCGGAATTGATTTGGCATCGGAATTGAGAACAGCTCTGTGTATGTTTATGCATCCAACAGCTCCATTTTGTATTCTCCATGGCAGCAGGGACACAACAACGTGCTGTCTTTAGCATATAGATCCACAAGTAGATGCTCTTCCAACAGCGCCTGGCGTCCACACAACGAGCAATAGCGCCGATCCAGCGAGGGTTTTAACTAGATGTACAGAAAGACGTTGATATTGAGAATAGAATTTGAAATTTACTTTACAATACACACCTGCACAAGGGATACATTGCATAGCTGCGCAGTATCTTCAAGAGTAATTTGTGGCACATTTAATTTTAGCTGCAGCGCTTCAAAATGCTGCCCCATCTGGGTTAAAAATGGTTGAATGCTCTCCAAATGAGGATGATCCTTCTGCTCCGCCAATTGTTGACTGATGCGAGCACTTTCCGCCAGCATACTTTGTGTGGCCAGTTGCTGAAACTTGTTTAGTTTATTCAAGCTGCTTAAGTATTGCAAACGTAAACGTATGTGAGTCATGGACAACATGGCCAATAGCAGCTGCATTTCGCGCTTGGATTGCTCCAGTGGTAACTCATTAAGCTGAACTTGCTGTGTCTGTATAATAGCATCAAGAACATGATATTTGAGTTTAAGCTGCAGCAGCTGTGAATCCGTGGCAATATCATCGAAGGAAAAAATATTAAATGGCGCATAATTCATATACTCCTCCAGTTTGTTTCCATTGAATATATCCAAACGCAATTCGGCGAGAATATCGCTGCAGCTGTTGATAGCTTTTTTTGGCGAAATGCAGTTGGCAAGCTGCGTCATTACATCGTTCTTTTGGAGTCTACCCACGCGCACGTGAAGCTGTTGCCGCAGCATCGTAGTATTGAGTACATACTCCGTGTTGCGAGTGGAAAGCATAGTCAGTAGATTATTGTGCGGACTGCTAAACAGACCAACTGGTGTAAAGTTTTCCAAATCGTTCAACTCAACCCGATGCATGCTGGCACTCAGCTGTCCAGACTTATGAGTGACTTCAATTTGATATAAATCTCCACGTGCCGTTGTCAGAGCATAATTGTAGTTTTCTATAGTGCAAAGTGCTGAGTAAAAGAAGAGTTGTGTTAAAGGTTTATTAATGTCACTTTCATTGATCAACTTACCAGTGATTTTCATGCCACCTGCATGGAGACGTGTCTCTAACCATTCACCATTCGCTTTGCGGGGCATGCACCAGATCAATAGATGTGCTGCCTTACAGCAGGCAATGTAGTAGCATTTACGTACTGGGCAGTGCGTAATCAATGCCTGTTGCAAGCCCATGTGATCGGGTCGTAACCAGAGTGTCTTTACTAGGCAGAGGCCCTCCTCTTCGTCATCATCGAATCTATATAGATGCACTAAACCACTGCTGTCGCCCACAAGCAGCAAATCTTCAAAGATGTGCATAAAACAAATGCGATCCAAAAGTGTTTGGAGTTGAAAATGTGCCAGAACAGTTTTGGCGTCGGTGCTCAATTGCAGAGTCCAAATGCTGCCAGCAGCTGTGCCCAGGACAAGTACAACTTTGCCATCAAGAGGACGCCAAGCGAACATGGTTATCCAACTGCGATCTATATATGCCTGGAACTGTCGAAAAGTTTGAATCTTTGAAGCGGGCATTTCATACGGTGGTTGCAGTTTATCCCTTAGAGTGACAGACACATTTAGACTTTCCCCATAATATTCCCAGGTTGTCTGCTCCGCGCGTTTAGTTAACAAATCCAGTGCTCCATAGCTGTTCAAAGCGGCGAGCAGCATATGGCCACCGGGCAGCAGTTGCGGTGCCATTCTAGCTGCTATAATCTTCGGCACAGGCACTTCCTCCGAACAGACTGCTGAGTATGTTGGCTCCAAGCTTAACTGTTGCATCTCCAGCACATTGCTGGTCTCATAGATATATTGAAGATTCACTTTCAGCGACAGATGGTCCAAAGGCCGCACTTTATTCGAGCACTTTGCAGTGGCCAAAATATAAGGAAATGGGACATGGTACGTCAACTTGCTCGTCAGCTCCATGGTAAGCAGCTCCGATTTGGAGCCAATCAAAGCAATACAGTTGCCATCCGTTGTATATGACACAAAGTCATGAACAGTATCCTGTCTTAAATCATCCTTAGCCAACTGATCAAATTTTAGCGCAGTGCCAGCTGGTCAAAGTAAAGAGGCCAAACATATTCAATATCAAAAAGGGAAAATTCCCCAAATCGTTAATTTTAATGCTTTTTTAACTCTGCATATAAATGGTGAACTCTGCTGCATTAAAACATAAATGCCGGTCGACGCAGACGCGTACAGAGCGAGCACAACAAATGAGCGAAAACTCACATGTCGCAAGTCAAGACATTGTAGTCTCACACACACAAACACACACAAAGATTTCGTGCATAGATAAATTTTGAATAGCATTTGGCACTCACCCTTGTCATCGCTGGCGCTTGCTTCAGTAGATTTTTTCATACCAAAGTGTGCTGGTTATAGAAAAAGCTAAGCAACTGAAAATCAATACAATGGCAACTAAAAACGGTATTGAACTCCTTAAAAATGTGGCCAAATGTATATCTAAAGGCACAAGCTTTGATCGCGTCACGCAAATGGTAAGTAGATGCAGAATATTCTCAATAAGAAATGAAAAACGACGCTCTAAACAGCTGATGCCAAGTTTGGATATTATATAAGCAAAACTATCGATAACGCGGTTCATTTAAATTTTCGCAGGTGAAAATCACAAGCGGTGGCGATGGGCGTTGCGTGGGCGAATTTACAGTGGCCGCAGAGCATTTAAATCGCTTGGGTTCGCTGCATGGCGGCTTGACTGCCACGATTTTAGACAATGTAACGACTTATGCATTAATTTCTAAGGGATCGCACCCAGGCGTCACATCAAGTTTAAATGTGAGCTATGTAGCTGCGGCCCAACCTGGCGATGTAATTGAAGTGGATGCTGTTACCCTACATGCTGGTCGCAAAATGGCCTACATAGAATGTGTGCTGCGTAACAAAGCAACTGGCCGAACTATAGCTAAGGGTGGACAGTCAAAATTTGTGGATTTTGAAAAGTCATCAAGCTAGTAAAGGCAGTCATTTAAACTAATAAAGATGAGATAACAGTTTGCCTTTGACGTCACAAGTTTAGAAATATTCTTGCGATATCATATTTTTTTTTAAAATATCGTTTAAATACTTCAACAAAAACTTTATCCCAGCCCTGAAAAACAAATGCAAAAGCAAAAAACTGAATCAACAAATTCTGTCCCGTTGCCTGTCTTCTTTTTCGAATAAATTCAACAATGCAAGAGTACGTCCACACACGCATACAAATAGTGTGATCCGATAGCCACTTGCAAAAACTGCATTAACACACAAGTGGTTGCTGAAAAATTTGAAAATACTAACAAAAATACTAAAATAATAAATAAATGTTAAGAAAATTGAAACATAATTGAAGCGTCGGAGTCATCAAATAATAATGCGTTTTTTTTTCTGTTTTTACTTGCTGAAAAACCGGAAACATTATAATAATCTAAAAATTACCGAAACACCGCAAATGGTATGACCACCATTTTGGTTACATGTTACATGTACTAGAATACAAAATCGAATGCATCGAGTGCATTGTCATTTCATATAATTTATGTCATAAGTAAACAATAGTTTGTTGAAACGCAAGACGTTCTTCAATTTTAAAATAAATTTCAGCTAAGTTTGCTTCAGTCGTTTTGTAACAACAAAAAGATGGGCACGTGCAAAAAGGGTGTGGAATTTGCCAAACACATATCAGAGATAATAGCTAAAGCAACGGGCTTTGAGAGGCACTTAGAAAAGGTACTTAAAATGAATAGAATAAAACCATATTAAATAATGGTTTTAATATCAGGTCAAAATACTTGATGGTGGCGATGGCGTTTGCAGTGCCGAATTCACCGTAGCGCCTGAGCATATAAACAAGGTCGGTGGCTTGCATGGCGGCTATACCGCAACATTGGTGGATATGATAACGACTTATGCATTGATGTCCAAGCCCTGTCATCCAGGTGTCTCAGTAGACATAAATGTTAATTACCTGAAAACAGCTCGCGTGGGCGAAACGGTGCTCGTTGAGGCCAATTTGGTGCGAGCCGGCAAAAACTTGGCCTTTATCGACTGCTACTTGCGTCACAAAAAGGATAACTCTGTGATAGCTAAGGGCACGCATACAAAATATGTGAACTTTAAGTAACACGCTTGGTTTTGCTATTAATGTGCTTTATTGTTACATGTGTAGCAGTAAATATTTAGTTAATTGTTATTTAATTGCTTGCTTGCTCTGTGTGCTTCATCGATTAGAGTTATAGGCGGATGCCATGAGTTGAACTACTACCTTTAAAACCTTTAGTAAATTTCCCCTATTTAATGGGCACAAGTGTGATAAAAGTCATGTGATTATTATTATTTGGTAGACAAGTCTCATTATTATGATGCTGAAAATAATGCAAAAGTTGGCTCAGTGGAATCCGCCTAGTAGTGTTAATGTGGCTACTATAAATTACGGTTTTGATTAATCGTTAAGTCGATATGCAAACGGCTGTCTCCTCTGCGTCGCCCATCTCACTTGAACCCCTTGGATTTGATTGGCATTACGGGGCAGTGTGGACAACAGGCCTCTGGAGGCGTCAGTGGCTCAATGCCTGGCGGGCAGCTTACCTCGCCACACTGCTCACGCAGGCAGTTCACCTGGCCGTGGAAGCAGTTACACTTGGTGCAAACATCTGGCGCCCAGACCTCGTTGTTAAGTCGAGTAGTGCCCTTGTCATCGACGCAGTGGCTCCGCTTGGGCTTCAAAGCAGCGGGCAGTGGGGCAGGCGCCAATTGGACGACCTGTGCAACGGGTTCAGCATCGGCAGCATTGCAGGAATCCTCGAGCTTTCGCAGTTTCTTGTGTAGCTTCTTTAGCTCCTTCTGGAAACTACCAATAAGATCCTCCAAACCGCTAACACGCTCCTCATTCACTTCGTAGAGTGCTTCCAGGGGGCTATCATAACTTTCGGCTGTGGGTACCTCCTTTTCCGAGCTGTGGACATCACGCTTATTGCGTTTACTGCGCTTCGTGTATGTCTGTGGTATGTAGGAATCAAAGATTGGTGGAAGACTATTGCAGTTGCCGCATTCCTGCCACAAATAGAGGTTGATGCCAGGAATGTCTTCGCACTGCTTGTAGCCGCCTTGGTGCTTGGCAAGAATGAACACGTTTTCTGTAACCTGATCAAAATTATCGCCCACGTCACACAAGACACGTCCCAAGTTGGCTTGCTTGATCTGGACGAGCTGTTCGGGCAGAAAGACGCCCGGATTCTCATAGTAGAAGCGATCACCATCACGCAGGCGACGGAACTGCTCTACTAGCAGGCATTGGAAGAGTGGGCCCACTTTGCCGCCTTCTACCTGATCCTCCAGTATGCCGCCCAGCCAGACATCAATGTTATCAGGGTGGCCATATAGTTCCTGTAGCTTCACCCTTATCTCAGCGCTAGTAATCTCGCCAGCCAAGTCCTCAAAGTCTTGAGCAACGGTCAGGTTACAGAACTTCCTATAGACATTATAGCCGGGTATACCATGATCTCGACCACGCTGTATATTCATGGCAGCCAAGTCCAAAGCCACAGCATGCGCTGTGTGAAACAGTTTCTCCGTAAGCTCTAAATTGAGATTCTCATCAGGTTTCTTGAGCTTGGCGGGCACAGCAAGCATGCCACGCAACAAGGGATCCACACCACCCTCATAGGCCAGACGCCAGGGTGCAAAGAAGGCCTTGTGCAGCTGCAGATGACCCTGTGTAATGGGCTGGAACGTCGAATTTAAGCGATGCAATATGGGATTGATGATGGTATGTCCAAAACGCAAAGCAGCCGTTGCAAACTCATTGGCAATGCTCGGATTCAGCTGAGGATTATAACCGTGATATTCGCCCAACAGCTGCATGCCACTCTCCCCAATGATAAGTGGAAGCCACTGCTTGAAGGTAATGTGCTGCATTTGGGCGCCGACAATCTTGCGGGACTCCTGGTACAGTGTGTCGCCAGTCCAGTGTGAATTGATTTGGCGCAACTTGCTAGCAATGCGATTGTGTTCCCTCATCCAGATCGTGTGCATGGCCAGCAGGCCCACTTGCTCATTGACCCTAATATCACCAGAGACAAAGCAGTTCATCTGGTTCTCATCCAGATTCCGTCGGCAGTCCATGCCATCCTGTGGTGCAGCAAACGGCAGCATATCCTTCTGATTCGGGAAGTGTACACCTACCCGAAGGAGACCCTCTTCGGAGCTCAGATTGCGCAGTTCTTGGGCGAAGGGTGTATTGAAACCATAGATCTGTGAGGCATCAATGTAGGAGGTCAGCTGATTGATCTGCTCACGATGCTGCACGCTATCAAAGAACAGAGAGGTCATACCGGAACCGCAGATGGCACTGGAACGCACCAAATCAATGCAGCGTCGGTTCTTTACGCGCAAATCATTTGGAGGCACCTCAATCGGATAGCAGGGTGGTGCAAACTCACAGGTCTTCTTGCAATCGACGCCATCCCAGCTCTCCGAACTAACCGAAGGTATAGCGTGATCCAGATCGTGATCCAAGAACTGACCCCATTGCATAACCATGTGGGTAATACGCGCATCGGGTGTGATATCCTTCGTAGCCACCAATGAGGTCGAAACCAGACGTGCACTTGGCTTTGGGTGTCCTGCATAGAGTACTCCTTTGGTCCAGCCCACTGGCATGCTAAAACCGTTTTCATAGATAGGTGCCGCCAGTCGTCTAAATGCAGTCAAGGATGCACCCCATGTCGGATGCATAAGATTATTGCAGGTGCCCTCAATACTGCGATATTTTGAATGGAAGCACATGTCCGTACAGTTGGGCATCTCCCGATGTTCCTGGCAACCCGAAAGCTCAGCCACCAGATGCAAATGCTCCCGCGACAACAGATCCCTAAACTCATACTGCTCACTCTCCATGGTCAGATTATCGCCACGTTGCACATGCTTCCTTATGTTCACCAATGTTCGCTCATAGATCTCTGCGGCTCGGGCCAACTGTCTGGCCTGACCAGTAGGAAAGCGAAAGACACGCAACAAATCCCCATAGTTGGGTGGTGTACGACTCGATCGATTTGAGAACAGCGTATCCAATGTGTTGTTAATGGCCATATCGATCTCTTTGGCTGCCTCGGCAAAGGCTATGCGCACATAACGATCGCCAGGTGCCAAATCCACATTGTTTCTGCAAGGGAAAAATAAAGGAAGTAATCAGTTTGTTAAGAGTTCAGTTAAGGGTAACTAACAGAGGAAATAAGGGCTCTTAGTTCTTCCATTAACACGTAAGATAGGCCTGGTCAAAAGAGATCTAAAAAAAACAATGGAAGGGAAGAACCTATGACTGAACTTTTATTCAAAATAGATATCTCTTGAATTCTCTGAGATTGACAAGCTCACAAAGATAGACAGATTTCAATGAATACACATTGTATAGGGTCTTTGATGCTACTATCTGCCTGTTACATAAACTGGCTCAACTTTATTATAACTTTTCTACCGATTTTCAGAGCGTTCAGCCTTTAATAATAAACAGTCCTAAACGTTAACTTTAAAAGCCTTTTACAAAGCAAACAACAAAATCTTATCGCATAAAAGCAAATTCCTTAATTAATATTACGAAAAAAAGAAACTACCACCTCGACTTTTGCACATTTCCACACTTTAATTGCAATTAATTTTTGCAAGCGTCAGAGGTTCCTTAAAACGTCGTTGTCGTTGTCTTATAAAAAGCCAGAAGTAAACTAAACTTTTATCTTTTATTTTTTTTTTTAAGTTTCTGGTCTGGTCCTTTTTGAATATGGCCGGCGGCAGTCGCTGACTTGGCAACGACCAGAATTATGCCACACACTTTTTCAGTTGCTTTTGTTTAAGGAAAATCCGCGCCAAGCTCTGGGTACTAGCTAAAACAACAACAAGAACAACGGCGGGCATTAACAACAATTCATGCCTCACATTCTCGGTTGGCGTTGCCTTCGCCGTTAAAGGAATTTCCCTTTTGGAAACTTTCGCTGTGTAAACTTTGCCATTGTCGGCGTGGTAGGTAATAACTTAACGACCATAATACACCCTGTTGCACCACAGCCACTGCTTACCACTATCAACTATCGCATCGCACTACAGCAAACTAAATGGCAACCACTGCCATCAGCCAACTACATACATATTCTACCCTCCTCTGGCCCCCAGCCGCTTCCTGTGGTTGCGCTTTTTCTGGCACGCCGGGGCGTTTGTAAATACTCTAAATGGTTGTTTAATGTGGTCCTTTGAATTTGTTAAGCAACTTGCTCGGTCTTGTATCAACTAAGCTAAGCATGAATTAAACTAAGTTGGGGATTGTGAACTCAGAAGATTTTCAGATGATATGATACGTTTAACTTTCTATAAAGATAAAAAAAACAATGATCTGAATTGCATGATCATTACACTTTTATTTAAGGGATGTTACTTTTGTAAAGTCGAAATACGTTTTATTTTTGGATTTTCCCTTCCCCTTTCATGTCAATTTAAGAGTATCTAAAAAGTCATATTTCCCGCTACTCTATCTTATACATGTGTGTGCCTTTTCTTGGCTTTGCAGCTGCTATGTATATGTGTATACCACATGCTGTGGCAATGGCAACGTATTTCCGTGGCCAGCCAACCCACCCACGTCTCCAGCATGCCGTCCAAGCCCAGCAGCCAGTAACAGGATAAGCTTTTGTTTTACGCCAGCATTACCCACAACTTAGGCGGATTTCAGTAGCTGCTGCCGTTGTTGTTGTCGTCGTAATTGTTGTTGCTGCAGGCTTTCAGCGGTTTTCACTTATTTTTTATTTTACCTTCCCCCCTCCCATCCCGCACAATTCCGTTAGCCATTCTTGGTCTGTGACTCAGCATAGTTTTTCACTTTTAACGTGTGCACGGCTTTTATATTTTTTTGGTTTTTGTTTTTTTGATTTCTCAGTTGTTTTTTTTTTTTTGCCTCGTGCCTGCTGTTTTCTTTGCTGCGGTCTAGCGGCTGAGGTTGGCACAGCGTAATGAGTAAAGTTTCTAATGCTGGTGGCGGCAACAAAACGTAAGCCGGTTCAGCATCATGCCACACCAGCTGCATCTGGCAAGCGAACTAAATGATGCGTGCAAACACACAGCACACACGCCACACACACACACACACACACACACATGCATAGAGCACTTGCTCCAAATCTCATAGAGAGAAACAGGTCATATGGAAGCCGAAAGATTGCTTACAGCTACATAGGTTTTACTGCCGCTGCTGCTGCGGCTTTTGCATTATGCATTTAAAAATTGTGCTGCGTAAGCAACGCCTCTTTTTGCCATTTTTCAAGGATTTGTGGGCTTGCTTTGGTTTACCGTTTTGTGCGGTTTTTGCTTTATCATGGCCAGCATAGGCAACAAATTGATTTACGGCCGCATGCACCACGAAGCCCATTTTAGCTACCGTCTTGAATTGGAAACTCTCTCTCTCACACACACACACACACACACAGTTAAATGAAAAACTAGTTTTCTTCTTGCAGTCCCATGAACAACTTGTCAACTCAATTTCAATTTGGGCAATTTGAACAACTTGTGCGGTTGTCTCATTCTATGAGAACATCATCGCACTCCTTTCGTCCTTGCCAACATGCTCTATCTCCGCCTCTCCCTATCTCTGTGTATGTTCTTGTCACGTTTCTTGTGTCCTGTGTGTGTTGGCACGTTTTAGCCAGACTGCCAACTGGCACAGCAACTTTTTGTGCTTTCGTCGCCGCTTTTTGATGTCTTTTAGTGCATATTTTATATGCAGTTTAGCCAACGGCACAGTGGATCAAGCATTGCAAAGGTAGGCAGCAGTAGAAAATTTCATTAACACTTAATTCGCCCGGCAGGTTTATGATATTTTAAGCTAGTAAAAGTTAGATTAGAAACTTTTGTCTTTGCGGGATTTTAAAGTTAGTTCAAGAAATATGTAAAATGTATTGAAATTTGTATGAAAAAATCATGAACAACACATAAAACTTTAAATCGTTTTTTTTTTAGCTTTTAACCAGTGCGAAGTGCAACGTAGAATTATTTGTATATTGAGTTTACACAACTAACTTTAAGTGAACTGCTTAAATAACTATTTAAATATGCCTTTACACTTTTCGACTTGAAGCCGTGTTACACTTCTGTGGCGCTTTAATGTGCTAGCCAACTATTTTTTAATTAATTGAGCAAAGTTTTTTTCAGCCCCAAGTCTCAGTCTTAAAAGCGTTTTTAAGTGCTACGCCAGCCGTCTGGCAGTCAGAGCGTCCTCAGAGTGCTTTGAGACTGCTAACCAAAGTAGTTGTTTGCCTTACGAAAAAAATTAAAAACTTGCCTAGCTAAGTTTTACTCAGAACTTACCTGATGGTAACCAGAGCTGAGGCTGTGGCCCGGCCAAATTTATTCTTTAGCTGACACTCGTAACGTCCGCCATCTAAGATGGTAACATTCTTGACAAACAAACTGCCGGCGCCGCTGATTTGATATTTCTCAGTCAATTGGACGTTGGGATCGATAAGGCGACCGTCGCGACGCCAAACAATCTGTGAAAGACAACGAAAGACGATAAACGGAAACGGTAACGGAAATGTCAACAAGTGGTGTGCAACAAAAACTTTTGTTTTCTTTCATTCTTCTTTTATTTGTTATATGTACCTGCAAACCGTCTTCATGATGCTCGGCCTGGCAGGGCAGCTCAATAGTTGTGCCCGTAATAGCAACCAAATTGCTGGGCTCAATGGCCAAGCGCGGTGGTGCTTGTGAATGCTCCACTTTAATCGTTGCCTCAACGCTGACCTCGCCATTCTCATTGCTAGCCGTGCAGCGGTAGACACCTAAAAGCGTTAAAAACGTTTTATGTGTAAGTATATATATATATATATACAGAAAGAGAAAGCTATAAAGAGTGAGTGTACCTGCATGCTGCTCTTTGGCCACGCTAACCACTAGTTCGGTGTTCTCGTTCTCCAGGAGTAGGTCGGCGGTAGTGTTGGTGGTGTGCAGGGTTACGCCATTGAATTGCCAGGTTATGGTGGGCAACGGATTGCCATCGGCATCGCATTCCAACACAAAGGCTTTGCCCAGTTTGATTGTTTGGTTTTGTGGTGCCATTAAAATTTCGGGTAAATCTGCAACCAGAGTGTGCCAACGAGGCGTATTTGAGTGATTTGAGCAATTTCTAACGCTCCAAATAACAGCAGCAGCAGCAGCAACAGAAAATACTTGCTACCCCCGCCCGGTCAGTTTTTCTATGCGTCCTTTGTTGCTATGCACTTTCCTCGTGGTACAACCAACATTTTTCATAGCATACTTTTTTGGCGCTGCTCAAACAAACTGGTCGCCATTTTTGTTTGCTGCTTTGCTGTTCTGTGTGCTTGCATGTGTGGGTGTGTGTATGTGTGCATTTATGTATGTGTGATTGCCGAGTTAATTATGCTGACCAAACCCAATCCCACTCCATGCCCCATTTGAAGTGCGTGCTTGCATTTGGGAATTTACGCATAAAGTGCATAATAATAGTTTATTATTTTTGCACTTAATTTGCAAAATAAAGCGCACATTTTGCACTTCATTTTGTGCTGTGACCACAAATTATAATGAGCCATTGTGATTAAGGCGCTGCACTGCACAAAATATGCATAACATAAACCCCACTTGGCCCCGCCTTCACTTTTCCTCTTCACCTATCAATCTGTCTCACTTTATTTGATGCCATAAAAAGTAAAGTCACGTCGCGTCGCTTGGGCTAAGAAATTAAAGATATTATAGCAAAAGTTTAAATACACTTGCACAGCTCAGTATTTATGGCAATGGTTATTACGTGCTGCAATGTAATATGGGTTGCTTTTGGCTTACATTTTCGTATAATTGGATGAATGACACTTGAACGAATGAACAAAATGTTAAAAAGCACCGATAAAATTGTATGATTTTTAATAAAATCATATTTATTTTGACGGAAAGTTATGTGTAGATTAAAATGAATTCAAATGGTGGAAAAAAAATGAAAGTTGTTTAATTTTTTATGTTTTGAATATGTATAGTATACAATTTTGTATGAAAAATAAACTAACAATATAAATTCCAAAACAAAAACTAAATTTCAAACAAAGCCATTGATACCAGTTAAAACTTTAAACAAAAAACTTGTATGAATGGATGCAAAAAAAGGCATTTGAGTTAAGCTGCATACAATAAAAACTCTGAATAAATAGGGTAAATCCCATCCCGCTTCGAAACTCTTTTTTTCCGACCAATTAATCTTAAGCTGTGCTCGCAATGAACGCCATTCAATGGACCTGCTGCAATAAAAATACTTTTATTTGATGTCAATGGAAGTTGACTTAAATCATGACGCTAATAGCGAACCGACCAAAACAAGAAAAACATAATAAAAAGAAAAACATCAACAACAACAACAAGTGCATAACGAGGTTACAGTTGAAACATTTGCAATGAGGGGACTTATAAAGCTGAGAGCGCAATCCCAATACGAAATTAAATCGACTGCAAATTGTGTTAAACGCGACAGTTGTGACTGTTAAATGGAAACGCAGGCAGCACACAGCAGACAGCAGTGTGTGTCCAACAGGGCGAGAGCCAGGGCAGTAAACACAATCTGGACACATGGCCAACCCAATCTGAACTCACCCTTGACTTCAATGCGGGCGGTGGCTACGACGCTGCCCAGACGGTTGTGTGCCTCACAACGATACGTGCCCGCTGTCAACTGGCTGGGTTGGAGCAATAGCAGACTGCCGTTCGCCTGCAGCTGCAGTGTCGACGTGGACTGGGACAGTTGGCGACCATTGACGAACCATTGTATGTCTGGCTGTGGCCAGCCGATGGCGGCGCAATCCAATAGCACGTGTTCGCCACCATGCAGTGCCACAATTTGGTCATGCGGCTGATGGGTAAAACGCGGTGGCGTCACTTCTGTCGCATCCGGATTCGCATTCGCTTTCGCTTCCGTTGCCCACACCTGATTGCTGCTGGCTATAGGCTGCACCACCAGCGGCTCGCTGCTGACCATCATGCGTATGGGCTGTGACCTGATCTCGCCCATTTCATTGCGCGCTATGCACTCATAGATGCCAATGTCATTTGAATCGATGTCATTGATGCGCAATGAGCCGCTTGGCAGCACTTGGATGTGTGGCGCCATTTCCACACTGATCTCGTTAGTGTTTTGCATCCAGATGAGCTCCGGTTTGGGTTGACCCTCCACATTGCACACCAAAATCACACTGTCACCCCGTTGCGCGAACATATCCTGAGGGCCAGCCAACAGCTGAGGTTTTACTGGAATGTGTAATTGGATTTAAGAAAAGGAGTATGTTAAATAATTTTATGATATACAAATTGCATCCAATTCAACAGAGAAACTTTCACAACTTATTTTTACCTATGGGTAGCTTTAACTAGCTTTTTATACCCTGAACCCATAAAATGGGCAAATCAGGGTATAATGGTTTTGTGCAAAAGTATGTAACAGGCAGAAGGAAGCATCTCCGACCCCATAAAGTATATATATTCTTGATCAGTATCAATAGCCGAGTCGATATGGCCATGTCCGTCTGTCCGTCCGTCTGTCCGTCTGTCTGTCTGTCCGTCTGTCCGTCTGTATGAACGCGTAGATCTCAGAGACTACAAGAGCTAGAGACTTCAGATTTTGAATATAAGTTCTCCTATACCATGAGCAGAACAAGTTTGCTTCAAATTATCGATAACTACTTTGGTTTTCGATATACACATGGAATCGATAACAAAAACTATCGAATTTGGAAAATATAAAAATGGGGGTTGGTGTAATGGGTAACGATAGAACTTTTCTTAAAATTTCGTCCAAATCGGTTAAGAAACACCAGAGATATCGTAAAGTTAAGTCAGTTATGAGTTTTGTTTAAAGTGATAATTATTTGAAGCATACTTTTAGGATGCAAGGACTGCAACTAGGTTCAGGGTATCTTCTGGTCGGGCTATCCCGACTAGAGCCTTCTTTCTTGTTACTTAAACAAAAAAACACTTTCTAATAATTTATACAACTTTGAAGCTATAAGATGCTTTCAAAGTTGTTAAATAGAAGCTTATTGATCAGGTTTAAAGCTTTTAAATCAGCTCCCAGATTATTCTTAAAAACGAATTCACTCGTAAAATTATTTTGTTTAAAGTTTTCTTAAGCAAACTTATTATTTTAGTTAATTACTTCACCTGGTTTATATAGCATTAGGTAAGTGAACAACCTATCAAATTACTTGCCAAGCAAAAATGCTTTTACAGCCAAAGACTGGTTAATTTTTAAACAGCCCATTTGCTCACGGTGCTCTGCTTTCTACTCAAATAACTTGGCTAATAGACAGCCACAGTTGTTGCTGTTACTACTGTTGCTGCTGCTGCTGATGCTGATGTTTATGATGTTGCTGCCACTTACCACATTGGAAATGCTTCTCGGTGAAGCCACTAAAACTGAGACGTTGCAGTGCAGGTGGTTGGGCACAGGTCAGTGTAATGGTCATCAGTTGACGTTGGGCATCCAGATGCCAGCGACGCCACAACGAGTAGACACCGCAGTTGCAATCAATCGGATTGCCGTCCAAACGCAAACGCTTCAAGCTATGCAATTTGTTGAACATATCCAATGGCACGCTCGTCAGCTTGTTGTTATGCAGGAAACTACCCAAAAAACCAAATATCGGAAAAGAAAAACCCAAACATTCGTTGAGAAAACAAGCAAAAGCTTGTAGTTGATAATCAACTTACAGGCGATTCAAATGGGGTAAATTGTCAAAGAGTCCGACGGGTAGTTGCCAAATATTATTGTCTTCCAGATAGCTAGAGATGGCGGGAATAACGAAACCAAATGGCGAGTTTTTCTTTTAATTAAACCTGAACTCTGGTTAAAATTGAAATTGAATCTGTGGCAAAGTGTGTGTGTGTGTGTGTGTGTGTGTATTTACTTACAGTGCCTCCAATTGCTGCAACTGGTGAAAGATGTTGGCGGGTAAGCGGCTTAGGCGATTCTTGTTTAAATAGAGAAACCGCAACGATGTTAGACCCTTGAATGCATCCTCCTGCACATAAGCCAGCTCGTTGTCATTCAGAAAGAGCGTCGTCAGTTGGCCAAGTCCATTGAATGCATTGGCCGGCAACTCCTCAAAGTGATTGAAGCGCAAATCTCTGCAAAACGACAGCGATGCCAGAGACAAAAGCAAAAACGTTTAGTTAAGGACACACTGTTGTCGATGGTTCGTTGGGTGAGAGTCATTCGTTGGTTGTTGTTATGTGTTGTTAGTAGGTTGAGGTAGTTGGCTTCTCTTTCCCACTCCACCCATCCCTGTCTATAATGGACATAATGGAGCCGAGTGGTGAGTTTGAAGTGAATTGCATCCCTTTTTGCAATTTCCATTTTGCTTTGCCGCAATTTGCTGCAAGTTGCTCGTTGTGCGGACATGTGTCATGGTCAGTATGTGTGGGGTGTGCGAGTATGTGTATGTTTGATTTTCTGGGTGTAAATCTGTGTAACTGGGTCTACAACAATTGCCATATGCAATTAGTATGTTACTTGAGTACAACATCAACACTTGAGGGAGTGGCTCTTAGTGCTGAAACTGCACAAAAAAAATGCAAGCTTCAATTTTTAAATATCTACTTCTTGTCGGAAAGTTCCTTTATACATATAAGAGTACCGTTGAGGATAAGTTTTTGTTCATTTAATAAATAATGCTGAACAAATTTAAAAAAGTTCTTAAAGCAATGCATTTTAGCTTAACATACTTTCATTAAAGTTATTTACAAGAACATTTACATATTCCCATTCCATAACATTAACAAATGTTCTTTTAAGGTCCCTACATACCAGCCTTCGAATCTGTTCCGAACTGAAAGCCAGAGTAAATACTCATTTACAAAACATTTTACACACATTAAAAATTAATTAGGAAAAGTTGTATGCCATAGTTTTTATGCTTAGCGACAGCGCAGCCGAGCGATAAGCCACAGCCAGAAACATATCCCAAACAATTACACACGCACACTCTCTTAGATGAGGGTGTGCACAACCACACACACACACACACACACACACACGCAGAACGGATCTCCCACATATGCTCGCGGTTCGCGACCTACCAAATGGAAACAAGTGAGCAACGCGGCAAAGCTAACGGCAACAGCAGCAGCAGCAGTAGCTGAAAAAACTTTCTAATCAACTCTTGAAGTTGGCTGTGCAAACGAGAATAACAACAACAATTATAACAGCAAAAACAACCAACTGCAAGTTGGCGCAACAACAAACTCGTTAGGGTGTAAATTCAATGCGGCTGCAGCAGCAACAACCAAATATATATAAACAGCAACCAGAATGCAGGCAAACTTATGGTAATACTAGTTGACAACTGGATACTCTAGGCTTAAATTATGATTGATATTGCTGCAGTGATCAAATTATATTTGTGGTAAAAGTAGTTTTAAGAACTTTAGTTACAAAACATACAAATATATAAAAGTTATAACTCTTTGAATTCAAAACCGAAACGTTTAATAAGCAACTCTATTTTCAGTGAAAATTTAGACTTCTTTGGCGTAATTGTAATTCACATATGGTGAATTTCAACATACTATAACTATTTTCAAACTTTATTTTTGTTCCATATACGTGTTTATTCAACAATATAGATTAAGCACAGGGTACTGCAACAAAGTGCTAGGTAAAATGTTATTTTGCTGCAAAGCCATATTCAAAGTGAAATTTATACCGTAGTGGCAACACTGGCCAGCTTCAATTACCGTTAGGACGAAGACTTTGCTGACGCTCTCTCTCTCTCTCTGTCTGTCTATCTCTCTCTCTTCCTCGTGGTTGTTGCTGTGCAAGCGATAATTATGGCACAGGTTGGCAAGCAGAAGTAGGAACAATTGCAACTGGAGCTGTAGCTGAGGCAGTTTAGTCCTCGTTTTGTGGAGTTGTCTAAACAAAAATTATGTTTTGTGGCTACTGTAAACATGCTGGCAAACGCACGAAGTGCAAAAACAACAACAGCAACAACAACGAGGAATCTAACCCTAATTGGTGTCAGCGTTCAGTGCGTGGTTGTGCCGCAGCCTGTCTAAGTGTACGACTGTGTGTGTTAGTTGGTTAAGTGCATATGTTTCATCTATGTGTGTGTGTGTAAATTGCAACTAAAGACGAACATACACAAGAAAAAAATAAAAATAAAAGGCAACACAAACAACAACGCACGACAACGAAAACAACTTAAAAATCCAGAACAACACTAAAACCACTCACACGTACAGCTTGAGGGCTTCCACACAACAGCAACAAAAACAAAAACAAAAAGAAACAACAGCAACCAGCATTCACAGTTGGTGAGGGAAAAGGAACAGACACTGGGCCCAAATGTTGGCACATAAACAAAGCCGCTGCCAGCGCTGCCTCAGTCGACGTCAGCGTCAGCGTCAGCGTGAAAAACGTCGACATGGTCGGTTCCTGTGAAAAGGACCCAAGCCCTGAGGCCAGTCGCCCAACTTGCCAACCACATGCACATTGCGGGCAAGCACAGGATTCATTGAATGAATACGCAAAGGAGAACGGGTGGAGGTGGAGGTGGTGCTGGTATAAGGTAGTTTGCATTGGAACAGCCAACGACAACGATTTGTAAGTTGCCTGTGCATATCCTGCATGCTGGAAATAGTTGGATCGTTCGCTCGTTCCTTGCTTGCTTACTCGCTTGCAACGAGAGATGCCTTTGTGTGTCTGTGTGTGTGTGTGTGTGTGAAGCATACCGGGGGCTTGATCCAATTTTTTCCTCATCCAGCTCTTACAAACTCCATTAGCCCCAGCAAACCCAACAACAACTACTGCCAGTCATCAGCTATCAGCCAGCCAACAACTCACTGTGGTGCACTACGGCAAACTCCAATGAGTGACTTACAGCCTGAGTGATGTAATGCTTAAAAAGATTCTGCTTGAAATATATTTTGGGACAGTCGCATTGAAAAGCCTCAAATCATTATAGATCAAATGAAAAATGTTTACCATAGTAAACTAGAGAGTTTTAAATGAATATTTTTATGTATCAAAACTCTCTTGTTAAAAATCCTGTTGATGCCACATTTTTGCTGTTGATTCTTACTATCGCTTAAAAGTTTAGTAGTTATATAATAATACATTAAAGATCATGCTTGAAAACTTGTATAAACAATTTATCTACTTTTAATATAAGTTAAAAAAATAATACGACTTGCTTAGCTCTTTTAATTTCACTAACTATAAATTAAATGCAATTATTTAATATAAATAGTTAGTCTTGGTTTAAACATAAACACTAAACTTAATTCCATTTACAACTTATTTGTGTTGTTAACTTCAGTCTTTGTGTTTTTCTTATGCTTGCAACTACACAGTTTATTTACTTTTGTACATAGTAGTAAACCAGGCAGTTAATTAAAAATTCTCTACCAATTAGGTAACGTTCTGCACCACTGTGCAGTGATTTTTCAGGCCTGCTGCTACTACTGCTGTCGCTTTTTCTATAGCTAACAGCAGCAGCTTCTGTTTGGTGTCTCTCTACACGCTGTCGCACTTGAGCTGAGACTGACGCTGAGGTAACCCCATGCACCATGCTTCGAAACCTTCTTTTTGGAGACGTGTGACAAACGATGGTCCCACTCAATGCACATTGTAGTAGTACAAAAGAACGAGAATCCTGTGCCTGAGTTCAACCTAGTCAGTCAGTCAGTTCAGCTGCTGTTCAGTTGCTCCTTTTATTTTTTTCTGTTGCGTTTACTTACTTTCGCTCAATGTGTGCATTTGTGCGTTTGTGCCAGTAGCAGGACTCGGCATAGTTTGCGTGTCAGTTGCGCAACTATTTGTCCAGCATCAACTTCAACAGCAGCAGCAGCAGCTGCAGCTGCAGAAAAAAAGCCCATTCTGCTGCTGTTCAAAGCCCAGGCACAAATAACGCTGACCTGACACGGCTACTACCTGCTGGCAGCTCAACTCAAACCAATTACTCCAAACCCGACGCCCAGCAGCTCGCAAGGAAATTGAATTTTTTTCCGTGTGTCTCTTTCAAACTGATTTTGATAATAGTATTTGCATTAGAAAGTTGTTCGTTTGGTTTATTTCTGGTGTTGCTGTTCAACTGGTTTTTCAAAATTCCATTTAAATTGATATGCACACACATACGCACACTAACACATAAACCGCACGCATGAGGCAGGGCACTTCCGTTGTGAAATTGCTCGGCGGCCCAACTATGGCATCTATCTATGTCTGCACTTAATTAATGCATATTATTGACAAAAGCATTGCTTGTTCGAATATGTTTGTCTATTCATGCATGCCTGCACTCAAACACACACACAAACTCACATACTGTGCATATATATAAGCAATTGTTACGTATACGCTTTGATGTCCATGACGAGAATTTATGGTTGTCCCACCCAAAACTAAAGCCAAGCTTTGAGGCCAGACAACCAGCAAATTGTATGAAAACAATAATCATTGTGCTAGCTATCGGTTAGCCAACCAATTCTACAACATTGTATGTGTGTGTGTGTGTGTGTGTCGCACACCGCCCCTTAACACAGCTGGGGCCGTGGTCTGGGATGTTAGGTGTGGCAAATGGCAACGACACGCAAAACGTGTCGCATGCATTCAGCTGGCGTTAAACTATTTAGTGCAAATTTCAAATTTGATTTCAATTAGTTGTCCAAAATTAGTGACGCAAAAACCACAGCAGCTAAATTAGTGCATTAGCCAGATATTGAAATAAAAAGAGAGACGCCAGCAATTCAATTAGCGTGAGCTTCAATCGAGGTCGATTGCAAAAGTAGATTAAAAAAAAAAAAACGGATATCAAAACTTTCCATTTAGTTTTTGGTATTAGTTAAGCTAATCCTTTAAAATAAAATGAATGCTTGTATATTCCTGACTGGCTGACTAAAGAGTTATCAAAGCGCATTTTTAATGTACTTAAGAATCCGAAAAAAAACTGTATTATGAACTAAAACAATATCTTAGTAAGTCAACTTTTAGCATTAGAAAAACCATTAAGCCTTTTATGCTCAAAACATTTTTTAACATTTTACTCTTATTATAAATTCACTTAATTTCATTCCATACAGCACTTAAGCACACTATAGGGCTCAACATCCTGTACATTAAGTGCACCCATTTCCTACGCCCAGCATCATCATCATTTAGATATAAAAATACACAGCCTAACATGCAGCGGCGGCAGGCAGTTAGTTTTATCATTAGTACGTATGTACTATATGTGCAACGGCTTTCATTAAATCTAACCTTGTTTTTTTTTTCTGTTTTACACTTTGTGTGCATGTAGCATGTGCATGCATGCATTTATCTTTTACTTTTCAGCGCCGTGAAGTATGCAACATAAAAAGCGAACCGATAAATATGCGCTTTTTATTTGCCCAGACTGAGCACGCCGTGCCTCTTGCAACGCATGATTTCCTTTTTAGACACACACACACACACACAGACTACTCGCCTCGCATACCCACTTCATGTGGTAGTCCTTCTATCGGTATGATCGCAACGCGTGGGCGTGGCACGTAGTCAACGCCCACTCCTTAAGCCCATGCGAAGGCAAGCTCATGTTTCCTTGTTAAGGTAAATTTGTCGTTGTCGTTGTCGTTTGGCGCCGCTTCCACTCGCCGTTGCTGTTGTCTCTGATTATGATTTGTCTGGCTTACACACACACCCCAGCACTAACACACTTGTGTGTGTAATATATACAGTAGCATCCAGCTTAGGCATCATTTTATGACGCTCCCTTGTACGCTTTGTTCCCTAGTCTGCCTTTATGGCAAATGTGACAATAAAAACAAGATTTAACTTTGGCTTTGGTACACGACAAACAGCCTGAGAACACACACACAGACAGACGACACACACGCACACTCATGCATCGCACATTATTGTCATAACATGGCTTACAAACACGCAAATAACAAGCAGCAACAACAGCAGCAACAAACACAATAAGATGCATTGCTAAGGTTTAAAATGTCAGACATTGAGACACCCTTGAGAGTTTTTCAATAATAAAAACAATAAAATAATAATGTAATGTTTTTAAGAAGTTGCAAAGGAACTGTTTATTACCTAGAATACCTTATATAATATCCAAATCTTAAAATTCTCTGATTTTTAATGCTGCGCTCACATGAACACTAAAAAGCTTTTATGCTTTTACACCTCAACATCAGTTTGTTTGAAGAGCATTTTTATTATGCAGCAACAAAATACAAAACAACCAAAAGAAACATCATACCCTTTTAGCATTACAATTATAAAAGACATAACAGCCATAACAATAATAATAACCCGTTGGCAAAGGCATTTTGCATCATGACACAGAATACAGACAAATACACCGATGGATCCAGAGTGCCGCCTGCGTTCGTTGCCCAGGTGATTTTTGACTGACAGGCGATACTGGTATGTTGTATGTACATACATTCGAAAGCAGACGAAGACTCATGACAATTGACAACTGTACACAGTTGTAGTATATGCATGTGTGTGGCTGCTTGCTATAAGCTGCAGCTGTAGCATTCACTTGGTAATGCAATTTGAGTCGCCACCCACTGCAAATACGCTTGTTTGCCAACAACAATGTCATTTATTTTTGTATACCATATACGCTGGCATTTTGTTATTATTAAACAAAGGCCACTGTTGCTCTTCCACTCTTGAGGCAGGCTTGACACTGTTTACCTTGTTTTGTTAGCTTGCTTAAAAGTTCAGCTTGTCAGTCATGCACTCACTCACTTTGTCATACGGTCAGCTTCTGACAAAGCATAAGCAAAAGGAATTCGGTGACTCTATGCTTTTTGGGCTTACTTTTGAGCTGTGCCGTTTGCATGTAGCTTGATTTGTTTGTTTACTTCAACAGCAGACTGGCTCAGCTCTCTGAAGGTGTGTCTGTGTGTGTGTGCTAAACTGTTAATGTAATTGTGTTTAGTTTGTTTTTGTTATTGTAGTTGTTGTTGTTGTTGTTCTTGTGATTTTTGGGGTATACTCTCAGGGCACTTTGCGTAATTGCCTTCGAGCTGCTGCATGCAAAAAAAATTCTTTGCTCAAAAACGGTAGTATGTACACACTTCAAAGTTACTCGTTCAAGTTGCATAGTCTTGTTGGTTAGCCTTATTTGCACAGCTCAAAATTGTTTGTTGAGCAAGGCTTTTTGTAGGTGAACAATAAGAGAATATTGAAATTGTGTTGTTTTGGTCTGAAACCAGTAAGATAGTAGAGCAAAATGTATGAAAAACTGAAAACAAATAGAAAAATAAGCAAGGATTGTACTAAAAGAAGAGGTGTTGAATGAACAGATTAAAAATTGAAGACCTTTTTTAAGCGTGTTAAAGTGTTTGATCAAAATTGCATTGTAGAATTTAATCGAATTAAAATATTCCAATTTCAACAAAAGCTTATGAATATATCACTTTCACTTTATCGCCATTCATTTTATCAGTCAAAACAATTGCAAAATGCAAATTCTTATAATTTTTAAGCTTGATTGAAACTTTAATCCGTACTTAAATGTTTCGACATCATTGCCATTTATTTAAAGTCGCGCATATTTCAATCAACTGGTATTTTTTTGGGTTCGAAACAAAATAATATGAAACAAAAAAAAAGTAGTATGCAATGAAAAAGAGCCTTGCCATAATATTCGCCTTTTATACGCATATTAAACAGTTTCCAATTGAATGGCGCGCTGATTTCAATGCATTTTCATATTATTTTTATGCGCGCACACACACACACACACACATATAGATCGATAGATAGATACTCATGTCTATATGTCTGTATTTTCGGCTCTTCAAATAACATTTCAACTGGCTGCAACTCGAAACTCAGCAAAACTGTTCGCCATGTTCGGCATATAAATCCTGCCATATATAATTGAATTTCACACATTACACTGCAACATAACATCAAAAAAATACCTTGAAAAAACACACTAAAAACATAGTGAAAATTGCCAAAAAAAAAATACGAGACGAAAGTTTAAATAAAATTTATTTCAACAAAAATAAAAGCAACCATATGTGTGTGTCTGTGTTGCAACATTCGTGTGGCGCCTGCTAACGCTAAAATTATAACTGAAAATTGTAGAGCTCAGATCTCAGTTTGGGCGCTGTTTAAACTCCAGAGCTGTTTGCCAAACAGTTGTTGTTGGGATTTGGTGCAAAGCAGCTTAGCCAACACACCTACATATGTGTAAGTGTGCAAGTGTGTGTGTGTGTGTGAAACATTTACACCTGTAGCAATGTCGGATGGCAATCGCAGTGGCCAGAACGTTGGGTGAAGGGAAAACGAACATAGTGCAAAAACATTAGCAGCTAAGAATATAGAAAAGTCGCGTTGAGCCGCCAGCGATAAGAGCAATGCAATGTTGAGCATTATTTTAGATAGGGTGAATGGGAGAGAGAGAGGGGGAAAGTGAAGAAAAAGCCTTGAATAGACAACTTCGAGAGCTTGGGAATTTGTTGACTAACGGCTGTGGGTTTCTTTTTTGTGATTTTTCTTTAACAAAAATAAAAACTGTGCAAGGCAAGTTTCGATGCCAGTTGTTTGTGTTGTTTTTTTTTTCTTTATTTCGCTGGGAGGCAAAGTGAATTTTTGCGCTGGCAATGTGCACGTGGTAACAAAGTTTTCCGTTTGCAACGCTTGCTGCTTCTTCAGTTCGAGCGTGTCATGACCCAAACCGGAACTCAAAGCTCACCCCGAAGCCCACCTCCCCGCTCTATCCAACCGCAACTCAATTGAAGTTGCGTTCGCTGTTTTCTTTTGTGTGGTTTGCGATTTTTTTCCCTTCCGTTCCTCAATCCATAATTTTCTAGTGTTGGTGGCATTTAACGCACAAGCAGTCAGGCAGGAAGGAAATGCCATGTCGCCGCTAAAACTGGGTTAGCTTATATAATGGCAACATTAACGACAACGTTTTCCTTCCGCCTGGCATGCATTGCCTGTCATTCAAGTCAGCCTCCTTCTTGCGCATATCCTATTACGCTTCGTCGCTTATTGGACATAATTACTGAAAATAACAATTTACGCCGGTAAACGGGGTTTGGGGTGGTGTCGGAAGTAGTGCAGGGGCATGAAGTCACTTGTGCGTGGCCGCAGCGACAACATATAGATAAGTGCAACAATGCAACATGGCAGAGAAGCAAGTTGCAGGGTTGCCATGAAAGGACAACATATCAATTCCGTGTGAATGGACAGGAATTTCTTGTTGATGTCGAGAGAGAGTTGTTGGTATTTCTACTGTTTGTTCTTGGCTGTTTGGATTGGTGGTGGCGGTGGTCTTGGTCAGTGCAGATGGCGCCACGTTTATCGTTTACACTTCAACGAAGCTGTTGAGCATGTTCTAACTGGATTGCTGCATTGTTTTAAGTGAATCCTTAAAGGAGCTTAAATTAATAAGCTTTGTGGTTGCAACAATATTGTTGTGGCCAAAACCAAAAGCAGCCACAAACCAAATTTCATTGACTAGATTTATGGCTATGCACCATTAAACGTTTATTACATCCACTTTTATATGATTATGAAAAGCAACATTTATGTTTTTAGTATATAAACTATGAACTAAGTAAAATTGCTGCTTGAATAATCAAAAGAAAAATTGCATTTAAGCATTTTCTTTATGAAGTTTTGAATATAGCATTTAAGAGACTTGAGTTTATTGAAAGTTAAGTTTCAAATACCAACAGTAAAAGAGTTGAAATTAATCTTTTAATGAATACTTTTATATAAATGGTTTTTTCTTTAGAGCTAAGAGTAGTTTCGCTTTATTAATTGATAGCTTTTTAATGATTTAATATATATAGTTTCCATACTTGATTGTATCTGTACCTTTTGAACTACCTCTTTAACATCTGATTACTTATTTTCATTCATCAGCTTTATAGTCAATTTTTTAATTAATTTATTTACGAACAGTTTTAATCGTTTTGCTTTTCACTCTGACAAGCACTTTCAGTCTTCCTTTGACTATTTCCCCTGTCCAATAAATTTCCACATCGTTAACCACGTTTCCCTTCTGCCACCACAGCCCACCTACCTGCCTGCCTACCTACCTGCGTATAATACTTAGCAACGGTAGTATACTTAATCTTAGTCACGTTGCTAGCCACATTATCATTTGGCCATATCCGGCGCTTGGCCTGTCTCCGATTCGCATCAAAATAAAACTCTCATTAATAATATGACGTATACGCAATGTTGGTTTGACTGCTGCTGCTGTTGCAAGCGAAAATCCCACTGAGCATCAGTTGCTGTCCGCTGCCAATTGCCATGCCAAACAGCTGCCCAAGCTCCGACATTAACATTATTATGCGTCTGTCTATCACATTTCTCAACAAAAAAAAAAATATAAAAATCCGGAATAAAAAAACATGAAAACGGAATGCAGGCTACGTGGCGCGCCACTTTGGCTTAGTTACTTAGTTTGCCGCCTGGTCGAATAGCGTATTTTTCCCAGGCTTTTCTCTATTCACACCCTCTCTCTATCTTTCTCCTTTTGCTCTTCCTCTTTCGTTTTGTGCTGTTGACTTTACCTGTGCCGTGATGGCATCTTCAACAGCAGCAGCAACAGCAGCTACTTCTTTAGCTCTACAATTGCCGCACATTTGCTTTGGCTTCAAACGTTTTGATGTTCTTCCCCTTTCTCTATCTCTATCTCTCTCTCTCTCTCTCTCTCTCTCTCTCTCTTTCTCTTGCTCACTTCAATCGTTGCCATAGCATACTTATGAGCTGCTTGTTTCTTATGCTTGACCAGTTGTTGGATGCAGTTGCTGTCTACCACCAACCCCTCCTCATCTGTTGTCCTTGTTGTCCGGCACATGCCGATTGCTCCACTTTGACATGTTCGGGCTGCTGTTGCTTCTGCTATCTGTACCCCACCCTTTCGTTCCTCGTCCCACCACTCGCTACAATTGCTACAAAAATAACATTGCTTATAAATTGTGGCATGTGTTTGTGAGTAGTTGTTGCCGTTGTGCTATCTTCCCAGCTACTCTTACTACAACTACTTTGCATTCTGTGCTCTCTGCACTAACGAGCATGCGAAATGACAAAGCTGCTGGGCGTGGCAGTAGCAGTGAAGTGAAGGGGCTTGCCCAGTCTGTGAATTGAAGCAAATGCCACTTTGTTGCAACATTAAAGCAAAAGAAATCGAAACATACAAAAAACTTTAAATGCAAATTGCTCAGCACGACAAGACAGAGACAGAGAGAGAGTTGGAGAGAAAGAGAGTGAGTGCGAAAAGTAAATCAAACTAGAGACAAAGACCTTTTGTCCCTTTCTTCTTTATCTTTTGCTTCTTCTCAAACGAACTGAAGGCGAAATCAATAACAGATTTTTCTATGTCAAAGTAAAACGCTTGACAGCTCTCTCCGAACCTCCTTCTACCCCACTTTTCAGGACCCCCAGAATGCAACTCCTTTTTGAGTACACTTTTGCAGTGAATTAAATATGTATACGATTTGATTGGCATGCAGAGTTTCATCATGTGGTAAACAATTGGGAAATGGAATCTGAAAACTGATTACAATTGAGCCTTCGGTTTCACTTTATGTTTCACTTAAACTAATTTGCTGCACATTGGCATTTTATTTCAGGTCGGAGGATGTTTCATTTGCATAATTACAAATCATATTACAAATTGTGCGGCTGTATGCATTGTTCGAACTTCGAAGTGGTCAGCGAACACACACACACACACTCGCATACATTTGTATATCCACAACAATTTTATTTCATTTTTATGCAAATGAAAAAATGTTCAACAATTGAAAAGTCAAACCAGACATGCAGGTTGCAACAAAGGTGAGGGGATTGGGTGGCCGAAAGAGCAAAAGGGGGGTAGAAAGAGAAGAGCTACAAAATATATATTAAACATGTGAGTTATATGACGCCAGGTTTAAGTCTAGCTGTAATACTCTCTAGAGTATAGAGTTGGTGCAAAACTTAACTAGTTTTTAAAAGCAAGGGATTGTTAGTCTTGATATCGTAAGCCTTGTTGAAATCCATTAAACGCCGATCTTAATTAATTGCAACGATTTATATTAAAGAGTATTGCCACTTGACATATTTCCACTACATGATTTACATTGTAGAGTAATAGTTATTTCATGTTTAAAGAATATTTCATTGTAGAATTGTAAAGCTTTGAATGTTTATTTATTTTTTTGAATGTTCACTTTTTCTATAATCAAAAAGATTAAAAATTAATTGAATTTAACATTATAATAAATTAAAATGTAATAACAACTGATGTTACTAAATAAAAAATGGCCATTCTTTTTTATCTGTTTTAACAATTGCTACTTGAAATATAACATTTAAATCACCTATCTAGTTATATCTTTTCTTTTTTTTCACTTGTTAATAACTAGCGACTGCAGCATGCAATTGAAATTGTTATTCTCGTATATTGCCCAGCGGAATTTAATATGATCCTCCGTGCTGAATTTGCTGTCAACACATGCTGTCAATGTCGATAAAAGTGGAATATGTGAAGAAGAAGCGGGAAAGGTTGGCCGGCTAGTTTGCTCTGACTATGGCAAGGCTATCGGAATGTTTTTTGGTAACATTTTCAATATTTGCACGGGCAAATAAACAGCAAATGTGAATGCAAAGCTCCAACAGGAACAGGAACGGTGACAGCAACAAAAACCCTTACTGTGTTTGTGTGTGTGTGTGGCATGCAAAAAGGAAATTTATGCATATTTAATAACAACATACAATATTTTGTGCAGGCGGCAGACGGGCAGAATATGTGAGTGTGTGTGTGTGTGTGTGTGTGGAACAGGACAAGGAGCAACAAGGAGCAAGAATGAACAAGGCATTTCTCACGCATAAATGCTTCGTAATATTATACTACATGACGATATGAGAATTCGAGAGAGGCGGCAGGCAGATGGCAAAAGGGGCATGCAACAACATCCCAGCTAACAAAAAATTGCTTCTCTGGCTGCATTTCGGAGAGTGAAACGGTTTGGGAGTGTGGCATGTGGCGGGAATCATGCATTGTCCGGCGAGTTGAGCACTCAGCTGGGCACTAATCAAACTTTTTAATATGCCGAGCGTGCAACGTGTGGCGACTTTTGTTTTGATAATACAAGCAGCGCACAGCATGACAGATAACGGCACAAACACAAATTTATGTACACTATATAACGCTATATACGAAAACTCATACTAATAACCCGGTGGCGTTATGAGTATGCAGGCCATATACTATATTAACATATAGATGCAAGATATAAGCTTACCCATATCATAAATATATGTATATATAGCTCATGTGCTTGACTCCATCTGGGTTTTATGTGCAAGCTCACATGCTGCAACCGAAGCGGCAGATGAATGCACAGGCTCAGGAGCTACTACACTCAGGGGGCAGAAAAATATATAAATGCAAAAAATATGATACTCAAGTCAAGTCAAAACGATGACAAGTTCAGAAAGCTACGTAGAAAGAACTTTTTTTTTGTATAGAACTTTTTTGTAGCTTAGAAACTTTTTAGAGTATAATTTTTTTCGAAAGTAAGCCCGAAGAAACTATTGCTCCGTAATATTATCTTCATCTTGGTAGACCTAGCCTTAAGACCTTAAACCCTTTTCCTAAGTAAACGATTTTTTGGTCGACATCAATTTTAATTGAAAGACGAAGCTTTCCAAGTTTAATTAATATTCAAAGAATTAAAAATATAATGAAATACTCGGTATTCTTGTCGTTATTATCATGTATTATTACCTATAGCTACAATTTCTCTTAGTGTACACATAATGACAAAGCAAGCGACTTTAGCCGGAAATGGGCAGAATTCTAAACTGCCGTTTGGCCTAGGATAAACCATATACTTTTTCAAAATACATATACAAACACGTTACATACATACATATATATCACTTTGTATATAGTTTCAAGAGCAGGCCAAGCTGAAATGCATCATCATGAAATGAAATCAAGTGCATTTATTTAGCTAGAAGAAATAAGAAAGAGAAAGAAAAAAAAAATACGTGAAGAAACAGAAATTGCCTCAGAACATTAGTTTGTGTGGGCGGGCGTGGAAGATGAATGATGTTAGTGGCAGCGCCGTATGTTGCAAACACACACACACACACACACACATAGCACTTTCAGAACTTGCCTCCATTTAGTTGCAAGTTTAAATACGCGACGTGGGGCAAGCAAAAAGTCAAAATGTTTGCGCTTTTGTATTCGCATTCAACATTTGAACTTGGGTTTGTGTGAGAATATAAAAGAGAGCTAAACTTTTTGGGCAAAGTAGTGAAAAGCCATCCAATGTTGATGGATGGACATAGGCCTTGGCATTTTCACAGAGTGACAGACAAAGTCGTGCAAAATGGGGCACTTCAAATTAAATTGCAAATTACAGGTAGGTAATTGGGCAGATGATATATCAGTAGGTATTCCATCGGCTGCACACAGTTCACATTCTTACAATTGGCATCAATCTTTTTCCATTTGCTTTTTGACTTGGTGCCAGAGAGAAATCTCTGAATGTGCTTATCTCATTCTGCCCCATCTTTAAATATGATCTGACTTATTGCGTTTGCTGTTTGTATTTTCTGTTTTTGTGTTCATTTTTGCTTCTGTTTACATTTTTTTTGCTCTCTTTTTTTCTTTTCATTTTTCTCGCACTCTGGCATCTACGTCTTTTCATTCATCATACAAACACACAAACACACACACAAGCACATGACACGAGCAAAAACTGTAAACAAATTTGGAGCCATTAACAAAATTAAGTCAAACACACACGAAACAGCGACTAACTAGTCTGACTCGACTTATAAATACCTGCTTAAAACGAAACACACACTTTTAAGTCCTTCTAAAGTTGTTTTAAGTAATGCTGCCAAGAGCACTTAAGTGCAATCGAGCGCTTCGCAAAGCTTTGAAACAAAAGGGAATTACTGCAAGTGCCTGAATATGAGATAAGGGATTACTACTGAAAGTAAGATGGAATAAATGGCAAAACTAATCTCAAAGGGGACAAGAAAAAACTTCGTTATTAGTTTTTGATTGAACCAAATTCAAGGGTTTTGAACTTTAACTTCGTTAAACGGAAGTTTTACGTCTTAATTTTGCTCTTATCAAATTGTCTGGTCAACTTAGGTCTTACTGTTTGGGCTGTGGCTAAATTCATCCATAACTCTTTCCTCAACCAATAACAAAACTCCTCTTAATCGCAGTATACCCATTTAGTTTACTCATCGTCCACTGGGTATAGAAACGTCCAAACAATTTGAGATCATAGCATGTGTGCTCCACAAGCTCCTCATTTGTGATACAAACTATGATACTTCTAGAGGGTTAGTGCATTTGAGGGGCCTGCTATGGCAGCTTTATGGACGTGTGTTAAATGTTGAATTTCATACGTTCATTAAGAGAGAGCGAGAGAACAGCAACGACAAGAGCTAAAAATGTTCATTTTGTCATTGCAGGCATACAAAATTGTATATTGTTAATGGCAGTAAAAATATTTACTAAAAACAAAAAAAAACTTATAAATGCAACAAATTAATTAAAACTGCCACAATCGAAATTAAAACCTTAGAATGAAATCTACAGTTTTTTTTTATGTGCTGTTGCTGCGGCAAAAGTTGATATAATTTTAAATTAAGATTGATGGCATCAGAAAATGCGAAAGCGAATAAATAATGAAAATGAGTATATATGAAACTAGTATTTATTATATTTCATAATATATTATTTTGTAGTTAAAATTCATGTTTACATTCTATTCATTTTGATTTTGTCAAACTAATAAAGTTACCAATTATTCAACCAAACTCTAATAAAACTATTTTTATTGCCAACAAAATATGTCACTCTATATAAACGTCATTTGAATCAGATGAATTCTGTCATTTCAATGACAGATTTATTGTGAAATAAACAGAAAATTGCTTAACTTTTAAGCAAGTTCCCAGTGGAGCTTATTTCTTATTTCCTTTTTTTTTTTTTTATTCAAATGACAATCATCATTTTCTTATCACCCACGCCCACTTGCCAGATGCAGACAACTTTATTTTAGCTGCAAATCGGCGGTAAATTGAATTCGCTGCTGTAGAAAATACAGAAATCCTTCTTCTTAATGGTGCTTTATTTAACGATTCGACATGCGGCATGTGCCATGGTGGCAAAGAGGCGGCCTATCGCATGCATAAATATGCATATGCTCCACAAACATTTGAGCAAGTCGAACCGAATATTCCCCCAGTCCCCCCTCTCGCCCACAATCTGTACAAAACTTTAGCCGAAATTCATGCGAAAACTGCTGACATTCGGAAAATAAATGCAGCGTCAGTAAGACAGAGAGTGAAATATATTTCGCATGCATACAAATCGCGTTGCGATGCGGCGCGCGAAGTGATAAATATACAAATTCCCTCAACTCTGCCACAGTTAGACGACGTTTAATTGAGTCAACACGCAGCTAGGATAGGAGAGGAGTGGCAGCTGTTGCAAGAAAGAGTCTACAAATTAACGCTAAAGCAAAACACAGCAGTGACAGCTAGCGAGACAGAAGAGAAGAGAGCACATTAAAAACTAATTTATGGATTTGCCAAAAGCCAAAACTTGCTATGATTTATGCATGTAAACCAACCAACCGGAGACCCACAAAACTCTCAAACCCATACCTTACTCCCCACCCTACTCTTTTGTTGACTACTTACAGCACTTGGGTGTCCTGCGGCAGTTGGGGCACGGTGGTGAGTCGAGCGCGAATGCAGCGCACGGTGCGCGCAAGGCATGTGCAACCCGTGGGGCAGTGCACCCACTGTCCATTGGCGAGATTGACAACGCTGGCCAGGCACACAGCAATCACAGCTAGCAGTTGCCAGCGCATCTTGATGCTCCCGTTGCTCTCGCTGTCGCTGTCGCTGATGCTGATGATTAATCGGTAAACAGGCAAACTCACAAAACTACCAACAGCAGTCGCAGCAAACCGAACAACTTCAAGTGTAACTCGAAACTGTCGACAGAAAAATCACAAACGGATTGGCGGGCGCCAATTAAAACAAGACGTGATAAACGGTTTTTTTTTTTAGGGCGGAAGTGCTCCCTCCAACTAGTGTTTTTTTAGATAGTCAAATTTTGATTGTTGGGCTAATCACCTAGTTTGTTTATCATTTTAGAAAATTCTGTTTCTTTTGCGGTTGCTAAAAAAAACCACGCACACAAACTGTTTGCAAACACTTTTTACTCTTAGGAAATTTTTAGAAATTTTTTGAACTTTAAAATGTTTTTTGGTTTGGTTTGTTTGTTCTTGTCGTTTTGTCCGCGTTTTGCAACTGCACGCGCCAAAGGCCGACGAGAATCTGAAAACTGAAAATGAACCGATTCCGATTCCGTAACCGAACCGATGCCATTAACCGAAAACCGAAACGAGGAGCAGCAGCAGCAATCAAAGCCGACCAAATGTTGCACATTCCCGACACGGACACCAACGTTGACTGCGACGCTAACTGCGACGTCGAAGCAGCGCCGGATGCAAGTGGTGATAACATTTTTCCTCAGGCGCATAGCTCAAGAGTATTAGATTTTGGTCTTGTGATTTTTGCCTCTTTAGGGAGTGTATGTGCTCTCCTCTGCTTGTGCTATAAATAAGCTGATATGGAAATTAACACGTTTAGTCCGAGCTTAGTCAAGGCCACAAAAATAACACTCGACAAAATCCTCCCCCAAAAGCAACACACACACAAAAGCGATTAGAATAAATGCCAACAAAAACACTCGCCTGACCATTTTATTTTGTTTTAAAATGTGCAAACTAAAATAAAGAACTTAAAAGCAGCATTTAAAGCAAGCACAAAGTATGGTAAGTGTTGGTTCGAAAATACCCTTTAGTAAACAAGGTTCGTTAGTTAAGGATGGAGTTTAAACATATGATGATTTCGAAATATATGAAATGAATATAGGTTTAAGCTGAAGTTATTGCAATATCGTCTTTCTAACTTTTATCGTATAAGAAAACGTAGGACTAAAATGCTTTTGCTTTTAAATATTTATTTTAGTTTTAAAAGAAGTTTTGACCCATTCCCACTTCCCACAAGTTCTTTTCGCTTTTGCGATTGTGTATGTTTTTGTGTGTGTGCACACACTCAAGTTGGGCTTGTCAAACTTGTCGCTTCGGTGATAAGACGCGGAATCAAATTTAAAAGCTATCAATTTCATATTAGTTTGGGGAACACAGCGCGTTATGGGAACGCTTGCAAGATTTAAACGCGTGCCACGCGATGCACACAAAATCTATTGCTGTCTATTTTCTGTGCATATGTTTGTTGCTGTTTTTGTTTCCGAATTTTTTTCTTTCTGGTGCGGTATGGGGCTGGTCGTGCAACATATGAAAAGTGCCCCTGCAGCAGCAGCTTAAAGTGAGTATTCGTTGTTCGACTTTTTTTTTTGCTGTTTGCCGTTAAAGTTTTTCAAATCAATTTACAGATGATTTATTATGTTGCTGAAGGGGGTGAGGCTGGGTGCGCTTAAAGGCGGTCTAGCTGGTGTAGCTGTTCTTGCTGCATGCGACAACGGCGAACGATGATGAATGCCGTTGTGTATTGTTGGGCTGTCAGTTCTGATCAAAATTCGTTTCGGGGCATCGAATTGCAGGTGAAGTGGAAAATGTGCAAGTTATGCGACAGCTTTATGTAGCCCGTTCGTATTTTTTTTTTTGGCAGCACTGCTACCAGATAGAATAGCGGTGATTTGACGGCAAAATTTAGCAAATTGACTGCTGTTTGGGGAATACTAGCTGCAACTAACTGACCTGAACAAAAAAATAAGGAAAATAAGTAAATGTTCTCCTCGTAGAAGTATCGAGTGTACAATTCAAATAAAAAGCAATCAATTTATGTAACAAATATTAGATGAGGAGCTTCATTAACAACAGAAAGAATTGATTAAAGACTTAGGTTTTAATGCAATTGATTATAGCTTTTTGATAATATTAGATGAGACTACAGTTATAAATGAATCTATTGAAAGTTACACACACGAATATTTTGGCAAAGCGCAAACGTAACGGCTTATTCAAACGGTCGTTCTCATTCACAATAGAGCCGTTTTAATTCAATTCAATTCTAAAAATTCAATATGGCGGGCATGCGCTCTGCAAATTAATTTGAATGCTATCAGCTGACAGCTGTCACTGGTATCGATATTTCCAAACATCGATTGCCTTATCATAAAAATATTAATATTAAATGAAAATCGGTATAAATTACGAGAAAAAATAAAAAATATAGTCTCATCAAAAAGACTTCTAGCTTGGTTGTGTTTTTGCTCAAATTGGCAACATTTTATGTTCATCAAATAGCATTATCCAACACTGCACAATCAGCGGCCCACAAAGATAAGTGAACGGCGGCAATCAAAATAGAAAGAATAACCAACTGGTAAACATTAAAGAGACAAGATAATTTATACTCAATGTGTTAATTGCTATGTCCAAGCGCAACAATATAACCTACGTGAAGCCACAGGAACCTAGTTTTTTGGCCAAACTTAAGGCGGAAATAGGCTACAAAGAAGGGTACACCGTCGACACAAAGGTAAGAAGCCATTTGAGCCAAAACAAAGTGCCTCGCTCATGCTCAGCTTATAAAATCAGCGCCAGAAACTTCAGGATAGTGACCAGGACCAAGACCAAGATCAGGACTACGATTCCAGTGAGGAGCGGCCTGAGCGCGAAGACGAGAAGCCACAAGTTGTGGTGTTAGCAAGTGGGGATCTTACCGCCGATGAGGTGGCCCTCGAGCAGCAGCGCATAGCGAAAGGTATGCACACTCACACATCTGTATATATTTTTTGTTTGTATGTATGCTTGAGTTTGCATTTGTAAGTATTTGTGTAGACGTGTCGGTGTGTGCGTAGGTAGGATGTAGTTATCGTCTGTGGCAGTTTGGCTTTCAGTTCAGTTGAGTCAGAATCGAGCGTCGGTCGCTTCCACGCTTTTTTCTGCCCTATACTACACTGTATGTAATAACATACATATATATGTATGTATATATATATTTCTGTTTGTTTGCGCGCGTGTATGTGTGAGTGTTTTCGCAATTTGTATTTGAAAATTTAAATGAAACATAAACAAATTGCAAATAAAATACGCAAAACTTCAACAAAAACATTGAAAAGAGACCCTTTTTTAAAATTTTGCGGGCTTTGTCAAGCGATTTTTTATTTTATTTTGACCGATTTCCGATTTAGTTCGTGGTGTGGCAAAAAAAAAATTTTGTTGCAGTTTTCATCTATGCTACGCGTTTTGTTATTGTTCAATGAAAACTACGTTTTCATACGTACTTCGATTCTAACCTCGAAAACGTGTTGTTTTTCATTATTGTTATTGGCTAGGGGGTGGGGGGCAATAATTTCTGTGCCACGCCTGCAACGCACCGCCAACGGGCGTCTCTATGGCAGCACAGTTCCAAAATCCCTTACCTTTAAACTATGATTATTGCAATTAGTGTGGCACTGCCAGCGGAGCACCCCATGTACACACACACATACCCACTCGTACATACAGCTGGCGCAAAGCATACACACTGACATTTTCATTGGGGAGCTCCGCTAAAGCGGAGCATGTGATGAAAATCATAGTCAAAGCGGAGCGCACGATAAAGCAGCCGGGCGAGAGAAGTTAACAAATATAACGGCGACCGAAAAACCAACAACAGCTGCCGCTCTGTTGCTGCGGCTGCTATTGCTGCCGTCGTCATCACCCCGCCACCAACACCACTGTCACTGCTGCTGTTGTTGTTGTTGCTATTGCTCAGAAGGCCCGCGCAGAAAATCGGGTGAAAACGTGTGAAAGAATGAACGAAGCAGCAAAATGGGAGAGACAATGATGAACGAAACAGGCGAACAAAGAGAGCATGGCAAGTGGCTTGACGACGACGACGACGTCGACGACAATGTGTATGGTCGAAAGAGTGTAGGGAAGAGGAGGGGAGGCGTTGGAGATTGGTGCAGGGGCGGGCACTTAGGTGAGGTGAGGTAGCCACTGTCCGATTTGGCTTTGGCAAATTCAAAGGCGAAGCATTGCAAGACCCTAAAACTTAAGATGATGAAAAGGGGCTCGGTAGGGGCAAGGGGCGCGGGATGCTGGTGTTGCGGGAGGCGTATGAATGGGACGCTGCGTTGAAAAAATATCTCTTATTACTATCTAAATCGTTTGGTTGGCAAACAGCTGATACGGTAATAGGAAGCGTTCTTGTTGTTGCTGCATTTTATACTATTGCTGATTGTTATTGTTGCATTTGTGAAGAAAAGAAAATAGCAATTGCAAGGTGGATATTATTCATCACTAGCTAATGACCTTTAAACTTTCTAATCTTTGCAGAAGAAGCTGAGAGGCCCGCAGATTTAAGCCAACCCGTTGTATTTAAGCAGCGAGTTAAGCAGCCAACTATTAAATCGGAGAAGGATTCTACAGATAAATCTCAGAAATCATCCAATAAACGCAAAAAGTCCAAGGCCAGCAGCAGCAGCTGCAGCAAATTGTCATTCAACGAGGACGAGGAGGATAACGAAGCAGGCGACGATTAAACTACAAACAAACTTGCACTTGGAAATTATATTCGAGTTTGTCGCCAAAATCAGTCGCCTTGTATGGTTGCCCGCAGTGAATTGTTTAGGTGAGCACTTATTACCTTTCACACATACCTAGACATATGAATATGTACATACTATATAAAAATTAAATTGCGCACTTAAAATCTGCGTACAGTATATACATATGTATATGTACATATGTATGTATGTATGTACATTTGAATGTTTGTACGTATTTAAATATATACTTTATTGATTTTTATGTTTAATGGGCTATGTAAATCAGTCAATTGGGAGTCAAAACTCCTTTTCAAGCTCTTCGTTGATAAATATTATGTTTTATCTATTAAATTTTTTACGATTTTGATTGTTAATCGAGTTTAGTAATTAAACTTTATGTAGATTTTATCGTTTTATTACATCATACTTAGCTGAACGTGACTAAGAATATAGAATTTGGTTAGAACTTTTATTGCGACATCTGGATTTATGTCACAACGAAATAAATGAATCATCGTTTTTCAATGAAATGTATAATGGACATAAAAATGCATCTGTACTTTTATGTAGATATGTATGTTTGTATGTTGCTCCACGTGCATAATCATCCCTTAAGATAGTTTCGAAATGTATCAAAATCAGCAAAGAATGTTTTATGATTAAAAATCGAATGTGACGCACCAGAGCAACATTTGAATTTTATGTTAATTACGTTTAGTTTGTTTATTGAAAATTCAAGTGAATCTTACTGGAACTTAAGATCGCAGATCATTTTACTGACAGGAATTAAAGCTATCAGCAATAGAATATTAAGTATCCATCAGCACCTTAAAATATAATTGACAAAGCTTTATTTGGTTACAAGGTTTATAAAAAAAAAACTCCTAATAAACTTTTCTAATAAAAGGACACTTTGAACTCTTTAGATACAATCAATTCATTAAAAATCAGTTTCAAAATAAATACATAACTGAATTTCAGCATCCATTTAAAATGTCCTTTAATTGCAATTAATAAGTAAGCCCAATGCAAGAAAAATCTATGTATCTGCAAGGTTCTTTTTCTCACACTTTCTATCTAAAGTTTGCTTGACAACCGACGGACGACAAAGGCAGAAAAGGTCACGTGTATGTATAACATTAAGTTTTGTTATCGTTTCAGTTTATACATATGTATGTACATACTTACATACATACGTATTATTATACCGATAGTTTTTGGTTCTTAATGAATCCCGCGACAGCAGCAGTAGCGGCTGTGGTGGCGGCAGTAGGCGAATTTCAAACTTCTACCAGTTGCCGATCAACGGGGGTGAGAAGCGGGTTACTTTCAAATATGTACTTGCATATAGACCAAATCACACACACACAAACATACACATCGCATTCAGCTTACACACATACATTCTTATTATAGTATACATACATATATAAGTATGTATGTACGTATATTATATTGGCCCATAGCATGTGAGAGGGACAGAGTAAGAGAGAAATAGAGAGAGAGCAGCAGCGTAATCTGAAATAAGTTGGGAAAGAAGAAGCATCAGCAGGGCCAGCAGAAGTATCGTGATGAGTATACAGTTTTAAAACTTACAGGCGTCGGGGCTTTGCCTATGCTTACTACACTTAATATATGTGCACATGCACATACATACATCGATATAAATTGGTATGAGTGTGAGTGTCAGTGTGTATTAGTGTGGGGGAGCATTTATTATTGGCCTGGTTTAGAATTGTAACTTAAGACTTACATTCACTAATAAACAGCAGCGGCAGCATAATCTATTTGCGCGCGCGAATTTGAATTTGCTGCGCGGCGCAGATACAAATACCGAATATCATAAAAAAAAACCGTCAAACACGCCGGCAACCGCGACGACATTTACGAACAACAACACAGACAGCAGCAGTAGTAGCTCCAATGCCGTTTCATTTTTGTTTTGTTCATTTCGTTCGTACGCGCGGTACAATTGTCAAATTTGTTTTTCCCTCCCATCCATCCATTCACATGGGCGCGCTCCAATACTACGACAGCAATACGGCTCACCGACAAACACACGCACGAACACTAAGCCCCATGACAACTGTTCCGTTACGTTTCACATTGCCATTCGCTATTTTTGAGCGTAACAATTTTGAGCAAGTTGTTTGTGCTCTCAGCTCGCTCTTCAATAAGCCACAAGCACGTTGCAAAGTTGGCGGCAAGACGTAAAGAATTTATTTGATTCTTTTTATTGATCTTTTTATGAATTGCAAATTGTAGCAACACAACATTCACATTTACGAGTTAGGTAATTTTGTTTTGTAGCTGCACCAGTTGCAAAATGCACTCTACAGACAATTGCAAAATTATCGATTGTTCGATAACGTTGGCGCGCGTCGGTTTTTGGCCCAACGTGCAACCCTGCGTGGCCGGCTGCCGCTCGTGCAACTCTGTGTTTGTAGAGCGACGTTTTTTGCTTTTTTCCGCTTCCATTTCCAGTTTGCCTTGTTGTTTGCCCCGTCTATCGTCCGTTTCTCGCGCTTTGGCAAAGCGTTCTTTTTTTCTTTCGCCTGTGCGTGCTCCACAATCAAGAAAATTTTTGTTGTGCGTTTAGCAAAGATCCTTAACGTTTATTTTTGTTGTGTTGTTTATCTCATACGTGATATCGTTTTTAAACTGCCACAATAACAACAACCTGCCACTGCTGTTGAAGTGTGACGTAAAATGTAAATTGTAAGTTGATGCATTTGTTGTTTATATTGTGTGTGTTTTGGATTAAAGTTCGTTATTTTGGCTGCGGCTGCTGTGAAAAAATGTAGAATTTGAAATTGCTTGTTTGCAACTTGCCTTAAAAATATCACATTGTTCATACACATACATACAAATAGTCATAAAGACACACACACATACATTAACTAAACGCAAACACACACACACATACATTCACAAGCGCAAACACGCTCCTGTACCCACCCGTACTCCACTCAACGCCGCCGCCGCCAGCTACAGCTACATCAGCCGCAGCAGCGAGACACAGCCAACCAACACCGCAGAGCCAAAGCCAACGTCGTCGTCGTCATCGTCGTCGTCGTCGCACCGGCTGTCCGTCTGTCAGTTTGTCTGTCGCAGCGTCTGCGTGTCCGTTTGTATCTACGTACACACATACGTATATAATTATATGTATATATGTGCGTTTGTATGTATATAGATACATATATATATATAGATTGTACATACAAACATGCACGTGTGTGTGTGCTCGTTTTGTTGGTGCGCTTTGTATGTATGTATGTTGGTGTGTGTGTGTGTGTTGTCTGTATGTATGTCAATCGTGCAGTTGCTGTGTGCTCGGTAACTGCTCGTCTGTATATGTATATGTAGTAGTATAAATATATATGTAAATATATATGTAAATATATATGTTAATGTATATATATATATATACATGCATGGTTGTTTATGCAACACTATATGTATATAATTACATATTTACATTACATTCCGCGCAGAATTTCATTTTTATGTCATTACATACATACATATTTATACTGTGTACATAACTGCAAAATTATATTCAAACATACACACACACACTGACATACAAACATATATATGTACCTAAATACATACATATTATATTGTATTTTAGTTTTAATCCAATATGGCAGCCATTTTGTCTCAATTAACTCTTTTTTTGTTTTTTTACTGTCCCCCTCCCCCTTCTTGGCGGTATTGTCAAAAAGAGGAGGGCTGGCTTAATTCACCTAGATTTCATTTTAAATTTTCTTTGCATCAGGTTTTTTTTTAAATATTTTGGCAATTGTTAATATTTGTATGTTGTGCCCAATATGATTAATTTTCTGCAAGCTCTGCGCTATTTCTTTTCCAATTCTTCTTTGCTTTGCTCTTTCGTTGCGAGTTACGCTTCAGTTTTCTTCTCTGTGTGCCAAATAAGTTTCCCGGTTGGGGTTTTACTTCTTTGGGGGCAAAGCTCCGATTTGTTATTTGCAACAAATTTAATAACAGTTTGTGTATCGATCTATTCATTGTATTTTAGGTATCCCCGACAAGAAGACGAAGAACAGCAGCAGCGACATCTATCGACCAATAGGCACATTCCAGTATCAACCGAACAAAACAACAACAAATGACTGAAGTCGACGTCGTCTTGCCGGAGGGCGTTGCCGAGCCCACAGCAAAATTACTTGCCAAAACATCAGCAGAAGCGGCGGTTACAAAGGCAGCAGCAAGTGACGATGATGATGACAACAACAGCAATAGCGACAGTAGTGCAGAGAATACAAACTCCAAAAGAGATGTTGACCAAGAGATGGAGGAAGACGAAGAGGAGGCAGATCAGCTGGTGCCGGAAACGGAGAAGATAAAGTTAACAAAAAAGCTTGAAGTAAATGCAGCGTTAGACGACAAACCAGCGTTAGATAGCAACAGTAACAGCAATAGCAACGATGATGACAATCCTGATGGTGATGCTAAGCAGGCGACGACAGGAGAGTCCATGGATGTGGATGAAACCACTGAGGAGGAGGAAGGTGACTCCCAAATAACCAGCTCAAGTTCGACAGAGAATGGAAATAGCAAAGCGCCAAAGTTAGATTGTGAAGACGAAGATGAAGAAGAATCCGAGGAAGTGACCACGAATGGTGATCACGAGGAAGCTGAAGAGGATCAGGAGAAAATTGGCAGCACAGCAGAAAACAGCTGCGATGCCGAAGATCCTCTTGGTGCTGCCACACAGCCTGGAGCAAACAAGAAACATGCCGATGAAGAGCTAATAGCAGAAAAGAAGAACATCGATGATGATCTGGAGGAGGATGAGGAGGGTAGCCAGGAGAGTGGCACAGCTAAAACTGTCACCGATTCGGATGCAGAAGCATTGCACACAGAGGAAGAGCTCGATGCAGTGGAGTCAAAAAAGAAAGAAACACCCCTAAATGGCTTCATTCAGAGTCCAGAGGCTAAAGGAGCACCAAAGGCAACTGAGGCATCCAACAAAGTCAACGGCCAGGCGAGCACAGCTGAAGCAACAAAAAGCAATACTGACATTGATGATGGTGGTGGCGTTGTCAATTTGGATGAGGACAGTGATGATGAGGAGATACCTGAATCACGGCCAGCAGTTGCTGCTGCTGTTGCCACCAAGCTAAAAATCACTCCTAGCAACAATGCAAAACAAATGCCACAAGTAGCAGCCGTTTCCAGCGGCGCTGAATCATCTGATGATGCAGTGTTAATTCCTTCTGATTCGGAATCGGAAACTGAAAAAGCAGCGCCACAAACGACACTTAGCAAAAAGTTGTCGCCCGTTGTAAAGGCAGCGCTAGTAGTTGCACCACCGCCACCGCCCGTACAGGACGACGATGATGATGATGACGATGACTGTGTGGTCATTGAGGATGATACGCCACCTAGTATTTCGCCTAGCGAGCATGCACTGAACAAGCGCAAAAGCGATCTCGATGAACTGCAGCCGAACAGCAAGCGACAGCGCAGCTCGACACCTTCCACCAATATGGCTAATATGGGCGCGTCGGGCATTGGTTTGGGTCAACTGACCATCAAGGACGCACGCACCCTTATGCCTCACGAGGCAGGGCATTCGACAGGTGCTTCTATCTATCCGGTCACAATAACAAATGCTGCCACCGGTGTGGCCACAAATTTGGGCAATGCGCCACCCAAACTGGTGCCCATGTCTGGTATTTCTGGTGCTGGATTTGGTGCGACAGTACAGCTAAATCCACCAACGCTCTCATTAACTAACGCGGGTCTGCCTAGCATGATGAATAATGCAAATCTATTGCCTGGACTAACGGACGACATGTTTGTGCTGGAGGCGCCTTCGTTTATTGTGCCCTACATCTATGAGAAGCCCCCTAATGATAATATTCGAGAGGTCGTCAGAGCTATCGAGATGAAATATGCACTCTCTCCGGAGGATTTGGCTGTGGCAGATAAGTTGGATGAATTCGATATGATGACCGAACAGAACAAGGAGGATAAACTAAATGCGGATGCAGCAAATGCTGCTGCTGCTCAACAAGGCAAAAAGAAAAAGAAGCGGGGAGATGATGAATCTTGGTCTGAGCAATCCGATGAAGATGACGATGAGGACGATGATGATGATTCGGAGTCGGGTGTGCGCACCAAGGTTCTAATCAAGGAGGCCAACGATGATTTAACTGCACTCAAAGGCGCCATCAAACCTGCTGCTGCACTAGCTGCCACAGGTGGTGTTGCGCCCGGTGTTGCAGCAAAACCCGGCTCGGAGAACTATTTCGAAAGCCCGTTGGGCAAATTCTTTATGGATATTGGCGTTGGTCTTGTTCAGGAATATGTCCAAGCTGATCTGTTGCGATTGCAAAAGCGCAAAATGCGTAAATCCCTCACAAGGGATCCCAAGGACTTTGAGATGGCCATTAATGCGCTCAGCGGTAATCTACAGGCATCCAAAACGAAAAATGCTCCCTTCAAGTTTACGATGAAACGCTGCGAGTTCTGCAATTTCAAGTCGGAGTCGGCGCTCTCCATGGCGAATCATTACGAGACGCCACACATGAATGGAATCCTGTACAAGTGCAACTTTTGCACATTCGAGATACGCAACGCTACCGAAATTGTCTACCACATGGAGGCAGTGCATAATATCAAGGCACGCTTAATCAAACCGCTGCCATATCATCAATGTCCCAACTGTGGGTTCGAGGATAATGGCAAAGCGAAACTGGCACGCCATCAGCCCGTCTGTGCAAAGAAATTCCGGCCGGAGCTTAATCTGGCGCCGCCAAACGATTGGGAAGCACCTGCAAAAATACCGCGCATTAAGCCACGTCATGGACTTGTTGGCACAGCAACCGCATATCAGGTAAAAATATATAAATATATATATAAAACATTAAAAGAATACAACTTAATCCTCTTGGCTTTTATTTTACAGGCCATGGCAGCGCAGGCAGCGGCACAGAAGGCGGCGTTGGCAACCATTCAACAGCAACAGGCAGCGGCTCAGGCTCGTAATCTGCAGGCGGCGGCCCTTGCTGCACAGAATGCGGCCAAGATGCGACAACGAGCTCCACAGATGCCCAAGGCAATGCCCAATGCCAACAACATGGTGAGGAATCCAGCGCCTGTACGCGGAGCCATTGGCAACAATGCTGCTCTTTCGCTACCCAACAGCTATCAGCTGGCTGCCGGGCAACTTGTGCAGGTAAGATAAGCAATAGAATAAGAAAATACAATTGCTTATACTTATATACTTGTGAATTATAGCAAGCATCCAAGAAACCCGTTGCCGGTCAGCCGAGTATCTCAATAACGCCACTACCTCGACAAAATGCGACTAACAGCAATGCGAGTGCTGCGTCGTCAAGCAAACAGCCAGCGGCCGCAGCAGCTGGCATAAAGCCCGGCCAGAGTTCCAGCGGTGGTAACAACAAAGCGCAGTTTGTTATTTGTGAGATTTGCGATGGCTACATCAAAGATCTGGAACAGCTACGCAATCACATGCAATGGATGCACAAAGTGAAGGTTAGTTTAATCACAATTTAAGCCTTAAGCAAAAGCCAATGTCTTATTTTAAACTGTGTGCTTTATTTTATTTTAGATACATCCCAAGATGATCTACAATCGTCCACCATTGAATTGCCAGAAGTGTCAGTTCCGATTCTTTACGGATCAAGGTTTAGAAAGGCACTTGCTTGGCTCGCATGGCTTGGTCACAAGCTCTATGCAGGAGGCTGCTAACAAAGGCAAGGATGCCGGACGCTGTCCTGTCTGTGGCAGGGTGAGTTTCAGTCAATCTAAATTGTCAGTTTGACTTTATTTCTTATTGATTTCCTTAAACCTTTGTAGATGTACCAATGGAAGCTACTGAATCACGTATCGCGCGATCATCACATGACCCTGAAGCCCGCACATTTATCCTACAAGTGCACCGTTTGCACGGCAACCTTTGGAATGTACAAACAGTTTGAGACGCATGTTTATACAGCGCATAGCACTGTAGCCCGCAAGGCAATGGACAGCAAGAAAAATAGTGCACAGTCGAGCAGTAGTAGTAGTGGTGCCGGCTTGTCGCGTAACTCGCTAGGCGCCGCCAATGATTCGTTGCTAAAGCCACTGAAGATTAATGATGAGATCACCATTATCCCACAGCCCGCATCGAAACCACGCATCACAAATATGGAGAGTCATGTTATAGGTAAGCCCCAAAGTCTAATCAATTGTATTGAACAAATAATCTAATAGTTGGTATTCTTGCAGATTAAACGGCGCGTCGTTGATCAACCAAAAATCCAAATCTCGCATAGTTATTGCTGCAGAATTTTGGCTGCTGGCGCGTTAAGATTAGATTTTATGATTAAAAGGCTGCGCCGACGCTTGCGTGAAATAACACAATTTGTTAGTAAGCCAGATATGTATAAAGCAAGCAGAGAGAGAGATATTTAGTAAAGAAAACCCACAAACAAAGCAACCTAAAATCAATCAAAAAACATCTACCGAGCATTCAACACAAACATGATTACACGTATACGGATACATTTTGCAAGATACATACACAGTTTCAGATTCTAGTTACAGTTTAGTTTATTAATAATGTTGATAAAAGTGTGCAGATAATGTTGAAATTCTAGTTGCTCCTACGAATAAAACATACCGTGCATGATTTACAAACACATACATATTAAGCACACACACTCTCAAACACCCAAAATTAACAAAAATACATACATACATAATTAAATATATTTTAAATGAAGTCGCTAGAGCGCATCGTCTACACGATTATGTAAATTAGTTAAAAACTAAATATTATTTATGCTATATACGAATACAAGTATCCAAATGTGCGTTGCAGTATGTACATATATTAAAACACACACACACAAACACTAACACCCACACCTTAGAATGCTATACAGGGCTGCCACTTGAAAGTGTAATCGATATCGATAAAGTTAAGATCAGGAAAAAGTGGTTGGGTTGTGGCATTGGAAGAGGAAGAGGAAGAAGACTTCTATTGTGTGTGGGTTGAGACGTTGACAAAAAATTTTAATTTTCGTGTACAAGTTTAAACTTATATTTATAAATATATATATAATCTATTAATATAAAATATATCATCTAATAGTTTTTAAGAACAAAAAGTGTACTACAGTTAAACAACTAAACAAACAACAACAAACCAACAAATGAAAAAGAGAAGAATTAAAAACTAGTTAATATAAAAATTATTGAAAAACTATTGATTGTTTTTTTTACAGAATTTTAAGGTCAAAAAATATTGTTTACACATTGAATATGGGGTATTTTCACCAAGATCGAATTAAACAAACAAATAATTGAAATTGTCTGTTTACAGTGTGTTTAATTATGAAAATTTCGTAAGCGCTAAACTTTTAAGTAACAATTTATAATTTTTTCAAGGCTGATCTGGACCGGAAAGAAAGTTTATTTTCTTTCCTTTTGCCTATTGGCAAATATATAAAGTTTGTTTACTTAACAACTTTGTTGTGAAATATGAAAGATTATTTTTGCATGCCTTTTTTGAGTCATTCGAGAGCAGGTGAGAATTGATGGAAAGCTTTTAGCAGTCTGGGAGTCACATGAGTAACACAATTCGAAAGCATTTACCTAGCACTTAATCGTTTTTTACTTCAACAAGTTAACAATAAGTATACAAAAATTGTGGTTTTGACCATGGCGAATGTCAAATATTTTGTGGTGGTTTATTTCTTTTTTACTATTCTCGTCCTCATCTAGACTTGCTACTTATTTTAACTATAGCTAATAAGTATTATTATGGTGGAGCACAACGCACAGCATTACGTTCAAGATGATGTCAATTTAACTCTCTTGCGACTTATCATCATCCAGTTTGTTGGATGCAGCCGAGGCGACACCAGCAAAGGCGCTTAATGAAGCGCTGGCTGGGAAAAGTTCGGCCACATGCGTCAACTTCGCTACCGCATCTTCACTCAGCAACTGGGGCCTCTCGAACCCACTCGAATTGGATTTGGTCAGTTGATAGAAGGCCGTATCGCTGTGCGTTATGTTGACAATGCTGCCCGTAAGTGGCAGTGTCTGCAACAACTCCTGGGGACTGCTAAAGGCACCAATATTGATGGGAACAATGCCTGTGAGCACCTGGCCAGAAACGTTCGTCTGTATGGGCAGTGGAATGTTGCCCAGATCGATATGACTCTGATTGGTGTGTGCATCATAGAAGGTCAAATCCACACGCTCCTGGCTCTCAAAGTCCGTTTCATTGTCGCCCACCTCGGTGAGAATGCCAATCTCATAAACCACCGCCTTGACCACATAGCTACCAAGTGAAAATTAGCTAAGTTAAGTAAACTTTTAAGGCGGCTTGTTTTTTTGCATTTCAACTTACAGATTCTTGGGCGTATCATTGCCGTTGCCATGTAGCATCTCAAGTGTAGCATTATCTAAGCTGGAACTAACATCCACGATGGGCAGCGAGGAGCTAAAGGCCAACAGCATGCCCAGCACAGCGGCTCCAACAATCGCATGGTGTGTCTTCATCATCTTAAAACTTTCTGAAAAGCTTTGCTAGGAAAATCTGCTACAAAAGAAGAACACTCCTGCTCCGGATCACTGAGTGGGTATGTGTGTGTGTTTGAGTCTTTCCTGCTTTTGCTGTGAACCCTTGTGTGATGTTCGCGTGTTTGAGACTAATTAGTGCAGATCAACGGCTTTTATAGGCATTGGCCAGCTTCTCGATGATTGTTGATACCTGTTAATTGGCTGACAGGTTTGGACATTGCCCCTCATCTTGCTATTTCTAGCTGCCTTCCCCTACGAACCGTACAAACGTTATTGTTTTTAACGCCGCTTCTGGCTCACAGGCTCTAATTAATTGTGCTCGTTTTTGTATCAATACGGGGCGGCCGTCTACGCAAATCTCAGCTAAGTGTAAATTCGCAATTGATCTGCCAGCTTAGGTTTTTTTTTTTTATTGTATTGTTTACCTGGCCACTGTCCCAAAAATAGTTTCATAAATATTGCGCCGCATCTGACTGACGCATTTAGAATTTTCAATTAAGTATTCACACGGTGTGACGTTCAATTTTAGTTTATCTTTGGTAAATAAAAACAATTTGAGTTTAAATAATATTGCAAGTGGTTTTTCTTGCATTATTTTGCACTAGCTTTTCATTAGCAGCTTTCCGATACTCATACGCAGCGTGAGTCCGAAAAAATTATTATTCCCTGAATTTGAAGTATATTGCAAATTCTTACTTTTCTGTTAATCAATTTTTATAAAGCTTAAAATCTTTAGCTTCAATAAAAATGTGCTTGTATCCGGGTTTTGTTTTGATCAATCTACACAAATGCCAACTGCTTTAAGCTGCTTTGAAACATCACAGAACCAGACCAATCTTGAATTTTCATTCATAATAAAAGGACTGGTATTTGGAACCAGATATGTTTAAAAGCTTTAAACAGATTTTGTTAACGGAAAGTTTTTTTTTTAATAATTTGTTCTTGACACATTTTGTTAATGGAAAGTTTTTTAAATAAATTTACACTATAGTTGACTTTCATTTATTTAAATATTAGGATTTTATAAAGTAATTGATAAATGTTGAATTATTAACCCTATTATTTTTAAACGGCAAAACCGCAAAGCAAATCGGAAAAGTAGTTTAATTTCAAACTGAATGTTAAATAAACAAATTAGGACCATAACTATAAAAGCGGTTGAGGTTAAAGCCAAATCTTTTTCCGCTTTAGATTAGTCAGTGTTATTTTCAAATTTGAGTGCTCCTTAAGCAAAGTAAGTTCCCCTAAACTTAAAAAAAATGTTTATTTGCATTTCGTGGAAACAATTATGCACAAATATGAAATACACGAAAATATCTTTATACATATAAAAATAACAATCTTATGTTAATTTAATTAATTTAAAGATTAGCGTACACATTCCATCAAAAGGTATCAACAGAAAATCAGTCCACAAAATGAGCATGGTCAATTCCTTTTAGCTTTCCCTGTGATTAATCCTTGATTCTGATTAAACAAACATTTTAATATCTGAAGGTTGCATCTATTATCATTAATTAAAACAACACGAGCACTAAAAGAGAATTTCAAGTGAAAAAAAAACTTAATCACTAAGAAAAACACCAAATTTATTGAGAATTTGTGCAGAGATTAAACCAGTTAACAGAATCTCGCAATCGATTCGGGCCGCGTTCGGGCCGGCAAATGTGCTAACTAAAAGCTTAGCTAGAAAACTTTTTTGTTTTTATTGTTTTTTTTTTTCGTGAGCCGGCTTTAAATAGTCGTACACAGCTCGTCAGCGAACTTATTATCAATTTGGCCTTTGTGTTGCTAACAACTTGAAAGTAAAAAAAGCGGAAACAATTAAGCCATGAAGTGCGCATTGATATTCATCGTGAGTTAAAAGCTTTTACTTTATTTAGGTTGCCGTCTAATAATCCTGTACTTTTGCTTATTTAGTTGCTGGCAGTTGCTGCCTCTACCAGCTCAGCTGCACCCATGGATTTGAATGGTTTGTTTCTTGGCCTGCCCATGAGTTCGCCAGCTGTGGTTGAACCACAGCCAGATCAAGATGTGGTCAAGCGACAGGCGCTTGCCAATCCCGATGGACAGCTGAAGCAGGTCTCCTTCCAGGCACTGATTGGCAATCTGGAGAACAGTTTATTCCAGTCAGCTTTAAGTTTGAATGGCGCCAGTAGTGCAGGCGCGGAGGTGCATGAAGTGAAATCGGAGGCACCTGAGACCCATGAACATAGCATAGCCAAGCGTTCGGATGAGCCTACGACAGCCACACCTCCTGCTGCATCGACTGAAGATGCTCAGGAGCGACAGATTCTGGTGCAGACCACCAAGAAAGTGCCAGTGTCGGAGGAAAAAGGTCCCGCCCATCTGATCATCGATCATGTCTCGGTGCAACCACACAGCGGTAGCTCTCTGCCACTCATACCCACTTTCCTAGTGCATCACACAAAGATTACCTCAGCCACTATTAAAGAGGATGCCAACAATGATAACAGCGATGGCAAACAAACCAAGATTAGCATTATAAAGACATCCATAACGTCAACGGCACCCGCTGAGAGTTTGGAGACACAGAGTAGCACAGGCAGCAGCAGCAGTACCAGCAGCACAACCAGCAGCACCACCACCAGCAACCCCACCAGCAGTCCCACTAGCAGCACCACTAGCAGCACAACCAGCAGCACCACCTCGGAGAAGCCAACTATTAAGCAGAAACAGGTGGATGAGGAGAAAAAGTTAAAGGCAAAGGTTGCCGAAGTTGAAGCTGATCCTGTTATTTTGAGCGCCCGTGTTTAGACGTCAAATTTCACTCTAGTCTTAGCCATCTCACACATACGCACAAAACCACACTCAAATACATATAGTATACACCATATACATACATATTTATATTACGCCAAGTTCAATTAAAGTCATGTGATTTGATCTGAAGCCCAACCAGCAGCCAGCAACAAACTGTTGCCTCTTTATTTAAATAAACAATTCACACACACAAAAAATCGCACACTTTGTGGATGGAAGCTGCTGAAATGGGGTACAGTTCGGAGGCATCTGCCAAACTTGAGACTCTAATTGGCAATGCAAACAGCTAGAATGGATTTGCTTATGTTCAGCTTTTAACGATTCACTCAACCATAAACATTTTTCCAACGTTTCTCTCTCTTTCTGTGAGCTTCCGTTCATTTTATAGAAAACTGATTTTTTATTTACTAATTCGAATCAGTTTTCAATACCTATTTAGATAAACATGCAATTGGGTTACACAAATATTGCCGATCTTTGCGAAATTCAAGCGAAACTTTTGTTATGCTCAATAAATGTGCTAATCAGTGATGGAAAGTACATAATTCAAAAAGGGTATTTGAAATTGTAATCAATCTCAAAATGACTAACGCAACTTAGGCAAATATGAACAAGTTGCATATATTTTCAATAACTTTAAAAAGTTTCAGCTTAAGGAAATAGTAAAATAAAGTTTGAGTTGCAAGGTTTAAGTGCATTTAAGATATTTTTAAAAAAATTAAAAACAAATAAATAAGCTTTAATAAGTAGATGGCTGTTTTTTAAAAATGAAATCTATTCTCAGGTTAATCTTTTTACTAAAAAATAGTTTGATACAGCAGTGTAACTTCTTTGCATATATGCGTTTTAAAGTATTTGCCTAGTGCTTATTTTGATATTTGATATTTGTTTAACTTGAGTTTAATAAACATTTTGTAAACATTTCCTTATTCTTATCAACAAGCACTTGATACCCTTACGTAATTGAGAACCATTATTGCAGTGTGGTTTATTTTTGTGCTTGCACTGACTCATCATCCGTATGAATCTGAATACCATGTTTATTATTTGATACACCCTCCTCAGCTTGTCAATCAAAACACGATCGCGTATTTGATAAACTAACGTACGCCGGTAGAACTAAAAAGTTTCTTCGGAATGAGGGGAAGAGTAGCAGGCTGTCCATATGACCAAAACAGCGGTCATTAAGTATACGCAGCGTGTTGCAAATATTTTAAGCAACGGGATTTTTACTATAACTTGGCCCATTCATCGTTTAGAGTAAGCACAAATTGTGATAAATATGTATTTAATAATAGTGCGTACGCTTTTTTTTTTATTTGTATTTGCTCAGTATTATAATTCAAATACCAATATGGCTAATAAAAAGGTGTCAGATAACGGGCCATCGTTTGTTGGCCTATTGCTGATAAGAACGGCACGATGCGTAAACATATTCAATTTCTAATGTGAGTGCGCTCTCAATTTGCTTACGCTCATTGAAGCTTTGGCTTTAGCGCTGCCCCTGGCCTAGTCTAATTTTTGTTTTTGTTTTTTTTCTTTTTTTGCTTCTTGTTGTATAACTGCTGATGATAGCATGTGTTACCCTTACCCCTTTCATGAGGTTTATCTTATCGCATATGCCCAAAATACAAAAACAAAATTGTATGAAAATAACTAAGAAACTACAAAAGAGCTTCGATGGCCATTCAATGGCGGATGAGATACTTTTGCTAACTACACAATATTGGGGCACAAACGCTCTCAGTCCAAGGAAAGCAGCCGGTGAATGCGCTTCGCTTTTCCACTTGTCCAAGTGAAGACTACCCAATTTTTTCTAACGGTGAGCAAGATAACAACAACAAGCTTTAATTGTTGTTATTGTTTATGGCTGTCGTGCGTATCGCAAAACAAACCCAAGTAGAATTCTTAACAGTGTAATTTAATTCAAGTGCAATCATTCGGTGACTCACTGGCAATATGTGTGATAGTGACATCAACAACAACAACAACAATTAGTGACAGTAAATGGAAATTCAATTGCTAAACTGAAAACCCGCTCAATTGATTTATGTACTATATGCAAAAAGTTAAAAATAAAAGTGTCAATAGCGAAAAACTCATTAAATTGATAAGATACTCAAATTTTGTTGCACGCTTTATGTTATAATTTCTAATTTAATTTATAGCTCTTATCGAGTGTTAGCGACAACAATTGATCACAGTTCCTACTAAAACAGTACAACAGCAACAAACACAACATAATGGCTGGTGTCAGCGTAGGGTTTGCCAAATGTTTTATGCTTTTTATGGCCGTTGTCATATTGGTAAGTCGAACTATTTACAACGCCCAATAGAATCTTTTTTTTAATATGCCTAAACGTTCAAGTCGAATTATTTTTAAACTCATTTAACTCACCTTATCATTTTGATCGTAAAGTGTTAGTCATTTAAATTTCTTTAAACCCAAAACAAAGTCTGTTGATTAATTCCTTGAAATTTGTAGTGACCTTCCTAATTCTGTTTACACATGTCTATGAGTATGTATGTTTTGTATTTGTTCAAAGACACGCTAATTAATCATTCTTTATCATAATGACTGTAAAAATAATGTCAAATCAATTATTTGGATTTTCATTGGGGAAAACCAGACTCTAAATTGCATTTCATATGTTTGTAATAATTCGGAATTAACGCTAAAAGAAAATCACTAGTTTCATAGAAATTGAAAGCTTCTAAAGTGATTCATCTATGTGAACTGATCAATTGATATTATTCTTATGATTTGATAGAATATTTCCCTATTTTTCTTCAGGTTCAAGGACTCGTTTACTTGGGTCTTGCGATATGGGGCATTACATTGCGAGACTGCCAGACAACATCGGATATTGCTGGTAATCCGTTTAAATTTGCCATGGATCTGATATACTTTGTGGGTAAGTAAACGAACTTAAAAGATTGACAACAAAAATCTCCACAACTTTTTATTTAGACGAAAAATGCGGCAATCCAACGCTTCAGGTGCAAGATCAAGAGTTCCAGATACAAATGGACTGGCCCAAATCCTATGAGATCACAAACCGCGAATACATCTTCATGATTGTCTATGCGGCAATCAGTGGCTTGTGGATAGCATCCTCATGTACAATCATACGTGAGTTGAACGTCTTAATGGCAAAAGATAATTTAGTTTTTCTAATATCTTACTTATTTGAATAGTTACCTTGTGTTGTGCAACGACGAAACTCATTTCTGGCATCATCTATTGGCCCTGGTTTTTGTCTGTGCTCGCCGGCTGCGTGCTGGATGTCGTCGCCACTGTCTATCATGCAATGGCCATACCAAAAACTCTGGTAAGACACAGCCAACATTCTGTTTGAAATGATTTATTCAAAGCCTGTTTTGCTTATTTCAGTCCCTGCAAGATACTTTCGATTTTATTGGCGCCCAAACGGAAGCAACAATGCCAGAGATGCTTTGGACATATTTGGAAACGTTTGGTGCCTACTTCTCGACGCCCGCCATTTTGCTCACCTGCATAAGTAGCCGTGTGGTATTAATCTGGCTGCTCAACTTGATCGGTGGCATGTTCTCTCTATCGCTGTCGCATGTTCTGGCCAAGCAGACGTCGGAAAATAAGACGGTGTCTCAAGCAGGTCACAGCGGTGAGATTACTTCACGACAGCAATCCCCACAGCCAAAAGTACTCATGGAGCACACGAATCAAGCAATGGCACCCACTTCCCTTACACCCCAATCGGAGATGGAAATGTCGTATCCGGAACAGATTCGTCCCAAGCCCTTGCCAATCTTAATACCAGCGCAAAATGCCGATACTAGCGATCGCACCACACTACAATCACCAGTTTTTGTGCTTCCACCCCTGCAACAACAGCCACAACAGCCAACAACACAGCCTCAAGTTCAACCAGAGATTAACACTTACCGAACAACAGATGCGCATCCCGATCAACTCAATTATCCAGGCTCCGAGCCCACAGCGCCGCAGCGCCCCTTATCACCAGCGGCACAGCAGATCGCCACGGGCTCAGCGCTAAATAGTCGATACTCCGAAATCTATCCGTCCCAACCGGTTAATCCTCGCGTCAGTGAGGAGCTACGCAATCAGATGCCCTGGTCGTATACCAGCATGATCACAAAACCACCACCACCACCCCGCAAGCCACAGCAACAAGTGCAAATCTATCCACAAATACCAGAGCCAGATTACATAGAGCAGTAAATAGTCTATAAAACCAATTCGAGCACTGGTTGCTGGTTAATCGGCTTTGCTTGTTGTGACAGTGTTTTGAATTTTTGTTACCTTTATAACATTCAAATAAAAACAGTTCACTATATTAACGTTCTTTAGTCGGATCGTAAATTGTGATTTCACATTAATTTCTGATTGACAAAAAATTGGGTTGGTTTATTCGCTAAATAACAAAAAAATTGCTGCATACTTTTAAGAGCACAATTTATCGCCAACTTGCCATTATGACATTAGTGATTAAATTTGCTTTCTTGACATCATAAATTAAGCTTGAGCCGCTCTTGAACAATATCCTGTTCATTTGTTCCAATCCCTTGCAGCAATTGTTGTTTGTTTCGCACATGCGCCTTCACAAAGCTAAGCACTTCAGACAGCTCTAACTCAAGCTTCTCAGAACCGCTTAAATGCAGCTCTAACATGGTAGCCTCCTGATTCACTGCTTTGGCGCCCACTACAATCGTTAATGGGTGTCCCAGGCGCTTAGCATCTATCAAACGCTTGCCTATGGTCAGTTCCTTACGCTCATCATGCAGCAGCTCGTCAGCGCCACAAATTTGCGTCAGTTGCTGTAACAATTCGTTTTCAATGCGCTCTGCTGGTAGTTGTTCCTTGCTGCCCTGCTTGGGTCCAATTATACAGACATCGTAAGGTGCCAGTAGCTTGGGCCAGCGTAGTTCCTGTTCTGTGGAGAGCACCTCTAACGCGGCAGCCATGACACGCGTTATTCCAATGCCGTAGCAACCCATTATAAGGGCCTCGGGTTTGCCAGAGGTGTTTAGAAACGTAGCGCCCAACGGCTTTGAGTACTTGTCACCCAGAAGAAAAGTGTGTGCCACCTCAATGCCGCGTACGGAAGTTAAATTTGGATTCTGACATCTGGGACATGTGTTAGCTAAATCAATGCCAATGATTTCAGTGTTGCCCGCATAGCTGCAGGAGCTGCACTTAAGCAGCGTATCCTCACCCACTGGTGATATATAATGATATTCATGCGACGAACTGCCCCCCATTATTCCCGTGGCCGCTTCAACTACAAAGAGTGATAATTTAGACATAGTTTATGTACATACAAACAATAAAGCTTTTAGTTTACCTTTGACATACGGCACCTCGATCTGCCTAAAAAACTGTTTATAGGCATCACTTACTTTCGCGTAAGTCTTTTCAGCTGATTCTTTTGTAACATCAAATGTGTACATGTCCTTCATGAGAAACTCCTTGGCTCGCATTAGGCCAAATCGTGACTTGAGCTCATCCCGAAACTTGGGACCAACCTGATACAGACGCAAAGGCATCTGACGATATGAAATGGGCGCTGTTGTTGCAAGCATTGCTGTCACTGCTTCTTCGTGAGTCTGTTAGGAAATTATAAGAATTAGTATGATTTTTATACAATGTATTGTCTTTGAATTCTTATAACTTTGTGACCTAGCGTATTCGGAGAATTACTTCTTAAGTCAGCGTATACTCACTCACTGGACTCATCAGGTATTGTTTTCCATTGCGATCGCGAACCATGTAAAACTCGGAAATGTCGCCATCCAATCTCCCCGTCTTTTTCCACAGCCCTGTGGGTGTAAGAACTGGCAGACTGATCTTTTGGCCACCCGCCGCCTGCATATTGCGGTGCACCAAATTAATGCACTTGTCTAAGGCACGCTGAGCTATGGGCATTATCTGGAAAGTGCCGTTACTGCCTGGCTTTACCAAGCCAAGCTCAGTTAAAAGCTGAGAATAAAAAAATTCTTAATCTACTTTCGTAACACACACAACAAATTTTACCTTTTGACTGCGGGACAGTTGTTCCGTTTGCTTAACGACTGCATTTTTTGGTGTCACCAAAGCTGGCCAAAAAAGACTGGAAGCTTTATTCATAATTAATTAACTTTAAATGATCTCTGGTTAATAACTAAAGTTAAACGTTGTAGCCGGCAATAAATAATTGCCATGGAAATTGCTAAACAGCTGTTAAGATTGTTCGATGATTTCCTATGTGACATAACAAGTATATCGATAGACTTGCAAATATCGTAAGTGTGACTGTTTTCGAAAACAGTTCAAGTCGCCGGTGTCTTGTTTATTATTGTACAAATTCGCAAAATGAGTAAAAATTTTAAAGATTTGTACAAAAAGAGTGTGGATCTGGGAGAGCAGCAAAAGCAGCGCCAGAAGAAGCTGCTCGATGAACAGAAACAGCGACGACAACTGCAACAAGACGAACACCGACACGTGCCCGACTCCGATGAGGGTGAACAGGAAACAAACGAGGAACGTGCAGAACACAGCGAAACGCAGCATAAACAGCGCAGACAGCGTAATCGCAAAAACAAAAACAAAAACAATACAAAAGGACAACATTTCAGCCTACAGCAATCGGAATGGCTTCGCTATCGTCCCGATAATCTAGCCGATTGGCTACTGGTCCCGTGTCCTGTGGGCAAACGATGTCTGATCATCGCCAGCAATGGACGCACCAAAGTGTACAACAAAGCAGGTCGCATTTTGATGCAGTTTCGTTCATTACTTCCCGGCGATGGTCATATGCAAAAGTTGAAGACTGTTTTGGATTGCATCCATGTGCCCGAACAGGATACTTTCTATGTGCTAGATGCGCTTGCCTTTGGACAGCAGCAGCTTCTTGACTGCGATGCCAACTTTCGTTTCTTTTGGCTGCGCTCACGTTTCGATGAACATGGTGAACTTAGCGAGATCAGCAAACGCCACGAAAAATCTTTTAAGCTTCTGGATTACTATGACTTCGAAGATGCAAGTGCTGTGGAGCAAGTTTTGCAAACATATCCACAATGGGAGAATAATCAGCCGCAGCTGGATGGTTTGCTCTTCTACCACAAGGAAGCGAGTTATGAGTGCGGCACAACACCACTCGTTTGCTGGCTTTACGCCTTTATGCTGCCCGATGTTCTGCAATTGCCTGTAAATAGCAGCTATAAAGCTCCAGAGGATTACCAACCAAGTGCAGCATTGGAGTACATGGATGAGTTTGACAAAAAGTTGCTGTTGCAACGACAACAGCATAAAAAGCGCGGCAAAACTGAAGAAACTAAGACAGCCGAGACAGCAGCAGCCACCACTTCGGTTGCAATGGATCAAGAAGATGAGCTAGAGGAATATGCTGAGCTGCGTAACATGTTGGACCATCAGCGACGTCTTGAGCTAGGTGAACTGGATATGGATTGTATAGAGCCGGCATCGCCAGCTGCAGTTGTTGTTGCTGCCAGCAGCAGCTGTTGAGCGTTTGTCGGTGCACGTTTTGGGGCGGGAGTGTGAGATTTGGGTGGTGGCTTTAAAACGCATGCGCACTAAAGGTACGCACATTTTGGTCCCTGGTCAGAGAACGCAGCCCAGATAAAAGAAAAAAAAAACATTCAACCACTCGAACAACAGCAGCAAAATTAAATGCAAAACAATAAAACTATAAGAAAAACTTAAACAAAATGGTCATTCAGCGCAGCTGGAAGATTCTAAGCGATTCAGCGAGCACAGCTCACAATAATACCAGCAGCGATGTCCAGCAACGTTCGCCTGCTGCACTGCAGGTCAATTCCTCATCGGATGACTCGGACTGCTCCAATCAAACCACACATTCCATGGACACGCGCTTGGCTAGTCCCCTCAAGCAGACAAAACCGAATGAAGTCGAGCCAACAGTGGAGATTATAACAACGCTAACACAGAATGGAATGGATAACTCAAGGGTGAGTAGACAAATGAATACTATATGCAGTTTAAGCACTTAAAGCTTTAATTACTCACATCGCTTAACAGAAATTTGTAACGACAACGGAAATGGCGGAGACAATGCTGCAGCGGATACGTCAACGTTACAGTGGCGTTCACAATATGGAAAGTGGTGGCAATGCCGAGTCGGCAATGCGATCTCTGGAACTGTTAAGGATCAGCGTACAGCAGGCATTCGATGCGGAAGTCAATGATATCATTAAGCGTTACATGAACGTAGGTGTATTTAAAACATATTGATTAACTTGTAAACATAATTTTTGGGCTTCCTTCCCAGAACTATTTTAAGCCCGCCTTTGGCAACATCAAGGAAAATCTAGGACAGCATGCTGTAAATGAGGAAACTTTGCAGAAAATGTCCTCGTGTGCACTGCTTGAGAATGCAAAAGGACAGTATACAAATTTTGTGATGCGACAACAGCGTCCTGGTTGTGCAGCAACAACAGTTGCCACCGAACAACAACGCATGGCACTTAAGCGTCCTGCAAAACCTCAAGAGTACAATAACAACAAAATGTTTCCCAGTAATTTGGGCTTCCCAGTTGCAGCTGGTAAACCTATGCCCTGCTCCTCAAATACCTTGGTTGCACAACAGCAACATCATCAACAACTGCAGCAGCAACAGCTGCAACAACAGCTACAGCAGCAACAACTGTTACAGCTGCAACAACAGCAACAATTACTTCGCATGCCCTTAATGAGTGGACCGTTACCCACACCGGTGCGGCGTCAGATATTTTGGAATACCGCACAAATCTCTACCAGCACGAAATTTGTGTTAGACGTGCAGGCGAATCTGGCTTTTGGCTTTAACATGGATGGCAAGGATGGAATGGGTGGCGCTCGACTTGCAAGCAAACATCCTGAGATTATACGCTATTTGCCCGATGCCGAGGATCGTGAATGGCTAACGGTGCGTGGCATTATTCCGCCCGAGAACCGTAGTTCGCGGTTTTTATTCCTTATTTATGATGAAGTCTGCCGGTTGCAACAAACCCATGAACTGTATCGCAACAAAGCAACCATTGATCTTAACATGATGCTCACTTTTAATGTGACCGAGACGATGATACACAAAATGAAACTGTTCTTTGTAGATTTGAATATCAAGAGTCGAGGTCTGATAACTAATTCGTTTATATTGGCCGGCAGTGCAGAGCAGCAGCATGAGCAGCAACAGCAGCAACAGGAACAACAGCAGCAACTAGAACAACAACAGCAGCAGCAGCAGCAACAGGAACAACAGCAGCAACAGCAATCGATACAACAGCAACCACAGCAACCACAGCAGCAGCAGCAACAGTTGGCTAACAACAATAGTCATTTACGAAATGCACTTTTACAAGGCACACCCACAATGCCACAGCTAACGCCAATGCCAATGACTTTGCTAATGCCAACTGTTGACGATGTAACAGCAACATCCAAAGAACAATCTGTTGCAATTGCAATGCCTTGCTTGCAGGGCACCGTTGTTGGCAGCAGCACCACAAATCTACTGAAATCCAAATTGATAAACACCACCAGCAGCAATAGCAGCAACAGTTCAACGCTTAGCTCATCGCATGCTACGCTTACGGCTTTACTTAACCAGGGTGGAACTCTAGCTGTGTTGGCACCGAACAACTCTAACAAATTTCGCAATTAAATAAGAGTTGTATATAAACATAAACATATACATATATATATATATATAAAGATGTTAATACTATCAAGTAAAAATAATAATAGCTTCTAAGTATGAAGTTTTAAGCTTTTTGCAACTATTTTCGTCACGCTATCATATCGCAATAATTGAAACCAACGAGCAATCATTTGGAATTTATTCAATTTCAGCGAAAGATAATAAAAAAAACCAAATGTACAGCATGATATTTCATATTTTATGTTGCCAATCAAATTGAAACTATCTTTAATTTACTTTAATGAATAAAGTTTAATGTCTACGTTGATTTCACTGAAATAGCATTGATTTAATTTATTTATTTATTTTGTTCTTTTTTTTGATAATCTTTGACTAAAATTTGTAAATACTGGCAAAGTTTATTTGTAGAATGGGTTTATCCTGACAAATCCATTGTTTGTGGTAGACTGTATTGTGTTTTCTCATTGGCAAATTGCCAAACAGTAGCGTTTAATCAATATGCCGTGTTCTTTTTTTTAATGTAGCGTGCATTGCTCTTCGCGTTGTCTACAGCATGCTTCACTGGGGCATTTCTCCATATAATGTTGTTGTTGTTCTTGTCGTGCAACTGCTGTCTATATATGTATGCATATCGTATATATATATATATATTTATATATATATAGTATATAATTATTCGTTTATTTTGTCTATATTTTCAATGAGCGCAACGCATCGTATTCTACTAGCTGACGATTTATGCAGCTTCAGCCTCGGCAATCAACACTCCCCTTCCATCACACTTCCTGCTCCATTCCTGCTGCTTATGTTGTGTGGAAGCGCTGAGATTGCTCTGCTCTACTCTGTCTGTTTGGAAAACCACTATACGGTTCACATTCGGGCACCGGCATCGGACTTTTTGAAACGAACGTTTTAATCGCCTTTACAGTTCTTTCTAAAAAACAATAAAATTCAAGCATCGGGCGTGGAAATCTGAAAAGTTTTACATCTGTGTGTATACAAATATATACTACATTTTTCGTCTCGGGTTCGTCTTGTTTATTCATGGGTGTGCATTTGTGTGCGTGTGTTTGTGGCAAGTTCAGAGACAGAGTCGATTTGAATGTTTTTTTGGGCTATATTTTGGAAAACACAACGCGCCTGCTTCGTAGTAGGCACGAATACTCCGAGGTGATCGTTTCGTAAAAATCTGTCAGATACAGATCGATACCTTTAATACAAACAACAAAAAAAAACCAACAGCAGAAACATGAACGCCGTGGTAAGATATTGCAAATGGATTAACTTGAATTTTGGAATAAGCAATTCAATAAATATCCTTGATTAGGTTGATGAGGATCTGACACCCGAGCAAATTGCCGTGCTCCAGAAGGCATTCAACAGCTTTGATTCTCAAAAGTCTGGCAGTATTCCCACCGAAATGGTTGCCGATATTCTGCGTTTGATGGGTCAGCCCTTCGACAAGAAGATTCTGGAGGAACTGATCGATGAGGTTGATGAAGACAGTAAGTATTTGAGTTACAGACTATGGGTTTTTGGTTAAACCAAATTTCGGGGTACTTAAAATATATAACCTCGTTATACGGAAGTTTGTTATACATGGATAAACATATACGGATATGATAGCCTTTGGAATTTTCCGGTCATATATCATTCCATTTGTGTCATATGCTATATATCATTTCGAATCTGTTATAAAAAAACTTCCAGCTTTTTCACACATGACTAAAATATTTTTTTTATACATTTTTTTTTAAATTTTTCAGAATCTGGTCGTTTGGAATTTGGTGAGTTCGTGCAACTGGCTGCCAAATTCATTGTTGAGGAGGATGCGGAGGCCATGCAGAAGGAGCTGCGTGAGGCATTCCGTTTGTATGACAAACAGGGTAACGGTTTCATTCCCACCACCTGCCTAAAGGAGATCCTTAAGGAGCTCGATGATCAATTGACCGAACAGGAATTGGACATTATGATCGAAGAAATCGATAGTGACGGTTCCGGTACAGTTGATTTCGATGGTGAGTTGGCAAATCTTATAAAAAATACAGCAAGTTGTAACAGCCTACAGCATAGTAGTATCTATATGTAAACATATGAATATATATGTATGTATTTATGGAATCGATTCTAGTGGGTTGCGAATAAAAAAGAAAAAAGAAGAGCACCACCCACGTAAAAACACCCACCCACTATATTTTATATAGCGCTCATAAATTTTGTGTAAACATCAGCTAGAAGATGGTTTTCTGGTCTCTTGTTTGTGGTGTGTGTGTGTGTGTGTGTGTTATGATCTTGAGTTCTCGATTATGACAACTTGATCGTTTTGGAGCATATCGAATGCTATTTATAGGCGCGCGCGACACACAAAATAATTATGCCGAATTTCCATTGGCTTCTTTTATTTTCAATTTTATATATTTGCGTATAGTATTTAATTGCTAATGAACATACATACATACATGTGTTTTTATATGTTTTGACATATTTATTTATAAATGCATATTACACTTGCTTGGCATTCGATTTTTTAATTTAATGTCGGTTATTTTATTTAATTTTACAGAATTCATGGAGATGATGACCGGCGAATAAATATACGCATCCCTCCCCCTCCTTCACCCAACAAGATTCACACACACACATACACACAAATAAATACACTTGACACACACACACACACACAACATACACACCCTGGCACACGCACGTACACACACATACACACACACAAACACAAACCTTCACACACCTGTTGGGCACATGTATACGTGCATTTGTTGATATTTGCACATTTGTTTCATTTCGTAAACAAATCCACGTATTTAAACTGAGAAACCAAAAATAAGAACACAAAACAACAGACTCAAATTAATAGCTTTAAACACTTTTGTACTACTTTTTTTATACCAAAAAACAAAACAAAAAAAAAAAAACCAAGTAATAAAAATACAACAAAAAAACTGTGTATGCAAAAACCAAAAAATTAAACACAAAATACAAAATTTGTAAACGTAGTTCTATATTATTAATATGGTTATGCTATGCTGTCAATGCCAACCGCACAATTGTTGTTGCTATTGTTGTTGGCGCTGATAAACGCGGCTATCAGTGAAGAGCGCGCCGCACCTGAAGAAAGCTGACGGCATAAAAAAAAATCGACAACGAAAAAAGCTCGTCGAAATTAACTACGTTAACAAACGACCGAACGCTCGACGCTGGCCTCGACGTCAACGTCGACGTCGCTGCTACCGTTGACGCTGCTGCTAATGCTGCCTGCTGCCATTGACCAATTCGCGTTGTTAGCCCGCTCGACTTGACGGCGGCGCTTTTTTTGCTGTCGCTGTGTGTGTTGGTCGTTTTTTTTGTTATTTTTTTCTTGGGGCCGCCGTTTGTCGGTTCAGTTGCTTGGTTGTGGCTTTTGTGTGCGCTTGCCTTGCCGTTAGCAGTGTTACCAGTTAGCTGTTTAGCTACCAACATCTGATCGCATGTGCACCCACTAACAACAAATTGTTTAACCTAACTTGGCTTTAACGTTGTTCGCTCGTGATTGTGCAGTGTTTGCAATTGATAATAAATAACAAACAAATAATATAACAAAATAAAATATTTATTAACATAACACAGCAAAAAAATGCCGCAGAGGTACCGTTATTTAAATATATATGTATATATATGCCACCTGAATAATAAATAAAATATATGTACATACACATTATAAAACAGCAATGTTTGTTTTTGGCCTAATGGGTTTGCTAAACGTACAATGTGTCAAAAAAGCCGCCGACGTCTTAACGTGTCTATTAAATTTATGGCCAAATAAATACTTTAATGCACAATATTTTTTTTTTGTCCAGACATTCGCTTATCAAACGTAAAACAAAAAGAGCTAGCTTGATAAAAAAAAAAAACAAATTCAACAAAAGTTTGTGCGCGTGTTTGTTGCGTGTACGTGTGTGCGTGTTTGTGTGTGTGTAAAAAATCGTCAGCATAGCTTGATAAGCTCGTTTTGTAATTTAAATCCCAAAAGCCAATGCCATTGAAGTTACTGACACGCGCGCGCTGTGGGAACCCCAGATTATATGTATTTACATTTACATGCAGTTCAAGCGAAAGGGGTAGAGTTTTACCAAATAGCCACCAAAAACCCAAGCGCTGTCAACAGCTGCTTCGATGAGTCATTACTTGAGTGGCAGCAAAGGTAGCAAGCAACCAATAACAAAAGCATTATGGCAATTAACACTTCACATTGAATCAAATCAAGCCCCAAAAATCAAACACACAAATATCATAGAAAAAATAATATTTGATAACGCAAACTCGGTGATTCTTTTGTTGTGGTGTTGTATTTGTGCAAGCAATCAATTTGTTGAGATGTATTGGCTAAAATAATAACGAAACGTGTTATTTGTTAATGTGATTTGAATTATTTTGCAGCTCGACAGCAAATTGGTCATTCCAGCCGATACATCGACAGCGTAGCGGACAATTTCAGCACCATGTGCTCAATCCGGTGCCGGAGACGGCGGTGTTGACCACACCCCCGTCTTTACGCAGACGTAAGTACTATTAGTAATTTTAGTTTTTTTTGAAAAGCGCGCTAATTTGTTTAACCATTCACACGACAATGAATTGGCTGTATCGACGAGCTGCGATAATTCGATAGCAAAATTAGTCATAATCAGGGCTGAAAGCTGCACTGCCCGTAAAAATCACTTTTATTTATATTAAAAACAATTTGTTGCGATGTCCTAAAGCTATTTTCAACAACATTTTTTTGGCTTAATTGATTTATCAAATCACTTTCGCTACATTTACAATTTAATATTTGGTCAGCGTTAGAAGGCGGCAGTCGATGACACAAACAATATCGGTGATATCGGTCGAAAAGATGCGTTTGTTCGTTTTTGTTTGTTCATTCATGAACAGCAGCAGTTGTTAAATACTACAAACATATATAGGCATCTAGTACATACAACATATTCCACACACATTACAGCGTTCTCGTTGCAATTCGCTGGCGTTGCTGGTAACGGGGGTGCGGCAGCACTAGCTGACAAAACCAAACGGAGATACATAACAGCGCGCAAGAAGGCCAAAAGCAACATGAAAATGCTTGTCGTTGACACGGAGCGGGAGGAGGCTCTAAATTTGGTATGTGTGTGTAATTAAAAATTCATGACAAGCCTGCTCAAAAACTGCAATACAATTAATCAACTCTGAGCTAATTGATTACTGATTGTCTATTTTTTTTTCTTCTCTTCTTACCACACACACACACACACACACATTTCTTTCATGAATGCCGATATTATTGATTTGTACATGAACCGTACTGTTGTTGCCCCTTGTGTTTTTTGGTGGCGCTATCGCGAAAACGAACACCCACACTCATATTACACATGCACTTAAATGTAAATGTAAACATTCTTACAGCAAATTGAGTTTGAATGGGTGCTGAGACAAGAAGTACATGCGATATTAAAACAACTGCGATCTATACTAGTTGTAAGTATTATATGGAAATATTTGAGTGTTTTATAACTCATGCCAAGTCTTTTACAGGAATGTGCTCATAGATTTCCTGTGCCGCTGTATGATAATGAGGGCAAGAAGACTGAAAAGTTTATACTGAGCGTTTCGCCCGATCAACTTAAAGCTGTGCTTACCCTTACTGGCGATGCGATAACGCAGGCGGTAAGAGCATAAGTCACGAGACAGCACAAGCTCCCTTATAAAATACCCCTTTTTGTTTACAGGATATTAGCTTTAAGCTGTGCAAGACGCCCAGTCAAACGCAACGTACCTCAATAACGCATGATTCGCCTTGGAAGCTGCAGCAAGTTCAGGATGCTGCCAATCATCTGCAAACAGCAATAAATCACATTGACGACGTTGATGACTCTTATCACTTTAAGTGAGTGTGTGTGTGTGTGTGTTTGCGTTTTTCAATGAGTGTTTTTGTTTAAATTATAAACAACTTGCTGATTAAATAGAACCTCCGATGAAGTGCTCCATGTGATAGGCAATATTCTGGATGCCTTGCAGCGCGGTCGCAATAGCCTGCTAGTGCCGAAGAAGAAGCCAATTGAGGAGTTAATCAAAGGACGCAATATGAAATCACTTGTGCCCAACCTGCCCGAGGATCTGGCTGTTAGTTTTTATTTACAAAGCCACAAGCTCATCATTGCCGTCTATCAGCTGCTTAACAATCAGGGAACAATGCAGTTCGATTCTCGCCAAGCGGAAATCGGTGTACAGTGGCTCAACGATGTCCTCCTGCTGCTTATGAATGGCCAGAAACTGTGTCAGCAGCTAAAAGACAAGGTAAACAACACTCGCACTTGAGTGCTGCTGATAAGCAAGTTTGTTTTGTTTTGCTTTTTATATTGCGAGTTTTTGTTTTTTGTTTTTTATTTGAGCACATTCCGGCAAGCGTCGGTTTTAATTGGGCTGCCAATAGTGTTATATGCCAATTTTTATTTGGTTTCCTGGCAACTTGCCCACATCATCATTATGCAGTTCTTGACTGTGACGCAAGTTGCCAATTATATCGACCACAAACATACGTACATATATAGTACGCTCATTAAATGTATAAATAAATATATGATTTACGTACTATTCATATAATATAAACATTGGTTTTGCAGATATCCGTGTTTTCAGTGTATAAAGATTTTACAGTTGGTTCGCGCTCGCCGTCAGCATTATCGTACTGAATGGAATATGAAAGGATGGATATGACATACTTATATGTACTTAGATATGTATATTTGTGGGTGTATGTGTTATTCGGCAACACAAAACAATAACAACAATAATAGCTGATAATGAAAATGTAATTGTAATAGTTAAAAGTAAAATAATGTTAGTTAAAAGTGTTGCTCTTTGCGACCCAATAAAATAATGCCTAATATACATATACACATACTATACATATATATACACAGAGCTATATACACCTAAACTAGTTTAACATACACAATCAACATTCATATTGTTCATAGCGCGACAATTAAAAATTATAGAATTTGTTTTCATTGCTTCATGTCACTCCAATTATGCATCTAAATGCAATAGAATACAAATTTACTGTGTTTTTTGTTAAAGTATCTAAATGAAATTGCTAGATAATTGTGGACAATTATTTATAGTTTGTACGTGGTAATTTGCTTACCTAAATGTTATGATACCGATTTACATATATTTATGTTTATATAAAAGCCAAGTCAAATAGTACTTAACAGATTCATTCAAACAAAAGTACGCAAGCTGCATAGAATACATACATGAAAAGTAAACTGATAATTAATATTTACAACAAATAATGTAATGTTATAAACCAAACCGAAATGTGAAAAGAATTTTTAATTGTACTACACACCATTTTGTATTCCACGTATGTATATGTTAATGTTAATGTTTAAGCGCGCCTAATCTAATCCAAAGTCATTTGTATCAACGGCCTTTTACTACTCGTTTACTTTATATTTATATAAATGAATAGGGATGCAACGAAAACAATTAACAATGTACTTACAAACATATTGTAATAAAAACAATTCGTTTGAAAATTGATGAGGAGGAAAACTATTTATGTAATCTCTAAGCTTATTTAATGTCCATATTCATTTAATTGTTGTTGAATAAAATTTGAATTTTACCAAACTTTGAGACGAGGGCATTTAACCTTAGCGCGCCAACAAACGATCGATAGCACTGCAGCGATCATTACTGTTTTCCGATAACAACAGTCGTACCTGTTGGCAACTCTGCCCGCTCATTTGTAGCTCCATTTGTGCTCTAACAGTCAAACAGTTGTAAAGCGGCAAGCAAACCACAACGTTTGGCAACGGCAAAATCAAGCTGGTTTGTGGTAAGTTCAATTAACTAAAGTGTTTCGCGAATTGCAAATGTAACGGTGCACGGGTCAAATGTACCTTCCATTGGACAAATCAAAGCAGTCAAATGTCCAAACAGACAGCGATGAAGTTAAACTCAGTGCTCAGCCACTTAACGCATTTGATGGTGTAACAAAGAAGCAGAAACCAGTTCGTCGTAACTATATAGATGCCATTTTCCCGTTTTTGTTGCTGCTGTTGTCTTTGTGTTGTTGCTGTGTTGTAATCGCGACTAGCCCAGCGTCAAGTCAAACGCAGTTTATCTTTTTTGCTGTTGTGATTCGTGTCTCTTGATGCTGGCCAAAAGGTGATGAATAATTTGACCATGGCCAAGTAACACAAAATGAGAGGAGGTAAAGGCAAAAAAAAAAATAAAAACTTAAAAATCGGCAAAACTATCATGGTTTAATATACAAACGATAGAAATTAGTTTAAGTAAATTTAAAAATCGAATTCTGAGAGCTGGCTTACACTACACTAAACCAAACTGAACTTTCCAAAAACTTCAATTTTGAGATATAATTTACAAATTGGATATGTGATCCGTAGAAATGTGGTCTATTAAGGTTTGTATTCATTACCATAAAACAGCTGAACGTAAGCCACGAGCTGTCAAAAGCGCCAAGTCATTTAAAACAAAGTTGCTTTTTTGACCTCGACGATGGTCTCACTGTGAACTTTGCATGGTGAGCTACTTCAGCTTTGATAATAATTTCTATATGGCTGCAAATGGACGCTTCTCTTGCGACAAACTGAGCCACACACTTTGAAGCAGTGCGTGATTTTTATATAAGTCGTTTGCTTGACCAACTTGCGTTTTTTTATGGCCATTGCACTTTGTTTTTATTTTCCAGCATTCCCATAGAGTTAACACTTGACATTAGACACAAAATGGGAAGCATTGCTGGCGATGTAGTGCTCGTAACGGGCGGTAGCGGCTTTTTGGGTCAGCACATTATCAAGCTGTTGCTTGAACAGCGCAAAGAACTAAACATCAAAGAGATACGCTCACTGGACATTGTGCCGTACAAGAATAACATTGGACACTTGGAAATGCCGCAAATGCTGCACACATTTGTAGCCGACATTAGCGACGAACGTGAGATTTTAAACAAAATCTTTGATGGAGTTGGTAGTGTCTTCCATTGCGCTGCCTCAGTAAAAATTGAATATCCACCCAACTATGAGGAACTAGAACGTGTGAATATAACCGGTAAGTGCAGTCAAGCTCATGCGCATACAATTAATGTTCATGTAATCAAACTATTTGTTTTTAATTATAGGTACTCGAAATGTGGTTGATTTGTGCATACAAAACAATGTGAAGCGTTTGGTTTACAGCAGCTGCACCTCGGTTTGTTTTGTGCCATTTAAGGGACGCAGCACCTTCTCGGCTATTATCAATTCCACAGAGTCAAAAACGGATACGCCGACGCTGGATAGTTCTAAGCTATGGGAACAGGATGGTGAGTTTCTAATTGCTGGATATGCATCCAGTAAGCTGCGAGCCGAGAACATAGTACTTAATTCCAATGGAGCACCGCTAAATAATGGATTGGGTAAGCAATCCTATTCTCATTTTTATTGGAATCCTGTTGATCATATCTATTTATAGATTATTTAGCCACAAGTGCGATACGTTCACCGTTGACTTACGGCGAATGTGATTCCCATTTTGTAACAAAAACCTTTGATTATCTGTCCACACGCGACTGGATCTTTCCACGGATTGCGGGTGTGGGTGGCAAACAACAGTTAGTTTATGCTGGCAACGTTGCCTGGGGTCATATATGTGCTTATAAGGCACTCAAAGTGTCCACCAAGGCTGTGAATGGTTTGCCTGTTTTTGTCACCGATGACACGGGCATTAATGATGTTTCACGTTTTTTGCAAAAGATGGCGCTGATGGGTGACCGATTTAAGGTGAAGACTAGCTGGTGGTATATTCCACACTTTCTGTACTTCTTTCTGGCCTTCCTACTGGAGTTTGTTATCCGTATAGCCTATCCCTATACCAAATATCGCATGCGTTACTCGCCACGTGCCATTGCCTCCTATACGTCTTCTATGCTGATGTACAATCGACTGCGTGCCTCCATTCACATGGACTATGTGCCACTTTATGAACCAGACGTTTGTGCCGAACGCAGTGCCAAATGGTATGCTAAGTGGTGGGACGACAAGCAACTGGCCAAAAAGTCTAAGAAATCGAGCTGAGATTCTTCTTACACTGTTCTATGAACTCTAGTGTATTTTCAATATGTTTTTAATAAATTTTGGTGTTATTGTTATACTGTTTTTAAAACTAATTACGTTTCGTCCTAAAAGTATGCCTTAAAAATTTTGCTAATGTAACTACTTACCACCGTCGAATTTAATACCCATCATAAAAGTATGCTATTGATGTATGATTTCCTTAAAAAGGATCCCCATATATAAGACAAGATGGATATTTTTTATGTTTTTGAACAATGTTCATATTTGTTTATTAATCATTATGAATTAATTTATTTATTTCTCAGTTATTTCAATATAATTTGTATTATATATGTTTTTTTGTTGCTCTAGAGCGTTTCTTTGCCATTGTTTTTTAAACTTATGTACCATTATCTTAACTTATAATGCCATTATTTAATTTTTCTCATTTTGGTTTTTAAAATCATGTTTCATTATAGTTTATATATATATATTTATATATGCATGCATATCGGTTGTTATTTAATGCTTATACCGATTTTAACCAGCTCATTGGAATATCCTTTAGGCCTGCCTCCTTTTCAACAACATGCTTTATGTAACACATTGCGAACAAAATGATTTATTTTCTATCTGTTTTTTCTTGCTTTCTTTGTCATTATCAATTTCAGTTAATGGGGTAGGTTGTAAGTTGTAAATGTTTGTTGATAAAGTTTTCAATAATTTTTCTTTTGTTGATATTGTATATGTGTGGGAATTGATTGGTTGTGGGTGTGTGTCTGTGTGTGATAAAAACTTTTACAATTTCCTCTTGTCCGTCTGTCTGTATATGGGTATCTGTGTGATTGAAAATAGCGTTAATTGCCATATCTGAACGATCTGATCCAGTTGTTAATGTTCTTCTTTGTTTGGTGGCCGCATACTGTGTGTGGGTTTTTTTTTTTTAATGTATTTTTGCAAGGGTCCTTATTAATAATTGAATTACTTTAACCATCGGCATGCGCCCCGTGTGTCTTTCATCATCATATGCTTAACATTATTGAATTTAACTATATGTTTATTTGTTGTTCTTGGTTATATAACTATCATATGTATATATAGTATATGATATATACATTCAAATATATATATATATATATTTGTATCTTTATGTATTCATATATATATATATGGGCATATTTGCGGTCGTATGAAGATTCTTTCTGCCTTTTTAATGCATACACATACATATATACATATGTGTATAATTTGTTTTTGTATTTCTCGTAGTTAATATACAAATTCGTTACCGGATTTCTTTATAGAAATGAAAAAATGGTTTATTTCGTTAAATCTTTTATTTTATTTTTCTTCAAAATTTTGTTTTTTGTATTTTCTTAAATTCTTGTTATGCTTCTATTTATGTGTATGGCTTTCGCACAGTTTTGTCTTATTCCTTGTTGTTATTATAATTTACCTTGTATAGTTTGCTGTAAGTGTAGTACTGTACCAGTTTTTTTTTCTCATCGCTATTACACTGTTATACATCCTTACATATGTATATACACACACATTGGCAACACCATCTAAAACTGCATTAACTTCATTCCTTCATCATCGTGAATCACTCAATGCCCAAATGTGTCCTGCTGGGACTTAGTAGGCTAGACTTATTTTTGTGTTTAAAGTATTCGCGCTCAAAATATGCTCCACTTCACTCCTTCCTTCTTTGCTGTCTCGTTTCATAGATACCACACAATATATACTATACAAGTAAGTATTTTTGTATTTGTGTGTGTGTGTTTTGCTGTGTGTTTTTAATTGATTTTCCATCCATTGCACGCTTCGACTTAATTACTTTTACTTACATAGTAGAATACTTACAAACTGTACGCTTTATTATCGCGCATTATATATAAATGTATCTTCCATTTTTGTTTGTTGAATTTTGGGTATTTTTTTTTTGGGATTTTTGGTTTTTTTTTTTAAGATTCCTTCGACTTGTATTGTGTATAAAGTATTAAAATGATTTCATTTTGCTGGTTACGCATTTGTAAATACAATTTAAACGTCACTGCCGCCAACTTTGTCTTTAATCGTTATCTTAATCATTTTTGTTGTATTTGGTTTTTTGTTTATTATTATAATTTTGTTATTTATTTTTCTTGTATATATTAATATATAATTTTGTTTTGTTTCATATAGTATAGTGTAAAATATATAAGAGATATTGTCAATATAGTAAAGGTGTTTTTGTCAGTAGGAGTACCAACTGCAAACTGACATATTCCTGGGGGGAATTTCTTACTTATAGCAAAAATAGTCAAGTGATCGTTCGTATGTATGTAGATTCTTTTTGTATGCATTCTTTACCAAGTATGTGTGTGTGTGTGTGTGTGTATGTGAGAGTGTTTCTAACTGTGTGTGAATGCTAGTGTGCTGCTGTGGTCTGGTGTATGTACATATGTTTATGTTTGTCTAAAAAAAAATTAAAAAATAACTCAAGATAGAAAGATGTCTGATGCAAGTAATTGATATTGCTACCATATAGCATAAGAATGTCGAAACTGTGTACAAGGCTAGCAAACTCCCCACGACCCAAGCGACCCCACCCTTCTATGCGCTTCTCAATACTGGGAGGTTAGCATGTGCTTGTGTGTGTGTGTGTGTGTGTGTGTGTGGTTTAAGCGTGGTGAAAAGAAAGTTCATTGTAAGCGCCAGACTTTAGTTATGTATAATTGTGTTTAATGATCCTAATCGTTATCATTTGTAATTATTTTTGGTTGTTAACGATTAAGTCATACACATAATTAGAACTGATATGTTTTATAAGACAATATATATATAATAATAATAATAATAATCATATAAGAGAAAAAACGGAAAGTAAGTCGTATAAAGTAGCTACCAAACTTTTAATATTTACTCTGCCTTTTCGTAATTGTCACTTTGAAAACTATTTTACATATTACTTTACGTCTTTTTTCGTGTCTTCCATTTTTTTTTTAATTATTGTTGCTGTGACTATCCAAAATTGACTTTTGACTCAAAAAAAAAAAAAACAGCTTTTAGCTTAAAGTATGCTTGTGTTTATATATTTTTGGTTTGTTTAAAAAATCTTTTACGGCGTACCTATGCATTTATTTATACAAGTTATTCCTGCCCACATCATAGTTTATATAAAAAAGAGGGACATCTTTTGTTTTTATTATGTTCAATTTAAAGCTTTTGCGCCTGCGCCGTCAACATTTCTCTTCCATTCAAAATTTTCATTGACGGCGCCATCAGTAGAAAAATAATGAAAAATTGTTCGACTTTGTTTTTCTTTTTGTTTTTTGTTTTTTTTTTTACGTTTTTTTATGTCTTTGTTTTGCTCTTTGTGTTGTTGCTGTAACATTTTTTTGTGTGTGTTTTTTTTATCTTTTTCTAATTGACTGAAATTGATTTTGTTACAAGGACGCATTTCGTTTTGGTTGTTGTTGTTGCTTTTGTTGATCCGGTATACCAATGTAGTTTGCATAAAGTTGTTGTTGTTGTTGTCGTTACTGTTGTTGTAGTTTGCTGTCTTAAGATTGGTTTCTAACATTAGAGCACTACAAATAAAATGTATAAAGCATGTTCATCTACTCATAACGAACGTTAACAGGGAAAATGCTAGAAAAAATTCAACAGTACGCTTAAAGCTGTGTTTTGGTTTTTGACTTACTCGTACCACATCATGTTTGTATGTGTGTGTACTATAAATAACCGATTTTAACCGTTTCAAAGCTAATCGCTTTCAACAACGTGCTCAAACTCAGTGAACTGGCTTAAAATGTGATTAACTTTTGGGCCAGTTGCAAAAAGCGATTTGGTTCTAAGCCGCTTTTTGGTTTCGGTTTTTGACTTACAACATAAAAAATTTACTAGCTGACTGTACTTTGTGCCAGCAAAGTTTAGCATACATTTTTATTTTTGTTTTTTGTTTTTGTTTTTTTGGCATAGCTGCCTAGAAATTATTTGTATTGTTTTGAGAATTTTTATAGACGTGCATTCCATTTTGACGAATGTTTGGGTCACTAGCTCTCTCTTTCTTTTAATACCGATTAAAGAGAGATCTTACATTGTTTGTGTTTCTCTTCTTTTTTTCTAGGACAGTCCCAAAAATGTTTACAAGTAATTTACAATATGCATATTTTTTCTGATAGAGAAAGTTCTTTCCCTTCACTTTGCTTTACTTTAATGCAGTTCTTGCTCTGTCGTTCTTCGATCGTATGTTATAATATGTATGTATATATATTTGTATATATATTTTATAGGTGTATATATATTTTATGTATATTTATATATTGGTGTATATTTAATGTATTCAATTTTTTTTGTTTTTAATATTTTTATTTTATAATTTTTTTTCTTTCGTATTTTTTTGTTGTTGTTTGTCAAACTTACTTGTTCTGGTTGTTGTTTTTAATTATTGCTTTTAGAACGTGTCTTAAAAATATATTTATTTATTTATTTAATTATATATATATATCTATATATATGTGTATGTATATGCCTTAGAATTTAGATTGTTTTATTTTGTTCATCATTTTAATGCAAATATAACATGTTTTTCGCTTTGCTTTCGAATTTTCATTAATGCTTTTTTTATTTTTCTTGATGTTGAATCCACTCGTAAAATACGTCAGATCATATTTCGGCTGTCACTCACGATAAACAGGCAGCTGGAATACGAGTACTTACAATACGCTTTTGACCTGTTTATAAAGTTTTTTCGTTTGTTATTAACAAATAGTTTAGCTAGCGTTAAAGTAACCATTGCCTTGACTCCTTTGCAGATGTAGTATGCATGGATATATAAGCCAAAGCAAACATACATACGTATACATAATTAAAATGTGATTCATTTGTTTTGTCTTCGTTTATTCTTTTTGCTGGATAACCAACAATCACCAATAATGCACGATAATCTATATATTGGATTGCCTCGAGCCGATTTCATTTGTATATTCATTTATGGATGTAGTAATTTAGCTGCTTTCCTTCGCCTATCTAAAATTTCTTTCGTTTTCCTTTCTGATTATTTATATAATTTAAATTTATATATAAATAATTTGTATGTAATTTTGGTTTTTTAGTATTGCTTTGTCCCCAATTAAAGTGCAATGTGAAATCAAGTCTGCGAATTGTCGTAAATGTAAAGTCACGGAGTGATTTATTTAGTGTTGGTTTTTGTTTGTTTGTTTGTCAACATCAAAAACACTATTGTTATATTTCACTTGCAACTATTTGTCGTTATCTGTAATTTATATAACTATGTTTATATCGTATTTGTTGTTGTTGTTGTCATCATTCATATATATGTTTGTTGTATTTGGTCCGAGACTTGACAGGCAAAGTCCTGGAGAGCGTTGGTTTGACAATTTGGCAAAAAAGTTTATGAAAGGAACATTTTCACTGCGTCTGTTTCTCTGTTACTGTTTCAGTTTCAGTTTCAGTTTCTGCTTTTGTTTTATAGCTTTAAGTTTTTATCTGTTCTTGTCTATGTGTTTTTGTGTGTGTGTTTCTCTTTTTTTTTTAACGTCGCCTAATGCAAAAATCTCAGACAGACAAAAAGCGCATCTTTTTGTTGTTCTGTCAATTATAGAACAATACATGTTTTGTTATTAATTGTTTTATTTTTTTTTGGTTTTTTTTTTTTGCCATTTGCTGCTGTGAGTAACAAATGTTGTTTACTTAATTGTCAGATAGTTTTTTGTTTTGTTCCAATAATTGAATACTCCATATAGTTGTATATAAATATATTTTTCTATTACGCCCTCGAATTGCATCATAGTCGAATTCCCCACCCTTTGCATTCTGTCCTTTCGTCGTCCAATCGTGTCCTTTACTCAAAGGACACGAGGCAGCGCGACTAGAAAAATTAATTGCACATAATGTGGCCTGCGATTCATTTTGCTTTCGTTTCTTAACTTGTTTACCCATTCTTTTCTGGCTTTTTTTGGTTTTATAGTACATACATATATTTAGTTATTAATTGTTTAAACATTTGCGTGTGTTAGCTTTTGTCTTTTGTGTGTGTGTGTGTGTGTGTTTATAAATATTTTATTTACTTAAATATATGTTGTATGTATAATAGTTCATTGTTATATTTGCATATGCGCTTAGATTGTAATTTGTTTTAAGTTTTTGTTATTTCTTTTGATTCATCAGTTTAATGTATGCATGTGTGTGTTGGGTTGAAAAATGTTTTCTTACATATACATATATATATATATATATATAGAGATTTTTGTTGCTTTTTGCAAATAAATTGATTTATGCCTCGAGTTATGCAAAATTGCAAACGCTCTCGTTCTCTCTTTATTTCTTTAAATGTGCATTCATTGCGATAATGAATGCTTTAACATATTTGTCTAACTATCCATATCCATATGCATAAGCATTGTTTAATTAGCATTATGCATTTATGCTTTCAATGTGAACACAAAAGAGTTGCAATTATCAAATAATACAGAACTTCAACACATGTAACAAATTAGTTTGCATCGCTTTGCTTTGCTTTGCTTTTTTGGCCAATAAACGATTGTTGTACTTTAAATTAAATTCATAAGTATAATATAATTCATAACTTTTGCATCTAATTGTTAGCACAATTTTGATTTTTGATTCATTCACATACCATTGAAAACTGAAAAACATACACGACGTTTTACTCTTTACTTAAAATAGCTGCCAATTTGGGGATCCAGTCAAGTTGATTGCACTTATTTGAACAGAGAACCCCATTTTCGAACTTTTAACACTTTGCAAAAATTTCAACAAATATTTATTTGTTTGCATTTTGATTTGTGTGTGTGTGTGTGTTTGTTTGTTTGTATTTAATTAGTTTTGTATATATTGCAGTTTTCTTTAATATGTATGTATGTATAATATTTTGTTATATATATATATATGTATATATGTATTTCGACTTTAACTTTAAAAGTTACAACTTAGTTATTTAAGAATAGTAATAGTAATAATAATGATAATAATCATTTACTTTTTAATAATACGCAATTAAATAATAACATTTTCGCTATTATTGCAACAATTTCTTTTCTCCCAATATTTTTTTTTTTTTTTTAATCTGCTTTGTTTTTTATTTTAAATTTTTTATGTTTGTTTTCTCATTACTTACATCCTCCAGGCTGGCCTTCATATTGTTTCTGAGTGTGTATGCGTATGTGTGTGTGTGTGCAAAAGGCAACGCCCACTTGACGCCTACTTGCCGCCTGCTTGCTGAATGCTGCTTCTGCTGCTGCTGCTGCTGCACTTGACGCAGTTTCGTTTAATTTGCATTTTAAACGATTTTTGCTGCACACGTTGCATCTTTTTTGGGGCAGAACTGTTTGTGTGTGTGTGTGTGTGTGGCTGCTGCGGTTGGTTATTTGATTATTTGGTGATATTGTTGTTGTTGCTGTTGCTGTAATTCTTCTTGTTCTTGTTGTCATTAAATTAAAATTAATTTTTGTTGTTTTCGTTATGTTCGCCCTTTAGTTGTTGGATGTTCTCTTCTCTCATTTTTTTTGCTGGGTTCTATAAATTTATATCTGTTACAAGTATATACATGTTTGTATGTATTACATATACGTTAATTAATTAATTGTTTTATGTATGCGTGTGTGTGTGTGGGTGTGTGTTTGGTTTATTGGGTATTGCTTGGGCTGCTTAACAGATTTCGATTGCGTTGTAGAAATATACTAACATATACAACGCATGCATGTAAATATATTTAAATTTTTATATATGTATGTATATATATTGTGTATATAAGTATATAAGTTTTATATATACGTCAATATATTTTAAATTTTTTCTTCTTGTTTTGTGTAGCTTTATTTGTGTTGATGCTTGTGTGTTTGTGTGTGTGAGTGTGGCTGCAGCATTACAGTTGCTTTACGTGTCGTTTCTCGTATTTGTTGTATTATTATATTTGTAGTGTTGCTTTATTTGTTGTTGTTGTTGTTGTTGCTGCTGTTGCTGTTGTTGTTGTTGTTGTCATTGCGGTTTTCGGCGCCACCTTTTTAATGGTATCCATTTGTAAATGCCGCAGGAATTAGTGGTCCCTGTAAATAAACGTTTCGCACGGAACAAAACAAATACACCAAAAATTATTCAAATAAAATACAATCTCGAGCATCTAATGCACACAGACATATAGAAAGTTTTTTAACATTTATAAGGTATACATATGTATATAAATATATATATATATATATATCTATATAAATATTTATATAATATATATAAGTGAAAAGTATTGAGATAGAAAAATTACTAGAGGTATATATGTATATTCATTACTGAAATTTTTAGTGGAAATTGTTTTTTTGTTTGCCTTGAGACGAAGTGCTGATAAAGAAGAAAGTCAAAGTAAAAAAACTTGAAAGTATGTATAAAGAATTATTTGAACAATTTTATGTATAATTCTTTGGTTATTCTATGTTTTAATTCTTTATCAAAACTCGCCTCAGGCTTGAATAATAAATGTTGTATGCATGTATGTTGGATGTATGATTTATGTACTGTTGGAACAGCGCTTAAATTTAATATTTAATATTTATATATTACATTTGCTGTTTATACATATATATATATATAAAATGTATATGTATATATGTATATAAAGTATTGTATAATTGTTAATAAATCATAATCGTTTAATTGAAACGGCCTAGATAACTGTGCTTGTGACGTGCATACATAATGTTTTTTATACTTGATTTAGTTGTATTTTTATTTTTTGACTAGGAAATTTTTGTTTGGTTAATAATTGAAATTGTTATTAAAAAAAAAAGAAGGACGCTGTAGTTTTGTTGGTGTGCCTACCTTGTGCAACTGCGTTTGTTATATACTCTTATTTCTTTTGTTATCTCTCTTTTTTTTTGTTTATTTATATATTTATGTATATATATATATATTTTTGATTTTTATATATATATATATATATATAATATTGTATATACTTTTGCATTTGTTTGTTTTCTTGTTTTATTTTTTGGGTTATCAGTCTTTTTATATATTAGCCATCGCAAAGTTCAACGAATAAATCTGTACGAAATGAAAGAGAAATACATAGTATACAATATATATAGAAGGTCAGCGCAATAACTATGTAACTAGACATATTTTTTAATTATATTTAAATATGTTTTTTTTTTCATAAATTAATTTTTTGTTTGGTACAAAAAATCGATAGCTAAGCGGAGCATTTGGAAGCGGACCAGGACTGGGCCTAGAAAACGCGTCCTAGCGCCCCCAAATTTACAACTACTTCTATTTTATTTTGATTTTTTTTTTAATTAACTAGCATAATAAGTCTAACTTACCGGGCTGTAGTTCAATGGGGCACGGCTAACGGCTATGGGAAAGCCCGATGGCTGCGGACTGGTTGCCTGAACATAGCCCACATTATCGGCCCCGCCGGAGCTGTACATGTCCATGGTTGGTCCGGGCGAGTTGGTTGACGGAAAACCCTGTCGTGTGGCCGTATTGCCAGCCCCACCATGCGGCGAGGCCGACGGACCATAGCTGTGAGCAGCGGCAGCAGCCGCCTGATAGTTGTTCATCACTGCAAAGAAAAGAGGTGAAGATTAAGCACTGAATGAATTTTCCCTAGATAAAATCGAGTATAGCTTGAAAGACGGCTTAGTGTAGATAAAGTTAAGGTCAAGTTAGTTGTTGTCATATAAGAAAAGAAATTCTATTAAGTGAACATTATTGTGATTATTTTAACTAAGCTAATGACGTTCTGCAAGTATTATTTGTAACATTCTGATATCTTACCTGACAGTGCCTGCGTTAGGAGCGGTGTATTGTTGTTGGGAGTCAGCTGCCCGTTGGATAGATCAACTGTAAGTGGCAAAAGATTTAAAGAGTTGGAACACTTTAATATATAGCCGACAAGATTACTATGCAACTAGTTAAAAAGATGGGCGTTAAATAAATACCTAAGTTATATAAGAGAGTATATAAAAGTTAATCAAGACGGAACTCTAAGTGGCATAAAGTATATCATAAAAAAAAGCTTGTAGGATTATAAGTAATTAGTGAGCGTATGAATGTTTAATAATGATTCTCAGCTAGAGTAGAACTGAAACAAAAAGGTAAATCAAAGAACATTTATAAACCAAATGCGACTAACTAACTAACGCTGCACGGAAACCCAAGTCCGAAAGTTAACAAAGTAACATACTGAACAACAGATAAAGGTATGGTTTATTAAAACTACGACGAGAAAATACAAAATAAAAATATACAGAGAGAGAGAGAGAGAGAGCTGGAGAGTGAGCTAACTAGAGAAGAGGCAGGCACAAAGTGCTCGCTGGTTTATTAAACGAGCGTTGTCGCTTGAAAGCCCCGTTGTCGTCAACTATGATGATGGGTTTTGCGTACATATAAAACCAGAGCAGCAAAACGAAACTCAGTTACAACGCTTGGTTAAAGGACACGGGCGCACTTTCCTTTTGGCACTTTTTCTGTTATCACTGTCAGTCGTTGTTGTTTTTGTTGATGTTACGGTCACAGCGGGTGCAGCAAGTAAAAATACGCCAGCGCCAGTATTGAAATGACAACAGAATGGGAATGCGATTGCTAAAAGGGGAATAGAGAATTGGATTGGACTAAGAAATAACGGGTTATGGCCAACGTATTATGGAGGGAAATGGTTGGTGTGGGAGGCAACGGTGGTAACGGTCGGATTGTGAATGTGTAGCAGTTGCATTTCCTGCGGAAACACAAAAATTGATGTAACGTTACGTGACGTAACGTAACGAGGCGTGGCTGCGGCAGACGTTTGCTTATTGTCGTCCTTGTTGCTTGTGCGTGCGCTTTATATGTGTGTGTGTGTGTGTGTGTCTGTGTGTGTATGGCGCCAATCAAGTTTGGCTTACGTTTAGTTTACGCTTTGCGGAAAAGCTCTGTGCGCCATGTTGTTTTCATTAGCGACGCAGCAAGCAGCAAGCAGCAGCAGCAACAACTGTGTGAAAGCTTCTGGCAATAGAAATAGCGGTAACAGAATTTTTCTAAATAAATAAGTTTTTAGTTTCAGTTTTTAGTTGTAGCGGTAGCTATAGCTGTTGTTATAGAATGGGTTTCCGGTTTGGTTTCTCTTTTTCTGTGGCTTTTTTTGTTTTCGTGTATTTATTTTTTGGTCTAGTTGCAGCTGCAACATTTTAGTTTGTTTAGTTGTCAGACTTGCGGTTTTGTTACTTGACAAACAACAGTGTTGTTACCAACACTGATGTCGGTTAGGCTAAAATTAAGTTGTGCTGTCAGTCTTGTTTGTTGTTTATCGGGACGAAAAGTTCAAAGCGAAGATCGTTAACTTTGGCAACTCTGGTTAAATCTAGAACACTAAGTGATAACGGTTCGGGACGTTTCGATTGGATAACTACTTATAGTATAAATTAGTAAACAAAGAAATAAATTTTTATATACTAAAATACATATGAGCTACACATTTGCTCCGTTTTTCAACACTACACAGTTGGTATTTTTGTTGTTGAACATTAAACTCGATTCTTCTATTGTTCGTTGAACTACATTTTTTAGCTTAAAAATATACAATAAATGTTACATTTAAAAACAAAACCTTTAAAGTTATAGTTATTGTAATGGTTATATTTTATGGTTTATTATTTTAGCTACTACTAATTATTTATTCTTAGACGAATCATCTTCTAGTTGGTATTTTTTTTTTGTCTGTTAATCAACTGAAAATCTTTGGCATATATAAATTCTATTATTAAAAATAACACTACACATAAATATACATATTCAATGTTTATATGAACTACGACTGTTTCTTTCGAGCAGTTTACAATTCGTTTTTTTTTTGTTTTGAATTTGCGCTTTGTTGCTTAACTTGTTTCTATAACGACGAATAAACCAACAGTACATTTAATAATCATAAATTGTGTTAACGGCTTTTGAATAAACAAGCCAAAAGAACAAATATATATTGTTTATATAGTGTATAAAAGTAAAGTATTTATTTATAAAGAATGCTGTAGGGCTATGCATTTGAATATTAAGACGACCATAAGCTGACCTTGTTGGCAGATGACTTTTCACATTGTTGTTGCTGCAGTTTCGGTTGTTGTTGTTGCTGTCAAGTTAATTGCGTATACGCCTCGATGGCCACTTTGTCACTCTTGGCCTGACAATTCCATAAGTTTTTGGCTGCTTTGATTTGAAAATTCTCTCAAACGCTAATAACACAATTCAAGCTAGAGCAAGGAGCAAGAAGGCTTTAGGCCAAAAAGTAGACTTTGCTTTTGGGTTTTTCGGTTTCGGCTTTTGTGTCCGTTTTTTGTGCATTTATTAAGTTAATAACTTTTCTTGTTGTTTTGCATAAGCAATTTGAATTCTGCGTTGGCATTTAAATTTTCGTATTTTTTTTTTTTTCATGTTGTTTGCTGTTTACTTGTTGTTTTTGAAGCGTTTTCTTATAAATCACAGTATATACGTGTAAAATACATAGATATGCGTATGTGTGAGTGTGTGTGTTTAGCTATATAAGTTGTTTGGCATTGTATATATGTATATATAAATAACTCGCAAGCGTTTTATAGTTTAGATACCTCGAAGCAGGTTGCTTCCTCTTCCTATTTCCTTGAAGCCTTTGTTCTTTTTTGTTATACATTTAATTTAATTGCCAAAAATTTGCGATAACTGCATTCGATTAACTAATTAACAGCTTATCAATTTATAGTCATTGATTGTGTGTGTGTGTGTGTGTGTCTGTGTGAGTGTATTAAATATATATTTTTTATTATGTACGTATATCATAAATATTATATAGTATATATATATATATATATATATATATATATAGTATTGGTAGGCAAGTAATAAATGTGAAACTTACAATTATGCGTAAATGGAAAGGACATAGAAAAATTGCATTTTTCGTAAACTTAAAGTCAATCTTCGAAAATGGATGGACATTTTAATTGTATTTTTATATTTATAGTACAAATGAAATCGATTTTGCTTTTGTATAAAATAAATATTTAAACTTATCTTGTATATTTAATTATATTATATTTATGTATTTGTATATAGCTATTATATTATTCATATAGAAATGTCAATAAAATTTTTTGCTCATTTTAGTAGAAACTTGATTTTTTTTATTATTTCTGCTTATTACTGATTCAGTTTGATACACCAATGAAGGAATTTATGCAGGCTATATAGGTTATGGTATGGTGAAGATAGAGTTAAAGAACGCCAAAATATGTATTTTGTGGCTATACGAAAGTAAACAAAATCAAACATAAAATCCAACTAATTAATGAACCTTAACTATGCCAAAAAATCTCTGCACATTTGCTTATCAACTAAAACTCAGAGGACCCAAACAAAAAAAAAGAATAAATATATATAACCAACAAAATTATATTATGCTGGAAATTAATTAAAGGATAATAATAATGATACTAGTAAATGTGACAGGCCTGCTAAAATGTTGTTTTTATCTAAATGGATTTCATGTGCATTTTGCGCGGTTTTTATTATTGTTGTTGTTGTTGTTGTTGTTGTTATTGTTGCGCTTTGTCCAACTAATTTATGCAGATGCACTACAAATAAAAATTTGCATATAAATGCTTACAGTAAAATAGTTTCATTAATAATAGATGTCCCTGGAATACATCCAAATGGGAGCATTGTAGTTGTTGGTATGTGTGTTTAATGAGAATTGATGAGGTAATAAAAAAATGTAAAATAATAAATGATTGCATGTAAGGGGAAGCATATATTTAGTTTTTACTGTGTACGAATATATATTGTGTCATATCTCTAGGATTCTACACACACGTATCTATAAAGTTTAAATGTGTGATTATGCGATTATGTTTTTTATTTTTTCAACCTAAACACTACATGTTGCTTTTTGAGTATAAAGAAGATAATCAACTACACAACTGCTCTATAGATAGAATACTCGTAGTACAGATGCTGGCTGCCGTTTTACATGGTGCACAGCTCTAAAGATATATGTATACTATATTTAGAATATATAGCAAATATATGTTTGTTACTAGGGGTTCAGCTAGTTTATTACTTGTCCAAAAGATTTTCAACGCGTCTAGAACAAATGCCGTTTATAATCAATGTTTATATACTATGTGTTCGTGTATGTAGCTAAGTATGTGTGTGTGTGTGTGTGTGTTGAGCTATATAGTAGTAAGTAGAAAGGAAGGAGAGACTAAGTGTCAACTATATAGAGCAGCAGCTCTAAATGTGATTATATAGATCTGCGGTAAGTTAAAATACTTGTAGTAAATTATTTTTTTTGGTTTATTATTATTATTCGATTGATCAACAACTAACGAGTATTTGTTTTTATTTATTGTTGTTGGCTGTTTGTTACCATTCACCGTCGAAACAATCTAAGCTAATAAATTTTTATTTGTGTTGCTGTTGTTATTGGTGTTTGTTGTTGTGGTTGTTGGTTGTTTGTTTGTTGTACCTACTTGTCACAGTACAAATGATTTATTTTGGATTGCGTATTGTCGAAAAAAGAGACAAAATGGCAATGAAATATTAAATACAATTTGCACAGGCCTCTCGTAAATATTTATTTTATGCTTGCTTGTTTATCGTTTTTAGTTTTTATCGTGTTTCCCGCTCTCTCAGACTTGCTTTCGGCTTAGATATGGGGCTGTAAGCTTTTTTGATTTAGATTCTCTTTTTTATGTGTTTTGTTTTTTTTTTTTTTAGAAATTTATGTTGCCCAGAAACTGCGATTTGATTGCCGCGGTGCGCGCTGTTAGTGCTGTTGCCAGCGGCAAAGTCAGCGCCTGATGGTGTTGATATCCCGACTGGGTTTGATTGTGGACAGCCGCTGCAGCAGCAGCAGCAGCAGCAGCCATGCCACCACCGCCAGTGGAGCCAGTGGTTGTGGCTCTGCTGCGGCCGACATTCGTGCTACACGTTGTGGTACCATAACTCCTACCGATGCCACAAATAGTCAAGCCTACAAAATCACACGAGATAGATTGCAATGTAGAAAGAGAGAGAAAGGGGGTCGGAGAGAGAGAGAGAGAGAGAGTGGGAGAGAGAGAGTCGGGTAGAAGCTAGGGTTGAGACGAAAGCGTTTATGAATACTATATTCGCATTCGAGCAACTCTTCACTCACTCAGACGAATTTAAATTTTAGTTTGATTCGAATATAAAATCCTTTGCTAACTTACTGCTATAGCTGAGTTAAAAGTGTTGAATTTGAGTACTTAATCAATTGCAAATGCATTTCGACATCCGTTCCAACCCTAGCCAAACGAAAAGGAGGTGGAGTAATAAGTACAACACACACGCTGTGAATGAGGTTGTCAAGGATATATCCTACTAGCGAATGTTGATTGGGTTGTTTGTGGTTGGATTTGATTTATGTGATATAAGTTGATGCATGTGTTTTTTGGTGCAAATGATATTAAACACAAGACCAAGCAGCATTAATGAAAACAAAAAACAAGTGTGTATTTATGTAATTTTCTAGATTTTCATAGCTGCCTTTTGTATACTCAATAGGTTAAGTGCTATTTGTGCATTGATATGACGAACGCTAAGTAGTTCTTTTATGATAATATCTGTTTTATTTGTAATTGATTAACTTTTGGCAGCGGCCCCAAAACATATTTTGTATAATACTCGATAAATAGTCAGGCTTTTTTAATTTTATTATTATTGATATGTCATCAGTTAGTTCAGTTCCTAGGCCGTGGTGCTGGTCGTTGGCGCAACCATGTAATCACCGATGAGTATACGATTTTCCGGCATAACGCTCATTAAACCAGCTATAAGGCAAGTGAAGAAAGAAAAAAAGAAGGAAAATCATAAAAAGAAAGAAATCGTTGCTTATTTGAACATACCGGAAAAGCAAAGACACGTAATTAAAACAATATTTATCGAGCATGATGTTAGTATGTAACGCTAATGCTTATTAAACATACAAACGAATACAGTTGGACTAGTTTAATTTGTTTTATTGCTTTTCGTCATATCAACTTACACAAATTGCAAACGGGAAAGGTTGGTGGTATTTATTTTAAGAGTTGGATTTTGAGTTGCAAATTCACTTTTGAGCACATACACTTATACACTCAGGCAAACACACATTCAGTCTCACTCATACAAACGAGTACATTTTTAGGGACATACGACAAATGCAGAGGATTCTAGATATTCTTTAATAATATTTAGTTAAGTTATAAATAAGTGTTGATTGGTGTGTGCGTGTGTTTGAGCGAGAAGAAAAGATTGGAGCAACTTACCAGTTGGATAGGGTAGTCCAAAGCTAGGGTAGCCAGAGTAACCGCGACCAGCGGCATAAGCAGCATACGCAGCTGCCGGAAAACCTGCGAGATAAAAGAAAAGTAGAGCAAAATGATGTTAATCAAGAAGTATCCAAAAAAGACAACCTAAAAAATAATCTAGTTATACTATTTGTTATTTTTTGACTAGTTCTTACCTTCAGGCAATGTCCCCAGACCCCACATGATGTTATCTAAATATGGCGCATGAAAAACAAGAGAGAGCACAAAAAGAAAGGCATAAACATACATCAATTACTAAACATTCACAAGTGCGCATCTTTTAGAGCTAAGTACTCGTTATAAACAAAGATATCATTTAAAAAAAAAAAAGAATTGTCATTAGATTATATATATCTAGTTATATAGTTTGAAAAGAATGATTTTTACTATATATGAATGTAGTATATATGTATGTGTTTTTCACTGTGTGTTTGTGTGTGTACTTAGAGATCTAATTGTGTGTTAGGCTATTGAACTAAGAAAACAATCGATTATCAGCTATCGATTATTTTACTATATACTAATTGTTTAGTACGGCTGTTAGAAAGAGAGAGTGAGAGATTCTAAATAATGTTTTGCACTTGGCAAATTTAATAAGTTTTTTGTTTTTCGTAAACAGCCTCGATTTTCTGAGCTATTATAATTAATATAGAGTTACATATTGGATACAGTTGTAGTACCATCGATATAAATATATAGATATGACACAATTCTAAACACTTATTAAATATAGTTTGTATGTTTAAATATATGTGTATGTTTATAAGTACGTAGACATTTTTGACTAGTATATGGTTGACTAAAACATTTAAGAGCTATGCTAAAATGTAAATACTAAAATTAATTGCTTTTGTTATCTAATGTTTTTATTATTTGTGTCCAAAGGGACGAGGGCAACTCTAAAAGCCACGCTGTGCATTTCTACAAAAATGTCACCGCTGTAATTTCCGGCTGTTGCACCCCTCCCTCTCGTTTAACTAAGTTAAAGAGTTAAACAAATAACGAATCGTGTTTACAAACACTCACAAATTCACAAAAAAAAAAAAACAAAACTTTATGGGCTAATAGAAAAAACACTACAACACAATAATCAAAAACCATAAGGGAATAATCAAAATTGAAAAGAAATGGAGAAAAATATATTGCCAACAATTTGACAGCTAGTTAATAATATAAATGTATTTTGGTAATAGTGTTTTTGAAAGTTATGGGTTTAATTTTGGTTTGATCCATGGGATTTTGTCCCATACTCGACGACTTGGTTGTCATCGTTCAATCATTCATTCGTTCGTTCATCTTTGGCATAAGTTTTGGCTGACGGTTGATTTCCTGTGTTGTTCTTGTTGATGTTGCGTAACACTGGCTTACATAAGTACACTATTATTACATGGATAACATTCAAGTATAAGCTAGAAATTTTAAGCACTTAATGCGCTTATCGTAAGTAGGTAAGTATGTATGTATGTAATTTAATGCATATGTTATATATATTCGAAAGCTAAATTCATGTTAAGTCAAATATTAATGGCTATATGCAAACATGTATGTTGTTATTAAGTGGCCTGCCTGTTATTATGGCCTTCAACTGTCCACGTTGTTGTTTGTTGTTGAAATTTTCGAATTGAAATTATCAATTAACCAGTGTCTGGTTACAAAACTTACAAAACAACCAGCAGACAGCTGCCATTCTAATGCCAATCAACAAAAGGCCTTTTCTACTATACAATTGCGACTTGCGATTTCCACAAATGTTTTTAGCTAAAATTGTTTCAGATACACTCATGCACAATAAGTGCATAAGTGCATGCGTATGTTAGTGTGTGTGTGTGTGTGTTTGTGTTTAAATACACTCTAAGCTTATCGGCTGAGCTTAAATGCGCCATGTACTTAAATGCTAAGTCAATACATTTGCTAGTCATTATTAATATTATTGTAATTATAACATAGTATTGTTATTGTTGTCATTTTAATTTGGGTCTACAGTAAATCATTTTTGAAGATCTATTGTTATGAGCTGAAGTACGTTAGAAGTATATGTATGTATGTATGTATATAGTTGGCTAACACAAGGTATATAAATGTTATTAAATATGCATTGTTTACAAGAATAGTATGTATTTTACACATACATAAATGATTTAATATAAATTGGTTTTTGACAATTTCGATAGTTGTTTGCTTAATTGGTTGTTCTCGGTTATCGGTTTCACATAATTCATATCAATTTCTTAAGTTCTAGTGATGTACAATGTCTAAGACTTACACGCAGCATTGTTATACAGTTACGTTTACTGTTTACTGTTACATGAATTACGATCGCCTCTAAGAAGTAGGAATATCGCTAGGTATCGATTAACTCATTTATCGATAAATCGATACAAAAACGTTTCGAGCCAAAATCTAAGCAGCTCTCTAGGACCTGCTCTTAAGTATTTAACCTAGATATCTTAAACAAATCTCTTAAGTTCAATGGTAAAACAAAATCAAATGCGTCCACTAGTTAATTATTTAAGTAAGTTATTTTATATGTAAGTTAAATAAATTTATAGCGCTTTCGCCGATCTGACGATAGACACAGAATACAATTATAATATATATATATTTTTTTTTTGTTATGTAAGTAAGATATGTATGTACATATATTATGTATGGAGTACATGGCTAGGGAGAATTGTTTACATTAGCCTAAAACCTATAAGTAAATGCGACAAGTTCGCGCTTTGGACATTTAGACGGAATGAGAGCATTGTGTGTGTGCGTGTATTTGTGTTTTTGTTCTGTGTATAATGTGTGTTGCATACATGCATAAGCCAATATACACTTAACAAAACATAGGAAAGTTATTTCTTAATTTTTGTTGAGTATAAATTACGCAAGTCAAGTTTGAAGTTGGCTTAGCAAATGCGGGCATCGGCTCACTGCGGCCTTGATTGTCAGATGCCGGGCAACTGGTATAAAGAGGCTGCCGCCGCCGCAGCTGACGCCGCTCCGGGCATTTCCAGTCCCCCCGGCATGCCCAGTAGCTCACTGAGCGGATAATGTGCGGCAGCAAGTGCCGCATTTTGACGCAGTTGCGCCTGCTGGGCAGCCGCTGCGGCAGCGGCTGCCGGCGCTGAAGCCGCAGCCGTTAGGGCGCCCAAAGTAGCCGCTGTGGGCGTGGCTCTTAGCCCGCTGCTTACTGCAGCGGCGGCCAACAGTCGCTTATAGCCCATAACGGCAGCAGCGTCGGCATAAAAGGAATTCGCTAGGGCAACATTATTTTGGGTGGCATTTGCAGCAGCAGCATATTGCAGCAACGAGGGGCCGGTGGATTGGGCCGGACTTGAGAGGGGCAGAAGAGAGGGAGCGCCTGCAGCAGCAGCCACAGCATGTGCAAGATTCTGTTGCTGTTGTTGCTGCTGCTGCTGCTGCTGCTGATGAGCTGCAACAGCAACTGCTTGCTGCTGTTGCTGTTGTTGTTGCTGCTGCTGCTGGTTGGCAGCGGCTGCTGCAGCAGCCATGGCAGCGGCCGAAATGTGTGCGGGCAGTGGATAGGGTGTATAGCGCAGTGAGGCAGCTGCTGCTGCTGCCCCAAGCAACTGATGATGATGGTGATGTGTGTGCTGTTGTTGTTGTTGGTGATGGTGTGAATGTTGCTGTTGTTGTTGCTGCTGTTGATGCAACGCCGTGGCGGCAGCGGCTAAACTACTTGGCAAGAGGCCAGCGGCGGAGGGGGCCGCTGATGCCGCCTGATTTGCGTGGCTGCCCCAGACTACCAACTCACCGTAAGCGGAGCGACCAGCGGCACGGGTCTTGGCCAGATTTGCCGGCAGCATTACCTCCTTCGGCTGCGCCTTCTTGCACTCCACCTACACGTCACAGAGACAGTTAGATAGAGAGAGAGAGAGAGAGAGAAAGTGAGGGATAGGGGTAAGCGGATTTTGAGTAAAGTTGGTGCGTTTCGTTTCATTTGGTTTCGCTTGACTTACCATTTTGTTGTTTATCTCATGGAAATGAATTTCACAAACTTTGTCTACCACATCTTCGCTTTGAAATGTAACGAAGCCAAAACCTGCAAAAAAAAAGACGAAAGAAAGAGAAAAATGAGGATGAGGGCAAGAGAAGTAGGAAAATAACAAACATGAAGTGAAAAACGTAGTGAACAAAGTCAGAGTCAGACATAGAGTATAAGAGTGGGCAAACAAGTTTAAGAGCTGCAAAAATTGAACGAAATATGCTTTTGTGCGAGCGGCTAAATAATTTACTCAAGTGTCGAATCCGAGACGTACCCAGACAGGCGACCCACTGTCCATTCCATTACCTCAACCCTTATGTACGCCCCCTTTCGCCAAGCTGACCTCAATATGCGGCCGGGCGCCTGACTGGGAACCCAGCAGGGACCTCAAGTGCCAGCCGGGCCGAGTAATTCAAACACTGCCCAGCCTGCCAGCCAGCCAGCCAGCCAGCCAACCAGCCTGTGAGTTTACATAGCAAACTTTACCCAGCGCTGAAAATAACCCAGCCGAGTGCATAATAAGTTTGTCATGAAGTTTTCACTCGCAAGCTCTTTTCACACAGCAAGAAAAAAAACTAAACCCCTTCTGGAAATTGCATAGAATTGCTGGATCAGCTCTTTTTGGTCTTTGCTGCTGCTGATGCTGATGCAGCCGTTGACCAATTTCTATAGTCAAATTTAGTTAATTTCTCAAAATATATGCAATCTTTTAAAATCGTGCTTGTACTTTATTATTATTTTGGATAGCAAAAATGCATGGCAAGCACTTTTAAAATTGTATTTTTAATTCATCTGCAGGTTATTGGTTAAAAATTTTGTGACAATTTATAGAAAGCCTTGAAAAGGGCAACATCAGCACAGATTTTGTTAAATTTATTTAAGCAACGCATCATCGAAAATAATTGTTTTCTATTCGCTTGTTTCATATTTAAATGTTGGAGAAGTACTTTAAGCTATAAAATTTTATTTTCGATAATTTTTAAGCTATCGTTTGACTTCTATCCTATAAAAACTATCTATCGCTTCTTTGTTACGCATGCTATCGACTATCTAAGCTATGTTTTTTTTTATGTATGCTTTGTAAGCAGAAAGAAACTCTTTTTTAATTGCCTCGAACTTCTAATGTTTGTTTATTTGCCAAAGGAAATGGCAAGGGCAACAAACCAACCCCTTAGAAATCTTTTGCTTGGTTTCTATTTTGTTGGCTGCGCTTTGGTCTTATCGAGGTTTTTTTCAATTAGCGCAATTGTCTGAGATTTGGCCTGGCCAAAAGGGCTGTGCAATTAGCAAGGCCAAGTGCGGATACCTGATGCCACGCCCACAAACGGAAACATCGTTTCGCTTTGTGTATGTGTGTGTGTGTGTGTGTGTTGGTTGGTGTCTGCTTGTGTTTGTCTTGGCATGCGGGCGTTGGGCGTAGCTGACAAATTAGTTGAAACAAGTTACAGTAAACACGCAGGCTTATTAGTGACATGTGCTGGGCAGCAGCAGAAGCAGCAGCTGCGGCTCCTTTCACCTGGCTGCTCCTTGCTCTTTGACAACAACATTGTGGGCGTTCAAGAGTCGCCCTTCCCCTTTACCATTTTCCATTTTCCCATTCCCTTTTTTCCCCACGGCATTGCATTCCTTAGCTGGCTCCACGTGCGCTGTGTTTGTGTTTGTTTTAATTATATAAAATTAGCGCACGTTGCAAGTTGCACGTAGTAGTTGCCACTTTTGTAGCTGCCATTGCCATTGGCCACTCATAAATCAGCCCAAGAGCGTCAGCCAGCGTGGCCAGCAAATGAAGCTAGCAATTTCTTTGTCGACTGCCCTCTCAACCACCCCCCGTCTTCGTTCTTGCACCACTCGCTGCACGTAACTCAATCAAAAATGTATCTGCTAGCTACAAATGCGCCAAAAGCAGCATGAAAAATGCCCGCCAGGAGTCGCTTGCTAGTTAATTTTGCGGCTGCTTTTGCTGCCATTTTTACCTGTCGAAAATTTCCCGCAGGACGAACAGCGGAACGATGAGCCCCAACTTGGGAGTGGGAGATAGGTTGAGAAAGGGAGAGAGAGAGATGCGCTTGGAGATGCTATTGCCAACTGCAAAAATTGCACACTCATGCATGTTATTGCCAAGTAACGGCCACAGATATGGGCTACATATAAAAGTTGCTACTCCTCCTCCTTTTCAATGCCCTAACAAGCAATAGAGACAGCAAAACGAAGCAAAGCTCAAGAGGGTGGGGCAATGTGGTGGATATGAGAGCAGCGGTAGCAATGCCAGCTGTTATGACTGCGCTGTGCCGGCTTGCCAAAAAAAAAGAAAAATTACAAAATTTTCAATTTTAATATTAGTGGCGGCTGGCGACGCCAACTGCCAAGCAAGTTTTGCCACCAAGCACCAAAGAGCCCCAAACTCAACCACCCTATTCAGCCAACCACCCTACTCAAAACCCAGGCTATCTGCATCTGCAACAACACCTTAGTTGGCTGGTGCCACCCAATATCGCCCGCAAACCGGCTTTTTAGGCGCACGTTGTGCATGTCCTTGGGTTGCCAAATGAAATTCATAGCATAGTTTAGGGCGCTGCTGTCGTATATCCCACACATAAGCTACAGTAGTAAACAGTTAGGCTTATCAAAATATACGAGCATTTAAAGCTCTTGCTTATGAAACAATATTGGAATAATAAATATGAAAGGATCAATTGAATGTTGATTGATATCTCGTTTAAACTTTGTAAACTTTATTCTTAGCAAAATCTTTTGAAGGGAATTCATTATTTGACCAATTTCCTTAGCTACGGTTTTTAAGCTTTGACTTGTTTTGCTTTAGAGGTTTGAGATCGTTAACTACTCCATAAACTGTAAATTTAAAATGTAGAGAAGTCTATCTATAAATTACGCTTCACATCTTATGGGTAATAAATTCTTTACACAGTTTGTTTCATTTATTCAATTACTACTGTAGCTTCAGCTGTTATTGCTGTTGTTGTTGTTCCAGATGTTAGTATGCCAGCCTATATTGTTTTATGGCATATTCATATAGTTTTCGTTTGCTGTATTTCCTTCATCAAGCCCCCCTTCGTTCAGCTATAGTTGTAGATAAAATGCTTCGCTTACTTTTTTTTTTGGGGCCAACTGCAGCCGTTAGTTGGAGAAACGTCGCTGCATGTTTCAGTGACCAGGCTTTCATTTCACAGTAAATATGTGTTTGTATGTGTTTGTGTCTGTATGTCTGTCTGTCTGTCTGTCGTTGCACACATGATTTATGAATGAGTAACAAACTTGCTGCCGTGTAGCCCGAGCAACGAACAGCGACGTCTTTTGCTCGCCTTTTTTTTCGCTTCTTTATTATAGTTGGTGTCCTCTTTGGGTGTATGTGCGCTGGCAATTGCCACATGTACGTACGCTGGGAAACCTTCTTCTCTTGGATCGATAAAATGCAATTACTGGCATATCGCAAGTGCCAGTAGGCAGGCAGCAGGCAGGCAGCAGGCAGGCAGGCAGGCAGTCAGTCAGTCAGTAAGAACGAAGGAAGGGAATGCAAGAAAAAGGTGGGCTTTTGGGGGCCCTGGAGCGTCTGTTAGTCCAACTCATGGCAAAAGGTCGTACTTGGTCCAAAGCTGTAGAAAAAATAGCCGCCCTGGTCGCCATCGTTGTGGCAATGAAGGCTACCCAGCTACAACTAATACCCTTTGATTAACGACACACATTTTCTATTGACTCGCAAACGAAAGCGTTGCTCGTCGCGTTAACGTTGGCCTCCTTGAAGCAAGTGGTTTGGCTTGAATGGCTGTGGGGTGGTGGGATTTGCTCTACAAGCAAAACGGTGTGAAGTTGGGCAGTTGGTTCATGGTTTCTTGGTAGTTGTCGTTGACGGTTGGCTAACAACTATTGCATATTTCATTACATGTATGTATTTTAGATCGACCCAGGCAATTGTAATTTGCAAAATTGACGTGTGCTGAGACTGAGGGAAGTCATGTCAATAGCAATAAACGTCTTACATGTCATATTCATAGGGAAAATCACAGAAATAGGGCTAAAAGCCTTAAATGCGCGCTTATTTATATGAAAATCGATGCAGCTTAAAGTAGATAATGGTAAGTTGAAAAGCGACCATTTTGTAATTTTCAAATGAAAATGAGAATCATATTTAAATATAAATTATACAGTCAGTGCTTCTTGAATAAATCTGCATGCTGGCAATTTGCAGTTTAATTTTCTTTCTTACTCATATGCATTATAGCTGAGCAGCTGTTTCCGCTTGCTGTTCTTCATCTTTCAACGGCAGCCCAGCACATAATTTTTAAATGGGGCGCAGCTTGTTTTTATTGCCAATTGCTCAGCAAAAGGCTACTCGGGATGCTTCTGGTTGAATTTCTGTTTTTGTTTCTGTTTTCATATGACTGCATCATGATGTAGCTTTCAGTACTCCAGCGTCCAATTAAACGAAATGTTCTGTGTGGCTCGCTGCTTATCTCAGTGCAAAGCGGCGGCGCTGCGAAGTATGCAACAATTTTTTATGGTGCCCCGGCATACAAGCAAAAATCATGTTTCCTTATTCCCGTGTGCGTAATTTGGTTGGACATTGGACGGCACCGTACCGCACCGCACCGCACCGTACCGCACCACCCCGACCTGACATGCATCGAAGTACATGAGGCCACCAAAGTTAACAAGGCCAGCATGTGTAGTCTGCATATGTTTGTGTGTATGTGTGTGTGTAACTATTGATGCATGCTTGTGTATGTGTGTGAGAATGGGTAGCTAATTACTTTTGGGTCACAGACATTGTTAGTTGCCTGCAGCTGTATACGTGTATGAGTGTGTGGGTGTGTTGCCTCTGGTGTGGCTCTAGCTGCAAAATGGGCACATCAATCTTAATGTGCCATGTCTCAGGTGGAACAACTGCTCCTCAAACTACTGCTGTTGCTGCCGCTGCCGCTGCCTCTGCTGCTGCTGCTGCTGTTGTTGCGCGTCTCCTGTCACATGTCAATGGGCGTTGGAACTCGAATCGCAATGCGAATTTTTGGCGCGTCATTTAAAACTTTAATAAGCAGAATTGACAACGACAACGACTCAACGGAGCAGCACCAGGTCGCAAAGTTCTCACAGTTCGCGCAGGTCGTCCCTTACGTATGCACATGGACACATGCCGGGATATAAAATGGCCCAAAACGGTCCAAATGGGCTCAGTCGTGCGGCTACAAGTTCGTGTAGCGGATGTGCACGCTGGAGATTTAAGCCTTTTGCCGGACAACACAGCAGCCAACAAAACTCAACTCAACTCAACCCAACCCAACCCATTCCATTCCATGGAGCCAAAACAGTCATCCATATCTGGCTGAATGTGTATATACGCCCGGTTATATCCGGTTGCATTGGCAGGTAATCTTTTCGGGGTCATTCTACCCTTACCCACCGCTCTCTCTCTATCTTTATCTGAGTCGTTGCTTCCTGTTGTTGGCCCCGGCCATTTTAATGCCCTGCCCGCTAACGTTTTAAAACTGTATTAGCCAGTATTTGAGTATGTGTGTGTGAGTGTGCATGTGTGTGTGTTCGTTCATATGCAATGGCAACGTTTCATATCTGTCATGCATTGACAGAAAGATAGAGAGAGAAAGAGAGATAGAGCATTGCACAAAACGCTCGCACTTCCGGCTCCATCTTCTGCATCGTTAAAGCCAGGAAACGGAGCTAGTTGTAGTAACAGCAACAACAAGTCGAACGATGTGCACGAGTTGTTAGCATTATTATTATTATTATTATAACGAGTATTACGTAGCAGCGTAAGCAGCAGCATCATTATTATTTTTATAACTATTATTGTTGCTATGATTATCGTTACGCGAATTATTATTATTATTGTAATTGTAAGCTTACCTCTGTGCCGATTGGTTTGCTTGTCAAACATCAGCATGGCGTCCTCGATCTGCAAATAAAAGAGAAATGCGCTTTGTTAGACGAAGTTGAAATTTGTATTTTTTTTTTATTTTTGCTTTTAAGTTTTCACTGAACGCGCAACTCAATTAATGGCCAAATAAAAGCACTGAGCAGACAAAACTGTTGCTAATTGCAAAACTGAGCGCACAGCGACCGCCAACAATGGCCAACACACACACACACACACACACAGACACACACACATACAGAGTAGGAGAACTAGAAGGAGAAAGAAAGCACACGCACATACCAATAACAGGGCCGGAGTAAAAGTTTTTTGGCCATTATGACGCAAAAGGGAACTTATAATGATAGTTGACTGACAAACCGGGCCAAAAACTATGCAACTAACTAACCGAAAACAGACTTTGGCTGGGAGTTAGGTAGAACGGTAATGAGGCCGCTAACAGCCTTTGCAATGATGAACTCACAAACTAACTAACTAACTGACTGATATTTTGAGTCAGTTTTGGTATTCTCTTTACTTTTCGTTTCTTATATGCTAATTGATAGGTTTTCTTCATGCAATTAGTTGAGCAGCTTAGCTTAATAGTTAGCTATTAATCGTTTTATAATTGTTTTTGTGCAGTGTAAGAAGTAAGAATACGACGACATTAACTGCGGAAAGTATTATTTTTTGACATCGTCTTTATCTTGCCTTGTTAAAGTCCAGTTTCTTTAACTTTAAAACTTTTCTTGGTATATCAAATCGCTGCAACTTTTGTATTTGCTATTGATTAAAATGTGATGGGGCATTCTTTTGTTGTTTTAGAATCTTGTCTTGTTAACGGTTTTACTCTCGATTACAGTTTCCTTGTTTCATCTTGTTGCTGTGCGCTATTCAATATTTTAATATGACAAGTTTTCACTTTGGCTCTGACGCTAATTGCACTTTGGCTGTCAAAGTTGTAAGCGTGAGACAGAGACATCAAGTGATAGCAAGCGAGATAGAGAGTGCATTAATGAGCTGCCTGCAGCCTGAGTTGGCTGCCCTGTGATCCTTTGTATTGCTGCTGCTACTTATGGCCATTGATTAAGTTTAATCAATGGGCTTAAGGCAACTTCAGTGCGTTGTAATTAAAGTGCAGTAGCAGCAGCAGCAGCAACTACAACTACAACAATAACAACTGTGATGACGGCGATAACAACAGCCTTATAAAAATTAATTAAGCCTCGCGCCACATTTCAGTTCAGTTGAACCTCGAACTCGAATCCACTCGACTCACAAGAGTCGGTTCTGGTTTGGTATGGTTTGGTTTCTGTGTTGTTTCACAGCTCTTTAAGTGCAACTGGCGTCGTAAGAGCGTACAACATTGTTTTTCAATTAACAATCAACAACAATGCCACAAACAATGCGCGTACAAAACCATCAGCTGAAGGTTGCACGCGCCAAATGAGACAAAAATTACCTGCCGCAAAAGGAGGAAGGGAGAGCAATTGCAATTGTTGTTGTTAATTAAGCGGGCAACAGTTGCATCAGCGGGTTAACACCCTCTACCCCACCCACCTCTCAATAGGGGCTATCAATGCAGCTCTGTTACGCCCACTTTGGCGCCCTACATTTCAGTCATAATTACGCAAGGCTTTGCTCTCCTCCTATTGCTGCTGCTGCTGCTGCTCATTATGTTTTTGGACGAGCTTTCGCACAAAACCGCAAACTTTAATTCTATTAGCAAACGTTAAATACTACCCCGCCCGCGACCAAACCATCCAAAAGTGGGCGTGGCACTAACAAGCAGGCGCTGCGTAATTTTATTTAAATCTGAATTCATTAATTCGTCATAATCCCCCCCAATCATTGCGCCGCCTGCGTCGAGAACTTCAAAAAGCCATCAACGACAGACGTTGTTGCTACGCCACCAGACTCTCCTACACTGTAGATCCTCGAGAGTGTCGCCTGCCACAGAATTTTCCCGGCTTTGCCCAGCTAGAGCCAGCCCATTCATTTGGCTCATTTTGTGTGTGTGTACAAAAATGCTGCGCCCGCTGGAAAAGCCGTTGCTTCATTATCGTAATCGTTATATAAAACAGCGGGTAGACGACCACAACGGCAACGGCGACAAAGACACTTGTGTATGTGTGTGTGTGTGTGTGTGTGTGTTTTATGCGTTCTGTGGCACTTAATGTGGCTGTGTCCTAGACGAAGTTGCTGCTGCTGCTGTTTCTGACATTAATGAATGTTGCGGAACGCAATGGCAAAAAAACTTTAGCTGCGGGTGAATTTTATTTTTAGTTAAAAATTGCCAAAAATATTTGAAAAGCAGAGCCATTGCCAGCAGCTGAACGGAAAATGCCTCACATGTGTCTTAGTAGTGCCGAATTTTAAGTGATTCAAAAATCACTTTCTAAACAAATTTCCAACAAACTTTTCCCAAAAAACATTTTTTCTGTGGCTAGTTGAACATTGCGTACATAAAAGTTAGTCAGTTCTATTTTAAGTTTTTACCTTAAAGCTATAAATACTTTTTAAATTAAATATTTAATAAAGAAATTTTAAATGCCCGTAACAAATTGCTTTTAATTAAAGCTGTTCATTAACTAAAGAGCTCCATACCTTTTCTAGCTTCGAAATCCACCAAAATAGATTGTGTATATTTATTTATATTTTTTTTTGCCATTTCGACTCGTTAGCCGAGCATCTGTATGCTTTTTTTTTGTTTCTGTTAAAAACTTTTAACTGGATAATTTGCAGTAATTCATCTTTCTGTCGGTTTTGCTAGACGCTTTTTTTTATATTATTATTCGTTGGACATTTTATGCGGTCGCTTGATTGCGACAATTTATGCAATTTCAGACTTTGGTTTTTGAGAGAGAGAGAGAGAGAGAGAGAGTGCGAGAAATTTGGTTTCGCAACATTTTAAAGTTGCAGTCGCATTTAATGAAAGCTTAATGCAGAGGGAAGGAGGCGCTTCTCTATAAGTACTGACACTCGACTCCATTCCACACACTACACTTACTTATCTTTCTTATTTTTTTATTTTTATTTTTTTTTTTTGGTGTGCTGGATATACTATAAATGAAAAGAAGAAGCGAAATGAACTTTTTGGTAGCTGGACGTGCGAGTTGTCTAAGTGCCGGATTGGGGGATGGCACATCTTTCAAAAACTTTTTCGAGGCGACAGCAAAAAAACAGGCAGCATTCGTTGCTGCTGCTTCTTTTTTTCTATTCTATATATGCCAAACATCACAGACTTTGTGTTCGAGTGTGTGTGTGTGTGTGTGTGTAAGCACATGACTGCGTGCGGTTGAAATATAGATAAACTTTTTTAAGCTCGTATTTATTACATATTTGGCTGTAAGTAGAATTTAAGTTGCTTTTTGCTCTGACGACGACGACGACGACAACGATGATGTTGTTGGACCCCACACGGCGTATGAGTAATGCGCATATAAAGCGCATGAAGAGTCGCAGCAAGTGATTCTGTTCTTTCCCGCAATCTGCCCTCCGACGATGCACTCGAGCGAAATGTTTGCGACAAATTTGCAATCAAAAACGTATCAATTGAAATTGTAGCATTAATGAGCGGACCGAACACACACACACATACAGCACGATTTGTAAAAATGTGTGCGAGTATATTTCAATTAAAAAAGGATTCAGTTTTGTAATCCGCAACTTGATTTGTTATTGTTGTTGTTGTTGTTGTTGTTGTTATGCCATCCATGAATCCGAATGGACCCTAACATTAGTAGCAACAGCATGGAATGGAAACGCAAGTATGAATATTAAATTGTGTATGGAGATTTGAGCAATTAAGTGAAACAGAGATAGCAAAACCTACAAGAGAGAAGAAGAATGACAGAGAAAGAGAGAGAGAGAGAGAGGGGTAGTGAAGGGTTGAACTATGCTTGCACTGAATGGCAAATGGCAATGATGGAAAAGCTTTTGCATAGTTTATGCCCTTGGCTTAGTAGATCAACTATTAATGGAAGAAAGAGTGAAATTTTATGGCACCGCAAGCAGCCGAAAGAGATAGAGGGGGATGCGAGTGAGAGGGTGGGTTACAATCGGTACACAAAGCTGCCCTTAGTTTAGCAAAGGTCACAGATGCACACAAAGAGCAAACAATATTTACATATGAATGTTGTGCTGTGTAAACAGATATACAAATGTAGATGTGTGTGTGTCTGTGTGTGTGTCACGGAAATGAAGCAGAGTTTTAAATGCGGTTGACTGATTTGGGTTCTCAATTGAATATATCAAGATGCTATAGCAATAACAACAACAAAAGTTTGCCAGTCCTTATACATTTTATGTAAAATGCTCTGAACATCTCAATAAAGAAACTAATAACTAAGCTTTGCTCTTTGTGTATTGAGTACAATAGTACTATGCCATAAGAAGTCATGGGTCAACGTTTATGATAGTATTATTAATTATATTCGCCTTGTGGGTCATCAAGCTTGTGGGTGTCAAAAAGTTGAAAGAGCTTAAATGTGGAGAATCATTGGCCCATCTCAGTTAGTAGACTTTAATCACTTCACTTGTGTGTTTTAAGTAATTACAAAGAAAATCTTTTAGATTATTTTATTCTATCAAAGATTAAAGTATTAAGTCCGTCAAAACATTCTATATGTTTTCAAGTGGCATTATTTCTTAGCTTTACGAAATATCTAAAATTAACTGGTTGACTTATTATTTTCCATCTGCTTTGCTTTGGTATTGGGGACGCATCAACCGCATATACTACATATAATTATTTTATAACAATGAAGAGAGCAAAGTGCTTAAGCCTGGCAACTTGTCATCACTTTTAATGAGATGGCTACAGAAAAGAAAGGAAACGAAAGTTTGGCACCTTTTTTTTTAGCAGCTTAAGCTTTTGCATTTCGGGTACCCGCAAAGTCCACAGATTCGCGTTAGCTACTAAAAATTAATTAATATCGATTTCGGATTTGAAAAGGTTCACTCAACGCACTGGGATCGTCTCGGCTTTTGTGAATACACACACACACACTTAAGCAGGGGCAGATTTTGTGGCAGGCCAACAACTTGAGAGGGTTATGTACAACAACAACAGTAGCAGCACAAAGTATAAAGGAGAGCGCACAAAAAGCGGCCGAGAACAAGAAAGTAGAAGGTCTATGAAGAAGAAAGCGATGAGGGGCGTGTGGCACACAAAGATGTTACAGCTTAGGCAAGAACTTGCATGCCTCGGCAGTGAAAAACTTTTAATCTTTGCGAGCATAAGTAAGATATATGTACTTTGCGGACTACGATTTCATATGAGATCTCACAAAGCATGAAGTTTATACACACTTGCACACACATACTTATATAAATACTATAGAATGTGTGTGTGTCTGATGTTATGATTCAAACGAAAAAGCAGCTGCTCAATATTATTGCAAGGACTTGGACTTTGCCGTCTTTGCCGAGTAGAATTGAGATTTCTAATGGGATTGGATTTTTCTCTTTTGGGGCTGGCCCTAAAACTTGGGCCGGGTCTTTTATAGTACATACGTATACTTATCCAAACATATATATGTATATGTATATGTATAAGTATATGTATATGTATATAAAACAACTTGCTGAACAATTTTCGTTAATTAAAATATTTTCAATGTGTAGTTATATATGCTTGTTACGGCGCCTGCCACAGCTGGTCTCTGCTCGACAGTGGCCCCCAGGTTCCTGGCTAAGCCAAGCCAAACCAAACCAAACCAAGCCCAACCAGTCAGCTTGCCTGCCAGCCTGCCAGCCTGCTAAGGATGCTCGAATTACAAAGCAAATTATAATTTCATGAAAGTTAAACGAGCAACTCTCTGCTCAGCTCAGCTCAGCTCAGTTCAGTTCAGCTCTCGCTGCTGCCAAGGGTCACAAGTGGGCAAGTGCAGTTAGAGTGGGCGGGGTATGAAGTTTTTTTTGGGAGAGGGTATAGGGAGTGTAGGTGGTGGCAAGGGATGGTGGGGCTGAATGCGCACTTGAGTGCAAAGGTGGCACCGGGTCGCACCGCTGTGCCCGAGATTGTGAATTAAACATGCTGAGATAGCAAGCGATAGATAGAGAAAGAGTGGCAGAGGGAGAGTGAGAGAGATTAAAAGCGAATGGCGGTAGGTTGACCGGAAGAATTGGACGCTGCGCAAAAAAAAAAAAAACAAAACAGAAAGGAAAACGACCAAAACTCGGAACGAGCGAATAATAATTGTAATAACAACAAAAACTAGTTTGAATATTTTGTGTTAGTATTTAGCTAGAAAATACCCTGTATAAAGTCAACGAAAGCTAATAATCCGGCCCTATAAAATCGCCAAAAGATGTAAAGCAAAGTTTTGAATACCGTTGGAGCTACATGTTTGGAATGCTTTAACCTATAGTCCTTTGATTATAATCAATAATATTTCTGTATGCTTTTGGTACTGGGATGCTTAAAACTTTTCTTTAACTTAATCTTACCCATTTAACACATTCTGAATATTTACAGGGTATAGAAAATTCACAAAAAACAAGTATAACAAAGCCATTTTTTTGCGCAAGTGCGAATTTATGTCTTCAATTATTCAACGCCTCATTTGTATGCCCCAACGACACCCCCGCATTGCTCAGGCAATAGTGTATGGAAATGTGCATGTGCATGTGTGTGTGTGTGTGTTTGGGCCATGCTAAAATGCCAGCATGCATTTCCGTTTCCGGCCAGTGCAATGTGCCAACGACAACGACGACGACGACGACTCCGCCACCATTGCATATGGCTGCACATGTGCGTCGAGTCGTCCACTTTTGTCCTTGTCGCTTTGCCTTCCTCTCTCACACTTGGCTTTTGTGTTGCACAGCCCATGGCTCAGCCCCTCTGCCAGCCAGTCCGCCCGGGCAATTGAAATTTCAACTGGCGCAAAAGTAATTCAATTCAACGGCAGCCCCGGAGACGTAGACCAGCCGCCAGCCAGAGAGGCATCCTGGCCGACTCAGTCGAGAGCGGTGCCTTTCTTGCATATCCTTGCATAGCTGTGGGGAGAAGATTCCTTTTGCCTGATGGCAGCAACGCATTTAAGAAGTTATTGTCATAAATGTTTGAGCTTGTTTGTTTTGTTGTTGCCCAACCCAACCCAAACCATACAATACCAAATCAAATTCTGTTGCTGTTGTTGCGGCGAAAAAGACACAAACCTTTTATTATGCCATGTTGAATGCCACGCAAAAGCCGACGCCACTCTCTGCCAATGCTATTGCCAATGCTGCCTGCCAATTTGCAATTCTAATGTAATTTTTTCGCGAATCATAAGTTAGGAAAATGCCTCACACTCCCAAACTTGTGAGTCGCCTCTGTGTCTCCCTCTATCTTATTCTCGTTCGCTGTGTGCGTGGAAGCTTAAGGAAAGCACGCCCTTTAAAATGCCTCAGCGCATGTCCTTCTTTGACCAATTGTAAAATGTCTCCAAATTTTTTTCCTGGTATTATTTGGGTCTGACTCGTTAGTCCCCCAAATCGATGACAAACACACACACACACACACAGACAAAAAATATGCTAATTTCTTGCATGTTCATTGCGCCCGATGCGTAAGAAAATTAATACAGAATCTAAAAACAAGCGAAGTTTTTAATACTCTAAAGGAAAATAACTTGAGCACTTAAACAAATGAGCATAAGTAATTGAATTTAAAAGCTCCTGAAAACCATTTTTACTACAAATTAATTTGAAAGCAATCAGTTTTAAAAATAACTTTTGACATTTCCCAGTGCGGAAGTTGTGTTTTAGTCTTTTCTTTGCCTAAGCTAACCTACCCCATCTATTTAGAAGAGCATTTTCAAAAAGGGCTTGCAAGAATTACCAGAGCAAAAGCCGCCTAAAAGAATAACAACAACATTCGGCGCAAATATTTAAAGCCAAACAATGCGCCGCGTTTACATTTGCATTATTTAACATTTAAGCGTCACGCGTTGCGTAAACAAATTGTATAAGCAACAACACAGACCCAAGAAAAAATATATAAGTAAACAAAAAGACGCACAAAAAAAAAAATTGAACACAAGCGCGTAATTCATTAAACAATTTTTTCATTTCTGTTGGGCGGAACTCAACTGAGATGTGAAGAAATTGAAATTGTAATGAAAAACACAAAAAAAAATAAATAAATAAAAAAAAAACCAGCTGCCTCTCCAATTTCAATAAGTATTAGCTTAGATCCTAGAATTTATTCAAGAATCAATTACAGCTTAGCTTTGTTTCGGGGTTTACGAAGTGGAAGGAAAGAATTTTCCTAGAAGTGCGAATGCTTAGCGTGGATTTAACGGGAATTCTTTTCGGTGGTTAGCTAAAAGATTTTAATTATGGTTTACTAACTTCTAAGAATCGAGTCAGTTTTATTGACTTTTTCCATGTGGTAAAAACTGTAATATTTATAAGAATTTTGGTTTAGAAATTATGCAAAATAACATAAGAACACTTTATAGCCCATCTGTGTGTGCATGTTGAAAGCGTTGGTATGTTATGAATAATAGAATCGAAATTTATTACCAGACAGCCGCACTATACAAAGAATCCTTAGTAATGAAAAACCATCACCTTGGCTGGGAGCAATCAAAATGTTGAATTTGTCTGAGATTCTTTTCAAGTGCTGTTTGGAGCAACTGCAAAGCTCTGAAGGCTGCTGGACACTTTTCCCCCACTATTTTCCTTTCTTTTAGTACACATGCACACACACTTACACACAGTTGCACTTATTGGTTTACTTGTTTACATGACAAGCTGCTCGTTTTCACACTCTTTCTTATTTGCTTTAGCATTTTCGCATGCATATGCAAGCAAGTCCAAGAGCACACACACACACACACACACACACACACACACACTAACAGGCACACAGGAAGAGATGCGAGAGGAGTTGTAGTTGCGCTAAAAGGACGCCTGTCCAGCCAAGCTCTCGTTCTATCGTTGTAGTTGTTCTTGTTAAGTCCTGCGGTGGCATTTTGTTCATATGTGTGTGGGTGTGTAGGTGTGTGTGTGTGTGTGCACTTTAAGTGCGCTTGTATTCGTTGCACTTGTTTGCAGTGTTTTTACATCGAATGTTGATTGTACAAAACCACTGAACAAGAAAAATTAATTATACAAAAACGTCACCGCCAAACAGCTACCGAAACTGTTGACCCAACCACCCAAAAAGCTTTGCTGTTTTTGTTGTTGTTGCTATTGTTATGGCACCTACGCTGACGTGGGTAGAACATTTTTGGCATACGTTGCAGATAAACGAGTTTATGCCTAACCAAACCGACAACGACACAAAAGCAGACAAGCAGATAGACAGATAAAGCCGACTGATGAGCATGTGAAAATACAAGATACATTGTTCTGCATATATTTCATTATGTTTATTTATTATTAAACGAATTTGGCATTAGCAGACACCGTACATTGTACGCAAAATCCAAATAGAACATTTGTATAGTTTTATATATTTATGTGTACATATATTTCGGTATATATGTATGTATAAAGTGGGCATGGGAAATGTCGAGTCAACCGCAATGTTTAAAACGAAACTAATAAATCAAACGACAAGCAGACAAATAACCAGCCAACGATAAAGATAGCCACACACATACATATATATATATACATACAAAAAGTAAGAGAGAGCTAGACTGAAATAATGCAGGCGGCAGCAGATGCTGACTGCATTTCTATTCAATTTCTCTACGAAATAAATCAATTTATGCAAGCGCTTAAAATACGCATCAAAATGTTTAAAGACAGCTAAAAAGTAGAAGAAGAAGATGTAGAAGAAAACATTTCTGCATCAAATGTATATGTGTATATAAATGTTATGTGGCAAATACCGTTTTAGCAACCAAATTGGTTCGAACGAGACCCAAACGGGGCTTTTAAGCAAATGCAAAAACTTGTAGCATACTTTTAAGCTTGTGTGCTTAAAACGCAGCTACGCAGCAATGAGAATAAAAACAAGCGGGTAGGGCGGCTAGTAAGGGTGGTGTTGGGCCAAACGCTGCAGGCTGCTACGTGTTCAAGTGTGAAGCTGGCACTGCCACGCCTCCAACAAACAGTAGCAGCGGCAGCAGCAGCATCTGAAGTGGGCGTGGTAGTCGCCTTCTTTTCTTGTGGGCGGCACAAATCGACGTTGCTAACGCTTAAGTATTTTTATTTTTGTTTTTTTTTTTATGCGCACACATACACTCTGTTTATTTTTTTTCGCTTTGCTGTTGCGTTTTGTTTTTGCTTGTTCGCCGCACGGAAACTGCGTTTTTTTTTATATGTACATATATATATTTTGCTTGCTTTATTTTTTGCATTTTTCTATAGCATTGCATTTAGATGTTGATGTTGTGCTCAGCTTTTGTTGCGGTGCTTAGAATTGCTAGCTGAGCGCGAATGTAGTAACAACCACACTCTTTTCCTCCTCATTGCTATCCACAGAATCAAGTTTTTATTTCAAGCAGCTAACGGAAGTGTTGCTCCGCTTGCTGTTGTTCTTGCTGCTATTATTGTTGCTGTTGTTGCTGCTGTTGTGTGTATGCGAAATTGCAGCTAAGAAGTAAGTAGCGCGTAGGCGGCATCTGACAGGCACGGAGGAAGGGTTGAGAATGGCGCAGTTGCCTGAAGGTTTAGCAGGAACTTGAAGTTTTGTGCTCTGCCCAGTTTTAGCCAACATTGTGGCACATGGCACCCAGAAGCCGATGACAACGACAATAACTGTAATGAAACTGAGATAAGCTGCTCGTAGTACTACTTGAGCGCACGGGCATTGTGAAGGAGGAAGGCAAGCAACTTTGCCGCAGGGTCAAATCGCATGCTCATTTGTTGCGCGATTGTTTGGCTTGCCGCGCTGAATTGTTTGAAATGAAGTTTTGTACGACTCCAACGATGATTATCACAGAAGGGCCAACTTGAAATTGAGAGTCGATGCCCAAAAGTCCCATTAGAAGTTCAAAGCTGAATTTTTGGAGCAACTTTGATTTGACAATAATTATGAAAAGTTGTTAGAAAAGTGTTTAATAAAGCTCAAGAAATTGAGAAGAGTTTGATTTATGTGTTATTGCTTCTCTGTCAAGTCAAAAATAAAGTTCATTTCTATGTTGAACCTTATATAAATCATGATTTGATCGACAAGAACTTCATTATCCAGTATATTTAAAAAAGAGGAAACAACTCAATTGCAAAAAGCTTTCAGCTAACATTTCATACGAGTTGTTAAAAATTCGCTAAAGATGGATCGCATTATCCATTTTTGACAGTTACCATTTTCCCTCTTCATTTTCACATTTCGAGCTCGTTTTCAATCAGCTTTCACTGCAAGCAAACTCTTGAAATAATTAGTACGTTACTTAGCAGTGATTAGCTGACCTTTTCCGTCACATTTTCCCTTTTCACAGAACTTTTGCTGACAAACTTGTAAAAAGAAAACAAAAAGAAAATAAAAACCCAACCACTCTTCGTATATATATATATATATATATATAAGTCTAACGACTGCATAATTAAAAAAATTTGCTAGCAAATGTAGCAACCCCCGAAAAATATCCAGCGACAGCCAGAGCCACAATGCCATTCATTCTGGCACACGAAATGGACGAACAAAGTGACAGCTTCAGACTCTGCCCTTGCCTTTGACACATCCTTTGCTCCTACGCTTCTCTGATGCCATAGTCGTTCTTTCTGTCAGCTTCAACTATGTTCCACTTACACACTAACTCAGACACATGTATATGAGAGGAGAAAGAAAGCAGACAAACGGTTTGGAAATCGTGGCGTTGATATTGTCAGCGTGCAAAAGGCCCAAAAATATATATATATATATATTTTGCGTGCTTCTGTCAAGCCGCATTGCGTGCGACGGCGACGGCAAAGGCGAAGGCGGAGTCGAAACGGAAGTGGATGTGAAAGGACCCGCCCATTCCTCATGTTTGAGACGAGTGATTTATTTGACTGACACTTTTTTCTGCGTTGATTGCATCGTAATCCCAACATAATGAGTACTGTTATATTTCATGGCCATTTTCCCATTGCAGATGCCCAAATGAAGTAGACAATTTTTCAAAAACAAAGACAATATCTAATGGGGCGACTCTGTGGTGTGGTTTCTATGGGTCTTCTTATGCTATTGCCGCCGCTCCAGAAATGCTTGCCCCATTGTGCATGTGACACACGTAGGCCACTTGAGCGGACTCAAACCATATATATATATATATATAAATATATATAAGGACACGGTCACGGCGTACACGAAATGCGATGAAGACGAACTTGTACTTGGCACAATTTTACGCTCAAATTTCCATCATTTGTTCGCGTCGTCAAGTTTGCGCAATTTTGCAGTTACAATTTATGTTGCTGTTATTGTTGTACAAAGCAAACTATTTGTAATGCTTCACTTTCAACTATTGCAAATGGTCATACAAATTGTTTTGTACACTGAACGAAATGAAATAATTCAATGTTATTCACAATTGAGGAAACTGGTTATAGAAAAAAACTTGCACAAACTTTACTGCAGCTGATTTCATTTGAATTGTCAAAGAAAATATTAAATAACAAGTCACAGAAATGTTTTATGAGCAGTAAAAAGTTAAAGAAAGTATTTCAAAGATATATGTTTTTATTTTGTTTTATTTTAGCTTCACTTTCCCTTAGCAGCTTTGAAAATACATCACGCTAATAACTCAGTATTATAGAGCTCAGTGTCACATATTCTTTAAAGTAATAATTTTATTGTGGTTAAATAGCAAAAAAAATATCGTGCATGGAAAATGCATTTTGGCAAACCGCAGTTTCGTATTTGTTTTGGGGTTATGTGGCATTTTGGTTTTTTTTTTTTTTTTTTGGAAAACATTGTCAGACAAAATTTACGACCTGAGATTACTTTAGGCAGGCGAGTGTACAATATGCACTGCATACAGTTTGGGTTACTGTGTAGAGAGGTACAGTATATACTATGATGAAATTGGCTCAGACGGGGGCTAATTTCTAGATCTACTCCTGGTACTTGGCAAGCTTGTCCTTTGTCCTGTCGCAGCTGTGTGCGATGGCAATAAAAACTTTTATTATTGTCACACGTAGTAGTAGATGGAGCAGCAACAGCTACAGCAGCAGCAGCAGCATCAGCAGCCTTGGCTACGATGGTATAGTCCAGCTTCGACTATGGCTTCCAACTCCTGCATAACCTGCGTACACACTTCCGTTTTCCGCTTTTGCGTTTGTCCTTTTGTGTTGTGCTGTGCTGCGTTGTGTGCGAGGAGAGGGTATGGGGCACAACAAAATTGAATAAAATGGCCTCAGTTAATGGTTGTCGGGGCTGATTCAGTTAGCGCATAAAATGAGTAGAGCCCCATCCCCAAACACAAAAGTCTCTTGCTCCTAGCTTCTTTTCTCTCTCCTTTTCCTGTACGCTTCCTCTGATTGTGTGTATACGTATTTTTGGTCACAAATGTGGCACGGCCTAAATCTCGGTTTTACGAGCGCATTCTTTTGTGCTGTTGTGCATTGTTGTTGTTGTTGTTGTTGTTGCCCTTCACCATTGTTTTGTTTATTATGTATTTGTTTCATTTTTACATACTTGCTTTTCTTTCTCTCTATCACTCTCACTCTGTGTATTCGGCAGGCAGTCTTTAGTTGGCCTATTATATGAGATTCTCGTTGGCGGTGGCAGTGGGGAAAAGTAGGAGTTCGATGGGGTTTTATGTGATGTATGCGCCGGGTATTAAAATGAAGCTATGCCATCCATGCATATTTTTGCCTGAGATTACATGTATGTACATATAATAGTAGCACAGTATTGTAGAATTGTCATGCGTATAACAGTTGGTAAAATGTAACAAATTGCAGTTGCGCCACATGAATAAATTCATTGCAAATTCACCAACAAATGATGGAAGAAACGAAGTGGGGGGCTAAGAGATTGGTAAAACGCACGAAAATTGCAAACAGAGTAGGAGAATATTTTAGTCAGCAGCGGCAGCCTCCAAAAAGCCGCATTTAAATGAACGACGGCAAGTGCAGACAGTTGGACATGCAAATGTCAGTGACGAGAACAGGACGAGAGGGGTTGAGCGGCAGGAGTATGCATGTATGTTTGTGTGTGTGTGGAATGACGAAATGGCCGCTTGTTCGTTCCTGGCAATCGCTGGCAGTCGCTGGTTTCGCTGCTTCAATGGTTGGTTGAGTGTTTAAAACGGCTATTGTGCAGCTTGTGGTTGCTTTGCAAATTGAATAAAAGTTCATTCGAGTGTAAGAGAACCGATAGCAGTACACTAACACACACCAACACACACATGGCTAGCACACATAAAAAATTATAAAGAAAAGGGGGCGAGGAGGAAAGCCAAAAAAAAAAATAAAATAAACGCTGCGAACCAACGAACATTGAATGAATGTGAATGTAATCGTTTTGCAAATGAAAATTGATTTTTGAATTGTGGGCACAGTCCGAGTTTTTATTCTCTATCAGTCGACTCAACGCAACTAAAAGGCAACAACAGCAACAAAAGTGACCGTTAACCGTTGCCGATGAGCAATTTGGGTTTTTTTCACATTTAAATCTGTAAAATTTAAATATTATACATTTACATTTACATTTCCCAATGAAACACGAAACGCGCAAAAAAAACCCCCGTGCTATAAATAATGCACAACTTTAATATTTGAATAAGTTGCCTGCCTAATAATAGTGCCAAGCTCTAATTGTATGTGTGTGAGTGGGTGCGAAACGCAAAAAACTATGCTATACATTTTTTATGCGCGCCTCGAACAATAAAAGTAAAAAGGGAACAAGAGCAAAATATATACTCTATAAAGAAAAAAAATACATTCGACAAAAATGCGCTTGCCAGTTGACGGCTCGAGTTCTCGGTCCCGGTCTCGGTCTCGGTCTCGAGTTGGATCTGGAGCTGGAGCTTTTGCTCGTCACCCAATGCTTTTTTGTTTACTTATGCCGCAGCGTTTTGCTCGATGCAAAGAAAGGAAAAAACGGTTGGCTAACCGAGACGCTGGGACAGACAATCAGACAAGCAGGCAAGCAACAAAGTGGATTTGAATTATTCAAAAAATGCGATTGTTATTTGCAAAATGTGCAGTGAATTGAGACGCGAACAGACTAGCGAAAGAGAGAGAGAGGGAGTTAGAGAAAAGGCATAAAAGAAGACGTCGAGAATGCTAGCTGCGATTTACGGTTGAGTATAATGTTGTATTTATGAGTTGAACAGTTGGCCGATGGAGTAGCAAAACTCCGCTCAAACGTTAACAGCTCCTCAATTGAATGCAATGATAGCCTAAATTGCTAACACTCAATGCAGTGTTAAATGTTGGTTTTTATGCAGCTTGAAAGTGATGGCAAACCATCTTAGAGCGACGCATAAATAGTTTGTGTAAGACGACCAACTACGTTAACTAAAGTCCAAGTTGTTAAATTTTGTGAAGCAGAAAGTCTAGTCAAACTCATTTGATGAGAAGTCATAAAGACAAAGATTAAATGCTACAGTTTACAGGTGATCTTCAAAACTGATAAACATCTATAAACTAGCAATGAAAAAGCGCAGCAAAAACTCGACAATAAGTGTGCCATAAAACCAGACTTTTGGTATAACAGCTACAAAAAAAGGTTGAGAGCGTTTAAAAAATGGACAGCATGAAAGTTGTTAAAGTTCAGTTGAAAAGAAAAGTTAGAAAAGCATTTGACAACATAGTTGAAAACTTTCGTTTATTTTAATTATGTACATTTTTATACTCAAGTCTATTTTTCATGGTGTCCTTGCTGCCGTATAAGAGTCACTCAATAAAACACAATATAAGTGCATTAACTGGCCTTGCCATAATTGACAGTCGCATCATCACTCTTCTCTTTTTGTTCAGTTTTATTCGTTTGACAATTTCTATCCATATAACAGCTATTTATCATCACAGCAAGCCACAATACCAAAGTAATTCAAGAACCTTCCCCACCAACAACAGCTCATTGCTGACATTGCACTTCTGTTGTGTCCAGGCGCAAGTCATTTAAAATGAAAGCGCAGTCAGCGTTAGCTATGCTACACACCACCCAACCGAACCCAACCAAGTCTCCACCCACAATAACCACCGGGGCCACGTAGCATTCAGTTGGACTCATTGCCGGCAAGAAAAGAGCCAAAAAGGTTTTAATCAGTTATTCATGAGGCCGAGAGCACGACGTCAAACAAAAGCCGCTGTGCCGGTTGACATTGAAAGCCGCCCGACAGTCGACAGCAGCGATGCAGCAATAATAATAAAGAGAGATGGGGAATAATATGCGAGAAAAAAGATTTATGAGCTGGAAAAAAGGCTGCATAAGTTGCACGCGAACGAACCAAAGAACAAACACACACACACACACACATACACACACAATTCTGCTTCGTAATAACAATTGGCTGCAACTTAAAAGGCGCAAAAAAGGGTTTGTTTATTTTTCGACAGTACACAGACAGACAGACTGACAAATAGACAAAAAGAAAGCGAGTGTAGAGATTGGAGAATGATGATGAACAGTGACTGACGTGTAGACAACGAGATGATAGGTGGGTTGATGTGTGTGGGGAGGGGGTTGGTTGTTGCGTCTTATGTTGACGGAACCACTCCAAACTAATGAGTATGCATATTGTATGCACATGTGTGCGTGTGTGTGAGTGTGAGTGTGTGTTTGAAAGTAGGAAACAGGAAGAAGGCGCGCGTCTGTTTGCCTTTGTTGCAACAACTCAAAATGCACTTGGACGCCTACACGCAGGTAACGCGACTAACAAACAGTCAAGGGACACATAGAAACATATAGGGTAAGGGGGTTGAGGTGGTGCATCGTCGTCTGATTTTGTTTTTGTGTTACGCTGACAACAGTGCCTTCAAATTAGTTGTAGCACAAAACATAAATGCAAATGAATGAACATACTTCACACAAAGAGAGAAAAAGGGGTTTGCGCCCCTCACTTTTGCTCATTAATGCAAGGCTGATTGGACTTTTTGTTTGTACTGTTGATGCAAAATGCTGTGCATACATAATTTCTATAGGCAGGCGCATTGCACTTAAGTAGCTTGGTTTTAAACAATTACATTGGACGCCTTTGCACATTACCTTCTCACTCCCCTGTCTATCCACCTCTTAGAGTTTTGTGTGTGTGTGTGTGAATGCCGCTGCTGATTGAAAATTCTTGTGCAAAAATGTTGACGTCGACATTGCTGTCTGACATGCTGCTGCTCATTACATTAATTGCTTTGGCTTGTCTTTTTGCGACAGGCAGAGCATATTCGTTGCTTCACAAACGGTGCGTATGCGTATTATGCATGCGTATCTGTGCGTGCGTGTATGTCTATCTGTCTGTTTTTGTATCTGTCTGTAACTGTATGTGTATAACAGCCGTTACAGCATTCGCATTTCAATTTCAATTTTGCAATTTTGGCAGCTGCCAGGTGGCACTGTCGCTCCAAATGTCTGTTTTTGGCCCACATTATGGCTAACACACACACACACACACACACTCACATAAAGCAGTCCAGACCCAAAATGCACAAACTGAACCAAAGCGAACTTTGGGGGCAATTCGCAAGCCTTTTTATCGCTTGGGCCCCTTCATCAATTCACATAGCTAACAGATTTTGCACAGCTGTTTCTCTTTATCACTATCTCTTTCTCTTTCTCTTTCTTACATATCTATCTCTGTCCAGCTGTCCAACTCACTGACTGTCTGTCTGACTATCTGTCTGTTTTGTGTGTGTGTGTGCAGCACGTGAAATGTATGTCGCCTGTCAAATTACTTGAATCTGTGCGCTACTCTGTCTCTATCTCTATCGCCCTATCTCTATCTTTCTCTAACTGTCTCTTTCTGTCTGTTTCTTAGTGCTCAATGCAGTTGGACCCACATTTGTGCGCTTGGTTTGTCGTGCCAGTCAAGCATAATATGATTATGTAGATGCTGCTGCTTCCTCCACACAAATACACACACACACACATACATATATCCGGGTTTGGCAGGGCCATGGCGCATTATCCCGTTTCCCTTAGCACAAGATATACAAGTCTATATATATCTATATATATATATGTCTACAATTGTGCGCTGTCAAATCGTATTTATTATTTTATGTTTTCATTTTGTAAATTGCCATTGCAACAGTGCTGTGATTACACACACACACACACACAGAACAAAAGGCACTATCTGTCGATATTCGTATATGTGTGTCTCCCCCAAGTACTTCTCCATCTCGCACTTCCCCTCTCTTATGACTGTCTGTATTGGTCTGTGCTACTAATCGACTGTTGCCGGCGCGCGTCAAGTGCCAAGCGTCGCACCCCACCCCCAATGCCCGCCCCATGTCAATTTTCATTGTGTGTGACGGCCAAACAGAAAAAGGCAGAAGGGAAAAAAAATACAAATCAAAACCATACTCACATGACTTTTAGTTGTTGCCGTCTCAAAGTCCCCTAGCAATCAGAATTTGGTATGCAAATTTGTTAAATGGAATTGCATCAATGTTAGAAATCAATATTTGGCTTCGACAACGATTAAAAGTCAACCGAACCGGAAACATATGCCTCAAACTAAAACGCAACGCAACGCAACGCAAAAATAAAAATAGCCTGCAACGGCAACTTTCACCATTGACAAAATGCTTTCAGTGTCAATTTGGCTTAATGTGACGCGAAAAGTTGTTACGACACTTTTGCCTGCCTGGCTAAAAGGCAAAGTGGTGGGTGTTAAAGGTGAAGGGAGGTGGTGAACGACAAGTGCTACAGATCCATCAATGCCTTGACCTGCTGTCGTCTCATGTTTGCCTATGTCTATGTGTGTGCTTGTTTGTATGTGTGGCAAGTATGATGAAAACAGTTTGCAACTAATTAAGCAGCACGCACAATCTAACATGCAAGTTAACACCAACAGCAAGCAGTTAGCAGCTGGAGTTAAAGTTGGGGGAGTTGTGTAAGTGCTTAGCAGTTGCATAGTGGTTCAAAATGCTCAAAGGGGTGTGTATGTGTGTGCGTGTGTGTGTATGTATGTTCAACTCCTGGAGATACTTATCACAGTTCTTAGGCAATCAATTAGGGCCCACTGCATGCATTCTCATACTTAATACATACTTCCAAACAGGACACGTTAAGGAACTTGGGTGATTATTTTGTGCAAAAGTTTTTGTTGTTGGATTTTTTTTTTTATTGACTCTTCCTGAACTAATTTCCTGAACCAATTTGCTAATCTTCTTTCAGAACTAGAACTTATTCGGCAATAACTTAATAATAAATGTGAGCAGGTTGTAATTGAAAAGTAAAAACTCAAGGAACTTGGTTAAATTAAAATAGTTAAGAAAAGTTCTAACGGAATTCAGACATTTTTATGCTTAGCTTTCGATCACGTTCAAACTCTTTTCCAAACATTTCTAAAACACTGTTAAACTTTTTTGCTAGAATTCTAAATATCAAACCATACTTCTAATACTTATTGTTGGCGTACTGAAATTTAAACCTAACATGGCATAATTTTTAATATTCTCACTTTAACTCATTTGCATCTAATTTGCGAGCACTTAATTCTTGCCCCACTGTGCCCTTCATCTAAAATGAAAATACTGCCTTGTTGTGAGTCGGTAATATGCAATAAAAGCGATATACTGCCACCCCCAACAATCGACGACGATATGCTCGCCACATTTGACCGCAGTTAACAAAGTTCACAAACACACACACACCCACACACACACACATACATATAGGCCTGGTCTAGTTGGGGCCCGGGCACACAATAATAAGTGACGCATTTAATCTGATTTGCTTTATGACATGTTCATGACGAGAACAATTAAAATGTGCGGTTGGTTGGCTAGGCAGCAGGCCATATACTACTAGACAGATAGGACCTGGCGGGTAGCTTTGCAAACTGGTACAACGATGATGATGTTGTTTGCCTTGTTGTTGTTGTTGCTGTCCGTTATTGGCCGGCGTAAAAAGCAAATTGTTTAATGTGCTGTGAATAAGTGACAAAACAGCTGAACTTTGCGTAGGCATCGCAAACCATCGCTAAAACACCCTAACCACCCTAACCACCCACCCAATGGCTAGCCCAAGCACGCTTCATGTTGACTTTATCGATGCATTAGAAAAGGGGATGTGGGCGGTATGGGTGTGCGGTAGGTACTTTATTGGATGTGTGTTCTTATCGCACGTAAGGGCTGCTGTTGATTCTTGTGAGCTTGAGTTTGAGCTTGAGTTTAACTGCGGCTGACATTGTTGATTAGCTAGCTGAGAGTTGTGTGTGTGTGTGTTTTATTAATGGCACTGGCCCAAAATGTCAAATGTCATACATACATATACATATATACATAGACACTATGTACACTGGCAATCGACTTGGCTCAAACTAGCGCCAGAACTGACAATTGTCTGGCCATAATTGCGACAATAATTGCACATAATGCGACAATGTGCTCATGCAGCTAAAGCTTTCTGTCTGTTTACTGCTGCTTCTTTTAGCTGTCTTACTTAAACACGCCTCACTGGCTTAGACCTCTGCTCCTTTTCTCTCCCTTCTTAACCCTCTCTTTCTCTGTCTCTGTCTCTGTCTCTGTCTTTCTGTGTGTTGTTTCTCTGACTTTGACTGTAAACTTTGTTGCAGTTTGTTTTTACTATTGTTTTGTAATGGCAAAATTATAGACCTCCCAGCGACGACCCTTAAGCTTCATTTCTCCAAGCCTTTACTCACTGGCTGGCTGAGAGTCTCTTTATCACTCTATCTCTTTCACACTCACTCACTGTCTCGTTCTGGCTGTGTGACTGGAATTGCCAAGCAGTCGAGTTTTAGCAGCATCTTCGCCTTCGCCTTCGCCTTGTTCATCTTTGGCATTATCTACTTCCGCCATAAACAGCAACAACTTTTCATCTTTGTGCCAAGGCAACATTTTTGTCTTTGTCTGCGACAGTTTTCTTCGCTTGACTCTTTCGTTTGCCACCCTAACTCCACACCACCGACCCCCCCTGCTTTGCAAGGCAGTTTAACAAACGGCACGTTGTGCATTTTTATGATTTTTATTTTGATTTCCTTTAAACTAACTTTGCTGCCTGCCACAACAACAACAGAAAACAACACCAACAACGAGTAAGAAATCGTTGCTATTTTTGCAAATTGCCTACAATGATGGCCACAAGTTCATCCCCCCATCTCCTTCTATTCTCATTTTCTTTTTTTTTTACACTGTTACGCTTGAAGTCATGAGTTTGGGTTCGGGCAGCCAATTCCTTGTTATATATATATTTTTTTGCCTTTGCCTCTGTTACCCGGAAAATATTATTTCGCTTGACTTTTACAACAGCCCAAAACGGGACAGCCACCGCCTGTCCTCAACCCACTTAGATTTTTTTTACTTTTTTTATTTTTTGGTTATTTTGTTGTTATTGTTTTGTGTCAATGTCGCCTGTCGCCGTCCAAACTATTTTGCTATTTGTTTTGCCTAACTCGATTTTTCACTGGTTGCCATTTTTTCGTTGTTGTAGCTGTTGTTGTTGTTGTCTGCCTGACTGCCCCGCTCGCTGGCCAGGATCCTCTCGCAGGACAGCGCCTGACTCTGACACATCTCGGAGACAAAACACATACGAACACAAACCGTAAAACACATTTAACAAAGCAATGGCCGAGAATTTTTCTATTTTCAAAAATCCTCAGCCTGTCATTTTTCGTTTTTTTTTTTTTTATATTTTTGGCCAGCTGTCTCGCTCACGATGGTATACGTTTTGTTGCTTTTGTGATTTGCCATTCATTTTGTGCTTGTAATGATTTTCATGCTAATCACAGCAATTGACGCGTATGCGACAGACCATCAGACAATCGGACAGTCAAGTCAGTTCGTCAGTTTGTCAATTTGTCAGCTAGTCAAAATATTCACAGTCCGTTTGGTTTTTGTGTCCGTTCAAATAATGCCAAAGTTGCTCGTAAGTCTCGCAGTCAAATCACAATTTGATATACAATCTGGCTGACACATTGGAAACTGATCTCTGATAGCACAAATAAAGCCGATTGTTGATTAGCATAAATAAGTTTGAATCAATGTTCAAACTAAACACACACACACACACACACATATATTTATGCCAAGTTTACTTTGCTATTAGTTGTTAAGCTATTTCATATGTTGATAACAACTTTGTTTAACTTTGTAAAGTCTGTCCTTAATATGTAAATATATTTTTATGATACGTTTAAGCACAGATAAGCCGCACGCAAGGCTTATGACATTACACTGAATGTAATTATTTTCATAGCCGGCGAAAGAACTGATTCATTTTCTGGGAATTATGGCGTTTGCCCTTTGAGCAACGATAGGTATTAATTGAGTATATGTTTTTTTAATAGTCATTCAGCGCTTTTGAAGCGTTTATCCTTTATTTTCCACGAACATAAATGCAATTAAACTCACTTTATGATGTGCTTTAGTTTGTTGCAAGTGATTTTATTAAACAGAATCATTTGATTTAAAAGCGAATGTAAGTTAATTGGCAGTGCATTTTGAAGCTGACAGACACTTGGAATATTTGATTTTGATAACAAAACTTAAAACTGCCAAGTTGCACAAACAAAATGTATCAAGAAGTCAATCCCAAATTGTTAGTTAGTGCTTTTAATCATTGGGTTTTATATTTATTTGTAGCAGTTTACTAAAAGTTCATATATATTATGTTGTTTTCTCTCTCTATCTCTCTCTTGCTTTATTGACAGTTGGGCCATTGATCTATTTTAATGACAGGGCATTACGTTATCATTTATTGAAAGGAAAATTGAAAGTATTTATCACGTTGCTAATAAATGAATGCCTCGATGGCTCCTCGATGCTGCTAAGCCATTGCACAATTTTTCAAAGTTGAAATTAATAAGGTTTTTTTTTCTCGTTCGCTTTGTTGTTTTTCTTATTATTTTTTTCGGTTGGTTCTTCTCCATCGACGACGTTGTCGACTTTCATTTTGCTTGCCTTTAATTTTTCTTTTATCTGCCATTGAACAATGGCCAGCACAATTTGGGTGATGAGCAGCAGCAGCAGCAGCAGCAGGATAAGGATATATAGAGAGGGTGTGCTATGAGGGAGTCGACGGGGTGGCAGGCAGCATAATAAATTAAGCGCTGCCTGGCCGTTGGCTGCCACTTGGCCAAAATAAATTGCACTAAGCGAAAAATAACAACTCAATTCCATGGAACGAGCATGGACAAGCGACAAAAACTGCCTGGCCAGAAAATTGAAGCAGCTCCAAGCGACAACCAACGACAAATGGAAAAAGTGCGCAACACAATGGCCAAAAAAGAAAAACCAACCAACGAACATAGAGGCAGCAACAAAAAAGGGATATAAACAGATTACGTCGTTATTGGCGCTGACCAGCACGTGCCCACACATGGACACAGACAGAGACACAGACACAGACATGGCCAGCGAAATAGAGAAATAGATGAGCGAGAACCGTACGTATCCCGGTTAGCGAGCAGGACAATCTACATTTATTCTACTCATCCTCCTCCTCCTCGTCCTCCTCCTCTTCTATGCCTGACCATGGATTTCTCGATTGATTTTGCGTCGTCGCTCGCATCACCTGCAGGCTAAGCTGCTTTTGAGCTCAGTCCGCAGCAAATAGAGATAGATAGGAAAAACGGCTCAAAGAAAGGAAAAAGAGTGAGAGTTGGCTACCTGGATGCAGTGAAGCGTTAACGTTAACGTTTCGTATCGCCTTTTGTGCTGCTGTAGCTGCTGCTGCTGCTGTTGGACCAAGTTGACAGTGCTGCATTAATTTAATGTCTCATGTCGCCGTTGCCTGCGTTGACACTTGCCCCTCGGCACTCTCTCTCTCTCCCTGTCACCTGTCCAGTTTAGCTAGTGGCAATCGTGCAACAATTCACGCTGCTACTACACTTCTTAATTAATTTGTTCATTTATTGCAGCCGGACACCCGGACGACACACTTGGACGAAAGGACACGTCACTTCGCTAAGGGCAGAAGCTGCTTAGAAGCTAACCACGTTGATTGAGTCTTCTTCTTTTTTTTCCTGCTCCTTCGCAGACAGTCTTTTGGCTTTATCTTTGCTTTGCAGTAAGTTTTTCATTCTTGCAGCTTTTTCTTTAGTGGCTCTTACTTTACATTCGCTAAGCTTAGCGAAACCGCCGGCTTTATGAAAAACAATAACAAAAACATAAATCAAGCAAGTCGAATTATTTTTGTGTTTTTTTTTTCTACTTCACTGTTTTTATTTTAAGGGATCTACTGGGGGGTTTTTTTTGTATATTTTTGCTGACCAAACGTGAAAAACAAACGCCGACAAAAGCAGAAAATTTTTCAGCAGCAGCTGCATTTTTCATGGCCAGCTTGCTGCCCATTGGCAGCCACATGAACGGACGGATTGTGAGCCATAAGCCATAAGCTTTAAAGCACCTCCAGATAGGAGAAGTAGCAGCCACATTCATTGTTCAATAGATCCAGCTCAAGAGCGCTGTGAAGAGCGCTAAAAAGACGATGATTTTGTCACTGATTGCCATCATGCAAAAAAAAAAAAAAACAGAATGGAAAGAAAACTAACAAATGCATTTCATTCGCGCTCAATGAGGTTTTCATTAGTATTTTTCCATATCTGCGTTGAAATTTTTTTTAAGCTTCTCAAGCTATTGTTCAGTTTGCATTTGTTTAATGTTGAATAAAGCTGCAATTGTAGTTGAGTACCTTTTTGATTTTGTACTCAATGAAGTGAATAATATCTTATGATGAAGATTATTCGATTTACGCAAGAAGTTTTAATGCGAAAAATAGTTTGGTGTCTCATTCTTTTCTTTCTATCTAAATAATCAATTGGATTGAAGGGAAATGCTTCAAGTATCAAGCATTGTAATCTATTTTCTTTTAAAATAATATAAATTGACGATAATTAAATGTGTTTTTTTAGTCCATAAATTTGTTCTTAAGACAAGTCTCAGTTATATCTCTGCCATCCAAGTAAACCTCTTAACTTTTGTTATGATTGATTGATATTTAATGTACAGCATGAAAAAATTGAAGTATTTTTATAACAACACAACATTTATTTGTGAAAAAACTCCAAGCGATGTTATAGGTCTTGCTATAGTCTGGTGAATTTGGCGGATACTTTGGAGCATCTCCCTTGTGGCTAATGAATCAGATTCAGAAATTTCTTGTGCTTTAGCTTCGGTGTCGCTGCAAACGTGCGTTATATCTGATAAAGTGAAAGTCAACTTGGTTGTCTATGGTTTCTATTCTGATGTCGTTGTGCAAGGTTGAGTTTCAGACGTACGCCGTCGACTTGTCCGAGATGCAATGCCCCAGATCTAAACAGCATACCTCCAAGTCGGTGCAACCTAGACGTTATTATCGCCCGAATGTAGTGAAGTGGCAGTAAGCATCCAGTTGAACTTTGTCAGCTTGTGCCAACTCTTAACTTTTGACACTCATTAGTGAAAATACGTAAAAGTTGTATTTTTGTATATTATAATTTTGAGGCATCTTGAACTGGTTGAGTCGGAAGTGTGTAGTCCGAGCAACTGGCGCTAATCGCTGGCGCATCCGGTGTAAATCACTTTAGCATTTTAACCCCCTTTTCAAAAACCAATCTCTTCTCTATTTGTTTTTCCCCATTGCACTTAACGCTCCCATGGCCACTAATTTAGCATTATGCAAGTCAGTTGCAGTTTACGCTTTTACGGCTCAAGACGTCGTTCATTATGCGTCCATTCTGTTCAGGTTGAGACTGTAGCAGTAGCAGACGCTGGTGCTACTGCAACTGCTAGTGCTGGTGCTACTGGTACTTATTATTTATTGCGCCTTAGGTAATGCCCAAGTTCCAAGTGCCAAGTTCTTTCAGTCAACTTGCAATTTTTCATGCACGTTCATTATTATCATTGCCCCATACAACCCCAACACCAAGCCAACCACCCCACCCATTCACTTGAGTTTAACTGCAGCAGCCGTTGCTGATAAGCGACGAAAATGTGTAGAAAGCTGAAAGTTTTGCACAATTTTTTATTTGCCGCACGCCAGCGGATGCCAACAGTGAGTGGGCGAAAATTGTGTTGAATAAGAGGGGAGAAGAAAGGAGATGGAGAATAAAAGAAAGTGTAATGCAAGAATTTATCATGGCACAGGACGCAAGCAGTGAAAGGCAAAGCTGCAGTTGCAGCAGCTGTAGCAGCATCGGCAGCATCAGCCTGGGCAAATAATAAAAGGACGAACTGAAAACTGCAACGCGCCATTCAATTTGATTACTTGCGTCATAAATACCGGAAGCATCAGAGTATTGAGGCGCCAAGCTACCCTCAAGTATCCACCACACACTACGCACACACACACACACAAACACACACGCACACTCAAGCAAGATATGTGCGTGAATGCGGAGCATCCCACAGCGAGTTGCATGAATGACGGCGGTAATATCCTGTGACGCATTGACGCAGTGACGCAGCAGCTTGGTGGATAGCTTCAAGCAGCTCCTTAGCTGCTGCCTTTATGCACTCGAAAAAGAATCTGCTGCAGCATGAAAGGCATTAAAATGGCAGTAGCAGCAGCAGCGGCACTGTGCACAAAAACGTATTAGTAACAGACTATTGAGACGCTAAAGTGATGCAGCGACGGCACAGGAAGTGGCAGGATGCATGTGTGTGTGTGTGAGTTCTTACAAGTACGAGAGCTGCAAAATGACTTATGTGCTGCAGGCTAGTAGAAACTGCAAGGAGAAGGCGGAGAGGGACGACGACAAGGACGACACTATCGCCAAATCAGCAGCGCAGCTTGCATAAAAAATTTAAAGCGCTGACGATAAAAATGAAAAAGGGACGCCAAATGACTTTGGTGGCATGCACACACACGCACACATACACACACATGCCACATAAGTGGTTATGCAATATAACAGTATGTGCTGTATATGTTTGTGTGTGTGTGTGTGTGTGTGTGTGTGTAATGAGTGATCGTGTGATTTTTTATGCTCGCAGTTGCGTTGAAAGGCGATTTATCTTGGACTGGCTGGTTGACTTCTTGCTGGCACAAATCAAACACACTCCCTCACACACATAAACTCACGTACACAAAACTGTAAGCTGAGCATAAAAAGTGGCAACAGCAAAAAATAAACACCAAAACAAAAAAACCAAACAAACAAACAAACAAAACGCGTCTCTGTAAAAATGTAAGTTGTGGTTAGGGCCAAAACACAGGCAAAATAAAAAGAAAAACATGACTAAAAAATATCTAACTAGCTAAGAGTTGTAGTGGGTGAGAGAGCGAATGAAATATAGAATGGGGGAGGGGGAAGGTTGAGTTTGCCTGGTCAGCGGTTGGCAGAGATTAACTTTTGGGTCGCTCAAAGCGACCACAGCAAGTGCTTTACATTTAAAACACGGCAACAGCAACAACAACAAAAACAACAGAAAGGGGCGTGGTCAGCTCAACACAGCTTGTTAGTGGCCATAGACACAGCAGTGCTGCATGGTTGACAGAAAACAGAAAACAGCAGCAGCAACAGCATCAGCATCAGCCGAAGCAGCAGCAGCAGCGAAAGCATTGTTGTTGACAAAAGCGCATATGGCAAAGCCGCAAGCCGCACAGATTAACAATTAGTTTGTTTTTTAATTTTATTTAATATTTATAAGCGCGCACAGCATGTTGTTGAAAGAGAAGCGCAAAGCAAAATGTTGTTCCATGCAAATGTTTTCAACTGATTTATTTATTACAATGCCATACTTTGGCTGGCTAATTAAAAACTAGAAAGAGAGGGGCAGGAGTGTAAGAAGTGATGGCAAGCCGAAGATTAAATCCTCAAGCAAACTTAGAGAATAATATGCAAATCGTTTTAGAAATTCTTAAAGAACTGAGATTTTTGTCAAAGTATCATAGTTAATAAATATAGTTCTTTGATTCTGCTGAAATTATCATGTATTAACTATATTCAAAACACAAGGTTTCAACACTAAAACTTTAGATTCCTTACAAAACAATACTTGCAGCGCTAAAAAGTATGCTACAGTTTTAGTTGGGGCAAATGCACATTGAGTATACGAAACGTTCGCTTGTCAATGGTTCTTAATTGCTATTGGCGCGCCACATATGTAGCGGGAGAGATACAATACGAGTTCTAGGATGCATGCAAAAACGCATATTGTTAATGCTTTTGGGGTTGCATAACATATTTGCCACGTATGCCAATTATTTGAATGTTGTTTGCTTGTCGTATGTTGTTGATGCTAGTGTTGGAGCTGGTAGCTGTTATTGTTAGCTGTTAGCTGTTGTTTTGATATGTATTTATGTTAGCACGCAGAAGCCAAACACAACAAATAAACGAGTGCCCGACAACGACAACGACAACGACGACATAAAGACAGAGAGACAAAGTGACAGCCAGCTGCAGTTAAAATGAAATAAAACATGAAAATGAATTATGATACATGTGTTGCTTGCTTGGCTTTGGCCAAAAAAAAACAACAACAGCACCCCGAAAAAAAATAAACCATACCCTAGCTGCTGCTACTTCTACTATATAGCGCAACTGGCAGCAAGTGGCAGCAGCAGCAGTTTCTCTGGCAGCAGCCACTCATTCATTTAAATGCCATTTTAAACTTAAATGAAAGTTTATGGCTTTTTATTTGCATTGTGCGAACAACGGCGGCTGTCGTGTTACTCTTTTTGTTTATGTTGCTTTTGTTGGTGTTGTTATTATGTTTTATACCTGCAACGCGTAAGCTATATACATAAACATATAGTACATACATATGTATATCTGGGGTCTTTGTGCCTGGCTTTTTTGTGTTCTTTTTTATTGTGGCTGTGGCAGGCAATTTCAAATCTAAATTTCATTGCTACACGTTGCAAATAAGTCTTCATTAAGCAATAACTCTAGACCGAACATGCTTAGACTTGCACTTGAATATAAGATTAAATTTGCAAATGGCAATTCTTGCTAAAAATTCATATGCTTTAACTGTTAAGAGCCAGCAGTGTTTGGTGTTCAACTTTCTGCTTAAGTTTAAAGCTGTTTGCTGGCTGCTCAAAAGATAAATTTAAATGCACTTAAGAGATTTATTTTCAGGTCGAAAGAAACAATTTTCAACCACAAAAATAAAATTAAAATGCCAGTAACAGATTTCAACTTTAGCCAATTGAATAATAAGGCTTTTAAAACAAATACTGGCTTAAACAGCACACAATCGTAGCTAAAGGGACAAGGTTTTTGCTTTGAGTAAACGTAAAGTATATCTTTTATTAAGCACAATTTAATGTACGATAAGTCTTAAGCCTTGAAGCTTTTAATTTGACACAATGAAATATTTCCAATGTTTGCAAACCAAGCTTAAATCATATACTGCAATCTTGTTTTAATGTCAGCATTAATATGAATATTAGACACAGTTATCTTCAAGTTGTTATTTTTACTGCACGAGAATATATTAATATTTTTTTATGTTGGCAATTGTACCTGTTTGTCGCATATGTTTGTAACCATTTGTTAGGGCTGCTTTGCACGTTGGACCCAACAAGGCTGAAGAGAGTGAAGGAAATGAATGGCACAATCCAACACAAGCATTGTAGATCAACACCCCCACCAAAAAAAGCAACAACACCAACGCAACGCTGCTCGTGTATTTAGTATTGCTGTTGTTCTTGTTTTATTGCAAAGACGTGAACACACACACATGCATAAATACACACAAATACATGTACATGTGCCACGTATAAGTCGACACTTTACATTCGCCTGGGCAATTTATTATTTTTATTTTCGTTGTTAGCCAGAAAGAGCGAAATTCGTTACCTGACCTGGACAGGCAAAACCAGTCAGGCACTGTCAGCAGCTACTACAATACCAAAAGTAAACCCACACACACACACTCACATACAAACACTTACAAACAGACGCACAACAAAACTGCCAGCAGCATAAATCAAATTAATTTTGTAGGCGGGCAACATGCGCCATTTTGTAGCTTTGCCCTCATTTTGGGCTCCTCCTTTTCGTATATCGTATTTGGTTTTGTTCCTTTCTGTTTTGCCAGGCATACACACACACACCCTTACACACACATCTCTCAACTCTCTTCAAACCCCACCGCCCTTTGCACGTTCTTTACATGAAAAGTGCGTTTTAATTGCAAAGATGCTGCCGCCGCTGTTCGCGTTTGCGATTCGACGCTAATTAGGCGCACAATTGCCACGAAATAAAAAGTCAGAAAAACAAAGGCGAGTACGTGACTATCTCAAGCTGTCGATCCCACAACGAACCAACCAGCAAGTGGCTCCACTCCACTGTCTACCCCAGCTCTCTTCCCTAGCCTATGTTGTCGCCTGACTGTCAGTTGCGATAAAAACGTACTTTTAAATTGTCGTCGCTGGCAACACGCAAAAGCAACAGCAGCAGCCGCCACCACACTTGTATTCCGTATACGTATCATCAAATGAATATTCGCTATATTTGCATCTCCCGCGAGTTGCCTAAAGATACACTAAAACAAACCGAAAGAGAAAGAGAGAGAGAGAGAGAGAGAGAGATACAGATACAGAGAGAAATTGCTGCGGCTGGTAAAGATGTATGTGTGTTGTGGATATTGAGGTGTGGCTGGAATTTGGCTTGGAGATGAGTTAACAACCCGACAAAATGAGTTTGTTTGTGTGTGTGTTTGTATGTTTGTGTTAAAAGGCTGGCAAGTTGAAAGGTTTTAACCTTTGATTCAACAGCTGGGCTTTTAAATGAAGATTTCGCACACAGCAAAAGTAAAAACAGAAGAAGAAGAATGATAGAGAAGACGAATTTTCATTGAAAATGAGAAAAGTTGGCACAAGAGCAAGCTGCGTTTGTTTGCCCAGCGACTTGAGCAATGATTTCTAGAAGTTTTTCTTGACTTTCGTTTTTTGTGTGCAGCAGCAGCAGCTATTCAGATACAATTTTGATTTGCTTGTGGGTGCTTTAAGAGAGATTTGTTTTGACTGGCAGACACTTTTGCAAAACTTGGCTAAAACTAATTTGGTTTGCTTTGCTTTGACCTTTTCCATGTGTATATGAGAATCCAAAGATTGTTTCAATGGCACAATTCTTGCTATGAAGTTTTCGTTTAACAGTTTTGCAATTTTCAATTCAGAGCTTATGCACAACTGACAATACTACAAGCTACAACATATGGCATTTATAGCTAGCTACCTCATCCACATCTAATGATATTGAATAAGCACTTGAAAAACTCATATAAAGTAAACAATTGATTTCCATTACGTACGTGGCCAGACTCTCTATGCAATGTTATCCAGCTGCCTCAGACAGCCCACTGGGACTGCTACAGCTAAAGGGCAAGGATTGTTGTTGGGGTTATAGGGGTTGAGGGGTGGGGCATGCTGACATGGGAAATAGAGAAGCCACAAACTTTACAACTTGCCATTTGCTTACCCACCGTTTACTTGCAAATTTCTTTTGGCTCACTCTCTCTCTCACTCACTCTATCTGCAGATTTTTGCATTTTTCTTGCCCATTTCTACACAGGCATGTGTGTGTGTGTGTCTATGTGTGTATTTGTAAGCTTCTTGCAAGTTATTTTCATATTTGTTTAAAGTCTATTTACCGCAAGTTGACAGTGAAATATGTGAAACTAGCGCGTAGCCAAATAAGTGCGACAGTTTCCGGTTACAACTGTGGCAATGCCAATGGGCCAGCCAAGCTAAAAAGAAATGCAGGAGGCAGTATAGTGGTTGGCGGTTGACGGGTGGTGGCTGGATTTTGTGGCAGGATGAGCAGCAGGAGATACAGCCTGTGTGCTTTGCCTGCATGTCATTGCGGTTTGTTTGTTTGCTTGACTTGACTTGCGCCTGGGTAAGGATTTCATGTGCTTGAGCAGCAAGAGATAGATAGATGGTGGAGAAAGGAGAGGGAGAAGACCAACCGCAGCGCTGGATGTCTGTGGATGCGTGTGTGTGTGTGTGTGTGTGTGTGGGCTGCCTGCCTGTCCGCATGACAATTTGTTGTGCATGAAATCTGCTGCTTTCTACATTTGCTGCTGCTGCTGTTGCTGTTGCTGTTGCAGTCGTCGCTGCTTTTGCAATGTTTTTTGCGCAATTTGCTAAAGCCATGCAAAGCGCGAAGCAGATAGTAGTTGAATGCAAAAAAGGCAGCATGAGACGCATGAAAATCGAGCAGAGCCAAAACCTGCACTCAGAAAAAAAAGATCAAAAAGCAAAAACATATTTATTCAGAAATTCCAACTGATGGCAAGAAATGATTTTTGTTTTTTTTTTTTAAATGCATTGTATATTTCTTGATGGCCAAAAAACATGCCAAAAATACCTTTAAACTTATACTTTTGAGCAAGACATTTTATTTCTCTACCCACAAATTCAACTTTCGCTTTGGTTTAGCTGCGTTCATAGCAAAAAACTGCTTTATTTATTTGCTTGGATAGCCAGAAATAATTTTTGTTTGCTTAAATATTTTTAATATTATTCAAACGTTTCGCTGATTTATGCTACATTTTTGGACTAAAACGATAAAGTTTTTTAATTTAATTTGTAAATCGAGCATTTTGTTTTTGGCATTTTAAAATCATGATTTAAAGTAGAAATTGAAAGTTATGTTTAAAAACAAGTTAAGCTTGCAATGAGAAGTTTTTTGCCGAATGTCGAATGTTTTTTCAAAGTGTTTCAAACCAAAATCCAGACTCTGACATAGACCCAGACCCAGTTTAAGTCTCAGGCTTAAGCTCAGCACAAAAGAGAGCGAGGCAGAGAGAGAGATGCCACATTACATACATAGTAGCCGTTGTCGGGCTGTGTAAACAAACAGTTATCCCTCGCTTGGCAACACGTATTAGATTTCTGCCTGCTTGCTTGCTTGCTTGCTAGCTGACTGGATGGATGCATGGTGGTGCTGCTGTTGCAGCCTAACCACTGAGACGGAAGTAATGTGTCTATCAAAGCATTAACAACGAACGTCTTCGTCTGCATTGGGGAGGCGGTCTCATATATGGCGTTCGCCCTGTTCGTTTCGTTTCGTTCGTTATTTTTGCAGTCTGTCTACATCATGTGAAAAATCCATTTATATATAGATTTTATATATATACATACTTACATAGCACGTATGCTGTTGCCATTAAACGCCTTTATGCCAAATTGAACACAATTAAATTAGTTGCGGCCAAGGTGGGGATTAAGCTACAAAATTGTCAGCGTACTTGGTGGCTCAGATGTTGTTGTTGTTGTTGTTGTTGCTATTGCTTATGTACAACTAATTGGCTATGTAAATGACAGCTGCTAGTGCTGGCTATAGAGTGTGTGTTTGTATGTATATTCATATGCATATACATACACATATGTATGTACATATATAAGCTGTTAATTACGAGCTTAGGTGAAGGTGCTGAAGTATTTGTGGCTTGTCAGGACGCTACCCCGTAATGCCCACCATCCCCTCCCACATTGCACCTACATTGACATTTTGAGCAGCAGCAGCAGCAGCGATGTCATGAAACCTTTTGCTAAGGATTATGCAAATCTGCCACTCATCATGCACACACACACACACACACACACACTCACACAATCACATTCATACACAACCACACACACATCCATAGATGCATAGGCACAAAGCCTTCATTTACATTTACATACGGCTAACTGAAGATTTGCGCTTCATCATAATTTATACAGCTGGAAAGAGGCACTTCACATTCGCAATACCTCAAAAATTGCCCACAGTTATGGCACACACAGCAGAGCCACAAGGACAAACACAAGCGCACAGGACTAACTGACTAACTGACAAAGTGACTGACTGAATGACGGATACGTGAGGCAGGTGAGCAAACAAACCGAATTGAAACTCTATCTGCACGCACACACAGCAAAACATCAACTCTTCTCGATTTTTTTTTGGTTCCAAATATAAGAGTTGGAAATATATAGGGGCTATAGAAATAGATATATGGTATAAGATATAATAATATATAGTAAATGCTAAAAAAAATAAAAATAATATCAGCTTTACAAGTGTTTACTTTAATATGGTATAAATCATGGAAAAGAAAAGAAATTTTCCTTTTTAATGATAATTAAACAAATAGTATAGTCAAGCCCAACTTAATGAATAATACAAAAATCAACTTAATGATGCAGCAGCAAAAAAAAACCTTTATTTACACAATCTTGTTACCTTTTTCTTCATCCCGTTTGTAACCCCTCTCACATACCGTCTCTATAACCCTTTAATTAAATGATTAAACTCGTTTTTAATGAAAAAGTACTTTTATGTTTTCCGCTCTTTTTCACGGTTTTTTTTAAACAAATTTCTGTTACAATTTGTTTTGCATGATTTGTCATAATTAATGACCTCAGGGGAAGAAAAACTCAGCTGCCCCGGCAAGTCCGCCACTTCAGCTCCAAGTGCTTTAAACGGACTGACGATGAGGTGAAGGGGGAAGAGAAGGTTTTAAAGGCCCATCGTCCGTTTTGGGTCGAACATTTGGCAGCTTTGGCTGCACTTTTGCCACTTGCTGCTGCCACTTGGCCTGCTGGATCCGTTCTAGCCCATAAAATGCTTATGAAAATCGCTTAAATTAACTAACCCCTACGGGGCATGGCAAAACAAACACCGTAAACACCTTTAAAAGCCACAGGGCGATGTCTGCTGGCTGCCTGATAGTCGGGCCACTGCAATTTTGCATACTGCCAAGCCATAGTTCAGGCTTGAGAGAAGGGAGGGTTCTCAGTTAGGTATAGGGGCAGGTGCTAGAAGGGGCTTGCAAAATAGTGTAGTTTATTTGCAATTTTCTAGCCAAAGAGCTTTGCATTTTTGTTGGTCTCTGTTGCCATCCCCTGTTTTATTTTTTTTTATTATTTTCTATTTTATTTTTTTTTGTGGCTCTCTGTTTTTGTGAATCTCACTTTCGGCTTTTCTCTTCGCCGCATGTAAAATTTGTGTTATCGCAGCCCTTGCAGCTGCAGCAGCAGCAGCAGCAGCAGCAGAAGCCGTAACTGCAGCAGTTGCAATAAAATCAGTGGCAAAGGTTGCAGCAGCTGAGGTCAGTTTCGGGTTCCATTTTCCTGTGTATGTTTGTGCGTGTTGGTCTTTGGTGTGTGTGTGTTGTTGGTTTTGGTGTGCCAGTTAAATGTGAAGCATTCGCACTAAAAACTTGCATACTGAAAATTTGAAATTTGCCATTTGTTTTGTTGGTTTGCGTTTAGTTGGGTTTTTTGGTTTTGTATTCTAGTATTTTCAAAAGGGGCGTTTAAGGGCAGGGAGAGAGAAAAGGGGCGGCAACAGAAAAACATTTTCTCTGATTTGCATTTAAAAGGTGTGGCAACTATCAGGCTTATGTGCGGGCTCGGGTTATATCTGAGGGTCGTCAGGTTGATACTGGTTCAACTCTGCTGCTTCTTCCACACCTCCTTTTCAATGTATCTATTTGCAAATGAGCACAAACACAGTCAGAAAAGTGCTTTAGAGAGAGGTAGATTGAAAATAGTTTTTATTGCCTCACTGTGGGGCATTAAAACTTTGCTATTAAGCAAGTAACGCACATAAAAGCTTAGATCTGATACTATCAATGCAATATATATTCAAAAAGCACATATTAAACGCATTTTGTGACTCTGTTCAAATAGTTATTAGATAACATTTTATAGCACAAATAATATTTAAAATGATTCCTATATTAATTTCAACATTTTTTAATAGTAAAAACAAGAAGAAAACTAAATACTTGGAACAAAAATACTATATTCAGCTTTGTTTAAATGTAGGTTTCTATTAAAAATTGTAAATATCTTTTATTTGTTATTCTCACCAAAAATTCAAATATTAAGCGTCGCGTAAAATATTGCCTTTGGTTTCTAACCAAAAATAAAAAAATAGAGCAGAGAAAACGTCCATCAATGCAAGAGTATTGCGATATTTGTTTTTGCCATTTATTAGTCGAGTCCTGGCAACAAAATAAGAAATAAAAATAAAAACGCACTACACAGAATTGCAAAACAATGCAATGCAACATTTAAAAACATACTACAATAAAATGAAATGCAAATAAAAAATGTGCCGCTGACATGAGAGAGAAAGAAAATACTATATTTAATATATATAGAAACGGGCGGAAAAAAACACAAACACAAAAAATAAATACATACATACATAAAAAAGAGAAAATCGTTCGCTAGCAACATGAAATTGGCTGGTTGCTCGGGTCATAAATTTCTATATAGACAAACTCGCCGTTGTTTGCGCTATTTCGCTATTGTTCAATTCTGTTCTGTTCTGTTCTGTTTTGTTTCGGGGGGAGGATAGGATGGGAGGGCACAAGGCCCGTTGTGATTGTCGCCATACTACGCAACATGCAACAACTATTAATCATATTGAATGGTTGCTGCCACTGCCACTGCCACTGTTTCTGTTTCTGTTTTGGCCTGACTGTGCCTGACTGTGTCATCCTGACTAATCAATCTTTACCGTGTGCCATCGTTTCTCTAATGGCAATGACAACGACAAAGGCAATCTCACTCTCTCCATCTTTATCTCCCTCCTTCGTTTTGACCATCTTTTTCTGCCTGCTGAAGAAAAATGGCCGATAAAGTCTTTAACGCCTGACTGGCCACCTGCCTGCCTTTGGCCACGGTTGTTCCGATCCGGATACGGGGGTATGGGCTAGAAAAATACCAAACAAAAAAAAAAGCACAAGAAGCTAGCCATGGTCTTAGCCATATTTTTTGCTATTTTGCTTATGGACACAAATCTCGTTTCCCTGCTTTAGCTTTAGCTTTAGCTTTACCTTCAGCTGCTGCTGCTGCTGCTCAATGAGGCGGCAGGCAAAAGCCAAAAGAGGATTAGTTGTAATCAATAACTTGACCAAGTAGCTGGTAGTAGAAGGTAGTGAGTAGGTTTTATGTGGAACTGACAGAAGGGTGGCGTTTGCTGTTGTTTTGCCTGTCGAAAGTTTTACTACCCTCAAGTTGAGCGACTTTTGTGCGCCGCCAAGCTATTATTATAATTTTCTTTTTGGCAAAATGCGGATTAATTGAAAAGTTTGCCATTAGGCATCCGCGCTTGGTTAAGTTGCCATACCTGGCCGGGCCGGGCCTTGCCATTGTTTTTTTAGCCAAAGAATTATGCATGGCATAGCTAGTACCTTACAAACTTCAGCCCAGCAACCGACCCACCAATGGAATAGCATTTTGTAGGTGTTTCAACTATTTGATCGTTATAGATTTTGACAGCTTCATTCGCAGTTATGATGAAAATTACTTAAAAGCATTTTCGCACAGCGCTGATTTGATTGATGGGCGTTTATGTGCCATGGCACAAGCAAACGAAGGAAATTGGGAGTATTGGAAAAGGAGAGAGAATGGCGTCGTCATTATATTCGCATTATCGACTGTCGTCGAGCGTGGGGCGCAATGAGCCAAAGCAAATGCCAGTTGACGTGGCGGTGCGGTTGAAGAGCTGACAAAAAGTTGCGCCAATTTGTGTCAATTATCAGGAGGCGAACCATGCTCCTAATCCTCTGTTATCAGAAGGCTACGTTCCACCTGGTCGTTTGTAGCGAAGTTGTAAATCCGTTGAGAGAGAGAGAATGTTTTGCAAATGTTTGTGGGGCAGTATTAAATGACATAACGATGAATAAATGTGTACTGGCAAAGCTGAAAATAAGTGCGGCTTTTTAAGCTGTCACTTTTCACATACACATGAAATTTAATTTGAACTGAGATAGATACGGTTTTTCTCATAAAACAGGCAATTTACAAAACTTTAAAGCAATTATGAAAGTTAACAAAAGTTTTAATGACACTAGAAAGCTGAGCAAAGCCCTTAAAAGCACATATGTGTGTGTACGTGTGTGTGTGGGCGTGTGAGAGTGTGTGTTTGCTTTAAGCTGTACTTTTTGTTGTGTAAAAAACTTTTTTAAGGTTAACCTAAACTAAACTAAACTTAATTTGATCACTAGATTACTTGATGCAGTACAAACACAGAACTTTTTAAGATTTCTGTTTGGCAAGATCTTAAGTGTATCTTACCTGTTCGTAGCCTTGAAAAGATATCGTTTATGATATCCTTGTTTGCTTAAGGATCTAGTCGCTCATTAAAATCAAAGAGCGTCGAACAAATCGATTTTCGTTTAGTATCGTAATCAAGAACACAAAAACAACAACAACATTTTTGTTCTCGTGCTAAAAATTTGTTTTGTGCGCTATAACAAGTCTGCCCCAATCCACTCCCTGCTTCATCAGCACTCTACCGCTCTCTATCCCGCATGTCGAACATGCCTCAATGGAGAACTTAAAGAGCACTCGAACAGCACTCAGCCGCAAACACACACACACACACACACACACACACACACACTTGATATGCATGTGTGTTATGCCTGATGTTTAAGTGGAGTTTGCTTTTGCTGCAGGTAGGCAGGCATCGCAGAATTTTGGTAAATATGATGAGTGAAGGGGTGTAGTTACAATGGATACAGGGGTAGGGGGTTGGGGAAGGGGGTGTAGCGAGAGACGACGTGTCGGGCCAACGTCTGTGCTTTGCAGTACTTGTCAAGATTGAATTTGCAACGGATATATATTCGCTTTACTTTTTTTCGGTTCGTATATATTTTGCCAATTTTATTTTTGTTGTTGTTGGCGCGTTTTTTTTTTGGCGATTTTATTGATCAAACAAAACGTAGTCGCAAGTGGCTGCCAGCTGAAGGTGTCATTGCTCAGCAGTGTATATACTACTAGTACTACTATATACAAAGATAAATATATATCTATCTTAAGCTAGAGCACGCGCAGTGCGCATAAATTGCATGATTTGTTCGGCAACTGTCATTCTGATTTTTCTTTTTTATTCCTACTTTTTTTTTTTTTTGTTCATTACTATTATTATTATTGCTGGTATTTTGCAAGTTGGCAGACAACTCTTTATATGTCTGGCAATACAAATGGATAGACATTTTTCGTTTTTTTTTTTTTTTACTTACCGGACCAAACTGTTCAAAATAGCTTTTGACATCCTCCAGCGTGGTGGGCGCCGAGAGGCCACCCACAAAGATTTTCTTCGTTCTCGTCACCATCTGCAATACCAAAAAATAGAAGGAGACGGAGAAAGAGACAGAGAGAGAGGAAAATTGTTAGTAAAAGTATCAGCATAAATGAACGAATGAGCGCGTAAAGCGCAAGTGGCAAATGCTGCTTAATTTAGCTGTAGCCTGGCATTTAAAAATGCATTTATGGTAAGTCGTCGGGCTGGAGCAGGAAAGAACGGGGGGAGAACGGGGGCAAGGGTTACCCAAAGTAATGGCTTGCCAGACTGCGCGGAGCCCGTAAGAGTTTTGTTCAGTGTTCTGCGTTCTGCGTTGCAGTAACTTACGACACCAACTTTTGCTATGCGTCGACCATTTTGTGCACTTTATGTAGTAGCCGCACATGTGTGTCTGTGTGTGTGTATGTGTGTGTTTTTTTGAGTCAGTGTATGTGTGCAGCTGGCATATTTAAGCTGACAGTTTCAAGTGCCAACTTTACGCAGTTAGCGCAACAGCAGCAGCAGCAGCACCAAAAATGATGGCGAGGCGAAAGACGAGTGCAAAAAGAGAGAAAGAGTGAGCTGCATTTCTGTGTATTTGTGTGTGAGACTATGCAAGTGTATGTGTATGGCAACGCCAGCCTTTTTAGCCCGCAGGCAAACGTAAACTGTTAACGTTAAGTGACGGCAGTTAAGCGACAGTGGGCCAAACAAAAATCCGCTCTATAAAGTCTACGAAAAATTGTATAATTTTTGGTACAGTAAAGTTTGAGCTTTGGTTCAGTTGGTTCAAAGTTGGTTCTGTTGCTGTTTTATAAATGAGTTAAGTTAACAACTGATCTGACATTTGTTGAATATAACTCATTTTTAAATGGTTTTAGAGAGTTTTAATTTCTTATCTTCTTTAAAATGGTTAGAAATTTACTTTAAAAATTTTTTTTAACAATATTTCTGTGGTTGTTTTTTTTGGGTTGCTACGCAAAAACGTTACTGCCATTCTTCTTGTTTGGCCCCATTGTCCGGGGGTCTATCTGTAGGGGCCGGATGAAGCTGATGACGCTGATTGCACTGAAGCTTGCAAGCTGCAATTTATGAGCATGGCACAGCAAACAGACAACATTCAGGCAGTTGAGGAAGATTGGGGGAATGTTAAAAGAGAGAGAGAGAGAGTGAGACAACAGCAGAGTGGGCTATATAGAAGATGTGGGATACGTCCGTTAAGGAAGCTAACGATATGTAACAGCGGTGCTGATGTTTCTGCTGTGCCAGCAGTAAAATTCATACAATGTCGTGAAATTAAAACACTTGTGTTGTCGCACCAACTCTCTCTCACACACACACACACGCATACACACACATACAAACACACATACACATAGACAGCAACTATAACTACAACTACAACAAGTACAAAGTTAGTCATGCAGCTTTTGGCAAGGCAAATCGCTTTGGCCCAAGTCCCAACTCTCCTTTACTCTGTCAGACTCTGTGTGTGTGTGTGTGTTTGTTTGGCTGCACTTTACACAGGTTGGGCAAACACATTGCAGAGGTCTGGGTCTAGGTTCTGAGTCTAGGTTTTGGGCCTGGTCGCTGCGGGCGAGCTGCTAACAATTTGCAAAAAGAAACTCCACCAAAAAATATGAAAATAAAAAATCAAACAGCAACATCAAGTTGAGTGCGCTGCAAGAAAGTAGCAACATGACGTCCAAGACAAACGTTGAACTCGACTCCTGCTGCTGCCGCTGCTGCTCTTACTGCCGGTCATCAGACATGACGCACAAAATTGCAGCGTTGTTAAAAAGCGATTCGGAACAGCGGCTGCCAGCACTTTGTTTCCTTTCTTTTTCACTTTTTGGCTTCAAGTCGTCTGTCGCTAATCACTGCCAATGAGGCAGCTACTTAAACTAATAAACTGGCAACCAAAGCGCACAGCAGTCAAGTCAGTCGCTCAGTCGGTCACTTAGTCACTTTGTCCTTGCGCCGTTTGCTCGCTTCGCAATGTCATCATCAAATATAATATGTACATATATACGATATATATAAATGTTTTATTTTGGAATGGAACACGCCCAGCGCTGATGGCAAGGCATGAATCAAAAACAAAACACACCCAAACGACAAAAAATAGAAATAAAATTAAAGACAAAAATACTTATTAATGTCACGTCGCATTTTATATACTCTACTAAAACAATAAAATTGGATTCGTATAAAAAAAATGCAATTGGTTCATGTAAAACAAAATAAAACGAAGTCAATAATCAGATTTATGATGGATTTTTGAACGTTGATAATAGGGTTAATAATAGCTAAAACACTTTCGAAATCAAATGTTTATTCGAACAAGAAATCGATTTTTGATGGATTATTCTTCCGATCCGGCAAACTTTTCGAAACCTTCAACTCTGAGTTTAAAATTTTTAATAGTCTGCATTTTACGGTATTCAAGTATATTTCGTGACAAAAATGCTTACTACTCACGGCGAGGGTATGAATTATAAACGAATACAAGAGCGAAATAGTCTACGACTCCGATTGCGACCTAGACACAAAACACGGAACTACCTAGTGAGAGACAAGACCAATGTTGATGATCGGGCCAAGGCGAATTCAAATGGAAGCACACACGCATGTTAACGAAGTGACACGGCATTTTAACGGCCACCGCAAAGCGCTGCACAGATTAGGAATGTCAATATTAGCCACACCGACTATGACCAAAGAACGACGACAAGATAGGATGGGAATGAGAATGAGAATGAGAATAAGCTGGTGTGGCTAATGCCTAAAGCTTGTGACGGGAATGACATATGGGGCCGTGCCAATCCAACCAATGCTCTGCCCTAATGCCAAATTTTGACAAATGACGTCAGGAGTGGGCGGGTAGAAGTGTAACCTAGCTGGAGGCGTCATCTACGGCAGGTTACACTGAAGCTAACAATACACTTGAGCTGGAGCACAGATAGATTTTGTGGCAGATAGCTGCAAAAAGTGTTGTCGAGCAACGAGAGCAACTTATATGCTTCAGTTTGATTACAAAAAGGTGTTGCTGACAAGTTGTGAGGGCAACTGAATGCGTTAAGCATGAGAATTGAAATCAAGACATTGTTACTTTAAATAGTTAACATTAAAGTGGAATTTTAATTCCAACTATTTCCAGACTCTACTCTGTAGTTTAACTTCCAATTTGAGTTCCCTAAAGTTCAATTAAATTTTAGACAAGCACTTAAATTTTATGTAGCTTAGCTGGCAAGTCAAATAAAACGAGTAAAGCCTCAAATTACTTGACAGTGCCTAACAAAATTAAGCTCTGCTCTACCCCTTCACCTCCACCCCCCCTCCAACTCTCACCAACTCTCTCTCTCTCATCACTTAAATAGTTTAAGTAGCTCTATGACAAGGGTGTAACTGCGCAAAATTTAAGTCTTCTCTATTTGTGTGTGTGTGTGTAATAATTCTCTCAAAAATATATAGTCGGGCCAGACCGCCTGCCTTAAGCTCGTTTTAATGGCCTGCCAGGTGGGTTGTTGTGGTTTCTTAGGGGTAGTGTGGCATAGTAAGGGGTAAGGGGTAACGAGAGAAGATGAAAGATGCCCATCAAGCTTCAGCACGGCCATCATCATCTTTCCGGCGTGAGGTTGTGTTGTGAAAGGGCAAAATCAATTTAACACTTTCAACTAAATTATTCATTTTGCATAATAATTTCCAAATCTGTCAAAATTTGCACACACACACACAAACAAGACTCTTATTTGATACATTCAGTGGTTGTCGGGCGTCTGCACCTTCACACGCTTAGGATCGCGTTTGGATTAGTAGGAGGACGGGGCTGTGGGTTTTGTGTTTGCCTGCAAAAAGCACTCAAATAATTCCCAGGCGTAAGATAATCCAGCACAAAAGTTGCCTCGTTGGGCACAACAATAGCAGCAGCATCAGTACCAGCTCAATGGGAAGTGCGGAGGGGAAAGGGAAAATTGAGTAAAAAGAGAAAAAAAACCCTTTAACCGAGCGTAGGCAACGGCACCACGAAGCGAAGCGTCACAAATTCTGTTAAACGAAAACTTCATCAACGGCATAAGAAAATTTTCCTTTTCCGCCATTCAGACGTGCCTCGCTCACCGCTTACCACGCACCACTACGCCCACTCGCCCGCCCCGTCTTTTCTGCCCTGCCCGTCTGTTCCGTCCGGTTTTGTCGGTGCGACCTTTTTGGCGTTGTCAAAATGAAAGGAAAATGTCTCATAAATCCTTTTAATATTAAATGAGCTCGTTCTCCATCCCGCAAAACCCTTGTCCATATTTTTATCTCTCTACCACTCTTGCCGCTCATTTCGCGCCACGCACACACTTAAAATTATGTGGCTAATGGGAGCAACTTGGCTGGAAATTGCGCGAACCTGTCGTGAATTGACATTGCCAATGCCATTGCCATTGCCATTGCCAGCAAACTTTTCTACACATGTCGAGCACCACTCCCAAACTGCGACTACTAACGAATTTGTATAACTGATTGTAGTCAGGACAGCCTGGATATTTTTGGGTAAAATTCTCGTCGAAGGTTTACATTTTACGTTTTTCGGGTTATGTGCAATTGTCATTAAATGTCATTTTTAAACCTGTTAGAAAGCATGTGGAGTGTTTATATAGGGGTTGAAGGGTTTAAGGTAGGCTGGCCAGCATACCAGATCCATTTTTCCTTTCCTAAATGTATGCATATATGTATATTTTGCATTATTAACGCTCGTGTCCCCAAACATTTGGTTTTTATTGTCAAATTAGTCGTCAAAAGCGGGTTTATTAAAGTTGTTTTTCGACAAAACTCTTCATGTTCCTGTTATGTGATGTTATGTAGGCTGCATGTGTATTAGTGCGTCTGTGTGTGTTTGTGTGTTACCAAAATTTGATGCGACACAAGGCATTTACACGCCCAAGTCCATTACCGCCCTCGGGCGTCAGCAGCACCAATCCCCCCTTTGTCACACGCCTCTCCTGATCTGTTTGCTGCCAGGCAACGACAACAATTTGTAACATTTGCCGCACTTCCCGCAAGCATTTTTGAATGCTTTCGAATCATAGTGGAGGGGTATGGGGGGGAGCTACTCGTCTAACCCACTCAGAACGCTTCAACATCATTCAAAGTGACAAATTATCCATGCAAATTTTACAAAATGGCCGACGGCGGGTGGGAAGTGGGCACGTTTGGCTCGTGGGAAAAAGTGTTGCATACTTATGAGCGTTAGGCGCCATTTGAAATATGAGCATTGAATGAATGGATGAAAAACCACACACACAAACTCTTAAACACACACGTTTGCGTAATGTAATGCATAACAATACTTAAAAGGCCTGCTTTATATACATATATATATATAGATGTAAAATCGAACAAGGATATGTTCTGTTTAGGACACGGCTCAAATGTCTCTCTAGCTGTCTGCCATGTCTGCTCCTGTTAAGCTTTCTCTTCCTCTAGCTCTCCCACTTTGTCACTCTGTGTGTATTTGTCTGTTGTTGCCTATGCATATTCGATATGCTCCATCAATGCCATTGTGCTATTGTCTTGCTTTCAATTAAAATGACCACACAGCGAGATAGAAGCTGTCCCCCACAGACTTATCTCCCTCTCTCTCTCTCTCTCTCTCTCCGGCTATCCCTGGGTTGCTTGACCGAAAATTTGTGCAATTTCCGTTACTAATACTTTTTGGTCAATTTCCTTCACACACACATTGAGGAGACATGTACACACTGTTGATTTATTGCCCTGGCAAATATTTTGCGCCTTAATTTCGTTGATATTTATGCGGCAATGTGTCCTCGTGTGCAGGAGCCAATAAACACGTTTGTGCCACTGACAAGGGATAATGGGCTTCCTGCTATACATATATATGAATTCGTATATATGTTCGACGAAGTGGGGCAAATCAGCATTTGAATATGCCCCAGGGAGTTGAAAGTTCTCGGACCAAAGCACAACAACAAAAACCAGCAGTAGCAGCAACAGCATCAAAAGGAATGCAAATCGTGTGTCCTGTCAGTTTTGTCCGGCTGTTGCTGCGGACAGAGCTTGTAAATCAAATGAAATATATTACGAGAGCCGCATAAATACATTTGAAGATTGATGTGTAGCAACAACGTTGAAGAAGAACAACCAGTATAAAAAGAGTTGAGGGAAGTAGAATTTAAGTGGAAAACGGGAGGCGAGTGATGTGAAGGGGAGTAGAGTGGAGTGGAGTGGAGTAGAGTGGAGTAGAGTGCTGAGTGACAAGCTTAGCTTTGCTGGCATTTTAATGAGCTGCCGAGCAACGTAAAACTAACAAACGCAAACGGCGCATCCTTTGCGAATTGACTGCCACACAGAGACAGAGACAGACAGACACAAACGACAGATATGCTGGACTTAAGCAGTGGAAGAGGCATGAGCGAAGCTTCGCCTTATTTATGCATAACAATAATGAATATTATACAACAAGCCCGAAATGTAATTCTGTGTAATTAATTATTAATTTATGCGCATACATTTAACTCACACGCATTGTCGTCGACAGCAGCAACATGCGAGAAGCAGCATGTGTGTGTGTAAGTGTATGTTCGTATGTGTGTATGTGTGTGTGTGTGCATGGCATTGGCATCATCCTGGCACAATGGCGGCCTGGCGGATGCGGAAACTGTTTTGCTGCCGTTGATGCTGCCAAGTCATTGTTGTTGTTATATGCTTGTTGTTGCTGTTGTTGCAGCGACTAACGACCAGCAAAGTCTGCGCTTGCTGTTGTTGTTGTTGCTGCTGCTGCTGCTGCTGCTGCTGGTCGCATGTCGACATTGTTGTTGTCGTTCTAATGTTAAGTTGAATTGTCATTAAAATTGTCGTCCATAATTTCGACATTAAATACACACGCACACACATACACAAGCGACGTAGAGCGATGTATGTAAATTGTGTGAGACTTTTGCGACTACAGCATAAATGCTGCAGCTGCATGTTGTGCTTGTGTTTAAGTGTGCGTGTGTGTGGCGCGTGGTTAAAAAGTGCCAACGCAGCATGTTTTCAACATTGTTTAAATTTATATGGCAGACAGGGACTCACACACAGGACATACAGAGGACAGCATCAGCAACTTGTGCTTAAAGTTTTAAATTTACATAACTGAGTGCAGAGCCAAAGCAGAAGACAAACACAGCACAGAATGAAAACAGCAGCGAGAGATGGAAAGGGAGATGCAATATAAGAGAAATGGAGTGAGTAGTTTGGGAATTTTCGGGGGGCAGTTACACTTATGGCAATTACTGTGCTCATAAACTTCAGAGCTGCCCGCCCTGGCTCCCCAATCATCATTAGGCAGTGGCCATTACGTAATTATCGCAATCATAGCACACAGCCATAACACAAAGGTGGGCATACATGTATATATACATATACATATATATTGTATATAATTGAAATTTGTGACCCAAGACAATCAGTGAAAAAGACGTAGGAAAAAACAATTTGGAGCTCATTTCGATAAAGTTTTAATGCTCAGCGCAACCGAACGACTCTCGATTCCCAACTCTTGAGTTTCGTTTAACGCTAATCACTTACAGTAACGAAACGTAAACTTTAACGTAAATGTAACAAACAAAATGAGAATTCCGGGACTTCTTGGCCAAAATAATTTATCTTCTTGTGCATAACAAAATACAGACACACAAGCTACTACACTCTCTTTCTCTTTGTCTATCTTTCGATTAGTATAGTTTCTGTGTTTCTGTGAGTTTTGTGGTTTTTATTTTTGGTGAATTTTGTTTTTGGCCAAGGTCAAATGGCAGCTGAGCGAGCTAAGGTGACGGTTTTGCTTAATTAGAACATTCATTAATCAAATCAAAACCATTTGCCACCTTGTGGCAGCTAGCAATGTACAAAAGCTACAGCTTTGAAGCAGAAGAGACTCGACTCGAGAATCGGAGAAATGGTGCTTGGGAAAAAGCGGCCAGGAAACTTATGGTGAATGGCAACTAAACACGCACAAAGATATATACGACTGAAGAAACCTAGAAATGGAGAGGGCGAGGGCGAGGGAGAGAGCGAAGAGCGAGTATAACCAAATAAATTCAGTCACATATAAAAACGACAGACGGCATAACAAAGCGCAGAGATTGTGAGACGCAATGCGAAGGACGAGGCGAAAGCGAAAACGCGAGCAAAAAGCGACCATTAAAACACATTTGTGTATCTATTTTTAGGGTAAAAGCAAGCAAACGAACAAAGCAACTCCAAAAACTCAAACAGCGGGCGGTAACCAGAATTGCTAAAAACCCCAAACCGAAGCAAACCGAACCAAACCAAACCATACCAAACCAGTCCACCGAAACCCAAAACCATCAACAACAGCAACAACAATAAAGACCAAATGAAATGGCCAAAAAACAACAACAACAACAATCAAAAATAAAAATAGCAAAGAGAAGGGATTGACTTAAAACTACTTTAATTTATGGCTCACGCATTTCGGTGTTTAGTTTGAGTTCTGAGTTTTGTGTGTGTGTTTGGATTCGTTTTTTTTTTTTTTGTTTTTTCTTGGGTGCCGCCAAAGCAATCAGTCAACAACATGAGCAGGCAATCCAATTTAAAGACCCCAACAAACTCAAACTGAGCTTTGAACTCTACAGATTGTAATTCGTTTGTACTTTAATATAAATACTTTTACTAATATGACATGATGTTAAAAAACTGCATTTCTATAAGTGATACATAGAAAATTTACTTGATTTGTGGTTATTCAATCTTATCAATATTCTAAAGAAAACGAAAAACGCATAAAAATCTTAATAACAAAACCTATAAATTTAATATTTTTATAGACTTTCAAACAATCTAATGGGCTTTTAATGGGTAAAGGATGTAATAAAAAATTCATAAAGCTTAAGCATTTAACTCAGAAATAAAAAAAAACAAGACGAAGCTTCTGTTTGTTGGAGATATTGAAGTATATTTAGCGCAAGCTTATTTCCATTGCAATATGATCTTTTTTTAAACTTAGTTTGTCGGTTAAAACTTTATTTCGACGGATTTTATGTTGAATTTCTTTTGGCACTTGCAAGTCCTTGTATTTTAGTCAGAACTTGGCCAATTTGCAATTCCATTGAAACTTTTGATTTGATTTTTCATCGTTCTTCCAATTAAAGCGCAAATCCTGATATTCTATCAAAACTCAACCAATTTGCAATTCCATAGAAATTTTTGTTCTGGTTCTTCCAGTTAAAGCTCAAAATTCGTCTACTCTAAAGCGTTCGTATGGACATGCAAAGCAAAGTCAACATTTAAGATTTCTGGTATAAATTGTTTAACAACATTTTTTTTTGTGATATTTATTACGTGTCTATCTATCAATCTTGCATTTACATAACATTATGTTTATTTGATTTGCTAGATGTTTTATTGTTGTTGTTGAAATGTAAACTTGTGAACTTGACAATAACTTGGAAGTGTATGGCGTAGGTAGATTTTGAGGTCTGTCACTTTATAATGAACGAAAAGTCAAAGCGGCCTCCCAAAGCGATGTGTGCATGACTTTTTCCTAGGCTTTATATCGTTGACATATCTGTAGCTTTGTACCTCTCGCTCTCTGGCTGTCTCTTTCGTTGACTGCCGCTCGTTCTGTGCCCTGACAAGCGGGTAAATTATGCATAAGCGCACTACCCGCCACATTATATGACGAGGCAGAGACGTAGATATATATACGGCTGATGCAGCAGGCGGCTGCCAGGATTATGCTTGACAGGCGGGTTGAGGGTGGAGTAGCAGCATAGAGTGTATGTGTGTGTGTGTGTTTGTGTGTGTGTAGTTAGGCAGCTCTCTTGTCAACGTACTCATCACATTTCTTCCGCACTTCAGTTGCCTGCCCCACCCAACCCAAGATATATATTTATGCGCACTAAAGCAAACAAACAGCAAAATATTTGTATGCTAAGCCAACACATGCGACGGCATCTGCCACTCGCCGCCCACGCACCCGCTCCTCCCCTTTAGTGCGGGGCGTGGTGCCGTCTATTGCGGCTCAAGTATTTTGCATTGCTAAGCAGAAATTATAAATCAGGGCAATTGTTGAAGATTTGCAGCCGCATAACAAAATTTTGCGCAGCAAACAGAGAAAAAAGACAGAGATTGGGAAACCAGATTCCAGGAATCCGTATGCCCGACACCCAGCAACAACACTAACAACACTAACAACAACAACAACACCAAAAAAGCACGCACACGCCGAGCTGCGGTTCATTCGAGCTGGCTGCTTGTTGACTAACTGACTGACTAAGTGACTGAAGGACGCATGGACGGATAGACGGACAGAAAACGCGGAACGTGCACAGGCAGGCAAATACTTTAGAGCGAAGGGACCAAAGTGAAAATAAAAATAATACAAAAATACGTGAAATGAAAGCGTAAGAAAAAAAATATACGAATTTAACGAATATGAAAACAGTGTGTGTGTGTGTGTGTGTGTGTTTGTGTGAGGTGGAGGGTGTAAGTGAGATGAGATGCGACTCGACTCGACTCGACTCGACGACTCGAAATCATAATTTAATTTAACGTATTTTTCGTTTATCCAAAAGACAAGAAGACGAAAAGCCACACAGTTTCGGATAAGGAGGTTGGTGATTTGGTGGGGGGTATACAGCAGACCAGACAGACTTAGAGCAGCGGAAATAATGCGACGTTTAAAAGTGTAAAAGCCGTCAAGACGAAAAGCAGCCAGCAGCAAAAATAGTTACAGCTAGCTGGAATGAAATATGTTGAAGTCAATCTTTATATATTTTTTTTCTTTTTTCTGTTATGTTTTTTTTTTTTTGTTGGTGTGAGTCACTTTTGGTAATAGAATCGCGAAACACTTTTCGCCAGCGATTTTAATTTTAGTAATGGAAGACAAAGGAAAGACGAAGATGCCCGACAGACGACGAGACAGACCAAGAGACAGACAGTCGGACAAATAAGCTGCAGCTGCAAAGAAATTGAATGAGAAAGAGCAAAGAAGACACTCACTGAGATAAACAGGAGATGAGATGTAAAGAGAGGGGAGCGGTGTGTGTGTGTGTGTGTGTGTATGCGTGTTGCCTCTTGAAGCTGAGATTTATTACGCCACGTTGCAGTTTGAAGTTGTCGGGCCACATAAATCTGTCAGGACAGCAAGCGCGGCGTCGACTGGCTGCATGGATTGCAAGTATGAGAGGTAGTAGAGAAGAAGGGTGGTGTTGGGGAGGGGGTTGGGCTGAGGTAGTTGTTGTGTCGCGTTGTGTTGTGGGATGCGCTGCAAAAATTTACACATGATTGTTATTATTTAACGTTGCTGCTGCTGCAGTTGCAGTTGCTGTCATGCGGTTTTTTAAACGATTTTTATTAGTGGCAGCGCGTAAAGCGGAAATAACGGCCACGCTCTGTAAAAGTAGACAGCACACACTCACAATCACACATACATACGTGGACAGTGAATGCATTTTGCATGGCGTGCACGTAAATGACCGCCAACGATTTAAATTGTTATCCACCCTCTGGTTTTTTTTTGTGTTGCTGTTGTTGTTGTTGTTTTTGTATGCGCCTTTGCGTGTGTGTTGTCTGAAATCAAAATGCATTACGTATACGCAATAAAAATTACGTATACGTAATGTGTGACGCACACAACAGAACAGAACAAAACAGACAACAACAACAACAACAAAAGCGAACGATTGCAAACTGGCGACTGCATTTTATGCGTGCCGCGCATTATCATTTAACATTTCCTGTGCACAAAACGGGCCAAGCAGGATGTGGCAGGATGAGGCCAGGTCGAAACCAACAACAGCATTCACAATCGCATAACGAATGAGCAATATTGAATGGTTGGGTGTGGTAGAGACGAGGGGTAAGAGGCAGCTCTATTGATTGGTGATTGAGGATACTAGATACTGCCCCATGGCCAGTGGCAGCCGTCGTTGCACTGTAAAAACTTCTAAAGGGGATTTTTATTGATATCTGTCTCTTTTTCTTACAGTTTCAGTGTTTGGCTAGCAATCAAATTAGAATTTCAACCGAATATTGGCAAGTTTTATTTGGTAAATAAGTACAAAGATAGCAAAGAAATGGCGCAAATGTTTATTAAAAGTGCGCAAAATCATAAAACACGAAGTCATTGCAATTTGCAGCTGCAGAATTTAACTCAGTCTACAATCGTATAAAAACAATCCGTTGTTAAAAAGAAGCTTTATGATCCGATATGCAGCTGACTTAACAGCAGTAAAAGCATCACTAAAAAACAACAAGCTAAGAAACTACAATAACTACTATAGACAACAACTGGATGAGAGTTGGGCGGAAGCTATATTTAAAACTCTAAAATGTCGCGCGTTAAATTTACTAAACAGATTTTTCGATTTACTTTTGAGAATCGAGAAACACTAAAAATCAGTTCGCAAATAATTTTCGCTACCCAAGTTTATTCAAAACAAATTTCCATCTTTGTTCTACTCAAGAGCAAAAGTTTTACTTTTTAATGCATTTCCTCTGTTGTTTCCGCAAGTCAAAAGATTATTGTTGTTGGCATTACACACATTGTTAATGCACTATTCTCTGTTTTCTCTCTCTCTTTCGCACATACAGAAATGTATGCATGTGTTTGCTTTATTTCCCCTCGGCTGTAAAACATCAAATATTTGCCTGCTTCTGGCAAATTTCGCTTGCTTATATTTTCCATTACTCTGGTTTGCCTCGACGTATTTTCATATTTTTTGTATTCCTTTGCTTTTTTTGCTCTGTCAACTAATCATATAGAAAGCACTCCCCGCTGTCAATCTGCTGCAGCGCAGCCCCACTTTTCGCATTGTTAACAATTTGGCACAATAATTGTATAAAATATTGCGCATACGCTGCGTGTGTTTTGTCAACTTGAAGATTTCTGCTTGCCTTTCTTTCTCTTTCCGTTGTTTTGTTTTTTGATTTGTGTGTGAAGAGACTTTGCACTTTGGGGTCCAAAAGATTGCCATGGCCAGCTCATTTCCAGCGCAAATAAGCGTAAGTAAATTTATAAGACAAACAAACAAACAACAATAACAGCAAAAAACTTGCAGCAGCAGGACAGGTGGTCGCCAGGAGCAAAGAAAAATAGAGAATGTGTGTGTTAGCTGCTGTCGTCACCGAGTCTAAAGCCAGGCCAAAGCCAAACAGCTTAAGGGGCTATCGGGAGCAGGTGGCCCAGCAAGTTGGGCAATATTCATTCCGGTGGCAAACAAACACGCAGCAACAGCAACAGCAACAACTACAACAAGTATAATAACGCTTTGGACGCTGCCATTTGTGGGCAAGGAGCTGCCCCACTTTCCTCCTACTCATGTTGCTGGCAACGCTAGTTGATGAACTTCGTGTTCAAGTTGTGTAGCACAAGAGTTGACGCTTGCTGTTGTTGCTGCTGCTGCTGCTTCTATCCCAATGCCGCCAGCTGTAACACTGATAGCAATTCCAAGAGACAACAAGAGTAGAGCAGATAGAGAGAGAGAGAGAGAGAGAGAGGTGTGTGGCAGCGAGGGCAGCGTCGCCTCAGCGCTTTTCGTGAGTTTTTTGTTTTTCTTTCAGTTTATTTTACTTTCGTGTGACGGCAACAACAACAACAACAGCAACAACAACAACAACAGCAGCGGCAGCAGTCGCCGCAGTTTCACTTGGTTTGATTTTATTATGTTTTTCTTTTGGCACCACCAGCAGAGTAGCAGCAGCAGCAGCAGCCACCACCACCACCAGCTACCACCACTCCCACACCCTACACACACACACACACACACACACACAAAGTCTATGAGTTTGCGAGTGCAAAAAGTAAAGAAGATTGCTCTGCATTTTGGCCACATGCTGCCAAGTTCCTTATTTATTTTATTTTCTTAGATTCTTTTTTTGTTGTTGTTGCCTTCTTTGTTATTTGACTACACATCGACAAGGCAAGCTGCCGCTGCTGCTGCCGCTGCTCTACTCTGACCTTTCTTGTGGCTCGGGGTTTGGGGGGCCGCTTCTCGTTTGCCTCTTTTACAAAAACCGTTACAATATCAAGTTAATTGTTTGAAATAAGTGCCGCCCAGCTAACCTCACACCTCCCGTCCCTCGCCCAACGTCTAACACCAGCTGCCTTGACTGTAGGGGCCACGCCTATAGCCATCAAAGGCCTTTCTGCTGATGCTGCGGTTTCTTTTGTGCCCCCGGTTTCTTGTGAGGCAACATCTACCCACATTTATAGTGTTGCGGTCTCTGTTCAAACCCCCATCGTTTTATTATCAACGGTTGTGTTGTCAACGCCAGCTGCCCCCAGTTTTCTATTATTTTTTTCTCTCTAGCTTTCTTATTTTCTTTTGCTGTTGGGCGTTTCATGAACTTTTTTCTGGTTACCCTTAAAAAAAAAATGAATGTTACTTTGACTGACTTTCGCCTGCGTTGCCTTCGTTTTCATCTTTGCATGTATTCGAAGTGCACTTTGCCGTACAACTTGAAATGAATCTAATAACTTCACTGGCCACACACAAACTAACACACACACATAAAAAGAAACCGAGAAAAGAACAAACGCCAAAAACAATAGTTTTGACCATGCCACAAGTTACGTTTCAAAGTTGGAAAAGCGAATGTTGTCTTCGTTTTTCGCTAGTTTGTTGTCGAGTGCTTTGCCATCTTTTCTTTTTTTTCGTTCTTCTTCGTTTTTCTTTTTGCCTTCTTTGCACTTTTCTTGCGTTTCTTGCACTCAATTCAAATATATATATTTTCTTGTTGTTGTTCTTTTCTGTTGCCTGCTTAGTTTTTAAGTTGGTAAAGCAAAAACGTTAACAGCTCCATTAGTGCAATTTATTTGTCTGACGTTGCCACTTTTAACCCACTCAACAACACACACACGCACACACACACACACACACACACACACACACTTTTCTTTTTAAGACAAAGGCTGAGAACAAAAGGCTGCCTTTGCTTTGGATGTTAACTTGATTGTGTTTGCAATTTCATAAAATAACATATTATTAGGCCGACTTTTCTTTTGATTCTATACTGTGTCGCCTTGTTGTTGTTGTTGTTATTTTCGTTGATTGCCGCCGGTGCTTGTCATTTTGGCGCCTGCTTCATCTGCTAAGTAACTAAAATGGAATGCGTTTGCTAATAATAGGTGTTTGTGTGTGTGTGTGTGTGTGTGTGTGTGAGGAGAATGTTGCCAAGCTTTCCATAGACATTGCTATAGAAGAGTTGAGAACCTCATCAGCCAGACAGACAGCCTGCCTGCTGGCATGCCAAATTCAATTCACACTAACACTAACACACACACAAAATGCCCGTTATTCAACACCCCGGCAGCAAAGCTACTCCGCTGACTGATTGCTTTTGCTAGCAAATTTTCCGCCTTCTTCCCATTTCCATCTTTCTTTTCTCCCCTTTTTCCCTAGGCACGTTGAAATGAGCTAAAAACCGTAGAATTTCTACTTGGAAACTTTCTCTCGCTTTCTGTCATGCTTTCTGAGATTTTGTAGCCCGTTGTCGACGTCGACATCTCAAGCGGCTCGTTGACATATTTGTATTGTATTCAATCGATGAATTTCAGCCAAGCCAGCGCGAAGTCAAGGCTGCTCCAGCTCCTGCTGTTTTTACCCTTAAGGGAAAATGACTTATTTTCTTACGCACACATTTGTGAGACAGCTCAACGCTTTCTGTCGACGCTCAAGCAGCTGTCCCGGCATGCTGCCTGCCTGCCTGCCTGACTGCCAGCCTGACTACCTTCCTTGGTCTACAGTTTGATTGCTTGTGCGTCGACATTCGTCCTGGCAAAAACAGATACAAAAAAAAAACGAAGAAAACAAAAAGCAACAGAAGAGCAAAAATAAAATAAAACTTTTCGCCGCACACATTTTTTACTTGGCTGACTGTCGACATTTTTCCCGTTGATATTAAAATTTTAATAAACCCACGCACGCTGACGGTGCCTCCAATCCCTCCCTTTTATCTGCTCATCTTCTGCTTGTTGCACTTGACGGAAACGCGTCAGTTTGGCTCCCAACCAGTTCCCAGTTCACACACTTCTCCCAGTTTCCATTTCCGAGTTATGCTTCGAAGTGTGTCTGTGTGTGTGTGTGTGTTTGTGGCACGCACACTTCGATGCGGCGACGCGTAAAACGAATACGTCGTATTTTGTGTGATTGCCACAACCCAAACCCTTGCACTTGTGCCCTTCCCTCCTCTGCACGGTGTACCCATTGCCTTTGTGCTCGTGCTTCTTGAGTCCCCAGCTGAGGGAGCTGACAATGCCAGCGATTTTGTGTCGCACGTGAAACATGTTGATAAATCAAATCTCAACGCAGTCAATGCCAATGCCAATTTGGTTGACAATTGCTTTTGGTTTTTTGCTTTTGATTTGCGGATACCCTCTTTCATTTTTATTTTTTGTTGCTGTTGTCGTTGTTGATTTTTTGAGTGCTTTTGCATCTGCATGGTAGCTAATTGCTTGTGGCTACCCGCTCATTTACTCATCCACTTTACTAACACACACACGCACACACACACAAACACCATAAACTAACACCCTTAACAATCAGCCACACATGATGCCAGAGCTTCGTTGTGACAGTTTTATGGGTAAGGAAGGCGCATTGCCTAAGCCCCTCAAGCAGCGCTTAACGAGAGCTACAAAAAGGACCAACCAGCCAACAAACGAACAAACTCTCGCAACCGCTGTCTTTCACTCCATTATTATGGACTGACTCCCAGGCTCTGGCTGACTGACTAACCGACTAGCTGACTTGTTGTTTGCTTCTGCTGTTAGTGTGTGTGTGTGTGTGTGTTTGTGTGTAAGCAGTCGGATGAGCTGTGTTATACGCCAGCTGATCCACTCGCAAATACGACAAAGTCAACGAAATGGCAAAGTACCCAACACCAAGAAAAAGTAAGGACAAAGTAAAAGAAATACAAACGTAAGCGCCACTTGAGGCTATTATTGTTATTCAATTAGTAGCAAGTGTGAGTTCTTGGAAAATCAAATTATATTTAAATGCATAATGTAGCAAAAGCACAGAGATTGAATTTCAAGGGAATATTTTCAATTATTAATAGCAAGCAGCATTAATTTTCAAACATTTCAACCCTAAGAACTTGGCTTTTACTGTCAACCCACTTAAGCCTTTTAGAAACCATTATAACAAATATTGCTTTTAACATTTTTATATATTTTTTGTTTGACTTTATTTATTTTCGTCTGCTTTTACTGCTCTGTTGGTAAACTACGACATTTGATAATCCCAGTTTTACTGCTGCTTATGGTTTGTCATTGAAAATTGGCTTTGCGGCTCGTTTGGCCAGTTAGACCCAGATGCGAATAAGCTTTTAAAGCCTTTAAAAACAACAAGCGGTTAGGCTAAGAAAACGAATAAAGGCAGCAAACGGCATCAAACGGCAGCAAACTGCCAAAATTAAATCAAATCTAATAAAATAGTTAGTAAATAATAAAACAGTCGAGTGCTGAAGTGGATGGCAGTTTAATGCTCGTTTACGTTTGCCCAGCCTTTTATAGCCAAAGCCATAGACGAGAATTTTATTACAGTACTTCTCGATTTTTTTTTTTAGATCTGACTGTTTCTTTCAACTTGAGCAAGGCGGCTCGACTGCTCGGCTGCTTCGAGCAGTCAACAAACCATTAAACTCAAGTGTTTACCACAAGCCCAAAGTCACTAGACACAAATCTAAACTGGCAGTTAGACAAGCACCAAAGACGACGCCCAATCCTCCAGCTACAACAACGGCTCCAACCAGCTAATGTGGCTTACGTCTTTTACGTATTCTACTCCAACACTACCACTTACAAAACAGACATCATCAATAGGTGTGTTCGTTTGTGTGTGTGTGTGTTTGTGTGTGTGTGTTTGTAGGTGGCTGCCTGACATTTACAGTGCGCACATATTGCACTACTTGAAAAAGCGAGCGAGTTACCCGAGGAATGAGTGGTAAGGAGCAGCAATATTTATGGGGCAGGCATCGTTGTTGGAATATTTGATGAAGATTTGGCAGTTAAATTTAACTGACAGCTTAAGCATTGCTTAAGTCTAAGCCCTGCTGATAACATATGAGCGGTTTTGTCGAGCGCTGCTATAAAATATATCTTAAGCTAAAGAGTTCAACAAAGGCATTAAGTAAGGGGATCCGAATGAAACTTCGGACCCAAAACTAACAATTTATATCCTTTACACTTTTAATACCAATTGATTAACTTTAAGTCTAGTAACGAACAGAAATTAAACAACACTGCAAGTACTTTCAACTTATACGATGACTAGTAACAAGAACTACTCTTAAAATACTACGCTCTACGCTCACAAATAGAGCCAGTTTCGTTTACAACTTGCGTTCAGTTTGATGGCATTAATTGAGTCACAATGCCACACATTTATCAGACAACAGCTGTAGGCTATCTGTGGGGAGCTGAGTTTAGAGCCCTAAAAGTAAACCGCACTATAAATACAAACATTGATAATTCAATTTATTTATGGCCTCTTTTCGATGAGCCTTTATTCATGTTTACAGCTGTGCTATAAAATTTATGGCTAGCCAGTAACAAGACAGAATGAGAGCGAATCCTGTGGGATGTAGGTGCCAGGAGCAAGGAAGTTTGCGTTTGAGACACGCGAATTGTGAACGCGCGGTGCGTAATTATTTTTATGACATTTTGTTCGTGTTGGTGTGCTGTTAGTATGTCCAGGTGTGTGTATGTGTGAAGCCTGAGCTATGTCCTTTTTGTTTGAGGCGTCGTGCCAAACAAATTAAAAGCAAATTATAAGTAACAATGTTATAAACAAGAACGCAAACGACATCAGGGAGCGAATCGTTGCACAACAGTTTTAGATCCTACGGGATAGCAAGGATAGCTGGAATTTTAATTTCTGTCTTCTGTTTGCCCCCTGGCTGCCACTTAAGGCGATTTACTCGCCAAATCTTATAAACGACACGATGTAATGAATGACTGAATGGGCACAGGTGAGAAACGTGTACAGCTCCAGGCAATGTCGAGAGATGCGGGCAGCGCTTCTCTAATTTTTTGTTTTTAAAGCTGGGTGCGAAACGTGCCTGGCGTTAGACATAAATTAATTTATTGCGTGCGAAGCGAAATATGTAAAAATAATTGCCAAAAGAGAAACAAACACGACGACCAAAAAACAAAAACGAATGGAACAATAATAATTCATATTGCATACTTTTTTGGGCGACGGTCTGCGCAAAACTTTCACATTCACATTAGGAACCCCCCTCAAAAAAAAAACAAACATTAATAATTAAGCAATGTCTTAGGTTTTGTACGGAACGGTTAGTGGTTGGGTTTGGGTTTAAGGGGTACTTACAACGAGTTTCTTTGTTGGAATTGTGGTGGTGTACGCGGACAGCGGCGTCGGCGTCAGTGGCGGCGCTGCAACGGCGGCTGCTGTCACTGGCGGACTAATCGCTTTAATTGTCGCCGGCGCTTGGAGCGTTGGCAACTGCTGAAACGGCGGCGGCTGCTGAAATAACTCCGCTGGCTGCTTCACGTAAAACAGATTTACTCCAAAGTGTGAAATTTTGATTGAATTTATAACAACACTGTCGACAGGAAAATGTGATTTAAAGCGCCGAACGAACCGTCGGCCTAAATCAAAATTGCACGTTAACGGTTCTTTGGCTGTATGCTTGAAATGTTTGTTGCTTGCTTGCTGCTTAAAGTGTTTTTACTTTGATAACTGATTGTTATTGTTTTCTGATTTATGGTTTCTGTTCGTTTTTCGTTGTTGTTTTGATTTTTTTTTTTTGTTTTTGTATCGCTATGTTTCACAACTAATTGAGAAGCTCTTGAAATTGGCGTTTAACTAATTGCATTTGCTTATGTTTTTTGTTTTGTTTTGTTATTTTTTTTTTGTTAATTTTAATAATTCTTTTACACTACTAAAGCTCAACGTTAGACAGCGCGATTTTTCATTTATAAATTGTGTCCTGTAAAGTGATTCTTCTTGCCTCTTCCTTTCGCTTAACTGATTTGATTTGATTTGTATGTTTTGTTGATTGCACTTGAACGCGTTGCGAATCACGTGAATAAAAATCTCGCTACTGAGTTAAACGCGTCGTTGTCGTCTACCGAAAAAATTCGCCGCTATTGACAATAAATTGAACTCCGTTGTGTGTGCTTGTTATTGTTGTTGTTGTGGCTGTTGTTGTTGTTGTTGTTCCTTGGTTGAGAATTCGTGAATTGATTTCCGTCTTCTTGTTGTTGTTGTTTTGATTTGGGGGAGAGCTTGGCTACAATTGCTGTTGCTTTGCGCTTGTTGGTTTTTGCTTTGTTTTCACTAGGCTACTTTTGCACGGCTAAGGAACAGAACGCAACGACTGCTGGACTCGCTTGTCTGATAACGACTGAAGGACTCTCGCGAATTGCGTAGGATTTTTAGCAATAGCAAAAGCTCTGCCACCAGCAGCAACAGCAGCATTAGCGGCGACGTTGACGTCGACGGCGGCAGCGTCCTGGCAGCGGCAGAAGCGCAGAAGCATTACAACAACGGAAGCAACTAACAGCAGCGCCACGAACAGCACGAGACTGAGAGAGCAAGCGAGCCAGAGCGAGAGGGCACGTGGGTGTGCGAGCAAGAAAGCAAGACGTAGAGAGAAACAACGTTGACTAAGAGAGAGCAAAGGCTTGCACTCGTGTACACCCCCGCATATTTTATACGAACGCAACGAAGACTGTTAAAATGTTCTAGCAGTACTATATGCGGGCCAGTTGGCAGAGTTGCCATGTTTCCGTTTCGAATGCTATGTTAGCTTAGTAGCTGTTTGACTTAGAAGCTGATCAATTTGATTATATTCAATCTGAACAAAATATGATGAAGATATATTTTTAAATTTTTGAATGTATTTCGGCATTTTAATATTTGAAGCGAAAAAAAAATTATAGCTAACATGAGCAATTTAATTATTAGTTATTTTAAACGTAGCCTATATTTCATTTCGATTTCCAAGCATTTTTAAATTATATTTTAGCTAGTTTTAGTCGAAAATATTTATTGCGCCTTTTTGGTATGCAACACTTTTTTCTCTTACCAAAAGTGCCTGCATCGATCGATGCTGTTAGCTCTGTAAGTGGGATGCTGTTAGCTGTTACACGCAGCTTGAGTGTAACAGCTTTCCCATACCCTTTGCACAAGTAACCCCTTCAGTCTACCTCACCTCGCCTAGTCAGTCACACAATGTTGCAATCACACACAAAACAGTCTCTAAAAATTCACTTTCACAAGCTGAAATGACTTAACAGAGAGAGCGCTAATTGCAACAGGAGAGCCAGCTACAAATACTTTCATACGTTTATATGTGAAGCGAGCGAGCGAGAGAGAGAGAGAGAGTGTAAGAGATAGATGAAGCAAGAGCGAGAGAGCAAGCAAATGCTGCTTCTGCTGTTGCTGTAACTGCTACTGCTGCTTGGAGAGTTGAAAAATCTACGCGCGTCATTGTTGCACCTTTATGTTTGTTTTCGTGGGTGGCCCGAGCGCACCGCGCAGCAGTTGAAAAGAGATGCAAGATGCGAGATGATGGGAATGGCGCAAACAAACAACAATAGCAAAATTTTAACCTCTATAGAGGGTGTCCACTGCCGGCGTGTTGTTGTTGTTGTTGTTGTTGCTGCCGTAGCTTGTAGCTTGTAGGCCTGTAGGCGGCCTCCTAATGATGTTGAATGTTGCATGTTGCCTGCTTATGTTGTAGTTGTACCAAGGTGAGGCTCTTTTGTGCGTAACAGCTATGAATGCTGCTGCCGCTGTTACATACAACTTTGAATAGTTAATAATTAATAGTGCGTCATTATCAACAATGATGATGATTATCATCATAATTGCCTTGCGCCATCGTCCCTAAACCCACACTCACACTTATCCTCTGTATGTGTGTGTGTGTGTTGGTGAAAGTGTCAACTTGACATTGCCTGGAGTGCACGCGGCACCGCTCACACATAGCAGCACACACACACACACACACACACACACACAAGCACATGTGCGGCGCGGCACTTGCGTCAAATATTTTGTTGCCTACCGCCCCGGAGGCATAGCCCTTTGTTATTGTTGTTACTGTTGTTGCCTCCGTGTGCTGACAATGCCAAAAAATAAAACGCTCGCAGCGTCATTTGTCTGAGTAAAATTTCCCTCGAAAAATGTGCCACCAAATTGAATCTCTCGCCTCTCTCACTCTCGCTGCGTCGGCGCTGTTGCAAGCCTTACCCCAGTTTCGCTGTCAGCGGCAACAGCGCTGTCAACGTCGACGGCGACTGTGGCTGCTGGCTGCCATGGCAGCTTTATCAGTGCCATGAAATGTTGTTCCCGGAAAATAACCCAAAGGAAATGCCATGTATGTGTGAACAGCAGCAATAGCAGCAGCAGCAGCAATAACTGTGTAGATGTAAATCCAGTTTTGTTTCATTTGCCGATTTCGAAGCTGCCGCTTGCTGCTTGCCGCTTGCCGCTTACCGCATACCCCATGCCGTTACTCTGGCGAACTCTGCAGCCGGCGGCACTAACTTTGTACGCTTGATGATGATAATAATGTTGCCCCTTTTGGCTTTTGCCAAGAACCAGGAGCCAGCCAGCAAGCCAACCAGCCACAAAAGCCAGACATCGTCTATGGAAATTCGTACGCCGATTTTCGAGCGATTGCAATTGATTTGTAATGTATTTCATTGTTGTATGTACGAATGATTCTCTATGTGTGTGTGTGCGTGTGTGTTTGGTTGTGTGTGAGTGTGTGTATGGGTTAGGTTATAAAATTTGTATTGATTATTTCGATTGGCTTTGTTCGCTGGCTGCGCTTTGTTCGCCTCATCTAATGATAGCTATGGGGGCATTAAAAATGTCAAAGCTAAAATTTCTGCACACTACAATTGTTTGGGTAATATTGCCAAAGGGAGAGAGTTGCTGTGGGTAAGGGGTGTTGTGGAGGGTGCTTAGGATTAGTACTAGTGTACAAATAAATAAATATATATAAATATAAATGAAGCCGTTTATGTGTGTGTGTGTGAGTGTGTGTGTGTGTGTTAGACTAACACCGCCTAAGCACGCATCACAACTGAAGTACAGAAATAGGATATAAGAAGAAGGACCTCGCTCGACGACTGGGGAGTTGGCATGTGTACAAGTCAATTATGGGTCAAAATCCACACAGGAGTTGTGGGCACAGCCAAAACACTTGACGCTCTAACTCGGTCTCTCTCTCTCTCGCTCTGCTTGCGTGCTGCTCGCACAATTTTTATGAGGTTCCTTGCCCATTGTAAGATGAGAGATGTGTGCAAAGGGGACCCAACAAGAAAAGAAAATGCTAAGGATCCTGTGTGTTGCAAATGAAACATGTTTGGTTTTATCGCATTTATTGACGACTCCATAGGGACGCTTTGCGTTCGTCCGCCAGTCAGTCAGTCAGTCACTCATTCAGTCTGTCCGTCAGTTCGACAAGATCAAACAATAGAGATGCTGCTGCTGCTGCTGATGCTGCTGCCTGTTCCCTGCCGTTCCCTGCTGTTCAGCTCAAAAAAGCCACATAAAAAGATTATTTTATGCATGTGTATGTGTGTTGATATGGGAAATCTAGGCTAGGTTATTGTATAGTACATGGTTTGTGGGAGTGGAAGATGGGGTTATGGCTACTAAAATCACTTAGAAAAGCAATTCGTATGCGAGTGTGTTGCATGAAAAATCGAAATGTTGTATGAATGTGTAACAAGAAAACGTTGGAATTTATTCTTATATTTGAAGAACGTATCATCGATAAATACGAACAAAAAACGAGAAACAGCATTTGATAACAGCTCAAAATCTGATTTTCATTGCAATTTGCTTAACTTTACAGTCTTGCTTTATAGTACTTCCACTTGTTGACGTATACTCAATATTAATTAGAGCTACGAGAGTTTTTCAGCAAGCTACACATAGGTAGGGCACTTAAAATTGAAATGATACTTGGAATAATTCTTGTGGTACAAATTTGATTAACAAGTTTATTTTTGATTTAATGATGAAATTGTTTATTTCATTTTCCCAAAAACTTTATTAAAAATTAAAATAATCATCGCTTTTTTAACTTAGTAACAAGAATAATGCTATCTCATTTTGACTAAACGAAATCTAAAAGCACTCAAGTTGCGTTAAGCCACAAAACAATACTTGATATGAATAACTTATTTAGTCATTCCACAGGCTAGACATCTACATGACTACTTAACATTCTCGCATACACTTGTGCAATGTGGTGTTTGCTACACCTTCCCTTTCTCTCGCTCTCTCGCTCTCTCTTGCTCTTACTCACTTTAAGCCAGTGAGGCAAGTAACTGCTGCCCCTTTAAGCCCCCGCACACACAGTTCGTTTGTCCAGCAGCAACATTTAAGCAATTTCGCTTGTTAAAAGCTTACGCCGCGCACTTTACTTTAAACCACACTAACAAATGCCACTTCATTCAGCAGATATTTGCGGCCAACAACAGCAGCAGCACTAGTGGCAAAAACATAGCTACACATACACAGACACACTCACACACACACACACTCATATAAACGAAATCACACACATCCTTTTGCCATCAATTCTCTAAGCACAAACAAACAGGCAAGCCACACACTCTCACACACGCATGCAGCAACACGCAAAGCTCTTTTCACTACAAAACGGAAGTACATAGAAGCAGAAGCAGCCAAAAACAAACAAAAAAAATATGGAGGAGAAAAACTCACACACACACACATAGACAATACATAGAGGGAGAATAGAGAATTGAGCTGGGAAAAACCTGCGAGCTTATAGAAATATACTGTGGCAGCAAACTACACACGCTCACACTCGACCAAAGCAAGATATTCATTCTATCGTAAAATAGGTAAGCAACAGCATTTGTTTATGTGAGTGTGCCTTTCTGTGTGTGCGTATGTGTGTGTGTGTGTGTGTAAAAAACAAGCGCCAACGCTCTGGTCAACGGATAACAAAACATAAATAATAATGACAGGAGCAGAGGTAAGAAAGGGAACCTGTACACACAAGGTAATGCCAGCCAAGGCTGCTGGGAACAGCCACAGGGGCATCAGCACCAACAACAACAATAGCGCCAGCTTCAGATATTGTTCCAGGAAAGCATAACCAAAGCCTAGAGCAAGAGAAACAAACACGTTTGTAAAAAAAAATATATAAAAAAAAAAACCGGAGCAGGCTTCAGGTAACTGAAAAGTGGAAACTAAATGAGATCAGTCGAGCTAAAACAGCAAAATATCTGTTACTTATCACAAGAAGGACGATGGCATAAAAGAGAACAGAGAAAAAATCAACAACTTTAAAGTTATGCAACAAGTGATGAGAATACTTGAAAAAATATTTGCAATAACTTGCATAGTGAAAAAGTCGAAGCAAAAAAATACAAAACATAAAAGTAATATAAATTTTATCATTCCTTTCACCATAGCCTTTTAGAAAGTTTTATCCTTAAGGCATTTTTTATTGATTAAGAGACAAACATATTTCACGCTTTTAAAGGGGGAAAATATGACATTATATTTTCAAGCTTTGCTATCAGAAAGTAAAAGCGAGTCAAGTTAAAACTCGACTTTTAAATAGCTCATTTAGACTTTTTTTGTTGCTCATTTTGGTTTTTTTGCATTCAAACGTCAATTCTTTAAACTTAATCAAAACTACAGCAACAACAAAAAAACATCTCTTGGCAATAGGATTTTCTGATTGCTGTTGCTTTTGGACATTTATAATGCATAGTGGGCCAATTTCAGTTCAATTTATTTGTGTTTGCCTGAGCCTTAACTCACTTCCTGGATCCTGCTGGGTGACTTACTTACTAACAGGCCATCGTAGCCATAATGGCCACGTCGTATCGGTTTCCTGAAAGATGAAAAAAAACAACTCAGAAACAGAAGCAATGCCAAAAAATGCCAACCTCAGTACAGGAAAGCGCCAATGCCATGGAGAATAATGTGGATGCGAACAACGCGCATATAACTCATTTATTTATTTATTTACTATACACACACACACACAAGCATATGCGATTCTGTATACATATCGTGTGTGTATTTGTGTGCTTGCGTGCAGTGAAGCTTGAGTTTGATTTAATAGTTTATTAAGATACGCGCAGCAAGTGAAGATTAAGGCGATGCGGATTCGCTTGAACGGTGGTTGTTTTGGCGCACTTAAATGTGACGACCACTGGATTTTGGCCTGTGGTTTATGGGCTTTAAGCAGTTGGCATAAATAGATATTGTTGTTGTTGTTGTTGCTGGTTGGTTGGTTGGTTGGTTGGTTAATTTGTTGTTGTTTTGTTGCTGCTGCTTGTGAATTGCGAGCATTTTGAATGTTAGCAGAGATTGGAATTAAAGAGTCATGGCGTATAGATCTCATTAGTCGTGCGAGATAACCATAATAATATAGCTTATCCCCAAACAAATGGGATAATGGTGTGGAACATTGGCAACGGAAGATTGAGCATAGCATAAGAAATAATTGCTTGAGAATTTCGTTAACAAAATGTCAATAAGAAGTATGAGTAGAAAAAAATATTTGAGTTAACAATATTCGTTAGCATTTCAGCAGAAGAAAATGATTAACTGTTGCAGCAATTAAGTAATTTAATTAAATCAAATGTTTTAATTAATGCGTCTGCTACTGCGAAATATAAAACTGGCATTTATTTAGGCAATGATATGTTATTTATATGATATTTATGGTATATTTTATTTTGCATACAATTTCGTATTTAACATTGAACATTTAGCTATATGTTTGCACAACACCACACATATCACGTATCACACAATTTTCAATGCCGACGCTTTTGCTGCCAACTCATTTTAAAAGCCCATAAATTAATATTTTCACGCTTTAAATGCCGTGAACATATAAACACACATACACTCAGGCACACCCCGTCTAGATATGTATGTGTGTGCGAGTTGGCAGCGATTAAAATTGCTGTTAATGACAAGCGAATGTTATAAATTACAGCAATGAAGCAATTTTTTCCTGTCTGCCTGACAAGGCACCGGTTTTAAAGTCGAAAGCTGTCTGTGTGAGTATGTGTGTGTGTGTGTGTGTGTGTGTTCCTGTCTGCCTGTAGCAGACACAAAGTTTGCCTAATTATTTAAGATCAACGCTACAGCTGCCATTTGAAGTCAACGGCAAGAAAGCTAGCAGCAACAGCAGACAGAGCAGCTAAATGATAAAAGATGAAAAACCAAACAATGAAAATTGAACTCAGTTGTTGTAGCTGATGAGGCATCCCTTGATGGCAAACAAGGAGGAGGACGTCGCTTTGATAATGATGTTGTCTCTGTTTCAGCTGTTATTAATGATGCCCCATATGAGGCAGATTCAAAGCAAACACACTAACACACGGACATTTACCTAAAAGCTTGGGGTCCAAATTGAGGTTGAGGTTGTGCCAAAAAGCAGGAAGAACAAATCGAGTCGAGCCGAGTCGAGTCGAGTGAAGTGGTTTGAGTGTATCCATTGCCTTAAAATTATGCGCCATATTTTCTGTCAGCATTTTGGCTCGTCGCTAAGGCGGATGTCGGATGTGGTTGGTGGGTGGGTGGTGGGTGGTTGCAGGTGGGTTTTTGATGTAGGCACTGTGGTTTGCGTTTGCCAGCGCCAGAAATGAACGATTGAACCCACAACAAGGCGCAACGACAAAACACACACACACACACATAAACACACTGTGAAATCAATGTGTGTGATTTGCCAATTATGTGGGTTATACATGTACGTCACTCAATGTGTGTATGTGTGTGTGTGTGTGTGTTTGTGGCTGCGTTTGGCTCGTCATTAGCGCTGTTTCCATTTCCGGCAGACAGAAGCAATAGCAACATCAGCAGCATCAAACGGATGAGAAATGTAGGCTTTATCCGAAGAGTTGCTGGCATTCGATGTCAATTTCATAAGCAATTAACGCAGCGGCAGAGTTCGATTTGCCAACTGTTGATGCCGCCTCGCGTCAAGTAGCAAATAGGCCGACAGAAGGAGAGACCGAGAGAGAGAGAAAGAGAGCAGAAAGAGGGTGAGAATGGAGGATCTACAAATGAAATTGGGCAACTTCAAACTGTAGATGCTTTGAATATTTGGCTGTTAACCCATCAACGCCGGCGCCTAATTAACTAATTTTGGAACCGTGTGGCCCCAACCCATTAAAAATATCACTTTGGAGTTGCGGGTTGCAAGGCAGAGGGTTCAACTTCATCGTCATTGCCAACGTTCTTGATGCGTTGCGCCATTGTCCTAATTATTGTCCTGCCATAAACAACTAACAGACACAGAGCGAAGCAGCAAGCAACAAAGGCAACATCGTTGTCGAACGATTCACCCTCACAAGCAGAGAAAGACAAAAGTAATGGCCGCTATAATTCACAGTTACTTATTGTTTATCTGTTCGTTTGCTCAGCTCGATGTGCTCCATAACTTAAATGGTCGCAACAGGAACAGCAAACTTAACTAGAGATGAGTGTAGCACGAATCACATATTAATTAGACAAAACTCAAGAACCAAAACGAAACATAAATAATGCTTGAGATGTGTGAGAAGACGGTGAATTCGTTTGGAAATATATACGATGTTGAAGATGAATATTAGTTAATATTATATATTAGAATCGAAGAGATTATAAGTTCATTTAACACTGCTATAGATGAACTACAACTGAATGATTCTAGAATTATAAGATCGTAGAAAGTTTCATACAACAAAAAACTTTAAAAAATCTTTTAATAATTGAATTAATAAAAATTAAAATTTAGATACTTATATATGACATGATTGATATTTTAAACGGTTCATACATTTTCATATACTCTCAATCCCAACACAATACCATCACTAGAATAACAAAGAATTTTTCTCCTTCAATTGGCGCCCAATGTTTTGTGTCCTTTTGTTAAAACACTTGGTTCGATTTTGTGGGTTGCGAAGGATGTAAGATATTTGCTTCGTTTTCGCTTTGCTTTCGCTTCAGATCTCGTTCTCTGGTGTTGGGCTGTCTCTGTGATTTAAATGATGCGAATTAATTTGAAAATTTTCAATGTTTGCTGCAAAACCTGACAGAAATAAACAACGAACGAACGAAACGGCAGTTGTAAATGTTTAAAGTGGCAAACAGGGCCAAGGAAAATCACTGCACATACATATACAAATATCCGAAAATGGCAAAAACAAAAAACAAAATACAAAAAAAAAAAGATGAAGAAGAGAACAACAACAAAAAATCCGTTACCATAACTATGTGCGGCCAGCAAAAGGAAACGAACAACAATGCAACAACCAAAAAAAAGCTGAGGCCGGGACTCCAGAGCAGATTGCACGTCAACGAAAAAAAAAAAACATGGTTGAAGAGCTGAAGAAGAGGAGAGACGGGAAGTGGCAGTGGCAACAATGAGCAGCAACCACATTGGTGGCAAACTGGCTGTTGGGGCATTGGGCAAAAGTTTAAACAACTATTTATTATGAAATACACCGAAAAAAAAAAAACTATTTAACACACATTCATACACACACACACACTCACACACAAAAATTCAAACAGACAAACAGCTGAACGCGAAGGCGGAGGCATCCATTGGTGGCGACTCTCTGCGGCAAGCCTTTGAAGCAGCAGTCGAAATCGTAGCGGGTATGAGATTGACTGGGTCTGGCTCATCCATATCAGCATCCATCCACATACATACTACATATCCATTCGGCGGGCGAAGCCGCCAGCCTCAGTGAGTTGGAGCTGGGGGGAGAGAGCTCTGAAGAACCAAAGGAGCAACTTTTACGTGAAAATGTTCAAAATTTAATCAAATTAAAGTGAATGCGCCGCAAGCGAACATATTTCGCACGCGCCTGGCGAGGAGCGAGAGATGCTCTGCCGCCGTCGCCGCCAAATCCTGGCCAGGATGTGGCATGAGGCAAAAGCAGAAGCAGAAGCAGAGGCAGAGGCAGAGGCACAGGCCCAAAATAAGAGGATGTAAGGTAAAGTAAGGCAAAAAGGAGGCAGACTTTCAGGCAGCAAGTTTAATATGTAAATTGTTTTTGTTGCTTTTTGTGTTGTTGCTTTTGTTGGTGGTGGTGGTGGTGTTGGGCTGGGCTGCTAAAGCTCGACATTAAGTGGTTATCATAGCCATTTATGAGGCTGTTAAAAAGTATCTCATTAAACATAAATGGGCCAGGCGGCAAGCGGAACGGCAAACGCGAAAGCAACACTCAACTAGAATGGGATAATAGATACTCGAGCCAGCGAGCGAGTCAAGCTGGGCGGGTACAACAAATTAAAGCAACAAACTATTTTACGCTGCGACAACAAGCCACAATCGAGATTGCAACCACCAACAGAACAAAAAAAAAATAAAACACCCACAGCTCTCTAAACTCTAACTTCCATTTATAACAAAAAAAAAAAAAAAAACAAACAGGACCCGGCACACATTCTAGCAAAATTCCGTTTACCTGTCAAACTTTTGCCATTTGTGGCCAACATATTTTGAAGTTAGCCCCAGCGTGCCGCACACACCACCCAGTTTAACAACAACAACAACAGCATAGTTGTTGTTGTCCCCCCATCTAGTTAGAGACAGAGCCACGTTTATGCCTAAACTTTGTCAATTATTTGCGGATTTAACATTTGTTGCTTGTGCGGATTTTGATTTTTGATTTGAGTTTAAAAAGGCATTGAGAACAACAATAATTTGCATTCGGCGATGACATTAGAATTTCATTTAATATGTTATATAACAGCAAATTGTTAAAAAGGAATTTTATCAAACATTAAACATAAGCTGCACTTTCCAATGAACAGCATAATTCCCAAAGTCAAAGTAAAAGCTTAACATTTGCCGTTGATTCTTTGACTTGTTTTGATTTGATTTATTTATTGCCTATTTTCAAGTGCTTCAAAAAGGTTTACTTTTAAATTTGGCTTTTATTTTTAAAGTAACTGCCCTTTCGAGAGACGATTTCGCGATTTAATATTTATAACTATGTATATTACATTTTCAGACTGTCCATTACAGCATTTTTTTCGATTGCAATATAATCATTACAGTCGTATCCTGTACTCGAAATAAGTAAGAGCGTATTAATATCAACAAATATTTAAAGCATTTGTTCATTAAAATATTTTACAAATTAAACAGGCATTTCAGTGATGATGATGAATCAATCTGAACAACCCTTTCTCAACTTTATACTCAATCATTTCAACACAAAGTTCTATGGTATCTTATAGTCGAACATACTTGTTAAGCTTATTTTTTCTGAGCTGCTATAAATTTACAAGAATTTCAATATTGTTTTTATGATTTTTAGTCAATATATGCAAATCAAATAACTATCAATGCCGCACGGCTGCCACTCCCAAATGTCAAAATCTCGCAACAAATTATCAGCACAACCGTCAATACCACCTGCTGCCCAGAAAAACCAGCTACCCTATCGCAAAAAAAAAGCCAAAATAATAACAGACAGCGAATATTGGCAAAGCGAGAATAAAAAGATGATAGTTGACGGCGGTGACGACAATGACAAGAACGAGCAAAGCGGCGAGGGACAAGGAGGTTGAAGCTGACAACAAGCAAACGCTGCAATTTTGCAATTTGATTATTTTGCAAAGCAAAATATCTATATATATACATATATCTATACTATATAAAAACTAAACTGAATGGCAAGGGTCAGGTGCAATAGACAACAAGACCAGGGCAGAGTGTCATAGTTCAAAAGGGGCAGAGGGCAGTTGGAACACAGCACCTGGCGATCTCTAAAAAACGTTGGTGACGTTGTTGGCTGCCGTTTATTATGCGTAGCTCTGAACAACTTTTGCAAAGTAATAAAGCCACAAAAGTTCAACTTCAATTGAAATAAATTAATTTCAACATTCGGACTGACAACGCCAAACTAACTGACAATTACACACACCGTACTAACACACACACACACACACACTGTGGAGTGGTAGGTAGTCACATGCTCAGCGGTTGGCCCCGCTGTATGAAATAGTTGAGTAACTTTTCACTTTTATACATCACTTTATACATTTTTTGTTTTCATTGTGTTTTTGGTTTGCTTTTGCTTGCTGCCTGCCAGCCTGCCAGCCTTTTGTTGTAAATGTAAAATAATAACGACAAAATTGCACTTTCAACTTTTGACTTTTTTTTTTCTCGCTCCCTTTGTATTTCTCGCTCACTCTCTCGCTGTCTCTAGCTCTGTCTCTGGAGTGCTTGTTTGGGAAAGCGAGCGCGCGCTCCATTGTCTGTGCAAAAGTTGAATTAATCGCCACATTGCCCGCTGCCACACCTCCCCCAACCCCCCCTCACACCATACTCCCACGCATTCTTTGAGAATACCTACTGGCTCTCTTGTCTGCAACTGCAGTCAGACGCATACTTTCCACATAGTTTGGCTGCCTCAACGACTGTTTCATCTTGATTGATTACATATTTTACAAGTTATTGCACACTCTGTGAGTAAATGGGGTGGCAGCATTTGCAATAGCAGAATGTTGGTGGGGTGGTGGGGTATTGCAATGGGACTAGGCGAGAAACACACGTATTTATTAGATTTATGGCTTGGTTTTCAACATGACTGTGTTTGTTTGTGTGTGTGTGTGTAGTGTAATGGATTCTGGCAAGTGTATTCAAAGAACTTTTAATGTATTGGAAATAACTTATATCTATCTGCACTCTTCACTTGCGCACTCTCTCTCTTTATATGTCTCTCGCTCACACACTCACTCTCTAGTGTGCTGTGTGTTGAAATGCGTCAGAGTCTGTCTGAAGGTAGTAAAAAGTAAAACTCATGTCGAAAACGGTAAGCTGTGGCAATTGACTGAAACTGCCGGTTTAAATTAGAAAAGTTTGCACAATGTACACAAGAAAAACAGACACAAACACACACACACACACACAGAGTGAGAGATAGAGACAGGAGCAGACATTCGAGCGTGTTAATTTAATGGCAACATGAGTGGGGCTCTTTTCACATCTCTTATACGGCTGATATCTGTCATTTGGCTCAGGAGCCCCAAAATGTGCTTCATTATGACATGTTCATGCAAACGAAGCCACATTGTTTTCCACACACACCGCACACTCAATCACACACACACACACGCACATACATACGTGTACAGACCAGATTTGTGCCTTAATTGCATACATACTTTACAACTTGCATACTTATGTGGGCAAAAGTTTCCAGATTTGCTCTGTTTTGTAATCTATTTTGAATTTTAAGCCCAATAGGCTTACAGATTCCATCACAATCGATAATTTGACAGCTCTGTTTGCTTGTATTTTAACACATTCAAATCTATCCGTTGCTGGGCAATGCGGTTTTAGTTACCAAATGTTCAACAACAAGAACAACAACAAAAAAGAAATTGTTTTATTGTTACACAATTTCATTTTAAGGGAATGTTACAAACGATAGGAAGTAAGAAGCCCCAGCATTGCTCAAAAAGTCTGCACTTGCATTAAAACGTGTCTGGAAATTTCTAGCAAAATGTGCTGAGCAAATAGAACCAGATTATGTAAAGTCAACTGCAAAGTTGCACATGCTTGTTAGACCTGGTCAACAGAGAACAATTAACAATAAAATGATTGGTTTCATCAACAATAATTTTCAAACAATTCGATCGGCTTTTGAATGTTTTCTAGCCCAGAGCAAATATGTTTTTGATTTACTTTTCATTTGCATTTGTTCAAGTCAATTTAAATCACAAGACAAATATTAAAATGAAGAAAGGGCTGTTAATAAGCATTGAATACGCTTTAAGAGCTCTTGTTTAAGCAATAACAAGTTGGTAAAACTACAAAAAAAATCAAATCTGGCTAATAAAAGTTTATGTCAAACTCGAAGTCTTATTATTTTCACTTGTCGTATACGTAATAAAGACATTTTCTGTAATATGTTTAAGAGACAATATCAAACATCTTTTGTTTGGCTCACTTCATCGGCGTGCACTTTACGCAACTCAAAAAAACAATCACGAATGCACTTAACCGTTTTTAACATAACCCATAGCCCATTAAACAAATTTGATTTCAGGATTTCTAAATGCGTAAATGCTTCAATCTGAACGCCGCTCTCAAAAATATGTACATAAATCCCACACCAAGTTTAACTGCCTCTGCTGTCTTCACAGCAACCGTTCGTATAGTTTATCGCTTTTGTTGTTATTATATATTTTGTTTATATAGTTTTTATAGCATACTTTTGTGGGACAAGCAGAAGAGATAGAAAGAGTAAAGCAGAGAGAACGAGAATCCATTTCACTTAACCCGTGCACTTTTATGGCTTTGGCCACCAAAAATTTTGCCCATTAAAGCTAACTTTTTAGCATGACATATGTAAGCCAGCCTCCCCCTGTCCTTTCCTCGACTTACAGACTCGCATGCAATTGTGAGGACAGCCATTGGCCAAACACAAGTTGCACAAATACACATTTCATATTCATAGTCTGAGAGCTTAAAAGCAAAGAAATTAACTTCACAAAAGTTTGCACAAACGTTAGAAACGAGTCGCATCGACAACTCGGCGAAACGACAAACACGCCGACACACACACATGGCGTATGTGTAATGTGTAATATGTAAAAAGAGTGTGTGTGAGCATGGGTCTGCGGGTGTTCGTGTGTGATGAGTGTGTGTGTAAACCAAGCCGTATGCGAATTTTTAACCAAACAGCCTACTCGAAATGTGCTTCTCAGCTATTTTTTTTTTGCCGTCCTTCTTCGGCACAACACTATTTTTGTGCTTAGTCGGCTCATCTGCATTTTATGGTCCAAAAATATCATCATCATTTTGTCGCATTTCATTATGCTGCTTTCGCTATGGGTGTGCACACAGCAACATTTCAGCCAGCCTCAAAACTTAGCAGCCTCATTTAGTATGCTTCATTTCATTATATGGCTCAGAGTCCACCACTCCGTACTCTCCCCTCCTCCCTTTTAACAGCCTGCCTATATACAACTTTAAAAATAAAATGCAAAAAAAAAAAAAAACAAAATAAGCCAAGAGAAGAAGAACTCTTAACTTTCGCTGCAACCGCAAGCATTTTGGGCCACATTTTGTGGGCAATCCTTCTGTGCCTGCCTGGGCCAACATTTGTGCCGACGACAAACGGTGCGAGAAATTGTCCTCTCGTCAGTTTTTCATCTCCCTTTTTTTTCTACTTTTTTTCTTTTTTTTTATGTGCGCTTCTGATGTCGCATGCAATTTTTTTCATTTTATTTTTTTGTTCTGCGTAGCAACTCCTTTGGGGCAAAACCTCGTCCTGCTCGCCTGTTAAGTTTGTCTTCAGCCTTCCGCCGCGTTGTTGGCCCTACCAAGCGACCTTCCTCTCATCTACCCTCTGCGTTACTCATTTTTTTCTCGTAATTTTCATAAGCAGCCGTTAGACGTTGGATTTATGTTTTTAAACGCCTTTTAATATGCAAGAGGATCTTCGCGCGCCCCAACAGAAAACTGAACAGAACACTGCTGAACACAAAGCCACTCGCAAATGCCGCGTAGCCATCTCCATCTCTATCTCTATCGTCGTCGTCGTCGTCATAGTCCTAGTCGTACATTTTTTTTTTTTGCTCACACAGTCGCGTTGCGTTGCTCTGCGTTGTGTGGCAGTGCGCAAATCCAGTGAGAATGCGTTTAAAAAAATATTATAATAATAACATTACGTAAATAATTGTTGGGTGCTGCCAGTGCCACCGACTAGAGAAGGGTTCGGGAGGAGCTGGCGATGGCAAAACGCGCCGCAGGAATAGCAACGGAAATCAGCTGCGTGTTGATAAGCAAAAGCGATGGGTTCGCTCGGAGAGAAGAATGGGAATAAAGAGACACTAAGAAGACGGAGCTGAAGCTGCCTGCGGGTTTTTGGTCTTGTTCTGCTCAAGGCTTTCGCACTTTCATGTGTAAATGCGAGTGCGTGTGCTTGTGAGCATCGTTTCGGGTGCCTGTTATGGTGTGCTTTGCGGTTAGTCGCTGTATCGCCGGGACCAAATCAAAAGCGTACACCAAAAGCCGCATTAAAGAATACTCTAAGTATAACAAGAGATAAGCTGGCTGGTATTTATAGAAACGGTTTATATATTTTTTGTAGTAAAAAGCTTAATGAAATGCTTCAAAATGAATAAAGAAGTAGACGGCTAGGACATAATTTTTCTAGTTCTTTTTTTTTAAAGATAGCTTGAGTTATAGTCTACATAAAAAATAGCTTGGAAACCGATCCAAAACTATAGCTTTGTCAAAGCTTAACCAAAATCTATGTCTTTATGGTTTTATCTCTAGATTAATACTGCATAAAAATATGAAATAATATAAATCTATTTGATGTAAAATTTTCGAAATATATTTTATTGAAATTTGACTTATTTTTTAATTTATTCATATTTGAACAATATGCTTGTTGAGTTTCGTTAACAAAGCGTATGTATTTTAAATATCAAACATTCAGTTAGAGTACCTCATTTTCTTGCTAGAGTATTTTGTGAAATAAGACAGAAAAATAAACTTAACATAGATGGGCACATTTGTAACTCGGTCTAACCGAGCGCAGCGGCAGAGAAATGTGCGTGTGGCATTTAGTAGGCAGTTGGGCAAAAGATAAAGATATACATAGAGAGATGGTGGCATAAAGAGGCAAACACCCCACCCCCCACACGAACGACAATCGGCCAAATATATAAAAACACACGCACACAACAACAAACTCATTGCTTTCGAAATTTTGTTGTCATCATCACTTTGCAAACAGGCAGAGACGCAATGAATGCCAAAGAGGAGGCGTAAATACAACTGTAACTGATGGCAGCAGCAGAAAGGGCTGGGCGATAGGCGTTGGTAGATCGGAGGTGATGGAGTTGGAGTTGAAGCTGCCTGTCAGCCACAAAAGTTATCTGCCTGCCACTTTTTGTTATTATTGTTGTTGTTGTTGTCATCTTCCGTTTTTAATTTCATCTGCCATTTGCTGCTACTTATGACACATCCTTTTGCCCAACCACGCAAGCCATTTAAGTCACCCAAGCCACCCAATTGCCACAGCATTTTTCTCAACATTTTTTTTTTTTCTTCTTATTTTTTTGGTAATAATTCTGTGGGTACTTACCTTGGGATGTGCACGTCGCGGAAAAGCTACTTTCGGGTCCACCTGCAAGGACAGTAAGAAAACAGATAGAAAGAGAGAGATAGATAGAACGAGATGTAAGTATGCGTAGTGTGGTAGAGAAAATCGTATGCTTAATGACATTTAAATGAAAAAGCATTTCGAGCAACTCTTCATATTAATAGCCCAACATAAATCTTGCATAAGCCTGCATTGCGCATTAAGCGAGAATTACTCCTACTGGTAACAAATGACGGGGGGACAGTGCGAGGCGGTGGAAGCTTTTGGTCTGCGGTATTGCCCCGCAAACTTGGAGCTGAGCACGCACGAATTAACGCGTAACAAATTGCACGACCAGCGGCCAGATGAAAATGACTCAAGCCTTCCCCCTCATCGCACACAGCTTTACTTTGCTATCCAATAACCAGCGTCATTAAAAATAATTAAAAATCATAAAAATTCAATTTTAAGTGCCTGGCTTGGTGCGGCGCCCACACACACACACACACACACACACACACATACTACAACTGACAGATTTCAAGCACAGCTCGACAGCTAACGGTAAACCTCAAAGGGAGCGGTCGGAAAGGAAGCAATTGCTTCAAGGGGTGCGTTTTTTTTTTTGTTTTTGTTCTTCTTCTATTTTTTGTGCACAAATCTTTTTTGAAGTGACTTTTGTGCTGCATTTAGCTGCAAGAGCAAAAGAGAGACGGAAAGAAAAAGAGAGAGACAGTGTTACTTAAGCCAATGCCACAAAATAAAATGGCAAATAAAGTGAAGAGATATTGGCAAAAAGATACACTAGAATAGAGGATTGCGAAAGAGAAACCAACGCAATATCCTCTGGCGATAATAATTCGCACAAAAATTGTTACAGGACAGCAGCAGCAAATGGTGACAGGACGGCAGTATGCCGTGTTGATTTCCTGTGTGTAGCAGCTAACGAAAAAACAACAGCAACAAGCAACAAGAACAACAACCAACAAAATAGCAACATTGAAAGGGCCGCCGCAGCAGTTGAATGCCAGCCCGCTTTGGCGGGAAATTGATTTTTAGATTAAAATTAAAACTAATCAGCGCTGAGTGGCGTCAACGGCAACGGCAACGGCAACGTCGACGTCGACTTTGTGAAAATACACATCAGAGCAGAAAAAGCGTAACAGAAAATGAAATGAAATGAATTCGCATCGTTTTCAGTTTTCAGTTTTCCAGTTGCTATTTTGTGCAGCCAAACGGAAACACGAAAACTGCACACGACTGAGCTGCACACACATGTGTGTGTGTTTGTGTGTGTGTGTGTGTGCATACTGCAGTTGGTTAACAAACAAAAAATAAAAAGCAAACGATATACATACATATAAATGATGGCTGCGCATTTTATTTACAGTTGGCCAGCTGTGTTGCCATAAAAGAATGACCAACAAACAGACAGACACAAACAAACAAACAAACAAACAAACAAACAAACAAAATAGTCTGATGGACAAACAGTCAAACGTCAGACGAAACAGGCACTTAAACCAGCTTTAGCTAATTAAGTTAATGCCAATGCGCCGGATGAGATGAGAGATACTTTAACCAAGGCTACATCTTCAACAGTTTCTGGGCTAGCCATCAATCTAATCAAACAGAATTCATCAATCACAAGCATTTAACAGCGTTAAGAGATGTGAAATTCATGCATAAGAATCTTTAAACATATTTTATATACCATATATATTAATGTGTAGTATATATATTATGATATAAAGTTGGCAAATTCTAAGAATTGTTTTGAACATCAACAATACTGAATTTCACGTGAAAAACGTATATTTTTTGTTTTAGTTGCTTTTTCTATCGAAATAATGCTCTAATTATTTATCAATTTATTTGCAAAGCTCTTAATTGAGGTGCAGAAAATATTGAAAATGTTTACGTACACAAATTGATATTTCGATGAATGCAATTCTTGGAAATTATAGTTGTCAGGAAGTGTCTAATTGCCAAAGCATGAACATTATTGATAAATTTAACAGGAAAAACTAATTGGAAAATCGTATTAATTTCAATTCCAGAAAGAAAAATAAGCTTCTAACAACTCTTGTAAAGGATCCGAGTTAATGAGAAATATTCATTTTAGCAATAAAAATTAATGCACCACAAAGTTTTTTCTGTTTTTCCTTTTTAGTTTCACAAAAAAACTTTTGTTTATTTTTGTTTAGCTGGAAAAAAATTGCTTGCAATCTAAAATGTTTGATTATTGGCTCTACAAAAGCATTAAACGCTGTGATTAAACTCATTATCATAAAACGAAAAACAAAAAAAAAAAACACTTTAAACAGGTTTAGCAGCTCATTTGATGCCATCAGCACTGCCACACATTGCCTACACGTAATTAAAAATTGTTTGGGCTTTTCACACAAAGAATTTGCTCGTTTATGAAAAAATAAGCCAGTTTATTGTTTTCTTTTCTGATATACGATTTTTGCATGAACTGTGTTCCTGATTTGGTGTTGTTGATTTTTGTTTTTTTTTGCTTGTTTGTTGTTAATTGGCTGTCATTGCTTTGAGTTTCTAATTGCTGTCAATAGTGAGGAACAACGACGGCGATGACGATGACGAAGCTGGGCGATGAGTGCCCGGGCAATTTATGAGGAGTGTGCCGCGCTTTGTGCAAATATTTTGCATAGCTGGTGAAGTTTTTTGTTTGCATCAGGTTCGAGTTACGATTTTTTTTTGTTTTTGTTCAGGATTGAGTTTGAGTTTCGACTCAATATTTTCGTTAGTCGACGCGCAGAGGCTTATGTGTGTGGGATATGTCAGAGTTTTTGGTATAATTTTTTTTTACCTTTTTGCCATCCAGTTCGTGTGTGCCTTGGGTGAGTACCTTATCTACGCTATTTGGATCGCTGAATGTGACGAAGCCAAAGCCTCTGTAATAAAAAGAGAGAGAGAGTTAAGAGTGAGTTAGACAAAGTGAGATAGAAATAAAAGTAAATATCAACACACGGTTAGAGGAGACAAGTTGCTTAAATATTTGACAAGGAGCCGGCGAATAAACCTGAACTCACAACTTGGCAGCACGTGCGCCAATTAGAAGCTCAAATTACATCAAAATATTGGCTAGCAGTACCAGTCTCTCTGTCTCTCTGCCTCTCTGACTTGACTTGGGTTTAACTTTTTTGCCTACAACCCAATTCGTTTGGCACGAAACGAGCTATCTAATGCTCGACCTGACAGACGCTTACAAGCCATTACACACACACACACAGTAAACGCGATAGAGAGAGCGAGAGTGATAGAGATAGAAAGAAAGAGATAGCAACATGCACGTTACCAAGTTCCCCCCGTGTCGTGTTGTGATAAACTTATTCTTGTTAAATATTTAATTAAAATGCTTATTATCTCGCACTGCATTTTAATGAGTCTCCCATGCCCGCCAATGTAGCAAAACACACAGACTGAGGGAAGAGAAAGGGGCAGGGTTCAGGTCTGAAGTATAAAGACAGCTAAAGACAACAAAACCAAGCTCAGAGATTTTGGCTGTGTTTGTGTTGCTTTCCCCTCACTGCTTCTGTGTGTGCACGTTTATGTTTATTTGAGTTTTGCCACTTGGCAGCGACGCTTAACGATGCGCCAGGCGTTCAGGACTCTGAACTTCTTTGGTTCCAGACAGAAGTACTAGTAGCAGCAGCACAAGCAGCAGCAGCAGCATCGGCAGCCACAAAACGCTCTGTGTGTTGGTTTGCTTGTGTATTTGTCTTGCTCTTTTAGGCGCTTCACACGCAAACACACACACACACACACACGTTCGAAACACACACAAACACACACACATCTACAAAACAACAACCGCAAGCACAGACAGTAATTAACGACGATTCTATTGCAATTGTGGCGATTGTTACGGTTTTGATTATACCACTCGCTCTCGTCTCCTCTTTGATTCGAATGGGGCAGCTGCTCCTTGTCCACTTGGCTTTTTATTGCACCAACTTTGTGTACACAAATTGCTATGCAATAGCAACAACAACAACTATAACAATGAATGCTTGTTGCAAATTTTATAAAAACAATTTGCATATGGAAAAAGGTTGCCGCACAATCGGATTCCATTGCATCTAAGCTTTCAGAAAAGAGGCAGAAAGACAGAGCGCGTGTGAGAGAGAGAAATAGAGAGTGTATTGTGAGTGGGTGGCTTGGGAAATCGGTTCTCGGCACCGCCTGGCACATATTAAATAAACATTTCAGCCGTATTTATAGACGAAGCAATTTCTGCAAAATGCAATTGCGACTAAAGAAAAGCAGGCCTACGCTATTAATATTGATTTAAATGCGGGCGAAGCTCAACAACATAAGTGGGACATGTGGGTGTGTCTCCCTCACTTTATCTCTATCTCTCTCGCTCTCTCTCTCACTCTTTCTCAAGTGGGTCACACAAAATTGCCAAACGCAAAGTGACACAAAGTTGAAGCTCAGAGACTGTTGCAATGCCTGCATAGTTCTATATCTATCTCTCTCACTACCTTTCTTGGTCATTATTTCTCTCTTTCTCACTCTCACTCTCGCAAAGTGAAAAGCCACAAATTTAAAAGGCAAAACTCAAAAATAATGTGTCTCCTGTGTGCAATTTACTCACAAATTCAGATTCAATTTATGCAACTCGAGGCTGGGCAAAGGCTGTGGCAAGCAGGCAAAGAAGCCAAAGAGAGTGAGCGCCCCAGCAAAAGCAAAAAAAAAAAAAAAAACACCCAGCTATAGCAGACAGGACCAGGATAACAACAGAATAAGAATGTGCATGTGTGTGTGTGTGTGTGTGTGTGTTTTATGCACAATAAAAAGCAAAACTACAACAAACAAAACCATTCGAGAAGCGACTTAAACATACGCTGCAAGAAGTTCAACTTTGTTGGTAATTTAAACTTTGAAACATTTAAGTTTTTATTTTCAACATTGAAATTTCGAAAATGGCATCTAAGGAATAATTAAATGCCTTAAAATACTGACGCTTAATATATTTAAATTGCATTCAATTTATAATTTTGCTTAAGTTTGGCTTTAAAGTTTATACTTGATATTTAATATTATTATTTTATTGCTGTATTAATTAGATAAGGCTTAGCTCTCAGAATATAGAAAGCAACTAAGTTCTGATTTAATTTAATTTTCGGTTTTAACTTTTAAGTCAGTATTAATCGGTCATCCTTTTACAATATTGTTGACACCCATGAGAAAATCTAAAAATATTTAACTTAAAGTCATTAAAATCCACAAATAATTGTACCAGTTCTCTATTCATTTGTTGCTTTCTTGCACTTAACTAACAGAAACCATTTATCATTTTATTATTCTAAATTTTCAATACAGTTTTGAACAAATATGTTTTCATTCAATTGGAAATCTCGTTAAAAAACATTTCTTCCAATGAACAAGCAGAATCGAAAGTTCAAAAGGCAATCTTAGAATAAGAACTTTTTTATTTTTCTACTTTGTTGTACCATTTTAACTTTAAATAAACTGAACTCTTAACTCCAAATTACATCTTAAACAAAAACGATTCGATGTTCGTTTAAATTGGTCAAAGCTGCTATAATTAAAATTTTATCTGTGTTATATTTATAGTTGTTCTACTTATTAAACATTCTCAACTCTAAACAACAACTGTAGATCTATTTAATGACAGCTCTCAGATGATGACCCTCTATTGTTTTTTCTCAGTTAACCCTATTCGCTTTTGCCTACAGGGTGTTTAGTTTAACAAACACAGAGACACATGCAGACTAGCAGGGGGAAGGATCTAAAGACATGCATCCAGCACTACTAGCCAGGTGAAAGAGGTGAAGGTGTTGCAAGAGGGCTGTTGCTGGGTTTGTCTGGTATATGGTTCGGTTTGGTTTGGTTAGGTTTGCTTTTGCTCTTGCTGCTGCTGTAGCTATTGCTGTTGGTTGCTTGGATTGTTGCTTGTTGAATTTTATAAAGCCGTTTCAGAATGCTAATGAGCGCACGCACAAGCTTCCAAGGTAAGCAGCAGCTGGATGTGGGCAAACTAAAGGCCGGATTGCAGAGCGGCAGGTTGGCAAAGGGGGACTGCCTGGCAATCATGTAACACACACGCCACAAACACGTAGCATCTACGAAGCATCAGCAGCAGCAGCAGCAGCAGCCTCAAGAGTCGCCGTTGCCGCAGTGTTGCAAGAGGAAGCAACATGAAAGTCTTATTTGAATTGCCTTTCAAAGCTTGAGAAAGTTTCCTAGTCGCAAGCCAGCAGATCCTTACACTTGCTGGTTACAGTTGTTGTTTGCATTTGCTAATCTTCTTCTTCTTCTCCGTCTATTTTCTCTTTGTCTTGTGGTTGTTGCTGTTGTTGTTGTTGTTGTTGTTATTGCTATTGCTTTGGCTTACGCACAATTTAGCAAAACAACTTGCATGTATTTAGCCTATGGGCTAGTTGTTTGCTATTGCTGCTCCTTGGCTGAGGCCGGCAGCAAAACCAAAGAGAATCGCCACATCTGAGTATGTGTGCAGTTATCCTCTAGTTGTATATGTGGCTGGCAGGCAGGCAGCTTGCGTCTTGGATTACCGTAAATAATCTAACTAAATGAGTTAGCAAACGGTCAAAGTTCACTCACAGAGGTGTTGCCAAGAGGCAACATGTGTGCTCTGTATGTTCTCTGTGCTCTGTGTCTGTGGGTGAATATGTTGCAAAACTAAACGCCAACGGCCAACTAAAAACTTAAGATAAGCGCCAGTGCCACATACACAAACAAAAGCGCTCTAGCACTAGAGATATACTCCGCATAGTTAATGCTCGCTTACGTTTTGGCTGGCAGGCCCTTTCTGAATACGATATTGTTTGGTCTGTCCCATTCCCATTCCCATCCCCCACACAACAATATGTCCAAACAGCATAGCATCACTAAGCAGTAAGATAATGTGCCCCAAAATACTGTGCGCACGGTAAGCACATTTAGTATACTGATACTAGATTAGCCCACAAATGTCCCAAAGGACTCTTTAACTCCTAGTGTAATTGCATGACCATGCTCGATAAGTATTGAATGCAAATGAAAAAGCATTGAAACATATTTTAGAGCAGAGGCAAAAAAGATTAGAGTAACGTGTGCAGAATGTGTATCAATGTCAAAGTCAAATTAATGTTTCAAAATAAAGATTTGTTAGTTTGAGAATTAACAAAAAATTTGTTAATATTATTGAACTAAGTGAGACAGATGACTTCTCATATCAATTCTAATATATAAAACTAATATTTAAAGCATGATTTATGAGTTTAAGAGCAGTTAAGCTTTGATAATATTCAAACTGTTACACGGCAACAGATTTTATTATCCAATATTCTCTAGCTAACATTTATGCTCTCAAGTTTCACACAAACTAAGTACCATAATGGCCATAACTCAACTGACCTGCCCAAAAATGCAATCTTGTCCGAGCAAATTACTACAGAAAAGTCGTAAGCGAACGTAAGTGACGCCTCTTTTCTCGCAATCAAGCAAGCAAGGGCAAAGGGATAAAGGGAAGGGTAGCGTAGGGAAGTAGGCACACACATTGAAAAGCGTGTGTGTGTGTGTTCCAATGTACAATGTACTGTTTATTGTCGCCATTTGTTGCAGCCGTTGCCTTGTCAAGGCTGCGAGCGCACACAGAGAACATTAATGGCAGCCGCAAGTCATGCCCTCAACCTTAACTAAAACTTGCAACTTGATGCTGCTGCTGCTGTTGTTGCTGTTGTTGCTGTAAGCACGACCGACGACGAAGACGACGAGGCAGCAAAGTAGCTGACGGCTAACAAAACTTTCAATCCACAGCGCGTGAGACCTAAATGTGGTGGGGGCGGGGGGCGTAGGGTGATGGATGTTGAATGAGGAAAGGCAGTCGAGTGGGCTACGACGACGCATATTCAAATGACTTTTTCGTGTAAAAATTCAGAACAAAACAAAAGCGCCCAAACAATTGCCAAGCATACAGCTTCAAGATGCAGAAGAGTGAGCAAGAGAGACCGTATGAGAGGATGGGGAGATTTGGCTGGTGACTGGCTCTCTGGTGGCACTTCTAAGCTTTGGCTACAGTCAACGTCAATCCCAAAGCGCACTAACAAGCAGCACTTGCAGCTGCCTCTTCCAAGACGCTTCATTTTTGCTTTCTTTATTTCTATTTTTTTTTTCTCTCTCTCTCATTGTGGTGCTTCCTACACAGTGTTTTGTTCTTGTTGTTGTTGTTTTTTATATTTTTTTCTGCAACAACCCCCTTGCAGCCCCCGGTAGGTTCGTCCAGCTAGCTGTCGTGTGAAGTGGGGCCGCGTGCATGAAACTTTCACAAGTGGCTTCCTGCCTTGGATGTCCTCTCCCCATCCTTACAACATTCACATCGCACTTTATAAGCCTATGCTACGCCCACGCCCATTTTGCACGTTTTTATGCCTTTGTCTTGTTTCGTTGTCGTTGTTGTTGTTGTTGTTGTTGTTGCTGTTGTTGTCGCTGCTGCTTGCCTGGGCACCAAAATGCATCCTTGAACACGCACACTTAACTGGGCCTGCGTGAGTGCCAAGCTGCTCTGGCAGTTGAGCTACTCAACAAGAAAAGCCGACCTGCTCTTCCACCATCTTTCAATAAGAGACCGTTGTGGGCAGCGGGGAAGGGGGGTAACGTTGTTGTCATCGTCGTCCTTAAGAAGCCGCATGGTGCGTGCCCTTGCGTTGATATGACCCCACCATCCCATTCATACTTAGACTCTGGGTATCTATGCGGGTCGTTGGTAATTTGATTAATCCAGCGCAAAATAAAAAAAAAAAAGAGAAAATTCGGACCCATCGGCCGGCCAAGAAGGGGTTGTGTCTTGCTTGGCTTGGCTTGGCTCGGCTCGTCTTCCTGGCTAAATATTTAAATGGCCCGGCCATTATGAAAATTTATCGATTTAGTGACAGTTTAAGGACACACATTATGGTCGCCCATTTGTTATGTTTTTATGGTTTTCGTTTCGTTTCGTTCTCGTATGCCTGCTGCTAATGTCAATTTTGAGTGTTGCCTTTATTTTGTGACGCGGCGCAGACATTAAAATTTTCTTCTCTTTTTCAGTTTTCCATCACCGCTACACTGCTTTATTTTTATTATACTTTATAATGTGGGTGAGGGGTTGGGGTTGACTCATCATTTAGTTGGCCCTTGACGAAAAAGGTAACTTTATTTTATAATTCATTTTGTTATTATTATTGTTGTTGTGTCAAAGTGCTGCGGAAAAGCAATTACGATGGTGTGAGGGGGCTCGTAAAAAATACAACAAGCAACAACACTACTCAACTGCTAAGCTGGACTATAAAATACCTTGGAATTTGATGCGGTTTGGGGTAGTGCATTGGATTTTTTTTTAAGATTTATGCATCCAGCATTTGTTAGGTAAAGTTTTCTTAAACATTTTTAAGTGTTTATCAAACCGAAAATGTATATTTTGCTGCCAGCAAGCAGCAAGCTATTATAATGATTTCTTCATTTGCAAATCAGCAGAGTTTTATATCATAAAAGATTATTTGTCTTTGGAATGTGTTTATATAGCTTTTAACTTTGAAATTGCATTCCAAAGGTACTGTGCTACATGCAAAATATATTTTTCCTGAATACATACAATACAATTTTGTAGATTTCAATAAAAAACACACCAGTACCACTCACCCTATTTGCGAATTTGAACGTCAAGGCATACAGTGAATTTCTATTATCTCAACGATGTGACAAAACGGAACATGCCCCTTACCGCTATAAAGGTATAAAAACAAATCGCTGGGCATAAGAATGGTTTTTTTTTTTATTTTTCGGTGGCTTTCTTTATAAAACTTTCGCTCTTGCTCACTCTTTTGCTGGTTGAGTGACGGTGGCCAAAAATACAAACATAAAATGCGCATAAAAACGCGCAGAAAGCGCATGAAATAATCAACAGTAACAATGCTGCCAGCTGAAATGGCAGCAAGGGTGACCAAGAACAGCCAAAGGGGGTTTTTTGGTGGCGGAGGTTGGGCAGGTTACGCTGTATGAGTACATGCACATACCCACACACACACACACACACACGCACACAAGTTGACAACATCCGAGTGTGCGACTGACATCTCAACAACAGCGGCAACAAACAAGAGGCAAGGCAGCCAAAGCGAACCAGGATTGGATTTGGTTGGGCGGGGGGGCATCAGAAGGCAGATCCTAATGGTCTTCGTTTGTTGCTACTGCTGATGCTGCCACTGTGTGGCTGACTGATGTTTGCCACAGCCAACGCCATAATTAATGATGAAAAATTGCTACACACACGCAAACACACACATAACATATGCAGCTGTGAGTTGTGCCTGAGCAGTAGGCTAAACAAAAAAGAAAAAAAAAGGAACCAAGAGGAAAATAAAAAAAAAAATTTATATACATATATGTACATACATATATATATGGTATTGTGCTGCAAATTAACATGAAAAGGGCAAAGCAGCGATGCCAAAACAGCCGTTGACCAATCGTCAAGTGGTCAAGTGTGAGTGTGTTTGAGAGTCAGGCTAAAAGGATGAGGCTGCATGAGCCAGATGAAGGTCAGCATATTTGGGAAGCTGGGTGGGCGAGGATGCATGACAAACACAAGTGAGCCACATAAGCGAGAGGCGAGGGTGATTAAATTGAGTTAATTATGGCCACGTTTTTAGATTGTTGTGGTAAGTGTAATGAGTGATTTGAAGCTGACAGCCAGATAGCGAGAGTTGGGGGCGGGTGGCAGAGAAATGTGCCAAAGGCTCTGTTGTGTAACAGAGAAACTTATGGCTCATAAATAACATAAAAGTGGTTTGTGTAATATATGTACCAAAACCATTAATTAAACTTATCCAAATGGTAAATTGCAATTGCCAAATTGTAAGTAAATGCTACATAAATTCCAATATTACTGAACCTGTGAAATGTATTCGGTAATTGCAAAATCTTTAGCAAAAACGTTACAAATGTAAGTTTTGCCAAATGCCATTGTTGGCATTGATTGACACTAGCTGCAAAGGAATATTATACACAAAATTAATCTTGTAGCAGATACAACTCTAACAAATATTAATTAAAATAAAGCTAGAATTATGCTTAATATGTTTCTATGAACCTGATAAGTTCTTGGCTTTTAAGTCAGCAATTAGTTTCATATGTTTAACATACAAATAAACACAAACATTCACAACAAACGGGCGACCTTCCAAAAAGCCACTGCCAGACGATAAATGTTTATAGATTCCAAACAGAGTTAATGGTTTTCAAAGTATTTTGTGTGTGTGTGTGTGTGTTTACTCTTCGACTTCTTATCTAAAACCCCTCCGTTTTAAATTTATTTGCAGCAAGCATTGTGCACCAAATGTGGCTCTGAGTTATAACGTCGCCTCGATACAGATCCAGGTGAATTTATACACATATAAAACATTCGTTGAGCGTCCAGCAAATAAATAAAAAATATAAATTCTTTGGCGCGCGCGTGTAAGCAAAAAATTCAGCGAAAAGCACAAGCTGAAAACAACAGCAATAAAAATTTTTAAGGTTATTTGGTTAGCTGAAACTTCAATACTCTACTCTACTTGGGCAGGCTTGTAGCAGGAATTAATTATAATAATAATAATAAAGTTTCTTACAATTTTTTAGTAAAATACTTAAGTCTTGAGTATATTTATACAATGCACATAAATAATATAAATAAATAAAAATAAACATCAACAAAATTACTTTTAAACCATTTTTAAACAGATTTTATCTTAACTTAAAAGTTTTGTAAATTTCAAACAATTATTTATTTAATATCTTGAAGCTGTTTACTAAACTTAAGCATCATAACTCAAATACTTTGTAGGCTACGACTCCGAACCACTTAAAAACAAACTTTTATTCACACGCATTTCAGTTTTCATTATACTACTTTTTAAAAGGCAACTAGAAACTTTCTTTTTTTTATTCTGCCCAAGTTCTTACGTTGCAAGCTGCATGACAAATGTTATGAGTCTTTGGCCCACCCAAAAAAAAGGTTATAAAAAAAAGTGGCAGTAAGGGCATCATAAAACATTAACAAGAGCAAGAAAAATTTAACTTAATTGCCATGCACAAAAATGCGTGAGGTAGCAACACCCGCCCATTACGAACACCCCCCGTAGCCCAAACCCCTGCAGCCATAAAGGGGTGTTATTGTTGTTGTTTTGTGTACTGTTTCGTTGCCTTTGCTGCTGTTGCTGTTGCTGCTACAGGCGTATTTGTGGGTTTGCTTGTGGTTGTTGGTTGGGTCTCTGGCTCTGGCTCCAGTTTGAGTTTGGGGTCTTGGGGTCTCTGTTCTGCGCTTGGCGTGCGTGCGCCGTGCGATATAATTTATGTTTCAATAACTTTCGAAACTCATTGAAAAGTCGCTTATGTTTGCTTCAATGGTGGCAGGCAACAACAACAACAACATCAACAACAAACAGCAACAAAAGCGCATGAGAAGAATGTTAAAAGTACAACAATAAATTGTTTGGATTTACTTATGGTGCTGTTAGGAGAGTGAAATGGTGGCTGTGGGGCGACCGCCGCCACTTCTTCCTAACGTTTCTACAGCTGCCATTTGCCATTTTACTCAATTTTTATTGTTGTTGCACTTCAACGACCCGCTTTGTCTCTGCCGCTGCGACAACAACAGCAAGCAAGCAACACAACACAACACAACACAACACAGCACAGCACAGCAAAAAAAAGGCTCGCTTAAGTTGCAAAAGTTTTGCTATTTTTTGTTCACAATTTCCCTGCGCCCCGCTCATCTAACATTGTGCTGAATGTGTTTTGTTTGCATTTGCTTTGCCCTGCAGGAAGGGAAGAAAGGTCTTTTTTCTGTTGATTTCGTTTTTGTTTTTTTCTGTTGTGTATTTATTCTATTTTTGTGCTGTTTTCATTTTGTGCTTTTAAATTTATTTGCAAGTTTTCTAATTTGTACTTCACTTTATTTTATTGTAATATACAATCTCATTTGCAAGCAGAGACACTCAAAGAGTAAGTGAGGGAGTGAAATGGGAATAGAAGTGCTGCCATATCGTGTACCATGTATCTCAATCTATCCTGTCGTTCTATCTCTAAGCACAACAACAGCAACAGCAACAGGCCACACTTACACATACCCGTAGTAGGTGTCGCCTACAAGTATGCAATGCTTTCTTTGCCAGCGGTAAAATGTCTGCCCTGGTGCGCATATTTATTAACCGCACTGTTGACTCTCGCTGCGGCGTCCGCAACAACAACAGCAACAACTTTGTGTGCAGCTTGTTGCTGATGTTGCCTGGTGCCTGCTGCCTAGTGCTGTTACTCTCAGTTTGAATTTTGTTGTCGCACCTTTTCAGGAATTCTGTTTACATTTATTACTTTGCGCAAGTTTAAGTGAAAAATTTCCATAAACATTCTTTTAAGCGACATAAAGTTTTTATTAAATTTTGCTAGAAATCCCTGACACGACGATATCAGCAGCGACATCAAGCGACAACGGCTACAAATAGAGCTGCGGAATTTACAACTACAACAGAGTGCCTTAGATTTTACATACACATACACACTTCTCCTGCCATAATGCTCTCCCTCTGCCTTTGCCTGTTGTCCTTGTTGCCGTTAAGAAAGCAGCCATTGGCGCTGTTGGCTGTTGAATCAGTGGAGTTGTTACTTTTGCCAGTACTTCGTTCAGCGTTGCTGCTCCAGTTGTTGTTCTTGTTGTTGTTGTTGTTGTTGGTGCTGCTGCTGTTGCACGCAGTTCATAAAAATTTTGCCAGCCAACGTGACATACACAAAAGACAAAGGACACATGGCATCAGAAGCAGCTGTAGCTGTAGCTAAAGCTGGAGAATGTGGCATAAAGTTTGCCAGCATCGAGGCGCTTGTTAACCTGAGCCCTGTGTTCGGGTTCAGTAAAAGTCGAGCACAGGACATTAGACGAAATTCAATTAAAACAAGGATATATTTCGCTCTGGCATGCCAGCACCCAATCCCATTCCTTTTTGCAGTTCTTTAGCAAGCGAGCGAACAAAAAATGCGCTTAACTTTCGCACGCGCGTTCGCTTAGCGTGTGTGCATGTGTCGGCAATGCGCATACGCCGCATGTGCTCTGCCATAAAACGCTTAATTTGATTGGCAGTCACACACACACACACACACACACACACACACACCATCCATTCTCATGCACTTGTTAAGTAACATGCTAGTCTATAAGCTGTCAGTGTCGTAACTGTTTGAATTTTTTGTTTTTTTTTTTCTGTGATTATTACAGCTTTAATTCAATTGCAATTGACTCATTAAATGCCGTCTCATTATTCATTCTGTCCGCAGAAACCAGCTAATTTGCGTTAAGCATTTTTGAATAAGGTCAAATGGGGTGGCAAATGGGCTAAAAGTGGGACAGTTGCTGTTTGCCTTGGTGCAGTCAACCAATAGCTGATCGAAACCGCAACAAATGACAAACGATTCGAATAAATACAGCACACTCAGCATACACAGGAGCAAAAGAGGAGAGCATGCGAGATGGGGACAGGTAGACATCAGCTTATATATAAACAAACATTTCTACATATCTATACATATGCACATATATCATGTGGCATCGGGCAATGTAAAAGTTAAAAGATGAACGAAAAAAAAAGCAAAATAAAATCAATGAAAATGAAAACCAATTAGCGGTTAACCAAACTGTTCAAATTTGAAAATGGATGCAGTCGCGCATGGCCATAAACAACAACAACATGAAATGGGCAATGGAATGGAATATTGGGTAGTCGAAAGAGCAATGCGGCTAACAAGGGCCAACAATCCAAACAAAGCTGGAAAGGTAAAAATGCGGTCGCCGAGATTTACCAGAATAATAATCAATGTCTGGTTAGAGCCAAAAAAAAGCATGAATGCAAAGAATTGGCTAAATGATTTTTAATTGAATATAAATACAACTATTAACGCGTGAATGAATTTCGTAAATATAATGTGCACAAAAGCTAAACTGATTTTTGGATATTCAATTATTTTGAGCTGAGTATGTTGTTTGAGTTGTTTCTGCTTTTGAACTTACGAGTTTTATTATACAACGTTTATGATCTGAAAATTAAAGGTTCATACTTCAACTACTTAAGCGAAACTAAACAAATTTTTCGATTCAAAAATATTTATTTTTAATACATAAAAGCAAATTGCAATTTGATAAATTGATAGCCTCTTGTTTGCTTTTGCATAAAATGCTTTTCAAAGAAATTTACAATAAAAGCTTCGCAAGCAATTCTCTAGAGTTACACCATCAACACATTTCGTAGTGCTTAGCTTGGCATCCTTTACATTAAATTCTCCTTAGCTTAGTTCACAAACTAACGGCCTTAAACTTGTCTCGGCGCCGACATTTTGATTTCGAAACTTGCCTTAACAGCGACACTTTGATTTAGATGGCTTTATATTAAAACTCACCTGGATCTGCGAGTCGTGGGATCCTTCATGACCATTGCCTCAGAGATATCGCCATAGCGACCAAAGTAATCGCGTAAGCTCTCTGCAAATAAACAAGCAGCAAACAGTAAAAATACCAACAAGTTGAAAAAGAAGTGCGAGTTTCTGCGTGGTGAATAATCAGTATTAAAATGAGGTTTATGAAATGTCAGGGAGCAGCCATCAAATTTATTTTTGATGCCGCAAACAATGAAATCAACGCGGAACTAATTTTTTTTTGTTTTTTTTTTTTGTTATTTGTTACGGTCTTCATAAAAATTCGCGAGCCATAAATAAATGACGTCGTCTGTGGAGCACACAAAATTCAAGACCCCTAACTCCAAAGCCAATTGCTGGACATTATTCACATGCACACGCTTTAGGGTTCAGAAAAAAAAAACAAAACAAAACCGAAACCATTTCGTGCCGCCTCTTTGGCACTTGCAAAGCCTACTCTGCGAATACCCTCTTTCTCTCTCTCTCTTCATCTCTATTCTGGCTACGGCAGCTGTTGTCTGCGGCTTTAGTCGAGGCTAATCTGGCAGCCAGAGTGAGGCGCACTTCAGAGTGGCACGTACGCACACAAACGCAAAACTGAAGTTATTTCAACAAAATTGCCAGACAAACAGCGAACATGAAGGGGCAGGAGAGAAGCAGTGGCTGCTGCTGTTGCTAACGATGTTTGGGCCCAGTTACCCCGATTTAATGCAGCAAAAAGCCGATAAAGTCATCTCCGCCAGCAGCAGTAGCAGCCAACAGCAAAGAAAACCCTAATCCAGTCGACTGGATGCGCAGCAGTCGCGTCATAAATTCAAACTACAATAAAAATTCAATAAAACAAACGATTTTTTGCCACACCACAGAAACAAACACACACACACACACGCACGCAATGGCAACAGCAACTAGTTGCGCTTGTGGCAAGTAACAGGACTGTCAGCGGTTGGTAGCATGTAGCGGGTGGCATGCAACGCGTGGCAAAACGCAAAAAACAAGTCGGAATGCGTTCGCGTGATTTACATAAGTATGCACAATAATTATGAACAATAAAAAACAATTTGTTTGCTTATGACAGTTTCGGTTGCCATAAATAACAGCCAGCAACTGGCGCGAGTGCAGCACGGACGACAAACAAGGACGAAAGCAATGAGGAAGAAGAGGAGGCCATATAAAATTGGCTTTGATTCGGTGGTGCTGTTGCTGCTGTTCCCGCTATGCGTGTGTGGCATGCAAATTGATGGCACTTACACCAACTCCTCCCGCCCCAATCACTTTTTGTACTAGCTGTGTACACGCTGTCGTATGTGTAATGTGCTGCACTACACTTTAAGTTTTTAATGGGGCGGCTCGCTCGACATTTGAAATTGAATGACCTGCCAATTAGCTGCAGGTGTAGAATATTTCAGGCAAAACTTTTCGGCCTTTTACATGCATTGTGCATAAATTGGCAACGAAAAAGTTAAGCGTGCGTTTTTTGATTTAAGTCTGATTTGTGAGCTGTCGCTGACAGTTTTTGAACTGATTATTTAGTGATATATGAAGGCTAAAGTTCAGCGAATTCATGGCAATCGAAAACACTTCGTTGGATGTCCTTTCCTTTTCCAGGTTTTCTTACAATTACTTTTCAAAAATTTACGGCTTTCGAAACACCGTAAAATGTGTATCAAAAGTTTTTCAAGGCTTTGCCACTTTGCATTGAATTGTGAAACTGGCACAAAAGTTGTTTGAATATGAATTGAAAGCCGTTTGGTATAAATAATTTATAGTTGTGCGAGTTGTGTGAGAAATTTGACATACTTTTACTAAACTTGCAAGTTGCACTTGATTATTAGTTAACAGGTGAAACTAGGCTATTTAATGTTAGTTAAAGAAATTTAAAATTTTCAAATCGATTAAATGAACTTTGAACGAAAAGGAATCAAAACAATATTTCGCACTTTTGTATAAACAAAATCGATAATGAGAGCGTTTTGAAAACATTGAAACCTTCCACAAAAATATTTCAAAACTGAATAGTCTGTCTAAAAACTTTCTTCAGATTTCGTTACAAGTTCTACTATTTTAAGATAAATGGCTTTGTGCTTATAGTTCCACAGCATTATTAACATTTAATAGAAGTTCATGGAATTCATCTAATTAAAACTATCTTATCATCTAACAGAATGAGCAACCAATTATTTTTATTTGCCTTTGCATTGCAAACCAGCTTTTACTCGTTAAAACTCAATCAGAACTGATATGAAGATCACCCTAAGCTTAAACAACTCAACTGCTTCAAACATATGACACATAAACACCAGACACATTTAGTCCAAACCCATTTCACATGTGACGAAATGAAAATCGTGTATCCACAAACAGTTCTTTTTACCTCCGTGTGTGTGTGTGTGTGTGTGTGTGTGGGTTTGTGCACAGCTCATAACTCAATCAACTGCCCGAAATTAACTGTCCGTCAACCTTTCATTTACCTTTCTAACCCACTGTTGCTCCTGCTGTTGCTGTTGCTGCTGCTGCTGCTGCTGCTGTGAAACTATTCGTTTCATAGAGACAGAGAAATACCATTCCGCCCAATTAACCATTTTACCATTTCTCTCAGTGCACAACACCATGCAACTTATCCTTGCCAGTGTTGTATCAGCACTTGGCATGTCCATTGCATCGCTTTGTTCGCTGCTGATGCTGCTGCTTTTGCTGCTGTTGCTGCTGCGACGCTCATTTTTGAGTGACAGCTGCAAAGTTTGTTTTGCATTTCATATTTGCTCGCGCTGTCCATCTCACTCGCCATCTCCCTCGGTCTGTCTGTCTGTCTCTTTCGGTGTGTGTGTGTACAGCGGCAAATGTCACTTGACCGGCTGTCAGCGGCCACCCTTAGCCCTGTCGCCAACCAACCACCGCCCCCTGTCGCACCCACCCGTGCCAGCGCCAGGGCCAATAGAAAAGCTAGCAAATGAAATAAATGCGCACATGCATAAAGTGTAAATGCGAATAAAAACACAGACAAATAACAAAATAAAAAACAGCAACAACAACAAAACATTACAAATAAAAATACGACAAATAAAAAAACGTGGACAACAAATTAAAACGCGGCACAACAAAATTAAAATTTATTTGCTACACAAACAACAACAACAACAAGAACAAAATGTTACAAAAGAGTGAGTAATAAAAGGGGACATGGAGAGGTCAACAAAAATATATATATATTGTTGTAACGAAGGCAGAAGCCAAACTTGGATTTAATTAAAATGTTTACCACAGTCATTTCATTTTCATAGCCAACAAACATAAATTTTGAAACGCACAGCCACAACAGCAGCAACAACAACAACAGCAACAACAACAACAGTGTTGGCAACCACAAAGCGAAACAGCTGCAAGAAAATGCCCCAAAAAACCATTAAACTTGGCCCCCTCACACACACACACACACACACACTACTCTCATACCCAAGTGTATACAAATATCGTTATGGAGCCCAAAAACTCTCGAATCAGCCAATATTGTTTGTTGCAATTTCTCGTAAGCTAAAATTTGCGATCTAAACAATAATACAATATGAATTTGCAGGTAATTAGTTGGGGCAGCTACACATACATACATAAATAACACACACATACACTCGCACGCGCACATAAATATGCACACTCACGCACACATGTTTAATGTCAGCATATTTATACAAAATCCATTTAGTAAAATTATTTATAAGAAAAGTCATCTCTAGTCAACTCTTTCCCAAATGGCAACAACAATACCCAAATCCGGATCCCGTTTTGCGGCTGCTGGCATATTAACCCCTTAACGTTAGACCTACCGCCACGTTAGACCCCTCCCCCAGTCACCACATTGGTTGTATGTGTGTGTGTCAAAAGCACAATGCTAAAACCATAAATTTATGGGCTTTCTATTGTTTTTGCCAAAGAAAGCGGAAGTTGTGTGTTTCTTTCAGTGGCACAGCTAAGCCAGCCAACAACAACAACATTAACAACCAAACAACAATAGCAACACACAAAACATTGGCTAGGAGAGGAAAAAAGGTGTGCTCTGAAGGATTTCAATCAATTGTGAACCATGGCAAAAGGCAAAAGCAACAAAAAACCAAAGCTCTGCTCTCGGCTCTTGTTTTGTTTGAAAACGCAAATTGCTATTTTGTCTGAACACACACACACACACGACGTGTGAGAGCAAGAGAGAAAAAGATAGAGAGAGAGAGATGGGAAGTGAGTAAGTTCTGTTGTAACACATCCTGAGCCGTGTGGCATCATTTTTCATGCGCTCCAAACAACTTTTGACAAAGGTCGGTCAAGCAAGTCTTAAAAACTTTGCGACAAGACACAACGCACGTTTCATCTTCCGCACTACCCCCTCTCTCACTCTCTCTCACGCACTGTCTCTTTTTGCCACCAACACCCCCCGTCCCTAAGTGTGGCATCTGCATCTGCGTCTTTTTGCTGTTTTTCGCTTAGTGAATTACGTCGACTTTAAGGGGTTAAAGTTCAGGCACGGTGAGCAGAGCTACCAGGGTAACAGTTGTCGCTTCTGGCTCTTTGCCCTAAGCCGTAAATAATAATATTTAGACAAAGGCCTCCGCAATGTTAAACTCCGCTCTTTTAGCGCCAACTTACTTTTTGACACTGACATTTTAATGCCCTAAATCCATTACGAACATTTGTTGAAATCATCTCAAACACTTAATAAGGATATGCGACAATATAATATTATGGAGTGCTATCAAAATAAAATTAACATACAATTGTTGCTGATGTGAAGTTGAGTTTAGGTTTCAGTTTTCATTCAGCTCTTACAATTATTCAGATAATAACAAGATGCTATGCTTTATTCATTTGATTTTTCTTTAAATTTTCAGGCACAAAAATATTGTTTTGCACATTTATTTATCTCTTTAAATTTAACTTTTACTCAGTCCACAACTGTTTCACATTTCATTCATATGTACAAATATTTTTTTATTTCATTTTATCAACCACACAAACTTTCTTTTTGCTTTCACAATTTATAGGCCCCAATGGATCTAACAAATGTAAAATAAAAAGGTTGCTATCAAACGGGGATTTTTGATAAAAATGTTAGAGAAAAACAATATCAAAAAAAATATATATAAATATTTATATATATACGAGAATCAATCTTCCAACTCTCACGCTCCCATTCTGTCAAGTTCTCAGGATAACCTTTCACAAACTCAAAAGTTAATTACTATATTTTTACCCACAATGGAAAAATATAATAAACTTTACGCTGAGACAATGGCAAATCTACATTACAGAAAGTTCACAAACACCTTAAGCCCAACAAAACAGAGTTTAAAGCAATGACAGATGAAAAGTATATAGGAACGAGAGGGTCTTCCTTTTTAAAAAGTTGTTTACATGCGTCGGCATTCTCAACCTGGTTTTTTTTTTTTGTGTGTGAGAAGTGCCTGGGCGCGAGAGTTAAGAAAGTTGAGAGGTGCACAAATTTGCCTAAGTTTGCGCGATTTATGGATAGAAAAGTCATAAACTTATGGATTTACCTTGACTTATGTAGCACTTACGATAATTGCATTGAATGAGAATCGCTGAGAAAGGCGACGCGTGGATAACTTTTGCATAATTTATGTGAGACGGCGTTCAAAGTTGAAACGAACGCACAAATTAAAATCAACGCACACAAAATGATTGATGAATGGAGGGAGAAAGGTGGCATGAAGAAAAGGTCAGAGGCAGTGAGGATAAACAAGTCCTTACAGAGACTTGGGAACTTGTGGAGTGGAAATGTGGACCTTTTGTTTTTTTTTTGGGACCAAGTCATTTTAATAGTTTATATGGGAATTGGAGACAGCAGAGACTTAAGACTTGAGAATGCTGGCAGTTGCTCGTCTCCGATAACCGATAGCCCAAACAATAGACCAATATATATACATATATATATATATATATTCATATGAATGGATGTGTATATACTTATGGGTATAAATAACACAAGGTAAACGGAACCACAGCCAAATAGAATGTCAAAAATCAAAGTCCAAGCTAAAGTGCTTGCGAAAACAAAAGCCAATGCAAAAGAAGAAGTCATCGAACAAAAGGCGGCCAAAAAACTTTTCGTACAACGGGGGCAACACACAAAAGCTAAAACTTTGCGTCAACTAAGCAAAGTAGCTGAACCTCTCACTCCTTGCCCAACTACCAAATACCCCAGAGCCCAGACACCAGGCTGGGTTCCGTTTCTTAACGTTGCGTTCCGTTCCGTTCCGTTCCAAGAAGTGGGCACATCAAAAGCATGCTAATGTCCAGCTTCGGCCGCAACGCCTCCCAAATGCGTATGAGAGGATGTGAGTTGTGAAAGGAGGCAAGTTTAACGGAGACGTAGCCAAGAAGTCAAGCACAAAAAAGGGTCAAGAAATGAAAGCTTAGAGCTGCCTCTCTGATATGCGAATCAATTGATTTTGGGCCGTAACCAGAGACAGGAGGGTTTCGAGGTTGCTGGGTGAAAAATGCAAAGTTTGTTTTTGCAAATGCATTCGAACGGAATAAATTTTTGCGCAGCGCAGGTAAATCGTCGTCGTCGTCGTCGTCGTCGTCGATGGAATCCCTGAAGGCAAATTAAAAATAAAAGAAGAAAGGAAAAGCGTTACTGACAAAAGAAAGACACACAAACAGAAGGAGAGAATATCAAAAAAGAGCCGATAGAAAACAAAGTCAAGTCAGCCATGTAGCCGATATGAAAAAGAGGACGACACAGCGAGTGCGAAGTTCCTGTGTTCATTTGGGCGAGATGGGGGCACCAGATGGACAGACAGCCAGACAGACAGACAGTCAAGTCAATAATCAGCATAAGTCACAACGAACAAAAGGGTCAAGCGAGAGAGAGAGAAGGTGAGGCAGGGTGAAAGGGGGACAGAGCTATCCAATAAACCAAAAATGCGACGCTTAACGCAAATGAAGTCGCCTTTTGTATTATTATAGCAGATGAATGTAGATGGGGTGCATATTGCGTATATGCGTATCAGTGAACCTGGTGGTGAGGCTTCTAAGGATTTCCTTATAAATTATTGTGAATTTATGCGAATCATTTCCAGTCGGATTGCGCTAACAACAACAACAACAACACACTGGGCAACGGACAACGAAAGCCGCCATGGATTTTAACTTTATAATTGAATCCATTACTTAAGGAACGTGCAGCACAGGCAGTGAGGCAGTGAGGCAGAGCAGCGGCTTGCCAAGATTTCGATGTATTAAAGTGTTTTTTTGGCAGGCGCAGGCTAAAGGCAACATAGCTCATGAACGTGGAGTTAACCAACACCACCACCACCACCACCAACAAACAAGCAACAACAAGCCCAACACTGATTGCTAGCTAAGGAAGAATTAAGCAGTCGGGTGGGTGGGCAGAGCGGGTAAAGGGTGTTGGTATGGGTTGCGCGGCGAATTAAGTTTTTGGTTTGTTGGCTACACAAAAACCTCGAAATAAGTTTTAATTACGGGCATATGATGGTGCCCGATAATACGACGACGCCAACGATAAGTGGATGGAGAAAAGAGGTAGAAAAACAGCAAACAAAAAAAACAAAAAATACAAAAAAATACAGAAAAAAGTTTGCAGTCAAGGCAACCGGCGTCGATGCCGTTGACTGACTGAAAAATTCTATTATAATTAATAGCAGAAAATTATGAAATTAATGCAAGACGCACACACCAAATTGAATTCATTAAAAATTGAAGTGGATTTTGTGTTGTTTTCTTTTTTGCTGCTGCTCGGCGGCTTATCCCAAACAAATTAGAATTGCTGCAAAGCAACAACGTCAGGGCCAAACCAAAGTCAAAGGTTTTTCCAATGGGCTTAACATTAAAATGGTACAGCGGTTAAGAAATTGAAGAGCTGGTCTCTCATTGCCGGTGCTAACAATGGTAGTAATAATTATAATCCAAAAGATGATAAGCCAAAGTGATGAGGGCATGGATTAGAAACTGATTTAGAATTCTTAACAGTAAGCAAATTGTGATTGCGGCTAAAGAGGCTTCAAAAGGTGTAGGGTTTTTTGGGGTCTCAAAATAAGTACTTAAGTCTTAGAATAAATGTTATTACATACTTAATACCATTATTCAAAGAAAATAATTTGTATATCTTTGTACATCTTTTTGAATTTCTTTGATTTTTTTCTCTAAATATTTCCTTAAATTCTTAAAGCTTTGCTTGTTCTATGCACATTTTCGCTTTAACAGCGTGTCATTACAAATAAACCTGCATATATTACCTACTATAACCACTGTCTACTTATATGCGCTCAGTTTGCCACTTGCCACTTGCCACTTGCCACACAGCTCATTTAGTCGTCGTCCAGTCAGTCAGCTATCCGGACACATCAGCGCTGCTTTCAAGTTTTCACGCAATTTTTCATACTAATTACCAAGCAATTTACTTTAGTGTTTGTACCAAGGGAACAGGCTAAGCAGGGATAGAGAAGAGACGCCTTTTGCCAACTGGTGGCAGTTGATTGGCATTGGCAGCGGCAGGTGGCCGCCTCATTAGTGGCTTAGATGGCTATACAAAATGCCGCACTTATGGCAAACATGAAAAAACAAAAAAAAAAAAAAAAACATCAAGCAGCATCAAATTGACACTTAACCGAAATCACAAAGTGTGTAAGGGGCAGAGTAAGAGTAAGAGCGAGATAGAGAGCTCAACCACCGAAGACAGGCAACATTAAGCAGCCACACGTTTGACCAGCAGCAGCAGCAGCAGCCAGTTGCAGAAGTAACAACCGGCAAGCAAAGAGAACAACAACAACATTGGCCGAACTGTGTAAACAAAGACGAGAACAACGTTGACGCAACAGAAGTAGGAGGACAACGCACACACACACACAAACATAAGAGCCAACGAGAGTGACAAGAGACGAGGCTACATGCCACACTCACAAATACACACATGTATCAGTCACGAGAGCAAAGTGTCCAAAGCCCCAAAGGGAGCCTTTAAAGTCCTGTTAGAAAGGGTCGGGGGTGGGGGGGCGGCACTTGTTGGTGTCCATAAGCTGAGCTGGGCACACAAGGCAAGGCTGGCAAACAAAATCCAACTAACAAGCCATAAGATGACAGCCTGCCTCTGCCAGTGACAAATTGTGCCAAATCGAAATGGTAAACAAATGTCCAGGACAATCCAAGCAAGCAAAGCGGAGACAAGCAAGGATCACTCACGCCCCAACTTCACTTTCCATTGCCCCACACAAATATGCAAATATTGCGCACAGCTGTTAATTTGCTAAGCGAACGAAAGAAAGAAAAAAAATAACAAAATATATATATCTGTATATTTATATATAAATGAGCAACAATTGAGGCAGACAGAAAAGAAGAGAAATGAAAGAACGTCGGTTGCTTGCAACTATAGCTTAAATCGATAGCATTACATTATTTATGCACGGCAATCAAATGTGCCACGGGGCGTATGCGCAATGACTGCGTGGACCTTGTCCAGGCGAATGTAGCAAGCAGAACGTTTCGGCTGCGCCACGCCATGCCATGGCCACTTTGTGCGGCATTAGCTAAACAAATAATCATTACTTTTTGCCATTTGTTTTAGAATGCTTGATGTCTCGAGTTGCCTCTATCTCTATCTTTCTCTCTCTCTAACTGCCTCTATTTCCCTTCTTCTCGACACGCACATACATAGTTATTCTTATGTTTGTTTGTGTGAGTGTGTTTTTCTCTTAGTGTATCGATAGCCTCGACTCGCAGGCAAATGAAAATCTCTCACGCATTCGCATCACGTATCAAACGCTTCATACCCTTCAGCACTCACCCCCACACACATCACCACCATCTTGGCCCTATTCACGCCCTCAACTTGACTGTAGCTGAACATCGCAGTTTAACTCCCAACAATTCTTTACGCACCTCCCCCCCAGCCCTGAGTCTTATTTTGAAAAATAAAAATAAAAAAACGAAAGTATCAATTTCATTGTTACGCGCACTCGATTCTTTTTCCATTTCTTTTGCTTTCCTTCTTCCGTTTCCCTTTCTCTGGCTCTGGGTATTTGTATATTATGACATTAAAAGCTTCATTTTGTTAAATTTTAGGCGGAAGTTGATATAATCTTAGTTCTTGATTTATGTTATTAATATTTAAGCTGCTCTATTCAAAAACCTTAGAATGGCAAATATAATTTTAGGGAAAATAAAAATGGTTGAAATGTTTTATGGTCAGCTTTTTATTAAACAAAAACTATCTTTACTAATTTATATTTTTTTAAATCATTTATATTCTAAAATCTTCTATCAAGAAAATATTTCATTATTAGCTCGAACATTATCTTTTCGAAACTATCTCCTTGAAATTGTAATAAATATTTTTTCTTACAAAAGTGCATACAAAATTCGCTTTGTTTAACATCCATTTTCCTTTCTTTCTTTATGCGTTTGCTTGATTTTTATTTTGCACAGTGCAAAGTGAAATAAATTTTGAACGCCAATTGCAGGGGCCGTGAGGCAATAATGGAAAAGAAAAATATAAAAAAAAATAAAAAAAATGTTGCTGAGGCGTCCAGCATGAAAATGATTGGCCAGTCATGACGTGAGTTTCAGAGTTTTTCATTTTCTTCGTTTCATTTTGTTATTCGTTTTTTTCGTTTGCTGTAATGTTGCGTAGCGTAACGCTAACATTACGTTGGACATTACGTTACGTCTTTCACAGTTTTGCATAAAAATTCAATAAGAGAAGAAGATCAAGCTGACGACGACGACGACGACGGCGACGACTAGCAAATGAGTTTTTGCCCAAATTGTTTGCCATAGATTACAAATAGTTTGAAGTTTTTTTTTTTTTTTGTAAGTTCAAGCTGCCTTTTATTTGTTTGTTGTTTGTCCCTGGAGTGATATTTGAAGCTAATCCAGCTGAGCATTGGGTACTGGGATATAATGCATCATTTGTGGTCAAAATGGTCAAACGCGTTAAGTTTTTATGGCCAGCGACTTTTTGGATCTAGACCAACAAAATCAACTCTTGCTTGCTTGAATGTGTTTGTGTGTGTTGGTGTGTTTGTTTGTTTGTTTGTTTTTGAGTTTTTGGTCTGCTCGTTTGGTTTGGTACTTTATTTTATCGCTGTTGGCAGCAACACCAAAAACCAAAACAACAACAACTAAAAAAAAAAACATTCAAAAAGCACTCGAAATGCCAAATGAGCTGCTGCACGCTTTACTTCTCATTTCCTCCCCCCCACCACAATCTGCTTGATCCTAGCTACGCCTCCTATTTGCCTAATGGGCTTCTAAAGTGTGGGCCACAAACTTCCCTTCGCTTCCCCTTCACTCCTCTCTCGAACCGACTGCCTGCGCCTCAGCGCACCTTTGCAATTAATCCGCGCCCTCAGCCACGCCTACAGTTTTTGGCTGCGGCTAAGGAATGCTTGGCGCAAAACACACTGAAAGCTTTGTATCCGCATATAAACCCCCGCCCGTCTCTCTCTCTCTCTCTATCTCTCTCTCTCTGTGTGCACAGGAGTTTTTCACAAACAAAACCCAGCAAAATCTGCTGGCTGCCAGCAACAGAAGCAGCAAAACATTTCAAGCAACACTCTTCTCTTCTTGCCACCATACAACAACGACAACAACAACAACAACAAACCAAAAAAAACAACACTGCAATTTGGCAGCGATTTCGGTTGTGAACTCTCTGGGGAGGAAGCGTAGAGCAGGGTGCATGGTGTCGCGGAGGGGTGGCAAGTTGCTATTTTCGGTCTCAAGTGACAAATATTAGAGCAGTCTTTATCGCTAATTAGACTTTGTAGCCGTAATTCTGTTGTCATTTCTTGTTGCGCTATCTCGCTCCAACTCTCTATTGTGAATATGTGTTGCGTATTGTTGTTTTTGTTGTTGTTGTTGCTGTAATTGTCGTGGCCAAAGCCAACAGACCAGGACACACCCCGTCCCTGAAGCCACTACACACGCATTGAGTGAGGCATGGCAAACGCGTTTCAAAGTTTGCCAAGTTGCAGAAACTGATGCCGGAAGCATTTGGGGGACTCTTGAGACTTGAAATTGAGCACCAAGACGATGCAAAATAGCGAGAAACGTATGGGAAAAGGACATGAATACAAACACTCAAACACACACACACATGCACATCATATGAAGCTGGAGATGAGCTAAATGAGCCGAGTATTGTGCACTTATGGAAATTTGTATGCACTGATTGCAGACAAGAGCCAAGTGATAAAAATGAAATTAATGAAAGCAACACTAAACTTGGAACGGCAAAGAAACTAATTAAGCGAAAATTAATAGAGCTTATGACTATTGTATGAAATGCCAAATGAAAGTTCTTAATGATAACTTCTCAGACATTATGTGAATAGGATACAATTATGAGGAGTTTGTAATTAGAGAAAAGTTGTGCTGCGAATTGGGAAATTAAAAACCATTAATGATTGAAATATTATAGCTAACAATGTTGATAATAATAAGGTTTTGCATTTGCAGTAATATATACTCGATGAATGCGAATTAATTAACAAAAATTTCGAGTATTTTCAAATAAACTCTCTTTGTCATATTTTGAATATTAATTTTCACCAAAATTTCAAAGAAGTTTTTGTTAAAAAAAATAGATGAGTTAAGTGTAGCTGATAAATTATTTATTAATCATTCAATGCCCAATTGTTATTAAAACTGTTAGGCAGAGTATGAGATTCATCGAATTTGTTTCCCGAAAAAAAATATCGTACGCTTTATAAATTGAAATCACAGTTGATTAAGGATGCACTTGTTGGCAGTGCTTCAGACACACACACACACACACATACAGATACAAGCACAAATATATAATATCAATTAAATGCAAATCTCGCCCAAAGCGGCAATTAGTTGTATGTGCGATAGAGAAAGAGGAAAAGAGAGATAGAGAGAGCTTACCACTCAATTTGAATAGCATTTGGCTGGCTAGCGTATATTATTTCCTCTTTCAAGTACACACATACACATTTCATTACAATGGCTACAATTTTCATTATTCTTTTGGCCACACAACAACAACAACAACAACATTAAGTACAGTTATTGCGCCACATGCGACTGCTGCAACAGCAGCTAACTAAATTTACAAAAAATAAAAACAATGTCCTTGGATGGCATCCAGCTGCCATTCGAGTTTGGAGAAGCACAACTCAGATTCAATGGCATTCAAAAATGCCAAAAAGGAAAATATGTACAAACAAGAAGGAAAACTCGGGACGATTATACGATTTTTTTTATGACCCATATGAGACTCATAGACAAATGGTTGCCGGCTTGCCAAGAAAATTTTGCGTTTTGTGGCAATTTATGCGGCGCAGTGTTGCATTAAATGTACACTCAAATGCTTGAGTTAATAATAAAGTCTAAAAAAAAGTAAACAGAGCCTAGCCAATCCTTCAAAATTAGGCAAAACTTGAAGAGCGGCCTTAAATGAAGCATGCCACACAACTCGCCTGAAGTTGAGGGAGGTAATAAGCGCCCAGCTTCTTCTTCTTCTTCTCTTTTTTTTTTTACTTTCGACTGGCCAAGTCAAGCGAAACCAAAAACTTAGTTAACTGTGGCTGTAAATCCCACACACACACACAAGCATATATATATACATAACACTTGTATATGTATGATAAATAGCTTTCAATTTATATGCGTTGAGGGCAACGGCCCAAAATTGGTAGAGAGAGAGACGTAGGTGGGTAGGTAGGGAGGGTACCCTTAAAGGTGTTCAAGGGTCATTTATCAGACAGAGCGGCAACATTTAGCGCTGGCTACACACATAAGTGTGTGTGTGTGTGTTTTTGTGTGTGTGTGCAAGTTAAAATTTATGCTCACTGGATATGGATATGGAGATGGAAATGGTAGCTGGAGTTTAGGAGCTGGTTGTTTGGAGTTGGAGGTTGTCAGAGTCGATCTGAAAGTGAAAATCATTTGCAATTGTGGCAGGCAGGCAGGCAGGCAGCATGAGGCAAGCTATATATGTAATGGCTGCCATAGAGCGGTCGAAATTACTTAAACCCGGCAGCTGAGGTCGGCACTAAGCAATCCCACGAGAGACCGATAGATGGGGGAAGAGGGTTGGTTCAACTACTCCCGCTAAATGAGAAGAGTAAATGTGTAGCTGTCGACAGGTGTGCAAGTAATTATACACACACACACACACACACATCCGACACAACCTTGCAAGAAACCTTTGCATACGGGCCCACACAATTTATATTTGCCAAAGTTTCGTCTGCTCGACGCGATGGAGTTTTGGTTTAGAGTGTTTAGGAAAAATGGTTTAAACATCCATTGCCGCGTCAAAGTTAATTAATTTGTAGCCCCACAAGCAACAGCAGCAACCATCAGCGACGACGACGACGACGACGACAAGTGGCAAAAGTCTTGCTTACCAATCTAAAATACACAAACCGAACTCAAAACATCGTAGTTGAATATGCTGTGCGTGCCACGCCCACAAATCTGCGGCGGCAGCCAACAGGTATTCATGAACCATAAACCTTAAATAAATTATTTATCAAATTATTTCCAAGCTGTTTTTGTAGCTGTCGATGTACAAAGTAACTAACTACTATATAGAGAGCGAACTTGTTTGCTAATTTCAGGTGTAAATTTAACTTGAAAGGAAGGATCGGTTGGGTTTATTCAATAGGAAAGAACATAAAAAAAATATACTGAGCTTCTCAAGTTTGTTTTAACTTTTTTTCTTTCTCAGACTTATTCAATGCGATTTTTCTATCCAATCGATTTCCGTTCATTATCTGTCATTGCTTAAAGAAAAAAGGGAAAAAGGTTCTTTTAATGATTATTTTTCTACAATATATAATCGGTAAGTTATGCCTTCATTGTTCAGCTATAAATATTTACTGTTCTCTATTTTGTTATCAATTATGAGTTTTTCTACTCTGTCTAACTTTAAACAAAATATAAATTAAATTAACTTTTTTGACGGGATTATAATGCGTTTCTCTTAAGAAACGTTTCTGTAAATAAAGTTTACCTTTAAAAGAAAGAAAAACGTTTCGTTGTATTTGCAACTTATCTTTTAAAAGCATACTTTGAGTTTTATCGCACATCAATCTTATTGAAAATGTTTTTTTTTTTATTTTTTGTTGAATTGGCATTTTTCATCAAATGTGCCGGCTAAATTTGTTGCACAGTGTTGCAGCTTCGTACTCCAAATGCGCCAATTGAATTGAATTTGTGCTACAAATCAAGTAAGCAACTTAAGAGCTAAACAATAGCCCCAAAGCAACGCACAATTCCAAAGCCAAACCTCAACCTCAATCCGAAACTCAAAACACAACCATCAAGAATGGCTCTGACCCCAATCAGTGTGTGTTGCGGACAATGCATATACACACATTCACACACACACACACACACACACATGTTTCTTGTTCACATCCTTGCGAAACGGAGGCAATCAATTGCTAGGAATGTGAGGCACAAGAGCACAAAAAAATGCACAAGCTTTCGCACTCTTACTCTACCCTTTTTTGCCCTTTTGTGCGTTGAAACATCTTCCAGAACGGCGGCGTCCACGAAGATGCCATCCACATCCTGCCTCCCGGCTGCCCGGTTGCCCAGCTGCCTGGCTGCCTGGCTGCTACTGAAGTGCAGCTATAAAATACTAATCCGCATCAAATGAATGCTACATCAATCTTGTGTCGAGCGCAGGCATCGCCAACTGCGACTGCAGCAGGTGCGTTCATAAAGGGTTTGTGGCGGAGTCAAAAGGGCGGCCTGAACTTGTATGGGAGACGGCACTTTAATTTTGTTACTAAGCCCGGGCCACAGTTGACAGCCAGCCAGCCAGGCAGTCAGTCAGTTTGTCTGTCAGTCAGTCAGTTTGTCCATCCGTCCGCTGTTAGCTGCGGCATATGCCGAGGAGCCGCTCAAAAGTCATTTCCGCAAACGTTTTTAGCAGCGGCGACACACACAAACACTGCGATAGAGAGAGAGAGAAAGAGAGATTTGAGACAGACAAGAACAAACAGGCAGCAAAAACTAGGGATTAGGGATTTGCGTGCACATAAATGAATTTTGTGTATGCAGCCGCGACAAGAGCCAGGAAGTAGTAGGAGATGCGAGCATAAGCTCACAAAGTAGCTGATGCGGAGTTGTGCCTGTAGCAGCTGGTGCCACCTATCACCCTCCTTTCCTCCCTCCCACTCTGTGTTATCTACACTCACGTGCAACATGCAAGCAATGAGTAAACTTGCCCCACGTCCCGTCCGACTGTTTGCATTGGTGAGCGCACTACAGCAATTGTTGGCATTACGTGCCACTCTCGATTGCCATTCAATGCCAGGAGCAGCAGTAGCAGCCATACATAGCTGTTGGAGGAGCCGCCAACTATTGAATTACTTTCAAACCTGCGACTGCGACTGCGACTGAAGATTGCACTTGAAATAGGATTCACAGCTCACTCGCTCTCCAAAAGCTTCAGATTTTCAATTTCCGTTTCCCTATTTCTCGGGCCCTTTTTTTTAACAGCCATCGTCACTTTTTTTTTGCCTTTCTTTTCTGTTTTGTTGTAGTTGTTGTGGTTGTTTTGTTCGTGTCTAAGCAAATGGAATAAGCGCGCTCATTGCTTTGGCTTGTTACTGAAAGATGGATATATGGATTGCTGTATGGATGACGGGTTGACTGGCTGGATGGATGTTGGTTGGATTGCCAATGCCAAAAGGATGTGGGGCGATAACGGATATGCGCTACAATGGGCAAAAGTTGCAACCAAAAAAGGTACAGAGGTGGGGTGAAAGTGAAAGCTTATGCCCGAAACAGTGAAAGTGCGTCAAAATGATCGATTAACGAAAGCCGAATGTCTTTGGGAAATTGTCATAATTCTGTCACATATGAAATAGAAAAGCTGAAATTGAGACTTTAAGATTATGGCGAACTAAAAACCATTTAAGTTTGATACTTTAACAGAAACTTAAAGCATATCTAAACTATAGCTAAAATAATCTTTGATTGAATCTTAAGTAATTCTCTTAAAGTTTTTTTATATCTAAGTAAACATAAACATTTTATTTTTCTTGATAATATTCTGTCGAAATAACTTTAACAAATAAAAACTTTATTGTAAACGAGTAAAACATAAGGTATTAAAGAACTTTCTTGCATTACAATGACTGCTTATTATATATTTATGCAGTCTTTATAACAACCATAAATACCACTTAGTATACCATTTGAGACGCTTGCTAACTGCTTACAGCTGTCAGCGTGGCCAGCACTTACACATGTATACATATGTATGTATGTTTGTGTGGGTGTTCATATGTGAGTCTAAGGTATAATAAATGTGCTTGGTAATAATGTGCACCTGCAGATGATTGCAGGGCATTTGCAACCAGGAGCAACTAGAACCAGCAACAACAAGAACTTGCAGCACGTGCATCATTGATGTTGTCCATGGCAGCATAATAGTTGTAGAGTGTGTCTGTGTCTTCGTGTGTCTGTGTGTCTGCCACACCCACGCACCTCTGTCCACACTGAGCGAGCACCATGCCCGGCAATAGCAGTCGTATTTGTTGTAGTAGCTGTGGTAGTACATCAATCCTTTAAGACGCAACAACATTCAGTGCCAATCAACAAGTGCGTTCCATCTTGAGAGCTGAGAGTTGCGAAAGAGAACTGTTTTCCGTCTCAGCATATATGCAACAGTGCGCTGAACGCTTTTATTGCTAACCATTTCTTTTTGCTGGTGCGCTGGCTTGTCCTTTTTGTGCGCCAGCAAGGATTTGTTGTACAGCACATGGGGAAGGAAGGCAGGAAGTAAACGAAAGGAACGGCACACGGATTGAAAAGAACTCGGCACGTATTTGTCACGTATTATATATTTATAGCAACCAATGAACCGTTGAATGCACGAACCGGTCGAACCGAAGGAGGAGAACAGGGTAACAAGGGTTTGGTTGGCCGGGCTGGGAGTGCATAAAACGGATAGAATTTGCTCATTGCTCATACGCCGCGTGTGCTCGCTAGTTGGGGCTTAGTTCAAATTGAATACTTATTGCGAAAAGAGAAAGATAAAGAGCAAAGGAGCTGAACAGTAAATATCTATACGTATATATATAGATATATATATATATATATATATATATATATTTATAAGATAAAACTCTATCAGCTGCTGTTGCTACTGCTGTGCTGCCGTCACAGTTTAATTATAATTTTAATCACTTTTGCAGCAGCGCGGCGCGGAAATGAATTTTATGAAGCGTACGCCGAACTGTCGTACCCAACATAAACTGTTGTCAGTCCAAAAAAAATAAGGGGGACTAGCGGGAAGAAGAGGCGTTATGGGGGATAAAAGGGATGATGATGAGGACGACTACGAAGGTATGAAGAGACAACCGGACGGACTGGCTGACTGTCATGTCAATTCAATTTTCGTGCTTCCGTGCGCGGCGACAAGTTTTAGCCAGAGTTTCCATCTACCTTAACAGCTCTACTACCCCTTGCTCTCTCTCTCTCTCTCTCTCTCTCTCAATCTATCACTAGCTGGGATTGTCAGCCCAGCGGCACTTTATGTACATCATCATCATCGTCATCATCAACACCTTTTTGCCAGGCGCCATTTACACGCCGTCGTCTATCCTCGTCTCCAGGTCTAATCAGCACAGACAGCCGAGACATTCAAGGCTATGGAAGGATGTAGCAGCAGCGTCACCTTTTACCCAACAACGCCACATCACGACTTTTCCCATCCTATTTGGATAAGCGAATCAATTTAAATGCCGCATTTGTTGCATAGATTTGTGGCCCCAACATGAGAAATGACTGAACAAGTAATAATTTTATAGTTCTTGCGAACTTTGCATTGGCTATGGGAATATAAAAAAAAAGAATAGACAAGAATAAAATATGCATGGCAAATTATATAAATTCGAAATTCAACTAAAGCAACGGAAGTTTATATATTTTTATTTAAAAAACTTGATATGTTCCATTGAAATTATGATTTTAACGCTTATTTATTACTTAACTAAATAAAGTCTAAATGGATATTTTTACGATTTCATTATTCTGGGTAAAGTTTATTTTAATCTTTAACTGGAATCATAATGCAAACAGATTTCCAGCGAAATGTGAAATCAACCCAATGCAAAAAACATTTCATTAGCAAAAACTTTTTATTCTGGGAAAAACAATCAGGACAAATATATAATTAAGCGGATAAACATTGAATGAATGAATGAATTAAAAAAATATTGCTTCTGAAAATAGTTGATGCATTTAAATAAAAAGGAAATTTAATATATGATTCATGATATACTTGAATTCTGCTTTTAAGTAAGTATTATAAGTTTGTATTATCTTTTTATAGATTAAATATACCCCACTAGTATTTTTAAACTGGGCATTTCTATTATGAATCTTTGTTTCCCTAAGGCCAAATAAATTGAATCATATTTTTAACACACACCGAAAAACGAAAACGAAAACGAAAATGGAAACTACAAATTGAAAATTATAATTGCTAGCTGAACACATTTGGCAGGCTTGCTCCGAAAATAAAGAAGTATGTAGTTTGCTCATTTTATAGTGCACAGCCGGACAGCCGAAGGGAAACATTGTCCCATTCTTCATTTTTACACGCAGTCCCATTCATGGGTTCATCATCCATTTTGTTATGAATTAAAACCGAATGGCGAAGACTGCCCGAGACGAGGCTGATGACATGTTTTGTCCACAGGCACGCATTCTCTTGCGGCTTGAATCTCTTTCTGGCAAGTTTCCCAACGGCACGCGTTGCCCGACGAAGGGCTGGCTGGCTGCTGCTGCTGCTGCCTGTTACCCCATTCCATGTTAGCTGTTGCTGTTGCCGACAAGTCAGCCTGGCTGTGTCACTCATATGCGCCACAAATATCCAACCACCCTCCCTTCCTCTTGTTCCTCACTTCCTCATCAGATCTCAAGCCAAAATAAAAAAAAAAGAAGAAAATTGTTGGTTGCTGCCACGCACGAACGCTTACTTTGTCGCATGCCCAACTTTTGGCTATTAAGTCATTTTTTGGCTTTTTAGATTTGCGACAAATTCTCTGGCAGCAACAGCAACAACTGCCAGCTACTCACTAATTGCCCGCACTCTTGCGGCATTTTTACATACAAAATGTGTCGTGCTGCTGGCAACAACAGCACAACAGTTTAAAACAGTTTAATATTGAGCCAAAAACAGAACAAAACAAAACAAAACAACAAAAAAAATAGATTTATATGTATATGTATATAAAAACACTTTATCATCCAAGCGTACCAAGTGCCGGACACTGTACAAGACACAATCGAAAATGTTGTTGCTGGCTGCTGTTGCTGCCAGTTGGTTGGCACTCTGCTTTTTCTTCTTCTTCTTACTCATCTTCTGAGCACACAAACTTCAACTCTTTTATAAGAATTTAGTTGAATGAAGCTTCAAGTGGCTGCGTGACAAGAAATTGGGTTGGGGATGGGGGTGGAGAAAGTGTGGGGCAGACAGCGGGCCAGCAAAACCTTTCATAACAATGACAGGATAATAGAATGGATACAGCATGAAGTGCTTCAACTTTAGAATGCTCTCTAGTACCATAAGGCACTCAATTTTAACGATTAATTTAGATAAAAATCATGACAAAAAATAACTTTATTAACTGTCAAACTGTTGGCCAAGAACTTTAACTTGCGGTCGACTTTTTTTCTATATTCTTTTGTTGCTTTTTTTTTTTGGACCAACTAAAAGTTAAAGCTGTTTAAAGAAATTGTGATTGAGCTCATAACATTTGCATAAGTGAAACATTATTTGAATATGTTAAGCAGGGTTTCCAACATGTGCTATATAGTGGAAATCGTCGGATTAAGTTAAGAATTTGAGTTGTGCTTAGATTTTGGCGAGTTTTAAATACTTTGGTAGATAAGAACTTTTGTTGAAGTTGACTTTTGTTAAGCAAAGAATTTCATAAAAGTTTCTTAAGATTTTGCATAGTTTTTACTATAATATTGTTTATGTTCCTAACAAAACAACTTATCAATAACTCTAACAAGCCAATCATTTTTTTGAAGAACAATTCAAAGATTTATTTCTTGACTTGAGATAACAAAATTTGTCTAATTAGCTCAAAAGTTCAAAGCGAAGCCCACATACGCACCGATAAAGTGAAGAAACCCTTTGCTTGGGCATTTGTTTTATTTAAAGTGTATGGGACTTGAAAAACTTGGCTCAACATTTTGAGTGACAAGACAAACAATAGCCAAACATTACTAAAGAGATCTGTCGTTGTCGGTGGCGCTGCTGCTGCTGGTCCTTGGTCCGTTCTGCCGCACCACTGCACTCGAAATTCTTAACTGGGGGTGGCCCAACCTGACCAGAGTGAAAAGTGAAAAGCAAGATTTGTCACGCACTGATGCGTCTATAAGCGTTTTAATTACCCACCAACGAACTGAGAGCGAGCGAGCCAACAAACAAACGAACGAACGTTTGGGAAACAAATGAAAACTTTAGCATAATATGCAAGCCAGGACAATAATTCACTTTGGCAGTTGACTAACTTGGACTGCCTGCCTGCCTGACTGCCCGACTGCCATGTCCTTTTGCAACATTCCCTGCATGCCCCCTTGTCTGACTGGACATTTGCAGTTGCATTTGCAATTTGCATTTTGGTGCTGTGGCAATTAATAGCGCAGACGTAAACAAAACAAGCAGCAAGGACGACAGAGAGAACGATAGAGAGAGAGAAAGAGAGTGAATACAATGCTGTGGCTATCAAAATGCAAAGCAGCCCAGAGTCAGGTAATGAAAATGCTTAATGGCTTGCAAAGTGTCACAGTGGCTGCGCCTCTGGATAGGCAAAATGCAAATGCAAATCGCCCTCAGAAACACACACACACACGCACACACACAACTTGCAGCAACTTAAAGCGCGTTCAAATTCAAACTCACAGCACTGCCAGTGGGTGGTGGTGGGTGGTTTTGGGTGGTGCGTGCAATTGGTAGTGAAGTGAAGTGCGCAGCTCAACGCATAAAAAGTCAATTAAAAGCGAAGCCAGTTGCTATTCCAGCTGGCGCTCACACAGTTTCGAGTTTTTCGTCAGCATGTCTAACTGTCTATATGTCTTTCTGTCTTTGTCTGTCTCTGTCTGTCTGTCTTTGCCGCCCACTCAGATGTGTGTGTGTGTGTGTGTGCGCGTTGCTTCAAGTGCATGAGAGTGTTGGCCAGCGCTTTTAGCAGAATAAACAGTGAAAGTTGCGCAAAAAGGATACGCCAAGACAACTAAAGTCAGAGAGAGAGAGAGAGAGAGAGAGAGAGATGGAGAGAATGTAAGAAAGACAAAGATAGAGAAGCGCATGTTTGGACCTTTGATCGTGTTGAACTTTCAAATGGCTTTGCGCGCGGCTGGCAGCTAATGGCATTACACTAACCATAAACCCTTTGCCACGACCAACTCAATCACCCACCCCTGCACAACTCTGCACTCTTATCCACTGCTTGCATACAAAGAGTCTAAAGTCTAAATGCAATGAGTGTGCTTGTGTGCGTGTGTACGAGTGTGAGTGTGAGTACAAGTGCATGTGTGTGCTTGTGTGCAATTAGAGTGACGCACGCTTTATTGATGCGAACGCCATTTGGCATGCATTAGAAGTAGTTCACACACACACACACACATACATAAACATGTCAAAGGTAAAATATCAAAGTTGATGTGCTTTTTTTTTATGACACAGCATGTGGCAAGAGCACTTGCACTATATCTTGAATTTTATCAGTGAGCGGTGAATAAAAGTCAAGCTAATATTTAAACAAGTCAAAAATCAAAAATTAATTATTAAAAATGAAATGCCTTCCATTTTACTAACAGTTGCTTAACTATTTCTCACACATGCATAGTTTAAACTTAAACTTTTTGAAATTGCTATAATAACATATATTAAAGGGTATTTGATTATGTCTATTAATCGAAAGTTTGAAATTTCTACTCATGCCCATAAAGAATTTCTTATGATAATTGCAAACAAGCTAAATAACGAACTAAAGGACAGAAGCAGCAACTATGTACAACAATAACAAGCATTAACGTTAAAACAACAACTACTAAAGCGAAGCCCTGTCAAATGTCAACTCGGCCATGCAAAGTTAAGCAACAACAACTGTAATCAATTGTTGTTCGAGCAAAAATCACAAACACAAACTGCTGCCCTTGCCTGGATTTGCCCCATAATTACCTACCATAGGTGGTCTCTTTCTATGTGAGTGTGTGAGTGTGTGTGAGTGTGTGTGTGTGTGAATTAAAAACTTTTGCCAAGCAGAAACAATTATTGTTGAGCTTGAGTACATCGAAGTTGTTATACCCTAACAGACTCACTAGGCAATGGAAAGCTTAAGAAACTTAACGAAAAGCTACTTTTAAGTTTTATTAATAAAATAAAAATGTTTGTAGACAAAAAAGATTTTAAGCCTTATTTAAAGTATGAAACAGCATTTAAAAACAGATGAGGGAGAAATTCAAACCATTAAACCTTAGCTAGTTATTAAACAATAGATTAGAAAACAAGAAAAATACTTAAAAATCTATTTTTAATTTTTTTATTTTATATTAAACTCAATTCCAAGATTTGTAGTAAAAAACATGGATATAATAAAGGATAAAAAATAATGAGGCAATATTAGATTTTATAATAATAAATTCTCGACAAAGCTCACATGAAAATCAAAACACTTTTTAAAAGTGTAGCAAAGCAGACCAAAACAAGCAAAACAGATAAACGGACCAAGCGACAAACATAGAAGGAGAGAGAAAGAAAAAGAGTGGGAGTGCGAAAGAGAGAGAGACGAGAAAAAGTGAAATAGCGAAAAAGGTAGCGGAGATGGCAGCCGCATCTAATCGCTGCACTTCACGTAACTGACACGAAAATGTTTTCAAATTAAATACGTTGACGACGACGATGACATTGACGACGGGGAAACAGGTAGCCGACAGCAGGTTAGCCTCTGGCTATGGAGCTTTGTAACCGTGGGGCAGTAGAACAAGCGAGCGAAAGAGGGAGAAAGAGATAGAGAAAGTTGACAATTTGCTGGGTTACGTATGGGTAACGCTAACGGACCCAAAAAGTGGCAGCTCAACAGCGCGACACATTTAAGGGCACTTTTGTTAACTGCTAAAGCAGCTGACGGTGGGCACATTTATATTTGTTGTTGTTGTTTTTGTATCTGTTTGTTTTGTTTTTTTTTTTTGTCTATTGTTTGTTTGTCTGTTGTTGTTGTTGTTGTGACCAGCCAATTTGGCTCATGCGGCGTATGAGCAATAAAATGCAGGTTTTAATGGGCTTGGCAAGCAGATACAGTTAACACGAATACCGTATCATTTATCGTGGGGCATATTATTATCGAAGACATTACAACGAAAATTGGGTTAAGAATGTGTAAATTTCTAATAGCTATAGAATAGTATTCTAGAGAATAGCTGAACGTTAAAGAGAATATATTTTTCAAAGACTTTCCATATTTCGATACATTTTTTACTTTATCTTTTTATGTTAAAGTTAAATTGATAATTTAAAGCCGAACAAACAGCTTAATTCACATTTTCTTTTAATTATGATTAACATTCCCATATTAATCATTTTTAGCACATTAAACATTGTTTCAACTTCGAAAAATGTATTCAACTTTTTCTATTTAATTTCGTTTGTCTTATGATTATTTATTGCTTAAGTAAGGGTATTTTTATAGCCGTTAACATTAAATTACTATGCGACGCACATTTACAATTGCTTTTAGATTGCCATGAAATGCAAACAGTATTTTGTGCCGAGTATTTGTTATGCATGGTTAGTGTTGTCCTACTTGTTTGCAGCTTGTTCTCTAACGCAGTTTATTGAAATAATTTGCAGCAATAAAAGTTGCAGTAATTGAACAATATGGATATAACAATATTTAAAAAGAAATTATTGCCGCAAATACCTCAAATAGAATAAAAAGTTAGCCAATTTTTGCAAAAATTCCAACAAAAATATAAAAACGAACTCGAAAGTATTATTATATATAAATTTCAATACAATGTACAAAATGAAATTTCGTAGCCATTTTGCAGTCAATGAAAAACAAATATTTTACTTTCTAACAAAAAAACGAAAAACATTTTTGTGGACAAATTTTTGTAATATAATTTTTCATTTGAAATCTGTTCAAAATATTTGCTCTAATGAATAAGATATTTATTGAGAAAAACCACAATTCAGTTGCCATTCTTAGAAATGACAAATTTTTGTTGTACCCTGTTCAAGTATTAGTTTAAAGGTAGATTAAATCATTTTATGGAGAAATAAATGTGGAGATTTAACAAGTTTTATTGAAAAACAGAAAAGTTCACAAAGTAAAAATAATAAAATAAAAAAATTATAATACTTGTAACATCTGCTTGTCTGCATTTTAAATAACTTGATTTTTTCCCAAAAACAAAAATATTATTCTACTTATATAATCGGACTTTGTTGTTTGGGGTTGAAACGTATTTGAATATGAATTTTTAGTTCCAAGAAACTTTTGCTTTTAATTGGAATTATTTTTGGCTTTATTTGTGGGAACTGTTTGTTTTTTTTTTTTTTTTTATTGCCACGCCCACATGATGTATGTGTGTGTGTACTTATTATTTCAGTTGCAACGCCCACATAGTGGAAATGCATATGCAAAGCACTTGACTGCAGCCTTTGCTGCAGCTTCAAACAGCTACTGTATCTCATAGATACGCATGCAATTCAAAATGGTATGAAAGTGTGTGTGCTTAATTTAGTTGCTGCTGCTGACGTCCTTCTCTGTGTTGCCGTTGCCGTTGCCGTTGTCGCTTGCGTAGATGATTTAAAATGTGCATAATAAGCGGCACTTGAAAAATAACAGCAACCAAAAAAAAACCTCTGAAAAGGAAACCAAATATGTAGGAGGATGGCGAGGAAGGCGGACGAGTTGAATGCAGAGTTGCATACATTTGAATCACAAAACTAACAAATAAATAACACAACGAGAATATGTGCAAGACAAACAGAGACGAAAAGTGGTAGAGAAAGGGGGAAGGGGGGCAAGGCATGGCAGACAAATGGGCAAAAGGCATCATCGGACAGCAAAATCTCATTCTCACGGCGATTGCTTCAAGAAAAACATATTCAAATTTGATATTTTTATTTTTATTTTTTTTTTTCCGACAACAACAAATATTTTTGCGTCTGATTTTCTTCTTTCACTTTTTGCAACGTGCTACAACTACAACAACAACAACAATAACAATTGCTTGCACCCCCGCACCCAGCGCCCTGCGGCTCCTCATTGTTGTCGTCGCTTTGCATTTTGCCAAAACAGCACAACGTGGAACTTTTCACACACGCATGCGACGGAGTTCAGGAGGGGGGGCTGGCGGCGTGTTGCGAGGGGTGCAGGTGAAGGTTTTTTGACTGAATATCTGCTATATATGTATACACGTAATGCATATGTATGTGTTTACAGTTAGCGGGCGCCAAACCAAGGTGTCGCCGTGCACCCAAAATCGTTTCAGCGTGAATACATTTACGCCACCTCGAGCCCCGAGCCTCTGGCTCCCCTCACTCTCCCCCAAAGCACAGTATCTGTATCTGCAGCCCCTCCAACCCTCTCCTTCCCTCTCACACTCTGTGTGTTACACTCGCTGGCAAAATGGCGAAATGTATTCGCATTTTCGCAAACGCGCTGCATTAATTACCGCAGCAGCCTTCTCGACACGTTTGACTGTATGTGTGTGTGTGTGTGTGTCTGGGCAGGCTTGGGCAGGTGCTTTGGGGCATCGTCATGGATGTTGGCAACCAAAGCCAGAACCAGAACCAGAACCAAGTCCATTGCTGTTAAAGCTGGGAAGCCCGTGGTTCGGTCAGCGGTTCGCTTTCGCTTCGTTTCGATTTTTTTTTTTTATTTTTCTTCCTTTATTTTTGTTGGCGCCCTGATATGTTAAGCTGCATTTTGGCTTACAAAAATATGGCAAGAAGAAGTAGGAGCAGCAGGAAAAATTCTAAAGGGGGAGAATCGTTCTCGCTCTCTCTCTCACTCTCTCACTCGTAGTGGCATTGGCAATGAGTTTTGCGATGCCATGGAAATCCTTTTTACCTTGTTTGGACATTTTGTGATGTATTACGTAAGTGCGGCTTTTGTGGCGTACTTTTGTGTGTACGTTTGTATGGCTATGTATATATGTGTGTGTGTGTGTGTGTGTGTGTATAAAGTAGCAAGAAGCCAAGTTAAACAAGGGGAAAGAGAGTGTTGCAAAATGGCCCAAACAAGAAGGGAAACGGTATGCGTAAAATTGGAATGCTTAAATGATGAAGCGAAATTTTTGTTGGTGTTGTTGTTGTTGCTTTCGTTTGCTGCGTTTTAAGTTGCTAACGAAAATATTTTGCATAATGGTCTTGGGATAAGTGCTATACAGAGATATATACATATATAAATATATACTGCTTCTACTTTATTCTACAGGCAATGGCAATGATGAATGTGCAAATCGGTTGGGAGTTATATCAACGAACTTTTAAAGTTACAAACTTAAAAATAGAAGTAGTAAGGAGACAAGTGATTGAATATGGTAGAGAATTGTTTTCAATGCTAAAGAATTTTACGTAATTTTTCAACACTTAAACTAAGACTGAAAACATTGCTTATAGATTTAAGAAGTGTTGAAAAAAATGCTTTATCCTTGTAAGAAAATAACTAACGTTTGAGTGTTGAGAAAACGTAAAGCAACTTGTTTTACTTGAATACAAATAAATTCTTCAACCTAAACAACACTTAAAATACAGTTCAAAATATATTCGAGCATTAGGCAACACTCAAACAATAAATAAAATTGTATATTGTCAGCTCAAAGTGTTAACCCAAAAGTCTTAAAAATAAAATTAAAAAAGTAGCTTAAGTCCAAAAGCCACATCTATATTTAAGTATATATAATGAATAGCGTTAATAAATTATATTTTCATAATTAAATTAATTTCCAATAGACATATCTATTTATAATTGTAATCAACAAAACAAGACTTTGTCGCTCTCTCTGTCTCTCTCTCTCGCTATCAGTCGTTAGGGGTTATTTATTGTTAGTGTCGAAATGACAAGTTAAGCGCTTGCTGGTAAGCATATTTATAAATGTGCCCTATAGTGTGCGATGGCTATATAAATCAAAAGCTTTTCCAACTCCATCCATCATAGTGGGTTACAAGGATGCTTTCGACTAGAAGTACTACTACTACGATTCGTACTCGAATTCGACTCTACTCATAGTCGCTTGTTTTACTCGTTTTGCATGCGCACAAAAACGAATTAAATGTGCATTTGCAGACGCTCAATTGCAGGCAGAACGAACGAACGAACGACACCCAACCCAGCCCAACCCAACCCAACCCAAACCAACCCAACCGAACGCACCTGAGTTGCTTTGGCCAAGTTTTTGGTTTGGATTTCACATCCAATTACAGTGGCCCGCAAGGATGCAAGCGACGCCCACCCGACGTCGCTTTGGTCGCTTTGGGCATTGTTATGTTACCATAATCCCAAGGATAAACGATTAAGGAAACCAAAGCGTGAAACTGGGCGAACAACTACTAGAAGATGAAGCAGCAGCAGCAGCAAGCTGCAACCAGCTGGCGTTAACTTCAACTCCATCTCCAACATTGCCTTCGTCATCGTCAGCTCCCCATTTTTAGTTTTAGTTCTACCTTCCTTCACCTGTAGAAGTTTTTTTTTAGGAGTTGAAGTTGACGCTCAAGTTGAAGTTGAAGTTGGCGCCTGCAGCTGCCAGTTTGGGCAAATTGAAGCCAGCGACGATGCAAATTGGAAATAAAAATGAGGCAAACTACGAGCAGAAAACAGGCGAGCAAAATGTGCTGTAAGGGCAAGGTGAGGCAACCCGTACGAGGCGAACGCAGCCATTTTCACAGGCAACGCATCCGCCACGGCCTGTCGGCAAATTCAATTCAAATTTTGTTGAGCATTAAAATGCTGCTGCAGAAAACTTGAGCATACCAACGACGAGAATAAATTCAAATAAGAACGCAAAGGCTAAGAACGAAACATCAAAGATTGAATACTCTTGCTGCAAAGGAAAATTAAAGAAAGGGGGAATAGAATATAATATTATATAAAAGAATAAATATAGCAGTTGTATTCAGATCTTGAGATACATATTTATATATATAAGACATCGGTTCAAGCTGTTTAGTATCTTCTACTTATCTTCAATCCAACTCAACTGTTTAGTCACAATACCCCAAGCGCTAAAGAGTATCACACAATATATAAAGTTGCTGTAGGAAACCGGGCCGCGAAATAAAAGTGATTGTAAGTGGCACAGGCTGGTGGACAGAGGGAACGCAGCGACGTGGGCGTGGCACAAAAGCAAAAAAATTTATGAAAAGATAAAAGACGCAGGCGTTCATTCAAAACATAACACACAGGTGAGGACAAGCGCCAAAGCCAAGCAATTTCGAATGGCAATGGGAACGAGGCAAGGCTCTACATGCCCCCCACCACTCAACCCACTCGTACAGGCATCATGCAGAGCGTGCGGCAAGGACGAGTGTCACAAACACACACACACACACACACACACACACACACACACACACACATACAACGAAGAGGAACCAAGTTGTGTGTTGCTGCCTGCCACTTGAGGCCGCATTACTTCAACTTTGAAGATGCTCGAACGCGTCTCGACTGTGTTTTCTGGCTGGCGCCGTTCAACACTGGCGACACCTAGCGCGCGCAGCGGGAAACCTCAGCTCTCTACCAACCCTCACCCTCACCCCCACCCTACCCCTCCTGACATGGTGTAATATGCAAACTGATTTTTTTCTTTCTGTTTTTTTCACTTTCATTGTGGGTGGACGGGTGGGGGACGGTTGACGGCTTGTTGTTGTCGCTGTTTGCGGCAAACACAGCAAGCAAACCAATCCCAAACCAATTCAGTGCCTTTAACCACCACCACCACCCCCACAACCCTCACTCAACCGCAAAACGTTTGTTGAAAAGAAGTTTTTTAGCAACTCAGCAGAAAAAAAAATAAAAGTGGAAGAACAAAAAATGAAAAGCAAGAAAATACAAAAGCTTCAAGTGGGTGACGTTGGAAGGGGGGCTTTAGCGTTCTTTGTCCTTTGTGGCATGTTGAAGCTCCACTGTAGTCGTCTAATGTCTCATGTGCATGGTGTATCTGTATCTTTATGTATTACGTTTGTATCTTTGTATCTGTTGGCAACCAAAAAAAAACCAAAAAAAAACGCCACCAAAAACGCAACAAAAGCTGGCCAACATGCCACCCGAACATTTAATCACACTTTTTGGCAACCAATTCAAAATGCTGCACTGCAGCTCAATGATTTGTTGAGAAAAGAGGGCGGGGGGTGGGGCGGTAAAAGGATGTTAAGCAATTGGCAAATTAGCTTTCATTGCAAATTTAACCGTCGACGCGAGGTGGTGGGAGGCGGGAAAGATACATTAACACCTGCTATTCAAGCATTGAATAGCTCGATTTGTAGTGTTGCGGGGGCTGGGGGCGGGTAACTCGATTTAGACCATCAAGCTGCCCGTAAGCTGTTAGCAGTTGTTGTTGTTGTTGCCTCTTGATAGGGTTCGCACACGAGCTTGACGACATTTTTAGAAATTTTGGTCCTTTTCATCATTTTTTTTTCTTCTTTCTTTCTTTTTTTCTAGTTTAGTTTTACTGAAAAGGTTAATCGAATCAAATCCCTTTCGTTTTTTGGCTGATAGTTTTTTACCCCCATTTGTAAGCATTTGCATTTGGCCAATTGATGGAGCCAAGCGGGATTTGAAGTGTGTTGCGGCAGGGGCGGGGTGGGAGTTAGGGGAGTGATTTTTGTGTATTAGCAATTGAATTTAACATAAATTTAAGTCAATCGGATTATTTTTTTTTTTTATTTTATTGATTGACATTTATTTATTTATTGCAGAAAATATTAAAATAGATTTTCCAGTGAAGTTGACTTTGAAATAAATGAATTTAAAGTGAAAACTAAACATTGTTTTTCAATAGAAATAGAAATTTTATAAAACCGACCAATAGCTTATCGACAATATTTGATCATTTATGGAAGTTTATTTTAGGCTTTGAAATTGGCTTTATTATTAATAAAAGTTGTATTTATGGCATTTGCAAAATTTGTATTTAAATCAACAAAAAAAAATTGGCGCTATGAAAAAATTAAAATAAAATAATTAGAGCTTTTTTTTAATATAATATTTTCTCTTCTTTAAAGTATTTAATATTAGTCGCAGTTTAAGAATAAAAAACTTATAAATTCTCTAAGGAAACAAAAATAATTTAATTTTAATAAGGCAGGAGTTCTAGCATAACTTGAAATTTTAAAAATTTAAAAGCTATCAGCTTTAAATATAAAACTTCTTTCAGTTATTTTTCTTACTTTTTTTTTTAATATATATATGTTTTACTTCTAGACATTTTTTGACCTAAACTTTTACAAATAGAAACCAGCAAGTGCTCTCAATAATTTTCGCATTTATTTCATTTTATTTCAACAACTTATTTGACTCTTAACTGCCAAAAAAAAAAAAAAAAACAGACAAAATAAGGCAGACAAACTTCTTGTATGTGTTTTTATTACACAATATTCATGTTATATGTGTTTAGGTTCTTATCAGCAGCCAAACACTAAATCAACTTATGCTTCAATGACCGCTTTGAACCCACATATACATACATACCTCCCTCCCTCCCTCATTTCATACACACACACAGCCACTCACTCTACAAAGGATAATACTGAAAGTTGCTGGGGCTCATATCCATTTTATGGTCTACACCTTTTATGCGATGTCACCGCAGACTTTAAGCCAAGCTAAGAGATAAACCCAAGCCAACAACAAATCCGCAACAAAATCCACATCAGAACAAAAAATTCGTCGCACTTAAGCCAGAGCCAGAGCCAGAGCCTTTCCTTTGCCATTGCTGTTGCCCTTTTTTGCAAAAGGCTCAAAGGACAACAACAACAACAACAGAAGAACAAGACGAAGCATACCAAAAAAAAGCCGAAATGAATAATTGCCAACATGCCACAAATTATTTCGAATGAAATGTGAGTGTATTTATGATTTATATCTAAAAATACAAAAAAAAACCAGTTACTAATAAAACGAAGATAAAACTTTTTGGCCAGATTTGGAGGCGTATACCATCATTCGCTATCTCCCCCACCCACCTCGCTCTCTCTCTCTCTTTCTCACTTTTTAAATGCAAGTCGTGAAATTTGAAACTTGGCACGCGGCTTGATGGATTTTTTGTTAGGAGCCAGGACGGGGCCACTTAAGCGACGATGCTGCTGATCAGGCGACGCAGATTGGCGACAGGGCGAAAGGTAAAAAAAAAACTTAGAAGAGGAAGAGCACATAAACATATATACCATCCCGTTATTGCAAATGTCTGCGTTGCGTTTCCGTTGGGGCGCATTATATGTGCGCTGCAACTGTAACTGTAAGTTGAAAGCAAGCCAACAAATTTGGCCCCAACAACAACGACAACATCGACACACAGCAAAAAATGGGCAATGATAATAAGTTGTTTACGGCGCGTGAGCTTGCATCAAAACAAGCGCTGACATTAGGGGCGGACATGAATATCTCTCTCAATGCAGGACAGGACACAAGACAGGATGCACAAGACATTCAATGCAGTCGAAATGTTTGGTGGTATTGCTTCTTCCCTTTTTTGTTCAGTTACAGCTGTCAGTTTAGTGGCGCCAGCTGGCGTCACTTTTGGACAACAGCCGGCAATAAGCACCAAAAAGAAAAAAGCTTGTCAGCCATTTTTATGAATGAAAAGCGCTTTTGCCAAAGCTCCCACACATGTGTAACACACACAGAAAACGAGAGAGCGCAAGCACATTAAGAGAACAAGAGCGCATAACTGTTAAAGAGCTCAAGTGCTTAAGAGAGCGAGAGAGAGAGAGCAGCAGAAGCAGCTACTGTTAAGTTAACAGACTTCTTTTAACAGCTGTGAAGTTGCAAAAGTTGCATTTCAATTGTTGTTGCTGTTGCAACTTCGTGTCGCTAGACTCAAATTGTATTGTTGTTGCTGCCTGCCGCTGCAGCGGGGTCATGCAACTTTAATATGTAAACAAGACCGCGTGTCTGTCTAACTGCTGTATTGCTATGCATGTTACTCTCTTTGTGTGAATGTCTTTATATGTATGTATGTGCGTGTGTTTGTGTGTGTGTGTGTATTGTGCACCGGAAGCAGACATGCTGTGACACTCTTTGGCTTGACCTCGCCTCGCCACCAGACAGGGAGTAAGAGCAAAAAACAAAGAGACAGCGACAGACAGACCAGCTGACATAATAACAAAACACAAGACAACAACAAGGAGCAGAAGGAGGTGCAGGTGCCGGTGCCGGTGCAGGTGCAGGTGGGAGTCAGTCTCTCTCCTTTTCATCAGGTAAACAACAATTTGTCTGCAGCAATACAAAACAATTTTTCGGTTATGCAAAAGCAACGAGTACGAAAATTTTGTGACCCAGTTAAAGGCTAAGGCAAAATTACGTGAATCCTATGCGATATGCGGGTGGAAGACAGCAAGGACTCAGACAGCAGACATACTCACAAACACATGCATAAATAGGCGCATGTGACTGTCTGTCTGTGTGTGTGTGTGTGTGCGCTAAAGAAGACGCTGCACATAGCGTACATTTCGTAATAACTTAATCGATGTCGAGAGCCAGGTCTAGAATTTTTAGTACATTTGAAATACCCTGTAAAGCAGCTACCAACTGGTAGGGTGAATGAGTTGGTAAGCGCGAAGCAGCAGTGAAATTAGTTTGTAAAATTGAAAATTAATATTAATTAACTAATTTTTTATAGTATACATTTTGGCGTTTGTTTTTATTTGGTCAGTTAATGCTCAGGGAAAGCAGGTTCAGAAATACCGATTATAATTTACTTAAAAAATAACTTTTAACAATTTTTCCACCCAATATGCATTTGAAAGTTCAACCATACTTTGGATAATTTATAACCTATTTGCATTTATAATTTTAGGCATTTGGGTCGCTCCAATAATAGCTATTAAGCTACACATTATTATCTGAATAATTTATGTTGGTTTTGGTGAGCTGCTGTGTGTGGTATATGTTAAAGTTTAACTCTTTTTAACAAATAAAGCACAATGGTATTTTGTTATATGTTTTTGTCGTAGTTGTCGACGACCGACACAAAAAGGCCTATCAAGAAGGTGGCTGTGTTTGGTTCCTGGCTGGTCTGGGCCTGGGACTGCAGGAAGTTGGCAATATATTTAACTCACTGCAAGCGGAAGCGCGACTGAAGCACAGGTCTGTCTTTGCTCTCTCTGTCTGTCTATACCCTGGTGACAAAGCCAGCAAGCAGCAAGGCACAATCGCAAAATGTTGCCTTGCTTCGCCTTGAGAGACGAGCTCGAGTCGAGACGAGCAGCAGCATGCAACGAACTGGAAGCAATGAAGGCTAAGTTGTTGCCGAAGTTCGGTCGGGAAGTCGCGCTGATAAGCCAGCAACTAAGTAGTCGGCACTGTGCCCTGAGTGTCACAAACACACACACACACACACACACACACACACACACACACACACACACACACACACAAGCGCGCAAATGCCACAAAAGTCTGTCTGAAGCAACTAACAAAACTATACTCTAAATGCGACCATAAAATCGGGAAAGCTGCTGCAACTGAAGCCACTTGTAGTTAGCCGTTTTTTTTTTTTTGGTAATAAATTTCTCAAACTCTTTAATATGCCGTGTGACATATTTAGTTGTACTATTAAATGCCAAGACATATTAAGAATAAGCACGCAGGCATATAAATTTAAGTGCTTAAGAATAATAAATACCCTGGCTGAGCTTAATATTTTATATTAGAAAATGTTTTCTTCGAAACTCAAGAAGTTAAGTTAACTGAAATCGTCTGCATCTTTCGTGTTTCTTATACGATTTTAATGAAAGTTTCTTCAAAAAAAGGACAAATATTTAAAATCTGTTATTGAACGGTTATCGATAGCATTTATCAGACATAAGCATAGCCATCGATAGTTTGAAAGCAACGTAATCTGCGAGGCTTCGATAACAAATCAAGCTCTTCAAGGGTTTAAGATTGGCGTGTTCCTGCATCAAGACGAATATATCTATACCCACTCGGCTGTTGATTATTATGAAGAGAACGCATACTTTATGGGGTAGGGAAGATATTTTCCTTTATAGGGTTCTCTTTATACCATTCTTAAATAAATTAAAGGTTTTCTTTGCTTCGCCTCATTCTAGTTCAACTTTAATCTTTAAACTTGTTTATTTTGCTTGGCAGTCTTATTTTTCTTGTTCACGCACCTGAGCTTAAGAGCCATAGTCTTCAGTTTCTAAATGTAATATGAAAAAACTGCATCCGCTCGAAAAGTGAGAGAAAAGGAAAGCAAAATGAAATTTGCACTTCACAGCATTTGCGTGCAGCTAAAGGCCGAATAACTTCTAGCCAAATCAATGCAGAAGAGTTTGGCAAGACGTGAGGAGGGCGTACGGGGCATGCAGCACCTACAACAACAGAGAAGGACAGGGCCCAAAACAGCCAAAAGCAGGCAACAAAAGCAGGCAATATCAAGCAGAAAACTGGCAGCCAACTGCAACAGCAGCAGCAGCAGCAGCAACGTCTGCAATTGAAAAGGGGGCCCCCCCAAAAGACAAGGAAGCGGCGCCTGGGCACCGAAAAACAACAAACACATAAAGTCGATAACCCGGTTGGGTGCCACCGGCAACAACCGAAATCCCCAACGCAAATGCAGGATGAGAACGAGAATGTGTATGTGTGTGTGTGTGTGTGTGTGGCAGACAAGCTTGCTCCAGCCTTTTGTGACTGTGCCTCTGCCTTTGCCTGTATGTGCTTCATATTTGCTCTACCGCTTTGCCTATTTTAGTTTTTAGACTTATGACTTGCCCGTTACACCCCCCTAAACAAGCCAACCAAACAAGCCACCCACTCGACAACCCATTGGTACTGGTTATTTTTTTGTTATTTTGGATTCGGTGGGTGTTGACATTCACAGCACTCATTAAACTGCCGCAACATGGACCCAAAAAACCAGTTTAAAATACACTTGCGAAGAATCATTTCGCTTAACTTTTAGGGCGAAAGACTTTTTTGTTTGCCAAGATAATGTCACTAAACCTTAAGGTTTATGATCCTGTCGGTTTGTAAATAATATACTTAGACTCGAAACGTTTATTACTTTACTATCTTATTAACAATCAAATCTTAAATGTCGTAATTAAGAAATTTGTTAAAACCAAACAGTTAAGAGTTGTATTATGGTTGCAATATTTTGGCGAGAACCGGAACAGTTTGAATCCTTGTATAGTAAGGCTTTTTCCTTGGGTTTTAAATACTTTAAAGTTCAAAGTTCGGACCAAACATAAAAGCAATAAACTATATTCTACAAAGTAAATAAACAGCTAAAACTTTTATAACCATCCTTACATTTATCTTATATAAAAACTTATCCACTTGTTAAATTTCTTAAATTAATAATGTTGATGATGATGTGCATCATTTCTCTCTCTTAAAAACAGCCAACTAAAGCCGTTCTTGTTTTTGTCTATGCGCACTTAAAATTTAACTACAATTTAGTCAGCTCGTCTTTATAACCTGTCTCTATCGCCCTCTTCCTTGCTCTTTCTTGCTTTGTCTTTCACGCTATCTTCGTCTCTCATAATAATAGCTGTTGTTATTGCATAATTTTAATGTGTCGTCCTTAATTTAAATGCTTCCGCTGCATACACGTCTAAAAGCGCACAAGCAGCCCATTGGACCCTCCTACCATGCCCCTTTCCCCTAGTATCCTTGGCAACGTCACGAGATCCCTCGACATGGTTTTGTAGTTCGTGTTGCCCATTTCATTCGGCTGCTTGCTACTTTTGCTGCTGTTGCACGTCCTGCAGCATGTTTTCTTTTTTTTCCTACCATTTTCGGCTGCCAAAAAATTGTCTATTAGTTGGTGCGCCCCAGAATGAACGAACATTCTATGATAATGGCATATGACAAGCGCCACATGCGGCTGCAATCGAGGTTCGAAGCTTGACTTGAAGAGACCATCGCCAACCAAGAGAACCACCACCAATGATAACACCATCCGGAGGCCGTTTATGTGCAATGCTTATTAATTTAAAATTAACGTAGCATGCATTTAGGCGGCCCAGCTTGAAATTGCAAAATGTCACCAAAGGCAACGGCAACGACGTTTGATACTCGGTACAAGTTAATTAATTGTTGCCCAGCACCCAAGACATATTTCACATGTGTGTGAGAGTGTATGCGAGTGTGTGAGAGTGTGTACGAGTGTGTGAAGAGTGGTGTGTATATGCAGTGTCATTTATGTAAATATTCAAACACCAAACCGGAGACAGCCGCCCCCTAAAGTTGAAAGCCAACATGAAGAAGACTACGAAAACTAACGAAAAAAAAAAAAAATAGATGAATGCATGTAAGAAAGTTGAGAATTGGAGGTAAGCGAACTTAAGATATCCTGTAAATGGGTGAGATGTTTATGTTCTTAAAGATTTGACAAAGTCTCAAAATCGAAAAGTGTGAAACTCGAACTTAAACTTCATAATATGTTTTTGGTACTTGCTGTTCTTTCATTAGTCTTCAACATGAAAAGCTTTTTGTTAAAGCCTTTGAATCAAATTGATTGGCTACAGCTTTAAAAACTCCAAAGATCAATGCAGCAATACAGAAAGAAGCAAAAAAACGCACATTTTGTCCTGATAAAGTCCTACATGCACTTCATTGGCTGTTTATACAATTGCTTTATTATGCCCACACTTGATGGTCCTTTCTAAGCAAGAAAGGGTATAAAAACAAGATCGAGGCTAGCGCCAAAGGCGCAACAACATGACCAGGACATTTACACATATGCATAAACGAGGATATATGTATACATATATGCATGTGCATATGTGGAGGCGTGGCTGTAAAGAGGGCGTGCGGCATGTGTGAACTTTTTAACCAAACTCGTGCCAAAGTCAACAAAACAGCGTACAAGGAGCCAGCCTGCTGGTTGGACTTCGAGTTGTTGCTGTTGTTGTCGTCGCCGTTAGCCACTTGGACAAGTGCAGGGCGACATTAAATGCAAACGCAAAAGTTGAAGGAGTAGCAAAAAAACCAAAAAAAAATAAAAGGAAGCAGAGAGTAAGGACTACTAGCCAGCGAGGCGACCATCTATCAAAGCGAAAGACGAAGATACGCGTTGGCTGCCCACAGCCTTAGGATAATCACATTCAAAAGGAAAATGAAGCGAGAGCTGCAAAAACATGACCAAAGATTGACAGCAGCCGACGACGACGAGGCAGACAGGAAATGTTGCAAGGCAAGGTGCTGGCAGTGAACCTTTGACTGATGGGCACACACCAAAGTCGTTGAGTGACTGATTGACTGGCTGACTGACTGAATGACTCACTGACAGACTAACAGACTGCGTTGACAGTCGTTCACTTATTTTATTGACAATTTTTTTTTTTTCTCTCCTTGCGCTTTCAATTTTAACGAAGCTTGCGGCAAATTGTTGTTAACTGGCTGCCAGCGTCGCCGTCGACTGCATAAATTAATCAGGAAATCGAAGCACCGCCCTTCTTTAAACCCTATCCAAGTTTTCTACTATTGCCACACCACCGCTCCACACTTTGTCTTTGTCACCTGCCTGTCTGCATCCTGAAGTTTGCTTAGTGGCAACAAAAAAAAAAAAAGAACACTCCCAGGATATTTCAACACAAATTTTTAGACGCATAGATAAATTATTTTTTCGTTTTTTTTTTTTTTGAGAAATCGTCACGCAAATATTTTCATCATCGTTTCGTTTCCTGATTGAATTCCGCTTGCACGATTGCCCGTTTCCGTTTTCCCTCATAACCTTTCCTGCATCAATAGAAATTGAACAAAATGAACCTTCCAAAAACAGTTAATGCCATTACAAAGTTAGCTAGATTTTAATCAAGTTAAATTTGATATTTTTCGAAAGAAAAAAAAAAAAATTAATGAAATTAGTAAGGTTTGCTTGGTCGATTTTGCTTATGATATTTGCGAATAAATTGAATAGAAATCGAGTTGTTAAACATTTAGAAATAAGCCTGAAACAACTAAAAATATTTTGGTTTTTGAGGACGTTTTAATAAGTCTTGCAGTCCTAAATCTTAAGGTCATTTAAAACATTTTCGGAAATGAAATGTTTCGGGCTAAAATATTTACCTTGGTATCAAATAAAAATCCAACATTTATGTTGACAAATTTGATGTCGCGTTTGAAATTTAATGACAGTCAAAAATCCAGATGCAAATACCAGAAGAGAATAAAAAAAAAACACTAATGTATACAAAAAGAGTCTCAGGTAATGCCTTGGGCAAATAAAGCAGCTGCTTTACAAGCTGTCTCGATTTTCATTTGCATGGCGACGGACAAATCATCAAATCGACAAACCGACAAACAAACAAAACAAAAGCAAATAACAAATAGCGAACGAAGAATGAAGAATGAAGAATCAGGCATCGGGTGCATATTTATTTGCGCAAAGTATCTGTATCTGTATTTGAGTCGAGTTGCTGCCTGACTTTATCGCTAAGCGGCATCGAAATGTGAGCGATATAGTATATACAGTGTTGCATGAGTAATGGGCGTCTGTTGCTGTTGCAAATGCAAATGTATCTGTATCTGCGTATCTTAGAGCGCATGTATAAATAGTATTTCAGTTGAACGCACAGCCAAAATAGCGTCGAAACCAAAGGAGGCGGGCGGGCGGGCAGCACCAGCCAAAGTAAAGGCGTTTGCCTTTTTGCCATCGCAATACTAGCTCTCCCAAGTATTGTATTTCAACGAAAATATTTAATGTTGACACAAATCTGCGGGGGCAACGAAGAGCTGCAAAGATGTGTGGCTATTATTTCTATGAATTGAGCAACTGTTTGAACGCCTGACTGACTGTCTGATGAGTTGAACTCATCAGTGGCATTGTCGTTGTTGCAAGAGTGTTTGCCAGCGATAGCAGCCAAATACATTTTCAATGCAAAACAATTACTTTGCAGTAAACTGTTTGCGAAATTAAAATTAAATTACCGCGAGTTAAGAGCCAAAAGTTCATCAAGTTATGTATATGCAAACAAAAAAAAAAAACACTCTTCTCGGTAGTTGACACGAAAAAAGAGGCGTGGGTGGTATGAGTTTTTGGGTGTTGTTGGTCTGGTTAGACGCACTTGAGCACATCATTAAGTAGCTAAGACAATCGTGCCAATCATTAAAAATCTAGAACTTTTAAAGAGAGAGAGCGAGTGTGTGTGTGTGTGTGTGCCTGTGTGTGTAACCCACTGCAATGCGGATGCGTTCTCGTCATCTAGTACTAGTAGGCAGTTATCAACACGTACATTTTGCCAACGACCTGTCTAAGACAGCTCGTCCCAAGCCTCTCGCAACTAGTTAGATGTTAGAAGGATGGATGGAGGGAGGTGTGGGTGCCTGTTGGTTGGTTGGTTGGGGTGCAATATGTTTATAGACGCCCTAGATTAGGTCTTTGTCAGCACTTTTTCGAGTATCTACTGGCAAAATGTGTGTACAAATGTGTGTGTTTGTGTGTGTGTGTGCTCGAGTGGTGATAGCTGGCAAAAAAATAGAAGCAAAAGAGAAGAAGAGGAATCCGAAAAGCATATGCTTTTGGCGCGAGTGGTTTGCCACTTGAGTATGCGAGCCTGAGCCGACGCAGCTTGTTTCCGGGGCCACAAGAGACTCGGTCCGCTCAACATAAGCAACAACAACTGTAGCTCAAAGCGCGCCTAAGCTTGGCAAACGGAAACAGCTGAAGTTACAAAAGATGCCGGCTCTTCGAGCGACTATTGCATGATCACAGATTGTACAAGCTGTGTGTGTGTGTGTGTGTAGTTTCAAGTGTTGCAGTGTGCTAGTGCTTGAACCGTTTAGTAAGGACATAATCGTTGAATAACCGGTTCACAAAAGGACCACATCTTTGACACAATAATATTTTAATAGTCAAAGAATATTTCGAAATCTTTTACAACAGTTTTTTGGTTGCGTTTTCTAACTTGATAAAAATATATTTCAACCTGAGCAAATTCTTATAATTAGTTCTTACAAATTGCAAATTGCAAATTTAATTACTTTTCCATTCACATACATATATTTCATATGCTGTGGCAGAAATAATTACCACATTCTACATTTGCCACATAAAATGCAACAGCATTGGGCAAGTCTTTAATTTAACACAAAATATTTCAGACTTTGGCTAATTTACCAAGCCAAGCCAACCAACCAGCGAATGCCAAAAGCCATAAAAAAAACCGACGAGAAAAAAACAATAAAAATTAAAAAAGATTGAAGACACACCAAAATGGGCAAAGATAACAAATGACAGAGAGGAAGGGGACCGGGGGGAGGGACAGGGAAAGACCACAAAAAAGCACATTCGCCAAATTTCAAGTTGGGGCCAAACTATTGAAGAAGCCATTTGAAAATTTGAAAATTTTTTATATTTTTTTGTTTTTGGCACAGGTACAAAAATCGTGAAACGAACCAAAATAAAGCGACAAAACCAAAGACCGCATTGACTCTTCAACTATTGCGGCATATATGAACAAGAGACACACGATTGTAAGTGTGTGTGTGTGTGTGTGTGTGTGTGTGTGTGTGTAGATATGCGCTATAGGCTATAATATGTTAGCGTAATGCCGAGTGCCATTCTGATGATGGGCGGAGCCAACAATTTTGCTAAACAAAAACACAAATGGCAACAGCAACAACAGCAACCAAAAAAGGCAATGCGGCTCTGACTGTAACTATGTAAGTGTCTCTGAGAGTGTGTTTTTGTGTGAGTGTGTGTGCTTTTTGTGTTGGCGGCAGCAACAGCACTGACTGCAACACTCCAAGTTTTGGCCCCAAACCGGCCATCAAAAGGCATCTTGCACTTGTTTATTTCCTTTTGCTTTTTATTTTGGCCAACGTTTTGAGTGGCTCTTTTTTTTTGGTGGGAAGGGGGGTGGGTTGGGCAAACATCAAATTTGGTTAATATGTGCCCAAGAGAGTGTAGCCGCCTTTTGATTAGCCTAATGAAACTATGCGCCAAGAGCAAGCGCCCCAATCTCATTTTCTATATACTATTCACCCAGTTTTTTTTTTTTTTTCTCACATCTGTGCAACTGCCGCCAATTGACGTCAAATTACGACGCTGTGTCTTTGTCGTCGTTGTTGTTGTTTTTGTCGTTGTTGTTGTTGTCTTCGTCATCGTTGTGTGTTGAGTTGACGCAGTAAAATCTCGAGCATTTCATCAATTACAATATCAATTTAAAACACAACAAAATCCCGTTGTCTTTTCATTGTACATATCGGCGATCGTCAAATAAACAACAACTCAACTGCATAATGAATCAATTCGTTAGAGAATTCAAATTGAAATGTATTTATATATACAAATATCAGTGCTCCAGTAGATGCTCGATGCTTGAATAAAAATATTGGTGAATAATTCGATTCGACAACATTTACATCAAAATGCAATACAAATACAAATCTTAGAGTATTTTTCAATCAAAGAAAATGTTAAAGTTGTACTCAGATGTCAAAAACGAAAGAAAACAATTTAATATCCAAACAAAAGTTTTGTTGCAAAAAAAGGTATTAGCACTTTTTTCAATATAACAAATTATTAAAGTAAAATATTTAATATTAAAAGTTGATCAATTAATCAACATTGATGTCTAAAAGAAATTCTTAAAATTCTTCGTCTTAAAAAAAGGTTAAAATTTAAAACAATATTTAACAAAAAAGTTTGATTTTCTTGTACTTGTTTGTTATTCCTTTAATCATACAGATATCGAAATTATTTTTATAGTTTTTTCCTGGTTGGTTTTCCGCAACAATCAAACAAAGAGAAAATTATTTAAGATTTTCAAAAACAGATAACACATTCGTATCTAAGGAAAGAGTTTCGAAATATTTGCAGCTTTCACTTAAGAAAAAAAACTTCGCATGTTTGCCACAATTCCAATATGAGAGATAAGATACAAATATATGTATAAGAAAATATAATTCGTAGAAGGTTGAATGGGTGGGCAGCTTGTTAGCATACGATTGTGATACAAAATGAAATGTTGATGACCAAATGAAATGCTAATTGCCGTTCAGTATTGGCAAATTTAGCGCAACTCGACTAATTTTTTGTGATTTGCCGATGTGGGGCAAGTAGTAGATGAAGACTTACCTGGACTGGTCTGCCAGCTGAGGCCGCCAATGAACATTTTGCTGTAACGAGCCAAAAAAAAAAAAATCAAGAAATATACATCAGACAAATGAAGCATTAGCTATAGATATATATATATATATTTGTTTTCAAAAAATAAATGTTTATAAATGGACGAAAACAAAAAAAAAGTATCAAACTGAACCTAAGCAAACCGTGTCTAAAATGACGTCTCGTCTCTATGCCATTGTCATAGGCAACATCATAATGATAATGATCATTATTATGTGCAACATCTTTAGCATTATCATCAACCGGCAGCAGTTGAAGGTGGCTCTGGCTAGGCTGGGCTGACTCGCTGCTGACTGTTGTCTTCGTCATTATTTAAATCATAGAAAATAAGCCGCTTTCCCGGCATTGTTTTCATGCTCCCAGACCAGCCCAAAAGCGACGTCGGCTTATACAGAGCAAAAACAAACAAACAACAAAAAAAACAAAAACAAGAAGAATGAAAGAAAAATGAAGAAGAGTGCAAAATACAAAAGCAAAGGGCTGCCACTGCAACGCCGACGACGACGACGGCGACAATGATTATGAAAACTTCAACAAACTGTAAAAGAGCGCAACAGTGGCAACATTGTTGCACAGGGCAAGGGGCAAGGTACAGTCGTTGCGCCGGGTAGAGTTTGGGGCATAGACTGTGGGTGGTTGGGTTTTATTTTTATTTTTTTATTTTTTTTTTTTTTTTTGGTGGCACAACGACACGAAAACGAATGTAAAACACACACAAAAATGCACAGAAACACAAATTGCAATGAAAAGCAAAATAAAACAAGTGTTTTTGTGTGCGTGTGAGAGAGAAAGGGAGAGTGACAGAGAAGGAAAGAGAGAGCGAAAGAGATAGAGAGAGAGCAAGCGCGAATGCAACTAAATGAAAATGTTAATAAAATGTGCAACAACAGCAAACAACAGCGTTCAACAATAACTACAATTGCAACAGAAACAACAACAACAAACAACAGGGCACAAAGTAAGCTAAAAGAAAAACTAAACCAGCGAACGGAAGAAGCGTCAACAACAGCGACAGGCACAAGCCGTCAAAAGAGGTGGATAGAAAAGGGTGTGGTAGGAGTGTTAGGGGGTTAGGTAAATGGGTTGCTTAGGTGCTGTAATAGTAACAAAATATTTTTATATTTCGTTTTTTTTTATTTTTTGATTTTTAGTATTTAAATGACTTGGATAATGGGCAGTTGTGCCGCACAATTTGGCATTAATCAAACGAAGAAGAAGAAGAAGTAGATGAATCATAAAATGATTAGAACTTAAAAACTTGTGAATGAAAGCTGAAGTATATTGAGATAGTTCACTAAGATTTTAATAAAGAAAAAGTAGAAGCGCCGCTTAAATATATTTTGAAAAGAAGAAGATTGTCTAGAATCTAGAAGAAAAGTCAGCACCAAGCATGGAAAAACGGAATCAAAAAAGAAGGATAAGGTAAAATAGTTGAAAGTTTATCCCATGTTCGATTTGGTTTTAATTCATTAAGTTATATGTCTAAATTTACACTGATTATGCGAGTTAATTAGAGGCATTTTTGACGTTTAATGTGTAAACTGCAAACAAGCAAAAAGAAAATAAGGAGGACTAAAGATGATGAAGCATTTAATTTCATACTTAATTGAGAGTGAAATTTTAATTGGAAAGCGAAGAAAGTTCTAATAGCAATTACTTAAGCAAATGTGAATCAAAGCAAGTGATAAATTTCAAATAATCAATGGTGTTATTTGTTTATCAAATGAATGAATATTCATTTATCTAGCAGTAAAGATTAATTGGTTTGGCAATATTTCAACAGTTCTGATTATGAAATAAACGAGAAACCTGAAACTATTTACAAAAAGTAGAATAAACAAATGTAACAGCAATTGCATTCAATGGAAACAGAATGCTGAAACATTTTTAGCATAACTCGTGTCAAGTTTAAAAGTTTGCGTTTTGTGCGCTTTGCTTAACATAAATTGTATATGGGGCAAATAAAGTAAAGTATTTATGTACATATATAAAGTACTATCTATATTCATTTATTCAATGTTTTATCTTGAGTTTCGATTTATTCATGAGGCGTTTCAGTTTTTATTGGAATCTCTTGCTACACACTTTTCTTTTCGTTTTTGTCGTCGAAGAGTACTTAGCATTGAGATCATCCATCACATTTGATTTGCACATTGTCGCCCCATGTTGTCCCATTGAAGGCGAATCATTCAATGGCGATGACTCTTCATATATATTCATGCGTATGTGTGTGTGTGTGTTTTTGTGTGTGCAACGTTGTCCCACTGATCCGCAAAAAAAATATTTGTATTTATTTCATAATTTTTCAGCATTTTTGCTTAACGCATTTCGCTTTCTCTCTGTTTGTGTTTGTGTGCAAACTGCAGGTAACCTTCATGCGCAGCATGGTACTGCTCTTCTCTCCCCCTTAGCTCACTCCCACGCAACCCTAGCCCCTCTCCCGAATATGGTATATATCCACTGCGTTGTGCTGCCCAATTGTGGCTGCACCAAATAAATGCGACCTTGTCCTACACTGGCAATTTGTGTGTGTGTGTGTGTGTGTGTCGACTATTGTTGCAGCTCAACGAACAACGAGCTGCATGCTCGGAACATCAGCTCGGAGCTCGGAACTCGCGTTTGCTTTTTATCAAACTGCAACCCGTCTCTGTCTCTGCAACCCGCGTCCAGCTGCGTGACGCGTAATTGCCGCCTGGCATGGCAAACAAAATAGCATAAAACCGAAAGCTTAACGTGAAGCGAAAAATAACTTAGAATGTGAATAGATTGCACGAGAATATCAGACCAAAAGATACCCTATTGCAGGTTTATATTGTATATCCGTCGATTGGCTTGATTATAGCAATCGCTGTGTTCCTACAAAAGTTTCTAATCCGAATTATTTCAGACGTTTTTTTTATGATTTTGTTTTGTATCTTAAGGGATATTTCCAATAAATAATTTACTTTATATTTAAGGTGCTTGTTTATTAAGATTCGACTGACAATAAATATTTGTCTATAGAACTTAAGATTATTGTTGGTTTACTGATTAAGGGTTCGATAGAGTTTTTTCTACAGGCGAGATTTAATCGTTAAAGTTCCTTTCCTAGTCTTTTGAACCCCACATCTTTTTTTTTAATAAAGTATAGTCTTATTTTTGGTTAAATTTGCCTCCTGGCTTGGCTTTTCAGATTGAGTCTTTTAGGCCATGGGGAATTATTGTAATTCTGCTCCTGAAGAAATTTTAAGAAACAATTTTTTATATGAAATAATTTAATATCAGTTAAATGTAGCATTCGGTTTAAATTTACACTCTTTTTTTCTTATTGAAAAATCATCAAATTTCGATAAGCAGCTTGAACCACTGTAAAACGCGATAATAATAATAATTCAAAGATTACGCATACGACGCGTGCAACGCAACATTAAATCGTAGTCACTGTGATTGCGGTTTGTTGTTGTTGCTTTTGTTTTTGTTGCTGTTGTTGTTGTGTTCGTCTGCTGATATTCCTGCGGGCAATGCCAAGCAACAAGCAGCGGCAACAACAACATGAACAAAACGCAACAACAACTTTGATGACGAGTGCTTTGTCTCTTGGGCGACGTCGATGGCTTCTAGTTTTTTGCAGCTATTTACAGATTTCCCACAAGTCCGCACACATTACAAAAAAACAAAACAAAAAACACACACATACATACGTCTCGAGAGTGTGTGTGTGTGTGTGTGTGTGTGTGTGTGAATGTGTTTATGTGCGTGCTAAGCTGGCAGTCATAAACAAGTCAACGCAATATGTCCGATTAGTAGTGCAACCACCGACTGACATTTGTCACCACTGACGTCGCCGATGCATCCCTCTCTCTCTTTCTCGCTCACCCTCTCAACTTTGTACCCCCGCTTTTCCTTTAGAAGATACTCAGTTGTGGCTGCCACAGCTCATACGAGCGGTTCTATAGCTGTTCCTCCTTGCTTGATTGTTCGGTCGCATTACGAAATAATTGTAAAGCGCACGTCACTTTTCTAAAGGCCTGCAAACGAAGCACAAACTGAGAGAAATATTTAGCATAAAAAATGAATACAAAATTTACATCTATACAAACTGAACTTTAGAACTTAATACTTGGATTTTCTCAGAAAATGTATCTATAAAAAAAAACTGAATCTTAAAAATTGAAAAATGTCAAGCATAAAATAGTGCTTTAAGAGCAAACTATTGTTTTTTATTTTTATAAATATTTCTTTATTAATTTAAGTTAAGAACTCATTGCAAAAATTTAGCAAAAATTGATACCAACTCTTGAATTATTTTTTTTTTAATTTCCACAAACTCAAAGCTAACTTCATGTTTCAGTCTTAATTGTATTTTCGTTATATCAGATATAATTTTTTAAAAATTCTAAAATAACTTTTCATAACAAGTTTAAAGTAAGGAAAATGCAAATAATTTATTATACAAAAAAATACTTAGTTAAAAAACCCAAAATTCATTGTTAGTTTTTGTAAATACATATATATATTTTTAGTGCTGATCCACAATCCCAACTCACTACAAGTTCACAGCCCCCAACTTCTACACACACACACACACACACACTTGTGTCATTCACGCGCAAGTCGTCACCCATTCAGGGCCCGAACGGCTCCAGCTCTGACGCTGTGCTGGGCTCTGCAACTCTGGCCGCTGTGCTATGGGCTCTGGGCTTACGGTTTGAGGTGACTCCGGGCTCTGTGCGCTTTGTAAAGTCCCCCCTTACCGCCCGGCGACGCCCTCTTTTCGCCACCAATTGCCGCTTGTTTGCCATTCAAAATCCGTTCAGACTTTCTATGCACATAGAAAATATGTTGCCCTCTCGCTCTCACTCACACACACAATTGCATGCCACCGCCACCCATTTGTGTTTCCCCAGCGCTAGTTGACGTTTTTCTATTGTGGCTTCATTGTTGAATAGAAAAATGTGCAAAATAGTAACGAAAAAAATAATAAAAATAAAATGTACATATAAACGAGAAGCAAGAAAATAGCAAAACAGCAAGCGCAACATACGTCGAAACCCCCCACCCGCCCTCCCCACACGGCCATGTTACCCTCTTGAGGGCACACGCATGCATAGAAGAGACTCATATAGTCGTCTGTTGTCGTGTGTTGCGTGGACTTAACGCTGCTACACACATGGAAATAAAAGTGCAGATCTTGTAACTTTAGTAATTTTTCACATGACAAATTATGTGAGCGTCGAATGCGGAGAGCCAGCCGCAGTTGCAACAAAAGGCCAGAGCGCGGACTCCCGACGTCTGGAGTACCAACATACAACAGTACAAACATACAAAGTATACTCTATGGTGCATCATACATAGTACAACAGTTGTATGGACTGAAGTGCAACATGAGGAGTGAGGTGGAGTCAAGAGGCGCCGAGCTGTGACAAAAGCAAAAGGCGAGCAAATAGAGGCCAACGTTATGCAAGAGAAGAGGTGTTGCGGCAAGTGAACTGGGGTAAGGTTGATGGTCAGTTTAGTTTTGGTTTGGTTTGAGTTCGTTTATTTTTGTTCAACTTTATAAACGTGCAACTTATTCCTCAGTAAACGTGCAATTGTGCGATACAAATCGTGAGCAATTCAATTATGCATTGATAAATGCTTGGCTAATGATAACGGATTGAAAATCTGTTTAAAAAAAGTATTCCATGACTTAATCAAAATTGAACTAAACTTGAATGCGGAGATCATATTTAAGGGCTATTTGATGTATTTTTGCATTCAAGATTTGCCCAAGAGTTTTTGGTTTACTTCAATTCAAAACCTATAAATTTTTATTTTATTAATTGAATTTGAAATTCACAATAAAAATTCTTGAAATCATATTGCTAGTGTATTTATAAGAAATCAATTTATTTCTACACACAATATTACTGCGCATTGTGTCTATTGTGGCTATTAACATATCGATTCCCATTGCACATTCATTTGCAACACTAGACAATTTCTTTCTGTCTGCTCCTCTCTCTCTATCTCTTACTAACTCACTCTGCTGTCTCGTTTTTTTTCTATATCAGTGGCTCCGTCTATTGGTTGGCTCTTTAAACAAATTATAAAAGGATTTTTCAAGCACACAAACGCTTAACCAACACAAACCAATGCACAATATTTTGCTAACCATTTTAAAATACACTATTCCCAAGGGTATAACAAAATTGTCAGCAAGTTTGCGACAAGTACTTAGGTCGGTAAAAAAACAAGAGAAAAAAGCAGGATTTTCTTTAAGAATTTTTTTAAGGCATTAAGTTTATTATAAAATGTGCAAATGTAAAAATTTCAATCAACGATATCTTCTATGTTTTTAAACATATCTTGATCAAATTTTCACAGATGATAATTATTATGTCAAAGTTTCTTTAGACAAAAATAATACCGGGAATAGTTATCGATAATTTTTAACAAACTTGATTGACTTATGGATGAAGTCTCAAGCCTTTATAAACGTAAGAATTGACAATTGAAAATATCTTAAAAAGGGATTTTAATTGAAATCAAGAGGTCGATTTTTGTATAGTGTATATCAAGCTCGTTTTGCTGCATTCATTCACAGTTCTTCCTAGTTTTTCCCTTAACCCACACATAGTACAGACATAAAAGCTCTGCACAATTTGACTCCCGGTAAAGAGTCAAAACGTCCGATGGCTATCATATGCGGCTATCAACAACATCATCCAAATGCGGCAACAACAATCAGCTGTGTATGTTGGGAGAGTTTGGAAATGTTGTTGATGAAGAGTTGCTGCAATTGCAGCGTGGTTACAAGCTCTTTGTGGCAAACGTTGCGACATGGACAATACGAAAATAAAATACAAACAAACGAAAAAAAAAACCAAACACTTGAAGCACTTAAAGCACACGAGAATGCTAAAGCATAAATATGTTTGCCCAACAATTGTCTGGAGTAGTAGGCGACACATTTAAGGCGAGTTTGTTGAAGAGGGCGAGGCGGTGGAAAGCATACGTAATACACGCAAAACACTGCATAACTATGAGGGGCAGGTGCGGGTGCTGGTCGGTTGGGTGTTGCAATGAAAGGTGCTAGACAAAGACATCGTCTAAATGTTGAGCACTGGCAATGTTTTATACCCACTATGCACAGTTAGATGGCCATGGGAGATGGCAAATGCGCTGCTCCCAATCTACCATACATCAGTACTTTAACCCCCACCCCCACCCCCACCCCTCCTGTGTGTGCGTAATAGAAAAAGAACTTTTACAGTTGCATCGATTTAATCGTGCGGAAAGCTAAATACACGAACTACTGCTATTGAAGTTAGAGGGGGTTGGGGCAGTGGTGAACCGGCGACTGAGTCTGGAGCGGCACCGGGCACCGCAGAGCCTAAATTGGGATACGCTTCGTTTGTTCCGCGGGCTTTTTGGCTCATTTAAAGCAATTCAGCCTCGTTTTTGCCCTACTTGCAATTTATGTATAATGAATAGTATGTGTGGGTGGTTATGGGAGTGCAAGGGGGAAGTTGGTAGGTGGGGGCGGGGGGAGTGTGTGTTATAACTGTATGCTGCACTTTGCGCTTGAAAGGATGCATTGTGCCAATGCCGACGGTACATTTTTCTTCAGCGACAAAGATAGAGGAAAACTTTTTTTTCACTTCTCTCTCTCTCTCACTCTCTCTCTCTCTCTCTTGTTATTTTTATTGCGTAATCATCGTTGTTGTTGTTGTTGTTTTTTTCGCCGTGTCCGGCATAAGCCGCGTCTTGTAGGCGGCAAACGGGCGACCAATAAAACCCTTGCGCATCACCCCTCCCGCGCCTTCCCATCATTTTCTAATGGCGGCGTGCACTTTCTAAGTTGGAATATATATTTCCATTATTATTCTTTTTTTTTCTTTCTTTCTTTGCTGTCGGCTGCTGCCAAAAGTTATGACTGCATTTAGCAGCAAAGGCAAACGGGAAAAGTTTTTTTTTCCTAAGGCCTTGCATTGATTTGAAAGGGGAAGTTCGAAATAAATACGGACAGATAGAGATATCGGTATATATGTATGTGTTAGTGCATGCGTGTGTGTATGCTTAGGCTAAGTATTATAGTGAGCAATTCAAGCGATTCCTTGGAATCCAAGCCTGTCAAGTTGCGCCATTTTAATCGAACTGTTTACCCAAAAGTGCAGCTAAAGCAAATGGAAAGTTTCCTAAATGCCGTGTCAGATTGAATAAAAGTTTCCACCCGCTAACCCCCCTTTAAATTTCACTCTTATACTCTCATTTCTTTTTTACTCTTTGTGTGTGCCAGAGAGAGATTGTAAATTGAATTTTGATAATGTCAATTGGATAAAATTAAGTTTCTTCTGTTTGCGGTTAGAATGTGCAAGGCAAAGTAAATTCAAAACAACAAACTGTAACATAACAGCATCATGTAAAATTGTTAGCAAAACACACATGCACACACACACATTTGAGAGCTGAGATTTAACAGCAGCTTAAAGACAGAGTTGTTTTGGATGTACATAAGTGCAATAAAAACATCAACATAACATCTTCATTCAAATGCACGTGGTAATGTTGAGCTTAAAAATATGTAATATAAAAAAAGCCTTTATACACACATACATTAACAGCGCAATGTTAAGTGGGCAACTGTTAAATTTTAATGGGCCATAAAACATTTGTAAACAACCCGACAAACACATATTTAAGTCACAACAAAATTTATGCACATGACTAACAAACCCATTCGGCAAACATACTAAAAGCAAATCACAAATGCGGCACAAAATTTAAATGGACGCACAGCAAAAAAGCCGGCAGCCAACTTGTGTATAATATTTGTACATATGTATGTATGTAAGTATCTGCTAGCACATGTGCAATAATAACTATAAACCGTATATGATGGCAATTTGTTAAAGACAATCAATTCATGTTAATCAACTATCAACTTATTGCAAGCGATTTGAACTCCAAGTTGCCAACTGTTGCTCAACTGTTATTTGATATGTTAAAGCGGAAGAAGAAGCATTACAGGAGCCGCCAACTGTTGCTCAACTGTCAACGATGGCCAACGGCAGGAGTGCAAAAACAAGGAATTAGGCAGAAATAACATCAAACTAGTGCTGATTTTTTGGGTTTGATTTGTTTTGTTGGTTCGGCATGTCACTGTGCTGCTAATGGCTGTCCGACCCTTTGGGGCGCACAAATTGCCACAGGTCTCATTATGCATACTAAAATGAGAGCGCTTATTGGGCAGTCAGACATCGGCGACGCGACATCGGTTTATAAACAAAATGACGACGACAATATGGAATTGCGCTCACACAGCGACACAAAATCATTTGAAAGCAATTACAGCAGCCAATCGGTCGATGAAGGGTGGATTGAGGCGGGGAGGCGGCAAGTTGCGCCAGCCGACCGACGAACCGACCGACCGACCGTGTACAATGAATCAATTTACGAAACGTAACAAAGCCACAATTACAAGCATAGGCCATAGGCAGGCAGGCATAGACAAGAACAAAACGAGACAATTACGAAAAGAGCAGCGAGTGCAATTGCATTTCCAATTGCAAACTTGCATTTGCAGTGTTTGTGTTTCTTTTTTTTTCGGGGTCCCCAACCAACAACACACACGCTAAATGATGCCCGGGCTAAACCGAAAGCAACAACAATGCGAACAACGACAAACCGCAATGTTTGCGACGAATGTGTATATTTTATTTTGGACCCGCGTGTCAGTTGTAATGGATAATTGTCGAAGTCGCATGCCAGTTGTACCTCATTTTCCATATACCCTGTAAAAGGGTGTGTGCACTTTAAGGGTATTTTGCTTGCTTAGAAAATGAAGTCGCTTAACAATTTAAACTTTTGAAATTAAGAATTTAAAGAAACAAAAGTAAAATATTTCTTTTAGTATTAAAATTAAAATTATCACAAATTTTTATATTGAATTTTTTCAATCGTAGATTAAAAGATTTTTGGTATTGTTTATAAAATTGTTTTTCTAATATTTTGTATTTATGTTTATGTGTTCAAGGCTAGATTAATATATTTGAATCAGTATTTTAATTATTTTTGTATTTTATTTAAATTATAAATCTGAAAACAATCAGCAATTTTAAAAACAGTTATTAGAAAACACATATTTTGAATGCATTTTTTAGCTCATTTTATGAATTGACATTAAAATCGAATTTTTGTATTGAATTTTGTTCTACATTTTTCCACATTTTTTTTCTTTTTACTTTATTATGTTTCAAATATTAATTCCATTGCATTTTCTACAGGGTATTTAAGCAGTTCTGCTTATCTGGCTTCACTAACTCGCCTCTCACTTGTTGTTTGTGTTTGTTTTTTTTTTTTCACTAAAAATACATTGGCAAAGTGAATTGTATTAATAGTAGGGCATTTATTTAGTTATTTCTTTCTATGTTGTTTTATTTTTGTTGTTGTTGTTTTATATATTTTATTTTTTGTTTTTCTTTGCTCATTTCTTTGGTCGTTTGTTTCGCATTTGTGTTTATTTACTTTGCCACATTTTGCAAAACGTTGCCAGCGCAAAATCTTTAGTTTCGGCGTATTTTTTTTTTTTTGCTCGGTTGGCCCTTCAAAAGATTTCTAGGAGGTGGGGCAGGGGAGAGAGTAGCGGAGCGGGTGTAAAGCAGAGTGAATAGGACGTTCAAAATTACTGAGCCGTGAAGCAGCCGGCGATCGCCAAAACTAAAAGAAAACTGTGAATGGAATTGTTAGTCGCGATACATATATTCATATATATATGTATATGTATGTGTATTTTAAAGCGAAAAAAGTTGCACAGCTAGCGTTAAAAGATGCATTCGTATCTGTATATATAAGTAAATATATATATTTGTATCTAAGCAGCGTCATCAAAAGGTATTTTACATTAATTCAAGATTTATGCATTCAACATTTTCAGCGCTAGGTGCTGCATTTGCCATCATGGCAGACGTTGTTGCACCTGCCACACCGTTTGCGTCTGCGTCGACGATTGGAGCTGCCAGCAGCAGGTGATCCATTTCTTTCTAGTACTATTTTATCCGGTAGCTTTCTTTCCTTAGCTTCTTCAACTCGGGTGAGCCTATTTTTGTTTGCAGTTAGACAAAATGAGCTCTTTTTATTTTTTTGGGTTTATACAACGATTCGATAATAGATATATGCGTGTGTGTGTATATAAGATATAAGATGAATATTGTATATATAATCATATATATATGGAGACTGCATAATTTATAGACATTGCGTGTTCAATGGTTTGCAACGACGACGGTGATGATGATGATGAAGATGAAGATGACAGCGATGTGGCCATATGGCAAACTCAACATTACTTGACATGGAAAGCGGAACAGTTGCAGTTGCACATGCAATTTGTTGCAACTGCAACTTATAGTCGTATATGAAAAGACACTTCACAATTTTTCAAACTCAAACTTTGTTAACATACTTAAAAGTTATGTATTTTTGAAAAAAGTTTTATACATTTTTATCGTTGTTAAAATTGAAAGGATATTATAACACAATGAACTATTTTTGTCATCAAGTTTTTTATTTTTGCTACAATAAATATTAAAAGCATTAAAACTAAAAGTTTTTTTTGTGAAGTATTTATATGAAATTCAATTCGAAACAAATTAAGTTCTTTGGTTAATTTGAAACCGGTTTGAAGTTGTTTTCTCTGTTAAATTATCAACATAAATTTTTAGCTCAAAATTGTTTATCAAAAATCTTCGTTTTAGAAATTCTAATATGTAGCTTATGATGAATTTATAGCACTATAACATTTTTAATATTAAATAATTATTAAAAACTTTAAAATAATAATCTTTTATTAGTTTTTAGTTTGCAAAAATAAATGTTTTGTTAAGTGCATTGACTCTCTATGCAACACTCCAAGTGCACCAAATGCATTTCAAACATTTTAACATTTTCGATGCATTCATTTCACACATGCATATATGTATGTGTGTGTGTGTGTATGTTAGGGCATTTATTGCACCTGTTCATTTACATTTCACACTTGGCTCTAAATCAGCCTTCAAACTCAATCTCTCTCTTTCACTCTCTCTCTCTCTCAGTCATGCATCACATTCGAATATTTCAGTTGCCAATCATTTGGACATTCGGTTCATTCATTTTGTTTTTGTTTTTGTCTGACTTTCTGACAGTTTGCGTCGCAAAACCAACAAACAACAAATAGCAAATAGCTAAATGCAAAAAGCGAAAAAGCTGAAAGGCAACAAACACTGAATAGTTGATGCAAATTATCAGCAATGCAGCTTTTGCAATTAATCTGCTGCATATGACACCGCAATCAGAACTTAAACCATTTTGTAGTGCCGAGCAGCAGAGGCCGACAACGATAATAAACTGTTTGCAAAAGTGCATGGGGAGTGGAGGAGAAGAGGATTCAATGGGATAGAAACTCCTACTGCAGTGCACTAAAGTACTAAGCTCAATGGCTTTAATTGAATTTTGATGTCCTTAGCAAATTGTTTTCTAATTAGTTTCAGCTGTGGAATAGGGGCTTTTGCCAACCCTCGTCGACTCAGTTTGACACAGAAAAACTTTCTGTCAACACTGGCTCTAACTATCGTTCACTCTCTCGCTCTGCGCTCTCGCTCTGCGCTCTTTGCTCTGTGGCACTTCAATAATGACAACTTAAAACTAAAAACAATTAATGCCACAACCACGTCCCGACACTTACCCAGGATCATTGGGCACCTCTGAGGGTGAAATGGCTCCCAGCTCAGTTTGTTGTTGTTGCTGTTGCTGCTGCTGCTGCTGCGCCTGTTGCTGCTGCTGCTGCTGCTCAATCTTCATGTCCATGTTGGCTGCTGATGGTGCTCCTTTGGATTTGTATATGTGTATGTTTGTGTGTGTATGTGTGTGTGTTTGGCTAATGTCCTAAAAACTGTTGTTGTTGTTCCTGCCTTAACTGTTGCTGCATTTGTGTGTGTTAGTCGGGTATGTGAAAGGGGACGCGTGGGGCAAGGTTGCTACGCTAACTAAAAAACTGTTTTGCGACTGCAACTCCAACAACGGATGGCGACGTTACGAACTCTCGAATCAATCTATTGCTGCTTTAATCATTGATGTTTTGCTGCTAATTCGCTACTTGAATCCACATTCGTTGTTCTCTTCACTTCCATTTGGAGTTGTTGTTGTTGTTGTTTGTTTTTTATTTATTTGTTATTTTTTACTTTTGTTGCATTGAAAACAAAAATTGTTTTTGTTTATTATAAAGAAGTTTGTTTGTTTTTCTTTACATTTCGCACTTTTGAATCACATTTCTGGTTTGCTTTTTTGTTTATTGTTTTTGATGCAGGCCACTTTTGGCCACTTTTGGTTTTGGTGTTTTAAAAACGTTGCGTTAACTGTTATTGTTGTTGATTTTTGTGTATATTTTGTTATTATAATAATTGATTATTTTATAATGAAGGCAACATATTACTGCAATGCATATTTGCTGATTTGAATAACAAAGAATCCCAAAAGCTTAAATGCTAATTTCAAAAAACCCAATGATCTGGAACCTCTTATCGTAAAATATCAAATACAATTGCAATCTTCAAATGGGTTTCGGATTCATAAATACGTAACAACATAAATATTGCTTTATGTTGTTTTAATTTGTTTTTGTATTCAGTTCCGAGTTGCTGAAAATGCAAATCGAGTGCAAAAAGGTCTTAGAAACTGAACAGCTTAAATTTGTTTAAAACTTTTCTATGCCTTTTTGCTTGGCTTTACAATACACGAAAAAAAAGTTACAAATATTATTCAAGTCTATTTTTTTTTCGTTTCTCACCGAATTTTTTTAACCTTTTTTGCTTTAACCTTTCAAAGTATGGCAACTCTATAGAAAACGGCTTATTGTTGTTTTTGTGCTGTGACAAGGTTGACTTCAATGCGCTTTTCAATTTTAAAGAAGCTTCCTTCAAGCTGACCTTTTGTGACAGGATTGGAAATGCAGCTGCTTTGTTTGTGTGCTCTATTTTGGTACGCTTTGTTGTTTTTGTTATTGTTGCTCAACTATTGTATAGGATTACATTTAGGCGTTTGACAAGCGAAAAGCTCTTGGTAGTCAAACGGATTCTTTTGCTCTCTCTCTCTCTCTTTCTCTCTCAAACGCGCTCTCTTTGAGCTGAGCTTTGACTTGGCGTTTTTCTACACTGGTCAGCGGAACTAATCTTTTAAGCCAGGTAAGCGGGTTGCCATGACAATTTCATTTTTTTTTTTTTTCGAATGCCCCCGGTTTTTATTTAAATGCTTTGTTTTAAGGATACACGCATTGATAAATCTCTAACGAGCTTTGGTCTGCAAAATGAGAGCGAAACAAAAAAGAGATATAGGAAAACGAAATTTCGCTTTTGTTGTGTAGTTTTTTGTTTTGCATTTGTTATTTTCCATTGTTTTCAATACACGCCTTGATCTTTCCCACGAAAAAAGCACACACACACAAATATAAAGAGAAGTATACACATGTAAACAGAGTATTGCATGCAATGGGGACAGCGTGTTGACTCCCCCACAACAACAACAATAACAATAACCTATAATAACGCGCAGCATGCAAGCGACACAAATAAAGAATGGGCGAGAGGGGACTAGGCAGTTACGGTACATGCACCGTTACAACGAGAGCAGAAGTTAACTAGCGGCGGCAGCAAACACGTGACCCGACAATTGCCACCAATTGGCAGAAAAAATGTCATTGCGAATATCAAGCGCAAAAATGGTATGCAAAAAACAATGATCGACTGAAGGGCAGATGCAGTAAACTGTCGCCAGTTGGCTCCACAGAGATCAGCATTGGAAACTCTTTAACAGCTTTCTTTGTTGTTGTTTTTGTTGTTATGATTGGTTGGCTTTTGCCGGCCGGCCGCCATTTTGCACGTGCGATCGACAAAGCTGATTGCAGGCAACACTTTATGTTCGCTGTGTGCATATGTATTTCCGGCCTGTCGCCGCTAAAACAAACACTTGGCCTAAAAAAACAAATCACTTTGCCACCTTTTTACACACTCAAACACACACACACGCATACATACACCCGAACATGCACACGCAAACATGCATACACAGTTAAATTGCATTTTTTGTTTGTCGATGTTTGTAATTAGAATTGAATGCCGCGCACTTTTATATAATCATCAATTTTGCATTGACACAATGCCCCGCCAAGCGCCTCGCCCCACAAAATAAATAAACAAATCGTTGTTGTTCATGTCAGTTGTTGTTGTTGTTGTTGTCATTGTTTATATGCCTTGCAACTGCAACGAACGAACTGAAATTATAATATACTTGATTTGATTGCAATTGCAATTTGCTGCCTGCTTGCTGCTGCTGCTGCTTGATTTTAGTGCGCGCACACGAACGCGACAACCAACAAGACGACACTGAGACACGGCACAAACGGCTGCCAGCCCCAAACAACACACTGACACTGACGGCAGCAGCAAAGCCAGCAGCAGTCGCAGTCGCAGCAGCAACGCCGGCAGCGGGTCACAGTAGCACACGGGCGCCACTGCATCTGTAGTGGTTGGTTGTAGAACTAGACGTGTAGTTGTGTTTTAGTTGAGCAAAGCTTTGCGGCGACGTCGGCAGAGGCTGTGCAAAAACATTTGTACACACTGCAACTGAACAGTCAGAGGCAGCCGGCTGCATCGTGCCGAAATGCCAGCACAGCTGATAAGTGATAAGCAATGTTGAGAGAAAGAGAGAGTGAGAGAGCTATAAACTGTGCTTGTTGTGTTTGCACTAAAGAGAGCGTACGTTACAGAGCGAAATATTTAAAGAGCGACATTTGTTGACATTTAAGAGTTTAACATTGTTTTTATGTTTGATGCGTTTATGCAGAGCTTTAAAAGCTTACACTGGAAAGTATTTTTAACGCATTTTTTGAGCAATGAAATAATAAAAATAGTTAGGAAATAGGCAAATATTCGAGTTGTTTTTGTTGAAAAGTTTAAATGTTTTATTGCATTTTATAAAGTAATTCGTTTTGCGTACGGTAAATTTAGCACAGCTCGCATCCTTCAACCAGAGCCTGTTCAATAACAACTGACAACATTGTGAATAAGTATTGTTGTTAAGCGATTCGATATAGGACTAAATGGGGGGATACGTAGAAATAGAGCGAGAAATATTTTGATGAATGCAATTTTAAAGCACATCGTGAATTTAGTTACCCCAAATCAGAGTACCAACATTTACTATCTGCGACTAGGACTACAACAAAAACAAAAAATAAATGAACCATTAGCATCTAGCTAGAAGCTGTCGCTGGCTTTGTGGGCGGCGTCGGCGGCGTGGCGTCTGTTGTGTCCGTCGTGCTTGGCTCCTCCTTTTCCTTGTTCCAGCTCTTGAGACCCTCGGGCAGCGATGTGTCCTCCTCAAAGGAACCGGTGCCCTCAACGAACTCCTCATACGTGGACTTATCCTTGAAGGGACGCGGACCGAGCAGCTCGATCATATCATCACGAGAGAGCACTTCGTTCTGCAATAGACGCTCGGCAACAATGCGCACATCCTCCTTGTGCTTCATCAGCAACTCGGTGGTCGTTGTATGCGCACATTTAATTATCCCCCTGACCTCACTATCGATTATCATGGCTGTGTCCTCGGAGTAGGGTTTGCTGAACACCGGATCACCCGATTGACCCACATCGAAGCTGACCTGGCCAACCTTTTCGTTCATGCCGAAACGCACCACTTGCGAGTAGGCGATGTCTGTGATCTTCTTGAGATCATCCTGTGCGCCGGTCGTGATGCGATTAAAGAACAACTCTTCGGCCACACGGCCGCCCAGTGTCATGCACATGCGATCAAATAGTTGCTCCTTGGACAGCAGATAGTGATCCTTGGGCAAGTACTGTGCATAGCCCAATCCTTTGCCGCGTGGTATAATCGAGACCTTAAGCAATGGATCCGCATGCTCCAGAAACCAACCGGCTACAGCATGCCCTGCCTCATGATGCGCCACCGTACGCTTCTCCTCCGGCGCCAAAACGTTTGTCTTCTTCTCCATGCCCGCAATGACACGCTCAATGGCCTGCTCGAAGTGCTTCAGCACAATGCTCTGCTTGAGGTCACGTGCCGCGATCAGCGCTGCCTCATTGCACACATTGGCAATGTCGGCGCCGGTGAATCCAGGCGTTAAAGCAGCCATTTTACGGGCCAAACCATTCTTGTCCAGTTCCGTCTTCAATGCACTCAGATGCACCTTAAAGATACTGGCACGTCCCTTGATATCCGGAGCAGGCACATAGATCTGACGATCAAAGCGTCCGGGACGCATCAAAGCCTTATCTAGGATATCTACACGATTGGTGGCAGCCAGCACCACCACATTGGTTGTGGTATTAAAGCCATCCATTTCGACTAGGAGCTGATTCAGCGTATTCTCCTGCTCCGAATGACCGCCAAAGGTTTTGCCACCACGCTTTCGACCCACTGCATCGATCTCATCGATGAAGAGAATGCAGGGCGCATGTTTTCTTGCCATCGCAAACATATCTCTCACTCTGGAGGGTCCAACGCCGACAAACATTTCAAGAAACTCCGAGCCGGAGACAGTTATAAATGGAACATTCGCCTCGCCAGCTGTCGCCTTGGCCAGCATTGTTTTACCCGTGCCAGGTGGACCAGTTAGCATGGCGCCTTTGGGTATCTTGGCGCCCAAATCAATATATTGTTGTGGATTCTTCAAGAAATTGACAAACTCCATTATTTCGATCTTGGCCTCCTCACAGCCAGCGACATCTCTGTAAAGGCAATGTATTAAACCAGATTTAAGATGTTACAATTTAGGCAGCTCACTTGAAACCGACGCCAATCTCTGTGGGATTTATTAATTTGGCCGTGGACTGCATAACGCCACCAAAAAGTCCACCACCTTTGCGTCCACGTCCGCCGCCCATCATGTCCGCAGATTTTCTCATCATATAGACAAGGAAACCAATTATCAGTAGCGTGGGCAATAATCCTGTCATACTGGATGCCTCTACCTCATTGCGATAGATAACCGGCAAAAAGTTGATGGACTCAACGCCCTGTTCCGTTTGTGCCGTCTCTAGATTACGTTCGAACGAATCGACGCTGCCAATGTTGAACCACAGGACACCGCTGTTGGTCTGACTTGGTAATAAACGTACTCGAACCCACTTCTTATTCACGACCTCCAGTTTCTCAACGACGCCTTTGGACAGGTAGCTAAATAGAGACGAAAGGGCATAAGTCATTGCATTACATAACTAAAACAATATAAAATGCATTTGAAATGAATTTCAAATTATGATGAAATTCAGCATTTGCTGTAATGAAATTGTGAAAATGTGCTAACCTGTTGACAAACTCCTTCCATGAGATCTCCTTGTAGCCCATTTCGAAGAAGGCAAAGGAACCAATAAGCACGACAGCGCCAAGAGCGCCAAGTAGTATTAAACGCTCTCGATCACCGCCGCCGCCCTCACCGAGTGGTCGACCACCTGGTGAGCCAGTGCCTCGAGCACCGGGACCACGTGAACTATTGCTAAACATGCCGAAATTCCAATCCGATTTGGTTTCGCTGGCTGTGTTTGGTTTCATTGCGGGTGGTTTGGGTTTATTACTACTGCTGCTTGAGGACTTACTGCCCGATGCAGTTTTCTGTTCCGCCGCTTCAGCGGCTTTGGGTTTTGTAGACTTGCCACCAGCTTCAAAATACTTCTCAAAACCTTTTGGTGGCTTCTTACAAAACAGCTGAAACTGTTCCACAAAATAACGCACAAGCGGTGTTAATTCAATGCCGGCTCCTCGTTGTAACTGCTGAACAAACAAACATATGATCAACAAATTTTTGACAACTATTCCAAACGCACCTTGTCTGTGAGCGGCCCGTGCGTATAGCTACGTTTCAGTAGGCTTTTAATTGCCTGCGCCGAGCTGAGCAGCCGGAATGCCATGTTGCTCTTTGGTTGGTTGGTTGGTCGGCGGGGGTGTGTGTCTCTCGAATATTTTCTATAGGTTAAATAACACAAGCGCAACGCTGCAGCGGCACTTTTGATATACACTTAAATTTGTCTAACTTATACCAGCTATTTAGTTTGTGCGTTATGCCACGTGTTGCCGCCTCATTTGGCCAGATGTTGTTTCAAATTTATGTCTTTAAAAACAAAATACAAAATGCTTAAGATTTTGTGTTGCGCTATTGTGAAATTTCGATTTTCAGCTAATGGGTGAAGGCAGAGCTGTTTCGTGACCAGGGCTGGCCGTTGCAAGCAGTGTAGTAAAGCGCGGCACATAACAATTGCACACGAAATCACGAAAAACACATTGGATAGTTTATATTAATTATTATTTGTTAGAAGTACAGCCGAAATGTTGTATTTTATTTATAAAAATGTGTTATTAATGACGTCACAATTGCCTTGCAAATAAATTTTTGTCGCTAAGCAACACTAACCAACATGGCGTCCGGTGTTGTGCTGTGTCGTGTGGTACGTATTGCTAGATGTGAAAATTTTCTTCTGTTTAAATTAACAAATAAATTAACTCAAATTTGCAGTAAAAATATGCACAAAATCTGTGCAAGCCAATAAGGTTGTGATTACACATCAAACTTCGCCTTTGGCGTACCGTTTTCGTGCATTATTAGCGTTTTCCGCATCTGTCTGTGCAAAGTGTACGCAATTTGCAGACCGAAAAAAAATTTGAAAAAAAAATCTTTTGCGACCGACTTGACATTTTGTGTGTGTGTGTGCGTGTATGAGTTGGCTTATGTGTACAGTTGGCTGCTAAAAACCATAACAAAAATGTGTAAAAATAGTTTACAAATTACATTCATAGCAATTTTCCTTAGCATCTGTGTGTGCTTGTGATGGTGTGCGTGCAATTTTTTTCCGGTAGTCTCTGTTATGTGTGGTTTCGGGAGCGACAATAGTAAAATCTCTATGCAGCTGCTGTGTGCGTGTCAGTGTGTGCACATGGAAGCCTGTGCGTGTATGCATGCGAATTGTACGAGTCTCCGGTTTGCAACACTAAAAATCAATAAAAGTGCAGCAACAACAACAATGCCGACTTTTCTGGTGTAGATTTCACTAGGAGGAGGCTGGGGCACAATGTTAAAAAAAAATATATGTATATATTTGCATATATGTATGTATTGGTGTGTACTAATTGCTTAACTTTCTTCTCATTGCAGCTTTTGTAACTAAAACTCCGTTTTGACATCACTTTCATCATAATCTGAATAAAAATAATAATAATAAAAAAAAAAACACCATCGAAAACGAATCAAAAAGCAAATAATAATAAATCATCTAATATAAACAAAACAAAACAAGTTACATACCAACAAAAATAAATCAAACAAACAACAACTACAACAAAGCTCAAAAAGTCTAAGAGGCGTTTTAAAACCAATACCTAAAACGAAGGGCATTCGCCATAAACTTTTAGTTTTGAAATTTCCTTTGTTTTCGTTTGCAAATTCGCTTCAAACTTAACGACCGACGACTCACCTACAAATTTGCCCTGAAAAGACGAGAACTTACACGTAAAAAAGCGAAGAAAAAAAATACGGAAAGAAGAGGAAACGTCGCCGTTGACGGTGGGAGGCGAAGAGTCTGTTAGCAACTGTGGGCGAGCAAGAACGAGAAAGAGAGAGAGAGAGAGAGACGACATAGCGACTGCGCATCTGTGCAAAAAAAAGAAACAACAACAAAAAATAAGAAACAAGCCAAGCTTGAAACGAAGACTTTCAAAAAAAAAAACAAAAAAAAACCAACAACAACAAACCAAACAAAATTCAAATACACTTGAAACGCTGTGAAATTAACTCGTCAATACTCAAAGCAACAACAAAACAAAAGTAAAAACAAATACAAAACAAAAGAGAAATCAACTGAAGTAAAACGGAGTTGAAGTCAAATAACAAAAACAAATTACAAATCAAAAACACACGCACGCACTAAAAATATAAAAAAAAAAACAACAACAACAACTAGACAGAACTGTCTTTTAAACTAAAGCAGCTTAAACGCGACGCTTTGGCGTTGACGTTAATGTCCAACTCGAATAATTAAATGAAAAATCAACAATAATACAACAATACAATACAAAACACCAACAACAACGTTTAAAACAATCCCAATATTCCTCATTATTTTTTCCTGAAAGCTTTAATTTACTTACGAATTTTTGTTAAGTCAAAGTGAATTCAATTTGCTACAAAAAAAAAAAAAAAATAAAAATTTTAAGTTAAGCCAGCCGATTACAAAAACGCCGCCTCAACAACAACAACAAACAGGAACAAAGGAAGCAAGCAAAGAGAGAAAAAAGAAACAACACAAACAGCAAAAGCAACACCAACAAACAACCAACAAACAACTGAATTAAAGTTTTAAAGTACAAAATAACCGGGAGTAAAAGAACATAAAAAACAAAAAGAGAAAAGGAAAAACAAAAGTTTAAACATATTACAAACATTTAATTTAAACGCAACATCAATTTAAATTATTTATTTAAGAGACAAACACAAAATATTATAGTCCTTAAGTCTAAAAAACCAAACATTTTTGTCGCCTGCCAAGCGGCGGCCGTGTGAAAATAAGTGCAAAAGCGCAAACTTAAGAGAGCGAAAGAAAGAGAGAAGAAAATAAAGAGCCCTACTAAGCCGCGGGTCGATCGTGAGAGAGTCATTGTAGGACAGTTCCGCCTTGTAATAGAACAGAAATAATTTATAAATTATATAAAGAAACGATAAAGCAACAATTGTGCCGCAAAGAAAAACAAAAACATTAAACAAAAGAACACAAAAGCAAAAAAAAAAATGTACTAAAAAACAGATAAAAACGAGCAACTAAAAACGGTAACAATAAAGAAAAACATTTAAAACCAAAAATCTACAAGAATTCTATTAATTTTAAGTAACTTTTACAAACAACAACAAAAACAACACACACAATATGAAGAAGACCCCAGCAACAAATGCAACTGAGTAACACACAAAATAAAAAATAATTTAAAAAAACAAATACAACAACAAAAAACCGCAACTTTAACTTAGCCAATAATTTAAATTTAAAAAAAAACTGTACATAAATCAAACAAAACAACGCCCAGCAAAAAAAAATATATAAACTAAAAATTGCGGCCTTGTGCCCAAAAAACAAACAGTTTTTTATTTTTAATAAAGGACTATTGTTTATTTTTAAATAGTTTTCATTTTTTTTTTATAAGTGTACCTAGTGAGAAATGTTAAAAGTCTAAATGCGATAACGATTAAAAGCAACTGAAACAAAAAAAGTAAAAAAAAAAACAAAAACAAAACAAATTCAAAGAAAGATTTAACAACTCTGTGATAATTACTGTAAATTTATAAACATAAAAAAATTAACAAAAACAAAAAATCGCAAAAAAAATCTCTAAGCATAAAAATAACAACAACATGAATACTAAATAAAAACAATGTAATTTTTAACTGTAGAAGAAAAAACAAAACAAAACGAGGTAGAGGAGAAACGAACGTCTTAACCAACAACAACTTTATACATAAGAGCAAACGCAAATTAAAAGATAAAAACATTGAAACAAATTCGTGATATCTTAAAGGACTTCGATACATATACTATAGTATATTATATATTATATTATATAAACATTTAGTAAATAAGCTTAACTTGGTAAGCAAAAAACAAAAACAAAACAAAACAAATGAAAACCCATAAGTGAAAACAACAAACTACAACCACAACAACACAACAAGCTAAATAAAACAACCCTAGGTTAAAACAAAGACTTTAAAACAAAACGCGCATTCAAAAACAAATATATATAAATATATATATATATATTTAACTAAACAAACAAAACGTAGGCTAAAAGTTCAACATATAGTAAATGCAAAAAAACAAAAACAACAATTAAAGAGTATCTATCTATCTATATATATATATATATATATATATCTACATATATATATGTATACAACTATAAATAAATATATAAAAATAAACTCCATTATGTGTGCATAGTGAATAAATAGTAAACAAAACAGCAATAACACAATACAAAACGTGTAACCGAAAAGTAATAGCAACAACAACGTACAGCGAAGAAAATACAAAATCAAATAATAATAAAAAAAAAAAAACAAAAAACATAACGGAACACTTGTTGTAGTGTTGCCCCTCCTCGTTCTTTGCCACTTCACACAGGCAGGCCTGCAAAGATCGGCAGCAACAGCAGCAGGAAGAGAGAGAGAAAGCGTATTACAAAAAGGAAAAACAAAAGTATATAAGATATAAAAATAATAAATCACTAATACTTCCTAAACATAAAAACCACAACGATTGCCTAAACAAATATATATATATATTATATATACATGTATATTAAAGTAAACACCAACAAAAAGCAAAAGCGCCCATTATAACATAAACATATTAACCATAACTCCCCTCCAACCCCTTCAACAAGTAAGAATCAAATGAAATCAAATACAATTTACTATATACTATATCAAAATAAAGCTCTTTAACTAACCTAACAAACACACACAAAAACAAAAGTATTCCGTAAAGCGCCCAGTGTATTTTTCTAGTAAAACTAAAAAGAGAAATTAATTAAAAACAAAAAAAAAAAAAAGCGGTTCAGCAACAACATACAATTCGAGCATATGAACAAATCGCAATAAATAACTTACAAACAAAATAATTAATGTTTATTCATCTAACTTCAACAAAAACAACAACAACCAACGGCAACTACAGCAGTTAATGCATTTTTCAACAGAATACGAATAAATATATATTTTTAAACACGAAGCAGCCGCATCTTCAATACTAACAGCCACAATATCGGAATTAACTGAACAATATACATTAATAACAATATCGGCATTTTTACATACATTTCTTAGGGCGTCTGCCCATAAAAAAATACAAATAAATAAGTTAAATATAAAGTCGAAGAAAGTTGACCACCCGAAAATAAAACAAAAATAAACTACCAATATAAAAAAAAAAACAACAACAAGAACAAATGATTGTTTCTTTATTAACTTCGAAGACAAGGAATTTCAGTGCCTCTTGTGCCAGTGTTTAGCCAAAATATATATACACAACAAATACGTATTTATTGCTTAGTTTTTTCTCTTTGATATACAAAAATTACACAAAAAATCGAAAAAAAACGTAAATATTAAAAAAATATATTTAAAATCAATAAGTAAAAAGAATAAATTTAAAAAAAAAAACCAATAGCAGATCTATTTTCGATCCGCGTTCGCTCTCTTTTTAAAAATCGTTCAACATTCTCGTCATCAATCGTTATCAATCAATCATCAATCAAACAAACCAACAAACCAGTCTTCTTGTGCTAGTCGCTATCAGCATTTTCTTCTTCTTCTCTGTAACAAACAAACTAACAACATGAATACGCAATCCAAAGGATATCGCTCCGGCGAAGGTGAGTTCAAATTAAATTGCATGTAAAAATCAATAATATTAATATAAAATTCTTTATTTTATATTAAACGCTACAGAATTATCTCTTGCAGAGCTGTACGAAAGTTTGCAGTGCTTCGATATGACTGCCATGCGCAACATGAACATACCGACAACATTTCCAACAATTGGCACCTTTACGTTGGACTCGGCCACATTGGGATTGCAATCGCATGGACCGCCAACACCATCTGCTGTCCAAATGCAAGTTTCTCAACCGCAGCAGCAAACCATACACCATCATATGCAACAACATATGCAACAACAACATCATCAACAGCAGCAGCAGCAGCAACAACAGCAGCAACAACAGCAGCAACAACAGCAGCAACAACAACAGCAGCAGCAACAACAGCAGCAGCAACAACTTCAGCAGCAACAACAACAACAGCAGCAACAACAACAACAACACCATCAAAGCATTGGCATGTTTGATGCAAATGAGGTGAACGATATCATTCAGAATCCGCCACAAATTGGCGTCTTTCAGTCAAACAGCGTGTTGAACAACGGCCCCGGCAGCTCATCATCCATATTTGGTTCGCAATCGAGCAACTCTTCAGCCGCCAACGATCCGAACGCAACAACACGTGAAACTGGCATCATTGAGAAGCTACTGGTGGGTCTTGTATCTGATTAGTAGCATTTGTTAAATTTGTTAAAATAATGTCAGCTAAATCAAAAACTTTTGTTTCAATATTCTAGCATTCCTATGGCTTTATTCAGTGCTGTGAGCGTCAGGCACGCCTCTTTTTCCATTTCTCGCAATTCAGTGGCAACATTGATCATTTGAAGATTGGCGATCCCGTCGAGTTTGAGATGACCTATGATCGGCGCACGGGCAAACCGATTGCTAGTCAAGTGTCGAAAATAGCGCCAGAAGTTGTGCTGTCCGAGGAGCGTGTTACTGGCACAGTAACCACCGAATTGCGCACCGATAGCGCCAACAATTTGGTTAGCTCCAGTGAGACAACTGGTCGAATTAGCTATGAGAATCGCGGTGAATGCTTCTTTTTACCCTATACCAAAGATGATGTTGAAGGCAATGTTAATTTGCGTGCTGGCGATAAGGTTAGCTTTCAAATTGCAACAAACCAAAGGTAAATCAATACTCAATACTCAATATAAATGCTCGAGTTTACATTTAATACATATATTTTTGCAACTTGCAGAGGCAACCTGGGCGCTTGCCATATACGCCTGGAGAATCCGGCCATGCCTGTCAAGTATCGTGGCGTAGTCTGCTCAATGAAGGAGTCATTTGGTTTCATTGAGCGTGCCGATGTTGTCAAAGAGATCTTCTTTCATTTCTCCGAGGCTGAGGGCAATGTTGAGCTGCGACCCGGTGACGATGTTGAATTCACCATACAAACGCGTAGCGTAAGTTTTTGATCATTTGAAATAGTTTTTTAACTAACATTAACCAAAAAAAAAATAGTCTGCTTCTGTGCCGCCGCAGGGCCGTGAGTATGCCTGCAACATAACACGATTGCCGCCTGGCTCGGTCATCTTTGAAGATGTCGATACCACAATTTATAAAGGACAAGTGCTCAAGTCGTTGGATCGCAACAATCCTGTGCGTCAGAACAGTGATCCGTTGCCAGGACGTATACGTTATCGTGCACCCGATTACTCTGAAGTTGAGGTGCCGTTTGGCGACAAGGATCAAAAGGGTGATTTTACTTTGCGCCATGGCGATTGGGTGCAGTTTTTGTTGGCTACCGATAGGCGTGATCAGTTGCAGCGTGCCACCTCGATTGCACTGCTGGATGAGACGTTCAAGGTGTCCGGCGAGAAGCGGGAACAGGGCACCATTGCCTCACTGAAAGAAGGCTTTGGATTTTTGCGTTGCGTAGAGCGTCAAGTGCGTTTGTTCTTTCATTTTACGGAGGTGCTCGATACGGTGAGTTTTTTTTTATAATAAAATTCTATTGCTAAGCAATTATAAAATACTTTCAAATTTTCAGAGTCGCGAAATTGATGTCAATGACGAGGTTGAATTTACAGTCATACAAGAGCCCGGTCTGGCCTATAATAACTCGCGTCTGCAGGCCATACGCATTAAACATTTGCCGCCCAATTCAGTAGAATTTGAAACCCTTATGGCCAACAATATTGAGGGTACGTTATCATATTATTGCATTGTATTTAAAGATCACTTATCTAATCTATTTGAAATGTTTGCAGGCTGCGTGACACGCGAGGCGCCCAAGAGTCCAATTAAATCTCAGGATCGCTTCGAGGGTGGCGTCATCACCTACGAGCATGGCGATGTTAAAAAGACTATTATGTATTTTCTTAAAGACTGCGAAAAACCACCAAGAGTCGGCGAGCGTGTGCGCTTCGATATTTATATGGTGCGAACTCAATTAAAACTTATTCCTCAGGCATACAATCTAATCTAATTTGTCATCTTATCTTTGGCAGGTCAAACGTAACAAGGAATTTATAGCCGTTAATGTGCAGCAAGTATCGCTGCAGCAGCAGCAGCAACAACAACAGCAACTGCAGCAGCAGCAGCAACAACTACTCTTAAATCAGCAAACAGCTGCCCAACAACAAAGTCCAGTTGTCAATTTAAATCAGAACGATCAACTGCTTGTCTCAAATGGCATCAGCACAAATGCTAGCTCAATGCAGAACGGTTATTTGATGCACGGCAGCCCCACTGGCGGCAGCAGCAGTAACAGCAGTGTGGGCAGTAATGCCACCACTCAACAGCAGCAGCAGATTTGCGTGCCACACATCGATGACTTTAAGCTGGAGAACAACAATCATGCCAATGCGGAAGCAGCTAGCGGACAGTTGTATCGCGGATTTATTGCTGTCATCAAGGAGAATTTTGGCTTTATCGAGACACTGTCGCACGATGAGGAGGTTTTCTTTCACTTTAGTAACTATCAGGGCAATCCCAATTGGCTTGAATTGGGTCAGGAAGTCGAGTATACATTGGCGCCCAATGGCAACACATCCGTCTCTGGCAATTGTCTGCCCGCTGAGAATGTGCGCACGTTGCCCAAAAACGCCATACCACAGCCGTCGCTGCTGGATACGGTACACAATGGCGTTGTTGCTCGTCCGTTGCGCTGCATCAATCCGGATCAGCAGGAATATGCCGGACTGATTGAAATACTGGATGAGTTGCGCACCACAGTCATATCGCACCATGAATTCGGCATCACTAGTCTGGTGAACAAGCGTGATCTGTTGCAAAAGGGCGATTTGGTAAGCTTTCGCATCGATGAAAGCGGCCGGGCCGCAGAGGTAAATGCAGTGAGGCTAAAGAAACGTGCCACTGTCGATTCGATAAAGGGCCAATTTGGTTTCCTCAATTTCGAGGTGGAGGACGGCAAGAAGCTATTCTTTCACATGTCCGAGGTGCAGGGCAGCACTGTGGCTCTACATCCTGGCGATACCGTCGAGTTCTCTGTGGTTACCAATCAGGTGGGCACATCAATTGTAACTATAAAATTTGGTGGCCTTTTTTTCTCAATATTAACTTGCTGTCTTTATTCACAGCGCAATGGCAAATCATCGGCTTGCAATGTTTTGAAAATAAACGATCGTCCCGATCGTCTGATCTCGCGCCTTAAGCTCAATGGCGATGATGGTGTGCCACGTTTAATCCTTATACGCGCACCCAAAGGGCCGCAGGGCAAGGGCTTCTCTGTACTCGCACGCCATCCACGCATTCCAGGTGAGCGAATTTTACATGAAATGACTTGATTTTGAATTAATTCTTAATTCGTTTGGTTACAGGCGTCCTGATTGAGTAATTCCAAATCAGATATCAAATGCAAATTAAAGACAACTGCATGCATTAAAAAAAAACCACACACATATACATTTATATATTCATATATCTCAATATATATATATTCTTGTACGCTACAACATAAACAAGGCTTAATGATACCATTACCGATTGATTGTATGAAGAAGTTGACACAGGAACTGCAAATACAAAAACAAAACAAAAATGAAACCATACGCAACTACCGAAAAACTACATTGTGAATCTTGTCGCTACAACCATATAATATGATGCAAGCACACCAGCAAACATACATTTATTAAGTACTATATTAACTTAGAAGCAAAACAAAAACACTATTTGAAACGATAATAATAATTGATAGCAAACAAATATTGCATACGCGCATATATATATATCGTACATACATACATATATGTGTATAATTATGAATGAATAATTAATCGGCAAGCTCCAATAAAAATTTCTAGGTGTCTGATATAAATCTAAATGAAATAAAACGTAATCTTACGCATTCAACTTAACAAAAACGAAAAAACCAGGGCCCTCTTCCTATTTGTAATACGCAGTCTATATATATTTTTTCTGTTATATTGAAGTTGTGCGCTGCTTAAAACTGAAATTCAAGTGTCTGAAAGATGAAACCAAATTGTGTGTAAACGTATACTATTTTTCAACTAGTTTTGCTTTAATTTAATTTTAGCATATATTTAAATGAAATCTATAAAAACAAAAATGCAAAATAAAATCCAAAAAAAAATGAACAATTATTGTATAATGGCAACGAAATCCTTGCATATGTGCGTTAGACAAACAAACAAATACAAATATGTAATAAATAAATACAAGAAACAAACACTATATGCCATAGATGCGTAGATAGTTTTTTCTCTACTTATATATGCTCTAATTCTATTTACTCTATTCTAATAATTCTCGCAATTGTTCTTTCACTGCTTCTTTAAAGGTCTAACTGTTAACCTGGCATATATATTTATTGAATAATGATTGTATACAAAATATATACAAAAAAAAAAAACAAAAAAAAAAGATCAAGGAAATCATGAAATGAATGTAAGAAGTATTTTTAAATGCAAAACAAAGTCTTAATTTCAACACCAAATCAAGAATATTATTATCTGTGTATGATGTTTAACGAATTTTTTTGTTTTTGATTTATGCATTCAAAAGGGTTGCATTAAATTATAACACAAACATAAATATTATACAAATACATACATACATACATCTAACATACATATATACAAAACATATTTATTTAAAAAGACGAGTAACAAAGATAAAAACAAAAACAATATCTAGAAATCGAACTTTGTAACTAACACAAAAAATCAAAAAAAAAAACAAAAAAAAAACAAGTAATAATTATAATAGTAAACAAAAAAAAAAAAAACAGCAAATAATAATAATATAACTAAAAGTCTTGTGTGAGGATGATGATGATGAGAAGAGCAAATGTAATTTGCTGCGCCAAATCTGTTAAAACCATTTAATGAAAGATTACAAAAATTAATTTTTAAAAATGTATTTTTAAATATTAAAGTATATTATATTATAGTAAACAAAAACAAAAAACAAAGAGATCGTGTCGGAAACAAAGAGCAAATATTGTGAAAAATAAATTATGAATTTCAATTACTAAAAACAAAAAAAAAAAAACAATTTAACAAGCTAACAACAAATTTTGGGATCAGTACGTCCTACTATAGCCATGTTATACATATATACAACAACTACAACAACAACAAAAAACACTAAGCAACACAACAAAATGATAAACTTAAAATAAATATGTATAACGCTATATCAAACGAGTATATAGATATCTTTACATATACCGTCTGATGTGCCCCCTTAAAAATAAAAAAGGCATTTCGAGTTTTATGCAATGCAATGAAATGATTTCAGCACAGAACATCAACTAATCCTTATTTATAAAATATAAAAATGGAAAAAATCGTATAGCATACACACAACAAACAAAAAAAAAAAACAAAAAAAAAATGCAACAAAAGAAAAAAAAACAAATACATATGTGCTTGAATACGAAAGAAAAATAAAACAAACAAAAAAAATAACAAATACAAGAAACGCAACTATATAAGTCAAAATAATAAAAACAAAATAAAATACATATTTCAATAAAGATAAACAAAACTGAGTTTTACTGCTATAAGGCCGATTCAAGCTATTTGCCCAAAAGAAAACGTCACCGATTTGTTTTTGGTTTCTTTTTTGTTTTTATTTTTATATATAAGAATAATTTATTTCTGTTGTAAGATTTTTTTCCGGGTTACATGACGTGACTATGGTATGGTATCGCAATTATTACTTTTCTTTATATGCTTTTTTCATATATATGTATAATATATATATATATCGGCTTAAAACTCGATATTACTTACTTTTCTATCCGTTCTTTTATTGACTGGTGATGACTCCGTTTTCATCAATGATTTTTGTTTTTAAATTGCAGTGTTTGCTATATGCTCTAGTATATGCTATTTTGTATTTTAACGCAGATTTTGTTATCCTTAAAAGTCAAATATTTTATAAATAGTGTGGTTGCTTGTTGTTATTCGTTTCGTTTGAGGTTATGTGTATAATATATAAATAAGTTACTTAACTTGATTTTAATGAATATATTGCATTGATTTCATTGTATTTTGTTTGTGGTTTTTGCTTTTATTCCAAATGATTATATCGCCTATATGTAGAGATGTGTATATATGTATATCGTATATAGCTTAGTTGTTTTTTTTTGTTTTGTTTGATTTATTAGATACTATAGTATGTCCAAAAATTGAGTGTAGGGTTTAAGAAAGTTATCGACGAATTAAAAACCGTTTATTTGCATTATATAATTATAAATTCTGTAAAAAGGGTTTATCCATAATACAAACTTCATTTAAATCGCGATCTCAAACTTTATCATCATACATATTTTTAGGCTTTTTTTTGGATTTCTTTTCTACCAACGAATACACTCCATACGCTTGACGATTTGCATACACTTACAAATATACTATTACAAAAAACATTGAGTTTTGTATAAAAAATCGAGGTAAACTTTGATAGTGCATCGGATTTTTGTTGTTGTTGTTGGTGTTTGTTCTTCGTTATGGTGTTGTTGTTGTTATTATTATTACACGGATAAGGAAGTTAACTGAAGGCTATCACTTGGGACAGCTTTTTTAAAAGGCATTTTATTTAAATATAATTTTATGATTTTTATGTTTAATGAATCTTAAGAGCTGTTCCTATGTTTGTTTAAAATACGTTTGCCGATGCACCAATAAAAATTGTTGTTTTGATTTGAGTTTTCTTTTTTTTTTTTTGGTGATGTGGCATTATGATAATGAATGAATTTCTTTTAATTTAATTTTTTTTTGTATATGATTTTTTGTCTTTATTACAAAAGAGCTAGAGAGAGCAAAATTTGGGGGGAGGGTGGTCAAATTTTGATTAGTTTTTGAAGCTGCGTATTAATGTGTATATATATTTTTGATTTGCTTAATAGGAAGAAGTAGAGATACGTCTTAATATATATATATATAGTTTTATATATATTTTATATATATATATATTATGTATATATAGAGCTATATTTGATATTAATGGGATTCTTGTGCTTAATTTGTTTTGGTTTGATTTTTTTTTAAATAGTGAGTTTTTTTTTTGTTCTTTTTTTTTTAATTTTTTGTAATTGAAATAAATTTTAAAGAGAACGAACGAGTTTTTTGTTTTAATGCCTAATTGCTTGTGCTGGCTACGCCAAGATGGGTTCTTTGTGTGATTTTTTTGTTTTCTTCTTCTTTTGGGTTCTGTAAACTAAGCGTAACTCTATATGAAGTGTGTGTGTGTGTGTGTGTGTGTGTGGGAGCGCGAGGGGTTTAGGGTGTGCTCTTAAAGCGAGATTGAGAAATTTATAAATATATATTTATATATAGATAGAGAAAGTTATGAGAGAGTTTGTTTTTTTTTTTTATATCATTTGCTTTGTTTCTTTGGGATCATATTATCATATTATCAATTATCAAATATAATTCCTTGCTTTCGGGAGGATTGGGGGATCGATCACACACATACTATCTCACTATCTCTCTCTTGATTTCTTAGGCGCTATTCTTGGAGACAAATTCACGCAATATATCGCCAGCCATTTCGATGTTGTTCCTTGAGATGCCCAATGCTGTGATTGCATTCTCCTTCGAATAGCCAGCGTTCATCAATCGTGCTATATACTCCAGATTGATATTCTCATATGGCACCGAGCCGCAGTCTTTTTGATTGATCGTCACATTCGCATAGAGCAACGGTTGATGGTGTTGCTGTTGCTGCTGTTGGGCAGAATTTGCCGGCACTGCTGGCATTGGCTGCTTCAGCGTCATCGTCATCTTTTTGCCATTGGCCAGCGAGGCAGCTGCCGCCAATGCTGCTGCACTTGTTGTCGTTGTGCACAATTGTGTATAGTGTGAACTAGCTGCATCCTGGCCACAACTATTGCTACTACTACTACTACTACTACTATTGATACTAATGTTAATGTTGCCGCTTGGCTTTGGCAGCGTTCCACGTGCTTCCAGCGGACGTGTATCGATGACACCGCTTATGGTTTCAGCTGGACCCACCTCAACCATCATATCATCGAGCAGCGACAGCACCGGCGACGTTGTGCTACTCGCAATCCTTTGCTGTTGCATCAAATCCTCAGCTAGAGTGTCTACACTATTGCTCACATGCGGCGGAATGGGCGGTGCTGTCGTCTGTGGCGGCACATTGTCCAAACTGCATTGGATATTATCGATGCTCTTGCTGTTCGAGGGCTTGATGGGCGTATCGACGCCTGGAGATTTGCGTGGTGGCAGCGGTGGAGCTACTGCAGCAACCGGTACTGCTGAGCTAGAGATGGAGCTGCTGCTGGATGCTGTTGCTGCTGCTGCTGCTGCTGAAGCAATGCCATCTTGAAGATTCTGTAATATGGCATAGGAGCTAATCGATGCGGTTTCACTTGAGACGCCACTTTCCGTTTTGCTCAACAGCTTTTGGCCATATGTAGAGTTGTTCACACTGGAGCCCATAAGCGGTGCACTCATGCGATTTGTGCTTTTGATGCTGGAATTGGTGCTGCTGCCAGTTGATGTTGTGCCTCCGCTTCCTCCATTGCTTATTACTGCTACAGCAGGCGGCGCTGATGGTTGCGGCTGTTGCTGTTGCTGCTGATGCGTAGAATTTGTTGAGGATGAGCTGCTGCTGCTGCTGTTGCTGCTGCAGGGCAAACTTAGCGTTGGTCCACCGCCAGCATAGAGATCATTTTGGACCGCCATCAAGCTTGGCGTTGTGCTCCGTCTGCCAAGACGTGGTGATGTGTGCGGACTATGCTTCTCCATGGATGATTGTGAGGCGGCCGAGGTGCTTAGCGCGTGTAGCGACGATGTTGCTATATTGAAGTCGCCCATATCCTGCGGGTGGTGTGTAAGTGAGGGGGTGATAGGGGTAAGGTATTGTAGTCACTTGTTGATAGTTATCATACATATATTTTTTGATTTTTTTTTTTGACTATGGTTAGGATGGCATGCCGCTATAGAAACCAACGAGAGGCAGCAAAATCCAAGTCACATTTGTTGGTCATGCACAACAAAATATGAATCAAAAAAAGTAGAATATAAATATTAAGGGCAACAACATAACTCAACGTAACTGTAAACAAAAAGTATAACTATATAAACGTAAATAAATGAATGCAGCAGCAAAACTTCAAACAAATTAAAACCAATATTTATATTTATACACGTATATATATATTCTTTTTATGTTTTTTTTTTTTAGCTGTTTGGGTTGTTTTTTTTTTCGTTATGAATTAGGCTTTTTGTAAAACTTATTAAGGAAATGAGAAAAAATTATTTAATTTAATTTATAATTGTATAATATATATGAATATACATATATATAAATTGCATTAGACGTATAACATTAAACATAAATAATTATTAACTGAAAATATGCTAAATTGATGTTATATGCTGATTCGAAAGCCTATTTTAATAATGTTAAGGAAACGAACTTATAAAATGAACAATATATATTTAAAAAAGAACGAAAACAAAATGACAAAACTACACAGTCTCACACTCACACACACACACACTCACACTCATACACACTTTTTTAAAATGTTAATTTCTTTGCTAATACTTTTAACGTTTTATATAAATTCTGGCCTAGGCTTGTGACAGTTAACAGCTAACTAACTAGTAATAATAATAATGATAATGATAAGTGATAATTATACATATGCATATTAAATATTAATAAATTACAGTCTTAGGGCTTACAAAAAAACATACATACAATTTGATTAAGTCTATTTATATGCAATAAAAACTCAAATTGCAAACTAAAACAAACATAAAATCATAAGCCACTCGATGAACTAAATATATCTTTGGAAGTATCAAACAATAAACTAAAATGTGAAAAAAAAATACCATTGATGAATATATATGGGTATATACTGTAGGAAGAGCACAGGTTTCGAATGCAAGATGAACTTTACGACAGTTTTTTGTTTGTTTTGTTTTAGTTTTGCTCGTAACTAAACACTAAAGTACAATAATAATTATAATAGCTGTGTATTTACAAAAGTTTTGTGAAAAACTAAAAACAATAAAATAATTAACACAAATACAGCACTTATTAGATGTTGTTGTTGTTGTTGCTTAATGATACAGATGCATATATGTATATGTATGTATGAGATAATACTACACTATTAAATGAATCATAAACAGAGGCGGCGAGCGAGCGTGATTAAATGAATGAAAAATATATATATGAAAGTAAGAAGAAGAAGCAACCAACAAACAAAACAACAACAAACAGTGCACAAACAGACAAAAACAGAAAAGAAAAAAAAAAAACAAGCGAGCGTTGATAAAAGCTGATGAGTAACTTCCGCTCGTGAACAACATACAAGCATTCTACAATATATCTGTGTATTGGTTTCTATATTTGTATATGTGTTTGTGTGTGTGTGCGCACTGTTTGTTAGTTGCATGAAAATTTGAGCTAATAATTTACGTATGAATAAATCAAAATCGCTAAAACTGCACGCTAAACATTTAACTTAATATTAATGAACTATTAAATATATATGTATATATGTCTATATACATATATAAACGAACCAAAAATTAATTTTGATTGTAATCGTAATAAGAATTGTTTTTTGTTTTGTTTATATATAGAAAAGAGATGCAGCACAGGCGGGCAGCGCGGGGCAGGCGTCAAAGGCTTTATATTTCAAAAGCGCTGCACAAAACTATACCTCTGTATCATCATCATCCTGCTGCAGCTGTCGTCCATTCGTTGCATTCCGATTGTGCTGCTTACGTGGATCGAAGGCATCCACAACGATCTGTTCGGTGCCCTTAATTTCAGCACGACAAAACGGACAGCCCTGCAATAAATCAAAATGCGTTTGTGGTTTAGTTAAAACATTTTGCAATTGCTAATTTTGACAGCTTACCTGCCCCTCCGAGTCCACCTGCCAGGCGGTGAGGCAGGGTGTGCATAGCAAGTGTCCGCAGGGCTCGATTCGTATATCCTTATCGTTTTCCGCACAGATTTTGCATAGCTGAAATGTGCTGCCTGCAAAACAAAACATTGTGTTTAGTATTTGCTTTGAGAAATTGAGACTGTTGCTTGTTTTACTTACCCATTTCGCAGTATAATTCATATTGCTCTTGTGTGACTGTAATGTGATCCTCAGTTGGACTTTGCACCGCAGACGACAGATCTGGATTGTAGGCCTGACCATCGGGATAAAGGTAAAAGCCCTCGCTGAATTGAAATCAAAAGTAAACAAAATTAATAACGGAAATGTTAACTCATCTAATCGAATCCTTACCGATGCCCATCAAGCAGGGCCTGACAAAGCGATTTGTTTTGTGGTATTGTTTGTAATATTTCACCATCGGCCGTCACATAGCCGATAGCCCATTGTCCCAGACGCGTGCAGGATAAACGGAATACGTAGCTGCCTGCTTTGTGTATGTAGCGCTGGAGTCGCGCTTTCACCTCATCATAGGTGAGAAAGGCCACATAGCCGGGATGGGTCACGGCGAGGATTTGCCAATTGCGCAGCAGCGTTACCCAAGGCTGAAATAGACGCGTGAAGACATCGAATTCAAAATTCGATATGTAATCATTGCACGTCAAATCGATGGTTGTCTTAAGCGCCATCGCTTCCAACCCCGACGATATCGGATGCACTTTGTTTAGCTCCTGACGGAATATTTTCCAAGGCACCAGTGTACTATAAAACCATATTTTGTTAAATATAAACAAATAAACATTTGTGATTATTTATTACCTGTTGCCAAAATTGCTTTTCCAAAAATCAGCCGCATCGGCTTTGGTGATCCGAAATTGATCGCCCGCAAAGACACCGTTGGGAAAGATAGCTTTTAGCTCGCTCAGCATGTGGGAGAAGACCAAACTCAGTTTGGTCAGATTGCGTCGGTAATGGGAGTTTTCATCAAACATTTTCTCTTTGCCCTCCTTGAAGAGCTTAATGGCCTGCTTGCATTTACGCATTAGATTGTTAATGAAAACATTGAAGTGCTCGTTGGCATGAAGGAGATGCATTTGATCCTCATTCTTGGAGTAGATGAGACGTAAGCGTTGATACGTGTCCGGCAGTATGTCCAATATGAAGGGGGGACTGTTTTTTAAATTCATTTTCGACTGTTGGCACAATTTGACCACTTTGTCCATCAGTTTCCACGTCTTCTCCAGCGTTTTCTTGTCCGTCGACAGGCGCTGCGAGACGCATGCCTCCGATATTGCTCCATGTAGTTTCGATAAGATTGAAGGAAAAATTTTTGGTTGTGATTGTATGCGACTGGTGCGACTCGTCGCCATCTTTTCTCTCAACACTGCTGCTGCTGTTTCTGCTTCTGCTGCTGTTGTTGTTGTCGTCGTTGTTGTTGGTGTGGCTGTTGGTTTGGGGAGTAAAGTTGTAGGTTTCACTCTTCACACACGCGCACACAAACACACACACACACGCACACAGCACTGACTTCTACGCGTTACAACAGCGACAACATGAATTTCTAACTCCCCAAACAGCCAGCGCACCGAAAATTAATCAAACGTTCACTTTGCCTATGTTACTAGGCATCTGTATTTGCACAATTTTGCGCGTTTCGCAGTTAGTTACAGACGACTTTTTTTCCCACACAATTCTCCGACTTTTTCAATGAGCGTGCCTGTGTGCGTACATATCGGTGACTGTGTGTGTGTGTGTGAGTAGCATGTAAGAAGCATTATCGATATGTTTGTCAGTATCGATGAGTCTATAGAGCAACACTGCTTGCAGTGCTGTAAAAGTCATGCAAAAAACATGCTTCCAGTGCTGCTCCACAAAATTAATATTACGTTGCATGACTGTTACTTTTTTTCTTTTGAATGTGTGATAACAAACTGTGCAAACAGTTAGCAAAAACGAGAAAATAGTGAAAACTAGCAAATAACTGCACATGCTGCATGATGCTGACCCATCAATTTTTCAATTGGTATCACAGCTGTATTCTTAATAACCACTTTTGATTTTTTGTTTTTGTTGTTGTTTATTTTTGTCGTATAATTTCCGCACCAACTCTATCATCACATTTATATAATACTCGTGCTGCCTTGTCATTTTCTTGGTCTGTGATTAAGAAGTGAAGAAAACTCGCACGACTTGAAGAACAGGTGCGTGTTGTTGTTGTTGTTCGTTGTTTTTGCTACTGCTTCTAGCTTTTTATTACACTATTTCTTTTTTGTTTGTGTTTATGTATGCTTTTGGTTGTTTTTTAATATGCATTTGGCGTTGCAATTACAATTTTCACTTTCCATTTTTATTGGCAACCACAACATCAAATCTTGGCTATGACCAAAAAGAAATTGCACGCCTGCCAAAGGTTTTTTTATTTACTGCCAAACGTGGCTTTCTTTTAATTAATTTTTTGTCCAAGTTGTGGCTTTTGGTGGTGCATTTGGTATATTGGCTGCCGGCTACGGCGGCGGCGGTGTCGGCGGTGGTCTTTAGCATTAGTTCTGGGCGGCTGCTGTGTCATGGAGCTGTCAGCTTGCAACGTTGTCTGTTGCCCCACTGCCCAAAATCTAACTGTAAATATTTCACTAACTGACCTCTTTCTTACTTACTAACTGCTTACTGCAGCCTATTGCTGCTGCACCACTCAATTTTTTTCTTATGCACGCGAGCAAACCACCAAAGTCTGCGTGCGTTTGTGTATGTGTGTGTGACCCTTATTCGCAACGCCACTCAGGCGTAAAATTTATGGCTTAAAAGTCGACATGTCTATAAACACACAGAAATATACACAGCTTCCAGGCTAGGCAAAGTCTGCTGCTGCGGTTGCTTCCAAGACAACAACAAAAACAATTGCTGCGCACTTTCTACGGCGACAGAGTTGCACACAGATCGTGCCTGCATATGAATGCATCTCTGTGTTTGTGTTTGTGTGTGTGTGTTTGTTATAATTTCAAATGCGGTTCGCCTTTTTGGTTGGATTTTGCTGCCACTTTTGGCAAATTAAATTTGTACGCAAAACCGATTAGGTTGTGAGACAACAACATGACCAAGTTGTTATTTTAAATACCGACAACTCCATTTAATCAATGGCTAAAGCGCAACAAAAAACCGATGCCAAAGTCAATAGCAAACGAAGAACTTGCATTGGCGCACAGTATGACAAAAACAAACAAAAAAGCTTTCATGTTCCGGCTTCCTGTCAACGATTTCTGTTAGCCGTTTAATTTTAAACTTATTTTGCATACACATTTTTTGTTCTTTATTTTTCAGTTCGAGTCTAGGTAGACTCTGTGTAGCTGTGCAATTAGGGAGGTGAAATTTGGTTTTTATATCAAGCATCATTTAAATGAATATGGCCATATTAACATACATAAGAAATTCGGCATAAAATTTATAGCTATTTTGATTGAAAGTTTTACTCAATGCAATAAAAAAGACAAAACCATATTTTTACCATATGCACAGAAATCGTACAAAGAGTGTTGTTCAAAATTTCTGCTCATTTTCAATGTTCACCACTGTGCGGCGCCCGAGTGACTCTAGCTGCGCAGCGACTGCGCTGCGGCTGCCTTTCACTCATATAAATGGCATTGCAAATTCGAGTGTGAGTGTCATTCAAACCTTTCTCTCGTTTCGTTCGGTACGTTCGGCGCAGTCGCAACAACAACAGCAGCAGCAGCTTTTTTTTTGTCGCATACGAAATTGGAGCTCTGGAGCTGCAATCGTCTCCCAGTTGATCTCGCAACAAAAGACGCAGGCACAACAATAAAAGCCTATAATTTTTATGAATGTGTAAAAATCAAAGCGCGCGATCGTGTTTGTGCGTGCTTGTCAGTGAGTGTGAGGGAGCGTAAGTGTAATGCGTATGCGTATGCGTATGTGCGTGTGTTAGTGTGCATGTTCATTCATTGAAAACGCAGTCAGCACAACAATAAATAATGCAGCCACTGTAGCGTCGTCAACGTCGACAGCAATCGGGAAGCAGCATCAACAACAACCACATCCACCAAATTCACATTCACAGCGATCACTTCGCATGCGAAACTCAACGAGCGCGCATCAAAAACAAATTCAAACGGTTAATGTTTACTTATTAAAAAAAGAAAAAAGAAAGAGTAACGAACTACTGAATAGAACACAGAAGGCTTTGATGAAAAGATATTTTGTGTGCATACAATAAAGAACAAAAAAAAAAGAAAAGAGGCAACCGCAGAACGAACGACTGAACAAACGGTAACTGTGGTAAAACTTCAAAAGCCGCAGTCGTAATTGAAATCGAATTGAAGCAACGTGCAAAAAAAAATAAGATACTATAAAAGAAAGAAGGCAGGGCGATAAAAAAGAAATTATGCTCCATTGTGCGAGAGGTCAAATTGAAAAAGTACACGCCGAGTGTTAGAAGCAGCTGCAGGAGCTTTAATGTGTAATTGCTGCTGTTAAATATAAAACCGCAAACCTTAATAGTCTGCGAACGGAATAACTCATAAAAGGGCAACACCAGGCGTAAATCCCAAATGAGCGAGAACCGAAAAACCACAAAGAGAGCGACAACCGTTAATTGTGATCGTCGACAGCATTAGCAGCAGCAGAGGCGCCAGCATCGCAACGTCAGCGTCAGCTTAAGCTTATGATTTAAGCTTGCACCAGTTCTCTTGCATAGCAGGCAGGGGGTAGAGCTACTGGAAAAAGTTAACTTTCTTTAACGCAAGTTCGAATTCGTGTCGTGATCTTTGCACGCCGCCGCATAGCTAGTGTTGAACTTGAGAAGCACACACAAAAACAGCAACTTAAACAACAACAACAACAACAGTAGCAACTGCTTCTATTTCAATTGTTAACGAGCGAAAGCGTTGTAGTCACGCACACACCTAACTCACACACAACACACACATACGTAGTAGTAGTAGTAGTAGTCGTCTAGCCTAGGCCAGGAAAGTGCAGTCGACAGTGAAAATGATGTGCCCGATCCAGCCTCAGTTTCAGCAACAGCAGCAACAGCAGCAACGGCAATCGTCGTCGTTGCAGTACCGCTTTAGGCTAAAGTACCAGTGCCAGCTGTTTGGCGCACTGCTGGCTTTAATGCTAACGGCAACGCTCACTAATGGTAAGTCATATACATACATACTATGTATGTATGTATATATTTAATACACTTAAACCAACTAGCCATGACGAGGCCACGGGAGCTTTGCACCGACAAAACAGAATGTTTTTTCACAAGAATAAATTTTGACTTATATTAGGTTTGAGTGCAATTTTAAAAACATACAAAGCAATATTATAAAATTACATATATAAATCCTTTCTAATTAACTAAATCATAAAATTGTTTTTAAAGGTAAACAGTTTAAAAATAATAAATGCACTTAAGTTTCTGAGAAAGAAAATTTTTGAAAATTGTATTTTATAGGAATAGGAAAAAAGGAAGGAAACTAACAAAACTTTTATACAATGAAACAGTCGAACTTACATATATTATACATATCTCAAAGGTACAAAAAAAATTCGATTTAGAGAAAACTCAAACTATAAAATGGAGTTTTTGATGAAAATAATTAATTACATAGAAAATAACGTTATATGGAAGTTTGACTGTACATACTAATCTTTATTTATATCAGTGTATAGTGTAGCAAGATCATGAACAACTCAGCTGTGCAGCACAGCGGTAGAAAGGCCAAAAAAAAAGCTGCTTAGAAGCGGCTGGCAGCAATTAATATCTAAGGTACGAGTACAAAGTGAATGTAAAGCTGACACACATCAGCGAACCCCCCGCCACCTGCCCCTTGCCCCATGCCTTCTCCGGTCGAATGTATGTGTGGCATGTGCCCATGACCGTACCAGCCCCATGCCACCCCCCCCCCCCCACACACACACAAACGATACGTAAAAGTAAAAAAAAAAAAAGAAAAAAGACAAACAGGCTCGTAAATTTGTTCGTCGTGCACAATTTGTCCAACATTCAAATAAATTCATTAAACTTGCTCTCGTGCAACATCGCAGAAAACGAGACTTGAACCTAGCAGGGGTTGGTTGGATTGAAGGAGGTGGGCGGTGTTGGGGTTTTGGCACAGTGTTACCGCAACGATATGGGACGGGCTTCAAAATTGTTACGGTTTGCGGAGTGTGGCATTAAAGAGAGCAGCGAGCGAGCGAGCGAGCGAATCATTTGCTTGATTGCCTTATGAGGTCACTTTGAAAGCGGTTGACCTGTGGCAATTGTTGGAGTCAAACAAACGATTTTTTTGTTGTTGTTGTTTTTTTGGTTTCTTCTTGTTTGACACGATCGTCATTCAATTTAAAAAAAAAATCAGAAATTCCTTCTGTGTTAAGATCATGACATTGTTTTATTCATCATTAATTGAATGTGATGACTAATGTTGTTGTTGTGTTGTAATTCAACGCTTGATATGCAGATCAAGCGGTCAAGTAGGTGTAATGATTTTTAATTGTAGCACAAAACTAACTTTTCTTTTCTTTTCCATCTGCATATCTAGTCTATACTTTAGTGTGCAAAAGTTCAAGGCATTTCAAAAGTATTTTCTCTAAACTTTAAATTGTTTTTTTCTTATAAAAACTCAGTTTTTGGTATATCTGCAACATGTTTAACGAATACTTTTTAAAGTTTATATTAACAGTAGTTAATGGAATAACTGCAAAAACCTCCAACTTCTGAGCTTTCAGCTTAAAACTTTCATTAAACCTCTTTTGGTTGTTTTCTGTTGCACTTTTACTTAATAACTCTTTTTCAATGATTTAATTGCAGTTAATCTTTTAAAAATTGGTTATTTAATTGCTTAATCTATGACCACTGTGCAATGCTGCCATGCTGCCATCATGATATGTGGGGGCAGCAGCAGCAGTTGCAGCCACAGAAAAATAGCGACAACATACAAACACATACAGATATCATGTCGGAACAGGCCTAAGCCTGCCCAGCATTTCAGCTGCTGCTGCTGCAGTTTTTTGTTGTTGTTGTTGTTGTTTGCCACTTTTAAAAATTATACGTTATGCGTTCTGTATTTTTTTTTTCTGCATTGTTGTTGTTTTTTTGTTGCAATTGATGGCATCCGATAGCAGGAGCCAGAGTGTCAGTGGCTCTGTGCCTGTTGCTCTTGGAATGTGGCACATAGAGTGTAAAATGTATGGGCGAGCAAGACACCAGGCCAAACTATAGACAAAGTACGCATTCTATAATACGTAGTACGTACATATGTGGCATGTGGCGAGATGTCTGTATTAATTTCTAACGCCGCTTAATTTGTGAGTGTTTTTAGCTTTTTATTATTTATGACTTTTTTACGCTTTAGCTGCTAGAAATTGAAATAATGAACGTGGGTTCAATTATCGCTAGCAAACAATCGCTAAGCTAATAGATTTTTCTACATTTCACAATCATACTAATGTATGTATGTATGTATGTATGTATGTTTGTGTGCTTCCTCTTCCATCGTTCGCTTTCTTTGCAAACAAATAAAACAAACGGAGACCAACAACATCCGACCACGACGCACACGAACACGACTCTTAAAGGCGTTGATTTTTTGGCTGGGGCTGGCTGGCAATTAGTGTGAAAAATTTCACTTGCAGTTTTTAACTGGCTAGATTTCTGGATGGGGATTGGCGAGTGCAATTATAGATGGAGGTCATTGATAGGTTTCCAAACCGACTATTAAAACTATCTACTAAATACCACTTGACTGTTTGTGTGCATGAAGATTGTGGGCTGTTTACCGTTAATGGAACGCTGCCCTCATCAAAAATTCCAATTTAATACCAAAATCGGAAAATTATACACTAGACTAATCGTTTTGATAAATAATTTAATAATAGTATCAGATACATGAGAAAATGAATTTCTTTTTGATTTGTTTTTTTTTTTTGTCCAAGTTTTGGGTGTGGGAATTTTTAAGTCTTGTTGCTTAAATCAATTTCAAAATCGTCTTTGGAATAAGTTTATTAAGGACTACATTTAATATACATATAACATAAGAACCAGATTATGTATCAATATAATACGATTCACGTAAGGTGTAGAAGAATATTCCAAAGAAAAATTTCGATCGATTTAAGGAACTTTTCGTTTTGTTTTAAGTCTTCAACAATGCTTTTCTAGGAGATATGATTTTAATTGTTTTTAGCTGCTTTCTCACATTTTTTAGTTGTAATGTAAGTTGGAAAAAAATGTTAACTGTTCCCAACTTCTTTCAAAGGTCAAACTAATAAAAAAGTTATATAACTTTTAAGTATCGGCTATGTTTTCGCAGAGTTATAACAGTGGAAAGTTTTTCTTATACGTTATCCAATTGAAAATTTGTTGCGGCACTCAACTAGCTCGTGCGTGACACGACACGCAGCCAGCACCTAAAAGGGGGCCAGGCCAGGCAACAAATGTAAAACAAGCAACTGCGCAGAATGCTTTGCTTCACTTCGAAGCTAATCCGATTTTTATATGCCTAGTGGCGACTCTTCCGCATGCCAAACGAAACAAACAGAACCAAAAACTCTCTCACTCTTTCATGGTCTCACTCTCTCTCCCTCTCTCTCTCTGTCGTTACAGGCGCCGTAACAGATTCGCCCATTAAGATTATTAAACTGCCGGCACAGGCGCCTGTGATACGCTACCGTAACGTGGACGCAGCATCGGATTCACTGTTGATTCAATATCGCCAGAATTCACAGCCAGAGTTGTCGGCAACACTGATGCAAGCGCCTGGAGCAGCTGCAGCAGCATTGGAGAATCTGCTGCAGGACGAAGCGGATCAGCAGCAGCAGCAGCTTAACCTGGGCAGGCAACATCGGGCATCGAGTACATCCTCAACAAGTGGTAGCAATAGCAACAATTGTCCACGCTCCTGTCCGCCCAGTTTGACGGTGGGTGCCGAGCCCGTTTGTGGCAGCGATGGTCTCATCTATGCCAATCTGTGTGAGCTGCGCAAGAAGACCTGCTCCCGCAACGGTGTCTCCCTGATCAAGGATGTGCGTGATGGTTGTGAACGTTCCAAGGGTTCCGATTGCAAGCATCGCTGCAGCAACGAAAAGGATCCCGTTTGTGGCACAGATGGACGCACCTATCTGAATCGTTGCATGTTGCGTGTGCAGTCCTGTCGCGTTGGCCTCGCTGCCGTCACGTTGTCGCATGTAGGTCCTTGCAGCAACACCAGTGCTCAGCGTGAATCCTGCCCCGTGGATTGCAACAGTGCACCCAAGGATGGACCTATCTGCGCCTCCGATGGCAACGTTTACAATTCCACATGTGAGATGAAGCTGCATACGTGCGGTCAAGGCGTGGTGAAGACAAGCCGCAAACACTGTCAGTCGACAAGAATGTGTCGAGAGTCGTGTTGGCGTGTGGCAAGACCCACATGTGGCTCCGATGGTCGTCTCTATGCGAGTCCGTGCAAGATGCGATCCACCAATTGTGGCAAGCATGTGTTTGAAGTGCCGCTTTCCTTTTGCATGCCACAGGAGCGACATGGCAGCCAGTCGGCTGCTGAAACCTGCCCCACCGAGTGTCCCAAATCCGATGCAGATGCCACATCGCAATATGTTTGTGGCAGCGATGGCAATATCTATTCATCTCTGTGTGAGCTAAAGATGCTCAACTGTGGGTAGGTGGCAGATATCAATTTCTAGACAAAATACAAATTAGTTTTACAACAAATAATTTTTGCTTTTTTTAAGTCCGCAACGCAAATCCATTCAGAAGATGAGCATGGATAAGTGCAAGAATCGCTTGACACGCTGCAAACAGCTGCCGCCCTGCAAGGACTTTAACAATCTCTTTGGCTCCATCTTTAGCTCCAAGCGCAATGACAAACTTTGTGGCACAGATGCCAAAACCTACAACAATGAATGTGAATTGGCGCATGCCACCTGCCTGTAAGTAATTAGAAATCAACAAATTTATGATTTTCACTCCTTCAATCCCTAACTAGTCGTGGCGTCAATCTGGCACACATCGGACCCTGCACAGATCTGAATACACCGGCCAAGGATTGCGGTGATGCGTGCACGCGTGCAGATTTGGAACAGCAACCGGTTTGTGGCTCCGATGGCAATACCTTTGCCTCCATGTGTGAGTTCAAGCGACGCACCTGCAATTTGCGCGTTGTGCCCGTTTCCCTGAAGAACTGCGCTCTAACTGCCGACTGTGACTCCGATTGTGATGCCCAACCGCCGAACTTTGTTTGCGGTTCGGATAACAAGTTCTACAAGTCCGAGTGTCATATGCGCAAGGAGAATTGTGGCAAGCATGTGTTTGTTGTGCCACTGAAACGTTGCTTGGCCGTCTTTCAGTTTAAGGGCTGTGCCCGCATCTGTCCCAGAGAGTTTGAGCCCGTTTGTGGCAGCGATTATAAGACGTATCTAAACGATTGCTTCCTGGACATCGAGAACTGTCGCACCAATAGCACTGTGGCTGTGCATCACTATGGCGCCTGCGGACGGCCCGAGGCGCCATCAACCAATTTCCTTTACTAAGAACTGAGCGTCGTCGAGCGGTCATTTATAATTTTACAATGGCATTTAATATTTTTAGGCTACAGTCTATTACGTATTGTATTGTATATTTTTTAAAAATCGATATTTATTGTGTTGGAATTAAAAAGCCGAACGTATACAAAGTTTTTTTTGGAATGGTTTTTATGCCGAATCATCAAATAGTTTGCTTAGCATTGCATTTATCTCATGCGGTCGATATTTAACATATTTATCTGGATTTTTGCTAAACTGAACAGCAGCGTACCTGTAAAGTAAAAAAATATAGATTGATTTGTATTCAAACAAGTTAAATTCTAGCTTACATCTCAAAGAAGCGATTGTAATTGGGCAATATGTGTTCCACATTATCTCGCTTGATGCCCTCACGTAAAATGACATCGGGTATAGAAATTCCACGCTGTATTTTGCAAGCCTCCTCAAAGTCTTTGTTAAAGTTCTACAAAGGATGGTGAATAAAGTTGGAAATTATATGTATTTTGTTTGTGTTTTTTTTTTTTCTACCGAGAAGCGCTCCTTGAGCACACTGCGATCCTTGTCCTTGACCTTGCCAGCCACTGGCTTGGGCAGCTCTTCGAGCGAATAAATGCCTGAAAGCATTTTTGACCAGGTCTTCTGATAGCTCGTTTTTAGCTCACGTATCATTTCCAAATAGCTATGCTCACATTCCGGCTCTGCCAGCGTGACCAAATCAATGAGATTGGAGAGTTGCAGTGATTTGAGTATATAATGTATGTTATTAAGTCTAAACAGATGTTTCGTGGCCTGATCATTATACTGTTCGCACTTGTTCATTATAGACAAATTGAGTTCAGCAAGCGCTTTCTCTGCAAAGCAAAAATAGATAAGTATTAGATACACACACATACAACGCTGTAGACGAAAGCAAAGTCAATTGTTTATCTTACTTATGTAGATGGCCAGCAATGCCTTGTTGCGCTCTTCGCCGGGTAATGCCTTCTTCATCAGTATGGTATCTAATTGGGTGGAGTACAAAACATCCTGTGCAAGTATGGCGCCAATAACATCGAAATGCTCATACAAATGTTCAATAAACCAAATCGTATTCGATGTCAATTCATGGACGGTAGCATCTTTGGGTACATTGCTTTGGCCAACAATGTTTGTGCTCGATTCACCCTTGACAACGTCCAAAAAGTGTTCAAGTGCCTTGGCGCCGGTCTGCTGCAGTTTGTTAAGCACTTTGGTCAACTGTTCACGCTGATTGGCGTCGTAGGTGCGCTCAATATCAGGCTGTAAAAGAATGACACGTTTCAGTGCCGAAAAGATGCCCAACGCTGAGGTCCACTCTTTGCGCGAGATGCAGCGTAAGATGCGCTGTGTTATTGCTTCTGCATCCTTCACTACAAGTTCGATGGCATTGTAAGCGAGCCGTGCAAATACTTCATTGTGTTTGGATTGTGGTATAATATCGCGCATAATGGCCCGCTCCCAGTTAAGCAATCGCTGCAGCCCTAGCAACATGACCAAATACTTGTCCAACTCCTGATCGCCATCGAGCAGATCCTCTGATGTCAAATGATCCGAGTGTGATGAGGCTTTTTTAATGGAGAATCCAGTGGACTGCTCAATGGTTTGTGTGGCTCGCAAATACAACTTGTTGGCCTTCTTCTCAAAGCTAACAAGAAAGTGTATTCGATAAGTTGCTGTTCTTGAATGGAAGTTGATTAAAGACTCTTACATTTGCTGCAATCGCGCCGAGGTGTTCTTCTTGGGCTCATTCTGACGACCGCTGTGGCGAGGTCTCTGCAAAAATCGGCAAATTTAAATATAAAAGGTCATCGTGAAGGCAAAAAAAAGTTTTTAAAATTTGGTTATCTGGTTCAAAATAAAAAACTAGTTTATTTTTTTAATTTTGTTTTATTACTTAATGGATAAACATACAAATTGATTTATTTTGTTTTACACACATTAAAAAGTTTTAAAGCTGGACAAGCGCATCAACCAGCGATAGCTTAATAGCTCAAGGAATACAAGTTTTAGATGCCCTCAAGAGCTTCCAGGATGCGGTTACAATCTTCTTCCTTCCGCACACCTAATTTCTTCAGATCATCTCGATTCATTGACACCAAATCCATTAAATCGATATGCAATGCATCGAATTTTTCCTGAAATGACTCTAGGCCGACAAGAAGCAAAACTTCCTTGACATTGGTGGCATGATTGAGAACAAAAGAGTGATTCGTGGCCTGCATCGAGCGACGACGTGTTTCCCGACAGAGCGATGTTTCCGTGTTGCTAGCATTTGAGTCATCCATGAAACTATCCAAGCTATTGTTGCTTTCTTCCTCTTTTATTGTGGACTTTCTGCCAGAAATCTTGGCAAAAGTTGACAGCTTTTGTGTTTGATGCCGCCCATTCAATGTCTTGAAGATCATCGGAGATGCAGGACTTTTAATCGTACGTGCATCTTTTATAGGTGACAAATTGGGCGAACGCATGTCACCAACAATTGGCGTGGAGCAGCGTATATTTATGCTCTCAACGGTTAACGTGTTCCACTGGCACTTTTTGTGCTTTGACGTACGTCGGTGGGTTACCGGGCAAGTGGCTTTTGGTGAGCAAAATTCCGCCATTTTAAACAAAAAAATTAACACACAAAAAAAATTACAATATAACACACAAAGCGTTCTTGAAAAGTGTATAATCAGTAATGGCGACAGCATTTGATTTTTTCTTCCGATTTGGGAAATCTGCCGTTACACGAACTGGAATAAATTGCAGTGTTGCATTCACGATCCCGATAAGGGGTAAACATAAAACAGTTGAGTAACGAACGCAACAGCTCTCAGGCAAGCTGTCGCTCTTTGAGTGAAACTTTTGATCTTAACTCAAATTGTACTCACCAAAGCTTCGGTGCCCCAGCTGCTGCTCTTTTGGTGATCCTTCAGCAATTGCAGAGACCGCAGAACGACCTCTCCACGCTCCGTTGCATAAATGTGTGTATATTCGCGCATATTCTGTTCCAGCCACAACGATATAGTAAATAGCTCTTCGCGTGTGCTTTGCGATAGCTGACGAAAAGATGTAAACTCATCACTGGATGAATCATCCTCAATATATATCAGATCCAACAGCTCCACAGGTTTCAGGGGTGCACTGTGCTTCTTTAACAGCATGCTGTAATGCTGATTGAGACCCTCGCAGCCAGTGTTAAACAAGCTGGTAACATTTTCCAGTTCTACGCTCTGCGAATTATTATGAAGAAAGTAATCCATAGCGGCACGCAACTTGGCCAGCGCTTCCAGAAATGTGCCAATATTGCCCTCAATGGGGCCCTGGTGAATGAGCTGGCAAACCTCCTGGGAGACATCGTAATGGGAGAGTACGCTTTCAAGGCAATTTAAGGTAGCTTCCAAATCTTAAAAAAAATGGGTGTTTTTAACACAAGCATCTTCCAATGTTTATCAGTGACCTACTTTGCTGTCGCTTTTGCAACTGCTCTGTTTCCTGATAGACAGGCAGAATAGTTTGCTCCAAGTTGCCCAGCCGCTTTTCGAATATCGTAAGTATGCTGGACATTTGCGTGGATAGATCATGGTATTTGTCTACACGGTCTTTAAGGAGCACTAAATTGGTTGTTTCCTTTTCCAATTTGTTATGCGCTTGCACCGAACTATCTAAATTATTCATTGTTTTGATTTTGCACTACATCAGCAAAGTGAAACACTCATAATACAGCCAATACGGTACAGCTGTTGCATATTTATCGATAATATTTTTATACTCACCACAGATATCGTTTGGTTGCCATGGAAACTTTCTTGTTTTGGCCACAAACATAAATAAGTTAATTAAAACTTAACAACTATGGAATTGAAATAAAACACAAAATGCGTGGCGTGCTCAAATGGTTGGAGCGCATTGAGTTCCCTAATGCCAAAAATGAGAACACAAGGTAAATACTAAGATAACAACAAATACCTGTTGCTCAACCTGTTTGCTTTTGGTGTTTTGTCTTTTCTTTGTTTTAGTGTACATTCCGTTTGCTATGCTCCGGACGGTAACCAATTGGTGGTGGCAGCAGGTGAGCGTCTGCTCATTTACAATCCCAACGATGGCTTGCTGCTAAACACACTAAAGGCGCACAAGGATATTATTAATGCGGTGGCTTATTCCCGAGATGGCAAACGCTTTGCAAGCGGTGGCGCCGACAAAATGGTCATTGTGTGGTCACCACAGCTAGAGGGCCTGCTTAAGTACTCGTAAGTGGAGTATAAATTTCCACCACCCTCATCACATCTCAACTAACTAGAACCTTCTTACAGCCATGGCGATTCCATCCAGTGCATGTGTTTTAACCCCGTTTCCCATCATTTGGCATCGTGTTCCAAATCGGATTTTGCATTTTGGTCAGCGGATCAGAAGGCCGTGCAGAAGTACAAAATTGGATCGCAAGTCAATGGCTGTGCATGGACGAATGATGGACAGTATTTGATACTTGGCTTGACAAATGGCAGCATATCCATACGAAGTAAATTAGGAGAGGAAAAAGGACGCATTGATCGTCCAGGAGGAACCAGTAGCTCCGTCTTTGCCGTGCAGTGCTGTCCACTCAATGGCTCTGGCAATGTAGACACAATTGCTATTGCAGATTGGGGACAGACGCTATCATTTCACACGCTCAGTGGTCAAATGATTGGAAAGGAGCGTGCACTCGGATTCGATCCGCTCTGTATGACGTACTTTCCCAATGGTGAATTTTGTCTTGTCGGTGGCTGCACAAGCAATTTGCATTTCTTTACCAGAGATGGCGTGCGCCTGGGCGTATTGGGCGATGGATTCGACTCATGGATTTGGTCGGTGGCATTGCATCCCAATGGCCAATCATATACCATAGGCTGCCAGGATGGCACTCTTGCCTCATTCAATATTGCCTCTAGCACGGTGCATGCCCTGTATCGGGAGCGATATGCGTTTCGTGAGAACATGTGCGATGTGATCATTCAGCACCTGATGTCTGGTCAAAAGGTGCGCATCAAGTGTCGTGATCTCGTCCAAAAAATAGCTATCTACAGAAATCGATTGGCCGTCCAGCTTCCAGAGCGTGTGGTGCTCTATGAGCTGAGCTCCACCGAGAATCAGCCTATGCATTACAAGGTCAGGGAAAAGATTCAGCAGAAGTTCGATTGCAGCCTGCTGGTGGTTTGTGGTCTTCACATTGTGCTGTGTCAAGAGAAGCGGCTGCAGTGCCTTGATTTTGAAGGTGCACTGCAAAGAGAATGGATAATGGATTCATTCATACGTTACATTAAAGTAACAGGAGGTCCGCCGGGACGGGAAGGCCTCATGGTGGGTCTTAAGAACGGTCAAGTCTTTCGCATCTTTCTGAACAATTCGCTGCCACTGCTCATCACGTCGGCAGTGTCAGCGGTTCGTTGCCTGGACATCAATGCGAATCGCAGCAAAATCGCCGTTGTGGATGATGCTGGGCGATTGGTTGTGCGAGATCTGGTCAACGATACTTTGCTCTATCAGGATGTGGGCGTTAATAGTGTCACCTGGAACACACATCATGACACAATGCTATGCTACACCCATACCAGCGGCGGTTTAAGTGTTCGCGTTGGCAATCTACCGCCAAGAACTCCACAGAACATGCACGGCGTCGTTGTGGGTTTGTGTGTTGCGACGGCTTTCTGTCTGCGTGGAAACGTAATGCACAATACTCCACTGGCTCTGGGTGCCACAATGTGGCAGTTTATTGAGGCGGGTTTATTTGAGTAAGTTAAGTTAAGCTATCAATATGTAACATATGAAAAAATTATATCCTTTTCTACGTAGCGAGGCTTATCAGGTGGCCTGCTTGGGCGTCACTAACAGCGACTGGGAGGGCTTGGCGCAGTCTGCCTTAGAAGCACTACACATCAATATTGCTCGCGATGCTTATGTCAAGGTACGCAATTTGCCCTGGCTGCAGGTGATCAGCGATTTGCGAGAGCAGCAACAACGCGCCACAGTTCCAAAGGAGGTGCTGCTGGGTGAGAGTTGTGCCTTTGCTGGCAAATTCAAGGAGGCAGCGCGTCTTTTTCTCAAATGCAATCAAACAAATCGAGCGCTTGAAATGTATACGGATCTGCGCATGTTTGATCTGGCGCAGGAGTATTTGAAGAATGGCAGTGAACAAGAGAAGCGGGAGCTTATACGCAAGCGCGCAGAGTGGGCCTATTCTGTCAAGGAGCCGCGTGCCGCAGCTGAGCTTCTCCTCTCCGCAGGCGAGCACCAAAAGGCCATTGACATTGTCGCCGAGCAGGGTTGGGCTGATGTGTAACTAAGCTTTAACTCGTTTTATGATCTTTTGTTAATTTTCGACTTATTTGCAGCCTTTATGATATTGGACGACGTCTGAGTCTCAGTGAACGCGATGCTGTCCAATCGGTGGCTCAGAATCTAAAGGCATTAAAGGCCTTACCGCTGGCCGCTGAGATGTTCAAAAAGCTGGGCGATGAGGCTCAAGTGGTGCAGCTGCATGTTGAGGTCCAAGACTGGACAGAGGCATTCCGTCTAGCCGAAGCATTGCCAGAGCTATTGCCCAATGTGCACTATCAGCATGCACAGTGGCTGGCGGAAACGGATCAATTTATTGATGCTCATCAGGGTTAGTCAGATCACTTGTAAACACAAAAAGCAATTTTAAAAAATCTTATTTTTTTTGCACAGCTTATTTAAAAGCAGGTCGCACCAACGATGCTAATCGGCTGCTAAAGCAGCTAAGCAATACGGCCATAGCCGAGGAACGTTACCTGGATGCTAGCTACTTTTATTGGCTGCTGGCTAAACAATATTTGGACATCTATCATGAGAAGCCGTAAGTAATAGTTTATATGATTTCAATCTTTTTGACCATATTTTCTTATCTTTTTTGATAGCGAGCAAAACGCTATTGATCATCATCTGAGCGAGTACAAAAACCATTTGCGAATTGCAAAGGTTTATTACGCCTACAGTGTCATTTTCAACTATGTGAAAGAGCCATTCACCACCCACTCACCTGTCAGTCTATTTAATGTTAGTCGTTTCATTTTCAATGAAGTGGAGAACAAGGGTGCACCAAAAGGTGTCAGCATGTTGTAAGTAACTTTTATAGAAAATAATACTAACATTCATAAGGAATTTTTCTTGATTTTTAGCTCGGTGCTCTTTACGTTGGCTAAACAGGCCAAGCTGCTGCAAGCCAACAAGCTTTGCTTGCTGGTCAACAAGCGACTGCAGTCGCTCAAACCACCTGCGGGTATTCAAGAGCAAATCGATGTGAGTTGCAGTTAAATATAAATAGACAAAGTACCCTATAAATCATAAACTTTAACTTCACAGCTGAATTATTTAAACAGCAAGGCTTGCAAGAGTGGATTCAATGATCCTGAGGAGTTGCTGCCCTTGTGCTACAAGTGCTCCAACTATAGCCAGCACTTGAATAGTAATACATGCCCTACCTGCAGGCAGAGCTATATATTTTCCTTTGTTTCTTTTGGTAAGTGTGTGTTGTAACATTTAACAAAGCAAAATGTATCTCTGATATTGTTGATTCTTTTTAGAAATCTTGCCTTTAGTACAATTTTATCCCGAGGTCGATATAACCGATGCTGAAGCAGAACGTTTGCTTTTGGCACCAACTAACAATCCCGATGATGCAGATCCATTTAATGAAGACGTTGCAAGCGCACTTCCCTTGAGTTTGGATCGTCATGCATTGCGAGCTATTGATCCCAATCATGTGCTAATTCTCAAGCGTAAAGATAAACACATACGCAACATATACTATCGCAATATATTGCCCGATCTGCAGGTTACCTACTGCTCCCATTGCTTGCTGGTAAGTCTACTCAAATAGCTTAAAGCTAAAGATTTCATTGTCATCTTCTTGCAGCTCTTCTACGCCGAGGACTTTGAGCTACAGGTACTTCAAAAGGGTTACTGCCCCTTCTGTCGAACTTCGTCGGATAAGCTATTGGAAGACTTTGGATGCTAGAGTATTAGAGTAAAAGTAGTTAATGTTTAAAGTGCTGTATTTACAATATCCGTCCAACAAATAGAAACTTAAATAATTCTACACTTTTTGCAATTTACAATTTCTAGGCCCAGGTTTCTTCCTGATAGCGTCGCTGTTTAATCATTTGTTCCATATAGGAAACATCGTCATCAAAGGCTTCAATTAATGCTTCTTTTACCGCTTTCGGCATATTGTTCGAGCTGCCTGCCACATAGACATAAGCATTTTGCTCCTTAATAAGTTTGGCTAAATATGCGCCACGCTCTGTGATTAAATGCTGGACATAAACCTTATTCTCTTGGTCGCGTGAAAAGGCAACATGCACTTCCACACTTTGATTATCTTGCCACAACTTAAAGTCTTGCTCGAAGTGATAGTCCTGGGTCTTGTTGCGACAACCAAAGAACACAACAAGTGGACCCACTTTACAGCCAGTTTGCTGTAACTGCAATCTTTGCTGAATGATGCTGCGAAAGGGCGCAATGCCGGTGCCGGGTCCAATCATAATCATTGGTGTTTCCAGCTCTTTGGGCCAGCTCATGGTGCCCGGCTTAATAATAGCACTTATCTCGCTACCTGCCTGCAAGCCCTTAAGCCAGTTGGAGCATAGACCCAAACGTGGTGCCTGCATAATGGTCTTATAGTTGACTACAGCGACTAGCAGATCTAATGTGCCCGTTGACACATCGGAGGCAATGGAAAAGCTGCGCGTTTGTATTAAAGGCATCATTTCAAATAGCTGTGATAGGGTCAGCTTTGCCATTGCATGCCTAAAATCTTGCATCAGTTCCAACACCATGCGTCGAGGCCTATTGACATAGGCTATAAAATCCTCAAGACCTTCGGCTGAACAAAATTCTAAAAGTTTCTCACGCTCCAGCTCGTCCTCACAGTTCTGGGCGAGCACTTCAAGGAAGCGTTGGCGTGGTCGGGCGCTCAAATCCCAAACATATTTGGCTGCCTGCTGCAGTGAAATCGGCAGCGCATACGCTGAGGGAAGAGGTAAATCTTTATGTGCGCTGCTCACTTCGACCACAGTACTGGCATCGAAATCGAGCTTGTGTTCTTTCAGCAACTCAAAGAACTCCTGGATATGTTCTGCACTGTTTTGTGGCTGCACTTCGAGGACATCGCCAGGCTGCCAGGTTGTGTGATCACTGCTAAGTCGCAGCAAACGCACATCCTGAAAGTGGTCCTCGGCTGTTGTGCGTTGATTTTTAATCAATCTTAAAACTTTTGCGTCCTGTCTTTGTGTCCAATGCAGGCGTTTTTCATTCAAAGCTGGCTTGTCATGCAGCACACGCACATTCAACATTATCACCTCTGTAGCCTCATCTTGCTTGCGCACTGCCAATGTGCTGCTAAGTGTCTGCCATAGTTCTGCTGTCCAGCCAAGCGATGTTCCCAAATGTCCATAGTCATGTTGATCGTCGCACAGCCCAAGCGGACAGACAGATACCGCACCAAGATTAAGCAAACGTTTATGCAACTTTTTGGCGGCATAATTGAATTTTGGATAACTAGAGTCTCCCAGTCCTAGGCAAGCGAATTGTAGACCCTCCAACGAGTTGCTAGGTAAACTGCGCTTAAGCAAAAAGCGCCAGGCCTGTTTCATGTTGTCAGGCTCAATGCCATCACCGGTGGTTGCTACCACAAAGATTACCAGGCGCTCCTCAACTAGCTGCTGAATGTTGTAATCTTCCAGAGCGAGAACGGGGCCGTGAAAGCCCCATTGCCGCGACTCACGCCATATCTGCTCAGCCACATCTTGAGCAGTGCCAGTTTGACTGCCATAAAGCACCAAAAGTCGCATAATTTTGATTTGACAAAAATTTCGAAAAGCAATGTAATGATTGCACACACGACCGGCTTGTCAGCTGTTTGTGGTATGGTGAGTTTTGTATAAGCAAGGTAACGCATTGCGAAGAGACTTTGTATTGTGACGAAGCTTATGGTTTAAATTCAATACAATTTAAACAATATTTTGTTATGTGCTTTTATTATGAACTTCATTATTTGTTGATAAATAACGCTAAATATGGATAATTCATGTACCTGTTGCTCTCTTGCTTTTGTGACGTCACATCCGATAGTAGTTGGGTCGTTAATCGGAAAAGTTGGCATGCCTAGAAAAATATTTCTTGCATCGTACAAATTTTCGCAATGTGAAGAGATACGTTTACGACGCAAATAAGTTGAAAATTCACACAAGTGAGTAGCAGGTGCATTTGGTTAAACGTAGAAATGGCAAAAGATCGGTCCAATGTGCAACTAAGCAAGCAGCTTTCCTGGCTACTGCGCCATGGCGCACAAAAAGAAGGATTTACAATACAACCCGATGGATTTATATGCGTCAATGATATTTTAAAACATTCGCGCTACGGCGCGCAGTATAGTAAAGAAAAATTGCAAGAAATTGTATCAACTGATTCAAAGCAGCGATATACGCTGCGTTGCAATCCTTTTACTGGTTCAGAGGAAATACGAGCTAATCAAGGCCATTCAATAAAAGCTGTGGAGTCGGAGGCTTGCATGGAGCGTATAAACAGCATCTCTGAGCTACCTTCAGCTGTGGTTCATGGCACCTACTATAGAAACTAGGAGCTCATCAGGACTCAAGGACTTAAACGCATGAAACGGAATCACGTGCATTTCGCATTGTTAAGCGTTTTAGACGGCAATCGCTCAGTATTAAGCGGCTTTCGCAGCGATTGCGAAGTGCTGATCTATTTGAATGTGAGCAAAGTCCTTGCAGATCAGTTGCCACTATTTCGATCTAGCAAACAATGTCATTTTGTGTGCTGGCAACGATGGTTGCATCGATAAACGGTATTTTGAGAGTGTTTCCGATCGACGATCGGGGAAGCCGTTGTGTTTTTGATCAGCATTTAATGGTTGTATAATGTGAGAAACAAAAATTTATTTAGTTTGATCTAGATCTTGTAAATAAAATGTTATAAAGCTTTATGTTTTTAACTTGTGTCTTTTAAAATTTGTAATTATAGAAATGAGCGACGCAGCAGCCACACTGAAAAATGCGGCGGCTCACTGCAAAACGTGCGAGGAGCCGTTTAACACATTACAGGAATGCCTTGCCCACGAGTTGCTAAAGCACACGTCTCAGCCACAAAAGAAAATACGCAAATGCCTGGACGCAATAACAAAACTGTTTAAAAGCGATCAAATCCAAAACGAACGGCGCACCCTGCTGTCGGTGCTTGACCAAGCGCCACCCGGCAGGGAACTTTTTGCCGTATTAAATCACTATTCGGGCGATTGTGATTTGCTGGCCATATGCTTTGCAGATGTCCGAGATTGCATTAACAGACAGATGAAGGGCAAAGTTAAAGTCTATCCATTTGGCTCACTTGTTACAGGATTGGCTTTAAAAGGTTTGTGATCGATGTGATAGGGATTTGGATGCGTTATAATCTTACGCTTATTTCGACACTTGTAGATAGCGACATTGATTTGTACATTGAGCAAACGGATACCAGCTCAAATGCCATGCCACGCCGTGATCTGTTTAATAAGATGCTCCTCTTCATTCGCCGCAGCGATTACTTTCAGGATGTGATTGCCATACGACACGCTCGCGTGCCCATCATTCGCTGCAGGCACGCTGGCACTGGCATTAGTCTCGATATCAATATGTCCAATGCCAACAGCACCCACAATTCGCGATTTATTGCACAGCTATTGCTACGCGACATGCGTTTGCGGGAGCTTTTTATGTTTCTTAAGTTATGGGCCAAGAAATTGAAAATTATTGGCAGTGGCAGCATGACAAGCTATTGCCTGGCAACACTCATCATTTTCTGCCTGCAACAATATAAATATTTGCCATCGATCAGAGAACTACAGAGTCACTGTCCAAAGTATGAAGTCTTGGGCATTAATTTTGCATTTAATTTGCAACCAGTACCAGCGCTTCCGGACAACGTAACTACCTTGGATCTCATAACCAATTTCTTTGGACTGTACAGTCGCATGGACTTTGAAAATAAACTGCTGTCGCCGTTCTTGGGCTGTACTCTTGACTTGAAAACTGCATTTACAGTTTTTCCCAGTTATACCGAGCAACTGGGAGCCATAAAAAACTACACCGGCGAAAAGCTAGAACCATTTCAGAGTGAACGTTGCGTTTGTGTGCAGGATCCCTTTGAGTTGCAGCACAATGTTGGCCAATCTATATCGCCAACGAACCTCTACTATTTGCGCCAATGTTTAAGATATGGCTATCAGGCGTGCATCAATCGAAATCTATTAGCATCAAAGGTTAGGCTTTATGACTATTTGCTGTTTGGTCTGGCTGAGCACCTGTTGCAGGCTCATCGTGCGGATTCGGTGCATCCGGCTAAGTTGCGCAGACAAATGCGGGAGCTAGTGGCAACAGCAACAATAAAAAAACCAATTGTTGAAACTATAACGAAACCTGCAGTTGCAACAATACCAACAACAGATAAACCCACTGCTGTAGAATCTCCAACTGAAGTAGCCAAAATCTCAACGGAAAATTTATCAACCTCCAGTTCGGTGGACAATTCCACGCCATTTATGCATGTGCGCACACTAAGACCCACAAATGGTGAACTAAAGACTTTACGTGCTGATTATATCAAGAATCCCTGTGCAAAGCAGACAATCTTTTATTATTGGACGGAATGCTATGTGGATGCTATTAAGGATATGTTGGCAAATATTTATAGGCTTGATATGCAGCAAACGGAGCCAGAGAAGCCCCTAGATAGTATTGGACTACCCGATCGAGTAACATGGATAATTACAACCAAGCTGGATACTTGGAGTGGACGCAGCTTTCAACGTTCTACAAAGAAAAAATTCTTTGATATGCAAACGCAGCAAACTTTGGATTTTCTACAAACACGACCCAAGAGTGCTGCTTATGCCGTCAATCTTAAGGGTCGCTTCTCATTAGTCCTTGCTCCGAATTTTCAGGAACTGCGTTTGGAACTGCGTCCAATGCCTGGTGACGATTTGGGTTTACAGAGAAATAGTCCGCTTACCAAGTTCTTTAAGGCCTTAAAGAATATGCTGTGCAATTACAATTTCAAGGAAAAGTATAACGATTCACGATTCATTGTTCAGCGAAAACGCTAAGGCGTTAAAAGAAATGCAGTTATCTCAAATACTATGTACATAAATATTATATATTTTACACAATTGAACAGATTTTATCAGAATTGCAATAGCACATTGAAAACTCCAAAGCTAAGCAAAAAAAAAAAAAAAAACAAAACAATGAACATATCAAATGTCATTCACAAACCCTTTAAATTTTAGTTAAATTTGACATAATTTATTTAAAAAAATAAATCTATTGCGCTTGAAATGTTTTAACTATTTATTTTGGTTTATCAACTTATAAGAATTTCCTTTTTCTACGAATCATGTTACTAATGTTTTAAATACATCAATTGATAGTATATATTTTAGGTATAAGCTTGGTATTATATACTGCAAACTTAATTATCGTACATTGTACATTGTACATTGTGTCATTCTTTGACATTTGTTTAATTGGATTATACAAGAATATAAATTAGCATTAAATACAGATTGATATATAGAAGAGCAGAAAAAGTGAGCAAAAATTGATATATGTAGTATTATATAAGTAAATATTATCACGTTGCTGCTATGGAAAAGTTCACAAGTCTGGTGTTAAAGCCCACACGGCACTAACTATACTACACAACTACAAATAACGGCACTTTGGGGGCTTAATCCTAATCAAAATTCTAAGTTAACGGCCTTTATGTCGGCAATAACAATACTTCTTAATGGCAAAGTCATTCATACAATCAGCCTCCCCACTATAAGTGTTCAGACGGCTCACAGAGCCTGTTACTGAGAGATTATTATCCTCTGGTAGGTTTTTATTATACCTTACAGTTGCCTCATACAGCGCCTTGTTGGGTGCCGTATAGAATATCAGCCTATAGCTCTCCACATGGCTAGCATCGGTTTCATTCGGTTGACCCTTATAAGCAGCTCTAACGCTCTGCAATGTTAGGGGCGTACAGAGATGAGCCAAGCTGCCATTGCGAAAAGTGTTCACATAATCGTTGAGATAATGAACCACACCTTTTGCCATCTGACGCACCACCTTAGAGTTTTTGTAGACGCTATCGTAGGCCCAGCATGTGCACCAATGATCCGCAATGCCAACGTCCTCGCAACTTCGATTAAGGGAAACTGGCTTTAATAGACTCTGGCAATTTGGGCAATCTTTGGCGCCACCTAGAGACTCCAGGCTACCAGCACGACCCGAAAGGCTGAGGACATGTTTGAGTGTCATGTGAAGATCATAGGGAGTAGTTAAACGATTGCGGTTCTGCCGTAAAGCATCTACAAACTCGGGATGGGCCTTTCTGAGGAATGGCGGCAGCCAGATAAAAAGAAAAGGCAGTCTCTCCTCTAAATGACCTGACCACGTTGCTCGGGTTGGTCCGAAACGAAGTCCATGATCACTGAAGAAGACAACAATGCTGTTCTCCATGGTGCCTTGAGAGACTAGACGCATCAGATACCCTCTCAAGTAGTCATCCATTGAACTAGTCTGTGAAATGTCACTGTGACTGTGTGTGTTCGTCCAAAAGAACCCAAAGAAACTATCGTTGCGATAACGTTGCGCAAACTCCATTGCATAGTTATACACGTGCTCCGCCTCCGTTTCATAGCCAACACAGTGAGGCAGTCCAAGAACTACATTGCCGCCAAGGAGCTTCTCGGCTGCAGTGAGATATGGACGCAAATAATAATCCACTGGCGGTTTTTGGAAGCCCTTCTTAAGATAGTTGAAGGTATTTATCTTGATTGCATCCTCGCCATAAGCAGTCGTATAGCCATGCTGTTGAAACAATTTCCAAAGGAACTCGCACTGCTCCAGACCATTCACCTTTAAGGGACTACAATGCTTAAAGGCGCTACTCAAATTATAGCCAACCATTAGAGCCATTATGTTAGGAAATGTATTGTCATCGATCTGTAAAGTGAAAAAGGTAATAAGCTTTTTAAACTTCATAGTACTACATCTTACTTACCTTGTTATACCCTGCCAGTTCGAACCAATCATTGTCGTATAGATATTGTGCGGTCTTGGGCATAGCACGTATAAGATTAACCCGAGAGATGCTATCGATGCCAATCATAAGCACACTTGGCACACGCTGTTCTCCATCCTTTTGAGACCACTGATCAAGTCTCTGTCTTACATCGTTTCGTTCTGGGATGGTAGGATGTCCGTTGATGTAGATTTGCTCACTTCTTGTTTTACACTTGACAATGATGCTCTCCGTTGTGTTTGATAGTATTGCATCATTTTTAAACGAATGACATGCGGTATAGTTGACATCCGTTTCACTGGCACGCTCCACACCCTTGTAACAGCAACTGAGTATGTTGCCAACTTTGTATGACTTTAAGGATGCCTGATTGATGCTCAGCACATAACGCTGAATGTTGGCATTGTAGTGCACATGGGTTAGTGGGGGGCGGGAACGGCAGGGTTTGTAGGAGACGCGTTTGAAATGGCGCATCACATCCCGTTTGTAGGGATCAAGATCGACAATCCGGCAGTGATTGCTGTACACGAGATAACCTTTTGGCAAAAATGTGGTTGGCTCATCAATTATCGAATTGGTTTTATTCTCGATACTAAACTTTTCTGGTGGTTGTGGTGGTTTTGTTACTGGTGGTGTTAGTGGTTTTGTTTGATAGACGGCTGAACACGACATATTGAGGTTGGGACGAAAACAAAAAAACACAAAGGGCTCATGCAAATTAGACAAAAACAAAACGAGTTACAAAGTAATAAAAAAGCATATGAAATAAACCAACATACATATGTATGTACATACACATATAAATAAAAGAGCAGGTAAGATAAATTAAATGTAGAAACAGTCTAATACAATAATAATCTCGAAATTATTTATACCTTCCATGTCCAAAACATTCGACCGGTGATGCACTTGCACATTCTCGAGATCCAGAACATCCGCCGGACCAATAATAAAGTAGGAGAATACAAAGATCACTAAGAGACCAAGGAGTAGCTTTCGCCGCAACACTAGTTGACGACAATACCAGATGAGAGTGGGTGCGGCAATGGGTTTGTAGGTAACACCTGCTATAGATGGCTCCACTTTCAAGTCATTTGCCTCATCGTAAGCGTGTGCAAGTAGCAGGCGTTTGTCAGCCATCACTTAGCTTACTATAGTAGGATTCCTTGTAAAATCCCTTAGTCTTGCTGTACAAATAGTTAAAAAGAGATAAAGAGAAACAAAATTATTATAAAAACTTGTTTTGAGTAAACTTAAACACAAGCAGTATAATTATATGGCCTACACACAAAAAAGTCTCTTTTACCTTTCACAAAAAAAACTATTGCGTGCCAAAATATTTATAAATATATTATTCAATATGTGAATGTAATCAGCTGGTTTTCTTCTTCAAGTTGAAAATTGACTAAATGAGCTACAAAATTGATGAAAAAATGAATTATTCACAAGACAAAAATATAGATGCCATATGCGCACTTAGGGTCATACAGGTAGACCAACCGAGAGTACAAGGGAAACATGTTGGAAATTCAAAATATTAAATTTGAAATATATGCACATTTAAGGTCAATAAGGTAGAATGTGACCTAAGTTTTTTTGTGACAAAAATATCGAAGTATGCTCGATACCATGTATTTTTGCTCGATTTTTTTTAGCACTTTACAACCGTTTTTTAGACATACCCAGGGGTGTCAAAAAGTCGTAAACTTTTTCTCATGTATTGTGTTGTTTTTTTTTTACACTTTTGAGCTTGCAATTTTACACTTTGCCACTTTACAACGACTAGTGAACACCCCGAAATGAAATTAGGATTGTACTTTACCAACAACGGAATGTTTTTAGTTTTTGTGTTGAGATAACCTGTAACCTGTTTAGAAGTCGGCTTGATCCAACGTTAATCAAATAAGTTTCGTGGCTTACAAACCAACTCAGCTTATCTTTTTTATGCATTCCACTATAATCATTTGTTTATTATACTGAAGTCAATGCTTGCCAAAATATGAGTTTGAACAAAAGTGGAAAGTGAAAGCATTTTGGTAGTTTAATTTAAATGTTTTCTAAAAATTCACATAATGTTTTTCAATGAAGTATTTGAGTTGCTTAGTATTTATTATGATTTTAAGTACAAAGTCTTTAAAATGAGTATAACATACCTAAATCTGGATAGTTTCTTAAGATCTCTTTGGCTTAAAATAATCTTGAATAAGTTAAACACTTAACTTCAATAAAGATAGCCATTTTAGTGTTTGTTCTCAATGATAAATTAATTTGAGTTTTAAGCACAAAATTATTGACTTTTTCAGTTCCACCTCTTTACTTAAATATGTATTCCTTTTGTATACTGGTTATTTACAAAGTATGTAGACAATCGCTTTCATAAATTACACTAACACTGCTAGAACAGTATTGAATTAATTTTCGGTTTAAATTTTCAACTGACTTTAAACACACTTGTACACACTCAAAGCTAAGTTTAAGAGCCATTGTGGATTGATTTTCATTTAAAGTTGAATTTGATGCATTTAAGCTTAATTATGCCGAACCAAACGGCCGGGTAATGTATTAATATCGTCGCACTTGTGTATTATTTTTGTCTATGTTTAGAATATAGACTACACTGCACATTCACTGCCAAGAACGAAACAAACAAATGCGTTTTGAATTTTCATTTGCTGGCTGTTTCCCAATCAGCTCTACAAACAATGTTTGTGTCTGCACTTTTGTTTACAATTTCATTTTGAGAGATAATTGAGCCTTAGTATTGATTAACTCGTGTGTTTGTTGTTTTTGAATGAGTTTAATAGTTTGTATTATAGTTGGCTAGCGCTCACATTTAAATTAAGTAATCAGCTCGCACAGTGACATATTTTCTAATTTGTTTACAATTTAAATTGGCATGAATTGAAATATGCGCAGATCAGCAGACACACCGTAAAAATTAAGCTCTGCCAGCCGAACACAACGAACGATCCGTGAGTACTTAAAAGAAGATACAAAAATGGTCGCAGCATTTGTTGACGAATGCGAATCGTAATCGTAATCGTTATTGTTTGCGCCAAGTTTGACCAAATCACACGATGCCCATTCGGCTGGCTGACCGACGACTGTTTTTAAATTATTATTTTTTATTTAATATTTAACCTGGGCGTTGCAGCTTTGTATGTGAATGAATGCATTGCCGATTGATTTGCATTGGATTATTGCAAGCAATAACATTTGTAATTATGACCTTACGCTGCAGTTTATGTTTTAACATACCCTGCAATTAAAATAAGACGCAAAACGTGTGAGCTGTTAAATTCGGAATACTTGCTGTATTTATTAAACAATAATCTTAAAGCTCAGACTTTTATAGAACTTTTGAATAGTAAATATTGATCAATATGTTTTTTTTTTTTTAAACCATGTCAAAGGTTTCCTATTTACCTTACATAAACATAGTACAGCGTATTTCGTAGCCTATCACCTTGAAGGTTATTTATTCTTCTTAATGGCTTATGAGCTAAGACACGAAGTTATAGCAACAATGATTGATTATACAATGCTCGATGCTGGTTTTTTCAAACATCACGATTTCCGACTATGACACAATAGTTTGTTGTTGAAACTATCATAAGATTAACGAAAATGTAATTGAAAATTACCTCTCAACAGACGCAGACACAAAATGTGCTCAGACTTTCCATGAATGAAAGAATGTGATAAAAAGAGCGAGTATTAAATATGACCTTTCGATTACTCATAAGGAAGCACTTATAAGTTAATAATAGTATACTGTTTTATCCTAGTTGGACACACACTAAGTTCATATACCTCACCATTATAAACCACTTTTCATTTAATAGTTTGTTGACTTGCATGTTGAAAAACATTTCCCTTCGTCCCATGATGATTGTATTTTGATAAAGATCGCATGCATGCACTTTGTTGGCATTTAAAACATTTTATTAGCAGTGCATGACTCATTATCAGTTCTTTGAATCTTATACATGCACACTTATTTTAAACGAAACTATACTATACTATATAGGAATCCCCAAGGGTGCTAATTAACATCAAATAAATAATTAAAATTGTAAACACATTTACAAAAGCTGTGAAAACAAACAAGAGTTTAGACACATAGTACGTAGTACATAAATGTGTCAAAATAGTACTGGCTTCAAGTTAATCAAGATAAATTAACACACGATTTGAAAGTTGCCGAGTTGCTTAAGAAAAAATTCACATGCATACACACTTTCGTTTTTATTTAAAAGTAAATACTGTATTGGTTTTATTTTTAAATGACGCGTGACGAAACCCCCAAGAAATATGCAGCATGTGCCTCACTTAAAGGGTTCGTTTCTTCAAAGAGCTACTACGTGCACTCGAACATGTATTTATTTTTAATCTACACATGTATAGGTATGTCGAGGACTTAGTGACGTAGTAAAAATAACAAACACACACATTTACACACTCATTGAGAGAGTGTTGAGAAGTATCCAATTGAAGTATTTTCAGTTGCAGCGTCAGCGTAAAAATTGCAAACACAATAGATACTAACAAGCTGCGCGTACTCGCATACACACACCACTACCACCATTAAAACACACACACCTCAAAACTAGTGTAGAGAATATTTTCGCAATCCTTTTATATTGTTGTACATGCTCGCACTAAGGACACTTTTGCACTTACTTGAATTCATTAAGCATTTGTTTCGCAGCACTTTATTGATTGCAATTTAATGTAACGCTTTGAAATATGTGCATTTGATATTTTATTTTGCACACACAACTACAAGCAATAACAAATTAAGTAGTATAAGACGCGGCTATCGCGTGTCCTGCTGCAATGGCTGACAAACAGATAATAATAACACACAATATTTTGCACGATGGCGCTAGCGAGGCTGAGGCGTCTGAATGTGTAAGTGTGAGAGCTTTCACACATTCGCACTTGACACGAACGCGGTAGTCAAAGAGAGAGAGAGAGAGAGCGAGAGAGAATTCGAGAGAGATAAATAAAAAGAGAGCGACAAGCAAAAACACAAATATAAACAGTAGACGGTGCATTTTGTGAGCGCTGCCTAAAAGTATGCAATGTTTATTTGTTTGTCGTTTTTACAGCGATTGCGCTGTTAGCACTTGTTCTCAGTCAGCGCACACAACTGTTGCATATCCTTGGTATGTATATGTTATTATCCTATTCGCTCTCCCTCTCTCTTACTCCATCTGCCTGATGTGAGTATTTATGTGGAATTTGCGGCATGCGTTTGTAAGAAAACGTAAACAAATCATTAAAAGCATATTTTTAAATGTTTGCGTGGACACCCTGTAAATATTCTGTCAAACGTAGCATACATATTAGGGCAAACTTTAATGAATTTTTCGTTAACAAGGTTCTTCACAAAAGCAATATATCTCAATAGGTGTATCCACTACGCACCTAGAGTCGTAAGTAAGCGCTGTTAGGCGACTTGGAGAAACAATAAGCAGCTCATAATCTTCTTCTGGAAGAATTGGGTTATAGCGAACAGTTGCCTCATAAAATACCTTATTAGGTAACGTAAAGAAGGTCAGCCGGTAAATCTGCATACTGCTCGGACCAGCCTTACTTAGATTGGCCTTATAAGCATGCTTGATTTTTTTCAACACAAGCGGCTTGCAGAGGTTAGCCTGGCTAACGTTCCGAAAACTGCGCACATAACTGTTCATATAGTCAACCACTCGGTTTGCGAGGTGAGTCATTAGTTGCTGGTTCCCGTTATATCTTTTGAATTCCCAGCACGTGCACCAATGATCTTTAATGCCAACATCCTCGCAACTCCGCTTTAGGGAAATCGGCTTAAATAGACTCTGGCAATTGGGGCAATCTTTGGCGCCACCTAGAGACTCCAGGCTACCAGCACGACCCGAAAGGCTAAGGACATGTTTGAGTGTCATGTGAAGATCATAGGGAGTAGTTAAACGATTGCGGTTCTGCCGTAAAGCTACTGCAAACTCGGGATGGGCCTTTCTGATGAATGGCGGCAGCCAGATAAAAAGAAAAGGCAGTCTCTCCTCTAAATAGCCTGACCAGGTGGCTCGGGTCGGTCCAAAACGAAGTCCATGATCACTGAAGAAGACAACAATGCTGTTCTCCATGGTGCCTTGCGAGACCAGACGCATCAGATACCCTCTCAAGTAGTCATCCATTGAACTAGTCTGTGAAATGTCACTATGACTGTGTGTGTTCGTCCAGAAGAACCCAAAGAAACTATCGTTGCGATAACGTTGCGCAAACTCCATTGCATAGTTATAAACGTGTTCCGCTTCCGTTTCATAGCCAACACAGTGAGGCAGTCCAAGAGCTACATCGCCGCCAAGGAGCTTCTCGGCTGCAGAGAGATATGGACGCAAATAATAATCCACAGGCGGCTTATGGAAGCCCTTCTTAAAATAGTTGAAGGTATTTATCTTGATTGCATCCTCGCCAAAAGCAGTCGTATAACCATGCTGTTGAAACAATTTCCAAAGAAAATCACATTGCTCCAGACCATATACCTCTAAGGGACTACAATGCTTATAGGTATTAGTATTATTATAGCCAACCATTAGAGCCATTATGTTAGGAAATGTATTGTCATCGATCTGTTAAATGATAGGGAATAAGCTTAGTTTGCTTCATGGTACTACATCTAACTAACCTTGTTATATCCTGCCATTTCAAACCAATCATTGTCATATAGATATTGTGCTGTCTTTGGCATCGCTCGTTTAAGATGCACCCGAGAGATGCTATCAATGCCAATCATAAGCACACTTGGCAGACGCTTGCCCTGATCCTTACGAGCCCAATGATTAAGCCTTTGTCTTACTGTCTGGCGCTCGGGAATGGTTGGATGTCCATTGATGTAGATTTGCTTTCTTCCAGCCATACAATTCACAATGATGCTGTCTGTTTTGTTGGATAACTGAGCCTTGGTTCCAAATGGTTTGCATGGCGAATAACCAACCTTTGCCTCAGTCAGACGTAATACACTCATGTAGCAGCAACTTACCTCGCTGCCTATATCGTAGTTTGGCACTGCAATAGGATCAATGTACAGAACGTAGTTTTGAGTTCTGGCATCGTAGCGCACTTTGGTAAGTGGGAGGCGGGATTCGCAAGGTTTGTAGGTTTGACGCTTGAAATAACGCATTACATCATACATGTAAGGACTGTGATCGACAATCCGGCAAAAGTTGTTGCTCACGATATAACCATCCATTGGTAAGTTGATCGTCTGCTCAGTAATCTGCCTACTCGTTAATGGACTCCAAGTGCTAACTGAAAATTGACAAAAATGGAAAAAGGTTGGTATAATAGCCTGATGGAATGTACCGGGAACATAAACGAAGAAAATTATATCAAACCTTCTTTGAACGTTGATGATGTTTTAATGATGAATTTTGTAAATACATGTTTGGTATCCATAATATTAAGTTTATTATCTATGGAAAACCAACTTAAAAAAGATACCACAATCAGCATACAAAATATTGAGAACAACAGAATGTTTCGATTTGGACATTTTTGACGAGAGAACCAGGGAGGAGTGTATTGTAATGTTGTCCAAGATTGCTTTTTACTTCTATCTGAATCATTATCCCAGAATTCAAGCAGCCGAATTCGTCCTAACATCTTTCTGTATAATTTTCACATATTTTAAAACTAACAAATTAAGCAAGATATTTTGAAAGCTTTCACGAATCAAATGTAAAACTCGTTTATTTTCTTCATAGTTTGACATTTTTTTTATTTATGAAAAATTTATTCTTGTATTTTTATTATTGTTATCATTTAATGCATGAAAATTTTCTGTTGTCATAATGGTTTTTCGATTTTTGTTTTATTTTTTAATATGTTTTGTGATGCGTTTTGACTTGAAAAAAATGAATGCAACTACATGTACATATGTAAATATATAAAGATATATAGTGTTTAGATAATTAATATTGGTACATTATGCCTTAAAAACATTCATGTTATAGTCGTTTATCATCATGTACATCAAGCATTTTGTTAACTTATTTACAAACAAATTAATTGATAATTAAAAATGCATCATTTGTTCTCTTTTTTCGCTGATTCTTTTGCTTGACCATAATTTAAATAAATTAGATAATTTCATATAACTAAGCTAGGTGAATGTGTATAGGTTAAGTAAGGGTAGTGAAAAGTGAGCATAAATAAATAGTTCAATGGGCACATGAGTAGAATAAATAGTTTAAATGTGGGTGAATAAAATGAGAGTAGGTTGCCGATATGCGATTATTTGAATGGACTGAAGGGGTTTAGGTCACAGGTGATAGAAGGGGATAGAATGCGCATAGGGCGCACAATTGTCAGCATCACTGGATCAAAGGGTATTCGAAAATCCTTTGCTAGCAAGGGGGCAATTGGGCGTGGCAGGCGCACTCCTCAAAATAATAAGAATAAATAAATAAATAGGTTTTAAATCGACTTATAGTATGCTAAACAAAAATTGAAACTGGTTCGCACAGTGATGGGGGGAAATAGTTGCGTTGCTCGAAAAAGTAGTGTTGCGTAACGTTGTAATGGTGGTTGGGTAAAGTTTACCACAGAGGCATGGGACGATGTCTGGCCAAGAAGGCAGGAGGAAGGCTCGCAGCATTGGGGGCGGGACAGCCTGCAAGAGGAAAAAAGGAAAAGAGATTAAAATATGACTTGAATTTCACTTGTGGCTAAACTTACGGCAGACAGCGCATGTTTGCTCATCGGTGCCATCGCCGCAACCATCGCGACCGGAGCAAACAATTGCCGTAGAACGGCACAGTCCATTGCTGCAACGATGCGGACAATAAGCATCCGGCTCATTGCGGCTGGCCAGCAAACCACCCGCCTCGATTAACCTCATAAAGAGATTTGGTATGGAGCGGGAGCCGCACAGATGTGGAGGCTCATCACTGCCATCTTTGCAGGAGACAATCGCATTACAGTACTCATACTCGGGCAAACATTCTCCACTTTTGCAGCGGAAAGTATGCGCCGGACAGCTGTTACCATTTTTGAGTTGACCATCGCAGCCAAGCTCATCCTCGCCATGTGGACACTGTTTGCGTCCGTCGCAGAGTGCCGCTCTCGAGATGCAGCGGCCGCTACGCTCGCAACGGAACGCCTCCGTCGGACAGGTCTGGTTCAAGCGAGCATTATGGGTGCACTCCTCGTCCGAATCGTCATTACAATCAGCGCGTCCATCGCACACAAAGAACCATGAGATGCAAACGCCACTCGAGCGACACTGCAATCGTGGAGAAAGAAAATATGTAAGGAAATAAGTAAAGTTCAAAATGTGGCTTAAACCAACTGAGAATTTCGCATTGCATCTTTTAATGCTTTTGCTAATGCTAATGGTACTTCGAAACCGTCTTAACGGCAATAGGAAAAGTATCAAGGGACAGAATTTAAGTTCTCGGATTAAATGCAGTATCCTTTAATATGGCAATGGGAAGTTTTAAGCCTCCTTTTTAAAGGAAAATTAAGGATTAATGAATGCTTACCTGGAAAGTTCCTGGACTACATCCTGTTCGTTCAGCGCTACATTGCCCTGATTCTCCGTTTGCTGTCGCGCAGTCACAGACTCCACGTGCGTTGCAGACAGTATTAGGATCAGCCAGTTGACACTGACGATTGCTGGCACAGGACAGACCAAGTGAGATGGCTTCAAGACCCAGATCGACGCGTTTGCGTAACTCTGACCCAGGTTTGCTGTTAACCAGTGGCAGTGTAGCGACTGCAGCTGGAATCTCGGGTAAGAAGATGGCAGCTGGCTGTGGTGTTGCCTCCTCCGAAATCATAAGTGGCTCCAGGGTGGTTACCACCGGTGCGGCTGGTTCCATCAGCGTAACACGGCTGGCCAATCCGAGCATTGTTTGTGTGGTGATCTCTACGATATCAGAGGGATTAGGTGTAGCCTCCTCATGTGGCTGAATGCCATCAGCATTTTCCTGCTCAATGCGATTGTTGTGATCGAGAAGAGTATCCATTGTGGTTGACTCCAATACCAAACTGTCGGACTCCAGCTGCTGTATTCTTATTGGACCGACGTTATCAGTGAAATCAAACGGTAGATCCTCAGGAGAGAAAGTGGGTTCTTGCTCAGTTTCTTCAGCTTCTTCCGCCGTCGTCAGCTCCGTATCAATTGGCAGAGCACCCTGCTCAACGGGTACTTCAGGATAAAAGGTGATTAGGTGATCATCAAACTCGTTGTTTGATGTTTCTGTAGCATTTTCTGTTTCGCTATTTTGCTGTTGTTGTTCTTCGTGCTGTTCATGTAGCTCATCTGCTTCCGCAAGAAGATCAGGTATGGCGGGATTATCAGGCTGCTCTTGATGCTCATGCTCATGTTCCAACTGTTGTTGATGCAGCTTTTCAGTCTCAGCACCCGCTGGCACCGGCTTTGTTTGTGATGGTTGCTGACCGAATGGTACAGGTGGAACAGTGCTATCTCCATCTAGCATAAGGTCGTTTAGTATTCCCGCAATGCTTTCGCTCTCTTTGAAATCATCCGAAGACTGTTCCTCACTGACAATGGGCACCTCGGCAGCAAGTTCTGGTATCTGCGTGGCGGCAAGCTCAGTCTCAGGTTCATGTTCGAATTCTACTATTGATTCTGTAGATGCAGTTATAGTTTCAGCTGGGATTTCCTCGAATTGCTGCTGCTCCAAAGTCTCCTCGGGCTTGGCAAGCTCCAACTCTTCAGGTTTCGTCTGCTGCACGGGCTCCACAGCTACTTGCTCTGGCTGGACTACATTGTTGGCCTCGTTTGACACTTGTTGTTGTTGGTTCACATTAAGCTCCGCTCCTTGTATGATATTATCATTTTCATTTTTGTCCATTTCCGTTTCATCTTGTTGATCGGCACTTTCACTCGTGATCGCTGCATTGACATTTTCCACCTGCTGGTGCTGCTTCTTTAGCTCCTCCTCATTTACAATTTCGGTTTGCTTCAAAGCCTCGGTGGTTTCCTGCTCATCATGGTTAATTGGCACTGTTTCAGTTGCCGCACCTTCATCATGTTGGGTCGCCGCATCCACATGCGACACCTCATCATTAGCAATGTTGTCTAACCGCTCTGTATGCGACTCTGCCTCCAACTCCCCCTCCGTCTCCACTGCCTCTTGCTCTGCCTCGGGCTGTGGCTCATCTGAATTTATTTCCGACACTTCGGGCGTCTTAATTGCATTTGCATTTAGCTCAGACTGATGTTGCTGCTGCTGCTTCAGTGTCTCGCTTAAGATTTCTGGTTCTGCTTCTGCTGTCAGTTGAGCTGTTGCCTCTAACTCATCTTCCTCCTTCTCTTCTCCATCTTCTCCTTGATCTGTGGTCTGTTCTTCGCTGTGTTGCTGTGGCGCCAATTCATCATCATTTGTTGGGTAAGTCAATTCTTCGTGTTGAGCTTCGCTGATTGCCTCCACGGCTGCCCCAGCTACAGCTTCAAGTTCAGCATTAGTCTGCTCCGTTTGCGTCCTATTCTCTTCTAGTTTCTCGCCCTGCTCTTCATTCATTTGCTGCTGATTTAGCTCTTCAGTTGCTGCTGCTGCTGCTTCTGTTAGTTCTTCTGCTTCGGCTGCTTGTTGCTCTTGATTTAATTGATTGGCTTCATTTAAATCATCTTCGCCACTTGTCGGCTTAATGTCGGCGCCTTGTTCAACCTGATTGATTTTGGTATCCAACTGGGTTTCATCTGTCTCTTTCTGTGTCTCGATTTCAGCTGCATTCTCTGATTCTGTAGCTATCTCAACTTCTGTGGCTTCAGCTACTGTATCTGCTTCTGCTTCGACTTCTGCTTCAGTTTCAATATCTGATTGTAAATGTGTTTCTTCCACTTCTACATGATTTTCCTTTTCCAGCTCGGACTCTTTATCACTTGCTTGGGCTTTGCTATCCTCTAATTTTGCTGGTTCCTCAAATTCGGTTGCTTCTGTATCAGCTTCTTGTTGTTGCTGTTTTTCCTCCTCAGTTGGCTTTTCAACTGGCACATCTTCGTCTAATTCATCATTGACTGGCGCTATCTGAGGTGTCAGCTCGGTCTCAGTCTCATTTTCAGTCTCTGTCTCAACCCCATGATCACCCGACTGCTCCAACTCCTGCTGCCCATCAAACGACTCAAAGATCTCTTGCTGATTCTCTGGCGCATTTGTCACACTTTCAATTTCCGTCACTTCATCGCCATGCACGGGTATCAAATCATCATCAACAGCACCTGCAGCAGCAGCCGACTCCTCCTTCTCTTCCTCCTCCAGTTGATGCGAATTCTGAGTGACTGTCTCCGCATCAGTCTCGCTATCGTTCTCCTCTTCATTTTTCTCAATGGGCACCGAGGCAATTTCGGGCTCTAACTCATCATGCTGTTGTTGTTGTTGTTGTTGGTCAGGTTGTTGTTCTGGTTGTTGGTCCTCTGTCTCGCTAGGTGTTTCGTAATCGAATTTCATGGTATCGTCGCCAGCTGTAGCAGCAATTTCTTGTGCGCCCGAAGCTTCTAGCTCCTCCTCAGGTTCACTGTGCGTGACTGGTTGAATCTCTTTTGCTGGCATTGCCATCACCTCTGGTACCGCCTCAATTTCAGGTTGTGCTTCTGATTCTACTCTATCCGCTTCGGGTTTGTTCTCATGTTCCTCCACGTACTCCTCATCAATTTTGTAGGGATAATCGTAGGCGGGTGCTGCTTCAGTTTCCTGTTCAACGGCTTCCATAGTTTCGGTAGTCACATCAGCGGGTGTTAGAAGCTGTTGTGCTCCAGTTGTCGAATGTTGCTCCTCTGCTTGTTGGGGTTTCAGCTTTTGAACTTGTTCTGGCTGCTTTTGCTCTACGATTGTTGGCTTTTGTTCCCGCTCCGCTTCGAGTTTGTCCTGCTCCTCCTGTTGTTGCGTTAGCTCTGTTTCCTCATGGGCCATATCAATGGGATCCTGCTTCTCGCCATTATCAACTTCTGTGATTTGCGGTCTCAGCTTGGCAGCATCGCCATCATCTTCCTCGACCGTTTGCTCCTCTATACTGCTGGGAGGATTATCTTCTAGCACCACTGCAGCAGCTGTGGATGTTGTCGGTGCGGGGGTTGTTGTTGTCGTTGCAGGTGTTGTTGTTGTCGTTGAGCGTCTTGTTGTGGGTGCAGGAGTTGTTGTTGTTGTCGTTGTTGTAGTAGCTTTCTCAATGGGTTTCTCCTCTGTAACTGGCTCGTCTGCGGCAGGTGCCCCACAAAGTCCACCGAACATGCGAGTAGGAGCCGTACACTGGCAACGACCAAAGAGATTGGGTATCAGGAAGTCGCAATGGGTGCGCGTATCAAACATTTGACAATGGGCGTGGCTGTAACAAACGGCGCCAGGATGAGCCGCTGCATGAGTACAGAATGAAAGAGAGAGTAAGGGGTGAGAAGAGCGATTAGATTAGAAAGAAACATATGTTTGAGTTTTTCTAGACAAAGCAAACAGAATTAATTGATAATCGCTTTGTCTTACCGTTTGTGCTGTGCATTGATAGCACTCAGTCAATCTGTCAGTTAATTGAGACAGAGCTAACTTTTTCTTCTGAGTATTTCGTTAGCTTTTATTATTGACTATAATTTTTATTCGTTACAAGTTATTAGTACACAAAAAACAACGCGCACGACTTGCTTTTGGTTTAATAAAGGGGAGTTGGAGGGGGGCAAGCTGATTTGATTTGCTGCACATGTTGTTATTAAACTAACCGTAAAGCGTGCAACAGCCACCAAATGCATATTAAAAACCCATCATCATCATCAACCAGAACAACAGCACAGACAACAATAACAACAACCGACAGCAACAATGTGTTGCAGTTGTTGTAAGTATTATGCCAACAATCTGCAAGACATTAGAACGCCTTCGACATGCCTAATAACCGTCAATAGAGTCAACCTGCATCACAGCTGCAACATCGCAACATCGACGCATAGCAAATGCTGATGACGTCGCCCATTCAACGTTTCCCTCCACCTTGTGCCCCTTTCCATATTCCCGTTTCCCACCTCATCAGCATTCCAATGCTTAAGCGCCCGTTTCGAATATGGTGCTGTGGTGCAGCAGTGGCAGCAGCAGCTACTGCACATAACTGGCCTACCGAACCACCTGAATCTCAGCTCTAGCTCTAGCTCGAGCTGCTTAGCTGCTTAGCGATTCCTCAACCACCTCGCTCGCTCTCTGACTCTGACTCTGACCCACTTTCCGGGCATGCCGCCTGTTGTTGTTGTTGTTGTTGTTGCTAGTGCTGCAGGCGCTCAACTTGTTTTCACTTGTTTCGTTTTGACTTTTGGCGTGGCAGGCAAAAGCAACTGGCAAACAACAACTGGCAGCGACATGCCAGCTGCACCTGCACCACTACTTGCCGCACAGCCACCACCACTGCTGCCTTCCCATTTCCCACTTGCCCAACATTGGCGTCAACATTGCCCTTAGGGCTGCGTCTGGCTGCGCATCTGGCCAACAACAATGAGCCATGTTGCGGCAAGCTGAACTGAGCTGCGCTGAGCTGAGAGTGCAGTTAGCCAACAAGGCGCCCCATTTATTTAATGCAGCCTAAGAGAGTGCTTGCTGTGATTATTTTTTTGTACAAACTATGACTCGTAATTAGAGGTGTTTAAGAAGTCGCAGTATTAAAGTCAAGATAAGAAAACGATGATAGTAAAATGATATAATTTTTATTTATATTTATTTCCTTAAAGCCATTGCAACACCAAATTATTATCTCATAAGTGACTCACTAGCATGTTTTCAAGCTGTTATTAAAACTGAAAATACGAAAAAACTTAAGAATAAAAGGCAGCTTAAATTGTAGTAAAATATTTCAAGTACGAATGACTTTCATAAATAAATGGTATTACTATGTGTTTTTTTGATTGAAGTGTCTGTAATGAAGCTATCAGAAAGCGTGACTGTGCCGCTAAGTCACAGGTTTAAGCCAAGCACGTGACTCAAGTACTTTAAACCATTCGAGTAAAGTAATAGTTGTTACAACAGCTCATCTTCAATAAAGTCGCCAAAAAAAAAAAAAATTTCCCGCGGGAGCTTAAATCGAAGAGAGAGAGAGAGAGAAAAAGGTTACAAACTGACAAAGAGTCAAACGTTTGTCGGCTTTTGCACAAAGGTATTTTAAGCTGTTTTTTTTTTTAAGGAACCGGTTGCACTTAAAAGGCACAAGAAACGCGTACACATGGCGTATACTTAACAAATGCGCGCCACTGACACTGACACTGGCCTCTTGGTTTACTTTGACTTTGAGTCCCGATTCCCAACTCAAATTCAAGCTCTCAACATCTTTGACTTGGTGGTAGACAATTCGAGTAGCTTGCAACGTCTGCAAGTTTGACACCAATATGGAACTAAGAGTTCGACACTGAGATTTCTTTCACTTTTATATAGACTATATACTCTATACTCGATGCCACAACAATGTACATATTATCAACAATGGCGGCCCACCCGTTTGAATATGACGACGACGCCGCTGTGTACACTGATCGATAAGCTGGTGCAATGCCGTGACCACTTAGCAGCGAGACCCCCTCTCTCTCTCTCTCTCTCTCTCTCTCTTTCTGTATATTTCAGAGCTAGACTGGCGCACCGGTGTGACAGGTTGCATGCGAATGCGGCACGACTGCATCTGGTAACCCAATTCGATTACGGTTGCGCGTGTGAAAATGCTTTGACTCAAATCGCAGCTGATGTTGCTACTTTTTCATTTGACTAGCAGCTCCCGCAACTCATCATAAAAAAACCAACAGCATCAAAACGAATTTCATCAACTAAACTTAGCATAAATTATATTTGCCAGCTGAAAAAAACTGTGTCAACATTGTTTTTTTTTTCTATGCTTTTAGTGGCCATTGGAGAGCCACATTCCTGTGGTGTTAATAACTCAATTTATGTTAATTTGGCTGCCAACTTTCATTGCGAAAAAAAGCACACTATTTGTTATTAATTGCAGACATTTTGCATTTTGATATTCGGTTTCATTTTGTGGTTTGTCAAGTACGTTTAAGTTCCAATCTTTCAGCGACCAACACCTTTTTCTTTTTGTCTCTCTCTCTCTCTGAGTGTGTGTGTGTGTGTGAATGTGGCTTTTCATTTCTATTGCTTCTAGTTGTACAATATTATTTTTTATTGTTATGGCATTTCTTTGGTTTATTGTTTGCGGAAGTGGTGGCATCTAAGTGGAACTCAAACTGGTCATGCCTCTAACTCTCTGGGGACTACTATTATTCCGCAAACTATTCCACATAATTTGCATGCAATTTGGCTTCTGGCGCAATTTTGACAAATTGCCACTCAAAACACATTTTCCCCACCATAGAATCCAATTAACACAGTTGTACTACTATTATTATCGGTCTTCTTTTTGTTGTTGTTTATAATTCATATTCCTATTATGTTTTTTTTTTTTTATTATTTTTCGGTGTCTCTAAAGGCGGTCAAACGAAATGAAATGGCATTTTTATTTTGCACATTTTTGGTCCGAGCATGGAAAGTGTTTTTTTTTTGACCAACTAACAAAATTTGCGAAGATAAAGACCTGAATTTAAATCAAAAAAAAAAGTGAGAGGCATGCTGAGCTTTTATCTTGGCCATAAAGAATAGCCAAAGAGTGGCCAAAGAATTTGCATAATGTGTGGAGATCAAGCTTTGCCTTCAATAAAATCGCTAAGCCATAAATGCATGTATATAGAGTAGCTAATAGCTTATGTAAATATTTTTTAGCAAAGCTTAATTAGCAGTTTTTAAAGTGTGATTTATTTAAATTATGATTCTTGGAATTAAAGACAAATTTCACTAATGGAAAATTTTGGTTGTTGATTTAGTTGAGAAATGAGTCAGAAAGAGTTAAGATGTTAAGCCAATGTGTAAAAATATCTTTAGACTAGGTGAAAAGTTTAGACAGGATTTTCTTTTCTTTGCAAGAACTCAAAATATTACTTTTTCGCCAAATCTGTTGCAACTGATCTATAGCATCAACTTTGAGTTAACAACTCTGGCAAACCAAAGCAAGTCCAGTTAGCTGATGTCAAGTGATTAATTAGCAACCCGATTGGCTTCACTTTTCCTCGCAAGCAGCAACTTTGTATGCATGTAAACGCTTGAAGATCTTAATCTTTGAAATATCTAAAGCCACAACTTTTTCTTCATCTTCTGTTTGTTGCATGTCTCTGCGTTGTCTTTCGTCATGGCGAGGTTCTCTGTTTGCTGTCTGTCTTTCTATATGTTTAGTAACAGTTTTGGCTGCAGATGCAGATGTGTGTGTGTATTTGGCATACTTTTGGCCAAACAGTTTCGGTTTTGGACAAGGAAAGCATGGCAAATACAACATACATACATTGTCATATATGTGTGCATAACTCATAAAGATCGCTTCGTTTTAAAAGACACACACACACACACACACGAACAGAAAACAACCAAAAAAGGGGCTTGGGCTGTGTGCAGCATTGGGTTAAGGTGCATGGGAAACTGGAACAAGTGGCCTGACTAACTTGCTAGCGAAAGCCTGCACACAAGCTCCAAAAAATATATGTATATGTATGTATATATATAAAAAAAAAACTGGCACAGCGCACTTGCTCAACTTGACCCGGTACGAAAGCGGGAGAGCGAAGGCATGTTTGTCAACTCCGACTAAACGGGAGTCTCAGTTGCAGTTGCAGTTGCAGTTTTTTTGAATTCTTGGCTAGCTTTGGAGTCAGAGAGTCAAGAGTTCTGATGCTGCTACTGCTGTTGCTTCCATCGCTAATTGGACTTTCTTTGTCCGCTTGACTTTCTTTCTTCCCATAATCAGTGCAATTTAATTACAAAATGCAGCTCCAGTTCGGGCAATTAGGCATGTAAAGCAGTCGCAGATAGAAATCGACAACAAATAAAGCAGAGGCTGTTGTGCACAGGACAAGGAGCAGCTTTTGGTGAAAGGTTCTGCTCCAGCTCCTCGCTTATAAGCTGGCTTGACTTTACTTTTGGTGAAAGTATCTCATAAAAGCATGGCAAACTGGCAGCAGCAACAATGTTCCGACTCTTTCGAACTGACCACCATATGTTATTAAAATTATTTTAATTAAATATTAAAGATAGTTGTTGTTGCTGATGCCAGCTGTTGCATTGCCACGCCCAGTGGGCGGTCTTATTGCATTCAGTGTGCATTTAAATGTGCTATAATTATGTCGCCAGAAGCAGCCATGACAACAACAGCAACAACAACAGTAGAATTCAACAGGTGAACGGCATAGACACGAACTGTAACAGTTGTCCAAGACGAAGTCAAAATCGTGTCTGCTAAGCGGCAGGGCAAACACAATTGTACCGCAACTTGTGGCAGAGTTGCTGACAAACCGCTTCGAATTCGAGAAAACATTCTAATCAGATTAACGCCATTTGGAGCCACTGTGACAACACACGGAGGCAATGCAAAGACCCAAAGCCATTGATCCAAATCAAAATAGTTCAACTAGAAAAAGCATCCTCTCGCCCCACCTCTCTTTCCAACTACGAAAAACTTGTATTTGTTGTCATTTGCCAAATGGCCGAATCACACTTGAAGATCTTTTCCTAAAGTTCTTAACTCTTGAGTGCAGCTTGTGTCTATAACTTTAAAATTATATTAAGAGATTAAAATAAGTGACTTTTTGTATAGTAAGTGCTTCCTTATGTTGACAATTGATGATAAGGAAAAGATCGCATAAAAATTCAAGTTGAATATTTAATATTTTTCCGAAAGGTTAACTGTCTGGTCGATTAAGAAAGCTGTTGCTATTTGGTGATAACAAAATTAATTGAAGCCAAATGACTTTTTTTAAAGGAAAGAAGCACTCCTCTGGGAAATTTAAATATCGTATCTATCAAACTCTTCAATTTGGTTAACTTTTCTTTCTCATCGAGCCCCGTTGAAGGTTGTTAAAGAACCTTCTTGCTCTACATCTCCCTTTTTATTTATTGTTATGCTTCTCCCTAGTACGATTATTAAGTCATCATAATGATATAATAGGTACAAGTAAAACAACTAATAAATATTATTCACACATTTCTGGTATGCAAGTGAAGAACTCTTTCCACATGCCAACCTAAGAATTCTAATTAAAATTCAGCATTTACAATTCTCATTTTACGTTTCGTTTTATGCTTGGTTTTCTTGTTTCAGTTTGTAAAATTCTTGGAAAATTAACCAATTATGCGTATAATTAGTGACACGATTGTCTTGTTAGCCCATGAGTAGCAATTGTTGTTGTTGTTGTTGTTGTTGCTGTAGTTCTTATGGCCATGTTAATTGTTTGTGTCAAGTGGCGGCAGAATGGAAAAGGAAAATTGTTATCCAAGTGTTAACGAACGTCAAACAATCAACGGAAATGACTGAATGAGATGGTTAAACAGATTGAAAAAAAAAAAACAGATCACACAGATAGAAAATACAAATAAATAAATATGTATATCTTGAGAGGCTGTTGGGCAATCAAAGTTCGATTCTAGTATTGTTTTGTATTGTTTATTGCAATTATTTTGCCAAACACCAAACAAGTTGAACGAACATCATTAAAATGAACTTATTATTATTAATAACAATAATGTTGGTATCTGTGTATAGTGCTGTGTATAATTATGAAATTCCATGCAATTAGGGCCACAGTTGGTCAACAGTTGTCTGATACTTACGTCCCAGACATGTGTGCTTGCGGAATTGCAAGAATCCCTCGACGCATCGACAAGCACCATCCAGACAGCTGCTGTTTGCCACCTTCATGGAGCATTGCTCGCTCAGCTGGCAATCGCCGCCCAATAGTTGAGCTAAAAGAGAAAAAGAAAAAAGAAAACAGAGAAAGATGGATATAGTATGTATGAGTAACGGTGCTGCATATAAGTAAACATCTTAAGAACTTCAAAGAACAACAACACTAACTTACCAATAATGGTAAGTTAGGGAAAATGTGTTTTGTTTGCTTCTCCAAATGAGGGTTACTCAAAGATTGACATTGCCTAGTTATTGTGTTGAGAATGCGTTTATAAGTATGTAAACGTATTTAGTTACTTACATGACAAACAGCGCTTGGCATCCAATTGAACAAAGTAGGGCGCACATTCACAGTAGCCCAACGCTGAGCAACTGCTGCCCTTGATGAAATCTGTACAATCCATATCATGCTGACACTTATCACCCAACTCCAAAGCCTGTGTGGTGTTCAGCAGCAGAGTAAACAATGCCAAAATCTGCAAGAAAAAATTTTTAATGTTGTTAAAGATTTTGTTATGATACTATTAAGACAAAGTTGTACTAAGAATAAAGGTTCTGTATATTGTAAAGATTCTTAGCAAATATTACAAAAATTTCAAGGAAAGTAATAATTTTATACACAATACGAAACTCTAATAAGTTTCCCAAACTTGTTATGAATAACATTAAACTGCTCATCAATCATTATATTAGGCAAATAGTATTCGCATCAATCCTCCACAATACAAAAAACATACAAATGTTGACAAGATTAATCTAATAAACTTGAAAAAAATAAATAAATAATAATTATGTACGCACAATGTGTGGCACATTAGCGGAGCATGTAAACGATGCTAATGATGATTCGTGGGGTTTTTAAGTAACATCATCTTTAATATGATTTAACTCGCAGATCTTACATAATTGCGTTAAAGCAAATGCAGATGATATAAGAATTAAACCTAATATACATATTTAATGGCCAGCCAAGCAGAAAATTTGATCAGCGCATGCAAAAAGCGTGAAGAGAAAGACTCTAGATAGAGAGGCTCGAGCTAGAGATTTACCAAGTTGCCAGTTGCTAATTGTTTCGGCACATGAAACTGCCGTTAGCCAAAAGTCTTGGCCATAAACAACAACAACAGAACAAGAAGAGAGCTAAAAATACTGTGCAGCTGCTGCTCATATATATAATTAATTTGTGTAGTCAAAAAATTGCAAAAAAAAAACAACAAAAATGATACGCAGTCTCAGATACTTTGGTTTTATGAATGAAGAGAGTACAGGTGTGTAAGGTTTGGTGGGGTTTTGTTTTTTTTTTTTTTGTGGTTTGGTTTGTAACTGGCAGTTAAGCCAGATAAGTAGACAAACACGTTATACAGATGCTACAAAGATACACATACAACAATATCAAGAGTTGTAAAACAAAATTAACAGTTGCCTGAACACAACAAACACGCCCAAAACAATAACAAGCAACAGACAGACAGACAGACAGATAGACAGGACAGACAGACGAAGAGACGAACTCTTTTCATGGCAGACTGAGACCTGAAACCGAACTCATTGGGCTCTATATAATTAAACAAGTGTACTCCAACAATAAGATACAGTTCTCAAATCAGGTTGTTGTATCTTTTTGCAGTTAGAACCCAAGTGTATCTGCCCATAAATAACAAGTACGAGGAAAACAGAGCCAAAGTACAATGCACTCGACTCCAAGCTAGAGTGTTAAGCGCCACACGCCATTAATTAAGCCAACTGCTGCTAGATGGTCTCGACTCTTTACGTTACCTCACCCAAAGTTAGCCAACAAACATCCATTTGCATACTCCTCCAACCATATAACAAACGGTACTGCGCGTAACATTTGATTTGTGTAATTATGTATTTAATTTCCAGCTTTAAATTTGGTGAGGCATAAAATTCAATGACAGCATTAATTTTGTCATGCGATACGATAGGATATTCTCTTTCTCTCTTTTCCCATAGAACAGAACTAAAGTCTCAAGACTCAATCGCAATCGCAATCGCAATTTTCAATTCAAGAATTCCACAATGCACACAGCCAAAGCCAAAAGTTGTTCGTTAACAAATTTTCATGCCACTTGAGACATAATATTACAGTTAGTTGTTGTTGTTGTTGCAGTTGTTGCAGTTGGTTGCAAGTTAAAAAGAAGTTGAACCTGAATGCAGCAGGAGCTCTGTGGCAAATGACGCAAGGTTTGTTAATGCGAGCAGATTGGTTGTTAACATTAGCCATAAACATATTTGTTAGCTAGTTTTTTTTTTATGATTAATACTGTAATTATATGGGGAATAAATATTCGAAGGAATGTATATTTTTAGTGCGTCATCGAGCTAATTGTTGCGAAAGTTAAACTAATAAATAAAATTTAGCTGGAAATTTTTATTGAGGAAGCTATTTAAATTGTTTATATATTAAGTAAATTAACAACTTAAGGTCCATTAAGAATTTTATCATCCTGTAAAACACAATTTTTTTTTATTATAAAATTATTAAAATGTTTATGAGCGATTTCCGTTATGGAAAAACTTGAAAAATATCGTTAAAAATCCTCAATAAAAATTTTTATGAATACTAAATTTGAAATATGAAAATTTTAACGTTTTTTAAACATTGTCAAGGCATTTGGAAAATACGTAATTGGCATGAAAATATTTAAATATCGCTTAAACTTTTATTATAAAGAAAGTCCTATTCGAACTGATTTTTATTATAACCCAGACTTGATTGTTTAGTTATAGCTTTGGCTACTTTATTGTTGGCCAAATCGATAGATATACAGTTAGTAGCATGAAACTTGGCCTCATGCACTTCTCCAACAATCACTTAACAACCACAATTTCTACTTATTTTCAATTGGATTTTTGCTGTGGCTGCTTGTATTGTAAGCTGACACAAGCCGCAAAACTAAACGTGGGCTCATAACAAAAACAGCAGCTCAACAACCAGCCAAAGCAATTGGTATTCGAGCTTGAAAAAGAATGGTAAAATGGCAACAGCAGCAATAGCAACAGTAGAAGAATTGAAAGACACACACAAGTTCCATTCTCAATTTGCGGCAGCCTCATTGGCGGCATCAATACTATTACAACAACAACAACAGAAAGAAGAAGAAGTAGAAAAAAAAGTCAATAAAAATTGTTTAATTATGCTTTCGAGCAGAAAATGTGATCATTGTTGCCCATTAGAATGTCTCTCTCTTTCTCTCTCTTTATCTTTCTATTTCTTTTTGCGTCTCGCTCTTTCTACATGTGTCTTTGTAGCAGGTTGACCCATTAAGAAGCCAAAGCTACTTTCATTGACAGACGTTTTGTTGTTGCAGTTAACTTTCAAGAAAGCTGTTCAAAAAGATGCCGAAAAATATGAAATATTTGCAGAATTGCTGCTTGAGCAAATAATTGCCAGACGCATGTCCACCCCAGGTTGATTTGCAAGTGCCGACCTGTAATTCATCATGACTTACACACACACACACACACACGAACACACACTCGAACACACACATACATACATGCATAGTACGCCTTTGGGTATGTATTGCCATTCATCATCAAAGCTTTTGGTGCTGCTGCATTCTCGGCTTGATTTATTTTTTGTTTATGGCCACTTTGCGATTTTTTCAATGCCGCTGCGCTAATGAAGAAGTGGCCCGAACGCCCAGTTTCCTCTCGGCAATCGTAATTCATTCGTACGAATCGTAAAAGAACCGCACCGTACAGCTACAAAAACAACTAGCTACATGCAACATACACACAAAAAACTGGAAGGGGGGAGGCATAGACGAAAAAAAAAGCAAATCATTTTTCGTGTTTTACAAATTACTTTCGTAGATTTTTTTTTTTTTCGTTCTTCTGTAAATTATTTTTTTTAATGATCGTCGGGCGCCAGACTGTCTGGTGACCTTTAACCGCCAGCTTGCCACAGCTAGGAGGCAGGCCAGTGCATTCTGTAACCAGCAGAAAACTGACCGACAGACAGGCATAACCATAGAGCAACAAAACAAACAAAGCAAACGCGTTAATATTAAGTGGCATCGTTAGCAAATGCGTAAAAGTTAATTTAGTTAAGAAAGTTTTTTCAATAAGTTTGGTTCATAATATTTTTTGTTGATAAAAGCCGTCTTGTTAATCAATTTACTATAATATAAAATCTTTTTTTTATTCAATTTCTAGTCATAAAATTGTTCTTCAACCAAGGCATGATCTTAAAAATAAAGTACTGGCCTGGAAAAATTAAATATAAAAACATTTCTTCACCATTTTTCCGTCTCGAAAGTACCATAAACATTTTATGAAGGTAATAATTTAGAAAATAAAAAAAAATTCAGCTTGCATGCCAAACGACATCGGCACTGAGGCCTAACTCTAGTTCCCAGAACTAAACCAACTTAATAAAAACCAAGTAACTCCCACCACCTTTTTTTTATTATTAGATTAATTTGACTACATTACTCTCGGCGTTCAAGTGAAGACTCCCTGCTAAGCAAATAACAAGAACAATAACAGCAATAACAGTCTAAAGCAACAGTCTTAAGCAAGTAGAAGAAGCAGCAGCAGCAGCAGCAGCTGTATGAGAGAACATCATCATCGACGCCTATCCATCTATCAGGCACAGTTTGACCCAATGGCCGACTTCACAGCTCTTTTACACACACACAAAGCACACACACACACTCGTACATGGAGCGTGCTGAGTGAGAAAAATAAACTTGGCCAACGGCCCACGATCAAAGTCAAGTTAAAGTAAATGCCACAAAGCCCAACCCACGCCAAAAAAAAATGACAAGAAAAAGAAGAAGTAGTTACTTTTGCAAAAAATAAAAAACACAATGGGCAGCAGTTGATAATTTTTTATTTTTGGAGCATTTCGCATTGGCAACGCCCAAAAGTAAATATATAAAAAATAATCCATCAATGGCATTTGCAAATTTAGTTATTATATTCTTAGATCCGCCAAAGTATGGACTTTGCGAAGCTTTTGTTCGTGCAAAACTTACCGCTAAAAGCCGCTTAACCGTAAAAGCTTTGCTGAGCATCGCGTTATTTGCAGGTTGCTTTCTCGTCGCAGTCGACGTCGCAGTCGGCGTCACTGTCGCTGGCATTATTGTGTGCTGTTGTTGTTGTTGTTGCTCCAAGAAGTATTTCTTTTCCAGCTATATATATATATATATGTGTGTGTATTTTATTTTTTATTTTTGCTATTAAATGCAACTTTTTTCGTTGTTTAACAATTTATTTCGGTTTATGTTGTTGTTGATTTTATAGTTGCGTGCTGTAGGCACAACCTTTGAACTTGACGGTGGTCAAAACGGAAATGAAACGAAAGCCAAAACGAAACGTTTAAAAATTACCACAAAAAACGAACGCTACGAAAATTAATGTGCGCTCCATTAAAACAAAAAGAAATAATGAAAAATGACAATAAAAATAATAATAAAATATTGTATGTGAATGTGCTTTTATTTTTTTTCTTCTTATATGTATATAGTATTTTTATTGTAGTATATGCCGGCCGGCACGACTCGCACGCCCCTCATTCGCATTCAATGGGGACGTTTGCTTGGTGTGCTCCACTTTAGAAAAAAATAAACGAAACGAAACAAAAGACTTAGGCAACGAACTTGAAATTAACACCTGACTGCCTATAATTGTTTTTGTGCTTCCTATTCGCCTTATATTTTCACTTGCTGCGACGACCTTTGTCTTTGCTTAGAACTCTTATATTATTGCTTGTTTGGGTTTTTTATTTTTTTGTCTCTTTGCTTCCAAGTTATAAAATTTCATTTTATTGCATTGATAATTGTGGATGGCAGGTTCCACTACTATATAACCGTTATGCACGGCCCGTGTGTCGTCTGTGTTGCCGTTGGGCATTCAAATTTAATTTCAACGTTTTTAGGCCACTTCTCAGCTAGTATCTATCTCCTATGTACGCATGCTGTTTCATCTTGTTGTTTTCGTAGCTATAAAGTTTATTTATTTTTTTTATAGCTTAATAAAAATGAGAAAAGCTGTGCTGAAAGGCGTCGCCCGGATTGTGAGTTCCGTTTAAAGTGGGTTGAAACGCTGAGCATCGACAACAGCAACAAACAAAAAAAAAAACAAAAACAAAAATAAACCTATATAAAAATATGGCCGCAAGCTTTGCACACACATAAAAATTAGTGGGCATCGGACATTTCATGTTTTTGGCCTGTGTGGCCCATTAAACTGCAGTCTATGTTAATGCCTTCAAGCTGGCGCAACTACAACTACACACAAACACAGACAGAACCTGTAAATACTGCGCCAAGCCATAACCTATTGACCAATAATGCACCTATAAATAATAGCCAGCTAAGACACACAGAGCAAAAATGTGCTGAACCGTTGTGGGAACAAAAACTATGAAACTTAAATAAACTTGTTTTGTTTATATTAAATTGGTGCTTGCTTTAGATAACAAAAGCTTACAGTGACTAGATTATATTTGTTTGTTCTTTGGTGGGAATATTTTTTTTACCAAAACAAAAACAAACTTGTTGCCTTTATTTAATTATTGCTTAAAAAACTGTTGGCTTATGCTAAAAGTAAAAACTAAAGTTGGAGATTGGAAAATTTGCGGAAACCAAAGATCTTTTGTTTTATGAAGCATTTAAATATATTTTTTCAGAAATTATTGAAGTAAAACTTATAAAAAGAAAACTAAACATTTAAAAAATGTTATTTAACAGACTTTTGTTACAGAAAAGCTAAAATTTTGGACACAGCAATTTCCTTTTTCATATTTTCCATGCTTTACGAACTAGAAAAAATATGTTTAATAAAATCTGTTTATCACTAGAAGTTTAGCCTTAGCTTTTATTGCTTTCCGGAAAAACGGAAGGAATTTTTCAGGTTTCCGAAAAATATAAATTCATACATTTGTTTTTGGTCAGTGTAATCACGCTGCAAGTGCCGCTAGCATTTTGAATAATTTTTTTTTGTTTTTTTTTTTTTTTTGAACAAGTCCTGCAAAATTATGATTATTTGCATTGCGGTCAAAGTGCAAAGAAACAACAACAGCAACAGAGTGAAAGAGAGGCGAAATGGGCGTGTCATGTGCTGGGGCATATTCAATCAGCAGCTTGAAGCCATTGCAATTGATTGGATTGATTGGCTCAGGCTGACCCAGTCACAGGAGCAACTGCAGCAGGATTAAGGATGCCAATTTTGTTCAGCTGGCAGAATTTATGTGTCCGCCAATCGATCAGCGACCAGTGAAAGATGAAGAAGAAGAAGAAGAAGTGTTTTGTGTGGCAGCAACCACAAAACTGCAAATGGAGTTTTTGTTTTTTGTTTTTTGTTGGTTGTTTGTGCAAAATGAATGCAATTCTTTTCTTTCTTTTCAGATGCATATAGAATTTTATTTTTATTTTTTTTTTTTTGCTTAAGTTTGTATTTGCGGTTTTCGCTTGATCGCACTTTGGTTTGGTCGGTCTATCGGTCGCTGGGTCGTCATCAATGCAACAACAACAACAACAACCACAACATAAGACATAAACTTGGCAGCATAAAAAAAGCACACACACACATACACACACACTATGCTGTGCTAAGTAAAAAGCAGCGCGATTTTTACACCGTTATGCCCCAATATGGCGAACGCTGCGTGCGAAAGCGAGATGGATAGAGAGAGAAAGAGAGTGCTGAACACATGTGGCAGCTGCTGCTGTTGCTGTTGCATCTGCATCTCCTCCTCCCATCCCTAGCCATGGCATCAGTGTCTTCATCTGCCTCAGCTTCAACTGTCTTCTACCCCTTGCGCCGTTACCCTTTGCTTCTCTGTTCCCGTCTGTGCAACTTTGCGCTGTCTTCACTTGACTGCGTTCCATGTTTGTTTGTTTGTTTGTTTGTTAGCATTTTCGAGTGTGTGTTTCTAAGTTTGTGTGTGTGTGTGTGTGTTTTTAGAATGCGCAAGATAGAAATTACAGTCCCGGCTGGCCGCGCCTTGGACATGGTATAACTTCAACTGCAACACACACACATACTTATACACACACACAGAACAGACTCCCAATGCTTGGACATGGACAAAATCAACGCCGCCACAGCCCCAAACAGCAAACAAACACACACACACACACACACACAAATACGAAATAGCCCATTGAAGCGTTGTTGTTGTTGAGACCGTAAAGAAAACGCAACAAAAAACCACACATAAGCAATTTGGAGAAATTCTTTGGCCAGGCATACGAAATAAATCGATAAGGATCAGAAATCAATAAGTACAACACATTAGTCCTAATCATGATTAATATTAAAATTATTTTTTTATAATTTCTCAATTATTTCGTTTCTGTTTGGTTTTGGTTTCTTTTTTTGTCAATGTGAATTTTTTGCACACGCGTCGCGCACTCTATTTAATTTTTTTTTTTAATTTTACCATTTAGTGTTAGATATATTTTTGGCTTGTCTATTTTTCGTTGTTGTTGTTGTTGTAGCCAAAGCAACAGCTTTAACACTGAAACACGCTGTCGTTATATTAATTTCGTATATTTATTTCAAGTTGTTTTGTGTGTTGGCGAGCTTGGCACATCCGCACGTTACGTTGGTCAGCAACGAACTGAAGAGGAGCACGCCAACGACGGACTTAAGAACTAAGACAGCAGCCGTTTTGCAGACACGAAGAAGTAACCACAAACAGCGACTGAGGCAGCGACGCCGGCGCAGTGCGCAGCTTAAAAGCTCTTCGTCTTGGCTGGCAAACAACAGGCCAAGGCAAAAGGCAAAGTCAAAGTCAAGGCAGCAGCAGCAGCAGCAGCAACAGTAGAAGCGGTCGTCAAAGCAGCAACAGCAACCGCAATTGGAAGCTTTGCCAAGTCGTGGACGTCAACGCTGCGCAGACGCAGACACGACAAGTGCCGTCGTCGTCGTCGTCGTCGTTGTCTCGTTGTCGTTGCTGCTGCTGCTGTTGTTGTTATTATTATTTTCTTGCACTATGTTAATGTAAACGCTGCGACTGTGACTGCGACTGCGCTATAGCTGTTGTTGTTGTTGTTGCTGTCTTCTGTTATGCTGCTGTGCTTTATTTGTTTCTTTAATTATGAGTGTCAGGTTGGCGACAGTTGTAAGCGCAGATTAAAGCAGATAAACGTAACCTACACACACTCACTCACACACACACACACACCAACTTCAGTTTTTTTCACTTAACCGTTTTTGTTCGTTGCGCTTCCGCCAGCCGACAGTTGGGCAATCGCTACAAATTTCAACTGCCAAACTGCCAACTAAGTTGAACGCTGAGAGACAAATAAGACGAATAAAAAAAAGAACAAGCAGAACATGGAACAATTCTACTCCGAAAATAAACAAAGCGTTCAGTGTCCGCTAATTGAATAATGCGTTTTGGGTGTTTTCTGTTTTGCGCTGTCCGCTCAATGCCCATTGCTCAATGCCTAGCTCTCAGCTCAGAGCTCTAAGTTCTCGGGTAAGCTGTTTAAAATTTAAAATTATAATTTAATGGCCTTAAATTGGTCGCTTGGGGTGTAATTTTCGCATTTGCGTTCATTTCCAGCACTTCAACCCAAGACATTTTTATGCCGCAGCTTGATTTGTTTTGAATTGGGTGGTAAAAGGGGTTTTTAAGAAGTCTTCAGACTTTAAGATAATAATATACAATTTGAACAACTTTAGGGCCATCAAAAGTGAAATTTATAGTTTTACAAATACTTTAAGTCATTATGCACTTTAAATATTATTTAAAGCATTTACTAAGTAATTTAGGTGGAAGAAATTCAATTTCATTTATATAGTTATATATTGCAACCCCCACGCACTATAAACTTTTTATACAACCCACGCACTTACACACACACACACACTTCCACACATTCTCGGAGCAATCGCCTTTGCACAACAAAAAACAATCTTTGGTTTTTTTTTTTTGTATTGTGTATATTGTGCCAAATGGGCACTCGAAAGCGTTGATCTTTTTTGATTTCGTTTTCTTTCTTTCTGAACTTGCCTCAGAAGACACAAAAAATAAAAAAAAAATTGCTTCGATTTTGGTTAATTTAATTTGAAGATTTATTTTCGAGCACCGGAAGGCGTAAGATCGTAAATTTCATTGTCCCACCAGGCATTGTGAAACCAAAAATATATTTGTGCTTAAATCGATAATTGACCCTCGTTGTACTATGGTATTTTTTTATACTACGCTTGGGTTGAGAGAACTGTGAATACATATGCAAAATAATGAAACATTATCGAAGCTTTAACCAACTACAAATTTTGCATATGAAGGCGGTACTTTAGCAATAAGTCAGGCTATTAATTTAGACACCAGCTGCTTAGCAGAGAACGTTAACATTGTATATGTTAACAGCTATAATGTTAAACTTTTAAACAGTATGCAAAAGCTTTCTTAGTTCAATTATCTCAGCGCATTTTTCAATAACATTTTAACTCACAAATTATATCACATTCTAGCTTATGTATCGTATAGTGATTTGTCTTAGCAGAACCCCAATGATAAGGTTTATTTTTGTGTTTCGGGAATTTCAGGTGTGCAGCTTAGATGAGAAATGCCGCTAAAAGTGAATTGCGATAAAAACCATTAAATTGTTGTAAAAGCTCTACAAACAAACACAACAAATGCCCATATGGGTAGTCAATAATAATGATAGCCGCCTACTCCACCACTCCACCTCCTTCGTATACTGCTGCTGCTGATCATCATCGCATTGGCGGAACTACATACTAGTTTTGTTAACAATGAAAAGCAAAAGTAAATCGAAATCAAAGTCGCCTGCAATGGAGAAATGGGTTTTTGAACAGCAGCCACAGCAATAGCTAAACAATTGAAAACAATGCTGTTTGTTATTGCTTTTATTTTGTTGTTCATTGGCGGCCAACACGTGCCGTTTTGTGGAGTGGGGCATGGTCAAGTGCCGGCGCTGTACAACCTGTCGCTGCCACAGGCAGTGCCACCGTTAGCTCATAATAGATGAGGGGCGCACTGGCTCTCGCACACACGTCTGCCCTGCCCCACAAAAGCACATAGCAGACAGATGGACAGAGGAACGGACAGAGATCTTAAACTTTCATTTATACAATTGTCTTCAAACTGTGCAGCGATTGCCTTTGCTTGCCTCCAACTGTGGCTCACTGCTTGTAACTGTGTGTGTGTATGTTAGTGTTGTGCTGTGCTGTGCTGCTCCAAAATGAAAGTCGGAACAAAATGGATTTGCTTTTGGAATTTTTCGTTCAACAAAAATACATTTGTGTAGTTGCTGCTGCTGCTGTGGCTGCTGCTGCTATTCATTCGTTATGGGCCACAAGCGTCAAGCATTTGCTTTATTGCAGTTTTCATATGCTTCTGTGCCAAAGGAAAGGCCACGCCGGACGCGACTTGACTTTGGGCCCAATATCTCATTAAATCTAAATGGACTTTTTTTTCACTTCTTCGGCTCAGTTTTTTTTTTTCGGGTTACCAAAAACTTTCGCCGGCTTGAAACCGCTGGATGCAGAGAACAAAACCCAACACTCACTTAAATCCCCACTTCCCCTCACACACTAGCAGCTCCTGCTGACCTTGCTGAAAACTGAAAAGAAGCCAGAATCGATGTCTCCTCACATTTTTTGTTTTCTTTCAGTTTGCGTAGCTTCGTTTTTGTTTTTGGGTGGCCCTTTTAAAGTGCTGGGTCAATGGCCGGCCGGCCTGCCTGCCGAAAAAAAAAAGACGGCCAGCTAAAATAATGCTACACATATAAAAGAATCCCATGTTTAAACTGGTTATTATAATTTTCGGTTTTCGCAGAATCCACGCAACATACAGGCACACAAAAATTGCACAGAAGGCGAAAAGGCAACCAGGGAGCAAACTGAGAGCAAGCAAACATCGGCCAACAGCTACCCATTAGTTGGCCTCATTCTTCTTCTTCATGTTTGTGGCCAGGAAACTTTGCGCATCCATGGCAAAAGCAACAATCAACAACAACAACAAGTAACAACAACAGGCAACAGCGTGCAGCATTCACGGCATTTCGGCTTCGTGACAAATATGAATATTTTGAGCTTATGAAAACGAGCCGAAAAAACTACGATCAGCTTAGTGCTACTGACTCTGACTCTTACTGCTCTTTTTCTACACTTGTTAGGTGTACACTATGAAAAAGAATCAGAGTGCATTCTGTCAAGGAATGAAACGAAAAAGCTTGCTTCAAGACATTTCTGTATTTAACCTAAAGTATTTTCATAAAACGAAAGGAATTTGTGTTGTTTCCTTTTGGAAGTTTATTCCAACTTTTAAGCACTTTTTTCAAGAACATTATTCGACGTTTTTTTCAAGTGTAAAATGCAATGAACGCGACTGCAACGCGGAAGTATTTAACGTGTTTGTTTGGCCATGCCAATTCTATGCCTGTTGCTGTTGCTGTTGTTGTTGTTGCTGTTGCTCCAGCCTCAGCTCCAGCTCCAGCTTTAGCTCCAGCTTTAGCTTCTGCTTTGTGGTTTCGTTGTTTTTGTTGTTGTTTCGGTTTGGTGAAAAGTGTTTTGTATGCAAATCATTGAAATTACATATTATGGCCAGTTGGCAGTCGTAAGTAGCAGTTGGCCTGAAAGTCGCCTGACATGCACCAGCCAACCACCACACCGGCTCTAGACTGGACTGGGCACAGCCGAGCCCAAACCCCCAAACGTATACCGAATACCGAAAAACCAAACCAAACCAAACCAAACCAAACCGAACCACAACAAAGAAGCATTGAAACATTGTTGTTGCAGCTGAAGACTTCAAAATGTGCAACCAGCTCTCATGCACATGCTCAATTCACAAGCTAGTACAAGCAGCTTCAGCCACTGGGTGGGTCTTCCAATCTGCAAGTTGTGGCTGCTGCCTCCAGGCGGCAAGCAGCTCAAAGCAGTCATGTCACAAATACACATGCATTGTTATGCCTGGACACGGCGATAGCTCATAAATTCATTAGCGTTTTGCAATGTTGCAACCAAATGTAGCAGCTGCCAAAATGCCCACGCATTAAACAAGAGCAATTTTGAAAAGCGATGAAGATCTGTGATGAGCTTGAGGTTCTCAAGAGCGTGAAAATGTGTGAAAATGTTGAGCAAGTCTTTTGGTAGAAGATTTGAAAAAACTACTTTTTTGAGAATAAAATCCTTGAAAAACATTTCCAAGGACCTTGGCAAGAAAATATATTAAAGTTAGTAAACAATGCAAAGAACTATTCATTAGACTTGGATCATAATCCAAAAGGTCTTAGCTTTTCTTTGATTAAGTTATAAAAGTTCAAAAGTTCAAGTTAAGGAATCTTTTGTGATGTGCAAAAAATCAACAAAGTCATAAAAAAAAAATCACAAATTCAGACTTCAACAAAAACGAAATACAAATTCCATGGGGCCGTGACAGGCGTGAAGTTTTGGTAAACCCTTTAAGGCGAATGAAGATGGAGGATGACTTTAAAGTTGCAGGGGGAAAATCAAAAAGAAAAGAAATTTAATTATAGTTTAATGACAGCAGGCAAATAGTCGACAAATGTGAACATTGAAAGATCGGAATCTTCCGCCTCTAAAATATAAATATATATTTTTTGGCTATTTTTCTATACCCTGTAATCAAAGAAATGTGTGAAAGGTGGCATGCAACGCTGATGAAATAAAAACACACATAAGAAAGAAAATTTATTAATAGAAATAAAAGTTCACTTAAGTTTAGCTTATAGGGCATATTTAAGTCTTAAGTTCTTTGCTCAAAGGGCATTCGTATACATATATTTTTACTTTTTATGCTCGTCGCTGAAAGTAAAATTTCCAATTGATTTTGTGCTGTGCTTTGTGCTTAACACGCTTTTCGCTTTTATTATGCGCATTGCGGACACATTTGGCAAACGTAAAAAAAGTATAAAAAATAGTAAAAATCAAAAAACAAAGCAAAGTTGGTAAATGCCAACATCATTTGACTACTATCATGGACTCAAGGAGAAATGATGGGACAGCACCAGCCAGAGAGCCAACAGCACTGTATCCGTGGCACTGTCTGTGGCAGGCACTATTCAGTCAGTTCAGGCTGGCAGGCACTTTCATCGGCGCTTACGCAGCATGAGATTTAGATCTGTTTTGTGTTGGGTACCGTTTCGGTTTTTTGTTTTTCTTTTTTTGCCGGCTAGCTAAGCCAAAACTCAACTTAAGCTTTAATCCCAAATCCAAATCCCAGAGGCCAGCTTGTAGTTGAGTGTTGCAAAGCCAGGCTTCTAGCGGCATCTACAACAACTGCAACTGCATACTACCTTGCCCCATTGTTGGCTATCGCGCTTTTCGTTTTGTTTTTCATTTTTGAAAGCTCATCGTGCACGAGGTCAATGGAGAGCAACAGCAGCAGCGATGGTGTTATTTTTTTACGCTGTCTGGCAGCATTGCAGATTTTTTTTTTTTTGTTTGCTTTTTTGCAAGCCTTAATGCTGCCGAGAACGTGTTAATGATCCTAAATTTCAGATACCCTATAATCTGAAAGAATGTCAAATTAAAATGTGGTATATTATTTATGATAGGATATTCTCAAGATTTTTCCTAGAATAATGTTCATCGATCATCAGCTTTAAGTCAACAACGGTAGAAATCTTATCCATAATTATTTGGTTTCACTAAGCGTCGCTATACGAAATTCCCTTAAAAATCCTTGCATAATATTTTGATGACGAAGAACTTTAAAAAAAATTTTCACTTTGGATTTTTCTAGGTGCCCAAATTTTAAAGCATATTTTAAAGAATTATTAGTAAATTTCGAACCTTAATAAAAAATGTTTTGTACCATTTTTGAGCATCATTTAAGTTTATTTCAGTGTAACAATCTTTCATCTTAAATGTTAAATAAAATCTAAAAATATTCACTTTTTATACACTTCAATAAAATAAATGTATTTGTATGTATGTGTGTGTATGCGCTTTGTTAATTGATAGCAAAATTGAACGTTTTATTGTGCACTTTCACTTGTTTGACTTCAATGATCCGAGGTGTTACTTTTTAACCAAAAAATAAAAGCTACACTCAAAGACCTGTTTAACATTGACAAAACATTTGCGGTGCTGTCTAATGAGAGTACTTTTTGTTTTTTTTTTTTGGCAACTAACTGAAAGTGTTTCAAGTGCTGAAATGTGAATGATTTATTGGGTTTTCTTTATCTAGATGGAAATCATTTATGAGAGTAGTTGAAAGTAATAATTAAAATTTTGAAAAAGATGCTTAGAAATTTGATTTTTCTTTACTTTCGAATGGAATAAGTGCTTAATAGCATTAGCTTAGCTCATGATCAGCTGCATAAATAAGATAATAGCTAAGCATTTGACGTTATCTAACATCAATTTGAACAACACAACCAAAAAATCTGCATAACTTTTACTCATTTTTTTTTATATTTTTGCTTAGCTCTTAACTAAAACTATACAAAAGCAAACAGCATGTCATCATCCTTCTAAATGAGGTAGTCAAATTAGCATAAACCAACTTATAGAGCATCTCTATTACAAACTTATGTAAATGCGATCATCATCAGCAGCAGCAGCGGTAGCGGCAACAATCATAAACAAATCGCTTAAACGATCAATTAAAAATTACGTATACGCAATTTGTATTCCATATATGTGTCAGGCCAGCTTAAAGAGTTTCAGCTTCAGCTTAACATTTCTATATGTGATGACTTTTTACATATTTTCACTTTTAATGCAGACACACAAATGATAGTGAAACCAAATACACGAAACGAAATAAAACATTCGAAAACATTACAGTTAAAAGTTTTGCCTTTTGCCATAATTTGGCTCTCAACTCTTTGGCTTGGGCCCCCAAACTGTTGGCATCTTTTTGGCATTTAATGATCATCGTCGTATACATACTTATATACATTCACCGTGTATGAGTGTGGGAACCATCCCTCCTTCTCCACCTCGCCCTTCTCCCTGCTGGGCCGTTCACCTATTCACACACACAAACACACACACACTTACATTACTCGATGCTACTCATCTTAAAGCTTTTCGTAGCCTGACGCGGTTCTGCTTCATTTTGTTTAATGACAATGAAAGATACAAAACGCACACACACACACAGACGCACACATAGAGCACATGTCGCTGTTGTATATGTTTTTTACATTTTTGCTTTCGTTTATGAACTTTCACGTGTGGTTCACTCTGTTAAAATTTGTAGAAAATTACATTGAAAGTGCCCCAAGCGTTGATGCTGGCGTCTTCGTCGTCGTCGCCGTGGTCGGAAGTTGCAACAAGAAGAAGATTCGAACGTTTAAATGCTTTACGGAATTATCTAATTTCGGTTACGAAACAAATCAATTTATGCGTGTCAGAGAGTCTCACTGCGACCCATAAACAAAACAACATAGAGAGATGAGTATAAAGTTCCATTTGGGTAACTGGAACAGTTCTGACCACACGTGCTTAATTATTGGGAAAAATTTCACTAGAGATATATAAACACAAAGCCATCAAAATTTGATTGTTTGCATTTTAATGTTCAGTTTTTGTTATTTAGCTGAGGATATTGAAAGCTAAATTTCCAACTGTGCCAAATAAAAGACAAACTAATGCTGTCGTTTTATTTTTGCTTCTTTTCTTTTAATTTCAATCAATAATTCGCATTTTGGCTGTGAGAAATCAATGATGATTGTTGCATGGATGGGAATCATGGTAAAAACATGAAATCTTGACATTTGATTGCCAGATTTCCAAATCATTAACGATTTAACTTTCGGCTTCGGTGTGTGTGGTGCTTGAATTTTGATATCGAACTAAACACAAAAGAGATTTAAGCTATTGATTATGTTTTAGGGCAAGCCGAAAACCGATAACTTGATTAAACATTTATGCTATAAGTTTACTCAGTTTAGACACAAAAATTAAAACGATATTGAAATGAAAATGTTAGCAAAAGAAATGGATTTTTAGTTTCTCTTGGTTTCATGAACTTAAACTGATAATAGATTTCTAGAAACAGCCCAAATAAACTGCGTTACGTATTCTAATGTAAAACTTCAGAATGTTTCGAAACTTGTTGGCTGTAATCAACTTTTCGCTTGTAGACTGTCACTCACTGTGCATTGTGTCCTGCCGAAGGCAACAACAAAAGTATATTCTATAAGCAATTCCGATTTGACTTTTAACGTTTCCGCACCAAGTTGCACTTGAATTACTTTACAAATAGAACGTTAAAACAAAAAAAAACATAATATAAAATTTGCATATAAACAGATGAAGGCAGGAATTAATATTTGGCTATTGGCCATATTAAGCTGACACAACAATAGAGGCCAGCCGGTTAGAGTCGCCCCAGCTTAGTTGGTTGGCTACCTGTTGTTGCCGCTGTCCAAAGGTCTGCCGCATGTGAAAGCCGCCAGCAAACATGGCCAAGCAATTTGGTGAGCTGCAAGAGCATATTAATGATTTGTTTTTTTTTGTTATTCACATGAGGCTGGGATGCGTGTGTTTGTGCATTGGATGGGGCTTGGTCTGGGGTTTGGGCCAACAAAGATACATTGACCCAGTAGACATTTGGTATGCAACAAAGTCAGTTGGCAACAATTATGGCGATAGTTTCTGCTGCTGTTGCACTTCATTACCTGAAAAAAACACAAAAAACGTACGCAAATGTTGTTGCTTTGACTCTTGGCTTGGCTTTCGTTTTTGCATGTGGTTTTTAGTTTTTTTTTTTGGAAAGCAAATAGTATATATATTGCTAAGCAGCGATTGTCACCCATAAATGACGAGCACATTCGGCTATTCACACAAACACTAGACGAATGCATGCCGACGCTTATTGCCAAGAGAGCAAATAGTTTTTTTTTCTGGCCAATCGATAAAGTAGATCAATATCTTACACTATACTCGCCATATACAATATATGCTCTCACTTTCAAGACTTATTTTTCTTGGCTTTAAGTGAAATGGAATGACACCTCGATGTTTCACATAGGGAATTATTTATTTCACTTTACTCTCTAAGGGGTTCACTAACCAGTTTAGTTAACAATTCTGAAGTCTCACTCCAATTTCCTAACGCTTCATTGAGCAGTTGCATACCAAATGGAATCTAAGTGAATTTTTGTAGAAATTCCTAAATAAATTTCCAGCATAATTCAAATATTTGTTCCTATTGGCAATGCCTTTCACTGCTCTTCGATTGGACCCCCAACACAGCTCAACAGTTAAAAATACTAAAATCAATGCTAAACGTTCAACAAATTAGAGACCAATCATATGGGTGAATCGCTAGCTCCTAACCCGCATCCCAAATACAAATACAAATACGAATACATACAAACACATACACATACACTCATGTTTGTTGTTGAGCTTTGCATTAATTTGCATAAACTTCAAAAACGACAGAATAACTGTTAACATAATCAAATCGAACTTTGTGTTTTTGGAACTACTGTTATTGTTGTAAATAAATAACTGAAAGCCTATATGAAATTGAAATGCCACAACAGGTGACTAACGGATACACTATAAAAAGGTTTTTTGGGTTTAAAGCTGTGTTAAAATTATAATTATTTTATAAATTTAATTTCACTTTGTTATATTTTAATCAAATATTTCAATAAAGGGGAAAAAAAAAATCTTTTTATCTTAGCTTCAATTTATTTTTAACGTCTTCATCATTCGCATTTGTATAGATTTGGTGAAATGATAAAAAAAAAGCTAGCAAATAAACATAAAAATATAAATGTGTGCCGCACATGCCACATGATCAGCAAAACGATTAAAATATCAAGTGTAACCGGAGAGCAGCGGCAAAACTGAGATCGAAAAGAATGCCACGAAGATGAAGACGACGACGACGACGACGCTCCACAAAGATAAGCTGCATTGAAAGCCAAGTTGAAATGGAAACTGGCCGACTGACTGACTAACTGACTGACTAACTGACTGAATGAGTCAATGACGAACTGACAGACAGACTGACAGCTGCTGCTGCTGCGTCTTTAGAAATGGCGCACAAAAGCCACACACTGACGCCGGGCACTTTGACGAAATTGACTTTCTCCATTCAATATAATTAATAGTAATATTTTTGTTGTTTAGCTTAGCTGTTGCACGTCTTGTTGAGAATTGTAACAGCAGCGACGGCTGCTGCTGCTGCTGCGGAATGTTGCCCAGGAAGTAATTTATTATTGCAGGCGTGCAGCAGACACTCCAAAAACCAAAAATAATAAGAAAAAAAAACAAACTCATTTGTAAATTTGCAGCGCTCAACGGGGCGTATGTGCAACAAGTGAAAAGTCAAAGTCAACGTCGCCTTGTGTGGCTAACTAACAAAATATTTACAGCTATAAAATAAACAGCCACGAAACAAATATGCTCAAATAATGTACGAGCATTTTTCGTTAATTTTTGGTGTTGTTTTTTTATGCAAATGGTTTTTCAGCTTCTTTACTTTCAAAATGCCAACTTTTAGCCAAAAGTAGATTAAAGTAAAGCGCTGCTTTTACTTTTCTTTAAATTGTCGCTGAGTTGAAATTAAAATTAGTTTACTTTTGGCCCACAATCGCTTCTGTTTAGCTAAGTTTTTTTTATTTGTTTACGTAACAATTAAATGTCGTTAAATACATATATGAATGCTTGTTGAAACAAGGCACGCACTTTTTTATGCACTTTTATAACTAGTGCCAGACTCGTTCATTTCACGTCCATTGACATGGCTAATGGCGTCAAGCTGCTCCGAGCTTGACAAATTGTCACTCTTGGTCAGAAATGAACAACAACAATAGCAAAATAATAAAGTTTCGCTGGCACTCGCGTAAAGTACAATAACTTGAATTTCTTATTTTAAATTGTTATTTAATGCAGTTTGGTTTCTGTGGCTCGATTAAAGCTTGTTATAATTAGATTATATAACATATTGTCTTGTTGTATTTTTATTTGTTCAACGATTATCTAATTGTACAAATGAAAGCGGCACATGCTTCGCAACCAATTAGACAAGTTTGCCCGAACTTATTTTTACGTTCAATTGCTTCTTTCTTTTTTGTACTTGATTTAAATGAAATGGAATGATATAAGTTTACATATTCATTTGCATAAATAACTTTATTTCTTTACCTTAATAGGAAGTTTTGTTGAATTGATTGGATTTTGGTAACATGAAAAACATTTATACTATTTACTGTGGTTTTTTATTTATAATTTAAATTCGCACATTAAAAATTCAATCAAAGACATATATGACTGAAAAATGTAGAATTATGTTTCCAATATTAGTTTCAAAAATTATTTTATCTTAAGAAAGTAACGTTCACTGCCAATCATACAAATACAAAGCATTTAAATTTTAACGGCCTTGGCTATCCCATTAAAAGCTGCCAGCTCCAAGACTCGGTGTCACGGCCTCAAACCAAAAGCTCAAAGCAAAATGAGTTTGCCACGCAACGTAAGCTTTTAAGCAATGCAAAACAGCTGGTCACCAAACTTGTATTTATCTAGAGGCTTATCTTTGTTCACGCGCACACAGCCAGACCATTTCTTCCCTCCATTGTTTTCGTTTCCAATCAGTTCTACGTTGTATACGATTGGGAGTGGTTTGCCATTTTGCCGTCTGCAAAGAATTATAAAATAGAAATCCAGTGTTCGTTATTAACAACCGGCAATTGTATTTAAAATTTTAAAAGGTAAGTCAAGCATTGAGTTGCTTAATAAAAGAAGTATATTTAATGTCTATTAAGATGTGCTCCATTGAAATTGAACTTTTGATAATATTATTTTAACACACTTTTAATGCTGACTTGCAACAATTGCAAATTGAAATTGTAAACTACTTTGTACGTATAGTATACAAAAATTCCAAATGTAAATATAGCCCTTAAATTGGGAGGTGTGTTTAAATGAATAATTCAAGTGTGTTTAAGCTTTGTATAACCTCTTGTCTTCCGAATGGCTTTTGTTGCCCAGACTTTTTTCTATTCGTTTTTGAACTTTCGCCAGCATACAAAAACACACATACAAAGTTGTGTTCACCGCACACGTACAAACATGTTTGCTTTTGTTGCACAAGTATACATAGCTTATATATGCTAACACACATACGTATTCAATTTATATGCAATTTTTGTGCTTGTTTATTTAGTTTTTATCTAAAATCACAGCCGGTTTGTCTGTGGCCGGCTATTCAGAGATGAAAAAAGAGAGCAAGTGCAAAAGAGAGAAAGAGAGAGATACACATATTTATTAACACGTCCCCAATTGAATAGCTTTAGCTACCTTAAAAATTTTTCTTGCGATTGAGTTCAAAGTTTAATCTTGAATTAAACATATGCCAAGTCATTATTTCATTAGACACTTGGTTGATTAAGCAGTTCTGAAGGGGCGCGGTTATCATTGTAATATAAACAAGCTCTGCAATATCTGCCCAATGCCAAATCTTATCAGTAAACGTATAATTCAGTGTTTTCTTGCTGATAATGTACAAGGCGTACACTAAGAATGCGTAAGTTGCTGTAAGAAAAAACATATTTGGTGACAGCGTCGACAATTATTTTTGGACAACCACTTTTGTTCTCTCATTTTGTTGGGGCTTCCTAATTGGGTGTTGATATAGCGTGATTTTTCAATAGATTCACTCAATCCATTTTTCATGCAAAGGAGGTGATATGACAGTATCGACTTAATTAGCGTTACAGGCTTATAAGACCGAGCAAAACTTTAAGTTAATTAGCATTCAGTTGCGTTCCACAATTAATGGATAAAATATTTGGAAGGTGCACAAATGGACGAAGCTCCATTAAGAATGTAGGCACTTTGGCGCCTAAATGAAAATTTAACATTATACAGCACTGCTCTGAGTGTCAAAGTGCCAGCTATCGTTATCGATACAGATCGCACGCATTCGCTATCAACATATGTAGTTTTTAATAAGTGTGGCCATGAACTTGTCATTAAAATCACTCACAGTAGTGGAAAAGTTTAGCACAAATGAAAAATAAATTAGAGGCAACTAGTGAGAGTGAGAATGGCAAACGCAGCGCAATAAAAAGTTGATTGACATTAGTTTTGGTGTTCGGCCGGCATATGCGATAACGATTACAAACTTGGGGCATACTTGTATATTAATTCTCTGTTTTAGACATAGTACAATTTTTTATGTAGTAAAACAAAATTATAGAGTAATACACTAAATCTTATCTGATAGCTGGACTATTGTATTGTATAAAAAATTGTGATAACAGCGATTGCGCAACGGATTTGTAACTAGTGCATTTAAGATTATTGAGCGACTAGCAGTGCTCACAGTTTGCAGTTATCAGTTGAGAAGCGACCAGTGCAGTGTATACTACACATTTTTCTGCCGACTCTTATTGGAAATAAAGAAGAACTAACATTTATTTATCGAAAGTGAAAATTGCAAAATGTTTGCCGTACGCCGCACCCTCAACATGGCCCGCCAGCCACAGACTTTGTTTCTGCGCGCCGCGTTTAAAGCTAATTTTGGCGTCTCTGCAGCGGTATGTGATATATATACTCTGTTCCCAAAAGGGTAAGAGGGAAGTTTTTGTGAAAGCATTTTAGGTTTTCTTTCGAACAAAGTTCACTTTTGCTTTGTAATAACATATACTTTTAATCAGCTAAAGAATATTTTGTTAGAGAAAAAGATATTATACTGTTTATAAATAATGGATAGTGATAGCGAGGTGATACCCATATATAAACTCTATCACACACATGCATATAATTTAAATACCTCTCTTGACACCCAGAGTTCGATTTGTTCGCCCACACAGATGGCCCAAAAGATACGCGCTGGACCCGTTGTCGATGTGCTCGGAGATGAGATGACCCGCATCATCTGGCAGTCCATCAAAGACAAGTTGATCTTGCCCTTCCTGGACATTGAGCTGCACACATTCGATCTGGGCATGGAGCACCGTGACAAGACCGAAGACAAGGTGACCATCGACTGCGCCGAAGCTATCAAGAAGTACAACGTGGGCATCAAGTGTGCCACAATTACCCCGGATGAGAAGCGCGTGGAGGAGTTCAATCTGAAGAAGATGTGGAAATCACCAAATGGCACCATTCGTAACATTCTTGGCGGCACTGTGTTCCGTGAGGCAATCATTTGCAAGAATGTGCCACGTCTGGTCAGCGGCTGGCAGAAGCCCATTGTCATTGGACGTCACGCCCACGCTGATCAGTATAAGGCTGTTGATTATGTGGTGCCCGGTCCTGGCAGGTTGACTATGACCTGGAAGGGCACCGATGGCAAGGTCATCGAGGAGGTCATCAACGACTTCAAGGGTCCTGGAATCGCACTTGGCATGTTCAACACAGATGAGTCCATTGTAGACTTTGCCCATGCATCGTTCAAGTATGCACTGAATCGCAAGCTGCCGCTTTACATGAGCACCAAGAATACTATTCTTAAGCGCTACGATGGTCGCTTCAAGGACATCTTTGAGGATATCTACAACAAGGAGTACAAGACGAAGTACGAAGCTGCTGGAATCTGGTATGAGCATCGATTAATCGATGATATGGTCGCCTATGCCATGAAGTCCGAAGGTGGCTTTGTCTGGGCCTGCAAAAACTACGATGGTGATGTGCAATCCGATTCCATTGCTCAAGGCTACGGCTCACTGGGTCTAATGACCTCGGTGCTGCTGTGCCCCGACGGCAAGACCGTTGAGGCGGAGGCCGCTCATGGCACAGTGACGCGTCACTTCCGTTTCTATCAGCAGGGCAAGGAGACATCGACCAATCCCATTGCCTCGATCTTCGCCTGGACACGTGGTCTACTGCATCGCGCCAAATTGGACAACAATGCGCCCCTGAAGCAGTTTGCCGAGACACTCGAACAGGTGTGCATCGATACCATCGAAGGTGGTGCAATGACCAAGGATCTGGCCATTTGCATTAAGGGCAGCATCTCTGCCGTCGAGCGCAAGGACTATCAGGAGACCTTTGAGTTTATGGACACACTGGCCAAGAACCTTGAAAGCGCTCTCAGCAAGCCATCCAAGCAGCAGGCCTCTCACATTTAAGTCCACTCGATTGTGATGTATTTTCCTGTACGTAGAACTCTGTGTGTAAAAGTGTGCATGTGCAATTCTAAGGTCTACTTCATCATTTTTTGGTACGCTTTAACTCTGTCGTTTCCATATTCATTGTCTCTACGAGACCTCATTTTCCATTATGGCATTTAAAATGTTTTGTTTTCCCCCTCTACAACATGTAAAACAGAAATGTTTTTTTAAATAAACATATTTTTATACCACTAAAGTGGCATTTTGTAATGCATTCGTATGATATTGATTTAACTTAATTCGGTAATTTCTAGCTTAGGGGTTTTTCGTTTTATTTTCCGCCAATTCCCATTTCCGTAACAATATTTTATTGGTCAAAGTGAGGTCTTTAACCTGAAAACGTTGCCTGCCTATTGTTACACAGTCGTATATTATATATAGATGGTTCACTTGGCCGGCTTCCGTTTCGAGCTCTTGAGCTGCACAGCTTATTGGATTTGTTTCAGTCTTGAGTCAAAGCTTGTGAACAACGCATACGTCTAACAATAGAGACGGACAGTCAAAAAGCTCAGGAGCAACGTGCAATGCTAGCCAAAGCTGTGGGCTATGGATACTTTGTGGCATATGTGTTGGCTTTAGTCAGTTGGCCTGGCGAAGCATATCCTGCCAATAGCTATCGAGATTTGGATATTTGCAATCACTGGAATGGCAGGCGACATTTTCTTGAGCTGGGCGAACGTGGTGAGCTGCATGCTCGAAATGTCAGCACCACAGCATATCGAGTGAGTTCAAAAACAAGGATCGGGTTTTTCCTATTTTCCTAATTCCCTACCCTCAGAGCTCGCCACTGATCCTTAAGAACGAATTGACTGCCGGAGATGTATGGTATCAATGCAATCTAGAGCTGGTAACCTGTGCTGAATGTGTCATCCGTGTGACATTTACCCACGCCAATTTCTCTAAGAGCTGCAGCAATACAGGCGGCAAGTCCAATATGTGTCCCTGTGAGCACATTCAGTTTTCAGAGCCACCCTATGATAAAACCATTTCGGGTCAGGAATTTTGTGGAGATGGCAAAGTATTTCGCAGCAAGACAAGAACGTTGCAGCTCAAATTCTTTTATAGGGCCACCAATGCACACGTCTTCTCCTTGCAATACTTCTCGGAGCGTAAGTTTAACCAACCCCGACACTTGAATCGAGAACAGAATATTCTTACTCTTTTTTTTCACAGGTAACGTTAAAATTGTCAGCGGATCACCTAAGCAGTCCATCATTGGCAATGGGAATGCGAAGTACATGCCACAGATCATATCAACACCGTATTTCCCCATGGCCTATCCAAGAGATTATGGCATTGAGCACATACTCACCTGTGAGGCAGACAATTGTCAGGTGCGCCTAGACTTTACGGACTTTCAATTGGGTTTAGCCTCAACACTCGAGATCTTCGACTCGAATGGCCAGATGTTGGATTCGTATACCGGGGAGCACTTTAGACCACCTATAACTGTAAGCAGTGGAAAATCATTGCTGCTGCAGTTTCGCGGCAATTCGGCATCGGGTATTGGTTTTCGTGCCGAGGTCAGTTTTGTCTCCTCCAAGCAGCTAAAGGACGAACGACTAGTGCCGTACACGGGTAAGCAGCAAAGGGTGAGAAGCACTTGAGGGTCTGCAATTATCATATTGATTGAGGGTGGGTGTTGTTGTTGTTATTGTATAAAATTCAATGTCATTGCTAGCATTTGAGTGGAAAGCAAGAAACAGGCGATTGTCTGCTTTGGCATGGTCTAGTTTTGTAAGCGCAATCAATATTGCTGTGGTAGGTGGGATACAAGGTGCTTAGGAAGTGTCATAAGTGTGGAAAGTTCTATTTAAAACATCAAACGCTTTTAGAAATGTAGCAAGTGAAGAGAACTGATATCTGATATACCTAGGGAATGGTATGTGATAAGGAGAATAAGATTTAGGTAATAGTTTGGTTTGGGAAAAACTAAGTGATTAATCGAGTTTGATTGGAAATTATTATTTTAGATGAATTTCTTAATCCTATCTCTCTTAATAAAACATTTTCTTTTCACAGATTGTGGTGGCATGGTGACTGGACCTGGTGGTGCTATCACCATGATGAACATGATTGAGAATGCCACTGATGTTAGATTGTTTGACTGCATTTGGATTATAAAGCCCGGAAATAACTATATGATGATGAAGACTCAGATTTCGTTGCGTGTCGATGATTTTTATGGAATGGCAGCAAGATCAGAGCTGACAATTAGACAGGGCACTACTTCGGAGGCAATGGAGATTGAGAATGTGATGTGGCCGCATAATGGGCTAAGCAAGGAAAATCATATTGCTCCCATACTAACAGGTTACTATATACGTTTGAGAGGAGTCTTTGGCATGTCCTCCAAACTGGCCATTGTGTACAGCGTCTTCAATTATTTGAGTAAGTATTCCTATAGGGTTAATCTCCTAGCAAGGTAGTCAAACTTTAATTGTTCATCTCCTTTGTAGATTGCTATATCGGTTCGGAGTTTTTGTGTGGAAACAATCATTGCATCTCCATTAGATTGCATTGCGATGGTTTTGATCATTGCGGCGATGGCAGCGATGAGCCGGACTCCTGTGAGGAAGATTGGGCGCATTTGCATCATGATCGTCGCTGGTATTCCCACAAGCCCAATTACTACTTTCCCAAGATTGATCAGTATCCTGATCTGAAGACGGCCACCGGCATATTTATCGTCAGCACATTGGGCATCTTTGGTGTCCTCTCCGGCTGGATGGTCATTCTCTATCGCATGGGTGTCCGGGCGCGACATCAACGTGAGCTCCAGAGTCATTTGCAGACCATAAGTGAGCTGTTGGATCGACAGGATGAGGAGCGCACACCAGACGAACCACCCAGCTATGAGGCACCACCTGACTACGAGGAGGTCATTAAGGTGGGCATGCAAGAAGAGCTCCGTGAACCGCGACGTCAGCGTCGCCAACGTCAACGGCAGAGGGAACGGGAGCGGGAACGAGGTTGCAGTCGTGTGCCGAGCAACTGCACGATGCAATCAATGGTTCCACTGCATCGCAGCGGTAGCTTAGATCTGGAACGGCCCAGCACCTCAGCAGCAGCAATGACCCGAGCTGTAGCCTCCACCGATACATCACAGGATGCAGCACAGCGCATGCTGATGGCTACAGCTATATGTGGTAAGCTTGCCAATCCTCATCCCGCCCCCTGCATTTGCTAATTTACCCACAGAATCTCATTTACAGGCGCTGCAAGCGCGTCTGGGTCGACAGCAGCGCTCCCAGGCGGCAGCGGCAGCACCATGGGGCTTCCGGCGTGCACGGCAACGTTTTCCGCTCGGCGTGAACTATCCACAACCACTAGACCGGCTCAGCCGACGACGCCAGGCAGCACAGCGGACGATTGCACCGACGCCTTTCGCGACCATTCACTCAATATATCACTCACTCTAGGACTGCCCAAGAGCAGTAGTAACCCATCGGGCAGTCTGGTCACCAACACTCCAGCTCCCCTGCATAAACAGAACCTGAGCAGCAACTGCACCGAGCATACGTTTCTGAAGCGCTCCTGGCTGGTGGTGCAACAGACGCCGTATGGACAACGTTGTCGTATTCAGCGATTGCGTCATACTTTCTCCTCACCCGAGGCTTTTAGTGCACATGAATTGCATCTACCGTATCCGGATTTCCTTAGCTATGGCACTAATCTGCCGCATGAGCGCAGCAGCAGTAACTTTGGCTCTGATCTCTCTCGGGATCCCTCCAGCTACAGCGTTGGGAAACGTGCTCAACTTGCGGCAGCTGAGCAAAGTGAATGCCAGACGCCAACTAATGATATGGAGTGTTCCATGGCAACGCTTCATTCGGATATGACGTTGTCCCAACAGGATTTGATACCAGCCTACAGCGATAGTGAGGCGGAGCAACAAGTTTCTTGCTTTGGTGCTGTTTCCCAACGTCCTAAAAGACGTCGCGTCAGGAGTCGATCCTTTAGCAGTACTCGAGCCGGCGGCGGGGTCAAAAAACGTCTCAGGCAACGTAGTTCCTCCGCAGATTTACTGATCTATGCGAACATGCAACAGGATACCGATGTGAAAGCAAAAACATTGCAACGTTTGTTTTTTATATAAGGTGAAGAATGGATTGTATTGGAACGAAAGTATTATGCATGGTGTGATGCTGTTCAGGAGCTGGTCTTAATATTTAATGCTCATTAAAAATAAACCTTAGCTTAATAGATTTGTGGAATTATTATATTCCCAGTGACCTGTAATTTCCTATTAATCTAATAGTTAAAAATATATATAAATGTTATTAACGTTATCCAAACATAATTAAAGTTTACACAAATAAGACTCCTTTTTGTTTTGTTTGATATTTTATATTTAAAGTATGTATGTTGTAGAAGTTTTAGCGTTTCTTTTATTTTATGTTTATGCAATGTATGCCAAACTGTGTGCACAGGCAACTTTCAGTTGGACAAGCCAAAGTGCGTTTAAGTGCAAAAAGTAACAGAAACAAAAAACTTTCGAAACCAAGGAATGCACATTCTACGAGTATATGTTTGTATGTGCTGACACTAAATTTGTATATATGTATATATATATATATAGACGAATACGATACATTATATCAAAGGCGTAGGACTGCCTGCTTGCCAGATCGGCCTACATTTACAAATATCTATATCTATGGCTGCGATTGCAATTGTTGTTTAAGACTGTCTGCAAGCAGCGATTTGCCCGTCTCCAGCGGGACAACAATATTACGCAAACTATCGATGCTGTTCCTTAGTTTTGTGGCCTGAAATTTAGTCGGCAATTTTGGGGAGCCACCAACAGAAGCAAATGCAAATGTTTTGTACTCCTAGGAGAGGGATGACACAGAGGAAGAGAGTATTTGATTTATGTCTAATGTTTTATTTGCAGCTGCAATAAATGGTCATTAATCAATATCAATAAACAAAACAAGACTAAATCAAGGTAAACAGCAAGTAAGGTCAAAAAGTAGATATTATATAAATCAACTTAATATAAGTATGAATGGGTTTTGTGTAAATAAATTCTTCATAATGAATGTGTGCGTGGCGCATAAAAATAGGTATGATAAAACAGTTGGAGTAATTAAAAACTGAAAACAATGGCGATGCAGGCTGGTAAATTTTGGTATTCAATACAACAATAATTTAAAGCCATTAGCAAAAAAATCAATATAATAATACTCCAAACGAAAACTTAAATATAATTATATAAAGATAATATGCTGGGATAAACTTAATGAATCAACAAAACTTTTAAACGCTTCAGCGTTTGTCATGGGTTTTCCATTTGCTTCGAGTTTAGATTTTTTGGTCAGGTTACCTGATTGGCGCTTGGGGAACTCGCCTCACTGACCGCTGTGGCTGGCGCTTGGCCCATATACGACTGGAATGTGGGACCGGGATGATCACCGCGATGTGATCCACCACCGCTTCGAGTGGTCACCTTTTCCTGCAGCGAATTAAATGTCTTGGAGAGCCACGGTTGCCAGCTATTGCGATTGGTTTGCAGCTCACTGAGCGTATTGTTGAGCTGATGATTCAAGTCCTGATTCTTGCACTCGGCCTCGACTTGTGCCAACTTGGCCTGTGCCAGCTCAAGCTCTAGTTCGCGTATGCGCTGCGAGGCGGCATTGAGTGGATCCAAAGGACCCAATGGTCCCTCATTGGCATTGCGTTGTGGATGAGAATGCCGCTTTGCGGTGCCTGGTTCTAACTGCTCGTGCTGGGCGTTATCTTTGCCTACATCGATGTGCTGACAGCAGTGCGAGCACTTGGAAACCGTAAGCTGCAAAGGTTATAATATTAAAAGAAGATCGACTTAAGACTTAAGTAAACTTACCATAACCTTGCCCAACGTTTCGTTGAGCGTATTCATGTCCTGCTCCTGACGCTGTATGATTTGTTTGTATTCCTGTATGATGCCTGTGTGCTTCTTTTCCTTGTCCACAGCACGCTCATTAGCAGTGGATAGCTGCTGCATCAGCGATTCATTCTCTGACTGCAGCTTACGTCGCTCCTCGCCGAAACGATTCTCATAGATCTTTGCCTCCTTCTCGAGACGCTCCCTGTGTTGTTTCTTGAGTAGAAACTCCTCCTCGTACTGCTTCAGTTTTTTAATCTTACGCTCACATACCATTTTCATGATTTTACGCGCCTGGCTCGAGCTGCGACACTTTTTAGGCAACGTTACCTTAAAATACTTTAGTATGCCTTCGAAATCGAGTTGACGCAAATCTGCCTCACAGATGGACAACAAAGTCACTGCCACCTGAAAGAGTACAGGCAAACCATCCAGCAGGAACACATCCAATACATGGAACACAAAGCAAAGTGGAAAACGTGCCGTATAGAGGGTAAGAAACCACTGCGAGGCATACATGTGCGTCTCAATGCCACAGGCTGTAAAATGTTCATGCAGTCTTGGCAATTGATCTTTAATGAGACGCTCCAGCTGATAAAGACGCAAGTAGAGCACCTCAAAGCCAGCCTTGTAGAGATCACGCAGTCCGTAGTCATACATCAGAGAAACGAGCACACAAAAGGCATCCTCTTCTGGCATCTATAAAAAGACTTATATAAATGTTCCTTATCATTAGAAAATAAATTTTACTTACATGCAAAAGTAGACTGGCTGCAATGAAACTGAGACCCTGGCAATAGCCGACCTCGCTGTCATGGACGGCATATGCTTTGGACACCTTAAACAGAGCATCCTGACCAGAGCCGCCACTCTCCTTGAAACATTTGTGCGCCGGAAAGGTGCGATGTATATCCCGTTGGATGACTGTCTCGCATTTGGTTTCCTGATACATAAATAAACAACTTGTATCACCAGCCACAAAGCTCACAGCTGCATGACAAATTACTCACTTTGGTGATAAGAACCTTGTACATGTCATTCATTTCCACCTTGCGCTCCACATTGGCTAACTTTTGCCATATCTTTTCACGCAGCGCCTCTGGCACGCCCAGACGTACCAGGGCAGCAAGATTCTTGGGCCGCTTCTCGCTGTCCCATTCACGTAGAATGGGATCCCATTCATCGAGAGTGTCCTGCGAGCAATCCTTGGATACTTCACCGGTGCCGCTGAGCAGCGGCTCGTCGCCATCGCTGCTATAATCTGTAGGGCAATCATCCTCAATGGAAGCTATGGACGAGCTGCGTACTATGCGCGACAAGTTGTTCATTCCCATTTTGAGCAGCGAAGAAGAGCCCTGCTGTACAGTTGGCTGCTCGATGATCTCCTCTGATGGATCAATGCTATTTACCTTCCAGTTGAGTTCATCGGTGCGCTTAAGATGCAAGTAAAAGCGCAATGTCATCGGTCGCTTTGACATAAAGTGATCCATGATGCGCATATCACTAGCCGACTGAATGGTCACCGGTGTTTCAATGACAAAACGCACTGGTTCCTGTATGCCTCGCATAACAATATCGACGGCAACAGTGAGATTTGTTTTGGACGTTTCCAGATTGAGTTGTTCAAATGCCTTCTCTTGTGACTTCCACTCTGCACGTATGGCATATGCACTCAAGCAGGCGTTTACCGAATCCGGTTCAACGCCAGCAGCGCCCTGAATTGGCACATAGCCCATGTTAAGCATATCAATGAGATGCATATCCTTTTGCACAACAAGCTTGCCGGGTGCAACGAGTACACCAAAGCAGCGTTCAATAAACAATGGTTGAAGCACATTTGATGCTGTCTGCTTGACGGAGATGCACACCTCTTTGTCCGTATTGGCACGCAACTTAAAGCACCCACGATCGCGTGGCACAGCTGCATACGAATTCTTTGCCACTTTTTCGCGTATCTCCAGCGAAACTATAAACTCATAGCCAGCGGTATTTAGCGGATTACCACTCACATCCGATGTCACCGAATTTACCATATCGACTGCTGAAGTCAGACTACAGCTCATGCTGGGTGCATAAGTTTGAAATGCTTTCTGGAAACAGGCTGCAAATGGAATAAAAACAAATATGATTCAATCTGCGATTGGAAATCGTTGCACACACTCACCGCTCACTTGATTCACCGCCTCGGGTATATGGCAACGGAATACATGGCATTGGAACAGAGCATCTCCATGTAGCCACGTGAATGCAAAGCATCCATTCTCACTGGTATCAACTGGCCCACGATAATACAATATGATGCTCGATATTTCATATGTGGCTATAATCGTGTTACTCTCTGCATCGTGCAGACTGTTAATGAAAAAAAAGTATATACATATATATATATATATATATATATTTATACAGGCTAACTTCCATAAAACGAATTTCGAGGGGACAAGAAAAAACGTAATTTTAGTCGAAATTCTTTTCATATGCATTTGCTATACGAAAGTTAACTATACGGAAGTTTGACTGTTTAGTGTGTTTGGCAACTCAGCAAGCACTTAACTATTCGTAATATATAACCGTGATTCACATGTAATATGAAAAACATTTCTGTATAGTAGTTGTTAATACTTACACCACTAGACCATCCGAACAGTTGGGTATGCTGACGGTTATCTTGAGGCCCATTAACTTGGAGCCGGTGTTGAGTTCGTTCATGATGCGATACACATCTGACTCAGATTTGGGTGCATTGATATTGGCAGCGCCCAAATAGGTTACACCCGCGAATATGGTGCAACCCTGATCGATTTCTGAAACTGATAAAGAACGAGCTTAGAAAGAGTTTATAGAGTATTTAAACTGTATAGAACTTACCCTCCTCATCGGTGGTATCGCATTTATCCGGCTTCATTGCGTCCTGTTTTTCTTCAATCTGTTTCTCTTCAATGCATGCTGGACTGGCATCGATGCAATCATAGAATACGGATTGACCCACTCGATTGTGCTCCGAGTTGGATGCATCCTCTGACTCATCGCCGACTTTGTTTGGCGAAAATAAGTTGCATTTGAAGCGCATTTCAGTATCGCCGGCGGCTTCAGTTTGTGTTTTGCGGCCAGCTAATGGCAAAGTCAATGATTTTTGCTGCTGCTGCAGTTGTTGTTGTTGTTGTGGTTGACGCGTCTTATCACCGACAGCTGCAAATGTTAATTGGCAATTACGACAAAGTACTCTATTGAATATATCATATTCGATATATTTTATTATTTTCTTTTAGCACTGTTTGTTTATTATTGCGTTGCCATGACAGCGATTGGTATTTTTTATATGTATGTATGTGGAGTTGATATGCAGTACTCGCTTCGATAAGATTGCGCACTATGCTTACTTAGGAAGGCTTAAAATAGAGGCAAGCTGGCCTATTTTGGAAGCAGCGCAATGTATGTGTACAGCTGTCGCCTGGTAAACAACAACTGACTTCGCTCATTGAATTTCATTGACAAAGTTTTCGATAATTGAGTTCTGTTTTTCTTTATTACTTACCAACATTGGCTGCTTGGGTGCTGCGCTCTAGCTCCAGGTCGCGCAGAGCATCTGTCATTTCATGCTGTATGTCGCTCAGATTGCGATTGTGCGCCATGTCTAAGGTGGGCGAACGATCTCCACTAGCACCGTCTGGTGAGAGCGAAAGTGCGCTTAGCGATTCCGAAACTTTTGCAACAACTGTGGATGCTGGCGGTGGTGGAGGCACCTGTTCCAAAGGCGTTGCCACATTGCTATCTGTGACAATCTCGTATTCACCGCTAGTTGTAATCGAAGACTCCGAGGACTTCGTGCTCAGATTATCATCCATTATGCAGTGGGTGTACGTGTGTTTATGTATGTGTGCTTATGTCTTCAAGGTTGTTTTTTTTTTTTGAATCCGAGCTAGACGCGTATTTTAACAGCAACGAATTTCTGTTATTGTTATTTATTTTCACGTTGCTTACGAAATACTCATTTTTGTGCAATTAAACAGAAACGAATTTCTATTTTTGTTTAATTTCAATTGAAAGAGTACTTTTTAATTTTCATTGCACCTACACTCCATTGTTTGTCTTTTGCTTTAAATCGATGACGAATCGGAACGTTTCAGTTGGGGGTCTGTTTGGGGGGCGTCAATTGCACTGCATGTGTGTTAGTGTGCGTGTGTGCTGTTTGCTTGACACAAAAACTACAGTTTGTAGTGTAGGGTGGCGCTAATGTCGTCGTATTTGGGGTCAATAGATTACCTCTTTTTCTTTACGGTACTATGTACAGATTTTTGTTTACATATTTTTCCCGTGCTGGTTAGCGTATTTAGGAATAAGTGTTGGTTAGCTATGCAAAAAATGTGCAACAATCTTACAGTCCACAGTAAATGTAGGATACAATTTTTAAATAGGCGATACCGAAACACATTTTAGCTACATATGTAAATGAAAAAATTAAAAACTATATTTATTCACAATAAAATGATAGACACGCTGATGCGTTGATCATTAGGAATACATTTCCCCTCACAACATCCACATACCTAGTATTTATCAATAGAAATTACCCAGCACTGTGCGACACGACTGGTAGCTATCGATAGTGGCGATAGTATTACCGCGCTGTCTGACATAAAAAACGTGCGCGTGCTACATTTCGATTGTAATATATTTTTAATTTAATAACTAAACTCCAATCTTGTCAGACCAAATTGTAAACTGCAACGAGATGTGGCCGCGTTTTGGCATTAAAATTGGTAATAGCACACTGTGCATCGCTTACGTAAGACCCGATGGCAAGGCTGAAGTCATTGCCAACAAGCAGGGCGATCGTGTCTCCCAAGCGTGTTTGCTGTGGAACGGCGACTCAGAAACGGAATGCGGCCTGACGGCAAAACAAAAGATGGCAACAAAACCCAAGCAGGCAGTGGCGCACAGTTTTCAGCTGCTGCAGCCAGATTCCGAAATTACTGAGGACAAACTGACGAGTGCACTGAAGGAGGTGCCATGTGAAATTGACAGAGAGGCTTTTGTTTTTCGAATGGAGCACACAAGGCCAGCCGATCGAGAGGATCAGGATGATATAGTAGTAACGAAAGAGATGAGCGCATTTGAAGTGACCGTTGAGCTGTTGCGTGCTGAACTCGAGCTAGCGCGACAATATCATACAGATAGCGACCATTCGCCAATTGCTGTGCTCTCCATACCCAGCTATTATCCACCTGAATCAATTAAACTACTCTCGGATGCTGCTAGGGACGCTGGCTTTCAGGTGGCGCAAATCATTGCCGAAGCCACAGCTGCAGTACTGTGCTATAAAATTGCCGAAGAACAGTTGGAACAAGCGACGCAGCGTCAGCATGTGTTGACCATCAAATGTGGAGGACTTTACAGCGATTTTGTGCTGTATGCCGTCGAGAATGGCTACCTGATTGAGCTGGCCAAATATGGCCCGTTCCCAATTGGTGGAAAACAGTTCACCGAAGCTCTAGTGCAGTTCATCTGCGAGGAGTTCAAGCGCAAGTACAAATTAGATCCGCACGAGTCACGTCGTTCGCTGGCCAAAATTCGCACTAATGCTGCCAATTGCAAGCATATCTTGACAACGCTGCCCTCCACGCAGCTTTACATTGATTCCCTTATGGATGGCGTCGACTTCAATGCGCAAATGTCGAGGGCACGTTTCGAGAGCCTTATACAGCCGGTGATAAATGGGCTAATACAGCAGCTCAGTGAATGCGTGGAGCGTGCACAAAAGGAGCATCCGGAGCTTAAGTGTATTGATCATATTGTGCTGCTGGGCGCCACGATGCAAATACCAAAACTTCAATCAGCGCTTGCTGCTCGCTATCCGGATGCCAAGCTGCACAACAGCCACTCTGCAGATGAGGTGGTTGCCATTGGCTGTGCACGGCAGGCAGTCTTTCTGCTGGATCCGATGCACTCACAGCTGGACAAGGCCGATGAGTGTGTGCTTGTCGAGGATGATCTGTTCATTTGGCATGGAAACGATGAATCGAATGCCAAGCTTGTGCTCAGCAAGGGTAGCATATTGCCAGCCAAGATCAAAGTCTCACTGCCCCAGTCCGGTGAAGGTGATGCCATCGATGCATCAGCCTCGTTTAAGCTGCGCACTGGTCAAAGCGAGATAATGGCGCATTTGCCAGATACGACACCCACCATTGATGATGGCCTGTTCCAACTTGAAGTGGAGGTAGACTGGAAAGAAAAGGATGGTAGCATAGTGCCTTTAGTGCGACTACGTTGTATGTGAAGTCGAAGATTTAGTCTATTTATTGTTGGTAGCCTAATACTAATCATAGTATCGAGTATCTAATAAATTCAGAAGCTTCATTCAATTATACAGAGATTTTTATATATTTTGTCTTTAGCATCAAATTTTAATAAATGCTCATTAAAGATTTTACACAAAACTTAATAGCTTCAATACCAATTGTTTGTTTTATTTAAAATTCAGTATAATATTTGTTAATCAGTTTTAAAAATCCATAGACTTAGTTTTAAAGTTACGCTCAAGTTTACGCAAAAACTCTTCAAACACCACAACACCTTTAAACATGCTTGTTTTCTTGTAATCCTTAATGCGACTCTTATCCTCTGGTGCCTCCATATAGCTTTTCGTCTTGTCATCATATGCATTGATCTCCTGCAGCAAATGGGAAATGGTTGGTACAGTTAAGGGATCAAATTTGCCAACAGCACTAGCACTGAAGGGTATGCAAATCTTGCCCGTGGACGGATGTATGCAGAACGGTGCCTTAAGCAAGTGATTGAAGCCCTTGGTAACATTGATATCCAAACGCGGATAGAGTACACACAGCTGCACCTCTTCAACAATGTGCTTAAGCTTGCGACTCCAAACATTGGCAGCGCTGGTGCGCATCGAGTTTGCATAGCGCACAAAACTCTCCCAAATTAGCTTTGAATGGGTGCCATCCTCGTGTGTTTTCTTCAGGTACGCTTCTAAATCGTTGCGTGCACCCTCATCGCTGACCATTTGTAGAAGCTTATTAACGCCCTTGGGTGTGCCAAACAAATTCTGATCCTCTAGCACAATCTCCTCAAACATGGGCTCCACAATCCTCAAAGCACGCCGCAGACTATGATGCGTCCGATCGCCCATCTGGACGCGTGCCGCATTATTTGTATAGGTGATTACGTTGAGGTATTCGGCGACAGCTGCGCGAGCACGTCCATCTAAATGTCGGGCTGTGTGATCGCAGACCCAGCAATGAATGCCACGACGACCAGAGAATATCCACAGCATGTGCTCAAAGCCAAAGTCTTCGCGCAGTGCGGCATCAAGGACACGACACGCTAATACCATAAATTTCCAGCATTTCAGGCATATCTCTGCACCGGAGCAGCAATTACGTATTTCATCGTAATCCGTTGCATCGATATCAAAGACCAATTCACGTTGCACGGGTATCAAACTACCAGCAACAGTGCGAAAGTTCTTCGGTCTGGTGTGTAAAACAGCGCCAATATCAATTTTGTATGGATTGCGCGCGCAGATTTCTTTCTCCAGCTCCGCCTGAGTCTCAAAACACAAATAGCGTATATAGATATCATCGTGCAGTGTGAAAGAAATCTCCCGATTTACAAATATATTATCCTCAGCTACAGAGTAAAAATTGTTATTATAATTCAAACTAACAGTTAAAAGTCTTGGTAACTTACAGTGACCATAGTTGAGCCAGCGATAGAATGGTTCATGAGGAAAGAGACGTCTGTAGTAAACGGGCAGCATATCCGGCAGTATGTTGGCATCATAAACAGGAACTTTTGTCTGTTGTTGCGCCTGTGGCTGAGATTCTTGCTCTGCAGTTTGTTCTGGCATTGTGAAACTTTCTTTAAATCTAAAAAACATTATTGTCAATATTAAAGTCATGGAAAATATTTTTTCTCTTATATGCAAAGTATGGAACGCAAAAAATGCAGTTTATTGTAATGCTTTATCGTTTAAATATTAACTTTATAATCTTACCTACGACCTGGTCTCTGATTGTCTCCAGACAGACTTACGTGGCTTTATGATCTATGTACTTATTATTAATATAAATATTTACTTCTTCGATCGGATGTAAAAATATACCACAGCATTTACTTAATAGCCATTATTAAAAACAATTCTCTATTTTTTTCGAAACCTTATTGCTATATTTTATATTTATTTTTTGATGTTTTTATCTTTTTTTGTGGTTTGTTTGTTTCTTTTTTAAAGAGAAATACACGTTTTGAGCTTAAAATATTAAGATATTTTAACGACATGCTATTAAAAAGTACGTTTGTTAATCAATTGTCAATTATGTGGGTAGGCGAATAAACACAATGGAATAATATTATTAGAACTGCTGAATGTAAATGGTTGGTGAGTGGTCTGATAAATTTGCTTAGCAGCTATATATAGAAATTTATTTATATATAACTATAGATACTTGTAAAGTAACTACTAATCATTAAAGTCTAGGTTAGATCCGTTTCATATCATTTTGCAGCTTAAAACTAAAATCTTCAAGCGTTACAGTGCCCACAGGACCACATTCACACAAACATACAGTAATACAAACACACACACGCACACACACAGCAGTCCGTACAACATTTAGGCGACAGTCAGGCGAATATCCTGCATTTTGTGCTGCTGCCAGGAGTGCGCAGGCTGTCGTGGCGGTGCAGTATTATAAAGCGTCACAGATGCAATATGATTGTTGGGCATCACTTCAAATATTAAATCCTGATAGCCGTAGCAAAAGGTCGATCCAAAGGGATTTGCTGTATTCGTGGAGCTGGCACGATGCAGCACCACCGGACGCTCCGAGGTGGCCAACGAACAGCTTATTTCGTCCCATTTGCTATAGGCAGATACATTGACGTGGTCGTGTTTATTCTCACTTTCGCCAGGCAGATGATCGATTTCCAGTTGAAACTGGAACTCACAGCGATGATACATGTTAAAATTAAAATGACCCGGATAATTGGTGTGCAGTATGAACTTCTTGCAGGTTTGTGTGCGTGCATCGAACAACACATCGATGCCCAGCGTGAAATAATTAAAGAATATATCACTTCGTTTGCTCTGAACCTGACGATTAACGCTAGAGCTGTGTATCTTCATTTTGTCCTCGCTCTTGAAGAAAATGCGATTTGGAGCGCCCAGATTGGTGGCAACATCCTCGCAACTATCACCGAAAAGTAGCTCTCGTGAGAAGCACTGACGTCGTGGCTCCAGGGCACGTCCCGAACCCTCTGTATAGAGTTTAAGCTTGAGACCCTTGGTGTGGCCATAGATGGTGCGCAGCACTGTTGCCGACTCCAGATACATTTGACGGTGATAGCAGGCTAGTGGCAGTGGGGGTGGCCGATTCTCGGCCACATTGCTGCCTGCATAGAGAGACATCTTGGATACCACAGGGGATTTTCCATCGAGAAAGACCAGGGAGCCCAAGCCATGAGCATAGCCAGAGTGCAATTTGCTGTCTACGGGAAAATAGAAGCTCAATCCTCGAAAGTGTAGGGCAAATAGCTGTTTGGCAGCATCGTAGACACCCGGATGGGTAGCTCCAAACGAATGCTCGATCTGTTCTATGCTGGGCAGTACTTCGGGTGAATTAAAATAGACGCCGCAGTATTTCAGCTTCACCAGCTTCATGTTGAACACTTCAATGGTTTTCAGGCGCTGCACAACCGGATCAAAGATCAAACGGAGTCCATCTTGCGGCAGATTTATAATGATGTCCACGCCCAGTGGATTCGTGTCCGAGTAAAGCACCTGTACGCCCTTAATGATGCCCACCTGGGATTGTATGATTGCTATCGCTTGGGAGAAGTGCATGCCAAGCACAAATTCCCAGCCATCGCAGCCTAGCGAGATTTCAGGCACTATTTCCAGGTCGAGCATTATTCTGTTGCACACAATATCAAAGAAAATATTGTAGTCGCCGTTTTGTTTAAACTTTTTGTTTTGTGTTTTTAAATTTCTGCCACCTTACTGACCTTGATTTGTGAAATCAGCTGCGACCCACGAAAATATGCGCAATTTCGTGTTGTTTTTTGTTATTCTTTTGCTTGTTATTTGTTCAAGTCCGTTTTGTTTCTTCTCTTTATCTCCTGTTTGTTATCTGTTTGTGTTGTTGTTTCAGTCGCTGCTTTTGCTGTTTATTTTCGTTGAATTTTATACGTTCAATTGTTAAATTGCGTACAATTGTAATTTTGGGCGTTTTGCGTTTTATCTATGCTGTTAAGCGTATTTCTTAAGTATATTGTAGTTTTCTAACACACACTCCGAACAAAGGCAAAAATTGGGCAAATGCGCAGCAGAAATACAAATATAATGTAATAACAAAGTGCAGGTGCTGCCAGATCAGGCAAACAGCTGATATTGCAAAATTTACAAGCTATTGTCAAATCCATTTTAAAACTTAGGAAAAATAATAATGTTTATAACTCTTTTATATTGCTCAAGAGATATAGACAGTATTTAATTTATAAGCTTTCGTGAGTTAAGCTGACTGCAGGTGGCAACGCTCACTGAGAACGCAACAGCTGAGATGAGCAGCTGAACCCTTAGTTTTCGCGCGTTTTTTTTAGTGGCTCGCACTTACCTTTCGGGTTTAATTGGAATGTTTTCGGTGTTGTTACAGTTTGATTTCACTTTTGGCACTTTTGTTTTTGTATTAACCTACTTTGTGGTACTTTAACTAATCTTTTGTCTTGTAAATAAATATTTTGGACGGTTGTTGATCCACGCACCTCAGACTTTGGTGTTACTATCGCTTAATCGATAGTTGTATACTATCGTCATCAACTCTAGCTAAAAGATATAAGTGGGACCAAATCCTATTTGTCAAAATGTACCTAATTGTGTGGATACAATATCCAGCCCGCCAATAAAAACAGTTATAGCTATCAATACTGCATTTATGCGTAACTATATTTAATTCTAGTGTATAAAAATCACCTCACAATTATCAAACACTCCGTACACCCTGCTCTGGACAGTTAGCTCCACACTTAACGCAGCAAAAGTTGGAGTCGGTCAGCAAATTTGCGCTTAAACAGTAATAACAATATATGTGCCCACAACCCATATGATGCGGCAGTGTGGGACGCTCTCCACAAAAAGTGCAAGTTGTATTTGCAGTCATTTTGGCGACCACAAGTTCACGTAAGGAGCCTTGGCCATCCGTGCCAATTATGCCAGTCTTTATTAGCCTGTTGATTTTGCGAAAATTGATTATTGGCAACACGAGACCCAAAATTTCCTGTAAGTTAAAAAGCGATTTATATTATTTTATAAGAATTTCAAGTCATGGTTGGCTTACCATAAAACCGCCCCAAAGCAGTTCACGTGTGAGGTACTTGTAGCCAATGTCGCGTCTTTGATTGTTGCGCAAACTAATGTAGTCCAAACCGAGAAAATAATCGATCAGTGTTGGTTTTCTGCCAGTCCTTAAAAATCTAAAATAGTTGAGCACATTTAAAACTAGGGCGCTGTTCTCCGTCCACGTTATTGCTTGACTAAACCACTCGACGCGGCGGGATAAACGTCGCTCTTCCCAGCTCTTAATATAGCCTGGAAGCACAGTAAGTGCAAAGTGTAGCACCAATCGGGAAACTGTTAATTTCTCTGCATCGTAGGCTAAAACCAGCAATTGTTGGCCAAAAGTTGAGCACCGCTTGCCTACGGAGCCAAACCAAATGGCTGATTGTATTAGCAGGTCAAGTTCGGGTTGAATTTTGATAAACAGCACAGGCTAAAGTTTAAATAGGTAATAAGGTCATTCATGTATCTCTTTGGAAATATCTACCGAAATGGCTTGTAAATTTTCCAGCAGATTGTTGCGTATCATTCGTGCTATGTCCTTGTTGAGGTAAATGGCATCTATCTGAATTTTGAATAAGTTACTAATTCGTATTGTTGTTTTATTAAGGTATTTACCTGATTCACACGCGGCACATATTTATTTTTGGCCAACATTTTTGTTTATAGTCTCATTTGACTGTTGTACTCTGCCCTTTTGTTATCATTGTGTTTATTTAATTTAGACAGTGTGTACACACTTTCATTTGTAAAATCGATGCCGATTAACAGATTCATAACAGAGGTACTCCACACTGGTGTTAAAATGCTGCCAATAAGATTTTACAATTAAAAAGTTTAACATCTCGTTGATGCTGCACATTTAACAGCGTTTGATTTTCGAATCGCGCTGTTACAGCGAAAACAGATTAAACCGTATATAACATGTTATTTTTTTACTATTTATATTGCCTTAAGTATTTTGGACACCTTTGTCGACTGGTTTGTAACCGAACACCTATAAACATTTCATGTTTTTATCTAATTAATTATTACCAATGCTGTCAACCATTTACTTGATTTTTTTCAATACAATTTAGGAAGCAATTGGCAGCTTATGTAATTTTATCAAAAAAATACACAACTTGTTTTGAGCCGGAAAATGTTTGTGTGCATTTCTTGTAATCACATTTTATTGCTTGGATGCAGCATAAACCAGTTGAACATGTCACAGATTTAGACATAAATCCATTGAAATGGCCATAAGTGCAAGTTCAATGCTTGTTGCTTGTTGCTTAAGGAAATAGTTAAGATGTACTATTTCAAAAAAAAAAAGATTTGTTCATTTTGGTTTTATAAAAAGTACATAATTCACATTTTTATTTTATAAGACAATTTACAATTCATTTGTTGTTGTTCTCTGTAAACAACCATTAAAAAATATTATGAAATGAAATTATATAGTTGGTAGATTGATAAATTCGTCTGAGTGAATGAACTAGTCTTAGAAAAATGAATGAAATAGTGACTAAGAAAATAGTTGAGGAAAATAATGAGAGTAGAATAGTTGAAGTGGATGTTATTTGCTATCACAGAAATAAAATATACGATATAAAAACGATATAATGAGTATTATGAAAACACATGCATTGAAGGTGCATGGATTTTTTGTCAGTGTCCTAATTACGAGATATGAAGCTGATTACATTTATATGGATCGATCATTGTATGAGTATGCGTATGCGTATGCGTGTGTTTTGTTTTTTTTTTCTCTTTTCGTTCGTTCGTTTGATGATGAAGCTGCCTTATCAAAAATTTGGCTAATTCTAGTGCAAAGTTTTAAACAATAGTTATGGTCTCTCTCTGAATGTTGGAATTTACCGCTTAGTAGTGATGCTCGTGATGATCATGATGATCGTGATGTTCATGGATTTCCTCATGATGATGCACTGGTGCCGTCTTGTGAACGACAGCATTGAATCCATTGTGCTTATCGGCGGTGTAATCGACGGTACGAATGGAACCATCCGGCTCCACCAAAGAGTATTGTCCCTTAACGGTATCACCATCACGTGTCTCATGCTGTGACTTGACATCGCCAGTGTGGAAATCGTTAACTCCATATTTGAAGGCATATTTGGGTGGAGCCTTTAAAAAGATAAAACAAATTAATAAAAAATTCATGTTACGCGGTTTTTACCTTAACTCACATAGTAATCAACATGTTCATCCTCATGATGCTGTTCCACCTCGTAGTGTGGATGCTGATGTCCATGCTCCTTTTCTAGAGAAATGCGCTCAACCTGATGATGGTGCTCATGGCCATAGTCGTGTATCGGTTCGTGTTCGTGGTGAGCCAAATGCTCGTAGCCACTATGCTCGTAGTAATGATGATCCACCGGATAGGCCAAGCTCAGGCACAAAGCCGACGCAAAAATCAGATACTGCAATTGCATAATTGAGCGGCGGCTTTAGCTAATTGTTTGTTAACATGACTTGTTGAGGTCTCGCAATTAGCGTTAGTTCAACAACAACTTTGCGAGAAAAGAAAACCAGCCAGCAACTTGCTCTCAACACTCTCTTTATGCTTTGCTTAATGAAGTGCTGTTTGTCTGTGGTTTTTAAGTGTTTGATTTTTTTGTTATCTGTCTACTTGATTTCATGATTTGTGGTTTAAACTGTTACATTTAATTTAAATTTGATTAGCTGTGTTTTTGCCATTTTCTTATTTAATATATGTTGTTCAACATTTAATTACAATTTAAGATCAAGTTTAATCAACCTTAGTTATCTTGTTAAATATTGATAAATAATTAATTATCTTTTAGCTGTGTTAGGTTATTTTTTTTTTAATTAAAAGATATGGATAAAGTTAATGTGTTAAGATGTGATTTCATTAAATGCTTACTGAGGCTTTTAATTAATGCCTTATTTTAAGATTGAAAATTTAGATGATGTTTATCTCATTTACTTTGATTTTAGTGTCCTAATGAGTTTCCTTTTCCTTTGTGACTTTTTTAGTGAAATGATTATGGTTGATTAAATTGAAATTTTCAATGAATAAGTGAAGTACAAAACGAGAATACAATCGATATTGATTTAACCATAGCCACAATTAAAATTAATACTATTCAAAATATATTTGCAATCTTTCCATTGAGAAAGATAGTAGAAAATGTGCTATTCTTTTTAAAATTTCAAATAATGTCAGACTTATATTAGATATATGAAAAGAACTGGAGTTCTTTCTTATAAATATTTGCACAGCACTTCAAGGCGTTTTAATAATGTTCAATTCACTTCAAACACTTTTGGTTTAACTGGTATCCTTAAAGGAAACTTGAACCACTTGAGTTTATTGTTCACACTGTTTGGTGTACATTTGTTGTATCCTTGATTAACTGTATCCTTTTTGGTTGTTTTGCTCACCTTAAAGGCCATTTTAATGTGTTTTGTTTGAATTGTATTGTAAGTTGGTTTTTTGAGTTTTCAAACGACGTTCCACGAGCTGCACGCAACGGGATTCCACAATTGAATAATGTAGTTGCAACGAACCACGGCCGCTTTTATATAGTTAGGAAGAAAGTCAGCAACAAAGCCAACGTCTCAGTCGTTGGCGTTGCCGTTGCTGCAGTCGACGTCGGCAGTGAGCGTTGCTGCAGCTGCAGCCAGAGATCGGAATTATTGTAAAAAGAGTTCAGTTAGTAGCTGTTTTTAATGTGCGGCTAGTAACTGTTATTGTTAGGATACTACTACTATTTTATCAATGTGTGTCTGTTTAGGTGCTTTGCAGTGTCTGATGACGCATTTGCTGTCGCTGCTGGGATTGTAAAGTTTTTAACGTTTGACGTTAAGTTTGTTTATAGTACGTTTATGACATTGTTGTGTGTCTGCATAAGATTACCCCTCACCATTTTGCAGCATTTGACCTAAATTTGTGGCTTAAGTTTACCATGATTTTGATATTGTTGCTGCTGCTGGGCAATTTTTGATCTTATATCGTTTACTTTTAATGCGATAATCGTAAATTTCAAATTGAATAATAAAAAAAAAAAACAAAAACAAACGTAGCGCACTATAAACCAACTTTTGTAACATTTAAGTGCGGCTACTGTTACTGCTGCAGGCTTAATTTTTGTTGGCTAGATGTCCATTAGCTGCATGTCGTTTAGACTGTACTTCAAGTCAAAGTTAAGTATAGCAAGCATTGAGAAATTGACCAATTATTTTGCGTCAATTATGAATTGAAACATTTTTCAGAGCGCCGCCAAGAAGGTATCTCCAAGCTGCTCTTAGCTAATTAGGCAACGGAGCGTGTACTTAATGCGTTTTGGTCTAGAAGTAATGCACATACATGTCTTGTTTTTGTAAATGTTTTACATTAAACAAAAAGCATTTTGTCTTTGCCTTACAATGTAAACATAAATCTACAAGTATTGTTTGTAATGGGATATAATGAGCTGTAGCTTTAGTAGCCTTGCGAGTAGCTGAAATTAACAGATTTATAATGTGAAGAAACAAGAAAGTTTATTGGGATTATAATGGTTGCCACGTCTTAGTTTACAGTCCAAAAAACAAACTCTTTCCAAACTCTTAGCCCAAGAGACTCTTTTCAAAATCTTTTCGAAGCAAGAGCAACCTAAAATCCAATTTTCACAACCTCAATTCTGAAGATCGAACTGACTTTAGCTCATGGCGTTTGAGTGCAGGTTGATGTACGTTTGAATGCAGCTACATACTTTAATTGCTAAATTTAAAGTCGACAACATTTGACAACGTTGCAAACCATGACAAGCCAAACAAGCGAATATCAAAACAAACGATTCAAAAGAAAATACATATATTTTTTCGTTGATTACCAATCCGCAAATCTCATATTTAAAAACCATTTGCACGTACCACAAGAAATATGGCAAATCAAATAAATGCTTAATTATGGTCGACAAGGGGACTTATCCACATACTCGAAAATACATATATATGTATAGATGTACATATATATTTTTGTTGCAACATGTGTGTGTGTGTGAAGCGTTGGCGTTGCTGCAGGTGGAAAATATAACGCAAGTCAACATGCGACTACGACTAAGTTGGAGTTGGAGTTTGAGTTGGCGCTGTAAGCTGGAATAGCATACCAAAAAGCCAACGTCTCTTTTTTTTATATTTAATTTTGAGATGTTTTGCAATTTGGCGAAGCGACGCAAATTGAACGCAATGTTGATACAATTTTCCAGTGCCCGGTCTTCGGTGTTGCTTTTTATTTTCATTTCGTGCCAAAAGCAGCAATTCAATAAACACGCAACAAAATGGCACATCGACGCAGCGAATACAGTATTCAAAAATATCGATTAGTCGGCTTGGTCTAGAATTGAAAAGAATCTTTTTGTAAAATCTGAATATTAAGTCAAATAGATTAAGCTTTAGGCTTTAAGACACATTTTTATTATAGATAAAGTTAATTTTCTGAATTATTTTAAAGCACGATATGCTTTAAGCAGCATTTATCTCATTTTCTAGTCTACTTTTAATAAAGCTTTTTAATGATATTTTTTCTATAAAGTGCTGATTCTTTCTTTTAAAATTCTTTTACCTCCTAGTTGATAGCTATGCATAAGCTTCAAGCTCTAGTTAATAAGCCCGCAACACACTACATTTAGTAAGCATAACAATAACAAAAAATTTTTCTTTTTTGTTGTTGATTTTTTTTGTATTGGAGTGTGCGTTATTTTTGTTGTTTGGTTCGCTGTCTATATGCAAAAAGTTGTCGTCATCGTTGCAATCGGTGCGCACATATTTTCATTTAGTTTGCTCATTGAAGCCTCGTTTGATGCACGCTGTTATGGTTGTTGTTGCACCTTCTGCTGCTCCTGTTGTTGTTGCCAGCAGGTGTTAGTTTTTAGTTCGATTTTTGTTAGCATCCAAAAGTTATAGTTTTAGTTTTGAGCCTAGTTTGCTGTGTTGGCCACTCAATCAAATTGCGCTCACGGAAAGTGAAAAGTCAAAATAAAAAACGACGCAACTTGCAATTTTCAGTTAAACTGTGGGCATGTATGAACAGCAGCAGCAGCAGCAGCGGCAGCAGCAATAACAAGAGGCAGCAACAGCAGCTGTTGCTCTGGTAGCAGTGCCCGGCAATTACCTAGTAACTCATATTTACTGTTGGACATTTAGTACATGCATTAAGTGCGGCTGCTGTGCATGTGCAACATGGTTTGTGCTGCAGTTGCAGCTTGCAGTTGGCTGATTGTCTGGCATTTGACTGCCACAGTAACAGCAGCAACAGGCAGGCAGGCAGGCAGGCAGGCAGCAACTGGCAACAACAAACTTTTGTCTCATTGTCTCATATTTATTTGGACTCTTGGCCTCCTAACGAGCCCGCCACAGACGCGTGCATCTTTCCAAAGTTGTCGTGGGAATCGTTCGTTGTTGTTGTTTGTGCTGTTGTTGTTGCTGTAATGCTTATCCTTTTATGCAGCAAACTTGCGCAACTGCCACATCAGCAGCAGTCACTGTTGCTGCTGCCGTCGCAAGTAATTGAAAATCACATTTTAAAGTACTTTAGCGAAAGCCTTTAGGCCATGGCATAATTTTTATTGACTGCAATTCATATTCATTTGTTTGAAAGCAAAAAATCTCAGCAAATGTCTATCTTCCTCTTACTAATTGCGCACGCATTCCCAATGACTCTAACTCAAACAACTATTTATATATCAGCACATTGAACTTAATCAAAGTTTGAGCGAAAAATTTGCCAACATAAAAGTGCGTAGCAATATTGCAAACAACATATTGACAGTGTGGCACCACTAATGGGGCATATGAGTAATGTTACTAAGCTTAAGATAAATAAAAGTAAGAAAAGCGTGAAAGAGAGAAGAAGGGGGCTGACTGTGCGAGTAGCAAAAATTAATTATCAATTAATTTTGTCAAAACAGAGAAAGTCAAAGCCAAAATTTATTGAAGTAATTTAATAAAATAACGAGCTCAAAAGGAGTTTGAATAAATAAATTGCATAAAGAAGATATACCACTTCAAAAGAAAATACAAAACAAATTAAGTTACAGAACTTCGATATGGGTTTCGGGTGAGTTTATAGATTTTAGTCATAGTGTCAAAACAAGACTAAAACGCTTTTGCTTTTTTAAATCATTTTAACTTGAACAGAGCTATGGCAAAGTTTGGTAACATGCCCAATTGGTTTCCTTCTTTTTACTTTGTGTAAAATATAAATTTTAGCATTAAATGCAGCGTTAATTAAATAGGCGTTCCGTATTTAAAAAGCTTTTACTTTCAAAAGTCATTTGATTTTTGACAAAGTTATGGCATTTTTAAGTTTGCACTCGGCTTAGGGTGGATCTGGAATTTGTTAAAAATATGTTTTATCGTTAGCTACGTAATATTAGGATGCTAACAAAGCATAATGTTTGGCATTAATTCGATGCGGTAGTTGCTTTGGATTGGAATGGAATTTGAGTTTGAATTCAGTTGTCTTTCGGCTGCTCTCACAAATTGTCATCGCTGTCGTCGTCGTGTTCCAACGTTGACATAATAAATAGCTGCAGAAAATTAATTAAATGCAAATTGCCAAATCACATAATCATATCATATGGCAGCTATAAGTCTAAGACCAACACACATACATACTTATACTATACTCAGGCGCTCAACGTCATATGTGTTGCAAGACACGGAAAACTTGCAACCAACTTCAGCTGCTGTCTGAGTCTCTCAGCAGCAGATCTTTCTTTCACCAATCGCTAGACAATATCCAAGGGGCAATTTTCAATTGGAATTAAGTCAGCGTGGCAAGTTGTGGTCTAATTATGTGAATGCTAATCAAAATACTACGCCAAAACATTTAAATTCGTTTTGGGACGATTGCAGTTGATTTTCACACATTTCACTTGAGGAAACTGCTGAAGACTCGTTGCTTATGACCATTTCTCTTTACTGTGTTTTTGGCTCATTAATTGGGCAATTGGCTATTGGAATGATATCTATGGACAGACACTTGACTTCCTACAACGAAATGCGCTTAAAAGTTGAACAAAGTAGGTTAAATACTTTTACCTTATTTTGCCAGGCTGGCAGTTTGGCTAATTGCTGTCATTTTTGGCAGCTGCAGTGAATGTTTCGTTTGGCTTTTTTTTTTTATTATATTTTTGTTGTTTTATATTTCACTTTTCATTTGTTTTGTTTTTCCGGTTGTCTGGCAACCCCCAGCGTTTGACAATTAACAACTTTTCAAGCGCGCTGCAACCGGATATTATGAAATTGACCAGTTTAAGCTGGCCCCGTCCTGGCCATATCAAGATTATAAAATTGTTAAATTTATGCAACCGGTGTGTGTGGTGTGTGTGTGTGTTTGCTGCAAAGAAGATTAACTGGCTTGGCCACCTCCTCTAATCAAGTTGTCAACTGTCGTCCGACATATTTTTGGACGCACATAAATTTGGCAAAAAAAAAAAACGATCAATAATGGTCAGGTTGCCGCGTGCAGGGATAGAAATGCGTTCAATGTTAAGTTTAAGTGCACCATCAGCAGCGAACAGCAACTGTACTGTACCCGCTGTGCGTATACGTAATGCTTTACGTTAATAATCTATAGAAAAGAAAGTCTATTCCCAAGCAGTGGGTGGGCTCATTTTGCAACTGGCTTTTGTAATAATGCGATAGAAAAGGAAAAAGTGATTACCTCAGCGGCCTGCCATCAATTAGTTAATGACCAAATACTATGTATGCCAAATAGTGCAGTAGACAGAAAACCGAAACGAAACGAAACGAAATGAAATGAACGTAGCAACAATTTAATTAACATACAATAAAACACTTGAGTGCATATGAAAGTTTGGCAGCGAATGCAGCAATTCCCAGCGCTCAGTCATGCCGCGTTCCACTTGTGTCATGCCTCATGCCAGTCATTCCATCTGTTCGCTCCTTCAAATTGAGTGCAACCGCCCCCCCGCTTCGTAGCTATATATGTAACTATATTGGGTTATGAACGTCGACAGTTTAATTACCAGACAATTGAAACGGTTACCAATCGAGCTAAAGAGAGAGAGAGAAAAAGAGAAAAGAAAATGTTAGCAAGAGATTAAAGATAGCGAGAAAATTGAGAAATTATGAGAAAGAGAAAAAACGAAGCGATTTCATTATAAAAATTGTTTAAAGTAAAAAAAAAAAAAAATAAAAAATAGAGAAAATCATGCGCAGTCACAAATTAAAGAACCGAAACATTACGTCTCAAAACTCATTTTAAAAAATTCAAAAAATAAACTTATGATAATAAATTAAATAATAATAAATAATATAAACAGTATTAAATCATCAATTTAAATACTTTATTAAGCTTGAAGTAACTTGTAATTATTAATTTTTTCGATTAATCATTTACTGCAACGATTGAGCAATCATTTCTCCAAACCGAAACAGACAATAAAAGTCAGTGAACGAAAGTCAACAGACTAAAAGGCACTCAAATCAAATCAAGAAAGGTAAAAAACCCAATCATAAAAATGTAAAATGTATAAATATATATCGAATACATGTTGAGCTATTGTTGCACAATGCATAGATAACGGTCAGGTGTGGCGAGGCAGCGTGCGTGATCCAAATTAATGCTGCAATGGAATGAAATAATAGTATGTACAATATAAATGCAAGAGCTTAAATATGCATGAGGCGGTGCAAAATAAAAGATAAACACCAAGAAAACAAGTGAGAAAATAATAAATGCAATGCATTTCCTTCCGTTTTTTGGCGAACGCATTTTAAACATTTATGGCTCATTGATGGACACGCTTTGGCTTCCTTATGATGTTTAATTTTGTGTAAATTGTATTTCTTTGTACATATTGGGTTTCTCCTTCAAACCATTTGTCGCACAAGTTTCTTTTTCGGTTAACCCACAAATGGTTTTTGTTGTTGTATTTCTCTCTCAAAATGCCGCCTTTGATCGTTTTCTTCGATTAGGCCGTTAAAAAAGAAAAAGAAATAGCATAACCATAGCGATTAGCGTTATAAGACTTGCTCCAATTTGCGCCTTGGCAACAACCCGGAAGATATTCGAAATATGTCAGAGTCTTTGTAGTCGAGTGTAATTGTTTGTTTTGACTTAAGCGCCGCTTTTATTCCAAATTCTTCTTGTTGAACTACTTATGCAAATGCAAATTAAAATTGTTTATGACTGGTGTTGAGCGCGCGCGCTTTTTTCTCTAGTTTTTCTTTTAGAAAAAGTGAAAGATGTTGCCGGCTCACTCTTACCTAATACTAATATCGTAGTCGCCGTATAAAGGGGGGGCGTGTCGGCATGGCTGTGGTGGTTACAGTGTGGGGCAGGCACAGTTTTCAAGCATTTACTTGACTCAAATTTGGTAAATGCTCAAGGAATTCACGACGATTCGCTTGAATGATTCGCTGGTACCAGTTGGTCTCGTTTGTGCTGCTCGTGATCAATGGCTTGGGTAGTGGTAGCATTGTAGCATTACTTGCAACTGCAACCGCCATTTGTTGCGCCTTCTCATCGTTATTGGACTTGGCTTTGTTATATTTTTCATCCATTGGTGCTACAGTTGTTGTTGTTGTTTCTGTTGTTATATTGAGTTCTTTTGCTGGCAACTCAAACGGCACCAGGGGCAAATCGTGGGGTAAGAAATCTTGCAACATTTCAAAAGCCAAACTGCCATTGGGCTGGGTTTTCAGCGGTGTCTTGCCATTGACTATGTCCAGCACAGCTGGCTGCAACACATCCTGCGCCACATTGATGTGAAACAAGTCCAAGCCATGCTGATCTTTCAACTGATCTGCCACATCATGCTGCACCTGATCCACGCTAATATTCAAACGGCTTTTGGCATCCCAACTTTGATTCTGGGCTGGCTCCATTTGATGTATATCCCTGAGTAACTCGGGTAGCCGTTGTGGCCAAATTGGCTCAATTGCTTGATCTCCGGGCGCATAGCTCTGAGAATTCGCCATATAACCACCATTCTCATCGGTTTTGTAGCGTGTTACTTGTACAAGTCCATCGGGACGCAAATAACCAAAACTGCCCGCAATGCTGCCATTCGAAAAGCGTTTTTCATCTCGAAACTGCACATTGCCCGTTTGTGCATCATCCACATCATAGCCAAAGGCATACGTGTTGGGACCTAAAAGTGAATTTAAAGTTACTTAAAACTCTCGCTAAAGCATTAACTTGGCCTACCGTAAGGCTGATGCAGAAAAAAGTTGCTGGTTTTACTGGGATTACTGCGATTTGCAGCCGATGTCTTCGAGTATGCTGCACTTTCGTTTTCAGGCAATGCTTTGGCCAATGCGGCGTATACTTTTGTGATCATAAGTAGCAGCATCAACTGAAAAAGGCAATTAACATTATTGCAGACTTTTAGGCTAACAAACAAGAGCTTTATATATATTTCCATTAACGAATTAGTATACAAAAATAGTTTTCAAAGCTGCGTTTAGGAATTAAGCTGTTTATGGTTGAGATCTTTGAATTTTATCCAATTAGCCAATAATTATAACTGAGGCATGATTCCTCAACAAAAAAGCGAAAGCTTCTTCGCGACAGGACATTAGTTTGATTAATGTCATCGACCATAAGCTTAAGATTAAATAATTCTAAACAGAGTGTCACGGATGAGAATGCTTGAATAATAAGCGATTTCTGGTAAAACTAAAAAAGAGAATTTTCTTTATTTAGGTTTGAATCAAACTTTTCCAAAGTACAAATATATGACGAACAGTCTGCTCTTGTGGATATCTTTTTTACCTTTTGTGTTAATATAATGTGTTTTATGCCTTTTAAAAAGCCAAAATTTGTATAAGGTTTTTTACATTCTCAAACAATTAAAATATTTTTTCTGTTAAAGTAATAAAAGCAAATTTCTATGATTTATCTACGCACTTACAACCAGCGACAGCCGATATATTTTTGACAAAGTATCCATGCTGAATATAAATAAGGCGCAAGTCACGTTTGATGTTCGGCAGTTGTTTCGTTATGAATATTCTTATCTACACCTATGTTTCTTAAATATCCGTTTTGCCGGCGACTTGTGAGCACTTTCAGTTGCCAAATAGAACTGAAGACAGTCAAAACATAATTGAGAGCCAAGTGCTGACAGCCCTAATTAGAAGTACAATGTTAGCGTACTAAATAATTATCAGCTAGCTCAATTTGCAAACATTTTGAGCTTAGCAAATAATATATAATAATTATTTTGGATTGTTAATCAGCTTGACCTAAAGCTTGAGGTGTTATAATTAATAGTTTTGTTGCACGAATTTTTTTTTTTTAATTTGATTTTTATTCATGTTTTTGTAGATTTCTATTAATACATTTTTATAATTCGATAATATGGTTTATGATAAATGGTGTACTTTTTTTTTTTGCATTTCGCTTGCTGTTTGTCGTGTTTATCGTGTTGGTTTTCTTTAAAAGAATTTTAACAAAATATATTACTCATTAAACATTGAGCGTGAGAGACATGTGAGAGTTTTTTTGTTTTTCTATAGAGACAACAATGATTGTTATTTTTTTTTTTTTGATTTTTCTTATTAACTTTTATATACATAGATATTGGTATTATAATTAAGCGGCATAATTGTTTATAAATATACAATACACACAAATTGTGAAGAATACTAAATGCAAAAATGAAACTAGATACAAAAGTGTCAGACTGAGAGTGAGTGTTGTGAGATAATAGAGAGAGCTTCAGTTGAACATTTAAGTTTGATCTAAGATCTAAGATTGATAGTTAGACAGAGTGAGAAAGAGAGAGTGAGATAGTCAGTGAGCACGAGAAAGAGAGTCAGTTGAGTGAGTTAGAGATAGTGATTGGGTGAGAGTTCTTGATAATAAGTATAAGTTAAGACGTAACTGAATGGCTAAAAGAAACCGTTTTCCTTCGGTTTTGGCGTTCCAAAGTTTGCTGTGCTATTTATTCCCAATGCCTACCAAACTGTGCTTCAACCGAAATGGCACAAAATGCTCCCGTTGCTTAAATATTAAACAATTTTGACGGAGCTTGCACGCCCCCTCCTCACCGGCATGATGGGCGTGGCAGTTCTTAGCAGTTGGATCACAGTTTGGTGCAAAGGCATCCAATAGTTGAGTGTAGAGATCGAGAGAGCGACAGTTGCATAAATATATATTACAAAAGTTGAGCAACGAAAATGTGAAAAGTTTAAAGTTAAACAAAGACTGCACAGTAGATTGCACATATGGTTTTTGGATTGCACATATGGTTTTTGGATCAAAAAGTTATTGTTGGAAGCCTTTGCGATGAGCACTTTAAACAGCTATAGAGTTTAAATCTTCTATTTGACCTTGGAACGTTTTTTTTTGCGATTTAACGGCTTGTGCTTGAAAAGTTTGCACAAATTATGTGAAACGTTGAATAAAAATATACAAATTATACATATCTAAAAATAACGTTGTTCGTTTTCTATTGTGTTTTTTCAGTGTACGCTTACTAAATGTCATTATTATCGTTAACCGTGGTCATTATCATCATCATCATCATCAAACTATGATTAAGATCAAGTCATTGCTTTTGTTTTATGTTTTGTTGGTTTTTTTTTTTTCGTATTTCCTTCGTCCATGCCATGCCAGATCAGCCGGGTGCCGGGCAACCACTAATGTTGCCCGTTTTCTACTAAAACTTCTACTGCTACATTTTACTTACTTACGTAAAAAATTGTTCATGCATTTTGTTTGTTTGTTTTTTGTCTTTTTCAACGATTTTTCTTGCTGTTTCAATGGATCGGTTTTATCTGCCTGTTGTGTTCCTATTTATATTGCTTGTGATTGTGGTTTATGGATGTTTTTTGTTTGTTTGAGAGAGAGCACCTTTCTTGACTCGGCCTCTACTCAGCGTTGCTTAATAGTGGTGCAAAAGTGGGCCATGATGTGCCAGCACGGGAGCGTGCACAACAGGCGCATGATGGATGATCTTGGGTGCGGTCTTGTGTACGACGGCATTGAAACCATGATGATCATCGGCAGTGTAGTCCACGGTACGCACTGAACCATCGGGCTCGACCAGCGAGTATTGACCTGGTTAGTAAAAAAGATGAAAATTAGTTAGGCACGTAATGTCAAGTTTGTTGTCTAAGTCTTTTGATTTGTTTGAAGATTGTTACTTTAGTGGGGAATAAAAAACTATGTTCACTAATTAAGTACGAAAATCACAGAACATGTTTGTTTTGATTTCTTCGAACAAATATAATCTACATTTTTAATATATATGTTAAAAGAAACACTTAAGTTCCTTAAAATTTAAAGATTTTAGCAAAGCAAGTTTTTTGCTTAAGTCTTTACTGTAAGAAAAGTTTGTTGCCTAAGTCATTTGTTTCAAGAAGTATTTGAAGCTTGAGTCAAAATTATTTTTGGGTGTTTTGGATTTAAATAGCTTTTTGTCTCGCTCTAACTTACCCTTTACAACATCACCATCACGCTCCTCAGCCTGAGACTTAATGTCGCCGGTATGGGGATCCTTGATGCCATAGTTGAACGAGTATTTGGGATAGGCCACCGGCTCCGCATGCACAGCATGCACAGCATGAACGGGCGCATGATGCACCTGCAACAGCGATGGGTAGTGGCCCAATTCAATGGGCACAGCTTGAACGGCAGCAAACAGCAGAGCGATGGCAACAAAGTACTGTATGAGTGTGTGTGTGTGTGTAAAGAAGAGGCAGAAAATGAGTCCTTGTTGAATATGTTTTTGCGCAGCATATTTTTTTTTTTTTTTGCTTTGTGCTATATTGCGTACCTTCATGTTTGTATTGAGCACAGACGACGACGACGCACGGCGCGAACTTGTAAAGGACGAAGGATTCGTTTCAAAATTGAAGTGTAACTAAACAACTGGCACTACTGTGAGTTTGTTAACGGCAAACTAAGACGCTTTAGAGGACCGTTTATAGCACGAAATCGTAAGCTGAACTGATGTCTGCAACGATGACCAAAAGTATTTATATACGCGCAGGCGATGCCAAAGCAAAGCCAGCAGCAGCAACATCGACGATGACGACGACGACGAATCGACTCGGAGTCGAGTTGCAGCTGCAGCAACCAAAGCGATGAGGAAGTGTGGCAAGGAGTGCGGTGGTGGTAAGGCGACGAAGACATAGAGAGACCACGCATGTGCCGGCTAAGATCTGTTGCTGCTGTTGCAGTTGCATTTAGAGTTGTTGCTGTTGCAGTTGCAGCCAGAGTTGTTTGCTGCTGCTGCCGCTGGGTGCGGCATTTGTTGTTTCTTGGGCTGTTAAAGTTAAGAAGGCGTTGCTAGCATTTTTGGCTGCTTGGTTTTTTCGGCAGTTGTGTGTAACTGTTAAGGACCGATAACGCTGCAATTGAAAGTGACACTTAGCATGCGACTTTTTGTTGCAGCTTTAGTCGTAAGCTGTTTATTTATTGATCGGCTGCAGTAATTACGAGTCACAGAGTCAGAGGCAGCTTTTAATAGCCGCCCCACAAAATCTGAGACTGTGATCTCTGCAAATATTATTGCCATATCTGTTGCGATCAACGGGCCGCAATAGCAACAACAACAACAACGACATCAACATACCTGCCGCACTAGGTTGCACGACAATTTTATTTGTCATTTTTTTTCCTCATAGAACTTTCATGTGTGTGTGTGTGTCTTTATTTAAGGAATTTAAATATTGGCTTATATTTTTTATTTTCTTTACGCATATCAAACGCCGCTCGTTTTTCAATCAACTTTTTGTTGTGGCACATAGCAATTTAAATTTGTTGCTGGTAAAAACCATAAAAATAGTTTTCTGTCTAAGCTTGTAATTATGCTAATATTTTTAAAGGCAAGTTCTGGATTTAAGTATTTGTTTAATGATTAAACACTGAGGATTTTTTTTTTGACTATGTAATTTTGATAAAAAAAAACCTTGATTGAAATAGTGAATCAGAGCGAATTAAATTTCAGCTCTATTTATTTTTTTTTGCTATTTCATTGATTTTGGTGATAAGCTAATAAGACATTTCGGTAACACAATTAATAAAAAATCACTTTGTTTTATGAAATATTATTGAAAGAAATAAATTTATATTCAATCATTATATAGGGTATCTGCCAGTCGAACACTCACTGCCACACCAAGCTCGACTGGCTAATTAGGTGTAAGTATTATAATAAATAACATTATTGCCCAACTATTAAGTAGCTGTAACCATAACCGAACTATAGCTGCATTTAGTAGTTTTAAGTTACTGCATCAATCATTCAGCGATCCAGACAGACACTAACACTTACCAAATGGGTCTTGCCAAATTCATGCCCACATGGGGCGTTAAATTTTCTATGCCCAAGATGTCAAATTTGGACACGTAGACTATAAATTTGCTTGAAAACGCCCACACAGTGAGGCCAGGTACGAGTAACCGAAATGTTCTTGCCAGACATATCAAAAAATTATTATTATATCTTGTAGTCACAAAAGAGCATACAAGACAAACAAACAGAAGGGACGGTACGGACCAAGACATGTGTGCAGCAACGATGGGAAAAAAGCACGAAAACAAAAGGTGCAACAAAAAAAAAAAAACATACTAAAAGATCATTTGTGGTCCGTAACGAAAACAGAATCGACTTACATAAATGACTTTAAAGGCGACACATTTACACGGCGCACCAAATAAAAAAACACAAGAAAAAAAACACATAGAAAATGCAAACATTTGCCACAGAAAACGACAACAACAATGCTGGCATGTTGCAGGCTCGAGGTTGGCAAACAAGTTGGCCACGTCACGATCGCGATCGCACTTTGGCCGATTTGAGTAGGAGTGAGATGCAGGTAAGGGGGTTTGGGTAGAAGTTGAGCCTTTGCCTTTGCCGTTGCCGTTGCCGTTTAGTTGGTTAGTTGGTCAGCTTTTTGTCTTTGTTCAACGATTGCGCAATAGCAAAAATGTGCCACAGTTTAAGAGGCACACAGAGCATTATTGTGAGGGCGACACATCGATGAAAATGCGTTAATTGCAGCAGTTAGAGTTGCAGTTACAATGTCGACGCATGTCACAAAAATGCAACCACTCCATGCATCAAGTTGCAATCCCAAGTTGCAATCGTTGCCTCAATCGTCAACCAATCACAATCAGCAAAAAGTAGAACAAAGCTTTTTTTTTGTTTACTCAATCTTAATCTTGATTTATGTGCTAGATGCAAATATTTGGACAATGGGTTTTCTGCTCTGGCGGTTCTCTTGAACATTTAAACGCACTTTACTTTGATTTTAATGACTTGTCTGTTATACATTGACATTGATTTATGCTAACACACACACACACACACCAACACACACACACAGAAATGGTCATTTTTAGAAAGGCAATCAAAGTTGCCTAAATGTAACTTAAGCCTTAACTAAATTAATTTTTGAATTGTTTCACTACGCTGCGTAAGCTAGGATTTCCGGCAAAAAGAAAACAACAGATGCAGCTTCTGCTTTGTACTACTTTGCTTCCTATTAATACGTTTCCCGATGGGAAGTTTGTATATATTTCATTTCCCATATTGTAATACAAAACTCTGTAAAATACGCAACATTGTTTTGAATTGTTATACAAGAATGCAAATTCGGAATGTGTGTTAAACTCTGTTTTTTTTTATGATATCTTATCAGGCTAAATTTTTTTAAAAAAATTAAATACAATAAATCACAACTAGAACATGAGTCAAATCTATACTGTCATCTAACCATTTAAATACGTATAAACTCTGTAAAAAAAAGTTTCATTCTTGCTTATTAAAATCACATATGCCATCTACTCTTTCGGTTTTTTGTCAGACTTTTGCATTGCATCTGTGTGTGTGTCTAATTAAAACATTTTTCGTTGGCATTCTTGCACGTTGTGGCCAAACGCATGGTGTCCAGTTTTGGAGCCTGGCCTGTCATTCTAAGCGGCACGCCATAAATCTTCACCAGGTTGCAGCAATTGCAATTGCATCGGCTCTGGGGATGCCATTAGTGAGAGATGTTAGTTTTTGTTCAAAAAAAAAAGAGATAGAGTATCTTAAGGCGCTCGTCAATTAGGCACACGAAGCCCAGCCAAATGCCAAAGAGCTGCCAACCCAATTGTGTCGCCAGCTCAATTGTGAGATTACTAACTGCATTTGGTCACGCTGACAACAATCCCTCCCCCTGTACCCCATTTTATCGCCTGCTTTACCTTGTGGCGCCTCTAAGTTCGGTCAGTTTGGTATTAGTGCCAATTCGGCATCATTACCGCATCGTCTCAGACCCAAACTCGTTTGATCCCATTTCGATTTGCCATTTGGCTAAGTTTCCCTCTCTTTCCACACACTCTTCCCGCTCTCGTTTTTTTTTTTTTTTTCTTTCGATTTTTTCGCACATTTAATGCGATTGTGCGCATTTGCGCGTATGAATTAAGCGAGTGACGAAATGGATTGACAGTCTGACCAGTCTACCCCAAAGTGGAGCAGCAGCCAGAAACCGATTTCAGTTTCATTTACCCTGTTTTGTGTGTGTTTGTGTGTGTGCAACTTTGCAACAAAGTCGATAGCCGATGCCTGGCTGAGGCAATTGCCAATTGCTTCGCCTGATTGATTCCGATCGAAACGCCGACGACGATGAAGTTTCTTTAGCCAGTTGGATTACGCAAAATTCATTCGCCGCACAAAAACCGCACAAAATCAATAAACAAATATTTCAATTAGCTTTTGCATTAGATTTTTTTATTGTTTACGTTGAGCTTATATAAAAAGTATATTTTATGTAATCGCACTTAGTTTGTTTTTACGCCTAAAGCATGAGATTATTTTACAGGTGAAATAGCCAAATTTCATTATGAACCTAATTGAGCACTTAAGATGGGAGGCACTTAACAGATTTGTAGCTTTTTATTTAAGAAAGAAAAAGGTATTTGTTTGGAATGTTTTAGGTGTATCACAAGACAATACTTCAGGGTTGGCTAAGCTTCAGATGCGCATAAAATAAGAAGCAGAAAGTTGTTTATTTTTGAAAGGGAAAAAATTCCATCCATAACAAATGACATGACATTAAATTTAAATCATCTTTAGGTGTTTTTAAGAGTTTTTATTTTACTATGATGTCTGCTTAATCTTTCTCAAAACATTTTCACTGTGCTTTGATTAAAAATTCATCACTTAAAACCAAAAAAAAAAACCTTTTCTAATACTCTTCACTCTCTTCATTATCATCCTGCTGCTTATGCTTTTTCGCATCCTCATAGCCCTCTTCGCTGCTGCCCTCATATTCCTCATGATCGCCACCGCCCTCATTTTCCTCATCCCCCTCCCCGTCATCCCCATCGTTACCATCACCATCGTTATTATGGTCCTCGTGCACTTTGTAATGACTTTTGGCCTTTTTGGGTGAAATTCGCTCGTCATCGTCATGATCGTCAAACTCCTCCTCTTCTACAGCAGCATCACTATGCTCATTCTGATCTTCGTCTTCAGCATCATGACCCACTTCATTGGCCTCGTCATGCTCCACTTGCTGTGCCACATTGGCCGGACTATCATCGCCAGTGCCATGGCCATGGAGTCTGGCAACGCCATTCGTGATCACCTCGGCCTGAAAGCCATTGGCGTCATCTGCCGTATATTTGACGACGCGCAGGGTGCCATCAGGATCGACTACGCTGCGTGTTTACGCACATTAATGAATGTTTGTGTTGACAGCTGCACCACTCACCTGTAGACGCCGCGCACCTCGTCCCCGTTGCGAGTCTCTTTGCGATTTTGTAGCACGCGCGATTTTCCATCTTCGATGCCATAAGCAAAGCTGTATTCGGGCCGTGCCACATAATCGGAGTGCGTGCCACCGCCATAGGCATCAGGCACAGTGACCAATCGTTCGGGCCCCACCACCGGCCCCTCAAAACGTGTGTACGAATAGCCAACCGCTGAGCATTGCTGCGCCAATGTGCAGAAGATCGAAAGAGTGAACACCAAAAGATGCCACTCAACGCGTGCCACTTCCAACGTAACGCGGAAGCACAAACAACGACTGGCTAATGTTGTTGTTTTTGTTGTTGTTGCTACTGTTGGTGGCTTCTTCATTGCTGTGCTGTGCGTTTTTGTTGATTGAATTATTAAATCCAATTTGAAATCTTGGCGCCTCAACAGCGTTTTGGCGTTAAGCTGATTTTAATCCTCGAAAGCGTTTCGCGTTTCTATTATTTCTCTCTTCTATTGCATTTGTCGGAATACTAAGCGTGAAATGTTGCACTTGTCAGTTATTTATATATTCCTCGGGTTAACTGGGAAAAAGGTTTCTTCGTCGATAGCCACCACAAACAATCATTTTGCATATTTCCGCACAAATTATACGCTTCAATAGATACCGCAATCCAAGTGGAACTGACCAAAAGCGCCAGTGATGCGGTCACCTGGTGCCCAAAGCCTGATCTTAACTTGGCTTGATTTGCTAGATTTTATATATGCAACTAATAGCACATTTCCTAAATGCAACATTTATGCCGAGCAGAATATTTATTGAGTGATGAATTAAAAAGATTTCAAAATATTTGACAAAACAATCTTAAAATATAATTTTAATCAAATGAATAATAATATTAACATTAAGAACAGTAAAACCTTTTGAAAATAATGAACAAAATATATATAATACTTTTGTTAACTTAAAATTAAACAGAAAGGAATTGAATATTTAGTAAGGGTCCACAAAATTAAACATTAAAGCATTTGATAAAAATAAAAAACATAGTTAGAGTCAGAAATTTTTTTTAGCAATGTAGCTGGTGGCATCCCCATCTGCTTATCGTTTTCATATATATATTTGCTGCTGTTTATTATTTTGTATAAAATTTCTTAATTTTTATTTGCGTCGCAGCAGAAACTCGCGAAGTAATTAAAGTTACTTTAAGTGCCACGAGAAGTTTGGCAACAAGCTGCAAATATAAAATTGCAACTATAAAGTAACTATTTATTGCTCACTGGCTTGTTCATTATAATTAAAAGGTTTACTGACCAATTTGTGCAGCATCATTTTGCACACACCTGTACACACACAAAGATACACACGCCCATCAATTTGCTTGGAGAAAAACATGAAAATCGCTTTAAGTGCGTTCAGCTGATTAGCCACCAACTCCATTCGATGCATTATAATGCCTGCTTAAAGATCGAACATACTAGTATGGAGTCATGATAAAAATGGCCAAAAAGCATGAAGAAAAAACGCAAAAAAACCAAAAACGCAGCTGCAATTTTATCTGTTTTGTTGCAGCTTTGACCTTTTTTTATGTGAGGGTTCCGCCAAACAAAAATATGGCTATTATTTTGACTACTTCTAATTTATAAGCGATGGCAGCATTGCTTTTGTTGCTGCAGTTGCTGTTGTTGCTGTTGTTGTATTTGTTGTGGCATGAAAAATGCATATATCATTGGCTTTTGGTACTTGGCAGCAGTTTGTTTTGGGCTTTAAAGCGCGCACAGTAGCCCAAGCTAGACGGGCAGACAGTGAGACATTCAGGCAGCCGGGCGGGCAACGGCATCGTGGGAAAACTTGTTGTTACCTCTTGCTGCTGCTTGTTGCTGTTGTTTTGGCCAGCCGAGTCGCTTAATTACCCATTACACAAATGCCGCTGTGGCAGCATCAAGAATTGCAATTCGCAGGTTTTTATTTTTTGTTTTTATTATTTTGTTTTTTGGGGACTATTAGCGCCATTTCGCACTCGTAATTAAGACGCAAGCAAGCAGTCAAGCTAGAGTTAGTTCGTTGCCTAAGTCTTTCGTTTTGCCCTTTAGCGGCGCACGCAACCGAATGAGCCAAATGTGCCAGTGCATTATGACTAATGTTTGCTGGAGTCGTTGTTGCTGTTGCAGTTGATCCATGTTGCAATGCAAATCGTTGTCATTGCTGTTGTTGTTATTGAGGGACAAACAAAAAACAAAAAATTTCAAAAATAAAACCAAATCGCAATCAAAGTCTATTAAAAGCGAAACCAAGCCACATGCCAAAAAATCATGTTGCTGACCAAACAAACAGTCCGACAGACAGTCAGAAACAATGCCTAAATAGTCAACCAACAGGATGAAGATGCGGGAAGGGGGGTACGGTTGGGGTAGCGTGATCTGCTCACTGATTTCTTTCTTGCAATAAATTGCATATAATGCTTAGAGCCAAAAAAAAACCATGCTGTGCTCTGTTTCTATTTTTGCGGTTATGTAAGCCGCCAAGCCATCGTTCCAATCGCACTCACAACAACAGTACCACATCATGCTGTTGTTGTTGTTGTTGCTCAGTTGCTCAGTTGTTATCCAGTTGTTGTGCAGTTCCCTCATCTCGATGTTGTCTCCACTTTTCTTTACTATTAACAGCCAGCGGCTCTGCTGCTCTCGTTTCTTTCGCTTTGATTTCATTTTCATTTCGCGTCTGGTCAGCTTCAGTGATTGCAACAGCTCAAAACAACAACAACAACCAGAGACAAGCTAGATCTACGAATCATACATGGTTGTAATGAAAATGAAATGCAAGTAAAAATGGTGCCATTAACGACTTGTTTGTTATGTGTGTCTGGTTTGCAAGTGTTCTATAAAATTGTACTAGCTTAACTTTGAAAATGTTGAATAAAAGTTGATACATAAAGATAATATTAGATCAATGAATCAACTGGTTTATTCAAAACAATTGAAAATTGTGAATGAACAGTTTCTGGGCTGGCCAAATAGTCTGCATAAAGTCTGGGACAGGTTCCCGCCCGCTAACGACACTGAATAGATAATATTAGACATATTACAGTTGAGATTGCTGATTAAATGTGGTTTGGCTAACAGTTTATTGTGCCATAGGCTTTCAATATCCCAAGGCGTTAGCCTCTAGAATACAGTCACAAATTTTCCAATGCCATAACTATGTTGACTCTAAAACTTTGTTTTACCACCGAATTCATTTGCATCAAGATAAGCTCTTCATCCAAAGCTTAAGCACTTTATATCTATCAAAATGTCTTTCATAAATCATAAGTTAAATACAGTTCTATAAACTTTCAAAGTCCATTAATTTTGTTAAAATAAACAAACAAATTTCAAAGCTAATATCACAAACTTAAAGTGCAAGCAAGCATAACTGAATGTCATATATGTTGCATGGTGCATGGGGTATGGTGCAACATGCGTAACTCATGTCACATTGCATTGCGTGACCATGCTTCATATCGATATCATAGCTGTCGGCCAAACTGTCAGCTGGCCAGAAGCATTTTGGCCAACCGTGTTACAATGTGCGAAAAACAAATGCGCGCATTTTAAATTTGACAATGCGCACATAGAACACAAATTCGATGAAAAAAATTCGTGGCACATACATTTTGGCACTTCAATCAAGTGCACCTACACAGACACACACACACAAACACACAGCTGGTGTCGAGGTGCCAATTAAAGTAACACAAAACGAACCAAAAATCGAGTCAAAGTCTTTTCATTTGGCTTCGATTCTTGTGCACCTTTGACATGCAACGCCGTACGGGCGGTGACTCCAATTGCTGCACGCTACATCGGCACAGTTTACACAAAACAACAACAACAACAAATAAACTATAACAAAAAAAAAATTGAATTTTTTCAACAAAACTTACGAAATTTGTCGTCTGACAAAAAGTGCTGCAAATGTTATAAATTAAATTTACAATTTTGGTGCTCATTAAATGTTGAGCAGATCGGCAAGAAAATGTTTGTTGTCGCAATTGCTGCTTGCTTGCTTGGTGTTGTTGGTAGGGTATTTTGACCAAAATTAGAACATCGCTTTGGGAAATCGCCAAAATGCCTTTAATTGTTGTCGATTTCGGCTTGGTTGTTTTTTTTTTTGTTTCAGTTGGCCTGGCCGTTTAAATTTTCTCGCGACTGTCACAAATTGAATAATGTCTCAATTGAAACAAGCAACAAGTAACAGCAACAACAGCGACAAAGTCAACATTGTTTGCAGTTGTTTGCCGTTTGCCCAGTTCACAGTTAACCGCTTAAAGTCGCTCAACTAATTACGTGCTAAAAAAAATAAATAAAAGTCATGTAGGCTTTTTGCTATTGTATAAGACGTGTTTATAAATATATATATATATATATAAATGAAGTTGTTTTTTTATATATCCTGCCAGCCGAGTGCTCTATAAAGTGAAAGGCAAACATGCAAACGCCCAATTGGCACTGTATATCCAACATATATACATATAGATGGTATATAGTTCAATGAAACTCGATTTTTATATAATTTTTTGACTAATTTGCCAGGTAGCCAAAACGAATGACTTGCATAGTCAAACGAACCTGCTGCCAAAAATCCAAAAATTTTTAACAAAAAAATAGACTAAACTTTAAAGTAACTAATGCAACTAACTAAACTAAACTAACTCAACGAACCGGTAGCCATTTGGTGAGCCTGTCTGCCTCTGGCTATCTGACAATCGCACCACTGACCAACATTTGCCACCAAACAACAGCACCGTCCAACAACAACAACAACAACAACAACAACCGGCTGCAAGCTCAAAGATCGAAACGTATATGGGTCAGTAGATACATATATGAATGTTTGTTCGCCGTGCACGTAAATATCTAATAATCTATGCAACAAATGCAATTTTAATTGCCAATCATCAATGGGCATAAAATAAGCTACCGGTTGTATAAGTTGTTAGAGTGCGTGGCAAATGCTTAGCTGATCAAAATTATTATTTAGTAGCTTTTAGTACGGTATATATGTATATGAATGTTGTGTGTTAATCCTGTTTTATTTGTTTAACTGGATTTAAAAGTAAGCACATGTCTCTTTTAGTTGTTTTTGGCCAAGCAAAGCATTTATGCTTTTGTTTTGAAAGATATTTTATGTGTTTTAATGCAAGGCTTATGGAAATTTGATATACTTGTGACCATGTAGGTTAATTAAGCCATTGAATTTAAACATTTCTTTTAACATTTTACATGTTTCAAAAAAAAAAGCTACTAAACTTTGTACACGACATAAATGTTTGACATACAATTCCTTGTTTACAGCTGCTATCAGTTACCTCAAAGAAAATATTATTTAGGGTATCTAATAGTCCGTTCTGATTGCTTACAAGATTACATATGAGATAAATACTTAATTTTCAACGCCCAGAAGTTCCACCTAAAACAACTATGTTGCTAACTTTGCCCCAGAAATGTCTTCAATTATCTTAAAATCTCAAGTGCTGCACCTCTGACAAAACGCAACACCTATGCGTAATAGACTTGACGCCCACATGAAATGTTAATAAACGACAAACGAATTAAATGTTCAATAAGTTAATTAAGCGTAGATTGAGGTTAAATTTGTATGCAAATTGTAGATTTGAGAATGAAAAAAACAAAACGAACTGCGTTTGAATTGAAAAAATTGCTACGATATCAATTGAGATAAATGAAAGCAATTAAATAACTAAACGATAGCCAAACTGATTGTAAGTGGACCCACAATTATCAAGTTTACTTTTTAAGTATAAACCGTTAAAAGAAGAAAAAACAAAAAACACAAATAATTGGCGTTGATTAAACAGCGCCAAAAACCAATGTTAATTGACATTTAAGGAAATTCATTAAAATTGACTAAAGATCAACAAATAACAGATATTCGAGGTAATAACATCTGCGGGGGTTGTTTGATTATTGGGCACAGCTGCCTGTAAATACCAAAACAAAAAGTTGAGGACAGCCAAAAGGCATTGCTAATTGCATTGACTGCATGCACCAGTTTATTTGAGTTTTTTTTCTTCGTGAAAATTGCCGTTTTCACATGCTCGACTTTGGCTTGTTTGTTTTTGGTTTTTTTTTGTTTGTTTGTTTATTTTTTTGCGCGTTTGTCCAAAATTTACATACACTAGTAGTCAGCTGTATTTATTTTTGTGTGTCTTAGCGGCGCCACAATTCTCAGGCTCCATTGGTCTGTGGGGCACTTGTTGGTTAGCGGCAATTAATGTTAGTTGCAGTCATGCTGTATAAATCAGCCTAATTGCTATATTTAAATTCTAAATTTTGTCCTTATTTTTTGGTGGCAAGAACTCACGCTTGTCGTGCAATTTACCTTTCTGACTCGCAATGATAACAAAAAAAGTTTGTTCATAAGCTTTTATGTTGAACTTGGATGTTAAACATGCATAACACAATCATTGGTGTCAATTACCAGCAGGTGGTCTATGCTTGAATTATATTTATTTTCATTTCATTGAACATATCACGTTAATAACTATCAAATGTGTGTTTCAAGCTACGCGCCAACTGTAATCGATTTACTGCTATTGTATTTAGTGCTGTTAAACGTTTTCGTATACTGCATACTACAGCTGTTATTGTAAAAACCGATATCTTTTTTTGCAGAGCTGTATCGATAAGTGATCGGTATCGGAAGACAAGCGGCTAATAAATTGTTAAACCAATTTGTTTACACGAAATAAAATAATGTTGCAGTTGACAAATAACAGCGACGAAATAAACAAACAAGCAGTAATCGATGTTGCCGCCGACAAAGCGACCAGTCCAACAACTGCCACTGCTTGTGAAACGAATGGGCAACTACCCTCAAAATGTCGAAAACTGGAAGCGCAATTTGACGCCGATATTGAATTGAACAAATCTGTCCCAGAAGCCGTTAATGTAAAAACAGAAGTGGTTTTGAATGAAGACGATATCTCTACACAGATTGCACCCATAAACGTATCAAAAGCTGAACCCAAAAGCAGGGAAAATTTAAAATGGAATCTGCGTGTGATAATCTCAAATTTGTACATGCAAAGCGAGCGCCGCTTGCCCACTGCTCGTGTGCCCAGGTGCCTGCACAATACAGGCCAGTGCGTGAGCAGGCATCGTTGTGCCATGCTCCCAGATGCACCCACTATTGAAAATGCTCAGAATTTGCGCAGTCATCTAAACAATGAGTTCTACGATACATATTTGGATATGCTTGAAATAATGGCTATACAGTCAGTTTTTCCCGAAGAGGCGGTTTTTGATCGACTCTTCGACTTGATTATGGTGAGTGACCTAGAATGAATAACCTAAATAATTTTATTTTTGTCATAATAATGTCATGATTCCTTCGTTTTAGATTCTTTCTAACAAAAGCTTGTCGATGGAAGAACTTAAGACCAGATACATCAATGTACAACGCATCTTTAATATAATGGTCGATGCGTTTCCACCATGCTGGACAGCATTGCGACCTTATTACCTAAATTTTTTGGGTGTCAATAACGCTACCGATGGAAAGCCACAAAAGCTGGAGTTACTTCTCGATTTGCTCGAGGATTGCATGACCAAATGCACCGATACTGAATTGAAAGAGGAAACGAAATTCTTCGAAGTATTTGTGCTTGACTACGAAGAGGAGAACAGGATGCCTGCGGAACAAGCGTTTTTGCATCATATGCGAGGCTTTGACTGGCGAAACGGCAGGTCTGAAAATAACTTGAAAAAAATGTCACCAGCAGTGCGTCTGGCTCGTCTAAGCAACACTTTGGACATGATTTGCTGCTTGCTGGAGCGTGAGTTTCTGGCCTGGCTGGATCACAATCGTCTGCAGCAGGCTGAGCCCGAGATATTCCAGGAAGAGACGAAGCCCTTTGTTTTTCTGGTTTTTGGCATGACGCCCACAACGCGACTCACAAAGCTAACACGCCAACTATTTCGTTTATATAGTCGAGCAGCATCCAAGTCAATGTATCCAGCGCGTTTAAGAGTTTTGGAGGTAGACTTATCAGAGAATTGTTATAATAATTGTTAATTGTAATTTGTTTTAGCGCTTTATATCCCTCATCATGGAGGCTAGCAACACGGCCGAGTTGCAGTATGAGAACGGCTTGGTTATTTATCCCAGTATGGGCCCGCAAACGCGTTGTCTTATCGGCGAGTTCTTTAAGATATTTAAATCGGAAAATCCCGCTGATGTTACAACCTATATAAGGACCATTCCACAGCTGAGTCAGCCCTATGTGCGTTTCGAGTTTGCCGATCAATTTCTGCAGCTTTTCTACTCGTCCAATGATGAATTTAGTCCGGAAAAAGTGTGCGAAGAGCAGAAGGCTAAGCGTTGGCTTAAATACAAACTGCGCAGTGAAATTGAAGAGGCAGACAATGAGCAATTGTCGCGTGAGGACTATCTGAAAATAATGCTCAATGCTCTGCAGGATTATTGCAAGTGGTTGAACTTGCAAGCATGTTGGGATTATATCAAAACCAAAACGCCCGTTCAACAGTTGCAGGCAAGAACAAACAGTCCGCTGGCCACACCCGTTGGCCTTGTCACCGGCGATGTAGGTAAAATATTTATGCTTGATGAGATGCAAAAGGAGGCGCATAGCTGGAAGGATCGCATTAACTTGAATGTAAATTTAGCCAAACCTAAAGTAAATCTGCCCGTGGCCCGAATACATATCAGCAAAATGGCCGAGCGTTATGGCAATGATCTGCGTCATTTACGCTATTTGCGTCGTCTATTACTAGAAGCAATGCGCTTTGAGAACGTTCAAGATTGGCTGGACTATCTGAATGGTTTTTTGGGCGAAGATGATCCTCCAGCTTCATTTGCATCGTAGAGGGTAAAAGAGTATAATTGGATATGACAATGTTTAAAGTGTTTGCTACCAAATATAATATAAATTAATATAACATTACTTAAAATTGCTAAATGGAAAATGTGTAACTATCATCATCACTAAAAAATCAAAAACGACAACCGTGCGCGAAACGCGTAACGTAATTTATCGCTTCTTGCGTAACGTAAGCGCAATGAGAGCAAAGCAAGCGCAAAATGCGCATCAACTTAAAAACTTAACAGAGAACTCCACCGTTAACAGCGAAGACATTCACAGTATTGCAGGATAAAATCCTGACTGCTAAAAAAATACTTTTAGTTGAATTTTGCAGCACAACCCCGTCGCCAGCAGTATCAGAAGCAGCCAACTGCTTAACGTCGCGACGAAACACGCATTTTGTCCAATCGTCCAGTCACAAAATAAAAAAAAACTTTTATTAACGAGTGTTAAATCAAAAACAAATTAATACATGTCTAGCAGCAACAACAACAACAACACAAAAAACAACAAAAATGTGCCGTGAAATATAGTGTGTGGGAAAGAGCAGCAACAACAACAAACGAACGTTGTGAGCACAGTGGTTAGAGAGGAAAAAATATAGGAAAAAATCAAGCTTGACGCCAACAACAGAAGCAAGAAAGCCAAAATGTCGACAACTGTGGAACAGGTGAGAGAAACGTCTTGAAAGTTATGCTGCAAACAAAATTTATATAATCTTATCAGTTATTAAGGCAAATACTTACGATATTTATAACGTATCGCAATGCCGACAACTGCGTAACATGCAGTGTCAGTGTAACTACGAGGCGGCCGCCAGTCTGATTGTCTGTCCGTCCGTCCGGACGCGTCCGTCTGTCTGTGTGTCATTGTGTGCGTAGGTGTAGCAAACTATATTACTCTCTCTTTCGCACTAACAATATGTATGTGTTTGTGTGTGTTTTGGCATGTGCTAAATGTTTTGCATTGCCATGCCAACGGCGACGACGCTTGGCACTTCCTGTTCCGCTGCTAGGCTCTCCGGTGCTGCTGCCGCTGCCGCTTTTAGTATTGCCTTCGATTTGACAGTAAAATTCGATTAATTTCTAATCTGTATATCAGCATGACAAGTGCCAAACCCAGACCCAGACTCAGACAGCGACAAAAATAAATAGCTGCCATTTTGTCAGCAAATTGGAATCCATTTCTACACACTCATCCACGCACACCCACGCAGTCTCACACACGCAATGTTGACGCGACGTTGCATGCAAATTTCGTTTACATTCATTCCTTTCGATTCAAATTCAGCGTCTGTGATTTGACATTTTGTTGCAATAGCCGACATACCCCCTTTCTGCTCTTCTCTGGCTCCAATCGCCTGTTAGCAAATTTCAAGTGCCTGTAATATAAACTTTATGTTTTCACGTTCTGTCTAATTGTATCTTAATTTTATGCAAATTATAACTCCTGACAGACCCACTGGGTTCCTTTAGGGTGCGGTGCGTATGCCGCATACTATCTAAAGTCTTTCGTATTCTCACTGCTTGAAGTCAGCGTCAAAGTCACAAAAAACTTTTTGTTGCATATTTCAAGGCGCGCATGTAGCGCGAGTCATTACGTTTTATAGACTTTATAAGAAGTTCGCCAGATGCAGTTGGGTCAAAAGTTTTTGCTGCGCTGCGTTGCCAAGTGACTGTTCAGTATACATATACTTATACACATATACTATTCTATACATACATACGTATATATATGAGAAAGAGGATATCATGTGAAAAAGAGATAGAGTGAAAGAAGAATGAAGGTGAGCAAAGGAGCTTTATTTTTTTCAGCCAGATTAAAGTTAAGCAGAAAAAACAACATTTTCAAGCGTTTATGGGTACGATTTTGCATATTTTCTGGTGAAAAAGCTGTATTATCCTTGTATTTAATGTGTTTTTTTTTCCGATGTTGCGTTGTTAACGTGTACCAAAGATGAAAAACCATAAATAATCGTTGAGCTGGGATTTTATTCTTTTTGTAATGAGTTCATGATTTTTTACATATGTACATATGTCATTAAATTGGCTATTTTTTTCTTTCCAGTTGCTGAGTAGAACTAAAAATGCTTTTAATATATGTTGGTTTAGTTAATAACTAGTTTTTATAGTTAGTGGTTTATTAACTTAAATTGCTGAAGCTGTAAAAAAATAAAATAATATAGATATTTCTCCTGAATTACATTACATTTTGAGCTTCACAAACTTTGAATGAATGAGTTTCTAGCTATGAATATAATTAAACGCTGCTTGCCATTTCCCTTTTATGCTTACTTGAAAGGAATTATTTTTAATCAAAAGTTTGTCCTTTAATTGCATTCGCTTCAATTCAATACTTGGGAAAAATGTTTTTTTTCTCTAGCGTACCCTTAAGAGTATGCTACACTTTTTTTTTTGTGTGGGGGAAAATAGTTCTCGTGCTGCTTGTATTATTATTATCCCATTTAACATTGAAATGTGCTTATTAACATTTAATTGGCAAAAGAAAAGCCTTAAATAAGCCATTTTAATTCATTATCCGAACTCAATTTGTATGCATAATAAATTAAGATATATATTTATGGGTCGTGCCTTCAATGAATAATGTATTGTGTACGATGTGTGAACATATAACACTACGATTTGTAACGGTGCATAAGCTAACTAGCCATACTCATACAGCCACACAGTCACACACACACACTCATTTAAAATACACATTCACACATTTGTATAGTTTGCCGCAGTTATATGAGAAGCTTCCTGCTTTTTGTGCACCATTTTAGCCCAAGCATAAATTACAACTTCAGAGGTTACCTATTGTAGAAACACACATACATGCATATGCTTGAGGTACACATACATACATATATACATATTTATATATGTTGGTGCTTGCCACCGGCTTTTGGGGTTCACTGTTTGCTGCCTCCCGGCTACCTGACTGCTGCCTGCTGCCTGAGTTGCTGTCAGTGTCGTCGTCGCCGGTTTGCTACTGCTGCTGCTGCTGCTGCTGCTTACATAATGTTAATGATGCCGGGGCTCATTTCATGCTCTCGCGCAAAAAAACAAAAGTCAAACAAGAAGAAGAAGAAGAAACAGCAGCAGTGACAGCTCGCACGTGTGATGTGTCGCCGTGCAAGTCGACCTCCTTGCACAATGGATGCACTGCATCCTGGTCTAAATTGTTTTTGCCGTATTGTTTGTTGTTGTTGTTGTTCATGTTTATATGCACATTATTTCAATTTGGCGGCATAATAAAGTGCTGCCGTTGCGTCTCACATGGCGTATGCGTATTTGTGCACTGAGTCAGCCAGCTGAGTTGAGCTGAGCTCAGCGAGCAGCAGTTGCATCCCTCCAAGGATAATAATACCTTTTCTACTCTACGCTTCGTTATGCTTATTTGCTCGGATGCACAATGTCAAAAGAGGGTGGGGTGTGGCTGCACAAACTCAAACACACACTAACAAAGCTTCAAGGTTCATGGCCCTCAGTGTTCCATTTTTCTTCTTCTCGTTTTGTTTCATGCAATGACCGCCAAATGGAAGCTACTTTTCATGTCATACGTGCTTGTGGCCATCGTTTCTCTCGGGCGTCTTAAAAGGCGCCGCTGCTTTGGCCCAAGGTCAAATTTAACTGATTTCATTTAATTTATTGTTGCATACATTTTGAGCGCTCATAAAACGTCCAAGTTCATATTTATACATATGTATATACCATATTCATATTATAAACATATATCTACTCCACCTGCTCCTTCTTGCTGTTGATAATTCTTTTTATTTGTTTTTTGCAGCCCTTGCAAAGTCAATATTTTGTTTGTTTGCCTCTGTTTATCTTTGTCTTTGTGTCTCTCTGTGTGTGTGTGTGTTTTGATTGCTTTTGCCCACACCTAAAGCATAAAAACTCACACACACGCATACACAATCACATATATAGAGGTGACTCAATGTCTTGCTTATATCCTTTGAATGGACGAAACTACATTCAGCACAGCCACAGTTTCTTCATGTCTGTGTGTATTTGTGAGGGGGTTGCAGGAAGCGTTAGTAAGATTCTTTGTGGTATAAATAGGGGTTTTTGTTTTTATGTGAGAGCTGGCATTACACACACATATACATAGACACGGGAATCTCCATCCTGTGCTGAGTCTAAATGACTTTCGTTTGCCATTTTCGTAAAAGCGTTTTATGCCAGCAAGGATTAAAAAAGTTTCTCTTACACTGGTTAGCTTTTAAACAAATTCTTCATCCAAAACTTCAAAAGGCTTTCAAAACCGATTGTAAATTGATTTCATTGTAAATTTATACAAATGGCATTCGAACTTTTATAAAAACATTTATTTTTAGATATTCCCAATACGATTTAATGCTTTATTACTATTGATTATCGTTTTTGAATAGAGAAGATAATTTTAAAAGGTTTTTTAATTCAAATAAGTTTAAAAAATTGTCGTATAAATCACTGTTTGACAGCTTTGCTTAACGAACTGTAGTTTTCAATTAAAACTTTCGTTTGTCGTTGCTTTAATTTTATTGCCAATTTCAATCGAACTGTAAGGACTTTGCACTTTGTACTCATTAATAGTTATCTCTGTTACTGTCTTGGTTTATATTCTTCTTGTTCTCGTATCCGATTGTCTGCTGCTGATAGCTTTATTTATTATGCACTCTTCATTGCTTGCTTATGGCCATGGCAGGATGCGATTTTCAGGAACGAAATTTCAATCACAAAAAGAATCGAAAAGTTTAAGCCAAGCAAGTCCCTGTCTGTTCTCGCCAAAATTGAATATTCATAAGGTTCAATTTATTTGTCGATATATGCGTATATTAAAACTTTGCTCTTTGGCAAAAAGAAACAATAAAATTGGCTTTTATTTTGTTGACTTGTTTTTAACATACTTTTCTTTTCGGTTTTCCTCGTCTTGCCAAAATGAAACTCCCGTATTGTTTTGTGAATGTGTGTGTGTGTGTGTTGTTTCTTTTCTCATTTTCCTGATTTTATTACTTTTACTTTTTACGATTTATTTGCTGAAATTGCTTATTTCCCTGTTTGCACAAAAACGAAGCCAATAGCAAAATTGTTATATTGTTATTGTATTGTTGTTCTCGGTTCTTGCCGCTGTTGCTGCTTCTGAGTTCCATTGCTACTGGTTCGCTGTTCGACTGTTGCATTGTCTCCCGCAGCCTCAACAAACGCCATTTTTGCGGCAAATTCAATCAGCGTAGTTGTTAATCGATTCTGCATAGCTTCTCGCACACACATTACCGCTCCCGCTCCCGCATACCCTCCTCTTTGCTCTTCTAACACATTTTTATCAGCTTTCTCATTCGCTTTGCGAGGGTTTGCTTTTTTCAACTTGGGCAAACACACAGTCAGACACAGTCCGACATACGTGCACAATTTTTCATTAATCATACGCCATGTTGAACACACACATAGCACTCTGTCGCTGTTGCCGCTGTCGCTCCCGCCGTTGCCGTTGCCGCTGTCTGCAATCACTGGCTTGCAACTGGCATTGCACACGGATTTTCCAAGTTTATGCACACGTTGCTACTCAGTTGGGCTAAAGTTCAGTGTAAATGCTGGTAACAGGCAAAAATAGCAAACATTAAATGTCAACTGGAATTATCACACATACAATTTAATATCAGCATTTTCCACTTATTTCAACACCATAAAATGTGTTTGGCAGAAAAATTAGATTATTTCAATTACAGGCACTAATAAATGAAATAAAGTCCATAACATATTTAATACTGTTATAATGCCCGCATATTGGCAAATGCCAAGTGAATTTTCGTTAGAATGATTAAAATATTGGCTTTATATTTGATGCACATGTTGATTTTAAGCTTCTTATCTACCTGTACTATTCACAAACACACTCTTTGTCTCTTTCTCTCTCTTAACCAATGACGCACCAATTTAGTAAATTGCACAGAGAGGCGACTACACAAAAATACATTTGCTGTTCAAACAGGTTATCTAAATTGCAAATTTTGAGGCTTGCGTAATTGAAAAACATAAACCAACAGCAGTGGCAGCTGGCAAAACCATTCCATTTCATCCACATCCCCCCCCCATTCCTCTCTCTATACATCCATCCGCAATTGCTCATCATATCCATCATCCCCATCCATTAGCTTTTGGTATCATCTTTCATCTCTCGAACGGCTACCGTTCGACATTTAAGTTATGCAGCATGGACAGCAAATTAAATGAAAATGCCGCCAAATATATATATCTAGCGAAATATTGTTGCTTTATTTACCTCACTCTCTCTCTCTCTCTCTTTCTGCCTGTCTGCCCCTATTTCTGTCCTTATAATGCAATTACAGTAACGCTCTGTTCAAATGCCTCAATTTACTGCAAAATGGCTGTCATCGATTTCCGCTTAAATATATTTATCTGTACTTTTTGTATGTTGTGTGCTGAAATCATTTTGAATGCGGTTCGATTTACACTTTAGCCCAGTTTGTTGTTTTTTGCTCAGCTCTTTTATGTGTTTGACATTTTGTGTAATACGTTCAAATTTCCATCAAAATATGCATTAATGTGCGTGTGCGCGTGTGTTCCCTGCTAACACACAAAAACAACAAAATGCGAACAGAAAATAACATTGCTAACTGCCACATAAAGTTCAATATTTGCCCGCGCTAAACCGTTGATGTATTAACATAATGTGTCAGCACAAAAGGCACGGAATGTGAATGCACATACATACATTCTTGCACACACATACATGCATAAGCAGACATGCTTTCAACATATTTGTGTTAAAGGCGAGGTTGCCAATGTACATTGAAACTAGGTTGATATGCTTGTAGTTAGTTTACTGAAGCGTAAACCTTTTGCCATCGTTATAAATTTAAAGTAGTTAAGCATAAAAAGAAGATAAGACGTTTTTATGGGGCAAAAACTATTCGATTTTCTAGGAAAAACTCTGAAAAAAGGCTTTTAATTTTTATGGGCCATGTATTTTAATACCAACCAAATTATTCAATACTGAATAAGATATTGAAAATTGTCTTTCAGATAGTTCTGTGTATTAAATTATATTATTTTACCATTAAATTTTACAAGATTTCCAACCACTGTGCAGTTCACAGCTGCAAGTTCAAAACGACTCTTGCCAAAGCCCTATGGTTGCTGAAAAATTAAAAATGACGACAACTGTCAGTCAGCGATCCAGGGAGAGGCAGCCATTTTTCCAGCTGTAAGATCTGAATTGGCAACACAGCGCAGAGACTTTAACTTCTTTTCCTGTCGCAGCCTTAGTTCCTGTCCTGTTTTTTTCCCTTGCCTGTCATTTTGGTGCACATCGCACATCGCACTTCCGCCGCTTAAGCAACGTTCAACAGACTGACAGATAGACAGAAAGACGGAGGCATGTCACGTATGTTTGTGCCCAAGCATTCGCATAAACATTCCGTCGCCATCTTTGCCATCGCGCCGTGGCACATCTCATATCCATTCCAGTTTTACTGACTTACAGACACACACATACATACATTGGCATCGACGACTTTAGCGTTCGTTCATCGCGTTTTTTAAATGTCAGCGATAGTCGTCGATGGTCCTTGTGGCTCCTGGGGTCACAGCAATTGACCTTCTATTCATCACAGCAGCAACTGGGGGTCATATTGTTTACCAAGGCGCCCGCCGTTAGAGACAAACTCAATTGATGTTTACAAAATTCATTTATTGATTACGGCACGGCAAAGTTTTGGGTTACTAAAACAACACAAGCGCAAAATGAGTTTTTCCAGGAGAGGGTTTTTAAGTTCTATAATTATCCACTCAAATGGGGCTGAAAAACATTTGAAGCACACGCTGAGCTGCCTTTATTTTTTCTAGCTTTAGTTAATGACGAGTAGACAGAAGATATCCATCCATATGGCAACTTCCGTTTTATTTTTAAGCCATGTTTAGCTTGGAAGCAATGCAAAAAGAAGAAGAAAACAAAAAAAAAGAAGCATCTAACAAATAACTGTAAATAAGCAGGTTGTTTCGGAATGTGACAGCGACGACGACGAGGATGAATTTTCCTTGGCACTTTGTCGTCCTTCGCGTTCAGGCAAATTTAGTTGGATGGTGTTTTTTTTTCACATTTCCACGGCGCACAAAAGGCAACAAATGAAAGACAAAAATATTTTGTAATGAAAGGGCTTGAGAAATATAATAAATAATGACAAGTCCCAAAGCAATGTGTAATGCAACCATGAGTAAGGCATCCGCTCTCGCCACTTTTCTTTCCTCCCCTTCCACTTCATCGTTGCTATATTAAAACTCAGTCACATTTCTTTGCTGTGTTTGTATTCGCTGTTGTGTCTTTAAAAGCACAATGACAATTAGAAAATCGTTGGCACTGCATTAAAAAAGGGTTTTCACAGTGCTTGCTCATTTTGAAATGTTTTTTTGGTTTTTATTTTTTGTTTCTGGCAGAAAAACAAGACGAAAAAAATAAACAAAGCAGAAAAATTCTTTTCAACTGCATTTAAGCGTGCAAAAGATTTAAGCTTTTGGTCTTACTTTTCATTATCGTTCGGAATGATATTGTTCCAATTGTTGGCGAAAACTCACAGAAATCACAGTGCAAAGTCGAGTTTTTCATTAACTAATTGTTGTGACTGTATAAATTTTATTATATTAGCTGTAAAAATTTGTATACTTTAATCTTCAACAGCAACGTAAATATTTACTGGCAATATTAAAGGCAAACTGTTGTTTGATTTTCACTTAAATTAAATTCTAATAAAATTTTACAATAACGCAATCAAAAATATTTGCTTAGTTATTCCAACTAGTATCTTAAAACGTATGCCAAAAATAACAAATGATAAAATAAATAAAAATAAATACATGAAAAACCAAAAACAACATAAATTGTGTAAAACATGAAAATTATTTTATGATGAAAGCCAAGCAAAGCAAACATATAGCAAAGGAAGAGAATCGTTAGATTTTGCTCCTTTATTTTTTTGGTGAGCATGATTTTATTATTGTAACGAATTTGATCGAATTTGTCGTTAGAAAATTTTGTTACGCTGCCCAATTTAAATTTTTAATGGAATAACGATTTAAATTACTTTTTACTAGCGGACAAAATATGACTTAAAGTCGATTCAACAAAGTTATTACAGTGTAATGTTTGGTAAAGTATTTTGTTCAGTTATTACTTAAAATTGATGTTAATAAACTCGATAAACTTCATAGCTACTTCCGTGAATATTATGTGGTTTTCCTTCTTCGAAATATCATGTTATACCGCAGCTAGGTTTAATTGTTGCCGTTTGCTACTAAGTTAGCAGCTGCTAGTTAAATAAATTAAGTGCTTTCTCTGTAGCTGGCAATGTGCCACCCCAAACAAGGCGACGACACCCATCGAAAACTATAAATTCAATTTTGCAATGCGTTTGCACAAGTAAAACGTATGTACGTAGCGAAAATACATATGTGCGATAAAGACAAGGAAAATACTTAGTGTTTTTAAAACGCTGGCGCGGCACAAGACGTCCTCCGGAAAGAAGAAGAAGAAGACGGGCCGCAGCAGCGGAGTAGCATGAAAGGCCAAGTCGGTGAAGCCAAGTAACTTTTGCACAGCCCGAAAATCCTTTTTTAATTAAATTTTCTGTACATTTTGCAGTTTTTAGGTTTGAGAAGACAACGAAGAACTCATCGTCTCATATATGACAAGCAAGTCCTTTGACTCTATTTGCCTCTTTCTCTCTCTCTCTCTCTTTCTCTTCTACTGCTGCTAAGGCTTTTCTCAGAGCTTGGTTTGGTTGTAACTGTAACCGAAGACAAAGTTTTAGCCTGGCAGGCGTTCGTTCCGGTTGTTGTTTTCTGTCAACTTAATCCAATTACATGCACACAAACTCCATACATATGTACATATATAAATATATATATATATATATGAGCATAGTTTTCACTTTAGTTTTGGAGCCACTCGTCTCCAGCGGTTTCCCTCTTTCAGATCACGATAAAAATTGCAATTGATAAGAGAATTGCGGATTGGGATGCAAACAAAAAGTTTTTAAAGTTTTCACTACACGTATTATATTATAAGAATGGGCTAGAAAATTTAGAGTTTAACTTTTGCTCAGATCTCTTTAAAATTTTAATTGCTTAAATGTCTTGGGGCAAAAAAGTTAGAAATTTTTAATTGACAATATTGGTTATAATACTGCGAGTGCACACTTATATCTTTGTTAATTTACAAGTACTTAAACGCAAGAGTTTGATAATATATTCCATTCCATTATACTATTATATGATTGCTTATTGCTCTCTGTTGATTTCTACTCGCAGTGATCTCATTATCTTTACCCCGCTCTTTGTTGCTGCAGCTTATCAGCGTCTGACCTGCTGGGTAAACGGGGGAGAGAATTGTTCTTCAAACCCAAAACCCACATCCAATAGCTTACTAGCTCATTAGAGTTCCCTGTAAAATGGATACGATGGGGTAGCGTAAGTTCTGCATGGTGGTCAGAAGAAACATTTTCTTTTCTTTTATAGTTGAGCTAGGTAAATTGTAGTAGAATTATTACTTTTATAAAACTAATACAGTCGACTTTTCAACATTACAAATTAACTTCGAGAATTGAGTTCAATCGAAAACCCATTGTGTAATACAAATTTTCTCTATAACGAATAGTTGAGAATCGTTTAATGAAAATGTGACTGTATAATTATTATTATTCCTTTCCGACAGCAAATCTCTTAGTTTGATTTACATCATTCAGCCAACTTTTGTCTTATCTGTGACACTAAAAGTATTAAAACGAGATGATTACTCCTCTGACTTAACAAAGCTGCAAATGTTAAGCACAAACGAAGCACTCACGTTATCAGTGCCGCTCTTCACAGCATTCTTCGCCCCCTTTACAAAAAGTCACTAATCAACCCATACGCTCTCCCTTCTCTCTGTCTCTTTCTCTCTTTCGTTCTCTCTACATGTAGCATTTATGGGCATGACATGCATTTTTATGATGTGCTCAAACAGAGGGAAGCAAAAGCAACAAGCATTTTTTGTTTTTAATTTTATTCATACGAAAAAAAAAGATCCGCTTGTAATAAGTCCAATGCCGTGCTGCGGGGGATGCTGTCTTTTTTCCACTTCATCATATTTCTCTCTCTCTCCTTCGCTTGGTGTGCTTTTAGCTTAGTAGCATTTTTGCAGTCGAGACTGTGTGACACTTGTGTCCGGTATGCGCTGACATTGCTGTTGCGGAAGCAAAATTAATTACAAAATACACATAATATAACATTATTTTTTAATGTATATATCGTCGTTATTTAACACTGGCATTTCATTCAATTGCAGACGGCCAACGAAGCGCTTAGCACAGCGGGCGCCCCGACAACAACAGCAACAGTTGCAGCAGAGACAGCAGCAGCAACAACAGCAGCAACCACAACAGCAACCACAACATCAAACACGCCCAGCACAGAAGTTGAGCAACTTCAACAAGCGCTGCTCGATAAGCAAACGCAACTTTATGCTTTGGAGACAGCCTGTCTGCGGGAGTCGGAACGCCAATTGGAGCTGGAGGATAGCGTGATTGCGTGGCAGGATAAATACGAACGTCTGTACGAATCGCACAAGCGTGTCCAGAAAGTCAATCAGACCTTGGAAGATAAGATGCTTAAGCTTGTTGATCGCAATACAAACGAGCGCGCTCAACTAACAAGCGATGTGGCAACGCTCAGCGTTCGTTTGGCACAGGCTAACTTCAATATTGCCAAGCTGCAAAGGGAAATTGTAAGTAGAAGAACAAGATTTTTAGTGGATTAACATAAAAACTAACAAAAGTTGAAGTTGTTAGGCTACGAATGCAACTTATATGTTTCTTAGTAACTGTCAAACTTGAGATCATTGACCTTTTCCTGATTGTTTCTTTAGTAGCCCGATCTAATCTAAATTCTAGTTTAACTTATTAACGGCATCGTTAAGCCCAGTTCCGCAAGAGAACATCAGTAACAGCTAGTACAAACATTTCTTTTTAAATTCAGCTTGTTAAATAATTGATGCACATGTATTTCATGTTGTTGTTGCACACCATTACACATGTTGCTACAACATGCAACATGCAACCGTAAGGAAGCATTTCTCATGGCTTGTCAATTAGTGCAGCTGTGCAACAACATCAATAGCTAACTAACAGCGAAACAGTTAAATTTTAATACACGTTTCAACTGGATGTAAAAGCATCAAGTTTGGTTTTCTCGGTCGCTTGGCTCTCGGTAGGGCTAACCAACTAATTGGCGCACAAACTTTGTTTTTGCGTAGGATGGGTAAAAATTTGTTGCTATGGCTGTAAGTTTAAGCCGCTGAAAGAAGCTTAGTAGTAGAGCAAAACAAATGCAAGGCGGCAAAGCGTTAAAAACTAGAAACTTTTCCAATTCACTTTGTATTTAGTTTCATTTATATTTTTTGTTGTTGTCTTTCTTTGTTTTTTTTTTTTTTTTGAAGGCAAACACGAAAAATATCTGCGCGAAAAGTTTTCAATTAAGGCGAACTGCAAAATGCCATCGGGCCGAAATGCACTTCAGCTCGAAGAAGGGACTAAAAAGGGCCAAAGGAGCACTAGGAAGCCTTTTAACGCACTTAACTGTATTCTAGTTGGCTGTCGAGGTGTTTGTTGTGGAGACTATCGCCGCATGTTGGTAACAATTAGTGACCCATTGGCCAAAAGAGAAACCAAAAAGTTGAGGCAAAGGTTAATGTTGCAAAAACTAAGTTGAGGACAAACACACAAGACACTATCGTCATAGAACTATGATCAACCGAAGCAGTTTCTTCCAAGTTCAAATGCATTGGCATAAAATACCTTGGCGCACATGGGGTATACTTGATATTTGTCATATTTATTTAAGACACATTTGTGTAACTCCAGCTGTTATTCCCTACTTATTGTTCTTATTGTTATTGCCCATCAGAGCACATTATTGCCTTTAGACTTTAGCCAATCGATTAAGTACAGCTTGTGGCCAGCTTACATGACATCCGCCGTCTTATATACAAGTTTTGGCAAGCGTATATGGATTTTTGCTGATTGCAGTTTGTGCTTTGTTGCTTTTGCTTTTTGGCTTTTGTTGTCTGCCTGCTGTTTCATGTGTGTGTGTGTTTGTGTTTTTTTTTGGTTGGTCCTTTTCCGACAATGTCAATAACCTTTTGGCGTTTCTACGCTTTCCTTTCTTCCGCCCAAACTCTTTGGACTGATGAAAAATCAGCACTTGGTCATGGACTGTCGCTGCGTCACGTGCCATGGCGAATTCTGTAACTATATCTCTTTCTCTCCTGGTCTTTATCATTGAGTATGTGCTATCGTGCTTGCTCTATCTGCATCCTGTATACCTTTGGCATGCCTTGGCCATGGTTCGTTAATCTGGCGCTGGCTTTTTGTATGATAGCTTGGCATTTCCGTTGCAAAACACTTAGCCGTATGCCTGAGTCCATAGTTTGTGGGCCCTGTGTGTGCGGTGGGTGAAAGTGCGGTGAGTCCTGTAATCGCTTGCCACCCTTGACTGTTGTTGTCGGCTGTTATTGTTTACTGCCAAAGCTGTATGCAAAAACGATTGCGTTCTTTAAGTGCTTGACAGCCGAAATACCCTGTAGACATTTTCCGTCGGAGTTTATACAATTTACAAACACGTTTTGTGTGGTGTAGAAAGTAAAAGATAATGATAGAAAAGTTTTAAAATTGTTAAAAAAAAAATTTTTTTAATTTTAAAAAATTTTTGAATAGACATTAAGCTTAAATACTATTAAAATCACAAAATACCTTCAGTCATTAATTTTCGTTTGAATTTGTTGCAATATTTAACTTCACCAATACCAAAACTTGTTGACTTAGAACTTTACCCTACTTGGAAAAAAGTAAATTTTTCCCTTTTGAACAATTAACTGGGTATGCTGACGCATTTTGTGTCTTCCTGGGGCTGTTGTATTACATTCTCAGTTCTGGCGTTCGTTCGAATATTTGAAAAGCCCCATTTTGATACTGGCGTAGCCTCGTCCGTGTAGCTGGGGCGTCGTCATCCATTGCAATCCCCACTTGCATTAAATGCCGAGTAATTGTAAATATGATGCGGCACTCGTTCACTCGAAGCCCCTCGAAGTGAAATTCGCTGCAACTGGAGCACATAAAATGCAGAGTAGAGCACATGCTACAGTTCACGTGGCAATCGTTATTTTCTACTTTTTTTTTCTTGGCACGAAAGAGTGTAATTAATGTTTTGTAGCTGGCGGCAGGTGATTTGAGTATTCGCGTTGTTCACTTTTTGGCTTAAGACATTTTGGCCCATTGTCAGTTCTATTTCAATGCGTTTTCACACTCTCCCCTCTCTTCCATCGTTCGAAACTTTTGGGACCTGCTGTGTGCAACGGTGCGTATAAGTGATTACATTTTAGACCTGTTCCTGTGCCTGTGCTTCGCCACAACTCAAGACGAAATCCTCAACTTTGGCACAGGCTTAGACTAGGCATCTTTTGCTGCCGGCTTTCGGGCAGCTTGTTTTGGGCCTGTGTGCTTAATTTCTTAAAAGTTATTTACATATTTGTATCATGTGGTTTTTTTTTTGCAACTAGGCAAGCGAGAGGCTAAATTGACGCTTGTGTGCTTGTGGGGCGTGCCAGCCACCCCATTGTTGACGGATGGTCTTAGAGTCATGGCATGATGTAGGCATGGGATTTAACAGAAAGACAAAGAGCTGGAGAGCTCGAAAAAATGTGTTATTTGAGACACACATTTAGACGTAGAATAAGCTCTATCAAATGATAGAAAAATATTGAAAAATAATCTTATTGTAACAAACTTAAACCTGTCGTGATTAGCTTGATGATATTCAATAGTAAGATCGTATAAAAATGAATAATCAGAGATCTTGTGATAACAAACTTAACAATACGTAGCTAAAGCTTAAAGGATTTTTAAATGCTTTAAAAATCTCAAACCAAACATTGCCGAATAAAAAGTACATAAAGTCTAACAAATTTTTGCGAACAATGCCCTATGCCTTTGTGAAAAGTCGAAACTGGAAAATCAAATTAAAACCAAAGCAAACAAACATTCATGAACATTCATTCATAGCTCACCTAAGCCCATTGAACGCACCTTGTTTTTAATTTCCCTGCACAAACATTGAAATTGTTCCGGTTGCATGTCAAATGAAGCAAAACAACAACGGAACCGGAAAATATGCGGCCAAAATGCACTCAAAAAAAGGAAAGAACAATAACCGTGTAAACCGAAGCGTAGTAAAAGTTGCAAAATATTTTCGAGCTGCACAAAAAAAATTGTTTCATATTACAGCAATAACGGTGCGGAAAATCACAACTGAACTGATATGAGTCGCACAATTTTTTATTTTTTATTTTTTTTTCAACAGTTTCGTTTGTCTTTTGCAGCTGTTGCAACAAAAAACCTACGGTTAAAAATGTTAAGCGGTCGCCGGGCAAAAATAAAATACAAACATTTTTAAAATGAAAAAAAAAAGGGTTCAGAGTGAAAAGGCAGCCAAAGTAAATAAAACCAAGGCAACCAGGCAGCCAACACATACGGGCAAACAACTGTTGTACATTCGACCAAACTTCTGGTCTATAAATGTCTACCTATACGCACACATTTGCATATCGCCAACATACACACACACACATACACGCTTGCACACAACCATAAAGATAGATAGCGGCCATTGTTCTGTGGCTCCTGGTTTTCTGGTTTTCTGTTTATATTTTTTCTCTCTTTGTTTTTACGCTACAGTCTTAACAGGCCTTTAAAGGCTATAATGACTGTTTTATTTACTATGTAACGCATTGAGGCAAAAACAACGACTATTCTCTCCAATGGTTTTCCATTTGCAACGCGTTTCGACAGGGTTTTATTTTTCGTACTGACCATCTCTACATGCGACGTTAAAAGGCAAAAAACTATAATCCTGAGTGCTTTGAAAAGAATTGCGTTCGATATTTTTCAAAAACAAATAATGTTAAACTTTTGGCTATTATTTTAAAGGAACAGACTTAGATAAGAAACATTAAATATATATATTTAAAAGGAAAAAATAATCTTTTTTTAGATACATAATAAAAAAGGTCTAAGTTTTTTAAGATAAAAAAAAAAAACAAATTTTCTATATTTAAAAATAATTAAATTTTTATTATAATTTGTACAGCTCTTCTTGAATACTCTGCCATAAACCTCAATGTTAGAGTGTCCACTTTTCGTTACTGCCAATTCAACTTTGTCACTCGTTTTTGCCTTTTTCCCTTTTAAGTGGCAGACTGTTGCTTTTTTGGCTCCTTTGTTGGGCGTTAAAAAAAAAGCGGACCTGAGTCTAACAAATCGATATTTTAAGCATTTTAATGTCTGCGCCAAGCGCACAATGTTGGCGCCACAGACCCAAACTGCTGTGACCCGGGTTAAGTGTCCATGTCCATGTCCATGCTCGTTTCCGTATCCGTATATACATATTCGTGTTTGCATATATAAGCATATTTACATATATACACCCACAAAAGAGTTGAAGTTTTTGGAAACATATGCACCTCATGTTTTTCTGCAATTAGCCTTAATTTTTGTGTATCAATCATGATAAGAGCAACAGCATAAATAAAGCGCCTCTACTTATTTTTAGAGTGCTTTCAACCCCGCAACTCGAAAATGCAATGTGTGTGTTTTTGTAGTTGAAGGAGCATTTAAGGCAGACAGTGTGTTGCCGTCAACTGAGATTTGGACTATTAAGTGTTGGGTCAAGTGTGGGTTGATTGTGTGTTTTGCATGCTAAATAAGCGGGGGAGCGGGGCTGACAAGAGTGAAAACATTAGAGCACACTTTGTTTAAATGTAGCCAATTTCTTATTTTATGCTTTGCCATCTGAGTGTGGAATAAAAAATGTGAGGTTTCAAAAGTAGCAATATATTGCTTCTATAAAAATAAACTAAATAAGTTCGGGGCTAAAAAAAGCGATAAATTGACACAACTAATCTGTAAATATATCACACAAGACAGTTTCTTTTTTTATGTGTAATGAATTTTTAATCATGATTTATGCTGGCAGCTTAATTGAGCTGTACTCCATTGTTTAAAAATAAATGTCACATAATTAAATCGGTTCACTATATTTTAGTAGTGATCAATAAAAGCTTAAATCGTCAAACATAAAACACCAAATTTAAGTTGAAAATTGGAAAATTGTTTATAGACAGCAAAAGCCACAACAAAAGCGTTGCATTCTCGAACTACCGATTAATATGGAAAACTATGACCATAGTTGAAATTTGCCACAGTTGAGCTCCCAAGTGGAGCTACCATTCAACTTCATCTCCCCCCTGCCTGTTGACAGCCGGAATGCAATTGAGCAACATCGAGCGCCTAAAAACAAGCAATGCTAAATTTGTTGTTGTTAGCAGTTATTGTTATTGCTGTTGGTGTTGTTGTTGTTGTTAGTTCGTGCACACATGAAAAAACACAAACATCAAAAAATTTTAGAACACGTTGTAAACAATTTTAGATATTGTTTGCTCTACAGAAAAAGCTGAAAGCCAAACAAAATGTGGAAAACTGAAAAAAAAATAAAAAAAAAAAAAAAATGTACAAATATGTGTATCTATAAGTGTTGCAGCTGTGTGAGAGTGTGGCATTAGTGCAGCTTACAACGCAGCCACATAAAACTTTAATATGCCCGTCGAGTCGAGTTTGGTTCAGCGTCAACTGCGCTCTTTCCCATACATGTATAGATAGCTGCTTTTGCTTCCGCTACCGCCTCCTCCACCTCCTTCCGCATTGCAGCTATGCAATTTTCATATTGAAGTTTTCCCCGCTGTGGCTTAAAAAGGCTAAGGACAAGTTGGGGAGTTGAAATGAGTTTTAAGGGACGACGCAGCATTAGCCGACAGCCATAGCTCTTTCTTAAGTTTTTCTTGTTTTTAATTTTGCAATATGCGTAACACTTCTTTGTAGTTGCTTTCTTAATCAAGTGTCAACAGAAGTTTGAGCAGGAAACAGTTCAAGCACTCAGCCTGTTGTGCCCATTTGTCTAGCTTAACGTGGCGTATGCGCTATATATGCATGTTAAAACTTTGAGCTCGATATATATGTATTTGATATATGCACATTGAATTGCTATACAGTAACACGTCAGCCACGCAAATCAGCAATATATCATTTGTCTGCTTCTTCCGCTTTGTCTACTCCTTTTTTTCTAACTCTCTCTCTTGTTTTTTCACTGGCTGAGTATTAAGTGGCATGCAAAAATTCAACGTCAGTCGGGCATAAGGAAAACAGCCTGGCCAATGCAACCCATTCAAGTGAGCTGCTTCGTCTTATCGTTTCCATCGCAACGGTTTTAGTTTTTTCTTCTGTTGTCTTATACTTTTATATTAGTTTCCTGGCAGTGGTTGGCTTTCTTGTACGGCACGTTTCACTGACACGTTCACGTTCTGTTCCTTCTTTTTTCTGTGTGCTCTATTTATTATGTAACGCAAAGTATGGCAAATAATTTACATAAATCAATCTGAACAGCAAAAAGCAAAAAAAAAAAAAAAACAGAAGAAAATCTTCAGACACACACAGAGCATGGACACTGCCATGCTGAGTGAGTGTGCCCCATATTCGAGTGTTCGTTCATGCTGAGTTTTATTGTGGCACAAACAACATTCGGAACTTAAATGCCATTTGTAACGAACAAGTTGCAAATGCTTTTATCACTCACAAATCTTTGCAGCTCTTTGACTTATTATAACTTTTCTCAGAAATTTGAAACTTCGAATCGCCAGAAATATTTATTTAGCATTCCTTTTATGCAAGTTTATGCTTAATAATTAGCAAAGCTGCATCACAAATAGCATAAGGTAAAGTTTTCGTTTCAAACATTTTGCATTCAATTGGATTTCAACTAAAAGCAAAATGCACCTTATATCATAAATGAAAAGCAATCAATGAATCTAAATTGCATCTATAAAAGAGGATTAAGTTTACAGCAAAAAGCAATTGTTATAACAAAAGCGCATAATAGACTAAATGTCAGAGGGTAAACAAAATGTGTATTGATTTAACAAAACAAGGCAGATATACTGACGAGAAAGTGAATTGGAATTCTGTTGAAATATACATAAAATCATATAGCCAAATTCTTCGAAAACATTTCGATTGGCTCCTTACATATTTTCTCGCTTTCAATACGTAAAATATTCTTGATAAAACCTACTTACACATACTCGTTCTATTTTTAAAGCGCTTGTACATCATTTGTTGCAAATCCATAACCATGCCACATTTTTGTTGGTTGATATTTATGCCATTTTTATTTCGCATTTATCGCATTTTTGCACTTAGTCGTTGTTGCAAGTATACAAATTTATCGGCCTGCTGGGAACCAGTGTACCAGAAATTGACCTCGACTTGCATTTTTCTACCGTTTTTTTCTTTTTGCTTTTATGTAGTACCAATCCACGCATAGTGCAAACGCCATGTTGTACGTACACACACACACACACACAGTTGACTGTTGCTGTTGTTGTTTTTTTTTTTCGTCGTAGTAACAGTCATAAAAGTTTTCAGGACTGCGGCTGCTGTTGCTGCCAAAACTTAACTTTGTTGTTTAGTGTAAAAGCCTTACAGCAGGATTGTTGCTCTCGCTACTTTTACTTTGTACACATTATCACTTTGCCGAGCAGTTTGTGAGCAACACAAAAATAAAAGCAAAAACAAAAACAACCAAACAACTTTGTTCGATCTTTCCAGCCGCAACGAAAAACAGCAACAAACTTTAACAGCTGATATACAAAATGCTGTGGCAAATAGTTTGGCATGCACTTTAAGTACTTTGGAGCTCGAACACACAAACACTAACACAGACACTTGCAACACCTTTGGTTGGCCTTTTAGCAACAGCAGTTCTCACACTCTGCGACTCAGTCAACCTTTTTCCAGTCCTTGGCAGCAGCTGGCAACTCTGGTGTTCTCGTTTGCGGGTGGCAGCTTTCAACTTTTCTAAGACACCCCAAAAATATAAAAGGCTACTTTTTATTTTTGGTTTTGGCTTCGCTGTTTGTGGCGCAAGTGTTGCCAGCAGTTGTTGTTGTCGTTTGTGTTGCCAACGTTGTACCGACTTGGCGCTCTAAAAATATATAAAATTGAAATATATATATTTATATACATATTAGATAAATAAAGCAAAACTGCGACAGCAAAATAATGAGAATTTAACTGACATTGAGAAAGATGCGCTCGACGATTTTCTTAGTAATCTATATAAGTTTATAGCGAAAATCAAATAAAGAACTTAGATGAAGATGAAGCAACTTTTTAAGCCTTATATTTAAGTTTATTTTTCAAACAATTTTGTTCTTAAAAAAATTGTTTTGGAAATGGTTTTGAAATAAAAAATGAAATGTAAACCAAAAAGGAAAAGTAAACTTAATAAATAAATAAATAATAATAATATATAAACAATATATACATCAGTTTTAAAAATGCTTTTCAGATGAAACTTTATCAAACCATTCATGGAAACGTTTAATCTTAACGTCTTTAGCAAACAACTTAAATCAAATCAATGAATTTCATTTGACTTCTATTAACTGATTGCTTTAGTAGTCTATAACTTAAGGCTTAAAAGAAAACACAACACAAAATTTAATTAGCATATTAAGCTTTAAACGCAGTTCTTAAGTGCCTGTTGTGCCTGTGTTGTTGTTGCTTAATTTACTGATTTATTTAATGCATTGGCTGCAATCACAAATCTTCATTTTTCGATTTAGTGTCAATCTATCACTTGCTGCAGTCAATATTTGCATAAGTTATAAGCTCAGCCAGCAGCAACAACAGCACTTCATACAAGTACACAAAAGCACACATAAATACATACATATATATTTTCTTCATGCTCAATCCTCAAAGTCTCTTTTTCATTTTAATGGGCATTTTATTGTTTTAATGCCTCGCATTTGACTCGAACACGCAAATAAATTTATTTGCTAACCCAGAAAATACCACCCTGTCCTCTTTCCCCTCTCTCTTTCTACCTGTTTGGTTTTTTGGTGGCACTTTGTTACATTGCGTATACGCAGAGTGAACGCCTTTAGTTCGTAATGACTGCAAAGTAATCGCTTGATTTTACGTAACAAGCCAGCTCGATGTACTATGTGACATCCCCTTTCGCCTTTCGCTCAGCAGCAGTTGTAAATCATAAATTGTTGGTTGCTGTTTGGGCTGGCTGCTTTGCATTGTTTTGGCGTTTGGCGCCAACTGGCTGCATGATTCATCGCATCAGGCATCAAGCAACAGCTATCAAGCATATCATAGCCTTCATAGTCATTGTGTCTTGTACGTTCGGCACGATTACGCATACGCAACGTGACCTTCCGACCATCCACTGCCGCCGCCACTGTTGTTCTTATTTGATTAAAAACCATTTTCATATGAAAATCTGCTGTATTTCTTTTTTATCGATTCGTTCATTTTAATTTTTGTGATTTTCATCACATATAAACGAGAACATGTTGTGATTGCTCTCTGCTGTGCATACACATACATATATACATATATATATATTTTCATTACTTACTGCTTGGGGCAGCTGTTGTTCTCTGTTGTTTTGCCTTATGACCTGATGTCAGCTGTGTTTTCATGCAAAAATATTTATATGGATGTATGTGTATGTTTGCATGTGTATATTGTCCCTGTTTTAATTAAAACACAAGACTTTAATTAGTGCGAACGCATACATTGGCACAACATGTTGCCTTTAAATATCGTTTAAGTTTTATGTTTATTTTGTGATGTCATTTTTTGTGGATGCTGTAACAATATTTACTTTTATGTTTGAGTCATCTGATATAAAAAAGTTGTTGTTTATTTTTTTCGTTGTTTCTTTTCTTTGGTCAGCATTAAAAATTTTAATTTGACTTTAAGAAAGTTTGTGGTGTGTCGAAGCATATAAAAACCACCTCGACCCATATAACACACACGCACACTCACACAAGCCATAAACAAGTTGGCCACCATTTTTTTACCACTCCCCCCCACCTTCCCTTTCCTTTATACCACACAACATGTTTGATGTGTAATTTTTGCAGGTGCTCATTAAAAATAATTACATCTGCTTTGGGCTAAGAAAATGGCAAATGGCAAAAAGGCAGCGAAGCTGACAAGCGAAGAAACTGGAACTGAGTTCCCCTCTCAATTCTTTACGTTTTTTTTTTTCTTTCGTTTTTTGTTTGTTTCGATGGCTGGCCCATTTATTTTCTATTTACACGCTGTAAGCAAGCTGGGGCCGAAAGCAAACAAATAAATGACTTTAATTGTTTTTCACCCCATAGAACTCTATATTTTAAATGAGATGTTCCAAATAACTGTCGAACTTCAAACAACAAATAAATTTGTATGGATATTAACTAAAAATGTATATTTTCTTTAAGAAAATAAACCCATAATTGACAGCTACTTCAAACAAAAGCTTTCATTAATTTAAGCCACAACAAAGTAAACTTTAAATATTTTATTCTCGAACCAGAAAATACAAATCAAGCTGTCAAATTAATTTCACACCCAAAAGTCTTCTGTTTTATTGTGTTGCACGTGTTTGACATTAAGCCAAATCGATTGCCATTCGACCTTGAGAATACAGTTTTGCGAAAGACTATTTAAATAATTAAATGAATGCAAAGCGACTGCAAGAATCTTTTAAAAGCCCATCAAGTTGCGAACAACAATAATAAAAGGCAAGGTTTTATATTCAAAGCTTTTGCAACTTGACATTTTGTGGCTAAACCTCAGAATACAAAAACAAATAAATCAAAGAGAGGAAGCCATACACACACGCACACGACTTTGTGTATGTGTGTCCACAAAAAATAGCAAAAATATAAAAAAAAGAAACTTTTGCACTTTAGACTGAAAATGGTCAGACTTTTGATATCAAACTGGAAACGGAGCCTTCATAAAGCATCAGTAGCAGAACATAACAAACGCACACACATACGCACACTCACACATATTTATGACTATTTTCATGATTGACCGACTTGCACACGCACACACACACACAGGCAGGCACACGCACATACAATTTCAATGGGGAAACGTGGTTGGGGCATAGAATATATGGGTATTGCCCAGCTTTCATTCGGAATGTGCGTGATGAATAAATGATGCCGTCTTGGAAGTTTCAATGATTTGCTTTAGTTTCGCTTTGACCATGCATTGCTTTTCACACACACAAACACACACACACACAAACGCGTTTTTGATATGGATAAATATATATATTGGTTTGTTGTGGAAACTAGGGAAATGCCAGTGACACAAGAGTCAAATAATCTACACATAAATACATACATCTCTTCAAATCTCTTACAATTCACAACTTGAATTGATGATTATTGTGCTTCTTTAATAAACGAGAAAACGGCTGTTGGCCAAATTGTAAATAAATTAGATAACTTTCGCAATATCAAACAGAAAAGCATCCATGATTTTTGTGTTGAATAAAAAGTTGGATCAAAGTTATATAAAACGTGTAAAGTGAAATAAATATTGTATTAAAAAAAAATAAATAAAATTACTAATGATAAAACTTTAAATAAATTATATAATTTATATTAAAAAACATGTTCAACGTATAATATGAAAATTATCATAAAAATTATTTAATAAAAACACTTTATTATTATTAAACTCAACTTCAATTTCCATATAAAGTTTTCTCATAAATATTGTTTGATGTCAAATAAATAAATTATGATTATTGTAAATATACTTTATACCTTTTTAAAACATAATTTAATCAATACTGAAACTTGGCATTCAATTTGAAGAGGATTTAAAAGTTGTTAAACTTTTTCATCTAAAAAAAAGTTTTTTTTTTCTATTTCGTCCTCTGAGTTATATCATCAATTGCCATGTGTCGCATATATGTTTGCTAGCAATGCCAAAAATATAAATCTAAATTCTAAATTTTCTACGCACAAGCGCACATTATTAGCCCATCCCACCGCAATACTACTATCCACAATTCGTCTCTTTAAAACCCATCCACATCTGTCGTTCGAACATTTTTATTTGCTTTTGGCATTAGACAACAAGACCATCACATTTCCCTTTTCGCTATGTATTTATTGCGTGTCCTGCATATAGAGAGAGGGAGAGAGAGAGAGAGATAGAGAGGCTGTTGGAATGCGTAGTCAATATGACTTGTCCTGTCCTGTCCTGTTGGAACATTTCGCATGGCAAAATATTAGTCCTGTGTCGATCGGATAACAACCAAATGTGTCCAGTTTTTGGGGGTAAGTTTGTGTGTGTATTATTCGTTTAAATGTATGCGCAATTTTGTGTATTTAATGCAGTGCCGAAAATGTTTAACTTGGCACAAACACACACACACACACGAATACGCACAGTAACAAACAAATGGAGTTGGTTCAATGTTGACACTTATGCTAATTTTACAGATTCAAGTGGTGCTTTAGTGTATCTGCCATGTTGGCATTCTGCCTTAATGTAATTCTTGTTAAAGTATCCTTGTTGCTGTTGTTGTTATAGTTGCTGTTGTTTTGTGGTTTAACCGGGCATGCATGCAACAAATTTGATGTGTGGCACATAAGAGCCTTTTGCACTCGGATTAAAACAGCCAGAGTTGGCAATTACCTTCTCTCTGTCTCTCTCTCTCTCTCTCTCTCTCCGTTTAGATAAATAGCATAAATCCCGTTAATCAAATGCAGCAGTTTCTGCAATAATAATGCCAACTCTCGCCTGCAGGCGCATCCTGCGCAGCCTCTATGGCTATTCACTCCGTTGTCCAAGGCATCTAAATGACATGCAGATTCAGTTTACTTAACGTTTTGCCTGCTGCAACTGCTGCGCTTGCAAAGCTTTTGATCTACTAATTAGATTCTGAATGTCATGCCGCACCGCACCGCACCGCAGCCTTCGCTCCCTGCCACAACTCAATTCCATAAATAGCCACTCCCACTTCCGCTTGCCATGATGCCCATAACTACCTGTGTGGTTGCGCCTAAGCGCAGCATTCCCCTGCTCAAGTTTAACTTAATTTACTATGCAATTTTGTTGTTTTTGCAATTATGTTTGCTGCTGCTGTTGTTGTTGTGGAAAATTAATTTTCTCATGATTTAGTTGGCATTTGTGGTTTTGATTTTGCGGTTGAGTGGCCTTTAAAGGACAATTTCAACTCATGCCAGGCGTATGGACAGCACAAAAACCCCATAATTAGCGCACAAATATTACGCATACGTAATGTTCCGTCCCGTTCCATTACACTAGGGTAAAAATCTGTAAGAACCGCCGCACATGCACAATGCCAGTTAAGCGAATATATGTACATATATTTATATATAGAAATATGTAGACCATGTCGCTGGGAAATGCTTTATTAATATATACGCTAAATTCCAACACGGGACACGTTAATTTAATGTGTCCCCAATTACTGTTTAACTTTCACCTGAAGTTTATGCGAGAGGTTTGTTGAATTCAAGAAAAGTGGTCAATTGGGTTTTATTTAAAAGACAAACAAAATAAATATGTTTTTAACGAACAAGGAAAATAAATTCGAAATGAGGGAAAAATTCTTTCTGCTTAAAACATTGACATAGTTTAACACTTAACACAGTTTTTGGTTTCTTCTTTTGTATTCTTGTTTTTTCTTACAAGCATTTTTGACATTTTGAGAAATGACTGCAAGTTGTAGAAAGCTGTAAAAGTTGACAGCACTTAAAGCCAAATCTTATAGCTGTTGCATAAGTTTCCAAGGTCAATCATTTTTGTTCTGTGTACTCCGAAACCGCTTGAGGATTCGTAACGTATATAGCATAAAAGTTGATTACATCGTTGCTCTTGTGAACTTTTCACCGAACAGGGTGTTATTTTTGGCTCAATACCAAAACCTTTTTTTTGTAGTTTTACATACATAACTCATTTATGCCACAATATCACAATATTTACGCTCTGCATAAACCTCGGGACATGCATGTCAACGTTTCTATTAGCAAAAACTCGAACCACGAACCAAAAAAGCACACAAACCGTTCCCCATTCCCCGTTTAGTGTAAACGTTTGTGTGTGTGTGTGTGTTTTTGTGTACCTTGGTTTGGTTCGATGTTTTGCTTGCGGTCAGTTGGTTCTTGGTCAGCAAACAAGCGTGAAATTGCACGGCAATCGTGTTGGACTGGAAACAAAAAACAAAAAAAAAAAAGCAGTGAGCAAGTGAGTAGAGAGAAGAAATAGTGACGGGGCACAAAAGGCAATCAAACTTGCGGCGTATAAATATGTGTGCGTTTTTTTTTCCCCCCTTTACATATTCCAATAGTCCTTTTTGAATCCTTTGTTAACCTCTGTTTCATTTACATGCTGCAAGGCTATAGCAATTAATTCACTATTGATGATGTTTGATTAGGCAAAGTCCTTTTGAATGCCTGTTTTGGTCAATTGTCTCGTACCAGCAGGGAATATTGTTATTCAAATTAAATGCATACAATGGCTGCATTCGGTGCTATACGCGCTAATGATTCAATTATCCTTATAACTTTACCATGTGCAAACACACAATTTTAATATGAACATGTGTGTTGCCATATCAAATTACACAGTTTATATATGCGGGTTGTGCTTCAGCACTTGGGCTTAATTAAAACCAAACCGATTCGATGCCATGCAATGCAATGCGATCCGATCCGAATCGATATTCCAGTCGCAGCACGTTTTAAATTTAGCGCACTTGTCCGAAGGAGCAGAATGAATTTGCACTTTGCCGTTGCTGTTGCCATTGCCGTTGCCCATGCCCCAACACCCTACAGTTCATTAAAGGGGTGTAAAGTTGAAAAATTTATTTGCATCATGCGCCAAGCGTGGCAAACGTTGTTGCATGTTATTCAGCCTGAATGGCGATTGATGGCGCCTGTCTCTCTTTCATTTTCCTTTTCACATTTCATGCCTGCCATTTTCGTTGCAGCAATGCCGTAAATTTCATCAACTGCAGCCGCCTGCCATCCAATATTTATTTTTTTGAAGGCTTGCGCCAAAAGATTTTAGCTATCAACAGTACCAAATTTTTTTGCTGCATACTTTCGGGCAATGTCTATAAATAGCGTCCGAAAGATCGTAACTGAAGTTAAGCTGTTAAATTTCAAGCAGACTTTAAACACACTTATTTTATGCTTACAGTTCAACAAGCATTGGTCTTTAAAATAGTTTTATTGAACACAAACCTAATTTTTAAAAGCAATTGAATTTGAAATCAAATTTTTGTTTTTTAATTTAAAAAAATTTGATCATTCTCCTTACCTTAGTTTACTCAACTTATAATTAACAGTACAAGAAAAGTTCAAAAATATTAATCAAAAAAGGCGTTTCGATAAATTATTTCGGTTTTAATTAAAACTTTCAATTTTGGTCATTCAATTCAATTTAACTTGCTGCTTTATCGTGTGCTGTCAATCAAGTTTCAATTATAGCAGCTAATTTTGAAGCCATTTAAAGCTCACGCTACTGTTATGGCATTTGCCATGCCCCCCAAATTGATATATTTATATATATATATATGTACAGATTGCAATACTATTACGGCAACACTGGAGTTTATTTCATTTCCATTGCATGCATTTTTTTTTTATACAAAAGAAATCGCTGCACAAAAATATATAAAAAATGCTAGGATAAACGAGAATTAAATTGAGGATGGAGTAAAAATGCGGCGCATAAAATGCAAGCGGCGGCATTTAGCAGCTTTGCGCTGCGATTCGGCGTGAAACGAACGCAACAAAAAATACAAGAAATTGTGGTGTGACGTAGCGTGTGAGTGTTGGTAAAGGCGGTGCGAAAAATTCTTTAACGCTCTTTGTCTCTCCCTTGTTGCATGTGTGTATGTATGTTTATATGTATGTAGGTCAGCAAGGCAGTACCGAACGGATTCAGTTGCTGTAATACCCTGTGATTAGCTATATTTAATAAGGGTACATTAGTGTTGAGTAGTGCTCGAACATGAAAGAACTGTAGTGACTCTCTTTTCGTTAGCTTAAACTGTAAGTGTTGGTATTTTATTGTCGCGAACTGTTGCCATTTAGTTGCTGTTTCGGGTTGCAGTTGCCTTTTGTTGTTTAACAAGTTCGAGTGCAGCGCATTTGTACAATTTAAGGACCATCTAAACTTTTGAGTGTACTAGTCTGTGTGTGTGTGTGAAAACAAAACGAATTGGAAGTGAATGGAACTTTTTGAGGCTGTCGCTGACACCAAAGAGAACAGAAAATACAGTAAAAAATCAGCAGCAAAAAGTTTGTTTAACAATGTGTTAAAAAGCTAAGAAATGGTTAGAAACGGCAAATGGCCGGGAACGGGTTGCGAACGGATTGGGTCTGGGGTTACACTCAAAGCAATGGCAAACACTTTTGCCATTTGCATACGAAAACTGTCACAAAAGGGAAGCTCACACATACAAACACTAACACTAACCACAACTTCCGTTAGGCTCTTATCTTAGAATATATTGTCTCTCACTCTCTCGCTTTTATTTTCTCGTTTTTATTTTTTAGGAACGTTACAAGGCTGATATAAGTCTTGCCATACAATTGCTGCAGTGCAAGCCGGACAGCTTTGTGCCACAGAAGGTGTCTTCGGTGAGTATTCGCATCATTTGCCATACGTCTTAGCCAATAAATAATAATAAATATATATTATAGCTACCCATTGATATTCAGTCGAAGGTGTCGGCTTATATGCGTTTGGAGACTAATTCGCATTCGGATTCGGAGTGTAGCAATAGTGGTGTTGGCATTGCCACAAAAGCTTCCTATAAAGTGCTTCCGGTCTCGGATTCGCCACCGCCAGCGCCATGCCCATTTCCGCCCACCGCCATGGTATATTCGATGCGTGGACTTGGTAAGTGTTAGTAGACCATGTTGATTTTATTATTTGCCTTTTTCAATTTCGTTTCGCTTTATTTAATTTTCTTATTTCATATTTGTAGATATTTATTTTTTTCTTTTTGCTTAGCAATTGAATTTGATTTCTCCCTCACGTCACGTTCTATTTCCTGCTCGGCAAAAAAAAAAAAAAAATGGGAAAATACTATTTTTACATTTATATTTTTAACATATTTAATTTAATTCAATCATCGTTCACATCATATTTATTCGAGCAACCATTTGACCATTTATTTATTATTAGTATTTCCATTGTGTTTGTGTAAATACTTTATGACCTTTTTGTTCAAATTTGCTTGGTTTAATTGTTTACATTTTGATTTTATTTCGATTTATTGACATAGTTCAAATAACAGCTCAAATTTACTGTAAATATTATTAACAGTGTTTTGTGTATTTTATTTGTTTTATTGCCTTTTTCTTTTGAATATGTTTTATTTTATGATTGGCTGAAACTGTAGGCAATATTTGATTATGAATTATTTGAAATTCTCGAAACATATTTCTGATAAATAATTTCACTTTGAAATGAAGCAATGCATTCAATTTGTTTAATCAACCAAAGCGTTTGCGAGCTCCACAAATGATTTTTCAGTGGTTTGAATTTTATTTATTACCTGAATGAATCAAACTTCAATTATATAGTTGGTTACTAATTTTGAAATTATTGCTTTGATTGCGAAAAATGATGAGTTGAATGCGAAAATTTAATGTGAAAAGTTATGAAGAGAAAATTCAAGTTTGCTTAAATGTTCAAACTATCGCAAAGTATCAAAAGGTTGAAAGGCATTAACAACTTTTATAGAAGTTTCAAAAAAGATTAAGTTAATATTATTTGATGGCTATTTAAATTGTATAAAAACTTAAGGCAGGCTTTTTCATAATAGTTAAAAGGCTATCATAGATTATAGCAAATAAAAAGGCGCTAAAAACACAAAGTTTTAAGTTATAAAAAGTGTAAAAGAGATTTTGATGATATTGAATAAAGTAATGCAAATCATATAAAAAATTTAAATAATATTAAAACGACTAACAAATACCCTCTATTTCAACACACATTGATTAACACTAATAACAAATAATAAAGAAAGAAACTTCTTATTGTGAAACTATCAACTAAATGTTATTTATTTCTTTTACCATCAATAGATGCAACCAATGGCAATTCCATTAATGCACAACAGCAACAAACAGCACCAGCGAACAACAACAACAATAATAGTAATAATAATAATAATAGCAACAATAATAACAATAACAACAATACCAGCACCAGCAATAACAGCACAAAGGATTCAGTCAACAATAACAAAAACAAATTCAACTCAAGTCAAACGCTCAGTAGTCAACAGACGAAGACAAACATTGATCCCGACATGATATCACCAACGGTGATGGCCAAATTTCTGGAAGATGAGCTAAAAGTGAACGATGTGAAGCATTGCGATACGTGCCAGTGCACCAAACAGGATCTAACGGTCCTGGCAGATGTCTCACGTTCGTATTCGGTGGGAACACAAACTCCGCACTCCCTGGGAACGACTTCAACCCTTTCGAATGAACCGTTGACACAGCTCTGTTTGAGATGCCACAGCAATCTGAACTCTCCATCGCGCACAAATAGTCCTTACATGATGAAGTTGGTCAAGTCGAGTGATTCAGTCATATCGGAGACAAAGAGTTCCGTCTCGGATCTAAACGATATGGATAAACTGTTTACGCCACCGAAGAAGGATGATCTGATGGTTAATCCCATACTGGGTCATCATAGACTGTGCGATAGAATATCGGGTCAAGCCTCCACGCTCATGTATCCAACGACACATTTGGGTGCCTATGCGGCAGAGAAGTATCTGCTGGAGACCAGTAATCTGGGTCAACTGCGTCAAGGAACAGTTGCGTCACAGCCGCAGCGTCGTTTTGTCGATGGAGGTGGCACAGCGCTGCAGTTGCTCAATAAATATGAGGCGACTGCAACAGCAACTGCTCCACCCGAGCTGGATATGGAGGATGAGATCAGTAAGCCATTGCTATCGGGCACATCGCAGAGTCATCTGTTGGAATCGGAGCAATTGCCACCCATTCCAATTGCTAAGCCAGCCGATGTCTGTGAACCACAACCGACAAAGACAGCAAACGCAGTTCCCATTGCCTCCACATCCACAGCAGCAGCTGGCTCTCAGCTGAAGTCAACCAACTCGGGCAGTGTTCAGAGTCTGTGGAGCAACAAAACAAGCAGTTGCGAAGGCGCCAAAATGTTTGAGACATTCAACAGGAATCTCATCAAGACCATCAAGGTGAGTGCATGAAATGTTACTTGTTTCCTTCTTTGTTTTAAATCGCTTTCTCTTTCAAAGGCGGAGAATCCCAAATATCGTGGACCACGCCTATGTGCAATGCGCATCCAACAGAATGGCCAGAGTAATATACTGCTGGACAATCTGGAGTCTATTGAAACCCATGTGCCAGTGATCTACAAGCGAAGGGAGCGACTTCTCGACGAGGAGCTAAACGATGGCAAGGACATTATCACGTCCAAGGAGAGCAATGCGGCAGCAGCAGTTGAGGCCTGGCAAGAACCTGCAACACTGTTGGAAAATGTGGCACTGCAGCCAGTGCTGGAGCCACAGGTGGAGGCAAAAGAGACTGAAAAGGACATTCAAATAGATGATGGCATCAAAATGAATAAAGAAGTTGAAGTGGCAGCTGTTGCTGAAGTAGTTGCGGCAACTGCAGGAGCAACAGCTGTTGCCGTCTCTCCAAAGCATTCAGCGAACTCGAGTTCAATGAGCGATGCCATTGACTATCAGGAGAGTGTGCTACTACGGCGACAGCAACTGAATCGTGTGGCCGAATGGGTGCAGCATAATACACAACAATTGGAGCAGCAAGCGTTGCAACAACCGGCTCTTGCCACAGATTCCAACTCGGGCACAGAGCGTCAATCATCGTTCTGCACTTTGGATCGCATGGACTCCATATCGATTGAGAAACTCAGCATGGATTCGGGCTACAAGACAACGCCACAGCAGCTAACCAATGGCTATGCGGATGCAGGTAAATCCACAGAGGATTCACTCTCACCCAAAACGGACATCACAAGCAATTCGCTGCCAGAGCTAACGCCCAGCCAGAAGGGTGCCGCAGCCTTGGCAGCTGCAAATATTGTTACCAAAAAAGCGGATCTCTGCACAACTTACTACAGACGCACCACACGCTCCGGCTTGCCCGTGGCCTATACCACCACAACCACAACAATGACAACAATGATGCCACCCGGTACAGAATCGCAACGCTGCTCCTCCTCCGGTTCACCAGCACTCCAGTGCCCCGAACAGCCCACGTGTGATATTCTCAACTATAAATACTATCCCAATGATACGGACAAGACGCGTTCGGTGCAAGCGGAACTGCATACAACAACGCAGCATGTGGACATTGCTCAGATGGAGTATAATGTTAAACAGTTTCTGCTCAAGCAGAACGAATGGTCAATGCGTGCATCTGAGTCTGCCTCGGGTGGCAAAGTCTTGCGGCACACACGTGTCCTTGGGCCAGGAGTGGGCGAAAGAGTGCGCATGGCAACGCCCGGTGGCGCTGTAGCAGCCACGCCCAGTGTCCTTGCACCGCACAGAACTGAAACGAATTTATAAGCAAACAAATTCCCAAAAACAACCCAAATTGTATTCTAGTTTAGCGCAAAAAAAAAGTTTAGTAATGGAAAAAAAAGGGAAAGCTTATAAGAAGCAAAGATAAACTAGTTAATGTACGATATATACTATAAATACTAAATTCTAAGCTAGAACACAAAAGCTTCTTACATAATGGGAATCATGGCGTAAAGTTTTCTTCCTCAAAAACAAATTCTACAAAACTTTTCTCAAGTCTTCCTGTCTTTCTGTAAAAACTGTATAAACTTAGCTTTTCTCTCCCCACAACTTTATCGAAGAATTCCTTTTCATTTATGTCTTCCTCATTCTCATGCATTCTCTTAGCTCTTCTCAACGCCATTAACTCCCCAATGCTAGTCCAGAAAAAATCAAATCGATATATAAATGCATATGATATTCAAAATTTTCGCATTACCTTTTGGTGTCTGCATGTTAATCAATCCATTTATATTAAATATATATATATATGTATACACTACAAAATATCTGCCTAGGCTATATAACGAACACATAAAAAACCGATATAATGCTATACGAAAAATAAAAAATAAATTTAATGGATATTTGATAAGCGCATTATATTTTCTAGATTCCAATTTGTGCAATATTTGTTATTAGCGTGAAAACCAAAAATGAGAATGAAAAAAAAAATACCAAAAAAAAAAAACCAAAAAACTGAAACGAACTTTTATTTTTATAAAATGCGACCAAAAAGTATGAAAACCAAAGCATAGAAAAAAAAAACGAGTGTTTTTCGAGTGTTTTTACAATTAAGTTGAAGAACAATTTTCGCACGGTTAAACAAAAAGAAAAAAACCGCCAAGAACCTGCCTAAATTTTAGCTTCTAATTGAACATATATACATATATATAAAGCAATGCCCGATCTATTACTTAACCTATATACAAAAGATGTACTGTACCTTCTTAGTAACAATTTTGCAGCAACTGTACTCATTCCTGCCCATTAGATGACCTTCATACCACAGCCTATATGCTCCATGATATATACACCATAGTGAAAAAACAAGATGTAAACTTCAGCTAAATTAGCGTATGCATTTTGCTATATACTTGATATACTACATATAAAAAAAAAAACGTATCTGAACAGACATATTCATACACACACACAGTCACATACAAAACCTTACAATGGCTTCAAATTTAACTACCGGAACGTTTTCTATATACACACATACACACATACATACATACATACAAACATATATACTATGTAAACGCGTAATCCCTCCCAGTAATCAAAATTAAAATGCCTATTTACTCGTCTATTTACAAGCATAACATACATTACAAACATACATAAACAAACATATATATCTCGATATATACATCTCTATATATTCATTTACCATGTATACACTGAGCAAAATGCTAAATGGAAACGCTTTAAATACTGTTATGTTTGGCCTATTTCTAAACGTTTAATTAGTTACAAATTTCAAACGAAAATATAGAACCCCAGAAACCTATTAATCTGTATACTTGAACAAATCGGTTAGGTCGAAACTTAATTCTTAAGTTTTGATCAGCTGTGCGCACTTATCTTTATAATAAATTAATATAACTAAACAAAAAACAAAAAAAAAAAATGGCAAGAAACCAAAAAGACTTGAAAATGTTCTTTGAAAGAAACACTTAAACAAAAAGCAAACAAACAACACAATCAAAACTAACATATTCAGAACTTACATCAAATCATTAAAAATACTCAAAAGCACATCTTCACAATCAAAACTATCCACAACTAACCTCTCTTTGATCTATCTACCCTTTGCTGCTCAAAAACATTTTTCAAACAGTAAAAAAAAGTTCGCTTTGTCGCATTTTTAATAAGTCAAAAAATATATGTATATTTAATTTTTTTGAAAGCAATACAACACTGCCCCTCACACTCTCCTCGTCCCAATCACAGTCACCTCATTAATCTAACCATTTACATTAACTTTAAGTAGTTTTGTTTTAAACAAATTTTCAAGCTCAAAAAGTACTTTTAAAAAAGGCAGCTTAAGATTATTAGCGAAAAATAATTGAAATGGAATTTCATATACAAAAGCAAAAAAAAAAAAAAAACCAGCCGAAAAATAATAATTAAAACAAATTTAGCGCAAATATTTGGGCATAAGTTTTGAGCCAGCTGCAATACCCAATATATATATTGAAGTGCTTAGTTTTTAAGAGATTTTTGATGATTTTTATATATTTTTATTTATTTTTTTGTTACCTCCCTCCCCCCATAGCCTTATACGATGATATAAATATATGAGTGTACATTTTTGCCCCTAGGTTGAGATATTAAAATTTTTGAGCTATCGAACCACCTTGATGTGTAACAACTAAAAAGAAAGAAACAAAAGAAAATTTAAATAAATATGAGATAAATTTTTGAAAGAGATCTTTTTCACTTCAGTTTATATGGAAATGGAATATTCTAGGTAAATACCCGGAAGGTGTCATAAAAGCATAAAATAAAATATTGAAGTGAACCTTATTGTTATTTTTCGTTTACCTAAGATTTTAGCAGGTAGCTTTCTTTCTTCTCGTTTTTATTAGGAATTTCTGAATCCCTATTTGAGTTTCTTGAAAGGTCAAACCATATAAATATTTATTGCTGTGAGCCCACTGAATTCAAATAACTTGCAGCCGGCATAATATATGTTATACCAAACACTGCAGGAAATCAAATATTTTTGAAGTCTTAAAAAAAGGTAATAGAGTTTACATCAAGAGTATTTTTTTACATAATTCTAAAAATAAGTTTTCATAGTTTATTTGATGTTTTTGTTTTGTTGTTGTTTATTTTTTGTTTATTAAATATAAATTCCTGCGAAAAATGAAATAAATAATTTGTTTGCATGCACTTAAATAACTATTTTGAAAGTATTTCTTTTTGAAGCTTTCTTGTATATGAAAAATGGCATCAGTCTGTCAGCGACTATTTCATATTGTTTTTTTTTTTGAAGTATTATAAAGTAAAGTATTTTGAGATATGAGAGTTCTTAACGAGCGGCAGCAGCCGGAGCAGCAGCAGCAATTGCTTCAACAGCAGCTGGCTCCACCGAATTGTTGGGCACAGTCTCGACAAGATCGGGCAAGGCAGCTGCATCCGAGCCGGAGGCATCATCGTTGACCACAATGACCTCATTGGTTGGCACCGCCTCCTCAAAGGAATCGTCAATGGCCTCGCCACTGTTGCGCACCTCGTTCTCCGCTTCCGCTGGCTGTTCGGCCAAATCATCGGCTGCCTCAATCTTATCGTCAACAGCTGCTGGTTTGGGTGGTGCTTGGGTAACAGCCGCAGCTGGTGCTGGTGCTGGATTCTGTGGCCTATTGCCGCCCAGGAAATTGATAATGCCCTGCAGCGGACCCTGTTGCTGTTGTGGCGTTGCAGCAGCAGCTGCTGCCGTAGCATTATTGCCACCGCCAAACACGTTGTTAACAAACGATTGGATGGGTCCAGGGGGACGTGGTGTGGTCGGCTGTTGTTGCTGCTGTTGTTGGCCCGTTAGTCCAGATAGTGTATTTTGGAATTGTGTGCCCAAATTGCTGGCAAATTGTTGTATACCCTGGAATGCTTGTGTGGTGCCATTGACCACAGATTGTGCCGCATTTTGTACTGTGGTAATGGCATTGCTGGGATTCAGGAAACCGGGCAATGTCGGCGCTGGTGTGGCAGGCTGATCGGCTAGCGGTTGCACTTGTTGTTGTTGCTGGGGTTGATTGCCATTGAATTGATTCAGAAATTGACCGATGGGCGAGTTTTGTATGAGCTGTTGCACAAAGTTTTGCTGTGTCGTTGTTGGCTGTTGTTGTTGTATGGGTGTGGCTTGTGTTGCCTGACGCAGATTTGGCTGCACGGCATCCTGTTCCTCAACGGCTGGCACGGCCGGAACAGCTACTGTCTCAGCAGCAGCAACAATAGCGGGAACTTCCTCGATTGGCAAAGATTTTAGAATGATTTGTGATTCGGTTTGTGGCTCAGCAAGTGCTTCGGTTGGTTGCTCTTCGGCAGCTTTGGGCAGCTCGGTTTTGATTTCGGCAGGAATATCAAGTTTCACTTCTTCAGTTTTGATTTCTGGCTGTGGCTCCACCGGCAGCTGTGTTTTCGCCTCCGTTTCCGTTTCCAGCTCCTTTTCCTTTGCCAACTCTTTGACAACTTCCTTCTCCTTCTCCAACTCCGACTCTTTCTCCTTTTCAGCTATCAATGGCAAGGCCTGCGGCTCTTTCTCTAGCAGGATCTCGACAGGTATATTGATGGCCGCCTCATTGGGCGACTGCAGCACACGTCCTTGACTGCCCAGAGCCAATAGACAGATTAGCAGCAAAATCAACAACTTCATAGCTTCAACTTCAATTTCTCTGCACACGCGACGAGATTCAAACTATAGCTTAATGCCTTGCGACCACAACTGTTTGAAATTTCTTTAGCCTCGTCGCTTTTTATATACCACGCATAAGCCAAACGTCGACAGCGACAGCGACGTCGACTGAGGCAGCGGCAGCAGCAGCAGCAGCAAACAGCGACAAGCTAACGAAAACGCAGACTTAAAGAGAGAGCATCTGCAGACGTTGTTGCCGGCTGCTGTCTTGGCCAATTCTTGTGCTAAATGTCATTGAACTGGATGCAACCGAAGATCTTTGCGCATCAAAAAGGGTTTTCTACACACACAAACACACATACACACAGTAGCCAAAGAGACCAAAGAGGCCAAAGAAATCGCTGCATGTTTAAATTGGTGTGGCACGTTTGATAGGAACGGGAAGGGGCGAAGCGTGTTGTACTTGTGTCTTGTCTGCAACAAGAATTCTTTATGCTAGCCCAAGTGTTCCTGAAATAGAACTGATCAAGGTTATCTTTCTTAAGTAAAATGTATAAAAGTTCGAGTTGAGTTAATTGTTTTGATCGTTTAAAAGTTTCTTCTATTTTCTCTCTTTTTTTTTGAAGTAAAGATAATGTCTTTAATATGCTAATTAAATAGATCTATAGTGCATTCAAAATATAACGGAATAAGCTTTTTAAGATCATAAATCGATTGTCAAAGTCATAAAAAATGCACTGAACGAATTAATTTATGCAATAAACAGTTGATTTTTAGAATTTGGGTTAGAGATCATTAGATGGATAGCATTGGAAGGGAAATCGCTTCAAAAGAAAAGCAAAAACTAAGTTAAGAATCTATTTTTAGAAAAGCTTCGCTTTACTTAAATGTTTGTGGGAAACACATAAAACGCATCGCAGCTTTCTTTTCAAACAAAACTCATTAAAAATCTATAAATTTAAGAGTCAACATCTACATAAAATCAAGCTCAAAATTTTTTATATTTTAATCGTTTAAAAATGAAATTCTTTAAATTGTTTTCGAGTTTAGAGCTAATTTTTGTGGGGTATATTGTGTGATTGGAGTAATTTTGAATAAGTTTTTGATTTTATTAAGAAGCTTTTTATTCGATCCAGTAAAAGTGTTAACATCCTGAATACAAAAATTATTTTTTTGGTAGATTATTTAAATATTTTGTTATTATGTACAAAACTTAAATTAAACTTAAAGTTGTTAAAAAATTTTGTTGGAAATCATAAAAATAAATAAAATAAAATAAACTATTTTATTGTTTTAAATAAAAAGCTCTTTAACCTCTTCAACATTTCAAATATTCTAAGCTAAGTTTTTTTCAGCTAGAAAATAAAGCTTTTTAAACTTAATCCAAGTTTTAAAGTATTTTACTTTCATAGTTTTTTTTTAATAATATTTTCATTCAATTTTTCATTATTTTTTTTATTCAAAGAGCATTTGAACTTCGATGCACACTAAAAAAAAAAGAAGCACACACAAATATCAAATCGCTCTTCATGTTGTTCTTGCCATTTACATTAACGATCGGCGTTTAAGTTTAAAGCAGTCTTAACTTTGTCTTTTCTTTAGTTTTTGTTGGTTTTTTCTCGTGGTTTTTTTTTACATGCATTTTGTGCCACAATGCAACTGGTTTTTTATGCCATGTTGTTTTATTATCGAGCCGAACGATCGAACATCGTATTTTCCAAACCATCCACCGCCACCCCCACCACCAACCGCTCCCTCGACCCTTAGCATAAGCTTTGTCTTTGGATTTTTCACTCTCATCGGGGCCCTTTATGTCTTTTAACAAGAAAGTCTTCTTTGGCCGTCTTTGGGCCTTGTTTGATTGCCCGCCACGCAAGAACAACAAAACAAGTTTGAAAACCAGCTCAGCTCGGCTCGGCTGTTTATTTTTAGAGCCAATTAGTTTTGGATGCGATTGGGCCGGCGACTTTAGAGATAGATAGGAATTAAAGATTTTCGAATCTGGAGTTTTGTATTTCAAATGCATTTTCAACCCATTTCTAAGCTTCAGCTTCAGCTTCAGAGACAATTGAGTTTATGCTAAACAGTTCAAGGCATTAGAAAATGTAGTTAAATGGGTCAACGAAATATGGTGGGAGCAGCAGGCGGGAGAGGGGGGGGGGGCCGACAAACTCACGTTTCTAAGTAAAAACTTAGTTTTTTTTTTGCTGAACTTGACACTGTTTTTTTTTTTTGCCTTGGCCAAAATGGCAGACAACTGGTAATGTTTATTGCCAACTTTGGCTTAGCCACAAAGAACTTGTTTGTGGCCCTTTAAAGAGCCAACAGGCGAGTCTTAAACTGCATCAAAGGACATTGACATCGACTGAGATTTATTTTATTTTTTTAAGACTTCTTAACTTGTTGGCTTGTTAGCTGGGCTTCGACTTAAGCAGAACAAGCTTTAAAGTTTATGGCCAATAAATTTCTTTGTTTTTTTTTTTCAATCAGATATCAATCCGCGGTATATTTATACACAATGATTATGCAACTTTTTTATAGTGTGCTTGTGTGTGTGTGTGTTGTTATCACACACATATTTAACTGTTTTTTTTTTTTGTGGGCCACGTCTGACGTTTTAGCATACTTCAAAGTGTAAAGCTCAAAAATCGAAGTCGAAAATAATTGCAAACTGAAATTAACACCTTGCTCACATACTTAATGTTTGTGCGGGCGTTTACATTTGGGGCGTGGCAGCTATAACAACAACAACAACAACAACAACAACAATAGCACTAAGCAAACAGTGGCAACTTTCACTTGACAAAATCGTGCGGAATCGGAATTATAAACAATTACACAAACAACAACAACAACAACAAAAAGCGCAAATAAATTTGGGTAACTTTTAAGCGAAGGCGTCAACAAATCTCGTCACTTGAACATATTCCATTTTTTTTTTGCTTTTTATTTTTTGTGACGCAATATTTGTGTCATATTTCTGTCAAGGTCAAAACTGAGCACAATTTGGTTGAATTGTTTTGAGTCAGTGTCAAAAATGGCAAAATAACATAAAGTTTGATGGAATTTGGGCATATGCAAATTGAAAATGTCACAAAGGGCCCTAATCACTGTTCCAAAAATATGTCATAGCAAGGAAGATTTGAAGAAAAAGCGTCAAGCTTAATTTTTTTTATATTAAGTACTTTTTCTATTAAAATAAAATAAAATAATTAACAGATTTGAAATTAGCGCCAATTGCCAGCATTCGAAGCAGTCAGCTTTGATGCGCGACCGTCACCTTAAAATCTAGCTGACAGAAGCTTTCAAATACAAATATTTTAATAAAAACTAACAGAAGCTGCTTGGCATGCAGAAACTGGTCTCCCTAAAACATGGTTATCTCTGCAAACTATCGATACATCGTAATTTAACAGCGTTCTTAACATAACATTTGCATCAGAATTAACAGCACAGACAAGCTGCCGAAAAAAAAAACAAAGCCAGTTGGCTCCGTCCACTTCTCTAGTTAGAGGCCGCAAAACTATCGATAGCTATTACCGCCGCGCGTCCGCGTTAATAATATTGTTAAATAAATGGAATTAAATGTGTAAAGCACGTGCAATGTCTTCGAAAATGTGTGACCAATGCGCGTGTACGTCCAACATCACAACAAAGTGATAGCACGCACACAAATGCTGTACCAGCAACAACAGAACTTTTAGCGCTGCTTGCGCCCACACCAACAACAAAAACAACACCAACAAAGACCAATCAAGTGAGCAAGAGCAAGTGAGAAGAGCTGCGAAGAACAGCCGCAGCAACATCAACCAAATGCCACTAGCAATTATATTATTATTTAATTAGGCGTTTATGAAAAAAAAAACACAAAATAATATTTAAACCATCAACTACTAGCTGCTATTTAGTGTCCCCCAGTTGTCAAAATTCAGCAGCACCAACAACAACAACTCATATAATAATAAAAACAACAACAACATGTTCCGCTGTTTGCCTGTGTGTGTGTTTCTGTGTGCGTGCGTGTGACAGCAGCAACAACAAAAGAATTGGGCTTGCAATCAACGGGATCGTGGAGCACTTAACATCGACGTCGCTGTCGAAGTCAGCGTCGCAGTCGCAATCGCTGTTGTTGGATTTTTGTGCATATTTTTGATAAAAGAGAAAAATAAAAAAATGAATTACAAATAATCAATTGAATAATAAAAGAGAGAAGAGTTGGCCTAATTGATGTGAGGCTGCATTTAGTGTGTTGGTTTTTTTGTGTTTTCGTTTCGGTTTCGGTTACGACGCTTCTTCAGCGGAATAAAAGCAAACAAAAAAAAAACCAAGAAAATGATATAAAATACAAGTAAAAGAAATTATTATCTGCTTTGCTTGCTTGCGTGTGTTGTTGTTATTGTTGCCTTTTGCCTTTGTTTGCGTTTTAGTGCTCGTGCATTCTGTTTCCTGTTCTCTCTTTTAAACAAACACACACAGTTACGTTGTTTATTTATATATATATCTATATATATACAAGTGCGTTTGTGTGTGCGCGCATCGCCAACGGTTATTGTGAAGCGTTTTTGCGACAAGTTCCTTATCAGCAACGACGACGACGACGACAACAGCGGGTTTAAGTTCGCTGTCTGCGACTAAAACAACAACAACAACGACAATAATAATAATAACATCAGCAATTGCACCCAACAACAACAACAATAAGAAACGTGACTAATGCACTGCTCGCGCAGCCTCTCAGCTGCTGCAGATACAACAACATTCTTCAGCGCAGCATCGGCAGCGGCGTCAGCGTCTGCATCTTCTGCCAGCACTACACCAACAATGGCAACTACAACAACAAATGCTAAAGATGGTAAGTTCAAGACACTAAAATTTACGTATAGTTGACCCACAAAAAAATACACACTGCATAGCCCCCCAAAATGTTAAAAAAAACACACACAGCATGCAAACGATTTACCGTTTTAACTGTGCTTAAAAGTTCAAGGCAAGCGCGACATAGTTTTGCATATGCCTGCAGTGACTGCAAAACTGTATAAGAGCTATTCACCTCAGGGACAAGTTTCAATTTGGTAATTTATGCTTACTCACCTGAGATCTCATAAACATTTAGTACAAAGTATGTATTTGGCATGCTGACGTAACTTGTTGAGCGCCAGTGAAAATTGATTGGTAAACTTTTTGGTATTGCCCCTAAAATGTTTATTAATTAAGCTCAAACAACTGATTCATTATAGTATTTGGCCAAGAATTCGCCACATAGGTTATAAAATTAATGATCTACCAAATAGCCGAAAAGTAGGAAAACAACAAAGCCCAAAAAACACACACACACACCGGCAACAAAACAACAAAGCAGCAAAAAGCGGCAGCCGCAAACAGTTTAGCAATAAAGTATTTTAGCGTGCAAAATTAAGTTAAGATACATATAAACATAAGTATAAACTTAATTGGCTTCGAGTGTTGTGCGAGAGGTGAGGGTCGGGCGGTGGGCTGAGAGGGATTAAGCCGGGTTGTTGCTATATGGAATGAAGGTCATTTAAGTGTTCAAAAAGGTTTTGTGCGCTGAAGGTCAGAAGCATTTCGACGTTGTCGTCACCTCTGAACCCGCTCGAATTTATTGATTTTACACGCAGAAAAAACAAAAAAAAAAAAAACACAAACGGACAAAAGATACCTAGATAAGTACGTGTGAATGTTAGTGTATGTGTATAGGTAGGGAGCTTAAGTAGGGTATGCCAGGTAGTCTTAGTCAGATCTTAAAAACTAGTTCAGCAGGAATAAAATATTTTTTAATATTTTGTTATGACTATCAAAATATACTAAAAGCTCCTTCAAATAAAAGTTCAGTATAAAGAGACAGCACTGTATCGAACGAAATACCATAACACATGTTTTAAAGGCTCAATTTAAATTCTGAGAGTTACATATTTATTTTTCAAATATTTAACAGGGCATCATTAAGTCAACTATTCTACCAAAGCGGCATATCTACTTGTTCCGAATTGTCATTTGTTTTTGTTTTTGTTCTGTTTTGTTGCTCCACGGATCGACTTTTGTGCCGATTTTTGTTGCGCAGTGCTCGGTGAACGGTTTTCTGGGCCGGCTTTTGGATTTTTGCGTTGGCTTATGCCAAAGGCCAAGTTGAAAACCGGATTTTTTAGCGTGCAAAATAAAAAGCACCAAAAAGCAGCAAAAACGCAAATCTCACCGATGGCCAAAACCAAAGTCAAAAATTATTTAAAGTCATTAATAAACCGAGGACACACCCAATAATTTAATTTAATCAAAGTTAACGATTTATTATCAATCAAAAGCTTGATTTAATTACAGTTTATGCCAATTTTTATTAACAATTTTCAAGTCATTTGATTTAGTTTTTTATTTAGTTTATTTTATTTGAATTCTTGTTATCAGCCTAATATTAATAAGACACTAAACACAATGTGATTCACGCTCTAGTCAAGAAAAAGTAATTTATTAAGAAATGATAATTCATTAAATTTTTACCTATATACTAAGAGTGTTGTTGTAAATTTAAGGGATGATTGATTACTAATTAGACATGGCCTTAATTAAAATGGGCCTTGTGAAAAAAATCCTATTAATAAATGACATTTTTAATACATAAAGTTAATAGAAAAAACCTGAAATATTTCTGCAATTTATTTAATTAGTTTCGTTCGTGAGTTTTATTCAAATAAATTTCATGCCTGTTAAAAATGTCCATATTATTTTAATTATTTTTTTTTGCCTTTTAAAAATGTCCATATTGATTGACAATATATTTCTGTTATGTGTTTTGTTTCATGGAATTTCAATTAAAGTTTGTTGCATAGCTAAAAAATTATATTCATTTTTTTTTAATTCTTTATGGACACAGAAAATAACTTAAATGCTTGATTTTGTTAGTGGTTTATGCTTTAAATACTTTAAAAAATTATTTTGCTGCTATAATATGAAAAATTGTTATGTTTATTTATTTTTAAGTTGTGGATAAATTGATTTTTAATTTGTGGTCTTCTTTTTTCATTCAAAACACAATTTTATTTCTATTCAAACCCGTGTTTTCTGTTTTTTTTTTTTTTTTGGTTTCTAAAACCGTTTTGGTTGCTATGTTTAGTTTTTTTTTTTTTTAACGTTTATCAGCAACTACCATTTGTTGGCACAAGTTGTTGTTGTTGTTGTTGTGCGTTTTATCAGCCATTAGCAGCAAAATAGAGTACATTGTACAACCATTCATAGATATATGTCAGTATGTACTATTTACACTCAACTATTATTGTATCTTATATATATATATATATATATATATGTTTTTTTATCAGTTGTGATTTCGTGCTTATCAGCAAATGCAACTTTACCCGGGGCAAATACACATTTATTTATTTTTGTTGCCGTTTTCAATTAGTGCACAACGGTACGGAGTCAACAAATAATAAATAAATAAATATAATAAACAACTAAAGAAACACTTAATAATTTCAAATTCAGCAATATCAGCAATACAATGCTAAATCCCAGATAACTTTATAGTACAATAAACAATAATGAACATTTAAAAAAAGATTAAAAACCAACTTTATCTCATTGTTTAAAGTAAAAAAAATATAATTAAATAAATAAACATTTTTTTATGTTCATAATAATGACAATAATAAAATAGTTCAGCTTGGGATTATATATAAATTTATATAACATATTGACTGCTGTTGCAGTTGCACTTGCAGCTGTTTTTGTTGTTGTTGTTGGGCGTTCATTTCCACTGGGTTGCCACTTCACATGCTGAAGCTCATTCGGTAAATGCATTTGTTTTTGTTTTTGTTGTTTGGGTCGAGCCGGCTGGGCATCATTTTTCATTTGCCACTGCCACATTTGCCTTCAAGTGGCGGCAGTTTGTCATCTCCCGACTCCAATTGCGAGAATCCAACTCTAAAGCTTCATAGCTTAACTCGGAGGCAGGTGCTCGTCGGTCTACCTACGGCATTCAGTCAGCAGGGCTCAGGTCTTTTTGATTTGTGGCCAGCCACTGTGTGTGTTTGTTTGTGCAACAACAAATTTGCTGAGTTTGCCATGAGAGAAAATAAAGAGAAGTGAGACTGTTGCACTTGCGAATTGCTTTATTACAAATTCTGTCGCTTGCAGCAAGGCAAGCAAAGCAAAAAAAAAATACAACTGCCACTTGGCAAACTGACTAAATTAAATTTCAAATGTGCTGATTGCTGACTGCGATTAGATAAGGTTTTTTTTTTTTTTTAAATTAAAAGTTTAACTCCATTTGCGATAAATAAAACAAAGTAAATTGCATGCATTATTAAAACTAAGTGTTTGAAATGATTCTCAAGACAAATTAGAAAGAAATATAAATATAATTCACTGTTCCAAAAGAAGCAATTTTTATCTTATCTTGCGACTAATTTCTTAATCATACTCTACGAATTTTAAATACCTTAACTTTTTTTTCTCGCACGCTTGAACAACTTTAATAGTTTTTCTACCTTCTTCTACTGTTGACTCCCACATTCCACATTAATTGTGGCTGCACCTTGGTGCAAACTAATTTGTCTTATATTTCAACAGCACCTTTCTCTTGTCGCCCCTTTTGTGTACCTTTCTCCCCTCTACCACTTTTCTGTGTGTTTGTCTTGTGTTGTCTTGTCTTGTCTTTTTTGCTCTTTGACGCCTTTGCGCTAATTTGCTTAGCGTAATTTGCATTCTGCAAGCGGCATTTGGGGGCGTGTGAAGAAAAAAAAAATAAAACCGTAAATAAAACAACGAACTCTTTAAAATGTATCTTACGCATAGTTGGTATACTCTTTCTTTAAAAATAATAATAATCAGTTTAAGCTCGAAGTTAATCGAAAAGTTTGCTAAAAAAAGCCAAAAATAAAGTTGCCATAGAAATATTGTTAGTTAAATTGTTAATTCAAAAATATCTTTCTTCAATAGATCCCATTTCCATAATCAAGTTTAAGCTTTCAATATTTCAATTAACACATTATTCACAGCATTGTGCAACACTGTCTGCCCTGTTGTTTAATTAACCTGAAATGTATCAAATGTCCGTCGTCATTTAATTAAGCCACCACTCTTTTCCTTTAGTCGTTGCCCCTCTTTGATAATTGCTGCTAATTACGCGCATAAAATGAGCTTTGACGTTGCCTCTCACAACCCAACCAACCTACACAAATCCCTCCTTCCTGCCGACAATCCTTGTTTTCTTACCTGAAAGGTCCATTCTGGCGTTTATGTTTTATGTGCTGTGCGCTTCATTAAAATGTTTATTGCTCAAATGAAATGGCTGCTAAAATGTGCACAAATACATATATACTATATATATCTTTGTATATATTTGCATTGACTATCATATTTTGCATCTCTTAAGATGATGTCCAAGCAACGCAGGAGAATTTCCCTTCCAGCTGATATGCCCACCTGCCGTCATCTTTTTGACTTACGCTTGGCATTCACCAAATGGTGCGTGGTCGCATCGAAAACTCGCTCGGTTGTGACAGCTAGCTCCTCCTTGAGTTGGCTCGAAACGACTTGCAATACGAGAGCCTCCCAGCTCCTCCTAATGGCAGTTTTCTTTCTCGAAGGTGCGCTCTCTCATTAGCGCACAGTTTCCACGCGAATAGTTTTGAATGTGCTGTGACGTATCGCAAAGCATTCCGGATTCATCAGCGATGCAATCGACTAACAAATGCAAAAAACAAATTTTGTTATTGCAATAGCTGCTTGCCCGTTTTTTAATTGACGTTTCGCTCGTTTTACTGTCATCAAAAATTCACTGGCACCTCAAATGGGCAGCGCCAAAAAAAAGAACGGAAAATTGCTTTGTTGTTTATTTTTTTTCTCGAGCGATATGTTTTTGTTGTTGTTTTGTTTTGAGTGGCTGAGAGAGATATAAAAATGCAATTTGTGTGCCTGAGCTTATACAGTTTTGCATGTTGCATGTTTGAACAGCTTTGCGTGTGTTTGTGTGTGGAGGCGTTGCACTGACGCACAACAGCCAAATGGGCTGGAAGATTTGCCCATTCAGCAACTGCAATTATATTATTAACGATGGTTGGTTACGCATCGACAGGTATAAGATATAGCCAATGCATTTTACCCTGATGTAACAACACTCACGTTTCGACTTGGTTTAATCAGTCTCTTGCAATGGCAATGACAGCCGCAAACAATATCCAGGTTTCTCCACCAAAATTTGACGAGCATCGAGCACTCTCAAACTAATTAAACTTGCATTTGAGGCATTTCGAGCATGTTTGCAATTTGCTATTGAAATTAGCAAAGGAACAGTGGTATGGAAGCTATAGTTTATTGCTTTTGAAAACAAAAGCTTGTCATAAAATAAATAATAATATTATTAACAGAATGGTTTAGGTTCAAATTTATAACCAAAATTATAAATATTAACAAAATTCTTTAAGTTCATAATAAAAATAAATATTAATAAAAAATGAATAACTTTTCCCTGTGGTCTTGTATTATATTTTTAATTTGATAGTCAACAATAAATTCTTAACCAATATAAGAAAAAATCTTTAGCACATTATTTTGATTTCCTTGTTCAATCCAAGGAATTTCTGTAATGATTTTTCATATTATAAAAATATCAATTCTTAATATTTTCTTGTTTTTCTAAGACAATAAATAGTTTGTTATGCATTTTGTATTTCGTTTTTTTACAATCTTTAAAATAATAAATCAAAAATAATAATAATTTTAAAAATATAAAACTTTAGCTACACTACAAAATTTGGCTTAGAAAAATTGTTAAGTCCAAACTACTGTTATCTAATAAATTCATTTAAAGCATTTTTATATTGTTAATACAAGTAATTATTTTGTTACAGCTGCTCGGTTGAAAGCGTTTAAGTTTTTGATTTTAAATACTATATCAAGAGTTTATAAACTTCAAAGTATAAAAAGCTTTCAAGCATAAAAACATTCAAATAAATGAATAGTTTAAAAATGTAATACTTTTAATTGCTATCCACTGTTGTTAGTTGTTAGTTTTGCCTCGTGCCACCCAAAGTGTGGAAATGCCATTGCAATGCAAGTGGCAACTGCAGCGGGAAGTCGATAGTGGGGGGAAGCGAGAGGAATAGGAATAGCACGCTGCACCGAATCGAAACAAATTTGCACGTTGCTGCAAACCAAATTCTCCGCCAAAATGCAATGCTGGACAATTAGCAGACACAGACAAATGAAGAGTCGTCGAACGAGTGAGAGAGAGAGAGAAAATAGAGAGAGAGACAGAGAAGGAGAGAGTGGTATAAAGATAGATATGCCTCGCTACACCCACTCATTGAGTACACTCGAAATATGTGGAGCAAACAATACAACAAAACAACAAAACCAAAGCAACACTTCAATTTTGGTTGCATTTGGCATTCGGTGGATAGAGAGAGAGAGAGAGATAGAGAGAGTGAGAGAGAGATATTTAATGCAATTTGTAAATATTTAATGTACATTAATTAAATGCAAATGTAAATTCCAACTGTTTACAGTACTCAATCTTCCCTCTACACGACTTTTTGCATATATATATATATATATATATATTTTCATTTAGTTTTTTAACCAAATTCTACATAAGCGAAACAATTTTTATTGAATTTTTAGTGCCGCAGCAGTTGGAACTTAAATTTGCTTCGCTTTGTACCCAAATTTTTGGTTGCCACAAACAGCAGATGTGTCCTGTTGTCGTGTCCTTGGGCAGCCTTTTCGCACACACACATACACACATACACACCTACACACATCTATACACAAGCTTTAGTTCCTTCCTGTTTGTTTGCTCAAATGTGCGTAAAATATTTTTTATGATTATTGCCATGTTCGTTACAATTGTGTCCTGCCCCCTCCTGCCACGCCCACACCATTGAAGCGTTTTATGAATTTTTTTTTTTTTTACCTTATTTTCTTTTCCAGCTTATTTTGTGTGTTAGGCAGCTGTTTGCCTTTCTTCTCTTTGAATGCTAGCATTCTGTAGTTGTTTAGCATGCGTTTTTTTGTAGTTGAAAATTTCGGAAGCTTCGCTTGATTGCGCTCTTCTCTGCCACGCCCCCATTGCAGTACACGTTAACGCCCACAAACGCAACTACACAAACACACACACACAGTTACACTTGAGGGGATTTAACAAAGCGCTGAATGTTTGTTGATTCTAGTTGCCTACCAACATATTTAGTTTTAGTTTATATTCCTAGAATTCTCATGCAAGGACGAGCTTTGGTTTATCCAGAAAATTCAGAGCTGTTTGCCTTTTGTTTATATATAATTTTCTGTACACAAGCTAAAATCTAGCTCAATAAAACTGTCAACAATTTCAAGTATAATATAAATAATTATTGTCTATTAGGCTTTTGTCAAGCACGTGGTATTTAATAGTCTAAATTTGTCGCATTTGTTCATTTCATATACGATGATATTTCTTTGTTTTTGGGTATAAGCAATGTGTTATTGTATGCGTTCTTGAGTTTGTCATTGTTCTAGTTGGTTGGTCTACAGCTGTCATTTGGAGGCAGCTGTAATTTGTTTGCGTCTACAAACCCCAACACCCCTCAACTCCCCCTACCATTCACTGTCATCTCTTTATCTGTAGCTGTATTTGTGTGCGTGGGCATCTCCAACTTTTGCTTTCAGCGGCTGCTTGAGCATTTCCATTTCCCAGCCACACAAAAAAAGACGCAAGTTTGGGGGTTAAAAAAAAAAAAAAAAAAATCAAAAAATAGACTCGAACAAAAGCACTTGCCACTGTCAGTGGAATATGCACTACAACATCTTTCAGATATTTTGTGTATGTTGTTGTTGTTGTTGGTATTTTTGTGATACTATTGGTATCTACTTGAGCTATTTTCAAAAGTGGGGAGGCCTCTCGAACAACACAAAAATATCTTTTTGTTTTCCAAACAAACATGAAAATACGACAACATGTTTAATTGCGGCTGATGTGTTTGTGTACAAGAACTTATCGTCGTTCGTATCATTCGTTTCGCTTGAGTAGATAAACTTTTCGACTTGAGTTTTTGGTTTGTTTGTTTGTTTTTGGCAATTAAGGGCTTTTAATTAGCCATCCATTGAAGAAAAGATTCGCAAACTGTTGTCAAAATTACTAGCTTCAATTTTTAATGGTTCTATTTCTACGGATTTTTTGTGGTTTTCTACTTTTTCAACATTATAATGACCATTTGTTAAAAGTTGTTTCTAGTTGTTGTTGTTGTTGCCTTTTGTCAAGCACAAATTGCTCGACCGCAGCGAAAAAAGTAGCCAAAAAGTCCAAGGAAGAGTTGAGAAAAAAACTTTTTTTTTCTTTTTTGGTGATTTTCGCAACGTAGAAGTTATTGTTGTTGTTGTTGATGTTTTAACTCTGCCCGCAACTTTATAGAAAAAAATATTATTTTTTTCTTGTTGACTCTATTTTTTCTTACTTTATCTCGCTCTCTAGAGCTGCGTGTCACATTTAGCTCATTTATTTTCGTTGCTAATTTTTGACATTTTTTCGTTTGACAGCATTTTCTATGTGTTTGTGTGTGTGTTAGTTTATTTTTATATGTTTGAGGTTTTGCCAGTGAGAAAATACTTTTCAAGCGTCTTAAGCACATTTGATTAGCGTGTTTTTTTATGGCCGGGACACGCGTTAGGCATTTTGACTAACACATTGGCCATCGGCTTTAAATTAGCTATTTTGTTTAATTTGATTTTTAATGTGTATTTGGTTTTTTTTTGCCTTTTTGGATTTATTTCTCGTAATATATTCGATTCGTTACGTTTAGTTTTTGCTGATTTTACGCTGCTTTGGGGGGGCTATAAATTTGCTCGGTCCTAACTAATTGGTAGTCTCATGAGTGCGCTCGATTAATTTCCTCGTCAATTGACGCACGTCTACGTAGAGTAGGCCGTGTTCAGGTGGCGTATACTTGATAATTGCTGACACTTGCCATCGCATGGCAATTAAATTGAAATCATGACACAAATGGCGGTAAATGTGTGTGTGTTTTTTTTTCAGTGTCTTTGCTTTGACAATCGAAAGCAAGAAAGCTGGCAAGTTAAGATATATTCAGGCTATAACTTGAGTTTGGAGTGAAAAGTGGCTTTGGGAAGTTTGAAACAAGTCAAAATATGATGCTGATAAACAAATTATTTGTTTATGGATATTACTAAAATTTTTTTTATGAATATGGAAATCGATAAAGTTTCAAAATCTACGCCAAATCCAAAGAAAAATCTTTGTTTTATCAATTTAAGCCAATTTTAATCTTTAAGTCAAACCATGACCTTTGATGAACAGTGCAGTTTAATTATAACGAAGTTATGTCATTGGCTTATGTGACCTAATGTCGCGAATTTCGGTCATAGCACAAAGTAGACCAACCTGTCTTAAGTTAATATTTACCTCAACGATTTTCACCTCACTCTTCTACATTTTCCTACTCGAATCGTATCTCTCACTCTTTCGATTACATAACCCAGTTATTAATGACTTTTGCAGTACTTTGTCTCTGCCCCGCTCCAACTTCAACTGTCGTTTGCCGCACATCTTCGTCGTGACGTGGCGACTTTGTGACATGCGGCGTGAGTCGAATGTGGAGCATGTCGGAGCGAATAAGCGAGCAGCAAACTACAAGCATAAGGCGGCAATGAGTTTCGGTGTCGGTTTCGGTTGAGTTTGGTTTGTTTCGGTTTCATTTTATGTTTGCTTCTCCTTCACTTGCATGTCCAAGTTCATTTACGTCGTGGTCAGGTGGATCAGTCTATAGGGAGCAGTGTCTGACAGCGCCAATTGCCACATAAATTGTCGACTGTCATGTTCTGCACACAGTTTAGGCAATTTGTTAATGAGTTTTTCACACACACACACACACACACAAACAGTAAACGCCGTAAGTACGTAAGTACGTAATGTGTTTAAACAGTTTGAGTGCCACTGATTGGGAGTTCATAAAAGTTCATGAACTTTGGCAGTTGGCCCAAAAGGCATTTCGGTGACCTGAACACAATGCATTTGACGCCGGCCTCAAAGGAAAAAAATAATGCCTGCCTGTGATTGTCAAACTGTGTGTGCCACACAAACACAAACACACAAGCGCACACAATTGTGGGCTAGTTTTAAAGTCATGCTTGCCACAAGTTTATGTGCAAAGCCTTTCAATGCACTTCCACAACAATTGTGGCGTAAAAGCGTAAAATGGCTTCACCAAAGAGTGGCGGCCATATTTCCTAGAGAGGTGACGAAGTGACGACGGGTTAGGGGCTAGGGGTCGGTGAAGTTTTTAAGGTAGGTGCCTGCCATAGAAATTGTCACAGGATGGCAAAGTTCAGAGACTGCGCTGCACACAGGTTCTCTGTTACGAATTGAAAAGAAGTTGTGGCCGTTAAACAACACTGAGGAAAATTTTGTTTGAAAAACCAATAAACTTTCAAAGATATAAAAGAAGTTAAGCAAAAAAATGCTTAAAAATAAAAAAATAATGTTGTACACAAAATGAATCTAAGGTTTCTAATGTCACCAAAACTTTTGAATAAAAATAAATAGACCTTAGTTTGATGGATTATTTATGATTGAAAATACTTGTTTTGTATTATTTTATAATACTTAAAGATCTTCACACTTCATCTCAAACATTTTCAACTTATCAACTTTAAGTTTGTATTGAATTTCTTCAAGTGTATTTGTTTGTGACGTTGCGTTTATGAAACGGATGTTGCCGCTTGCATTTAGTGCACTTGAGCCTTGAGCGTCATCCTCTTCTTCGTCGTCCGCTGGCTTCGTTGGCGTCGTTGGCGTCGTCCTGCCGAGTTTGCTTAGTTTCCTGGCATTGTGAGTCTCTTCTGGCTACTGCCCCAGATGTGTGAGCATGCGGATAACTTCACGCGCTCTACGACGCGTGTCCTGTGTACAAAATCAGGAGAGTCGTTCCGAGTTGAGTCGAGGGTCCAGTGTCAGTGCCAGGGAATGGATGGAATGGTTCAGAGCCAACTATATGCTCCACATTAGATTCCTTTGCGGATGTGAATGTTGGGGCTGGTTGGAGCTATGTGTGGTTGGTCCATGTCCTTTGTTTCGCATTGAGTCTTTTCAAGCTGGCGCCAGGACGAAATAGAGTGCAAGGACCGAAGTCTTTGCCTTTTGAGTAGTGCACCTCAACAAAGGAAAATTTTCTCGACTTTTTTTCCTTCTTGTTGCTGTTGTTTTTTTGGAGCTGCAGGAGTCGAAGTCAGTGGCAAAGCAATCAAAGGCTGCTGTGTGTTCCCTTTTTGGCTGCTTTTGTGTGCCATTTTTATTGTGTTAATTGAATAAGTCTCAGCGCTGCGCATAATAAAAAATATATATGTATATGCAACAAATTTCATTTATTTTCTTTCAAATTTTATTTTGGCATTTCGTATTTCGTATTTCGCATTTTATTTTAATTTGATTTAATTAATTTTCTTAGCTTTGCTTGCGTTTTATATATTCAAATTGAGTTGTCAGTTAACTCACGTTTGTCTGTTTTTATTTCGTCTCTGATTGGATTTGTTCTGTGCAGAGATTTTTGAATTGGATTTTGTTTTCTATTTATTTAATATATGCAGTTTAAATACATATTTGGTTTTCTTTTGATATTTCGCGAAAGACATGAATAAATGTGCATAAAGTTATCGGTTTTGATTTGAGAATCAGAAACAATATGCTATAGTTTTTGGTCATTGATTTGTTGACTTGTAAACTCTTAAGTTGCGAATTTTTTAATTGGCAACAATGTCTTTTAAGGTCGATTGTTTGATAAACAGCTTTGTACAGAGTAGCAAAATGATTTCTGATTTAAAATACAATATGCAATTACACGAAAAGACCAACAACATTAACATCCAACAAGCGGGAAGACGACTGTCGCCAGTTGCCGTTCACTTTATTATAGTAGTACATATATCGCTTATGTCGCGTTATATAGTAAATGCCGCAGACGCAAGTCACAGACGCATCTGCTTAGCATATCAATGTAAAATATTTGCATTTAAAGCCACTTTATAGACATTAGCAGACAGCCAAAATGCACACAAAATGGAAAGAGGTGTGTGTGTGTTGATGGGTTTGGGTAAATCTCTCCCACATTTACTCAGGGTGTCTAAGATTTTTAAAGTGTGTTTGTGTTATTTATGCGTCTGTTTGCACTAATTCCACACCAAAATACCAAACTCTAAAGTTTTTTGGTCTGGCTTTGCGTTCGCTTTATGGCAATGGCCACACACGAAAGTGGCAGGAGGACAGATTTGAAGAGAAGGGTTTGGTAAGTGTGTGCGACATGTGTGAGCTGTCGGACGATTGACGGGCGGCCAGCAGCTTTAAATGTTTGGGCTAGAAGCTTATCAGAAATTCTAATTGTCGCCTGCGACAAAAGAATAAAAAAAAAAAAATAAATACTCAAGTAAAATATAAATTGAATTACATATTTTATGCAGACAAGAAAAACACGGCAAACGAACTCTGATATTGTCAGGCACTTTTCTCCCCTCATCGGACTGGCTGAATGGCTGGCTAGTTGGCTTTTTGTTTTGCACCCGGACAAAGTTTTTTCGTGTCCATCAGTGTCAACAACGTTGGACGCCCCACGGTGTCCGCATGCGACATGCGACAAATCGCCGCATTTGGCACCAGAGAATGTCGCCGTAAAAGTGCAAAAGTCAAAGGGTTTGCTCTCCTGCTTTTCTTCGTCGTCTGGCTGTATATACGTATATTTATTAAATAGTTTTCGTGCAAATCCTTTTGAAGTGCTCGACGCCTTGTTAAAACTCTGTCTCTGTGTCTGTTACTAGTCTACCCCTTCTTTGGCGATATCAATTAGTAGCTTGGCAGTGTCAGCTTCTATTTTTATGGCATGCATGCGCTTTTTCGTACAAATCCTTACGAGTGTGTAAATGTACTTTGTCTGGGGCTTAATTTAAACTTAGCTTGTTGTGAGCTCAGCAGGATTTCAACTGCATAAGTTATTGATTCAGGATAAAGCTTCTTATTGTGTTAAAGTGTAAGCTTTTAACATGTTTTGTTTTCGATTGATTTAAGGCGAAAATCTTGCATTTCATTGTTATTTTAATAAACTCTCAATTAAGTGATAAACGTCTCAAAGTTGTAATTAACATTTTCTCAATAATACTCTCACAATAAAAAAAAATAATAATTTGAGCTTCAAAGCTTGTCATGTTTATATTTTATTTATAACAAATTTTCACACATCAGAAAAAAGCCTGGGAAATGTTAAACAAAACAAAAAAATGTTTTTTTATTGTGTTTTCTTGCGTGAAAATAGCCAGTTTTACGATTATTTTTATTGGATGTTGTGTATGTCATCAACATCAAATGTTTTACGCAATGACTATAAAATGTAACTGCCTGAAGACCCAACAACTTAAAAAGTGAACTCGAAATTAGGTGACTTAATTTAATGCCTAGACGACTCTTCGGCATTTAAAGCGATTTATGTTTTATTACAAGTCTGAACTTGAGCCAGTTGCTAACTACACTTGAGCTACTGCTCTATTAAAGTTCAAGTATAATAAAAACTTTAGGTTTGCCACCCAGTACAAACTGAGACTTAAACCAATGCGTGGCTCTTGGTTAAATTGTACATGATTCATTGCTTCATATTTATACAACGAAATTATTAATTATCATTGCCCAATTCTTAATTGCTAGCCATAATAACTAATGCCCAACATTAAGTACTCAAATATTTAAGCTATTTCTGGCAAATATTTCCCCTTTTGCTTTCATTTCTTGGCATGCCGCATACCGCGTATTTAGTTGCCATTGCGTTTTGGGTCACATTGCAATTGCGTTACTCATACGCCGCATGTGTCCACTGTGGCATCTTCCTCGTCTCGTCTCGTACACGCAATCAGAGATCGCATAATATTATTATTATTATGATTTTATTTTGTTATTCTACTTGGTATTTCCGCGGATTTCCCTCACTTTGCACTAGCATTTTATTTTTTCACACGCCCATCTAAACTTTAACCACACCCTCTTGCCATCCCCCCTAAGCTCTTACACGACTTTCTGCTCGCTGTATGAAGATACATATGTTGGATTGCCGTATAGATAGTTAGCTATATATTATTTTGCTGGCTATATTTCTTGGATTTGGGCCAACGAGTGTGTGAAAATAGAAAATTTAGCTTAGCATTGGAATGTGCCATGTTCTTTTTCGATGTGTCGCAGTTAGTTCTTGTTGCACTTGTTGTTGCAACTTGTTCTTGTTGTTGTTGTTTGGTTTGTTTTCATTTTGTTTTTGTTATGTTTGTTGTGGCATTTTGCACTTTGTATTTTTAAACATTTGTACACAAAATGCTCCAAACCAAAAAGAAAAAGTTTCATAGCTGCAATTTGTGGCATGCACTCGAATTTGCCTCATTCTCTATGGAATGGGGAAGTGGTGTGGAAGTACTAAAACGACACGACCTGAAGTGCAGTGCAGCGGGGCTATATCGAAGTGGGCGTGGCCGCCTTAAGGGGATAGTATTGTTGCCAATCGGCAAATCAAGTGAGCTATTTTTTTTTGTTTTGTGTTCGTGCAACTTTTGCCATTTGTTTGAAGTACTTGGAAAAGTTTTGGAAACAGCATCTGATATGACCTATATGTATAGGTATTTGTAGCTGCAAATATTTGCTCAATTGAATTTAATCGGATTAAATGCGACAGAATAGCTTTTAATAGAGGCAAAATTAAATTAAATTGTGATGGCAGAATATAAAATTTCAATGGGCAACTAAAACAACTTTTTCGTCATGAATCGAAATTAAATGATGGCAATTTTTGCAATTCAAATAGCAAATAAATTATAAAAGAAAATAAAGTTATTGAAATGAATGTCGAAAAGTTGTGAATGATTTTTTAAGAGCCTAAATAGCATTTAATATTTTGTAGAATATATTTAATGATTTGAAAAGAATATACTAAATGTCATAGAACTGATGATTATCTTATTATTAACGATTTTTCGTTGTAAATAATATTAAACTTTAATATTTTTCTCTCTTTTAGAAGATTTTTATTAAGTGTAAGAAATTTTTGATTCAAAAAGAATTTTATTTTTCCTATTTTTGTATGTAATTTATTTTATTTATTACTGTTTTATCATCTGTTTTCGGTTTTTGTAATTTTTGTGTATTTTGCTGCCTCATAAACTAAACTTTTATTTATTAAAAAATCCCTTCTTCTTTTTTTAATTAACAATAAAATAGAAATTCCGAACTCCCTAAGTAAATTGTTCTTAAACCCAAAAGTTAGATAATACTTGACCTTTTTTAATATTAAATATTCATAAGTTGACAACATTTTCAAGCACAACAATTGAAAATCTTTTCATAAGATTTATACACATTTTGTTGCCATCATTACAAACTGCTGCCCGCCCATCTACAATCCAACCAAGCAACTGCCCACCTGCTTCTTTCCCGACAAGGTAACTTGTAACCACACCCGATATGTACAAAGTATCCCTGGAGGCTGCATCCTACAGAGAGATACCCACACTCCACACTCTCCTAGAGTTTGTCAAAGTCTGCCCACCCAACGACGACTTGGCAAGGCAATTATTAATTTTAATAAACTTGAATGGCAAATGGAAGAAGCAAAGAATGGAAGCTGCCCACAGGCAACGCCTAGCTGCCTTCCTCACAGCATCTCCTCCTATTTTAGCTAATGATATAATTTTTCTCAGTTAACTAATTGAATACATTTGCACCAGAGAAGAAGAAGAAGCTTTGGCCAGGCCAGGCCAGGCCAGGGCATCAGGGAGCTCTGCCTGAAACACATGGTGCGCTAACAAAAGCGCTAACAAAGATTGTTAATAATGGCCAAACAAGCGAAACGAGCTCCAACGTCTGCCAACTCCCAACTCTACTTCGTCTTTGTCGTCTTCGTCTTCGTCTTCTTCTTCTGTCTTTTTCGTTTTCGATGCCGTGGCACTTGAGCCAAGCCAAGCCATTGACAAGAGCACAGAACACTATGCACAGACCCCAAAAAAGGGACGCGAGCAGCACGCGAAGAAGTTAATTTGTGAAAAGGGAGGTAAGACAATTGTGGCGGGGGGGAGAAGGGGTTGGTGTAACCGAGACAGAGACGAGCACACAAAACGACATTCCGCGGCAAAAGAACTTTTTTTGGTTGCTTTTTTAGATGGGTTGAGAAACTTTGAGACCGAGGAGGAGCGAAGAAAACGCATTACAAATTCCATTACTTTGAGCAGCGAACATGACCTGATTTTTATGTAGATGTATGAGTGTGCATATACGTGTAAGTGTGTCTGTGTGTGTGTGTCTGTTAGCGTCAAGATGCTGTAGGAAATTAGGCAGTCACCAAAGACAGAAGACAAAGACAGAGAGAGAGAGAGAAAGAGAGAGAGAGGAGTTGATATGCCAGAGTGTCTATCACGCCCAGCCACGAAATCTGTGTGTGAGTGTGCGTTGGTGTGTGTGTGTGCGTGTGTGTGTGCGTGCGTGGGTATTGAGCCACGTTTACTACATATTGGAGCTAAATGCACGACCAAAGCACCCCACTTCCTTCGCCTCCTCATTCCACCTCTTCGGTTCGCACTTGTCGAGTCACGTAGCAAAAAGTTTTAAGCATCGCCACTTGCGACGTGCAACGGTCGTCCTATGCCTCCCCAACCTAGTCGACCCCCCTCTTCTAACGCCCACGTTCTTGTCTTGAGCCATAAATTAACAAAAATGAATGGGGGCCAAAACGAAAGCCATGCTTAACCATCAGTCTATACTCGCCATTTTATGTGTCTTAAGTACAGAGAGCGAAAAGGGCAGGGGACAGCGAATAGTAGATAAGTTGTGTAGGACTATTTTTTTTTCTTCGGGGTTATAAAGTGCACTGGGTTATTGGCGCACTTTTTATGACCAACAAATGGTAGTCCATACACAGCCCCATCCTTCCATTTCATTTTACCCCACTTTGAATGCAGGACATTTCACAACGAAAGTGTCAAGTTGTTTTCTATAGAGAGAGAGGTGGGGCGAGGGTCTTTTGTAGGTTGCCGGCGGGCCTCGGTAAGTGCACTTTATTCAATTAAAACTGCGGGCAAGAGATGCTGAACGAGGCCTGCCATCTGACCATGTAAAATGTAGCCCAAAAGGCAAAAATTGTGTGACAGCTGCAATAACAAAAAAAAAACAAAAAAAACTAATTATGACAAGGGCTTATAGAATGGCCATTATGGTATACAAAAAGTTCATGCAAAAGCTATGGGCAGGTTAATGTGTTAAGGTTCAGTCGGTTCATTGGGTTGGGCAACAAAAAAACAAATAAACTAAAACTCATTAAAGTAAAGAGCTTAAAAAAAATATGTAAAATTGTTGGTGAAGTGCAATCGACTGATTACTGAATTGTCTATGTTCAAAGGTATATAAAAAAACTAGATTTATTAAAAAAAAATAAGAAAAAAATGCACAAGCCATTATTATCTGTTTTGTTTTTCAACACTTTAATAATAATTAAAATTATGAGAAACAAAAAAAATGCACAAGCCATAATTATCTGTTAAACTTTTCAACACTTAAACAATAACAAGATTTATTTAAATGGAATAATTTAAAAAAAAATATAAATAAAAATTCTTTTTTTTTCACAAAATTAAAAAATTTATTATATTTCTCAGTCAATACCAAGTTTTGAAAATTGTTAATATTTAAAAATGTTTACAGTTTTATGCAAAAAAGCTTATTTATTTTTTATTAACGCTTAAAGTCACTTAATTTTCTGTCTTTTTCTGTAACAGTAAGCTTTTAATTTATTTTTTAATTCTATAAAATAAATATAACTAAAATCAAAGCATTATTCTAACAACTTAAATTAAAGATACTATTCATGCATTCAATTTAATTTGTTATCAATTTGCCTTATTGCATGCATAAGCTATTTGAATAATTAAAAGCTAGCTATAACATTAAATTAATTTTCAAATTGCCTTTCATATGTATATTACTTTTTGTTGCCATTGTTTATGGATTCTCGATTAACTTTGTTTTGTTTTTAGTAGACTCAAAGCTTTATTGACTCATAACACATAAATACAAACACTGTGACTGGCAGATGCATGGCAAATTCAAATTTCCGCAGGTGTCAGAAATTATGACTGACAGACAGCATCAGCGCCCCCAGACGCAGTCTCAAACTTAGCTTCAAACTATAGACTAAAGACAATGAAAATCACTCGATCTATTACAGCAATTTGCAGTTATTTATCAAAGCAGTGTGTTCGAGTGTGTGTGTGCATCCAAACAGGCTTTCAACTTGCATACAACACGGCTACATTTGCTGTCCATCAAATATGCAACAGCTGTAACAGCAACAGCAACAAAAACAACTTGCAACTGCAATTGTGTAACAAGCGAGTGTTGAAGATTTACGACCTACTTTCATATGCATGACAGCTGCAAAGGCAAACCGTCGAGACTGACTAACTAACCGGGCAAAGCTGGCAAAGGAAGCCAGCAACTCAGCCAGGCTCAATCAGTTGTAACGGCAAAACAGTCTACGATTTCTTAACCTCGAATTCCTTTAACAACAACAGCCACAAACTGGTGCCCAAATTGCATGTCATAATAAACTAAAAAGTAGAACTTCTTTAAAGTAGGAGTGAAACGACTAGAAAATACTCTGTAAAATAGTTTCAACTATCCTCGCACGAATTTTAAGACAGATAAATAGTTGTCAAATCAAGCGGGCTATAAACAACAAAATATATTGCTATCGATTTTTATCGATATATTAAAAATACTGAACCCCTTATCTGTTTGCTTTTCACCGACTCCTATGACTCAAATTTATTGATTTACACTTAATTCGATTTGTTTTTTGGATTTATCTAACGCATCTTTTACTTTGGATGACAACTTGTATGCATATGAAAGCAGTTACACACTATCCTTACTAAACTTTCCGTCTAAACTATTTTTGCATTACTCATTTGACACTTTCGTCTATACAAAATCGTAGCACCTGGCTACCAAAAAAAAAAAAAAAAAATATTTAAGAAGAAAAAGATGGCATATTGCCAGAAAAACGCAGACAAAGTAGCTGTTGCTGTAAAACTTGGAGTTGGCCCAAGAAGACGTTGATGAACGACTGCTAAATGTCTATGTGTGTGTGTGTGTGTGTGTGTGTGCATGAAAATTTAATCCTTCAACAGCAGCAGTGTAAGACATGCAATGTGCAAGAGGGAAGCGGGGGGAATAGAGAGAAAGATCGCTCTACATATGCCTGATATAAATCTCAAGATTTGCCCTGCCTTGCCTGCCATGCACAACATGAAACCAGTAATTGAAGCGAAAGAAAAGGCAGCCCAAGCAAATGACGCTGGATGAGCAGCAGCTCTAAAGTCGAGACTCAAACCCAGCTGTGTGTGTGTCTTAACTTTAAAGCTATGCTGATAAGCAGAAGAGTATGCATGTATTATGTATATATATGTCTATATATATATAAAGCACTCTACTTGTGTGTTAGTTTTCAGTTTTAATTAACATGTGTGGCATGAGGCTAAAGAAAAGAGTTGCCAGTTGTGCAGCATGCAACTTGATGCTGCCTGCCTCAACACTCAATCAGTGTGGCATTTCGAACAAACATAAAAAAAGAAGAAGAAAAAAATAGAAGTTGCCAACGCAAATGCATACTAATTGGGGTTAACAAGCTACACTACACAAACTCTTGTTGCAAGCTAATTTGATGATGACCAGCAACATAAATTGTTAGCTTTAAATAATTTTTGTGTCTGCTGCATTTTTGAAATTTCTTAATTCAATTTCCGGCTGCTATTGATAGCTTTTTAAATATGTTTTCCAATCAACTCTTTGCAGCTTAACCCTTTACTTTCTCCATGGGCTTGCGTTTTATGATGTTTTCATATACGATGTTTCGATATGTTTGAAGTATTTGATGCAATGAAAAATTTTACTTTCAACTATATTTCAAACATGGGAAACCCCTTACTTTACTTGTAAGTTTGCTTTGGCCGCAACATGTTGTTAGTGGGTTAAAGCTGGTTTTGTAATGCCAAGCCTCAACTCAATTATAATCCATTTCGAATGCAACACAAATCCATCCAAGCGAATGCCTAAAGGCCTTCTCGACCGACAGGTTTGATGATGATGATGTGGATGCCGCTGCTGTTGCTGCGACAGCTGAGTCAACCTTGACATTAGCCTTGCTGCTGTGCCGCAGGGCTTAACTAAACCTAAAGTCAGTCCCTCTCTATCTTTCTCTATCTCTGTCTTGTCTTAGCACCGGCCCCTCGACCCTGACTTTGGCACACTCTGACTCACTGTTCGGTTGGTGGCACGTAAATATAAAAATGCCAATGATTAAAGTGAAAAGAGGCAAGACGCAAGAGGCGTGCACTGAATGCTGTCAACATCAGCTGAAACGAACTGATTGCGAATGCGGCACACAAAAATAAGACTAAATAGTGAGAAAGAGATGAGATGCAGTTGCATGTTATATTTATAGAGTATGTGTAGTGTGTGTTGTATAGGCCCAAAAAATCACAATTATGATATGCAAATTAACTGGCAAAATATTCATATTGAATTTGTGTACAGAAAATTTATTATTCGCACTGTCTGCCAAAGAGATACTTGAAATACGTGAATTAAGATACGAATGCCAAATGCAACAACAGCACAGATGTACTATATATATATACATATGTATGCCATGTCCGATTTATGTGCCTTAAACTTTAATTGAAAGCCAACATTGAACACAAAATACAGAAACAAAACTCGAGTATTTCTCTTACTCGGTCATTTGAATGATTGCAGCCTTTTGTAGTTTACCGATATCAAATTGCATTTGATATGCAATGTGCAATCGTTGAATGTGAAATGTGAAATGTAAAATGAGACTAATTGGCTTTTAGATAGAGTTTTGTTGAAAAGGTTTTTGCTTTTTCTTGCTGCTGTTTATTGTTGAATGCACAATGAATGGCAGCTATAAATACACACTTTAATCAAGATGTTGCACAGATTGTCAGTTATACTATTAAGTTTGTTTATGCTTGTTTAAGATGGCGTTCGATTTGAATTGGTTGGGTTGCAGGAAAAACTGTATAAAGGATTCAATCGATAAATTAACTAGAAAAAAACTAGAGATAATAAATAAAGCTATATAAACAGTTGTAAATATTATTCTTCTCTCGAATACAATTAAATAGTTTCTTTATCTTGTTTTTTCTCGCAATTATAATTAATTTTCTGCTTTTCTCTCTTTCTCTATTTGCAGGTAAGTTTTCAATTTGAAAACATTTTCACTTGGGTCTCGTTTTAATCAACGCAAATGGTTTGTGGTAAGCCTTTTTGTGCAGTTTTTCAAGGACATGCATTTATCATGGCGCTGTGAAAAACGGGTAGAAAACAGCCATAAACCGTGTGTGTGCGTGTGTGTTTGTGTGTGTGCCCCATAGCGGGGCATGACTAAAACCGAACAAACCAATCCTCTCAATTCAACAAGCGCCAGCCAAAGCGACGACCAGTCAACAAACCCATTAAACACCATTTATAACTCTGAACGATGAAATCGCCTCGAGTGCTCGGCCCGACTGCAAAAACTTTCATTATGCCATTTTATTGTCCTGGCTACCATTTTGTTGCCTGATGATGCTGCATGTTATGCCACTAAAAGCTGCTGTTGTTGTTGTTGTTGTCGTCGTGTTGTTGTTTGTGTTTGGGGATAGAAAATGGCTGCTTTGCTTGCCCATCATCATCACAAGCCGCTCTCATTCGCTCTCTATCTCTTTCTCTCGCTCGGAATGTCAAACGCTTAGTTGGCGGCTGCATACATATGTGTGTGTGTGTGTGTGTGTGTATGTGTGTGTGCGGCAAAACAGCTGAAGCGTGGGCGCCAACAACAATAACACAAGCATTGGGAACTAAAGTCATGTCAGCAGCCAAAACAAACGAAAAAACAATAACAAAAATTGCAAAGCTTTTTGTCGCCTTGTTTGTTGTTACTGCCTGGTCGTTTACACCGTCTCTATCTCTCTCTCTCTCTCGCGTGCCCTTTCTCATTGCTTGTTGGCTTTTGGTTTCCTTTTTGCTTGATGCCTTGACAATGGCGTTGATAATTATTATTAGTTTTATTATGTAAGTTTACAGCTTCTGGTTCTGCTCTCTTTCAATTCTCTGTGGCTTCTGTTTACATGAGCTTTGTGTCAGTTTTTCGAATAGTTACAGTTACGCGAGAGACGGGCTAACTGCTCTCTCTTCCTCTCTTTGTTTGTGCTAAAGTTTTACTTTTGTTAGCTTTTTCATGCAGTTTGTAACTGATGACAAATGATTTGAGTGCTAATTAGACATGTAATTGTCAATGAGGAAAAGGAAATAAGCAAAGGAACAATGAAACGATGCGGAAACAAGAGCATAAACGAAAAGGCAGGGAAATTGAATAGTTTGTGTTGGGAATTGAAGAATAATTATTGTTCTTTATGAACTAACAATTTGTATAACTCTTATTTAATAAAAAGCAATAAAAATTAATATTTATGAAATCGAAAATATTTGTTTCTTTCTTATTTAAAATTATTCCTTAATTTATTCTTTTATCCATTTTTTTTTTTTTAAATCCTTAAATATAATTTCTTAAACATTTTGTAATATTTTTCAATAGACATTTTTGCTATTTTACTGGCCTTTAACTTACAAAATGTTGACTATTTACCTAAAAATTCTTTAAAAAAATGTATTCTCTTGAGGATTCATAGTCCATTACAACATTATATTTTTCACAAAACGATTCGCATGCAAATCTATCTCTCTTTAGATTCTTATCAAATATTTTCTTTTAAATATTGCTCGTATTCATTAAATTCCCAGCAGCACCTCCTTGCATCCTTGCCTCGCTGACTCCCACATGATTTGGTAAATTGCGACAGCTCAATTATGTCAGAAATTTACGGAGCTGAGCCGTAGCCATAAATGGCACAAACTGCAACCAACAAAGAATGCAGTGGCAAGCCGAACAACAACATGGGATAAATTGGGCAGCAAGGGGTGGTAAGGTGAAGTGTGGCAAGAGCAGCAAATAGCCTGGCCTAGTGGCTTCTTCTCCAGCAACAGCAGCAGCAGAGGCGGCAGCGGCGGCAGTCAGTCAGTCGGCAAGAAAATTAAAAGGCAACGCCGTCGAGAGAATACACAAAAGGGTTAAATGGCTTAAACGATATGCGGGTTATGGAGCGTGGGCGGAGGCGTGGCAAGTGGCCAATAAAAAGCGTGAGTAATGTAATATGGGGGAATAGGTTGGGGGTTGGGAGGTGGCAATAAATTGATTGTGCCACACAGCCAAGCAATCCAAAAGGAAGAACAAGAAAAATAGTGCACTGCAACAAACTGTAAAATGCAAAAATTAATTGAAAATACAACTGAAAAAAGTCAGAGCAAACTGAAAAATACAGAAAGCAAAACTCCCAAAAGCGAAATCTCAGTTAGCAATGCAGCCCACATGGCGTATGAGTGACGCGAATTTATGTTTTGAACTGTCCAAAAGCGCAAGCATGCCACACGTTCTAATCAGTAAGTGTCTCTGTGTGTGTGTATGTGTGTGTGTGTGGTGCAACTTGACTCTCGAGTGGGGGCAACTAGTTAGAAGAAACCACATTGTTCTGTTTTGCTGTCTATAAAACCAGTTACTAGACTGGATACCCCACACTACCCTATCCATAGTAAGTTGTTCACCTTCAACGTCCTTTGTGCAACGTGCCACACACACAAACACACACACAAGTACAAAACCAGTTGAGACTTAAGACTGCGGTATTCAGTCGGCAGCAATTACAATTCAATTAATGCGCTTAGTGCAAGTATGCATTTTTCTCTGCTTCTTCTACTTCTTTAAGAGTGAAGTAAACACGCAATAAGAAGCAGAAAGAGAGAGAGTAAGACAGAGAAAGAGAGAGAGAGAGAGAGAGAGTGAAATAAAGAGTCCAAGAATTCTGCATTTAATCGCCGACTCAAAAGTTAAACGACCGCGCAAGTTTCACTGCTCGCTGCTCGCTGCTGCTGTTGATGAGTTGTAAAGGAAAAAATGGTGTGGTTAGGGGTGTGTGGCAAGGCGGCTCTGATGTGTGCCTGCTCGTAATCAGCTCATGTGTGCGACGTCTTCAGCTTCTGCTTCTTCTTCTACTTTTATATCGTTGTTGTTAAGCTAAGAAAGAAAATGGCAGCGTCAGGCTCTTAACTGCCACTTCACATGCATCCTTATAGAACTGACTAGTGTTGGTGTTGTTTGTTGTTTTTGTTGTTGTTTTCGTTGCCTGCCATGCACAACATACAAAACACAGGCGTTGCGGTGTGGGTGTGGGTGCGATGGGATTCGGAACGAGAAAGGGGTGCTAGGGTAGCCTAAGTAATAATACAGCTGAAAGGCAACAACAAAATGAACAACAAAACAAAACAACATCAACACAAAAACAACAACAACAACAACTCAAATGTTGAACAATGCGCGGTTTTAAATTCCATTCTATTTAATTAAGCCTAAAAATGGCTAAACCGACATTTTATAAAAAAAATTTATTAAGTTTTAAATTTTGTTTAAAGAAAAAACGCATCATAAATAGTTTTTGAAAGATAATAACCCATATTTATTATTTTAAATAGGTTTTTGAATATTAAATATTTAAAAATAACGCAACGAATGCTTTTTGAAATTGCTATGAGCTAAGCATTTTATTAAAAAAAAAAAATTTAAATTGTGAATAATTAAACCCTTTCAACCATTACTCAAAGATCTTGATTTAATTTTAAAAATGAATAACAATAATATCCAAAAGTCATTTATTACAAAACTCTAACAAATCAAACCATTTGAACCTCGAGTTTTCCTATATTTGAAAATGTAATTTTTCGTTAATTTTCTCTTAAAATTCACAAAATTTGCATATTTACATTTTATTAGCTCTATTGCTAGTTTTTCATCAAACTTTTTTCCAAAATCAATTCATTGAAAAGTCATTCGAAAATTTTCCAAACCACTTACAATTGCAATCAATGTTTTTGAGACCGCACAAACTTCCGGTTTTTTGGGTTTCAATTTCATTCAATTAGTGCTGCACTTTTCTACAACTAGAAAATTGCGAAATTGAGCAAAAAAAGGGGAAAAATAAAAAAAACGGCACATAAAATGCCAAATGCTCTTCAAATCGTTAAAAACAAATAAAGTAAAATCTTCTCAATAAAAATTTGAGCTGCGTTCGTGAGAAACGAGAAACAACAAACAAAACCTAACAGCACAATTATTTAATGGGCCTCTATTTATTGTTTTCGAGTCGAAGGGGAAAAATGTAGAATTCTCCCCCTACAACTACAACATGTGTGATTCTTATTCAAGTTGGGGGACGATTCAATGAATGTGAGTTTTGTGTGTGTTTTTTCATTTTCAGTTTCAATTTGCATAAAAAGCGAAAACGGAAATCATTTGACAGAGGGACAGAGGGGCAACTGAAACTGAAACTGAGAATCCGGTCAGCCACAAATAACTTCCGCTATTTGGAAAGTGTCAAAAGAGAGAGGATATGTCTCAAGTGTTTTAATTGCTTGGACAAGAGACCATTTAGCTAAAAACATAATTTCGTTTAAAAACTCATCTTAACTTATTTGACTTTCAATTTAGATGAAAACTTTTTGTCTTTAGCTAATAGCAAAGTCAGTGTTACCCTATTTTGCATAATTAGACAATTAGCTAGCCTAAATTTGAGTGCTTGTTGTTGTAGTTGTTGTTATTTGGAAGCCAAAAACTCGAGTCGCTTGATAAACCAAAAACCAGGCTAAGAGTTTTTCTCTCCTCTCGAACTCTTTCTCCTTACTTGGTTTCTTTGTTTATTTTACGGCTGCTTGCAACTTTGTAGCTAATAAAAATGCAATCCTTCGTTTAACCCTTTGCTCCCCCCGTTTGAGAAACCAAGCTGCAAATCTTTTTGTGTGTGCATCTTTGGGCGAAACTGTTCCAGAACTGAGGTTGCAACTTTGGGTTTGCTATCTGTTTATTTGTACAGCTTGTAGTTGGCTGTAAATATCCTGGAAATCAACATTTATTGAATGCATGAGGTATACTGATTTTAATTTTATTTGTATTCCTTCAACTAAATTTATTTTTAAGAGATTCAGAGAAGTTTAATAGAATGAAATAATATATTATATAGAAAGATGTTATATTTTTTTGCCTCAAAAAGTACAAAATATTTAAGCTTATCTTAATAATCAATGAAATTTATGAAAGACGATTAACTATTAAGATTTCCTCTGTTCAGTTCTCAAAATTATTCAAAATAAATGTTCGAAAATCAATTTCAAACTGTTATGTTTAAACTATAATAATATGTTCGTGATATTCTATGGTTTATCTATCTAAAATAATCGTATCTTTCTTATTATATCATAAGCTCACTTTAATTACAGGGCAGCTACTAGTCGTGCTATGTTCAAGCTTCGCACAGCTTCTCTCGAGTAAAAAGTCTATGAAAATAAATATCAGGGAGTTTTGAAATTATGAAATTTATTAGCTGCAAATGTTATTTGCTTTAGCTTTTGTTGTTGTAGTTTTTTATTGTTGTTTTAGCACTAGTTGTTGTTGTTGTTGTTAGTTATCTTTGCTTGTTTTGCCTGCCTGCTGGTTCAGTCACTTCACTTCATTTCAGTTTAGTTCAGTTTTCTGCTCCGTTTTGAAACGGGAAGTGCTGCACATTAAAAATTTATTGTATACTCAACAACGAGAGGTTTCTTCGAATTTGTGTATGTGTGTGTGTGTGTGTGTTGTGCCTTTGAGTCGTTTGTTTGATTAATGAACTTGATGTTGTTGTTGGAATTTTAAATGCTGCCTTCGAATTCATTTGATTGGATTTAAACAAATGTTTCGAGGTTGATTAAGTGGCAGCGAACTTTATTCAAAAAGTTCTTAATGGAAGCTTAAGAGAGGAACATTTAACGGCAAAGAACATCAAAAACGTTAACAAAATCTATATAAATTAAAGTTATTAACATTATTGTGCATATAAATTTTAAGAAAATAAATATTTACAAAAATGTATTTTCTACTAAAAGTATTGATAATAAAAACAACCTACGTTAAACTGCTATCAATTATTCGTTTAATACGCTTCGAATTGCATGCGGCTATGCTTGTTAAATTCGCTTCATTCGCTTCTACAACAAACAAAATTAAAAACCCACACAAATATTTCTGACAAACTGTAATGCAAACAACCACAAAGCCCATCAGTTGCAACTCCAAACCACCAAAAACATAACACACACAAAATAGAAAAAGATAGAGAGAGAGAGCAATAGTTAAACAAGCATTTAGCATTTTTATATGTATTTTTGGTCGCATGAATTATGAGTGCGGTTTACCCAAACGAACGAGAACGAACCGCGAACCACCAACAAACAAAAAGTTCAGCTTACGCGAATGTTTGCCAATTATTATTTGGACTGTGTTTTGTTTTGTGGAAGAGGCAACTTTTAATGTGAAGTTGAAGCGCACACTTAAGCCACATCATTAGGCAAAAGCCAAGTTCGATAAAGTCTACCTACCAGTTATTCCCCGTGTCACAATGTCCAGTCGAAAGAGCGAAAGAGATACTGAGAGTTTGCCTTGGAATGTGAAGCCAATTAAGTAGACAACAGCAGCAGCAGCAGCAGCAGCAGCAGCTGCCTTCTATTAAACAACCAAGTAAAAGATATAGTAGTATACATATTCATAGTATATTTGCTCCAATTTCAGTTTATTTGTCGTCATTTGGCTTTATTGATTTTATGGGGCAAACATTTTGTAAATGTTTTCATTATGTGTATCTCTATCTCTTTCTGATTATGGCCAGCCTTTTAGTTTAATAAACTTTTGTCGCATTTATTATTTAAATGCTATCATGTACGTGTTCATGTGTTTGTGTCTCTGTGTTTATGTTGGGTGCTCCCCAAAAAAGTGGAGCAACTTTATGGATTGTCGGCAACATTACTTCAAAAGTCAATTAAGTCCGAAGTCTGGATATCGCCTCAAGCCCAACTAAATTGTCTCAACACATGTGTGTTAGTGTGTGTGTGTGTGTGTGTGGGTGTGCTTCGATTGACTATATATGGCCACGCCTTCTTTTCCCTCTAACGCCCTCAGTTTCTTTTTCTTTTTTGTGCCTCTTTCTTTGGTTCTATTTAAATATGGTTCTCTTATCCATTTTTCGATTTGCAATAAATTCATTTAGTTTATTCACATTTTGTATGCTTAATAAAAGACTCAAAAAGTTCGAAGATATTTATACCCTGTAAAGCAATTGAAAAGGGTAGCCTAAAAATGTTGAGAAAGCAAGAAAATTGTGTTTTTCTTATTAAAGTTTAAAAATCTTAAGAATCAACTGCCGCAAGTTGGCTAAAAATCATCTGATTTATGTTTATTTAATACCTCTTTGTTTGCTTTCTTATAGAGGGCATCATACAGAGTCTACCTGATGGAATTTCTCAATTGATGCCCCCTGTGGTTATATTTAATAGGCGTTTCGTTGTATTAAAGTCGACACATGTCGTTTTCCATTAAATTTTCCATACCTGCCTGATAAACGAAAAATGTCGAGCAAAAGTTTTTCATTTCAACCGAGCGAAACGACTAACAAAACCTCACATGAGATTTGCGCCCCCCAAAGCTTGTGACTTTTGCCAACACAACACAACACACACAACAAACATACAACACACGCACACGCATGCATATATAAGTATATTTACAGTGGACCACGTGGTGTATGCGTAATGTAACTTGTATCTGTGTGTGTGTGTGTGTAGCCCAAAGGACATGGCAATATTATTTAACTTTTGCTCGTTGTTTCGTTTGTCGTTTTGTCGCTTTGTCGTGCTGTTGCACATTGAAGATAAAAAGCAAAAGTTAAGACCAATTCGCACGCAATTTTTTGTCTGCCTTTTGTTGCTTCTGTTGTTGGGAACTATTCTCCCAAGAGCAGGTCCTTTGCTTGCTCAGGTAGAAGTGCGTGTCGACTCGACTCGACTCGACTCGATTCAAGTTGAGTTGGTGCTCACCTTTCGCGTAGCCTAAACAAATGCAACACTTTGTTTTAACAGGCGAGTCATGACTACAAAATTTTGTTTGTTTGCCTACCCCTCATATAAATATATATATGCATATACATACATATATAAGTATGTATAGAGTAGTTGAAAGTCACCTTCCACCTTTTCCCAAACTTTATTCAGGTGCGGTTTTGTGGTTGAGGCCCGCGGGGCGTCCAAATGCAAAGCAGCTTTGTCACAAATTGTCAAATCGTGAAGATAAAAAGGTTGCATAATTGAAAAAGAAAACTTTCGAGACATTTCGATGGTGATTAGGGTGGCGATTGGTGGCACGAATTTAGACAATGCCTCAAGGGTTCAAAATCCAATGTTTCAATAATCACTGCATTCGAAATGTGCGTGTTTGGAATGAAAAACAAAAAATTATCCGAGTTCAGTTCATTGAGGATTTAAATTGAAATTCAATTCAAGTTTGATTTGAGCTGGGTTCAAAGCTATGAAAAAACAATATGAATGTGGGAATTGGTATGGGAATTGATAAATCAATGTTTGGGAACTAAATGAACTTAAACTTGGATTTTGAATGGAACTAAAGTTATTTGAAGGTAAACAAATTATTCAATGAAACTAACGAAAGCAGTAAAAGTAGCAAAAAACCTTTTTAAAATAAGATATACAAACATTTTTAAAACTTGATTTGAAATGGATTCTAAAGTTGATCCAGTTCATTTTTCATTTCAACGTTGCAGTAAATCCAAAGCCTTAACTTCATTTAAGCCACTTAACGGTACTTGGACTCATATCTCTTTATTGCCACCCGGCGCCGCCGACGCCTCCAACAACTATTGAATGTTATGAATTCAAGCGGGAGATCGCCTTATCAAATTTGCGGGATTCGCTTCCTGCAGCGTCAAAGAAAAAAAAAAGTCATCCACACAATTAAAGCAAATCTTTGACACACCTGAGGGAAAAGTGTGCACGTTTTGCAACAACATTGTTGTTTCTTTTGCTCTCTTTCTTATGGTTGTATTCCCAAGCTTTTAATAACTGAACAAGCTGCTCATTAATAATTTAAAATAGAGCACAAATATGCGCGCTCTTCTGTTGTTGTTGCTGTTGTCCGATACTGGCAGCATTGCCCCAGAAGCGCGTGGTTGTGGTGAATTTCGGCTTGTGTGTGGATGCCAATGCCAAAATAAAAGAGAGAGAGAGAGCCTTGCGCTCGCTATCTCTCTTGTGCGCTCTTTGCATTGGCATTTTTGGGCGCATTCCTTAAGCAAAGAAACACAAACGCACACACACACACACACTTGTGCATTTGTGGGATGCCATAGCAGACAGCTTGCTTGCTTACTCTTTAGCTCCCTTTCCCCCACGCATTTGGATGATTCATGCTTTCTGACTGCGATACTGCCAGAGCAATTGATTGCTGGCGTTGTTGTAGCTGATGTTATTGTAATAGTTAAATAATTTATTTCTCCGAAACTTCCTCGCACAGCAAGCATCAGCAGAGGCAGAACAGCAAGCATCAGCTTTTGTTATGTTTTGCTTTTATTTGTTTACTTTTTATTATGCTGCTGCTATTGACTGCACTGCCGACTGAGCTGCAGTGACGTAAGTACGCAAAAGCTATGCAGCTGTTAAAATAGCACACACACACACACATACATGTGTGCACGTTTGCCGGCTGCGCTTACTGAATGAAATACTTTTCGAATATTATGCTCAAAACTCACCACAGCAGAAACAGAGGCAGTCGCGCAGCAGCAGCAGCAGCAGCCGCACCAGCAGCCAGTGCAATTCATTTCTGCTGACGTCGCAACGGCGTCGCTGCAACGGTTATTGACGTAGCTCTGGCTGCTGCTGGTGTTTTAGTTTGTGATTCAGTTCACATTTGAACGCTAGCCGTGTCTGACGCGTCGCGCTCTTTTTAGCTTTGTGTCTGTGTGTGTGACGTTGACTCACTTGTTTGTTGCTCTCTCACTCTGTCTCTCTCATTTCGACTAGTGGCTTCTAAACTACAGCGCCACTGTACGTACATACGTCATAATATATTGTTACGTGCTTTGGCGAAGCGCTTCCGTTCGCGTTTTTGCCGCAGCATCATAAATCAACACTAAAATAACAACAACAACAACAAAAGCAACAACAAAAGCGCACAAAAAACAATCATATTTAATAATTTGGTGCGCTATTTCTTAAATTTACCGTTCGCTATTTGCTGTGTGTGTTGTTTGTTGTTGAATTATTTATTTATTTATTTGTATAATTTATTTGCTTTTGTGCTTTTCGCGTGTGTTTTGTGTTTGTTTTTGTCGGTGTGTGTATGTGTGTGCCTTTTGTGTTTGTTTATTTGTGCAGCCGGCTAAAGCAGCAGAGAGTTCCAATTAGAAACGACGCCAAAAGCTAAAATGCCAAAACCTTGAGGCTCTTAAACCATTTTTTTCTTTTATTTTGTATTTTGCCGCTGTTTGAAATGTGTTTAAGAACAAATTTCGCGGCTTTATTTGTAGTGATAATTAATTGAGTTTTGTAGGTGGAGGAATACAAATTTTATTTGAATTGAAAAAAAAAAAAATAGTTTTCGAAGCGGTTTCCTCGGAAAAAAAATCCAAATTTGATTTAGTTAAAAAAAAAAATTCTTTTCCTTCTTTAATTGGAATAAGTGGCTTCCAGAAGAATTTTCACTTGCAAATAGCTTTTAATTTTAACAAAAGAAGTAATTTATAAAAATTTAAAAAAAATTTCAGTTTAAAATTGTTAAAACAACTCAAACATCATATTGAACCTGGACCTTCGATAATTTCAATATGGAAATAATTAAAGCTTTTCCAAAACAGTTAAAACTACCTCAAAAACAAATCTTCTCGAATAGTTAACTTCAAGCTAAAAGATCACTTTGACAAATCACTAACTTGTTAAATTTGTAAAAAAACTTAATAGAAAATGCCAAAAAGAAAAGAAAACAAATTCAAAGATCTTTTCAAAAATTAGTCCCTTTGAGTTTAAAGTTGGAGTTAACAGTTCAAAAGATGCTTTTGACCCAGTTCGAACATTGAAAAGTTCTAACGAAATTCTTATCTCTTTTCTCGTGTCAGCTGACTGGGAAAGTTGACTCGAATGCAATTTGCATGCATTGCCGGCAGCTGTTTTTGTTGTTGGCTGCTTGTGACGCACGAATGCGAGTTCACTGTGATTGTCAAACTGTTTGTAACGCGACCAAAAACATACAAACACAAATCTTACGAGCTGACGTATTATGGCTTATCAATTGAGTTTTGTTATTTTGCTGCTGTGTGTTTGCGTTGTACGTTTCTTTGACCTAGTAGTAGTATAACAACATTATAGACTGCCGAACCAGCTACCCTCCCCCTACAACACGACCTACTCACCAAGCTCATCATGTAATCAACATACGTAATAGAAGTGAAACTGGCATTTCTTTGAAAGACGCGCTACGCTTGTCCGGGCACAAAGCAAAGAGCAAAGAGAAATGCCAATAAGAAAAGAGAGTGTCACAGCACTCACCACGAAGCCGGCTTGTGTGTGTGGAACTTAAGAGAGCGCTCGCTCAACATTGTACTGCTAGCGCGCTCTCGCTCGTGGTGTTTTTGAATGTGCAGCAGCAATGGCCAACCACCCACTCCCACCCTCAAATCAGGTGGCGGGCGCCCTTGCGCTACTTTCATGTCATGGGCTCTGCTTGTGCTATTCAACGTAAAAGCGTAACGTAACGTAGTAGTATCTTGTTGACCTCATTTCGTGTGCGAAACTCAACGCGGCAGGTTGTGCAAAGCTCCGTTACCGGCTTCGCTGTTCTCTCTCTCTCAATCTCGCTCTGTCTTACTCCGTCAAACAGCAATCGCGCGCGCCTTAAAGCGAAACTAAACTCGTAAAAAGAATTCCTTTAACTACGTCGTTATTACTATAATTTTTTGGTCTGAAAGTGTTACTCAAGTTATATTTTAAATGTGTGTGTGTGTGTTTTTTTTCGAATTAAGCTTTATGAGTTTTTAAGTTTTGTGCACTTAAAGTTTATTTTTTTTGTGATTTGCGTTTTGTTTTTTAAGTACTTTGATGAGCTGCTAAAAGCAAAACTCGAAAGATTATAACGAGCAAAACACTCTTCGCAACAATAACAAGCTCAAACCACCCCAAAGAACATTAAAAAACAAGCATTTTTGGGGTTGACTTTTGTTTCGGTTATTGTTTAGTTCTTTGTGTGTTGTCTGTGGTCGTCGTTGTTGTCGTTGTTGTCGTTGTTGTTGTTGTTGCTCTGTCTTCAGATAAAAAATATTTATTTGACCTCGTTTTTGCAGCTTGAGAGAGACGTATCTATTTAGGATATCTTGGCTGATAACAATATATATTTTATTAGTAGAAAAAGTGCCATAGAAGTGAATTGAAAAAAAAAATACTTAAATACTTCAAATTGAACAGCAAAAATGTTTGCCATAAATAAAAGTTTGGCAGCCGATTAAAAAAAAAGAAATATTTAAAGAATACAAAAGAGAACAATAAAAAATTAAAAGCGGCTAAAAAACTGCTCGCTGATAAATAAATAAAGTAAAAAAAAAAACCGCCTGCAAATGGCCGAATTAATCAATCAACCCACAAAGCTGAACAACAACAATTTTGGTGCCGGTGCGTATTAAAATAATATTAAACTATTTAACCTTTTCGTCAATTAAAATAAAATTAAGATAAACTCACAAACACTCTATATATTAACGCTTGATTTACAGCCACAACAAAATTAAAATCGAGCAGAACAAAAACAAATTGGAATTTTTAAAATAAACAATCAACAAAATCTTCATGCTTGCCCAGCTAGCCAATTGTTTAAACAAAAATTAAATGTATAATTTGATATTTTTATTAATGCATCTTGTTGGCATTTATAAAAAATCCATCAATGTTGATTTTGCCAATAAACCGCTTCAAAAGTTTGGATGAGTGAGTGGGTGTGTGTGTGTTTTTTATGAATGTAAATCGTTTGGAAATTTTCCTAAGATTGTTTAGAAATAGTTTTATGTAAGTGTAAAACTATTTTAAAAGTTTTTTAGGCACTCAAAACTTGGCCCTTCTTTTAACAAAATAAAATAAAAATCTAATTCTTATATGTTTTGTGTTTAACAACATTTTTCGAAGGCTCTATTTAATATTGTACATAATTAGTTAATTTTCCGGCAATTAATTTTCAAACTCAAAATTAATTATTTATGCCCAAACTAAATTTCTTGTTAAATTTTTGATTAGTTTTGCCATCAATTGATTTGAAAATATTTAATCATTTAATCAGCTTAACTGATTGAACATTTTAATGCATGAAAATTCAAAAACTTCAAACACTTTCCCAGCCTCATTTCACAGAGTTTACAGAGCGTGAAATATGCCTACACGTAAATATCAGTTTGTCACAAAAAAAAAAACCAAATGAAACTTTACCAAAAACGAGAGAAAAACACAAAATGCAAGCGCGCCCAAATAAATATTTTAAAATATGCGTAAAAGCCTATTTAAAATGCTGTACAAATATTAAATGGCTGCACAAAAAAAATATGCGACAGGCAGACAGGATAAAACAGATGCGGCAGACAGAAGGAAGGAACGAAGGGGTAAAGAGGAAAGGCATGCATCAAAGTAAACTTTATTTAAATGAAGCGCAAATATTTTGACACGCCGACAGGGACAGTCGAATATATTTGGACAACAGCAAGGAAACCAACAAAAATGATAAATAATAAAACAAACTTGCATACGATACAAAATGATACAAATAATAAATAACGTTTGTGCAGCACTTGCACCAGTATTGCTTAATGCCTCGAATATATATGGAAAGAGTATTAAAAGCATGTGTAACTTTTCTCATTCCCATACCCCGATGTATCTCCCCCAAGCAACTTCAATGAAACCGGCTTAATGGCAACAACACGCAACAGTCTTTCGAATCGACACTCAATTTTTAATGACTTGCTTTCGTTGTTGTTGTTTCGTTCTTTGTGTGTGTTTGCAATTGAAATTAATTCAAGATGAATTGAACTTTTTTTTATTAGAACATTGACCCAGCGTCGACGTCATTCAGCAGCAATAACTTTTGCAAGCAAAAGGCATAAAAGTTGTATGCAAAATATATATATATATATAATACAAGCTCTAATCGGTTGTTAAATCAGTTATTTAATCAGGTTTAGTTCAGTATATGATAAGCAATGTAAACGAACACATTTTTCATCTTAATTCATTTTTCTAAGTACATTAAATAAGCTAGTTTCCTTATTTTTATGGTTTTTTCAACTTTGCACAAATATCAACTTTACATAAAAGTTTTTTTCAGTTATTAAAAAATCACGGTTTGTTTGTTTAAGTTTCAGTATCATTTATTTATTCAAATAAAATTAATAGTAAAAAATCGATTGAGTTAAAGTTTCGAAAAATGTTGAGAAAACATGGTGCACAAATATCAATTTTACTGGGTTATATATAGTACATGTTCTAAATCAGTTATTTAATTAGCTTTAGTACAGCATATACAAATGATAAGCAATGTAAACACTAAACCAAAAAACATTTCCGCTATCAGTCAGACAGAACAAACACTATAATCTGAACTCATTATAATAAACTTTACGTAGTTGTGAGTGGGTGGTTTAAAGAGTTTGGGAAAAAGGTTTTGAAGAAAAGAAAAAAAAGTTGAGACCTGATGTTAAAATATATATATTAAAAGAGATTTCTTTGTTACAAATTAACTGAATTAAGAAATTGATAAATTTTCTTTTCATGCTAAGCTTTTCTCAGTATTTTTTGTTTCTTTTTAATGTTTAGAAACTCTTTGTTGAACACTCGCCTATGTGAAAATTGCACAATTGATTTATTTGGCAACACACAGGAACTTGTTTAGTTGAATATAAATTAATTGGATGTCAACTAACTGTAATTAGTTAATCAACCAAATTGTTTGCCAGAGAGAGGGAGAAACTTAATCGGAGACTAGATTTGGTATAAGGCTGTGTCGAAAGTTTGATGGCTAAATCGATTAGAAAATCAACTGAGGCTCGAAAGTAATTAAGATTTGCCAGTCAGTTGATGTTGTTGTAACATATTTGCTGTGTAAATTCTAATTAAGTTTCTCAGTTGACGTTTGGGCGGGGTTTTCTTACTCATATGGCGATTTGGCAACATTGATAAACGGCCAAGAGGCACGCAAGTTGGCCAAAATGTTGTCGCTCGTGCGCTCAGGCCATTAAAACAGGTGGGCAATATAATATAAAACACAAAAAAAAAAAAAATACAAAACAAAACCTGGGCGAGCCTAACTACTTTGGGGCATTGGGCTTGATTTGCGATTTTGGCGTTTTTGGGGTTGCCTCTCAAATGCAACTGGTTGACTAATTTTTGTTTTCTTTATCGTCTTCACGCCGCCTTGACTCTCATTTTCCACACTTTCCCCCTTTTTATGATTTTTCCATTTTATTTTTACTCGCCCGACGATAATTTGATGCTTGATTTCTTGTTGGCGATAAAAAAAAATAGTTCTATATGGTAATAAAGCTTGTACTTTGCCAAACGTGTTTTGCATAAAAATCATAGATTTTTTTTAAACACACACACACACTCATACCTCAGTGCGTATATATGTGAAGTAAAATACTTAATCAAATGTATGTTTATCACGTTTACAAATCCCCCTCTTACTTCCCCATGTTGCACTATTAAAGCTGTTTATCTGGTTGTGGTTTTATTTTTTGTATTTCAGTAAAATTCTTTCGTTGATGGTTTTTTAAATTTTATGGCTTCACTGTGTGTGTGTTAAGTGTGTGTGAATGACAGCGTTGATTGATAGAAGTGTTTTAGTTTGATGGGGACAAAAATTTATGGTTATCTTAATGGATTGCCTACTTAATAAAAGTTTGTGCGGCGTTCTAGAAAAAAAGGAAGAGAAAACAAATATTCATTATCAGTTTTATTTTATCAAATCGATATTTTGTTGTTGTTGTAGGGTATCTGTGTAATCTGCAATTAACATAAATTATTATTGTTTTCTCATATAACTTAGTTGCATAGTATTGAATGCGTTTTTCATCTCTAAACAGAAACCAATTAAAAATTCTCGTTTATAATTAGATTTTCTTTTAGTTCATTTGCTAAAAATGGGATTTCAATTTAATCCAGACTAGTTTAACACACACACACCAAATAAACGCATTTAAAAAAGATTTTACCAGCATTGTTTTGTATTTATTTATTTATACAATTAGTACGACCTTGGTTATGTTTATAAATAAAATAAATCAATTTCCTTTTTCCTATTTCCAGTTTAATTACATTCAAATGTATTTTAATTAATGTTTCATAAAACATTATTTCTCTCTCTGTCTCTGTCTCGCTAAGCTCTGTTACAAAACACAGAGCGACATTTAAGGATTATTATGCAAATGATCAGGCAACAAATTTGTCATTAATTATATTTTGCATAGAGTGAAAATTTAATGCGATTGTGTGCGTTGTTTGAGTTGTATTCGCTTACAGCTATCAATCGCCTGTTAGCCGCAGGCTTATCAATTAATCTGCATGCCGTGTATATGTGGCATCCACAAGCCCTTTTGTTACGTCCGTGCCCTGCCTGCCCCCATTGACTGAGAGTTCAACGCTGGCTGAACCCAAACCCAAAAACTGAACTGTTGTCGTCACCTTTTTGGCTATTTTTGTTGCTGTTGTTGCCACAATCGTGCAAATTGTTAACGTCATAAATAAAACATTTAATCATCAGACATCGCTTGCCCATCAGCTGTTCTCTGTCTGCCAGTAAAATCTATTTATATAACCCAAACTGATCATAAAGATATAGCAAAAAGAATAGTTTCTCAATTTCTCTCTCTCTCTCTCTCTCTCTCTCTCTCTCTCTCTGTTCGCAATTAGTTAGCTGCTGTCGCCAAGTGTCAAAATATTTGCGCTCAAACATACAGCAAATCTATTTTCTTTTTATGCCTCTTGCAACATTTCACTCAACTTGGCCAAGCGCCCACAAATGACACAAACGCATCTCTTGCACTTGGGTGCAGAGGCAAGGTAGCGGTTGCAAGGGGTGGGCAGGTGGGTTATCTAGTAGTTGCTGCTGTGTCTGACACTTCTGCCTTATGTTTCTTGCAGCGTGTGGTATGAGTTTGAACGGGTTTTTAGCATCGCATCACATGGCGTGCTGGCCAAAATGTCACGTATACGTCGTGTGGCACGCCATGGCGGCATTTTCGCTACTTCTCGCATGTCATCATCCGAGTTAGTGTGCTGCCTAGGCAGCTGCCACATGCCTCCCTGCCTAGTGGTAATTACGTCATTAACAAGAAAATTTCCTGTAAAGTGCTCTTCATATCATTCATTTTGTTGCCTCCATTTATAATGCTGTCTGTTTCTTAATGCCAAAACTACAGCCACTTTGGTTTGCTTTATACATTTTTGACACGTGTATTATTAGAAACATAATTTAGAAACGATTTAATGAGGTATACATTATTTTTTTTAGTAGGAACTCAGATTGGATTATTATTTCCCTTTGCATAAACTTTGTAACTTTGATTTTTCTTTATTCGAAGTAATATAAATCAAATCACTAACAATATGTTGATTGTTTTTGAGATCGAACTGTGTTTAATTATGTTCTATAAGTATTTAGTATTTATTTTTAAGCAAGCTTTGAATATAATTTAAATATATAAAAAGTTAACTTCAAGCTTCCCCAGGAAAAAAAAGATTAAAAAAAAGTTTACTCGAATATTTCTTATACATATAACAAATATTATTGCTTTGTGCTTCTCTTTATCCAATTGAAAATCTTTAATTTATGACTTTTAACCATTTTCAATTTTACATCACACATTTTCTTGCCATTTATAGAGCAATACACACTATCGTGAAAACATTTTAAATTTCTTTCAGCTTGCAATTAAGACCCTTTTCAATTCCTTTTTGTGATTTACTTGTGATAATTAACATGTTTAATTTAAAAATGCATTTAATTATCAACAATTGGCAAGTTGTTTTTTTTTTCTTGCCTTTGCGCTAATTTAGTGTCAAATGCAGTGTGAATTATTTTGTAACTCAGTGTAAATTGCGTGTCTATCTGAGCTCTGGCTATTGAACTTGTCGAGACATGCCACCTGCAATTTGTCACTGATTGATGCAAACTACTGAATTAAACAAAAAAAAAAAAACAAACAGAAAGAAAAACACGATTGCAAAACTTTGATTTGATGATGATTTGTAGACTGCGCACCGAACTCATTAATGCAACAAGCTGAATGCAACAACGGCAACGGCAACGACGACGACGACGACAAGCTGCAAGTGAAGCATCTGCTTTGCAATAAACTTTTTGCAGCGCCTTTTGCAGTCTTAATTAAATAAGTTTTGTGCATCTAGCAACTTGCAGCAGTAGCAGCAGCAGCAGCAGCGAGCTTGCTAGTTGCAACTCATTTTGCTTGTTTGCCTTTCATTTGCCAAAAAAAAAAAAAAAAAAACTTTTACATTGCCGGGGCAAACAACTTTAATGGGCTTTTAAGAGCCAACACAACTACAACTACAACTGCAACAGCCAGTCATTTGATTTAATGTGATGCAAAATGCATTTGTGTATTTGTATTTGGCATTCGCTGTCTGTTGGGCTTCAGAACAATTTGTCAGATGCAACAAAACTGTTCGCAAATGGCGTCTATTTTACACTAAATTTGCATACGGCATTCGATGCAAGTACAAACAGGCGGAGCGGAGCACACAACAACAACGACACTGACTCCTATTTGTAAGCAAACGGATCGAACATATTCTCTAGAGAGAAAGAAATGAGAACTGTTTGTTGAATGCCACCAGCTAGTAGCTATATTACGTTCAATGAGAATCAACTGAGTTTTTGATGGCTGAAAAGGATACTAAAAGTATATAGAAGCTGCAAACTGTAGATATAAAATTCACTATTTAAATAAAAGGTTTTCAAAATATAAAACTAGAAAAGTCAACAACTATAAAGTGATTAAATTCATTAAAATAGAAAGCATTTAAATAACAAATTTGATGCGTTTTCATACTAACTTTACATTATTGTTCATTCAGCTGTTTCACAAGTATTTCAACTATTGTGTTTTATATGCTTCACAGGATTCGATTAACAGACATAAGCAAAGCTTTTAAGCTCGTAAATTTTGCTTAATTGTTGTTATGCTTATGCTTTTGAATTCTTGTTGTTATTGTTTGAAAGTCAATAACAAAAGCAGCAAGCATAAGCCTTGCTCAATGCAAAGAATTGCTGTCTTTAATTGAGTTAAAGTGTTATCTATCTATCTATACATTTACTTGTCTCTGCATTGTTGTTAAGCCAAATTGCTTTTGAAAGCAGCAACAAAGGCAAATGCAGTCGTAATGGAAGTGGGCTTCAGATATGGCGAGACATATAGCACTTATCGCATGATTTAGTGCTGTAAAAATATATACATATATTTATTCTACAAAAATGTAGTTTTATGTATCAGTTTAATTGCTTGATCCATTTGGTTGAACGGCAGTCAAGGTGGCTACTCTTTTAGTTGCCTTATCTGGCTGGGCATGCAACATAATGTTGAGGAAATTTCCAAACCCATCAAAGTCAGCTTTTGTTGTTGATGTTTTAAAGTGGGGTTGAGTTATGATAAATGACTTTGTAAGTGCCAATTTCCTTGGCTTCTACTTCTACATACTTCTATCTCAAGCCTTGTTGCCTTGTGGAATGCAAATGAGGCAAGTGCAGATATGTGATAACCAGTTTAAATTGGTTTGAGTGGGCTTTTGTAAATACCAGTGAAGTGTTAAGGCAATGCAGTTGAACTATGTGTGAGCAATTTACAATGTGAGAGGTTAGAATACATTTTCAGAAAACTTTAAAGTCATGAAAATACAACTTACTTTAATAATTTAGTGTTAAAATGTCTTAAAGTCTAAATAGTATTTAAGTATTAACATTGCCTGCGTTCAAAGTAATCAGCTTCAAGTGTTATCAAAACCTATAATGTAGTTTAAATTTACTAAATAAATAGTTTTGAAATAATCAAAATTCCAAAAATAAACAATTAATTGCTTGTGTCAATTAAAAAAATCGTGCGTCTAAAACAATTTGTCGAATATCGAATAAACAAGCAATTGATTATTGACAACACAATAAACATTCATATTTATACAGTGCTAACCCAATCATTATGCCAATCAACGAGCCAACTAAACGCTACTTTAACATACAACAACAACAACGAAATGTTAATGCCACAACAATGACAAAGTACAACAATTTGCACTCCACCCCTTTGAAATATGCGAATATTTATGTGGTTGTTAATACTTTTTGCACAATTTTGGCATGGCTCACTGAACATAGAAAAATAACTTGGCTAAATGTTATTACAATGATGGCCAGCCATCAACAACAACAACAATAACAACAGAATTACACAACTCAATTACGAATGCATCCAAATATATATATTTGAATATATATATACATACATACTATATATTTATGCTTCTCCCTTCATGCACATAAATAAGCCAACAACTGCGTCCCTTTCGAAAATGAAAATGAAAAATATATATATGTATATATAAACTATATAAAGTCCATATAGCTATCAACAAGAGTGCATTTTCTATGTTTGAGTTGATTTTCATTTTTGAATTTTACGCTAGAATATTTTAGTTGTTTTTCCCCATCGCTTTGGGGTCAGTCTCCCCTGTATACTTATCTATTTATTATTATGGAACACCACGCTTCACTGATTTATGTTAATTTGTAATGTCAACTTGCTGTGTTTGGTTTTTCGCTTTGGCTTTTTGGTCTTTTATAATTGTTGTTGTTGTTGTGTCATAAATTAAGTATATTTAACAATTAAACAAACTTTTCGTAATAAATAATAAAATTTAATTTTCTGTATTTTTTTTTATTTATTTCTTGCAGCCGTCACAATTCGGGAGAAAAAAGGCGGCGCCCTGCAGAAGCTCAAAAAGCGATTGTCGCACAGCTTTGGCAGATTAAGTAAGTACCACTTGAAATAAATATTTCATTGATTTTAGCTGAGTTGTTCACAACCCCCCCTTAACACTTCAAACTTGGTCCACCAACAACAACAAAAAAAAGAACTCTAAAACAAACAAACGCAAAACTACAATAAATCAGCAACAAAAGCTAACCATAAATGGGCTACGAACAAAAAACAAAAAACTAAAAAAAAAGCTGACAACAGAAGCCAAGAGCACATAGATGTGTGTGTGTGTGTGGGTGCAGTTTGCTGTACAATAGATTTACTATATATAAATTTTATTATATAAATTTTTTTTTGTACAACGGCAACATAAAGTTGATTTCGAGTCGTGGGGCGGGCGCTGCATTGAGCATTGTGAAAATGTCGTGCATGAATCATTCGCTATAATAATTCTCTCAAGTTAAATTTGAAAATAAATGCAATAAATTGCTAATAAATAAGATGCAAAAGATAGAGTAGACTTTGGTGGGGCAACTAACACTCTTGATTGTTGATTGTTTAATGGCCAGGTCTAACCTTATATGAAAATTAATAAATTATTTCCTGGTTCGACTTTTATTGTTCTATACTTTGACTAAGTTAACTCTATCTCGTATCTATCACTTTTTATACCCTGAACCCATAAAATGGGTAAATCAGGGTATAATGGTTTTGTGCAAAAGAATGTAACAGGCAGAAGGAAGCATCTCCGACCCCATAAAGTATATATATTCTTGATCAGTATCAATAGCCGAGTCGATATGGCCATGTCCGTCTGTCCGTCCGTCTGTCAGTCTGTATGAACGCGTAGATCTCATAGACTACAAAAGCTAGAGACTTCAGATTTTGAATATAAGTTCTCCTATACCATGAGCAGAACAAGTTTGCTTCAAATTATCGATAACTACTCTGGTTTTCGATATACACATGGAATCGATAACAAAAAACTATCGAATTTGAAAAATGTAAGAATGGGGGTTGGTGTAATGGATAACGATAGACCTTTTCTCAAAATTTCGTCCATATCAGTTATGAAACACCAGAGATATCGTAAAGTTAAGTCAGTTATGAGTTTTGTTTAAAGTGATAATTATTTGAAGCATACTTTTAGGATGCAAGGACTGCAACTGGGTTCAGGGTATCTTCTGGTCGGGCTATCCCGACTAGAGCCTTCTTACTTGTTATCTCTATTCTTTTATGAATTCCTAATGAAACCATTAAAACTAGTAGTTTTACCTAACAGGAAACTTCTAACATAACATATAGCTCTTATAATTTGGACTAAGTTATAAATAGTCAAGCAATATGATCTTAAAGTTGTGTCAAAAACTTAATCAAACACTTCCTTTAGGTTCTTGGCACTATTGCTGCCACTTTTAAGCCTTAATATAAAACTTAAATGAGTAACTGGCTGAAAAACGAGTAGACGTTATTTAAGTACGAAACTTTATTGGTAGTTTCACAGTAATATAGCCATAAACTGGCGGCACAAGTTATGATAAAGTTGTATCCTCGGTCCAAATGTGAAATTCAAATCCAGTTGGAAAACTTATTGCCTGAAATATGAGAGGCAAGTAAAGTTTACAGAACCAATAAATGATATTCGACACGCACACACAAACAGACAGGTAAAAAAGAAGATTTCAAATAGAAAATAAAAAATTGAAAAGTGCAATAATATTTAGAAATGAAATTTGCCAGCAGTTATTTAGTGAGCTGCCAAAGCTGCCAACATTGCGTCAAAAAACAACTCAAAAACACAGTTTTTATTTACCCTAAGAAAGAAAAAAAAAAAAAAAAACAAAACGTAAACAAAAACAAATGTTTGCTATGTATAACAACAAACTGTCAAATGTTGATTCATTTTGGACAAAGCATTTAATGGTCAAATTGTTTTTATTGTGTGTGGCAGCTCCCAAAGCGCGCTACGCTGTCCCCCTTCACCACCACCCCTTCACAGCTGTCTATGGTAATTGAATGCAGCAGCAGCTGACTATGACTGACAGCCAGTTTGGGGGCGTGGGGCGTGCAGGGGTAGAGGACATGAAATATATATTCAAAATATGCTTCCAGCTGCAATTTTTGCATTCAATTCTCGATGGCTTCTCTCGCTCTCTCTTTTGGAAAATTCCATAGTTTTGTTCTTGTTGTTGGCGTTGTCATGCCTCGTCGAGCTTTGTATCTATGTTGTTTTTTGGGGGCGCCTCTGTGATTCCGTATATAGCAAATAGTCGTAGTTGTTGTTGTTGTTTGACTCACCAGCAAACCAGTTTTTTGGGTTTGCGGCATGCGGCTAATTGTCTCTCTCAACGCCCACAATTGCTTCGATGTTGCTGGCTATCTGGAAAACAAGTTTGGCTTTTGTCTAAAGCAGAAATACAAAGAAAAAAAAACTGCTTTATTTGCAGAGCAAAACCGCTAAACAGAAACAAGCCAACAACAGCTGTGTTTAGTTCTCCTTCACCAAACAAGGCTTCAGCGATTAAAACAGCCGCATTTGTTTAATGGTCAGTTGTTGTTGTTGTTCTTGTTGTAGATTAGTTCAATGTTACCATATTTGGCATGATATTGTGAATTTCTGAATAGTTGTTATTGATATTGATTTGAATACCCAAAAAAATGCATAACAATTATAAATCATAATATTTGCTTGTCTGAAGGCTGCCATGAACCAAATTTAAGCTTCAATGAGGCAATCGAAATTCGTTGCTTGTATGAGTAATCAATTCTTGATTTTATATGTTTAAATCAGATTCAGAGAACTGGAGCAATAAATATGAACAAACTCAATAAACAGGGAAATTGCAAAGGCCTTTTAAGTTGGGACCTAATTCTTAGCTAAGCCCAAGCTTAAGTCCCAAGTCCCCAACATTACTTCAACACACATACCAAACACCAGCTAAAAGCACTTGTCCAAGTAGCCTACTTTTTCGATTCTGATTAAACTCGAATATTCTATTAAATCTCCTTTATCCAAATAATTCATTCAATCAATTTCCGAAATTTTTCACTTGTGCAACAAAAACTTGGCGACATAAATGCCTGCCACTACAATATTTAACAATCCATACATATATAAGTTTTCGTAAAGAGTTCCTTTTCATAGTTCGTTTACCGAATGCCAGCTTAGTTTCGGCTTCAGATTGAGTCAGTCACTCAAGAGCAGAACCAACCAAGAAATACAAAATATATTCGGAATAAATTGCAATTTCTTTTGGGGGGGGGGGGTTTTTTTTTCTTTTGCCACACGACAATTCACATTGCATGAAAAGTGTCTAGCGACAGTTGCAACTGCAACAGAGTGGCATTTTTTTTATATTTATTATTGTTGCTGCTGCTGGCTTTTTTTTTGCTATTTTTTTTGGCAATTTCATTGTTATTTTCCACACGATTTTCGACAGTGAATGCAGCTCATAAATTTTGCAATTGAGAAACTGTTTTTTCTAAGATTGGCGCGATGGAGAATGGTGGGGAACTTGCAGCCAAGTCGCCAAGTTTTGCTTGCAACTTAAATGTTTTCATTGCATTATTGAACAGTTGCAACAGCTGCTGTTGCTCCTTCGGCAGTTGTGGATGCTACTTGCAACTTGCTGCAAAAGCAAAGAAAAACCAAAGCAAAGAATGTCACACAACTTCTATTTGGCAATTTTTTTTTTTATTGAGCTCTTTCTCTCTCTATCGCTATCTCTCTCTCCCTCTCTCTCTCTCTCTCTCTTTCCATTTGTCGTTCAATCTCTATCTATCTCTATTGCTGTCAAGGCTATTACAGCAGAAGCTACTTGAGGAACTGTTTGTTGTTGTTGTTGCTGCGTTTAACTATCGTTAATTGCTATAAGTTGTTGTTGCTGTTGCTGATGTTGCTTCAATTTCAACGGGTTTTCTTTCCAATTATTAACAAGCTCGACAAGCTCAAACTGCTTCATTCGCCTCGCAATAATAAAAGTTATGAAGTAATAAGCAGACGGGCAAAGCGCGTTGGTGGGGGGAAGGGTGTGACTGGGGATTGGCTTTGTCCAAAGCATTAAGTAAATTGCATTAAACTGAGCTCTCTGCTAACAGTCTTCTCCCTCCCCCCCGTCTAAGTCAACCCCACCTCACGATTCCAAGCAAAACAGCAACTGAAACCCAGAACGTGAATAAGAACCTGAACCGAGAATCAGAGACAGGGCGAGCAACAACGAGAGAGAGAGAGAGAGAGATAGACAGATTAAAAGAACTTTGAAACGGGTGTTTGACTTTTCTGACATTGGGCGTCTGGTTATTTTTTCTTTCTCAAGTTGGACTTGTGAGGGTATTGGAAATTAATTGTTGGTTATGTAACGCATTGATGATGACAGCTGTAAACCCTATCAATATTCTATCTTTCTATAATCTGATCTTTGTTGAAGCTTTCATTGGTTTCAAACATTCTGAAGATATTAAAAATACCGAGTGGCTGATTATTAACTTAAGGAAGCCTCTAGCAACTTTTCAGATTATAATCAAACATTTACTTACATTAACTCAAATGCATATCAATAAGTTAAATTAAAACTTATCAGTATTTTATAGACCCAATTGTCTCCGGAAGAAGATCAGTTCTTGTTCTGACATGCATCTTATTTGTTTTTCAAAATTTCTTGAACAAACTCAACCATTAAAATCTATTTTATGCATATAACAGATTCTTAGCCACTTAAACAATCTAGAAAGAGTATTTAATTGTCATTGTAGCCATAATAATAATATTTTTCTAGCTTATTTTCTACTTTTATTTTTCTACTTTATGATGCCGGCACATTCTTCAGAATTTATTCATCCGCTTTGTTTTTTGTTGTGTTAACAAACTTTTCTGTGAAAGAATAATGTTTAGAGTGAATTTTGTATTATTAGTTTAAGATATTGTTTACATAAAGTTGCTAAATGATATTCAACTACGTTTGCATAGTTTCAGATTATATTTATGTTACTTTAAATCTGTAACGTTTTTCAAGCAGCGAATCTGACACTTAAACCGTCTCTAGCACCTTCGTTTTTGCGTTGTTGTTTTTGAGCTTTCTTTTTATTAAATATTGCCGCTGGCCTGTTTGTCTGTTCATCTTATTTTGCTGGACGACTGTCAACGATATCATCTCTGTGTGTTGAGAGATATCATTGTGCTGCCAAGTAGTTGAGTCAGTCTCTTTGTGCCACTGATACACTTTGCTACTGACTGTTGTCTTCTCCATCCCTCTTTGTCTCTCTCTCTCTCTCTCTCTCTCTCTCTGTGTTTCTGCTGCCTTTTATTTGTGCGCTTGTCATAATCCTTTTTGATAACATTTTATGTCACAAGCCATAGCCAAACACTCGACGTTGTCTATGACTTTAACCCTTGACTGGCAGCGGCGATGTCGAAAGTCGTCTGCTGCTGTCCCAAACAGCACTTGATAACTTTACACTTGAGCACCGCACGACTACCTACTTTTCTCCCTCCTCCTTCCTCCTTTCCATCTCTTACTCTTCTTACTGCTTGTGCCTGTAGCTACTCAAAGCGCGATAAGCAGCTAATGGCCTCCTACAACTCCAAATTCTCTTCGCCCCTTCTCAGCAAACAAACTGCCCGCATCTATACATATATATATATATATATATAGTAAGTATATGTATGTATTCAAGTGTCCGGAGAGTATTGGAGTCCATTCAAGTGACTTGGCTTAGTTTGCCACTATAAAACACACACACACGAGCACATCGCGCATCATCATATGTCAGCTTCATTGTATTTGCTCTCTGATTTGTGAAGAGCAAAGACCAGCTTCTCTCTACCCCTTAGCTCTCCTGCTTTCACAAAATCCGCTTTGGCTGTTCGCTTTAATATGCTGCTGCCATTGATATGTGCTGATGCTCCTTCAAGCATTTGAAAGCAGCAAATACAAAGCCAAAAGCAAAGGCTCTTTTATCTACATTCTTCTATCGCTCTCACACAGTAACACACACACGTCGTATGAGTAATCACACACACGACCTTTCACGCATATCTTTTGCGAGTACACAATAAATACAGTATTAAAACCTTGTAGATTCATGCTTAAAAATCGTTAAACTCAAATGTTTAGCCACCATAAACATCAGGCAAAAGAGTTTTTTTTTTATTTGAGGTGCCAGAGATGTTTTTATTTATAAATTTTGACGCACTTACTTAGTTGCGATGTGAAAGGAACTTGTTGAAGTGTGTTGCAACACTTTTTTGTTATTGTTTAATGTAATGATGTAAGAGATGCTCGACCTGAGCATCATGAATACATTGAATTTGATGCCGCAACTTGCCGTTATTAAAACAAGGGTCAGTTATTGCACCTAACCTACAACAAATTGAAAAAGCTACGAGATCATAGTTTAACCTCTAGATTAATACTTGATAAAGATCTAGGAACTCAATTTTTACTTAGATAAATTGTTAACAGAATCCGTTAGAAACTTCTAAGACTTGGTATACGGTTTGAAGTCAATTTACTTAGCCATTCATCGTTCAAATGTCTTAGTTAAAAGTTTATATTTGTATTTGTTTGATCAATTCCCAGTTGCTATTATCTGTCATTGCTTAATACACCTAAATACAATCTTTCTTTAACATATCACCAACTGTAATTGACAGTTTTGTATTCATTTTGTTCTATCAATTTACTTGCTTGAGAATACTTTACGATATTAAGTATATGCTTTTACCTATCACTTTGTGTCCCATGGCGCATGTCAACTATTGAAAATACTCGAAACACAAACGTATATTGAACACTATCATTGACTTGTCTATTAACATTTTTACCTTGTACTTTCTTTTTGAACATGCACGGCAAGTACGTATACTTATTATACATATATATCAGTGTGTGTGTGTGTGTGTTTGAATGGCAGGTTGAGGCTTCTGTGTGTTGCATGTTCGATAATTTGTTTTTAAACGGCATATGTGAAGAGACCATTGTTGTTGTTGGCTGTTAAACTGTTGTCGAAGAAGCCATTATTACAGGTACGTTTCTAACACACACACACACACACATATACACATGTGTATCTGTGTTTGAGTGGCAAAAAATAGAAAAAAGGAAAATAGAATCAAAGTTTTGCTTTTTCTTCTTCTGCTGCTGCCACTGCCACCTCTCGCGCCCATTTGGCAAGCGAAGCGTCAACGTTTGCCTGAAACGTGCTCTGAATGCGAGCAGTTAACAGACCGTCACACACACTCGCACACACACACACACACACATGCACACTTTTTGACTTTTTACATTTGCTGGCTGGTTTGGCTTCACCATAATAAAAGCGTTTTAAGTGAAATTCACTGCCTCCAGAGCGTAAATCGTAAAATTCTGTTTTCAATGTTTTTCAACTCATTTTTTTCTTCTTCTGCTTGCTGTTTGGTTGTTGTTGTTGTTTTTTTTTCACTTTGCCATTTTGGCTTTTTGCTTATTTGTGGCTGTTTTGTCTGTTCTTGTCTTGTTTGTTGTAAGCCGGCAATATTTCTTTTTTGTTTTATTGCAACAAAACTACTTACAAATCCATTTTAGAGCAAATCCCGCAGTGGAACGCGCTTAGAAATTGAATTATGTACATTCTAGTTTCGCCTCCCGTTCACTGTACAGTTTGAGAGCAATTTAGCAATTAGTAGCTGCGAGCAATGAACAAGAAAAAGAAGAAGAAGAAGAAGCAGATGATTATGTCTGCCGCCAGTCTGTCTCGTATTTGACTCTACCCATCTCGCTCGCTCTATTTTTACTCACACTTTCATGGGCATATGTACGAATATACATATGTATCTGTATTGTACCGTTCAATGACACTGCTCTGCTTCTGCATTACCTCCCCTCTCCTACTCTGCACATGCCATCATCCATTTCACTCGTTCGTTCGCTGCAATTGTTGTTGTTTTGTGTGCTGTTTATTTATTGTTTATCTATGTCTCTTTTCATTTGCCATTGTTTATTTTCGGTGGCTTATGCAAGCCGTTTCGCGATCAACTCTCGCCCGCCCTCACTCACACTCTCTCCGATTATTATGTTTTTTGCATGCAAAGTGCATTGCCAACAGCAACAACAACATCAATGCGACGAGACAGCGCATAAACAAGGCGCAATGCCAGAGACCAACTGCAGAGGCGGATAAGAAGCTTCGAGATGTGAATATGTGTGATTGTGTGGGTATGATAGGTAGTGGGAAGAGAGCAAGAGGGATTGAGAGAGGGACAAGCCAAACAAAGAGTGCAAACAGCAACAACCGCAAAAGGCTTTTCGCATTTTAATAGAAATGTGATTCGTCTTGTCGCTGTGTTTCTTTCCCTTTCTGCTTTTTTTTTTTATGTCTCGCCAGCTGCACAACAGAACAGAACAGAACTGAACAGAACAGAACTGAAGTCTTATTGTTATAGTATACTCTTACCATACACATAAAGTACTGCAAAACTATTGCTCAATTTGTCAATGTGATATATTGTGTTTATTGATGTTACGTTTTACTGCTGAGAACTTTATGAAGACAGCCTTCATTTATGACACGTTAAAAGGTTCGTGATGTATATGAATTATATAAATATAAATTATTGCTTTAAATGTATCATGTTCAAATGCAAAGGAAGCTTGTGAAAAAGAAGCAATGATTTTTTAAGTGATTTTCCTTAAGCAAAAAAGAGTGTTGAATAACGCTTGGAAAATGGTTGTGTACGTAATTTTCGAGATTTTGATTTATATTCCTAACAAATTCTTTAAAATTCCATAACTTTTGGTACTTAGTTTTTTACAGCTAAGTTTCTTAAACAGAATTAAAAACATAGTTTTAAAGTATTTGTCCTCAATGACGGCGTTTGCAACTTCATTTACTTTCATTCTTTGATAAACCCAATTCATAGTTTTAAAGAGCATTACATAGTTCTACTCATTCATAGTTTCAATAACTTTCCATCTTGTTTAGTATTTTACTATTTTCAATTTCGTTTTATGTATAGATTTTTTTTTTTGCTTTTTGCATCCCAATCTCCCAGCATTGTCATCGATTGTCTATTCTGATATTCCATGCTTTGTGCATTTGAGCGCGTGACTTTGAAAATCGCTCATAAAAAAAATAGAAAAAATACAATAAAACCGATATATATAAACATTTTGGTTACACCAAATGGAGCATTTTCAGTTTTCCACGGCTTTTCCTGCCGACTTTTGGCTTGTCAATAATAACAAAATATGATGCTACGTGATTTGTAGCCGCATTTGGCGCTTGAATAAATGCTGATTGCATTTTGAATTTGTGAGTGTTTTTTTCATCGTTTTACTGGATTTATCTCTAGCTTTGACTTTTAACGGATTTTGTGTGGGGGTTTGCTCAAATTGGTCTGCAATTTTGTGTTGCACAAGGCACAAGTTGCGCCCACTTGCTGCCACAAAAGGCGTAAACATTTAAATTTCCATGCCGTAACCAAATGCAAAACAAATGCAAAATAAACCAAGTGTTAAATATTTGACATGGGCACACGACGACGACGACGACGACAAGAAACGACGACGAGAACATCGCAAATTTGGACCCCAAAGGCAAAAAAAAATACAACTTTGCTGCATTTCCTGACAAGAACAGAATGTGAAGTTATGTGTGCGCATATGTGTGTGTGTGTTTTGTGTGTGTGTGTTTGTAGAGTGCCTGGCAAGGCGTCTTCCGCTAATGACTTTTGCTTGCCTGCCCGCCCCATTGCTTGTTGCCTTCTCCCTTTGTGGCACTTCATTATTTTGAGTTGCTGCTGTGATGAATTCTTCGTCTCGTCTTTAACTGAGGCTGAGGGCTTCTTGCGATAGGCCAGCCTCCTTAAATGGTTCAAGGTGTTGACTTTGTAGCGCAAACTAAGTGATACTCTTCTGCATATACACACACATATACATATATACATAGATACAGTCACCTGCTGTCCTGTTAATGGCTTCCTTCCTTTTGCTCACCTTTCCTTTTTTCCTGTAAGCAAGCATATTGTCTGTCATGGCGTAAAATGATTTCCGTCATGTGAAACCTCACACTTTCTACATTTCTCCTGCTCCTCCCCACCCACTCAATTTCATTCAGAGCATTTCACTTGCTTTCACATGCCTTTGCACTTGACACTCTTCGCTGTTTTGGGTGGGCTGCCATTTTGCCGTCTGCATTCGCAGTTTCAGCTGCACAGTTTTAATTACAGTTTGGCCAGCACTGCTGCCAACCATTGTTCTTAACACGTTGCTGCTGCTGCTGCTGTTGCTGCTTATGTTGCATTGTCAGCTTCTCTCACATTTCACATTTCACGTTGTGCTCTGCGGTGGCTACTTTTTATTTTTTATCTCTCCTTTTTTTTTTTTTGTGTAGCCTTTTTTACAATTTACAGCCGTTGGCTATTGTCTTGCTTGTTACCGAGTCTTGGCAGCATCAGCAGCATTTCATATTATGCTGTAATCCTAGACTACAGGTACAATAAACATCAGCAGGGTATTATTAAGGTATGCCAAGAATTTGTAATGGGTGATGCTTAACAAGAATCTTACTCAAGGTGTTAACTTATACACATACTTATTTGTTGTTGTGTGCTTGTATACCTTTTGTTTTTCCCTGAAACTTATGTATATTTAATCTTCGTTTTATAAATATTTATATTGAAATCTTACTCATATAGAATCATAATAATTTTCATAAAGTTTAGATTTTCATTTCTTAAAAATGAAAATGTGTTTGTTGGGTTGACGCAAAAATGTTTATGATTGGTTTTTACTAACTAAGACTATTTCTTTTAATGACTTGTACCTTCTCTTTTGTAATTATAAACATTTAATTTTGTTATCTTGAAACGTATTAACTCAAAGCAACTTTTAAGCTTACTGCAGAGTATCTTCTAGTCTAAGACTTTCCTTTCACAAGACTCGGTTACAATGAATGTTTTGCTGCCATGTTTTGACTCGCGTTCTATTGTATTGTTTGTTTGTTGTTTATGTGCTTGCTTTTACTCTGTTGCACTGCACACTGTGTGCAAAAGTAAATGTTTGCTTGGCTGCTTTGGGCTTAAGAAGAGCAGTGCCACGCCCACATTTGGTGCGGGCAAACAGCTTGGCCAGACAACTCGTAACTGGCAATAATAAAACCACGAGCCGCGCATACCAAGCGTCTACAATTACCGTTGTATATATCTCAGTTTAGATCGCCTCAGACCCAACAACACAAACTAAACAAAAAACACTCAACGAAAATAAGAAAAAGCAAAAGCGAGAAAAAACTCGTGCATTTTCAAGATGTAGTGAGAAGCGGTCACTTTACGGTTCGGGTCAAGATAAAGGTTTTCTTTTTTCTGCTTTTGCCACCTGCAAATTGAAAATTATTTTCCATTTAGTTTTTATGCCAATATTCAGAATGTTTTTGCTTGCAAAGAGTCAGCTTAAAATTATGAAAATGTTTTTTTTTTTTTGTGTTGCTTCAAATATGGTTAAAAAAAAATGTTGTGCGCGTAAGGAAGTGGAAATAATGGTCATAAGAATTTAGATTGGCCATTATTTCTTGCCCCAGTTGGGGCTGGGGCACAACATATTTGGAATCTTTCAAGACCATCTTAAAGTCCTATTACCGTCAAGTTATTAATTTTTAAAGTTAAATAAATTTTAAAGTAAGCTTAGGTACTATGGAGGGATACTTATAAGTTATGGTAAGCTTCAGGACTTTGCATAAATTTGTTACGTAATTTGTTATGCCATAAGCGAATTGTACCTTTAAAAAAAACCTATAGTAATTGAGACCGTTTTTAAGACACAAAAAGTTATTTTTAATTTTTTGTTCTTGAATCGAACATTTCCTAGAATTGAACCTTATAGCTTTCTTTCCTAATATGCGCAGCACGTGATAAAACTTTTCAATTTAAATACCCAAGGACTTAAGAACTCTTCAAATCAAAAACTTTTCATTTACTAAGCTTCAAATTCTCATGAAAATAAAAGTCGAAAAAAAAACCAGCTGTTTAATCAACTAATATTGTCTGTTTTCCTTTTAATTTTCTGTTTCTTTGCTGTTCATAAAAAGAGAAAGAAAAAATAAAGTTGCTTAAGCTTCCCTCCCATTGAACATGATGTTATAATCCGGCGCTAATTGCTGCTCAGCTAATAATTCAGCTTCGTCAGCTTCTTTAGCTTATGATATTCCGTTTCTTACCTGTTTGGCAACTCTGATGACTCAGCTTGGGCTTCAACTATAGGCGCCTGTACTTCGCGTCTACGCTTGGTCGGCCTAAAGTAGTCATTTGCACATAATATTCATCAGTCTTTGCTGGGTTCTTGTGCTCTGGGCTCATACTCGATGCCTGCAAATCAACAAATGATTGACTGACTGTGAATGTGCGAATGCAAATGAGTAGCGCAATAAGACAACAAATATTCCTTGACAATAATCCTGAGAGGAAAGTTTCCTCTTTTTTTCTTTTCGGAACGCGCAGCAGTTTGCTCGGCTGCATATCGATGAGCTTTGTTGCTGCTGCCACTATTGTCTTCGGGCCAAGTCATCAACTTGATGGGCAGACTGTAATTTGTAGCTGGCAAACGATGAGGATACGTTTGATGGCTTGGCGCTGGCAAATATTGACAAAGACAACAAGAGGAGCAAACAAAACTATGCAATTCAGCCGACCGCAAAACCACTTGACTGACTTTTGTTGCGAATTATTATTATTATTATTATTATTACGATTTGCATAGTCAGGTAAGGAGCTGCGGTTGTTGTTGTTGTTATTCGTAGTGTTCCCAGGACGCCCTCAACGAGCATTGCATTTCAATGACAATATTTTTCCGGAGTCCATTGCACTCTCTCTCTCTGTCACTGTCCCATCCTGAGTCTGAGTTTCAGTTTGGTTAGTTTGCTGTTGTTGTTGTGGCTTGGTCGGTCGGTCTGTCTGTTCTCGGGTCGTTGTGATTTTGATTTGATTACATTAGTTGGCAAGCAATGTTGACGTCGTCTTTTCTGCCGCCCCGGGATATTCATTTTAAAGTTCATTTACTTACCACAAGCTCTTCGCTTCACTATCCCTCTTTCAACATCCTGCGCCAGTAGTTACACTTCCGTACCGTGTTATTTAGTCAAGTGCTGGGGATTTCTAGTTCGTTTGTCAACTCCGCCTCCTCAGCTTCTTCTTTCTATACTATGTAGTTCTCTTCTGTCTCTGCTTTGTCGCCTACTTTTATCGCCTAGCACTAGATTTGTATCTCTGACTGTTTCGACAACAGTTTGTTCCCTTGGCTTGTGTCTTTTGTATTTTGGAGTATCTTGTGGATTGCCTTCGTCTTGCATTTACACAAAAATTTGCAAGTCATAAACAAGTTTTTGCTTTTTATTTTTTGTTACCTGCGTTTCCCCTGGCTTATTGCTGCTAACTCTGCTTGCCAGCTAGCTAGCTATTTTATTTGGCTCTTAAGAGTTTTTACGTATTTCATTTGGCATTTTTTTCTTTCGCGTTTTTGAGGCAGTTGCATGACTTGTGGAACTTTTTTCTCGTTGTTTTCTTCATCGCAACCTGCAATGAAGTCATAAATTCTGAATTACTCAAACTGAAAAGTTTCAGGAAGTTTTTTTTTTTTTCTGTTTCGGTTTCTTTCATTATTGTGTTTCAAGTTAGGACTGCCAAATGAGCTCATTACAAGTACAAATTTTTCATTTTGTTTTCGTTTTCGTTTCACTTATGGGCCTAAAGCCTCTTGACTGCTTCGTTATCGAACTGTTTGTTCGCATATACGGAAGTCTAATAAACTTCAACCAAGAAACTTGTCGAGGAGTGCGAAAAATAACTAAATATGAGTTATGGTTTTAAAAGGGCAGTAAAAAATATTGTTGTTATAGTATTTCTAATACTTATAAGCTCTTAAAAGTTTATGCATATATTTTTATAGAGCTTTGAAAAGTATCTAAAATCTTTTAAACAACCATTAAATTAGTTTAAGAGAAACGTAAGAAATATTTAAAGTTTCTAAAACATAAAAGAATGTACATAAAAGTCATTTATTTATTTTCGTATTTTTATGGCCCATCAAAAATTCGTTTATATTTTTTTTTCGAATATCTATTTATGTTTTATGAGCTCCACCTTTAAAATTTATTGTTTTCTTCATCCCCATTGAAAAAAGAACATCGCCAAATTTAGAATTTAAACAAAAGTGAGGAATGTCTCTATACATTTTTTATAGGCTGCTTTATCATTAGAAACAAATGACAAAAAAACATTGATTGTCACTTTTGGTTAGCAACGTTTCGAAAGAGAGACATTCTCAAGTATTTCAGTTATGTACGTTTTTTGTTTTTGTTCTTTGCTCATTTGCCTGAGTGCTTTCCGTTGTTTTCTTTTTAGTAATTTGCGCAAAAAAACAAACATGAATTGAAAACGTTAAAGTTGAATTCGCGAATGTCCTTGAGAGCGGGAGCTAGAATGTATGAGTGAATGAAAAAAAAGAGACAAATAATGGTGAAAATAAACAAAGCCGGTTAGTTCCATCAATCAAACTTGTGTGTGACCGCAATGGATAAGGAATAGTGGCGGCATAGAGAAAGAGGGAACAGCTGTAGGGCGCATCTTTTGACAGCCGTTGTTCTGTTCCTAAAAGCTATTAGGGAGGCGTATTTCTGTATCGTTCAATGCCAGGCATCGACACTGGGAAATATGTCAGGTGTTTGCTATGTTTGAGTTGCGGTTTCTGCTGCGGTTTCTTGTGCTTGTTGTGACAGTGTTGCATGTTCTTGTCTTTTGTTATTGTTGTAGATTAGCATATGACTCATAGTTAGAAGCTCTTGTTGTTGTTGTTGTTCCCTTCCTCTCACTGTGGGCGCCGCTTCGCTTGGCCATTAATAATGAAAAGCAAACAGAAACGCGACGTTGAAGCATTTTTGTAGTCAGCTTTTGGGCGCTATGGCAATACCACTTAAAAATAACTAAATGCAAACAAAAAAAAAATATATAGCGCCGCACTTGTGAATTTTTAGTTTTATTTTTTGTCTAGTTGCCAATTACGGTCGAGAAAATAGAGAGGGAGTGAAAGAAGGAGTAGTGGATGGGAGGGAGTCCTGTTACTATGTTTACATAACGCAAATTGTCATTCGCAAACATTACACATACGCTCAGTTGAACTTTACAGTTTGTTGCATGCCACCAAAAAAATGGGTGGGTGTAACAACAACTACAACTAGCTAGCTGCTAGCTTGACAATTTGTATAAAAGGATGCAGTGAGCGTATGTTGCATATGCAACACAGACTTCAGAATACCATGACTCCAATTCGTTGCCCATGTTGCCATCGCCTCGTTGATTGTGCAACATTAGTAATGCACGTCTGATGCATTGTTATTGCCATACGGGCAATATTCTGTGTTGACCAAAAAAAAGTACATGCACTATGTCATTTAGTTTGTGGAATGCGAGTGTAAAAGTTGTTAAGATAAAAATATAAAATAGTTGAAACCATTTATTAGAAAAATGTTGCAAAGAAAACTAATAATAAAGCTTCAACAGAATAAAATCTTTTGCTATCATAATTTTCCTACTAATAAACAAAGTTTCCTTTGCTTTGTTTTCTTCCTGGTATTTAAATCATAAATATCCAAGAATTCTATGGCTTGTTATCTTGTTCATAATTCTGCGAATGCAATTGCAAAATTACCAAGAATTACAAATTACAATTTGCTCGGAACTTTTCATTCAAACAAGTTCCTGGAACAAAATTGCAACAAACACACAAATTATGAGAATTCTTTGGAAAGAATTTCTTAGAAACATGCTTGCTATATTATTTCATGTTGGTAAAGTACAGCAAAAGGTCCTTGTGCTTTTGCATATCCTCTCTTGTTGTTTTCATTGTTCAGATTTACTTTTATGTTATTTCTTGTACGTTTCGTTTTTGACTAATGCAATGCAAACTACGACTTGTATGCAGCTCATTTTTGCAGCAGCTATGCAACAACTGTGATTTGTGTGGGGCTTATCCTTATTTCTAGCTCTTTTTTTTTATTTGCAGCAATTCATGTGTGTGTGTGTGTATATTACAGTTATGTCTTAAGCCAACAATGTCAACATTTTTTTTTTTTTTCAACTGTCATCCTAGAAAATCTGTTGACATTTTCCAGCGAATATTTTCTGTTGTTGTTTTTTTTGCAGCTCGTTATTTTGTCCTTGATAAAAATCAAGCAAACCTAGTATATTTTATCTCTGAATCTTTTGACTAAACTAATAAACTATGTGTTCAGTATGTTTTTTTTCTCGTTATTTTCTTGTCGAGTGCAAAAAAATGCCATCGTGGGAATTTCAATTTGTTGTGGCACGTGCGTTGTGTCATCGTCATACTCATCGTCTACACACTATAATTGACTTTGCATGTGAAGGTTAAACTTGTCTTTTTGTATATATATACATATATGTCTGTCTGTATATATCTACATATCGATTAGCCGTCATGTCTGGTGTGGAAAACTTTTGCTTTTGACTTGCATTTTAAAAGTGCTGCCAACTCACTCACCGAATCACTTTTGACCATCTTTCTTTTCACTGTCTTGATCTAAGCCCGCATCAAAGTGCCAGAAAGTTTTTGGCAAAAAGCTTTGGCCTTCAGGCAGCAGACGCTGTTTATGTTCTTCTTAACCTTTTGCTCAAATCCAAACGCACCTTTACAAACAGAAACTTTTCGAAAAGACATTTTCTCTTCTTTTTCTTTTTTTTTGCGTTTTTCGTATGCATTTTTAATGCAAAAACCAGGCAACAAAAAAACTTGCTGCAAAACAAGTGTGTGAAGTGAAGGGTGAGGGTGGTGGGTGTTGTGTGACAAGCAGGCGGCGCCGCTTCTTTTTTCATGCCACACGTATCCAAAGTTAGCTGACGCAATGCGACAATTTTAGTTTTAGTTACCAGCCGGGCTGACCACCCTTGACAAAAACGAACAAAAACAAATATAAAGCATGCCACACAAATTGAATTGCTTTTGAGAGCCCCCGCACCCGCACACACATACACACGCACACACAATCAGTGCTGGTGGAAGTAATCGCTTCCGGTTGACTTTACGCCAATTATGTCAAATAAAATCGTTGGCCCAGGAGAATAGAAGAAATCAAATTCAATGATCAACTCATCCCCGTCCAACCAAAAAGCGCTGAGCTGTGCGAAATGTTGTTAACCCTTCACTGGGTCCAGCCTGTCCCTGTTCTTTGTGGCTTCATCTTTGTCATACGTAAGTACAAATCAAAAGTCGCCCAGCGGGACAATTGTTCATTTTGAGTTGAAGAAAGTGAAAAAAGTGAATTCGAGCGACTTAACTAATTGCCTGCCAAGGAGACGACGAAAGCAACATCACTCAGGACCTAGAACCCTCGTTTAATTGAAACGTTAACTGTTGAAAAACGGCAGCAATTTTTGTTGCATAAAAGATTTAAATTCATTTTCAGAGGCACGGTGGCATGGTGGCAGAACAACACTAAAGCAGCGTCAGACTCAAAGGAAGCACTCAATTTATGCAAATCTCATGTTAATCTGTTGAGACAGTCTCGCGGGGGGTGGACTTGGGTTGTGGAAGTTGAAAGAAACACACACACACACATACATGCACGCACGTTGCAAGCAGCTGAACTCTGAAGGGGAGAGAGGGGCTGGGTTTACAGCCTAGAATGGATGGTTTTTTTTTTTTGCTTTTTTTTTTAGCTAAATGCCGACGGGTCCTCAATATGCCTCAAAGCTTGATTCCTTGAATTCTGAATGCCACTTTGAATGCGCGTTAAATGGCAATTTACAGTTGGAGAGCAACTGTGCGGCGATGAGACATCAGGCATATGCAATAGAAATAATGGCGCGACCATAAAAAATAATGAGGCGCAACCGGAAAAACGTGCCACACACTAAACTGAAAATCCGCGGATAGAAAAAAAGTACTTAAACCATAGATAACCTAAGTACACTTTTTTCTATGTAGAACGAATGTAATTGAACTTTGAGAATGGATTGTTGGAAATGTAAGACAGCGCTGTAAATGTCAGAGAGACAATGTTAAAGGTTTCCAAAGTTGTAAAAAGTGACGAACTTTAAGCTCAAAACGAGAGAATCGGACAACTTTAAATGGCGAAGTTTTTAAAAAGAGACTTTAAAGTTGAAATAATAAGCAAAGGCTTTGTAATAAAAGAGATGTGGAAATGGTTAAAACTAAATAACTACAAATTGCTTTTCTTTTAATAAAATAAAATCATAAAAATTATGATATTTGAGCTCAGCATTCTGTAACTTTAAATTTCGACATAACTCTTTGATGCTTTGAAAAGTTTTAGCAAAAATTATAATACCACATTTGTATCCAACTCTTAAGTTATATTGGAAATCTAAATTTCACTCAAAGAATTTAAATATTTTAAGTTACTTGCCACAGTCAAAGATTCAATTTTTTCTTTTTCGTTCTTTTCAACTTTTCGGCTTACGGATTAGCTGACAAATTCAGATACGGAAAAAGTTTTCCTATACGTTTGCTGTATGTTAAAACAGTGCCAATCTTGAACATCCCCATCAATCAGGCCACCCATGGGGCAGTTGAAAATTTAATTTCCCAACGACTTTCTTTATGCACTAAGCAACACACTAATGCAAATTCTCTCTGTGCAAATAGAATTTAAAACTTTGGCATCTTTAATGAAAATAAATATATATACATGCTGCTGCGGGGCTGCGATCCTTGGATTAGCTCGTCAGGCCATAAAGTTGCAACTTTGACAACTTTAATTGGTTTAAAATTAGAAATTTGTTGTTGTTGCTGTTTGAGCGCGCCCTCGATAAACAAATGCAAATGCAAGCCAAACGGGCTTGGAAAAACAAGCTTGGCAAAAAACACAACAACAAAAAAAGTGTAAAACAAAATAAGCTTTACAAATATTTTGCCAACGAAAGAGAAAGCTATAACAAGGAGAAGAAAAGCCATGCCTGTCAAGGACAACACAACGCAAGACACATCTGTGTGTGTGTGTGTGTGTGTGTGTTTATGAAAAATCATAAAAAATAAACACAAAGCTAAAGCTCCCTTATCGAGTGCTTAACTCCGAGGGTAAGTTAAGCGCTGCACTTGAAACGGCGGGCTTTAAAATTGCTAAGCAGGGGAAGAAGATCGCTTACCTGGGGAGGGGGTGGCATGGGGCTGGTCAAAGACTTTTGCCTACCTCAAAAAAAAATTAAAAGCGAAAAATGCCCAAACTCTAAGCTAGAGAACGCGGTGTCGCATATCGATTGTAGGCGGACGGCCAACCCCTAAAAAAAAATGCTAAACAACCCCCAAAAGGAGGTCTGGCTGGCAACGTGTGCACTGATAAGCAACTGTAACAACAACAGCAACAGAAACAAGCATAACATGACTAGAAAATGTTGCGAAACCAACGTGTGGCAGCTTGTGATAGCAACGGCCGGACTTTAGCAAAACAGCACAAATGGGTGGATTGTGTTTTGGGCTGTTCTGTTCGGTTCGGTACTGTGTGCATATATTTTGAATGATGTATGTGAAGGGTGGTTGGGTAGTTGAGTGGTTGGTTTGCTGTTCTCTCTCTCTCTCAGCTTTCGCGTCAGTCATGCAAATTCGGCACGCTGCGTTAGCGGTACAATGAACCCCCAACCTCACAATCCTCTTCATTTTGAGGTAGTATGCAATATTCTTGGACAGCACTGTAAGCAACACAGCAGGCGGAGTTTTGATCCAAATGCGGCACGTGTCTGCACTTTGAACACAAACCAAGCAGCATGCACAGGCTCCATTAGCAGCAGCCACAGCAGCAATACGAGGATCAGAAGTAAACCCCCCTTGCACAGAAAACCTTAGTGTAATGGTATTTTTTTTTCGTTGTTGTTGTTGTTTTTTCCTGTAACAAAATATATTCTAGGATTTTACCTGAGGCGCGCTTAAGTCGCGAACGTTGTTAGCAAGTTTGTTTGCTTACTTTACTTGTGCTTACTTTTTTGTTGTGGTTGTTGTTGTTGTTTGGCTTACCTACTGCACTTCAAATGCAGTCAGCGATGCATGAGAAGCAGCCAATGAGTTTGAGTTCTTGAAAAGAAAAAATTGTACTGCAAAAACTGTACGGAAAATGTTAAATGTGTCAACGAGTAGATAAAGCTAAAAGTGAAAGATAATTCAAACTCTAGTAGCTTTTTCAAATCTTTACACAAAATGCTTTTTATTAGGTTTTAACTTAAAGTTTCCTAGCTATGTTAAAAAAGTATGATGATATGATAGCTTTTGTAATTCAATATTCATGCTCTAAGATTTTGTTTCCTTTAAGCCCATTCAGACAGCTTCCCATATCGATTACTCACACAATCTTATGTTACACTTTTGACACCTTTACACGTATACTTAATATGATCTTAAGCAACATTCACTTTTTGGATTCGATTTTGCTTTCTTTCTCATTCAAGCGATTTGTGTCAACACAAACGTGCTAAGTGCACTAAATTGATTGCAAAGCGCGTACAACTTAATATAATTTAGTTATTAGTTCATGCAAAACGTTGATTGTTCATCATCATCGTCATCGTCATGCTCATTATTGTTTGTTTGTTGCTGCTGCTTGAATGCGCTCTCCGACACGTTTCAATCACTTTTTTCATTGTTGCTATCGTTGTTTTTATTGTTGTTGTCGGTTGATGAAAATTGCCACGACAATTGTTGCTATTGCTGTGTCGCTATGTAAATCAAATTTGCGCCTTGAACGACAAATTTCTGCGAACACAACTTCTACACATTGTTGCAAATGAAATGTGTAATAAAAGCAAAAAACAAATTGAACGAAACGAGACGAGACGAAACGAGGCAAAAACAGAAGCCTCTTGCAAATAAATTGTGTTTATGTCATTTAACAGACCAGAAACGTCGCCAAGTGATTAACACGTCCCTTATATATAGACTCATAGTATAATATCTTCTAGCGTAGCTCTAACTCGAGTTATTCAATTTGCTAACTTGAGAGAGTGTTGATTGCACAATTTCATTTAAAGTTGTTCAATTGTTGTCTACTTCGTCGGGTTTCTGGATGCAATCAGGAAAGACATTTTGGTTAAGAAAAATCGTGCAAAGAGATTTTAATCTAAACCATAGAAAGAAATGGAAACAAAATTTGTATAATTTCTTTCGTAAAAAAATTATTAATTCTTTTGGAAATCTGTTTTTAATAAGCTAAAAATGAAGCCATAAATAGTTTTAAATCATTTCCATATAATTTTCGTTCTTTTTCCTATATGATTTGAAGGGAATAATTGTGTTTCCATATTTCAATAGGGATTGCAAACATATAAACGCTAAACTTATTTTAATTAAGTTTCGTTTTCAAGCCAATGCTGCTTAAACTGTACAGCCATGCTTTAAGCCTGTGCTCGTGTCTCTGCAAAAGTCAAACAACTAGTCATGGGCTTTAGTGTCAACATTGTATGCGTAATGAGAGACGAGGTGAGAATGTTGAGAATGCTGTGTTGAGTGGCAGGCTTCAGGCCGACATCAAGCAGGCAGGCAGGCAGGCCGGCATGCAGGTATTTGTTGTACTATAAGCCAGTCTTAACCATGGCAACAGCCAGAAAACGAAATGTTCAACGTTGTCAGCCTGTTTGCTGCCTGCTGCATGTGTAATCAACATTAAACTGTATTTTGTAATCAAGCCACACACACACACCTTCAATGTGTGAGGAGAGCTTCAAAAGTTGCCAACTCAGCAAGCGGAAGTGAAAGCTTCGGTATCTGTCCCTCAGTGAGTGTGTGTGTGTGTTTGCAAAATGGCGTTTTCCAGCAGGTGTCGCCTTTCTTTTTCAGCTGCTTTTGGACAGTTAATGCAAGTCATGTAGGAGGGGGGGGGGGATGGAGTTGAGCTTTGGCAAACACATTATAAAATCTATACACGCTCTAAGCGCACTTTTAACCCATTAACGCTCGTCGCATACACACACTCACACGCACACAAAAAATGCTGCAATCCTTGCTTCCTTGATGATGACGCAGCTCAAAGCTTGCCCAGCAGCAGCGGCAGCAGTTCTTCTTTCTGTTGCTGTTGTTGTTGTTGTTGTTGTCATATATGTGTTTCCTGCAAGTTGTTGAAGAAATAGTGTCAACTTGCGTTTGTGGCATTTTAATGCCACCCGCAAAAACCCAACCCGCCCAACCCAAAGCTTAACTCAGCTCAGTCAGCAGCCTTAACACCTCGTTGCGCCCTCAAGGCTTGTCTATTGTTTCCTGTGTCCTCTTTTTTTTTTTTTACTATGCTTCTTCTTTACTTTATTCTTTCCTGTCTTGCACACGCTCACACACACACACACACACACACACACACACAAACAAAACGTTTTATCGTCTGTGCATAATAAATTTTGTTTCGTTCGGCTTTGTTGTTGATGCCGTTGCTGGTGTGTTGTGGCCAAAGATTTCATAAACCGTGTGCGTCGCTTTACATGCAATTTTTGTATGAAGTTATTGACAGCAAAGCAAAGTACTGCACCGGATATAACTCTACATATATATAAATAAAAAAAAGATAGTATATGCATAAGCCAAGCATTAGACACACTTGCCTGCGTTTTTTGGGTTCTTTTCTTCATTTTCTTGTTATCAGCCGGTAACTGATGTCGTTATATGCTGTGCGACAGACTTGCATAAGTATAAAGCACTTATTGACAATATGCTGGCTGCTGTATAACAGCTGGCCCCAATGCTTGTCAAAACCATTAAGCGATGCGCACAAAAGCATGCAATGAAATTTGTACTTTTTTTTCGCTTATTCTATTTGTCGCAAATATAAAAAAAAAAATTTAAGAAAACTTTGTGTGTTTGTGTGTGTGTTGGGTGTGTCTATTTGGCGTCTCTGGGCTTTGTAATTATTTTAAAAGCGCAACTTGTGCACGTAACAACATTTGCGGCGTAACGATTGCCACTTTTGTACAACATAAACAAAGAGCCACCAAACTTATGGCCACCAACACCAACACCATCACCGCCAACAACACAAACACCCAACGAATCTCTCTACGGTACAAGTGGTATTTGTTGGTAGTTCTTGTTGCTCGCGAATTTTAGCTAAAATGTGCGTGTCTGTGCATGAACAGTGGTATAAATGTGAACAAAAGACAAACATCGAAATTTGTTGCTGTGTAATTCTATTTAAATTCAAGAGCCGCAACAAAATTATTAGAATATTCTTCTAGTTGAATTTCTCATCTAAATTAGTTTGTTCTACAAACCTCTAAACCTCAACTTTTTGTCTTCTCATTTTTTGCTTTATCAAAAACTTTTCTTATCAAAACTCTGATAAGCTGTCAGACTTTCTTAAAGCGCTCTTCTATCACACTGTGCCAAGTAATCTCCAAGGAATGCACTTGCTTTTCGACTCCTTTTTTTTTCGGCTGTGGCGATGAGTCCTGTCTCTTAACTCCCATATCATACAAACTTTGGCGCCCTCATAAAGAACTATGGCAGCCGGCGAAAAAACTTTTTTTTTTATGGCTGTTTGAGAGGGTGGTTGCAACGTCAAGAGTTCAACTGGTTGGCAGGTTTGTTTTTCGCCAGTTTTGCCCACTTCCGCCTACAACTTATCAAACTTCATATTTACAAAACTTATTCTACTGAGCACAGAGAGCAGAGCTGCTTTTGTTGCGCCGAGTGCACTAAATTCGTTTCTCTAGAGTCGCAAAAAAAAGTATAAATATATATATAGAAATTGGGTAGAAAAATGAACTTGCGGCGCCGCGGGCCATTAGCCGAGACCCTGGAGGCCACTTCAAGGCGCGCCGTCGTCGACAACGAACGTCATCATCATCGTCATCGTCATCGTCATCGGCGTCTCCTGTTTAATGATAATAATAAGCATTTGTGTGCTCATTATTATGCATGCAACTCTCACTGCCAAAAATTAAATGCTGCAAAATGTTTGTAAGCACTCGACTGGAGCACATACACATACACTCGAAGAAAATACGCTTCACTCGTTTCATTGCATTAAAATATGCATAAATTAGAAAAACTTTTCGCTAAAGTTGAAGGCCTCGTCTTGACTCTCAAGTTGTTTGCCACTCAGCCGAGTGCGAGGCATCTTTAAAGCTCTGATCTTTTGTGCGCAAATCACGCGATATAATTCAACATTTTTGCCTTACACACACCCACCCACCCCTCTCTCTCTCTCTCTCTCTCTCTTAGTGTGTAAATTGTTAGCCCAATATAACTAGTGTCTCAAGTAGTTTTGGCTGCAACAGGCACGTGTCTGGCTGCTGCCACAGTATGATAGTAAATGCTGTTGCCTAGGCTCAATTAGTTTGGCATTTCTCATCCACTTATCTCAGGAACTATCTCTCTCTCACACACACATACACAGCTATCTCTCCCGCTATCTATCTCCTTTTCAAAATGCTGTTGCTCCTTTTTTGTTTGCTGAGCAGCTCTCAATTTGCTATTCAGTGAGATAATGTCTCGTAGCTGTCAACGGGCAGCAAAAAGCTAGAGCAAGAGTGTTAAGGACACTAGAAATACCCTGTGAAATATGAAATTAGATTTTATCTTATCTTTATCTTATCACACCTTCAAAAGTATATACCCTTTCTAGTTCTCACTCCAGCGTATTGAACAACAATTGATGTGGTGAAGTTTTGTGCTTAACTCAGCGAAATGTCCTTAAAAATGTCTTTGCAAACTGTTTGACTCCCATTTGGATTGTTATTATTATGGGCCATATAAATGCTTTGGTAAATGGTAAACATTTTCTTAATTATTTTTCGGCAACTTGTGTAAACCTCATAGAGAATAGCCCTTAGAACCTGCCATTCCTCTGGCCCGTCTAGACTCCATTCAACTGCTGCGAGACCCACTTCATTTCACTTGACTTCATGGAACAACACTTTAACACGCTCCAGTTGGCGCTCAAAACAACTTTTTGACTACAAAAGTCTCTCGCTCGCTCGCTCGCTCGCTCCTTGCTTTATACATTTGGCTGACTTCTATTATTTTGTGGCAATGCAAACTCTCCATTTTGCCAGTCAATTGCACTTGAGATTTTCAATAATTTTTCGCAATTCGCATTTTCGCCACAGTTTTGCATTTGGACGTTTGTCAAAAACATTCCGGCAACAACTTGTCAGTGACACACTGTGAAAATAAAAGTTTGGAACATCGAGAAAATAAACTTGATATTGTTTACGTATATATATATATATATATTTCTTTATGCAATTATACAAATTGTTTTTGCTGATGTTGCTGTTGTCGTCGTTGGCCTCATACCATCATCATCATCATCATTCGAATCGCAATTTCAATTCCATTTTCATTTTCATAGCTGGAGTATAAAATCTCATTTGCAATTTTGCTTGTTGGCACACACACAGAAAACAACCAAAAAAAAAAAAAAAGAGAAAAGAAAGCGAACAGAGCAAAATTGTGTTCTGAAATTTTATTATGATTATCTGTTGGCGCATTTCCTATTTATGAGTTTTAAATTAAATGCGATTTCGGGCACCTCTGACAGCTGCCAAAAGCCCAAAAAGGCGGCAGCCAGAATCTCAAAACTGTCTCCCTAAGGGCGACTTCTTAAATATTTATCGATTTTGTTTGCCCCAAAAAAAGGATAAGTTTGTTTTCTTGTTGTTTTTTTTTCTTCTTCTTTGTGTTGGAGATAATTTTGCAAAACGTTTTTGTGGCCGCCTCCAATTGAACATCAGTTCCAAAATGTTTCTTGTTCTGTCGCAATATTGCCTTAAATATTTTATGAGGAAAAGAGTAGACGATTATCCTTTTCCTGTTAAACGCAAACCCAAATAGCTTAAGGGTTTGTAGCAAGCCTCTTCATAGACATTTTTTGTCAACTAGCTTAAGTTGCGCATATTTTTCTGAATATTTGTTATTTGCTATTTAACATATGAAATGCCATTTAAGTTTGTTTGTACAACTGTACAGTGAACAATAAATTTGACAGACAAGTAAGTGCTTTTTTTTAAAAATATAAACAATATTGTTTTTATCTCTAGCTTTAAAAGAGAATTCTTTTATCTGTTTATTGCTTAAAACCATTTCACAATGAAACTTCATCTAAATAGCCAAACGGATTAAAAAAGTTTTCAAGTTTAATAATACCTTATTCGTTGTTTAATACAAGTTTCATTAATAAAGTCTGAAAAATATTGAAAGCTTGAATTATTTTTTGTTCTGTAAAGTTTCATGACATTTTTAAATTTATGTCTTTAACTCTTCAACATTGTATTCTTTCATCTAAAATATCTCACATTGCATCTAACAATTAGCAGATCGACTTTCAAGCAACCTTTTTTTTCGTACCTTTTTTCTCAATCTTCGCTTTCAATATCATTTTCTTCAACTTCACTTCACCTTTGTCTGCACCTTTCACTCAAGATTTTCGTTTTTTTCTCATTCTTCGCCAAAAATGCCTTTCAGCCCTGTCTGATTGACTGTCCTGTCCTCCCATCCCTTTATATGTCTATCTAGTTCGATGTCAACCTGTATCTGTTTTTTTTTTTTGTTGTTGGCGCGTTAACTTGTTTCGGGCCATGAGATTTACAGCTGTCGAATGTCTCGAGGCTGACTGACAAAGGCATAAATCGGCAGTGACTCAACTGATTTACACTTGGCATTGCACGTTTCAAACTGAACAACGAAAACAGCAACAATAATGGAAAATAAGAAGTAAATCAGTGGCAACGCTTGCGGCATCAGTTGAAATGGTTTTGGTTGTAGCGACAGCTGCAACTTCAAATTTAATTGTTGTACTCTACTCTGCACACACAATTTCCATCACAAGGTGCAAAAGCACTTTGACAAGGACATTTTCTTGGTAGCAGGCGTCGACAGACAGACAGACAGGCAGACAGACAGTTAACTTTGGGTGGTGGTGCTGAAAAAACCACTTTGCCGCACAACAATTTCAAATGTCACAGCTCTTTTACAGTCATTTAAGTTAATTGTCTGCCCTACCCAACTGCTGCTAAGCGATGAAAATTGCCAAGAGAGCGAATGGCAAATGGGCACAAGGCGACAAGTGGCAGGCAAGCAACACCAACACCGCCACACCACCCATGCCCGCCGCGCCACTTCTCTTACCTGTCTTTGTCAACTGAATGCTAAGTGTGGCCTCATTTCTGAGGCCACATTTCTGTGGAATTAAACAAACCAACAATTTGAGAACTATAATTTCGCCAATTTGCTGGCTGTTGTGCTTGCCGCTTGCCATCTGCCATCTGCCACGTGCCACATGCCATTAACTTTTTCTTTCTCTAATCTTTAAATCCCAAAAAAAAAAGTCCCATAAAGAATGAAGCCTCAATAAATATTTGCTGCTGCTTATGTGTGTATGTGTGTGTCTGCCTTTTTAGGTGAAAATTATTTTTAATTAATCATAAGTTTCAAGAAGCAGATACTCAAACCAACACACACACACACCTTTGTGCAGCTCATTTTCATTTGGAGCTCGTCCAAAGTTGCTTCTACTTGAACTTTGTGTAATTCAATGCTTTTGCTTTGCCTGTCTGTCTCCCTGGCTTCATTTTTTTTCTTGTATAGTACTCGTTGCGGCATCGTTGCCATCGTCTATTAATTAAATTAAAAAGTTCATAGCCATTCTCCACAGCGTTGTCATCGTCATCGTTCTCATTGTTGTTGTTGAGTTTTCTCAGTACGCCCCCCCCCCCCCCACACACACACCCCCATCATGAGAACTTCAACGCTTTCGGAGTTCCTAAAACTATTCGCAAACATGCAAAATTATCATGCGATGCGGCCGCTTATAAAAGTTTGACAGCAATTACAGTTGTGAAAGCACAGTTTGGAAACAGCTGCAAGCTGTTAAAAGGAGTGAGACTGCGAGTTGATTTTGTTAATAATGTCTGGCAGTCAAAGTGAAAATCCGCACACAGTTTGACATGCACTTTGTATTTTATGAATATATTATGCAAAATGCTTTTGAACAATTAAAACACTGTCTGAACCCACTGATTCAATTGAATACGCTTAAAATTGGTTCATTGGACGCCGCTTGTAGCCGGTCCATCAGTATTTTGTGTACACTAAAAAAGAGTATATTGATTAAGTCAAAAACTGTGTAACAAAAATTATATGCTTGATAAAGATGATATGTTATGAAGTTCTACGATAAAACTGGGCTTTTAAACTTAACAATCATTTGCAAGTTAGTATTTTAGATAGTTTTTAGAACGCCCAGCTCAGTAAATTCGAATGTAAGGGTATAAACTGTTCAACTTTTCAAAAATAGCTTTTGTTCCATGTTCTTTTATTTTTTATTATCTTGCCAGCACATTTCTCGCAACAATTATGCATATTTACAAATGTTAATTGCCGGCTGGTAGCACAGCAACAGCATTGTTGTTGTTGTTGTTATTGTTGTTCTTGCTGTTGTTGTTGTGGTACATGTGTAAAGTCAGAAGCCACGCCTTGCCCCAACGCAGACATGTCTAACGTGCGCGCCTCCGCAGCTGCCAATTAACAACATTATTGACTGACTTTACCACTTTATCTCTCCAGTCAGTCAGCCATTCAGTCAACCAATGAGTCAACCAAGCAAGAGCAATCAACCAACCAAATTCCCGCACTTTGAAATGCTAATGAAATTGGCTTTTAAAGAGCCCAAACGAAATGAGGGTGAAGTTAAAAAAAGAAATTAAAAAAAAAAAAATACAGACAAATTTCAGCAACTGTTTTTTTTTTGTGCTCAGCAAAAGTGCCATGTGAAGTCCAATACTCATTTGGTTGCTTAATTGATAAATTGATTAAATTGCAGGACTTAATTGCATGGCAATCGCATTGTCTTTCGTCACAAAATGTCAAACCACATGACGTCAGCGACAGCTACAACAATAGCAAGAACAATCTGTGAATTTGGATGTCCTTTCGTGCTTTTTTGCCTTTATCGACAAATTGCATTTGCTTTGTTCGCCTTCATTTTCGGTTAATGCGACTTATTTGTCAGCAAATTTTCACAAGTGTCGCTTACATTTCAGCTATCTTCAGTACAGCCTTTGGCTCTTAGCACTCTGAACTCTCACTCTATTCGATTCTTTGCTCTGACGTGATGCAATTCAATTGAATTGCTTTGTCTGGACAGCAGTTGCTGTAGCTCTAGCCATCCCCTTCTCAACGGACTCAAATCAAACCTTCGACAGTTTTAACTCAATCGCCAGCGTAGGAAATTGTCGGGCAACCAACCAACTGATTTTCGCTATTGTCTTTTTCAGTTAAAGTTAACCATATATAAGCTGGTCATGTGCGCTTTCTGTGATCTATTGCTAGATTAGATGAAAGAAGTTAAAGATTTAAGTGTGCAACACATACAAAATTTACAGCTTTGTTTCAATATGAAACTAAAGGTTATCCTTTACAGTTATAAATGTTTCATAACCCTAATTAAACTCGAGGGCTAGCTTAGCTCATTTGTCTATCAATCGTTTAAAGAATAGTTTCTTTGATATTTAAGGCTAGTTTCATATTACAAATGATAATGTTGATGGACTAATCAGATAAAACCGTATGCTTGCCACTCCCAAACATAAAGTAGCCTTTTCGTTACTTCAGTTTTATGGAGCATTTTGCATTATCTATGTAAGTGGTGCTGGATTATGTCTGCTCAACACTTGCTCACTTCTACTGTCTCTCTCTCTCTCTCTCCCTCTGTCTTTACCTTCTCCTTTTCACTTGCTGTCAATTTTATTCGTCCTTTCGTTAACTACCCGTTAAGTCCAAGAGAATCCCGAACCGAAATGCGAACAATAAAAACTTTAGCCAACGACTTAAGCGCATTAAAACTGCCCAACTCAGTGGATATACTCTGTTTTGTGAGAGTATTGGTCAGTAGCTTCCTATAGTTACACACAAACACATACCTAGATTGCATTTGTTCGATGATTTTCCCTTCCTATTTTTTAGGGGTTTTCTATTTTTTTTGTTTTTTTTTCTTTTCCTGGGTGCTTTTGTGCGGTTTGCTTTGATTTAATTTTGCTTTTACTGTTGGTTGTTTGTCATTGTGTTTTTTGGGGAATATCGACGTGTGTATATTCCCTCCTGTACCCTTCCCAGCCATTGTCTGCACCCAATTTGCGAGCTTTGTTCAATTGGCTTTTTTCTTCCTGTTCCTGTCTGTCCCTTTCCCTCGATCAGTCCAGTCCTCCCTGTGTATTCTGTGTGTTCCCTCGTCAGCTGTCATTCGTCAGCAAAATAAATCACCCAAAACGGAGAGGGGACAACTGTGACTTTAAAAATAATGTGTGTGTGCGTGTGTGTGTGTGTGTGTGTCTGTCCTTGCCTAAGCACAAATTTGTTGTTGCTGCCTAAAAGTAGGCAACCATTTAAAAGCCCAAAGCATTGAATTGGCTTTATACTTAAGTAGATGATAGCTTGTTCGTTTTTTTTTTTTTTATTGCCCTAAGGTTTATTTTTTAGGTCTTTATTATGCTAGGTGTGGCAACTTAAGAAAAACAAGTCAACAACCAGTTTTTTTAGGGTACAAAAATAAATATATTTTAATGCTTTAAGTTGTTCGTTTTAAAATATAACAAATTGCACATGAGCATTTGTTTTGAAACAATTTCATGTTTAAAGTTGCTTGTTATAAGCCTTAAATAAGTTAAGTATTAAAGTTTTTCTTGAGTTTAAACTACCAATTTTTCATGTAATAGTAAACAAGCATAATTTCAAAGGAGTAAATTTTTCGATTGTAAAAAATATATTAAAGTTGTTGGCTAATAACTTAAAGTTTTGCATTTCAATATCGAATGTCTTTCAAATCGAATTTCTCGTTCAACTCATTCCCTTCTACCAAATACATGTATTATTTACAATTTCATCAAAAAAACCTGCCACAGAGTGTTCACCACAGTTTTGCAAGCACTGCATTTTCCACTCTGCAGAGATGTTTGTGGTTTTTCGCATTGCATAAGAACGAACGATGCTTGATGCCATTAACCCAAAGCTCTTTTCTCCTCTTTTTCACATTTTGTAATGCCAACGAGGCGAGTTGTATTAGTTCATGCTGAACATATTTTATTGATTACATTTGCTGAATCCCCCATGAATGCCACAGCATAACACCAAAGCGACCCCCAACATTTCATCCTCTTTATAACTGCGTGTTTTTGCACAAGTTTATGAGATTTTCGTTTTGTGTGTGGCGGCAACCCCCAAAAAAAAAAAAATAAAATCATCCAAATCGCAGCTGAAGTTCAGAAGTGCTACATTTAGTAGAATTGCATGGCTGTGGTTTGTAAGTGTGTGTGTGTATGTGAGTGTGTGTGTGTATATATATGTGGTGTTACACATGAGTTATATAAGCAAAGAAATTGCTTATTTGTAGCGACAATTTGCGGTAATTTTTGTGATTTGTGCTTTCATTCAATACAATCTGCAAATGTGTTGCCGCCTCTGACATCATCTGTGGCAGCCTTTGAGGGTTGTTGCCCCTGCCTCTTGGGATAGCATTCTGATGGCTATTAATTAAACATATATGTATGTATGTACATTTGGTATTTGATGTCCTTCCGCATAATTCATAAAACTCAGTAAGCTACCCCTTTTCAGTTCCGGGCTTGTCTGTTGATCACAGTTTATTGACTGGCTGCCTATGTTGAAGTCCTGTGTGCCCTTCAGGCACTAAAACGTGTTATCCTTTTTGCGCTTTAGCCATTTGCATATACATATATATGTACGTATATGTAAGAGTCCTCGCTCTTTTAGCCAATCTTCATGTATGCATATCGTTAGCAAATTGCAGGCTCAAAAAGCCAACCGCCGAAATGCAAAGAAAAAAATAGCGAAAAACTCCAGGCGGCACAAAGGGACACAACGCGATATTCATCTGTATGGGTGTGTGTGTGTGTGTATACTGTAAGCTAATACTCAGCCAATTTCCGTTAGCGGCAACTTTTTTTTTTATTTTTTTGTTGCTACCTGTGGCCAAACTCTTTCCTGTAGTTCTCTTTTTTGACTGTCCTGGGGCGTTATTTGAGCCTTTTGTATTTCCGTTTTGGAAATTAGAAGGCGCACCTTGCTTCGGTGTACAAATTTGTACAAAAGCTTAGCTACAGCGTTCTTATTTCCGTTTAATTCATTTGCATATTCGACACATTCGAATATTTTTTGGGCCCCATTATTAAATCGAGTCCTCTTGGGCAAGTTTAAGCCTTTAAACGTATTATAGTATTAAAGAATGCATAATTTTAAAATTGACATTAACTTTGCCAAGAGGTGTCCGAAAGGATGCCATTAGCAGTCAAAGCCAGAAGCAAACATAGCAAACCCCATCAATTGACTTGTGAACAAGGATACGAGCCGCATCCTTTGTCGCTTGAATCGGGTCCTGGGCCAGGTCCTGGCATATTGACCTACATAACAAACTGCCAGCACAACAAAGGCGTTGAAACCCTAAAAAATCCTCCCCCTTCTTATTGTGCTAGCTCTAGAGCTAAAGTGAAATGTTGGCAAGTTCCTTAGGGAATTTCAGTGCCATTTGACATCAAATTTCTGGCCATATGAAAATAACTCGATTTTTGTGGTAGAGAGAAACAGCGGCAAGTTTTAAGTGCTGTGCGATAATTGAATTTGCATAAAAGCCAATTAGCATAAGTTATAATAATAATAATGAGAGATGGCCTCTAACAAAAGTATACTAATTGTTTTTTGTCTCCTTTCATTTTTTTTTAGCTATCTCCCGCGAGGATGGCGATGATTCTACACATCATCATCACCATCATAATCATCATCGCGGCGGTGGCGCCCATCATAATCACGGTAATAAAGTTCCATTCAATGGTTACAATTCGGAGGAATATCTGGATCGCCTCGAACCCAATGGCAATATACCCGCTGACAAAACAAATTGCAGATATGGCGGTAAGTTCCTTAAAAATATTCATTTAATATGTTATTAAGTAATTTTCTAACAAACTTATTTAAAGCATTAATAGCATTTTCTCTTTAACTTTAATGTATTAAGAAAAAGTTCAGCAACAAACTTTTAAAGAATTTTACTTAACTGTAATCCATAATCTCATCAAAAGTTAACAAAACAAATAAAGTTCTTTGCTTTTGGTTTTTGTATAATTATATTCAAGTAATTAAACTAAAACAATTCCTAAAAAGATTTTCTAAAGTCCTTAAAGCCCATCTATTAACTAAGCTTCTTTAACACATAAAAATCGTTGCATACTTTCCGGTGGTTGTATGTAATATGGCGAAAAATGCTGGCGAAAAAAAGCGATTACCAAAAAATCGTATATATGTATGTATATATTTTTAGCTAGCAACTTTAAGCAAACTCATTCATAAAGATTTGTTGAATTTATTGCCTCGCTTTCGCAATAATCTCTCATTTAAGAGCGCGCTCCCGCTGCCTAGCTTGCCCCCCCACCCCCTCGTGTCAGCATGAGCCACAAAACTAATTTAATGATAGTGAGTATTTCAAGCGCTTAAATCCCCACAGACTGTCGTAATTTATGCCTGGCAAGTTGTTTTCGTTGTTGTTGTTGTCCTTAACTAATTTTTGGGCTGGCAATGCTGCATGTCTAATTATGGAAGGGCAAGTAGTACGTATAGACTTCCCCCCAGTGACATTGATAAACAATTCAGCAAAGCACATTTTATTTGGGAACTGCTATATTTTTTTGCTTGTCTAATTTATCAAATTTTTGTCTCATTTAGCAGCGTTTTCACATTTCTCTCTTTAAACGCCATTTATTTGTATGTTCATTCTGGCGACCCTCCTTTTGATTATCTGTTTAATTTTGTCATTTAAAGGCGTGCTTAAATTTGTTTATCAGATCATAACGCGCTTTTGTTGTTAATCCGCATTCAGTTCCAATGCATTGCTCCTTTTTATTGTATCCTTCGTTGGTTTTATTGTCATAATTGTAAATTGCAATTTTATGCAAACAATGGCAGTTCTTGAGACTTTATATAAGCAGATCCTTTGCCAGTCTCGTTGACATTACCGATAAGGCAGACGACGACGACGATGATGAAGACGAAGACGAAGACTTTGTACTTGTAATAGCCTCATTTGTTGTTGCTGCTGTTGCTTCAATTGTTTCATGTACTTGAAGCTGTTGCTCTTGTTATTGTCCTTGTAAAACGGGGCACTCAACTCAACTCAGCTCACCCCCGGCTCGCTTCATGCCCTCTCGCTATCTCAGTCTCTTTATCTTACTTAAGCTTTCTCTCTGTCATGCTGCTTCTCCATCTAGGCATTTCGCAATCGGCTCATAAAGCAACGGAAATGAAAATATTAACAAGCAAATGCACAACAGCAGCAGCAGCAGCAAAAGCAGCAGCAAAAGCAGCAGCAACATCATCAACAGTTACAGCAACACCCCACAGGCAACTGAGACGAGAATTATTCATAGTTAAATGGAAACTCTGTGTGCATGCTTCATAGAGCACCATTGTCTTTTTGTTGCCCTTACCCCAACCTCACAACATGTGCTACACCACTTCTGGCAACCTGCAACGTGAGCTGCGTGCATTGCCATGGCTTTATCTGTTTCTCCTTGTTGCACCAACCATGCGTCCATGTATCACACTCTTGGCTGCTTGACGCCAGATGGCGTGTTTGGTTATTGCATTTGCGAGGTGCGCTGCTGGGATTACCTGTTAGCTGTTGCGACTTTTTAGCCAGGCCAGATGAAAAAAAAATGCCAAGGTGTAAATGAATGTGACTTTAACTTTTTTTTGTTGTTGCCCCTAGCATGAAATTGAGTCTGTTGCATGTCAAGTCAGAAGTTGGCTAAGCTTCTTTTTTGGAAATGCTATCTCATTAGAGTTGGCTTTTAAAAGTTTACTTCATGGCAAGGCTGGACAACTATAACTAACTCAGTTCGAATAAAAGTTTTTTTTCATTACTTTTTGAATAGATTCCAATTTGGTTTTCTCTTTCAACTTGCTCCTGTTATGATTGATAGTTTGGTTCCGCTTGCTTAACAATTCAATTTGTCGTTGTTTTAGTTTGGGCTGTGATCAATAAACTTTTCACTCAAGCTACCCAACAGAAAACAGTTCAATTTAGTTATCATAAAGTTATGTAACGCACAATAAATTACACACTTTGAAAGCACATTCACCCACTCAACTAGACCATAAGCCACACACACCCCCCGCCCTCAACTCCACCCCACACTCTCAGTTCTAGAGAGTCAGTTCCCCTTTGCCAAAAGCAATTTCAGTTTTTCGTGCTGCTTCCACTTCCGTTAGAGCATCAGTTCCTCTTGTTGTTGCTGTTGTTGTTGTTGTTGTTATAGCTGTTCTGATTATATGATTTATAAGTTATCTTCAACTCGACAACGGAGGAGTGCAGGAGTCAGGCAGGCAGACCGGGCAGACAGGCATTCATTTGCCAGGATATTCGCAATTTATTCTCAAAGTCGTGGGGCTGCCTAACAAAGATTATGGTTTATATGCCCAAATTATGCGCTGCTGCCAGCCAAAAAAAACACTCATTCTCCCTCGCTTTGCTTTTTTAAAGGTCTTTGCCTTTTATTGGGTCATTACGAAAGTTGTGCCTTGTAACGAATAAAAAACAGAAACTCTTGTAAATTGCTCGAAAAAACATATTTGGCAAATTTCGCATAACACATTTGTCATTTAACACATTTTCCGGTGGGCCATAAAAATGTTTGCTCAAAAATTATCGTCGACACTTGCAATTATGAGTATTTAATTTTTCGCTTTTGAATTTAAAAGTATATTGCTTATTACATTTATCACAGCTCTAAAATAATACTTATTTCTTCATTCTCTACCCCCACCTGTTATGGCTCAGTTTTTGATGTCACATAGCTATTTCCCATTTTCTTTTCAAGTTTGTTTGCACGCGCGAGAAAATCCTCTTAGCGCTTTATTCGACATTTGATGCGGCCGTGTCTTTCATCCAGCATTTGTTTTATTCGTTGTTTGTCATACTTGTGCGTTTCTGTATTTTGAATATCTCGTTGATTATGTTACATTTGAAGAATTATACTTTAATATAGTTTAAGCTCTTCAACTTTCCTAGACATTCTAAGAAAGATTTCATTTTGATTTGGCTTCAAGTACATATAATATTTTCTTTCAAAATAGCATTCCTGGTTATACTCAAAACTTAAAATAGCACCAGCTTCGACTTTTCAAACACAACAAGCCACTTAAGAGTATCTTGTCTTCGCCTTTTTTTTTGCTGCCTACGCAATAAGGGGCTTTTCTTTTTTGTCCTGCCTTCTTGCTCCGCATTGTCTATTGTACTTTTTTTTGGCAAGATTTTTTTTTGTGTTCTCCCTTGCCGCCTGGCGGTGATTTAAATTTATTGGCAAAATACTTAAAGTGATTTTTTTTGTGCTTTGCCGTTTCATGTTTTTTTTTTTTTTGGTTCTTCATTGCTTAGTGTTTTTTTTTTAAGGGGATGAGAAGTGTTATTTGTGTATCTGTGCGAAACCCTTTGACAGTTTTGTTTGGTTTTTGTTTTTTCTAGCTCACTCGTTTCTTGTATCTTCCGACCATTAGGCGGGCTTCCCGGTCTAAAGAAGCACTTCCTTGTCGGCTTGCGGTTATGCAGCGCCCCCAAACAAAAAGCAGAAGAAAAAAAAACTGCTGTCAAATTCGATGCAGTTTATTAATGAAGCAAAAACAAGTCGCCTTTTTGTATTTGTGTGCTTCCGTTTACGCCCCGAGCTGGTTTTTTTTTAAATTTTATGCGGCGTATTTTTATGATTTAGTTGGGCAAGTGATTTTCTACTTTTTATCGCTGTTGTTTTTTTTTTCTTTTTTGCAGAGTTTTGTTTGATGTCATCTCTAGCGTGAGACAATTTTTTCATTTCATTCGTTTTTATTTTATCGGTTGAGTTGGCTAATGAAGCGACTTATGCATTGACATGAAAAATTTGCGGTCTGATTTTACTTTTGCTTGCTTTTTTCCTGAGTTTTGTTTGAGGCTGTTTTTACGGCTCTCGCGCAGCATTTGCATAAAGGTTTACATTGAAAGGAGATTTTAAAAAGGCAAAGGTCGTGCATTTCATGTCAAAACTTTGGTAATCGGCTAAGAACAGTTGTTATTTGAGTTAGGTACGTGATTTTTAATCAGTTAATCAGTTGTTAAGAATCTTTAAAAAACCACTTTTGCTTTTTATGTTATCTTCTTCCTTCTGTTCATTTCAATCTAAATAAGATTTTACTTCCAACATCTTAAAGCTAGTAAAGCCTTAAACAATCCAAATACTTAAGTAATTTCCACAACATTGATTCTAGCTGCGTGTCAACTGAATTTCAACAAAACTGTCACAAGAATATCAGCATATAAATATGAATAATGCTGTGTAGTACTATGAGCTCATGATAAAACATTTTCATCATTTGCTGCTGCAACTCTCGCCGCGCGATAATGAGATCATTTTTCCACAGTTGTCCCTCCCCCCACGAAGCCAAGCCAATGTAATCAATTCTCTTTGAAAACTTTGTTCATACGCAAATAACGCAGAAAGTTTAGAACAGCTCCTCATCGTCTCCCATCTACACGCCCTAATAATTTTAAAGTCACTTTTGCCAGCAGCAGCCAATTTTCTGCATTGTGTCTCGCCCCCATCATTTACCACAAGAAAACTCAACCAAACTGTCCAAAAATGAATCCTTGTACTTTCTTTTTTTTTGACAATTCGCCGCAGTTTTGCATACTAAGCTCATTATAGAGCGACACCCTGGCAACGGCGAACAACTCGTTGTCCTTTTTTTATTTTATTTTATTTTACTTTCCTCTAGCCGGTGGGGGTTGTAAACTTTTTAATAGTTGCCAGGAAGATCCAACCGAAAACGAAAAAAATCATCCAAAAGCAAGACAATTTGACGCACATTTCATTGCAACTGTCTGGGGCTAACAATGCCCCCTGGGCAGTATGCCACGTCCCCTCTTCTGCTGTCGTCTTTTTAGCTTGAAAGTAGCGCAATACTTATGAAAATTCACGCTTGTCATTATAAATTCTTCAGAGTCAACCCCTAAAACCCCAGCTAAAAAGACATAACAAAAAAATATTTGCCTCAACAGCTTTAAATGTCTTAAAGCGTCTTGTCGCTGGCAATCAACGCGAGCACATTTTGACTGACAGCAGAGCGATCCATAATGTCATCAGAAACTCATACAACATATGTATATAGGGGTGCAGAATAGGGAGGAATGTGGAATGTGGAAAGCCGCAGGTCACGGCCTCCATCGGAATTAGGATTCATAATATGACAAAGTGACGGTTGGGCCATGTAACTAACGCTTGTGGTGTCTGTGTGTGTGTGCTTGTGTCTGTGCGGGTATCCTTGTAACACATTCCACACACAAACGCACACAGAAACATACATACATATACGCACTTGTTTATATGTGCTTAGATTAGAAGCAGCTTTGGCTGCGGTTGCCTTTCCTAGGGGGAAATTGTGTTTCACCTCCTGCGTCCTGCTATCTGCCGTCTGCTGTCTAACACTGCAGATAAGGTTTGGCATGTGTGTGTGTGTGAATATGACAGCCTTGGGGCACAGAGTACGCATTTGATTTGGTCAGTTCGACACATTGCAGGATCTGACTCGTAAAAGGCTGTATACATACATGCATATGTAGGACATATAGGCTCGATTTCTGTCTTCCTTTTGCCAGACTACTTCAAACTTTGATTGTCATTTACGTGACTGGCCAAACACGTATGTGTTTGTGTCTGTGTGTGTATGTGAAAGAGGCTTTTTTGAATGAAATTGCTGCAAATTATTCGTATTACGATTTTCGGGGGCTGCTTTTCAAGTTGATTGTCGTTTACAACAACAAAAGCACTATGCGTCCAGCCTCTACTTAAGCGACTGATTGGACTTTCAGGAGTGGGAATGATAAACGTTGGACATGTTGAGTGTTCTATTTGTGGCCGAGAACAGTAAGCACTTATATGTGTAGATGCTGTCTTGTTGGATGGATTAATCAATCAGCAGCTAAGGGGTAGATAAATTAGAAAATAAATTCTAATAATGCTTGAGATCCTTAAGAAATAAGAGCTTTCGTCGAATGTGCAGAAAGAAAAATAATGTAGCAAAGTTGTTAATCATGTTATCGTTTGGTTTTGGGTTAGATCTGAGTGTGTAAAATATTCCATGATTATTTTTTTCCTTTAAGGTCAACATTCGACAGCTTTAATCCCAAATCGATAATTGCGATTCGATAATAATGAACCTTTGAATTTAATTAATTTCACTTTCTGGCATTAATTATGACAAATTTCCGAAGATAATCCTTAAACCATTTTCGTGCGTTTGTAAAGTTCGATTGATTCATTTTAATAACTGTGGTTTTGATGCAGGATGTCATTAGTCTTTGCAGAATTTAATATAATTTTGTTTTGCCTTCAATGCTTTAATCATTTCTTCTCATACCACTGTGCACCACCATCGCTTACCACTGTGCACTTCATTTTTGCAGTTACACGATGCGAATGTCTCATTTGAGTGTATGCATTTGGTCTGCTCCTGGTGTCTGTTGATGAGCCCCGTTGGCATTATATTGCCTTTGCCATTGCCATGCCATCTATCTATTGTTGTTGTCCCTGTTGGAATTGTCTACGTGTCTTTTGTTTCTTTGAGCCTTGACCATAGCCGCCTCCCCTTGTGTTTCGCTTGTTCGTTGTCTGTTGTTGCCTGCAGGGCAAACAATTCGCTCTGACCGTACAACTGCTTTTATGACGAACGCTTGACGGGTGCTGCGTTCCACTCTTCTTTTTTTTCTTTTTTTTTTAGCAGTTTGATGGTATATTGCCAGGAGTGCAATGCGTTCACGTCCACGTTCCTGCCCGCTCCCCTCTTATGTGCGATTGCCACAAATCAGTGGCCAATAACCAAGCAACAGATAGATAGCCAGGCAAACAGACATGAGGACAACATCCGCTTCAGAGTCCCTGTTCTGTTTATAGAGCAAACCTTTTGAAGTTAATTAAAAAATACAGAAGCACCCAAAGACCAAAGTTCAATTTTCAATCACTTAAATCCAGAGATTTATATATATTTTTTTAGGTAAAAAATATTCTGCAAGTTGAATTGAGAGAAAAATGGGTTTATTTATTATTGCTTATTAAACCGGATTCTTTTTTATTATTGGCCAAAGAATGCAATTGCAAGTTGCATCAGTTGCAAGTAAATTGAATTCTCTGTTGCTCTTGCCATTCGCCCAACACTAAGTATTATCCTTTTGGTCTAACAGCAATTGAATTGTATGTGAGTGGCTTTTAGTTATCTTGCTGCTGCTGATTGAGCGTGGCAAAGTCACCTGCTGTGTGGTTCTGGTCCTTTGCCGTATGATTGTGGCTCTTTTCAACAAATACGTATTAGAAATCAATTCATTTTGTTGGCCATTGTGCAATTTCCGATTCGTCTAACAAATAACCGCTGGGCCATAAACTAAATAATCCAACGGACAAATTGCAACCATCGAGAGCGAAAGATTCAATGTTTGTGATTTTGATAAATAGGGAAAATTGTGGTCAAAGTAATGTGCGTTTGGCATTTGATAATAAATAAAGGCCTAACAACAGAAAGCAAATGAACTTAAGTTATACTAAAAAGCTAAGAAATATTTAAGTCTATTAATATACAGTTTAATGTGAAATTATTTTCACTAAAGCTGCATGTGACACCAGCTTGTTTGCAGTCCTAAATGGAAAATCCTTCGGCACTCTAAAGACAAATGAAGTTTTGGCTTCTCCAACGGATGTGGCGCCTAGCTGCCGTTTCCTGTACCCGTTACACAATTACACTATTTACCTATAAAAAAAAATGGGGGAATTCTACCCGCAACAATGTTGCATAATGGCAACGTTTAGTGTAAAATTTTCAGCGGTTTTTCGTGTGCTTTTGACTGCCAGCTCTCCCTGTTTGCTTCGCTTCGGCCCTTTGTTTCTGCAGTCTTCTTTTGAAATTGTGCACATAAACTAATTTGGCATGCATGAAATGACTTTCATACAAACCTAAAAATGAGAAAATTGCAGAGTTGCCGCCAACAGCAGCTGCCAGTGTTGGGGAATGCATCCATCCATTAGGGTTAAGTTGCCTGCTGGCTGACGTTCCCTCATGCGTTCTGTGTTGAGTAGGGGCTTTGGTTCCGCACGCTAATTGTGTCACAATGATGAGCATAATTTGCAAATTTGTGTGTGTGTGTGTGGGGCGTTTTTAACAGCGTAGTCGGAAACTAAGCATACGCCATGTGTGCTTGAGTCTGTAACTGCAACAATTTATGCACACATAATGATCTAACTAATTTTCCGTTACTAAGTAATTGCATTTAACACACCTCAAAAACACCAACGTTTTTCGGGCCACATACTTTTTTTGTTCATTAAATGTAACCGGAAGCCGTGCTACAGTAACCCAACCTCCATCAATTCCCGCTCATCAACTTTTCGGCATATCTCCATTACATATTGTGTGGCGTCATGTAATACGCCATTTCATACTATGATCCCTAGCACCCGTACACCCACAACTGGCGCCAGTCTTCATGCATAACTGTTTCGCATTCTGCAGACAGACACCGCTTTTAATTAGCATCAACGTCATTTGTCAGTGGCCTCTGATTTACGTTACGTCCCTGTTTCTCTCTGTGTGTGTGTTTATCGAGGAGGCTCAATTTAAATGTCTGCACACACACACACACATACACTCGTAAACACAAACAAGCATTAGTTACGCCTTCTATATAAAATATGCTGTCATATGTGCGGATCATGATAAATGATGCCGTCAATTGTTTTGGTTTTGGTGCTTTGCATTTGTTTTTCTGTTGTTGTTGTTGTTGTTGTTTGTACAATGCAAACAACAAATGTCGAAAAGTAGCAAAAACTCCCCCATAACGCTGAGTTCCCCTCTTTCTGTCAAGGCCTATCCGTAAACAATTTTTCGCCCTGACAGGAGAAATTTTCTGTTTCAGCTATTATTGCTGCCTGTCAGGGCTCTTGCCCAAAAACTCTGTTTGTATACTCTGCAATCGTTAAGCGATTTCCCTTACCCCTCTCTCTCACTCTCTTGCACACTCGGTCCTGTTTTGTTTGTCTGTTGCCGTACAAGAAAAGTAATTTTATGTAATTTGTTAAGTAATATCCTTCGTTTATGTTTGCTTGCGTGTCTCGTCAGGATGCGGCAGTGGTATTACAGTATAACAGTATGTCCGTGTGGCTGCTACGTGGTTGTAACTTGATGGATTCACTGCATGAGACTGAGGCTTTGCGGCTCTGTGGTTTTCTCTTCAGCAAACGTCTTGTCAGTTAATTAGAAAACGAAAACATCAAAGTGCCATTGTCGAAAACTTAAGACGCTCAAGAGCTTTAATCGCTAGAGAATCGAGTTAAACAACGCACTGATTGTAGTCTTTGTTTAGGTTCTTATGCTGTAATTACCGACAGAAATTTTAAGATACTTTTCTGAAAATTTATTTTAAGCCATTGATTTCAGCTTCCCAATAATTGTACTTGAAACGAATTTCAACAGAAACATAATTTAAGTGACGATTTGTCCTCTAAAATCATTCCCTGTTTAAAATATGCTTTTTCCAAACAATTTTACTCGCGAAAAGTTCCTTTCACATTATTATATTATTAGCAATCAACATATTACTTTATCCAAAAGTTAGATATGAAATATAATTAAACCCACGCATTTTAATTATAAACTTTGTTGACACAGCGAAGTTTTTGTTTTTCTCTATTTTAACTTTTGCCACAACTAAAAACAACAAAACATGTGCGCAGACAGTCATGATTGAATATGCTTTATTTTGAAATTAACACGCCCTGTCGCCTGGTGCAACATGTGGCATGAGTAATTATGTGAGTTGGCTGGCGACCAATCAAATTGCTGTCAACAAACCCAAAAAGCAAAAAAACAAAGTGAACCATCGAAGCGTCTGCCATCAATCCGTCTGGCGGCAATAACAAATTTGCTGCCTTTTCTCTAGTCTCACGTTGTGCACAAATTGTTGGTACGTGTTTTTCGTCTTGTAAATCGTCTATGAAAACAACAAAGTAAAATCACAGCTCTCAGCCCTTTTGCAATGTTTTCTAATTGGAAACGCTTTTCATTAGAGCGCAAATGAAAATCAATGTTCGACATTGCTGTCCTCTGGTTTGAGTAATTAAACACAATCAACTGGCAAGTTTCTACTTGTTTTTCTTTCTTTGTAGCTTGTCGCTCTTAATAAATCTCGCTGCAGGGCATGTAATGTAATGGCCAGAAAAGAGTTTATGTGCAAAAAGGCAACAAATCCTTAGACGTTCGTCGTCTTTTAATCCAAACACACACAACGCACGCACACACGCACACAAATCAATTTATTCCTCCCTAGCCCGAACTTAACTCGAGTCGACCGAGCTGCCAGTGAAAATGAAGCAATAAATAAGCGGTAATTGGAAGTGATGAACGAAAGGATATATGCTGCTGGCCACAGAGCCCCAAGGCTAAAGAGTACAAGCCACAGGCAACACACACACACAGACACTCTCTGTCCACGTGCTCCTACTAGGACTAGGGAGCAAAGAAAGCTTGGAAAATCTCTAATCAAATGTCAATTTCTTATTCAATAATATGGCAACATACGAGCCAAATTTGAACAACCCCCCTTACGTGTGTGTTTGTGTGTGCGGGCGTGCGAAAAGAAATATATAGCCAAGGAGTAAATCTTTTAACGACTCGTTGACCAGCAGCTAAAGCAACAGCAGCAAGTATTACTACATTGTCCTTGCTACACGTCCTTGACGGTAGAATAAGCCATTAAATGTGCTTTTTGGCCAATTATTACGCGCGATTTATGCTTTTATTTGTCAACAAAGTTGCACCAGCTAAAACCCAAACGCAATATAAAGCAAAGTTTAAGCATTGCTCGTTGTTGAGTCAACAAGCGTTAAACAACTTCGACTGGTGACTGGATTATTTCCACAATCGAAGTCAAATGTGTGTATGTGTGTGTGTGAGTATATGAGTATTAGTTAAATGCTTGCCAATGTTTTTATTATTATGCCTGATTGAGTTGCAAACAATGGCAAATAAACAACATAAATTGCAAACAATGAGCTTGTCAGCTTTGTTAAGGATTTTATTGCAATCTCTTTTATGAATAAATATTTTATTGTGTGTGCAAAGAATGTGTGAAATGCTTGCTGTAACAATTAGAAAGCTTAATGCATAAAGTAAACTCTTTGTCTTAAGTAACCAACTAACTGCCTGGTTGACTGACTGCTATCAACACTATTTCTAAGCAGTAAGACAAAGCGTTTCAACTTTTTTGGCAAAAAAATTACGTATCGATCTTTGGTGAATATTAAAAATCGATGTATTGCATTTTAGTGTAATTAAAAAGAAGGTTCTAACTAATTAGCAAAGGTTTATCCGATATAATCTTAGCCTTATAAAAAGCATACCATAAATGCTTATACATATATATTTTTAAATCTTGTTAAATCTAATGCAATTTTTTAACTTTGCTTGAACTTTACTTAATTCAAAAACCTGCGCTTTTAATAACTTAAATATTTGCCTTGTTCAACGCTTAGCTTAAACTTTACTTTTTCTCCAAAAACACAAACGAATTTTTTATTTATGTTTGCATATTTTTTCTACCTTTTATTTTTAGCACAAGAATCTGCGAAAATTGATAATAAAAAACCACAAGGTAAAACACACACTTCAAACTACCTACTACCTTTAGCCTTAACCTTTTGCATGTCGTAGCCGTTAATAGCTTAGACTTTTATTAGTTTTTATAATGCTCATTTACTGTTTTTCTTATGTTCTTGACAGCAATTTAAACGATTGTATTTTATGCGCAAAGCTTTTGAAATGTCATTAAAATAGATGGCATGCTATTGTGCCTTGTTAGCTGTTGTTTTTGTGTCGTAGTAGTTTGGCATTAGAATAAGTTGCTTTTGTCATTGCCATCATAGTCATCGTTATAGTCTGTCGTGCCACGAGTGCAGTCGACAGCCAAAAGTAATGACAAAACGCAGCGGGCTATCATTTTCATATTGAGACATTTGCGCAGCTCGAAACGGCCTTAGCCATAAGCCATGGCTTAAGGAAGGGCAGGATTGGTTCGAAAAGTGGTTGGTTCAACGTTCAAGGATGCAATATTGAAAATCCCTTTGGCATTGACTGCACTTGTCTGGAGTCTGGAGTCTGGAGTCTAGAGTCTCGAGCCTTTGTAGTCTCTAGCCGGTTGTCTGCGAGTCCTTGCCTGTGTTGTCAGCCGTATTGGCCTTTTTTGCCTTGGCTATCATCTTTGTAATTGAATTCAGCAACAACACAATAAATTTTAGGCACTAAACGGTGGGTGGAGTGGCTGACAAAAAGGGCTGCCAAAACAAACAGTTAGCATAGGAAAGAGACACGACGAGTCAATGGATGCAGTAAAAAGAGAAAATTTAATTTCTGGCCTGAATAATAAATCACAAACATAACAGCGAGAATGTTGCACAGCGAAACGAAGGCGAAAGGGCCGCCGAGCCGTGCCGTGCCACAAGCAAATAAAATAGCGCAAAAATGTTTCAACGAGAGAGGAAAATTTGATGTCGCCAGAGATAAAATGCTGCACACTTTTTGGTCAACTTGGTTGGCCGGGTTGGTTGCTGGGCAATTGTCCTCCTTCAGTTTTGTTGCCCAATTTGAAATGCGTTGTCGATGGCCATCGTCGTGCGTTTTATGCCATTGCATTTATCAAAATTGTGTTTCCTCACGCTCTTTGGCAATGTGGCCAAGGCAACGCCGATGAAGCCAACAAAAACACCCCTCTGCACATCAGCATCCTCCAAGAGGATACGCACACACACACACAAACAGACAGAGAAGCACAAACATACATATACATATTTTATTTGTTTTTGAATGGAATGAGTTGGTTGGTTGTTTGGGTTTCAGTAGGCTGAGATCTGTTTCAACGCGTTTGCCACAAATGTTTTGCTTTATTAAATTTTTACACAAATGCGCGACACGCGTATATGAATAATAGCAATAAGTTGTTGATGTAACAAATGAGCGACTGAAAGATGCCCTGTAAAAAACATGAGAAGTTGATCTGAGCTAAAATTTCTGACAAAATTGCTTTGTAAGTATATTAATATGGTTCTTAAATAACCTTTTATTGGGTTTCAAATATTTTCTACTACTTTTTGACAACTTTTTTATTGAAATCGAGCATTCATTTAACTTAAATTGTATCACAACTGATTATGACTTGTAGTACAGGGTATCTCGAACGAGTCCATGTATAACGCAGTCCTCATTTCGCAGTTCTGCAAGCAGAAATAATCTCTGCACATAATGTAGTTGTAGGTGGCTCATTTGAGGGCCGTTTCATACTTATGCAAATGTAAATTATAACATTTTTTATGCCCAGCTCATTTTTTTCTCCATAGTTGTCACTTTAGTGTCTTTCGTTTGGGTTAAGGGTGTCGCTACTGACCCACTCAGCTGTGGGTGCTGTGATTTTTTTTTAACTTTTGCATACACAAAGTACTACATGCCATAAATAATGCCACAAAGCCCAAAACAAATGTGAGTAGTAAACAGAAATTGCGAATAATATGCAATAATGCAAAAGGCCAACAGCAGTTGCGATATTCCAGTCAGCCAACAGCTGCGTATGTTGCATGAACACAAACACACACACACATGCACACATTCTTGTATGCAAACATTAGTCGCCAGGCAGCCAGTTCGCTGAAGACTCCTGTGCTGTCTCTCTCTCAAGGGAAAGATGATGTTACGGACAGCTACTCCACACACATACCACATCATCACCCCAACTACCCTTTCTGTCATATGTGTGTGCGTGTATTTTGTATTTGCTTGGGCTTTAAGTCACAGCAGGACGTGACATCCTTGCATAGCATTTGCATAACTATGACCACCAAGGGACAGGCTACATAAAGCGACAATCCTGCAACTTCCTTAGCTCCCGTACCAACCCATCCCCCCGTAACCGAAAACTACCCGCTCCCCCCTCCGTTCACAGTCTGCTGCTCTAGCGCCCGCTATTTTTATCATTTCCGTTTTTTGTATGACACATTTTTTCCTTATATTTTTTCCTTATATTTTTTATTTTTATTTTTGTGGTTTTTTTTTTTTTTTTGACTATGGTATGTCGTAATGCGCTTGCATAATTTTCATTGTTTTCATTTTGCACACTCTGTTTTTTGTTTGTTTTTTTTTCTGATTTCGCGGACTGTTTCCTGTTCTGATTTCTGTTTGCATTTCAAGTTATACGCTTGAGAGATTTTTAGTGTGTAAAGTAATAAAACTTAAGCATAAAGGCGTTAAAGCAGTTCCGAAGACAACGCACAAAGAACACGAAGAGGAAGAAAAAAGGACTAAAGAAGCAGCTTGATGAGATTTCGAGGACTTGTTTCAGTGCTCGTTTCAGTACTTTTGAGTGCATCTCTGAAACTGGCCATATAACTTTATGAATGCCATAAAAGTCGAGAAGCAAGTATCACTATGTAACTTACGACTTTGATATGAAAAGTTACAAAAGCACAATAAGCAAGAGATGTTCAAAAAGTTTGAAGATTTAGTAACAAAAAGATCAGAGGGCCTAACCACACTTATCTATTAAGATATCATTTACATTCATATTAGGATTTGTCTAGCGGCTTCCATGCTTACCAAGTTCAGTTCGGTTACTAACACACCTTTAGCTCTAATTTGCATAATGACTTGGCCAACTAAACTGCAATAACTTGGTGTTGTCAGCTCAAACAATCTGTGTACATTTGGATCCTAAGTTCTTGGCCTTCAGGCAATTTCTGTTGCCCCAGTTAACAAATATAGTTGGGTTAAAAGCCAACATCAATATCAATGTCCCAATACAAACACTCAAGTACTTAAGTCCGTTATGTATGTATTTGTGTGTCGCCCACATTAAGAGCGTTGCCAATTGTGGCACAGCATCGTATTATCATTGCCAAATGATTATCGCTGAGCCTTCTGACATTCGAATGGCTTCGAATTGCCATTGGCATTGTTGGCACAATAATCACTCGAGTATCCGCATTGACTTTTAGAACTTTCTAAAATACCAAATAAGTGCCCAGGTCATATACATTTATATATTGAAGAAAAAGGAAGAAGGAATTTCACTCGTCTGATTTTTTTTTTTTTTTCAATTTTACAGCCACTTTGCCAATGCTCAGTCAATTTTTGCAAATCAAATGGTTTTCATCGCTTGCTCCTCTTGTTTTTTTTTTTATGTTGAACTGAAGCCAAAGACGCCTGGCTGCCAGGACAACGAGACAAGAAGCTGCTATCGCCATATTCAGCTTGATGGGCTACAAAATAATCAGAGCGTAGGGGAGTAGATAGGGATAAGAGGTATAGGAAGCGACTTGGTTGCTCTACTGCTTCAAATTTTTTTATTTTACTCTCTCTCTCTCATGGCTCGTTTTTTCTTTTATTTGGCTCATTTATGGCGCATATTGCGCATTTAATCGCCGTCAACATTTGCCATAGAATATATTCACATGTATGTATGTTTGTATATACATTTTGATGGCTGCTTCTGGTTTATCCAATATAAGTATGTGTGCCACACACGATTCACAGCCGGATTAGCTTTCAGCAAGCGTCGTCGTCCATTTCACGCAGATAACAGCCCGACAAGACAGTGTTTCATATAAGTATAGTATACATATCTCTGATATTCTGTAGCCCGGCAAGTTTGTCCAAAGTTTTATTTTATTTATTCTTTTTTTTTACTGCTGCTGCTGCTGCTGCTGCTATTGCTGCTTTTGCACAATCAGCTGCTGTTGAATTTTTAATTTTTATGTTAGTAATTTCTCAACATTCTCGGTTTGACTGTCTGGCGGTGTGGAAGCGGCAAAAGCATGAACAGCTTCTGCTGACTGCCTGCCTGCCTGCTGTTTCCTGTCTGCTGCTTGCTGCTTGCTCCTTGCCAGTAAACATCTTGTGTTCGCATATTAAATTTTGTTTTATTTAGTTTTTCGTTTGCCTTTTTTTTTTGTAGTATTTTTGTATATACCCTATAAAGAGTATAATGAAAGGATTTAACAAACAAAAGAGTTTTTCCGGAGTTGTTTCCTATTATGCTTAGAACAAGTACTAGGAATAAATCTCTTTAAATTTTCTTATAACATTTTTTGTTTGCCTTCTGATCAGGAACTAATTTACTACTTATCTTTTATTAATTGAAAATTAAGACAACTTTTTTATGATGTTTGGGTATACTCTAGTCTCAAACTCCCTTAACAGCAATAACAAAAAACAAAAAACAATCTTTGTTGGTTTTTATTCGCATTTTAGTATTTGGGGAGGCGTGAAAACAAAATGGGACCCGAGCGTATGAAAATAGTCGTAATGGAGGGGAGGAAGGCAGAGAAAGACATTCTTGAATGCGAGTTTCGTAAGTGAAGTTTTTAGACTATGGCCAGGCCATTGACTGCGGGCATTTATGTATGTATATTGTACATATACTTAGTATATGCATATATTAATGTATTAGTAGCATGTGGAGGAGCTTGAGTTTTGTATGTTGCAAATGTGGGTTACAACAAAAAAATAACACCAAAAAAACTGCAATGCAATTCCAGAAAAAGAAAAAGGTTTACCAAAAAGCTTAAGCGATTTTAAGAACATGTGGCATGTAGCACGCATACAAATTCGCCAGCTTAAAACTTTATGTTCTGGTACGGAAAAACTATAGTTTGAAATAACAAAATTTCCATTCTATTGATTTAAGCGAAAAGATTTTTAAATGGAAATAATTTGCTGTATTTTAGTTGAACAATAAATTGAGTTCAATTGCGAATGCAGTTTGTTTTTTTTAGCACGTGCGTGCTATGGAAAAATACTATATCACAAGCGCAATCCTTTTCCCATGTCTTACCCCCCCTCCCCCCACCCCTCCCACAGTGCTTCCAGCATGTGCTTTAAGCTGTAACAAAACCAATTTACGACAAGCGCTGAACTGAAACTGTGCTCGCTGCAGCCGCAACTATATTATATAAATATTTCAATGAAGCAACACACACGTACACGCTCGTGTGCAGGTGGCACATGGCAGTGGCAACAACAGTCACGGGAGCAACTGCAGCATCCAGCCAAAAGCAAACATAATTTAAAATGTAATTAGTGCTCAAATAGAAAGCCAAACAAACAGAGCGCACAGAGTATTAAAGTGAAGAGCAATCGCTATATGTATGGGCGGGTTAGACTATGTGTGTCTGTATCTGTGTGTGGGCGTGGCAGTGGCAATGCAAACAAATTGCTAAACCAAATGAATGCCAGCAACGACAACGGTGACGACACGACACGACACTGCTCCCAAGTCAATGGATATCATCATCAGCAGGTTACTAGGTGACCCAGTGCCTTTAAGCACAATCCAGCCGGACTGAAACCAAACGCCAATGCAGCCACGCCCGCAATGTAATACTGTTGCCCGGCCCACCTGCGCTTCGCGATGTTGTCGACATTCAATTACAGCTTGCAACTACTGCTGCTGCTGCTGCTGCTGCTGCTGCTGCTGCTCTGTATTGCAGCTGCAAAAACTTTGTCCTAGACCAACTTTTGAACCTGCCTTCCTGCTGACTGTTTTTCTTTTGAAACAATTTTATTATATTTGCGCTTGTGCATTATTCAGTGTTGCAACGGATTCGATTCCGTAACGGATTCGGATTCGGTTTGGGTTTTGCGGTAACTGTGGCTGTAACTGTCTGTGGCTGCTGTCGTGTAAACATTGGATATTTTTGTTTGGCCAAACCGAGTTTCTGGGTTGTGCATTCACCAATGTTTCAAGGCTCTTCTCTTCATTGATGATGTGAATGCTTCTGCTACTGCTACAGCTCCTGCTTGTGCCCCCATTACTGTTTATTTTTTTTTTTTTGTTAGTTAATGAGGAAACTTGCTAACAAGTCGTCGAGGTTGCGCTCATTATATGCATTGCCTACAATCCGTTTTTAGTCGTCGCAGTCGTCGTGGTCCTTGAAGGTCCTTCTGCTTTGCTGCTGGCCATTTGTCGGCATTTCTACTTTTTGTTTTATACTCCCACTAATTTCAATTTTAAGTAGTTGCTGCTGCTGCTGCTGCAGCTCTTAGCCCAGCACTTGTACAACTCATTAAGCTGCACAAAAATTTGTTTCCCTTTGGCTGACGATTCCTTTTTGCTCTGTTTCGTTTCCATTTTTTATAGACTGGCGCAGCACGGATAGCACTGACCATCATGATCGCGTACAGCGACAGCTGTCGGTCTCATCGGACAGCAAACTGCTCGATGAGGACATCAGGGAGGAAATGAAGTACCATTCGCATGTCGTTATGCGACCCAAGAAGCCACCCAGACCCAAATCCGAGGTCTTTCTCAACAAACAGGATCCACTTCCGCGTCGAAAACGTTTCAGTGCTTTTGGTGTAAGTAGTTCAAACAATATACATATATCTTTATTTTCTTACACATCCATATACACAAATAAATTTCAATAACTGTTACTAAACGTACTTTATCACTGTTTATTTATGTGTTGTGTTTCCATACTTAAAAAAAAAAATGCGTTGAGTGTTACTGTTCGCAAAAGCTTTTTAATACATTTCAACATTTTTTTCCTTTGACAAATAAATAAATTGAGAGGAAAAAGAATTCGTTATTGAATAGATTTCGCGTCTGTCGCTCTGAAACAAAAACGTTTCCATAGCAGATAGACATACCAACTGATTTAACTGCAAACGTATTTAAAAACGAAAGATGCAAAAGCTTTATAACGCTTTACTCAATACTTTCAGCAAATAATCCTTTGCAGCAGAGGATTATGTATACTTCCATATATGTGCCAATTTATTATTATGTAAACATATGTATGAAAGGTTACTTAATAAAGATTTTACTCTAGATTGCAATTATTTTCTGAAATTCTAAAAAGGGCAAACAATCCCTATAAAGTACAAAGTCCTAACAGCCTCATATAGGGGCACCCTCTGTTTCGGTGGTTGTTTGATACCATCACAAAAATTTCAAAGTATTGCATACTTTTACGAATTTTGTTCATTTCTACTCTTATAATTCTCAACTGGTTCAAGCATTTTCAACATGAGATTGCGGCTGTTGGGCCTTGTTCAGACATTGAAAATATTTTAATCTCTTTGTAATTTATCCTGGTGGGACCCTTGGCTTCGGCCTTGAGAGTTCCTAATATGTGAATACATTCAGGAAAAAGTTGTTAGCACCGAAATAAGTGGTGGTGGTTAACGGTAACTGCACTATCAGTGTAGCGGCAACACTGTTGCCAGTTAAGCTAATATATTCATAGACCTCACTAATTTGAAGTCTCGTAAGTTATAACATTTACTGATATGCTAGTACCAAAACAGCAGCAGTAATTAAAAGCCAGATTTTGTCAAAAACAATGAAGCAGGGATAATATTTTGCTACCTGTTCATTCAACATTGATTGAAATTTAACGTTAATTAATTGATATTCTTTTATGTTGTGCCACGAATTTAAAAACGCGCTTTTAATTTCATTGATAAATGTAAATCTCATGCAATTTGTAACTGTAATAAATCCGTCAATTGTTAATTTTTTTATCTTTTGCAGAGCAATCATTTCATTAATTAAATTGAATAAGCGTTTTATGGCAACAATATTTTGTTGCATACTTTTATGCAGTTGACATAAATACATTAAAGTGCATACTTATTAAGCAGCACTTTAAGAGCAAAAAACACACTCACATTTTCTTAAATTCCCCCACCCCCATTAATTAATGTCAAATGTTCGTTTGTTTAGCTAATCGCAAACATTTTGTCTTTTATTTTATCTTGTTTGCAGGGCGATTCACCATTTGGCAAGCAGGAAGCCTATGTCAAACTGGAACCGCTCGGTGAAGGCTCCTATGCGACAGTCTACAAAGGATTTAGCAAGTGAGTGTACAAAACTTTACATACATTTATATATGTATGCACAGTAAGACAAAATGCCCAACTGAGTGCAATAAATCAACGTCGTCGCGGTCGCTTTATGGTCCTTAAATTGGGTTGCCATGTTACTGGGCTAAACAAAATTATTGCTGTGTCAACTTACGATGGCACGATGCCTTAACATGAATTTTGACGAGCCCAAAGATGACAGACAATCAGACAGACGTATGTATGAGTGAAGTGGAAAAAGGCATCCAAAAGGCTTGACAGTTTTTCCACAGTTGCGTTTCGCCTAAATCAAATGTCTTTTAAAACTCAAAATTTGTGTGACAATGCCGCCGCTGCCGCCGTTTGCTATTTTCTCTTGATTTATTTACAAATGTTTTCACCTCCTCTCATTCTTAACTGTTGTTGTTGCCTTATTTATTTATATTTTTGCTGTGCGCCATTTTGTTATTTGTAACCCGGCTTCTTCTGCCGGCTGTGTGCTCATTTGGCATGCATCCGTCCGTTTGTTCGTCTCTTCACAGGTCCGTCCTATATCTTCCACTCTACATATATTTAATATTTATATATGGAGCTGGTGGCAGGCTCATTACACAGCAGCGAGTCCCAGTTAACAATTTCCCAGTCACCCAGTAGTGCCCAGACCCAGTTGCAGCATCCGTTTCAGTTTCAGTTACCATGCAAATGTGGCTATCAATCAACGGCTGGAAAAGACAACAAAAAGTCGAGAGAGACAAAGAGAGAGACATAAAAATTGGCACACTGGCAGCAGCAACAATGAAGCAGTGCAACAACAATGGACAGCAAAAGAATGCACTGAATAAGAAGTAGTTATGCTTTTTAAGCCGAATGTTATGCACCCTAGCGCAAAGCTTAGTTCAACTGATTTTAAATAAGTTTTTCATTTGATCAAAATAATAAAATCACAAATAATATTTTTAAAATAATTGCTCTTACTTTTTTTTTACTTTTCCTACCACAAAGTCATATAACCCTCAGCTAGAGTATCCCATAGTCTACGAACCCTGTGCCATTGTTATAGTTTTTTTTTTCTGGGTTACCGACTACGGTATTCTCAAGTTTAATTTTTGGTTGCTTGCCTAACGCACTTTTAAAGAAGTCTTGGTGTTGATCCCTTTTTACTTTGGCGTCCTTTTTGACACAATTGAGTTGGCAGTTGTGTCCCCTCATTCACCAGCCCCCCCTTTTCTTGCTTTAACAAATGCCGCCTCATTTGCGGCTCCTCTTCTCGCCTTTGATTTGACAAACGAGCTAAGGGAACCCAAGCAAAATTACCAAACAAAAGCAAAACCAGCAACAAGCATCGTCACCTTTTTGACAGCTGGCTACTTATATTTACAAGGAAACGAAAAAGGAGGGGTGGTAGCGCAGGCTGGGGTATCTACTTAATTTATGATGGATTTCTTTGAGCCTGCTTCTGTCAGTTTCAACTTGCCTGCGACTGATGCGTACATTTTTTTGCTGTCCGTTTTCACTTTGTGATTTATTTGACAATCATTTGCACAGCTCCAAAAACTACCTAAACCCAACCCCAACCTACAAACAAAACAACGTTCGACAACAATGGGCATTACGTGGGAAAAACAATAGAAAAGTGGTTTTTCTTAAGCAGAGCCAGTGCTCAGCAGCATTTTGATTCTTGGGCTTTCTCATTTGGCATGCAGAGCAGGCAACATGCGAAATGAGTTACAATTAGTCTTGTTAATTCGGAATGCAATTAATTCGCTCTAATTTATCTGGCAAGGAAAGCAAAACTAGGCAACTAAGCAAAGTCAAAATGAAAATGCAAATGAAAAATGCGATGCATGACAACTTTTGAGCTTCCTGCCTTTTCACTTCCCGCTGCTAAGTTAATTCCTTTCGTCTTGCTCCTTGTTGCCTTACGCTCTGTTTGGCCTACTGATTAGCATTTCTTGCTTGATATTTGGGTCAGTGGTTTGCTTTGCTTTGCTTTTTCGGTTATGCCCTGCGCGTTCGTTTTTTTTCTTTTCTTTTAACAGAAAAGTTTGCTTTTGCTCTCGTTTCGTGTCAATTATTGAAGGTTTCATGAATGATTTCACTTCTATTTGACTTTCGTTTCGTTGCGTTGCTTTTTCTACTTCTTCCCTTTTTCGTTTCGAGTACTTGAACTTTTGGCTGATTAGCATTTAGTGGGTTAGCTGTCAACTAACTGTATTTGCAGCGCCATCTGGCGGCAAAAGTTTTCCAGCTGTTGCTGCTGCTGCTGCTTTGACGACAAAACTTTTCGTCTGCGGCGGCGCCTAACTTAATCGGTATTATTTCGACATTAACAGCAACTACAGTTGTGAAAATCTTTCAATATGCTTGACATAACGAATGAATTGCCACGCCCACTTCGCGACCCGCCCATATACTCACTGTTTGACCCAGTTAGAAAACATCAACCGCTGGCGGCACTTTTCCCCATTCATTTTTTATGGCAACTCTCACACCGCCAAAAAGAAAGAACACACAACCTTGTTCTACAATATAAGGAGTTCTTGTTGTTGTCGTGTAATTTGCCTGAGATACTTGCTAGTAGCAACAGCTGTTGGCTACATGAAAATTTCGCATGTCTTCGCATCGAAAAGGATGTTGTCGCAGGATGTGCAAAGACATAAGCTCTTTACGACATTTACGCTTTTGCACGAGGCCATAAAACAGAGATGGAAAGATAGGACGAGCGAAGAAGCTGATGCTTTGCCACACTTGCCATTCACATAAAAGGCTTAATTGATAACGTTGCGGCCCGCCATGAATAGAATATTTCGTTCATTTTCATTTTTACGGCCACGCAAATAAGATGCAGCAAAAGATTCACCCAAAAGTCTCATCAATGTTAAGCAGCAGCCAAAGATGCCCAAAGTTTGATGATGGCAACATAATAAAAAAAAAACCCTATACTAAATTGTAACAAAAAAAAGAAAACACGAAATAATAACGAACGAATGCATTGTGAATGCTTAATTTGCCATGAAAACGGTTTATGTGCCTAAAGATTGGCAAATAATTTGTATTGAAGTAAAGAAAAAAAAACAGAGGTATTAAAACTTTACACTTGTAAAGAATAAGATAAGATTGTAAAGCTGGAGAAAAATACTATATCATTATTTTATCATCATAAATTCAGGTGCCTTTCATTCGATTGTGATTCAGCCGTCAAATACTCAAAAAGTTATTTTACCTTAACTTTTATTAAGCTGCGTTTCTTGACTAACTTTTGCCCAAATCTTAGTCAAATCCAAAACAATAGTCAAACTAAAAAAGTTAACCAACTAACTTTTATTTGTATTGTGTATCAGCCTATTTGGTTTGGCTTCATCTTGAGGACTTTTATCGCTCACTCGAATCTTTCAGTTAGCTGTCCTCATTACGCATGTCATCATCATTAACCAACAACTGCCAATTGCTCTTGGCTTGAAGCTGCCAATTAACTGAAATCGCGACGCTATTGCGTTAAATGAATTAACTCTCAGCTTCGCTTTGACACAGTTCAAGTGTTGGCGTTGAGCGAAAGAGCAGACATCCTTTGAGAGAGTTATATCTTCCTGCCACTTTTGATGGCATAAAAATGGGAAACTTTTTTGCTCACTTTTCAGGCAAACGATATGCTTAAATCAACTACTTTATGCACAAGGATTCCAGCTTGTTGGGAAAAAACCAAGTACAAGTCCAAGGCTGAAAGACGACGGCTCTCTTCCAATTAGATTTTGGCTGTGCGAAAAGCGTCTCATGAATAGCTTTCGTAGCTTGTGTGTGGCTCGGTGTCAAATAATTTAACCTAATTTGACACTTCAAATGTGCGGCTAGGGGGTGGTTGGCGAATAAGGAGCCAAAGGAGGAGGAGCTTAGTGAAATGTGTCTGTGCCTTATCCTAATTTAAGTGTTTGTGGCACATTGCTGCTGTTGCGGCGTCTTCTTTTTGTTGTCGGCTCGTAATGTCCTGCCTAATGTATACAACGACTTTAGCCAAGGACAATGAGCTTCAGCCTCTCTTAGACTGAATAAAAATACAGTGTTCTTAGGGGTTTCGGGATATTTGTATGTGTGGATAGTCTGTTTATGCTTGTATTTATCGTATTAATATCACGAATGCCGCATACATATATATTTGCAGATTAACCTACCAGCGTGTTGCATTGAAGGAGATACGACTGCAGGAGGAGGAGGGTGCTCCGTTTACGGCAATACGTGAGGCATCGCTGCTTAAAGAACTGAAACACAGCAACATTGTGACCCTGCACGACATTGTGCACACCCGCGAGACATTGACCTTTGTCTTTGAATATGTGGTAAGAAACTTATCCAATCATATTAAACAAATTAATGATTCGTTTTCGTCTTGAAGAATACCGATCTATCGCAATATATGGAGAAACATCCGGGTGGCCTGGATCATCGCAATGTGCGTCTGTTCCTTTTCCAGCTGCTGCGCGGTCTCTCCTACTGCCACAAGCGTCGTGTCCTGCATCGCGATGTCAAGCCACAGAATCTGCTTATTAGCGACTGTGGTGAACTAAAGCTTGCCGATTTTGGATTGGCTCGTGCCAAAAGTGTGCCCAGCCATACGTATTCGCATGAAGTAGTCACGTTATGGTATCGTCCACCAGGTGAGATTCTAATAAACCTGACTTACTGCTATCAGCAGAGCCTAAACAACAGTTCATATTTTTTTCAAAAAATACTTATTTTTATGATGCAAAAAAAAATAACTTAAACTAATATAAGGAGTTGCTGAATTACCGTTTTTATACATGTTCGCTTTTCTTATTAAATAGTTTTCATATAGACACAAGGAGCTGCTCAAGCCGATTTAATTTTAATAGCCGTCTATAGAGACAGGCGCCCAAATGGGTGTAAACAATTTAGTTTGCGTTTATTCATTGCATCTTTGTTTTCTTTGCATTTTTCTATTCTTGCACAAAATTCCTATCAATTTGCAACGCTAAATTGAATGAACAGTAGACAGAGAAGCGATAGAAAGAAAGTCCAGGCACTATGGGAATAAAGTTAATTTTTTAATATGCAATTCCCTCGACATAAACAGTTTTTGTGCGAGAGAGAGAGAACGGGTCCTGCTTGCTGCTGTAGGTTCAGCTCCTGCTGATGCTCCTTGTACCTTGTCTGACCTCAACCGGGCAAGTCAAAAGCATGTTAAACAAATTTAATCTGCACTTCTTACGCCTGACGACGACGACGACCAGAAACAGCTCTGAGCTGACTGACCAGCCTGCAGAAAAACAGGGAGAAACGAGAAGCTGGTGAAACTTAAAAGCAAAACGGATGCATGCAAAACGTACGGATGTGGTTTGGGTTTGGGCTTGAGGTTTTGTTGAGAGGAAATTGCTGTGGCACCTGTGCAACGGTCTTCTTTTTTTATTTGTATGTTTGTTAAAGGGCCAACTGAGATAAGCGTTAAGACTGACTGTCATTTCGTTCAGTCTGTCAGTCAGTGTGTCATACTAGCTGCCATAGCTACAGCTAACTGGGCAAAACATTTCTGTTTATTTATTTAAAATTGCAATTTATTTGCACATATACAAAAGAATGCATTTACCTAACGAAGCAACCTCTATCTCTCCTTTACCTACTTTTAGATGTACTTTTGGGCAGCACGGAGTACTCAACATCGTTGGATATGTGGGGCGTGGGTTGTATATTTGTTGAGATGGTTACCGGTATGCCAACATTCCCGGGCATACGTGATACATACGATCAACTGGATAAGATATTCAAATTGCTCGGCACGCCAACCGAGGATACGTGGCAGGGTTGCACACATTTCCCTGGCTACAAGCCACATAAGTTGGGTAAGTAATTGGCTACATGACCGGCCTTTCATCTAAACTAATTTTGGTTTTCTATGCTGTCGTCCATTCAGGTTTCTATCGGCCACGCAAACTGGGTCACAATTTTCCACGGCTGTACGACATCATTGAAGGCGAAACGATAGCGAACGCGTTCCTGCAACTAAATCCCGAGCAACGTATCGGCGCCGATGATGCACTGCTTCATCCGTACTTTGCGCAATTGCCAAAGAAACTCTACGAATTGCCAGACGGTAAAGAACAACATGAATTTTGCATTAAACATTTATTGTTTACTTCGTAAATGGAGTAAAATGGGAAATGAAAAATGCATTGCATTGCCAGCGGCCGACTGCCGCATTGTCTGGCCAAAAACAACAACAAACTCAATTAAAATGCAACACTGCCGAAATGTTTGTCCTACACTTTTAGCATTTCGCTAGGCTTTCCAATTCAACAACAACTCATTTAAGTTTTGTGACAAACTTTTTTGGTTTAACTAATGTTTACATTGCCAAGACCAGTTAACAGTAATTAAACTTACTCTCTTTGTTTTTTGTCTTGTTGCGTTTTAATTTGTGTGCCTTGGCGGCGCTGGGCATAAAAAGTTTTTGTTGCAACAAGTCGCAAGCTGGCTTTGAAAAGTAATTGCAAAGAAGAGCAACTAGTTAATTTGTCCCAAGCCACACACACACACACACACACACACACACAACGAACATGCAACTGCCAAACAAAAAAAAAATGCTGACTCAGGTGCGCAAAGAGAAGCCAAATTAAGTATAAAGCGAAGCTGAGTTGCTGACGTTTAATGTACATATAATAATGTATATGTTAAGAGTTAGAAACTTATCAGATTATATTTCCTATAGAGTTACAACTACTTCCAAACAAATGTATTTGCTTTTGCTTTTGAATACTGAATAATATATTTTTACTTAATGGTAATCAAATGCAGTTCTATTCGGCATCAGAAAGTATTTCTTTGAACTATAATCATAACATATTGACTTTAAAATCTTTTGCCGTAGCTTATCACAAGCTTTTCTTAAAAGCATCGCATTCACACAAATCACATGCTCACAGTCCACAAATAAAAGCAGTTTTCTTGCTACATTAATTAGACTTAGTATCGCTGGGTCTGCGGCCGATTTGTAAAACTGTAAATGGAAACACATTTAAGGCATTCGATACATTTTCACAAAAACTCCGAATACCAAATTCCCCAAAAGCCGCAACGAACTTTGCAATTTGTGCAAAGTGCAAACAATTCGTTCATTGCAACAGTCACAAAATGTGGGGCCCCTAAGGGCAGAAGTGTTACAGTTAGCACAGCATTTAATGAATGAAACTCTATGGTTACAACCACCCCTAACTCACTCCAAGGCTCGGCTGTTGTCCGTTTAATGGCCGGTCAGCTTAATGTGCGCTTAAAATGTGATTAACAGTGATTTGTATACATAAATACTACGCATCTACTAAACTTGGAAATATGCTAATTTTGGGTAAAAAATTTAAATCAAAGCACACAGGTTGAACTCATTAGGGGCAGCAGTATTAGTATTAGTAGCCAGCCCCTAGGCATACATAATACCCATCTCTCATCAGCTTCTCGTTTGTTCACTGTTTGTTCATTAAATATTTGCGTAACTTCTGCCTCTCGTTCTCGGGTTTCGCTCTCGACTTAAAATCAATTAAAATGCAACTAATGTGCGGCATTAATCATGGTCGGAAAACCGCTGAAAGCAGGCGGAAAAGGTCAATGTACAGCCGGAGCCAAAATACCGCAGCCGAATCGAAGCTCGTGTGAGCTTTGTGGTTGGGTGTGGGTGGGCGTGTGGGGGTGTGGGTGTTTGCAATGGGTGTCAGCCATTACAAAATTTAATTTGCATTGCATTTTAATTGTCGGCCTTTCGAGTCGAGACTACATTAAATTATGGTCTCCGACACCAAAAATGTTGTCATAATTTTAAGTTTTTAATTGAAAATGTTGAGCACTTGTAATTACAATAATAATAATATTCATAATAATAATTATAATGATGTTTTTTCTCTCATTTACCAGAAACCTCAATTTTCACCGTGGAAGGTGTGCAGCTGTATCAGGAACCGAATCGACAGAATAAATGAAAATTAAAGCAGGTCCTCTCAGTGGATGGCGTACGTTTCTATTGTTAGACACCCAAGACACACACACACAACCGATCCAAATTTAGCCCAACCCAACAACCCAACAACAACCCAGCAACACAACCCACAAAACACCCAACAACAACTTAAAAAAACAATTCACAGCCATAAGTAAAAAGTGTATGAATTTTACAAAGTTCTTAGTTCGATATCAAATTGTAAAGAAAATGGGGGGGAAAAAAAACCTATGGCAGCAGCAGCATTTCAGTCAAATTTGTGCCTTGGCAAATATATATGTTAGTGTTTTTAGTTAAGTTAAACATAGTCTATATACTACGGATAGAATGTCATTGTCTTCTTAGCGCCTTTGTCAAAAAGGATACTCAGTTTAGTCAAATTTCGTTCGACTTTCTTCTAAATATATATGTTTTTAATAAAAATATATAAATATACATTTAGGCTTTGAGCATGAGATAAAATTTTTAAATCGATTTGCAATATTTTGTCTTTGTCTGGCTTTTTTTTCTCTAATTGTTTATTTCAATTTTTTCTTATATACATATTGTAATATAATAAGATTTCTCAAATGTTAACTCAAAAACTTACACTTTGGTATACTCTCAAAACATATTTTTTGTATCTTAAGTAGTTTCATTCAACTAAATGCACACTAAGACAAGCTTATATGTAGTTTACTAGTACACACAAAAAATGTACACAAACTTTGCTCTAATTCGCTCACAACTTGTAGAATATTTAAATGCTGTCTTGTAATACTTATTGTAAACAATTGACTTGAGTATATCAGATCCTTTAAATGCATATGTATATTCCTTAATTCAAAAAACAACTTTTATAACAGTATGTCTGCGGGGTTATTTTATTGTCTCTTCACAATATTATTTTTTTAAACTATTCTGTCTTCAATAAGGAGGAGAATAAATGAATAACTTTGCCGCGCTGTTTAAGTGATACAATTTTTAATTTAATATTAATTAAAAAAAAAACATTGATAAATGAATTTATGTATAAAGCAATTACAAAAAAAAAAAATAAACTTAAATCATTTATACTATATATAATTTACTTTTGTTTGAATTATTATTTCATTATTTTTAACATAAAAACTTATAATTTCAGTTTTTAACTGGTGCTGCTGCCTAACCAAAACATTCAATCTGAAATCGAAAAAAAACACCTCATTATAATCATCGTAAAGCTGTTAAAGTTGTCACTTACTAGAGTAAATACGTAAAATCAAGGTAGTAGAAGGGCGTGAGAGGAAATTCTATACAATTAATAAAATTTTTGATGCAATTTGAAACGAATAGTAGACAATTAAATTAGTATTGAAATGTAGTAAGAAAGTTTTAGCAACAACAGCAAATAAATTCTAAATAAATAATAGTCAAAAGAACAACATTAACAAATAACCTAACCAAGTATTTTACATAGTGTCGTAGTAAAATCAAATCAAAAATCCAATCAATCCGATTTTCCATGTTTTATGCAACGTTACGCAACACTAAAGATGAGAGGATACAACTCGAGAGAATAAGAAGGAGAAAAATAAATTAACAAAATGTGCAAACTTAAATCAAAGACACTTCAAATGGTTTTAAAACAAAGTAAACGAATCAAAAACAAAAAAAAACTATATTTAAATAAATATTGGCGTGTAGAAGTGAAAGTAATTAAGTAAACGTAGAACAAAATATATAGTATACTTAAATCAATGAAAAACTTGTGCAAATAAATAGAGGCAAATTGATAACAACAGTCTCGGCCGCAAGTAGCGCCCTCTGTGGGCCACCGGCCATAAACTTTTACGAAGAAGAAATATAAAAAGATATCAAGAACTTTAACTAATCGAGTTTAGAATAAATTAAGAATGTGTCAAACAAATGAATATTCTACAAAACATTTTTAACAACACTCAAACGCTTCAATGCGCTGCAGTGGTTTATCAACACTGGCAGACCGGTTGAAAGGCAAAGAAGTGTGCGTTCACTTTTTGCAGTCACTGTGCGACGAAACAAAAAGATTATATTTTGTAGTAGAAATAAAAGTGAACTTGAACATTCAAATGAAAATGAAATGAAATTCAAATAAATGAGAAAAACAATTTAATGAGAAAACTTTTTCTGTGATTTATGAAAAAAGTATGCAAAAACCTAAAACGAGAATATGCAGAATAAAAAATGAAAAAAATACAAAAACAAAAAACAATTAAAGCAAACAATAATACATATTAAAAATAAACCAAAGATAAACAATAAACACGCACTTTAGAACGAACCAAATTTAGATGCTGAGCCAAAACGAAATTGTTTAGAATTATTTGCTAGCAAAAAATAAAATGAATAAAAGACAAACAAATTGCACGCACCTTAACGATACTAATACCAACAAATGGCAAACACACACACGAAAAGAAATACTTATTCACAGCACATTTGACTCGTATAAACATTTAGTAATGATTGTTTATAATTTGTTTTGATTTATACGAGAGCTCACATTGAATAAACACCACACTTTTTTGCAACATTTTCACAAGAAAAACACACACGAACCGAACCGGAAAACACACACAGAACCAAAAGAAAATATGATGATGATATGAATGAAGAAAAAAAAAAACTGTAACGAGCAAATTTGCAATGCACTTTTCGCACTTTTCCCATCCCAAGGTTACGTCCATAGTATATAAGCCAATGAGCCAATGAACAAAATGAACGAACGAATCGAAAAAAAACAATTTACGAATACGAAATAAATAATGTGAGCGATTTTCGTTAAGCAGTTTATTTGATCTTGATTGATCAATCAGTCATGATGATAATTTTTATGTTGAGTATTGTGTATTGAGTTCTGGAAGAGCATCAGTTATAGTAAATATATATATTTAAATGTGTATATGTATGTGTGAATGTGTTTACTGCTATACCTTAATGTATGTAAAACTTGTTTTCATTGCACAACACAAAAAGTCTAACAAAAAAAAAAAATAAAAATAAAAAACAAAGAGAATAACTCTTAAAGCATTAAGCTTAAGTATATTAACTAAAGTAATCCCAAATGGTAATACTCTAAGAATGTTTTTAGCTGAACGTGTCTCTAGTTGTATTCTACATATAATATAGTAGCTAAGCGGTCTAGGTTCCCGCTGTGAACCCGCAGGAACGAAAGGTTAAAAGAAGAAAAGAAAACAAAAACAAAACGTCGGAGGAGAAAGCGAAATATTTCGAAACTTTAAACTCGAAGAAGTTGAAGAAGAATAACTAAATTATTTTTAATGCATTGAATTTGTCGTAAATATTTAACGTACCTTTGTTAAAAACAAAACAAAACAAAAAACACTTAAGAAATATATATTAAATCTATTACAACACAAGACGCAAGCAAAAAAGTCGATAGAAATTCTAAATACATAAAAAAAAAATTCAAATAGATATATATGAGTATGAGTTCTCTCGACGGAATGTTGTGTAGATGCGTGTGTAGTTTTTATGTTAACACTGTAAGAATTATTTGTATACTAGTCGAAAAGTCAAGAAAAAAAAAGAAGGCTTAACTCGCCTCGCACCATCCACCCAAGAGAAAGTGGGGAGCTAGTGGGACGGAAAATTAACATAAAATAAACAAACCCGAAAAACTTTTGTAAATACCTGTAGTTGATTTCTAAGTAGCAAAAAAAAAAAAAAAATTAGAAAGACGACGAAAAGATGAATGGAAATGAAAGAACCCAAAAAGAAAAACTGAATGTTTTATGATTTAATGAGAAACAAAATGAATAAAATGAATGGCAACTAAACACAATTTGATTAAGTTCAACCTGTACAATAATTTAATATTAAATAAAATGCAAGAAAAACCAAAAATAAAAAATCCACAAAAAAATTAAAACAACAAACTTTTCATGTTTTCTAACCAGCTGTGTGCCATTGGACTACTTTAAAATATATTTTTACAGCTGCCTGTCCGTTGACACAGTTTGGAACTCGAGGCTGATGAACGTTTCAATCGAATCTAATCATTTTGATGACACCAAATAAAAAAAGTTGACATGCTTTTGGCTCATCGTCAATTGAAATGCCTTACTAATAATTGAAACAGTAACTGAGATGATTTTGAAATATTTTATAAAATTCTCCCATCAATTTTACTTACACAGCTTTTCATTAAGTAATTATGCATAAAATATGATATTTATTATTTTTATTGCTAAACAAATTGCCCCCAGACATGACAGCAACAAGACAGTTTTGCTTCTTTTGTCTTAATGCCTTTGGGTTTGCGTCATCGATTTGCACATTTATTCAGAGAGTGGTGGGGGGACGCGGGGTAGATAAGATATGACAATCTGTAATTCATCTGCCGGTTCTCTAAAAGGTCTATCTGAATTGCTGCATCTCCGCACGACTCCGCAACACAAAAAGCTGCAAAAAAAAGGTTTCCACAAAGCGCACGATGACCGATGGAAACCTTCAAAAGTCCCATAACAGACAGATAGAAAAAAAAAAAAAACAATTTGCTTGGAAAATTAGCAACTATAACTTTGAATGTGACATAATCCGGAATGCTATTAAAAAGTATTATCATCGAAAAGGTAACTCACCGTCGGTACAAAACTAATTATAGAAATGCATTTGTGATGACGTATCCAATGCTAAATCAATAATCATATGAATAGGCATAAGGTTATATTTATATAAGTTGGTATAAAACTAAAAGAGACAATTACATTTGTTGTGCTGCAGTTTTAATACCCTAGCAATGTTTAATGAGCGAACTCTTAACTTTTTTTTATTAAAAAATTAGTTAAAAAGGTAAGTTTCCAGTTTGCCTTGAGTTTGCTAAAGATATCTGAAAAAGCTAATACAATAAATTAAAAAATATGTTTACAAAATCTCTTAACTTTATAGGTATATTTCTAGCATGTAGAAGATTACAATTCAACTAATTGTAATTCAAGACGCGTTACAACTGCTCAAAAGAGCCGTCAAAATGCGGTATTTTTTCATTTGACATGCGTAGGGGAAAACCCAAGGGAACACCGACCACCAGGTAGCTAGTAAATAAATAAATATGTAGATCAGTTGAGTGTGACGCTTAAATTGAGGCAGGTTTCGAGCTCATCTGTTGACTTGGTAATATTGCGAGTCATTGATTTATAGATGGGAAACGAAGTGTAGGTACACTTGACTTGTGCATTTAAGGCATGCTGCTCTTGACTGAATAAGATTCTGAATAAGTCATAAACTGAGTAATTCGAATTGAAAAAGAATTCTTTACAAAAAACTCTTTCAAGCTTTGTTTGACAGAATTAAGATAAATCATGAGTAATTCAATTTTTATTTATAAACTGATTTGCTTATCAGTCTTGTGTCGTGTCGTTAGGCTGATTGACAACAACGTCGATCAACTCTAAGCACGGGGATTTTTTTTCTTCATATAATATTGCCAAGGCAACGTGCCATAATCGTATAAACAAAACAAGACAAAATCCGTCAAACATTTTAAGAAAAGAGAGAACAAGAGAATTGCAGATGCAAAGGTTCACTCTCTGTGACAATAAAAAAAAGCTCACTCATCAAGCTTTGTTCTCTCAGCAGCGTTTTGCATTTGCTCAGTCGCTTTTTGTATCTCGCGTTGAACGGCGGTTCGTTCCGTAAAACTTGTGTAGATCTGGTTTTAGTTTTGTAAGATCTTCAAGTATTTGACGAGTTTTGTTGATCTCGTGTGTTGTGTTTAACAATGGGCACAACGCTTCCATTGTGCCTGCTTTTGGCGCTTATGTGTGTTAATCAGATGGCTGGAACGCCTGTGCAAGAGAGCACGCCAACAACCCCCTCAACAAATCCCACCCATCCGCCAACCCAATGGCGATCACATACGCGCGGCAATTTCCGAGTGCGTTAAGTATACGTATGACTTGCCCAAGAGCATGACAAGTTTTTTTTTTATATATGTTAATTAAAAATGGCACGAGCGAAATGTTTATTATAGTTATTTATGAGCTGCGCTTAAATCAAGTTCAATGTTTCGTTCTAACGTTGCAGCACTATACAGGTGCAAGTGCCACGCCCACGCTAACGCCCGCACAGCACACGGAGATAAAGGAGCTGATGACCAACTTGCACGATCGTGTTGGCATCTTGGCAACCTTGGACGAGGACCAGCGCCATCGCCTGGAAGTCATCGATAAGAAGTGAGTAAAACTCCCAAAAAAAAATAAACAACAATGAACAACCATGTTTTGTCATGTTGGGGACTTTTTTAGCCACATATGTTTTGTGACAAACCGGTTTTGTACGCATCGCAAAATTTTAACGGAAAACCGGTAGAAAACATACAACAAGAAATTCGATGGCATTTTTGGCATTTTGTTTGGCTTTTCGTATCATCAATTACAATGCCATTGATTACGTGAAGATGAGCAACAACCGAAAATAAACAACAATAAGCAATATCTTAATAGAGCATCATCAGTTCTCATTCCTGTCAGTCAATAATTGTTTATTCTGTTACCTTTTTTTTGTTTTGGCAAACATTTCGCACATTATTTTGCATTTTGTAGCTGCTTTCGTTTTGTCCATAAATTATGGCTTTTGTTTACTAAACGGGTTCAAAGAACAATTAAAAGTATACAAATTAAACGCATAATTAATTATAATGGCATTCATGAAAAAATACGTTCATTCTATATACTTTTTGGATATTTACTTGCATGTTTTTAAAAGGTTTAATTGAGCTCTAATTGTATATCAAATAATGTAAACTGATTCGCAATTGCGATGATATCATTGAATACTCTCCTTTTTGTACCTTTTGCAGAGTTGATCAGCTATTGGATAGCAATACGGGACGTATGGAATCTTTGAAAGCACAACAATTGAACTTCCAGCAACGTTTGGATAGCTTTGAGCACATTCAACGCTTGACACGAAACACTTTGGATGAGCTGAAAGGTGAAGCCGATAAATACTTTTTGGGTTCACGTGTGGACCACAAGCGAAAGGGTATTCAACTTTGATAGTTATCGATGTTAGATGTTGTTGTTGCTTTTGCTTGTTACTTGATGTTGTTGTTGCTTTAACTAACAATCTGTCGTTTTCTTTCACAGATTTGTCTCGGCAAGTACGTTCAGCAGAGCCACAGGAGCAACCCTATGTCCTCGAAAATATGCAAACAATTTTCAACACTCAACCAAGGCAACCGAATGTAAATGCATCCGTTCAAGGCACAGCCACCTTCAATCGCACTGCTAGTGAGGACGTCTCAAGTCGCCTTGAAGCCCTTGCCACTTTCTTAGTTTCGGTGGCTTACAATGTGCGTGAAACTCAACAAAGTGTCAACAAATTGGTTCAGAATACAAAGTAAGTGAAGACGGAGTTAACTATCTTATATAGAGAATTCAACAACCATTCATTTCGAACAGCAACATCAGGCGTCGTTTGGGGAATCGCAAGAATCCTCAATCCGCACACTTGCCACAAACTGTTTCAGATTCAGATGAACATGCAACTAGCTGCCATCAATCCTATTTGGCAGTCAATGGAATCCTGAAGCTGCAACTGACACCTGAAAGCGAATCGTTCTATGTGCCCTGCGAGGATGATGGCTGGACATTGATAATGAATCGATCGGCCGATGATATAAGTTTCGAGCGCAGCTGGTTGGAATACAAAGAGGGCTTTGGCAATTTGGCTGGCGATTTCTTTATTGGTCTGGACAAATTGCATGCTCTGACAACCTCGTCGTTGCACGAGTTGCGCATTTGGTTGCAGGACTTTGAGGGAAATGTGGCCATAGCCGGCTACGATTCATTTGCAATTAGTGGCGAAAGGGAGCTGTTTGCGCTCAGTTTGCTGGGCAAGTTCCAGTCACAGCTGCAGCCTTCCGCTGGCGATTCTTTGTCGTATCACGCTGGCGCCAAGTTCAGCACATTCGATAGCGATAACGATAACTGTGTGGAATGCAACTGTGCCCAGCGGCATAAGGCTGGCGGTTGGTTCAATTCCTGCGGCACGAGCAATTTAATGGGCGTCTATCATGAGACGAGTCCGGAGAGTGCTGGCGAGACGGGCATCTATTGGGATACGTTCCAAGGCAAGGACTATTCGTTGCGTCGCGTCAAAATGCTCATTCGCCCCGTGGCACACGATGAAGCCAGGCGATAGATCGGACCTTGATATTCAAAAAGAAAAACAACAACTGCCATACGTCAGGGAAGCAATCATAATGCTCAATACACAAAGAAACTAACATATATATTCTATATACAGTCGAACTTCCATATAATGAATACCTAAATGTCTAGAAATATCTTCTTTGAAGAGATTATTAGAATACGTTTTTTGTTTGAAAGCTTCGTTATATGGAAGTTTGACTATATATATAGTATATACTATATATTTTCGATGTGCATTCAATTTGCATTTGTTAACTTTAGTTTTTAAGCCTTTCTCTCTTTTGCGTGTACGTTTACTTCTATTCAGCACTGTATATTTGTGGCAAAAATTAACTTAATATCCTAGAAAATAAAGTGACGTGTTTGTTTGCTACACTGAAAGAAAGTTTTAAGTAAGTAATACATTTTTAAAGTATGAAATTCGCTTGAAACTAATAAACTCATTTCAGTTAGAGTATTTAATGATATGATTGATTTGCATTTCATTTCAATTATTTTATTTAATGAAATATTTTCATAGGTCAAGAGAAGTTTAATTATAGAAGAACTTTGCTCTATGTAATTAATAGGTTTTTTCTCGTTGTGTAGGCTGTTTGTGCGTCATGACTTTAGACTAAACAACTTATCGTTTAACTAAATGGATCGATTAACTAAACGCACAACACTTAAAAAAAAAAACATGCCTCGAAAATCACACAAAAAACGTTGCAGCATTTGGCTTGAGTTTCAGTTGCAATTTTGCTTCGTTTTGAATCGCATCGAAACATGGCTAAAATGGTATTCTATTGTTGGCTACCATTGGTTCTGTGTCCGATTTTGGAACTGCATGCCCTGAGTCTGGATTCGTTGAGCAAACAGAGTGGCATCTATTATCAGGACATTCAAGAGGATTTGAGCCTGGAGCAAGTGGATCAATCGACAAGTTTAGAATCGATTAAGCTGATTGTGCATGGGTTTTTGGGCTCACGCACACACAGCTCCATAATGCCGCTAAGAAATGGTAATGCAAAGATCTCTTAGAGAAACAGTTTATATCATTCACATCCCTTGCCCCTTCATCTTAGCCTTTCGAGCTCAGGGTTATGGGAATATTCTGATTGCAGATTGGTCGCCTGCTGCCAATTTGGATTATGCCAGTTCGCGTCGTGCTGTGCCCAAGGTGGCACTGGAGCTGGCCAAGCAGCTAGAGCAGTTTCTCGCCAGGCACAATATCTCCCAGGAGGCGGTGCACATCATTGGTCATAGTCTGGGAGCGCATATCGCCGGGCGTATCGGAAACTATTTTCAGGGTAGCTTGGGTCGCGTTACAGGTTTGGATCCTGCTCTTCCCCTCTTCAGTCCCCGCTCGTGGGATGGTTTGCAGGCGAATGCTGCTCGTTTTGTGGATGTCATTCATACGGATTATCCGCTCTTTGGCGATTTGACGCCACGCGGCACAGTAGATTTCTATCCGAACTTTGGCCATGCCCCACAGCCGGGCTGTGAGGAGGTGGATCTACTGGTGGCGAGTAAGCTCATTCTCGAGGCTTGTGAGTGCGCGAGAAAAAAGGTGTACATATACCAGTAGTTCATGCTCCTATCAATCTTACAGATAGTTGCAGTCATAATCGTGCTGTGCTTTTCTATGCGGAGTCCATTGGATTGCCCATGAATTTTCAAGCTATTCCCTGTAATTGGAGGGCAATAAAAATCAAAGGTAGCTGCTCCAAACTTGTGGGTGTGAACAATGATCAGCTGGCTTATATGGGCGAGCAGGTAACACGCAAGTGAGTACAATGCTTTTCATGTAAACAATTCTACATTCAAAAATAATTTCTCACTAGCGCCACCTCTTATTATTTTTTGGAAACAAACGCACTGCCTCCTTTCGGCCAAGGTGCAAACACTTATTTGAATTAAGTTTCATACAAACCAGAACTAAAGAGTGCATAAGTTACAATTGAACAACAGATGGCGCGCACATGCACAATAATCAAACTGCTTTCGTTCGTAGGCAAGCGCTACAAATGCTTGCTGACATTAGCTTAATGTTTTGAGACTTAAGTTGTTTACTCAGCACGTTAGTTAATTTTACGAAAAATGGCGGCTAAAACGTATCGAAATATTTAAAAATCGTATTAATTATAATGACATGTAGAAAAGCTATTGTTCAACGGATTTTAGGTATTAAACCAACTAATTGCTGCAATATAGTTATAAATTTGTAATGAAACGTTTAAACGATCTTTCAAATTAAGAATTATATTTCCGATATTCGGCATACCAACCATAAACGGTATTCCTTTGGCTGGTCCTAGACCTCGAGTCGACCAACCTGCATGTAATTTATGGCCCAATAACTTAACAACAAAACGCTCATCTACATTTAATGGCGATAATTTTTGACGCAATTTGAGAAACACACGCAGCGGCAGTCGCTGCGGTCCGTCCACACACAGAGAAACCGAATGGCTCGAAACCAAGAAGCTAAACCGCAGAGCAGATAACACACAAAACACTTGACACCTTGGCGAGCCTTTAGGCAACACCACAATGACTGCAGAATGCGTGAGGTAAGAAGAGACGTCACCTGAGGCACCTTTTGGAGAAGAGCACAATAAAAAGGCAAAGAAACAAACAAATAAACGCAGTGATCGTAAATTTACAATAAAAAAAAGATGCGCTATCCAAGCTGGTTCTCTGTTCGCTTAAGAGGAAGCGATGGCAAGGAATGAAGGGAGAGGGAGTTGGTGGTGGTGGTGGTTGAGTTGTATGTTGTAAATTTGAGGATTTGAGGAGATGGCAACAGCTGCTGGCTTCTATAGCATTCCTTTGCACTCAGTTATCTGCTCTCTGAATAGTTCAGTTATCGGAGCGCGCTCTCTCTCTCTCTCTCTCTCTGAGTAAGTGCAGTGTGTGGGTGGGAGAGCGGTTATTCTAAACAATTTGCGTTCTATATCATGGAGTCAATTGTTGGGTAAGTGTAAGCTAATTTCATTGCACACAAACACACACACACAGACAAATCGATTTCAGGCTTCATTAGATCCACAGCTACAGGAAACTCCCGCACTTTGCTTTATGCTTACATCTTTTGTTTTCCCTGTCAACTCTCATTCACAAATGCGTAAAAACTATCCCCCCCTGCTGTTCAGCTCCCCCCCTCTTCTTTGATTAAGTAAACTGATGTGCTATGCTCGGTCAAGCAGCGAGTTGATGTTGTTGTTGTTGTTGTTATTGCTGTAAGCATATCTCTCGCATACGTTCTCATTTTTTACCCCTCATTCGATGTCATTTCCATGTACAATTTTTGTCGTTTTGCGTTTTGTTTTTCCACCTTTTGTGAAATTTGTGTCATGCGTCGGGCTTTTGTAGTTTTCCTGTTCGTTTACTCTTCTTCTGTTTATTTGGCTTTAATTTCTGTTTGCTAGCAAAGAAAAAAAAACACACACACACACAGAGACTGGGACAAAAAGAGTTATTGACTTTCTAGCATCAATTGGGGGCTGTCAAATTGTTCCGCTCCAATTCGAGTAGCAAAAAATAAAAACAAAAATGTAAAGAATCGGAGAAGCACAATATACAAACTTAAAAGAAGTAAGAATTATTCTTCATTAAAATGAATTTCTCATTTTTTCCTTTTTCATTTTTCACTCTCTTTTTCTTTCTTTCTTTCACTCCATGTTTGCATTTAAATTATATAATTCCTCAACTGTTTTGACACATTTCTTAATGGCACTTCACACACACACTCAAACATACAAACACACACGCAGTCACATGACAGGAGCCAGCGTAGCGTACAATATGTATAAGAGTTGAAATGTGGCAAAGTGTAGGAGACAAGAAGAGAAATGATATTGTAATTGGCAATCGCTGTCGTGCATAAATCACATGCACATAAATTCAACCTACGGACATTTTGTTTTTTGTTTTTTATGAAGCGACACCAACGCTAAAGTTCCCATTCCCATTCCCCTTCGTCCTCTGTTGATATCCAATTGGAAAATTTTTCATTAACTAATTGAACATTTTATGGCTGCTCGGGTCGCACACACAGACCATTGTGTATACGTAGTGGTATTTGGCCACCAATATTGGTAGTTGTGGGGGGGCGGGGATGGTAGGGTGGAGGAGCTGCCACCCACTGCTTAAAAGGCAGCCTAATCTGTTAGTACATAAAAGATAGAAAAAACAGGCCATGGCAAAATGAAAAGCAGACGTTGTCCGAACATGAAAGGACATTGGCCCAAATGAATAAACAATGGGTGCTAGTATATTATAGTGTGTGTGTGTGCGTGTGCGTGTCTTCCAATAATTTACGAGGACACGCTTCGCTCGAACTGCCCTCGCAGCAAAAGGACTTTCCATGACTTTTCACACACATAAAACTCTGTAAATTTGCATAGCTGTCTGCGTTGGTGGACTCGTGTGGCGTCGTGTCGTCCTGCCGGATATTAAACATTAGCGCGTGCTGGACAACACCCCCTCCGCCCTCACACCCCTCGGTGCTGTGAGAAAGCAGCAACAAAAATAATTAAGGTGAAAATTGCTGTCGTCACGCAAAGTCCAATAAAAAAACCAAAACAAAAAACACAAAAATAAAGTTAAGCGGCAGGCAATAAGCCACAGAATTTGGAATTTTTATACATTTGGCTTTTGAGAAATGACCAAAAATGAGCAGCTGATAAAAAGCAGCGAGCAATATTCCACACTCAGTCTGACCAAATGACTAATGAAACCTATTAGCCCTGTGACAGATGAGAGACGGCTTCAGAGTCTTCCACTTTTGCCTTCTCCTCTTCAACAACAACAACAACTCCGACTCCAACTCCAACGTCCAGTCGCAGCTACCGATGATGGATAAGCTCATTAAACTGAGCCGCCGACTCAAGTTGCAGGCGACAAGATTTGATTCTGACTGTTTCGTTGTTGTTGTTGTTGTTTTTATTGGTTCTTAAGATCAACCAGTAGCCAAAAAGGTTGACAATGAGTTCGCTGGCAGCATTATCAACGATTTGAACCATGGCCTCTCATTTAATTGAAGCTTGTTGGTGGTCAAAGTGTATAAATGAATGACATTTGCCTTATCGTCAAACACAATTCGTCAACTATTTTTTCGGTGCATTCATTTGTTTTTCTTTTTGAGTAAACGAAGGATTTTAAAGCACCCTCAAGAGGGTCTAGACTGTCTGAGTGAGCATTCCACTTCAATACTTTTCCTAACGCATAACAAAATCCATTTGAAACACATATCAACGCAGAAGAGATGGATTTTGCTAAGTGAAGATACCGAATCTTTCAGTTCCAAAAGCTATATAGTAAGCGCATATACTTATAAAAGGAACAAAGCTAGTTTTTCGGAAGGTACAACTTTTAAGACATTTCATACAATACAATAACAAAGGATAATAGTAATTATTAAAGAAGATTTATTTGTTATGATAATTTCTACTTTTAATAAGAGCTAAGCTTTATTACGCCCAGAGTTAAATAAAATTGCAGTCTTCAACTTTTCTACTCAGAAATACTATAATCGAATTTAGCAACCTAAAACTTGATATTCAATGTGATCATATTGCATATTGAAGTTCAATCGATGGAATCAGTTCAGTTTATACTTCTTTTGCTGAACAAACTTATCAATCGATTAGCTCCTAGGAGAAAAATATCCCAGGCCAGGCCGCCCCGTGCCTCTTTTCTCAGGCCTGTATCCATCTCTAGTTCCTACAGTCTTAAGTTCCAAGTAGATGATAAACAATCGTTTAGTTAAGAGATCTAATTTTAAACTCTTCATTGGAACACTTTTTCATATTCTTTTAAACTTCCTTTTTGTATAATAAATTTCGTAATTTCTTTCTAGCCTTAGTCTTTGGCACAACTTTACCATTGCTTCCCACCCTTCCTCTTTTCAAAATCTTATCATATCTCAGAATCAAATCAGTATTCAAATTTCCATCGAATTCTAAAACATATTTCGCAAGCGTTTCGCTCGCATTTGGTTTATTGGAAGTGTTAAGTTTTCCAAGCTAAACCATAAAATCGATAGACAATTTTATGGAAATTTTTGCTATTTGTTTTTTTGTGCTGTTATTTGTATTTGTTGTTGTAGTTGTTGTCTTCTTTTGATGTCAGTGTCAATTGTTTGTCTGCGTCAGTTTTTTTTTGTGTGTGTGTTGATTTTTTGGGTTTGGCAAAACGATTTAATTATACTATTTTCTATTTCTTAACGATTTAATTACACCAAAAATTTATTATATTATTATTATTATTGTGAAGTCAAATGTACAAATAGTGCAATTTTGTTTTGTGCCTTGTCGCATTTATGATTAATCAGTTTTTATGGCCATATGTTCAAGGCGAATACAAATAAATTTCACAACGATTTTTATTCCAAATGGGCCATTGTTGTTAGTCTAATTAATAATTTTGGGTTAGGAGGTGTTTAAAGAGGAGTTGAAACTGTTTTGTTGTAGGTGGCATGTTGTGGCTTTCTCTCGCTCTCCTCGTCGTGCTGCCAACCCACACTAAAATGAGCTTACTTTTTTTTCATCTTTTTTAATTAATTATGTAGAAAAATTAATTTCATTTCAATTGTGCGTCGCGCTCTTCGTCTTGCATAGCGCATCATTAGCAGCTGCTAGCTGAACATATAAAAAAAAAACCTTAAACCGAAATAATAATAAAAACCCGCTGAGTAAGCTTCAGTTGCCCCGCATCCACTTGAGTGTCATTTTTTTTTTTTGAGTGGGCTTGAAAGGTGATTAACGCGATCATAGAAATTATGCTTTCAATAATGTTTATTACACTACTATATATATATATATATATATATATATGTAAGTGTGTCGAACGATGATCTTCTTCAGTTCATGATGCTAACAACACCTGAAGTGGCCCCTACAAACGATCGCCCCGATCATATACAAAAGTTACTTGTAGTGTGTTTTCTGTGTGTTTGTTGTGCCTCCATGATCATGACTCTTTATTTTCATTCCCATTTGCGCACGCGCTAAATGTCAAAATTGTAAATTGTTTTTAATTGTTTGTGTCTAGAGTTTGACGACGTTTAAAGACTCTTTCAAAGGCTTAAATCTTTCGTTTGAAGTAAGTAAAAATATTAAATATTCTTTTATAAATTTACTAAAAAATAACTAATAAAAATCACATCTCTCTTCTAAAACAACAATTGATTTTCAATATAAAATATTCTTCAACGCTTTAAATAACATTTTCATTTAATGTTTCACCATTAATTCTTGGATTATTCATTTTAATTGTTATTGTTTTTTATACTTCGAAATTTGAACTTGCCCACAAATAAATATAGAGTATAGAAAATAATCTAAGGCCGCCTGTTGTTTTGGACTCTCTATTATATTTTTGCTATTCGGATGGTTTGTGAAATTTATGGTTTAATGCTGCTGCTTCTCTGTGAGTTTGCAGCCGGCTGTGGCACGGGGCACGCCCTCCAAGCGGCATGCCGCCCACTGGAACATGTCGAATCATTGCGTTGCATTGCATTATATTGCATAGAATGTGGGCTGGCGCTGGCGGCAAATGCTCTCGTGCCTCAAGCTTCAAGCCGGGGGCCTATTGGGGGTCCAAGGTGTTGAAAAACAGAGAGAAATACAAATCGAGTACGTTTTGTGTGCATTTGTAATTGTTAAAAGGCTCGGGCTGCTCTCGAAGTTTGTTGCTCAGTTTGCTGTCATTATTTTCTGTAACATTTAGCAAAATCATTAATAATTGTTGTTTGTTGGTTGGTTGGTGTTGTGGCAAGCAGCAGCAGCAACAACTGCGACACAGATACGCACTTAAAAATTGTCAGACGCTGTCGCCAAAGAGACAAAGACATCGCAACTTTGTAGCCTTAGCCTTTTTTTTTATATTGTTGTTGTTGCTGTTGTTGTTTTTGTATGTTAGCTGGTGTTAACTTGATTAGCATTCGCATAAATTTGAAAATTGTTGATTGTTGTTGCAGTTGAGTTTGTGGTAGTTGCATCTTGACTGACATTTGCATAGAATTTGCATTTGTATTTGATTTGGGTTAATGTTAAATTTGCCTAAGATTTACAAATAGATATATCTCAATAGCTATCTATAAAGCTTGAGCATGAAGTGATATTTCAATCCGTTGAGAATTCAATTAAAGCAAACAAATGATTCGATTCGATTGAATTTCGATTGTTACGATCTGATGCAAGTGCTTTCCATAGAAGTTGCACAAGAAAACAAAAATAATTCTCATGAAATTTCGACAGAGAAACAGAAAGAGAGAGACAAAACAAATTGCCGCGTAATCTTCGAGTTTCTCCAAAGGGCGACAAATGAATCGAATCTATTTGAATACATTGAATGTTGTCCTTTATATTTGGTTGTATCAACAAGTGCCGCCAAGTGGCATCAATCAAGCAAGTGATCCGACTGATTCAGTAAAGATATCTACAGTATTCAGCTTTTTTTTTTTTTGTTTTTTGATTCCTTGGAGTATTTCGATCACAAAGCGTGACAATATTTTGGCCACAAATTTCAACCGAAACGAATCGAGAGGCAACGAAGAGTGAAGGGGCAGGACAGAAGCCTCGGGGACAGTTGTAATTAATCATGCGAGTTGAACGATAAGGTCACACTTTATTTTTTTAGGGGAACCAATAAACAACAACAGGTACTTTTTTTTTTTGTGGTACATCGTGTGAGGCAGGCAAGGGGTTGGTTGCTTGAAGTTGCAACCATAAATCCACACTGATATCAAACTGAAAAAATCACTGAACAACATTTGTTGGTCAGTTGAGTATTGCGGGGCGGGGTATGGATTAAACAGAATTTGAATATATATATATATATATATACGATAATTTATGATGATTCTCAAATATTCTGACATAAAAGCGACAATATTGATACATTTCAGATCAATAAAGAAACAAAATGGAAGTTATTAATGAAGATCAGTGTTATAAGAGTATTATGCAAGGGATTAATAACTTTATTTATAAGAACTAAAAAGTTTTGTATAATATAAAACTCTTGATTATGTTATTCTTACAAAAAGATATTTTAAAATGCAATTAAATAGGACAAGTAGTCTTAAAATATTTATAAATCAAGTCAAACTCTACCTTAAACAAGTAAAACTCAACTTGAATTAAGAAATTTAGAGTCATAAGTGTTAAACTTCTTAGAAGAAAACCTTTAAGAACTTTAAATTTATGCTCTGTCTAGTAAAATATAATTTTTTAATACTTATATTGCAAAAAATTTTGTGTTTTCTAACTCAATAAGAATCTTAAACCCATCTCTTAGACTTTAAATATTAAAGAAGATGAAATATTTTTGAGTTTATCTGGTTTCTTGGCAATCTTTATCAATCAAGTACTATTTAATTACGATATTTTATCAAAGATAGGACTTGGACAACTTGGCATACGAGTGTAAGACAAGCAGCACGATGTTTGCAAACAAAGCAACTGACGTGCAACAACAACAAAAGTAAACTACACTCAACTGAAAATGTCTAAAGCAGATACATTTGTATCTTATATGAATAAGTATCAATGTGTGTGTGTGCGTGTGCGTGTAAGTCGTAACGTCTGCTGTGTATGGCATTAATGGCAAATTTGCACGAGGTAAATACGAGAAGTAGAAAAAAAACCATATACAAAAAGAGAGACAAACATAGATAGAGCGAAATAGAGATATGTAGTGAGTGAAGTGCCCGCAACGGCAGTCAATTATCAATAGACAGACAGGCAGTTACACATATTAGAGTTTGCTTACAAGTGTGTGTGTGTAAGTTAGTATCTAACGGTTAGCCATGGTTGGGTTGGTGGGTAGTGAGGGGGAGGTAGTAATCGCAACTAGTCTATTTGACGTCTGCCACTTCACCTGCGTTTCATGTATTCAGTTCGCTTTTTGTAGTTTAGTTTTGTTGTCTTTTCGCTTGACTTCAATTTTCATTTTGTTGTTTTTAGCCACTGCACACGCAAAACTAACCGCAATATCTTGCTCTCTCTGTCTCCCTCTCTCTCTCGCACGCTTGCGATATTAAGCTGTCATTACACGCGCACTCTCTCTCTTTCGCTCTTTGGCTCGCTCGGCAGCAGCCGATTGGCTGGCCAGACAGCGGCTGCGCTGCCAACTTGTGCTGCTGCCATTTGAGGCCACACCTCTATTGACTGCCCCATGTTTAGACAAGCGACAAGCAAGCGTCGCGTGTCGCCTCCAACCCAAAAGCGAACCTGAACCCGCATCCCAAACCCGAACCACTAACCAAACCATCCAGTTCTTTATAATGGGCTTTGTGGGGGTTGTGGTTCCGATTTGGTCAAAATGAAAATGGCTTTTATGTTTGTGGCGTGCGATGGGATAATTTTATGTCCGGCCACAACGGATTCAAGGAATTGCTTATGACCACTAGCCACACTGTATATGTATGTATGTACATAAGTATGTGTGTATACTAAATGAGTACATAGGGAACATGTTTTTTAATGGTTAGTTTATCGATTTTGTGGTTGGCAACAAAGCAAACTCTTGTCTATGATGTAGTTAAAAGCCGTTTTAGTAGTAAATTTATGATTTTATTTTTATTTTATTATTTGTTTTATGTCAAAGCAGCGTGTTGTCTATTAAACATGCTGAGGATAAATGCCATTAAAATGCACAAAATTAAAATGAGCAAAAGAAAGTTTAATAAAATGATTTTCGTTTTATGGAGTCAATCTTCATTTCCAGAACCAATAAACTATACTTTTCTAAACAACGTAGTTTTTTCTTGCCCCGTTATTTGGAAGTTCAACTGAATAGTTTTTCAGTTTTTTTTTTTTGATTAAATTGCAAACTTTGTTAACATTGGATTATTTAATGGTGTTACTACTTTGAGCAAAGCAAAGAATGTTAAATAAAATTCCGTTTCCCCACAATTAACAAACGACAAAAAAAAAAATGAAATGCTCACTTCATTTAAATTCATTGTTAATTTTAATAAACAGAAAAGCCTGTCAGCATCTTGTAAAATGTAAATTTGAACAATTCAAATTCATAATATTTCTCAAATGGCATAATTTATTAACATGTCGAATTTAAATGATCCGCTTAATATGCTAAATAAACAGCATCAATGACGTTCAAAACTAAAATGGCGAATCCAAGCAAAAAAAATCATTTAATAGAAACAGCTCACTCTCTTATAAAAACCTCCAATAAGATCAGCTTGGCGCACACAGCTGAGCCGAGAGCGAGCTATTGATAATAATCCAGTTTGTATAAGAGTGCGGCACGATCTATAGAAGAGAGAGCATGAGAGCCAGAGACAGGCAGAGAACACCTGGTCCAAGGTATACTTAACTAGGTAGCCGCACTCCATCTCTTTATTGCCTAAAACGTAAGTACGAAAAATGAGTACGAAAGAGAGCGAGAGCGAGAGAGTAAAGAATGCGTCAACACACTGAAATGTATAAGTATGTATGATATGTATGTACATACATTTGTATGCATGCAGTTATTTTCCTGCAACTGAGACAAATTTTATTAAATAAGAAACACAAAAAATATAAGAAATGTAAATATGTATTTTTATTTGCTATGTACCTTATAATAAAATTTTTAACATTTTTTTATTGCCTACAATATTCTGTTTTTGCTTTTGTATTTTAATTGCTTAAAAAAATGCAAATATATTCGTCCGCGGAAGTGCGTCCCTTACAATGCTCGCGACGAGACTGATTAATTAGGCAATCGACAAGAAAAAATCGTCCGCGAAAGTGCGTCGCTTACAATGCTCGCATCGAGACTGCCGTATAAGGCAACGATCGGCAAAAATTTGTCCGTGGAGGTGCGTCGCTTACAATGCTCGCAACGAGACTGCCGAATAAGGGTATAAAAAGAGGGTGATAGCAATAGTGCGGCTACCTAGTTAAGTATGCCTTGACCTGGTCGGTCGGTCGGTCGCGACTCGCGAGTATGCATCCGAATACGTAGTACTATGAGCAAAAAGTGGTAAAAACAACAAATAACAAGCGTTAAGTCAGCTAAGCAAGCAAACCATAAAGTCACTGAGCACCAGGCAGCGGTTGAGTGGATCGGAGTGGGAGGAGAGGTGAATCGGTTCGGCTCAGCCCGACTGACAGCGACAGCTAAAGCAACAACAACAACTACAGCAAAGGTGTGCAGCAGACACAGCGGCAATGCGGGGGAGAAGAGAGTCCCTGAGTCTGGTTAGCCAGCATGCCCAGGTATAAGTGTAAGTATACGAGTGTTAGTTAGTATGCGTGTTTGTGTGGCCCGCTAGCTGACTGGCGAGGTTCGTCTGCGCAAAACCTTCGCTCGTCCAATCAGTACGAACTCGGTTCCCGCCAGCGAAGAGACAACAAACAGCGACGAGCGCTCGAAACTCAAACACACACTACCTTTGCTTCCCCAAAAATATATGTACATATATAGTATATCGAAATTCAAACGCGTGTTTCGAGTTTCAACATTATCGAGTGCAATTCGTATGCGATCGAAGAAGCAAATACATTTTGTTCAATTTGGGTACGGAACAGCTCTTAACTATCTGTAATCAACGCCGTCACAAAATGCGACGCTAAAAATAAAAACAAACAAACGCGGAAGTGAACAAAAAGCCGCCGGCGTTTTTTTGGTTTTGCTTAACTTGGGCAAAGGATGTGCAAATAATACAACAAAAAACAACCCGTGAATTGAATCGGAAACAGCAGCCGAATGATTTTTAATTGTTGTTTAAGCAAAAGCGAGTGCGTAAGTGTGTGCGTAAGTGTGTGTGTGAGTGTTTGTGCTTACAATTTGCATATCCTTGCAAATGAATTAAATCAATTTGCAAAAATATTGTAAAGCTTATTAATGTCAATAAAGCTAAGAAATGAGTTCTCAGTGCCATGCAAACAAAATTAAAAAAAATTAATAATTATTAATGTGCCTTGAACTTGTCGTAACTTGTGACCTAGAGAAGAAGGAAAGAAAACCGGAAAATTAAAATAACAAAACAAAAATCAAAAGTCAAATTCATTAAATAGATTAGTTTTTTTCAACGTGTTGCATTGATGCAAAAAATTCTGCTTAAATGCATACGGATATTATAATTGGTGATCAATTTGCCGCCAACAACAACTATTGGGTGATGCAGGTAAGAAATTGTTATTCAATTAATTTGTATAAATAAGTATAAAGAGTATCGGTTTCCCAAAAAATTCCAATATCAAACCATTTTTGGTTTATTACTTCCCTTTTAGCGGCTTTGAGTTGGCTGACCAAAAAAAAAAAAAAAAATGTGCTAATTAAATTATTTTTTGATTTAATTTTTTATTGTTTTTTATTCGCTGTAATTTTTAAATGCTTCCGCTTATCGCCCAAAAAAAGTTGAATGTAAACTTTTTCGATTTCAACTTTATAAATAACAAATCGTATTTAAACAAATTACACTTGATTATCATTAAGCGGATATGAATTTGTGATAACAGACAGAAAAAAACCACGCAGATTAACACATCAAGAGTTTCAGGTCTTTCTCAGGTGTTCTTTGCCGATCATTAAAAGCGAATTTACAAGTGTTGATTTTTATGTTTTTTTTTTTTTGTTTTTTTTGTATATTTATATACTATTATACTTGAGTATTTGTCAATGCGCCGTCGGCAAAATCGATTTGTACATTTTGTTATCAGTGTTTGCCACAAGGCGAATTCGTTGCAACACACACAATTTGTTTTTTTTTTTTCTGAGCCGTTCTTAAACAAAAAGTCGGTCAACTCTTTTGAACCTTTATGCGTCGGAGTCGCACTTTTGACTTGTTTTTCTGACGCCAAAAATAAGAAGAAGAAGAAGAAGGGAAATTGTTGCTGTTCGCTTGTCAATAAATGTTTCGTTGAAGCTGATGTTGTCGCCAGTTCGACAGTTCCTCTCGTTTCTCTCTCTGTGTCGCTCTCCCCGTTTGTTTGTCCATTGTTTGAATCGCGCTTACTTGCGAAGCTCTGTGTCAATATTTGTGCACAACACTTTGCCAATGCGCCAAGTGTTGAACGTTGTTGTTGCTGATGCTTCTTGGTTCTTGGGTTGATCGTAGATCGAACAGATGAGTCGATTCTAGCACTAGCAACAGCAACTTAACTGGGTGGCATTCAACATTGGCATACTAATCAGCTGTAGCCAGACAGAAAGGCAGACAAACATCAAGACTTTTCTTTGAATTGTGACTTGAACCGAGCAGTCATCGATCGGTTGACAAAACGTTAAGTAAATATTAAAAGATCAGCGTAACTATATGATATCATAATACGTGAATGTATGCATTATAATAGGTTGAAGCAAAAACTTGTAACTGAAACTTGTAGAAATTATAGGAAAAAATATCAATTAGATAAAATGAATTAATAAACTTTCATTCACTTAACTAACTAACCATTTAATTGCATAACTTAAATAACAATTAACACATTTCTTGAAAACAATTGAAACAATGTCAATAAGTTTGCTAACAACTCAACTACTCGAATTACCCATAGATAAGTTTTTTTTTTTCACTCCAACCTTACTCAACAACGAAGAAGAACCCTTACTCTTAAGAGTCTAGATAAGAGACTTTGACTAGTCAGTCAATCATTCAGTCAGTCAGTCAGTCAGTCAGTTAGTCAGTCGTGTCAATCAGTCTGACTGACTGAGGCCAATTCTGAGGAAACCAACAATATCATAAAAGTGAGACTAGCACTTTGTGTCTTCGTTCCGTTTCATTCCACTGTAATATCCACTTCCAGTTCATTTTCCCCACTTCTCGTTCTTCAACACTTGTTGAAGTTGTTGTTGTTGCTGTTGTTGTTGTTGCTGTTCCTGGCTGTCACCACCATCAATAGCTGCACTAATTAGGCATGTGTTGTTAAATATTTACACACGGCCGCAAAAGTACAAAGCGATGTTGACTCCCCATGCCTGATAGCAAAAGACTTAAGGTTATATTAGAGAAAGAGACTGAGAGAGAGAGAGAGCGAGGGAGGGCGGCTTTAGGGCGGCTGAACCGGAGTGCGGGAGTGAGGTAGGTGTCTTCTTCCGGTTTTTAGTGATTTGTCGCGGAAGATACTAATTCCCACGAGTGCCGGTGATTATGAAGAAAACGCAACGCAACAAACTTTCATATTTTATGGCATTTAACACAAGCACACAAGAAAAACAAAAAAAAAACAACAACAACACAAATTAGTTTATGATTTCTTACACGGAATTGGCCAGCTAATAGGCCAGATACGGTTATGGATATGGAATAAATAGTACTATGTGTGTAAGCCATGACTTATGACTCTCAACTGCATGAATAATTGAGCTAATCAAGCATATGGGCACCTGGCTTGGGGTCTTAGCTTAACTTGCTTTGGGTTGTGTTTTGTTTTTCTTCTAGTTTTTGGTTTGTTAGCGCTGGTGCACTGATTAATGGCCCTGGCCATTGTGCTTCAATCACACACACACACTTATATGCGCAAATAATTAAATATAGATAAAAATCAGATTACTCATACGTCATGTTGGTCCAAGCATTCGAAGGCGTACAGAGGCGTGGCTGTCAACAGCTAACTTAAAGATTTATGCAAATTGCACACAAAATGCAAACAAAACTATTTGCGTTCAATGCTCGCTCAATTTGTCTAGTTTCGAGTTCGAATTTTGAGATCGAGTAAAATTGCTATCAATAAAACATATTTGCATTCACACACACATTTAGAAAAAAAAAGATATAAAAGGCGGCCGCCTTCAAAGCAGCTAAAGCGAATTGCATTTTATTTTAACGTTAACAAGATACAATAACCAAAGCAGCTAACAAACACAGATACATCATTTGGGGCCAATAACATTGGCAGAAATACTAAGTAGAAACAACAAAAGGCCTGGCCAAAAGTTAAGATAAGATAATAAAAGTTTGAAAGACAGAAGGAGAGAGAGCGAGAAAGACAGAGTATGTATTTGTATTCGTATTTTTTTTTTTGTCGGTATTCACTTTCGATTAGGATGCTTTCCATTTCGTTGATGTTGCGAAACAAGTTCAAGAGTGGGTCAAATCGATCCGAATGCTAAATTACAAACGGTTCACAATGCGATCAATGTTAAATAATAAGTAAAGTGGGCCAAAAACTATAGCAACAACTTATACTTTAAAAGAAATCTCATTAAAACGCCGCTGCGCACAGTGGGAGTTCATTTTTTTTTTTTTTGTATTTTTTTTTATTATCGATCGCTTCAATTCTATGCAAAAATCCATAGACAATTTCCTTAACTATATACGAAACGAATATTGACCGTTATGCCAATTTATACGGGTTTTTTTGTTGTTGTTGTTGTTGTTGAGTTCATTTTTTTTTCATTTCTGCCAATTCATGCAAATGAAAACGAAAACGGGCATTAAAGTGCGCAAAATGCGCAATGCATAACGAAAAACGAAAAAAAAATGGCACACGGCACAGTTGAAAATCTTGTGTAGAAATCTAAAAAATCATTGGCCACATTCGATATTGATTGATATGCCGCATAGACAGGCTGGAGGTCAAGTTTGCTATTTCATTTGTTTTTGGGGCAGACGAAATGTATTGGTAAACACAAAAATCAATCACTCACAAACTCACTGAACGAACGCTCACAGCTTGAAGGATGATTTGGTGGACAAAGAGTTGGAGGTGCACAATGTTGGCAGGCCAAGATTGAGGCAAGAGTCTGGGGCAATTCTTTGAAACTCTTTCATTTACAAATGTGGCACAGTGGTTGTCAGTGTCAGTGGTGGTTTAAGAAGCAAAAGTTTGCTTGAACTTTCGGTAAAAATCTTTAGAATTGTGTTGCTTAACTTAAAGTTGGGTTTAATTGTGCAGGTTGAATCATGTTTTAAGTAGTTAAAGCTGTGAATAATAAACAAGTGATATTTTGGGACAGACTTCCAACATTAAACTTTGTTTGAAAAACGTCGTTGTTTTCGACTTAGAACCTTTGTTGAAGTTTTCACACGTCTCTAACAGAAGTTTTGTGATAAGAAACTTTGAATGAAACTCCCAATTTTAGCTTTAAACAAGATAGTAGATAAGCCATTCCAAGACTGCAAATCGGATGTTATAAATTTATGAATTTCAGCAGCGATCTTAGTTGTATTTATTGTGATAGACCTTTTTTTCGAATTTAATCAAGATGGCAATCAATGACCCGCATTTTCGATATCGGTAAACATTTTTAAGAATTTATGTCATTGGAATGTTTGAAACCTTAAAAACTTTAGGCTTCTCGCATATACCACTGTGCCAGATTTTATGGCACGTGTGAGCTGAGCTTTTATTGCTTTGATATTTGTGCCCATCTAATCCGCATTTCTACAGCTCAGCTCAGTCCCTTAAATTACTTAAAGTTTCATAATTTTTGATGGATTGTGCGAGTGTGCCGCAAAAACGTACAAGAAAAGAATCAAACCCAATTCGTAGAATGGTTGCAAAAACTAGTTTGCCAACAAAAAATGAATGTTCCTCGGAGGTGCTAAGACAAAAAAAATTAATAATTATATCCACTCAAAGAGTGTTGTTAATTTTTGGATATTTCCTTTTTGTGTTTCTCTAGCTCAGCATTGAAGCGTGATTCGTTTCAAGCATGATTGGATCAAATGTTTTGAGCTTTGTGCAGCTGGCAGACAAGTTTTCAGTTTTCAACACAAATAAACAACACAAAAAAATGCTAGCAAAATTTGAGACGACTGCTCGACTGCTCGAATCGAATCCCATTTGATGGCGCATTAAAATCAATTAATTGATAATCGAATCAAATCTGCATGAAATCTTCAAAATACTTGACCAGCTTATGACTTAGGATCCCAACAAAATGTCAAATGTGTGGGCGAAACTTTTGTTGTCGTACATTAATTACATTTTTGATCAAAAAACATATAGATTAAGCCATCAGCCTTAACTTTTGTGTTCAACTCGTAAAAGCCACTCAAAGGCTAAAAACAAAATAACTCAGCCATAAATTGAAGATGCGAAATCTAAATTAATGTTAAAAGCGATTCAATTAAGTCAAATTTTGCCCTTAGCTTTCCTTTCAGTTTACTTATTGAATAATTTCTTTTTTTGATGTAAAATAATTGAATGGAAATATTGTGAATTGAATAGATATTTAGTTCAGAATTAAATGCTTATTGTATGCTTCTCCGGTTTTTAAGAAAACAGTTTTAAGTAAAGCGATTCTTACTTCTTGAGAGATCATCTTGGATTTGATTTGTTCTTAAATCTCTTCCTTACAAATATTTTCATTTTCCTTATATCAGTTCTTAACTATTAAGGACTGATTATAAAATATGAATACAGAATTGAATTTGTAAAGAGCGTTGGTTTACGATTTCTTTGTTTTAAGTATTCTATGCTTAAACCTGCGTTATCAAACTCTTCTTTATTAATTCTTAATGTGAATTGCTTAGCATTTTTTTTAACCCTTTGACTTCCTCTTAACTTTTCTATCGTTTAAATTCACTGCTCTCCAAAAGTTCTCTATTTAAAGTAAGATTAGAGCATTGCTTGACTAAAAATTAACTTGTACTACATTTAAGTTTCTTATGCTAATTGAATATTCATTCACAAGCTTAGCCTTAATCAAAGTCAAGACGATTCGATTCGATTCGATTCATTCATACATTTTCATTTACACACACACATTCACACTCTCACACACACACACACACACAAATGTGTTAAGCTTGTTGTTGGCCTAAAATTACTTGAGTTTTATTATTTGCTTATTTAACTTTTATCACCAATTAATGAGCGTCTTTTGTAAATGTTGCCATGAACGACGTTTTCATATATACTTATATACACACATATATATACATATATATTTGATCGATCAGTTACGCTAATTGCCAGAGTATGCAAAAAAAAACAACAACATGTCTGTAAATAAACCGAAAATAAATATAATAAAAATGAAAAGTAAACCTCAAAACATCCAAAACGGCAGTTAACCGTGCCCCAAGATCGAAACTCAAGCGGCGCGCACTTGGCCTAAAATTAAGCGCTCCGAAATCTTGTTTTATTTTTTTTTCTTCTTGCCAATTGACCCACTAATAGGCCCTGTCAATAAGAATGCTGGCTGCGACCGAAAAACATGAATGACTTTGGCTTTCAAACTTGGCTCGGGCTTGGCTGTTTTAGCTCCAGTTTGTGTTGTTGGCCATTGAACTGTTTAGTTTGTTTACGCTTTGCCCTCCTTGCCCCTGCGAATTTATTCTAAATATTTGTTTCCTGTTGCTTGTAATACACACAAATTAATTGCCCGCAAATCCTGTACCTTTTACCTTACCCCCCCTTCTCAACCCCTTTCGCGTGCTGACCAACGTTTGTTGTCGCATTATTCAACAGTTTTCACTTTGAATTTGTTATTGATCACAGAGCACAGAGCCTCTCATCAACTGCAACTGCAACTGCAACGTGTTGCGCATGCGTGGCCCTCTAATATTACCTTACCCTCCCTTCGTTAGGCCTCAGTGCATCTCGCCGCTGCCCGGGTTGCCCGGTTCGCTTATGCGCTTGATCGGAAATTGGTTTTATGCCTACGACGAGCTACCAGAATATGCATGCCCTCAATACAGCTCACATTTCCTGTGCCTCAGTTGCTCTGCTATCTTTGTGATTCTCGTGTCTCACTCACCCTCCGGTTCGTAGGAATTGGATATTGGCATTTAATAGCTTCAGTGGACACCCTAAAAAAGAGTAGAGCTAGAGCATTATGATTGCTTAGCGTGAAATTGTGAGAACATTTCGAGAGTAGTACATAATTATATGCTTTATTTGACCTAATGTTTGTCTTTGCTCAAGGATATTTAATAGCTGTGCGAAGGTTTTTATGTAAATTACATTGACAAAAACAAGAAAACACAAAAAAATAAAGGAAAAACCAATAAAGCTAACAAGAAAATTACAAAAAATTATCATAAAAACTAATAGGATGTGTTTAAGGGGACAAAGAGTCCAAAAAATGTATATTTGTTTCATGTTTTACCAAATCAGTACAGCTTCATTCATGTTGTTTTTGTAAATCCTTATCGATTTCAATAATAATTTTTTCTATATATCTTTAGTTATATTCAAGTTCAATTAATGATCATTCACTTAGCTCTAAGCACATTTAATGATATATATTTTATGGCTTCCATTTGGAAAGCTTTAAGAGACAGTCAAACGACTTATTGCCGTTTCGATCACAATTTATAATCGCAGGCAATTGGCTATTGCCATAAATACAATACAGAATCAACATTTATTTCCCCTATGCCATTTTAAAAAAATTCAAAATAGACATTAGGAAAACTAAAGCTGCTTTTTCCGTTGCAAACTCAATTAACATGATGGAGCACTCGTTAGAATAATTCATTTGAAATCAGCCAATAATGACAATTATATAGAAACAATATACTATGCGGAATGTATATAGACAGCAAGCAACAACAACAATCAATACTCAATAAACATAAGACTAAAAAAAAAAAAAATAGTTAAAAGCAGCAGCAGCAATAGCAACAACAAAAACTGTCGCAAATTGCGGTCATTCGTCATGCGCACATGAGCAGAACGGCAGAGACTTTGAGAGATAGAGGGGGTAGCAGTGATGGCCGGAGAAGAGGTTTAGAGGCAGAGAGCAGCCCCCAACAACAATAACAAATGCTAAGCAAATGGCGTCTTGGCAAATGAGGGCGATTTGTGAATGTGAATGTGGAGAGAATATTAGAGAGTGAGATAGAGAGAGCGAGCGGGTGGAGAAGCGGGTGTTGAGAGTGCTACTTCAGGCAATGTAAAAGTAGCAAACACAAAAAGTAGCAACAACAACTACAGCTATGCTGTTGTTTTTGTACTTTGTCTGTTATCGAGGGTCTAAACAAACAACAAAATAATAAAGCTTAAGCTAAAGCGACTTTTGTCTTTTATACTCAACACACACGCACACAAACACACACGAAGCTGTACATATGTATGTAAGTATATCTATGAATTGCTTTTTTTCCCAACTCTCTGAAATGTGTTTTGATTTGCTGCGCTTGCAAAAACAAAGCAAAAAGCTTTTTGCTGCCCGCTGGTTGGGCGACAATAATATTTGCGATAGGGGGTATTTAATAGCATAGAAGTGAGCGGGCATAAAATAGCTAGCGTTTGAATATGGCGTCGCTGCGCCGGCAACGACAACTGTTTAATGGTGCTTAACTGCGCTCAGCTCAGTTCGGCTCTCTGCTCAGTTTAGCTCTGCGGGCAGCACTGCGTGAAGTGCGCATGTCACAGCAACAATGGGAACGAAAGAGAGGGAGACAACGAGATATATACAATACATACATATATACTTATGAGTAGCTGTGTGTTTTTGCGTAGCGGGGGGAACCCAGTACATAGGAAGACAATTACGTTGAGGTGAACTACAGTTATGAGAATGATTTAGGAAAAAAACAACAACAGCAGCAGCACAACGCATGGAATTCTCTCAATTGTGATGCGCCATTTTTCGAAGCTGCGTGTCTGTGTGTGTGTAAAAGTGTTTGAAAAATGTTTAAAATATATATTGAATAAAATATTTTGAATGCTTAAAAGCTATAAAGATATAATGTTTAAGTAGAGCAGAATATAAAATGATGAAATAACCTAAAATAGTTTGTAAATAAAGTTTGTAATAAATATGTTAAAAACTCGATGAAAAGGGGCTAAGAATTTTATATTACAATAGTTTTTGCTAAGAAAACTTCAAAAGTTGGTCTTAGAATACATTTATTTGCATGCTAAGAAACTTTAAATAAGATTTCACATTTTACAACAATACTCTATTTTAATTTGCTGCCAGAAGAACTTATCTATTGGTCGATATTATACAAATAGAATCCAAAACCTAAAACAAAAATAAAGACAGAATCTTAAAAGGCATAACTAAGGATTTTCTTTAACTTTTCAAGCTGCCTTAACTTATTCTTTTCATTATTTTGTTTTTTACTTTGGCTACTAAGAGTTGTTACCCTCTTCAATTCCCTCTTTCTCTACGTTTCTTTCGTGTTGATTTATTGAGTTTCTTATCCATATCTATGGATCATTTGTAGTATGCGCTTTGTTTTATACCAAACTGTTAACTGGTTGCGTCAATATCCCACTGAGTGAGGCCTAGACGAGGCCTGAATGAAATGCCCTCCAACTTAGCTCTTCGTTTTTCCTCAATGAAACCGAACATTAGCATAATCTTTTTTTTTTTTTTTTGTGGCACATATTGATAACTAGTCTTTCTTTACTGAGAAGAGTGGCTCTTTTGGTATACAAAAAAAGCGAAACCTGTTTATATTTGAAGGGGCCCGAAGACGGAAGAGGGGGGTGCAAAGAAATGTTGTGGTTATTTGTTGGCTGGTGTCAAAGCTGTCACATAATTCAATGGACGCAGCAAGTTTTCGTATGGGGTCAGCAAATGGCCCACACGCATCTCTGTCTCTGTCTAACCGAATGGAATTGACTTTGCACATGCATTCTCTCCCCCTACTCACCCACCCCTCTCTCTCTCTCCCACTGATAAGTTGTTAGTTGCAAGGTAATTGCTGTTGTGTCCCCTGAAGCCATCATGCCGCATTTGTCCACCAAGAGCTATGATTTTAACACAACACAGCATACAATGAACACTGAGTCGTGATTGCAATTGGCAACCAATCGGCAGGGGGTGGCGAGTGGAGGAGAGTATAGGGGGTGGCGTTGAACATGCCAAATGGTTGCCAGACATATGTTAGACTTATAATTTATGTCTCGACTCGATGCGATTTTAATTTCTGTTGTTTATTAATTGCTAAATCAAACTAAATCGACGAATGTTTGCCCACAGGCTCTCTACTACTATTGCTATGCCTCTCTTTTTCACTCATTTTGTTTGTTTTATCAATGTGTGTGTGTGTGTGTGTGTGTGTAATTCATTTAATTGCATAGTATTGTAACGCTTCAAGGTTGTGTGACAAGCTACTAATTTATATGTCACTTGGCGAAATTAAATGCTTTTAAACACATTTACGTTCGACAAACAAACAAACAAATAAAAAAATAAATAACGATTCAAACTGAAGCTAAATACTTGCAAAATTATTCACACTTTAACTCATTTGAGTAGCTCATTAAAATAAATTATCAAACACGAAAGTATTTCTACATAGAATGTCTAAGGTGAACAACTAATTAAGTTAAATGTGCCATAAACAAAACTCAAATAAGTCAGCGAATGTGATTAAAACGATTTGTTTGTGCAAATTATGATAAGTAAAACAAGTTTGAAAATTTAAATGTTAATAGACATAAACTTATTTCAAACAAATCCATTTTTTTCTCAGGTTCTCATTTATTTTTTTTTTCTAGTAATAATGTCACACATTTTATTTTATCAAACTAATTAGAGGCTAAAAACGTTTTTAATTGGACAGCCAGATAGACTTTTGAATAGCAATATAACAACAACAACAACAACAACAACAACAACAACAACATGCAACATGAGACTCATATGTGACGTTTGGAGGAAGCTTGACATTTTGCAGCCAATCTGCATATTGAAACACAGTGCGAGTCTGCGGCATGCCACTTGCCACATGCCACATGCCACATGGCTCGTGATATTTAGTTGATCTAAAGCTACTAAGCTACAATCGTTAACTAAATAGACAACAAATAGATAGATGCCAAACGATTTTGACAGCCCGACTATCGAAAGTCGAGTATTGAGTATCGAATTCTGTGCCAATCGACAGCCGTTCAGGGCTTAAATGAAAGCTAATTGAATTGTCGATAAGGCAACAGTTTTGACATGTAGACAGCCGCCTGCCACAATTCCAACTGTCGCAGCTGTTTTGGGGCGCGACGAAGAAGTTACTGCCTGGCTAACATTGCGTATACGTAACGTTGAGTCATTGTTTCTTGCCGAAAAATTCTAAGCGAAAAATGCCGCACAAACGTTTTGACCCAGTTAGAAGTACTTCATACATAACCAAACAGACAATGACTCACACACAGAGTGCCTCCACTTTTGGATGTCCCAGCTGTGCAACACACACACACAGACACACATACAGGCCATTGTTGTTGTTGTTGTTGTGACTCCTTTGAAGCTTGTGCGAAATTTATGCGCACAATATGCGAAATTTATTGTAATGACAAACGCTTAGCGCATAATTCGTGCAACTGCAACGAGTTCACTTCAGACAACACAAACAAACACACACACACACATTTATTTGTACTGTTCGAGCCGGAAGCGTGTAATCATTTTCGTATTGTTGTTGCTGCAGCTGCTCCAATTGACGCCCACCTGCAGGGGTGGGCAGCAGCAGCAGCCGTTGATGCCTCTTCGCTGACGTCAGTGGGCTGGCAAAATATATCCACCCAAGCAATGCACGCGCCCACCAACCATTCAACTCAACTGAACCGGTTCTTGAGCGCATCACATCAAATCGAAAGTGAACCGGTTCTTTGCAAAACTTATTTAAAGCTGAATTAACAATTTTTCAAAGAAAAGCGCAAAAATTCTCGAAGAAGATAAACACAATATTCGCATGATCTCAGTTAAAAACAATAACTTTCGCTTTTGAGATGAAATTTTGAGAAATTAGTTACAATATCAAAAGAAATTAAATTATATGTTTAAATAAAACTAACATTAAACTAACTTTAAAGATTCTTAAGTTCAGCGCATCGAGTCTCAAGTGAATCGATTCGCAGCTAGAAACCCATTGTTCTGACTGACTGCTATCAACGGTCAGAACTGTTAGGCTTAAGCTTTAACACAGCTCAGAAGTTTTACTTTAAGCGTGGAAAAAAACGGGGTCCCGCGAGTTCTTAACTGCTGGGTATTTAAATAGAAAGCCAAAGTTCGCATTAGGAAATTCTCTCAGGACTCATGCGTTTCTGAACCGGTTCTAATAAGGAAACCGATAACCAATGGAATATGTCTTTAAAAAAAACCCCTTCTCAATAACATTTATTAATCATTTACAACCATATCCCAATTTTAACCTAATACTATCTTTTCTGTTGCACTATGTCCTTCCCCCTTCACTCTCCAGCCCTGGTTTAACTTGGAGCCTTGCCTTATGCAGGTGGCCTTGTTGTTGCTGTTCCCACTGCCAGCTTTGCAATGTTGCCGTCGACGTCGAGTGCAGCCTCCGGTTTGGTTGCTTTCATTTTCATTGAACAATGTGCATCATTAACGCAAAAATTTCAATTCTTTTTTTTGTTGCTGTTTTCAGTTCGTTAACAAAAGCGCTAATATATTTTAGCCTTAAATTTTGTTGTACGTGTTACGTTACGTTATTTTGTTGCTGTTATATTTATAACAAATACACAAATTTGCTTGCATCTTAATGAAGTGCGATTCAGATTCACTGAACGTTCCAAAAAAAAAAGTAAAATAAAAAATGAACTCAATATTTTTTGTGCAAATTTATATTAAGTGAGCTCTTGAGATGCTGAAATGTTGTTTGTTGTTAAATGAGGAAGTCAAAATATTCAACAAGTGTTGCCTCTCCTCAACCCCGCCCACATCTCCCGCCCGCCTTATAGCCTTTTATGGCGCTCACGTGTCTCTCAGTATTTATTTCATTTGTATTTGATATGGTTGCTGTTTCGCCTTGTTGCGTTTTGGGGCTGGTCTTTAATTTGACCATTTTGGGATTGCGTTTGAAATTTTCTTTTTTGTTGTTGTTGCTATTTTCCTGCATTGATTAACGCATTTTTCTTAAAGTTTTTGCTATTGTTTCAAGCAATTGTTGTTGTTGCCATTGTTGGCTTCTGTTGGCGTTTGTCAATTGATTTATGTTGTCGCTGGGGGATTTTAATGACACTTTGAGAGCGCCAACACATTTGCGGCTAATAAGTTTAGTGGCATAATGAATGACGCTTGAATGTGACACAGAAAACAAAACAAAAAATCAGTAAACATTGTTGTACTTATATGGCTAAATATTACAGCATATAAATTATTATCAAGACAAGCCTGCAAAAGTCAAGAGATTTGATTTCAAGCATGTGAAAAGTAAAGAACTTTGATACTTAAGATACAAATGTTATAAGCAATGTTAAAATATAAGATTTTTCATTCAAAAGTATAATATGTTATTGAAAAACATTCAGTTAAATTTTAAATATTTTTTAAAGTTTTGTTTCAACAAAACCAAAATCTAGAAAGAGTTTTTCCACAAGACTTTTGTCATAGACAACATTATTAAATTGTATAGATAAATAAAGTTAAATAATTAACGTTCTAAACTTAGAGAAAATAATATATAAATAATCAAAATATACTTAAAAATTCGTAAAAAGGATTTTTTCATATAGTTTAAGATGCTTGAAACAAACTTCTTTGCCTCTATTAAGAGTATGAAAGTATTGAGAATGTATAACTATAATCACACTTTAATACATATTGAATATAAGTTTCAGTTTTTAGTCCTATTAAATATTGAATTGAAGACATGTTACACACACACACAGACCAACAAGGTTGATCGTGTCTGAACTTTGTTGAGCGATTTTTACTGTTTGCTTGCCTTCAAGTTAATGGGTCTTTAGTTAACTCTTAAACGTAAACTCTGGCTCTGACATTCAGTTTGACTCCTAAAGAGCCGCACGCGTCAAAAACACAGCACAACAACAGCACACGACAACATATCCGTCGCAGTCGCAGTCTACTTTACAAAAGGTGTTAAAATGCCGGTTGGCATTAAAGGGCGCAGCGGAAAAGAGACAGACGCGAAGGGCAGATAAGACACAAAACAGAATAATAGGTGGTTTAATAACCCGAACGCTAATGAGAAAGGCACAGACAGACAAGGGGCAGCAATAATGGATAATGACGTCAGTGTTGGGCACGTGAACCACATAAAGGTTAACCCTGCGCTTTTTGAAGGGTTTAAATTCGAGTTTAAGGACGAGTTCGACTTGGCCGACTAATTTATGTGTCTGAAGCGCCTCTTTTTTGTTGTACTCAAGTTTGATGAATTGGTGGCATATGGAAACATATTTTGCAGCTGCTCTCTCACATTGATGATCATTAATCGTTGAGCAGCTTTAACACATTTTTTGTTGTTGTTGTTGTTGGTATTTTTGGGCTGGCGAGAAAGCTGTTGATAGAGAGACATAAACGCTGCATGCTTTTCTTTTAACACCTCGACGAGAGATTTTGTGCGTTCGATTTGTTTTTCTGTTTTATTCTGTTTGTGCCGCCACTTAGCGCCTCCTTTCAAAAAACAACGAAAACAACCAACTTGGCCTAGAGCCACCTATCTAACGTTGATGATCTCTCGCTGCTGATTAGAGAAAGAGATCTGGCCACAGCCCTGGTCATTTAATTATGTAAACGGCAACACCAACGAAACTTAAACCATTCCAACAACAAAACAAGAAAAGGGCCATTTATGTCAAATTGACACCTTGTGGGCTGCATTTTGGAGAACGCATGTGACTCTTGCCTCTTAAATATTTATGAGCGTGCGCCGCGTCTCTTTGCCTAATTGATGAGTTCAGTTTGCTTAGCTCAGGTGTTAAAGTGTGTGAGATGTAAAGAGGGGGAGGGGAATGGCCGGGCAAAATTCTAGTCAACTTGGCGTGCTACAAATTTGTTGTGCATTGAATGATTATTGTTGGTTTGTGTTGCAGGTGCCAAGAGGCGCATCCAGCTGTGCCGACAAATGAGGCTGGCGACAAGCGAAAATAAACCAAAATCAACTCAACGCCACATGCATGATTTTTTTAACACACACTCCTTCCTTTCCCCTTCTGCCACTTATAAAAAAAAAAAACCCCACTTCCTTAGCTCGCGTGTAAATGATTCTCGCCCAACATGTCGAATTCTGTGCTTGTTGCTTTGCCTGCTGTTGTTATTGTTGCGACATGCACCGCGCTGTGTTGCAGTTGCACATGGTAGTAGTAGTAGTTGTAGTAGATGCAACAGGTAGCTAGCTGGCCTGTCAATACCTACACGCCTGCTTGGAAAATAAACTGAATGCAATAGAGTCAGCAGCACATTGAGTTGAGCTGCATGTGGCAAGTGGCAAGCGGCAAGAAGCAACATGAGCAAGCATGTGATCATTTGAGTGATAGACCCGCTGGCTACCCTAACCCTAACACGTTCCACGTTTGCTGGATAAGATCGAAAACAAAACAAACACGAAACTATTTTACGATCGACTTGAAAACGAGAAATGGAAAATCTTTGCCCTTAAGTTACAGCAATTTTATAAGCTTATTAACTGTTTAAAGCACATAAATTTCAAATTTATTTAAAACTAACAATTCGTCGAAAGATTTTAAAAATAATTTAAAATTTCTGTAAAAGTCTTTAAAACTGAAAAAGTTTGTGGGAAGTTTTGAATTTTCTGCGAATTATAAAAACTATAAAAACCATCAAACAAAATCTATCCATTATTAATTTAAAATCAAAAAAAATTGTAATTTTTCCAAAATTTCCAGAGCATATCTCGTTTAGTTTTAATTTAAGACTAAAACATTTAATACGCCCATAGGCTTAAGCATATTACCACACATAAAAGCCAATGGCTTACCCGAACCCCCCTAACAGCCTTCCCTACATCACAGTCCTTGCCTTTTTGCTGCTGCACATGCAAAGTGGCCATGTAATCTCTCTTAGGCACAAATGGACACAAAATTCAATTCCAAGAAAATTGACTTAAAGTCCGCAAGCTGCTTTTTTTTTGTTGTTTTTTTGTATGCCCAGGTTGACATTTAAATGCTGGAACACGGACAATGGTTAGTGGCAAGAGAGCGGGTGGGAGGGGAGTATTAGTATTAGTATGTACCATTGAGTGTATGTACATTTATGTTAGTATGTTTACGTTTGAGTCGAGTGAAAACAAAACGATGCCAAACGCATGTTCAGCATGCGCTGCACTTGTCCAGTCAACAGTCTCCACAGCAGTCTCCAGCTTCCTAACTCTTCAGTGTCGTTTTCTCTCTCTTTCTCTCTCTTCACTACTGTTCCAAATTTGATTTGCTATGCTGATTTGGGCTGAGCTCGACTCTAACCTGAAAATAGCCAGGCCACAGAGTCCCTGGGGCGTATGCAAAAGAAGAAAATGCGGAAAACATATTTGGCATAGTTTTGCAGTTTGCCTTTTTTTTATTTTCGACTGGCTGGATATGTTTGAGTGTGTGTGTGCGTGTGTGTACCTTTTTCTACTTGCTTGCTTTTGTCAACTGTATGTTGTGTGGCCAGAGTTTGGGTCTTGCTTCTAGCTAGCTAAAGTTTTTGTTGGCTAACTCGTTGTCATGGAGATTTACGAGCGCTTGGCCCAATAAAATGATTGCCAGCGATTTTTAATGCAAATTGTTTCTTCGTTGTTGCTGTCTGTGTGTGTGTGTGTGTGTGTTATGAGTCATGAGCATATTTTCTATTTTTTGTTTTTTTGAAGCTCAAACTACATATTTTTTTTACGATCATCTACGCAGTCAGCATCAATGTTGTTGTTGTTGGAGTTTACAACAAAATTTAAATGCAGTTTTTTTCTGTTGTTGTTGTTGTTGTGGTTGTCGTTGCTTTGGGGGTCAGTCAGCATAAATTGAAAATTGGTTTCTAAACTAACATATTGGCTAGCCGCCGCCAGACAGTCTCAAAACAAAAGACTCAGGCAACGAACTTGTTCTCTCCCATCTAAACACAACTATCAAGTTTGTTGGCTGGCTGTCAAACGTTTCCTGTCGAGACTTTCACTACGTCTCAATACATTAACACTCATTTCATTAAAAAAAAAAAAAGTTTAAGAAATAAATAGCATTGTTCGAGCCACGCCTAAGGGCAATACGGCTAAACAATAAGCTCAACATTCAGCGGATTATTTAACGATTTAACGATTATTCGCCAAAAATGACTGCAAAATAGATGTGTAGTTATTTTTACCGATTGCCAGTCCCTTCAATCCATTAACATCATCATCATCTCCACTCTTTCTCTGTCTTAAACGGCGCGTGGAATTGAATGGATGCCTTTTGTTTGCTGTCAAAGTTGTTTCTCTTTTTTGCGTGTTGTCTTATCAGCTGATGTTGTACAGTGATGTTGCACTGATTAGAGACTGCCCCATATGTAAAATGTGGAAGACTATTAGAATTCGGTTTATTTCAAAGCAAACAATAATATTGACTGGGGCCCATTCCATTTTGTCATGCCTCGATTTGGAATGCATTTTTGGCGGCTCTTTGGCGAATTCGTTTTGCTGATTTCTCATAGACATTTTATGTTAGTTGACAGCTGTGGATGACTTGTGTGGCTGCCTCATTATATTGCTTGCAACAAGCAACAGGTTGCATGCTACATGCTTTGGCATTTCACGAAACGTGAGTTGTTGTTGTTATTGCTGTTGTTGGAGTTGCCTGCCAGCCTGTCATATTAAAGACATAGAAATAAAGTTGTTAACTACTATTGTTAAGCACAATAAGCCGGCGTAAAAAACATTGCATATATTAATGCTCTGACAATAACCATAGCAACAACAAAAACAAGCAGCAGCAGCAAGAATATTTTATAAATACATATATATTATAGAAGAAGACGAAGTAGATGTAGACGTAGAAGCAGAGCATAAAAAATAATGACAAACATAAATATTGACTTTACGATTGCAACGTGACTTCATTTAAAATCGAACAGAAATATGCAAAATTATACCAAACACATACACGCAAAAACACACACGTACAGCTGCGAGCGCACACTTAGAGCCACACGTGCGTGGTCAAGAAGCTCCAACCAAATTTGGCACTTCGATTGAGAAGTTGAAGAAACTGAAAACGAAAAGAAATACTTATAATGGACAACAAAACACAATAAAAATAATGACAATAAAAATTAATAAATTTTATGTACCATTATTATTATTGTTGTTGTTGTCGTTGTTAATGTTAATGTTGCCCCCTTCATTTGCCCTCTACTCCATCGGCTGTCGGCTGTCGCTTTGCATTTTAAAGAGCTTCTCTCTTTCAAACAATCAACAGAAATCAAATCGAAAAACTATATATAAAAAAGATGCCAAAAATTAAACAACATTTTTTGCCGTTATAATAGACAATGGCTCCAACTGCGCTGCCTAACAATATTGAGCCATAAAATTCAATATTTTCAAGTTTGGATTTTCGATATGTTTTTTGACAGCTGCGCATTAAAATTGCTCATAAATGTCAAAGAGATTCTATAACAGAGAGAAAGAGAGAGAGAGAGAGAGAGAGGCTTATCCAAACCAGCCCATAAAAAAGCCACAGAAAAATGACAAAAGCTTTAGATCTGCGGGATATAATAAATTTAACAGCTTAATGCGAGATATGAACGCCTACACTGAATAGAAATGAATAAAACGTAAACTATTTATGGGGAAAATAAAACTTAAGTGTGCCAATAAATAAAATGTAATATATTGATGTGCAAATTGCAAATATATCAAGCAAGAATTTTGGTCAAAAATTACTCTACTGTTACATAGTTCTTGAACCCAATAAAACATTAGATTAAAAAAAGTATAGAACGTTATTCAGTAATATATAAATATATGCCTTGCTTCCTCAAATTGTTCAATTTATGCAAATGGCTTTTGTTCTCAATACATTATTCTCTGTTGTTGTTTTTGTTGTTCAAGTTAATGCCCATTTATCGCCGATTGCCGACAACGGCATTTTAATGTACAAAAAATACAAAACAACAAAACAAAAGAGAAAAAAAAATCTGAAAATAAATAACTTAGCGTACGCGCGTATTAAAAAGAATAAAGAAAAAACCAAAAATTATATATAATAATAATAAAAAAGAGTACCTGCACATAATTTCACTAAAAATCAAGAAGAACAACAACTTGGCAAAAGGCGAAAGCCCAAAAGAACAGGTTCATAATTGAAATTCATGTTATTTGTTATTTTTGATTGTTGTTGTTGTTGTTGTTGTCGCTGTTTGTCAATGTGTCAGTCCGTCTTTTTTTTTTTTTTTTGTTAAGAGCATGCCTGAGGTAGTACTCGCTTGCTTCTAGTAGTTATAAGTTACCGTTGTGCCTCCAAAGTCCACCGTCCTCAGTACTCTGAGTTGTAACGCGCTTATGCCACTGGGGCCCACTTAAAGATTCCGCGCCGCTTTGTGGCGACACGTTACGCATTTTTATGAGGTCATTTGCGTGTAAGGCGCACTAAATGCGGCCCAAGCGATTTAAACAAGTTAGTTGCTGCCGCTGCCGCTGACCAAGCTGGAAAATCGAATTCTTGTTCGTGAGACTTGCACACTAGGAAAACCCGACAAAAAAATTATTACTCATACAACGCAGCCAGAGGCACAAATCTATATAGCCAAAAAATCTATTAAAATTATCACACGCCACGTTGACCTCTGAGGCGAGCAAACATTTTTCAAGTACCGTTCCAAATACTACAATCGTTCGTACTTTGCTGGCTTTATTTTTTTTTATGTGTCGGCGTTCAGAAAATCAAAAAACCAACACATACACATTCGTACTCAAAAAGTATAGCCACAGCCAATAAAATGAAAAATGCTGGCAAAAAAAAAAAATAAAAGAGTATTGCGGCAAAAATAATTTGCCACGCTCGTAAATTTCCAACTCATAAAAAGAAACGAACTACGTTGGTGGGTTTTAAATACAAGTGTATGTGTATGTGTGTGTGTCTGTTTGTGTGAGTCAGTGTTAAGCATTTATTGAATTGAGTCAGATTTGTGTTTTTTTGGGGGGGGTTTGGTTCGACACTCTATACTCTCATTGATATATTGCTATTGCTTTTGGGCAGGCATCATTTGCATGTGAAAAGCCAGGAAAAGATAATAAAATATAAAAATTCGAAGAGTTTCTCTAATTTGCCAAATGATTATTATGTATGCCTAACTTAAGTTAAGTGTTGTCATAAATTAGCCAAAGAGACAAAGTTGTCGTGCCTAACTATCAAAAGCCAGTTATAAATTAGCTTATTGCCATTGGCGACAACTTTATTAAAAGTAACAATTGGCAGTGAATGTGATTTATATAAGAACTACCAAAAAAAATTTAGAATTTTAGAGAATTAAAATACTTTTAAAACTCAGATGTATTCTATCAAAAACCTGAAGAAAATATATTAAATAATATATAAATTCATATAAATGTTAAATAAACAGTTAATAATGTTATCTATGGACAGTCCAGAGTCTTATTGACAAGCTTATTTCAACGTTCAATTGAAATGGAATCATAAGCTTTAAGATTATGTAAATTATTCTTATTGATTTAATTGAAAATTGACAGAACCTTCAACTTTTCAATAAGAATGGATCGACATGTAATCAAATGTCTAAAGATTTCTTAGTTTATCTTAGTTGTACTCTCGACTACCTCGTGTGGCATAAATTAATTGTTTCACCTTAGCATTTGCACAAAGTCAGCGTCACAAATGACTTAGGCAACGAACTTGCAGCACAGAAAGCGCATGGGCATTAAAAGCGATACAATAAAAGACAAGAGGTGTATAATAATAAAAAAATAAAAATCAGACGACAAATCTACAAACAAATTTAATTTGAAAATGGCCCCACACACAACAAAAAACAAGCGGTGCTCGCTAATAAAAATAAAGAAAAGAAAACGGCCAAAATAAAGATAAGCGAAAAGTGGCCAACAAAGTGAAGCGAGAGAAAAAATACAAAAATAAAAAAACAGAGAAGCGACTCGAAAAGTGATAAAAATTTAATCAAAATTTATGATGAAGCCAACGAACAAGACTGTACCAGATACTACTATACTATGTATATATAAAACACACAATTTACTAACACTTTAACCTTCTTCTCTTCTTCTTCTTCTTCATTTCGTTATCTTTACAGTCGCCGGAACTGGATTATCGGCACGAGCTGATGGGACGTCTGCACAAGATTGAGCCGGCCGATGTTGAGCTAGAAGTGCTAGCTGCTGCTGCTGCTGCTGCCACCAATAACAATAACAATAATAACAACAACAACAACACAAATACCAACAACAATAACAGCCAAACGCCCAACAACAGCAACAATACATCGGCACCACACCAACATCATCATCAGTTTCATCATCATCACCTGCATTCGCATCATCATTCGCATTCGCATGCGCACCACCACCATCAACATCATCATCAGCACCATTTGCATCACAGTCTGCAGAGCGGGGAGAGTGGTGGTGCCGCTGCCTTGGATGCCTGGCAACTAGCTGCCAATAGCTATGCCAGCGATCAGCAACTCCAACAACAACAGCAACCCGCCGGCTCGCCCAATTCAAACTCAAATTCTGCCTATGGTTGTGCTCCACTCTACGACGAAGCGCCCTACGATGTGGCACTCGGCTATGGAGCGGACTCTGGCCATGGGGCAGCGGGGAATACAGCAACAACGGGCAGCGGCGAGAAGGAGTATTTGTATGGTAAGTCAAAAGAAGGAGAGGGAAGTATTGAGATAGAGAGAGAGAAGGAGAAGTTGGGCACACAAAATTACATGCTTGGTGAAATCTCGCATGTCAATAGCAAAAAAATTTGAAGAAAAAAAAATGGTTGAAAAAAAGAAGCGAGGTGCTCAAAAATTTTGTGTTTGTTTTGAATCAAAGTTGCGTTTCGATAGCGAATGTGAAATTTGAGACGGCCAAAGAGAAGATCAAGTCAAAGTTACTTAAAAGACAAACTAAAACTAAAAAACTTAGACAGCACCGCATGAAATTGAAACCTCTAATGCAAATTGACTAATTTGAGGCTATATACAGGTGAGAGTTTTATTTTGTGTTTTAATCACCAACAAACAACATAAAGTCCCAAACAAAATTTAGTTAAACAAATTTGTTATTTTTTCAAATTTCATGCATATGCGAGATTTCCGAGTTTGCATTAATAATTCCCTTTAGTAGTTGAGCATTTGCATAAGGCATTAACAGCTTGATTATATGTCGTGTTTTTTTTTTTTAATTATTATTCATATAGATACCAAAAACAAAGAGGCTCTATTCAGCGATCCATTGGACGATCCGTATCAGAGACCAGCGCTGTGGGATGATATTGCCACCTCAATACAGAATATTGATCCAGAGAATGCGCTCATGCTGAGTGCCAGCACAGGGCAGACAATGGCCAATGGCAGCAATGGCGACAATGTAGTAGCAACAACAGCAGCATCGGTTCAACAGCAGCAACAGTTGCTGCCACAGGTCAAAATGGAAGCAATCGATGAAACTTTGCTCGAAACTTTCTCAACGCCAATGCTCAGTCCCATGGAGATTAAAACTGAAAAGCAACAGCAGCAGCAGCAGCAGCGACAACATCAGCAACAACAGCAACAGCAGCAGCAGCAATACCAGCAGCAGCAACAACACCAGCAGCAGCAACAACAACAACAACAGCAGCAGCACCACTATCAGCAACATTATCAGCAACAGCAACAGCATTTGTACCAGCATCATCCTAGCCTTTCGCTGTCTGGTCTGCCACCCGCTGCTGAAGTTGTTGAATTGCAGCTGCAGCAACAGCAGCAGCAACAACAGCATCATCAGCAGCATCACAGCGGTAGCAATAGTCCCAAGCAGGCAACAACTGGCGACAGCAACTCTGCCTCCTATCAGCAACAATACGCATCTCAACTGAACAGCGGATCAGGCGCTGCATATTTAAACAGTAGCAGCAACAGCAACAGTGGATCTGCTGGTGGCACCACCAGCAGCGTTGTTGTCGTCAGCAGTAACACCAGCAGCAGCAGTAGCAACAACAACAACAACAACTATGGCTACAGCTGGCACAGCAGTCAGGTAAGAATCTCATTTGTTGTTGGTTTTTGCCAGGACAGCAACATTCAATACATAACTCTTCCTCTCTTTCTTTCGTTAAGACCTTTCACACCAAATACCAAATACACCCGCCATCTGCAACATCAAACACTGCCACGCCAACAGCTCAACACGTGCTACACCAACAACAACAGCAGCAGCAGCAGCAGCAGCAATTGCAACAGCAGCAACAACAGCAGCAGCAACAGTTACAGCTTTGTCCACCTGCCGCTCCCAGCACACCCTCTGCGACCTCCGGCTCCTCATCTGCCTCCTCGACAGGCTCCAATTCGCAGCGACACATGTTTGTGCCACCTCTAACGCCACCAAGCTCAGATCCTGGCAGTCCTGGTGCCTCCATGGTAGCAGCTGCTGCTGCTGTTGCTCAGGCCGCACAGAGACGCAGCACACCCCCGCCACCCTATCAACAGCTAGTTGGCCTCTGTCCCAATCTGGTGAATCCGGCGCCAACGTTACAGCTTCTAGGCGCTGCCACGCCCACAACAACGCTCACAACGCTTACGCCCGCCCATGCAGCAGCAGCAACAGCAGCAGGAGGTGCAGCCGGCCAGCAGCAGCCAGCACCACCCCCACCGCCGCCGCCATCAAACAGTGGACGACGTGGTCGCCATGCACATCATCAGCCGGGAACACCTGCGCACATTGCCAGTCTGATGAGCGTGCGAACGGTTCGTTACAATCGACGCAACAATCCAGAGCTGGAGAAGCGTCGCATTCATCACTGTGATTTTGTGGGTGAGTTCCCGAGTCGAATGCACTCAGAGAAAAATTCTAGTTGCGTCTTAAAAAATCAATAAGAATTGCAGTGAAAAAAAGTTCTTCTGCTTTCGAAGTGCATTTCGATTTATCAAGCTCAGCATCATCCAACTGCTTTTGGATGCATTTCATGTGCTTTGAACATTTATCATTTCGCGCGCTTTGCGACACTTTTTCGTAATAGAGACTAGGCACCCCTTCTCCATCGCACTCCCCCTCATCCCGCCCAGCCCTCTAAGCACTTACATATTTAGCTTTAGTTTATTATTTTGTTGGCAATCTCATTGCGCATGCGTGCAACGTCGTTTCAATCGCCATTTATTTATTCTCCATTTATCTATACATTTATTTATTATCTTGCCGTCCTTCTGCTTGTCTGTTTGTCAGTCGCCTGCTGTGCCTATTGACAGTTGTTGTGGCGCTTTTGCCGAAGCCTCTTTTGTAATTCTAATTAGCCAGTGCCATATTTATGTAACAGATACTCTTTATTTTTTTTTTTTTTTTTTTTGATTTGTTTTTTGCCTTTATGTTTTTTGATACTGTTGCATTTCAATGTCATACTGGGAAGATTGAGTGGTACAGTGAGATATGAACATAACGAATCGAATAGAGGAAAGCAAAGCATTTATCCCAAAGCAAATGAAACATTATATAGAAGATTATTTTCAACTGACAGTTAAGAAACTTAACTTAAGAGAAAGATTAACATCTCGATAAACTTTTGGTTTTAATAGTCAAGTAAAGTTAAGTAAAAGTCAATCAAAACTTTTTGAACAGTCAAATCTGTACGAAATTCGGTTTTCGCATCCATTAGCTCTTTGCAAAAGCATATTTCTAGGCAGAAAGTGGTGAAGAGTGCGTATCGAAAAGCACTTAGCCCTCAACTAGTAGTAAATACGATGTTGTCTAGCCAAAAAGTGATGGTTCCTCCCCCTCACTCTCTCTCTCTCTCACTCTTCTTGAGTTCTTCTGTCAGTGGCGTCGTCTCTGGCTCCGCCAGCTACGTGCGTTGCCACTAATAAATAATTGACAATTGTCTGACACGTTTGCTGTGGCCATTTTTAGACAAAAAGCGCACACACAAAAATATTAGAGTCGTATTGGATTGCGCGCACGAACAAAAGCCAGGCTACAAAAATGCTGTCCAAATGAAGTTATTATGCCATAAACGCACGCATCAGGCTCAAAGACTCGCAGTTACTTGCAACTTGCAACTTGCAACTCGAGATTGCCGAGACTGACTTGCGCATAGACTTTAAGTTATGTCTCAGAAGTTCAGTCTGTCGAGGCAATAATAGCAACAATAACAACAACAACAATTCTACACTAAGTCTCCAAGCCAATCACTCGTCTAACTGTCATCGTTGTTGTTGTTGTTGTTGTTGTTTTCTGTTGTTGGCGTCGACGCAACATTCTTGACTCGCTTTTTAGCTATCAATTCGCTTTGGCCATGTTTGTCTACGGTGGCTTACGAGTATTTTGCTGCTGTTGCTGCCGTTGAGTATTTTTAGCTGCGTTTTGTTATTGTAGTTGTTGTTGTTGTTGTTTTGTTTTTGGCATTGTGTTTGTTTTCTATATGCTTGGCACGTTGTAGTCAGCTTTCAATTAGAGCGTACGTGCTGGGATCTCAAAGCATCCTTTTAAGTGTCACATAAATGTCTCATGCTGTGCGCTGTGCAAGTGAATCTTGTGCAACTTTCACCAACAGCTTCAGTTACAGTTGCATGAAGCTTAATTAAAGGCTCGATTGTGGCATAGGCGTTGCAACGACGCCCACTGACCCACTGCTGAACCACAGCAGCAGCAGCACCAAAGCATCCAGCTGCACATTGCAATGTGCCTTCTTTTCGCATAGTCATCGCTTATCAAGATTTGCCCGTCCATGTGTATATGCTCTTTCAGATAAATTGCCCATTCAATTTGGCACTCTCGACAACGAGATTTCGTTAAAGAAACGTATATGAAGTGCATACAACTTATAACTAGAGTCTTAGAAAAGAATGTGTTCATAATTGAAGATACAGTTGAGCTGCTTGTTAGCATTCGGGTTTGAGCTGCAATTAAATGTTGAGCGTAGAGCTTCGTATCTTGATAGAGAGCTTTGAATGAATTAGAATGCTTAAAAATTGATTTTAAAATCAAACAATTTTGTCAAACTTAAATCGACTTTCTCGTTCTTTACATTTTCAGGCTGTTCCAAGGTGTATACGAAAAGTTCGCATTTGAAGGCGCATCAAAGGATACACACAGGTAAGCTGATTGTTATTGATATCCACAGATCCACCCACCCACCCAACCAACAACAAGCTGTTAGTTGTTATAAGGCGCCGGCAGGCTTGTTAGCTGTCACACACATTTGTTTTGGCTATGAACGTTTCTGCCTCCGTACCAGCTGAATGTAGGCGTAGTAGGTTCGGCTTATTACCACACCAAACTTAACTTAAATCTGCGCCACGATGAGCCACTGAGTGGTGCACAGCTGCGCTGCTTTATTTTTGGTTGCTCAATGCTCTCGAAGCTTGTCGGACAAAAAAAGGCTTTTGATTAATTCGCGCGCTCATATTTGTAGTTGCCAGCACATAATTTGCCACAAAAGCTCCAAGCGCCTTTTTTTTCAATTTCGTTGCAACCACAAAAATCGTGATTTCTTCGGTTTGTTTTTTCATTTTCGTTTTTGTTGTTGTTGTGCTGTGTGCGCGGGCTTTTTGTGGTCAGTTGCAACATCAGGCATCCAGCAGCAGCAGCAGCAGCGGCAGCAGGCAACATCAACAACATCAACAATCGCCAACAATCGGCAATCGCCAACGCCATCAGCTGGGCGCACGTTTGGCCTGCATTTCCTTCTTGCTCAGATTACACTTGACGTTTATTTTTGTCTGCTGCTTGCCCCACACCACACCCCACCCCACCCCACCCCTTTCTTTAGTTAGGTCGTTGCCTTTTTTGTTGGATGTTGATCACCTGTCTTCGGTTTATGGGCCACACGTTTTATGCCCCTGATTCGCAACTTGCGACTTTCAACTCTCGACCCAGCCCAAAAAAAAAAAAAAAAAAAATGAATACTTTTTAGAGTCTCCAAACTGAATGCCAATTTCGACCGCAGTTCTCCTTTAGAGTTTTATTAATCGCACATGACCAGCTGATTTATGTGCAAACTTAAAATGATGCACTAAAAAAAGTCCGAAACAGAAAAACAATTTTATTATTATGATTTTTGGTATTGCGTTGCGCTGATTTTCACTTAACTGATAAACTTAACGCCCCATCCGAAGAAATAAACAAATAAAACATTTGATCGCATCGAGTTCAAGTACATTGAAGTCAAGGTGAATGTGGCGTTTGCTCTTCACCGAAAAATAGGAATTCAAATTATTTGTTTAATCTCTTTCGCTCTGCTAACAAAGATAGAAGTTAAATAGGAAATCTGTAACTTTATGCTTCTCAGGGCTCTATAGAAGCAAAATTTAGAAATTTTGAGCTTAACGCTTTGTAATTATTATTATATGAAGTAAACGAAATAAAACTATTAACAAATTACATTCCTGATCAAAACTTTTGCATGAAACCTTCCTTACTTTCTCTTTGACTCTTTCTCCCTCTCTATCTTTTCATTTGTTTAGTTGCACTTGATGTTAGCAACTCAATGTCAAATATGCAATATCAGTTGATATATCTGGTTAGCTTTAGATTTAATTGCCTTACACCCGCCGTGGGCCAACACGAATGCCCCGACGTTTGTATCTGTAAAGACTAATGGCCATGTCTTTAAGCATTTGGCTCAAAAAAAATCTCTTTAAGCTATATTTTTTTTGCAGTCGTATTTCGAGTGGCCGTCGACCATTTGTGGCTACCGTCTGATGGCTGTCCGTTTGTTTGGCTTTTGACTTAGTTAACGTCGTCACACGCCGGCCACGCCCATAGGCGCAAACTCAAAAACTCAAACCAAACACATTTTTCATGCAATTTTGAAGCTGGGGCATCTTGTGGCGCCAGTCGCCAGCTGAGTGTTGTCTTTGCTGATTAGCAGCACCAGACCGGACACTTTGGCCAGAGAGCATAAAAGCTGAAAACTTAAACATACATACATACATACATATGTAGTACGTATGGTGTATTTGCAGCAATTGCAGTTTGATTGTGTGCGCGAGTTTGTTGCCTAAGTCTTTTGTTTTTTTTTTACGCTTTGCTCGGTCGTAAATTTGTCGTTTTTATATGGGCTTTTTGTAGTTATCTGAACACGATTAGAAAATCACTTGGTAACTAATCTTTATGCTGCTAGCGAACGCATAAATTTCACATATGTTTATCGCTGTCCCTGGAACTGGGAGACTGAAAGACTGGAAAACTGTGAAACGTAGTTTGCCCACCGGGTTGGGCTTATTTTGTACTGATTTGTTTGCTAATATGTTCGCGCTGCTATAAATTATTTGCAAGTTTTTATATACATGTACATAGTAGGCCTGAACCTGGAGGAGGAACGTTTGAGACTGGCCTGCGGCTAGACTCTTGTCTATCGGGCCTTAATTTATATGCGGTTATAGTGCATGTTGCGCTTATCGTTCGCAATACATACGTTCAAATTATGAAGTAATTTCGTCGACTCTTATCGTATTGCGTCCATCGCACATTACACAAAAAACATTTACTTAACTTTGTTTGTTTGTTTGTTTCTTTGCTCGCCGGACCAGTCTCCATGTCTGGGCTATGATGCTGATCATTGTTTTAGTTACGAGCGATTTACAACTTTTTGCCATTGCCGAATGATATTCCCACGAGCAAGCGATCTAAAAAGCTGTTGTTGTTGGGCGATTTCTATTAGATGACTCACCAACAGAAATATAACATTGTTTTTTTTTTTGTATTCGGTTGTCAAAACGATAAAGCTTCTTACACGTACAGACTCGCACACACGCATCGCAAGTGCCGATAGGTAAATTTTTCTCATTTTTATTTTTTTTTTTGATTATGTTCAGTCATCTTGAGGCACTTAAGTTCATTAAAAAAAAAAAAGAGATCTAAATAAACCAATAAGTCATGCCGAGAGTGTGTCCCATATTGAGTTTCTATTCGTAAATCTCTACAAAAGTGTCAGCTGAGTGACACTTCAAGACTCAAGTTGTGCCTCAATCCTCCCCCTTTCTCACACACATTCTGAAGAGGCATTTCAGGCAGCACGCTGTTAAACAGCAACAATTATAAATATTATTTTTTTCATGTTTTGTAAAGGTTTGTACGACGAGACCATATTTAAACCTTTTTGCAAGGTTAACTGTAAAGCACAAGAACTTAGAATTTCATAGACTTTACCCATTGCGAGCCCATTGTGAAGAATTAATTCGATAAGGTCGACTATCCAATTGGAAACACAATTCAAATTCAAAGACAACAGTGCCTGAATAATGCCATAAAATGTCAAGTTCACCTTTAATAATAAATGTATGTCGAAAAGCTCGAAATAATTATTTCATTCAGTTTTCAATTTGAAAACACGAATCTTTATGTTTATGTTTATGTACCGAACTGTAATGCTCAAAGCACGCAGAGCCGGCAAACAACGGTCCACAGTTGGAGGGAATTAGTCATAGAGCAGCGGGTAAAAACTCTTTTTCGACCGGTCGCATTTTTATCTTACCTAAGCTCCACTCATGAGCCAAGGCAAAAGTCACTTGCGAATATCGTCGTGTTGTGTTTTGTTTTTGTTGTTGTTGTTGCTGTTGTTTGTAATGGGCCATCGTCAGCGGCAAGTCGTGTGCCAAAATAAAAAATCCAAATCATAAAATACAAGACTGAGAGTGACTCGGACTGCGAATTGACTTACCATTTGCTCCAGCTGCCGTTTTGTTGTCGTCGGCATTGGCATCGTCGACGTCGTGTTGTTGTTGTTGTTCGTTCTCCTGTTCGCCGCAAAACTAACATGGAAATTCAATGAAAATGTTAATTTGTGAATAGTACATGGCTGTAGCGGAATGCAAACATACTTGCACTTGCATATGTCAAATGACAAGACAAGAAGCACTTTGATGACATACTAGTTGAACTTCCACTTAAGTCAACAATAATATAACAAATCTTTAAAAATTATTTAAGATTGTTATTGATATACAGTTTCTGTGCAAATTGCAAACGTGTAATTTCTGTCACTTGCTATTTAATCATCTTACTGATTTCTCCTTGATTTATTCAATGTGTTTTCTTAATTTTTGCAGGTGAAAAGCCCTACACCTGCCAATGGCCCGAATGCGAATGGCGTTTTGCTCGCTCCGATGAACTGACGCGACATTATCGCAAACATACTGGCGCCAAGCCCTTCAAGTGCATCGTCTGTGAGCGAAGCTTTGCGAGAAGCGATCATTTGGCGCTGCATATGAAGCGCCACCTGCCGAAGAGCAAGTGAGGCAAGAGAGATCCGGTGGAGATCAGCTACAAATCAACTATATCACAATCCAAAGGACTTTAGTTAAGCTTGAAATTCGTTTAGTAAATGGTTACTACTACATTATAATAATTATAATATTACTATCTTGAAAACCTGAACACTAATTAATATACTAGAGCTTTCCTTAAACAAAATCTGAAAATTGTGCAGCTAGTATCGATTTATGGTTAACAAAATTAATCTGCTTTTTCTCAATTAAGTAAATGAAATTTTCACCACCTTAACTAAATTATATTGTATATCTAATGTTAAGCACACACTCCTAACTAACGATAGTTCGTAGAGCTAATATATTCATATCAGAAAAAAAAAAATAATAATTTCAGTTTAGTTCTTACTTGTTCCCAGAGAATCAGCTCGATTCTCTTGCCCGTGTATTAAAGTGCATATAGTAGTACATAAATTAGTGTATATTCATATACTAGATCCTTGTTTACTTAACACTAAATCAATGCTAAGTTGGAGGACAACATTCTCGTACATTCACCATGTGTCATTATTGCCGCCTAGTTTCTGTATAGTTTTCCTTAGCCATAATATAAAGTTTAGTCTATATGGTAGTATGTAACTTAATAAATGTTTGACTATGTATGTTTATGACGTAGCTAGTGTATTATTATTATATATATATATAAATATATATATATGTGTCTCTATATATTGTTTCTAAACACCAAAAAGTGCTGGCACAAAATCATCAATCAAATAATAAAATGTTTTTGAAAAACCAACGTCTATTCAATATTTGTTTTATAAGTTTATAATTATCCGCAGGAAAATAAGTTTATTATACCTTGATTTATACCCTGTTTGAGTGCCGATATAAATATCGCTTAAATCATCGATAGTCGAACAACTGACTCAAGCTGACACTTGCACTGTATTTTTTTTTTTTTATATAATCCAAAATATTTTGATTTGACGTTGCCATTTATATTTCACAGCCGCGCTCAATAAATTCAATGTTTTACTCTTTTTAATGTAAATTTTAATTTTCATCATATTGTTTAGCTGGCAATAGAAGAAGAATTTGGCAGTCACAAAACAAAAAAATACCATACCAAACAGCTGATTAGCTCGAAAGGGTATGGCAACACCATCAAAGCGATGGTGTCTCCACAAACTTAACTTTGCATTGAAAAAACAAAATTGGCTTAACTTGAGCATTAATTTTAATGCGAGTTTAACTAACTGGAACTTAAATCGTTGAGAATAAAGACCTCGATCTGGCATTCATTGCCAGTGTCTGGCATGCGCAATGAAATTCCTGAATTTGATATTTACTGTAGTTGCATTTATGCATTACATACGATTATTAACGTTTCCCAATTACGTGAGTGGCAAACGCAATTCGATTGCATTGAAAGTTTCTGCCTCTCTCTGTCGTCAAGTGGAAAGGGGGTTAAGACTCACCAAATCAGTTAACAGTTAGGTTATTAAAGAATCAAATAAAATGCATAAACATAACTTTATTAAAAAAACGCTCAAACAATTTATGAACCAAAAAATAACTTAGAGACAATAATTTCATATAGATGAGAATGCAAAGCCGATAAGTGTGACCCCATGTCTTGAGTCGATTTCGTATTCAATTGATTTTTGTTGTTATGTATGTTTGTCTGATCATTATCAAAATATTTTGTACACGAAACAAACATGTCAAGCGTTTGTTGTTGCTGCTGCTTAAAGAAATTGTTCAAAAATATAAAAATAATAATTTCAATTGTTTGCTGCATTTTTATTTTTTAATTTTTTAACGCGTCACGTTGCTTCGAGTGTTGCTCGTTTGAAATTATAAATCGTTTGATTTTTATGAGGCTCATTTAAAGTGTATTGAGCTTGAGGCTGATAGACACAAATAATAAAGCCAGCTCATTTGTCAATCTTTGGGACGCGTGTTAAGCAAGTAATTTTAACTAGTATCTTTTTTAAAGGTATTAAGCTAAACGTAGCCCACTCAACGCTTGCCACATGTCTATCTGCTTGGGCATCCATCAAAACTCTTAAGGTTTATTTCTACACGTGGGCGTTGATACCATCTCTCTCGCTCTTTAAATGTTAGTCCATATTCCCTTCTCGCTCTTTATGTACGTGAAGTATCTTCAATTGTTGTGCGCTGATTAATCATGTTACCACTGACAGCTCAACTTTGCGGGCAAGCTGCTTATTAAATTGGCTTAAGATTGCTAGATAAACGTAATAACAAAAAACATATACATTCACAGATACAGATACAACACATACATACCACAAGTACGTGTAGGTATTTATGAGGACCCCACAAATTGATAAATGCACACAAATCACAGTCATCTCACCCACTTGAAAGTTAAGTCGGAATAAAGAGTTTTCATATGAAATGAAAAAATAAAATAAAAAATTGATGCGATTTCAGTCAGATCGCGTGTCTGTTTGTCTTTCTGTCTGAGTGCGATTGATATCACTTATTATTTCAATTAATTTGTGCTGCTTTGTTGTGCTTAATAAATACACAAAGCAAGATAAATTGTGCATACAAAATACTTACATTCAATTGATGATCAATGTGGGTGTTATGTGAATACTATAATGCCAATCTGTTAAATGTGTCAGTGGAACGTTTCAATACTTATATAAAGTAGATGGGAAGCTAATGAATATGAATTGGTGGTATTATATCTATATTTTTTCGTATGAACACGGAATCGGTATTGAACTTAATTGTCATTGACAAAACAATGTAGAAAAAATGCTAACTTTCATTTTATTTAGTTATGGGAAAGAAAGGGTCTTATAGGGAAAAAGGGAATTGTGTAAAAGTTTATTTTTTAATTATTACTTAGTAAAATTCAATAAACTAAAAGTAGATGTGTTTCTTAATTTTAACCCTCCCTTCATGTTGATTCGATATAATTCAAATATTCATATACTACCCTTGCTAAATGACTTAATTTTGAACTCCTTAACCGTTTCTAATCCGTTTCGTCATAGACTTAATTTGTTGTTAGTCTCAAGAAAAAATCGATTTAATAATTTAGATGTTATTCAGCTGTTGTAATATCTTCCTTTGAGTAGGAATTTATTATAAGTTAAGGCTTCCGCAACAACTTTTACTTTCAATGTAAGTAGTGTCCAGCTTTGTGTGAGTGTGTGTGGCGTAAAAGACACCCACTTGTACTAGTTAACCCACACATGCCACATGTCGCAACCAAAAACACAATAACAACAAGGGAGTCTAGCGGGTTCATCCATTTTGGGCATAAAACAGCTGACAAACATACAAAAGTGCCCATTAGCTAAATGGGGGGACGCACTCGTGTCGTGTTTTGCTCGTGTCTCGTATCGTGTCTTGTGTCTCGTAATATGTGTTTTTGTCTTTGTGTATGTGTATTTGCTGGCTGTCAGACTTATAGAGGGGCGCAGCCGCAGGCGACGACAACAAAATCGAAATAAAAACAGGAACTCCTCTTGCGAAAACGCAAAAAAAAAAGAGGAAAAAATGCTTACTGGCCCAATGCTTGCCCCAGACGGGCGACAGACACGAGACATAAGACGCACACACACACACACAAACAGGGAGTGAGGCAAGGCAACGCGTGTTGCAGCAACAACTATTTTGCATACACACGCTGCATGCACATAAACAACAACTGACTAAAAACGGGCGACAACTATAATTAAGCTTAATTGCTGTTTAATGTGAGCCACACAGACACAGAGACAAACACAAACAACTGTGACTTGGGGTCGGATGCGGAATCGTAGTCTATAGTTTTGCAAATTTATCAAGCGCCCACGCAACAATAACAACAACAACAGCAACAGGCTTCAATGACTGCTTAACATACACAAATTTATATGCATTTAGGTTTTAATTAAATTATATTTCTAATATGAAAAATTATATGCATTATAAAAACTGGAGTAGATCGATAGAACCAGGTGTTTCAAACTGTATAATTGAATATCTCGCTTATCTCTAGGCATAATTGTTTTTAGAGTGTCGGGCGAAATTAATTAGCAATTAAAAATGCAATGGTCGAGCCAACGGATACGAACCACAAATCTGTTATATATATTGTGGAGAGAAAAATACTCGTAATTCATATTTCTAAATAGGCAAACATTATTCAAGGTGTCCAAGCGACGGCGAGAACCGTAAATTAAATCACAATCAAAATGAAAACGATACGCTTAGAATTTATAACAAAAATAAAAAAAAAATTAGTAGAGAATTATATAAGAAAAAATATATACATGAAGGCATTTCAAAAATATGTGAACAACAACGAATTTACAATGCACTTTTATGTTAAAAAAAATTCAAATAATTTATTGTATATATATTTTTTGTTTTGCACTCACTAAACATTTCGATGCAAATGATCCAATTTGAATTCATAATACTATATCAAAACTATACTGCATTTATCTTATTGATTTTTTGTATCGTCAACACACAAACCTGTTATGCCAACGTAAGCCGTACAAAAAGTATAGAGAACTCTTAAAGTAGGGTATATAAGAAATAAAACCCATCTGGTCCGTGGCCGCCCACAAATTGGACTTGCAACCGTTTCCAGGCCCCTCTCGACAATAGCCGGCAATTGAACGTTGTTGGGGGTTGTTGCAACGCGGCAACACGGCAACTTGGCAACTTGGCAACTGAGCTACGATCGGCGTGTGACTCAATATACTCAATCCTAAAGCGCATTGTGGCCCAGCTGCAGCGGCAGCAGTTGATCGACCCAGAGATCGCTTGATTGGCGACCCAGTGGCGACGACGTGGACGATTGCTGTTGCTGCTGCTGCTGCATTTGGCAATGAACTTTTCGATATCGAAGTTGTATATGCATGAGGCTAAGAGGCAAATGGAAATAAATCGAGCGTGGCGCTGCCAATTTGACTTTGAACTCGGTCAAGTCGAGACACATTTGAAGCTGTTTGCATATTTAATTGAACACCTACAACAGCTAACTACAATAACAACTACAACTGCAAGGCGTACAACAAATGGTCTGCAGCTGTGTGTTGTGGCATAATGCTAAGCATTATAATCAGGCGCTAGAAGAGATACAAAAATAAAGGCTCAATAGGCCAATTGGCTATCGGCCAGCTTAATGTACAGTTACTTTGTCAAAAGCGTTAAGTCGTGCCTGACAAAATAATGACCATTTTATGCATAAAATTTATGGCATTTCATTAAAAAAAAACCCAATATGCATTCAACATAAAAAGTGTCGGACAGACTTTCAATTCGAAACAGTTAGGAACACTAAACACTAAGTTTGAATTAAGGACAAACTTTTGTCAAATTGTGTTTTTATTGGTGTACAAAATAATTCAAATTTATCATAATTATTCTGACATTTCATCGAACAGTTCGCCAACAGTGTATATTGAATTGTTGTCATCGTCCGATTGCATATCGACATCGCTAAGGAAGTTGTAGCTGAGCTGTTCCTGTTCTTCCGTTTCTTGATTCTGCATGCGATTTTCGCTCTTGGTCCTAAGGTTATTGTACTTCTGCAGTACGTTCTCGAACTTAGCTTTTTCGGCGCGATTACGCAATATCACTTTGCGATTATAGTAGTCTTGCAACTGGAGCAGTGATCTGCCCGTTAGGCTTAAATAGGCCCGCTCAAGTGGCACCAGCATCAATGTCGGCTTCATTCTCAGCATAAAATATATGTCATTGTAGCTGCGATACTTTTGAACAAGGTTATTCATAAATTCCTCAGCTGTATCGGTTAGCAGAACAACAGCGCTCTCGGAGCAGTGGGTGAAGCCACCCAAACGCAGAAGGCCACACATGATCTTGCGTAACGCTTGCCGGCAGACGTTACTGGTAATCATCGGGTAGGACTGGGCGTCTCCACGATAAAAAGCTGTGTCCGCTGGGGCATTGAGCTCGATCGGATTTTCAAAGTTATCATCAACTACTAAGTTGGCTGTGTTATCCGGCGGAAAGTTTACCTCGGGTACGTTTTGCCAATTTTCCAATGAGTAGATTTCAATAAGGGATTCAAGCAGTTCGGTTTGTTTCATCACTTCGCTCGTTTGCGTGACCAGCGAGCACTTCAGTTCTAACCTCTCATGTTTATCTTCTTGAAACGGCTCGCCACGCTGCTGTACCGCATCGAACAGATGCTGTTTTTCACGTGTAGTCACAAATTTGATGGGCGCAAACGTAGTGCAATCCTCCTCTATTTCTCCCCAATGTTCTTTTTGCATTGTTTATACTTTATGTACAGTTTTTATTGTTATCAAATTGTGCTACTTTGAGCGAGAAGAAGCTTCTCGAAATTAGAGGTGCAGAAACATCGAGTAGAGCACCGATGTAATCGATGTTTGAAAAACATCGGAGACAGCGATGCATTGTAGGCCTGCATCGATGATTTTACAACTCTGCACTCGACAACAAACGTATAAATTGTGAGTAAAAGCAAAGCTGGACAAACTGTTTCAGAGCGCAGAACGAAACCCGAAGCGGTTGATATGCTAGAATATGAATTTCAATGTAGATATAAAACAATATATATATAAATAAAAAACTTGTTATTGTTTGGATCGCACCGGCTTTTTTGAAACATCGATCTTTTTTTTAAAAATACCGAAAATATCGATGAACACACACATCGATCTTTCTGCACCTCTTCTCGACATACTAACTGTTATCGATGAATACACTACAATATCGAGTGAGTACATACAATAGTTTTGCGATGATTTCTAAATAATTTAGATTTAAATCTATCGGTGTTTTTTCCTTTTCTTATTCTGTAATTTGGCTTTGATACCCTTGCGAAAGTCAATTTGACAGGTCTGCCCAAAACTTTCAGCAGCATTAATTCATGTAGTTTGTGTGCCTGTACGTCTGGTTGACAAAATAAAAGGAGATCTCTTAAAAAAAATCTTGTAAGCGCATTTCCAAAAGGGTAAGTCATTTGTTTGTGACTATTGAATAAATATATGAAACACAAACCTATTTCATACGCAGCTTAAGCTTTGCTTACTCTAAATATTGTTAAAGAAATTTCCACTTTGACCGACAAAACTAAAAAGAAAAATTGTTCGCTAAATTTACTTGTGAAGAGTAAGTAACTTGAGAATTAATTTATGCTATGGAACCCAATTCTACAGGGGATTTAACAAACCAAAACATGTCAGAGCCAGAGACCCGTCGTGATGATCTGATGATGATATCAAGACAACTGGCGACCTTTTTGATTGTGGAAACGGATTATATTCAAATGGAGAACGCGGTTGCGGATACGGATACGGAAAATAATCAAACGGTGATAGTGAAACGCGCAAAAAGGAAAATCATAAAACGCCGACGACGCCGACGCAAAGAAGATTCTTTATCCTTGTTCCGGAGTCTCATACGCTTGGCGATGTATGCAGATCCTGATTTAGCAGTACTGATCCGGGCAAACCCACGTCGTGGTGTTAACCTCGTGTTGACAGTTGTCTTCAATTGCGAGCCTTTAGAGCACATTGCTAAGCGCATATATAAGGGATATTTAAAGCGTGAAGCTAAGCTCTTACGCATATGAATACTAATTTATTTTGTATAGAGTATGAAGCAAGTTGTAATAAATAGCCACTCCATTTCCTGGGCGCAACTTAAACCTTATCTGTCTCATATAATATTATTTAGGAGATTGGTTTTGTGTGCGGTTGCGCCTCCGCGCATGATTAATTGCCTGGCACGCGAGGCACCGATGCCAATCAGCCTGGCACAAGTGACAAAAATCAATGTGCTGCAAATGTGCGAGATGAGGTTGCAACTGTGAGCCAGGCAACCAACTGTTAAAAGGTTGCTGCATCGTGTGAGTTACTCAGAACTACACGTCTCATAAATCTTCAGGAGCAGTCAGTTGATCTTGATGTTGGCTGGAATACATTGAAGATATACATATATATTCTCTATACACAGTTTGGTAACCTGGCAACCTGTGCCCACGCATCAGACGCTTATCAGCTGAAAACTATCAACCAGCCAGTGAGGAGACAATTCTTCTTTTTCTTTGGAATGTAATGCGTGTAATGAAACGGAAGTTGCCCCACTATCAATCTCAATTAAATTGATTGCCACCGAATGCAGCAATAAATGACTACCTTAATGTGTGTAATGAATGTATGTGTCTGACAGGACAGAATATTAATTGAGTAGATCGGCAGCTCGGTTTTAATTGAGCATCAATACAGGAAAATAATTTTTTTGAGAAAGTATTTTGGTTAAAAATTCTTATACTACTTCTTAGACTTTGCATTCACAATAAACGTTAGTAACAATTTCATCATTACCAAAAAAGAACAAAGACAACAAATTCATCAACATTCAATTTGAAAAACCCATACAATCAAATTGGTAAGAGTCAAAGCGGACATGGCCAAAACATATAACTTCAAGCAATTGCAACAGTTTTGAGAGCAATAAGATAAAAGCAAGTTGACAATTTTCAGCAGTTAACTTGGTCTAAATTGCGCACATCCGTTGGATTGGCTTAAAGAAACTGCAATAATTTTCCACAATATGGCTTAAATAAACGCAACACACATTTTGGTGTTGGTGTTATGGGGCCGCTCGACCTGGCTGAGAAGTGGCAATAAACAAAGCCAAGAGCACGCGTTATTTTTATTTTTTTTGCAGCACATTTCTATGCAAATGGTGGCGGCAAATCAGCGTCAAATGAAAGACGCAACAACAACAACATCATGAGCAATTGGCAATTGCGTGTTGCAATATCATTGAGAGCAGCCCGAGGTAAAGCTAACAATTGGCGGCCTACACACACACATACACTGAGAGAAGCACCAAAGAACATGACATCAAACAGGCAAACAAAGAGCAATTACTGCACCAAAGAACTCGAACTTAAATCTCAAACGGTTCCAATCCGCACATGGGCGAGCAGAACAACATTAAAAAAGCCCACGATGCTAGAAGACTGACTCACCATACTGGATGGGAAAAAATAGATAGAGATGCGTTGGACGCAGTTGGATGAAAATATTAGGTAGCTGCGACTGTTGCATGTCAACTCTAAACGAAACTTATCACACTCTGGTGGGTGGATAGATGGGTGATTCCTCCTGTCCAACTTATGCCTCGCTAATTAATGATAATGTCAAACTAGAGAGAGAGAGAGAGAGTGCATTTATGCCACAGGTCATCAGTTAACCTTTTCATTAACCATATGTCACACGCATGTCCTACAGGACAACCCTCTTTAAACCTTCGTGCGGCGGTAACCACGATGAGGAACCCTTGAAAATTGAATTATGCGCTTGGTCGCGTGTCCTCTTGCCAGAGTTAACAGTCGGCGAATGATGAGTCAAACTGAATAAAAATAATGGAAATAAAAAAATGCATAGCGCTCTATTTTAGCTTCTATTTATGTGTGTAAGTTTTGTTTCCCACTCGTTCCCATTTCACATAAATTTAAAGGAAGCTCTCGAGTCCAGTTGGCCAGTTGTGCAAACTGTTTGCAGTTCGGCGCGTGTAGTTCTTGTTCGGGCAAAACGAAACAAAAAAACAAGGTGTTAAAACTGTGCCACAAAATTGTTTAATACCTGGGGTGGTTTTAATGACTGTCTGAAGTTTTTTTTTTTCACTACTCACTATCTCATATAATTACGCATTTTGTCGACAATGTTTATGTTCTTTTACGAGGCGCGTGCCGGATATATATATATGTATATATAGATTTTTTAGACGAAAGGTTGGCAAGCTCTTCTCTTTTATTTATCAGTTCAAGACACGCAATGCTCGAACTAGGGGTTAAACAAAATATATATTTCTAGCTTTTATAAACTGTGAAGAGTCGACTTGTTAAAGGGCGCAAACATTTGACTTTGACTTTGAAGAGGGCAGAAACAGAATAAACAGATTTTAAGGGTTAGATGTATGATCTAACTTTCCATTTTTCTACCAAGAACGCCAACGTTTCTAAATTCCCATTTATTAACAACAATTTGTCTGAGAATATTTTCAATACCCATTTAAGATTCTTACTCATACATCATTATCCATTTCACAACGCATACTTAAAGTCACACCTTTAACCCAATTATCTATTAACCCAATTTACGTACAGCGTGCTGAAAATTTTGCACATCACGCCGCAAACTTCACATAATTAGCTCGAGCCAAATAAAATAAGCGCATAAAATTGAAACTCACGCATTTGATATGCCAGAAAAAGAAGAAAAAATTGCCAGCCTCAGTTACATAATAATTGGATGTTGTCTGATTGATGGATTCGCCGTGTGTAAAGATCAATGTTAATCAGAGTCGAGAGTCGAGAGTCCAAAAAGAGCCCACTTCAAAGACTAATTCAATTGCTTTCGAATTGAACTAAGGAGGCGCAACGTTCAACGGAGCTCCAATTTGGCGTTTGAGTTTGAGTTGCTTTAATGAGACAACACACACACATGGCTCAGCAGCAGGTTGCGACTGGCCAAGTTAATAATTTAATGGTCAACGTTGTAATTTTTTCTTTTTACTTCAACAGCAACAACAACGAACAGAAAAATATACTTAGCTTAGGCTCCGCGTCCAATTTAATTCAATGCGATTCAATTCCAAATTGAATGCAATTGTAATTGTAATTTAAAATGAGTTTTAATGGCGAATTAATCGACAAAACTTTGTTATGGGATGTGGCGTGCAGCAAGCCACACATGCTTGTGCTTGTGTGCTTTGAGGTGTTGAAATACAATGAAGCGATGATGATGAATGACCCATCTAATCATTACTTGCTAATGTGGGCATGGCATCCAGCGTCCCCCACGCTAATTAGCTATTGCAAGGTCTCACAGCTGCCTGGCACATATACACACAAACCGACAAACAGACAAATGCCAATTTATACGAGGTCTCCACTTTGCATAAAAGCTTAAAAAGTGTGTCCTTTGTTTAATTAGTACACTGAAAAATTAGTCAAAAAAAAAAAAAAGGTAGAAAAAATCTCAACTAAATAAGCGAAAAAAATAATATGATGATCGCATAAAATATTTAAGCGGATTATGCGGCGATTTATCAAAAGCAATTAAAGAGCAAACCGAAAAATGAGTTATATTTTTTTAGCGATTATTATTTTTAAGTTCGTGGAATGCGCCTTGATGACAAATAGTAGCAAAAATGTGTTGCGCCATCTGTGTTTTTGTTTTTGTTTTAAATTTTTGTGTTTTTTTGTTGGGGGAAGGCGAGACAAAATGTTTATAATGCTGCTAAAAGCATGTCAGTACGAACGAATATCTTGTAGATACAAATCAGAAAGCGGCCCCTAGCAAAGTGGGCCACGATGCGGCAAGCGACTTAAACTCAAATTTAGTGCAAAAGAGTAATGCAGGCTAACAGCAGTCTGTTAGCCAGGTTGCCAGCTGACCGACCAGGCGGCTATCTGCAGCAGATCAAAGCCGCTTGAGAAATCTCAGTGTGTGAGATATATGAGTATATTTAGGCAACAGCACTAACATCAGCTCCCGGTGGCAAGTGGAGTCTTTAGTCTTAAATACTAATTACCCTATGGGGAGCACCAGCAGCTCTCTCTCGCTCTCTCTCACATACTCACTCACTTGCTGTCTCTTATCGCCGCAGGAGTTTAACAACCAAGTCAAGTCAACTGAAGTCGTGAGTTGCAGGTTCCAGTCAACAGTCTCTTGGTCTGCAGTCTACAGTTAACAGTGCGTCGTGCGACGCGTCGTCAATATTTGTCAAACTGTCATTCGGCTTGACATTTACGTTTGATCAACACCAGGTTGCAACTGCCTGCCGGACCAGTGGCGAGTGTGGAAGCAGCTATAGCAGCTAGCTGCTACTTGCCACAGGAGCCGCTTAACGTCGTTGACATGGCCAGATAAAAGCCAAAGCGAAAACTAGCCCAACTTTGTATTTTTACTCTTTTTTATATGTACATACATATATACATTTTCAATGTGAGGCAATTTAAAAGCCGACACATTAACGAGTTCGAGACAACAACGTGAGTGTCGCTATTTTGCCTTGACGCGCTTTTGTTATACAATCTGTGCCACAGACATACATATAAGCTAGTTGCAAGTGATACAGGCTCAAAGATAAACATCTGTTGCAGCTGTGTGGATAGAGTGAAAGATCTTTTACAGCTAACGAATGTTGTGATAACAAAAAGATAAGATACCGCGACTTTATTAATGTTAAGTTTAAAGTGAAATGCATAATAATAAGATACTAAATACAGCCGAAAGTGTTTTTTAAAAGCACATTTAATTTGATATTAGCTATAAACTGTGATACTTAACAAACAAAGTGATCATCAACTAATCCGATTAGTTGATATAACATAACTCTAAAAACATTTTGAAGCTCTCAAACCAAATGGATTTTTTTATGGTCTTAAAAATGTAGGAAATAAAAGATGTTATTTAACCATAACTTGGTCAGATCTTAAACAAATTGAATAGTAAAATAATTCATTGTTCTCAACTCAAAACTCAACAAATATCTATCCCAAAAATCAACATAGAACATCTTCTAATACTCTTAACTGCCATAACTGGCAACTTTTTAACTAATCAATAGAATTGTTTTTCGCAAAGCTTAGCGTCAAACGATCTGCTACCAGTTTCTACTCGCACAAATGATTTATTAATCAAGCACAAGAGTTCATAAGACATAAATCATAATTTCAATAGCTCTTCAAAGCATTCAAAGAATCACAGAAGTGAAATTGCAGCTGTGAAAAAAGTTTCTCAGCTGCTGAAATTGCATTAACCTGGTCAAATCCCCCCTCGTTCGCCCACTACTCTCTTCCTCATTCTGCCCATCTGTCTGTCTGCTCATTAGGCGCTGATTGATTGAGGTTGGCAAAAGTGCACAAGGAGAGAGAGAAAAAAAAACACAACGTGACCTTCATATGGCCAAAAAAATGCGGGCAAATAAACTTCCGTAGTGGTCGAGCAAGTCGCAGTTGCTGGCTGTTGCTGTTGTTGTTGTTGTTGGCAATTGGCTCTTGGCCACTTTTGCCACTACATGGCCATACTTGGCACACTTTTACTTGGCTCATCTCCTGGCCAAAGCTCGCTCGCCTGTTGTGTCCAGATTGTGTTATGAGTCACTGTGGCAAATGTTGGCCAAGTTCATTCGCAGCTGGAGGCCATCCCGCTAAATGTATTTTGGTTTATGCTGCGTAAGAATTTGTTAACGGGCATGTTTAGGAGCGCCTCAAAACCAGCTAACTAAACACAGCACAACACAAATACACACACACACAAACGAACAAATACACAGATATCGGCACAACGTTTATATTTTTGTGAATGAACTCAAGAGTTTCTCCGTCCGTGTCGGGCTTTTTGGTTTTTTTTTGTGGGTCTTTGGTTTGAGAGCATGCGTGGCGTGTGGATTTTTATGTACCATCAATGAAATGGCTTTTAATTAACATAATTTTTATTGATCGAAACTCGCAAAGACAACAACAACAACAGCAACATCATGTTGAGACACAGATACAATCGATAGCCGATCAGTATGGCAAGTTCTTTCAACTTAGCCTAATTTGCATAATGCGCATATTGAAAATCTTTGGCATAGATTTAAGCCAAGACTATCTCTATCCGATGCAAAGGGCAAACAAAAGCTCTCTTTAGCGTGGGCTTTAATCGTTTTATAGTTAGTGAATATACAAACATATGTTTTGATGTGTTTATGTCTGTTTCTTCCATATCCATGTCAAGTGTTTTGTTTTTGTTTTTTGCCTCAGCCAGCGAAATTATGATTAAAATTTAGATAGGGCTTAAATACAGTTGACATAGGTATAATTTGTATCTTCGATTTACAATCTTGCATAAGTTGTGTATTTGTATTTTTTTTCTATGCTGACATCACTGCATTATTCATCGATAGATCGATGGTTGCCCTATAGCGCCCGAGAGTCTACATCTCAACTTAACGGCTTTCAGTTAAAGACCAAGATCATTGATATTGTCGTAAGATATTATGTGCAAATCGGGAGAGAGTGTCAAAATTTGTTAGCCAAGCTCGTAAAACCAATAACAGTTAAGAGTTTGTGTTCTAATCGCTTCATAAGATCAGCGTGAAAAGTCAATAAAGTCAGATCGAAAACAAATTACTTTCGATAAAAAGTGGGGCATTGCTTAAATTACGTCCATTTAATATAATATAGATAATTTTTTATATAAATATAAGATTAAAATGAATTTACAGCTAGCTCGCAGCTAAAATTGTTGGGTATTTATGTGACTTATAATTTATATACATTATTAATCATGATGCAATCTTGAGTTCGATCATTTCTTTGCTGCTCTCATCCATTTACGTTATTTATTCAGTTTTTTCTTGCATGTCATAAGCTTGTAATCAATTTATTGTGTTCTTTTTGCAATTGTAATAGTTTTTTTTTTTTTTTTTTTGTTCTTTGTTAAAGCACACTTTGATTTATTGTGTGTGTAACGTGTCACGCGGGCGACAACAGCCACCGCTGTGACTGTGACTGCGACTGCGACTTTGACATGTCACACAATGCGCTCGAGTCACAGTTATAGTTACAGATACATTTACAAACTGAGACGAGACGTCATATTTAAATGGATATTAAATGTAAACAGTAAACGGTGCAACTAATAGAGTTTAGCACCCCGACACGAGCAGCAAATGACAGCGATTACAATTATGACAATTGGAAAGGTTTGCCGGGCCAAAGCTCAAACTTTGCTCAGCTGCAGTTGCAGTTGCAGTTGACTCTTTATTTTTTGTTGAGTGTTGGCGTCATTTGTTGCGGTGTGTCAAAGCTATCCGCACTCACACTGTGAATGATTTCCCACGATTTGCCCGCTTGCCAAATTCAAATTTGAATCCGAGATTTCAGCTTCAAGCTTCGAGCTAGCAGCCAAGGTGTGAGTCATTTTTCAAGACAATAACTTGTAAGAAATGTTCAGCAATTCGGCTGCAATAAAAATGAGCAGCCCCCAAAAAATAAATATATATATATATATATATATATACAGCTCTAAAGTGTTGTTTTGTAAACATAAAGCAGAAACTAAACCACAGAAATCAATAAAAAGCAGCGCATAAAAAGGAGCAGCTACAACAATCAGCGCTCAAGACCCAAAAACTCTTGCGCAGGCGTCTCGGACATTTGTGGCAGCAAGAGGGTGGCAGCTAAGGCAAGCGCGAGTGAGGGGCAAGATGTTTTAAACCGTCTAGCTTAGCTTTGCAATTGAGCAATTGAATTCGCACGCTTGCGCGCCTTTTTTGTTGTTGTTGTTGCTGTTGTTGTTGTTGTTATTGCTGTTGTTGCTGCGGCGGCGGATGTCGCAGACACATCTCGGAAGTTTGCCAATGCTGTTGTTGTTGAGAAAAGCAAAACAAACAAACCAAAAACAAAAAGAGTGCCTGCTAAGATATTACAAAAATCAATTACCAACACCTCAAAAAGCTGTTGCCGTTGTGTTGCTGTTGATGTTGCTGCTGTAAATGTTACCTGGGCAGACAGCAGCAGTAACATTAACAACGACAACATCAGCGCAGTCTTTAACTAACTAAGAACTTAACGACTTGTGAATTCCCTTAAAATAATGTAGTTGAAAAAGTTATTAAGAAAATAGCTGTATTATATTTGATACAAATATTTTGAAGGCAGAACTTTTCACTAAATTGAAAAAAAAAATGTTTATGTTTGAGAAAAATATCTAAATGTTTGTCTATTGTTTCTATAAGATTTTCGAGCTTCATGAATGGCTTGTATGGATTGAGCGCTCGTAAGTTAGTATTAAAAAAAGTTGTAATACTTTGAAAAAGATGTGGAAACTATTAATTTTGATTAATTTTTAAGCTTTACATTACTTAAACAAAAGTTTTATTAAAAACCTAAGATTGAAGCTGAGGCATTTTTGTTCAAGAACTATGGAGTTAAAATAACAGTTGGTATATCGAAAAGACCTCTCATTTCTAGGGCATATAAAATAAGGCAAACGTGCGTGGTTGCTGGTAATAGACACAATCATAAAAATGAAATATATCTGAGAATCTCTCATGACGTTTTTTCGCTGGCTTAGGCGAAACTTGCACAACTGCATCTCCTCCGTCTTCGTTGTCGACGTCTCGTAAGCTGCCGCATCAAGCAAGAGCACACAGCTTTAGAGCCGAGAAGATCAAGCAGGAGTGGTTCAACGGCTGTCTGTGTGACTCGGTTGGAGGTTGAAGTTGGCTGGAGGAGGCTGGCCGCCAGCGCTCGCTCGATGTCGATAGCCAAAAATGGTAAATGTGGTTAAATGGGATAAGGCAGAGAGCCACGCGTGGGCTGTCAACTAGCAGCGAGCAGCGAGCAGAACGCAACTTGCAACTGGCATCGCTAATGTTAAAGTGTGCAACAACAGAGACGGGGGGGAAACGAAATGTAGGTGGAAAATAGCCTCTCTCTCTCTCTCTCTCTCTGAATGAGCTGCCCAATACCGGGCCGACATTGCATAAGACACGCTTGGGGGTGACTCGCTGTTGGTTTCAGCTTAAACTCCTGCTGCCTGGCCTGGCAAATATTTAAATTATTTCATCGCATAACCAAAATGACCAGCAGGCATGCAGGGAGACTCTTTTTACTAAGCTCAACTCGCCAGCTAACAAAGTTTGCCGCTCGTTGTTCATAACTCATAGGAAAAACGCTAAAAGCAACTGTGCAACTTGCAGCTCTGCGGCAGCCACCCAACCAACCAAAGAGTCTAGTCTTGCGATTTGCGTTTAACAATTATTATTGGTGATTAACACGGCATGTAAAAAGTCGAAGGAGGTGTTGCATTAAAGGGGGAGGTAAAACAACCTTCGACACCTGCAGCCACAAAGTGTTGCTCGTTTTGGTTGCAGCTTGCCGCAGCTACTTGCAGCATGGCAACATGTGGAGCGCCACGTTTGGCTTTTAATTAAAATATTAAACGAAAATGCAACTGCACAAATTGTAACTGGATCACCGTATATGGTAGCAGGATTTTTAGGGGGTAACTGTAGTAAAAGAGGGGCAGCGGGGAGGTTAGTTCACGGCGTGATCGTTGCGCACGCTTGAGGTTATGTGCAGCTGAGGTCAGTGTTTGGGTTTCTAACATGCCACAGAACAGAGGCAATTAGTGTTACATTGATACGCTACAAAAGATTGCAGAACGAAAAAATTTAATAGAATTGCCTTTCAAAGAACTCATATGAGATGGTTTTGTTAAGTAAAGCTGATGGTTAAAGTTAATGGACTGGAACAAAGATTGAGATTTGAAAATGAAAAGTTACAAGATTAACTAAATTAAATAAACCAAGCATCCTAGTGCATTTAGTTTCAAAGTTAGTTAGGTCAAGCTCAACTCTATCTTAAAATTCTTATTTCCATTTGAATTATAACGTTAATGCTTACCACTTAGCTAATTGGCAACAAATTACTTTATAACAATTGCTCAATTAAATCTAAGTTAAATCACTTGCATATTCATAGGTAGAAGTATAATACAAATAAAGCTTGAATGGAGTGTTAATAAACAAAATAATTCGCAAATCGTAAGCAGCAAATTAAATTTGCTTTAATTAAAGTTGCTTGAAAAAGTTTCGAATGGCAAGTGAGGCAAGTCAGCTACCATAAGCGACTGCAAATGGACCTCGGATTGCAGATCGTGCGGAACAAAGAAAATCTTACATTTAGTAAGATATACAAACACTCTACTGCCGTAAGTCAGTTACTATTCAGGATGGGGAAACCGTCTTTGGAGCAACAAATCGTTGCTCGTCGATTTATGGGCTAGATTGATCGATGGCTGCAGTTATCATCAAACAATTATAAGACAGGTAGCGAAAGAGAGAGAGAATAAAGATCGATAGACATAAGTTATCTTCTTGCTTGGGGAGATTTACAAACTTGTTCGATTTGTGTCACTGAAATTATGTCAAGCACTTGGAACGGTAGCTTACAATGAGCATTTCATATGATATCCAAAATAATAAAAATTTAAATTAATTTTTTACACATTTTTTTGCGCCGTGCGCCATTAAAATAACAACAAAAGACAACACTGAATTGTATAATGAAAAATCAACTGAAAGCTGATTTCCAAAGAGAGACAACAACAACAGCAACAGGAGCTCAAAAGAAATCCATGAATAATCTTGACAAAAATCAGTACAGCAGCAACAATAACAACAACCATAAAGAAACGTCATAAAGCGTGCTGGAATTTTGATAATGAATAAGACGCTGATTGGATCTGTGACTGCGACTGCGACTGCAACAGTGACTGCGATCAGTCACTGAACAACAATTTTGGCTTCTCTTTAATTGAAACAATAAATAACAATAAAACGCTGTCATAAAGATATAAAAACTCCGACGTCTAACAAAATCACACGCTCCAAAACTCAACCTTAGCCCGAAAACATTTGATTCGTTTACAATCGTCAAACAAGCGAGTTTGTTTGTTTTTCCCTCGGTGGCCTATTGATTTTCATATTAAACTAAGAGATTTCACTGCATTTATAAACTTAAATGTGATTTGCTCTTAACCATCGATTTGAAGCCCGCATTCATAATTCAACTTCGTTAGTTTCTACAACAGTTGGTTATTGACCAATAAACTAAGCTCAGCTGAGCTGGTCAACAAGTTTGCCCGCCAAATGAAAACAAGTGTCACATAAACAGCAACTGGAAACGGTGAGCACAAATCTCAGCTAGTTACTAAGTAAGTAAGGTGCGAGTAAATATTTATTTAATTATGCTCATATTTATGCAAGACACATTCAAAGTAGGCCCAACGGAATGTTGAATGTGCATAGAGCAGCCAACCAAAAATTGAAGGCACACTGAGAGGCACTGTTGGGAAAGTTGCTTAAAAATAAGAATAAACAAACAAAAATTAAGACTTTACTTGATTGTTTTGGTTTAAAAATTTATCAGTTTGAGCTAAATTCTATGAGAAACATCAAACGAATGTGAAATCAATAATGCAGAATCAAAGTGGACATGAAAACGTTAAATTCCGTAAAGTTTTGTTTAAGGTTCGGAAGCCAAAATTACGTAAAATGGAACACAGTTTAAAGTTCGGTTCAGTTACAACAAATTTTCGGATTTTCAATCTTTAAAATCATATAAGTAATTTATTAAAAACTTAAAAAATCATTTGTATATTCAAACCGATTTACAGAAATTAAAAATCTGAATCTGAATGGATACATTTAAATTCTCTCACGGCTTATGCCAAATTCAGCTATGAAAACTCTATTAACTGCAGCAATTTCAGTTACAATAACCAAATATGAACGAGCTGGTACAAATGATATATGGTATTTTCATACTGTTGTAGGAGCACTCAAGTTGTTTTGGGTAAAAATCCCCTAAGAGGTAATAAATGTGGCGGCCATTAGAAAACGTTTTGCGCTAATGTGTAACAAATATTTCATGTTTGCGAATTGTGAATTTTGTCGTATTGCGAACAATGTTGACAACATTTTGCAGCGTTACAAAGAGAGAGAGAGAATGAAACGTGTGCAACATTTCGATGGCGATTTGTTTGGCTCTTTGTGGTCGAAGCATATGGGAAAGCACCGTTAATGCCTCGATACATTGTTGTGGTAATATGTTTGTTGAATTGCCAAGGCACATTTTTGCTACCGATGGCGATGGCGACAACAAAACAACTTCATTTTGGCTACCATAAATATTACGAGCATATGTATGGTATGCCCCATTATACTACCTATTGGTGGTAGCAAGAGACCACGGCGAGTGCTCTGTAATTATTCATATTTTTGTGGTTGGGCTTTGTGTGTTTTTTGTGGGTTTTGTGGGTTTTGTGTGTTTTGGGGATGCGTTGACCCACTGAATCCATACATAGAGTATAGCCAAACAGCTGCCGTTTGTAGTAGTTGCGACTGCTTTATGTGCCACATCAAATTGTCGGGCAACAACAACAACAACAGCAACAGCAACCATTGGCCACAATATATCTTGCAACACGAGTCAACTGTCGGTTTTTATTGTCGTCTGCTGGCAGGCCAAACATTTCTTTGTTTCGTTTGGCATTTTTGCATTGCAAATTGCCACAAAAATCGCAGCAGCGGCAGCAGCAGCATCAGCAGCGGCGGCAACAAAAAAATGTTGCGGAAAAACTCATAAAAAGAGAAGAAAAAAATAAACCACTGGGGCCTGAAGCTCGCTTCGAGCTCATTTGAAAGTCAAATAACCTGGCCGACTGAAATCAAAATAGCAACAACAACAACCACAACAACAACAAGCAAAAGGCAACTAAGTAAAAACTAAAACTATTACCCAAAGAAACATAGAAAAAAGTGCACCTCGAGTGCACAGAAATTGCCTGTTTTGCATTCAAGTTTCGGTTATTCGGTTTGATTTCATCCAAAAAGACTCTTGGCGAAAATTACTCGAAAATTATTTTGCTAAATGCTTCACTTTGGCAACAGCCGCCAACATCCCCCAAAATGGGCAAAGCAGTTGAGAGGGGGGTAGAAGTGGGGAAACATTGAAGTTAATGCAAAAATGTTTTAATTAATTTACAAAGGCATTTTTGTTTTGGTAAATTGCCAGAGGCGCTAAGCCAACAAAGCAACAAACAACTCAATAATTCATAAGCGTTGCCAGACCCAAAATAAAATCTACAACTTTTTTGCTTCGTTTCTTTAGTAAACGGTTTTGTTTTTTCATCAGCTGGCTTATGGTCTCTCGGGCAAAAGTGTCACGTAGTGTCTGTCTGTCTGTCGGGCGGCGGGCGCTAATGATTTCTGGGATTTCATAAGCGAATGGGAAAAAGATCGGTTTTTTACAGCGTGCGATAGCAGCAATGTGTGTGCATAGAGCGACATTGCCATATGGAGTTGTCTCAATGCCTCTTTTTTTGTTGTTGTTGTTGAGTAGTTTGGTTTGGTTTTGGTTTGGTTTCGGTTAATTGGCAGCAGCACAACATCCCAAAGATTTTTGTGGCGCTTCTCGTTGCCCCGAAAAACGAGTTCATAATGAATGGCCAACATGGCAAGCGCACGTTTTTCTAGTCAGTTTCCCCCCCCTCAACCAGCCTCTGCCACTCTTTAAATAACAACAGTGTACCTATTTTGATTGTTGTTTGACGCATGTCAATGGAATTGTTGTTGTTGCTGGCGCCACAAAAATGTCAAAAATTGTGCTACACGACGCCGTCTCAAATTGCAAAGCTGAGGTTTGTGCCCAAAATGATCAAATGAAGTTGTTTCACTTGTGCGGCACGTGCGTTTGCTTTTCGAGTTGAGTTTTCAGCTTGAGACGGTTTTTTTTTATTTTTTTATTATTATTTCTTGCTAAAGACATGGCTACAATAAAGCGCAGAAACTGACATGTCTACGCAGTTGGGTGCCTAGACTAAGCTGCCATTGATTCGATCTAATGATTGCAATCAGCGCTAGTTCAAGCCTTTCCAAGAGATTTTAGTTTTAGTGCCAAGAATTTAGTTTTTGTTTCACTTCAAATCACAAATAAATACAACTTTTAAGAGCAATACTTTCCCATAGATTTCAGCTCAAATAGATAAGACTTTGTTGGCTTTTGAAGGTGTTTTGTAAAAAGTTACTTTAAGCTTTATATTAAGGTAAGCAATCTATTCGTTAGCAGAGCTTTCACAAAAGATAAAGATATGTAGTTGCAAATTCAAATATAAGTTGAAAGCACCTTGCCTAAAATGATCTTTGCGTAATCAACACAATCTTTATCAATCCTTTAAAAACTTATCTAATACATCTCTCATTTGGCTTCGTTTCTCAATTCACTTATTAATAAAACAAACACATCCATTAAAATCTTCTTTTCCTATTTCTTCCTCCTATTTATCTTGAAAGTTCAACAGATCTTTGACAACTCCTTTTAGTATCTATGATCAACGATGCTATTGTTTTATTATTACGGATCGCAACGGCATCTGCTTCATTAGTCGAACAATTAATTTTGCAGCTCGGCTTATCCAGCTCGACATGTGTAGGCAACTGCCATATAGGGACAGCCAAGTTGGGCACAAACGATCCAAAAGCAGCTCCTAATCCTCCAACTTCTCCTACTCCGCCCGCTTGTACTAGCTCCTCATGAGAAACATTGTGGCACAGATAGCACCGCGGGCTAAAATTGAGTAATAGCCCAGATAACTGCTAGCAACAACAACAACAGCAACAATAACAACAAGCAACAGCATGGCCAATTGATTTATTTTATTTTCTATTTTTTTATAAGCTGCATGCAAGCAAACAATTTGCAGCGCCTGGCAAGAAAATAAAACCAAACTTCAACTGAAACTGAAACTGAGACTAAACTAGACAAATACTTGAGCGGAAAGTTAGCTCCACACTTCGTCATCGCTGGCAGTTGGATTAATATTGAAATATTGCCAGCCCCAGCGACGCGACGTTTGCCTATCCGCATGTAAACTGAACAGACGGCTAACTGGCCAGGGCCACATGTGAGACACCGTCAACGGACACTGAGAGCTGGCTCTTTGATTTATGACCGCTGCACTAATAAAGACAACAAGCTGCAAGCCAATCCGCTCCACAGCTAACAATCTTTGCCTCAACAGCCGAGAACAGCGATGGAGGGTTAAGCAGACAGACAGGCAGGATGTGCCGCCGGCTAATGACAATCAAACTCATATGTGAAGCCCAAACATTGATGCCAACTCTGGGGGCAGTTCGAATAATAACAAGTCTTTACGTTTTGTGGTTAGTGTACAAAACTTAAACTTAAGTGGAATAGCGTTTATGTTCTTGATAAATTGACTTAAGCTACTGTTTTCAATTTATCTTTTGAAAGGGAATTATCTCAAGGGCTTGAAAGAGGCAACGAACAATGGAATTTGAAAAAGTTATGCATTTTTATTTTTATTATAACAAATATTAGCTTTTGTTATGTAATTAGGTTTCAATAAATAAAACAATATCAATTATTATCAAACTTTGGTACATTACTCGCTGCATGCCAAGTTTGTTGCCTAAGTCTTTTGTTTAAATTAGGTAACTGAAGTGGATAAGTGTTAGTGATGCTGCTACTCGCTACTCTTTGCTTCGCTGTCACAGTGACCCAGTTAAAGGACTGTGCCGCAAGCAACTTGTTTTGCCGAACATGTTCTATGCGGCCCACTAAAACTCATAGCGCAAAAAAAACTGGTCGGGTCAGCAATAGCTTTGGCACTTGCTCAGCTGAGCAAACCATAAAGTTGCATCATCATCTTGGTTGGTTGGAGGGTGTACAAAGATAGAAAGAGAGTAGGAGGTGAAGAAGAAGGAGGCGGTACAGTAAGTATTGTACAACAAGCAAACGCGCGCCTTGCAGCAAATGATGCCATGTTATATATATTTTGTGTACGGTGTCCGTCCGTCCGTTTATCTGTCTGTCCAATGTCCGTCCGTTTGTTCGTGCAGCTCAGATTACTGCGGGGCGATAAAAATGACTTGCCAAGTTGCACATTTAACCAATACAAGCAAAGCCAGAGAGAGAGAAGAGGTACGAGTCGAAGTTGGAGTTGAAGTTGGACGAGGAGCAAATGTTGTTGCCAATGGCAAATATTTAGATAGATTTGACTTTTCATGTTAATGGCGCGCTTTCAGCTGTTCATAATTAATCGGGCATCCACGTTGAACAAGTGAGGTATTTATATTTGGCTGATACCAGCCGCAATACCAAAACAACACACTTTATGGCTAATTAAATGCATTGAAATCTCATGACTTGATAAGCCAACATCAAAAACTAGCAGCAGTTAGAGTGAGTTATTGGATCAGTAAACGTAACGACAAAACAACTTAGCAGTAAATAAATTTATATACCAGTTTAGTTAAGTTCAGTTTAGTTGGCAATTTATGTTGCTAAAATGCACCATATAATAAAATTAACATTTTATTGAAGCGTTTTAACTTATTGAATTGGTTTGCATTCTGTAACATCCTGCATTATATAAAGTTATTACTTAAACTTATAAAAATTTAATATGCTCATACATATTTATTGCTTTATAAACTCTTTACAACTTTTACAGACATATCGTAAACTTAATAACAGATTTAAATACAGAACTAAAACTAAACAATAATTCGTCCAGTTTTCGGTATCATTAACATAAGCTTCTTAAAGTTTTTTGTTTAATTACTTCAAATACTTCCTTAACAGCGTCAATTCGAGCCGAGCTGTGTGTTAAAAAAGTTGTAAAATCTAAAAGCTGTCATTAAATAATACCACGCAATAAAATCACAACATAAAATGCATATGAAAATGCAAAACGCTTTACCCACACTCCACACCATCAAAGACAACACCACGCTTGAACAAGTGGTGCAAACAACAGCAAAAAAAAGTATATTTTACAATTTATTAAAAATTGATTGTATTGCCACGCAGCAGCAGCGGCAGCAGCACACAACTTGCCACTAGGCCCAGGCACGGTTTAGTTTGCTTTTGACCAGGCCTAGACAGCAAATTTGGTCGTGGCACTTGTTGAGCGAGCGTTTTGGCAAATGGCAACATGAGAAAAACATACAAAAAACAACAAACTGCACAAACACACAAAATATCAACCAATCCTGAAGACAAGCGGCAAACATGCAACATTTGCACACCCAAAACAAAACTACAAAAATAATAAAAATAAATGTGAAAATTGCATTTTAATAAATTCAAAGCTCTAGCCTCTTTTTATCGATATCTCTACAGTGTGTGTATGTGTGTGTGTGTGTGTTTGTGTGTGTGTGATATGCGTACACATAAAAGATTTTAATGCGTGAGTGTTTTAATAAATTGGCAATTGCTTCGATCGTGCCCCATTTGTTGTGCCTGCTTTCTGATAAGTTTGAGGCATGGTTGAAAGCTTAAAAGATCATTTTGCTCCACGACTCGTTGCCACTTTTCGTTTCTTTTTAATTAAACCTTGTGCACTTGAACCGCCTGGCAATTTATCAGCTTGTTGTAGCTTATTTTTTCGTTGTTGTTGTGTTTTTTTTGATTTTTTTGTTATTTAATGGCAATGTTTGCCTTGTTGCTTGTCACTACACCTTGCACCTTGTGGGGTGCTGTCGAGATTACTTCGAGTGCAGCGCCAATAATTTCTCACGTTTGAAACATAAAACTGTTATCTTTTCGGTTGCAACAGAAAATTATGACAAAATATTAATAAACATTCAACATTCAGCCAGTCAACAGCTCAAAGGCTGCCGACACTCGACTCACAGTTTCAGTTCAACCCGCGCTCTGGTCTTGAATTTATATTTACTTCTATTTGGGGCTCTATCGATTTGACCCGCTCTAGAAATGAGCCACAAAACAGCTTACAGTCCAAGTCGGACTTTACTTACAACAAATTCGGAGTCTGTATTCGAGTTAAAGCCGTTTGCATGTACGAATTTAATTAAAAATTTTCGTTTGCGTGCATATTTCATAAATAATAAATAATAATTATTATCGTTCTGTTTGGCTTTGGCTTGTTTATATTATTTATGAGTGCGATTGTATGGCATGGGTCTTAATCATGTTTGGATGTTGAGCATTAATGAGAAACTAACAAACAAGCTAAAAAGCCTTTAAGCAGCTGAACATTGTGTAAAAATGTAATAAACATGTATTAATAATAAACTAGGTAAATTATTGTTTTTATTATTTATATATAGTATAGTATTCAGTCAGTTAGTCAACACTTGTATTCAGTGCTTTGTAATGATACCCAGCTTATTTGGAGCAGTAATATAATTTAATTATGTAAATAATAATCCCATAAATCTGCGAGAAAGATTAATTTTTTAATATTTATGTAACAGTTTTCTATTTTTTCTATAAAAAAAAATTAAGATACTTTCACCCACCTCTTACACTGTCAATATGAAATGCAATGCTCATTAACTAAATTTTATTACGAGATAGATACAATGTGCTGCATATCGTATACATAATTGCTCTTTTCGTTCGTGTTTCATTCAATCAATCCATTCATTAGAGCAATTCGCGTATTTATGATGCTGTTTACAACCAAGAAACCCGAATCCATTTGCAGCATCAGTGAAAAAACAAAAAAAAAAAAACAATTCCTCTATCTAAAATCCATCAAAAAACCATAAAAAATATTTGATGCTTCATCACGCTTTGTGCAAAACAGCAACAAGAAACTGAAACTGCATCTAAATCAACCGACAGTCTGGAAAATTGTCTATAAAAGTTGCAATTAAGCGACTTGGACGCATATCTAAGCATGTTGCGATCACAAATGGAATCGCAAATGGCTGAGGAGGTGGGAAAGCAGTGGGGAAGAAGTCAGAGAGGAAGGCAGACGTGAGTCGTCTGTCTATGAGGAAGTTTTGTGCTAGACGAGGCGACGTCTGTGACAATTTTCTGTGGCGGGTTTTCAATTTAAGCTGTATTTTTTGTATTTTTCAGTTACTGCAGCGGCAGCTCGTTAAATATTAAAGCCAGACTCCAGTTGAGTTGAGAGTCGGGCTTATTAAAGGCGCACGTCGTTTATGGCACATGAAAATCATTTAATCGATGGCCATATTTGGCGGGGGCTTACGTTTTGGCTAAGACAGCTTATGTGGCAGCCACAAAGCGACGCCCACGCGACTCATTTTTTTTTCTGTGGCAGGCTCTAATGACAGCTGGCTGACATCTTTCGAGCTTCGTTGACAGTAGCTTCAAAAAATAAGAGCCACAATTCGCAGTCAATTGAATGTTTAATAAATGCCATCATCTCCCGCCCCTCTCTCTCGCGTTTTTTTCTTTTCGACTTTGTGTCTAATTACGAATTTTGTTATTCGAGCTAATTGCAGAAATAAATCTGCTGAGCAATAACAATTTGTTGCTGGCAAAACGACTTCATAAATATGCAAGAGACACGAGCTGCAGTTTGCAGAGAGAATTCTGTATTGAGCGTTAATTAGACACGAATTGCGAGCAAGTTTTGCGGCATGAGAAAAAAAAAAAAAACGATAGCTAATGCGAATTAAGTGATATTAATTTATTAGCGAGGCGCGTAGAAATTATCGCAAAATGCTTATAAGCCACTTAAAGGTAATTATACACATATGGTATGCCAGATCATAATTGAATAGTTTGTGAACAACTCGTATCTTATTCTAGTTGGAGCAATGAAAGCGCTTGTTGATTATATTTGTAATATATTATTTATGGTATACAAAAATAGCTTGGCTATTTATCATTGTTTTCTTCTGCCCATTAATCTCAGCTACTGAGTTATTTGTATTTTAATTTTTTCACATGCTCCGCTCAACAACTTTGCATAAATGCCAAGCAAACAAATATAAATGTTGATTGCCAATATTCACATTAATCTGTGCCCCTTTTCTACCTCCTGACCAAAAAAAAAAAAAATGCAAAAAAAAAGCTCTTCGGCAGCAAAATGCCGCGCACGCTACAATGTTTAAGATGCCAAAGCGTTTTGCGTATTAATCGCCAGTAACAGCAGCGGCAACGAACGTGACGCAAAACGAGTGGCGCCACCAAAAACCACCCGACAGCCCCCCTGCAGCTATCAGCGGCAAAATAGCTGAAACTGAAAGCAAGATTTGTATTCGTATTTAGAATCTGCATGTGGCAGCAGCAAAGGGAGGCGATGCAGAGTAGTGTTGATCGCTGTGAGGATTACAAGCAAGCCCCTTTACCCTCTTTACCCCTTCTTTTTTTGCAAGTGTGACTTATGCGGGTGCCACGAAATGGACAACAGCTAAAAATTATACCAGTTGCGAGTCACCTTCATTGCAACAACTTCAACAGCAACTGCAACTGCAACTGCAACAACAAGCAGCATTTGCAACATGAATGACTCGTTACGCCTGACCTATGTTAGCCGTTTGATGTTATTGTTGTTGTTGTTGCTGTTGTTGTTGTTGTTGTTATTGTTGGGCTTTGGCCGCCGTCCTCAATTGCCTGGCTGAATGGCGTCCAATTCGATTATTCTAACATGAATTATAGTTCGTGTTCGTTGAATGGACAATTATGAATTTATCATGTTCAATTTGAACAGATATTTTGAGCTATATATACAATTTTGTTTATATTTTTTTTTTTCGGTTTTCAACTGCTGCTTGCTGAAAATTGCATTGGGCCATATTTTTAAAGCCATGTTTTAGTATTGCATTCGCTGTTGTTGCTGCCTCAAAACTCGTACATAATTAGTTTCAGCTCGATTTTCGTGTAAGAAAATTGCTTTTTAAAGATTTATATGTTCAAGGGGGCATTGCATAATCGAAATATAGTAATATGCTCCATATACTAGAGCAGGAAGTTAACGCAAACTATTCTATATGATAAATCATTTCCCAACACATTAAATAAACTTTTAACTCCCTGCTTGCATGCTCAACTTGCATTATTCACAAAACAAAAGCAAAAAAAAAAAAAAAAACAAACACCACATAAATATCATCGATACCGTAGACTTGTGCAATAATTTAACAGAAATTGCGCTGCTCATAAAAATGTGTAAAATATTTATTGAATTTAAATATGACAACAAATAAAAGAACGCAAAAAAAGTATGCAAAACAAATATACTTTGGCAATATACATTTGGTCGGAGAGTTTGCTGGACTTTACATTTTTGTTTTTTTATTGATATACTATACTATATATATGTATGTATACTCAGCTATATAGAGTGTCATAAATTTGCGAGAGAATTAGTCATGGTGCGTGATAAATATGCCTTTTATTTGTCTTTCGTGTGAGAATGTTTTCCCCTGGCGTATACTTAGTATAAATATATATTATATAGCATATGAATGTGTTCTTTGTTGCAGCAGGCAATATTCGTTTTTACTTTTTAACAACTTTAGCATTAACTTCAACTTTAACTGGTCATTGACGCCTTCGCCTCGATCAATCGATCGTGCCTGTGTTGCCTCAATGTCAAATTTCACTTTTTTTTTTGTTGTTGTTGTTGTATACTTTGTGTTGCCTGTGAATCAGCAGCAACAACAGTTGTTAAGGAGATGAAAGGGAGGGCTGGAGAGTCGTGTGCAACCTGTTCAAAGCAATTCTCTCGTTGTTCAGATTATGCAATTATATTGGCAATCACTTTCATGCTCGTTTAGAGCAGCGGGCGTCCATTTTGGCCATTTGGGTGTTTGGCTGCCTGGGCACTTGGCTTACTGGCTCACTTGGCTGCTTTGCTTTTGTCTTTGGCGATGAAGAAAAGGGAAATTACATAAAAGTGAGCAACTAAATTTTACTGGATTTCTGCACGTTCAACAAGGTAAGAAAACAAAAAAACTAAAAATATTCAGACGCCGAGGCTGGAAATCGCCACGAATTGATCGCAAATGAGGGTTAGAGTTCAGCTGCCAAACTTCAGCATCAGCTTCAGTATTCAGTGTTTAGCTTTAGCTTTAGGTTCGGGTTCGGGTTCGAGTGGCAGCCACATTGCCAGCCCCAAATTCGTGTAGAGCTAACTTTAATGGCGTTGCCTTGCCGTTATTGTTAGCAAATATTTGTGTTATAATGGCGCGAGCTTTTCGCTCGCCGGCTAATGATATGAATGAACTCGTTAGCGTTTCGCCGAGAGCCAACAAACAAACACACACACACACACACTTAAACAAAGAACCACGCAGCTATCCAAGTGTCAGTTGAGCTATGTGAGGAAAAAAAACGCCAAACTGATCAAAGTTTCTACTTAGCATAGATACCAAACTATTGCAACATTGTAAAAAAAAAAATCAATAAAAAAACAAAAAAATTTTACATAAACTATATGGGAACTCTTTGGTGTTTGAATTTATAGCTGAAAGGTGTTTTATAGTATTTTTTTTACTAATTTATTTCTATTCGCTTTCAGCTTGTTTTAAACTTAAATGTTTTTCAAAATGACATTGTTAAAGTGTGTCGACAGACTTCTTTAAAATATGTTGTTAAACTCACAGCTTTAGGCATAAATATTCATTTTCAAATAATGTCAAACAGCTTAAGAAACAGTTTATTCGATTTTATTTCAAACGTGAAAGTATTCATTTTTTTGGGTAAACATTTTAATTGATTTTTGTTTTGTTTATATATTTTATTAACAAAATTCAACTGACAGATGTTATTCTCACCTCATTCAAGTTGCACAACAAATATTCAACATGAAAAGTATCCCATTTTGGTTGACTTCAAACACCACAACCTAAATAGCAACAATGTTTTCATTATAACTGCTTTGCAAGTATTTAGTCTACCAACTTTTGCCCCAATGCCTCATTGATCACAATCTGTGTATTTGCACGCATGCGTTAATTGTTGGCATGAGGCTCTCCAAATGCAGCAAAAAATAAAAAAAAAAATAACACCATAACACAGCAACAACAACAACAACATCCTGCGCGTGCCCCCAAAACATACATATATCAAATCTAACACACTCGGTACTCGATATCGCGACCGGCTGATTGCTTTGCCTATAAATCACTCGGAATCGGAACCGTGAGTGTTTCACCCGGCAGAACTAAATCGGAGCTGGAGTTGGAATCGTAGTTGGTGTCTCAGTTTTGGAGTAAGTGTGAGTTTGGGTTTTTTTTTTTTTTGTCGATTGCAATCATCCAAGCAGACAGCACGCACGCGCGTAATGCAAACGAACAGTGGTAAAGGAGGCAGGAATTTGGGTATACAAATAAGAAACGGCTGCCTAGTGGGCGGCAATGGAGAAAGATGGAGAGATCAGCGAACGTGTCGCTGAACAACTTCATTAGAGTCTCGAACTCAAAGATTCAGATATGAACTGTGTGAACAATAATGTAACAAAATCTATTTGTTGCAGGCAGGCTGTAACAGTGAGGCAGGAACAAAACAAAATAATGATTTACGCGAGCCGACAGGCGAACAAGTTTTTGCACTCATTTCAGCAATTTGACAATTAATCAACTGCAGCAACAACAACAACAGCAACAGCAACAATTGAACAATCGATCCAATTGGGCATTAGTCAGCAATCAGGCAGGCTATAAAATGCTCTGCACAAATGCTCAGCATTTGGTTTGTTTTGAGGTCAAACGTTCGAGTTTAGAACGTGCACATGAAAATCACAAAAACTCGCCACATACATACATATACGCTAGCCATATCTGGTAACTATCCATCGATTGTAGCATGGGCCGCCAATGCATTGACTGTGCTAAGTGACATGTGACATATTGTCAACGCATTGCCTTTGCGATCATTTGCATAAATTCCAATTGTTGCCAACACACACAAACAACAGCAACAGCAACACTTATGCTAGCTGATCAACAATTGTGTTGACAAACATTGTTGCTACACATGCACGCAAATGCAGAGCAACAACAACTGCAACAACAACAACTTTTAATAATAACAACAACAACAAAAACAACCTTTGCATATGTTGAGTGACAAAAATGTTGCTGCTACAAAATGGCTAATTGGTATTGGTAGGCAATCAGCAAAATGATTGCTGTTGTTGTTCTCGTTGTTATTTAACCATTTTGTCTGTCAATTGGTCAAAAGAGAAGGTTGGACCCCAAACACTGCCTTGTTCATTTGCCGGACCACTCGTCAAAACAATGTTGCGAAACGGATTACATATGACTTCAGACATATCAGAGACATGAAAGAACAAGATTGGATGATGGACGTTGATGTTGAAGAAGTAGTTGAGGTGGAGTAGAAATCAAAGATCCTGTTTAAGAGGAACTTTAAGCGAATTTTTAGATAACAGAATAAAGAGCTTATCCCCACTAAAATGTATTTAAAAGTTGAACTGGCTAGTTTTATGTAAAGTATTGAATTTCCAGTCACTTAAAGAAAATCTTTATAAAACAGTTACCCAATCGTATCCAGTTACAAAGCAACCATAACTATTTAACATGGTTCAAATATTTATGAATAAATATCGTAAAGCTAACTTATTAATGCACCAAGGGGCATGAGGTCAAAATGTTTTATATTAAATTATTTTCTAAATTATTGTGCATCGCTAAAAAAAACTAAATCTGCATGCAACAAAGCTTGTGCAGCATCAACAACAATAACAATAAAAACAACAACGACCAGCCAAAAAAACAGAGCTGCCAAATAAATTGCAACTATTTATGTATTGGCATAAATTGATGTACTCACGTATGTGTGTGTGTGTGTGTGTTAGCGCTTAATTTCAATGGGCAAAACGTGACCAATTTGGTTTATTTACATGTGCTAAACATAAATTGTAATTGTTTAATAAACATTTGCCGCAACAGTTTTTTTTGTTTTCAGCTTAACTTTCGCTTAGAGTTTAAAGCCAAAGTATGGCCGTTTTTTGTGGGCAGTTCCAAGCTACAAAAAAACAAAAAGAAAAACAACCATTAGCATGCCAAGAACAAGGCGAACGCACTTAAGAGCCAAAAGCACACTGAGCCAAAAACAGGGTGCTTAAAAGTCAGCTTTATGTCTTCATCTGCGTTAACATGGACCAAATGCGGACCAATATTGTGTTGGCAACAAATTACACCAAAGGAGCCACCTTCCAATTGGGGAGTTGTTTCTGTTGCTTGAGAATGTTTTGGTGCATGTTGCTGGGCACACACGTGCGGCATATGGTAAAGGTAAAGAAAAAAATTTGCATTTTAAGTGAATTCTCTTCATTTGTATTGGTGCTGTTTTGCTGTACGCGTGCCAATTAGCCGCAGCAATTTGGCCAAATTGCAATTTGTTGTTAGCTGTTGGCGTGAAACGTTTTTGGTGCTGTTTATGAAGTTGTTTCTTGAAGGCGCGATTTATGGGCTCTTTATAGAGCGAGAGTAGGAGAAGGTGCTTAACTATCCAAGTCCAACTTTAACTTAAAACATTTTGCACGCTACAAATTTAGCTGCCAACCGGAAAAAACAAGATAAATGCTTAAGCTAAACATAATTTTGTTGTGTTGCTTTTGCTTTTGCACTTTGGTCCAACTTGGATTAATGGGAACTTATGTATCGCATTAAGATAATTATGCAATCGAAATCAATAAAGTTTAATGTATGCGCATTATTCGTATTTCAATATTATTTTTGTTTTCCCCACCCGAGACGAAAGGCAGACAACCCACTGAGCCAAAGAGCCACCCACTTCAGGCACCGCCAGTGGGTTCAGTGGGTCAGCAACGTCACGCGCTAAGCTCGACTCGACGGCCCGAAGGAACCAGTTGCAGCAGCTGCAAGTTTGGTTTTGGTTTTGGTGTTTTTGTTTCGGGCCAATTTCAATTTCATTTGCAATTTTTTTTTGTTGTTACTCTCGATGAGCTTTTGAGCACTTTTCAGAGCGTATCTTTGGCAATCAATCATTAGACGCAATCATTGGCCACATTAAACTTGCGGCACTCGCCTCGTATGCATATTGAAAAAAGCTAATGTGCCGCCCACTGGGCAACAACAGCAATATCAGCAGCCAGCTCAGACTCAAAGCTTCGGCTTTGAATCCAATCGGATTGAGGCTCGTTAGCGGGATTAGCAATTACCCAAAAGCGACTGGCCGTCTGACAGACAAACAGACAGACAGACCGACAGTCAGTTGAATTGTCAGTCATTTTGTCATTCGTTTAATTGCAACTGCCACTACAGCAATTGCCGATTGCCAACTGGCAACTGGCAACAGTAGCTCGAAATGACACTGAAACTAGATGCTGGCAGCTTATGAGTCAGCGTTCGACATCAGGAAGCCAGCTAGTTGCAGTAGCTCCAACAGCTGAAATCCTTGACATAATGACCCCTTTTAGCGCTGGCCAAGATAACAACAATGGCCGCGTTGAAAACTGCAGCTTCCAGCTGGATCAGAAACCGAAAATAAAGAGAGAAAAAAAAACAAAAAAATGCCAACAGAGCAGACAATGACGTCTAATTAGTTAACGTAGACGTCGAGACTGGAAGTTTAAGTTAAAATTGTAGTCAAACTTACACACACGGGAATGCTTTAAGCTTTGAGAGCTAACAGCAACATTGGGGCATGCAACAACAGCAGCAGCAGCAGCAGCAATAGCAACAGCAACACAATGTTGTTGTCTGCTACCGTTGGCAACATTGTGGCTGCCTTTTGTTGCTTGGCTTCTGCCCTGTTCCTTGTTGCCAGTTGCTGCTGTTGCCTGTTGCTCGTTGCCCGTTGCTGCTGTGCAAGATGTAATTCAATCATGTGCTGCCTGGCTGTTGTTGCTGTTGCAGCATTGGGCATGCTTTATTATGAGGCGTGCAACATGGTAGCTTGCTTGCACAATCGATAGCTGGGATAACAGCAACTATGACCAGACTCTTTTGTTGCAAGAGGGTCGCTGGCAGACGCACGTTGCTCACCTTTATAAGGTCAGCATCCAATTTACAGTACCTTACAGTCGACCGTAGACAGTTTGGGGCTGAGAGGACCATAGAGTTGCGAATACACAATAGATATGCAGGTTGCTCCTGGTTTATCTTTTGAGCACTTAGTGCCTAAACATTGATACAGTAAAGCTTAAAGATCGTGACATTGTTTTACTTAATATACATAAGTAATTTAATACTCTTTCTTTCTCTCTCTTAAAACATTTTGCCTGCACTTTAATTTAATGGTTTTAAAATTTTGTGTTTAGTAAAAACTTGTTAGCTGCTCCATTGAAATGCCAAGTTAAGCTTGTTGAGCAACGCTCTTAGCCAAGCGGTCGCCACTGTCACTGTTTGCCCAGCTTAGTTGGCCATGATAAGCCTTATTAGCCAAGAATTTTGTGGCCTACTCTCGCAGCGCGGCCAAACAGAAAGTGGCAACATTTCGCTTTGCTTATTAGAGCTGTTAAATTGTGGCAGTCATTTTCAGTTTTACACACAGCAAGTTTTTCCGCACCTCCCTTCCCCCACTCATCGTCTCTCCCTCTCCCTATTAAGCCAAGTCAGTCTGAGTCCACCCACGCGTTGCAACTACGAAAATGAAAATGTTCATTAGGTTTGCAACGGTTTTCAGCGCAACGTGTAATAAGTTTTTTTTTTTGGAATACCCTAACATTGAGTTCGAATACTTTGTAAGGCAGTTTGTGAATAAAACTCCCGTAATTTTTATATATCTCATAATTTTAAATAAAAAATTAATTGACTATAATAAAGAAGTAAACTTTAACCCAATAAATGTCACAATGAAAATAAAATTTAAGCCAATGGCATAATACTTAAGACTATTATAACAACTCTAAAACTGTTTGGAGTAATAAAATGAAATAATTTTAATTGAATTCATTTAGTCAAAACAAGTTGTTCATATATTTTAAAAAACTTTGAGTTAGAGTACCTCTTGTTCTTTGTAAATAATTTTATTATTTGTTGTCTTGTTGTTGTTCTCACACTGAGTTAGCAGAGTTGCCTTGCTGCAGTTGGGCCAAAGACAATGATTATGTGTCAATATGCAAAAAGGCGATTTACACGCAAGTTAAAGCAACTAAATTGTATAATAAAAAACATTTTATTATTGAGGCAGCAGCAGCCGCAGCAGCAGCAACAGCCGGCGGCCAAACAAATTGAGTGCCATGAAGGCAATAAATGGCTTTGCCACACTAAAGCAATAAGCAACCACAGCAACAGCAGCGGCAGCAGCAGCAGCAGCAGCCAGGCCCGCATATGGTCCCACAGTGGTGCCACAGTGGCAGAGTCTCTGCAAAGCCAGGCCGGTTCTTAACAAAAACAAAAACCAAAAAAAGAAACATAATAAACAACGCACCTAAGTTGCAAAAGTTGCAACGCACAATGCATAGAGAGGGCGGCAATGGTTCGTTAAGGGGTGTGGGGCAAGGAGGGTTTACTGCTGCTGTTGCGGTCAATGAGTCACAATGTGATTGACTGTGGGCTGTAGAACAGCACCAAACAACAGCTATAGAACGGTGCAAAACAATTGTCAAGTCTGTAAGTTTTATGGGTCAACGTGGCGTACAATTAATACACTTGGGCAACTTCCATTTGCCATCAGGCATCCAAGAAACAAAACACAAGAAAACAATTCTAACAATCATCTTTCCCGTTGCAGTTGATGCTGATGATGATTATGGTTGCAGTTGTTGTTGTTGTTGTTGTTGCTGTTGTTGTTTTTTGCCCAGGTTGTTGATAATTGTCATAACCTTGCCATCATTTCCTGACATTGATCGATTTGGCAACATCAATCAGAAATTATTTGGTTTTTTCTTTGAATATTGAAAATTTATTTAATTGAATCTTTGTCTTTAATTTTGAAAAAGTCATGCTGAGTTTACAGTACTTAGTAAGTAGAAGCAAACTAATAAACCGACTAAGTAGATTTCTTAAAGAGCTTGAGGAAGAATAATAAATAAAAAATAGCAAGCTGCTCAATATTTTATGAATGGTTAGCTATAAAATTCATGCTGAAAGGTATTCAATTGGTTTGTCATGCAATTTAGCTAGTTTGTTTTTTACAGGGACTCAAGATTATGCTATTTATATTATTATAGCTTTGTTTAATATTAAACTTTCATAGTTTAGAATATTCTCTTACATTTGTACTTAAAAAAAAAAATACTTTAAGAAATATCTCTTAAGAAAATGTCATCAAAATTAGTCATAATAGAATTCATAATTTATTGTTAATGCCCTCCAGACACTTCCACCTCACATAATATAAGTTAACTCAACTTTTTGACTTGACATTACCAATTGTAGTCGCACAATAATTCAGTTTGTCAAGTTAAAATTTTGCACACTTTAGTCACACACTCAAACACACACGCACACACCTTATCCATTGAGTAAATGTGGCACCCACTCGCCTAGCAACAAATTCCCATGGTGTTTAGCTTTTAAAGAGTCGATTCGCATTTAGTAGTTTGTCGCATGACACTTCTGCAGTTGACTTTGTGGCTTTGGCTGTGGCTTCCGCTGACCAAATTTGGCAATGGCAACAGCGCTCTTTGACTATGTTGCATGCCTCAAAACGCTGGCAGCTGATGATGGCGCCCGCGCATGCGTTAAATTGTTGTTGTTGTTGTTGATGATGCATCATCATAATTTATTTTGTTTAATTGTAATTTTGGAATATTGTCGGCTGTCTGTCTTTCTGGCAGCAGTTAAACATATTGTGCATGTTGCTTATGAGATTACAACAATCGAAATAAATAATAAATAAACCCGCTGCCCCCTTGTTCTTTTTTTGTTGTTGTTTGTTTGTTGTTGGTGGGCAAAATCTTTAATGAATCTCTGGCAACAGCAGCAGCAGCAACAACAACAACAACCAATGCTGTTTGCGTGTGGGCCCCAAATCGTTTTTATTATTGTGCATGTCGTGTAATTTAATTTATGAATTTAAATGAACAAACGAGGCTGGCACTGAGCTGCCTCGATGTCCCCGTACAACGGGAGGGTAGGGGTTCGGAGAGGTTTCCTAAACTCTTCGTTTGTTATTGTTGTAGTTGTTTGTACCATAGTTAGATGGTTTTTGTTTTTTGTTATTTTTGTATTTTGGCTAGCTGCATAATTTTCTAATGCTGACAAATGGGATTTGGATTTATGACTTTTGTCGTTTGCTTGTCGTTTTTGGCCATAACTGTTGCGACGTTGCTGTCTGGCACGTAGGTGTTGCAGTTGCAGCAAAGTCTGCTGCTGCTGCCGCGGCTGCTGCTATTTGTTTTGATTGAAGATGTTGCAAGTCTGACCTCGAGACGGAACATGAGCAACGGCTTGAGCATAAGAAAAATGATGCCAACAATTGTGCAAAAGTCTTCTTAAATTATGAAAAAGTGGACTTGGCCATTCAAAACCAAACTGCAACCAAGGTAGTTGAAAGGGTGACTAAAACTGTAAATGAAATATGTGATTGAAGGGTATAAAGTTGCTACAAATAAAATTAGTAAAGAATTTACTTGGCTCAACCAAAAATGCTTGATAAAATCTTTGACTTTTTTGGCCAAACCAAAAAAGCATTCTAAGCGGCATTTAAATTGTACATATGACATATACGATTGCCTGAAATTGAATAGGTTCTCAAGCTATCAATAATCTCAAAAGACCGAGAGAGCTGTGTTTTTGGTTTTCGTTGTTGTTGTTCTTGTTGTTGTGTTTTGCGGCTATTTTGGCTGCTTTTGTGTGCCATTTGCCGCCAAGCAAGTTGGCGTTGCTCCCGTTAAAACGTTTCTAATCTCAACTCATTATAATTAAATAAGTCACGAGTTTTGAATTTTAATTCACTTTTCTGACATTGCCCCAACAACCAGCAACCAGCAGACAAAAGCTTGACTGACAAAATCGGCTACCGTCAATGGCAGCTGTTGTTGCTATTGTTGTTTATTCCCCCTCTCTATCGCTCTCTCGCTCTCTCTCTCTCTCTCTCTCTCGCTGACTGAATTTCGGGTCAATTTTATCAAAATCGCACACAAGCCAAGGTCTGTGGCCACGAAACTTAATTATACTGCAGACGGGGCAACAACAATGAAAAAAACCTGGGCAGGTAAATAGAATCTTGTGAGTGCCATTAAAATTTGCACTTTAATGTTGCAGCTAGAGCAACGAGAACGACAAAAACAACAACAACAACAACGAAAAGAAGGCAATAACAAAACAAAAGGAGTGAAGTACAAATTACTTAAAAACAAAATGAGCCAAATTAGCAGACTCACTTGGTTGCTACTGATTGGGATTTGGATTTCGATTTCTATGCAACAACAACAACAGCAACAACAGCAACAAGTCAAGGTCTTTGCGAAGGTGTTGAAATGTTTGCGACGCCGCCGCATTGAATGTTGAAGTTGTATTTGATTTACGGCTGATGCTTGGAAATTGCTTTGAAATTGGCCAACAAAAGCAGAGACTCTAAACTTAGAAGAAAAACAACAACAAAAAAGGAACGAAGCAAAGTTAAGAATTGGCCCAGACCAAATAACTCTTGTTGTTGTTGTGTTAGTTGGTCGCTTGTTATATTGTTTTGTTGTGGTGGATGTCGATTTTGTGCGGCATTATGCAACTCACGACAATGACAATTCACGGCAGGACCTTTGGCGACCTACAAGCGTGTCGGCAACCCCCATTCCAAGTACACTTCAAGTGGTGCTGCTGTGGCTCAGTGGTGCTGCTGCTCATTTGAAGATGCCAGAGTGTCAGCGTTTTGGCATCGCTTGTACAGTATTTGCTTGGGTTTGTCAGTTATACAAAAAAAAGAAAAAAGAGTCAGTCTGTTTTCAGTTTCAGTTGAGCTTTATGGCGGCGGCGCTCGTATGACAAATCGACAAATCGATTTACATAGCCTCGCTTGTTGTTGTTGTTGTTTGTGTTGGCGTCTGTTAGTGGCTTTCAGTTCATTAGGTTTGGCTTTGGATTTTGTGCCAATTAGGTTTGGTTTGCGTTTATTTCTTGAGGGTTACGCGGCTTGACTCGATATTAAAATGTCATTGCTGGCGCCGTGGGGCATCAAAATTGAGTTGCAACAAGCACAACATTAAATTTTAGCAGGCTTCGCAATATTTGTCAAAGTATTCATTTGAGTTTTGCCATACAAAAATAGTCCAGTTAAAGCATTTATAAATAACACAAACTTGTACTTTTGTTTAAAACTTAAACTTAATTCATGGCTAGAAGCGGTTACTGCAAAAACGACAAGCTGGTGGCATTGGTCAAAGAGCGTTACAAGAATATGTCACCGGCTATCTACATAACGCCACAAATGATATATACGGAGGAGTATTACCAGTATCTGACGGAACATCCTGTTGAAAACGATTACACTTGGGTTGATGTTATTTCATCCAGTAAGCAGAACTACAAGCATTTAACGAAGGACGACAAGCTGCGCTACAAGAAACTGGCTAATTTAGCCAACGCTTAACTCTAATGTACTTGGAATAATTGCTTGAAAAAATGCGTTCACAAAGAATAAAAATCTTTTATGTGTTATAACCTAGTATAACTATTCGCACATTAATTAAAAGCCATTAGTCTTAAGTCAGGCACTCCTTAAATACATTCTCTCTTAAATTTCTATTAACATATTGCAGATCACGTTTTATTAACCCAATTTCTATTACTTAACTGCATTTAATTGACTGACAATTTCAAGATAAACCTATTATGATCCATTTTTTTGCCCCTTAACTGCCTTGATGCCGGCCAGGCGTAAGCTCAGCAGCTGTTTTAGACTGTTTCGGAGAGTTGAGTGTTTTTTTTTTTTGTTGGGACATGTTGACCATGTCTATGTCGTATGTCCAAAGTGTCCGAAGTGTCTTGTGCCCTATTAAGAACATGGCATTTCAAATGATTTATATAATTTGCGGGCATTGTTTTTATTATATTTGTTTTATTTTGCAACCAATCATGAAATATATTCCAGTACTCGTTTGTTTGTTGGTGTCTGGGAACTCGAGTACATTGTCCAAAGTTCCAATTGAAGTTTGTCAGCGGCAATTTGACATATCTGTTGTCACTTTTGTTTTTATATTTTTTTTTTGGTGTGTGCCTGACATTTTACACACAACATAAATTAAAATTTTTGTTTGCCAAAACAAATATCCAGAAACTGTATTCGAAACCCGTTATGAGCGATTATTGAAGGAATTATGTGTAATTATCACAGCAAGAAACAGCGTTGAATTAATGACATTCTTGGCATTTGCTAAATGCAATCTAAACAATTTAGATTTTTATTAATTATGTAATTTTTTTCACACAACAACAAAAGCCACTGAAACTGAAAATAATTTTGAGTGCTCGCTCGCGTCGACTGTAAATGCCTCAATCAAATGTTAATAGCTTAATCAATATGCCATAAATATGTAATAAAAATAAAACGATAAATATCATAATCGAAATCAAAATCAAAAGGCTCTCTGTCCCGGACATTCTCTCACATACATACAGATACACATTATATTATTATTACGGCTGCAACACTTTTGTATGCGAAATTATACTAAAAAAAAAAATTGTTATAAAAATAAATTCTTGAAACTTGTTTGCTGCATGCGATTATTACGTCGACGATCAACGATCGCCCCGTCATCGTCATCGAGTATCGCGCATGAATTTCAAAATTGTCGACATCGCGGCACAGCTGTGACGAATCTACGTGTGGGCGGGGCGCGGCGGGGCAATGGGACATACTATGTGTACTATGGCAAGGAGATCAGTTTGAGAGCTAGCACCAACTATCTGTGGACCCCTCTACAAACGCTTTTCACTTTTTATTTTATAGCCACGCCACTAATTTGACAGGCGGGCGCGCAATCGCGATCACCAGACTCCAACTCCAACTCCGAGTCCACACTGAGACTGCAAGTCTGATCGACTGACAAAGTGCCATGTGTGGATAGAAAGATGCAGGTATCTGTGACTTGAGTGCATCTGACTGCATCCAAATAGAGGCACACTGGGCTGTTGCTGATGACAAAAGGCAAAACTTACGACAAAGATTACAGACAGTAAGAAGGCACTGCTTCTTCTCGGTAGTGAGAAACCCTCAATTTATTATTATTATAGATTTTAATTATACTTTAGCTTAGTTGCCTTTGGTATATCTCATTGTTGCTCTTGTCACAGTGTCTCCATAGACTTCAACTATTATATCATACACAAACATTCACACAGCTCCAGTTACAGCTGCGCTCAGATCAGATCAACCTAAGTTAGCTGAGCTTAGCTTCGCACAGCTTTGTCCAGATCTATTGGTCTATCCAAGATATAGACAGCTATCGATCAGCTGCACAGTTGGCAGCTCAGCGAGCTTAATGGAAGCCCGCCACTTAGACGGCAGTTGACTTTATAGACTTTAATTTATGCACTCAGCTCGAGGCACAAGACTTGGCCGACTAGCTTGCCCCTAACCACTTCCCTGCCCTGTCTACCCTTCCCATCATCCGCTCTTTGCTGTTTTTGTATCCAGTCTATCAGCTCTATCCCTGAACGCGGCTTAGGCTTTCTTGCGTTTCGAGATGCGTGCCAGCGATAAAAGTAATTTGCTTGATTTAATTTTAGTCAGCTGCTCACGAGACAACTAAACAGCCCCCGCAGCAGACTGTCAGATACCCCCTTACCCCTCCTTCTTGCGGTAGCATCCTGTTTGTCAGCTCTCAGCTGGCTTTAGTTAAAGTTTTTGGTTGAATTTTTGTTTAATTAGGCAACCGCTACAAATTTTGAGCAAAGTTATATGTTGCAAAATGTATTCCGGTGCATGTAAGTGGCAAATGGCTTGCCACAACGAAACCAAAACTATGAAAAAAGAACAGCAACGAGACTAAAGCCAACTTCTAAAGTGGCTAATTGTGTTATGGCATAATTTAAACGTTGTGTTTTCGGTTGCCACAAACAAGACGCTGGACATGTGCCGCTACTAGCCAGCCTGCCACTTGAACAATTTTGTTGCACTTCAGAGCGAAGAGTTTTTTTTTTTTGCTACTTCTTATGCGGAATTTATGTACAAATACAAGTACAAGTACTACCAAATATATATGTATATATATCGGCGCACATTATTCCACTAAGTGCCAGTTCGTTTAGTTGTGATCAACTAATGGATTTCTGCAACTAATTGCTTTATTAACAAAAATGCAATTACTGCAACTAGAACTAAAAAATTGATTCTTAAAGAGTAAACTCTAAAAAACACAAGATTTTGTCTTCCAAGGCAGTCAAATATAAGTTTTGCTGCTGCTGATCATACATACTCTTCTCAAAAGTGGACTCTATGACACTTGACAACAATCATTGCCATACAGTTATGCAAAGCTGTACACAAATAACGAAAGTGTATTTAGAAGTTCATTTGTCGATGTCGTTTGCTGCCGACAACAGAAAAGAACAATTTTAATGCATTGAAATGAATGAAACTGTATCCAATCTAACTGTTGTTACAAGGTGATTCTTTAACAGGGTGATCAATATAATATAACATACAAACATGTATGTGTATAATACGCAAAATTCACTCACCGGCAGCAGCAACAATACAGATGCAGTTCAATGCAAGCGCTCTCACGCGCTCGCTCTCTCTCTCTCTCTTTTCGCTGAGCACTTTCCACAGAAACAAAAAGCTCACTGCACTGCACACACGAGAAAAAAAATAAAATAAAGTGATGTAATGAATTAATATTATTTTAATATTTTATTTTCACTGCACTTTACAAAAAGAATATCAAAAAATATACAGTTATTCATATTGTCTTAAATGCCTCGCTTATTTGAAAGATTTGCACGAGTTTAAAGCAACAACAACACACACGTATGGGCACGAATCTCCTCTCTCTCTTTAAATTTTTTCGCGAGCCGACAAGGCAAGAAAAATTGGCGTTCTTTTTTTTCAAGCTGGCTTTGCTCAAAAAGGCTTTAAAAGGCAATTAATCGGCGATTCTTAATGTAACAAACACTGCGTATGTTCAGTGCGTTATATATAAACACAATTTAAACTTTAATATAGCGCGTGTCAATTTTAATTGAATAAATAAACGGACGATAAGCTTCCGTTGTCAAGGCGAGCTAAGTTTTAGGCTGACTGCCTTTGTAGATAAAGTGGAACAAGTGGAATTCGTGGACACGTGGAAGGCTTCCACTGGAAGCTAACGGATCGCTCTCTGCAGTTAGAGCAAGACATTCGTTTGTGTGAAGCAATAACTAAACAGGCAACGATTTTTCTCTCTTGTTTGGAATGACATAACGGAACTCTTTAATAATAAGAGAATGAACTAGCGAATGTTAAACACACTAATAAAATATGAGTGCTACTGTGGATATGCAGTTCAATCCACTACTTATAATTGAAGCAATTTCTCAATTGTTAACTTAGTGCCAACTAAATATGCAATTTTTTGCAAATTAATTGTTAAACAACATATCCACAGTAGCACTTATATGCTATAAGGGTATAAAACATACGTCAGGCGCTAGTTTTCACAAAAACGTAACGGAATTTGTTCAGTTGCTTTCACTCCTCATATTTTTTCATACCGGGCCACTTATATGTAAATCGATTCTTAAGGAGTAAACTCCAAAACGATTCCAATTAAAAAAAATTTAAATCAAAAAGAATTCTAAGCAGAAGATATTTTCAGGTTTGACAAACTTTTAACTTATGTATGTTAATGCCTCATAACGCCTCTGGTTTTCAGCATATTTTTGAATCTTTTCAAGTTTTGATGGTTATTATTTCATTATGTTACAGTGTCACATTTGAAAATCCCCTCGGATATGTGTTTGTTTGTTGACTGATGTCTTCATATTGCAATATGGTAGCCTCACGCACCTTTATGATTCAAGTTCCTGATTAGCTTTGGAGCGTGGGAACTGAAAGCAATGGTATCGGGAGTCACAGCTGTGTACCGATTTGATTAAATGTCTCTCGATTTATTCAATATTTAATATGTATGTGAAATTATTATTGATAGTCGATTAGGCAATGCAAACAACGACAAACACTGAGACAAACACTGAGACACAAAGCGAGACATGGCGAGCTTAGTTCCCTCGGTTTGGCGCTTGTCTGCCCGCATTTCAGCTGCTATCTGGTAACTAATACACAGACATACATACATAAACATATGCTGAGTGCTGACTGCTGTCCGGCCGGTCAATATCAAAATTCAAATATCAATATTTACGCAGCAATTATGCAAATTAAGTTCAAGTCTAAAGCCCGACGAACGCGTTCGAACCGAGAGACCGTTCAGCATTTGTTCATTTGGCTATGATGAAATAGCGGCTTGCATCTCTTAGCCGGGTGGGGGGTTTTGGGGCTGGGTGTGTGTGTTAGTTGGACGAGAGTTATTGCTTGTTAAATTTGCAAATTAATTGTTCTCATTACATGCCTCGCATTTTGTTTTGCTGCTCGAGCTAACTTTGTTTAATTGCTCGTGGGAATTCAAAAAACACAACCAAACACACACGCACACATTGCTTTGGCCTGTGGTTGCTGCCTTTTTGGCCAAGTTTTGGTGCCACACGCACAGCTTGACACCTGCTCAGTTCTTGTCGTTGTTGTCGTTGTTGTTGTCGTTGTTGCAGGCGCCAGGCGGCTTTGTCTATGTTACTAAATGGAGCTTGGTCGCCTTTTAAGCTTGAGACGGCCCGCTGTTGCCGCCTTATGGTGCTCAAATGTCATCAATGCAACTGAGGCGCCCCTCTCAGTAGCACTCAGAGATTTGTCAAGCGAGTTGTATTAGGCTTTATAAGAGCAACTGATTTTAAGGCAACATCATTCTTAACTGGTTCAATGTATAACTAAACGGTTTATTAATATCCCAGAATATTTTAAATTAATACTTACTCTACCCTGCTTACTTCAAAACCTTATCATCTTATGTCTGTTTAATATTTGTAATACCTTCAACTCATTATGTTGAGCATCAGCTTGAAGGAAACGTAAGCAAACCCTGACCAAAGCTGATTCTCCAAACACGCATAAGTGACAAATTTATGGCGCGCGTGTTGCAAACCACATAATTTGTCTGACTCTGACCCCAACAAGCAGCTCTCCTCACTCCCCCAACCAACAATTCCACACACTGAACACATCCGAAAATCACCAAATTTATGCGCAACGCCCGCGCGCCAAATTAATGGATGCTTATTAATTTATAGCTATTTAAATGATCGCGGGGATACAAAACGGGCAAAGGGGTTAGACGAATGGTGGCGGTGTATAAGGCAACATTCCATGGTTGATCCTTAGGTTAGAGATGGAACTGTTGAGGTTGAATCATATAAAAAAAGAAACTAAATATTTTAATTAGAATTCTCAACTTGAAGGTTTTTCTACCTTAAACTAAAACTTGATTTCGCACTTAATAACTATTAGCTTATGACAAGTTTTAGTAATTATATTTTTATACTGACTCTCTTTTGAAACGTCCTGTTTCTCTTGAGAATTAATCAGAATCAATTACTTTTGCTTACATTCACGCGTGATTAAACAAAACTAAGACACGACACACTCATCCCTAATACCCGATGTCCGAAAACTTCCCTAATGAAGTCTGATCTGTCGCCTGCTCTCTCTTTCTCTCTCTTTCTCTTTGGGTGTCCCGCGAGTATATTTAATTTACACCTGAGTCGCAACAGCGCGAAACCGAAAACCGAACTTGAACCTGAACTCGGCTTGACATCGAAATCGGTGTTTTGGGCTTTGGCTTTTTGGTTGGGTTGGGGCTGCATATAAATTAGCATCATGGGGTGAGGTCTGATCCAAGCAAGAAAACAAAACTAAAAAAAAAAAGGTAAAAGTAAAACATATTTTTTTGGCGTTTTGTTTTTACTTAGCGCTTTGAAAAATGAAAGTGTTTGATTTGGTTTCTGATTTTTTTGTTATTTTTGTTTTTGTTTCATTTTGCGTCTTTATATTTTGCGTGCCCCGTGCAGCTTGTGGCATTGGCTGGCCATAAATTAGCCGCAGCTCTTAACTGGACGCCACGCGGCTACAGCTCAAAATAAGAAAGAAAAACAAAAACAACAATAAAAAACTTCAGTTTCAGCTTCAATTTCAGCTACAGCTCATCGCTCTGTGTGGTCATCCAAGGCTGGGGCCGGGTCGTAATAGTATTTTGGGGATTGTTTTGTGGTTTGCGGTGGTTTGGGGGGTGCTTCCTTTCTATGACTAAGCCCGCGCAGCTGGTTTGGCGGGCCAGTCGATGTCGATTGCATCGCTCTTTCTCCATTTGAAAATTACTATTATAGTTTTATGTGCTATTATTTGGGCATAAAAGAAAACGCCAGCCCCCGCAGCGCTATCCAAAACACACACACACAGACACACAAACTCAAACAGACACACACATGAAGTCCGTTTGGATCTTTGCATAATCGCCAAGCTGGCCAAAAAGACTTTTGAGAGCTGCAAGCGGCCACAAGTCGATGGCGGCATCTTGATTGGACTCCGAACTCAGCTGTAGGGTGGCAAGATTCTTAGCGGGCCAAAGCAATGGCGCCAAGTCAAAACTTTGTGGCTGCTGCTGCTGCTGTGGCAGCAACAACGCTTATCTTCCATCTGCTTCTTGCTGGTCAAAAAAAAAAAAAAAAAAAAATACATTTGCGCATGCGGCATGCCACGAAATTGCCGGCCAGTGACTAAATATTTTAGTTTTATTTTGCGTATTCGAAGTCAGCGAATCGAACTAATCTGTTGATAAGCTAACAAACATTTGGCTGGCCTCCAAAACGTACACAAAACTTGGTCATGGCTGCCACAAAGTTCTCACAATTAATATGACCCACTCTGCCAACCCCTTGCCCCAGCATTCCAGAGCCAGAGAGTCACAGAGGCATCGCATGGAATGTGGCGGCAACAGTCAGGGCCATGCCCATGCTAAATGCCGTCGCATTAGCTGAAAGAACGTTTGAGAGATAGACCCCGATTCAGTTTCTGATTCTAATTCTGTCTCGGATGTGTGGGCGTTGCGTAGCTCAGCAGCATTTGACTTTGTTGCTGGATGTCGCCGCGTGTAAATGTCACACGGCTCAAAATGCCAGAAGGCGCCCGAGAGCATTGGGGCATGCTCAATCAAAAAACCAGTAGCCAGCTGAAGCCAGTTGAAGCCAATGCAGCAGCAGGGCAGCCAACTGGAAATGTAACAACTCTCAAGCCAAAGGCCAACTCAGCTGGATATCGACGGCCAATGCGCAACGATAGCTTTACAGCCAACCTGTTGAAGAGGGGCAAGAAAAAGGGGAAAAGGGGGAGATAATATAAGGACAGGTTCGGTTAAAATGTTGTCAGTTAAGATGCGCATTCGTATTTTAATATTAGCAATCGATTTTTTGTTAATAAATCAACTTTAATATTATAAAATAAAAATTTTTAAATATTTAAAATGACTAAAAAAATAATAAATACAATTAAATTGATTTGGCTGTTGGCTTTTTTACATTAAAAAGTATTTTAAAATTAATGTTCAATTAATTTCTTATACGAAAAGATTTCTTCTTTAAAATCTGCGCGTTGCAATCTGAAAAAGGATCACGAAATTGTTTTAAACTCATTTGGAGCATTATCTTTTTCATGATGCGAACGGATATAAAGTAATCATAAGACACACACAAACACACACAAAGACATTTACTAATAAATACATATAAATATGTATGTATGTACATATGGTTGGAGCTTGGCCACGCCCCTTAAGCAAAGAGCATACGCCCACGCAGCACAACGACTGCAATGGCAATGAGAATAGCAAAGGAAGGCGAAGTGGCGGTAAGGTGGCGGACGAAGGTTTAGGAGCAAAAGCAGCGCAAATTATTTCTCACCATTTATCTGTAAAAATTCGCATATTAAATAAGCGTGCAACCCAAAATTATCACGGACCTGGCATCACAAGGCCCATCTGGCCCAGACCCAGAGCCAGCCCGAGTAGACCAGGCCTAAACCAGGCACCAAGCACTCGATCGTAATCTGTAAGTGTTTGCAGCGGCACACGTACGTTGCCGACGCCGTGGCATGCAACTCCATGGAGTCATATCAAGCATTTATTTGTTTTTGCGCATACGCAAAGGATATGCCGAGCAACGCCTACTCAAGGAAAGAGAAAGAGAGAGACATACAGAGAGGAAGGGAGAAGGATTGTGTATAGATACCGATGCCGATGCGAAAAAGATGATGATGATGATGATGATGTCGACAACGATTGCGATTGCGCTGCTTGGATTACAATAATTTAACATCATCATAATAAAACAATCAACGTAAGCATTTAACTCGCCAAAAAAAATCAAAATAAAAATAAAAAACTAAACACAGAGAAAGAGAGAACTTCAATCCAAGCGGAGTGTTTGTTTGTATGCTTAAGTCGATACAAATCGCATATGCCAAAAGGATAAAGGCTGCACAATAAATTGAGAGGTCATTCTTGCCACAGCAACAACAACGTTGAAGACAACGACGACGACGACGATGTTGCAGAGGATGGCGCTTCGTACAACAACAGACAACGACTTGTGCCAAAGTAATTGATGTGCTCGGCTGACCTGTGGGAGTTTACGAATCACAGATTATCTGCGCCAGACAATGGTGTGCCTCAACCTCATGTCGTCGCCGATTCTCTGCCATAGCTTCATGGGTTACACCTACCAGCCTAGAAGAAGACTACAGCGACGATCTGCATCGTTTCGATGTGTTCAACTTTTGAAGTTTAACTCAAAGGCTCGATAACGTGCCACATTTTCATTGATGTGCTGCTGTTGATATGCAAAACGAGCAAACAGGTGGCAAGGCTGATTTGTTGTCAGCTAACTAAATCGCCAAATACTTCTACCATATGCAAATTGCAGCCTCTTCCTAAAAAACAAAAAATGTGTGAAAATGGCTTTAAGGCAAAATGCAGCTCAGGCTAATTTTTCAAACTCATGTGAGTTGTTGTTGTGCTTTTATTTTCTTGCTACAATCAAACTGTTGCTGTTGTTCTGCTTGCATGTTGGTAAGGATGCGTAGGACGTTAAATAAGTGCGGCAAATTATATGGAGACAAGTGCCATTGAATGGCCGGAAACCAAAAGGAACGAAACGCATGCGTGGGTTGCCACTTTTGGGGATAATTGAAGGTGTTATCTGAGGGCAATTGAATGTGAATCTCTGATTGTAATTGCATAGGTATTTTATTAAGGATAAAGATATGGTGACTTGAAAAGAATGAAATATAGATTTCATTGTTATCGCATAACTTTTTCAACACCAATCCAAAAAGTTATTCAACTTATATTCGGTTATCCAAGCACCATCTGAACGAACAACTGAAATCAATTGATGGGCTTGTCTTTTGGTCTATAGTTTTTATCGGTTTTTTCTTTTGCATATTGTATAATGTTTAATGTTGAAATTAACCCGAGGTCTGTGCGATTGTGTCCCGTGATACGCCATATACATATGGCAAATAACAAACAAAAATATAATATATCCACTTGACAGTTAAATAGACTGAGGCTAGAAACCTGCCAAGATGGCGAGATGTGCCATTTATGAAACGGTATTTCTTCTGTTGCTGCTGTTGCACTGTTGCACTGTTGCTCTGTGTGACTTTGCGGCAGCCACCCACAAATATTTGACTTCTCACCTACAATAAATAAAACAATAAACCAGAGTTGTACAACTGGCCAGACAAATGCGCGAATACGAATGCAAATATAACTTGCATATTCAATAAATTTCTTGTTTGTTTTAACTATATTTGAGATCTTTATCTCGTACATACATTTATTCCTTTGGCCATTGTATTGGTGGTGGTTATCGTGTTGTTGTTGTTGTTGTTGGTGGTGGTGCTGGTTGCTGCTGTTGTTGCATTTGCATGCCAGTGGGTGAAACCAGCAAAAACTACAACTGCAACAACAACAAACGCCTGTCACGCTTGGCTAAAAATGGTAAAAATGACAAATGTTTCACAGCGACCAACAACAACAGCAACAACAGCCACAAAAAAAACTGCAACAGCAGCAGCCACAACAATAACAACAAAAAAGTTCAATTTCTTAGCGCAGAACATGACAAGCATGAAACTATCCGAAACTAACGTGGCACTAGAAACAAAACCGAGCAAAAAACTCAAAAAAAAAAAAAATAAACAAATACAGTATGTAAAATAATAACAAAGAGACACATACACACACACACACACACACACACACACACACAAACAGGAGTGCGACAACATTTTGGCTGTAGCTTGCCAATGTAAACAAAAGACTTAGGCAACAAACTTGCTGAAAACGGACAAAACGGGGCAGCATCGGCATCAGCATTGGGCACACTGCACACTGCAGCCTGGCATCATTATTATCAGCAATTTGTGCCTTTTATTGCCCGAAATTGTTCAACGTCCAGCAATAATGTTAAAAATCATAATAATAATGCCCGAAAAAATTTGCTTAGTTTATTTTTGTTTGTTTTTTATTTTTGCGGCCTCTAGCATAAATTGGAAAGCTAAAGGAAAATCTTGGAAAAATCATATTAACTATAAGTAAAAGAGATGAAATACGAAGATTGCAGGCTCTTAAAAATTTAAAAAATTAAATCGATACATTCATTTAAAAGAAGAATATTTTTTGAAAAATCTATGTGTCAATAATTACAATTATTGCCAAGCTTATCATTTGAAATGTTTTAAAGTATTTATGTACATTGCCTAATGAAATTTTCTATATTTGCCCATACTCCCCATATCAGTTGTTAGGGTATTACCGAAGCGAAGAAGACGCTTGATAATTTAGCATACTTACGACTTTGCGATTGCCTGCAATTTGTTTTGGGCACCACCTACAACAACATCGCTTTGCTTTCTGCTCTGCTCTGCTCTGCTCTCTGGTCTCTGCTAGCGGTAAGAGGTCGTCCCCTCCCATAAGACCCATACCTTCCATACCCATATCCTACCCCACTCACTCCCCTTTTATGTTACTTCTGGCTGCCATCGAAGCATTCTCATGTGTGTTGGCCATAAAAATCAAAGTGGGCTGGCAGGCGATTTAGCGCTGTTGTCAGCAATGTTGTTTTTGTTGTCGTTGTTGTTGCTGTTGTAGCTGTTGTAGTTGATGTCTTCATTATAATTTCTATATGCACAACTCATATATTGTTTTTACCTTAATATCTTATATAAAGTAAGTAGACATTAACCTTAACGTGGCTACGTTATGAAATTTCGATATGTTTTTTTCTTCTTTTTTATGTAAAATCATTTCACTGGCCAAACTGTTTGCGTGGGTTACTCTGTTTCTTTTCGTTGCTGTTGTTTCTTTAAGGTGGAAAATTGGTTAGGCCCATATACATACATATATTGAAGGGTTTCAGCTGATTGCGAATGCCAGGCACTCATTTGTTTTCTCTGGCATTTGCTCACAAAGACAGTTAATTGAGTTATTTTGCAAATGATTGCCGCGCCAAGTGTTAAAACTTGAAAGGTTGTCGTTTCTATTTTATGGGTGTGATTTCCTGTTATAAGGTGTTAAAATAAAGCGATAGCTAAGCGTCAAGAGCTTCTTTCTCCTCATAAATACACATTTATATATTACAGCACACTTAATTAGTTTGCACAAATTGAATATTCGAACGACATTCATAATTTATTTTGCTGCTTTTAATGACCTTTAACACGAATTCGCTTCACTCTAAACTAACTAACTAAACTAACAAAGCAAGCTGTCATTTTGCACTCATAATGGTAGTACAAGCAACTAATTTAATATTCATATATCACAACAACTAATTAATTTCCCGCTGAGCTCCTTTTATTTACCCGACTGCTTGCAAAATAAACATGGACACAATCAACAGTAACATTTGATTGCTGTTGCTGATTCGTGAAGTTGCAATTGTTTTGCTGCTGCTGCTGAGAGTTGGACATTTTAATTATTTAAATGCAGGCTGAAGGCTAACTAACGTTCTACTGTGGCAAAAGGCGCAGGCGCAATGCAAAATCAAAGCTCATAAATCCATCAAAATGCTAAACTAAAACCGAATAAAAATATTTTGTTATGTGCAAAGGGGCCAGCGCCAAAGTGCCATGCAAATGTTGTACAACATTAAAGCGTACAAGAACAATCAAAACATGAATGCCTATTACAATTACCCCTCTTGCTGTGTTGTTCTCAAGAGAACAATTGTTTTAGTAGCAATTGTTGCTGCTGTGGCAGCTGCCGTTTGCCACGATCTGCCACGACTAAACCAAACGCCGTGACCGTGAATTTCTTTAGAATAGAATCAACAATTTGCAATTGCCATAATATTGTTTTTTTTTTTTTTTGTATGATTTATTAAACGCATTTGCAATGGCCAACAGCCAGCCAGCAAACTATCTGGAGAGCTGTCTAAGTGTAGGGCAGTCGACTTGTAGCCGGACTTTTGAATTTGTAGCCGCCGCAATTAAATTGTAAATAAAACGATTGACTTTTGTTTTCGATTGACTGACTGGCAATTTATTAAATATTCATTAAATAAATAAGTCGCAAGCCATTAAATATTTCATAAATTCTGTTGGCGCATAAAAGACTTAGGCAACGAACTTGAATGCTGGCTACAAAACAATTTGCCTCAAACACAAAACCAAAACCGCAACAGAAAAACGCAACATGAATTATTAGTTAGCTGTCGTCTTTGTTGCTTTGTGCCACAGCGCACTTTGACAGTTTACAGTTTTTAATTAGTTGCACGCACGTTATGAAAACGACAAGTTCGGTTTTACAGTGCGCACTTACAGTGAAGCAAAAGAAAATTAAATCAAAAAGGTAGTTAATGTATATAAAGCTGATATACTTCAGTGACTGACAGAAGTTGAACAAAAGCTTAGTCATTTTGGTAAAAACTTTTAATATGTATTTGTTTCTTAATTTATAAAAATAAATCGATTTTTGATTATGATAGAAATCAGCATTCTTAAGCTAAGTTTTCTTATTGTATTGAGCCATTGCTTTGCTTCCTTTGCTACTTTTTAAAACCCTTTCTTTCTTTATTTCACTATCGATATAAATCGATTACCGATAGCAATGAAAACAACGTTTTCTTAGATAATGACTGCCAAAAGGTTTTTTTTTTTTGTTATAGCTTGACATAAAATTGAGCAAACTTTTAGTTACCCTTTCTTGTAGCTTTCTCTTGCTTAATTACTGAACTTTTTACCACTGTGCTTTTTTGCTGCTGCTTCTGTATAATGACTAATTACTCCGCACAGCTTCCAACGATGTCAAAGACGTCAGCACGCGATGTTTATTTTGGCCCAAATGGCTCGCTGGCTGGCTGGCTGCACTTGAACATGTCTTGGGCAAAAATCCATATATGCAGCAATTTGTTGCAGCTGCTGGTGCAGCGACTAATTAAAAAAGTGTCATCAAAGTGTGGACAGCGCACGTTTTGTGTGCCACTTGCGTGTCAAAAGGCAGGCATAAAAACGCAGACTTTAATGCCGCAAGTTAACCCACTGGGTGGCATTTTTACAAAAGGCAAACGACAAGCACATTGGCAACTTTCAGTGGCACACAAAAGCAAACACATGTTGCATATACTATGAACATGTATAAATAGTTAGTTGTTGTTCGATAGCCGGCGACTGCTAATATTGTTATTGCTGCCTGGTATTGGTATGCAAAAATCTATTCCCATGAACATGAAAACCACTTGCTACAAATTGTCTTACAAGAGCAGCCACTAAAAGCGCAACAATTTAAACGGATGCAGATAACGATCGTCGAACACAAATGGTGCAGAAATAAACACGAGTGTAGATGCAAATCAGATGATAAGAAGCAGCGGTGGGGCAGCTGTAAAGCGGGATGGCGACTAATGCCTTAACCCATGACTGCCCGACTACTACTACTGCTATGGCTATCTGGCTAACGTTGTCTGTCTGCCCCAGTTGTCCAGTTGTCCATCAAGTGAGCATAAATTGGCACTATGCAAATTAAATTATCAACTGTGCAATTCTGAAACGAGTTTGCGCAGCCCAAGCAAATTACTGTCAACGACAACAGCTCGCACAACAACAAAATGCAATGAATGCGACGCCGCTTATTAACAAAGAGCAGCAGCAGCAGGAGCAGCAGCAGCCGTCCGAAAAACCCGCAGGAGCCGCCAATTATGTGTAAGCCTGGAAGCCAGCAGCTGCTTCGATTTCAAGTTCGAGCTCGTCGCATCATTATAATCACGTGTTGATTGCATTTTAAACTCAGCCAGTAAATGAGCAGTTTGCTTAGCAAGCTGGCTGCAACCACTAAGTGGTCAAGTGGTGCCAGTTTCTTTGCTCATTGTTGTTGTTGTTGTTCTTGTTGTTCGGAGTCAATTTCCATGCGAACAAGCGCCGGCAATATAGAAATAAATATGTATTATCTGTGCTCTTCCTCTGCTTTGTTTTTCTGTCGGCCTTGTTAGCCAAACGTTTACAACTCCCGAAGAATCGAGCTCGAACCTGTTGACACATTATCCATCCCAGGTAATTGAAGGCGCCAGTCTTTGCGGCAACAGCAGCAAAAAAAAAAAATACAAATTTTCTATTAGCAAAAAGTTGCTCTGTGCTAACTTGGCCAGTTGGGCATTTGGTCGAAAACTCTGTTGACAGTTGACTCTTTTAATCAGATAAAGTTTTTAACTGCATTTCATTTTTGTTTTCATATATGTATTTGTTTTTGTTTTGCTGCTTGTCAACTTTTACACTTGTCACCAGTCAACCCTCCCCTTACCTCGCCCACTCACCCACTCACCCGCTGATCCGTTGCTTTGGCGCGCCAGTCAGTCCGTTTAAGGCATATCAAATTCATTTGAGTGTGTCTAACGAAGTCTGCAAATATTAGCGTTGAGTTTGTCAGATTTATGAGCAAATCTGCATGCTGACCGAGTCAAGACTCAAGTCGCCTTGCATTGCGTTCGACTAGAGTCCGAGTACACTGAGCTGGTGTGGAGGCCATGGCGTTAAACGTAAGTGGAACACACTGCTATATATGTGTGTGTGTGTGTGTGTGTCGCCCCCGCTATGGTTGCGCTTATTCAAGCCCGGCAAACATTTGTAAAAAGGCGTGAAAATAATTCAGCGTCAAGTGACAGAAATGCCACACACATGGACATACGGGACAAACGTGCAATGTGCAACATGCCACAAGAGAGGCAACTCAGTGCAGTGAACAAACATTTAGAGAAGTGTTAGCTTCAAAAAGAAACTTTCCTAAAAACTAATTAACAGTAAAATTAAAGCGTTAAAAATATGAAAAGTAATTAAGAAATGTGTATTTTGAATGGAGAGGTAAGCTCAGATTTTTGTTAATTTTAGTAAAAAACTTCAATGCAAGCATAAAGTAAAATAAAAACAAATTTTAAAAATCTTCTCATCTTTAATCACTATAACCCGTTTATTTTTCAAACTGTTATCCATATAAATTATAAACATTTCAATAAACATTCTTCAATGAAAAAGCGACGAGCTTTGTTTTCATCACGTTGCCATCTCTAAGGAGGGCACGCGTGTGAGTCTTTGCGGTTTTGTTGAGTCGATGATTCATTGGCCAGACCGCAAAATTGCGGTCAGTGCGTGTGCGCAGTGAAATCGATTTGTGGAATGCAACTCACACAGCGTCTCAACTATTACACAGCCTAGACTTAGCGTCACACTGAGACTTAAAACTAAGCGAGTGAGCGAGAGGGAGGGATGGAGCGTGAGGTAAGGCGAGATAAGAGTAAAGCAGCTTCAACTTGACGCTAATAGCGGTCAGTTATATAAAGCGAGTGACACCCACGCACAACCAACAAACACACAAAACACCAGACAAACAGTTAGACGCAAACACATTGCTTTAGCCGTGGCAACAGACTGTGCAGACTGTGGCAACATGTTGCCCGGCGTTTGTTGTCAACATGCCATGTTGATAGCGCTGTTTAATGATAGCCCGAGTCGACAACATGAACAACTACTCGGCAAAATGTCAACTGCTTACCAAATTTGGCCAGCGAATTGTGTCATAATTTGTTGGCAGCGCCACCTAGCGTTCAGACTGCGCAAAGCCCAATCAACGATTAACCGAACAGAGATCACTGAGCAAATGGACAGTTTAAAGTTCCCGACGTGCGCTTTTACCTTTTTACTCGGACACGGACAGTTGGCCTTAGGGGCGGTGGCAGCAACAGCAACGGCAGCGGCAGGCAATCGTCGGCTGGTAATCGTGCAGCGGGTCGTGACAAATTTAACCTAATGATCCGAAATTATTGCACCTTAATTGCCACGGCAACGGCGACGATAGCAATGGCTAAATGGAAAATCGACTTGCAAATATTTAGAGAATTTTATTTATATTTTAAATAATTTTTACACTATTGCCCGCAGTTCGGCATTTGCCTGACAGCCAACAGGGACAGTTAACTGACTGGTCGGGCCTATAAAATTAGGGGTTTGATCGGTGGGGGAGGGGGGGGGGTAAGGAACTGGCGCTTGGCAGCACAAACAGAGAGCTAAGAGGCTCAGACTCTCTGTCCGACTGTTGGCAGTAAAAGTGATTTGTAGTTTTGGCCAAAATGTTTGCTGTACGTTCTTGTTGTTGTTGTTTGTTGGCTAACTGCTGCTGCTGATGCTGTTGCTTGGCTTGCTCTGAGTTATTTTGGCGGCATTTAACGGGCCGTTGTCTTTTCGGTAGTAACTGTTGACAGTTGAATGCTCGTCGAGAGTTGCATGTCAGATGCCGTCGAACAGCCATGCAACAGTCGCAACTTTTGCAACAGTCGAACAATTGTCGGCCTTTTTGGCCGGCGTGTAAAAATTTACACGACCAGCAACAAGGCACTAACACATTTTATGACCTTTTGCTGGCTGCTTTGCTTTTTTTTTCAGTCTTTTTTTTGTGATACTGATAGCCAAAAATGAGCAGAACATTTGTTGCACTCGGTGCTGTTGCAGCGGCTCAACTGCTGTCATGTTATGAAAACGCAATCCAAAAAACATAAAAACAAAAAACAAAAATCCAATAACCAAAACTAAAAATCTGCGGGCTGTTTGGTTTCCATTCGCAATTGTTGCATTCGTTTGAGCCACATTTGCCGATTTGCTGACTTGTTGTTGTTGGTGTTGTTCTAAGTTCAAAATGTTGGCCTGGGTTGGGTCAGCCAAACAGCCAATGTTGACCAGGTGCCTGTGAAACATCGATTGAATCTCGTCTCTCTCAAGCGCAATTTGAGACCGCCTCTAACAACAACAACAACAACCACCAGCCACGGTTGTAATCAGATCAATTAAAACTAATTGTGAGTATGTTCTAAATTCGGGTCAAAAGATCGCAAATAAAAAACATATATTTTAAAAACGGCTTATGGCTTGTAAATTCGTGCCAACCAAAAGCTATAAAAATTATGAATAAATATAATCGAAATTAAAACTTATTTAATCATAAAGTCTGCGATATATTAAATCACAGTTTTTGAATTTTAGTTTTTTGGGTCGTTTTTCTCTTTTAAATTGTTTTTTATCTAACCGTTATACACATTATCTCTAGCTCTGCCTCTTTAATAGCCATAAGTAGTTCAATTTGCTCCAATTTAAAACTTTTTAAGCTCGTTTTAATCCAAGCTTTCGCTAACCCTCAGCAAATGCATAAATCATATGCTTTGCTCGAAAAACGCCAAGTTCAACGAGTTTTCAGCCACTAAAAAGATGCATAAGGCCAACATATATAGAGCCACAAAATTAAGTAAGTTATGACAAATATTTAAATAAAATCACAAAAGTCGACAGCTCGATATCTTAAAGCTGGAGCGCCACTTGGCGTGGCACTCTGTGGTTGCATACACAATGCAGCACTGAAAGTGAAATTTATTGGTCGTAAATCGCTAGACAATATCGATTAGTTGTTCGGGGTGGGTGTGGCCCGGAGGAGGCCATAAAAACCAACGGCAAATGGCAAACGGCAGCCAACAGCCAGCCCCAAACTGGCCAAGTCAACCATGCGGCTCGATTCGAGTTGCCGCCCGCTGCTTGTGGCGAATCAGCTGCAGGTGCATAAATTAAAGTGCGAAAATTCTAATATTAATGATTTGGGGGCAGCACAGACATATACATACATATATGTACGTGCAACTCGATAACCCAGCACCCATTATTCCAAAAACAACAACAATAACAGGAAGCCAAAACTTGATCAAAACTAAATGTTAACTAACATGCAATGACTGCCTCACACACACATATACAGCTAGTAATTGATTCAATGTATTTGTTGTGTGTGGGAAAGTTCAGTTGCAACGCCCACTAATAAGCTCGGAGTAGTCCATAATGAATACAATTCTATTGTAAATGCACTTTTCATTTTAAGTTGCAATCGAATTCTTAATGAGTTTGTGTCTTCATGCAAAATATATTCTAGGTGACCTAAAAGATATATATCAGGTATCGTTGAATTAAAAATAATTAATTTTAATAATATTTTTTTTGTTAAAATAATTTTTTTTAAAAATTTGCATTATTTCTCTACCTTAAACGACCAAATTTCCCTTCAGCAAGTGTATTGAAACTTCGGTGACTTGACAAAATGTTTTGCCATTATGTTTACCATTTTTAACAAAGCTAAGCGCTAACGAGCAGTGGCAAACATAACAACAACAACAACAACAACAACAATGCCAGCAAACTACAACAATTGACAATCGTTGTCGGCCATTTATATATACATGTAGATATATATGGCAATTAATAAGCGACTTCCCATTCACATACAAACATATGTTGATATTTGTAGCATAGTATTTGACTTAATCGAACTAACACAAGCATTTTGCGATATGTGTGGCATTTAGTTGCAACAAGTTTGTTGCCTAAGTCTTTTGTTTTTTCGGTTTTTTTTTTTTTTGCTTTTAGCAATCAGTCATACGATTAGTTGATTTAATTTAGATTCCTTCTGAGGGCTCATTGACAGTTTATCTCTATCTCTCTCTCTGTCTGTCTCCCTCTCTCTCATTTGTTGATCTGGCCTAGGAAATGTTTTCTGCACCTTTTTTTTTTGGCTGTCGTCGTCGTTGTTGTTGGCTCGTTTTTGGCTGACTTGTCGATGCTGTGCAGCGATAAAGTTGTCAAAGCTATTTTTTGGCTGGCTTTAAAAATTTCTGTTTGTACGCCTGCCCCACTGTATTTTTGCCAGTAATCCAGCCAAGTTGCCAGCATTTTGCCAGCCTTTTTGCTGTTGCTGAGCTGTTGAATGTCTAATGTCGTGACTCGATTAATGAAATGTTGCAGCGCAACAACACAGCAACAGTCGTCGGTTAGGAAAATGCAACAAGAATTATAAAAAGTTATAATAAAAGCATTGACAGTCGCTTAATGGCCAACTATTGTCGCTGGCAGGCGTTTCTAATAAGCCACTTAAATGGCCTGGATAATTAGATATACAAACACACACACACAATCAAAGAGCTAAGATCGAAAGAATAGTGATGGGATCTTAATATGTTTGCTCTTTCACATTACCCAAGTTCATAAAGTTAGCTAAACACTTTGCGGTTGACAAAACTGATCATCAATTTCAAATTAACGCACTTGATTGCCTTAATAATATAGCTATAACAATAGCAACAACAACAACAACAACAACCACACTCATTGTTTAGACAATTTGCTGGCAGCTCTATCAACATCTTCATAATAAAACAATCAACGCACAATCGACGCCAAGATCAAGTGACTTTCCATAGACAAAGCTCCATCTCAGACAAGACTCCATCCAAAGCCGAAAGTCTCCAACTAAATCTGAACATCATCCTCATCCTCGAAGAAGATCTTGGCATTTCCTGGCATTATGCGCGCTAAATTGAGAGGTCAACTGTGCGAGTGTGAGTGTGAGTGTGAGTGTGAGTGTTTCCTGTCTGGGATGTCTGCATGTCGGTTTGTAGTCTGTGGCTTTTGGGCCTGTGCCAAAGTAATTGATGTGCACGCTTGACCTGTGGGAGTGAACATATTGCAGATAATCTGCAACGCAGACAATTGCCTCAATGAATTTTTTATAAGTCTGCCGGAGCCGCAAAATAAATATGTACACAACTTCTTTTATTTAAGTTATTTCTTTTTTCTTTTCTTTTCTTTTAGTTTGTAACTTCTTTTCTGGTTTTATTTGTATTTGTATTTGTATTTTGTTATTTTCATCATGCCCCATAGTTGTAAAATGTGGCCCATTGTTTGCTTTTGACTAGCTTTGCATTTGATTAAGCGCCAGCCCGGCAGTGTTTAAATATTTATTGCAGCGTTTATTAAACGCTTTTCACCGCAGCTCATCAAATGATTTTTTGTTATTGTTTTTGTTCTTTGTTATTTGTAAGACAATGGCATAGTATAAAAGAAATTCCACTCACCGCAAATTAGTAAAGTTGGGACATGCTAACAAACTCAGAAAACAGATATCAATGTGGGCGTTAATAGATTTATGTTGAGAAACTTGAAAGAGAATACTGCATAATTTTTTGGCAGGCAGCTGCTTGGTTGGAGAAGACAACATTCAATTATCATTCATATTTTAAAGAAAACTAAAGATTAAATTTAATAAAATTTTGGAATATAATTTTTTCTTAGATTGGAGATTTTTTTGTACGAAACAACTAGCTTACAAAAAAAATTGCAAAATATATCTCAATCAAAAATCATTAGAAAGTTAAACCCAACTAAAATAGTTAACTGTAAATGATTTAACGGGCGGTCGTTAAATGTTTTACACAAAAAAAAAAAACAAAACAAAACAAATAGAAAAAAATCAAATAAATTTGGTTCGCATCATTTGAAACTCATCACCATGTGATGATAGTCCACAGCTTAGTCAGTCGTTCATTTGGTCAATCAGTCAGTCAGTTAGAGCCTCAACATATGATCGCAACGTTTCTACGGGCCTCACTCATGCTGTGTTTGAGTTTTGACTGTTGTTTTTAAAAAATCATTTCTAATTAATTAGTCGAGGTTAATGAGCTGCTATTAATAAAATCGTTTATTTATGGTGCTAAAAATACAAAAATTTCATGAGCCTTAATAATGATAAACTTTCTCTCCAACAACAACAACAACGACAACGACGATTGCATAATTCAACAAACAACAATCTTTTCATCGATCTAACTTTTAAACATTTGTTTAAACTATATAGACAATATAGTTTTATGAATTATGCGAGTCAAGTACAGTTGACACCATAAACACTTAATTAACGCGTTTTGTTTTATTTTTTTCGTTGCTTTGTTTTATGCTTTAGTTTATGTTTTTTTCGTTTTCAATTTTGTCACTGGCTTGCATTTGACTTGCAGGTAATGAGACGCCTTTATGGTTAAGGCATTCACTTTGCTGCTGCCTTTTAAGGCTATCTGGGCGCTGTTTGTTGGCCATATTACAGCATCGGGCTCCTTTCTCAGCTCCAGTTGATAATGATGAAGGCGCTGGCCATTTAGAAATGATATAAACGCGGGGGCAGTTTCTATTTCTGTTGTTGGCTGTGTGTTTTCCCATGATAACTGTACACAGTGAGGCAGGCAATTGTCTTGCCAATTTGCCGCAAAACAACCTGTCGGCACACTGTCTTACTGTGTCGCCTGTCGCCTGGCCAAAATGGAGCCCAGCGCCAGATCTGTTGGCTGATATCGGGCCATCAGAATTGGCCGCAGTTCATTGTCTGGCCAATAAATTGGGCTTAGATTTTTTTTTGTTTTCTTTATTTTTGGTTATTCCTCTATTTTGTTCAGCAATTTAATTAACGATTACTTATCAGTGATTATGTCAGCTCGCATAGAGATGGGGCTAAGTCTAAGCCAGAGGAAAGGCGAGTGGCGGGAAGGGTAGCAAAACCCACGCAGTTATATGTATGATGAAAAAAACTAATAATGCGTTGCGTGTAGAGTTTTCTAATTGGATTTTACAATTTTCACACCACAATGGCCCAAAAATGGCTCGGTCTACAACATTGGTTGGCTGTCAACCATTTCGAGACGCTTTAAACACCGCATGTGGGCAGTTCATTATTATTGTTGTTGCTCAGTTGTTGTTGTTGTTGCTGAGTCGCCAGCTACTGTTTAGCAGCCTCTCTCTCTCTGTCCAGCTATAATGGAGTGTGACTAATTAATAAATTAATTTCGGCGTTGTCTCATTTGTAATTTCAATTTGTCTAATAGGATTTCATGTTTTGACCATTTTTGTCGTCGACATCGTGCAGACTGGCTGTACTACTATATAGCCAGTCTCGATCTTTGCCTCGGTTTCTGTTCAACTCGCCACTAGATAAAGTTATTTTTTCACGCGTCTAATAAAGCGTGAAGTTGCGGCTTAAAACGTTGACATTCAACTGACTCTTTCAAGTGGGCGTCGATAGTTAAAGTTAAAACCTTTCAATTTTTATTTAAGTGTGTGTAAATGTTTTGTTTTAAACAGTTTCTCTTTTTCTTAGTGCTTGTAATTAGTCGCTGCAAATGTAGTAAACTATTTAATGATTGTTTAGATCATCAGTCTAAATGCAAATGTAATAAAAAAAAAATAACAAGCTACTCAAGTGTGTGTGTTAAACATAATCCTCGGTATAATATTTTAGGCAAATGAACGAATTCAATAAACTAAAATAAGTTTAATAAAAATATATTAAAATATGTTTAACGCTTGAAATATTTTTATGTCCCAAGAAGAAAAACTCTTCTGAACCAAAATATATTTTTAAAAACAAATAATATTAATAATAATTATTATCAAAGTTTCCACTAATTTAAAATCTAATGCAAATACTTATAGTATAGAGTTTATATCCGTTGAAACGATTTATGGAACATTGACAACAGCAAACAGACAGCAAACATTGACAATCAAACAGCCGACAACTTTCAAAAACCAGAAGACAGGGCACAACAACAACAACAACAGCAGCAACAGCAGCAACAGCAAATTGCGACAATGGAAATCAATATGTCTGTCAGTCATTGAAACGGCGACAGACTTTGGCTATATCATATCAGCAACTTAAACGTTTAATCACGCGTAGACATTTGGGCGAGATAAATCCAGTAAACAGAGCAAAACTTCAAAATTCAAGAGACAAAATATCAAAAAGTCACAAACCAGAAAAAATGAATACAGACGACATTATAAAAAAGTAATTACCAGGCACACATATGATGTAGACAACAACAACGACAAACAGAAGAATCAGGCCAGCAACAACAATTGGTATGACAAATCTGCAATGTTTTTTTTTATTACCTGCTTTTGCTGTTGTTATTGTTTGCTGCTGCTGTTGCTTGTCAAGCTGTAAAATGATCGAAGAGCTGCATATGAAAATGCGAAGCAATTGAGATTGATGGCTGGCCTGGACAGGCTCAGGGCTGCCACACTCTGTGACTGTGGGCTGTGAAAAAGGGGGCGTGGCACAAACAGTTGTTATTATTATTGCCGTTGTTGTTGTTGTCGCAGTTGTTGTTGTCGTCATTTGCAGGGCCATTTTGCATTTGTCTCGACTTTTACATGAAAATTACAAAACTACTGGCAACACACAGATTTTGTTTGTTTTTGCGTAGGTTGCAGCAACAGCAGCAGCAGCAACAGCAGAAAGGTGCCAGTGGTTTGAGGCACATGCCAAAGTCAGCGAAAATTGTGTCGCCAATTGTGGCATGTGAACGAGAGGGGATGCAGTGTCAAGACGCGGCATGACGCATGTGCGGCAGGCGAGTGCCAAGCGCGCGGAATTCATGATCAATGACTGTGCTCACACACGCCACAAGCAACAACTGCAATATTATAGTGCAACACGACAACAACAACAACTAGCACTACGACTACAACTACAATCAGTGTGTGAAGGGGGTGTGGTGGGAGGGGGGGACGGTAGGTAGACACAAACACAAATTAATGAACACTTTGGCTGACATTTTAAGGACAAGTTCGGCAGTAGTTTGTTGTTTTGTTTTTTTTTGTGGTTTACTCTTGTGGTGCGTGGCATGTGGCATGTGGCAAGCGGGAAGCGGGAAGCGAGCCTGTTGCACAAAGATACATAAGCGAGTGTGTGTGTGTGTGTGTTGGTTTTTGATGGCGTATGCAATTGGACATTGAGTGATTGCACGCCAGCTATTAAAGCCGTTGTTGATTTAGTGAATTGAGGGCACATTTAAAGCGTTAAAGACAATAATTTAATGGGCCGTAAGCCAAAGAGACATTTGATATTGATTTTTCAATAACATATTTATAGTTTTTTTTACTTTATATTCAGTGAGAAGTTATTGTGTCTCAGAGGTGTCATAAAAGCTATTTTTATTGTTTTGATTTTTTGATTCAATTTTATAAAAGTTCATAGTAATTTGCTAAATTCCCAATTCAAATTTTCAGTTTTAAAAATCCCCTCTTTAAATATTATGAAACTTAACTGAATGTCAATCGAAACATGTTGTTCGAATTATGTCGAAGATCATATGTCAAATACATCCTTGAACCACAAAAGCTGGCGTATCAAAGCTGGCATTATTCTTTCATCAACTTTGAATATACTTACAAACTTGCACAAGGACAGCTTGAAGCAACAGCAACAGAAACGGCAACAACAGCAGCTGCCTTCTTTGCTAATTAACTGGCTAACTGGCCTGACTTTGTTTGACTCATGGCAACATGGCCCAATGTGGCCCGCGAGTCGCGACAGGGCTCAAAAGTCAAGTCAAGTAAAGTAAATGTGGGGGTGTTGAGCACCAAAGGCAACACTGTGGCAGCCCGAAGGGGGCAACAGCATGTATGTAATTCAATCAATTGAGCTAGCTGGCAACAGCAACAACATCCGCAGATACAACTGCAACACACAGCCAACAGTCAACGACAATTGGGGGCAACACACGAAAAAAAAAAATATATATATAAACCAAAGGTAAAGAGCGAGACAAGACAGAGAGAGAGAGGCAAGCTGACAGCCTCGGACCGCTACAAGGGTCACCTAATCAATGGGACTGTTACTGCTGCTGTTGCTGCTGTTGCACTTCAGTTGCTGCAACTTGTTGCCGCACTGCAGCAGTTGCTGTAAGTGGAAGCTATTTGAAATTGTTGCACATTTGTGACTGCAACTGCAACTCCAATCGTGAGTGGGTGTTTGTGCTTGTTATTGTTGCAGCGGCTGTTGTTGTTGCTGCTAGTTCAGTTGCAGTTGCTGTTATTGCGTGCAACGACAACAACATATCAGCGGCAAGTGTCAAGTGCAGCAACGATGACAATGGCACAATTGCAATCTGATCCCTAATGAGCTCATTTACGGGAAGCTAACAACAGGATGCGAAATCGGATATAAGTGAAATGTGCAAGCGAAGAAATGGATTGCAATGATGATGGATTTGAAAATGTGTAAGGAAAGCAGAATGAGATAAGCTTATGCGAAGGAAAACGTAGCTCAAAGATAGAGAGCTAAAGAATACCGCCGATAAAAAAACCTAATGCCAAAAAATCCTTACACATAAATCGTATCTAATCGATAAACTAAATGGACAAACATTATTTTTATCTGTTCATTGTAAAATGGATTAATTGTATTGAAAAACACAATTGTTAACAAGATAGACGCCATTTACGTCCAAAACCATTAATTTACAAAACTTTCCTAATTCTTGGCACTCACGATTCCAATTGCCATTTGCCACGTTTTGGCCAGAAAAAAAAATAGCAGAAATTTTCATTTGGCGACCACAATTTGTTGGGCTATAAATCAAATGCCACAAACGAAAGTAAAATGCGCAAGTAATTACAAATTAAAGGCAAGACAGACAAAATACGGAAAACGAGGTGAAGAAAACGGGCAAAAAAAAAATAAATAAAATTGGCGACATTGCTATTCGATTTAATGAAAAGTCCAAATGCTTAACAAAAAAATAAATAAAATAAAAAAAATTTAAATTACATAAAAAAAAATATATATATATACATAGAGGAAAACAAATCAAAAACGAAAATAGGTGAGGAGGAGAGGAAAAAGAAAATTAAAGTCACGGTTTCTAGCGTGTAAAGTTGTTTTTGTTGCTGTTATTGTTGTTGTTGCGACACTTGCACAGCAGCAGCAGCAGCGGCAGCAGCAGCGGCAACTGTAGAATGTAAATGTCTTTTTGGTCAGGTTTGTGTTGGCCACAAAATCCAAATTGCCATCAAATAGCAAACACACAATAACAACAACAACAACAACAATAAAAGCAACGACAACAAGTGCAGCCAACAAACAGCCAGCGAGGCAGACAGCAAGTTGCTATTTGCTAGTTGCAAGCTGCCTCATCAATTGATTAAATTTGCAGCGCATTGAGATACTTTGGCCAAGACGACGCTGATCTCGCCAATGCCTTTCACTTAAGACCAGAAAGCAACAAAACAACAAAAACAGCGCACGATTTTTATTTATTTAGATTTAGATTTCGATTCAAATTGAGGCCTTATTCACATCCTCCCCCCCCCCTCGATTTTAAAAGCAATCAGCTGGTAATTTGTATCTATACTCAACATTTTGCTGCTGTTGTTGAATATGATTATGTGGCGAAAAACGCACAGAACGCAACAGCAACAAATGCAATTGATATGTTTAGGCCGCGTCACCAAAATCTACACAACAATGAGCATGTTTTTTAGTATTTTTTTTTTTTTTTTGTTTGTCCATTTTTGGCCATTTGATAAGATCAACGAGCTGCAACGGCAGCAACTGTTGCTGTTGGCATTGGTGCTTTTTGGGAGGGAGGCCCACCAACAACGACGTCCGCATCCGCGTCGCCATCAACGCCATTGTGAGGCTCCACTTGGCCAAAACGGCAGTCAGGTGTTGCTTTTATTGTTTTACAATCACCAGCAAGAGAAAAAAAAAATCGACTGTGGCTGCAACAGCAGACACTGTGACTTCTTGGGGGCTCATCGATAGCGTCTCTTTGCTGTGTAACTTTCACAAAACAAATCTCAGTAATAGGCAAAGAGGCAAAAAGGCATTCGGTATTGAACATTCAACATTCAGCAGGCTCATGCTCGGGCCATAAAAGCGAACCACAATTCAAATAAAATGAAAATAGAATCAAATAAACTTGCTGGCAAACAAAGGCCACAGCTGAAATAAAACTCCAAACAGCAACTGCCAGCTTGGGGTCATAAAGAAATCCCCAAGCATCGACAAGTCGCGAACTGCGATCGGGCCAAATGCAAATTTTTCTGTTGCCAAATTGTTGCTTTTAGCTGCCATCTCTCCCAGACTCCCAGCACAGACCTCAAAATGACCCAATGCATTGGACAGCACTGTAAATGCCTGCAACTTTTCCAAGCAGCTAAGTTACCCTAAAGTTGTATCCTTTGGGATTAAACTTTTTACTATGATAACTTGGAGAATCTTATGGGATTTTTACACGTAATGCGTTTTTAGTCATGGCTGGACATCTTGTTTGAAACTACTGGAACTTTTTTAAATTTCACAAATCCCCAGCTTCATCAAAATCGAAGCGATTTGCATAAGCAAGAACTTTGCAATCATTATCAGACGTCTGAATTCAAATTAAATCTACATTTAACAAGTATTGTTTACTCATAACCTGAAAGGACCTTGTCAAAACGAACTATTGCCATAACTCAGAGCCATAAAATTTTCAGATTTAAAAAAAAATTTCATGCTATTTTTGATCAAAATTATTTAACAACTTGAAATGGATTGCCAAGTTACATAAGTTGTGCCTCAACTGAATGTACATTTTTTATATGTATGTATGTACGGCACCAAAAGTAAATAACAATATCTTAACCTTGAATCCTGCATACCAAGAATCCAGTATACCATAATATAACTGTTGTCAAGCAGCATCCAAAAGCATCTTTTAGTCAAAACTAAAAGAATTTGTCCATTTGTCCTAACTTTTCCCACATGAGTTTGCCTAATTAACTGGTCACATTTTGCAGGTCTTTTTAAATTTTTGCCTTCTTGCCCCATTTTGCAGCTAGTCGAGAAGCAAACGTGCTGTAACAACAACAACAAAAACAACAACACACATATCCATATGGCCATCAAATAAATCAGCAGCTGAAACGCACATGCAAAACACGTCGCGTCGTCGTTGTCGTCCAAAAACTCCTCATCCCAACGTTCAACGTAGCCATTTCGGTTATCAGAGTGCGCGTTTTAATGAGTTCGAGTACGTTTTATGAGCGTGCAAAAGGCAAAACTCTTCAGAAATCCGAGAACGCACCAAAGTGCACACAAAAATGTTAGAATCTTGCCGCGATGATAAACTTTCGCAAAGGAAAGCAGCCAACAGCAACAACAACTACAGCAACAGCTACACTCAAAGAGATGAAGATGGAGACGAAGATGAGGCAAACACACTTCAAGCAACAACAAAAACAAAAAAAAAGAGGAAAAAAGCAACAAATACAACGAACACATCTCAAAAAGAGCTCATCATAATCAACTGCGATGGCGACGGTCTTATGATGATTGTGATTGGTGTCGTTGTCATCGTTGTTGTTGTTGTTGTTATTGTCGCCTCACCTGAGACTGCAGATAGTCTGGCACGTACGCCTGACGCTTGAACCGAAAACAGATACATTTGCAAAGATACAGAAGAGCGACGCACTTGCTCCGACCCGCTTCGCTCCGTTTGGCACGTGAAACGGCTATGCAGCTGCGATTGGAACGCGACGGAATTTATGAATGAATTCAACGAATGTCTTATGGCATGTAAAGTAGGAGTATATACTTAAAAAACAAATCAAAATACACATATAAAAACAAGTTGATTTTATTATTGTGTGTTGATCTTAGATGGTGTTTCTTAATTGCTGAATATATTATTATTATTGTAGGACCACTAAAAAATAGATCGTTTTGAAAATCAACAATTTTTATAGCATACTCTCAGGCTGCAATCAACGAGCTCTAGCAGTTTTCAAGCAGTGCACTGCTTGTCTTGGACTCATTCCTGCCGCTTTTCACATTTTGCCCGATTCCAACCGATTTTAAATGTATAAATCGAATAGCCACAGACCAATTGTATGACTTTACTAAGCAACAGTCACAGCATCGAGCCTGCTGTCAAAGTTTAATTTTGTAGCAATATCCTGGACATAAATATTTTAGTATTATATTTTGATACAATGGCACAAACATCCAGTTCACAAGCATTTCAAATACGCACCAGCGATGGCGTCCTCTTCGATATCAGCTCTGAAGTGGCCCAGCAAATGGGACTGACACAAAGCTGGCTGCAATTTGGTATCGAGGAGTGTGATAGCTGCATCAATACAACAGATGCCAACATAATGCCATTAGACAGAGTAAGCTCAGAGGTATTTCAACTGGTGCTAAAGTGGTGTGATGAGCTCCTAACGATGGACAACACTGTGAGCCAAAGTGAAGAACTTCAATTCGAAATCTTTCAGCGCATTCTTAATGATTCTAATGCAACTAATACAACCATATATGAGCTGATTATTGCAGCCGACTATTTGAATATTGATAGTCTGTTGCAAGCAGGAACTCGATTTGTAGCAGATGTGATCCAAAGGTGTAGCACTGTTGAAGAGATTAGGCAACGCCTTCATATCCTATACGACAGTGAAGTAGAAGATGATATATTCTAAACAAATTTTAATGTTTGAAAATTAACTTAAATAAAAAATCAAATGGTTGCACATTGCATTAAAAATTTTTCGTGTTTTTTTTTTTTTGTAAGTAATTAAATCTTTATTAAATCTCAATTTGTCGGTGATTATTATTCAATATTCTTTTTGTCATTTTTGGTTTTTTTTTCCCTCGTTCAATTTCATGATGAATTTTCTTTCAATCTTTGTGTCTTAGCTTAGTTGGCTAATATACTTAACGTGTCTCTGTTCTTTCCAGTTGTAACAACTTTATTTTTTTTTCGAGTTTTTTGCCTCTTTTTTGACGGCATTTACAAATTTTTCTTTAGCTCAGAAATTATTTACTGGCTGTTTGTTTTTGGTTTTCATTTGTGGTGTTCTTAATTATTGCTACAGTTTTCATTGTTGTTGTTGTTTGTGTTGCAACGGCAACTGCAAAATTTTGTTTAAGTTGAACAACAGAACTCGAAAGGACAGTGTGAAAAATGCTGTACACAAAGTTTGCATTGAACTTAACTCGGTTCGTTATTTAAGGATAGGTAGGCTCTCAATCAAACGTTTTTTGGGGGGGTGGCTCCTTTTGTTGTTGTTAGTGTTTTTGTTAAGTTTTTTATATTGTAGTACACTATAAATCGACTCATAGAAAAAGTGTAAATTATGCTATCCCATATTGATAGTTGTATGTATAATAGCTTTATCTGCTTCAGCTTATCCTCATCAACTTCACATATATAAATAGTTGTATACATATATACTATATAGTTTGTATAGATATTTTATGTATATGTTTATTTATACTCTGAACTCGCTTTGAAGCAAAAGACAGAGAGAGTTAGAGTTAGAGAGAAAGAGACAGAGTTACCAATTCAAATACATTATAAGAAACTGGCCCATTTAGATCAAAGAGATCTTAAATCCAAAACGAAGAACGTTTCAGCGAAATGAAGCAAAAGCTTTTGATCGGAGCCAAATCGCAGATTGGCCTGAAACAAGTTTTTTTTTTGGTTTGTATTTGTTTTAACTTTACTTTAAATTGTTTGTGTGAGTTTTGTTTTTTTGTTTATTTTTGCTTTAGAAATATGAAACTTGCAAAGGAAGCGCCAATTGATCAATTAAACTATGTTCGCTTTTACTCAATTAAATATTTCGTTTTCAATCATCAAGATGTATGATGTTGTTTTCATACTAAATGTCGTTTTGAAACAGTTATGTTTGTTAATATTTATAAATATTTGACTTTCGTGTTTAAATACTCAAATTCACGAGCACGCGCTCGAGCTTTTCAAAATTATCTTTCTTTCTTTACAATTACGAATATCATTTTCTTAATTTTTTTTTTTTTTTTTTTGATTATTCATAACTATTTGAATGCTGGAGTAAAAGTTACAGTTTCGCTTTTGCTAAATCATTCGTAACTATTTGCAACTTGCTTTACAAAATAGATATATTCAACATTGAGTTGATTTGTATTGGTTTTTATTTTTTTCTTTCTCTTGTTTTTGGTTCCATCTGCCTCTAAAATCTTACGTGACTTACGTTTTAAATTGTTGCGGGTTTTGTTTTCTCTTAAAAAACTTCATACTGGGTCCAACTTGCTGCAGTTTGTATTTCCTGATATTTTTTTTCTTCTTTCTTTTCTGTAATTTATTTATTACAAATGTTTATCGTTCTTACAATTTCTCGATTTAATCTTACAAATTTTACTTTCCTACTTATGTTTGAGCAGTTTGCCAATCCAAGTGTTGTGGTTTTAATGGCTTTACCTAACTTTTGCGGTTAGTTTTCGAAGTATATGCAATTTGGCGATATGTATGTATGTACATGTTGTATACAATTTAAATGTGTCCAAAACTAAAATAACAAACTGAAAAAAATATATAAATGTAAATAAAGCTGGCAAAATGTTGATTTTGCTCAAATGTCTTTGAAAAATGTTTAGTTTATTTTTTTTGTATTTTGTTTGTTGTTGTTTTTAGCTCTATTTTTGTTTATGTGTTGTTTACGTTTAAGCTTTTTACAATAATCATAAATTAAAAATACGTTTTTATATAATATGTGTATTGGATGTTTTTTTTAGAACGTTTCGCCTTTATTTAATTTAATATATATAATAATATTTGCGGTTTAGTTTTGTAGAGTCGGCTTATTCAAAAAAACAATATCTAAAAATTTATGGAAAGCAGCAGTGAAAGTTAATTAATGCTTAAACCTTAAGAATTTATCTCTCTCTGCAATTGTTTTTTTCTTTTGCTTGACTTGTTTGTTGTTTAGTAGTAGTTGTTAAGTTTACGAGTTAAATTGTAAATGTTAATTTAAGTTTAAACATTTATCAAAATGTGTAATTCAATTTACCATTCTCTGGTTTTTTTTTTTTTGTATATCTTTTTTTTTATATATATATATATAATATAATACATAATTGCCTTGACTGAAGAAAAATAATTAACAAATCGACTTAACACACATCCTAATACATAAGACGAACTTGATATCTTTTGATTTGCCTTTTGAAATCATTTTCGGGGGACTGCCAAAAAATATGTTTATTTACACAAAATTAACAACAAAAATAATTTGTAGAAAACCACAAAAATTACTCTACAGACAGAATAAGAACTTAAAATTAGAAAAACGAGCGCAGTTCGCAATTAACAGAAAAATACCTTAAAACATAAACTTTGCAACATTGATTTGCTTCTTTCTAACTTTAAATATATTTAATTTTTGTTTGCCATTTGAAAATTGTTATTTGCATTAACTGCTCTTATTGTGTTTAGCTCAATTTTATTTTAATTTTATTACGTTTTCCTTTTTTTTTTGTATATTTTTTTCTTTTTTTGAGTTTTTTTTTTTGTAGTTTTTAATGTTTTAAATATTTGTTGACAATTTTTTGCTGCACAAAATACAATTGTTTGGGCTGTTGTTGTAATTTGTTGGAAAGTTGCTGCCATTGCAATCGTCATGGCCTATGGAATCTGTGAAAAGAGAGCAAAATTGCAAAAGTTGAGATTAGTTTCAGTTTGTTAGTGTGACAAAGTTAAAGCGTAAAAATTTGTTGTCCGGCGGAGATTTCTCATTGTTGTTAAGGTGCAAGCTGTGTTGTCAGATTGGTTTAAACTGAAGACTTTTTCAACTGTCTGACAACTTATTCGTTGCACTTTTCTGGGTATGTTTGCTGTTTGGAACTTTGCTAGCTTATTTGTTACTTGTTGTTGTAGTAGCTTGTCTAATGTTGTTAGCTGACCCAAAGTCCCACAAGTTGCTGGGCACACTGGTTAGCAGTTAAAGTCAAAGCATGTGTGTGTGTGTGAGAACTTTAAGAGCAGCAACTTGAATGCACATCCACCGAACGATTCCAAAAGCCATTATAAAAGTTGACTCTTCCCCCATTCTCAAATGGAAATGAAAAAACGACAAAATGCAGTCTTTTGTGGCAAGCGCACAAGAGAAGAATTCGTGGCTGGGAGGCAAAAAGAAGCGGACTTCAATTGGAATGGGGCTTTAGTTGAGTAAAACTGCGCGTGACACTTCATTGGGCATTTGGCAATTTCTTGCTGTGTGGCCAGTAGTCGTTGAATGCAATTTTGGGTTTTGATTGTGTTTCTGTGTGGGTTTAATTACCTCGTCAGATGGCGACTGCCCTCGTGGACTGCCATTTCGGAGGATTTGAACTCGTTTAGCTCCTTGCGTATGGCAGCCTTATCCTTTGGCGTCAGTCTTGTCCATGGCTTGTCTGCCCTGCGATCGTAATCGTGTGCCTGCGTCACCTCAATGTAATCATTGAAGCGTATGATCTTCTTCTCTTTGAGCTCCTCGACGGTGGGCCGAAAGCTTAACTTGCGCAACAAATACGATTTCTTTTCCTCCTTTTGTTTTTTCTCCTCGGCGGGTGATTGAGCTAAACAAAGACAACAAATTAGTATCCTAGAGTTGATTGTTAATCGATTTTAACTTACTTTTTAGTATATTGCGCTCCACCAGCTCTTCGGCGGTGGGTCGCATTGACAGCCTGCGTATTAGACGTGCCCCAATCGCCTCCTTAGACTCCTTGATCTCATTATCGTTGACCTGATGCAATATATTGCGATTGATCAGATCCTGTTTATCCGGTCGCAATTGCAATTTCAATGACAACGATTCCTTGCGGGCTAACTTGGCTAGCCGTATATTATCATTATCATCGTCGCGATAAACAATTTGACCATCACTCTCATCACTATCGCTGCTGCTCTCGCGTATCACAAACGGTCTGGCGTTCTCCTTGTTCTCCACGGTGCACGGCAATTGGATGTTGAACATTTGCTGCCTGCTGGGTGTGGAAAGGTTGTGGGTCGAGACAACAAATTGTGCATTAGTTAACAGCTAGCAAATGACATTAAAGCTTATCTCTAACATTCGTATCAGCTAATTATAATCATTAGTCTATCATACACACACACACATACACACACACACACACAGAGCATGCAGCAATCCCTCTCATGTAGTATTCTCGTTGGAGCAATCTTAACAGATTTATGCACACACATACAGATTTGGGTGTTTAATTTATTCATTTTTCTGCATTACTTGCAGGCGCACTTCCTTTGTAGCTACCAAAAATGCTTTTGTGGCAATTTGCTGTTTCTTTTTTTCTTTCTTTCTCTTTCTTTTTTAACGACACGTGTGTGCACACATGTGGCAACTCACACCCATATACATTTACTTCACACACACACCCACACACTTAAGCTGTCGCTGGCTGAAACTGCTATATCCTGTCAGGCGCATCCGCAACACTTTCGCATTAAGCGACTATACTATATGTGTGTGTGTCATTTTGGAGTCTATGCTTGGCACCATTATCATGCAAAGCGAGTTCAAATACTCTCTGCATGAGAGGCACAAGTGCCACACTTTGGAAAGTCATCTTCAATCTCAAGTACTAGAAAGCTAGTAGCTAACCATTTGACAGTCCTTGAAGCTAAATTCAAGTTTATTGTGCATTTTGAGCAAATGCGAAAAGAAGCTGAGCAAAAAACCAGATGTTGTTTCATGTTACTGTTAAATAAAAGTCGAATAGGAAGGGACAAAAAAGCAAACAAGTTTAAACAACATAAAAAGCTTATACTTTTTCTCTTATTCAGTTTGTTGACGATATTTCTTGTTTTATGCATTTTTAATAATTGATTGTTGAGAATCAATAGTCGGTTCAAGTTCTTATTTTGCTTGTTACCAAAACAATCATTTTGTTCCTTTTGAATGGTAAATGTTTATACTTGACATCAATAAAGAGTATTATTATTTATCGAATTGATATTCTATTTATTTCTGACAAAAAACCAAATTTTCAATTCAAGGACTGTCTTTGCAGCAATCAAATCCTTTTTGCTATTGCTGCTGCTCCTCAACCATTATTTATTACCATGGCAAAAAAATATATACGGATATACTTTTGTTGCCGTTTATTCGGTTTCTCTTGCACAATTTATGATAAATATGTTAAGCACTTTGCACTTTGTGCTCACGTTTTCTACTCTTTTCTCGCTTCACGCTTTGTTGCAGCTTCTGTTCTGTTGCTTTGCATCTTAAAAGATTTCTGCCCTCTCTTGCAAGCGCATTGGAGTGTGACTAAAGGACTCGTATGTTTTGTGGGTTGAGCAGAGCCGGAAAGCTGCCACCCAATCGAGTTTCGATTATGCCGCATCGTTGGCTACACAGAATATCAACTTTGTGGCACTTGTCATCTGTCAGATGGGGTTCTACGGATTTTTATTTCTATTTCTACATATTGTACATAGTATATGTATATGCCATATGAGTACGCAACCACTTAGAAACATGAATGTCACTTGCACAGTTTGTTGCCATTGTAAAAGTAAAATGGCTTTGACATGCAGCGGATTTTAATTTAATATAGTCATGCTTTGCCCCATAAGGAAGAAGTTGAAATAAAAACCATGAAACATGCAACAAAACTTTTATCATAAAAGAAAACAAAAGTACAACACACAAATACATCAACACAAACACACACACACACACGCACAACTTTATTAGTATATAGAGTATACGACATTGAGGCGGACAGGTAGGATAAAAGTGAGGAAAGTATAGTGTTCAGGAGGCGCATGAGAAAATTAAACTTAACGACAAACAATCAAAAGTTAGTAATTTAATAATAATAAAAACCAAATTCCAAAACAAATATATTAAAGTGTGCGTGCGAATGCAGCATCTTTTTCATTTTTCTGCTTTGTTGGTGCTTTATTTTTGTTTCTGTTTTTTTTTGATGTGTGTTTAAAATTTAATCAAAGCACATAACCGAAATATGATTGTTTTGGTGCATGGGGAGCATAAGGACGATGAGGGTTTGTGATTTGGGTGGTGCAGGCTGGTATTACCACACTTCAAGGACTATGCAAGGATAATGCGATTTTAAACTCAAAGTTGAAAAAATTTTGAGTACTTTTTCCACTTGCATTAAACTTGAAGTTGCAGGTTTTGTTTTCTTTTTTGTCACAACAGATAGAAAGAGTATGTGATAGAGTTTTTGTGAGGAAGAGGGAGAGATAGAGAGCGAGAGTGCTCTAAAAGCGTTTTTCACATAACAAATAAATTAGCTATAAAATGTTTACCATATTCTAATCCGTGGTCGTAGTATAGGCCTGATTTCGATTCAACAACGTATACGTGATATTTTAGTTTAGTTTATTGGTTTGTTGTTTATTGTATAGTAGAGATTGAGGTTGTTGTTGTTGTTGTAGTTGATGTTGTAGAGAAGAAAGTTTGTTTTTGTTTTGAGGATTTAGCAGAAGAACGTGTTTTTTAATCACGCACACATTAAAAAACAATAAAACGAAACGAAATTTATCAAAGAGCAACAACAATTTTGTTATTAAAACCGGGAATCGAGGAGTTTATTAAATGTGATTAATTTTTTTTCGAGGCAGCAGAATCAAACAAATGGGACAATAAAACGCGCGAAATGTGTTAAGTATATAAAAAGAGAGAAAGAGAGAGATAAAAGGGGAAGAGAGAGAACGAGAGAATAGAAAGTTAAGTAAGAAAACAAATTCAAAACTACAAACAAAACAAAAAGTTAAAACTAAACAAAAATAAACAACTCCAATATATATATTTTGGTTTTAAAACTTATGTGGCAAACTTTTTTGTTGTTATTGTGTCCACTTCAGTTACTTACTTGAGCGAATAGTTGTTGCCCGACGCATCTTGTCGCACCACCAAGGGACGCTGACTGGCTGACTGTTGAGCTGCCGCAGCGGCTGCAGCTGCCATGGAGCCAATGCCTCCATTGCTATTGGAAATGGCAGCCGCTTGAGCGGCACTGTGATGCTGATGTTGTTGCTGTTGTTGCTGTTGTTGCTGCTGTTGTTGTTGGTTGTTGTCCTGTGTGGGCGTAACTGGCTGGGAAGCGGAATTGGAGGTGTTGCCACAGATGCCAACCTTTTTCTTGAGTGCCGATTTGAGGGGAACTGCATTTGGTTTTGGCTCTTTGGCTGGAATTTCCTCGACACGTTGCGTATCCATGACCCGCACATGATTGCCAATTGTGGCATGTGGCATGCCACCATACGGCGCATAATCATCATCCGAATCGAGCTCATCCTGATCGGGATCGTGATCTGTTTAAGAATGATCAAAACAATATATGTATTAGCATAAAGTTGACAAACTCGAGCTGAATTATTATAGATATTCTTTTATTTTGGAGGGTTGGGTTAGGCACTAGCATAGTTTATGAAGTGCGCAATTTGTAATGAGCTGAGAAGCTAGCTGTTTTGTTGGTTTTGTTGCTGTTGGCTTGGAATTATCTTTACCATCATAGTCGTAGTCCTGCTGATAGTCCTGATCACTCATGGCGCCTGGCCCGTGCGGTCGTCCTGCGATGAGCGTTGGGCTCGGCGTCGAGAACATCGGCGGCGGTGGGATGGGTCCAATCTCTGATACCGGTATCGGTGGCTCCGGCAGCTCACTGAGCATTACGCCTGGCGGCAATTTGCCAACGCCATAGGGCGGTGGTGTACTGCCAGGTGGGCCACCCATCATTTTGCCGCCATCGTCGCCGCCATCTAAACGCCAAAAACGATTACAATACGATAATCGAGAGGAGAAGGTGGGCGAAACAGAGAGAGAGAGAGAGAGGCAAGACATAAACAGTGAGTGAGAGTGTGTGAGATTTTGTTCGCTAGCCAGTGATATAAATGTAAATGTGTGTGTGTGTGTGTGTGTGTGTGTGTGTGTGTGAAAAAGTGTATGTGGTTATGTTTTGTGTTGTGATGTGATTGACAAGTGTGGGATTTTTGTAACCAAATTAAAGGAAACCCCTGACATCAAGGCGCTTTTTTTTGTTGCTTTTTTTGAAGAAATTTCATCCTATCTATAAAGAAATTGGTCTAGTTTCAACTGATAAATGTTTTTAGGTAGGTGGTAGTTCCGCAGATCGATATACTACCGATGAATGTGGCGGTGTGTAGATCTGACTATCGAGTATATTGAAGTGACGCGATAATAGCGAAGCGCACCAAACCTTACTAGAATTTGTAAAAGTAACGCGAATAGATTGACGCAAATAGAAATAAGACATTTAAATATATTAAAAGAATCGGCTAAGGATTAAAATTTAAACCAGAAAAGCGATTAAAACAGCTAATGCAAAATTAACGTGGAATTCGATTTCATGAGTCGAATCATGAATTCAAAAAATTTTGAAAGTCCCTACAATTTTGACAAAGTTTTGATTATAAAATATCAAGCCAACTTTTCGGTCTAAGCTCGAAAAGTATTTTTTATCTAAGGTTCAAACAGTCCCAGCTTTTTCAAAAATAGATAACTGCAGGCTTAGTTATGAATAAGGGAAGTTTTGAACAGTCCTAAAACTACTTCTACTCTATGAGTCAAATACGCAGGCTTAGCTTGGATTTTAAACTTTAATTCAAAAGCCTCGAGTTTTGAAATATTTGTTTCGGCTCAATGGTATCTTTTGGATCTATCTCAAAAATTATATTTAATTCAAACGTTAAACGATTTATCAGCCTCACACAGGTTTCCTTTAACTGGCCAAGGTATAGTTGTAACAATCTAGCGTATAGTATATATAGTAAGTTATAAAGGAAAAATGTTATTGTTGCCACTTACAATGCTCGTTGTGGTAGCAAATGTTGACACCTCGCCGCGACAGTTTGTTGCTGCCACTGAGCGTGTTGGGTCGCTCGACTTTGTTATTGGAATCGCCCTGATTATGCTGCTGATGGTGCATGCCACCTCCACCGCCAGGTGGCGGCAGCATCGAGCCCTGGCATGTGGGCTGCTCGATGTTCGGTGTTGATAATGTGCCATTGCTACCGTGTTGTTGTGCATCAGTCTTGTCTTTCCTTGGTTCTGCAAAATGTGAAAGAAGAGAAAAAGAAATAAGTAAAAAAAAAAACCTATACCACACATAAAAGTTGCAACAAGCTGCAAGCAGCAACTAATTTACGAGCATGTTGCCCAAACTAACCAGACAGATAGAAATACATTGGAATCCGAAGGGCCAAGAGAGAGAGTTAGAGGTGGCATGTTGCATATAGGACCCGCTGAGCAAACACTTGATGGGCTTTTACATTAATTGTCATGCTGGCTCTGGTGGTTTACTTGGTTTTCTCGGTTTTCCTTTTTGGCCAGCAGCTGTGGCACTATTCGGGGCCAACTGTAAATTGCCTGCCAGGCCAGCAGCCACTTGAGTGCCCACAAAGTGCTCACATACACACTCGCTACACACACACACACACACACGCAAACAGTTGTTCGTCTTTTGTTTCAAACTCATGTTCCCTCTCCCGCGGTCAAGTGTAATATTTTTAATTGTTGTTAAAGGGTTAAGCGGCCCGGCCCGAGTCTCTTCAGACCCTGACCACTTTTGGGCAGTCCTGCCGGGCACTTGTTTAAAAAATACAACAATGCTCCAGAGTGAATGTTAAATGTTTGTAGTAGTTGTGTGTGTGTGTGTGCGTGTGTGTGTGCGTGTGTGTGTAAGTGGGACGCCATTCTCGTTAATAATGAGAAATGGCAAACAATTATGTGGCACTTTATTTGCGAATGCGGAGAAATGCTCAGTGTTTCATTATTTGTTGGTGCAAATGCTTATCACTATTTGTGCAGCATTTTTAATTTGAAACTAAGGGTTTTTGAACACTCAAATAAAGTAAGGGCGTTGAGTACGGTTTAGGAAATGTTGACTTTATAGAAGAAAACGTTTACGACCGCGACACAAAGAAGAATTGCAAAAAAAAAAATAATGGACCTTTTGCAAACAAACAGAATTGATGATGAGCGAGAGAGAAACAGTGAGAAAGGGTAAAAAAAAAGAGACATAATAATCATGGAGAAAGTATTGATCTAAGCAAGAGGGAAAGAGTGGGAAGAACTGAGACTTAACCAAGCCAAAGGAAAAGTGACTTAATCCAAGCAAGGCAGAGAAAGAAAAAGGCTAAGTAAGAAACTTAACCACAAGCATCCCAAAAAAAGTTACTTTATTTTAAGGCATATGACAGGTCAATTATTAATTATTGTCATCAAACAAACAAAAAGTAAGAAGATTATTAATAACTTAACTAAAAATAAATTTAAAGACATTTTTAAATCTGTTGCCAATTTTTACTTTATTTTTTTGTTTTTTGTTTCAAGCAATATCATTTACCATTTACCACATGCCGAAAAAGCAATTAAGATTGAAATTCTTTAGCAAGTGCTTGAATACTTTAGTCAGTCATTGAACAAAATTTAACAATTGACAGACAGCTAGAGAAACGAAGGCGGAACAAGTTGAGTAGCAGTAAAAGCGTTTGCTTGAACTAACGCACAGAACAATATTTATGGTCTAAGCAGATGAAAATATCTTGCGCAAAGCTAAAATCTACCGTCTGGCAAATTAATGGGCAAAATGAGTACATAAAAATCGCAAAAGCAATTGAATAACGTGCTAAAAGGGAAAAAATGCGGATAGAGAAATATCAAATTAAATTGCAGGGAATGCAGCATGGCGAAAACCGTTAACCAATTGTTGCTAATCACACGTAAATAAATATATCAAAGCGCGTTTAAATAAACTACAAATCCACACAAATGACCACAGAGCAAAACTATTTGAAAAAGATACAAATTCCGTTGGCACAGCGCCAAAAAAAAAAAAAACTTGGTGCGAAAATAAGACTAAATCAACGCAGGGTAACGGCGCAAGGGAGGCAAGAAATGCCTTGATGTGTTTGCAAAAGTGTTTTCAAAAAATAATATACAACAATAATATAAACATTAAAGACAAAAAAACAATTCGGTAGTATTGAATAAATACTACTTAAAAAACAATGCGAGTGGTGAAGTAATGAAATTATTTTAAAAGCCAAGTGAAAAACAAATCACACATTTTCATGCATCAAGTTCATGAATGTTGGCTAAAAGCAGCCTCGGAGGGTCTAGTCCATGGCCGAGAATATATTTCAATTGAATTTATGTACGCCTGTCAAATTATGGCGACAAATGTTTTTGTTCTTCTTTTATTTTTAATTTAAACTGGCAGAGTTGCTCTTACTGTCCCCTCTCTCTCTCTCACTCCATTTTGAAATTGATGATGCGACAAGCATGGCAAATGTCACGGCAATGCCCAACAGGCAACAACAACCAAAAAGAAAATCGAGAAAAATACGAAACCACATAAACAAATTCGAGACTTTGAGTTGGGTTCACATGAACCCCAAATCAAGATTAATCAAAGCAGAATACTGACCCCGTAATTGTGGTCTGACTTTAATGCTATAAGAAGTCAATCCATATTGTTTTTATCTCTAATTGAAATGGAGCATTATTATTTAAGCACTCAGGTATTGTATTTGATGTATATAATATATCTTGAATCAATTAAGCTTTGTATTTTCCCTGTTTCATTGGGAACATTCTTACTTTGTCCAAAGTGCAAAATGAAAGCATTCGATATTAGCTAACGAACATATTGTTCCCAATAAAATCAAATTATTTATTTAGCATTGAGATATACTTAATTCCTTTAAGCTTGTTACACTACCATATAAACTTGTTAACAGTTTCAACGACTTTAATTACTGTATAATATGTTTAACATTGTTAACAGTAATTTTCACTTGTTAAAATTGCTTTTATTACTACTATCTTCCTCTCTCAATAAGCTGGCAAGGACGATTACTGGTGTTGCTGTTATCGCAAATGCCATTTTCTGTTTTGTGCTCAGTTTTCACCCTAATGACAATATTAATTAACCAGAAAGTTAAGTGTCTAATTAGCAAGGGCAGCATCTGGCTAAGCATAATGGCGTCGCACATCCAAGCCACTTGGCCTTCAATCAATTATCAGCAGGCACATAGTCCTCCATACAAATGACATGTCAATAGGTAGGCAATATTAAATGCAAAAGGCTGCCTTTCTCTCTCTCTCTTTGTTTGATGTGTGTGTGGGTTGGATGTGACGTCATTCGAGCCCTGCAATTCCATGGAGTTTAATGCACAGATTTATTTATTTATAACTCAAAGCAAACAAAAGAAGAAAAAAACACAGAGGAACAAAAAATGCGCAAGGGAATTCGGTAAGCAGACCGCAAATTAATTGCGCGGCCGTGCATGTTTACCTGACCCAAACATACACACACACACACACAATTACTCACACACACACGGCACAGGCACAGTAAAAAGGCTAATAAAACAGGCCTAACAAGCTAACTGACATTCGGTCTTCGATTCCCTGTAATACCTGGTTGAAATGGGTAAAAAGTTTGCTGCAAACAATCGGTTTGATTAAGCATAACAATAAAGGTAGTTAGGTTTTTTTTTTTTGAAAGTTGATGTAGTCTCAAAGGAAGGTTGAGAGGAGAATTTAATCTTCAGTAAAAAACCATTCCATTATAAATGGCCCGATAGCAATTCCGAAATGTTGGTAAAACTTAGTGCGGATCCTCATAGTTTTAATTAAATCTTTTAAAATTCCTGAACACTTTTTGAGCAAATTGACTTTAAACCCTTTCAAAGACACAATATAATAAAAATTTTTGCCAAACTCAAATCTCATAATTTTTATTGATAAATTTATCCTTTTATTAAGTTTTTATGCCTACACATTTTTCACAAATTTTAATTATAATAATTTTTATTCTGTTTTCTTAATTTTCAGGATATTTCCTAGTCTGCCCCATAAAATTTATCCTGTATTCTTGTTGTTGTGGTATTGCTTCAATACTGCCCCTTTGTTCTCCAAACGATGCCAGTTCTGGATATTGTGGCTGCGTGTGTGTGAGTGGGTGTGTGTGTGTGTGTGTGGGTATATTTGATAAATAAACAATGTGAGAGACAATGTATGTGCAGTTTTAGGCATTTTGGGGTTTTGGGACGAACCGCAGCCACAACACAAATATTCCTGTGTGTATGGATGGTATGTGTGTATACGTGCAGGACTTTTCATAGCCTAATTTTCATTTGTGTGGCATGTGTGTCCGTGTGTGTGTGTGAAAAGAGCAAAACTCGCACAACACAATGGCCCCTATCAGCCTCTCGAGAGAATGCGGCAGGCATAAATATACATACATACTGCATTCAAGCCAAATATGAACATTAACTGACATCCACTGACGTCAGTCAAAAGCGTAAGGACTGTCAAACTGCTGCTTACATTTATGACGTTAGTCGAAGGAAGCCACGTGGGTTGCTGCTGCTGCTGCTGCTGCTGCTACTGCGCTTGTGTATCAAACAAAAGCAAATGGTAAGAAAACGTTGGTTGGCTACTGTTTAATAAATGCAACAACGGCAACTGGCAAAGCCAACACGTGCAGTGGAAGTAGACGAAGAGCTAGTGGCACAACGTGACCAGGGTACGTTGCACGTTGGTTGGCCTTCAGTTTACCTCTAGTTTAGAGCACACGTATACGACACGTTGTGCACTTGCCGAAATAAAAAAACAACAACCAACAAAAAAAAGTATCATGAAAATCAACACAACGACATAATTCATTAAATTTAATTAATGGGCACATCGTTAAGCCGAAAGCTGTGCAAAAATGCCAAGTGATTCATGCGCCTTAAATTTTCAATTTCTACACCTGTGTTCATTGTAAGAATATTGTATAAGTATTTAGATCTAATATATACATAAATGCTATGATTTGTCTATTCAATCAACGAAACCTTTTTAGGCGAACCAAAAAAAATTTGCATATGTTTTAAGCATCACGATTCGATTTGACATTTGTTGTTGGTTGTTCTTTTTTTTATTTTTATTTGTTTTCTTCTTGCAAGCAAACATCAAATTTATGAACGGGTAGATGGAATACAAGTGTCTCATCCATTTATTCTATTTGTGTATGTTTTTGTTGTTGTTTCCATCTGTTTGACAAATACTACAGTAAGACTTTGAAATGCTGACTGAATTTTTATTATTGATTGTCATGACGTAGTATATCTTCAATTGCAAACAGCTGCTGGGTAAAATTGTCATTGTCTTTAAAGCAAAGCTAGCATGAAACATATTGTTTTTCTTTTGAGTGAGTTGTGAATTGCGCATTTGTATTGAATGTAGTTTTGTGCTTCTCTTAAGTTGGAAAATGTTTTAGAAGAAAATACATTTTCACAGTTGTTGTTCAAAACTTGAGCATGACATATTTGTAAGTGTGGAGCAAAGACTTATGCCTTATTCATTTATTTCTTCTTGTTTTAAACATGATTTTGACTTTGAGCAGTTTACTTGGAAACTATTTGCTTTGGCTTTTCACAGAGTTTTATATATTCCTTACTAATAATTATCCGAAAACCTTTTGCATCGATTTTTACTTATCTTTTCTTTTCACGAACTTTTTCTGTTGCTTTATTTTTTGATCGCTCAATTAATGTTATTTTCTTTTCAGTAAAATCTCTGTTGTCTTCTTGATTAATTCAACGAATCGCTTTGAGAGACATTGTTTGCAATTTAAACTTTTTTTGTACACAAATTTGTTGAGTTGTTTCAGCTGTTGTGTAGCATTACCTGCCACATAAGTAACATAACATTTCTGCAGAACAGACCCGCAATTTGTATCCCATTTGTTTTTTGCTTCGCGGAGGCCCATTCACTTAAGCTTGGGGAGTTCGTGGCTCTGAAGCTGTCAGCTTATACAAACATCTGAGTAAAGAACTTTTCAACTTTGCCATTAAACGCTGATTGTTTTATTTTTAATGAACATATTCTGATACACGGGCTCGCGACCAACAAATGTCGACGACACATTGACCCACAACCAGAGTAGCGTAAAGCGGCAGGGACGCAGTAAATGCAATTGGCATTTGGCAGAGTTGAGAGCAAAGTAAAATATAAACAAACTAACAAAAGTTCAAAACACAACAATGCTAAGTGCATATAAGACACGAGAAAAAATAGAAAAATACCTTCATAGCAATTAAAAGTTTTTTAATGCTGCAATTTCGAGTAAAAAGAAAACAAACAGCAAACAGCAAATTAAATGGCGATTAAAAATAAATTAAGTTTACTTTATGTACAAATTTTTCGCAAAAAATCATTGGCAAGCAACAGCAGCTATAACACAACTGGGAATGTAATGAACATAAAAGCAGCAGCAGCAGCATTAATAAATAATTTATATTTGGCGCGTCTGGAGCGCAACGGGAAAAATGTGTATAAAGGTGAAGGTCGTCTTTGCAACTAACCGAAAATCATCAGAAGCAAAAAATAAAAAAAACTTACTCGACCAATTCAATCCACTCAAACAAACAATCACACACTCGTGTGGGCTAAAGAACTGTGTGAGTTTATAAATAGAAACTGAAATATATTTTAGTTGTTGCCACTGCCGCATTTTTGATACGATTAGCAAGAGATTTGTTGCCGCGTCTTGGCTGAACTGAATTCAAATGCAAACAAATCCCATTGAATTCTTTTGTAGCCAATTCACAATACACACAGCGGGCATCAACAGCGGTTAAGGGACGCGAAGAGAAGGCGGCAACTTAGTGAAAATTGAAATTAAATTAATTTTCAACACTGGCCGTTCGTGGCGCCTTGTCAAGGTGTTACCTTATTATAAATATACTATGCATGAATATTGCGTGGGAGTCTCAAATATTTATCGTATTCTGCTTCTTTCGATTTTGCAGTTAATGTGAATAGCTTTCGTTATGTACAAGTTGTGTGCCAAAGTCAATTAGTGTAATGCGTTGCGTATACTTATTTTTCATGAATGAATAACACCGACAGATAAGTTTGTATGGCATATAAATATTAATTGATGGTGTGCAATGCAGCTGCTTTTATAAATATTATTTGCGTGCTCATCTCAAGTTTATTTGCTCAATGAAATCAACTTTTGGGCGTGAAATAAAGTTGGTAAATAAAATCAATGAATCATTTAAACTGTTAACAAGTTTGAATTGCAAGATATTTATCACATTACAAGCGCGTGTCGGAAAAGCTTTTAGGCTTAATTACTTGAATGAAGACAAACTTGATGATTGAATACTTCGATATTGAATATTCAAAAGTATTCGTTCGACATTGTTTAAACATTCGTTTGCCCAGACTTGATAATCGCAGCTCAGACCAATTTGTAAAAAGCAATTGATATTACGTATACGTAAGGTAATGACAATAGGACATCTTTCTCTCGCGTACTTTATCTAATTGTTGACTGTTGCTTTGTCTTCCCATTCGCAGCTTAGTTCAAAAGACGCGTCAGCTTTCATTACCCAACAACGCTACAAATTACTCTATTGTTCACTAATTACCACCGAAAAAAACGAACGAAAAAGTCTTCTTTTCAGTCTGATCCTTAAACTTAATTGAACCGCTTAAGAAACCTGCCAAATTTCTACAATAAAAGACTTTTGTTCTTTGAATTGCTTAATTGAGTTTGTTTGACAACAAAACGTCAATTTTCGATGTGTTGACTGCGCAAAAGACGGTCGTTGAATATTAAATTTTAATGGCAGTTGACACTTTGAAAAGCACCTCCACCATAAATATTCGTCAAGCTTGTTCGCCGCATTGTTTCAGCAGCACAAACCACTCGGTTTATTATTATAAAATGTTGCGATGCGAAAATATTTCGGCAAAAATATTTTTTGCTGGCGTCGCCACATATTTACGAGCGACGAAGAGCAGACATTTTTTTGTTTTAGCTTTTACTCTCTTAATTTTATAGATGAAATTGGCTCAAAGTTATGCACAGTACGCAGCAAACGAATAACAAACGATACAATAGCCACAAGCAAGAGCAGGACAGAAGGAAATGAAAACATTCAAAAAATTTTGCTCTCTGGAAAACGGTCGTGTGAATGGTGCGTAAATCTTGGGTAAAGTCTCGTGCTCTAAACTGTTTGATTTATGTGGCAAAAAAAATTGCGTCTGCCGTAAAGCAACAAGGCCGAAACCAATAACATTTAATTTCGGTAGACCCAAAAGTGAAACTTGAGGAAAAACTGTTTCGCCCTAGACGCACAAAAAAAAACAATACAATACAATGCCCCGAAAATAAAAATGAACATCCAAGAAGCAGAAAAGAGAGAGTGAGCTCAAGAAGATGAGACAAACAAAGTGATAGGCCAACAACAACAACAACAACAACGAAAAAGTTGTGTCAAAGTTAGTAAACAGCCAAATAGAACTTGATGCCTTGCCACTTGGGCGTGTGGTTGCCAACATAATCAAAAGGTTCACCATAACAACACACAACATTTTAAGCATTGCAAAAACTTTAAGAGCTGCATACACACACATAGACACTCAACACACTCAACTAGACACATATGCTAAGCTTGTGGAGGTGTCAAACTTAAAGTCGCTGGAAAGTAGGCAACACAAATTGTGTAAAATACCCAAGCATAAATATTCGAAAGTAAAAAAACAATAGCAATAAATGAAACTCACGTGATGTCTTGCGATAAACTTAAGCACACGCACACACACAAACAAGGCATCAAAATAAAATAGGGCCACATATTTTAAGCAGACCCTTCACGACTTATTTCCGAGTAAGAAAAGTTAATTTACCTCAAAAAGAAGCTTGCTCTGCTTTTGAGGTTTTGATAACTTAAGTAACTCTCAGAACAAGCTTGCAGAGTTAAAATGTGGAAATCACAGCTGATGATTTTTTCGCATAATACACACTCTCATGCGCATATTTCTTACACAGCTAGGCAAAGAAGGTAAAAACCTATCAGAGAGGATTTGTTGCCAAGCAGCAAGCAGCCAAGCATTAAAAACATGCCAACCAAGACCCAACGCTGTCTGTTGAGTCTATCCGTTCTGTTTTACTCGTCATCTTAGAGTCATATTTAAGGTTTAAGTTTAATGAACGAAAGCTTTTTATACGCCTAACTGTAGGTGTTTGTGTGCAGATACAAAACTGCCTAAAGGCTTAAATGTCTCAGCATTTATATAGCTCGAATAACAGTGAACGTCACTTTAACGTTGCCACTCTCGAGGCTAAAACAGCCAAAGTGCTTTCACACCCAATTTTATGCACGCATGTGACAAAAACAATGCGAACAACAGCACAACAACACAATCGACCAAAAGTAGACGGGCAAAGCGCGAGTTAAATGCTTTTCAGGCATAAAACTTTGACAGCGCAGGACGCAGCTGAAAAATAACAAAGGCAATCTACCGCACACACACACACACACACGCAAATACATATCGACACACACACGCACACGCACAGAAAGGACACACACGAAACGTGTATCTTTCCAAGTATTTTTTGCGGCTATTATTTGGGCAACGTGCTCGCAGCTATTTTTTGTTATGTTTAACGCGTCGCTCGAGTTATGATTACAGTTTTGGCCCAGGCCCAGGACTACGATAAGCAAGAATAACATAAAGGACACACACATAACGTTCAGTTTATTTGCCAGCTCAGATGTGTGTGTGCGTCTGGCCATTTTGGACATACAATTGGACCTTCAGCTTGCTGACCAAAAAATTAGTAACTTCTGATATACTACGATGTTTTGGCATTGCATTGCATTTAGGTGGGCAATTTAATAACAGAATGTGTAATCAATAATTGAATATTGATCTTTTGGGCAGCTTATTCTTGATTTAAGAGGTAACTATCCCACTAAAAAACCTTGATTAGGCATTAGGCATAAAGTAATAAGAGTTTAAAGGCAGGATAGAGAGCATCACTGTTGCGTATACGCAATATCCTGCTCAACAACTCATCAGTTATTTGCGAGACTTGGGCGTCGCTTGAGACTTTAATCAAAATTTGAGGGTCGCAGGTTTCAACACATGAATACAGCAGCCAACAACAACAAAAACAGAAAGAGCGAATGAATCCAAACATTGATAAGACCTCAAGAATATTAATCATACGCCATGTGCTGTTACTGGCACATTCTAGGCCCATTGAATGATGTGTAGCATTGGACAGAAGATATCGCGCTCTCGCTTGCTCTTTCTATCTGTCTCTCGCTCTTGCTATGTGTGTTCTTGGCTTGACGAGACTAAGCCGTAAATTGCTTGAATTGGCAGCGGAAGTGGCAGCAAACATGGCAAACCTGACAAAACATACACCCAGCTGGGCAAATAAAAATGTTGCTTTAAGATGTGATAAATTGGCAATAGTATTATTGGCAACAGCGGAAGCCGACAAGGTCAGCAACAGCAGCAGCAGTCGCAGTGACACTGTGATGATGGCCATGATGATGAAGATTCGGCTGCTGTTGTCCCGTTGTTTATTTGCGGACACAAAGTGTCGTGTTAATAGATGAAGCCAATTCGATGATAGAATGTTGAGAGAAATGCGATGCGCAGTTTTCCCCAGGCACGCACACACACACACACAAATTGACATAATCAAAATGAAATTATTTATGACAACATTTGCACCCCTCACAACATTTCCTTGGCAGTAATTATAATAAATTAATGTCTCCAAAAACATTTCGACTTGTATTACCGCCAATTCAAGCTGCCTGTTATGATGGATGATGATGTACAAAGAACAAAAGCTGTGCGCTATGTAACGGCAGACACAGAGCTATGCCGACTTGTAACTGAATGTCATCAACTGATCAGCTAATGATTAATGAATATGCTGATTAATTTCAACTGGCAGAGCAATTCAAGTTTAAAGAGTAATCATAAATGAATTGAAAATAATTCTTATATTTAAGTCTATTTACTAAATAATCTCTGGCTATAAATTATTTGCGACTGTCTAATCAAACAAGTTGCCATCGTTTATGTTTTCAACAACTGCTTTGATTTATATATAATATTTATTTTTTATTTCCTTTCTATTTATACAAAGCTGTTAAAAGCAACACAGGAATAATAAATATATACAAAAATTCCTAGTTGTTTGCTTTTGTTGCTTGTTTTCAAATATTTGTTATTTCGGCTAAGTTGTTTTCTTGTCGCATTTTTTATTTGGCAATCAAAGTAAATAAAACATATGAATTATTTGCTGGTTGGACAAATACATATTTGCTACAGGTTTCACTCACACATACGTTGACGTCATAGCGCGAGAAGAATGCCAAAACATTATTGTTTAGGGATTGTCAAAATGAATCACTTCGGTATATTAATATATATATATTTTTTAACAGTTTGAAATGCTTGCCGAGTGAGTCAAATGTGTCACATGCACAACAAGTCGAGAAAATAACATAATATTTATAAAATATAATAATCATTTAAAGGCTATTAATACATTTTAGACGCCCTGCGACAACCGCCTCTTGACTATAAATAGCACAGCTAGCCAAAAATATTTATTATTTTATTATCGTAAACACCCTCGTAATACCCACAAGTTCATTAACATGTAAAAATAGAGAAAGAATGAGTCTCACTAGAGAATAGTAGAGAGTGTAGCATGCTGCGTCTTTTCTTGAGGTAAAGTTAATTAAAATTCCGCGTCACTTGAAAAACAAAAACAAAAAACCAGAACAAACAAATGCGAGCCGGAGCGTAACCATTAGGTGAAGGTCAGCCAAAAAAAAACAAAAACAAGACAAATAAAAAAAACAACAAGAAATCGAACAAAAAATCGAGTATAGTTTATGATTTTGCTCTCATCTACTTTTGTGCTCATTTGTGTCGTCTTCTTCTGCTTGGCCAACATCGTCAGCATATTTGGCTGCCTGGAAAATTCGTTGTTTGTTTATCTTGGCAGCTGTTTGTAGGCAGATATTATTGTGGGTCGATAGCGTCACTGACGCTACAAATGTTACTGAGTGTGTGTGTGTGTGTGTGTGTTTATTTGTGCGGAAATGTGCTCAGAAACATTCCAAATAAGCTCAGTCACAGCTGTTGCTGATAATGACAGCAAATGCTGATGAGATGCGATTAACGCCAGCGATGATCTAAGAAGCGTAAAGCTCTTTGAATGTGGATGTGATTATTTGTTTGATATTGTGTTAGGCTTCATATATAATTAAAGAAGAAGAAAACCTTTGTCTGAAACTACTGAAACACACTTTAAAACATTCTTTGGTGTCAAGTAAATAATAATACCCTCAGCAGGGTAAACGCCACTTGACGGAAATTGCATGTTTGCTAACCAAGCAGGATAGAAACTTGAACCTTGATTAGAACAATTTACAATCTTGTCAGGTTAAGGCTTATTACATTTTCTCAGGAATGCTTCCTGTTCGTACTTCACTTTTTGGTATATCTTTAATTGATGTTTCGTATCGCAGCCGCTATTAATCAAAGCTGATTAAGTTCTATAGCCAAATTAAAAGTTATCTGGCCCTCTTAATTCAACTTATTTGCTTTGGGAAACAAATTGAATTGAGTTTGTTAGCTGCTTTTTTAGTTGTTGTTTCAACAACTTTGATAACATTGTTTCACTTGGCTTACAAACAAAATATTTTCAATGTAATTAAGCCAGGCTAACTGATAAACGTGTCTCATTTTGGGCTGAACAAAATAAACGACAGCAATAAGGGAAACAACAACAAGCAATTTAGGGTTGAACAATGCCGGAATTAAGTTGATGAAAACATATGTGACAACGGGCTCCCTACGCTGGCATGTCAGAATTTTCATAGAAAAAGTTACAATTTGATAAGCGAAAAAGTGAAAACCCCAAAAACTTTTTCTCACTCGACAAATCTGTTGAAATTTCAACGCTTGACAGTCATTAGACATGAAAAATGTTTTTTGCTGCCAACGCTACGGATAATCACCCTCATCATCATCCCCATCACAATAATGACATCAGACAAGCACAGAAGAAGAAAAAAAAGGAAAGTGATACCCAGAGTCAAGGTCGCCCCAACTGTGTGACCAACGCGCAATATCAAGGGTACAAAATCTGGTCGAGACTGCATTTTATTGCATAGTTTATGGTCAAGCAGTCAGCAGAAAGTCGAGCCCCGCCGACCTTGACCAAAGGTTCCAATGAATAATTCAAAAGCGTGTGGCAAACCACAAAAGAAAAGTAAAAAACAAAGAAAATACATTAAATAAATATATATTCTATATTGAATCACAAGATGAGCTGCAGGAGCATAAAATTCTACTTTAATAAGCACAACTTAATTGTATATCTAATTTTAATTGATGACAAATTATAAAATTATTAAACTATTTATTTTCGTTGCAAAAACTATTTTCTAATCATTGTGATAAGCTAACTTAAAGACTTGTCCAGTTAAGTTTCTAGGTAAAACAAATAAAGAAAAGAAAAGCATGTAAAAGAAACAAATAAAAGACACACATATTGAAGGTTTTCTGTTGCAGTGATTTACGCTCCACCACTTTAGCTGAGGTCGCAACTGTGTGTGTTTTGTATCCTCTTTGGACTGCCATCAAAGTAGAATAGGGGGTAATTAAAATTGTATATTGTACGTTTTAAGACTTTTAAAGCTCTTGAGTAGGGACGAAAAAGCCCTGAAGGAAAGGAGCACTTTCTAAGTTTATTTCAATGTGTACAGAACTAATTGTTGGCCTTTAGTCGTCGGTCGGTACTTTGTGCAATAAGCGCCTTACTCTTGACTCAACAGCATGTAACCCAATCAGCTAAAAGCAGACCAACTTGCACTTGAAACAGTTCGTTCCGGACCAAGTCCGGCGGGAAGTGTGACATTGAGTTGCAGGAAATTAAAATTTAGCCAAAAAATATGCTCAAGAGTCGGACGGGCATTAAAACGAATTGCCAAGTGGCAAACAGATAGAGCAAAAAAACAAACCAAAAAAAAAAAGAAAAACAAGATAGATAGACAGGAAATGATGGGAGGAGTGAGAGGAAATGCAGCGAAAGCGGAAACGCTTCATTTGTGGGCCCAACGCTTGTGTCGCAGTTATCATTTGAATTTTTAATTTCGCTAGTCTGTGACACTTTTACAGCATTAGTTTGACACGTGATGCGGTATGTTGTGGGTGATTTTGAGTGTGGGTGCCACTGGCATCTATTTAAGTGAGTGAAAAATTTATCTTGGCTTTTACGGCATGAAACACAGTCAAATCCCCACACACACACACACACACACACACACGCACACACAAGCCCACGAACACAGCAAACTCGCAAACATTGTTCAAATATTTTTTGTTAAAAGCTAGCTGCCTCGCATATTTTGTATGCAAACAGAGACGGCAATAATAGCTGCGTGTAAGAGGGGGAAAGGCAGCTGGCAAAGAGGAAGACAAAGTTTTTTATTCACGTTTTGTTGCTTTGGCCGCAAATTTTATGCAAAATACAAATACAACAACAAGCTCTTAGTAGCGCGACGGCCTTAACGTCAGTAAATAAAAAATGTTTGGCTTTAACAATGCAGCCAAACACAAGAAACCAAAGCAAAAAAAAAAAAACCAGCAGCGATATCGTTTCAACAAGAAAATACAAAATAAAAATAAAGAATTTCTCTCTTTTTTCACACAGGAAGTACAAACATTTTAGCCTGCAGCTGCTGGTCAGCGATATATATATTCTATATACATAAATATTCTATATAGAAATTTGTGATTGTGTGTTTTTTTAATGTTAATTTTCCTAATGGAGCTTCTGATTTTAATTTAAAGATAACGTATTGAATTATTTAACAAGCGAAAGCGTGCAAACAATTTGAATTATGGGGCGTAGGAAATTATGCAAAAATTTTGTGAGTGACGTGCACACAGACAGGGGTGGGCGAAGGACGGAAGAGAGGAGAAGTAAAGTAAAGCGTGCCTAGATAAATGGCCATCAAATTAGCTGGCTTTGTTTGCCAAAATTATGTGCGCCGCCTCACTTGTTGCAACCTTGAACTTTAATTCAACAAAAAATATAAGAAAATGCTGTACAAACAACGTTGAGCTTCAACTTTTAACAGAGACAAATAAGTTTGGACAGTTTGTAAAACTAAAGTTAAACACACTGTCAAACAGCTTGGGAATAAGTCAAAAATTAAGCTTTATAGTATTTTAAGAATGCCAACAATTTACTGAAGAAATCTCTGGTTATTAAACTTCTTTACCAATTTGACTGGCTGACTGCTATCAGCTCACAGCGTTAAAGGTACAACATTATAATCTTATTTTTCGTTCACTCAACGCTTATAACTCAGTCAATTTTCATGGAAATTATGATGATTCTATTCTAAGATAGTTTTATTCTAGAAAAATATGCCAAAAACAATATCGAAAGTAGTTGTTAACCCTTTCATAAATAGCTTTATAGTGACGTCCATTTACTGTCAGTCAACATGTCTGCTGCAAACAAAATGGTCGTCAATGATTTTTGCGAAACCTGTGGTTTCTGATTGAATGGCTGTCAACTTCAAATGCCTAAAGGACATGTAGCACAACAACAGTGGTTCCCATCAGTTTGCACACACAGAGAACGAGCCACAAAATGCTAAACGCAATGAAATGAAATGTCACAAACAACCAAAGCAAGCAATTTGCACAAAATGGCGGCACACAAACAGCAAACGCAAATACAAATACACGCTAAACAAGCCCAAAAAGTGCCGGGGGGCGAGGCAGCTGATGAGCATGGACTGATGTTGCACGCTCGTGGTATGTCCTTCAACAAAGTTGACCTTGCACTTGCCACTTGCTGCTGCTGCTGCTGCTGCTGGTTCTGCAACTGATGCTGTTGCAGCTGCCGGATGTTGATTTCATGGTTTTTTCCGTTACGTTGTGTGCGTGCGTGTGTGTGTGTGCACGGATGCAGTAAGCTGATAAACTTTCACGCACACTCACACAGCAAAAGAGAGAGAGAGACAGAGAGAGACACATGACTACGTCCACGTGCCGCATAAAAAATGCATCGCAAAGTGCGTAAAGTTTTTGCCCGCAAGGCTCAGAGATTATTTCGAACTCAACCTCTTGTACGTTTTTTTTTTTTTTATCTGCCTGCTGTTTAATTACACATTTTGTGCAATGCAAATTTTTGTATACGTATTTTTTTTACCAGTTCTTTTTCATTTGGCTCAACGCCAAAACACACAGACAGACATAAAAATTGTTATGTAAAACACTAGAGGGAAACTATCCAAAATGGCAATTTAAATGCCGCCCGAAAAAGTAGGCAATGGAAAAAAAACAAACAAACAGAACAGGCCCAGCTGAATTTTTGATTGCAGCACGCAAGTGTATGTGGGTGGGTGTGTTTGTGTGTGTGTGTGCAACTCAGTAATTTAATTTAAATTGTTTTTCAAAAATGCTGGCATGCCATGAGCTTTGCTTATTGTTGCAACAACAAGTCAAACAACCTTAAGCAAGAAAAATAGTCGCTGTCAAAATGAAATTTTCTAGAAAATGCAATTGGCTTGAAATGGCACGGAAAATCTCGGTTTCAAGGAAATGTACATATATAGAGGGCCAGTAGGTAGGTAAGCAGGTTGACCAGGTTATAAACTTGCCACATAAATAAGCGCATTGCTGGCTGGTATTAGATTACGTGAATACAGCAGCAGCAGCGATAAAAGACTTTTTGCAGCCTTCTACAGCAGCAGCAGGAGAAGGTGAAGAATGAAAAGGGGCGCTACTAACGCAATCTCAGTTGGCACAAATTGCAAATAGTTTGCGTTTTGTCATAGAGTTTTATGAAGTGCCAAAGCAGAAAAACAAAAAACTTGACAAAAAAAAAAAACAAATGTAGTGAACAAGATGAGAAAAGGGAAAACTTGTCTATACTGTAATTGATTACAGCAGCCATTGATACCATAGCTACTTCTTCTTTCATTCTTCCTTTCATTCATTCGTTTTTGCTACTTTTGTGTTCTCGCGTTTCTAACTTTGGACACGTTTTGATTAATGCCTTCCGCAAACACTCTCACACACATAGCAAACAAATTGTTTGTTGCACATACACACACGCGAGGCAACACAATCGATAAAGTTTTGCTACAAAGCATATTGGAGCTTAAGAAACATATAAGTTTATACTATATTTAATCTTATACTTAGCTGAAGTTTATTTGTTCTTGTTTGAATTTTTTGCTTAGAAAACTCACCTGGAAATATAAGAATAAAATATTGGATATTAGTATTATAAAAAATATATATAATTTCAAACATTTTATGCATCCATCTCTCTCCAAAATGAACAAATTAATTTATATTATTTTAATTCCTTTTGCAGATTGTTCGCTTATGGCTTAACTAACTTTTAAGTCACAGCACGCAGATACGTGACGATTTATTTAATCGACTTAAGGCAACCGCGACAGCCACAAAATTTATTGCCTTGTTGACAGGCAAGTGGCAAGTGGCAAGTGGCAGGCAGCAGTCTTTGCCAAGAGCCAAGACTTTGAATTAGCTTTCACCGCCTCCACTGACTTTAATGCGACATAAGTCAAGCTGCATGGCAACAAATACGAATCATAAAAAGTTTCAACAAGTCACGCATTCAATTAAAAGCCAGTCAGGCATTTTTATACACATATGCATTGTATGTGTGTGTGTGAGTAAACCACCCTTTTTTAATTCCACCTGACTTTCAACTTTATCGTGGACTTGGTGAGTTAATGTTTACGACTTATAACGCACAAAGCTGCTTCGACCTCGCTAAAATCCTTTTCTGCTTGCCGCCTGGCATTTGCATTTAATAATTAAATGCTGGCTTCTACGAAATGAGAAGCTGAGTACTATAAGTGTTTGCCCGATGGGTGTGCTGTCGTCATTACACTTGCCGTTATGTAATGCTGCAGCAGCAACATGCCCCCGAGTATACAACGAAAGTTTTGTGGCAAACTTCAATGCCACATTACCAATTGCCTCGAGAATGTGCTGCGCATTTCTTTCACGATACTTTCACTCAACATTCATTCGCTCACTCACTTTGCCCGTCTTAGTCAAGTTTTGTTAAACCATTGCAACATTGGCTTACTCTCTCTCTCTCTCTTTCTGATGGGAACCAAAAGTGCACTTAAAAGTTAGTCCCACTAAACGAAAACTTTTCAATTAACTGCCAATTAATTGGTACTAGTAGCACACACACACAAACATGAGAGTAATCAGACCAAAAGCGAACCAAATTTTGATTAGCTAAAAACCAAAAAAAAAAAAAAAAAATCAAAACTAGACAAAATCAATTGATGATATTAAAATTTAGTTGATTGAAATTTGCATACCAAATATTAAAAGTGATTTGTTTGGATGGTGTGAATGGTGATGAATCAACTTACTTTGAAGAAAGGTTTAAGTTAGTAAGTAACTTTTAATAAATGTAAATGTTCGTGAAAGATATTAATCGAAAGGTTGTAAAAACATTATACGAAATCGCATTAATTTCACTCGATAATTTTCAGTCGAAATATTAAGTTAAGCCACAACAAAAAAAAAAAACAATGAAATATACAATATTAATTGCTTGACTTTTGTAAATAGATGCCTTGCCTTTGAAACTTTTTGCTGCACATGCCCCACTGCGCTTAATTATTTGCTATTGCAATTTGATATGCTTGCAGCAAGAACTATGCAAAAACACATTTATTAATTAAAAACCCTTCAACATCAAAGGAATAAAGTTATCCATAATCCTCTTTCAATCGAAAACTCAAAACAGTCGACTGCTACTGTCTGAGCCAAATTGTAATGTAATCTTCATCATTTACTGTCTGCCTTCATTGTATGGCACAGTTACTATGGTAATACTCAACCTGCATCTCCCCCTCTCTACTTTCTGGTCCATTAAGCTATTAAATTTCATATGGTTACCACTCCAAGTATTTTAATAATGAAATGAATAACCAACTAAGTGAATGTTTTCTGTTCTTCTGCTGAAATTTGTTGCAATTTATTTCATTATAACATTTTTCATGCATCAAAATGCCTCAGGTAAATTTTCATATAGTTGAGTCATGAGTGCTGTATTCCCAAGAAAGAAAAAAAGTTGGCAAGCTAACAAACAGAAAAATCAAAGTCTATACTATTATGCAAATTGAAAAAAAAAAATAACGAAAAAAAAATCAACACGAAAAATGCATTGCATAATAGTGCAGACCTTTTTTCTGCTTCTGGTATATTAAGCACCAAACATTCGATTAGGCCATATTTTCTTGGCAAATTTATTGGGCCAAAAAAAGAACTCACGTAAATCGTACATTTTGCTCGTTAAAATCGAACCATTTTCATTGCCTACAACCATTTTTCCATTTCAATTTTGCTCAAGGCAGCAAGACAGTAGCATTTCTCAGCTCAAATTGCAATCGACTATTGAGACCGGAAGCAGAAGGAGGTGGAGATTGCAACCTTAAACTTATTTTTATTGACATTTGAAAGCTGTCTGCGTTTATCCTGCAACATTTACTCATTCCAACTCAAAAGCTGCGCCGGAATGTGCAAATTTATACAGTGTTTGATATTTGAAGAACCTTTCATTCGTTATAAAAAATGGGAAAAATAAAAAAACGAGCACACACTCTTATAGTAAATCACTTTGAGTATGCTTGCGATTGTCAAACATCAATTTTGCTTGGGTTTCGGGGCTTACAAATAAGCTTGCAATGGCGTAAAGTTTACTTGTTACAACAAGAACTTGCAACCAGCAACAACAACATCGTTTTCAATTAAATTGCAAGCTGCACGCGTGCGGCTTTAGTATAATCCTCTGACCGCCAATCTGGCTGCGGGTTGCAATAACAATTTGACGATCCACACACCACCCACACACACACACACACACAGCCGTTCACCCACAACGTTAGCTCACCCAATATAATGGTGCTCTAACATAAAAACAAATATTTTATTTATATTGCTTTTAAATGAAAGTTTTCCCAACATTTAAAATTATTTTAAAAATTCAAAGCTTTGCCAAAAATCAATCGATTTTAAATGTTTAATGGCAATTTGTATTTATTTTTCATTTAAAATTGTTTTTTATTTATAGATTTAGGTGAAAGTCATGGCAAAAATCAAGAATTTAAATTTCTTCAAAAATTATGTTATTTACGTAAAATTTAACTGTGCAACAAATCGTTTTATCTCTCAAATAAAAACTCATTTATAGTTGGCAAAATTAATTTTAGCAAAATATTTCCTGTCGGAACCATACCTAACTCAACCGAACGTAAGTCGATTGCCAGGTACAGTATGCTTTTTCGTAAAGAATTTTTCTCAGAATTTCTTTTGCATCTCAAAGGCTTTGGAAAACTTTAATTAAAGTTTCAAATTTCAAATAAAATAACATTTTGACATAATAAATGTTTTATTAAAAAAACATCAAACACATTTTACATTACATTTCCATGCCCCTCCGAGCTTACCTAAACTTCTTTTGACTGTGCCACGTGGCTTGCTGCTGTTGAGTGTGACGGCAATTGTTGCCGTTGTCTTTGGCTTAAGTTTTTGCGCCAATGGCGCCAACTGTTTCTGTCTGGTCAACTGCGGCGGGGGCGGCAGCAAAAGCTGTTGCTGATGCTTTAACTGATGATGCTGCTGCTGCTGCTGTTGCGGATGTTGCTCCTGTCTGGTGGCACTGGGCAACGCTGAAGTTGAGACCGATGTACTCGAACGCCTAAAGCCCTCGGTTAGAAAAGCAGGCGGCGGTGTAATGGGCGGTGCTGGTATAAAGAACTGCTCATCTACCGGTGAACTGGCTGCAGTGCACGGTGCCGTTATCGATTCACGTATACGCAGCCCGCTTGGTTTGAGAGTCATGGTTGTTTGACTGGATACATTGGAGCCGCTGGCACCGCTGCTGCCCGTCGTCGTCGTCGTCTCATTGCAATAGAGCTCCAAATGATGTTTATCGCAGCGTCGCCGCCGTCGTATATTTGGAGCTATTGTCTTCATTTTGGGTCCATGGGCGGAGGAGGAGGAGCCGCCGCCTCCTGACACCGAACGACTCGAGGATGAGCTGCTGCCGTCTTTGGAATTGATACGTATATAATGTACACGAAATACTGGTTTCGATAGTTGCTCTTGTTGTTGCTGTTGTTGTTGTTGCTGCTGTTGCTTTTGTAGTTGATGTTGCTGTAGATACTCCTTATAGGATTGCTTGCGATGTGGCTGTTGGCTATGGCTGCACGTCGATTCGTATTGCAGCATTGATTAGCCGAAATCTTGGCCAAAAGTATTAACAATTATTGTATGTTCGTTTTTTATATATATATTTTTCAAATATATATAGTATATATGTTTAGTTAATATTGTATATTATTTATATATGTATATCTTTGGTATATATTTTATATAGAAAATAGTAACTTTGTAATTTTATATATATATATATGTTTTTTGTATTTGGTTTTAATTAGTTTGCATTAAAATGGAAGCTTTCAATTGCTGCGTTTTGTAACTTTGTTTGCTTTGGTATTTGTAATTGTATTTGTATGTATATATATATATAATTGTTGCTGTCTCTGTGTCTCTTGCTGCTTTCGCTGTCTCTCTCTCCTTTGTCTCGGGCTTTATAGTTTGGCTTTATTTGAAATGAACAAATATTTGCATAGTTTGACTTTTGGCTTATTTGAATTATTTATTTGCACACGTTTTTCGCATAACTTTGTGTTTGGCTAAATATTCATTTAGTTATAAATATGGTGTATACATGTATGTCGGTTTGTATATATGTATGTATATAGATTTTATCGTTGATTATGCACATTCAATAACAGTTATATATATATTAAAAATATGTTAGTTTATTGACAACATTAATTCAAAGCGTTTGGTTTTATAAATATTTGTAGATATATTTCATATATTTTTGTTTTGTATATTGTAGCATAAATATTTGCGTTTTTAATTAACCGGTTTTTAACTCACATCAATGTATTGAAAGCCTCTTTAAAGCATGTCTTTTGTTCGCTTTTAAGATATACAGGTTTAATGATATATATTTTTTATTTATTTGTTTGTTGTATACATGTAAATATTTTTAATATATGTTCTGTATATATGTTGTTAATTATTTAAGATTAATATGTTTGTTTCCAAGTTTGGCTTTGCTAATTTAAAATACTTTAAAATCGTAGTTTTGCTGTTGTTGTTTTTTTTTTCTTTTCTATATTTTGTTTTATTGTAGATTTCACTTTAAGCAGGAAACAATTTAGCTTTGTTGTTGTTGATTATTTTCTTTTAGTAACTTTTTTTCTTCTTTCCTTTAGAAACTGTTAACAAGTTTATTTCTTTTTCTTCTGTTAATTGAGCGTTTTCCTTTTAATTAAGTTGAGCTTCTTTTTGTTGGCCTGCCAATCAATTTATTTCAAATATATATTATTGGCAATCCATGAATGGAAATTTGAATGAAAAACTCTACAAGTAGCTTTGAGTGTGAGTGATTGTGTTCGTGCCACGCCTTTGTATTAGTATTGCTAATCAAACAAATGCCGACCCAATGCTCATCTTTATGTAAATGTTGATTTTTTTACAAAAATGTATGACTTGACAGCACATTGAGGCAGGTTTCAAGGCTTCAAGGAAACAGCTCCATACAGAAAGTTTCTATTGATATATTGAAAGCATTGAAACGTGCCCAAAATATTCGATTTGATTTTACGATGAGCAATAAAATGGCAAGAAAGAAAAAAACAACACATACCCCGAAGTAGGATAATTAAGCCAAATGGCAAGCCGAATAGCTTGAATGAACGTTAGCATGGAGGAGGGATTAATGTAATTTTGATGTTTTCCGGACCGCTGCTAGCCAAATGGAATTGCACAAGAGTATTTTGCTAGTAAGCATAAGCTTATACATATGACTAGCTCAAGCTCATCTAAAGAGGCATCCAATCAGAAATTACATTGCTATTTCTTTTCAATAACTTGTCAATCGGAATAAAGGCGAGAAAGACATTATGAATTTGCTATTGAGTGACTAAGGAAATATCCTGTTAGCTTGAGAGTTAAGTTGAAATAAAGAAAAGTTATTTTACAAACCTTTTTTTTATTATAAATAAATCAACAAATCTACTTCTTCGAATTCCTACAAGCTACAAACATAAACTCAAAAACATAACTATCTACTTTCTTTTTGATTCAAAGGTATTGCGAAGAAATTACCAGGCTTCACCGCATGGCAGCTCGGCAAACCACTTGGCATCGAATGCCGTCCAAAACAGCAAATGAGGAAAAAATGGAATTTCATTTACCAGAAAGAAAGAAAAAAGGGAAGAGCTCAGAGCTATCAAGTTTTGTTCGTAATAAGCCAATCAATTCAGTGTCAGCTGAACTGCTTCATTAATTTCACTTGCAGAGCGAAATAAAATCTTAGTCAAACCCCAGAACAGAGAAGAACACAACAGAATCAACTGCTTGCTGTCAGCAGTGCAGGAATTATGAAGAGCAGACTAAGGAACAGACGGACGGACGGACAGACAAATACTGAAGTATCCAATAAACGACGCATGCCACAAAAGTCACGTAAGCTCCTGCTAAGAATGTGAAGACGGTAGAAGGAAGCAAAGTAATAAGCCTGCTTAGCTCTATGTGCATGCCCGAAGGACAAGGACAACCGACAAAGGATGTGCGAGCAGATGGCTGCCATGGATGCCTTGATGCTATCATTATTATTAATGTAGTCCAACAACGAACGTAAAGAAAAAAAAAAATTTTTTGTTTGCACTTTCAGGTGCGTATTTTAAAAGGCAAAAACACGCCAACAATTATGTTCAAGAGCTATGGCTGTAAATAATAATTTTCCCAAGCATTTATTGATGATAGATAGAGAAAGTAATCGAAGCTATTAATGGCTGCTCGTTAGGCGTGGTTTGACTGAAAAGCAGATAAACATGGAAACAGAGACGCACAGTAAACATAAAAATAATAATAGCCGTAACAAATTCTCAAATATCCTTAGATATACGACAACTTGTGCATAACTGTTATTTGTAGTGTGTGTGTGTGTGTGTGTGTGTGTGCGTTTGCCCAAAAAGCTGCCTATATTCACTAATTGTAAAAGTTTTGGCTTCATGTCAGTCAATTTGCTCAAGTCTTTCGGCAAGTTTTGTGCTTTAGTTGACTATTTGCTTTTTGTGCGAAAGTAGAAACTAAAACTTGTAATTGAATAGCAATTTCAATGGCTTAAGGATATAGCAGTGTGTATAATCTGCCACAAATTGAATCTAGTTTGCCATTCATTTGTTTGCATAATTTGCCAGTATTTGCTAAGTACTTGAATTAGCTGAGATTTAGTTATTTGAAAGGATGTGCCTTGTGTGGGCTTTCGAAATTGCATTTATATAATCTTCACTTGCTCCAAAAGTGAAAGAACAATATTAGTGAGAACTATTTATTTAAATTTTAATTGAGTTGCAGTTAAAGAAGTTTGAGGTTTGTTTTGCTTTATATATATGGAAATTTTGCATTAAAAACAAAACATTTCTCACTTCAATAAAAAAAAAGTCGTTTAAAAATCGTTCAGTCAAGTATAAAATGTTTTCACTTTGTGAAACTGAAATCTCGATTAAATCGATCACGAAAAAAAATTGCATTTGAGTGGACTAATTATTCATGATTGTTTCACACGCAACACGTTTGCAAATTGCGCATATCGTATATTAAAATTCAATTAAAACAACGATGCATGTGTTTCAATAACCTTTAACTAACTAATTGATTGCGTTAAGCATACGCAGTGTATGACCCATACAAGTGTATTCATGCGTGTGAATTTATCTTTTCATTTCATACACACCAATTCTCTCAAGCTAATGTGTTGTATGCCACCTTGACTTTGTGCCTTGTCATAAATAATTTCTTTTTTCATTTAACTTTACAATCTTTTGCCACAGTCAATGCACTTTATGATGATGATGTTGCTCAGTAGAATGTGCGGTGTTCTGGAATGCTTGGCACACTTGGAGCAACATCAGCGAAATATATGTATGTTTTATTTTGACAAACAATTTTACTCAAAACACTTTTCCTCATTCAATGCTGTTTTGTTTCGAGGCGAATATTTTTATTATTGCGCTATTTGTTTTTGTTTTTTTTTTTTTCGTTGTTGTAGTGGGCGTTGATGTACTTGTACAAAAATCATAAGCATTGGGCACATTAATTTCAAAAGCTTAAATAAAAATATTGAATTTTTTACACACCCAAAAACAGCTCGCAAAAACTATCAACACAAACAAAACAAATAAGTTTTACATCTAACCAATTTTTTTTATTTTTTTTTTTGGGTTTTATGGAAGTAACTGAATCAAAAAACCGAAAAGAACGAACGCGAAAAATTGTCTTTTGTATCACATCACAATAAATGTTTTTTGTTCTTTTTTTATGGCCTTTAATTCATTAACATATCAATTATCGGCGTTTTGTTGTCTTTTGTTTTTTTATATTATTTTATTTTTGTTCTGTGTTTTGTTGCTGCTGCAGCTGCACGTTTTTGTCAACTGTTCAGTGAAATTTCTGTGTTATTTGCGGCCGACGCGTTTGAAAATTGCCAACAAACTGATGCCAAACGGATGCCGTCCAAATGCTTTTCATGACACTCGCGCCTCGGCCGATTTTCGAAGGCGGCCACTCAAAGTACTACACTACACAACACACACAGAGACAGCAGCCGCAATAGCAGCAACAGCAGCAGTAGCCAACCCACGATGACTGCGGCGTCAACTGAGGCAGTGCCAGTGGTTGTATGGCAGCAGCAGCAGCAGCAGCAAACTGATAAGCACAAGAGAGCTTTTTACAGTAAGAGAAAGCGGATTCGCGCTCTCTTCGTACACAAAATTAAGACTATGACCATAGCTACGGCCACTTGGGTTAAGTATCAACTATAAACTATAAACAATTTAATGGCATAGCACAAAAAAGTCATTAACTAATTATTTATGCTATAAAAGTGAAAAGCTAAAAAGATTAGTTGATGTTCGGGGATGCTATTAAATAAATAATGACTTATTATAATAATGATAAATTTTTTATAGTTTTTTTAGGAGTTTACTCTGAACATTGTTTTCTTAGCACATAAGCAACTAGGAAATAGGGACAACTTTGTTTTTGAAAGAGTTAAAATGCTTTAGATAAAAATTTCTATTGCAATTCAGTTAACTTAAACTATTGTATAAACAATTATCAATTAACATTTCACAATTTGCGTTTTTGAAAATAAATTATAGACTCTTTTTAAGCAAGGAACGTTGGGTAAGAGTTTTAAAGTTGATGGCATTTCACAATTTCTTATTTGGAATACAAAGAGGAATGATAGTCAGGAATGTCTGCAACTTTATCTTATTTTTATTATACCGAAAAATATAATTTTTTTATTTATAATCATGGTTGTGAAACTTGTTTCAATATTTGTTTTTCTTGTACTGGTATGCCCTGCCATTCGAAATGTAGGTGATAAAATAAAAGCTAAACAGTTCTCTTAAGCACACCAGCACGCCTGAGCGAGCTTTCAAACTACATAGCCCATGCTCTAGCTCGCTCTTTCATTCACTCTCTCTCTTTTTCACTCAGTCGCTGTACTTTTGTCAATGTGTGCGTTTTGTTTATGCTAGGCCTGTTTGTTGGTCCCGGCACACAAACACACACACCCAAATAGATTAACATGCACTCTCTCCCACGCGCACACACACAGAGTTAAAATGTTGTCCTTTCACTGTTTATGCATACAATCTGATTGAAATCATGCAAAATGGGGGAAATAATGTTGATACCAGGATTGAGGGTGGGGTTCAGGCAGAACCTGTAGCTGTGGACGGTATTGTGTGCGTCAATGCAACAGCAAAACGTTTGCCATTGCCATGGCCAACTATCTTCGCATGAAAGTGTGTGTGTGTGTGTGTGTTTGTGTGTCGCTCTATCTGTGTTTGTGTGGGTGTTTGTAACTGTTTGCCTGTTGCACATTTGGATGCTAGCTGCGAGTGGCAACAACTTGAGGACAAGTTGCAAATTTTTAATTAAAACATCAAATGAGAATCAGACGACGAAAGCTGATTCGCGCAACTAACTGAAATGAGAAGAAGCAGGAAATATAAGAAAGAGCGAAGAATGCAACAAATTGGCTGCAACGTCGTTATTAATAACACCCTTAAAAGCAGACAATGCTTATCATATTTACAACTATCTATCATACTCTCACATGACAACTATCTCACTATCCTCTTTCCCATTCACTTTCTCTTTCTCTTTCTATTTTCAATGTCGACTGCAGGCAAACTAGAAAACTTTCCATGTGACAGCAGCGCTTCAAAGTCATAACTTGAGACCTTACTTCATCCTCTTGTTGTTCCTCTTTACTTTCTCCTTTGTTTTTTACTTTTTGCCGCGCTGTCATTGCCATGGCGACTTCCTGTGTTTTTTTTTTGTCCTTCCCTGCACCTCAACGTTGTATTTCAATGTCAAATACCTCATTGTCAACACTTCATTTTAGCCATTTTTGTGTGTGTGTTTGTGTGTGTGTGTGTGTGTGTGTGTGTGTGTGTGTGTGTGTGTGCCAGTATTACTGTGCGGTAAACGTTTTTCAGTTTTGCAATCAACTAGCTATATTATGAGCATATCCTGAGCGGACGACAACGACAACGCTGACGCTGTCTGCCAAAAGGATGTGTATGCAGCAAATCGGACGAAGGTCGTCATTTTTCAGTTGCAGCTGAAAATACGAATCGTGCCCCTGACAATGATTGTAATGCGGCGTCATCTCCTTGGCAGGACTAAGGACACCAGCCACCGAGGAAATTCTATGTGCATAAATTTAACTACCTTCAAACACAATTTATTCATAAGACAAACAAGTAGAAAGATGTTGTTGTGCCAAATTTTTTTTGATTAGAAAGAGTAATTGGGTTGTATCATATCCAAGAAAATTACATTTGCCTGGTGCAAAAAGGATTATTGCTTTTCAAGATAAGGTTTAAGGTTTACAAAATTTATTTAGATACAAAATTTAAAAATTTTCTCTTAGTGTTAATAGTTTTTCATTGAAAAACGAAAAATGAATGCTAAATTTTCAAGATACAAATTAATATTTGTTTCAAAAATTAATATTCAAAAAAGTTCTTACAAAATTCTGTCGGTAAAAATGAAAAGCCCGCGAATAAAATATATATGAAACATATTTTTACAAGCTAAGAACCTCATGTTTTCAAAGCAAAATCTATAGACAGAAGCAAAGCGGGTTTTAAAATCATTAGTTTTCAACCTTTAATTTGCCACAAAATTTATGACCTAACTTAAACTTAACAGCACATCATTTAGTTTATACATTCCGCAGAATTTGCGTAAATTTGCTACGCCTTATGAATATATATCAACATGGAATATACAATTATGAATCTAACATGTGCGAGGAGAAGAGACAAATTGCTCGTAGCTTATCAAAATTAAGATAATGCCGCGCACATTTTCAAGTTGCCAAGTTGCTCACGTTCCTTTGGGGACGCAACAACTGTGCTAGAGATAAATACGAGTGCAGGACCTTCAGGGTCAAATGAATTGCTGTTGCCGTTGCTATTGCCACAAGAAAGAGCAGCAGCAAAAAATATGCAGGAAAAGAAATACATATACATATATATATGGATATAAAAGCAAATAAATATACAAATAAGGTTTTGTGGGCCATATAGTATAGTTTATGAGTTTTGCCCAAAGCAAAATGTAACGACTGAAAGAGATAGAGAGAGAGAGAGAGAGGGAGATATATGGGCAAGAGAGAGAGAGTGAGCAAGCCAGCCAGCCAAAATGCCGGAGAAACAATGGCGTCCTTCCGTTTGTCCATTGTTGTCAACATTATTGTTGTTTTTGCTGTTGCTGTTGCTCATGCTGCTGCTGCTGCTGCTGCTGCTGTGGCATTGACAAGCCAAAAGCGATGGCAAACAAAAGACCTCAACAACAACAACAGCAGAGATAGACAGCAACAGCGACCACAGACGAGCAACAACAACAAGGACACACACACACACACACACACACACACACACACATACATACAACAAACCAAAAAAAAAAATTGTAGAAGGGATGAACTGAGGGCTCAACAAATTCAAAGGCAAATGAAAAAGAAATACCATAAAGATACAAAGATACAAAATAGCAGCAGCGACAGAAAAAACAAGAAGAAGGAAATAGCCAAATGGCAACACTAACAGCAAATGCTATTGAACAAATTTTCGCCGCAAAAAATGATGCCAAAAAAAGAAATGCAAAACTAAAACAAATAAAAGCCACAAAAGAAAACAAAACTTTGCTTACATAATCACAGAAAAGCAAGAGTGAAAAGGCAAATGAGAGAGCGAGTGAGTGAGAAAGGGAAAGGGCATATGCCAGCACGTGTTTGTCTCACAAGCGCTGTCTGTGTGTGTGCGAGCAGCCTGCGCCTTGAAGCTGAACTTGTGCTATTCAATGTTTTTACTTGAACTTGAAATGCAAAAGAGAGCGCTACGCTCTCACTTACACACACACACACACACACTCTTAGTATGGCGCGCACGTGTTAAAAGCTTTTCAAACTCCCACACGCGCTCTCTTTGACTCATTCTTCCTCACTTTCTCTCCCTCTTTAGCACACTGTTGGACAGCAAACATTTTCTGTTGATGAGCGTCATTAAAAATGCGCGTGACGCAAGTGAAAAAATGTTAATGCAAAAAGCGAGAGCAAGTTCAACACATCAAACAGCAATATCTAGATTAGCAAAAATGAGTGAAACGACAAACAAACAACAACAAACAAACTTTTTAGCTTGATGATTATATCAGACTTTAACTTGAGTGACTAACAGGTTGCTTCCCAAAAAGGCGGCAGCTCAAAAAACTTAGTAGAATTGCAAAGTTTAGCAAATAAGAAAATTAGACAAGTTGACAAATATATGGATTGAAGAAATATTTTAATTAAAGATTTGAGGTATATAACAGTTTCAAATAATAAATTTGTATAATAAATAGTTAAATATACAGTCGATAATCCATAAAACGAATCTTAAGGGGACATGAATAACTACGTTATAGAAAATATTCGTAATATGGAAAATTAAAAATTACCTATAAAAAATTTAATTTTCTTTAATAAGCTTACGGGAAACTTTTCCCATTTTCCTTGTGTTTCTTATAATTAGTAACAGATACAGAATATGTTCCTCAAGAAAAGCTATTGATTTCAAACAAAGTTTGCTTTAACTAATTAACACATCAAAAGTAAACTTTCAAAGTATAAAATTTAAAAACTCATTAAAAAAGTAAAAGCTTAAAATAAGTTCATAACTCACTTCTGAGTATTCGCCTTAATTTAAGTAAACTTATCGTAATAGGGTGTTAAGTAAACAAACAAAAAAAAAAAAAAGATCGTAACGTAAAGGTAAGTTAAAAGTAGTTTCTTTTATGCTGGCACATTCACAATATTCATGAGGCCACGAGCCCGAAAAAAATGTGGCCAATGAAGAAAATTGTATGTACTAGGCCATAGAATGGAATGAATAAAAGCAGCACGAATCACGAGTAAATTGACTTAATTAAATTTTAATAATTAAATGCAGGAGGAGCGCACAGAGTCATGCGGCAGGCAATAAACTTGTCTTACCCAAAAGCAAAAGCTAGCCAGCAATCCGAAAACCGGAATCTGTTGCACGCCACACCAAGCCGCCCACTTGCAAAATTTGCATGAGAAATTCGGTTAGGAAAACAGCTTGAGGAGCTCACTCGAAACATGTCGTTGCATAAATAAAATCGTTTTAAAAAACAATGCCTCCGACAATGACAATCACAATGACGATGACGATGACGATGACTGTGACGATGACGATGACTGTGACGATGATGATTACGTTGAAGATGATGCTGTAGGAAAACGTCAAACAGCAGGGTGTCCCTAATGACTTTGATTGACTAGCATTTGCATAAGTCCCTAGACTTATACAGTGGACATACAGTTAAAACAAATGGATCAACTATTTCAATATGAAAATTGCATGAGCAGTATATAAAATATCTAAAAACGTCAGGAACATGTTACGTTAATTTGATAGGATTATACTGATAATTTGTCAACATTTGTGACCAATTAGGGAATAATGTTTGTAAGAAAGGTAAGAAAACAAAATTAAATTAAAAAACGTTTCTTTTCGAAAACTTTTAAAATATTATAAACATGTTTCATATTGTGAGCAGGACAATTGCAATGCAAACGTAGTACCTATAATGTGACCACAGAGCGTATACATTACGTGTATAAATGTTAAACAGATCAATTTGAACTGCAATTGATGGCCATTTCACAACAGGGGAGCCGTTTTGCTGGCAAACAAGGAAAAGCAAATAAAAAATGTGATCAATAAAAAAACTTGCCTGTGTTTGATTAGTACGGAAAAGTGATTGACTTGGAGATATCTTGTAACTGAAACTCAAATGGAGGTGATCGAAGTAGCTATGATTTCTATGCTAATAACTAATGCATTACAACTTCAGTAATACTCTACTTCTACTACTTCTCTAATACTTCTTCACTATTTCTTCACTACTTCTTCACTACACCTTCACTACTTCAGTACTAATAAATTATTAATTTAGTACTATTCTACGTCTACTTTACTACTAATCTACTTCTACTTGACTACTACTCTACTACTGATTCACTCCTTCAGTTTTTAATCAGTACTATTATTACTTCAGTGTAACTTCGTCAATACGTCGTCTTTACTTTTTCAATACTTATTCACTACATCGGCTTTACTTATCCACTATTTCTTCACTACTTTTTCCCTACTCGTCACTACTTCTTCACTACTTCTACACTACTTCATCACAACTTCATCACTACTTCATCACTACTTCTTCTTTAATTCTTAACTAATTCAGTACTAATTCATTATAGCATTAAGCACTACTTCAGTTCTACTCAACTACTAATACTACTAGTCGACATTTAATGCTCGATTACTTCTTTTCTCTGCAAATATTTTAATACTTTTCTATTTGTCTCTGTTACTTTCCTAAAGTTAATTATATTTTTTTAAATCTTTTTAAACCTTATTCATAACATTCAACGCAAATAATTCAACAACCATTATCCTTAATTACTATTTACAACAATGTGCAAAGAATACTAAATCATTTCATTCGCTAGCCAAATCCACTTGTAAATCCAAACAGAAATCGCGCTTAACAGTAATAAAAGCTTGTGGTCTATAAATTTGGTATTCAGTTTCATGAACCTTAAGAAAAAGAAAGCAAATAACCAGTAAGAACACGCCATAAACAAATTAGGCAACCTTGAAATCTGTACATGGGCGCAACTTCCTCCTTTTTTTACATAACCAACCAACCAAAACGAACTTCCCGCACACCTCCGCATTTACCACTGCCCCGCTGCTGGCACAAACTGCGAGACGCTGTGAGTAATTCATTTTTATGAGCTGCCTCTGCTTCTGCCACAACCGCGGTTAGTGGATGCGCCACTGCTGTTGTTGTCCTTGTTGCTGGGGGCACGTGTATTTATCCAGCTTAACTCTCGCTATTTTTGGCAAGCGGCGCGTTAGAGAAAAAGCAAAGAGCTAACAAAAACAAGTTTATAGTTGTGCAATGCAAATGGCCAAAAGCTACGAATACAAAACCAAAGCATATAATGTGGTGCCAATTGTAAGCGCTTTGAATACCAAACTAAGCTGCAGCAGTAAAAAAACAAACAAAACAAAAACAATAATACCTGCCAAAAGTCTTAACTTCATTTTCAAGCACTAAAAGTGTTGGTAACAGCTAATTGCACAATAACAAATAAACAAATGGGACAACAGCCAAGCAATAAACAAACAAACATTTATTTATATCTATAGAATAAAGTCTATAAATCATTACTATTACTGCAGGCAATTGCCATTTTGTCCCTTTGACAAGGGCAAGCACAACTTTAAGCTGTAAACGATTGCCAGTTTAGCAGCTGAAACTGAAATTGAAATTTTCAAACAGAAACAAAATAAAGGAAACCTAGCATAAAGAATTATTGACGGTTAGTTGAAAAGTAGATACTCGCTTTGAAAGCAAGGATGTATAGATTTGTTTTGAATATTTTACAAAGCTATAAAAATAATTTAACTATCGACATTTTGTTTGCATTGAAAATATTATGGTAAATTCTCAAAAAAATATTTTTAAAATAATTTAAAAAAATTCTAATTTTTTGTTTTTTGGATTGTTTTTCTTGTTTAATTTTTGTCACCAAGTCAGTAGCCTAAAGCAGTCATAAATTAAACAAACGACAAGGAACGCGCACTTGGCAAGGAATAAGAAGATGTAGGGATTAGGACAAAGGACACAACAAGCACAGAACAAAAACAAAAAATTGTTGCACAAATATGCGTTGTAATTGCCGAAATCAAATGGCCGTTATTTAGGTTGACAGTCAACGACAACAGCAGCACTTAAACAAAATGAGTCAACGAGTAGAAAGAATAAAAATGAAAAGAACGAAAAAAAAAGGACCCTGCTATTTAATTTATGCAAATCGCATGTAGTTGTGGATTGTTACAGATGTACACCAGCCAGCTGTGTGAGCTGTGGCAGGTTGTGGGCGCCAATGTGTCTTGTGTATCGTACATGTGAATATGCCCTACACAAACACACACACAAAGAACTGGCGACTCAAAATTGCCATATAAGAATTATGCAAATAAGACAAAAGTAAGTTAGATAAAAAAATGTATTGCAATGTTAGAAGAGAGCAGCAAATTGTCGTAGCGCATCCTAATTTGCAAGTGTTTAATATACATATTTTACTTTATTATTCTACTAATACGAATTAGTTGGAATTGTCAGCCTGGGACTTTTATATTGCCTGGAAAGGCTCTGATTAAAGTAACGAGTTGGCCTTTACAAAACACCAAAAATTCTATTTAAAGCATGCCAAAAGATGCGATCCAACTATGTTATTTATGTGTGTGTGTATGTGTGTGTGTGCGTGGCAAGGTGAAGGGCACATACGTATATACAACCATGTCCTTTTCTTGCCACAAATGAGAGAATGCGTCCCATATGTATGGAACACTATAAATTTAAGAGTGCAAAAAAAAAAAAAAACGAGAGATGCTTTACAATTAATAAATATCTTTGGGTAGAATTCAAAGAGTTTTGGATGCTACGAACATTTAAACATGCGGCACTATTAAGAATTAATTTGAAGAGCTTTTAACAAGTTTTAACAGATTTGGAACTTGTTCTTAAAAATCTTTAAAAACCTCTGGAAAATTTTAGTTTGAAATCAAGTTTTGTAGCTTAATGTTTTAATTTATTTTTTTAAAAAGTGCTAATCGTGCATAGGACAAAAACCAAGTTTTTTTTATATTAAATCAAGTAATTACCAGCTTCATTTATTAAACAATTTTCTCTAGACAAAGTCTTGTCAGAACCCTCGAATTGATTCTTATGAGAATTGGGTGCTAAATCAAAGCACAGAAATCACTTAGGACGATGACGCTGCCTGATAAGTTGGTGGTTTTTAAATTAATGGAGACGTTGGCATTGTTCAAATCGTTACGCTTAGTACTCTGTTCCAGAGAGGGAAGGGATGGCGAGCCCAATGGTTGCCTTGTGGACATAGAAAAAACACGCTGCTAAGGTTGCATTTTTTGTGGCACGCAATGATGTGTGGCCACATTATAAATGATTTACTGTACTGACCAAATTAAGTACTAGATTTTGGTATAAGAAATCAAGGATTGAACTCAAGATTGATTTCACATACATTTTTGATAGATTGAACGAGTTATTCAAGACAAAACTCATTCGTATAATCGAAAGCTTTTGAGCACAAAAGCTTTAACAGCTTACGTTTGTCAGGTGCACCCTGTTCCGAAAAGCTCACGTGTAGAAAAGCTTACGCTCCTGTTAGCTTACAGCGCTTTAACAGCATCTCTGTTAAGCATTCAAATATCGAACGTTAAAACTTACCCGCACAGGGAACAAATTTTTAAATGCACTTGCAAGTAATAAGAAAAACTCACCTGCAATGACATAGAAAAAAATACAAACATTTAATAACATATTTATTTTTTACTTCAACAAGAAAATCAATACATATATTTTTTAATGGGTCAAGAATTATTAGCTGCAGTTTGATATGAAATAATAAAAACTGCTTCATTATTCATTTGTTATTATTATTAAAATCGTAACATTATGTGTATTTTATTGTTCACATTTATTTAAGGTTGAAATCATATTTAAAAATCACAACTGTAAAGTCCCCAAACGGCAATAAAAAACAGCTGTAAAAAGGCTCGTAAAAATCAACTATGCATAGGTCATGAGCCACCTGAGCGAACAAAAGGAGCTATCGATTTAAATGTGTGTGTGTGTACTTGTGTGTGTGTGTGCTTAAAGTGACACACATACGCATAGTTGTCATCAAGTGACCTTTGCATGAGTGGCTTTAAAAGTGCTCGCAAATAGACAACTTAACCTTGATGATCAGCACTATAAGCTTTATAAATTCATATCTACAAGCGAATCTGATTATTTGTTTCTTTTCGTGACAGCGACAGAGTCTCTCAAAAGCTGTCACTCAAACAAATGATAAGCTCTCTTCGAGTAGTTTGTTGCTTCTCATGCCCATGGGGGCGTGGCAGCCATCAAGATAACTGCAAGTGTGTGTGTGTGTTTGGCGACGCTGCTGTTGAGTGAATTTCAGCCACAACTGACCAAATAAATCAAAACGAATTTTCTTTGCTGTCACACATGGCGTATGTGTGATATTTATTAGATGTACCCTTCAGCGAACAAATGGTCACTTCACACACTTAACTGACGCCAGTTGCACCACAGGCGATATCCCATAAAGTAGATAATCTCAAAGCCGCTAATAAATGAGCAACCGATGCAAACGCTCAAAACGCCACCAACAGTAGCTGTCAGAGTTTGTAGCCATAAATTAGTATTTGAATCAAGTTGATTACTTTAGCTTGGCTCACCCAACAGCTCGTACCAGTCGTAGAGTCCATCTTGACGATAGATGGGCACACGCGGTCCACTTAAACGAATGTCAACTGTAATTTTTTCAAGTGGTAAATTACCCACTAAACTCTTGCGCAGTTTATAGCTCCAATCATTGCAGGTAGGCCAACATTCAACACAGTTCCAAGATGACCAGCCAGCTGAGTATATAAAATTGACCAAAAATTCCAGAATATTTATGTGAAAAAGTGAACTTTAATGCCGTGTACCAAGAAGTTTGCTTCAACTGAACTTTTAATTTGTTAGATTTACATTAATTATCTTTTAAACCGAATTTCACTTGAAAAATACATAAAAGATAATTACTTTTAACTAACCAGTTACACAACCTCGTCGCAATTTATTCCTTACTTACCCTCAAAACGTTGCAAACAAGCCGTGTGGCTTAAGTTGCAGTAGCTATAGTTCAGCTGATTAAACTCAGACATTTCGTAGTAAAACGGTCCACAGTTGCATGCAGCTAGCAAGCTGCGAAGCCGGCAAAATGGCAAACATTGCTTCACATATTCAGCTTCATGCTCGAAATGACAACCTCTTTCGGCTAAGGGAAAACTGCTTATTTCCAAATGAGCAAAGAGTCGAATAGGATGCACTTGTAAGGATACAGCCTCACCGGGTGACAAACTTAACCTGCCCAGCCATTTGGGCAAATGTAGGCTGAAACCTGTTGTTAAGCTTAGGCGTGGCATGAGAAAATAGTCATCTGTTGCCGAATTTAGTTGTATAGTTAGTGAGTTTGTTATATTGTCAGAGCGCTGCAGGACACAGCAGCAGCCTTCACTCGTTGGTGTTAGTTGAAATAAATGAGAGCAATTGTGAAAAGCATCATCTACAGTGCAACTTTGCAGCAAGTATTCACAGCTGGGCGATAATTGCAAAAGTTGCTGCCTAGCATCTTTTGGCCAAAGTTCAGCAAAAGCAGCTTGCAACCAAGCAGCATCCTGTGGCGGCACTAAGGCGGGATTAAAGTAACCAGCTAACGGCTGCAACTCTTTAAGCCAATAAATCGTTGAGTTTCCCTTTAGTTTAGACAAATCCTTTGCCAACAGCTCCACCTTAGTGCGACTCAATTTATTCGCACTGCAAATGGTTAGATTAGGAAATTCAATCGTATCCTCAGCGGCATTCAAATAAGATAAAGATGTCACAGTTGGGCGAGTTAGAAACTGCAGCAGTATGGTAAAGACCACAAAAGTTGCTAATAGAATGCCCATGGCGATGAAGAGAAACCAAAAGAAACGCTGATAGCGACGGCGTCGTATAAAGTACAACAATAAAAAGCCATTGAGGCTTGTCTTTTTGAAATACTCGACGAATGTGGCACGAAAAGCTGCTTGCAATTGCGGCATCTCAACTTGAACTGAAACTTAAACCGAAAGTGTCACAAACAACATCCAAAAGGATGTTAAAACTTATCCGATGAACAACAACTCGAACAAGGACAATGTGCCACACACAGGACATTGTAATTGCTAGCTGAATTAACATGGAAATCACTATAATTATCATGTGGCACGACAAGCGAGAAAGTGTACAAGCGAAATTTATATATGCATGCTAATTTGTGAGAAGTTTACAACGAAAAGGAAGTTGAAACAATTGGGTTAACTATCATAAAACTGATGTAGTATATCTAACTATAAATATACTGTAAAATTGAATTTACAAGTTTTCTTTCACAACTTGTTTTAGGGTAGCCTTTTTGGTATACGTCTAAGGTATAGAGAAGATTATTAGGCATTAAACTAAATTGAGGAGAATGTATTTCCTTGCTACTTAAAACGATTGAAAGTAATGCAATTTACATTTGATTCGCAGTTTTAAGTTTTCCGATTTTAACAACTTTTGCTTTTTTTTGATTTCAAGTATTTATGTTAATATCTCAGTCAAATAACTTGCAAGATTGCGTGTTCCGGTAAATTATATATAATTCAACAAGTGGGCAGGCCGTTTAAGGCAATGACTACATTAAATTGTTTGCTACTCATTTTTGTGTTTTTTGCGTTTCTTGACAAGTCAAACGGCACATGCGAGCCAAGCAAGCTCAAACTTAAACAAACTCAGGCATAAACTAAGCTCTTATGCAAACACACACACACACATATTGAGTGTGAGAGAGATAGGTGAAGAAAGGGAGATAAAGAAACATAGACAGACATGCAATATAACGAGCTTCAACAGCAATTTGGCGCACATTCTCTATACTAGGAGAATAGAGAGTGAGAAAGAATGAGAAAGAGGGTGAGACAGAGAGAGAGAGAGCGAAACTTACTAATGCGACCGTTGCATATTAATAGACCAGCGATAGAAGCAATCAACTTTTTTATAATTGCTAAGGCGACTAGTGAAATACTCTATAAAATGTAAGAAAATATTTATCAATAATTAAAAAATTTTTAAAAATTCACTTTTGTTCAATTATATTGGATAAGCTCGATAACGATTATTATCGATTATTACCACAATTAATCAAAAACTTCTCAGATCCATCAATTCAATAGGCAAAGAGTATTTCCAATTAAGAATGTTGCTAAACAAGCTTGTGATATAAGCAAGCCATGCTCCATATGCTCCATATGTCCCTCTGCCTTAACAGCACATTTTATTGGCAAAGTTGAAGCCCCAAAACACAAAGTGAACAACAGTAGCGAAAAAAAATTGTACTATTAATTCCAATGAGAAACATACATACACAAACACTTATGCTTTTTATCTATACCAATAAACAACCAATCGACCCCCCACACAAAATTAATTTCCGGTTCAATTAAACGCTTGTTTATTTATTAATTAATACGATTGTTTTATCGAGGGGAGTTAAGGTTAGATTGGGAATACGGTAAACACATGTTTGTGTATTTTGTTGTCTGATGCTCTTTTTTTTCGGTTAGTGATTTAATTGTGGGTAGCAGCAGCCAAAACTAGACACTAATTTGTTTACAAATAGATGATAAAAACAACATGAAACAGATAATTTTAAAATTGTAGAGAATTAGTTAATGAATTTTAAAGCGATGTTGTTAATCTTGTCAAAGCTAGCGCCTACAGCATGCTGGCAGCTCCAAAGCCAACAGCATTAGCTCGAGTATTTATGCAAGCGAGAGCAAAAGAGAAGAAGAAAGAAATAGAGAAAGGAAGGGAAGGACTTAAGGAGAGGTAAAGGCAGCGATCCTTTGGCTAAGCGCAAAATGATTGCATACTTTAATGGGCCAAGCACTTAGCCAGAAGCTTCTCGGATACATTCAACACCCTAACCTAACCTACCCTACCCTACCCTTTACCCTACCCACACTCCACAACCGTCCTCTATCTTCGAGCTAAACTGTATCGTGCTGCTGGTGTTGCTTTTGAGTTCAGGCACAAGGCGGATGCTGCAAATTGCAATTGAATCAAACTAACTGCGAAGCGCAACTGCACGCAAATGTAAAAGGTTAACGGCTACAATGCGTGCCGCAAAACGCTTGCAGTGTGTGTGGGCAAAAGGGTCGGGTGCGAAAGTGTTCGATGTTGGGTGTGAAGTGTGTATGCCACAGTTTGTATAGCAGTTGCATTCTAGGAAATCGTGACTGTGAAATTGTACAATGGATAAAGTGCATAACTTTTTTGAATAATAATAAAAATTTATAGAGTAGTAAAGTGTAATTAAAAATAATAGCGAAGCTTTTAAAGTAAATTTAATTCATTGAACCTTAAAAGTAAATTTTTTGTATGTATATAATATATTGTATTGTATTTGCTATTGCAACTGTTGTTTGCAATTCTCTAACAACAAAAGATGTATGGCAAAAATATAAATCGAATGCCAAAGGAATAAACATGACCTCAGATGGAATTTGTCCAATAAAATTTTATCTCAACCTCTACATACTACTAAGTTCATAGCAAAAACCCAAAGACCCAACTCAAAGATATGCTATAAAACTAAAAAATCCCAACTACATTTTCAACACAAATGGGAAGCATTTTTAGTTGTAAGCATATGGATTGCAGCTAAGATAGCTGTAGAGAGGCAACGTATCTTGGCAGCTTATTAAGCTCACATAACAAATCGCTAGAAAAGTGCAATAGACAAGACAAGCAAAACTAAAAAAATCACTTTGCACTCAAAAGGCTGTCGAGCAATTCACATGCGGCCCACATACACACGCACAAACACATCCTTTAACGCAAAAGCGACAAACACAACAAGCAAAGCACACACACACATGTGAAAAAGGAAGGCAAAGCAATATCTCATGCACTTTATTCACACACACACCACAGATTTTACAGGGCAATAAAAAAGGCGACGCTGCCTTTACAACGAAGCAGCGCAGCTATAAAACTGTTAGCTAACAGCGCGATGTATGCTATAAAAAACACAGAGCGAATGTTAGAATGATGACCGATAGAGAGCGAGAGCTTTGCGTTAGCACGTGCGCATGTACTCAAACAAATACGATGCCGTTGTGACGTCGTTAATGACGTTTTGCATGCGAAGAAGATGCGAAAGTGCGTAAAAGCAAAACATGACAAGCAACAAGAAGAAGATGGAGCGCCTGCAACGCGTTGCGAAGATGAGGCTGCCTAACGAGCGGAAGGAAACGCGACGCCAAAAATAACAAACGAGAGAGAGTGAGAAGAGAACGAACCAGAAGAGAATGTTAACGATGCGCATTTCAAGTTCTCACGCGTACACATCGTATGTACAACCATTTATACATACATACCTTTGAGGCAAGCACAACCCATGATGTAGCCCATCATCAGCGTGGCTTTGATGTTGCTTCTAAGCTGCTGATTGTTGTTTTTATTTCAGTTATTTCTGTGCTTGCTTTTGTTGTTTTGGTTGTTGTTGTCTTTATCTTCGGCTTACGATTAGTTTTTGTCTTGTTGCTGAATTCATCAACTTGATGCATCAATAAATGGCAGTTATGCGAAATTCAAGTAAAACTCTCTGGATTTTCTCAATCTGTTTTTCATCGCTTTAACGCGTTATCACACACTTAACGATTTCACAGTGCTTTATGCAATGTATGTGCATGTGTATGTATGTATATAAATACTAACTTATTGTTGATTGTGACGTTACAGTTTTGATTTAAACTTCGAGTTTTTTATCACATATATTCTATGGTTGTTAACTGTTGGTCTTCTTCTTGTTCTTCTACAGCTGCTTGTCTACAGCTCATAAAGCATTTGCAGTTTGATTTCACGTCAAGATTTTTTAATATTTTTATGTGAGTTTATTACTTTTAATTATCACTTATTGCTGCAGATTCTCCAACAACGAACAAACAATATTTGTGCGTTGTTTCTGAAAATTTAAACTTTTCGATGATTTACTCGTTGCGGCATTTGTTGTTGTTGTTTCATTTGTGCGTTTATTAATATGACTTTGTTGCTTGGTGTTTTTATTTTCAATTTATTTCTTTGATTGTGCGAAGTTTTTTGTTGCTTTTTTTAATGGTTTTACTTTTGTGTTTTTCTCATTTTTTTATTATACGTAATTTACAATATCACAAAAAGAATCACTGAACATGGGATCCAAATTGTCAATTAAAATTATATATGAATATTTTTATATGTTCATTCAGCAATTCATCAAAATATTAACGATTAAAATAAATGCCTATTTAATCGGGTGACTAAAGGTTGTCTATTAATAGAAGTTGAACTCAAAGCGGTCAAAAGAGAAGATATGATTGAGAAAAGTTTATAGAAAACTTTCATTAACAAGGCAAAGGTCAACGAATACAGCTTCAAGAACTTAATAGCCCGATTAAAAAAGCTTAGAAATTTTTTAAGTTTTAAGACACATTTAATCAAATTAAACTATGTTAAATAAAGCACATTAAAGCTTTGTGAAAAGCACGACATTCTGATCTCAAAAGGCATAATCTAGCTTCAAAACGCATTCAACTTATAACAGAATGAATTTTAATTTCAAAGTCATTTTCAAACTTAAAAGCAATTAAGAGAAATAATTTAATTTAGTCACAATGCTAGACAACAGCTAAAACACAAAAGTACATCCCATAACAAAACTATGAACCATTACAAATTTCGGTTTCAAACCATTTAAATTGTGAAATTTGTCGCACTTACACACACACATTCACGAGAAAACTGACACCAAAGTGACACTTATACAACTGTCTATACTGTGCCACGAAATTGATAAAGATTATAATCGCAAAGTAAACGCGCCAGGCACGATGTGGAACCGAGTCTACAGATACAAAAGATTCGAGAGGCGAAAGTCGAATGAGAACCTGCATTGATAGCTTCTTCTCGCACACAAACACAAACAAAAAACAAGCAGAAAATTGAATTGAAAATTTTAATTCATTGCGAGCAATTGAAAATTGAAATCGGAATTGAAATACCAAATTGGGATGGGCAACGCAGCAGAGCGATGAGAAAAAGTATAACAAAGGCAAAGTGAACAAAAAAAAAAACAGGGAGAGAGATTAAGTGAGAAAATGAGAATTGAATACCGGAAGCTGCAGCGTGACAAATTTCAGCGGCAATTGTGCATAATTAAAAATCAACAAACAGAAACACACAAAATTTGATGTCGAGACTTCGCTTTCGGATCAAGTATACGGCACCAAAAAAGCAAAAACATCGAAGCGAGTAATTATAATTGATGACCAAAGCAAGGCACCCACCAAGAATATCAAACTCGTCTGTCCTATTCACACTCGCTCAGACTCCCGCTTGCTCTGTTTTTTATGATATTCCCCCCCTTTGCCATTGACTGGAGGAGGTCAGTAGCACAGCTGAAGGGGAACGAGGTGAAGCACAAGCTGTTGAGACATTGACATTGTCATTTCTCGACTTTTATGGCGTCTTAAAAATTTATCTCGAAAAATATGGTAGCTGCTAATACAAAAAGAAACAGACACAAAAACAACAACAACAACCATGTGGGCAGCACAATGTTTTTAATTGAGGCAAGCAAGCAAGAAACACGAGAGCTTTGAAAATGTGCAAGGCGAGAGCGAAAACATTAAATTAAACAAGCACAAAATCTGCTCGCTGACTTGTAAGTGCTCTACCAAAAGATTTTGAGTATAAATTTGCTGAGTAAATAATTTTATTAGCCCTCTTTTGATTCAATGTTATTTAGTTATAACACAAAAATTTAATTTGTTTATTAAATTAGGTATGAAAGCAATTTTGTAAATTAAAATGATAGCCAAAAATGTGGGAGAATATACAATAAATAAGGGTATCCCGTTAAACATGAAAAACACTGTGGCCAGTCCGGATGTAAACTTATTTTGGTATACTTGTTTGCTGTGTTTACACAATGGCCGTACAGCAATAAATCGAACTCTGAGTATAAATGCTAATTAATGAGCTAACAGGAAAACAGAGAAACACAGAATGAAAAGCTCGATGCGAACAGAAAAAGACAAATTTAACGTAGGAGGATGTTGGGAAATGAGGGTGGGTGGAGGAAACGAGGCAAAGTGACCAAACCTGAGTCATTTGAATGTGTCGTAAACGAAAAGCGTCTAGAATGTGGCAGCAAAAGGAAACAGGACGAGTAGACAAACTCGAAACGGATGTCAAAATGAACGTTTGGGTCAAGTTGATTACGAGCCAATGACATGCAAGGTTTGAGGAGTGGCCAAACCACCAAGGAGAAACTATTCCAGGCAGAACTGGACAGAAACAAGAAATAAAGAACAATATGCCAAACAAATGTTTCGTGAACTGTTTTACTTATAGAACGTTGAATAAAGAAACAAAACAAAAATTCGTTGTTTTTTTTTGCAGTTCTACCTCATATTTTTCTCCCAGTGCAGGCTATTGACTCTATTCAGCCAAGGGGTAAGTCCACCCTGTGACAATTTAATTAGCAAATTAAATGCAAAATGTGCAGGCAGCGAACCACAGACTCAAATCGATCCATAACAAAAATAAATATTTGCCTTAATATATCCATATATAGCTATCAACATTTTTGGACCGACAAGGGCATTTGTTATTTTAGCCAAATACCAAATTTTTGGCAGGGCAAGAATGACTAAACACTGAATTAAAAGCTACCTTTAAAGGTATCTCACAAAATTGGTGAATTATTTTTAATCAAAACTTATCAATGACTGATATTATTTTTTTGTTGAGTTGCTGCGCTAATTGGCAAGTTTATGAAGCTTGTTTGGTTAGGCTAGAATTAATGACTTAGCGTTCAAAGATAACGCAAGTTAAAGAAAAGGGGGTAAGGTTAAATTTTACCCTGTAAAGTGATTATTTTACTTTTTCAGCAATTAATGTGGGTTTTTTTATTCTAAGTCGTTCGAAGTTAAAAAACAAAAACATAATCGATGGACACAAGGATTATATGAGTTTGCACAGCTGAGTTAAGAACACAACACATTCTCTACAGTGCACGTCTACTTCCCCACTTTAATTCTCCACAAACTCGAGTCATAAAAACAAGGCAACAAGACTTCAGCTGGTTCGTTGCCTTAGTGTAATTGCATTATCTGAAATGTGGGCGACGCACATTGACTCAATTATATATACAGCAAACAGTGTATGAAGGTGTATGTATATATATCTTGGAGTGCTTATCTGTTAGTGTTTCCCAGCTATTTATCCAAGCAAGCTAATAAGATTTTTGTTGGAAATATAAAAGAGCAAAAGCTACAAAAATAGCATATCCTATTAGATGTGAATGCGGCACACGAGCGAAAATCAAAGTAAAGCAACATAAAACTAAATTATTTGTTTACTCAGATGATAAGCATAATGTTCTAGCAAAAGAAACAAATGAGCAACTCTTAGGAACTAAAATCGCCTAAGGGTTTGCATTGACTGATACGCAAAAGCTCATCAATCCTGCAGTGGCAAGTGAATCCCTTAAGATTTAAGCTTGTAAAGAAGTGCCGAATCGGTACAGGGTGCTTGCGTTAGTCACTTTACAGCACTGTCAATTGCTTGCCTAGCACAACACAAGAAAGATAAGGCCAAAAGCGCACAATAATAAAGTCGAGCAAGAAAAAACAAATATACCCTAATAAGCAAAAGGCATTGGATTTTTTCTGCAACTTTTAAATATTTCCACAACTTTATTATTTCCTTTTACCCAATTTTTATTTTTTTTTGTTAACTAGTTGCCATTTTCAATGAATTTTAATTTGTATATGTATGTTTATTGCAACGAGAACACACAAGAAACACATACAAACACACACACTCATACGCATTTTCACCACACAGTTTGCGTTGGCTGCATTGGCATCTCTAACAATGACGAAAGCGCAGCGAAAGCGGGTAAAAAGGTGGACGACCTCACAGGATGCAGTTTGCGGCCAAAACGAGAGCGCAGCAAACATCCATACAAAACAAACACACACAAGCACGTACATCAGTCGAAAGAAGAGCTATAAACAAGTGCTAAGACCACAATTAGTTGATTACAGTTTTGGGCACTTCTGATAACAAACTTAAACATATAAACAGCGAAAAAAAATACTTAAAGTCACTGAGCTTTATTTTATTTTACAACTGCTTTGGCCATATTTCATTTTTAAACGTAAAACAAAACCTAAGAGAGAGAGAGAGAAAGAACAAACGCAAACATAGAGAGGAAATAAACCGAGAGCGCTTTTAAGATTTCGCTCTTGCTAAAACGCAACGACTAACAATGTGAAAAAGCCAACGCGCAAAAAGGATAATGGGAAAGTGTGGAGAAACACATAGAGATAGAGAGAGAGGAGAGCGTTTCCTTTCTGAGAGAGTGGCGCCCAACGGTAGGCAACAATTTTTGATTCCTCTTCCTTCTGCCACACTTGCCGCACGACGCTGCGTATGCGTAATGTGAGAGCAGGCGGCGGCGAATATCCAACCAAAAGTGGAATGACAGAAAATTAAAGTTATTTCACTTGCTCGCTTGCTCAAACACACACACACAAACAAACCAACGAATAAATAAAAATAAAGAACCCCACTTAACCGGAAGCTAGCCAAAAAGTGAAGCAAAGCAAAGTTACTGCTTCCATGCATATGTGAATATATATATATACACATATATATATTTATACAAACACACACACACACGTGTGTGAATTTAGAATGCTTTTACGTGCCTGTCGCGCCTGCTGCACCTTCTCTGCCCTTTGCCTTTACTTTCTGCTGTTGCATTTTTACACAGAAAAATGCCTTTTAGTTGAAATATTTTTAGTAGAAACCGACGAACAAACGTTTCGTTTGTACCGTTTAAGATTTGTCGTCTTGTTTGTATTTGTTTCGGTTTTTGTTTTTTGTTTTGTGTTGGGGATTGTTATGTGGGTGGCTCAAAGCATTCCGCCTGTTGTTGACGAAAAAAAATAAAACCTCAATTGTTATTGCATTTATTTTAACTTAGCTGACGTTGCAAGCATATAAATGCGGGTTGTTTGTGGTTGCAAAACAATATTATATAGGAGTGAGAAACGCAAAGCTATATTTATAAATGCATTAATAATAATTAAGAGATTGTAGAACAAAACTTACAAAATACTTAAAAAAAAAAAACAACTAAATGCACATTCTAAAAAATCAACCTTGCCAAACAGTTCAAATGCTCTTTCTCAGCTTCACCTTGAGATTATGCACAAGCAAGCCAAAAGGCGTCTTGGCTAAATGACTTATAAATATTGCAGCCTATCAAACATTACATCTCTGTAGAGTGTATAAAATTGTTGTTGTTTTACACACACAAACGCACACAGATGAGAGAGGAAATACAAGACAGACTAAGTGAGAGGGGTAGCGACAGCGCAGAGAGGGCGCCACTAAAGGCCACAACACGACAGCTAGTACAGTAAACACAATTACATACAAATATTTGCGCATAATTTTCCGTGTTTTGTTTTGTTGTTATTTTTGTTATTTTATATATTTTTGTAATTTATTTTGATTTAGTTTGTTTATTTTATTTTTTGTTCTAACGCGACGACAAAAAAGACGCGCTGCTCTAGCGGGCTGCGTTTTAATGTTAACTGAACATAGAGGAAATTACAGAACCGACAGGCGGCAGCGGCAGCAGCAGCAGCAAACGATTTGCCATAAAAATGCGTCGCCAACAACAGCAGTCCAGTCAAAAGCAAACCAACAGCAAAATCGACGCAGTAGTCATGATGCAAAGTAACAGTTAGAGAGCGTAAGCTCAATAGAGAGAGAGCAAAGACGAACGAGCTCTCAGCGAAACAAGTGCAAAATAAACAAAAGCACACAAAACGTGCGCGTTTGTGAGAACGATGACGGCGCCGAAAAGAGAGACAGAGAGAGAGCGAACGCAAACACATGCCGGCATGTGTATATATATATATATATATATAGCTGGGCTGCAATAATTGCAGCATCAAACAACAAGAAAATGAAAAACACAGAAACAAACACGAAACGCAATGGCGTCAAGCGAAAAGTGCACTAAAATATTTTCATAGTCATCAAAAATCTATGGCCTGCTCATTATGAGACAGAAAATAAATGGGAGAGAGCGCTAATTGCGAAACACCTAACTGTCAAGTGCAGAAGCAGAAAAAGCGTTGTGTTTGTTTACCGTTCGAAATGCCAGCAATGTGTAAGCGCCCCTCGCTCCCCTAACTATCAAAGCATTTGTTTGTGCTGTGCTGAACATTTTATCTGTCTTTTTGGCAAACTGCCGCAAGTGCTCAAAGACAACATTCTCGGTAGCTAAAAACTAACGCTAAAACAAACATGTGACCGGTGTCAATGTGTGCGAAAGCTAAACGTTTTAACATTTAACGTTAACGCGCTTGAAATTGGCCTAAAGCGCAACTAATTTATGGGTACTGTTGATGATGTTTATAATTGGGTTTAACGCCTTAGCACTTGAAAGAGGGCAACTTTATTTGGCCTTAAATGAAGCAGCCCAAAGGTATGCAATAATTTTTAGGCGCGGCATTGCGTTCAAAGCGAAGGGTCTCCAATTAACACATAAGATAATTATAGTATGTATTTAAAAAAGCAGCTGGAATGTGTTAAATTATAATCAAGAATAATTTTACAATTCTTTAAAATTTAAGGTTCCCATATTGTCTGGTGGTTAGGATATCCATCCATTTCACAATAAATATAATTAAATGTTCAATTTTCTAATGAGTTCTTCACAAAATCAAATATTTATTCAATTAAATAGAACAGGAAACAGTTCAAGAGCAAGATTGAAAACTTCTCTTTCAATTGTCAATTGTCACGCTTTAATTTACAGTAAACATTCACTGACAATAGATAAAGTTCTCCATTCAGAAAAATTCAATAAAATTAGTAAGTACACAATGTCAATTCAATTTAAATTACAAACTCACCGTTATTATTGCTGATGGCGAATCTTTGCTGCAATTGTTGAGCCAATGCCTGATGATGCTGAGCTAGCGGGGTGAGCGGTGGTGGTTGTCCCTGTCCCTGTCCCACGCCCAGCTGTTGCGGTGCCGATAGTGAGTGGGGAACCCCGCCGCTAAGCGAGGATGTGTCCGAGGAGGCCCCATCCGAAATGAGGCCCCCATTGGCCATGGAATTCTGTTGATTGAGGCTGGCGCCATTGAGCATGGAATTTGCATTGAACTGTTGCACGGATATGGAGTTGGGTACACCTCCACTACCACCCGATTGCTGCAGCTGCAACTGCTGCTGCTGTTGTTGTTGTTGTTGTTGGGTGAGAAGCGCATTGCCAGCGCTGCCGTAGGTGGTGGCATTTATGGAATTGTTGGCTTGATTTATGGAATTACTATTGTGGACGGCTGAGTGTAGGGAGCCATTGGCGTTAGCTCCGCTTGTGTTATAGTACGACTCCTCGCCTATTAAACAGAATAATTAAGAGAAAAAGAGAGGGGGTATTAGTTTTATTGCAACCAATTATAGCTTGTTGAAAGAGATTTTTAAATTGGAAACGGTTTATTTTGTTTTTTGTATTACAAAATTATTTACTACCAAATTATTGTTGAGTTTGGTACTGTTTTTCGTTTGTGTTATTCATAAAATTTTTTTTGTACAATAAGTTAACAACAATAAATTAGATTTCTTTGAATTTCACTGCCATTTCTTTCACTGTTGATTTCTTAACCATTCATAAAAATTTGTGTAGCGAGCTTAAAGCACAGCTCTTTCATGAATTCTTTCATTCAACTTTCTCGCTTGAAGCTTTCCACCAAAAAACAAACTTTCACCCCAGCACTGGCGCCATCTGTTGTTAAGTGGCGGCGCTAAACATTGCCAACTTTGCCTGACTCAAGCAAATTAAACTTGAGGTAGGTTCGTTTTATAAAGTCCCCACCTCTTTCCTCCTCTTTCACTATCTTTCTACTGTCTTTTTATTGTCTCTCGTCATCGATTTTGAATGCATTTCGCGTGCTTGCCATCTGACGTTTTATTATAGAAAGGCATCGGGACGGGACGTCGTTGATGACGTCTCGCATTGACAATTAGTTTTTGATTAATTACCAACGCCGGAGAATGTGGCAATGTCGCGACTGTTGAATCATTGAAAGTTTGAGAGGTTATGTTTGTGTGTTTATCGCACACTTCAGGTTCGTGGACGTCTGAGGTCTCGTCACGGCTCAAGTGACACCGAAGGAAGACCCAAGACTAAGTGAATACCCTTTCCACTCCTTTCCCCTTTATCGAAGGCAAACAATTTAGCAAAGTGCCATCGAGTGTTGAAACCTGGCAATCAGCTCTTCATGAGTCTTACCTTCTTTCTTTCTCTCTCTTCCTCTCCATTTCTTGAGCTAAGCTTAACGAAGTCTCGTCGACGGGCTAAATCGTGCGTGGATTATGGCCAATTTCCGTTTGTGTTGACTTTTGCACACAAACAAACAGACAGAAAACTGTGTAGCGTTAAGCCATATGACAGATGTGTCTGTGTGTGTGTTTGTTTGTGTACGCCCCCCAGCGGATGGTAGTTGAATTTTTCCCATCAAACAAAATAAAATTGTGCTGACTTGTTTGTGTTTGAATAACAGGAAAGTGAATTTGGATATTTAGGATGTGGATGTGGTATCAATCCATATAGTTAAAGTTTCTGATTAGCTATGTAATGAGGTCCTAAAACCACTTTGTGAATACCCCAAAGTTAACAAAAAGATTCAAAAAGTTGACACTCTGATTCAATTGAAACTTAAGTTTTATCAAACCCTAAACTTAAGAAAGTTATTTTCTCACGCTTTGCACTGTCTCATTCATTATTAAACACTTACCCGGCTCTGGTATATTGCCTAGCGGGCTCTCTGGCAGCAGAATGCCTTTTTGCACTAACTCATCGCGATTGGCACGTACAGAAATCTTGCGCTCCAGTGCTATAAAACCATACCAAGAACATACAATTATATTAATTATTTAAAAAGAGAAAAGTTTGAAATAGATTTACTTACATTTGGAGGCTGCTTCAAATTTTTCGCTCTTTTTTTTTCGTCGCCATTTCCATGGCTTAAAGAAACGTCCCAAAGCGCTAAATTTGCTTTTGCGTTCGAGGGGTGGGGTGCGGGTGCCGGAACCCAAGCTATTTGTGCGTATGGCGGCGCCATTTTGTTTCTTGGCTGCAAAATAGAGAATGAAATAGTTAAATAGTTAGTTTGAATAAGAAACAATTAATAAGAAGGCGCAGCACTCAAAAAATGTGTCAACGTCATAAAAATGAAGAAAAATCGCAGCGATAAAGTTGCATGCCACCATGCCCCATATATGTTATATATAGTTTTTGGCATGCGGAATATGGTTGCAGCATACAAACAACATATTTGTAGTTGTTGTTTGTCCATTGAAAGCGAAAATTACAAAATAAAGTTATTTTTGTTATACAATCAAAGCGAACATGAACAACATCATCATATAAACATCATTATCATAATGATCATATAATAATTCAATTTCAAAACAAGTTTCTAGCTGCAACAAGAAAAGTTAAATGCCTGCGCTCAAGAATTCTAAGTTTCAAATTGTCAGCAGAAACCAGCTAGAGCTCAATTTGTGTACTGCAAAAGCCAAAATAGTAAGGAAAAAGGAATTCAAAACCATTCTTCCGAGTCTTAATATAATTTTCTTTAATATTTGTGCATCATTTTTGTTTAGTTTGCATTGGCAATCAGCAGAAAAACAATAAGAAAAATCACATAAATGAAGTGAGACGAGGCATTTGTCATGTTTGATAGCAGAGTAAGCAAAAGGTACAAACAGAAAAGAAAAGCAAAGCAAAAACAAAAACAAGACAACAAAGCATTCCATCTCAAAGTAGCCTACACTTGAGTTGTGCTGGCTGTGGCAGCTGTCTCTAGCTTGTTGTTGTTGATTCTGATGCTGCCTCCGATAAGCTGAGCATACACATACTTAAATGCACAGACACACATACTCCCACACAACAGTCACTCAAGTATGTATGTTAACATGGACTGCAATTCAAGCGTTGAAATTGGGCTAACTACAAATAGCTATGGGAGCATTCCACAGACCAAACAGAGAGATCAGCGGAGGAAAGAGAAGAGTAAAGCGATATAGAGAATATCATGACAAACAGCAAATGACAAAATCATGGAGGAAAACTTTAACGAATTGCCGTTGCGCTATATAATTAAAAAGAAAAAATAAATTCTATTAGCAATTGAAACCATATCTTAGATATACTTATATCCTGACCCAAAAGTGTTCCTAATAAAGTCGGAAACTTAGTAAAGTTGCTAATAAGTATTGTAAGAAACTTTTATGTTTTCTAACCGATTCATTTGTAGCTCATTTTCCAACAGTTTTTGGAGAATTGACAAAGAAAACTGAAAAACTTTTCTGGAATATCAAAACGACTTGTGATCCTGAATCAGGTTCATTAACTTTACTTAATCCTTTAACACAATTACTTTTTAATATTTATCTGTAACACAATACTTCCTATAAATGTTGCAAAACATCTAAGATTAAAGTTGTTTCGCTATTTACTCTTCGAAAACCATAAAGTCAAAAGTTTCTAACCGAAAGTCTTTTAAGCTTCGCACACTTTTAAAGTGTATATTATATTTTTAATACCGCAAACTGTGGCAAATGGGGCTACAACTATTTGGCTTCCTTTAACCACAGTTACCATCACATCACCCTATTTTCATTCTTTCTCTCTCATTCTTCCTATTCGAGTAGGGCACGCGTTCTTGAGCTTCTGTTTGGTTACTCAGTGGACTGCATGTGTGTGTGTGTGTGGCTTAGAGTTGCTGTCCCAATTGTGGTCAATTGTTGAAGCAGCTTTTCATGCTTGATTTGAGTTGCATAACGGGTGAAACTCATGGGAGATAAGGGCGGCAGAGATAGAGAACTTTAAAGAGTACGCTGCTTGCTGCTGCTGCTGCAAAAACGAATGTATGTCAAGCGGGAGAGAGGGGGGAAAAAAGTAAAGGAAGCTGCTGCAGTTGCACGTGAATAACATGCAAACGTAGCGCCAAAGGCGACAGCAACCGCAACGGAAATTATGCCTCATTTAAATGGCGCCATGGAAAAAGAAAACATAAAAATAATAAAACTCTCACAGCATGAGATTTAAAGAAAAATTAAATTTTTAAAGCAATGAATTTTTAGAAAAATAAATATATAAATAAAACAGCACTCAGTCAACGTCGACTCCCAAAACCGTTGTCGTCATCATACATTTAAATATGGGTATTTTTTTTTTTTTCTCATAGTTTGTATTGTGCAAAATAACAGAAACCGGTTATTGTGGATTTTTCGGAGGCACAGCACAGCTGCTACTGCCGCTGCTGCTGCTGCCACACAGCTCCACAAATTGATGCAGCATACTCTAAAGATTTGGCTTCTACACAAACATACACACACAAAAAAAACGACAAGGGCGGCAATAACAACAACAACAATGTTGTACATATGTTAAAATTTTATGCAAACGCGTGGAAAACGAGTTTTCGCGAAAGTTGTTTGTGGGTCCCATTGTTTTCATTTTGTTGTCGTTTGTCGTTGTTGTTGTAGTTGTGGCTCCAAAGCTTTTTGTTTTCGCTTGAACACCCCTAGAGAGACCCCCAACAAATAACATTAAAAAACAATGTTTGATAGAAAATAATGTGTGTAAATATTACAAATGCGTAGAATCTGTGTTGACAAATGCCATAAATTATGCAAAAATAAACATGTCGAAAAATTATATGGAAAATAAATTGTATAAATATTTATTAAATAACGTGACAATATTTAAAAAATAAATCCGTTTTGGTTCTTTCTCTTTAAAGAGTTTAAACTTTGGGAAGTTCTCCATCAACTTTTATATAAATCTGTTAATGTTTTAATAAGAGTTAGATAACTTTATCATAACTATCAGCTGATTTTATGTCACAATCAGGTATGGATTTCATGTGCCATTGATATGTGCCAACCTACATGAATACAAATGTATATCTAATTGAACATATATGCAGCTTATGTAAATTACCAATTGCCGTTGTTCTACTTAAAGCACAGTCAAGTGCAAATAATATATATACATGGTTATAGCTATGCGAAGCAATGTTGATAACTAAGCCAAACATACACACACAAATTGACAACAGCAACAAAATCAGAGCAGCAACAATTTATATTCGCATGACGTGACACAGACCCAAAAATCATTGAACAAGAAAATATAAAAATATATAAAAATATTTGCACTTGTTTTAATCAGATTTTTTAGAGCATTGCAAAAAACTTAACGTCTTGATTAAGTAATTCACCACACAAAAGTCCAATTTAAACCCAAAAATTGTTTTTTTTATAACCAAAATAAAAAAAGAGCGAAAAAGCCAACCAAAACTAGAAGAAGCACGCGACAAAGATAAATGGAAAATATATTTTTAAAAACCAAAAAAAGAAAAAGTGATTCAATTAAATAGAGACAAAAAATGTGAGTTTATTTTTGTGAGCTTTAAAAAATAAATATAGCAAAAAATTATGTTTGAAGGTTGCAGTCCAACAACAAAAATGGCAAACTATTTGTTGAATTTGTTTCTGTTTGTTGTTGTGTGTCTGATTTTGATATGAAACCTGAAATTATTTGTAATTACTCGCAGAGCTGCGAAAAACTTGATAAAAATAATTCTGTCAATTAGTGTAGGCTTTCGACAAAGAGCGAAAGGGAGGAAGAGAGATGTGTTACAGCCAATTTACGCCTGGCCTGGCACGTATTTTTGACAATTGGAATTTAGGATACATATCTTTATTGTTTTTTTTTGGAACATGCCAAATGGTAAATGGAAAATGGAAAACTCTCTTGCGCCGGTAATTTTGTCAGCTGTACACAGAAAGCGCAGCAAAGCGTTCAACATGCACGTTGCACAAAAATTCAAATCACATTACGTATACGCAACGCTGCGCAGGCAATAGAAAACGTGAGCGAATCACACAAAAACCTAGCAGCAGCAGTTACCGTTGTGTGTTAGAGTTTTCACATCAGTAAAAGTGTGTGTGTTTGCGTGTGTGCGAATGACAGCTGTGGCAGTCAAGCAAAACATATCCATAGCCAATGTCAAAAAAAACATGTGACAGCAAAACTAAAAACTGCTGTGGAGTCGAGAGGGTGAAATGGGGAGGGAAGACAACTGCAGTTGGCTATAACTTGGCTATCGATAGTTGTTGACTTTGGAGATTATGATGTGCCGCTATGAGACTAGCAAAGTTATAAAAAAACAAAAAACACTCATCAAGTTGCATAGAAACTTTAACTTTGAAAAGTTTGAAACTTTCAAAATATGGTAAAAAAAATAGTATAATTTATATACTTTTCATTGCAAGAAACTGGCTTAAGGTGTTCAAAAAAAAAACTTGGTGCATCACAGAAAAAAACTAAGGAAATTTAGTTGGAAAAAAGAAAACTTTCATTACGACAGAATTTCATAAAACTCTTTCTGAGTTCTTACTTTTGAACTTGTTGAATTATATATTAGCTAATTAATTATTAGTTAATTAAACACAGAAAATCAGTTGAAAAAGTTCAACTACTTAAAACCACTTAATAATTTTTGGTTTTATAAATAATTAAATCGATGCCGAGCACATTTTAAGTTTTTTGTACACATTTTTTTTTTTTTTTACCTGCATAATTTACAATTATTTATTATTCAAGCTTTTTTATTGATTGAAAACTAAGCACGTCACGAGCCACAACCCTCTTTACTGCCTTGTTATTCAATCTACTCCCATCCACGAAAACAAAAAAAAAACTCTCGCTCCCGCCTCCACCTCCAAAAAGACAAGTTGCACGCTTACGTCAAAGTCAAAGTCAATTGCGATAGACAATTGAAGCGATTACGTTTATTATATGGGCAAGCACGTAACTCTTTCTCGCTCTCTCTCTCTCTCTCTCTCTTTACTTGTCCATAATTGTCCATAATAAATGTGTGTGACGATACAGCAACAGCAACCAAATGAAGATTGAAAGATATATGAACAAAAGCAATGAACAACAAATAGCCATGAATCATGGACGAAAGTGCAGAGATAGCCAAACGATATCGAACTGTTATATATTATACTTAATGCATGGATAAATAAATCGTAAGATATAAGCATGATATATTTATATACTAGCTGCTGTTTGTATTGTCCTTGTTGCAACGTGCCACATTAAATGGCTTTCTCATGCAGCAACTAATTGCATTTTAATTGCGTGACATTTGACATATTCGTAGCGTTGGCATTCAATTAACTAAACTTCGGCCAAAAATAGCACTCGAAATGAGTAACAAAATTTCTAAATCAAATATGTAAAAGTGCTAGAAGCATCACTTGTGGTGAACTACAAGTCGAAGTTTGTATGCCCTTCAAGAGCTTTATGCCTTTCAAATGCTTAAAACAAGAGTTGGTCGAAATGCTGATTTGTTCCTTTAAAATCATTATCTTCAAGTAAATATCTTAGTTATGAGTTCACGGACATCTGTTTTAATACTTCGACACATTTTATGAAATATTCATTCAACGCTTTTCTTTGCTTGGGTATAATAATAAAAACAATACAAAAAGTGGATTGAAGCATTTATGTCTTTTCGACCCGCTGCCGGCTCAAATAGCCCCAAAAAGCAGTTATTTTTTCTTTTGTTTTTAATTTAAGTTCAGTTCTGAAAGGTGGTTTAGTGGAGCTCTGGGCTGTATGCAGTTTTTTTATTATTATTTTTGGCATTTCTGTGGTGGCATCATGTTGAAAATATAAAACATTGTTATCTGTCGACCGAACAAACAACAACAAAATGAAGGCAAACGAGACACAAACAACAACAAAAAGCCGGACAATAATTCAAATTAACAACAAATGCTTAAATATTTGCACACAAACTTACAACAAACAGACAATATCAAAACCATAAATAAAAATTTAATTTTCAATTAACATAAAACTTGTGTGAATCACAAACGAACGAATCTGCATTTGTAGGCCTTTATATAAACATTTGTATCTGACAGATACAGATACAGAAAAACAACATCACTTACAATTGAGAGAAATGTGCGTTGAAACTAATTAAAAATAATTCCACTCTGAATTTGACTGGCGGCCAATTAAATTGTTTGGCTTTTTAAACAAGCCAGATGCAAAATCATTTCAAATTGGCTATGTTAACAATATTCGGACAGTTTTCTAATTGGTTTCAAACAAAACAAATGAATCAAATAATCAAGATTTTAAGAGGAATTTTGAGATTAATTTGTGTATGTGTCAATGTAATATTTAATGTAATATAATATCAAAAAGATTATAGAATATTTTTTAAGGGTATTTCGCAAGTCTTAAACTCTCGATTAAAACAATTAAAACCACATTCCAATGTTGTTTGTTTTATTGATTTATTTGCACGTATTTAAAACAATGAATAAGGCGAAAATTTTAAAACAAATAAGTTTGCCAATCGATTTTAAATCAATTAAAAACTTTTATAGCTTTTGCAAAAAGAATTCCGCCATTAAACACATACTACAAAGTGGACTTTGTAACCAAAACTAAAATCCTTTCGATAAACATATTTCATACTCCAAACAAATAGTTGTGGTCTTAAGCTAAGTTCTTTTGTGTGTGTTGCAAACAGTTTGCATTTAGCTGGCTGAATAAAGTTTGAGTACAGCTAATGGATTTTCACTTTAAAAACTTTGTCGAACAGCTGGCTGGGATAGAATAAGAAGACTTTCAACTATTGGCAGCTAGCCAACGAAAACTTTGAACCAAGACTGAGTCTGTGCTTAGCCAGACACCTGATGTGCCAAGCGGCGACGTCTACCAGATAACAAACACTTTGTTTTTAAACCTTTTTTTTATCGAGAAAAAAAAGCGATTGACAACCATTTTGTAAGCAGACTGACGACTCTACAAGCAACACAATCAACTGAAACGTCTGTAATATGAATTCTGTATTGAATGAATTGCGTTGTAAACTCTTGACCTGCAATGCTACCCGTTGCCAGCTTATATTCATTACGTGTCGCCTTAATTAAGTCAAATGAAAACTGGCAGCTAGCTGTAGGCAATTGTAAAAAAGATACTACTTTGATGCTTGCACAAACTCGTATAAAAATATATATATATATATACATATCTTCATTAATAAATGAGAAATAGTAATACGCAAAAAATAAAAAGCAATTTTTGTTTAATGAAGTTGCAGCTGGCCACGTGCCACAAAATGCGACTACATCAGACGTGAGATCATCTTAGCTTAGGATTGACTGACGGGATTTGCATCTGTCTAAAAATACAGAGTTCAAACATTAATGAGTTAAGCAGCACCAAAAGTCAAATCTAAATTTGAACTTGTTTTTAACAATTTGTTTTGGTTTTTTCATTCAATGTAAAACTGCTTGGAATCAGCGTCAACCTTCTTTAAAATCATTACTTAAACGAATAACTTTGTTATAATACTTCAGTTTTTTTTAAATATTTTTCGAAACTTTAACTCAGTCGATATTTTGCTAATGTTTGAAACATGATTTTTCATTAATTGTTGATTTTTTATATTACTTATTTTATTTAAAAACCATTTTCCTATAAAGTTGATATATGTGCAAAGTTGAAAAAACCATAAATTTACGGAAATTATCTTATTTATTGTACTTAGAAAATGTATTTTCTGTTTTGAAGTTTTGATAAAATATTCCTAAAACAAACATCCAAAATATTGCAATTTTACAAAGCCTAAATAGTCTTATCAACCTTTGTTACAACTTTCGACACACTTCAATTTGTTAGTTCAAATGTTAAACTTGGCTTTTTTTTAGAGTGTAGCAAACTGGGTGCGGTATTTTGGTTGATCGATCATTGTTTGCGCTCTGATTATGTGTTTTGTGTGTCTGCCAAAGTGACATGTTTATTGGCATAGTTAGAAAGAGTTAGTTAACAATGTGTGAGGTGTCTGTTGAGGGTCATTAGGAACAGCGTGTCGCATTAATCACAATTCAGATTGGAAAGGCTTTTCGAGCGTCGAAGGGGTCATCATCTTTAGCTTTAACTTAAGACTAGGTTTTTATTTATTTTTTTGTACTTTGTTTTAAACGCTCTCAAATAAGGCTAGTTTAAATGACTCGAGCTTAAAACGCTTAAGCGCTTTTTCACATTTTTTTATTGAAGCTTAACTTCATTTTAAGTAGCAATTTGTTGGCCCGAGGGTCAATGTCGAACTACATACAAAATGTTCACGATTTTTACTTAATTTCACATTTTATGTATGGAAAATGTTAAAAAAATGCTTATTGAGTATCGGTTTTAAGCTTAAGTAATCGATATTTGCTTAAAATGCAACTCTAGAACCTGGTGCAAACTTAAAGAAATCCTATTTGAATTGAAAGCTGTAAATTTTACAAAAAACTTTATTTTCTCCATTTTCCAATTTTAAAACTGATTTAACTTTAAAGCAAGTTGGCAGCACCTTTGCCAAGCTTATCGGCTTTACTCACGTTTTATGCAAATATTTATTTCACTTATCTTCTGATAGAAAGTTATCAATGACAAAGAGTTTTTATTATTAAAGAAATTTAAAACGTTTATTAAAAAAACCTTACAAAACATTACCTAAAGCCCAACCTAAAAAAAAAAAAGGTAAGCAATTCTTCGTTGCATTTTATTTTTAAATCGTGACTTCAAAAGTTATTTGTACTTATACAACTTGTCGTTTAGGTAAATGATGTGAACAACAATAAACGTGGCTGATGATTATCACTATTATAATAATAATGATGTTTAGCTCCACAGCTGAGCCTCATTAACACCTCAATTGTATTCTCGCCTCTCTCACCCACTTATACACACACATAATTCTCACAATTGTGTGGGCTGCGAGAATATACAAACAAAACAAGACGAACGAACGAAAAGACAGCTAAATTATTGTAAACAAATGAAAATGTTAACAAGTTGCGAGTTCTTCGCTTGCGTAAGAAATCGCACTGAGGGGCAGCGGAATGAGGCATGAGGTTGGCTAGGCAAAAATATTTACCGCATTAAAGCGAGACGCAATAACAACAAAAATAACCATAGTTAATCAGTAAGCACTCGGCCGCCAATTTATTGATTATTACTGTTCGATTAGCGGAGCCATAGAAATAAATGGAGAGCGGCGGATGGCAGGGGGGTGGGTACATGTCCAAATTCATTTTTTTTTTTCTTTTTTTATTGTTGGCTGTCAATTGGCGCCATCGTGACCGAACAGGGGGGGGGGAGGGGAAAGGCAGATCAAAGAAAAGGTAGCTACGGATTTTGGATAAGCAGATACCCTATAAAAATATTAATACGTCGTTACTTATGATACGATATGATATACTATATGATAAGGTCAAGATTTTATGGATAACTAATTAGAGAAATTATTTCATGAGTTTGGTAAAAAAAGATGGAAAAGTTTACAAAATTGAATCAACTTTTGCAAGATTTTTTAGATAGTTTCCTTAAGAACAATATATTCATATATACATAAATATATAAAAACCCTAACACAATATAGCTTTGTTTTCATCAAAAATTTAATGGCCCAAGTGGTGCTTTAGTTTTTTCCTACAATATTCAAAGACAGAACGAACATACTCCTTAACTTATGCACATTTTACAGATCATATGCATCGAATTATATTTAAGGCGCCATGGCTTGCAGAGCCGTCAAATAGCTGGGCCCCCTTTGCCGGCCTATTTGTCGGACAGGACGGAAGGAAGGCAGCCAAGTCAACGTGCCTCTTGCTCGCTCCCTCTATCTACGCCTCTCTCTTTTTTTTATGAAGCCTGCCTTCTGGCTACGCGCAGCCTTGTTTTTTTTTTGTGTCCAAAGATATAAATAATCGAGTGAGCTCCACCTACAAAATTATCCTCTAGCATGCCTCTTGTGTGTTGCCACAAAAAACAACAGCTACAGTTTCCAACTGGCTCCACTTTGCTCATCTGCTCCTCCCCCGTACCCTCCAATAACATCCGCATATGCCAGGTTATTTAAAATTCAATGTCATCATTATTGTTGCAGTCAGATCATTATGATTATTATTGTTGCTGTTGTTTTCGTTGCATTCCATGCGAAATCAGTGAAAAGCTTTCGTGAGTGTTTTTTTTTTTTTGTTGACGGTCTATAAAGTCCTCTATCTTCTTGCTCTTCTTTATTGTTCTGATTTGATTGCTACCGTATTTTTAACGGCTCTAATCGCAGAAGTGAGGAACTGACAGAATCGCCGACAGCAAAATTGGTGTGCAAATTGTTAGAGTGAAAGAAGCAACAACAAGTTGTTTTTGCAAATGAAATTTAAGTGAAAATGGTAAATGGGAGGCGGGAGACTGAAATTGAGCGTTCTATGGGCAGGGATAAAGCGCAATTTATCGATAGAGTATTTATCGATTTCAGTTGGGTTAAAAAAAAAGGAAAAACAGCATTTCAAATCTAGGAGGGGGGAGAGGAGGTTCGAAAATTGACTGAGAAAAAAATCGTTTGATGATTGCAATTGAAATGAAATTAAAAAACGTTAGTGGGCTGTAACGGAAATGGAATGAGAGAAAGAGAAAGAAATAGAGACTGAAGGCATTTCAATTTATGTTTTATTGAAGGCAATTTTCTCGTTTAGTTTTCGTTGCAAATTTATTGCCAGATATGGGCATGTTTTCTATTGATACAAAACAAAAATAATCGCCAAACTGTTTTTTTAGCAAAATCATGGGAACAAAAGTTGAAGGCAACTTCACTATTTTATTTAGAAGCGGAAATTAGATCAATTGAATTTTTGTTGTAGGCAAAAAAGGTTAAATAACCCAAAGCAAGAAATAAGAGAGATTTCCAGCGGAAACTGTAAATGGAGAAGTATGGGATTACAAAAATAAAAATGGCTATATCTATTTACTCAGAATTTGATTGCTCGTCAAAGATTATAAAGAAAAACGCTGTAAATGATTTTTTATATCTTCTTTGGGCAAAAGGCAATGAACTTTACTTTAAGAATTCTTCATGTTATTTAAAGTTCTTACAGCATAAACAAGTCATTTTGAAACAGAGTGGGATGAACCAACAACATTTATGGAATTTTTGTTGGCACACCCATGAACAAATATCAAAATACAACAGGTTGTTGCTAACAGTGTGGCCAGCCTTGCTAAGGCACTGCATGAAATACACTAATACTCATTTAAGTTGGTTCAAATCTTGTTTTAAGCTTGCAATTTCGTAAATTATTGCACAAAATGCGAGGAATGCGGTAAACAAATGCAAAAAAAAAAACAACACGAACAAACAATAAATAGCTATCTGATATGTTGAAAAGGCTGTTGTGGAAGAGACAGCGACAACAAATGAAATGATTCATCGACTCATTTCGACACACTGAATGAATTATACGTGCCAAGCGAAAAATATCTCTCCCTCCCACATTTAGCTCTTTGGCACACACTTGGGCTCTCTCATTTGAACTTGAAATACGAACATTTTAATTGCATACAAATTTAACTGCCAATTAATTAGCAGCAAACAAACATGAAGACGTTGCCAGTTTCTAAAAATAGAAGCTCGTGCAATGAATCTGTTTTTCTTTCTCTCGTGTTGTTGTTGTTCTTGTTGTTGCCGCTGTCAACAGTTGTTATATTCTACACATTGTTGGAATGTGCTTAAAATTGCAATCAGGCTCAGCGCCTGCTCTGCCTTGCGTCACAAGAGCGAAGAGTTGTTGAGAGAGCGCGCAGTCAAAGCTGCTGCTGATCAACTCTACTCCCACTACAGTTAATTTTAGTCAATCTGTCGCTCACATTGTCGTTTGCTGCCTGTCTCTCTCTCTCTCTCTCTTCCGCTCTCATCGCATATATGACACGCGCGCTTGCCAGTTCCAATTTGTTGATGAATTTTGATTGATGATGGCGATTATGACTCACGTCTGTCAGTAGTTGAAGTATCATCAAAGACTGAGCAAACATAGAGAAAGAGAAGGATTGTAAAACTTGACTGACGGCATCGTAAGAGCTTGTGCGGGAGTTGATGAAGGCGGAACACTGGTTAGGTGTTAAAATAAAAATGAAGTGTGACATAAAAATTGCATATGCAAATGAATTGTTGATGGATTTTTGATAAATTCATCAATTTTTATTGAATTGAAAAATGAATTTCATCTCACTTTAAAGCTGCACCTGTCTGTGGCACCTACAATTAAGTGCAACATGTAATCTGATTTGAGCCTCCTTCAATTTCCTATTGTTTGCTGCAGAGAAGTGATAAAAATGTTGACAACTTTTCTGTCTGGTAGTTTCGAAAACAAAAAAAAAAAAACAAACAAAACACCTAAAGCCAAGCCTCATTTTTCAAGCCCTTTGCCTCTTTTAACCCACCTCTCCCTTTACCATTGTCGCATTGAAGTGCAGTGAACCATTTTGGGGCACTTCTCACTGGGCAACAAACAAAAGAACAAACAAAAACATTTCCGTTTTTGCGGCAGATGTGTAAAAACAAATAGGCAACAAAAATAAATTGTAACTTTTTTATCTGTTAAAAACGGACAATCGATAAAAGTACGGGGAAAACGCAAAACAATAAAATGTAGTTAAATAAATTGAAAACAATACAAAAAGTTGTTGCTAAAGTTTTTCCCAGTTTATTTCATTCAACTTTAAAATCCTCCGCCAAACCAATCGAAGCGATTAATGTGGAAAATGGAATGGAAATTCCCATTAAATTAAATTGGTAAAATAATTTCTTTTTTTTTTTTTTTTGATATCAATAAAAAACTTCTGATGAAAGGCCTCAGGGCTCAGCTTTTGAAAAACTTTGTGCAAAAGCTTATTTCGAAATAAATTGGCATTCTTTACTTTTGTAGTGGGTATTTAATGTTGTTTTATTTTTGAGAAAAGTGTTATGGAATATTTACTCAACACATTTTTTGTTTTATATGCACTTCAATCATAATATTTGTATAAAGAAAAATGTTAATGTAACATTCGATTATAGACGAAATAACATCATTAGTTTATGCAATCGATAAGACTATAAAAAAATGTTTAACATTCGAAAAGACTGTGAAAAACGATCGAGAGGGAATAATGTTAAAAATATGTTAAAGAGGAGAACTTTTCATGACAGTATTTTTTTGTTTATTATTGGGATGAGGATCGTTCACTAGGATCTATTGTGCCCTCTTACTGTTATGTGAGTTATAGCTCCTCGAACAGCCCAATCGATCGCAGGAACGCGACGATGTGGCATGGTCGATGAGCCCTCATCTCCTCTGTAGACAAAGAGAGGCTCCCCAGAAGAGAGAGCCTCAGTCGACTGATGGCGGGACACTCCTCAAACAGATGCTCTGGAGTCTTATCCCCCTCCAGACACATTCTGCAAAGATTGTCTTCACCTAACTTGAGATTGTGCAGATGCTGACGCATTCTGCAGTGCCCGGTCAAGAAACCCGTAACTATCCGAAGAGATCCTTTGCTCAGCTTCAGACAGTCCTCAGTTCTCTTCTTGTTGTAACTACCTAGCAGCCGCTTGCTCTGTCTTGCCCTAGCGAAAACCGCCAAGCACCCTCGCATGCAGATCGATGACTGATTATCCCTGGTCCTAGCCCACAGAAAGGTTCAGGGCCGTGGAAAGGAGTGCTAGCTCCTCTTCTGGCCATACGAGCGGCAACCTCATTGCCGGGAATATCCGCATGTCCTGGTACCCAATAGATGGTGACTGTGTTAATACTGCGCAACTTGTTGAGTGCTTCTATACATTGCCAAACCAGCTTGGAGACGATCTTGTAAGCACTGAGTGCTTTGATCGCTGCCTGGCTGTCGGGGAAACGGCTTTGTCACTATGAGGATATTCCCTCTCGATGTTATTTGATGACAGCGTATTAAATTGAAAAGGTTTCATTTTTCGCTGCTTTTTCTACATCGGGAACAGTTAATTCTCCGTTTATCTTACAAAAGTTATTACAAAGTTTTTATGCTCGGCAACTTACCACCATTGTTAGCAACAATTGCATTTGATTCCTTTGCATTATTGCCATTATTGCTATGCAGTATATCCGATAAGGATAACGATGATGCAATCAGTTGTCGCTTCTCTTCAAAATTAAGAAAATCCATTGAATTGCTGCGCTGTGGCGTAACGGTAATCGTAACAGATTTCTGCATTTTAGCCACAACACACAATTGTTGTTCTAGCTCAGAGGCTGCGGCGGCATTGGGTGAATCCGGCGGAGACATTCCGCCCGGATGATGATCAATGCCATCTGTGAGATCTGGTGGTGGCAACGATTGTTGTTGTTGTTGTTGCTGATGTTGTTGCTGATAGGCTAAAACATGTTGCTGATGTTGTTGCTGCTGCTGTTGCTGTTGACTGAAGTAAGCAAACGCTGGCTGCGCAGTTGCTGCGCTGTAGGAGGGCGGACCGAGGGGTGCGGCATGTGCTACACGTGAGGCAGCTGCTGGAGACAACTGATAGCCGCTGCTGCTGCCCTGTTGTTGTTGCTGTTGCTGTTGTTGACCATCAGCCTGATCATGTCCATTGATAGCGGCAACCAGTGTTGCCAGATTATTGCGACTTGTGGCACTGTTATTAAACTTGGCGCCATTGGAGATGTGTTGTTGTTGTTGTGCTTGAAATTTATGTTGCTTTTGCAGCTGTGCGAGCAACTGTTGCTGCTGCTGTTGATAGGCCATGTTGTTGCTGCTGCTGCTACTGTTGTTGCTTGGTTTGTTGTTGCAACTTGTTAGAATGCCAAAGTTCCGTTACTTTCTACATTTGCCAACATATTGCGGTTGTTGTTGTAGCATATATTTTAATTAGTTGCACTCACGCGACCCTCGCGTGGGTTGCCCATTTAGTTTGTCACAGCTTGTTTGTTACACTTTCTTGTGGCGCCTGCTTCTTTATGGGTTTCACTTTTACGCTTAATTACTGCAATTAAGCAATTAAATTAACATTGACCGAAAACAAGCAAATAAAAAACCGACAACAACGACAAAGACAAAGATAGGCAATTAACTAACTAAATAACTAACATAAATGGCTTTGACACCCTTGAATAGTTTTGTTTTCAAACTTTTACTTATTAAATTTACCCCAAAGTTTTTTTTGTGCATAATATTTGTAGAAGAAATATTTTTATTTTAGTTTTAAAATTTTTTTTTTTTTGACAGCTTTTAAATCAATCAAAAATCTAAATTAATCAAGAAACGCAGCTGAGAATGCGAGAAAGCCATAAAAAAAAGGAACTCCATGTGAAGAGTCATGCAGCGAAATTTTTTCAATTTAATGGGAATTAACCTAAAAGGCGAATGCACATTGAAGAGATGAGAAATAAGTGAAGGGACAATGAACAGGATAGAAGAGTAAGAGGCAACAACAACCACTTGTCAACGATATCAAGCGCAACAACGTTGCAACAGCTTAAACGCAGATGGGGCACATATCAAGATGTGAAGAAGTTGCAGCATAAAAAATGGAGTTCAAATTGAGTGGTTGGGGGAAGAGACTCAAAACAACAACCATATGCTACGCCTGAGGACTACTTGAGTAAAACAAAAGCAAAACGATATGAAACAAATTGCGGCAAGTGCAACAATGGCAATGAACGACAATTGCCAGGAGAAAGGAAATGCAACAAGGAAGTGACAGAAGGTGTAGTAGCACATATGTGGGAGGGGTGAAGTAAAGGGTTCTTTAAAAAATAGAGTATAAAAAGAGAGGGAGACACTTTTCTTAAAGTTTCACTTCAAATAGTTCAATAACTGGTTCATTTTACAGCTTTTTAGCTTTAATGTCAGAATTATAGCATGAAGCGCTGTTAAGTTAACAGTTTGTCAAAGCTAACATATAATACTGTTTAATTAACAATAAGTTAACATTTTTGTCAAAGATGAAAGCAGTAAAACATTTATAATCCTAATAATGACTTGCTAAATAAAAACTCAGAGCTATGTTTTAATAAGCTTCACAATACATTTTGTTGACCATAAAAAAACTGTAAAAAAGAAAATATCGCACAAATGTCGTAAAACGTGCAAATTTGTCAAACGTTCTGTGAAATGCTATAAAAATCGACATTTATAGTAGAAGTGGAAACGAAAGGCATTTCATTCAGTCCGTTTACCTTTAATAATACAATGTAGCCACAAAAAAAAAAACGATTGCTCTGTCCACAGACAGCGGCATCCTTTCAACAAACCAGTTGCAAGTTGCTCCTGCCAGACAAATCTTATTAGAATACATTCAAACAGCATAAAAAAAAAATAAAAGCGGAGAGGCAATAAAACCAACAGAGAGAGAAACAGAGAGGGAGAGAGAGTGGATAACAGGTCAGGTAGATTTCAACTTTTTTTAAATTGCAGATACAGAAAGGCAGACGACAGACAGGTAAACGAAATGGGATTAAGGTTGAAGATAATGATGATGATGATAATGATGGCAGGATACACACACACACACACACATGCACAGATGTACAAAAATCAAGATACGTACGCCGACAAGTTTTACTACTGAAAAAATACAACAACAGACAAAGGGCTCCGACATTAAAATTTGAAATTCAAACCGCATTTTCAATTCTAGACACAATAACAACAACATGTTGAAAACGCATGTTTATTTAATGATCTTTAAAATCAAGCACGCAATGCCATAGTTTCTCATATTTTTGTGACTAACGAAGAGAGAGAGAGAATTAATGCTTTAACTGTAAGTGTGATTTTTGCTCTACTGCTCTGTTATTGTTGTTATTGTTTGTCTATGGGTAACTGTTAGTTTTTGTGCTCCAGTGCGCTGAGTTTTTGGCTCGTTAGTTTGGGGCTATTTGGCTTTGGGATTTGGCGCACGCCGCTGCCAAAGAACATTAAATAAAAATAAAAAAGGCGGCCATGCCAAAGAATCTCGTGAATTGGTAGAAAATGTGGAGCAGCTGTTGGCGCAGAAATACAAAAGTACAATAGGCATATAAAAATCCACAAGCACCGCAACAATTATAATATGAAGCGTTTTATGGCAGCGAAAATGCAACAGCATTTATTTTAACGAGTGTCCATTGCGAACCAAAGAGAGATAGAGATAGATAGAATTTACGCTTTAAAGCTGTAGCAGACTGCAAACATTCTCTGTTAACGCCGCTGCGATCAATCGACTGTTATACAAAATGTAAGTATTGAGTAAGTTTATGCTAATTGTTATGCAAATCAAATGTGATTGCAATTCTGGCAACGCCAAACCACCATTTTTTTACAGTTATGTATGTGTATCCAACTGGAGCATTGCAATTACAAAATGTCAAATAAATAATCAGAATAATTGACTGCAATTCTGGCAACGCCAAGCTACTGATCTGTTTACAGTTCAGTGTCTTCAGTAGAAATCCTGTTATAGCAATGCGATTCTGGCAACGATGAAACACCGAACACCAAATTTAATTACAGGGTATGCATGAAGAGAGCATGATTAAATTAGCAAGTGCGTCGTCATCGTCCATAGCCGCGAAAAAAGAGGAGGCAGCTAGCGGAGCATGAGGAATGCTTATGTGGTGGCGGCATATTGCACATGTGTATGTGAAAACGGAAAAGCGATGACGCTTGCAACTTGTTACTTGCAACATCAGCGGTGCATATTAAATATGAATAAAAGGAATAAAAGAAATAAGGCTTGCAGCTGTCAGTTTGTGTGTGTGTGTGAAAAGCAATAGCAACAACGACGCAGGCAGTGGGACTGCAACAGCAACAACAACAACATCAGCACAATGCAATGACTATGAGTCGCTTGTGGCGCTGTGGCAGGTTCAATGAACCTTTACAGTTCAGTAGTTTAGTGATTTTTATGGCACTGTGGCAACTCCGAATGGGTTTTTGCGAAGCAGCGTCGTTGTTGTTATTTTTTTTGGGGGGCAGCGCCAGCTCTTGGGAAAGCCGAAATACAGCAACAACAACAATGGTATACAAAACGAAACAGAAAGGAAAGCGATGAGAAAAAAAACAGTACGAACAACAACAAAGTCATAGCGAGCAGATGAAGATGAACAAGCAACGGGATCGGAATTGACAAATGATATATGCTGGCAACACTGAGATTTATTTGTTGCTGTCATTGTTGTTGCCCTGCTCTAACACATATAAAGGTATGTCTTGGTGTTTATGAGTTACTGGCGCTTCCAGCGCCAAAATCCAATCAAATCCAATTAACAGCAAAAAAGCCCATAGCTTGCAAAGAGCGGCGTGGAGAGGGAAAAAATGAGAACACAACTTTGTTTCATTACTCGAGCACGTTTTGTGTTTTGTGCCATATGTAAACTGATCAATAACAACAGCGTGCAGCACACGCGACTCGAAACAGAAACAGAAGCAAAAGCAAACAACAAAGATAAAGAAGCCGCAGCTAAAACTCTGCTGCCGCAATAACAACAACAACAACAACATGAGCCGCAATAACAGTAACAGCAGCAACGGCCACAGACCAAAATACTCTCTGACCAGCAGCTGTCGCACAGGCCTTGCTTGCACAGTAGCTCTTAGCTAATAAACGAAGAGAGTGAATTGCAATTCTTCTGTCTTATAGTTTGTGCAGTGAAGTTATGCAGAGCTCCGAATATGCATAAGCATAATTGCACATATTCTTGATTTTTATGCAAATCTTTCGAATCCTTTATCTTAATCGGTTTTTATGTATACACTTAAGTTCAACAACCCAGGACCCACTGTGCCACTGAGCTACTGCACATACTATCACACTCCCATACACACATACATTCATTGGTATGCATACAACTGTAAGTGCCTGTGTGTGTGTGTGTGTATATGGGGTTGTTGCTAATGGAATACAATTCGGCGGCTGCTGTAAATGGAGGCATTTGTACAACAAAGTCTCATCGTCTGCCTGTCTCCGTCTTTGTCTGCATGCAAGAACAACTAAACTACAACAACAGCAAAAGAGAAACATACAGCAAATACCATTGAATGCCCAGACATAAAACCAACTGAGAGCACAAACTGACAACGTCGACGTCTGCGTCGGTGGTGTCAAAGTCCAAAGCTGCAAAAGTTTTTGCTTAGCTATCGGGTGGAGTGAGACGATGGGTGTGGCGGAGAGCAATGGGCGAGGGCGACAAAACGTCGCAGTTAGTGCGTTGAAATATTCGCATAAATTTAAATTTGCGCGCAAACTGCGCTCACAAGAAGAAGACACCCAGTAGAAGAAGGGGAGATGTAAATGCGTTTTATGTATATGGGGGTTGCTCTGCTGTTTTGGATGCTGTCTTTTGGGGGTTGTGTATGTTTTTTACCCGGCGGCAAAGGGAAATTACAAAAGAAAACAACAGAAAATAGTAAAATCGCAGCAGACTGTCAAGAGAGTTCAAGCAAGTGGGTGAGAAAGAGATAGAGCAGAGCCGAAAGATATGAGGAATGCCACTATGCATCTACCATTTCACTTGCACACGTTGTAGGCTCGTGTGTGTTTCAATTATAGAAAGAAAAAAAAAACCGTCTAGACTTGTAAGTAGATAAAAATATTTTTCCAAAAAGAAATTACGAAAAATGTTATGGAAAATAATGTTGCAATTCCGCAACCAATGGAATTTCCGATAAGGAAATGGATGGGGGAGGCCGTAAGTGAAATATTACTACATCGTTTAACGAGCGTGTTGCGGATAAGATAAACACGAAACTCTTACAACAGTTAATTTTATGTTAAAATTTTAATTGCTGTTACAGCGGAACAAAAAAGTTACCACAAAAATAACACCAAAAATAAACAAAGAAAAAAAATTAAAGCAAATATTAGATAAACAAATATGTAACTAATTTTTGTTTGTATTTTAAATTATATGTTGTTGTCTTTTAAACTTTTTGTTTTGTTATTGATTTCACTTTTTTTCATAAATATTTAATGCTTTTTTATACACAAATTTGACGCTGCCGCTGCCGACGCTAACGTCGGCGTCAATGCTGATGCCGCAGCTGCTAAGCACACTGTTAAGTTGTTGTTTGTGTATAACAGAAATAGAAAAACTGAAATTTACACTGCTCTTGTGTTGTTGTTGTTGCTGGCACCTGTACGACGTTGTTAACAACGTCAACGGTGACGTTTACCAGCTGCTGTTGTTGTTTTTTGTTTTGTTTTGTTTGGCTCATTGAAAGTTTAATTCACACCTGCACTTTTAAAAACTAAACAACAGCAACAACAACAAAGCATATTTGAACAAATTTATTGAAATTCCTTACAAAATGTATGCAACAGAATGCGAGAGCAAAAGAGAGACGAAATAGCAGCAGCACAGAATGCGACGCGACGTTGACGTCGACAGCGGCAGCGACATCGGCATCAGAAGTTGTAAAACCGGATTTTCTTTTTGGGAGCTTAGTAGTTTTTTTTTTATATTTGTAGTTGTTGTTGCCTTTGCACTTTGTTTTCGTTCCATTTTGAAATGGAAAACCAATTTTTGATTGAACACGAGTTTATTTATCTTTAATTTTATTCGCTTGCTGCGACCACTCTTAAACTTCTTCTTCTTCTTATGCTTTTGCTTTGCCTTCGCATTCCAAAGAATGCTTCCATTTGTTTACCCGCCGTTGCGGCGTCTTTTTCTTCACTTCTCTCTCTTCCTCTTGCTATTGCTCACAATCACCATACAATTTTTCTCACTTACACTTGCCTGCAGCTGGCGATTATAAATTTTCGCAAATATTTGCGTGTTTATTGCCAATGAATGATTAACTAATAATTTATTAATGCTTTATTATTAATAATTAATACAAGCGTACACTGACACACAAACAGCCGCGACGCAAAAATAAAACTATCGAAAAACTATGAGAACACAGCTCAATCAATTATAATTTTATTGAAACTAACTGTTAGTAAGCTGTATTATTTTTTTAACAAACATTTTTGGCGTACAATTGCATTTGTTTTTGTTGTATTTATTAACCGTAGACCGCGTCCAACTCGTCCAACGGTTTTTTTTCGACTCACTTGGCCATACATCGGCAGAGAGAGACTCACATAAACAGCAGTGATGAGCAAAAGTCACATACCTGTTATTACTCACAAGTATTTCAATGGATATGAGTCACATGTGCAAAGTCACGGCGACAAATGTTCTAGTGATTAAACAGTTTGGATTGCAGTACATAATTTACACTCCGAGCACAGGCATTATTTATATCCTAGTATTATTGTTTATAGTAGATATACTTATAATTTTCACAAGCATTTGACAATTGTTTTTGAGACTAGCAGTCGCTTCAGAGCGTTGCTCATCTCTAGTGGAACTGTTTGTATGTATTCGTGTTTACCAGCTGCTTTGTTGCTGCTTTCAATTTTAAATTACTCTCCCGCTCGACCATTTGTATCGGTGTATGTCTGTTAAGTTAACAGCAGAACGCTCAGCTTATGTTTACTCAAAAAGCAGGTAATTTAACAACGTTACCATTTTGAAAAGTAGAAACATTTTGAAAATATGGAGTTGTTTATTAATTAAACTCCTATGTAAATTTGAATAAGTGAATAAAATAATAAATTGGTTATTTTATTTATTTATTTACTTTAACAAGCGACAGTCGTGCAGTGTGGCAACGCTGTCAACTGAGCGCGCCAAGCATCGGAAGAGAGTCAGAGAGAGAAAGAGAGAGAGAGAGAGCGTAAAATAAAATGTATAGCATGCGAGTGGCATGTGAATAACATAATTCCCACAAAGCTAAATAAAAAACACAACACAAAGCAAACACAATTGAAAATTACGCAGAGGGAGTTAATTAGTCAACAGCCAATAAAAAAAGGTAAGCTGGAATTATGTTTTTGATTTCCCTTTTTTATTGATTTAAAACAGATATGATTTTTTTTTTGCATTTAATAACAGTAAATTATTTATAACAATATTTTGCTATTTGCAGCAAAACAATATCAATGTTCAAATTTCCCCCTAAGAAAATACATTTGAAACATTTCTACTTAAAATTCGTAAGGGTCCATAAAACTATCCCCCTCCCATACTCCCTCACCATAACAGCGATGAGCCAATGACCAGAACAAACAATAACATAACATACGTATGTATGTGTGTGTGTGTGTGTGTATGCCACTCACTAGGAGCTCTTATATCTGATCCATCCCATCTTCCACCCACAACAAAGCCAAAGAGTATTTTCTAAGCAAATGAAGCAATCAAAAATGATTTGTTGATATTGTTGTTGTTTTGTACGTGTGTGTTTTCCACTTCAAAAGTAATTTACATTGTTTTCGTGTCTATGAATTTCGACAAAAACAACAAACGAATTCTTTTGGAATTTAAACAAAAAAAAAAACGCTACTCGGAGAATAGTTCTTATTCTATTTATAACTCAACTAAAAATCTGTTTTATTTTTAATTTCAAATATACTTAACTGTATACATAATTATGTATATAGGCACAGGATACGGAAGCATAAACAGCCAGCGCTGTAGCGGGTGGGGGAGCCAATGGCCCAGGAATTGTTTGCATTAAAATGCCGGTAAATGTATAAGAGCGCAGGCGTCGTCAGCGCGAGTAAGAGAGCATGCAATAATAACAGTTGCAGAGTCACTGTGTAGCACTTTGTAGCTGTTTATTAGTTTACATTTTTTTTTATAGCATGCGAGAGATTTATTGAAGACTGAAGTGGCTGTAAAACTGTTTTATGCTGTTTGAATTTTAAGTGAACTTTGCGATTATTGCGTATTTATGCAATGCTGTAAACTCTGACTAAAAAGTAAAATATTATATTTGTCTCTTCTTAAGCCATGTTTTATATTTAACATATTAATTGACTTATTTGACATAAAATTAACTTAAATTGGATATAAATTTTTTCCTTTAAAAAAAAATCTCTATGAAAAAATCTTAAGACATTTGCATTGTTCATTTTATGGGAGACATTGAAATATCTCTTAGATATTAAATGGCGGCCCTCAATTGCCAGTGCTGCCAACTTAATTTATGTCGGATTTAAAATATGCAAAAGCTTGCAAGCGCAGCAGTTTCCAAACGATAAGACAAAGCACCAAATGCCATCCCAAAGGAGTCCAACAGAAAAGACGCCAATGTCAAACTGCTTTCATTTTTACAGCTTGACAAATTGAATGTTTTTTGTCTATTGAAAGTTCGTTGAAGAAGAGGAGGAAGATATAGATGGACTGAAAAAGTGCAGCTAAATAAAGCAAAATATAAATTTAGTACACTTAAAGAAATGAATACAAAAATTTGCATTATATGCAAGTAAATAATAAAAATAATATCTAGCAAAATCGAGATTATTTTTATTATTATTATTTTATTTTATTTTTAATGTCAAGAGCTCATTATATTAGAATATTTTTAACCATTTCGCACAGAATTTTAAAGGATTTTTATTGAAATTTCAGCTGGAAATTGCGCTTGCAACTTTGAATACTTTTGCTTTTTGAAAACTTTTTGATGAAATCGGTTCTTAATAAACTTTATACACAGTCGAACGTCCATAAAACGAAATTTTCTTATCACCTTGAAAATCGATATCCGATTGTAGTTCTATCTTCCTGTCAACAAAAAACAAAAATTATACCAGCTATCATACCGAATGACATTGCCTAGGTTCCAAAATTGAAGCATTTGAATATTGTATTTTGAACGCTTCCGATTTTGGTTGTTGGTCAATGGGGGGAGGGGGATGTCTGGCCACCCGCAAGGTAAACAATATAAAACGCACGTTTTGCCATTAGAAATGCAGCTCACGCCCCAAGACGCTCATAAAGACCCAAGTTTGTGTGGCCAAAGCTAAATTAAAAATACGAAAACCGAATCCATAGCACAAAACCAACAAAAACGTGCCAGGGTTAAATACTTTGTTTGGTTTTCTGACGACAAAAAACAAATTATTTGCTATAAAAGCGACAACTGTTTGGTCTAAAAAATTATATCAGTTTGTTATCTACAAGCAACAACAACAATCCTCAAATCCAAGATGTTCAAGTTTGTAAGTAGATCAACAATGAACCAAATACAAAACTGTAAAGGAAACAAAAACAAGCAAAAAAAAAAAAGAAAAAGTGTTAAAAATCCAATTAGATTTGACTTAAAAAAAAAAAACGTTGAACTAGTTCTTTCGGATAAAAGCTAAAAGTTGTGATAAAAAAGTGATAACGTTAAGGAATTAGTTCTTTAAAATTCGTTTTTTTGTGCTTTACAATCAGTTTGCCAGTGGTTCTAGTTTTTTTGGAACATGGTTTAAGTGACTTTAAACTATTATTCAAAGGATCTTTTGAGGATTAGGGCTTTCAAAAACCTGAAAAGACTTCGTCAAAGTTGGAACTAGCTTCAGAAAGATAAAAGCTTCATAAAAAGATTTAAAAAATCATTTTTAAAAGCTTAAAAGCTTCCTTAAATGTTTTTTAGAAGTTTTTTTATGGCCACTAATAATTTAAATTAAAACGCTTGTTTTTGAATAAACTTTTCATTAACTTATCCTTCCATTTCTTTTTACTTTCAGTTCGCTCTGTGCTTGTTCGCCGTTGTCGCCTTGGCTGCCGCTAAGCCTCAGTTTTTGGCCTACAGCGCTGCCACGCCTTATGTGGCTGCCTCCCCCTACGCGGCAGCCTACACCAGCGGCGTTTATGCCTCACCCTATTCGGCTGCCTATACCAGCGGCGTTTATGCCTCACCTTACGCCTACAACGCTTATCCTTATAGCTCAGTTTACCTGAGACGTTAAGGACTTTGATTGACTTGGATCCAACCCCCTTCCCCCAACCTCCGATCCCAACCCCCCTGGCTGACAATGACTCAAATAAAACGACAGTAAACAAATTTTCGACTTTTCATTTGCATTTGAGCTTTTAATGCTTACGAAAAATTCATTATTTTTTTTTTTCAATTTTAGGATTTTGTCGTTTGCTGTTTCGCTTCGGGAATATTTAGTGCAAATTGCATGTTGCCATCAAATGCAGTTCGCCCCAGTGCCTCATATATTATGTGCTACGGGAGGGGGTGCAGGAGGCATATGTCGCTTGCATGCGTTGACTTTGGCTAAAATGTGCAAATTATGGCAACTAAGTTCGCTTGATGTTGTCCCAAACACGCACTAATACAAAATGCACACACACACACACAAACATACAGACATACACTCACATGAGCAATCACAAACAGATACACCCACACACGCGCTCTCTTCCTCTCTCTCGCTCTTTCAAGCTCCATCGGCATTTGCTATTTGCATATTTCGTGTGGCATGCTTTCAGGCGCGCATTGTGCACAGTGGTTGCAATGCCCAAAATAAACAGTCATCTGAATAATTTGCCATATCGATAACAGAACTAGGCAAATTCAATTCGGTTGTGCATCAGAACAAAAACAAAATACGAAAGAAAACCGGAATAATAACAACAAAAGTTGAGAATTTTTTCACATTGAATTTTGTTTCGACACGTTATGGGTTTGATTTTGTTTCATCAGCAAAGCAAATTCTTTTTTAAATACCAACAAAAAAGTGTTCAAAAAGTGAAAATTGTTTTATTTGATTGTTTTGCTGAAAACTATTCAAAACATTTCATCAACTGTCTGAGAAAATGAATACAAAAATAATTGTATTATTGTCGAAGATAAAACAGTTAAATTTAGTTTTATTTAAGTGTTTCAATGCTTCTTTAATGTTTTTATATAAGAATTGAGTTTACTTAAGTATTTTAAAGCCTTTTAGTAGATTGATCAATATTAATGCCTGTAAGGGAATTGAGTCCTAAGTATATCAAAACAAAACTTTTGCTTTCAATTTATTTGCACGAAGCCAAATTTATTGAATCAAAGCTGTAAAACAAAAAAAAACATTGGGATGCAAATTCATTCAGAATATAAAAGTCAACATTAAATTTATTTTGTATATTATCGCTAAGCATACTTTGTGCTTTTTTCATAATTTAACAATGATCTACTTAGACAGTGTTTATATACTCACTGGTTTTTGCTCAACAGCTTCTGACTTTTTGGTTAGTATTTTTGATAGTAATTCCTTAACGAATTGCTTTTAGTTTATCTAGTTGAAGTTCTGATACTCTGTCTATTTAACTAGTTATTTGCAGGGAAAAGTTTTAAGTGATATGTCAAATTTGCATCAGAAAAGTTTTTTTTTTCCAAACAAGATAAACTGTTTTCTTCAACTTTTGCTTCACATTTACATTTTGGGTATGGGTTTAACCACGGTGGCTTTTAAGTTCGCCATCTTATGGTAATTTCGCATCATCAAACGCAACATTTTAAAGGCGGGTTTTAAAAATGAAAGAAGCTTAGGCAATATTTTGGGCAGGTGCAAAGCAAAAAGTTTGATGCCCCAATGAATTTAAGATTGAAGTTCAACTTTAACTCATTTGTGAGCAAAAAGGGCAACGCCTACGCCCGAACAATTGGCCCACGCACAGTGTGGCCAAAAGGTCATTGCATACCTGAAGATATAGCATTGTCAAAATGTCTAAATAAATACGCAGAGAAAACTTTTCAATGGCTGACGTGGTAACGATTCATTATCACATCTCATTCTTCGTTTGCGGCAAGGTGTTCGCAAAAATGTCGTCCATCAATGTCAGACTTACCTGCAAGAGAAAGAAAAGAACAGAAAATACAAGCGTGAGACATTGAGATATTGAGACGTGACAAAAAAACGAGAAGTCAAATAAAGTTAAGTGTATGAACGTTGCGTGTAAATTACAAAATTAAATATGGCTTAAGGACAATTAAAAATTGTGTCGCAGCTGCAGGTGGAATTCCTTACGATAAGGATTTTATCTGGTTTTTAATACTCATATTAACTCAGATAATGTTAGTTTGGAATTTTTTTTTTTTTAAATAAAAGTTTTCTTTAGGCATATTTATAAGCTAACGTTCCCTGCAACCCAATATTAAATCAGTTAAGACAAATATATAATAAATGTTGATTTCAGTTGGGCTTTTATTCCGCCTGACATCCTTATACACACATATATTTAACGATGTTGATTTCTTTGCCATTGTTTGGCAATCAAGCTAAGTAAATGTTGTATCGTGTATTGGCATATTGCGCTGATTAATGCCACAGTTGAATTAAATTAAAATTGATGTCGAATACTTGCAACAACGTTGGTAAACCGAACAAACAAACAAACAAACAAGCAAGCAACAAGCCAAGTGCAATGCCACACAGAGATAAGAAGATGGGAAATCAAATGCTGACAGGCAACAAATTTAATATACATTCGTGTTAAAAGGAATCCGGTTAGTTGTTATTCTCAACGGTTTAACGATATGCGACGCAAAGTGTTGCTAAGGGAATCAAAAAAAAAAAGTCACGAATTTTATGTGATGCCTTGTAAAGTGTTAACCTTTTGGGAATTCTAAGTACTTGTCATGCAAATGCAATGTTTTCGATGTTATATGACAATGTTTAGCATCCTTGATGCTTGTTCTAAAACGATTTAATATTCCTTCATATTTCAACGCTTCTTTTCTTTCTTTCCAAGAAATCGAAATTTATATTTTAGCTATTTTTCGTTTCAATGAATTAAATTTTGTCTCTATTCATCATCTCACTCATCGTAAAACATTTTGCAGCTATTTAAACTAAGATGCAATAAAAATTTTCTCGAAAGTCCATCTTAAGACGCAAAAGCATCTCTTAATCCTTTGAAGCATAGTTCTTCGAAACTGTTTTTGAAATTCTTAAGCTTTTGATAAATGTAATAAGGCTATTAAATAAACAAAATTAATCGTGCTATTTGGCTGACAGGCTCGCATTAATCACTTGTGTTTAAATAATTTGCAATTATCAAATTTTGCTTAATTAATTTTTAGAATAAACAATGAAGCCCATACCATGCTTTAAAACCTAATTAATTGCCGTGGCAAAAGGCTTTTGTGCTCGATGGATACTTTGATGCTCGAGAGTCAAGTGCTAAAAAGGGGCCTGCGTTGTGTCAACAACAAGATGGCGAAGAGCGAGCGAGAGAGAGGCTAAAGGCAAGCAAAGTCTGAACTTATCTCGATTGTTTAGGTTAGGTTGGGTTGGGTTGGGTTTGGGTTTGCCCTAGAACAACTTTCAGATGATTAAACTCAACAAGTTGGTGGAGCAGCAGAGAAGCATTGGCAAAGTAGAGCTTTTGTTTTTCCAATTACATCAAATCAAAAACCCAAGCAAGGCGATGATAAAACACGTTTTTAAAACAAAAACTTGTGCTCGGCATTTGACGCTCATTTGTTTAAAGCTCATAATTGCGAGCCTGACGTCTGCTCATTAAAATCTAATTTCTTAATTCACACAAAAAACACAAAAAACAATGAAGTAGTTGTGAGTGCGTGTGTTTTTGTTTGTATGTGTAGGAAGGATGTGCGTTGAAATGAAAATGGCGTCCGACCTTTGTTAAAAATGCACAGCAACAATTTCCTTTTCCGTTCGCCCGTTGAACGTTTCAGCCGCAATTGTTGATGTTGCTGTTGCTTCTGTTGCCGCCGTTTGCGCAACATTCCCGATAACTGTTTGGCCTATTAGCGAGACACGACACACTCGACACACACAAAAGAACACACACACACACACACACAAATCAAGGTGCCATTTTGGCTCAAACACAATTGCCAATTCACAAACACTCACACACACACACACACACACAACAATAAAAGCATTCAAGTCTGGCGTTAAATTGAAATCTTCTCGGATAAGTGTCTTTATCACTTTTGTGCTTTTGCTTTTCTTTATGGTTGATTGCCTTCTATGGCGCCCAACGTCGCGTATAATCGATATCCGTTTATACCCAAAAAGGAACGGAAATTTCAAAGAATTATTGTTCAGCCGACACGTTTGCCGCAACACGTTTATCACTAAACTAACGTTTGTAGCAATTCGCAAAGCAACAAAAAATAAAACTGTCAGCGCATTAGTTTTCCATTCTTTTTGTTGTTCTATTTAACAAGTACAAATATTGCCGCTTTTGCTGGTCAATGGACGGAAAGCGGCCGCGAAGGTCGTTAACAAAACAAACGAGAACTAAAATCAATAAAATAGAAGCTAGAAATTTGCAAGGTATACTACAATGTATGTTAAATTAAGCAAAAGCAAAGATAATTGAACAAAAGGTGTGGAAAACTAAGAAAATATTTAATACTCGATTATAATCCAAAAAAATATGGATTAATTTTTTGTTATTTTTTTGTAGACATCATATTTCTATTGCAACAAAAAATTATTTTATTTGGTACATTTATTTTTAGAAAGTTTTTTAATGCTATTTTGTTAATGCTTGTTTTATTATATTTTTTTTATACTACTAGGAAAACTATTTATTCACATGATGATTTTAAAAATTGATTTTTTTAATACAAAAAATTCTTTTAAATTTTAAAATCTTTTCAAATTACAAAAGTTTATTAAAGTTTCTTAATTTCTGGCATTTATAAAGTTTGGTGCGTTCTTTCTTTTTGTGGAAAACAATTTTCAAATTAAATGCAACAAAAAATGCATGAGTTGTCAGCCAAAGGCATCGACAGCTTCAATTTGCTTGCTCTGCTCTCTTGCATATTAAATAAAATACAAACTAACCAATTTCATGCAGTGAGCTTACAGTAGTCTTATTTATATATACTAGCCATTAAAACTTTGTAGCTCAACTTAATGCATTTAATTACAGCAAAATTGTTAAATAACTGCGAGGGGCAAAACTTTCAACAGCAAACAAAGCCAACCAATGACATCGAACATGACAGCTCAATGGGGAACAACATATAATGATGGCAGGCACTGTAGTGCAACGTGGCGTATAAGTAACCGCTTTTATTGTCATTTGCTGTGCCACTCAATAAGCAACAAGAGGGGTTGATAAAGTGCACTTAGAAAAAAATATACTAATATTGAGTAGAATATTAATAAAAATTGGAATGAATAACTTTTGAATTCCTTGGACTTTTTTATTGTGGATCAGATTTTTATTATTGAAAAAGTTATATTGTATATTTATTAACTAAAGGTTTAATTAAGTTCAATGAAAACAGAAATAGAAAATATATGTTATTTTTTATCCATAAAAACCCGAATTTATGAAAGATTTGACGCGTATTTACCGTTTTGCTTTTAACATTTTCGTAGCATTTAAGATTAGAAAGATTCTGTTATGCTAAGCTTAACAGTTTCTCCTATGCAAAGTATTAACAGTGTATTGGAGACGGCAGCTGCCAGTGTGACCATGCTTTGTGCTATCGTGCATCACTTTAAACGATATAAACAATTAGATTAAAAATAATTGCTATCGAACGCCAGCGAATTTCAAGCGATTATTGAAATATCAACACATTATTTTCGCCAAGTGTAAGAATGGCTAGGCAGGGTAGGCAAGGGGAAGGTACGTGACTTGGCCTGGTCAGCAATGTCGGCCACATGCACACAACAGCGCAACGAGGAGCTCATCAGTTCAAGAGACTTCGACTCTGCGTGGCAGGCAGAGAGAGATAGAGGGAGTAGGGGGGCTATAGATATAGAGAGTGGCACTCAACGGGAGGATTTTGTGGTGGCTTTGAATGCAATTATGTGCAGCAGCACATGAGTAGCATGCTGATAAAGTAGCAGCAGCAGTTGCAATTGCAGGCAAGGTATGTATGTAAGTAGGCCAGCATCAATAAATAAGCGAGACAGGGACACAAATAGAATGAGAGAGGGAGAGATGGGGGACGAGTAATAATAAATTTGCATATTTGCATTGCATAGCAAAAAGGCAAAACAACAATAATGCAACGCAATCGGAACGCAATTCCTGATTGAGTTTTCGATTTTAAACGCTTATTTCCCACCTGAATCACCCCTTACCCCCATTACCACCCTTTCTAGCTTGTAGCTGTCAATGATTGTTGTGCTTTTCTGACTTGTCTGACATAAAAGTCCTTACGGTTTCGAGGACACTTGCGAAACCTGAATTGGCTTCCCACCGCACAAATATGTTTTATCTTTAGTCAAAACCTACACCCAAAACACATCCCCTTCTTTACCCTACCTAACGCTACCTCTACTCAAACGCGCTGCGCATTTTTAATGGAAGTTCGTCTTGTTGGTGGTATTGACGGGGACGAAAGCAAGTTAAATAGGAAAAAAAAAAACAAACCTTACCTCATAAAAGCCAAACATGAATTGACACTTGAGGGTGTGGCACTGGCAATGGCTTATGGCCCAATTCAATGCCACATCACTGCACAAATTAAATTTGTAAAGGCGCCAACTTTATCTCACACAGATATAGAGAGAGATGATACAACATTTTGAGTTTCAAGTGAAAATCATTAAATACGGTTGAAGTGATTCCATAAACGAATTGATTCAAAACGTTTTGATTTTAGTAAAAAAAAGTACAAGAGTTGTCTTAAATAATAAAAACCATTAAGAACATTCAATTCTGTATGAAAAATAAACGAAATTAAAGGAACAGTTGCATGTGAAATTTATAAGATTTCTTTTCCTTTAAGCATGTTAAATAGCTTGGCATAGCTGTACATTTGATTGTATCTGTTTATGCAATATTGAAAACTTTTGCTACTTTTGCCCACATTTTGGCAGCTCATCTATTTCCGCTAACCCTCCCACTTACTCACACAAACATTTATTGCGCTAATGACGTCAACGTTTTAGGCTCCCCCAATCAATAGATTTTAACCGTTCCGAAAACAAAGTAAAACTTGTGTGGCAACACAGCACAACGAATTTTTGGCACAAGTTACAAATTAAATTTACATTTCATGCACGTAACCAGAAGACGTTTTGCAGAAACATCATCATGCCACAAGACTCTGCACTGCCAACAAAGGATGCTGCAGTGCTAAGCACCTTCCTGTGCCCCACCCCATCACCCCCCCCCCCCTAGTTTGGCTAGCTGCCAAGTCGAGCCAATTATGTGTGGCAGCTGCAAAAGAAAGAAAAGCGAAATCAATACGCGCCAACATTAACTCGAAAGCCGCTAAAGACACGCCATGGACTCATTAGTTTCCACACTCATACAGACAAGAAAGAAAAAAATGCCACTCAAGATGTGGCGCACACAGCATGTTGCAAGAGTCTGTGTTTGTGTGTGTGTGTGTATGTGTGCTGTATTTTTCCCGTTAGCCAGCATAACAAGCGTTTGCCGCTTTTGTTAGCAAGCTTTGTCACAAACGTCGCCATATAGACAGCTATATAATTTCAGGATAAAATCGTTTCAATCAAAATACTTTTTGATTTCAGTTTAAAGTGGCATGATTTCATTTTAGTTTAATCAGTTATTTTCTTATTATATTTCAACTCTATTAAATTTTACTGATTGTTTATAATTTTGCGTACGATGGTATATTCATCGATATAAAAGAAACTCTTCAACTTATTAATCGGCTTCTTTTTGAGCGGACACGTGTCTTCGATAAGCAATGTATCGGTCTCTCTTTCTTCTTCTTCTTCGATACGCTGCGCAAGGTGATTTTAGCGGCATAACAATTAAAATGAATTAAAAATTGTAATAGGCAATAATCTTTTCATTGTAGATTGTTAGCGATGTATCTTGAAATAATCCACGTGAAAGTGAAGTGGCCCAAGCACTTCAGGGTACCCGTAAAGGGCATAACCAAGGAAGTCGCCTGGCAAGTCTGGAATTATAAATGTCGCATGGCCGGCGTCCAAGCTGCAACGAACCAGATTCTACAAAATAATTTCAAAGTAGTACAAATCAACGATCATCCCAAACTATTAGAATATTGGCTGGCCGCCGAACATTACGTTGTGCCCTTCCTGATGGCCGGTATTATGGCTGTATTCCGTAATTTGAAGTGCTTCAGCCATGTGGGTGCACTCGAATATTATCAGAGAGCAATCAAAAAAGGCTGCAAACCAATCGCTGATATTATGCTCGAACGTGCTGGCAAAGCATTTTTAGCGCTCGTCGCTACCAATGAGTTTGCTCATTTGGACATTGAGACATTATGCGCATTACTTGATAGCTATTATGTGACTGTTAACACCGAGTTGGAGGTATTCTATGCCGCTGCTCTTTGGATGCTTGCTAATGTTGAGGAACGGCGAATGCATTTGCCAGCCATATTCAAAACATTGCGATTGGAACAATTGCAAGTGGTGTTACCAGCGATCGTTGGTCGATTGTCATTCTTACTTCCACACACGACTTTTGGGCGTACTCGCAATTACAGGAAAGATCCATTCTGTTTCTATAAACAGGAGTTACGAGATAGAAATGAATATGATATTACTTTTTATATGTTTCTTGACTACGTATTAGTTTTGAAGGACAATGCCGAAGATTATCTCTCGCGTTTTGGTGAATGAAACATCAAAAAAATTTGAATTCAAATTTTGTAAGTTTCCTTAAAAGTGTTGATTAATAAAAAGCGATGTTCCTTAAAAAACTACGTTATTTTACTAAATTAACAGATTTTTAAATTGCCCAAACTTAATGCAGCTTATAGCTATTTATGATTGCATTTAGTTTCATGTACTTTTTACTTGATGCAAGTTAGGATCATTTGAAGGATTAAACATTCGTTTATTCATTCATACTATTCGTTTTTTTTTATTATTTGAATGCCCGAACTAAGTATGCCAAAATGAATGTGCTGTGCAAATTTACAAAGTACTCAGAGAGTTGGGCCAATTACACATTTGAAAGACACACACACACAGACACACACACACAACATACAACTCATTAAGCGTAGCCTGGCAGTGCAACAGCGACAGCAGTGAATGTTCTTTGTCCTTTGTCCCTTTGTCGTCGTCGTCGTCGTCGTCGTCTCCCTTGGCGCCGTCTAGTGAATTTGATTTCTTTTTTTTTTCTTGCTCGTGCCATTTCTTTTTGTGCGTTTTTGTATGTATGTATGTGTGTGTGTTGCATATTAAGTGTCGCCATTTGTTGAGGCGCTTAATTAAATTACAGTTTCAAGCACAACGCCCACTGTGACACCAAGTCTGGCACGCTTCATACCGCCTCTCCTTTTCGAGCTGTGTTGCTACTAGCTAGGATATTGACATTAAAGCAGCAATAGAAATTCGCATATCGTTTTTCAAAAATGCATAATTTGTAATGAGATTATATATTTTGTCGCTTTTGCAAATTGTTGATTGCTGCGGCAGTTTAAAATTTAAACTATTGATTGGAAATTAAAGCTGGAATATTATTTGTCAAGTGTTAAATCCTTTAAACAATAGTAATAATAATAATCGCATTAACTATTAATCGTACTTTTAATCCCAAAAAGTTCCAAAATTGTGTCACAAACTGCTTTAACAGCTTATTTCTTTATACTATCACAATTAAATATATTTTTTCTAGTAAAAATCGACGATATGGAAACTTTTATTAACTCGACTCCAACACCCATCCGCTCGACCCTCTTATCCTTGACTCACCTCGATACATGGGAAACTCGCCATCACTGTGACTGTGACAGAGCATAATTGGGGAACGGCAACGTGAGGCAGCAACCAAGATGCCCGTTTTGTGATGACCCGCGACGCTTAGTTGACTTGGTGCCACCTGATGGCTACTTGCGGCAGCGCTCGACGATGTTGCCACATTCATTGGCAGCGGCTTAAGCGCTTTGAGTTGAGGGCCCGATGTGTTTGAAGCTGGCGACATGGTGGCACAAACGGAATAGGAGCGTGCCACGTGGCTCAAAGTGCGACGTCTTATGGTTGCGGCTGCCATTGTTGTTGTTGTTGTTGCTGTTCCAGCGGCTGTTGCACGATAATGATGCTGCGGCGTTGAGTACTGGCAATGATGGGCGGCTGAGCTAGGAGGCGTGGCCTGTTGCTGATAGACAGGTGCGCCACCTAGCGACAAATGATGTTGCAACGGCGGATGAGAACGTGTGGCATGGGAATGCACGGATGCATATTGTGTTTGTGTGGGTGCAGATTGCTGTTGCAACAAAGTCTGCGGCTGTTGGAACGGAGGATGCGAGTGCTGATGTTGCAGCAACTGGCGTTGTTGCTGTTGTTGAACGGCAGCCATTTGGAATTGCTGCTGCAACTGCTGCAACAGATTCTGCTGCAATTGCTCATTGCTCTTGTCGTTGGATTGGGATTGCGTTTGCTTCTGGGATTGAGTCTGGGTCTGCTTTTGCTTCTCCCAGGGTCCATTGTTGTCGCCGCTATAATCCAGCTTGAATGAATGTCGGTTATGTCCCTTATGATGCGTATCCCTTATCAAGTTTAAAGCTTAGCGCAAGCTGCCAAAAATGGGGCGACATTTAAAACGACGAAAGAAAAAAACAACAGCTGATGCACTATTCTGACTTATTTATGGATCACTCTTACTATGTGTGTGTGTATGTATGTAAATAGTATTATGTCGGTCACACACAAATGGAAACTACTTGCAAAGTTTAAACAACGGCAAATGCAAGCATCACACACACTCTCAACACAGACTCTCTGTCTCTCTCTGCTTGTGGGTTTTTATCAAGGCGACAGAATATGACGCGTTAAAATACGAACGTTGATAACCGAGAACTCGACCAGAAACGTTGGACTTAAGTACAACGACTGATTGTGTGAAGCTTTGTTATCCTGTGCAAAAGCTAACGTTCCTGCTCAAAAGCACAGACGGTGAGAGAGAGAGAGAGCGTGTAAAGCTGCAGTAAGAGAGAGCACCAGAACTGGTCCAGCTCTAGGTAGAGCGTAGGAGGAGTGGAAAGGTAACGGTTGTGCTTCTCTGTTCATGGAAGTTCTTTTGCATGCAGCGAGCGTATGTTTTGCCAAGTCTTTCACTTTGTTTACCGTTAAAGCGTGCACGAAGAAAAGTAAAACAACTGACAAAACGACAGCGATGAGAAATGTGGTGTATTAAGTGAACAGTGGAACCAAGACAGTAAAAAACTAATGCAATTTTAGAAAAAAAAACTTTAAAAAGCCAATTTTCAGGTTGCATTCAAAATGCTCTTTGAATAAAATTTGCGTACAAGTTCTAATTTTGTTCAGTTTTTTTTAAAGCCATTTCAATTCAAAGCGTTAAGATTTATTTTCATTAAAAGTTTATTTAATTAATTTTATCTCCTTCGTGTGGGGCTTTTTATTTCGTGTAATCGTTATTGTTTTGTGCACCTCACGCTTCTTACAGTCATTTTACTTGCATTTACTAAAGATATGTATTCAAGAATGTTTAATTCTGTCCCACTGTGCATTTGACCCACTGAATAAGGCATTGAGGCACTAAACACAACATTCTGTTTTTGCTTTGGGTTCATTCACCCAAACCAAGGAGCACACACATATACGCACACACACACACACATATCGAAAAGGAGCTTAGTTCGTTAAACAGCTGGTTCTGTTGCCAGGACCCAAAACATTTTTCAAGAGCAGCTGCAAAGCTCTTTAAAAAAGCTTTTCAAGAGAGATGCACAGACAACCAAATTTCTAGGAAAAGCAAGAAAAAAACAACTTCGAGGAGTGAGAGAATATAAAAGAGTAGCAAGCAAAACGAAATTCCGTTCAGTGTCGTCGTCGTTATTTATATGTTTATTTGTAACTGGGTCTTTTGATAAAGTTGTTACAAGACAATTTCAAATGCTCCCACAGGATGATGTTGCTGAAGGCACAAGGCTCACCAATTTCCGCCGCCCCCTTGATAAGGACGCCAAGAAAGTCGATATCATAATACAAACACGGAACAGGAGCTCAACAAAGCACAGCAAGCAGCAGCAGCAGTAAAAGCACAGAAAATTGGGATGTTAACCATATCAGGATTGGTGCTATTGGCTTTAGGGACTCTAGGTACGGAAGGGCGGCTGCCTCACTCCAGCTGGTGCTGCTGATGGTTATGGGAGGCTGCTGTTTGCTGCGTGGGTTTGTTGGTTTTGCGTGCGCATAAAAAAAAAAATGTAACAAGAGTGCCCGAGATGAAAGTAAACGACAAAGAAATATCCTATTACATGATGGGAAAAAGTCTTAAGTTTTGTTTCTTTACTCTTTAAAAATTTGAGCTCTCAACTTACTGGTTATCGATAATAATCGATTTTTCTTGATGGGAGAAGTCTGAAATATATTATTTTGAATTTCGAAATTTTTTTGTTTCTTAAATTTTTATAAAATTGTAAATATGTTTAAAATACAAAATTTATCGATAAAAATCTATATGGGATAATCTGTATTTTAAATACGAGCAAGAATTTTTACTACTACGATTTATATATTATTTACAAAACTGAACTTAAAGGATATTTCTCACTGCCTGTTACACAATGTTCAACAACCTAATCACACCTCATTTTATACATTTCAAGTAAGTGCAGGGTATTCATTCACACAAGAATGCAAATGGCTAAAAGCTTATAGATGTTGTTGTTGTGTCGCTTGTTACAAATTCTGCACTGCTGTGGTTGAGGGTCGATTGCTTAAGGGGCGTTCCAAAGAGTTTTGACTGGATTTGTTCGTACTTACCATATGCATCACGATCATGGAGGTAGCTACTGGCGCTGCTCTTAATGCTAATGCAATCCAATGGCGTTGGCTCAAATATGTTGTATGAATCACAGGAACTGGCGCCAGGCGTTGTGGGAACCTCAACTAAGAAAAGACAGTGAGAAACAAAAAATGACACAAAAATAATAATAAATGCGAATGTTGTTGATTCACCACCCAACCAATTTGTAACAGAAATAAAAAGACAAATCACTTCCCACTTAGCACAAGTTCTTATATTTTCTACTTTCACATAAATAATTATAATTATAGCTACAATTATCGTTTAGTTTGCTGCGGTTGGACGATCCTTGAACTGTTTTATGCAGTCGCATAGCTGCCAATTGACATTTGCCATAATATTCAATTGATTTTTACTCAAATGTCGAAAGATTCGAGGATAAACATCAAAGGGTAAGCCTACAAGCGATGGATGCAGATGAAGATTAGTGGCCAAAAGCTGTTGGGAGCGCATCGGTTGAAAAAGCTTCTGGCGCAGTTGGTAGGCAAGATCATCAAGCTGACGAAATCGTTTAAAAATTGGCTCTAGTTTCATGTTAAGCACATAACGTCCAATCGATAGGCAGACACTGTATCCCGGCTCCTTTGAAGGCGGCACAGGGCTCAGTGTAACCATGAGCAGATCTCCCAACACAACGGCCATGAGACGAGTTTTGAGTAATGGCACTTCAGATTCATCCAGTGTTTTCTTTGCATCCAGCAACGTGTGCAGCAGCATACGAAAGGCGGTGTCCTCAAATTCTCGAGTATAGTGCATTGGTAGTTGGCTAAGCAGACGCACATTGTAGATGTGAAAGCATCCAACAGCCGGCACCGGTTTCAACAGATGCTGGTACTTCTGATACGTTTGCTCTTCCACAAATCCGGACTCCAAGGCCACCGCATAGATGAGCTGCAGTAGCAGCTCGCCATCACTTAATTTTCTGTTCAGTTGTTGCAACAACTGTTGCAGTTGCACTGGCACTGAATTTGGAGTCGAATATTCTAAGCACAATGGTTCTTCTTTCTCCTTCTGCGTTTGAACTTTCGCTGTAATGAGGCAAAGTTTGGCAATGAGAACAGCGTGTTGTTGTGGATGTTGCTGTTGCATCGATGTTGTTGTTGTGTTTTTGGTGTTCATATTGGTTTTATTTTAGTAAGGAGAATGCGTTGAGTCTATGGGAACCATAGATATTAGTAACATATAAAACAATAAATAACAATAACTAACCTGTGTGCGTTGGTCTCATGCGAAATGCCAAATGTGTGTCTACGTGAATTAAACCTTTTATGTTTTTTTTTTTTTTATGAATGAATTACAAGTGAACTTGTTAATAACAGAAAAGAAATTAAAAAAGTCATGACATGACGCTATTTTACTTTGGATACTCGTGATATTAACTACAGACTCGTGTCGCAGTTTGTATTTCGTGCCGACAAGCGCCCATCTCTAAGTGTCAAGTTAGTCACCAAACAAAAACATAAACTTAATCACATACAAACTTGTAAAGCAAAACTCACATAATCTACATATATGTACATACAATTTGTATGTATATGTTTGTATGCGCTTATTTTATTGCCCAAATCAATAGATTGGCAGCTTTACTAACCTGCCGTGTCCATTTGCCCAACGGCGGCTGCAGCAGATCCAACTGCGGGCAGAGACGATGACGCGGACGCCTCGGGGTTGTCGGCGCCGGTGTCTAGGTTTTTACTAGTGGGATCAGACATTTTTTTGCACTCTAATTAGGTGTGCATTACGTTAAATTTAAACACATATCTCTTAACAAACTAAAGTTTGATTAGGACTTGAAAGCTTTCTGCGTTTCCCAACATTTACACTGTGCACTCGAGATTGGACTCTGCGCGACGTACTCTCGTAATTGCGTTAAGCGATTAATTCAAGTTTTTATTAACTGGCCGTTGTTCGCATTGTCATGTTAAAGGCTTTTGTTTAAAAGTTGCAACGCAATACACAGAAAAAAACAATTGTGTGCCAAAACCACCTGTTATTGCAATTAAACTATCGATAGTATCGATAGGTTTTTGGCAACACTTGCTAACTTGAAAAAGGTGAGTACGCATATCACAAAAACAAATGCAAAGTGTTAAATTTTCATTCTGTTAAAATAAAGCTTGGCATAAAAAATTCAGCGACCCATTTAAATTGACTTTGGTTGTCTGAAAAAGTCTGCGGTGACATATTCTATTAGTCACTCATCGATTACCAGTGAACGAGCGTATGATAACTGTTGCACTCACACATTTTGCTCATTTTTAATTGCCGGTGTCTATTGCATTGATTGCAAAAAAAATGACTTCCATTGAAGAAAACGAATCGTATATGGTTAAACAAGCGCAAAGCGTACGCAAAACGGATCCCAGCTCAGCCAAGGCATGGATCCTCACCGCCAAGACGCTCTATCCGAATGCCTTCAATGTGCAGTACGAGGCATACGTGCTAGAGCGCGATGGCAAAAACTATGAAGAAGCTGCCAAGTGTTTTAGTGTCATGTAAGTGGCGTCCCAATGAAAACGGCAATATTTTAATGTTATTATTTGTCTTCAACAGTGCCAGCAACTTTACCAATCAACATGCAGAGTTGTGGCAGGAGGTGAATGCTCTGACTAATGCACTGCGCAACGAGACCGAAAGCACTCCAGATCAGGAGTTCTATGTGAAGATGTATAAGCATCTGACGCCAGATGTACAGCACAGTATATTTGTGCACACAATCAACAACAGTGGCGATAATCTACAGCAGTGCATCCATAGTTATATACTAATGTTCAATAAATTTCCCAAGACGGCGACAACTCAAGCGCCTCGCCTGCTAGAGATGTTGGCGGAAGGCATGAAAGTGGATGCAGATTTGTATCAACGCATGCTTGTAGAGGAGGTGCTGCCTTTGATAGAGAACAAGCCACCAGAGCTATCGCCACTGCTAGCATGCCGCTTATACACAAATTCCCTGGAGTATTATCTACGCCAGATCATTGACGACGATAAGTGCGACACGGCGGAAGCGTGGAAGAATATATTCAAAGTTCTAATGCTTTGCGGCCAGATGATGGGCTGGGAATCCTTTATGCCCTTTAGCAAGTATGTCAATCAGAACGTCTACTGGGATAAATTGGTCAAGATTCTTCGAAGCAGTCCAGCTGGTAGCTCCCAGGTCTTGTTCTATGCGACAACGCTGTTTATATACTCCCTAAACGGCTACATACGTAAGCTGCGCATTGAGGATGCTGATGTCAGTCATGTGCTAGTTGAGGGCTTCATTGACTGGAAACCGGAGGGTGGTGAGGTGCAAAGCATGGATTGGACGCCTGAAGGCGGCGAAGTTCAAAGCATGGAACCGCCCAAGTTCTCACCAACGACGGCTATTAGTCAGGAACTATCCGAGGCATTTTTGCATGCCGCTCGATGCTGGCAGCTCTTGAATACGGAACAGTTCCAGCGGGACTTTAGTCAGTTGATGCAGGCATTGCCGCTGGCTCCTTGGATCTCACGCTTTCTTTTCGATTTGGCCATTTATTTTGGCCATCGCGATGAGGCTAACAAACTAATGGCAGATATGACAGCACAAAGCATCTTGGTGCAAAGCCTACAAATCCTTAGCCTGAATTTAATGCAGGGCAGCATGACGGTAAGTTTAAGCCATTAGAAAAAGCAACAAACGCTTATTGAACACTTTCTATTTCCAACAGCTCCAAGGCTTCCAGTGCATTTTAAAGATTCTTGCTGAACTGCCCGCCACCAGTGGCCAACTGCTGGACAATATGAGCATTAAGAGTCATCGTCATATGATCTTTCTGCCACTCACCAAAATTGCCCTTATTCAGTATTGTACACGTGCCATCGTCAGTCGCCTAAGTCGCATGCTCTTCGAACCGACCTGCTCGGACCGTCTGTTGGGCGATCTGCTTGCCTTGCTGCAACTCAACCCTGACAAGGACATTCTGCTCAAGCAACATATCTTCAATTTAATCACTCAACGCAAGTCGTTTGATTTTCATATACTGTCCAATTACATTATTGCCACGGATGTCATCGAGGAGCTGGCTTTCATTTGGAACTCTCAGCAGCAGGATGAATCAAACTTTGAGCTAACGGGATCACCAATCACCGCTGGTGGTGTTACTGGTGCTGGCTGTGCACCTGGCGCTGCCGCAGCAGCACATCCACGTCGCATTGGCACTCGAGGCGCCGACAAAGGAGCAAGAGATGAATTTAAATCGTTGATACGTCAACAATTAGCTCGCTGCAATGAGAATATACCAACGCTGGTCGCCAATTATATTGGCGAGGAGCATCCGACGCTGGCGATGCACATCTTTGGCATTGCGCCGCCAGTGGAAACAATTGTGATCAAGTGATCGATTGCGATTCAGAATCGACAAACATAAAGTGGGTCAGCATTGCAGTGCCCAGTTAATGTTTCTGTGGATTCCGATTAACAAATCAAATTAAATTATCTTAAAAGATGAATTGTAAATAAGAGTTGAGTTAAGACTGCACTCAATATTTGTACATAATTCGCACGCTTAATAGAAAAACGCTAGAAGTTGATTTAACTATAAATTCTATAGTAATTTATTCACAACTAAGATATTAATCTTTTCTGTTATTTATTACATAGTTCTGACTTCTGAGGTATTTCGTCAAATATATTATTGTGCTTTAGCCATAATAACATATATTAAGCAATTATGTAAGACTACAAAGTTAAGTAAATTGACTGTAAAATTAAGTAAAGTAAAATTCATTCATTAGTTCATTATTAAATTAAGGCTTACGATCTTAAAACATTTAAGAGAAACTATAGAATCTTCAGCTTCCTTTAACAAACACATATATTAAAATAATAAACGCATCAACACAACTTTTGCCATTCAAAGTAAAGCTAACATTGCACATAGAAAAATTTTAATTACTATGAACATACAATATACATACACATAAATAACGATTAAGATTACGTTAAGTTTGTTTAACATTTTGCACTTTGGTTACTTTGCTATAAGCCTCTTTCTAATGATATGCATAGAGATAACAATTAATATAATAAAACATTTATCAGAAAAATTAATGCTTATAATTAATCTATGTATATCACAAAAATTTTAATATTTGCTAACAATCATCTATTATTTTGTCGCAGATAAATCAACGATTATCTTTTCCACTTTTGTTTCAGCAGGTTTTTCGTCTGACAATTCACCAGATCCTTTGGGACTGGGTTTTTCAGCTGTGATTGCTAAAAGTCCTGCAGGGCTACTTGACTCGACGGACATATGGATGCCAAAGTCATGCTTCATGTAGGACATGAGAACATTGTAAACAGCCGTGCAAACATTGACAAAAGCCACACGATATTTGGTGTCCAGATAGCGAAAGTTTATATACTGTGCTGCCGGCCATGTTGCCCAATCCAATAGGTATATATAGGGGAACTTGGCAATTAGCTCATGATGCGTTGCCTGCAACGATTGTCCCTCCAAATAGCATACGGTGTAGAAGAATATAAGAATGCAAGCGGGCGACATGAAAAGCTGATCAATAAGTATCTTTTTAGCAATGTTTCGAAATGTTCGATGCGGCATCACGCGATCCATCCAATTATAAACGTAATGATGCAATGGTCCTTGTAACGCTCCCGCCACAAACATGCGATATATGCGCTGAACATCATAACGATCATTATCGTGATGCTTCAGTCCACGGCGATGCTCATACTCCTGTGCGATGAAGTCACCAACAGCCATTAGGAGACCAGAGCCGAGTACATTTGTGAGCAGCAAATATTTTCCAAACATTTTGCCCCATAGCTGTTTGGACCAGCGCAATGGCAGAAATTCTAAATTATGGCTGGCTTCACCTTTGTTATGGGCATTTCTTCTAAAAGCTCTGATTACATCAGACTTGAGTATAGCTCGATTTTTGGTTAGTGCTCCACATGTCCGGCGGGTGGAAAGGCGACAGCTGTGATGCAAAACTGGCGGCAGGCACACGGCCACTCCTCTTGCCGCCAAAAACATTGCTGTCCTGCCCAGCAACGATACGCGTCAATTTAACACCTGACTACTTCCAGTTTAGTTCACGTTATGAAATTTATTTGTTTGTTTTGCTTATCAATTTGACATTAGAGAGAGAGAGAGAGGCTAAACGATATTTTTATCACAATGTATTCCAAGTGCATTTTGCTGCGATACATCGATCACTTTTGTTTTAATTTATATTTGCCGCTTTTTGATGGTCGGTGGTGCAGCCCTGGCATCTTCGGCGTCACTTTACCTCGTTTGCTTTGCTCATTAGTTCGCGTTATTTTTAGGCCGCTTCACGGAACTTTTTCACAAACCAAGCGCGCCAAATGTTTTTCTGGCTAAAATAGAACAAAATTATATTAAAACACACACACACACTTCATACTTTACACTTATAAAACAACAGTCACACGCAGCGCTAAAACAAATTTAAGGTTAGACACGGACGCCGCCTAACAAAAAATACTATGAATATCGAAAATTAACATGCATAAATTAAAAAGTGACAACATTAACTAATTAATGTGACCATTTTGTATCTAAAGGTTTTTATTTAAAAAAAAAAAGCTGCAATGCGGCTTCTATATGTATTTGCGTTGATTCTGGCCGTGCGGCTGGCATCGGTTTTTGTGGTCCAAACTTATTATGTACCGGATGAATATTGGCAGAGTCTTGAAGTCGCTCACAAATTGACATTCGGGTTAGTACTTTTAAAGTCGTCTTCATAAGCGTTAAATGACACAGTTTTACTTTCTATCCTTAGCTACGGCTACCTGACCTGGGAATGGGTTCAAGGCATTCGCAGCTACGTTTATCCGGTTATTATTGCTGGCGTATATAAGTTGTTGGCTCTGCTTCAGCTGGACAGCGCTCAGTTGTTAGTGCTTTTGCCACGCATACTTCAAGCAACCTTAACCGCCTACTCGGATTATCGCTTTTATGTTTGGACTCGCAAAAGCAAATGGGCTTTGTTTTTAATTCTTGTGCCCTGGTTCTGGTTCTATACGGGCTCACGAACTTTGGCTAATACGTTGGAGGCTTCATTGACCACCATTGCCCTTAGCTACTTTCCCTGGGCTGGCGAAGGCAGCGCCTACTTATGGCCAGCAGCCATATGTTGCTTCCTGCGTCCCACAGCAGCTGTTATTTGGCTGCCATTGGCATTTTATCATTTGCGCAAAAGTCGCTTATCAAAAACAGAGTTGTGGGAGTTGATACTCAAGCGTTTCATTTTCATTGGGTAAGTTTTAATCCGTTGTGTTAAAATAATTAAACTAAAACCTCATCTTTACTCAGTTTGCTGGTGGCTGGCGCTGGCATTGCCATCGATACCTACTGGCATGGTAAGCTGATTGTGACGCCATGGGAGTTCATCAAGTACAATCTGATTCACAACATTGGCAGCTTCTATGGCTCGCATCCATGGTACTGGTACTTTACTGTCGGTCTGCCCACAGTGCTGGGCATCAATACACTGCCCTTCATCTTTGGCATTATGCAAACTGTGCGCGAAACCAAAAAATCTGCGATTAGCAAACAATTGTTGATAAGCATTTTGATCACCTTGGTGGCTCTTAGCACTGTGGAGCACAAAGAGTTCCGTTTTGTAACCTCTCTACTGCCACTGTGTTTGTATGTCGCAGCGGAAGCTCTCTCCCGCTGGAGCTGTCGTGCATCCAGCACTCAACGCTGGGCAGCTGCTTTGATCATTCTACTGGGCAACGTTGTGCCCGCCTGGTACTTGAGTACAGTGCACCAGAAGGGACCCATTCAACTGATGCCCAAGCTACAGAATATTGCCCATGAGTATCGTGATGAACGGGAAAATCGTGCCAATATTCTCTACCTGATGCCCTGCCATTCGACGCCGTATTACAGGTTAGTTTTTTATTGCTTTAGGCAACTTTTACATCAATGGATTAATTGTTTATTATTTTTGTAGCCATATCCACGAGAATGTGACCATGCGCTTTTTGACCTGTGAACCCAATTTGGAACATCGTGACAACTTTAAAGACGAAGCCGATCGTTTCTTTGACGCACCCATGCACTGGTTACGCTCCCACATCCCAGCTCATCCACGCACGGCAATGCCTTCGCACGTGGTACTCTTTGACTCGCTGGGGGAGAAGATATCCGAGTTCTTGACCAATTATAAGCTTCTGTATAGCATTGAACATGCTGTGGTAAACAAACTGATCGACTCGCACGCAATGCTAGACGAGTGGTCGGCAACGGCGTTGGGATCAAAGTTGCCTAACCTAGCGTCTTTATTGCAGCATGTGGTGTCGCGCACAGGAAAGAGTATTCTGGTCTATCAGCGTCTCAAGACGGGCGAGGAGAATGCATTTAATCGCGAGGAGTTCCAGGAGCAAGAGAATGTCGATGAACCTCAAGCTTTACCCAGCGCGAACCAGTTTAATTAAATTTACTTAAGTAGCATTTTATTCAGTTGAAAGAGTTGAAAGCAAAATTTTTAAGATGCCTTTACATTTATTAATGAAAAGACTTGATGAACAACTTAGCCCTCCGAACAAATGCAAGAAGCAATCTAATGAAATTATTGACATTACGTGGCTAATTAAGCCAAGCCCTGGAACCAATTTTAAAAACGTTTTCGAACCAAATTTGTTAGTCAATACGTTTTCCGTTTTGTACTTTGTGGTAGTTTTGTTTGATTTCAATAAATTTTGTTTTAGGCTTAAGTGTCTAAATTGAGAAAATTAACATAAGAGATTAATATTGTTCTTTCTTTGATTGACGTTGCAAGTAAAGATTCAGTGATCGAACAAAATAAGTTGTCTGCTGTTTCATACAAATTTAAATAAATGCAGAAATATGTTCCCCGCTACAGTCGATGTTAAGTATCGATAAATTCAATGCAAATTGATGCTACGCGATATATCGTGTTGGGGAACAGTGCTGTTACCGTCGTCTGCCATAATTAAAAGCGATTTTAACAATAAGCCAGTCGTTCGGTTAGGGCAATTGCACAGGTTTCTCGCACAAGCAACAACAGCAATACACATTAAAATGGCTGCTTCAATGAGAGCGCTACTGAAAGTGCGAGGTAAGTGAACGTAAAAAGCAACCTATTGCGAAACATTATAAAACGATGTGAATGAGTTCTGCAAAATTATATAACTTGCCTACGATTTTTGGTACACAAATTACAATGAGAGTAAATCAGAATGCCGCAACAAGTGCCAGCTGTATATTTGTCAATTAGTCTGCATTAATTGGAATAATAAAGCCAGATCTCCATGCGAAACGACGTTGCTGCAACTGTAAATGTGTGGGTGTGTGAAAAAGAAGAAGAGAACGCTAGGGGTGGCAGTCGGGGCCACGTTCAAGGTTGCCCGCATGTGACCTAAAAGATAGACAGAGAAAGCCAATAAAATAAACAAACAGTTTGGAAAATTTCTTAACTGATTAATTTTTCATTTGCTCTTTAGATGGCTTCGTTACAAGCGTTCGCTGTGGCTCGCAGTACAACAAGACGCGCGGAAATCTCAAATTGAACGGAGATTCTCGCGTCATCTGCCAGGGCTTCACCGGCAAGCAGGGCACCTTCCACAGCCAGCAGGCATTGGAGTATGGCACCAAGCTCGTTGGCGGCATTTCGCCCAAAAAGGGCGGCACTCAGCACTTGGGTCTGCCCGTTTTCGCTTCGGTCGCTGAGGCGAAAAAGGCAACGGATCCTCATGCCACCGTTATCTATGTGCCACCACCCGGCGCCGCTGCTGCCATTATGGAGGCACTGGATGCTGAAATTCCGCTTATTGTGTGCATCACAGAGGGTGTGCCTCAGCACGATATGGTCAAGGTCAAGCATGCTCTGGTCTCCCAAGGCAAATCGCGTCTCGTCGGACCCAACTGCCCCGGCATCATTGCACCCGAACAGGTTCGTAGTAAATGCAATTAATATTCATATATGCTTCAGAATGTTGATGCCTGAAGACAGCTCCAAAGCGATAAGCTGACAAGAAATGGGTCCAAAGTTCACGCCTGGAAATTATTGACCGGCAAAAGTCAATCGATTGGATTTGTTTTCATTTTATGGTTGTTTATTTAACAGTACACAATCGCTAAAGTAAACGATTTAAAGTTTTCTTAGGTTACATTAGTTAAAAGTTAAAAAAAAAACCATTGTTTGGCGCTTATCTCTTGAACTCTGTGCCGCATGAATCGGTTTTATAATTAGTATCTGAAATTTGATTATCGCATAATTTACGTTTTGTTTTTTGTTTGTAGTGCAAAATCGGCATTATGCCCGGCCATATACACAAGAGGGGAAAGATTGGAGTTGTGTCCCGATCTGGCACCCTGACCTATGAGGCTGTGCATCAGACCACCGAGGTGGGTTTGGGACAGACGCTGTGCGTAGGCATTGGTGGTGATCCGTTCAATGGAACAGATTTCATCGATTGCCTGGAAGTTTTCCTCAAGGACCCCGATACCAAGGGTATCATTCTGATCGGTGAGATCGGTGGTGTGGCTGAGGAGAACGCTGCCGATTACTTGACTGAGTTCAATACGGTACGAAATATCTGTTTTTGTTTAATTTTTATCCAATGCTTATCAATATTATTACTTTTCAATGCAGGGCATCAAGGCCAAGCCTGTTGTATCGTTTATTGCTGGCGTTTCGGCGCCACCCGGTCGTCGTATGGGTCATGCCGGTGCCATCATTTCGGGTGGCAAGGGTGGTGCCAACGATAAGATTGCCGCGTTGGAGAAGGCCGGCGTTATTGTGACCAGAAGTCCTGCCAAAATGGGTTACGAATTGTTTAAGGAGATGAAGCGCCTGGAATTAGTTTAAATTAAGTGCAATACAATTGAATTGAACGTCGAGATAATGCCACAAATACGATTCAAATGAATAACAATATTACATGCAAAGCAAGAAAGATTACTAAATGATTAAGTGATTTAAGTGAAAAGAAATATCTAAATGAATTAATTCGAAATCATAAAAAAACTATTGTGAAATTCATTTGCTAACGCGAGCGGGATACGATCTGTATGAACTGGATGTTATTTTAAATAGAAAACAAGCTAATTTAAGTAACTGCCGAACAACCACCAATATATAAACATATATATTTTTAAATCGTTCCAAAACTCAGCACCGCGCACCTAAAAATAAAGTAATGTCGTTCAACTCACTTTAAGGGCACCGAAAAAATATTATGCCTTACTTTGTATATTAATTTGCTCGAAATATATGTGTTATATATACGAAAACTTATAAATTGGAATAATTTTTAAATGAATATTTGAAAATCGAATATGTTATTAAATTCAGTTCTGTTATGCGACGCATTCGTGTTAAAAGTGGAGTAATTCTGTTAAGTATCAAGTTCTTTATGAGCAGTGCATTTTGTTATCGATACTATCGTTGGATGCAGCTCTACCTCAGCTGTTTCCTTTCAGACTCAGAATTTTGCAACACTTGCACGGCAAGCGTAGAAGAAAAATTTCTTTGTGCAATTTTTACAATAACATTTCGTGTCTCCCGTGAATCAAAGAAAAAACGCGTGTGCAAAAGCAGCATCAGCTGCAACGTAAACTAAACAAACGCAGCGCAAGCGCTAACAATAATTAATCACAACGAAGCATACGCAACAGCCCCAAAAGTCGCCTCCAGTTAAATCAACACAAAATGTCAGTAAGCAAATCGCTTTTCTTCGCATCTCAACTGGGCAGCAGAACTAAGAATGGTGAGTGCTTTAACATAACGTATTAAGATATTTAATAAATAAATTCAAACGTTAATTGAAATACGATATATTATGGCCGCAAAACATACATTAACTTCGTTGATTCTTCGCTACAAATTTTAAACTGCCGGCTGAGTTTTATTTTCAACTGGATAATTTGCTTGCAATCATTGCGCTTTTTCCTTACGCATCTTCTGCCGAAGCTGACAACGTTTGCCCGTAAAACTTCGATTGCCGTAGCTCTGCAGCAAATCCAAATCTTGCGGCAATCGATCAAACTCCTTGGGCAAAATCTCATACATTATTGTATAAGTGGTTGTGAAATTTTTGGTCATCTCTTTGGTTATCGGGAAACGCACCTGAAGCTCCTCATTGCGTTTTAAGTTTTTGTACGCCTGGATTCGTGAGCCTCGAAATTGTCGAGTCGCATCATCAGCTTCGTCTTGTTTCCATGGTGTTATATAGTTTTCCTGCTGTTCTGACAGATGATTTTCACATTCATTTACTCTTTTGAGTCCCGGTATAATGCCATCGGATTTCTCATTATTGCCCTCACGAAGCTCTTGCCAATGGGATAGCAGCACCTCCTTGCTATAGCCTTTGGATATGTGCTCATCTAGATAGGATCCTCGCGGTACAGTACTAAACATGTTTTCTATAAATAAATAAAACAAACACACAATAAATACGAAAACAAACAAAACTCATATGAATAGACTAATACTAAGTTTTGTTCAACATATTTCAAGGCAATCCTAGATGCATTAAGTTTATTCATTTTCAAGTTACAATTAAAATCGAAAGGTGGCAACGCTCAAGCATCAATAAGTCAATTAATTAAAAAACAAAGTTTCGCATTGACAGTTAAAGTTAGCTTCTCTTTTGATAATCATAAAAAACAATGTCCGCAATGCAAGTGCTGAAAATTGTTAAAATAAAAATAATATCAGATATTAGCCAAGGAAAATTCTTATTGCTGACAGCTTTTAATACTTGTTTTTTGCATTTCTTTAGTATAAATTCAGTTTTTGCTGTTGCTTTCATTTAAAGTTGTTGTAGTACACTAAGTTAGCTACTCGAATATATAAAAATGTTTTTGTTTGGTTTGAAAATAGATTCGGAATGGATCTCGTTGCGTTTTTGTGTCCGCCATTGTTGGCGTTTTTCAAGTGGGCTTTTATTGAAAATCTATTTTGTGTTACAAACAACCAACCAAGCGATTCAACGACGACGACAAAGACAATGGGACAGACAGATCAGGCCGCGTCAGATCGCATTCATTGCGTTTGTGATCATGTCGTCTTTGTTTTATTCCTTGTAGTTGTTGTTGTTGTTGCTGTTTGTAACCCGGGCAAAAGCAATAGCATTACTTTTTTGGCTAGACCAATGCATATACAAATTTCTTCTATATATATATATATGTATATATATAGTATATACGAACATGCAAACCGATATTTACGCTAGAAACTAACTTAAACAGACAGCGCGCGTTGCACATGCTTGTGTATTTTGTTGTTGTTTAGATATGATGCTATAAACGAATTGTCGTCGTCATCTCAGTTGTTGTTGTTTTGATTTTTTTAGTTGTATTTAGTTGTTGTTGCGCTCGGATTCGCTTCGTTTGCCCCGTTTTTGTGTTTACAACAACAATTATTTGAGAACATTTTCTTTTGCCTGCAGAAAATGTTGAGAATTTGTGTAAAATAATTTATGACTTTTTCACGCTGACTTTAGTTCATTTGTTTCACATTAATACATTGTTGTTTTATGCATATAAATTTATATATAGTATATATGTTCTTGTAGCTAAGTACTATATAACGAAATGAATTGGTGATAAGATTTTCTGATCTCAGGGCAGTCACAAGAAATGCAACATACAAAAGTTGGCGTATTCTATTTTGACAGCCCCCCAGGCAAGTTGAAGCAGCTGTCTATTTGCATAATTCATAACTCCCGCAAGTGTTGCACGGTAGCTTTTGTTGTGGCAGGGTGTGTGTATGTGTGTGTGTGTGTGTGGCAAGGAACGACAGGTCGCCAACAACAAGCCCAGCAATCAAAAGTAACCTCATGAGCCCCTTTGTGTATGCAACATGAATTCTTCTTTTTTACTGTTGCTACCTGACGTAATTGAAATGCTGGAGAACAGCAACTTGGGATTTGATAGAAAGTTTGTTCAGACTTTGAGGGAAAGTTATACAGTAGCATTTGAAAATAAATGAAGAGCATTAGATATTTGCTAGAATGTCTTTTAGATCCAATATGTTCGGCATTGATTTACATTCAACAATATTAACTCTTTTAAAACGGTTTTGCATATTGTTCGCATTCAAATAATATAAATCCAATTTATTTAATTCAAGTTAGCCTCAGAGTTTCTTTTAAACATTTCCATAAAGCGAACTTCAAAGCTAAAACATATTTTGTTATAGAGAAAATTAGAAAAATATTTGTTTTTGTTTCTTGAGTGAACCAGTTAAAGCGTCTTAAACATGAACTTCGTTAAAGGATAGTTCAGGATTTTAGTTATTGCCAAATAAACTTATTTATTATTGAGGTCGTTTAGTTGTTTAGTTCACTCAATTTGATAATTTAGTTCGTTCAGTTATCAAGTTCATAAGTTAGCTCGTTTAAAAAACCAAAACCACCATAATGAACTACAACCGGTAATATACAAAAGTTAAATTCGACTTATTCTCAAGATACGTTTTGCCTTAATGTTTTTGTATAATAAAATTTTATGTTTTTGGCAACTTTTCCTAACATTTAAACGGAAGTTTATCAAGGAACTCTTAAAATTATTTGATGAAAATAATTTAGCTGTCAAATCTTTTTTAAAATCAAAAGCAAGTCATGTTTAAGGTTGTGTTATACATATTAATAATATGCTTGGCATTGCAATCGCATCTTGTGAGTCATCTTTTTGAGTGCTTGTGCTTAGCTGGCGTTTTATGCTCTTTGAGAGCATATGACAGGGACAGCCGGCACGCGTTTCTCCTCGTGTCCTGTGCCTGCTCGCCATCTTTTTCCTTGTGTCAGATACAAAAAAAAACACAAGGCGATTACAGAGACGATGTCTGTTGCCAGGATGAACAAGATGAAGACACGCGCTCAGTCTCTCGCACACCCACACCCACACCCACACACACACACACAAGCTGCATAATCTAGCTGGCTGTGCCAAAGGGGGTAGTTGATGTGGGTGGCATGAGAGTGGATTTAGCCTTTGAGTAACATGCGCGACGCGTGTTGTTGTTGCTGTTGCTGTTGCTGTGTCGCTTGTCTGGGTCAAGCATTAAAGTAAAAGAAACAAGTAGAACAACAACAACAGCAACAACAACTAAAACTAAGTGGTTTCTTGGCTTGTTGTCCTTGTCCTCCACCCACCTTGTTGACACCTTTCATGGCCGACAAATTAATTAAATAGGCCCCGCCGGACAATGTCGTAAAACATTTAGCATTTTAATTGCATCATAAAAACACAAAAGCGCTGCCAAAGCACACTTTCAGCATTTGACGCCTAATTAGATGAGATTAGAGTTGGTTAGTTGAGAGAGCAGGGTTGACACCTACATAACCCATAATTGAAGTCAATTTCGTGCCACACCCACCTTGGCCACCCATTGAAGCAGCAGCTGAAAGTATGTATGTATTTTGAAGAAGCAGCAGCATCCTTGGTTTTCTACTCGCCTGTCACTTGGCCTCGAAACGCATTGCGCTTTTAAGCTCACACACGTGCAGCAGACACACTTGTCAACTCACACACTTACACTATGCTCTCTCTCTCTATCTAATGCTCTCTGAACTCTCTCTCTCTCTCAGTGTGACCCAAATAAGATGTTGTAATTGCAATAAGGCGCGTGCAGTTACACTTTACGTTTATAGTATGATGATGATGGTGAGAGCTGAGAGCAACAGTCGTCAAATCAAAAAGTTGCCATCTTTTGTTACACCTCGCTCTCGATCTCTCTCTCTCTCTCTTTCGAGTACTCTCTTTTTAATGTAAACAACAAGAGTGCAAATGAACGGGAATCAAAGCTTGACTAGCTTTAAAAGTGCCGTTGTCGTCGTTGTCGTTGTCCCGTTCCATTGCCGTTCCGTTCCGCCTGTCAACCTAGTGCATTAGTTATTTACTGCGACGCATTTGCCATTCCTCACCCAAGCCTCCATGTTCGTTCAAAGATGCTGCGTAGCTCGTTAGTTGATTTAATGATGTGTGAGTTAATAATGAAGTTAATCGGTTTGTCTGAGCATATTTAGTACATTGTGTCCTTTAAGCGAAGCTTTAAATGCATTATTGCAAGAACGCTCCGTTGCATACTTTGAGGCTGCAGCAGCTGTGCCTTCTTTCCCTTCTCTCTGTCTCATCAGTTTATTGTTGTTGTTTGAATCTAGGACACGGTGTGCTCATTGCTGAAATCCTTAAACTACTCAATCATGGCACATATTGCGGTTTTTATATAGTCACGCCGACTGACAATGAAATCCTTATAAACACACATGTACATACATACATATATACACAGATTACAGTGGACTGACAGCATCCTTTCCACCTCTCGCATTGAACTACCTTTAGTTATTACAGTTTACACACATACTAAATGTACAAGGTTTTTCTACTTTGTTTTTTATTGCTCACTTTGCATGGTTGATGAAATGCCATCCAGTTGATTGAAAAGTAACGTAGAATATATTTCCTTTTTTTTTAGGACTGGGTAAATGCAATTTGAGATTCATAATTGACAGCCGTCCATTGAAATTTATATGTATTTCAAACGAGTTTGCTTGCCCGTTGGCCCGTTGGTAATTGAATTCCAGCAAACTTTTTGAGCAACTTTTATTTTTGGTCTCTCGGTTTTTTTTTTCGAGGGGTTTGAGTGCAATAGTTTTAAATCAAATTTATCCGCCTGAATGAAAATGAAAAACTATTTGTTTTGCAACTATTTCAAAATGCCGATTGAAGTGAGTTAAAACAAAAAAAGTTTATTTTTTTTTATAAAGGACTTTGTTGCTTTTGCAATTCAATTAAAAGATATTGAATATTTGGATTATTTTAATCAAATTCAATTGAGTATATCATTTGATTATTAACTTTTAATACTTTATTTGATTAACAATCTCAGCAACTGGTTAACATTTATTGCTTTGGTGTTTGTCTATCGTTAAGTTAGTTGATTTCGGGCAACACAAAAACTTTTGCCATAAACAATTCCTGTTTGGCACACACACACATACCATATATTGTATATATATATTGAGGCTACTCCAAGGTCTTGTGATGTGTAGATAGGCAATAGGATGATGCCCAGCAACAAAAAGGACGAAACATAGAACGATGAGAAATGCCACCCCAAAAGAAAAAAGTAAAGCAAAGCGTGCGCACTTTGGCTCTGGGGCACACAATACACAACAATACAGCAGTTGTAGTAAAGGAAGCGAAAGAGACACAGAGAGTGTGAGAGAAGGAGAGATTAAAAAGGTAATGACTGTGCGCGAGGAGGGGATTGGCGGGGGCTCGCATGCCTTAACCTGTTTTCCGCAAAGCTTTTACGCACTCGGACTTGAAAGCGCTAGCTTGTGCTCTCTTACACTCACCTTGCCACCCTTTTTTATATATTTGCACAAGCAATGCGCAAATAGAGCATAGAAAGGGAGAGAACGAAAGAGAGATAGAGAGAGAGAGAGAGTGTGTGTATGTGTATGTGTGAGAGCGAAAAGCCCCAGCCAGGCATCGAGCGATGCTATGCTATGTTTTTTTTTCGGACGGTGGCCCAGTATCCATTCGGTCGTGTTCCCATAATGTCTGCAAACGGAGCGCAGTGCTCGTCGCCGTCGCACTATTCGTCGCAGCCGTCGTCAACGTTGTCATTGTCATCATCCGCAGCAGCAGCAGCAGCAGTAGAAACAGCCGAGGAGCAGAAGCAGCAGCTTAAAAATACATTTTCACAATGAAGCAAACGGGTGAAGGCAAGCAAAAGAAAATGAATTAGTTTGCGCTGTTTGTGAAACTGAAGAAAACAAATGCCAAGAATACCAAAAATACAATATAAATAAATACCCAGTGTTCCGTTTGGTGTGAAAAAAAACTCACGCACAAAATAAAAAAAAAATTGAAAATGGCACGCGCGTAGCAATAAATAAAACAGCAGCAAAACCGAATGAGCTGGAGACACTTAAGCATATTTCCGTATGTGTGTGTGTGTGTGTGAGATAAGAACACATTGTATATCGAGTATAGATTTATATATATGTATGCAGGAAAAGGAAGCTCAAAAGGCAGCAGCCCGGCGCAGTGTATAAAAAATATATACATATAAAAAATGCAAAAAAGTATTGAGCTCAAATATTTTGTTTTCTGAGCCGCATGTGTTGAAATTATTTTTTTTTGTATTTTTGTGGTTTTCGTCGCGTGGAAAATGCTAGCGGAATTTTCATGAGAATCTTAAGGTTTTTATTTTTCTTTGCTGTCTTTTTTGCATTGCCTGTTCGGTGTATTATACATACACAAAGCGACACACACGTTTTTTCACACAACAAACACACACACACACACACACAGACATTCGTTTCGTTTTCGGTCGTTCGCTTCGTATTTTATATTCGGTTCGTTTTGTCGTATTTGATTCGTATGCTGCTCGCCCCACAGCCGAAAAGCGCCGTGCAGTTGTTTGTTTGTTGTTCTTGTAAATTGTTGTTGGCATAGGAAGAAGCCCTGTAAAAGTTTAGGACATCAACAACGCAGCCCTGTCAAATGGCGCAGTTTTTATGTTTTGTTTTTTATTTGTACGCTTTTTCCCTCTACGCTTAGCATAAACAAACTGTAAATGTACATTTTGTCTACAATTTCTCTCTCTTTTACAAATTACTCACAATTCGAATGCAATGCAACGCGGCTTACTTCCTGCTAGACTCATATTTACGCACTGCACGTTTCGCTCTCTTTTTCTCACGCTCTCTCTCTCACCCACGCAAGCGCAGGCATTTTTAAAGCTTGCGCTCTTTACAACACTGCCACTACTACAACTACAACTGACAGCCGCAACACATTTTCGAGTACAGCGTGTGGCCCCAGTGAAGAAGCTTTTTTTTTTTGACGCTGTTGCGACGGCAACGGGGTGACGACAGCTGCTGTAAACAGTTGGGACGAGCCAAAAGAAATAGAGAGAGAGAGAGCGATATACACACACAGGAAACACAGGGAAAACAGTGTTGAATAGGTTAACATTGAGCACACATGCATTGGCTGGGAGCAAAGGTTTCGCTTGCTTTGGCGTCTTAATCATCATCAATGCAATTTGGCTAGCGGCCTGGTTCCAAATTCTTTTTCTGCCTTTGCCTTTGACTCATACTATTTGACATTTGTTCATTTTCTTGGTCGTGCGCCACACGTCGTATGCGTGTTTCTTATTATTGTCGACTACGTCATGCATTCATCTATCACCTGTGTGTGTGTTTTTCTTCTCTTTCCCCGCTTTTGCTGTTGCTCCTTATAGTTTCACTGGTATTTCCCAAGCTAGAACAATTTAGAAAATGGCATGACTTGAACTTGTTGGGCTAGCAAGAAGTTTTGCTCAGCATTACAAACATTGAATGGGCAACCATTTATTGTTTTCACTTTTGTTTGTTTTCTTCTTATGGCTTTGCGCCTTGAAAACAACGTAAACAATTCGATTTATTTTTGCGGGGTTTCGTTAACTATTTCATTATATGGCCATAATGCCAAGCACACCAACAATAATAAGGAAAAAGTGTAAATTCACTTGAGAAATTATAAATATGGGAAAATACATTAAAACATAAATGCTAAATATCTTAAAGGTTTTTTTTTTTTTTAATAAAACTGTTATTCCTAGAATGAAATAGAACACCTTTTGCCTAATTTAAAGATATACATCTTGGGTTATCTTAGCGCTTAGCTTTTATCGTTCAACAACCCCTTGCAACGAACCCTTCAAATACAAATATTTGCTACCTAAACTTGGAATAAAAAACTTGTAGCAATCAAAAATTAACATAATTATGTCGAAAAGTGAACAACGAACCCGCAAAAAGAGGAAGCACTACAATAACAATAACAACAACTGGTCAAAGACATGAGAGAGTTGTGTTGTGTGTGTGTGTGTGCATGTGCATGTGTGTTAAAAGCATCCCTTTAGCAAAACTATGCGGCGCTTTAGCTTTAGCTTTGTATCCTGGGGCACGCATTTCAATTACTCTGCTCTCATCGCGTTTATAAGCTCGTGCAGTTTTGAATATCAAAATAAATCGTAAACAAGGTCACATTCTGTGTTTATGTGCGCGCGTGTGTGTGTCTGTTTGTGTGTTTTAATGCGTACAATGATACACACACACAGACACAGACAGAGAAAATGTTTCGCGCTCGTGTATGCTCCGATTGTGCTGCTCTCTGGAAAGTTTTGGAAACGCGCTCAATTCAACTTATTCATCGCTTCTTCTCAACTTGCAGCAAAATGTGTGCCACGACAAAAAATCAAATCAAAGAAATTCTCACATAACCTGAACTCCATAGACAACAGAAAGTGAAGAAACATCAGCGGATTAAAACGAGCACTTCAAAAAATAAATAAGCAAAAGAAGAAAAGAAGAAAACCCAAAAACAATAATAATAATCACAATAATAATAATAATAATAGTAATAAAATCAATTTAAGAATCACCAACCAATTGAAAAGCTTTAACTATAAATATTTTTAAAGTTTACAACTACTAATGTACACTAATTAATAAGTAATACAAAACAACAACAAAAACTTAGCTGTAAGCTCTAAGGATCCCTATATACATACATAATAATCTTAATAATAATTGAAATACTTCGCAAGTGCAGAGACCAATAAATAAATAATTCAACACTAAAAGGCAGCTTGTGATTCCTCGGTGATATGGTGTAAATGTGATAAACAAAGTTTTAATGCAATTTCAACAAAGAAACAACAACAACAATAACTACATCAAAAACATTAAACAATCTCAACAAATTGTGTTTTTTTTTTTATCGTTTCGCATAGTTTTTTAACAAAAATCATTTAAAAAAGCCCAAAAAAACAACAATAATAACTATATACTTAAACTATATACACACAATATATATATATACATATATATTAAAACTTAAACTAAGCCTTTTCTCTATAAGCGAGTATAAAACTAAACTAAGTCGCACAAAAACAAAAAAAAACTAAAAAACCCTCGTGGCAGCTGGAAAAAAGGCTAAACGATTTTTTAAAATACATATTCTATCAACTGCACTGCCGGCATATATTTTCGAACAAAACAAAAAATATGAAAAACATGATTTTATTCTGAACAAAAAATAAATAAAGAAGAACCCAGCAAGAAATACGTACACCAAAAATCCTTTATTCGTACGTCAAGAATCTTATGATAAAACACCATTAAAAAAAGACAAAATACTCTAACAAAAAAAGCACATAAAAGAAGTTGGAGCGTTTAACAAAATGCAATAGTTCTTCTCTTACTCGCAAAGGTAAAAATTATCAGTAAAAGAATCAAATATTAATAACAAAGTAAAAAAAAACCTATATCTACATTTCTATTAAATTTCTCCAGTCAAATATACATTAAACAAATATATATTTACTACTGGTATAATATATATATATATTAATTGAAATATATTAATCTATCAATTTAGCATTCTTTATAGCAGTAAAATAATTAAAAGACATTTTGAGTCTTCAATAAATTGTTTAAACATTATATATTTCATTATAACGAAACATAATTATCACAAGAAAATACTTAATACCTATTTTCATATTATTATTAATCTAAGAATCATCAAATTTGATTTTTTTTCTCATTTTTATCAATATTTTGGAAACTAATAAACTTATTTATTGCTTTTCTTGACATTTATTTTCAGTACATTTTACATAAACTGTGATTATGAGTTCCACAAAATCTCAAGTAGCCCTTGCTACAAATATTCCAACCAACTTAGCCTCCGCCTCAGCCACCTCCACTGCGGCCACTGCCGTTGTTGTTGTCGCCGCCGTTGCCAGCAGCAACAACAGCAACAACTCAACGACGTCACCAGCAGCAGCAGCAGCAGCAGCAACTACTGCAACTGCAGCAGCATCAGCAGTGACGTCATCATCATCAGCAACAGCAGCAGCCTTAACAACAACAACAACAGCAGCAACAACAGCAGCAGTAGCGACAGCGACAACAGCAGCAACAACACAAACAGTAACAGCAGCCAGCAGCAACACAAACAATAACAACATCGGCAACAACAACAACAACAACAGCATCGAGGATACAACAAACAACGTCAACAACAACAACAACAACAATTTGGGGCGTCAAAACAGTTTTGGCAATAGACGCGTAAGTTGTAACAAATAATACATAATCATGATTTTTGGTGGTTACTCTAATAAATAGGTCAGCTCTATCTCTCTCTCGCTCTCTTTGGGTAATGTCGGTTACTCTCTGCAGCGTATACATATATAGAGATATATAGTATATTTGGTACATAAGTGCAGCCATGAACTGAAATTGTCGCCGTGCAAAAGATACACGCCCAAAAACTGCATAAACTAGGTCAGGTCATTCTGTTTAGTTAGCTGAAGTTGAGGAGAATTAAATGTTTCTAGGAACTGCAATTACAATTTGCTGGAAATTCCCAAAGTGTTGCATTAGAAACATACAAACGTGCTTATTAGCTTCTGACTCCAGTGCCAAAGGGCGTCCCCTAAGTAAGACCAAACGGCTTTTCATGGAGTTCAAGGTTCAGCTGCAGTGGGTGGCGTTAGATAGTTTGTTCAATTCCACTTTGTAATGTTAACAACATAAACTAAAGGCGAAGCCAGCTGCTGTTTCAATTGCCAAGGTCGATTTATTGATTTTTCCCAAACCAAACTGATGACGTTCGCGGAAGTTGGCCCAGCACGCAGAGTTGTCTGCACTTTGGTTGCACTAAAATGTTGCCAACAAACCAACAAACAATTTGTAACCTTCGTAAGTCGTTTTGACATTTAAATTTGAATGCGCGTGGAAAACTTTCGAGTCATTTGGATATTGAACTCAAGAATGGGAAACATGGCTACACAAACCTTTAAAGCTTAAAAGCTGAAAAGTCCAACAAAGTTTGTTCTCTCCTGTCCAAAGTACAATAAGTACATGTTATTATTCACCAGTTACTTACTAACTGCTTAATAAGTGTATAGCATACTTTTGTTCAGTGTTCAGTGGGTGGTTGAGCCAAGAGAAATGTGTGCTCAAGGTTTTGGTATAAATGGCTTTGACTTTGACATTTTGGTGTTTTGGCTTTATTGCTTTTACTTTCCTGCAACGTCACGATGCCAATCTTGTTTATGTCGGAGGGTTGGAAAATTATCAAGTGAAGCTCATAAGCGAACCAAAAACTCGGTTGATTACTGGTGTGTTCAATAGCTTTCAATGTGAACCGAAACCAAAACAAAAATCAATGAAACGCAATGGAAAACCCAAATGAAACATGCCAGAGACGACTTACTGATGAGCTAAGAGCTATGACTGACTGACTAACTGATTGGCCGATTGACCGAAACAAAATGAAACTAACACAGTGTGCCTGTGCCTGACTAACTGATTTGTTTGTGTTGTCCTTCGTGCTTAGCTCAAAATGTCAAATGGCAGAAAGGCAATGAAGCGATTTATTTGGCCTGGCACGGCAACAAACGCTACAATAAAAGCAAGCGTTCAAGGATTAATATACAAAATCTATATCAAGTTAATGAAATTTTGGGTTAAACTTGTTAATGGAAGTGTAAGTAGATTAAACAGTTTAACGTCGTAAGAACGAAAAAATCGGCTGAAAAAAATTAATAAGCTTTGAATTCATTTTCAATTTTGCTAAAGACCTAGATTCAATCTCATTCGAGTTAAACCAAGCAATATTGTTTTCAAAATTCGATTTGTCCCCGAAAACCCTTTTAAAAAAGTTCCTAAAGTAATATGTGGGGCATTTTGTTGGTAAGCTAATATTTTTCATTACTTAAAAAAGTTTTTTGTGGGTGCTTAATACATTTATTAGTAGAAAACAAGTTCACACCACAAACCACGTAGATTATCTGATAGTCATTAGTCCTAGAAAAGCGTTTTCTACATTTTTTTTGGGTAAAACCCAGCAAAAAAATGTGCTGTTATCGTATTAAGCTGTCCCGCTTTTACATCCCTTTCTTGTTTTGAACACAAATGTGGCTTGGGGTTGAAGGTATAATAAATAATAAGTGTACAGCCAATCTAAACATTGGTTTTGTTTTTTTTCTTCATCGCCTGAGAAGCATGTGTGTGTGTGTAAATGGATCGTTAACGTCGCGTTTGCCGTGTGCCGTGTGCTTTTAGCTGTGGCATTTGTTTAACATTTTAATGAGCCAACAATTGCATCACGGGCAACGTCATCGCACCTGCCTGGCCTGGCCGACAGCCTTTCTTTCTTTCCAACTTTGGCATTCAATTAAAAGCAGCTTATTCGAAACTAATTGCTTTTACTCTCTCCTTGTTGTTATATAGGGCAATATGAAGGGCAAACATCTCACACGCAGTCATGCCATGCGCGAGTCGACATCGCCGCCACGCACGCCAACACCGCGAGGCGCCTCCGAGCAGCAGCAGCAGCAGCAGCAGCACAGCAGTAACAGCGATGCTCACAATGAGCACAACAACAACAATGCCATACTTAACAATAATAACAACAATAGCAATAGCAAAGCACAATCAACTGGACGCGGTAGTTCACCGCTTATGGAAACGCCTGCACTGATTATAACTAGTCAGCAGCAGCAGCAGCAGCAACATCAACAGCCGTTAAATGTACCACTGCGAGATGAAGCCGAGTTTCCCAAATTGTCGCCGCCGAAGAAATCGGGAGCCGGTGGTCATCACAATCGCACCAATAGCAATGGTAGCCTGGGCATCGAGTTCAATGGCAAAAAGTATGTGGTGGATTTGAAATCAAATGGCCTGGACAAGCACCACAACAACAACCACAACAACAATAATAACAACAACTCCGGTAATGTACTCTATAACTCGGGCATGAACTATAAGGCAACGGATCGTCATGAACGTCATGAGCGCCACGAGATGTCCAGTCAGAATAGCAATCTCAGCAACAGCCATCACGAAGAGGAACAATATCATTATGAACGTGGTGGTGGAGGCGGAGGTGGTGGTGGTGGAGGCGGTGGTGGTGGTAAAAAGCATCGTGGCAACACCAACTCCAAAGGATCAAAGCCACGCTTGAAGAATCTAACTGGCAGCTTATCGGGCAGCATTGATGGCGGCAATGATAGAGGTGATCGAGGCGATCGAGGTGATCGAGGCGATAGAGGTGATCGAGGCGATCGAGGTGGAGATAGGGGAGATCGTGGTGATCGTGGTGATCGTGGCGGTGGTGGTATGAACAATTGTGGTGGCAACAATCACAATGCTCAAACAAACAATTCGAGCAACAACACATCGGGATTTATATCGCGCGGTAAGTGCTAGGCATCCTTGTGATAGCAACATGGATTATGGCTCAATTCATTGATTCTAGTCTATTATAAATCAGAAAACTCAAGTGAACAATATACGGACTTTGGTGGCACCGATCTGTTGTCCTTCTTTCGCGATACGCTCAACAAGAACCCAAAGGATCGCAACATCTTGATGAAAATCGAAAAGGATTTAATGGATTTCGTTCAAGACAAAGAGTGAGTTTTGCCTGATTTCTTTTTTAAAATTCATATTACAATACGGTTTTTGCTTTCTTTCGCAGACGTGAATGTGAATTTCGCTTTCCACCAACTTCCTCGTATAATCGTATGCTTATACATCGCACCGCTGCCTTTTTTGGCATGGAGCACAACGTCGATTCGGAGACGCAACAGTGCGTCATTGTTGCTGTTAGCAAGGGCACACGCATACCGGAGGTGAAAAATTCGGTTTGAAATTCTTGAATTATGCAATATTAACTATGTTTCTTTTCTTATAGATACGCTTCAAGTCTTTGGTACGTGTCGAACATCGTGAGGATGCGCGCAAGTCAATTTTAAAGCGTGATACGCACAGCTTTGATGAGGTTCGTCAGTCGCCTTATCTGTGCCCGGAGCGTGTTATGCTCGATCGCAAGGCCAAGAGCTTTGAGGAGCGCGATGAGGATTACGATCGTGCGCGCAGTCGCATCTTTAATCGCAGTGGACAGCAGGATCCATACGATGATGAATGCTATGGCGGTGGCGGCGGTGGTGGTGGTGGTGGTGGTAATTGGCACAATGCTGCCGAACAGCAACAACAACAGCAGCAGCAGCAGCAACCGCTTAGGTCAAAGCGGCCCAATGGCAAAATGCTGCAAATGCAGAATGTAAGTTGAATGTGATTGAAATTTATCAAAGTTTTACTAACTATTTCCACAACAGTCGACTGAGTCTCGCGATGGTGGTGGCTCTATGCGTTCGGGTGGCGCCGTGCCCAAGTCTCACAATTTTGGCAACTATGGTGGGCCACCAAGCTCTGGTGGTCCGGGTGGCGGCTCTTCGTTGCCGCGTGGCGACTCAACCACTTCAAATAAGAGTGGCCGTGGTGGATTTACCAAGCAGGATTCAACTGGTAGCAACAATACGGGCTGGCGTCTATCGCCCTCAAGCAGCGGGTGAGTAGTTACTAACAGAAATATATATATATATAAAAAAAAAAAACAAAATGCCTCTATTGTTGAACCCATCATCTATTTGTATGCCAAACCCAAAATTCGCTCGCTCTTTCTCTTTATTATCTCTTTATGTTAAAAAATTTGTCAAACTGTTGTTAAAATTGCCAAAAAAAAAAAACATTTTTGTATGCCACCCCCTCCAAAAAAACAACAACAACAAACAACAACATTTACCAAACCAGCTACAAGACACGCACCCAATCCGTGCGCTCCGATTCGGTAACGCCATCGCCCACGGGCTACGGCAGCGACAGGCAGACGCCGGAGTTTAGCCAGCCGCAAACGGTGCAGTTCAATCGGGCAATGGGTTCAGCATCAGCAACAACAACAACATCAGCAACAACAACAACAGCAACAGCAACAACAACAGCTGCCAGCACACCAGAGTCATCATCTGGCGCGGGACTCGTTTGGGCCGTCACAGATATTTCGAGTGTGCCAATTGGCAGCGTCCTCATTGATCCGCAAACCCTCCAACCAATTCTCAATGCAGACGGGTAATTTACAAAAACCAAAAACACACACACACAAAAAAAATTAAACCAATCAACCAACAACAACAATTACAAATTCAATCAACACCAAAATATTATGTTGTACAATAATCAACAATTTTGTTTAACGCAAATGCTTATTTTTCCTTATAATTTTGCTCAATTTACGCCAAAGTTTTTGTAATTCTTACTAGTTTTTTTAATAGCATAAAAGTTTTAATTCAAAGCCGAATTTAAACTATCCAAACTAACGAGATTAGCTCATATATTAATAGGAACTAAATGAAAAAACACTTAAAACATATATGCGCTACTTAAAAAAATAATCAAATGCTAGCAGTAGATAAAATATAAAGGAATTTTTAAAGATTATATATGTATATGAATATTATATATAATTAGTTTTTTGTTAACGAAATAATGAATTTGATTTTTACTCTTTTCTTACATAATTACAAAGATTTCGTTGCTAGTACGTCAGGGTATTTTGTTATTCGGCTTATGTCAAACCAAGCTTTTCTTTATCGTTTTTATTCAAAATGCTTTATAACAGATTTTTGTTACGCGCTTAATTGCAATTTTTGTTATACATATTCATATTAATATATTTATTTGTTTAATTCATATCTATTTAATAAATATTTTAATACATACATTATTAATGGCATAACAATATGCTGTTTTCAAATTGTTGATGTTGTTTTTGTAAATTATCTGCCTTAAAAAAAAAATCAATTAAATTAATCCACACCACTCCACAACTCGCTCGCTCGCTCTCTCTTTCTCTCTCTCTCTCTCTTTCTCTCAAATATGATTATTGATTATGAATATAGCTGTGCGTGTGTGTGTGCGTTTGTGCGCTCTCGCAATGCACTCTCGCCATGTGCTGTCAATTCAGCCTCCCACTTATGCTATTGCTCACACATGCTTACTCACTCTCTCTCTCTCTCTCTCTCTCTCACTTGTACATTGTCCAACACAAACACTCACACCCACCATTTCTTTCGCTCTTCATCACCTGCTCTTCTCTCGCCCAATAACTCATTACATATGTTTGTTTTGTTGTTTTGTTTTTTTTTTTGATCACCTGCTGCCGTTTTACTCAGCTAGCTCTAAGTGTTTGCCGTCTGCCAGTGCTGTCGTCTCAATGTTGTTCGTTCTTATTGCATTTGCATCTTTCTCTTGTTGTTGTTGTTTTACAATTACGCAAATAATTACAAAAAAACAAATAATAAAGCAGAAAATGTCTGTCGCTGCCGTCGCACTTACTTTTGCAAAACTGTGGCAACCCTGACAACTTTACTTCTTATTTTATATATGTACTTAACACCAGCGCAAAAATTGCATGTGACGAGCGAGTAACCAAATAAAAAAAGTACTTAATTTCAAATCGCTTTGCCTTTTGCAGCTCTATTTACCACTACGACCCGTCCAACTTGCCGCCCAATCAGGCGCTGCAACAACAACAACAACAACAGCAGCCACAACAACAACAACAACAACATCATGCGGGCAACAATGGCGGCAACAACAATAACTATCAATCAAGCGGCAACTCTGGCAATTATGCATCCTATCGCAAATCCTCGCCACACCAGCCAGCACCGCAGCAACAGCAGCAGCAAGTGGTGCAGCAGCAACCACCACAACAACATCAGCAACAACAGCAGCAGCAGCAGCAGCAGCAGCAACAGCAGCAGCAGGCTTACAGCAATGAGTTGTGCTGCAGCTCAACGGAAAGTTATGCCGAAGAGGTGCAATCCCCAGGCATAGATTGTTCCGACAGCTATGGTAGCTACAATGCAGCCAAACAGCTGAATCAGTTGCTGGAACAACAATATCAACAACAAGAACTGACACGGCAACAACAACAGCAGATATTTGACATGGAAACAACTACGGGCACTGGCGGTGGCAGCATTGCCGACGAATGTGAAAGTCTGTCCAGTGCCACAGCCTGTTTGAGCATAACAACCTCGACATCAACCAAGAACTATGATCGCATCGAGGTGCAAAAGTACAAGAATCAGGCAACCAGTCCCAATATACCCGCCTGCTGTGCGGGTGACAAAGAACTCGAGTCGGTTGCTCAACTACAACAGCTGCCACAAACACAGCCACAAGCACAGCCACAAGCAAAGCCACAGGCACAGCAGAAACCACTACAGTTGCAGGAAGTGGAGCCAGAAACGATGGTTGTGACCAACAACAGCATTGCAGCGTCTCCACAAGAGTTGCCTAGCAGCCAAACGCCACTGCCTGTCGTTGCATCATCGATGCCCCTAAATTGTGATGCACAATCGTTGACGTTGTCGCCCAGCACAACGCCCTATAGCCAGTGCGAGGTGAAGACAGTTAGCCAGAGCCAAGCTCAAGTTGTGACCGAGGAGCCCAAGACAACTACTTGGGCCTATACGCAAAGCTATCAAGCACCGGATGGTTCCACCGTCTTTCATACAACAACAACGCCAAATGGCGCGGCGCCCTATTGCGCCACCACATATCAGCAGGGCGTAAGTTGATCAAAATAAAATCTTTACTTACAAATTTAATGCATCTTTGTTTATCAACAGCCTGATGGCAGCATCTATGCTGTGCCCCAGGGCATGGTGTATGCAGCGTATCCACAGCCAACCGTTAGCAGTGCTCCAACACAGCCGCTCTTCCAGCTGACGGGCAGCAGTCAGCCAACTCAAACGATATTTGCCTCGCAGGATGGCAGCGAAATGCCCGGCGGCACCTACATGATACCTGTCTTCGATCCGGCCCAACAGCAGCGCGAGGGTCTAATACCCGCCCAGGCCATATACCAGACGGCGGCGGGTCCAGCCACCGCTGTAATGCCAATGGCCACGGCCACCTATCCGACAGCACAATTTGCTGCCGCCGCACCCAACGTTGCGCCCATCTATCAGGGACCGCTGATCTACTCCAGTGATCCGTCTGGTGGTGCTCAATTACAGCAGTTGCCCATGGCCACGTATCCGATCAGCTATCCGTATCATTACTATCCCATACCTTACTATGTGCCGCCGCAGGCTGTGACCGCTGCACCAATGGTGGCCACCACTGCCTCCGGTCAGCCTGGAACGGCTGGACAAGCCCAGTCACATGCTCAGGCCCAGGCGCAGGCCCAAGCTGCCGCGCAGCTTAATCTTGCAACTGCCACGGCGGCTGGTCCGTCAACGGTAGCTGGCATTGGCCAGCAACATCAGCAGCAGCAGCAGCATTCAAGCAATGGACATCTTGTCAGCTGCAACAGCAACAGCAGCATCGGCGGCGGTGGTGGTGGTGGTGGCGGTGGTGGTGGCGGTGGCGGTGGCTATATGGGTAGTACGCGTGTCAAGCGTACACCCGGCGGTGGTTCCATACACTACAATCCCAGTTATCCATCAACGGCACAGGGACATCCCACACATCCCGCTCATCATCCGGGCGCACCTGGCTCTGCTCAGTTGATTGGTACACCCGGTGGTGGAGGCACTACATATCATGCGCTGCCCACGCTCACATTGGCGCATGGCGCTGCTGGCCCCAATACAGATCTCAATGCTGCTGCTGCCGCTGCTGCTGCAGCCGCTGCCGGTGCTCATGTCTATGCGCTGCCCGCTCAGCATGCAACGGCACTGATACCGACCAACCTGTTCCCCTATGCCGCCGCTGCAGCAGGTCAACCGGGTGCACAGCAGCCAGGATCGCACAATGCCCTGCTTCAGCAACAACAGCAGCAGCAGCAGCAACAACAACAGCAACAACAGCAGCAGCAGCAAGTGCAGCAAGCACAAGTAGCATCACATCATGCACTGATTACAGCAGCACCATTCTATCCGGCAGCCGGCAATGGTTTAATGGATGTTTCGGCAGTCTCACAATCGGCGCCCGCAACGCCAGCTGCACCAGGTAGACAGGCGCCACTGTTTAGTACGCCACCAGCTGGCAATAATGGTAATGGCGGTGGCAGCAATGGTGCATCTGGTGGTGGTGGTGGTGGTTATCATAGCAATAGCTCCACACCACACTACTATCACAGCCAGAGCAGCAACGAGGGTGGCTATGTGCCCTATGAGAAGCGCAACAATTCAAACGGTGGTTTTGGTGGTGCACCGAACGGACGCAAACCCTATCATCCCGGTGGTGGTGGTGGTGGTGGTGGTGGTGGCTACAATCCACGTCACTCGGTGCCTTTGAGTGGCATGAACTCGGGCTCCAAGACGCCATTGCTCAACTCCAATAATGAGCCAACGCCACGTGCCTCGCCCAGCAGCATTGTAATGGGTCCTTCAACATCCTCGTCAAACTATCATCACAATGCTGCACATCGTGGACCGCCACATGCGCTGAACAAGCGTGAGAACAACAACAACAACAAGCCGTCACAGATGCCACTTATCAGTGGGCCACCGCCCAGCTACATAACGTCCAGCAGTCCAGCTGCTGCTGGCGGTGGCGGCGGTGGCGGCAGTGGCGCTCCTGGCTATGAGTCAAAGCCACCAATGCGCCTAAATGCAGCAGCTGCCAGTTTTCGCACTCAAAAATCCATCAATGCCGACTTTCGTCGCAGCGTTTCGCAACGCAACTCGCCCAGTGCGAATGGAGGAGCTGGCCACAATGGCAGTGGCAACAACAGTCACGAGAGCAGCAACAATTCACCCAACAGTATTGCAGGTGGTGGTGGTGGCGCCGGTGCCGGTGGTTCGAGCAGCAATAACAATAGTGCTGCCAATACGCCAAATGCCAGTCAAGCATCCGCTGCCGGCATGGCCACCCAGTACATTGTAGTGGATCATTCGACTGGGGCCGCTATGAATGCCTCCTCGCCGCCATCTCTCTATTTGAGCAGTGGCAACAATGCTGGCGGCAGCGGCGGTGGACCGCGTGCCTCGCACATTCCAGCCCAGCTGCATCATAGCGCAGCGGCGGCGGCAGCAGCAGCGGCAGCCAACGCTAATAACCAACAGGCAACAGCCGTGCTAAGTAGTGTTGCTGCTTTAGGTGGCTATAATCCCAACGGTGCATCTGGTGTCTACATCAAGTATGGCCAAACATACTATGCGCATGTGAGTATCAAATACTTAGTGCATTTCTTGCTTGTTTCATATATTATTTACTTATTGAAAATTCTTTTTTGTTGCTTTAGCCATCGGTGGCCTTGCCCAACAGTCGACGTTCCCCGTCGAACGATATCCGGCCGCAAATGGCACAGGTTGCCGGCATGTATCCCGCCACAATGATGATACAAGGTAAGAAGCCAAGAAAGTTGAACAATCAACAACAAAAAATAATTAGAAAATCATACAGATTGATATAAGAAAAGTTTTTAAACTAACCAAAATTGTCTTTATTTTTTTTAGCACCTCCACGTCATCCAAGTCGTCATCCAAATCCGAACTACAAGGGTTCGCGTCCGCGGTAAATTTTGCCGCCTTCTTCCAACAACTGGCGGATGGACGCTAACACAACAAAAACAAAAGAACTAACAAAAAAATGCAAAAAAGTAAAAAAAAAAACTACATACACATAACGGCATACCTAAGATAAATATAAATAGCAACCTAATCTAGTGGAACATAATGTAGTTGACAAAAAAAAAAAAAAAGAGAGAGAAAGAGAAAGCAAGAAGAAGAGTATGAAAAAGTAGTGAAGATGGAATAAGACGATGGTAACAGAGAAGCGAGTACAGAGCCTAGAAACAAATGGCCGCAGAGAGTGAAAGAAAGAGATCGAGAGAATTGTTGGACGTTGGATGGTAGCAGCAAAATCAAGAGCATTAAAAGAACAGCAGCAGCAGCAGCAGAGACTGGACTGATCGAAAGAGTGTTAAGAGAGGGAGGAAGTTGGGGGACAGCTAACGGGACTGCATGCTGCATAAAGACAATTGTTATTCTTCCGCAACAAAAAGAGAAAAAAAAAATTAAAAAACAGTCAAAACGATAAATCAACGTAGCGTTAAGTCATAGTTGATAAATTATTGTGTAGCTACAACAACAAAAGCAAAAACCACAACAACAAGCAGTAAACATATTAAACAACAACAACAACATCAAGAAGAAGAAAAAAGAAATGCTGTATAATTTGTGCCATTAAAAAATAGTCTTAATAAAAAACAAAAAGCAAAAAAAAAAAAAATAACAAAACTAAACATATACAAAACATGTACCGAAGAAGCAATAATTGAACACAACGACTGCGAACAAGACAACGGACCGAAACGGAAGCGGAAACTGATACGGAAACAGAAACAGAACAGACAATCGGACTGAGAAACACTCACATCAAAATCGTTAACTAAACTATAAGATTTATGAAACAATATGCTGCTTTAGTTTATTGTATGCGAACAATCGGAGCGCAGGAGTTTTGCCTACGCTTACAGACTGACAGGGAAAACAGTATGAGGCCATATTGCCATATTACACTCACGATTATTGAATGTGTTGTCCGATTTTTAGCAGCCTCAGATTTATATAGCTTCTCTCAATTCCCCCTCCCCCAAGAAACAAAAAAAAAATGCTGCTATCTAAAAAAAAACAAAAAAGTTGTATTATGTTTTATATAATCGTCGACTTGCTTTGGTGTGTTTAATTGAATGCGTTTTAATTATGTTAGGAATCTCAGCCAAAAGTATAGCAAAACTAAATTTGATACCAACAATCTCGATATACACTTTGGATCACAGAGAGAGGAGACTGCTGTGGGCATGGCTTGTACTATGTACTTATTTTGTTTTGCAAAATTTGTTAATCTCAAAATCAAAACTGTCGAGAGAAAAAGATCAAGTTTTTTTTTTTATTCCAAATCATTATTATTATTATAAAAACTATTTACAACTTTACTTAATTATTGTTATAATGATAATTTTATTATGAAATTTGTTTATTTTAATTTCCTTATTATGTTAACTTTCTATATATAGTAGATATATCCACATTATATGGGATAGAATTCATTATGTTTTCTTTAATTTCTGTTCCTTACGGCAAAGAAGCTGCACTTTAATTTTCGTTATTTAAAATAGGAGAAGTAATAATTGAATTATACATAGTAAAGAGTAAAAGATGATGATGATGAAGATGAAGATGAAGATGAGGAAATCGATGGTACGAGTATGTAAGAGCCAAGCAGCTATACATTTATTGTTAACAAAATAATTAGCTTAGCGTATAAATTACATATGTATATGTACCATTTAATATTTAGGCAACTGAAACAACAACAAGAAGAAAAAAAAACAAAATAATAAAAAAAAATTAGTTAAAGTTGCATTTTGTATTTTTCCTTTAATTTTTGTTTTCGCTCAGTTTTATACTTTTCGATAACTGTCTTTCTCACTTTTCTATAGTTTCTCGCCCTGGCAACGGATCAATTGAGAAATGGAGTCCAAGCATTCTAATATGATTTATATTTCCTTCTACTTTTGTACAACGAATCCTAAACAAAAAAAAAAAATTCAATGAATACAAAAGGCCATTGGCAAACTCGAACTAAAAACTCCAATTTTGAAAAAAACTATATGTCTAAATGTACATAACAATAATTTACAAACAAATCTAAACGCGACTAAACTCTTAGTTAATAAGTAGGTTAGGACCGGACAGTCGCACAAAGGATTTGCTGCAAATAATAATGCCACAAAATGCGTCAAATCAAAATAAGTAATCCCAAAAAAAACGAGGTTTAATATTTGCAGCAAATAATTTGGAACGAAAATAAAAAACAAATAAATTAGAAGAGTTATCATAGTTGAGATATCATTTCAAGCATTGCAATTCTTATGAACTCAGTCACCACACACCTTAACTTAAGAATAGCTTTCAAAAGTGCGCTAAATAGTATATATGCTTACGTAACAACATATTATATAGTACATACATACATAGTAAACATATATACATATATCTAATGGCAATATGATATAAAAAGGCAAAAGAAAAGTACCAAATAAGTTAGTGAAACTGCTCAAAAAAACAAAAAAAAAAAAAAAACAATTACAAAATAAGCACAAAAGTATTGTACCACACACAGAGAACACAGAAACGCTTTGTTGGCTAGTCCCGAAAAACCAGAAATAGATAGACCACGACACATAGCTAGGAAGAGGAAGAAAAGAAGAGTGAAAAAGAAAAGTATCGTGAAGTATATCGGCATGACATTCAAATGATCCTGAAATATCGAACATTTGCTCCTGTTGTGCATTTCTTTGTTTGTTGCTCTGTTTGTTATGAAAAGGGGTTAAATAAGATAAAAATAATGTTGAGAGTAATGTTGAAGTCGTCGTTATACCGGAAAAGCAAGCAAGAAGTGGAAGGATATGGGTAGTTAGGAGGAGAGAGTGCGGGAATACCAATTAAAAAAGATTAGGCATAGAATATGGGAAACAAAAATAAATAAGAAAATAAAACCCTCGAGGGAAAATATGTTATACAATATTATTATTACATCATGATTAATCTAATGGTAAAACGCATCGTAATTATAATTATACATACAACAACAACAACAACAACAAAAACAGTTCGAACAACAACAACAAAACAGCACGCAAAGTACTCGTAATAACGATAAAAAATGAGATAAAGACAAACGAAGTTTTTACCGACGAGAATAACGATAACATTATGATGATAAAACAAAACCAAAACAAAAATAACAAATAAATAAAATGTATTTATTTATTTTAATTTATATATACACTAGAGAGTTATTACAAATATATATATATACATAATGTATAAGGCAAAAAAAAAACATAGAGGTTTGTTTAATGAGTTTTATTAGTTACAGATGATAAACCGAAAAAGTTCTATTGGAACTTCGTTTTAAGGAAGCAAACAAAAATGATAATGGTAAACTAAATGTTTGTAATCCACTTCCAATTGGTATGCAACATGAAGCAGTAAGCAGCAGCCAACCTACGAATTCATTTATAAAGCTAATTCCTGTTCCTGTTTGGTATACTATAAATTACAGGTGGTCAAAAACGGGACAATTCTGTACAAAAGTAATTTATTGTTTATATAAACGCATTGGACTTATTCAAGGTTATGGAGTCCTCCTGCCTTGGCACATGTTAACAACATTGCCGGCCATAAAAACACATCAAGCAAATATCAATAAAAGCCAAATTGAGTTAGTACAATTATACAACGTATATGTACGTATATGTATGCAAACATTGTTGCGACCTCATAACCCAAACAGACAAACAAATGTAGGGGAGTTGAAGTTGTTGTAGTACGAAATGTTTAAACCTTCTGGTTGCATTGTCTCACATGAGGGCCATGTGGAATAGTTCTGGACATTTGACATCTTTATAACACGTGCGAATGAGCCCACGAAAACGGAGCGAAAGAGAACTCGAATTGTATGCCACCAACAGTTTAGTTTCCATTTTGGCTTTTGGGAAAAACGATGCAACAAATTACCCTGAAAATTTCGGTTGATCGCAACTAAGGGCATCATGAGTTTGAGTTGATTCGTATCTGAGAGACGACCACATTCTGTGGCAACCCATAAATCTGCCAAGTGAAACCCAAATACAAAAAAATACCAGCGACAGGTTGCAGCTCAATAAAGAGCTAAATAAATATTATATTGTCGTCTATAACCTGCCGCAATAGCAAAAGGGATGAGTTCATTTTTAGGGTACAATGTCGATGGCATTTTGAGTTCGATTGCGGCAGGTAGCTGCTGCAGCAGCAGCAGCAGCAACACCAACAACTAACTAACTAACCTGTTTTTATTTCTTATTTTAACGTAGACAATGGTTTAAAAGACGGCTGCTGCTGCTGCGGCTGCTGTTGCGGCCAAAATCAAATGGTCCACGCTTTTGTAAACTGATGACATTTAAAAATTATGGCATGTAAATGGAAGGCATTCCGGGAAGCGTTGACAGCCAGCGGCGCTGTAGTTGCAGCAGGCAGAATAGAAGACAAAAAAAAAAATTAATCGAGCGGGGGCTACTGTTAATCAATTTAGTGCCTGGAGATGAAGTTATTTGTGCGGCTCGCGCAGATGGCCCAAAGGATAAGCAACAAAGTGAAAGGTTTGCGATCTCAATGCGACTGATAAGCTAAACACAGAATCTACACAAAAACTTAGATAGAATATTAATATATGTAGTACATATCTTCTATGGTAGACCTTTTGGCCCAACGGGGCGTATGCGTGTTAAAGCTTTCATTCGTTGCTGACGTCGCTGTCAAGCTTTGCGCTCTTGATATATGGTCAGCATTAAAGTGCCGCCTTTGTGAAGCGGAGACATCAAAGTACAAACACACATATGCACAAAGTCAAACATTTGCATACACTACACACACACACACACACATGCGCATGCAAACGAATGCAGCGAAAAGCCATAAAAATCACTTTGTGTCTGAGCGAAAAAAAAAAAGATAGAGGCAAAGTGGGGGGCGGCAGCTTCATGGAGGCGGCGCATCAGCGCAAACTATGCAACAAACACAGCAGCAGTAGCAATACAAAAAAACAGTGTACTGTGTCAAGTAACCGACTGTTTATTACTCTGTAAAATGTGACAACAGCTGAAAACTCTAAGCAAAAATGTAAGTGACTCTAAAACTGTAAAACGTTTCGTTTTGTGCTATAAAAATTTTCTAAGGAGTGAAACAATTGTTTGGAAGCTTTACTCTATAAAGCTTTAACAAAAAAATCTCTTTTACTCTCGACTCGAATATAGAAACTCTTCAGGTTCAGATGCACAATTTGTCGTAGCCAATATTCCTTCTTTTACATCCAAAGCATCAGAGTATTAAAAGTGCAATGCAATCAATTCAAAATAGCTGCTAGTGCAAGAGAGACAGAAAGAGAGCAAGAACAAGAAGGGAGGTGTGGGAGGAGTGCTGTGTGCCATTCAGACGACAGAAGGCAGCATTTAATCCTGCAACCAAACAAAAAAAAACGGCATTGCGAGGCGGCATAAAATGATGATAATCCTTAAATAACGTGAGCAACATGAGGAAAGGTTGGAAGGTTGAAAAAGAAGAGGCTGAAGAGGCTGACGATGGCGACAGCCAAATGCCAATTGAATGCCAAGCGGCTTTAAGTGTTAAACAGCGGGAAAGCAATAGTGTTAAATAGCGAGAGATGAAAACTTATTGTGACGAAGAGAAAATGAGGAGCGCTTGAGGCGCTGCTTAATTCAAAAGCTGAAATGGGCGAGTGTTAAACGAACTATATCAAAGTTGATTGTATTTGTTGTTGGATATTGATAATAAAGAAAATATATATCGAAGTTAAAGTAAACATTGAAGTTAAAGAAAGCAAGTATTTGAACAAAGTTCAGCGTTTGTTTGACATGTAACACCATATGTTAAGATATTGGCTATAACTAGATAGGGTTAAGTTCAATAAGAATTAGTCATGTGATATCTGAATAAGCTATGAAGTACATCGTTAATAGCTTTGTTATTAAAAACATATTCATTTTAATATTAGAATTTTGCATTGACGATGAAAAAGGATTTGGAACAAGTGAAAATTTCTAGAAACAAAAAAATAATACCATGTCATTTGAATAGATTATTTAAGAAAGTATTTAAATTTTTCACATCTTCATGACTTTTATGACGATAAAAAAAGCAAGATACTCCATTTTATAAGAGAATACATTAACATGCCACTTGTTTCCCCTGGCGAGTATCTTTTAACCTTCCTCAACTCAAATGTATCTTTAACTTTAAAATGTGTTTTACAATTTTTAAATGCCTTCTTCTTGCTATCTCTCTCTCCCTATCACACTTTCGGCACATATCCATTCATGATGATGATGTTAACCCAATAAAAAAAAAAGAAATTGTGTTGAGAGCAAAAACTGTCAGCTTGCAGCAATTTTTTGGATGGACTCGTCAAGCGGTTTGACCCCAAAAAAGTCAAGTGCGCTACTTTGCATTGCAACGTTTCCGCTGCTGCCTGCCACTGCCATTGCTGCTGCTGCTGCTGCTTCAGTGTGTTTTTCCAACCGCGCCGCTGAGGCAATGAAGCGTGCTAGCGTAGGCGCATCAACAACACCCACCCAATGGCACACAACCGCAATGGCTCAAGTCACTGAAGATGCTCAACCTTTTCACTCGACCTTTTTGTGGCACGCGCCGGCGCACTCAATTGGTCTATACGCCAACGAATCCACTCAAAATGGGGGACACTTAACTGAAACTCGTTCTACGCTCGTGCTGAGCGCAGGGGCGTTGCCATTTTGAGCTCGACGCCATGGCAACCAATCAACATACAACCACCAACAAGCTCTGAGTTCAAAAACCAGTTGAGCGGGTTTTTTTTTTTTTTTTTTGTTAAGTAACGAGAGTGTTGGTGGTGTGTGTGTGTGTGTGTGTGTTTTGTTTGCTTTATGCTGCTACCACTCTCGAAACCGGGTCGTTTTCATATCCATCCATGCTGCTGCTGTTGCTGCTGTTGCTGATCCATGCGGCTAGAGCGCCGGCAGTTTATGCAGTGGCCTCGTAGCTGTCACAACGTCGCTCGCCTCAACGCTCGTGAGCTGCCGCAGCTCATCGTCGTCGTCGTCTCTCGTTGGAGACACAACAACATTATACTATAAGACTCGTCTTGCAACCGGGAACCGTGTTTCTCGTTTCCTCTCTTATCGCGACACGCGTTTGCGACTCCCGTACGTTTTATGATAACGCCGTGTTTTTAGCGACGGCAAAAATAATACTAATAAAAAATAATATTATTATAACACAAAAAAAAAAAGAATAAGGAAATCAAATCCAGTTCAGTGAACAATTTTCAAAATTTTGCATGTGTTAATCAATAAAAAAAAAGATAATAAAAAAGTGTTGCAAATTCTTATACTCGTATTTATACTCAATACTCGCTCGCTTATGCAATTAATTTGCATGCATTTTGTGTTGACTTTTGCTGGACGCTTGACACACTGATCAAGTCGTCAAAACATTACGAACGTCCAGCAAAACAAGTGATATACATTCTAAATAGATCAGCAAAGACGCCAGGCAGCAAACCATAACAAAAAAAACAAAAAAACTGGCTTAAAAATAAATTTTTTTGTGCAAAAGACTTGGATTAAAAATCGCCAAAATTGTGGAGGCAATTAAAATGAAGGTAAGTTGAAGATAAAAATAAAAGTTAAATAAAACAGGATTGCATTGATTATTATATCAGTTAAAAAACTAATGTTGTCTAGACTAAAATTGATTTTTGATCAAAATGTTTTGTTATTTTCGAATCGAGGGAAGTAACTTTTCTTTTTGATCGACACCTACGCTGTGTTCCTTAACATTCAAGTTGTTTTTTAATTGATGCACATGTTAAAATCTTTGTGACCTACAAAACGGTGCCGAAAAGATATTGAACCAAAAACCCGCTGGGGCGCAACAGGCGGCGGCGTTAGCCCTTTTAGATATACTGGGAGTAGGAGTAAATGGAGGGAGGGTATCATAGTATGTAAAAACCAAAACTCAACTGGGGCAATTCGAAGCGATCACAAAAATCGAAAAAAACAAACCGTACTAATAACTTTGGAAAACGATGAGTTTTCAAAACAGACGCGGCCGAGGTAAAAAAAAACAAACCGAATTGAGAGTCGGTGAATATTAAAAGCACACAAATCGCACCATAGGGGGTGCAACATTCAACTGGCAACGGATTCGAAAAACAGATTGAATGACGACCATGTCAAACCCACACGTTGAATTATGAGACGAGACGGTCATATGTATGTGTGTGTTTGTGTGTGTGTATTTCTTTAATGCAGTCTGGTATAGGCATTGAATCATAGGCGCGTTTATCATTAGTTAACATTTTTAATTTCTAAATATATTTGTTTTTGTGTTATCATGACGACGCTGATTTGGAACTTGTTCATTCAAAACTTGGCCATAACATCGAAGCGTTTAATCGATTTTTACGTTTAAGATTTTAAGTCTTTTTTTTCTATATATTTTTTTGTTTGCCACCCGCTGTTAACATTGTGTGAAGTCTGACGCAAGTGCTGAGCCACCCACAGGATTCACGAGCAATGTTCAATGTTTGTAAAAAAAAAGTTTTAAACATTGAACATTGGAGAGTCAGAAACATGAGTTGGCTCTTTCAGCTATAGATACAGATACAGATACATTTACAGCTACAACCGATTTCGGCAGATATGTTTGTTGCATGATTTATGTGGCTTCGATTCGATTTCAACATACAATTTTTTGTTGTTTCTGTTTTTTTGCATATATTGTGCTTTTGTCCAAAAACATAATTTTCATTACCATAGCAAATTAGACAAGGTGCTGACGGTTATTGGGCCGCTACATAAAAGGGTTAAGATGTGTTATAAATTTCTCAACGATCTTGGCCAATAATTGATCTAGGCCCACGTTTAAGGCCTATTTCAAAAAAGATGATCGCATACTTCTACTTTATATGTATGGTATATGCGATTATGTTCTATTGGCTTGAACCTTTTAATAACTGTCAATAGGCACAGCGGGAGATCTTAGAGAAAATGCCGCAGCAGCGGTTTTTTTTTACGACTTCAAATCAAATGTCAAGAGTTTTAAGCCGCAACTGGACAAAAAACAGTTGAACCGAGCTTAAGAACCTTTTCTTACTTGACATCATCGATCTTGAACCTTTCCCTCTCCCTTGCTTTCCCAGAGCTATGACGCCATAAAGCGCAGCTTATGAATATTCAATAAATTGTTATTTTATTATCAATTTTATTTTTTTCGAACTGTTTAAGAGTTATAGGAAAGTCATAAATATCGAAGCATGAAAAAAAATATTTAAATAAACGATTTTTCATTAATAATTCACAAACAAATTAAAAAACAAATTTATGAAAAATTAAACAAAAAAACCTCTAAATACCTAGAGAAATTGTTAACGCCTCCTTCCCAAAAAAGAGAAACTCCCAGCAGATATGTATATTTTTAATTGAGAACTATCATGCGATAAGCTATAATTAGTATCTGGCATTTGAATGAACTCGAGTCAAGCCTGAAGTTTAACAATTTGTCTTCAAAATATGCCCAATTTGTCACTTTAAGCGTTTTAATAAAAAATTCTTGATATGTTTACTGTGACGGCTTTGTCATGTACGATCTTAGCTTGAAATTACAATTTTAATGAAAGATAAGGTTTTTAAATTTTGTTACAGAATTAGTTGTTTAGAGTTTTGAACGTAATTTCATTTTATAAGGTCCAGGTTTGACTTGCTTAATCTATCTAAATAAAAATAACCCAAAAGATTTTTAAAATTTGTTTGGTAATATTTTTCATTTGGAAAAGTTTTTTTATTAATAAAATTGATTTTATAAAGCAAGTTTTCGTAGTTAAAATCGCGATTTAAGTCGATTCTTGTTATTCTTTAATATAAATATATAAATTGCTTTATATTACTTCAACAAATCTCAAAATAATCAAATTAAGAGAAGTCTTTGTGGTTCTTTTGCAAACATAATGCAGTTTTCACTGCTTTATGGTCTTACAACATTATGTGCTTATTACAACATCTTTTGAGAGACAAAAAAACATAATCGGATAGATCTCAAGCTGAAAAACCCACACAATGTGCTTATTTCTTAGATGTAAGAACAAAGAGTCCAACGCGTGCCAGTTGCGACGTGATTCGAATGGCAACTTTTGGGTTGAGTGTCGCCTGAATTGAAAAGTGGCAGCTGCCAAGCTGGTCAAGCAGATTTAAATGCTTGTTATTGGATTGGCAACAAAATGATTGTGAAGAGGCAACGGCAACAACAACATTGCAAACGCCTAATTGACAACTGCGGCGTGGCGTGACAATGCTGACAAGCCGTCTACGCCCGACAATAGCCCAGAAGGAACCAAAAATGCATCTTGACTTGAGCCAATTGCCCCGATCAGGCACAAAAGACAAACAAATATCACACCTTTGTTTAGAACCAAAGAAGACAAAGAAGCGAAAAACAAAACCAAAAACCAAAAACAACAAATTCGAGTGGTCAGTTTCGAAATTTATCTTATGGGTTGCGCATGCGCCTCTGCAATTTGTTTTCCCCCTCTCTCTCTCTCTCTCTCTCTCTCTCTCTGTGTTGCGTTCCCCTGGGTGAAACGTGTCAAAGTCAGCAATGCATTTTTAGCAGGTAAATGTGAAAATTCCCAAAATGAAAATCAAATGTCTGGCAGCCGGCAAAAGGCAACCGCACAAAAGAAATACCAAAATCGGCTGAAGTGTCTCTCTCTCAATCTTATTGTTCCTTCGAGTGCATCCGCAAAATAGTCCTTAAAGGACGCTTAGTTGGCTTACAAATGATGCATGGGCCATAAAAGCAACAACGACAACAACAACAACAAGATGAACAACAACAAAAAAAGGGGCTCGACACCCAACGGCGGCAAATAAAATTGTAAAATGCCACAAATCATTGCAACTCCTCTATATCTATATGCTATGTGCACATTGTGTGCTGTCAATGGGTACTCGACACAAAAAAAAAAAAAAACAAAATAAAACCCGCCCCTAAAACGATGTTCAGCCTGCATGTACTCACCTCCCCACGCCCTACCCTAGCCGTTCTCACTCCCTATCGATTCTGACTAACAATCCGTAACGACAAACCGAATTCGATTTTGATTTAACATTTTGCCACAAACTTTCATCGTTTGGCAAAATAAATGTTTGCCTGTTGTTCGTTTTTGTCGATTTGCACATTAGTTTTTCCTTTATTCATTCTATGCGTGTGTGTGTGTGAGTAAAAATATTGTTATTTAATTGTTTGGGCAATTGGCAAAAAGGTTTACGAAAAACACAAACGATTGGGTCAATGCCTAACTTATCTCATGATTTTTATCTAGAACAGTAGCTAGATGAGAAATTGAACTCGATTTTGTGATTCTGGTCTTAAGTTTTTTAAGAAATGCCGCCGTTATAATTCAAAGTCATTTTGGTCAGGTTCTGAATAAATTAACCATACATAGTGAGCCGAGAGCACAGCATAAATTCGAGCCGAATTTTAAACTTGATTTATTGTTTTTAACATAAACATGAGACGATCCAAATTTGCATTCAATATAAAAGAGGCGATTTTTGAGCGCCGAACAACAATAAAACGAACGACAATCGAACAAACCGAAAGCCATCTATTAAAATATTAATATTAATTTATGCAAAATGCAGATTTAACTAATTAATTGTAAAAAATAATATACAAAGTGATAAAAACTCACAATGCAAATCGTAAAAACTAAAAAACAAAAACCAACTTTAACAACTTTGCTGCTTTGACTTATTGATGTTTTGTGCCAGAGCTGTGACATATTGACGAATATACAAAGAAAGGGTATATTCATAAAGCAGCAGCCAATCACTCGACACATCTTCAACTCGCATGATGAATGCCCAAAATATTCGATAATCAAAAAAAAAAAAAAAACAGAAATTTTGTGCAAAAAAACAGAAACCGGTATATTTAAGAAGCCGCAGCGAATTTACACTTAAACTGCATGGAAAGGGAATGTTAAATATATTAAATTCATCAAACTTTTAGATGGATTAAGTAAGCGAAAAAAAAACCATTTAAGTATATATACGAAAAAGAAGGGTTTATTATGTATCTAAGATTTATTATGACACTCAAACCTTATCAGCTCGTCATCAGTGCTTTTTCGAAAGGGTATAGTAGCTAGGAGCTGAGAAATGCGCGTGTCGAAATTATTATATACTTGCGGGCGATTTATAAGCCATTTATTAGCGAATGTGCTGGCTGACAGATTAGCTTCAGAGCCAGACTGTTACCGGTTACCTCTCTCTCTCGCTCTCTCTCTCTCTCTCTCTCTCTTCGTCGCTTTCTCGCTCTTTTAGTAACTGTTATTTGCACAACTGCCGTTTGAAGTCAGCAAAGAAAAAAAAAAAACAAAAAAGTAATGACAGACAATAAAAAATGGCACTTTAAATGTTTGGCATGCAAGCTGAGTATTTTATGGTAGTCGATCATAAAAATAAGAGCGAGAGCTTTAAAGAGAGAGGAAACTAGAGCGAGGCAGAACGAAGGAGAATGATAGAGAGAGAGAGCGTGTTAGACAGATATTATTAAAATATAAATTATTCAGCAATAATAATAGTACAATGTATTGCATCCATTTAATGAACGAGTATAATCAAATGCTTAACAATACTCGAAACATTTTGAATCGAAATATGAGCAACATTTGCCATCGGATTATTACTTACTTTAAGTTGAAATCCCGCACTGGGACCAAGAGTAAAACATAAACATAAAATGTCGCTTATCAATTTATATGCTCACGAAAAAAAAAATAGCTCTGTTCTTTTTTATTTAAATCGGCAGCTGCCGGCGCTGATCAAAAAAACAAGCTCTCAACTCTCAAGAAAAATACAACAAAAAAAAAAAAAAAACAAACTAGGTCTACCTTTAAGTGGGCAACAACAACATCGAAAAGAAAAAAACATAGACATGATCAAAATCGATATTGCCACTGTCCGGCGGGTGGTTGATGGCCGAGCATGGAGTGTGGGAGGGGAAGGGTAGCCAAGTGGAATGTCGTCGTTGAAATGCTTTGAAATTTAATATGAAAACGTTGTCTATGCAAATGAATATTGCCACCTGTTTATGTTTATGGTCAATGGAAAATGGCAGCATCCCCAGCTACCCAAAAAAACAACGATACGAACCGAACCAAACCGATCCGATACGATCCATTTCAACGAACGATCTATCAAGTGGCTTCTCTTAGCTGATGTGTATGCGTGTGCGTGTGCGTGTGCGCGTATGTGTGTGTGTGTGTTTGGATTATCTTGGTGGGAAAAACGTGAGAACGATCGTGTATGCAAATCACTTTCAAGAGTTTTGATATGTTCTACCCCCCCACCCCCACCCCTGCAGCACCACGGCACCGTTCTTTTCGTCTCGTCGTAGTCCAATAAAATATACACGCAAACTAAAACGAAGAAAGTATTAAAATGAAATTTATTTGAGTATGGGGCGAGCCACAGTTATAATAAAATGCGTCTGGGTAGCGCAAACACAAAGCCCAATGTTTGCCAACAACAACAACAGCAACAACAACACTATTGCTTTTACCGGCTGTAAAACACAAACAGTCAACGGTCTTTGGGTCCCCCTCGGTTCTGCCACACAACAAAGATCGTTGAGATCGTCCCCAAGCTGTTGCTGATGCTGGAGAATCGACTTGAGTTGAGTTGAGTTGAGTTTTGTGTTTTGTAGTGTAATAAAGTGCGACATTTTAAGTCGTCGACTGATCGAGGTAATAACTTGTCAACACCGGGCCGACGCCGCAGCCGCCACCGCCAACAAAAAAAAGTATATATATATATAATCATTAAAAAAAAGTAAGTGTGCGCCCGTCTTCGTCATCGCCGAGATGCCCCAAAACAATTTTATTATATATAGTATATTATACTATATGCTCATATTATTGTTGTTGTGTATATTATTTAAAATTTTTATGATGATGAACAATTTTTGTTTTGCCCATAAAAAAAAGTGAGAGAGAGAGTTGGAAAAAATCAACTAAATAATATTTTCTATTTGAAAATTTGTAAATGAAATGTTTTGGGAGACTCTCTTTTAAGCGGCTTTGGCACCACAGACAGCTGAAACATCAGAAAGTGTATTTTGGCCATAAAAACGTTGGCAGATCGCTGGGCCTATTGGCCGTAAAATATTTAACGATGTTACGCCAACAAAAAAGAAACAACAACAACAACAACCAACGTCCAGCTAATCCGCCTTGTGCATGCTTTTCTTCATTCCCTACCCGAAGACACTCCACACTCTTTTGTCTTACTCTCTCTTTGGCCATCTCGCTCTGTCTATTTATTTGCCTTCTGTCCTGAATGGGTTGCCATCATAATATTTGCCTAGGCCAAAAGCTCTCGCTTCGTCTGTGTCCGTAAGCCGCAAAATTGAGTTTCAACTCGCGAGATGAAGCCGCGAACTGTAAATGTATCTATGTAAATGTGTGTGTGTGTGATGTGTGAATATGTTGTGAAAATTGAATGGCATATGCACATTTTGTCGCCAGTGATAAAATTTAATAACGCTGATAAATTTAGCAAAAACATGTTGGGCCATTGACATAAAGCGGTAATTAAGTTTGCTGACTCGCAGCAGGACAAAAACCAAAAAACAAAAATCCAAACAGCAACAACGATGTCAACGACAGGCCCAAACGTTGGCAAAAGTGCAAAAACAAATCTACAGTGAATCATGGATGAATTGAATTGAGAGGCTTTCAGGATGTTAACTGCAAGAGAAAAGAAAAAAGTTTTCATCAAAAGATTTTATGGTGTTTCAAAAAAAAAAAAACACTTTAAAAACTTAAAAAAAAAAATAAAATAAAGAATAAAGAATTTTTAAGTGAGAAAATCAATGTAAAATCCTTAAATTCTACACCAAAAAATGCTTTATAAAATTATAATATTAAGTGAGATTTAAAATAAATTAATAGTTTATGCTGCTTTAAATAATTTTATGTTGTACCATAAATCGAATAAGATTGTTATAGTTGAAATACTCATAAGTTCTTGCTCTGCCTATATTTGCTGATTTCCTCTCAAGCCAGAATCTACTGTATTCCCATAGAAAAGCTTTCGCTTTAGATACTTTTGTTGCATTGCACTGTTTTTTACCGATGCCGCCGTTCTCTGTCTGTCGTATGTCTTTTGTCTGTTGTGTTATAGCGGCCATTAATTTGATTGGATCAATGTGATTCTATAGCTATATATACATTCATACTCGTAGTCACAGACAATGGCTAAGCACACAAACACAAACACAAACACACTCAAAATCACACATTCACAAGTCAGGTTTGAAATATTTGTAAACATTTAAAGAATTTATGGTGCGAGTTGTGCGACAGAGTCCGAATATTGTATATACTTAAAAATGTGTAAGATATTTGGCTGGAGTTGGACGGAGCCAAGTGCGTGGGCTGCTTCCCTGATTCGTTTTCATTCATAAAGAGCGCTCATTAAATAACAATCAGCTACGACGCTGATCTTAACGCCAAACAAACGCCGACCTGTAAATTGGCATAATATTTTTAAATATTTATTTTTTAAACAAAATCCCACGCAGCAGCAGCGAACACAACAAAAAGTAGCTCTAATTAAAAGCGAGTTCGAAAGTCTTTTGAACAACAACAAAAGAACTGATCAAAAAAATAAAATACTAGTTTATTGTATAGAAGTAAAATAAGAAGATAAATATTTATTTGACAGACGTGATTTATAAATCAATACAAGACCTTTTGTCACTAATATTGTGTTTTGGCACAGCCTTCATTGTTAACTGGCGCTTATTATTATTATTATTATTTTTTTACTCTTGATGTCGATTTTAAAAGCGCCTTAAATAGAGCTCAAAAGGCCTAAAGAAAACACACAGTGCCAAAAAACTGCCTCAACGGCAAGTGGTCACTGGCACATAAACAATATATATATATATATATATATATATATATAGTATATGGTATATATATATATTATTATTGTCTGTGTTGGTTTTTGATTGTTGTTAGCGGCTTTTGTTGTCACTTGATGCCTGCAACATTCTCACGCTGTTTACATTTGTTTGATTTTCAAGCATTTGTCCCCCATCTCAGACACAAGATGACAAGTCAGTTAGTCGGGCTAAAAAGTAACACAGCCTCTGATTTTTTTTATTATTTGATTTTTGGACCGATCAATCTGAAACTGCTCCCATTGATGATCGCTCAATTTGCGCAATGACGTGAAAATTGTCTCGAAGTTAAAAATTCTCTTTATTTTTTGTTGTTATTATGGGTAATCGATCTTCTAGGCGTGCAGTCGTCAGAAATATCAGCCACTGTCTTGAAGATGATATAGTTCATTTCTATTGTCATCATCATGCGGTCATTGTTTGCTACTGTTGGTGGTTAAAGTTGTGTTTGTTGGGAAGTCTATCAAAAGTTAAGCAGATAAATTGATTGGTTTCAAGCAACTTGTTTATATTCAAATGAAAAATCATTTAATATTTCTACCTTTAACACATACATATTCCCACTTCACACCTCTCTCTCTCTCGCTCTCGCGGCTATTAAATAGCAGCTTGTAAATTTTATTGCATACTCTTCAGCGTCAGTCTCGAACTCAGTTTTTGTTACTTTTATATCTTCTCCTACTATCTGGCCTGTACATTTTATATGACGGTTATTTATGACATTTAAGCAAAAGTTGCAAGGTGCAAGTTTTTGTATATGGAATTTTTATGATCAAAAACACGCAGAAGACTCAAACTGCCTTTGCTCATACAACAATATTTCTAGCAAAAAGAAACTGAGAGATGTTCATAGATACAAACTGTGTTTGGCTTATCTAGTTGAACTTAATCAAAATGACAGTTCCCTTTTCAGTTCTTTTGTTCTCTTTTAATCATTGAATCTCCAAAATGCTATTAAAATTTGTTAATAATATCTGTTGTTTATGCATTTTACCATTATCTTTTTTGAGTTTTAATCATAAATTTTAGCATTTTAAACCGAGGCTAATGCCCATCTATATAAACAATCAATTAACTTCTTTGGTAGATGAAATCATAATGATTTGTTTTGGGATTAAAGTTGGTCAAGTTTGAAGGAATCGATACAACAATTTAAAGTTAATGCAATGCTTCAAGTTCTTATTGTAATTCAATGCTCTTGCCCTGATTTATTCAGCTCTTACACAAAATGACAAAACCTCAACGTTCATGAGTAAATTACATTCAAATGACATCCTAGCCAAAAATGTGCCACTTTATAGGACCTCAACTCTCTGAACTGACAACAGACATATTTTTGCCGAAGTGGGCATAGACATGACAACAATAACAACAACAACGACAGCAATAACTGCATATGTGTATGAAAAGACAGACCGCCAGTCAAGTCAAATGCTGGCCTTGTGTGTATGTGTGGCGTCGGGAAAACAAATTGCCCAAAAGAGGAAAGAAACAAAAAACACCCTAAGCTACTGTGTTTTTGGGTTCCTGGTTCGCTTGCCACGAAAAGTTAAACGAAAGTGACAGGCAGGCAGGCAGGCAGGCCGGGCAGTCCGGGGCATGCAACGCGCAGGCTCGCACAACAAAAGTTGGTACAGGGGAGGGAAGGGCGCGATTAAACGTGTCACACGAGGCGACGCGGTTGAAAAGTTAAATGGCAGCAGCCAAAATGAGCAGCAGCCACCATGTTAGCATGTAGTTATTGCCATACACACACACACACACACACCAAGAGATACAAATGTATCTGTTGCTTATATGTGTGTGTGTGTGTGTGTGTGTGTATGATGGTGGCCATATTGCATTTTTCGGCTATTTCATTTCAATTTCAAAGGCATTTCCCAAGCATTTAAACACCCCACTCCAAAAATGTATCTTGTATCTACAAATTGTCATGAATAATTTGCCGAATATGTTTGTTGTTGTTGCTGTTGTTGTTGTTGTTGTTGTACAACGGCGTCACTAACTTTGTTTAACTTCAACGCATATTATAGTATACTTATGTTTTATTGTTTTATTAATTGGCAGACTACTAGTAGCAGTAGCAAACACTTTGATCTAATGCCGATGTGGCCCGGCCCATAGTCACGGCCGACTTTTTGTGCTTGTATTTATTTTGTATTATTTGCTTAAATTTTGTTGTTGTTTTGTTTATTGTTAAGCTAAGTTGTCTCGCGCTATTTGTATTTGTTTTGTATATTTTGTCAATGGCAACGTTTTTTTGAACTTATTTTTTTTTTTAATTTTCAACTGCGGCATTTGCTTTTCAATTTGTCAGCGCCAAAAAGTTAATAACAAGGTGCTGCTGCTGCCGTTGCTGCTGCTGTTGCAAAAACGACAACAGTAAGTTGTAGCAACAATTGTTTTGCTTTCACAGCAATAACAACAACAACTCATAGCCAATGCCAGCAATTAATTTTGGCTTAAAAACGGTAAATTTAATTTCATTGCCGCTTTGATTAATGGAAAAACAATTTTTGAAGTTGGTTGCCGGTTGCGGTTGCTGTTTTCCCGTTGACAACTTATTGTTGTTGTTGTTGTTAACGCATTGAAATTATGCAAAACGTTAGCCATTGATTAAATGCCTCAAAGTCCAGACGTGAATTTAAGACTTTAATATTAAATTGTTTAACTGAGAGAAATTGAAACGTTTTTTTAAGCGAATAAAACGAATGGAAAATTTAATTGAATTTGCAGTTAGATTGTTTTAGACTTTTTGAGCTTAAAAAACATTAAAGGAAGTAGATTAATTGGGTTATTGTTAAGTTCAATTTGAAAGCTTAAAAACATTTTAAATTAAAGTATAACAAAAATCAATTATTTAGCCAAACGGCGATTCAAACTTAGAAATACTTCAAGGAACTTAAATCAAGGTACACAAAAAAAATCCATTTATACAATAATAATCCAGCATAATTATTGAAACAAACAAATTTGTTTGAATCTCACTTTTAAGTTCACAATATATATTCACAACTTATCGAAAACAATCGGTGGATAGATAAATATGATTTGAAAAAAAAAAACTGTGACTTGGGAGATTGTGAATGTTATTAGTAAAGCAGTTTGGAACAACATTGAAAATTGAAACAATTAGCATAAGTTTTTAAAATTTATGTTTTGGATTAAGAGAAAAACAATAGAAACTTGTCGCGAGGCGAACATATTTCCTCGTGTTATTGCTCTTAAGTTTCGTGCTGAATTTAAATGTTGCAGCGATAGAAATAAAACAGAAGCCGACGGCACATTTATTAGATTTATTGAGCGATTACAGTTGAAAGCATAACAAAAGATATCCACAAACTCAGGGCGCTGCGATAAGCGTGTAAAGATCAATGTTGTTGTTCGAAGTTGAACCGGTTCCGGCTTTTAAAGTCGCACATCAAACGAGCAAATAAATTTTGCTCTTTAATCTGTGTGGAACATTTTACATTTGGCTCGAGAAACTTTAAATGATTAAATTTGTATAATTTGTATCTTTCTTTTCTTCGCTTCTCTCTTTTTTTTTCAAATTATTATTTTTGTAGACTGAGCTGCGTTCCTGCGCAGCGTGCGGGGAACCAATCTCGGATCGATTTTTTCTCGAGGTTGGCGGCTGCTCGTGGCACGCCCATTGCCTGCGATGTTGCATGTGCATGTGCCCGCTGGATCGCCAACAATCGTGCTTTATACGGGATCGTCAAGTTTACTGCAAGGCCGATTACAGCAAGTGAGTATTTGAAACAAATCAAAGAATTTGCCAAGCTTTCTAGTTTTGACATTAGATATTAATACTATACCCATGTCTCATGTTGTATGATTTCCAATGCATTTCCCAACTCTTACAAATTGTGTTTGTGTGCACAAGTGTTTTGAACATATTTTCCCACACATCTCCAAAGCACAAACATACAACATGATGATATCAATATAAAGTCGAAGGTTAATTGTAACAATTCGACAACGTTTGCGACTTAATCCCTTAAATAAACAACACAGAGGCAACATGCAACCGAAATATATATAACTGAGAGACAACCATTGAAATGCAAGTTGCAAGCTAAGTATCTTGCAGATACAAACACATATAGTCGTCATACACACAGGCGGAAATTGGTGTCGACGGCGAACGAAATGAAAATAAACAAACAAACGCGCCGTGAGATGCTGTAAAAATATTTATTTTTCAAGTTAAGAATTTTAAGTGTGCATTGGACGTTGAAACGATGGAGACATCAAGCCATACTCAGAGAGAGAGAGTCATAGTCTTTCGGATTGTGTTGTTCAAGTCCAGTCATCCCTATACCAACATATATATATATATTATATGAGCGTACAATGTTGTGCTTGTAAAAATAAGCTTAAAAGCTAACAATAAGCCGTCAAAAGTTGCCAACTCATTTGGAAAAACTCAGCAGCGACGAGCAACAACAACTTCCGCTTAGAAAACGTGCAACCAAAATAAAATACAAACCAACACACAACAACACAACCATAAACGCTACAAAAACGCACACAAAGCGCATGATTCATATTGGCTGCAAAAAAACGCTAGTGAATCGCGTGCAATAATAATTTCATATCCAATCATTGACGATAATTTCCGTTTCGTTTTTATTGCAGAAGCTTTGGCGCCAAGTGCTCAAAATGCTGTCGCAGCATCTCCGCCTCCGACTGGGTAAGACGCGCTCGCGATTTGGTCTTCCATTTGGCCTGCTTTGCCTGCGATCAGTGCGGACGCCAGTTGTCCACTGGCGAACAGTTTGCGCTCATGGATGACCGTGTTCTCTGCAAGGCTCATTATCTCGAAACGGTCGAGGGTGGCACCACATCAAGTGACGGTAAGCGGAACCACATGCAAAAATTAAAAAAAAATGAAACAAGAAAAAAACTTTGTTATTGTATAGAAACGACTGGGCGATGCAGTGTATTAGACGTAGGAAGTACCTTATGATTTTTTGTAAAAAATAATACAAACTCAAGAATTTTCAGTGCAATGTAAAGTTTTTAGGAGTTTTATCAGATAAAATTTTACTAGCGATTTTTTGTTATTTGTAGACGTAATATACCCTTTTTACCAAGAAAGCAGAGTATAATAATACCAAAAAAAAAATAAAAAACCAAAAGTCAAGCGCCGTAAAGAGGCAAATAAGTATTTACATTTGCGACAAGTTGAAAACATGTTGCACGCTTCGGGGGCAAGCGAAACGGTTGCCAATTCGAAATGCTTGGCATGAGGGGGCGAAAGGAAGTGTAGGGGCGTCAGTTAGTCGCCAGTGGGCAAGAGATTGGCAGCTCCTTCCTTGGCTGCTTTGACTGCCTGACTGCCTGACTGAACCTGATGAAATCGTGTCATAACTGAGGCATAACTGAGAGTCGACGGCCAGACGACGTGATCGGCTTCAGAATCAGTTGTAGTTATTGTTGTTCTTGTTTACCGCACATGATGAACAAGGTAGCAGTAAGTAGCAGTAGCTTTTGTTGACCATTAAGCCATACTGGGCCATAAACTATAAACACTTTAGACATTTTCAATTTGGTGCTGTCACTGTCAAAATGGTTTTAGACGCCGGCTTAGGCACGTTCAATGTTCGTATTATAAGTGAACTCAATGTTTTCGTTTATTTTCGTATTTTCGATCTTTAGATGGCTGTGATGGTGATGGTTATCACAAGAGTAAAACGAAACGTGTACGCACCACATTCACCGAGGAGCAATTGCAAGTGCTGCAGGCAAACTTTCAGATTGACAGTAATCCGGATGGCCAGGATTTGGAGCGGATTGCATCGGTGACCGGTCTGAGCAAGCGTGTGACGCAAGTTTGGTTTCAGAATTCGCGGGCGCGACAAAAAAAACACATACATGCCGGTAAGAATAAAAGTAAGTAGTGGATTAGTGCAGCATGCCCCCCAGCAGCCAGTCAGTTCTAAACACAAGTAACTTTTTTTTTGTATTCCAAGCAGTTCCTACTTATAAGTACTTATGCATATATGTACATATCTATATCATGGTTGTTAATCAAGTTTTTGTTATTTTTCTCTCTTTCTTTTGACAAACGATTTTTGATTGCAGTACGCGAACCGGAAGGAAGCTCATTTGCGCGTCATATTAACCTGCAGTTAACGTACTCATTTCAGAATAACACACAAAATTCAATGCATATGAATGGCACCAAAGGTGCTCTATATCCAGCGCATGGTGAGCACAATCAAACTAAAGTCAAATTGAAAATAAATCAAAATTGTATTTGTTTCTTTTCTTTCAAGAATCATCAATGGATGAACTGTCGCAGGACTCGAGTGTTCACTGTATGCCCAGCGAAGTGTGACTGCAACAGTCCTCGCCAGCGCGTGCTCATCGCTGATCCTTAAGGATCCTCTAAAGCAATCACCTGGCACCCTGGGGGGGCTGCAACATGAGCAACAAAAACAAAACCAACACAAACAAAAACAAAAACAAAAAAATGAAAAACGTCCTTTCCTAGTCAAAATTTTATATAAAGCGCAAAGCTCAAATGAAATGAAAAAAAAAAACAAAACAAACATCAATGAAATCGTTTTAAAACACATTTAACGAGTATTTTAAGCATAATCAAAGTCCATCAACTAAAATATACATATAGCTAACAGATGCTTTGAGCATCGGGCAAACACTCAAACCCAGTCCAAAATACAGTCGGCAAACATTCCCACACACAGACACATCTCAACTCACACACATACACTTAAACATTCCTGCATAGCCTATAAAAATGAGAAGAAGAATTAAAAACCAACACACACCTAAGCATAGTTTAGTTAATTTAATTTAAATGAAATTTAAATTTAATTTAGTTTAATGCCTTATTGTTAAGTGTTTATTGCATATGTTTAACTATCTATATATATCTATCTTAAACCCATCCTTTGATTAAGTTGTTAGGGGAGTCAATAATGCAGCTGCTTGCCAAGGCTTTTGTAAAATATATTTATATGCCTATATCTAACCTATCTATCTATCGTCTCATGAGAAATGTTGTTATTGTTTATTTTCATTGTTTTTTAAATGTATAACAAAAAAAAAAGAAGAAGAAGAATATATACATATATACTATATATGGCCAGGCATTTTGTACATAGTTATAATAATAGCCGAAATTGATAAGCAAACGCAAAATGTAACTAAAAAAAACGAAAACAAAACATTTAGTTAACACAAATTATAAACAACTACAATTAATGATGAATCGAAATCAATTAAAAATGCAAAACAAAAAACCCTTTTTAAAAACAAATCAATGAAATGTTTTATTTGTTTGAGAAGGGCAATATTTAATGGGAAAAGTTGTAAGTGTAATTAATATTTTGATTTTAAAAAATACTTATAAACAAATATCATAAGGTGAAGTACATTTCAGCTTAATAAATTCATTTTGCATATGGGACTTTTTAGGAAAAATTTAACGGCATGCATAAAACACTTTTTTACGAGGAAAAATAAAACAGGACCTGTTTTTTTATTGGCAATCGATGGTTTTTAATGTGTGTTTAAAGGAAATTTTAAAAGTTACAAGGACTTAACACGAAGAAATGAACTTAATACTATACGAAAGACTCCAAAGTCTTTTTGTCTTAAGGAAAAATAATAATAATATCTCACTGAAAAGTCAAGTCAGCAGTAAACTTAACCTTGGAATAAACTCGGATTGCAGAGATTCTTTCCAATGCTTTTAAGTCAGTTTAGCTTTGTATATGGTAAGCAATTGAACGCTAATGTGTAATTTGCCTAATGCCAACTGATCTTTGGCAACAACACTCGTAAACGATTTCCGGTGCAACAACCAACAACCTGTGCCACAGATCAAAGCTGTAGCTTGTGAAGCATCTGCAGCAGACAGTGTGACGACGACGATGCAGATGCCACTGATCAGGGCGAGGGGCGAAGGCTATCAGTGGGATCGTCTTTTGCTACTCTCCACACACGCTCGACTCTTAAGTTGCCAGTCATGTGGCAGCATTCTAGTGTTGCACTTCAGGCTTGGGCGTTAAGTGCACCAGCCATCGTATTAATTGAATTATAAGCCTAGATTATGCAAAGATTTCCGGCCAACAGCAGCTGGACAGCAATTTGTGTGGATCATCATTATCATCATCATCGTTGTCATTGTCATTGTCATTGGAGGCGTTGGTGGTTTTAACGTTGTGGTTGTGCGTGACTTGGCATTTAAGCCAGGACTGCACTTGTTTAGTAATTTTACGGAAAGTAGACGAGAACGCTTTGCCTTTACTACTATAACACGTTACAAAAATATCAACAAATCGTCATCATTAATAATGATCACTTCAGGCTACACCAAACACACATACAAACGCACACACGCACACACGCACGTAATGCTATCAGTTATTTTCCTGGTTTTTTTTTTTGGTGGTTCATTTGTCAAATTTTTACCGCGCCTCTGAGATCGACAACAAGATCCAGAGCTCAAGATACTCAGCATCGATGATGTTGTTGTTGGTGTTGTTGTTATTTGAGCAAACATTCAACACTTGAGGGGCCAAGATGAGATTTTCGTGGCAAGCAACAACAACAACTCAATTCCCATTCCCCCATTCTCAATTCCCAATTCCCACTTGCCCGGCAATGAAATTATGAATGATGTGATACTTTTGCCATTGAGATGTTTTCACAGTCGCGGGCGCATGACATGCCCCAGCCATATCTTATTTGCTATATCTCTCTTTCTACATCGCATTCGAGATATGGTTACGGTTACGAGCACACACACACACACACACGCACGCACACACTGGCATATGGTTGAAGGAATGGGTTATGTACTGTGATGGTAGTTCTGGATGGAAACGAGTCTGCCTTGCTGGCTGCCTGGCTTATGATCGAATCTTGGTTGTTCTTCTTCTTGTTGTTGTTGTTGTTGCTGGTGTTGTTTCTGCTGCCGTGTTTGTGTTATTTCTGCTGGAAATGAGCGATCGCGTGCAATAATTTGTAGAGCTGTTGGAGTTGGCTTGAGAAGCACTAAATCTGGCACTAAGAAAAACTTTTAAAGATTGAAAAAAATATTTTTTCTAAAATCCACAAATATTAAATTCTATTCTTGAAAACTATTTAAATCTGGCTTTTAATAGTTTCTAACTTTTTTTTTAAGCCGAACCTTTTTATAAATAAAATCCGAGTATTATGCAAAATCTGTAAATTATCAACAAAATTTTTCTTAAAGTGTAGACTGGAATTGGAACTGAAGTTCAATACCATGTGGTGTGGGGAATGCTGCACATCATTTTTCAAAATCATTCAAACACTTGTTAAATATTTTCTTAACCGATTGATGATGATTGTGACTCTGCATCTGAGCATCTCAATACAGCGGCATACCAACAGATCGGCCGATCGACATTCATCCTGCCACTCTGCCACTCTGGCACTCTCACAATCACAGCAACAAACTTATTTGTGTTTATCAATAGATATCTTATATTGGAATCTTACTCGCTCTCTTTCTGGCAAGGCATTGACTTATTACGATTTGTTGGCCTTTTCACGTCGCTGAAAATTAATTGATATCTGTGGTATGCGCATTGTTATTGCTGTTGTTGTTGGCTGTTGCTGTTGCACGCCTGCAATCGGTAAAACGCCACAATGTCTGCACTTTTGTTGATGGGGATGAGCCGCTGACATGCGGCCACTTTTTGGCATTGATGATCGATTACAGAAACGGGCCAACTTCAATCTCTTCTTCAACTTCTCATCGAAAAATGGGGTCAAGTGTGAGAGACGATGACGATGACGATGATTGGGTATGCAAATTCAAACAACACTCTTTTGCCGACATAAGCATTGTAATTTTCGACTATTGGGCCCATCAACGCATCCCAGCATCCCAACACACAAAAGGCCAGCTTTCAACACTTTTTGAGGACCAACCTCAACGCTTGATTCAAATCGGTCTTGGACCTCCATCAAATCTTTTTGGCCTGTGTGTGCGTGTGTGAGGGTGTGAGTCATGCCGCATGGCATTTTAATTGATTTTGTCCGAATAATCTTTGCTGGTGTGCCTGGTGCCAAATGCCGCATAACTCACTGGCACACGTCCTGCTCCTGCCAAGCACGTACACAAAGCTTTTCAGCTCGTTCAGCTGCAGCTTTTACCTAGGCTAAAGCCAGAGATTGGACATTTATCATGCTGCCGCGACTCTTGGACTCTCTGTGTGTGACTGCGTAGGTGTTTTGTTCTGTTGACCACCGAGTTAAGTATCCCTATATGTGTGTGTGTGTGTGTTTGACTGTACCTCAGTGTGTGTTTGTGTGCGTGCCATCATTGGGCGTTCGAGCACGTAAAAATGTAACACCAACGGCGAGACGGGCAACTTACGCAAAAGAGCTGTCTAGTTAGCTATTTTATAGCTAAACAATGTCAGAGTTAAGTCCGTTTCATGTTCGAAAACGCATTGTTGTTTATTTTTTATTCACTTGAACATCTTACCAAGAGAATTTATAGATTAGAATATAAAAATTTTTCTACCGAAATTATATTTACAAACTGTTTTTGATATATATTGTTCGGTAAATCACTGAATGCTTTTCAACTTATCCAATTTTAAAGAAAGAGTACTTTCACCTTCACTCAGGTGAAAGGTCATCAACAGGACAGTTTAGCTGCTTTTGCAGCAGTAGCAACACTGCCCGCCATTTGGCTGTTGTCCAAAGTTGTGGCGCTGTCCTCCTGCAACGTTCCTGTGCCCTCAAAGTTTGGTTAAATGTGTGCGCACAGGACACCCAGCTGTGGTCGCACTGGCCAACAAGCCAAGCGGTTGCTGCTGCTGCTGCTGTTGATGGTGGTGTTTGTGTTGCTGCAGCAGCAGCAGCAGCAGCAGCAAAGACAAGACAACAACAACTACATCGACTGACAACGACAACTTTTGCAGTACGCCTCAATGTTTGTGCAAGCAACATTCGCATGCAAGTCAGCAAAGTTTGCATTGACACGCAGCAGCAACAACAACAACAACGACAACAACGGCAGCAACAACAGTCCAAACGCATTTGCATAAAGCAGCAGCAGTTGAGGGAAGTAAAGTTGGAGCAGGCTTAACCGTTGCTCTGCTGGTGTCATGGTGCCAAAACCAAAAAAAAAAACAAAAAAAAACCAATGTGAAGAAAACCAGACAAACGCAAAGTGCACAGCATGGCAAACAGCAACAGAAGCAGCAGCTAAAGCGGCAGCAACCATGATGAAGATGGACGTATTGCTGGTGGCTTCACATCAACAGCAGCAGCAGCAGCAGCAGCAACTGAAGCAACATCGGTAACAACAACAACCCCATTAGGCCGCACATAAACGGCATGCAACTGGCGGCAGCGCTCCTGTGGCGTGGTCATGTTGCTATTGCTACCGAGCTGAGCTGCTGACTTATGGCAATTGCCAATGCAACATTTGTTGCGAGTTGTTGTTGCAGTTGGCTGTGTTACCCCCCGCAAACATTTGTTTCAACACGTACGCGCAAATGAGTTTACAAGGTGCGATATTCATGTTGCTGCCGATGCGATGTTGCTGCCGTTGCTGCTCGGTTGTTATTCATATTTACTATGCGCCGCATGAGCAACATGTTGCCAAGACAGCTTTGGCAGTTTTTAAACTCTTGCTGGCTAATCGTATTTTTGCCATTTTATATTAATAGCAAAACCAGCAGCAGCAATAACAGCAACAACAATTCGAATTGACAACAACATATATATATATATATGAAGAACTGCGAATTGTATCGACGATATGTTGCCTCATTTCTCATTCGTATAAAGCAGCTGCTGCCGCATTTTATAATTTTAATTAACGCATTCGATGCTGTTTGGTGTTGTTTTTGTATCTGCGACTGTTGTCGCCTGTTTGCTGTTGTTCTTGCTGCTGTTGCTGCTGCTGTTGCTGCCGTTGTTGTTGTCGTCTTTTTTGCGCAACATGCTAAAAGGTGTTAATTGGCGAAATTTCCATGTAGAGCCTAACCAAAAAGAAGCAGAACCTTGCAGCCAGTTGTCGCCTCGAGCGTTGTCAACAAGATTTGCTTTATTAGCCACTTTCGGGTGGTGGCTGCATATCCGCCAGCAACATGCCACACACCAGCAGCAGCAGCAACATGGACCCTTCGCTTTGTTTCACATTTGCTTTAATGAGTCTCCGGGCTCGTGCTACAACAACTACTATTTTAGTAACACATGCCAAACTCTTGTAGAGTAAATATTTTCATGGTTTAATTTCATAAATTATGAATTCACTTTTTTCTTTTTTTTTTTTTTATTGTATATTTTTAGTTGCCCCGCTGACGTTGATCATTGAAATCCCTAAGTTATCGCCTGCCTATTCACTGTGCTGTCCCCGCTTTGAGTGCTGCATAAATGAATTATGCTCGCCACAGCAAATCAACTTAGAGAGCACAGCCACAGACAACAAACTCCATGGAGAAGGAGTAGGTGCGGGAAGAGGATGAAACAGGGCAAACAACAGTGCAAAAAGCTCCTAAATTTTACTTAAGAACATGTGCGTTCAACGCCATCAATGGGGCAACTGCCATTGCCGCAGTGCAACACACACAGCAACAACAGCAACAACAACACTAAAGTGGACGACAACAACACAGTTTGCCGTAGATGATGACGATAATGATGATAATCATTAACACCTTTTGCCGCACAGAGAGCAACAATACGCCCCAACAACATACGAATGCCATGCCAAAAGCAACAACAGCAACAACTGCAACAGCAACAGCAGCAAACAATATGTATATGAAAATAATTCAAAATGAAATTTGCTTTATGATGCGCAACCGGGCGACGTTCCTACGCACAGTGCAACAAAATTAATATTAAAAATTCTTTTAACACAAATTTTCATTATAAAAAATGAACTTTGCTGATATTTTGACAACTTTAAAGCTACTATTAAAAAAAAAAAACAAATATTAATTGACCTGTTTAAGTTTTAAGAGCATTCGTTCTTAATAATTTATGAGATTTAATTAATTTTAGATTTGCATTAAAAAGACAGCAACTATTTTAATATATTCTATTTTGCGTGGCAATATGAATAAGAGAAAGGCTAATAAATTGATTGAATTAAAAATGCGACAGCATATGCACATATAAGGTTAGTTGAAAGTATATGCCACCTCAACCCGAGCAACAGTTATTCAAGTTATTAAAATCAGTCTCAAAAAGATGAGAATAAAAAATGTTAAGTAAATTAAAGTTGACAATTGATTAATGTTAATTTTTTTATTTTGTTTAAAGACTTACAGATTCAAAACACTAACTATTTTAAAGATTTGTTAAAGTAAGGTATATTTTTTTTTTATGTAAAAATAAAAATAATTTCGACTTATTATTAAATACAAATTGTTTGAAACCAGTTAAGAAACTCATATAAAATAATCAAGACTGTCTATAAATTAACACAATTCTGCTTGCCAAGGTTTTTTTTTTTAAATACACTTTGTCCCAGTGTGCCGCTGACTATCTGCGTTGATATGAAATATGTGTTGGTCGGCAGGCAGCGGAGATTTATCGAGCGCGAAATGTAATACGCGAGCAACGTTCAGTTTCAGTTCAGCTTAGTTGAGTTTGACTTTGAGTTTAGTTGTGCTCAGACCAGGAGTCGTCGTCCAGCAGTCCAGTCCGGCAACTCAGGCCGATCAGGCGGCCACCGTTTTGGGCCGACACTTTGAATTGGCTTAAGCGACGCCGCCACCGCTGCTGTTGCTGTTGCTGCCACCGATCAACAGTCGCTGTGGAGAGTTCTGGCAGCGATTCGGCTCGCTTATAAAGTGCATCCTGCTGGGCGCACTCGCCCAACGGAGTTGCCTCTGTGTGCTGTCGGGTACAACGACTGGACATTAACTAATGCATGCATTTATATATATAAATTCGTATCTTATTTTTGTTTTTGTTTTTTTTTTTTGTTTTGTTTTTTGTGTGTGCATGCCACAGTGGGGCCAGAACGTATGAGAGTGCCCGTGAAGCATCTGGGGTGCTCCAATAACTCATGGTGACACTATTAAAGCGACGATTTGTAGCCGCGCATAAAATAAATGCGGATTAGACTTTATAAAGGACAAAATGCTCATGACTGAATTTATGCCGGGCACAGGCATTGAACGAGCGTGGGCGTGGCATGCCACTGTACGTCCGTCCGTCCCCAGCCACCCGCTTTACAATGTTACGTTTGTTGGAGTTGAAACCGGCTTGAATTAATTTCGATTTTGAAATCGTTGCATGTACAACGGCACAACGACACAACGACAGTGTTATCAAAATCAGTTGAGTAAATAAACCTTAACCAAACTCAACTTCAATCCACACTCAACGCTCAACGACAACACTCTGAACTTAACTCAGCTCGGCTCGATTCCAGCTCGAATTCATCGCAAAAATAACAAACGTGACAAATTTTTGTGAACTCAACTATGTTTGTTTGTGTGCATGTTTGCTTGTGTGTGTAAAAAACGACAGCGAGGCATAACAAAAACTTTTGATGCAACCAAAAACTTTTCGTCAAGCTCCAAGTACAGCTAAGGGCGGCCATATGTGGGCGTGCCGCATCTAAACTAAAAACAAGACCATTCAAGTGGGCGTGGCACTTACTTTAACAAATCTCCGCCAAGCGCTTCGACTATTTGCCATGTAAACAAAAGTCTTTTGGCGCAAAGCAAAAACAAAACAGAAAACAAAAAACAATTGGCGTATAAAATTTAGCAAAGGTTGCAACACGAGATACATATGTATGTATACGTACAAGAAATCGCAGCCCGCATCTAAGTTGGCAGCTGAGTTGCAAGAGACAAGAGAAAAGTGACAAAGAAAACGACAACAGCAGCATTTAGTTTCAGCAATTTTGCTGTGTGGGTGCGAAAAACAATTCCTACACACATTTTCAGTTGCGCGAATTTTGACAAGTCCATTACAAACTTAACACCAAAGTTGACAAAGCCTGGCAAAGTGGTACGACGAATGTATGAAAGGAATGGGTTGCAGGACGAAGAGCAAGAGAAAGTGTTGAGGTGTCAAACTTCTTGTATAAAATTCCCTTCAATCAAAGGAAGTTTACTTCCAGATTTGATGGGTATTAGAAATCAAAACTATTGTAATCAATTGTAGAGTAAGCTAAGCTAAGGGAAAAATTCAACTGGTTTAGAATAAAAGTTTAGGGAGAAAACTTTATACAACAAAGATTTAATATAAAAAATTATCAAGAGAAAGTATGAATAAATAAAATTAACAATTATTTAGTTAGTTTTATAAGGCAACTTAGTTAAAGCTTGCTGTGGAGCTGTCAAATATTTAAAGATATTTTTTCGAGTCTTTCGATTTCAACTCTTCTCCGCATCAAACACAAGATTGTTAATTGCTCATCAAGGTGTTGGGTAAATATGCCATTGCTTTTCGAAAGCAATACGACAATTGAGATTTGGACGCGCCTTGATCAAGACCGGGGAAACAAAACACTAAAAAAAAAAGGGCCAATCCCTCGAGCCAACTGGCCCTGAAACGCATAATGAGGGTCAAAACGCGTGTAAATGCAATGCAAATGTATGTTAAAGTGATTAGCAGCCTTCAAAGAGAGTGTAAAGCCTTGACGCAACTTGACGGGAGTTAAAATACACCAGAGGCTTCATCAAATGATTGTGTTGAATACACACAACCCCACCCCAACCCCAACCCATCTAATATAACAAAACACCCACAGTTAAATCCCCGCACAGCAGCCGGCAATAAAAACAGTTACAGAAACAGAAACAGAAACAAATAAAAAAAAAGGCAGCAAGGAAACAAGAAAATCATGACGGCAACAACTATTTGGATGGATGGATGGATGGATGGGTGATGAACTTCGCATTCGACACTTCATTGAAGTTGACAGATGTGGGCTGGACGAGGTGTGGGCACACACTCGCACACAACAGGGGTGGTGGTGCGGGGTTAAACGTGTGCTGCGCGAGCGCATTGTGCGATTTTTGGATTTTTGGATTTTATTTGTATTTATGCGAGCGATGCGAAGGAAACATTTACAAATGAAGTTGTAATCGGAAGTTGTTCGTTTGCAGCGCGCCAGACCCTCACACCCCTACTCCTTGCATCTACAATAAATTGAGCGACAATTGTACAAATTGTCAAGGCGGAAACGCTGCCAGGGATAGTGTTCCAACAGTTGAGTTGAACAGTTCACTAAGTTCAGCTTTATACTATGTAGTAGCTGTCCAGTGTGCGGGTTTTGGGCATTGGATTATAGGTGGCAGGAGCTAGAGCTACAGCTAGAGCAAAAAAGGGGTGCCCCTTGCTCGATTCCAGCTTCCACTTCCTGCCAAAACACCGTAGAGAGATATACATATGTTCACTTTGTGCTCTGATCCTTTTTTGGCCGCAAATATTTGTTTTTAATAGACGTCCGTTTTGTTTGTAAATGCAAATAGGATTTCCCGTTTATTTGTGTTTGTCTGCGATTTTCATTCGACAGTTGAATTGGTTTCTGCACGCCACTGAAATAAAATAATAACACTTGTTTGATCTCAACAAACCTGAGCGTTGCCTGTTTGTCCAACTGATTAGCCAGTTAGTTGCCCAATTTGACATATGTTGAGATTGGCCGATTGGCCCGATCGGCCTACCCGTCTAAAGTATCGCCCGAAACACAGATCTCAACGCCAAAACCATCGAGATGCTCTCTTAATATAGTTGTTGTTCGATGTCTGCGGTTGTTGTTTCTGTTATTGCGGCTTCCTCTGTTACCTGTAAATGATCTGACCGATGCGAGCGTTTCAACCCAGGAACTGCTCGAGTCGTTTGCTTGCATAAAACACTGTGAGAAAAAATACCATAAAAACAATTGTTGTTGATCAATAATCATATTATTAAGAATATTTTTATAATTTTCAAAGCTTTTTCTAAAATTTGTTCTTTTAAACTTTTACTTCACATATTTTTTTTTTGTTTTTTTTTTTTTTAACTTTTTGACTTTTGTTTTGTTGAAGTGCATTTGTGATTCTGTGCCTTAGTCTTATCTACAAAATTGATCGTTTTGAAAACGCTCAAAATGTGATGTGGTGGCATTTTCAACTTGTCTGCGTCTTAATATTTTTACTTTCTTTATGGCAGACGCAATAGTCGAAGAACTGGTTCACAGTTGGCGGTTGGTTGGTTGGTGGGGATCTAAACCTAGTCGATTGGATCTGTTGTTGCGTCTTGGCGGCTGCGTGCCGCTGTTCTTGTAATCGTGTCGTGTCCATTTCGATTATCACCAAAGTGAGTAATTTAATACCAATTTGGCGGTGGCCGTGCGGCATTCGACTTGAGAGAGATATGCGCACTTCAAATGTCAAATGTGAGCAACAGATGCACAGATCGCTTTAAGGGTTTGTTGCATCGCCCGAGAACTCTCTGGGAACTCTTTGAATGTAAGCGGAAAAAATCTTATCGACCATTAGGCATTTAACTGGAATTTTAGATAAGCAACGTGTACAACTCTGTTGAAATGGCAGCCAAGACAGCTGCTGCTGCTGCAGGACTAACTGGCTGCTCAGCCCGGTGATTACATTGAGCTAGTGGCTGTTGAGCTCTGACAATTTACATGACGCACTGAAAGATAGCGCACAAATGGCTGAGTATTAAGATGAGGGGCACGATTATAACGAAATTGATCTATAAATTTTGCTAACTGCGTTGTATTAATAAGATTATAGGGCGCTTTATTGGCCATATAGCATACAGGAAATCAATAAACATTAACTTTTTAAAGCTAAAGTAAGAAAGAAACTTTTAAACTGTTTAAGCTTCTTTAAAACTAATCCAACTCATAAGTTGTCTACCATTTTATGTCAAGTCTCTTTTCTAGATTGTTTTTTAAGATGTTGTACATTCCTTCAAACCTTCTAGGATTCTTTTCGAACATTTCAATACAGTTTTATCCCTTGCCATTGCTGTTACATCACTTAGCAAAGATTATTTGGCTTTAAAGTGATCATAAAATAAGAATAACAAAGAATATCATGCGCCATGCGGCCAAAGAAATAGAAAAACCCAACAACTCTTGGTGATGAATATATTTCCCACGTTTACAGCGATGTCGGCGACGGCAGACGATTTTCAGTTTTAATTTATTCAGAAGAAATCTGGCTGCAGCCATCGAACGGGATACCAAAAACAAAAAATAACTAAAACCTGCCAACCTGCCAGGTTGAAAACTTCGACTAAATATTTTTGGTTGTGGACCGGGCATTGGGTTACATTCTTTTGTCAGAAATTTATGACTGTGCGGAGCGAGAGGCTGTTGCAACGGCCACAACTACTGTGGAAGCAAATGGAATCGATGGAAACGATGGAATATGCAGCAGTTTAATGGCTCATTTCGGGTTGATTTCTTTTGCTTGCTATAAGCCCGAAAATAGATAGTAGAAACAAAGAAAGAAAACAAAATAAAATCTTCTTCGTTTTTTTTGTTTTTTTTGACTAGTCGTAGCTTGGCAAGTTGGGGGCTGCCTTTTAGCGGAAAAGCTGTAAAATGCTTGTTGAAATGCTTGTAAGCCTCGTAAAATGTGCACGGTGAAGAGTCTATTACGAGTTGCCACGAGATGCCATATCGTTGATAACAAGCAGCAACATCGACTTTGGGGCTGTGATTTTTTTTGCTGCTTTGTTTTGTTTTTTTAATGGTATTCGAAAGGTGCCGCACGGCTCCTGGAACAGTTGCAATGTTTTGCCGTGAGTGTGTGCCATAAAATTGGCAAATAGCTGTACTTGCCACACATTGTTGCCGCACTTAGAGAACTTAAGCGGAGTTTTGCTTGCGTGTACTAAACGCGGGTGCCAATTGCTAAAAAAGAAAAACCCGCAGACAAATAATTATTGAGCAACTTTTTGCACATTTCACTGAATGCTAATCTGTATTATTGGCTTATTGCTGGCTATCAGTAAAAAGACGGTTAAAAAGTTGCAACTGGGCTTTTTAAATGGTTTTTGGTCTTCTAGATTTTTTTTGTTAACAACAAGTTAAACAGAGTTTTTGTTGAGGTAAATTTTGAGAAAGTACATAAAAACTTTACGAGCCTTAAAACTCAAGTAAATTTACTCATATTAAAGAGACAAAAGAATGCTTTTAAGTTAGAAGTTATAACCGTTTTAAGCTTCTTTTAATAAATGTTTCTGAACGTATCCTGCAATTTTTAAAGGTTCTCTCTTTACTTAATTAACTGAACTGAACTGACATAGCCGAAGAATAAATTTACATATTGTAACCCAATCAAAAAAACGCTATTCAACTATCGTAGCCATGTTAATTGATTTGACAATGTTTCTATACACTTGGCCAATAACTTATGTGTGGACTTGGGGCACGTGTCGGTTTTTTTTTTTTTTGAGCGCCACACGATACGACAAGGCACAAAACAACTGTTTTCAGGCAATAAAAAAAATATATATATTTATATTAAAAAGATTTTATGCAAAGTAGTATTTTATGACAGAAAGTATGAGGATCTTAAGTTTTGGAAATAAATGTGGAAGGAGAACCATTTAATTACCCAGAAAAAGCATGAAAGTTGAAAAGTATTCGAATATAAATATTTTTTTTTTTTTAAATATATTGCTTTTAGATGCTCTTAACCATCTGTTGGATATTCATGTTGCTGCGGCGTTATCAAAATTCATAAGCGATTAAACATTTAAAAGCCCATAAGAAATTTTCATAAATAAACGATTTAACTTTGTTGACGGCGTCGGCCGACATTGTCTCAGCGCTGCGATGGGGGGGTTTATTGAAAATTAATAATAGTATACCAAAAGGTATGCATGTGTGTGTGTGTGTGTGTGTGTAAAAAACACAATAGAAATTTTGGTTTAACGCAAAAGCCACAAAATGATAATTGTATTTGTGAAAGACACGATGAAGGGAAATTATGAGCGCGAACGAAGTTTAAACAGCAACAATTAATCAAAAACTTTGCCGCTCGCCTTACAGCTAAGCTATGATAACTTTATTATGCATGGCTTACAACAACAACAAATGGATGGAGACAACTTTTTTTTAGTAGCGACTAGCAGCGATTAACAAGCGTTTATTCATTTGGGTTTTCGGCGGTCTGAGTTTCAGTTTCAGTTGTCTAGATAAATGCGATTAGAAGTCTTCTATTGTTGGCCAATGTTTGTGCAACCTGAATAATTTATATGCATTTTGTGTGCTGTCAACAGGTTGCTGCTGCAACCCGATCCCAGCGACATTCCCAACATTAAAAAAAAGGGTTGTTTTTTATCATCATCTTCATGATTGTGGGGCATAAATTAACTTGTTTTGCGGCTCATGGGAAAAATCTATTGATGCCTATCTCTCTCTCTGTGTGTTTGTGTAACTGTCTTTTAACTGTAAATATATAAGCCAAAGTCTTACCACAAATCCAACGAAACAAACACACACACACATGAGGAGTTCTAAGGGGGGGGGCTAGAAGGTAGCGTTGTAATTACCGGATTAAGGACACGTGCCATTGACTTCCTATTGACTTGAACGCCCTCGTTGCACTTGGTGTCGTCTTCTTTTGTTTGAATGCACAAATGTATACACATAAGCCGCGTGCGAGCTGATAGAAGTTCTCTCTTTTGATTTAATCATAACTATGCTTTAGCTATCTAAAAGGCAATACAAATTGTCGCGCACGCATTAAAAATCAATCAAACGAAATTAACAAGTTAACAATAAGGAACGAACTCAAACTCACCCCCCGCCCGCTACATACTACTCTGTGGTGGTTTGTGGGAAGCACCCCGAGCGACGAATTGAACTGGAACTGAAACTCAAACTCAAACTCAAACTGGACTAACAACGCTCTCATTCATTGTGCAATTATGTGACAATGCGAAACGAATTTCACATCAAAGTCAACAAGAAAACGCCGGAAGGTACTCGAAAACGCACAGTTTCAGTTTTGGTTAGGATATTTTCTAGCAAAGAAAAAGTGAAACTATACTTTGTGGGAATTCATAAATATACTACGAATACAACTAAAGCTTAGTTATTTACTACTAAATGTACAGCATAACCCATTTATTTTGTTTGTTTTAATTTCCTTCTAATATTCATAAGCCCAACGAATTTCACGCCTCTTTCAAGTGTCTCGGCTTTGTTGCTGCTCCAGTTTTATAGCCTGTGACATATTTCATGTCCCAAACAAGATTCACTAGAAAACAACAAATAGTTTGAATTTATGGACGGCCATTAAATAAAATCTATAATTTGAGTCGTGTGCGATAAGGGTTTATACTACTACTACACCTGAATCACATTAAATTGCTATATTCTTTGGAATTTCATTTTTTAATTGATTTACCAAACAACACAAATAGTTTTTTAATTGATTTTCCAATCCATTTTAAATAAAGTTCGACTGCGGCAAGCTACAAAACTAGCTGAAGAAATATTTTTTTGGTTAGACATAAAAAAAAAGTGGAGCTTAAACAAATTTTATGCGTCTTTAATGTGCTGGAAAATAATGGCGGCGATCGAAAAATGAGCCGCTACAATTTATGCATAAAATATTTTGGTTCACAGCGCGTTTGGAAAACAAGTCATGAAAATTTGAAAACAAAAAAAGTGTCAAATGGTTTTAAGTGGTTGAGTAAGCTAGGAATTAGTTATTGTTTGTGTGTGTGTATTTGCAGCACGCTCCACAATTATGGCATTTTAAGGTTCAGTTAATGTGGCTAATTGTTTTGCCGACGGTAAAGAAAAAAAACGTAATGAAATTTTGTGAGTTTAGAGTAAGAATATGAAAATACAAAATGAACTTTTAATTGCTTATTGATAAGATAGATTTTAATACATTTTTATTTAACTAAAAACAATTTCAAATAAATAAAAATTATTTTTGCCAATTATTTCAGTTATTTTAACTTACTGAAGCGTAAATCAATTTAAGAATATTTTTTGCCATTTGAATTATAAAATTATTCAAGTTTATTTCCTAAATTTGTAAAGTTAAACCAAGAGTTATTGATTTTAATTATTTAACGTTGGCTTTGAATGTCAAAAATTATAGCCAAAATCATAAACTTAGATGAAATCAAATTTACATAGCTTAGCAACAAATCATATAAATTGAAGCCATTCGCCATTTTTGAAACCTTAGTTTGTTTTTATATGCTAATTGTCTTCTTTATATCTTTAAAACGTATGTTTAAATCATTTAAGCTGTAGTTTGTATAAAACGCCTACAACAGTTGCTATTGCTGTTGTGATCATGATGATGATGGGGGTTGCTCGTGTGTTTGTTATAGCCATTGACTTTTGTTTTTGTCCATTTTGTGTGAGTCTCTCGGCTTGCCAGCTTTGAGTGTGTGTGTGTGTGTGTGTGTTTGTTTCACTTTGTGTTACACCAAAAATGCGCCGCAAAGCCAAACGAGAAGCCGAGCTGCAAAGCGCCAATGCAAAGTGCAACAGCAACATTAAACTGCAGCCATTGCACTTTGCATAATGGGTGTGTGCGTGTGTAAGTGTGCGTGTGTGCTGGCGCTGTGGTGTGCAGCCATTTTGTGCCTGTATTTAATTCGACATGAACTCTGTGTCTATGTGTGTGTGTGTGTGTATGTTTGTATATCATTACTTATCAGATACTTATTATGAGCACACGATATCGTATATTTTGGCATGTGTGTGCGTGTGTGTGACATCTCTGTGTGTTTGGTAAATATGCAAATGAGCCTGTTTGTTGCCACTACTGTTTGCCATTGTTGTTGTTGTTGCTGCTTTCGTTCGTTGATTATTGTTGTTATCGTTGCCAGCTTGTCTGCCGTTTGGCTGGTTTGTTTTTGTAGTTGTTATTGTTGGCAACGCCAAACGGCAACGCCAGCAAACATTTGATTATGATACGAAATCGATATAATTTAAGCGATGCTCGCCGCCCCATCCTCCCTCAAAAGCCCAAGAAACGGATGCCCACAGTTTGCAATGAGATGTGTACGATGATGCCCTGCCCTCTTTTCCTGAAAGAAGAACTGTGTGTGTGTGTGTGTGTGTTCGTTTGTTTGGCCAAAGTCAACCGTCAACTTTGGCTACCTTTTGCTACAGCAGCAGTTGTTTCATTTGTTTCTTTGCCATTTTAGCCTGGTTTTCTTTTTTGTGCCTTTATGTGGCACTGCAGCAGCAGCAGCAGTAACAACAAACAACCAACCATCTAGCCATCCATCCAATTCATCATACTACAAACATCTTCTCCGCCCCATTGCTACGTTGCTTTTGGTTGCCGGCTTCCGTACACATCGCGTGTTGAGAGCTCAGGGCGCACATTTTAACGCCTTTTTAAGTTTTGCCGCCAAACAAGTGCAATTCTCACCAGCAACAGCAACAACAACAGCTCCATCAACAACAATTGCAGATACACGAAAACTAATTACAGATTCTAATCGCGTCATATTTTTTACTTCAGTTAGCTGCGTTTCGTGTGCAAATCCCATCAATATTGTTGTTAACTTTTTTCGTTTGCATTCGAGCCCTTTTCTTTTATATTGTAAAATACATTTGTGAAGCTTCATTCAGCTATTTGTTATTCGGATTACTTATTTTTGTGTTTTTTGTGTGTGTTTGTGTGTGCCGCGGTTTGAACGCTGTTTTGTTGACTAGTGTAACGGAAATGGCTGTAGACGCGGAAGTGAATTGTTAGGCGCCTTCGACTAAGCCCAAGATGAATGGCCACAAACTTAAATAAAAACTTGTGCGAAATAATAGAAAGGCCAAATACAAGCTGCAAATGACTGAAAGTAGGGAAGTTTATGAAATCATGAACATCTTAAGATGCAAGTTATTTGCTGGTAAGCAATATTATTACAGCTGAGCGCACAGGAAACATGAAGAATGTGACAAATAATAAAACGGTATTTTCATAGGAAAAAAGTACTCGATATTGAGATAAGATAATGAAAGACTTGAGCGTAATATCCGGCTGTGAATTCAATGCTGGGCATTCTGTTTTAAAATAACTGTTCATTAAAAAACAAAGCGATTGGAAAAATAGAAAGCTTTGTTTATGTTTGGGGGTTTTATAATTTGCGAATAATATTTAATCTGGAAAACATTTTTATTCATGGGAAATAAATCAGTTTCTGTTATGTATCTTTTTTTTATTTCCAATATAAAAAATTCTTTGTTAATTTATGAGCCTTAGTTTAATATACAAATAAAATAACATTTTTAAACAATTTCAACTTATGATAGTTTTGATAAGTTCAGAATAATAAAATCAATAAAAGTATCACCAATTACAGCTAAGGTACAGGTAACTGGAATTGGTTTTGCCGGCGCTTCGGCCAACACTCCTTGTTTCAATCAAACAATTTCAAAAAACATTGACTCGCCTTCCGGCTAGTTGCAATTCTGAGAAATTCCGGCACAGGCCAAAACCTAAGCCACATTCGTCGAGAACAAAAGTCAGAAGAGCAAAACTCATAATTCAAACGCGGCAAGCGGCAGCGGCAACAGCTGTTTTTTTTTTCTATACCAAGCTGCAGCTGAAACTGAGTGCACAGAAACACCCTGTAACGAGAACACACAAACACACACTCATACAAGTTGAGAGTCAGGCAAGCGTGTCACGTGGCTGGCAACGCCCCTTTTTTTGAGTGAGTTTTACGCTCTCTTGCTTTCGAGTCGTTTGTTTTTGTTTGAGTGGAAATGTAACAGTGCGCAGTCGCAGGGCACAAAAACAAAGATATAAAACAACAAAACGAAAAAGAAAATAACTGGCGCACGTTGATGGTCATACAAAAAACAACAGCAACAAGCGATATTCTTTTTTTTTTTTTCTTTGGGATGGCTTTCAAAACAAAATGGCAACCATGAGCCATGTGAACAAAACAGCAAAAACAACGAGCCTAAGCTAAAGCTAAAAAGCAAAATGTTAAGCTATGCACCCGATATACACATGCACGTAGTGTAGTTGTAAAAAGCGTTGCTGTCGCCGTCGCTGCTGCTGCTGTCGAGGTTCGCGTCGCTGCCGCCATGGCGGACGTTTGTTTAACTTTTCGCATTTTGATGTTCGACACAGCTTCAACTTTTCAAGTGCCTCTGCACACACAAACATGCTCACTTAAATATATATATATGTACATATATATTTGTGTGCATTCCCCTCCTACCCCAACCTCCCTCTTTGCACTCTACAAACGTACGGCCGTAGAAAATATTTATGCAAGTCAAGCGCCGAGCATTTATGAACTGTCAAACATTCTCAACGCAATTCCAATGATTTTGATACTTTAACATTTTCGTAAAATGTCAGCCGACTAACAGAGTGTGGGTTAAAAAGAGTACACACACGTACACACACACACACATACTCTTGCACGTGCCGAAAGCATAACACACACAAACGCAGAGAGCGAGATGGTCTCACATTGGCGTCAAATTGGCGGTGTTGGTGCATATGTGGGTGTTTTTCATGCGGTGAATCTTCAAGTGGTGCAAAGAGGGGAGTGGGCGTAAAACAGGGTGGACATGGGCTCAGCCAGAAGCAGTGATAGCCGCAGAAGAGTTATGCCCATTTTCCCTGTTGCACGCGGCGTATGAGCAATTTAAAGTTGCCTTCAATTGACATAGTAAAGTAAAGATGGCCAACTTTAAAATGATGGAATTTATTTTTTGGCTCTGTTGATGCTTAAATGGCCAACGAAATCGATTGGGGGATGACTAGAAAACAGGTTTGCTGTTTAAATGATGGATGGGGAATTGGTTTCGTTGGTAAAGTTTAGTCGAAAGCTATGAAAATTATTTACACCAAAACATTATTAAAAAACATAACAAAACACTCTAAAAATGTTCGTCAATGAAGAAACCTTTATGAAATAAGATATTAAAATATTAAAAGTTTTATCAAATTAAAAAAAAGGTTAAAACTAATTTATTTTTGGGTTTTGCCCATTTTCCTAGAAATATTATCACTTGCTCTTCATAAAAAAACCCTGTTCTTGGTTTATTTGGGCTTATCCCGAATTTCAACACTAAAGCAGAACAATTTCCAACCTAGATCCACCATAAATACCAATGAAAAGCAAACATTATAACGTCATAAAGCCAATCTTCAACTTCATTAGAAGTAAATCGAGTTGAATAGTGAGAATATCCAAATCAAATATAAAGATTCCGGACAAAAGGCCAAGAAGACAAAAGATAGCGCCGCCTTGAATAATTCAGCGCAGGCGCTAAATGCAAGGTGTGAAAATGGTCAAGAAGATTTTCCTTCAAAAACAAATAGAAAATCCAACAACAACAACAACAACGACAACAAAAACTCTCGCTGCCTTTAATTGTATTTGTAATTTTCATGCATTTTACGACGCTTCTTTGAACAATTTGGCGTCAACTTTTAAATCAAATATGGCGTCGACTGGGGAAAAGAGAGAGAAGAAAAAAACGGTAGCTTAACATATTTTTTTCTTTTTAAAAGATGTTGGACGCATTGGAACAAAAGGCAGCCGTTTGCTCATTTGCATGACGGCTTGGCCGGGTGGGGGGTGGGGGGGTGTAGAGTGGGAAGGAAGTGGAGCAGTATGAGTGTTCGGCAACACTAACAGGATATAGCAGTGAAGCACCAATAATCCTTTTAATAAATATGATATCGCAAAGGACCAAAAAAGCCACAGCGGCACCAACGATGCCTTCACAGCTTTCACCATACCTCTTCCTCCCCTTTGGGTGTGTGTGTGTTGGCATCATTTGCATTTTATGCAAATTTCACAGCACACAGAGACATAGTACATAGCGAAATATTCAAAAAAGGATACAGAGTCGGAGCAGGGCAGAGCGGAGAGCTTAAGAGCCGGAGATGGCAGACAACCAACTGGCAAACCAGCAACTGTCAGTTGAAAGCTGCTCTACAAAGCGAAATATGTAAATGTAAAAGTTGTTTTTTACTTTCTTTTCCAAATAAACACACAAAAATTCTCAAAAAATCCAAATGGAAATGGAAAATTCATAAAATGCATATTTGCTCGTTGTTGTAGATGTTTGAAGAAAGTGTGGCAAGAACGATTCGATATGGAATTGGAGAGTTATGTAGACATAAATAAATAAATATATATATATATATATAAAAACTATAAAAATGATTGTTAGTCATATTTTATTTAAAATCCTTTTTTAAAATTCAATACAAGTTATATTAATTAAAAAAAATTTGTTCAAAATTCTTTTATTATTTGAAATCAATCTACAATTCTAATAAATTATCGGTTGCTAAAAAAATATTTCAAAAGCAGAGCAATTCACATTCGAACATGGAAAAGTTGTCTATTTGCTTTGTTTTTGAGTTGTGTGTTGGAAAATATTGTCGAATATTTTGACTGGCAAAGGCAACACACACCTACACATATGCTTATGCAAACACACACACACACACACACACACACACCCAGGACGAAAGGAAAACATAGAAAAAGATGGTAATAACTTTTTGCACATATTGACATGCAAATTGTTTGCATTAAAATATGTACAAAGTTGTTCCTGTTTTTTTTCTTAAGCAAATATGAATTTAACGTTAAAAAATCAAAGCTCGCAGCTCGAAGAAAAGTTGCAAAGAGCTCATAACGTTTGACTGTTACTCTTTCACCCTTAGCCACTTGGTCGATGGGGCGTTGCAGTTGCCACTTAAATAATTACAGCACTCCACCCCCCCACCGCTAGGACCACCAGCAACTGTAACCGCAATCAAAGGCCATTGATCCTTTTGCCCAAATGTATGTAAATATCGTTTTTATCGCCTAATCATTAACAACAATTGCCGCAATTTGCCGCAATGATTATCAGATGCAAACAAAAATATGCAAAAATTGATAAATTTATGAAAAACCGAAAGTGCAAAAGGGCGTAAAGTTCAAAATAAAACTAAAATCCTTGAGGGGTTGAGTTTGTGTGTGGATTGGAGATTTTGCTGCTGCGTTCAACCGCGCGTTAAATTCGATTTGTTAATTTACAAAACCCGCAAAACTATTTGACTATGTGTGTATGTGGTGGGGGGAGGGGAGATGTGGGGTGGGCGTGCGTTGTTGCCATGGTGGGCGTTGGGTTTGTTTGAGGTTTTCAATTGCTGCCTGCTGTCTGCTTTGTGGTTGTGAATTTCTGTGCCGTTTACAAGTTGTTATTATTATTGTTGTATGTGGCAAGTTCTCGTGTTTCAATTGCCAGCGACAAAAAGTTTTATAATTGTGATACATTTCAATTCACAGTTATTTTTATATGGTATTGTCCTCGCCCCCATTGCCAACAACAACAATAAAATCAATTGCAATGTTGGCAAACATGTCAAAATAAATTATATACTCACATATGTGTGTGTGTGTGTGTGTGTGGGTTGTTTACCCGTTTTTGGGTGCTATGCAAGTGGCATAACCACAGAAACCAAATTTTAATTTGCACGCTTGCAGCATTTGTTAGTCAAACTGGTTGAGGTTTAAGGTGGTGATGATGACGTCATGGAAACACCCCACTCCCACCCATTTACTCATTGAATTCAATTCAAATACCCCTCGGGATCTAAGCGGCTTACAAAGTGCTCAACACAGCCAGCCAGCTAGACAGGAAACAGGAATGACAAACCCAAACCCAAACCCAGAATTCAACCCCCGCTCCCATTGAGAATTGCGCAACTTTAACGCCTATTTGCGGATATAATTAAGTTAAAAGCCAAACAAAAGAACACATCCAACAAAAGCAGTCAAGAGAGAGAACGAACTTGAGAGCTAAGCCAGTCTTCAGATGCTTTGCCTTCTTCTTCTTCTTTGCTGTTGTTGTTCCATTTCCCACAGTTCCAAGTTTGATGAGCACAGTTACAGTTTCGGCACCTTGCGAGACTTTGAATGAAGCAGCCAGCAAGCAGCCTGAGGAGAGGTTAAGCCATCATAAATCAACGGGGCACGAGAAAGATCATTAAAATCGAAATCTCGCTATCATAATAAAGAAATCACACGAGAAAACAACAGCGAACAACTCTTTTTTTTTGTATGTATTTGTTTTTTGGTTTGGTTTTTTTGAGACCTCTTTATTTGATCGCTCAATCAAAATGATAAATGAAAATTAATATTTCTTAATATTGTTTACAAAGTGAGAATTATACACACAATCATTGCTTTGCATTCCCTCAACTACAAAAAAACCAACCAACTACAACAATAACAAATGTAACCTAATGTGCAAAGCTTAGGCGCTTTTTGGGGCTATCATTAAAAAAAAAAAATAGATTTAAGTTCTTTGTTTTTTCGACAACGCTCTTTTTGTATGCTCTATAAAATAGGTATTTTAGAACACTTGATTGAATTTTTGATTATTTTAATTGTTACCAAAATTGAACTGCTATCCTAAACAAGAATTTAACATTTTTTTTTTGTTTTGTAAGAAAATATATTTTATAAACAATTGCAAATCATAAAATAAAATTATGTGATTTTTTTAAGTTTATAAAAACATTTAAATAACTCTGAATATGTCGGATTAATAGTGACATTTTTCTTTTTTAATGTTAAATCCTATAATTATGAAACGATTTTTCTAGTTTCCTATTTATATTTTTATCATTTCTAGCTTTTCATTACCATTTCACATTAAGAATTTTTTTTAAGTTAGTTTACCAACTAACAATCTCCTCCCAAAAAAAGTCTGCTATAAATCTTTAGTAAAAATATAGCTTATATATTTTCGACTTAAAGGGCCAGGCGCTGTGGTCAATATTTCATTTGCGAGACGGCATTGTTTTATAAGAATTATTGCGACATATCAATCATGAGGTTAAGTGGTGGATCTTGGAGCGCTTGATGTGAAATGTGACGGGGTATGCATCAAGAGACACGCAAAGGGCGAACCGCGAATAAAATCAACAACAACAGCAACCACAAAATGAAAACATTAAAAACAACAACTGACCAAAAAAAGAAATATATTTAACTAAACAACATGAGCAGCAACAACAACAACTGTGGCAACATTCATCAACATCAAAAACAAACAAAAAGGCGCGAGTCAACGCCAACCAACAAATAAACAGTGAAAGAGAAACGTCTAGAGATATGAAGTGTGTGTGTGTGTGTGTGTGTGTGGCAGAAAGAGAGATAAAGTCGCGGACATATACCTTATGCCCCATGCCCCCTATCCATTGTGCATGCTAGCAATTTATTGCGGCTAGTTGAGACGTCTCGAAGTTATGTTGTTTCGAGTTTTTGGAGTTTGATGGTTCATGGTTTGGTTGGTTTGATGGCTTGACGGTCCGAAAGGTTGCCAATGAAGCCCCCGTTGACTTTGACGCCGCTCATAGCGGTTGTAGCGGTTTCTCGTCTTTGGTCTCCCTTGTAGCTCTTTGACTGTTGAGTTATTACCGCGCACTTTCGGCGATTAATTGACTAACCGGCAGGTTGCCTAGCCAGTAATGAAATCTTTCTCTCTCTCTCTCTTTTTTTGGCCCTATATCATAGTCGCGACCTGAGTCGATGGGGTTCCAATTAGGATTGAGTCTGGCTTTGAAGTGCAGCTACAAGTGCTTGATATGCAGGATTTTGTACTATTTTGAAATTTCAATAAACTTACATTTTTTTTAAATTGATTAAACATTCAAGATCTGAATCAGTTAAGGTATTAATTAGTAAAAGAATTTATAAATTAAAATCGCATAAAAATAACATATTTTTAAGGCATGATGTCATTGGAAATTGTTTTAAGTTAGAAAGTTAAACTTCGTGTTTTTTATAATAAAACTCCTAGATATATTTTTATTATATTATTAGATATATTACTCCAACTCACACTACTTTAAAAATAAAAAAAGTATCTAACCCAATTCGCTACTTTGGTTCACCCTAATATTGGCACTCAACTTGCTGGCTGCCTTTAAGCAAATTAACACAAATAAATGTCAAACACACACACACACAAAATTTGTTGTTGCCTTTTGAACAATTTGAATCCGAATCCAAATCCTGCTGTGACTCCGACTACGACTTTGCTTACGCTTGGACGCAGCGGTGTTCGCCTAATCGTGGCACGTGCTTCAACATACATAATCACAGGGCTTTTGACAACAACAACAAATAATATATATTTGTTGTATATAGAAAGGGTCGCATTGAAAGAGAGAACACAACAACATAAAAAAGGGCATCAAACATGCGAATGCGGCACAAAAACATAATCCAATCTTATGCTGCTAATTTTACAGCATCAGTTTTTCGAATAGAAGCGAAGCAAAATAAAATCAAATCTCATGCGAGCGTGTGGCAATGTGGTTAGGATACACACAGGGCTCACAGTCGGAGTCAAAAGCATCTCAGTTTGAAGTTCTTTTTGTGTTTGATTCTTTTTTTTTTTTGAGACACTTGAACTAGAAAACTCAAAACCGCTGGGAAACTTTTGCCCAAATACTAAATTCGATTATATGTTGTGAGCAGTGGCCAGGCGGCAAGCCCTCGCCAACAAATGGGGGCGGGCTCTTGGACGCCACAGGGTGGCGCTATTGTAAAAGCGAGACTTTGCTTGCTTTACAAGCTGGCTAATTCTAATTCGTTTATGAAGTTCCCATTTTGCATAGTTAAAGTAGAGAGAGAGAGAGAGAGAGAAAAAGAGTGAGAAGAGCTGGCATAAAATATGAAAATTCAATAAGCTACAATACTGCCACACAGCAGTTGGCACTTGCCGCGTTAATTGTGCGTCCACGCACCTGTTGGGGTGGCATCTACAACAGCAGCACGTGCAACTACAACCAAGCCTTGCCTCTGCCACGCTGGCGGCACGGCACGCACGAGCTGCATTCGCAAAGTGGGCGTGCATAATTTATGTTAATTTGCCTGAGAAAGCCAACAACAGTAAAGGCAGCTAGCAGCAACTTTTCAGCAACAACTACAAATACAAATGCATAAACATATACATAAAATATTTGTATGTATATGTTCGTGTGCAACTTGCAACCAAGTCAGCCAAGCTAATGAGCATTAGCGGCATCATGAAATACAGTTTGTGTGTATGAAATGCAAATGCCGCTGTCAGTTTCTTAAAAAAAAAACATATCAAATGAGCTGTAAGACTTTCACCTTGGCAAAAAAAAAATTAATTTGCATAAATTATTGCTAGTTTTTAAAATGAATATTACTCATTACACAAATATAAATAGATATTGGAAAAATATTTGTTCAAATGCCAAACACTAATTGAATATAAAAAATTTAAGAAAAAAAAAAAAAATTCATTCATTCGTCTAATTCCTGAATAGAATGTTTAAGTTATATAATAAAATATTTATTTGAAAGGCTTTATAAAAAATTAATCATAAAAAAAGAACTGAAACAGTGTGAAGGGCAACTTGACTTCCGAAATTTTAAAAGTTGTTTTCTACCCTTTCACCTTTTTCACAGCCTTTAACAAACTTTTCCCTTAGCTTGAAGCGCACTTGAAACTAACGGTGCTTAACGCTTCGCGCTTCTTGCTTCGTTGCACTATCCTCAACTGTGCGACAATTGGCAGCAACATCATAATTATCATTACATGACAATCAACCCAAAAGTGATTAAAGTTAATTTTTAGGTGTTGGTTTTTGTTGTTTTTTTTTTTTTTTGGCTACACTTTCGCCTTGTCAATTAAAAGATCATTGTGCGGGTCGCGCACTTCATTAAATGTCAATTTGTTGACGTTCATTGACGACTCTAATAGCTTTATTAGGTAATATAAAAAAAGGGTTGACACATCTATTTTGTTGATTGTGTAAAGTTCCCGAAAACAAACATGTTTTTTAATAACCCGCATAGGAAATAAATTCCTTTGGATCTTTCACATGTTCAAATTAGGGAAGAGGTTGGCTGCCACCGATTCTTCTTCTTCTTTTTGACCAATGTGCAAATGCAGTGAGAAGAAAATTTCTCAACTGTGGCACAAAAGTTTTTGCTGTTGCTGATTTATATGAATATTTCTGGCGGAGAGTTTTTCTTGACATTATGCACACTGCAGTGATTTCACAAGAAATACAAGCTACAGATACACACAGCCACAAAAAAAAAAATAAAAAAAAATAAAGCAGAAGGAGGAAAAGCATTAGACCCAAAGGACAGAGAAAACTTTGCTGCTTTGTAGAAAATTCATAAAACTTCCGCTTGGCCAAATTGGGGGCGCTCGTGGGCGTGGCTCAGCTGGGTCAGTTTGCACAAGGTTCAACAGAGCAGGGGGGGGGGGGGGTACAAAGGAAACTCTGTACAAACAACAAAATGGCGCATTTTAAAGCGCAGAGCCCTAAAGAAAAACTCAAGAACTTGAGCATGAAAATTGTCCATGCTAAGCAGCAGTAGCAGCAGCAGCGTAGCAATTTTTCCATTTACTTTGTCCTTAGTTGGCGCCCGTCGCCATTTTTTGCTTGCCATCTCTTTCTCGCACCGCTTTGGGGGGTTGAAACCCTTGCGTGACGTGCGTTTTTTTTTCAGGGCCGTGGCGGGGGGTGTTTTAGAAGCTTGCTGCGAGCAAAAATAAACAAAATCAAAGTTGCAAATAAGAGAGAAGAAACTACAAAGTAAGTTAACATAAAAAGTTCGACGCCTTCGCCTTGTTTTTCCCAAGTTTGCCACATTTTGGGGCATACTTAGCTACACCCCAATACACACACACACACACACACACACACACACACACACACACACACAAGGGCGGGATGTAGCACACACACAAAAGATTTTGTCGAGCACTTTTGGGCAACAAAAGCCGGAAACAGTCCCAGCCAAAAGCAGAAACAGAAGCACCATGCTCTCAAGTGTTTCCTTCGTCGTGCTGCTGCCGCGGCGCCTGCTAAAGTCTCCTTCTCAGCATGCAGCCAGCGATGTTGGTAGCGCAGCCAAGCGCAAGGACAACGATGAGAACGATGTGGATGACTTAGCTGCTGGCTGGTTGGGCATGCTGATCACGTCTATTTATTGTGCACATAATATGGGCGCAGCTCATCCTTCATCGTCGTCTCTATACTCTTTTTTTTATTTTGCTCTCGACTGCTCCTCCGGCTACGTGCGACGCATGCATCGCTGGACACGCTGCTGGCTGCCACCTCATTTCTCCTTTTCTCTATACATTTTTTTTCTTGCTTGCCTTTTCTATTTCTTTGCTGCTGCACACGGAGAAAATTCAATTATCGTGAATGCGAATTTTTGCCCGATTCCAAATCCGATTCCGCTTCGCATGTTTTTGTTTCAGCATCGAAGACTCGACGAACTTTCAGCGTATCAGCATTTTATTTGCTGTTGATTTATGCAACGTACCCACCCGCTCTATCCCATCCCCCTCGCCCACTGCTCCATCCACAGTTCGTTCAAACAATCGCTGCTGCGAGCACTGTTGAATATTTGCCAAGTATGCTGATTGAATTTTTTCCAGTTGACTAAATGATATCAAGGATATTTTTGCCGGAGCACAGCCGCACGGGAATTAATCCAAGTGACGGCGTCTCGCTTAAAGGCAATGCAGCTGGTTTTAGTTGAACTTTAGTTACAACAGCGAGCAAATTGATTCAATAACTAAGCAAAACAAACTAAAATAAACATAGTTTGAATTGGTTTGGAAACATTAGAGAGTTTTATAGAAATCAAGGAAAGGGAATTACTCAGTTTTCCCAAAATAAGTAAATTTAATATTATTAACCGAGCATCAAATTAAAATAAAGAATTTTCGATAACTAAGCAAAACAAACTAAAATAAACATAGTTTGAATTGGTTTGGAAACATTAGAGAGTTTTATAGAAATCAAGGAAAGGGAATTACTCAGTTTTCCCAAAATAAGTAAATTTAATATTATTAACCGAGCATCAAATTAAAATAAAGAATTTTCGATAACTAAGCAAAACAAACTAAAATAAACATAGTTTGAATTGGTTTGGAAACATTAGAGAGTTTTATAGAAATCAAGGTAAGGGAATTATTCAGTTTTCCCAAAAGAAGTAAATTTAATATTATTAACCGAGCATCAAATTAAAATAAAGAATTTTTTAGCTATAATAACTATTTATACAACAAAAATTATATTTTAAATAATGAAGAATTTTCTTCAATGACATTTTTTCTTCGACTCTTTCGCTTGATGCTCCAAACTTTGATTGATTTTAATATGCAAGCTTCATCTGGGCATATAGTAATTTTATAGCTACAACATCCCACATATTGGAAACTTTAATTAAACAGCAATTTGTTGTTCATTCACCCACATGCCACAGTATAACTAAGTATTATTCTAATGCGACGACGGCAAACGAAGAAGTAGCAGTATGTTATCAATTTCCAATATTTAGACTTGCAACTAGTAATAATCATGTTTGTTAAACGAAAAGCATGCCAAATATGTGTGTGTGTGTGTGTGTGTGCATCCAGGCTATCCTTGCATCGAGATCCTGAAGCGTAATTAACACTTTGTGCCGTGAAGCAAATCGAGCGAGTTAAACACTGCACAAATGTTGCTCTCTCTCTTCGCCACACAACGAGGAACATCCATCGAATGCAATAATTAATATGCCCGACGTGAGCTGCAGCCTCTGACCAAATAACCTGAAGGTGGTGGTGGCAATTGGATGTGGCAAGGTGGGTGGTTGCACACACTCGTAGCACGGCACGGCACGGCCTGTTATTGTTGGCGGGGTGCCATTGAAAGGCGTTAAATTGACACAATTGAACACACCCTTGAGATTTGATGTGACCGCGCTGCCGTTCGAGGGGTTATCGAAAAATCGTTGCCTGCCTGTTTATTGTTGTTGTTGTTGTTGCTCATTCGGGAAGTGGCGGGGGGGGGTATTGGTGGTGTTGAGAGTATTGCGTTTAATCGGAAACGCTAACATCTTCATCATTGCGCATAATGGCGCCAACGTTGAAAAACTGACAAGTATGACAACGACAACGACAACCAAAAATCGCGACCTTCTCTTTTTCTCTCTCTATTTGTCTCTGCATTTGACGGCAACAATACAAAATCCCAAAATTTCGATTCCAAGTGTCGGCAGCGGCTTGTTTGGTCCATGCAAATACGTATGTGTATCAATTGATATTTTGGGTAAATACACTCACGCATGTGTGTGAGTATCTGCAACGTGACATGTTTAATTCAAAATTTACACACACTTAGTTCATTTTCACTTGGCTGACTTTAGAGGCATTCATCGTTATTTCTACAAATAATCTTGAGAAGATGTGATGCAATTATACTAGAAGAAAATTATTCAAGAAGCTTAAAAAGTGTGTTAAGTAATTTTAATAAGAACTTTTGACTGTCGTAGCTTAATTAAAGCTGGAATACTTGCAGCAAAGTAAGAAATTATCCATTTCAAGTTAGCTGGCTATTTATTAATCGTTGGTATTTGGTAAACACACTTGCGAAATATTCGCATACTACAACCAAACTAAGGAATGTGAAAAGTTTGAGATGTCCTTCAAAACACAGACTTCGAATTTTTTGTAAATATTAGGCATTACTTAGCATTTATCTTTAGACTAAGAATAAATATTCTATAAAAATATATAATTTTAGTTTTTGTAAATAATAACAGTATAAATAAAACATTTCTCAACACAGAACAAATGCAAATATTTGCAAAGACATTTTTTGGTCTTGGAATTACAATTCCAGTAGTGGGAACATTGCCTTAAGCTATGCTTTTACCTTAACGAGTTGAGAATTACAAGGGGAATTTCAACTTTGTTCGCTATGCCTAAACAATTGGAGAATTATAAGGGCTTATTTTAAAATATCATTAGAAATGATCAGATAGTGCTCAAAACCTTATTATTCTTTTCTCCTTATACATACATCTGTGCGAGTTTGAAAACAACCCTTAAAAGTTAGACAAACGAAATTGTTAAGTGAACTTTGCATACTCTAACTATTAGAAAGAAAACAACAAAAACATTTCTGAATAAAGTAATGGTTTTTGTTTTGGTTTTATATTGCAGCTTGGATTTCGAAAAAACAACACAAAAACATTTTAAATGCATGCACAGAATACGGTTTTTTTCATAGAATAATGTTCTTACTTTCAATCGGTCTCTTAAGAATCAAAACTTAGTTTAAGCAAATAAAACATCGAGGAAGACATCGAGGAAGACTTTATGGCTTCCTCTTACGACTTGTTATGAACACTTTGTTTTTAATAAGATATTTAAATAAATAATATGATGAACAAACTAAACACAGCAACTTTAGCAATAATGTTCTTACTTTCAATCGGTCTCTTTAGAATCAAAACTTAGTTTAAGCAAATAAAACATCGAGGAAGACATCGAGGAAGACTTTATGGCTTCCTCTTACGACTTGTTATGAACACTTTGTTTTTAATAAGATATTTAAATAAATAATATGATGAACAAACTAAACACAGCAAATTTAGCAATAATGTTCTTACTTTCAATCGGTCTCTTTAGAATCAAAACTTAGTTTAAGCAAATTAAACATCGAGGAAGACATGTGAAAAGTTTGAGATGTCCTTCAAAACACAGACTTCGAATTTTTTGTAAATATTAGGCATTACTTAGCATTTAACTTTAGACTAAGAATAAATATTCTATAAAATTATATAATTTTAGTTTTTGTAAATAATAACAGTATAAATAAAACATTTCTCAACACAGAACAAATGCAAATATTTGCAAAGACATTTTTCGGTCTTGGAATTACAATTCCAGTAGTGGGAACATTGCGTTAAGCTATGCTTTTACCTTAACGAGTTGAGAATTACAAGGGGAATTTCAACTTTGTTCGCTATGCCTAAACAATTGGAGAATTATAAGGGCTTATTTTGAAATATCATTAGAAATGATCAGATAGTGCTCAAAACCTTATTATTCTTTTCTCCTTATAATACTATTTCAGCTCATTGCACACTCTGTGCTGTTTGTGGTGCTGTTGTGCCTTGCGCATGCGGAACAAATGCGTCATCTGTTGGACTTGGATATATTGGATCAGAAGGATAGCGGTTTCTATAACATGTCACCCTTTCACAATGATAGGAGACTTAAGACGGCAGCCCAATTGGCGGATGCCACCGAAAATGCACTTTATGTCCTGGCAGGTATTGCGACCGTTTATGCTCTAAGTGCCATTTCCTTGTTCTTTGGGGTGTACAAGAGTAGACCCTGTTTAATTATTCCCTGGCTGCTGATTGAGTTTATGGGCGTGATTGCCATTGGTGTTGTTATCTTTATGCTAAGGCATACCAAAATACCAATGATATTTGGTGGTCAGTGTTTATATTGTAAGTAAACAAAAATTTTGAAATGGTAGTTTTTCGTTAGTTTAGTTATCATCTGTTACTCGCTGCTTATGATGGATGGATTCAAGTGGTATGTGATGCACAGTTGCTTTCAGAAACGCACCATAATGATAAGAAGACGGATGCAAGCTAAGACCTTTTATAATAAATGTATATATAAATTAAGTTTTGTAAATAATAACAGAGTAAATAAAAAATCTGCCAAAAAAAGAAAACAAAATAAAATACTTTTTAAGACATTATTTTATCCAGGAATTAAAATGCGAATCTGTAAATGCGATATGTACTTCAAAACAGTGCCAAAACTAAAACTTTTGTGCTATAAGAAATTTATTTAAGCTAAGCTTAGCTTTATACTTTTTCTCTTTTAGACTTAAGCCACTTGAGTTTATCTGGCTGCCATATCTGTATCAATTTTGTGCCTCAAAGCACAACTGTCAAAACAGGCAAACAAATTGTGCAAATAAGTCGAGGAAATGTTATTTATGCTTCGACGATTTTGCAGTGATTAAATAACTAAAGCACAACCAACCAAGAGAGGGACCCCAACGAGATCGAATTACAAATAGTACATAGTAAAATGACTAAAGCAACCAATCTGATATTGCAACAACTAAAACTAATCCTACGAGCGGGGGCAAAGCATATTAATGGCCCGAAGGTGTGCATGCCAATTGTCATGCGCTGAAATGCTTGTTAACAACAGCGATTGCTTTTCCATCGTCTCCCACTCGCTTTCCTTTTTCTTTACTTTTTAATCAAAGACGGAGCAAAAAGCTGCTACTTGCCGTTGTTTGTTGTTGTTGTTTTTGCTGTTGCTGTTGTTGCAGTTGCAGTTGCAGCTCCTCCCCCGTGGCAATAACGCCACACATTTGTAATGTTGCTTCTGTTTTTAGCCGTTTAAATTTGGCCTGCGCGAATTGCCGGCAATCCGGCAACTGTTGTTGTTTTTATTGTTGGCTCGTAACCGCGCTTAGAAGCACTTTACAAGTTACTTTAAGGCAATCAATTTGTTGCCAAAGCAGCAACAGCAGCAGCAGCAGCAGCTGGGATGAGACAAGACAAAGCGCAGGTAGTATGTAGTAGTTGTAGCTGTATTATGTAAACGAGGGGGGGGTATAGGCGAAAAACCAATCAAAAGAGCGTTGCGAACGCAAATTGAACGCCAAATGGCTGGAATATGATATTTCAATACTTGAAGCCCCGAACCATGGAGAGGCCGAGGCCATAAATTATTGACGGGCGACGCCTGCGCGAAGTAGTTGCTTACTTTTTTGCAGTTATGATTATCGCGCCAGCTACACAACACAACAAAAACTGTAAGAAAGGGCAAGGCAGAGAGTGTGCAGAGTTGTGCCTGTTGTTGTGTGCAAACAAATGTAAAAAATTTTTAATTGACTTTTGGATTTGCGCCACCGCCAGTTGCACTTTTTATGGCCCCTCGCGTGTATGCAGCTTAAAAGTTAATAAAACACGCCCAATGATAACAAGACGCAAAACCACAACAGCAACAACATCAACAACGACAACAACAACAAACAGCACATATTTTTCCCCTCAGGTCTTCATCAGCTGCATCATCATCATCATCATCTTCTTGGTCATGGTGCTTCTCTCTTGGACGGCATCATCCTCGCCAGCTCGCTTGCTCAACTCGTAGAAAAACAATCAATTAAGCGTGCAAGTAGCTGACACAGAAGGAGCGCCAGTTGCCAATGGCAATGCCAATGCCAAGCCAAAGCCAAAGCCAAAACTGGCCAAGAAGACACGACTCGGTTAGCCACCAAAACTTTAACTCAATGTCCAAGTCCAACGTTGTGGACTGGCGTTTTATGGCCTGTTTTGCTAAAATTTATGTTACATTTTTATAGTTCAGTGTAAATTGACTTTTAAAATGTATCATAGCAAACGCGGCACTCAGATTGTCGGCTGTCGGTAGGAAACAGTTTAATTACTTTATTTTCGGATATGCCGCCAAAGATCTGGCAACGCCATTCGCGCAAAAAGCTTGCGTCCGTCCACAAAAAAAAATATAAAAGCTCGAGAGCGTGATAAACATCTGTGCGAGTTTGAAAACAACCCTTAAAAGTTAGACAAACGAAATTGTTAAGTGAACTTTGCATACTCTAACTATTAGAAAGAAAACAACAAAAACTTTTCTGAATAAAGTAATGGTTTTTGTTTTGTTTTTATATTGCAGTTTGGATTTCAAAAAAAAACAACACAAGAACATTTTAAATGCATGCAGAATACGTTTTTTTTCATTGAATAATGTTCTTACTTTCAATCGGTCTCTTTAGAATCAAAACTTGGTTTAAGCAAATAAAACATCGAGGAAGACATCGAGGAAGACTTTATAGCTTCCTCTTACGACTTGTTATGAACACTTTGTTTTTAATAAGATATTTAAATAAATAATATGATGAACAAACTAAACACAGCAACTTTAGCAATAATGTTCTTACTTTCAATCGGTCTCTTCAGAATCAAAACTTGGTATAAGCAAATAAAACATCGAGGAAGACATCGAGGAAGACATCGAGGAAGACTTTATGGCTTCCTCTTACGACTTGTTATGAACACTTTGTTTTTAATAAGATATTTAAATAAATAATATGATGAACAAACTAAACACAGCAACTTTAGCAATAATGTTCTTACTTTCAATCGGTCTCTTTAGAATCAAAACTTAGTTTAAGCAAATAAAACATCAAGGAAGACATCGAGGAAGACTTTATGGCTTCCTCTTACGACTTGTTATGAACACTTTGTTTTTAATAAGATATTTAAATAAATAATATGATGAACAAACTAAACACAGCAACTTTAGCAATAATGTTCTTACTTTCAATCGGTCTCTTCAGAATCAAAACTTGGTATAAGCAAATAAAACATCGAGGAAGACATCGAGGAAGACATCGAGGAAGACTTTATGGCTTCCTCTTACGACTTGTTATGAACACTTTGTTTTTAATAAGATATTTAAATAAATAATATGATGAACAAACTAAACACAGCAACTTTAGCAATAATGTTCTTACTTTCAATCGGTCTCTTTAGAATCAAAACTTAGTTTAAGCAAATAAAACATCGAGGAAGACATCGAGGAAGACTTTATGGCTTCCTCTTACGACTTGTTATGAACACTTTGTTTTTAATAAGATATTTAAATAAATAATATGATGAACAAACTAAACACAGCAACTTTAGCAATAATGTTCTTACTTTCAATCGGTCTCTTTAGAATCAAAACTTAGTTTAAGCAAATAAAACATCGAGGAAGACATCGAGGAAGACTTTATGGCTTCCTCTTACGACTTGTTATGAACACTTTGTTTTTAATAAGATATTTAAATAAATAATATGATGAACAAACTAAACACAGCAACTTTAGCAATAATGTTCTTACTTTCAATCGGTCTCTTTAGAATCAAAACTTAGTTTAAGCAAATAAAACATCGAGGAAGACATCGAGGAAGACTTTATGGCTTCCTCTTACGACTTGTTATGAACACTTTGTTTTTAATAAGATATTTAAATAAATAATATGATGAACAAACTAAACACAGCAACTTTAGCAATAATGTTCTTACTTTCAATCGGTCTCTTTAGAATCAAAACTTAGTTTAAGCAAATAAAACATCGAGGAAGACATCGAGGAAGACTTTATGGCTTCCTCTTGCGACTTGTTATGAACACTTTGTTTTTAATAAGATATTTAAATAAATAATATGATGAACAAACTAAACACAGCAACTTTAGCAATAATGTTCTTACTTTCAATCGGTCTCTTTAGAATCAAAACTTAGTTTAAGCAAATAAAACATCGAGGAAGACATCGAGGAAGACTTTATGGCTTCCTCTTACGACTTGTTATGAACACTTTGTTTTTAATACGATATTTAAATAAATAATATGATGAACAAACTAAACACAGCAACTTTAGCAATAATGTTCTTACTTTCAATCGGTCTCTTTAGAATCAAAACTTAGTTTAAGCAAATAAAACATCGAGGAAGACATCGAGGAAGACTTTATAGCTTCCTCTTACGACTTGTTATGAACACTTTGTTTTTAATAAGATATTTAAATAAATAATATGATGAACAAACTAAACACAGCAACTTTAGCAATAATGTTCTTACTTTCAATCGGTCTCTTCAGAATCAAAACTTGGTATAAGCAAATAAAACATCGAGGAAGACATCGAGGAAGACATCGAGGAAGACTTTATGGCTTCCTCTTACGACTTGTTATGAACACTTTGTTTTTAATAAGATATTTAAATAAATAATATGATGAACAAACTAAACACAGCAACTTTAGCAATAATGTTCTTACTTTCAATCGGTCTCTTTAGAATCAAAACTTAGTTTAAGCAAATAAAACATCAAGGAAGACATCGAGGAAGACTTTATGGCTTCCTCTTACGACTTGTTATGAACACTTTGTTTTTAATAAGATATTTAAATAAATAATATGATGAACAAACTAAACACAGCAACTTTAGCAATAATGTTCTTACTTTCAATCGGTCTCTTCAGAATCAAAACTTGGTATAAGCAAATAAAACATCGAGGAAGACATCGAGGAAGACATCGAGGAAGACTTTATGGCTTCCTCTTACGACTTGTTATGAACACTTTGTTTTTAATAAGATATTTAAATAAATAATATGATGAACAAACTAAACACAGCAACTTTAGCAATAATGTTCTTACTTTCAATCGGTCTCTTTAGAATCAAAACTTAGTTTAAGCAAATAAAACATCGAGGAAGACATCGAGGAAGACTTTATGGCTTCCTCTTACGACTTGTTATGAACACTTTGTTTTTAATACGATATTTAAATAAATAATATGATGAACAAACTAAACACAGCAACTTTAGCAATAATGTTCTTACTTTCAATCGGTCTCTTTAGAATCAAAACTTAGTTTAAGCAAATAAAACATCGAGGAAGACATCGAGGAAGACTTTATGGCTTCCTCTTACGACTTGTTATGAACACTTTGTTTTTAATAAGATATTTAAATAAATAATATGATGAACAAACTAAACACAGCAACTTTAGCAATAATGTTCTTACTTTCAATCGGTCTCTTTAGAATCAAAACTTAGTTTAAGCAAATAAAACATCGAGGAAGACATCGAGGAAGACTTTATGGCTTCCTCTTACGACTTGTTATGAACACTTTGTTTTTAATAAGATATTTAAATAACTAATATGATGAACAAACTAAACACAGCAACTTTAGGAAAGTGTATAAATGTAAACAGAGAAAACAAGCATTGAAAAGCTTTTCAAGTATCAAAACAGACATTGGGGACTGGCAGCTCTCCGCTCTGGAATATTGCCTTTACTCAAAAGCTTCACAAATTTTGTTTGTACTTTTGGGAGCCACCACGATGAAAAGCCCCAACCCTTGAGAGTTTCATTAACAATTGGATGACGAAACAGTTGAGAAGCGCGCGAAAGAAAAATCCATAAATTGATTGCACCCACACAAAGTTAAAGTAAACAGGAACTTACAATCTTAAGGAAAACCCAAATAATTCGTTGACAATGTTGCTGCCTGCAGTTCGCCCGAGTGGCAAATGGAGTTGTTGCGGCCTAATATGGGATATGTTGATGTCACCGATATCTCCACGTAATTTGCGTACTACAGCATTGCTTACGAGCATATACCAATTGGTAAGTACAGGGTACTAGTTATGTAAGAACTTTACAAGATTGTTAATGTGGGGCGCAGCGCACAGGCTGCTGGCACGCAGACGAATCTGCAATCCAGCTACCTAAAATTTACGTACAGCCGCTAGCCCCAATATACAAAAATTATGCACTGGATATGCAAAGCCATACCCCACTGGGCGCATTGGAGCCCATCAAAGGCGGCAATTTAGCGCACGCCCCCGCGTGAGCGTAGGATTGGGCCAATGGCGCAATGCGTCTGCATTGTAAGTTCCTTATAAGGGAACATGCGAGGACGAGCACCCTTTTAAATTGAAACGGCATAGCAATGCGCTTAATGTATGATTTATGCTTAAACGAGTTGAGAATCATAAGGGTTTTTTTTTGTAAACATCATTAGAAATGATTAGATTGTGCTCAAAACCTTATTATTCTTTTCTCCTTATAATACTATTTCAGCTCATTGCACACTCTGTGCTGTTTGTGGTGCTGTTGTGCCTTGCACATGCGGAACAAATGCGTCATCTGTTGGATTTGGATATATTGGATCAGAAGGATAGCGGTTTCTATAACATGTCACCCTTTCACAATGATAGGAGACTTAAGACGGCAGCCCAATTGGCGGATGCCACCGAAAATGCACTTTATGTCCTGGCAGGTATTGCGACCGTTTATGCTCTAAGTGCCATTTCCTTGTTCTTTGGGGTGTACAAGAGTAAACCCGGTTTAATTATACCCTGGCTGCTGATTGAGTTTATGGGCGTGATTGCCATTGGTGTTGTTATCTTTATGCTAAGGGATACCAAAATACCAATGATATTTGGTGGTCAGTGTTTATATTGTAAGTAAACAAAAATTTTGAAATGGTAGTTTTTCGACTAAAGATCAATTATTATTATCTTTAGTTATAATTTGTTACTCGCTGCTTATGATGGATGGATTCAAGTGGTATGTGATGCACAGTTTCTATCAGAGTCTACGAACAATAAATAAATTGCGAGAGATTGCAACTGTCGCTATACCCTGCCCAGCACCAGGAGCTGTAAGTTAAGATCCGTCAGAATGTATGACATAATCGACTGACAAATCTATCCTTACAGATTCCCTATCAGTTTCGCAGGGAGCACATGTATTTGGGCAGCAATGGCTATAAGCACATTCTAACTGAATATCCAGATGGACAGTGCTAAATTTTACTTATGACTATAAAAAAAAACTATCATAACCACACCATCAAACTTCCAGCATCAAGTGTCTTAAATTATTTAAATATTTCACAAATTTTTATTTTATCTTACCTATTATTGGCGTTTCTGGAACGTGTGTGATATGAAAATAATAACCACAGATAACTATTTTAGATAAAAAATGGATCAAGATATATGTATGCATAAAGACATTATTTTCTTTATATATACACAAACGTACATAACACGAACACTAGCAATATTCAACTATGCGAGTTAATCACAAAACTATTATAAATGTAGTGCTTTTTAAGTCCCTTTAACACTTAAACCTAATAAAACACAAAAATTTTAGTAGTTGTGAAACAGTTAACTTAAATTAAATAAAGAAAAATAGGTAAATAATAAAAAATGTCTAAATTCAACTTGTAGCTCGAAGCTTTGAACCGGCGTTATATTGATTTCTGGTTCAACACTCTTACCTCTGCACCAATGCAACAAACAAAACAATGGTATTTAACCAACATAACACATTCTGCAGGGAGCAGCGTGCCAGATGCTGTTTATACAGTCATCTCTTTCTCGCTATCTTAAGTTGAGTGCGATCGCTTTCCAGTTAATTTTGACCGTTGAATTTAAACGATAAGTGAATTCTGTTTTGTACATCAATTATTTTATTTGATATAAGTTTCAAAAAGTTAAAATTTAGTCGATGCTTTGCAATTGTTTCGTGGTCATAACTATTCTATGCAGTTCTAAATTATTTGTGTTAACTAGTTTGCAGCGCAAGTTTTATTTGCTTTCTTTATTGTTTGGAGCCATGTTACCTTGACCCATTTTAGCCTTTGCGACCACGCCCACCGGTACGGCTAACTGGTGCTGGTGTTGTTGTGGTTATTGTTGTAGTTGTTGTTGGTGCTGCAGTGCCACTAGGAGTGTTGGTTGGCTTTCCAACCAAGGTCATGTCGTTAGTCAAGCTATCCATCAATAAATCAACAACGGTCATATTTGAATTACCATCGCCCTCGCCTTCGCCCTTGTCGGTCGGAATGCTGATCTGGAATTGCAACAGTACCACCAAATAGGTGACCATTGTGGTCAGCAGACCCTTGAAGAGTGAGCGATTGACATCAAAGAACCCGCCACAATTGATATTCGATGGATTCATTTCGGTTGCACGCAAAAACATATTAATCTCCGTCTGAGCATCCGAATTCATCCAATTCAGTTCGACCATTAAAAGTTTCTTCTGAAAGTTTGTACGAACATTCACCGATGCATAATGAGCTTCATCGCAAATGTAAAAGAGCAATCCAATGTTCCACAGTGCGGTTATGGTCAATCCAATATCCTTAATGCCAAATCCCTCCGATAGCTGCGATAATAATCCATAAATTGACAATGTAATTATAAAAAATAAATATAAACTCATGAACACAAAAGTGTAGCACAATGCATTCCCAGTATCCCGAGTCAGTTTGCTCAGACGGAGCCAGAGGACACGATAATCAGCTACCATGCCAGCGGGACCAATGTGCTTTAGAGCCTTCTGAAAACGCTCGGCCAGCAGATAAGCAGTTGTACTAATGGCCTGACAGATGAGAAACCACCAGGCTCCTAGCATGGCCGTTAAGTTATCCAATATGCAATAGGGCACCACTTGGTTGAGATTCAAATCCGACATGGTTATATGTATGATGACTACGGAGAGCACCGAGAGTATTGGCAAAACGATGGCAATGTAGACAGCTTTCTGGCGTAGATTTAGAGGCAAACTGTGTCCCGAGATTTGATAGTAGAGCACCTCAAAGTCATCCCAGTCGTTGAAGAGACGCGCTATCTTCCTGGCCTCCCACCAAAGAATTGGTATGATAATAATTGGTAGGATGTTAACCAAAAACAGATATGCAATCACCGCCTCCTCGAAGGGGCCGCTCAGCGAGCGCACAATTTGAATACGATTATTAGCCACATAGCTCACATAGCACTGGAGAATACAAATTTCCAAAAAAAATCACAAATGCCTCATACATTAACTTACTCACCGCCAGCAGAATGAAGAAAACTATTGAATAGAGAAAAGCAGCCGAGTTAAGAGCAAATTTGGCTCGAGCAGGACCCTGTCGCACAATGGGCAGGACACCAATAATGCGCAGAAACCAATTTACAGGCGCAATATTGCGATAGAAAACGCTCTAATAACAAATATTACTTAAATTGTACAGAATTTCATTTTCTTTTAACAATATCACATAACACTTACGGGCGTAAAATCGCGATTGTGTGAGCCCACTGAGCTTACGGAACTGTGTTTTCTATCATTGGGTGGCTGTTGATAGCCACTGTCCAAGCGTTCGGCGAGTCCAATTGAATACTTCCGCACTCCATGGAGATAGGCCTGCGCATTGCCACTGTTAATGGGATTGGTATTTAGAAAAAGCGTGTCCGCTTTTTTACGTCTATAATAGCTGGCCATTGTTTATGAACTGTGAGGGTTTTTTACTTTTGACTAGCGCCTTGGTCTCAGACAATGCCATTATAAATTCATTCAACCTTGCCCTTTATTTGTTTTTTGACTGTTTGTATTGGGAGAACAACTTGAGTTTCCTGTTGATTTCGTTTGTTTGTCTTTTGCATGCATTAACCTTAACCATGCGTCCCAAATTTCAAATTTGTGTCAATGGCGCGCGATTGCCCGAGCCCTTGCATTGTTGCCATTTGTGAGAATATTAAAACTATCGCGCCGTACAAAGCTATGGGACTTTTGTGTCTGGCATCGATGTTTAAAAGAATATCGATGTATTGATTCCCGAACATCACTATATTTCTAGAATTTGCAAACTGAAGCCAAAAAACAATAAAAGAAATTTCTTTTGCCAAAATGGTCGACTATAGCAAGTGGAAAAACATTGAAGTATGTCAATTTAAAGCAAGCGAATGCAAATCAGTTAAATAATCATCAAATCGCTTTCAGATTTCGGACGATGAAGACGAAACACATCCAAACATTGACACGCCTTCGCTATTCCGCTGGCGCCACCAGGCGCGAGTTGAACGTATGGCCGAAACGGAAAAGGAGAAGGAGGAACTAAAAATAAAGCGACAGAGCTATCAGGCCCGTCTTATGGACGTCAAGGAGCGTATCGCCAAAAAAGACGGCGACGAAGCGGAGCTTAAGGTAAATATCTAAGCTCTTATCAATCAATGAATTATTACTCATCCAATTTAATCGTTGTTGCAGAAAGAGCTGGCAAAAATCGAAAACGAGGGCAGAGAACTCGATCGATATGAAAATGACATTCAAAAGAAGGAAAAGAAGACACCGTGGAATGTGGACACAATAAGCAAGCCAGGTTTCGAAAAAACCGTGATTAATAAGAAGCCCCCGCGGCAATCAGATGAGAATTTGTCAGAAGAGGAAAGGGAACAGCGCATGAAACAGTTTGTTAAGGATAATGAGAAACTGTGCAAGCAGTATGGTATGCTGCGCAAGTATGATGACTCCAAACGTTTCCTGCAGGAGCATTTGAATCTGGTGTGCGAGGAGACAGCAAACTATTTGGTCATCTGGTCCATCAATCTTGAAATGGAGGAAAAGCACGAACTGATGGCTCACGTGGCTCATCAATGCATTTGCATGCAGTACATGCTTGAGCTGGCCAAACAACTGGATGTGGATCCACGCGCCTGTGTCAGCTCGTTCTTTTCAAAGATCCAGCAATGTGTGCCCGAGTATCGTCAACAGTTCGAGAGTGAAATCGAAGGCTTCAAGGGACGCATTAAGAAGCGGGCACAGGAGAAATTGGAAGAAGTAATGGCACAGGTCGAGGAGGATGAACGTCAGGAGCGCATAGGACCTGGTGGCTTAGATCCCGCTGATGTCTTTGAATCTCTGCCTGATGTGAGTCCAATTTTTGTCCCTATAAATATTCATTTAGTAAGATTTCGCTTTATTTGCATAGGAATTAAAAGCTTGCTTTGAGTCTCGTGATATTGAGCTGCTGCAAAAGACTATTGCCGCAATGCCTGTGGATGAGGCCAAGTATCACATGAAACGTTGCGTTGATTCAGGTCTCTGGGTGCCAAATGCCGCCGATGTGGCTCTCTGCACCGATGAGCCTGAGTCAAATAAAGGCGACGGTGAGGAAGATGATGCTGCAGACAAAACTGTTGATGAGAAATCCAGCGAAGTCAAGTCGAAGAAAAATGATTCGCCAAAGAAGGAAGAGGAGCCAATTTATTCCGGCGTTAGCACTGAGGATGTTGACTGATCAATCCTTCTACATAATAAGTTTAATCATAATCGATTTCCTGCATTCATTAATTCGTTGAGCAGCTTATTCATTTATCAAGCATTTGTCAGCTTTCCGTTTTGTATATAATTTGAGCTAACTCAACTGCTATCAAATTCACAGTAAACTGGTCTTGTGCAGTCAAATAAATATCAAGCAAACACCGTGTACTTACTCGAATAATCATTAAAACAAAGTTTAAAACAATTACACAATTACACAATGAATCGTCCAGAGTTGGATTACTATGCTGTTTTGGATGTAAAACGCTGTGCCACCAAGGAGAATATAGCTCTAGCTTATCGTCGCCTTGCAGTACGTCTCTGTCCGCATCGTGATAGAAAAAATGACCAGGACTTTGTGCCGCTTGCCCAGGAAGGCAAACTGACACATATGTCGCCCATGAGTGAGATAAAACAGTGGGCATATATAAATATGGCATACGATGTGCTGGGCAATCAACTTTATCGCGCCATCTACGATCGCTATGGGGAGGCAGGTCTCTTTGAGGGCGTGATGCTTCCGAATGGATACTTTCCGCCATATCAATACCATGGTGATCACACGAAGGTCTATGAGCAGGTCTTTTCCAGTTATTCGCCGTATGCCAATGTCATTGATGCCATTACCAATCCTCCTAGCTTGTATGCAACAAGGGAGCATGGCGTTGGAGTGCGCCATAAGGATGCAAACACAGAGCGAATGATTCAATTGTCATTGGAGGAGGTTCGCACAGGTTGTGTGAAGCTTATGCATGTTTGGCGCAATGAAATTGTCGATTCGAGGGAGTCGCGTATAGAGAAGCGCAAGCATACCCTTAAGTTAATTATACAGCCAGGCACTACGGCCGGAACACGCTATTGCTTCAAGGAAGAGGGCGATCGCTATCCCACTACTATTCCTGGTGATATCATCTTTATTACCGCAGACAAGCCGCATCCGTATTTCGAGCGACGCAATATGCACGACTTGGTTTATCGCCATGATATTAGTATTTCGCAAGCTTTGACTGGTTTCATTTTCTTTGTGCATACTTTAGACAAGCGTCAGCTAAAGATTATGATTACGGATGTGGTGTGCCCCGGCTACCAGAAGATTGTGCCCCTCGAAGGATTGCCCAAGTGCCGCAATTTAGATGCAGTAAGTGCACTAAAGCAAGCTAATAAACAAATCGAGAGTTATGGAGATCTTATAATTGAATTTAAATGTAAATAACCCTAACCAACAAACTAGTTGCATTATGACCAGTTAAGATTTATTTTTACAGATATTTTTCCAAAGTATCTGACACCTCCGATGAAGGTCATGACACGTGAGTTTTTCGCCGAATTTAATAAGATGGAGCTAGAATTGGAGCAAGAAGAGCAGAAGAACATGAAGTAAATAATTAATTGTAGCTGAATTGGTTGTGTAAATTTAAAATTGAATGTGCTTTAAAAGTTATGTTACCTGCGTGCTGTTAATAGATTTATCGGTAACTTATGAGTAATTGTATCGATGTATCGGTATGTGTTCATGTCTGCGGACAGGTAAACCACAGCATAATTAAAAACTAGAAAGAAAAACAACAAAGAATAGTAATTAGTGCAACACACATTCAATATTTTATTACAGTAAACGCAATTGTGTTCAACTTTGAGAAAAACTTAATAAGCAATTTGAGAAAAAATAATTAGAGTGAGGCGAGCTACATACATGAATAATTCAACTACACGGTCAAACTGACAACCAACTGTGCATTACGCCCCCTCCGCCTCTATTCCGGAAGTATTAACGATACGCTTTAGTGCCTTTAGTGGAGGCTGCTGCACCCACAAAACACAGTTAAAAAATGCACCTTAGTGGTGATTTGTCAAGTGCCCTACAGCAAATCGAGGCTGTGAAAAAGAGCATTGATGATTCCGAGGATGCCAAGCTGCAAATGCAAACTTCGGACAGTTTGAATACAATAATGGGCATATTAACGGATCCAGTTTTTCGAACCATTGCCCATGTGCAAGAGTCGCTTTTTGAGCTGGGCATTCAGCTGGGTCAGCATCCGTCCATGCTGCCGAATGACTTTGACATCGATGTCTCTGGCAATCTGGTGCTCAGCCTTAATGGTGGCGATGTCATGTATGATTCCTCAGCGCCAGCCAGTCCCGACAAGTCCACCTCCACGGTTGACGCCGAGGCGCGTCCACAAAGCCAGAACTCTAAATCGGCTGCAGCGGACTTGTATGCCACGGATTATGCCCAAATCCAGGCAATTGAGCTGGTAAACGATGGCACGGGGTTGGGCTTTGGCATTATTGGCGCACGCAACTCGGGCGTTATTGTAAAGACAATCCTGCCTGGAGGCGTTGCAGATCGCGATGGACGACTGCGATCCGGTGATCACATCCTGCAGATTGGCGATGTTAATCTGCACGAGATGGTGTCGGAGCAGGTGGCAGCAGTCTTAAGACAATCAGGCACCCATGTGCGCCTTGTGGTGGTGCGGCCCATTGAGCAGAGTCTGCCGCTGCCACAATACACCTTGGAGCCGGGCAGCGCTGTGGTTCCCACACGCGTCCTTGTCGATCCTGCCGAGCTGGAACGCTATCTTATTTCCACTGGCTATCCGGAGATCTTTGGTGAGAGCTCGACGGCATCGACACCGCAAACAACCACGGAGGATGACCGGTTCATATATCGCGGTGAGACCTCGTTGCTTATCGATCCTAGCATAGATCTGGAAGAGTTGCTGGCACTGCCTGAAACGGAGAAGCTTCAGGTGGAACTCAAAAAGGATGCCAATGGTCTGGGCATTACCATTGCTGGCTATGTCTGCGAAAAGGAGGAACTCTCTGGCATTTTCGTGAAGAGCGTATCGCCAGGATCCGCTGCGGACTTAAGTGGACGTATTCGTGTCAACGATCGAATTATCGAAGTCGATGGCCAGTCGCTGCAGGGCTACTCCAACCATCAGGCCGTCGAGCTGCTTAAGAAATCCGGTCAGGTGGTCAACTTGCGCCTCGAGCGCTATTTACGTGGACCCAAATATGAGCAACTGCAGCAGGCAATTGCTGCCAATATCAACGAGAAGCCACCAACGACCAGCTCTCCAGGCACACCCTCGCGTCCTTTACTGCCCACGCCACCGGCAACGACATCTGCGGCCAGCACATCATCCGCAACTGGAGCCAAGGAGCTAGACCTAGATGATACGTTGCCAGCGCCGGAGGCATTTATGATGACTACGCCGCCTTCTAGCTCTTTAGCTACAACCACAACACTAAGCAGCTTTGGTGGCGGCAATCAGTTGTTGGCAGTAAGGGATTCTCTGGATGGAATGGGCACAATGATACCCACAGAGATGGTCACAATGCAATTGACAGTTAAACACGAGGTATGTCTTGGAAACGAGTCTCTGTACACTGATTTCACTAACTCATTCGATTTGCAGCCAATGAACTCTAGTTTGATTACGCGCCACAAATATTACACGGAGCCGGAGCTAAGTGAGGAGATCGAGGTGGAGATTGTGCGTAGGTGGCAAAAAATTGTTGGCGCCGACATGGAAGTGATTGTAGCGCAGATTAAGAAGTTTGCCGTTGGCGGTTTGGGCATTTCGTTGGAAGGAACCGTTGATGTGGAGGGTGGACGGGAAGTGCGTCCACACCATTATATACGCTCTATATTGCCTGATGGTCCAGTGGGTGTCAATGGTGTTCTGCGCTCTGGCGACGAGCTACTCGAGGTTAATGGCGAACGATTGCTGGGCATGAATCATTTGGAAGTTGTTGCCATATTGAAGGAGTTGCCATTGGATGTGCGCATGGTGTGTGGTCGCAGCAAGGTCACCTCACTGCTGCCCTTCTCCGACGACACGCTCAAAAAGCTGAGCAGCAATAATTTTGAGAAGCTCCTTCCGGCCACCGATCGGTTGGTAAAAGCCAAATCCGATGGCAGTCTAGCCACAGCTGGATCAGTAGCTGATGGAGATTCGGTGGCAATTGCTGCTAACTCGTTTAATAAGCTTAAATCTCGCTCGCTGGAACCACTTACTGGACTAGCCATGTGGTCGTCGCAGCCGCAAATCATTGAGCTGCTGAAAGGAGATCGCGGCTTGGGCTTTTCCATACTCGATTATCAAGACCCGTTGGACTCGAATGATACGCTAATTGTCATAAGATCGCTAGTGCCTGGTGGTGTTGCCCAATTGGATGGCAGGCTGATTCCTGGAGACCGTCTGCTATTTGTCAACTCCATCAATCTGGAGAACGCTTCATTGGATCAGGCCGTGCAGGCCTTGAAGGGTGCACCCAAGGGTGTCGTTCGCATTGGTGTGGCCAAACCGCTGCCCATGACAGATAACTCGCTGAAGGCGTGCAGCAATACGAGCACCATCAGCGAGGACACCCTCGATGCCCAACAATCGCCACCAGCGCTGCCCACCGTTGCGCCACCGACCGCGGCCAAGGGCGCTGAGCCCGATCTAATACCCGACTGGCGCAATTAACCATCGAAATATATTTCTGTTATAATATTTACATAGGGATTTTTGATCCAAGATGAAGGAACATTTTATGTTATGCATTCTTTGTAGAAGCACCACAATGTGTTGACCAGTCTTGTCTTCATTACAGACAGCTGCATTCCCAATATACGCAATATTTTACATTCCTTCCCACTTAGTATTAGTATGTGTATGTGAATTTAATGTACTTAAAGCTAAATAAATTATGCAAAATCGTTTAGAAATAATATTTTTGTATATGTACACAGTGATTAATTGAGTATCCTTTGTAGGGGGAATCTTGGGCTACTCCTGCTGCTACTGCACCCGATTCAACTGTCGCTCAATGCGTTGATAGTTGCGCCTGGATAAAACACGATCCCGTGCATAGCTCACCAAATAGCTGAGCACCCCAAGCACAAATGCAATCGACTCGAATTTGATGAAATTGCGCTGCTCGATGAGCGCCACGCGATCGCAGCTTTTGGTAACAATCTCGCCACTCTTGCAGCGCAAAACCTCCTTATAGTGGGTGTGTATGCAGACACCTAGACTGCGGCTGACAATGTCAAACTCGGAGCACGGATGACACTCCTGGACCACGGTGTACGTTTCATGTTTCCAGCAGGTCGAATTGTTCTCAATCACAAATTGTTGGCTGCGACGTCGTGCCAGGCTGCCCTCTGCTGCGTACCTCGATTCGATAATGAGCACTAGAACCGTGACCAGAGTGAGGGCGCCCAGGCCTAAGACCATGTGATGCCTTTGACAGTTTTCGAGCATTTTTATTTGTTTTAATTGTAAGAAAAGTTATTCGAAAGTGAAGTTTGTTTTTACTTTTACAGCTGATACGTTGAGGGCTGCAAACGTTGCGATAACACGACGATAACATTTTGAATCTAGTGACCTCCTTGAATTAAATGCTTTTATGGATCCAATATCAGTTAAAAAAATTGTATTTCATTAATCAATAGAAATTAATACAAAAAACACTACTTATTGATTTACTGTTATGTTCTGTATGGACCTGTTAATGCGCTGCACAAACTATCGATGCTCAATCATCGATAGATCTGTGCTGTTTACGAACAAGTAAAACATGCAAATAGCGAGCAAGGGACAGAGACCAAAACAATTACGAACATAGCCGCAAAGCGAAACGTGGAAAATTTATGAAAAGCTGTGAAAATTGTGTGGTGGCGCATTGAAAATGGTGCTGAGATCGGGAATTATTATTCCATTTCAATTTCGTGATACAAAAAAACTGCTCATGATTGGCGTGCCCGAAGAGAATCGAAATCTTAACATATGGGACTTAAAGAATGTTGGTAAGCCTCGTTGACAAGGAGCCAGGGGCGGGTGCAGCGGTGCTATTGCGCACGCTGCTGCTGCCGATTATGGGGCCTGGCCGCCCCAGGCCCAGGCAACTGCCCAGGGCAGGTCATTAAACTTAATTGCCATAAAAATGAGTGTGTTTTTAAGACTAATACTCAAAATGTATGCGTTCAAGCATAGACAATACATAAATTGTGGATTTGGACATTGGAATTGAGTGAATTTTGTGTTTGTTTTCTGCTTCTTTCTCTGATTACAGTTCGCGCCGCTTTTGGCATCTACAATTTTGAGTTTCGCAACAAAAAGATTGGCTTCAACATACCCGATGAGCTACTACTGCATTATTTGGCACAACGTCACGACCTCACAAATTTCGTTATAGAAATCAGCCAAGGTAAATAATAATCATAAATAAAATAGCCATTTAAGTTTAGATCGCGTTATAGTTCATTAGCGTTTAAGGCATTAACATACACACAACTTGGACCTTAAAGGCATACATATTCTTACATATGTATGTCCATAAACTACACAGTATATGTTTACTTCGTACATATACATATTTAGAGATCTGTGTATATAGACGCAGCAACCGTAAACGTGCTTTGCTTGTAAGTCTATGCTAATTGCATTTGTAATAAAATCCACATTGAAAATGCTTCCTTTTGCAGCCCTAGACGATGGCCATGCCAAGGAGCTGCTTTCCTATGAGCCATCCTGTTCGATGGCTGCTCTTAAGCAACAGCAACAACAACAGCAGCAACAACAGCAGATACAGCAACAGCACCATCATCCACATCCTCATCAGCACCATGTGGCACTGCCCCAGCGCTCTAATGAGAGTGCAAGTCATGTCCATGATTATGTAGCTGGTCCATCGACGCTGCCTGGCTCGCATCCAAATTCACCGGCTATTGGTGTGTGTAATGAGCCTGGCGATTCACCGCTGGATCACGCCAATAACTCTAATTCGGATCATGCGGATGCAGCCCAAAAGCTGCGTATTACACAAACTTATGCAGAGCGAACGCCCGAATCGCTAACCCAGTCAATAGATCCCATGGATATAATACCCAAAGCAGAGTCTGAATCTGAAGCGGAACGAGTGGCACGTGCGGCACGCTATCAAGCCCGGGTCCAACAGCAGCAGCAGGAACAACAACAACAGCAGCAGCAACAGCAGCAACAACAACAACAGGTACTGCAGCATTCGCTGCCTGCCCAGCAATTCTTCTCTACTTACACGCACAGTCTGCCGACAATGACACAACCAAATACATCACAACAGCCGTCCTTTACGCCTGGGCTGATGAGTCGCTTCAGAAGTAAGTAGAAAGTATAAAGTTTGAAAGCGTTAGCTAAAATTGTTCCTTAACTTACAGAGCGCGGCGAACGCATGTCCAAGGACCAAAAAGAACTATATGTCAAGTTCTTTGAGGACAATCCCTGCATGCTGTCAAATCATCGTCGGCACGATGGACTCACCGAACCGCTGTGGGCAAAACTAGCGCATATGCTAAATAGTGTGCCACAAGGTGCTGTCAAGAATGTGGAGGATTGGAAGCAAACGTTCGATGCCTGGCGCTATCGCATATTTATGTACACACGCTACAACTCCAAGCTAAGCATGTCGGAGACAAGCGATCCCAAGAACTTTAAGCCACTGACCGCCACCGATCAGAAGGCGTACGCCATGTGGACTAGTCACAAGCATATTGTGCCACCGGACTATGATAAAATGGATATGTTTGTGCCGCTGGATGAGAGCACAACGGCAACCAATAGCTATGACTACTGAATAAAGCGAACTGCAATCCGGAACAAGTGCAAATGTTAATGATAATCAAATCGATGATAATGATGATGATGTGTACTTTAACTAATGCTAAGCGCTAAATACATTATGTTTAAGCAAACCGATACATTATTTTTTCATCAAACTTTAGATTTAAGTGCCTTATTGAAAATTTCCATATTAACCAACCTCTTATTGCTTGCAGTGTACGATGTCGCTTTGGACAGCTATGTGGTACATCCGGAGTGTCGTTGTGGAGCTGAAAAACTGCTCAACGAGTCACCCACGCCCGAGGAGCCTACCAACCTGTGCCAGAGCAGCAATACTATAGATGCAGCCCCCTCTGCCGCCACAGCGTTAGTGCTGCCCAACTGCGATGACGATGAGCAGGAGAGCATGAAGTACCGCATCGATAGAGCGAGCAGTGGAGCTGCATCTGTGGAACTGGCCATGCCTGCTTATGATCCGTGCACACCCAAAATGGATTATGATACGCAGGATGAGTTGCCGGACTCACCGCATTCACCGCATTTGCAGCATCGGCAACAACAACAACAACAACAGCTGCATCAGCAGGTGCCAACATCATCGTTGCCTTTACCGCCGCCATCCACGCATCTGCCGCATCATCATCAGCACGAGGACGAACAGCAGCAGTTGCTGCAGGAGCGCATACAGCATGAGTTCATGCTGCAGCAGCAACAGCAACATCAGCATTTGCAGCAACAACAGCATCTGGCACTGCTTCAACAACAAGAACAACAACAGCAGCAGCAGCAACATCAACAGCAGCAACAACAGCAACAACAACAACAACAGCAACACCAACAAGGAGTCAACATGGCCATCGCCACAACGGGCACAAACAATATTCGACGTGAGTATGATTTTGTTACCAAAAAATGCTAAACTAAACCTTATTTTAATATCTATGCACAGAACGCAAGGAGCGCATGTCGAAGCGACAGAAAGAACTCTACGTGCACTTTCTGCAGCAGCATCAGTTTATAAACGATCATAGACGCAACGATCCCGTGCTGGATGCCTACTGGTTGAAGCTAGCGAACCTATTGAATGCTGTGCCACAGGGCGCTGTTAAGCATGTGACCGAATGGAAGCAAACTTTTGACAATTGGCGCTACCGCATCTTTTTGTATGCACGCTACAACTCCAAGCTACAAGATGAGGAGGCACAAAATCCACGTAACTTTAAGCCGCTCACACGTACCGACAAACAGGCGTATATTATGTGGATACGTAATCCGGACACTGCGCCGCCGGATCTGGATAAAATGCGCAATGTGTTCTGCAATCTGGAGGAGAATACAACGCTTCAGGACTAAAAGCTGGCCGGTCTTTATCGGGCCGGCTAAATTTAAGGCGCTCTCGCTAATTGCCATTGTCCTAGTTTTTTCTTTTAAGTTGAAGGTTTTCTATATTATACATACACTTTATATATATATATATTATAAATCATTTTTTTGTTTTTATGTTAACTCTGTGTATTTTAAATGGAAATGCATTTTGCCCATATTTGTATTTCTTTGTTATGCTAATATATATAAAAATTAATTAAAATCAAAAGCGCAACTTTGAGTGTGACAAATGTGAGCAAGTTTGTTTTAGACATTTTATCAAATACAAATTTGCATAAAATCTTAACAAGCTAAATTCTTGCCAACTTGATGAGCGTTTCAAATCTAATTGACAGTCGTAAATTATGCACGAAATCCTTTCGTTTAAGTTTCAAAGCAAGGATTTTTACCTTGAACTTTAAGTTAAATATTTTGCAACCGATTATCTTGGCACTTAAAGTTGACAAACTCCTTTCGATTTGCTTGTTAATGTGCCACATTTGTAGGTACACATACATATACTTCCCTATCTTCAAGCATAGACAAATCGAGATCTAGACACCTACACTGTTTCGTGTAAAACTTCTAATGCGTTGATTAATTTACTGCCTGCGGCATACAACATCCAATCTATGGGTACTTGTCGCACCGGAGAGAGCTGCAAGCTTTGCTCTGGCTGCTGTATAAAACTAATCCGGCAATTATTAATTAACTGTTCAATCAAATCCGATACGCTGTCGACTATTCGGCGCTACATAGAACACTTTAAGGCTTATCGCTGCACAAGTCCAACATTTAAAAATATATATAAATTATGCACAAATACATCAGCACTTAAGTTTTTAAGTAAGTAATAATATCATCTATTATAATTCACTTGTTAGTTAGATTTTTTTCTCCGACTTGTCTTGACTTGATAATTTAGTGATTTCTGATTACTTTTATTTATGGCAATTTGTTATTAGTACATTTACGGTAAGAAGTTGCATTTAATTGTGCGCAAAAAGGCAAAGTGCAGCAAACAATCTAGAAATCGTGTTTAGAAATAATAGAAATGTGTTACATAAATTAATAAAGTTAATCAGCGTAAGATAGAAGTACATATTGTAAAAAAATAAAAATGCCTCGTAAACTCAGCACTGTCTGTCCCATCTGTCTCTTATCTCAGCAAATTGCCATTGCTAATAAAGATAAATGAATGTGCGCACAATAAAATAAAATGTAGCAAAGGCATTGAGTTGGGTTATTGACTATTGGTTTGCGGTATATTTTCATTCTCAACTCTCTCATTGCTTGCGATCTGGCTGAGGTTGTGGCTATATATATGTCATGTCTAATATCTCTATCCATTGCATATCTGTAACATTCAGTCAAGCGTTCAAGACCAATAATATTTTCAGTGTATAAACTCGCTTTTCTAACTGTAGGCCGTACGAGTTGACAGCCTTAAGGCGCTGGGTGGCACAGTCTAATCATATATTATGACATGTGGGGGTTAAACAATGCTAACTGTAACTACTAGTAGTTGTAGCAGCCTCATGCATTAAACATCACGTGTTACTCAATATAGAGCAAAGAAAATGAGTACATGGCAATATTTAATGAGCTTGTGGTTTTGAATTTGCATATTATATTCAAGGGACAGACTTCCAGGCGAGCTTTGTTATATATTTGTTATTAAATGAAATTGATACGTATTAAATTTTAAAATATTAAAGTGTCATATACATTTAGTTATCTCATCGTAAAGCTAAAATGTTACTTATCAGAAAATGATTTGCAGCCGGTTTGGCTGCTTGTATTAAATACTTAATAAAATTCTGTTTTATTTTCAGACAAACATTTTTTTTGGGCAAGTCTTGCTTAATCTGAAAATTGCTATAAAAATATAATAAATTCGTGCGCCTGTCACTTTCGATAGTTTACAAAAAATTACCATCAGATTATTTCGTCTCGAAAATTCTCCCACACTCTCTAAAGCCAAAAAAAAGAACTAAAAATATTGCAAAAAATAAATACAAAAAATATTGCTATAAGCAGTAGCTGCCACTTGTATGGTCCACAAAATCATCAGATCAATCATAAGCACATGCGAGCAACAACAAATATGCTGGTAAAAAACAAAAAAAAAAAAAAAAAACCGATAAAAAGACCATAAATGTGATAGAGATCTTTGTGTAAGACCAGTTTAGTAGAGACTGAGCACCAAGCCATAAAATCAACTTGTCAAACCAAAGCGTTTCACGCAGACATATCTGTTGATTTACCACTGGTACAAATACATAATTGCAAAAACTTGTGTATGCTAATCGATCGTCCGCTTGATTGATATGGCTTTTTAATGATATTTACATTTTAATAATGGCCTCTTAAGTGCCCTGAACCTGAACTACATACACTTGATATTGTACATCTACATACATGTATATACCCGCCCACAAAATGCGCAACAAATCGTTTAAAAATCGGTAGAATATATTTTGAATAAGGAAATCGGATTAAAGCATAAATCTCATCACTCAACATTAAAAATACTTTAGCAAGCTCATACAATTTAATGGTAATAAATTATAAAATATTATTTTCTCATGCATTCTTTTTGTATGACTCATAAAATGTTTGATGATATCATTAGTTGCACTTAAGTGAGCAAACTAGCCGCAAAGGGCAAATTGTAGATATGTTAAATACGTAAACCTTGATTTAATGCGTACATTTCAGTTTACTTAATTTTTTTTTTTCAATGTCGCATCACGTAATTTAAATGCGGTTAAGAAATTTATATATTTTGCTTTTTTTTTTGCGAGCCTAAAAAAACGTGTAGTATTTTAAACGTGTCACATACTTTACATATTAATTGGCAAAACGGAGCAATAACCAGCATTTGTATTATCCTGTCAAATGAGTTTATAAATAAGTGCAATATTTACATAAGTGCATTGAAATTTGATGCTGATTACTTTGTGTACTTTCTTAGTATGGCAACTCAAAACTTTTAATATATTCTTGATTAATTAATACGAAATGTAAAAATTAATTCAATTTATGTACACACACAGGCCAGAAAGCTTCATTAAATGCAAATCAGGCAGCACGTCCAAAATCTCGCACCAGCAACATGTCCAGCCGGAAGCTGCCCTAGCAACATTTTTTAACAGCCAGCAACAACAGCAGCAGGCAGTCTCAGCCAAAACCCGCTCGGGCAACACAAAATTCAGAAATAAAACAAAAACACAGCCGAACTGGCCGTCGGCAAGTGGCTCGTGCTTCGTTCGTATCGGCAAACTCAGCTGATGAACAGCTAAAACTGAGAGACTTGAGACTTTATGCTGATGCTACCACATTTGTTGCATTCAGTGTGGCCCGTGTCTCCAATGTGTTTTGTCACGCTTTAAGCGCTCTGCCCTCGGTAAACCCCACAACTTACAAACACACACACACAACAAGCAGCAGTTATTACAACGAAAACAAACGACAACGTATGTGCAGTGTCAATTGATGATGCAAATTGCTAAAATATGCAAGAATAATAATAATAAATATTCAGCGAAAAAAAACCAACTACTAAATTGCATTTGCATTGGTGTTAATTATGATGACAAATAGACACAGTTCTAAGCTTCAGTGTTGTGATTTTTAAATGATTGTAAACAATTTTTTTGGAACAATAAGCACAAACGCATAAAAATTCCTTGCTCAAGGCACATAACAAAAGACTTAAGCAACAAACTTGCGTGTAACAATGCACCATAGCCTGTAGGCAGCAGCAGGCAAACAGCCACAGCCCCGAAAAAAAATAAAAATAAAAAGAGACAAGCACTCAGCTGCTGTCAGAGCCGTGTTAAATTTATGCAAATAAATAAATCAAAGCCAGATAGAGCCTGAAAAGGAGGCGTTGTTGTCGTTGTCGCTCTAACACACCGTCTTGTTGCACGCACAAAGCAAAAATGCTGTTAAGAAATAAAGTAAAAAATATTGTTTCTCAAATAATATTTTCAAAAACTGCCTGCAGTTTTTTTTTTTAAAGTCCGCATAAATCAAAAGTCGTCAATTGTGGCGAAGGGAAACTAAAAATAGAATATAACAATAATATTTGAAACTAAAAATCTAAAAAACAAAAACCGAAAAAATAAATGCATACCCCACATTGTATTTTAAGTTAAAAGCCGTTTTTAAATGGCAACAACATTGAAACTAGATACTTTTAAAGGCCTTTATTATTTAGGTTCATAAGTAGGTACTTACGTATAGTGTAGTTATAGTTAAATGGTGTTGTTTTAATGCCGGAAACACTTTTTAGTAATTGCAGGCATTTAGTTATGAATAAGTACTAACATAAATAGCATGCGAATATATTTAAATTGTGGGCTCAGGAATTAACACTTTAAAGGCATTTAAGCCACAAGAACAAGAATGCAAATCAATAAAACAGTTTCTACAGTTCTTGTTATAATTGGTACTAGTTTTAGTTATGCAGTTTAGCCAAGCTACAAAAAAACACGTTAACAAAATAAATTAAATGTTAATTCAACAAGTTTCGCAGTAATTAAGTTCTTAATACTATTTATTTTAAGGTTAAATGCATCTTACTAAGCTTACTTTGCACCTTAAACACGTCTCAAACAAACTTTATTAGGCCATAAAAATTATATAAGTCAGGGATGCTATAGAAAAAAAAATCGCATGCGATATATTTATAGCATCAGCTAGTAAGTTTCCAACATAGTCACGTTTCGGCTATAACTATGACATGGCCGGCACAACACACACACACATGGACAGCACACAATAATTCTTTTTGTAGTTTTTTTCGTTGTTTGTTTTATTTTTTTTCTTGAAAATTTACGAGTTCGAGACAAAAACTGTGTCCGGGGCAGTCTTAAAGTTTAAAATGCGTGGCATGCGCTCAGATTTGGCTGCATTTGCGACACTGAAAAAGACCAAAAGCAAACCAATTTTAAATTACTCGCACTTTTAAAGCAATATGCAAACTGTCATTTAAATTGTTATTTACGCATGCGCGACAGAGCAAAAAAACTTTTGACTAGGTCAATTTGAAAGCAAATTTTTTTTTGATAATCTGGTTAGCGGGTTTATTATCAGCTGTCATTTTGTGTTGGATCTATTTTGCACGAGTGTGTCTTGTGTGCAACTGAGACTGCAAATTGTCAGCGTCCAACCAAAGCAAACCAAGACGAGGAGACGACATTCACTGTGGGGCAGTAGTTGGTGTTGGGTAGAGTAGGGTAGGGTCCAGTTAAAACAGATTGCATAATGCGCGGACACAGTTCATTTGATATTTGTGCTTCAAAATCTGATTTGATATTGTCGCATTGAGCGTAAGCGTCATTCAATATGCGAACAATGCCGCGCGTCTACAATTACTCCAAGTCCGAGTCGAAATCGAAATCGAAGTCGAAGTCTCAGTCAATGAAAATGTTTTCATAACTAAGTCTGACAACAGCAGCAGCAGTAACGGCACAGCTGTACAGTGTGAAACCTGACTACGAACTAATAACAATCATTATAACCATCTAAAATAGAGGACAACAACAAAACAATTACATGTTTGTATGTACAAAATGTGTGTGTGTTTTTTTTTTTTCACTAAATTTCATATAAAATGTTAAATGATTGCAACGACAACGACAGCGACCCTCAAAAATTGATAGATGTTTTTATTATTATGCGCACACACACAATTATCGAAAAATTAAAACTATTGAATAACAAATCACAACAAAAATCCATTTCAAATATTTACAGCTAATCGGCTTTGAAGTTATAATTAACGTTAAAAGTTTGAAATAACAAAATGGTAAGTAAATACTTAAACTTTAAAACCACAATAAAATATATGACAGTTATCATAAGTAGCGATAAGTTTTTTAAGTGATTTACAGTCGGGCTTAACTAACCCCGCCTCTATACATATTTAAAGATCCTGCCTTATGATTAATAATTTCGAAATGCGCTTCAGGCTTCGAAATTCGTTTGAGTGCCAAACTGGATGCGGTTTGTTTCTCAATCGTGTGTATACTATATACTTTCTCACACTTTTTGGATACAAAATTCAAATATTTAATAAGCCGCACGATCTGATTTAATCAGCAAACGTAACCACATAAAAATTACTGTCACACACACGCTGAATGCATAAATCATGGATGAGATTTCAAAAAGCTTTAACAATGCCTTAGAATGCTAATACAGAAACGAGATAATAATTATTTGTTTGGTGATGAGCTCCATACTCAAGCAGAAGATTTAATCAAGGGCATTAAAACTTCATCAAGCGCACTCAAGATTTTCTCTCGCACAACCATAAAAAGAATAAGATCGACATTAAGGCAATGACCCACAAATGTCATTGTTTTGATGGTTGTTTTTTTTTTTTTTTTTTGTGTAATATTCTTATACGTATACCGTACCGTGTAACAATGCGAGAAGCCTTTGCCGATTTACTTACAGCTCAACTTTCGTTAATGTCCAATCAACAGTTCGTGTCTTAAGAATTTTGTTTTGCAGACGAGCACCGGATATATTATTTTTCTTTGGTGAAACCAGCGTCGAATTAGTTGTCAAAAGTTTTTTTATTTGTGCAACATCATTTGAGTAATAAGCGTTTCTTCGTTTTCTATCAAATGTTTTTGATTTTATTTTTCGATTTTGACCGCAAATAAAAAAAAAGTCACTTCCGCAATGAAAAAAAAAGCATTGTTAGACAAAGCAATTTGTTAATTTCTCAGTGGAATTAAAATTGATGAAACGCTTCACACTCTAATCTTAATGCCATTAAATATATTTCTTGCCACATAATTAGTCAGTCGATTAGGTTATGAGAAAACAAGTCAAAATCCATTATCATCATCATTTTTATTGTCATGTTAATTTTTTTTTCATTGTCGTTAAATAAGAAATGATAAGATTATGATAAGGATCTTGCAAAAAGTTATTGTGTGCATTCAAAATAATCCAAATGGCTAAATTGAATTGTTTACAAGTCCGAATTAAAATTCATATTTTATTATGCAAATGCTGCAAACGTAATTTATGCAAATAATCAATGGAGTTTGTTTGTTTTTTTTTTTTTTTTGTGACTTGCGGTTTGTTTGTTGAACAATATGTTAAGCGCAGCTTGAATCAATAATACTCCCAAATCAAATGCAGCCAATTTTAGTTAACAATAACGGTAGCACATTGACCTCTTGGCCACGCTACTCAAAATGGTTCGAATGCATTGTGTTGTTGTTGTTGTTGTTACCGTTGACCAGGCAGGCCAAAGGCATTTTGATTTATTTTATTTATGAGCTATTTTTTTTTTTGCTCTCTTCATTTTCACAACACAAAAATTCCAGACAGACGTCGAAAAGTTCAAACAGCTAAGTGCCTGACAGGCATTAACTTTTGGCTCTGCAACCGCTGATTAGCAGTTGAAGTTTGCTGTATTTGTTGTTGCTGTTGCTGGCAGTTGCGTTGCAGATTTATGATTAGCGCCCCGTTAGCCTTTGCGCAACAAAAAAAAAATAACAGTAACAAAAGACGCAACAATTGCCCTACTCAAAATGCAAGTTATTATAGTTTGAAGGTTTTTGTGCTGCTTTATTTTTGTTGATTTTTTTTTTAGCGAAACGTCGTTTACGCCCCCAAATGCCACAAATTCAATGAGCCGCGCTCTTATCAAGCTGACCAATCAGACCTGCAACAGCATAAGGCGAATGTTGCAATTTATTGCAATTGGATGCTGCCTTTACATTGTTGCATACCAACAAAAAGTTCCGTTTTAATTATGTTGAATTTAATTTCTTGACACACCCAATGCATGTTAGCAAAGAAATCATCATAGAGGTCAAGTTTACAGTTGCTTGGGAATTGAATTTTCCGCGGTATTTAAACACACACACACACACACAAACACACACCTACACAAAATACAAACAGTCATTGAGCTGTCTGTATTTTGTATGAATTTGCAATTTCATTAACCCCATTGAGTTTTTGTTTTTAATTTTTGGTTTTTGCCAAGCGTAATTGAAATCAACATGATGTCTATTTATTTGTTAACTTTTTTTTGCCATTTTATTCAATTTCGCTTGTTTACCTTTTGGCTGATTGACTCCCACGTATATTTGAGTTTTTGTGTTTGACTTTTGGCATCGCAAATCATTTTTGGGCATCGATAATGTTCATTTTAAACAGTATATTAAATATACATATTTTTATATATACAGTATATATATTGTATTGAATTATTCTTTTGTTGCGCATTTTTAAATAGCATGGGAACATGCTGGCAATTAATCAAAGTGCACACAATTTTTGTTGGCAGCTATTTATTAAAGAATTTATATTGTTTGATTTGTGAATGCGCAATTGTGTGGAATGAATTTATTTGATTGAATGCCTGCACAAAAAAGAAATTTGCAAAGCTTCAAATAAATGCAAAACAGACAGACTTGCAAACAAAAAATCTCTCAAGCTGACATTTCAAAAGTGTATTTTTAGAAAGCTCTAATGTTGAAACCAATCGCTTTGATTTTACATTCACAAAATCTAAAAATTAACGCCAATCAACTATCATAATTCAAGCATCTTTCTGAAGAGTGCGATACACGACATCGACACCAGCATTCAACATTCAACAAAAACCAAATCTTCATAATTTCCCAACCAAAAAAAAGCCGCCGACAACATTCAAAAACCGTGCCACACAAGGTTGTTTTGTCGCCAGCGACAGGCTCTTGAGACTATGCAAGTACAATTATATGGTTAAAATGTCTAAAACTGACGAGGAAGCCGCTCTGCTGCCAAATGATACTCTCTGTACATGTATTTTGATTGTGTGCATTTTCGATGCAGTACAAATGCGAGCAATGCCGAACAAGACCAAAAATCAATGACTAAGCCCAAAGGCGACCTAATGCCAAACAATTTGTACAAACATGAAACAAGTTTTTGCGCTTGCTTAAATTGGCCAACATTAGGCTGTGTGTGACAAATGTAACAAACCAGCTAACAAAATACAAAAAAAAAACAAAAAAATGCGCTTGGCGTTAAAAAAGCCATGTCAAAATTTAACGCTAACTTGAACAGCAACCCAACCCACCCGCTGTCAGTTAACTGCAAGCTTGTTGGAGGGGTGAGGAGTGGGTTATGTGTCATGTTTGTTCTGGCCTCTTGAAGGTCGCTTGGCTAATTGATGGATGCCAGGCAATGAGCGACAATTTGCCAAGCCTTGAACTTCTCAGTCAAAGAAGAAGCAACTGCAACAACACACTTTCAACTCAATAGATGCTTGGTAGTCAGTCCATGCTTCTTCTTCTTCTTTTTTTATATATGCAAATGAGACATATTACCAGCAACGTTGTAATTGTAGTACAACAAAAACAACAACAGCAGCGGCAGCAAAAAAGCAACAGCAACTAATTACCTGACACGCTTCGACTGTTTGCTTGGCAGATGAAGTCATTTTTATTGTTGTTGTTGCCTTCAAACCCTTTATTTATGTGCGATGTGTGCGATTCTTAACTGATGTGTAAAGTAAACGTCTCAGCCTCAAAGCCAACAAAACTGAAGGCCAGCCAGACAGTTAATCGAGAGTCAGTTGTGCCTGAAGAACATCGTCTTGTCTTGTCTTGTCTGGTGTTGTCTGGTCTTGCCTGTTGACCATTCAGTGATCTGCCGGATGTCTTAATTGAGTTTTTGCTCTCAAGTTTTATTCAGGTTGATTGTGAAAAATCCGATTTAGATGTAAATTTTTAATGGCTGTGTACTAGCTTAACCTAGCCATGTATAACATAAAGTTTATAGCCATTATACTTATATATTAATTTTGACAGATTCACGCACTCCCACCTATTAAATCTACAAGTTAGCGTTTATTAAACTATGAATTTGAATACATCATGAACAACTATAAAACACATTTTGTTTGTGAGCTGACGTTTCCTGTTTTTTTTTTCTTTCATTGTAATCCCAACTTAGAAGAGTATATCATAATGGATGTGACTAGGCAACATTTACGAAATAATGGCGATGCGATGATTATTTAGATTTGCTTAGCATAAAAAGTTATGTTGGATTTAAAAAGAGATAAAGTCAGCCAAGAGTTAAGAAAATGAATGTAATCTGAGATTGAAAAGATAACATCAGCATACAGAAGCTTGAATACCCTAACAGACTTTAAATTTAAATTTTTAAACATAACGAAGAGTTGAAAAGGTAAACAAAAAGCATTTAGCTCGCCTCTTTTGTATTGATTTGCTCTATAAAATAGGTTTTAGTATGCCTAAGACCATAAATCAACTATCGAATAAAATAAAACTCGGCTGCTCATTTCCAACTGTTTTGTTTCAAGGCAAATCATATTGAAAGTGAATTTGATAATTGAATTGATATTTTGTTGTTGTTGTTGTTGTTTTCTTTACATGAACTTTTGTAATTATGCTGGGCCAATTGTTGAACTTTGTATATTTAATATGGGGTACCCTTTAACTTACTTTCATCGCCCACATGGCAAAAAACTAAAATAAATAACTTATTCATTTATCATTATGCAAATTGCGGCCCGCACTATCACCTTGCAAAACTTAACAATGCATAAATAATATTTATTACCAACATTTAGTTTAGCACCAAAAAATAAATTCCCAATTAATTTATATATCAATTTGTGTATATTCTATTTATCAATAATTAGAGTGCAATTTGGCCCGCATGCACAAAACAACCAACAAAAAGTCTAAAAAAAAAAAGTATAACACCAGCCGAGACCTCGTCTAGCCAATACCCTCATAATCGAATTATAAACGATTTCAATTAGGGCGTTTATTAAATGATTATGGCATACTTATTATCTTATTACAAATTCGAGCAGTTATTACAACAACAAAAACTTTATATTCCAGCACCGAATTATTTTTTATTTTGTGTTGATAATGTTGTTGCTGCTGTTGTTGTGTAATAAAAGACAATGCGGCGGCTATTTGGTGTTGCACTAAGCTAACTCGATGCCAGAAGATAAAAGATTGGACCACACTGGACAGCTGGCGCTGGCGCCCCCGCCTCACTCTTTTTGCACTCATTTTGTATTTTTTTTTTAATGGCCCAGCCACATTAAATTAAATCTAAGCTTGACCCAAAAAAAAGCAGCTATACTACTTGTACTTAAACGGTTTTTGTCTGCACCAAAAATTTCGCAAAATTATATTAGTTTTTTTTCTCTCTCATTTTTGGTTTCTTTGACTAAGCACTTAATTTGTAACTGTTGCTGAGAAACTGTAGTAGTTAGAAAAGCCATTTGATAATAAATGATTATTTTCGTGCTAAACTGCGTTAATCAAAGTTAATAATAATGCCTGTGTAATGCCGCACCGTATTTTCTTAGTTAACTGAGAGCGCTCCGATTGTGTATTTATTTTGTATTGATTGTTTTTAATTAGTCGGCTATTGTTGCTGCTGTCTTGTGGTTAGAATTGATACCCGCCCCGTCAACTTAATCGCCAGATCAGCGCCTCCCTGCTCATTACGCCGGTAAAAGCCAAGGGAGGCGGCGACCGATATCAAAGAAGGAGCGCCGTCCAATAAGTACAGCTCCACCTTTAAAACTTTGCACGAATTTGCAGTTCATTCAACTGCCCTGTACTTAAAAATACATGCGGTTTTGCGGCGTAATTTTGGTGATTTTATTTTTGTTTTTAATTTTTTTTTTTTTTTACACGCACAGCCTTCCCAGTAACCAAATCCCTAAGTGAGGTCGCAAACTTTAATTAAATATGATAAAAGCCGTAAGAGTTGGCAAAGAATACAAAATTGTCATTTACATATTTCAAATTATACAGTTAACAAAAATAAGACTACATATGTTTTGTGTGGAAAAGTTTTAAGAAGCAGACAAGACATATACTTAGGGGAAGATACAACTTACTTTAATCAGTTAGTTCTTTTCAATATTTTCTGTATAACCGAACATACAAATTTATGCTAAATAGAATTAACTGCTACTCGCATGAAAACATCTTAATTCCAAGCAATTTTCGAAAACAACATTTTGTATAGGATTAACAGTACATATTTTGTTTAAGTGTAAATTTCTTAAGAGCTAAGTTAATTTCAAGTTCATGGTCACTGTAATTATGTCGAGGAAGTGACAAAAGCCACACAGATACAAACGACAAGCAAAAGCTTTGATCAAAATTGAGTGCCCATTGTTGTTGCACAACAATTTCGATGCCGTCATGCTGTACATGTACTTAACAACAAACACAGCAACAACAAGAGCGACAAGTCTTGACAAAACTGGAGCTGAGCCATTTAAATTATCTGCAAAGTAAAAAAAAAAAACCAAAAACTCGTTGGGCTGTTCGAGTACATTTTGTCTGGAATTGATTTGATCTGTTATTGAATTATAGTAGGATCGAGCGTATTAATTTAATGTACAAATCAGATATGCAACTTAAAAATAATGGCATTGGAGATTCGAGATATGATCATAATACAATTTAGTTAAAAATTACAACATCGCTTAACGGTTTCCAACTTAATCGAAAGATTTCCCAATTTTATTAAAGTAGCCAGCCTCCGTTTATTACGAATTCGTAGTCATCAGCAATATTTAAACTTTAAGGCAGACAAAACATTAGTTTGCATATTTTGTGTTGCGAATTTGGTTAATCGATCACAACGGTACTTGAATACGCAGCAAAAAATGCCTGTTTATAATGCACAAGACAATGCCAAAAATTGCTGAAATTGCCAACGTTGTTATTACTACTATTATTGTTACCTCGAAATATTGTAAATATCAACAACGTTGAAATACCAAATTGAATGATTGAATGGAAAAGGAGAAACAATTACGCTGCATGTATACAAAGTAAGCATGGCATGCAAATTGGCCTACATGAATAGTTATTCCATAGAATTAATCAGCTGATTTATGGGCTTAAATAAAACAGGATTTTCTGCATGATTTTGCGATAAAAAAAAAATACTTCACTCACGTTATTTAAATGTGCAAGAGTTGCCAAGTTTATATCTTGTAGAAAAAACATAAACGAGTTCAACATTCTACAGTTAAGATGTGAATAATTGAAGTTGACAATTCTCATCTTTGACAAACAGACAGAACAGCAGAAATAAAGAGGAGCAGAATATGCAATAGCTCAGTCAAGCTTATTCATTCACCCACACATGCAAAAACCAAACGATACCGCTGCAGGTGGCATCGATAAATCACTGCTATCGATATATACAGTTTTGTGCATATGTATTGTCAAAAGCGCCGCCACCGTTCGACAAATTGGCAACAGACAAATTTGGGCCACGGAGAGCGTTGTTTTGCAATTGTAAAGCAGACAATGTTAATTTCGCCCCCCTTCTTTAGTAACTCAACCCCTTTGTGATTTGCATTTAGCACCTTCTCAAGTGATTGGTTTTATTTTTGTTGCGTTTTAAAGCCCATTTCCATGTTTAATGGCTCGTAATTGATCGTTAGCTGCAAAAACACTTGAAAACCGGTGACAATGTTCACAATGCATAAATAAATAATAAACGTTCATAAAATCAACAGGGCAAAGTTTTCCATATGCAACAACAAAACAGTTGGAATTGTGTGAAAAAAAAAAATGGAATGAATGCAGCCTAATTAATCATTATATATACTATATGTATATCGATTACTAAGCTTAACGAATTTAATTAACAAAGCTAACAACGGTCATAAACACATAAATATTTTTCGAATCATAGGCCAAATAGTTAGACAATGACTTTGGACTTTATAACAATATCAACAATTTCTATACATAATTATTATTATGCTTAAATAGTGTTAGTATGTTGGGGAATTTTCACATAACAATAACAATGTGAACAAAGCTTACATACAGCAAACTTGTGTTGATTATTATTATGCTTTTTTTTACACTTGACATTGTTGCAAGACGCGTAATCATTTGAAAAATTGTTAACGAGTTCAAGAGCAAACAAATAAATATTTTTTGTTTTGTGTTTTCAGTTTTTTGATATTAGTATCATCTAACAACTATATAAAGCACAATTAATTGGCAGTGTAGAGCGTTAAATACAAATTCGATTACGATTTGAAATTAAGTCGAGTTTTGCAATTGCATTCAACTTTAAGGCAAAGTGAGTCTTAAAGCAACGATTTGTGTACAAATCCGTGCCACATGCATGCTACATGTATTCTGTTGATTGGGGGCGCTTGTTCTCAAGGCAAATGGCCTAATCGTAGCACATCTGTATAAAATGACAAATTATTGCAAAACTCATTCATTTACGTTCTGTTTTCGTTTGCAGCACTCAATTTGCCTGCTGCTAGTCATCTGCCTCGCTGCCAGCTGGCTGCCATATAGCCAGGCGATACGCGTCGACTGGGGCACCAATACGGGTCCGATTGTGCCACCACCACCACGAACAACACCAACACCACCACGCCAGCCATATCGTCAACCAGCGCCAGTTTGGGAGGAACAAACAGATGATGTGCCCAATCCAAAGCCCTATGTGTAAGTAAAACTATCCTTAATCTACATTTTCTTCTCCATTTCATCTGCTTTTTTTTATATTTAAACTTTCAGTTATGTACTGCCGCCGCCATCTCGACCCCGCACTTGGGTCATACCCGCTGGCCCCTATGCGCCGCCCAACTACAACAATCAGCCGCCTCAGCGAAACTACAACAACATATTGCCACCATACAGCACAAGTGGAACAACGGGAACGGCGGGAGCTGTAACTGGCACTGTGAGTGTGCCGGCATTGGCTGCACAGTATGTGCCCGGCATGGGCATTAAGTATACGGCTATTGTGCCCAACAAGCTGCAGGGCAAATACAATGCAAAGACCAAGAAGTACAAGGTCTACGAGAAGGCCAACAAGTACGCGCCATGGAACTATGTAAGACATTATGATAATCGCAAATATTATCAGCGCTACTGATAATGTGCTTACTTATTAAGGAGATGAGTTGTCGTTTTTGTAAATTTCGTGTACAACAACAAAATTAAAGCCAAAAATGATAAAACAAAACAAAAAACAAGAAAGAGTTTAAAACACAACAACAACAACTAAACGCTTTTGACACTTTTATTTTATGAATGTCTTTTGCACAATCGCTGCGCAGAGTCAACACACACACAAACACACACACACATGCACGCCCACAACTCACCACCACTCGCCACCATTCACAATCTCAAATCGCAATCGCATTTGCTTTCATGCCCATGCAGCATGTTGTCTCCACATTCATGTCCATGTCCATGCCATAATCACATGCATCATCTCTTTGCAGTTGCAGCTGTTGCCACTGGAGCAGGAAAACGTGGAGGAGGAGGAGGAGGAGCAGAAGAAGGTTGAGCAGGCGCTGGATAGGCGGGAGGCGAGCAGCACTAAGTTGCCCAACGTGCCACTTCTTGGCTCCTCAACAACTGTGGCGCCCAGCAGTAGTAGTAGTAGTAGTAGCCCAACGGCTGAATCAACAACATTAACAACAATAAAACAAACAAGCACAACGCAACAGCCCACAACAACAACAACAACAACTGTTGGCAATTACAAGCTGGCACATGAAAAGAGCGTCTATTTGAAGAAGCACAACAAGCTGAAGAAGCTGCTCGAAAAGATGCATGCTACTCCAACCCACAACAACAACAACAACAGCAACAGCACATCGCAAGCAAACTCAAGTTGAGCAACTACTAAAAACAAATTATTAATAAAAATAAAAGGAAAAAAAATCCACGCAAACTACAATCGCGATATTTTTTTTAATCTTAAGATTTAAAATTTGTAAATACATAATAATAAATCGAATGAAACAAAAATAAAAAAAAATAACAAAACACGGCTTTAATTTAACCTCTTGACCGACCAAATAAATATCTTACATCAAGGCAAAAAACAAAAGACTTAGGCAACAAACTTGAAACTTGCGTGCCGCCGCGGCATCGGCGGCATCGGCGTCAAAATGAGCCTTAATTGCACGCTGCATGTGCAAAAGGGTAAACACACAAAGCCAAAGAGTTATGTTAACTGCAAAACCACACATGATTGTTACTTTCTTAAACGGCTTTTCATAGCCGTCAGGCAAAACGCAATTAGCCCGGTCAATTAGTGGTTTAGGTATTTGTGGCTTCTGGGGGTACCATCATTTAAACGCCGGTGCCGTTGATCACAGAGCACACCGCATAACGCGCCATCAACTGACCCTGACCGCTGCCACATGCAACAAGAACAATAACAACAAACCACAACTATAACTTATATAAAAGTAAACGTATACTTGATTTTTTTTATTTTTTTGATTTTCTTAACATGGAGTCATTAACCGGCGATAATTTCCGTCGCATTGTCAACGGGTTTTTCGCTTGTGTTACTTGGTTTTGACTCTCGATTTGTTATTTTTTTTTTTTTTTTTGTTAAGTTTTTAATTGTGCGCGCTTCACACAGCAAGAACAAGAATAACAACAAAAAGACGTCTGCACTCATTAATAATAATTAAAGGCAACAAATTTTGCTGTATTACACAAAAGTAATGAAATCCAATTAGTTAAAATTGACACAAATTTAACTTGCTGTAGAAGTTAATTGTCTCTTTGGCATGTGAGAAATATTTAAATGGTCGGCACTTGGGGTGTTCCGGCAAAGTGTTCTACATTTAATTACTATGATTTTGATTCCTCTAATGCCAATTAATTAAACGTTTGTTTATGATTAATGAAAGTACATTTTGCTAAGCATATTTTTATGCAAATTTCAATCAATTAAAATGCACTTAAAATCGAACACGCACCTTGAAATATTTATATATGGCATTAATGAGACAATTTAAAACGCATAAAGTGGAGGCGATTTTTGATGTTAATTCTAATTACATACCATCAAAAGAGAGTGCATTAAATATTCGTTGTGTTAAATTATTTTAACATTTTGTTATTGACATGTTTTTCGGTTCAAAGTTTGTTCACATTTCCACAAAATATTTTGTAAACAAAATCAAATATTTGCAATTCAATTATTCAATTTAAAAATGCAAAATAAATATGAAATAATCAAAACAATTGTAAAATGTTAAAATGGAGCATTTCTGCCTCATAATTCAATATTATGGGACAGCTTGTAAACATTCGAATTTATTCCTTATCGGAACAAATGCTTAAGTGTTTTTGACAACGCTGTTCTTATCCAACTGACATCAATTAAATACTGTTAATTTACGGCAAACAGCATTAAGACAAATTTGTATTCGAACAAGCTGAAAGCATTTATTGATTGTTTGTCACATACACAATGAAATTTGATACTGATAGCCGAAGCTTATTAAATCACATAAGCCACCGGATTTGCCAGAGGCAGTGCTCGGAGACCTGGCTTCCGTTGCACCTGGAACGCCTGATGCACCCGACTGTGCGCCGTCCGTTGAGCAATGACAGCCCGATAGCCTTGGGCTCCTCTCACCTCGTAGTGCACGCTGCGCACTTCACCATTCGGCTCCAGGTGACTGTAGCTGCCACAAACGTGATTCCCCTCACGTTGCTCACGATGCACAATATGCACACGACTGGCCAAATCCGAAATAAAATAATGATAGGTGTAGCGTAGCTAAATTTGTTGTAGCAAAAGGATTCGCATGAGATAAGTGATTTATATTGATGATATATTGTATAGAAATAAAAGGAAGATACGCTGTTTTTTGGTTATAACAAAAGTGTTGAAAGCGACTCAAAACACATTTGTTTATTTTTTTCATTTAAATTTACAAATGGAAAGCTGTATTGATAATCTAAAAATATTTAGGTTTTAAAACGTAACGAACCTTTTTTTATACCAAGCTATCAAGTATTATTATTATGTAACAAAAAGTTTTTATAGACCTACTTAAATATCTTATTATATGCAATTTATTAACCGTTGGCAACCCTTCACCTAACAACTTACCTGGTTTTCGTCATGATTATGCGCATAATCGTTGTAAAATTCAATATATTCTGTTGGCAGACTCTGCGTATGCGCAATGTGCAGGCAAATCATCAAAGCCAGACCCAATTCCAATCCCAATTTGTGTCTCATTTTTTTATTTTTTTAGCTTTGAACCCAAGACGTGTGCAGTTTGGACCATGTGCAGCTGGCGTAATTAATTTGATTAGAAACGAAAAAACAAAAACCGATTCGAGCAACAAAAAAAAAAAAAAACAAAATCAAAGCAAGTGGCCAAAAAAGCAGCAGCTGGCTCTTAAAGATTGGGCGACTTCCTAGCCATAGCGGCTACTTGTGGTAGTTGTGATGCTGATTACATAGTCACGTTGTTAACTAATACATCTTCACGGTGCCGAGAGCCAGCAAAATCGCAGCGGAAAAAAAACAACAACAGAAAAATATTAAAGAAAAAAACCTTGCAGCGTGTGCTGTGTGGCAGCAGTGTTGCCGGTGCATGCCACAGTGGCGCAATCGAATCGAATCAGTGCCGACATCTTTCACACTTCGTTAAAGGTAACGCGGGCAAAGCCACCGCCAAGGCAATTTATTGTCAAAAGCGAGAAGCGATAAACAACAAAAATATGCACATTATGACCAAGTAGTATCTGCTTGAGGCTGCACTTTACACACACAAACACACAAACGCCTGACCCCAAATCGAACACGGACCCCATCTCGAACTCAAATCTGAACCCTTTATTTTGCTAGCAACTTTCTTTCTTTGCTGTCCACTCTTGCATCATGATGGCACGTTTTTAGCTTGTAATGTAAAGATTTGTACAAGTGACGCGCCATCGCCATCAACAGGGCAAACAATCCCAAAGAGCCAGGCCCCAACAGGCCCAACAAAATTTACTAAGAGCCAGGCCCAGCTCAAGTCTCGCTTTGGAACTGCTTGTGCAGTTCATAAAAATCAATGCCCTTTTGATTAGGCACAGCTGTAATTGAGCGTTTGCTCTTTGTGAAAGGCACTTGATGCCCCAAACCCATAATAGAGAAATTGTCTAATTAAGCCTGGATTTTGGTGCAGCTTTCAATTTGCCATGGGCCTATATTACGCATACGCCCCAATGCTTGTTGGTAACTAGATAGTTTCTAGGAGTTGATCTCTTTTGGCGGCTCATTATATAATTTTGGACTGGAAGGCATAAAATTTATCACCGAAAATGTTGTTAGCCAATGGCGCAACTGGCGCAGCGAGTCAACCAAAGAAAATGTTGGCAACAAAGTTTGGTAGGCACAAAGTTCAGGTTTTTGAAGTTATTAACATGAGATTAATGTCAAAAGCAACGATCACGAAGCATCCATAAATGATAAACAGACAGTGGGCGAATGGACAGACGGATAGACAGTTTGTTTGGCAGGAGAATGCCAGACAATCAGACAGGCTGACAGGAGGCAGCCAGATAGCTGGTAGACACTAGGCCAAAAAAATGCAAGTTAGCTCGAGCGTGTTTCCTTTGGCTAATTGCAAAATCCATAAAAAAACAAAAACAAACTATAAACCAACACTTTGCTCTCTTTTGATTTTCATTTCTTTGACAATTTCCCAAGCGAGCAATAATGTGAAATAAGTATATGTATAGAGACAGACGGCGACAGCTTACATGTGCCACATGTTTATTCATAATAGCCGCACACGCAACTGCGAACCCGATTCGCAACAAAATAGATGCGATTGCGGCAGCAATAACTGCAGATATCCCCAGTCATCCCCTGGCTAGCTGGCTGGCTGGCTGGCTAGCTGTTTAGTCAGTCAGTCAGTTAGTCGGACAACTCACCCAGTTACAGTTCCACTCCCGACTCAAAACAACAAAAAAAAGGAAAAGAAAGAAAAATGAAAACATTTTGTATTTTCTATTGATTTGTTGCCAGATTTCTTGTTTTCCTTGCACTCTGTGTGTTTGTGTGTTGATGTGTGTTGTTGTATGTTTATATAATGAAATGGCCTCGTTGGTTTAGTTGGCCACGTTTTCATAAAGCTTTTTGCACAGAGCTATGCGGGTGCTTATCTCACATGAGCTCAACTTGCTGCAAAAAAAAAAAAATAAAGAGAGTAAACGAGAAGAGTTGCAATCGTGTCATGCGATGCTAACCTTATTCAATGTTGTATTTATTGTTTTTGTTGTTGTTGTTATTGTTGTTGTTGTTGTTATTGTTGCATTGCAATGTCGTGGCGCTACCGTTAAGTTGTAAATGTGGAAGTTACGAGTGTGTAGCACTAATTGCACTGAGCAAAAATTTTGAACTTAACGATGAGATTAACTAACATATTAAAATCTTTTTCAGTTGCCAAAGAACTTATTTTGAAATTAATGAGGTGTGATAATAATGTAACTGCTGTATGCCTGCCAATCATAAAAGATTTATTTATGTCATATTTTATCACTAATTTTATCACTTAGTATTTTGACATACTCTTGACCAAAAATGCTTATGCCGAAATCGAAAAAGCCAGTTAATGCGAAATAATTTAAATGCTGTTCGCTCCGTTTAAGGTGTTAATTTTGATGACAATTATCAGCTGCCCTTTGTTAAAGTTAATCCATTTCCTAACTGCCCACCTTGACTTTAACTGGTTTTGTCATCCTGCCATTCAAAAATAGCGTTCAGTGTGTAAATGCATTAGCCAATTAAAAAGCGCCTAGGACATATCCGACATAAAACAAAAAATAACAACATTAAAATGCGATACGTATCCGACAAAAAAAAAAATTTCGATTCGGACAGCAAAGTGAGCGAAAAATTGAAAACGAACGAACCAGTTTACAATGCAAATTTTACATAATGTGCTCCAAATGGGCAGCGGGTAAATATAAATCTCCAGACAGGTCAACAGCATAAACAACAACAGCACTGCCAAAAAGCAATGACAATGACAATTGAATGCGAAAACTGCGGAAAAAGGCTAAAGTAGCCGAACACAAAAAAACAAAAAAAATAACAGACTAGCACACAAAAAGCCCGCAACGGGACATGCAAATTGAAGTTCATGGAAAAATCAATTGCATGAAAGTTGCCCCCAACTGAATATGAGTCTAGAGCCTATTACAGGCCAGTTACAATTTATGTTATTGAACTTTGCTTTATGCAAATTGAAAAATGTACTGGCAGGTACTAGTTCAGATTAGTTTCAGTTTTTGTTTTTTGGTAGCAGTTTATATTTTTCATAATTTCAACAAAAACGAAAGGCCACAAAATGGCAAACAACCTGCTACAAGACACTTCCTTTGCCACTTACTTGAAATGCTTGGGATATTGTTGTGTAGTATAGTGTACACTTGTACTTATGTACGTATATCAATGGCAAAGAAACTTAAGATGAACCGTTTTGTTTAACTGCCACGCTTGCTCTGAAGTGTTAGTTTGAGGTGCATTTTGGCTTTGTTTATTTGTGCGATGCAAAAAGATGTCTCGAAAGTTGTCTGACAGCTGCAACTGATTCTAATTTTAGTTAACAGCACGACAAAACGTGTAATTTTCAACATAGATAGACTCAAACTTATATGCATCTAATAATGTTGGCAATTTAGTTCAGTTATAATTCGATTTTTGCAATCTGCGTGTTAGTCAACTTGGCTAAATTTTTGTGTTTTTGTTGCTTTTGTTGCAGTAATGGCGGCACTCACACTAACACTCATGTTTATGTGCTCTCCTTGGCTGCCTATTCAATAAGCACCCACCTAACAACAAAAGGGCATGATGCCGCATTTTGTTGCACGAGTGAAAAACAAAAATGGGAAAATCAGCCCGACAGCGCCTTGTAACCGCAAATTAGTTTGAACACCATCAAAAGCTGGCAAACAAAACTGCACAGCAACAACAACAACAGCAAAAAAGACTTGCAAAATGTTTTTTGAAAATGAAAATCCATTATTAGAAGAAAAAAAAACAACAACAAAAAAAACCCGTCCAACATTAGATGGAAAATCGGCTGACGATGCGAGCATTGAGTTGTTGTTGTTGTAGTTGTTGCTGTGCAAGATTTTTCATGGCTGATAGTAAAAGTGACGCATCATATGGGAAGCTCAGTTGTTGTTGGTGTGTGTTTCATGATTCAATGGCGCATTAATACAAATGCAATTATTTATAAATCATTTTGCAATATGCAAAACGTGATGCTTCTAAAAACAATCTCTTTAAAAGGGTCGAACGTGTGTTTTTGCTTCTTGCAACAATTGTATCTCATGGATACAAGCATCTCAAGAATCGCAAATGATGCTTGCATAATCCAAATGCCAAAACAATCGAAAAACAACCAATAACCAAAATAGAGTCATCATAAATAGATTTTAATGAGTTTTTTTAACAGCGGATTTGGCTTCATTTGGGCTCAATCATGGTTATAGCCTTAAGTTTAATAAAGTAACTTAGCTAAAAATAATCATTTAGCTATTTTATTTATTTACATTTTCAAACAGCAAAATGTAGAGAGTTTGAATTAATGAAAAACTCAATTTAGTTGTGGTTAACAAAAGAGTGAAAAGGTGGCACGATTTGTGTTTCAGTTTTTAGGATCAGTACGTGGCTATTTTGATTTTGTTTTGTGATAACGATTTAATATTTATTAATAATGAAATGCAATTTGGCCCGTTTGGACGAAACATCAATTTGAAAAAAATATATCAAATAAAAAAGTTTTGATACAATATATAATTAAAACTAGCAAAAAATATAATTGAAATGTATTGCACATTTTTAAAGTAAAGTCATAAAAATACTTTTCAGAAAAAAAAAATCCATTCTACAATTAAAGACTGAAAGAATTTTGCCACACTTGCCAAACACGGTGTTACAATTCAATTGACAGACATCAAATTCGGTAGTTTTTTCTTCCACTATTCTAAATGCTTACTCTACTTAACTAATTGTTTGAAAATATTCAATAATTTTCTTAACCTCCGATGTGTGTTTGTTGTGCTCGAGCTCAATAGGCCAATATAGCCGCATACCACCCATCAAACATTTCACAGCCAAAGACAAAAAAAAAAAAATAAAACTGAGGCTTAAATTATTGGACTGGCATTTAACATGACAGCCACATTAAATTGTCCACTTTGGCAACCTGTGCCGGCACCATATACGTTAGTCGGTGTGCGAAAAATACATACACCTGCAACTCTATGGGCTTACATATATATATATATTAATATATAAAGGTAGACGACTTGGCTGCCGGCGTTAACAATAATTGAAGTTTGGCGGCACTGACAGAGCCCAGCCCGGCCTAACTTGAATCCATTGTGGCCTGGCTTGGGCTGGCCTGGGGAACTGTTAGTATCTGGGCGCGCTCTCATAAGGAAATGCAGCCAACAACAACGACGACTATTTTGACGGCGAGTCAAGAGCTTTAAAGATTTTAATTGTCACTTTCGTTGTTTCACTTTTTTCAGTTACCGAGCGAAATTTCAAAAATGTTAATTCAAATTTAATGCGCTTAAATGAGTTGGGGAATTGTGCAAGATTTATAACTCTGGGTTGCCGTAAGCGTAAGTGTGAATGCTGTTAGCTATAAACTGTAATTTATAGGCGTTGTTGTTGTTGTTGTTGTTGTGGTTGTGTATTTTGTTGCAGATGTTGCAAGCTGTCTGCAATCTCGTAATTCAATTACTTTGAATCCCATTTAAAAGCACTCAAATCCGCATTTAGAACCAAGTCTTTATTTGGAATATTGCTGACCAGTTCCGTAGCCAAACTGGCCTTCACATCACCACGAAGATGCTGTCTGTCAGTTTAGTAATCGCTAAAGTGTTAAGCAATTCGATGGATTAGCTAATTGGCTGCAGCCTGTTTGGAACGCACTCATGCTCTCTTCGCTTGCGACCGGTTGCAAATTTTGATCGCCTATTACTACTAGTTATTTCGAGTCGAATTCAAATTGATTTGATATATCGAACGTTAAAGTGTTAAGTTTAACACAATTTGCTCAGCTTAAACTATCTCCCGTCCTAATTTAATGCGCAGCCAGGTGTTTGGCTCAATTGACCATTTTAGCTGCACTAATTTTAATAGCACACGATTAACGATTTGTTTACTTGATAAATAATAGTCAAAACAGTTGTTGATTTGCAAGTTTGAAAGGCATGGGCTTGACTAATTCATGAACAGCTAATAAGCATTCAATAAAAACTACTTGCATCTTAACTTATCATGGCAGTTTTGTTAAGTATAAATATACATTTTTACTTTTCATCTTCGAATAATATTTTTATATCATCAAAAGTGAATACAACACAAAAATATCTCCAAAAAGTCTACTACAGCTTAATTCCCACCACAAAGCCTTAAGATATGCAATCCAAAAGTTAAGCTATAATCTTAAGCTAAGTTACAAACTCTATTCAAAGCTTTAAATCTAAGTTAACTTAATTAGCAGCCAGCTTGCAAGCCAAGCTTTAATAGCTTTCTACAGTTAACGGATGCACAAAGCTTTTTACTGCCAATAAAAGCACACAAATGGATCAAACAACAACAAAGAAAAAAACTTATGTAAGAAAACAAATTGCGCATTTGCAGATCGTTAATACGGTTTAGTATTTTGTGCCAACAGTTTGAAAAAGAAAAAATGGGTTACTTATTGGTAAAAGAGCAGAAATTATAAAACGAGACGCTCAATTGGCCATGAATTGTTACAGCAATAAAAAGAAATACAAATGCATAAAAGTAAATTTCATTCAGTTAAAAAATAATAGTAAAATGTGCAAATGTGTAACGCCAACATTGAATGCTAAATTAATAAGGTGGGCTATACGAGATAATCGATGTACATTGTACAAATATAATTGCCTTATGAGCAAAGAACCCACATCAGATTGATGACTTACGAGAGAGACACTTGTTCAGATTTCAATTGCCTTTGATAATTATGAATAATTAAAACGTTTATTGACTTGCATGAATATTACAAAAAGCCATGCGAACTAAATGAAAAATCAATTCACATGCAGTCACATTCTATGATACTGGGATTTAAAAGGTTTGAAATCAATATGTGATCCAATAAAATAATAAGTTTTCATTATATATTTCTAGAGCTATTTTCTAACAAAAATAACTATATGCATTCGAAAAAACATCAAAAAACTCAATAATTATTTTTTGTACAATTTTACTTAGATGGTTGAAACTTGTTATATGTTTTTACAGAGAGAAAATTCACAACTTAAATTAGCATCCATATCATTATTATCTTAAGCAGCTTCACTATGTCGTATGTATGAAATAAGTTAACAGCATGTGGATCTCAAAACGACGAGAGTTAAGCAAACCACACACAACTGCAACCGGATCGTGGTTTCTTCGCAAAATAAAATAAAAACTAAATTCGCTTAGAGTACTATTAGATCGCATTGGGTACTGCTCGTTAGGTACTTAATAGTGTGTCGCATATTGACTCGAATAGTGTCCATAGTGTCCTGCATCATATTGGGGCACATACTCGTACTGAGGCTGGCTGTAGGCGTTCGTGTTGTAATAGCCATCATCGTAGTCATAGTGAATAGGCGCAGCAGCAGGCGCATAATGTTTGGAAACTATAAGAAAATAATAAAGATTTACTTGAGTATGAATAGATATATTAAATACAAATTGTATGAGTCAACACAAAATTGTAAATAATGTAAATTCAACAGCTGCTTTTGTTGTTTGGTAAACTAGCTCAGTTTCAATGCTGACGAAATAATTTGCAATGCATTTCTTTGCTTGTCACGAGTTTGCCAGCCAAAACCAAATCCAAAACCAAAACTCAATTGGTCACAGGTGTTGTATTTGTGTTTTATTTTCATTATCCGCTATTTGTAGTAGTTTTAGGGCATGTAAAACGCTGAACGAAGTTCGTTGCCTAAGTTTTTTGTTTTGTATGAGGTGCGTTTTGTTTAAGTTGCGCTTCTTGCGATTCTTAATAATTACGTTAAAAAAAATTTAAAAAAAAAAATAGCAGCCACAATAAAAATAATTTTCACAAGCAGTCACAACAGCAACAACAATTCCCATCTACAACATTGCGACATTGAGAAAAGATGTTGGCTTTGGAAATGGGCAACAAACACACACACACAATTTTCCGCACAGCTCTGGCTGATGGAAAAGCTGATGCTGCTGCTGCTGCTGCATAACATAATTAGTGTGGGAAAAACAATGCAAAAATATGAGAGCGAATGCAAAGTGCAAACAAAACATGAGCAAAAAGAAGCTCAAAGCTAATCTTTCTTGATCAATGGAAGGATGGATGGATGGTGTTGAATAAAAACTAACTTATGACATAATTGGCAAACGGGTGGGCGTGGCAAAAAGAAACTGGCGCATTAGTCAACAACTGCAAATGCTTGTGCAATTATCTGTGATACAGATCACACTCGTAGAATGATGATTCAGTTCCACAGCTCTATAACTAATTGCTATGCAACACCTTAGCGATTATGCATTATAATAATAATATGGTAATGCGTTTATATATAGATATGTACTGTGTTTTTTCATTGACAACTGATGCTGCTAATGATATTGCTACTGTTCTAGTAGGCTGCATAATAATCATCGACATCTGCATCCGTTGCTGTTGTCTGTTGATTTGCTGCATTAACGATCTCATCAGCATCATCATCGTCATCACCATATTTGTAATCGTATTCGTCTGGGCGCAATTTACGATATTGATTGTTAAAATAGTTAACGTGACGCCTGAACAGCTTGAGCATGCGATACGTGTTCATGCCTAGAAGAGCAAGATTTAAGCATATCAGCCTAAGAAACTCTAAACTAAACCACAACAACAACAACAACTAACTAGCTGGAAAGTGCGTCGGTGTTCTAATTGGGGTGAGAGTCTGCTAAATAGAGTGAGTGCTAATCCATTATTAAACCACATCATCTAAGTAATATTATACGAAAATTAAAATAAAAATGCTTAGCTTACCATAAGGCGCCGGTGAGGCGGCAATCACAACCGGGGCAGCCACTGGTGCCACATGTTGATGCTCATAGTGTGCCAGAATTGGCTTGTGGGCAATAATTGGCTTCTGGACCAACGCTTGGGCGTGCACAGTGGGGCCAGATTTGGTGACAACAGCATTGAAACCATGTATGGCGTCTGCAGTATAGTCAACAGTGCGAATAGAACCATCGGGCTCAACCAAAGAGTATTGACCTGAGAAGAGTATAAAAATAAGTTGACAACGAAGTTACATTGCTATAAGATACTTAGAAAAGCTGTTGTTTTAAGAAGTTAATATACCCTTGACAACATCTCCATCGCGGGTTTCATGCTGAGATTTCACATCGCCGGTCGTGTGATCGGCAACGCCATAGTTAAAGGCATACTTAGGATGATCCTGTTGAAGGTAAATTTATACAATATTTTTATTATTATTTTATCAAGTCTGATAAAATCTTTTATATTTTTCATTTGCAAACTCCATATTTTTTTAAACTTTGTTATTTTTATTGTCCTTTGCGTATACTTCATATTATTTATTATAATAAATATGTATTATTTTTGAGCTCAACTTTTCACTCACATAATAATCCACAGCATATCCTGGTCGTGCAACTGCAACAGTGGCAAACAAAGCCAACGAGAGGATAACAAAGCACATGAAATTTGCCATTTTGTTTGAAAAAACTTTTTGTGTTATTTTCGAATTCGAATAACTGGCTAAAAATAAACAACAACACAACAACAACGAATTATTAATAAAATACACGAATAACGCACAGATCCTTAGTTAAAAATTATATTTGATTTACTTTTAGTACTGCAACGGTGCAATAGACACAAACAACGCCAAGTTCACCGGAATACTGTGGCTATTCTAGCCGCGGGTTTCCATTTAAATAAGCGCAAAATGTGCGAAAGCAGCGACGCAGGCAGCGCAGGCAGCGCAGCTTGCGTCTGTAAAACACTTTTGGTTTCTCAGCCAGTCAACTGTGGCGGGCGACGTCAACGTCGACGTCGCTGTCGGCGTCAGCGTCAGTGTCATCGTCATCGTCAGCATCTCGGTGGCGTGGTGAATATGACGCTGCTCAGTCAAGGGGCCATGTGAATGAAGCTGCAGCAGCAGCAGCATGAACAGAGTGCTGGGGATGTTGCTACACTAACCCGGTTGAATGGGGTCGGAGTATGTACGTTTGTATGTGCGAGCAGTGCAAATTGGCGACAGATACTGCATTGTGTATCTGTTGTGTCTATCCCACATTATAAAGTAATCCGACGAGCCAGTCACTTTTATTTTATTTTGAGTCTTGGCTCAGAATTGTGATATTTATCATTAATTTCCTTTTGGTACAAACGAAAGACTTAGGCAACAAACTTCGGCTGTAGTACTACAGGAATTATGCACAATAATTGTTTCCCTGAACCATAACAAATAGTATGGCAATAAAATGCAATTTATTTAACAACTTAATTTTTAAGAACCAATTTGCTGACAATAAAATATATCTTGACTTCCAAATGCCCAAAATCGGGTCAAGTTGCAGCCGCCAAAAACAATTGCAAATTGTTGTTGCAACAACAACAGCAGCAACAACAACAGCCCTAGTTATTTGGCACATGCGAAATTCTCAGTGATCTACTTGAATGCAAAAAAAAAAAGACAAAAAAAACAAGACAACTTAAGATTCCTAACACCCCCTCTTAGCTTCTTCTTGCTGTTCTTGGCTGCCTTTTTTTCTTGGTTTTTGTCTTAGCATCAATGCTGAAGGTCAAGCGCGGCAACAAAGTTCAAAACTCAATACAATTCTAAGCAGCAAATGAAAGCAAAAGTTTTGTCAGCGGACACAAGACAAAAAAAAAAACACATTTAAAGTTTAAAGATATGACACCAAAGCAATTTAAATTAATTTATATTCAAAAGATTTGCTGACTAGTTATTCTTTGTTTGACTCAACAATCAATGATTAATTGAGAGCAAGCTTATTTCCATACTTCAAATAGAACGCAATTAAAGTTAGGAGCCTAAAACAATTAAGTTTTAATGAATGTATCTATCTAGAACACAATTATGAAAACTTTTACTTTTTGTTAGCAAGCACCTTTATTTTTTAACCCAGGTATAAATCCATTATAATAACACTCATAATAAGTTTAAAGCGTTGTATTTTATTGTTTGTGTTCCCACGGGTGCGGTACGTTATAAATTGAACTAATTTAAAAATGTGATTAAAATATATTTTATCTACACATCGCTCATGTCTATTCTCTTCTTTGTTATGCATACGTCCATTCACGGCAAGATAACGGACATTCTTCTGTTCCTCTTTATGCTTAGTTTAAGCATGTTTTTAGTCTCTAATAAACTCTGAACCCAAAAACATGCTTAAATGATGAAGATTGAAAACTCTGCTTATTGCCATTCAATGTACAAATATGTCAAAACAAATTGTAGCTAATAGCTATAAAATTATTTGAAATGATTGAAACTAAACACGAAAAACAAATAGCTAGCTTTAAACAACAATCTTAATTTATTTTCAAACAGATAATTATTGCTTTTAATATATATATAAATATTCAAATAAATCTATAAATCTAATTAAAATTGAGCTTATAAGTCTTTCTAACTTTTAAAGAGTATAATTAGCTTGAAAAAGCTAGAAACTGTAATGGTACCTAATGTTGTATATGTAGTATATTTATTTATTTTGTTGTTATGAACTACACGAGAGAGCGTCAAAGTTTTTATCAAAGAAACCGATCAGGAATACATACGACTTTAAGTATGTAATTAATTGCGTTCAAAGCGCGACAAAGCAACTAAAAAGCTTTAATTTACTCGAAGCTGAGACACTTTCAGTTGTAGTTTTATTTTAAGTTAAGCTTATTCTTCAAACACTTTAAGAACGTGCCAATTGAGCTTGGCAGCTTTAACAAAACTATTATAAATATTGACAAACCGCAAGAGTCGGTTAAAAAAAAATAAAAATAAAAACAAGAGCTAAAAACTATTTTTGGGAGCCAAGTTAATAGTATGCACTAGTTTATGTCCAGGTCAGCATTTTCACATAATTAAAAAAATCAACCGAGGGGCGTACTAAATATTTGTAATTAGATTGCGAGGAGTGCGCGAAAAGCCAAACTGTAAAACTGTTTTTTGGGTAGCTTGCACAGAAAAAAAAAGATGGAGAACAACCTTCAGTGTTTGCATACAATTGTCTCTAGCTCTGCCTTCGTCTTTGGTTACACTTTTGTTGTTAGTTTTTTTTTTGTGTATTGCTAACTGAGACTTCGACTTCGGACTGCGGACTGCGGTTTTGTTGGCAGCCAGCAACTAAATACTAGATTAAGTCAATTTGCATGTTTGTGACCGCCGCCAAAGCATTTGGCTACGCAGATGTGATAACTCGATGCCCAAGACTCAGACTCGAGACTCACAAGAGACTCTCGACTGGGAAAAACTTAGCGAAACGATTGTCGGCATTTTCCGAAGGTTTTCCATATGCAGCTTTGACAGATATTTTGGGCAACCAACAACAGCCAACAACCAACAACCGACATGCGACATGTGTGCGTGGCTTCCAACATTGCATTGTGTCTGTCCCTAACAAATGCTGGCAATTAACCAACAATAAATATAACTAACTACTAGAATAAAAACTAACGTACACGCTAAACTGAAGATTATAAAAATACCAAATATGCTCATGTTAAATATAGCGTGCCGCTTGTGCTTAAAGTAGCATGTGGCATGTGGGAGTGGAATTTTGTCATTTATTATTTTCTTGTTCGTTAATAAAAGCCGAACATAAATTTAACTAAGCTTTAAAACAAGATCGTTAAAATTTGAATGTTACAATTTAATTTCAAACTTTACTTAATATTTTTTCATATTTTTTTTTAACTTTGTCTGTATATAGATCATTCAATTTACATTATTGTCGCTTTTTTTTTAGCCACTCACCTTAAGTAAACTTTAAGATTTATTTGTGGTTGCTACCATACATTCCTAGGCAAACAATTGCAACCAATTTTCAAACTAATTTAACGTAAGCTGAAGTCAAAATGCAATTGAAGATGTGCCAACTCCTATGAAGCCGCACATTTAACTCAAAACCGATTGTTGAGTGGGTGGAAAGGGGGGGGAGAAAGAAAGAAGACGAGGTCTGACCAAGGCGGCTTTAAAATTTAAGCTTGGTTAGTTTAGTAACGATGACGGCGTCGATGGGCGATGGGCGATGGTGACTTTGACTTGGTTTACTTTACACCTGTTTTTGGCACTGTCTGCTGCTGGTCACCTTATTTCTGCTTGTTTACACAAAGTTATTTGACAATGGGCAATGAGCATAGCTTGCAACATGAAATTACCTTCAAGGTGCCAATGTTGCAATACACACAAAAAAAAAGAGAGAGAGAGAGAGAGAGCGAGAAAGATAGCGCATGAGTGCTGCAGAAAGTAAGTATTGTTAAAGTTGTATGTGTGGGTGTTTGGGGTGTTGGGCATCATCATTGTTGTCGCTTAGTTAGACATGCTTGAGTGCGTCGGAGACTGCCGCATCTGTGTCCGCTGCCAATTGAGTGACCATTGTTAACAAGAGCTTGTAACGCGCCATGAAAATGACCCGTGGCAAATGCGGCTGTACGTCTCTGTAATAAAATGCAAATTAATGGCTTCCAGAGACCCGAGGAGATGCCATAAATTGTTTCTGAAGTTAGCCAAAGAGAGAGTGCGAGGGAGAGATGGTAATGAATTCTCGCACCTTTTTAGCCAATTTGTTGCAGGCTGTATCTTGGTTGCTGCTGCTGCTGCTGCTGCTGCTACAACCTGCCTTGCATCAAATTAACCCTAAAATAATCCAGTTAGGTTTCTTGTTGTTGCTGTTATATAATTGACGCTGACAGGGCGGCATGCATAACTAACAAACTACTGGTATGATTATGCCAAATAGGCATCAGTTACACATCTCATCTCCCTTCGAGTACGAATCTGTTGAAATGCTGTTTATTTATGCGATGCAAAACTACAAATCGCTTATGCCTCTAATTATGTCTGCCCAGTCAGCTTAACTTGCTTTAGTTCAGTTGTTGTTGTTTAGCTCTTGTTGCTGCTGCTGTTGTGCATTTATTAATTGTTAATGACATTTTTCAATTACGCAGACAGGCGGCGACATTTACATGCAACAGTGGTAAGAAAATTATTGGTCTTGGCAAGAATCTTGAGTGTTTACAAACTCAACTGTAAGCATCTACAAAAATCCTTAAAGTCAGGAAAGAATTGTTTTCCAATTTAATTTCTAGATCAACAGATAAACTTAGGCCACTGTGCTTAAGTGTATTACAAACAGCCCATCTATAAAAAGCCAATCTATAAGCGCCAAAGAATTTCAGTAGCCGATCGCTGTATTTGACTATCTATAAATTGTATCAAGAAACTACAAGTTGCGATGTATATCTGTGACTTGTGTCTTAATGTTAGCACACACACACACAATCAAATCCAAGTGGCAATAGCCAATCAATGAGGAGAGCACGTGTTGTCTGGAGGGGGGGGGAGGCCAGTCCAAGAGCTACTTACTTGAATGTCAACTGCTTGGAATCAATTGGCCAAGTGCAACACAAAAAGTCGTTAGTAACTGTCATTTATTGATGAAGAAGATTGCATACCTTGTATATGCTGCTCTTGATGGTATTTTCTGCTATAATTGTTACGTGGATGAGCGAAAAGGTTATTGGAGCAGCAACAATTCGTTTTTTTTTTTTTTACTTAGTATCATACTATTTATTTTTCGCTAGTCACTGGGAACACATTAAGCTTTAAGACCTTACGTGCGTTTTGGGGGCAGCACGTAAATGCTAAGGCGTATTTTGATTATTTTTGCCAGCTAGCGGAACTTCCTTCCGGCACTTCCTAGCACATAGTTTGTATTGTTGTTTAATAGAAAACTCAACTAAGTTAACGAGATGACCTTAACTGTTAAAGAACCCGGCCACAGGGCAGCTGCTATGTTTTTGACTAGGCGCTAAATCTTATTAATGGAGTGCACGTAAAATTTAAATTTGTTTTTGTTTGGCTTTGCATGTTCGACTTTGGTATTGTTTTAGTTTGGCGCACATTTAAACGCTTCGTTGATTTTTCTGATTTTCTGGCAATGATAAAGAGTATATATTTAAGCCAGTTTTAACATTTTTAGTGGCAAACACATTTGTCCAAACAATATTGCCACGATGCGCAAATAAAAAGATCAATATTTTGCTTCTTTGTCGTTTTTTCTTTTTGTTTTAGTTCACACATAAAAGTGACGGAAATGCGATGATTTGTTGCAGGCGGAAGCAAACAACTTTTGCCGCATAAGTTTTAAATGTTTATCAGCTTATTATGTATTTACAAGAGGCATGCCTCCAAAAAACTAACATGTGACCACAGTGCGTCAACTAACTGGCGGGAGGCAACAACTGGAGCAAGCTTCCGTTTATGTTTGTGGTTGGTAGGGTTAAAAGGGAACTACGTAAGTGATATGAAAGATGAGATGCTGTGGTATCTCATTAATGACTGACTATCATGTGAATGAAAAGTGGAAGCTAAAAGGGTTATGTGATTAGAAATACTTTACGGCGATTGATATGTCCAAAGCCTTATAGACTCTTTACAAATATTTTAGACTTGTTATCATTTTAAATCTTTAAAGAAGAAACTTTTCATAAGATAAAAACTACAAAAACACATTCACAAATGTTTTCCCAACAGCTTAAAAGTAGACTATTCATAATATTTATAGTTTGTTGGCCCAAAAGTATACAAGCCTTAAACGCCAGATCTAACGCCATCTAACGCTATTTTATAGCATCAAAAACAAGTTTTAAAGCAATGCTTTTTAAAAGTGACGTTAACTTTAACATACAGATTTGTTAAATGATTTTGCTTAACAAAATATTGCCTCTAACAAACAGCTGCGGATATAAATAAAATTTGGATGGAAATCAATTTGAATGGTTATCAATATACTTTTTCCCGGTTGACTATATCTGGAGAAAATAAATGTAATTTCTAGTTGTTTGACTTTATCTCGAGAACAATTTGTATAACTGTTGTCATGCATATGTAATGCATTTTGGAAGCGTGTAATTGTATAGTGAAACCATAATCCACTTTCTTGAGGTAATAATATTGGTTCAAGGTAACACACACTAAGTTACCCATTATTTTTTAGAGAACAACTAAATGGATTGAATAATTAAATACTATATATATTTATCAATAATAACTGACTACTTGATTTGAATTCAATTTTCCGCTCATGATTAGAATTTTCGGCCCATGTTTTTTTTTCGCATTTTCGATAAATGTATCAGCCATTTTCTTTTGTTGTTGCTGAAGTCACAGCTTAAGTTTAAATTTAGGTTTAAGCGTCAGTGAAGATTTAACTTAAAGTTTTTAAAGGTTCAGAAGCTTAAGTTGGTTAAACCTATAATCTTTATGAATGTACATACTAACTTGAATACTTATAATGATTCTACATACTTTTATACATTTGCGATTTATTTATGGTTCTAGCTTCACCATTCAACAGTTACCTATAAATTATTTACTAACCCATAATTGTCAATAATTCCCTATGATTATGAGCTGTTGCAATTTGCATAACTTAGTTTGATATGAATGCGATCATTATTGTAAATGATAAACAATTAAAATTGAATAAATTGAATGCTCAATCATCGATAGTCAATAATTATGTACTGTTCTGCCATCTGTAGAATTTATATTAAAAAGTAAAAGTAAACTTGAGTATTTGGATTTTTGTAATTTACTACATATTTTATTTATAGCATTTGTCGCAGTTTTCAATTAAACTTAAAATAGGCAGATTTAAGATAGACATGTTTCAACATGTATATAAATTTCCCAAAATTCATATATATGTATGTGTATAGTATATATATTCCATGCTGTTTGTTATCCTTATTAGCTTCATCATCATCATCATCTCGATCATCTTGATCATATCGTCCTTCCTTTATGCAATGACGTTTTCGTGGTTTCGTGTGTGGTTTCATGGGCCTTTTCAGTATACATATGTATATATGTAGGTACAATGTGGAAGTTGTCTTTTAAATTACATAGAGAATTGCACGAAAGCTGGTAATGTTGTATGTATGTATGTATGTATGCATGCATGGATAGTGTAAGACAAAGACAGCACATGCACTATGAGCAAGAGGGAATGAGCAACTGCATCGTTCGTCGTTCGGTTATTTACAAAGTGGGATGACTTGAGTATTGAGCAGGCTTCAGCTTCCAGACAGAAGCGATTGGTGAGGTCGTCATGTGCTTAATAAATATGAAAAATAGTTGGCGTGTGGTTGGGTGGATTGGTGTGGCTGAGAGTGGTTGTTCCATTGGTTCCTTAGTAGTGGGCAACATGCGCATGAGCATTGTGGGTGGCATAACCGTAAGAGGGCACAGCAGAGGCATGATGCGCCAGAGAGCCATGGTATGGGACAGCTGGAGCAGCAGCAACATGATGAGCAATCGATGGACCACCATGAGCGAGCAGGGGAGCAGCATGCACGGCCACTGGAGCAGCATGAACAACTGGAGCAGCATGATGGATGGTGGGTGCGGTCTTGTGAACCACTGCATTGAAACCGTTGTGATCATCGGCGGTGTACTCCACAGTGCGCACCGAACCATCAGGCTCAACCAGAGAGTAGGAGCCCTTGACAACATCACCATCACGCACCTCATGCTGTGACTTCACATCACCAGTGTGATGGTCAGCAACACCATAGTTGTAGTGGTACTTGGGATAGGACTGCCAATGAGAATAACAAGCATTAGTTACAGCGATAACACCTGCACTCAGAATGACGCCAACAAATTGGCCAATATGAAAATGTGGACAGCGTCGACAATCGTGAGAAAAAAAAAAAAAAATAAATTCCAAATGTCAGACGAGCGAGCACAAAGCATATCAACCAACAGCCCTGGCCTACAAACATCCAACGAGTATAATACGTACATGATAGTCCAGACCCTCGTCATGGTGTCCATGTCCATGTCCGTGTCCATGGCCAGCGTATTCGAGACCGGGACCGGAAGCATAAAGTGCTGGGCCACTGTGCAGGACACCGGCGGAGGCAACGCCCAGGACAGCCAAACAGATCAAAGACTGTCACAAAAATAAATTATATGTATATAAAACACAAATTAGACACTTGAACATTCTTTGGATTTGGTTTGCTTGACACTCACTTTGAAGAAAGCCATTGTTTTCAGATAGTTTGTTTTTTTGGATTGTTCGAATTAGACGCGTGTGTGCGATACGTTGAGCTGAATTCAACTGATAACTAGAACCAAGAAGGAAGCCGCTTTTATATACAAAGACAACGCCCGACCGAGCCAAATGGCTGACTTGAGCCGAGCCACGATTACCAAACGAACGAGCCATGTTAACGAGCGAGCGGTCAAACAAACAGCAGCAACAATTGCCATTTGCAAGTGAAGCCCAACAAGAAGTTGCCGCAGCAGCAACAACAACACCGCCAACAACAACAAAGTAACGTTGACGTCGACGCCAACGCCGCCAACTGTGGCTGGTAATTATTTTATGCCTTTTTTTGTTGTTGAAAACGAGAGTGAAGTTCAGTTAGATTTAAGTAAGTGAAGTGAAGCGGCATTGTTGTTGCTGCTAAATTTGTTGTTGTGGTTTTGTGTCTTGGCTTGCAAACAAACTAAAAATTACTTATGTTCGTGAACTAAATCGATTTGTGAATGTACAATATATATTTAAGATATATATATGCAAAAGTTCTTACAATTAACTCGTTTTAATTATTAACAATGATATATATTAATAGAATAAAATACAAGTTTTTTAGGTTTTATTTGGGTAAAGTATTATAAAATTTATAGTTTAGAAAAATCTACAAAACGAAATAAGCATTGAAAAACATTTGAAAATTTTACATGATTTTAAATAAAATATAATATTATGAGCTTTACTTTAAGGTCAATCAAATGCATTTTGAATTAATTAAACAGTTCATTCAACTCCGTGAAACTAAATAAGCAACTTAATTTAAAGCCAATAATATTATTCAAATAAATACAGCCTTAATAACAATTTTATGTTTTTTATTCAAAAACTTCAAAACCAATATTATAATTATTTTACAATTTAACAAACTGAAATAAACTAAAAGCTTAAACATTTGAAGTTAAACGCTTGTCAATCATTTGATCAGCAATCAAATGCAAATTGCAAATGCAAACAATAAATATGCATTTAATAAATTTATTCATGAATTTTCAAGCTTAGTTTTTTGATATTTTCATCTCGCATCACGATATAATTGGTATGGCCTCTCAAGCCAAGCTGCTCCCTTGCATAACAAACACAATAATCAGCCATAAATATTGTTAATATATATAAATATTGTAAAAAAAAATATATTAACAATGACTTTTAAACACATTTTGGTAGGCGGTGGTGTTGCCTTCTCATAATGTTGCACAAAATTGCATAAGCTGATTGTTGTTGTTGTTGTTGTTGTTATTGTTGCTTGGCATTGCAATCTTTGTGTTCTTTTGCCTGCCCTTCGCCCACTTTCGCTGCTCTAACCTAACTCTTGTGATTCATTTTCATACGGCATGCCCGTATTTTTAATTATCATGTAGGCCGTTTTGCTAATTACCTAAAAACAAAAAATAAAGAAGGCGCTTGCGCAAATGAGCTATAAAAATGGCATAGGGGCACTATGACGCTTTGTGGCGCCACAACAATATGATAACCATTAACATAATCAAGCTTCATTTTGTTGTCGCAAAAAAATATTATTACTTTGTACTTGCCCTGATTTGGCTCATTTAATAAATTGTCTCGAATTAGTAGCTCCAACTCTCTGTTGTCATAGAGGGGGGGGACTACTTCTTTGCTTGGTTGGCCCCAAGCGTGTAGTACTTACACAAAAATTGAAGTAATCATCTCAAGGTTAGCACGACGACAACAGTGACAGCAACAACATCAAAATGTAACGGATCACTAACAGTCGCGACAACAACAACAACAACAACTACTTACTGTGACGGCTGCAACAACAGCTGCAGATCTCATTGAATATTTTCGTAGCTACAAAAACCAACAACGATAACTGCAATGTTGCCCGAATTAGAGCACGATCTGATTACGACTTAGTTAAGCCAAAAAATAAAAAATAAAAATCTAACACAAAATTAAAATGACGCACACACAGTGCACACTGTAACCAATTAATTGAATTTTAGTCAGCCATGGAAAATGCATTTTGATTATCATTTTACTTGCCTATGATTGATGATTGTAAGTAGCAATGTGTAGGTCTGCGTTCGTGTGTGAACAAGAAAAATAAATAGCTGCTGAGTGGGAATCAAATATGGTTAACTTTTAATCACATCGAAAATAATACTTGTTGTTTTTTTTTAACATTTTAATCCATATTTGAGCAATGCTGATTTTGACATGAAGATTCTTTTGATATAAACTTTTATTTACAAACTTAGAAAAATTTCTTATTTTTTATAAGTCATTTTTATAAATGATTTCATTCATATCCAATATCTTACATTTTCTAACTACAAAATTGATCATACTTAAAAAATAATTAAAGAAATATTAATTCATTTTTTGGCTTTTTTCAAGAAAACGTGCATTTAAAAAAATATATAAAATATTAACAAAAAACAATAAATATATCTTTAATAAAGATTTTAAGCTTGTGCAACAGTATGAATTATTTTAGAATATGATAATTGTCAAAATTATTGAGCAATAAAGCTTAATTTATGTGTGAAGAAATTGCATTTATAAAATGTAAGTTTGAGTTTTAAACTTAGTTAAATTATTATAATTACAAAAAGCAATTAATATATATGCGATTCGAATCAACTTTATGACTTGTTTGGGATTTATTTGTAGCTATTAAAAGTCTTTTGTTTATTTACCTAACCAACAAACGTTCACAATGCAAAAACTTTATAACCACTGTGCTCGGGTACCATGTGCTGTTTAGTGCCGGGCAGTGTCTCATGCTAGTAGTTGTTATTTCTGCCAGACAGCCAGACAACGATGACAATTACAAATTTGTGCAAACTTTTGCCATTTAGTCGACAACGTTGTGTTATTATAGTTTTGCCATATTGTTCGTTTCCTTTTCATTTAATTATTTCAGTGGCGCAGTGCAGCAAAGTTGCGCACTCGTTTCGCATTAGATCCGGTCTAATGCTATGAATGCAATGGTTTACCTAGAAGTCGCCTTCTGGACGGACCACCTCGGTTGCCTCAACCGGATTCGCAGAAACGCCCAAGTCAAACTTTAAACATAATCGTCTCTTGTCATGCCTAAGACAGAGTTAGAGTTTGACTGCAGCAAATAAATATTTCTAGTTGCGGGTGCTTGAAGTTTAACAATTGTTGACGTATTTCGCGCAATTGAAGCTGCCACGTTGCAAGCACTTGGCAATCTCCATATGCCTCAACTCGACTCTCAACTTGATAGCCGTGTACTCGCAAAATTTGTTGCAATTAATGCAATTTGTGTGCGTTGCCGTTGTTGCTGCTGTTGCCGTTGATTGAGTGGCAAATTTTATTTGTTAGTCTTGTAATGTATGCAATGGACAAACAAGTTCGTTGCCTGAGTCTTTCGTTCTGTCAGCTAAAAAATGTGTGTGCTGTGTTTGTGTATTCTTGCATAATGGCATTAAACGGATTAGCTTGTCCGTCCGTTACCAATTCAAATCAACCACAAGACACCAAAGGTATAATTTAAATTGATTATACACAAATAATAATTAGCTACTTATTGGGGCGCTGACTGCTGCATTGCGGCAATTAACAAACATAACTCCAAGACGTGGCTGGGCCATAACAATAGAACTCAAAAGCAAAGAACACAAACTGCATTTACATTTAATCAATTTCTATTACGCTTTGACCTTGAAACGCTAACAAATAGAAATCAACTTTAAATTAAAGCACCACACAAATTGAGCAGAAAGCGCACATGGAAAAATAATTAAATAATTAAAGTAGTTGCGTGTTTAATGCTTTATTGATTTTTAAGTATGCTCAAGTTTAATCCAAATCATATTATTATTTCAACTGAAATTACTGTAACTTCTTAATCTATACAATAACAATTCGTTTTGAATTAGTTTTTTTTTCGGATTTTAAGATAATATTTGTTTACCATCAACCGATCTTTAACTGAACTCACTTCATTTAACGTCCGACCCACTTTTGAGACCCCAAAACCCAAAGTGCACCCAGTAGCCACAAGGTCAAATTGTTGTTTGATTGAACTTCATTGTTATTGGAAGCTTTTCTTTACCAAATTGGTGCGCAAACGATTTTCAATATCAATTTTGATTATATTTGGTATTTTTTTGTCAGAGCGACAGCTTAATGTCAGAGTCGACACTCGACTGTGGGCGTTATTGCTTATCAGCTCTCCAACTATAACAAAAAGAAAATCTCAGCAACTACAACAACAACTACATTCAAATTCAACACACAACATAATTGCAGATTACGAGCTTAGCTTTGTTTGTTTGGGTCTCTGGTCGGGAGACTCAAAACGGCCTTGGCTGGCATTTAGAATGCGCGACAAACAAAATAAAACGAGAGAAAAAGAGGGAGAGAAGACTGAAAAGAAGGGTTATAATAAACACAACTCGGACATTTGCCATGACCAGAGTCAGAGCCAAAGCGGATTCCAACTGGAGCCGCCCATATTGAACTTACAATTTGAATTTTGTGTCTTGTTTTTGTGCAATGCATTCACTCTACATAGACCGTAGACCGTAGACTCCCTCAAAAGTGGGCGCGGCAGCTGGCAGCGGCAGCAGCAGCTCAAGAAAACTTTACAAAATTTCCGCTTTAGATTTTCGTATCGAATTCGCTGTTATATGATTTTGTAATTGCTGTCGTTGCTGTTGTTGGCATTGCCATTGTTGTTGTCGCTTTGTTCATTGTTCTTGGCTATGTTTTTAGAGCTTGTGGCTTATTTTGCTGATTTATTTGGTTTCGATAATGGTTTGGGTCTGTCGAGGGTCTGCTCTTTGGTCTGTTAGACCATTGTTAGACCTGTTGCACACAATACTCACTATGTGGCATGTCGATAGCGCATTTGATTGTTTATCGCATTGGTTTTGGATCAGAGCAGAGCTTTCGAGTATGACAATATCCGGCTTGGAATCAGTGCAGATTAAAATGTGCCTTGAGGCTATAGAAAATGACCAAAGTTATATTGAAATATTTTCCAAAAAGTTCAGCTGAAATCTATGTTATATTACAATGATATTTATGTTAAATTATTTGTTTTGTGTATCACACTTTTTCTGATACATATTAATACTGCTTATCTATTGATTTTTCCCAGCTTCATCATCAACAGACACAAATTTAAGGTAACCACAAAAAGCAACAACAGCATTGCATATGGGAAAAATGTGTCTCAAGATATGCATTTATGCTTGGACGCATGCCGCTTCTTATGATCTGTGATACCCCCCCAGTCGGCAGCTAGCAGCCAGCAGCTCGCAGTTTATCAGTGCACCACGTCAACCACGCCCACAGCGTCCTCGTTTTTTGCTCTCAACTTTGTGTCTGTTGTTAACCGCAGCTTGCAACTGTTGCCAATCTCTTGGCGGAATTACACAACAAACAGTTTGTGTACACGTATGTGGTATATATACACTGTTTGCAGTCTATGCTATGGCTGCTGTAATCAAAGATTGAGGGCTCTTTTGCAGCTTGTACTTTATTTACTTTACTTTGCCAACACTTTGGGGTTCACGATATTTCGACGTGGGTGTCCGTCCATCAACACCATCTACAGCCGACACATAGAAATTAAATGAATTCAATTTTTTGAACAACAACAACATGTCCAGTTCATAAATTGCCTTCGCTTATCAGCCAACTACACAATTTAGGTGGTCCAACAGGGGATCGACGGCCTGCCTTTAGACCTGGCTTAGAGTGTTGGCCTTTGTCATGTCATGTTTTCTGCAAACGCGAATTTGAGTCTGATCTGCACATAATGCATTGAATGCTAAGTTTTTGGGCTTAAGGAAGTTACACTTTAGCTCCAGATGCAGTCGAAGTTGCATATAACAAACATCCGTACAATGAAGTTTTCTGTATGATGAATTCATTTCATTCTATATTTCTCCTAATGAGGTTTTTTTGACTTATACATATATGCTTAAGCGCTTATATGTTGCTCAATACCTTTTAGTCAAATTAGCACCTGTCAAAATATGTGTACTTTTAAGTAATTTTAGTACCCAATCAGTGAGCAATTAATCAATCCAAATTATCATCAATTTAAAGCTCACAAACAAAATGTCAATTCAAATTTGCCTCTAGATTTCTTAAGCTTTAATTACAAATACAGACACAGACACAGTGTGTTTGTGTCTTTTGGCCACAGCTAGTTGGCCGGCCGCAAAATGATGGCTAATTGTTATTTTTTTGCATACAGCTGGAAACTGGAGCTAAAGTCGGACAGCCTTTTGATTAGAGCGAGAGAAAGAGACCGATAAACTTATGTAATAATCTAGTTAACAAATTTGTGTCATGCAGAGAGCGGCCTAGCGACCAAAACTAAAACTGCTATAAAGCCAATATACAACACCAGCTGACTGCAGCTGCCAAAACTGCAACTGGGGCGGCCACTTTCGAAAGTACTGAATTTTGCCAAGGAGATGGAGAAGGAGTAGGAGTAGGGGAAGGCGGAGAGATCTGCTACAGAATGTTGCATATCTATATATCGATATATATATATATATATATATATATATATATGTATTTGAATAGAAATGACTTGCATAACACATAGACAAAAAACAAACAGACAGACAGACAAAGTCTTGTCGCATACACAATTGCGAGGGTGTTGCCAGTTTGAGGCAATGGACTATAAAAAAGTCGTTAAATATTTAAAAATAAATAATCCAAACGGGCAATCTACAATTTATGCACATTTTCCAAGGCGCTCACGAGTTTTTGCCACATTTGTGCCTCTGGCCGGCTGAAAAAGAAAAAACTCAAGAGAAAAACCAAAACGAAAACAAAGCCCAAAAGCTGACCAGCCAATGCCTAAATATGACAGAGCAGGCAATAGTCAAGCCACTAAAAAATTGAAGAGTTAAACTCTCGCAAAAACAAACAAATATAGGTAGGGATCAAAGCAAAATGCAAATACTCTTAAAATCTAGTAACACTGAAGCATTTAACAAAAATATGTGATTAATTTATTTTTAGATTTAAGTTTTCTTTGGTGTTCAAACGTAAATGCTAAAGAAAACTTTGACAAATATAAATAAAAATCGTAGATAGAGTAGTTTATTCAACAAATAAAGATCTTTTTACGTATTTTACAATGAGGGATGAACCAAAAACGAAATTTATATAAAATGTTTTGTTCCTTTCCTTAACAGGGCATAAAATAAAGACAATCATAAACCATTTTCAGCTATTTGATTTTGTTTTCATTGCCTTGCCTTTTGTCTGTGGTAACTAGTTCGAATTAGGTGTGGCTGGGGCCAAATGAGTGAATGAAAATGGAAAACTGTGTAAGCAAGTTGTGGCCCAGTACGAGCGTATTATCCAATGCTCAATTGTGGGTTAGTGGGTGAATGTGCTTTGCAGCCCAGGTTTGCACATTTCAATAGAGACGACGATATTGCTCTATGCAATTGCACTATGTGGCTTCGAAGGGGCCGTTTGAGCAAACAAAAGACTTGGCCAACAAATGTGAATTTTAGTTTGATTTGCTAACAAACAAATCAAAATTTATTAAATTCTTAACTTCAACACAAATGATTTCGTAATATTGTTAACACAAAAACTTAATGAGTTTTGAAGAACGAAATGAGGAAGTTGCTATTTACTAACGATCAAAAGACTAATTTAAATTGATTGTTTTCTCTTAACAAATTCTTACGCCTAATGTATCATTAATTACATTAAACAATAGCCATAACACACACACACACACCTTTTTAATAATAGTATTTCAATTCTTTTTCATGTACATTTTCAAGGCGTTGAATATTAAAAAAAAAAAATAACAACAATAATAATCGCCCGAAGACAGAATTGATTCCGTGCAGTTCTAAGCTTATAATTTTAGGCAACACTTTCAGTTTTTATATTAATATGAAATTATTTTGTAGTCTTTTTTGTTATGTCGCTTTTAGTTGTTTGAGAAACGTTTGATGTTAAAGAAACCGTTTCATTTTTATTCGCCATTTGCCATGGACAGCTGCTTGATTAATGAACCATCTAAGACTTAAATGTGTGTGCGTGTTTGCGTGTGTGTGTGTGTGTGTGTGTGTAACTTATGACTCAATCCACAAGCTGGAGCAATAGCAAAGAAGCGCATTCATTGGCACAATAATGTTGTAAGTCTAAGGCAATGTCACTTTTGCACAATTGCACTACTCTTAATTAGCTCATTTGCTTAACAGCAGCAATAAAATAAGTAAAAAATAAACAAGTATGCAATAAACAACTTAATATAGTTGGTCCCGCTGTGATAAGCCATGGTGTGGCAAAGATAAACACAAATTGGGTCAAGTTCAGCGAAGTTGTTGGCATTTTAGTGTTGGCATTTTGCATAGTTTGCCTTCAAATCGCATCACATACAAATGACTTAGGCAACGAACTTGTTTTCGGCCAACCAATAGAACTGACATGTGTGTGTTTTTATATAAAGGTAGATGTACGATGACAGCCAGCACGCACTGCAAGCCATTTTTCACGTTTATAATACCCTCTAGCAAATGTACTTAATACAGTTTGTTATGGATTCTAGCACACAACAGGATCTATATACATATATCAAACTCTTTGTCCATGTCCAAGACATGGCTATCGAATATATTCGCAAAATAAAAGCATTTAAATTGTTGGTGAACACTAAGATTCAATTTTATGGATAAGTTTTAAGGTCGTAGCTAAGTGCACAATTCATAGTTGTGAGCATTTCCTCTGACTTTTTTTTCAAACCTAAACTTTAGTGTTAGCTTTACATTACTATGTATGATTACAGTAAGGGTATACTGCCAGCATAACAAGTAATTATTTGTCATTTATCTTTTTCCATTTTATTTGTAAGTGGTTTGTCCAGCTGCGTTGCATTGCCAAGGCCCGTTGACAGTTTTAGTCACATAAAACAAGTTACGCACGTTTACGCACGATTCCGTTATGAATGAATAGTGCGTGCAATTATGTTGTCCGCATTTTTGTCATTTATCAGCTGGTCTTGGTCTTTGCTGGTCCAGTGCAACAAGTTCGAATTGTGTGTTAAAAAATGTCATGTGCGTTGTTCAAGTTGATTGCATTGAAAAGTTTGTTTATTATTCTTTGTCTTTTAGCTGTGATATATTGATTTACGGGGTTTTGCTGATTTATTTAACAACATAAATCCAGGAAGTTGAGCTAAATGCTAAATGCGAGACATTAACAAACTTTAACTTTAACATATTCCAACTTTAACAAATATGTATGTTTAGTTCATACTTTGCATATGGAAACTAAAACAACTACAGAGCTCTTAAGAAAACTCTTTTAAAATAGTTTTCTGTTGTAAAATATCTTAAAATCAAATCAAATGCCAAGTAATTATAAATAAATAGATTAAAGTTAATTCTTAAGTACGCAGCAATAAAACCATTTGCTTACATCTTTATTATTTTCTTGTAACATATTCCAGCACAAGCTGTACCTTTTAGTACTAACAACTGATATATGCCCACCATTAATGATAATTGCATAAGATTTATCTTCATTATGGAGCTTATGAGGTGATGCAAAATCACTTAAGTGCATAAAATTATACATTTTAAGTCAAAAATGTACAGGCAGCCGAAAGAAAGACATTAAATAGCAAACACACAGAACACAAACAGACACACTCCATATAATCCAAGCATAGGTAAGTACACTAATGGCCTTGTCAATGCCGTTGCATGCCTTGAGAATTCACATTCCCAACAACAACAACAACAACGAATAGCGAACACCTTTGGAAGACAATAAAAATCGCGCATATTCGGTGCAGCAGCAAAAAATTACACAAAACAATTGCAATTGTTTTTTTTCTCTGTTTTTTGTTTTTTTTGGTAGTTGCAAAGTTGCATTCGGCCCCATTGTGTGGCATGAGAACTTGGCTAAGGATTGGAGCTGGTGAGAAATGGTAAAAACATAGCCAATCCAACGCCAGTCGCTAAAATATAGTATAAGCCTGTGCATTTTTTGAGTGTTAAAGTTTAAAGATTTCAATTTATTTATAACAAGCCAAATATGAATTCATTCTCAACGTTTTGTTGGCAAGTGTGAGCATAGTATTTAATTTTAATAGGCAACTTTATTGAAAGGCAGGCAACTTTAACAGCTGAATAAACTTAATTAGTTGACTCACAGTTAAATTTAATTCATATAAACCATATATTATAACAATTTGATTAGTTTACTTTTACTTTCGTCAGGCTTGGGATAATTACGTGGCTACCAAAGTGGTAAGCTGACCTTGAATTACGAGCAATGGGTTTCGACTGAGTTAATATTGATTGGTCTTTATATAAGTTGGTAAAATAAGTAACAGGCGTCATCTGGAAATTGATTAGTTTTTCCAATTAATTATTTCGTCACAAACCTTTAACTAGAATGTAAATTCATTCTCAGTTCAAAAGTAATTGTTGAAACTAAACAATAACCACATAATAATTAATTAATCAAACAGATTTGGAGCGTTGCAATAATCGTGAGAAACTTGCAAATAAAATTGATATGTTTGTATCATAATTTCATATTGTACTAGATCCGACAGCTGCAGCAGCAGCAGCGATCAAACACACACAAATTTGTCGCAAAACACACAATAAAAAAAGAAATCCATTCGGATTTGATTACCAATTTGCATTCTAATAAAACTTCGATCTAACGACAAGAATAAACCAGCGAATTTATATTTATACTTGTTTTAGTTCAGCATGAATCACTTGAGGATTAGAAATTTAATTGCTTTTGACGAACTGTTTGCAGGCCAAATTGCATTCGTGTTAACGCGTTAACAGAGCACACTGAGCGAAGGTCAAAAGCAACAATCGGTCAACAGTGTCAGCAGCTGACAGGCGGGGCCGAGTGTTCTAAGCCAAGTTAGCAGCCCAAGTCTAAGTCTAAGCCACTTTAGCCGTTTCAACTGTTGCAGCTATTTGGATTTTCCCACAGCTTTTTTAAGCCGCGTTTGGGCGTGTGTAGTAAATGCATTTGTGTCTGAGCATATTTACTATTAAGTGTTGAGTTTTGAGCGTGCTTTATTGTCGGTCTCTTTATTATTATGACTAACGGCGCCGCGGCTTGACATTAAAAACTGTAAACGATTGTGGCGATCGATTTCAATATATTTTTTTTTTCATATCCTGTAGTTTGTTTGGTTCCGCAAAACAGTGGCTTGCACAAAAATGCGCACCAAAAACGCCTACAAGTATCTTGTCTTGAACAAATTGCAGTGGCACTTGGCCTTTAAGCCAACAACTCCACTTCGTTCAACCACCCGTAGGTGGTGTGTGTCACAGTTCAAATTGGGGGCGTTTACGTGTGTGTGGCTGCTAAGTTATTGAGATGACAAGCGTTAGATAGAGTCAAAACACTTTAAGAACTTTTGAAGTGAAGCTGAAATTAAATAAACAACGAACTAAAGCCATAAAATTAACCCAAAATCAAGTTTCTGGACTTATTTTTGTGGGAAAAACTACTTTAAGAAACAGAGCAGTGTAAAATATACATTAAAAAAAGATTTATTACTCTTAGGAACTATTCAAATTGTATATTTTCTGATCTAAAACTATTAGCCAACTCTATAATATAAACAGTGCTGAATATAACATTTAAAGCTTAATTCAAAAAGTAGTTTTTTGAATTTGAATAAATATTACATTAAAGAAATGTGTGTTAAACGGATTTATTTAAACAAAATTTTCGAAAAATCCATCACATACTTACCAAAATTTTAATAGTTCCGCAGCTACTATGAGCTTCTATAATATTTTCCCCAAAAGCCCAAAAGCAAGCTTACATTTTTGCACCTAAGAATCCCGCTTTGAAAGTCAGACTGCTTTTAGGCGTTGGAAGTTAAAAATAAAACTTAAACCAAAACATAATATAAAGATTTTAATCGCCAATCCATTTCATCAAAAGGTTTTTATGTTTACCATTTAAATAAATACGCAATAAAACTTTATTCACGAAGTACAAATATTTACGTATATTTCGTGTGTGTTTAGCTAATAGTAGTAAATGTAATAATAAACATGTTTTTGCAATAACGTTTTAAGCACTTAATAAATAACAACACTTGACCAACGTCATTTACAACTAAAAACTATATGAACAATGCATAATTTGTAGCTACATATAAGTAAGATAAAATACTTTTCGTATATTAGAATAAATATATTGTTTAAGTTTTTTGAGAGAAACAACAAACGGATTGATATAAGTTAAATTATTCATTTTGATATTTTATAGGTAAGTACATTATTAACATATTTTAATATGAGTTCTATTTTTAAAGAAAATTCTTTTGCTATAAATATTTATTTTTAGTCGTTAACAATACTTGACTGGCATATTTTTTTTATAACATATTATGGTTTTTTTTTTGCTTTTTCATATTGTGAATAAGCTTTTATTTTACTATTTGGGCATTGGCTAATTAAATACTTTGGTAAAGTTATCGCCTTAATAGGGCACATAGGATCCAGCATTGCGTTTGCGTCCCATGTTGCAGATCTTAAAGTGGCATGGCGACATATCTATAAACAATTAAAATAAACTTGTTAATTATTTTGTTTGGCCCAAGTTATATAGTTTCATACAGAACTTACATTGTTTACGAACTTTATATTTTGGAGGGAATTACAGGTAAGGAAAACATGAAATAAATAGAGGATTTCGATTTTCAAAAACACGTCAAACAAATTCATGCAATTATTAATTATTAGTTAAACTACTAATATAGCAATTAAAAAGTTGGTAGGATTTTAGTTTTCAACTCACATTGCACATTCTTCTTGATATTGCGATGTTTGGCATTGTGGTTACGTCCCTCGTTCTGTTTCTTGCTGGACATTGGAGTCATATCATCTATAGTATTAAAACGCAACTGCTCATCAACATATCCTTCATTATTATCGCCCAACTGGTGCAGACGTGCCAGCAAACGGGAGCCAAGATGGGAACGTTCCCGCTCAGCGCTTTCTGCAATTGATGAATCGTCATAGTCGGCAGTTAGAAGCAGATCCCGCAACGAGGGCCATTTGTTGTCAAAGTAATTGAATGACGGCACCGGTTTTGGTTGTTGCTGCTGCTGCTGTTGGTATTTCTGTGTATGAACAACAAAAAAACAGTGTAAAAGTAAGTGCCTTTTGTTTTTTGTATAATCAAACACAGTTTTCATATTAAGTTAAGGTGGGTGCTCATTTTATCACTCCAAACTAATTTCACAAAAATATTTCTATCACCTTAATGATGGATACACAAACCATATACTTATTAATTCCCTCTGAAGATGGCAACGCACTTCTCCATTAATCATCCCTCCGATATATATCCACTTTAAATGTTTCTGTAATGTAAGCTAAAGTAACGAATAACAGCATTTGTCATGGAAAGTAAGCTTAGTTCCCTTGGTCTGTTGGTTACTAACGAATTCGCTAACCCCAAACTCATACCCATAACTAAAGAGCTCTAAGTACGTCACATACACACACACACAAACACACACACACACACACACACACACACACACACACTCACCAATTGCTCATTGTTAAAGAAGGTGTTGTCCTCATTTATCGGGCCGGTAAGCAGCTCATTGAAGAGAAACTGCGTTGGTGATGCGCCCACTGTGGGGCGTGGCAGTGCATGTCCTGGCGAGAACAACACAATTGACAGCACCACAATGAAAATGGTCAACTGATGGCTGATAGAAAAAACACCACACGTTGCTGCTGACGCTGAAGCCATCACGTTATTGTTTGTTGTTGCTGTTTTATAACTGTGAAATAACAAAAATTGAAAAAGTTATTTAGCAGTACAAAGCATGTGTGAGGCATTTTTTAACTGACAATTAAGCAGAAACAAAACCTACCCTACCTAGCCACCGAAAACCCACTCAAACTCTAGCCAACGCTTAAGCAAATAGGGTTTCCTATTACACTTTGACTCGAATTCAAACAAAGTTGCCAAGTACAAAATATGCGCAAATGTTTTTGCTCTCTTTGTATTTATTTTCAAAACAAAACTTCCAAGTTACGAGTACTTTGTAGGGTCTTAACAGGTTTCGGTCTCAAGGTGTCACGTTGTATTTAGCAAACCAAACGCGTGCCACTTAAGAAATCCTTTGCTCTATTTTAAGCTGTTTGATATACTTTAACTTGCCTCGGCTCGGCTCGGGCATCCTATGACCCGTGACGCGGTCTGCTGCGACTTGCCCTAATTGCCATTTTATGAAATATTAATGCCTAATTATGCTCTCAGGGCAAAGGCCCCCTCCCTCCTCTTGGAAGACGGATGAGAACACTCAATATATAAATGCCTGAACATTAATTTTATAAAAAGAAAAAGAAACAGGGATATTTCAGTACTTGGCAAAATTATATATTTGTTTGTTTATTTTTTTTGCAACTTAATAGTTTGCATGAAAACCGGAAAAAGTTGGAATTTCCAGAATGAAAATTTCTTAGTACTTATGTAAGAGGATTAATGACTATATCACTTTCGAGTTAGATTATCCCTTGATTTTAATACTCTGCAATTTTTTTAACCTCTTCTTTAATAAATTTACTTAAAAATATCGAACAACAAAAAACCAGAATATGCAATAATCAAAGGATAAATAAGATTTTAGTTTTAAACTAAAGTTGTGTATAGAAAATCCACTCGTGAATTGAATAACTTGCTCAGAAATACTCATAAGATCCCTGATCAGCGGATGGCGGATGGCAACATATATAGTATAGCAAAAATCTATGATATTTTTTCTTTATGTTCTTAAATTGAATGACCCGACTCGAGTGCAAGCGATAAACTTTTGGCCACATTTGCATTGTCTTACAAGCTCTGCGTTTTGTACTTAATGATTAATATTTATTAATGGTTGATGCGATTGGTAAGAGTCGTTAAACTTAATCGCAGCAAACGCATTTTTAGGCTCCCCAATCGCTGCTGATAATGGGCGCCTCGATGTCGTGGCTAATTTTTAGCGACCGGCGACACACTCGCGACTTATACTTAAAAACAAGTAGAAGCTAAATAGGTTTTTTCTTCTTTTTGTAGATTGTCTCAGTAATTTTTGAGATTCATCTGAAAATAATCGAAGCCAAGGTCTAGCGCGTACAAGTTTCATTGAACTGTTGCGTTCAACTAAGCCGCGGGGAGGTTGTAAGCCACGCCCTGTAATTAACTAACGATCTCCCACTTAAACTAAATTATGTACTAACAACAACTAGTATTTGTTGGGGGTGCTGTCGAAATACCTGCCTCAATTTATTTGGCAGGCGATTGTGACGCCTTTGATTGGAAATTTATCTGTTGTTTTCTTGACTGCGCAATCTGATCAGAATTTTAGATGTTTATGTTTTTGAATGGAAACAAATATTATTTAAAACTAGTTTCAACAGTTTACAGTAAAAATTTCCATTAAAAACAAGTATTTTATTGTGATTCATTCATTATATTCATTATATTATTCATTATATTCATTATTATATTCATATTATGATTCATTATATTATTATTATTATAATTCAACTAAGAATATCATGAAAAACAACTTGACAATAATAATAATGCGTGCATGTGTGGATTTTTCTCTAGCTTGCGTTACTAAATATCGTAGGGTGGCTTTTAAAAGAGTTTATAATTTCATAAACATAGAATTCTTTTTAAACTTAATATCATTTTTCGAACTTCACTTATAACTTTTAATAATATGACTGGAATGTTTATATCAAATATTCCAAACCTAATGTACAATCCATACCTATATTGAGTATTTAAAAAATTTCCAAAAACCTTGACACATTAAACACTACGAAATGGGTATATCAACGTCGACTCTCTCTCAAAGCTTGGTTGTTGTTTTTTTCAAGTGCGTCATCGAAGCGATGAAGAAATCGGAAGACAGCAAAATTCGAGTCTTATCAAGACAACAAGTCGCTTCTTTGTAACAAGCCCTCTTTTTTTAAATAATATGTTTGTGTGTGCTATCGTATACATAATACAGTATACATAATACAGCTTCGAAAATAAGTATCTAGCATTGCGAAGCTTCTTTCTTTTATCTACCCAAAACCAAACCACTCGTTTTGCAATTTTTCTAGGTGAGTATTTTTTTTTTAAGTTCTTTGAATTTCCCCTAAACGTAGAGTACAAGTTTATATTGAAACGATAATTGGAATATTACCATAAACCAACCTTAATCTCATCTGTCTATAAAATATTCCTCACTGTATATGACGGATTGAGACCAATTTAAAATTTCTATACTCTACTTTAAGGGGAAAATTTTAATTTAAAAACTTGTGTTTACGTAAGAACAGTTCTTTTGGTTTGTTAGAATTCGCAGTGCTTCTTCTTCTTTTCGCAGTTGTATGTAAATACTTTGGGGATCCAGCGGAACTAACCTCTTGCCAAAAGCTATCGCTAAACACAATCGCCTATCAAAAACAACGCAATTGTTTTTTGTGCCCTCAATTTAAGAACATATTTTTTGAATCACGCGACATGATTCAGTTTTTCCCTAAATGATAATAGTATTACATTCTATATACTACGAGTTCTCTATCACAAATCGCTTTCAGTTTTTGCTGGGTGCGCTGATAAGACGACTATGTTAATTTCAAAACGCAAACTCATTAAAATTAAATTATGTTCAAGTATTTGCTAAAAATAAATCAACTAAGTGTTCAATTCGATTATGTCGATAGGCTCATAAAAAAATTTTTTGATGTGTTTGAAAATAAAAACAAATACAATTTCAAGCATTATCAATGAGCATTATAATTTTTAATGTTGGCGCCACCCAAATGTGACAAAATTGAATGAACTCTCTGTGTGTGAGTGTGAGTGAATGAGTGAATCGCATATGTACCCATTGTACTTGTATTTGAGTTTGAAAAAAAATTACATTAATTACAAACATTAAAGTGAATATAATAAAAAGTGACTCAAAAGTTAATATAAAAAGTCTAAACGGAAAAACTTATCGTTATACTAAAGGAACAACCTAAAAAACGTATTTTTAGATTTATGCTTAGATAAATATATTTTTGAACTTACCTTCAAAAATAATTCAAAGAAAATCTTGTTTTGTTCACTTTTTTTTAAACACACGTTCAAATTGTACTTTTAAGTTATTTTTAATATTTTCACAAATTGTTGCGATCAATTTTTTTTTTTTTTATATTTTTTATTGCGTGTCTAAAACTTAACCGTTAGGTGTAACACTGCAGAATAAACGCAAATCCGTTGAGCGCATTTGTTTATATAGGCGCCAAAGAGCGTCGCAAATAAAAAATAAAAGGGTAATTCAACTGGTGGACACACACACACGGGCGGGCAACACGAGTGTAGACGAGGCTGACAAACGACGACAATGACTTTTGTAACTTCGGTGGGCGTTAGGCGTTAGGCGTCAGTTTTGAATGCCGCCGAGTGTGGGCGGAAATAACTGTGCTCAGTTGCAGTTCCTAATATACGCGCGCAAATAATGCTTCAAAAGTTTCTGTCACTAATGCGAAAGCAATCAAATTACGCTCGTTTGTAGTATGATTTAGGGAGCTTTTTAGATTGTTTTTTAAGATGTTCCTAACGCTTTCTCGTGCGTTTGCTAACTAAACTCAACAGTCGACGATCATGAGCATCTATACTGATCGGTTTTCTGCTCTCACTCAACGCCGAATTAATTTAAGTCGCCGGCAAGCTCAATGTCTCAATCTCAATCTCAGACCTATGCTGTACGTTTGCCGTGCCACGCTTTTGACAAATCGTCCGATAATGCTGAGATTTATGGCATTTTTGCTTTATAGCAGCCGACGATGAACACAATGTTGTATCGAACGCTTCAAACGAACAGTGAGGTTCATTAGTTAAAGGTTAAAAAATAAATTTGAAATAGGATTACAATGTTAAGAAAAGGTTTTAAATTAAAATCATATAAATAGTAGCAAAACTACCGATCATTAAGTAATAATTAAGTAATTAAGTACAAGTTAATGGGAATCGAATATTATTGTCATTAAATTGAGTTAGTAATATATAACTTTTTATGTATTTAGCAAAGTAAATATGAATGGCTAAGAAGTGTTTGATAAAAGGGACTTCAGAGATCTTTCTTGTCGTGTTCTAATGTTTCCAAGAGCTTTTCTTTGTGCCACCACAATGTATTCCAACAATATGTTCATTGAAATTCGCCAGAAAACTCTGAAACACAGCCTTAGGCATGTATTAAAACCTTAGCTAAGCCAAAACCCAAAATAAAATAGCTGGAGTTTTGTGAAACTTAATTAGGTCAATTAGGGTAAGGGATGTGGAAAACATCTTAGATAAGCTAGCGCATAAGAGCACTTTTTATCCATAATGTACCCAATCTCTTCTTGAAGCCTTACACAACAAATTAAATTTCGATTTTATAATCATTCCACATTAAAACCTTACTCATCGAATTATAATACCAACCACACCTTGTTGTGATTAAATTAGGTTTTATGGTTCTATCAGCGCTCACAAAATAATGTAATTATCTATATTCGCTGTATCTTATCAGATAAGCTATTTTAGACAGAAAGTGAGAGCTCTCCATGACATGCATAGCAAACATTAAACACCAAGCATATCAGCGCCAATTGACACATATTAAAACGAAACAGACATTGACATTACCCGCTTGTCGAAACCGTTGTGTACACGTGCTGCATATACCGGTCAATTAATTATCAGCAGCAATCACAAAATCACGAGACTTTGACGTAAAGCCTGCAATACGAGCAGTTGAACATTTTCAGCATTTCAGTTTATGACTGAGGGGAGGCTGCTGCTCTTCATCAAATGTTTGAATTTATTTAATTAAAATAGGGCAGTTGCTGCACTTCATATATTCATATATTAACGGTCGCCAATCTGAAGGTAACTTTCCAACACTGTTTGCACCTGATGCGCAAACGATAGTTTTTAGCGATGGCAATATTGTGATATCACAGTCACGAACGCAACTGTGACTGTTAAAAAAACAAATAACAGATTCACACACTCAAATTTTATGTTGTTTTTATGATTACAATGGATAGGTATTAAAATAGTCCGAAGTACATGCATTTGCAGAAAACACAGTATCCGCGTTAGCAGGCGCATGACTTACACAAGGAACGATTAACTACTTTAAGATACTTGTGAGAAGTAGCCGGTACATAAATTATCGCGCATACAGCTCTTCATTCTGCTGTTCAGCTGGGGCATTACAAAAAAAAGGGGGGGAAGAAAATTAAAAATAAGAAAATCATCATGGCCACATCAACGATGCAGCTGGAATTTTCTCAAGCCATGGCCGATTTCAAGAAAATGTTTCCCGACATTGACCGCGAAGTAATTGAAGCGGTGCTGCGCTCTAATCATGGAGCTGTGGATCAAACAATCGACCAACTGCTTGCAATGTCAACTGACAACCAGGTAGATATCTATGTGTGTGTGTGTGTGTATGTTTTGTTTGTGTATACTAACAGGCTAAACAAGCTGACTAACACTAACCAACTAATAACGCATGTGATTAGAACGAAAAACTGCGCAATGAACTGGATGCTAATGTCTCACCACAACAGAGTCTCATCAACCTCAGCGATACGGACAGAGAGCTGCGACGCAATCAACTTGTCGACACTACCGATGGCACTCCCAGTGAACGTACAGAGGGCGCTGCAGCTGCTGCCACATTGTTGAGCACTTCAAGCGCTTCGCCCAATCATCACAATACGGGTGCCTCGCCCAAGCAGCGTCCGCTGGGCGCTTCTAATAAAATCAACAGCGCTGGAAATACGCCCACCAAGCGCAGCCACACCGTTGCATTGTCCAGCAGCAACGCCTCTCGTCGCTGGAATCCGCCAATATTGGGTGCACTACCAGCTGGATTTCTGCGCATAGCGCCAGTGCCCGGGCAGCAGGACTTTGAGCTGCCCGACGAACAGTTCGCCTTGATGCTGCAGAATGAGGAGTTCATGAATCAGTTGCGATGGAATCAGGACTTCATGAATGCGCTGGAAAAGGAACAGAATGGCAAGACCAAGGGCGAGGACGATGCACCATTTCAGGAGCGGCTCAAGAACATGGGCAAAATGTCGCGCAAAAAATTCCTACAAATGGCACGCGTTTTCACCTGGCAGCGGAACAAGAAGGTGACCACCGCCAAGCAGATTGATTCGCTGCCGTTGCGTGAGGAGCCCAGTGACGATGAGGATCATCATCATCATCACCAACAGCAGCAGCAACAACAGTCATCAAATCATTCGCAACAACAGAGCCAGGTCCAACAGCAAACTCAGCAGCAGCAGGGTCAGTTACAGCTGCGCAAATAGATGATTGAGGTCTAGAACCTCTTTGTTTGTTATCTTGTCCTTATTCTTATCCTATATATATATATAATTATATATATATTTCAATGGGCCATAAACGTAAGTCGAGGTCATGTGTTTACCTTATGCAAGAGTAAACCCGAGGCCTAGTACTCGAAATCTTCCCCGTTTCATGTAGTAATCTCAAAACCCCAAACTTAAAAAAATCTCGCTACAGACGATGCATATTATGTAAACTTATACCTATTATGATTCTAGTTTTAAATATTTGTGTAGTAACCTAAAGTGCAATTTTTACCTCCCCATTTTACACACAAACCCAGTGCAATATCTCGTGTATATTTTTTTTTAAATTATTTATAATATGTGTTCCATTATTATTTAAAATAATGATTTATTGTACCCAATTTTCGTTGTTGCCAAATTAGCATTAACTAAGTTTTATTAAATAATTTGTAAATGACAAGTATATAAAGTTGGACTGATTCTATAAATGTGTTAATTAAAAAACTGAGAGCATCGCAGAAAACTAAAAAAAAGAATAAAAATAAATAATTTACAACTAGAGCACTTGCTAAAATCTCAAAACTAGTCATTAATACAAAAAAAAAGACCATAATTCGATTTATGTACAGTTATCAAGCAAAATGCCTACACTCTCCACCCACAAAATCCCTACCAATTCCAAAATTTTGGAAATCAAAACTGCATTAATAATACTTAAAATAATCGCCTGCGCTTAGTTGGCTTCTACTCTCTCATATTCCATTCAAGAAACAAAATGATAAACTGCAGAAATTAATAATTAAATGTCCATATCAAACTGTTGATATTTCAGATACCATTCATAAATATCATATGTGGACATAGAATACCATCCACAGTGTTTTGGTGGCTATGCTAAACGTATGCAACTATTTGATTGTAATTGTATTATAAACCATATTTGAAATACTATTATATTCATAATCCAAGTATCAAATACAGCAAAATATTTGAAAAATCCAAACAATGTTTTTGAAATTATTCTAGATGGATTTAAGATGGAGGACAAAAAGTGTCTGAAATAAAAAGTCTCTTGGTTCTTACATGAATTTATTTAATTTTTATTTTGTTTTGGTTTTAAATTTTTTGTTGTTTTTTTTTCATTTTATTTTTTTTTATAAACATAATACATTTATTATGGATACACGTTGGTTTGAATCTTATGTCTGTTTTTGACTTTGATTTAAGGGCATATTGGTTACTTGATGTTGCTTATTTTCTTTTTTTACCTGTTACTGCTATTATAAATTGTATATTTTTTGCATATTTTTGCTTATGTTTTATTTTTTTGTGTTTTTCTATATAATATTTTATTTTTCTGTAAATTTTCTTCGATTTGGATTGACACATGACGACGAATCTCATATTTCATAAACAAATTTGTTGGGATTTGTTGTTACGGTATTTTAATAACAGGATTTAAATTGGTTTTACATGCAAAAGTTGCATATTGCAATCAAAATTCAACGTTGCGTTTTCTCTCTACTGAATAAAGTTTTTACTTTTCATCGACATCTCTTTCTCTCTGTGTATTGTGGTTATTGTTCAATTATAAATGTTGCATGCTCTCAGAGCATGCCGGCGTGTCATGTGTAAGTATGTATGTGTATGTGTGTGTTTTTTAATGCGGGCGTTTTTGTGTGTGTGTGTGTGTGTGCATTTTTTGTGTTTATCATTATTATTTTTGTCACTTTTAACTTACACAGAAATTGATAATTTTTAAAACAATTATTTGTAAATTTGTTTTAAACTAATTACTAAAAATGGATTTTCTGGTTGTTTGCAACATTTTGACATCTCATTTGCATACAATATTTTTATAAAATATGTGATTTTTTTTTTGTTTTTCTTTCAGTTTTCATAAAGAGATTTATAGGCATACAATTGAATTTTTAAAGATTTTTGTTTAGCTTAATTTGATTTTCTTTCAAACTTCTCTCTGATTAATTTGTTTTTTTTTTTTTTTAAGAGCAACGACATGTGTTTATTAATTAAATGGTTCTTCTATGTATGTATATGTATATGTATAGATAAATTTTGTATAATTGTTGTATGTATGTATGTATGTTATGTATGTAGCATAAATCGAAAAGAATCAAAAAAAATATATATAAACATCAAAATAAATACGAATGTTTTTAGTTACGAATGTTTTGCTTTTCTTTTTGTTTGTTTGTTGCGTGTGTATTGCATAATTTTGTTGTTGTTTAAAAACGGCTCAAAAACGAACGACAAATATAATGTTTATAATAATTAATTGTTAATCAGCAAAAATAGCATAGTAATAATATAGTAATAGTAGTAATAGTATGTAGTAATAATTACAAAAAATCTTTGCACAGTTAAAAACATTGTCAGTTAAATTTTCTTAATGTTTTTGTTTTAAGTTTAAATGTTTATGTTTTTTTTGTTTTGTTTTTAATTTGTATAGTATATGTATATGGTTTACTTGGTTATTGCAATTTTGACAATCTTTAAGTTTTCTGAACTTTGTATGCTTTGTTACTTTTAACTTGTTACTTTACTCCTTTTACATTTTGTTTTTCTTAAATTTTTGATTTTGTTTTGTATATAATTTTTTTTTTTTTTTTTTTGGAAGTCTTATAGCAGAACACATAGGGATTTTTTCGGTTTCTTTTGTTTCTTTTCGGGTGACTTCTTATTGATCTGCCTGACCAAATCGTAGAAAATATCATTTACATTCACTTTGGCTTTGGCTGAGGTCTCCATGAAGGCGCAATTGAATTGATTGGCCAAACTCTTGCCCAATTCCTTGCCAACAACGCGCTCCTCCTCCAGATCGCATTTGTTGCCGACCAGCACCATGGGCACATCGTCCGTATCCTTTACCCTTAATATTTGCTCTCGCAGATCCTGCAAATCATTGAACGTGGATTGCGCCGTTATGGAATACACAAGTACAAATCCTTGTCCATTCTTCATGTAAAGATCTCGCATCGCTGTAAACTGTTCCGTTCCAGCGGTATCCAAAATCTCCAACATACATTGCTGTCCATCCACTTCCACCTGTTTGCGATAACTGTCCTCGATGGTCGGATCATATTTTTCTACAAAAATGCATTGTACAAATTGCACAGTTAGCGCTGATTTGCCGACACCTCCGCTACCCAGAACAACTATTTTATATTCACGCATTTTTTGTGGGCGACAATTTATGTAGTATATATACTAAAAATATATATATATATATATTTATGTGTAGGTTTTCGTTTTAGGTAGTTACTGGTGTAGGCGGGGTGACGAGGTGGTTTGGTTCAATTAAAAAATGTTGTTATTGCTGTTGTGCAAATGTTTATTTAAACGCGACCGCGTTCTCTGTCAGTTTGTAGCTCTCTCACTCGCTGGTTCTCCACTCTCTTTATAATAAAAAAAAAATCACTAGTTTTAGGCGTTGTTCGGCGATTGCTTTTGGGTTGCGGTTGCAGTTCTTGCAGAAAGCTTTTTGTTTTTGCTATTGCAGTTGTTGTTGTTATTGTTGCTGTGTGCTGTTCTTTGTTATTGATGATAACCTTTGTGCCAACAAACAACTCTAGAAGTATGCGTGCATGTGTCTCTTTCTCTCTCTGGCACACACACCACTTTCTCTTTCTCTCTCTGTCTGTCTGTTTTTCTTCGCTCAGGTAGTAGAGGTGCGAGCGTGCGTTTCCTTTTTTGGTTTGTCGTAAAATTGTTGCTTTTCGAGGGGGGAAGGGGCGATAAATAGAATTATTGTAGCACACTAGCCCTGCCGCCTCTGCCGCTGCCTCTGTCTCTCTTACTCTCTCTGACTACGACAACAACTTCCGTTTTACAACAGCAATTGCGCTATCTGCTGTTGCTGAGCACTAAATGAGCACTGTGGAATGTAAAAAAATCAAAAAGGTTGTACTTTTATTTTAAAATAGATTTTTGCACTTTAAATTCGTTTGTTTCGTTTTTTTTGGGTTTGATTTTTGGTATGCTGGTGCTGGCACTGCTTTTAGGAATTTACTGCACTCTTTTTTTCTTTTATTTTTTGTAATGAACTCAAAGTGTTCTCGCTCGCTTGCTCGCTCGCTCACTCAGCACAAATTCGCTCTACCCTCAACATTTTTATGATTCATTTTTAGAGTTGTCGAGCAGCAGTCGGTTGCACTGTTGAGCGCCCAGCAAACAATGCGCACACTTGTAGCATGCAAACCAACTCACGAGTCCTCAGCTCAATGAAAATCACTTATTTTTGGAACAGTAAACGAATGCAAATGCATACACAAGTTGTGCAGCATATAGTATTTAGTCACAAACGTTATTAAGGGCAGGGGGGAAACAGCACCAGCATGTCACGCAGACGGCAACTCTATTCGGAGTTTTTACCTTGTATTGCTGCGCACAAAAACTTTTGTTCTGTGTTAATTACTGACGAATTGCGCGTTTGTGTCGACGTATGCGTGTGCAAGATTAAATGCCACAGATCGCGAGATGTTCAATTTTTATTATTGATAACAATATTTGATTCTAAGGCAAACAGATAACTTTTATTCGGCTTAGGCGCTTGTGCTTGCTAGCTCGCTCACACGCTCCTAAAGTGATTCATTTTCAGTGTTGCCACACCCATTACTGTATCATTCATAGCGATATACGACATACCCTTTGTGCAATTGCCATTTGCGTCGACAAACATAGTTCATGTGGCAACTCTAACGAAATTTTAATTTTATTATGGATTATTTTATTCGCCTTGCAAAATAATAATTACTTGGGGGTTTAAAAACTTCGGAAAGACCTGCATTAGCAGTTGATAGCGCATGAATCAACTTAGTTTTTAATTTTAATAAAAAAAACTAAAAACTAATAAAATTTCGATCAAGTTATTGTAAAGCTCTCTTCTAGCGAATTTTCGTGACCATGCCGGCGGCAATCGTAACGCCAGCGACGCGCAGCATGACGCGTCCCAGTTCCTTAAAGTCGGCATAACGCTCAATGCAAATCGGGCGCGATGTCTCAACTTCAACCAGTGCGCAGGAGTTGTTGCCCAGGCAACGGGGCTTTTTTTTCACCACCTCGCCGGTACTTTTATGTATTAATGCCGTTAGTTTGCAAACAACAGCCGGCTCGATAAGCGACTGATGATGCAAAAGCACCGGATAGCCCATTGTGATTGGCACCTTGACATTGAAAACGATGATGCGGCATTGGAAACGTGTCGTCACCGGTATTGGCATCTGTGGATCACAGATGATGCAACCCACTGTAACATTGCTGATATCAATGCCAGCGAGCGTTACAGAAATCTGATCACCAGCAAAGACACTCGTCTGTGTAAGTTCGTCCATGATGAGTGATTTCACTTGCGCCTGCTCACGACTGGCGCCCACTAGAACCTTGTCATTAAGGCACAGAGCACCAGTCTCGATACGTCCCGAAATGCAAAAGCCAGAACCGGTGCCTTTATATATGTCGGAGACAGATAACCGTAGAGGCCGATCGATTGCACGCTCCGGCACCTTAAAGTGCTCTATAACATCGAGAAGATGTGGCCCATCGTACCAGGCTCTTAGCGCTGGCTCCTGTGCGGCTTTCGTTAGATTCTCGCCAGTCAAGCCAGAGCATGGCGTAAAACTGACATCCGAGTCCTTAAAACCAGCCTGCTTGAGGAACGATTTGAGCTTGTGTACAATTTCCTTGAAACGCTCCTGAGCCCAGCCCACTGTATCCAGCTTATTGATGACCACGCCCAATTGATTAACGCCCAGCGAGCGTACAAGTATAGCATGTTCTCGCGTCTGTCCACCTAGTTCGAAGCCAGACTCAAACTCGCCACGTGTTGCATCCACGACGAGAAGTGCCACATCCGCCTGCGTAGCACCAGATATCATATTGGGAATGAAATCCTTATGTCCAGGAGCATCCAGCAGTGTTACTATTTTGGATTTTGTTTCAATGCGAGAATGTCCCACGTCCATTGTAATGCCCCGAGCGCGCTCTTCGCCAGTCTCGTCCAGCACCCAGGCATACATAAAGCTTTGCTTGCCCATTTTCTTTGATTCCTGCTCGTGCTTGTGCATCACCCGCTGGGACACGTTGCCAGTGTCGTACAAAAGGTGACCCATCAGAGTGCTCTTTCCAGCATCCACGTGCCCAATCACAATCATATGGATGTGACTCTTCTGCGTGGAACGCTCTAAGTCATAGAGCTGCTGTGCATTGCGCTGTGCCTGATCCTTGGACACCTTGAAAATGGCAGCAGCACTACGGCTCGCCTCATCGCCACCCACTCCCATATCAACAGGTGTATTTCGGCCAGAGACAACAGGCGAAGCAGGAGCGGCAATCTCAAAACCACGTTTGGCTTCTTTCACAGCTGCCAGTGTGATTTTGGTGGGCGTCGGCTTGGGCGTTATGCCCGTCTTTGCTGTTATTGATGTCGATGATGTGTTAAGTTTTAGCTTTTGCGGACGTTGTGTGTCTTTCTCCTTTTTATTGGTCTCCTCGTTGAGAATCTCATCGAGTATCTTCTGTATGTCAAAGTCAAAGCGCATGGATGTTTCCACAATGCGACGCTCGGAAACAGCATCGCCTACCACGCTGCGCACCTCATCAACGCATGAGCTGAGTTTGGCTTGTGCAATTTCATCTAACTGCGGCATTTGGAAACTTTCTGAATCTCTTCGGGCCTTACGAAATGCATCATCCTCGTCGTCCTCCTCGTTGGCACCATCTTCGGCCTCCTCCTGTATGCCTTTGTTTTTCTTAATGAACGCCGACATACTCTGCTGACCACGAGCCCGGTCGTATAACCATTGTTGATCTGTTGGCGAAACGCAATCGTCGTCGACAGAATGGCCATAGACGTCGTCGTAGCCATCGTATTCGTCATTGTAGTCCATTCCGCGAACTATTCGGTGACGCGACATCTTGAGTTTATTTAAATTTCCTTGTTAGTTAGCAATTATTAATTTCACAACTAATGAAAAAGCAAAACAAAATTTTATTGAGTTGGAAACGAACGAAAGAAACCGAAAACTTGACAATAAAGAGAGAGAGCTGCCAGACAGTCGCAAAAAAATTGCTGGCAATACGATTAATTAATATGTGTGTGTGCTCATAAGTGCAAATTCTCAGTATCAGGAAAGTAAAAAAAAACTTAGCCTTTTATTCGTAACTCAAAAATTAATGAAACGCAGCAACGATTGCTGCTACATTTCATACACGACTTCAAAATTCTACCGTGCACCACCTACGTTTTTGTTATTATCAACACGATAGTTCGTGTTACGTGAGACTAGGGAGTAAAAGTTGATAGAGCCCCTGGTCGACCAAACCAAACTAAATTTTTATTTATCGACCGATAGATAGATGCCTTGATGAGTGAATTGTACAACACTTGACTGCCCACTCTTCTCCTCTTCTTTCTTTTGTGTCGCGTAAAAAATATTAAGAAACACTGTGAAAATCGTTACGAAGCAATCGAAAACACAATAAAGGTTAATAACACTACGGTTCAATGAGGCAAAAAATGCAGGCGTCGCAGCACGGTTCTCGTCGAGTTTAGTGAATTAAACGTATGCAACCTACTTATATTTGCACTAACACCAACAACCACTAAAGAAAACAGAACAGCAGCAGGCCAACAAAAACAACATACAATATGTACAACAACGGCGCGCGGGGCTTCTCCATACACGACGCATTCGAGGAGGAGGAAGAGGAGGCGATACGTGTATATGGCTCCACAGTGATATCAACGCCAATGCGCGGTGGCGTTAGCGGCAGTGCCAAACAAGGTCGCTCCACTGAAGATGTATCCATACGCATACAGGATCCAAAGTAAGTCCAACACAAAACAAGTTAATTTTGACTGGTTCTCTGGCTCTGCCTGCGTGGGCAGCAGCTGTTTGACAGTAGTTGTTGACACCATTTTGGAGCTGTTCGCTTTGTGATTCGCAACAAGGAAACGCAAGAATATTTAATGCGCTGTTAACATAAATTGAAAATGGAATGTCATTATTGTGTCGTCTTTAGTTTTATGGTGTTAAACCATATTTGAAATGGGCAAAATATAGGGCTGAAGCACGTTTGGAAGCACATTTAACTTCAATATGGTAACCGGTTTAAACCAGCTGGCACAGTGAACGCTCGTTAATAAGGAAACTAAGAAAATATATAATTTCTTGTAGGTCAGCCAGAAACTAAAAGAAAACAGTTTTCCTGCAAATGTTTCTGTATCGGAATTATCCCAACAGTTCATTAAACCATTAAAAAGCATGTGAAACAATGTTTATTTATAGATGTTTAACACATTTCAACTCAGAACACATTTCATCGTAGCTTTTATGACTCAGTGTGTGTTTAAGCCTGAACCGGCTTAATATAAATATATATGCATGCTACAATCATCATATATCAACTGCAATTTGAGCCAAAGCATTTCAGCTGTCTTTAATCACTGTGAACATTCGTACCTTTACCTATTGCCGACTTTGGACTCTTGCTTCCCGCTTCCTGCCGGAAGCACAAACATTTGCATAAACTTTTTTATCTTGGCACTCTGGCACTAAATGAACGCCAAAGAGCGCGTGCGTGCTTCTTTCTTTCATTCATTCACATAATACTAACAATTGCTTTCTGCTGCTTGTCGCTACTTCTCACTTTGTGTGTGTTCACCATTTCATTATGCATTCAAGTCGCGCCTCAAGGCACAAGCTACAGTACCAACAGCAACAACAACTGCAGCAACAGCTAATTATGGGGATTTAAGCAGACATCGTTCCTGCTGTCGTCTGCAGCCAGCACCCAAATTGGCATTCAATTGTAAAATTATTGCGCATAAATTTCATCATTCCTTGAGGAATTTCGCACGAAACCCAACACCAAACACTCGCAGCAGCAACATTGTGTGGCCTTCAGATGCGGTCGCACTTGTGCGGCTTTCATTGTAATTGAGTAATATATATACATACACAAAATGCATTACATATACATTTGTAGAGAGCGACTCTTTCGTGATATAGCCTCACTGATAACATTTGTCTTTGGTTTTAAATCTTTCATTTTCAATAGGGGCTACAACAAATATGCAGAAGATACAACGTCACGGGACAGTGACTCTCTCATACAGGAATATGGCAATCTGCCGACGGAGGAGACAAACACTTATTGCTGGCGGCATCCCAAAGTGCGGGAGAACTGGCGCACTGTTCTTGCGGCGTTTACGCTACTCGTGGTAGGCACCGGGCTATTTGTGATGGGCACATTTGCCATCGCTGATCCACACAATACATCTCAGGGTGTTGTATTTTTTGTTGCTGGACTCATTTGCTTTATACCGGGCGCCTATCATGTTGTCTATATATGGCTGGCGGCCAAAGGTTATCGGGGGTTTGACTTCTATCATTTGCCTCTTTTTACATAAATAAATATGTAAAAAAAAAAAAAAAAAAACAAATTACAAAAATATTTCGTCGTCGTCGCTTTGGTTGATCCAATCTTAAACCAAGCAGCAAACCCCTGTCAATATATATTTATATATATTATACAATTTATTTTCTATGTATTGTAATTTAACCTGGACTCTCGTTTTATGTAGCGCAACATATACTCTTTTTGTGTGTGTCCCCTTTAAATATATTGAATCCTAGCAATAATGTATGTACTATGTATTTTTTAAAAGGATATTTTGTTATGTACTTTATACTCGTAAAAGCATGAAAAAAACGTTCGGTATACCCTCTTAAGTGCAAATGATACGTATGATATGACACTAAACAACTCACAAACATATACACAGACATTCGAAATTTATTTATAATAATAACAAACATGCAAAAATAACGAAAGACTTTGTATATGATGCTAAATGTTAAGCGCGCGTTAGTGTTAAAAACAAAAAACATAAAACTTAAACTGTAATTTATTGAAATTTAATTGCACCAAAAATGGGATAGAAGGATGGAAAAAAGACGAACAGTAAGCTGCGCATGCGCAAAAAAGCTAATGAAATGTTTTACGATTTTCGAACACGAATCTTTATATTAAAAGTAATAAATATATATATGATAAGTAGGCGTCTGCCAAGGACGCGCCTTCAAATACTTTAGTTTATATATATTGTAAATGTAGTAGCAGAACATTGCAAAAAATTTATAAAACCAAAAGAAATCGAATAGTGATATAAGTCAAGGCGCTGATACTGCAATATATACGTTTTACATAGCTATTAAAGTTTATGCGCTAATAATTTTTCTGAAACCCAAGATAAAAATAAACAATTCTACCCGTCCTCTAATGAAATTATACACACTCAATGCCCAGAGTCATAAACAACACAAACACTCACCCCGATATCAATCGCCGCATAACAAAATCAAATTTGTTTGAAAATTTTTATATTTTTAAATCCGCTGCTTAGCTTTTAATGCTATATTTTGTTAAGTATGCTAAATATGGTTGTATGTTAAAATCTAAAATTAATAAAATCAGAATAAAACATAAATTCAGCACCAGACACATTTCTAAGACATAAAGAACTTATCTCGAAATTTTGATGTATACTTAAATTACTCTTAAGCTTTTGCGTATGACTTTTGTATGTATTACTTTCATTTATATTGTTTGTTTTTTTATGCAAATTAAATATTTTTTTTTGAAAATTTTACAGTGCGATTTATTATTTTCCTGTACGAGTTTATTAAGTTCAATGATTTGTGTGAAAAAATAATTAATTGTCAGTTTTTAGTTAGTTTAGATAAAGACAACAAAATAGTTACCTCTTTTTGGTTTTATGGATTGTACTTTGAAAATATTTGTGTGTTTTTATTACCTTTTGTTTTATGCACTGGAATATTTACATAATCGTGGGGTAAAAATTTCTTCAACTACATGTGATACTGCTAGGTTTTTAATAATCTTTTTACTTTGCATTTTATCTATGACTTAAACTTTAATTGTTTATTATTTGCTGAACATATCTTGAGTTATTTAAGTACATTTTTGTATCGATATCTTATATTTTCCGCGACTTTCTACATTTCATTCGTTTATCATGGATCATACATTTCTAGGCACTAAGTTGGATATTATGATTTACTAAGATTTCATCACAACTAATTGTAATTGGCAAAGGATAATGACAAATCAAATGGATTGGCTCGCATATGTTGCTCAATACACTGGAAAAAGTAAAAGGCTCTAGTTTCTATAGGAGTATATATGTATGTATGTATGTACATGGTACATATATGATGTGTACCAATTATATAAATATTGTGCGTATTTTATGTAGTTTATGTTTTATATTAAACGTTTGCTCGACTTTTGACTTTGACGACTAACAATTAACGTTTAAGCTTTAAATGTGGTTAGACAAGTAAGCCCCAATAAAAAATGAATTAAATAAAAGGCGTAAAATTCAAATATAAATCTTACGGTGTTGTTGTTGCTAACTGTTCCACTTTTTGTGCACAGGGTTTTTAAATTTATCGATGAATGTTTTAATGCATTGAGAAGGGATTGTTTGACAGGATGTTTCGAGGAAAACTTTCCTTTAGGCAATATTACGATGCGAATCTACTATTTCACACACCTCGCAAAGGAACAAACGTTTTAAAGATGAGATTTTGTAAGCAACCATTTTGGCTATCTTAAAAAGAGTGTATTGCTTTGCTCCAAATACAATTGCCAACAGAAAGGTCTTTTTGCAAAGGGTATCTTAAATTCGTTACTTTTAGCTTTTGCTTTTGCAAATTGTCACCAGGCATCGACCAAACACTTCGAAGCTCTCGTCTCCAAACAGCTAAAAGGGGAGCCTGGCAACGGCGCCAATGAAATATAGACAGGATAAGCATAGCCATAACCGCAACAGGAGGTGAATCGCATATTAAGTACTTGTAGTTGTTGTTTTTGTTATTGTGCTTATATATGTATATGAATTCCAAGTTCATTAGACTTTGATGGGCCACCTCGCTTCTCCTTTGGCTGCTCCTGCTGGCAATGGGCTGTTATTGTTTGCTGACTGGGGCTGGCACGAAAAGGAAAGTTTTACACAGCACACACATAAATCCATTTTAGCCAAAGTCTAAAAATAATCAAAGCTACTCAATTTGCCTACAGCCAGAAATGTATGAGCCCGAGGCGGAGTCGGACGAGGATTGTGAAGTTTACTGTAAGTATTGGGAATTTAGGGAATTTAATTGCCAATAGAATGCCGCTAATGTTGGATTATTAAGCAGTCCTTAAGCCTGTAAACGAGTACAACATTGTGGACAAGATTAAGGAGGCCAACAAGGAGCTCTTTGCGCTGGATAAAGAACAGGCTGATGATGACAATGCGGTGGCCAATGATAATCCAATTAACATCAATCGTAAAGTAACCTTTGCACCCAATCTGGAAGATTATGAGCCCACAGTACAGCAGGGCAATTCGAAACAGCAGCAGGAGGAGGAAGAGGAGTTGCCAAGTCCACCAGAGGAGCTGCTTATGCAGTTAGCACAGCTTAAGCTTAAGCCCATTGCAGAGGAGACTGCCAAGGAGCAGGAGATAGCACAAGAGAAGCCAATGCCAATCCCATTTGAAGAGTTGAGTAAGGAAGTGATTGTGGTAGAGGAGGAAGAGATATGTGAAGAGATATTAGATCTTACCGAAGTAAACATTAGCAAAGAGCAGCAACCATCCACACCTGCAATTCTGCCCGTAAGCATGGACTATGAGGAAGATGATTTCTCTGGCGTGGATGAGGAGGATCTGACGGCGGCGAGTGAAACACTAGCGACTGTCACTCAACAACGTCGCATAGCGCGCCAGAACACTTTTCACTTAAACAACGAGCAAATGGAAGGCGAATCGGATCAAAGAAGTCTTACCAATCTGCTCACCGAATCCGACTGTGAGGAGGATGAACGTGCTGTGAATGAAGCAAGGCTCAAATTGCGACAGGCTTACAAGAGTCTATATAAAACGCTGGACGCCAATGGTCAGGCGCAGATTGATCGACTAACTGCTGGAACTGATGGTCAAAATGGTCGGGATGAGGCTGATGCCGAGGAAGATGATTTGTCCATCATTGTGGCTAGCTATATACCCGATGATTTTGAACTGGATGAGCGCAGCATTTACTACAAAAAGGATGTCGCCGATGAGCACAAACTGCGAACGTCGCCGAACAACAATAACAGCAGCCACACAGAGAGTAGTAATTCCACCAGTACCAAGACTTTCTTTAATGCACGCCGCTTTAGCTTTCGTAGGCGAGCACGCCCGACTCCAAGTGCACCAGTCCAAGTCGCGCCCGATATCAAAATGAACTACAAGATTTGCTGTGAGCATCGGCATGCGATGCAGGATAAGCTGCCACGTTATATGGGCTATATGTCCGAGTATGGTTTAAGTGCCCGCCAGCTGCAGCAACGGGAAAAGCAACTGCGAAGGCAGCAACGCTTTTCCATGGAACAAACGCTGAATCGCAATGAGCATGAGATGCGCAAGATGCAGGATAATGAGCGAGCATTTACCACCTGGCTTAAGAACAAGATGCGTTATCCCATCAATAAGACACGCAATATGTTTGATGCGAGCCGAAGGCGTGGTTCAGTTGCTGCCGCCAGTGTTCCTAATCCTGAGCAACACCATCAACAACATCGTTCCGCTCGCAGACGTGATAGCAGCGAATTGCATGCCTATCGCTATTTGCTGGGCAGTTGGAACAAATAGCCACAATATACACTTAGAACGTTTTAGTTTATTACACTCATACATATAATCGTTTTGTAATCATTACATTTGTATTACAACATTCATATTGATGCAATAGAAACGCTGGAGATAAAAAGCGACCGAAAGAAGGTGAAGACAAGTGTTTCATTTTTTTTTTTTAAAGTGAAAGTACATTCAGAGATTATTGAACGGACACTTGCAGTTGTTATATTAAATGTTTGTGTTTGTGTATTGGCCAAAATGTACAGGATGTATGTAGACAGCTACTAACCTTAAGTTAAGGTTTATTGTGTATGTGTGTTTTTTGTTTGTTTTGTGTTGCTGTATTGTTACTATTACTGCTATTTGTGTATCCTTAACGTTAACGTCTAGACTTCTTTGATTTGTGGCCATTGTCTCGACTATCTTCACGTGAACGCTTGCGATCCTTATCCTTACTGCTGCTCTTATGTCCCGACGATGAGGAGGAATGATGCTTGTCCCGATTGTGATAAGCCTTCGACGAAGATTTCGACGTGCTTGAATAGAAAACAAATTTCAAAATCAATTTATTTATTCAATCACTTAGAAATGCAAACTTTTACAGCTAAATAACATTCAAGGAATATGTTAAAAATTCCAAATTTAGATAGAAATGCAAACTTTTGCAGCTAGCTAACATTCCGGGAATGTCTTAAAAATTAAAAATTTGTATCGGCATTTGGCATAATTTATGAAAAATTAACATTTTCACACACTATTAATGTCAATTAAACATATTTTTAAACCAATTGCAACTCAGTTAGCAAACGCATTTACTTCATAAATAACTTTCCGAATTCATATACAAGCCAATTTTGTTAATTTGGTGATCTTCCATTCGTTTTTGTTTTGAAGAATTATGAGAAAAGGTGTGTTTTTGTGTGTAAATGTGTGTTTGTGCGTTTTTGTGATGAATACGGGTAACAAACCTAGATGAGCTGCCATGTTTGGAGCTTGAGGATTTTAAATGTGAAGAAGAAGAGGAGGAATTCGACTTATGCTTTTTACTGTGCGACGATCGCTGCTCCTCACGCTCGCGACGACTGTATTGTGTGCGTGATGCGGAATAAGAATAAAGTTATTGTATTGAAATAAATAGAGAAGAGAGGATTTTGTATTGTATGCGCTCTGATGGATTCAACAAGGCATACATTTGGTGGCTGAGTACACTTCGCATACCTGTGCTTGGAGCTCTTGCCGTGCTTCTTTGTTTCAAATTTGCCATTACGTTTATCATCTACTTGATAATCATTGTTGCGATCCTCTTCGGCGGCCTCGCGCTCCAGATCCGACCAGTCCTTGCCAGATTCCTCATCGGAGCCCAGATCTATTGCAATGTGTAAAGGAAAGGTTAAGTAATTGGACAGCGTATGAGCTTATTCAACTTACCTTCACTATCATCGCTGTCATCTTCGGAAGCCTCCGAGTATTCGGAATCGTCTTCATCGCTTTCCTCTTCGGTTTCAGCGTCTGTTGGATTATAGGCCTCATCCTCCTCAGATTCGGCAGATTCATTCTCAGCCTCGCTGCCCGATTCCGGATCCAAAAATGTCCAGCCACCCTGCTCAAAGAAGCCTTCGGGGTCATCGGTTATAGTCTTCATGATCTTCTGCCAGTTGAGCGATTGTACGCCTTCCGAATAACGAATGTCGCATGAGCTACAAAAATATAATAAAAAGTTAAAACAAAAATACACAGTGTAAAAATGGACTGTTGGACTCACTTGAGCCACTCCTTGACGTGATCCAGCATGTTCATGGGTATGGCATTCACCATTGCCACCTTTCGAACGTACTCCTTGAATACGAATATCATGTCAAAGTTGCGCAAATGGAATTGAACCCGCTCGAAGTGCACCAGCTCCACATCGTCCAGCGTAATGACAAATGGTGGCCACTCTGTAAGGTTGACCAACGACCCGGAGGTCGGCTGGAGTGTGACTGTACTGCGGAATGGAGCACCCGGGAATCCCAGCTCACGAAAGGGTGTATCGAATTCAACCTGTGCTTTGGTCATCGTCTCGACCTTCTCACAGAAACTCTTGAATGCCGTCTTAAGTTTATGGCGCAGTTCACGTTCCGCTTGCTCGGCAGCCAAATCGTCGCGATCATGCATATGCTGATGCTTGCCCAGATCTGTAGTGATCTCACCCACCTCTGTGTAGAACTGCACATCCACATGCTTCTTCTTGCCAAACATTATCGCATATTTGAGATGGAAGTGCAACAGTATAATCATTTCACCGTCGCAGGGCTGGAAGAATGCGCTCTTGATGTTGTTGTACAAAATATCGACCTTGTCGCCGCGTACAGAGATGTAGCGGAAACCGTTGGTATGCGCTTCCAGGCTGCCAGTCATGCGCTTCGTTACAATATTTGGGCGAATGTACAGATCCTTAAGCTTGGGATTACCCTTGTTTTGTGATAGAATGAGCGTATCCTGCTTCACCAGGTCCTCCTTTTCACGCTCTTCAGCTTCGCGAGTCTTGAAACGTTTTTGCACTTCTTTAATCAGACGGAACGCGTTGTTTAGATTGGATGATGGAGCAGCTATTGCCCCATGCTCCTTAACATTTGAGCTGCGATAAGTGCTGCAATTGAAAACGTATCGGTGAATTTAGTGTTTAACAAAAAAACTGCAGAGATGCCAACTTACACTTCCTTAACAAAGGTTGCCTCAGGCTGTGGATAAAGTCCTCCCTCATTGCGTCCCATTGTAGCGCCTGGATGAAAGAAGTTGATACGCAGATACATGTATTCGCCCTCAACAGATTGCGAAATGTTTTTAATGGTGGATATGTGAAAGGGCACCTGAATGCCAAAGACGGGCATTATGACCGTCTCATATTTCTTGTCCACATACAGCTTGAGTTCCTTGACCTCGGGCTCTCGTGGTATTTGGCTCATGTACTTATAGGAGACAGTATTCTTGCGAACTTTTTGCACTTCCTTGGAGTCGCCCTGCTTGGCGAGGCGTTCCTTGGCTCGCTCGTTTAGCTGCTGGGCCAGTTCACGCTGATGCTCTTTACGCTTCTCCTCGGTGTTGATCTCATTACGCAGTTTGGAATCTAAGACAGCATTGCGTTTGCTGCGCCCGAGTATTTCAGTGCTGTGATCTGACTTGGCAGCCTTTTTGTCATCAACATCCTCCTCCTCATCGTCATCGTCCTTAATGAAGATGCCAACGTTCTTAATTTTCTTCTTGGATGGTGTCATCACACTGGCTGGCGCTTGGTCAACAACCAGCACTGTGTCGCCTATGAATAGGGCATAATTTTTACCCTCCTTATCGGTCGCATCAGGATTGGTTAAATTCGAAATGCCCACATGCAAATTGAAGACCATATTCTTCTTGATTATTGCCCGGCACTTGGGTCCAATGACAATAGAGTTCTCTCGGAACTCAAGCCCCATAGCGAAACCGAAGCTTTTGTTTAGATTCTCTACCATGCTGGGTTTTTCCTTTTTTACATAGGCAAGTGTTTTTTCGTATACTTCGCACAGCTTGGCCTCCGGTACGAGCAGCTTGAGTATTTCTTCTTGCACATTTACCAGAAATGTGTAATTCTCCTGCATCGCCTCCGTGGGATTGACAAGAAATGTGCGCGAAATGTTTGAGCAATAGGATTTGTAACGCGCGCCCAGCGAGCACACAATCACACCAAAGTGCAAATTATTTTTGTCAGCAGCCGCAGAAAACTTCAAGCTATAAACACCGCCAGACTGAATAATCGTTGGATATGCCATATCCAGTAAACGGGGATCCAAGCCACTTGTGTACTTCTTTTCGAGAATAGCTGCCTCGCAGCCTTCTGACAGTTTGGTGTGTTTAACTTTCTGCAAAGTTAAAAATTACATAAGATAACCATTTTCGAATATTATTGCGGAAATGGATGATAAACGTGTGAGCTTACCCTATCAGAATCTATGATGTCCATGATTTCATCCTTTAGATACTTGTTGAATATGTCCATGGACACCAATGAAGCTTTACGTATGTTATTAACCTCGGTCTCATCTTTGGGACACATCAAATAAGCAATTGTAGTGCTGATGTCCACATGTTGGAAATTGGCACCAGAAAGCATCTTTTTCCACGATTCGCTGAATTCACCCGGAAATGAATCCTTGGCAAATACGCCCAGGCGTTTGCCCTTCTTTGATTCTTTCATGGTCTTTATAAGCTTATCAAAGTTGGCCTTATCCTTATCGTTCTGTTAGAAATACATTGTTATTAACAAACGATCGAAACTTAAACAAATGTCACAAAGTTAGCTTACACGATCGCGGACAAGAAGCTTTATCTCGGGAACACCCTCTTCGGTGATATTTTGAGCTTGTTTGAGGAACTCAATTTTCTTCTTGCTGGTCAAAAAATAGATGGCATCCGTAGCAAACACCGAAATTGTGTCCGTTAGCTCGTAGCCGAGGAGCCAGAGCTGCAAAGCCATCGACTTTGAGTAGATAACATCCTCATCCACGCCCACCACACTCATGATGCAGTCCAGATTGTTTAATCCATCCTCGTGGCCAGTACTCGGCGCCTGTTGACAGTTCGCAAAAATATGTACAAATTGTTAATGAGCCGGAAAAACTCATGCGATCTAACCTAACTTGCAACAACATTGTGTTCTTGGCTATTGCTTGTATTTTTTCTGTTAGCATTTTCACCATATTTGAAAATCACTAACTTAAAAGATAGAATACTCTATTCTAGGTGGTGAAATAGCGTGGAACTGGGAGCCACTTTTCGGAGACTTTTGTCCCCGTCAGGCTGCAAAACAGAGATGCTCAGACTTACCTTCCATTCTGTATACAGTCGTTTTATTCGACGCACAAACGCTTCTTTATCAAACACAAAGCTCGACATAATGCCAGCTAAAACTTAACACGTTGTGAGAAAAACTGACTCGCCGAACTAAATAATTTAACACATTAATACTGCAAAATTCCACCAGACGAACGTTTTGCAAAAAAATGCGCGGCGGCCGACGCGTGTGCAATCACACGTTAACGTAAAACACAATATTATCGAGTTTAGTTTTTAAATGCAGTGCTGAAAAACGTTGCGATATTAAATGTAACACTTATTTATTTTTTTTTATTTTTATTCACTGCGATTCAATAAGCAAATGAAATATATTTTTAAATAGCAGACCTTTTTTACTTTTTTCTTAACACCACTACCGTATACCATATGCTTTAAAATCACAAACTATGTGTCATCCCTAATTGGAGGGCTTGAATAATGAACAGCTGATGTGATTTGTTTTTTGTGTTTCTTGTAAACATGGGCGAATTTCTTTCGGAAAATAATGCTTGTGGACAAAATCTAATTAACATTGTTTCTGTGGGCAATTCTATAATCGCAGAAATACTTCGCTTGAAAGAATACGTGCCAAGCATTTACCGGTAAGACGTAATCGAAGATTATATGGAACCAGTTTTGTTCTAATTGGATTTATACTCAGGTTGGAAACTTCAGCTGTTAGGGAAAAATATGCCGAAATTGTATTGGATTTCAGCTATTTTAAAGGGGCCGAGGCTCACGAAAAGAAAATTGAAGATAGTCCAGTGAGTTAATTACAATAATATTGCGTGAAACCGTTTTGCTTAAACTTATGTTTTTTTCGCAGGAGCTCAGCGACGCGGACTTGGAAACACGAACGAATCATCTGCACCTGATCACACGCTTTTATTTGGCCTTCCAGAGCGTTCATCACTATGCCACAGATTTAAAGCAGTATATCGAAGAACTCAATACTGGTTACTACATTCAGCAAACTTTGGAGACGGTGCTGCAGGATGAGGAGGGCAAACAGTTGCTAGTAAGTTTTGTAAGAATGATATGCACTTGTTAATTACAGCACTCAATTTTGCTTACAGTGCGAATCACTTTATTTATATGGCGTTATATTGCTCGTCCTGGACTTTCATATACCTGGCGATGTGCGAGAGCGTCTCCTTATAGCCTACTATCGTTACAGTGGAGGCGATGCCACGCCCAGTGGTGATGAGAGTAATATACATGATGTTTGCCTGCTCTTGCGTTCCACAGGGTTTGTCAAACCAATACCGAATCAACCGGTGACTAAAAATTCGCCCGTTACTGTGTCCAATTATCCGGAGGCATATTTTGCAAGGTTTCAATTTGATGCGAACTTTATTGATTTGGTAATTGCACGTCTGCGCTGCGATGATATCTATAATCAGTTGGTCATCTATCCACATCCATCGCATCGTAGTACAGCGCTCTCCACCCAGGCCGTCATGCTCTACGTTTGCCTGTACTTTTCTCCCCAAATGCTGCACTCGCAGCGCGCCCAGATGCGAGAGATTGTGGATAAATTTTACTGTGACAATTGGACACTGTCCATTTACATGGGCATCACTGTCAACTTGATAGATGCCTGGACATGTTTTAAAGCTGCCAGTGCTGCTATCCTAAATGTGGTTAGTCCATCGGCTATTAAGACTCTCTGTCAACAGCAACGTGAACAAATGCAGAAAACGCTACAGAAGACCCAGGAGATAGTACGTGAGGGTGTTCTCGATGATAATTTCGTGCTGGAAAATGCAAATAACATAATTGTGCTGATGCGTCAGGCGAATGTGTTGCTTCGGTGGCAATGCTTGCACACCAGTCGCGCCGTCTTGATTATGTCGGGTCAAGGTGCAGCCTCTGCGCAAGTGCATCAACTAGTGCTGCAGGAGCTTAAGTTTGAGCAGGGCACACTCTACAACCTACTCCTCAATTGTGGCCAACTGGAGCTTACTGTTAGAGAGCTGCTTGCTGAGCTGCAGAAGGATCGAGAGCAACGCTGGACAAAATGCCGTGAAGAGGCGTTGCAATACTTGCGTGAGCTAAGTGAAGCCTTTGCCGGCTCACGTCCGTTGACCAAAATCGAAGCAAATTCTCAACTGCAACAGTGGTTTGGTCAGCTGACACAACGCCTACAAAAACTGGAGCTTGGCAAGCCACAAAAGTCGGGCAGACTTATTATTCAAGTGATGCAAGCGCTGGATGAAGTGCAAGAATATCACAATCTTCATGCCAATATGCTGGTCAAACAGCAGCTGCAGGAGACGCGGGATCTGTTAAATCGCATGGCTCAGGTAAGGAGCTAACCTTAACATCTTTTTTTAACTAATCATCTTATTTATAATATTTTACAGTTAATCAACCTAAAAGAAGACATTGAAATCCAGATTCAAATGATTAGTGATTTTAGCTACGCTTGGCAACTGCTCCAGCGAGATTTTACACCCATTATGCAGGATCACATTAAACGACAGCCACATGCTGTCATTGGCATACGAGCTGTGTTCCTTAAGTTGGCCAGTACGCTGGAGGTGCCGCTGATGCGCATCAATCAGGCGAAGAGTGAGGATCTGGTGTCAGTCTCGAACTATTATAGTACAGAACTGGCCAACTTCCTGCGCCGTGTGCTGCAAATAGTGCCGGAGACTATGTTTAATATTCTGTCAAGGATTATACACCTGTTGACTAATGTTATTAAGGAGTTTCCCACGCGTCTGGACAAGGATAAACTGCGCGAGTATGCGCAGTTTGAGGAGCGTGCAAAGGTGGCTCAATTAACCAATTCCATAGCCGTTTTCACAAAAGGCATTCTCATGATGAAGAAAACCTTGGTAGGCGTCATCGAACTGGACCCGAAACAGTTGCTCGAAGATGGTATACGCAAGGAGTTGGTTAACCATTTGGCTAATGCATATAATTTGGGCCTGATCTTTATGCCAGAGAAGGGCAAAACATCTGTTCAGTTACTGCAGGAGAAACTTCAGCTGCTGGCCAAAACCATCGAAGGTTATCGCCGATCCTTTGAGTATATTGAAGATTATTTGCGAGTGCAAGGATTGCGTATCTTGCTAGAGGAATCGCAGCGCATCATCAACTATAATGTGGAGAAGGAATGCAATTGCTTTCTTCGCAACAAAGTTCAGGAATGGCAATCTCGCTTCCAATCCCAAACCATACCCATACCCAATTTTCAACCGTTGCAAGGTGATCCCAGCAAATCCAACAATTTCATTGGACGCCTGGCACACGAAATACTGCTCTGCACGGAGCCAAAACATACAATCTATTTGGATTTGAAGTGCACCTGGTATGATAAGCGTGCTCCACATCAGGAACTACTCGCCGGGTCCGGCTTCTTCAGTGTGCTGCGCGAGGCAATGGCACCGGCTGGTATGGTGGGTCTGGAACGTCTTTATGCCCACATGCTGGCCAATGAGCTCAAGATTAATCTCGAAAAGCTACAAAAGAATCTAAGCACAGATCGCATGTGGTGCGATGCTCTGAGCACCATGACTAAAGAGCTGGAATCAAGTGACTTTCCCGGCGAGCTGGCCAAGCAGCCACTCAAGTATTATCAAAGCTACACGCAGCGATGGCTGAAAGTGTGGCCAACTCTCCTGGATTGGATACAATCGCTGGGACACAAGCAACTACTGCGTCAGCAAATCTCTAGCGAATTAAGCTTTAGCAGCAAATGTGATGCCAAACTGTTAGAGAATACAACAGAAACATTAAATCGGTAAATATAAATTTTATTTGGTTTGAATTAAAATTTAAATCCTTTTGTCTTACAGCGCTTTGTTGCTTGAGCTTTCGTCTAACACAAAATTGTGTGATGAGCAGGGCGTAGGCATGTTAACGGAACTGCAGGAGATTCTCCAGTATACGGGCAACTATGAACCTCTGGAACAAATCTTTGTGGTTACCAAAAATACGCACAGCATGTCCTTGTTTTTGTTCCTCTTCACCATTGCCCATGTAGGTCGCTTACAGCATTCCAAAAACACAGATTGTCTGCTGCCCAAATCGCCTAAAGATGTCATTGATTGTGTGCCTTTAATAGAGGGTCTGCTCACCGTTTTGCAGCAGTTCCATAAGAATGTTAAAATGCTTTACATCTCCTACATGTGTCAATATGTGGTGACAGTAGCCGAGGCGCAACTTCTGTAAGTACTCAGGGGTTCCTTATAGATCTGAGATAACCAAATTATTTCACTTATTTTTAGTGACAAGGAAATGTTGGGTCCCGAGGTGGTAACGACACTACACTTTCTGCAGGCATTTATAAGCATTGCCCATTTGCCTCGCAATGTTTTGGAGCAGCGCATACCCAATATAATATTGACTGAATTTGAGTATTTGGCTACGCCAGTCAAGTGATTTAAAACATTACCTAAACAAACTATTAAATAACAACAATTGTTGTAATTGATTTAAAATCGAACTTTATTTATTTTTTAAATAAGTTCGGTACATTAATTTTTTTTGGCACTAGATGGCCAAATATATAAGGATTCTTGTAACTTAAATTTCAATTATTTAATCAAACAAACATTGGTTGAACCAACAAAAAGTTTTAATAAATTCGAATAATAATAATAGCAATAACAAAAAGCTACACCAAAATTGGGAAGATAAGTAAAGCTCCGGAAATTTCTCTCAATTTATGTGATGACGGTGGGTGCAGTGCGTCCGGTATACTTGGTTAGCTGAGAGATTTCCAATGCGATATCAATTAGTGGCTTCAACATGACACTAGCCTGTCCGAGAACATTCTCCTTCTCATAGGAATCAATGTACAAGCTTTGGACAAAATGTTTACAATATTAATTCATATATAATAATAATTAATATTATCAATTTAATAATCAATTTTCATTTAATATTTACCGTACTGTGGCGCCAGAGCTGCCCGTGCCACTGAGCCGCATTACAATGCGGCTGCCATCCTCGAAAACAATGCGCAAGCCCTGCTTGGTGGCCACCGACTTGTCCACGGGGTCCGTGTAGCTAAAGTTATCTGCCTCCTTCACTTTGTAGCTTTTGCCGGCGCTGGAAAAGCTTTTGCCGACAAAGTCAGATCCTGTAATGGTCTTCTCCATGGTGGCCATCATCTCGTTACAGGGCTCTAGGTCACACTCCTCGTAGTCATAGCGTGTGAAATAGTTGCGTCCATAGACAGACCAATGTTGCTTCAATATATCCTCAATACTTTTGCCCGTGTGCTGCATAACAGAGATCCACGCCAGCGCCGCCCAGATGCCATCCTTTTCACGAATGTGATCGGAGCCAGTGCCGAAGCTCTCTTCACCGCACAAGCACAGACGGCCGGCGTCCATGAGATTGCCAAAGTATTTCCAGCCAGTGGGCACCTCAAACACTTCCTTGCCCAGCTTCTTACCTACCAGATCCACGGCAGAGGCGGTTGGCATGCTGCGTGCAAAGCCATGAACACCATTCTTCTGGAAATAAGGTATGACATCCAAATAGTGGGCAATGACAGCCAACGAATCGCTAGGCGTCACAAAGAACGCCTTGCTGCCGATGATCATGTTGCGATCACCGTCACCATCGAAGGCAGCGCCAATATCGTAATCACCCTTGGCCACTGTGTCCACCAGATCCTTGGCATATGTCAGATTTGGATCAGGATGCAGTCCACCAAAGTCAGGCAATGGCGTTGTATGCACCACCGATTCCTCCGTAGCACCCAAGCGATTCAGAAAGATCTCACGCACATAGGAGCCAGTCACACCGTTCATGGAGTCAATGCGCATCTTCAATGGCTTGCCAGTTGCCTTGCCACTAACGAAATCACGTAGCTTGCTAAAGTCAAAGATTGCTTCCATGTGACGCACATAGTTTGCCACGGAATCTATGATCTCCACATAAAATGGTTTGCCATCAATACTGTAGGTAGTCTGGCCGACCTTGGAGATGTCAATATTCAGTCCAGGCACCAGTTTATAGGTCTTAATGCCAGTTGTTAGCTTATGTATGTTGTTGGTAAACGCATCTGGAGCTGGACCGCCATTTTCGCAATTAAATTTAATGCCAAAATCATTTTCTGGACCACCAGGATTATGAGAAGCAGTCAACACAATACCGCCTAAGGACAATCAATAAGAAATCTTATATATTATTATTTGACACTCAGCGTTGACCTTGAAAACAATATATATACTAATATAATATAAGCATTTAAATTTGAATTTTTTTTCTTTGCGGCGATCATTATCAGTTATTGCCTTGTGGATTACACATTAGCGTCAACAAAAATGTAATATAGGTGATTAAATAACGGACACTTACCCAGCGCTTTGTGGTGACGTATGAGACTGGAGACGGCGGGTGTGGAGAGTATACCGTTTTGTCCAACAAGCAGCCTGGAGACGCCATTGCCAGCAGCAATACGAACTATAAGCTCAGCAGCTTCCTTGCAGTAATAGCGTCCATCGCCGCCGACAACGAGAGTGGAACCAGCTAGAGCAGGTCCATTGGCATCCAGTGTACATTGCACAAAGTTTTCCGTGTAGTTGGGCTGAGTGAAAACTTTAACCTGGAAAACGCTTGCTGCTGCTTAACTGCACTAAGAATATAGTATGTGTATATTGGTGACTGACTTTTTTGCGTAATCCGCTGGTGCCTGGCTTTTGGCCTTCGTAGGGTGTTGTTTGCACAGTTACCACGTTTCCACCTTGAGACATTGTAGATAGAGTTTTCCAGCTGCTGGTTAAATTCTGACTGCTTGCAACTTGGCGGCAGCTCGACCAATTTGTGTATGCGTTTGATGAAAAAGCGAACTCGACTGAGCTGCTACGTCGCCGCACTGATAAGCGTATGAATCGACTATAGCAACTTTGATAAGCGCTATAACGTTGAATGCGTGCGAATTTGAACGAAAATTTGATCTGTTTTTTAAATCTTGGCCACATATCGTCTCCATTATTGTCAAAAATACTGAAGCACAATAATTATTCAACGTTTTTATTAATATGAAGCATTTCATAATTGAACGATACAGGGAACGCATATCTAGGACCATTGTCTGTAGGGTGACAATGTCATTCAAGGGCAAATACAGGTGCCGGCACAAACATCCACCCACACTGCTTTGTCAACAAAGCTGTTGTTCTTGTTATTTGCAATTTATTTAAATGTTGTTACTGTTTTTTATAACTAAAGCTTCTATTTATGTTTTATAATGAGGCGCGCCAAAATTTGTTTATTTTTAAGTTTGTTATTGTTTTGTTTTGCATCAGCTGTGTTTTCTAGGGCTGCCGCTGACACAGCGTTGAGCGTTGGTTATCGATATCGATGCTTCTACCGATGCTGATATCGTTGCGAAATGTACTCGTCCGAACATTGACAGCCGACAGTTTACACGTCACGAAGTACCACGAGCCACGAGAAAGCAACCGCCGTTGTAGCTTGCATTTAGTTTAATTTAACTAGCCGCAAAATAAATAACTTCATTTTATGTGAGTGTTTCTAAAATAATCTTAAAGGTGTTTAAAGTAATTTCAAAGTGTTTAATTGTTGGTTTTAAGTTATTATTCGGCATAAATAAGATATAAAAGTTGTGCCGCTTTCTTTTTACTTCTGTCTGCCTGCCCTTCCACGTCAACAAAAAAAGTGAAACGTTCCAATCTTTAACTTCCTCTTGCAGCATGTTAAGGAAAACGTTAGCTTTGTGCGCCCTGTTCGCTGTGCTGAGCGTTTGTGCCTCAGAGGATGAGACTCGTGCTCGCCTGCTTGTCTCCAAGCAGATCCTCAACAAATATCTGGTAGAGAAGAGCGATCTTCTGGTGCGCTACACAATCTTCAATGTTGGCAATGGAGCTGCCACTAATGTGCAACTGGTGGACAATGGTTTCCATCCTGAGGCCTTCGAGGTGGTTGGTGGCCAGCCCACAGCTACCGTGGAACGCATTGCTCCACAGACCAACTTTACACATGTGTTGGTGGTGCGTCCCAAGGCTTTTGGTTACTTCAATTTCACCGCTGCCGAGGTGTCCTACAAGCCCGTTGAGGAAGCCGAGACGGTAAATTAGTAATGTTTCAATTTGTATTCGATGTTATGCTAATTTATAATGATTTTTCAGTTGCAATTGGCCATTAGCTCAGAGCCAGGAGAGGGCGGCATTGTCAACCTGAACGAGTACAACAAGCGTTTCTCCTCTCACTTCTTCGATTGGGTGGCATTCGCCATTATGACCCTGCCGTCTCTGGCAATTCCCCTCATCCTGTGGCACTCGTCGAAGAGCAAATATGAGCGTCATGGCAAGAACAAGAAACATTGAGGCAATATTCAGCGCGTGTGCCTTGGAACAACCACTTTTTGAAGAGATTCTTTTCCTCCACTCAACTAAAATTCCGTACAATTTCAGTCGTTCCATGCGTTCATCCAACTAACACACACATTTATATAGTTTAGAGATTACAGATCCTATAGGAATTGTAAATAGGGAGTCAAAAAGCGAGCCAAGTATAGCGTTAAATCGTTTTAGATTTGATTCGAAGACGCATTAATTAAATGACAATTACAGTTATCCATTGAGAAAGTTATGCTATTTTTGTGTCATTAGACTGGTTTTCTAAATAAATTAAAATCAAATTTACAACATACTTATTCTATAACTAATTTACGATAACAAATGCTTGCGCCCAAAGATCTCCGATTTCTTCTCAAACATCGGCGATTTGATGGGCGTATCGATTTTGTAGAATGCGTTCATGGAATGCTTAATGTACGTGTCGTACATTTCATTGAAGAAATTCTTGATGCCCTCGTCGTTTTTGTTGTCGTGCACAATGATAAAACGTATCTGGGATGCAGTGATAAAAGCACTCACAAACCATTGATTAAATCTATCAATGGACTTCAGTTGCATATTTGCCGTCTTCCATTTGTGCTCGTCGACTAAGTCGAGCGCTGCATGTGCTATAAATTGACTCAGATGTCTGTGATCCTCCTTCTGCAAATGGGAATCGGTAAGTGAGTGGAAGTTATTTGCTATAAGTGGAATTACTTACTCGCAGTTCTTTGCTGACTGTACTGAACTCCTTCTCGAAGATGGGATTGTCGTTGTGGCCAACAATAACAAAGTAATAAGTAGACATTGTGGCGCTAACAAGCTGTATATGTAATTAACAACTTGTGAGATGTTAGCCCAATGAAATTTTTAACAGCTGATTGACTACGTATCAACTTAATGTCAATTAGACATTGCCACCTTGCTCAAAACGCGACTGTTGTGAAAAAGTATGCCGCTTTTGGTAAGCGTAACGTAACGTAAGAAAATTTAAACAAAATATACACATGTTATACTTTTCCTACACATATCAGTTAATTATAATGTAGTTGGCAAAATATTCCAATTTGTGTGTGTTTCCGAATTTATTTTGTGCAGCATACTGCCCTACAAATCACGCAAGGTATACAGTTTTGCTTTGCTTACACGTATTATGTCAACAGCTGATTGGCAAGTGCGTAATAATACTTGTTAAACAAATTATATGTAAATACCACTCGCGCCGTTGTTATCCGCATTCCGTATACGGATGTGCTCCACAGTAAAACAGTGGAGCAGTGCGCTGCTCTAGCTATTACATAATGGCAGCAGCCTTGCGTTGTTTACCCATTCTCCAGGTGAATACATTTGGAATGCTGCATCGCACTCTGAGCACGGAATTGACAACGGCACTGCGTCCATTCTACTTTGCTGTGCATCCAGATTTATTTGGTCAGCATCCAGAGCAGCGGCTGACAAACGAGAATTCATTAAAACTACTAAGTGCACATTTGGAAGCGCTTTATAAACGCAGCTATCCCAATGAGGATGCCAAAGTTCTTAAGTTCTATGTGCGGGACAGCGCGGATGCCGAGAAACGGGACTCCTTTCGGTTGGTGCAAATACGCATGGATAAGAGTACGAGAGATCCAAAAAGATTCATCCAAGGTCTGCTTGAATCCTGCAATCTCTCCACCGACTACATTAAAACAGTAAAGCCAACGATGCAAGCAAAGCCCCAAGAAAGCATGGCCAACAAGCCTAGTCAGGATTTCCACTACAATACAGAGTTTGCCGAGTTCGAGGCACAATTTCGCACTGTAATTAAATTAAAGTAACATATTTTTTTTAATAAGTAAACAATATTTTTTATTGCAGGAAGCGAGCAGCATGCGTCCTGTGTTGGCCACTTGGCTGGCCGACAATGCAGACAAAGCTAGACAACGTGCCAAGGAGACCGCTGATCTGGTAGCAGAGATTGACAAGTTGAAGAACGTCCTGGTGCGGGATCTTTACCTGCAGGATATACGCTATGAATGTGGTTGGAACATCGAACATTATCGTGGCTGTTTGAAGTCATTTCAGCGTCTGAGTAAAACCCACTCATCGATTATGGAGACTTTGAGAAATCGTGTTGTGGTCTTTGCTCTCTTCACTGGCATCAGCCTAGAGGGTCAAGTGATGCTCTACACCGGCGATGTGCAAAACAATTGGATTGACTTTATCAAAAACATTCCACAGCACGACTCGTACCTACAAGTGGTGCCGGTATACGAGGTGACGCTCTCCCAGGTGCTGCGTGGCATACAGATTGGACGGCGTAAGTTTATGCCCAAGCAGCAGGCACGTGGCTACACCAACTACCTCAGCAAAGTGACAACCTCGTTAAGTGATTATCTAAGCAAGCAACACTATCCGAGTGAGTGGCCAGCAACGTTGAAGGAGTTCACCATCGTTGTCGAATCAGAGGCGGGTCCACTTATGGTCAGTCCAACTGGTCAGTTCATTACACCCGCCACCTGTCCCGGCTCCATACTCGTTGACTTCATCAGTCAGCACATGAAACAGGCACGCGAACGTATGCACAAATACGAAAAGGATAAACACATCGAACAGCAGCTCATCGATGAGTGCATTCAGCTGCTTAAACTGCAGGCTCTCACTAAGGACGATGCCGTCACGCCAGACAAAATGATAGCTGCACTAAGCGATTTGCGTCGCTGTCAGCCTCAGCATTTCGAGCACATCAAATTGCATATATCCCATTACTATTCTGTCTTAACAGATGGCATTGTTTGCATACCCTGGGATTTTCAGAATAAGTAGTTCAATTATATATGGTGTATATATATCTTGTGTGCCTTACGATCAACGACAATAAGCAAAATAAATTTAAGTAATTATTATTGATATTTTTTGCCATATAAAATACGCACTATTATGTTAAACTGTGTCTAGCCAATTGTATTTATTCTTCGCCATCCCAAAGATATTATTTGTGTTTACTTCTTGTCTCAAAAACACTTCCAATTAAAAAACGTTTCTTTTGCAAACATTTAATTATGCAATTGCCTTGAAATTGATTATAATAGATAAGCTACATTTTCGTTTGTTGATACATATTTTATTTTGCTTCTAGGCCACATCACTGCAATCTTCAATGCTCCAGGTGCACTCGCTGCGATACAACCCAAACTCCTCCGCACTTCGTGTATATACATGTTTCTCCTCACCATCCCAATGCTGAGGATCTCCGCCGCACAAAACCGATCGAGTTGTATTTGCATCATAAAGAGCAACACCTAAACCATTCTCTTGGATTACAATATTCCACCAGTTTATTGCATTGCGACTGTATACGTTCTTTGTAATCGAATTGGGAGCAGTGTGATTGCTTGGCTCCATGAGAATATATCGATTGCGCCAATAGGCACTGTAAAAGGCAAATTGCAGGGTATTATTTGGACCACCATGTCCCCGTTGTACATAGTAGGCGGCCTTCTTGGGATCACCGGCATTGGTGCAGATCAGATAGGTCTGTGGACACTCGTAGACGTAGGAGTTCTCGTGAGTAACATTGCGCAAACAGATCTTCTGGGCGGTATACAGGATACGCTCATCCTCGGGCAGCTGAGCATATACTTCCTGTTTTAATAAATGATCCACATCCTGGACAAATTGAGGCTTTTCCAACAGCTTACGTAGGTTCTGCTGCAGAGCTTTTTGTGCCTCCGCATTTAGATGGAGCTCCGGACGCTTGAGCAGCTGGAGATTTGCCAATGTCAGCTGTGTCAGGGAGCCACTAAAGTTTCCCAACCGCTGCACCACACTCAATGTAGACTCCAGCGCCAAAACGACATTAAAGAGTGCCTCCAAAATATCTCTTAGGTAATCCAGTGTGCTCAGGGTTAGTCTTTGGAGCAGCTCTGTGACCAGTGGAAAAATCGCACTTAAGCTGTTGGTGTGAAAAGGAGCCGAAAGCAGTTGAGCGCTGCGCTGGACAAATGCCTGATACACATTTTCGAGCAATGCTGGCGGCACATCCGACAGCTGTTGCAGTTCTCCATAGAACTCGAAAACCTTGAGAGGATCATAGATTTCCTTCATTTGCTGCAACTCCTGCCACAGTGCCTCATAGATGGCATGCTTGAGTTCCGAGGTGCGTGCCTGACTGGCCAGTTGTAATACCAATTTGCCACGCTCCCAATCCCCATTTATCTCTGCCCGTATAATAGACTCCAGACTCACAGGACTCACAGCTGTTGGTAATTCCGCTTTATTCCCAGTTAGCACATCTATGTGGAATACTACATCCACTGCTGGAGCAGAAGCATTCAGGATTGCCAGGAGTTTGCTAGCGTTGTTGTTGTGAGTGTATAATCCAAGACCATCCTTGAAAGGCAACGCCAGAAAAAGCAACAGATATACTGGGGAGAATGCCATTGTGACTGCTTTTGAATTCATACAATCATCTTCTTATATATATATCTGATCGAGCGGTTTTTTTTGTAGTTCAATGGAATATTTGCATTGGCATTTCATTGTAATTTATTTGTTTGCAGTAATGCATTAATCGAAATTTGCAACTACAATGTAGCCCAATTTCAAAAGTCAATATAACGTGAGCGTCACCTAGCATTTAGATGTTGTACCAGCCAGATAATTGTTTAACACAACTATTTTGCAATAGATGGCGCTAGTTTTGCAGCAATCGAAATTCAAAACATAAGTTGTGAGATATATTTTATTTTTTGGCCAAATGGCAACGAAATTAACTTAGAATTAATATCACAAGACTGGAACAAAACGCTTAAACTAATCGAAGCTATGTAAAATGCAATTACAATTTAGTTGAATAGCGAGATTGCACCGATCGCCTTAAAATGCTGGAACGTAGTTCACCTCGCGTCGACGCCCTCAGAGAGGCGCCAGTTTGAGTGCCACGCACAAAGGCTTGCGAACGCACCTCCTCCACATCTGTATTGCACTTAGTATCTACCTCCTCCTCATCTAGCTTTTTGGCTAGACAGGGGAAATCCCAAATACTCTGGCCACGTCCAAATTCTTCTCCGTCTGAAAGCGTCTGGGGCAAATCATGATGCAAAGTCTCTGGCAGCAGTAGCGATAGTAGACCACCAAATATGCCCAACAGACCCAAAATGATAAGCGGCAGTGCTGGCGATACATTCGCCAGATAGACAACAAATGGGGCAATAATGCTTGCCACATAGCCCATAATGTGTATAAAGGCAACACCTTGGGCACGCACCACAGTCGGTAAAATCTCTGCCGCATACTGCAATCCAATGTTGTAGCTGATGTTGACAAAGAAGCGTCCCATGATGGCCAATGAGGCCGAGTAAACACCAACTGGCACCACTGTGGCAAGCAAACTAAAGATGCCACTGGCAACCATTGAGCCGCAAGCCAACCAACGTCGTCCAAACCGATCGAGTGTTACCGTAAGCAGCGTATCCGCTGGTAGCTCCGTAAAACTGGCGACGGTAAAGGTGAAAAAGATATCCAGACCCAAGGAACCCACATTACGCACATGACCATCAAAGACCAAGGAAATGGCCATCCATATAACAATAAGGAGCAGCGTAGTGCGTCGTAATCTTGGCGTCTTGAACAAATCCAACACAGAGTAGCTGGCATTCTGTGCCTGCTCCTGATCCCTCAAACGACGACAGCTATCTCCAAATTGTTGATATGTCTGCTCCGACACCTGACGACCATTGCGCTTCTCCAGCTTTTTGAGTATGCCAATGGCCTTGTCCACTTGTCCCTGGGAGACCAGCCAGCGTGCCGACTCCGGCACTATAAATGGTGTTAAAACAGCCAGCAACAATGGTGCCGAGGTGACAATCGTCAACATTTTCCAGTCTGCAATAAAGTATGCAATCCATGGCAGCAAACAGGCGGCACCCGTAAAAAAGATGGCTATTGACATGTTGGCAACAAAGGTGCGATATTTGGGACCCACATATTCCAGCACTACAAATGAATAGAACAAGAAAAGAAGGTAAGAAATTAATGGAATTTATTCAAGAAACAAGCAAAACCATGGTTATGTTGTTGAAATTCAACTTGCACTTACCTAGTATATACATCATGGTGAAGCAGTTGTCAAATGCGAAGCCCACAAAGAAACGCATTGTGGCAAATTGCCAAAAGTTATTGGTAAATGCTGTTGCCACGCCAGCAACCAAGCCCATCAGATTGCAACAGACCAGCGCTGGAACACGCCCAAAACGATCGGCCACCCAGCCAAACAATAGACCACCAACAATGGCGCCCAAGAAAAATATGGACTGTGCATAAGTTGGCAATGCGGCGTCATCGCAAACCCAATTTTGTTCAGTCGCAACCGTTGAGTAGGGTATCTCTGTGAAGTTGTATGACCAACCGTTGCGGCATTTGACCTTTGGCCATTTGGGATCAGCCATTATTTTGCCCTGGGCGAGTATTTCCGTATAATTGACATCGTACATATAGCAATTATTATACTCGCCATTAACCATTGGTATCGATAGAGCCAATCTAAAAAATTTGCAAACAAAACAAGCATAGAATAAAATTTTGGTTAGTCTCTCGCATAATTCGGAGGTGTTTTCTTGTTATTTTGAGTCATGAACGCATCAGGGTCAACAACGCATTGTCAGCATTTTCAGTCACACCTCATTGTGCCTAACTCCCCCCACACATATACACGCACACACATGATAGACAACATAATTATCTCTCATGATCATGACAAAATCTGGCGCTGTCTGAATCGTGTATTAAACCATGTACAATGTGTCTAAAATTATAGCCATGCAAGATTGATTGCCAACAGTGTTGGGAGGTGAGGTGCATGAAGTATGGGAGTTATGGATAAGTTTTAAGCATAAGCGCAAAGGTACTTGTTTAATTGCCAAGTCTTTTGATTTATAGACTTACGCTAACTGAAAAAGCTTTACCAGACAACCGTACAGAAAGAAGTGGACAGTAAAAAGAGAGTTAAATCAATTCCATATTGCTAAGCTCTTAATAATAACTAAGTTTCATTCAAATGACAGGCTTTAAGTCTTATGGAACTGTTTCGTCAGTAAGCGAGAACAACAATTCACTTAACACCTAATATTATTTATGCAAATATCGCAAATATCTTTATAACTTGATAAGTCTTATGCAAATACAGTGAACGCTAACTAATTAGAACGTTACGGTATTTGAGAGGTGTTTTAAGTATGTGATCAATTTTAATATTTGAAAGTAACAATTTTTGAGACAAAGACTTAAATAGAAGGGAAGTGCTTATTAATCCTAGCTATTTTTGTGTATAAGAACTTTCATGGTTTTTAAAAGTAATTTTTAAGAAGCCTCAAGCCTCAAATAATATTTATCCTCCTTTGTAAAAAGTAAATTTATTAAAAAATCAAACTTGTTTGGAAAGATACTATTTGGTTACCCCGTTATTATAATACATATATGCTCCATACATTTACAACATTTTTGAGAGTATTAAAGTTTCGTTCATTCAAGTAATTATTCGCTCTCTCCATTTTATTACAATTCGGAAAGTTAGTTTTTATATATATATATTTGGCTCGTGTTTGACGTCGACACACAACATTAGTTAGTTACTAGTTGCTTGTTTATAATATTACTTATTTGTTGTTTCGAGTTGTTTTTGTTGTGGTTGCCACCACGTTTATTTCACTTGTGCGTTGCTGTTGGTGTTTGCTGTTGTTGCTACTGCTGCTGCTTTATTTGCTGCTGTCGCAACATGCGCAGCTTATTAAATGCCCCTTGCCGCTGCGCACCTGACTTAACCAACTTTGTCTGTCTGCTTATCTAACTGCCACTGCCACTGCCACTGTTTTCGTATTTGCCTTCGCTTTGAGCTTCAATTCCTCTCTCTCTACTACTCACCCCACCATCCAAACAGATGCCTGTTTGTAAGGTTCTTTGGGTTATTAAACACCCCGCCCGGTCCGGCCAGTATGACTAAGAACCAATCATGGCACAAGGTTAATCGGCATTCTAAGCCGCAGCAAACACTTGGACGACTTAATGACTTTGGTCCGAGAACACTCGAATTTTGTACGGTTTTCAATTTTCATTTAGTCTCGTTTTGCGATTTGAATCGATAATCGTTTAACGTTTGGCCGCTGCAAAAAACACGTTATTATATCTCATCGAATTGAATAATGCTACAGAAATATGCTTAGCAGCTAGATTTGATTTGATTCTTGAGTCAATTACGGTCCATTGGGGGCAAGCCTGTTGATCTCAAGGCGTTGCCAAACACACAAATGATTCGAGCTAATAATAATGATAAGTGTTCAATACAAAATGCCTTTGTGAAAGTTCAAGCGAAACAACATAACTCAAAATCGCAACAAACACACACACACACTCAGATTAACTACTTCCGCGTTAAAAATCATAAAGTAAAAGGGGAGATAAGGACAGTTAATTACATTGAAATATTTGGAAGTAATACTAGATGCAACTTTCACAGCATAAGTTTTTGTTGTGTGTGCTTCAAAGTACACATGAAATAATTATTAAAAATAATGAAAACTATAATAAAATTATATGCTTTTGTTGACTTTACTTAACTTCATGCTTAAGCTCTTGAAATTTAAATACTCTTTAATTTGTCGTTTGAGCTATATAAAATGTTCAAGGTCACATTAAACACAGTAAACATTTCATTCCCTTTGACTAAAGACTTTTTTCTTAGAATGATTTCCACAATGTTTACTCTGAAATTTAGAGACTCATAAGTATTTATGATTCACATATATCAATCACCTTTGATTACTATAATAATAACCATTAAACTGAAACTAAAATCAACATTAAAATGACATACAAAACATAAAATTTTGTGCATTCTAATTGATTGCAAACTTGAGTGCTAAAGCAATTAAAACACCAGCCAAGTGACAACTTTTTTTTATAGTCATTACATATGACAAGATTACATACATGTTATGTGCTATTGCTTAGCTCTGGTTGACTTCGTTTTTTCTGACATCTCTGACATTAACTTGTCTTTTTTTTTTCATTGGTGTAATCAACTTTAAAATTTGCCTTGGCGGGAAAACCCGCAGAGTTTGCTGCGTGAGTCAGCTTAATAATATAAGTTGGGCTTTAAAAAAAGACTTCACAACTCTTGAAATATTTTCGGTCTATAAATTTTTTGCCAAATTTTAATTCAAATTTAATTTTTTAATTGAAATAATGGATTGATCTACGTCAGAACAAGTTTCAAATACGGCTTGTCCAAATTAAAACATATTTTTTTTGGATTAGAATATTCGATTGACTTTTGATGGAAAATTCGAATGATTTAGAGGTCAAATTAAATTAATTTAAAATTTGATTCAGTTGCAAATGCTTTTTTGGGATAATATTCTCATCAGAATTTCAAATTATACTTTGAGTGCCCAACCAAAACTAGTTTTAGTTACGTCAAAAAGAAACTTCAACTCGATCCTAATATGCTCACCTGGCCTCTACATCCAATGCATCCAATTCTGGCACATGACACCAATGCTGCTCCGGGACGAGTGTTAAAAAGATTTGCGAGAAATACACAAATGCAACAAAGAACGCAAATGGAATCATCAGCAGGAACAAGATCTTCTGATATCGCCCGAATTCACCAATCAATGGCAAAATATCATCGAAATCGATGGTGGGCGCTGTGGGTGTGTTGACTGCTACTGCTTCTTGACCCTTCTTGCCAGCCACGTCCAATTGCAGTTCCTTGTTGTTGCCGCCACTGCGGCGACGTGGTAAATTGTCCACGCCACCAACACCACCCCCGCCCACTCCATGGGGCTGCTCTCCGTGATTGTATGCTTCATTGACGAAGTATGCTTGCTTGGCTTGACCTTCCATTATTGCAGTAGTAGTGTTGTAGTTGTAGTTGTAGTTGAAGTTGTTGCAGTAATGACCTTGCCGTATCTATGTCACTTGTGAAGCTTGTGTAAGCTTTGTGAGCTTTGTGAGCTTGTTGTTCGTTTGTTCGGCTACAAAAGAAATTCACTTTGGCTATAGTCAAACAGCCAGACAGAAATAACAACAAGCGCTCGGTACACTCGGCGCACGCGCGCGTTTCCGTTAATGTTCTTCAACTGAACTGAGCACGCGCGCCGGATGGCGTTTTTATATCAGACCAAATGCCAAAGCCAAAGCCAAACGCCAAAGTCGCAGTCGCAGCCAAAGCCGAAGTAACAACAAAAAAAATCCGTGCTCAGTTTTGTGTTTGTCAAAGCCGAGGCTTCGTAAGAGCTGCACCTGATTGTTGTTGTTAAGAACAACAGAAATTGGCAATGCCGGCAGCGAAAGTTGCTAACAGCTGTTTGTTGTTTCCCCCGCTCACACACAAACAGCTGGCAAACCGGTCCAGCTCCAGCTTCAGTCCGGCACCTATAAGCGTGATATGATATTGATCAGCTCTTTCGCATCTTATTGGGGTTTTTTTGTTTGCCTGTATTTTCATTGATTATTTTTAAGTTTTTGCGCTGCAATGATGAACGCTGCCCAGCTGCGTTGGTTTGGGAGGCGCGCTTTTGACTCATGCTTGAACAATGGCCAAGACAAATAAAAATTTGCATTAAATTCGAAGCGTCATATTTCTCATGACAAAATCAATATGGGCGAATTAACCACCCTGATAACAACAAAAATTGAAGCCAGGTGTCGCCATAGTCGACCTGACTCAGAAGTCAAAAACCCCAAAAATAAGTGAGAATATTTTTTGCACGCTCGCCCTCGGTCTGAGAAGTGTGTTTGTTGTTGTTAGGATACAGAGATACAGATTTTTGCATAATTAGCTTGTGTATCGGAGATATAATTGCGTGACAGAACATGTTTGGCAACGTTCTTATTACATGTGCGAAAGTTGTTAAATGCAGGCCTTAAAATCTAGTTTAAGCTTGATATTTAGTTAGTCGATTTGTGTATTAATTTTGCTAGACGTTTGCGCCACGCATTAAATGTTTTAATTAGCGCTATTTGTGGAAAATTTCAAGGACTTAAATGAGTTCATAGCACCCCGCACTTGAATTGATCAATGCTGATATAGAGATTGGAATTGTTTTTGAGTTAGAATTGTGATACATATACATAGCATATAATGGCTAATTTAATTTGGTTTCGTGGCAGTTGTCAATTTTTTTTTTTAGATATATATTTATTTAAGGCATTTAATTTTAGAAAGTTCATAACACACATTTGAATTATTTCATCAGATCTTTTAAATATTCTTCCTAATTATGAGGGTAAATATGACGACAAAGCTAATTGTTGTCCAGGAAGATGTTACTAATTGGGAAGGTCGGTATAAACCGGTGTTATTATATACGAAATAAAAATGTAATTTAAGATTCCTATATATCCAAAGCTCTTAACTTTATATGGCTTAAGTAATTCGGTTTGATTTTAAAGATTTTACATACTGTAACATATATTTTGCATTAAATCGTTTTGCTTGCGATACTGCAATCTTTATAAATAAAACAATAAATCTTTATTTACTGCAATTATGTCAAACAGTTGAAATTTTGTGTAACATGAAATTAATTTGTGATTTTAATGACATGTTTTTAGGCTGTAATCAACTCTTAACATTTTATTGGTGATGTTGAATTGTGCTTAAAGATTATACATATATATAAGTTGGCTTTTAATTAGTAGAGTCACATTTTATTTGATTTTACTTTTAGCAAACAATTTAATTTCGGTTTTTAATGACATGTCTTTAAGATGTAATCAAATCGTTATAATTTATGGTCGATTTTTAATTGTGCTAAAAGATTTGAAGTTACTTAACAATTTTTATATATATAGCAAATGAATTTATTACTCAATTTTTAAAATACTCTTCAAAGAAGAATATTTCTTGTTATTTTTTGCTTATTTAATATTTTATAGAGCATACAAAAACCGCCGGTTTTCATCAATCTAATTGCCAGCTATTTGTTTCTGCGTACACTTAGATTAATATAACCTTCAGTAAAACAAATAAATATTATTGCATTAAAAGCTACTTCCGTTTTATTGCTTAGCTCTGTTATTGTTGCATATTATTATTATTACTTTTGTTTTATAGCCAAGCATAACTACTACAAAGAGCTATGTTTGTGTGACTGTTTTTAATGAGTTGTTTGAGCGTAAAAGGCACTTTTTTAATTATGAATTTGATTTGTGTATATGTATGTATGTTTGTTGTGTGTAAGGAAGTAAGTGCACATTAAAGTGCAAATGATATTCATTAACAATAATATCGAATTTCAGTATGTAGGTTTTAATAAATTCCAAATGCAATTAACTAACTTAAAGAATATCTAAATTTATTTTTCAAACTTGGCCATGTTTGCAGTTTTAATCAATTCAAATATGATGAGCTCAAGCCAAACATTAATAAAAACTGATTTTCATAATTAATACATTCTTTTAAAAGATATTTTGGGTCCCAATTTTAAACGATTGTGAAATACATTTATCCAGAAACTTAGCACATTAAAATGCTTGTGTTTTTTATTAATTAGTTTAAGAATTAATTTTCAAAACCCTACAATTCGGTCCAGACAGTTCGGTCCAGACACTAACCCATTCTATGTATATTAGGAATTTTCTGTGAATCGAAATTGTCCCCTTAAGATTCTATATATGGAAGTTGGACTGTATAATAATTTGATAGAGTTATTAACCTATCACCGAAGTGATAAACCATTCATAAGCTCTTAATCTCCGTTTATTTAGTCTTAATCTTAACTTATGACGACGATTTCATATATGGCCAAGATTAGGAAGCGTATCTGTAAATGACTATATTTTAATCACGCCAATAAAAATACTATCATTGTCCAATCAGTTTTTCAATAATAAATCAAATAAGGTTTTTCTGTTGATAAGCGATAACCCAAAATATATGGCATAAAGCGATTGGCTTTTCATCGTGACTATAAAAGCCTGTCCAGTTGGCCAAGTTACTTTAGTTGGAAATCTAACAAAATGAAATTCGCTTGTGTAACAATCTTGTTCTTGGTTGCCATTATCGGCGCCAATGCCGTCGACTGGCAAAACTTAAAGTCCCTGGAGATTGAGCCCAAAGTGCCAATGATTCGTCGTAGCAGCTCAATCGGTGGTCGCATAACCAAGGGCAACACCGCTAGCCGTAATCAGTTTCCCTACCAGGCTGGTCTTATGCTCTACGTGAAAGATGGTGCTGCCTGGTGCGGCGGTACCGTGATCAGCGATCGTTATATTCTCACAGCTGCTCACTGCACGGATGCCTTGACCACCGGTGTGGATGTGTATTTGGGTGCCTGGGATCGTACCAACAACAAGGAGCCTGGCCAGCAGATCATCTTTGTGGAGACTAAGAATGTGCTTATCCATGAGAACTGGGAGCCCTCAACCCTGACCAATGACATCTCCCTAATCAGGATGCCCGTTCCTATTCAATTCAGCGAACTAATTCAGCCTGCGAAGCTGCCCTTGAAGTCCAGCAACTACAACACCTATGCCGGTCAGACCGCTATTGCTTCCGGCTGGGGAAAGATTGCCGATTGTAAGTAATCCTTTGCAAAATATACGTTAAGAATTTTAAATTAGAACAACGTATTTTATTTTCTTTCAGCTGAGAAGGGCGCCACCGATATTCTGCAATGGATTGAAGTGCCAATTATGAACAACTCGGGCTGTTCTCCCTGGTTCGGAGGTGTAGTGGCTGAGACCAATATTTGCATCAAGACCACCGGCGGTACTTCCACCTGTAACGGTGACTCAGGCGGTCCTTTAGTTGTGAATGATGGCACCAACACCCTGATTGGTGCTACATCCTTTGGCATTGCCCTCGGCTGTGAGCTTGGCTGGCCTGGTGTGTTCACCCGTGTCACTTCCTATCTGGACTGGATCGAACTGCACTCCGGTGTGGTTAACAAGGGTTTCTAAACGACACTTTTTGTGATTCTCTTAAATAAAATATCTTAAATGTTTATTGAAAGCTACAAGAAATACAATTCATGTTTGGACTTGTGTTTGGAATGCGTCCGCAGTCTAACAGCCTCAGACGCATCATCCTCATTGGACTGGGGCAACGAGTGATGTGCATCCAGCTCGTCGGGTACATCATCCATCACAAGCTTGCGTTTGTGGTATTTTTTTCCATAGTTCTTAATATATTCATCAAAGAAGATGGCTTCCGTAGTATCCTGATGCGAATGGACACCCGTCTCGTCGCTTATCCAGTCCAGGTAAGAGGCGACCTTCGTAAACGCCGCCGGATAGCCACGATCGCAGCCATAGATGCTGCCAAACGAAGTAATGCCAACCAGGACCCGTTTCTTTGAGCGTCGACGCTGCAACACCAACGGTCCACCCGAATCTCCATTGCATGTCGAACGCGCTTTCCTTCCACTCGTGCAGATATTCGTGCCCCGAAAGGAGAGCGGGAAATTGCGCTTACAGTTGCCATCATCGATGATCTGTAGCTGCACATAGCGCAAAACATTGCTTATCGCATGTACCCCGGTCGCATAACGACCCCAACCGGATGCAATTCCCAACTTGTTCTTGAAGTTGCGATATTCATAGTGCCGTTTTGGCAGCTGTATCGGGTGGATGCGTTCTAGAAGGTAGAGAAGTGAGATGTACATATATATAGTTGCTTAGAGTATCCTTTCCATTAACTTAAACTATGATTGAGATTAGGAGCCTAAGGTTTTCCGTAGCGCTTACCGTTAAAGCTTACCGCATGTGGCAGTTTAACTATAGCAATATCATCCTTAAGCCTCTTGGGGTTCCAAGTGGGATAGATGTGAAAATTACTACTGGGCACCATAAGGCGCACCTGACCCGATTCCTTGGCGTTCTTGATCTCATTGGCTCCCAAAAAGACCAAGGCGCGTTTGGCCCTATACAACAGGGATTAATCCAATAAGTATTTGAAAATTTAGAAGAGAAGGTTAGCCTACATATCTACGCAATGTGCAGCTGTTAGCACATGCTGATCGGAGATTAGAGAACCGCCACACCAGTATAGACCCTTGGGACGCTGAAGGAGCATGCCAACCTGGTAGGGGAAACAATGTGGATTGCCAACATCACCGCCAAAGATGCGATCCATGGCCATAGCACCTTCTGGCAGCATGCTGTCCAGCAGCGGCGTTGTCTCCAAATTTAATACCAACGGCTCTGGTTCACTAGCAGCAGACGACTGAGAGCTGACGTCGCTGCTGCTGTCGACGTCGCTGCTAACGCGACTGTCATCGTTTGTGGCGCTCATTTCCGCGTCCAGTTCGGCGGAGAGGGAGGTGGCTGGCTTTGACAAGGCCATGCCGAACGGCCCCGGATACATGGACACTAAATACATTGGCTTAACCTGTTGCCAGTCCAGTGCCGCAGCGACGCCGCCAACATTTAGCAGCAGCGTCAGGCAGCTGACAACACTGGCAAGCAGCAGCAGCCTTTGCGTTGTCAATGAGGCAATAATTGAAATACTCGGCGATTGTAAAAACATTTGCGCGGATTTTCGTTACTTCTTGTTGCTCTCGCACGCATTTAATTTCAAATAGCAATTTAATTCACACGCACTATGCACACTTTCTGCTTTACTTTTGCTTTCGTTTAATCTTTCACGCGTTTTCCCGTTTGTATTTTAAAAAGCCGTTACGTACTCGACGTCCAACGGCGAGCGCGTAATTTTGTTCGTTTACTTTCTTTGGTCTTGGATTTGGTCGGTAGTCGGTCAGCCAGCGTCTAGTTTGCAACTGTGGTGGCGCGCGCATGTTGCAAGCATTTTTATAAGCTTTCTTGCTTCCATTTCTTTGCAACAACCATCAACCACTTTAATTATTTTGTCTATTTTGCTGCATTAATTTGACGCTGCTGTCGACGTTGGCATCGACAATTGCATTCGATTTTATTTACCGTTTGCTTTATGCCATTTGCATGCTCGCGCTCTGTTGACGCTCTTCAACCACCCACTACTCACTCGCTCTCTGACTCGGTTACACCTGCGCTTTGATGCTTTTCGTTACAGTTGTGATTTGGCATTTGTCATATTATGATGCCCTTTGACGCAGCGTATCGGGTTCTTTAGTCTGAGTGTGTGTGTGTGTGTGTGTGCGTATGCATATATTCGGCTTTGTTGTTACTGTAGCGCTGCTGCTGCTTCATTGCTGTTGTTGTTTTGCCATTTAAATTGCTTAAAAGCAAAGCTGTAACTCTAGTTACTTATCCCCCATACTTGCTTTGGTGCTATTACATCACGCGTGTGCTTACTCTCTCCGTACACATACAAAGGTAACTCAGTGTGTGTGAGTGTGTGCAATGTAATGCACAGCATGCGGCAAAATGCTTTCATTGAGAAAAAATTGTGTAGAGTTGTTGCTACTGTTACTTTTCTTGCTGTTGTTGTTGTCGGCTTTGCTAAGTGAAACAAAAACATTGCACGATACATTTGTCTTTTGCATTGTTTGTTTCCCCCTTCATTCCGCTACTTAGGCGGTTCAAGTGCTGCTGGCATGCATATTACAAGCAGACAGTGGGCAGAGGTTTGTTAATGTGTCTGCAATTCACACAATTCAAGCTCCTAATTAAGATATGTACAATGAAGCTCAAGTTTTGTCTGGCCCACTGTGCAGCAACTGGTAGCAACATCTTCCACGCCTGTCATTATTAATTATTTTTGTTTGCCATATGCCAAGGTTATTGCCAGGGCACTTAGCAGTCATAAGCAAATAGCAAAAATCATTGTTGTACTTTGTGGCATGTGGCAAGCTGAAGAATTCTTAGCAGGAAATCAAATGAGCAGCTCTGTTAACTTGTTGCATGTATTTATAGTTTATTTAATTAGCTGCAATAACTTAAAGCTAGTGTTGAAAGTATTTCTGGCATTGTTTTTGTGCCCATTTAGGAAATATGGCGGTGGCGGCTTACTTTGCCTGCCTAGCCAAGCAAATAAATCAAATCGTCTCGCGATCGCGATCAGTGATATGTTCGAATGTAATGAGGCTACAAAACACACAAATACAATAATCAGCGCCAAACCCCAACACTAGTACACCAAACACCAACAACAAAAGTAACAGCGAATGGCGTCGATTATGCAAATGTTTGCTCCCCTCCCCATAATGGAGTTGTTGGACTCACTGTTTGCGGCTGACGTTTGCTTATACACTTATACAAGGAGTTCACAGTTATAAGTATAAGAGTTTGCGAAAATAATCTTGTTCGGAAAGTAAGCTTTCAAAGAGGTAAGTTTTGCTTCTTTTCGTATTTGCTTCTTTTTTCAAATGTCATTTGTGCTAAAAATGTTATTTATTACTTATCACTATAACTCCTAAACTAGTGAGGGTATTTTCTCTGCGATTAGTTGTAACACTATATTATTAATTTTCTTGATTTCTTTCTCTGGTTTGCTTTGAAGTTTCGTGCTGTGCGTCGATGTTTTTCTTTTTTTAATGCATAATCGGGAATTATGATTACCGCTCTCTTGCATGTTTGTTGTAATTCATACATACATATATTTAATAATAATAAGCACATACTTTTATTTTATTGCACTTGCTAATGCATTTGCCGTTATTCAATTTAGCACCACGATCGCACCACTACTTACCAATTGATTAGTATTCGTAAGTAATATAGCTTTTGTTCACTTTTCCTTTCCTCTAAATAAACTTTATGGCCGCGGTGCGTTAGTTTAATAAAGTTGTTTTATTTATTCATATTTATTTTGGGACAGTGAAAAAAGAAAATAGTATACGTACGCGGTTTCTTGTTTCCAAAGATGAAAATGGGGATTACATTTAGAGTTTTGGAACAATTAGTATGTTCATTAAAATAGAGAATAAAGTACACTAATGCTGATCAGAATTGTATTCTTACTTAGTTTTAGTTTACATATAATTACATTCAAGTATTTTATAAACATAAATACATATATATTTATGATTTTTTTTTTTTTGTGTGCGCACCAAAATGATTAAATTATTTTTACGCTCGACTTTACTTCCTACTACTACAAATATATAAATACAAATAAAACTTATATAAGACTGTATAATTGGTATCAGTACAACAACAAAAAGTGCATCCCCTCTATTTCATCCAACGGGACAAAATGATGCATATGTATGTTGCGTGTGTGTGTTCAAGTAAGCTTCACTTTTTGTTGCAAAGTGTTTCAGTCAATCCCCCTACTCAAATGCCGTTGATTGCTGCGGCAACATTTTCAGCTGCATGTCATCTGTGAATGTGATGCCAACTGGTTTGAACACAGCAGCTAGCGAAGATTCGGCAACACTGCTGCCTCCAGCATCCTCGTCCCCCTCACACATAGCACTGTCCAGGCTCTTGTTGAGACGATCATGAAACTCCAGCATTGAGATCTTTTTGAGTGCAAACCGTTTGCCAAATGTTTTCTTCACCTTCAATCGCCTTTTCTTAATCAAAATCTTATTCTTATTTAAGCCATCAGTTAATGATATGGCGCGACGCAGTTTTCGCGAACCAAACTTGACGACGCGCACCTGGCTGCTGATGGCACACTCCTCGCTATCATCTTCCGCGTCCGCAGCATTCTCGTCGCTGGGCTCCTCGAATATGGTCTCCAGATTGGCAGGAGTAAACTTTTTCATACGCTTGCTGGTATACAGTTTCTCGATGCTTTTTAGCATTTGTTCATTGGTTTTCAGCTCTCTGCGTTTCTTCTTGACTTCCGAACGTGAAATAGCGCTGCTCATGCGATTAAAATTGTCCTTGGAGACACGCGCGGGCATGCGACGCCGCGAGACGCCACCGCGACGCCCAATGCGACAATTTTTGATGCCGCTGCTGCTGTGACTGTCGCTTTCATCGTTGTCCTCGCATCGACTCAGCTGTGATTCTATTCCATCTGAATGATTAGAGTCCGCGCTGTCTGAATCAAGCATATCATCGGACATAGATGTGGATGTGGATGTGAATGTTGTTGCATTCATTGGCTTTAGATTCCAGGTGAATTTACTTGCCGCAGAAACTGGTGGAGCAGAGCTGCAAAAAAAAATGTGATTTAGTTGTATACCCCGCTTTTTTTCTTCGTTTGCTTTCACTGGCTTACCGATTCTCCGTCAAAACAACCTCTTGTGGCTGAAAACTAATCGTTGCGAACTTGTGCACAATGTTTTCCATTATTCAATCTGTAACATTCTGTGCGTTTTTTATAGTTTAATTTATATTTTGTATCTCCTTGATTTGTTATTACTTTTTTTCTCTTAATCAAGAGGAAGAATGCAGTGCCAAACGCAATGTAATTTAACATAATCGCGGTGGTGTGCCTAACATAACCATCGTTGATGCAAAACAATGCAACTGTTGGGAGCTTTCGGCACTAAGTACTTTCAAAAGAAGTAAATAAAATTAAAAGCCTTGCTTATTACTTGTGAATACACTTTTGATGAAAAATCTACAAATCGGCATATATGGGACAAATCAACAACAAAATTTAATGAACATACGAGCTGTCCGAGCGGTGCAAACTATCGATAAGGATGTATGTTTAGCTATCGATTAGACTTAAGGTCAGTGCTGAGCAACATACAAGTTTCCAGCAGATGGCGCACTAATTTTAAAATTTAAAAAACGCGTCTATTTTTTTTTTAGAGAATTTAATGTTTATTAATATTAATAGATTAGGGCATACTTGATTTTTGGTTTTTCTAGATAAAGCATTGAAGTAAAATGAAATTAAGCTATCAAAATATTATATTATAAAAATGTTTGAAATGATATAAATGCACCTGTTATGAAAATCTTAATAAAGCTGCATTTCAAGTTGAATGAGTTCAATATGATTGTAAAACGTGAAAATTTTCATTGTTACCGAGGTGTCACCTTTTTCGGTAACAGATGGCCTTACTCGAATCAATCAACAGTTGGATTGGATTCGCGACAATTCTGATGTTGCTACTATTAAACTTGTGAAATATACGAATTCTTATCTTTTTTTTAATAAGATTTAGATATTAGATTATTTATAAATAATATTGGACTTCCAATTTTCGAAAAGCTATAGCCTTTCTCTAAAGACAAGCAGAAATAGCAAGTAGCTAAGACACGTGGCAACTCTAGTGTTGGCCTTTAAACTGTTGTCATAAATAAGTTTTTAGAAGTCTTAAGTGCAAAAATACTTTATTTGGTATTAGTTACTTAAGATAACATGGAAAGGTGTAATTTCGACAATATTTTTATATATGTACACAATTTATCAGTGAGTCTCGATAAAAACATAGATAGCTCTTGTCGGGAGCAGTACGCTATCAGTAGTACGGTCTGAACTTGATCTGATTGTGCCGGGCTGACACCGATTTTTTTTATGAATGAGTTTTTTAAATTTAATGAATGTAAATATGGCGGTAATAAAAATTTACCAGACATGTGTGAAGTGTAATATTTAATAGTTAATTGAGTGATTAAATCGTAAACTCAAGTGAGTGTCGTTTGATTAGATAATATGCTATGAAGTAGCATTAAAAATATCATATTATTTCAATATTCTAGCATTATTTGTTGGCCTATAATTGATTTCTTTCCTAAGTTAAGACCCAAGTGCTAAAAATAATGGAACCACCGCACCACCAAAGCTCAAACTTACAATGTAGGGTAGGATAACCCTTCGTAGGCAGGATAACCTTTAGTAATGCGTCCGCCAATGTTCTGTACTGGCATGGCATATCCATAACCTTCAAGGGTTTCCTCACTTCTTTTGTGGGCAAAGCACTTGCTGCAACCGCAGACAACCACAGCTGGGGCCAAAAATACAACCAGTTTCGTATTGAAATGTTTACTCTCGAGACTTGCTGATTGTTTTCATGTTTTTTTACGTTTTGAGGTCATTTGTTTGTTATGAGTGTAATCGCGGCTCATAAATTATGCCAAGTCAAAAACATATTTCAATCTATGCTTATTAATTCATCAAATTAAAAAGTGAAAACATACATTTATTTTGGTTTTGCTTTTATAAAGCTTTTAATTGGAATATAGTAAAATTTTTAAATAAACGAGCCATTTAAATAAAAAATTTGTCATTACCTATATATACCTTAAGGGGTCGGGGATGCTTCCTTCTGCCTGTTACATACTTTGGCACAAAACCATTATACTCTGATTTACCCATTTTTATGGGTTTAGGGTATAAAAATATGTTAATGTGAGGAAGTACAACTCTTTAAAGATAGTAATGTTTTATTAACCTAGTATTAAATCAGTATTTATATTTGTTTCCTTAAAATTTTTAATAAATCAACTTGAATATAACAACAAATCAGTATCAGTAAACTTTGCAAGATTGCTGTAACTTACTTGGAAATAACGTAATTAAATAATTCAATTACTTGCCAACAAAATTATATTGTATTCAAATCTTTATCAACGCATTCAAGTGCCCACTTGGAAGTTTTAATGCCTCGAATTATCTTTAAGTGCGAATTTGTTCGATGGAAGAGTCTATATAATGGGCATTTTTTAGCGGACTGTGTTGAATTGTTCATTAAACATGAAGGTATTCATTGTATTGGCTTTAGCGTTTGGTTCCGGTGGCAAGTCTACATGCACCGGTGACTCTGGTGGACCATTGGTGGTCCATGATAACCCCAAATTGGTGGGTTGCACCTTTCCTTGGCTTTCCATCTAGCTTCACTCGAGTCACCACACAGTTGGATTGGATACGTGATAACTGGTGTCGCTTACTATTAGACTTTTGTTGTTAGAGATTCCATAACAACTTATCCCAATAAAATTTAATATTATTTAAAAATCAAGCTCACTCAGGTTGACATTCCCATATTCAAATATTTTTCAAAGCCAAAAATCTTTTGCCCTTTGGTCTTCAAGGTGCTGAATAGTTATGAAGTTTAACATTTTGAAGCATACTTTTAAGCTTATTCTTTCAAAAGCGGTGCTCTTAATTCGTTCATAAATATATATTTCCTGGTTTGATAAAATGATGTAATGAACTTAAGTTCAAACTCAGGTGCATTTATTTGTAAATGTTTTATAAATTGGTATAGCAAGCAAGTTGTAGAAGTCAAATATAAAGTAAAAGTTTATGTTGAGTAAGCTAATTATTTTTTTTAAGGAACCATTATATGATCAAACTTTCATCAGAAAAAGTTGCACGTATTTTTTTTGTTATATAATGCTGTTTATTTTTAAGTATTTTCGGTTGATATAGCATTTAGTAAGAAATGCCGGTGTGGGAACGGATCCAATCCAAGTAGGAGGTCGTACGGGTGAAACCAGCTGGGCGTCCAGATTGGCAGCCAGCGCTGGCAACAAAAGAGGTGACACCGACAAGTTTGTGATCACTGTCGAGAACCAATGGGCCACCGGAATCTCCCTGGCAAGTGGAGGACCGATTGGGTGTGGAAATGCAGATGACATTATTGGTGGCAACCAAAGCGCCATAGGTAGCACGGCAGGTGGCAACGGACACAATATCAAAGGTCTGGTACTGCAGTTGGTTGTTCACACCGGAGGCATTATCGGAGGTCTTGCCCCAGCCGGAAGCTGTAGCCTTCTGGCCAGCATAGGTCGAGTAGCTGTTAGACATTGATGGCAGCTCAACCTTGTTGATGAACGCGGTGTAGGACACAGTTGGGGTCTGGATCAAGGAGATATCATTACGCAGGGTGTTGGGGTTGTAGTTTTCGTGCTGTTTGAACTTGTCACTGTTCACGGTGAGCATCAACTTGGCATTGGTGCGAGCCTGAGCACCCAAGTACGCGGTCACCGAGGAGGCACTGCAAGAAATTAACACATTTCGATTAGTAATCGATTGTGAGGATATCGTTCGGTATGCGATGCTTACCCGCTGGTGCAGTGAGCTGCGGTCAGAATCCATTGGTTGTTGATAAGGGAGCCACCGCACCACCAGCTACTGGAGCCGCTGGCGAAGCTAAGTCCCACCTGGTAGGGAAACTGACCATGATAGGCGGTCTTGCCGTTGGTGATGCGACCCTCAATCGATGGCGTCTGGGGCAAATCACGAGGATGCACGGGCACATCCTGAGGCGTAACGCCAGCAGAGACGGTGGCTACTGCCAAAGCACAGAGAACTACGAGCACTTTCATGTTGATCGTTTGTAGTGTAACGAATGATATTCCACTGACCACTGAAGGGCATTTTATACATTTTGTCACTTCCTTGAATGCTTATCGGTTGTAAAAAATCTATTCCGTTGTAAGTTAAATATTTTTACGCTTATACTCTGATTAATGGGGACTTCAGGAGTTGCACTTTTCATTGATTGGTTAAAAACAACAAATTTGGTAACTTTTCTTATCATTTTAATTATCATCCAAACTGTTGAGATAATGCACCTCAAGCATGCAATTGAAGTCTCTTGAACTTGGATAGGAAAGCGAAGACGCGCAGTTTTTGAGTGTTTCCAACTGATTTCTATTATATAAATGTGATATTTAATTTAATAAAAAGGTTCATCAGTCTGAAGAGCACCGTACATCAACTATAAAGATACTCTATTATTAATATGCTATATAAAAATAAAATCTTATTGAAGGAATAAATTTTGAGTGACATAATTTGTATGTGATTATATATAAAAAAAATAGAATCAGTTTCTCAACATGTTCCCGTTTGTTGATCTTCTCAATAAATTGTTTGGTACCGATATCGGACTGGTAGATCGGCCAAATTCTGCCGGTTAAACGTTTAATGATAAGACAAATCAATCAGCTTTTGTAGTTCTGCGACAAAGCAACAGCTACACAGCAGATTAGCAACAGTTCTACAAGCAAAGGTTGTTTCGACTGCAGTGTTGCAATTTTACGTACTATTTTTGCAATCAAAAACTTATCGATGCAAAAAAGTATTGTAAGAATGAAGAAATTTAAATTATTATTTAATTAATTAAGCTTTCGTCTTTCGTTGGTGTCGGTTGTGTTTTTGAGCGCTCTCAATAAGTTATTGTTTTCTTGTGTTTGTGCACTTAGTGTTACTTGGTTTTATTTGGTAAACGATTCTAGCAGTGATCGCAAATATACGTTGTATATATTTACGTGTGCTTAATAATAGTTGCGGACTTAAATTACATTTGAAGTCGCAGCAGAACCAACGCTGCATTTGCTTTAAAAAAACATATGTACATACATACGTATATTTGCATTTGCTTATTCTGTGCTTGTTCTGTGTTTTCTTTCATCCAATAACAACAAACAGCTTGTCTTATTTTCTTGCTCTTGCACTCCAGCATCAGTCCTCTCACGCTAACGTCCGCTCTTATCCGAAGTACTTGTAGTTGTATCTGCCAACGCACTCAAGCTCTCTCGCTCTCTTGCTTTTTACCGTTTGATCGTGCTCATTGCATCAACGCCTTCACACTTACTTTCGTGAACCCTACATCTTTTTGATAAAGCATATTACTTTTTTTCTTTTTATTATTATTTTTATTTATTCAACTTAAAATCAATATGCTACTTTGTTGCAGCAACAACTGCAAATTGGTTGGATCATCCAACCAAGACTTTATTCTGTGCCGATTGTGTGACAATGTTATACACATGAAGTGTGTCGGCTTTACGGCCAAAATACGGGACTGTTTACTTGCAGATATTGGCCTTAAATGGTTTTGTCAGTCCTGTAACGAGGTTGAAAAGGAGTCTACTCAATTTATGAGACAGACATATGCAGGTTTTAATACAATGCATACTGCATTTAATAACCTGCATACTTCCTTTAAAGAGTTGCAGTCAAGCTTCAAAAAAGGCAAGTTGTTGAGTAATTCGCCGAAGCGTAAAAAGACTTCAGGGCCTAATCCGCTCACTGTTCCTCCGGTCTTGGTCACCACTCCCCTTTTGGTACCTATCGCTAATCCCCCAACGGGTTCAATTGCTAGCCCGTTAATGCATTTTAATTCGCCGGCAAGAAATCCAAACCATAACCCTTCCCCGATTTTAACACCCAATCTTTCTCTTCCAACAGCTTGTGTGCCTATTAAGCCTACTGAAGGTACACCGGGGGCTCACAAGCCTCTTGTTGTTGTGTCTTTGAAAAAATTTATTTTCGTGTCTAGGCTAGCATCCGACACTTCGTTGGATGATGTTAGTGCCTACATTAAAAGTAAAATAGACTCTCCATTTATAACTGTTGAAAAGTTCAAGTTTAAACAAGCCAGAACCATATCTTCTTTCAAATTGAGTGTTCCGCCCGAACTTTTCTCGACAATTTGTTCTGGAAAGTTTTGGCCACCGCAGCTCATTGTAAAGGAGTATGTGAATATGCATAAAATTAATAATAACGATAGTAGGTTCAGTAGTGCACCAACTGTTAGCCACCCTGTTGCCTCAACTTCGGCGGCAAAAAACTAACAAAAGTAGTTAGCTTGGCCTATCAAAATGTTCGAGGCCTTAACTCTAAACTTTCTAAACTATATGTAAACAGCTTATCCTTTGATTCTCAGATAGTAGCACTGACAGAAACCTGGTTAAAACCTGATATATCGGATTATTCCGTTTTGCCTATGAAGTATAACCTTTACAGGTGCGATCGCACCTCCCGCAAGGGGGGCGGTGTTCTCATTGCTGTTGATTCCTGTATTTCCTCTGAACAGATTCAATCTCATGATCATCCGGATATTGAGTTCATATGTGTTAATATATTATTTAGCGGCCGCTCTCTTTATATTACTTGTTCATATATTCCTCCCAATTCTGATATTAACATTTACAAATCCCATCTGAATGCCCTGCAGCTTGTGTCGTCGTTGTTGACGGATATGGATCAACTTATAGTGGTTGGCGATTTTAATTTGCCACATGTGTTATGGTCAGTGAATGACACATCTTCGGCGCAATTACCGGCTACTTCTGATGATTTTATCGATGGCCTTTTAGAGTTAGGCCTATCACAAGTTAACAGGGTGCATAACAGTAGTAATAAAATGCTAGATTTAATATTTGTTTCTGACTCTGATTGTAGTACTGTTAGTAGAGTACACCCTTTAGTGCTTCCCGAAGATACCTACCATCCAACTTTAGAACTTTCATTTGAACTTTTTAACCTTAGCTCAACATCTAACAATTGTTTAAAGACACGATGTTTTCGTAAAACTAACTTTACTAAATTAAATGACCTTCTTCAGCATACTAATTGGTCTCAACTATATTCTTGTACTGATATAGAAACTGCCATTGCCATTTTTTACAGAACTTTGAATTCAAATTTGGATATATGTGTTCCCGTCACTGTTCCTTTAAGTGAAAATAAACCACCTTGGTTTACGAGGGAACTATCAAAATTAAAAAACGTGAAAACAAGATCCTATAAAAAATTTAAAAGATCTGGAAATACTTTAGATTTATCCTTGTATATAATTGCAAAGTCAAATTTTATTTCTGTAAACACTATTTGTTATAACAATTATCTCAATCGTTGCAGATCAAACTTTTCCCGCGATCCGAAACAGTTTTTTAAATTTGTTAACTCTAAACGTAAATCTTCTTGCTTGCCTTCCTCGGTTTACCTTGATAATACAAAAGCAAATACCGATCAGGCAGTGGCCGATCTCTTTGCTGAGTATTTTCAATCTGTATACACATCGAGTTCATATAGTTGCACTAATTCCTATCCATTTCAAGTTCAAGCGTCAAACTGCATTTATGTCCCAGTTATAACTGAGTGTACGCTGCTAGGCGACCTCAACACTATCAAACCCAGCTTCTTGCCTGGTCCTGATGGAGTGCCAGGTTGTATACTTAGATATTGTGCGGACTCACTTTGTAAACCCTTACACAAATTATTCAACTTGTCAGTTGACTCAGCTGTGTTTCCTGGTATATGGAAGGAATCTTTTATTATTCCACTCCATAAAAATTCTTCCAAGTCCAACGTTAAAAACTATAGGGGGATATCTAAGCTGTCTGCCATTCCGAAAGTCTTTGAAAAAATTATTTGCACCCAATTGCAGTACTTATGTACTTCAATTTTATCCCCTTATCAACACGGTTTTGTTAGGCGAAGATCTACTACCACAAACCTTCTTGAGTTTACCTCACTAGTTATCAAAGGGTTTCAGGACAAAATGCAAACTGACGTCGTTTACACAGATTTTAGTAAGGCATTTGATTCTGTTAGTCATTCTTTGTTGCTTCAAAAATTAAATATTATTGGATTTCCATCAAAACTCCTGTCGTGGCTTTCTGAGTACTTGTGTGGCCGAACACAAAAAGTAGTTTTTAAATCTTCTGTATCCAAATCTATTTTTGTTACCTCTAGTGTTCCTCAGGGGAGTCACATGGGACCATTGCTATTTAATCTATTTATTAACGATCTTCCTGCTGTTATTACTAACTCTCGTGTTTTTATGTTTGCTGATGATGTAAAGCTTTGTTTCACCTATAATGATGATTCTCTATGTAACTTACTACAGTCGGACTTGGGTGCACTGTCGGCTTGGTGCCGTTATAACTTACTTAATTTTAATTGTTCAAAATGTAAAATCATGACTTTTTGTAGAGGTTCCCCTCATACTGCTCGATACGTGCTTGATGCTTCACCACTTGTCCGCGTTTTTGAAATTAAAGATTTAGGCATCATTCTTGATAGCAAATTAAAATTTGATTCTCACATATCGTCGATGGTCAATAAGGCCATAAATATACTTGGATTCATCAAGCGGTGGTCAAAAGAGTTTGATGATCCCTACACCACTAAAACGCTATATACATCATTGGTACGCCCATCCTGGAGTATGGATCTTGTGTGTGGTCCCCGCAATACGGGCTTCACCAGGATAGAATTGAGTCTGTGCAGAGGAAATTTCTTCTGTTTGCGCTCAGATGTTTTAACTGGGTTCCTGGAATAGACCTACCCCCCTATTCAAGTAGACTTCTTTTAATTAATCTTCCTTCCCTGTTGAACCGTAGAATTATGCATGGTGTAGTATTTGTCACTAATCTACTTAATGGTGAAATCGACTCATCAGTTCTTCTAAGTCGAATAAAATTAAATGTTCCCATTAGATCCACACGTAACTTTTTACCCCTCAGCCTCGATCGTTGCTCGAGTAACTATTTAATTCATGAACCATTTCGTGTGTTATGTTCTGACTATAACAAACTTTATTCTCTTGTCTCTTTGGAGACCTCGACTCCAGTACTAAAACGATCTATCCTTTCTGCCTTATCTAATCGTAACCACTAATCACTAATCTTCCACTGGTCTGATTGGGTTTTTCTGGGTTTTTCCCAATCCACGCAACAAATGTTGGACCAGTTATATTTATTTGGAATTTCCCAGAGCTTTAACGTTAACTTTTTAAATTTTTTATCTTAATTTTGAACTTTATTTCAGATATTATAATTCTTTATTTTATACTATATTATTTTAATATTATAATTATAGTTAATTTTGATTTGTCAGCTGCTCATAGCCGACATTAAATAAATAAATAAATAAATAAACTATCACTTTTTTAAAAGAGCAAAATGTCACAATAATAATTTTACAAATTTCATGCGAAGAAAAACAATATTTTGTTCAAAAATTACAATAACAGAGAAAAAGTTCTTATCGCTATTGATAAATAAATTGGCACTCTTTGTAGTTAATAGCTTAACATAGTTGTTCTATCTCTTCAACTTTAGCTTCAGGCCAGATATGATATGATATTTTTTTTAACATAACAAAATCAAAATAAAAGATAATGTTAACCAAGAAAAAAAAACAACAGTTGCAATTTCAAGTGTTGAGATTTGCCCAGTAAGGGATTTTTCCAGCGATTAGCCCACACACGCAGTGTTGTCCCCAAACAAAAATGTTGCAAAGTCATTTATAGAAAAGTAAACGCCTGGGCGCTGGGCGCATGTTGAATCCAGAAAATTGAAATCAAATCGCTTTACGTGCTAAGCATGCAAACAAATCAACTTGTAGAGAAGCTTGAGGAGCTGCTGTAAAGCTGTACATTAGCACATAAAAACAATTTATAGCTCTTAGCATCTATTTGCTGCTTGCTGCTGACACATGTAGCTGTTGTTGGAATACTATCTGTGTCTGGGCCATAAATGCTGAGCACACAAACTGGACATAGTGTTCGTGAGTTACCTAAATTCAAATAGTTAACGGTCATGTGACACTTGTGTCCATCAAATAAAGACTCGACGACCTCTTTGACAGCTTTTGTTTTGACTCTATATTTTCAACATTTTTACGCGCTTTGTTTGCATTCGCATTTCTTGGCTGCTTCTGGTTTCACTGTCTGATTGCGCATATGTTTTTTGCCATTATTTTTCTCTTCTGTTTGCTCAACAAAAGAAACTAATTCCATGTTGAAATATTTACCTTCATTATGAGTGACTGGTAGCTTTAAGTGTATACACACCCGAATAGTCCTTGCCCATCAATTTGCTGAGCGCCACTTTAAATTGCCCGTTCGAGCATTTGTTATATTACGTATACGTAATGCGCTTACTACTTACACACTCACTCAGGCTGGCTGGCTGGCTGGCAGGAGGACACACACATTCGCTTATTAGACGCATATCCTGCAGCTCTCTAACAACAATGTCCAGCTACGCAGCTCAAGTATCCTCTTGATATGTATATATATATATATATTTATATATATATACTGATATATGTGTGTGTGTGTGTAAGAGTTCTTTGCTAGCCAGCATTTTGCAAAGTGTCCCCCAGCCGAGGCTCCTTTGACGACGACAAACAAGATTGCAGCAATAAAATTTCGACAAGTGTACAACAAATGATAAACGAAGCAGCACACGATAAAAAGGCAGAGAGATCCAAGGCGAACTCCAAAATGCTGCTGGCTGCCCCTAAAAACAACAACAACAACAACAACAATCTAATGTGAGCCGCATCGATTACGCTGCTGGACATTCCCAGGGATTGCTTTTTGTGTTTGGAGTTGAAGTTGTTTTTTTTTTTTGTTTGCCTGCCTTTTTTCATTACATTTATTTGGCATTGTTGTTGATGTTGTTGTTGGCAAATAGTATAAATGTAGTAATATAGAAAACTTTGCACAGTTGCGTTAAATTGTCATGAAATTGTGGTAAGGCTGGTGCTGCTGCTGCTGCTGCTTTTTGGACTACCCTTGTTGCTGGTCCGAAAATTAATGACAACTGTCTGGTGCAGCTGACCCGACCCGGTTGGCATTTCGTTGATGACTTATCACATTGTCCGCCACTTGAATAGCTAGGATTCCCATTTCCTTGCTGTAATTCAAAATCGTATAAGAGAGCTAAAGACGCCTTCTTCAGCTTGTCAACGCCAGCCTCGCCTCATTAATCATTACATGTGTGCTTTTATAGTACTCCTGGGCGTATGAGTAATGCATATGTCAACCCAGTTGCTTGATGCTTTTAGACCTGACGGCAGCTGCAGTTTGGCTCAAGATGTTGCAAATCTTGTAACTGGGCGCAAATGCATTTTTAAAACTTCTCAACAACAATTTGTTGTCTAGCAAAACATATTCACAACTACTTACAAACATACTTTAACTTAGGTTTTTTTTTTTGTGTTGAGTTGAAGTAAGGCTAAGCCTTGTGCTTGTTTGGTGCTTGTCTCTTAGTTTGTGCTTCTGGTCAAAAGTTTCGTGTCTTGCAATTTTCAACTGGCATTTTTTTTGTTGTTGTTGCTTTTTTTGTAAAAGTTTTATTGGCACAGCTGTTCGAACTCGAAGCTATTACCTGAACGCCATTTTTATCAATAAATTTAAGCTTAAGCTTTTAAGCCTGATGCAATAATATTTTTATTTTATAGCTGATATTCAATGGGGCTTCAAATTTAGAATGTTCCAAAAATTTTAGTTCTGAAGAAAAGAAAACCTATGTTATAAGTTGGCTAAAATATTCTTTGTTTGTTTCTTGTTTCATTTCTCTATTTTCTTCTCTCATTGCTGTACTTTCTTTTTTCTTAACTTACCTATTTTCTTTCTTCATGATTGTGTTCTTCTCTTCAATGTCCATCACTTTTCGCTTCTTGTTCAACTCAAGTCTTCTCTCTTCAACTTGTAGCCTGCCAAATTACTTATACGTCCTGATGTCACTCTGCTGCTTCGATTTTTACTGCCTCTGCTTCTGCAATAAAGTGCTTTTGAATAGCTGCCAATATTTTGACACAAATCCCCTGCAAACAGAGACGGCAGAAACGGCAACAAACACAAGTGCCTGGCATTAAATATTATGGCTGGGGATCAAGCTATGTAATGTTCCATATATATAGCAGTAGCTGTGACTTTGCAAACAGCAAATATTTGAGACAGAAAGCATTCACAGCAAACACAGCAGTATTATTTTCTTTTAGCCTTTTTTCATTCGATATCAATAAGCTGACTCTTTGCATATGAAAAAGTTCTTGTCGAATATAAATAAATATAAATGTATGTACATTTATATAAATTCCAGGCATACAAACAAATCCCTTTTGGCCGCCGTTTTTTCGATTTCTTCTTTATTTTTTACTCTATATATTTATTTTTTGTATTGTGCAGAAGCTTTTTGTCTACTTGACAATTGGATTTTCGTTTTATTTTTTCGTCAGCGCCTTTCGATACCAAATTCAAGGATTTGCTGGCATCGATTGCCTGGGCTGAAAATAGCGAGACAAATACGTGTCCCAGTCTGAGACACTGCTCAGCTTATTGGCGCATGCAAAATGATTGCGACGAAGCGTATCAATGGCAGGGCTTCTTCTCCTTTTTTTTATAGCTTCTTCCAAAAACATCAAAATTGCAATCTGTCTGTTTGGCTGGCATTTTTTTTTTATTTTTTTGCTCTTCTTCTTTTGTGTGCTGTGCCAAATGCTGTCAGACAGCCGTGCAAATAGTTAATATTAAATATTATCAAAGCGCGACTCAGCAAATTTTTTGCTCCTTTGTTGAAGCTTTATTAATGCGAATGCATATCAGTTTTTTTTTTCTTTGTAATATTAGCAGTAAAAAGTAAATAGTGAAAGTAAATATATTACTACTCATCAAATTTTAGCATGCAAATATAAATAAACAACATATACAATTTGGCATCTGCGTCATAAGCCAACGAGCAAAAAGAAGTGCTTTATGGCTTATGAACATTTTGTTTGGCAATATGTATATTTATTTTTGGGATTTTTTTTTTTGTATTTTCTTTGTTTCTTGTTGTGTGTTTGCTTTTGTTGTAATTTCAGTTTATTGTTTTCTATATATTTTTCTGCTTGATCGCACTAAAAGCTACTCGACTGCCAGTCAACCAAAACGTGTACCTTGCCTACCAACTCACTCCACCCACCCCCGCACACTCGACTTACATACATCCTTCCCGCCGTTTCTACTCGTATGCACATCCTCGCTGTAGTACTCATCTTCAGTTTTGCTTGGCAATGCATTTGTTTGCTTTATGTCTTTATTTTGTGCCAGGCTAGAGAAGTTGAGAGCGAATATGCATTATTGTTATACTCTTGCATATAGAGTATTTTGATTTTGCCATGGAGTTTGGAAGCTATTAACGAGAACATTTATTTTCTTGATCAAAAAGATAACCTTAGATGAACAGCAAGACATGCGCATATAAAAGCTGCATTAAGTTTGAGTGTTAACTAGAGTTATATACTTATTAGCAAAGATTAAACAAACTTTAAAAATATAATGTTTTTTATTCGAAAGGTTTTTGTTTCTGTTTTTAATCTTATAGTAAAATAACTCAGGTTTTTTTCCTTTCCCAAAATTAGATTATCTTAACATTATTCCTGACCATATTTATTTTCTCATAGAGTGTTTGATATTCGTGTTTTTTTTACTGATTTTGTTGATGTTTTTTCTTTTCGTTGCGTTGTTTTCATTTTTGTTGTTCTTGAATGATGGCCGCCATTCAACTGGGTAATGGTGTTGCGTATGTGTGTGTGTGTGTGTGTGAGTGCTTGTTGAGCAGCTTTGCATATGCATGTTGTTTTTTTTTATATATGTATGGCTATTTGTGTGCCTTAAACTTGATACCCTCTATATTTCTTGTAAGTGGCAATTTTTGAATATATGGCCAGCAAAAATGTTTCAATTACTGAACAATTTCTGAGCCAAATTTAATATAGAAAAGAGCAAATAAACTTTGGTTTGGCTTATCATTGAGGTCCTGTTCGTCTGAGCACTTAAGCCATTAACTTTTGCTGTCAATCAATTGTCACTGCGAACAACAAATGAGAAACACACAAAAGCAGCAAAGAAAACCAGAGCATGACGAAAATATAAGAAAAGTCTGTAAAGAAAAACAATGTAATGAATTGATCGAAATTAGTTGCGTAGCAGACTACGAAATGCTCTTTGCTTATTATGTGCCAAATACTCTAAATCAAATAATTATTTTCTATCAAATTTTTAAATTATTATTTTAGCTTGACATTTGCCCTTTCGCCTGCAATTATCTCGAGCTGCATTTGTTGTCGATGTATGCTTTGGGTGAATACAAACCAAAGAGCAAATATCCACAAAAACCAAAAAGTATAACCACTCAATCAGTAACCGAAAACAACAAAAACAACAACAACGAAAGTCGTCTTTGTCTTTGCAGCGAACTTTTGCCGTCAAGTCATTGTTGAAGAAGTTGAAGTGGTTCACAGCATGGACATAGAAACAGATTGAATGGAGAAAGAGGGGAAGTGAGGGGTAGGGGAGGCCATGACAGTGCCTGCTGCCAGGCATTCAACCCGGCCGCAGACAAGTCAAGCCAAAGTGTTGTTTGGATTTCATTATACAATTATCTTGTTACCAGAAATAATGGTGTCGAGCCGGGCAAAATGCCAAAAACATTCAATGAAAGCGAGAGCGCCATGTGGGTGTAAGTTCACATGTGTGTGTGTGTGTGTGTGTGTGTGCCGGAAGCTTAGCGCGTTGTTGCCAAAAGCAGGAAGTCATTAGCCGCGCAAAAAAATTATGCTGTACAATGGCAAACGGTGGCTAGAAGTCTGAATAATGCGATAAATAAATGAAAATGTTTGAGTTAAATGAATTAAGTGTGCGATACCCAAGCATGTATGTGTGTGTGTGTGAGTGTGTGTGTGTGTGTGTGTGTGTGTGTGGGTGTTGTGACTGGCTAAGGACTTTGTTAGAAACACTTTCTGTGTTGACTGTCAGCGCAAGTGACAGCCCGTTAAATATACAACACACGCACAACTTGAGGGTAAGTGCTCTTTGCTAAGTGAGTCGCTCTCCGATTCTCTCTCACTCTGTCTCTATCTTTTTTTTGTGCTCGTAATTGTGTGGTAGTTAATTACCCAAGCATCACTCAATGTGTTGCAAACAAAAAGTCATTCAGACTCTGAAGCTGGCTTAGTTATGGTCATTATCTGTTTGCTCTGAATAGTTTCGTTTAGTCATTGTTGTTGTTTAATAATCGAGCTGACTATGCTTTATGTTAATTAAAGTTTATTTGCGTCTTAGCTATAGTTGCCATTGATGTTGTCTCAATGTCATTATCATAATTGTAATGAACACACACACAAAAGGCATAAAAGGAGTGTGGATCCAGGGTGTGACAGGATGATAGTAGGTAAGATAAGTTTACTTTGTTTTGATATTTGATAATGTTTCGAAAACGACCTTTATTTTCTATATATATAATCAAGTTTATTAACGGAAGCCGTCTTAAAACCCAAACCCACCGTGCTGCGACCAAAAAGCAAACACCTTTTGTATGTGTGTGCGAAAATATGCTGTCCTTGCAACTTACAACTCACTCCTCGCCATACACACACACACACACAGGATGATACGTATAATTTTTCTGGCTGGGGCACTACTTAATTAATTATGTAGCCGACTAGTTGGCCAACCAAAAATCGTTAATTAACTTGATTGCTTTGAATCGTCTGCGATTTATTAGCTCACTTATTGCACTGACTTCGCAGTCAAAAAGTTTTCAAACACACACACGCACACACACTCTCTGTTTACTAATTGATTTTGTTATATGTGTGTGTTTGTGTGTGTGTGTGTTTGTGCGAGTGACAACAACTTTATTGCGAAACCAAATTGATTTTATTAGCTGGGGCAGAAAACTGGCTGCATAATTGATTGGCTCGACATTTGGCACAAGGCAGTTGACAGTTCGATTTTATGGGTCATAATGCTGATCTTAACGCTTAGCCCCACAGGTGAAACAGCATAAAATGCCACTGCATAAATAAGTTCTGGATTTGCACTATCAAAGTTTTGCGTTGACCAAAACAGCCACAGAAGCTGTCGACAAAAATTTAAAATGAACTTGTTCAATGGAGCGACAACCAAGCTCTGTGGGCCAAGATGGGGAACCAAAAATAAGGAAAACTAGCAACTAAATTTGCGACTTTCTTTTTTGTGTCTGTGTTGAAAATTGGAGTTTAAATCAAAAACTTTTGCAATAAAAGCTTGGAGCCCACGCGGCGTATGTGCAACCAATTCAGATTGTCACATCAACTTGGTTGCTTTGACATTCAAACTAACTTTCACAGCACACTACAGAAAAAACAAAAAAACTATGTTATTCGTTTTGTAAATTCTTTTTTTGTTGATCATGTGTGCAATATTTTGCCATATCTAAGCCACAAAACTATGAATGCAACTGTTTGCTGCTGTCATAAATTTGCGCAATGCAAACATTTATGAGCAGCCAGTTAGCAGTTGAAACAGAGCTCTAGCACTCTTTTTGCACTTCATAATTTAAGCTGGCGCAAGTTGCCAACAACCGAATCTTTTCCATTAAGATTTTCGCGCTTTGATTTTTTGGTTCAACTATTAGTTCAGGCTTTGATTGAGATGTATTTTTTTAAATCAACAAGCAAACGAGCAAGAAAAACAAAAAAAAACAATGTTACTTTTATTAAATATCTTGTTCAATTATATATACAATTATCGTGTTTCTTTGCCTAACACACTCTGTTTTGTGGCATTGTTGAACTCTCAAATGTACTCTATGCAAATGCTTTTGCTGTTTAACATTGCTAAGCTTTTCATCAAAACGAATGTGAAGTTTTCAGAAAGTCAATTTTTGGACAGCGTTTTTTTTACCTTGCATATTTAAGCGCGGTTCTATGAACATGCATTAGATAAAATTGTAATATTTGTATTTCCTTATATGCTATCAACGCTTTAAGAACAAGTATAGAATGCTTTAGCAATTTTGAAAAAAAAAAACGAAACACCCATTAAAGAAAAAATGGATAAAAAAAAGTAGGAGCAAAAGAAAAATAAAAACTTTTGCTATTATTTAAATGCGTTGTAATAATTTAAATGTTGACATATTGTCAGCTACAACACGCCTCTCGCCTTCCGAGCAGCCGCCCACTTTCACTTGCTGCCAACTTTTTCTAGCCAGTTTTTTTTATTTGTTTTTATTATTGTGTTGCTGTTTTTTGTTGTTGTTGTTTTGTTTTATTTTATTGTGTAGCCGCGTAAATTTAATGAATTTTAATGAAAACTTATGTGAGGGTTGCCTTGTAACAGCTGCTGCTGTCGCGCCCCCAAGTCCCACTTAACTTGCCAAAACACTTGCAATTGTCGTTTAACGTTAATTTAAACTTTTGATGCGAACGCCGCCATTTTGTTGCCCATTGATATTCTTTTGTTCGAGCGAATGTGTTTGTGTGAGGAGGAAAGAATCGTAACAAATAAATTATATATAATAATTTTTTTTCAGAAACTTTTATTGGTAGTTTATAAAGTGAATGATGATTGGTACAATGTATGGAAATTTCTTCATTGCGATACTCACTCAATCAGCAATAATACCAAATTTCAATTATTCCATTAAAGGTCAGCTATAATTTCGGATAGACTATCAAGACTATGACAAAAGCAACGGTCAACATAAAAATATTTGTTTTAAATCGAATGGAAAGTATTTTCAAAGTTCAGAATACGAAGTTAAACCAATTAAGAACATTTTGTTACATGTTCGCAATGTTTAGTTAAGTTCCTGGTGATTAGTAAGTTACGGCAGTGTTTGCCTGGATCCAATCCAAGTAGCTGGTCACACGGGTGAAGACACCTGGATAACCACTCTCACAACCATTGGAGGAACCGAATGAGGTCAGACCGACCTGTACCTTGTTGGAGTTGAGAACTAATGGACCGCCAGAGTCACCTTGGCAGGTGGACTGACCCTTGGGGGCATCGGCACAGATATGGGAATCGATAATAGTGAATCTGCCATAGTAAATGCGACAAATGCTGTTTGTGATAATTTCCAGTTGGACCCAATTCAGGAACGCGGCAACTGCTTTAGACGAATCACTTTCGAGTCCCCAGCCGGATGCGATGGCAGGTAAACCGGCAAAGGTAGATTCAGATTCAGATTTGGGGGGCAGAGCGACAATCTGGATTCTGTCGCTGAGAATAACAGGCTTGATCTTGAGCAGGCAGATGTCATTCTGCACGGCGAACCTGTCCCAATCAGGGTGGATTAAAATGCCGCGAATACCGACAGGGCGGGTGGTCTCGGGCTTGATGCGCTCGGTGGCACCTAGATAAACGGTAATGGACTCAGCTCTGGAAATGGGAATTTCAAAAGTAAGAAAATACCATTTTGCTGCCAACAAAGTAACTAAGACTTACCCTTCGCAACAGTGAGCAGCGGTCAATACATCCTCGGGGCTAATCAGGGAACCACCGCACCAGGAACTGGAGGAGCTGCTCAACAAGATGGATAGACCGACCTGGTATGGAAACTGGCCAGGAGTGGCCCTGGTGCCACCAGTGATGCGACCCTGCACAGGCATCTCGAGTCTGCGCTGCATCAGCTTGGGCTCGGGGAAGGCCGAAGCGGCCACTGCCAAGGTTAAAATGATCAGGAACTTCATGTTGATGTTCACTGCCAGAATTCAAGTGTTTGTTAAATCGCACATCAAGCCTCTTATATAGGGGGAAAGTAGTTCGACCGGCCAAGATTGGATTGCTGCGATTTATGTGTTAGATAAGATAAAATAGTCTCACGTCATGCAAAATCTATTATATATTGCGTATTTAGCAAACTATGCTTTGATCAAAAGCCTAATCAATTTGCTCATGAATTTGGTTTCTTAATTTTTGCGTACTCAGTTCGTTTGTCGCAGTTTTAGGGGCCGTCGGGAACCGTACTGGGGCCAAGTACACACCGCACTCGGCTTCTTCTCATATTCATATGTTTGATATGAGTTTGATTGAATGAAATGATTTAAACTCTTTTATTCGAATTGAATTGTCAATTTTATTAAATACACATATAGAAAATGAAATTAAGAAAATGTTAAGCTTCGTTGCATAGCGAACTATGGTTCTTAATTAAAACGCTTCGGGGGCGGAAGTAAGATGTCTGCTCTTTTATTTAAATAGGCATCATACTATATTTTTAATAACACGAATGTTTGAATTAAATATGGTGGTATTTAGAGCTGGGTGCGGGCCTGTTTTCTGAGACCCGGGCCGCAGGAGCCCGAACTCTTCTTTAAAAGGCCTGGCCCGGCCCGACTTTTTTCACGGAGGCCCGGCCCGGACCGAAACTAATGCATACATTTAAAAAACAGTTCAATGTTGTCTTGAGCAATATAGCAAAAAACCATAAGCATATCGATAGTACTATCGATCGACAATCTGCAATTAATGCCGTTTCCTGTACATGAAATAATCAAAAGTTATAAGCTAATCAAATTTTGATTATCATTTTGCTTAGGCCCGGGCCCGCACGAAGACCGCACGGAACTCACTTTTGAGGCCCGGGCAGGCCTGACATGGCAAGTCGATTTAAAGTGTACGCGTTTTATTTACCTATTTTTCTTGTTCGTTATGCTGTTTAATTACCTTTTTAGTTGAATCAATATTTTTAAAGTTAATTTTACTACGTTTCATAGTTGAAACATGCATAGTAAAATTAACTATTTTCATGATGGTTTTCGGATGTTTATTTTTTCTGAGTATTAAAGTTTAGGTAGCAGTTTGGGCTACGATTTTTTCTCAAAAAAATTAAGTCTCCCTTATATATACAAATATACATTTACATTTTTGATATAGTGTAGTGTATCGAGTGTCATTTGATTTCGTAAAATAGATGTAGTTTTATTTGACGTGATAAAAAACCAAATCAGCCGCTAAAAACTTGCTAAACTTTTTTTTAAGCAAACATGGCAATAACTGAGTCAAAATCTATATAACAAAGACTCCAAAGCCAATGTTCCAAGACTTGTCGAGCGAGTTTTGTCAATCGTAAAAGGTATAAAATGATAAAAAATTGTCGGGCCTTCACAGCTCTAATCCGATCAAACCCAAATGCTCAGCTTTTATTCGAGTGGAACGCAACTAATTAAACTTATTCGTTCAGCTAAACAAACAAATAGTTAGGTGCTTCTTGTTGTTAGCTTTTGAGTATTTGCTGTAGTCATTATCAATGGGTGACGTGCAAAAACTGTCAATGAAAAATTAATACGAAACAATCATCAAAGAAAAAACGGCTCAAAAAAGTGGGAACAAAAGAAAATAAAAACTTTTGCCTTTATTTAAATGCGTTACAATACTTTAAATGTTGACATATTGTCAGCAACAAATCGCATTTCGCCTTCTGAGCAGCCGCCGCTTATACTATTGTGTTGCTTTTTTAATAGCTTCCATTAGCTTCATTTGTATCGGAGTGAGCAAGCAACTCTCAGCAAAGCAGAGCATACTTTTAGGGCTCACGTATATGTTTTTTGTGAGTTAAAAAAAAGCGAAAATTTCAAAACATACTTTTAGAGCGGCTTTTATAATAATAATAAATTAATAACAAGAACTAAAGAGTTAAAAATATAGTTTAAAAAACTAAAAAATACGCTTTTTTAAAAGATTGAACTATAAACTTTAAATATAATTTTAAAAATAATTTGAAACAGTAATGGTCGATACATTAAAGTATTGTGCAAAAAGCATTTTTCACAATTATAATGTCAATACCGTTAATGGAATTGGTTTGTTTAAGCAAATGTGTTTGTGTAAGAATATAAAAGAATAGAAAATAAAAAATAAATTATATTATTTAGTTTTTGTTAGAAACTTTAATTGTATATTTGTAAAGTTAATTATGGTAATAAATATTAGGGGCTCAGACTGTTTATTTCCATGGCGGAAATTCTCTTCATTGCGATATTTACTTAAAGGTTGAAATTTGTATTCAATCATCAATAAAACAGAATTTCAATTATTCCATTAAATGTTAATTATAATTTCAGATAGACTATCAAGACTATGACAAAAGGAATGATCAACATAAAAATACTTGTTTAAAATCGAATGGAAAGTACTTTCAAAGTTCAGAATACAAAGTTAAAACCAATTAAGAACATTTTGTTACATGCGCCTTTTATTGTTTAAGTTCGCAAAGTTTCGTTAAGTTCCTGGTGATTAGTAAGTAACAGCAGTTTTTTCATTGATCCATTCCAAGAAGCTGGTAATACGGGTGAAGACAGCTGGATAACCACTCTGACAACCCTTTGCGGAACCGAATGAGGTCAGACCAACCAGTACCTTGGTGGAGCTCACAACCAATGGACCACCAGAGTCACCCTGGCAGGTGGATTGACCCTGGGGGGTGTCGACACAGAGATGGGAAGAGTCGATAAAGTCTATGCCATAGAAGAAGCCACACAAGCCGTTTGGAATTATTTTCAGTTCAACCCAATTCAGGAACGTGGCAACATCTTTGGATGAATCACTTTCAAGTCCCCAGCCGGATGCGATGGCAGGTAAGCCGGCATAGGTGTTAGAGGATTCAGTTTTGGGGGGCAGAGCGACAATCTGGATTCTGTCGCTGAGAATAACAGGCTTGATCTTGAGCAGGCAAATGTCATTCAGCAAGTTTTTGCTGTCCCAGTTTTGGTGAATGGTGATGTTGCGAACGTTGACAGTGCGGGTAGTCTCGGGCTTCCTGCGGTCGGTGGCACCTAGATAAACGGTAACGGCCGAAGCTCTGGAAATGGGAATTTCAAAAGTAAGAAAATACCATTTTGCTGCCAACAAAGTAACTAAGTCTTACCCTTCGGTACAGTGAGCAGCGGTCAATACATACTGGGTGCTAATCAGGGCACCACCGCAATAGAAACTGGAGACTGTGCTCATCTTGATGGATAGACCTACCTGGTAGGGAAACTGGCCTGGAGTGGCCCTGGAGCCACCAGTGATGCGACCCTGCACAGGCACCTCGAGGCTGCGCTGCATCAGCTTGGGCTCGGGGAAAGCCGAAGCGGCCACTGCCAAGGTTAGAATGATCAGGAACTTCATTTTAATGTTTCCTGCTAGAACTCAACTGTTTGTTTACTCGCCCATCAAGACACTTATATAGGGGGAAAGTAGAACGACCAGCCATAATTCGATTTCTACATTTTATATGTAAGATAAGATAATAATCTCACGTCATGCAAAATCTATTGTTCATATTCAAAATTTAACAAATTATGGTTTGATTAGCAGCCTTATCTATTTGATCTTGAACTGCGTTTTTATTTATTTTTTTTTTTTTTGCTTGTACTCAGTTTGTTTTTCGCAGTTTCAGGAGCCGTCGGGAATCGTACCGGGCCCCGGTATACACCGCACTTGTCGGCTTCCCATATGCATATGTAAGATATGAATTTGATTGAATGCAATGTTTTAAACTCATTTATTCAAAATTGAATATTCAATTATATGAAAGATACATACTTATATACTAGAGCGGGTCAGTTTGTATGGGCGCAGAAAACCTAGAAAATTTTATGCTGTTTTGTATAAGAAACTTTGGTTTTTGATTTATACGTAGATCTGCACCTTTCAATATTATAACTCTTTCATGACATAAGTCCAATTAGAATGAAACATTTTGAAAAAAATATCTAAATAAGACAAGTTCAAAGCTATATTGCTATCAAAGAGAAAACTTTGGTTCTCTAAACATCTTTAAAAAAAGTTTTTTTCAAATTTTTAATGCTGCAGTGTTCAAACACGACTTTCTTTCCATGATTTATTTCCAAATTTTTTTGACAACCCAATTCAAATAACGCTGCTTATCAGACATAACATAAATCTCAGTATCTGCATGCGGTGGATCCCCAAACTCAACTTATTTTATTAAACACTCGAATGGAATATTTGCATTTGTAAGAGGTGCTAATAGATGTGTATCATCATATAAAACAGTTAGGTCTACACACGTTTCCTTAGTTTCGGTAAGGTCATAAAAATAGCATTTCGCGAAAGTACAAAGTATTTTATGGCTTTTGGGTTGATTTTACTGCCATTCATAATTTTGGTTATGGGGCATTTTAAAGGTTAACATAAACAAATACTCGTATTTTTATCATGATCGAAGGTGGCTTTCTTATCTAGAGACCACTGCTAATTGCATTGTGTTATCGTTAAAGTGCACAAAAATGCTTTTCAAGCAGCTTGTTTTAAGTACCAATGCTTTGAATAATATGTTGTAGTCAAAACGATTTAAAAAGGTTCATTATTTCTTTTTTTTTAATATGTCATAGAGAAATCTTTGTGTTCTTAGGCGCGGATAAGTGTTTAATATGGAAACCATAATCTCTACGGCGAATTTGTATAGAAAAAACGCTTAACCCTCAACCAAATACATTCGCTTGACATTTAACTTGGTTAAGGTAACAACAGCTATTATACGTGATAAAAAAATCGTATCAGTCGTTAAAAAACTTCTAGAACTGATAACTATACCTCTCAGTTATTGAGAAGATCAATTTCAAAATCCATACAACGAGATAACAAAGATTCCAAAGCCAATCCCAGACTTGTCGACTGACTTTTGCACACTACACAGCTGTAGTCCGATCAAACCAAATAAGTCAGCTTTTACTCGAGTGGAAAGTGACTAATTAAACTAATTAGTTCAGATTATCAAAACAAATAGGTAGGTACTTCTAGTACTTATCTCTTGAGTACCTGCTTTATCAATGGGTGACATGCATTAATTGCTTTTAATTCATTATTAATCGTATTCCATATCTTATCAATACATCTTATCGGCAAAACACACACTTCACAATGCTAGCTTATAAAAACAATGGTAATATTGGAGATCTCTGCGAATTTTAATTGACTTAAATGCTTTTGCTTTCAAAGACAAATACAGTTAGTTTTTAATTATTATTATAATTATTTACCTGTTAACTTACCATTTTAAGACATTTTTATCCCAATTGCGTACAGTTTTATATTGCGAGTGCATTCAAATTCAACTCAAGTGACTGTCCCTCAATGATTTATGAACTTAAATAACCCCAATAAGCGCCGCCAAGTTGACCACAAAAGTGGTTTGGTCATTTTGAGTATTTATCAACACTCAGCCGCGCGGTTGCGTTCACTGATGCTTTGAGTGGAAGTTTTTGTTGTGAAGGGTTTGTGCTTAAATTTGGTTTGAGTTGGGGACTGATTTTTGTGCATTTCAACGTCGGCAGCGCTGTGGTCAACTGGCAATTCAAAAATGGCCAATTAAGTGCGATTAGCAAACGGGAAAACAAAATAAAAACAACTCTAAAATACAATTGCAACTTTAAGTGCAATACATCAGAATTAAGTTCGATCGATAAATGTGGCAATTGTTTGCTTGTGTTTTGTTTGTTATTTATAGCCAAACAATATTCATTTTGTGAAGCAAAGTGCCCGTAAAATGGCACCCCAAGGCAATAACCAGACCAAAAGTAAAGCTCGTTTCATTCTCTTGGATTCGATTTCATTTGTTGGTGTTCAACTAATTGGTTTTATTGTCATGGCCAGGACATGCAATCGCCCTGTCGGCTATATTGTTAAGCAATTAATGGCCAACAATTAGGCGTTAATTGCATTTAGTTGACTGTTGACTGCCTGTACGACTTGCTTGCCCTTTCAGCTGTCCCTTATGCCCGTTTCAGCCGCAATCCAATCCAGATAGGCAGTTACTCGCGTGTAAACGGTGGGAGCACCGAGTTCGCAGCCAGCGGCACTGCCAAATGTGGTCAGTCCAATCAAATAGCTGACATTGTGCCATTGATAGACCAGTGGTCCACCCGAGTCCCCCTGACAACCACCACGCCCCTCCCTACCATCGCTGCATATATGTCGCTTCGAGCTGACCAATCCTGGCAGGAAGTAACAAATGCACAACGGCTGCTCCAACACACGCACATCCACATAGTGTAGAAGATCTGCCTCTGCCTCTGCCTCTAGCTCCTGCTCCCTAGTGAAATTATCTCCCAATGAGCCCCAGCCTGAGGTGGTCACTAATTGTCCCTCGAGCAGGGATTGCCTCATAAATGAACGAGCCAGTGGTATTGTCTGTATGCTGGAGAAAGGCGTGGCGGGGCGTGGCAGGCGCAACAATGCCAAATCATTGTAGCCACCAAATCCTAGATAGCCGGGATAGACAATAAAGTTGTGCTTCTCCACTTGAAAGACATCTTGAGTCGCTGCCATTGCATAATTGTTGTTGCCCAAGTAGATTTTGCCTCTTGAGGCATCACGCAAACAATGTGCTGCTGTCAAAACGAATCCCAAACTGATCAAGGACCCACCACACTGACGATAAGTTTCTTGATCCAACTGCATTAGTAATCCCGCCTGGTAGGGAAACATATTTGGCTCTGCTATTTCTCCATTTGCAATTCGTGTAGTTACCGCTGCTTCCTGCTCGTTGGCTGGCAACTCATATTTCTCACACTTTCGCTGCCATTTTTCATAGCCAAGTTGAAAGTTGATAAGCTGCTCTTCCTGCTCTTCGGAATCTTCGTGTTGATTGCTTTGCGCCTGCGCTTGAAAGAAGACTAGACAGGCTAGACCGAGCTTTAAGTAAACCTCCATTTCCACTTGGAACCGCTTAAGTGTGTTCTCTTCACTTGAATAGTTTGTTGTTTTTATAGAGCTGTGTTGGCACGTGTCTGAACCTCTGTTAATTAAATTTGCCTGTAAATTACATACACCAAAGACACTCAAATACATTCATTGAGAGAAACCAGCAGCTGTTTGGCATTCAATTTTGCTCAGTTTCATGTAATTGCCACACGTTTTGGCGATTATGTTGCTTAGGCCTTCGTCTCTAACAACCAACAACAACCCTCAGCTTTGGCAATGGCTTCACAAACAGCATCTCTTACTCCCTCTCCCTTTCCTACCTCTCGTTAACAATTATGACTTGTCTTTGGTTGCAGTTGCCTCTTAATTGCGTTACGTCTCATTGAGGCAGCCTTCAATTGCATGTTATAAGCCCCTTCTTAATACTTATCCCCATTCAAAAGTTTGCCACACGTTTTAGTGTGGTTGTTTTTCCAGCATTGTGTTTTGTTTGCTTAATTTTGTTTAATTTACAATATTTATTCATAAATTAAGCTATGGCAATAAGACACTAAAGACATAAAAATGATTGCGCTAAAAATATATTTGATATGATATTGTAATTAACGCGAAGCTATTCATAGCTTCTGTCTTCTGGTTACATATGGTTCCAACAAGTATAGACTTAGCACTAAACTAAAACTACTATGACTGAAGGAAAATGGATTTTAAGCGGACATACAAACCATTGTTGGTAATAAAGTCTTAGGTTTCTATGAAAGTTTTAAGATATATTTATTACTTCGTTTGCCATTTAAATTTAATTTATTTATATCTTCCCAGCACAATTTACTTGCTGACAATATGAATAAAGCTATCATTCATAGTCTTTCAATAAAGATAGCTTTAAGTTTTATTTTTGTCAACTTTTTAAGCCCACTTAAAACTTCAATCAATCGCTATTTTTCAATTGCTAAACTTCATCACAATGCTGGCAACTTCAACGAACCTTATTTTTTTCTAGTCGGTTTTTATGTAGCCAATTTTATTTGTTTTCATTTGTTTGCATTGTTTGTTGCTATTTGCAGCTTAGCTTTTCTTCAGTTGAGTGGCCCGCCTCTGTTTTTATGTTTATATGCGGAAATCTGTAGAAATTGTGTCAATATCAATAAAATTAGATTAGTATCGACGGCGGCAAACAACCAAAGTGTGTCAGGCAGTCAGGCAGGCGGGCAACAAATAATCCTCCCCAAATTCTACATGTGTGTGAGCGTGGGAGCAACTTGGAGCATTCACATCCGTTACGGTAGGGCGAAGATGGGTTTCATATCCGGCCTGCGGCCTTCACAATACCTAAAAGGCCTCTCTGTGTGTGTGTGACAAATGTTTAAATGCCTTGAAATTTTTGTAACTTCCACAAGAGCCCCAAACAGTAACAAAAGAGAGGGAAAAAACTTTCACTCAGCTAAAACATGCGCCACACTTAATCTCAGTTAATTTTCTTAATGGAAAAGTTTTCACGGGTTTCGCACGTTTTCCCCTTGTTTGCCACATTCAATTTTTTTTTTCGTATGTCCATTACTTTTTGGGACTTTTGTCGCCTTCGTGTAGGCTCGTCCCCTGAAAATTACTGTGGCCCGCAGATAATTTTCATAATGCGAAAATTAGAAAAGTTTTTCAGTTTTAAAAGTTGTTTTGCAATTGGTTTAAAAATTTTTATCGCCAACAGATTTCCATTTCTTGCCATTTGTTTTGCCAGCCATTTGGCTTAAAGCTGTTTTCCTATTGATTTCCCATTCACAACATTTACGTGCCATTATCGCATCGCTTACAAAAGCCTTGCCACCAACCAGCGACTCCATTTTCATTTCCAATGCGCGAGTCCTGAATGCGGATGCTTTCGTTGTTTTTCTTGCTGCTTCTCGTTTTTTCCGTTTACAAAGACGTAATCTTTTATATAAACACAGCCGCGCTCCAACACTTTTCACTTGCTGTCCAAGCGCCAATCGTTTTCCAATTCAACCCTCTCTCACTCTCTGGCACTCACCTCTTAGACCATCATCATTTGTGCGCTCGTTGGCTAGGAATCACGTGACGAGTGATTGAGTGCACTTCTGTGTGCGCTTTTTCACTTAAAAATGTGCGATTTCAATCACTAAAAGCAAAGGTACACATCACAAAATCGAATCAGCCACAGCTGACTGATGTCCTCGTAATGGCTAAGGCAAGGATCCTGCTTTTTCCTTTCGAAACTCGACAGCGCCGTTTACCGCAAGGTGACTGCTGCTAAAACAAGAAACACCAAAAGCCAAACATGCAAAAGGAAGTTGGCAATAAATGTTGAAACAAGTTATGTGCAAAATGTCCGGAACACGTGACAGAGGCAGCGTTGCTTTTTTTTCTATATATTTTTGTTTTAGGAAAAATCAAAGTCTAGAAAGCAAAGGGAGGAAAAAATTGCTTGACTTGCAGTTACCCTGTGAATATCTTACCTAAAAAAAATATAAAAGCCTTAGAGAACTTCAGTTTCCAATAATTGAAAAAATAAATTTTCCAAATAGGAAATTAAATAAAATAAAAGTCTTGAAAAAATTGAAAAAAGTTTAAAAAAATAATTTTACTAATAGTAGAGAAAAGGATATTTAGTCAGCAGTTCAATCCCTAATGATTTAAATTTTTGTTTTTTAACTTTTACAAAATAAAAAATATAAAATTGTTTCACCTTTAAAGCATAAACTTAATGCCTTGCTTTATTCATTAAATGACTGCACAGCATTTATACCTAAAACGACCTCAAAAAATATACATATTTAATCTATATACATATGTATTGGGAGAGAAGTTGTTAGAGTGTGTAGGAAGTTGGCGCTAAACATTCCGCACATCAAAACGCCGCGCCACTTAACAAATCCCAAGTTGTCGTTGCGTGCCACGTGACTTGAATAGACGAGACACAAGGAGAGTGAGGTTGAGAAACAATAGCTTTGCTTTGGCCAGTTGGAATTCGGGTTTCGTTCGTTGGGTGTATTTTGGGTGTGTAGGGGGTGTCGGTAAAACGCTTTCACGCACGCTCGCCTTGAAGCGACGATTCGCGTCGCTTGGCGACCTGCCGCGCTTAATTTCCGCTTGTAATGGACGCACGATAAATCTTGGCCAGCATTTCCGTTTCGCCCACAATCTAAGCCACGGCAATCTCAAGCTTTGCACGCTATTGAAATACATCTTTTGTTTGAACTTCATGTTGCTTACACCTGAGCGTGTTTAACTAAAGTACAATGGCGTTTTCAAATTGATACTCAGAGTGTTCCAGTTTTAGCTAAGGCATATTAAGTTAACCACAAAGGAATGGGCTTTACTTAACTCTAGGCCTCGAAATTAGCAGCATAGTTAGGCAACGTTGCTTTGCTCCTAAACAACACTTTAAAGGCACCGTAAAACGTAGAGTAAAAACGTTGAAAACTTAAATATTGAATGGTTTAACTTTAAGAATGAGGTATTTCTGGGCTTTGTGCTAACAAGTTTGAGTATATTAATAAGCAAACTATTTGAATAGACATTTTAATCTAAAATATAAACCAAAAGGTATATTCGTCTAAAATCGTCGAATTAAAGGTAAAAAGGCAACTTGACAAAAATTATTTGCCTTTTTTCTAATCTACTCTTTCCACCTATGTTCCCATAGTTCACCCACCATTATTTCACTGTTTCCTATGTGATGCGCTTCTACCATATGATACCATAATTTAGAATGGCAAATCCCTTTAACTTGCCACCGCAATGTGCCAATTGCCGGAGCCATTTTTATTGTCGCCTCGTTAGTCAGTGAGTCTCTGGTTGGTCTGGGGACAACTATTGCCAAATCCTTGACTGTCGCTCCAGCTAAAACCGCTACCCATTGCCTCCACTAGTAGTTACCCTTTCCTCACGTGCGTGTCGCTTAAGCCGGGGCGATAAGGTGTGCACATTTGGGAAGCCCTCAACCCTAAACCCTAACCTCCTTCAATATAGCCAGCAGCTAGTTGGTACGTGCCTTTCTATAGTACTGCGATAAATTGATATTGGCTTGCTGCTGTGTGTGAGGCCATAAGGTAAAGCTGCTAATTTATTAGCCAAAGCGGCAAACAAAACTCCAGCAAAACATTAATAAACGAATGGATAGAGAGAATGTTTGAAGCAGTTGGCAGTCTGACCTCAACATTCTTCTAAATTCAGCCAAGTTGGCAGCCCTCTATCACACACACACACACATACACGTACACACATGGCAATACTCTCCTGTTCCTGTGGCCGTTTGGCCCAAATGCTGGTGGGCTCAAAAAATGTGTATAAGCGGCGTATAAATTTCAATGGTCAAAATGCTCAACGCTAAGCTTGCACCTTTGTGTCGAGTGTCCAGGCTTGCCAGTCAACTCCGTTTGTGTGTGCGTGTATATTAGTGTGTGGTGTGCCAACAATAGGACAACGGCAACGCATATTCAATAATGTCCTCGCTTTCAACTTTTGTGCTTTGCAAATGTAAAATCTGCTTGCCATACAGCAGGGAAGAGCGAGCAAATCTGCATAGAGCTGGCAACACACATTTAACAATGTTGCCAAAGCTCGTGGACTAAAGTTCTTGCCGGTGAACAATGGTAAAGCGAATTAAACAAAAAGCCAGCCCGGCAACATGTATGCCAGTGTTTAAATGTATGCATGCAGTGTGTGTGTGTGTTGGCCCAACAGCAACAACAGCAACAACGACATTAGTAACAATGGGCAACGCCATGAACAGCGGCAACAATAGAGGGAAAGCAAAAATGAATAAACGTGTGTTTATGTGTGTGTGTGTGTGTGTGTGTGTGTGTATTTCTGTGCGTACAGTTTCGATGCTAAGAAGGCAGATACTGTTGATTTAACTGGCTTTTGTTTGGCCACATTCCGCACACTTTTTGAGCTCTTCAAGCTTCAAGCTCATGTTGTTGATGTGTGTCGTCGACATCGCTTTGTTGTTTTTGTTGTTTTGCTGTTTTGTTGCATTAGCAAGCGCAGTGCATTAATATTGCATGCCCGGAATGAGTGCATTGCAGTTGTGGCATCTAAGAACGTAATTCAGTTGCAAAGTTCGCGGTGAGAGCCAATAAGAATAATAATTATGATAATTTTAGTTGAAGAAACTACTTTATCGCATATGAAAATTGCAAGCAATCGGTTCTGTTTTGACGAGAAAATGGCAGCAATAACCTGAAACCGATAAAGAGCTCAACATATTTTATTTAGTTGTGGTGGCTTCTGAAGTTGACTAACTTCTTTATTTATCTAGAGGTAAATATTTCCAGCAGTTTACGTTTGAAATTTTGCCATTATACGAATTCATAATTGAAATTGCCGTTTAAATATTCAAAACTCTGTTGCCTTGCAATCGAATATTCAATCGAGACGAGAAGCAACGGATTTGAAAACATTCGGAGTGTCACTCTCGGAACTGTCGGCCTAAAAAGAGATGAGACCGACGAGCGTATGACCAATGTTGGCTTGGAGTTGGCGCACAGCAGTGATTTTGGCTGCTAGCAGCTGAAAGGAAATAGCCTAACGCTTACAGATAAATATGAAACTTGTTTATAATCAGTAATTTTTTAAAATGTTGTGCCTAAAGTAAATAAACACTCAGCTTAAAAAAATAGTCATGAGGCTTACAAAAAATAAAACAAATTTTCAAAGTAAATTTTAAATTAAAGCTTTTTTGAAACAGCGACTTTCGATTCTCAAATGGTTTCTTTTTAAACACAGCAAAAACTTTTATCACTGTTCACAAAAATTAACTAATTTTTCATTTCGTAAAACATTTAATTATCATAAACAAGCTTTTAATAACAAGCTTTTATATTTCTCTAGCAAGTTATTTCACTGCTTTCGCATTTGCATTGTGTTTTGCAATAAGTTCGCTGTCCCATTTCTGAACTTTACTTCACTTCAAAGTTCCACTGCCTGTCGTCTGGGGGTGACAAAAAAGGCACAAAAGTCTGTTGTTGTTGCCTTATTGCATTGTTTTACTTTTGCTCTGGGTGCCAAACTGGAATTCCCTTTGGCGCTACTTATACTTCATCGAACTGAGTGAAACTGAAGTACAAAGTGTGTTTGGCAAAAACTTTCAAGTGCCATCGAAGTGGAAAAGTTAATGCAAAATGCGATTGCGGGGCCAACTCTGACGATACTTAGCCGACTGCTGACTGCTGCTGCCATATCACTTGAAAAATATTCGAAATTTGTTGGTCAATAGCATGCAATTTGGGTTAGGCAAACAAGTCAACAGCAATGGCACGATTCGAGACGAGACGAGACGCGTTCGAGCCGGGTAAACATTGCGCCATAACCAGACGTTGGAGGGGATAAAATTAGAGAGATGTCCGCATCGACATCTTTGTCTGCTGCTGCTGGTGGTTCCGTTTAGTGCTGCATTCGATTGGCCGCCGGCATATTGGCGCACTCAGCCAATTGGCCTCAAAAAATGCCACACAAAAACATATTTGGCATCGTTGCAGGCGCACCAAAATTTACCAATACGCCACAAAATTGCAGCTGGGTCAATGTTGATGTTGATTTTTGGACATGAGACGAGTTGGAGATGGCTGCGTTTGTCTGGCAATGCCGCAGTGGCCTGGGCCATAAAATCAGGCAGTCAATGAGCCGAATATCCAAATAGCCAAATAGCCTGTTATTGTTATTGCCGCAGTCTGGCAAATTAATGAGGTGTCCTCTTGGCCATCCAGGCATAATCATAGACCGCTTTGCAGTTGCAGTTTGCATTCGCTGTTTGGTAATTGAACGTTGCCAGCTGGGGATATGCAAAAAGTGCCAAACAAACAGCTAGCCAGCAATTCGACCAGATTGTCAAACTGTTTTTGGCATTGGCTGCTTTAATGCAGTTCGTTTTTACCCGTTTTCCGAGCACTTTAAACAAAACGAGTCTGACAAACGCCAGACAAGATTAGCATTTTTCGCTACTTTGCCTTCCTGCCGTTGCTGCGGCTGCTGCTGACAGTCCAACATTTTCCCCAGACAATATTTGCATGAAAACTGTTACTGCCACTTAAGCATATCCTTGCCAGAAAAAACTTCCTGTACATGGCTGTGAACACCAAAAAGCAAAAAAAAAAAAAACAAACGTTAAATCCCCGTTGGTTGTTACTTTTTATTGTTTATTTTTTGTCTCATATACTTTTTATTTTTTGGCAGTTACTTTTTTTTAGTTTTAATGACAGACTCCCCAACAAAAAAAAGAAAAAAGAACCGGACCAGCAGCACTCAAAATTGTCGTCTTAATGTCAGCGAAGGCGTCGTAACGCCTCAAAAGTATGCAACAATTTTTTTCGGGTTCTTTTGTTTGATGGGCTGGCAAAAAGTTTTCATTTTTAATGCGCCGCGTAAAGTTAGCCGACAAAGTGACAAAAAAGAATGCAAAAATGTTGGTTGGACAGGTCTGTGGCTTTTAGTTGGATTTAAGCCTGTTACGAGCGGGAAATACGCGTCAGTTGGCATTGCAAAAAGTTTAGCGCCAAAAAAGTTGTGACAGTTACGAAAAATGTGAGAAAACAGTTTAGTTGCATACTCTGATTAGTTTAGTTCGGATTGTGCAGAGTTAAAAGGCTTAGTTTTTTTTTGGGCTTATGATATAAAAGAAGGCATAACTTAATATACATTTCAAAGCGTTATAGCTTATATAAGTGCAATCAAAAATAATTATTGTACTCTCTAAAATTATGTTTTACCTTTTGGTTTCCTAGTTGACAAACTAATGCATTTTTTGAATTTCAGAGACAGTTTTTACAGTCCGTAACAGCTGCACTCCGACTCACATTTTCTGTTTTAGCCGCTCACAAAACGTAGCTCGCGGCATTTAGATCCATTTAAATAAAAGTTATAAAAAGTTGTTATCTGTCTTCGCGTTTGCCTTGCAGTCATAAAACACTCAACGCTCATACGCCATGTGTTACCCAAAAAAAAAATACCAAAAAAAAAAAACTTTCAAGACAGTGACAACCAAAAACCCAACCCACCGCCAAACATTTTTAATTAGCCTAATGAAAAAGTTCAACTGTAAAACAACAAAAATGCAGACAAAAAGAAAAAAAAACAATATAAAAGGAATCAACAAAACTCTTGCAATTTTCAGAACTGCTGCTGTTAATGCTACAACAAAAGGCAACGGCTGCTGACAGATGAGGAAAACGCAGCAATAATTTTTACCATTGTTTAATTGTAACAGAGAGGGGGGTAAAAGGCAGATAGAACTGAAGCACGAACAAAGAAATGCGACAGAAATGAAGAGAGAGAGAGAGAGAGAGTTGTGCAAAAGAATGTTGGTAAATAATACAAATATGAAAGATATTGCAGCAGTGGGGCAGAGAAAACCTCGCATCCGTCCTTCTACCCAACCAACTTTACTTACAAACAGATTGGAGTTGAGAGCCATTCGAGGCACATTGGCTTTTGATTTTGGTCAGCTTTTTTTATTTGCCTTTGTCGAAGGACCAATCAATGTCCCTGAAAGCAAATAGTGCTCATTAAGCAAATGGCGACGGCACATTCAAAAAAATTTTCAATTAAAAAACTTTTCAATTCCCATTGACTGGCGATTCTTAACGAGTCGAGGATGTCCATAAACCACTTAAGTATTTTAAGGAGATGTCATCCCCTTATTGCCCCCTTCCAGGTTCATAATTGATTTTCAACATAAATGTCTACAGTTTTTGAGGTTGTTTACGTTTGCTGCTGTTGTTGTTCTTGGCCACTTTGGCTTATTAAATATTTAATGCGAAGTTGTCAGAAACAGCCAAGTAAATGACAGGTACACCCCTGCCTAAACAACTCACTCCCTTAACATTTCAAGTAGCACATTGACATGTTCTGGCGAAAAGTTTCGGTCATGAATACTTTAGGCTGCTTAGTGGGGCAATTTCAACTGTCCGACTGCCAATTCTCCAATTATTTAAATGTTTTTTCCTTTCTTATTCTCTTTCGTTTCTCCGGATGTTTTGCACATTTTTTTTACGCGAGCATTCGTGTGCAGTGAGGCCGATAATTGCAACAAAGCAGCAAGCTTTTTAACAGAACATGAAAGCAAACCAAAAAAGCAGAAAAGTAGACAACACTTTGACACCAAACAAGCAGCAAAAATCAGTAAATAGTATAAAAGAAAGACAAAGGAAGAATGGAAAAATAAATATGTATGTGTATATAAAAAAAAGGAAGGAATCGCCGTTGGCTGAAAACTTTTTCCATGTTGCCATCGAAAAGATTTGCCACAACTTTTGCGACGACGGCGACTGAGAAAAAAGTCTTTGACCGACCGATGTTGCAATTAAAAAAGGGATTAAGTGGTTGGGGCTAGACTTTGATTTTGCCCCGGCACTCTAGCCGGCTTTGGCTTCCTTTGCTTTTCGATTAAAAGTTGAGCAAATTAAAATTGTATAATGACGGTGAATAGGCCAACAACAGACTGCAAATTGCTCAACTGCAAAACAAAAAAAAAAGGGAAAAAATTAAGGCAGACCTTTAGTAAACAGCTGACAGATGCCTATTGTTATTTTTTAAGTTGAGGATTAAAACTTATTCAACTTACACTTTGAATTTATTTCTGTACAGAAAGTAGTTCAAGAGGTTTATGAGAAAGAATGTCATTGAATAATGATAAAGTGAAAAAGTATAAAAGTTTAGAACGAATTTATGTTGGAAATATTGACTGAGTTATAATTTACCAAACAATTTTAAAGTCATTCCAACAAATGCAAAATTGTGTCGCATTTTAATGGTTAACACTAAATTAACGTGTGAAAATTTATTTGGGACCACAGCTGCCGTGCACAGAAATTAGCATAATGAGAAAATTGATTATAATAATAATTTGTATATGTTTTTTTCTTCTTGTTGTTTGTTTTGCATATAAATTAAATAACTTTATTTACTCAATTATGTTACAGTAGTGAATTATATACATATTTAGGTTTATGCATTTCGATTTGTTTGCTTTAATTTAAAATATGAATTTTTCGCTTAGTACATTTATTTACGCTTAACAATTGAAGCAGCAACAACATTTAACATATATTTTTTTATTATTACATATATAATATATCGTTTTTAATTAATTATTTATTTGTTATAGATTTATTTTTTTGTTTGCCAGGCTTGTTTGCAATGCAAAACGAATTAATTCAAAATTGAATGAGTTAAACGTTAAACTTCAATTAGAAATTAAAGCGACTTTTAAAATTTCCCAACCTTTAGCATATTATTTTGTGTGTTTTTCTGTTTATTTATTTTATTTTATTTTATTTTTTTCCAAAAAACAACTCAAACTAAACTATAATTATTTTCACCATTTATCAGCTAGGCGTTACATTTGCAGTATCTGTGTTAATTAGTGTATTTGTGTGTGTTGTCATTGTGTGCGTGTTTTAGTGTGAGTGCGTGTGTTTTTTTTTTTTTTATAGAGTATCACATTTTTGTTATAGAATATTCAAGCAAAATTATTTTACTTAAATGCAAACTTGTGCTACAATTCTAGTATTGAGATCTTTTCAGATATTACCTTAAATATTAAATATTGCTACTGCTCCGTTTCCAAATTCTTGGCACGCAGATACTTCAGCAGCATCTGCAGTGAATCGTAGGTATCAAAGTCGTCCAGATTACGTCGCGAAGAGGACATATTTGCCGGTCTAGGCATAGCTAGGGGTACGGGCAACAGTTCCGGCATTACGGAATGGTGGGTTATCAGCGCCTTCAAACTGGAGAACTCCTTGCGAAAGCCCTAAACAATAGTCGCTGCTCAGCATGGTCATAGGTTTATAAATAGCTTATGGGACTTACCTTGATTTTGTAGCCACGCGGCGAACGCAGTATTATATAATTGGCTATCTTTGGGCCGGGCGGTGAGGGAACGCGTAGCGTTAGAGCATAACAACCTGGCTTAGAGCTACTCTTGCGCACAAGAAATGCGCCCGGACTCTTGTTCTGCAGCACCTCGACGGCAATGTCACGAGAGATACCCGCCTGATACCAGCACGCATCCTTAAGCTCCGCATCCGAATCCTCCGAGTCGTTAGAGTGTGTGTTTGCCAAGCTGCTACTTCTTTGATTAGCCGCCAATGTGGCCGCAGCAGCTGCCGCTGCATTATTCAGACGCAGTCGATTGGCAAAGATCTTGGGACTTGAATTGGCTGTTTAACGGGAGAGATAGATAATTGCATTCAATAAATGTTTATTTATGTTTAATGCGACACGTGGAATAAAAGTGTATCAATACATTTAATTGTTCTTGAAAGGCTTTTAGCCACTTCTAAAATCTCTTTTTCCCAAAGCAACTCATCGCTATTTATTTTAACTTTTTATATCTAATTAAATGAATTTCAAATCTTAACTTACCGCTGCTTGTTTCGCGCAGATATCGCTTCTTGAGATTGAACTCGCTGTTGTCGTTCAGATTTACGTTGTCCAGCATGGGTATGGCTGTGAGGGATTGGCGGCACGAGTCTCCGAACTTGCTGTCGATGTAGGAGTCCTCGTTGATGTAGCCATTTGAGTAGATGGGCTGGCTGTCCTCACATTTCAATGCAGCTCCACCACTTAGGGGCGTCACATTGCTCACCAGTGGGCGGGACTCCTCGTTGTGGCGAAGCAGACCCATGGTCAGACGCTTAACCTGCAGGGGCAAACGAAAGTAGAAGATAAGGAATAAGCTTTAAGATTTAACAGTAGTTGTCTGGGGTGAAGGGACGCTCAAAGGATTACGGATCAGACTGCAGCGCGTTCAAGTGGCAACAAAATTAACTACAATTTAAACACCTTGTAAGCCAAGCCAAAATGGAGGCGGTGCCCTACAGCGTGGGCGTGCCCCACAGTCACAGACGAACCAAAAAAAAAATAAGGTGAAAGAAAAAAGAGAAACGAGTAGAGAGAAAAGAATTTATTACCGAAAACCGCAACTAGACAAAAAGCTCGGCACAGTTGGAGAAAGAAGAGGAAGCTGAAAAAAAAGTTTTGTGCAGCCTGCACTTAAACAGGAAGCGGATGCTTGGACTAGGAATTACACCAGCGCGCCAAGTGGCCCCAAAGAAAAGGGCTGGCCATAAAAGCCGCATAAATTGGAAGGCCAGGCAGTGTGGCAGTAGCAGTAGCAGTAGCAGTAGCAGACTCGCATTGCATGCCGCGACGGACGCTAAAAATGTTGCAAGGCGTCGGATGCGACGGATGCGGAAGTGGCGTGCTAAGCGGAAATGTGCCGCAGGACTACTACAAAACGAAAAAAAAAAAAAAAAACTATGTGGGTATAAAGGAAACTGAGAACAGGCGGCGATAATTCAGCTGCACTTGTGCGCCGCATGTTGAGATCTCGTGTTCGCTGCCGCCTTCCTTTCTACTATTTCGGGGCACTTTTTCATTGCAAACATTTCTTTTTTGTTTCGTCTCTCTCTCACTTTTTTCTTTTTGGGGTCAGTGGCTTTGAAAAGTCTGTCTGGCTGTTCATTCAATGCCTGCCAGCGAGTAAGTAGAAACTAGACTACAATTGTACGTGTGCGTGTGTGTGTGAGTGTGTTTATGTGGCATAATTTAAGGCGACATTGGCAATGAGACGTTGGATGGTGGTGGCTGCTGCCTTTTTGGTTGAGTCTCGCATTCGATGTTGTTGTTGTTATATTTTTTCATCTGGTTTTTTTTACCTTACCTGGCGAACCTGACAGCAATTGTTTGCTCATTGCTGCATAATTTAACATGGCGCGCGCCGCATATAATTTTTGGCTGCTTTAAGCAAACATTTTTTGCATATTTCACGGCGCATTGCACACTGATTTCTCGTTCTTTCCCTTAAGCACAATATGCGAAGCTCATTGAAACACACTTTACCATGTTATATGTGTGTTTGGTATTCAAAGCTAAAGTTAATGAAATGTGTGAGGTTCTAATATAAGCCAATATTTGTTTATCTGCCAAATATAAATAAGACACCTTCTTAAATATAGTTTGCAAGTGTTTGCATCTATCAGTTTGTTATAGTATAAGTTGAAAAGGCAGTTTATAAGTAGAAAAAATTAACAAAAAAGATAAGACAAGTCACACGAAGAATACTTATTGCGGCTATCAAACTTAAAGCCATTAAATATTTTTGTGAATTTATTAAAAACTTATAGAAAAGCTGACTTTTTTCGTTAAGTAGACAAACAGTTTTGTCAATATGGTATTAGCTATTTATTAGTTATTGCTATATTGTTTATAGACTTTCAGTAAGTTCATTAAGGTTTTGTTTAGTTATTATTGTTAACTAGATTTGGTGGCTCTGTTTAATAGCTTGCAGGAGTTGGCAAATATCGAAAAGCTTTGGCTGGGCTTATGCCTTAGCTGTTTGTCTTTTGATATTTAGCTGGAATGTCAAATTTAATTTAGCTTTTTTATTAGATTCTTCCTGTACAACATTTAACATTTGTTGGCCATTAAGAAAGTGTGTGCGTCAGGACTAATTGCTCCTGTTTGGGCTACATGAACTAGCTTGCGTTTGCCCGTCACGAGATGAGATTGGCAACAGCTGTTGCAGCCTGGACAGTGAGCCGGCCCCAAAAATAGGTGGCACGTTCAACATTTTCCACTCTCGACCATTTATGCAAATTTAATAAACTTGATTTTGCCCTTTTTTTTTGGGGGGAATGGGCGTGTCCGACGTAAAATTGCTAAAAGTCACAGCCACGTTTAAATCAGGCAACAGATTGGAGGCGTTTGTCGCTTGTGGCCCAAAGTGGGCGTGGCTGTACAAAATATTATTTATGGCATTTGAGCCGAAAATATTATTTTGTGGAACTTCCCAACACGCCCAGCACATGATACACTTGTAGGCGGGACTGAAGACCCGGCCACATGTGGCTGTTGGCTGTTGGCTGTTAGCTGATGTTGGCTGATGTTCGTCTGACTGTCGCTCAATGTCAGTCAGGAAATAGAGATGGGAGTTACATGGAGCAAAGGGATGAGTAGGACTATATGTATATGGTTGAGCTTGTCGGTGTCGTTGCTGCAGTTGCTAAACAAACATTTAGCGGCAACGAGAGTCAACAGCATCGATGCATCAACGCCAGCAACAACAGCAGCAGCAGCATGAGACACATCGACAGACCCATCGCGTCATTTCCGGTCTGTAGGAGGTAGTCTATGTGTGTATGTGTGAGTGTGTGTGTGTGTCTTGTTATCCGGGTGAAGTGCATAATGTGCCATCGCATTTGTCTTTGCTAACCATTCGGGTTGGTTTTTTGACTGGTCGCATGTGCAACTTGCCGGCTTGCTGCTTCATTTTGCTTATCTGAAATTGAATCAGGCAGCCAGCCAAGGCAGACGAAGTTGACTCTAGCAACATTGTGCCTTTGGGCACAATTAGGGTAGTTGACTTGTCTACTCTGCCCCGAACTGATTGTGTGTGTGGGTTGTAAAAATTAATTTGCTTATCGCGCTGCAGCCGAACGAGCCCATGCCACATGAAATGATGTTATTGACAGGCAACCATGGCGGCAGGCAGATTGAAAAACTATGCAAAGCAAAGCAAAACCAACAGCTGAAGCCACAGGCACAAAGGGATAACAGTCGTGCCAATCGGAATATTTATTTTTGCCTGCTGCCATGTGGCGTATGCGTGTTTTGTTTATAACAAAATTGATTTATTGACAAAACAGTAAGCGGCTAGGCATACACAGACCGAAGATGATGTACCCTGGCATGCACACATATTCGGACTGATGCAAACAAATTTCGATACTACTGCTGATGCCTTCTTAAAAGATGTAGCTCTTATAGTTAAGGATGTCTTCTCGACTTACAACAATGTCACTATACCCCAGTGGTAGTGTATTTAAATACAACAAGCTAAGCAGAAGTGCTGAACCCTTTTTTTTTGTGTTGTGTATTGTATATTCTTTTGCCACATATGTGTTTTTTTTTTTTGCTATTTTGTTTATGCTTTCAGTTTCAAGCTGCTGGAGTCCTTGGCAGGCATTTTGGCATTAACATTTGCAGGGGCGATAGCGTGTAATGCTAACAATATTTATGGTTTGCCATTAGAGACAACTGATTGGTTTTCGCTTTCGAATTTAGCGCTGAAGAATTTCAATTTTATCGAGTGTTCTGTGTGTTTTGCTTTGCTTTCTGCCAGATTGCTTCAAGTGTGACATGGCCTTGGAATTGAGTTGTTGTTGTTGTTGATGATATCGTTTTTGTGATTTTATTTTTTTGCTGCATTTTTGTTCCATTTAGGTGCCATTAGCTCAAAACGTAATCATCATAATGCGACCCCAGTACCAAACCGGTCATAAATAAGACAAACACATTACGCATACGCCGTGTGAACAAAGCACAAAGCACACGGCACAAGGCACATAGGAGCACGCACAGAGAACGAACTGAGAGTCTCAACTCGAGACTTTCACATATGAATAAACTCGCACGTACTTATCGCATAGACTATGCTCGACTGCGCACAGCTGCCTCTCTACTATTCTATATATATATTTTTATATATATAGGTATAGGTATATATAGTCAGGATATGCATGTATAGCAATGTCTGTATGAATATTTAAGGCGTAAAATTTATGAAAACAACGTGCCTTCAACTCAACTCAAAGTCGAAGACGGGCATCAGCTTCAAACTAAAAGCCAAAGTTGTGCAATGCAAAGTTTTCCCTCCTGCGTCTTCGCCTCTTGTGCGGGCGCCACGTGACAAAAAATTACAAAACATTTGATAAACATTGCACATGTGGAACAGTTCAACGTTTACACCACCTCTCACTCCCGCTTCCTCTCCATTCCATTCTGCCTCTAACTCGCTCGCTCTTTATCTAGCTACGTGTTATGACAATAGCCAAAAGAAGACAAGAACAAAACACAAAATGTTTTTATCTTTGGACACAGCAAAGTTTCAATGCTCTATTTGTGTTGTATTGAGACAATAGATTTTCGACAAGACTTTTAAAATAAGAGTTTGATACAAAAAAGCTTTTCAAACTACATACAACAATTTTAGGGTCTTTAAGCTATCTGTTTGTCGTTGGCTTAATGCTAAAGTCAATAGTCAATTGAATTATATTTACCCATTGTTTTTTTTTTTTTTATAAATTCCGAAACAAAAAACTTTTTATTATAAACTATGGTGACATTTTTCTAGTATAATTATAATTAAATTAAAAACCAAGGTTATTAAACTTCTAGAAAACAAGTTTATCCATTGCAACAACAATGCATTTTTAAAAATGTTTGATTTAATGCCAACTTCAAAAATGCATTTCACCTAAGCGTTTAAAGATCCAAAATTTCTTTCTTACACAAATTTGCAAACACTACAAAATATTTATAATACCCAAAACTATTCGAGAAGAGCGTTCATAATGGCAAGTCAAATGGTCTGTGTAAGTCTTGGCTGACAGCCTCAGCAATTTATATTTTGGGGCGCGTCTAAAGTTGTATCAAGCTTTTCTTTTTTTCCGGTAGCTATTTTAGAAAAGTGGTTAGCTAGTAAGGAGCCAAAACGAAAGGTTTAACTTAGCTTAGCCAGAAGCTTTTGATGTCCCTTTACAAGCACACACACACACATACACACTTTATTTTGGCAATAATTCATAAGAAGCAAAGAGGCAGCATCAAATGCAGCAGAGAGTTAAAGTAAACAAAGCAAAAAACAGGAAACCGAAGAATTCATAAATTTGTAAATAGAAAAAAATGCTTGTCGATGACAAAAACCAATAAATGGCCACCCTTATCAAAGTCAAAGCACAAACATATCAAATATGCAATGATTGAGGGCTGCTCTTTGCTGGGTAGAGGGGGTAGGTAGGCATTTTCCTACAACTCGAAACGAGAACTTAAGGCGTGCAGGATTTGAATTTTTTTGAGGTTTTCTTGTGGTAGTTTACTTGTTGGGGTTAGTTGGTGTGTTTACTTTCTTTGACTTACCAGTGGAGGTTTATCCGTAAGACGTTTGCAATTGTTTAACTCTGTGGGTGAGTTATCCTCATCGGAGCTGGGAGTTTGAGCCACCTTCTCGTTGTCATTACAGCTATACGAAAGTTAATCAAACTTACATTTAAAAATTGATCTATTTTGAGACTTAAGTTTGATTAAATGATAAATAAGTGTGTATTATTTTGAGCGTGTTTTTGATGAACATGATTAAAGCATGATAACATTTAAGGGGAATGGGGAATTAGAAGCTTAGCTAAGCTTGCCTAATTGCTGTTGTTTACTCACTTGAGATTCGCCTGCGAGAACAGCTGCAATGGGCGTCGTCGATTGGCGGCAGGCGATGCGGTCTTGGCTGTTGTCAATGTTGATCTGCCTTTGGCAGCACTAAGATAATGATATGATGATCTGCTGTTCCTAGCATTATCATGCAACTTGCTTAGTGTTTGTTGTTGTTGTTGTTGTTGCTGCTGTTGCTGGCGACTATTGCATGAGGAGGAACGAAAACGTGCTCCAGTTATAACCGCTGCCAGATTGGCCGCAATACGATTGTCAAAGCGATTAAAATATGAATTCGCATTTGAATTCGAATTCAGATTCGAATTTGTTGTGTGCGTAATCGAATTCGAGTTGCTGTTGTTCGAATTTTCAGCGGTTGGCGATGAATTGTTGCTGCTGCTGGCACTGCCATTGCTATTGCCGCTGGCCATTGTTGTTGCGGTTTCTGCTGCTGTTGTTGTTATTGTTGTAGTTGATGTCACCATTGCCGGCTGCGTGCAGCTTTTCTCATAATCCAAATTATTGTTGGTTATCATTGTGGCCGTCGCTTTTGGGCATTTACTTTTTGCACTGTTTTTGAATTATGAGCCCATATAAAAACGCTGCGGGCGGCCTTTTGTCGCACTCACTTCCCCTTTATTCCTCTTCTCTCTCGTTGCGAATGATCCCCGCAAACACTTACACACACATAAACATACACACAACCACCCGCACACCAAGCCAGAAAAGTTGGGAGGAGGTTGGCGAAGCCGTTGCGTAGTTGCGGCCTTTATTAAATTCTGTCCACTTGGTCTGGCGGGGAGCCTGGCAGTGTGTGGGGGCAATAGTAACCGCAGGGGTCGCGCTTGCTACTTCAACGCAGAACTGCAGGCGACGAGACGACAACGACGCAGATTTAAACACAGAATTAATTCAAGCGGAAATTGGCAACGAAACAGAAGAAAAATGCAAAGCACAAAAATAAAATCGAAAGCGTGAAGCATAAACAAAAATGGTTGGAGGAAATTAAAGTTTTGGGGGCGGCACGTAAAATAGAAAGCGAAAATGAAAACGCATATGAAAATTGTTGTATGTGTTTGCATTTTTTTTTTGGTTGGGGTTGCAAAAAGCCACAAAAATGCACATAAATAGCGGGCGACAATAAATGAAATGGGAGTGCGGTGTTTAGTAGAGGGGTAGGATATTGTTATTGAGGATTCGTTGGTCAGGGGTCGCAACAATGACGTCACACAATAAATAGCAGGATTTTCGCAGGGTGTTCATGACGATGACAATGATGATGATGTTGTTGTTGTGGTTGTTGTTATTGATGTGATTGTATCATGATTTTTGTGAGTGGTTTTTTGAAAACCATAGAAATTTTTCATGTTGTACATTTGAAAAATTTGTTGTTAGTTTTGTAGCAGTTGTTGTTGTTTTGCCAATTTCACAGTTGAACATGTTTGCCAATTAGTTACCAATTTTGTTGCCATTTTGTTTTGTTGTATTATTTATTTGCCAATTTTTCAGTTTGATTTCAGTTCAGTTTGTAGTTGAATTTTAATTGTGTGCAGTCCAAAAATTTCGATGTAAATAAAGAGTGGAAAGGAAACAGAAAGAACAGATATGTGATATGTGTTTTATTTCATTAGTTTTTATGTTAAACTTTTGCTGTGTGCTATTTTTTTCAATTGCAACTTTTGGTTATTCCATTCGATTGAATGCTTTGACCTTAGCAATTTTCGTAGCATACTTTTCCGGGTACCAAAATGAAAGTGAAAATGCAAATTGCAATTGAATAACACCAGCTGCAGTTTTCGACATTATATGTGTTTTGGTTTTTTATTTTATATATACTTACGTTGCTTCAATGGCAACCAAACTTTTCATCGAGCTTTGTCAGTGGGCCACGTTTGCACTATGAAACTAAAAAGAAATAAAGAAAATGAAACAAATTGTTAAAGAGCTGTAAGAAAATTTTAATTAAAATTGACTTTATAGCACAAAGGCAGCTAGAATAGCCTTGTAAAATGTGTATGTGTGTGTTTGTTTGTGTGGCAATCATTAGATGACCATAGTCAACACCTCATTAGGCAACTAATCAAGCGTGTGCTTGGGCAAGAAATAACAACCAGTTCAGGCCATTGCAGACACATGGCCACAGATTAAAGAAGCGTTGGGCTTAAACCAAAGCAAAATCATCAACACTAGCAGCCCGAGGAGAGAAACAAGAAGATTACACACACACACACACACACAGCAACTACAGGGTCCGGGTGCAGTCGTGCAAAGTAAAGAACAACAAGCCGAAGCCCAAGCCGTAGTGAAAGAAGATGCAGTAGAAGGCCCGGCAAATAAAACGCACAGATTAAAGGATGCCCGGGTGAAATGTCTTCTTAATTACTTCGCAATGAACAGAGAGCAAGGAGCACAAGAACAACCAGAGAGAAGAAGACCGATAGATAAAGAGAGAAAGAGATAGATATAGCTGTGGGGTTCTGACTGCAGCAACAACGTAATTGAGAAGTCGATGGTCTGGGATTCGTTTTGTACAAAGAAATGCTGGATGGGAATTGCAGGAGTGGTGAGATGAGGCAAGAGGAAGGGAAAGGACAGCCTTCGTCATCGTCTCAGCATGGACGGCAGCGCCATGTTGTTGGCAGCGCACTTTAAGCGGAAGTAATTTAATTAATTACAAATGAAACGGAAACACGCTGAAGCAAAACGAACCCCAAAACAAATCCATGTGTGTGCGTGTGTGTGTGTGTGTGTGTTTTAACGTATGCATGTCAAATTTAAGCATAATTTTGCTCTAGTCAATGGATTGGAGAACGAAACCAACGCACTTGGCAGCCTGACGGGTATAAGCGCTTTTGAACAGCAACAACAACAAAATATGCGTTCCGCAAGCGCAATTAAAATTTTTTCTATGCTTGCACCGCAAACTAACAGGGCAGTGAATATACTGGCAAACACACAAAATATATATACACACACACACACACACACAGACACAAATACAGACGCATTAAGCACAGCTCATTTGCATTGCGGTTTAATTGCCAGGCAACCAGCCAGGAACTGGCATGAAAGTGAGACGAAGGGGGTCAGAGAAAACGCTGCCGCAGCGCGAGGCTTACAAGGATAATGAAAACAATTTAACGACTCTCTCGACGATTCAACTCGGGGTTGTGGCCCAAAAAACTGTGCAACGTTTGAGCGCTTAAACAAATAGAAACCTTTTTTCCATTTGCCATTTTGCTAGCCTTTTCATTTTTATTTTGTTTGCCCCTTTTCGTTGTTGCCGTTGAGTTTTGCGTGTCTGCGCAAAATATTTGCAGATATTTTTGACATTTTAATGAAAATATTTTGCGTAGTATTTCGAACAGCAACAGAAAGGCAGCGCAGCAGCACTTGATGAATTCCCTGCTTTTGGCTTGCATCCTTTAGCTCTAGCTTAATATTATTTTAACGAAGTGGATTTGCCTGAACAACGACGACGACGACGTTGGTTGGGCAGCGTGAATTTTTAAGCTCCTGTGATGGCCAGTAATTAAATGCTTGACATGCCCTTAGGTATGAGTCGCTGGCTGAAGTGGATTAGCGCCCAACAGAAGCGGATTGAATATGAAGGGGTTTGAGGTAAATTAACGCTGATGTTGGCATTATAATTATGGCATGTAGTTAAGCCGATTCCAGCAATACCACCCAAAGCTCTTACTCTTCTCGACGTTCATTTTCAGTACGTGACAGCTCGATAAGCTAAGAGTAAGAGGTAAAAAAAAAATAATCAAAACGTTAACAATTTAAATTTAATGCGTTGTAAAAGCATAAAATTATGATGCTTTGAGTTAGTAAGAAATTAAGTTAACTCTGTACTTAAGAGAGGTGGAAGAAAGTCTGAAAGCGTTCAAGTTTAAAGAGCGATCGAGCTAACATTGCTTGTTACTGAATAATTGAAAACCTTGTGGGTAAGAAAATAATTTGAATCAATTCTTTGCCTGAAAATTTGATCATAAAATGACTGCTCAAACAGCAATAAAATAAATTGGGCTCAAATCTTCTCAGTTGCGCTTAAACACATTACACATATATCATTTAAGGCTTTTATAAAAATTTCATAAGACAACATGATAAAATAAAAGCATATCATATATGAAACATAAATCATTTGGCTAAGTGGGTGAGCGATGAAAACAAACAATTTGCGTAATAAAATCAACAGTCTAAACAAAAATATAAACAAAAACATTTTGTGCTCGCATAAAGTAAAACACAAAAATCTCTGCTGCTGGCTTTATTTTGCTTGTTGCTGTAGATGAAGTAAACAAAGGCAGGAAAGCAGTTTAGGTTAGAGCGTTTTTTGGCAGCCAAATTAAAACAAATCAAATTCACATGAGCATTTTCAAGTGATTGCTGTGTGGCCGCGACTGAAATTTTGCTGCAGGGCCTGGTTTGGCGAGCAAACATAAACAAGCAATTTAACAAGCACTCACAAATACACACCCACGCACACACACACACACACGCAGATACTTGCTCAGGCGTTGGCAAACAAACGAAGGGTTCAAGCGCAAAAAGCCAAAGCAACAAAAAAAAACAAAGCGAAAAACCGGCAAGTAAAAACGATGAAAAGGCAAGAAAAGCGAGCAGCCCAAAAACAACAACCAAAAGCGTTTTTATATGTATGCGGAAGTTTGTGAGTGTGTGAGTGTGTGTTTTAACAGCTGAACGCCACCACTACCGCAGATTTCTCACACATGCTTAAAAGTATGCCACAACTTTTTGTTAATGAAATTTTAATCAAGCTGAAACCGAGTCAACAGAAAAAAAAACCCAAATTCACACTGCCAAATAACATACTTATTTAGCACCAGATGTGCAAAGTTAACTCGAGTTAACCCTATTTCTCATCGAGTAGGTTGTGTCTTAGCCAGCAGCTTCATTAGCAGCTGCCAACAACGCGGCGTATGCGTAATAATTTATTTAAAATGCAATTCGCTTATGCCAGGCATTAATCATCTGTGCCAAGGACGTAAAAGCGGCATCACGTAGCGAACGAATAAAATGCTGCATTTATTAACAATTTATGTCGTAAATAAAATTGAAAAACATTCATAATGTCAATAAGCGAGGGTTTCAGTGTCGGAGTTGGAGCTGAAGACGTGAGTGCATGTTGACGATGCCAGCGAATTTCATAAATTACAAACTTGAGCCTGAGCAGGAGCGACTTGGGCGTGGGCGGGCAAAGATACATAAATCGCAATGCGAAACAAAATTAGGCAACAAATTTACATGCAAAACGAACACGACACGCAGCTAAATCACCAACAAACGGAAACAGAGCGCCGCCAAAATGACAAACGTTAGCAAGAATAGAAGGGAATGAGAAAAATTACAAGGTTGTATTTTGAGGAATAGCAGATACAAAAAACAGAAAACACTTTTGCTTTTCCAAGCGCGTTTTCGACTGCGCCTTTTACTCAGTTTTATTTTACATATTCTATGTTGTTGCTGTTAGGCAAACCCGTTTGAATAATGTGCACTTCTCACGGCAAATAATTATTTTCGCTTAGTGGCAAGCAAAACTGCCAACTGGCATGCGATTTTTAGGCCATTTTAACGGCTGCAGTTGTTGCTGTTTTTTTTTTATTTTAATGCCTTTTACCCTTGTATTTTGAGCGCTTATCGTCAGACCCAACACTTTTTGACGCCTTCTTCTCACACCATCGCCGCTTTGAGTTCATTATGTGAATTTTTATTTTGAAAATTCTTTGGCTGCAGGCAGCTAACGGTAACATTTAAAATGCCAGCACGTCGAACTAAAGACGGTGGAGGGTGTTTTCTTTATTTTTGTTATTTTTTAGCTCCACCTACCCATTAGTTTTTTTTTTTTTGTTTTTTTTTTTGATGTTTTAAAGCCACCCCATGAAAAGGTGTTGGGCAAAAACACGAATAAAAATTTTGCATGTTTGAAATATGCGCATTTGTTATTTTGTTTTTCGGGGAGACTGTAACTGAAAGGAAGAAAAATTACAACAAAACAAAAGAATTTTTAATTAGTTTTTCACTTTGTGTAATTATGCAAACGCTTGCCACGATTCCTGTCCGATAACAATAAACAAAACAATTATATCTTTCTAGCATAAAGCTGCAATTTAGCTCCAAACAAATAAAAGAAAGGAAAAGAGTAAATAATAAAAGAAGGATCTTAAAAAAAGAATTCAAACTAAATTGTTAAAAAAAAGTATATATAAACTGCATTTAGATGTTAAATCGATAGAGATTTCAATCAATGAGTAGATTTTGCTTCCAAAAGGGAAAGCAGAAAGAAATGAAAACATTTCCATAAATGAATTTCAATGAGTTGGGATTATTTTCAGACGTTTAACGGACTATTTGCATACAAATGATAGTTTGAGATTATTGTTAAAAACCTATTGCTGTTGTTGCCTAAAGCAAACTGACTAACAAAGTCCAACAAGAGCTATTACTTTAACATGTTGAAATTTCTTGCATGGTTTTTAAACAAACAAGAAAGTTCAACAGACAAAATACTCTCTATGTTAACGAAACATACAAACTATTGATTAAAAGTTTTGCAATTTTATGGAGCCATAAAATTTGTCTCAGCGAAAAATAGAGCAATGGAGAAAAGAACTTGGCTAGTCCGCTCATAGACTCAATAAACGAAAAAAAAGAGTTAACATCGATTTCTTGGCTAGCACAAAGTACGACTATTTTGTATGCGACAACAGCAACAAAATAATGTGACTACCTTTCGACATCTAGTCAGACAGTCTGGGGCAGCTCCCACGCCGAGCCCAAAGCAATAAATGTTCAAATCAATTGAAGCGTTTTTGGCCAAAGCCTCACACCTATGTGTGATGGACGCTGGGAATGTGAACATAAATCGAATGCACGAATAAGTAGATTTCTGGGCAGCTTAAGGCAGCGATTTGCTATGCGCAAAAAACTAAACCCCAAAATCGATAAGGTATGCTGAACTATGTATGTATATCGTAAAAGACGAAATAAAGGACGAAAATGTCAACTAATTTTGAATGTCGAACAGAACTGCAGCCTCTTTAGAGTTGACAAGAGAGAGAGAGAGAGAGAGAAGAAAAGGGAGACAAGCTATCTCAAACGCAGTGCGGTTAGAATGAAGCAACCAACCGCTTGTCCCACATTCGAAACATTTGACTTTGGCTTCGTAGTCGAAAAGCAATAAAACGCAATTCGGTCATAAAAATAGTCGAACGTCGAAACGAATAAAGGTCGAGATATAAGTAGAAGAGACGAGAAGAAAGAAGTGAGCTGAGCTGAGAACAGAAAAGCAAGCAACTGCCCCTGGGCTGTTGTCGTCGTCATGTCCTGCTGCTACTCCTGGGCCTTCGTCTGACATGGCAAATTGCAAATTTTGCATATTGCCAGTAGTCCGTTGAGGTCTCCCCTTGCAGTAGTTTTGCTATCGGCTTCTTTCTTCTGCCTTTTTTTCACTCATCCTGTCACATTCTCTTCGTCCTTTGGGCCATTAGTCATTTGGCCAGGCTGGGCCACCGCTTTGGCGTGTCGCCACTTTGCAGGATGAATGACCCCGGCACAGTTGCTGCTGCTGCTGCTGTTTGAAACCCCCCCGCACTTATGCAGCGAGACGACTTTTCCGCAACGGAAATTGCACACACGTCGCTAGCCAACAATTTTGTTTTTATAGCTGAGTTTTGTATTAGAGTTTGTCAGGCAACAAATCATAAGAACAGAACACAATATTCGATGTTTATTAAACTTATGGTTAAGGTTAAAGAACAGCAAGATCTGTTTTTCTCTAAACTTATTCGTATCCATTAAAAAATCAGTATTGATCGAGAGCTCAAAACGTTGTTCAAAAACATTTGATTTAAATGTTTTCGTTTTAAAGTTGTTATACAAATTTTGTGGCATTGTTTTCTTATATGAAAATTAAATCACGCAGCTTAAACTCATCAAAAATTAAATGATTGTTAAACACTTTTAAGTACGTCTAAGTAAACAAGTGAAACTCTTTGCATCTGCAGTTCATTGATCAGCGAGCTTCCTCTCAAATTAAAACATTGTCAGTTTGTTGGCTTAAAATAAATATTAATTTTAATGCCACGGTGCATTAATTAATTGTGCGCTCAACTGAACTCATTGCCTTGTTAAATATACAAAAATAAAAAAGTATTTCGTTTTTTTTTTTTAAAAGTTACGTATGTTGTTGTTGTGGGTGCTGCTGGTGTTTCTGTTGCAGTTGCGGGCGCATTGTGTGCTTTATGCATTTACGTTTAATTGATTTTTGCATTCGAGTGCATCAAAGATTCATGCATGTGCAATTAATGATATTTGTGCGAATGTGCAAAGTGCAAACTGATATATATGTTTCAGCTCAGAGATTTTTAATGAATTATCATTAATTATGGACGTAAATTGAAGTACAATTGATAACGACATTAAATATACGCCCTGAAGACTTTAAATGTTAACTTAATTGATTTGAAGTAGCAGGTTTTTTAATTCGACACAATTCTTATAAGTATTTTCTGTAGTTGAACAAAGTTTTATTGAAAGCGAAATTCTTTACTTGTTTAAAGGTCTACGTTTAGTCATTTACTAGTTGTTTCAACAGTTCTTTAACAAAGCTCACCATCTCTTCGCTAACCCCTTCCGGCACAACTCTTCTTATCAGCCCTCTCATATTGCCACTAACCATTACACATGTAGGTCAAACTGGCAGCACAAGAAGCGTTGCATACCTTCGGGCTGTCAATTTATTTCTCGCGCTTGGCACATTTTGCCTGCTGGTTTTTGTTTATGCTGACTCTCTGGTCGCGCTTCTCATGCGCAACAACAACGACGGCTCCATCACCACTTGGCACACGGTCTGCTGGCTGCCAAGCTGAGCGGGGCAGGCAGGAGTCGCGTCCTTGAAATTTATGCGTTCGACGCAGGCGATGCGCCAAATGTTGAGAGCTGCTTGCCGTTTAGTTGAGCTTGGTTTCTGCTTGGCACATGGCGTGGAAAGCTCTCATTATGAAGCTAAGCACACACACACACACACACAAGTATAGCGAGAAAGGCACACAGAAAACTCATTGAGAGATAAATGGACATGCTAAACTAGAACTACTTACGCCCCGTCCGGGAACTGGGCCAATGTGAATAGCATTGTTTCCTTTTTGCTGTCGGTGCTGCTGGTGCTCCTGGCACCAAAGCAAGTAAATTAGGCTTAGGTCCGATAAAGCAGCCACAGATCGGACAACGTAGATAGCAGCCAGCAAGTACAACAATGCGTTGCCAAAATCTCTAATCAGGCTCTTTATGTTCTAGAAAATTGTCCAAATTTGAAATTCTCGCCTTTTTCATTTTTGTAGCTCTGGCGTTTCCTTATCGATTTTCTCATAATCATTTGGGAAAAGCTCACGGCTATCTGCAGGCTGTCAATCAGCCAAGAGCCGTCATTAAAATAATGCACAGCTCTGAAGGTTGCGCATTCGCAATGTTGTATGCGCTGCTTTTAAAGCGCAACTTGTGTTAAATTGTTGGCGTTTTGTCAAAAAAAACATAAAAAATATTTATTTCCGGGCAACGTGCACTTTCTTTTCATAACTTCGTGTCAATTTAATGGCAGCCGTAGAAACAGAAGCAATCATAAATTTTTATGATTTTCCATTGGTTGCAGCAGCTTTAGCGCGGGGCATAGGAGAAATATTTGAGAGCTGAACACGAATTTATTTTATGCGAATTTAATAGCCTTGCAGATACGATGCAGAAAATGATTATCGCCTGCGGAAAGCATGCTCGCTACATTTTGGATACGTTGAAAAAACATTTTTGGCAGCTGGCCATTAAAACTAAATTTAATCATAAAAAAATAAAACTCCCACTTAGAGATGAGAAAAACCAGCAGCTGACAAGAGTGCTAAAAAAAAAAACAAAAATAGAAGAGAAAGACAAGAAACATATTGACATTCCGCCATCAATCACGCATGACAGGCGGTTTGAGGGGGGATAGGGCGTGGCAACCACGGAAATTTATCAACAGCGCAGGCACGCAACGTGGCAGGAGCAAACCAAAAAAAGTACAGAACGTACGACACGGCAGGTAGCCAAAGTAATCTAATCCAATTACTCAACAATGGCAAACAAGCTCAAGCGTTTGATGGGCGGAGTGGGGTGGAGTGGGGTTTGTGTTCTGTGTGCTAATGGACGAAAACGAGCCAAAAAAAGCAAGGCCAATACGCACATGTTAGTCAGTTAGAAAGGATATCACATGTCTGCGTTAAAGTTAAATAACCAAAGGCAATCACAAAGTATCAATAGCCAAAGAGGCATAGAAAGGGGAGAAAAAACATGTTTAAGCCGCAGGCGCATATTTACATTGTGTGTGTGTGTGTGTGTATGGGTAAAATCCTTGCTGAATGCGTTTGATCATTAACTGGTAGCTATTGCAAATCCTGTCAGCAGCCAGCAAATTGAAATTCATGCGCATTCAATGAATTTTTGTGGGTTTTCCCATTGTTGTTGGTTTCAGTTTTGTTGCGGGAATCTTCTGACAAGGCTGCAGGACATTGTATTGACAAAAATTATCATTTTTGTTGTGCTTCAATAAAATGACAAGGCAAACTAATATTGAGCCCTCTCCAACCGCCCAAACCCAACCACCCACCACTAAGCTTAGGCTTAGGCATGAAATTGAAAAAAAAACCGACCCCACACTGAAAGCTTTTGTGTGCTGTTATAGCCGGGGGTTGGGTTGGGTAAGAAAGAATGGGAGTTTGTTAGGCTGATTGGATGTGGCTAACAGCAATGTTGTTGATGAGCTGTCATTGCTGAAAATACGAGAGCATTAAAGTGTCACCAAAGAAACGAGTAGAACTTAAAGAACTTATAAGAAAAATGTCTCAGTTTCAACCCATTTTACAAAGTCATCCATCACAAAACAATTAGTTCAAATATTTGTCATTGACACTTTGGCACTCAAATCGCTTATGTAAATATGCCAAGGATGTCATTAGAAGCCAGGAATATACAGACACGCCTCTCTATCTTATCTAAGGCGGAACACTCCAGTTTCAATATCAAAACAGCTTCAGGATATTTCTATTAATATTCACTTTTAGCCAAATCGTAGGCGTGGCTTTCCTGTTGATAAAAGCTATCCTAGCTAACGTTAAAGAGTCGACAAATTGAGCAGCAACAAAGTCCAACAGCTCATAACAAATCCTCACACTAGCCAAACACACACATATACACATCTACACTCATATAGAGAGGCAGTCAGGCAAAAGTAAAGCGCCATAGCAAAAGGGTCAATTTGGTGCTCATCAAAGGGAATGTAAAAGGCAGCAGCAGAATTTTCTTCTCTCGAGCTTAAAATAGTTGTTAAACGGTGGCAAGTTAATAAGCAGATAGATTTAAAACTACCCAAACTAATAATGTAAAATTATAAATGTATAAAATTGTATCAAATTATATTAAAATACACATATTAAATAAGTGTTAGGGCATGTTTGTAAACTATTAAAGTGTTTAAAGCATGGAAAGTAAGAGCAAGATACGCAGCTGGGAAACGAGCAACTTGAATATTAACACAACACAAGTCAAAGTCAATGTTTTGGCAAATGCTCAGCTGCAAGCACTCACAGTCACAGCAAGAGCTCTAGATGCTGTAGATGTACGACGTTTACTATATGCGAAATTGTTGAAAAATGTCAGCTGCACATGGGGCACAGAACCTCAAGAACCTCAACAGCAGCAGTAGCAGCAGCAGCAGTAACTGTTGGATAAGAGTTGGAGTAGCAAAAGTCATGAGCATGAACGCCTGTGGACCTTGTGAATGTGAAGTGTGTGCTGACACCAATGAGTAACCGCAGTTGGTTGCAGAAAGGGACGCTAGGGGAGTGCGTTGCGTTTGGTAGTAGTTGCAGTCAACTTGCAGCTAGCGGCTGTTGCACTTGTCAACATGCACTGACAGCAAGTCAAAAACTTTCATTGCCAGCCAAACAACAGATTCAAGCCAAGTCAAGCTCCAAACCAGTCCTGAAGCTAAAGGGAAATTAAACAGCAAGAACCCAAAAAATTTATCATAAATAAAAATCATATAAGAAATAATATTATTTCTTATATTATTTTAATAAAAGTCTTAAGTAAATATTTTATTCAAAAGTTTTTTGTTTTCTAACAAACATTATCCAATATCATTTTCTATTTGATTTAATTTAGTTCATATGAAAACACACTTTGACCTATTGACACATTTTTGTGACTTTCACAATTTTATTTCTCAAAACTCTGTACTTATTAAGCTCCATGTCGAGCTCTGAAATTGACAGCTTAAAATTATGGCTAAAAGCAATCCGGTTTCAGCTGTTAGCTGCATTTGACCCGCTTATTTTCTTAGTTAGCTTTTTTTTTAGCTGAATTGTAGCGATTAAATGGCATTTAAGCACTTTATGACTGTGGCGATTTGTAACCTTCATGTTAATGCGCTTTCACCCCCAAGTTATTTATGTAAATTACTTGCAACTGCAACTGTCGTTGGGGCAAACAGAAGCAAAAAGCATAAAGTACTCCAACTTCATTCGTTGTGCTCGCTCTTTTTCGCTTTGTGCCTTCATGTTTTATAATTAAGTCAGTAATTTAAAAGTGTCGAGCGTAGTGGGAAAGCAACTTTAGCCAGCTTTGCTTCACTGCATTTCTTCTTGTGGCTTACAATTTGGCCGGGCAAAGTTTTTGGTTTCGTTTGTTGCTGCTCAGCACCCGCAACACAACGAGACCGACCAGCTGAAAAGCTGAACTGAGCACAAAAAAGCAAACAACTAAAAAATAGTTAAGAGAAGGGAAATGCAAGCGGAAATGTTAACAACTACTTTGACATTTGCTGTGCGTGTCCTGGCATTTATATTTTTGTGTGTACTGTGTTCTGTTGTTAGTCAAGTTTAAATGACTTAAGTGGCAGCGCGACGAGCCGTATAAATTCCAAACTCTGTGTGAGTAAAACGGCAATCAGGTGTTTTAATGCCTGTGTGTATGTGTGTGGCTTAAACTTGGACCACAGATTAATACGCATGCAATAGAGAGAGAGAGAGAGAGAGAGTGTATTATGAGGAACTTTACACTGCGGCCAAACGCAGTGTGGTTGAGTTCGTCAACAACAACAATAAATTCAACTGCTGGCAGCAACTGGCAGTATACAGTGTCAGTTGTAACAAAAGTTCGGGTCATTGCAGCAAGGCGTGAAGGACAACATGACAGAAAGACGAAAAAAAAAATAAAATAAATAATACGAAACTCGACTGCTTTATGCTCTGTTTGTTAGCATGCGGAAAGCTGACTTGTTTGAAGGTAATAAATCTAATTACCTGAAAGTTCTTTTACTTTTTTTACAGCTATAAAAAGTCAATATAATGTGTAAAAATATTTGAAGCACTTTAAACCAAATATGCTCGCTCTTCTTCAACCAGTTCTGTGTGTTTAAAACAGTAGCATATTGTGCAAGAGAAAGAATACGCCTCTCGCATGTCAGTGGAGCCACAACAAAAATGAGACTAAAATTTGTTGTAACATTTGTTTGTTTATTTAAGTTTTTTGTTCCGTTAGCCCCCAAAAGGCACGAGCTGGCACTGAGCTGACGAGAAAGAAGTAGAGAGCGACAGGAGGGTTGGGAGGGTTGAAGCGAGATATATAGAGATACATAGTTGGCAACTCAACTGCATTCAAAGTGCATAAGTCAGTTTGTGAGGCAAACGAATGCGAATACAAATAGTCAAAAACTTGTTTGTTTTGTTAGTCCTTGTCTTGATAGCAAGGGGGTGTGGGTGTGGGTGTGGCGTAAAGCTGTACGACCTTAAGACCAAGTTGACTTTTTGGCAGTTGCCACTGAAATAAAAGGCAATTTATTTGTGTTATGCATAAAAAGCATTTTAAAACAAAATGCAAAACATTTTTTTGTGGTCGACATTTCTTAAAGTTTGCAACTTGAAAATGTTGTTAAGTTGATAAAAGACTTTGACAATATGTATTACATTTGCATAGATGGAAACCAGCTAGTCGCAGAAGCTGTGCGTCCCTTTGATTTGCGTTTCTATGAAAAGGAAACGAAACCCTATCTTTATGCTCTCTATTCAGTTAAGCCATCTCTCAACCTCTACCCAGCGTTTTATCTATATTGTATCTGCTGGCTGCTGCTTTTATTGTCTCTATTCATTTTCTCTATTTTTTTTTTTTTTTTGTCGTCGTCCTGTGCAGACTGTCCTTAATAGCCTTGAGGTATGCATTAATTACTGTGACCATAAAAAGCATCTACGGACAGCAGCAACAGTGGCAGCAGAAGCAGGCAACGTGCAAAGTGCAGCAGCCAGGAGTCCTTCTCTAGGTCTTTTTAGACCTTTTACTTTGTGTTACATTTTGCATTTTATGACCAACTAGACTATTGTTCTCACCCCAACAACCCACACCTTTATCGCTCTGTCGCTTTTGTGCTTTTGTTTTTCATTGTAATCAACGAAAATTTGGTGCAAAGTTTATGCTCTTGACTCGCTGCTTTCTAAATCTCGTTGAAGTTTTGCTCTTTGCGGCTTTAAAAAGTGCTTAATTTTGGGCCAGCTTGGTGTGGCAACGAATGACAAAGTCATGTTGAAAGCTCATTTGTTTTATGAGATAGAGCGCTTAGGCAGCCATATGAGTTCCAACCCCCATTCTTTCACACCCCTGCTCCACTTATTTGACACGCTTTTCAAGCTAACAACACAAAATAACAAACAAACAAAAAAAATAACAAAGGCCAGACAACTTCTTGCCGCCTGACGCATTCATTACACATTGTCTGCTGTGTGCAGGGGTGTGGATGGGTTCATACACACACACTTACCACACTCGCACTGTCACTTACACACACACAACGTAATTGCGAAAAAACTCATTGCCTACTTTTTTGGGTTATTATTTTATGCCGTTTATTTTGCTCACAAAAATTTTTAAAGTGTCTCGCCATATCAACTTTATTATGCGCGCCGCCAAAAAGTTGCAAAATTAACAGACAACACTCGCATAATAGCCCCGCTACCCCGACCCCCTTTTCCAGCGTCACAACTACAGGCAAGCGCGTAACAAAAGCTGAAACCAAAAGCAAAAACTGTTTCAATGTCCGCCTCTCGCCTTTTAGTGTTTGTCTGTCAGTTTGTGTGATTGTGTGTGTGTGCTTCTGTATGTTTGTGCTTCACCTTGTTTATCTCGTTCTTGTTGTGCCCTCTTTTAGCATCGTGCGATGTTTTCATCTCGGCCCCTCTTACCAAAAAAGCTTGGCTCTTTTTTGGGTTGCTTGCAACTGGATTTTGTGTGCCTGTTCCATTCTGTTTGTATGTATGTTTGTGCATAGAATTCAGTGTAAGTGTGTTGTGTGTTATGTTCGTGTTTTGGTATGTGCTTCTGTGTGTATTTTCGAGTGTGTGTGCAGTGCGTGCTTCGGTTTTCGCGCAGCTCTCGCCTTGTGTGTGCAGTGCGTTGTTTAAAGGCTGCTGAGCGCCTGGTGCGAATTGTGTTACGTGTGTGGGTGTAACAAACACACACACACACAGATACACAAGTGCCAAAAATACAACTGATAGATGTACAAGAGGCTGTGTTAGGCTCAAAATGTTGCCAGCAACATGATTTTGTTGCCAAGTGCTTGTTGCATGCACACAGCTACAAATACATGTGAGTAGACTCAGTGGAAATTTTAAGCCGCTTAGTATCGCTAGCTGAGCTGAAATTTTCATTAAAATGCCAGAGGTGAAATCCTTGGCAGCAGCAGAATGAGCAGCCTCAGTCAACAATGATGCCTCAAAAGCGCTTTTCAAAAGGAACGACGAGCAAACAAAGATCAAATCTTATCGGCAATCATTTTATGCGCACTTGAGAGCACTGTGAAGTAGCATAGCAAAATTTGTACCAGGCAACGACAACATAATGAGCTGTAATCTTGGCAGGCAGGTGGGCAGCTTTTGCCTAGTCTTATCATAAGGGATATACTTGGCATGGGACACTTGGAGAGAGACTGCAGGAGCGACATTGTCATGGAAATTCTTCATTAACTCAACTTGGGCGCTCAAGAGAAAAGAAGTTTATGTTATTAAGCGGTGAAAAGTGGGGATGCAGCCGACTGTGTGGGATGAAGGTTGGTAAGTGTTGCTATGATACAGTTAGAAAATCAGAATGGTGGGTTTGCGAGAGCAGGAGCAGCATCTGTTGTTGCTGTTGGGTATGTTACACTTGACGGCTGAGAGATAACGTTAAATGAATATGCAGCAATTTGCACGCCCACATAATGAGCAGGGCGTATAGTTAGAGGAGGGCATTTGAGTATGGGGTGGTTGTAAAGCGCCGCCTTTAGGCAAAGACTGAAATAATAACAACACAAGCAGACGACTAACAAAAGTCGATAAACATAAAGCAAGAGCTGGCTCAAATAAGTATGCTACACTTCAAGCCCAAGAAAGCAAGCAAGTGCGTTTATGCGTGCATGTGTGTGCGTGTGTGTGTGTGTGTGTGTGTTTGTGCAGCAAAAGTAAATTAAAACGATTTTAATTACGGTTGCCAAGACGATGAATGAAAATGTCAACGTCGAAGGAAGTTCAACAGCATCAGTTTAAGCCTTCAGGGGGCGTTCGCAGCAGGTGGGCGTGGTGCCAGTAAAAAACCAAAAATAAATTAAAGGAGGCAATGCTCAAAAGCGTTTCGCTGTTGGGTTCCAGTACAGTAGGAGTGTGAATTATTGGGTTGAAAATACTGAAGCCTCTTACTTAAAAGCTTCATTCGAGATTTTCATTTGAGTTGCACGAAATACGAAAAAAAAAAACCATCGTTGTTTGAGTTGCTGCTGCTCAAAGTCACGGCCAAGAGCAACAAAAAAAGAAACATTTGCAAATAAAAGTGTTGAGCGAATGAAGAAAAAAGGCTGCAGCAGCAGTAAAAGAAGAAGCAAAGCTAAACAAATAGCCGCCATTTTTATGGTGCTCTTTTGTTTTTCTTTTCTACTGTTTTGTTACCTCTTCTGTTCTTTCTTTTCTATGTTTTTGTACACCTTATTAACGGTTTCTATGGCAAACTTTTAAACGTGTGGCAGGCGTGAACATTTTTTGCATTACAAAGCTAAAAAGCTGCACAAGCCACATAGATAAAAAAGAAAATCAACCAAATTGTGGCGCGCTGATTAACTTGACACCATTGGGCGTAGAAGGAGAGATAAGGGTGTCAGCTTGCTGGAAAGGGCAAGGCATTCTCTGGCATTCTGGCATCCTGGCTTTTTTCATGCAGCTGACAGCCAACACCTGTCGCTAAAGTCTCTTTAGCACTCTCTCGCTCTCTTCTACTCTCTTTAACCTCCTCCCACTCTACCAAACCACGCTGACATTTCCTTTTGCTCACCGCTGACGTTTGCCTTGACGACGGTTGCCAAACCAACCTTCTTCTCCTCTTTCTCTGTTTGAACCGCATCCATCTGTTGTGGTTGGCTCACGTCTCAAAATATCATTTACGATGTTCACAATTGCAACTTGCAGCTTGAAATAATAAATGCGAAAAATGCTTTGAGCGAAATGAATTTTTTGTCTGTTCAATCAAAGATATTGAGTACTATAATCGATAGAAGATATATATCTAACGATGGGTTATTACGAAATCAAGTTCGTTCAGACAATTGATAAGGTAAACTAGTGAAAAGAGTTGCAAAAAAAATCCAAAAATTTATATACAAAATTTAAAGTAGAAAAAACAAAGAATGGTATATGCTTCAATTTTAATAATGAAAATATTTATACTTTATTGTATCGCCAAACAAGCATGTAACAATTTAATTGCTATTGAGTTTCTATATCAAAGTTATAATTCGTTACACATGCATGCCCAGAATATTCAAGTTGATTAAATATTAAATCAAATCAACGTCTTATAACTTCAAATAATACCAATATCAATGCTTTGATTGTTTCAATTCACTGATTAATAAATAAATCAAAGCAGATTTAACTACACTCATATATGTATCACGAATGGCCCAATTTAAACAACAAAAGAGTCCTTTTGAAAATTAGTTAGGAACTCTGCTCGTTCTTATGGAAAATCCTCGTCTTGTACTAGTTAACTTTGCCCACCATGCCGGTCTGCATATAAAACAAGGTACAACAAATATTTAAGTCTGCCAACAAACTGGAACAGTTTACTCAAAACATGTTAACAGCTTAACAAGAACCCTTTTTCATTTCCTCCCCTTCGAAGAACAACTAAAACCAGCTTGCGTTGAAAAGCTGTAAACTTTAAGCAACAACTGGAACATTTTCGCAGAGCTGCAAAAGTTTATAGTTGCATTTCGATGCGTTTTAATATGCGGCAAGTGCAGCGCTAAATGTCAACCAAAGTGTCAGCCAAGGTGACGACGGCAACGTTTTTGATGACGATCCTTTTGCGAGAGAGGGATGGAACTGCAGGGGATGCAACTGAGTTGGCATGTTTGCATAACAAGATATATATATAGCAAGTCGAGTATAAACAGACCCTTTGACATAGTCAAGGTCAGTGAACTTTATAAGTAGAATATAATACAAAAAAAAAAAGGGTTAAGCCTTAAGATTATGCTCACTGAGTCATTTTAAAATACAAGACTTCAAGCAATAAATAAATGTCGGTAAGTAAAATTTACCTGGCATAAACGGGTTCTCGGTTTTTCTCGTCCTTTAATTTCCTTTCTTTTCGTTGTGGGTTTAGTTGCCCGGCAGTTAAAGCAAGTGTTGACCGTTATCGGGACCACAAAACGCCAAACGTTTTGATGCAAGAAATCAGCAAAAAGCCGCTAACTTCGCACATAAAATTCAATTACAATTGCGATTGCGATGGCGCATAAATTTCGACACTTGGCGTCGTTTTACGACCGGCGTTTATTGTTATATATTTGTGCAGATTTGATTTGCCGCTTTCTTATCGCTGTTATCAGCCACAGTTGGGTCATAAAATTAGCCCAGTTCACCACATTAAAAGTTAAGCAAAATTGCCATTTTCCCTTTTCAACCAACTTTGTTACATTGAGTTTGTTAAGTCAGTTTTGCTTTATTTTTATGACACTGTCGCTTCAAACTTTTGCGCTACATTTACGTACGTTACGTTTGGAGTTGTTGCTCATAAGGCTGGCTGAGAGCCAACCGTTCAAGTTGAAAGCGCGCAAGGAACTGTTTTTATCCTTTGACTTTTGTGTGCTGGCATTTTTGGTTTGGCAATCACAACGCCACGAAACTTGGCAACGAAACTTGGCATCCACTAGAACGCATGCGCTACATTGGAAGTCAAGTTCCAGTCTCGTGTTTGTTTACTTGGACAATAAGCAACTGGTGGTTGTCAACTCGATAGCCAACAGGCGAGTCCTTATGCCACCCGGTGGTTCCCTTGGGCAGCCATATGTGACGGCTTTGACTTTGGGACTTGGCTTGGCTTGACTGGCTTTCGTTGTTGTCTTGACAACTTGATTTCTTTGTAATTTGGCTCGAACCCCCCCTGAGAGAGAGACAGACAGATGTTTCACATTTCAAATTGCTTTATGTTTAATGAAATTGTTTTTCTGATTTCGAAAGAAAAGAAAAAAAAACACACTACTCGGGGCAACCTTTGAACCTCTACTTATATCTGGCCCAAGCGTTTATCTAATTATGTTGCATACTTTTCCGCTGATCATCTGTAAGTTTTGGGTCGAGTTGGCAAACTGAATGACATTACAGCAAATCCGCTTAGTTACAGATACAGATACAGTTACACAGTTACGGCAACAGATACATTGCTCATTGTTTATGCAAGCGCATTAAGCTGGTCATGCGATGATGGGCGAATGCAGATAAACTACTTAAACAAACAGTTACGCAGCAGTTACTGCAACAGCAGCCGCTCCTTCATCACACCCACAGGAATGCTGACGAAACTGTTGCTGCTTTTGTGGTTTGTGCTGGTCAGCTGTAAAGTGCATTAGCAAGAGATATAGTTATAGCTGCAAGATGTAATCTCGTGTGTCGGCATCTTTAAGGCCAGTTGGTAACTGAAATCAAAACCAAGTCAACGAAGTGCAAAAATGCCAAATATATAAAGATACTTGCAACTACGGCGCACGGCGGCATACACAAAAAGGCACACACAATAGATGTCAGGTAGCCCGTTTACCTGTCTGTCATATCTCTGTCTGTGTGAAACAGAGTGAAACTCAATACGCAGCTACCAAATTGATATCGTATGTCATAGATACGTTAACGTTACGTGTGAGCTCACACACAAACATAAAAATAGCTAGTAAAAACCATTTTTGCCACACACACACACACATAAAAGAAGCTAGTAGAAAGCATTTTTGCCGTGTCGCGTGCGCAATTTTCTCGTCGTTATTTTTTTTTTTTTACTTGCAATACATTTTATTGTTTGTTTAGCGCATTGTTTAACAGCGAATATTTCAATGTATTTGTTGTTGTGCGCTGTGATTTAATGGCTGTACATTGAAATGGTTTTTTGTTCGTGAAATTGTCGAGAAATGTTTTGGAATTGAAGTAAAATTACTATTTTTTTAAATAGAACTGGCTGCTGCTGATGTTGACATTCAATTTTAGGAAAGCTTTTGCTGAGTAATTTTGTTGATGTGAAATGTGTAAAATTTTCACAACATTTTATCTCAAATTAGATTGGGAAGGAAAAGGTGCTGAATATAACCAATGGGCATGGAAATGGGAATACAACCTTTAAGTTTTTGGCTGCACCTAACACATAAACACATATCCTCATCAATTTTAAGCATCAACATAAGTTCTCCCCTAACAACTTTCTTCACCTAATTGGAATGTAAAAAAGTTTCTCATCAAACGTAAACATTTTCAAAGTGCAGCCGGAAATTTGATTTGTTTCGGATAAACGCTATTTATTTTACTTATTTAAGTCGCATATTTTCTGGCACCGTTTTTTTTTATCTAACTCCACCCCGCTTTGAGCTGTGTTGTAAAATTCAATTGCCAAATTGATTCAACTTTTTGCCTTTTCGCACGCTACTCCCTCGCGCAAGCTACCCCGGCTCTTCTTGTAGAGACAGCCTAGAACGTTGCTGAGCCGCAGATAATTGAATGATTTGAATTTTTATATTGAATATATACGCTCGTTGCTGGGGAGAGTGTGGGAGTTACGCCTCTATTTTCAATAGGGCGAACCAAATTTTTTTCCTGCCTTTTTTGTTGGCTTATTCTTTTGTGTAGATGTATTTTTTCTATTAAAATGGAAATTGTTGGCGAATTGGAAAATTGCTTATCAATTGGCTAGCATATGCTTGAAGGATCAAACGGTGTCTGAATTTTGGAAATCAAGAGCATAGGGGCAACCTGCCCCCATTTGCTTCCCTCTTTCGACTGTTTATGCCGCAATTAAACATTAAATTAAGTTTTTCGCTTGGCAGCCGCGAACAGCAACTTAATTGAGTTGTTGTTTGGCATGCATTTTCCCAAACATTTAATTTATTATATAAGTCTGTCTCTCTTCTTGTTTTTGTGGGGTCTACTGAAGCATAACGACGTCAGATGCAGAATGCATAGCAAATTTGAAAACATAGTCAGCCAAGTTTTTATTATTTTAATTGCATTTTGTGCAGTGTTATGGGTTCGGAAATTATAGACAAATGCCCGCATGATCTAACTTGAAAGGAGGGGCGATTTTGATTAACTGAAGCGAGTCAACCGAGGCAGCTGAGGCAGCTGATGGTGGGAAGCAGGACTGCCCAAAATTAGAGAAGAAAACCAAAAAAAAAAAAAAAACAAGAGAATAAGAAAACCCAGACGCTGTGTCTAAAGTGTGCAAGGTGGAAACCCAATGGGATAAATACACATTTAGTTATTGCTTCGTGGAAGGCAACTAGAACAGAACACAAAGGCAAATACTCAAGTGTTGGTTTTTGTTCGACCTTTGTGTGTTGTGCGAGCATTGTTTTGCAATCGAGTTTCAATTCAAAAGCAATACAAACACTGCGCTGCGGGCTGCCACTTCACTTCATCACAAATATATGTACATACATATAGCATACATATACATATATTCCATGCATAAAACACAAGCCAACTGTGCTGCAAGCAATAACCGTAGAAACAAACTGTAATTACCCAGAATTCACGCGACCGTCACAAACAATTCTCTTTCTCATTGTGAAGAGTGTCAGCCGAGGGCGTTTGCAAGTGACGCCCGCCTGCTGGGATACCAGTTTACTTACCAGTTTACCATTCTTTACCCATATGTGTCACATAACTTGCATCTGAATTAGTTGGCTCGACTAAACACTACTCTCTGTCTGATATGCGCAGGCGCGCAGCTTGACTTCTAAGACGCAAAAAAAAACTCGGCATAAACTTCATGCCAGACACACTGACGCAAACCACATGCTGTCTTTTACCAATTTCGTTTCGATTCCCTTCCAGTATCAAAATGCAAGCATTTCTAATGCAAAACGTGTGGTGACTTTGACGGGGCATGGTAAGTGGGGGGATGAAACCTTCTGTGTTTAAGATACTAGCGCTTGCACACGTTTGCATGTGTCTGGCATCTGTAGGCCCCCTCCTCATTGCCAGACAGTTCAGTTTTGACTCAAGCAACAAATGGTTTAAAATTAATAACAAAATGCAGACGCTGACAGTAATTGAAGTGTGACATTCTCTCAATATGATTACGAGCTGTGTTCGATGGCAAGAGTCAAAACTCATTACGAATGCGTTGAATGTGTTTCTTGTTGCTGAGTCACTGGGCAGATTACAAAATAGATATACTTATTTATACATAGATTCCAATATGTGGTGCAAACTGTGAGCGGGTGCAAAGCCAATTAGATGACAAAAAGCTGTTGATGGAGGGGGGGAAACAGCATGAGATAATTATATAAAAGTGTCAGCAAAACTAATGAAAAATATTCAACTTCATTTGCTATTTTTATATTTCTTTAGTTATTCAAATTTATTAAAGCTAAATGCAGCAAAAGCCTTGATAGATTTAAATGTCAATCTTTTCAAACATAATCTTCAACATCTTAAGGTTTTTTCATACTGTTACTCTTAACTTTAAGCAACCCGATAATGTTGACTTTTAGTAGTTTAATTTCCCCTTTGTACCATTTTAACTTCTGATTGTGTGAAGAGAATAAAATTCAATTGGAAAGACTTTCAAATTGTTGCCACCTTGTTAAATTCTCATATAACCTGTCACACTTTTACCCACTCACACACAATGTACGGATAGCATACTAAAGCTAACCCAAGTAAGTTGCATTGTCCTTTATGGCAATCCAATTCAATTCCAGAACGAAGCTCATATCAATAATTTCAAACTGCGGTGCACATAAAAGTCAAGAACTTAATTTCCAGCTGCTGTCATTTTAAGAACAATATCACTTTTACGACTTTTACGTACGGTAGGAGAGAAAGAGAGAGAAGGTATAAGAGGAGCAAGAAGAGGAAAAACTTTCGATATCCGTGGTCATATCCGGCTTACACACATACAAACACAAACACACAGATATACTTCCACATATATATATATATATATATATATATAGTTAAGGTGCATGAGCTTTGTTGACTTTTGTGTAAAACTCGCAGCTTAAAACAAACAAAATGCGAATGAAAATGTATTTTATGCATGTTGATGCTGTTTTTGTTGTCAGTTAAGTGAAGCATTGTTTTTGCAGTGACAACAAAGATACAGTTACACCTGCACACACACACAAACACACACACACACTTATACTAGCAAACATGGATTACACATGATGTTTGCCAACAGCAGAAACTGCAGCAGCAACAACTTGCGACTTGAAGCTTCTCCTTAAGATAGAGTGGGACAGAGAGAGAAAGAGAGCTGTCTCTGCGCTTATCAGGTACAAACTGTAAGATCTTTTTGTGGTTAGTTTTCAGTTTGTTGTTTTCGTTTGTGTGTCGGGGTTTGTTTATCTATTTGGTTTGTGGCAAGCGGCTGCTGTTTCTGTTGCTGTTGCTGCTGCTGCTGCGTTTACCTATGCACAAGTTGAGCAAATAAAGTCGTTAAGTGGAGAAGGAAGTTGGCTCGAGGTTATTGTTGCTTTCTAGTTGATGTTCTTGTTGCTGTTGCTGTTGTTATTATCTCGTGACAACATCAACGTTGCAACAGTTGCTGCTGCTGCTGCTGTTGTTGCTCTTTCGTTTTATTTATTTTTGCTGTAGAAATGACAAGGCTGCTTTATGCTGCCAATCCTGTGACACGATAAACAAGCTAAAAATCCCTCAGCTCCCATCCCAGTTGCTATCCTTCTTGCACTTGTGTGGCGCCACAGAGAGCTTTTTGCTAATGCCACCGCTCAAAGTATTCTGTCCCAAACCTCACTCCAGTTGCTGCTGCTGCTGCTGTTGTTGCTACTGCATGGCAGCTCTTTTTCCTATCGCTGTTTTGCACATTTATCCTGTTAGTGACACCTTCTTTGTCCCCATGTTTTCCGTACGTCCGATTGTCTGCCTTGTCTGCCATGTCACTCTTTATTCAATGTGTCAACCCCCTACCCCTAGCCCAGCCCCACCCTCTTTATTCTGCTCGTAATGTTGTCGTCGTCGTCATATGAAATTCAAAGCAACTGCTTGCATATCTACCCGCCTCTACCTCGGTGCCCTTCCTAGTGTGAAAAACGTGGAAATTGATTTTCTATTTTGCTGTGGATTCCTGTTTTTATTTTTTGTTCTTTCTCTTTTTTTTTGTGTCAGTGATTGTCAGTGGCAGCTACACGTGATTGAGTCTTATCTTTAGTTTTGTCACTTCAAACTTGCCTGGCAGCTACTTTAAATGTCAGCACACACACACATACACACACACACATTGTCAGATCTATTCTGGCTATTCTCTTGTATATATTTTTTTTTTTGGCTCCCTTTGCACGTGCTTGGCAATTTTTTGGTTTCTCCCCATTTGCTCAAAGGCTTAGCCAACGCGTGTGCAACAGAGCAACTGAGACCACCTTGCCCCCCTTTTTGGCTTGCCACCTCTATGCTGGTTAAGTGCAACACATGTTGGCACTTTGTTTGGGGATTTTGACGCACATGCGGCGATTTTAGCGCTTGTTATTTGAAGCGCGCAATTTTCATGCTTGAGGTTTCAGCAAGTGGAAGTAATGTAAATTGGCTCAAATACAACTAACAAATTGAGGAGCGATGAATATTGTGAACGAGTGTGTGAACACAGATAAGAAGACCCTTAAAATGTAAATGTGAAAAGCTTTACACTAAGTAGTACCTTGAATAGTTGTTTTTATTTTCAATAAACAAATCAAAATAATAAGCTTTATTAAGTCGAAAACCAGTCTAGGTTTACTTTATTTCCTATATAAAATAAATTTTTTTACTAAGTTATTCAAATGTCAAGTTCTTTGCAACATTTCTATTACTATCAATTCTGCTGTGCATATTTCTACATTCAATCTCAGTTTCTACACAAAAAAAAACCATGAAGATAACAAAAAATTGTAACAATTTACTTTGTCCCACACTCGACACCTGTAAATAAATTTGTCTATGCTTCCCTTAAAAAATAAAAACAAAAAACAAAAATCACTTTGAAACAATTTGAGCAAAATATTTGTCTGCGCGTCAACAGTGTTTAAAAGTTGTTTCTTGTCCATGTAAAATCTAAAGGACCACAAAGTTCATTTAGGGCGTCTCCTTTGCCTCCACTTCTTCGGCTTTCAACATGACAACAACAACAATAGAAAAGAATATGAAAACTTTTGGCCCCAAACGCAATTTTTATGCATTTTGAACGTCGAGGACAGTTTCAACATGGGTCACATTAGCGCCCGTGCGGGAGGACTAACGACCCGCGGCCTAGCCAGGACATTACGCTTTAAATTTATGTGATTAATAAATTTCCATAATTTTTTTTTTTTCTTTCTTTTGGCGGGGCAATTGTTGCCTGCTAGGCAAATAATAAAGCACACGCGCTACGCGAAAACCGGAACTAGGCGCACGACACAAGATACTGGACGGCTTTAGAGCCCCGCTAGGAATCGCACATCCCAACATTATTTTTAAGGCTGTCAGCAATATTTCCGTCAGGCGCTGCAATCACTTTGAATGCGTGTTCCCAACAAAATAAATAACGACAAGCTGAGATTGCCAAAGATGAAATTTAAAGATTCTCATATTAATGGATGGCAAATTTTTCTTAGTTACCTAGCAGAGAGGGTATTTAAATATTTATTTTTGCTTTAAGTCAATTTAAATTTGAGAACGTCAACAGTAAAGAAAAAGTATATCTGTTAATATTTTTTTTTGATAAAAATCTAACTTGTCTTTTAAGCATTGTTTATATATTTATACCAAATTTAATGAGCATCTTAACTGCGGTTTTCTACAATCGTTCATTAACTAACTTTCCATTTATAATTTCTGAAATTTTCCTTTTCTTTGTGTATGAAAATAAATTAGTGCAGCTTAGTCGCTGGCTTAGAGCTGAATGCAAAGCGAAGCAAATTAATAAAAATTAGTTTGCAGCCCATAAAAAATTAGGGAAGCTTAAGCTAAAGCGGGAATAAAGCAGGGAGTTACGAGTGGCAGCAGCTAGAGAAGCATCCGCCAAAGCACAACTGGGAACACTCAGCCAAATTTATGACAGTTTGCGCACATCGCATAAATCCTGGCAATTGTGTACGATTTTTAATGCTAGTTAAATCGACTGAAAATGACAGTTTAATGATTGACATGCGCCGCAGTTGCTGCTCTGTGGTTACGACCCAGTGGACACAGCGAGGCAAAGGAGAGCAAATGCCATTGCCACATTCAGATCCAGAGCAGAGCTCGCTCAGTGTGGGTACAGAATGGTATTTGGTGTGGGTTTTTATTTTGGTTATGCGATAGGAATGGGAAACGGGGTAGCGGGTTCATGAAGCGCACAAACGTTTCAAATGAATGTCAACTGTCTGCTCGAATGACGAATACACTCGTTAAAGGGCATACGCCGGAATGAGTACGGTTTTGTGGAGCGTAACGTCAACGAAGGCGATGGGATAGCGCAAGCAACGGGGTTAGTTGGCCGGTAGTTGGCCGGCACGCCCACTTGTCATTGCCATACAATAGTAGCAACAACAAGCAGTAGCAGTAGTGAACATCAACATCAACATCACATCAATGTCAATGTTTATGACAGGCGCAGAGGATTAGCGATACTACCCAGTTGGAACCGTTTTAAACAAGTCAGGCATGCTGCATGGCATGGGGGTTGGCATTATGCAAAATGCACATGTGTGTGCAAGGAGGGAATGTTGTTGAATGTTAGCTCATGCTGGACTGGACTGCACTGGACTGGCAACGAAGCGGTTTGACACTCGTCAGTCCCAGCTGCGAATTGTGCTTATCAATCAGCGCCCATATTGAGTATGATGATGAAAAGTGCAAAATGCAGTTGAAATTTAAGCAGAGATAAAGTGATGCAAGGAAATAAAAACAAAGATCTGAAAGTAGAGCAGATAGGTTAGGTAAGGTTAGGTTAGACCGACTGACCCTCCCAGGGGAGTGTCACACATAGACCGCTAAAGGGTCCTTAGTGGGGCCGGTGGTCGGAGATGGTTGGGACTTTCTCGGTGTGAGGTCCTACGGAGTGTGTGTACTTCGTGCAAACGCAAGAAGCCTTCTGGGTTCCTGCTTGCTGGCTTCTTCGAGCGAAGCCAGAAATGGAATTCGGAAGTGGCGTAGTCGTTGTGCTGCCAGTGCGGGGCAGCTGCAAAGGAGGTGCTCCAACGTTTCCTTGACACCTGGATCTTTGCATTTCCTGCATTCGTCATTGTTAGTTATGCCTAGCCTTTTCGCATGTACTGCGACTAGGCAGTGGCCTGTCAGTAGACCCACTAGCTTCCGGCAGTCATGTCTTTGTAGCTTAAGCATATATTGCGCTAGTTTGTGGTTGTATGTTTTGCACATTATTTTAGAGATCTTGCAGTCAGAGGTGTTTGTCCACCTTAGATCTGCTAACTCCCGTGCTTTATTTTCCATGTAGGAGTGCAGCGTTCGCAGAGAGATTGGGACTTCCGCAGTTTCACTGTTGAGTCCCATTGCACCTTGCTTGGCCAGAGTGTCTGCTATCTCGTTGCCTTCGAAGCCCTGATGGCTAGGAATCCAATAGATGCGCACTTTTTTGGAGGTGCTGAGTGCATCTAGTGTTTCTCTGCTCGCCAGGACATTTCGAGAGCTTATGTGGTAGGACTGCAGGGCTTTAATTGCCGCCTGACTGTCCACGAATATGTTTACTTGTTCCTGTGTTGTATTTGTTTGTAGGACTGCTTCTGCTGCTTTCCTTATTGCGAATATCTCAGCTTGGAATATGCTGCAGTGGTCAGGGAGTTTGTAAGTCAGGCTCATGGGTGGTTCGGCGCAGTACACTGCTGCTCCAACCCCTTCCCTCATTTTTGAGCCGTCTGTGTATATGTTAATGGCTGACTGCTCTGCTCCTGAGCGCCAGTCATCTTTTCCAAGGAGTCCGTTTCGACTATGTAGAGCAGATAAAAAAGATAACAATCAAACATCAAACATTTGAATATGCTTAGGTTAATCTACATTGTTTTATATCAAAATACTTTTTACCTTTTAACAATAACTCTCGATTGTTGCATGACTCTATGTGGTCCTGCAGTCCACAGTGACATATAAAGTATACTATAATATTGTTAAATAATTCATGATGACGATTTATTGTAATTAATTACATTATTACATTATTATAATAAAAAAAGTTTAAATAACCGCATATGTTATATAAACTTTTTTTATTATACCGGAACCTCTGAAATTTTGTTAATACATTTTTACAATACATTTTTACTAGTTCTAAGTACGAAACTGTACCTGGAAGCCCAAATCATAAAGAAAATCTGCAAAACTGGAAAAGAAAAAATAGGTATACATATACACTTGTATTAATAAATAGAAAAATGTCAACTCGCATAAGTCAAGCAAATAAGTTGACAATATATAATAAAGCTTTGCCACACCAATCGAAGAATAGATGTTTGCTTATGCTAGAGATAACTTTATTTACATTTTGTACTTACCAATTGTGTAAATAAGAAAAAAAATAAACCAAATGAAAAAACTGGACAGAACGGTGCCAATAATTATTACACATGGTATACGCTAGGAGAAAACAAATGTTCTTACTTTAAAACATACAAATAAAACGTGAGCACTTACTAAAAATACGCCTATTGTCACAGTTAATCCGCCTAGCATATGAAGAGCCATCAAAAAATACGCCAAACCAAGTTCAACATTTGTTATTTGAATAGTAGAGATTTTTCTGGCTTCTGCAGAGCAGGTTACGAATAATACTAAGAAAGCTATTGCATGGGCGATAGTAAAGAACCCAAAAATCATAGTTTTTAGCCTTAGCGAGCAACAGCACTCATCCAGCGCTGAACAAGAATTGCACTCACACATTTTGAATATGTTATGTTTTAATAAGAACACGAACTGCGAATTTTTATAACTTTTAATGATCAATTTTGAAAAATTGTGTTTAACTTATATACATTTGTAAATTTGCTTAACAAGTAACTGACTACTTAGCTAGTTTTTACTGAGTCAGTTGAAAAGCCGAGTCCATACATAAGACCGACATAAACAATGTTAATTATCTTTTTGGAATGACAAATATTATGTGAATTGATTTATTAAATTATTACAGCTTCAATCACATCTGGGAGACCTCTGCAGGCTTCCATTGCAAAAGCTATTTCATGTAAAAATGTCATCATTCCAGGAAGTATTGCTCTCGTTCACAGCGGGCAACATAAATCAATGTCTTGAAAAGAACGAATACTGTGATTTTGCTTAACTATAATTATACAAATTTTCAAGATTGGAGCAGAATATCGATTAAAAGTCAGTATGTCTTGAGGATGTAAATTAAAAATGTGAACAACTAGAGTTATTTGATTCGGTAGTAAAAAAAACGGGGATCTTCCCCTAATAATCAGCCTCACTGCGAAATAACGCCTCATTTAAAATATTATTATATATGACAAGATTCACAGAAATAAAACTAGATTGGCAACACTATGCAGCATCACCCACACCCATATGACCAAACGACCTTACAATGAATTGCGGACCACACACTTGAGGCTCTACATTATGCGCGGAAGCAGCTACTATTTCAATCTAGTACCATAAGACTGATGCAATCATGACTGTTCATCTCATTGTTGCATTCCAATGAAGTCCGAATGCTGAATGCTGACTGTGGACTGCGTCCATCGTCTTGAAATGTTCAATTGTCTGTCTGTCCATCTGTCTATCAGTCTGGCAGTCGTCGAACCAATTGTCTGACTCTCAGCTACTGGCATGAAAATGACAAAAACGCACTTGAGACAAATTGTGAATTTATTTAAGCATCATTTTCAAGTGCGCTTAACACAATTTCTTTGCCCCCAAACACAGAGCAGTTGCTGTGCTTTGCGGGCCAATTGAAGTTCTTATTATTGTCGGAGCTCTACTTGGTGGGCGTTTTGGATTCTAAATGCTAGATGATGATTAATTAAGTGCAGTTCATGTGGCTGGCTGACAGCAGTCGAACGAAGAGAGACTTGGGGTTGCCAAAGCTGATCAGCTTGCAGCAATTGGAGCGCAATAAGCTCAAGTAAATTGGCATTACCTAGGCAATGACATAATCTTTGATGCAACATGGACCGTGAGATAAACATCAAGGTAGTAGCAAGGAAGTATCATTTTCATAATAAGATTTCCAGCCATAACAACCTGAACGAACAACAGGCAGGGCTGCCAATCATTCAACTGAAAAACAAGCAGACACACGTGAACAGCAGACGCACGTCGACCAAAGGAAACTATATCCACATAGACTATACGATATATATATATGTATGTATATAAATATATATGTATATGAAGTGCACGCCAAATTGCAGCTCGGCACTCAACACAAATTATAATAACTGTAATTACGCATCGAATAACAACAAAAAAAGCGAGGGGGCAATAGGCAAAGGTCGAGGGGAAAACTTACGTGGAAACTATACAATTTATGACCGAAGTGAAGGACTTCCCCCCAATACAACAGACACACGGGAGAATGAGTAAAAGCAACCCCTTGCCACAGACAGAAGGTAGTACTTGGCAGCAATTTGGCATTTGGGAATCTAGACTTGGTTGCATGCCGCTTGTTGCAACTAGTCGCGAGACGCGCTTAATAAATGAGGCCACGTGCCTTATCAGCAATAAGTAAACAAGCAAACGGACAAACTTTGGACATACTACTAGTACATATAAAAATAGACCGTACTGAGATCACGTCGAGTGCCCAGAAACACCCACACTCCATCCCCTCCCTTTCACTCGCCCCTCACTGTGATTATGCAGCAAGGCAAAATAGATGTGAGCTGAACACGAAAACCAATTTGTAAACGACAAATGCACGCATGGTGAGGGGGAGACAATGTCTTTCTGGCTGATCGAGGGGAGAAGGAAGGGAAATAGTGGTAGAGACACGCTTATTCGACTGCCATTAATGCGGCATGGAAAGCAAATATTATTTAAAAATACTAACTGGCAACATTAAAACTGTTTGGTTAGCTCTTAAGATACCCCATAAGTATAATAAGAACAGGAACGTGACAATCAAATAAAATATTCTAGTTTAACTTCAGGACAAAACCAAATAGTTCTTTAAAGGTATTATGAAGCGTAGGGTAAAGCTATAAATCTGTTATTAATAATATCTTTTAAGTGTCTTCTTTTAATTAAGTTTCAACGTCGAAAACCCTACAAGAATTCAAATGGATTCCTACGAAAACATCAAAATGTTGAAAGTTTCTTTTACTTAAGGATCAGCATTAGAAAACCCACAGGTGAAAGACTTCCTTACAGTTTCTGTAATCCTTTTACCAATAAAAACATAAAATAAGTTTGGTTGCCTTTAAGCTACATCATTCGATGTTTCCAAGCTCTACACAAAACATCATGTGCCTTCTTTAACTAAAAATAAACACGGGGTATTTACAATAATAAATACACCATTGAAAGTAAGTGAAAATACATGCAAGAGTAGAAAGTAAGTATTTGCTGTGACTGCCCCTGCTTTGAGTTTGTCCTAAGCCGCAATGATCCCAAAGGACTTTGGCAACATGTCGCCAGCATAAGGCACACCCCGCCCTCAAGCTCAGTAAGACCTTTTACTATTTAAGCTTTTGTTACCTTTGCATACAGTATTTTTGTTTTTTTTGTGCGCCTTTGCTATCGGGCTTTGATCAATTTTTACGTTTCTTTGCTCATATTTTGGCAATCAGACAAAAGGTTTTCTGTATCGCGCGTGTTCTGGCAGCGTTTTGAATTAATTTTATGCCCCGGCAAGGATGGGCACAGATGATGTTGGCTCAATGATGTCACGGCGCTGGCGGACGGATGGCGTCACAGCGTCAACAGGCAAACATCATAATTCAAAAATTTCATTCGAAAACATGACGTTTTCATTTCGGCACGCGTCTACCCCGAATCGCCCCCCGCAACCCAGCCACGAGGGTTGCTCGAGGGTGGGTCCTCGCTTAAAAACTTTTTTTTTCCTTTTCTTGTGGGCTCTCAGTTTACGGTGTGAAAGTCGCCGCTGGCGTTTTTCCTAAACATAATTCCATTTCGATATTAAGTGCTGAGAAATTATGTTTATGTTAAGTTTAATTTGCAGTTTGCAGCTCAACTGAAAATGTTGTCCTGTCATGCAACATACGCAACCAACACTGGGAAGCGTCGCATTGTTATTGCCGCTTGGCCTCAGATACAATTTAATTTTATGTGTTTGTTTGCGTGTGGCCAAGCGCAAAATTGCACAATAATGCAGAATGGAACTCAAGCAAGCTTAAGGGTTGCATGCAACGAGAAGCAGCAAAGTTTAATGTCAAGTTCCCTATTTATTTTTTTTGGTGGTTAGCTAATAGACCTGATTGATGACGCATTTGAGTGGCATATGTGTGTGTTTTAAGCCAAATCAACTTTAAAATAACCCCCCAAGCAACCAAAACGTCAGTTGGCTAATGGAGAAGCTTAGTAACAGCTGGCAAAGGGCTGACAGCTTTGTGGAGCCGTCCTCTGGGGAGTTCAGCTTGAAACCTTAAGCTTTAAATGGAAATCCATTAAAGTTTCAAGAAAGAACAAAAAACTGTCAGCTGCCTGTCGCAAGCATTTAAAATGAATAAAAATCAATTTAATAATTCAACCTAAATGCCAAAGCAATTAATGGACCGCAGCCAAAGCACAGCAGGACATCGCCTCGAGGCCGCATAAGAAGCAACGCCCGGCAAAGCCAGGACCCAACTAAACTGCTGAGCCAATGGAGCGGAAGTCAATGATGCTGCTGCTGATGCTGCTGCTGAGGTCTTCTAGCCAACCTGCTAAACTGCCAGCCATCAAAACCAATAAATTTTACGACGTGGGAAATTATGAAAAACGTAATTGATGCGAATACTGAACCAAAAGAAAACTACAAGCAAGATCGTTGCATACCAAAACACAAACGACTGCAGAATACTCTAATGCCTTTAAAGGACATCACCAAAATTTCTGACTCAAACCAAAAGGATAACTTTTAACTCTTAGCTGCATGCACAAAATGAATATTCTCTTCTATTTCCGTTAACAGGTAATACAAAAAAAATAAAGAGAAACTCTTGGGTCATAAGCAACGCGCGTATTTTTGCTCGTTTGAGAAAATTCCTCTTTTATCTGTTACCTGCCAGGAGGTGCGGACGTTTCTAAATGGGGGGCGTTTGGTTGCTAATAGCATTCCTAATTGGTCGATCAGGTGGTCGCTTTTCCGAGTACCGAGTGCGCGGGTCCTTTGATGGCCACACAATAACATTTTATAGGAGGAAGAGGAATTTATTTAATTAGATTTTGTGTTCAGTTGATAAACATAATATTAAAAGCTATAAGAAGATATTCAAAGCAAAATATGAAAATCGTTAGTAAGAAACTTGTAATTAGTTTACATTTAGATTAAGATCAAATAAGGACAAGAAAACAAAATTTGAAATTTGGTTTTTAATATGAAACGAAGAAACATTTTAAAACAGAGCTTAACCTATATAAAAAGTCAACAGATTTTTTTAAGCAAAAACAATCCCTTAAGGTGAAGCAATTTAAAAACTTGCTTATCAGCATAACTCTATAATTCATTATTATTGCAAGCTTTCCAATCAATTGGCATTGTCAAACTTTTGTGTGTTTTTTCTTTTGTTCTGTTTGCTCTCACAGAAACAATTTCAAACTTTATCGGTATTCAGGCAGGAAAATCGCCAAATAATAAGCAAAATGTCGCGTTTGATTTATAGCAATTGACGCCTTTTGAAGTAGGTGCCAGTAAATAGCAGCAACAGCAGCAGCAGCAGCAGCCCCCCAGCAACCCTTACCCACTAGAAACACAGAACAGGATCTGTGTAAATGTGCCTTTAATGGCGCTTTGTCATCATCAACATTTGTCCTTATGCCAAGTGCGTAGTCGGCACACAAGGATATGATTTATGTTGTTCGCTCTTGGCACCCACGTATTGCATATGTATGTGTGTGTGTAACGTTATTTTTTTTTTGTTCGTTTTCTTTTCCACACCACAAATAAAAAGCCACAGCTAACTTTTGGCTTTTTTTTTTTTCTGGCTTTGGCTTTGGCTTTTGTCGCTGTTGCCTAATGACAATTTTTCATGTCGCTTTGCTTGGCTTGTAACTTTCCTGATGCTCCGATAATAGTCCTAATCATAATTTATATACATTGCTATTTTGTTGTTTGGTTCCCTTTTTGCCTTTGATTTATGTGAATTTTGCTGTTGTGTTTGTATTTTAGATGCGATTCGATCTTTATGTGGCACCAACGATCTAAACTTAATTTGAGCATAAGCTTTAATTGCAACGAAAAACTAATGAGGCTCTGAGTAGAATTGTGCTACCATTAACTTTCCCATCGTAGAATCAATTTTTGAGCTGATACATTTCAATTGTCTTGCATTGCCACAATCGTAAATCATATTCCTCTTGACATTTCAACTCAGTTACAATTGGCAAAAATCTTCTTGAACAGACAGCTGTTTGTGCATTGTTTACATAAGCCAATTTGATTACGTACCGTTGACAATTGAAATGCCAGCCAACCAGCGATCAATCAAGAAATCTATGCAGTTGAGATTTCAAATTGAAATGGAATTCGCAATGCAATGACAATTATGGCAAAGATACATTTGCGATGTCAATAAAGTAATTGAGACTGGCGCCGACGAAGTTAAACAAACAAAATGCTAAATGTGTGCCTATTGCCAAGGGTTGCCATTGCTGCTGCTGCTGCATTAAATGCGGGCTTGCAGCCGCCTTATGCAAATAGTATGAGAGTGAGGCAAGAAGGTTACAGTTACCAGCAGAATGCCTGACTCAATGACTGACTAACTGAGTGAGTGAGTGAGTTAGTGAGTGGATGAGTGAATGACTGACTGAGCGAGGGCAAACAAAAATATTTACATAAGCAGCGCTCACATTTAAAAGACATCAACGGCGGAAAAGGGTTAAATTGATGCATTGAATTACCAAAATAAACACAAATACAAAAATACTTTTCTCCAGCCCAGCCAGTCAGCCAGTCAGGCAGTCAAGCGGTAAACGGGCAACACACACATTAATTGGTCTGCTTTGTATCTAAAAGATACGACACACTAGCTGACAACTCTGTCGCTCAACTGCTTATGACAGCTGTCGACTGGTTGGGCTGAAAGTTTTGTTATGTTCTCCTCATCTGCAAAAGAATATAGAAATGATGACTGACTGACTGACTGACTGGGGGAGTTTATTAGACATCGATTTCAGTTTATGGAATGGCATTTGTATTTTCTTTTAATTTGCTGCGACCTATTGTTTATAGAGAACTATAAAGGACTGCCTGCTGACAGGACCATTTAAATTGTGCCATTGTGCACAAGACAGAGGACATACAGGTAGTAAACAGCGAATAGCTTCTGCAGCTGCCACATTGAAATTGACTTTCGCCTGACTTTGATTCGTTCTGCTGCTGCTGCTGATGCTGCATGTTGCATGTGGCATGTTGCGGTTGATAGACGACATGGCGTGCTCTTTGGCAACGCTGGAAAAACTCATTATTTCTTCGTTTGTTTCAATTGCAACGTCATTAACTGCCCTAGCTGCTGCACTAGAAATTTTTGTATTCCTTGCCAAATACTTATTTGTCGCTGAAGCGTATCCGTGTCTAGGTCTGGCTCGGAGTCGTAGTCCCTGTCTTTCTTACTGTGCAGGACACTTCAACGCGCACAATGCTCTTACTTGCCGTCCAGACAGTCAGGCACTTGGCTTTGTTTTCCCATCACAGTTTTTTTTTTTTTTTCTTGCATTCTTTGTGCCAGTTTTTGGCATTGTTTCGCTAGATTTTTTCCCCTCCCGGCGCAGCCTTGAACATTTTAGAAAAACCAATCTATATACCTACAAAAGTATGTCTGTAGTTGGCTGGTGAAAGGTACGGATTTGCTTTCCACTTGAAAATCGCATTAATCGGATTTTCGCAGTCTTGCTCTTTCGCACCTTTGTTTTGCGTCTCATCTTAATCTATCATTTTTTTTCTTTCCCCTCGGTTTTTTTTTTTTGGCTTTGTTGCCTTGCCAATGCGGCTTTGAGATGCGGGAGTAGTTGGCTTAGAAGATACTTAAGTACACAAATATTGCATGTGACAGTCGGCAGGATATTAGATCATGAGCTCAACGTGAGGCGTGCGGGCTTAGAAATGTTTCCATGCAACTCATATATGCAAACACAATACTCATATTCTCAGTCGGAAGGAAGATTAAGTTTGGGTTACTAAAGAGTCAACGCAACTATCGTACATACTGACATATGTTATAATCTCGTTAAGGATAACTCAATTTCCGCTGATTACCCTTATGGGTAACATCAACATCAACCACACAGGACACACACACACACACTATTTGCTTGTTCGACAGCATTTTTATGTCTAAATTTCATTAATTCCAAACAAATAGTGACGGGTCCGTTAAAGCGACCATGCGACCGGCGCCCTCGAATCGAAAATTACTTCCTCTACTTGTTTGTGTCTAGGCAAAAAAAAAAATATCACATTACCCAAACAATATTTAAATGCAGCCAGGCAGCTGGTCGCGTCCTGCCATTAATACCTAGACGTCCTCTAAAGGGATAACGAGCAGCATCTCTCTTTCTCTCTACCGCTTTGAATGCACATGTCTTCATTCTGATTATAGTATATCTAGTATGGAAGCAGGCAGGCACACACGTAGCAGACATGCTGCTTCATGGCGCCGAGTCTCAAGCTGCACCTTAAACCAAGGAGTCGTCGCGACTATATAAAGCAGGCTTGGTTTTTAGTATATGTGACATTCTTCGCACTTGGCCGTGACACCTAACATCAGGATTGTTTTTTTTTTTTTTTGGTTGGGGCGTTGCCAACCGAGCATCCTTTTTGAGAAATTGTCACACATTTGTTCCAGATAGCAGAGCTATTACATATGATTTGTGTGCATCTTTTGTAGTTCATTAATCTTGAGGAGCAGCAAATGGGTCACCAAGGTACCAAGGATGTGTATATCATCACACAAATGAACATCCATTTTGTTGATACTCGCAGCTAATGAGCTCATTGGAGAGAGACAGTGTGTAATAGCACTCAAGTCAGCTAGTCAGCTAGTCAGCTACTCTGATATTTTGTTTGTTAGAGAGACAATGGCCCGCAGCTTGTTTGACATTTTGTATAATAAATGTATTTACTTCTCTCAACACATTTACATTTATCATTTAATTTTCATGCACTCAAGATCTTTTCACGCTTATCGCAAAAAAAAACCAACGAAAATTGTCGTCAACCCTCTGCAGATTTTTTGCAGCTGCTCTATCTAAAAGCGAATCTCATCGGCTACAAAAGGCAGCAGTAGCACCTTCCGAGACGTTATCTTGTCGGCGCTATCTACAGATTTGTTTTCAGTTACGATAACCCAAACGCACTTCCGTCAAAGGTCCATCCACTCAGAGCAAACAATGGCCAACCGCAAAACGTTAGCGCGTCTGATTTTCCTATGCTATGCGTTTATCACGCTACTCGTTTTTTTTTTCACGTTTCTGGGTTTTCCATTTAATGAGCATGAAAAAATAAAAATTCAACACGATGCGGCGCTCCCGACTCACAAATAATATAATAAAGAAAAAACAAACCCCTTGCACGCCAATTACGATTTATTTGTCTTTTTGAAGTACAAACGTAAATAAAAAAAATACCAACATTGAATCCCTGCCTCACCCCATTAAATGATCCCTGGAAACGATCACCTTATCGAGCACTTCTCGTTTTGTGGTTTGTATTCGAATTATGAGAAACATACTAAAAATAGGGCCACACTTTGGTATCGCAGTCGCATTTTGTCACGATTTTTTTATGGTGGTTTTTCCGTTTTTCCAGCAATTTAATGTAGTATCATGCATGGCAGACTCGAACTCAAACCCAAACTCATTTGCAGTGCATTCAGCGTCTGCCTCGAATTAAATACAGAACTTCGTGACCAACTAATTTCCATACATGTTTGTAGTTACTTAGTTCTCGTTTTCGATTTTTTTTATGTAGTCGAAGTAATTGCCGTACAGGAAATTAGTTATTCAAGTCGTGGAACTGTGCGTAATTTATGCGTCATATAATTGTTTGTGCTGCTGGAAAATCGTTTTTATTGTTGTTGCATTGAGCTCGAATCGAAAGTTCTTGTTAATGTGGGCGTTATCGAAAGCAGAGAAAAAACTTGGGTTTGGGTAACTTAAATATTTGATATGTTACGCAGAGCAACGTGTGAGAAATTCAAATGCAACTTTGTAGCTCCAGAAATGGGGCGACTCCCAACAACCACAACAATTTGATGGGAAAAATGTTGAAAAAATGATTTTGTGTTAACTAAAGCTTTTTTTTTATGGAGGTTGTTGCCTAAGTCGCCTGACTGTTGATAAATGACTTATAGATAGTAAAAGAAAGTCAGCAACTTGATGAAAATTCTGGTGGCATGTCAAATGGTATTATGAACAGACAAGTTAATGCCACAAACCATAAGTACATTGAACTATATCAAACTTCCCATTTTGGGAAAACATGTTAAAATTGAAATAAATCAAAGCAAAACTATGAAAATTGTTTTTTAAAATATGCACGCCCTTGTGGGCATAACTTCTTGGCTAACCAAAATGATTTATGGTACAAGGCGGTGCTTAAAAAAAAATAAAACAGAAAACAGAAAACATTGAAAAACATAAACATTTACGTTGCGAAGAGCTGCAATTAAAAATCTCTGTTGAACTTGCCGCCGTCAGCTATAAACTAAAATTCCAAAATGAAAAACCAGGCGGCACAAAAGACTCCAAACATCACAGTATATAAACATTATAGAAACCATGTTTGCCTCAAAGGCTTTGACAGAAAATTAAAGCACAAACTTTTTAATGGTTTCACACATAATTCTTCAACTATTTATTGCCATTGGAACGCATATGAAATGAAGGATTAGACAAACAATGCGAAACACTTTACAAGAACGAACATCAGACCACCCTAATAAAAATAATTGTTGGAGAGTCACTTGAGATAAAAGAGGAAATTTTTGGGAAAATACATGGCTATACAAAACGAAACCGCGGGTTATTTAATGAATGAAAGAGAACCTAAATGAGTTCAATTTGGAATCTTCTCTTTTTTATTGGTTTGTGAGTTATGTGAATGCTGCCTGTGGTTAGTTTTATGCGATTTCATTAAACAAATTGTTGTTAGAGAAGTGACTTAACTACATTCTTAACACTTGCAGCGCCCCCCGGCGAGCAGCTTAATGATTTCCAAACTATGGGAAATCAATTTCAAGTCCAATGTCGCCTGAAAAACTTCTCGAGTTACAAGCTCTGAGGTGATCCAACTTTGTATTTGTTTAGTTGTGTCGATATTCAAAAGGGGCCCAAATCAATAACATTTATTTGAGGCTATAAATTAAATAAACCTCAACATGTTGAGAATGCTTGTAGGCCATTTATTGCCAAGAACTGATGATGAAGCCATTAGAGGCGACATGAGGGGGCGGCATAGTGGAAACGAAAAACTAGGAAATGGAAATTGAAACCGATGCTTCGCAGTCAACAGTCGTTTCGCTGTGTGTAAGTGCAAATGGCCATTAAAAACAATTAAGGGATGGAAATCCCAGCGAAAAACGTTTAGAAATATAGCAAATTACTGCAAATAATTGACAAACATTAAGAGCACTTTAGTTTATAGTATAAGGTGGGTGGGTTGGTTGAAAACAAAGATTGTAATGCAAAAAAAAAAAAAAAATCGATGAAATTTATGCCAATTGTCTGGCAAACAATTTGACAAATCAACGGTGAAATAGAAGGAGACACAGGCACAAAGCAAAAGCTTTTTATGTAATGAAATTGAATTTTGCCATATGAGGTAAGTACGACAAGCAAGTACTCTTATACTTGGAAGTAGTTTCAGTCTGGTATTGTCTGCAGTTTTTAAGGGGTTGCAACTTGATTTATGAATGGCACTTGAGTGTCGTGAAAATGCTTTTTCTCCAATTGATAGCCAACAATATATATTAAACGTCATACAAAATTCAATTTTCGCAACTGTTGCCAAATATTGAACCGAGAACGTAAACTTTCTCTGCATGGAGTTTGATTTTTTTGTGTTGAGGGTGGTAAATCCGAACATTTGTTAAGGCGACTTATTAATGTCATAATCTAATTATAAGCAGAGGTTTAGCACCGTTTCGATTTGGTAGCATATTTCCTTAAATGCGCGTTTAGCATTGATTATTTCCCTTTGTTTGGCACTTTTGCTGAGGGGGAAGAGGGCGTTGTGTTCATAAAAAAATTATTTGTAGAGGGTGCTATAATATAAGAGCAATAATATTATGGGTGTATGAAAGTACTACACTTACCCCAATTTGTATTTTTATTTTCTTGTTTTTATATTTTCTTCTTCGTTTTGTTTTGGCAACAGCTGAAACTCAATATAATAATGGATTAATAATAAGCATGGTAGGGTATTATTATGGCATAGGACCTGCGTATTATGAGCTTAAAGTGATTTTTTATTGAACGCAGCTGCTAGAAATCGACGAAAGTGTTGCAAAATAAAAGGATTTACTTTAACTTATTTTTAGTTGGAGATATATGAAGATTTTAAACTGTATGTTGTGATTGTTCATTCCTTGAAAGTGAAGAACAAAATAAACTAATATTTTAATCTTTAACATCTCTGAAAAAAAAGATTGTCGACACATTAACATTCCCAAATCTTGAAGATAGCTTAACCTTTCTGCTAAAATAGCTTGAGCATCGCTTTAGCCCACAGCGTATCCAAACTGTTTCAATTAAGGACATCCTGTTACAGCATCCAACCACAACGTTTATTAGACAACATTTCCTTCCTCTCTAACCCTCTCTCTCTCTCTCTCTCTGTCTCTCTCTGTCTGCCAGTGGCATTCTAAAGTGCTGTCCTTAACCATTTCGTTAAGCTAATTAAGCAACAAAAGCAAAGCATCGCTGAACAACACGGAGACCAACCAACAACTACTACCTGCCACTAAAAGCTCGTCCTGCCGCCCCACCCTAAAACCATCTCAGCCTTAAGTCAGATGGCGAAAACCGGGCAAACTCAATTAAAAATGCAGCACGAGTCCGTAAACAAGCCACAAGAAGAAGAAGAAGTTTTTTTTTGAATGCCACACCGAATACTCATAATTTCCGGAGGTGCTAATAAGTTGCATAAAATAATTTTCAATGAGAACGGCGGCGCCCCGGCAGACTTGCAACAAAATGGCAGAACCGAAGCAAGCAGCAAGGCGATGTTGCAGCTGAAGCTGATGCTGGCGGCATTTGCCACAAGCAGCCGCAAAGTAGAAAAAATTGACTTCAATTAAAGTGGCATAGTTGGCCGCATAAAGAGCGAAATGAAAAGCACAAAACGAGCAGCAAAAGGATAATGATAATTACGGACACATCCGCACTGCGGGCAGGGAAAAGCGGCGAGTGCAAATGAAAATGCTGTGGAGATAGGAGAGAGTAGAGCAAGGAGGGGCACCGAAAAGCATCCTTGCTCCTGAATGAGACTGCAAAGTTTTTGTGTTTATTTTATGCTCGGGCAGAAAAAACACAACAACAACAAAAAATCATAATAAAAATAAAAGAAAAACTTTTGGAAAAAATACAAACACGCACGCACACACACAGATACCATGATGCAGCGTTTCCATGTGGGTGGCTAAGGAAGATGGAACACGGGTGGGGGCAACAACAAGTAGCACAGCAAAAGCAACACCAACAACAACAGCAAGCGAGCAGCGAGAGTACGTTAAGCAAATAGGCAAAGGAGCAAATGAAATGTGCAGCAGGCAAATGAAGAAGCGCAAAAATGTGGAGCACATAGCAATTGAGATAGAGATAGAGATATAGCGATAAAGAGCGAGATAGCAGCGAGCAGACATGTCAATAGGCGAACTGAAAATGAAAAGTCAGAGCACTGAGCCAGAGTTTCTCTCTGTGTGTGTGTGTGTGTGTTTTTGGTCAAATGAATGCGAAACGTGGACGAAGCCAAAAACTCGCGCGCGCCGTATTCGAAGTTGAATGAGCCGACGGAACGTCAACTTACAGTGTACCGCCCAACCCAACCACCCACTCAACTTGTTGACGTGACTACTACTTGCAACTACCCTTCAGTTTGTCAGTTGCTCAGAATCACAGTCCGACGTTTCTTGTTTTTTTTTTTTGTGCAGCCCTCGAATTTCTCATTTCATTTCGTTTTATTTCATTCCCGCTGCCTGCCCAAAACAGAAGTTTGTTAGTTCGCTGCTTTGCTGCTGCTGCTGCTTCTGTTGTTGTTTATTCATTTTTGTATTTTTATTTTTTTTTTAAGTGTAGTATATTCCGTAGTAGTAGTAAAATTTTCTCATTTCACTTTTTTTTTGCTGTGTTGAGTGGTTTTCCTTTTTTCTTCAATATTTTCAGCCCCGTCGTTCGAGTTTCTCTGTGTGTGTGTGTGTGTGTGTGAGTGCTTCTTTAGTTCTAGCTGTTCCTGTTTTGAGCACAACACACAAACACACACACACCCTCACATAGAGTAATATGCTCAAAGTGAGCTAGCGGTAAATGCTGCGGCAGCGTTAGCATTGCATGAACCATGCCGCTTAAACATCGACGTCGCCGTCGCCGTCGCCGTCACCGACGTCCGCCCTGACATGAAATTTGTATCTCTGCGCTGGCTGCCGTTATTGCTGTTGCTTTTGCTTTGCCTCCCTTCTTCTAGCTCAGTTTGTCGTTGTTGTTGTCGTTGTTGTTGTTGCTTTTATTGCTGGCTGTTGCTTTGACGCTCTGCTTCGGTTACTACCTCTGCCTCTGCCTCTGCCTCTGCCTCTGCTTCAGCTGCTTTTCTGTTTTTCTGCTTCTGTCGCGCGTTCTCTTTCAGTCGTCGTGCTCATTTTCCGTTGTATTTTTTCGAATGCATTCAGTTGTGGCCCATCATTCCCTCTGCGCACGTCGCGCTGATCGCTAGCTAACCAAATCGTACGCTCCACTCGGTATTTCCCGGGCATTCAATTTCAAATATTTTCGATTTTCAATGCGGCTCGTTTTACGCTGCGTTATTGGAACACTTGAAAGAACGCAATAAGTTTGACGATATAACGAGCAGGCGTGTGCTTTTCGCATATTGCTGTGCGAGTGACGCGATATTGTGAACTAAAATAACCGAGAATAACAACAACAACAACAACAAAACGAAATACCGTCTCAACAACTTTGTTTATTGAAATTGTAAACAGAGAAGTGCGAAAAATGGGTCGTCTCTTTCAGTACAATCGTTTTGGCGCCATGGAGAGTGTTAATAAACGCAAAAAGGATACACAAAACAAGACGCACGAAAAGGCCAAGATGGTAAGTGTGTGGAGGGGAGATGTGGGCTTAGCATTTCAAAGAAATTTGAGTAGCTTTCCTAATGGATTAAAGGCGGGGTATTTGAATATTGGGTTGTAGAGGATAATGTTGCCTAAAGAAGGTATCTATGAAATATGATATTATAAAACAGTAAGAAGTTAAAAATGTTAATCAATTTCCATAAGTGCCACTCAATCATCAAATCATATCATTATCTTACTATATAAACTCTGTTCCCACAAAAACCACAAACTTTATCTATAATTCTTAACTCAATTTCCCATCAAACTAGCAAGCTCAATAGAAAATTCACACAATTGCACACCTTTTTTTTCAATAGATAAGAATCGGAACCCTCTTTTATTCGTTCTGACATATCCAAAGGTAATAGACCTCACCAAATTCCGCCCACAACACACAAAACACATCGGTAATCTTCACAAATCCCACGTACAAAAAAAACAACACGCACCAAGAACTTTAAGCCTCACACTTCCAATGAAAACACATGTTTGGGGATAGAATGGGGGAAATAAAGAGAATTGGGGGCTGAATGCTACGTGAATTCAAAACACGAACGAACAACAATTAAAATGATTTAATGTCACCAGATACCAGGAACACTGTCAGCGTAAATAAGTTCCCAAAGCACTAAATCACATAAATAATCAAATAAATATGATTTGCATAAAAACTAAATCAAAGCAAACAAACAAAACCAAAAATCTCAACGGGTACAACACAGACTGCAACTGAAAAGCACAGATTTGGACATAAATCGTATAAATCAAAGCGAAAATGTGTCAACTTTTTCTCAATCGAAAGAAAGAGCAAACAAAAAACTTGAGCATAGAGATAACAAACAACTCATAAAGATAATGATTGATTGGACTAAATGGATTTTATACAAACATACATACATACATACATATGTTATTTATTGATGATATTTGTGTTGTATTTGATGTTTGATCTGCGATAAGAGCGCTAACTAGTCTTTATTATCAGCCAAATGGCGACGTCTGGCTGCCGTTAGTTAGTAAGGGGTTGTTCGCCTACATTAACCGACATAATGATGCCAAAGCTGATTAGTTCAAGCCAAATACATACCTTAATTAAGCTGCAGCATAGTGCTACCTGAATTCCCAAACTAAAATCTCTACAAAACCTTTAATAATCTCTTGCTTGACTTTTGATATTATCAAGACAAAAGAAAAGTTTTGTAATTTCAAACTGAATGACAGTTTGCGTTTTGGCTTCTGCCATCTTCTAGTTTTCTTTCTGTCTCTACTGTATTTATCAACAACATATTCATCATCATCAACAACATTGTTGTTGTTGTTGCTCTTGTCATTTTTCACGGGAATTGACACCCGTCTTTGGTCACGGCACTTTATCTCATGCTCATTGTATTCGCCAGCCAGCACAGTTTGACAGTTGTGGGCTCACATTTTTCTCTATTCTCTTCTCTTCTGCTTATTTTTGATCTATGAAAATATTTTTTGTAGTAGGTGTTATTTGAGACTCCTCCCAAAAGGATTGTCTTGGATGCTGCTTCTGGGTGTGTCTGCTTTTCGTACTTGCGCTGCGGGAATTGAGTTTACTGGAAGCCAAAATTCTGTGACAAGTTGCTTTTGAAATATTAACGGATCAGCTTGATTGCTGACTGTATGAAATACGACTAAAGGAAGTTCTAAGGAAAATAGTCAACAAAAGTTTTGTTTACTTAAGATTTGACAGCTACAGGATTGGTTTCTTTATTGAGACAGTTTCTAGGGGATTTTTCGCCATGTTCTATAGGTAACTAAAGAAATGTTTAATAGATTCTTCAGAGTTATATAACTTGAACAACAGTATTCCCTGTTATATTTAAATTCTTTCAGTACTGCATCTCTTCAAAATAATCCCATTCTATGCAAAATACCAAATGGAACTTTATTTCTAGCACTTCTCTTAACAACTCTGAAGCTTATACCGAAAATCCCTTAGATCTTTCTGCTATGCTATTTGGTATATAGGCACGCCTATCCGGCATAAATCGTTCGTCACTTCAGGACGTCTTCGTCGCCATTGCATCTGTTATCAGACCCGAACAAAAAAAAAAGCTAGACAACAAATATTTATTGGCAAGACAAAGACAAAAGGCAGACACAGCCAGACAGAGATGTTCGAACATTTTTAAATGTTTAGAGTCGCTGACAAACGGTTTTCAATTAGTGGCAGTTTCACTTGAAGCGAAATAAAAGGCGACGCACATGGCGGGTCAAACGATAAGGCAACACAAACAACAACTACAAAACACAGACAAAGTGCACACAAAACTAATAAAGTTGTCATACAAAAATGGTTAGCGAACCCAAAAAGAACAAAATACCAACATACAAACAAACACATATGTCGCCCGACGACTGCGAACATATTGCCAGAGATTAAAATCTAAAACAATTAAGTCAAAGATAAACACTTTTTGTTCGCGTTTTTTCTCCCACAACTCAAAGAAAATTTCATTTCAGCAAATAAATACAAAGAGCTCTTTTGACTGTAAGTGGAGCTAATGGAATTTGCTTTTATTCATTTTGGTTTTTTTTTTGCTCATTCGTATGGAGTCGCGAGTAGACGCGGTTCGACACTCGCCCTAAGTGGCATGCCACACACTGCTCATAATTTTCGTTCTAAATTTAAAATGAACCAACATAAAATCTTCGTGCACCGATTAGCAGCAATGAGCGCTGAGCATTTAACATTTTTGAAAGCATTTTAATGCACTCGAAATAAAATACACTTTGATGCTGCTGCAGCCTTTTCAAGGGCAATGATTAATGTTCGAACATCTACATAACATGTGTTTATAAATATATATTCGAACACAAGATTTTTGAGCACAACAATTTTGATTTCTAAGTCGTTTTGGGCTTGGTAAGTTTTCAAATTAATTGCGCCGCTTTTAAGTGCATTTAAATTTCGAATTAAAAATTTCCATAAGTAAAGTAAAGCAGTGTTCATGCATTGTTAAGATTTATGGGGCAAATGCAACGGCAATGGCAACTGCAACGGCAACGGCAAACGCCAACTGAAGCCAAACAGCAAAATTGATGAGCATAATTAAATGGCTGGCGACGGCCACATTGGTTGGCTGTTGTTGTTGTTGTTGTTGTTGTTGCATTGCATGTTGCATTGTTGTTATTTATGCTACATATTGCACCGGCATACCCCCCTTCCGATCTAGCTTGACTAGCTGACTGCCCCCGTCGTTGTCGTTTTGAGCAAACAACAATTTCACTTATTTTCATGCCGTCTGGCCGTCTGCATTGTTATTTTTACGCTCGACTCAATATAAATTTTTGCTGGGCACTCATCATTGCCACATGCCACGCCAACAGTATAAAATGTAATGCAAATATGCAAAAAAGCTTTCAACGGCCAGCTAAATATAAAAGTACAAAAAAAAAGGAGAACTCCACACCACTCCTAATCAACGAAAAATAGTTTAGATGCGGGGTTGTATGCTTCACTTTACTTTACATACGTCTGGCCAACAACAACATCGACAACACCAACAACGACAACAGCAACATCATCGCTATCAACAGCTCGTCATGTGGCTGAGCCGCGTCTGTTGAGCTGTTTGAGTATCATATGGCTTCCACACACACTTACAGGATTTGTGTACATTACAGAGACGAAGAGTGAACAGAAAAAAAAAACAGAAAAGATAGCCAACAAAACAAAAGTGGCTAGACATAGTTTTTTAAATGCTGAAAAAAACTTTCAGATGAACTGCAGAGAAGTTCAACAACTAAAAAGTGGAGCTAACTTTTGTTCCAAAAAATGCTTTCAACTGGTTAAACATCTAAAGATGTTTATTTCAAAATAGCTGCAAACAAGTTCAATGCACTGCACAATTCATTTACATGCGACTATCTACTACATCTTCCACTTGAGAGACAACCAAACAAAGAATCATCTCTTCAAAAATTAATATAGTCATAAATATATATGTTTTCCATGCCAGCTCTGCCCACACACACACACATAAAAAAAGACCATAAAATACAATTAAAAACAAAATTTCAACAATTTTCATATGCATTTAATAAACTCATTAAAAGTTTCTGGTTTTTTTAAAAATTCTCATAAAAGAATTTAACGGCTCAATTGAAAAAGCGTTTGATATGACCCCATTTTTTACACCTATAAAAAAGCCAAAACACATCGTGTCGAACGGCGTTAAAAACCCAACTATAAAGAACACACAATGCCACATGCCACATGTGTCCAAACAAAAGGATTTCTTCTTCCAGCGAACGCGACGCTAATTGCAGCCCAAGAAAATAGATAAAAACCAACCCAACCAAAAACTCTAAACTATAAACATTTCTACCTCAAAAAGCATAAAACTCAAATTAGTCGAAAGAAAAACATGTTTGAAATCATTTTATGATATTTGGGGCATAAGTAGCTTCCACAAAAAAGAAAAAACGCTGAGTTCATAAATTTTTAAAAGCGCCGCGGGGCAAAAAAGACGCGTGTTCCTAAATGTCATAAACTAGTCACAGTTCCATTTTGTTGCTGTTGTTGTATATGTATATATCTTTCTAGCTGACATTTTGAAAGCCCCAAAAGACACGTGTCTTGTTGTTCGTGTGTATTGGTAAAACTTTTCAGTGTGGCATAAAACTGTCAAATTAGCCAGAAATGCCATCGAAATATTTCTAATAGCAAAGTTTTGTATATTGCATATTACTAATTTACATCTGTATTCAAACATAGCTGACATGCCACAGATACAGATCCGTATACGTATTGCTTTTAGAGCATGTTTGTTGTTTGCGGTTTTCCTTGTTGCAATAACCACTGATTGGCATTGCGTGTGGGTTGGCTAAGGGTTGATTTGTTTCATAAACGTTTTATTTTAATTTGTAGCCGTTTTAAGCAGCTGTTTGATTTTCTAGCATGAAAAATTTGTGCATATGTTGCGGGGTTTTCAAGTGGGACGGAAAACCTTTCCTTAGACAATAGAGTCAACATTTTTTTTTTTTTTTGGGAAACATTTCAATAAATTCATCAACTCATGCCGTGTCCACTTCAACTAATTTCATACCCTCTCTCTTGCTCTAAATGCACAATAAATGGAAAACTAACAACTGTTTTCAAAAGACGTTAAGAAGGTGCCCCCGGGTAGCTATTGTTGCTATTGTTGTTGTCAGCTGGCATCCAAAAATAAGAAAATTCTTTTACCTGAGCTACAGTTTTTATTGTAACACAATTTGATAACGAAAATATGCTAACACCTCTGGCAACAACAAAAGCAACATTGCTACATCATCAATTAGAGTTACCTGTCCGCGGGCAAGGATCATCTTAATGCCAAGTTGTTGCCCCATACAAAACCCAAAACCCAAAACCCATCATTATTGCATTAGCACGCACATTATGAAAAGTAGAAGAAGAAGAAGAAGGAATAGAGAGAAAGGGCCCATAACACCTTTTGGCCACTACTGTATATTACTTGGCCAAGAGTTTTTCTTATTCATCTGCTCTATTATCAACTGTTTTTGGTATTCGGTTGCATAAATTAAAAATCATGTATTTCATTTTTTACTTTATTTTGATCTTGGCATTAAACGCCTGTTTTCCGTCCATTTTCTATTGTGTTTGTGTGTTTGTATTGTGTTTGATTTAAGCCGATAAAAGGTAAACTTTAACGCTTCTTATACGCCGCTTGCTTTCAACAGATTTAATTTATGTGCTGTTCGTGGCCAAGACATCAAACAGTTGAATAATCGGCCATGGCTTGTTTGGATTTCAATTAATGGTCTCCTCTCCCCACCCCTCCTCACTCACCACTTTACTTAATTTTATTCACAAACCAAAAATTCAATTGTAGCATAATGCCAAAGGCAGGAAACACTGGCAATTAGCAACCGCTTGCACTTCCTATACGGAAAAGTTTTGGAAAACTGCCAACAGGAAGCTAAAGCAAAGCAGCAGCATTTACTATTTACGATTATGTATATGTATAACACACACAAGTGCATGGCCAAAGGAAATCGTCGTCTATTCAATCTTTTCGATTCAATCAAATTCAATTTGGCTTAACGCATAAACACATATTTTTCACATATGTGTCTGGCAGCTCTACTACCTGGAGTGCCATTATCCTTTGTCCAATGCTCGTCGTATGTGCTATTGATTGCTCATTATTTTGCCACTCATACGAGTGTGTGTGTGTGTGAGTGTGTGCGTGCGTGCTGAAGTGTCATTGTGTGCTCCAGAAATCCTGCTCCTTATAGTCCTCACTCTCTCCTTTCTGTTGAAGTGCAGTGCACACTCGAACGCACTTTTTCGAGCATTTATTGAATACTTTTGCATAGGTGAATGATTTGATGTCATTGTTAGGCCAAGTGCCAAAAAAGGGTGTGTTCAGCAAAGAAAGGGGGTGCAGTGTGCAGTGTTTTGAAGGGATGCTTGCAATATCGAAAACTTTTCACAATTGTCAAATGCAAGGTGATTGCACTGCTTGCTCAAATACTTAAATTGCACTGCTTGCTGCGGCTAAGAACTTCAAGTATAAACAAATAATAATCAATTTTGATAATGGACACAAAACAAGGAAAACCGTGAAGGGTGTAGAGCGTGTCCTCTTACACATATGCATATTTTATCAGGCAAATGAAAAGCAAATAAGGCACGCAAACTACATAACAATGAACACAAGGGAATCAGTGAAACAAGCGCATTACAAGGATATCACAGCAGCATCAGCGCTGACCCAAACGCATTAGCACATCCATAGAAGTCGGCGAACAATACAGAGAGAGTCGAGCACAATGCAAACTGACTGTAAAATAAAAATGCGCATAAAGTGTATCTCTGTATATTTGTGTGTGTGTGTTTGTGTGGGTTATCAGGCCAACAAAAAAAAAATAGAATAAAAGTAGGGAGAAACCTTTTGTCTGTAGCTCTTACATAAGTGCGAGCGCGCATTTCGTGTGAAATACGAGAGATTGGCTTTGTTTTAGCAGGTAGAAGTAGAGCAAAAGGGACTTTTGTGGCTAACTTAAAAAAAAACAATGCTTGACAAATTTACCGACTTGACCAAAACTAATCTTTTTCATTCTTTTCTATTCTTTACTCCTTGTGCAGTTACGCAATGCCATGAACTGTCCAAGCTATTCGGATATTTACGGTGATTACAAAGGCTCAAATGCAGGCACAAATCTTAATTTGGCCTTCAATAAGTGCCAACAATGGAGCAACAAACTAAAATTTCAGATACCACCAACGACAACAGCTGTTGTTGCAACAACAGCTGATGAAACATTTGTTCAGAGTCGCACGCACAAAGTCTACGATAGCATGAAGAACTTTTTGCAACGCAAACTGTTTGCGCAACCCTCGCGCATGCAGTCCGAGGAGCCAACCAGCGATTATGATGAGGTATGTCAATAAATACTAAGATTTTATTTAGAATTGATTCTAACGAAATTATTTTCGCTACTTTCACAGCAGGATCTACTCGACTCCTCGTACCATGCCGACGCGGAGGAAGATGATGAAGATCTGTTGGGTGAAGACTGCAGTTGCAGCTCGACGCCTAAACGTGCCACTAGCAACAAGTCGCCACAAAAGTCACTGCTGTCGCTCAACTGTTGGCAGAGCAGTCAGCATAGTGACTCCAGTTGCAGCGACGAGGCGACACTTGACCAGGATGAAGAAGAAGACTCTGATGCTGGCATCTCCGATTGCTGTCAACTGTTGAATGAGAGCAGCAATGCGTCCAAGCGAAAGACTATGCCCAAGAAACAAAGTTCAACACTTAATCGCTACAACATCAACACAGACGACGATGAGGATGATGATGACGATGAGGAGCCGGAACTGTTGCAATGTGCTTGGTATCAGCCACGCATCACAGTCAAGGCAGCACAGGAGCATCTGCAGCAATCGACACCTGGCAGTTTTCTACTACGTCGCAGCACTCCACGGCACTTTGAGCTCTGCCTGCGATTGGAGCACAAGGTTAAATCCTATCCGGTGCATTGCAGCCGCAACGAGATGTATAGCTTGAAGGGCGCCAAAAAGCAATTTAGCACGTTAAAAGCACTCATCACACATCATTCAGTGATGGCGGAGCAATTGCCTCTAACACTGGATATGCCCCGAGAAAGAGATATGGTCAAGACCTCAGCTGTGCGTTATGCAGATGACTTTGAGCCACTGGAGTCGCTGCAGCTGCTGGGCATCCTCAAAAGTCTGCAAGCCAAGAACTTTGAGGCATGAAAAAAGAGTAAGACGGAGATTTGATTAGTGTATAAAGCGATTGGGATTATTTTATCGAACTGCAAAGGGAACGATAGGTGAAAAATTATGCTAAGTTTTAAATGTACGAATGCTTTTGGCCTTGTGATATAGTTTACGATTCGATTTGAATGACCAGGCATATACTCTATAAGTTGTTGTTGTTAAGTCTGTGTAAAGAAAACAAAAAAAGAACCAAACCTAATTGTATTGAATTGTGTTAATGCTTAAGTTTTTTCTATTATACAGTAAATTATGTGAGTTATAATACAATAAAAATTCAACAATGCAATCCTGCAAATGCAACCCTCAACAGTTTCATCTTATGCCAACTGCAAAACACGCCCCAACAATAAGCATGCTTCCTGCCCCTTCGTACCGCCTACCAATTCCGTTTTGAATTGCTGCTGCGCAAATTCCCAGCCCCTTAAGTAGCATTTGTATGCATCTCTGTGTGTGTGTGTGTGTGTTCGGTCCTGCATCCTGGAGGGTAAACCTGGCTGGTGGTGCTTCACTTCATGTGATTAGCGCTTCAAGTGGCTCTCATTAATTTTTCAAGTGCGGTTCTCAACCTAACTCGCTCAGCAACATGTTGCTAACATTGCTGGCAACATACTTTTGTAGCAGCAATGATTTGAGTTAAATGTTGTTGTTGATATTGATTTTGCATCCAAGCCTTATATTGCGACTATTTTACTATTTTGCTACTTTTTATTTTAGATTAAAGTTTTAGTTTATTGCAAATAAACAATGGCATTCCTGTTTTAAAGAGCAGCAAACGTTAAGTATGTTTGAAATTGTCATATAAGAAGTCCGCACAAAAGTGTGCTTTGGAAATTTAAAACTTATCATTTTATAGTTAAATTAAGTTAAGCCGCAAAGTATGCAACAATTTTAGAAAAGTGCCTCGGAGTATTTGTGATGGACTCCTAGTTATTTTTGTCTGTTTCCAGTATAAGCCAATTTAAACCGAATATACCAAGCATGCACATAAAACTTTAATATTTGTATCTAAAATTAGTTCTCCTACTAATACAGGCTGTATATATTTGCAATGTCAAATCATTAATTGAATGCAACTATTGCAAACATAAAATTCAGCGTTATATGATAAAAACAAAGATTTCAATTAATTAATTGAAACACTTAAAGCACTCTCATGCATTTTATTGCCACAATATCAACTTAATTTGCTACTGCTTTTTACAACTGAAATTTGGCCATAATTAAATATTTGCCATGTCATTTTGGTCAACTGTTCGGGTGACATAATTCAAACTAAAAATGTTTGCGTAATTAAAAGCAAAAAAAAATTATTTAATGACCAAAAGCGAGTCAAAACATTGACAGCAGGCTGGCTGGCAGCAGGCAGGCAAGCAATCGCACTAATGAACTGCATTCAGCTAGTGTATTTATTTTATTTCAATGCTGCACAAAACATAGAGTTCGGCTTCAAAGGACATTATGCATGTTTGCATAATTTTAGCACGCGCGCGCTTGTTTAGCTTTTCAGCACTACCAAATGCAATGAGGTGTGCGTATGTGTGTGTGTGTGCTAAGGATAAAAACCCTATTGGGCTATGAATGTGATGTTGCAAGGACCTTCAATGCACTGCAGCTCTCATTTTCGACGTTTCATTTTCATTTGTTTATTGCTCACTAATTATGAAAAACGTTGAGAATTTAATTGCAATGCAATTGCAGAGAGCTAAGACTCAAGAAGCAATTTGCTTAAATGTATGACTGTAATTAAATGATATGAATTTCAATGAGAATAGAAGTTGGAGAAGGCCGTTCGCATATCCTACATTGGCCTTCAAGTTGTTAAAGTGCTTTAAATAGAAATCATATTAAAACAAACTCGAGAAAATTTAATTGATTGATTTCAAGTGGCAAATGCAAGTTGAAAGTTTATTTTGAACTAATTAGAAAAACAGTTTTTCTAATTGAATGTGCTTCAAAAATAACAACAACAACAGCCCACAAAACAGATGCAGTAAAATCAATAAACGTGACTAGCAACGAACAGGTAACAACAGCCAGGAGCAGCCATTCACCTGTGGCTGCCAGATGGGGAAAAACGGAAGTCAGAGCAAGCATACAGACCATAGGGAGTCATAGGTATGAAGTGACGTTTGCAATGCTGTTGCCGGGATTATCTGCTGTTTATATGCGATTTATTTTTCAGTGAGTGTGCGGGAGATAGAGGGAGAAAGATTGTGAAAAGGTGAAGAGGAGCTTGTGGAAAATGCTGCTGCTGGTTGCCATGACGGCCGCCAGTTGGCTTTGTGTGTTTGTGTGTGTGTGTCGTGGAGTGCAGGCTGGCAATTGCATAAATGTTGTGCCTTTTAATTAGCATGGCGTTGAACATCCTCTCGATTATCTGCTGTGCATAATTAGATGCATAAGCCGCAAATAATCGTTCGCTTAAAGCTGATGAGAAAACATTTTCAGCCGATTCGAGTTACAGAAAAATTCAATCAGAGAAACAAAAAGGGCTTGAAGGGGAGTATAAAAGCCGCGACCAGAGTAATGTAATCAGGAAATCGGAGCATAGCAGCGGGAACAACTGGCCACAACAACAACAACATTGGCTGTGTGACGGAAATTATGTGGCACTCGAGTGTGCAACAAGGCGTGAAGCGACGAGCACTTTGCACACGCACACGCACACACACACAACGACAACGCCTCAAGTATGATGTAAGACCACGATGAAGAAGTAGAAAGTGATGTGGCAAAGTGGCGAGAAATTGTGTCAGCATCGTCGGCAGCTGCTGCCAACTTATTAAGCTGATCAACAGCATCACGCACAAGTATAACCCAAAGGCGCAAAAGGAAGCAACCAGCCAAGCAAATAACCAACCAACTGAACGACTGACTGACTGACTCACTCAGCTATCCTTTGGCTATTTTGATGGTAAGGCAACATGTTTTGACCTCAGCGGTTGAGCACGAATTCATTGCAGCAGCAGCAGCATCAACAACAGCGCCTGAAAGTATGCAACAAGCAGCAAGCGCAAAAGTGCACTCAATTGTTTTTCAGCATACAAGACAGCATTGAAGGATAGCTACACTGAAAGAAAAGCTTACAGAACAGCTTTTAAAACAGAAGTTAAAAAAATTTTGCTAATGTGTAAATCAATGTTAAAAGTTTCACGCAAATTAACAATATTCCCGCACACTTTTTTAAGCACGAATTAAAATATTTTTGATTTGAAACTCAAAGTTAAGTATAGAATTTTTAACATGTTTTATTATATATATATATATATATTTAACCAAAAAATTGTCAAAGTGTAGCTTTACGTATACGTTATAAAATACATATATAAAGACAATAAAGTCGGACCTTAGCCAGTGGCAATTTATAGAAAAAACACAGAGATTCAGTTGGCAATAAGCCAAAGCGCATATTAAATGCGGAATATCCTTACAATCAAAGCCCCCCAAGTGGGTCACCAGAGCGGAAGGAACCCAGGCAACAAATGTTGATAGTAGTAGGTAGAACGAGTAAATGTGCAGCTAAAGGGGAATTGATAAAAGTCAGTTAAATGCAATGAGGATTTGCGACGAGCTTTATCCGACAGTGATACTATTTAACAAACTTTGGTTTGTATCGAGGATTATAAGGTTGTAAACGGTGTTAAATGAAAACTGTTATAAGAATTAAATTTCTTTTTACTACAATTAGTTATAATAATAATTAATTATAAAAGTTGAACCTCTCTTTCTTATTTGAATAATTACTTATTTGCTCAGCTTAATATTAATATTAAATGAATCTAATCTGATTTATTTTTATTAATTATTTTGACAAACATATTTCCAGGCGACTTCTGCACATTAGTTATTCGTTTTCTGTCTCATATGGATGCAAGTAATTATAACTATTTATTTTAATGATGCCATATAAAAACATTTCATCATCTTTTTCCTTTAGAAGTCTTGGCTTTTCTACCATTAAAAATAATTACTTGCATATTAATTATCCGTTTCCTGCTAAATCAGTCCAGTTGTTATTCATATGTCGCAAGGGCAACCAACCCCCACCACAAGATCTTGAGCTCATATTTCTCGCCAATCCAACAAAAAATAAACCCTAACATATTAATTATCCGTTTCCTGTCTCTGCCCAAAAAGAGAAACAAATGAATAAATCAAAAAGCAAGCATCATATGCGAACATTTGGGGGTTGAAGTTTGTTCGAAGCTTGTTGCTTTTAAAAACTTTTAGCTTTTAATGTCGTTAATGAATCGATATCTTTTCAGACACCCCAAAAATGCCTTAAACCACAAATCTGGCTAGCAATTAGAAAAACGTCGAGGCCATCAAGTTTTTCTCCAGCTTTAGTCTCGCCCCCAAAGGCACTACAACAACTGCCATCAGCTGCCATGCATGCTCACTTGCCCCATGTTGTTGTAGCGCTCACTGCTCACTCATATGATTTACAGTATCAGAAACACGGAACGACTATTCTCAAAAGGCCGTTGGCAAAAGTTAAGAAATTAAATTTCAAGAAAATTGCACAAACAACAGGAAGCACAGGATAAGAAGAGCGACAGCAAGAGCAAGAGAAGAAAATATTGTAAAACTCCCTGGCTATAAAGTAAATACTTACACGATACATATCGACAAGAGGGCAACCGACGGCAAACATCGAAAAAACAACAACAGCAAAAGAATGCGAACAACACAAAGTCGTTATCTTAATTACTTTTATAGCTTCGATTTGCAAGGGAATGAAAAAGCAGGGCAAGAACAACGTCAAAGATGTGAAAGAATTTGCAGCTTTAAGAGGCAACAGCAGCAGCTTTAAATTGGTGTCCCGTACAGCTCACGTAATATGATATATAAAATATGTGACTTAGACACTTTACAGTTATCTCAGATGCTGCCTCATTAACTAGGCTTGCCATAGAAAATCTCTGTGCATATTTTCGCACTTCATTACGACACTATCTATGTGCAAGTAGGGGTGTATGTTTGCCTAGTTAATGAACTGCTTAGCAAGTCAACGTATGAGAGTGTGTGTGCATAAAGTATGAGTGTGCGTGTGTATTCAGGTTACTGGGTCTCGTCCTTGAGCCACCCACATAGAAAATTTAATGAGCTAGCTGCCTGAGCCGCAGCTTCATATTTCATTTCACAAGCCAATTTGCTCTTTCCCTTTTGCCTTAAACTAGCATTTAATTAACATTGCGTATACGACAAGTGAGATGGCAGTAAATTTCATTTCGTAAATTCTTCTTCTCTTACGACGACTAAAAACACCACCTACAAAATCAATTTCCCCTCTTGGTTTGGCCGGAAGCTCTACACCGGATATGAAAGTCGACTGCCTGCGGCGACATGGCTTCAAACATAACAACAAACAACGACAACAACAACAACAGCAGCAAGAACAACCGTAAACAACATCCAGTTGAACAACCACAGTAGCAATAATATCTGCGGGGCTTTTTGAAGTTGAAATTATTTTGGCATTTGCCATTTGCCGCAAAATATTTACGGTTTCAGTCGACGTGCAAACGCCAAGAAGCCAACATCAATAAACTCTGTTGACAACTTGAAATAACAACCAAAACACTCTCTAACAACAAGGTGGCAAATGAAGAGAAGGGGAAGGGTATTGAGATTGGATGGCACTTCGTTTATTGAAGTGCGCAGTTGAAAAGTTTTTAGTCGTCGTCGCTTGTTAATATTGAGAAGCGCGCATTATTTATGGCAAACTTTTAAGCAACACTTTTTGGATTGGTAGACGTGGCAGGAGGGAGAGAGGGAGATGTGGCGCGACTCAGTGTCTGAGCACTGAGCAACTTTTAACGAGTTGTCGACTCTATAAACTGTAAACTGTCAATGTTTGCACCTAGTCAGAGCAATTTTGTCGCTTAGTTTTACATCAAATGCCTGGCTGAAAATTTGCAAGCTGCTTAACTCGTTGCAGGCAGCAAACAAACAAACAACAACAACAACATAAAGCATAAAAAAAAGCAAAACAAAATGAAGTTGCTGCAACTTGACAATCATACGCAACGTTGCGCCTGCAAGTAGCTTCCTTCAAGCTACGACTTCTTCTTTATCTTTCAGTAGTTTGTAGTTTGCATCGCCTTCAACCACCAACCAGCTGAGTCTTTTCTAAGGCAACACCCAGCCATTATTTCTGGCACTAACTTTGTTGGTATGGTCTGAGCCAACAACACAACGAACCATAAGCATTTCATTATTACGACACAAAAATGTGGGAAATTTCATTAGATGACTGCGTTGTGCAAGCCAAAGAAAAACAACACCAACTGACCCCACTAAAAAGTGCGAAGCAGGATTTTGACTTACTAAGTTAAACTTTTTTGGAGCTTACAGGGATTAAGTGAATACACTTGCTAAAGATATAACTTGAAACTATAATCTTACCTATAGTTTATTTTATTGTAGATAAGAATTGCTTTGAACACTTATCATCTTCATCTTTACATGAGGACAATATTATAACCAACATTTACACATAAATTTGACAACAAATATGCAAAATATGTTTCCTGCAGCCAGCAGCTAGTTTTACCAACAAGTGGCAACCGCACACAACAACAGCGACATAAAAAAAAACAACAACAACCGCATACAAATTCATAAAAACGTTTAAAAACACGCAACAAGAATGAAATGGCAGCCTTTTGTCCAACAGAAATTCCCAGACAGACCAACAGAAACAGGGCCACAGAAACGGAAAGAACAAAGGACACCCAGACTATGCACTCATTATGAGGGAAAGAGAGTGCGAGAGTGAGAGAGAGAAAAAGAGAGAGAGAGAGAGAGAGCGATGAGTTTCTCGCATTTGTGGTGCGCTGGTCAGCAGCAAACATTGCAATTTCATTTAATAACAAAATATTTGGACAGCAGAATAGCCAGAGTTAGAAAATCTACAAAGACAGAGAGATGCAGAGAGTAAAAAAGAGAGAGAGAGAGGAGAACTGAGGGCAAATTATTACGTCTTTATGCAGAAATTATTTATGATTGCATTGTCTAGACTTCATGGCGCGCACAGTGCACCGGAATTCCGCGACGACGACGACGACAACAGAAACACAGAGAGAAGAAACCTTAGATTCTAGTTACAAAACAATGTTTGGTTGGGTAATTTATGTGCTGATTGGTCATACGCCACGTGTGTCAGTTCATTTAAAGACAAACTAGATGGTATTTAGTGTGAGGAAACCATATCATTAAAGTTGAGCTGACATGCAAATACATATTGACTTAAAAGTAAATCAGCTCTTGTGTGCAGCGCCATCTGTCGACCACTCATTACATCATTATTCACACGCCATTGTGACAACTTTAAGCTGGGATTGGGAAGCCAGCTGCTGGCTGGTTTGTTTAACACAAAAGGCAGGAAAAAATAGTACAGGCCTGTAAATTGCATTGGCAGAATTTAATTAACGTCGCATTGAATTTTAATCAAGTTCATTCAATGGCGACAATGACAACGTGACATTATTTGCATGCGAAATTAACCTGTGACATGTTGAAACGACGGGGGGCGGAGGGTATAAAGGAAGAGCGCGCGCGCGTAGTTTTTCAGGCGCTAGGAGGCGGTCGCGGTCGACAGGTGGCGCCCTTTTACAAACATGACACGACACTGTGGAAAGAAAAAAAAACAGCAGCAAAAACAACCATCAAATGGTATGGGAAAAGTACATATTATTCATATATGTATGTATATACAAACACAAGCAGATTGCACAGGTCTGCACTGAATTTTTCGATATGTATGTTGTTTGGTTTTGTCATTATATCAATACTAGATTGGAATTTGGGAGGGAGCATGCGAAATTGATATAACAATCTCTTGGTGAAGGGTTTGGAAATGATTTTAAAGCTTCGCTTAAACACACACAAAATCCCTGAACAAATCAGAACTTCAACTTGACTAAACATTCCATTTTGGCCCAAAAGCAAATCTCAATTGCATTGTACGAATAGTAAACGTTTATGTCGAATCCTTGGCATTGCACAGCAATTTGTAGTTTTGCCAACAATTATGGCCAAAATATGCAAACAAATTTGCAACAACAATAACAATAGCTAAGAGAACATAGAACGATTTGTTGCCCCAAAGCAACAATGCAATGATTTGTTTGTCTGTATTCGAATTTCTGTTGATTATTACACGCTGCCTGTTTTTGACTTTTGTCGTTGTTGTTGTTTTTGTTGTTGTCTGGTAGACATTTTTAATTGAAATATGATTTGGCAGATGGAACAATAATTGAAAGACCAGATTTTAACCCAGAGCGATGTCAAAAGCAAGAACAGATTTGATCTCTAGTTTCTCAGAAATGCATGCACAACACGTTCTGTTGGATGTCCGGGTTACAGCAACATTCCCCAAGAGTGTGTTGCACTCTTTGGTGGCAAGTTTACTATTCATGCTGCGGTATGCCAGGCACATAGAACTACACAAAACTGTCGTGTTTTCGGTTGACAGGCACTCAAATCTCTCTTTCACTAAATATTGCCGAAATGTCACAAAAGTTTTTGGCCATTTCGGAAAATATGCAAAATAGCCAAGGCGTCGTCGCCAACGAAATATGCAAATTTTTCTCGAAAAAACGACAGCCAAAATTTTCGTAACTGGTAAAACAACCTCTTGAAACATCAAACCGATATGAAGTGTAGATGTTAATTTTCAGGGGGGATGGAAAGGAATTCAGTGTTGTAGCGTAGTGCTAGGAAATTCAATTAAGTTGTTGTGCATATTTAAAGTGAGGGGTAAACCTGTATGAATAATTCGAAAAACTTATAGGATTACTTTTATTTAAGAGTTGTAAAAACTTTCAAGTTTAAACTGATTCGTTTGATTTTGTATATTGTATTTATATCTGGGCGATATCCAAAGGCTTAGTTAAACTTACGATTGTTCTGCATCAAGTTTCAGATACAGCCAACATTAGGCACTAAGAGCTAATAGGTTAAAAAGTTTGATATGCAATGATTTCAATCAAGTTTACTGGTTTCTTTTAGTCAAAACACAACCTGCTTATTTTCAAATTGATTTATAATTAATGTGCACAAAACTCATCCTGCCCATTTCGGTTTCATTCGTTTGGTTTAGACTTTATTCTATTCTAGCTTTGAACCAATTCTTAACACAATTCATGCCTCTTATTTGCTAGTCAGTCATAAACTTTATGCTCAACAATTTGAGTCTTTGCCGTTGGCCAACATTATTTGGCACACATCTGCAAGCCATTTAAAACATGCACTTAAAACCATAGCTCTCGTGACACATGCAACATGCACGCTCCTTTCTACCCCCGCCCTCCATCACTTTGCAAAGACACAGCATTATCGACAGCAGCAGCAGCAGCAGCAGTCCAGTGGGCGTGTCAATGGCTCATTGCTGCATTTACGTAGGCCATTCCATTTACGACGAGACGAACGATGTGCAGCAATTTGATGTGGCAGGCAGCAATGCGTCCGTCCACTGAACCGAGTGCTTGCCCCTCGAGGCAACCGAAATGCACTTTTTGGGGCGCACAACTAATTTTATGACCGCCAAGCTTAGTATGCGTCTGCTTTTAATGGTTGGCGATGTCGAGAAGAGTGATTCCTCTTAACTCTTAACTCATAATTGCCCGCATAGTCGAGCAACGTTGTCGTCGTCTCGGCCATTATGACAATTGGCAATGGCTCCAAATCAGCAGTGGAGGGGCGGGCAAGAAACCCGCAACTCAAGAAAGACATTTGAAAAGTTGGCAGTAGAACGCGAGAACAATTAAATGACAATCCATTTAATGGCTCCAGACAGAATTTGGAGACAGTGGCTCTGTCAAATTCTTCCTATTTCCATCATTTGTCTTAATGGCCAAATTATTGTCACTTTGAAGTTGGCGCCATTAAATTAGCGAAAGAAAAACGGTTAGGCCCAAAAAATGGTTTAATGGCAACCGCAGAATTAAATTTGCGCCGCACATATATAAACCCTTTAATTTAGTTTTATAGCGAGTACATTACGAGATTTTGTAATTATTCAACACGCGACGCGTCAGCAATTCCCCAAATGATGGGGATGACCATAAAACAAAAGCCAAATCCTCATCAGAGTTGCGCTTAACACGTTTCGACTTTTTTTTTGTACATAGAAAATTTATATCTCCCATGACTACTAATGCCCTGTGCAATAAATTTTAAACTATAAATAACTTATTCAAATCAGCTTTAAACTTTAATCTATAAAATTTCAGAAAAAGAAAATGTTTTTTTTTTAACTAAAAAAATATATATTTAATTTCACCTGACATAATGTTTGCTGTCAACTAAAGTCCCGTTATTTTGGTTTAACGTTTTATTTACACAACAATTTGACATTAATTGTTAAATTGATTTATGGCGCCCTCTAGCGTTGACTTTTCGCCTTACATCCGGTTGATTGCGCTCTGTCAATTTCTGTTTAAAGCCACGTCCACGTTGTTTATTATAGTTAACAAGTTGTTATAACTTTGTTAGCCAGCCACTAATTGAATTTCATGCACAAAAATTTTCAATTAGCCTTTTTAATTTTATGGTATAGAATTAAATAGTTGTTGGTGTTGTGTTTTTTCTCCTGTAGACTTGTTGCGGTTTAGTCCGACTAGTAATTGGATGTAATTAATCAGGCTAATAAGCCGATCAAAAAAAAACAAGCAATATTCAAAGTGTTTCAATTAAAGCTGACAATAAATTAAGCAGCTTATCAAAAAAAAAGTTTTTAAAGACTAGCCACATTTTATGGACTTCACATTTTAGAGAATTTCTTGTAAATTTTCGGTAGCTGAATTCATGTCTGTTTAGCTATTTTTTTGAATCCATTGAGTACGCTGATTTCAAATTCTACTGATTAAAACATGAGAATCCGATCGACTTTCTTTCCAAAAAGGACTTCAGATTCGAATAGTGCGTCCCAAAATCTTAAATACACATTCAAGGTTATTTAATATTTAACATACCATTCGTATCGCATTATTATATCATATGCTTGAAATGGTTTTTAAAAGATAATACAACTAACCCAAAAAGAAAACAAGCTGAAAATTAGGGTCGACAGCTAGAGACACGGCTAACAATGCCTTAAGGCAAAAACGATACACAAATCATACACACACAGAAAAAAAAACACAAAAACTACACACACGAGTGAAGAGAGAAACGATTTTAATTTGCGTATTTTAGTCACGTTCAGGTAAATCTCAATTGAATCGAATGTGACACCGGATGTGAAAATTGTGCACATTTTCCAAGCATTTTAGCCAGCCAGCATCAATGCCGAGAAAGTGAGTGAGGAATGTAGAAATTGTTGTAGTTGTTGTTGTTGTTGTTATTGTTGTTGTTGTTGTTGTTGTTGTTGTTGTTGCTGTTGTCATTGACGCGTTGCTGGGTTGTAATTGTTGCTGTTGCTGTGCTGTTGGGGAAAGCAAAGCACGAGACACAAACAAAGATCGCATCACTAAACATGCTGCAAATGTTCAGCAGGCATAGGAAAACACGTATCCTAACAACACACACACTCACACACACACAGCCAGAGTATGAATGGTTGGCTGGTTGGCTGGCTGGGAACCCAAACTCTTACTCCAACATTTCATGTTTGGCTCCTGCAGAAATCATCGGCATGGACATGGACATCATCGGCACAAAATGGTGTAAACAAAACGTTTAAAGTGTGTGCAACATTTTTTCTATATCCACTGATGACGGGGCTACTTTTCATGTTTCACCTGTTTCTCTCTAACTCTTTTACTATTTTTTTCTTTTTTTTTTTTAATGAAAGGATTGCGATCTGTATTTGTTATGCAAGAGCATTCAGATGTTGTAAATGCGTATGTGCGAGATTTTCTCGGTTGCGTTGTGTTAAATGTTGTTGACCCAAGCCAGGTGGCAAATACCAGCAGGATATTAAAACGCTCTTTGCACTTTCTTTACTCTGGCCTTTGATGATGTCGAAGCGTTTGGCAAATATTATTATAGCACATTAAGCTGGAACACTTTAAATTTAAGCCTCTTGTTAACAGCTAATAGTGTTGGCCATTTTAAGCAGCAAGTAACCATCCATCAGATAGTCACAGTGTTGGCAGCACGTAATTACATTTTTATTTATTGAATACTTGCAATGGCAACGGCAACAGCAACAAGAACCTTTTTTTTTTGATTTTGGTTGGCCCAAAATTGTTTAGCGACAAATTGTCACAGGCGCTGACGTGACCGGCTCATGTTGTCGTCGTTGCTGTCGTTGCATCCACAAAACGTTGCATCCTCAACAGCGACAACAACAACACTCCAACCGACCGACTGACTGATGCGTTGCCTGCCACAAAATATTCCACAAAGTCAACAGCCAACCAAAATGAGGTCAACCATGAAAATTGCACCAGCGGCAGCAATTTCTCATTTTGAGTTTAGCAGCAAACAAAAATCTTCACTCCAAAAAAAAAAGAAAAAAAATGTCCAAAAAGGTAATAAAAAATGGGCAAGAATTTTTGCAATGCGGCTCGCTGCCAACAACGACAAATGTTTGTTGTTGTTGTTGCTGTTGCTTGTTGCTGTGGTCGATGAGTTGCTGTTGTTGCTACGGCTGCTGTTGGTGTCATGTCGTTCATCAGCGTAACAATTTGTATTGCTTTCCGACCGCAACATTGTTGTCGATAAAATTTTAATTCGCATTGTACATTATTTTTTTTTTGGTTTTTTAACCAAAAACTTTAAGTATTATTGAAACTAAAGTTGATTGGAATATTAATCAATAATCTATAAAAAAGACATTATTGAAAAAAAAGATTAAAGCATAAAAAATACTTGTGTACTTCAAGTTTATCGTCAAATGAGTAAACATCAACTTAAATTGATTTGGAAATTTCATAAATAAATGTTTGTAACTGGAACAGTTTCGAACGATAAACACCTTTAACAAATTATTCCGTAACCAGTAAAAAATATAAAAAGATCTTTAAGACAATTGCTTGTTGATAGCCAAAAGATTCTGTGTAGCGTATTTTATATTTCCATATAGCCGACTGCACTTACTTATTTTTGCATGCTGCCTTCCGCCAAATTGATTTATAGCGTTCGAACATGTAGCAGCCTCCCTAAAAAATGATGTTGCACGAACAACAACAGCAAGTTTATAAAAAGCAAAACAAAATAAAATAAAGACATGTAAAAACATTTTGAAAGCACGTCCCCCAATTATAAATGCAACTAATTGCGCTCGCAAATGTTGCATGAAAGCGTCGCAAATTTTTAATAACATGGCAAAACAAATGTTGTGCTAAATTGTCAACATTAACGCAACAGCAACCGCAGCAGCAGCAGCAGCCATGGCAAACCGCAACGGCAACAACAACAGCAACTTAAAAAACCATTTACAGATTCTATGGCTGAACATTTATCATGGCTTTCAAGATTCAATTCCAGCTTGGCTACCGTTTGTTGCAATGTTGCACGCTTTTGACCTGAGCTGGCGCAGAGCGCGTGCCACAACAACAACAACAACAGCAACAGCAGCAACAAGCAAACAAACAATGGCAACACGAATTGTGAAAAGACAGTTGCCAAAAAAAAAATATATGTTGAACTTGCTGCCTGATCTTTGATCGTATCAGTGGTCCACTTGGCCAAAGTGTTAGCTGAAACTGAAAAAAAAAAGGTATTCATTGGCTTGAAGAGCCTCGTTTCTCTGCCATCTTCGTCCCTTGCCCAGCATTGATTAATTGAAATTTCACTTTTTGTGCCCCAATCTTCATTTATTTTGTGGCACTTTAATTTATGCTCAACGAAAAACGAAGCTCACGCCCCATGTGTTGCAAGTGGCATTTAGGGGCGCATTTGTTGTCGCTTTTAAACTGCACATGTGGCACGCCCACCTTTTCTTGTGCGCCCCTTTTCTTGGCTGGCCAAAAAGAACTGTCTTTGAGCCTAATGATTTGCACCATGTGGCAAGAAAGTCAATTACAATGGCTAATTGCAACACTGCCACCAACAACAACACCAATACTTGAAAGCAATAAGTTAGCTGTCAGTTTGTTTGTTTTGCTGTTTGGTTTCAAGATTTTGAGTTGCATTCCTTAATGAATTTCTAGACGTCTGTCAAAACTGACTTCATAAGCTAGAGATCATTAAGTTTTGACAACAACTTTAAAACGAATTTCAGTTTATGACAGACAGATAGGGGCAACGATAAGTTCAAAAGTGACTGCAAATATATAAATAAGATATGAAAACTATAAAATTTATCTCAATACATGTAGATAGTTCTCAACTTTCTAACTGTTACAAACAACACAACGTGGGATAATTTTCAGCATAATATTTAACATCGTTTTTCTCTCATTTCTCGTTCTAAACACTTGTTCTAGTTTTGCTTGTGACAGCTTAGCAACATTTGTGGACCCCTTGGCAACATACCACATTTTCAGCTGTTGTCAGTTGTGTGCTTGTGTGTGGTATAACCAACAGAGACAAGAAACAAGCCAGAAACAACCAGCAATGTTGCTATGTCGCCCGTTGCTGCTGGCGTCGACGCGGCGACAAAAAAACACGCTGCCAATGGATGCGGCGCACAGCAGTTAGCTGCACGTGGATGTCAGCAGAGAGTAGACAGAGTAGTAGTAGTAGTAGTTGCAGTTGCAGTAGTAGAAGAAGTGGCAACAACGTGTGGCACGCAAAACCGCGTGGCAACAACAGCAGCAACAACTGTGCTTCGTTGAAGCAAGTTCGGCTTCTGTTTGCAATTCGTGTTGCTAAAAGTTGAAGATGTTGCTGCTGTTGCTGTTGCTGGTGCTGCTGCTGGGAAATGCTTCTAGCCCATTGTTAGAAAGGATTTTAGAGGCCAAGTTCTCTCTGGCTCTTTGCTTTTGATTTTCTTCGCGCTTATCAGTCAACGCTTTTGTGTCTTGTCATAAATTATGAACAAATGTTGCACTGTTCAGCTGCACCTACACACACACACACACAGACACACACACCATTCAAAACTCTTTGCAGTTCTTGGATTTAGAGGTAAAACACTCAAGCGCATTTGCCTCGATAACTCATCATCGCTACATGATGGGAGTCACGCTGTCTGCGGCCTGCCCGACATGTTACGCTTGCCTTGCCACACAGTTCAGTTCTAATACTAAAACCAAAATCTAAGAACCGCCTTGCATTTCCTGCCAGTCACCCTGCCCCACACACACACACACACACTTCATCCACTCCTCCACTTCACCCACTCTTTAGTTCACTACTCACTTCACATCCATCGCATTGCAAATCATTTTGAAATGCAGCCACGCACGCAAAAAATGAGCTCGTTTGAAATCCAAACATTTCCACTAATATCCCCAACACTTCTCCGCCCGGCTTGCCCTGCCTGCCGGCCTGCCTGGCAGCACCTCCTGCTTCTTCGACTTCCCTCTGCTGCTATTTATTCATTGGTGCGTGTTGCCAAATGCCAAACATTTTTAGATGCGACTGCGAACGATGCTTGTAAATACTTTGGAGTTGTGCAAAAGTGGAAAAAGATTTGCTGTCGCAGCTGTTTAAAGTTTGTTGTTGCTGTGAGTTGTTGCTATTTGGTATTTGCCAGAGAATTTTCTGTGTGCCGTCTTTGACTTGGTTGCTTGGCTGGTTGGGAGAGTAAAGCGGGTTTGGGGCAAAAGAGTGTGAGGTGCAAACACTTTTAATGCATTTTTAATTAATATTTGGCGCGCTGAAAATGAAAGAGTTTTTGAGCAAAGTAACATTCACTAAATACTTAAGTCAAATGCAATCAAACATAAATCTTTTACAGCACTCAACTTGTCAACTAATTGAAAAATGTAATCGCAAAGCTTGTGGCATATAAGTTCGTCAAACGTAACTTATTTTCTATCAAGCAAGTTTCACAAAGTTATTCAAAACAGTCCTTAAAATAAACTTGCTAACTTAACTAGACACTTAACCTGAGACCATAAAAAATACAAACGCTCGTAAAATAGACACTCCTCCAGCAAATACGCTCTTTGGCTGTTAAATAACTTCACTAATTTCATCTATAACAACGCCATAAACTAAACTTAAATAGAGCCATCAATTAATTAATGAACAAAATAAACATTTTAAAATCAACAACTATTATCAATTAATTATTGCTCAAGAAGTGCTACTTAAAGTTTATGAAACTCTTACAGTTTGATAACACAAAATGACTTGTTGTTATCATTAGAGATAAGAGCAGAGCTCAAGTCCATACTTAACACACAAAGTTACATACTTAGCCGGCATGGGACATATATGTAAGCGTTGAACGAGCACTGTTTGCTACCGCTGTGGATGCTGGAAGACCCAGTTTGTTAGGATCCTCACACAAGCACACACACAAACACACACACACACAGAGAGATAGGCAGCAACAGAGAAACACGAAACAGCCGCGAACAACAGTGAGCGACGTTTTTTACTTACGTTCCACAAACAATGTCCGTGTGAATGGAAGGAAACTGGTTGTTACTGGCACTGTGGCGCAAACTATAAATTTCAACTGGCAAAATGCAATGTTGCATTAACAAAAAATTATATTGTGTAAAAAATTAAACATATTACATAAAAATTATAAAAATGAAATAATATTTATAACAAAGATATATTTACATTTCAAAATTTATATATTATTTCTAATTATTTTTTAAAAACTCTGCATTTATTCAGAATCAAAGTAAACAACAAATAACAACCGCTTTTGCAAGCCAACATAATTTCAACCAACCTTTATCCATACCTACTACACATCCATATATACGAATTCTTTTAAGACATCTTACTTATAATACCCTACTTTTAACTAGTGTGTTCCTACCCCTACTCGGTGGCATCCCTTACTCATCAATCTCAAAAATAGGCAGCACAATATTAATGCTGACACGAAGACGATCCCAAAACCTTTTTTTTTTTATATGTAAAAGAGATATTATATCTCTAAAAAACTTCACAGTTAGCAACATTGATACTTCATATCGTAGAAAACGTCGTTTTGCCCACTGTGCAACGTCGACGTCAGCTGCTGGCTGGCTGTGTGCAACTGACTGAGACTAGTAAGCCAGCTCGCTGCCATGCTGCCTTACTGCCTGCTGGCTGCCTGGCTGCCTGCCTGGCCTATTGAAATTTATGTGGCCGCTTTTAGTCGTTTACGCTTAGCCAGCGGAAGCGAACGTCGCAATCGCAGTCGCAGCCAGAAATCTGAATCGAAATTGAAATTGGAATCGGATAAAGACGTGTGTGTTGGTTGTGTCTTGTATCTTGTGTGTTCGTTCATTCGTTCATTCGTTTGTTTGTTTGTTTGTCTGTTTGTCGTCAAGTGTTGTTGTTCGTTATTGTTTGGTACATTGTTGGATGTGCTTTGGGGACGTAGGTGCAGCTGCCAAATAGCTGGTTATTTTAAGGCCTACACATTAATTTCGCAACGCATTTGAATTCGCATTAACCAAAATTCAACAAAGTGCAAAGTGCAAATGTCACGAAATTCAAAAAGATCAGTTTACATAAATAAATAAACAAGTGCAAAGATTAATTATTTAACATCAAGTTGAAACTTAAACATTTGGAGCTGGAAAACCTGTTGCTGCAGAACGGATATACTTAAGCAAAATAGAGCAGTTCCATAAGGTTGGTTTATAATTAAATAATTTGACTTAATCATCTAATCGCGTGCTCAACCTAGAACAAAGCATTTAAATTAATCAACATTCAACTAAGTTACTTTATAACTATGCAAATTCCAAATTGAGGAAGTCTTAGAACAGAAAACTGTTACACTTTGCTGGCCAGCAGGACAGAGAAGAAACAAGTTTTTATTTACTATTTTGAATTTTTTTTTTTCAAGCGTGAGAAAATTCACAGCGCATTAATTAGCAAAAGTAATCATTTTAAGGTAATCGACAATGCGGGTAACCAATACTCCTCTAACCCTTCTTCACCTCACTCCTCTCCTTGTCTTCAGAGTTCATTCTTGCTTCTGCAGGTTTTTTTTTTGTTCCATCTCCTCGCATGTGAGTTTCGTTTCGTTTTGGCTTGTGATTGGAATTGGATAGCTACTACGAATAAAAAAAAACTAATTGCTTGAAAATTAAAAACGTGTCAGCTGACACGCTACGTTCCTGGCCGCCAGTAGCAGCTGCAACTGATTGCCACTAGCAACAGTTGCTGTTACATACTCAAAGGAAAACATAAATATTTTATATAGAAAATACCAAAGTTTTTATTAAATGGAATTTAAGCTGTGCTTTAACTAAAGGAATTTACTTTTTAGGCTCGTATTTAATCGAATTTTTCTCTCAAAACAATTTTAGATGCAATATCAATTTAAAAAGCGACTGAGTACAGATATTTCTTGTTGTTTGTTGTTGCACAGCATGTGGCAAAGGCAAAACTCAAAAGGCACTTCATATACACAGACTCATTAAGGCTTTTATTTACAAGCTTCAACTGAGATTTAAGCGTTGCGATTTATATGCGTCGAACCAAAAGCAATAATCAACAACACAGAAACAACAACTGTTGCAACTACAACAGCTGCAATCACGCAGAGGCAGCGGCAGCAACAACAACAACATGCGTCCACCTACGCAGTCCAAGAAACAAAGCACGAAGACTTTTTAGGGCTGGCCAAGAGCCACAGACAACAACAACAACAACAAACACAAACATGACAGCAACGACGACAACTACAACAACGACAACGATTTGTGCAAATGGGCCGACATTAATGTTTGCGACATGAGCAACATGAAAGCGATAGGGGTTTGAGATGAGGGTAAAGGGTTGTGGTTGTATATAGGGAGGCATGCAACATTGATTAAACACACCTTGACAGGGCTCGTTGATGATTGCCTTGGCTTGTCATTTTGGCCAAACTGATTGCACGCAATGCCTGACCTCAGACAACAGACAGCAGCATCCACTATCCTTGCAACACCTGCAGGCAGCTGCCAATTATACACAAAGAAAATTCAAGTCAGACGCACGTGCATGTGATTTGAAAGAGCAAAACCGTTCTAATTTCTCAAACTGTCAGTGGCAAAAGAGGCAATTCTAGCTTGCGAAAAGCAACTGCAAAATGCCTGCAACGAACTCGTTAGCTTTGCTGTTGCTGCTGCTGTTGCTGCTGCTTTGGATGTTGCAATTATGTAGCGCGTTTACAAAAGAAGGTCGTCATCATTGAAGCTGTTGTTGTTGTTGTTGTTGTTGCTTTTGTAGCTCATGTCTTCATTTTGGGCTTTTTGCTCATGCACAAACAGCAAAAAGCTACACATGTTGTTGTTGCTGGTGTTGTGCACGAGCAACAGCAACTGCAGCAGCAGCAGCAACAGCCGTTGAAGCAGGAGCAAAAGCAATGCTTTTTGTTTGTTTGTGTTGCCAACAACACTTTTGGCCTTTGGCGTTGACGCTAACCCCACAAGCTCCCAGCCCCCAAACCCCCTCAACCATCTATTCCTCTCGCTCCCTTGTTGCCTTTATTAAGCGACGATGCAAACCAAAGTCACTTGCTGCAACAACACCAACACCAACAACGACAACCACAAAGCGTGGCCTGCAATCGCAGCGTTTTTTTAATAGTTTTTTTTTTTAAAGCTGCAAACGAGTATTTTGTTTACTTTTTTTTAAAACCTGGCTGCTGGTGTAACCCCTTTGGGTTCCCCTTTTGGTGTTGTCGTCGGCAGCGGTTGCCGATTCGTTTTTCTCTAATTTGCACCGCTTTAATTTTGCCTTTTTATTTGCAACACTTGTCGTTTAAATGCAGCAGCAGAGCAAAGTGTTGCCAATAAATTAAATGCAATGCAAACAGCGACAAAAAAAAATCTGAACAAAATAAGGAAAAATATTATTTTAAGCAAGGCCAAATTGAGTACACTTTGTTTTGGTAAAAAAAATAAATTTAACTAACTCTTTATATAAAAATTGCATGAATATTGCTAAAATCGTTAAGAAAAACCAAAAGATTTATTCTAACTCTTTCCTCTTCGCCAATCCAGCTATCCGTGCCAAATTTAATACCAATTACTTATATAATAAAAATAATTAACTTACAATCAAGCTTTGTAGAACAGCAAATTAACATTTTATCTACCATAAACCATAAACCATAAACATAATAAATCAATTTTCTTTTACAAATGAACCATCTACCATAAAAAAATAAAATATTCTATATTATACAAGATGAACCCATAACCCGATTTCGTTACAAAGCTCTCTTGCACTTGCTGTGATTAAGTGAACAGTGCTTAAGTAAACTTCATAAACAATTTATTAAACTTCCTGCTAGGGTATACACACACATACATACATATATAAACCAGACTGAGAGTGTGTGCGGCATGGAATGAAAAATTATCTATGTGGCCGGTTCACTTCAGTTTTTCAGTTCTTAGTTCTTTCATTTCGTTTCGTTTCGTGGCACGGCGCAATCGCAACAAATGGCATTTTTATTGATATTTCGGTCGGTTTGCCTGGCAGCTTCATGTTGAAATATGCGCGCCACCTGTTGATTTTGTTTGCAGATTGGCCAAGACATGGCTCCAGCTCTCTTGGCTATGTCTCTTTGGGCATATATACATACATATATTTGGGAGCCAAAGGGGAGTCGTGATTTGCAGCACAAATTAAAAGCGAGGGCGATGCATATAAATAGCAATTTGGACAGACGAATTAAGCCAAATGACTCCAAGTACACACAGCCCAAGTTGTAAACTTGTCGTGTCACACAGAAATGAGCTGAAGTTATGTCAACAGCGTGACTCGAAATGTTGCATGTGTGAGTGTTTGTTTGATATTAAAGTCAAAGTCATAAGGAAGACATTTTTATGTTTGTATGTGTAGAAAGAGACAAGAGCCCTTGGGAAAGTAGACGGCAATTCTTGTGCAGATTTGTTTTAAGTTTATTCATTATTCGCTGCGGGAATATTTTCATAATTTCAACACTTTTATATGATCATAACATTATAAGAGTGCAATTAATGAAGGAAATTTTCTACACTTTTAATTAGTCGAAATAATTATTCCCAAGCAAAACTATCTTACAATCTGAGAATATATTACAATTTTCAGTTGATTCAGAGGATAAAATAAATCCTGAGCAAACTAAGAGATATCTGAAAAAAAAATATATAAAGTCTAAACTATTAAAATTATTTTCCTGATGATTTTGAAAAAAAACATGTTTCAGTTTGTAGTAATATTTTGTTTGTTTTTTTTTTTGTTTGTTTTTGTACAGTTTATTAAACTGTAACCTAATCTTTATTATTACTATAACATCTTATACCTCTTTTGGATTCTTTGTAACCCAATTTTGATATTTGTTTGTTTTCGTATCTTTATATCTTTGTTCATTCCTTCAACACTTCCCAAAACAAAACTATACAGCGTTGCGATAAGGATATCAAAGAACTTAACCCAATAAACCTCTCGCATTTTATCAATTTTTATCAAATTAACCGTCGTTCTACAGTGAATTAGGGTACACCTTTAGTCTAACACTTTAGTGTTTGTTCCAATCAGATAAGCATCCTAGATATGCCATCAAACACATTTAAAAGAACTCCACCCCCAACTCAAACGCTGGAATTAATTATAGAGTATCTTGTTGACAGCCAAATGTCATATAAGAGAGATAAGTAAACTAAAGTAAGTAAAGCGTTGATAAGCAGCGAAAATTTGACAGGTATAAAGCAAACGGCCTGACGGATTGACGGAGGCCAGGTAGAAAAGATGTCAAGAGTGGGAACCCAAATAGTACTAGTGCCAAGGAAGCCGACAATTGTAGGAAAAACGCTTGAGGGCTTGAGTTTCAGGTACGAAGGTAAGAAACCAGTTTTGGAGAATTTTTATTGTGTTTTGCGCATGTCGCTTAATTAAAAGACAATCAAAAGCTGAAGACTGCAGCTGCAACAGCACAGGAACACAAAAGAGCAGCTTCAGGTTTATCAAAATAAAAAACACAGCTGGAGCCTAACCAGAAACTTGCTCCACAAAACGTTCCAATCGACAGCTTTATGAGCTACAAAAATGTATAAATATTTACAAGCCAACTAAACAAGATGAAAATCAAGTTTTTTCGGGGCGGCTTAATCTGAACGCCTTCTAATGAAATGCTAACGATATACATTGGATCAAATCAAAAGCGTAGCCAAAAAGAGTTAATGTATTTCAACTTTTTTGTCCCTAACAAAAGAATATTATGTAAATGCTGGAAAATTGTTTTGTTGGCCATTTTGCGCTGCGGTTGCCTAGCAATTTGTGCCGCGCTTCGGCTTGACTGCGCATTTGGGCAAATCAATTTCACAAACGCCCCACAGCAAAATGAAAAATAGAGAGAAATGAGGAGAGAGTGAGTGAGTTGCGGCCAAAGGGTGTGGCAGCATCAGCAGCAGCAAGGCTTATAATAATAATTGAATACAATGATGCCGCCAGGCAATATTTTCGACTATTTTGCAATTGAATTGAGCAAAAGCATCATCCCAATCAAAACTTGTGGCAAGCATCAGAGGCAGGTGTAACTTGCGGCTGGCATAAAGCTAGCCAAGTGGAAATGGGCTACATAATCAAATGCTATGAAGCGTTCTTGTTATTGTTGTTGTTGTTGTTGTTGTTGTTGCCTGCAGTTATTGGCTATTTGGCAAGGGTTTTTGAGCTGGCGCTGCAAAGCAATATCAAAAAGCTCCAAGCAATGAAGTCAATGTCAATGAAGAAGTTCGAAAGAAATTGTTGTAGATGCGTTTACTGAAGAATTGTTTAATATATTGTAAATTTCAATGTGATTAAAATAATTTAAAAAAAATAAATAAATAAATAAATAAACATGTTATCTATCCACTTTATAAAAATATGCCTTTGACATTTGTTTGAATCTGTATAAAAGTTGCTTTTTCGTATAATTTCTATTAACAAACTCGACGTTTTGACAGTTATTACTGCTTCATTTAAACTAATTAACCCTAAATTTTTGCATTTGCTGTCCTGAAATGGAATAAACGACCACACAGTAAAGTGATTACGTTTCTTGCCAACTTTTGCTGCTCCTCCTCTGCTCTTCCTTTTTCTGCTCCACGTACTCGATTTCAGCGGCTTATTTATGCGCATGCAACTGTAGCTCTTCATCAAAATAATGTAATTATCCAAATTGTTTTCTTTGAAATTTGTTTACATCATTTTTTACTGCTGCTGCTGCTGCTGTTTTTGTTGCTTTTGCTGCTGTCTGCAATATGCTAAAATGCCAGCCATGCAATGCGAAACGGTTTCCCGTTAAGAGCCACTTGAAGTTGAAGTTGAAGCTCAAAACACATGAGCACAAAACGGGGCAAAGTCTGAAGGGGAGCAGGATGTAGGGAATATAGGGATTGGAGACTGGGGACTGGGGACTGGGGACTGGTGACTAGGGACTGGGACAGCCGCAAGCAGCTTTGCCACTGCCAAAAACAACACACAAGAGAGAGTGCTGCCGTATAGCTTGCTGCTACAATTTCATTCTACATGAGGCAGTAACAACATCCAACACATTACCAGAATCCACTTCAACATCCTCCATTTCCTCTCGTTCCCATACTCGTTTCTCGTCCTCCTCATACTGGCGCTCCAATGCAGCGGCATAATCTTCATTATCATTAAAGCCGCGCGCGGCATGCGTCCCTAAACTGTTTAAACTCTTTTTTTACATATTTTTTTTTTTTTCATTTGCCCGCTTCCGTTTTTTGATTTCATGTTTCTCCCTTTTTCATATTTGTTCTGCTGCCTCCGTTTTTAGCATGCAAAGCTCTGTGCCAGATAGTGGAACAAGTATATATCGCAGCATTATCCAACACAGCGCGCAATTTAATTGCATTTCACATAATACCCGCAAAACACATTCACATATACATACTACAAACACAAAGTGCCTGAACATGGTTAGTTTTTAGATTGTTTTCCATCTTCAGCATTATTTTCATGCTGAAATATATACATATATTTTTGGCAAGACTTTTTTGTGGGCTTTTAACGCTGCTGTGCTAAAAGCTGGGAAATGTTTGATGGCGGAATTAATTTGTTTAAAATCGTCTTATGAAAAACTATATACATACAAATTTTGATATATACAACTTTTCTAGGATTTTTTATACAATTTTATTAATGTTTCTTATAAGATAACTTCAAGTTCATACTCATTTATTTTTGATAAGTTTCAAACTTTGGTAAATCGCTCAAAAGTAAAGGTACTTTTTTACTATTCTTTGGAAAATGTTTAAGTAACTATCCTCTTGATTTTATCTGTGCTGCGTAATGTTCTCAAAAATATACTTTACATATTCAACAATCAAAGATTTGTTGCTCAAGATTTTATTGCCTTGTTATAACTTCTCACGTGTCTATCTGTCCAATTGAGTTTTACTCGTAAATTGCAATTGTTATTCTGTTAAGAGGCATTAAGGAATTGAGCCGGATAAAGCTCTTAGTGCAACAACAGAATGTAGCGCCATTAGAAAGCAGATTTTTTTTCCTATTAAATTGCCATTGTGTGGCAACAACAACAACAACAGAGCAGCTGAACAACAAGAAGGCAAGTGTAAAAGCTGCACTTGAGCAAACGTCAAATAGACAAGTGTGTGATTCCGTTTATAGATTGGAAAAGGGGTTTGGGGGGGATAAGTTGTTGTTCGATGTTAGATGTACAATCAGTTGGCGGTCTAATTGCTTTGAATTTTTGACTGCCAGTCAGTTGTTGTCTCCACTTGAAGAGTCTCAGACAACCAATACATAGAATGGGTTTGAATTGAAATGGGTTTGGGTTGGTTAAGTAGGCGCCTATCTTTAAACTCACAACAGCAGCAGCAGCAGCAGCTGCTACATGGTGGGAATCACATTTGAACGAGGCAACAACAATGCAGGAAACAGCGGCAAAAGCAACTAAATTGTGCCGCTGTCACAACGCTGTGTGGAGCGGCATGTCAACAATAATAATAATCGTAATAACCAACAGAGCACCAACCAAACATGTCCCGATTGCTGTTAGGAGTATGTTCATGTGTGTGTGTGATATACATACTACATATCAAAACTATTAAGGCCATGTGCTGGCCAGAGGAGCTGGCGCCGAAAGCAGGTTCACTTTGACAGCCAACGTTGTGGGGCATTCAAGGCTTCTTCTCTCCACCCAACTCTATGCCTCTCTAGTTCGCCTTTTCTCACTGTTGCAACGATTTACTTTGAGAAACGTCGTGTGGGGCGACCCGTCTGTAGTCGTAATAGTCAACGTTGTCGTCGTGTTGTTGTTGTTATTGTTTTTTGTTGTTGTTGGATGAACTGGATATTGGCTCGCTAAGAATAGAGCTAGTTGCTGTCGTTCTAGTCGGACAATGCTGGATGAAAGGATGAAATGTTTGTAATAGTGCACAAGGTTGCCAGATTGTTTGTTAAAGTGGCAGTTAAGCTGAGAATGCTTTGTGCAGAGATTTTATTGGGGCTAGGGGAGTATTAAAGTAATAGATTTATAGCAAAAGTAGCATCAGTCGACGTTAAAGAGATTTTATAATGTGAAATCAAGGTTGCCAGGCTGTTGAACTTGATGGAATGCAATAAAAAGAAAATAGTGTGTTATAGTATAAAGGAACTGTAAAATCTCATTTAAGCATTTAAAAAATCTCTTGAAATACCAAATTTTCCTCAGTCATTGAATCTTCAGTTCTATTTGAACAACATATCTTAACTTTAATCTACCTCTTTTGATTTATATGAAGCTCTTTTACTGATCTGCCTTCATTAAATTTTACTATTGCAATAAAGTGCACTACTCGTTTATTCAGTTCGGACAGCACCCTGTTGATTTGAACAACAATCCATCAGGTTTAGTGGCCATGGCTGAGGTCCAAGGCAAGGCAAGGCAAGGCAGCAACACTTCTTCTCCTTTGGGGCAGAATCACCCAAAATTGCCCAACTTGATTAGCAATTCCAATTAGAAGTTTTTCTCATTTCGGACAGGCATAACATTCACCTCAGAAAGCCAAATGCACAATACAGCGGCGCTCAAGTATGGCAACAATTTCCAAGCCGCATCATGATGATGATGATGATTACGATTATGATCATCATGTGCTGTGGCATGCACAATAAAAATAAACAGATCATAAATAATATATGAATTCAATTCATATCCGAAAGGATTATTTGCGGTTAAGACGCCGACGCCGACGCCACGCACAAATATGGCAAACAGAAAGAAAACAAGTTCCAGACACTGAATACTGACTGTTGGACCTGGGATCTGGGACCAAGAATCAAAAGCTCAAGAGATCGCGTAGATGTGGTCCAAAAGAAAACAAGAAAAACACGTAGCCGGCTGCGGCAGCAGCAGCATAGTGTCTTTCTGTCTGTGTGTGTGTGTGTGTGTCTTTCAACTCACTTTTTTTGCACAATTTTCCGATGCCGGTTGTGAAATTTGCCCAAGCATCGAATGTTTCATGGCCAAGTTAACAGGCGCACAGCAAAATGAACAGCCAGCCAGCCAAGCAGAGAGCTAAGCAAGATCTACTAGCTAGTTGGCCGGCTAGCAAAGCTAGCGAGACAGAGAGAGAAAGAGAGAGATCGTCATTAAGTCAATGTCGTTGCAGTTGTTGCATGCAACATGCAACACACACACAGCAATTCAAGTTCAACGAAAGGCAACGAGTTATTGTTGCTTCAACTACTACCAACTGCTTACGCTATAGACAAGATTCTTTCCACTTATTACACAAGTCATCAGCAAAGAGGGCAGCATCAGCAGCAACGTCATCGTCATCGCTGTCATCTTTTGACATCACTCACAAGATTTCTCCCTCTCTCTCTCTCTCTCTGTCTCTCTCGGTCAACGGTTTTTGGTTTTAGACAGGCGTTGCCGCATCATTATCAAGCGATTGTGCTGTGAATATGCTCACAAAGAGCTACCGTATCCTGTCGCCAGATCAAATCAAATTGATGTACCGGAAAGCGACGCGCACATCAAAATATAAAAATAAATGCAAGATGAAAACCTCTTGATCTTTCTCTTTCGAGAAGGTTTTGTTGCTGCGGCTGCACCTTTGATGGCACACTAATTGTTAATTAATGAAATGCATGTTGGGGCATGAGTGGCATGAGTTGCGTGCTTCTTGTATAAGATTAGCCGCTACCAAATTGAAATTTTTAATTGCCTTGTTTTATTTCATTTTAAGTCATCAAAAGAATATTTTGGTTTGGAAATAAAGTAAATCAAGTTAAAGCTTTTTAAGTTGTTTTAAAATTTAATATCCACTTCTGTTGCAAATTGAGATCAAACATGAAATCATATTGCTTTAACAAGTGCCCGTAATGGAAAACTCAAACAAATTACCAATAAAACTTTGGAAATCTTTTAAAGTTAAAACTCGCTTATAGAATCAGCTGCAAGAAATATGCATTTTCCGTCGTGTTGCCACGACATGCATGTGTCTATGTTTGTCTGTGTGCAACGTCAAACTGACGGCAAACTTTTCGATAAGATACAATTTCAACTCATGTCTGTGTTACGCGTTTGCATCATCTGTTGACAGCAAAAGTAACTTAAGATATTCATTCAAGAACCAAAGTTATGTGACTGACTGACTGAGAGTGAAGCCCCATTTCTCAAGTGTTCGACTCTCTCTCTGTTTCTCGTTTTGTCGTCTCCAAGGTGCTTATCGATATGAGAAGCACCTTTGCATAACTTTGCACACCCTACTGCACTTTGCATCTTCTTCAAACACACCAATCAAAAAAGAAAATAAGCAAAATTGTTGCAGTCGATTAACGATTCCGAAATACACTGCTGTTAGCTAAAAGAAAAGGATACTTCGGACCGATGGGCCACCAGAGCCATGACCTTGCCTTTTTCTATGCAAAGATGACCTTCGCTTTATTGCTAAATTACTTGGAGCATTCGCTATTGCTAATAATCTTGATTAGAGTTAGAAGCCAATCCGCAGGCTAAGCTCCACTAAGCTGCCGAAAACTAATAAACTCTTATAAATTCCGTTATCAGAGTATGAAAAACTGAAATGCTAAAACATATTTCATTTTCAGCATCAACGAGGCAAAACTTTTTCAATCTCCCAAAGACGCATATCTTCCACCTGGCCCACGCCCATCATCTATCCTTTCATGTAGACCTCGTTACTTTCAGCGTCGCACCCGCACCCACGCCTTCACCCACCCACCGCCTTTGCCACAAACTGTGTCATCAGACGGCGTCGCATAACTTTTATTGAACTGTCGGCAGACGGCATTGGCCTGGGCGGGGAGGGGGAGGGGGTGAGAAATGTAGGGTCGCCGAGGTGACAAGTGGCAAGTCAAAAGCCGCAGACATTTCGTATAAATTATTACAGTTGCATGCATTTTGTGGCGCCTCGGGGAGTATTTGATTTGATATTTTTCTTGCCCGTTCGACCTCCCCTTAAGGCCAAAAGCGATATGCATTTATGATTGCATGTGACATTTGCATGCAACCACCCTCCTTGCCACTTGTTGAAATCCAAAGTGCAACAGCTGACATTGTTGGCCGCAAGGCGTGAAAACTGTTGCCAGTTTGTGTATTTGTATTTCGATTTCTTTCACCAAAGTTTTGTTCGGTTTGGAACTTTTGCTTTGGCATTTGCACGACACAATCATTAAATAGCCATGGCCAAGTGCTGACAGCTACAACAACAAAAAATTACAAGCGCACATTGTCAACGTTGCACTTTAGGCGACATAAATTTCATGTACATTGCCACAGGCAACAACAACAACAATAACTAAGTGAAGAACAAAAAAAGCAGTTCATGCAACAGCAACAGCAGCCATGAGGTGTCAATGTACAATTGCTGCAACAACAACAACAACAACAACAGCAATGAAAGCAACAATAACTGCTCCAACAAGGAGCTGAACAAAGACAAAGACGCGATTGTTGATGTTGTTGTACTTTTTTGTTGGTTTTGCTGTTTCTGTTTTTGTGGCATGCCAAATGCGGACACGACGCCAAGCCGCCGCCTGACAATGTTGACTCTCGCCCTTGCATTCACCTTCACCCTGTTCCCAAGACAGTTCATACACTTAAAAAAAAAACAGGTGCAGCAGCTATTAAAGAATGCAAATCTAGCATTATTAGTTTTAAGAAGAAAATTTCACTTAATTTAAAATTACATATTTCATATAATAACAGTAAAATTGTTATAAAAAAAAGCATCTTCTCAGTGATAGCCAAAGATTTTCTCTCAGTGTGAATCGTGCTTGCTTGGTTCTTATCCAAAAGCCACGAGACGCTGCGGTTTCAAAAGCATTTCTCGCTGTTCTATTGACACACGCGACGTATGAGTAACGTCTTGGAATGTTGCCGCCGTCATTGTTGCTGTTGTTGATGTTGTCGCCGTGGCCACATTCCGTAATTACGCAGCATTAGCACAACAAATCGAGCGAACAGCATTGCATTTAATTAGTAACATCAACAGCAGGAGCTTAAGTAAAGGCTAAGGCAGGACGAGGAGACAGTTGTAAGAGGACAGAGTGGAGCGCGATAGAGGAGAGTTTAACCAAGGCAAACAGCAAACATGTCAAAGTAAATTGTTGGCATAATTCATAATTGAATTGCAATGGGTGAAGGCAACATAAATTTAAGAGCAGACATATAACAATGTGACAAAGTGTTAAAGAAATGTTTAAATGATATTAATGTTATTTCTAAGAATGATATTAGAGCAAAGTATAGAAACAAGTTAAGGGTATAACAGACCTTCTCCGTCTTCTTATTAACATCACAATTTATCCCATTAACAACACTTTAGACAATTTTTCTTAACCTCATGCTACTATTTCAAAACTCAAGTAGTTAAGGCAAAAGCAACAATTGGCATTCATAAATTAAGTTCAATTCGAAGTCAACCGCAGTCCAACTCCTTTTAACCTGACTCTTTAGTTGCTGTTGTGTCATTGTTGTTGGTTTTATGTCTTGGTCTCTTTTGATTCTCAGAGTTGTCTTCGTTGTTGTCGTCGTCGTCGACGTTGTTGTTGTCAAGCCAAATGCGGTTCACATTTTAAATCTCATTGTTACTGTTGTTGCATTGTTGTTGTTGTTGCTGTTGTTGCTGTTGTTGCTGTTGTTGTTGTTTGTGGTAGCCAGGGCGCGCCTACTTATACTTATTTACTTACTTACTTGGTTGGTGCACATGCCACATGTCGGGTCGGTCGGCACACATGAAACTGGGTCTGGCTGGATTGTCACGTAACAAAGCTTGAAATCCCGAAACCGAATGGGAACCGTTAGTTATCACTCGTTAAGTTGAAGCTCTACGTATTTTATTACAATCCCCAATGTGAGAGTGGACGGCCCACCCAGAGTGGCGGCCAACAAAAGTTCAAAGACTGTTGACATTTGGTGCTTGCAACAACGTTGAATGCAGTAACAACAACAGCTGCTGATTGATATAAGCGCTTTAGAATCAGCATGTGGCCAATTGTCGATTGAATTTCAAACACTTAAAATGCAAGTCAAAGAAAATATGAACTAAAGACAAAGAGGAAAATGAACAATAAAAAGACATGAAACACTTTCCATATGCAACACTCAAAGCAACTCAAAAGGGCAGCGTCTTCAGCAGCAGCAGCAGCAGTTTCCAAGCGATTTAACAACGAATTTCGTTACGAAATCTCTATGAAAATAGATATAAAAGCACCCACAATAGACAAACATGGGAAGAGAGAGAGAGAGGAAGAGGGACAAAGCAGAGGGATGAAGACTGCCAAGATTGTCGTTTTAGAGTTAGTTTGACGGCAAAACTTCTGGCATAATATCAATTTCAATAAACTAACAAGCAAATGTGTGTGTGACTATAAAGGAACTTACGTATATATATAGCGATATGTGAGAGACCAGCTGTATGTTCCACGTCTGGGAGGTTGTTTTGTGTGTTAAAAAAGCAAAGGAAAGGAAGTAAAGTAGCTGAAACAGACAGCATACAAAGGTAAATTGCAATTGTACGAAATGAGACACTGGACGCAATGCACAGACAGACAGCAAAAATTGAGAAACAAAGCAAGAAAATCAGTTGAGTAGCAAGCATTTAAAAAACAACAGATTAAAGCTAAAGTAAAAGCCTGTGGAATTAAAGTTCGCTAAAAATGTAATCTGGAAAAATCATTGGTTAAGGAAGATAAACTTAAACTCTTCTCTAAATAATAAATATAGAAATATTTATGAGTTTGAAACTATTGATTATGATGAATGCTTAAAATTTAATTTGTATGATAAGCTGAGAGTTTTTGAATCAAACAAAGCTTAAAACTGTTTGGATTAAATCAAAAGATTATTAAATAATAAAAAGATCAAAGATAAATGCCCCGCAAGCAAAAGATACAATAAAATATAAAAAACAAGTAAGAAGGCTCTAGTCGGGATAGCCCGACCAGAAGATACCCTGAACACAGTTGCAGTCCTTCCGTCCTAAAAGTATGCTTCAAATAATGATCACTTTAAACAAAACTCATAGCTGACTTAACTTTACGATATCTCTGGTGTTTCTTAACCGATTTGGACGAAATTTTGAGAAAAGTTCTATCGTTACCCATTACACCAACCCCCATTTTTAAATTTTTCCAAATTCGATATTTTTGTTATCGATTCCATGTGTATATCGAAAACCAGAAAAGTTATCGATAATTTGAAGCAAAATTGTTCTGCTTATGGTATAGGAGAACTTATGTTCAAAATCTGAAGTCTCTACCTCTTGTAGTCTCTGAGATCTACGCGTTCATACAGACGGACAGACGGACAGACAGACAGACGGACAGACGGACGGACAGACGGACGGACAGACGGACATGGCCATATCGACTCGGCTATTGATACTGATCAAGAATATATATACTTTATGGGGTCGGAGATGCTTCCTTCTGCCTGTTACATACTTTTGCACAAAACCATTATACCCTGATTTACCCATTTTATGGGTTCAGGGTATACAAAGAATACCTACACCAATAGCTACACTTTTATAACCAACGTAATTCTTGTTACAACTTCGAAGCTCGTTAAATGTAGCAGTTTTACTATCAATATTCTTTACTTAAGTCAAGCCTAAAAAGTTGCAGTTTGCCAAATTAACAAAAGCCAAACAATAACAAAGCAAAAACATTGAAACAATTTGTTTTTATCTTGTTTTCAATACTTTTTTTTATTGTTTGTGTTATTTTGTATTTGTTGCAGTTTCTATCACAGCAGTTTAAAGCACTCCGATTTCCCACGTTATGCTTAAAACTTTGCTAGCCAACAATGCAGAAGAAGAAGAAGAACAAGAAGTGCAATAAAAATAAAAGTTTTTTTTTTCAACCCCAAAATAAAATTGATCGAACTAAACAGCAAATATGGCAAAAATCTCTGCGAATAGTTTTGCCCACATGCTAGAAACTTTTTGACAGCATAAAAGACGCACAAAAGCTTGCTATGAAATTTGTCACTCTTCAAAGTTGTTTTGTTCTTGTTTTTTGTTGTTGTGAAGCATTCGTGTATGACAAGTAAAATTAACATGCTTGGGCGTGGCTCTGTTGCAAGAGAATTATAATGCCAAATAAGTCTGAATGACATTGTTAAAGTTATTGTTTGTGTTGTTGTTGTTGCTGTTGCTGTTACTTCCGTTTGGGACTGGCTAACATTTTGCAACTTATGCAAAAGCAACTTTTACATGAAGTGCCAAATGTCAGCACATTTGTGTCGCATTGTTGTTGTCGTCGTTTGTTAAATTAATGCACAGCCAACATGGCGAATACTTGTTAAATGCACAATAGCAACAGCCACAGTTGCAACAACAACAGCAACATCCACTGCAGCAACAGCAACTGCCTCATTTGCATAGCTTAAACTCAACTTGACTTAGAAAATTCTTAAATTTTTCAACCACAAGTGCAGTTTTTTTCTCCTTTTTTTGCCACACTTGCATTCACATTTGTTGCCTGCGGCTTTGGGGCTAGGAGTGCACTGTAAAAAAAAATTGGTTTGAGGTCAACTGAATTTTATATGAAGTCTGTTATTGTAGTCGGTTTTAACAATTTAATGTATCAATTTTATTAAAAAAATAGATAAGTGTTCTTAAAACAATTAATACAAAATATGCTTTTAAAATCTTTTTTTAATATTTATAAGAAATTTTTCGAATTTTTACTAGTTTTACTTCCTTACAAAAACATAGTATATTGAAGTTATGTATTTCTCACCTTTTTAAACCACAATTGCGTCACACATTTTCTTTTAGAATGTTGCAGTTGCTTTGTTATCACACGACTGACAGTCCTTTGTGTGTTTTGCCATTGTTGCAACTCGTAACTGAATGTAGGTGAATGCCACAAAGCGACAACAAAAGATGTGGCAAGAATATACAGTAACGAGCAACAGCCCCAAAGGCAGACACTCTGTCAGTCATTCAGTCAGTGGAGTTTAGGCGAAAACTTGGCAAATTCTTTTGTGCCACAACCTTAACCCAATTTGCAACAGCTTCGCCACGCAATTAAAAAACACTTTTCAAAGCATAAAGACCAAAAAAGCTTTAAAATTAATATGCTGAAAATCTGGAAACGATTTGCAACTAATAGGCAAAGGCTTAAAATTGCATTAAAACTTTTCGGAAAACTACTCTTCAAACACACACAACACACACACAGACACATGTATGTGCAAATTCAATAAGCCAAAACTTGTTGAGAAAAGTTGGCAGCCGTCGGCAGACTTTAAGCCAACAAGATACGTAGGGTTGGGAATATAAAAGCAAGCAAGCTCTTAAAGCAAAACTTTTGCAAGTAAGTAGACCGCAAAAAGTCGAAATATGTTTTTTATATATACATATATAGTTATGTCGTATAAAAGTAAGGCAAGAAATCATGAGCATTAGCATAAACTTAAAGTGACCATTGCGGTTGGTAAGTTGTTACGCTAAGAGCTGTTGAAAGGGTTTTTCGTAAGCTACAACTTTTTAACAAGCTCACAAACTTAACACTCTCTCACTCTGCCTCTCCAACTTCATCTTTGCAGATGCAGCTGTAAAAAAAAGGTGACGAGAACTAAAGGAGGCAATACCCATGGCCATGCAGGATATACGACTACGTCTCGAGCCGCAACACAATACAGCAGTGTTCTCCAACTTGCCAACAGCAGCTGCAGCAGCAGCGATTGCAACAGCAACAACAAGCATCTCATTGAGTTGTGAGACCGCGGAGACAACGCTCATTGAAACTGGCGATACAACAGTGTCCGTGAAGGACTCGCCAAGGAGTCGCTCTTTTGCACAACTGCTGCCCGAGCTAAGCTTCAGGTAAGTCACAAAGGGCCCCCTTGAAAATTACTACTTACAATGTAAAATGAAAGAACCGAAAAGAATTTAAGGACAGGCGAAAATTGAAATACCCTTTCTGCTAACCATTTTCAGAACTTATCTAAATGATAAAGTAAATCAATGTTTCGTCATAAAAACGACAGAGAAGTTCATATTAATAGCCAATTTTAAGTCGATTGATTATAATAATGGAATGCCATTTGTAATTCTTAACAATTGTTAAATACCCTTCTTCACTTTTTCTCTTTGCAGCTCATCGACAACAACAGTTGCTCAACAAGGAGCTGAAAAAGCAGCAACCGCACAGCAGCATTATTACCATAATCATCATCATCATCATCCGCATTCGCATCATCCACATTTGCATCCGGCTCAGCCGAGAGCAACACCGCGACATCACGTGGAACAGCTGCAGCTGCTACACAGCCACCACGTCCAGCATAGTCACGATGCAAACGAGGAGCAGCAGGAACAACAAAAACAACAACAACAACAATTGCCACGCTCACCCAGCTCCGAGGAGGACAACTCCCCAACTGAAATGAATAATTGTCGTCGTCTGGTTGATAAACCACCGCTGGTGAGTCCAAAGTCCCAAGTTCTGCCATTTCGTCTTCCATTCATTATTAACCATTATGGCCAAATGCATCATGACCTCATTGTTCGAGAGTAAGGGCGAATATTGCGTTCTTTTTGTCATTAATTTCTGATAACTTGTAGCTTTCTTTTGGCATAAATCTGCTACGGTTAATGTTGCCAAGCGAGAGTTAATGCCATTTGAAATGACAAGGCTTTAAGGAATAACAAAAAATGTTGCATACTTGCAGGCGCATTTAAATATAACAAACCGATATATCAGTTCTTCTTTGCGTCACATTATCAAACTTAAGAAAATCAGGCAACATTAAACATTTAAGAGTAAAGCTTAGGTTCTTTTGTGTGTCCTTTTTTTAGCTAAAAAAAACTGCCGTCACTTGAAAATCAAATGCAATTTAGCAAGAAGCACTTCAAAAGCTTGGATAACAGCATACAACGAAACAAAAAATACTGTGTTTGCCACTAAACAAGACCCAAAAGCGTTCATTAAATTAATTTGCAAAAATGCAAATTTTCAGCTAACGGCACTTTGGCACGCGCCGCCAGCAATTGCACAAGCAGCAACAGCAAAAATAAATGCACAACTGAAGTGCATCGAGAAAGACAGAGAACAATAGAGAGAAAGAGGCTGTCAGTGTAAGTGTATGTGTGTGTGTGTGTGTGTGTGTGTGTGTGTGTGTGTGTGTGGGAAGTGAAAAACTTTTAACAGACATGCAGCAGGCAAATGGCAAATGGCAGCCAAATGCCGTTAACTTAGTGACTTTATGACACATAAATCGCAGCAACAACAATGCCGACTACAATAACGTGTCCCGTTTTCAACACACATACACACACACACACATCTATAGGCCTACACAGCTGACATCTGCAGCTGCAGTCAATGGGCAAAAACTTTTCTATAGACAAAGGGTGTGGGAATAGCTAAAAATGGAGCAAATCAAATGCCAACAGTAAAAAGGCATACTAAAGTTTAAAGGGAGACTAACGTGAACATATCCTGCAAAGTGACCTTAATGAAAATTTATTGCAACAAATTGATTTTAAAACATATTCATATATTTTGGTGATGTCTAGGTAAAAAAAACCAAACTTAAATGAAAGTAATATCCTGTATTTTAAATTATGAACCCCGTAATATACAAGCGATTTCTTCATTCATAGTTTATTGAACGAACGAAAAGAAATGTTTCCAAATGAAGGATAAAAATATGTTAAGGGTATTGAAATGCTACAGGGTATTGAAATTGTAGTACTTTACAAATGCTTTCAACATTTTAGACACGCCCACGCCCAATGGTCCCATTGTTCCCATTGTGCCTACGTAACCTGTCCTCTTCGTGTCCTCTTCGTAGCCTCCTTGTTTTTCTAGTCTTTCATTTATCTGCCCTTTCTTTGAATTGCAGTCTTGCATTGCATTGTTTTTTTTTTTTTACGCCTTGCTGCAGCAATTGTACAACTCGGCCGGATTTGTCGAGCATCAAGCAGTCGAGTGCTACTTGAGCGCATTGCCTTGCTTTGGATTTTGCATATTCTGTGAGAATCTTTTCCAATGTCATTAGCATAATGGGGCATTAGGTTGGCAATATAGCTGTTGCTGTTGCTGCCACTGATTGCATACTTAACGACAATGAGAATCCGAATGAGAATGATTAACAAGTGCCGACTGCCAATTCAATTAGCTGCAAGTGCTAAATAATGCCAAGCACCTATCAAACTAGCAATTAAACCTTTAAGCTGTCTTTATAAAGGATATACATTAAATCTGTAAAACTAAAATGCATAGTAAGAAAATTTAACGTCTATTATGAAACCAGGTTTATGTAAAAGGCATCAAAGATTTAACATAATTAAAAATCATATAAAAAAAGTTGTCTTTGTTCAAAACAAACCAGAGCAAAAATTATAAATAATATTGAAATCTAGCAAACAAATCAATTAAGTTATTATTAATGAATAGCTTTGATTTGAATACACTCATACTAATTATTTAAATTCTATCTTGTTTAATCTACAACATAATTAAAAAGTTTTCGTTTCAATCAAGGATAGCACCTAAAAGCCCCAAAGTGTGCTACTTAACACTTAAAAACTCTCAGCCAAAAACAATATATTCCTTAGCAACAAAACAAATATAATAACACCGGACTTAAGGCTCCCCTAGTATTGCCTTGAAGCTCAACAGGCGCTGAATGCCCATTGAAAAGCGACCACATCAAAAGCCGAATATTTTTCAACTTCCTGCCCGTATTCTGTTTGGCAACTACATAAAATCAACATAATTATAACAAATTAGGCAAATAACTTATAAGTAGACAGATAGAGAGAGAGAGAACGAGAGAGCAATCAGCATTGAAGCCCAACAAACTGTTTGCTAATTGGAAATGCTTTAAATTGAAGCGCCCAAAAAAGCAGGCAAAACTTTTTTGCTTCAACTCATTTCAAAGTAATTTACCACAAACCCCGAAACCAAAACCATTTTTCAGTGGTTTGAGGTGCCTGCTGAGACTACATCGTTAACATTTTATTGGTAACCAAAAATATAGCACATCGATAGCTGGAGCAGGAGAACTCAAGCTGCTACTTGCTTGTTCTGCATCTGTTTTGTACTAAAGTGTTTTTGATGTTAGCTGGCTTTGTGGCCAAAAAACAACAACAACAACAACAACAAACACAACAATTTAGCTGGCTTCACAACTGTTAAGGGGCAAAACTAAATTGCAATTATTGCGTTGCGTCAAAAAACTTTTGTGGCCAAATTGGCAGCCAACACGAATCCAAAACTGTTTGCCATGCAAATATATATATATATATATAATACACAAGCTCATACCATTTGTTGCCACCCTTTTGCATTTTGCAGGTAAAACGACTTACCATGGGCATTGGATTGTTGCAACGTGGCAACGAGGATAGCCGCCCTTTAGTGCACAACACCAACTGTTCGTCCTCTTTGAACTCGGGCTCATCACAAACCATATCCGATGGCTATGTGAACGAAGCCATCTGTGAGCCCGATAAGTATGTGGCTAGCAAATTCGGTGACTCCTGCCGTCAATCTCTGAACGCTCTGGAAACCGCCAATCATCGTCTGCAATCAGAGTTGCCAAGCAACAAAAAGTATCTAAGGCAAACCTGTAGTGGTAAGTTAAAAAAAATCAAGTTTTGAAATCGTATCAAAAATACTTAAGACTTAGAATCGAGATTATAAGAATTTATCAAAAAGTATTTCAAAACTAACTCAATCATTTTTCTTCAATAGCCAACTCCAGCCCAAAACTGTTTGCGGGCAATCAATCCTTGCGTTTGGACAATCTCAGTTTGGCGGAGCAGCAGGAGCTGAAGGGTGCTGCGTGGTATCAAGCGGGCATACCGCGTGAGATATCATTAGAGGTGCTCTCACGCCAAAGTCCAGGAGCCTTTCTAGTGCGACAGAGCAGCACCAAACCGGGCTGCTTTGCATTATCCTTGAGGGTGCCGCCGCCATCTCCTAGGGTTGCGCATTATTTGATTCTGCGCACGCCGCGAGGCTACAAAATTAAGGTAAGAGTTTTAGAGCCAGTTAAAATAAATTTTAAGAAATAAACTCGAGGTGCTCAAATTTTATGTTCTAATATTATTCTCGGTGTACCTAATCCATTCAAAAGGAAAAATTAAAGAGTATATTGGTTTTATGCAATGTCCGTCTGTCACAACTAGAGTTACCAAATTTGGTATGGAGTAGCACTGGCGTGCCTGAAAAAACTTCATACAAATTTTTGGAGTCTCGCCCACCAATACTGCCCCCAGCCCCGGGAGTTTTGAAATCAGGAACGCTGATATGTATCTTTCTTTTTTTTCGTTTTTAAGCTAGAACCAACAAATTTGGTAGCATTGTAGCTGGTGGCTTTCCCGAAAGATCCTTACCTTTCCCTTTGTTATACAGCTATCGATTATACCGCAATCGGTTGCTTCCGACTGCAACGTTTACTCATGTTTAAAACAAATTTTCTTCTTCTTCATCTTCACAACAGGGCTTCACAAAGGAGTTTAGTTCACTGCGAGCGCTAATCACGCATCATTCCGTTATGCCAGAGCTGCTGCCTGTACCGTTAACTCTACCCCGGCCCGCTCATATGCGAGCGCCGACACAGCAGCAATATGGCAATGGCGGGGGTGGTGGCGGCGGTGACTTTGAGATGTATGGGTCATTGAATGACTTTCGCAAAATGATGGCAGATTTGAATGTGTGACCAGATGATGGTAGTAAAGTGCAGCTACAAACACAAAAACTAACGCACACGCATACATACATGAATATGAGTATATGTAATTAATTAAGTAATTATGTCACGTTGATTGAATTAAGCTTGGCAGACTTGGAACTGGACAGGTCAGATCCAGACTGGACTGGACTGCCTGTCTGGACAGGATAACAATCTGTTTAATTTGCTTAATTGGCTGTGCGGATGATAGACGAAGGTTAACGGAATGTTACACACACAAAAACAAAAGTGCTGCAAAGTTTTTATATGAAAATTGATAATGAAAGCTAAATGAAAAGTGATGTCCTAAGGGGAAAATATGCAACAGAAGGGCTTTTCACAAACATATCCACAAAAAACAGCCACAAAATAACAGAAAAATCGCGCTCAAAACAGTTTTTATGAAAACTGATTACAAAAAGCAAGTGCAAAACAAATGCAATATAAAAACAATATCAAACAAACATTGAGTCGAACATTTGCAATTATTTTTTATCATTCTTTATTTGCCGATTTTTGCGGCAGCTGCATTCATTGCCACAAACGGGAATTTCGAATCAGAGTGCTTGGGGGTTAAATGTTAATGCTTTTGGGGTTTTTTTTTTTTGGGCAGGTGGAGGAGGTTGAGTGCCTTTTGTAAAATGTTTCAGCAGCTGCCAGTGTTTAATTTTCGTATAATAACAGCATTCATAGTTAGTAGCGGAATCTATAGACCTATTTGATACAATGAAAAAATAATTACTTATATGTATATCAAAATGAATATAAAAAAAACAATTCAATGTGGTGTAATATTAATCAATTAAGTAGCTAGGTATAAACAATTAATTATTGCATTGTGCTTGATATATGTACCGTTTGTAATTTCTGTAATAAATTATATTTAAATGAAAAGTTCCTGACACGTGTTTCAAATAATTAATTTAAAAATCTAACGGCTATTTCTACAGTTGTGTTTTGCAGCACTAGCAGCTAAGTTTTTTTAAATCTGCCGCCAATTAAGTTGACTGGCAAGGGCTGCATACATCTGCTATCTTTTGATAAAACTAATGGTGGTCACACTCTGGAGCATCGATACCAATCACCCTGTCACCAGTATCGATATCAACTATCGACTCAACTAACATTTGCAAAAGCAAAATTGCAAAATAAAAACAAAATGTTAAGCTTAACAGAACCAAAATTACCACCAAACGAGTCGGCAGCTGCCCATCGGTGTATTGGTGCTCGTTGGCGTAATTTGTTTAAATAAAAACTTAAATACACGGACAACGAGCTTGTGTCGCTCAGTGGTTCGCCGGCTGCTCAAAGAGAGAGTTCCATTTGCGGATAAACCTGAAAAAAGCTAAGCTAGCTGAATTGAAGCGCGTGCGTTAATAAAGCTAAAGCTGGCCAGCATATTACAACAGCAACAACAAAACGCAAAGTAAATGCATTTAACTACCATTAAAAAATAACAGTTATTTGTGGAATAAATTAGAGTGCGTCGTGTGTCGATGTGTTTTGATTAACCGTGTGGCTGCGTCTTCAATGATCAAGAAATTTTGCCACATGTATTTTTATCGTATTTGTGTACTTTATCGATTACGTCGGCGCGCTCAGCATAAAATGAGAGACGGGAGAAAAGATGGGCTAGAAGATGAATGTGAAGCGAAACGCGTGTCTTTTTTTTGCCAGGGCAGCAACGGCATGGTGGTGTGACAACATAAAACAAATACACATAAACACCATCATGTGAACATTCATACATGTATGTATGAAAACCTTTTGTTTGGCGGCAACAGCGAAAAATTTCTCTAGAAATTTATTGAAAGCGTTAGGCCGCGAAAAATTAAAAAAAAAACCGGATATGATATACTCAAAAGCTAAGCTTAAAATGAAATGAAATTACCTGGCTGTAAGTGTGTGTATACGTGCTTCTGGCTGTGTGAGATTGCTAATGAGCTTGTGTGTGCGTTTCGTGTGCGTAGCCGAATTGTCGCGTGTCTGGCATGCAATTAGGCATTCGAACATGTACAGCAAATGCATATAAATACATGTACATACATGTATTTTAGTTGTATGTATGTATGAATACACATATGCTATTTTCTTCTGCCTTTTTTATGGCAACGACGACCGCCTGCCGGCACATGCGAGCAAAGCTTTACTGTAGTTGCTGTTATGAATTTTTTTTTGCGTTCCGTTTTGTTACACACATTTTTTGTGGTATTCGCTTGCAGTTCTGCGCACGGGACAACGTTTGATAGAAAAATGAATGACCCAAAGTAGCCGCCAGAATGGCGCGCGCCTCTTCCTCTTTCATCGGCCTACCTTAACCTTCTTCATTTTAAAGTTTATCACTTGTGCGACAAGTGCATAAAGCTGAGAAAAAGGCAAAGGTGTGAAACGCGGAAGACGCCGAGATTCATGAATGAGTTACATTTGTGCGCGAGTATAGGTGTTAAAAGAGAGTGGGAGCGCACAAGCTCGCTCTCCCAATTGCATCTCTCGTTCCAATGTTTCTTCCTCTCGCTCTTACACATATACTTATGGTTAATCAATGTTGCTGCATCTGCGGGCGGCTATGACAATTGGGAAGGTCACTCTCTCATAAGCAAAGAAATCGCGCGCTTTCTAGTTAAAGATGTGTTAAAAAGATTACAACACTGCTGAGATAAATATCAACACTTGTGATTGCATCCAAAGAGAATCGTTAATATGAAATTAAAAATTAATTAAAAATGCAGTGTTACACAAATTAAAATGTTCTCGTTTGACTTGAGAATAGTCGCAGTGTTAGAAAATAATATTTTTCTATGCCAAATAAATGTGTAATAATTATTAGGTAGTGCAAATAAAATGAAATGATACAAATTTTTCTAGTGCTATAAAAATTTATCAGTTTACGACCACTCTATACAGGTGTATGATTACGAATAGAATTAAATGTTGTCTGTAAATACAAATTAAATAATTGACATATTACTTTCCATATTCTATTTTCATATATAGAAACGCTGTTAAGCTTCACTCATACTAAAACACAAAACAGAACAAAAGTTATTAGCACAATGATCAACATGGACATTAGCGTGACGCCCAACTATTCGTATATCTTTGATTTCGAAAATGATTTTATACACCAGCGCACACGCAAATGGATGCTGGAGAATTGGACTTGGGTATTCTACTATTGTGGCATTTACATGGCGGTCATCTTTGGTGGTCAGCACTTTATGCAAAATCGTGCGAGGTAAGAAACAACTTTTTGTTTTGCATACATTGCATTTTTGTCCCGCGCACTTTCCATTTGACGTTAACTGAATGTATGTGTATTTTGTGCCGTCTGTCTGTCATAATAGTCGAGACTGTAGACCTTGAACCCCTCAACAGCAGAGTTGTATCTGTCTTGCCATACTGCTTCTTTTCGATATCTTTTTTTTTGTTCTTAACCAACACTTAGACGCGCGTTCAAAGTTGTGACTCATTTTCTTCACCGGGTGGGTGTGATTTACATTTAAATAAATTTGTAATAAATGCTCCGTTTAAAAATAGACATTTGTAAAATCAATTAAACCAACAATCGAAAGCGTTTCAGACACTGAAACTTTCAGTGCTACAGTTTTAAAAACACATATTAAACACATTGTATTTTAGTATGTCATAAAAAAAAAACCGTTGAATAACTAAATAGTTTCACGGCGCCAAGCTAAAGATAAGGATTTTACTTCTGTTGTCTTCAAAATCTAATCAATATAACTACAAATTTACAGTTTATCTGTCAAAGTAAATAATTAATGAAAAAAATTACTTTTCATATAAGAATTCTCTTATTCTATTTTTCCTATTAAAACAAGTAATCATAGCGCATACGCTTAAAACAAGCCAATTCTGATATGAGAGCAACAATAGTGCAGAGGCAAGTTTGTTAAATACTATAGCAATAAACAAGTTTTCCCAGGAACTTTATGAAGCTTAATAAAATAAAGTTATGTAGACATAAATATTAATCAAATATATATATTTTTTAGTGGAATCCCGTTCAGCTGTGGTTAATTGTAATGAGTATTGTGCAAGGTTATTATTATTATGCAAAGTGTTGGGTAGTTAATTTTCAGGTGCCGTTGCTCCCTCACTCATTAGAATTTCCAACTACACTCCGCCTTAATGAAGGTAAATTATAGGCAATCGTCGACATCCACTTTACCTATTACCCACCGCCTAGATAGAATCCCATCGTCACGGATGCAACCAAGGGCGTAATGCTCTATCAACATCATCATCATCAAAAATAGTGCCCCGTTGCGCTGTTTATTCTATGACAAGCAACAACGAACAATTGCATGTCAGATTGTTCCAAAAATTGTTGCAATTTTGTCACAATGGCAACGGCTGTCCACTGCGATTGCGATTTTGACGGCGATTATATAATTCAAATTGTCTAATTGTCAAAATAGCATCGCATTTTTTCGTTGCTACTAGAAAGGGTAGTGTAAAAAGGGTGTTAAAATATCTGAAACAAAGCTTAAAATGGGTACAAAAAGCTTTTATAAAATTTGCCAAAATTCATTTAAATTGCTCTGACCGTCTAAATGACTTGGAATCGCATCTTTTCTTTGATTATTAGTTAATCCAAAATCATCACCTGTTCTACACTTTTATTTATAACATTGTAATGCTTAAACTTGTTCCATTTGAATGCCCAATGACATTTAATTCATTAAAAAAACTAGCGTTCCACATGGTGCAATTTCAATGTTGAACATTCAATTCATTTCTTATCACAAACCGCTGGCTTGTCTTCCATAACGTTTGCCAAGGCAATCGACACATCTAACGATTTATAATTTTCAGTGTGCTGTCCAGAAACACAAATGTTGACATGCCTTATATATAATCTCGAGCCGAACTAAAGCGTTGCCCACGTTTGTATGACAACAACCTACGCTCCTTGTTGATAGTAAAATAAAATTCAAAGATTCGCTATCACTCAAGTCTAAGTGGCGTGGCCTGATCTCTCTTTCTCTATCTAGCGATAGTTTCGTGGCCAGAAAAAAAAAAACCCCCCAAAAATATATCAATACCAAATGTGCTTGTTGTTTCTTTGCACTTTAAATAGTTTCTCAATGTTTACACACGAGAAAAACACTTTGTCCACTTTCGACCTTTGGCATGTGTGTGTAGAAAGGTGTGAAGAGTCCAGATAGGCACTGATCTGCGTCACTAACTAAGCCCTTGTATTAAATTTAAGCAAGTGTGAGGTCATAACTTTTAATATTGACTTTTATCACGTTGCAGTTGCTGAACCTGGTTAGTAATAAAAAATAAAGTGAATACATATATATTTTCGAAATGCCCTTGACTCTGGCGAATCTCTGCTAATGCGGATGTATGTTTGATTTTTCTATATATTTCTATAAAATAATTCAGACAAACTAATAGTCACAGCACATAATTGCTAGCTAACTCTTATCAGTTAGCCAGCCCCATGTGCTCGTAAACATGTGTGTGTGTGTGTGTATGTGTATGTTTTTTGGAACAAGCTCTTATCGTAAGGGTCGTGTTGAACACACTATACGAAAAACAGGGGCCGGCAAAAAAAATAAATAAATTCGCCGGCATGCTGTCGTAATTGTTTATATGAAATCATTAACCATGATTCATGTGTTGGGGTGATTTAACTTTAAAGTAATTCGATCAACGGTTTGACAAAAAATATCTCCAAATATTTATATAAACTACAAAACAATATATACGAACTAAATTGTTTTGTATACAATATCATTTACTGTTTACAAAAGGCTAAGTGTTATCGAAACTCCCAGTAATGCCCGTTAGTATAAATATTCAAACACAATTTTTCACTTGTAGAGTCAATTGAAAGTCATTAAACAATACGTAACAAAGTTTTCTGCAATGTCTGCAACAAAGCAGCGCACTCATGTCTGTGGCACTGACATATATTTGCGTCACAGCAACAAACATGTCAAAAGTGGGTTTGTCCCTGGCCACATGGGACGGAGTGAGACAGTTTGGAACCGCAGGACATTCAATTATGTATTGCACGTTTACACTGTTGAACATAAAAGCCTAATTAGCATTGTCTGTCTCATCAGCAAGTATTATATCAACAAACAAAATACTTGTGCACACACATTGTAATTGACATTAGAGGAAAACAAAGTCTCCAAACGCACAAACAAACACACACACACAGATATACAAAGACATGAGAGATGTGCAAATAATTTGTAGCTCTGTGTGCCTTGGCCTCGGCGCGTGTTGCGTGTGCTTCTTGCTCGCTCTTTCTACCTCTTTCTCTCTTTAAAGTATAGAAGCATGTTATTACATACACAGAGCTCACTCACTCACTCGCTCGCTCACTCAGTGTGTGGGTGGAAAGGCGTCATGCACAGAAACTCACAAACAGACAAAGGTATTCATATAACTTTTCATATACATACTATGTATGTAATTGTTTGTGTATAAAGCTTTGGCTTAAAACTGTAAAACAAAATATGAGTTCTTAGTTTATTGCCATATAAAACTTGCTTATATTTAAGTGATGACACAATTAAAGTCTTCGGAATTCAGTAAATACATATTATTAATGTGTATGCAAACTTAATTTACAACAAGCTGCTTAATAACTTTAAGACCTTTTACGTCATATGCGTGGGCTTAAAATCCAAAGAGATGTAAATTCTATTTAAATAATTAAGCAGTATGAAGTCTCAAAGCATAACACCTGGGTGAAGTTTGTTAAAAAAAAATATAAATTTCTTAGCCAATCAATAAACCCATAGCAACATTCAGAACACAATGCAATACATTTTATGCACATACAAAGAAATTTACAATAAATTGGGCTTAAGCTGAAAAACGAGCAGCCCAAAATTCACTTGACCTTGGTTTAGAATTTGGGCAAAAAACCAACTAAAGCTTCTTATGTCTGGTATTTGACGAACCCTTTCTTTTCGTGCCCTCAATAGCGCAGTGTAATTATTAAAACCTAAATATGTATGTAACTGCAAAATGTTTGCATGTGCGCAAGTATGTGTAAAAATATCAAAGTACTTGGTAAAAAAGCGTCACCCAACCTTCAACCTGAGTCCTTTTTGTACTCAGCCAACAATGAAAAAAGTTTCCCTTGATGCTCGCTCGGCACGCAAGCTTTGCAAATAGTTAAAAAAAAAAACGAAAGAAAAAATGTTGCAAACAATTGTAATTTAAACACATACATATGTTTAATGCTCAACCTGCAACAGCCAAGCTCATCTTAACGTACTAATTAAATATGTATAAAAATAACAATGCATATAATTGTGTCACAAACACACACGAGATGACGTGTCGAGTGGGCGTGTCAGCAAAATAATTACTCCAAAGCACCTGGCAATTTACAAGCGACGACAACAGCAATAATAACTGTTTAAGTTTGTATTTTTTTTTTTTTTTGTGTACAATTACATAAAAAAAAGACATTAAACACAGACTCCGAATTTATGGGCGCTTAAATCTTTGGAAAAGTGAAACTTAAAAGCTTAACTTGACTTTGAATTTTTGTTTTTGTTTTTGTTTTGGTCGACAAACACACATCAAACAAAACAACCGTTAGCTTTAACGACTCAAACTGTGTTTAGAGAAAGGTTAAGGCACTTTTGTTGCTCTTATCGATAAATTATCGGTGAGTTATAGAATAGTTTAATTTATTGGATCCAAAAAGTGGAGGCTAATAACTTTGGTTTTTTCAATCTTACAATAAATGTTTAGCACTAAAAACTAAACTAAAAGTTGTTTTTGTAGTACTGTTGCGTTTTATCGTAAACTTTAAACTGACAGAATTTTGCCCATTAACTTTATAGTTCGATAACGTCTTATCACATTTGCAGAAACTTAAATTCTTAGTATTGATAGGATATTGGTGCTATAAAATCAAATGTGAGTATAGCAACAACAACGGACCTTAGTTGACTTAACAGTGTCATTCAAATATTGACAATAATAACAAAGACATTTTACTTTTGTTTACATGCATTTGCATCATCATCAAAAGCTGCTCTCTCAGCTCTTTGTTGTGTGTTTATTTGCAGCATCTGCACGATCGCATATTTTTTATCGCCACATTTCAACTTTTACTTTATTTTATTTTTGGCATAATTTCAACGTGTGTTTACCTGTTATTTACTTTTACCACACCTGTTTGCGTTTATGTTTAATTGTCAATTTTGCGATTTGTTATTGACCTTAAAATTTTGCGCATATTACGCTAAATATCCAAAACGAAAGCTCTCTATGTATAAGAGAGAACACAACACTTATACAATGAGAGCATAACAGTTAAAGTTACGTTGCTGTTAGTTTAAGGATAAGATAACAAAAGTTTAGTTTACAATCTTTTGACTAGACAGCATATTAATGGAAATTTAGTAATTTTGTAATCTTAAAGTAGCACCTGTTGCTTAAATGCTCGCAAACTTATATCTTTAATCTCATTCAGCGTTGAACTAAATAGTAAAAATAAATCAAATTTTAATCATGCAAAGATTTCACAAGCTAAAAACCAAAAAAAAAAAATCGGCCAATAGGTCAATCATATGTGCAATTCGCTAAATTCAAGCATATTAATTATGTATAGAAAAATGTATATTAACTTAAACAGAGAAACCGCAAAATCAAAAATTTTGTAATCAAAAAAAAACACAACAACAACAAAATGTTGGTCATATTAAATGAGAGAAATACAAAAAAAGAAACGAGTCAACTTTGAGACAATGTTGCGAATATTGTGTGGCTCAAAGGCAAAGGCAAACAAAACAAACTACAAAGCAGCCATAAACAGAATACATGCAAACACAAATACAAAAAAAAACACAAATATTTGTATCTATGGATTTGGTTTGCTTAAATCAAGCCCAAAATGCAGACACAAAGCAAACACAAATAATAATCAACTCTGGGCACAGCACAACAATAACAACAATCATTTGATTTCATTTATATTTTTGCTGCTCTTCTCTCTTTTACTTTTTTTCTCATTTACCCTCGTCGGTATCCATTTGTTTACTGTTACTGTCGTCAGCTGGCTTGCATAATCTCTCTACAGAAAGTTCAGCATTGCCAAATCAGGTTTACATACTATTTTGCCAACTCTCTGGTCAAGGAGAGAGCAGAGCGAGCTTGACTCTCTTTCTCTCGCTGCTGTGTTGCTTATGCAATTTTCGCATATTTACGTACTCATTTTAGTTGAGTGAAAACTGACATAATTTGTGGGTTTGTCCTTTAAAAAAGAAAGTAATCTGTATAATTAATGTAAAATGCATTTATGAACGGGCAGATCGCTACACCCAAAAATGCAAGATTGCAGACCGGACGCAAAGTAGGCGCCGGTCCGCCACCTGTGCATCCAAAATGGGGACGACCTGTGCCCTTGCAAAAATTTGAGCTTCAGAGGAACACCGATTTGGTATTCCCCTGCTTAGAAGCCAAGCTGCCAAGCGATTAGCAAGGCCTATTGGTTTTCCTTACTCATTGTGTTTTGGCACGAATTCAACGAAGCCGATTTGCGAAACGACATCTGTTAGCTACTTGAACCATTTGTGAATTGTAAGGGTTGAATATATAAAAAAGCGCAAATTGAGTGCGCAAACGACGGATGTGATGCGCGTTTGCTTGCGACAATTTGTTGAAACGTTGTTGCGCCTTTGCTTAATTTGGGTTAATAAAAGTGTTTTGTTCACGACGAATCTAGATTAAATCAAATTTAGCATCCCGAATTAAATTGCACTTGAGCAAGCTGAGTAGCATTTTTGCGCTATGATAAATCTTGATATTTTTAGAATTCTCCATAATATAAAATGGTTCACATTTGATTGTTTAACTACTATTTTATACATGTTTTAGCTGCCATAAACAATTGTCAATTTTCACACCTGCTTTACGATTTTAAGAAGCTTTTAACTTATGTCAATACTACTTGTAATACTATATGCACTACCGGTAGTAAATACATTCTAGATACGGTAACGATTCTCAATACGTAACTACTTATTCAGTTTTTTGACGTAATCTGCAGTTTCGGAACTGTGACAAAAAGCTTCCGATAACATTGTTTGCCACCTCTTTGGCCCATCAAGCGAATGATGTCAAATGGTTATGTGAATTACAAAATCAAAACACGCCACATAACATGAACGACGCCTGATCGTCATCGATTACCGATAAAAGTAGAAAAAAAAAGTAGTGATTTATTTTTTTTTATGACCAATTGTCGCCAGATAAGATTTCCGCATTCAAGTAGTTTACTGAGGTAAAAGTAATATTCTATGTTTGTATTTGAATTGCATTTTAATTGCAATTGCCCGATTAATAGTCAGACGGTTGAAATGATTAGCTTAGCTGATTAAAAATGTTGCGAGTCGTTGACTGATTTGCACGAGAGACTTAATTTGACTCATTTATGTCCAGTTGTTCTAGCTCTCAATCGAAAACCGGGCACGCCCTTGAGTCATGTACGTTAGGCCGGCATTTCAACAATAACAATAACAATAAAATACAATTTAAACAATACAATTTAAACGCTCATTTGGAATGCAAAACGAGTTTTAAATTGTTCAAGTTTTGTTTTCAAGAGAAATTTATTTAAAATGTAACACAAAATAAGTGCGGAATTTTTTGGCTGGTGTTTTGTTTAAATGCGCTTTAAAACGCAAGCAAATTGTATCATTTAATTGAATATCCATTTAACAATAATCATTTATTAATTGATTTATAAGTTCACTTTACTAAAAACTTGTCCTTTCTGAAGGGTAAAAAAAAGCTACTTATAATTACAAAACGTACTTATCGATAATATTAGCATTGCTTTGTGAACCTCAAACGAGTTGACTGATTTATGTAGGTAATTAATTATAGCATAAATCTATAAATTAATGTTAACATTAATAAACATTCGAGTTGTGTTAATTCATATTTTGAACTTTCGATCTGAACTGAAAGTAAATATTAAAAACGTTAAACACTCAATCAATTCCCAATTTCTTTTTTTTTTTTGTTTTTTGCACAAAGCACTTAGTCTTAGTCTTTCCCACCCCGCCCTTAACTAAACGGAATGGCAGCCTTAAAGTTTGTTGATCTTTGCATTGTGCAATGCAAATATGCATTCTAATCTAAACGTCAATGCCAAGACTTTGGATACTAGCTGTTTCAAAGGTTCTAGAACGTATGTTCAATGATGAATGAGAAATTATTCAAAAAAATAATTAGTTTTGAGTACTTGCATTAATTTCCTTTTTGGATCTTCCAATTACAGTTTCAAGTTGCGTGGCCCACTGATCATATGGAACACAATGTTGGCCATGTTTAGCATAATGGGAGCTGCACGCACTGCGCCTGAATTGTTTCACGTGCTGCGTCATTATGGACTTTTCCATTCGGTTTGTGTGCCCAGGTGAGTTTCGAAATTGAACTTTGCAAAGGTCATTAACAGTATTTAAAACCAGATTTCGTTCTATCTCCCTCTTAATCCAGCTACATTGAACAAGATCGTGTTTGCGGCTTCTGGACCTGGCTGTTTGTTCTAAGCAAATTGCCCGAGTTGGGTGATACGATATTCATAGTGTTGCGCAAACAACCGTTGATCTTTCTGCACTGGTATCATCATATCACCGTGTTGATCTACTCCTGGTTCAGCTATACAGAGTACACCAGTTCGGCCCGTTGGTTTATTGTGATGAACTATTGTGTGCATTCGGTGATGTACAGCTATTATGCACTGAAAGCGGCACGCTTCAATCCACCAAGATTCATCTCGATGATCATAACATCGCTGCAGTTGACACAGATGATCATCGGCTGTGCGATCAATGTGTGGGCAAATGGTTTCCTCAAGACGCATGGCACACAGTCGTGCAACATATCGCAAAGGAACATCAATCTGTCAATTGCGATGTACTTCAGCTATTTTGTGCTGTTCGCGCGCTTCTTTTACAAGGCGTACCTGTCGCCCGGCGGCCACAAGAGTCGTCGCATGGCCGCCTCTCTGGCTGCCCAGAATACCGCCAAGCTCTCTAGCCCGCCAATTGCCGAGTCGCATTCCAAATATGTTGGGGATGAGGCTCAGTCAGCCTATTTGCGCAAGGCCAAGGCGCAGTAGAAAATCATCATACCGTCAATTGGAAATGGTCGCGCCCCGCCCCCACTTCCCACGTCTATATCTACCTACCTAACAGGCTAAGGACATTTATTTATGCAGTACCGGTGCAAAAGTTGTTTTTTAATTTTAAAACTGGGCAAACACACAGACACACACACACACACACACACACACACACACACACACACACACAGAAACACTCAAACTAACACGCACTATATTTAAGCATAGAGTTTAACCAGGCGGCTGGCTTACAAAAATATTCAAAGAACATAAATCTGTATATGTCATTGTATATATGTATAATGAGTTATCAAAGTCAAGAAAAGAAAGACAAATTAGAGTTGGCGTTGGATGATTCGTATGCATGATTTTAGAATTCATGCAGCTACCCCGAAAGTGGAGCCACTATATAGTATGTTTATTCTTATATAAAAAAAAAAAAGTAAAATATACCCCAAGTCGTGTGTTTAGTGTTCCGTTTAAGCCTAAAGTTTATAGCAGAGTGTTGAAAGCCTCAGATTAATATAGACATATAACATAATTTTTCATTCAATTAACTTACTGCAAAGCAACAAAAAATATATATATACTATATGTAAAAGAATGAAAACAAAATTCAACATTCTCTAATTGAGTTCAGACCGCCGCCGCTGCTCAGTTAATCCACAAAATACTTTTATGCTATCCACGTAACTATTCTAAATATGTGTGGTAAAAACATAAATACTATATGTTTCTATAACTAATTGCGTTGACATTAGCATTCAGTGGGTATCTTTCTGTTCAGCTAATTGGATCTAAATTGTACTTTAAGTCTCAATATAAATATAAATATATTAACTACAAACAGCTCTGATTAAAAAGAACTCGAAATAAAAGATACATAATGCGACCATAGGTTAGTTACTCCCCCTCCCTTCCCCGTCCTTCCCAAACTTGTTCAAGACGAAAAACAAATTGTTATTGTAAAGTCGTAAAAAAAAATCGATGTGTATTCAATATTCAATATTTTGTAATCGTGTAGGGGCGTGCATTTAGTTCCATCTTTTATTTTGTAGAATTTTCTTTTTAGTTGAGATCAAAGTTTCTATCACACACACACACACACTCACACACACACAGAGCAAGCAGGAAATCATAGATAACAAGTCCTTGATAAAACGAACGTAACAAAGAAAACAAATCAAATGTTTAATTTATATACATATATACTATATTTATATAAATAAGCAAACCAAAAGAAAAGAAAAAAAAAACAAAAACAAACAAACAAAAAGTCCTACTTGAAAAGTTAATTTAGTATAAACGAAGACAATGAGAGAGAGAAAGCTGAAGCAAGAAGAAGGATGCGCATCCGTATCCTTTGTGCCAGTCAAATATGTAACTGAATTCAAAACAAAGCGAACAAATTGAATTTTTTGTCGGGTAATTTAAACATAAACAAAGATGGAAAGCTTAGAAAAACCAACGGATAAATAAAAACGTAACAAAGGAAAAGGAGTCAAAATTTGTCTTTTCATTTGCATACAATATAAAAATATAATAAACAGGTAAATTAAAATATGTGTTGAACCGTTTTTTACAGAACACCCTGTGCTGATCCTGCTAACCACCTCTGTTAAGTCGCTGTTAAAAGTGCAGTTAAATTGACCAAGGAGATTGTTAGTGACATTTTATTTACCAAGCAATCACCGGTTCAAATAATAGTAAGTCGTTATCATTTACATCCATAAATCTGGGAGGAAAAAACATTTATTTCATTCTTGTTGGCTTTTTCGAAATTGTTTCACTACACATTTATTTTTTTTTTTAGTGTTTTTCTGTTGGTTTGTTTTGATTTGCACAAACTGTACGCAAGGAATTTAATTTTCCAATTGGATGCTTTAGGAAAATATCGCGATAAATTTTTAATACTAGACTAGAAAAAGTTGCTAAAATACTTACATTTGCATATTATTTTTGTTTTGTTTTGTATAATATGTATAATGTATTCTTGTGTATCTGTATCTATTTAAACGCACATTTTAAGACCCTATTACAATAAATACATACATTTATAATAAGATTACAAAAAAGATCGGCTAAGCTCTAAAATGGTACGACATTCATTTAGTATATTAATGTATTAATGATGTATGATTATTGTATGAATGAATTGAGTGTATGTTAAATGAGAACAACCACTAGATGAGCCATTTTATGGAAGGGGAGAATGGAGAATGGTGTTAAGTATTATTTGTAATTGAAAGATTGTTTTGTATGTGTGTTTGTTTGTTTCTTGTGTATTCAATGCATTTGATTTTTTCTTTAATCCATAATCATAAAAAAAAAACCAACTAAATGCGGTTTTATAACATAAAATAATTTTAAATAATGCCAAAATATCATAAATCTATTCAATTCCAGCCATGAGTTTACTTGGTGCACTTCACATTGTCGCGTTTAGTGTACTTTGTTTTTATATTATTGTTACTGGATTACAAAGTTTTGAATTTTTTGTCAGCCAAAAATATATATTGCAAAATTGTATTTGAACTGATTTTTCATTAATTTGCGCTCATAGTTGTTTCTTGTCTTGTTTTTCATTTGTAGACTGTATGCATTTTGTTTGTTTGTGTTTCTTGTTTAAACTCGGTTGGATTCCATGTATTTAAGCTGCTAGTATTGACCCGATTTTGTTTGGTTCCACAGCCTCCCGGATAGTGTATCTATTTGCGTCTACTGGTCACAACGCTCCAGCCAGGCTCCACTTGTTGTTGTTGTTGTTGGTGGTGGTGGTGGTGCCTGGCATTCTTGGGCGTGTTGGCAGTGGACGCAGCAGCTTCATCTCACTTTTTACCGGGAGGCGCTAGTGGAAGGCCGCGCTCCTTGCCACGTAATTTTATGCCAAGCACACGCTCCATCTTGCCCAATATCAAGTTGTTGGGAATACCACGTCCCGCCTCATAATCAGTTACCACTTGCTGTTTCTCACAGATTTTCTTAAACAAAAACAAAGATCATTGCATTTTAGAGTTAAATTTATTGATTGTTTAGTTTTCTTACCGTGGCCAGTTCTTTTTGACTCATGGCTTTGCCTTGGCGACCCTGTTGTATTATTTTGCCCACATCTAAGGGTATCTTGTCGTGACGCAGCTCCTCAGTCTCACGATCCAGCTTGGCAGTGTTTTTAGTGGTCACATGCTGCTTGTTGGTGCCAGCACCATCTATAAATAAAAAATACAAAAGTATTATAAGATCAATTTTAAACAAAATTGACAGTTTTTTTTTTTTTGGGTCAGACTGCGAAAGCAAAATGGCCGCCGAAAAGCTTTCGTATTCGCAGCATTGCGAAATAAACACAAACACACACGCATACACACATTAACACTTACATGTGTAGCTGATACGCTTAAGCCGCAGAACACAACAACAAACGCCACGCAATACACATATGTGAAATGATTGCATCTGCATTTTGTGCCCTCAGAGCCCCTGCAACACGCATACTTTGCCCATAAACTTACGTAGTTTGTTTTCTACTTACATTTTTGCTGCGTATCGACTGCAACACCTTGACGGCGTGCGTTGTTAACAGCTGATTCGGTTTTCAGTTGGCTATTCTTTGGGGCTTTTTTTCTTAAAACGGTTACCGTATCCCAGTCCGACATCTTTTATTAGTGTGCCGAAAATATGAAACAAACATTAAATATAAAGCAATGTGACTGCGACATGTGAATGTCTGCTATCTACTTACATTTGCTGTTTGTTAGTGCTTTACTTAATGTAAGTATATGACTATATTTTGTAATTAAATCTACAAATTCCAGAACTATCTATGTGAATATCTGAACGGTGTGACTCGAAGAGTTGTATTAGTTTACTGCAGAGCTAGTTCGATAACGGAACTCATATTTTGAGTTCACTTAAAGTTGGCTGCGCGCAATTTGTCAAAAAACATACATGAAGTGGGCTGCGTGCAATTTGGTGCGCACGTGAAGTTGGCTGCTTGTCAGACACTCAGGTTATTTAAACGTTAGTCATTTGCGGTCACATTATCAACTAGTCGTCTTGAAAATTTTATTAAAGTCGGTTGATTTCGCTGTGCTGTGCGGGTGTTAAATTTTATGTGTGTGTAATTGTAAAAATGCAAAGAAATAGATAACTTAAACAGCTGCAGTTACAGCTACAACTCGTATCTCAGTCACTTAATATCATTTCAAATGCAAAATATGTAAGAAACGCAGCAAACGCGACGCAGACGCAGCGTAAAAGACGTTTCGGGGCAGACAAAGTGCATTTTAGGGCGTGTTTGTAGCCAGCCAAACCCCTTTCCACCTCCAACTTTACCTTCTTAACCCCTCCCCTTACGGCACTCAACAAATACAACAAAAAGCCAAGCAGCAAATCAATTTAAGTGTTTTTTTTTCGCCCACCAACATAAAAATCTGCGTACGTACGAGTAAAATTCAAACAAATCAAATCACCGTATTGGCAATTTCGCAACATCCTTGAATTTTGTCTACTCTCAATTCGCACCAATTGGAGTAGCAAAACGGAACGGAAAAAAGAGCGAATCTCGCGAAAAGAAAGAAAAGAGACGACGTCGACGACGACGCACAAAAGAAAATGTGTAGAGCAGCGAATTAAAATAAAAGCAATTGCGAATGCGATAAAATACATAATATAAGTGTATAAAAAAAAAAAAATAGATAAGTGCATGCAATTATTTATCGCAGCTGAAAACAACAAAAAACATAACATAACGTATTGTGAAACAGAAAGAATCGTTGCGTGTATTCGAATTGTTGTTGCATGTGATTTGAAGGATATGGGTGCACAGCAGGGCAAGGAGCGCGGCTCGCATTCGAGCGGTGGTGGTGGAGGAGGAGGTGGCGGTGGTAGCACCGTTAGCTGCATTGGCGTCTCCAGTAGCAGTAGTCCCGTTGCATCCGGTTCACCGCATTGCATCAGCAGCTCCTCAGTTGGCGGCGGCGCTTTAAGCGCTGGCTCCACTTTGCGCAACTCACGCATGAAATCGCATCAATCGTCGTCGGGGATCAGCATCGGTTCCAGTGGCTCCTCGCATCGCGGGCCCAACTCATCGAATGCATCACATAAGGATAATCGCTGTAATCCCAGCATTGGCCTAAACATATTTACCGAACACAATGGTTAGTATACATGCAACCATATAAACACCCAATATATGTACATAATTATGTATGTTGTGTGTGTGTGCGTGAGTGGTTGTGTTTGTATGCCACCAGCAACATACAAATGCACTTATACAATGTGTGTGTATACATACACGCACTCACACAGACCTCTCTATCTCTCGCTCTTTCCCGCTTGTTGTTCTTTCTTGCACACACGACGCTGTTCAATTGAGCCAATTTTTAGACTTTCTTGCTTCCGATTATCATAGAAGCGGAATGCACATTGTTGTTGTTGTTCTTGCTGCTGCTCTTGCCGGCATATAGATGTTGTAGTTGTTGTTGTTTGTTTGCTGGGCTCGCTTTTGTTTACAACACCAAATAAGAAATGAAATGAAATTTGGTAAATGAGGGCGGTTTCAACTGCTGCTGCTCCTTTTAATACACAACCTCGCGCACACTCTACCCGCCCCCGCAGCGTCATTCGTAGCAGCTTCTTAACAGTGGTTGAAATTTTCAGATATATGTATGTGTGTGCGACCCCCCCCCCCCCCCCTTCCTGCATTGATAGAAATATAACAAATGTCAAACAGGCTGTATTCATGCGTTTTCCTTTCGCACGCATTTTCATCGCATCCTTCTTGTGTTTGCTGTTGTACACAATGTTCCATTATTATTATTTATTTGCCATTTGACAAGTTTTGCAACATTTCTTCTCTTCATGTTTAATAGCTTTTTTATGTTCCTGTGGCCGTCCTACCGCAACGATGGGTCGGTTGCCGGGAGGGGTAAGAGCGTAGAGTGCGTTTGTGCGTCTGATTTAGATTTATAGCTTTGCTAATCATGTTGTAAGCATCATTATCGAACGGGAAAATTACTCATTACACTCTTCACCTGCTGAACTCTCGTAACTCATTAAAATGTCTCGAGAGCTGCACAAATTAGATTGCCGTCTGTATTTATTTCTTTTTCAATTTCAACCAGATTGAATTTACATTCTCTTCTTCTTTTTTGCATTAGCATAATTTATTAATCGATTTTATGCTGAACACTTTGAAAATGGTGTTAAACAGCATTAAAGAAGAAAAGAAAATCACACTGTTAAATAAAGGCCTTCTATGCGATTCTCATAAATTCAAGTAGGGCCTGTTGATTTTGATGGTGTTTTGTAAGTTTTGTGCATAAAATAAAGTTTGCTTCGGTTCTCTTATTTAAGCGTATTCTCTATATACTCCTTCGCTTATACTTTACATTTTCTCTCTCTGAATTCGCACCAGGATACAGGGTGTTTCCACGTCGTGCACTCTCGTCAACGCTACCTTTAATTGCTTTAGTTTTCGCTTGAACTAAATTGATTGCATTTTAATTGTTGTTGTTGAACTGCAATTTGTAAGCAATTAAATTTATTTACATTAAGCTTTAAATAGTTTTTATGATTAGAGTGCAACAAGCTCTCGAGCAACAGCTGATAAGAATTACAATAAGCAAACAATTTGTGTTTTGTGACCGCATTAAATGATTGAGTCACACTTAGCTCTCTCTCTCTGGGGACTCTCGAGCCAGGTATGCAGCTTAAAAGTTTCGTTTCTAGATAATTTCTAACAAAAAGTAGCAATGTTTTCTTAAGTTTTGATTCTACAAGATTTTGGCATTTTTTAGCTATTGAAAGCTGCCTGAACATTATTTATTTGCTTGCTTTATAGACGTAAGCTGCATACCAGCCGCTGGGCTAAAGGTTCACAAACAAAAAAACGAAAAGTTTGGTTGTTTTTTTTTGCACATTTTCACATTTCCCACACGATTATTATTCAAGACCCAAATTGCAATCGAATACAAAAATCCGCACAAACACACAGAAGATGCAATTCTCTTTGTTGTTTGCTTTGTTGAATGTTGTTGTTGTTGCAATTGCAATTACAAAATTACATTGTAAAACTGTGTGTCTGGGGGTACAGATTACAACCGCAGTTACCAAGTCACACAATACAAAAACAACAACAACGACAACATTCGCGATCCCAGACCAGGTCGAATCTCGAAACTGCCAGACACCACAGACCTAATGTCAGCCACGAACTCTCTAAACTTAAATCACAATTCAAACACATACACACACACACACACACACATACATAAGTCAAATGCGACAAGCAAATAACTAGCATGGAATAGCAATTGTCGATAGGGCACAGTGGGGCAAAGGGAGTAAAGAAAAAAAAAACACCTATTAAAAAAGAAGGTTGAGAAAAGTGAAAATCCCATTCCCATTCGATTTACATGCATGATTGATTTTTGAGGGAAAAGTAAACAAGCTTCAAAATGGTAAAAGTGAACTTTAAAAACGAGTTAACATAACCGAAAAATAACAGTGTAACAATAGTCACCCTGTGTTAAAATTGTAGCTAAGATTTCTAGCTCAAAAAGCGCAAGCAATAGTTTTTTGTAGGCGTTGCCTTTTGGGCAATTGGAATTTAACTTAAGTTGCAAGTCGTTATTGTTGTTGTTGTTATACGTAATACGACACGATGTAATTAGATATGTTTTTGGTGGCTCCATAGGATTGAATAGCGCTGGGAAAGCGCAACTGACACTATTGCTTCACTGACGCTGTCAATTGCAAATGCTTAAAACACGAAACAACCAAGTTGAGAAATGAGATTGGAGGCTACTCAATTTGTTTTCTCTGGCCTTTTGCAATGTCTCAAAATAGCCATAAAGTGAAAGAAAGAAAAAAAAAATGCCAGAAGTACTAGAAGAACTCCTTGGTAGTGTAAAGTGTTTGTCTTGCTCTTTCTCCTTTCATTTCTTATACACTTTCTCTCTCTCTCTCTCTCTCTGTCATTTTTGTTGTGTGAAGTGTAATCTGAGTAGCCTGGACGTTCGTCTAGAAGAAGGCGGAAAGGCGTCAATGGCCTCGCACACCCTACACCCCCTTTTGCCCCTTAACACACACAGCACCGCTCATGTTTGCGCTAACATGCAAGCGGCAAATTATGAGACGAGGCAAATGAACTTTTCACATGGCTAATGGACGCCACACGCACATCCACCAACCAACTATGAGGAGGAGGATGTGTTTGTGTGTGTGTGTGTGTGTTGTGGACACTTGGCAAACAGGTGATGTTTATTAGTAATGTTGTGTGTGTTTGCTTAACAGCTTTCCCACTCATTTATAATTATGTTAATCAACATAACAAAATATAATATTCCTTGAACAAACCTAATTGCTTTCATGTTTAAATCATGCAAAGGAAATTCTTCAAGTTGAATGTTTTAATAAAACCAGCCTAATAAATATTTCATAGAAATAACACAAAAAACTAATGATTTAGGAGTTTTTATTTTTACAACAGCTGTTAAGGAAATTCTTAAAGTTCACAATGTGAACTTGTTCAAAACTGTTACAAGTTAACATCTGTTAGTTTTATTTAACCTAACTGTTCTTTAATATAGAACGCATCACGACAAAAAGTCGAAGGCGTTGTCTCCACTTTTCTTTAAGTTTTCTTTTTATGCCCCAATGCCTTTGCCTTTTACATATATATATATTTATATGTATATATGAATTTAATCTATATATAGCCTTGGCGTATCTTTGTCTTCTTTTTTTGTCGTTGCTTTTTATAATTTTCTATACTTTTACTTCGAGCTGGATGGAGTCGCTGTTGCAGTTGCAGTCGACGTTGCCTGTTTCCTTTGCATTTGCCCAGCTCTCGCGCACCACCCAAAGTGCCACTCATCGTCATCATCATTATTATTGTTGTTGGCGCTCTTGTTGTTGCAACTTTGCATGTTTTCTCTTCTTTTTTTTTTGGGGCCAAAGGGCTGTTTTCGATCAAGCTCGTAAATCCTTTCGTGCCTTTGCCATGCACTTTGATGTTTTATTTTTAGAGCACAGTAAGTTGCTGTTCATTTTGTTTCTTTTTTTCGACCCTACTCACAATCCAATTAGAACTGCAAGAAGTTAATCCAACAGCTCTCTATGTGTGTGTGTGTACAGAGCTCTAATTAGTTTGTTCGAAACATGTGTAATAATTCAAATAGTAATCGTCATGGACCAGCTAAAAAGTCGCCCAGTTGTATCAACAAATGCAAAAGAATTGCGTGGGGCATAAAACAAATGTCGATTATTGGGAAAGTTAAGTACAAATTTTGGTTTTCAGTTGTGCTTTTGTATTATTCAAAGCAACAGCTGTTAACCGTTTCGCTCAAAAATAACTTCAACATATCAAATAGACAAATATAATAAATATACATCAGAAATAACATTAATCACAATTTTTGCATTATTTAATCGAACTTTCATACTTTATAAAGAATTAATTTCCAGAACCCTGCACTTTGGTTCATTCAAAAACGCATTTTATGTACCAAACTTTCTCCACCACGAAGCTTATTCTTGTCATTTTGTGAACTGTTATATGGAAGTTATACTGTTATACAAACTTAGATCTTGAACAGTAAGTCATTTGTCAAGTCCGAATTTCATTAGATTAATCTGTCTAAATTGTTAATGAAATTACATAATAATATTAAATATATTGTCTATAAGAGCTTTTAGTAATGAATATTTTTCAAACTTAACTTAAATCTATTGACAGACAAATGAACTTTTTCGAATGGAATTCAATACTAAATCTGTCTGCTCAACCATTAATTAAAGTGCATCTTATATAGTCTATATATCACTTAAATGTATATTCTATTTGTATATACATATATATCAAATATCATCTTTGCAACTTTTGCTTAAAGTTTGCTTAAATTTGTCGTCGACAATTTTAAATGCATTCAAATTTATGTCCATATTTTTTCGAATCTTTTTTTACACTTTCTTTATTTTGTGTTGCCAGTGAGGCATTGCAGACGACGCCCACACAGCAGCCGCAGCCCCCCGCCACCTTCATCTGCCCACCCTTAAATAAGGAAGAGAGCATAGGATTTCATGTGGTGGTGCCCCTTGGCGTTGCGCCTCATTGAAAATTGTTTGCATAAATTAAATAAATTGGAAAGAAAGAAAGAAAGCAATAGGAAAACCAAATATAATTTGTAAATGGCAGAAGCAACAAAACAAAAGAAAAAACCCCAAAAGCAAAATAAATATTTGTTTATTGCTGGAACAGGGGGAAAAGAGAGGCAGAAGATGATAGACAAGTAGTTGGAGGAATGCGTCAACTAATTATAAGCGCTTGAAATTCTTTCCAGCACAGTTTATATGTATATATTTTACACATATCTATTGTTGTGATTATATGCTTGAGGTCATAAATTTTGACGCCAGTTGATTGATTGACACTCGCTTTAGCTTTGTTTAGATTATTTATACACACACATAGATAGGTGAAAAGGGAGACTTGAAACGAATGTAACACAATATATATATATATATATATTTTATGTTGACTTTATTTAGCTGCAATTTCCCCTAAATAAATTGTTTGTGTGGGGGATTTGTGTTTATTTGTGCATTTTGTTCTCGTTGTTGTTGTTGTTGTTGTTTTGTGCAAAGTTTAAGTCAACCCCTCAACACGAACTGATGGACGGTTAACAAGTCCACAAGGTCATATTTATTGAAGCATTGTGCAAAAAATAATATACTTAGCTTTAACTTGTTTATATATATAAACCTTTAGAGTGTAAATTAAACATAAATAAATAAAAACAATCTGCAAAACGTTTTCAAATGCATTAAGCAGAATCGCTTTCACGACAATCAAACCAGAACCAGGGAAACCTGTTTCTCACTCATATCAAGACTTGACGGAGAGGGGAACGGGGCGGCAAAGAACAGAACTTACAGAACTGCATTTTGAGGCAACAGTTTGAAATCCATCAATGAGGCAACCTGCTGCTGCTGCTGCTGCTGCAGTAACAGGCACAAATCACGTTCGTAATTGTAACTGTAATGAGAATTGAGTTTTTCTCGCCACACGGCACGTACAGCCTCAGCCCCAGCCCCAGCTTTTTGTAAATCGGAGCCACAATTTACCTGCTGTTGCCATTGCTACTGCTGCTGGAATAGATACCCGCGCTATAGATACGAAAAAACTTCACCTCTCACATATTATTGTGCCACAATCTCTTGACACGGTGCGGTGCATGGGAATTGGATGCCGAGAGCGCAATATACTACTATATGTAGATATGCCAGCGGGCTTTGATTGAATTTCTTATGTGCCTCCGCGACTCGAAACCGTGAAAACAAACGTACATATATACTATATACATATATATCTGACTGGCCAAAGGTGCCGTTCGCTCAATCTAGCAAATTGTGACTAAAGGCCAAATAATTTATGGGCAAATTTCTGTAATTTCAATAAAAAAAAAAGTTAATTCTAGAGCCAAAAATCGATCTGCTAAGCTCTGTAACTGAATCACTTAAAAAAACTTATAAGATAAAGTTTAAAATTTCATTTAACAATGTTTAAGTAAATTCCAAAATATTTGAAGTAAAAAGAAATCAAAAAGTGTCTTAAATAAAAGTTGAAATGTTTCACTTAAACTCAACAACGAAATGTTTTCACAGTGACAAAATCTCTTTATGCCCAAAACATCTTCACAGTCATTTTACCAAAAAAAAATCATTCAAAATCGACTTAATTTACTTAAATTTCACTCGAATTTCTCCAAAACAAAAAGACATTCTTATTAAAAAAATAAAAATCGCAACAAATTATTTACACAAAATGCGAAACAAGAAAATTGGCAAGTATTTACCTTTAAAAAATCAAGCTTCAAACAAACAAACAAAACAAAAAAAAAGCATTACAAATGCGCCTTGAAATGGATGCAAAACTTGTTTTACACTGACAGCCAAATGTCTGCGCGCACATTGAGCGTAACTCCTCTCTCTCTCTCGCTCTCTCTCTGTCGTTGTTAACTCTTTCATTTGTCAGCTGACCGGCGTCCGGTATGTTGTGGTCAGTGAACCAGCCATGTCGGCTGTAAAAAAATGAAATGAAAATTATACCCAAAAATATGTACATGTATAAAATTTGCCCGCAGTCAAATTCAACTTTATAAACAGCTATTCTGTTCTTTGCTTGAGTGTTTGTCTATCTCATTCTTTTTTTCGTACATATTTTCAAATAATTAATGTGAAATTTAATTCATTTAATTGCCGCCTAATGGCTGAACTGTTGGCTGAAGTTGAATTTGGAGTTGTCGCGTCGCCACTTTCAGTTTTTTTTTTTGTCGTTTTATTTTTGCCTTTTATATGTATTATGTTCATCCATTCAGAACTTTTTTGCTTTTGTCTTTCTTTCATTTCTTTTTTTTTTTGGATGTGCGACGTCTGTCAATTTTTACGCTGTCTGGCAATATTTAAACGACATCCACATCCGCACTGAAAAGTCAGTCCATAGTCCGTCGTCGTTGTCTGTCCTCTCTCCTTATCCCAGTCCGGATTATTGCACTTGTTTTCCACAGAATCGCCATAAGCTGCCACAACAGAGACACGATGTTGAATCACCAAACCGTTGATATGGAGAGTACGATACACACACACACACACCGACATAGATACAACATTGAATGTTTTATTCCTGTTGCGTCGTTCGCTTCACAGCATTTTGTTGTTTGCTTTTCAATTTTCAGCTATTTGCATTTGCCATCCTCTTTGTGCCAAAACTCAAGCGCAGCTTTTCCTTATTCTATGTATTCTTTATGCGGTTTTGGATCTTTTATCTGTATTCCATTTAACAGCTAAAATCTGAATGTAGAGAAAGGCCAGTGCTTTGTAGTCTCAACCCTTGGCCACACCTTGTCTGGCACTGACAGCTTTTAGACAAGCTAAGAAAATATTTACTGAAAAGTTGTGATAAAAGTTTTCAATTTTGTTGGCCAACAAATAATCCAGAACATAAATAATCGAATAAAATAAAATATTTGGATTTTCCATTTAAACAAAGTAGTAACTCAACTCAACAAATTTAAAAAGTTTCCACCCTTTTCCCGCGGGAGAATTAGGAAATAATTTGAACGTCTACATTTATCAATTTACCATCGTTAGTAAAAATTATTTTTATTGCCTTTTTAAATAACTCAATAAGCATCCACTTAGCTTCAACTCCCCCATTTTCAAAGTTGATTGAATGTCACGTCACACAAAGAGTTTTTTCATAATATCAAAATAAATAAAAATTGCCCTCAAGAGTTGTGGATGATGTTGGTTGAGAGAGTTTAGAGATCAAAGTTTCACTTTGCGTGTCGTGAGTTATACTCGAGCGTGTAATTACATTCCGTCATAAAGTGCCGTAATCATACACACACGCACACAAACACACACACCTAACAATCAATTTTATCTATGAATAAAGATTCATACATATGTTTGGAAATATTGCAAAGTGCAAAATGGCTTTAAAAAATATTTTGATTATTCCCCTTTTGGGGATTGTCCGGCAAAAAGCTTTTCTTTCTATGACGTAAACACTCTTTCACCCACTCTCCTCTCCATTGCCATAATTATACGCTTTTCAAACAATATTTTTTTTATCGTTGTGTCACTGTCAATCGCAAATTTTTCATTTTTACATAACAGCTAACTTGTTTTTGCCTGGAAAACTAAATGATAAAACAAAACAAAAATAGTAATAATAATACCAACAACAACCACAACAACAAATACCGGAACAACGTAGACAAGTTCCACTTCGTCGCATCTATCGTCGATTTATAAAAACAAACTAATTGCGCTTAATGACGAACAGCTCAACAAATGTGAAGAAATTGAAAACTTTGGCTTTGCGCTTTGAAGGCTTCCCAGCTTAGCTCAACTACTTAATAACTTCCAACTGATTCCATTGTTCTCCAGAGGAAGTCTTTATGTACATAAGAAAAAACTCCCTGCTTATGTAATTTAATTTCTTCAACAATTACGCACTTTTTGCCATCTCACCGTATTCTGTCGAATTATTTACTTATTTTGCGCAGCAAGTTATTTTCTGGCTATTTGCTTTGCTCTCAACTCTTTCGGCTTTCAGTTTTAGTCCGAGCGTGACGAAAAGAAAAGCATTTTGAGATATAGAAAAAATAAAAACTCAACTTCGATCTTCAATTGAAAAGTTAAAACTTTTGATTTCTACGAGTTTTTCGTTTGATTGATTGAGTTGTTAAATTATGAAAACGAAATCAGCTCAAAAAGAAAGTTTAGCACACATAATTTTATTGTTTTCACAATTTTGCACCTGTTTATTAAAGTTTTATGAACACACGAAAAAGTTGAACAAACTTAATTTATAGACAGGTGGCTATGAAATAAGCAAATGGTGAATTGAAAAAAAGTGAAGGTTAGAGTTATGAATAAACAAGATAAGATCTCTTAGTTTATATAAAATGGAATATAAGATATACACGAAAGTACTACAAAGTGTGTTTTATCTTCTCCAACATGAAAACTTGTACGAAATGACCTCAAAAAAACAACAACAAAAAACCATCCTAACAACAATAAAAACAATTGAGCTTAATGCCAACTTTTTTTTCTTCTATGAAAAAAAAGAACCCACGGATTTGTTTTGTTTTCTATTTTTTTTTTTTTTTCCCCATACAAAAAAAAACTAAACTATTGTTTGTACTCGTATCTATTGCTTCTACTTATTCTTCTTCTCACACATCTGTTTCTATAATTTTGTTTTTCATATATTTTTGTCATATTCGTTTTTCATTTCACATTTGCTGCTTATCTTAAAAGTTTATGGTCAAACGCTTTTTATCTCCTCTTTAATTTATTATCTGTAAACTACACCCACGCGAATTAATGCTTTGAAAATGAATGAAAAAAAGAATGTGAATATAAATGTTTTATTCATGCCACAGACTGTCGCAAGCCGCGAGCAGACAACAACCACGACAATAACAAATGCAAATGAATGAGCAATAACAAAAAAGAAGAAATGCTGAAAATACTGAAAAATACTTGTCACAAATACCACGCAATCGTTGCCTGCATTAACAATAAGTCATAAAACATAAACAAAACCGCCAAGCGGCTGACAGACAAAAAGAAAAACCCCAAGCTAAACAAAAATAGCCACACACAACAAACGTGAACAAACATGAGTGCGGCAGCCACAAACATAGAAAAACAAATTCAACAGTGGTGTGTGCATGGGAAATTTCAATTATTTATGTGGTATTTATTCTAGGGCACGCGCAGAGCGGATAAAACTAAAGAGTTAAAGTTATATTTCAACATTTGTTATGCAAAACTATCAAACAATTTGTTAAAAAAACCAGATTTTATTTACTTATGAATAGTTACAATGAGGGCCATAACTATTTTTACAAAAATATTGCACAATTTTTGTGGTAAAAGAAAAAATACTAATAAAAAAATGCGTAAGCGTTAACGACATTACCTTTATTTCATACGGAAGTTCATCAAATAAATTATGATTAATCATAGCAAAAAAATTGAGGTTGCCTTTTTTATAGAAATACTTTGTATAATAAGCAATTTTGCTAATTCACAAGTTTCGAATCTAAAAAAAAAATATCTCAGCACTTTAATTTTGGGTCTTGTACCACAGTGCTCAAATGGAAACTGACTCACATTCAACTTTCGACAATGTTGCAAGCCATGATGTTTGACCCACGCGACGTATACTTGTTGTCCTCTCTTTCTGTCTGTCTGATTCATATGCATTCGCTTGGCAGCCTGACCATAACAGAACAGAACAGACAATAACAAAGAAAAGTGTTCATATGAAATACAACTCAAAAACAAATGTGCATGCCAATGGTTTAATTTTTTTTTTTTTTTTTTTTTTGTATTCTTTTGGCGGCCGTCTGCCAAGTCAACAATTAAAAGCCAATTTCATTCACAAATAAAAATTGTGGCTGGCTATGGCGAGACCAAAGTGGTTTGACCATCAGACACGTGATGATGACTGCAGTTTGAAGAGGGAGGGTGATGGGCATAAGTACTTGTGCTTCGCTCTCTTTCTATCTGTGGGCATTGCCTTGACCTAGCACCTGGACCTGAGCCAAACAACCATTCATAAAACGGATATGACCCTGAAAGATTTGGATATCGAAGTTAGAAAACACTTTAAGTAACAGTTGAATACGATCTTAGAAACAGTTTTAAACATATTTTGATTTGATTTTATGTTCATCTCTGCAGCTAAAGCAGATGAAGTGACCTTTTGGATTATATCGATCCAATTGCTTTTAGGTCACAGCTTAAGAGCTTTATAAAGTGACCTTTACACTTGTTTGGTTAGATGAAAAGAATATAGTATATATAACTTGTATCCATACCATGTTATGCTGACGTCAATTTATCACCCCATTTTTTCATGCTTTTACTTAGAAAGCAAAGTGCATGCAAGTATTGTGAAATCTCTATTCATCTAAGATTTCAATGACAAACACTGTTAGGCTCTTCCCAACAACAAGGACACATTGCTTTTGTTGTTGTTGTTGCACATATATATATACTTTCTAAGTAACAACCTCAACTCAACCAGCATGAATATTAAACCAAAAAATGCAATCGATAAAAACCTTTGGTTATAAAATTTCATTTGACTGCTGCTGGCATTCAATTAATATGTCTCGCAATGATGAGCTAAATTATAATGGCGCTGCCTCTTTGTCAACTCGAAGAACCCGGAGAATGAGTTTGAGTGCACTCAAAAAAATTATTGTCCGCATTTATTGAAAAGTAAATATAACCGAAATTTGTATTCTTTCATTGAGTAAAAAAATTTCTAAAAATATTTTTTCTTATTAATAAATTTTTCTTTTTTGTGTGTGGGCGTGATTTGGAGTTTTTTTTTTTTTTTTTATCCATTATTGATTTTATGTTGGCTTTTGAATATACACACACACGCACACAACATATGGCCAGTGTGTGTTTGTTGTGTATACGTAAAAGGGGTTGGGAGTTTTGGGTGGTGTGGAGAGGCGTGGCATCGTTTGACGCACACACGCCTGCAGCGCTGCGTCACTGAGCGAAAAACAAAAAAAAAAAAAAAAGAAACGTCAGACGACGACCATGATATGCGTATTTTGTTGATGGCAAACCCACACACACACGGACAACGAGAACACAAGAACCGGGACTAGCCTTGAGTGGAATCCTTATAAAAGTGGTAAAAATTGCCAGTGGCAGGCAGTACGTTCAGAGTCACAGACGATGGACGGTGCCAAGGGTGGATTTACCAAGTGGTGCACACTGACACGATGAAGGGAATAAACCCTTCCAATTCCCTTCACCTTCACTTTACACTCTCCTCCAATCTCATTGCCATATATTCATGTTCTAGCTGTGACTGTGGCCATTGCAAATGCTTTTTTCCTTTGTTTCTGGCATCTTTTTTTCTTCTTTTCTCTCTCTCCCATTTCAATTTTTTACTTCACTTTACTTAACAAGCATATTTCAGTCGCGTTGGATATTTTTAAGCATTTCGCAAATTTTCGCTTTGCTGTAGTTTTTTTTTTCACTTCGCACTTTTGTTGGTTCTTCGTTTTATCTTTGCGGAACCTAAAGAACTGTCAAGCCGCGATGGGAAGTTCCCTGCTTTTTGCACCTTTTTCATGTTTATTCCAAGTACATATGTAAATGCCGGCAAAAGTTAAATTCTTTTACAACAATAATGTCCAAGTGTCAGTTTACTTTTGAGAAATGAGTGTTTTTTGTATTTATGGGGTGAACAATATGTGAAATGTTTGTTGGCTAGCCAGATAACCATATGGTCCTTACAAAAAGGGACAGATAAACATTAATTTATGTTATTACGTTGTAGGAAGTTCATAAAGGCGCAAGAAAGGTAACAAGGGATATTTGAAAATGTTTAAATTGCTGTAACTGAAAACTTAGTTCAAATAATTGTAGGTTTTTGCAAGAAAAATATACATTAAAAACGGTTTTAATTTAGTAATCAAACAATGCCAAGAAAGCCATTAATTATACTAATAATAATAATAGTTTCGAAAATCTCTTCATTTCGCATTCAATTTACTTTAAACTTTTGGTCTTTAGCCGGAAAGATGCATTAATCAAATTAAAGTTTAGCTCGTTTGCAAACAAATTTGATATGTCCAAGCTGTCTAACCGCAGGGCTTAAATAAAGTTCATGGCAAGGAACTAAATCAGACTAACCAACGGAATCGTTCATGTTTTCATATATGCTGCTGTCGCTGTCCCTGCAAAACGGGAAGCCAGAGAAATGACTAATTAAATTTAACCCGTAAAAGTTGGCACTAACTGAATGTCTAACTTAGATTACCTGGTTAACTAACTGCTGACTGGTGCGAAGCCAGCCAAAGGCGTTGACTGCCTAGACCGACCCAGAACCCCGAACCCAAAAGAATCCCAAAGCCAATGCAGGGCATGACATGAAAGCCCTTGAGGAGCTCTCTCAAACGTGGGAGGGAAACGAAAAAACAAGTTGAAAAGCAATGTGAACTGAAGCTAAACTAAAGAAAACAAAAAACGAGAAACGTGCTCAAATGCAAAAGCTGCAAATAAGACTTAAAAAAATAAAGGGCCAGATATGAATGAATGAACTGTGAAGCAGCTAATGAATGAATGACAATGTGACTAATGGTCTAAACTTGACTAGTTTGAGTGAATTATTGATTGGAACGCAATGCAATGCAATCGAATGAATGATGTTTAAAGACATTTTTTTCGCTTTCCAGCATTACAATAAATCACACATTGAAACGCAATTTAAGTTGACAGCGTAACAAAAGAGAAACTTGCAACGTTCATCGAAAATGGTTATACACGGAACGGAGGTTGGATTGAGCTATAATAAATGGCAAATACATCAAATTTAATGCAAACCAAAGAAGGACACAAGCTAAAAGACTCGAAAGAGCGGAAGAGCACTTAAATATTTAATGGAGATTTATATGATAATGTCTGTAGCTATTCCCACCAGCTGCTTATCGATTTAAGCTTGCTTTGTATTCAACATAGTTTATGCTCAAAACACACTGGAAAATAAGTTTCTCAAAAGATATACAACTAAACTAGGTGTTTCGTGCTTGAAACTTGAAGTACAAATCAAGGATCGATCATCAACAGATTACCAATCTAACTAGAAAATTTGTTAAATTCGATCCTTAATCTATTAAAAAACAATTTTAAAAATTAAATCGACTTTGGCAAATTAATCTAAAAAACTAACTATCGAAACCGAAGGTAATAGCTTCGTTCTAGTTGCCTTAAGTTTTTTGTTGTCTGTTAGAAACCCACAGTTTTTCGTCACCCGTAAAGCTAGAAACTTGAAACTTTGCAAATATGTTCTTATAAGGGCGGGACAGGTAAAGTGTCAAGATTGGGGTTCCACGATTACTGGGCGGCAAGGAATTCGATAAATTCGATAGCTGCAAGTCTATAAATCTATAAATCAGCTGGATTTACCAAATTTGTTAAGGAAATAGCTACTCACGACAATCGAAAAAAAAAATTTGCTGATGACATCCTCGAAAAATTTTCATCAGCCAATCTTTGAACTCAGTATACCCTTGTAGAATTCCTAACCCGTTGAAGAAACATCAAGAAACTTTTAAGAAAATCTGATTAAAATCGATCTTTAAATCAACTCAAAGAATTTATGCTGAAAATTTGTTTGTTAATTTCATGTCGTCGTAGCTTTTTCTCTCTCTCTCTCTCTCTCTGTATCTTTGCTCAACGTTTTTTTTTTTCGCTGTAGTTTGCATAAATACTACTTTGCCAAAGCTTGATTTGAGATAAGCTGCACAACCACAACCCCCGTTGCAACCGCCTTATCAACGCATAGAATAGCCCACTTCTATGATTAAGCTCCGAGCATTATTATTCACACACACACATACACACACGAACATAAATATAAAAATCTCAGCTTGTGGCTGCTCCAATTCTAGCTAACAACTCAGCAGCAGTAGTCTTTTTTGTTTTACACTCACAAGTTGCTATTTGACGCATGTATCCATCCGACTTGTTAGTGGCAAAGATCCGGAGAGAGACTCACTCGGAAACTTGGTTGAAAGTTCATTGGTCTCAATTCCAGATGCCAACTTTAAATCGCATTTGATGAGGGCGACCCGCAACGACAACAAAAACAACTGCAACAGCTCGAAACTATTTTGTCAAATGTGTTGGAGGGCGTGGCATTGTAATATCTTTTCCCAGCATTTCTTCTGGCAACCCATCCAAATTCGTTTCTTCATCTTCTTAAGTCAGGAGATTAGAGCATTTAACATGACTTTGTTGTTTATACTATTGTTGTTGTTGTTGTTGGCTTTGCTCAGCTTGTTATATGTCGAGTCTCTAATTGGCCCCAAGCTTTGGCTTTTGGCTTATTTTACTTATATTTGTGTATACGCGTCAAAGCCGCTTTGATGTCATTCAACTAACTGTAAATAGTTTTTCTGTACATATAAATACTACATATATATATTTTTAGATTGCTTGCATAAATTGTAGTTTTTAAGAATCGTCCATCCTTAGCCATTGTACAAAGATCATTAAATAATTAGAAATTACGTTTGTTGCCCACTTTGTGCATTTTGTTTCTTACACGTCTCTTCGTCTCTTTCTACAGGTACCAAGCACAGCTCTTTTCGCGGCCATCCCGGCAAATATCACATGAATTTAGGTAAACAAAATTTAAAAACGTAGTGTCATTGTTAATAATTACTATATAGAATGGATCGATTGATTTTAATGCATGATAATCAGTGGTCGAAGAGTGTGTCTTCTTTTTATTTTCTTTCTTTATATTTTGTTGGGTCAATTTGTTAACTTAAACAAATTATTTAATAGATTTAACTATTCTGTTTTTCACAACTATTCCTGGAAAATCTTCTTCTAATATATTCTGCTTTAAAATCAAAACAAACTTCCAAGGTGGTTTCTGAGTCAGAATGTATCTGTACTCTGAAATATGCGTTGATTATAATTCAGATTCATTTCCATGCTAGCTCTTGTGAGTCATCAGCATAGAGACCATCTGGTCATGGGTTTGTCGTCGTGGCAGGTTAATCTCAAATGCATTGACCAAACGACAACAGAGCCACCACCACATAGGTCTCTAAGCTTCCGCTCTCCCCCAATCTCTCTCTCTCGCTCGCTCGCTATATATCCAACTATTTCACTACCTATTGCTATTAATATTTCCTGCCTCGCGCGCATAAATTAACAATATGGGATAGATGGGGCGACAGGCAATTGAATCGAAACTCAAAAATTGGAATGGGAACCCTTCTCAAATACTTTTGTTAATTATGTTTTATTATTTGGGTTTTATGACTTTCGAAATCGCAGCAGCAGCAGCAACGCCGCCGCCGAAGCCCGCACCCACATTTAAGACGTATTTTCAAGCAACTATCTCACAAATCAGTGAAAATGGTGAAAAGCGTGAAAAGTGTGTTGGGTGGGGAAATAAATGCGGTGTCCGCGCTTGCCCAGAATTCGAGTGGCAACGGAAGTGGCTGCTTAATGAAAAAATACATACGTACCGTTGTATGCACTTCTCAATTATGTATGTGTGTGCGCTTGGTTGTGTGAGGCCGTCAAAGTGGGGAAAAGATCATTGCGGATAATAAAAACCGAAAATGAAATACTCTAGAAAAGTAGCATTAAAATAAGAAGAAATGAAAACAGACATGGGTTCAAATCAGTTCTTGATTTCAATTGGATTTGTTAAAAAGATAACGGTAATAAGCTTTGCTTAAGTGTAGCAGCAGTTTCTCCAAGTGTACTTTCTCAAATTTAATGAATGAAAAATATCCAAAGCATATAACAAAGCAAAAAAATCTCTTACAGAGTATCGCTGCATCCGACAGATACAGATACAACAGTAGCTACTCAAAAAAATCAGTTAGAACTTCCCACAATCAATTCATTCGGACATTTATTGTTGTTCCTGGGCAACGTTTGGTGTAATTTTATGCCATTTTATTCACTTTTTTGTTGCTGGTATTTTCTTTATTTTTATTTTTTTCAATGAAAGAGATTTCAAGCTCTACAAATTGCTCACATTCCTTCGGGTGTGTGTGTGTGTGTGTGTTTGTGAGAGAAACGGGTTTACCTTGATGGGAGCGATCACATTGTGTGCGCTCATTGTTTCGTGACCAGATCAGGCATCAGCCATTCAGGCAGGTAGATTGTTTTTTTACAACGTTCACTAACCTTGCTCTTGTAATGCATTATTGCAGAGGCGCTGCTGCAATCGCGTCCATTACCACACATTCCGGCTGGGAGTACAGCGGCTGCGCTGCTTGCCGATGCAGCCGAACTCCAGAGCCAAGATTCGCCGGGTAATGTGCTTGCCTCGCTGGGTCACAGTTCGGCGACATCAGTGTTTGAGTCAGCGCATCGTTGGACCTCCAAGGAGAATCTGTTGGCGCCGGGACCCGAAGAGGATGATCCACAGCTCTTTGTGGCACTCTATGACTTCCAGGCGGGCGGCGAGAATCAATTGAGCTTGAAGAAGGGCGAACAGGTGCGCATCTTGAGCTATAACAAATCGGGCGAATGGTGCGAAGCTCATTCAGACTCTGGCAATGTGGGTTGGGTGCCTTCGAACTATGTGACGCCGTTGAATTCGCTGGAGAAACACTCCTGGTACCATGGACCCATCTCACGCAACGCTGCCGAATATCTGCTCAGTTCCGGCATCAATGGCAGCTTTCTGGTGCGCGAAAGTGAGAGCTCTCCCGGTCAGCGAAGCATTAGCTTAAGGTAAGCTTATGACCTTACTTCAACTAACAAGTTAAATAACGTTTAACTTTCCCATGACACAGATATGAGGGTCGCGTTTATCACTATCGCATCTCCGAGGATCCCGATGGCAAAGTTTTTGTCACACAGGAGGCCAAATTCAATACGCTAGCCGAGCTGGTGCATCATCACAGTGTGCCACATGAGGGTCATGGTCTGATAACGCCATTGCTCTATCCAGCGCCCAAGCAAAATAAGCCTACAGTCTTTCCATTGAGTCCCGAACCCGATGAGTGGGAGATTTGTCGCACAGACATCATGATGAAGCACAAACTGGGCGGTGGACAGTATGGCGAAGTGTATGAGGCCGTGTGGAAACGTTATGGCAATACGGTTGCTGTTAAGACGCTCAAAGAGGACACAATGGCGCTTAAAGACTTCCTCGAGGAGGCAGCCATCATGAAAGAAATGAAGCATCCAAATCTCGTACAGCTTATCGGTGGGAACAATAAATAGCAGAAAGAAACGTTTTCTCATTTATTTTAGATGAGAAAATGGTTATTCATAATTGGTATTAACCAAATCTCACACTTTGACCTTTTGTTTTTGTTTTTTTTTTGGTTCTTTCAGGTGTCTGCACCCGCGAGCCACCCTTCTATATCATCACCGAATTCATGTCACATGGCAATCTGCTTGACTTTTTGCGCTCCGCCGGCAGAGAGACACTGGATGCAGTGGCTCTCTTGTATATGGCAACGCAGATAGCGTCCGGCATGAGCTATCTGGAGTCACGCAATTACATCCATCGTGATTTGGCGGCGCGCAACTGCTTGGTGGGTGACAATAAGCTGGTCAAGGTGGCCGACTTTGGTCTGGCGCGTTTGATGCGTGACGATACGTATACAGCGCATGCCGGTGCCAAGTTTCCCATCAAGTGGACGGCGCCGGAGGGTTTGGCTTACAACAAGTTCAGCACCAAATCGGATGTGTGGGCCTTTGGGGTGCTGCTCTGGGAGATAGCAACGTACGGGATGTCGCCATATCCGGGCATTGATCTAACCGATGTGTACCATAAGCTTGAGAAGGGCTATCGCATGGAGAGGCCGCCTGGTTGTCCGCCGGAGGTGTACGATCTGATGCGACAGTGCTGGCAATGGGATGCAGCGGATCGGCCCACATTCAAGAGCATACACCATGCGCTGGAGCACATGTTTCAGGTGGGTGACGGTGATGGTGTCGAATTCGAGGTGTGGGACGATGATATCGATATCGATGATGATTACGATGGCGACAATGACGATAATGACGACGATAATGGCATTGAGCTTTGATTTCGATTGGCGTCTGCCACGCCATCGCTCATGGAATGCCAGCGCACCCTTGAATGTTCAAGTCTCGCTAACATCAGTAGTGATAGCAATAATGATCCACGTGCTGCACGTCTCTCCTTCTTCGCTCCGCAGGAATCGTCCATTACCGAAGCGGTTGAGAAACAGCTAAATGCCACAGCCAGCGCCGGCTCCGTGTCCACGGCAACAGCAGCTGGTGCAGCGACGACGACGGCGACGACGACGACGACGTCGGGTATTGCAACAGCCACGGCCAGTGCCTCATCCTCATCGGCAACCGCCTCGCTCAGCCTGACGCCACAAATGGCCAAGAAAAGTCTGCCCAGTCTGCCCGATTCCCAACATCAGCAGCAGCAACAACAACAACAACTGGCCAGCACACCCATGTCCGGTGAGTGAAATGTTTTTGTCTCTAAAATTATAATTTCGAATCATTGCTAATCTCAATTAAATACACACACTCCCGCAGAGACTGGCTCCACATCCACCAAGCTGAGCACCTTCTCCAGCCAGGGCAAGGGCAACGTTCAGATGCGACGCACTACGAACAAGCAAGGCAAACAGGCGCCAGCTCCGCCCAAGCGTACCAGGTAAACCCAACACTCAAACACACAACACAACTACAAACTATTTTAAAACTGCTTTACGTTTCTTTGTTTTTAATTATTTAAAGCTTGCTATCCAGCAGCCGGGATTCAACATATCGGGAGGAGGATGCAAGGAATTTTATTGATGAGCTCAATACGAATGGTAGTACTTCAAGTAGAAACTTCCACTTGAACTCCAACAGCATATTAAGCCAGACCCTATGTAGAAATTTTAAAACCCAAATTCCAACTCACACACAAATACGTACACAACAACAACAACAACGACAACATAAACAACAATTATTATTATCACAACCAGTACAACAACAACAAACGTTTTCAATTAAGAAATCATCCTCCTGCAGTAGTTTCCTTTACGACATCCTATTTCGAGGTATTTGTCAATGGAGTAAGAATTCCAATTTACAATTTATGTTTTTCGTTTCATTTTTAATTGATTTGTGATGCACACGGAAAAGAACACTTTTTTAATTTATTTATTATGTTCTGCTTTGATGCTATTAATGTGGTGTTTCTTTTTTTTTACTTAAAAACTTTAATAGTTTTATTTTTGTATATGAATATTGATTTTATGCTTTGGTATTTTCTTTATTTATTTTTAAAAGCTTAAAGTATTTATCCGTAGAATCTGTTTTGTACTAAAAATTACTATTTTTGCAACTGTATGTTAAAAAAAAAAAAAATCAATTAGGCATTAAGTTTAACTTTCAATTCCAAGTTTTTAGCTACAAATTCTTCAATTAATGCCCTTTGAATTAATTTTATATTTATTTTTTTATTTCATTTGCAATACTCTTTACTTTTGGTGTGATGCATATTTATTATTTATAAATTCGTTTACTTATTGAACACTTTTTAAAGTTTATGAATTATTTTTAATGTGCTTTATTTCTGTTTTTTATAATTTATTTGGTTTGTAGCTATTATTTTTTTTTTAACTTTTTGTTTGGTGTTGACAAATATTGAGCCAAAATGGGTTTGTCGCCGAATGAGACTAAGGCACTTAGCTCCCGCTAAACTAACCACCCTACAAAAAACCCAGCACGAGCATGTTCATTGCAATTGCAGCAAAGACAATTCAAATATCTCTTTTCAAATATATTTTCAGGTCTTACGCGGGATATTAATAATTTGACGCAGAAATATGATTCGGAAACAGATCCGGCTGCTGATCCCGACACGGATGCCACTGGCGATAGTCTGGAACAGAGTTTAACGGCTACACCGCCCAACAATAAAATGCAGCATTCGCTACATGGCGGCATCTCGTCGGGCATTGGACCACGCTCCTCCCAGCAGCACAGCTCCTTCAAGCGTCCGGTGATGGGCAATCGTGGCCTGGAGACACGCCAAAGCAAACGCTCGCAGCAGCATCCATCATCCAGGGAATCCCCAAATAGTGTCAACGTAACAACCAATGGCAATGGCAATGGCACACCGGTGCTACCAGCTCATCCCATCACTGTGGGCGCCCTGGAGGTGATGAATGTGAAACGAGTTGTCAATCGTTATGGAACCTTGCCCAAGGTCGCTCGAATTGGCGCCTTCCTAGACAGCTTGGAGGATAGCAGCAGCAGCAGCGGCGAGACATCTGCTAATGGACATGCCACGCCCCCAGCACGTGCACCACCGCCCGCTGTGCCGGCTTTGCCCACGGCAGCCAGCAAGGCGCAGGCATCGGCTGCTGCAGCAGCAGCCGCCGCAGCAGCCGCCGCTTCTGGAACACCACAGCAGATGATACGCAGCAACTCATCGGGTGGTGTGACCATGCAAAACAATGCAGCTGCCAGTCTTGGCAAATTGCAGCGTCATCGCACCACCACAGAAGGCACCATGATGACCTTCTCATCGTTCCGTGCCACAGGCAACAACAGCAATTCACCAAAGCGCGGCGTCGGCATACCACAGCCAGCGCTGGCCAATCTGGAGTTTCCGCCGCCACCACTAGAAGAGTTTGAGGCGTTGCCACCACCACCGCCACCACCAGCGCCAGAGAGCGCCGTCCAGGCCATACAGCAGCATCTGCATGCGCAGCACAGCAGCAGCAACGATGTCAGCAATACGGCACCCAGCGTCGAGGAGGCCAGTTCCCGTTTCGGTGTATCACTGCGCAAACGTGAACCCTCCACAGACTCGTGCAGTTCGCTGGGAACGCCACCGGATGTAGGACCATTGCCAGTTCAAGCAGCAGCTGCCGTGCCCGAGAAGAGTCTCAATTTAAAAGAGAAACTCATCACCGAAATCAAGTCAGGCAGCAAGCCGTCCGAGTCAACGAATGGTGGTGTTGCACTGCCACCAGCACCGCCACCACCCGTTGTTGATCCGGTGGCTCAACTCTTCACCGAGCTGGCCGAGAGCATGAATCTGCCAAAGCAAACCAAGCTAACCAATGGCAATAGCAACACCGCCAACAACAACAACTTTAAAGCGCAACTCAAAAAAGTGGAGCCAAAGAAAATGAATGCGCCCATTCCAAAGGCCGAGCAGCCCTCAAATATAATTGACTTTAAAGCGCATCTGCGTAAAGTGGACAAGGAGCAACCACAACAACAACAACAACAGCAGCAGCAGCAACAGCCAACGTCACCACAACAACAATGTTCGCCCAATTCAAACACACGAAAGGAGGAGAACAAAAAGCTTAGCCCAGGAGGAACAGCAAACGCCAATCAAAAGACTGAAATTAGAATCGATGTGAGCAACAATTCCAATAATATGGACAACTCGGAATCTGGCGGCGAAGCAGGCAACACCACAGATGCCGGCAAGCGACGCAGCACAGGTAGTATTAGTAGTTTAAAGAAACTTTGGGAGCAGCAGCCGCCGGCCGCCGGCGTTGATTATGCAAGCACAACAATTCCACAAGCTCAGCAACAGTTGCCAACAGCACCACCACCAGCTCAATTGTCGCCCAAATATGGCCTAAAAGCAAATGTGCCAACTATGGTCAGCACCAACAAAATGTTTGGCAATAAACCGCCGCCAGCGGCACCGCCACCACCGCCCCCAATCACAACAACAACAACAACAGCACAATCCAAGCAACAACTAGTAGTAGCAGCAACAATAACCAAATCCTCAACAAATACACCAACAAACACAATAAAAACATCTCTTTCAACGCAACTCTTCACAGATGCCGATGTCATCAGCAGCAGCAGCAGCAACAACGAGGAGCAAGCAAATGAAGGAGGAGGTGGTGGAGTCAATTCAACCACAACGGCAACAACAGAGCTTCTGACGCAATCGCTGTACAGCAGCGATCAATTACAAAATACCAATCCAACTAATTCCAATTCCAATAGCAAACTGAGCACCAGCTCCAGCTCCTCAAATAGTCAAAATAAACCTGCTGTGCCGCACAAGCCCACCAAATTGACTATATATGCCACGCCCATTGCCAAAATAGCGGGCATTAATGTGGGCGGCGGCTGCAGCAGCCTCGTTTCCGATAACATCAATTCCACGCAAATCTCGCGAGAAAGCATCTTGGAGCTGGTGTCGCTGCTCGAGGGATCATTGAAGCATCCGGTGAACGCAATTTCTGCCTCACAATGGCTACAACTCAGCGACAAGTTGAACATCTTGCAAAACTCGTGTGTGGTATTTGCCGAGAACGAATCGATGCCGCCGCACTCGAAATTCCATTTTCGGGAACTGGTGACGCGTGTGGAGTCACAGTCGCAGCATTTGCGCAGTGCTGGCAGCAAGAATGTGCAGGACAATGAGCGGCTGGTGGGTGAGGTCGGTCAGTCGCTCAAGCAGATCTCGAATGCTTTGCATAGGTAAATGATAAGAACGGGGATGGATGCACAGCGGAGCGGTGAACCGGACAACAACGGCGCCGGCATTTGGCTGGACGCCGAGGGCAATTTTATCAAGCGCAAGCAACCACAGTGATATAATCCACATCGCTCCCACCATCCCCCTTATCTGGGCGCCCCCCCTAATGCCCAACACACACACACACAATCAGGCGCGCCCAGAGACGAAATTCCCTAATTATATGGAATTGAGAATGAGAATAATGAATGTGTTACTTCAAGCCCAGCGAGAAGAAGCGGAAAAACAGACATACAGACAACAAGAACATCAACAAAAACTACAACTATAATTAATTATTATTAACTATATATATATATGTATACACATATATAAAATATATATATAAATATCTGCAGTAGTATTTAGTAGCCGTAGCGATTATACATACATCTAGTCATATATATTTGATGCATCCGCTATTGATATCGCATGGGACGAACAAAAAAAAAAACAAACAAACACATAAAAGTAGACGGCTTCAAACTGAGTTGCAAAGCAAAACAACAAAAAAATAATAATAATATATCTATATGCATTTCTCATTTGAACTAATTTGAATTGTGAATTATACATATTGTGTGTGATTCTTCCCTATTTTCCAACTTAAAAACTAGAGCTTCTATTTTATTAAATGATGCATTAATTTGAAAATTATGAAATAATGAATGATGATATATAGATATATACATATATTCATAGAATATCTCAATAAATTAGTAATTATACTGCACATGCATATACAAACATACATTTTACATATACACATAAATTTATATATATATATATACTAGTCGGTAAAATGTTTTTAGTATGCCCTAATATTTATATATGAGTAAATTATATAATATATATAATACTTTGACCGTTGAATGCAAATCGAAAACTCAATCTACAACGTTTAGACTATTCTTCATGTTTTAGAACTCGGTAATATACCCAACATAAATACTTTAATAATAAACAAAAACAAACGAAGATCTATGTATGTACTACTTGGCATAAATTATTAACAGTAGCAAAGCCCAAAGATATTATTATTAACAGACTACTCGACAGATATATATATATATATATATATATATATATATACTAAATAGATAGATGTTAGTTGCAAAGACTAAATCAATTTAATTTTTTTGTTTATTTGGTGGCAAACGCTTTTTAGACATACTATTATACATACATATACAAAAACACAAACAAATTGTAATTATTATCTGATATTTTATTGATTTTAAAAAACTACTTTTATACGTAAAAAACACAACAACACTCATACAAAATAAAAAAAAACCAAATAAATATTCATTTCATTGACATACATACATATTTACATACTCGGATCAACAATAGGGCGGGCCATATGTAAAGCAAGTTGACATACATATAAATATGAATGTGCGAAAAAAAAAACTTATGTATTAAAAAATTATCCAAAATATCTACCCAAATATATTAACAGACAAAAGACAATGTGCATTCAAACTATATTTCTACATATATATAAATACTATATTTCTGTAACTTCTATCAAATCTATGCGTTTGAATGCGCTTAGAGCATATATATATATATATTATTTAAATGAAAAAGGATCAAAAATACTTCAAAAAGAAATAAAAACGACATTTAAAACAAAATTCGTTAAGTTGTGTATTTTAACAGCGCAGAAAAATACAGCCCGTATTTTAAAATTAAAGTATCCCGCTATTATTAACTTCGTATGCTTATATCGATATCTTTTGCAACTAACTTTTGCTATCCCTTGTGATAGTTTTGGCGGAGCCCTGTAAATGCTGTTGCATTCAAAGTTTACCCTTAATATCATTTAGTATAAATCGTAAGGCCATAAGGTTGCGTGTTTAGTTGCATTACAAGCTATTCTATCGATTTTACACTTTTTTTTTTATAGGCTAGCTATGTACCTATTTTTTCAGGGCTTAAAAACTACTTTCTGCAATTAACATTTGAGCAACTGAGCAATTTTATTGCCGCTGTTATGTTAAATAACATTCTGTTTCGGATTCGTTCTTTTTTTTCATAAAGAAAAGAAGAAGATAAAGAGGAAAAAAGACGAACTAATATATAATAATAGAATATTATTTATACTGTGATATATAGCCAAGCATTGTTTGTGTATCTGCAAACCAGTAATTGAGCAAACGAATCAACAGTAAACGAAAACGCAACGACAGCAAACACAAATTGCGACAACAACAACAGCAGCACCAGCAACAACAACAACCACATCAAGAAAGTCAGCAAAGCAAGCAAGCAAGCATTACAATGCCACTCTTTGGTAAATCACAAAAGACGCCAGCCGAGTTGGTCAAGTCGTTGAAGGAGGCGATAAACGCACTGGAGGCGGGGGACCGCAAGGTCGAAAAGGCACAAGAAGATGTTAGCAAAAATCTGGTGTCAATCAAGAACATGTTGTATGGAAGCAGTGATGCGGAACCGCCAGCGGATTATGTTGTCGCTCAGCTGTCGCAGGAGCTGTATAACAGTAACTTACTGTTGCTACTCATACAGAATCTGCATCGCATCGATTTCGAGGGTAAGAAGCATGTAGCGCTCATATTTAATAATGTGCTGCGCCGACAGATTGGAACACGATCACCCACAGTGGAATACATATGCACGAAGCCCGAAATATTGTTTACACTAATGGCCGGCTACGAAGATGCGCATCCAGAGATTGCCTTGAACTCAGGAACAATGTTAAGGGAATGCGCCCGCTATGAGGCGTTGGCGAAAATTCAACTGCATTCGGATGAGTTCTTTAAGTTCTTCCGTTATGTTGAAGTGTCAACGTTTGACATTGCCTCCGATGCCTTCTCCACGTTCAAGGAGCTGCTGACACGCCACAAGATTCTGTGTTCCGATTTCCTGGACGCCAACTACGACAAGTTCTTCTCGCAGCATTATCAACGTCTCCTAAATTCCGAGAACTATGTGACACGGCGCCAGAGCTTAAAGTTGCTGGGTGAACTACTGCTGGACAGGCACAATTTCAGCGTGATGACACGATATATATCAGAGCCGGAAAATCTGAAGCTTATGATGAACATGCTCAAGGAGCGATCACGCAACATACAATTCGAAGCGTTTCATGTCTTCAAAGTGTTTGTGGCAAACCCGAACAAACCGAAACCCATTCTGGACATCCTGCTGCGCAATCAAACGAAACTGGTCGACTTCCTTACCAGCTTCCATACGGATCGATCCGAGGACGAGCAGTTCAACGACGAGAAGGCCTATCTGATCAAGCAGATAAGGGAGTTGAAACCGTTGCCCGAGGCTTAGTGGGCAGCGGGTGGAGTGGCGGCGCGAAAGAAAGCAAGAACGAGAACATGTAGTAGGCCTTGGCTGTATGGCAGGACAGGATACAGACGATAGCAGGACGACAACGGACAAAGGACACTGGACATCAATTGCAATTGCAATACATCATAATACACACATATATTAAGGGACAAACGACGATGACAACGACGATGACGATGACGACAGCACTTGTGAGTAACTCTAAACAATAATTTAGACAAAGCAAACAACAACAAAAAATGTTTACGATAAAGCAAAATACATTAGTAATAACAACAACAAAAATTACACACACACATTCACACATCTTATTGTATTGTATGTATTAGCATAAAGAGGAAGATAATGATTATGAAGAAGAAATAGTGCAGACGCAGACGCATGTTGCGAATTTAACTAAACACACACACTCACACAAGAACAAAACAACTTTTTATCCTTTTTCCTGACATAAGTTAAGGTTAAGTATGTATTCCATATATTCGATTCAGCTTCCGTCGAGTTCGCTTTTAAATTGTTTACAGTTGGAGTTTGTTGTTGTTGTTGCTGCTGCTGTTTTTGTTGTTGTGTGGTTCCAGCCGGGAGATTCATCACGTTCGCTTATAGACATACATACATACATATGTATATCTTTGTATGTACTATGTTCACACATCTTCCTACCTACTTACCAATTGTCACTACATACTATTTTTCGTGAATGGTTTTTTTCTCTTCATTTTGGACATGTTTTGTGCATTTCTTTTGCCTATTTAAATAGTTGTTGTATTGAAATTGAGCGTTTTTGAAACGGCTATACCCAGGAAAATTAAGATAATATGAGTTTTGACTTACAATTTAGACATTAAACATTTCAAATGTGCGCCGAAATTAACAATTGCGGTTAAATATTATTATTAAATATGTATGAGGAGAAAAACAAACAAAAAACAATTGTAATTTCACACGTTAAAACAAAGAATGTCATTCAAAATACTGCATAATAACTATAGTTATAATTGAGAGAAAGCGTTCAACACACTCACACAAACATACAATAATAAAGGGAAGTAAAACAACAACGTTACGAGCAGAATAATAAATATATGATTATTATAATTTATATTATTCCCAAAATTAAAGATAACAGCCAAACAAAAATTTGATCGTATGTGTCATTCTTTTTGGTTAAAAGGTGAAGTGCGGGCGCTGAGGTGATGGAAATTGTTAAGACATGCATACTGCCGCAGACGTCTACAGCTCTTGAGTCATGTGTCAGTTAGAGGGCTGCACTAACGCTGGCGAATTTTGCCTAACCTTGATAAATGTTAAAAAATTAATAAATAGTTTACATAGAGTACCGTTTTTATATCGTGTTGACATAAAAATTTATCATCCCACAATGTCAATTATATCTAAAGAGTTAAGGTGTTGATCGAAAAGTTTTCGACGAAAACTCCTTTTTGTATTTGAACAAATTCCCAGGGCATTACAACAGCAATAAAGGCATGTCAAAAAAATATAAGTGTTGCAGCCCTGATTTGAAACAGCTGACTTCAAATTACAGCGCCTTAAACATCAAATAAAAAGGCTAACTACAACTGTGTTATAGAAAATGCTCAAAAGATCTCGCAAATCCTTGAAACCAGTAATAATTGGCGATAGCAGCAGCAGTAGCGACGATAATTGTGCAAATCTCTCTTTTGTAAGAAGGAAATATGTGAGAACGCGACGTACAGAAACCAGCAAAGTCGATCTAGAAATCTCAGATACGAGCAGCGATGAGTTGGTTAGCCAAGAACGGTTGGAAGAGCAGGAGAACAGAAAGTGGCTGCATAACCTAAAAAAATACAGTTCCAGTCAAAAACCGCTTCAGCTGACTCCACAAAATAAATTCCAGCCGTTGGCGCTGTCGATTAGTGTGAAGTCGCCGTCACCACCTCCGACTTTACCTAGTTGTGCATTGGATGTAGGTGACTGTTCCAAGTCTACTCCAGCAGCTGGGCTTAGCTTGAAGAAAATCTTTGCTACTTTTAAACAAGAAAGCCGAGGAGTGCTTCGGGCATCAAGTTCTAACAGCAGCAATCAGTCCACTGTGGAAGATACGCTTTTAAATTGCTCAATTGAGGCCAATATGGAGACAATGATTGATACGCAGCAAACACCAAAAAATAACATGAAGATATTTTCAACCCAGAAAAAGAAACGTTGCGTGAAAGGTGGTTATGTACATGAGTATAAGCAATTGGTGCTGAAAGAGCGCATGGATCGACGGAGTATAGCGCACAACCAGCGCTTGGGAATCAGCTCTGGCCAGCTGGTGCGAGTGCTGAGCATATGTGAATCTTTCGGCACTCATATGGCTCGTGTCCAAGCCAAAGAAGATCCCACAGCAATATTCAACTTAATAGTTGCGCCGAGCATGGCAAGCAATATCAGAGAAGCCTCTACGCTAGAACTCTATTTTGACCCGAAGCTGGAATCAAAATTGCAGCTACCCAACAAGGAGCCAGTCTATTTGCATCCGAATAAGATAGTTTTATTATAAGTAGACACATACAGACACTTAGAAAATAATTAGCAAATACTGTGTAAATACAATAGGAATGTGATTAATACTATTATGTCTAGCGGCGTTTCTTCTTCTCCAGCTTGCGTATCTTGTGCAGGCGTCGTACTGCATTTGCGCTGCCAGGAGCAGGCTCATCGATGAGACAACTTTCGTCAATGGGGTCGACGGTTTCATTGGTGCTCATCAGCACTGCAGCCGATATGCAAACAAATTGAAATATGGCTCCAATAAATAGACCATAGCGCACTAATAAACTAAATAAGTCTTCCTCTCCATATTTATCTAAAGAAGCAGCCACGCCTATGTTATCAGCAGCCATTTTTTTCGTTTAATGTGTGCAGGATGAACTTATGCCTCCTTTTGTTTGTATATATATGTTAGTTGATTTTTGTGTATGCAGTGCACAGGGTGAACCAAGGTAAACCTTGGGGTGAACTGCGCACAAAACAGCTGTCTTGACTAGCAAAAATATAGAAAGAAGAAGCAGGAATTTTCTTGACTCCAATCGGGTTTTGCATAATTAATTATTTTAGTATTTAAAAGCTGGCATAAAAATGTCTTGCTTTCGTTTGGCAACAGCACTAAATGCCGTCCGCCCACCTTCTTTGAACAATCAAGGCCTGCGACTTCTGACCATGCGAACACAGGATCTATCATTGGGCCGCCGCAAATTCGCAAATGCGGTGCTCGAAAGCAGTAGCGGTAAGGTGAAGAAACCGCCGGGCACTCTTAAGCTGACGTTGCTTGGAGCGTGTATTGGTGCCGTCGCTGGATCTACTTACACAATCTACACCCGAATCAATGATCAAAATTCACACAAGGAACACGAGCGCACACCGCCAAATGTTGTAAAATCGTTGCCGGCTGGGTTGCGCATAACGAAACGCTATATTAATCCCAAGGACACATCCGGCTTAGAAATTGTGCTCTTCCAGTTCCAGACATGTCCGTTCTGTTGCAAGGTACGTGCCTATTTGGACTATATGGGCGTATCCTATTCAGTAGTTGAGGTAGATGCAGTTCTGCGCCAGGATATCCGTTGGTCATCAGTTAAGAAGGTGCCAATGGTGCTGATACGCCAGCAGGATGGTGAATATGTTCAGATGACCGACTCCAGCGCCATTATATCACTTGTCGCCACCGTCCTCAATGATAAGCGAATCGATGTTGGCGAATTGGCGCAGTTCTATCCACAGATTTCATTCTTTGATGATGAAGGCAAGAAGCGCCGGGATATATTGAACAAGTACTTCCTCATGTACCAGGATCGTACGCCCAAAAATATGACCAAAGAAATTGAAGAGTAAGCTAATGATGTTCCATTCCTTTATCAATCTTCTTATTTTTTTTAATTTAATACAGAAATGAGCGCAAGTGGAGAACCTGGGCTGACAGCCATCTTGTGCATCTAATATCACCTAATTGTTATCAGACGCTTGCCGAGTCTTTGGAGACGTTTGAGTGGTTTTCACAAGCAGGCGAGTGGGATGTTTATTTTCCCAAGTGGGAGCGCAACTTGATGGTGTACTGTGGTGCGACGGCCATGTGGGTGATAGCAAAGATGCTGAAGCAACGTCATGGGTTAACCGATGATGTCAGATCACATATTTATGACGCACTGCGCAAGTGGACGACAGATCTTAAGAAACGTAATACAAAATTTATGGGCGGTAAGCAGCCGGGACTGTCGGACCTTGCAGTGTTTGGTGTGTTGAGCAGCATGGAAGGATGCCAGACATTCAAAGATTGCTTACAGAGTACGAACATTGGTAAGAGATCAGCTCTGGAGCAAACATTTAAATTCTATTAACAAATTTATTATAGGAAAATGGTTTTACGATGTCAAGGAGATCGTGCAGCAGAACCGCGGTCAACTGCATAGGGAGCGCATAGTAGGTGTGGAGCCAGCAGCCTAAAACCGGTCATAAAAAACATTAGTTACGCCCCAAAAATTGTTTATATGGTTCTAATAAACGCCACACAATTTTTTATTTATTCAAATTCACTTAATTCGATGTTATTGTCAGCATCAGGCTATCGTTTTACTGAGTTGCTTTGAAAATATCGATACCTCCCACTGACAATACCTCATCTTGTCATCTCTAATTGTGTGAAACGCCGCTAGAAGAAAACTTGCAAATCATTTCGGGCTACTTTTTCTGATTTGTAAAAATTAAATAAACTGTTAACATGAATGCTCTCGGCGTTGAACAATTTCCGGACTACAAAGTACCCGGAGTGCAGCATGCAGACTTTTCGCCATACGAGTCCAATGGCGGGTAAGCTCACAATGTACCTGAACATGGCGAATTCACGAACACATTACATTACGTTGTAGCTCGATTGTTGCCATTGCTGGTGAAGACTTTGTGGTTATTGCTGCGGATACACGACTGAGCAGTGGATACAGCATCCATTCGCGCGACCAAAGCAAACTGTTTAAAATGTCACCGCAAACGGTTCTGGGCTCAACGGGCTGCTGGTGCGACACATTGTCGCTAACTGGGCTGATGAAGGTGCGAATGCAGATGTACGAGCACACACACATGAAGACAATGACAACAGATGCAGTTGCACAAATGCTTTCCATTGTCATGTACAATCGTCGCTTCTTCCCATACTATGTGTCTAACATTTTGGCTGGATTGGACAAGGATGGCAAGGGTTGTGTCTATTCGTACGATCCTATCGGTCACTGTGAACGCGCTACTTATCGTGCTGGTGGCACCGCTGGTATGTTGCTGCAGCCAGTGCTGGACAACCAGATTGGTTACAAGAACCAAAACTTGCCAGCCGATCAGGTGCCAAAACTGACCAAGGAGCGAGCTGTTGCTGTCGCTTCCGACACTTTTATATCTGCTGCTGAGCGTGATATTTACACTGGTGATTCGGTTCTCATAAATGTCATTACTAAGGATGGTATTGAGCAGAAGACCCTGCAGTTGCGCAAGGATTAAATCACTTTAAGGTCAAGGGTTAATAAAATTTGCATTCACATAACGTTCAACTTGAAATTGTTGTAACTTTATAAATAAACAAATCTACAAGATATAAGGCAATCTTTTCTCGATGCTATAAAAGGTTTTCATCTCATATCTCATGCGTGTCAAGTAAGCAACGGTTCGCCAGCAACGGTTTTTGTACAACATTTTTGTTCATAGGCCTTTTACATGAACTTTTTGAGGTTTGTTAACAATTAATTAATTTTCCCAAAAACTTAGGGACGGATCTGTATTAAATTATTTATTACAGCTTCTCCAAAAATGTAGCTTTATTTCAGTATATGCTTCTTAGGAGGCCATTATCTCTGAGATAAATAATTAAGGCTTGAGAGCCACGCATATACTTTGGCGGTCATTTTGTATCTGGCTTGTACTTGAGTAGCTGCACTCTTTCAAAAATTTCTCAAAAACTTAGGGACACAATTCCATAAGAATTTTTCATAAAATAGGTGAAATTGTAGGCTTTCGGTGGATACTAGCCGTATTTAAGGCCATTCTCTCTGAGATGAGATATTTAAGAAATGCTTAAAGTGTGATTATTCAATCACTTGTTTTACCCATATTAAAAGCTGGAATATGTCAAACTATGAATTAAAAGAATTAATAATTAATTTTACAATATTTATTAGGTTTCATTCAGAAAAATGTTTAACAATGCCAATGATCATACGTGGTTCCGACTCATGAACTAAGTTCCAAAAATCGTTGCTGGCGAACCATTTCTAACTTGAAACACATCCTACATTAATAAATGTGTGTCAAGTTATTAATGTAGGTATTTTAATAATTGTTTCTATTTTATTACAGATTATCAAATATTAACTTTACAGCCAGTTGTCACACTAAGGAGCATATGAAGCAATACAGTTTGACAGCCACTAGTTAATTTTCGTTCATGCCTAACGAATTTCGTCTTGAAATTAATTTATATATAAAAGACAATATATATCTATATATATATATCCTATCTTACGTTGCGCATGTTATAAAAAAAGAACAGAAGGAATAAAAAAAATTGCAACAGAAAAATAAATAAAAATTAGCCTAACAATTTTGGCCCGCCGTTCGTCTTCTTCCTCCAAAATAAATAACAAACCACACGCACCTGCACGTACACATCCAAAGAGTTAAGTCCGATAACCACTTGTTGAACGTTTCCAAAAAGTGGTTGCTGAAAAACTGAAAATACTAACAAAAATACTAAAAAAAATGCCTTATGAGTTTTAGTGCGGCAATCAATATTTAGTGGTGGGCTACTCGCCAAAAGTAACGATGTTGTATTGCTAATTAAAGTGTAACTAAAATCATTTACTTTTTTGGCTAAATGCCTATGCTTTTTTGCTAATGTACTAGAATGCAAAATCGAATGCATCGGGTGCGTTTATAGTTTATATATTTATCCAACCCTGGCCAGTGTTATTTGTCATCTATCTCCAGCTGCACTTTCTACAAACGTCCGTCGCGTTTGCGTTAATTAATTAATTAATTGAGAATAAATTAACAAAAAAATATAGTATATATAATTGCAAAATATTAAAATGCAAATATATGCGGGCGGATACAGTTGTGAGCAGTTTTATTTCGTTTCCTCCCAAAATGTGTTGCGTGCACGCGCAAATATGTCGTGCCAGAGTGAGCTAAAAAAGGCGATGTAGTATGATTTTGCAAGACTTTGAAAAACAGAGAGACTTTGAAAAACAAACCCAAGTCAAGGTGAAAATAATACAAAATTAATGGATGCGCGATCCGATAGCATATGCATATCAAATTAACGAAATATGCTCGTATTTCGGAGCGATCAAAACTGTGTGAAAATAATTTCAAGGTTTGCAGCGCGAGCAAGCGAATAGAAAGCAAAAGGTAATTGAAAAATAGAACGATTTTGGCACAAGCGCAGTGTGTAGTCTATGAGTATTGTGTTGTTGTTGTTGCTGTTATCGTTTTGTCTGTGACTGTGAATATTGGGTGGGTGGGGCGTGATTTGGGGGCAGCTGGTCGCCGCAGTAGCAGCAGCAAAACAAAACAGCAAGCGTGTTTGTCGCTTATGGCGGAGGAAAGAGTGGGGACGGCAGAAGCATTAGCCCAAAACGGAACCGAAAGTGAGTGCATTTGAAAAATACGACGTGAAAACAATTGCACTGCGCTCTGGCGGCGAAAGCAGGCACAAGAACAACAACAACAACAACAGCAAAAACAGAGGCAACTGAGAAGAAGAAGATGAGTGAGTGCAAATGCCTGCCTGCTGTGTAATCTCATGTAATTTGCCGCAATTTTTGCTTGTGCATTCTGCCTACTTCCGTATGTGCGACTGTGTGTGTGTGTGTGTGTACATGTGAGCGCGCTTTGCTTTCGGGTCGGTAGGTCGTTGTGTAGCGCGCGACATATTGTCGCTTGCATTCAGCTAAGCAAACAGTCAATCCTACTGAGAGCAAGACACATTTGTATTTCTGTATAACATACGTCAGCGTTTATTAACGTTGTGTTGTTCTCCCCTATTGCAAGCTCCTTTGAATCTGTCAGAAAAAGGCGCGCGCGTTGCTCGGCTTTGCTCATATCGCAGGCTCCACCATTTTTGAAAAGACGCCAGCTACATACATTCGCTGACGCCAGCAGCGCCAATCATCGTCATTCTCTCGAACGCCGTTGTTGCTGACGCTGGTGATGGTGCTCTGCTTTTCAGTTCCTCAGTGCTGCTCCCCCATATTGCGTGCCAACAACAGCAGTTAGTTGGGTTGTGCTGCCAGCCAGCCTGTTTAATTCTCATATCTGTTTGTGTTTATTCGAGTGAAGATAATCAAATTTATATTGTGCATGCAAAATACAAAAAAACAAACAAATCGCTAAAAAGAAAATGCCACAAGAATACGATCGCTACTGTTGCTGAGTTAGCAGCCACATTTGTGAGTACCGAACAACAGCTAGAGCTGTTGTTGTTTTTGTTGCTTGGTATTTGCTACATCAGAGTGTGTAATACACTGTGTATGTGCCGTTTATTGAACTTTGACGAATTGACTGCTATAATTAGTGTTTAATTTTGTGTCGGTTATAAACCTAGTTGCTCGCCTGTCTGTCGGTCTGTGCAAAATTTAGAGCAATTGCGATATTGACACATAACCTCAAACATTGAAATAGTTGCCTAGTTTAACATTTCTAGTTACCGTTACATTGAAGCGCGCCATTTGCAAAGCTTAATTTTATTGGTTTGTGTTTGTAGCTTTGGCATATTTAATATTGTTAACGTTTAATTGTGTGCATGCAGCAATTAAAACAAAATTTGAAATGCCCTTAAAAAGAATACAATTATAAAAAAGAACCGTAAACTAAATGTGAACGCTCTTAAATACTGTAATTGGGTCCGTTATGTTTTAACGCTTGCTCATATATGTACACATGTACACACATGTCCATATTTATGTACAATTGTAAGTACATTGACACAGCTGCAGTGGTACGAAAGCTTTAATATTGTAACAGTAGACAGCAACAAAACAACTTTAAAAAAAAAATCGAAGAAAGTCGCCAGCTGAACAACAACAAAATCAACATCTACTGAAACAAGCTTCATGATACCCGTTCGAAATGAGCACATCATAAAAAAGAGAAAAAGTAAAGTGTAACGAAATTAAATGAAAAGCACAAATCGCAATAACCTAACCACACTTAATAAGAATCATTCCGTTTCCCCTGCACGGCCAGCCCTCTTCACGGTCCCCTATTGGTTCGACAAGCTTAAACCTAATAAGTAAATAATGATTTGAAAATGTGCTGTATTATTATTATTGATTTATCGACACCGCAAAGCTTCTGGCGAAGGTGTTATGTACCAAACTCGTTATTTATTTTTCTGATAAGAGCCCCACAAAGGTGCCTTTCGATCAGCGATCGACAGACGGCCATTGAAAACGGGCTACAATTAATGCTAATTTGTTTCTTTTTCACATTTCATTATAATTCATAAAAACATTTTATTTTTTCTGTTGGTATTACTCGGGTTACTCGCAGCATTTGTAAATTTAGTAAATTAGCAAACAAAATTGATTTGATTAACTTTGAATGTTGTCGTTGGCGTCGCCATCGCCACTGCTTGACATCTATTATCGCCAGAAACGAGAGCAACAACAACAAAAGCAATAATAGCAGGAAAACAATTCTTTCCGTTTGTGACGTAATTCTATCTGATCACGCGGCTGGAAAATACTGCAATCATTGCAATCAAATGAACCCCAATTATAATACTTCCCAATTCAAACAGCACGAAAAACTAAAAACATATTTATTTTCAATGCAAAAATAATTAAGTTGAAATTATCTATAAGAAATTAAATTGAAATGAAACACAATTATCCCTACTTATATAAGGTTACCTATTTCCTTGCAGCCCTGGCAACTTAACCAAAAACTAAATAAACAAATACACGTTAGAGCTCCCACAATTGTATCAATATATACAATTACTTCCAAACGCTACTATTTATTAAGCAATTAATAAATAGCAACAAAAACAGTAACAATAACAACGATATGAAGTACACAACAGGAACAGACAACGCCGTGCCCACGGGCAGCAGCAGCATCCAAAATGCATTAAACGAAATGCAAACAGGAGCAACTACTACACAGCATGAACAGCTCCAGGAACAACAATCAACAACAACAACGACAAGTGCCGTTAACAACACAGCGGCCGCTACAACAAATCCAAATCCCAATCCAAACAACAATCAAGCTGATAGCAATGCCAATGTAGAAGTGCAACAGTCCGCGGCACAGACAACGTCATCCACAAATGCTTTATTTTGCGAACAGGTGACGACAGTGACGAATCTGTTTGAAAAATGGAACGATTGTGAGCGCACTGTGGTCATGTATGCACTGCTGAAGCGTCTTCGCTATCCGAGTCTCAAGTTTCTACAGTATTCCATAGACAACAATCTGACACAGAATCTGGGCACGTGCCAAACGAATCTAAGCAGCGTCGTCATTGACATCAATGCCAATAACCCCTCATACTTGCAAAACCTACTTAGTGCCTACAAGACGTGTCAGCCAAGCAACGATTTGGTGCTGGATGGCATGTCTTCTTCATCACCATCAGAAAAGGATTTAATGCCCTGTTATGGCAGTGATTTTCAATTAACCAGCACAACAACACAACATCCACGCAAAGAGGATATATTGAATGAAGTGCTTAATATGCTGCCATTACTAAAGCCAGGCAACGAAGATGCCAAACAGAGCTATATGACGCTTATACCTCTCGCTGTCAAGGACACTGTGCAACAGCTGGTGCCCACCGAGCTGGTACAGCAGATCTTCTCGTATATGTTCATACATCCCGCCATTAGCAGCGACGATCGACGCTCGCTAAATGTTTGGCTGCGTCATCTTGAGGATTACATACAGGCTAGTAGGCGTGGTAGCAGCAGCAGCTGCAGCAGCAGCAGCACAGCAAACCTCTTTGTGCAGCCGGAGCAACTGCAAGTGCATTTGGGCACTGGAACCGGCACCATTTCAGACAGCTCGTCGTCCTCATCCTCATCGCTAGGCAATTTGAACCGCAGCGTAGATTGGCAAACGATTGCGCCGCCCAGCCGACACCACAGCAAACAGTTGCCCAGGCAGCCGGGCGAATGGCGAGGTAGTGTCAGTGGCTCCTGTGGCTCGATCAATCCACTCTGTGATAATTTAAATGGTATTACACTGAACGATTTAGCATCTAGTCAGAATAGCTTAGGCCTATCCCTGGGCAGCAACTCCTCGCTGGTCAATGGCGTCGTCGCCGGCGCTGCAGTCGGTTCCATGTTGGGCATCGGCGGCAATGACGATCACGACACCTCGTTTAGCAAAAACGGCACTGAAATCCTCGACTTTGAACCCCTCCAACATTGCGATGGTGAGACGAGTGGAATAGCCAGCAGCAGCAGTCTAAGCCAGCAACAGGTGAGCATATAAACTTATTATGTACTATACATGTTAGTCGTGTCGATATGTTGTTTATTTAATGCTTTTATTTCAGGCTTCTACTTCACTTGCTTCTACTATTCAGCCTCAACTATTGCAGCCGCCACCACCACCGCCTCCGCCACAAATGGCATACGCCTCCATACTGATGGGCTATGTGGGCGATCAATTTAGCGATGTCAATCGCTGGAGCCTGGACAGTAAAATTGCAGCGCTTAAAACGCGTCGTTCCAACAGTCTGACCACACAAACGATCTCCAGCTGCTCGTCAAACTCATCGAACTCGTCTGTGATCACGGTGAACGACAACTGCTCCAATTCAACAGAAAATCTAGCGCAGTTTGCCAACAAGCCGAGAAGCTTTTCGCTCTCCATTGAGCATCATCGAAACAGCAAAAATATGCTAGCGAATAGCACTTCTGACACCCGGTTGGACGACTTTAAGCCCAGCTACATTAAGTTCCAGACACGCAATGTCGGCATGTCTGGGATTGGGCTCTGGCTAAAGTCGCTGCGCTTGCATAAGTACATTGAGCTGTTTAAGAATATGACGTATGAGGAAATGTTGCAAATTACCGAAGAGTTTCTGCAGAGTGTCGGCGTGACCAAAGGTGCCTCGCACAAGTTGGCGCTGTGCATTGAAAAGCTCAAAGAACGCGCCCACATACTCAGCAAAGTGGAACAGGAGTTGCATACGGGGCAGATGAAGATCAGTACTGCTATCGAAGAGCTCACAAATATTGTACTGACGCCAATGAAGCCCTTAGAATCGATACCTAGCGAGGAGAACATTGGTCTGCGTTTTCTTAAGGTGATCGATTTGGTCAGCAATGCACTGCAGCAGGATCCGTACTGTGCCCAGGACGAAGAAACATTGGGCGTCTTTATGTGGGTACTGGATCGTTCCATACACAACGAGGCATTCGTCAATCATGCCAATCAGCTCAAGGAGCTCAAGTTTAAGTTGTCCAAGCTTAAGATGACAATGGTGCCCAAGCCGCATCATGTTAAGACAACAAGTGGCGCAACAAGCAATATGAATAAACCCAGGTAAATGCGAAAAACACTCAAACATGAATCGATTAGCAACTCCTACTATATACCTTTTAACGCAACTTTCTCTTTTTCTTGCGATTTGCGTTTAGGTGGAACGGAAAGGCCCGCAAATGTGATCCGAAAAATGGCAGCAACGACCGCATCAATCATCGCAAAAACTCAAATGATATGTTAAACTTTTCGCTGAGCTGCCTCCAGCATCCATTACAACATCACCAGCAGCAACAACAACAACAGCAGCAGCAGCCGCCGCCGCCGCCTCTGCAGCAGTTTGACTTTAATGGTGGCTATCAGACGCAACAGTACAAAAGCTCTTCCTATCCGAGTTTCATGAAAAATCCACAACAGCAGCAGCAGCAACCGCCGCCAAAGCATCATTCACAGCATGCACAACAACAAATGCAGCAAATGTTGCATCAGCATGCACAACACTTTCCAGCTTTGCCACAACAGACGCCACCGCCTCATCATCGACGCTCGCTAAATAATCTAATTGTGGTTGCCGGTGGGCCGCAACAGCCCCAGCAGCTGATCTTTAAGCCTGGCCAGGGTGTGCTTACCAACAGCAGCAATGACAATCTGCAGCAGCAGCAGCGCAAGCCCAGCCTCAATGGACTGACTGGTCTCAATGGACCTTCATCGTCATCAAGTGGGGAGCAGCAGCAAACGAAAAAGACTATGGCCGCTGTGGTGATGGTTAGTAGTGCAAATCAAAATAATGATACCGCTCAACAGCAGCAGCCGCCACCGCCGCCGCAAATATTAATTAACAACAACAACACTAACAATAATAATAACAACAGCAACATATTAAACAATAATTTGATTAACCATCAGCAGCTGCAATTATTAGCTGCTGCTGCCGCTGCAGTTGGCAATGGCAGCTGTTTGTGTCCTGGTGATGGTGGTGATGATATTGTTGCCTGTAGCAATAGTATATGCCAACAGCCTAGCAACAACAACAACAACAACAATAATAATAATAATAATAGTAACAACAACAATATGGATCACTGCCTGTCTCAGCCGCAGCTGATCAATTTAAGCATGGCTGCCACACTTAAGGATAGCTTCAATATGCCGCCTCATGATTATAAAATGAATGACTATAAAAGTTTGGAGCAGCTGGAAACGCTGTGCCGCCAAATGACTGAGCAGGCAATGAACTAAATTGTTGGCCGTTTTATTCTTGTTTGCTTTTTAATAAGCTGTGTAAAACTTAATGTTTAAATGTTATGTGTGATTGTGTGTGTTTGTCGAACCTAGATATTATGAATCATGTTTTTGTAATCGTTTTTAGTTAAGTAAAACTCAAAAAATGTTTGTTTAAATGTTAAGTTTATTATTATTGTGCGTGCAACTATGCCTGTCTGTGTGTGTTAAATGAAGCGTCAACTGGGAAACTTTCTGGAGCTCCTTCAACCATAGTGCAACGGCTGGCCGTTCAAAACTGGCAGGGCCTAGCTGATAACTCCCCCTCCATTAAAAACAAAACCCATGGGGCGCAGCTAGGAAGCAGCTCCAGAAAAGTACTCGGAGGCGCTTGTTTTGCTGCCAATGTTATTAATGTATAAGTTGAAAAATGTCAAAACGTAGTTCCAACTAATCGTAAAACTCCAATGCATCAAGAAAATCAGACAACAACAATAACAAACAAACAAACAAAACACAAGCAACCAAACCAACCAACCAACAAACAACAACTTTCTCTCTGTAGGAAAATTTGGCCAAATTTGATCAACATTTTACGCTATTCTAACGGTGACGCTGGCCCCTCTTCTACTATACAGATGTCGACGACGAATTATGCAACTTGCATACAATACATATGTTTAATAAATTATATAATGAACTCTGCATCGTGACCATGAGACTGACTAAGATTACTATATTCGCAACTATAAGAACTAGAAAAATGTTTGAAGCACACGACACATGCGAATCAAAAAACCGTTGCTTGCTGAAAGTCACATAATGAACTATGTTTATACACATACTATATATACATATATAGATATATCAAATATATACACATAATTTATTTTAAATATAAAGGAACACAATTGCTGAAAACTAAACAAAAATCAAAACGTGTAAACTGTTATTGTAAACTCTGAAAGAAAAATTTGTCTTATGTTTGAGTTGGAATAATATACAGAAGTAGTTGAGGCGCCTAAGCTAATTTTACACATATTGTATTTTGTATAAGTAGTAAGGATTTAAGCCAAAAAAAAAAAAAAAATCACACATCTATATACACAATTATATATATATTTTGTTTCGCTTTTAGGCTATAGTCAATTGTTTGTAAAAATGTGCTGTATATGATAATGATGGCAAGTTAATTATGTTATGTTATTTTTTAATTGTTTGAGAATTGCTTTATACTAAAACATATATACAAATGTATGTATAAAAACTTTTTATTAAAAAGTCGAACGCGATTGCTTTGTAGCTAAGCTTAAGCTAATAATAAGTGGATCGCTGCAGATCACATATAAAAAAAAAATATGGTAAAAACAAATTGTTAGCTTAATTTAAATATTTGTGTATAATAAATTGAACGAAATGCATGCAAATTGCAAACAAAAAATGTATAATTATAGCTTGCGGCTTGACAAACAAACGAATCTGTTTATTTATTAATTTCATCAATAACAAAAACAACTATGCGAACACAAAATAAACAAATGTGCAGCCGTATTAGTGCAACAAAGTGAATGTATATTAATGTAGTGTAAACAAATTTAATAGCCATAGGAAAGTTCAAAATTCACAACAACACCAACAACATATACTATACAAATGGTTTAAAATAAAAAAAGTTCAACTAATATTAAGAAACTGTGCATAAAGTTGAGCTAATTACGTAAAAAGTGTTTGCATTACAATTATCTAAAATATAAAAACAACATTAAATCAAAAGGTTATTCAAGGGAATGAGGGAATTAAATTAGATGGGCAGGCAAACAACAAATTATCAAATGTGAGCATTCATGAGTGTACCTACTACCAATACACATATACATACATACATATATAAATATATATATATATTTATTTTAAATAAATTATTTCGAGAATTAACTATTGTAAACTTTGTGTATTTGTCTCTCTGTCTCTGTAAACAAACAACAATTCGGTTGCCTAACAACCCAGGTTGCCATGCATTTCTGACGCCTATCGCCTGTTATTACTTAAAACGTATAAAAAGTCAGTTCAGAAACGGAATTTATATATGTACATACTACATGAAATACTTGGCAAAATTTAAACAATTTACAACCATGAACAAGCATCGCTACAATAATGTTCAGCTTGATGGGCTCACTTCGAGCCTTTTGAAGCATCAGCAGACACCGCAACAAGAACAACAAGCTGCTAGTGGCAATGTGGAGCCAGTGCTGATGTGGCCCAGTGAGCGCATTGCCCCAGGCGGCAGCGGTGCTTTTCATGCACCCAAAGTGGAGTACAGCAAGGAGACAGCTGATTTACTTAAGCGTAAGTACAGATGGATTTGATGGTGCTTTATATAAATTATATTGGTTTTGTAGTGCTCATGAAGGAGTCCAAGATGTCAATGGTTATGCGCAAGCAAATCGATAATAGTCTGCGCAATGGAGAACCACTGCCGTTACCCAAACCACCACGGCCAAATACCAGCAACGATCTGAATAAGGAAACGTTGGCCATACTGGAGCGTGCACGCAATGCCAAGCGCAAGAACTTGCGCCAAATTGAGGTCAGTGGTGCCTATGACAAGACCTACTATCGTCCAAAGGTTGACAATCGCATGCAGAGTGATAAGGCCAAAGCCAACCTGCAGTTCACTATGGCGGGCATTGAGTTACCGGATCCGGCTATAAAGCCATTACGCCGTTCCCGTGAAGATCGCTTGGTCACCGAGGAAGATCTTATCAATGAATGTAAGCCGCATGGCTTAATTTTTATTACGTTTGTAAATATTATCTTTTTGCAGTGCTCAATCAAATAAATGAACGCGCTGATTGGCTGGCTGAAATGGAGGCACTTGGACAGGGTAAGAAATATCGTTGCGAGATACATGATCAAATTTCGGAGCGTTTGCACCGCATTCGTGCGTTAGAGACCAAGATGAAGATGAAAGCTGATGGTGGGTATCGCTTCGTGGACTAAAATTAAGTTTATAACACAATGTGTTTAATGTTAAAAACTTTACAAATATTGTTAAACCAAGTAAATTGAAAAATCAGTTGGAGCATTCAATCAAATCTTTAAAGATCACTTACAAAATAAGAGCATACTTTTGTGCGGGCCGAAAAATAGCTTGTTTAATAGTTTAAATAATTTTAGCACTTTATTCAACTTATTCGTTTGATAATAATATAATATATTTATATTTATATAATTTTGTATCTGTCACATATTTAATACATACAAAAATTCGCACTGCATTCCAGCAATTTAAAAAGCACAACGCATAGCAATTACGAGTATTCACTGTACTCCTTCCGGTTCGATATAGAATTTGGCAAAACGAGCGAAAACTACATTAGTTGAAAATACATATGGTTTTGTTATAAGTAATCGAATAAATTATTGGATTATATTTTTATATGGATAATACGGCTAAGGTATGTATATATCTCCTTCTGTATCTATGCCCTATTTTTTTGTGTATAGATATATATGTGTATGTATATATATACTATGTGCATGTATATGTATCTGTAATGCTCCATTTAAAAATAGGTATTCTTGTTTGTGCTACAACTGTACAGGGTTATCGCTTAACAGGAGGGCATGTGGCAGCGAAACTCGCAAGCGGCCTCAGCGAAACGATTGCGTATCAAATAGCCGCTGATCACCTCAGCAACCTCGTGTGGACGGTCCTCGTGTACGGCATGACCGCATCGGGCCAACACTTGCATCTGAAATCGACCCTGCATTTGGCCAACGGTCAGCGTTCGATCCAGTCCATCGATACTGGCCAAAAGCAATTGCTTTGGCAACCGCAAGTTGAGGAACTTCTCGCTAAGGCCCGAAAACCAGCCAACCCAATACTTCTCTGACTTGGCCAAATCAATTCGCCATGTGTAGCTGCAAATATTCACACTGTAAATATAATGCCCACCAAGCATATCGGAGAGCTTACTTTTTGGCTGCTTCTATTGCTTCCTTGGTCGTTATGGGTTTCTTAAAGTCAGTGCCCTCAGCACCGTCTTCGCCACCGTTGCCCACCTCTTCATCTTCGGAAATACTAAACGCATTGTTAAACATGCTAGTGTGTTGCGCCTCCTCTAACACCTCCTCAGGCAGTGGAAGATCGTTCGTTGCAAGTTGATTCGTTGTACAGCTAGTGCGAAAAATCAATTATGTAAAAATTTTCGCATTTGCCAAAGTGACGTCACTCACTTTACTATTTGGCCAGGCATTGAGACTTTAGCACTGTCCACATTGCGCACCTGCCCGCTCCGTATGCACCATTCGATGGCATTTGGTATGCTCTGAAAGTACTTGGGACGCGAGCGCAAAAAGCTTTGCATGCTGGCCAAAGCTTCCATGGCAGTGCCCTCGACGACGTCGATGACTGTGATGCCAATTAGACTTGGCGCAAGTGCCATGTGTGCAAAGTGCACAGCAATGGCACCGCCCATGGAGTGGCCAACCACATAGATTTGAGGCACCTCCTCAGGATAAAGTTTCACTAACAAGTCGCCAATGTCCCTGTGTGCACAAAAATTCAAGGTTAAATTCACATACCAAAACATATATACTGCATTCAACAGGCTAGCACTTACTTTGACAGAGTGTCTTCCGACAAGTCGTCCTCGTCATCCACTTTACTGTCGCCGTGTCCACGAAGGTCAATGCACAAGCACTGGCAGTGTATCATGCTCGTCACTTCCGACTGCAAAGACGACAAAACAAATTAGAAAGCCAATTAAAATAGCATGCATGAACACTACTCAATGACGGTATATATGTACATACACAAAAGTGCGCCCAGGTAAGCGCTGAATACCCGCCACCATGCAATAACAATAAAACGGGTCCCGATTTCTCAGGTTTTTTTGTTCGATAGACGCGAAATGTACGCTGCTCATCAACGTCGACATCTTCCTTTTCAGCAAAGAACTCGTTCCACATACATGGCTTGTAATCCCTTATTCTCGACTTTTTAAAAGAATCCCTGCAATATATGTATTAATTAGATGCTGTGTCCTTCATGCTCCTCCCACCTTATGATAATTGGTAAAAAACTTACGCTCTGCCAATGCGACCGCCCGGAATAGTGGGCGGCAGCTTGGACTTAAGCATTGTTCGTTGTAAGCTCGACATAGCTTTTGATTGTCTGCGCAATAGTTGCAGATATATATTTTATTAATAAAGTTTGTATTTTGTTTTTTTTTCTCTTCGGTTCGATTTAGCTATGGTTGGGCACCCCAAAACATTAACATTTGTATTAATGTTATTAACATAGAACACTATTTTTCAGAGACCAACAAACTAACAAGACAGGAAATCAGAGCTAGAATGTTATATTTACTAACATTTTAGCATTGGAGCGGACAACTGGGAAGAGTATTGTTTTATCATATGCTTGAACTGTATTAATTAGTCCAAGATGTTTTTTATTTATGAAAAAATTGCTGTTACAGAACTTTAAGATTCGGTTAGTAAATCAAAACTTTGATTTTAATTAATTCAATGAGTTTTCAAGAAAAAATCTTTGTAACATTCAGAATTGTGAGAAATAAACACTACCTACGAGATACAAAATTAACAGCTGCAACAGAGCTCTAACATAGCAGCTGTTACATATTCTATCGTATATTTGGTAACGATCACAACTCAAAACTGAAACGATAGAGTCCCTCTTTTTGATTAATTTTAAAATGTTATTCAATATTTTCTATCTTATACCTTAGAAAACAATTATATTAGCTAACAAAAACAAATATTTGAACAACTACCTAAATTAAAACCGTTTCTAGAAGACCAGCTTTATATTATCAGCAAAGAATTGATAATTTGGATTTGGGTATGACCTATATGGCATTAAGACTGATAACAAAGCACTAATGTAAACAAAACTCTAGTTGCTACTCAAGTCGCAATTCACAATTTGATGATATCTGACTGAACAAAAAACGGAAGCCGAACGGACATGGGTGCTCAGTTAACCGTTGGAAGTCGAAGCGTTCGCGTCGTACATCATTACAAAAAGTTCTAGTGGCCACTTTTTGATAACCACATAAGTGCTTTAAGCAATTAAAAGGGTGATATTAGCTGTTGAGTACGTACCCATAAAGTTTATGGTTCAATGAACTTGACAAATTTTTATTTGAAGAAACAGACACAGACACTTGAATAAACCGCCATTGAAACATTTTTATCTTACGCCTGGCAACATTTACACGTCAGCTGTTATCTCTCTGCTCTTTCGTTTTGCCGGCGCAATACGCAAGACAAATTCTTTTAATTAAACTAATAACAATTTGCTTATGTTTAACAAAAATAAATGCAACAGCGTAACACTTCCGAATTAGATATTTGCAATATTAGCTTATCTCTGTCTGTTTTAATGGCTTAAATGACATTGTGATAAGGTGAGAGAAGACTGAGAATCGCTGATAACAAAAAGTTGAATACCTTATATATATGTGTATGTGTACATAAGTTTGTAGGTATTTAGCTATTGTTGTTTTTATATTAGGTTATTAAAGCTTTTGTTATTGTTATGACAGTTTATTGAGTTATATTTGCGATACGTTTAACAGCTGCATAGTTTCACTAGAACTTTTTTTCTAATTAAAAAATTACAGATTCAACAAAAAAAAAAAAAAATGGCAGCAAGTGGAAATGGTACAGTAACAGCTGCCGCACTTGGCGATGAGCACGTTGCGGTACAAAAGTTGCAACCACAGGCTAAAATCTATGATCGCCTAATAAAATTGGGTGCTTTTTACAAGCAGCAATTTGGAATCGAACCCGATTTTTATGTACGCGTTCCAGGACGGTAAGTAAATGGTTAGAATTAACACTTAAATATTTACATAATGTCCTTTTGCAGTGTGAATATAATTGGAGAGCATGTGGATTACTGTGGCTACTCGGTGCTGCCAATGGCCGTGGAGCAGAGCATCATTTTGGCTGTGGGCACACATCTAGAGCAGACACAGCTGCAGCTACACCATCTGGATGAGAATAAGTTCCAGAGCTATGACTGCGATCTTAATGACCTTGAGTAGGTTAAATGAAAATCACATTTCTAAAAATATTCTAAACTATCTCTCGCTTTTTCCCTCACACTGATAGCATCAAATTACCAAAGACGGGCGGTCCAGCTTGGTATAGCTACTATTTGTGTGGCATTAAGGGGGTGCAGGAAGAGCTGGGCGCTAAATGGCGTCCGGTTGGCATGCGTGTGGCATTGAGTGGAAATGTGCCATTAGCCGCAGGCTTATCCAGCTCCAGTGCACTTGTGAGTGCCGCTGTGCTGGCCACGGCCCAAGTACAGGGCATGAATCTTGATCGCAAGCAGTTGGCCTCGATATCGGCAAGCTGTGAGCAGTATATTGGCACACACAGTGGTGGCATGGATCAGGCTATTGCTTATCTGGCGAAACAAGGATGTGCCCAGCACATTGAGTTCCATCCGAAACTCAAGGGTACGCCGGTAACGTTGCCTGCAGGCAGTTGCTTTGTTGTGGCCAATAGCCTGGTGCAGAAGCGAAAGGCAGCCTCATCGGACTACAACGAACGTGTTGTGGAGTGCCGGCTGGCTACTCGATGGCTGGCCAAGTCTCAAAACCTGCCCAATTGGCAAGATTTTATTCGGTTCGTTGATCTCGAGGAGGCCTGCAAGTTGGATAATGCTGCCTATGTCAAACTGATTGAGAAGCAGTTGAAAAAATCGTTATACACGCGCGAGGACATTTGTGAATCGCTCGACATTACGGAACAGGAATTTGAAACGGAATTCCTAACGCCCAGCACACAGCATATGCAGCAGTTTAAGCTGCGCCAACGTGCCTTGCATGTAATCCAAGGTAAGATTACAATTTTGATATGCTTATCAGTTAATATTAAACTTATCTTCTGTTTAGAATCTAATCGCGTGATCAAGTTCCGTCAGATTTGTGAGCAATTGCAGAGTCGCGCAAACAAGCAGGATGTTGAGCAGCTGGGCAAGCTTATGCAGCAGTCGCATCACAGCCTACGCGAGCTCTACGAATGCTCACATCCCGACTTGGAGCGTCTTGTGGCCTTATCTACCAAACAGGGAATCAGTGCACGTGTTACGGGAGCCGGGTGAGCTTGTTATTTTATGATTCTAACCAAGCCAGTACTGACTGTGAATTTTCGTTACCTATAGCTGGGGCGGCTGTATTGTAGCCATGTGCGATTCGGATAAAACTGCAGAAGATTATGTTAAAGTGCTCAAGCGTGAGTACTATGCTCAATTGCCAGCGCATTTGTTGGAGCGCTACCAGCCAAATGATTTCAATGAAGTCGTCTTTGCCACAACTCCCGGCAACGGTGCCGAACTCTATGTACAATAATTACGCTGCATCGTTCTGTAATCTGTATATAATGATAGTAAACCTGTAGTAGATGCCCCAACTTGTGTTTAGTTGATTTTAATTCTATAACAATGTCCAAAGATTAATAACCGTAAAAAAAACATATCATATGAGAACATATTTATTTAACAATTAACAAACTACAATACAACAAGGCACATTTTGAATGAATAGTGAGCTCATCTCAGTCTACCTGCGACTGAGATAGCCAGCGTTCTTGAAGAGCTTATAGACCTGTTCACGTGGAATCTTTTCCGCCTCGCGATGCACAACGGCCATCTCCTTGCGTGTCAACAGCGATGACTTGGCCAGATTAGCTGCTATAACCGGATCATTGTAGAAGCGTGCACTCTTCGAAAGTTCAGCTGGCAGCTCCGATTCCCATTGGGCATTTCGCACCACCGATGGATGTGCATCTGCTGTGCCAAAGCCGACATAGGGCGATTCCGGTTCATAGAAAGCTTTGGAAGGCGAAGCCAGCGCCTGGTGATAGAAGAACTGCGCCTGCGCAGCACTTAGAGCCAGCAGTAGGCAGCTAAGAAGCAACAAAACTTGGCAGGAAGACAACATTGTAGCTGCAAGAGAGAAGAGAATTTACTGGTAAACCATTGCATTTTTTGATACTTGAAAGCTAATACTAAATGATACGCCTGATTTATGGGTGCGATTTCGCTGCTACTGCTGGTCAGTGGCAATGGCAGTTTTTAATCTGTTGGCAAGTAGAAACTGTCAGTTACGTGCGTCATAAATTATTTACGGAAAAATCAATTATCGCGCCAAACAAGTGGAGCGGCTAGACACGACTCAACCTAAAGCTGTTGTTGTTGTTGCTGCTGCAACTGGTGCTTTATCCATGAACTTTTTGCAATTTGACGTTTTTGTTTGTTTGTTTAGTGATAACACACTGAGACAGCTTGCAGCTCGTTTTAATTGTCACTGTGTTCCACTTTTCGTTGAGATACAAATACAAATAAATGTATTCAACAGTCTTAGTCACAATGCATTTGGTTAACAAACAAATTATTAATATAAACGCAACATGGCGTTCAAAATGCACCAAATCCAAAGTCAAGGTTGTCACATAAAAAAAACCCACTCAATGATTCTTTGTAATAAAAAATCTAATTATTTTTGTTTTTATAACACCCACATTTTATTAATGGCTCACAATATTTAGAATAGTTGGGGGAACTGGAAGCTGCAGCTGGCAGGCAAAGTTGAAACTGAAACAGTAACTGAATTTAGAATAGCGAGGTGTCGTACTTTTATGTGCTCGCCGTTGAATGCCACAAGAACGAGTTTCACTCACTCAAAAACGAAATGCTCAAAGTTGTCGCCAAAAAGCGCTCGTAGAGTAACAAAACTTTATTGGAGGCTGGAAATATTTATTTTACGAAATTGATTACAAATGAAAGAGCCGAGTGTAAATTAGTTTTTATTTTTGTTAATCTGACCTAGGCCTAGGCCATTTATTTAATTTTTGTGTTTGTGCAATTAACAGCGCGAGTTAAGTATTTTTTTTTTCAACTGTTTAAAGTTTCTCATGCTCCACAAAATGCCCGCCAAAAAAGGTCGTCTGTATTGCCGGGCGCTGTTTGGTCAATTACTCACAGCAACAGCAATAACAACAATTTGAACAAATCGCACATAAAACACAGATTAAATGTTTGTTATATATACCATGTGTTGTTTCTGCTTAGAATCCGTAACCAAATCCATTGCGCTTTCGAGTTTTTGAAAGTGTTGAGTGACCCTGAAATTTAATGCTCAACCAAACTCGATGTCTCGACTGCGGTCTGAGTTGGAGTTGAACGTGGAGCTGCACATGTTTGACCCTAATTCGTAGTGGTTGCCTGAAGTTGTTGATGCTGGGGTTATTCAACCGTTCATGTCAGCTGATGCGGAAGCAACTTAACAGCTGTGGTCAAAGTGGAGTGTGTTGCGGTGTGGTGGGGTGGATGGTATAATGGATCTGTTTGAGGGACGCCTTGAACTTTTGCGTGTAGGCGGCACAGGTGCGTATCTTGATGTTTCTTTGTGGTATTTACATTGTGTGGCTTTGATTTAAGGGAGTGGTCCAAACAAATTGGTGGTTATTTATTGGCCATGTCGAATTTGATATTTAATTAATAGCCAGTTTGTAGTTGCATATTAAAAGTAGCAAGAACAATATGTTTTTGCTGCATTATTTGGCATTTTGCTAATAAGCTTGATCTCTGAACTTTTTGTTAACTTAATTCAAAAACCATAGAACAGCAATTGTTCTTTGTTGAATAAAAAAATCAAAAATTTATAATCAATTACCTAAAATATTGGGCCAATATTATTGATTCTTAATTCAACTTTGTGAAGATATAATCATTCCTGGGCAACCTTCAAATCTTTTTTTATATATAGATATTGATTTAGCACATCAACCCTTTTCACGCATACACACAACCAGTTTTAACGCACTCAGCTGGGCGCAGTGCAGTAGTGCTATTGGCATCAAGGACGCCTTATGCCATTTCAAGTGCACAGAAAATTGCCACACAATGTAAACGGCTTTGTAGAACGCGGCGTATGAGCGACATCACATCCGCTATATTTGCCTCGGTAATGCTCTCGTTAGGTGCGTGAAAGTTCACACTGGCCCTACCTTGAACGGGGTAACACTTAATAAGAGAGCGACCTCCAAAGTCTACCGGCTTTCAAATGCACATGCAATAAGAATAGTGAGAGAGAGAGAGAAAGACTGTTAGATAGCGAGAGCGCTACAATAGTTTTGTGCTCAACGCCTCTCTAAATCGAATTTGCACTTGTGTTGTGTTTGTGTGTGTGTATGTTGGTGAGTGCATTCTCAGTGCAATGGACAATCGTATTGACGTTTTAGCTCAGTTGTCGGTTATGCAGTGCGGCACGCGGTTTGTCTGTCGCTACGCTGCAACGCTTTTTGCAATCATAGCAGAAACAACAACAATCAAACTAAAACAAAATTTCAATTAATGCACATTAAGAAGAAAAAAAAGAAAAAAATCAATGGCATAGGCAAAAATTATTATACAATAAATACTATATAGAAAGGTGACCTGTGCCCAATTAAAAAATTGTGTCACTGGTGTGCAATGTCATTAAAATGCTGCAGTTGGTCAAACTTATAAAGTGGGCACACAATTCGGTTTTAGACTCCAATCAGTTGTGGGCAGGCGGCAATTCAAAAAATGGCAACATCTACGCTGACATCAACAACAGCGGCAGCAGCAACAACAGCAACAACAGGATCATCAAATGGCGGCACTGTTGTACCTGGCGCCAACCAATATGAGGAGGACATCGAGTACTTGCGCATTCTGTTTCGTGACAATAATGTGTTTGACTTTAGGATTGGGCAAATCACGTGCAGCGCGGGCAGCAGCAGCGGTGACAATTACATGTCCTTGGTAAAGCGTGTGACAATATATGATGCGTCGAGAGGCGAAAGTGAAATGGGTAATAGATGCTGCACGAAGCTGGCTGCAAAAGCAAATTGTAATCAAGCTGCGTTCATTCTATTGATTATAATTATTCTTTTTATTTTGCTCATGCTGCTGGTGCTGTTGTTGTTGCTACACATTTAGCGGCGTCGTCGACTGACCTTGTTACACGAATTCTAAATGCATAGATATACACAAATACATACATATATGTGTAATATAAATTTGCTAAAGGTCAACACTCACAATCGCCCACACACACACACACACACACAATTATATAGCAACTGAGCGGCGCTCTCACGTACACAAACACATTCGTCAAACATCAAGAGCAAACAATTTCATTCATAAATTTTACTACGGCGCGTAAACAAAAGTCAGCTGTTTAACTTGCAGGAGAGCCGCTGCGCAAAGAGCACGCCAGCGCTTGGCTCTCATTGCTTTGATATGTTATTGTAATATATTTTTGTTTCTTTTAGCTGCCTCTGCTGCTGCTAGATGCTCAGTCATTATCAAACGTCAAATTGCGAGCATCTCACGACGTCAGCTTTACCGTTGCGGAGAGGCATTTACAAATGAGATCAATGTTTATAGGCAGGTAGTACCTTTGCTCTGTCGCTACAGTCGCCAGCCGCTGTTCCCGCAATGCCACATAGCCGAAATTGACGATGGCAGCCCCAATTGCGAGCCTATTATTGTTCTACAGGACCTCAAAGCACTGGGCTTTCGTATGAAAAATCGTTTGGCATGTCTGGAATTGCGACATTGTCTCCTTGTAATGAAGGTAAGCGAGTTTATAGTGTATCACTTATACAAATGTATGTCTTGTTGTTATTTTTTAGAAACTGGCACAACTGCATGCAGCTTCGCTGGCTGCTCAGAAACTGGAATCCGCTCATTTTGCCCAGAAGTGTGCGTACATGAGTGAAATTGTTTATTGCCCGGAAGCAGCAGACTTTTACTCAAGCATATTAAACACTTCGGTGCAACAGGCGCTAGACAGCCTTAATGTCTCTAATGCGGATGGTAATCTCTCGGAACCCATACGCCTAATTGAGCAGCTACAGCCAAAGCTGTTTGGCCAGCTTCATCAAAGTATTATTTCGGCGGCAGCAACACCATTCAGTGTAGTCTGTCATGGTGACTTGTGGCTCAATAATCTTATGTTTAGATCGCAGCCCGATGAGGTCATCTTCTTCGATTTGCAGGCCATGCGGCGCACTTCGCCAGTGTTTGACATACTGCATTTCCTATACACCAGCACGCTTCGTCAGTTGCGCGATGTCCATACGGATACATTGCTCGCAGCCTATGCGGAAGCGCTGCACAGGGAGCTGGGCCAGCAATTGAGGCATACGCCGGCGAAAAATCAGTTGGGAGAACTGTGTGAGACATTCTCGTTGCAGCGAATCAACGAGGATTATGTGCGTCATGTGCACTATGGACTGGCCATATCTATGTGGATTTTGCCAGCGGTTACGTTTGATCCAAACAATATACCCGATCTTGATGTGATAAGTGAGCTGAATCTGAATGGAAAAGAGATAAGCTGTACGCAGAAGTTGACGCCAGAGTATCATCAGCGCATCAGGGAGTTGGCGCTTGAGTTCTACGAGCATGGTTATTTGGGCATGTAAATATTTGTATTATTGATAGTTTATATAACCAACGATTAGATCTTAGTTACTTTCATCTAAATCAATTAGAGGATGTAGCAAAGTAGATAACAATATAAAGCTTAGCTTGAAGTTTTCCGAAACGGGAAAAAGTTATATATAGCAATAACCGAGACAATTGCCGCACTTGTGTAGCTTCCTTTATTACCAATATATCCTCACTATTGTAGCTTAAACATTTTGTTGATAAATGTTATTGGGATTAGTTATTATACTAAAAGAAAAGCTGGTATTTAAAAGCAAAAACAGATATTTAAACAATCAAACTGAATGTTGAAGGTTTTGTATAAAAGCAACATCAACATGGAATTTCAGATGGGGTATTTGCGTTTTGATCATAAAGTTGGACATCTCACTTTTTGCCACCGCCACCCCAGCCAAGGAAGCCCTTGACAAAGCCCGTTATGGAAGCACCCTTCTTGCCAGGCGATTCAAGCTTGTCCTCCAGCGATGGTAGCTCCAAATAATTCATGGCCAAATCAAAGAAGAGCGGCTTGCAGGGTATGGGCTCCATGTCGGGCGTCAATTTAAACACATTGGGCGCCCTGGTGTGCAGTGATTGATCTTCCTTGTATTGGGAGAGACGCTCGTACAATGGTTTTGTTGTTTTTTGTGCTTTTGTCGAAGCACTGGTGGCATCTTCGCTATTATCATCCTCCAGCACGCTATACGCATGGGCAGAGAACTTGCTGCCATCAATTGAGGAAAGCATTTTCTTAAGCTCCGACTGCAGTTGAAATTCGGCACAGGGTTTGCCCTTGAGCGCATCGTTGGCATAGTTGGAGGCGCGTTCGTATAGCGCAACAGCCTCCTTCCACTTTTTCATGTCGATGAGCGTGAGGGCAATGTAGTAGCAGCGTAAAGCCTTAAATGTGTGCGCCAAGTTGGCCACCTCGCTCTGATACTGATCATCTTCCTCCATACCGCTAATTTGCTGCATTTCGGTGACATTCTGCAAGATGATTTCGTATAGACGGGCCAGATCCTGCGGGCGCACACGCTTGCCGTCAGTTTGAGCTTGGCTCTGCTGCTGATTGGGGTCATAAAAGTTCAACTTGGCCTGAGCGAATAGGAAATTTATATCTGTAGAAACGGGACACAAATAAACTTTCAATGCATGATCTTACCTGATCAACCAAACACAGATTGCGCTGTAAAGTGCGACTGTGGCGAATATAACTTAAATACGCAAGCAAGTACTGGACGCCTGAAACAGTTTGACCCGTGGTCAAGGAGCGTAGCTTGGGATCCTGTTTTATCTCATCGCGTACTGCCTGGATGGCATCCTTGCAATCCATCAATATGCGCTCGATAAGCTCAATCTTGGCATCTGGTTTCGATGTCTTAGCCAGTGACTTATCCAGCTCCTGGGCGCTGAGCAAAAACAATCGCACCTTCTCTGGACGCACGGTGACTTTGCGACTACGCCAATCGATTGTCTGCAATCCCTCGCTGCTCTCCGATTTCGTTTGACTTACTAGCACGTCCAAATTCTCTAAAACACCCTGGGCGCGCAGCTCAAGAATCTCATCGATTTTGCCACCGCTGGCACCGCCACTTATGTTGTAGGCGCAGTAGCGTAAGTTGGGGGTAAACTCATTAACCTTGGCTCTGTACAGCTCCTGGTCATCATCGGGCAATGCTTTAGCCAAATTCTCGTACACTACTTGGGCGCGTTTTAAATGCTCGCCGGCTGTTTCCCACAGCTGCAGCTCAAAGTGCAGCGTACCATGCATCCAGGCGACATATGCCTCACACTCAAGCTTGGTTCGTGCATCAAACGCCTCCGTCTGAGTATAAGTGGTAAATATAAGGAATGGTGCATCATGAAGGGCACTTACTTACATTACACAGCTCCTGCAACTGAAGAGCGTAAAAACAAGCGCGTCGCAGTTTGTTAATCAAGTGGAATCGTTTTCGTTGTTCCGTATTTGCTTCCTGCTTTAACTGCATGGCATAGGCCCAGGCACGCTCCGCACTGATCAGTGGTATGTGTATAAAACGCTCATCTGCTTTCTTGCCTGTCAGCTGGGAGAGTGTTACATCGCGACGCTTAAAGTGACGCTTGTCGCCTTGGGGATACTTAAGGGCCTTGCGCAAACGACGAATGCGGCGTGTGCAGTATCCACGATAGCGTTGAAAGTCACCATGTCGAAGTCCATGCTGCTGCTGGGCATCCTTGATCATGTGCAGAACTTGAATTTGAGTGAAAGTTAATTTCATTTACATATGCAAACATTTTTAGGTTATTTGTCAATGCAGCTCCCCGACTGGATAGGGGGGCTCTCACACTCACTTTCAACGGTGAAGATTTTCACTTGATCCGGCACGGCAGCGCTGCTGTCTGTTTTCTCCACATTTTCTGTTCCATTATTTGGATTTGACTCCTCGACACCCATTGTTTTAGCTATGCCAGCAATACAGCTACAACGTGTAAATATCCACGGATTTTTAAGAATTAAACGCACGACGTCGGGTCGTCAAACGTAAACGTCACCATTGTTTTCGATTCTTCATTCAAAAGAAAATAAGTATCGATATTGAACATTGCATTTTAATACACAATTTGTGCCATGAGCTTGCTAAAAATAATAAAACTATGAACAAATAATTTGTTTGCGTAGTTTGAGCATGTTGTTAGCTAACTTTCATTTATTTTGGGCATGTTTTAGTTCATGTAAACAATTATCGGTATCAGCTATCGATGCTTTTCATTCGCTTTGTCATTACCCAGCACTAACGAGTAGTATCGTGCACTCCCTTTGAAACTTGTTGGCTGACAACGCAAGAGCGTGCGTTGACGTTCTGCCTCTTTTAAATAAATTTCAGCCAAGTTCTCAGGTAAATTGCAAGTAAATTTGTGTAAAAACATAATAAAGACATCGTGTCCAACGCATCAAACGTCTAAGTGGTCACGATTTCGTGCTGAAAGCATTTGTTTTGAGGTTATACTTTCACTGCTCGCAGCTCGGGGCTCCACTGCAACACACACCCCATCCCCTTGCGCAGCACTAGTTTTGTTTTGACGGTCGTTTTTGACATTTGCAACGTTGACAGTGCGAGATTTTGTCTGTGAGACATTTAATTGTCGAACTTGTATTAATTAAACAATCAATTTGATTTCTACAGCATGTCGCGCAGGAGGGAAAACGAAGAGACTGACAAGCAGACACGTATTGCGATTGTCAGCGATGACAAATGCAAACCCAAACGTTGTCGTCAGGAGTGCAAAAAGTCCTGCCCGGTGGTGCGCATGGGCAAGCTCTGCATTGAAGTAACGCCTACATCGAAGATAGCGTCTCTGTCCGAGGAACTTTGCATCGGTTGCGGTATCTGTGTCAAGGTAAGCTGTCTCCTTATATTGTTTCAGGACCTTTCTAACAGCTGTTAACTCTTTTGTAGAAATGTCCCTTTGAGGCCATCACAATCATAAATTTGCCCAGCAATTTGGAAAAGCACACAACGCATCGCTATAGCAAGAATTCATTTAAGTTGCATCGCCTGCCCATTCCACGACCTGGTGAGGTGCTCGGTTTGGTTGGCCAAAACGGTATTGGCAAGTCGACGGCACTGAAGATTCTGGCTGGCAAGCAAAAACCGAATTTGGGCAAATATGCAAATCCGCCTGACTGGACAGAGATTTTGACCTATTTCCGTGGCTCCGAGCTGCAAAACTACTTCACCAAAATATTGGAAGATAATCTAAAAGCGCTGGTCAAGCCACAGTATGTTGACCAAATCCCTAAAGCTGTGCGTGGAAGTGTTGGCGATTTGCTCGACAAGAAGGACGAGCGTGGTCTGCAAACGAAAATATGTGATATGTTGGATCTGTCACACATTCGCGATCGTGAGATTTCTCAGCTGTCTGGTGGAGAATTGCAGCGCTTTGCTATTGCTATGGTGTGCATACAAAACGCTGACATTTTCATGTTCGACGAGCCGTCTTCGTATCTGGATGTTAAGCAGCGTCTAAACGCTGCTCTGACCGTTCGCTCCTTGCTGCATCCAACCAAGTATGTGTGCTTGCCTAAAATTAATATCTTTAAACTAACGTTTAAATTCGTATAATTTTTAATAGATTCATCATTGTTGTGGAGCACGATTTATCTGTGCTAGATTATCTATCTGATTTCATTTGCTGTCTTTATGGTGTGCCCGGCTGCTATGGTGTTGTTACTATGCCTTTCTCGGTGCGTGAAGGTATCAACATTTTTCTGGACGGTTTTGTGCCCACGGAAAACATGCGTTTCCGCACGGAGTCGCTTACGTTCAAAGTGTCTGAGTCGGCAACAGAGGAGGAAATTAAGCGTATGAATCACTACATTTATCCATCTATGGTTAAGACACTGGGCAAGTTCGAGTTAACTGTGCAGCAGGGTCACTTTAGTGACTCTGAGATCCTGGTTTTGCTCGGTGAGAACGGTACCGGCAAGACCACCTTCATTCGCATGCTTGCTGGTAATCTGCAGCCCGATGGCGAAGTCGAGCTTCCAATGCTGAATATATCGTACAAACCGCAAAAAATTTCACCGAAATTCCAAAATCATGTGCGTCATTTGTTGCACGACAAGATTCGCGATGCCTACGTGCATCCGCAGTTCATGGCGGATGTCATGAAACCAATGAAAATTGAGGAGATCATGGATCAGGAAGTGCAGAACCTCTCCGGTGGTGAATTGCAGCGTGTAGCCCTGGTGCTCTGCTTGGGCAAGCCCGCCGATGTCTACCTTATTGATGAACCCTCCGCCTACTTGGATTCTGAGCAGCGTCTGGTCGCTGCCAAGGTGATTAAGCGGTGCGTATTGCTTTATTTTCTTTAATAGGATGAGACTTAGCAATGAATTGTTTTTTATTGCAGTTACATTCTGCACGCCAAGAAGACTGGCTTTGTGGTGGAGCACGATTTCATTATGGCCACTTACCTTGCTGATCGTGTCATTGTCATTGAGGGTCAGCCCTCGGTTAAGACCGTTGCATACTCGCCTCAATCGCTGCTCAATGGCATGAATCGATTCCTTGAACTACTCGGCATAACTTTCCGCCGTGATCCAAACAACTTTAGGCCTCGCATAAATAAGAACAATTCAGTTAAAGATACGGAACAAAAGCGCTCTGGTCAGTTCTTCTTCTTGGAGGATGAGTTTTCGGGTTAGGACCGTTCAAAAAGGACAGACAATATATAAATTATGTAATTCTGCATATGTATATTTGATTGCCGTCAGCTTTTTTGGAGAACTCTGTTTATTTTCCATTTGTTTCACTTGCTGTCGCGATTTTTCAATCCAAAAGTTACCTAAGTCCCCTTTATTTTTGCATTTTTTAAAACATGAACACCATCTTTAAATATTTCTTTTGTTAATGTTGTGCAAAAAAGCGAATAATCTACCTTTAAAGTGAGTTTTTATACATATACCGCAAAATAAACGATAAAAAACAAAATCAATAGAAAATTCAAATTTGTATATCATAGTGAAAATAAAATAATTTACTTTATAGAAAACGGCAAAATGCAACGTTTTTTACTTATGGCATTAATATAATTTAAGTCAACTGTCGAGCGTAACAGGTTTCAGGTATCCACTGTGAGTGGCAAATTTTGCTAGAAATTTACAACAAAGATGTCAAATATGGCTGTTAAAAGTTAATAGTTTGTTATTTTGTAAAGTAATACATATTTATTGCACCTAATTAGCATATTACACTCAAAATACGCACAATATAAATATAAAATTTTTAGTATAAATTACATAAGGATTTTAATGATTTCAAACACGATCACAATTTGAAACAAACATTATAAATTTATCATACTAGCTACAAAACATTTATATTCATACATACACTGATGTATAATTATGTATATATTAGCAACGGGTTAACTCTCTTGTTTTTTTGTTATTTTTTTGTAGTTTTCGTTTTTATTTATAAACGCTTTCGAAGCATTAAAATTTATGCGATTCAATCAAAATGTACAAAATACTAACGTTTCGAAAAAGGCAAATCTTTGATTATTACAATGCTAAATTTGATAAGTAGCTTAACGAGTTGAATTATCTTTAAGTACTAAATCGTAGTAGAATTGAAAACTTATTGCATTAAAAATTCCATACGATTAAATGCGTCAAAAATTGACTCGATTTGTAAAACATACGTTTCAAATATTTGATGTGCTGATTATAAGAGAGTGAGAGCTTCCTTCAAATACACTGAGAGTGAGAGATCGCTTGGAAAATACAAAATAAGAGAGCTTCAGATAAAGACATTAATTTCTTTTGATTACATGTTAAATGGACAATTTGTCAAAAATATTGAGAGAGTCTGTTGCGATCCAAAAGTAGATCTATCTGAGTGAGTTTGTGTGTTTTTGTTTTTTGTATTTTTTCTATTCAGCAACGCTTATAAATGGAACTTTTAGACTTATTTGTTAGTGGTGAGCCTTTTTACAAAATAAGATTTGCTTAAATAATTGATTTAAAACGGCTACAGAAAGTATCAAAAATAATTGTATATATTGTATTGTATATATATAAATATATGTTAAGAGAGACACAGGGAAAATTGCTCGTTGAGGTAGCCAACAACTCATGCATTATTCTTTTCGTTCATAAGCGCTATGACTTCTTGACTTAACTCCACCGCCTGTTTGCGCAGCTTGTGAGCCTGAAACACAAATTATGTTGTTTATAAATAATGAATAACAGAGTTAAGTGACAAGACTCACCTGAGTTCTCAGCTCTTTTTCGCATGTAACCAGATCCTGTACTTGAGCCATGATAGTTGACACATTGCGCTGTTCTATCACCCATCTTAAATATAGTTCTGTGGAAAACAAAAAGAATTGAATTTAAAAAAACAACGTCAAATGCCTAGCCAAAGCAAAAACACACCGCTCCATAATTCCAAGCTAATGGGTGCCACCGATGGCCATATAACACTGGCATTTGGCTCATACAGCGGATTTAACAAAGTTTGCAAGACATCAGGTCGATTGAGATATGACCACAGGCTAGTGGTCCTTGTGTGCACTTGAAGGTTATGTCGCTCCATTTCCGAGTCGCACAAAAAGGTGCCGTATTGCGAAAAGTAGCTGTGCTCGAACAGCAATATAAGCAACTGGGTGCTGAACTCAAAACTGCATGGAAACTGCGTATGCAGCTGAAAGATGCAGTCCAGAAACAGCACAAAGGTGGCGCCGGAGTTCTTGTTTCTCATCTGATGTGGCGTGTAACAGGAATAACGATGACGCGAAGCAAACGGATGACCCGCCTGAATCCATTCGCGCTCAATTAAAGCTTGTAAGCTGCAAAGACATATCAATAAGTTTATTACAGTAAAAGATAAGAGATATCGCCCATAACCTACCCACGCACGGTGCGGCAATCTGGATTCAAAATTATCTGCACCAGAGATGTTACTATTAGCGTCGAGTCCAGACCCTTGGCGCCATGCACAAGCACCGGGCTGCCCTCCTGATCTAAGCACTGTGCAACCACACAGGAGGCATTTAATGAATTCAATACCAAGCTTAACCAGCCACTGTTCTCCAAGCGAGTGATCCACTTGTCGGTGGTACAGCCAATATCATTGCAGGCTTCAATCAGTTTGGCAAAACTATCCAAAATGGAGGCAGGTGAACTGACATTACCAATTGCGCGATTTACCTTCTTCCACTGTGAATAATGCAAATCCGTTTCAGTATTGGACTTGCCCTTGCCCCACGTATCCACAATAAAGCCTTTCTTGCTGCGTCCCAATACCAGATTCAGGATAGCTTCGTCGGCACGACATCGCTTAATGCCCTGTATTGATAGCGGCTGTGCGCTTCGCATCAGCGTTGCCTGCGTTGAAAGTTAAATTACATTAAACAAGTTAATGCAATTATGTGCACAATGCAATTATAACCTACGCCATTCTCATGCCGGTAGCTGAGCACAGGGAAGCGTCCGCCATCTCGGAATGCGGCAGAGAGTGCTATTTGCTCGTCGCTAATTGCTTTAGGTACTATCAGTGTGGCACCATATGTGGCACAGACGCCGAACTCTTTGTTGACGTGGCTGATGCGCCACTCGCAGGCGGACACGCTGCCCCCTAATGTAGCCACTGCATCCTGGGCATAACCATTCTGCAGCGGATGCGGTATGGGAGTCGATGTTGAGGGCGTGCATATGGTGATATTCGCCACATTTGGAGATGAAGCGCCACCCATACTCAGCCCACTAATAAGTTGAGAAAACTCCAGCTCCGGCCTGGATATTATTCTTAGGTTAAAAATTCAATATTTCATCAATTTCATACGTACCTAAACATAGTATAGCCATCCTCTAGTATAGAATACATGGGTCTGTAGAAAAAGGGGTAGTCCAGCTCGGCATTTTGTATTTGACTGAGTGCCTCCAGCGAAGCGGACACATTAAAAAAGTCTTTGGCATACTTAATCTCGAGCGATATAATGCGCAGATCCTTGCACTTGAGTGTGATTATCCCGCCAATCACAATGTTCTGGCCCATGCTTGGTTTCTTCTCCACGCAATCGATATTCTTGTGCAACAGCTGCATGAACGAGTAATTGAATTCAAACTGGTAATTGGTAACTTTCTGCTTCACTAAGCAGCTGAACCCACCCATAGTTCCTGTGTGCTTTCCTGGCGTGCGCTGAGCAGCAAGTGGTGTCCCGTTATGCACAGGGTGCCCTCAACTGTTGCATTTGCTGTTGCTGCATTAGCATGCAGAAAGACCCCATCCAATTTTGGTGTTTTTATCAGATCAGCAAACTCCATGTCATCCAGTCACTTCGCCACCCTCTGACCCAGAACACACAACCGCACACACAATTTGCTGACCACCCACAGAGCGGTGATTTTGTTCACGCTAATTAACTTTTTGCATTTTGCCTGTGGCGCTGCTTTGTTGTCAACGTTGTTGTTGTTGTTGCTGTCGTTGCCACTTGATTGCTTCTTCTTACACTAGCCGCCTTTTCCTCTTTTCCTTTTGCCGCACAAGCAACAGCAGTGTGGGCGTTGCAGTGTAAAGCAAATCTATGCCTGCGTTTTTTTACAGTGTCACATGTGTTAGCACTCGTTAAAAACACTATAAACAATTGTTAGTTCGTTGTTAATTATATTATATTGCTAAAACGACATTTTTGTAAAGTTTGCCAGAGATAACGGTGTGGTGTCACTCACAGCGAAACGCGGACACACCATGTCATTTATATTTATCCCAACGGCGTTGAAAACCATGCCCGTGATAGCCCCCCAAATGCGCGCGCAGTTCAAATGAAAAACTATCGGTATCAAAGTAACTATGCATTGACATTTATATATAAATATTTATTCATACGTAAAAGTTGCTTTCAAAAAAAGGTTTGTTTACAAAAAATAGGGAAGTTATCCTTTTTGTCTGTTCCTTGGTAACTAAACCAAACACAACGCTTGTCAGTGTATTTGTCCTTCAGGCTTATAAGCTAGGGTTTCATTTGTATCCGTTTTTTTCATCTCGTTTCTCTTTCATTTTGTATCCCAAGGATTGTGAGAGATTTAAATTTTCAAACATAATAGAAAATAAATTTATATCGCAAGAATTGTTTTCTTTGTAGTTTTTGGAAAAAATTGCTTTTCTGTTAATTGTCACAATACGAATATATAAATACTTAACAGCTTTTAATGTACAATAAATGTATGTATGTATGTAAACGCATCAACAAACTAACACACACTTAAAAGAGATGTATAATTTATGCATTTTTTGTTCGCATAAGATATCACAACAGGATGCCAAAAGCACGAGAATGAGGCAATTAATTGATATTTCAGATAAAAAATGAAGAAAACATAACAAAGAGTGAATAATTGAAAGGAAATCATCATTGGCGATACGCTTTATTTTCTCGCTAAAAAAATATGCTTTCGATTCTTTGTACCAACAACTTAAGCTACGTATACAATAATAAAATTAAACTATAATTATGCACTTATAACAAAATTATAAATGAACCAAATTGCAAAAGAATTTTCTTAGCAATGATAAAAATGTTTTCTGGTATTAAATTTTGTTTTGTTGTTTGTCTATGTTTGTAATGTTAAAAGTTTATTTGTATGTACATTATGCAATATTAAAACAAAGAAATGCACAAAGAAATTGGAATGCATAAACAAAACGCAAAGTTATGTAAAGAGGAAGACATTTATGCAATAAAAAGAATATATTTAAACAAAAAAAAAAAAAAAAATTAATATGGCAATTGACAAAAAAAATGTGTGTATGTATTAAACATAAATATTACGCAATATTGGAAGAGCTTTGGAAACAAGTCGGTGGAAGTTAGTTAATAAGCTAACAAACATAATTTTGCATTAACAATATACTTTTCTTTTTTTGTTTTGTGTCGTTATAAATTTAACATGAGAAATTAAATGCATTCAATAAATATATATGTATGTGAAATGGAAGTAAATTTGTTCTTAACAATGCTTCGTGTTTTTTTGTTTTTGCTTATATGCCAGAGCTTTTTAAATACATATAAGTATGTGTATATATATAACATTAGCTGTATGACAGTTAAATACATAACTATATATATGTATATATATATAGATGCATGTGTGTGTGTGTTTATATGTAAATGTAGCATATTGTTTTTGTTTTTTTTTAAATATATAATAGTAGCGTTCACAATTTGCTAAAATTATTTACTTGCATCAATCTTAAATAACTAGCTACACATTTAGATAGTTGCAATTTGTCTACGCCTAACATAACTGGTATATATAGTATATATATATATGTAGATGTATATATATATATTAAAAGTATGTTTAGGCTTATGCATAGGTTTAATTTTTTGTTATATACAACATTTTATTTCACTACTATACTCGCGTATATGTATACATACCTATATATATATATTAATTAATAGATTTATAGCATAGCATTTATAAAATTCTTAGCAATTTTGGAGTTTTAGAGTTTGTTAAGCGGCTTAAATAGTTATCAGTTTTTCGTTTGCTTGGGTTTTTCGGCGTTTACAAAATTAAATTAGAAAAATTTGTGTGTTTATGTGTTGTATAAATACATAAAAATAATAAATAGTCTTAAACATTAAGATTTCGCTTGTTTTGTTTGTTACGTGGGTTTTTTGTTGTTGTTTGTTTTAATCTCCCCGTAGTATAAAATGTGTATAAAAATAGTTAATTCAAAAAATCTTAGGTCTACACACTTGTAATCGTACATTGTAAAAAAAAAAATGTATTTTAAAATAAGCACACGCTTAACTTGCTTCTGTTGTTGCTGCTTGGAAGTGTTTCGAAGTACATTTGTTGTATGTGTGTGTGTGTGTGAGTTGTGGGAGAGTGTATGTAGGTGCAGTGCGGGTGGTGAGAGTGGCCAGTTGATAAACGTTGTTATGCGTATTCACCGCGTCAAAATGATCGCTCTGGGTATAGCAAATACGCACAGTCTTGAACGCTAATAAATCGGTGGCGCTGGCAGCACAGTCGTGGTAGCAGCAGCCGATGTTGCTGGGACAGCGTTTGTGGCAACGCTGCTGGGTGGGGCAGCTGCCACCACACTCGATGCCGTTGACGAGGGGCTGGATGATGATGCATTACCACAACTGCTGGTATTGTTATTGTTGTTGTGTCGTTGGTTGCGCAGTTGCTGCTGATATTGTTGTTGTTGTTGCTGCTGATGTAGTTGATGTTGCTGCTGTTGCAGATGCAAACGATGCTGCTGGTGCTGCAGATTGTGCATATAGTAGGCGTTTACGTTCATATTGTTGTTGCTGCTATTGGTGGTTGCCGGCAGAGCGCGCACATGTTGCATTTGTGGCAATACTGGCTGCAGCTGTTGCTGCTGCAAGTGATGCTGTTGCTGCTGCTGCTGTTGTTGTTGTTGCTGCTGCTGATGATGATGCTGAAAATTTAATTGGCCAGCGGCACGCATCATGTGCCAATAGTTATCATCGCCGATCGGTGCCTGCCGACTGCCGTATTTAAGTTTACGCGTTATGCCCTGCTTGTAATCCCGATGATCCTTGTCGATGGCATAGGCCTTCTCGCGCAGCTTCTCAATTGTTTTCTTGAACTCGACAAAAGCCTGCGGCGACTGTTGCTGTTGCAACGCACAAGCCAATGGCACAAGTGGATTATTTTGTTGCTGCTGTTGATTTTGTTGTTGTTGTTGTTGCTGGTGGGGCAGGGGCAGGTGTTGCCGATAGGCGAGTGGATCTAGAAGCGCATCCAGCAGATTCATATTGGACATGATGAGCGTGTGTATGCGCTGCAAATCAAGTGCCGGATCGAGAGCGGTAACCAAATCCATTTGGAAGTAATCCATCTCCTTGGGCGAGACATTCTTACAGCCGGGCGCATTCTCATCGGAGCGGCCGCAGCAGCTGTAGTAGCCGCTGATAAAGGCCGAGGGATGAAAGTATTGCATGCGGATGGAATTCATAAGACAGATCTTGTGTAGTAAATCGAACCATTCGCGCTCCTCAACGCAGTTCGTTGTTTGTACAATTAGCGGGCGGTCTTTGTGCACGATCTGTTGCAAAGAAAACAATAGAAGTTATGTTAATTATTTGAGTTCTTTTCACTTTTAGCCCTATACAAATTAAACATTCTGTTGCCAAACAATTGTGCGCATAGTGAAATCGCAACGCAAACGGCGATTCACACGCGCAAAAGTCCCACGCGCGCGCATTTGCGCCTCCAACGTAACCGAATTCTTTTGCTGCTTCTTTAAAAGTTTTGAAATTTCCCTTTTCGTCGCAGCATAAAAAAAAAAACAAGTAAAGAAGAATAACAATGGCAGCGTCGCCAGCTCATTTTCATAATAATACTAATTATTTTTAATTGCAGGTTGTGCGATTTGAGTAGACGCAACGCGTCTAGATGAGCAAACAAATGATAAGTGAAAGTTTATGCTTCTGATATGCATACTCTTTGCTACTACTAACTTTCAACGGCTGAGCAGCAAGTCATCAACAAATCCGCGTTGCCAATTCTGTGGTTATCGATACTCGATTACGATGCCCAAAACTGCAGCAGCCTACTCAACTTGCACACACACACACACGAATACTGGCACGCACACGCAATGCGCGCTCTCTCAATTCTTCTGCATATGGGAATGGAACAAACCGACTTTTCTGCTGTGTAGGCTGCCTGCACCTAATTTATTTAAAAAAAAATAAATAAAATGCATTTGTCAACTTGTGCATTTCCGGTATTATGTATTTGCATTATTTTTGTTGCTGTTGGGTGTATTAACTGTGTGTGCAATGAATATGAAGCAATCTAAAACTGTATACAGAGCATTTAAGAACCAATCTTCAGTCTAGGCACAAATGTAAGTGTGCTTGTTTTATTTTCCCCCACACATAATTTTCATCAACTGCAACGAGGCGTGTCTGCATTGATTATGATTTAAAAATGCTTGGTATGCTGTTCCACTTACTGAACAACAAAAAATAACAAACTGATCGAACGATAAATCTTTGGTTGCAACTCACCTTGAAGCAGTTCTGCATTTTGAAGCTTTTGTCTTTCAATTGCTCGACGCTTCCGATTTCCTCGAGCGGTATATCACAGTTGGGTTGTTTGCCCTTCGACTTGGCATAGCTAAGTGAGTGCGTTGTTAGACGAAAGTAACGTTGCTTAAACTGGCGTCCAAAGCGTTTTCGGCATGTTGGATATTTGGTCATCATGCTGCACGTTAGTGTGTGTTTGTGTGTGACAGACATTGGGAGAAGGGGAAGATACAACACACAACACAAACACACATAGCAAAAATAGAAAAAAAAGAGAACAAAAACAAATGAGCAAATGTTATGCAGGTTAATGATAGACTATTGTTTTCAACTCAAAATATAAAATATCAACATAAAAACGAAAGAATAAGTTACAAAAATTATAACCAAAATTATCTCTTACCCCTCGCTAGACGTTAGTAATAATTTTGTTTGTGCGAATATGTTTAAGACGAGTGTGTGCGTGTGTGCATGAATATGTGGGTGTGTGATGGGAATTTTGTTGTTGGGCGTGATGCGATGAAGATGGATTTTGGTGTTGTTTTTTTTATATATATTATTTTTTATAAAGCAGCACGCGCGTAAAAGAAGAGAAAGACAAAGAAAGTTTTTTTGGTATTAGAATAAAACTAAGCGTAATCAACCAAATGTAGTGTATACAAAACTTTGTACATGGAAAACTGTCGATTATTTTTAATCGATATTCTTAATCAATTGTTTTCCAAATCTACTTTATAACAGATTGCAAACAAAATTTATATGAAACTTACCCCTCCTTTAGTAATACTGGTTCTAGTGGCAACTGGGGCATCGCTTGCTGCTGATTGCTAGGCGATGTCTCACAGGCATTTGGCGTTGAGATGACCTCGAGGAAATGCTTGACAGCATCCACATGCTTCTCCGTACAGAACTTCTTGTACAGCTCGCCGGTGTACTCCTCCTTGCAGGTTTGCTGCGATGATCGCGAACTGACCAAATTGCCCAGCGATTGTATTGTTTTTGAGATGAGCGTCAGCGTACGATTCGTTTGGGCATCCTACATTAGGGTGGTTAAAAATGTTATTAAAATGTTATAAGAGTGATAAGATTTGGACTGCTTACCAGTCGCTCGGTGGTCAGGTCAAAGAGTTTGGGACCCAGTATGGCGGGAGCAAAGAATCGCAGAAATATGAAACCGGAAACAACCGAATATCGCACCTCACGATTTTGTGGAAAGTGTTTGCCGGCACACTCGCGTAGATCGTGAAAGATCTGACAGAGGACCTTGGGACAACGTTCCGCACTCTTTGTAATAGCCTCGAATACGCGCTCCACATAATCTTTGAGATTATGCAGATTTGTGTCGACAGCAGACCGATCCTTCACCTTGCTGGGATCTATTTCGCAGGGTTTTTTCTCGGAAACAATTTGTGAGAGTACCGGACGCAGTGTTTGATGCAGATAGTGAAGACCCGATAGGCGCATTGCCTCGTCCATCATCTTGGAGACGAGCGTGTTGCCTCGGAAAATCGTTGTGGGATCTGTCAGATTGGATATCTCGTGATCTGCCAGCGCTTTGATAATGGGCGCAATGCGTTCTGTGTGCGTAAAAAGACGCACCAAAGGCTGGGCCACCTCCGTTTTACCCGACACCAATTCGCCCAGAATGTACACCGACGATAAGGTGATGGGCCGCTGATCCACCGATTCCAGTAGCAGATTCAAGAGATCATCATAGGTGGCCAGCGGGAATACATGATCAGCTGTGTAGTTCAGATTCAAGCGCAACGATCCAATTGTGGAGTCAACACTCAGTCGCGTTCCAGGTGGCGTGGCGCAGGAACGAGGCGTGGCATTCATCGAACGACAACTGGGAGATGTGGTGCGTGGTTGCAGATAATACCAGGCAGCTGGCTGCACCGCTTGCTGCTGTTGCTTGTTCAGCATGGGAAGACGCACCTCGCCAAGGAACACCTTGTCTGCCATCGCACCATGGGCGTCATGCCATAGCGTGACAGCAATCTCGCAGAGATCGGCACCGCCCAGCGGATAAATTGCATACGCTTTATTCGCCGATGATTCCAATGATGAAGCAGACTTGTTGCTATTGGTCGTGCCAGTGTTGCCAGCCTCTGAGTCAATGGAGAGATCAAAGTACATGACCTCATCGAACTCTGGATCGACGGTCTTCTTGCGCTGCTTGGTTCGTTTCGTAATGACCTGTTTGTTGCTGTAGTAGGCGGTGCAGATGACAAATGGATCGCAGGTGCCCTGCTTCTTGGCCAGATCCACACAGGCGGGCACACGTATCGCCACACGAACATTGCGGGCATGCGTACTCTTCCAATTCGCCAACTGATCCGTGGATGATGTCGCCAGTTGTTGCTGCTGCTGATGCTGTTGTTGTTGCTGTGGGTGATGCACATGTCCAAAGAGTCCAGCTGCCCGAGTCTTGAGCGTCATACCTGCTGAATTATTTCCACTTGAAGCAGCAGCCGCCGCAGCTGCAGCAGCGGCTCGTTGAATGTTGCTCAGTTCGTTGTTTTCCTTATAGTCATTGAGATGGGCGCGTGGGTGATGGGCATGGTGGGGCAATGTGTGCTGCACCAGTTCAATGCTGTCGGTAAGCGACTGGGGCACCTCCTCGAATGCTACCTCGACATGCACCATGCCCTGCACCTCGGAATCTTGGTCAACGGGTCGCAACGAGAACCAGTGGTCCTTGTGATTGTACTTATGCAATTCCTCACGTTTGATGGCTATCTTGCCAATTGGCTTGTCCTGCTTCATATCACGATCCCACACATACACGGACAGGTAGCGAAAGCGACGCGGTATTTTAAACTGATACTCTTCACCAAAAAATGGCGACAGTGTGCGCTCGCTGATGGGTGTGCGGCATATCTCCTCCTGATCCAACGCAATCGTGCAGTAAACATCTCGGGTGCCCTGTGTGCTGCAGCTCGTGTTTGCTGCATTCCGACTGCTCAGGTTTTTTGCTTCGCCTGCAAATCAAACAAACAAATTTTTGTACGTTACTATCAATTCACATTCTAATGAAGTTGGCTGCGCTGCAATACAGTTGCAACAAAAGTATCAAAAATTATGAAATCGATAAGGTAGCTGTTGACCTTGACACATGCTAGAGTTGCAAAATCTGATGTGACGGCTTATGTTAAAATATACAATTTATTTAGCACATTATATTTTTATGCATTCTGTCGGCTCACTTTGATGCCGTCAAAGGGCAGACCGACAGAAACGTGACTTCCTGTGCATGTGTGTATGCGCTGATAAATTGCATTATCGATGGGCAGCCACCTGGGTAAAAAAAAAACATAGCGAGAGCAGCACAACAATAATAACAATGGCTGGCGCTTGACTAGACGGACTGTCCCTGTCTCGAGTGATGAAAGTTAATAATAACAGTGCGCGCCGCTGTTGTTTGTGCCGCTGCTGCCATGATAAGCCAAGTTAATCAGGCAATGACCAGCGGGATGCGGCTCGGGAAAAAAGGGGGCAAAGTTTGCTCAATGGAAAAAATTAGCAGCAGGCAGCCGCAGTCGAGCGGAAATATAATGCGTATTCATTTATGTAAGTATGTGTGTGTGCGTGCTTGGCGACATGTAGGCATGCAAAGGCAATGCGCAAAATGTTGAGCTATGTACGAGCGTCTCTTACAGTTTATACATAAAAGAGTGAAAAGGTGTCTAAACCTCCTATGCAGCCCTGCTATTTACACAGCTGGTTGAGCTAACTAAACTACAGCATTGTGCGTGTTGGTTTCTCTCTCTCTTTATTTTGGTAGCAATCAATTGAGATATATTTGCCTGCTAGTTGTGCTTGTGTATTAGTAGCAAAACAACGGTGCTTTTACGCTCTGCTCTCACTATGTTGTCGTAAAACGGGGGAAAAAAAATAGCACCAACAAATACGACTGATAACAAAAGACGACGTCGTCGTTGCTGCTGTTGTTGTTCGCGTTTCTTTTTATGAATGGGAAGCAACGTGAAGGCACAGCAAGCAAACGACCAACGAAAAAAAAAGAGGCACATTTATATGCAAAAAAAAAAACAGCACTCGAAAGAAAGCCGCAGAAAAGAAACAACAAAATTGAAAAAATAAGAAAAAACACACACAAATCAAATGACAAAAATCAAAAGTGCTGTTGTATTTTGTTTCTCTCGCGCCGTCTCTTTCTGGCCTGCTCTCTTAAGCCGCGTAGCAGCAGCGCGACACGACAGTCAATTTCATTCATTCGCATTCATTCATGATTCATGAATTGGCATCGCGCGCTGCTGTTTTCAAATTTTTGCCATTGTTGTTGTTGGTGGAGGGAATTCCAGACGTAGTAAAGCCGAAATTTCGTATTTTTCCAGTTTGCGGTGACGCTTTATTTATACTTAAATAATTTATGCGCATATTTCTGTTGTTTTCTATTGCGTGGCGTTATCATGTGACAATCAACTAAGCACGACATTCTTTAAATTTCACTGCAACGTTTGCTAATTTTAACTTCAATGCCATAACAAATTTCTATTGAATGTTTTCAACTGGATTTGTGAAATTATTGGACTACGGATGTTTACTCGTACGATTTTTAAACGTCCTTCAAATCAGCTTACAATAAATATATATAATTTTACATATGCCAGGCACGTGAAATAAACAGATACAGAAAACAAGCTGAAGTCAAGGGAAATGGAGAAGAATAAAAAAAAGAGCAAACGGAAGTTAAGTTGTTGCATTTTGAAGAGTTATTTATTTGCGGAACGTCGACGATATCGCAGAGGCAGGAATTTTGCAACTGAGCTTCTGTTAAACATACAAAAAAAATGTCTTGGCAACTCAAAAACAAATATTCCGAATGGTATTTTCTTGTAAATTGTTTTTATCAAATCTATACATCAAACAAGTGTAATTAGTAATTTAACCAATTATGTACGTATTGGGGGTAATTGAAAATTGAATTGGTAACAAAATGCTTTAGGGTCTTGGTTGTTCAATCAGGTCATGTGATTGGGACAATGTCTCTCTCTCTCTCTCCCTTGTAATTTTAACATTTTACTCAAGCCAATCTAATATTAGAAGCATAGATACACGTGCACCATGTGGCAACTTCTAAAGGCAGCCGCACATCAAAATCAGTGCTCCTTCGCCCACAAGCCAGCCACAAAATCCCGCAAAACAAAAAACAACTTTGACATTTGCCCATGGAGAGTGTGTTTGCCCGTCAATGTCATTCATGCGCACACAAAATTACGACACGATTCGTGCAGCAAGAGAATCAAGTCTGTTTATAGATAGGCACTGCGGTTTGTGTTTATATAGTATGTATATATGTATGTATATGGAAACAAAATAGGGCCCGCCTTTCAGGTCGACGTGTTTCAACAGACTCATTAAATGCTTTCAATTTCCAGGCCTCCAAAATGGCAAAATGAAAATTAAATTTAAAGACTTTGTAAGTAGATTTCATTTTGAACGTTTCTCGCTTGCTCTCCCTCCCTCCCTCTCTCTCTCTCTCTCTGTTGTGCACTTTTCCTTGATGTCTGGTCTGGTCTGTGGTCTGGTTTGTTTTTCATTTCTTTTTTTTTTCTTTTTGCACAATATGCAAATTGACTCAGTGCAGCATGAAACGCGCGTGAATTAATGACGCGATTACTTCAAGAGCAGTGCAGAAAAGCGAAAGAAAAAAAAAAAAACCCGACAGAAAAATAAGGAAATGGCAGCAAGAAGTTTTGGGGTTTGGGGATATCTGCGAGTTTTGCAGCAAGCGTTGGAGGAGTAATACATTTTTATAGCTCTAAAAACAAGCTTATTTATTGTTATGAAGTTAAAATGCTCTACCAAAAAGCTTACTAAACATTGAACAGAATACATTTCTTAAAAAAATGATTTATTTAGTAATTTATGAAATGTCTTTTTACACACTTGGTAATTAAGTTAAAACTCCCTGTGCAGGGTAGCCAAAGCCAGCAAGACTTTTATGCAAAAAGAAACGGAAATAGAGATAAATTCTCTTGCAGATACAGTATATGTATAGTATATATATATGTATGTGGATATACATATGTATGTATGTTGCTGGATCGTCAGCGGATGAGAGATTTACAGACGTTTGGTTGTTGTTGTTGTCTGGGTCTCTGGCCGTTTGTCTAAACGTCAGCTTCCTGTCAAGAAGCAAAAGATTACTTGCACTTTATGCAGATTTTTAAGCAAAGGTGTTCGCCCCCCATCATTCTTTCTACGCATGTGTGTGTGCTTTTTTTTTGTAGCCTGATTCTTGTTAATTCTATTCGTACTTTTGTTTTTCTTCTTTTATCACACTTCAGTTACTGCACTCATTTCCCTGTGCTGAACGCCCTGCGACAACAACAACTTCCTTTTTCCGCTTGCCACTTCCTTTTGGCAGTCTTAAAGAATTGAATTAAAAGGGTTGCAAACCCAAACTAATTGGGCCCAAAAGGAAGTAACTGGTTAGTTAACGTGCAACTGCAGTCAGATGTATCCAGTTTACCAACTGCAATGCCATTTCAATACACTATTCTCAACTCTATTCGTCAGCAGCATTAAAGCAATGCAGCGCACACCATTTTTAATCATTTAATAGAAAATAATGCCAAGCTTCAGGTTCTTCACTACTATCTCTCGCTCTCTCTCTCTCGCTCATTTCTCAACTGTTGCGTCTCTCGACTGTACGTGCCGATCAATTTCCGGTCTGATTACGTTTCTCATCCACTCATCATCATGATCATCTTCATTAGCCCGCCTGTTTGTCTGTTGTTTGGCTTCTGCTTGTTGCTCGCGTGTTTATAGCTTTTCATCAGCGTCATCATCGGATCGATCGAATCGGTTGGCTTGGCTTGATTGTTGCTTTTATTATGCACTTAGTGTTTGGTTGTTGCTTATCATAAGCGAGATCATTTTTGTTATGTCACAAAGTTGGATGAATTTTTTAAGAGCAGTTGCATGAATCTATGAATTTTACATTTAACGTTCTCCCCGTTTTTTGTTGGTTTTAACATCAAATTGAAAGAATTTCTTTCTTGTTTCGATTATCAATTTCAATGTCTGTCTCAATAAAAATCAATATGGCAATGAGTATCCATTTTTTTTGTTTTTTATGCCTTGTCAGTTTCCAAGTTGAAACTGATGCGGTTGCGGTTGCTCTCTTCTCCCTGTACCAAGTCGTACTTTTAGTTTTTAGTCTCATGCATTCAGCTACCACACACACTTTGAACTGTTTTATAAAAGTATAATTATTATGACAGGTCTAGCTTCTCGCTCTCTATAAATATTATGTGTTGCATGTCAAGCAGTGCGATGCTCATTTTTGGCGCCATTAACCTTCAATTATCCATGGCTGGCAATCAGTCAAGTCACTGACTTTGTCACCAACATGACGACAACGACGACACACGACACGAATCTTAATAAAAAAAAAAAAGCGGCGACATGCACGACAATTTTAAACAAGGTCTCTGGATGTGACCAAAACTAGTCGACGCCTATTAACTTTGGCAAACCTCTAAATTAACAAGCAAGCCAAGTTTTTTAATGAAAATAATAAATAAACTTTTTTTCTAAAAATAAAAAACAACACCCACAGCAAACAAATAAGAAGTTTAAAAGATCTACTATTGCCTAACATTTGTGTGGGTTTACAAGGGGGTTTATTTGTGTTATAGAGCGGCACAATTATATATAAACATTTATACTATTTATTAACGTTACGAGGCAAAGTAATTTTCAAAACTAGAGCAACTTTTCTTATATAAAAATATTTCTATAATTATTTTAACCGAGTTTAAACACACACCCATTATAAGCATGGCGAAACTAACTGCATAGCATTTAAACCATTTCGAATAATAAATGTCTAAAACTCGAAAGAGTTGATAAACCCTTCGATACTTCCGACCCAGGTTACCCAAGGTATTCCAAAACGAGACATGAAACAAGCGAAGCGTAAAGGAGCACTCAAATAATTGCATTCAACATTATTTATGTACTCGAAAATGTAATAGAGGAAAAACTTGAGGTTTAATTACAAATTACAGCAAGTTTTATATAATGTCGTCGAGTCATCTCACAAAATAAACGAAGAAGCGCCAGCACACAGCGTGAAGTTCAAAGCCTTGTTGGTTAGAGAGGAGTCTCACATAGCTGACCCCAAGCAAAGTCAAACAAACATCAAAGTGACGCGAGATGAGGGGGAGGAGGTCAAGCGTTAAGTCATAAAAGACAGTATGCGAGAGTCTGGGGAAAACCTCTCTACGTTTTTGTCGTTTTTGTTGGGTAAGAAAGTAAATGTTAATCATCTGAAGCTGTCGCCTGCCTGATTGCGATAATGATGATGATCAACGTCATTAAGTCGATGACGTTGTCAACATTTGATGTTAATCAACGCAAAAAACAGCGGCAGTGGCAACAAGCTCAACAACATTTCCACAAAAGACCATAGCAAGGCTTTAGTGAGGCCAGTTGAAGGCGACCTGAATAAAAAAAAAAAAAAGTATTTTAGTAACGCGCTAATTACATACGATTGTTGTTCTTTGGAAGTACAAGTACAACAACATTATTGCGCGCTGATCGTTTTTAAAAACGCTTTGTTCCCATTTAATCAAGTGCATCAAATGCGCAGCTGGTCACACTTGGTCGCTTCCTTTTTGGCGTGGAAATTAAAGCCAACACTTGAATGGCAAAACACCAAATGAAAAGGAGCTATAAAAGCGAGGTTACACAGTTAAGTTAAAACTTCTATTAGAGTATTTAAGTATTCGACCTAATGTCTAAGGTTTTTTCTAAAGTCTTTGCTATTGTTTTTCTAACGAATAGATGCCATTTTAATTGTTCTTTGGCCAAGTTAACAAGTAAAGAAAAATATGTACATATTAGAAAAATTATTTCAAAAAAATGTTCAAAACATCCGACAAAGAGAAAAGCAAAACAAGACAAACTAATTGTCAACAAAGCAGAGAGAAGATCAACGCAGAGATCTTAGCAAAAAGAGACTAGAACAGTCCCAGGCAGCCTGCCTGTTGTTGGTAACCAGTTTGGGATTTGCTGCTAAGACCAAGACCAACATCAAGCAAGCAACAACTACAACAACCGGCTTTTAATTAATTGCCTTTTTTAGGCAAAACTATTTCTTGTTGTCATACACAAACAAACACATTAATACACAGAAATGCGTGCTTAGTTGTGTTTAAAGTACAATGTTGTTAGTGTATTTTGTATTTTTTTTTTTCAAGTTCAGTAGAATTTAGTGCGTGTGTGTGGCCCCATGTTAACCCACTCTGACGACAACGACCCTTGCCAACACCACCTCCTTCACAACTGAGTTGTCAGCTTGCTACTTGGTGTGTCGCGTCATGTAAATTGTCATCAATATTTCAGCATAAATTGCATATCTTTGGCTTTGTGTCTTCTATCTCTGTCTGTCTTTCTGTCTTGCTAGCATCTAGCTTTTTATGAGTCAGTTATAATGAGTCACAATAGAGCCGAGCGCCCTCTGCAGGCCAGTTGCTGCAACTGCTATACTTACAGCAACGTGCATGTATTTCTTAATCTGTGGGACAACAAATTGAGGGGTGGGGCACAACAACAACAAAAATCATATTGAAAACGAAATTTAGGTTATGCGCTAAACATTTTAATTAAGTGGAAAAGTATTACGCCAATTTCGGTCAGTGCTGGTTGTGTGTAGAAATCGCATTATAGCCAACAAACAAAATGGAAAGCGACAACAACAACAACAACAATAACGACAACGAAAACAACAACAACAAAAGCGAAACTTTGTGTAATTGAAACTGAGCACGAAGTGGAAGTATTATTATTAAGCATGCAAAGCATAATGAAGTGGAAATATGAAACTTGACGATGAAAAAACAAAAATAAATAAAATGTATGCAGAGACAGCAACGCAGACACCCGGGTACAAAACGAAGAATGGATAGATGGATGACATGGTATGGAAATAAAAATGTAAATATGTTAAAATTGCTCTTGCAAAAAAGGTGATTATGCTAAAGTTATTGCCATACATAGCGCATAAACAAATGCGCCGTACTTTTCATTTGGCACAAAAACAAGAAGAACGTTTTTCCTCTTGGGGAATTTATTAACACAAATTCTTTAGACAAACTAGCATGCGCATTCATTAAACAATAGAGTTGCTCATCTGTGTAAATTCCCCGATTTGTTAATGGATAGTAAGTTTGTATAGCTTATGATTGTTCGTTAAATTTGACTGAGTTTAGGGAACTATGTTTTGGTTCTTTTGAATTTGCTCATCAAAACTGTCAACCACCACCTTGGCATAAAAAAAATCATTATTAAAGAACCAGAACAAAAGCTGCTGAAGTAGCATATAATGCCGTAAGCAAGATAAAAGACAGCTGAGTTTTGTGCTGCCTTAAAAAAAAAAAGGGAAGTCGACTGGCAACACAGGACAGACACCCGGAGAAGAACAAGACCAAGAAGATGAAGAAGTTCAGACCGACAAAGACACATGCGCAGGCGAAAACAATTGAAGCGTGCAAAAAAAAGAAAAAAAACCAGCAACAACTTGGCAAAGGGTGCAAAGAAGAAGCAGCAGCAACAGTAAACGCTAACAACAAAAAAAAAAAGCAAAAGTTGTATGGCAAAGAACTCGAACCAAAACCGCATACACGAAACAAAAAGGAAATTCATGTGATGGGAAACGGAAATCAAAAGCTGCTACAATGTTTGTTGTTGTTGTTGTTGCTTCAGCAGCAGCAGTAGCAGCAGCACCAGCAGCTTTGCATATAATTTATGACCCTCCAAGGGCAAAGGGGGCATGACAGAGACAGCGAGAGAATGAGATTGAGAAGCGTAGCAAAAGCTGCTTATAGAAGATTGAAATTGCTTAGGCGTAAAATGAAAACGCGAAGCTCTGCGCTGCGCTGTTGTGGAATAAGCATAGTATGGTGGAAAGGTAAAAATAAATAATGTGTATCAAGATATGTTTATTTGCAGAATAGGGAGCCCCATCCATGAGCCATGCAGGTGTGAAATGCGAGCAGGCAAATGAGGCCACCACACACAGATACACATACACACTCCATATAGTAGCATAAAACCCTTTTTTTTCGTGTTATTTTTTTTTGGCTGTGGTTTTTTGTCGTTGGTTTCATAATTCTGTTTTCTCACACGACAACGATGAAGCAAGCAAAAGAGGCAACAAAAAAAGCAATACAGGAAATGTAAAACCAGTCAAGTACACCAAATAACCGCAACAAAAGCTTGCAAATGTCGCAAAATACTCAAGCGGTTACAGTTATTATTGAGCAGGCAGAACGCCAAAGAAATAGAAAATGAGAGAGAGAGAGAGAGATAGCACATCAGGTATTGAGGTGTGCGGTGAGTGCTGCCCATTCATGAGTTGACCTTTTTTTTGTCGATATTTGCTCACACATTAATCGATGTGAGGCTTCAACTTTGTCGTTATCGGCAATTGAATGAGGCACAAACGAGGTTATCAGCAAACGCACATCGCACAATTCAGCTGCTCTTGATAATCATTCATAAAACAACAAATTTGCCTTTGTGTGAACGTTGTTGAGTTGACATATATGTGTGTGTGTGAGTGTGGTAGACGGCCAGAGAAAAGTACACCGAATTCGAATTCCATTCATGAAAAAACCCACACAATGCTGCTATGCGCGAATGTATATGTATGCGTGTGTGTGAATCTTTGACTGTGTTGGCACATGCGCTTAAGCTGAAGCGTCCTCACTTACACACACAAACGAAATTCATTCACAAAAAGGGGCAACTGCACACAGCAGCGGGGGCGGGGAACAATGCTGTAACATTTAGCCAAGGCACAACAACTAAGACGGTGTCAGCCAGCGGAAATAACTTCGTGTTGCCAGCTTTTCCACCAACAACACAGCGATACAATGTCAAATCTTGGTTTGTTGCTCGCTGCATCGAAAAACACATACACATACGCACACACGCGAGTGCTGCCAGAGCGAGATGACACAAGGCGGCGGTTCAATGCGCAGAAACAGCTCCGCACGCTGCTGCCTCACACTCACACACTAAACAAAATGCATTTTCAGCCAAAAAAATAAATAAGTTGCTACATTTTGTTCATGTCTAACTGCATTTAACAAATTTTCACATTTGTAGTTTTTCACTTGTACACTATTATTACGCTGCACACATTGCATACATATAAATTGGTGTTTGGTTTAATATTGTTATTTCGCATTTGCTTTTGGGCGCCTTCTGGAGAGACGCGCTCACATTCCAATACACTTTTCACATGGAAAAATCAACGTTGGCGTGCATATTTTTATCAATTGGGGCACAGACAAGATTCGTTAAGTGTTTGCGATTGTGTTTTCATTGATTTGCACAGGTTTACATACCAATTTTCACTTTTAATTGCTCTTCAATTCGGACTTCGCGTGTTTCAGCCATGTTGGATCCATAACTACTGCTGCTGTTGTTGTTCGCGTTGGTGTTTCTGTTGTTGCTTGCCTCGACAACAGCAACGATGTCAATAGCGTCGTCCTGCTCTTCACACATATAGCGCTTCTTTTTTAACAGCATTGTGTTGGTGTTGATTCGCAGTGTTGCATTTAGATATGAATTGTAAATGAAATTATTTCGATTTCGTAGTTTTACCGCAACAGCTTCACTTTACAACGTATGCGTTTTGCAGTAGAATTTTACGTTCATTTTTAGTACACAAATGCTTTTAACATCACTTTATTGTTGGTGATAGCACTTTATATGCATTGGTTAGTTGTATACAAGCACTTCACTTAGGCGTTTCTATTCAATATTGTATTAAGCCGACAAAAAATCGAATATGCGTTTAAAATGCTTTGAGCTAAATTATTATCCGCTTTCGACTTGTTGAGAAGAGCGTGAAGTTTAATGCAAGAAAATAACACTCGCGTGGAGCGACGTACGACCGTCCCCAACGAGAAATGAAACTATAATGAGGGACGACTGGCAAGCGAACGAAACAAGAAAATACATTTCGATATATCAAGAGCGCAGAGAGCAATGTTATCGAGAGATAGAGAGAGTGAAATGAAATAGTATGCTGTTGATATGCGAATGAGCATAGGATTTTTGATATTGCCGCAAACTAAATTTAAAAGTACGCTCATAGATCGCTATAGTCTTGTCAAAACCATGCTAAAGTCGTATCATTAAGTTCTGTTTTGCAAGCTAATTTGGAGCTGTGTACTTGTCATAAGCAAACTCGTTTTGCAACACTAGCGTAGCGAACAGCTGGGAATTGCCGCAAAGTAATGGAATTTATGCATAATTTGGATTTCGTAAATAAAATAACATAAGTAAAGCAAACAAACTAAGTTTTCTTAAACATACATATAAACATATGCATTTACATATGTTCTCAAAACTATGCAAGCAATAGTTCTGGGTAAGTAATTTTACGCTCTCAGTTTATGAATGAAAAGGAAATTGGCCCAGCAACAGGGGTTGTGCCGGCAAACACACATACAATCTCACACAAAAACAAAAGGCACAACCGGGAATGGTGCACACATGTTGCGCTAGCGCCAAGCGGAAGCAAAGTGTGTTCCGGGAAAGTTTCGGGCGTTTTTGTTACGTCGAGTGCGCTACAGGTGGTCGGTCATATATTTATGTGTGTATTTCAGGCTTCAATGTACAGTTCTTATTTAACCGACATATGTATTTTAATATGTACTTGTAAATAAAATATGCTTGTAAAAGCATGCCTTTTAGGTTTATGCAGTCTGTATATGATTATGTTTTACAAGTATCATATGCCTTAAATTTCTTGTGCAGCGCGCTTTTATTTTACGTGGGCGTTTTTTTAGTTTGAGGATCGAAAAACCGGCAAACTACAGTCAAAATATACAAAAACGACGCAGTGAAATGTAAAATTCATTCATTGTTTGTTCGCCGCTGCGTTGCTCTATGAACCACACACGCATCACAACAACAACAAAAAGACTGCGTCTTATCAGCAACTGTTATATATTCATTAGGCTATGCCGACGCCGCCAATAAGTGGAAGTGCACAAGTGGTTGCTTGCATTGACATTAGCTGCAGTTGTTTTTGTTGCTTCTCTTTGTTTCCGTATGCGCTCTCATACTGTGTGTATGTGTGTGTGCATGCCCTAACTCTGGCACAGATAGCAGCATACTCGAATAGCTAAAGTTTTAATATTTGCATTCCTTAAAAAGTTGAATGTTTTATACTATGTATAAAATAACTATAGTTTACCAAATAAAATGATTTAAAGACTAGCTGCTGTTATATCTGTCATTCAGTGCAAGGGTATTTCAAAGTCGTTGCCTGTTTAGGTTGTAAGTGTGCGTGAGTCCGAATGTCATTTGCATTTTCATCATTTCGCTCAACGAAACGTAACCAACGTGGGAAGTTGGACCGTCTGTTTCGTCAAGTGCTTTGGCTCCAGCTGTCCACTTGCCTTAGCATCTATCTCGGCCAGCCCCCTTCCTCTTTTCTCTTTGCCCTTGTTCAAGGTACATTCGTCTGCATCTGTGATAAAAATAGCGTTTTGTTGTTGTCGTTGTGTTGTGTTGTTATTGTAGCCGCATTATTTTAGATGAGTGTTGGCGTCATTTTTGGGTTTGGTCTGTATTTTTTCATCGTCTCTTTTATTTGGTTTTGTCAATTTATGCGTTTTGGTGTGTTTTGGTCATTTTGTGTTGGCTTCCGTTATTTTGTTCAAAAAATTCCATTTCCCGACTTTGACTTGTTAAATTTATCACATTTATTTTTTAACTTTTATTTAATTACAATATTGTGCACACATACATAAAACTTTTTTGGCTATATCGTGGTTCGTTAACATATTTTACATTCGTATTTTCAATTAATTTGTATTTAGTATCGCTTATCTTTAAATTTATTGGGGTTTTACACATAAAACCATTAAAAAAAAAAATGGTTTACATGTGGGATTTTCTTTATATCGTTTATATATTTACAAGCATTGACCTATTGAAAATACATACTGTGAAAATATTTTTACAGCAATTTAAAAGCTTTGATACATTGTTGGTTTGTTTGATTGTTATGATAAATTATCTAATAATTTTACGAATTATGCTAAACTGTAATATTGTAATATGCATTAGTTTAACTTTAAAAGAAAATTGTTGGCTAACTTTTCATAAAAGTTAACCAAACTTTTCTAAAATTTGCATGTGTGACCAATACAAAATATTGTATAGGCCGTTGATTGTGGATTTAATAATAGATCATAGACATTAGGGGTTGATATCTCCTATTTTTACTTTTAGAATTATTTATACATGAACGACTAGAACTTGTTTTGAGATAATAAAAATACAGTAAACTTAAACCTAGAAACGTTTCCAAAAACGTTGTTTAGTTAGTGCCATTTTCTACTAAGTAAGGATAATTAATACATATATCTATTTAGGACGCCAGGTTATAAGCATGGCTAGGCTCTAAATTTGCTACATTTAAATCTTTACATAAAATCGTTAGAAAAATAAATTCTACAGACAATTTTGGCAACTGACTGACGTCTGGAAGAGCTTTTCCATATATTAAAAGCACATTATACACACAAAAACACATTTGTAAATAGAAACTAGTTTTAAACCCAATTACTGCGCGTTGTAGGCTATAAAGCATCGTTATGACTCTTGGATATGGTTGTCTCAATCTGATCGATTCGCCGAAACGAGGGCATATAACTGGAGCTGGCCTGTGTGACAATCGAATTGTTGGAAGAACTCTGCATCAAAAGAGAGATATATTTTTTAGTCAGATGGAGGAAATTAATTGAAAAATACAGTCGAACTTCCATATAACGAATCTTAAGGGGACAAAAAAACCTTGGCTATAAGAAAAATTCGTAGTAAAGAATAAGTTTTTGATTGAGCCAAATTGCAGGGTTCTGGAAATTAGCTCGTTTTGCGGAAGATCGTTATATAGAAGTTAGATTTTGTAAAGATAGATTTACCTTCTTCTGCCGATAGGAGCGTGCCCGAACTCTAGTTGTGTTCCTTCGCACGGGATTAATAGTTGTCGATTTCTGGGACAGACGTACCGAACTAAATGTGCTGCCCCGATGTCCACGACGTATTTGCGGCGAGGGTGTACCGGTGGCTAAAAAAGGATATGAATGATAAATTAAAGAAGAGAGAAGCACAGAATAGATTGGATACGCACGTGTTCCTGGAATGACTGTGCTTCGTTTGGTGGCCTGCATCATGCCAAAGACGACAGCACTGAAGGAACCATGTTGTGATGTCTGTCTATGAAGAATTGGAGTCTGGGCAAGTGGCATGCCGGCGGGTAAGCGTACCGGGGAGATTAATTGACTATCGGAAATTCCCTTAGGGTGTACATAAAATGTAGTCATCATGCCCTTGCCCTTAACATTAACTTCACCACGTTTCTGTCGAAGAGTAAACCTGTAGTTCAATTCATTTAAGCTCATTTACCTCACTTACCATACACGTATAACCACGCGAGCAAAGCAATTCTGCCGTATTTTCCGGCACTTGCACTCTCCAAATCTCTCCGGTAGAATCCATGCGTGAGGCCACATTAACCGTATTACCCCAGATATCGTAAACCGGCTTTCTAGCACCAATCACACCACTTACTAACGGTCCACTGCAGATGCCAACGCGCAGTTGGAAATTATTGAAGGCATCGCCATTAATCTCTTCCAGCTTTTTCTTCATGGCAAACGCAAACTCCACAAGATCGCACACGCTATCCTCTGAGGTCTCGCCACGAACATGCAAATGCTCATGATTGAGTCCAGCTGCAGCCATATAAGTAGTGCCACATGTTTTAATTTTCTCCACGGAAGCAAAACGCGGCTCCTCCAGCAATTCATCAAAGTCGCCTGCGAATAAAGTAGAACCCATCATGAGGCACAGTTTTTGGACCACATTGCGAGCATTTAATCAATCAACTTACAGATAATCTCATTAAGGATGCGTATACACGCCTTGCCATTGTCAATGTCCTCCGAGTAAAAGTCCTGGAAGTTTGGTATGGAGGCAAACATTACGCCGCACAGATTGTGCATTTTTGAATAGAGCTCATCCGTATGCTCATCGGATAGGTAATAGGCGGCTACATGGTCCGGCAGAATGTTCTGAATTGGCATTCAAATCAAGAATTTAATTAATGAGGCATCATCAGGAATGTTGGGTGGAAGGAAGAAAGGATGCAATGAGTTAGGGAAGTCAGTAGATGTCTTACCTTAATTAACGTGTCATTAAGCGCACGATTCGATTTCATGTTGGTCAGTTCTCGTTCTGCTTGCTCCTTCCATATAAAGTCAAGACGTGAGGTAACCTGTTCAGGACAAAAATAATGATTGAAAAGAAATTGAGAGCTGTTGTAATCCGACTAGGAGAATCCCTGCTTTTCAATTGTTTTCCTAACTTACCTCCACAAGTCGAGCATGATAGCACACCATGATAAGAAAAGTAATTAGCAGTATTAGCATTTGTACACCAAGCGGCATTCCATGATCCTTCAAATTGGCCAAACTGAAACTTTCATCTGTGCTAAATCGTATAAAGATTAACGCTGTATAAAATCCAACCATGCCCAATGCCATAATCGCCTTAATCAGATAGTAAAGCTTTAAAGCCGTCGCCAGGGAGACGAGGCACAGCACCCAGGTAAAGACAATATACTCGCGATGAACACATCCAAATCCATCATCAATGGAGATGATCAAAGTGCTGCGATTGTTTCTAGTTAGCACAAAGGGTCGATGCGATTTCTCAAACGATTCCATTGGCAAGTTGCTTAGATTTGTAAAAGTCAAAGCAGTCAAAGCAGTGTGACGCAGTAGCTCATCGGATGCATTGATAAAGTTCTCATTGACGCGGGAAACAAATGACATGGCGGAAGCGCTACTATTTGCTGGCGTACGGATTGTAAAGTTATGCTGAAACGTTTGCGAAATGGAAACAGTTGAATCTAAATCGACGTCAAAGTTTCTTGATTGCGAGCTATTTGTGAATGTTAGGTCATTGGTGCCATTGTAGCTGGAGGAAGGACAGAGCACCAAACCAATTGCACTGAGGATGCACATGGATATGATGACGCCACAAATGAAGAGTGTACGACGTCGGCGCTGATGAACCAATTTCGCCGAGTTGATTTTCAAGCAATTAGGCAGGCCTAAAACAAAAGTTAAAGTTGAGCAATAAAATTGATTACAATAAGGAACTTTTTCCCACTTACCTGGAAACTCCTCAGCCATGACCAGGACACAACAAAAGGTAAGCACAAAAGTGCCAACAGTTAGACAAATGATGACTGTGGTGCAGCGTGGTATAATAATGATCTGGCACAGCACCATAAATACCCAAATAACAAACACACACAACATGTTCGAGCTACACAACGGGGAAGGACAAAGCAGTAGAAATCAATTAGCAAACAGTTCATTAATTAACTCCCCGACCAATCACATTTGCTTGTTTGTATATACTTTAATTCAATTAAACTAATATACTTACCGAAACATGTCCTCGCGCAGCTGACAGAATTTTTGTTCCTGGCTTTTGTCTATAAACTTCAATGTCCAAGCGTTTAAATACTCGCGTCGTATTTCCTTATTCGAATTGATTTGTATATTCTGTTCAATGAACTCGTCAATCTATTTGCAGTTTGAAAGTTCACAAGAATTAAAGAACTAAATTTAGTTATTTGCTATATTTACCTCTTCGTCAAGTACGGTTACAGAAAGGCGATGATCCTGTTTAGGATCGACTAGAATTGAATCAACGCGATTAAGGATCTCCTCTGGACTATTCAGCTGTGATTAAATCAAAAGATTACGGTAACAGATTGGTAGGGTTTTGTCTGGCTAAACTCACATTTCTAAACGGAATCTCTGGTATCCACTCTGTGGTGCTCTCGTCCTCAATGATCAAACCCTTGGCACTGATTACCTCGGTTAGATTTTGGATGCTGGCACCATTGCGTGGCCTTAACTGTTGTTCCAGAGGTGCCGACATCATTGCCGTTGGTGATGAGACCGTTGAAAGTCCTGCTGATGGTGCACCAGATCCACCAGCATTGGCAGCCGTGCCAAGGGCAGAACCATTACGCAACCGTCGACTATCCAATGCAACACCCTCGACAACATTGGGCAGCGAGTTGAGCGATATGTTCTTCTTCTGTTGCTGTTGGAGGAGCTGAGAGGGTTGCACCACAGCCATTGTCATTGCACACTCCAAACTACTTCGACCATCGATGCTGCCAGTGCCATCGCCACCAGCACCCTGTACTGCAGTGTTACTGCCAATGCTACTGCCGCTAGCTGAGATTGATTTGGGCAATGCTGCAGTTGCTCGACTGAGAGCCTGAGGAGCAGCACTAGTGCTACTCAAGTGAGCACTGCTCCGTGTGCCAAAGCGTCGCTTCGGTCTGCAGCAAGTTAAATCTATTGTTATTTTCCGGATTATCAAATTACGACGAACCCTTACCGTAATGGTTCCGTTCGCTTGATGAGATAGGTGGTCACGTTAAGCTTATTGAGATGATTATCCCGACTGCCACCATTGCCTGGCTCCACCTCGTAGGCATCGTTCAAACAGTTAAGCGTTGCTTCCGAGATGTGAACGCGTCTGGAAATGTGATTAGAGGGCAGAGTGAATGCCATGGGGAGAAAAACACAACAAATTGTAGTTAGGTGAAAATTAAGTTCAAATATTTGCCTACGTTTTCAGCGATTGTGCGTAAAGTTTGTTCTCTGCCCCTGTTTTCCCTTTCCCTTCATTCTCATAGTACTTTCATAATTGGGAAGGCTCTCTACAATTTGGTTTCATGTTCTTGCCGGCGTTTTGTATTTCTGCTGCTGTTTCTAGGCCACAATTACATCAAAGCATTTTGCATTCAAAATGGAACCGAGCAACTTTTAATTTTGCCTCTTGTACGGTTTGTGGTCGACAATGATTTGTTGTTTCTTCGCTATAGTTCTTGGCCAGCTGTTATTATTGCCTTGTTTATGTTGCTCTCCCTCATTCTCGATAGGAATTTTTAGTTTTTGGTTACTTGTGTCTAAACACGCAAAGCTGGCAGAAATTACTGTACAATTGTTGTTAGCCAGAAACCATTGGACATGCCCTAATTGGTCAATTAAAAATGTGGCTGACTAAGATTTAAAACCCTAAAACTAATTTGGCAAAACGTTTCGGGTTGCCTTTGCTGCTTGTGCATTCTTGAATTGTTGCCAATAAATTGGAGATGCATGCTGGCCAAACAAAAAAGTTGATGTCGTTTTTTTAATTTATAGAAAGACAGAATTCGATGCCGAACAAAAGACTGATTCAATTGTTGTGCAGTCCAATGGAAGGTAAATTAAAGGATTTCTCACCGTATTTAGTTATTCATGCACAAAATTTTGTACTCTACTTAGCAATTTGTATTAAATGTTAACTTCACAACGCATTATTTATTTAACCCAAAAAGTATGCTGAACAAATTATTATTTATTCATGGCTATATTTTATATCAATTCCAATGAACTAAATATTTGTTTTACAAATATTGTCAAAATTCAATTGAAACGCGCTGTTTGTTTATTTGCTGTGGTAAAATAAAGTTGTAGGTCAACAAAATATTTTATTTGTTTCAATAAGCAAGCAATATATACAGGGCAAAGATAATATGATGCAATAATGCAAACGAAGGCACTAAGAAACAAAACGTGACTGGACTTACCCGGGTATGCCGCCAGATTCCATGTGATTTGCAATGATAACATCATTTGACCACACATCAAAATGCCATTTTTTGTTGCCCAAAACGCCGCACATCACCGAACCGCTGTGGATGCCAATGCGCATGTTGAGGTCAACCTGCAAAAATTAACAAAAACACAAAATTCATGCAACTTCAACTAGAGAATTTACTGCTGTTGTCAGAGTGTTTGTAACGGTCAGTCAAACGGCCAATTGCTATAATCCTTTCGCTTTCAGTGAATGCGCTTTAGGGCCCAAATTAATTGCACCAAGAAGATGAGTTTTTCTTCCACAAAGCCGAAAAAAAAGAAAATCAATTAATTTTGTTCCTTCAATTTTTTTTTTTTGCGCTCTTGTCCATTGTTTGTGGCGGGGGGGGGGGGGGGGAGGTTTGTTCTTGAAAACTTAACACATATTTTGTGCGGCTGCGGCTGGGCGTTTGTCGTTTGCCTTTTGCTTTGCTAAGATTTGCATACAAATGAATTGTCAACACGTCCAAACGAACACACAGATATGCAATATTCGTAAAAATAAAGCGGCTTGCTACACAAAAGCGTCAAATATATGGCAAAAAGGGACAAATGCAAAACTGCTGACAGTTAAAAAATTTGTGGCATTAAATTTAAAAAATATAATGATGTGACCTGGCAGCCGTTTAACAGTTTTAAACAGCATTGTACAGCTGACTGTAAGTGCCTAACAGCTATCAAACTGTTAAATTTCTACGGCCCGCTTAAGAGTATGCAACAAAAATGCATTCCATAAATCGTTGTGCAAAATACAAAAGGGTACAGTCAGCCACTCAAATAGCCTGCTGTTTTTAAACCATAGTCCATTGCAAAAATTTCCTTTGACTTACATGCGTATGCAGGCGCACATCCTTGATGGCCTTTATCATGTGCAGTCCAGTTTCGACACTGCACACAGCATGGTCCGGTCGGGTCTTCCAGTTGTCGCTTTCAAACTGTGACACGCAGTAGTAGCAATCACCGAGCAACTTAACACGCAAGCAATGATTGTCCTGTGGACCACAAAAAACAAAACAGAAAAGACAAAGAGAGATCAATGAAATTTACAGCATTGCTGGACTAACAACATGGTGCAACAGACACTAACCTCTGCAATACGATCGAAACGTGCGAAAAGGTCATTTAAAATTTTCACTAATTGTTGTGCTGACGTTTTGCTGGCCAGTTCCGTAAAGCCCTGCAGCAGTTGCAATGAATTTCAATCAGTAAGCAGTACCATGAATAATTTCGCTTTGTAATTAGTTTACCTTGATGTCGGCAAATAGGATGCTCACATTGTCCATGGGATACACGTATAATTTGTTGAACTGTGTCTCCACCGTTGGATCCGTGCCCTTGTACATTTCGCTGCGTATTTGATTATTCACAATGTTGGGCAAAACTGCAACAGACAAGACACGAATTAAATATATAAAGGTCTACCAGGAATCTGGTCAAAGAATTCTCTGAAATTTGCTGCAGGTTACATTCCTCTTTGCTTCGTTTTCTATGAATTTTTGTTATTAAATTCTTTATGAATGTTATTTATATTTTTCTTGGTAATCATCAAGCAAAGAAAATACTCAGAAATATATTTTATTTCTTGACTGACGCTTTTTTACAAACCATATCCAATTACTCATTATTAACTTCCACTCACTTGAATCGAGCAACTTTTGTGTGCGTTGCAGTTCCTTTTCAGACTCCTTCTTGTGCTCCATAGCCTTGTGGGTCTCGATGAAGGCCAAACGCTGGCCACGATCTGTTAGATATTTGGTATACATGCCAGCCACATTGATGGCCGTGTACAGAATGAAATTGGCAATGATTTGAAACAGCACGCAGTTGAAATCAAATGTCGTCTAAACCAAAAAATCAACCATTATATATATAGGTTTGGGAGTGAGCAAAATGCTGCTGCTTACCTCCTTGTTCTGCAGCTTGTTGATGGTTATGACGGCCAGGTGGCAGCTGGCTGTGATTGTGCCGCCGACAACGCACCATTTGAGAGGCAGCGGCAACATGGCATAGGGCACAAAAATGACAAACAGTATGTACCAAACCAGGTACTCACGATTCTCGAAGCCAATGCCATCGCTTATGAATCCTGTTCGTGGCACAGTAATAAAACATTTATGACGGCCCAAAAAGGATTAGCAAATTTATTGGCCCACGCATATGTCGCATTTTGTGATTAATGGTTTCCTACCCTTACCCTGCTCTACTTTACATACCTTGTATATTGAAGAGCACCCAAGTGCAGACAGCCGCCCAGTGCAAATAATTGTTGGCAAAGCAGCGCCAATAGCCTAAAAAGCAAATGGCCAAGTTGGCAATGCTACAGCAAATGGACCAAGTTAGCGCTGTTGCCGAGCTCGCCGAAGTTGAGCCCTAAACGAGTCCGAAATTTGTTTAAAAATTTAATAGTGGTTATTTCCCATAATTAATTTACCGTTACTGAACGAACTTCTTTGGGTTGCAGTACCCAGATAATAGCCATGACAATTTTCAGCACAAAATCGACAACATTAACAATTATCAACGATTTCTGACGTTGTCGGTGTGTATAGGTTAGATAGCTTCTCTCCAGCGAATGCTGCTTAAAGGAGTTCGTTAAGGAGGGACAAAGTATGCCCTTGACAACATTTCCACTCTTAAAAGCCGAATATGTTTCATTTGTTAGCGGGCGTCTCGGTCCAGCTATGCTAGCTATGGAATTTCCCGATTCCACTTCGTAATCTGCATTTAATAAATATTATAAAATTTTACAGTAATTTAAGTTAAAGAATCCCGATATTTTTTTTATTGAAGGAATATTCTTATAATTTAATTATTGTCAAGCTTAAGAACAATAAAATGAACTGAGTCAAACAACATTTTCTATGGCAACCATCAATGATAGATTTGATCCACTTAATGTGATAAAAGACATCCGTATAGACTGACGGTAGTTCACTATTGCCGCAGCCAATAGAATAAGAAGCAATACCATAAATTGTTGTATTCATAACCAAAGGATCGCCCGTATCACCGCGACAAGGATTCTCATCTAGGCTATTATTCAAATTGCCGGCACACAACATTTCCGGTAGAAAAGTTTTAATCAGTGTTTGGCACACCCGACGATCCAACATTTCAATGTCAATATACAAAATTCTAGAAGCCAGAGCACCGCCCTGTGTGCAAACAATTAAAATTAAATTCATACCAGCAACTTAAACAATTTCATTAGTTTGTTTGACTAACTTTATAGACACGCCCCCAGCCCAACACCCGGTAAATTAAACCTACTGTCGGTGGCTGACTGGGCAGAGTGATAATTCCAACATATGGACTGCTTGCTGGCAAGGCAGACTTAAGTTTCAAAATTGCAATATTATCGGTATTCTGTACGGTAAAGTTGACTGGCACATAGATCTTACTAACTGGCAATTGAATGCTCTGATCTTCGACCACTTTCAATCGATTTGGTGTTCCAGCAACGACCAACAGCGTGCGACTTCGATAGACAACCTTGTGATGACTGTTCGAATGTTTCACGAAATCAGATATGCTTATGTGTTTAGCTTTTGTTAATACCTACTCCATTACACAAGTGGCGGCAGTTACGACATGTTGGTAAGATATTATTGTGGCGCCACAGAAATGATTGTCACCAAAGTACTTGCGAGGCGTTCGTGATCTTATTGATACCACATACTTGTTCATCGTTTCATATATTTTTAATGAATAACTGGGTGTAGCTAGGCGCTTAGAACGATTCCTATCAATCTCAAGTTCGTTGCCAAGTGCTTGTATGGTTAATACGAATACAAGCAAAAGTTTCAGGCATATCGAATACTTTTGATACATCATTTTATTTGTGAGAATCAATTCCGATTTTGACAACAGTTTCAAACACAAATCCTTAATATGATGATGATTTTAATAGAGTCTTGAAGTTTGATGTCTTGCGGGGACATTTCTAGATATTTTTGGGATAAAAAAACTGTTCAGATTATAGTCCATGTCAATATATCAATAGTCACATCTGATAATAATTATAATCAACAACATAAGAAAGGAAGAATCTGCAAGCAAGCCTTTAAAATGTATTGTTAAACATTTTCTTCTGCATTCTTATCAAAAACTGCTCATTACTTAATACTTTATTTCCTAATAACCAAGTTGCTTTAAGCTAATAGGATCTAACGTATTAATTAAAGCATTAAGTAACAGTAAAAGAATAAATTGCAAATCAAATTAAACAATTAAAAATAGCTCAGCAAGTATGCCTTTTACTTCGACTTACCAAAATTGCTATTGCCAAATATGCTGCAGCTTTCGGTGCGTCTTTTGGGACCAGAGCCAGATTTTGCCTCAACGATGCGCACAGATTGCACGCGTCTTGGTGTTTGCTTGGACAAACCGCCAACACCACCACCACCGCCACCACCAAGACGACCAGTGCCAGCGGCTCCACCACCATCGGATCTATCCAAAGCAATGCCGAGTCCTCCAACGCCAAGCATTGCCTGCTGTTTCTTGCGCAAATTGGATAAAATTGATGCGGTTGAGGCGCGCAGGGAGTGGGGCAGATCGCCGCTGTCGTCCATTTGGGCACCGTCGCCGGGCAGTCGTGGTATTTTAGACATATCCGGCGTGGTCAGAGCTAACGTTGACGCTGTTGTCGCTGTTGCGTTTGCTTCCTGCTGCTATTTTTTTGTAGTTTACTTTAGCTTTTAATAAGCTCTGAGTGCTTAGCAACAATTCAACTCACCTCGAACGCTGTTGTTGCTGTTTTTGTGGATTTAAGCTGGCCATCATTTGTGGTCTGCACTGCGGGATTGCTAAGACCGGGACCATTGTCAACATCATCTTCATTATCGTCGTCGTCCTCATTTTCCTCATCCCCCTCCTCTTCTTCTTCATTGTCGTCGTCATCGCTCTGCAGGTTTAGATCGTCAATTTGTGCCAAGGTAATCGCACCCTTATCAACAGCACGTCGCAGCACCACGCCCTCCTCCTCCTCCTCCACCACTACCACCTTATCAGGCTCCACTGCCTGTGTTTGAAGCTCAGGCAGTGCGGAGTGTGTTGCACTGTTGCATTGACGACGCTTTTGCAGCGCCGAACATGGCGTTGCACTAAGCTGCCTTACATGCACCTCTTTCGAGACTAACTTGTCATCATCGTCGTCCATGTTGCGTTCCTGTTCCTCCTCTTCTTCCTCCTCGTTGTCGTTGACTCTGCAAGTTGTTAACATTGTGTATATATTAAGCTGTTTATCATCAACATTATCAACGCTTAAGCTTTAACTTTCAATTGGCGCTTTGATGTAAGCAACGATTGAAATCTGTGTTTGTCTATATCTTTTTAAAGGCATCGCAAATTCTAATGAATACAAACATTCGCCCCAACTCTAATGAAACGATGGCTGCTGCAACTCACAATTATGCAGGACAAACAAAATTTTCGTCGAGGCGTGAAGCCATTTGCTTAGTCGTGTAGAATATAAAAGGGGTCATTCATAAACCAGAACGGATATGTCAGACTGAAGGCCAAATAGAATTTGTACACAACAGAAAACATACGAAATGATTAATATGAGTTTGTTGTTTTGTTCTGAATTTGTTGATGGGTAAAAAAGGCTTCAGAATGTCATAAAAGACAAATGGCTGTTTTACAGTCTAAGTTTGACATCCCATATAAATGTTGTTTAAAGCATGACCGCATATCATTTAAAATGTAAATAACCAGCGAACGTTAAGCGCATTAAAAACAGTTTGACATTTACATTAAAGTATATAAAATGCAAAGCTTGTAATTTTTTGTTTTTATTTTAATTGAAAGTTCGAATAACATCCACATTTAAAGGATAATGGCATTCTTTAAGCATATTCAAATAAACCGTTAAGTCTTTAACATTTCCGTTGCGTTCGAATTTAAGGATCTCCCTCTGGCGCGTACCGTATATCGTTCAAGCTACCTTCATCATAAAGTCATTTGTATTAAGTATATTTACTCCATATACTACATGCAACAGCAACAAAAGCCGCAGCAGCTTAAAGAAGTTAAAGTCACGTTGGCGCAGCGAAAACACAAAATGGCGAAAACGACGAGAATGACAGTCAACAACTAGAAAATGGCGCGTTGATGTCGTTGTCATTATTCAAATTAGTATTTAGATACACACGGTTGCACACACACACACTCGCATTATCATTATACGCAGGCTCACGTTAGGCGCTCATTCATATGCGCCATGTAAAGAAATCGTAGCATACTTTGGGGCTGTCACAAATATTTAAGACCTAAAAGAACGAAATTCCAATAAATCGCAGCAGACAAGAGACACGCTTATACACACATACAAAAATATTTGTGTTTCTTATTTGAAGAGTCACAAAATTAAATTTGGTATTCGTTAGCGTATAATTCAATAAACTGTCAACTGCTTAATGCCTTCCCAAAAATTTGTTTGAGTTCGTTCTGATGTCCTCTTCAGATGTTCGTGGCATAAACATTTATTTGGTGCACATTTAAATAACATTTTATTTGATACGCACGCTTTTATGTCTGTTTGTATGTTTGTTTATCAAACTGCCAGGCATTTTAAGTTCTCTAATTTACTTTAACGAGGCTTTTATCACTTGAACTTCGAGTCAAAGTTTCTCACCTTTTGCGGCTTAGTTCTCATATGGTTTTATGAAGTTAGCAAAGTTGGTAACAAGTTTATCAACTGGTGCTTAACGTTATCTGCACGTATAAAACTACACACATAATTATACATATATAAAAGCTGTATGCAATCTATTTTTGGCTTTAGTGCTCATTTATATGTAAATATTTTATTTACATTTTGGTATTGGTATCTATCTGGACTGCACTTCCTTTTATTACAGTTGAGCACATTATACAGTTGTTATCATGTGGCTTGAAATGAACAATACGCAATTTGTACTTGAAAAGTGTGTTCAATTTGAGTGATTTCATCATTTTGGATATATTCTTTGTCCTAAAAATACAAAAACAAATATGAACCTAGCTTAAAGTTGAATAAAAGAATATTCTAATGAATGCAAATGTATTTGCATATTTTATTAAAAAGCTATAGCTGCAAAGCAAATACAGAATTTATTCAGAAAACAGCTGGTGTCTTGCGAAAAGGGTTTGCATCAAAACAATGATAAAAGCAAGTTATATTTCCAGTTGGCAAGCTGTTGCTTTTAACACCTCGACAAAGTCACAATCTTTTCATAGTTAATTGAGCGTAGTAACGGTTTTTCACAAGCGTTTCATATTTTTTCGCAGCTTCAATTGGCTTTAAAATTCGTCATTTACACACCTGTTAGCTTTAATCCTCCCTCACAGCAGCAACAATATCACTTGCTACACATCAGTTGACTTTGTTTCTCTTTTCCATAAGTCGAACAAACATACGTACACATATGATTAGCACATTTGATGTGTAAGTTAATGATATCGAGCTCAGTTTCCATGCGTTCAATGAGTTTCGATGAATTTTGAAAGTTGCATTATTTTGTTCATTTCGCACTAAACCAGTTGTTCGGAGTTTATGTTGTTGTTTTCGTCGGATTTTGGCTCTTTTGGACGATGAGTAATCCAAAAGATAAACAAAGAAAATAAAATAAGCACACACAAGCGCGTTTTTGTTTTTATCGTTTATCAAGCTAGCACTGCACTGCAGCACCAGTAGGCGAGTGAGGGTGAGATAGAACGCCTAATATAATTATCACTTTTATAAATGTAATGATAATGGCACACAAGCACAATATTCAAAACACAAAATCGATAATATTGCCTGGCTAGCGGGTATTAAATTTTTGACCATGAATATGATGATAATAATCTTAGTTGTTACCCAAAAAAAAAAACAAAATCTAGTTTCACCCATCGATTTAACTTGAATTTTAGCTACATTATTTGGCCAGCAAATATTGAGTTTGCAATATTGTATTGCTTTTGACTTTGTAAAATGTTTTTTTTTTTGGCTTTTATTTCACTGCAATTGCCGTTAGCGGTCCGCTTTTTGAGTGCTGTTTCGTATTCATCTATATTTCGCGTCTTTCACATCGAACTGGTGTTTGGCAACTAAACGTCAAATGCGCCATAGATATATTAGTGTACTCATAAAGAATACCGAAATTGAAAATATGGCATTCAGCAACGTTGCTCAGTGAGAGACACAAATCAGTTGGGCATTTTTTTTTTGCTATCTGCTAATAATCATCAACCAACTGATAAATTCCAATCGATAAATATCGAAAAGGGATATGTTAAATAAAGTATAACAAATGTGAGTTTTAAGGTATAATTTTTCTTCAATAAAGTATAGTTCAAAGGCAAAAAAGGGTTCTAAAAATTTTATCAAACGGAAAAGTAAGAAAATGTTTTAAAAATGCTTTTTTTTTATAAAATGCACATAATTGAATAACTTGAACAAGCAGAAAGCAGACAGCAATTGAAACATTTTATAAATAACTTTACCGAGCAACGCAAAGCATAAATAAAAATGCATTGATGTAAAAAAAAATACTTTTGCCGCAATTTTTATGTTCTTTTAGCAATGTCCGTTAGTTTCCTGGCCGTGCGCATCAGCATCCATTTCAACTATCATCAGATACTTATCATAAACATAAATATTAACTACCTGTGTACCAACAATACAAAAGTAGCTAAAAGGAAACGAATGGTGGACAAAACGGCAGGCGCACGAACCAAGTAAGTTAATACGTTTAAAATAGGAAATGGTTGTGGCTTGTCCATAAATATGGCTGATAAGAAACGTTATTCACTGTATTGTTGCCATTGTAATTGTAGTTGAAGGTTGTTGTTATTGCCTTGTCAATGGTCGTGCCTAGGTACAGTTTTCTTTTATTGCGTAGGTTATTCTTGTTGCTGTAAAATTTCTTGTACCCGCTGCTATTGTGCTTGTGTTATGATATGAAATGTCAAGGCATGTCTGCAACGTTCGCTTTTATTTATGTAGGCAGCGGCTGTGCTTGGGGTTAGTTGCAAAGTCGCCAAGTAGCCGTCAACAACAATTCATCCCAGTCCAGCGAAGGGACGCCGCAAAGGGAAGAGCAGAAGCATCGAGCTTGAAGTCAGCCCTTTTTATGAGCTTTTGTTGGCTTGTTGAATTTATGGCCATAAGAAACTTGTTAATGCGAATTATTGGGTGTGTTACAAGTGTGTGCGTGTGTTTGTGTGTGTGTGTGCTTTGTGTGTGCATTGCTTCTGTGTTTCTTTTCATTTCCTGCTGCGGCTTATGAACTCTTGGGTTTAACGAAGGGGGGAGGAAGGAAGAGAGCTAAGCTACTCTCGTAAGTAGATTATAGTCATATTTACACGCCTCTCTCATCTGTGTGTGTATTTTATGCTTATACATAGTATGTGTGTCACATATTTGTTGTTGTATTTGAGTTTGTGCTCTGTGTTAAGTGGCAGCAATTAACACTTGACATATTTATGCTTGGCCCCCAGACACTACGTTCCCAGCCCAGCCACCCCTCCTATTTCTCTCTCTAACTTGTTCGGCAATTGTGCATTATGCCCTGCAAGAAGCCAACAACAATGAGAAGCAGCCACAAACTAGAACAATTACAACAACAATTAAGGCAAGGACAGCCTTATCGAAAAATGGCAAGCAACAATGTCTGGCAAGCTGCTTATTTTATTTTCATAAACGTTTAAGCCTTGCGGTGGGCGTGGCAACATTTTGAAAAATGTGTTGACATCGAATATTATATAGAGTAGAGCGAAGGCGGGACTGACGTCGAATGTGTGAGGTAAATATATAAAGATAATAAGCTGAAGCTGGCGCAGTAACCAAGCAAAAACTAACAGACATGCGATAAAGACTTAAAGCGGCTTAGATGAAATTACATTATTAACTAGGTTCTATGAACTTTAAGAGGCTATATGAGCGTATCATGTACTCAAGGCGTCCTTCAATACAATTGGGATCGCTTTTCTAACTAAAAGTTCTTTGACAAAAAAACTTTTCGATAAATACATGTATATTAACATAATTCAATTGACTTTCGTAAGTTTGACTTATGGTTATATATAGTTCTCATGCATTAAGAAAACAGATACTGAGCCGTTATTTATAATAAATACTTTATTTTTGCTGATCTTTGTATTTTGTTTTGTACCAACGCCCACGTTAAGCTTATCGATTATGTTTACAGTATTAATGCCTTGGCCATTTGCTAAGTAATCAATTAAATCATTTTATGTGTAAGAAGTCTGATGAGTCGATGTAATTAATTTCTGGGCACAAAGCCTAAAAGCGTTCTAGTCACTCACAGGCAGTATAAACGCAGCAGGTAGCAAATGAATTTTTTGCGAACAAGGACTTATTTTTTTTTACCGTATACGAGTTTGGCTACTGTACACAGGATACGGTTGATTCATTTAGCTAAAAGTTGGCCACAAAGACAATAAAATGCTAAAAGTAACGAGCTTCAGACGTCTTTAAGAGTGAAAGAGAAAGAGAGTGATAGTGAGAGAGAGAGAGAATGACCGAGAAGTGGAAGAAATAGCCTCTGTCAAGTGGACATGTCTCAAGTATAAGTGAGTGTGTAAGTTGATTTGGGTTAATGTTGTATGTTGGTCAACATGGGTGTGCATTTGAAAGGGCGCAACAAAGCAGAAAATAGAAAAATTACTCAGCGGCACAACAAAAACGGGACAATTGTTTTGCTGTCCCAGTTAACCCATTCTTCCATTATTCGCATATGCATATATTTACTTAGCATACTTTTTAGCGTCACCAAATAAGGAATTGAGCTTAAGCTTTAAACGCTTTTTATTCGAGCCGAAAGCAGTGTGATTATAAAATACCAAATAATGTTTATTGCTTTTTGTTTCTGTTACGCATTTTAATGCAGGTTAGTGCGCTTAAGTTGCCCACAAGCCGCCATCAAGCGCTTTGATGTCCTTTTTTTTCAAGGACTACTTTTTCACTTTGACTTCAAATCAAAGCTATATATTTATTTGTGCGGCCGTTTTTCTGATTTGAGTAAATAGTGAAGTGGCTCAGCATTTGGGTCAGTGGAACAAAAATTCTTGGCCAAAAAGAACAAAAAAAGGCAATAAGCCGTATAAGTGGCCATTTAACAAGTTCTGCTCAGCCATTCAAAAGCCATTAGAATTGATAAATTGCTGGCACAGGATACAAGTCATGGTATTAAATTTGAGGCACAAATGCACCTAAAATAATAAAAACTCCATTCGATTTTTGACATTAAAAATGCGCCTCAAAAAGTGATATAATCGCAGTTTTTGTTAATATTCTGCTGCTTGAAATGCAGCTATTGATCAACAATAGGTCGAAAAGTTTTTTATGCCATTAAAAGTTAACGATGTCAAAATTTGATTTAAGTTAATGCCAGCCCATCACTTGATAACATAAGTTTTTCTTGCGTCAAAACTCACTTTTATAAACAGGCATTGTTAAATCGTCAAAATTTTTACCTTTTATAGTTTTGATAATAATTTAACTAGTAATAATTTGTTTGGAGTTTTAAAAAATTTCTGCAAACTGCTTTAAAGATTTTTTGATCATACAATAATCTCAAGGGTATTTTGCAGCTAAACAACAGATTTAATGAATCTCTTAGTCTGTGGTATTAGCCTGGCTTGTTTGTTTCCTTCGCTGTTTGTTGTTTACTTCACAAAATTTGCATAGCAAAAGAAATTAGCATACAATTATTTTGAGCTGTTGTCGTCTGCTTTTTCGCGTGCGCAGCTGCTCTTTGTTGATTTCAAAATCAGGACGCAGTTATGTGTATTTAATCTAGACTAAAAGGGTTAAAAAGCCATTAAAATGCACTTGTCTAAAAGTCGCTTGTCCTGCAAATTCTGTCAAACACTCGACAAAGGCTAAAAAGCATCAAAAATACCTGAAACAACTTACTAAAAAATACTTTATCCTTAAAGTTGTTCTAGTATTAAATTTGTCTGCTTCTAAACCGTCCAGGCAATGTTTTCTTTATGATTTCCTTTCTTGCTCATCAAGCTTCAAATTGTTTTTACCGGTTTCTGCCACGCAGCGTGTTTGTTTTGCCAACCCCATCCAACACGTCCTGTGTCTGCTGTGTGTCTGATTGGAAGGGCGAGTTGGGTTCGAGTGCATTCAGCTGGCAAAAAGGCAGTCGAGTTGATTGTCAGTGCCATTATGTAATTAAAATTTCATAATTTGATCGGGCCACGAGTCAACTTCAATAACTACAAAAAACAACAGAGACAAAGCCATACCACATAACGTATACGCAACTACTGCACGCAAACAAAATTGGTTTGTTATTGAGTAGAGATTTAATTGGCAATAGCCAATTTGGCCAAACGATAACAAACTCAACACAACTCAAATTGATGCAATTCAAACATTGCTCGACCACTTTAAAAACTTCGATTTTGAGTGCGGGCAACAACAACAAAAACCAAAAATACAGAACAATTTTTATAGAAAAGAACAACAAATAGTGAAAAGAGCAACACGCCAGCCTGTCTGCTGTCATTTATAAAACATAATTGAAATATGAGATTGACATTGAATAGATGGCTGATTTTTGTTGTTGTTGTTGAGTTAGCCTTTTGCTGCTGTTGTGCCGTTGACGCCTTTTGTGCGCCTTTTGCACAATGTGAAATTGCGATAATATTTTTGCTTCTATTTTGTTTGTTTTTTTTTTTGTAGTTCGCATTTGGGCGTTGTTGCTCTTGACGGCGTCTAATTGATTAATGTGAACAGATGAAGAACATAACACTGCCCATCGCCCTATATCATATTTAATATTTTGGCTAAGCGACAAGCAAATGACACCAACTGCAGTTTGTTGATCTCACATTATGAGTGTCCTTGAGTAATGGACCAAATGGCATAAATAACGTTAAAGTGGTTTAAAAAGAGCTAATATTATTCATAATCTGCGTGATTTACATTGTCTTAACGTATAAGTTATAATATGAATCCTTTGTGATTCATATTAAAATTCCAACCTATAAAAAAAAAAACATCATCAATAATTGAAACGACTCCTGAAAACAAAAGCTTTTCTTTTTGTTCATGGTTTAACACCCTGATCAATAAGGCAGCTCTAGTTGACAAAGTGATTTTCACATAAAATTCAAGTGGAAAATATCCAGAGCCATAACTTCCATAAAAACTTATCCAATTTTGAAAACCAAAAGCTTTTAGTTATGGTTTGTCTGCGAGTCTAATATTGCACGCAAAGTTGAAAACGCGGTTTTCACTTTAAGTTTCATGTTGAAAATCATACTAAAAGTACTTTCTATTATCAAAACTCAAAAGTCAAGACTTTTGATAAAGTTTGATCCCTTAATTAATACTGAATCAAAAGTTAAAAGTGCGAACTTGAATCGCCAAATCTATGAAGCGAATCACCGCATTTTGAATTTAAGCGAAACTTTATGTAAATTGTTAAATTTTAACAAAAGCAGCCGCAATTTAAATAGCACACATAAAATGTAAAAAAAACCGAATTACACTCACCTGAGGCAAATACGTTCCTCTTCCCGCTCGGCATTCATTGTGGTAAAATGTTTGGTGCTCTTGCAGTCAGAAACCTCTGTCCTTGCAGCTGTTTTCGCTTTTTTTGTTATTATATTTTATAGGTCTATGATTTTTTGTGAAGTGTGTGGCGTACTTTTTTTTTTTTGTGTGTGGATGTTATGTGTTTTGTGCCGACAGCAGGCAGCTGGCAGCAATTGAGAATCCTGCGTTGAGTTTGACAATATTTACCGAAGCTTTAAGTTGTTTTGAAGCTGTTGTCAATTTGCCTAGTGCCACACAATGAGCCGAGCGTTGTGCCGAGGCCAAAGATCTTGTCTATTACATGGTGTGAACAGATTTGCTGAGCTGTAAAGTAAATAAACACAAAATCACATATATATATTTAATAATGCTTGAACTTAAGTTGTCAATTCGCACAAAAGACGCCAAAGTCTAAAACAGCTTCAATTCATTCCGCCCCAAAAATAAAATACAAATCTTTCAACAGAATACTTCGGCTGTCTCTGCTACTCTCACTCTCACTTTATTTTCCTCTTTTCTTTTCTTTTTTTTTTAATATTCTCCCTCATCACTTAGCCAAGTCATTCACATTTAACAATGGAAGTACATAATTTAATAAATAGTTGCAGTTGACAGATTTCAAGTGGAAACGAGGCAAGTGTTGCTGCCACTACATGTCGTCAGCAACAATAAGCACAACAGCAACAGCAACAAACACTCCCGACAACAATAATAACAAAGTCCATATAAAAGCATTACTCGTACATCAGCGCCGACAAAAGCAAAAGCGCGTGCAAGAAATAGTAAGTGAATCAACTTGTTTATGCCTTCAAGTCGAATAAACAATGCACTTCTTAAACGGATTAGTAGGGATTGTTATTGAAATTGGTCTTGAGTTAAGTTAAAAAGAGACTAAGAGACTAAAAATTATTCGCCTTTGAACAGGTAGCTTGTTAGATTTTAAAGTTGTCTCAAATATATTGAACACATTATTTATTTTGCTCCAATGTTTTCAAATCTGAAGAAAGAATTATTCACACTAGAAACACTTGCTTTCTACTTTTATGCCTCGATAATGCTATTAAAAAGAAAAATCGTTTTTTTTATTGAAAGAATATCTGTTACAATCTTCATTGGCGTGTTTTGCACCTGCATTTCTAAGTTTAATAACATGCAGTGAAAAATGTGATAAGCCACATTTTCCTGAATCACATTTTTCTTTTCTCTCTTGCTTTTCCAAGAATTCCTTCAACTTCTTATTCACTAAAGTGTAAGTAAAGTTATGAGTTGCATGATTCCCAACAAGTTACTTGAGCCAAACAAATGGCTGCACACTACAAGTGTCAAGTGAGCTCTTTCTATGTGCTACCCAACAACGACACCGTGTGGCAAAGTCCGGCATTGCAGCTGGGGCAGAGCAACCAGCGGTCAGCATTGAGATAGTGCTCGAGGCAAAGTGTGTTCTCTGCCAAGTGGAAAGCAGGCGGCGAAGCGATATGAGCATCGAGTTAAATTCAATCAGTGTGTGCAACTTGGTGGCCGCTTGCCGATGCTGTTTGTGGCTGACACTGTGGCAACAACTAAGAGCTAGTTGGTTGGCTGCTTGTCTGGTTGGAAGCGATGTTGCAGCCTGACATCAATAATTGGCAGCCGCAATTTGCATTGGTCAGCTTTTAGCTGCGACATTTATGGATAATTGCAAGGAGCTGTTCGAGTAAGAGTACAACTTTGTCCTGTCGTCCTGTGGCACATAGCCCAGCCTCGCCGCATTATTAAGTCATAAAACTCAATTTAAGGCGCTTAAACAGGATGCACTTACGCGTAATCGTATTGCTGACTGTTGGGTTTTGCTTGGCATTTTTAAAGCAATTTTTTATGGTTGCAACGCATTAACAGCTGCCTGCGATTTTTTTTTTAATAAAAAGCTTAAGGAGTCGTAATCAAATTTTTATGGCATGCCAATCATTTCTGATACATCCTGTTGCATATATAAACATCGTGTCGCAAACGAGGCATGCGGCAGAGCGAGCGGCACAGAAAGCAAGATGGGGGCAAGGTCGATTGCCCTGCGATTTTTTGTTTCACACATATCGCAGGTTGACAATGTAACCAGTTTATTAGTGCCGTTGCGTAAGTGCCCGGACTGAAGGCTCCCGTTTTCAACCCCTTCCACTTCGCATGGGGCTTGTCGTTGGCATTTAGCCGGCGCGTGGTATGCGGCAACGAATGTGCCAAGAGTTATGACTGGAATGTGTATGCAGCATAAAAAAATGCTTTACGAGGGTCGTTCCTTAACTATTTATTAAGTGCAAGATTTTACCAACAAACTTATAACCGTTTTAATCCCATGGGAATCAATTTTTAATACTTAAAGATTTAATTTATAGTTTGTTAAAGTTGTTTAATTGGAAATACGCAATGAAAGTTTATAAATAAACTCTTATCAGTGGACGCGAGCAAAGTTTCTAAGAACAAACAAATTTATTTGATATTATTCACACTTATTATTCAAATTGGTTATTGTTTTTGTTGCACTCAATGAAATATGTGTACATAACTTTTTTTGTACCGAACGAAAAACGATCCGACATTGAGTATGAATTCAATATAACTAATGAATAATCATGTTTTCACATCAAACGAAAGCGTACTTGAGAAGAGAGAAAGATTTTCGATATAAGCTTGCGCTCTCTTTGTAGCTTAAGAGTTTTTAAAAAGAGTTCAAGAAATCGATATATTCTAGCAAATATTTCATGTTAAGAACTGAACTTGTATTGTTCACTGTTTCAAAATTCTTTAAGCAAACCATGCCCCAAAGCACACATTTGAAATGCGTGTTGCGTTTATGTCTTTTGTCCTACAAAAAAAAAGGAGAAAAACATATACACAAGAATTTATGACACTTGGATCACGTAGCGCAACGGAATACCCTTCTTTTTCGCCTTTCACATGCTACGAATCCATTTGTATGGGCCGTGTGTGTGTGTGTGCTAGGGGTGTAGACGGGGGTAACTTACAAATTGACTGTAAATATGCTTGCGATTGCATTGTTGCTGTTTTGTAACGCTGCAGAAAAGTTGTAAAATTTTGCGAGCTGCGTCAAAATGTATGTCCGCGCTCACGATTTATGTAGCCCTTTTATTCGTTGTTGTCGAATTGTTGTAATCCTTTTTGTTGTTGGTTTGTTGAGTTGTTTGTTTGCGCAAAACATTTTGGCATCGTGCAGCTGAAAATAATTAAGTTTTTGATTCATGCCAACATGCACAAAAGCTGACTAGACAGGCACACGCAAAAATCAGCAGAAAAAGTCGAAGCAGCAGAAACAAACAGAAGAAGCAACGTGCCACATGCACCGTAGTGCTGCTGCTTCTGTTTGCACTTCTCCTTGTCCATATTTTCGCATTAAAGCGGCGATTTATGTGGCCATTGAGCATGAAAAACGCGAGACAACCAAAGCAGACAGTCAGAACACTCGGCGAGCGCCCATTGAAATCCAAACGAAGCTTGCAACTCGTATTGGTTGCAATTGCACTTGTATTTCAAGCCTGCCTGTTGTGCTGTTATCCTTGCCATTGTAAACGACGGCAAACACGATGCACATATCAAATAATTGCTATGCACAGCAACTGGAGCTCATTTACGGCTTTAACAGATGAACTGAATTGCTGTTGCTGTTGCTATAGCTGTGTAATTATACGCTTCTTAAATATACATTACCGTCCGGCCCTCAGATTGGCCAGATTGTCTCGCAGGTAATTAGCTCTTGTTATTTTTGCTAAGATTGTCAACTGCGCTGCTGCAGTTCAGCATGCGGCCTTGTAATTTATTCAGCGAAAACAGTGTGAATATTAAGTTTAATTAAAGTGGTTTAAGTTGCAGAAATCCTTTTTAAAACAGAAAAAAAGGATTAAAGCTTATGCCAGGTTTTTACTGAACTTCGTAAATTTGAATAATTTTTTTGCACGCTACTCGGCTCAACATTTTATTATATTTTTAAACGGCACGACACATTTTTTGCTCTTTTTAATTTTTTTTATTGTTTAAAAATATCGTTAATGTGTCAATGCTTCTTTTGAACTTGTTAAAACAACGCTGCGAATGCGCAATTTAAATGTACTCATTAATAAAACGCAGCATACTTTCAGGCGACGCATTTTATTTTTATTATGATTTATGGCAGCCTCTCACTTTAAATGAATGTTAATTTTTGAAAAATTTCGTACACACTTTTATTATTCTTTAATGCAATTACAAATTTGATTGTATAAGACTGATGTTGCCATTTTAATTGAATTCGTTTTCCACGTGCAAAAATCGAATTCGATGTCGCGGTCGCGGTCGGTCACATAACTAAACCTTTGTTTTCGAAACTAAGCGAAGTGTAAAGTGAACTTGTTTTAAGCGGCCCGCAACGGTTGGTCAATATTGCAATTAATTTTAATGCGATCCAACTAAATGACGCCTAATCATGTGATTTGCTGGTTTGCATTATGTGGCAAGCTTGAATTTAAGCTACTGTTGTTGTGTTAGCTTTATTATATGCTGCACGGATAGTAAATGGATGCGGTTTGTAGCGATGTAAACTAATTTATTTAACTAGTAAAACGTTTTGTAATTTTTAATTGGAATTTCTAACATATATGTAATATTTATTGTCTTTAATTTGATTATGAAAAAACAATTAGATATTTTAGTTTTAATGTCAAATCTTTTGTTATTATATTGTATAAACTTCCGCTGCATCTGATGTTTACTTTTTGATGCTCATTAATTGCGTTTATATCAACATAAATTTTATTTACCACCCCCAAGCGTTAAGCACCTAAACTGCATAAGAGATTTATTCACAAAGTTTAAATAAATATTTTTTCTCTTTCGTGTGGCTTATATACAATTTAGGATCATTTGAAATGCGGCAATAAAAACTGCAAAACCAAATTGAGTAATGACAGGCAATAAAGAAAAAGAGCCTGAGGCATAAAAAGTAACAATTCCATGGACTCATGAAAAGAGCAAAATTACAAAAACGCAAAACCATGAAAGACTATATATATATAGTTGCTTTAATCTAAAACAAAAAATAGCTTCGAGCTATGAATATGCCAATATTTGTTGAACATTCGCCGGCGGGCAAACTACAAACAACAAATTTAAAGGATGTAGTCAACAGACTGATAAATTTCGCATTAATTAAAAACAAAGCGATGGCTTTTCATTTTGGGCGGTTGTGTTGGAAAATCTGGTATTGGAAAATTAAGAGCGGGGTATGTCTTTCTATTCGCTGTGAAAAATAATTGTGATGTCAAGCTGTGTTGACTTTGAGTGACGTTGAAGCGCTTTAAATTATGATTAAATAAAGGGATTTAAATCGGAATTTGTTTTGGATTAACATAAGCGTTGTAACAACAGCACTTTTCCCTTGATAAGTCTTGTCCACATTTCTGGCATTCAATTAATGGAAAAAGCGCGCCTTTGAAGGAAGGAAATTTAGTTTACAAAAGATTTAGAGTGGCTTAAGCTAATTTATTATAAAACTGTTTAAGATTTAGTATACTCCTTGCATTCCGAAGAACTTTTTGTTATAATTTCTTTTTCACATAATAATCTTTGAACGATGACAAACTATCCGTTTGTCTCTATGCTATTAAAAAAGAGCTTGAAATTTCGCCTCGGCTTATCTGGTTTTTTTTGTGTTTTGTGTTCGTTCTCGGCATGTTAAACGTGGCAAATTAATAAATGAAGATGGGCGCTCTGTGTGTATAATTAATTTTTCAATTACGCGGTCTTAGCTTCTGTTTGCTTTGGCCGCCTAAGAGGTAACGCGTTTGTTGTTGTTGCTCCGTACTCTTTCAAAGATATTTGAATGCGTATTTTATCGGTGCTTTATCAAAAGCCGTTGCAGGCACTGTTCGCAGACAGTGAAGGGGTGGAGAAGCAAACAAACAAACAAGCTGGCAACGAGCAAAATGCGGAGCAAACATGCGACACATTCGGGCATTGGGCAAAGTCGAAAAGCGAATAAAACAAAAAAACAAACTATGAGAACTTGGGAGTTCTTTTACTTTGCGTAGTTGACAGTTCTGAATTCTGTCAGTGTTTACACATGCACTTTGCACTACGAGTGTGTGTGAGAGTGTTTGAATGTGTGTGTGTGTTCTTGTTACAATTGTTACAAGAATGAAGTGAAAGTAATGTTCAAGGATTTTCCGTAATGACTTCAATAAAGTTAAGTAGTAGTTAAAGTTCGAAAATAAGTTTATTTAATCTGTAATTATATATAACATTATTGTTTTCTTTTTATATAAATCACTTCCGTTGCGTGCTAAATGCCATTCCTAACAAGCATGCAATCCTCTTTATCACAGCTCTTGTTGTTATTTTTTTGTTGTGTTGCGTTTACTTAGCCATGACGTTATTGTTACATATTGCATACCATATACATTCAATTGCATTTACAGTTGCACATTTGTCTGTTAGTTTTATATGACGCCATTGTCTGTGGTTCTAACGACTTCACCTCCCTCTCATTCTCCTCTTGGGAACTACCCCAAAGTGCTTGGCGCTGCGGCAAATAAACAGACAAAGTGAATCAAGTGAGTTTTTATCAGCCAGCAAATAGACAACAAACTCTTGGCAAATGCCCCATTGACTATGTGACCCCCCCCCTCCTCGTTCTTTTTTTTTTTGCTACATACGATAACTACTTTTCGTATTTTATTGGGAGAAAAAACATTTCATTTACACAAATTGAAATTTGAATGTCGTGCGTATGAATGAAGTTGTTGTTGTCGCTATTAAAACTCGTTGCCCAAGATAAGCAAAACAATATTAAGCAAAAACAATGTAAATGTGTATGTACAGATATTTGGATTAAGCAAATGTGTTTGCGTGTTTAAATAGTCGCAAAATTAGTCGTTTATCACTAAAATCGTTTTGCTAAACAACAAACGGTGTTTATTTAGAAATTTGTTCTCTAAGTTCTGACTCATTTACGGATTTTTATTACTCTGCCTTTGCCTTTTAACAGACAGTCAAAAGTAATAATATAAACTGCCACTTGGTAATCCAATCAATCATGACTAAATACATATGTGTATATAAAAATCTTACCAATTTGGCCCTGGTTTATGCCTGCTGTAATTATATTTTTAATCTGTTTATATCTTGTTTAATTTTGTTTTGGCGCCAACAAAAGCTTAAGTGATTTTTATTTATGTTTTGGAAATCTTACTAAAGCCAACTAATTTTGTTTAGGCCACAGAATGCATTTGATGCCGCTCCACATAAACGTGGCAAAAAAAAAAAACACGGCACAAAAGGCAACAATTTTTGATTGCCAGCAAATCCTCGCGAAAATCCAACCAAAAGTTTTTTTTGGCCACAATGGTATTTAGTGCGAGTTTTCTCTGGGTTTTAGTTTTGTTTCTGTTTGGTGTCTGTTTCTGTTTCGGTTGCAGTTTTGCATAGCTGTTGTTGTTGTTGTTGCTGTCGTCGTTTGTGTTTCAGCCTTGACAGCAATTTGACAGACATAAATAAACAACAACAAAAGTTCACTTGCCAGCAACATGTACTATACCCTAACACAAACACACAAAAAATAAACGAACTTTACATATTTTTTTTTATTTCGATGCTTGTAATTGTTTTGTTTACCACCGAAAGTTGGACTTTAGTTGTACAGGAAACTCAAATATCTTAAGGAACTTTATATAAACTTTGATATCTTAGGAAACAAGTTTTTCAAACTGTGGAAATAAGCTGTAAATTTAATTACCGCATATTTATTTAAATTCTTTAAGGGAACTGGAAATCAAGTTGACTTTAAATGGAACCGTTATATGGGAGTTAAGTGTTATCTTTACATTGAGAAGATAATTTCCATCTAACTATGTTGATTAAATTTGCTTGATCTTGAGAGTTTCATTTAAAATAGATAAAAAACTTTAAAGGAACAAACGCTTGTAAATTATAGGATAGCTAAGATTCTATATGCCTTAGAACTAATAAAGAAAAAAGCCCTGGAATACCGAATCGACTTAGTTTTTGCAAGGCTCTAGAGCTTTAAGTCTTGGTATCTGATGCCTTTGATCTTGACGATTTTCCATTTTAAAGTTCTCAAATTTAAATTTTACTAAGAGTTTATATAAGTAAACATCGACTTAAGGCCCTTTCCAACTATAAAGGGTATAGAAAACGGAGTGACAGAGCACATGTATATTTTCGCAACTGCAGCTACAAGTTTAGTGCGCCTAAAACTAGGCTACCATGGCAAAAACCTAACCAAACCAAACACTAAACAACAGAAGAAAAAAACAGGAGTAGAAGCAGAACAAAAATTGGCAAAACAACAGCTGAGCCATAAGCTTTAACTGGCCAAAACTGGTTGAGAGAATGTCACGTTTATTAACGCCAGGGGAGAGCGCTTGACTTTGGGCAGTAATTGCAGTAGTTAGTTGGTTAGTTAGTTTTGCCTGGCCAGTTGGAAATGAAATTTGCAACAAATTTGAACTACCCGCATGACATTACAAGTAGTAAAAATGAAAGCCATTTCTTCTTATTATATTATCATATCGTTTACAAGGCATCCGTGCCAAATATAGCTTGAGCTAGAAGTTTTAATAATTGTCAGTTGCTAAGCAACACACGTGGCTGGCTCTTAAGTGTGTGCCACTTGACAATTGACAACACACCCCAAAAACAAATAAAATCGTCTTCCTGACTCTTATTTCTTGTGCTTTTGTGCTCCAATTGACATAATATTTAAAGAATTGCTCTTGAATTGAATTAAATTGCGTGTGATTGAAGCGTAAAGAAATGCATTAAATTGTTCATGTGACATGTTGAAATACTTATGTCTGTATATACATCCAGCAAACCATCAGTATTATCAACGATTACGAAGTATTTGTCTTTAGGCACTTGAACAATGCAATTTGTGATTTATGGAAGCATTTACTCAACAGGTTTTTTTTTTATATATAGCTGCTCGGTACTGTTTTCGTTGCCTAAGCAACTCAATTCAACCTTAGCATTGGCCTGCAGCCAATACTATTTCTCTTCATTGGCCTTCGGTATGCGTCTTATTGATTCAATCATGGGAATAACAGCAGCTTGTTCTACACCACTGCCGCATAGCAAAAGTCCCCCCACCCCCCCCTCATAATTCTCTGTTGTGGTAGCAGTTTGATGTGTCGCCTTGTTGTTTTGTCTATCTTTAGTCTAACGCCTCAATGTCAAGGCTGCTGCTGGGAAAATGTGATTGCAACCCTGTCACAAGTGATGGACAATTTGCCTATGGATTACGGCAAGAGTCACACAGTTTGTCATGTGTCAGCTAACTAGTTTCACAAGCCACAAAACAAAGATTGACAAAGACTACATCAAAAAGGACGTTATAAACTATTTAGTTTTTTAAATCGCTCAAGTTGTGACTTAGATTTTGTTAGCTGGTTATCTTAAAATAGCTGCCAGTTCATTAAATTTGTAGTTAAAAGAAGAAGTCCTCTTAAGTTTATGATATTTTAGCTTTTGGCGGTTGTAAAAAGCTTCTTAAACACTTTGCTAGTGTTGAATAATCATTAATTTAAAGCAGAGTGAAACTTAAGCTTACTGCATTAACAAAAAGCATATTTATTTAATATTAAAGTATTATTTTTAAGATTTATAGGTTTAATATTATTTACACTATATACATAGCTTACTATAACTTCAAGCTATTATCAAAAAGTTATTTGGAAACGAAAAATATGAATTTTTTATTCACGTGACTAAAATTTTCAGCTTAATCGTTGACCAACGAACAGTTACTTGGTCTATGAGCTCAAGTTACAAGTTCAAGGAAAGTTAACGAACAAAAGTGTTTGAATTTGCCGTAAAAATGTGTGTTGACACATTTTTCGTTAAGCTGTTAGCTGTATGAATGAATCATGTATGCGGCCAGCATTTAATCAAATCGAACAAATTATGCACCCCAACTCAAAAACAAACAAACTAACTAGCTGTTCCCCGCAGTTGGCCGCTTTCCCTTTTAACCTTATTCTGCAAGGTGTCCTTGTTAATGCCGCTAGCATAATGCGCCAAATGAATAATTAACAACTGCAGTAGTCGCGGTTTTTTTTGTTACTTTCTTTCTTGGTTTTACTAGTCATAGCCATTAGTCGCAAACAGGACATAGGGCTTGCGTGTTGAAATTATTGTTGGGCATTCATTTGATTATGACATACATCTACACAAACACACACACAGACACACACACATATATAATTGTTCACACATCCTTTTGATACACAATTAGCCAAAGGCGTGTCATGCCTGCCGCTGAAAGGTAGTTGTATTTTTTTGTTTGTTGCCTTCTTTCTGCAAAGCTTTTTGTGACGAAAAAAAAAAAAACAATTGCTGAGAACTGCCGAAATAGCAACAATCAAAAACTTTGGTGTCAAGTTGCAAGCACAGAAAATCCTTAGCAAACTTAAAGCAAATTTAGTAGAGAAGGGTAACTTTGCAACTTTATGAAAAACGAAAGATACTCTAACATACAGTATGCAGGCACACAGCTATGTTAGTATTTCAACAAATCAACAGAAAATGTTTGTTTACAATGCAGAATAGACTTTCTAAATCAATAACAATCATTTCCCAATTAATATAAAAGCCTAAAAATATTTGTGTAAATTTTACCCAGCCGATTTTAAGCTTGGATTAAAAATAGTTAACAGGGTGTAGACCTAAATTTGGATTTGTGTGTATGTGTGTGTGTGTGTGTGTGTGTGTGTGCGTTTGCTTAAACTGGCTGGACACGAACTTAATCCGGACCAGACGATACAGCATCCATCAGCATCTACATCCGTATCCGCAACGCCAGCGCTTGCGGCGCATTGTATTTTAAAATTGAATTTATTTTTGTTACTGCGAAGCTCAAGAATGTAGCAGTGTGAGAGAAAGAGAAAGAGATAGAGAAGGGTTCATGGGTTTTGGGGCGCAGCGAGGCTGCAGTAATGCGCATTGATTTTAATTGGAGTCCATTCATCGATCCATCAGTGTTAACCACTAAATTACCCTAGCCCTAAATCTAACAATCCCAAAAAAAAAGAAGATAGCTCGCATTCGCTCTCGAACTAGTAGATACTTAAGTGATGGAGTGGGTGGGCAATTTGACGCTAAAATACCTGCGTAAATGGCTGATGTGATTTGGGGCGGGCGTTGCAAACTTTTTAATTAATTGCTCAAGAGTTTGTAATGTGTGGTCGATGTAGCTGTTCAAGGATAGCTAACTTGCTTGACATCATTTCGTTTTTGGGCAAAATATCAAACGTGACCCGAACGTTGTTTACTTTTCCCGGAGCTAAAAACGCACCGGACGTGACAGTAATAGGTCATGCTTGATTCGATGCGTTGATTCGAGCAAAAAATTTTGATTTATTTGAATCTGATATTTTTTTATCAGACCGTTTTGGCACACAAATTCCTAACTGTGTATTAAAATTGTTGAGTATTTTTTTGTTTTTGCTTATTAGGTTTATCAAACTTTGCTCTGGGTGATTTCTTAGAATAGAATGCTTTAAATTGAGTAATAATAATACCTACTTTAAGACCAAATGAGGCTGTTTTATTTATAAACTGTGATTCGCTTTGATTATCACCAAGTAAAATTGCACTTCGAATATTGCTGTTACTCATATGAAAATTCAAATTGGCAACATTTCATTCAACATATTGCTTTATTAAACATTTTTACACAATTTACGCGCATTAATTAAATCACAAGACATCTCCACAACATTTCTGGCATTTTATTTATTTTTTTCGATACGCAAGAAATTCTGCTGCATTAGGGCAAATTAATTTTTTCTAATTTTTTGCAGTTGATTTAAATTCATCCAATTAACACCTTGCAAGACGCCCGAAAGAAGGCAAAGTTCAAAAGGGGCGCTCGCGCCGTTCGACAAAAGTCACTTTGTCTGTTTTGATATTGAAAAGGAAACGCGTCGTATACGCAACTTCCTGCCGCACTGCGACGCGTTCTAACGGCTACTGAATGACCGTTCGGCGTCTCGCACACCGACAGCCAACAACGACAACGACGACGACGCCGTTGACGTCGCCGACGATGACGACGAAGACAACAGGCGGCAATATTTGAAGCAACAAGCAATTGTCCAGGACCGGCACGAGGGCTATCATTGTTCACTAAATTCTAATTATGTCCAGCAACTAGCTGTTTCGCTTCTGACATCATTGTCTTTGTATGCTTTATCGTTTGTTTGACGACGTGTTAGACGCACAATTAAAATGTCTGCATAAACAAATACACAGTTTTATCTTGTCAAGCTGCAAACGTTGACGCAACAAAACCACCTGTAGCAGCAGCCGAAGCAGCACGTTGGCTGTTAGCTAACAGCGCTCTGTTAAGCAAAAGCTTTCGTTAACTTTTGTTTGTTTTGCAGAGCTTCGCTTGTCGTTTAATCGCTAAACCAAATATAGCATTTGAAAAATGCACAGAGAGCGCTACTGCAATCTGTGCACAATAAAATTATATGTAACAAAAAATTACATTGTATATAGTTGATCTTCTGCCAAGCTATTATAATTCTATACTACTCTGATAGCAATTTATTCGCATAGATTAAGATTTTAAAATTGGCAGGATTATCAAATTGAAAGGCATATTGTACTTTAAACCTCGCATGTTTTAAATTATTTACCATATAATATACTCGAAATTATATTAATTCCCAGGAGTAATACAATTTATTGCCTTTCACTTTCTTTGTTGAGAAAAATACTTTAATTATAACCAATTCATTAATGATCTGAAATTTTAGTTTGAAATAAAAACCAAATTCCATTGAAACTGTCGAAAAACAAAAACATGCTAATAAATCGCAACACTAATTTAAACAAATAAATTCACAAAATCAGATTGATTAGCATCGATTCTACATTGTGCAAAAAATTCGGCTAAAAAAAATAGTTTAACAAAAATAATTTCTTCTGACTTAATATCATTGAGTTCCGTTTCCATACATGGTATAACCATTAACTTTTCCTTAGTTAAAACGTCGCTAAATTTGGTTATAAAAAGCGAATGCAGTTTTATTTACAAACACTGCAATGAAAATTTTTTGTTAATTTTTATGTTAAATTAATTATTACGTTGAGTTAAATTTTAATAATACAGACACACAAATTAATTTTATTCGGGTTATTTCAAGTCCCACAATGATATAGTTAAACGGATCCAGCGAACCCAAAAACATATACTAAACATAGTCTGACCAGATCAGAACTTTTTTCATTAAAATATCAATATTTTTTCTCTGTGTGTAATTCACAAATTAAGTATTTAAACAAAAAAAGTGAATCTATTTTTATTTCCTTAAGAATTGTTTTGTTCTATTCAGCTGATTAAATAATCATCATTAAGAAATAATAGAACTATAAAAGCCAAGTTGTGAGCCAAAATGCAAACAGTTGTTGCTTAAACCAGTTCAAATAGAAAAGTTTAATTGAAATCGAATACAAAATTTGATAATTTAGATACAGAATTGTTAGTAGGATTTAAACATTCATTCAGAATGTGCGGCATTTTAGCTGTTTTCTCATCGAATGGTCAACCAATTGAGACGCAATCCTTTCAGGGCAGCGAGCACAGCTTGCGGGAACTGGTCTATCGTCAGAGTGGCAAGCAACGCCATCGCGGCCCAGACGATACGGGTGTCCTGATCATACAAGAACAGGGTGTGGCATTGGTGCATGAACGCTTGACGGTTATAGGTGTGGAAACAGGACATCAGCCGATGCAGTCTATTGATGGAAATATTTCACTCGTTGCTAATGGTGAGATTTACAACTATGTTGACTTGGCCAAGCTGATTCAAAATCGTTTGCCTGGCTATAAGCCCAAAAGTGATAATAATGTTATCATTGAGCTATACGAGAAGCATGGCGATAAGTTACTAGAACACATCACAGGAATGTTTAGCTTTGTGCTGTACGATCGTCGGAGGAAGCAGCTGCTTGTGGCACGTGATCCCTTTGGCATTATTCCATTGTATATGGGCAAGGATGCGGCGGGCAACTTGTGGTTTGCCTCGGAAATGAAGTGTCTGGTGGGAGTCTGTGAGCAGCTGCAGATATTCCCACCTGGTCATGTGTCAACGGGTACAGTGAAGCAACTGCAAACTGTCTGCTATTACAATCCCAGCTGGAAACAGCTAATCCCAACGAGTGAAGTGAATCTCGAGGGTCTGCGGGAGCAATTGGAGCTAGCAGTGCGTTCACATTTGCAGTGTGATGTGCCCTTTGGTGCATTGCTTTCGGGTGGTGTGGACTCCAGCTTGTTAGCTGCCATAGCAGCTAAGATCATGAAGGAACGCGATCCGAACTATAAGTTACGCACCTTCTCAGTGGGCATGTTGGGCTCCCCTGACTTCGAGCATGCCCGAATGGTGGCCAAACATATTGGCAGCGATCACACCGAGATCACTTTCGGAGTCGAAGATTGTCTGGATGGAGTGCGTGACTTGATCTATCATCTGGAGTCATATGATGTGGCCACTGTGCGTTGCAGTTTGCCCATGTTTTATTTGGCGAGGCACGTGAAGAGCACCGGCATTAAGATGATACTCTCTGGCGAGGGTGCAGATGAGATTTTTGGCGGGTATTTGTACCTCCACAAGGCACCCAATTATCAGGAGTTCCATCGAGAGATGATAACACGCTGCGAGCAGCTGCATGTCTCCGATATTTTGCGTGCCAACAAGGTGACCATGTCCAAGGGCCTGGAGCTGCGAGTACCCTTTCTGGACACCGCTTTCGTTGACTACGTGATGAATATCCGACCGCAGGACAAGATACCAGGTGCGTTGAATGAGTTCTCTGGTGAGAGGAAATGGCGCATGGAAAAGTTTGTGCTGCGTCAAGCTTTCACGGGAGATTATCTGCCAGATGCAGTCCTTTGGCGGCAAAAGGAACAGTTCTCAGATGGTGTTGGATATGCTTTGATCGACGCACTTCCTCAATTTGCTGAGCGTCATGTCAGCGATGCCCAGTTGCTGGCGGCGGATCAACGTTTTCCCATCAATCCGCCCAAAACAAAGGAGGCTTTCTATTATCGTTGCATCTTTGAGGAGCAGTTTCCAGGCGAGGCAATGGCTAAAACCGTAGAGAAGTGGGCGCCACGTTTAGACTGGGGCTGTCCGGAGGATCCTTCGGGAAGAGCTCAAACAGCACACGAGAAGGCCTATGGAAAGTGCTAAAAAAAAGGAACAAGAAAATAAAAAAATAATTTTTTAAATTTTTTTTTACGAATTTTTTTCCTAAGGATAAATAAAATAAAAATATATTCATTTTCGAATTTTTGTTTGCTTTGTATTCCATAGTCAGCTGGCGTATAGGTGAGAAAGTTGTATAGGAAAAGTTCTCAAGCCAATTGATTGGCAAATTAATCGGCAGCAATTGATTTTAATGAGCGTATTAATGCGGAAATTTTAAATATATTGACCTTGAACTTGTTAACCTGATGTTCAATTGATTTAGAAAGAATATACAAGTTGCAATCTAAATACGGCGGCACGCGTTTGAATATTTAAATAACACGTGAACAAAACAAATGTTTAATAAATCGGGTCAGCATGCCAATAAGAGCGAAAGAAATGAAAGAGAGCGTGAGAACATAAAGAGCGAACGCTTAACAATCGCTTGTGTTTAAAATGTGCTGCTGAAAATCAAGTTTCGTTGACAACAACAAAACTCGCGTACGGCCGGCAGCAGCAAGATGAAACCCCGAACCCCGTTAGCGACAAAGACGAAACGAAAACAAACGCAAAGAAACGTGCTCAAAACTACCTGACGTAACACACTGATACGATTTCACTGCGCGCAGCAGTGCTTCTATTTCAGCCTTTTTCACAGGGAGAACAAGCCAATATTCTGCTAGATTTTACACTTCTCTGCTAATTTTAAGTTAAAATTAATAATAAATCGTAAATATCGTATCAATGCTTAAAATCGACTGTGGTTATTATTAAAATAACGTAAATTCAAGTTTGATAACTAAAACCTCATAAGCACAGCTCAGTTTTAAAAAAAGGCATAATTGTCTGCACTGTTCAAATTGCATTCAGCAAGCAGCGCTGTCTATAAAAAGCAGCCACCACAGCGACAGATTTTACAGTTGTTATTGAACTTGTTAACGTGACGGACCACGAGTATAAAAAGAAATCGTGAATAATGTGCGGTATATTTGCAATATTCTCAATCGATGGCAAGCACATCGAAACAAAATGCATTCACGGCTGTAAACATACGCTAAGAGAATTGGCATATCGACAGAGTGGCAGGCAGCGGCATCGCGGACCCGACTCAACGGGCGTTGTGGTCATTGCAGATCATGGCGTTGCCATGATTCACGAACGCCTACGCATTGTGGGCGTGGAAATGGGCGACCAGCCATTTGTGTCCGAAGACGAAAACTTGGTTCTGGTTGCCAACGGCGAAATTTACAACTATCTGGAACTTTCATCTCAAATTGCAAAGCGCCACATCAGCTATAAGCCCAAGAGCGATTGCCATGTCATACTGGAACTTTATAAGGAGTTTGGAGTAGATTTGCTGCAGCATATAACGGGCATGTTTGCCTTTGCTTTGTATGATAAGCGAAGCAAGGAGGTGCTATTGGCACGTGATCCCTTTGGCATTATTCCCATGTACCTGGGCGAGGATGCGTCGGGCAACATTTGGATTGCCTCCGAAATGAAATGCTTGGTTGGTGTTTGTGAGCGCATTGAGACATTTACGCCGGGAGAGGCGCGCTTTGGACGCGTTGGCGCAATGCGTCGCTGGCGCCACTTCGAGCAGCCGTGGATGAACAAAATGCCCAGTTTGCCCAGCGATTTGTCGCTTCTCCGTTCCAGCTTAGAGGCCGCAGTGCGCACTCATCTACACTGCGATGTGCACTTTGGTGCATTGCTCTCCGGTGGTGTGGACTCCAGCCTAATAGCATCGATTGCCACAAAGATAATGCGGGAATCTAACCCAAACTACAAACTGAAGACCTTCTCGGTGGGTTTGCGCAATGCGCCGGATTTTGAGGCTGCTCGCCAGGTGGCCAAATATATAGATAGCGAGCACACTGAAGTGATTTTTGAGATTGACGATGCGCTTGATGGCATCCGTGATATTGTGTACCATCTGGAGACATACGATGTGACTACTGTGCGATGCAGTCTGCCTATGTTGATACTGGCACGCTTTATCAAGAGCACCGGGATCAAGATGATACTGTCTGGCGAGGGTGCAGATGAGATCTTTGGCGGATACTTGTACTTTCACAGGGCTCCCAACTATGAACAGTTCCACGAGGAGCTGGTTAAGCGTGTCCAGCAGTTGCATTTATCTGACTGCCTGAGGGCTAACAAAGTGGCCATGGCCAAGGGTGTGGAACTGCGCGTCCCATTCCTTGACACGGCGTTTGTCAACTATGTGATGAACATACGGCCGCAGGACAAGATTCCCGGTCCACTCAACACGTTCAATGACGAACCGAAGTCCCGCATGGAGAAATTTGTGCTTCGCGCCGCCTTTGCCCATGATTATCTGCCCGATGAGGTGCTCTGGCGTCAAAAGGAACAGTTCTCCGATGGCGTCGGCTATGATTGGATTGACAGCATTCGCAGTGTGGCCACCAGCCATGTGACTGATGCCGAGTTCGTACTGGCAGCCGAGAGATTCCCGTTCAATACGCCTACAACAAAGGAGGCTTTCTACTATCGCTGCATCTTTGAGCAACAATTTCCAGGCGAGTCACCGGCAAAGACTGTGGTCAGGTGGTTGCCACGCCTTGATTGGGGCTGTCCCGAGGATCCGTCGGGCCGTGCACAGGCTGTACATCAGAATAAAACAGAGACTGAGAGACAGATAGAGAGATAAGTTCACATTGAACTAGCATGGTTTATTTGAGTTCTATTTTGTAAAGTTTACCTCAGTTCAAAAGCAAAGTACACGTTTTGCGAATCTTATCACTTTTCATAAAAGCATATAAATAAAACTTCACACAACATATACTAACATTTGCGTTTGTTGACACTCAATAGCTAAAAATTTATTTTTGATATTATTTACATTGAATACATCAGTAGCCAATACGAAGCTTATAGTAAGAGGAGGTTTGCTTAATTAACTGAAATCAAGGTCATTTGTACTTTACAAAAAGAACCGCCACACGCAATAAGGGCTGCCAGACAGAATCAAACATACTGTGGCAGCACTGCCAATACACTTGCGATAGTTCATCGGAAAGCCGACCGCACATGCAACACTGCTAAGAAATATCGATACTACTAGCATCGATGTATGGCAACAACCGATGAGCAAGAAGAGGCAATTTTTCGCAACGCGCAACAAAATCGGTATTAAACTTAAGTAAAAAGTGCAAAAACAATTAAGCAAACAAGCGCAACATAATCAACTACTGCAAGTGTGCAACAAAATGTGATGTTTCTCGATAAGAACAACCGCAACGCGGAAAAATTCATAGTGCAAATTTGACCCATGAGCAATGAGAGAGGGAGAGCTAGAGAGAACATACAGCAACCAGCGCGTCACTATAAAAGTTCACAAAATAAGCCAGTACCAGCAGCAGCAGCAGACGAGACTTTGAAGACGTTGGAATTTTTGTTGAACCCCGCGGCTGCCGACGGCGCTGCGACCGCGACTTCCACCTTCAGCAGTCACCAATAACGGTAGAGATAGAGATAAAAAGACATTGTGTGAGAAAGAGAGAGGAAGCAGCGATATACCAACAACAAATGACATTTAATTTGCCAAAGTGAAACTGTGCGCAACAACAACAATACAAATAATAAAAAATTAGTTGGTGAGGAGAGGAGGAAACAAAGGAGCAAACTGTGATCTCTTGTCTGGCAATTGTTCAATTGGCTGTGCTTGAAACGACATAGAATTTATTAAATACGCGTATTTGTGTTCATTGCAAATTGTTTGTTTAATTTCCAACTGGAAAATCAATTCTTAACATTGGCCACGGCGGCCAAGCAGCAGCAGCAGTTGTTGTTTTGCTGGCGTCAGACCCAGCCCAAAACAAAATATTGAGCGTAAAACGAAGAGAGGGAGCCGAAAACGAAGAAGAAGCAGCCGCAGCCGGATTTGCAAATAAAGTAAGTATTTATTTGAATAAGTATGTGTGTGTGTTTGTATGTGTATGTGCGCGTGTGTGTACGTGCGTATCTATGAGAATGTTAAAAAAAGATCATGCAACAATGTATTTGGCCAAGACACGCATTCGCATTCGCCTCCGCTTCCGTTATTTTATCTATTTATTCTCTCGCTTTTCATGTGACATTTAAATTTGACAAATTTGCCCGCAGCCGCAACCTCGGCCAGCAAAGTCAACAAAGTTTAAGAATCACGTTTGTTCAATTGGATTGAAAAATGAAACAGCTGCTGCTTGCTTTTACAACTATTGCCGTAGTTAAGGCCTTTAATCAACGGGCCATATCTTATCGTTATTTTCTTTAAAAAAAGAAGAAGAGTAAAACGTTGCTAGTTACAAAAGCTGCGGCAAACGCTTTGTAAAAATTTTCTAACTTGCTGCTTGTGTTGTTGTTATTATGTTTTATTATAAATAGAAAATTGCGTATGCAATGCTAATTTGTTGCTTGTTCACTCGCTCGCTTTAAACGCTCTCTGGCTTTTGGCCTCTCTCTTCGACTTGCCCCTGTGTGTAAAATGAGCAAACAAGTCGCTGTTGTTGCTTAGTAATTGTAGAAACACTGCCTCTGCTACACCTTGCTATTGTCATATTATCTCATTCAGCCATTTCCATAAATATATGTTGGTTTTTTTTTGTTCGTATATTTTGTTTTGTGGTGCTCTCTGGCCTCTGGCAGCGGCTTGACGTCGACAGCGACGCTGTCGGTTACCCGTTTATGTCGCTGCCATTTAGCCGAAAACGTAACAAGAGGCAGTGACAGTGAAACATAACAGTCAAGCACCAGTGCCAATAGAAGCAAAAAACCTACTCCTTGGCACGTTGCCTAGGCTGATGGTTTAGTTTTAGCTTTAAGCTATTAACACGCCCAGCCCAACCCACCCACTGAACACCATTCCTGGACGCCGTCACGCTCAGCGCGGTGAGAGATGATTCATATTTGAGCACAGCGACGACGTAACAACGCCCCGTACCCAAACTCTTTCCCTCTCCACACGTCTGTCATTCCAGCACTGCCATCTGTCCATGCCCATCCCCACCCGCATAGCCATTCACCTACTTTTTGCAGCCCAAACACTGACTTCATTTTCAACGCACACACACACACATTAACGCGAACACAAGCACACACACACGCACTCCGAGACACACACGTTGGTGCGACTGTTGCTTTAGCTTCTTCTTCTCTTTCCGAGTGGTGCTTCTTCTTGTTCTTCAAACCGATTAAGTAATGTGCGCGCGCACTTAATAATTTGAAATGAGCGCATTATTTAAAATTGATTAAATTTATTTGATCGATTTAATGAGATGTTAGTTGCAAACTTTCTTCTATAAGTTGTAAATATTGTTCAGTAACTGTGTGTTTTTATACCTATTGAAATATCTCAACTCATTGTAAATCAATCTATTTATTTAATGTAAACAAAGTTGCTATCCAATCCATTTATTCATGCATACCATTGCATTGCACAAAACACTTTGCTGCACCAAAAAATGTCTATTGACCTGCATGGTGGCTGTCATAAATATTTAATTTAATTTGCCAGAAGTCCTGCTAAAATCAATTTTTATCTATTCACTTTTATTACAGCTGCAAACCACCACAACAAACATCAATAGAAAATAAGAGTGTGAGATAGAAAAAGTCACAAATATGGCGTATCGAAAACCGAGTGATTTGGATGGCTTTATTCAGCAGATGCCAAAAGCGGATATGCGAGTGAAGGTGCAATTGGCCGAAGATCTGGTAACATTCCTCAGCGACGACACAAACTCAATTGTGTGCACAGACATGGGCTACCTCATTGACAATTTGATGCCCTGGCTAACAGGCAGTCACTTTAAGATCGCACAAAAGTCACTTGAGGCCTTCTCGGAGCTAATCAAGCGCCTGGGCAGCGACTTCAATGCGTACACAGCGACAGTGTTGCCTCATGTGATTGATCGACTGGGCGATAGTCGGGATACGGTACGTGAGAAGGCGCAATTGCTACTGCGGGATTTAATGGAGCACAAAGTGCAATCGGCTCAAGGGTTAATCGACAAATTGGCGACGAGTTGCTTCAAGCACAAGAATTCCAAAGTACGTGAGGAGTTTCTACAAACGATCACAAATGCACTTCACGAATATGGAACGCAGCAGTTGGGCGTACGAGTGTATGTAACGCCAGTGTGCCATCTGCTCGGCGATCCAACGGTTAATGTGCGTGAGGCGGCCATCCAGACGCTCGTGGAGATCTACAAGCATGTGGGTGATCGTCTGAGGCCGGATCTGAGAAAAATGGATGATTTGCCCGCCTCCAAGTTGGCCCTACTCGAACAAAAGTTTGATCAAGTCAAACTGGAAGGACTGCTTCTGCCATCGGCGCAAAAAAATGGCAACAGTGTGGATGAGGCAGACAACATTGGGCAGCGGGAGCGACCCACAAAAATTGTTAAACGCCAACTGCACTCGGCGACGACCATGGTGCGTCAGAAGCCAAATCCTAATGATGCCGTCGGCGATGCAGGCGCTGTCACAATGGAAATATTTGAAGACAGCTTTGAGCAAGTGCCGCAATTGACTATATTCAATGCCAAGGATATGGATGACATATACAAGCAAATAGTGGTTATCATAAGCGATAAGAATGCAGCCTGGGAGAAACGTGTGGATGCGTGTAAGAGAGTTCGCGCTCTTCTCCTGCTCAATTATCAGGCGCAGCCGCAATTCGTGGCCGTGCAGCTCAAGGAGCTATCGAATGGCTTCCTCGACATACTGAAGGAGGAGCTGCGTTCGCAGGTGATACGCGAGGCGTGCATCTCAATTGCGTACATGTCGAAGACGTTGCGCAACAAACTGGACACCTTCTGCTTTAGCATACTGGAACAGCTGATCATGCTCATCCAGAACTCGGCAAAGGTAATTGCATCCGCTTCGACGTTGGCGCTCAAGTATATTATCAAATATACTCATGCGCCCAAGCTGCTGAGGATATATACGGATATGTTGCAGCAATCCAAGTCAAAGGATATACGCTCCTCGCTCTGTGAACTGATGGTCCTGCTTTTCGAGGAGTGGCCAACAAAGGCGCTTGAGAGGCATGCGGCTATCCTGCGCGATACAATTAAAAAATCACTGGGCGATGCAGACAATGAGGCGCGTCGTCAATCCCGTCTAGCCTACTGGGCATTCCGGCGACACTTTCCCGATCTTGCTGATCAAATCTATGGCAACCTGGACATTGCTGCACAGCGTGCATTGGAACGAGAACGCAACGGTGGCACATCGAATGGCAGCCAACAAGCGTTGGAAACGAGACGCACCGTGGCTCCTTCACGAATTGGTCGCACTCCGACCACATTGCAAAAACCGACGCCCAGCATGCGTTCAATATCCGCCGTTGATACGGCAGCGGCACAGCGCGCCAAGGCACGAGCTCAATATACGCTCTATACGCGTCAAAAGAAGCCGGTGGCGCTGACCAGTTCCTTAAATCCGGTTGGAGCTGGAGCTGGCAGTGGTTCCTTGCCGCGACCCCGTCTCAATTCCAATAGCAATAGCAGTCACATTGGCGGTGGCGCCACCGGAGCACATCACACAATTTCACCTGGCGCCGTTACGCCCACATCAAGGATTGGACGCTCACGTGCTGGCGTCTCACAATCGCAGCCCGGTTCGCGTTCCACCTCGCCCAGCACAAAGTTGCGGGATCATTATGGCATTGGCAGCTATTATCGAGGTGGCGCCACCGGTGCCATACCCAAAAAGGCATCCGGCATACCACGCAGCACGGCCAGCTCCAGAGAGACAAGTCCGAATCGTTTAGGCAGCGCTGGCAGTGGTCTAATGAAGCGCAGCATCTATTCAACGAGCTCGAATGCGAGACGAACGCCGGACCGAAATAACCCTGTGCGCACCACAGCCGCATCTCGAATGCTGGCACAATCCCGCGAGGCGGAACACACCCTGAGCACTGATGTGGAGACGCCGGATTTTGTTTCCGGTGATTTTATGCGCACGGGTGGCATACGAATGGGTCGGAAGTTGCTCGGTCGCGATGAGTCCGATGATATTGATTCGGAGGCAAGTTCGGTGTGCTCGGAGCGTTCCTTTGACTCCAGCTATACGCGTGGCAACAACTCCAATTCCAATTACTCGCTTAGCGGATCACGCAATCGCCTCGACTGGAACGCTCAACGGGCTCCCTTCGACGACATTGAGACAATTATCCAATACTGTGCATCGACGCATTGGTCCGAGCGCAAGGATGGCTTGATAAGTCTCACACAATATCTGGCCGATGGCAAGGAGTTGACGCAACAGCAGCTTCAATGTGTCCTGGACATGTTTCGCAAAATGTTTATGGACACACACACTAAAGTGTACTCTCTGTTTTTAGATACGGTCACCGAGTTGATTCTGGTTCATGCACCGGAACTCCATGATTGGCTGTTCATACTGTTGACGCGTTTGTTTAACAAACTGGGCACCGATCTGCTCAACTCGATGCACAGCAAGATATGGAAGACGCTGCGTGTCGTTCACGAATACTTTCCCACACAACTGCAGCTCAAGGAGCTCTTCCGCATCATTTCGGACAATACACAAACACCGACAACAAAGACACGCATTGCCATTCTGCGTTTCCTCACGGATCTGGCCAATACGTACGGCAAGAGCAGTGATTTTCCCAGCGATCAAAGTGCCAGCTGTGAGCGCACCATCTTGAAACTGGCTCAACTATCCGGTGATCAGAAATCCATAGAGTTGCGCTCACAGGCGCGTCATTGCCTTGTCGCCTTGTATCATTTGAATACGCCGCAAATGACTAAGTTGTTGGCATCGTTGCCCAAGGGCTATCAGGATACGGCAAGGTTGTGCATCCAATCGCATATTCGGCGGCAGAGCAGTGGAGCCAATTCGCCGAGCAGTTCACCATTAAGCAGCAGCAGTCCAAAGCCGTTGCAGAGTCCCAGTGTGGGTCCGTTTTCCTCGCTAAATATGAGCATAAATATGAATTCTAGTCCCCGGTCGCGTCAATCGTCAGTGGAGCAGGAACTGCTCTATGGCTGCTCTGAGCTGGAGGTGCAGCACAATATACAAAAGACCTCTGAAGAGATACGAAACTGTTTTGCCGGCGGCCAGTACCATTCCCTAGCACCCAATGGCTATAATGGACATCATTTGCATCACACCCTTGACCAGCAGCAACAGCATCAAATGCACCAGCGGGAGCTTACAGCGCAGCAGGACTCGTTGTCTTCAAACTCGAAAACACAATCGTCGGCCAATACAACACAATCCAATACACCGGAATCGGCGACTATGCGTATAGATGCAGCTGCTCCTTCGCAGCCAACAGCGAAAATCTCTCTTATTGTTGCCGAGAATGGTGAACTAATACTGCCCGGCAATCTGCACGAGAGTGAAGTGATGCGTATCGCTCTCACCCTTAACAAGGATCAGCCGGTGGAGCAGCTTCAAACGAGTCTGGCCAATCTGGGCATCTGCATCCGTGGCGGTAACTGTGATCTGCCCAACAAGCATTTCAAATCGATAATGCGCATGCTGCTCCACATGCTCGAGGCAGATCATACGGATGTGCTCATCTCTGGCCTGCATGTGCTCAGCAAGATTGTGCGCAGCGACAAGATGCGTCACAATTGGCTCAACTTTCTCGAGCTCATTCTGCTGAAGATCATGAATTGCTATCAGCACAGCAAGGAGGCGCTGCGCGAAATTGATACAATGATTCCTCGCATTGCACCCGCTTTGCCACTGGATCTGACCATCAATATTGTCAATCCGGTGATTGCAACGGGCGCTTTTCCGGCCAATCTGTGTGCGATCAAAATATTGCTGGAGGTGACCGAACATCATGGTACAGACATCACTGATGCCCATCTGGATATTGTGTTCCCGAATCTGGCACGTTCCGCGGATGATCAGCAATCGATGGTGCGCAAGGCGGCTGTCTTTTGCATTGTCAAGCTGTACATTGTGCTCGGTGAGGAGAAGGTCAAACCCAAGCTGTCCGTTATGAATCCCAGCAAGGTGCGTCTTTTGAACGTGTATATTGAGAAACAGCGAAACTCCAACAACTCTGGCGGCGGATCCACAAAGAACTCTTCGGCGGCATCATCATCATGATTGCAAGCCAATGTTCAATGCTCGCACACACAAACGCCTACAAATAACACACACGCGCCCAGACACACATACAACAAAGACACAGGCGCGGCAGCGTCTTCCTCTTTATTTGCTTATACGCAAACAAATGAAAAGTAATAAATTCGAGCAAAAACTCCCGATCGATGATGATACATACTATATATAACGACAAACAAAATACTTATAATACACACTAATTATTTATAAAAGAAAACGAAAAGAAAAGCCTAATTAATAATTGTGTAATTGTTTATTATTATTAATACACGCCGAGAAAATGCAAAAAACAAAAAAACAATTAAAAAGTTGTATCGACAGGAACAGAACAAACTATTTATATACGTCATAAACTAAAAAAAAACTAATACAAAATTGTAGCCAACTGTCAGTCTCTCAATACACACACACACACACAGTCACAACTACATAGACACACACTTATCTTCACAAAGTTTTCTGCTATTATTGTTTCTTTCTTTTATGTTTTTGATAAATTTAGTCACTTAACCGTATAATTTCCTTTAGTTTTTAAGTCCCTCAAAGTGAACCCCTTAATTTTTTGTAACTAAATTGTTTTGAACGTAGTCCTGCCGTATTTTTCCTTTGTTTGTTTTTTCTGCTCAACTAAATCTAAAAACTAATTATTATGATTACCACACGATTTCTGCTGTTTTTACAACTAAACTATTTTTGTAATTAATTTAAAACAAAAGCAAACAATAAAAACTACAAAACACTTATAGGTTATGTAATGATATTTATAAATTAATTGATTAAATGAATAAAACAGTTAAACAAAAAAATAAAACAACAAAAAAAAGCTCCCAACATATATAAACACCATTTTCTGGGTTTTATTTTTCAAAAACTAAGCAGTAATTAAAAAGGCCAAGCAATTTGTTCAACAATACGTTTGCTAATATTTTTGAATTATGTATTTTTTTTTTTGTTTCGGTTTATTTTATTTGTTGCTTCGTAAAATTTAAACGTTCAAATATTGTTTTTTTATTTACACATGGACTTAAATTACAGCTACAATATATGTATGTATATAATTTCGAATTTTTTGCCTTCTAACTTTGACAAGGTTTTTTTTCATCATAAAATTTCAACACTACAAAGTTTTTGGTTTTTATTTTGGTGAGTATATTATTAACAACTAATTATTAAGCAATGGTTTCTCTATGATTTGACTAAAAAACATTTTTGAATGTTACTCGATGTGTTTGGATTTTGGTTTTAATTTGTTCGTTTAGCAATTTGTGAATTATGTTTTTATTGGGCCCATTTGAAACCTGAACTGGTTGTTATACTTAATGTAAATGATAAAATATCATAAATATAGTATGTATTTTATTTGTATATTTTCCACGCACAATAATCTCGAAAACAATTTAAACTAAATTAAGGCACTTAAATCGATAAAAGAATTCAACAAAAAACTAATTCAAAAACCAATTTGATAAACTGTTAGCAATAAAATTCGAAAAAAAGTACAAAAAAAGTGCGGTGGTTTTTGTTAGTGTCTATCTATAGACTTAAAATTTAGTGCTTTGCTTTAACTATTTGATATTAAAATTACATTAGTATTGTTGTATATGTATGACTGTATAAATAATTACTAAACGTAAACCTTAAAATTGTTCTTGGATTAAAGTTATTTTCAATGGCACATAATTTTTTTATTAAAAATAATTAATAAATTACACTTATGACTTTTGGGCTTAGGTTACATTAAAGTGTTTCAGAAAAAGGGAGAGAGCAAGAAAAATGTCTACTTAAGACTACTATATAATGAATCGAAATGGATACTAAGACTCTATGACTGTTCAAGACTCGGCTTGGTTCCAACACCCACCCATTGCTACACTAAAAGTACTACTTACGAAATGCATTAATCAACGAATATGTACAGTGGGACAATGCATTCAACATGCGTACTAAATCAATACATTTATAGTATATGGCTTGGCGTTTCTCTTTTTTAAAACGTTTCGATTTAAAACATTCAACTACTTAACTTTAAGATTATTTTACATTTTGGCCTGTTTGATTTTGGTTTTGCTATATAATTTTTTGTGGGTTTTTCTTTACTTAAGTTTGTTAATTAATTTTGAACGCAATCATTGCCGGCAATGTTCGATTTTTAAATAAATACCTAGCATTGCCGTATTTTGACCGAAAAAGGCACACACAGAGAGAATTTCAAATGACAAACGACACGGGACTCGATTACTATAGCCTATGTAAGTAAATATGCTTACATACGCAAATATAACGACTACGCTAAGTATGTAAGTATGTATGTATGGATTTGTGTGGATAACATGTCTAGTAGCCGTTGCAGCGTATTTCAGCATAACGCGAACGGTTTGCACTGTAGGCCGCATAGCCATATCGCTCATACGCCCCATAGTCCGGGTAAGGATAAACCTGCGCACGCATTCGACTTCTCGCCATCTGTTGGTGATGGTGCTGTTGATAGCTGGAAAAGCTTTGCGGTTCCTCGTACGACCAATAGTTGTGCATACCACCATTTGTGGCATCATAATAGCCATTTGTAGCTGTATTGCTACTTGTATATTCCTCAGCCAACCGGTCAACCAAACTTTCTGACGTTTGCAGAAAACGCTCCGAGAAGCGTCCAATTTCGGTGGAGCCAAAGGCCTGCTGAAAGCCGGGCAAAGGTTTGATGTCCTGTAAATGAAAGTATAAATAAATATAAAGGAAAAGTTCCAACAAACATTTAAATTTCTCATTCAGGCAATACTTTAATCATCTTACGAAAAACTTCTTAAATATTCAAAAACAAATTAAAGCTTTTCATTGAAATCTGATTAAAAATTCCACAAGTTATAAATTTTAATTCTTTTTTTGTACTCATTTTAATCCGTAAAAATGTAATTTATGTTTCGAGTTTCTCCCTCGAAAAATCTTAATTCTCTTTTATTTAATCTTGAAGCCGCATCAATTGCTAGGATACGCCAAGACCAGCAAAAAAAATGAAGGAAATTGCCTCAATGGGCGGAGTAACTGGTTTTGTTTTTGTTTTCGAAACGAAATTTCAGTTGTCACTAAGCTTTTTTTATTATCTTTATCTATGTATCTGTGTATCAACATCTTTGCTCACCCTTATTTGTTCCCGCACTGTGGATTGCGTTGCTTCCAGTTGCTCGGATTCGGTTGGCTTTTTGTTGCCTGAACGTTTTGATTTCTTGCTCGGTATGAGATCGCATTCGATGATGCGATTGTTGTTGCTGCTGTTTATGTTGTTGTTGCTGTTGATGTTGTTGTTGTTATTGTTGTTGTTGCTGCTGTTACGATTTTGGCTGTTATTCCTGCTGCGATTTTTGGCATTTGCATTTCTTTTGTTGCCTACGGGTTGGTGCTGTTGCTGTTGTTGCAGCAGTGGCGCCAGCGCAGGTGGCACAGTGGGTGGCACTGCTGATGCAGCTAGGCCATAGCCCACGGGTGAGTTTTGTGGCGCGGGTGGAGTGCGGGGTCGACGCAACGTTGGACTCCAGTTGTGCTCTGTAGTTGCAGGTGGCTGCTGCTGCTGTTGCAAGAAGAAAGCAAAAAATCGATTTAGTTTTCAGTTGCAGTACACAACATGGGGCTGCTATATGCTAACAAAAAAGTTGCCACGCTCAAGTGACGGGCACTTGAAACTTGCCCCAACCAAAAGGCAAGCTGTCAAGCTGGCTGGCTGGCTCAATGTTGCCATGCGACCAAGCAACCCTATTAAGGGCTGCCGAGCTGCCAAAACTCCCAAAACCCCCCAAACCCGACCAAAGAGTCAGGCTAGCTGGCAGCATTGAAGTTCAGCGCGCAGCCCAAAAAAATCAATAGGCGCCCAGTTTGCTGTGACACCCTGTAAAAAGGCTTCCGGCACGACAGGGAAAGACATAAAGAGAGAGCGAGAGAGTTTTAAAATGCAGAGCGAGCTGTTTTCATGCGCACTCTCTTGCTATCTCTCGCTCTTTTACGGCTGCCTAGAATGCCGGTCGATGGAGCTAAACGCATTTTGCTTTTGGTCTTCTCTTTTCGGAATGCTGTATTCTTGTTGTTGTTGTTGTTTTAGTGCCGCATCTTTTGCACGTCTGTCATTATCAGGCAACCGTTTATGTTCTTTTTGTGTGTGTGGGTTTTTTTTTTGTATTGGGTCCTTTGGCCTAATTTATCTGGGCAAGTGCGTAGCTCTGTGCTCTGACTCTTGTCGTCACCTGTCTGCCTCTTAATTAGTCGAACCTGCAGCTTTAATTAAATTTAGTTTTAGAGTTAGCAACAGACATACCCCTTGTTCTGGATGCAGCTCATCTTCGTTTATTTGATTAGTTGCTGGCTGCTGCTGCTGTGTCTGCTGCTCGTCAATATCCTGTGGCGTTGATGCTGTTGTCTGCTTGTTGGGCTTCGCCAAATTGATTTCCGTCCGCCTCACAACATCCGGCTGCTCTTCGTTGCCCGTTGCCGTTACCGTTGCTGTTACTGTTACCTTATCAGTATCTTTGACAAGAGGTGTCGGTGTTGGCGGCGTCGCCGTCGTTGACGTTGACGCCGCTGCCGTCGCGCTTATGTCATCTGGAAAATAAGCGAGCAAAAAAATAAAAGGAAAATAAAGGCAACGTGTGTGTTAAAAGAAAATCAATAAAGATTCTTTTCTTTTTTTGTACATTATTTGTCGGGTAAAGTAATAACACATATATGTATATATATTTTGTCAGGCTAGGCGTCTGTAATTATTTTGTCATGCGTGCTGGCTGGGCCATCAAGGGTTAAAAAGAAAGACACGAGTAGGTTTCAGGAACAGGTTGACCACCGCGAGAGTGACGCGAATATTTGCTGTTGCCAATTGTTGTAATTGTTGTTGTTGTATTTCTTTTGCTTGGTTTTTGTTTTTGCATCCGCTTATCAAGTTTGTGATATTGTATTTTTGCCTTTGGGGTAGCTAAGAGCCGGAGCGAGAGATTGAGAGCGACCGCTGGCCAAAGAGAGCAGTACACCAACGTGCACTTGTTGAACGTTTTTACAAACACACACACTCACTCAGGTCAGTATGCGTGAGTGCAAATGAACGAAAAGAATCTGAACAGAAGCAGCAGCAAATGAATATAAAAAAAACTGTAGCGTGCTTTTCAGCGCATGCGAGTAAGACTGCAAATGTTTACGTATTTTTGTTGTGGCCTGCTATACGTATGCGTTATTCGACTTGAGTTATTGTTATAGTGAAGCTATTCGCGTCAAATAAATCAATTACAAACAATCAATTTAAAAGGCCCGGCAGCTGACTGTGAAAATGTCAGGGGAAAATGGAGCATTAATTATTGAAACCAATAATTGAGTTTTTTTATTAATTAAAAATATTCTGTGTGAAGTTCCCTAAGACTGAGTTAATGCAATCATATACTCAAAACCCTTATTTCATTCTTACTTGTTTAAATCTTCAAGCTTAGCTGAGCTCTGCTTTACCCTACACTCAGATTATTCGTTGTGGCGGACATTGATTTTTTGCGGAAATGTTGGATACCTTTTCCAACACCAACAACAACTACAGTATTGCAATCCGGGTATGCTTCAGGGGTGTCTCCAATGTTTATGCTGTGTTTTGTTGTATGTGTCGAGTAAACAGCAGCAGCAGCAGCAGCAGCTAAAATAACCCACCACAGTGCGTTGTAAAGTTCATTTACATGCTCGGCTGTGTGATGACATTCCACGCAGACACCCTTACAACAGCTCAAACGTGTAAGGGTGTGCGTGTGTGTAAGTTGAGGGCCCATTGATAAGGACAACATTGCCTACAAGTCTCGTTAACACTACGAAATATTGTAGAAAAGCTGTCAGATGTGCTTTACACCCACTTACTTTACACCTTTAAAGTGTGTGTACGAAAAGGTAACTTATTGATTGGCACACACAGAGACACACGCACACAAATACATAGGCGCACACGTTGCTGCCAAAAAGTCAAATCAAAAAGCAACTCATCAAAAGGCATAACTCGAGCTTCAACCATCCACCCCATTTGCGTGCCTAAATAGACAGCTAATTTTCAAGTCCTTTAAGCAACATGACGTAGGCGCGTCACACAGTCGCTAAGTTGGGCCAACAGGAAGCGGAAGCATTTCAGGCAGTTAACCATCGCTGATTGGTTGAGTGTTTGCGAAAATGTTGACTCCCTCAAAGCGGCGACTGTGGCGAAACTGGCCGTCTGTCGTGCAAATAGCTCAAGTTTACTTTTGACGAACGACAGCAAATGGACAGACATACAGAAAGACAGACAGACAGACAGACAGGTCGCTTGTCAGGCGCTGACGAAGCTGTTGGTGGCGTTGACGGCGATTCAAATGGACAGTCTTTGCATTAATTTGCATGCAAAATCAACTAAGGCTGTGAGTTGCCAGCAACTCTGGCACAGTGGAATATTTAATGAAGTTTTGTATAAGGGCATCAACAAAATTTGATGAACGGCAAATTGTTACATAAATGTTTAATGTACGCATTCTTTTGTGGGTTTAGTTTGATTTGATTTGTTTTGAAAGGCTTGCTAAAATTCTTGTTAAAAGCTATGTTTCTCAACAATCTAATATTTGACAGATAATTCTAATGCTCTGCTAACGCCATGATCTTCTGCTGTTGCCGCTAACAGTAATACTCTTATACTCTGTTATACAAGCTGTTGTTGACTTATACTTATTGAAAGACAACTAAACAACAACTGTTCCCTTTCCGTTGTACCACCGTCTGCTGCTACATCTACATAATCTGGTCGAACATATGTTTGCATAAATTTTACATTCATAGCCTCAGCTCCTTGCACGCGCCGAATAATTGTAAATTAAATGTTAAGGTATGCAAATGATGACAACTTACCGGGAATATCGAGCGCTTTCTTTACCTCCTCCGTTTCCTGTTGCTGCGGCTGTTGTTGCTGCGGCTGTTGTTGCTGCGGCTGTTGTTGCTGCGGCTGTTGTTGTTGCTGCTGTTGTTGCTGCTGATGTTGCTGCTGCTGTTCTTCCTCGTAATCCCTGCCATCAGCAGGACAATGATAGGAGACACACGATGCTGATTCCACAGACATATTCACAGGATATTCGCCACTATAAACTGGCGTACTTTGACTACTGTCACTTCTGGCGCGAGTGCTACAATTGCTGATGCCACTGTCTGTGCCCGTGGCACTTATCATTGGCGGTGAAGTGGTCAAACGTTGTGCCGTTGGTGATGCAGCCTCCGAGTCGTGCTCCTGCTTAATGTGCTCGGTTAGAGGCTCCTCTAGTTTGGGCATTAAAAGCGATAACTGATGTTGTTCCGTATAGTTGCGCAATGGTTCGAGATAATTTGGTGGCAACACTGTGCGATTGGGTGCCGGCGTTGTCGAGCGTCCTGGTGGCGCATAATGTGCAGGCGTGGACTGATAGGCGGAGAAGCCACGTGACTGGCCATAGGAGGAAGCACTGTAAAGCGCAGGCGCTGGCTGCTCATAGCTGTTGCCGGATTGCTGCTGATAGGCCAGATGTGGATGGGTCGAATGTAGATGCTGTTGTGGGTGTGAACGTGGTGGATAGTGCAGCACACTGGAGGGTATTAGCTGCTGTCCGGCTGGCGTAAACATTCCACCCTGCTGATGATGGTGTGGATGTGAATGGGGATGCGGCTGACTGTAATGTGGCGATGCATATGGCGCATAGCGATAATAACTGGGCATATATGCGCCAGCTGCTGCATAGCCATAGCCATAAGGATTATAGACGCCGGCATAAGCGGATCCACTGCTGCGATAGTTGGGCGCTGATGCATAGTGTGACATGGCGGCTTGGGCCTGAGCCTGAGCCGGATGCAGTTGCTCGTAATAGCTGGCGGCCGCGTATCTGTCTGACATGGCCAATACAAAAGCAATTCGAGCGTACAGAGATAGAGAGGATGGAGAGAGAGACAGAGAGAGATCGGGCGCAATTTATTGGCAACTTTCGTGTAGCAATAATAGTAATAACAATTGCCAAGTTGACTGCCCCGTCATATTTGCTATTTTTGTTGCTGTAGCGGCCATACTGCGGTGCCTTCGCCTCTTTCTTCTTTTTTTTTTGTCGATTTTTTTGTTCAATGGCAAGGATATTCACTTACATACATGTGTATGCGAGTGTTATTGATTTTCTCTTTATTACAACGGCTTTTACTCAAATCCTTTTGCACATGCACCTGCAGTTATTGCCTGACTTAAGCCTGTAAGTACACAAAGCGAACTTTTATATGAGTATATTGAAATTGTTGGCGAGCATATAAATGAACTGCACTTAATGCTAGAATATTAAACAGTTGACTACAAAAAAAAAATATTACGATATTTAATACATGTTTGTGAACATTAAATGCTCATTAAAGCCACAGGACATTGGCTCAGCAGTTAACAGGACATAGAATGGTCATAAGAAGCTGCTTATATCGGCAATTAATTGTCAAAGATATAATTTTGTGAGCGCCTCAAAGTAGGCAATGAACATTTCAGTTGCATTATTTTGATTAAATTTTGTGAAACTTATAGTTGAACAGTTTGACAACAGGCCGTACTTGTCGCAAATTAAGTCATTTGAGGAGAAGGTAAAGCCTTATATTCTGGCATCTCAGCTACTTTGATAATTTTGCATAATTGTGGTGTACTTAAGTCAAATATGATGCGGTTTGCTAAGGCTGATAGATGATGGATGGCCTTTGTTTAGCCGCATGATGAGCAGCTGCACAATATGATGTTTGTGCAACAACAACAACAAGCCACTCGACATAGCACACCCAAACACACTCGCCACGAGATGAATGCATTATGACCACAAGCATTTTGGCCGCATGCAAACCGTTAATGAACCACAAAATGTGTGCACACACTCAAACACACACATTTTGCAAGTGGGTGCTGCAAAATTGAATATGAAAAGGTTGCAAGGACCAGGGCAAGTTTAGCAGGCATGGGTGTTTGTGTCTGTGGGAGTTAGCTAACGCTTGACAAGTTTGTGTGTATGTGTATATATGTGTGTGGCCCGTTTATCGATTAATAAAAATGGCTGATTATACTTTCTTAGCCTTCTTTTTGTTGTTTTGTTTTGTTTTGCAAAACGGGTGAGAACTTAACAAAGGCAAATATGAGTTTTGAAGCCAACTGATAAATTGGGGAGCGTCCCATTTTTATTGATTGGACAATAATGTCGATTGCCGCTGACTTTGACGTTACTTTCGCATGGTGTCCTGCTGTTTGCCGCAGCACCAAATTAGCAAATCAACGAGCAGAAAAGTAAAAAAGAGATTGTATGAGTTGGGGCGGGGGGCTAGAACTCTATTAGCAGCTGTATAACATAATCAATGTAAATGTAAACACGCGCTCAGCGCAAAGAGCAGAGAGAGACCAACCGGCAGAGAGCGTAAGCTTGCGAATGAGACACAGAGAGAGAGAGAGAGAGAGAGAGAGAGAGATAGAAAGGGCATATGAAAGGGGTTATGTTGAGTGCGTGTGCAAGGCGCAAAAATGTAAACTGTAAATGAAATGAGCCTCAAAGTTGTGTGTGTGTGTGTGTTGAGCACAACTGCAATCGAGCTAAGGCATGGCTTCTATTGCTTCTACCTCTCTCACTCTCTTTATCTCTCTTCAATTTTTCCATGCTCATGCGTTGCAAGTGAGCCACAGGAAACGGAAGTTTGTGTGGCATGAGAGATGCTGTGAATGTGGGTGTGTGTACTGTTTTGGGACAGCAACAGCCGCCCAGTTTCATCCAGCGCATATAAATCAATAAAAACACACACACACACACACAGCAGCAGCAGCCACGCCGACTCGAGTCGAGACGAGCCACCAACTTACAGCATCTCAGCACAGCTTCATTAATTCTTTGCTAGGCTCTCTGCTTCTTCCATTTTTTTTTAAAACAGACACTTTGAAGTACATGTGATGTACATACATGTGTATAATCGTAACCGTTGACGTAGTTTCTTGTACGTCACAGAATGTGAGCGCTCTTGAGCTCACAAATATTGATAGTGTGCCCGAATGTATGTTGCAGGTTTTGCAGCTTCTTCTTTTTCGTCCGGTTTTTTTTTTTTGTTTTTGGGTTTTTACAAATGCAATTTTAAATTGTGTGTTTGTTGTTGATGTCTTTCAATAATTGGGGCAAGTGCATGGAAAAGCAGGAATGTGGGTGCAAGATGATGAGGCAGGGCATGCAGGATTTTCCAATGAAATGAATTGCACCTCGAAATTATTTTATGAGTAAGCTCAAAAAGTCAAAACTTACCTAAAATTCTATTACCAAGACAATTGCACTTTTTGCTTAGTTTGTTTACATTTTGCGTTAATTCTTTATTATTGTTCGTATTTTTTCTTCTTTTAATTGTACGTTTTCACTTTAAATTCAAAATACCGTTATATTTGAAGTGTTGCACACGAATTGAAATATATATTGTGAATACTCACACACAAACACACTTACAAACAGCTTAATCTTACTCTCGCGCAAAAAATCGAAGAGCGACAAACGATCAAAACTCTTAGACGCACTCAAACATACATACAAACATTCAAATGCGCATTGCCAAGTGGCGTTGGCGTTAGCGGTGGCGACTGATTAACCCTTGGGAGGTATGTGGTATGTAACTGCGTTACGTATACGCTGCGTGTGCGTCGCGCGCCAAAGTCCAACGTAGACTGAAATGCGATACGGCTGGCGCGCTTCCATTTATACACAGGCAGCCTCAGCGGCGTTGTCGTCGGTACCCCCGAAAAAAATAAAGAAAAGCTGACAAAAGACGGCGGCGAAAAAGCAGCGAAAAAAAGCGAGCCGAAACCAACAACGGCAAACAAAAAAGCAACGGCACTACGGCTGTGCTGCACTAAGAACCCAGCGCAAACTATGTGACCCGATTTGATGGGCAACCTGCCCACACACACGCTGCTAACGGGGCGTTTGAGCGAGCTTTCGCTTGGGTTTGCAAAGGCGAAGAGAGAAAGAGAGAAAGCGAGAGCGCTGTTTTCATTGCAATTGCAATGAAGCAAATTTCTCTCTCGCTCTCTCAGTCAAATGACACTTTGTAAATTCACTTACTTTGCTTACGAATTAGAGCACAAAACAGAAACCCAACAAAAACAGAGCGAGCCATAACAACAAATGCGCACATAAGAAGGTGGGCTGGAAGAGAGTGCGTGTGCGCAGCATACCAATTGCCCTGGGGAGTTTCCCTGGTTCAGTGCTGGTCATGTTATCAATGGGTATGTATGCGCCTGCTTTATCGATGTCTCACAATAACAGATACCATAAAGTTTAGCTCATGTTTGTGGTCACCTTCTCCTAGGACATGCCTAAAATTTCCCAGCACTATTTAAAAACCTCCATGATAACAATATCCGTGTGTAATATAAAGGCCGGAAACATAAACAGACACTCACACACACACACACATACATTCAATAGGCGTCATTATTATTGATTGAATCTGGGAGAGAGCTTAAGAGAGCTTACTGCTGCTATTTTTCTCACTCTTCCTATCTCTCTCTCTCTCTCTCTTGGGTTCCGGCCTCTCACGAGATGCACGTGTTGTGTGTTTTGCGGTTTCTGCAGTTAACCAAAAAGCCTCCAAAATATTGTGGGTGACAACGGTGCGGTCGACAAAGAAGAAAAAAAAAACGTAAACAAAGCGTGCGCACTCAACGCCATAATACAGTGGGGTAGGATGGAGAGGAGAACGGGTGGAGAAATACCCAGTTAGACGCGGGCGTTTGTGATTAACGATTTTGATGCCGTAGACGGCATACAGGGTGTAAGCTTTAAAATAAAGTAATGATTAAAATAAGGTACGTTCAAGTGATTATATATAATTGATACCTTAATTATTTCTAACAACTTTGGAGGCATATTCTTAGCTTTCACAGTTTTGGCTGCACATGAATAATCTATAGTTACTTTGACAGTTACAGTTACATACATAATAATCAACAAACAAACATTGACATACTCTTTGAAAAGCAATTTGAACTCTTAGCCAAACCAATGTGCGCCCATGCAATCACGAGTCCACTCCGTTTGGCAGACCCAACACCATTCGAATCCGCAACCGGCGCGTGTACAGACCATGTGCATGCAGCCACCTGGACAGAAGTGAAAGTGGTGCGATTAAGAAATGCTGTTAGATAAGATTCCATACCAAACTTACCATCCCGCTCCGTTGGTGTGCGACATTTGGGACAAGGTTTGGTGCTAACTTTGATTGTCACATTGCTGGCCTCCTCCCAGCGAGCCTCAGCAGCGCGCTATCAAATATATAATATTGTGTTTACATAAGCAAGCATCATTGTAAGATTAACAAGAACACTTACGTTGGGATCCACGGTGTATTCACAGGAATTCTGATCGTTGCCCGTACCGCCTTCGGGCAAACATTCACCAATGTGATAGCCCTGCAGGCAGTTGCGACAGAATACATAGCCGCAGCCATTCTGGCAGGTCACCTTGACACAATCGGGCTCGACAAGCAAACCCATGCCACAACCAGGCTGAGGACAAAGGACACCACCAGCCTGCAGCACATACTCCTCGGTGGCAAAGCGCTGATAACGATCATATTCCTCGCGGGAGAGCAGTTTAAAGTGATGAATCTCCTCGATGAAGGAATGCTCACAGCCTGCCGGACAGGGTAACGTATAGCCAAAGTCCGGATGCGTCATAAACTGGCGCTCGCTGAGCCGAGAGCGACAATAGTCGCGAAAACAATCAATGCAGGTGACGTGCTGTGAGGCGCAGGTAAAGACCAAAACTGTTTCACTGGAAAATATTCTCAATACTGATTATCTTGGCGTGCGTTATTTAAGCAGACACTCACCTGACATCCGTACAGGCCAAACAAGGCACATCTTTGATATTATACTTGATTAAATTCAATGGCGCAGCAAAATCCTTTTCACCACCCGAAACATGCTCGGCACATTTGAAGTAGAACTCGGCAAAAGGTGGATCACCTGCCTCGTTGTCTACACAGGCAATCTCAAGACTCTCACAATGACCGCGAATCCGTCGCGATTTTAGAACATCATCCCAGCACTCGGGATCGCGATGCACTGTGAAGGCTCCACCCTTGCAAAGGGCACATCTCACGCGCAGCTTTCCCTTGCACAGCTTCAGGCACTGGCCGCAGTGGACAAAAAAATGCGCTTTGGCACGCACTCGCTCTGCAGGGTTGGCCGAAAGATAAGCAATGTTATGTTACACTTTAATCCACCACTTGTAGCTCACCCTCTGCGGTGATATTAAGACGCTCCTCGCTTTCCAGCTGCAAGTCAAGCAGCGTTTCATTTAATGGTTTCGATGGCTCTTCTGGCGGTGAATCTTCTTCCGAAAGTGTACTAGGTTTTCGCTCACGTTCCGCCGGACGCAGTCGAATGGCGTGCAGCACACTTTGCTGGCCAAGATCACATTGCTACAAAGACGCAATAATAATATGATGCCTCAATAAAGTGTTTTCACACTTACCTCAATTGTGGTTGCATCGCTTAGTTCTTTGCCGGCAAAAATGATTTTTACCTCATCCGGCTGGAGACCAAGTTGTGGCGCAACAATCTCCTTAACGTTTTTTATATCCCATTGCGGCTCCAAATTAACGGAGAGCGTGCGGCCTGTGTTCGTTTTTACGTAAATGCTCAACGTGTGCGTTAACTTGCCTCCAATTTGTAGCAGCTCCAGCATTTTGCGAACGAAAGCAGCAATGAAATTGAATATAAAACTCATTGAAAGCAGCACAAGAGCATATTAACATAATCTAACTACCACTAAACTATCAATTTATTCAATAAGTCCTTGGTATTTTGCGGTATCACGTCGTGTCTGTGTAGCAGTTACAATGTTTTAATACGCGATATGTGTGTTCATATATGGCATATGCTGTTTAATATTTATTGTAAGCATATTCTTTGATAACGAGACTAAAGACTGAACAGACTACGCATGTTAAAGTGATGTTTAACTATTAAACTATTTACAGTCACTGCTTTATGAAACTTATAGCTCGCGACTTTTGCATCACTGCCGCCACTTACTCATTTTGCAGCACTGTTGTGTCTAGTTTGGCATTCGCATGTCTACGTCTGAACATGAAAACGCGCGGAAAATTTGAAAAGGCAGTTAAAGAATTTTTTTGTTTCATACAAAATTTAGTATTTGTGACTCAAATGGATACTTATTTAAAAAATTTTGAGTGACATTGGCAACTAACTGAGTTGTAACAGTTACGATCTTGGCCAGCTTGGGGTTTGGACTAGCAATATGTCCGACCTGGTAGCGCTGGAATATATAAGCACCAGCAACGTATACTATTTATTTATTCTTCGGATTTTATTTGTGTGCACTAAAAATTCGCATCCATTTAGCAACATAAGGTGCAAAAACTTATTTATTAACTATTGGAATACTGGTGGTACATAGTTGTAAACGGTAATCTCAACATCCTCACGTCTAAAGACTTCCTCGAGCACAGCGTTTACCTTATCCCACTCCAGTCCATCGATGCCACATCCTATACGAGGTATAGCTAGCTTACGAACTTCGTACTTTACCTGCAATTTTAAATAGTAATATAATTACATTTAAACTGTACTAAACATTTTAGTCTTACCATGTGATCACGCATCTTCTCCAGCGATGATTGCAGAGATTCGTATGTTGGTTTGGCCCAGCTTTGTGACTTGGTCACCAGATAGTATATGTAACGTTCGTCATCCTTCAGTACAGCTAATCCACCGCTGCTTGCCTTTTGCGCCCGCAGCTCATCAACTTTTCCATACACCTCTTTGAATTTAACGGCTATGCCAGCGCCCATGGCTAGATCGGCGCCAACGCAATGGGCTAGCGAATGGGTCTTCGGTGCCGAGAAGAGATCACCATTGACTTCATTTACCTGATATCCAGTCATGCCATTCACAAAAGCTCGACGAAATGCGCTACGCAAATCTAAAATATCTAGAGAATACATTTTTGTTTGAGTATTATGTTCGTAATGACTGTAGAAATTGTATGAGAAATTATCTACAAAGCTAGATATACCTTATAAAATGGCAAAGCAGGCATTTCTACTTACACAAAAACTATAACACACATGCAGTAAAATAGTTGATTAAATAAAATATTTATTTATTGTCCGATCGCTATAAATTTTTTGCGAATAAATTGAAAAACATACAAAGTTAAAACTTGAAAGCTTTTTAACCTACAACACATTTTTGTCGATTATTTCGATGTCTTTTATTTGTTGTACAATTTGTTTGTAAATTAAAATTATTACCCAAAACTAGGTACATTTACAAATGTATGTACTTTTTTTTTGTTGTGCTAACTAACCAATCGCTTATTAACTATATAAGTAACGGTGCATTTTAGTGCAACCAATTTCGAGTGTTATAAATAAGTATAAATATGTGTGTGTTTATATACAAAAAATCCAATGTAGCTCCACTTTATGCTCGTTCAAAACGGCGTTTTCTCTCTATGAAGCGAGTGTCTTGATGAGCTAACACTTCGTGGCAAATGCATAAGCTTCATGTGATGACAGGTGGGGCACTCGACTTTAATTGTATCCCGTTCCATGCTGGGCGGCTGATAGAAGAAGGCAATAATGTCCACGCTATCGCTAACAAACACCAGCTCCAACAAACTACGCACACGCAACCAATCCAGACGATCGATGCCACAGCCCAGCCGAGGAATTGCCAACTTGCTCACGTTATGCTCACGCTAAAAAAGGAATGGTTTATTTGAATGTTTTATAAAAGTCATGATCAGACTCACCATATGCTCGCGCATGGCAAGCAGAGCATAGTAGAGAGCTGTATAGGTGCATTTTTCGTGTGCCCGTTCCTTGGTCACCAGATTGTAAATGTAGCGACCGCCTTGTTCCAATACCGCAACATTCCCTGTGTGCTTCTGCTGCTTCTTCAGATCATCTACATGCCCGAACTTGCAGCGAAACTGCAAATTAATGCCAGCACACATGGCAAAATCAGCGCTAACGGAATGCACAAGCGCAAAGTTTTCCGGTGCGCTAAACAAATTGCCCTTCGCTTCTGTAATTTGACACTTGGGCGCGGCCAGCTGCAAATGGGGATTGACAATAAGCTGCTATTTGCATACTGGAGACATAATTGTTAAGCAATCACTCACCTCGTTGGATATATCGTCATGCTCACAGATAAGTATTTCTATAGGGTATTCGCTGTGCGTAAAGATCTGTTGCATGATGCGCTTCACTTGCTTCCAATCGAGGCCATCGTTGCCACAACAAATTCGGGGCATCGCAACTTTGGTGATTTCATGATTGCGCTGAATTTATGAAAAACAAACCATTATGTATTGTGCAAACCAATTAATAGTAAATTAATTAAATGCTCTCTCGCTCTCTTATAAAAGAGAGAATTTCCCTTACCATATGCTCTCGCATGCATATCAACGCCGCTTGTACATCATCATAGGTTGGAGTTGCATAGAGATTCGTCTTGGTGACCAGATGGTAAACGAACCGGTCATTATGCTCCAGCACAAGGCAATTACCGCTGGTCACACGCCGACGTCGCAGATCTTCGACATCGCCAAAGATTAATGCGAACTGCCACGCAAGTGTGCCGCGGATTGCACTGAAGGATGACTCAACGGCATGCGCCAAAGCATAGCTCTGTGGTGCTTGGAACAGATCAAGTTTCGCTTCAACAATTTTAACGTTCGTGTTGGCCATTGTTTTGTGGGCAATTTGTTAACTGCAATTAAGTGTGATTATTTTTGGTTGAAAACATCACTCAATGCCAAAAACTAAATACAGAATGGTATATTCTTTTTCTTTTTTTTTGTTACTTACCCGTTGCACGCAGTGCGGAAACTTTCACGAGGCCAAAACGAAAACTTTTTTTTTTATTTCTGGCTTTAAAATGTATGTTTGTTTGTTGATGAAGAACCAGCACCAGAACCAGAAAGTATGTATAACAAAGCAATTAGCCAAAAAAAAGTTGCTGCTTTTCTCGTTTTTCGATTAGTTTATAATTGCCACAAACTCAATCACATACATACATCCACCGTTAGTAGCTTGTTTAGTCTTGTTTATATACATATATATATTTAATCTTCTTCTTCGTTGTCTTGACTGTGTACTGTGTATCAATGAGCACACGCCGCTGTTTTAACAAATGTTCGACTGTCGCGACCGGCGTTCTGCAGTCGAATGGAATGCGTTGAGCGTGCCAACTGAGAAAGCACCTCTCAAAATATAAAACAAAAAATCCCAAATAGCCCAAGCCCAAGTCGGCCCCAATTGCGGCTCTTGGATGACAACTCTGACTCAGCAGTGTTTTTGTAGATGTTGTTATTGTTCTCTAATATGCCATCACGCTGTTGCTGATGATGACATATGATTATACTGTAAATTTGTTAGTGTTTTTTTTTTGTATGTTTGTTATCGTTTGTTTGTTTTTTTTTAGAATTTCGCTGTTAATTGATTGTTGTTATGCCTGAAGGGGCAACATTGTCAACCCTGATTTTGCCCAAAAATAAACAATTCTCAAGTTAAGCGCTTGGAACGAGATTCCAGATTTTAAAATCTATGCCCTTTTGCTGGGCGACCACAAAACAAAAGCTGGTTGAGCCGATAACCATATGGATAGAGACTTAACACATAACGTTGTTTAAGTGTAGGCGACGGTAATCAGTGGCATGTGCTAAATAGGGGCAGTAAAGCGAGCAGCAATTAAAAATTCACTCAAATTACACTTTTTTGTGCGTTGTTGTTTGCATACTTAAATATAAATGTGACTTAAATTATAATTATTTGTGCACATAACAGGTGAAATCAAATATTAAAACCAACACATACATACATCGCATTCGAATTACCATATTAAGCGGTTAGTACGAGACTGCCGTGGTAGCAAAAACAACAAACCACAACATCAACAATGACGCATAAGCTTTATTTTTTTTAAGTTTTAAGCATCCACATTTGGCGCCTAAAATAGTGAGTGGCTGGTGAGTGACTTGGGTAAAAGCAACGCTTTACAACACTGCACGGCCTAATATAAACAATCAAAATTCGCTAGCAAAACATTTACGCACTTTACAAGAAATGCACATAAAACTTAACACTCTACTTTAACTGAAATGCATTTAGGTGTTTCTGACATTTCAACAGTGTGCAAGTTGCTTATGCCAATTTGACAAGAACACATTTGTTTATTTATAATGCGAGTTCTTTCAACCACTTTCACTCTCTTTCTAGTTGCAGCGCTAGGAGCATTTGTTTATAATGAAAATTTCACTTTTCATCAATCGAGTCAAATCGTCGCAACGTCGTCTTTTCTTGTAGAAAAGCGATGCATTGACAACGACGTCGACGTCTTTAACCTAGTTCATGGCAGTTCAGCTTGGCGCTCCGACGGAACACAACGAGCACACGAATGCTTCAAAAGCTAAATAAAATCTTTGCGCATTTTGCCTGTGATTTGTTGTTGTTGGAATTTACACTGTGTTGTTGTTGTTAGTGTTGCAAATTACATAAAAAGTGCAGAAATAAACTACAAACATATTTATACGTGTAGTTGCGTATTGTGCTTATTTTATTATATACTTTACTTAGTGTTTGTGTAGTTAGTTGCTGTGCTTGCCGGCGCGCGAAAAGCATTCGAATTTATCTTCTGTTGGGCAATTAATCAACACGCTAAATCTCCCAAGCAAAGAAGAAAATGATAAACCACAACTCGTAACACGCTTTAAAACAGTTAAAACGTTCTGAATCACACGCTGCTCGAGCATTAACTAAAAAGTGCAAGTCGAAAAGGCACAAAAAAAAACTTGAGAGCAGCAGCGACGACGACGGCAACGTTGACGTTCGAAGTCGACGGCAGCTGTTTTGGTTTGATTCTTCGCTCTCCCCTTTGTACCGCGCTCGTTCGTTACGTTTTAGTAGTTGCTTTTTGTTGTTGTTGTTGTCTCACGAGTGTGCGTTCTTCTTACGTAGCTTGAACTAGTTACTCTGCTTTTGGGTTTTGTTTGTGTTTTGTTATTGCTTGTTTGTGTTTTGTTATTGTATTGTATTTTGTACTACTTGTGAATAGTATTTGTTGTAGCACTTTAGAACTATTTGCCATATTTGCTGCAATGACTTCGTTGACATTGTGCTGCTCGCATCGTGCGATCACTGCCAACGCCTACTTCAACGCCAATCGGCGGTTTATTCAAACACTTCAAAGGCGCCAACAATTACAACAACAGCTATGTAGGCGTATGTGCGCAGCTGCAACAACAACAGCACCAAAAATAAATGCAAATATGATCGGTAAGTTGATGCTATATTATGCTAATTACGCGTGCAATAGTTTATTATCTATGCGTTCTGATTTATATGCCTATCTAAAGATTTCTACTCTTCACAAATTAGACAGCCGCCTGACAACCCTGTTTCCTTTTGTGCTGTCAGCTGTTTTCCATAAAGTCGCGAATCTACGTATTGCGAATTTAATCATGCCGCCTACACAAATCAGCAAAATATTTGGCATGAAAGTGAGAAACAATTAAAGATATATAATCAACACAAATGTATTATACATCTAAAGCAACAAGTGGTTATACATATCCAATTACTGATAATAAAAAGCAATGTCCGACTTTTGATTAAAGAATGTTTTTACGGTGACTTTTTTTTTTGTAAAAATCATTTTCTGATGATTTTGTCTCGATAGAAAGAGCAAGTGTCTAGGGGTTAAAACATCATTTAAGTTTAGAATCTATTGTTTAGACAATAAATCAACCGAACAATCATTTTCGACTTAACTCTTATAAAAACGATTTTTTGTTTAGCCGATTATAATGTTCTATTGATTGTTGGGTCAGGTGTTTAGATTCATTCATTGTTTCGATTGAAATGGCCATTACTAATGACAGTTTGATTGCCTAATTGAAAGCCCATTAAACACCCGAACACCTTTTTACGGTGCCTTAACAAGTGTTGTCCCAAAACCCGTTCAGCTTCAATAACCGTATGATTAATTTTGTATACATATCGAAACAGGCGATGACAAATAGCGCAAAATAAAATTAATTATATGCAGATAAATTAAATTCATAAGTTCAAAAATTATTACCGTATCGATATTGCAAAACACTTAAGAAAATTAACCGCCATGGTGAGAAAGAAATTCATGCTGATAAGATTGTGAGTTTATCAGTGTTATATTTTTTGGGTAAGCCATCTGAGCCCTAACCACTTGAGTGTATAAGTAATTTATCAAGTTTCGCTTTCGTTGTCGCAAGTTGATGGATTAAAACAATATCAAGAGAATGTGTATTGTAAACAACATCAAGTAAATACCGCTTGGCAAACATTTCTGCTTTTAATTAAGCTCTATTGCTTCTATTCAAATGGATCTATTGAAGTTCAAGGTCATTAACAACGAACGATACATTGAAGACATGACTCTTGCGTCCCACACGATAAAGAAAAAACAGCGCACTCAAACATTTTATAAGCAAAAACTGGTAGCTTTAGCTATAAGCTACAGCTACACTCACACAATAATGTATACAGTCGTACAAATATGTTTGAACGAGACGTGCTGCGAGCCCCCTTTGAGTAGATAGTTAGACAAATAAAAGCTTTTATGGCTTATCGCCACACCGAAGTGCAAATTCACTTTTTAAGCTTATAATGGTGATAATTGTAAAGCAGCTAAAAATTAACAAATGTTTTTAAAAAAACCAGTTTAATCTATAAAGAAAACGATTTACAACAATAAAAGTTTATTTGTTTTGTTAGCTAAATAAACACTTAGTAACAATGATTGATTTTATTGAGGGTAATCTTAAGTTTTTAATCAATTCACTTAAAAGCACCGATAAAGTTGCTGTACATCATGCATATAGAACTTAATTGATTTTGTTATTTCGATTATTGATAATTTATGGCAAGTTTTGTAACTAGAGATAGACTTGCCAATAATATATGTACTTTACGTATCTTAATTATTATAGCTCATTTATGAATCTGCATCTGCCCCAGAGAAGAGCATATTGAGATTTTTGCTAGCTAGAGAGTAGGTTTTTTTTTGTCATATCATCGACTGACCCATTGGCATACAATGTATATGAAGGTATACTTAACGACTGCCTGCTGATAAGTACATAATCATAAAAACGGTCTCTCCCACCCTCGCTATTGCCTCTTTCCCCTCTCTGCCAGAAACATTCTCCATTAATATGAGAAGTTCTCGGGCTTGCCAATAAGAAAAACAAACAGAATAATAAATTTTCCCCTCTCACTGTTTGCTGTTTCTAACTGAATTGGCAAGGGGCTCTCCAAAGATCTAGGCGCTTTTTGTGCGATAATTTTTTTAGATTAATTAGACGACACTATGACTTTTTTTACTTACGGCAGCTCCAGGCAAAAAACAATAAGAGCAGTCGCATATTTGCTGTGTAGCTGAAAGCAACACATTTAACAGAGGATTTAACTTATTATTTCTGTTTTGTTCTAATAGAATTTGCCATCTTATCGCGAAACATGTCGTCGTCGGGCTCCTCTCAAAAACTTGTTGCTGTCGATGAGTCGCGTCGTTTTATGATCGACTGCTTCAAGGCTGTCAATGTACCGACGGAGCATGCCCGTGCACAGGCTGATCTGCTAGTAGCTGCCGATTATCGAGGCCATTTTAGTCATGGCATGAATCGTCTCGAGATGTATATCAATGATCTGAAAATTAACTCAATGAACGGCGCCGTCGAACCCGAAGTGCTTAAGGAAACTCCTGCCACTGCATGGGTGGATGGACGAAATGGATTGGGTGCTGTTGTTGGCAACTTTTGTATGGATTTGGCCATTAAGAAGGCCAAAAATGTGGGCGTTGGCTGGGTCTGTGCCAAGGGTTCCAATCATTATGGCATCGCTGGCTGGTACTCGATCAGAGCTATGAACGAGGGCCTTGTTGGCATGTCCATGACAAATACATCACCTTTGATGGCACCCACTGGTGCTAAGGAGGCAGCACTTGGCACAAATCCAATTTCTTTTGCTGCACCTGCTGGTGATTCGGATCACTTTCTGCTGGACATGGCCACCACGGCGGTAGCTGTGGGCAAAATCGAGATACAGAACCGCAAAGGTGCTGCCCTGCCCGAGGGCTGGGCTCAGGATCCCGAGGGTAATGTGACCACTGATGCCAAACTGGCCTTTGCCACTGGCTGCCTGCTGCCTGTGGGCGGCACAGAGCTCACTTCCGGCTAAAAGGGCTATGGTCTGGGCGCCATGGTAGATATTATGTGTGGTGTTATGTCCGGCGCCAATTATTCTACTCAGGTGCGCAAGTGGACGCATGCAGGTGCCAATTCTGCAGCAAATCTGGGACAAGTCTTTATCGCTGTCGATCCCAATAGCTTTGCGCCACAATTCGAGGAGCGCATGGCTGATTTTAACTCACGTCTGCGTGCAGCAAAACCCGTAAGTGTTTTTAAACTAACGTTTCAACTTTTGCTTACGTCCTCAATCTCCTTAGACCGATCCTAGCAAGCCTGTTTTGCTGGCTGGTGACAAGGAATCCAACAATATGAAGGCCGTGGATGCAGCTGGTGGTATTGAGTACCTAGAAAATCAGTTGAAGACTTGTGCAGCGTTAGCCGAGAAGCTAAAGATCAAACCACTGAGCTTTTATCAAAGCCAAGAGACTCAAGCTGCTCAGCTTAAAGTACAAGCGTCTTGAAAAAATAACATTTTATTGCCATTATTAATTAGCTTTTGCATTTGTATTCTGACCAAAGAACTTTTAAAAAGTGCCTAAATTGTTAAAGTTATTGTTATTGCTAACTAGACGCTTGATATTAAATATGATACTGTTATTAAAGAACTGTTAATACAATTTCATAATTTCACATGATAAGTATTATTCTACAGGCTACCAAGAGTCAACAGTTTAATGGTATTAACTGCATGCTTTTTAGTCTCCTTATCGGCGTAAATGGACTCCTTGGTGGTGCGTAGCTTGGCGAAACGGCATTTGGTATCAAAGAGCAGTGGAACCTTATCAATAACGGGCTTCACAATCATTGCCGAGCGCAACTCTTCGGCATTATCGGTTTTACTCATCGATTTAATGAAATCAATGTGACGTTGATTCTCTTCGGTCAGGCGATTTTTCTCTTCCAGCAGCAGTAAGTTTTGGGCCTGGGCCATGGCCTGCTGGCGCCAAAAGTTCTTCAGACCATTATTCAGATTGACAAGATCTTCCTCGCTGATATCCACATGCTTCTTAATGTCCAGCGTTTCTAGCGTAAAATTCTCATCAACTTCACCCACATCGATGGGATCGACGACTTCACCGCCGACAATAATCTTCTCGGACTCCGTTTGTAGTTTGCGACATGTGATGGAAAGGGCAAGAAGCAGCTCACCACTCTTGACAATCTTCTTGAATTTCTAAGGGTGCCAGAGATTAGTGAATGAATGGAAATAGTTGCCAATCTACCTTAGTTAATTCGTAGCACTCGGTGCTTAGGATGCGAAGTTTCTCGTGTGTTGTTTTACGATCCGAGTGCATTCTATCCTCAATCTTCTTGCGCACATTTGTAAAGTAATCAAACTCCAGACGAAGATCATTAATGATTGAATTGTTTTCTAATTCGACGTTATGCGTTTCCGCTTGGATTTCATTAAGCGTGGCGATCATCTTTGACTCCTCAGCGTCCAGTTTCTTGTCCTCCTCAAAGAAGGCCTTCTGACGTTCAGTTAAGGACCGAATTCTCTCGTACTTGTGTGCATCCAGTTCCGTGCTATGCAGCGAATCCACAAACTCATTGAGCTGGTTTTGCATCTCAGTCATTTTATCGACAACCTGGTCGCGTATTACAAAACGTCGCTCGATCTCCCGATTAACATTATCGTCCCGTTGTTCAAGATAGATCTGATAGTCCTCCTTGAGTTGATGGCGTGTATTGAGATTGGAGGCGTGTATAATGTTCTCACTGTTCTGTCGCATCGACTCCACTTCCTCGGTGCGAAAGTGTACTTCATCGTAGTACTCCTTGAGTATATCCTCCGCCTGCTGCTCGTACATTTGCCTACTTCCATCTATCATCGCCTGATAGCATTCACCAATGTGATCAATCAACTCCAAAGTCTTGCCATAGCTACGCGAATGCAGCTCATGTGTCTGTTCCATATCGCCTAACAGCATCTGGATCCGATCATTCTTGTTTTGTATGATGCGCTGGGCGCGCTCACCCCACGTAATAATCTCGTTGCGCAGCTCAACAATTTTGATTTCGGATGCCATTTGATCCCACTCCTCTTTGCCACGCAGCTCCATGCGCTTGCCCAGCTCCAGCTCCACTTCAAGGCCATGCTGTGGATAGAAAGATGTTTGAGATAAGTCTAGGCTACGGAACAATCTTATAACCCAAAGGATCTCTTTCAAGTCAGCTCTCTCTAAGTGATCTTACGCGCAGGATTAGCTTTTGCTCTTCAACTTTTTGCAGACGCTTGGCCTCCTTCCTGGCTGCTCTTTTCTCCGCCTTGGTGGGTCCCTTCGGTATTAGCTCAGCTTCAGCTTCCATGGCATCTTGCAAATAATTGTCCGAAATACGCGCAATGTGTATATCTGGCATGGCAATCGACATTTTACTAAAGTTTGATTCAATATAATTTTAAATTAATATGTTGCGTGTTTGGTGTTCGACTGCTTTTAACGTTTGTTTATTTGAAATTAAAAGCAAAGCTTTTACAAGCTGCGTTTCGTTTACCAACACTTCAAATCGAGCTGAGCGCCATAATTTTGAAAAAGCTCGCTCCCGCGCAGCATCTCCAAAGCAGCGACAGAGCCATGACTATTTTGTATGTTGGTTCTGGCCAAGTCAGTAGACGTTTAAAGCTTGACACGTGCGGTTCTTTTCCACACACAACAAAAGCAGCAGCAAGGACAACAACAACAGCAAGGACTAATAACAATTCTGGCACTAACGGCACGCTGATTCCCTCTCTATGTGTGTGTGTGTATTTTTATTTTTTTTTCCCGGCTGCGCCTTGTAAACAAAAATAACTGTGCTTGTTGTGACTGTGTGTAGGTGTGTCTGTGTGTGTGTTTGTGAGTGAGTGAGTGAGCGTATTGTATCCTGGTGGTGGTTAACAACCCCCAGCAATAGCAACAGCAACGGCAACTACAAAGCTTGAGTGGCAAGGGCACATCCATGCAAAAGTTTTTCGGGGTTGCAGACAGTTGGCAAACAAGCTGCGAATTCCTCTTTAAATACCCATAAATATCCAACAAAAATATATACGCACATAAAACGATATTCAAATATATATATAGCATCCAATATGAGCGATGCTGCCCCCAATGGGGGCTATCAGAAAATGCCGCCTGGCTGGGACTGCAAATATGATCAAACAACGGGCAACTGGTAAGTACCTCAAAAGTGCATAAAAGTAAAAACATCATAAATATTTATGCATGCAATTGAAAAGCAAATAAAAAAACTAAAACACAGCGTGGAAATGTTGCATGTTTTGAAAGGGGTTAGGAACAGTTCGAAAGAATGGTGTAGACTGAATGGCTTTTACTGTTGACTTGTACAGTTTACAATGTAAGCGTACAATTTTCATTGCTTGCTTTTAGGCGGCGACATTTCAACAGCAAAGTAAGAGAATTCTATGGCAACCAGCGGTGGGCGAATTGATTGTTTTGGGCGGTACGTTAAATGTCAAGTGCTGTTCGCTGTACGCTTTAAATAGCACGGTCATTTACTTAATGCATAAATTAGGCTTTGATAAGAAAATAACGTGAAAATATGTTTAGCATGGCCTTAGGCGGGGATAAAGAAATTAATTAAAAACGCATAGTTCAAGGATAGAATTTGTTTGTGTAGGACAATAAGTTGATTTGAAGCCTTGGAAATCTTTTAACATTTAAATTATAAATAAGAATTGTTAACTTAGCTTTCATCAAATAAATACAAAACTAACTCACATCTTTTTAATACGGACATAATAATGAGAATATTTTGTTAGTATTTTGAGAATTTCCTTAAGGAACGCAAACATTATTGCTTGTTGTTATTCATAAAACAGCACTTGAGTCATACACAAAGTCACCCGCCATGCCAATTGGCCCCATTAAAGCGGCATAAATTGTGTCACTTCCGCAAAAGTGCAGCAACTTCTTCTAGGATCCCAGCTCATAGCTCCAAGCTACTTTTGTGCCTGCTGCTACTTAGAAAGTTTGCTGTGTGCAATTAAGCAGCGACTGTCATACGTTAAATTCAAGTGCCCACTTGCCAAGAGTCTTAGCTTGTCTCCTTCCCAGTTTGAAGGTGTAGAAGCTGCAATCACTGCCAGGATTAGCTGTCAAATGTGATGATGCCTGCCTTTTGGCAGCTACTTGGCACGTGTCGCTGTTTAGGAGCCTCAGTCTTACCCCCACCAGACACACTTTACCCCTTTACCTGTATGTGTGACACACACAATGAGCCGCAAATTTCCCAAATGTGCCATAAATGTGTGTGCGTGTGTGGTTGTTTGTTCTGTTCAGAAATTCACCACCAGATGGACGGACGTCTCAAACGGACAATTCAAATATCAACCCCCATATGCTATAAGCTTTATATGTAGTGTAAAAAGTAAGGGAAGGGAACATTCGATTTTATAGCCTCTGATTTGCACTTTTATGTTGCAATCCAAGTTGGGGTTCTGGCTGTATTGTATTCTTCTCTCATGTATTGTGTGTCAATTGCAGCTATTATATAAACTATTTGACCAAGGCCATGCAACTGGAGGATCCGCGTGGAGGACGCAACTACAAACAGTTGCAAAATGAACGCTGCTCCACAGAGTCGATACCGTTGCAAGTAAGAATGAGCCGGAGGCACTCAACTGTCGTTTTCGATTCGTTTTCATTTCGATTCACACTCAATGTTCTCACCCTCCATTTGTAGCACATTGCACCGAGCTCCCACCACAGTTCACCCTATCACGTTGTGCATCCCAGCAATAATTTAACAGCGGTGCGTGCATTCCAGGAACGTGAACGCCATCAGCCTGCATTGCACAATTTATCAACGAGCCCGCTGCTCTCAGCCTCCTCACGTGGACAACTGGTAGGATTAACTAACAAATACTTTTAATACTCTTTCGGTAGCTGTTATGACTTGTTAAAGGATTGTGTAACTCATTGTTGACCTATAATTTGAACATTACTATCTATACTATATGTATAGTCACGATTTATCATCTAAGACTGTCTTTCAAGTTATATTTATCGAGCTCACAACGTTTAAGCGTTCGGATTTTTTTTTTCCCAAACATTCAAACAAAACCAATTAGTTTCAATAATTTTAACTTTCCTAATTACTTCTATATCACAATGTATAAAAAACTTAACCTTAATAAGAGTATTTAACTTTCGGCTTGTCGATTATAATCTTTACTTTTCACGTTTTACACATTATTATTGTTAATTGTCTCCCATAGGAAATGTCATCGCCTTTGCCCGTTCATCGCGCTCGCTTGGCTTCAAATATGTCGCGTCGCTCCACAATACAGGAGACATCGTTTAGTCATCAAAGTGAAACCCAAGCGGTGGTTACCAAGATACAGAACATGTTTCCCACTGCCGATGAGAATCATATACGTTTGCTATTGAAACGGTGAGGCAAATGCTCAATTGAGACAGCTCAGCTTACTATTTTCTGCTAATCTCTATGTGTATATATAAATATGTATATGTGTATCTCTATCTTTCTTACACGCTGCCGCTTGATGCACTTACTCCACACTAACACTAACACATTCTCTTGCCACACACCTACACAAACTAATGCTTACTAATCATAATACAATGGCCGATGAAGCTATTATAATCGTGAGGCTGTCGTCATCAGCGCCTTGCAGGTGGAGAAGCATCCGGTGACAATGCCGGGTCCGTTTGTGACACCACCAGCACAGCGGCATTTGTACCACAGCAATTCTGCTTTCTATATGACACCACCGGCGCGCCGTCTGGATATGGGCGCTAGCCGGGTAACAGTCACCTCACGCACCTCGGCCAGTCCTGTGCCAGGCGGCCGCTTCGGTAGTCTCATAAGCATGCAAAGTGCCAGTCCTACCTTGACAGCTGCAAATGGAAACAATCATACAACAGCTGCTGCTGCTGCTGGAATGGGTGTTGGGGTGGTGATGGGTGGTGCTGTACCGCCAGCGCTGCACGGTTCACCACAGTGGCGTAGTTCACCCAAGCCCCACTCATCGCCTAAAATGAAATTAAGGTGCGCCACGAGTAGACTCATTTGTTGTTTTATCAGATAAAGAGATGAAAATTAATCAGCTTATAGAAATGTTGTAGGAAATTAGATCAGTGTAGAGAGATTAAAGTTATTGTTGAAATTGCAGTGCGCCTTGGAACTAAAAATATTCAACTTAATACCCATAAACTTTAATGAAATCAATCTAACTAATCTGCAATCAAAAACTTAAGATACGTTTGTTACAAGATACGATTAGATATGATTCATTATAGTTCATTAACTGAGGACTTTGGGAAATGAAAGAATTGACAACAAGAAGCCACTAAGGTTATCTTCACACTATCAATGTCCATTTAACAAATTATCATTAAATTTTCGAGCAGTTCGAGCTTTTTATCTCAAACTTGTCACCATGCCGTTTTCCAAGCTAGCATTTCCTAAGAATAAAACCCACTACCCATGTTAATCCTCTATTCTTCCGCCAACAGATACATGAAAAATATTTTCCCTAAAGCCGATGAAATGTTGCTGCTGGACATTCTGGCCAATGCTGATAACAATGTGCAGTTTGCCTCGGAGAAGCTCATCACATTGGGTTATGTCAAAAGGGATATGCAACAACCTCACAGACCCAACAATCGTCCTCCACAATTGGGAGGAGATCAGCAGCCAGGCAATGATCAGACCGTAAAACATATTCCACTGCGACCCAAGGAGCATACAGCAGAGGAGAAAACAGACAGTAAGCACTCGAATCTCTTAACTTGATAACAATACTCATTTCTCCTTCTAATCCTTTCGTTCACAGTGGAGGCACAGTTCAAAGAAAAGTATCCTCAAGTGGCTGAACGCATTATTCTAATGGCGCTAGAGTCGGTGAACTATGCAGAGGATCGAGCTACACAAATCCTTCAAATTGTGCAGGACGAAGATGAGCAACGTAATCAAAAGCATTCATTGACCAATGGAAAAACTTTGGACAAGTCTCGGGATATAGTCAAAGATCAACTGGATGCACCAGTTCCAACCAGGTGTGTTGCAATTCGGCAAAACTTTGGCTTTTTAGTGGCTACTGTTTTTGTTAAGTACCTACCCTACCGCCCCTCAGTTGTCAGCTGCTGCACTCTGTCTGCCTTTGCTGCTGCTGCTTTTACACGTTTCGTTAATCGTTTATCCTATTTTCTCTGTAAACCTTTGTTGCTGCCTAAAACACATAAAACAACTTTCAAATATTCATCACACACACACACACACACACCTCTGCTTGCTCGCGGCTGCCATTCATCATCATCATCATATAGCAAGCCACATAAGCAACATCGTCATTTTCCATCCATCAATGTCACCACACCAACAACAGCAACGACACAGATCATTCTCAGCAATACACCTACCAAGGAGCACGACAACGAGGATAAGATGTCAACAGTTGCAGAGGCAAACCAAAAAACCACATTGCAATCACCCATTTCAAGTGCATCATCGCACTCATATGCCTCACCTGTTAATCACCAATCACCCTACCAACGCTTGACTACCAAAAGCATATTGGCTCGATCCCTCAACAACAACAACAACTATAACAATAATAACTACAGCATCAGCGGCTTTTTGCATGGCTCGAATAGCAGCTATTCCTCTTATGCCACATCAATGACGTCCTCATCTACCATAGCCTCCGTTTCGGCCAGCTCCATTACGAAGGCAATTGAAAGTCGCGCGCGCACCAAAACCGATTCACTGAAGTATGCTCGTTAAATCCGTTAAATCGTAAAACCGTTATTTATGTACATTTGCGCATGTTTGTTCGTTTTTTTTTTTTCAGCACGATTTCAGCTGTTTTCTGTTTCATTGTTTTTGGGCATGCAAATGTAAATTATTATCATTTGTAATTTCATAACCAATTATTTATCTTTATTAACTGATTTGTATTTGTAACAGACAACGTCAGCATTCTTCACTTTTGAATAACTCACAGAATGTGGAAGCCGCAGAATTTCAATCCCTAATCGAAAGAATGGCCACATTGGGACCCAATCCCCAGTTGATCAATGGTCCCGATGAGAATCTTTTGCTGTAAGTCGGATTAAAACTTTTTATACAAACTTTTCTCTAACAATCTGCTTTTCAACAGTGCTGATTACGTCACCTGGAATGGTCCAAATACGAAGCTTACCCAAAAGCACACCACACATGGACCCGATGCCAGCCTGTTGAGTGGAGAGCGTAGCTACAAGCCAACTGGACGCCATGTGGAGCAGTGCAAGGGCGCCAAGAAGGATTTGGCCAAAGGCAGCATTTATGCGCAAGGCAAAAGCGCCAACATTAAATGCAATTAAAGTTGATATAGGGATTAGCAGCAAAGACCTTTACAGTGCCAAATACGAAACATAACACAATGCACCCTCCAGACATCCAGACTTATCTTTTCTATGTCGTCAAACAATTTGCTCTAAATGTGTTCCCTAACTATATAATTCTAAATGTTTAAGTCTAACACGCACAACTCATACATACTTTTATGCTACTATTCCATCCAATCTCCAATTGTATCGACAACAATTTTTTTATGGACAAACTTTGCAGCTTGAAAATATATATGTATGTGAACCGATATTTAAAATTAAAAATCTAACTTATTTAAATTCTGCTTAAACTTCGTCTTCGTTAAGCAGCATATTGGGTATTCCGTCAGTTATAGGAAATATTCGTCCCGTTTCGGGGCACTCCAATTGACCATCGAGCACTTCGACTTCAAACAACAAATGATGCAGCTTCTGCATCAACAGCTCGTTATCGGCAATGTTCTCGGGCTGTTCTTCTGGTATGTCTTCCGCAAGTTCCGCCTGCAACAACAACAAAACACTTGGAGTTGAGTTCTTTTAAGGCATTTCAAGTTTCTGCACTTACCACTTTGGCAGCGCCATAAACTGCAGACCAGTCCAGCTTGGGCAGTAGTCTTTCTATGAATACGGAATTAAATTCAGACTCCATCACTTCCTTCTTGAATATCTGTAGATACGTTGTCAAAAGTTAGTGTAACAATCAATAACTGGAATTGCTGTACTCACCTTTAGTTTAAGTGGAAAGCCAACCTTGACGCCTTTGATGGCCATTGAAGTTAGAAAGTTGTATGTGCATAGTTTCATGGTGTAGGTGTAACGTTTGCTTGTTAAAAATAATAGTTTTCTAAATAACAACAAATGCGGTTTCAGAAATGCACGTTTTAACTATTCACTATTGACGTTGACAAAACAGCTGTAAATACTTTGCACGGAGTTCACATTGATAATGTTATCGATATCGATTCAACTGTTAATAACAGAACAGCGAAATGTAAAGTTGTTTGTTGCTGTGCGATAGCAGTGTGGCCAGCAAGCAGCATAATAAACGAGCAAGAGCAACAACTGCTGCAATTTTATGTGTTTTAAGCGTTATTTTAACGTTAATAAATTGCGAAACTAGCTCATAACATCGTTAAATAACATAATAAACGTTTCAAGTACAGATATGGAAGATATATTCCACTGGTGCCGCGAGGGCAACTCAATTCAAGTGCGCCTCTGGTTGGATGAGACCGAGCATGACATGAATTTGGGGTAAAATTAACTATAAATTGCTTTCAAATCATTAAAAATATCACAAAGAACGGATGGTTTATAAATGCACGCGCATTGTAATGAGCTATTTGACATTTCAAGCAGCACATTGCCAAATGCCAATTGAAATGTAGAGTCTTAATAAAGTGACGTCATGATTTATTCTTGTGTTGTGTAAACAACCCGCACTCATACATTAATATTAACATGGGCGTCTTTCTCACTGTATTCCGCTCTCTCTTTTTTTATGTTTTGCAGTGATGATCATGGCTTCAGTCCGTTGCATTGGGTTGCCAAGGAGGGGCATGCCAAGCTGGTGGAGACGCTGCTGCAGCGCGGTGCTCGCGTTAATGCCACCAACATGGGCGATGATATTCCACTGCACCTGGCTGCCGCCCACGGACATCGCGATGTAGTGCAAATGGTAAGCGAACAAAATAATATTGGTCATCAAAAATATACTAAATTCATTCAAACTGGTTGATTAGCTGCTGCGCGAACGCTCGGATGTGAATGCTGTGAATGAGCATGGAAATACTCCGTTGCACTATGCCTGTTTCTGGGGCTATGATATGATCTGTGAGGATCTGCTTAGTGCTGGCGCTTTGGTAAGCATTGCCAACAAAGATGGCCATACACCCGTGGATAAGGCCAAGCCTAGCTTGGGCAAACGCATACAGGATCTAGCCGAGAAGAGCGGGCAGGAGATGAAGGTTATCAGTTTCAAGGAGCAGAGCTGGCTGGGCATGAAAACACGCTCCAGAGATGCCACATTGTCACGCTTCAAGGGCATCAGCATGGGTGATCTGGATTTGCACACGAAGGTGTCAGTGACGCCGTCGGGTGAGACGTGGCGTGGTCGCTGGCAGAAAAACGATGTCATAGCTAAGGTGAAGATTTCTAAACTTAAAATATTTATCTGTCTACCTTATGCAATGCTTTTAACAGATTCTAGCTGTTCGCCAATGCACATCGCGTATGTCGCGTGATTTTAACGAGGAGTTCCCCAAGCTACGCATTTTCTCGCACCCCAACATATTGCCCATCATTGGTGCCTGCAATTCGCCACCCAATCTGGTGGTCATAAGTCAGGTAAGTTTTGCCAGATAATACTCATGAGGAAATCGTAATCTTGCTTTCTTTGCGCTTGCAGTTCATGCCACGCTCATCGCTGTTCAATTTGCTGCACGGCGCTTCGGGTGTCGTTGTGGACACTAGTCAGGCAGTTCACTTTGCCCTGGGCATTGCACGTGGCATGGCATATCTGCACTCGTTGGAGCGGATTATACCCACATATCATCTGAACAGTCATCATGTGATGATCGATGACGATTTGACGGCGAGAATCAATATGGGCGATGCCAAATTTTCGTTCCAAGAGAAGGGGCGCATCTATCAGCCTGCTTGGATGTCACCAGAGGCATTGCAGCGCAAGCCATCGGATCGCAATTGGGAGGCATCCGATATGTGGAGCTTTGCGGTTATTATTTGGGAACTGACAACACGAGAAGTGCCTTTTGCTGAATGGTCGCCCATGGAGTGTGGCATGAAGATTGCCTTGGAAGGATTGCGCGTTAAAATACCGCCAGGAACATCATCGCACATGGCCAAACTAATATCCATATGCATGAATGAGGATCCGGGCAAGCGTCCCAAATTCGATATGGTTGTGCCGATTCTGGAGAAGATGAAACGCTAATCGTACAACTGCTAAAAACTTGTGCAACTTGTTGTTTTTCACCAAGGCAACGAATTTACGATGCCAAAATGTGCCTGTTTACAAATTGTGTAACTAAAAAATGAGGATAGGAGCTCAAGGAGTTGCTCGTTCGATGTGTTTGCCAACTAATTTTAATTATACTACTTTTGTGTTAAATGACCGAAACTTAACTGAACCTAACCGACACCGCAAGTGCCTTAAATCAACCATTCTAAAGTTGTCTAAAACTGATTGAAATTTTTACAGGAAAAGCTTTTAAGTTTTATTTTGTGTTCTCTGTCTCCCACTCCCTGTGTAGTATGTGTGTGTGTAGTATTTATTTTTCGTCCTGCTCATGTTTTGTTCTTATGGATTTTTATATTGTTTAGACGGTGCTCGATTTTGTATTTGTTTTAAGTTGAAATTAATGCATATACATACATACATACACATTAACAGTTAAGCTTTTAAAGTACGTATTTATAAAGCATACATATATATTTGTTACTAATGATTAAACGAAATTTGTGTACCTTTTAAACAAAATCGAAAATGTTCATTTCTTGGTGTAGCATTTTACAAAGCTTTTGGTAGCTTTTTACCGCTAAAAGCAAAACAACGAAAGCTCCCTTTCGAACTGTGGTGGGTAGTCAGCGTGAGCAAAACGGCCCTGACCTGATTTCCGTTATGTGCTCGCCATTCTGCAGCGCGTGGGCAGAGCAAATGCAGAGCAGTACAGTAAGAGAGCGCTGGTGTGTTCGCGCAGCTATGGGAGAGCAAAAACAAAATGACAATAAGCCTGTATGTGTGTGTGTGTGTATATATGTATTGAAATGCGCCGCATCAATTGATTCTTCCTGATATCCCATAATGAAATTGCTAATTAAATTTTAAATATTAAAAAAAAATTTCGCTTTGTATTTAAGTCATTTTGCCGCAATTTTTATAAGTTCGATGCTGTCAATTTTGTGTGCCGCTCTCTCGCCGCATTTGTCGGCTTGACGCTAGTCTCTCTGTTTATGTTTTTGCGGCACCGTTATGTGTATATATAAAGCTGACGCTACGGCGACTGCTGATGTTGTTGTTGTTGTTTTTTGTGCTGTTGTTGCGGCGAGCTTGCACCATGTGATTGTTTTGTTAGCTCGCTCTTCGTTCAACGGCACATCCTGTGCCTGTGCATCGGTATTCATGCGTGTGTGTATATATGTGTGCTTGTGCGATTGCAGCTTTAAAAAACGTTTGCTGCATTTTGTTGCTGTCGTCGTCATCGTCGCGCTGTTGTCGCTGTCGTCGTGCTTTTCGGCCCAGAGGCTGGTCGCTCGGTCTCCAAACAGCAGCAGCGGGTAACGCTGCAGTCTGTCCAAAAGCCGATTTACAGTTTTATATGCCAGTTATGAGTGCAACCAACAAACAGCGACAGCATTTCCGCAATGCTGATTCACACAAATGGACAACGAGTGCAGTGAAATAAACCAAAAAAAAAAAGAATTGAACAACAGTCAAAGCCAAAAGAAAATACTAAACCAAAAAGCCTTACGAAATAAATAAATAAGGTTTAAAGCCGCCGCAAGCAGATAAAAAGTCGCCGCAGTGAAAGTGTAGAAAAAAATAAAATTTAATGGCATCTTTTAGGCGCAGCCCATAAAACTTTCGTCCTCAATTGATCAGTGCTGTTGTTGTTGTAGTTATTTTATTTTGGTTGTTTTTGGACCTCTTTGCAAAGGCACAAACAGCAGCTGTTTAAATGTATTTTAGTGATTGCACTCAACAGCGGCCAGCCCCCTTGAGGGCCGGCAATCCATGGAGTATTCAAACTCAAAGTGTTTGAATCATAACGAGGAGGACCAGCACGACCAGCAAACCGGGTAATATATAATTGTACATACATACACATATATATGTATAAGTAGCTGCCCCGTTTCTTAAAGCCACACCTGAGCGGCATAGTTTTTATACTCTCGCCTATTTTAATTAACCAAACAATTGCCTAGCCACGTGTGCTGCGAATCTCGAGCCTTTTTGTGTCGCTTAATTTATGCAAGAAAAAAAGTAAATGAAAAAAAATATATGGAGCACAGTGTTTTTTTTGTTTTTTTGCTTAGCATCCAGGAGTCGCTCTTGCTGCTCTTCATCATGCATTTGGCTGACGAGTGAGCTACTAACCTACTTCCTGCCCCCGGCAGTCAGTCAGTCAGTCAGTCAGTTAGACTAACAAAAGCCGCAGTAACTTTGCAACGCTTCGTTTGCTATTGTTGTTGCCGCCTGGTTTTGTTTGCCGGCATGCCACGCCCACGTGCGCCCACTCGTGACATTTTTGTGGGATTTTAAGGGGTTGTAGGTGTTGATTAGTGCAAATGTGAAAATGACATGGACCAAGCGACAGCAGAAGCCGACGATGACGACGACGACGACGAAGCATAACAAATGATGAGATTCTCTGTCGATTCTACAGCTCTGATGGCATTTTCAATACTCATGCATAAATCAAAAGTTCAATTTGGCACATTCCATCAGAAAAGCACACAGAGAGAGAGAGAGGTAGAAAGACAGAGAGTGAGAGAGAGAGAGAAAGACAACACACACACACACATGAATAAAGATAGGCAAATGACAAAGCGACTTCTTGGCAAAAACTAAAAACGCCACATGGGCAAATATTTCACTTGTGCTTTCGAGCCTCACATCGAAAAGCGAAAATATTGTGACAACATTAACAATAACAACAACTAGAGTCTCTGGGCTTTGAGTGCTTGTTGGGGATGCTGTTGGTGCACTTGTGTGCTTTCAAGTGCATAACAAAGTGGAAATATTGTAAAAGTAAACTACAAGCTAGACAAGCGCAAGACGCAAGAGGCAAGCGGCAAGCGGGGCATCGGTTGGGCAGTGAACAATTTTAAAATACCTGATGCGGAGGGCCGCAAAGCGAAATGCAATAAAGCTCAGCACACACACACAGGCAGGCATACAACAACTGGCACATGGCAAAATCTGATGGAGTTGCGCTACAAAAACACAACGATGCGCGATGCGGATGGCCACGTCCTGTGAGATGGGCATGCAAAACTCATATTGATTTTCTTTTTGGAGAGTGCTCTCTAATCGAAAGTTGTTGGCAGAGCAGAGTATGTGTGCGTGAAACTTAAGTAAACTTAGTTAGTTCTACTACATGTTATTTAGCACTGTGGCAACACTTGACTGACTGATTGCTATCAACGTACAGTCCAAACGGTAAGATATAGCCATCTAAATTTTTCACCAAACGATAGCAAATGCATTGTAAACAGCCACTTAGATTGGGTTCTTTCGAAAACGTCTGATTTTCATAAAAATTGATGAAGAAAACCTAGAAGTAATATTTTATTTTTGAATTTTTTGTCTTTCAAAGTGTAATTCTAACGAGTTACAGGGCATGATTGTAGTCGAACTTTTAGAAGATCCATTTTTTCTACGTTTGTTGCTTCTATGGCTGCTGTCAGCTGCAGAGGATGCCACAAAGCAACGTGCTCTGTGGTTGCCTTGGATAAACGAGAACGAGCAAGGGAAACGTGTAGAACTGCAGTGCGTATAAGTAAAGTAAGCAATTTACTAGAAGCTTTTCGCAACTGACTTACAGCGGCCACAGTGCGTATGAGTAATGCGAGTAATGCATTAAGTATGACTTTGAAAGAGCACTAACTTTAAAACATATGATGCTTATGAACTTTGAGTGGAGGAAATGCCATGCAGACTTGTAAAATTAAAAAGTTTATTTAGCTTACTTAAAACTCAATACAAATAACGACCCTTAAATGCTGACCTGAACCACGTAGCTCATTGCCTTAGCTCTGCTCAAACTATCGATCAAAGTGGTTCTTAACGGTTTGCGTCCACTTTTCGAAGCAAAACACACACTCACTCACTCACTCACTCACTTCCACACTGGCTGGGCTGATATTCAATAAATTCTGTGCCGGACTTCTTAGGAAAATGGCCAATTACGTGCAATAACGAGCAACGAGAAGTCTGCCAGCTCTCTATAGAAAGATTGGCAGGTTGGAGGGTTGTTTGGGGGGGAGGGTTGTTTAGAGGGTTTGGTTAGTGCACTTGTGCTCCACTGCACTCAATGTGAATGTCCATTTTTTTTTCAATCAATTACGTGGCTATGCCCCAGCGAACGGAATTCAACCGAGTCTATGACAAATGGTCGGGTTGATAATGGGGAGGCGAAGGAAAGGGTAGGGAGCAGCCCACTCGGATTCAAGACAATTGGCTAACGATAAACGATAAGCATTTTAATAATTTATCAAGGCTACGTTCACTTTATGACGCACTTGTGCATTGTCATTCAATTGGGTCTGACAATGACAGCGTTAGGACAATTTAAATATTTGCATTTAAGAAAAGGGTTTTTGTTTTCCTACTTTTCAGGCTTCCCGTTCTCAGTAGCTTTATATGCACTAGCAGTGAAACAGCGGTAATAACAACAACTTCAACAGCGGCAACAGCAATTTTGGTTAGTCAACGTTGCATCAATACGCCGCCGGCAACACCCAGCAGCCCCTCGAGAGAACCAACCCAGAGTCCATTGGATGGTCAAACCTCATCGTTGAGTTCGCATTCGGGTTCCAGTGACATCTTGTTGGGTAAGTTTTACCGTGCAAAATTATTTCTAAATGTTACATAAAGAATTTGAAATGATTTTTTATGATCAAAACGCAAAATAAAATTAATAATAATAAATAAATTATATTAGATTGATATTGATTTAATGAAGTTAGTCTGACTTGATTTAAGTAGGGTTTTATTTGAATTTTGTTAGAACTATTTATACCTGTTTCAAGTAATTCGTTATTTAAGGAAAAATTAATTCTAAGAATCCCAATTACTAGGTCATTTGAACTTGATATTATAACAGTCTTTTCCTCTCTGCTTTAAGCAATTTAAGTTTAAACTTATCAAAGCAGGATTTCAACCAAAAAGAGCTTATATAAATTTATCAGTTTCACCTTCATATTATTGCTTCTTTGTTTTACGGATAATTTTTTTAGAATTGCCTTCTTGTTCTTACGAAAGCTCTCTTCCAATATACCCGGTTGCAAACTGTCTAATGATGAGCATCAAAAACGTTTGTTACACTTTGCTTAGATATTGTTTTTCCGTTTCTTTTTTGTATTTTTATTTTTTTTGCCTTTCTGCCTCTGTGTTATTTATAGCTGCCCAGTTTTGCTCACGGAACAGATCATGACCCAGGAAAGAAGAATGGCAACAACAGCAGCAGCAGCAACAACAACAATGACAGGCAACGCATAAAAATGCTACATTTTATTGAGGTTGCTGACATTCAGCCAAACATTGCACATGCCTCTAGCTACCACACCCGCCTCCCCCTGTCAGCTTCCATTGAGGTTGCTCGACCCAAAATGTCGCTTGTGCCATGGGTTTTTGGTTTGGGTTACGGTTTTGCTTTCTTTGCCCATCGACAGAGAAACAGCCGCTGCAGCAGTCGGTCGCTTTTGTTAACACACACACACACACATACATGCTTTGAAGTGTTGGCCAGGAATGTTGCCACAGGCAAACAATCTGTGCTGTAGGGCCCCAGTGGCAGCTGCTGGTGCTGCTTCTGTTGCTACTTTTGCCGTTGCACGTTGTGTGTGGCATCGTGTGTGACATTTATATGGATTTTGTGTGCTATTCCGAATCCATAACATGGGAATTTCTGGCACAAACTGCGGGCGGCTATTTTTGCTGTTACTGCTTGCCTTTCGGCTGCCGCTGCTGTTTTTCATTGTTATACTCTGGGGATCGTTTTGGGGAAGCAGGTATTTGTAACATGTTAAATGGCCTGCCGAATGGGTTATGTCTACATTTGAAGTTCTTATCGTTTCCTCAATTTAATGTAGTAGCATTGAAAAGTCTAGTGTTGTATGAAAAATAACTATTGTTAATTTGGGTGTTTACTTTTCATTAGCCACAAGATAACCGTTGGAGTTTGCCATTAGATTCCCTAAAGTATGCAACATAAAATATGAAGACAACAAATATTTTAAGCCAACAAAGCGATTTAATAAGAGATTAAAAACTAAAAACTAGAAGTCATTTTAGAAACACTTTAAATTGTGAATCAACCGTAAAATTGTACAACTTTTTGTTTATCACTTAAGTATTCAATTTCGATAAAAACAATTGAGTTTCAACACTTAATTAATGTCCTCTTGCAAGCTATTTAATGATAATTGACTTTAAGTCCCACACTAAAACCACATTTGCGCTCACTCAAAGTGATAATTTCTAACGCCTACTTTATAGCTTGTTTACAGCTTTGACGCTATCAGTCCAAGCCCCAAGCTAAAAACAAGACCAACAACTACTTTAGCAAAAAAAAAAAAAAATTGAGACGGAGAAAGAAAATACAGAAGCTATGAAAGAAATGTGAAAAGTAAACAAGAATTCAAGAACCTAGCAGCAGGGGCATAATAATGAGCAAATAAATAAAACTAAACGCATTTGCGCCACTTTATAGTTGCTGTTCTTTTAGTTGTTGTTGTTGCTGCTGCTGCCCATGACGTTGCTCAAGTCATTGAACTTAGAGACTAGCAAATAAAAACGCAACAACAACAAAATGAGTAAAAGCAGCAGCCGCCGCCGTCGACTTCGTTGATAAGTGAAATGCAATGGGCGCACACGCCAATGCAAAAAAAAAAAATAATAATATAAAAATGGGCATGGTCATATTGGCATAGGCAATGGGTATAACAACAACAACAACAACAGCAGCAGCAAGTCACGTGGTGAAGGGGCGACCTACCAGCAAATAACTCTCACTCAAAGCACACACTTACAGCAGCGCTCTCTCTCACGCTCGCACTCTCTCTCTCTCTCTATTGCAGAAAAACACACACACACACACACTCAGCGATTACACAATCAACGCCTGCAGCAACAGCAACAACAGCAGCGGCATTTTATACTTTTCTCTTCCTGGTTCGTTGGCGTCGACGTCGCGTGTCTTATGGCGTCGTCGCTGCATGCTTGTATTTGTGTGCTGTTGCTTGCGAAGATCAGGTTTTATCAGGCAATTGCAATCGAACATGTTACGATTGTTGGGGGCGGCAGGCAGGCAGGCAAGCGGGCGAGCGTCCGTTTGTTCGTTCGTTCGTTCGTTTGCTTGCTCGGCTGTACGAGCCGATTCGCCTCGTCTTCGCCTCTTCGCCGCGTCGTCGACTTTTCGCTTTCGATCCTCGCTGGCATCGTTGTTGCTGTCTTCTTGTTATTTACAGTTGCTGTTGCTTTCGCTGCCGTTGGAAAAATAGCAAACTAGACGCAGTCGCTGCGTCGACGCCACACGCTGATCATTGACTTTCGTTGCTTCTCTTTTGTGCCAGGCATTCGTCATGGAAAATGTGTGAGGCGTTTGCGCCAGCGACCGTTGCGAAATGGGGGAAAACTGTTCGCCATACAGCACTTGGGTGATTTTTTTATGTCTTTTCCTATGGATATCAATTAGATTTGAATGAAGGAGGGAGATCGGAATTATAAGTCCGAAATAATAATGTTAGGATTTCAGTGGGTGATAGTAAATGGTTAAAGAAATTCGTTTTTGGATCACGAATCATATTTTGAGAAAGCAGCATTAATATAATTTTTTTTATTACAATTACAATTATTACAGTTTTTATGTTCAATAGCTTCAGGCCTCAAGTTTGCAACTCATTTCCAGCTGGTAACCCTGCTTTATGAAAAGTACTTTGCCGCTATGTAGCGGGCGTCATGAATTCTTTGAAATTTTATTGCCAGGCACAACTCAAAATCTTTGGCGAAAAACTTGTTTGGCACTTTCTTCTGCCTAGCAACAATAACAACAAAACCGAGTGCAACTACAACATTTTAACTTCCGCATTGTAGAACTGCGCTCACATTCGTACTCTCTCTCTCTCTCTCTCTCTCTCTCTTTCTATCTCTCGAGAACGCTCAAGAGACGCAAAGGTTCTTTGACTTTGCTGCTGCTGCTCTCCAGCTTACTTTTTTCGCGCTCTCTCATTCGTCGTGCAAAACTTTTGTAACGGTTCTCTCTCTAGGCCCGTTGACGTTCGTTGTGTGTGTGAAATTGATCTTGAGTGGAGTGTTTGCACTTGAGAAGTTGACGCATACGACGTTGACGTTGACTGCAACGCAGCAGAAGCAGCAGCAGCAGCAGCAGTTGAGCTGCCCACGGGCAATAGAAATTGAAAATAGCAACCAGGAACCGAGTCGCCCCAGCAAATAGAAAAGTGCAACGGCAACAACAACAACAACAACGAGCAGCGAGAGTGTTGTTGTTGCTGTTTTAGCAGATTAGAAAGATAGAAGCAGCAGCAGCACCCCCTCCTTCTTCTTCTTCTTGTACTGAGTCAACCTCGGCGCTACAAGAGTTTTTCCTACTCCACACACACTCTCACAATTTTCCTGCTCTTTCCACACACACAAACACACACATACACACAGACGCACGCGCCTTCTTCTTGTTCTTGTTCTTTTCTTGCGCTCCGTCGCTGTTGTTGTCTTTGCAGTTGTAGTTGTAGTTGTATGTGTCGTAGGTTTCTGCAGTTCTGCAGTTCGGTTTGAAATTTCTGTTGTGCATTTGGAGCGCTGCGAAGTTGGCGCTTGGATCTCGTCGAGACGAGAGTTTCTGTACGCGCGATCGCACACATTTTCACCATTTTCCAATTCGACATTTTCTTTAACCGCTCTCATGTTGTCGTCGTTCTACACGCGTTTCCTTACCCCCGCCACCACCTCGCCCACATTTTGTCTAATTAGTGATTAAAATAGTGTCCTGCTCATCCATTTGTAGATATCTATGGATATTGTTTGAACATTTCCAGTGCCGTACGAGACGAGTTTGCAAACAAAACACGGAAGTGAATTGCAAATTATGCAAATTGCCAAAGAAAAATGTTTAACAATTTAAGTGAAGTGTGAAAATAGTTTAGACTTAAGCGAATTTGCTGCTGTTCTATAAATAAGTTGAAGATATTTAAAGAATTTGTTTAGATTTCAAGGAATTTCCGAAGGTTAACAGCCGCAGCAAATCTTGAACTTGTTTGGTGTGGTATTGGGTTATAAATTTATAGAATTGGATTTGGTTGTATAAGAATTCCTAAAGGTTGTGTTAAATATTTTTGAAGTGAAGAATCATTTAAAAAAATATATAATACAGCAGATAAATTAACAAATCTTTTGTTATTCTAGTTAGTAAAAGGTTTTTCCAATAAAAGAATTGGGTTGTATAATTATAAAGTTTCCTATTTGATGGTTCTTTAAGCATAGAAAAACTTTTTGGTTAAGTGCTTCAGAACTTATTTAAAGTGTTAAAAAACTTAAAACAAACTGAAATTAATATTGGGAAATTGGAAAACTGTTTTAAAAATGCTGAGAACGCTCCAGCGAGTGTTGCCGGTGTTAAATTCAATTTGCGTAATAATGTTGATGATGATGATAATGGATGCCAATGCCAATGCGAATGCGAATGCAGCGACGCCAGCAAAATGGATGTTTACCAAATAGAGCTGGAGGCACACGAACAAATTCGCTCCCATCTGCTGATTGATACGGTGGTAAAGAACCTGGGGCAACCGACACGCCCACAACAGCAACAACAGCAGCAATTGCAGGACGACGACAACAATATTGCTGAGAAGGACCAACAGCAGCAGCAACAAGCAGACAGCGACGACGAAGACGAAGAGGAGGAGGGTTTGGACGAGGAAGCCGAAGAAGAAGAAGACGAGGAAGAGGAGGAGGAGCAGGAGCAGGAGGAGGAGGAGGGTGAGGTGGGGGTGGACGAAGCATTGCCGAAAGTGAGTTTCGATGCAAATTCAGATTTCAATTTGCATTTCTTTGACACGCCGGAAGATTCATCAACGCAAGGCGCCTACAGTGAAGCTGGCAGCCTTGACTCGGAGCCAGACGACGCCGAGGAACATCAGCAGCAGCAACAGCAACAGCAGCAGCTGGCAACAACAGCTGGTGCCGCAGAGGAGTTGCAACATTGCTTGAGTGCCATTGAAGCAGATCCATTGCAATTACTGCAGTGCGATAGTTTTTACACAACGACAACAACAACAGTTGCAGCAGCAACAACAGCACCAACAGCAACAACACCCGCAGCAGCAGCAGCACATTTAAGTTGCACCACATTAAGCAATGGTGGAGGTGCTTTGTACACCATCAGCAGTGTGCATCAGTTTGGTCCCGCCAGCAATAGTTCCAGCTCAGCCGGCGCCCATTCCTCACCGGACAGCGGAAGGAGCAGCGGCGGTTGCTCATCCAGTTCTAGTTCGGCAACTGTCTCATCCTCATCATCATCATCGTCATCGGCGTCCAGCGTTGAACATTTCAATCGAACGACGCTACTCAATGCCGGAGCAGTCAATCAGCTTCAGCTACAACAGCAGCAACAACATCAACATACAACATCCTCAGTTGCAGCCGCGTCAACGGTCAGCAGTTCATCGCCAGCAACTACAATTGTTGCGCATTTGACCAAAGGACACGCAGGTATGTATGCCAACAACATGTGCCACATCGTGTCACCAAACACTTCCGCCTTGTGCTGTGAAACAGTTTATCTTTACTTAAATTCGAATTGCACAACACTTCAACAACAACAGCAACAGCAACAACAACAACAACGATTGCCACTCTTCTCCATCTCCACAGACACTCGCACAATTTTCATTGCTGCCTTTTTCTGCGGAAACTATTAAGGCGCAGCCATGGAAAATGTGAAAATGAATGTAATTCCCTCTTGCTGTTGTTGTTGTTGTTTTCTGCTGTTGCAAGGAAATTGGCTTTGCTTGGCAATTGTTGCCGTTGCAATCGAAAAGCCATGAAAAAACGTTTTCATTTTCATAAACAACTGGAAATTGCAATTTTTAGCTCGCTTAGCGCAGGCCATTTAATAAAACTGATTTCAAGGAGCAACCAGGAAGATTATATACAATTTATACAAAATTTTTAATAAACGAAGCTTTATTTATGAAACAAAATTTAGTTTAATTGCAGTTAAAAAAGTAAAATCCCAAGAAACTGAATTGTAATTTGTAAATATAAAAGAAATAAGTCAGGATTACAACAAACAAAATACCTAAAATAAGTAAAAGATAAGGATAAGGATTTCAACTTCACTTAAAGCTAAAATCTTATAATAAAAATATTTTAAAAAAGATTGGGATCCTCGTTTCATCAAATGATAACTTTTATTAAATGTCGATTTGTAGAAGTTATAACTTTAGCAAGATTAAATTTATTTAGAATGAATTAGAAATTTGAATTTAAAACTCTTCACTTTTTATGATTTTTCGTTTTGAAGGCAAGTTTTAAGGGTGAAACCGAAAGATTTTTCGCAAATCTTATAAAAGTCAGTTTGCAACTTGCCTGCAGGGCTTCGGTAAATGTGTTTTGTGCATAACAAGCGGAATTCCAACAGAAAACTTGTGGCAATAATGTTAGCAAAGCTTTCTAATTGCCTGCTGCTGCTGCTGCTGTTGCACAGTTAAACTTGCAAGGATTTATTTGCCGCATATAATTGCGGCAATTAGTGAGAAGGCAGTGCAAATTAAATTGCAGAAACGCTAACAGCGGCTTAAGGGGATGAAGCAAATCACAGAGATGTACAACCCTAACAAAAACAACAACAACAAAAAGAAGAAAAACTAGTTGCTGTATTTAACTACAGTTGGCATTAGTCTAAATGCTACAGTCTGTCATTTGGCAGGCATTCAATCAGTTTTCCTTTTCCTTTGCGTTGCGCGATTTTTATTATCAGCAACAACAAAAATATAAAAGAAATCAAACAAAATTATGAACTGGTCGTCGGTTTTGTCGGTTGTTTGTTCGTTCGTTCGTTTTTGTTGTTTTGTCTATCGCCAGCGACTGTCTGACAACGCGGAAATGCCAAGCAGCTGCTGCCCCTTTGCCACATGCTCCATGCAACCAAGCCGCAGCCGCACCAAACAATGGCGTCTAAATTGTCAACTCACAAAGGCGGCCAAGTGATTTGCATTTGAACGCGGCGCGAAAATGAAGTAAGGCAACAAAATGCAGCAGCAACCGCTAAAGAGTCCGTGGCATAGGTAGTAACTACACTGACAAAAAACAATTGTTGATTGTTTACTATCCATTATTTTATGTGTAGATCTGGAAACAAGTTTCCCAAAAGCTCAAATTGAATTTTCATAAAAAATTTTTAAACTTTCGATTGTGTTTCGGCTCTTCGTTTTTGCTGAGTGTAGGACTGCCACTTGAATTTCCTTTTGCGCACCCAAAGCTGTTGACATTTTCCAGACGACGTCGTGGTTGCTGCTTGCCTGCCTGCCTGCTTGCAACATTGCCTTGCCCCACGTAACAGCGGGACCACCTACTCGCCATTGCCTTTGCCGCTTTTGACTGAAAATTCAATTTGCAATTGCACAAGCGCGTAACACTGGGTAGCTGCCCCTTCTTATGCTGCCCCACAGCCCGCACCTTGCCACAAAAAACTACTCTTCGTTTGTGGTGCGTTGCATTTGTTGGCGCGTGCAAGTTGCACATTAATTTCATTTGATTTCGCTTCGCATTTCGAGGTGTTGCAACGTCGATTGCTGCTCCAACAACAACAACAATAACAACAACTTGTAGTTCAAGCTCTTCGCTTAGTTCATTTGCCTTTTTTCGTTGTTGTTGTTGTTGTTGCTGCGTTTTGTTGCATTAGAAAAAGGCAAATTGAAATGAAATAAAATGCCAAGAAGCAAACAATTTTCCTTTTTGTTGCAGTTGCAGTTGTTGTTTTTGCAGTTGCTGCAATTTGCATTGCAAATTTTTTGGGCGCTTGCAGTAAAAAATTGTGCGGCTGCCTTTATGCCTTTTGTTGCAAGTTAGTAAGCAGTTTGTTGCTAGTTTTTCCTGCTGCTGCTGCTTCTTCTTCCTCTACTCCTTCTCCTTGAATTTCTTGATTGCTGTTGCTGGCTTTTGTGTAGGTGGTTTTGTGACGGTGGCGTATACGTGATTTTTTGGCATTTCTGCTTATCACACACATTGAGGCAGCCATCATCATCGTTGTAGGTTTTTGCTAACTTTGTTGTTGTTGTTGTTGTTGAAGCAGTTGAATGCACTTTTGAGCTGCTGTTGCTGCTGCAGCTGGCATTTGAATTTGATTGCGTTGGGGCTTTTTGTTGTTTTTTTTTTTGTCGTTGCGTCAATTGCGTGCACAAAATGCGATTTTCTTTTGGCATTTTCATGATGAATTTTCAGGGGTTTTTTTTATTTTGGGGAAACGAAGGACTCACGTTGAGCGAACAAAGCCTCAACTTTAACAAAGAAAAAAAAATTGAAGTAAAAATTGTTTTTTCAAAAAAAATAAGCAAACGTTTTAAAGGCTTTGTTTAGTTTGAAACCATTTTTAAAACTAAGATGAATGCAATTGACTTAAAAGCAATACACAATATTCATATGATCTTACTACAAATCTAATGCTGATTAACTTTGGAAAATGGCTTATCCCTAATTTTTAGAGAAGCTTATAAATGATATATAGAGAAAAAAACTCTAGTTCTTAAATAGAATAACATCATAAGCTAGAATCTTTATCAAAAGAAGGGAAATAAAAATCCAAGTTCTTAAAATTCCTTGATTACAATGCAAACCAACAAAAATTAGATTTATATTTAACTATTCCCCGTTAAGTTTGTCAATAGAAAAACTTCCATAAATTAAATTTGCCTTTTTCATTTTTTTTTTTTTGTGGCATTTTTTGCACATGAATTTCCCCAAACTGCTTTAAGCCTGCAACCCACTTTAAGGCGCTTTTCCATTAGAGCTGACAATTGATTTTATTTGCTAGAGGACGTGGGCGGGCAGTAATAATATTGACAGCTGAACTGTCAATGGTTGTCGCTGACAAATGAGGTGACAGTTACAAGCGCCGCATGCGGCAGATGTGGAACAAGCGGTAGCCAACAGCAAAGCTCATTTAGTAAATTGCCACGGCGTATGAGTAATATGAAGTTGCAGCAAAATGCATAAGCCACAACTTTCTATAAAATATATAATATTAACAACAACAATTGCACTTTGTCATTTCAGAGCAACACTCGCAGCAGCAACAGCAGCAGTCACACCAGCAACATCAGCACTCACAGCAACAGCAGTTGCAGCAACAGCAACAACAGCAGCAGCAGCAGCAAAACGCGCAGCAACAGCAATTTGGTATTGTTGACTCCAGCAACAGCAACAACAACAACAACAACAACAACAGCAGCAACTCCAACAGTAATAACAACAACAGCAACGGTGTCTCCTCCAAATCGTTTGTGCCCTGTAAAGTTTGTGGCGACAAAGCATCGGGCTATCATTATGGTGTAACCTCGTGCGAGGGTTGCAAGGTGAGTTGTTCATAGCTCAAATTAAAACATAAACATACTCAATTCATTTCATTTTCAGGGCTTCTTTCGTCGCAGCATACAAAAGCAAATTGAATATCGCTGCTTGAGGGACGGCAAATGTTTGGTAATTCGTCTAAATCGTAATCGCTGTCAATATTGTCGCTTCAAAAAATGCCTCTCGGCTGGCATGAGCCGTGACTGTAAGTATTTTACCATCAACTCAATTCAAGATTAAGTACTTACTCTTAACTGTGCAACTGCAACTGCTGTTGCTGCACCTAGCTGAAAGTTGAAGTTGTTGTCGTGTCTGTTGTTGTTGGTCTATTGATTGCTTCATTGGCCAACAACTTAACTGTGAACAGACATTGCCAGACATTTTGCACTCTTTTGGCCGATTCAAGATTATGTCTATTGAGTGTCGAGTTTGCTGCCAACGCAAATCGACAGCCAGAGATTTGTAGAGCTTGATAATGCCATAGTTAGATAGACGACTCTAAATCAGCTAAGCTTAACTATATATCATTATTACTTAATTGCTTAATAGAGTTCGATTAGTGTGCTTATTTGGCGCATGTTATGATAGTCTGAGCTTAATGAGGTGTCAGAAAAAAGACTTTAGAATTGTTATGAATTAAATTCCTAAGCTATAATTTATTAAAATATTGTCTTTGGAACAATTACTAACTCTTCATTGCCATAACTTCGTTAAAACTTAAACGAAATTATATATTTTTAGCGATTTTTTCAAATCTTTAATAACCCTGCATTGAAATCTAATAATGATAATAATAATGACAAATAATTCATAGTGTTTGATCCTAGAGTAATAAATTTTGGAAGGATTCAAACTTTTCTTAACCAAAACTTAACCAATATTGGCAAAGAATTGCTTTTTATGCATGTCTAACCTCCAAAAGCCGAAAAGTCCTTCAAAACTTTCCTGCGTTTTAATCTAGAAACTTAATTTTCTTCATGTGGATATTATATTCCATTACATCGACTATGGGACAGTTTTAAATTGTCCATAAATTTGACCATATATATATAGTTTATATTATTTAATATTAAATATTATAAACTCTTCTCAAAGTTAATAATATTTAAATCATGCTCACATTTTTATCCTAGGAACTTTTGCTTAAAGTCTCTCCCAATGTATGTTTGTTTACCTTTAACCTTTTCACCATCATTTAACTTGTTCAAAACTCAATTAGTCACAAATATATATAATCAGCCGACTGGTCCTCTCAAAGGAGTGCCATACACTTAAGTCTCAGAGCCTTCATTTAATTTCCCAAAGGTTCTTACGCGTTATAATTCTAACCATTCTATGGATTTCAAGTGGGCTGGCTGTTTTTATACTCGATACCGAAGGTAAAGAGTATATTGGGTTTGTGCAATGTCCGTCATGGTGTCTGTCCGTCTGTCCGTCTGTCCGTCTGTATGTTCGCAACTTTTTTCCACACCCTTCAAGTTAGAGACTTCAAACTTTGCAAATCTGTTTATCTATGGCATAGTAAATTAAAGTGTCAAGATTGGAGTTCTACGATAACTAGGGGGCTGGCAAATCGATAAACTCGATAACGCAAAATCGATAGATCCAGCTATTTCGCAAGCCCTTACAGCTAGAACTACCAAATTTGGGGAGAAAATAGCTACTAACAATCCCCAAAAAACTGCAGCAAAAATTTTGGAGCCACGCCCACCCATACCGCCCCCAACCCCCCCGCAGTTTAACACTAAAAATGCCCATATCTACTACAGTTTTTGAGCTAGACCCTCCAAATTTGGTACCAAGATAGGTGGTAACGATCTCGAACCCAATTCATTAAAACTTTGGATGCCACGCCCATCTATACTGCCCTATCCGCCCTCAACCACCCTAACGCTTCGCTAAAAACGGTAATGCGTGTATCTTCCATAGTGTTTGAGCTAGAGTCACAAAATTTGGTAGGTAGATAACTGGTAACGATCCCCCAAAAACTGCATCAAAGTTTTGGAGCCCCACCCACCCATTCCGCCCCCAGCCCCCCCGCAGTTGAAAAACAGAAATGCTTATATCTTTTACAGTTTTTGAGTTAGAGCCACCAAATTTTGTGCCAAAATAGGTGATTATAGTCCCAAAATAAATGCATAAAAACTTTGGATGCCACGCCAATCCATACTGACCAAGCTGCCCCAAACCGCCCCAATGCTTCACTAAAAACGGGAATGCGTGTATTTTCCAAAGCGTTAAGGCTAGAGTCACCAAATTTGGTAGGAAGATAGCTAATAACAATCCCCAAAAAACTGCATTAAAGTTTTGGAGCCGCGCCCCCCCTGAACCCGAGCCCCCTGCATTTTGAAATCAAAAACGCCTATATTTTCCACATTTTTTGAGCTAGAGCCGCCAAATTTGGGGCCAAGATAGGTGATGAAGAAACCCAAAAAAAGTGGATGGCGCCCCCCACCCATACCGCCCCCAGTCACCCTTCCACCATATTCTACTAACTTTGAGCTAGAGCCACCAAATTTGGTATGAGGATAGCAATTAACATCATAAACAGATCTGCAGAAAAACTTTGGACGCCACGCCCCCCCCATACCAGCCCCCAGCACCCAGCCCCCCTTCTACCAAATTCTACTAACTTTGAGCTAGAGTCACCAAATTCGGTTTGAGAATAGCTATTGACATCATAAATAGATCTGCAGCAAAAGTTTGGATGCCACGCCCCCCCTTACCAACCCCATCCCCCCTTCCCCCAAATTTTACTATTTTTGAGCTAGAGTCACCAAATTTGGTATGAGGATAGCAATTGACATCATACACAGATCTTCAGCTAAAATTTTGATGCCAAGCCCCCCCCCCCCCATACCTCCCCCAGCCTGCCATCCACCATATTCTTCTAACTTTGAGCTAGAATCACCAAATTTGGAAGGAAGATAGCTTTTTGGCATCCCCATCTGCATCAGACAATCGTTGAGGCAGCGTACACCCCTGCCGTATCCACACACCATTGCAATCAGCTCTCTCTTTTAATCTGTTTTACTACTGGTATCGAGTATACCGCAGTCGGGTGCGTCCGACTGCAACGTTTCTACTTGTTCTTATTATGTTCTTGCCGATACACAAATCTCCATTTGAAAGGCACATTCATCTAACTTGATTATCTTTCGTTTGTTGCCACAGCTTCGTTAACAAGCAACGCACACACACACACACACACACCCACAAACAGTTTGCCGCCAGCAACAAATTTTGACTCTTGTCAGCCTCTTGCAGCATTTCACATACAAACATACATACATGTGTTTTGGCCTGAAGTGGGAGTACTTCCTGGTTAAGACGATGCACAAAGCACAAAGCTCAAATCTACAGCAATCACAAAAAGGAGCCTTAAAAACCAAATTAGTTTTTATGAAGCTTGTCAGACTGAAATGTTGCAACGGCAACAACAGCAATTGCCGTTGAAGTTGTTGCGTTTAAATGCAATTTATTTGATGTTGCACAATTAATTGCCTAAAACGTGAAAACGGGGGGGCCTGAGTTGGGTTGTGTCGTAGTTGCATGCCCAGTGGGTGTGTGACAGACATTTGTTGTTGTCGTCATTGTTGTTGTTTTCATTGCTGTTGTATTGCTTGCAACATTTATAAGTCGCCCGGCAACATTTGTTGCCCGTTTTTATAGCCTTTGTGCTGCTCTGTCAGCTTAAGCAAACACTTCCTTCATTCATTTCCAAACGCCGTTTCTTATATCGTTGCCCACGCAAAACAGACCAATTCTCCATCTCCATCTCATTCTCTTCGCCCTCTCTTTCTCGCTATGCAACCTGCGCAGCCCACACAGAAATGCATTTTCATGTTTGCTTTTCGTTTTTAATGATTTTTCTTCAAGCCAAGTTTTTTTTTTTGTGCTTCTTCCGCAAACTGTTCAAGTTTCTTCATCCTTTTAACTGTTTGGTTGAGTTTAGTTTTTGCTATTGCATATGGAAAGTTTTCAATAATTTACCTAAATTGCTTTTGTGGCAACTTGTGATTGCTGCAGTTGCAGTTGCAGTTGCTGGGCGTTTATGGTTGGCTTTGATTCGGGGGCAGCTGTTTAATTAGATTCTTGGCCCCGCTTATTCGTGTTTATGGCCAAAATGCCATTTTGCCAATCGCAAGCCGTGAGAGAATTTCCAATTAAGTTTGAACATTTTATTTCGATCTAGCCAAATAAACCAAAAACAAAAAAAACTTTGCTCTCAACTTACCTTAAATTATTTAGCGGCAGCAGCAGCAGTAGAAAACTTGCAAAAACATTTCTCTTCCTCCCTCTCTCTCTCTCGTTAGTAGTTTTTTTGGTTTTTGGGTCAACTCACGTCATGCGAAAAGGCAAATAAATGCAATTATGCCGTGAGTGGGCGTGGCTGACTTTTGTTGCCAGACACACAAACAATACCAACCAAAAAAAAAAAAAAAAACGAGTGCAAAAACTGTTCAGTTGCATTGCGGATGTACTGGCATTGCAGGAGCAGTAGCAACATTTATGGTTCAATGACACAAGCCACAAAATGTGGCACACTTAATTTTGGAGACCAAAAGTAGCTGATTATAATTACATTAAATTTATGCTTAATCACTTTACCATCTTGGTTTTAATTGCTTTATTTCCAAGCTTTAAGCTTTAATCTTGAAGTGCTTGTAGATTTAATGTGCTTTCACATCCTAAAAGCTTTGATTTTCTTTCTTTTAAGCTTGAAACTCCGGCACTGACAAGAGACCAACTTAGTAAATATTTGTTTGTTATATTGTACTTCAAATTTTTGTGAAAATTTTAGTTAATCAGGTCAAAACTAATTCAGTTAACTTTTAAAAAGTTTCTAGATGCTAAATGCAGTGGGTATCATTGAAACTGCTGCTGCCATAATAAATTGGGTCAAACTTGTGGCAACTGCCGACAATACTCTCTCTTCTCCCTCTCTCTCCCGCCCTTTCTAACAAGCACACACGAACTTAAATTCCAGAAAGTTGTGCAGCATCCAGCAAAATGAAATTTGGCGTTAATCAAAATTTTTGGCTAATTGAAAAAGTTGCTGTTGTTGTTTCGGGGCTTTGTTTGTCACACATGGCGTATGCGTGTTTTGTGATCTGCCAATCAAAATGCAATTAAAACGCCAGCCTCGCGACATTTTCAAGCAGCAACAGCAACAGTCAAAGTTCTCTTGGCTTGGGAATGAGCACAGAGTTGTCGCCGGCGGCAACAGCAACAGTTACAACAAGCAACAATCAGCAATCATAGACAGGCTCCACTCGACTCTGACTCTAACTCTGACTCCGACTTCGAATCCAAGACTCCAATTGTAGTCAATTTGAAAGCAAACTATCAAATGTCAGCTTTACTTAGTTGTTGCTGCTGTTGTTGTTATTGTTGTTGTTGTTAAAGTAGATGCCATTTTGGGCAGCCAAAATCAAGCTGTTGTTGCTGTTACTGTTGCTGTTGCTATTGCGTCCGCGTAGTCAACAAATGACAGCAAAACCGACACGAAACAAAAACATACAAAAATGAGAGACGGAATTGTAATTGTGGCCTAAACTGGGTCAGCTGACATGCCACATGCCACATCCACATTCACAATCACAATCACATTTAAAGTCAAGTTCTATACGAATGTGAACTGTGTTGTTGTTGCTGTCGCTTCATTGTTGTTGTGCAGTCGCCTACAAAGCGCAAACAGAGCAAACAACAACAACAACAACAATAGTAACACCTATTTGCCATTGTTTTGTTTGTTGTTTGCGAATCCATTGTTTGAACTTCATAATTTGGCAATTGAAACTGTCAGAAAAAATTTAAAAGATGGCAACAACAAAAACTTAATTTCGGTCGGTTTGATTTGATTTGAATGATTGCCTCATATTGCTGGATTTGAATAGTGGATTGCCAGGCAGTCAAAATAACGGTTGAATATTCTTCAGAATTTATGTAGAATTTTGTAGAAAATATTAGAAAATGACAAGCGAAGAGTTCAAACATAAGTTTGCTTGACTTAACTAGATGGATTTCAAAATCTATGAAAAATTGGTGTCTAACTGGCTTAACAAATAAAGTATCTTATTAACGTTGCTATCTTTTCTATCTAAGAAAACATTTTTCAAACTAGTTTAACTTACTCAGAGCAACAATATCAATTATTTTGTACTTAAAGCCATATATTTAGATGCTTCTTTTAATACTTTTCAAACTTAGTTTTTAGTAAAAATAAAATGTACCAAGTCAATCTTAGGTTAAGTAAACTCTGACAAGATTCAAGCTAAATTTTCTCCTAAATTTAATTTAAAAAAATCAAATAGTTATAATAATTTTAATATTGTTCTTAACTTTATTTTTTTTAATCAAGTCAAATTTAATCGAATTCGAATCATTCATGATCCCATTTAATGTTAAGCCTTTAAATATTAATAAAAAAATTAATCATTGTTTTTTAAATTCACATATTTAATGTAAATTAACTTCGCACCTTTATGCCTTATACAAATTAGCAGCGCTTATTTTAACTGTTTTGTTTAACAGCTGCCAAAATGTTCATTGCACCCAGCACCAAAAAAAAACAAAAAAACAAAAAATCACCAAATAATACTCCAATAAAAACGCCAGCTTTTCTCACTTCCTTTACGTTCTTCTTCTTCTCTTCTTCGAGAGCGCCTTTCACTTTCAGTTTTTAGTCGGAGTCGCTTCCGCTGCTTGCTGTTGTTGCTGCTGCTGTTCTTCCATCTCTTTCTAGTTGCGACTGGCCGAAACAAAGTCCAATGCACGCAATTTTTACGTCTTTTTTCTTAACAGCAAAACATCAACAACGACAACAAATTTGTTGCTGCTGAAATATTATTTAAATGATTTTTTAATTATGTATTTAAATTTGTTTGGCTATTAATAAGCAAATAAGCAATTGCCAGCCAAATGAAATGTTAAATAAACAGCCATAAGCAAATTGACCAAATTGGCGTGTAAACAATTTGTATATCCGACAGCAATAAAGTAATAAATTGCTGCAGCAACAACAACAACAACGGCACCTGTTGCAGCTTGTGATAAATGTAAGCAAGATTGCAATTGCTGCCACGCCTGTTCAGTTCACCTGTTTTGTTGCAACATTCTAGCGGCTAATTGCTGATGGTAATTTATGTGCATGTCACTTTGTCATTGTTGCTGCTGCTGTCGCTGCCGCGTTACGCATGCGCGCTTGCCCCGCAGCAACATCGCAATTAGCTTGCTTGTTGTTGCATTTTTTCTTCTTCGTTTTTTTTTTGTGTGTCAATTGTTGTTGTTTTCGTCTTGTTTGTCATTGCCTATTTGTTGTTAAATTAACACTTTGTCGCTGCTCAAAAAAAAATTCACAAGAAAACTGCCAGAATAAACAAATGAGCAGTATTTTGTTTATTATTATTGGGATGATGCGACGATGTCAATAACAAAACACCTTTAAGAATATGAATATATATATATATAATAATAATAAAAATAATAATAACAATTGCGAACTGCTACCAAAAGTTCAATGCACATTATGTTGCAAACTTTGGAGCAACAGTTGCTGCCGCTGTCTGATGAATAATCCGTATTTGTTCTTGCCCAAACAACAACAACAACAAATTCTTGTTATCGCTGCTGCTGCTGTAAAATTTGCACATTTCTGCATCAATTGCAAATTCGTTTTGTGTCCAAAAATGAGTCAACGAGTCACTAAAAAATACAAAATCAAGGCAGGTCATTTGCATTTGTTAATGTTGTTGTTGTTGGGTTAACTTTCCACACGCACACACACACACACTCTCACATCATAATTTTGTTTGCTCTTTGCTTAAATAGCTGAAAAATCACATCGCAACTTTTAACGCTTGAAAGAATATGGCACAGAATTTGTCATTGTTTGACAAATGAGCAGCCTTGACACTTGCCAATTTGCCTTTTTAACAGCCAGGTGATAGAACTTTAACAACTTGATGCATTTTATACAGAACTAAGTTCATTGTGCGTCGATGGGGATAAGCTAAGGGTTGAGAAAATGGAGAAAAGGGAAAAAAATTCAACTGTAAGCTGAAAAGTTAGGTTTTTGTTGATGTGAAATAAAGATTTCATAACTAATGATAATTATAATATTTGTACTCCGATTGTTTGTTTGTCATTAAACAACCCAAGTAAAGGAAACTTATTACCAAGTTTGAAAACTGCGAAACTGTGAATCTTTTAATTGACATTTCAAGCAATTTACAATTCTAGTTGATTCATTTTCGAATAAAGCCCCAAAATGGCTTCAATCCTTAACATTTAAACTATCTCAAACATCTTTAAACTACTTAAAATATAAGTTTCTCAATATCAGTCAGTAAATCAACAGTTGCATAACATATTGCTTAAAGCTTTTCATTTGTTTTGCTTCACACAATTCTAACTTCTATAAATGAACATTGCATAACATTTAAGGACAGAAATATATCATGTAATACATATCATATAATCAGGCCATATTGTGTTTGTACTTGACCACATTGAATTGTCTAAAGTCAATTAGGCAGAAATATGCAGCTGTCAATGCACATTGCATAATTTTCAACTGTTTAGCGCCTCCCCCAAACACACACACAAACATTTGCAATGGAAAATTTCGCCCTAAGCCCAAACCGCAAAACGCTTATCGATTGCAAACCAAACAATATAGTACCATATAGAAATGATATCCATCTTTCTCCACTCACACACACACACACACACACACATACAAATTAATGACAAAGCCATCAACAAATTGCCACGGCAAATGTTGCCCACAAGAAGACAATGACAGCAGCAGCAACAATGCAATGCAATGCTGATTCGAGCGTTGACTTCTAAATGTCAATCATAGTGCACACACACACACACACACCTTAACCTCACCCCGTGCAACCCTTGCACAATTGTTAAAGCCCATTCGCGTTCTGCATACAAATTTCTTAGTAAATATCATAAAAAAGTGAATGCAACAACAAATAAGTAAATGTAAAGCAGAGACCAAAAACAAATCACGACTGAAACTAAATAAAAAAACACAAAAACAAAACCCAGAAGAAAAAGAAGTTTTATAAAATTAGCCAAGGCACTTGAGAGTCAAGTGTTGCTGTTGTTGCAGTCATTGTTGTCGCGTCTAGTGCAAAAATAAATGATTATGATGCGTTGCCATACGCCATATAAAATTCACACACACACATACACATATATATACGTGCTCGTATACTTAATAGTTGACAACGCATCGCAGCCAGCAACAACAACAACAACATCAACATCAACATTGGAGTACATTGACAATTGCACCCGCCGGCGGGGTTCAACGGCCAACAAGCAACAACGTGACGATGACGGGCGTTGCACGCATTTTTTCTTGACGCTTCCGCGATTCTGAGTTGCTTGACTTTATCAGTCAGCGCCATTGCGCACTGCTTTGATAAAGCTGCCAATTGCAACAGTTGCTGCAGATGCTGTTGTTGCTGTTGCAGCTGTTGTCACTTCACGCGTCGTTTGCTAGCTGGCATCTAGCTAAATTGTCAATGTGTGTGTGTGTGTGAGTGTGTGTGTGTGTTTGGGCAAAAGCGCCTCATCGAAAAAAAAACATTATGCAGCCGCCAAAGTGATTGCCACATTATGCAAGATAAAAATAAACATAAATTGACCAAAGCTTGATTTTGCAGCTGCTGCAGAAGTTGTTGGTGTTGCTGTTGCCAATGACAGCAGTTGCTGGCGTGCAAGCGGAGCAATCGGCAGATGATTTCAATGACAACTTAAACAGAGAGAAAGGAATAAGTTAAGATTAACGAATGAGAAATTAGCCAAGTTGAAATAATCAATTATGATAAGTGTTCATATTTATTTTTGTAAAACTTGTCATCGAAAAAATAAATCGACTTAACTTAAGTTTTTAATTAAAACTTTTCTTAGAAACCTACTTCAATGGGACTGGAACCTTTCTTCAATTAAAACTTATGCAACAGATTTTTAAATACCGTTGAACTTCAATCTATTGAATCTTAAAGGGGAATAAGAAAAAACTTCTTTATAGAGAAAATTCGTAATATAGAATGGGATTTTGATTGAACCAAAATGCATGGTTCTGAAAATGAATTCGTTATACAATACTTAGTTTGTTATATGGAAGATCGATTGATTATAAAAATAAAGTACAATGCTGAAAAATTTATGAAGTTTGAACAGAGTTGGTTGACTGAAAGAAAGAGATTATCCTAACAAACAATACTTGAAACAATCGAATAACTAAGTTCGGTGGTTCAATTTGTGCTGAACAAACCAATCCGAACGAATAAATTTAACAGTCAGGGAATCTAGTAAATAAAGCAAGTCAAATATTGAATCCAGATGTGCTAATTTAAACCCGTTTATCTTCATAGAATCTAGTTCAACACACTGGCAAACAATGAATAGAATTTATCTATCTAGCTAAACAGTAACAGCTTTAAGCTATAGAAAAAGGCAACGATTGGACTTTGTGTTGCCACTTGAGTTGCACTTTGGGTGCACATTTAATTGCAACAAATTTACAAGCAAGCAATTGCAACGAACAGCAATCCAAAGATTTTTTTGTGCAAAGATCACAAAGTGGCAAGGCAAGCGGTGCATTTAAGTTATGCGGTTGCAACGAGCAGCACAAAAATGAGGAAGCAACTTCAAAATGAAGACAGACACGATTGCGGCAAACAATCGTATTTGTTGCAGTTGCTGTTGCTGTTGCTGCCAACGCACGAATCAGTGAAGCGTTTGATTTTTGTACCAGAAATGCGAAACACCCAACAAGCAACAACAAACAAATGGCGGCGGCAAATAAGCAAAGCAAAACAGAGGCTTCACTTGCAACAACAGCTACAGCAGCAACAACAGAAACAACAACAAGCAGTCTATAAAACTGGCTAACAACCTCAACCTCAGCTTTGGCCAGTTTTGCCTGCTTGTCTTCAATTAACACGCCGCTTCGTTAAGTGATGTTGCTTGTTGTTGTTGTGTGGCATTTCCCTTTAGCAGCAGCAGCAGCAGCAGCAGAATGCGTTGACCTTTTGCTTTGGTTTTGCTGATCGGTGTGCTCTCAAGTGTGGCCACCACGGCGGCTACTTTTGACAGCGACTCGTTCAAAACACCTCCGGTTGTTGTGCCACAATACACACACACACACACACACATACATGCATGCAACAAACACTCAATGGCCATCCGCTTGACGTTTGATTTAACTGCTTAATCAAGTGAAGTTGTTGTTGTTGCTGTTTTTTTCTTTTTCTTTTTTTGTTATTCACTAGACATGTTGCAGTTGATGTTGCATGTTGCTTAAATTGCTTGATCTGTCTGTCATAAGCACAACTTTATAAGTACACAAACTGCTGCTCATCATAATCATAATCATAATCATCATCGTGTACATCATTATGTTTTGATCATTATATTTTATGGGCGCTCTTCTCTTCTGTGGTCGTGATCGATGACTGTTTTCCTGTTGGCGCTGCTTGCAACTCTCGTTGTTGTTGTTGCAACGTTTGTTACTAAATTAAATCAAAGCTGGCAGCGTGTTAAAACGTGCCTGACATGCCAAAAAGGGCAACAAGATGAGAAACAAGGGACGGGAAATCAGCACTTGAGACGCGCGCGTGTGTGGCAACTTCCCCTCATCCTCCCACCACCACCACCCCATGCACTCCCCCTTTTTTTTAATACACACTTTTAGTATGCACTTAGTTGCATGTTGCGTGCTGTAAATTAGTTTTGCCCGGCAATAGGTTGCACTTCTTTAAGGTAAGAGGTGGCGTTCTCTCCCTAACGGTTCGTTTACATGAAGGAGGAGGGGGGGGGGGGCGGAGGACGTTAACTGGGGGGTGAATCGGTTGCATTTGCATTTAGCAACAATTTTAACCAGCAATTAGTTTATAGAACATGTGGGCGCGGCGCCTTGGCACCATTTCATGTCGTTAATTCAAAAAAATTTAAAACAAAAAAAATCGAATTGTATTCGGGATGCGGTTTTAAATAGATGTTAACTATGGTAGGAAGAACTTGAGATTGTTTATCAAGTTGCAATTAGAAATATCGTGAATTAAGTTGTTAAAGATATAATTCTCAAAAGAAAGCTAACAAAAAAGGGAAAGTTTTTTATAACTAAATTTATAAATTTTTTTTAATCTTCTATAATAAATATAAAATATCAATCAAACTCCTTAAAAGTATAAATTAAGTTTAAAAACTTCCTAAGAGTCGAACTTATCTCTAACAAACTTTCGTTTAACGAAGTTTTCTATATTAGGAATTCATTTCCAAAAATCAAACACCAATTTCCTTACAGCAAAGGATTTTCTTGTTCCTTTGAGATTTGTTATATCGTATTGCATAATAAAATGTGAAAGTATTTAAATATCAAAAACTTCCCCTTTCCAACTGTTTTTATAAATTGATATTATATAATCTTGTGCTTTCTTTTGAAGCACTTTGGCCAACAAGTCTGTCATTTTTTTATCTATTTAGATAAAGCTTACAATAATGTCAACATTTCTGTCACTTTTTCCTAACACATCCTTTTCAGTTTAAGTTTAAATGCCTGACGGAAATAATTTAGAGCTAAGTTTATTTATTTTGTTTTTTTTTTTCTATACTGTTTTTTTGGGTTGATATCAAATGTTGGCAATCGCCAGCGAAAAACTGTCAAGCGACTTATCCTGTTTCCTTTTAGGCAGGCAGACTGGCAGCAGCAGTTGCAACTTGATCGAAAATTGCATGCAACATACACAAAGCTGACATGAAAAGTTACTTCCTTATTGCCAATAAGCACACAAATACTACTTAAAACACAGACACACACACACATGCATACGTTCGACTTTTTACGTACACACACACACACACACACACATCTAAGCCGTCATCTAAATCAAGGCTTATGTAACTGCCACCAGTCGCCATGTTTGAGCTGCAATGTTTCATTTTTTTTATGTCTTTTTCTTTTTTTGCTATTGCTGTTGCAAATTGTAAAACGTGCCGCCAGCCACGTTGCCAAATGTGCAGCAGCAGCAGCAGCTTTAAAATGCAAATGCATCTAACACCGGTTGGGCAGCTTTTTGTTGCAATCTCACAGATGCAACACACACATACACACAAAGCAACAAAATCTCGTTACTCAATTTCAATTGGTTTGCTGCCGCGCCTACGTTGACTTCGACTTCGACTGCAAACCTCGCTGCTGACTGCAACGCTTCCTGCTGCATTTGAAAGTTCTGCATGAAAAGCTCGCTCCCAAACAAAATCTCTCGCTCCAGCTGCGCCTCTCTCTCTCTCGCTCTTTCTGTCTACCTCTCTCGCGAGCTCACCAACTCTCTTTCTCTCTCACCCGCGTTAGCTGTCAGACTCTCTGCTCTTTGCACTTCTTTGTTTTGCTTCCCATATTCTTGTAGTGCTGCTGCTGCTGCTACAGCTACGAATGCGGCTGCTGCTGGTGCTGCTGGTGTAAAAGCTTTGCGTCGACGTCGACTGCATTGAGTGGCCCAAGCAGAGCAGCCGCTGTTTGTTCGCGTCGCTTCGCCATCGTTCGTTTGCTCGTTTACAGTTGTCTCTCGTTGCTTGAAGCGCGCGGCACGCGAACGCTCCTCGACATAGCGAACACAGCAGCAAAAGCAACAGCAACAGCAACATTAATAATAATAACAACAGCAACAACAACAACATTACGCTACTCGCAGGCCCGATTTCGTGTTAAATTTTTGTGTATTTATCAAAAGAGAAAAAAATAACAATCAAAGCAGAAGCAAACTTAAATCCAATACACAATTTGTACTTAAAAAGTGCGTTAAAAAGAGTTCAATACACACATAGAATACACACACTTATACAAACGTATATATGTACATACTTGCAACAATTGATGGGCCGAGTGTGTGCATAGTGTTGCATAAATTGCTATCGGGTATTGTGATTTGAATTTCAAAATCAAGTTGAAGTTGCGGCCCGTTGAGGCTGCCTCTGCCTCTGCCTCTCGCTCTCTGTGTGTGAGTGTGCGTTTGTTCTGGGCCGAAGAGAGTTGTTCCCCAATTCCAGCTGCGAAGTGACAGTGAAAAAAAGTCACAAAACGTAAAATAAAAAATAAAAATACAACAAAAATACACAAAAAAAAGGGAAAAGCAGAGCAGTGAAATTAAAGCAGCCTTTAAGTGAAGTTTCTGAAATCAACACGAGACTACAACAACAACAACAAGCAACAGCAACCAGCAATAAAATTAACAAAAAGCCAGCGAACGAGGCTTAAAAACGAAAGAAGAGAAAAGAAAAGAAAAGAAAAGAAATACAACCGAAAAGGCAGCGCCTATTTTTGGATACTACAGCCGTGTGTGTGGCAGCAGGACGCACAAGAGCGGATTGGGGCAGCCGAAAGGGGGCACGCATTTTTTGCTGAGCTGCTCCCAATTGAATGGTAAATTGAATTCACATTTCTTCTTCAAGCACGCATTTCCTTCTTTGCAGCGCGAAAGAGAGCAACGAAACGAGCGAAAAGGAGACAGTGAGCTGTTGCGCTCTCTTTCTTTCTATTTCGTTTTCTGTTCATCACAGCTTACGGTATAAATAATTCAGGCCTACGCGGCGGCGTATGCTTAATATTAATATAATCATCAAAAATCACAAACACACACACACACACACACTCCTTCACACACACACACACACACATACACAGAAAATTTGCAGGTTCATTCACATCACATGCAAACTTCCTGTCTCGTCTCTTTGTTGTTATTGTTGCTGCTGCTGCTGCGGCTGTGTTGCATTTTACTTCCTACATTTTCCGTACCGAAAAAAAAACAGCAACAACAACTTAAAAAAATGTAAAGTAAAGTAAATACAACAAAACTGGTTTAGTTCAACACTCTGTTGCGACTATTGCGAAACTGGTTGCAATTATTGTTGTTGCTTTGATTTTGCTGCTGCTGCCGCTGGGCTGTTGCTTCTTTGGCCAATTGATATTTGTGGCCAGTTAGTCTCAGTTTAGCATTTGCATTCCGGTTTAGGGCGCATCTTCTTCATCATCTTCTTCTTGTTGTTGTTGTTGTTGTGCAGCACTAATCAGAGCCGGAAACATAAAGATTGCCAACTCCTCGCGTTGCCTCGCTCTCAAATGTCCAGCTATGAAAATTGCTAACGACTTTGGTCAACAACAGGTGCAACAGCAACAGTGGCACTGGCAGCCACAACTAAAGGCCTTTTTAATAATCAGAAAAAAGAGAGAGGCCTCTAAATATTTATCATAGTTGTTGGAAGGATGATCATGATGATGATGATGATGATGATGATGCGAACGTCAACTATTTGCAGCTGCTGCTGTTGCTTCTGATTCTGATTTTTGTTGTTGCAACATTCATTACGATTTCGTAATCCCCGACTAAAAGACATTTTTGAGTGCGCGCATAACAAATTACAAATTTTGCGACTTTAATGACTGTGAAAATACTCTGTAAATGGCTGTTTAGTTGCGGGATATATGTTAAATTTTATATTTGGGTGGCTTTTGCTTTAAAAACAACTTAAAAGAGTCTCTTAGTCTTAGGGAAAACTCTTTTTTGTACAAAATTACAGTAAAAATTATCATAAATAATAAATAGAGAATTGTTTTTATCAAAAACCTTCTGAAACTTGATTAGCTTATCATAAAAACATATTTAACTATCAAAAAATAACATATGTTGGTTTGTTTCCTTTTTCTAACTTAACTTAACTTTTTTTATTTATTCTCTACTCTTTTACTAAAATTCATATTTATCATATAATCTTATCAACTATCATATCACATTGATCAGTTAGCATATCAAGTACCGCAGTTATCTGTAGTTTTGTATAGGGTATTTTATCTGTTAGAAAATCGTAGCCTCAACTGCCAAAATGGCTATGAATAAATTAGTTTCCATTATGTTGTTCAACACAGGCAAGCATTAGTATTAGAATTCGTCTGTGGATCGTTCAAACAACGAACGAATGAATATTCGCATTAAATAGTTGACAAATTGGCAACTAAAATTGCAAAAAACACACACACACACACACACACATACACATACCAGCACTTACAGATAGCGAGCACTTGCCGACTAAAATATTTGTTTGCCGAGTTCATTAACATCAAAATTCGTCCTTGTACGGCCAAGTCAACAGAATGAAAAGAACAAAAAAAAAAAAAAATAACGAGCCAAAACGAATTGCAAACATAAATAAATAAATTATATATGCAACAACGACAAACAAACAAACAAACAAAGAAAGAAAATGCCAGTGTGTTTTTTTGGAGCTTAGATTGTCAAGGATAATTCAGACACATGTGTGTGTGTGTGTGTGTGTGTGTTTGGCAAAAAGATACATTTATTAAGGTGAACTGTAACTGAATTTGTACTATGTGTGTGTGTATCTTAATCTATGGGGCACCGAAATTAATAGTCATCATCAGTCAGCATTATAATTATCATCATTATGATGATCATTATGATCATCATCATTGTTGGCAGCCAGTCGAGCCAAACGCTTAGCTCGACAAACGGTATTCGTTGTAAAAACGCGGCCAATAAACTGAATGCGCTGCGGTTCAAGGTTTGGCCAAAGCCAATATGAAACTAAAGCAACAAAACTAAATACAACAAACAAAAACCGAAACGAAACGAAATGAAATGAAATGAAATGACGAACGAACGCGCGCCGCAACCAAATGAATAACAATTAAATCTCACAAAAGGCATGAAATCATCTGCCGACTAAACAGAAAGAAAGAAAAAAACACAACACAACACAACACAAAAAAACTAGCACAAAGTCTGAGCTGTAGTTAATGTACATATATCATCCATGAGATACTCCACAAAGCGCTACAAACATAGATAGATACATACATAAATAAGTATCTTCTAGTTACAAGCTAGAAGTGTGTATTTGAGCTCAAAGCTCATTGACCAAAACAGTCAGTGGCCCCTTGTAGCCAGTAGTAACTTTAGTAGTCTACAACAATCTACAAGAGTCTGTGAAGTCTCCAATCTATGTACAATCACTTACCGTTAAGTCTCAACTTGGGGCGGCCCGTTAACAGTTAAGCGGGCCAATTACCAAAGCGCATAATTGCTTAAGCAATGGATAATGATGAGCTTTAGAGAAAGAGAAAGAGTGCGAGAGAGGTAGGGAAGCTTGCACGCTCTCTCGATCGAAATCGTTCAAGTTGTTTGCCTGTCAATCAATCATTAAGTTCTAGTTCTAGTTCCAGTTCATTTCAAGGGGGTTGTTCTGTGTGCCGTAATTCTATGGCTGCTTCTTCTTCTTCGTCTTGGTCGTCGTCGTCTACGCGTTCTTCTTCTTCTTCTCCGTTGCTGTCGTTTCTACTTTATTACAAAATTGACCCACATATTTGTTGTTGTTTACTCAGATATGTATGTTTTTTTTTGTTATTTCGCGCGCGCTTTGAGCGAGTGGCCATTATACAGATATACACATGCATTAACTAGTATTTGGCTGTGTGCGTGTGTGTGTGTTGCCGCTGTTATTTATTCATTATTATATTATTTTAGTTATATTTGTTGACTCTCGATGGTTGGTGGTGGTATGTTTTTGTTTCGCTTTAATCGGTGTTATTTATTTTTTTCTTTGGATCTTTCTGCTTTTGGTTCACACGTCAAGAAAAGAAGAAAAAATGCTCAAGTGTGCTGTGTATCATGGCATTAATGAACTTATATGGGATGGACAATTTAGATTTGATGTGTCACCAGTCCATTTGGGGCGTATGTGTATGTGTGTGTGTATCATTTAGCTTTGGCATGGACTCACATAATTGTATTGATTGTTCGTTTTGTGAGTGTGTGTGTGTGTGTGTGTGTGTGAGAGAAGGGTGTGGTGTGTAGAGTTGAGCAATTAATTGATAGAAATTACTTTGATCCCAGACACAAAGATAAACGGCAACTAACAAAACCATTAAAATTGAAGCACAAAAAATTAAAAAGTTTAGCTCGTGAGATTAACATTCTGTTAATAACATGCTGTGCATATAGCAGTAAATTTGTACAGTTACTAAAAGCTTTAAGTAAAGTAGAGTAAAGATAATATTAATAAACTATTTATGGACTTCTAATCTTAATCAGTAAATGTGTATCTGTATGAGCTACATTTAACAAAAAAAAAACCGTATTTATTGATGTATTTCGGTCACATTTTATTATCTATTAATCTCGCTGTTTTAAGGTTAGTTGCTTCAAGGACTTGGACATAAAATCGTTGCAATTATTGCAGCAATTTGAAAAATTCTTGTTAACCGTATTGGAAACGTGGCTAAAACGCCCGCACTTTAGATCATAATTGACATTTTGGTGCCAAGAATATAACCGCAAACAGTTTTAGTTTAGGTTTCTTTATGTGATTTTTTTGTTATTGGTCTTGTTGTTTGCCACGCTTGGTTGCAGACACAAAGAACATACAACTATGGGCACATAGATACAGATACAAGTGCAGTTAGCAACGGAATGACCTCCAAATTGAATAGAATCAAAATGCTAGAGATAGAGAAACAGAGAACTGAAACACAGAGACACGTCCAATATGTGGCAAGGTGCAGGCAAGCATAACCACAAAAGCCGCAACAAGCCCGACCAGCCAAGATGATAATGATAATGATAATAGTAATAATGATTAAGAAACAGAGCTCAACTGTGTGTTTAATAAGTGTGTGCGTGTGTGTGTGTGTGTGTGTTTGGAAATGAAAGCTTCACTTTTGTCTATATATAATCATATATGTCTGTCATAGACGCTTGACGATCCATTCAAAGAAACAAACCGCATAGAACTGAATAAAAGAAAGAGAGAGCGAGAGCGAGAGAGAGATAGAGAGAAAAGGTACCCTAAGGGACAGTAAGGTCAACAGCTAACTGCCGAGAGGTAGAGAGAGAGAGAGACAAGTAAGAGGTACGGTAATGGCATCAGGGACATCTCTTTTATATTAGTTGAGATAAAGAGCGAGTTTTTATTGCAAAATGTATTAAAAATACAATATACAGTTGGTGATTGAACTGAATTAGTAAATGGAAAGGAAGAAGAGTAAGAGCGGGGGACACAGGTAGCTGTTAAGGCACAGGCCAATAAAGTTGGCTCCGTTGATGGGCCTGTTAAATGCTGTTGATGGCCATTGCCGTTGTTGTTGTTGCTGTTGCTGTTGTTGCTGTTGATGAGACATGCGATTAAAATGAATATAGCTTAAGTGTTGCTGCTGCTGCTGCTCGGCTAATGACAGTGCCCAAAAATGCAGAAGACAAGTTTAAAGTAGGTTAAATGCTCTTTGTGTGTGTATAAACGAGCGTGTGTGTGTTTTAGTAGCTAGCGGAAAGTTAGCTTTCGCATGTTTAACTTGAGGAAAATTCAACACAAAATATGAAGCACAGAAACTAAGCGACGCCCAACGTTTGAGAGATAACTGTAACAAAAGCTTCTGCACTTGTTGTTCCCAAACAGATTGCCGAACTTTACATAAAACTGTTAATCAAAAAACCGTTATAAGTGAAAGATTGTCATAGTTGAATATGGTTGATTAGTTGATAAAAATGTTTGTACGTAAAGTATAAGTATACAAGTATAAGTTATCCCAATCATGAATATTTTACTTACTTTGTTAACTTCTTCAACTCAGAAGTTACATTCTACTGCACAATAGCTTTTGTTAAAATACCTACAGGGTATCGACATTGTTTGAATTACTTTGTGCATATAATTATATGTACGTACTTTTTATCAGGTCCTGACCCCCAAAGCGCACCTTTATTTTACATACACATACAGACATACACTGTATGCCTTGTGTGTGCGTGTTAGCTACACAAATTTGAATTCCTGCAACTCTTTGCCTACTTCTCGCTCTCCCTCGCTTGGTCGCTTGGTCGTGAAGTACCAAGCCCTTAAGCTAATGTGTGCCCATTTCACATTTATGCGTAACTGCGCTTGGTACTCTGTGTCTATGTGTGTGTGTGTGTGTGTGTGTGTGTACCACGCCTCAGCTCATTAGCAAACGCCAGACGAACAAGAGCCACAAAAAAACAGGCGAAGGACAAACGCACAGTCAACAAAAGAGCGTGAGAAAGCGAGAGGGAAGAAACTAAGGGCTAGCAAGCAGCACTTGGCAACAGCTTAGAGAGGGAGAAAGAGAGAGCGCTCCAAAGTAAGTGTGCGTGTGTGTGTGTGCTGTGGCTGCATCTGCAATTTTCACTTGCACTTTACTGCTGCTGGCAGTTGAGTTAATTTTATTTGCAAAATAAAGCGAAACAAACTTTAAATGGAGTCAAATGCCAATACAAACTCACACGCACGCACACACACGCATGAGTGGAGAGAGAAGGGAGAGAAAAAGAGAGGGCACAGGCCAGACGTCTGCAGAACAAAGATTGCACACAGCAACAACAACAACAACAACAGCAGCAACAGCAAACAGCAAACGGCAACAAGAACAAAAAAAGTTCAAACGCCAGACAAGGATGCACCAAAGTGCAAAGGCAGAGAGCAAGCGACCAACGACCGAACAACGAACGAACTAACAAACGAAGTCTGTGAGTTTGTGTTGGAGAGGGAAATAAGAGGGAAAGGGCATAGCACTCGATGCAGCAGACGACGACGGCGCCGTCGTCGCAGCGCTTTAAAAGCGGAAAGCAAAAAGGATTGAACAACAGCAGCAGAAGCAAAAGTTAAACGGGTAAGGGGGGAGGGTCAGCCAAAACAGCAGGAGGTAAAGGCGACGCACGTGAAGACGCAGCAAAGCCCTCGCACACACACAAGCACACACATACACACACATACATAACCACACACATTCACACAGCAAGACTGACTGAAACAAGAACAAGTGCATTGACACTTTATATGACGATGACGATGACGATGGCGACGGCGATGGTGATGGCCACGGCAACGGCTGAGACGACAACGACTGCAAAGGGTGAAGCACCAGGCGACGATGCGAGCTGCGACGAAGCAGCGCTGCATTTTGATAGCGCAGCTCCGTAAATATGCAAAGAAAGAAGAAGCAGACGAAGAATCAACTTCAGACGAAGAGCGCAGCATAAAGGGATCTACCACGAGCCAGACATACAGCTGATCAGCAAAGAGAGACAGAGAGAGAGAGAGAGAGAGAGAGAGAGTGAGTGTATCAGAGCTTAATGCAAAAGATGGAGAGGGGACGACGAACGAACGAATTGAAAGCATTCCCAAAAACTGGCGATCGTTGCACTGCAAACAGTAACAAAGCAACCAAAAAAAAAACGTTTTGCTTATGTTATTTTTTGCCTTACTGTTTTTCGTCTGCCGTGGAGCCGGTAGCTGATTATAAGATTGTAAATCGAGTCGCTCATTATGAACTCGCTCTTAATGCTGTTGACGACGATGACGTTGCCGAAACAAACGAGAGCGAGCAGAAACAATAACAACATCAACAAAAATTCAAGTCAAGAATGAAATGCGACCAGTGAATAACAACAACAACAGAAAAAAGAAGGGAAGGGGATACACCAAAGATCACTGACGACGACGGCGACGGCGACGACGACGTTTATAGTTCAACGCACTGGCAGAGCGTGTGCTCCCTGGCTGCGGCTGCTGCTGCTGCTGCTGCAGTTCGAATCGTTAGCGGTAGTGATTGCCCTGAGACAATGATTATGATGATGACGACGATGGGGCTCCTTGTAGAGGAAGAAATCACTCAGACGGTCAGCTGCACTAACATACTCTGCAAGAACTCTTCTTCTTCTTCTTCTTTTTTTTACTACTTCAACTTCTGCTTCTTCTTCTTATTGCTGCCCATTGTCGGTCATTGATCGTGCGTGCTCATAATGAAGCCAACGACTCGTTGACTCTTTCATTAACTGCATCGCTGTGATCTTATTATGTTGACAGACCGAAACAGAAATAGCAACAATGTGAGTGGGCGACAGAGAGAGAGAGAGAGAGAGTGAGAGGGGGAGTAAAAGACTGATGTGGGAATATAGCGAACCCTACATTGGGCTATACATATAACGATTCTATACTTTAAATTTATTCGCAAATAAAAAAGGCAATGGCTTAAAATGTTTAATTTCGAGAGCTCTAAGATTTTATTCAAATTATGTGCTTAAAAGAATATAATATGCACACAATTTGTGTTTCTAATTTGAACTGTTTTTAATTAATTGTTATGAGCAAAGATTTTATTACTTATTTAAATTTTGATATTTATTAAGCATATTTCCAAACGAAAACATTATTTTCTTAAAGTCTTCTCAAAGTTCTACTTAGCTGAGTTTTATTTTCTACACAAAAATGTGTTTTAATTACGAAAGTGCTTAGAAAACTTCTAATCACAGATTGCAACTAAACGTTTCATGTTTGTTAAATACATAATTGACATTATTACAGCAGCTAATCACATGCCACTTTGATGTTGTTGATGTTGTTGTTGATGTTGTGACTGAACTGCAACAACAACAACAACAACACCCACGCCCAAAGGCACATAGATTGCTGTTTAGAGATCAGTCTGAATGGCTGGCTACTTGGCTTGGGCGAGATCAATGATCGAACCTACTTGGCGCTGCTAATTTGTATTATTAATTCAATCAATCACAGTCCGCGCCTGTCCCTAACGAACCAATCGCAGCCTTTCGACAGCAGCAACCAGCAGCTGCCTTCGAGCATTGATCTCGCAACCATACACATACAGATACACAGATATACTACTCGTCTCGGTCATTCTCGTTCTCTGCCGCCGCCACCGCCGCGGCGATTGGCATTTCACAAATGCGCTGCGTTCTAGTTTTTGGCGTCACTCGATGTGAATATTTGTTGTACACATTTGTATAGTATTTGTCGATGGCTGTTGATGGGTGATGAATCGCATTTTCGTCTTCTTTGTGGCTGGCTGGCTGGCTAATTTGATTGTTTGCTTTTTCATTAAAGCGCTGGGAGCGGCGGTTAAATGGGCGCGATGGGGCAAGATGGATGGATGGATGGATTGCCGCTTGTCTATTTAGTTCATGGAAACATTTATAGTAGCTGGCTCTACTCGGATAGCGTTTAATTCGCTAATTGCCAATGTGGCCCAAAAATACAAAATACAAAATACAAAATAGAAAAATACGCTTATCAAATTGGAGCATCGCTAAAGCAAACGCAAACGCAAACTTTTATTTAGCTCTCAGCTAATCTTCTTTTATACATTTTGGCTACCGTCTGACGTCTCAGAAAATGCCGCTGTTGCTTGTTTGTTGTTTGTTTTAATTTAGCTACACATTTTAGTTCAAATATTTGATAAGCCGAACGGCTCGAGGCTCGAGGCCCTCGTTGCCTCGTTGCCTCGTTGCCTGGCGGCATTTGCGTAACATTTTCGGCATTACTCATACGACCCGTCTACCGCATGCTTTTCTCTATCTTCACAACGTGAATTGCTTCCGCTATTCTAAAAATTAAAATGCCTTTTTCTTCTTGTTTCTAATTATTTACACTAGATTTGCTTTATGTCCAAGTATTTAATTAAGATTCTTTCTTCATTCATTTTTGCAGTTTTTGTTTTTTATGTCTTTGTCATCTGTAGTTAATATTTAATTTGATCAAGTTCAATAAACGCTTAATGAGCTGCGTAGGAGTTGTTAAATGAGCGCTTTTAACATTTTTTTTTTATTATCATTTTGTTATTGAACTTTTGATCGAGCAAAGTTCAGCGGCATCATTTTTGGTTGCTGGGTCAGTGAAGTGAATATACATATATATTTTTTTTAATCTGTAATCTACTTGGAAAGATGGTAAATAATACGATTATGAGTGTCTCATTTTACTGCTAAGTGTGGGTGAATATTAATTGGTTTAATTTTAGAAGTTATTTTGTTTGAGGATTATTAGAAAGACTTTGGTGGGTCAAAGGTGGTTACTGTTCCTTCTCCAACATACCATTGCCATCTTTTCTTTTAATAATTTAAAGCGCCGTGCAATTGGGTAACTAACCGAAAGACAGTTAAATTTAAGTTCTCAACAATTTCTGTTTTTCATAGCAAAACTTCTATTTTAATGCTCATCAGCATCGTTTGCATTTTATGTATAACAAGCAGATCAAATGGCAACAAAGTTGCCCTCATTTATGCAACATTCCTGTTTAAACAGCCCGCCCCTCCGGGCACACACACACTCTTATACTATAGCACTTAGACAGAGACTCGCTAAGTGGGGCACACAGAGAGACAATCTAATGTTGCATGGAGACTGAAAACTAACTCACTTTCCAGCTGGCAAACGCTTGCAGCACTTTTTTTTGTGGCAACACACCAACCGCCTCCGCATTAGAGCCAAGTAGTGAATGCAACTCTTAACACCTCCCATGGGGCATGAACAGCAGCAGCAGCAACAGCAGCGGCAGCCAACTGTATTTTTTATCTAATTAGGTAGTCAAAATATACAAAAAGAGAACGCTTTATAAGTGCTTATGTGTGTGTATGTGTGTGTGTGTGTGTGTGTGTAAACTAAACTGTGTCACTAAACAAAAATCCAGCGGTGGCAGGCGGGCGAAGCGTTCAACTTTGCCGCTGTGCCCAACAAATTTGTGTCAAACAGATAAAAAAATAAAAAAAAAAAAGTGTTGATGGAGCTGGAGACGATATGATAGAGGGGAGGGAGTGGTGTGTGATGACTGTCTATAGGCCACTCCTTTGGGGCACAACACACACAAACACACACAAAGAGCGATAGTTATGATTATAACCTGAATTCTCATGCGCTTAACGGAAAGAAAGAAAGAAATATAGAATAAACTGGCCCAAAAATTGTAGAGCATTTGAATAATTTTACAAGAATGCAATAAAAGAAACACAAACAAACAGAGACGCGACGAGACGAGAAGAAGAGAAGAAGAGATAAAAGTCAGTGTCCAAAGAAGGCGGCGACGGCAAACGTTGATTTAAATGGCACCCAAAAAGTCAGTCATGGAGCGAAAAAGAGACAAAACAACAAAGAGATGTGGCGAGGTAAGAGGTAAGGGGCAAAGGGGCAAAGGGAAAGGGAGACGGGTTCAGATGGATGGACAGCAACTATTCAAATTGAGGTCATTCATCCCGCTTCGTTGAACGCGCTTAAGTGAATTATATGAACGTATATAAGAGTTTATGCATATATAGTTTGTAGTATCTGTTAGATACATGCGAGCTAACTAACACATACATCAAGTATGTTTGTAGTTACATAAAAAAAAAAAACAAACTATTTTTGTCATCTGCCGGGGGTCAGAGATCTGTGCCACACCACAACCACAACCATTTACACCTCTTCAGCAAAAAAAAGGCACTCAACCCATTTTCGAATCGACATATTTATGTGAATGTGGGGAAAGCCTTTCTCTAAGCCGCTTAGCTCTTTAACTCTTTGTGGATTTACTTGTCTAAACGAAATGGCAAACACACACAAAAATGAAACGTTTATTGCTCACTATTTGCCGTTAGAGATTCAACATTCAAACATTTCAAAAACCTATCTAAACGATCCATTCAAAAATCGTTCAACGCCCTCAGTTTGATATCAACATCATCATCGTCATCGACAACATAATCATTTAACCATTGCACGCAGTTAACATAAATATTTGCATATTTAGTATGAATTTTCGATTACTTTTTTGTTGTTGTTGTTTTTTGTTTTTTGCGATTTGTATTCGATTTTTGGACTTTCGGTCGGTCTTTTTTGGGGCGTCTCTTTGCGTTTGAATTCGTGTTTGATTTTTTTTTTTTGTTGTTGTGCGTGTGTGTTTGATTTGTGTTTTGTATTTTGTTATGGGAGTAGGTCAGTTCAAAATTTGCATATATTTATATATAGTATATATGCCTTGACTGATTTTGATTTCTTGCCTTATTTTTTTGATATTGATATTCAGAGGCTTTTGCTTTGACACTCGACTGGCCCCGACCAGTTGCATTTATTGCCCGATTTAAGGTATACATATATATGTATGTATGTATGTATATGTGCTTGTCACCTAAGGCGATTTGTAAGCAGACTTTGACTTTGAATGCCAAATTTGTGCATTTGGGCATTTGGGCCTTTTGTGCGAACTGTTGCGTGGGCACCGATTATATCGATTGGCCAATAAGTTTGTGGCAAAAGGTCGCCAAAAGTGCTCGAAAGACCACAAAATGAACTTTAAGTGGGTTTCATTGAGTCAGCGGTGGGAACATTTGGGATACCAAAAGCCCAAAAATGGCAGCCCAAATGCGAAGCAGTAAAAATAAATCCTATTTTTATTATGTTTGCGTGCCTGAAGAATTTTTGGATTTTATTTCTTAAGTGATTTGTTCGATATGACAATAAACCTTAAAATGTGTCTACTTGCAACTTGTAAAGAAACTTAGTTTTCACTTGCTACCTTAATCTTTGGGCTGTGAGTTGATGGCAGTCAATCAGTCTTATCTCAAATATGTCTATCCTATTGTTAACTGTTGCTAGTTTCTTCTTAGTCACAATACGGTTAATTCCACAAACTTTAAACACACCACAAACAATGAACATTATCTATTGGAAAATCACATTTCGTATTTATCCGCAAACACAAGTTGAGACAGGTCAATAGCAAAATCAATAAAAGTTATCATTGTTCTAACTTCAAGTTAAATAAACTTTGCAACTGAAATCATATAAAATGGCTAAGCGAGAAGTCTAATAGCAATCAGTGAAGATTCTTACGTGCCGCAGAAATGAAGCTCGGTAAGGTTTTGTTGATTGATTGTTTTAATCAAGGAATCGTATTTCCAAAAGTTTTCCTCTTTTTTTCTTTCACCAAAAAGTTCTGCTGCAACTTTGCCTGTTGTTCGCATCTTACATGGCAAACGGTCAGAATTGTGCCACACATTTGTGCCTCAGGGATGGCATTTGTTTTTGTAGTGGACACCAGGTGGGGGATTTGGTGCCCGATTGCGAGGATTGCAGCGGTTACTACAAATGTGGCTTAAATACCATCGAACGTGAACGTTGTCCTCTGGGTTTGATTTTTGATGCAAAGCTGCTGGCCTGTGCGCCCGGCAAATGTCCACGAGCAGATGCAGAGTGTATTGATACGGTTGCACCAACAACACCAATCACACCAACAACATCAATCACACCAACAACACCAATTATAACAACAGCGCCAACAGCACCAACAGCACCAACAACACCAACCATACCAACAGCGCCAACAGCACCAACAACACCAACCACACCAACCACAACAACAACCATACCAACAACACCAACAACACCAACCACACCAACAACCATACCAATAGGACCGGCACCCTGTCAAAATCCTGCAGTTCAGTGCACTTTCCATGGCCAAATATTGCCACATGTCGAACATTGTCGCCTCTTTTGGACCTGTGTGGAGATGTGTCCGGTGTTGGGTTTCTGTGAGATTGGCAAGTGGTTCAATCGGCAAGAATTCGTTTGTGATTTTCCACAAAATGTGCACAACTGCCCGGCAGCCAGAGATTAACAAACACAATAAACACTCAAATTCACTTTTAACACTCAAAAACGCAACCACAATTGACTGCATGAATAATAATAACGAACGATAACAAACCATAATAATAATAATAATAATAACAATATGACGACGATAATATACGCAAATTGCTTGACACAATTTTGTTGTGACTAGTTTATGAACGGTGGGGGCGGTTGGGGGCGTGGAATTGGAGGTGGGCTGCTGTGTTAAGTAAGTGTGTGTGCGTGTTTGTGTGCGGTTTGTATCGTTGCAACAAATGTAGCACGCAACTAACAATTTTAGCTGCTCCAGATAGGAAAAATACAAAAAAAACGACACACCTTAACGCAAACAAATGCAAGAAATAAGTTATGTGAATAATTAAATACCCTAACATACTGAAATTTAATCTGTTTGCATATGGAAAAGTTTCAAGTAAATTATAAATATTCCATTTAGATATAGAAACATGATTTTGACTTGAAATTAAGTGCATTTTAATATAGAAAACTTAAATTTTGTCAAAACTCGAATCGGAATGAAAGCAATGGCTTTCTAATCGTAAATCAAGTTGTCGATAAATACTGCATCAAAAGTAAGAGATATGATATTTAGGTCGGACTCGACCCAATCGATCAATGTCTGATATTATAAAAGCTCTTAAGCCTTAAGCACCTTTCTAATTGTTAAACAACAACTGTACGATTTTTCGTTAAGTAGAACGTTAAAGATTGCTTTGAATTCAATAAAGATTGCACTGCCAAACCAAGTGACATAGTTAGGCAATCCCAAATTGCAATGAGCAAGACCATTTCTTTTTGGCAGCTGCAACAAAAAACGAAACTTTCACCCAACTTAGCCGCAGCATTTTGGACAATTTCGTAACTGGGTAAACACACACACACTCACACATATGTGTGTGCATGCAAATGTGGAGTGCATTAAGTGCAGCGGGGCGACAGCAACAGCAACAACAACAATAACTGCGACAGGTGAATGAACGACCTCAAACGAGGTCAACAAAAAAAAAAAAAACTATGAGCCAAATTATGCCGGTGCCAGGGCAGACGAGTGGAGAGAGGGTAATGGGTAGGGGAGCCGGAACCAAGAGGGCCCCACACAGAAGACTGAAGACCATTCATGCGCACAATAAAACCAAAACAACAACAAAAAATTACCAACGAACAAAAAAAAAAAAAAACACGACACAAAAATCAACTATGTATGCAGTATGATTATGTTGTTGTTGTTGTTGCTGCTGTTGTTGTTGAGTTGATGGCTTCAGTTGGCTTCAGTTTCAACTTGTGAGCTTCGAGCCTCGCATGCTAATAGCCTGGTCAAAAAGTGGGGCTGGCAACATTTGGGCCACTTTATGGTTGCGCCGCCGCTTCGCATTTCACATTTCACAGTGACCCAAATCCTGAACTGGGCACTGAGTAGATGCCATATAGATGGATGGATGGATGCTGAATTCAAACAAGTTTATGCCCCCCCCCCACCCTTTCTATACTTCTCTGTCTATCTGTATCACTCGGTTGGGTCATTTGGCCAGTGAGCTTTGGAACCATTTGGCTGCACTAAATCACTTAAGATGCTTTTAGCAGGAAGACGGAGAAGAAGAAGAAGTTTAGGCTTAGTCTTATTTATGTGACTGCCGTGCTGGCTGGCAGCACTCGACTGCATGCCTCTCTCTCTCTCTGTGTTTGTGTGTATAATGGATGATGTTGACCCGCACAGTTTGTCTAGAGTGGGCGCACAAGTGGTAGGTGGAAGGGCGGTTGGGTGGTAGGGCGGTTGGGTGGCAGGTTTCAGGTAGAAATGTGGAGCAGCATTCGCTTAAGCTGGCACGATTGAATACTTAATGCGGTAGATTATGGCCAGCAAAACGAGAAAAAAAGTCCAACAAGAACATTTATTTATGTTTCCCCTGATTAAATGTGACTTTTGTGTAGCATTTATGATAAATGTTTATTTAACTTGATATGCATTGAATAATCAATAAAATTAATGGATAAATCAAGCTCTTTACTATGACCTAAAAATGTTTTACTGTCTTCGTGTACCTTATTTCGTTTTCTGCTTGCATTCAAAAACGATTTCAGTTAGCTAAGCGATTTGATAATTTTTGTCTATTAAAACATTCCGCTTTTCGACATTATTGATTTGGTCCACTTGTTGACAGCTTCAAGTGGCATTAAAGTGCTCAATATACAATATTAAGTACATATAAATATATGTGCCCTTACGCAAAACAGGTAAACAAACACATCGAGAAAAAAATCTGCACAAATGAAGCAACAGCTCAGAAAAAATTAATAACAATGGGCAAACGACAAGCGATAAGCAAACAAATCGTGCTGCTGCCATCAAAAAGCAATGAGCTGCTAATTGAAGACACCTTAAAAATAATAAAAATAAACAGAGCGAAACCAAATGCGCCCGCCACAAACAATTAACAGAGTTGAAGGTGGCATACAACAACAATGTGCAACTGGGATGCAAGCAATGTGTTTGTTTGTGTATGTGTGTGTAGTTATTATGTCATTATTAATTTACGAGCTGTGACAATTAACGAGATGAGCCGGCGTCTGACTGATGCAAACGGCGTGACTGCAACAACTGACGAGGCCTTCGACACAAATGTGGGTCAATGTGTGAGTTAGTGTTAGTATTAGTGTGTGTGTGTGTGTGTTTTGGCCAAATTAACGATCAAACTAAACGGCTGCTTGTTTACATTACAGCTAACAACTTCCCACGCGCGCAGCGAACTCATTTTAACACCACACGCTGCGTATGCGCAATTTCTTTTGAACCAACACTGCTTTGAGCCTATCCGTTTTGACCACTTTGCACAAGTTGAACAACACGCTTTCGTCATAAGTGCAACTACAAACATACTAACACACATATGTACGTTTGAGTGTATGTTTTGTTGGTTTGTATGTTGCTGCTGCTGCTGCTGCCTGTGGCGAATACCAACAATAACAATAATAACAAGACAAAGCAGAAGCAAAGGCAAAAAACAAATAGCTTACAAACAGACGCACGCACACACTAAAAATCAGTTGCCGACAGTATTTTGTATGTTGTATATTGAGCACAGTGGGTCAATGTCCCACTGATAAAGTGAGCGTAGAGTCGCCATCAACGTTGTATCTGCCACCAGTTGAAAGCCAGCAGCAACTGGAGCAACAGCAGCCACAGCAGACATCGTTTTTTTTGTCTGCCAAAAGCCAAATGCGATTTTAATTAATAAAGTATGCTGTGTATTTGGTTGCACAAAAGAAATTTCACGTTTAACATATTTTTTGCCTTTGTAAAACTAAACCCGTCAAGCTAATGAACATTTCAAACCACAGAAGATAAAAACAAAAATCGAATTTCCTCTTTTTAGTTTTTAGTTTGAGCTGTCTGCCAAATTAAAATTTGAGTACACATTTTCTAGTTGAGATGACACAAGAATTTTTCTGATGCCCATTTGTTACAAATTATATATTTGTTAACATTGTTTGTGTGTTTGGTTGTGCGTATCTTGAAGATTTATGCGTGTGCCAGTTTCATGTGGTGTGACACTTTTTTGTGTGAGATTTAAATTAAAATTGCTCTTAGAAACTAATAAATAAGTTTCGCTTTGTTAATGCCTAAACGACACATGTTGCGATGCTTAAAACTAAACAAAAATTAGCGTATTTTAGTTATTGAAGAACAAAACTATTTTTGGAACTTAATAATGTATAAGTTCTTTTTGCTATCGTATTTTATTGATATTATATTAACTTGGAAGAAACTTTTCAATAAATACGAAATATATAAATATTTAAGCCTGAAAGTAGGCAACGTTGCTCATCAATGCTGCGTCTGATGAACGTCTATTTATATTATACGTAGCATACTTATATGATGTAAACTCAATTGACTGAATTTGAATTTAAATGATAACCAACTTTTTCGCTTATTCTACATTTTAGCTGTTCGTTATGGTCGCGTACCGAAGCGTTCCCGTGAGCTGAACGGTGCCGCAGCAGCAGCCGCTGCCACAGCAACGGCTGGCAGCACTCCCCTTAATGTGGATGAAACCAGTGCCAATAATTTGCATACAAATCTAATACAACAACAACAACAACAGCAGCAGCAGCAACAACAACAGCAACAGCAGCAGCAGCCGCATGCGAGCAGTGTGCGTGTAAATACACCAAGTACACCACAAACGCCACAAATGTGTTCGATAGCCTCATCGCCATCGGAGCTGGGCGGTTGTAATAGTGCCAATAATAACAACAACAACACATCAAATAGTAACAACAACAACATCAGCAGCAGCAGTAACAACAATAGTAATGCATCATCAGCTGTCGCTGTGAACAATCATCATCAGCAATTGGTCAACATGGGCAGCAGCAGTGACATGACAATGACCCAGGTGGCCATGTGCCACGCCCACGATCATCATGATGGCGGCCTTGCCGGCACCGCAAACGAACTGACTGTCTACGATGTGATCATGTGCGTCTCCCAGGCACATAGACTCAATTGCTCCTACACCGAGGAGCTTACACGCGAACTGATGCGACGTCCAGTCTCAGTGCCACAAAATGGCGTAAGTAGAAACGAATCTATATATCCCTATAGTTCATGCAATAGCTAACTTTTATCATTTGTTTTCAACAGATTGTCACGACTGTGGCAGAGAGTCTGGAGTTTCAAAAGATTTGGCTGTGGCAACAGTTCTCGGCACGTGTTACACCCGGCGTGCAACGGATTGTGGAGTTCGCAAAACGCGTACCTGGCTTCTGTGATTTTACGCAGGACGACCAATTGATACTCATCAAGCTGGGCTTCTTCGAGGTGTGGTTGACGCATGTGGCGCGTCTGATCAATGATACGACGCTAACGCTGGACGATGGCGCATATCTAACACGCCAGCAACTGGAGATACTCTATGATGTAAGTGAAGTTTCAAACCCTACTAATGATCTCTGGCATATTTTTTTAACTTACTCAAAATTTCCCCATTTTGTAGTCGGACTTTGTGAACGCCCTGCTGAATTTTGCCAACACACTGAATGCATATGGCTTAAGTGACACTGAAATTGGCCTGTTCTCGGCTATGGTGCTGCTTGCGTCCGATCGAGTGGCTCTCAGTGAGCCCAAGGTGATTGCCCGTGCACGCGAACTGGTCGCTGAAGCATTGCGTGTCCAAATCCTAAGATCACGTGCCGGTTCGACGCAGGCGCTGCAGCTAATGCCGGCGCTGGAGGCTAAGATACCGGAGTTGCGCTCGTTGGGAGCCAAACACTTCTCACATCTAGACTGGCTGCGAATGAACTGGACCAAGCTGCGTCTGCCGCCGCTCTTTGCCGAGATCTTCGACATACCCAAGGCGGATGATGAGTTGTAGAGCATACAAATGCACAGCCAATAATAAATCAAGCAACAATTTGATATTCTACAACTTGTAATAGTATGTTTAAGTAATTAGCGTTAGACGAAGAGTTGGCAGCAGCAGCATCAAGTTACCAGATACATAAATACATCAACTAAAACTACTCAACCATTTAAGCAAAAACAAACGAAACATTTTACCAGATACAGATACAGATTAGTTAACTACAACTACAATTAAAGTTATGCATACAAAATATTAAGCAATGTTAAAGACGTTCGCAAACATTTTTAGCCACACACCTACGATTATAGACTTTGAGATACTCTCATCTAAAAAAACATAAAAATTGTTTTGTTTTTTCTTTTTTGTTCAACATTCAACTGCTTGAGCTCAAGCCTTTTACATATCCCATGCGCAACATTCAAATTTATTTATTTCATTGCAAAGCTCATCAAGTCTCATCCAATCTACGAAAAAAAAATAAATATATAAAACAATACCAAGTCCAAATCCTTTTACCAACTTTTCCAAAAACTCGACTGAAGAGCGAGCGTTCAAGTTCGAAACAAAAATACTGTTTATTATTTTTTTTTTATTTAATACTTATTGTATAATTAAAAACCTACTTATAAATATATCAAATTTATACATATGCATACATTTAATATACTATATAGTACTATGTAAACCCTAGAGTTATCTAGTGTAGTTCAAGCAAAAAGACCCAATTATCTTTGCTATCGTTTTATTGTAGTATCTGCGTGTAAATAAATTCAAGTTTATTTCTTACATTTAACACATACAGCTACGGCTTGATTATTATTTCTTTAAGTTCGCTACTCGATGCTCTTTCCTAAATTCGAAAATGCTGGAGGGTGCTTTTACTTTTAATCTTATCCCAGGACGGTCAGTGACGTCATTGATTCGAAACGTGTTCATATTCGTTTAAATTCGTTAAATATAAATCGCATAAGTTTAAGTGCTTAATTTGTATAACTTGGAACAATCAAACAGTTTGATGAATTTTTGAATAGATTGGTGCTAAATTTTTTTTTGTATTACGTTTTCGAGAACCGAATACATGTTGAATATTAACTTAAATCATAATATATCTGCAACAGAAAAAAAATCTAAATAAACAATTCTCAACAAGTTCTTCATTAATTGTTGAATTTATATCGAAGATTTTGTAAATTTAATTAGTGTGAACGAAAACAAAATAGTACATATTAGTATAATAAATATATAGAGAGGAAGCTACGTCTGAGATCTATCAAAAAATGCTAGAGTTTGGCGTAGCAACCGTTTTATGCTCCATGTGTACCTTTCGCTTATTGAACTTAGAATATGTATCTAAATCTATATAAATTAATAGCAATTTGCAATATCTTAGTAAACCAATTAAATGTTATATTTTGCTTGATTCAAGATCCTACAAATTCATTTCAGAGCCCAGTGAAAACCCAAAATAATAATATATATATTGTAATGGAACCTTTGTGAATGTAGCATTAATATTTAATTTAATTACATAACTAAATTATACAAGTTTATATAAATTTAATTCTTAGATAAAATTTTCTACCTACTGTAGCTTTGATTACATTTTTCAATGATGTGTCAAATTTTAAATGGTATTTATATGGCTAGAACATACTACTCAAACAACAAAAAATACTCCCAATTAATAAAAGATCAATACCATACCAATACGATGAAAAAATTCGTCAACTTCCTACAAATAATAACAAAAAACAAATCTCTCGATCGTTGCTAATAATAAGTGTCTAGGAATCAATAGTCTATTCATAAACCAGATCAATCCAATATACATATACATAGATGTTTTATATATGTATTTACATACAAACATATATCTTAATCGCTTTGCCATTAACTTAACAAGAAGCACAACTAAATAATTGTAATAGTCGCGTATTTCGACCATTTTATCGCCCAAGCAATATTTATCATATGAAAAATGCAAACAAAACTTGACTACAAAATTCAGAGAACATAATCTAAACAAGATCAATTGAAAGCCAACATCAGCGTTATTTGCATGGAAAGTTTTAAAAATTATCTTATGTGTGAGACTATCTGTCTCACTATACTATACATACTATACATATATACATATATCGCTTGTCTACCATTTGTTTTCGTAAGGAAAAAACGCAAGTTTGCTGTCTAAATGCCATACAAACAAAAAAACACAAAAGCGCTTTACTATCAACAACAACCAATACATATAGAAACCTTATAAAGAATCAACAATATGCATAACAAAAGCAGATAAGAATACCTAAAAGAGAACAGCAAAATTGCAAAACTGCAAAACAAGCGCCGCAGATTGCAGATTGTAATAAAATTACAAAAAAAAAAAATTAATGAATGCCAACACAAACAAACAAACAAACGTCTTTGAATAAACAGAATACAACTACTACTATGCCATATGCCAGTAGTTTATGCAATAACAATTAAATATGTATGTTTATGTATGTGTATATACGAAAAGAGTTTTATTTCTCAATAGTACAATAATGGTAATGCTTTTAAGATACTTTGAATTGTGAATATTCAAATGCTGTTTTTGGTTAGTCATCGATAATTATAAAAGTGGAAAAAAAAAAAAAATGGGCACTTATGGCAGCCTAATCGTCCCTTGGCTTTGGGTAAAACTGCGTCAGCACTTTGCTTAGCTCCTGGGCCAGATCTGGTGTGGCAGCGGCCAGAACGCGTCGCGACATAATATCAAAGTCACCACCAGCTGGATCAATGACAACGCCACCTGCCTCACGCACAATCAAATCGCCGGCACACACATCCCAGGCATGAATGCCCATCTCGTAGTTGGCATCGGCAGCGCCCAGTGCCACCATGGCCATATTCAATGCAGCAGAACCCAAAACGCGCAAGCTAAGCATATGTTAAAGATAAAGTTAATTGTCAGATACTTTTTAACAATCTGGAACCTACCCATGCACTTTTTTAGCCACTTTGGCAAAGTTCTCATTAACCACAAGCATTTTGTCCTCATCGCGAGTGGTGCCAAATTCGCTTGTAACTAGGGCCTTGCTTAGCTCCTTCTGGCCACTAGCCTGTATGCGGCGTCCGTTGTAGAAGGCACCTTCACCCCGACGAGCAGTAAAGCGCTGCTCCAGCATCGGATTGTAAATGATACCAATTTCGGTGACTTTGGCCACCTTCAGGCCCACCGAGATGCACGAGTGGGGAAATGCATGCACAAAGTTCATGGTCCCATCGACCGGGTCGATAATCCAGGTGGGCGCATCAGTCAGCTTTTTGATACCGTCGCCAGTGCTACTCTCCTCTTCGCCAATGAACCTTTAACATACAAAATGTATCACTATCAGCATGATTTGTGTTTATTTTACGCCTACTTGTGATCGGGATAGTGCTGGCGAATGCCGTCCATGATTATTTTCTCCACATCCTTATCGGTTTGCGTAACTAAATCAATATCGCCGGACTTGCAGTCAAAACTCTGGCGGTTGTCATTGTTGCGCGCAATAAGCTGCAAAATTACCATTTTAAATAATTCTATAACGGCATAGTGACATATTGTGCACCCTTACCCGACCTGCCTCAGTTATGAGGTTGTTGATGGTCTCAAAACACTTTCCCAAATCTAATGTCCCAGCCATTTTGTGTTGTGCACGTCTCAACATCGACTAAATGCGTGCGTATAATTAAATTAAATTTCGGGAACAATACACACAAGATTATTTGTATGCTTCTTGCTATATCAGCTGAATAACAAGTGCTGTGCAATGCTCGCATGCTGCGATTGAGGTTGTGGTGCGGCGAATCGAGTACCTACGAACTATCGACAATCGATTATCAATTTAAATGCAATAAAAAAACAACTGCCTTTTGTGGAACCAGAATATTTACTAGTTTGCAATTTAAATTCTTGGTGTGCAGCTGGTTGACTTAATTTTGTTATCTCGCATTATGGTATTCTGTAAGCCTCGAATCATCAGAGCCTAATGACGACTCTGAGGTTGTAAAGTCGGTCTGGGCCTGAAAATCCTTTGTTTGTGCCTCTACTGTAACTCTGTCCTCATCATCTCGCGGCGAAGGATAGTTTTGAACAAGATTCTTAGACAACTCGATTGCAAGTGGTTCCGAAGCCGCCGCAAGTACACGCCGCGACATAATATCAACATTGGCACCAGCGGGATCAATAACAGTGCCACCGGCCTCAGTAACCAATATATTTCCAGCCGCCATATCCCAAACGTGCAGGCCAAAAAAGTAGAATGCATCTGCCGCTCCAGAGGCAACCATTGCCAAACTCATTGCAGAGGAACCAATCGAACGTAATCTAAAAAAAAAATATATGTATAAACCAATTTTGTGAATTATATAATTGTTATTTGTATATTTACGCATGGGTCTTCTTGATGAGCCGATTGGTGTTCTCCGTGGCGGCTGCGGTGCGAGACTCATGCATACCGGAACTGTACTCCTGCAGTACCATCGCGTCCTTCAGAGTTGCCTGGCCGGTGGTGTATATTGGTTCGTCATTTAGCTGGGCACCTTGGCCTTTGCGTGCCGTGTAGAATTCAAGCAAAGCTGGATTGTAAACAATCCCAAAAGCAGTCTCCTTGTCAATAAAAAGCGCTAAGGAGATGCAGTAGTAAGGAAAATGATGTACGTAGTTCATGGTACCATCGATAGGGTCCATAATCCAGGTGGGCGTATCGGTCAAGGTCACTTTTTTCGTTTCCGACGCCGACACTGCCTCCTCGGCAATGATCCTGTAAGTGGATTCAACTCATTATTTGACTTGTCCATTCTTGATCAATTTAACTTACATGTGATCGGGATACTTTTCCGTAATTGCCTTTTCCATCATTTCCTCGACTTCCATGTCAACGCGTGTGTTGAGATCCTTATCATGCTCCTTGGTTTTATAGGAAAGTCGCCTACTATTGGCAGTCAGGGCATATGCGCCAGCTTTTCTTACCAAGCCTACAGCGAAAGCAAACGCGTCATCCAAATTGAATTTCATTGGAACTAACAGTGATGGCGGTGGTGGCGGTGGTTGCTTTGGTACACAATCCTCATCATCAGAATAGAGATTTCCGGGTGTGTTTGTTGTCTTGGAAGCATACACCTTCGATGGATCGAAGGTGACATCCGTGTTGATGATTTTTGAGGCTTGTTGCCTTTCGTTAACCTCGGCTTTTTCCGATTCAACATTACGAACTACGGGTGGTTGTGGCAGTGGAAGTGGAGCTGGTACAACGATTGGCAGAGGTTCTGGTGGAGGTGCTGTCTTTTCTTCAGCTAGTGGCTCCAATTGACTTACAACAATAGGCACTGGCACTGGAGCAGCTGGTGGCGGTGCAGGAGCTTTCGATGTAGCCGGTGGCTCATTTGGTTTCACAACTATTGGAACAGGTACTGGTGCAACTGGTGGTGGTGCAGAAGCTGGTGCTGGTGCAGAAGCTGGTGTCTTTGGCGAATCAATGATAGTATTTGACTCATTTGGCTTCTTCTGAATCCTAGGTTTTTGCATATTGGAAATGCGTGGATCATTTATATCGGCTTTGTGACCCTCAAGGCCATAGCTGGTCGCCACATTCGGAGGAATAGAACCAACTGGTCTAGTAACGATAGGTGGCGTTTGTGGCGCTTTCGCAGGTTGCACCGATGGCCTGCGGCTGCTAAAAGATTTAGCGTGCCTTAACTCAGTCACACGTGGATCGTTAGCGGTTGCCTCATGGTCCTCGAGACCAAAGCTGGTTGCCGCATTCTCCGGCCGTTCCACAACTTCTTCTGGCTTGCGTGTCTGGTCGGCCATGGCAAATATTTGATGATGGGCGTTGTTGTTGTTATAACTTCTACCAGCTGCCACCAAGACACTTTGCAAGCTATTTTAAATTATCAAACTGGCCCTAACTTGAAATGTGTGTAACTGTACATCAAAATTTATTGTCGCATAACGAATTTTGACATTTAATGCAGAGCTAATTATAATCAAAAACTATGCTTTTTAAAACCATTTTGAGAATTTGTTAAATGTTTTGTTGCAGTAACTTTTATTCATTATCAAAGCTTTCGAACTGGTTATAAACCATTCCCAGGCAGAGGTGGATCATCACGTTGTTCTTCAACAATGGTTGGGCATCTGGTTGGATTTTTCTTTCGAACTCTTCTCGGCTTAGGTTTCTCTGGGCTTCGTGATTTGTCAATCTTTTCCTTTTTGACAGAATCAATTACTTTATTTGTGTTCTCGTCATCACTGGGCGTAAAGCACAACTGTATGAGTATTGCTGCGAGTTTATCTGCAAGCCAGACCGTACTCGACAATATGTCGAGTTTCATAACAGGATCCAGCGCAACACCACCTGCATCCTGTACGCATGTATGCATGTTTTTGGCACTGGTTTCACGCACAAGACTTCGATTACAACTTCGGTCAGTCCTAAGGCCATTTGAAAACTGAATGGTAGACCGTCTCACACTTTCGTAGCCCAACTGCAAACAATTGCCCATGTCAAGAGAGGATTTGGGTGAGAGCCTCTTAGTTTCCGTTGTTGATGTTGCAGCAGCAGTGCTTGGCAGAGGAACATTTTCCCAACTATGCTTGCAGCTCACCAAAAATCCTCTTGAAAAACTCTGCATTTTATTATTTTTTCACTTTTACAAATTTTGAAGGATTCTTTTCAAAATAAACTTTCCAAAATGGTATGCTTCAAGGCATGCTGTAAGTTTGTTTTTCTCTTAGTGTTAAAACTCGTATTTGCACATTGAAACAATAAACTTTATTTTATACACAACTATGATTCAATAAATATTGTATATATAGTATTTTGTGTAATTTACATGTATAATATTAATATCATGCTAAATGATATGATATGTATAATCTTTTACACTCACAATTTTAACAATCAGCCAATGGCGCTTTTTACGCCCCATCATTAACAAGATTTTGAAGCACTGCGTTCCATTCATTCTTATAAACTGTCCGAACCACAATAACAATACTTACTTATGGTCTGCTTAAACGAATATTAAGTCAATCTGATAGATAATTGACCTTATAATAATGATATGTATACATTTTCTTACTATTTTTTTTTTTTCTTGGAGTTTTGCAGCAGTTACTTTAATGATATGTTCTCGTTGCAGGAAGTCTTTATGTCGACCATTAAATATTTGTACCAAATAAGTAATTAGGATTTTTGATAAACATTATGCAACATTGATATGTATCGTTGACAATCTTATAAACTAATAAAACGTTTCGAACATCCAGTAAAATTTCGTTTTATCGAATTATAGATGAAACAACAAATAGTGATTGGATATGTCTTGAATATATAGTATCCAGACTTACGTGTTCCTTAACTTGTGCTGCATGTAAGTAAAGTCACAACAAAAGAAACTATCACATGGATCTACAAATAAAAGGAGACTAAACTTGGAAAATAAAATTGTGAACAGTGTTTTTCTTTTTGTTTTAATGGTTATTAGTGAAATATAGTATCTATATATATATATATATATTTTGTATTCAATTCTACTTAAAATACATAATCATTATTTATTAAAAATAAAATTGTATCACAACGAATTTAGAAAGAACTTAAGCTAAGACTACAACAAAGAAACAAAATTAACTGGAGAAAAAATGTGCGTGCTCAGCATAAAATTAACAACATTATTTTAATTATACGTTTACACATCGAAATGATACAAAGAATCAATCCACACATTCAAAAATATCAGGTTTTATCTAATAAATGGGTGCATTGTCAACTAATTATTACTTACTTACGCACACATTTAAGAACATAATGGAATTCGTAGGCCCGGATATTGTGGAGGAGGGGGGTTGGCAAACATTTAACGTTAGATATAGTAGAAGCTATGTTTATGTAGGGCGAGGAGATTTACAAAATTCACGTATTTTTGCATACGTTTGTAGATATACATATATATAAACTGGTGAAGTGCCAGCCTAAATGCGTTGGCTAAGTAGAGGATTGCAGAGCTGAACAAACTTGTGAAGCTATTTAGAAGCAAATCCAAAAGAGTAACTAGCACTGGATATCTACTTGGCCTCTACGGGTCGATTAGCAAATAGTTGTTCTACAATTTGTTCGTCGGCCAGCGTTGAAGTATCGCCCACATTTCGATCGTTGACAGCAATCTTGCGCAGCACACGACGCATTATCTTGCCCGAGCGCGTCTTGGGTAAGCCGGGTGCATTTTGAATGACATCCGGCATGGCAAAAGGTCCAATGCGTTCGCGCACCATCTTCTTGAGTTCGGCAACCATTTTCTGATCAAATGGCTCATACTCATTGGGCGTAATGAAGCAATAAAGGCATTCGCCTTTAACTGGATGTGGGCGCGATACAACAGCCGATTCGGCGACACGTGGATGCGCTGTGAGCACGGATTCTACCTCGGCAGTTGACATTAAGTGACCAGAGACATTCAACATGTCATCCACACGACCAGTTATCCACAAATAACCATCTGCATCGCGACGAGCTCCTATTGAAAGAAACGCAACATTTTATTTTTAAAGTTATTTAATCTCATCTATTTTAACTCACCGTCTCCAGTGCAATAGTATCCCGGGAACTTGGAGAAATAAGTGTCCTCGAAGCGCTCATGATTGTTGTACAACGTACGCATCATACCCGGCCAGGGCTGCGAGAATACCAAGTAGCCCTCACCCTCACCTTTAATCTCAATGCCACACTCATCCAGCAGCGTGGCCTTAACGCCAAAGAACGGAAATGACTGAAAATGGAATTAAGATTGGTAATTGAACTCATTTAAATTATTTAAATACACTTACAGCTGAGCCCGGTTTCATTGGCGTGGCCCCGGGTAGAGGTGTTATGACATGTCCACCAGTTTCTGTTTGCCAAAATGTATCCACAATGGAGCATTGATCTTTGCCAATGGTGTGATAGTACCAGAGCCAAGCTTCCGGATTGATTGGTTCGCCCACACTGCCCAATACCCTATTAAGTGCATAGATAATAGACTAAGTGAACTTGTTTGCTTTGCTTTGTTGTTGTTTGTTAACCTACTTGAGACCGGTGAGATTGTGCTTGAGTACCGGAGCATCTCCAAACTTCATGAGTGCACGAATCGCTGTGGGTGCCGTATAAAATTGGGTAACCTTGTACTTGTCAATGACGCTCCAGTAACGATCGTTGTCAGGAAAGAAAGGAGTTCCCTCAAACTGTAAAGGAAACCGACAAGTTAATAAGGGAAGTTTCTTTCTGGTAGCTCCAATAACTTACAATCACCGAAGTTGCACCGTTGGCTAAAGGTCCATAGACCACATAGGTGTGTCCAGTGATCCATCCAATATCGGCAGTGCACCAGTAAATGTCACCGGGCTTGTAATCAAACACAATCTTAAATGTTGTTGCAGCATAAAGCAAATAGCCCGCTGTTGTATGGAGCACACCCTTGGGTTTGCCAGTGGATCCACTCGTGTAGAGCATAAACAGAGGATCCTCGGCATCCATCCATTCGGGATAACATGCTGGCTCTTTGTCTTCCATTTCCTCGTGCCACCAGTAGTCACGATCATCGGTCCATGGAATATCCTGCTCCACATGATTCTCCTGACATTGGGTCACACGCTTCAGATGCGACACCACAATACACTTCTCCACCGAGTGACCCATCTCCTCGACCTTCTCCAAAGCCGTGTCGCACAGGGCTTTCAGGTACAGCGGCTTCTCACCACGCCAGGCGCCATCAGCCGTAATCAGCAGCTTGGCCTTGCAATCGAACATACGCTCTGCGAGAGAATCTGGCGAAAAGCCAGCGAAGACAATCGAGTGGACGGCGCCGATGCGAGCGCAGGCCAGCATTGCAATGGGCAGCTCCAGGATCATGGGCATATAGATAGAAACGCGATCGCCTTTCTTCACGCCATGATCCTTTAGCACGTTGGCAAAGCGGCAAACCTCCTCCAGCAACTTGCGGTAGGTAAGACCGCGTGAATAATCATCGGGGTGGTTGCCCTCCCTGTTAAAAGCACAATAAATACGGAAACATATTAATTATCCGTTGGCAATTTGCCCAACAGCATCGAGATCAGCATACAGGGTCTTCCTCACAATAGACTAAGTTTTTTACGTTGAAAAACAGACGCCTACAATCTATCTATCTTAATTGAAACACTTACATCAATTTGAGACTTACTAATTGTCAACTGCAAACTTAATTTGCAACATAATTAGACGATTTTGATAATGTTGACTTAGTGTAGCTCTCCCTGCTCACTTGACCCTTAAACGTTACCTTTCTCTTTCATTTTCAACATGACGACCAAAGCTAAAAAGCAACACAAGTCAACAGCTGAACCGAGGGCGCTATTTAAGTACTTGTGTATATATATTTAAAAATATATTATTGTTGTTGTGGTACGGTCAATTATAAAAGTAAATGTACTTGTAGGTACAAAAGAACAATATAACAAAAAATTTTATGAGTTTTTAAGAGAATGTCCGAACCATTAGCTGGTACATAAAATTCATAAAGGCACTGTGCTTAGGTAGAATTAAATGCAGTCAACAGAAAAAATGCATAAAATTTAACAATAAATGAAATGCACGTCGAGTGAACCAAACAAGCGAATTAAAATCGTGACAGAGCAGTATATACAATGTGCGATATTATAGAGCGTATATCGCGGTTTTGTTGAAGGACAGTCGATTACAATAGAGAAAGCTCCTAACAAATCTTGGTCTAGGTCAGCTGTAGCAATGATAGCTACTACAGCTACTACTCGTTCTTAACAACGTACCATATAACTCAAAAACACAAATAAACAAAATTTCCCACTGACCAGACAAAACAGCGCACTTCAAATGAGTCAAGTGCAATTACATACAATACTAAATCAATGTTGTAAATCATTGACTTAATGTGAATTTGAGCAGCACTCACACTTTTTGTCATAAATGGAGCGATAAGATTAAGGCTGTAATCAACGATTTAGTTTTTGGCTGGCCACAAATAAATTCAGGATGCCTACTCAAAAGCAGATCCCAGTCATGACGTATTCCCCGTTATTTTTGGCTACCTGTCATCAGCTAGAGGGTGTAAAGTTCAAATATTTGTTGAATATATGATAAGTGATGAGTGGGCCTAAATTTACTAGAAAGAGCGATAAAAGCGTGTTGTTGTTTTTGAAACGAAATAATTTCAAGTTCACATGAAATTTTCGAATTTAATTAGTTAAGCATTAAAAATATCGTTATGATAAATTTGCAAGCAGACTAACAGAAGCTGCTAAAACTGACCGCGCTGTTAAGCACAAGTTCAAGGCCAAGGTGAGAGCATGGTCTGCCTTGCGCTTGCTCTCTATTTACAGTTTTACCGTATCTGTTCGCAGAAACTAGTGAGAGAGCATTCTCAGCGAGTAGCTTTCATAAGCTTTATCTGGCTGCTCGATGGCGCGACTTTTTTCGATACAGACAAAATGTTGAAGTGCCGCATGTTGGCTAATCAATCAGCAAATTTTGATGCTAGATACCAATAAAAAACGCGAACACATCATGATCTTGACTGTTGTTGAGGACGCTTATAGCAGCAGCACACAGACGCGTGGCAATGCTTATCAGAAATCAAGAGTATCACTAAGTTCGCGGGTTTTTAAAGCGTGCAAGTACATAGACAAAAAATCATGTGAGGCAGGGCAACCGACCGGCAATAATATTAATGCAAACACTTATCAAAGCATATTCAGCTGTTGACTCGCATGTCTGACAAGGCAAAAAACAACAAAACAAATTGAATCAAATGTTTTCATTTGTTGTTGCTTCTTGGAAGTTTGAAGCTAGAGCTTTTTGAAATCGTCGGCGAGTCTGTGTAACTGATCCAACAGTTTGAGTGCAATCTCGTATGCTCGTTTTTGACTTGACAAGTCGGAGACGCTAACAAAAGCTCAACTTTTTAGATTAATATTTGCATTAGAATCAAAATATTTAATTTGGCAACTGGTACGCACTGACGTACACAATACTTATATAATGGGGACCATTTTTAGCGCGTTTACGAAAATAATAGCAAAACGTAATGTCACAGAGTTGCCGGTACAAAACATATGATGATTGCTGTTCTTCTTGCTCTTTCGTTCAAACAGCAGGTGTGTCAGCAATTTGATTATTTTCGTTTGTTTTTTCACTCACACTCATATGGTTTTTATATAAGCCGCTTCATCGCGTGTGTAAATGTTCCCTCTAATTGGTTGTGAGTAATCGGACGATAAGATCGCGTGATTTTTTGCGTCACACACAATGCTTCCACAACTGTAGACCAAGCGTGCTTTGGCTTTGCAGAGCGGAAGCTGCGTTCGTAAGCTAAGAAAAAAATAACCAGACCGTTTAACATTTGACACTGGCATTCTTTTTCATTGCACCTTGTGCTTCGTGCCATTGCCAGACAGTATTGACATACATTGAGGGGCGAATTATTTAATGTTATTTTGTTCGATTCGACAAAAATTAGCGACACAGCGAAATCAATTTGAATAAACAATTTGCGCGCCTAGTGCGAATTGTCGGTTTATATTATCGCCTTCTATAGCTACATATCCATGTATATATGTCTTTGCGGCATTTTGTTATTTTATTGTCCAGTAAAAGTTTCAAATCAAGACTTTGCGATGCGTTGCTTTGCTTAACGTTATTGTTGTGCCCTGTATATGCGTGTGTATGTTTGTGTGTGTGTGTGTATTATCTGTTATTATTTGCAGCGAGCTGTGTTAACTATTGTTCATTACGTGTAAATTGCTTGCCTACGAGCCTTTATCTTATCTATGTGATGAGCGAGTTGTGTTAAAGATTTTAGTTTATTAAACTTCACATTTCGGTTGAAGTTGGGTTAGTATGTAGTAATATTCCTAGACAGTAGATATGGTTAAACTTTCAAAAACCTGACTATCTATTCTAATAAGATTCACACTGCGCACTCGGCAATATCATTTCTTTGCATTTCGCACGCGTCCAGCGTTGAACTGTCAGTGATAACCCCTCAGATTAGCAAAATTAACATTTGCCTTACCATTTTTGGTCTGACGAACGACGATCAGCATGTCAAGATTGATTTGAACTTTGTGCCCGAAGAAGCAAATATAATCCATCAGAAAAATACGAAAGCTTTAAGACGCAGTTAATGCCAATCAGAGGGCGTTTTATAACTTCTGAAGAGCACTTCAATAATAATGCAATTGAACGTACGTAGTACCTCTTTAGATTTATACGAAAAAAAAAACGAATTATAGCTAATTAAACATTTGATTTTTAAGCGCGTCAGACAAATGTCTGGAAATACTTCAATGCGCAATAGTATGCATCTTGGCCGTATATTCGAAGGTAATTTGCATCTGTTTTGTTTGAAAAATGGGCAAGGCGGCATGTTTAATACTTTAACAGAGCGTTACAAACAGAAAGTGCAATAAAAATTCGCTATAGAACTTTGAGCACTATTGTAATAGATATTTTAATATATTCTTATAATGACATGTCTTGGCCTGGCATTGACCTTCCAACAGTAGCTGTGCTACCTGAAGGTTGCTAAGACCAATAAATTAGCAGTCAGCTGCCATTGTTATGGTCTCTCTCTCTAAGACTGTAAGCTCTGCCCTTGAGTAACAAAGTAACGGCTCAAGTTAATAGCTCAAGTTGAACATCTGTTTCTCTTCTGTGCCTGCGCACTGAAAAGCTAACCACAAAGAGGAGGGATGAAGGGTTGTGGCAGGTCGCCAACGTCACGACCGCGTTTCGTAACAGCAAATGTATGAAAATAAAAATCAATACGTTGTTATCCTTTGCGTACGTGTGTGAAAGTGATGGCCTCTACAAACTTTTGTTTTCATTGCGACCTATCCAACTATTTGTTGGCTCGATTTGACTTTGGGCGTGCACTTTACTTACCAATAGTATGCAATCTGATCTCCGAGTCCGTTGCGAATATTTCGATCTAGAAGATTGTAGCAAATGTTGGTCGAGGCGCCCTCCATCCATTTGATCGAAATTGGTCCTTTGGAGATGTTGAAATTGTATTGCATGAACTTTGAGGGATCTGCTGGCGTTTCCCAGTGGAATTGTTTCGCGACACGGGACCAAAACTCGGCCGGATTGTCCAATGATTCCTGGTAGAATTTAGTATACTCCTCAAAACTGGATATGTAGGCATTGCGGCTAATGGCCGGATTCGGGTTGAATATTGATTTTTCCGTTGGCATTATGTACTATATAATATAACTATGGTTGCCTTTTATATAATTTTCTTTTTTCAATTTCCAAATAATTATCCTTAGCTTATGTCTGATTACTTTAAATGTGGCCGTGCGTTTTCCGTCAGCTGTGTATGTGTTTTGTATGAAAGTGGGTTGAACTATGTTAAATTGTTTTGAATTTGTTTTGTTGTTGACCGCAGCAGCGCACGAGTTTCTGGACCGCACGATTCGAGTTCAATTTGAGCACTGAGCGTAATGGTCGTGAGTTCGCAAGCTTTTTGGCGTTCCCAAGAGCTTTTGCAAAGCTTTTTTAGTCAGTGCTGTTCGCGCCTCGTCGTCAAGTTCAAATTGTGTGCTTATCTGCATCTATGCATGACTGATAGTGACAGTCAGACTTCAATTCATCAAATCCTTATCACTCACATACTGACAGCTATATGCCTAATCGAGTGCGTTAGCTAATCCATATCAGGTGATAATCACCTTAGCTTAAGCAAGATTTTATTTATTACGAACATTTCCGTTGTGGGGCGGATACACGCTGTTTAACGCTGATCTAACATTGAGTAATTTTTTTTTTAACAGTTTGATAACAGCGCTCAACGCTCAATTTATTATTAACAGCATGCTTTCCTTGGTGTCTTATCAATCGCGTCATTTCGTGGGGGGCAAGCCGTAGGTCAAAAGCAGCAGCGATTGTGTGGTTTGTTTAAAGTTTAATATTTGGCGTTTTAGTTTATTCTTAAAGCGTTACCAAATCCAAATGCAACAACAACGTGTATGTGTATGAGGGATGAGTTTGATGAATTTAAGGCAAATTGTGTGACAACAGCAGATGTGTTATTTGTAACAATTATCTAGTGATCTTCGTTGCTGCTTAAAAACGTTTTGTATTGCTCCTCAGTCATGAGTTTTTTGAATTCTTCGGGATTCTTAAGATCGACCTTGAACAACCAGCCTAACAATGAAAGGAAGTGTATTGGTCAGAGATACGGAATTGTATTATTTATTTGTATTCTCACCTTTTTCGTAGCAGCTGCTGTTGACAAGCGCCGGCGTATCCTCTACCTGAGAATTCTTTTCTGTTACTTTGCCGCTAACAGGCGAGTAAACCTCACTAGCAGCTTTTACGCTCTCCAGGGCGCCACATTCGTCGTCCTGTTTGAGTTCAGTGCCTGCTTCGGGCAGCTGGGCAAAGACAACGTCTCCCAGGGCTTCCTGTGCATAGCTTGATATGCCCACGATTGCTTTATTGGCATCCAAGAGCTCGACCCACTCATGTTTGTTTGTAAAGCGACGCTCTGCAAACAAAAACAAATATTTGATGTTAATACCTGTTGTAGTTTTGGCTGCATTGCTTCAGTGGCTTTACAACTGTTTGTGATTTTGGTTGCATAAATAAAATTTACCTTTTTCGAGCATGCAGCTCACATGGAAACTGCGCCACTGGGATGATGCCAGGGGCATGGAGCGTAGCTGACGAGCCGCCTGGACACCAACACGAGCCAATTTTTTAATAAAAACCATTTTCCGTTTGCTTATATGTAGATATTTTCGTTCAAAAACTGTCACCCTCGTGTTATGCTTCGAAGCACGAATCAAAATGAAATGAGCAGTAATAGGGCAAGCACACTACGTGTTACACTCAAGTATATTGTCGAAAGTCAAAATCTGTCGTCAAATACGACCGGCTTATCAATATTATGAATATTTTTATTGAACTTTTGGTTGACCTGCTTTTGTGGATATGCTCCAACTGCGCAACGTAAACGCATTAAAGAGCAACGTTATCGCAGAATGCTCAATATAAAATTAAATGTGGTATTTTTTGTATTTTTGTGTACCTTTTACATCTATCGATGTTAGGTAATAATTGGCGCGAAACCAGCAGGCATTTGACGGTGTGCGTTATTAGACACTGATATTTATGACAGCTCAAAAACTTGGCTAGCGACACGATTCAGTCAGTAGAGACATTTAGCCTTAGTGCACAACTTCCTTATCAGTGGGCCATAACAAAAACAATTTTATTTGTATGGTGTGTGCAAATAAGCATTTATATGTATTGTAATTCGAACGTAAATAAAAAGAAAATAATACGCTTAATACGTTCTGATAAAAACTACAATTGGCGACAAAATTTTTAACTTAATGTTAGCGGCGTTTTTGTTAAAGTTGTTTGCTGGCTTTACTAATGTGCGACGTATTTGAGAATTATATGGATTATATGTTAGAATGCTTGAGGCGCCTCATCGATTTAGTATTGATGATGACGAAGAATACCATTGGGATTGGGACTGGTCTGTGGCGAGTAGTCCGCCATTGGGAAACCGGACGAGGCCACAACAACCGTCTCCTGCTTCTGAACCTGCGATGACTGACGAACGGGACGACTACTCGAATTGGGTGCCGGGTACTGTTGGAAGGCGTCAATACTGCGGAAACGGCGATCCATAAGACTCGCATCGCGTGACATATGTGCCGCACGAACAATAGCCTCCTCGTTCACCTCGATCGTTTCCGTTGTGGAGCGAGTGTCCGGCATGAAGGCTTCATTGCTATACACCTGAACATCGACTCTGCACAGAAATAAACTCGTAATATTAGACGTGTGATAACTTTATGTAAAAACTGTACTCACTTTTCTTGCTCATAGGCGCGAATTGGTGGCCTGGTGGTCAGAATATCGTTCGAATCCTTACGTGGCATGAAAAGCGTATCCTGTGGAAAAGTAACGGCTCTTAATTCAAACTTATTTTCAAAGGGTTCTGGAACGTACAATCTATTTCTAACCTATGTATTATCAGTATAAAAGGGCAAGAGATGTTTTTGTCCTTAGCTATTTTGCATAAAGTTCGAATACCACCCGATAAAAAAATTCCGATTCCTTATCAGCAAAGCAGTAAGCCAATTTATCGACTGCCGGACGCATTCAGCTTATCAGTTAGCTACTTCAAAGTATGCGTTTGGTACAACTGTGTAAATAATGCTAACTTAAGACATGCCGTAGTCGCAGTCATCGTCGTCGTCGCCGTCGTCGTTGTCGTTGTCGTCTTATTGGCGTCAAGTTAATTTCGCTTACATACCAAGCATGTGAATTTCAAATTGGTTGTGAATAATTGGTAACAACTCATTGATCTTAGTTAGGAGGGGTGCTTAGGAAGCCGACAACTGCTTGCAAGAATTTATAATAGATGATGTCACCCACATACCCATTGCCTTACTCACCGATCTATCCTTATCTAGTCCAATGCGCACAGCGAGCGTAATTATATAGATGAGCAACTTGAAGTTAATAAACCACATAACAAAACCCTTAAACGCGATCAGCATCATGGCAATGGCAGCAACACCACCGAAGACAAGTTGAACTGCATTCGGATTGACTGCTCCGGCATTTATATCATTGGCATTGTACTCGGATGCCTTGGTATGGAAGCGACCATAGTCGACACCAAAGATGACACCCGACGCCGCATCCATGGCACAGATGGCGGCCACAAAGAATGCCCAGATGTAGATAACTGCAAGGGTTTGCTTCACATTGTTCTTGCGCACGCCTGCAAAGGAATAAACAAATCAATTCAGAAATATATATCGAAAAGGCTATGACATCTATCAAATTGACACAAGCATTAATGCGGCAATCATTGATGAATGATAGAAAGTGCTCGACCTTGAGTTGAACAATAAGGAATAGTAAGAAGCACTTTATTAATGGACTACATGTGCAATGAAACTGTGGATTGTCTGATTATACAACAGGCATAGTTTATATCATATAAGCAAAGAAACTTATCATTTACCATTGTTCAAGTGGATTTTTTGTTATTATTTTTGTTTTCTCAAATATGTACCTGCATGGCATTTTCAACTTTGGGGCTTTTGATTTTATCTGCTTGATAACAACAATGCTTTGTTAGATAAAAAAATTATTTTAGTCATAGTAGATGCCGCTCTATATGAATCATAATAAAAACAAATAAAGTTCCCATTTCATTAAACTCAATAAATTTTCAATTTAAAATCAGTCTTCTGATTGACGCGATAATCAGAATGGTGACCATCGATATTCGATTGTTTAATACTTACCAAAAATAAGCATAATGGAAACGATGAGCCAACAAGCCGATACACCCAAATAAACACAATTCCAAATTAAAAGCTGTTGGGGATCAAAGACAGTTTGTACTTGGTTGAGCACGTTGCGGTCATAGTTTTGATAATCCGAAGTCGCCATCTTGCAATTACCGTGGAAGTACACATCAAAGAAGACGATCTTCAGATAGGTGCCGTAGGTAATGTCATCGGTTACATAGAGATTACATGTGAATGCCAAAATAGCCGTTATCGTCAGACCAATCCAGATGACAGCTTGTGCCTGCAAATCAAATCAAATCAAATCAAAATGCATGTTAAGTACAAATGGAGGAAATCACAACTTATTTGTTGTTGACACACGTCAATTGGTGTTCTTCGTTATCTGCTTTTTTTTTTTAAGTGTAGCCAACGTATGAATCAACTATTAATAATACATTTTTGGGCCAAGATAACGACTGTGATTGAAAAATTGCAGCTGATCAGACATTGGAAAGCATGAGTTAATTTTCCCAGCTGATAACTTTTTAATTTTATTAAGTGCCATTGACTAACTGAATCTGTGACTGCAAACAGCAGATGGCTCACAGACGCACTCTTATCAATTGATTGAATGAGGCTAACATCCAGCTCCAATTACAACTTTTACTTACCACACCGAGGGCACCGGCCCAGAGAGTCCATGTTTTTAGGCAGTCAAAATTCTTGATGCCCGTTCTTGATTGTCCGTACATAATAATATCTTTCTTGATGTGAATAAAATAACAAATTCAGACAACGCCACTTAAACGAGTGGGGTGGGCGGCAGCAGTTAACGTTGAACAACTACAAACGACTAAAATTGAACCGGACGAGGCGATTGAGAATGCGAGAATTGTTTCTAGCCGTAACATGCGCTAATTAACTATTTATTTATTTTTTTTTCAATTTCCAATTTGCTTATGTAATTATAGTTAATGTTTCGATAAGGCACACTTTGAATACGACACAATGCAATAACAACAACAGCAACAACAATAACAAGGCAATCTCAATGTTTAACAACGGTTGGCAAATTCAAGAAATGGCCAATAAAATTTGTGGGTAGCCACACTTTTATTTACAATTTTATGCTCATACATATATGTCGTATATATAAAGGAATTTTCGACTTTACGCTGATATGCGTTCGCTTTTCGTATCGTTTGCCAACTGAAAATGCGTCTTTTTGGCTGTGAGCACCTTTACCAAATATGTATCAACTTGCGTTGGTAAATACTAATATATTATCGGCGAGCGGAGGTTGCTGATAAGCTTGCCTCAATATTGCCAAACGTTATTGCCTCTCGCTTCAGTCCACAGTTGCCGTACTCACCCTCAAAGAGTTTTCCATAAACGTGCAATATCGACAAACAGTACGAAGCTAAAACAAAGCGCCGAGGAATCTTATCATTATTTAAGCCACATTAGTGATGTATACCGTTGTATAAATTCTTATCGTTCAATAAGTTATCATATTTTGGGTCGTAACTCAACTGTATTGGCAAAGGTGTTTAATTTATTTCGACTTTTAAGTTAACGCGCTCATAACGCGCCATCTGTTGCCAGTTGGCAGCACTATGTTATTCAAATAATCCAACAAGCAAGTTGTACGACAACTCTGCTGCATGATAGTTATTGTTTTAGGTTTATTTTTGGTTGCATTTTGCAGTTAAAAGTGGCATGAAATTTAAATTTTTTTTTGTATGTAATGTTAAATTTACGAATTTGACCGTTTAAACAATAATTGCCTAAGTAATGCTATTCACAAGCCTGCATGATGCTGAACACAACGTCAACAGTTGCTTGAATTGACTGTCTAAGCGTGTATGTCCATTTGGACGGCCGCCATTTCCGCATCGTGTAAAAGAGACAACTGAATATCGCATAGGCAAATATCGGGCCGAATGCGTAAGTTGGTGCGAGACGAACGTATTTCTTATTGCTGCACAAGAGCATTTAACCCTAAATAATACAGCACTGTCGATAAACTTTAGTACAGTCGAAGTGACGCTGCGGCATGCAAACGTAAAATAAATTTCAACAAATTGTTGTTGCTTGCCGTGTGATAAAAGAAAAGAACTAAAATTTCTGCATAATATCTTCATCAATATTAATTTGCGTAATAATAACTGCGCTATCGAATGCAAATTGTTTCACCACAAGAAGAGTAAAAAAAAAACATACATATACTAGAATAAAACCTAACGAAAACCATACAAGCACACACAGACAACTACACTAACATGAACAATCAACTAAACCCGGCCACCTACCGCAAATTCAATAATTTGCTCAGCAGCGGTGCCGTTACCGTTCACGGGCCCGGCCAGCCGCGCGTATTGAAAAGTACGCGTATAGCGACAACCGGTGGCGGCGGCTCCAACATAGGCGCCGCATCGCAGCAGCAGCAGAACATTATGGACTCGGATGCCGCAGCACGTTGTTACATCTGCGATGAGCCTCTGCAGGCAAATCAGACGCAGACAGCGCTGCCGGATATGTGCACCACGCACACCTCGACCAAGTTTCCCAACAAGCTGGCACAGCTGGTGGGCGAGGGCTTCTTGGTAATTGTATGCAACGAGGATTTCGTTTGCTCACGCTGCACCAATCTGGTGAATTACTTTGATCGCCTCGAGAATGACGTGGAACGCGTTAAATCCAACTTACTAAATTTGCTTAACAAAAAGTATGGCATCAACGAGGACAGCGGCGGCAGCAGCAATGCTGAATCGGCCAGTCCCCCACTCAAGATGCAAAAGATGATCAGTGGCGCAGGTAATCGTTCACTCGAGGAGGGCACAGGCGGAGAATTGCGCACACGCAAACTAGTGCAACAAACAACTCCAGGTATGTTTTCTACACTATCAGTATTTGTATTGTGATAAAAGTATATCAATAAAAATGTATTTTTTTTTTGTTCAAGTCTCGCAGCAGATGAAGCTGTCAACGCCACAGGGCGTGGTTGGCGGCACACAGACAGTGCAGCGTAAGGCAACCAAAATCTACAAGTGCACCTCGTGCGATTACAAGACCTCGGACATGCGTCTATTCAATACGCACTACGAGACCTGCAAGCAGCAGACGTTCCAATGCAAGACCTGCCGCAAAATATTCCCACACTTTGGTGCCATGAAACAGCACATGGTTAGGGATCACAACACAGCCATGGATAACACTTGCGCCATGTGCCACATTAACTTCGTCAACGAGGCCAGCTTGCGCAAGCACATGGAAACAAATCATGCCACAAATGTGCTCGTTACAAGCACAACAACAATTCCCGCTGCTGCTGCGCCGGTAACAGCAGCTGCTGCTGCCGCCGCCGCTGCGGCTGCTGTGACCGAGTCCATTGGCGTGTCCGGTTCAGCTCTTTATACGTGCAATCACTGTCAGTTCAAGTCCACTGACAAGGGCATCTTTGATGAGCATATGCGCAAGCATGTTACCGGCAAACCGAAGCCATTCAAGTGTCGTCTGTGCTCGCAGCGCTTCGAGACCCGGGAGGCCGCCACCGTGCATGCCAAGCAGCATCAGCATCAAGCGAACTACTTTAAGTGCGGCCAGTGCGCCATGAGTTTCCCCAAGCGCGAGCTGCTCGTCAAGCATGCCGAGCTTCATCAGGCCGAGAAGCTTTCGTCTGCGGGCAGTAGCAGTCAGAACTTGAACACACAGAAGCTGTTGCAGGAGACTATTGACGAGGCACTCAGCGATACTGTGCCAGCTCAGGGCACAGTTGTGGCCTCAGGCGCCGAGGCAGAGAACAATATACGCTTCTTTTCGTGTAGCATCTGCTCGCTGACGTTCATTCAGGAGACGTACTACAATCACCACATGGAGACCCATAGACGTGAAAAGAAGATTGCCACAGCTGGCGGCAGTGGTGGTGGCACCACTGTCCTTAATTCAGCAGCCACAGCGCTGCTCAGCGATGAGCCCGGCGAGTCGAGTATGGGTGCCAAGGACGAGCCCAACGACCAGAACGCTGAGGCCGATATTGAAAGTTTGTTTGAGAAGCTCCATTCGGACAAGAATGATGGCGAGAAGAACAAGAATGAAATGGTTATTACGTCTCAGGAGGGCAGCGGCGGCATAACCTTCAACATAACCATACCCCAAGTGGATGCCAGTGGCGAACAGTCCGACAAGAACTCGCCTAACTCGCAGGCGCCCGTTTCCGTTAGCATTGACATGCCTGTGCTGGACCAGGCCGAAGAGGAGGAATCGCAGTCGCAGGGCAGCAACGACAACAAAGTCAATGACAAATCGAATTCAGCGCCCGTTTCCATGCCGAGCCTGGATGATGACGAAGCAGCTGCAGCAAATGCAGCGGATGCAACGGATGGCAATGCAGTTAGCAGCAAGGAGAAGGCCAACACCAAGGCCGAGCAAGCAGCAGCCAAAGATAAGGCTAAAGCAGAGCAGGCTGCGGGGGAAAAGCATGAAAGCTCAAACACACAGACAGCTGAACAAGCCGCTGATGCGGAGGCAGCAGCCAATGAAGCTGCCGAGGCTGAAGCAGCTGCCGCTAATGAGGCTGAGGGCGGTGAAGGAGCTGGTGGTGAACAGCAGATGGAAATGGACGAGGCCATGCAGGCGCAAGTAGATGGTGGACAAATCAAGTTCATTGTCAATGAGAACGGCCATTTACTCCAACTAGACAATCACATTTTGACCGATGCCGATGGCAATCAGATAATCGTCCAGGATCCGGAGCAAATACAGCAACTATTGCAGAGCGTTGGTGTTCTACAATCGGGCGAGGGACTCGAAGGCGAGACGCTGCAGATGATGACCGATGGCAGCGGTCAAATGGTCCTTGTCCATGGCGACAACAATGAGCAGCAGCTGATCGATGCCTCACTTTTGAATTCCGAGGGTCAAATCATTATACAGCAAGGCCAGGATGGCGAGGAGGGCCCCCATGTCATCAGCGAAGATGGCACTCGCATTCCCGTCTCCGTATCCTACACCGAAGACGGCCAGCCTATTGTGCAAGTGCAGCAACAAGTGCTGGAGGCGGCCCAACAAGGAGCTGAGGAGAAGGAAGCTGCTGCAGCAGCCGCCGAGGAGGCAGCCGAACAAGCCGCACAAACAAGCGACTCGGCTACAGTTACAACAGCAGCCGCTTCGGTGACCACCAGCACAGCCAGCAGCAGCACTGGCGGCACCGCCAGCTTCTTTGCGATGGAGGAATTCGCAGACACGAAAACAGACTAGGACTGGCTTTAAGGCCAGAGCCAAGCACACTACATAACTCGAGCATGCGATGAGGAATGGTGAGTGTAATAATGAGATATATGCAGCTCAAAATCATTGGCTAATCTGTTTTTCTATTTTTTTTTAGGTTTTAACAGATATATATATATATATATACCAAACAGTAGCTATTTAAAGCACTGAAAAACTCTAGGCGCAACGTCAACAATACACATACATATATCACGGACACAAGCATACACTATTCATACACACTGGCATTTTACACACTCATTTACATACACAACACGCATATTCATACACTTAGATTATGTATTAACACTCCAGTTGACAGCAGAAAAGAGATCGAGATCGAACCACTTTACAATTGCTGAGCAAACAATTGGCAATTGTCTTTGACAGTGTATTCCTTGCTGGCACTTGTCGAATGTGTTTAGGATTAGTTTTAGAATAGATACAACACGTAACAAAGAAAAAAACATGAATGGTGTAAAAAAATAAAACTGATTTAAATCAAAACAAATGCAAATAATTAAAATACACAATACAAATAAAACTTATACATTAACATTAAATAAAATCGATATCAAAAATTAAACATAGTACATTCTAGTAACATCTCTCAGCATCTAAAATTCAAATTAACTTCTATTTCTGTACTGTCATTCGAGCTGAAGCAAAGCAATATAATCAATGGCTAAACATTTATCCACTTGCCCGCATACAACACATATAAACATATACATACATATAAACACACACAGACACATTTGATTTGAACTATATTGTAAGGCAAGTGTAAAGATATGCGATTGTGTAAAAAACAATAACAAACAACAAACAAAACTTATAGCTCGTTTTTTATATGGTTTTTTGTTTTGCATTTGGAATTCAATTTGAATGTAGAGATGCAGATAAGGCAATATAAATACGTGTGTATGTGTAGACATATTATATTGAATTAAATTGTAGTTCGTAAACGCTTTGGAGAAATACTCGTCCAATGAACTCAATAGCGTTTAAGAAAAAAAATTTATTTGCCATTTGCTAATAATATTCGCTCAACTTTTTTATTAGTAAATGCCGATATATGTTTTAGCTTAATTTAATTTGATTTTCTTTGTTTTAAAATGTTGCCGCGATTTAATAGATGCGTAACATAAAAGCTTAATCAGATTGGGCCTTATTAGGCATTTTAATTGCCAGTTTTGGCCCATAAATCTTTTATTGTGACTTTGCAATCTAAGATCTTGTTTTGACTACTTTCATGTCAAAACAAGCTTCTTGATTTTTTAGAGAAATCTCTCACTTGACATAGATAAATTGTGATATTTGTGTCTTATTTAGGCAGCCCCAGCTGTCATTGAATTATTTATTGCTTGATATACCCAAGTGTTCAAGTAATAAACGTTTGTGATTTAAGTAAGCTGAAAATACTTAATTACCTAGAAAGCTTTATGAATTATTCATTTACTTTTAAATTAATGTTTTTAATTCTTAAGCTTATTTGAGTTAATTTGGGTTATCAAGAGAGGTGTTATATGAATAAAAATATACATCTATCACCCAGTTGCAGCTGTCAACATGATGCAGAATCTTCGTTTGTTCACGACAGTTTAGATTAACTTTATCCAAGGACGCTGCCGCAAGTAAGTGGGATTACGTTAATGGTTGCTGTCAATGGTTGTCGGCGTTGACATAATTGACATTGGCAATAAACTAACATATTTTTGGCTTATTTATTTGGTTACATAATCTCTAGCTTCAAGAGTCGGTCAATATTATGCTATGGCCTCAATTAGGCAAATCAAATGCAAATGAATGCCACACATTTTGAATTCAGTTCGAAAGTCGTTCTAAACTACCTGCAAGGTTTGTTAGTCGGTTGACATTTCTGAAGAATCGAAGAGATGAAAACATTTTACATGGACAGATAACAGATATTTTTAGCAATTTATAAATAAATAACAAGACTTCCGAATGCTGTGTTTGACTATTTAAAAGTAAAGATAGGAAAAATGAGTATATATTTCAAACAATCAAACAGTTTTATAATAAGTATAAATTGGTAACTTGATTAGTTGGTTTTCTTGTTAGTTAAAAAGGCGGAAGAGCAATACTTTTTAATTTTAAATTTTAAGTACACAAATTAAAAGCACTTAATCAAAATTATTGCAAATTGAAATGAGGCTGCATAAAAATAACAGGTTGACAGAGATAACTTAATAGAAATATACATTGTCAAAAAGCTTTTAATTCTACACACTTTATTAAAGTCAATCTTATCTTCAAAACGTTTCAAAGATTTGGCAGCTGCATAAGCAGTCTAACAACTGGTTTTGCCGTCTCTGTTCTTATGAGTGATTTGAAAGGGTTAGTCGCTTATACTTGACTTGAGCATTCTTGTTGTCTACCACCAAAGAGATATTGCTAATTAATATTATTATTATACTGGCATTAATTTTAAGCATCAAGTAGAATAAGAATACGCAATGCATTCGATTTTGGCTTTAATTTTATTTATCATGTTGCTGTACAATATATATTTTGGTATGCGATCAAAGCGGCCACCTGGCAGCTTTTGTAGTAGTTGTTGTTGTTGTTATGTTTAAATTAATGGCATTTGCACAAACGAACGAAGAACATTCGTTATTTAAATTGGGTTTATTACAGTTACGATACGAGTAATAATCACTTCATATCTCACATTAAAACACCCGATTGCCAGTCGTTCAAATGATAATTTATCTATACATATACAAATAATAATAGCCGGAATTACCAACGTCTGGATTTAGGCTCGTCCACCTTCGGATGCGTGCTTATATATTCCAGCTGGCGAGCCAAATGTTGCTGCTTATGATCTCCACTCGGCTGATAGCCATTTTTATCGGCTATATAGGTAAAGGTGACTGGAACACCCTCCTTCGATACATATTGAACAACACCAACTGCACCATGTTCGTTTCCCGCTGCCCTTGTGGTAATCCCATTTGAGGTCTGGAACTCAAAGTTATAGTGTCCGGAAGCATCTGGTGTTTTATTGTTATAGTAGATTGTGTGTGCGGGTTTAGCTGGACGAGAAGCACATGCTGTTATCAGTACAGCCAACGAGAGTAGAGACACCAGTTGTAGCTGGACAGGATTTGTGAGTAACAGGCAAGCAGTTAGTATAAAATCGACGAACAAACCTTGACAAACGGGCGCGACTTCATTGTGCGTATTATATACACTTGTGATATATATATACGTATATAAATTAATTCAGTATATAATTATATGCAGTTTAGTACGACGAATAACTGTCTCGGACGTTGATCTGATTCGATTTGAAGCGAGACTCGACCCGTCGGGCTTGAAAGTTATTTTGGTACTGCCAAAAAAGCATTTGACAAATGCAAAAAAAGAAGCTTTTAATCTGTATTATTCCAATTTCAGGCGAGATTCTCTCAGAGCTTAGCGGAACCTGCAGTCTCTTGTCTAAGTCAGTCTAGAAATTAAAATCTCTCCCTTATACTCGTACGTGCATAATTAGACGATACAAAAGCCAGAAGTGTTTTTAAAATATGTGATTCATGATTTATCGTCGCATAATTGAGCAGCATTAGATGCAGGCAAAGCAACAGGTTTGCTGCAAAGTCCGTTGAAATATGTTTAATATTTTATTAAGTTGAGGTTGTGATTGCCGAATCCCCATATATCTACTAAATCATACAATAATGTGACTCTTTTTTTAGATATGTGCGTCGAACAGTGGGTCAATGCTCATGCAAAGTGGGTGAAATGTAAAATTTAAATAACCATAAACTTTAAACGAACCGCTTATAGATAACTAATGTATCGTAAATGACATTGAAATTATTCCGCATGGATACGTATTCGAAAGTTCATGGCCAACAAAACATGTAATTCCTGATGGTGGCATTAAAGTGCAATAAAGTGATAATTTGGCAATCAAATCAGACTGGTGTTCGTATTACGGAACGGAGTAATGTGAAAGGTTTGCTTTTATAAGGCTCGTCGTGGCGATTTATCAACACGTATTTGAGTATAAAATTGTTTAATTTGACAACTTATTCTACACAGAGATTGTGTCGCAGACTAATGAACTTGAATTATTACAAAATGCATACATCGCGAGTGTTTGGATAAATTGTTCAATTGGAAACTGGTTCTTGTATTTATAGGATAGCCTTATTCATGAATTACGGCACATACTTTGAACTTTTTGATGACTGTCAGCTACTGGATTTCAAGAGAGATTGTTTTTTTATATTTTCGATACTTGTGCCACTGTGCAGTCGGCCTTTTAAAGTATGCCGACCTAGACCTTGCTAGGCTCGACCACACCCATCAATCGAATCTAAATGCGTAGCTGAAGATTTGTTTTCACTCGGTCAAATCGATTTAAATCAATCAGCATATCAATCAATAATTTATTGCAGAGCTCTAACATTTGTATTGTCTTCAAATAAATAGTTTAAAGCATCGTCGATGTTGGTCAAAGAAATTAATCAAGATACCATTGACCAAATACAAAATTGACAAGGGCAAATAATACGTTATAAAGATTATAATTTTTTTACGTTCTCTATGACGATTATTACTTGAGCTAGGCTGTCAACATTCAAACGCAGACTGACAGAGTTTCATCACGCGGGCTATTATTATTATCGTTAGTTTAATAGCGTCTTAGCCTTAGAATCGCTTGATTGCGATTTTCAAAAAATCGAAACACGAAAAACTAGAAATTTGGTTAGTTAGTTTATTAGTTGGCATGCAAGTTAAGCCACATTTTCAATGCGTGCCTAGACATTTAGTTGGTGTTGAGCTGATGCTCTTTTCAAATATGACTTTATTTGAACTTAGGCAAACAATATGTGCAAAACGAATGTGCCTTAATTTATGTGTTAGCTTTCGGTTTCAGTTCGCAATTTGCATAACTGGCATATCACACCTCCCGCTTTGGGCATGTGTTTAAGCGAAACTTACGCAACGGGCATTGATAACTTAAACTCAAACTCAAACAGAAACCGAATCAGTTCGACTATCTCGATATAAGATAGAATCAGTCGTTGATTGGCTTTGAAGCGCTATAGAACTCATTTGGTGGGCTTTTTTGAATACATTTATATGTCGATACGGAAATTATTGATTTCGCTCAATTCCAAATACATTTATGTTCTGAATAAATGTTATATTCATGTTTTGTCAATTTTTAAGTGCTCTTATTATGTGTGTTTTTATTTGATTTGATAATTTTATTGGCAATAATGTTGCAGCAGGTAATCATATTGTGGGATGTGACGCCTGCTTGCATGATTTTTATGATTAAAGCCATTAATAAATATATGTTTCCGTATTTGGGACCCAAGAGCTATGCGAAAAAATAAATGAATACTTGTTAATTACATTCAATTCCACGAGAGTGTTAAAAATATCAGTTGTTGGCGTGAGAATAGTTTCAAGGCTTTCAGATTTTGATTAACCATCAATTAGAAACGAAGTCAATGTTAGAAAACAAAAAAAAACAGAAATGGTCAAAAACTATTAATAACATTCTTTTAATCTTTGGCACTAAGGGTTATAACAAATTGTTTGGAGATCCCATTTAAAGCAGGGAATAAATCATAAATTTGTAGGTCGTTGACAACAATTACAATACCAAACAAACTGGTTCTAGAACCGATCATATTATTTAGCAACTTACTCGGCCTGAAGAATCCCATTCAAAACAATAGCAAAATTCGCGATTCAAATTCCGATTTGAATATCCATAAATATCGCCCAAATTTGACTCGGAACCAAACATTCTGGGCATCAATAAAATGCAGTCAATCGCCATAAATGTATAATGTGTTGATAAACAACATATTGGCTATTAGTGCGTCTTAACGGAAGTGGACAGATGGCCATCGTGAGCCGAGCGATTCTTCAGTCTGTTATCAAGCATGAAGCTGAGCAAGATGATTCGTTTGTTGAGTTGACACCAACGTAAAATTCACAAACAAAAGGCAGAGCCAAATACTATTGATACTTGAATATGTTTATTGTTTTTTTTTTTATCGATTTTGCTCTAGGCCCGCGGTTATTTATGTCGTATAAAGTTGGTAGCTCGCGCTCGGCCAGCTTGCAGTATCGTCTAAAACTTTGAACCTCGCAGAGCTCGCGGTTAACTCGATAACGTATTTCAAATAAACATAGCGATCAATACAAAAACATAAATACATTATCGTTTTTTTTTTCTTCATAACTGAATATTTACGTGTGTTTGGTGAATCGAGAAATATGCGAAATCTTGTAAGTTAATTATGACCTTGGGATAATTAATGATGATGATGTGACCCAAAACGTGTCAAGTTTGCTGATAAGTTTGTTTGTTTTATTCGTTTCGTTTCGATGAATGTATGTAGTTGACCACATTGGTTTGCCTGGTGCTATTGTGGAGTCAATTGGACGCGAGATTAGTGCGAATTCGACGCATTCGTCGCCTGGTCGGCGACAATGAACGTGATGCACAAATAACGGATTATCGTGTCTCTCCGTTGGATCAGGATGGCGTCTTCAAGTATGCCTTTAAGACCAGCAATGGCATTGATGTCCAAGCTGCAGGAAGTGCCCTGGAAACCATTGGCATCTATAGTTATACTTCGCCGGAAGGTATTCCCATCGAGACACGTTATATCGCGGATGAGTTGGGCTTCCATGTAGTTGGCAGACATCTGCCACAGCCCCCACCTATACCCAGCTACATTCTGCGCTCACTGGAATATATACGCACCCACAACGAGGATGGTTCTTTGAAGCGTCGAGTGCTGTGAATATTGTTTGTTCAAGTGCTTAAGAAGAAGGCTGATAATAGTACCTTATATAAATGAAATACTTGTATGTACAAACTAATATCTATTGCTAGTTTGTAGTAAGTCGCTCTTGGAATAAGCTGTAAGTTTAGATCATGTCATCCACAACAACTTCATATGCTCAAGACGATGTCATATATTTATGTTGACAGCATTAATCTCAACAGACAACAACTGCCATTTCTATCCAAATTTAGCTAAAAGCATATAAAATATATAGCTATTATTTGTGTTTAAATTTAGAAATATGTAATGACCCCAAATAAATCAACTCTCGTTACTAGTACATTGACAGCTGTAAAAATATCAACCTGACATTCTTAAGAGGTTTGTTCGCTTGGCTCATGAATATTTATGTTTCTTGTCAAAAATCAAATAGCCACGCTGAACACAAAATTCAAATGATATTATTTTTGAAGTGCTTTTTGTATTTCTTCCGGGTGTTGTTGTATTCAAATTGTTAGACTTCTTACTATATATACTAAGAGTGACTAAAACATTTGCAAAACTTGTAATTTAGACAATAATCAAACTAATTTTATATCGACATAATTTCTAACAATAAATAAATAATGTTCATGATAATCTTGGCAGTCTGTTTTGTTTGTATATTTTAAATTTTAAAGTCTTCCATTGTTTTCTTTACTCAATTTTATTAATGCTTGATAATTAAATTTGTATTTTTAGGCATTTATTTTTTAATCCCACGCGATCTACGTTATGTTTCAAAGCAGATAAATTGTTTTTATTATCATGTCTTTAAATGCTGACAAATAATACTTTTATGCTCATATAAACACTTTGTAAGTCCAAAGATTTTTCAATGCGTATGTTAATAATTACTGTTGAACTTATATATATTACACATTCTTTAGGTAACTTTGCACTTAGCTAGAAAAAAAAAGAGTGCTCATTGCAATAAGGCATCCAAGTTCAATGTAAACAGCTCTGACACGCTCCTTGGCACTGGTCCTCAGAGAAAACTCATCAATTTCAGAGACATTCGAAATGATCATTGTATATGTTGATGATCATATTTAGCTGATGCTGTTGATGTTCATATAGGCATCTTAAAAATAGTCCGCCTCTTCGACGGCGACACTTGTGCTCAACTCTCGCGCTAATTTGCTTTATGATAGACATGAAAGATCAGCATAAATATATCTTTTTGGAGACAAATTTCTTTTCCCTTAACGATCAGGCGGGCGCTTTTTGAACGCCACACTCAGTCTTGCCCTGGCGCTCGTTGGGAACGGTTCGTTTGCTTTTCTCCACATCCTGGAAATAGATTTTTTTTGTGAACCGCGTGGTATCAAGTGCAGACGACCTATACATAAATTTAACCAAAATCTTTCAGATCTTTTGGCATCCATCGCGTATTGATAAATAGTTTTCATCATGTTTTGCATGTGATTAATGTTAATGCTGTAAAGTTCTATCATCGCATTGGAAAATGTGAAAATAGTGTTTTTCCTTAAAAACTATACCTTAATACATATGTATGCAAATGAAGTGCTGTGCTGTGCTGTGCTATTTATAATGTCGCCTTAATCTTAATGGATTTATATACCATCAACCTATATACTACATCTATATTTTCAGCCAGCTATCGTCTTCCAAAATGTTCTGAAATCTGAATTTAATTAATGACTTGGTATTTTTAAAGAAAAATAATATAAAAACTTGTAAAGGTGTGAAGAAAATAGTTTCGATTGGATACTACATAGAATATTAAAAGGCATCAAAATGTTGCCAGAACATTTTGTTTTATGTTTGCTGAGCTGCATTGCATTTTCTGGAGGTAAGTGGGCGTCGGAAAGTTTCGAAGCGATTGTGAAATATGAAATAGTATAGGGAATCATAAACAAGAGATTGGGACAGCTAACATATTTCAGAGGACTATATTATATTTGTGCGGATTATAGTAAAGTTATAGTTTACAGATTTTTGACAGGAAGCAATAAATAATATTGGTATATTTAGAATTATTATAATACGGAAAGCTTGTAACCGTTTCATATTGGTCATAAACATATCCACATGTGTCGTTAAAGCAATTTGCCATAAGTTCTAATGAGCAAAATGAGTGAGTTATAGATATATGCACATTTTATGACATCGTTATATATATATGTACCTGGTACAGCATTGATGATTCACTGCCAGATTTTGTCTTTGGCACCACTTTAGCTATCACTGTTCGTCTTAAGCTTTGCCCTACAAATAGTCCACTTAATCACCGGCCGGAATTTACAAACCATAAACATAAATACTGCTCGTAAATTTTGGTGAAGATAAAAATAAACATTCATGACAATAAAACGTGCCTTTGCAAAAGATTTAATAAATATCTATACAAACATTCTATACGGGAAGCTCAGTTGGGGTTTTCAACTAGTAAAAACTAAAATAATAAGTTATATAAAGTTATTTTGTGCTAAGGTATTTTCTTTCGATAGTTACCCAAGCTGTCTATGAGGATTGTAAGACTCCTCCACCTGTTGATCATGCCAGAGCTGAACTATTTGAAAGTGAGCATATTAACACCGCAATCTATAGCTGTGCATCCGGCTATGTGATGAAGGGTGAAAATGAGCTAATCTGCAATGTGGACACCGAAGAATGGCAGGGTGAACCACCGGTTTGCCTCAAGAATAAGGGTAAGCAGAAATAGAAGTAAATCTGCAACATACACTCATAAATAAATTAATTTTAGTAACCAGCCATCAGTCCGAACGTAAGAAGAAAATGCTGGCCATTCCCGAGGAGTTGAATGTTGCCATGGAGCTAGTACAGCAGCTTGATTTGAGCTGCATTCAAGCCAAGGTTCAGGCACCTGAGATAAATCATGGTATTATTGCCAAATACGAACGTCGTCGTCGTGGAGACAAAGTCTTCCTGGTGGCCTACTATGATTGCAATGAGAACTACGACTTTGAAAGAACGCAGGCGAATGCCCTATACTGCAGTATAAAGCAGTGGGTGGGTGAGTTGCCCACCTGTCTGCCACGCGTCGAGTATCCCGATCACGACGACGACGAAGACGATGATGATGATGATTACGATGTGTACGAAACGATTGACAACGATGACGCTGGGGATATGGATAGCGAATCGCAGCTAGGAGAGAATGTTGATTCTTTGGCACCACCACCACCACCGCCACCAGTCGAGGATATTGAAAAGGAGCAGGTGGAGCAGCTGGAGCCAGAGATTGCTCCTGTAGAGCAGCAATTTGAGGCACAGCATGAACCCAGTGTGAACGTTGTGTCTGTAGCAGAACCTGAGCCACAAATCAAAAAGGAACCAGAGCTAATCACTCCAGAAGCTGAACCAGAAATTGTGGTGCGTGTAAATGAACCGGAGCCGGAGCTGGAGCTCACAGCAGATTTGGAGCCAACGGAAAGTCCAGCCACCGACATAAGCATTGTTGTTGCACCTACTAAGGATCCCTACTCTCCACGATTGCTGGATGAGGATTGCGGAGCGGATCGTGGTGGTTGTGCCCAGAAATGCGAGCGTCTCTTGTTTCCCGGTGAGAACGAACCACGTTTAAAATGCAGTTGCAATGAAGGCTACGCCCTAGATCCCCAGGATTACGTTAGTTGTCATGGTAAGCCTATACGAAAAAAAACTATAGAACGCTTGTATATATTACTTCTTTTTATACAGATATCGATGAGTGCCAGGAGTCGAATGGCCGCTGCTCTCAAATTTGCAATAATCTGCCCGGTAGCTTTGAGTGTGGCTGCGAGAAGGGATATCAGATCGATGCAGCTAAAGGCAACACCTGTGTTGGTAAGCTTCTTCATTTCCGTAAAACCAAAATGATTTAAAAAATCATGGATGAATTTCAACTTTCACTTGTCACTGTTGTACATTGCAGACATTGATGAATGTGCGGATCCTAAAATGTCTCCTGAATGTTCGAATGGCTGTGAGAATACGCCCGGCTCGTATCGTTGTGTCATACCTCTGAACAGTAATGCCGATGCTGAGCCAGATTCCCACGAAACGGATCAGGATAATGAGATTGAAATAAAACCTGTTGCTCAACCAGAAGTACCAGAAGTTACGCCCATCGAAAACGATGTGGAACCCACAGATGTGGAACCCACAGTTGTGCAACTCCGATGCAATGCTGGTTTTGCTTTATCGCCAGATAACAGCGAGTGCCAGGATATCAATGAGTGTGACATTGTTGTGGAAGATAATGAAAATGCAGATCATGTACCACATCGTGTTTGCCAGCAGATATGCAAAAATACAATTGGTTCGTATCGCTGCAGCTGCCACGAGGGCTTCCATCTGCTAGAGGATGAGAGCAGCTGTGCTTCCGATACCTGTGAGGATCTGGACAATCCACAGCTGAATCGCACACGTTGCGCTCATCAATGCGAGAATCTTGCCAGTGGTGGCTACGAGTGCGTCTGCCCAGAAGGCTACAAATTGGGCCAGGATCTGCATAGTTGTGAGGTGCTGGAAACCGTGTGCAGTCGGGAACAGGGACACGAACGTTGTCGCCCTGGCACCTGCGTGACCAATGAGGATAACAGCACGTTCAGCTGCTTGTGCCCCAAGGGCTACACTAGCGAAGTGTTCAGCTGCCAGGATGTGGATGAGTGTGCGATGGGTACACACAAGTGCAGTCACGATTGCTTCAACACAGCGGGCAGCTATCAGTGTTTATGTCCACGAGGAATGGCACTGCAGGAGCCAGATGGTCACACCTGTGTCGCTCCCGATCCTTGTGCCGTGAATAATAATGGCTGCGAACAGTTGTGCTTAAGTGCCGATGAAGGTTCCTGTACGTGCAGCAAGGGCTATGTGCTCAGCTCGGATGGCAAGAGCTGTAGTGATGTAGATGAGTGTGAGGTGAAGAATGGTGGCTGTCAGCAGCTCTGCCGCAATCTGCCAGGTTCGTATGAGTGTCTCTGTGCACCAGGCTATGAGTTGCTCGACTTTGATGGCCTCGATGGCTACTGCTTTGACATCGATGAGTGCGCAACAAATGTACATAGCTGTGATCCTCCGAAGCGCTGCGAGAACCTCAATGGCTCTTACACCTGCCTCTGCGAACTAGGCTATGCTCTGGGCATCTCATCTACATCTCCATCTCCATCTCAATCATCATCATCTTCATTATTAACATCTCGATTAGCTTGCTTGGACATTGATGAGTGTTCGCTTTCAAATGCAAATTGCTCCCATTTCTGCTTAAATCAGCCGGGTAGCTTTCAGTGCGCCTGCGCGGATGGCTTCCAGCTAGCTGCGGATGGCTTAACCTGCTTGGACATTGATGAGTGCGCTCGGGACTTTGGTAATTGCAGCAGCATTTGCATTAATCTTCTAGGTTCCCATTCCTGCGCCTGTGACAGAGGCTACGAGCTGACAGCCGATGGACACAGTTGTCAGGATGTGGATGAGTGTGCTGGCTTGCTCTCGGGTGGTTGCACCCACGAGTGCATCAATAGGCCTGGCAGCTATGAGTGTGGTTGTCCCTTGGGCTATATGTTGCAGGAGGATGAGCGCAGCTGTCGTCCGACTCTGGTCGGCTGTCCGCCTGGCACAAAGCATACGGAACAAGGCTGCGAGCCCATTGAATGTGAGCTCGGAATGTTGCTCGGAGCCGATGGCAGCTGTGTGGACATTGATGAGTGTAAGGTGAACAACGGTGGATGCTCGCATCAATGTAGGAACTCCCAAGGGTCCTTTAAGTGCGAATGCCCATCAGGTTTTACCCTCTCCGAAAACTCTCGTGACTGCAAGGATATAGATGAGTGTGAGGAAAAGAACGGTGGCTGTGAAGATAGCTGCATCAATGTGCCTGGCAGCTTCAATTGCGAATGTTCGGAGGGCAAACGTTTATCCTTTGACGAACGCAGTTGCTATACGTTGCCAAAGATTGAACCAAGAGTTTCAGTGGATCGACCAGTTCCTGTTGCCCCAATAGCTCCTGCTACGCCCGTGATGCCAGTGCGTCCGATGCCAACTCTCCGACCAGTCAACTATCCAAGTCTGCCTACCTTAACGCCAACCACTTTTGAGGTAAGGGATCAATGTGGCCGATTCCAGGCACCGGTTAATGGACAAGCGCACTGCAATCGGTATCGTCACAAGCGCAAGCTCTTCTATAACACACGTTGTAAGGTGCGCTGCAATGCTGGTTATCAGCTATTCGGTTCGGAGATTCGTAGCTGCGGCGCCTCCGGAAACTGGGAAGGACAGGATAACCAATGTGTTCGTAAGTAATCAGTGATAAATCCATTTCATCTTGCTTCTTCCAAAGCTTAATACTGTTTCTCTTGTAGCTATTTCCCAGCCTCGTCGATGGACCGTTGGTACTTCACGATCGGTACCCGCTTCGAATGCGTGTCCTGCGCTCCCAACACCACGCAATGGCGTTATTTCACCCGCCAGCTGCACCCGAGGTGCCTCCGGCTTTGGCTCTGTCTGTCATCTACAGTGCAACATGGGATTTGTGCCCGTTGGCGGTATGCTGACTTCCTGCATGAATGGCTGGACCCTGGGAAGTGTACTGGAATGCAAACCTTTTGCATCAAACATTTTTGGCAGTAAGATAAGCCCGAGAGTGCAGTCACCCTGGCAAATGCTGCAGCAGCAGCATCCATTCAGACAGCGGTACTCTTCATCCATTCAGCAGGTGCGCAGGCAACAACTTCCAATCCAAACTCATACTCCGACAGCCTACATCAAGTGTCCAGAGAATGTTGTAATTTTGCTCAATCCGCACCAGACTCAGGCTCATGTCATCCTCCAAAAACCTTCCACAAATGTGGATTATCGTCATGTGGTTGCCTTCCCGGCTTGGGCCAAAAAGTCGCAGGGTCATCTGCCGGCTGGCATTCACAAGATTGTCTATAAAGCTCATGATCCTGTTACGCAGCAAAGTGTTGGCTGTCAGACTATCATCACCATCAAGCACACGTCGGCTCAGAACTCTTTACCCTCTTTTCCTGCTTTTAGACCAGCAGCAACGCCAGCTTTAAGACCCGCATCCCTACTAGAGTTCAGACCAGCTAGAATTTTTAATTTTGATACACAGTCGCAATCGAAACCTTTTGCCAGGCTCATTGATGAAACACCGCTAACAAGACGTTCGGAGAGTCTGATTGCTGAAAGACCCACTAAGGACACAGTTGATGAGACTTCTAACTCTAGGAATTCAGAAAGCACACGCATTGATCTTGGCTCATCCACATCCAGCTACTGTCCACCCTCCTTTGAAGTGCTCTTAAAGGAGAATCAAAATCTACGCTCCGTTGTTTGGGAAGAGCCTCGATTCGAGGGCAAACTCCTTAAGATCTACAAGTCATCGGTGAGTGGAAGACGATGTTGAAAACATTTAAGTTGACTTTCCCATCTCATCTACAGTTCCCTGGCGCTCTTTTCGGTCAGGGTGATCATGATGTGAAATACGAGGCCACCACCACAGACGGAAAAACTTTGCGCTGCATTTTTCAGATTCATGTCAGAGGTAAGTTGTCATCGAACGACCATTAACTTAAGACTGTCAAAAAAAAAAAAACGCCAAACCCATCCACATAGTCGCCTCACCCGCACCCAAGCCTGCTGAAATTACTTTTCCGGACCTCTCCTCTGCTCCTGCTGCGCTGACTCAGCCGACGCACAGTAGCCTCTTCGACGGCCACGAATCATTTGTGGTTTGCCCCGGAAAAGAGCCGGTCAAAGTGACCGACAGACAGTCCGTAAGTTACGCATGAACTCAAATTTAACAGAAAGTTGATTGCAGTATATCTATCATTGAACACCAATTCTTATATATATCCTTCATATGGATCTTGATTTTTTTTGTAGGTTAATTTGCCTGTTGGCTGCACTCTGAAGAATGTTCGCCCACAAAAAAGTACACAATCTCATCCGAAACGTGTTCTGCTTACTTCGCTATGGCGTCAATATAATCAATTATAATTAAACATTTATAATTTATGTTCAGTTTTAAAACAACTCATATTCATTTTTGATACATATTTATTTTTTGTGAACTATTTTTGGATAACTTTTGTGAATAATTGAATAAATATTTTTAATGAATTGTAAATTTTTTACCTAAGAGATAATTTAAAATTATTTTTCCTTAAACTCTATCGACTAAATTGGCTTAAATTTGTTATTGCATCGGCTTTTCTGTTTATTAAACCAGCGAATAAGCACACATAAAAGCAACTATAGGTTTACTCAAGGTTGCAGAAAATAAAGTCTTTATATTCAAGGTAGGTTCTTGATCTATAGCTGGCAAACGTACCCTACAAGTAAGAGTTTCATTAAAAGTGTAATTTTATAACAATTATTACAACACATCTGTGCACTGCTTACAAGGGACAGAAATTGGGTTGCTGTATCAGCTAAATTTCTCACCAGCAAACTGTAGCATACTCTTAGGGATACAATTTTAATGGAAAAAGTCGTAAAATTTTCCTATAGGATTTGATATATCAGTAAACTTATTTTACAGCTATCTATAGTATCCCGCGAGCCCAAGTGGGCGGAAAGAATAGCAACAAAGGACACAAAAGGGTTACTAGGCATACGAGGTAAGCCTTAACAAACAATACGAGAAAAAAAATAATTAAAGTAATCGTGATTATAAAAAAACCAAAGCAGGTTTGTCATATTTGGTACATTTGTTTCAGGTGGTGCAACATTAGATTCAGACTCAAGTCTTGCAGAAACCGAAAATGCGTTCCACACAAACTAAGTGTGTGAATTACACAAAAAGCGGTTTGGTTGATTGAATAAAATCTAATTTTGCACAGCTGTCAGTTTTGGGGCGGTTGAGCGGGTCAACATTTTAGTTGTTATTGGCTACTTAATAAGCAGAGCGACACAAAAGCAAAACTGTCGGGCCCCTTGCTAAAAACAAAAAACAAAGACAGGTTGCTGAGTTATTCAAAACATAGTTTTGATAGCTGTTCGAAGTATTAATGCACAGAAAGCTCTAAAACGTTAAATGACGCCTTCAAAAAACTTATTTACCCCCGATAATTGCCCAGAAATGCCGTTAAACTCGTTTGGCTAGAACTTGTCTTTCGAATTTTGATAAGTTCAAGTCCATTTTCAAATAGCCCATTTTCAAATAATTTGTATTCGCAAATTCATTTAGACTAACCAACATAGAAGACCACAAGCAGCTAATATTTTTGATAAGAAACAAAGGCATATAACATGCCAAATATATTTTTTAAATGTTCGAGGCACACGATCATTAGACTGACTGTGCCACACGGCCTATCGAACTCATAGAGACACCAGCTTGCTGATAACCCCCGAGCTTGGTGTACATAAAGTTAATACCGTGTGGATGGTATTCGCAGATTATTCGCCTGCTATACGCTCTCCGTTCTCAGATCACCCGCGTCACGTACTCGGTTTTGGTTGTATTGTGTTGAGTTGTTTTTATATTGTTATTATTGTCTCATAGATTAGCTGGCTAGTTGTGAGTCTATAAAAGCGGGTGGACAACTAAAAATCCAAATCAGTCTTAAAGCTCGTATTGTGCGGAGCGTTTGCAATAATTTTATAACTTACAAAAATAATCATTTGTGAGATTGTGACAAACAAAAAATGTATCAACGTCAAGTTTCCTTTGATAAGGTTGGTTTGATTCGCAGTTCCTGAATTAAATAAATTTGAAGTGAAAATAAAAAGTAAATCAATAAACAATCATAATCAATTAGCGAGGGGACAAAGTGTGAAAAACAACAAGTGTTTTTCTTTATGCAAATAAAAATGCAATAAATATAATATACGTCAAAATTAATTGATAGTTAATTAATCATAAAAAGTTCAAATATCAAAAGATTATTTTAAAACAAATTTAAGTATTTTTTTGAGTTTAAGAAAAACCTCAAGTAAACCCTGCTAAAAGGTTGACAAATCAAGTTCTAGGTAATACGTGTGGCTTTGCGGTTTGTTAAAAAACTTTCGATATGCATCGCTTAACACTAAGGTAAATCTAAGGCTTACGTTGACCTCTGTAAGTTGAGCTTTCAAGGGTAAGCGGTAAACAACCCCATGACTTTAATATCTGTTTACAATGCCAAAGCTGGAAAACTGTTTACAATACTCGTCTAATAAATAGAACATTAAACGACTGAGTGATGGGTAGTTTTGGTCCACTGGTGCCAATCAGATAGCTCTAGTCCGGTTATTATGCAAGCAAATATGCAAACGAGCTACAATTGATAAGCACATTTAATGATTATTAATTGATTAGTTCATTAATATTTATTGCAACTTGTTTTGTTTCTGGTTTTTTGTTTGCACGATTAGCCAACTCGTGCCGAGGACTCGGCTTATATAGCTGAGGCGGTGGACATACAGGAGGCGCGTAACACCTGCCTGCTCATCTCGCCCAAGGACTCTTCGTTGGCTAGTGGCGCCTTGGCCAACATCTTGGCCATCTTTAAGAAGCATGACGTCAATCTGGTGCACATTGAATCGCGCTCCTCTCTGCGTGTTCCTGGCTACGAGTTTTTTGTGGAGTGCGATGGCAAGTGTGGTGCCTTGGGCAAGGCCATTGAGGATGTGAAGGAACAGTGCAGCTACTTTAACATCATCTCACGCGATTACAAGGATAATGCAACAGCTGTGCCTTGGTTCCCACGTCGTATACGTGATCTGGATCGTTTCGCTAATCAGATTTTGAGCTATGGCTCTGAGCTAGACTCGGATCATCCTGGCTTTACCGATGCTGAATATCGCAAGCGTCGCAAGTACTTTGCGGACATTGCTTTTACCTACAAGCACGGGGAGCCACTTCCGCATGTGGATTACACCAAGGAGGAAACCGAAACCTGGGGTATCATCTTTCGCAATCTGACCAAACTTTATAAAACACACGCTTGCCGCGAATACAATCACGTTTTCCCGCTCCTTGTGGACAACTGTGGCTTTCGTGAGGATAACATTCCACAGCTGGAGGATGTCTCTAATTTCCTACGGGGTGTGTGAGAAGAGTAATTTTTTGTTGGAAATGGTATTTTTTTACTTGTTCTTTCGTCAGATTGCACTGGTTTCACACTGCGTCCTGTTGCTGGTCTACTCAGCTCTCGAGATTTCCTGGCTGGCCTTGCATTCCGCGTCTTCCATTCCACTCAGTACATTAGGCATCCCAGTAAACCAATGTACACACCCGAACCGGATGTCTGCCATGAGCTGATGGGTCATGTGCCACTCTTTGCCGATCCGGCCTTTGCTCAGTTCAGTCAGGAAATTGGCTTGGCCTCCTTGGGCGCACCCGATGACTTCATAGAGAAGCTGTCAACGGTAGTGTGAACTTTTACAGTAGGAAAGGTAGCTTTTTAACCTTTATCGTTGCTTTACTGCAGATCTTCTGGTTTACTGTGGAGTATGGGATGTGCCGTCAGGAGGGTGAGCTGAAGGCCTTTGGCGCTGGTTTGCTTTCTTCCTATGGCGAGTTGGAATACTGTTTGACCGACAAGCCCAAATTGATGGACTATGAGCCAGAAATCACAGGCGTTACCAAATATCCCATAACCCAATTCCAGCCACTCTACTATGTTGCCGAAAGTTTTGAAAGCGCCAAGGAAAAGACAATGTGAGTAAAAGTTGAAGGCAGATTTCTTAATGAGGTTGTTCTTAAGTAATGTATTTAAATTATTGCAGTAAATTTGCCAATACCATACCACGTCCATTTGGGGTGCGTTATAATGCATACACACAGAGCATTGAAGTCCTCGACTCGAAGAAGCAAATCTCGAACTTGATGGACAACATCAATTGCGAGTTTCAGATACTTCAGAACGCAGTTGTTAAGCTGCGCCTTTGATTTTTTTTACGTTTGACCTTTTATAGCCTAAGATACATTTTTATATAAACATATATATAATATGATTTTAATACTCCAGTGCGTCTTTTGAATCGTCTTCTTCACTTTTATTACAACTTGCTGGACTGCGTTTGATTTTTACACACACATCCTCAAGAACAGAACATTTATACATATTTACAAGCTTATATGAGTTTAGTTTCATTTGTATAGGTATGTACATGTTTTATTTCTGATATATAAACTTAAGCTTAGTTTGAGTTTTTTATGTTTGTGTGGATTGTGTGGAGTGTACGAGCTATTCAGTAACGTATTCAAGCAACATAATAAATTTTGAATATACAAACGAGCAACTGAAACGAAATTTAATAAACGTGCATCTTCGAGCGAGCTCCATAAGTTCTCAATAAAGTATAAATTATCTATTTTTTTGTCTATGCTAAAAAAACAATCGAAATCTGAATATTTAAATATGTTCACAGCAAATAATTCAGTTGCAATCTCAACCTGAGTTTTGACTTAAATACTAAATTATCTAATCACATACATATATTTATATCTAGAATGCACAACAGATGATTTATCCTGAATGTATCTTAAGCTTTTTGTATGGCTCCTGAGGTGAAGCGCAGTCATCAAATCAATATACTAATATCTATTATATTTACAAATGATATAATATTATATTTAGCTTATGCATATTGTACATTAGATTTGTGTTCTTTTAGGTTTCAGATATTCGTAGTAAATGTTTTTGTTTTTTTATTTATGTCTAAGACACATAACAATCTATATCTAAATGAACATTGGACTAAATATTATCTATTTTTAAAAATAATTATAGTTAGTTTCGTTTATATACATATCAGAGATCCTTAATGGTGCCATATGGCACTTACTGGATAATGGTATCTACGCGTTAGAATTGTTGGGATAGTCTTATTAAATTTTAAACACAACTATCTTCAGATAAGACCTAAGATGATTAGAACAATACTCAGTCTGTTGAGATCTACAACTAGTATTGGGTGTTGTGTATGTTCGATAAAGAAAGAGTCCTGTGCTAAAACTTAGTGTTGGTCCTTTCACAAAACGCCGCCTACCTTACAAATAACACTAATTATAACAATGACTTTAACTATAACTAAGTTCAAGGAATTCAGATATCAAGGTATATGCCACGACCCCGTGCTGGCCATATGTTATTGACAATTGTTAGTCGTATGCGGTGAATTGAATAGGTTCTGTGATTGCTCCTGTGACATTTGATATGGCAATATTTCCAGTTCATTGGGCAGCTGTTGTTGCTGACTTTGATTCTGATGATTGCCACCGAGGGATGGAAATGGATTTGAGCTGAAAAAGCTGTTTGATTGCTGATGCGATTGCAATAGCTGTTGATGATGCTGCTGATGCTGTTGCAACAGCTGTTGGTTATGCTGATGTTGCTGTGCCGTTTGCAGCTGCTGCTGCTGCTGCTGATGCAATGTTTGACTGGATGTGTGAATTGTTTGTTGTTTGTTGTCATCGCTGTGCGTTTCACTGCCATCATCACTGATGCCCATGGGAAAGTTGAGCGATGGACTCGATTCGGTGGCCATTTGCATGTAGGACAACAGTGAATCTTCATTTGTATTATGTGGTGCATTTGAATTGTTGTTGTTGCTGCTGGTGTTGTTGTTAATGAGATTATTGTTGTTGTTGGTGCTGCTACCAAGCGTTTGCAGCGGGGACAGATTAAGAAACGCGTCAATATCCTCAATATCCTCGCGGGATAGCATGTTGCTCGCACTCTGTTGTTGCTGCTGTTGTTGCTGTTGGTGCTGGTGCTGGTGCTGGTGTTGCTGTTGATGCTGCTGTTGTTGAAGCTGCAATTGCTGCTGCTGATGTTGCAGCTGCTGCTGTTGCTGTTGCAGCTGACTCTGCTGCTGCTGATGCTGTTGTACATGATGGTTGTGTTGCTGCTGATTATGCAGATTCTGTTGCTGTTGCATCAGCATCTGTTGATCCTGTTGATTCAGCATCTGTTCCGAATTTAACGCGAAGCCGTATTGATTGAATTGCGGCTCAACAGCATTGCTGCTGCTAAAACCAAAGCTACGCTGCATATTGACACCAGTAGCGTTGCTCACAGCAGCAGCAGCAGCTGCCATGTTGCTGGCAGAAAAGCCCATTGGCATTATGGGTTGCAGATACGTGTAGCGCGCGAGCAACAATTGCTCAGAGACAATGCGCAGCTCATCCTGCTGTTGCATAATCAGCTTTTGCAGCTCATCATGTTTGCGTTGCAGCTGATCCTGCACGTGACTCTGCGTGGAGGTCATCACAACAGCGCCCGGCAGCATATCCGATTGTGATTGCACTGGCATTGGCAGCGATACTGAAACAGGCACCGAAACGGGCAGTGGAATTGGAGACATCACCGGTGCCACAGGAAACGGAGCCATAACTGGTTGCATGGGTATTGCTGCAATGTATTGTGGAGGTTCCAAGAAACTAGGTGCAACTAGCTGTGGACTGGCCAGAGATATTGAATTGGATTGTGAAAATGAGCAGGGATTGCTGGTAACAATTTGTGAAGTTGCTATCGGCAACATTGGCACTATCTTTGGCTGCATCTGTTGCTGATGCAAATGATGTTGGCTGTGATGTTGCTGCTGCAGCTGGTGTTGTTGCTGCTGCTGCTGCTGCTGATGCTGTTGATGGTGGTGATTATTGTTGTTGATTTGTTCACGCCCATGATGCGAACGTGAGCGTTGACTTAGCTAAGAAAAATGAGAAGAGGAATAAGCTAAGTCAGATTGATGGTCATTAAATTAAAACACGCTGTCAAATAAATAAAAAACATATGTTGTTAGCTTTTAATTTAGCTTTTTTTTCGACAGTGTTTGCATCCCTTAAAATTCTTGACAGCACTGTTTGTACGACATTTCGTTAACTTACCGAACTGACGTGCGTCATGAGGGACTGCCTGCTGGTTACAGACTCAGCCGACATCGATGTGGAATCCGAATCGTTGCCGCGATTCGTATAGAAATAGCACTTGCGCTTGGCCTTCGGTGAGATGCCCGTTGAGCTAATGTTGCCATAACTGGAGGCAGGTCTTGAGGTCTTCAGCGAATTGACGGGGCAAGAGCTGGCCGTCACCGTTGCTGCTCCCGCACCCGACCACATGGGTGATGCGTCTATTTCGGGTGATGCAGCAGCAGCAGCAGCTACTTCATTGCTCAGGTTTGCGAGGGTAGTGTTGAGCAACGTGCTGGCCAGACTCTGATGACTAAGCTCGAAGTCACGCAGCGTTGTTGTAGCTGAGACGCATTTGCTGCTGCTGGCGGAGTTGGATGCCTGAGCTTTGTTTGCTTTCTTGCGATCCCTCTTGTTCTGCTTGAGAACTTCCGCATAGCTGACGACCTTGTGCGTACATACGACATAGTCTGGCTTAGTGTTGTACTGATGATAGCTAACATAATAATCCGTTTGCAGCCAGATCCACTGCTGTCCCTTGGTCAGAAAGCGATAATAGCACGACTTGCCCTCACCCGTCTGACGCACTGTACAAGAAGTACAAAGATGAAAGAGCAAGGATTAGAAGTATGTTTTAGGAAGGGTCACACCTTACATACATTCCTCGTGGCAGGCCACTATTGCGTCCAGGTCATCAAAGTGATAGTAATCATAGCCCGAAGTACCAAGCACCTCAAAAGGCATATAACCAATGATAGGGGGCGCTCGATGATCCAGAAACAGGAACTTCCACTCCATGCTGTGCTTTGAGGTGAACTCATTGCTCGTCGGATCAATAATACTCATCTCGCGTATCAGCTGCGGTGTCTGTACTCGACCCGTGCCGACGAACACTAGACTTTTGTCCACCTCTACACTGGGATTTTGCTGGAAGATGCGGGGTAGTGTCTGAGAACTGCTGCTCTGACTGTCGGAGCTGGCGGAACCCGTATGCACATTAGAATCGTGACCTACAAGATCAAAATCAATATGAAAACCTATGCCGAAATGCAACTGCTCGACAACCTACGAAAATAACCCACAAACTTGACAAGTTCATAGGAATTGCTATCCGCTTTTTCGATCCCGCCACGTTTCAGATGCGTATAAAATGTGATCTGATTACTGGCATCGATGTCCGTTTGACGGGGCTCGATGAGGGGCATTTGATTCAAAAAAATATTAAGCAGCGCCTCATGATCCGTTTCATAAGCCAGATCATAGATGCTCATGTTGTACAGTTCATGCTGTAAGCAGGAGATTATTAACCTGTAGTTAGGTTATACAAATTATTGATGGAGCCACCTACCGGTAAATAGCCCAGCTGTGAGGTAATACTTTCCGATGTATAGAATATGGAGCCAATACTGCTAAAAACCATCATAAAACCATCCAAAGACTCCAACATTAGGTGCGTAAACTCATCGTTGGTTAGAAATGAAGGTTTCCAGTCTTGTTGTATTTCAAAAGCCTTTGAACGATCCGTTTCCTCTGCGGGTATACCATTTTAATTAGAATTTATAGGGTATATATATAATTGCTTGAGTATTACCATTGTGGTTCTTTAGAAATGCTATTGTGGACTTTAAAATTGTTGACTTATCCATCTTCCGATTGGATGTCGTTATTAATGCGCTCAGGTCATTTACCAGCGAATTGAATTGATCCCGACGCTTCTTTTCGCTTAGATTTCGGGATTTTCTGCAAATAAGACTGCGGGTTACCAAAAAAACGCTGCTATAAATCTCAAAAGATAAGGCACACATAAAACATCGGTTACGATTAGCTCAAGTGTAAAACGATTGCATTTACAATGACCCACCCCCTTCAGGAACACACACGCATACACATATGCATACATGTGCTTACGCATACGCACAAGTCGAACAGCTGCTCACCTTTTTCCGTGTGCTCACGTGTGTCCTGCTATTGTACATTGTCTGGCGTTTATTAGACCAATCCACCCACATGCTCCCAACACACGCACACGCTCTAGCTGAGCTTATGCGTATGTAGAAATCTATGAGCAGTGAGTGATATGTTGGAAGGGGTTGGTAGAAAGGGTAGAGAACAGTTACCTTTTCGGTTGTCGCTTTGCATTTGTTGCGCTAGGACAAACATTTTTGGGCTCGGATTTATGCATTTGACATTTGCGTGTCAACAAAATGAATGTCAGAGAAAGAGAAAGCTATTGCAAAGCAACATAGAGAAAGCATGATAGAATTAACGGGGAGTCGATGGTACAAGTTATGATTGAGTTCATATGTATATAGTATTTTCATGCTTTTGTCAGTTCCTGGAATGCAGCGTCGTTGTTTATAACATGAACTACATTGAAAACCCAAGGGCACACAGTTCGTTCTTTTTTTTTCTATTTTCTTTATTTAAGTTTGCCTACTTTCCTAAGTCCCCATTAAATGAGTCAAGTTCATTACTTCTCACTCTATTTATATCTTTCTTACACTCTATAGCACTGCTTTATTTAACAGTACGAACGGTAAGTGTTTTAAGATTTCTGATTAAGTATGAACAAATAGTTTAATTTTTAAGGTTTTTAACTAGTGTTTATTACTATCTCTGATTGTAAAGGATTTGGTCTTCTTTTCTTTTCTTTTCTTTTTAAACCGTCAGCTTCTGAGTTACATTTATTGTCAATGACAAGCAATTTGAAGTTGTTTTAAAAATCAATCTAAAAAACTCAAAAAGTTAACAAAAAACATTATAAATTGTTTGTACTCATTCTTTTATTTGTCTGACAATATATTCAAAAGTTTGTTATAATTATTTCAATCCCTATGAAATACTATACTATTATGCGTTCTCTTCACATTTTGCAAGTAACTAATGGTATCAACTATATATATAATAACACAAAGTAATGTTATAATGGTTGATAAGCACAAGCTAATCTCCTTGCTTTTTCTAGCACATTCTATTTAATTTCCTTTTATGTCTTTCTATTCACCCTCTTTCCTGAGCTATTAGATTACTAATTTGATATTTTTATTGCCACAGAAAAAAAACAAAAGTATGCGCGTTTACATATTGTGCAATAGCAAAGAACGAGAATAATTATGCATATATTTGGTCACTATCCAAAAATCAAATCACTCTCAAATTACAGTTGATTGAAGTATTGAATTCAGTGTGATTTGTTACCTGATAATGTTGCCAATTGTGGTAGGTTGCTGTTTTGTGGGTTGGTATGGGCAAAGAAGGTGGGATACAACCCGATTATGGCATATACATAGCTTTCAGCTTTTCCCCTGTCGCGTATTCGCTTTTTAAACGTCATGGCCGTGGACTATTTCTCAGTATTTATATCTTTTTTCATGACGAAAACTCAACTGACTACACAAATGCTATCTGCGTAATGCTTTTGCTGTTTTTTTTTATTATTAAATACAATTTTGTTGTTGTAGTATTGTCTACGTCGTCAAATCATAACTGTCAAGTGCAGTGCACAGTCCCAAGTTGAGTATATTTCTATATATATATAGATTCTCAGTTTTGTATGTATTTTAACTATGCACTCACCTTTTCGTGTCATCCTTATCATCGCTCTCGTCGTCCATCTTCGTGATTGTTTGCTAATCCGCTGCCAAGCTGAGGTTTTCACACAAATTTTCAAAAACCAAAATAAATAATAATAATCACGCACTTCACAAAATGTTGTAGTTTTTAGGGTTAGATGTTTACATAATTATTTTATTTGCATTTTTGTTTGAAATTAATTTTTTTAAGCTTGGTTTTTTAGGTAACACTTGCAAGGCATTTTATTTTAATATGTTTTAATGCCAGCCACATTTTTTTTTGATTATTGAACTATTCTTAAATAATAGTGTGTATTCACAATTTATTTATTTATTTATTTTTATACACTGATTTAAATTCTAAGTTTAGTTTTTGTTTAAATATAAAATGTTTTTTTTTTCTTTCTGAATTTTTAGCCGAGCAGCGTTCCGCGTAACCGTCAGCAACAAGTGCAGTTGTGCTTCTGCCCAGACTTTGATTGCCAATATGCTGTGGCTAACATCAACGCACACTAATAGACACACGCACAGACACAACAATACAACAGGATGGCTTTGTGCTGCTACCAGCGCCGTCAATTCCTTTACAAATGATGCTGCTGCAGTTATGTAACGTGTTTGGCACTCACTCGAGCTGCGCTTGCGCATGTGCTACACGGCGCGCCCAGTTGCGAATTGGCGCCGCTTAAGCGCCAATCATTGCAGCCGTCGCAGATGTTGCATTTTTGCAACCCCTAAAAAGTATGCTACGCTATTTTGCCCCTGTTACTAAAAAGCAAACGAACGAATGCCATAACAACATTTCTCCCAGTTGCTGTTACTCCCGCTGCTGCTGTATGTGTATGTGAATGGGTATGTGTATGTGTTAAGCAGATGCTAACCAATTGCCTGGCTGCGTTTCCTCTTTACCCGTCGCCTATTTATATATACACACACAAATGTACACATTGCATAATGTGCGTCTGTATGTGTGTGTGTGTGTGTCTACGACACTATATTTTCGAAGCAGTTGATTTAAGAGTGAGCTCGTTTTTCTTTATTCTTGTGTTTTATGTTGAGCGCGCACCATGTTTTGAACCATTTAGCATATGGGTAAACAATCGTTTGACTTAATTGCCATATTGGAGGGCTTCAGCGTGCAACTTGACGCAAAAACTTTCACTGCTTGCGCCCAAAGAAACGAAAGAAGTGTCAAAGAAATTGTTCTCGAAAGAGTCGTTGTTTCTTGTTTTTAAACGCAAAAGCCTGGCAACTGCTTGCCATACAAAAGTTGCAAAGGTGCAAAATGTTGCTGCTGCTTTAATTGTTGCTGTTGTTTCTGTTGTTGATGCTGCTGCTGCGTTAGCCCTTAATTAAAAACGATTTAAGCGACGGCTTTAAATGTGCAGCTTAAAATCGGCAAACAAGCGGCTTAAAAAAGCACACAAACAAACGTACATGCGTGTCTATATATATATGTGTGTGTTTGTGTGTGTAGCTGTTTAATTAATCCGTTTAGTCGCTTGTCCGGCGTATAGCAAGTCAAGCATTTAACGAGTCATAATTTCCCACATGCATTCAACAGCGACCAGCAAACAACATTTTAAATACACATCAAAGTCAAAATGCCGACAGATTTTCCCAATGTCAACCACACACCCACCCCGAACCACCCCATACCGCAATGCTGTTACTTCTGGCATACCTTTTGGCGAAGTGTTGCTGGTTAACCCTAAGTAGCTGTTGAAGTTGTTGCTGCTTTTCTATCTGCAGCTTGGCTGGTTTTGGTTTTGGTAGCTGATGATAATTGCCAATGAGTTGTTAAATGGCTCGTTTTGCAATTAGTGCGGTTTGTTCGATGCGAAAATGTTCAGTAATAAGAGAAAAGGCAAGGAGCGAAGATAGGTTGAACTAGTGACCATTAATTTAAATGTCTTTATCCATATTCAACATCTTAAACATTCAATTAATTAATTGTAAGATTGTTTGTATTTAACTTTTGTTAGTCTGTTATAAAGTTCGACTTTATCTTGATTTAAATTCTCACAGAGAAAACAGCAATAATAATAAACTTTAAACGCATAAGCAGAAGCTATTTACATACACATACATATGCATAGAATATTCATTCCAAGTCAATAATTGTATAATAAACAAATTCAATTGTATCCAAATGTAAACAAATCAAATAGTTGCACGAGCTTTGAACAACCCGCCCCCTTTCCTTACCCAATCGGGTAGCATTTTTGCTTACTCTATGCACAGTGGGCATTGATAAATGTTGTTATTGCAATGCGGAAGCTAAAAAGCTCAAAAAGCCGGTTACCAACTGTAGCTCACAAGATCGTTGACTGACCTACTCATGGCCAAACGACAAAAGCTTACACTGCGCTTTCTCTCTCTGTGTGTTCTCTCAGTGCTCCATCTATCTCTCCTCTCTCTCTCTCTTCCTGTTTATAAAATTCCCACACTCTTACTCTCTGGCGCGCATTTGCCTCTGACAGCTAACGTCATTTGATTGCATTTCTAAAGCTTCGCTCAGTGCGCAAATTATCGCATAGTTTCGCTTTGAACTTGAGTGTGCACGTGTGTGTGTGTGTGAGTGTGTCGGTGTTTGATTTCTTTGTCAGTGAACTTGAGCTTTTGCTGGCTGCGATAATTGCATTGCGATTACAGCATAGCGCAAATGTATGCGTGTGTGACTGACTGTGTGTATGTATATGTCTGTGGCTGTGTGTGTTGTGTGTGATAATACCTAACACTCGTACTCGCCCCGTCAACCCCCCGTTCACCAACCCCTCCATTTGCTCCTCACTTCGTTTTCTTTTGCTTCGTTCCGCCTATTACAAAGCTTTCCGAGACTTTTGTAATATTTTTTGTCTCAATCACACTGCTGCACTTTTACACGCAAATGCCCAACCTCTCTTTCGCTCCCTCTTTGTGTCTCGTCTATCTTGTTATGTCTGTTCTTCTGTTGTTAACGCTCTCTTTGCAATTTTATTTTAAACTTGACTTAATTAAATTTTTCCCATTTTTTTGTTGTTTTGTTATTGTCGCTATATTTATATACATATATCTTCTGCCAATTGTCATTCATTGATTTATTCTATGCTTTTTTTTCTTTAAGATTCTCTCTACCAGTTTCTATTTGCGACTTGCTAGCGATGACAAGTTATATCTATACAGTTTTTGGGCTTAACTGCATTTCATACAAAGATACTCGTCTTACAAAGCATTTAAGCAATTCATCTTTAAACGAACATTCCATTGACGGGCATACTAGGCGGATGTGCAACTACTTACTGAAGGGTTTTTATTGCATATGCTCGCTAATTGTTTTTACATGCTCTGCCACTCCATTATTTAAGTTTTTACTAATCTATAGCTATAGTAGCACCTTTTTCGAATAGTTAAACATTTTTAATAATTTAAAATCGATAAAGTTAAAAAGCCCTCAATGAAGTTTCTTAATCACTTAAAATGAAATTTTGTTATATTAAAAAAGATTGGTTTAAAAATTAACTAAAAATTGATCACAAGCTGCTTATCTGACCCTTGTTAAGCCATTTGAGTTTTTGTTTAGCCAGACAGTCAAATTCAGGTCTAAACTAAGTTTTACGAGCTGCAAAGGTAGTTAACAATTGCTTAATATTGACAGCGATTGTAGGGCTCAAGTGTGTCTCAGCTTTAATGTCATATGTATTTACAAATTGATTGAACGAAATATTGCAGAGAAGTTGAGACAAGTTTCCCGCTCTTTCTATCTCACTCTTGATTATGGTTGTAGTATATTTGTTTATAATTTAATAGTAGTCAATTGAAATGCTTTTATGCTGGCATTCTAGCTGCCTAGCACTGCTGATCGCATACATTTACAACAAGACAATCAAGCACACTAATGCAGAATTACACACGCGCACTCACACTGCGATACACAACGGGTAACACACTAACACACATTTTTGTACTTGATTCGACTTGAGTTGACGCGCTCAAACGCTGACGATGACGTTTCAAAAAGACGCCAGACCCAGACCAACAAAACGAAACCCCGAACTTAAACTCAACCAGCCCAAGCAACCCTTTACACAGCACACCCCCTTCGGAAACGACTTTGACAATGAAACAAAATAAAATAAAACCACATGAATGTTTATATTTTTATTTTTTCAGTTCTTTATGTAGTTTTTGTCATTTTTTGTTTGTTTGTCAGTTCGTTTTTTTTTTTTATTTTTATTTTTAGCTGGGGACACCTTTGAGCTTTGTTTTTAGTGCACGCACTCTTAGAACACTTTTGGTTGAATGCACTTTTGATTAGTTCTCGCATATTTTTATTATGTGCTTATTTTCGCTTGTTTAGCTTTGCCTCTACTATTTTTTGTTTTATTGCATTTTAAATTTCGTCGTACACGTTCACGTTCTAATATATTTTTATTACACTTAAGCACTTGCGTTAAATGTGTGATTTTCGCTTTAATTTCATTTTGGCTTGATTGTTTTACAATTTGGTCTCACTTGGTTTTTAATTTAAGTATTAATTAATTTTAAAGAATTTTTTCAATTTATTTGGCATTCAAAAATCAGGCGCAATAAAATTCAATATATTTTTTATACACACAAGTATTTCTTAATCAGTTTTTTTAACTTTTAAAAACTAATTAACAATTTAAGTTCGCGCATTTTTCTTTTATTTTGTTGTGTTTAAAAAAAATTAAAAATAAAATGAGTTTAGTTTGATTCAATATTATTTGTAAGGCTCTTCAATAAATTTCCACATAAATTTATTTATGTCTGCAAACGTTTTCACTTGTTAAATATTCGCCGTTATTTGGTTTGGTTAGTTGTTTAATTGATTTTTTCTAACAAATTAGCAAAACCACCAAAACAAGCGTGTAATTAAATATCGAGTTACAATCGAAAGACAGACACAACAAACTTAAACGACTTGTCAATGACCGTTACGAAGATATTATGCATCATGATACGGTATAAGTATTATTCAATTCTAACGTTTGGGACTGTCACAGTAGCCGCTTGAGCTTTTTGAAGCTGCTCGTACTTTGTTGCTTACACTCTCGTTGGAGTAAAAAAAAAAAACAAAGCGCTGATGATGTGGAAACTGGGTAGAACAACTAGTTGGGGAGTAGTTTTGGGAGACGCGGTTGAGGCTCGTTGTCGCTGCGCGTGTCAAAATAAAACTGTAAGAAAAGGCCCCAAAAACGTTCCGAGCGCGAGAAGTGCAATTTCTAAGCTGCAATGCGCTCGCAAAACAAAATGCTTGTTGTTGTTGTGGATAAATGTTGAGCGAAATGCAACGAAATGCGAGCGCTCAAATTGCAATACATTTTCAGCACTCTCACACACACTTACATACATAAACTATTTGCCGTTGTTTCTTTATACATTTGATTCGCTAGCCGGCAGTTTTGCCGTTTTACGGGACGTATACGCGATACGCGCGGGCTCTCAGCTGAATTATTACCTGACATTTGCGAGCAGCGACCGGCTATTATTTAATACAATATTGCAGTGAGAGTTACACGAGCATGATCGACGGCGACGTCAGCAGAGACGAGACGCGACGCGACGCGACGCTCAAGCTGCCTTAATCTCTCTCTCTTTCTCTCTTTCTCTGTGTCTTTAGACAACTCAAAGCTGCTATCAGTTATCAGCATTGCGCAGGGTCGCCGTATTTTTTATTGTAACTGGAGACTTGTTCAACATAGTTGCAAACGTTTTGGTTTTTGTTTGCCTGTTTTTTTTTTTTTTTTCATTATATATTTGTGCTGAGTGGCGTAAAGTGTCGAGTAGTTCAAGGTCTGCAAGGTATCTTTTGTTGTTGTCTAGCTTGGCATAGGTTAAGGCAAGAGGAAGCTTATAATTAATATGCATTTTAAGAGTGCTTTTATCTGCAATTGGCTCTGCCGACAGACGGCTAATAACACCCTTTGAAGTCAGGTGTTTCTCACTAAAACTGGAAATGTAATTGAAGCATGTTCGTTTGATTAATAAAATTCTCCCAAACGGATATTTTTCATTTTAATATAGCTTCCATCGTTTGAGTTAACTGAACATCTAATAAAACCGTTGCAATCACTGGAGAACTCTTAAGCCAGATTGAGCTAAAAAAAACTTCCTTCAACTCTTAGCTTTGTTTTGACATATCAAATGTTCAATTCAAATACAAGAATTGTTCACTTTGCTCTATAAATTTCGTATTTATTATATGCTTACGCAATACATCGCCTAGCGGATAAAACGAGATAGAGAGAGACATTTGCATAGTGCAATCTCGATGTTGCTATTGAGACAGTTTTTTGTTTTAAGGTTTTATGCATTTTATTTATGCAACACAGGATATATTGAAATTGTATGTAGTGCACAGTCAGTAGCCACAAATCGTAGTTCTAGTGTTAAATATTTATAAGTACGCCCGAACTCAGGCTTGAAGTTTGGTGTTATTGCTTTGATTTTTCGAAGCGTTGAACTCAGATTGCAGCCGAAGGCTATCAGTAGAAAATGGATTGCAATATCATTGGTCTCAAAGTGGACTGAAAACTGTACAAATTGATTTTTAATTTGGTTTGTTTTCGTATTGGACATGCGATTGAAAGAAAGAAATTCGAAACGCATAGAGAACTGTTTTTATCATTTATATACCATATTCATTTATTTCTTCTTAATTTTTCTGGTTTATTTCTTCTTTAAATTGTTTTCGGTATAAATTAGACACAAAAAACGTTTACAAACTTTTTTTCTTTCGAATATTTTAAAAAAGAACTTAGTTGACAAAAAATTATTAATAGTATTGTATAAAATTACATAGCTAGGTGCTAAATGTTTGTATGTGTTTGCGTTTGTGTTGTTTGTTTTTTTTTGAGTGTACTAAATTAAATTCGTGATCGTATTAGAAAGATGCTTGTTTTTTTTCATAAACCATGCTTTATAAGGCGTAGTTTTTGAACAAATTCTTAGCTATATACAAAGGATCGTATTTTCCTCCAAAAATAAAAATGAGCTGACTTGAGGCAAAGCAAATTGTTGTTTTTAAAATTGATTTGCTTTACAACACAAAAATCAAATGAATTATGAAGCTTACACTTAATTAAATTAATTAATTACTACCTAAAGTTCTTGTATGTGTGTGTGTGTTTTTGTATAGGAATGCGGATACAGATACAGATATAAGTATAATAAGTAGTTACAGATACAAATACAGAAAATAGATTTTTAGCATTAGCCGGTTAATTGCGTTTATCAGTTTATAGGTGAGCCCATATACAATATAACTTGGATAGTATTTTGTTAAGCTTAATTCAAGAGAGAGAGAGACAGACAGAGAGAAAGAGAGAGATAGCGTGTGTTTGTTGTAGAGACAGAGAGAAGAAGTTAATTACTTATAGAGAGTGGGAGCTAACCGAAAAACTTTTACAAACATGAATTCTAACTTTATGCTAAATTGAGAGCTCTCCCTCTTAAAATTGTACACACATACATTTCATGTTATGGTATTCTATATATATATTTATTAGTTTAAATGTAGTTTTAGTTTTAGTTATACAAAAAAAATTAGTTGCAGATTGTCTTATAGTTCCAGCCGCTTATACTTATTAATTAAATCAAGAGATACTCCCCTAAAAAGTAATCTCTGTTCATCTTGTTGTATTTCATTTTGTTTGTTGGTGAAAAATCATTTTCTTTCTTTTTTTTGGTTTTTTGTTAGTTGCATTGAATTATTGGCCTTTAATAAAGTGTTTTGGTATTTTGTTTAATATTTTTATTATAAACTTGTGTATTTGTTGTTTTGTAGAAACCATGAGTTGTTGTTGTTTTTCTCAAAGATTTTTGTTTGCAGCAGAGAATATGTGTTATTTAGTTGTTGATTTTTCTTTAGTGGAATGTGGTTCGTTTTAAGATGGTTTAAAACAAGAAACTTGAGGGCTCTCTAGATTGTTTAATTGGGCGCGTCCAAACGACTTTTGATTGTATGTATGTATGTATATGATTATAATTATATATGTATATATAGTATGTATATTGTATTTATAGTTTCTAGATTGTAAATCTCTCTCTCGTTTACTACTACACATCGAGCAAGTTGAACTTTTACACACAATTTAAGATTACAGTTTACAGTTTACAGTTCAAAGTTAACAGTTTTACAGTTTACTGTTGTTTAATAGCTACAGTTTATGTTATTCTAAGTTACAGTTAACAGTTTATAGTTTACAGTTTACAGTTTACAGTTATGTTTTCAACTACTGATAATTTGGTTCTGCTAAATTATAATGTATGTATGTGTATATATCTTTTCGTTTTGGCCCCTAGGATAACAGTAACGTGTAATACGAATGGCTTAGACACAGAATTTACGCTTGTTTTTTGTTGTTTGTTTGTTTGTTTGTTTTCTTTGTTGTTTCTACAACTACAGCATCAGCTCCTCATCGGTATGTGGTTCTGCATATAGACAACACTCGTCCACTCCAACGCTCACACCAACACCACCACCAGCTGCCTCATCCCCCACCTGCTCCTCACAGTCCAGGCTAAGATCGTGTGGCTGCTGTGGCGTTTGGGGCGCCTGTTGTTGCGGCTGCGGCTGACTCAGTTCTCGCAACCAATCCAATGTCTTATCTATTGCTCGCAGACGCTTCTTCAGCGACGTTGTGGCTAGGATGTCCACCTGAAAGAAGGGAATGATTAGCTACATACTACAGAGTCAGGTGGTGAAAAAACCCACCTTCAATTGCTGGGAAAGTGGCAGCAGAGCGATAATCCACCAGGCCCATGCAGGTCCATCCGTAGTCAGTTGCCAGCTGTGCTCCAACGGCGGCATTTCGCCATAGCTCTGAAGGATTTCGTGCTTTTGCTCTGTGCTGAGGCTCTCGAACCAGCCGGTTGCCTTGGCCAGCACCACAGATTGCATGGCTGCCACCGCATGGACCTGATCGATGGCAATGGGCTCATCGCAGATGTACTCCACCTTGGCCGTCTCGTAGCCATCCTTTTCGTTGCGCGCCAGAATCTTGAAGCGTTTGCAGCCAATGGTGCTCAGTATGGAGCAACCGTCGCCGAGTAGGACACAATCCCTGATGTCCAGTATGGTGCCGACATCATAGTAACGGGACTTGCCGCTATGCGGCTGGACAATGCCGAATGTCTTGTCGCCGGATTTAAGGGCGCGACGCACCATTAGACGATAGCGGGGATCACAGACGAAGAGGGGACAGGGCACCGATGGGAAGGCCGCGGTGCAAATGAATACCGGCACCGAGGGCTCCTGATCGATCTCTTGGCGAAAGCGCGCCTCGTAGTGGTCTGGAATAAATCGTTTCATTGCGGCTTCTAGGAATTTCGTAACTGGCCTCTTGGCCAGCGCAAAGGGTACTGGCGAGGATGAGCCCTGATACAGATTATTATTGACATTTAGTTCCACAAGTGGTGACATGCACAATGGACACGAGGAGTTGTAATCCATGCAACGATCCAAGCATACCAGACAGTAGGTGTGTCCACACGGCGTCACCACCGGCTTCCACAGCGTTCGGCAGCACAGCACACAATCAAAATCGCTGGCATCGATCAATTGACCCGACACAACACTCAACTGCCGTTGGCCCGACTCGTCGAGTTCTGAATGAAATAAATGAAGAAAAAGGATATATTAGTAATCATTGATTAAGAGACTGCAAAGTTTCGATCTTAAGGCAAATTTTGTTCCTGAAGTCTTAGGTCAAAAGTACCCAGTCATTATTCAAAACCCAACATTGTTTACATGTTTGAATATAAGAAACTCACTTCTCAGTCGCTGCATTTCCTGCTGAGTTCTGTCCAGAACTCCGTTAAGAAGACGACTGCAACGTCGACTCTCAAAGGTTTCCTGCTCCTGTGGCAGTTGCTGCGATGCCTGCGCTGCTCTCCATTTTCTGCGGCAATGTTTGCGATTTGCATGGCGACGGGCCTGAATTTCGAATTGCTTGGCGCTGTGCAGCTGATCGTAGACACTATGCTGATCAATGTAGTCGAGGGCGCTGGGAAACAAAAAGTCGCCATCCATATGTAGATGCGTTGACCCCTCCTCTCCCTCCGCTTCAATCTCCTCCTCATCCTCCTCATCAGCCATGATGTAGTTGTTGTCATAATGCTGCTCGCAGCTCACACCAAACTCATCCTCCACATCGTCCAGATGGACGTGATGGTGATGCTGTTTCCTGCGACGACGAAGCTGCTCCCAGAGCAATGCGTATGGCGTCTTGGATGAGGCATAACTGCGCTGCTGCTGCGCTGCCGACGGAGGCAGCGTTTCAGTCAACGAGCGACTTTTAGGCGTTTGAGCCAGGAGACGTTGCAGAATCTAAGAAGGGAAAAGTTTTAACTAACCATAATGATTTTATCTTAGGGTAACTCACCTTGGCGAGATCATGTTGAAAGATTTCCGAGTTGCTGAGATTTGTGTTTTTGTCGAGGCAAATGGCCAAAAAGCCGTTAAACAAGGCCTCCTCCAAGCGGCCCAATCCACTTAACGCCAAAGCACGCAAATAATGTGCCTGTAAGAATAGAGAACCCATTAGTCTGAGTCCACTGTGGTCAGGTATAGATCACTTACCTTGGGCGATGTGGAGCGCGTTCTGAGCGCATTCTCAATATCCGCTAGAGAGCTTTGATAATGGCTCAGTTTTAACAGCACCTCGGCACGCAGACAAAGACTCTTAAAGTTGCTTGGAGCTGCAAAGGGAAAGAGGGCAAAAATATTTATTTAATAATTTGAATAGAAATATTAAACAGTTGGCAATTGGCGCTTAATAGCTGCTTGTGTAGTGAACGCAATGCATCTTGTTGTTAATGTCCGACAGAAATATTAAAATCATCAAAATCACACACTTAACGTCAACTGTTCGAAATGAAAATGTCCAAATTGCCGCCAGCTCGTTAAATGATTTGGTTTTTTTTTTTTTGAAGGCGATCTTTGTGCTTTGACAAGCAATCACTTGCCAGCCCATTTTATAAACTAAACAAAATAAATACATATATGTATGTTAACGTTTGCCTCAAACCTCCAATCCACCCACTAAGACGTAAAACACGCGCGCCAATTCGACAATTAGTTCGATGTTGACGTTGACGTTAACGTCACTGTTGCGGTGGCGACTGCATTTGGGCCTCCCACGCTCTTAACATCATTTTGTCTGTCTAATTTGACAGGTCGACAGATTGCATGCCCAACATTAACAGAGACGTTTAACAGTGTCGGCTAATGAGCGGCACGTGCCTCTATGAAGGGTGAATAGTATAACATTTTTAGCAAAACTAATGGTGTAAAAATAGCCTGATGCACTTAATTTTAAATGTCTATTAAAAAATAATAAAAACTTATTGTCTTAGCTTAGCAAGTTTAAATTAATTATTTTAAAAATAAAATACACACATTATTTAGTTTAAAAGTCTTAACTAATTTTGATTCATTTATAAATATTATTCATTGTTATAATTTAGTAAACAGAAAAAGCAAGAATAAGCAATCACTTTGCTGCATATGTATAACAGTTGGGACACCATAAAATGTTGCTAACGACATTAACATGTTGCCAGCTAATGTTTAGTGCGACTGTTAAAAAGTGTCTGGCAACATCCGACCGAGCATAGGCTCAATTTAACAGTACTGTAAAAGAATGCACTTCTCCCGTATTTACATATGTTAAGAGCAAATAAATCAACTTTGCTCTTATCACAGTGCGCTTCTCTTACGCTGTTAACTGTAAAGAGTGTCGGGTTTTTTTTTTTTCGAGGGAGGCACATTGCATAGGCAGCTGCTGCTGACGCGTCTGTTAAAAAAACGCGATTATGTAGCCTAACATTACGCAACATAAAAACAACAAGCACAACAACAAAATACAGCGCGACAGGCTACCTCGACGTAGATATCAATAAATGACTATGTGTGTTGTTTGGCCCTCCAGTTTTTGTCGTTATATATACATACATACATATTGTTGTTGCAGTTTTTGTCGTTATATATGTTGTTGCAATTGTTACACAAATTGTTGCAAAAATGATTACATATCAGCAGATATACTAAAAATGCAGGGAGCTCATAATCAGCAGCAGCAGCAGCAGCAGCCATCGTTTGAACAAATATATATAATTTTTTAAATTTGCATTTTTTGCCATATTTGACGCGTTGCTCAGTTCAACGAATGATGTTTATAATGATGTTGTCCATGCTTATGCTTATAGATATGTATGTGTGTGTGTATGTTTGGTTATGTAAAACACTCGCTCGGAAATGTTTGTCAATATTTTTGCCCCAAATTGATGTCAAGTGTGTCTGTTTGTGTGCGTGAGTGTGTGTGTGTGCAAAGTGATAATACGAGATAGATAAGGCAGGTAAATTGAGGATGTGTATGTGTTGGGTTTTATGCAAAAGTGGGAAGACACCACCCACATATGTACATATATATCATTCTATGATAGAGAGCCTTTATTTTACAGTAAATTAAACATTTTCACACGTGTCAGCCAAGTCGTTTGTTATTTGAATATAAGATAAGATGCTATAGTTTTATAATTTACAAAAATATAACACATTTTTTCATAGGCAAAACTCTGCCGATCTACACAGATTATTTCTAAAAGCACATCCATAAGATATAAAATTTATTTTAACTAACTAACAACTGAGTTACTACTTTAGATAGTTAGATTTTATAATCGTTTTGTCTTGATAAACTTGATAAGTTCGCACACTTATCGTGTCTGTATTGGATACGTATATTTTATAACTTTCCTTGCTATTAACACATTTTAATCTAGAGAAAAATCACAGTTGTTTTACAATCTCAATCATTATATCATCATTAAGCACATAATAAAACAATAAAATATATATATAGTGCTAAGTTAGCTTGAACAACTTGAACACAGCTGGGAACTTGCTCGGCTGGCAAAATATATATAAAACAATATACGTATACTTGATATATACACCATACAGTAATATGCATATATCTGATTGCTAAAGCGGCCACGTTCGCCACTCGACTTCCCGTTCGATAGAGAGATAGAGGGAAAGAATTGTCTTTACAGCACACCAAGTAGAAGCTAAGCAACTCAAACAAAAGTTGAGCAGCAGCAAAGCTAATTCAATTAAAAATGCAAAAACGCTGAATGCCGACTCATTGTTGTTGTTGCTGTTGTTGTTGTCAATTTGCGAAAAAATTTAACGCCAAGCAACAGAGACAAATAGTAGCGACAAAGAAAGCGAAAGATACGACTCCCTCGCATTTGTTGCATCCTTCGCTTGATCATTTTTCCGTAACGCTGCAGACAATTTAAGCCCAACTGTTGATAAATTGCATTTGTGCATTTGTCGTGCTATATAAACATACATATGTACTATATATATATATGTGTATTTGTGTATTTGTGTATTTTTCTTGGCCACATTCGAGTCGCTTGCATTGAAATCAGATTTCGTCACGTACATTAAAAATCATTTCGCGCATTTTGCGATTCTCGTTGACAAGTGGCCCCGCCACTTGCATGATTACATAACCCCATACGAATAATATATAGTAGATGGAAACTACATTACAAGAACCCAAAAGCAACAATTGACACGAATCATTTCGATTCGACTTAATTATAACAAAGTATTTTGCACCACAATGCGACAATTGTGATTCAGTCAGCCTTTAATCATATTATTATCATTCACATTGTGCGTTTTATGTACATATATACATACATATATAAATCAGCGTGTTATATGCGATTCTCCAAACCAAAACTTAATTGTGTACAACGAGCAAAGCAACAAAACAACAACAAAAATAAATAAAACGTCGTTAGACAATTTGCTATAAATAAACGTTGCGTATACGCCGCATGGTCCGACGCTGGGCAATCGCTTTGATTATTATGCTGTTAAATTGCTTGGCACAATGCAAATACACACACACACACACACACGCTTAGATCATTATGCAAAGCCAAACCGAGCTAAAGGAGAATTAAGCAAGCAAATGCTGAATGCTCAACGCTGGAGCCAAAACTGACCCAAATACCAAAAATGAATGCCCATAAAATTGCGCCGCAATGCCCAAAGGGGTGAGTGTGTGTGTGTGTGTGTGTTGTTGTTGTTGTTGGTGGCAGGAAGGAGACTTGTTAAGGGAGCTAACTCAAAGGGACAGAGAGAGAAAGGCCGAGCTGTAAGGCGCTGAAAACTTGAAGCTGCAAGCCGCTTGGGAAATGAATTTTTATGCGTTTTCGGTTTATGCCTTTTTTGTCAGCTAGGGCTTCTTTGTTTTAGATTCTTGTGGTTGCAGCACTGTATGTGTGCGTGTGTGGTTTATGGCATACAATTTGTTGTGCTGTGGTGTCGAGTGTCATAAAATATGTGCATTAAGATATGTAGCTAAAGTTCATATAGCTAGTTATATGGCATACTTAAACTTACCTTGTAAGCAGCAAAACTAAAATTTAATGTCAAATAGATAATGGGTTGAGTCCAAGGCTCGTCAAACTGTTATAAAGCTTACTATTTAATACTAGACTTGATCTATTAAATAAATGCTATAATGTTTCTAGCAACTTTTAAATTTTCATTTAGTAAATTATTCGTCTCGCAATTTATAATTCGCATTGTTAAATCACAATTAGTGCATTTATTATGTAAAATGAGTTCATAAATTTTATGTATAATTTTCAAACAGGAAATGCGACGCTTTGTCGCACGTCGCAACGATTAAACGTTTCATTTACAGCAGAATTTCAAGAGTTCATTAATTATGTTCGAAAAAGAATATGCGAATATTGTGTTTGTTGTTGTGACAGGCAATTGTTGTTGTTATTGTTGCCTGCCTGCCAGCTTGCTTGTTGAAAATGTCGTACTGCGGCACACGCTGCGTATACACATTTTATATGCAACACATTTTTATCAGTGCTGCACAAGAAAATTTATCACATTTTATGACACTAAAAATGGTTTGTGGCAAAGAGGCAAAAGGAAAAGCATATAAAAAAAATTCGATGGACAGCAAATTGAGTTCGAAATGCAATATTTAATGGACTTTTTAAAGGAACTGCGTTGTAGTATAGATTTTTTCGTTTGACACAATTGTTGAAATATTTGCACTGATATTGCGTCATGTTTGCTGCTGCTGTTGATGCTGCTGTGTGGGCGGGGCGGGCCGGGGCGACGCGTGCGACGCCCTTTAAGTAGCTGCTAAATGTCAAATGGCAAAAAGAAAAGCCAGCAAATTTTTAAGTGACATTTTCGTATTCGTCCACGCACAAATACCTGGAAGTTAGAAGTATGTGGGACTGACTGGCATATTAAAATGATATTTTTTTTAGTAATTCATTTTACACTTTATAAGGAAACATTTGAGTGTAGGTAATTCTATTTAATTGCTTTCTTTGTTGGGTTTAAGAATGGGTAAAAACATAAAATGAATCATTATGTTAACCTTTTAATAAGCGATTTATGGCCATCATCTATTGACATTTTATTATTTATAGCATGTTATGTATAAAAAGTTGTAAACTCATCAAGTTTCTTATCAGCTTAATGCTTTATCATAGAGTTGCAATAACATTCGTCACAATGACGCAAAAAAAACACAAACACAAGTTGAATGTCAGAATAACAAATAAAGCAATTCAATTTGTTTTTGCATAACTCTACGTCATGAGTCACACTCAATTTCAATAATTTTATGACTATTTTTATCATCTTTTAATGATAGGTTTTTTTTTTTTTTCGTTGTTGTTGAAAGTTTCTAACACAGCTTGACTCATTGGCCTCGTTAGTTTTTTTTTTTTTTTGGTGAGTGCATCTTGTATTCGGTTATTTCACAATTTTTCATAACTTTTGTTGAGATGCAGGAAAGCGTAACGATGGTATCAGCGGGTTAAATGTCAACTCATCGCCGGTTTGTAAGCAAGGTCAACACTGAAAGCTAGAAGTTTGAGTTGGAAGTGTTTGAGTGGGGTTAAGTGTTGTTGTTGTTGTTGTTGTTGTTGTCACAAAGAACACGCACAAAATTCCGAATAACAAACAGTTTAAACAGTAAGTTGATTGGCGGCAAGAAGGCAGTGGGCAAAAAAAGAGAAGCTGCATCTCATTTGCCCGGGTTTGTGTCTGTTTCTGTTCTGTTTCTGTTTTCGCAATATCATCAGCCAGCTGCCTACGCCGAGGGGTGATTGACCCACACCCAGCTGCAGCAGCAGCATTTTATCACATTTGTATTCGTTGTTTGTGACAATTGCGACGCAGTTTCGTTTTTTGCCATTTAAACAAGACAACGGTGCGTTTGCGTCATATGGCAAACATTGCAAATTATCTGCCATTCGCTTATTTAGCCAGTTCGCTTTGAGCCAAGACAATGATTTCAAGGTAAGCCAAACAATCTCCAACGAAAATAAAAAAACATCAAAAAAACATTAAGTAAATCTTTTGTTAGTTTTGTTTGTTATGCTCGGCCAGGCGTTAACCTTCAAGCAATGTGTTGGAATAGCAATTAAAAAACCACATATTTTTAAATAATGTAAACGATTTGCACCACAATTAAAATAAAAATAAATTATTCGTGTTCAAAAATCATACAAATAAAAAGTATTGCGTTTGATAAAAATTGCAACAAAACCACAACAAACACAATATGGGCAAAATAATAAATTTAATGGAGCGTACAAATTTTGTGCTGGAAAATAACACACACAAAAAAAAAATCGCTTCAATGAACACAGAAAAAGGCAGCGACGCCGAAGCATTCGCCTGTGTTCAAGGTCAACCAGGCAGTCAGCCCGATCTTGAAACTGGCAAGTGTAGAGGCGAGTGAAGGGGTGTTGCCACACAAACGAACAGTTAGCCATTTTTTTTTTACTGCTTCCTTTTTGCATAAAGTTTTGTAATTTATTTTTAGTAAATTATGTGGGGCGTAAGATAAAGACAAACTTGAGTTTTTTATGGCTATTATTTTATTGTTTGTTGTTGGCTGTGTTGCTATTGTAATTGTTGGGATTATGGGCAGCTTAACATTGTTAACATTTGTGTTTTGCGTGCGCTGCTAAGCCAAGCAGCTTATGTAATTAAATCAAACAGAGAAAAAAAAAAAACAAAACGACCAGACAGAAAGTCGACAACTTCAAAGCCCACACACACACGCACTCGCACACACACCCCGAGGAAAGCAACAAAAATTACCACAACAATTAAATAATGGTCAGTTTACTGATTAGCAACAAATGATTCAAGACCCAACGCCTACAGATGAATTAGTTGCGGTTAAATTTGCTATTGGGTGTACTAATTTTTATATACTTATTTGTATATATATTTTTAGTACACATTTTAAAAGTTTGTTGCAATCAAATTTTTATTGAGTCATAAACGTTTATTAGCTTTTATTTGGCCAGAACAAAACTGCACTACATCTACTTCAAAGAAATATAGAATTTTAAAAATGCATTCAAAATAAAAAAATAGAATTAGTTATTAAACAAAGCTGTTATAAGGACTATACAGACAAAACTTATATAGTTATAATATTTATTAAATTTAATCACAGTAAATATTTTCTTTAAAGTGCATACAAAAGTCGTTATATTATATATGTACGTATATTTGTTATATAATTAAGCTGTGATTTGTACAGCAAAGACGGCGCCTTTGTTGTGGACGCACAAGTCTGCCGCGTCGAGATATGGGGCACTGAGACTCACATACCTAACGCCACCACACCCCTAAGCCACAATTACTTCCCATACTACACTATAGAGACCATAACTCAAACCCTATTCGCTTGTTTTGCCATATGTTGTCTATTGACTTTGCCCAGGCCATTTGCCATATGTTTTGTCGTTGACATTTGATAAATGTTCTTAACAAGCATGCATGCATGTGCATGTGTGAGTATACGTGTGTGTGTGTGTGAATGTGTTGACGACTCTTTTATGCTTACACACACACTTCCACTTCCGGTCGGTGGTCAGGCATTTTTGACGCGCAGTTAATTGATTTCTGAGACCCCCTTCGAAAAACCAAAACTGTCGACACATACTATTATACACAGTATATGTATGTATGTGTGTATATATATGAATGTTTGAACGTTCATCCATAATCCACTTAAAAACGTATGTGGAACTACAAATTGTTCTATTTTTATATGCTCGACTATTTTTGGGCAGCTGCTGAGACTTGGTTTGAGTCTAAGAAGAAGAAAAAGAGAGAGAGAGAGAGAGAGAGGGAGAGAGAGAGGAGAGCAGCTTATGTAATGACATGGGCGCGAACAGCCCCTAATGTTGGCAAAGAGTCGTAAGACAAACAAAATTTAGATAGAAAAAACGTCGATTGAGAAAAACCAAACCGGCTTTTTATGCAAAGCTGCCAAAAATGAGGAGCTCAATGGAAAGAGGTGTGGCGGGGGGGGTTACTCTGAAAATATCATCATTGCGTGAGCGTTAGCTTGTGCAACAACAGTTCAATACAGATGTGTGAGCGCAAGAGTCAAATAACAAGCAAAAGAGAGAGGTAAAAAAAAGAGCGTGGCTTACGAAACCAAAACGATGGTCACAGCAACAGGGCCAAAGAGCAGGACATCTTAAGAGCGCGCGCAAATGCGAGAGCGAGCAAGTCAGTGGGAGCGCAAGCTTGGCTTATGTCAAAAAAAAAAAAAAACATTTTGACAGTTGCTCTCGATGCTGGCAAATGGCGCGCTCTTGTTACTGCGACGGTATTGGCAAAGCCAAAAAAGTATGTCAAAGTCAAATGTTGCTGTCGCTGCCGCTGCCGGCGTCGACGCTGACGTCAACGTTGACGCTGTCGCATTACTAAACATTGCTGTTGGCTGCGGTTGTGTCTTTATTGTTATTGTTGTTGTTGTGGTTGTTGCCGTTGCCGTTGCTGCTTGTCGACGTCATTTTTATTATGTTTGTTTGGTAAGTGGAGCTGTGGTTATGTAAGCCAAACGGCAGCGGCAAGCAGGCAACAGCCAACTGTTGGCCATCGTCGTCATCGTTTTTCTGTTGTTGCTGTTGAATTCGTTACGTTAAGCCCAAGCCCAAGCCCAAGCCCGAAAGCTCCCTGTACTTATTCATCATTCGTCTGGCTCACCCCTTGCTCGCTCGCTCATCAGCCTTTATTCAATGCTCGTCTTAGCCTTTTGTCTATTTCACGCCTGCCCCCTGCTTATCTCAACTCACCACCGCCCCCCTGCAGAGCTCATTTGTTTGTTGCCAATTTCAACGCTTGACTTTTTGCGTCGGCGGCGGCAGCCTGAAAATTAAATCGTGATTTGTAAATGCGCTCGATTTTTCGTCTCGCTCGCAAACAATGGGGCAAAGCGACGGCGATAGGGGAGAGGATGGGGTTGGCTGGCACGGGGGTGTAGGTTGTTAAGTGAATTTGGCAGTTTTGTAATAAGTTTTGTTTTTTTTTTTTTGTTTTTTCGGCAGCGATTAAATAATCAACAGCAACAATGTGGCAACAAGCAAAGTAACAACATTTAAAAGTGATTGTTGTTGATATCTTGTGTCATTCTCTTTCTGAGCGAGCAGCAACAATGAATGTTGCATAATTGTCACGAACAGTTGTTGTCGTTTGAAGTTCTTGATAAACAACAACTGAAAGCTTGCTTGCATAATAATCGTAAGTTAACTTGTTTGGGCAGAACTAATTCCCGTTTTAGTCAAGCCTTTTTGTAGCTGTTAGCTTTTTAAGTGATATAATCGCCGCCAACTTAAGTTCCGACAACACCAACAACATGTACGTAATGAGCTTTATGTCAAACCCCCTTCTATCAACAACAACAACAACAACACTATCAACAGCAATCTAAAAGCTTTATGAACTTTTTTCATTTATTATTTGCGGCACATTGCCTGCCTTTTCTGCTTCTTACAACCACCTGCCTGGTTCTGTGCGAAGGGGGAGCGGGAGCGTTGTGGGTGGTTTTGTAGCAACTGTTGCATAAGTTGCGGCCCAAATGCCATGTAGCATGTTTGTGTGTTTGTGTGTGGCAGATGGATACGATTTGATAGCTCATTTTGTGTGTGTGGCAAATTGAAATGTTACGATTTGTTGTTGTTCCCTTTTATCTTTGTTGTTGTTTATGGTGTGTGTGTGTTGTTTTGTTTTGTTGTTTTTTTTTTTTATGCCACTTGTCTCTGAACTTTGGCAGTACTTTTAGCTTTGGTTTGGTAATTGAAGTTTGCACTTTGGCCTCCTTTGTTGAGCTTGTTTGTTGGTTGGTTCATTTGGGTGTTTTGCCTATTGACTTTGTTGTCTGTTTACATCGATAGATAGATGGATAGAAAAATGTCAGAGATTGATGGAGTCAGAGACTCTCCTTGTTTTGTGTTGCTTAACAAATTGTGTAGGGCAGCGAACTTATCTAATAGGCCTTAAGCGTCAATCGGGTAAGGTAACAACAAAGCGTACAGGCTATAAAAGTTTGTGTTACTCAATTGAGAGAGATAGTATTAGATTGTTGCAATTGCAATTGCAGCTCGTTGATTGCCGTCAAATCGTCAAACAGCAGCAACAACAAGCAACGGCGGCGACTGCATGTGGCCCGCCAACGAGCTTACGAGCTACGTTCTATGACATAACTGTAATTCAAACGAGCTTGCGAGAGCAACACCAACACACACATTCGTAGTGAATGGCAAAATGCAAGAGAGAGATAGAGAGAGAGAGAGAGAGAGAGAGAGCGAAAGAGAGCGCACGCTTTACATTTGAGCGAGCGCGCGCGACTTACTTTTGATTTTGTTGTTGCTTTTGCTTTTTGCTTGCTGCATTCAATTGAGTAATCTCCATGTTGCGGTCGGTTTTTTTTTTTGTTTACAAATGTTGAAAGTGAATTTTCAATTGCAATTCACAATTAACACAATAGAATATTACTTAATCGGGGCAAACAGCCAACAGCATTAAATGACTCACAATATCAAGCCTGATTTGCCAAACGTATTTTATTTATTTTCATTTATTTTTTTGCTGCAACTCCAGACGCCAGTTTTTCGCCCGTCGGGCTTCATTATGCAATTACAAAGCAAATTTTTTGAGCAAAAAACAAATATCCCAAAAAAAAAACGAGCAAAAAACTGACAAACTACACCCGCGCGAGCAAAGTTTTTTTTTCGTTCATGCTGTGTGTGTGTGTGTGGGTGGGGGTTAGAGTATATGGGTTACCATAATTAAGACAACTTGCTACAAGCAGCAAATAAGTAAAATGTCACAATATGCGAGCGAGTTTTTCCATTTGCGGGTAACAAAACGTAAGAACTGGATATCGGTAGCCAAGTTTAGCATTTATTACATCATTTTGCTTCGCTAGACAGAATTTAATATGCATTGAAACATTTTGATAAGCAAAAAAAAAAAATATATTAATGACTAACTTTGGTGTCGTGTTTTTTGTTTTGTTTTGTTTTATAACTAATCAGCATATAATGCATTCGTTATACGTTACGAAATTTTTAAATGGGTTGAGAAAGAGTGAGAGAGCGGTTTTTTGTTGCATCAAACGATGTGCATAACAGGCTCGTTGCGAAACAAATGAGTTTCGATTCAAGAATCGCTTGTTATGACACATACTATATGAGAAGTTTAGTTTAAAGTTAGGTTAAGTAAGTTTCAAGTGTTTCTTAACATCCCTACAAAGTAAATTCTTAACATCAATTTACATATTCAAAACTTCAACTAACTTTTTAAGCAGCTCTTCCGCTTCAACTTTCAATTACTCGTAGGGGCACGCCCACTTGCCACCCACTTGCAGCCAGTTGACAAAAAAATCCCTTCAACTGCATAAATATTTAAACGCAAACAATTTCGAGGCAACGAGTCTCATTTCAATAGGTTTGTAGAATTTTTTTTGCAGTTTCCTTTTTGCATTTCTTTGTGAAAGTGCGCAAAAATGTGCGCTGGCATTTCAGAAATGTGCGCTAGACTTGTTACAGATAAAGGACGGGGTGCCGAACAGTGGGGGGGGGGGGGGCATTGTCTGTACATTGAGCAAATAAATAGCAATGAGACACACACACAGAAACATAGATAGTGAACGCAGCCAAAGGCGACGCATGCCACAGCAAAAGTATCTACAAGATACATGTGGGGAATGCCGGGAATGCAGCGTATGGCAAGAAGTTAAATCCAATGTGGCGTCTACACGGCATCAAAATAAATAAATCGAATCCCCAAGTAGCAGCAAAAAATATTAACACAATTTTTTACTCGATGGGAGAATGCGAAATATATAGCATACTATATAAATATTAAGTATACGCTTGTGTGCTTGGCTTTTTGCAATGGATTTGCGGTTCCAAACATGGCTGGCCAACAACTGGCTTCTGTCTCAAGGCCATGTCAATTTGTTGGTCGTTAAACTTTCGCCAAGTCAAAGCACTCTCTGCGCCCAAAACCCTCCCCTCACCCACTCTTCCATGCCCTCTCGCCTTTGTTCACTTTAACAGAGAATTTTTTTTGCTCACAAAAGAAAAAATATTTCGGTTAATATAAATATCACAGCTAAAATATTCACTGGCTAATTAAAAAGCTGCAACAGCAGCAACAACAAACCGAATGCCAAAAACGCAAAAAAACAAATGTTAATTAGTGCACTCACTTTGAATGATTGCCGAGAGGGGCAGGGGCAAGAAAAGCGTGACGGTTTTTGTGGCTTGGCAAGCGAAAAGCGACAAACAATAATAAAAAGCAAAATTTCTATAGAGTTGAGAGACCTCAAATGCAAATATATGTATACACAAACACTTAGCAATATTTATGTGTGTATATTTGCGTATACTTAATATGAGTTTGATAGTCGCATTTATCAGCTGTCACATGGATATATATGTATATATGAGAGTATGTACTTTGTTGTTGATAGCACTTTGATTATTGAAAATTTTATTGTAGATAACCAATACAAATAGCACTTTCGGCTAGGTAAAGTTCAGGGTACGCCCTTGAGCTGTGAACATAGAAAGTGCAATCGCAATGTTATCAACAAAATTTTTGGTAAAAAAAAAAACAAAGACAAAAATTGCAATTCAGTCAAGTTCAGGGCTAAGTTGGCTTATGAGTCAACTAACAAAAGCGTCAACTGTGGTTATTTGTTTTGTATTTATTAACTAATAACATATTTCAGTTAATGAATGCCTTGAATTTCTTATGAATTCGTTGCGACCTAATTAACTAAGTGAGTAAGCCATGAAAGCCACCAAATACCAAATAATAATAATTGCATGGCGCGTGCTAAATTCTTTTTAGAATTTTACCACATTTAATGCACATTTTGGTCAGCCTAAGCACACGCCATCAACATTGTACGATCTGTGTTATACGATATGCCTATAGAGCCTATAAACTTTACTAAGTATATATATGTATGTATATGTATGTATATACGTGTATATATACGATAAATTAGCCTAGAGCAGCGCGTGCAGAAATAATCAAAACTAGAAAATGGCCAAAACAGAAAACATTGCATGATATGTGGGCATTTTCAGTTGCAACAGCCAACATTGAATACATTTATTTATATTAGGGCACACTACAAACCACACCCTTAACCCTACAATACCCCACCGTTTCGCCCTATCGCTCTGGACTCATATATAGGCCAAGTCCTCGCGGCGGTTTAACAACTCTTCGTACTTAGCCAAAGCCCAGCTTGGCAAACAACCAAAATACTTTTGCTATACCCTGTAGCTATAAAAGTGATTGGGAAGAGTATCTGCTGCAGGGCTACAAGTGGGTATAATGAGTGTTTGTGTTCTTTTATTTCGAGATAAGTTATGAAGAATAATATCTCAAGATTGATTTGTGATAGGACATAATAATAATTCGAGTCTGAATTTTTAGGAACTTATTAACCCTTTTTCCTGAAAAATCTGTCAGGAAACCAACAGATTCTACAGTACAAGTTGAAAGTGTCCTATCAACATTTGTCGTGAAAAAGGTTGGTAATACCAACTTGGTATGAATTCAAAAATCCTTCGCCTTATAGGATATCTTTTAAGTCAACCACTGAAAATGTTGAGCAGGTTGACTTTTTAGATTTCATTTGTATGTTTGTGAGTCAGTGTAATTACAAATGCGCCATGCCTCGTGTGGCAACATTGCATGAGGTCGACGACTACATTAGCAGCTCTCTTTTTTGTTTTGTTTTTTTTTTTCATCTAGTACATCTTTTTTTTATATCCGTTTGTGTGTGTGTGTGTGTGAGATTGGTGTTGGTAATCTTCATGTCTTGCACGTGTTATGGCTCATTTAGTGCCTGACGGTTAAGTGCCTCATCTACACAAGCAAACACACACACACACACACTACTAACTGATGTGTGTTTGCTTAGTGGCAAGTGGAGCTGCTGTTGCACCCATGTCTAGCTTGATTTGAACGCCGCCCACAGTTGTTGGCCTTGATAAGAGGGGCCCCGACGACTTCTGTCATTGCCAACATTAAGCGTACGATTTTAAGCCCGTGGATATGGCAAGGCTTAATTCTTATTGGATTTGGCTGGTGCTAAACGCAATGATTTGGCACTTTGTTTATCAACAAAGAGCGCTAAATAAATGTTTATGCTCAGCTTATTAAATATACATTATTGAATTGTTTTCTCGTTTTACTCTGGCCTGATTTCGATAGCCTTTTATTTTTTTTGCTTTTGGTTCTTTATCAGCACAGAAAAGTCAATAACTGATTGCAAGAGAAACACGAACAAAATAAAGTAGAATCGAAAAAGAAATGAAGGAAAATAAACAATGCTTATAAATAGGCATAGTATAAATGTGTGGGTTTTTTGTGATTACGTGTGAACAGCAACGTTTTCGACTGCTGCCTGCCTCGAGTTTTTTTTAATAATAAATTCGAAGAACTCATTTGACTGCTGCTGTTGCATTTTGACCAGGTAAACTCACACACAAATCGTGCGATGATGCGTCAGCCTTTTTTGAGATTGTTTTCTAGTCTAATCAAAGGCATTGAATCACAACTGTGTACACAACAACAACAACAACAACAACAACAACAGCAACAGCTCTGATTATAGCAATTATGAAAGCAACACGAAAAGCATTTCTTAGTGGGCGACAAAGCGCAAAAGTCACGCAACAATTTGAACATTAGCTAGAAATTCCCCCCGGAATGCATTTAGTATACGATCCTGCTAATAAACTAGCCACAAAGAGTGCTTAGCTTTTATTGTTAGCAATAAGTTGGAAAGACAAAAACAATCAACTAAATAAATTGTATAAATGAAACACGTGCGTTAAAGTTAAGCGTATCACGTTTGGAAAGCTAATGTCACTGCAACCAGGAAAATAATAATGAGTATTTATGGCACTGAATAAATAACTATAAAAATATATGTATATACATGTGTTGCTTTATTCATTTCGCTATTCAAAGCTTTCAACTTTTCAGCCTACGTATACTTAATATTTTATTATTTTCATTTGTTAAGCTTTTTAGCTTTCATTCCTATATGAATAATAATTGTTTTGCCATTAATCTTCTTTTTAATCTTTCGCTTAGCAATTAATAACTATACAAATATTTGCTTTCAATTGAATTAATCTGGTTAGTATTAGTTTTTGTTCAATGCGTGTGTATTTTCCTATGAATTCCCCCCCGCCCCCTCGTCTATTCATTACGCTTAAACGTTTCATCTTTTGGCATCTGCCATCGAGTCAAGTGTCTGGCCTGGTAATTCCCAACTTGTTTGATGGATTTCTAAGTGCGTGGATCGTTGTGATTTTTCAAAATCAAAGCAATAACACAACACAAATCCCACAACAACAACAACAAAAAAGTCAAATAGAAAATTAGGTAAAAAAAAAATATATATATGTAGCTATGCCAAACTATTTTTGTTGGACTGAGTTCGTAGTCCAAAACAAAAGATACAAAAAAGTGTCGCGTTTAATGATTAATTAGCTGTTATTTCGGTGATTTTTTTTTATTACTTGCTGCGCTATATTTATTTGTTGTTGTGTGCGTGTGTCTGTATTTGTGAGTGGGAAACGCCTCCAATGAGTTGACTCAGCGCCTCAATTATTCATGCCACGGTGAGCCCCTGAATGTATCTGTCTGCAATTTAGATTGTGAAGTGTTCCCAAAAGTTCAAGATGTTCTTCTTCTTCTTCTTCTTTTAGTACTTTGGCTTGTTTCACGTGTTGTTTTTGTGTCCCTTTTAATTTGCTATGCTTTGGCAGCTGTCCCAAATGCTTGGCCTCAACCCTCTTTACCTCACCACCTCTAGTTTGGCCCTGCCCATTTCTTGGCATGGTTTATTTACTTTGAATATGCGACGTAAATATTTAATAATCGAGTCCTTGGCACACAGACCCAGCGACAGACAGACAGACAGAAAGAGAAAGAGAAACAGAGAGAAGGTGTGAGTGTGTAAATAGTGGGCTAAAAATCAACAACAGCAAGAGGAAGAACATCACAATTAGAGCAATAAGAACAACAATTACAACAGCAACAACAACAACTACAATCGTTGACAAATGACGCTCAAGCCAAAAACATTCTCTTCTCTGCTCTTCTCTTCACTAAACCCACTATCGATTGTCGCTAAACGCATACGACCTGTGGGACCCAGGGCCAGGACTCGCAGGCATTGTACGCAAGAGAAGAAAAAATAGTGTGTGGGATTTCCATGGAAAAACCTGTTGCGCAGTTAAGAAACGCTTGCTGACGTCAGCAATGCATTTAAGCCGCTCGTGTGACTTTCCATATGGATGAGTGTGTATGTGAAAATCCTTTTATTGATTTCTCGACGAAGAACTTTCCACATTTTATTAACTGCCTGCGGTTGGCAAGGGAATGTGATTTTATAAAGTTGATAAATATTTTATATTTCCTTGAATTTGCAGCAAATTTTAAATCGGTTTCAAGGGAAATTTACATTTTTAATATATTATTAGATTTTTAACATTGAAAATATTTCATTATCTCCTTCTTAGAATATAGAAAACATTTTTAAAACTAGTTTTTTTTCGGAGGAAATAAAAAAACATTCGCAAATTATTTTTGTTTTGAAAGTGAAGTGGTTTCGGGTTTATTCATAATACTTCCAAGTATTACAACAAAATAATATTGGACTGAGCACTTTTTGGAATTCAATTTAAGTTTTCCGAAAATTATTTTTATACCCTAAACCCATTTTTTTATTTTTGTTTAAGCTTGAAACTCACCTTTTTCGAGGCTGGCATTGCAGAACTTGAGCGCATCGTCTAGTCGATTGAGATGCATGCAACTTGCGGCACGCTCAATTATCTTCTTGGCCTGCAAATCGGGTCCCCACCATTTCTCCACAAGCCGCCGCACCAAAACATCCGGCATAAACTTCATGGCTGTCGATCCACCCAGAGCGTAGCCACCCAAACCAGCAACCAGGGACGATGCTGAATTGCTGGTGGACGCCATTGTTGTTGTTGCTGTCGCTGTAGTGGATGCCACCGTTGTGGTTGTCACTGTTGTTGGTGCTGCAACAGGAATACGCAGTCCAAGACCGCGAGGATAATTGCTGTTGTTGTTGGTGCTGCTGCTGCTGCTTGTCGGAGCCGGTGGCAGACGCCAGATGCGTGAGGATGAGGTGGTGGTGATGGTCGTTGAGCTGCTTGCGGTTGAGCTGGTCATTGCCACGCCCTGTGGCATACGTTCGGCAGTGCTCGGAAACTTCATGTGACAGATGTTGCACTGTGTGATTGTCTCACAGCACTGGCCGCAAAAGGTGTGTCCACAATTTGTGGTCACGGGACCGCGCAACATATCCGAGCACAGTGGACACAAAAGTGGATCATAGTCCTCGTTCATCGCAGGACTGGGAACGCATAGTTCTCGCGTGGGTGCATGCAGCTCGAGCAGATCTTGTGTGGCATTCACTGCTGGCTGCAGATTCAAACCCAATCGATGGGCTGTCCAACTATCGACATGTTGTCGCGCCTGTTGATATCGCGATTTCAGTGTGGACTCCAACGAATGTTCTGTTGTGGCATGCAGCTTATGGCGTATGTGTGCCGTTAGAGCACTGGCCAGGGTTGCCAACTTGTCCAACGGCACATAGCCATCCCGCTGCCGACTGGCAATCAGTTCGTAGACATTAAAGGCTTGCGGCAGATTGCCCAAACGGGCCAACGATTCACCCAACAGATACGATAGTTGCAATGAATTGTTATTATTGTTGTTATTGTTATTGTTGTTGTTGTTGTGGAGTAGTGCTTGGAGCGTGTGCGTTGAGCTGGACAGCGTTCGTAGAGGCGGGTTTTGATGATGCAATTGCTCCAATTGCTGATTCTCCTTGCGCAGCGCTTTGAGATCCCGCTTGGTGGCCAACGATGGCTTCATATAATAGCCCTGGGACAGCGGCATTTTGACAGCTGTTGCTGTTGTTGTTGTTGTTGTTGTTCACATATGCAACAACAATGACAACGACAACGACGTCGCAGCGACGCCCGACGCAATCCACGCCAACGTCACAGCTATTTCCAAACTGTCTGTGATATTCCTTCTTTTTTTTTTAGATTAAAATTTTAAATTAAGTTTGCTTTTATTGAGTTAAGTTAAGCTTCTTTATTTTTCTGTGTGTTTCACTTCACTTGAGCTTTGCGTTTTAGCATCTGGATGCCCAAAAATAACACACTACACTTGGGGGCACAATGTTGTTGATTAATATGGATTTAATTTTAGTTTCGTTATTGTTGAGCTTAGTAGCAGTTTGACAGTCACTGGACTGCACTGAACTGGACTGGAGTAGAATAAGTATTGTTGTTGGTCAGCGGAAGCGACAACGACGCGCTCAGTTTGGCATCTGAAAGCAGAAGACGAGACGAGAAATGAAATCAACTCTGAATGTGTTGTAGGAATTTACGTAACGTACAAAATGCTGTTTGTGTTTTTGCCTGATTCTGCCGCCATCGCAGCTTTTGATTCTGTTTTATAATTCACACGCATACACACACACTCACACACATACATAGCGGGAAGAGCGCGCAGCTAAATGGAGAGCGTGCGCCTCACTCTCACTCTCTCTCTCTCTCTATATATATATATATATATATATATGTATTTATCTCTCTCGGGCGCTCTTTGATTTGATTTCTTGTTTTATTGCCTGCGCACCTCGCCAGCCTACATACATATACATACATATATTTTATGACAGCTCCAAAATAAAACGCCGTATCTATTACTCAACCTGTACACAGGTCTGCTTTCCGCTATCTCTTGTATTTGTACTTGCATTGCTCTCAATGCTGCTGCGCTCGCTCGCTCTCAAACTCACACTCTCTTACGCTCTCTCGCTCCTGCAGTGACGTGACATTTTTCGCGTACGCTGTTAATTGACTGCCCTAAAAAAAAATTCTGAGCTTTGCAGCTGCCAGCCAACTTTTGAGACTTTGGCGCGTTACATAAACGGTCAACGAACTTTTGCTGCTGCTGCTGCTGCAAGGCAGCACAAAACTGTAAACTCAGAACTCGGCTGCGAATGAGCGCTGTGTGTGGAATAACTGTGAATAATGTTGAGCCACTTACTCGCATTCAATTGCCAGCTGGTCGCACATGTTGTTACATAATATTATGAAAATTAACACTGAATCACGCAGCAAATATGTATAAAGGCGGACGCGGACGCTGTCGCAAGTAACGAAATCAAAATCCAAATCATCAAAACTAACACACACACACGAACGCACAAACGCACGCACACACACACACTCACACACAGATAGAAAACGCACAAAAACAAAAGCAAGAACGTCTGCCCGCTTCTGCCCTCACTCGAGCAATAACAACTCAAACAACGCCACAAAATCGCATAAAATATTAACAGAAGCATTCGCTCTTTACTTTGCTCTCTCGCACTATCTCTCTCTCGCACACTGTTTAACTCTCTTGCGCTCTTTAGAAATGTTCTGTTACGTGTGCTTGCTGTTATGTGCGCACGTTTTTCTTTGACGTTTCGTATTTGTATCTTAAAGATAAACAATGCCGGCACAACACACCATAACACACACACACACACACACACACAGTCGTACACACTCATACACACTCAGTAGCACATGCTCAAAGAGCGTCGTGGCTATTGGCAACGTTTGAATGTTTTTGGTTTTGTTATGTAAACAATCGGATTTTTTTACCCCTCCCCTACCATTTTTTTCCACTGCATGTGGCGCGCTTCTATTTTTTCCCGTTTTTATATGTTTTTTGTTTTTTTTTTTTTTGGGTTATAATTTGTTTACATCTTGCACAGCGAACACCACAAATATACAGGTACAGATACAGATACGGCTACTGAGAGATACGTTTTCATCGCAAGTGAAATCAAAGTGTGCCAAAATGAAGAAAATTGCGTGCAAATAAAAATGTTGTGTTTTGTTTTGTTTTTTTTTGTTTTTGGCGAATCGTTTGTGCGATTATGTACGCATTTGGCCCAGTTGCTTTGGCCAACAAATATTGTGCATAAATTTTATGTTAAGTAATGCCACACAATATTGTCTATGTTCGTTTGGTAGTTAGCCAAGAAACAGAACAACAAAATATAAATACGAATTTACGATATGCTCGAACGAAGGTTCTTATAGATATTTTTAATTTAATTTCGCAACAACAATCAAATCAAATGATTTCTTTTTGAAATAAATAAAATGTTTGCCGAATCTTTTGAAGGCAACTCTTTTTCTTCTCGAATTAAAAATGTATCAAATATGTTTGTTGCTGGCGTTATATAATTGTTATCTCGAATCTTTCTAGAAGGTGAGAACACATAAAGATCTAAGCAAAGGCTGTTGCGATATATACTTATGATTCATCATAAATACCATTAAGTAACATTTTCGAACTTATCTAATCTTTTTAGTGCTAGTATTTATAGTTTAAGCTTATAGTTTTTTGCACATTATTAACAAAATTTTTTTTTTTATTATTTGCAGCCTCTTACAATCGACCTTCAAATACTTCAGACTGTTGGTCTATCCAAACCCAACCACTTAACTCTCCATTGCACCAACAGGCTTCGATTCATAACCGTTCCATATATAATCGCGTAATGCGTTACGTTTTTTGTTCCGCCCCAAAGTTAATTCAATTTGTGACGCATTTGGTTGCGATAAAAGTTGGTTAACAACAACATTCTAGATTGAATTGTTTTGCGTAAGTCCAAATTATGTATACGACTCATATAACGTGCTCGAAATGCAATCGCTTAGTGCGGAGTGTTCGTTCTAAGTGCGCTTTAATTGCATAATACTACAACTACTTGTAACAACAAAAACGACGCGCTCATAAACCTACCTAATATGCACTGTAAATATCTCGCTCCATTTGTTATTGTTATTATTATTATTGTGTGTGAGTCTATAGCAATTACTTATTTTTATACTATTTGTACACAAATGAATGATTTCATTCTTTATTTTTTTTACTTTCTTGTTTTCGCTCTCGCATTATGCAATGTCAATCATAATTTGCGATTGCATTTATCGTTGTTGTTTTTGTTGCTTCAGCTTCGTCGTCAGACGACATGACAGCCACATGGCGACAACATTCTAAGTTGGAGACTGAAATTGGAATTGATACGATGACAACGGAGATGGGGGTTGGGCTTGGGAAAGGGAAAAGACGGCGGCGGACGCCAAGAACGAGACAAAAAAGAAAACCAATTACAACTGCATTTTTTTTTTATAATACCCTCTAAGAAATGAAAAGACATTAAAGAAGTTATGTTTTAAGTTGAAATTTTTTAAAAAGTTTATTAATAGTTGTTTAGAGCCTTATTCAAGGTTCTTAACTATTGTTTGCCATCAACCTATCCTGCTTCAACTGTTAAAAACACTTTAAATAAAAATATCTCGAACTAGAAGTAAGAAACATAATTTAATGAAATCTTTCCACAGCGATAATTTTGTTAAAAAGGAACCAATTCTAAAAAGCAAAAATGTTTTTCTTTGTGGCTTAAGCTTAACAATCATATCTCATTTAAAGTCAATACTCAGTTCTCAAAAGAAATTCTTGTTTTAATCACAATTTGATTATCATTTCCAGGGTATTTTCGTGTCAGTCATCTTAAAGTCAAACAATCTCTTATTGCTTGTAGTAGTAGTTATTATTACTTAAGTCAATTGTTGTGGGTGGCGGCGACAAAGAAATTGCCATGAAAAATGCAATGTCAAAATGCAAATGAAAGGTTCCTTTAAGCTAAAGCATTATTTACTTGAATGTGAATCTACAAGTGTTTGTGGCACAAACGAGTGTGTGAAAGGCATGTGTTTTGGGCCTAATAAAATTACATAATTGCTGTGATTGGCATTCAATAAAAAAAAAAAAAAAAACAGCAAAAAGAAGGCGAACAAGCAAACAGCCAGCAAGCACTTTGCTGTGAGCAAAGAGCACAAAATGTGTTATGAAATTCGCGTCGAACTTATTATACAATTTTCATAAACATTTTTCTTGTTTGCTGAGTGCCGTTGTTGTTGTTGGTGTTGTGTGATTTGTTTTATTGGCTTTTCATTTGTTGCTTTTTATATTTTTTTTATGACGACGATAAATGCCAAAAAAACAAAAAAAAAAACTGTTGTTAACCAGAGGAAATTCTTATTTTGTGTTTCAAGTTCTTTTTATGAGTATTGGTTTTGATTTGTTGCTCAATTGCCTTACATAATGCCTAACTACTTAAGATTCTGACTAATTGATTTATTATATAAGGCATAATTGTGTGAGACATTTTTGATTTTGCATAATGGCTAAGGAAATGTATATTTTTGTTTGCAATTTCCAGTTAAAGGTTTTACAGCTTAACCGTTGCAGCGTTTTATTGTTGTAACTGGTCGCATAATGCGTCGCGTGTCGTAACGTCAACGTCGACGACGACGACGCTGCCCACGTCACGTAAAACTGCAACGAGCCGGCAATCGTTGCCCCCAAAGTTTTGTATCTATGTATGTATGTATGTCTGAATGTACGAATGGGGTTGAGGCGGGTATTGCCAATGGGCCCGTTAATTCGACAAGCGTTTTTAGCGTTTTGTTGTTGTTGTTGTTGTTGTTGTAGCAATTTGTTGCTTTTTAACAAACAAAGTTCAGAGTGTAAATAGTGCGATGGCATGATGCAAAATATTTGCATAAGCAAAGCAAACTTACATAATTATGGAATTGTATGCAAATCTCAAGGTTTTTATATTTAATTGATTTAAATTTGCACTTTCGTAATGCATAAAATTAATTTTTGACTTGAGGGACTTTTTATAGTTTTTCTATAAGAAAAATCAAATTGTATTGAAAAATTGTTACCTATTTGATTTTTTCCATTTAATAATAATAACCTATTTTTGCATGAATTAAATAACTTAATTAAATTAAATCCCCTTTAAGCATAAACACCATTTTGTTGAAGCTCTAACAATAAATATTTTAGTTCTAATAATTAGGTAACATCATTATAAACACAAACCAAAAAAAAGAAGAAAAGATTAAGAATTCAGTCTACTGAAATGCTGTTTATCACAAATTAAATATAAATTATTATCAAGTGTTGCCAATTTGATTTGCTAGAACGTCAACAACGGCAACGGCAACAACAACAATTGGCGCAAACAACAGAGAGAAGAAAAAAAACCGCTTAGTAATGCCTTTAAAAATATGGCAACACGTAAGCGGCGCAAAATGACCCCACAAGCATTACCTACCTCCCACCCACCTCTTCTACACGGCGCATTTTGTTTTCACAATCAATTCGCAGAAGGCAACAACAACAACAACAACAACACAAATGAAAAACTGTTTTTCCGCTGCTGCTGCTGCTGCTCGAAGAGCAATGCAACTCAGTTGAGTGCGCGTTCATTCACATTGCACAAGTACAATCGCACACACACACACACACACACAGACAGAGGCGTGTGGCCTGATGTCGTAACACAGGCACATCGAAAGAGTGAAAAAAAACGTATCGCTCTCTTAGCGCCACGCTCTCTTTTCTTACTTTACCTGTCGCACAGACAACTGCTGATTGTTTTTCTGCTGCTGTTATTGCTGCTGTTGCTGCTTGTTCTTATTGTTTTACTTTATAGTGCACGACCGCGCCTCCTGTCCGAGAAGGCAATCGCACACACAAACACACTCACAATTGCACAATAAATTCTTTTATGTCAAAATTTATTGAAACACACATACACACGAACGAGAGCGAGAGCGAGAGACAACAACAAACCAACAGTGCAAAATTCTTTGCTCGATTTTATATACAATTTTTTTTTTCTTCTAAATAAAATTTGTATTTTGTTGTGTCTTTGCTGCCCGCTTTAAATTTTTGTTATTGAGGCGTGCGCGTAACTTTTGACTTTGCCTTTTTTGTATTTGTATTTGTATTTGTGTTTGTTTTGTAAGAACTCAACGGCTCGGCTTTACGTAACCCACCGACGGGGTTTTACACATTTCGCTAGCAAAGATGTTTGTTTCACTCAACACTACGACTCCAAGGCTTCTTTTTTAATTAACAAATTTATGTTGCCTGAACATCACTGAACGAACACACACAACACACAAAACGCGCTGATTACGTTGACAATAAGAGCAAAAAAGCGTTTTCGTTGTTTTGTAATGCGCTTACGTTACGGTTACGGTTACGCGACAAGCGGTTAGTGCCGCTGTTGTTGCTGTTATTGTTGTATGGCAACGTGTTCGAATGCTGCTCCGAAGGCGGCCAGCGCTGTTTTGTGTGTACGCTCCGCAAACTAATTTTTGCTGTACTTGCCACGACCGCTGTTCGACAGCAAATGAGCAACGAACAAAAACCGACGACGCCAACACTCAAACAGCAGCAACAGCAACGATTCTCTCACTCACACACTGCTGACATTTATTATGTCATAGCTCTCTTAGGCAGGTTAGCAGCGCTGTTGCGTCATCAGTTTGGCGTGTGCGATGCTCTCTTAATGCGAGTGTTAATGTTGCTGCTGCTGTTAAGATTTGCCGGCAAAACGTCTGTTGTCATCCTTGGATAGTAGTGGGTCGGAGGGGGATGTTTATTTCAACACCCACGCTGGGCTCATCATTTATCGTACCATGCTGTGGACGTGCTTCCGGCGCCACTCAACAACAACAACATCATTAACAGCCACAGCAACATATTAATTAAGAGAAAAGGCGAGCATCAAACGCCTGCTGTTTGATTTCATAAGCTTTTTTTCGTAATTCTGTTTCGAATTTGATCATTTAACGCACATTACGTATAGGACGCGTTGACCTCATTTGGCGATCAAAAGAGAGGCGCCTCAAGTCAAATATAGTTTCAGGCAGCTCAAGCTCAGCCAAGCAGAGAAAGAGTGAAAAAAGAGAGAAAGAGAGAGAGAGAGAGAGAGACCGCTTTATCGCTTGGCCACGCTCACATTTCAAGCTCAAGTTCAACGTTGGCCATTTCGTTGCATATTTCCAGTTTAGCGTTTGATGTGTATTTGTTGTTATTAACATTTTAAGTGGCTGTTAGTCGTTGTTGTTGCTGCTTTTATCTGTTTTATTTGCAGTTACCATGTTCGTAATTTGGTAATTGCTGAGTCTGGTTTGTTTGTTTTTGTTTTTTTTTTTTTTTGTTGTAGTATGTATATTAATACACATGTATTGACATGCATATGGATTTCACATGTTTTAACATTGCTCGCATTTGTATTTTGTTGCAACATTCGCCACGCACGTTTATTTATAGGAAGTAATCGACGATCGTTATGCAGGCTCAACATACATATATTGTTGTTGCTTCAGTTGTTAATCAACGGAAATTGCTTAGGAGCTTATACAAAGTATGAGGAAATCGTTAACGTTTTGCATAAGTTAATGGCAATGGGCGGCAGTGTCGCTCAATTTATTTGGCAATCAATGTAAGTGTGATGATTTGTTAAGCAATCTACTTTTAAAGCGAAGCTGGGCCACAATGTTGCCTCAGACCTTGGCAACATTTGCACGAATATGATCCTTAAGCTGGCCTTTGCAGCTGTCAAAATGACGTAATATATTGCACAAAAGCATAAATTAACTTTTTACAATAACAGTTTCAAGGTCAGTCTCGATATGCTGTTAAGCGCAGCTGCCGACATTCTTTTATAGCTTCACTTTCAACATAATAGTGCATACTGTCAGGCTGCATTTACAGCATAGCTAACAGAGCAGTACTCTGTTATTAGCCTTTTAAATATAGCAGCCTAAAAGTAAGCAACACAATTTTAGCTACCGCATTTAATAAATCAAAATCTTGTTTGTGTTTTTTTTGCATTTATCGTTTCAAAATTTGTATCTAAACCTTTATTGTTTTTGCAGTTTCAATAAAACATATATATGTATGTATACCACTCCATCAAATAACGCCATCATTAATTCGTATGAATATTATATTCATCTTCTTATTGGTTACGCATTTTGCTTACACTTTTCACAGAATTTGTCGCTTGTTGTATAATAACTAAACTTAATCGAATCATAAAAGAATTAAAATACACATATGAATGACAAGGTACTAAATACAATTGCAAATTAGCTCAACTAAGGGGGTAGTGTTTTGGTTTTCAGCAACTCAACTGTACAGTTTTTGGAGAAGAAGTACAAAAATGTTAAAAAATAGTTTTCGGTTAAAAATTAGACACTAAACTAATATCTGCAGCATTATTTGCGCCATTTTTTTTTTATCTATGCCGAGCACTTGTGTTTAGTTTGTTAGCATTTCAGTTACGCTTTTTATAATGTAGATCTTTAATGTTATTAATGTTTAAGTACGTTTGGTTTTTTTATTATTTATTTTTGTATATATATCTAGGTACATGTTAGTGTCCTTGCATAGGCTGTTTTTGTTTTTTGTTTTTTAATTTTTACTTGAATTGTTATTAAATTTAAATATTATTTTCGTTTTGCATGCTGCCAACAACAAATAGGCGCAATATTTTTTTGTTTGTTTTCTGCTTATGTTTATTACGTTTTTTTTTTTTATTTGCATTGCTGTCTATTGCCGCAAGCGGATTTATGTTAGTTTTTGTTACTAATACAAACGTTTTACAAATTGTTAGTACTAATTTATGTTTAGCTTTAGCATTAGCTGTTTTAATTTATGCCGTTTTGGTTGTTAAGGTATTTGTTGTATTTTTTTTTATATATATAAAATTATTTGCATTTCGTTTCGATCGCAAAATTCTCAAAATATAATATAAAGGCTCTAAATCGCATGTGTGTGTTTGTGAGTGTGTGTGTTTTGGTTGGGCGTTTAATTCTTTTGTTTAGTTTAGGGACTTTTAGCTTTTTTTTTTATTTATTTGCAACAACTAACAATTTTTTTTTTAGTATTTTTAGTACTTTATTTTTAAATTTTTTACTACGTTTAATCTTTTGAGTTTCGGTTTCTGACTTATTGATTTTAAAATTCAACAACGTTTTTGTCTTTAATATTATGTAAGAATATATATATATATAGATATTTATATACATATACATATATGTATATAAGTATTTTAATGTGTATATGTATACAATTTAATATATTTATATATAATAAATTATATATATATGTATATATAGCATTTAATATGTTCGCATTGCCGACGTTCCTATCCTTTCCTTCCCATCATATTCAGTTAAAACACTCAGCGCTTTGTCTTTCGCTAGGCCTAGTTATTTTATATTATCTATATACTATATACTATATATCGTACTCTTTATGTCTATATCTTCATTTGCTAATCGCGTTTGATTTGCTATATTTGCTTTGCACTGCAACAATTTGTGTCTTTAGTTACTATTTATACCCCTGCCTACGATTACGATGCGCAACAGCTCCATTGCTCTATGTGGTTTACTTTACTTACTATATATATATACTATATGGTAGTATATACTAAGTATCTTTTATGTGTGTGAGTGGGTTGTATATAAGTACTTATAAAAAATCATCAGCTACAATATTGAATTTATCTACAAAATTTACTTGAACTAATTATCATAATTATAATCATAATAACTTTATTTCACTTTTTTCTTGCTATTTGTTTCCGTTTCTGCTGTATGTCTGTATGTATTGTATATAATAAATATATGTATGTATATTATATGTATATAAGACATAATTTCGTTTTCATTTGCTTTTGCTTGAATAACAAAAGGTTTATTTATTTTACTTTCAGTTTTATCGTCTTGTGTTGTTGCTAAAGTCTACATTTTGTTACGGAACATTCTTATCAGAAATATTAATACATATTCTTTGTTTATCATTTTTATTTTCAATTAAAAACCTAATGCTCAATCACTAACGAAATAAATGAACCTACAACAAACTCGTTGCATAAAACTTGCGTATAAATTTTCTTCACTTTTATTCTGTGAGCTATTTTTTTGTTTTGTTCTTGCTCGCTAAGCGGCTGTGCGAGTCGTCCAAACAACGCCGCCTGAAAGTATGCTCCAAAATATGAGCTAACGAAAATCAAGTTTCGAATTCAACATAGAAAAAATACTACAAAAAACATTTTAATATAAGCAACTACCAAATAGTAAAATACTAAATAACTAATTATATGCTATTAATATATATATATATGTATATGCATTTTTTGTAGGCTGTTCACACTCTTTCTTTCGCAGCTGCCTGCTTGGGGTAGGGTCACACTCGACACAGCCGGTTGGCTCGCATTTAACGTAATGAATATTCCTATTTTTTTTTGTTTTTCGTTTCACCTCTATGCGCATTTTATCTTAGATCATACTATATATATATCTTTATATAAATGTAACACGATTTTTGTTTTTGTTATTTCCTTAATTGAATTTATATTACAAATATGTAGTAATTGCTTAGTTTTTCTTTGTTGTTGTGATGGTGTATCGGGCTAAATCCTCTACGGTAACTATCCTTATCGTCATAGTTATCGTATTATTTCTGTGCTACTTTACAAAACAACCGAAGCTCAACACGTTGACTCAACTTTCTGAATGATACGAATAAATAATTTTCATAGTTTCGATTTGGGTTTTTTTTTTCATTTTTCATTTTTCATTTTTCTCTAGGTGGTTTCATAGCAGTGCAAAAGGCTTTAAGGTTCGTTTGACTTATTGTGTGTGGGAGTTTTGTGATTTAGTTTTTTAGTCAACTTGTACGCAAAAAATCAGGGAGTTGTCGCCAAAAACTAGGTACACCCGCTGCTTCTTTTATTTTCTTTCCAAGTGTTGTTGGTATAATAACTACTGGATAAACATCTAATACGTTTGATAGATTTATGTAGAGATATCTATAAATGTAATTGCCTTGCTTTCTTTGTATTATCGTTAGGGTTAGTTTCGGTATATTTATTAGCTAAACTTTACTTGCTGTGAGATCCTTGCATTGCATTCTAGTTAAGTATATTTTTGTTTATTTTTTTATGGGGCGGGGGGAAGGGAGAAATTTAACCAAAAAACAATAAAAATTTCAATATTTGATAGCAACGCTTATATTTTTATTGTTACACAATTGCTTTTAGCTTTGCTCTTCTCTTCTCGTTCCTCTCATAAGTATGATTTTTGTATAATTTTTTTTTGTTGCACAATTTTTCCATTAAAAAATAAATAAAACTTATTGAAATTTTGTTATTGTAAAGAAGAAGTGCTTAAAAATAATTGAAAAACGTGAAAAATAAGTTTGTAAAGTTTAAAATGAATTGTTTGCAGTGTGTTTGTGTTTGTTTTTTTTTTTATATTTTGTGAATACAATTTATTTGAATTTTTTTCATTTGATGTTTTTTTTTCTTTCTACTTTTAACGTTTGTTTTGTTATTTTTTAACTTAAAGTGCTAAATATGCAGGTAAATGTAACTCAAAGTTTAACAAATAAAATTAATAAAACTTAACTAAAACTGTAAACAGTAATAATAATAATAATAATATAATAAAAATTATAATAATATGTATGTATAAGATTTAAGATCTTGCAAAATCACACCAAAAACAATTTGTTAAAACAAATTTGATAAAATGATAGAAAATAGTGAAAAATATTTTAATTGCAAATTTTTTTGAACTGTAAAATGTTCTTGTTAAGAGAAAGAAAAAGTATAAAGTTTGAGGAGGGGTGTGGCTGATAGAGATGATTAGAGTTATACTACATATAAAGTAAGAAAAGTTGGCTCAAATCGAATCGAATCGAATCAAATCGTATGAGCAAGTATTTGAAGCATATCTCATGCTCGCTGACTATATGCCCGGTTAGTGCTGCTTAAGTAGTTACATATTATTTATTCATATTATTGTAGTTATCAACAAATAACAGAAACTATAAAATAATAGTTTGTTTATGGTTGTTCTGTACCACAAGTAAATTTATAATGTTTTGTAACGTTTGCTTTTCTTTATGTGTAGCTGATTTTTATAATATATATATATGTATATAAAAAAATCATAAATCACTTAAACTAACAGCTGCCTGGCGCCGAGGCAACTGAGGAGGGAAGTTCTTTGCTCATTTCTAAATGGTTTTTACTTGTAGTAGTTTACTTGTTGTTGTTGTTTGCTTTTGTATTTATAATCATATGTTCTTTTTTTTTTTTGTATATTTTTGGAGGTTCTTATTTTGCAATTTTTTGTTTTTATTTGTTTTTTATTTTTATTTCTTGTGTTGAGTCAAAAAATTGAAAAAGGAGGCAACGAAATTATTTACATATGTATGCACGATTTATACTAAAGTGAGGGCGGGGGATTGAAGAGAAAATAGTATATTTACTAACAAAACTTAACAAAAATTAGGCAAAAACTTATAAAATATATAAAGGGGTTTAGAACTCTGATTTGTTTTTTGATTATTAAGAACTAAGTAATAACAAAAGATGCTACGTAAAAATTAACAGCTCTAGATAATAGGGCTTTCAGGTTTATGCTAATGGTACTCCTAATGCTTGAGGGTTGCACTTGCGTTATCGATTAATCGCTTGTATGTCGATATTAATGGTGAGAGACATTTTTGTGGTTGTCGGCGTACTAAAATTGTTTCGTTTGATTTAAGCTACACTAAAGATTTAAGTTTTTTTGTTTTTATTTTCGTTAATTTGCGTTAAGTTCATTTACGTTAAGTTTAAAATAAATATGCGTACAAATGTGTTTGTTTTGTTTTTTCTTTTGCCCTAAGCTGAGTGTGAATAGCTTGTATGTATTTATAAGTATGTTTGTATGTATATCTTATGCATATATGTACTATATGCATGTATGTATTTATAGTGTAGTTTTCATGTCTGTTTACTAAAAGTTATTAGTAGTTTAGTTTATCAATTATCGATAATTATCAATTATTATATTATATTATAATGTAATTGTTGATGTGGTTTCGTATCCGCCCCAAGTCAAATATATATTTTTATTATTACACATCCTGGAATTTTGATAGACGTGCACGCAAGTCCATGTTCTCCTGTTTTAACTGCTCAACCTCCTGATGTAATGTTGCGTTCTATCGATACAAACATAAACAATTAGTTAGTAACTATATATAGTTAGTTTAACTTGTTTCGATAACTCACTTCCTTTTCCAAATAGCGTGCACGCATCGCAATTTGATTCTCCTTTTGGCGTCGTGCATCTCGTGACCTTTTGGCAGCAATATTGTTCTTTCGTCGTCGGGCCCAGTACTTGTCGTCCTTGAGCTCATCTGGAACAAATTGTTTGCGTGACTTTTTAATCATCGGCTGCGGTTTTAGCTCTTCATCGGAGAATGCTCTGGTGCGCGGATCAAAGTCACGCCCCGACGATGCGAATGAAAATGCTGGAATATCAAATACTAAATGTTAACAATGTTTTTCACAGACTGTTCGTGCTAAATTAATAATCAGAATTCGAAAAATGAGTATCGCACAACTCGTTTTCGGAAAGACAAACAAAATATAAGAAATCATCGTATAGAAAATTAGAAAATTAGAAAAACAAACGTAAACTTGTTTAGAAAAAGATAAAAAAAGAAACTAAAACAAAATGATGCAAGAAGGAATTTATTTTTAAAGAATTTGCCTCGAAATTTTGCACAAATTGGAATGTAATCAGCCTTTAACATTTAGCATTTGATAAGACATGAGCAAAAACATTTTTCTTGTTTTCTTTCGATTTATATATAGATTATTATTTTTATTGTTTTTTTTCGTTTTTTTTGTTTAGGTTGGGTTAGGGTGTTTGCTAGATGAAAAAGTTTAATATATGGTATATATATATATATATCAAAATTATAATCAAATATATATTGCAATTAAATACAAGTTTCAATTCAATTCAAGTTAAATCGGCGCAATGTCCATTCCATTTGTGTGTTTTTTTTTTTTTTTTTTTTTTTTTAATAATAAGATAACATAAAAATAAATAAATGAATAAATAAATAATTGTTAGGGGAAGATTTATTGTGACGACTCTAAAAATGGGTGACTGATCTTTGTTTTCTCTCTTTCCGCTTCGCAATACTCACTTGATTCGGCCGGCGATGGCGGATTTAGCGTATCGGGACTAATGCAATCCGATGGCGATGGCGATCGTTCGCGCTTTGTTGTTATATGCCCCAGACCCAGCGACAGACCCGCTGCATGGCTCAGTGAATCGGATCGATGACCGAGGCCACCGGAGTGCCCTAAATGTGGCCCGGGCAGGCCATCAGGTATATTATTCTCCGACAAGAACTCATCTAGGTCCGCATACTGCAGTTTCCAAAAAAGAGATTTTCACAATTGTAATTCATGCCGCAACATGTTGCATCAAAAGCGAGCAGGATCAAAACAAAAAATGGCAACAGAAACAGCAACAATAACAACAACAACAAAAAACACTGAGTCAAGATGTGTGTTTGTGTGGTCATAATTTGCAATAATTACTTCAATTACTTTGTAATTTAATTTAATTACTTAAGTAATTAAACTTTTTTGGCACATTTAATCATGAAAAGACAATTTTTAGGAAAATTTCAGCTCCTATTTGCAATTTTAAAAATTATTCAAAAGTAATTAAAAGTAATTAAGTGTTCATAGTTTTTTTTTTGAGTGTAATTTACATATTTTTATTAGTTAAATTGAAAGAAAGACACATAATGGTCATTATATATAAACAATATGATGAGAATACAATTCTCGCACTACGTTAAGCTCCAAAATCTGGTTAATTGTGTATCTGTGTGTGTGTGTTTGTTGTGTGTAACTGTTTCGTTTTTTGGGGGGAGTGGGAAGTAGTTAAACAAACGCAGCCACTACGCAGCGATGATATGATACTAACTTGTGTTACCTTGAGGTCAGCATCGTACGGCAATGTTTTGTCCCACAAATTGGGGCCGAGAAATGCCGTTTGTGCCTCAACATTCCAAATGTCGCCCTCCTCTTTGTATTTGTCATCTGGACAAATGATTTCTTTGCTATTCGATGTGGATTTGCCTGTAAAAAATAAACAAATTATATATTTCAATAAATTCTGCATTCTAAGGAAATCATAGTCAAAGGTCATCAAGGACAAAACTGTTGATGTTTTTTTGTTTTTGTTTCCAAATGCGACTGATAAGCAACGCTTGGTAGTTTTCCAATAAACATTTCTAAACGAGATGTTGTTGCAACATTATCTGTCAAGTGCAATAAAACATACATAAATAAGGGCCCAAGCACATATACTAAGCCGCAAACATTAAAGTGGGTCAAATATTGCGTCTTCAATACATTTATACGTCAAATTATAAAACGTTTAAAACAAAAACAATTTCTTTTTGGCAAATCGAGCCAACAATTTCCGCATGCGCCTTTGAACGTCAAACGGCAAACAAAGCAAAAAAAAAAACAAACATAGCAAAAGTGGTTGGGGCGAGGGAACGAGGCAAACCAACACAAACAAAGCAAACAAAAGAGGAAACAGCAGCAGTAGCAGCAGCAGCAGCGCAGCCAGCGGCAGCTAAAAGCGAAAGTGAAATTTTAGCTTTCAACTGATTTTTATCGTCACTCAACGCACGACAAAAACTCACTCATTTCGCTCAGCGAACGCTGCGCATGCGCAACTGAGCATGCTTTTGCCTCTGCCAACTGCGCAGTTGACTGCGCTGCTTGCTGTCAGTGTTAAGCATTAAGCGAGTCGCTCTTTGATTTCTAGCACAAAACGAGTTTTGCCGAAGTCTTTGCGCCGAAACTCGTTTGTCGTCGTCGTCGTCGTCGTTTTTGGTTTCGCTTGCATTAGTTTCCGCTTTCTTATTCACTCTCACTTTCATTTGGTTTTGCAGAAAAGTTTTGTTGCCGTTACTACTGCTGTTATTTTTTGTTTTTTTTTCTTTTTAGGTGAATTACCAACTATTGCGAAATTGTGTGCGGCGATGGAGACGCGACCACATTTCTGGTCTGTGGCAGTGAAGTAATATTTTCTTTTCATTGCTTTGCTTTTCTTTTCTATTTTTTCAGTGCTTTTATGCCGCTGGCAGCGAAGCGTTAGTGAAAAACTGTGCAAGTGTTTGTTGTGTTGCATGTGAATTGTGAATGGGTGGTGAAGTAATCGCAGCAATAAAATGAGGACTTGCAAATCTGCTAGCGGAGACAAACTGTGAGAGATCGCTAACATGGCGTATGAACAACTTTTCATTTGGCTTTATAATTAACATTTGTTTTTGATGTTGTTAGGCTGTTATTTAGCGCGAGGATTTATGTTTGGGAAATTTTGTTTTGGTTGCTGTTAGTTTTGCTTAACTGATGCTAGTCTTATGTTTGTCACGATCGAAAGCAAATAGTTAATAAACGGAGTTGACTTAAAGGTTAAGCAAAGCTTGCATGTGAGATTTAAAATTTGAGTGCAAGCAAAGGAATTTTTAGCAAAAGCAACAATAACAATTTCTCAACTAAATGTAAATACAGGAAAAGCACAGAGCAGGATAAACACTTAAAAGAAAACTTAACAGAACATAAAAATAATTTAATTTAACCAAAAAAAAAAACATCGCAAAAAATTATTAAAAAATCACAAACACATTGAATGAGAACATTCACATAAAAATTACCGTTTGCTTTGCAAATAAAACCCAAAAATGGCGATTTCCTGCCTGTAAAAACATAAGAGAAAATGAAAAGAAAATAGAGAAAAGTGCCAAATAGACATATGTATATAGAAAAGTGTATAAAATGTAAAAAAACAACACGAAAACGAAACGCAATGAAATGGAATGCAAAGCAAGAAGAAGATGGCAAAACAAATGAGATGATCGGACCCCAATATATATTTATATATATAATATTTCATGCCATTCGTAAGATACATTTGTATCTTGTTTTGGGGCTTGTGTCACTTTCACTGTCGTCGCCGCTGATAAGACCAGGACAGGAGCTGGCCGACAGAATCTGGCTCGCTGTGTTTATTTTTAGACTGGCGATGACTTAAGCCAGTTCAGGGAATACTCGGCTTCGTTTTTTGTTTATTTTTGTTTTTTTTTTGGCTTGGTTTCGTTAACAGTTTCTCTTGCCATTTTAAGTAGGTCAACTGTGCGAGAGTTGTTGTTGCTCTTGTTGTTGTTGTTTCACTTCTTTTTTTCTTTCGGCAACAGCAACAACAACAAAAAACCCTCGCACTTTTTATGACCATTTTTTGTGTTTGTATTTATATTTTGTATTTTCGAGTTTCTCATTTGTAATTAAAATAATTTGCATAATTTTCGTGACTCTTCCGCTGGGATTATATTATTTTTTTTTGTGTATTTTTTTAATCTTTTTTGTATCACTTTTATTTGAAACGAACAATTTGAGCTGGCCGAGCCTACGACAACAAAATTTATGGTGTTTCTTTTTTGGGTGAAAATTTAAGCTATTTTTGGGTTCTCTCTTTTGTGTGGCCCTATTATTATAAGCATTACTATTATTATTATTATCATTTGTATAAATTGTTAGCCCCTGGGTCTGGGCCTTTGTTGTGTTAATGGCCAAAGAGTTGGTCACAAATTTTTGTTGGGTTTTGTTTTTATTATTTTAATATTTTAATTCGGCGTTCAACTTTCACTTTTGCTGCTGTTTCCACTTAGTATGAAGCTGCGCTTTTTTGCGTGATTTTTTTTTTTAACATGACTTAGCTCTTTACTAGTTGGTTTTTAAGACTCGAGCTGGACAAATTTGGAGTGTTTAAGATAAGATGAAGTTAGTTCGACAAGATTTCTTTACTTTAGTTGATTTCAAAAGGGAATTTCCAAAACAACATCGTCCTCATAAAACTGTTCAACACTTGCGTTGCATACAAGTTGTACTCAATCTCGATCACATCCGTTTCGTGGCAATAAAGACAACAGCCCTTTCCCCCGCGCCCCAGTCTGACCCCAGCTGACTGCATTTCAAAGCATGCCTCGCATTAAAATGAAAGTGAGAGTAAAGTCTCCTGCAAGCGCAACTCAACAATAACGGCGACAACAACAACAACAAACAGCCCAAACAGGTCACTACGGATGAACACTTAAAATAAAATATACAAAAAAAAAAAAACTAAAAACCCAAAATGATTTTGTATAAATAACAAAAACTAGTTCTGCCCACAGACACGAAACGATTGTGAAGACGCATTCCTGAAATCATAAACTAGAACAGACACAAAAAAACAAGAAACAACAAAATAGATCGCGACATTGACATCCAAAGTTATACAGTAGAACAAACTAACTCGAACTTGACATTGTTGGTTAAGTCAAAGAACTAGTAACATAACTGCAACTAGATCTAGTTTAAAGAAAGCAGTGAAAGCAGAAAATCCACTCTGCTAGAAGAAGTAGAAAGGGAACTGGTTACATAACTACTTTAAGAAGTGGAAAAACATTGTGTGGAACTAGTTACATAACTACTTCGAGAAGTGAAATGATAATTGCATCATTTAACAGCCTCTTTAGCTAGTTTGCATTGTACTTGTTTGAAGAAAGCAAAGTCGAAACAAATAACTCGACATTGACATTGTCAGCTAGAAGAAGTAGAAAGGGAACTAGTTACATAACTACTTATAGTAGAAGAAAGGGAACTAGTTACATAACTACTTCTAAAAACGGAAAGATAATTGTATCAATTTACAGACTAGTGTGCATTTGACTTGTTTGAAGAAAGCAGAACTCAACATTGACATTGTCGAAAGAAGTAGAAAGGTAATTAGGTTACTTCACTACTTCTAGAAGCAATAACAGAACAATCTCTTTGCGCTTGTTTTTTTTTTCAGTAACCCGTACAAAAGTTATGCAATATTCGTTTTGATTTCAGAGTCCAGCTCAAAGCAGTTGAGGCACGTACATAAAGCGCCACTGCCGCTATTGCACGCCCCTTTCACCTGTTTCAACGTTGCCGCGAGCAGCGCTCACGCTCTGTTGACGTTCACTGCGCTGCTTTGCTTTGGCTTGCTTTGCGCATGCGTCGCGTCGCCGTCGATGGCGCAATTGCCGCACTTTTTACTGCAATATTGTTGTTGTTGTTGTTGTTGTTATTGTTGTTGCTGCTTTTATTTTTGGTGTATTACATGGCACTCGTTTTATGGCTCTGTTGGCTCCGTTGTTGTTTTGTTTGACTGCCTTTAGCTGAAGTGCAGAAAGTGTAACACTTTCGATTGTGTTGTGCTTGTCTTTCTAGTTGTTGTTGTTGTTGTTGTTTGTTATCCGATGTTGTTGTTGCTGTTGTTCGTTTTTTTTTTGTGTACATTGCATTCATTCCGCATTTGCGCTCATTTGCATAGCACTTTTTATTTTATATGTTTAATTTCTTCTGCTCTTTTTTCCAACGAATTTAATTATGTGTGGGAAAATGTGTTGGCCATTTGATTTCCGGGTAGAGGCAAAGCCTAATGTGCCTATTCAACTGTCAAATCCTTTGTTATTTATTTTTTTGGTTAGATTTATCTTTTCATATGCTAAATGTGCAATTTACAGCGATTTAAGCTCGCAAAGAAACAACAAATCAAAACGGTTTTTTTTGTATTAATTGATTAGCTTTTGCTTTCTTTTGCATATTTAAAAAAATAAATAAAAAATGAAATGGAGTTAATCGCCAAATGAGCCGTTAAAATATTGTTTAAAAAACTCTCAGCGCAAAAAACCTTAAGTTGAAAATATTTAGTTAAGAGAAACAGCTAACATTTTTTGCTGATTAAAAAAGTATTCAAAAAAATCTCTTTGCATTTAAAGTTATTTAATTAAAGTTAAAATTATGCCAATATGCCGCAATTTTGCAACAAAACTGTTACGAAGCGAAAGTAACAAAAAAAAAAAAATAGTAAGAGATGAAAATAGTTGCATGCCACGCCTGATTTGTAACATATAAGAAAACACAGATATGGCCAAGCAACTTCTCTCTTACACTCTCCTTCTCTCTTCCTCCTCCCATTAGTGAGTGAAAGAAAGCCAACGGCATTTGGCGCCGTGCAGTTAATTAGCTAAAATAAGGAAGCAGACGATGTTAATCATAATCATAAGCTTCATAGATAGAGCAAACTATAAAATTACAGCCCCATAAAATCATTAAAAAAAAACCAACAACAACAAAGACACCAAAACCCATATAAACTGGGCGGAGGCGTGGCACTGCCGTAAATTAAAACGCAATCAAAAAGAAAGAAAGATAAAATTCAATCAATTTGCAAGAGTTGAAATATATATACATACATGTATATACTGTACATAGTATAAAAAATAAGTGCTTCTGGTCTTTTTGGCAAACAAAAGCAACGGCAAAAAAAAAAATTAAAAACGATTGCTCATACGCCGCATGGTGCGTTGATTTTAATTAAATGTCAACGCGGCGCGGCGGCGCTGAAGCCACTTTCACTGATATTTGTAACCGAACGAAACGCTTTTCTCACCTAAACACTAAACGATGCCGCATTTTGCACGTTTTAACAGTTAGTGTTGCTGCTGCTGCTGCTGCTGGCGTCGATTGCGCAACAATTGCTGTAGTTGTTGTCCAGCAACAACAACAGCAACCTACAATCAGTGCAACAGCAGCAAAGACGAGTAGCCGCCCCGTGTTTCATTTTTTTGTTTCTTTGCTGGCATTTTGCCTTCTTTTTTGTTGTTGTTGTTGGTTGATTGAAGTAACTGTAATACGTACAACGTGGCTGCATTTTGGCGCTCTTTCGCGTATCTGGGTAAGTGTGTGACGGCAGCGGCAGCGCCGTTGACGTCGCTGCTTAGACAATTTGTGAATTTGTCATGTCTCTGGGCATAGTACGGTGGCACATGCGCTAAATGCATTTTTGTTTTTTGTTTTTTTTTCATATTGGATAAACGTTTTATGGCCAACAGCACGCAAGGAAGTTGCCATTAAATGAATTGGCGATTGTACTATTTTTTTATTGTACATATTTATAAATATTATAGTCAATGGGGAGTCAATTGATAAGAACAAAATGCAACTTGAGCGAAACGTGTGAATTATGAGTTGAATATTGAAAGATAATAATACAGAAAGTTATTGTTAGCTCATAAAAATATTATTACTCTGCTTTAATATCTTGAAAAGCTTCTCAAACTTTTTTCAAGAGCTTTGAAGCTTTTGCTCAATTTTAAAAATTATAAAATATACTGTAAAAGACTTTTTTGAAAAAATTTTAAAACAGAATGTTCTTGAAAGCTAATTTTAGTACTATTTTTTAGTATTTTTCTTATTTCTTATAAATACTTTATAATCCATTTTTTTTTTAAGAAAACCTCACCAGAAATGTCAGCGTAATTTGTAACTGCCGGACAACTTTCGAAATAAATTTTTTACATTTTTGGTATAGATCAAATTATGTTTCCGAAAATACACAAGTTTTTTGTTGTTGCCAAGAGCCAAAATGTAAAAAAATTAAAAATAAAATGCCACAAAAAATATCAAAAAAAAAAAACAAAAGAAAAAATACAACGTTGAAGAAGAAAGAAACGAAGTGAATTTAAAAAACTGCCGAAAAAGTGAAAGTTAATTTTTGTGATGTTGCTTAGCCGACGCTGACGCAGCAGCGACAGCGACTGAGGCAGAGGCAGAGGCTGAGCAGCTGGCAACGTTGACGTCGGCTCAATGAAAGTAAAAACGCATTTTGGGCCAACAAATTTTGGATAGTGTTGCTGTTGTTGTTGTTGTTGTTGTTGTTACTGGACACATATTAATTATGCGGCAATGTCAAACGTTGGTTGGGGGCTGCGGGTAAAGGGAAGGGAGCGCCAAAATTGGCTCTTTTGTTTGCAATTGTTGTGGCATTGTGGCTAGGCCGTGCAAGCCGGGTCTTTTATCTTGGCCATAAACTCAAAAGAAGTTCCACTGTTGTGATAACAAAAAGACAACGCCGCCGCCGTCGCCGTCGTCGCTGAACTGGACATTTTGTTAAATAAATATATAAAACAAAAACCAACGAAAGATAACAACAACAAACAAAAAAGTAATAAAAACTTGACTTTTTGGCCATATGGAAAGCACCCCGAAAGACCAAAAGACCAAAAGACCAAAAGACCGCAAGACCAAAACGAAAGTTGTCTGAAAATGTCGCGGGCCAACAAGTTGGAAGTTGGCCGTTGGACGTTGGACGTTGGGAAGTGTTTTACTTGTTGGCTGTTTGGGCTCTTGCGGCGACACCCGAAGTCTAAAAATAAAACAAACCGAAAGCAAAAGTGATTGTGAATTGGCCCACAAGAGTCTCTTACGGCCTGAAGAGCCAAAAAGGTTTAGTTGAAAGTTGAGCGAAGCTTGACTCTTGTTGCCACTCAAACTAAACCAACGATCCACCCAACACCCCATGCGGAAATGTTGACGAAAAAATGTCAGCGTACCGCAATGAACCCATAGAGCTACATCTCAGCTTTGCATGTCACAAAAGCAGGAAAACTCAGTCCAAAATCCAGACAGACAGACAGACGGGCAGATAGACAGAACGAGAGACAGTTGCCAATCGATATAAGCTGACTTTGACACCTAATCAGGGTCATTAGCGGCCGGTAATTAGTTGGGCATGCAATCAATTTTTCAATAGGAAAAGGAAGCAGCCCGAAAACAACCAAATTCAAGGTTAAATACAACAACAACAAGTGAAAAGTAAAGAGTGAAATAGGAGTAAAAATAGCCAAATAGCTTTTACATAACATTTGATTCAATTTAAATCGAAATAGCAGAAATAATTATTAAATTAATTATATTTTTGTAATGAAAGAAACTTTTACAATCGTCTAGCATAACAGCAACATGCTAGTTCTAATAGTAGCAACATGTTTAGGCAACATGTTGATAATGAATTTGTTGCTTTCGCAGTAAAATTTACACCCACAGCAACAAGTTGTTCCCTGTTAATATATGGAAAATCAAATCATACCATTCAAATAGTTAGCATGTTGCTTCCACAGCTGTTGCACCTGAAATTGTGTCCAGCGATTGTTATCATCGCCATTATTATTGTTATTATTATTGTTGTTGTTGTTGTTGTTGTTGCTGCTGGTGTTGCTGTTGTTGCCGTTGTTGTTGCCGTTGGCATTATTATTGCCATTAATGACGCCCACCAAACTGTTGACCAAACTGTTCTCATGCGCCTGTTGCTGTTGTGCCACAGCGGAGGCGGTGTTCACAGTGGGCGTGGCAGCTGTTAGATTTGCATTTGGTGTTGCTGGATTATTGTTGTTGTTGCTGTTATTGTTGCTGTTGTTGTTATTGTTGTTGTTGGAGGTGTGATTATTGATGATAATGTTGAGATTGTTGTGGTTAAGTATGGTATTGTTGTTGTTGTTGTTATTGCTGTTGCTATTGCCATGTTGTTGTTGCAGATTGTTGGCGGCAACAGCGACAACGGCTGCTGCTGCATTCACATTGACATGAGCCAAATGTTGCAAGTGATGTTGCAACAGCTGTGTGGGCGGTGGCAGCGTGCCATTTGCCACGTGTGGCGTTATGCCAGCGACTGAGTTGCTGTTGTTGTTGTTGCTTAGTGTGTTGAGCAGCTGCTGATGTTGTTGCATGCTGTTGCGCAGCAAGTTGTTGTTGCCAGTCTGGTTGTTGTTATTGTTGCATGCCACATTGTTGCCATTGAGATTCGTATTGTTGCTGGTATTGTTGTTGTTGTTGTTGTTACCATTGCCTGCCAGCAGGTGTGGCAAATTATGAACTACTTGCAACGGCAAGCTGCTTAACGGTGGCAAGGCTGTTCCCTGCGACATGTTGCCCAACATTTGTTGTTGCTGTTGATGTTGCTGCTGCTGTTGTTGCTGCTGCTGTTGCTGCAGCAATTGCAGCTGATTTTGCTGATGTTGTAGCACATTGTGTGTTTGTTGTTGCTGCTGTTGCTGCTGTTGCTGCTGCTGATGTTGCTGTTGCAATGCCAATGTTGGCGGCGGCATTTGATAGTCCATTCTCATTGCTGAGGCGCTCAAAATGTTGCCAGTTGCCAGTATGAAAGTGTTTTTGTTTATAAACTTTGACTTGACTTTTCTATCTGAACTTTGCTATATTAATGCGTGCTGCAACATTGCTGCTGCCGACGCTGCCGACGCTGCTGCTGCTGCGCTGTCTATCGAGTTAATTAAGAACTAGAAATGCACAAGCCAAAAATAACAGAACAATCATCAAGCTTTGTATCGCACGCGCGCACGTACAACAACAACAACAACAACAGCAACAAAGAGAACAATAACTGTTATTAGCAGCAACAACAACAACGACAACAGCAGAAAGCGCAGCTTTCGTGAGAGCTTATTGAGAATTTGTTTCTTTTTTTTTGTTCTATAAGCTGAGCGCGTCACACAAATTAAATATGTTTGCTTTAGTATGCAGTTCTGCTTGCGCTCTCTCTTCACCTGTCTGTTGTTGTTGTTTTGTGTTTGCTATTTGCTATTATTATGTCTGTCCGCTTTTGTTGCTGGCGCTGTTGTTGTTATTGTTGTCAACTATTTCGCGTACTTATTGGCGACTGGGCTTTGGCTGGGTGGCGTATTTAAGGGGTTCTCGCGTTGTCGTCGTCGTTGTTTGAATGAGAGAAGAGTTTGACCTTGAATTAGGCAGGCAAATAATACAACAACACTGAACAGTATTTGTAGTGTATATAAATACAAATGTTGCCATGCGCTTGATTTTTGCTCATTTGCTATTTTGTTGGGGTTGTGTTTTTTTGTTCTTAGAAGATTATTCTTTTGTTTGATTTTTGTTTGTTGTTGATTTAAATATAGACATAAAAACAAATAAACAGGATTTGATTTATTAATAATAATCAAAATTTTGACTGCACTTTGTATCACAACATTTTAAGTTCTCTCTTTGCGAGATCTATTATTTATTTATTTTATCTATAAATTTTCACTGCACTGTCGTATTAAGTTTGAATTATTCACTGCATTTCCTTGTGATATTTTTGTTGTTGTTGTTAAATTTCAATACATTTATTTGTTTTAGCTGTAATATATCCAAATCCTTTTGGTTCGTTGTGGTTTTTTGCTGCTTTGCCGAAAAAACGAAAGTTCACAAGTTCGCACGAATTCGAAAGCAGTCGAAGACGCAGACGTTGACACGCGCCGTGGTTGTATTCGAAAGGGGGGTGGGGGCGACTTTGTTTCTGTTTTTTTTTTTTTTGTTTTATCGGGAGCTCGCTTTTTTGTTTGTTTTGTGCTGGTCTGAAGCCGTGAACCGAACCGGTGCCGCCGGACTACAAACGTTAAGTGAACGCGCGCGCTGTGCGCCTTTTGCAACGCAGCTCAGATCGGCTCCAAAAAAAACAACAAAAACAAAAGCCAACAACAACAATGGCCCCACGCAGAAAACGCCAAAGCCAAAAGTTAACGGCGACTGCGCAGCTGGCGTCAAAGCCAACTTGAAACCGAAAGCATTAAAGCAGCGACGCGTCGTATGTGCTGCTTTTCGTCCGCTCTCACAACCAGGTACACTCTCTCTCTCTCTCTCTCGTTCGAATGGGCGCACTCTTTTACCCTCGCTGTGCCTTTGGCAGCGCTGTTGTTGTTGTTGTTTGTATTTTTTTTGCGCATTCCGCTGTTTACTTTCTTTCGCGCAGCCTGCTCTGTATGATGGATACAAAAGCTGCCGCTACGCTTCGTCTGAGCTACGCTGCCGCTGCATGCGGAAGCGATGCTTGGTTTTTAGATTTTCCAACCACACACACACACACACGTTGCGCGATGCCAGCGTCAACGTTAGCGTATGCGCCAACTGAGACGCCAGCAGCGTTTGGTTTGAGTGATTTTGTCGACTGCGACGCTAGTAAAAAGCTTTTTGCAGTGCGCAGCTTCAATTGAAATTTAAACCTACTAGTACGTACCTATGAATATGTTCGTATGTATGTACATGAGTATAAGCAATGATAACAAGCTTACCAGTAACATTCAACTCAACAAAGCTTAATGCAGTCCTCAGTCACGTTTGGGACCCAACACACACACACACACACACCCACAAAGACATCGACTGACAACGTGAATCGACATTTAACACACGCCAAGTGGGAATACGATGCTTACCTGCAAATAGAAACAATATGGTAAATATGTATTAATAAAAATCGTATTTGTGACAATGACAAAATGCTTAATAAACGATTGTTTGGCTTAAATTAAAACACCTACAGTAAATACTTTTAGCCCGCCCACAGAGATCAAATAAAACTGCCGCTCTCCCAGTGCAATTTTTGCATACCCAAAACCCATTTCCCCATTTTTGTGCTTTTTGCTGGTGGCATTGAGAGTGGGGGCCACCCCATGGCGCATTCGCAATTCGCTTTCCCCTGTCCAGCCCACACAGCGCAGCGCAACAACAACAAAAACAACAGCAACAACAACAACAGTCTGTAAAAGGTCATTTTTGCAATTTTCACTGCAGCAAAAATAAATAAATAAATAAAACAACAATAAATTTAATTCAACCGGCACAGCGAATAAAACGAATTCGATTGTTTGCAATCAACTTGAAAAAACGAAAAATTTCACCCGAACCCAGCGACAAACAAAAAAAAACAAACTGAAACCAAAACCGTAACACATCGCATCGCATCGGATCGGATCGGATCGTTTCATACCCGAATGCTTCTCTTCTCACCTTGCGTTTCGCTTCAAAAAAAGAACGCCTACAAATTGCATGCCAGCATAGGGCCGAAAGAGCAAGAGAGAGAGAGTGTGAGAGCGAGGAGTGTAAATATGTAAATGTGACACTGAAAAGCATCATATAAAGAGGGCTGGACAAGGGTGGCAAGCGGAAGTACATATTAGTTATTTGTGATCATAAAAAAAATAATCAAAGGTTATGGAAACTGCCCACAAGCAGCTGGAGCTTCACTTATTATAATTGCCTTTTAGAGAAGTGTATATTATGGGGATGATATCAAAAGGTGTGCCAAACTACTATATAAGATCATCGTTCATCAAATGTTGATTTTTTTATGAATATTAATATAATTTCCACTCATAAATTATTCAGTTCTATATAAGCAAAAAATCTTCTCAGTTTTATTTCCTTTGAGAAATGCAAAAGTTAGAAAAGTTTATAAAACTTTAAAATAATATTTATAAGATTTTAATTTGAACATTTTTTTTTTAGATTAAAACATTCATAACCAAACAGGGTATTATTTAAGTACATCAGCTTTAACTGTCAGTTCAACCTTTTAATATAATCAATATGCATTCATAAGTATAATTTACCATGGTTTAGTTCATCACATAATCATCAACTAATTTCAATATGTAGTCGCTCTACTCTTTTATTTTTAGTTTTTCTTCTTTTTTTATTTTTGCCGCGCTGACCAAAAACCTAATCAAAGCGAATGCATTTTGTGTTGGCCCAAAAAACAAAAAAGGTAAACGAATCCAGCACAAAGGCTGACCTGCTGCAGCCAAAAATGATGGCCTGGTCAAAGGCTCAATATGTGAATGGAAATCCACCGAAAAAAAAAAACAAACAACCAAAAATAATGGTGGCAACATTTGATGCCAATTTTAGTCAATTCGTCTTTTCACAAAATGAGCTCTAGCTTTGTGTTGACCCATTTCAAAAACTCTGACTCAAAACCTTAAAAACCATTACGAATTTGCAATAATTTGCTGTTAGTTGATGCAAATCATTTTCCGGCACAAGAAACCAAGGCAAATTGCATGCCAAAAGAGCGTGAAAAGTGAGGAGACAGCGAGAGTGAGAAATTAGAAGAGAAGAGAGCGTAGCACTTGTCGTCACTTATCAAATGATAAGGCCCCAAAACATTGTTAAATAATAAAACAAAAACAAAAACGAAACGCAACCGCAAAGCTTTTTGTTTGCACTGTGTAAAATGCAAGCTAAGCAAAAAATTTATTTCAGTTGTTGCATTTTGTGCGCATTTCAATTAAGTTTGCATTGTGATAGGCTGAATGACGCAGGCAATGTACTCTGCTACAAATACACATACAGAATACAGTACAAATGTAAAGTATATACACATGTACATATATGCTAATGTATATGCAATTTACGTGCTGGAGCTTAAGTTTGTGTTAGGTTCTTAAAAGCTTTTTTCTCAAGTTTCCCACATTGGCAGACAATTGATCGTTCGATGATATCAGCAGCATTGAAGAGATAGAAAGGGCAGTTCAGAGAGTAAAAGTGAGAGAGAGAGAGATTGCTGGAATTGATTATTGAATCCGATAAACGATATCTGATTACATTTATCTACAGATCATTGAAGGAACTCTTCAGACGACAAAATTCCTAGATAATATTTTTAAACTAAACATTGTTTGAAATAAACAAATAAATAAATTTTAGAATCTGAGCTCTTATATACAATATCGAATCGTAATAATATTGACAACAATATCAATTTATTTTAAACAAAGTTTATTAGTTTTTCTGAGCAAAAAAAACTTTCCATTAACTTTATCAAACTTTGTATATTTATGTTTATTGAAAACCCACCTGAGCTAGATGGCTGAAAGCGAGCTTTTAAACTGTTTAAATGATTTTGATGCTCATTGGCGATAACTGCAGCTGCAACGGCTGTTGCCACGTGTTGCACGGAGGAAACGTTGCTGTTGTTGCCGTTGGTATTGCTGCTGCTGTTGCTGCTGTTGGTATTGGTGTTGCTGCTGTTGGTGGTGCTGTTGTTGCTGGTAGTATTATTGCTGACAGCAACCGGATTGTTGCTGTTCGTTGCCGCCGCCGCAGCAGCAGCAGCAGTTGCAGCAGCCGCAGCAGCAGTTGCTGCCGCCTCATTGACAGCGCCGGCATTTGCTCCTTGACCCTCCATGAAACTATTGCGCTGATGATAATGCGGAGAGTCCTGATAGATACGCTGATAGCTCAGAGTTGGCAGCGTCCACGAATTGTTCGTCTTGTAGTGGAAGTTGCCGGTGCCAAAGATCGAATGTGTGTTGGTGTTGGACGCGGCGGCAGCGGCGGCAGCTGCTGAGGACAATGTGTGAGCTAATTGAGCAGCATGATGCTGTTGCTGCTGCTGTTGTTGCTGCTGTTGTTGTTGCTGCTGCTGCTGTTGTTGCTGATGCAGGTGTTGATGCTGCTGTTGTTGCTGCTGATGTGGGTTGTGCGGATGCGGATGAGAATTATGGCCATGCGACGCATGATGATGTTGCTGTTGCTGCTGCTGATGTTGCTGTTGCTGTAGCTGCTGCTGATGCTGTTGTTGCTGATGTGCATGCTGTAGCTGGGTGTGATGTGTGTGTTGCTGTTGTTGCTGTTGTTGCTGCTGCTGCTGCTGCAGTTGCTGTTGTGCTGCAGCCACAGCTGCCGCATGTTGCTGCTGTGCATGATGCTGTTGCAGTTGCTGTTGCTGCTGTGCATGTTGTTGCTGTTGCTGTTGCTGCTGCTGCTGCTGATGATGATGCAATGCTGCCGTCTGCTGTTGTTGCAAGTTCCATGCATTTGCCGCCGCTTCCGACGAAGAGCCAACGCCCCCTGCTCCAACTCCCGCACCCGCCGAGCTGCTGCTCTTGCCGGAATCATTGCTGCCGACGCTGCTGCGATTGTTGTCCAATGTTGCCGTTGAGCCCGTCATGCTGCCATCGTTGCCGCTGTCACTGTTGCCACTGCTGCTGCTGCTGCTGTTGTTGGCATTGGTGCTCTTGTTATTGTTGCTGCTGGCGGAGGCAGCTGCTGCTGCTGCCACTTGCGTGTTAAACTGTTGAAAGTAGTGCGACAATGTTGCATTCGCATGCTCCTGGGCAAAGAATCTCTCACACGAATTCGTGTCAGACGACATATCTTCCACTGGTTCTAGAACTGCTTCGTTTTTTTTTTTCACACTACAATGTGTTGTTGTTGTTGTTACTGGAAACAATTGTTTAGGTTGCCACGTCCTTGTGATTGCTGCACAGCAATTGAAACTTTGAGCAACGGCTTAAAGTTGTGCGCATTTTTCAATTTTCACTCGTTTCACAACACTGTATATGCTTAGTTTATTTTCCTATAGGTTTTTAGTTAGCCTTTTTATACATAGCCGCACATTGTAGCTAAAACAAAAAACTGCTTGTATTTGAAATAAAAAGCCGTTGGGTAAGTGAATTTGTATGGAATTTTTCCAAGTAACTTTCGAATTTGATTGAATTTCAGTTTAAGATAACAAAATTGATAGTGTTAGTAACAAAAGTGCCTGATCATGATAATGTTAAGTGGCTTCTTGATTTTGTTTGTTTGTTTTCAGTTTTTTATTGCAAGGAATGCATGTTTAACAATCGTTCTTTCTTTCCTTCTTTCTATACTTAATAACGATGAGCTGTGGGTTTTTTCTCTCTATTTTTATTGCAATTTGTGTTGATAAGGAATAAGCAAAGGCATTGTTATTATTTTAAATGCATAAATTAAATGCAGTTATACAGTTAAAAGAATTAAGTTAATGTGAATAATTTTTAATATTTTAGCAAATGTTATTCTTATAATTTTGAATACCTTTTCTTATTCGCAAATGTTTCAACAACTTTTTCACATTAATATTCGAAACAAAAAGCAATTAAAATAAGATGTGTTTCTTTAGCTTTGAGACTGTATAAAGGCAAATATTTGTTCTCTGATATATATTTGTATATATATTATAAGATTTTACAAGTGTTAACTATAAAGCAAACACTTATATATATATATATATATACAAACGCCCTTTAACACAATTATTGCTATTTATTTGAAACACTTAAACGATTATTTCCATATTTGCATATATAGTACACGCGATCTATGTAAATATCGCTTATGAATTTGTTTTTATTTTTTTCTATTCACTTATTTTTTACATACTGTGCGCAGTTGCTTTTTTTTTTAGAACTTTGCTCCGAAAGACTTTCTACACCCAACGACTTTGACTTAATGCGAAATTATATAATCAAACTATTATTCTTAATTGTTATACACTATTTTTCACTATTATTCAAAGTGGTTTTATGTTTTTTTTTTTTTTTTGCTATATTTATTATAAATTTTGTATAAGTTTTTAGTTTTGTCACTGGTTTTTTACGTTAGAATCGCACGCGCAGTTCCACAACGATTTGGACATGAGAACGCGATGAGACCGAATGCCGGCCATAGCCAAGCCTCAGCCGCAGTTCTCATGGGCAGCGAGAATTCATTGCTGCCGCTGTCGACGCTGGCAGCGCTAACGAGACAGGCGAGCAGCGCTGCAGCAAAGACGACTGCAGCGGCAGAGCAGAGCGACAAATTGCAATGTTCTGCAAGTAGTTAGGTTAAAATTAAACCCCTACTAACTGCACTTACGTAAATTAAAGGGCTTATTGTTGCACTCATGCAATTGTTAATTGTTGTAGCAATAATAAATAACCAGAGAGAGAAACTTAACTTAAGACAGTTACGCAGTTTTGCAGCAAAATGTTTACAAATGCATATAATTAAAATAAACACAAAAAAAATATAAATAAATACATAGGAGAAAAAAACTGACTGCTACAAAAGCAGCGACATTTGTAGCTTATGGAAATTTTGCTAAGCGACAAATGGCAACTGCTGCTACGTCAATGTCGACTGCGACAGCGACAGCGACCGCAGCAGCGGCGACAAAGTCACGCGGATTTCAGTATGACCCAAAGCCCAACGTCTAGCAACGTTCTAAGCACGTGTTGTGAACACACACTGCAGTGCACCGGTACACCGACACACACACACACACACATGCACCCGACAGCTGAGAACCCAAGAGACAAAAAACCGACTGAAAATATTCGCGCACGTTGAACATGCATTGCAGTTAGACACACATACATAAAAAAACACATACATTTGATACTCAGTGAGCTGCTTTTTTTTTGTCTTTTCGATTAGCTCTCTCTCTCTGTCTCTCTCTCCATGGTTACAGCGAGGAAAAAATGTGTCCAGTTCTTCCTCTTTCCGTTTCCCGTTGTAATTGAGTCTTTTTTTTTCGTTTTTGTTTTTTGTGGCAAGCAGCAATCTGATTAAAGTATCGATGACAGAGAGAAAGAGCAAATGCGTAGCTACAAATGAAATTAATTGGCTTGCAACACGTGACGTATGCGCGATTTAATGGAAATTTGGCTTTGCCCTTTTGATGCTTGCAGCACCTCAGATAAGTGGGAGGGGGTAGGGTTGATGAAAATGCCAAACAGTTAATAGTTGCCTAGACAACTGCAATTATAAGCCGATCGGAACGTGATTCATTTTGTTTAAATATTACAGCAACTATTATATTATTATTATACTAGTATTAATTGATGTACAATTTAATTAACCGTTAAAAATTCAAACGTGTAGAATTTAGCAAGTTTAAGTAATTAAATTTGCAATTATTAGTACAAGCAATTTGTTTATACGCTGCAAGTTGCAGGCATAGAAATTCCTGTTTATTTGATTAACAATAAATTTTTATAATTGCAATAAATCAAATTAATTTAATGTAGAAAAATGAATATATATAATAATTAAAAAAGCTAGTTTAATTAAATAATTCATAAAACATTATAAGAAAAAGAATTTCCAGACAAAAACATTGAAAATAAAATACATATTAAGGTAAAACAAAATAAGAAATTATATAGAAAAGAAAGGAATAAAATATAAAAAATTATTTTGAAACTTTAGGCTCAATAAAAAGGGAGTTAGGAATAAGGAAAATTTAAAATTGACTTGTAAGTTTTACAACACTAAATAGTGTTGGTTAAGGAGCTGCGTTAAGCGCAATAACACACAAAAAACAAAAAGGCTTTTCTATCTTATTAGAAAGTCAAGGGAGAATAAGAAAAAAACTAAGCCAAAATAAAATGAAAACATCTTTATTTTATTAAGAAAAAAACATAAAGTTTTATTGTAAGAAAAAATATCAAAAGAACTCGATATAGTACAGACAAACCTGGATATTGTGAACAAGAAGAAAAATGCCTAACTTTGAAATTTGAAATGAAAACAATATAGTTAGAACAATCATTTGGCTTGTGGTTTTAATTCAAATACTTAAAAATAATAAAAATAAAATCAATTTTATTAGAGTATAAGTAATTTCTAATATCAAAAAAAAAAAAAAGAAAACGTGAGTTAAACTGCTTTCAAAACAGTTTTAAGAGACTTTTTAACTTTACTTGTTTTATTTTTTAAATCATACATCGACATTTTGTTAATAATCAATATTCTAAATGTTATATTATATTTAAAAAATCATTTTTGATAACCGACAGATTAACAGTTTTTCGTTATCAAAACTAAAAATGATCACATGAACTGAACGCATGTTTCAAACATTTCAAAAATAAAAACCAACCCCACAAATAGATAAACTATTTTTAAACAATGTTCACATTGCGAACCCAATTTGCCCCATCAACAGCCCATCATTTGCAGCTGATGCTTCTACTAAAATCTATTGTGTTTTTTGTTGTTGTCTATTTGACAAAGCAGCTTAACGCATTTTAGCCCTTTGCAACCCAACAAAAAACCCCGAAAACAAGCAACCCTTACTCAAATACATATACAGACGTATGAAACTCATCAGCAAACCAAATCAAGCATACGCCCCATAGCCTCATGTGTTGCATCTATTTTTGCGTGTCAGCAACAAGTTCTCGACTCAATTGTTGTTTGGCTCGTTAAAAATAATAACAATGCCCGAACGCTGGAAAGGTCCTGAGCGCCAATTGGCTGCCAGCCGAGCGTAAAGGATGCCCGCTGCGTTGGCTGCCATTGGGCGCAGCTGCGGCCTCGTGTGGCGCCGCCGAGCACCAATCAGAGCAACAGGCAAACTGGCGACTGGCAAACACTTTAATACGATGCGTCGCTTCTTTCTGCCAACGTCGCTGCTCGCTGGGAGCTGCCCGCTGCCTGCGTTGACTGCAGCGACAAATAACAGCTGCGACGCCGTCGTCGTCGTCGTCGTTGTTGTCAGGTTTTCTATTTGTTTTGCTGTCAGTTGGGTTCTTGGTGTTGTTGTTGTGCTATCACGTTTAGCTACCACGTGCGCCGGCCCCCGTTCTTAGCATGTGTGTTTGTGTGTAAAATCAAAAGCACACATACATACGTACGTACGTATGGAGTGGCGCTTGCAATGAATGAGCGGCGAGAGAACGCCAAGAACAACAACAACAAAGACGTTTGAAAATAGAGTAGAAGAGCGAGCAAGAGCGCCGTTTTGCCGTCGCTCACTCAGAATAATGAACGACTGGCTGCGATTGTGTGTTGTTTTGTTATTTATAAATAGCAAATTAAAGGCAATGGAAATGCAGTCAAGCACACACAAACACACACACATACTAATAACAAGCAATCGCATCAATGAGTGTGACTCAAAAACAAAGCTAAAAAGTTTGCCTTTTTGAAGACATATCGAAAAATAAATACATACATTTATAGAAAGCTTGGGGAACTTGGGAAGGAGCCAGCGCTTTGACAAATGTTTGCAATATAATTGTTAAAATTACAAAGGGGGTTGGGGGCGGAGGGTATTTACAGGTTTTGTTCAGTAGTTTGATTGAACAGCGTCACAGCTAAACAGAGAACTAAATTTGCATAGCTTTCAATTAAGCTTTCGGTTTAGCGGCTGCCACTCGTAATGCATGAAGGAATGGGTGGAGTGTCAGGGGGTATTTTAATTCGGTCTACACGTGCTCATAAACTACCCCTAGCTGCCGCACTCAAGCAATTATTTTTGAATGACTAAACGTTTTTTTTTTCGTTTTTTCGTTTTTTACGATGTGAGCCATAAATTTTAGCTACACAAGCGAGAATAAATATATGAGCTGACCCAGTTTAAGCTAACAAGTTGAACAAGATTTGTGTGGCAACAACTAATTGTTGTTCTAAATTAACAGTACCTTATACTTATTATTATTTAAATATTTTTGTTTTGTCGATTGAGGGGATTTTTTTTTTTCATATTTAAAACCTTTTTTTGTCAAGTTAAGTTTGAAATTTATGAGGAAAAAAAATGGAGATGATGTTATTTAATTATTCACATTTTTTAACACTATAATTTGTTGTCAAAAAAATTATAAAATGAATTTTAATGATGTTCTTTATAACAAGGTTTTTAAACCTGAATACTTCATTAATTACTTTTTAAACTAATATATTTATATGTTACATTAATTTTTTCACATTTATTTTTAAGTATAATTTTTTTTTTTGGAATGAATATTGTTTTTTAAATTTTCTCTAAATTTATTTTTTCTGATGTCCAAACTATCAACACAACTATATCAATTTTAGCCTTAAAGTTGACAAAAATTCCTTCTAGTCGCCCACAAAGCATAACTAAACCGTTAATCTTATTAATTATAATCGAATTTGGTATCATTAGACACACGCACATGCCGCCTAGTTTTGTGTTGCGGTGTTGAATATCTGAAATTTAATTAACTGTTAATTGTGTGTGGCAAATGTGAATCTTCTACAATTTTTTGGTGGATTTTGAAAAATCGGTTCCGTTTGAATTAACTCTCACCGAAAGATAGAAAAACGAACAAGCTATAGGATACATTTTGTTTGGAATGCAAAGTTAAAGTTGAGCCAAAATCAATTAACGTAATTCAAATCAAAAGCAAAATTGGGAGCAGACCGTAAACTTGGCCGAGTCAGCGGCTAGCCTTTTGCCTTATTAACCTGTAGAAATTTTGAGCTGCAATTTGAAGCGCGACAAGCGAAAAGAAGAATAACAAAAAGTAACCGCAAAGCAAAGCAAAAAACAAAAAAGCCAAACAAAAGTGCAACTGTTGCTTACGTCGATTTCGACGCGACGGCGACGACACACTGCGCCAACATGTGACATGTTCGTTGAAGGGGTAGACGGCGCGACCGACGGAGGGTGAGAAAGAGCAGCAGACATAAAACGGAAGAAACGGGAAACGTGAAGCAGCAGCAAAAACAGAGAAGCAACCAAAACAAGCAAGCAAACAACAACACACACAGACACAGACACACACACACACATAAACACACGAAAGTTTTCATTTCAATTTGTGTTGTCGTAGGCAACAAAAACCAAACAACAACGAAAACTAAAAATTTAAATTAATTGAGACGGGGTGGGGCGGGGCTGCTTGGAGGCGTTTATTAAGCAGTCGCGCACGTGTTGCAGCCAACGGTGCACAGACGACGTCAATGTGATGATGAGGCGCAGCGAGAGAGAGAACGGAAGCGACAGAGAGAGAGAGCGAGAGAGTGTGAATCTGGGGATGCGTAAATTGAAGCGCCAGACACGTTGCCTACAGCACTGCAGAAAACATAAGAGAGAGGGGAAGAGAAAGAGTCCCACAGTTGTTGAGCTTTACAAGCGCAAGCTTTGAACAGCAGTTGCGCCAAATGGCCGCCAGCTGTCGCTGCTACAAGAAAGCTCAAAGCTTACAGTGTTGCCTGTATGACAGCTAAAAATGGTAGTAGATTTGCATAAAAAAGTAGCGACAAAGATCAGAATGAAAATGACGCTTAAAATTTTGATGTGTTTTAATTAAATGAATGTGACAAATTGATTGATGAACGAAGCAGTTAGTTAGCTTTATAGAGCATATAGTATAAATAAATATAGTTGTCACTTATTGATGCGGGCGACTACAAAGAACAATTCATTCAAATTGGAATTGGAGTGAAAACATTTTTGGCATTTAATTGTGCGTTTGGCTCGCACTCTCCCCTCATATCGCCAAGCACCGTTATAAATAAATACAAACTTTACGTTTCATTCACAAAAGAAAGAACATTGCGGCCAGAATGGGAAACAGATGTGTTTATGTTAGCTGCCAGTTGTCACCGCCAGAGGGCGGTACTGAGTTGCGCTCAAGTTGAAAGTTGAGCGGCTCATTTGAGTTTAATCCTCATCAAACTGGTTTTAATGACATGATTTATGCTCGAACCGAACTGATGACAGATGAACGCATAATAAACTCGTCGTGAGGTAATTGCATAAAATTGGGGAGGTTTTTTCTAGACTCTGTTTATTGTTTGTGGTGACTGGCATTATTTACCAGACAAAGCATAGAATTCTAAACAATTACTACTAGTTTAGCACTCAGTCACAAGTTTTGAATGAGATTCATATATGAATCTTCGTTAAAAGTTGTAATGCAATAAGTTAAGGATATGATTCAAATAGAAGATAGATCTAAATGGTTTCTAAACAAACGTTTTTAAAGTGATATTTCGATATAATCACATTTTAGCAGCATTCTTTCAACTTTCTCTTGGCATTCCTTTTAACTAAATTTATGCTTGTGATATATATTTCAAAAGACATAACCTTCTGTCTCAAGAACCGCAAAAACATATACATATTTCAAGTACTGAAAAATATGCGTTTAATCATTCTTTCTTTCACTACGTTCTTCACGTTTTTCAACAAAAATATTTGCGACACTTTCTGACAGTTCTAAAAATGTGTAAACACAAAAAAAGACAAATAAAATCAAAGACGCGTTTTATATTTCAGTTTTTCATGTAGCAAAAAAAAAATATTTAAAAATTCACTTAAAAATAATGCTCAATGAAATGACAAAAACGAAAAAACAAATAGTTTTTCACTGTTGACAGTTTTTGGTAGTTTTTATTTTATTTCCGTTCTGAATGGAAATTAACCCGAAATGATGTAACCGCGTTTTCTAATTGCCATCATCGCAGCAGCATCGCAGCAGCATTTGAAACTAATTCGAACTAGTAATTTTCTATGGTTTATGAATGCATATATACATATAGTCCCCCCCCTGAAACACAACCCCCCTCTGCTGTTTGCTGATGTGTGTCTGACTGGCGTTAATTGAGCTGCTTATTGTTTGCTGTTGTTCCACGAACGTTTCGGGTTTGTTGTTGTTGTGTTAATTAAAAGCATTAGAAATTATTCCTTCCCACCCTTAAATGTGCAATTGAGCAAAGATTTGCAGTTGATTTGGGCATTGATAGTTTTATAAATAAACTTTGTTTCGGCCAGACTTGTGAAATTTTTGTTGAAGTTGACTCAATTCGTTCAAATATTTATTTATTGTTCTCGGAATAAACTTTGATTGCTGAGAAACAATGAGCTTGGAATCATGCTAATTGTTTTTCGAGTCGATGCGAATTTGATTCAGAATTTAGTCATTTCAATCGAAGCTTGTACAGCTGCTTCGCTTTAGAAATTCGAGCGAAACTAGCAGAGCAATTTTTTATTTCCAAAAAATTTATCTTGAAAGGTTTGTTTATCCTGAACACCAAGAAAACCAATAGAATTTCTTCAAGGCATTTTGGTTATGTTTAAATTTTTTTTTTAGTTATTAAGTTTAGACACTACAAGCATAAAAGTATTATTGCCATATTCACGTCCAATCTTCTAGCCCAAGATTAAAACTGTCCTTAAGTATCTAAGGAAATTATATACCAAGTCTCGACTTCAATTACAACCCTAGGATATTTAACTTTTTGCAATATTTACATAGAACAATTTGTTCAAATCTCTGTTTGCACTATCCAGCGTCTAAGCCATTTTAATTTAATAAAAAGCTTTACCCTCTGACTTTCGAAAACAAAAAAAAAAAAAGTGCTGAGAAATTGTTTTGACTAGCGCACTTATTTAATTACAAAAAAGTTTTTTGAGCACAAAACTGGCAGCTTGCGCTTAACTAATTAACTTTTAGTAACTTAGCTCCGGTATTTCTAATATATATATATATATATATATATATATCTAAACTTGAAAGCATTGCCCATAAACCATATATATACTCACCCATTCTCAAATATATATGAATTTGTGCACTCACCTGCAAATAGAGTAAAAGCAAATAGAAAAATTAGTAATAAATAAATGAATAAGAAAATGCAAAGACATGTGTTTTCGCTTATCCCTTTTTGCTCTTTGCAGTTTTACAATTTACGTACAATTTGGGCAATTAAAAGTACAAATTTAATAAGCAGAACATGCCTGTACCAGAGATAGAGAGAGAGAGAGAGAGAGAGAGGAAGAGATAGAGATAGAGATCCAAAAACAAATATCAAAAGTCATTTGGGCAAAGAGACGAGGTTTAGCTATGGTATTGCTATAGACCGAAAAGAGGTGACTAAATTCATTAAGGAAAACACAAAAATCAGCATGTTGCAGCGCAACGAAAGAGATGGCATTAGATAGAGTGTGTGAAACGGATATAAACCAGGAGCAAGGGGTTAAACGCGGGGTGTGTGTGTGTGTGTGTGTTTGCCAAATGGATAGCAATCATTTAAAAATGTTGCGCACCGTGCCAAAATTTCAACAGTTTGCCCGAGACAAAGTGCACAAATGAACTTTTTTTAATCACAAGAATTGTCGAATTTTCAGTTTGATTTTGTTGTTTTTTGTTTTTCTCTTTTCTTGACAATTTTGCTTAACGCATTTTACTGCCAAGTAATTAATGACAGCAGCCATAGACGATAAACTTAAATAAATGCATTCAGTTTAATCATAATCATTTGAAATTTCATTCTTGGTCACAGACCCTGACAGCAACAACAACATCGACGACAACAACAATTGCAACTTTTATTGATTTAGCTGCTGGTTAACTCGTTTTTATTGGCTCATTAAGTATGCAAATATTTGGCAACAGCTGCTCGCTTGTCCATAGACATATTACGCATACGCCTCGTTTGCGAGCAGTTCTGTTAGTTGGAAGCATTTAACAACTTAGCACTTTAATAACCCCCCAAAAAAAAAAATAATGATGAATTTCACAGCCAGCGATCAAAGCCAAAATATTTCGACACATGTGGGCAATAAAGTGGGCGAAAATATGCGGAAAACAATTGATGTGGCTAAAAAAAGGTGCCAGAAAAATACAAAAAAATTTTTTGCGTTCTAAAAATTATTTTTTATAATTTTATTCTTGGCAAAAATTAAATCATAAAAAATACAAAAATTATGAAAAGGAAAATCTTTGCATAGTAATTATAAAGAAATAAAATACGTAAACTTTTTTGTTAAAGATAATTTTTAATCACAAAAAAAAGTGCATATAATAAATTCGACAAATTCGAGAGTAAATTTGAATCATTTAAAAAAATATCATTAAGTATGCTTAATATATAATAATAGTTTAATTTCAAATCTTTTATCCTTGAAAACTATTATATAGTAATTATTTATTTATTTTTTACCTTAATTTACTTTCAGATTTACTTATAATTTTTTACTTGTAATTTTATTGTTATATTTTGTTTTCCATTAATTTTCATTCCATGTCAGCTGCTTTTAGCAGACAATAAATAATTAAATTTTATTCAGCCCTTTTTTCGTTTTAATAAAAATATTTTTTAATTAATTGAAATGATTATTGCACAGTTGACAAACATTTCAAGCATTTGGCGTTTCCATCTTAATTGCATTCGTGCATTGCCAGGCATTTATTTTTTAAAAACTTCCCCCACTTTAATTGACAACAATAACAATTTCTTGGCCAACTTAAGTTCGTCCTCTCTTCCTTTAACAATCATATCCTTTCTTTATTTTTTTTTCGTTGCTTGCCACCCACTTAATGACAGGCGCCCGCATTTTGTTAGCATTTTCCGGCCACTAACCGCAACTTAATTGAAATGAATACCAAAAATTTTAATGAAGCTGCTGCCATCGCGATATCATCAAGTGTGAGGGGTAAGGAATGGGGGGGGGGGGTGCGGTTTAGTTGCCGCATTTACATTTGCATGCGGCTGTCTGTTGCTGGTGCTGTTGCTACCTATTCGCTAAAATTTTCTTTTTTGTTTGCAGTTTTCTTTTATTGTGTTTTTTTTTTTATTTTTCGCCGTTGCATTTGCAGCTTAAGTGTTTTTTTCATTATTTCAATGAAGTGGGTGTGTGGCAACGTCTGTTGCATGTCCACTGTGCCTCCCCAAGCTGCCCCAGCCATCCCTAATGACAGCCATGAGAATCGACGACTGCCTTTTATCAAATGCAAAGCATTCACAATTTTCTTGTTGCCTTGCGCAGACTTTTCTGATACACTTCCTGGTTTTTTCATCAAAGCTTACAATATTATACTTTTTAAAAGTAATAAAATTAAATTTATTATTAAAAAAAATTTCTTCGAACCACAAATGACATCGAACTCGAAAAAAATATCATGTTTAAGAATTTAAGAAACTTAAAAAGTGAAAAAAATAATTGTTTTTATATTTATTTTTCGTGAAACAAACTATTCTTATATATCTCCAAAGAAAGGGTAATCAGCTAGTCAATATACAAAGTCTGATTATTTTTTTATATAGATTTTAGCAATTTGTTTGTTTTTACGAGCAAATTATTTATGTTTTATGCATTTGTTGAAGTTTTTTTTAATGTTTCAACGATTATAATGGGTTAATGGGCTTAAACACATCTTTCTTGGGTTAAACCTATTGTGAATTTGTTGCTTTTGTTTAAAGTGTGGTTTTAACAAATTAAGCTAATTTTTTTGGCATTTGCTTTAAGTTTTGTTTGGGTTTTCGGTTGGCATAAATTAATCCATGTTTCGCATTCGCCTTGGTTTGCCGAGCACTTTTGGCGCTCAGTGTGTTAATTGAATAAAATGTGCAGACCAACAGCGAAGGTGTTACTGGTGGCTGGTGGCTTGGAGGTGTGGGGGTTGAGAAAGGTAAACTAAAATGTGTATGTTTGCAGATGAAAAGCTTACAGCAGCAGCAGCAGCAAGGAAAAATATAGTTGAGAGAGCACGCTTTTGGGTTTTCGAGTGGCGTTGGGTTGTTGTTTGTCGAGCTTGTTGTCGGCCCCAACTGAGACAACAGCAACAACAACATCTTTCAAGTTGCCCTGTGTATCTTAAAGCTACACTTCACATCGTATATTTGTATCTTATGTGTGTCTGTGTGTGTGTGTTTTTACTGTGTTGTGTGTGTCTAATAAACGTAAATTGACTTGCTTGCTACGCTTGCCCTGAGGTGTTTAAGGGGCGAGCAGCAGCTGCAGCGAGGCACAGCTCGTGACACTTTAATCTGTCGGATAAGGTAAATAGACAAAGTAGCGCATTAGATCACACAAGCACACACAAGCAAACGCACACACACACACACACACACACACATATATATAACCACATGAAACGCTGGTCACTAGTTGCAATGTTTGTTGTTGTTACTTTATGGCGGTTAAGTCAGCGGCAGACGAAACTATGAGCTAAGCGTCAGCAAATGAAGCAAACAGTTTAACGTTAAAAATATATATAGAAAAACATTTGATAAGCTTGTTGGGTTTCATTATAAAAGTGAATAATAACTAAAATAAAGCTAATAAGTTTTATAAAGTATTTATATAAATGATTATGAGCTTTTACAACCTAAAGTTCGATAAAGTAGTAGTATCATCTCTAAGTCTATAAAGCCCATCGGAACTAAAATCATTATCATACCTCATTGTACAACATATAACAGGTCATACTTCAAACAACATTGATTCAAAACATGCCACAACGCTTAATCCAACTTAATTTCCCTTATCAAAAGTTTATCAGTTAATTAAATACTTTTTGCCTTTTCAAATTAACCCAACTATCAAACAGTTTTCCCTGCCAAAGCCGTTCAAAATGTGTCGGCTTATCAGCTGAAACGACAATCATTCTTTTTGCTTTAATCCCATCGATATAAACTACTTTTAAGTTAACCTGGCGCTTGCGGCGGGCGGGCGGCTTATTTACAACCTCGGAGAGATGCAAACAATACACAGCTGGTGTGACTAGCATGCCAGGTGCAAATGACCCCAATAAATTACACAACGTGACAACAACAGCAACAACAACAACTATTTTCCATGCTTCGCTATTGTTCTAGGTGAAAAAAAAAAAATAGATACAAAATGTTACAGAAGAGAGATACGAGGGCGGGTCAGGTGGACAGATTGTTGTCTCTGGCATGGGAGGAAAACGAAAGCAAAAAAACAAAAAATTCGAATCAAATCTAAACCAAATGAATCACAATCACATTGTGTGGGCAATGTTCAGATTTGAACTATACTTAACAGCAGAACAGAAAGATTGAAGATTGTTCTAAACGTTGAATTGATGTTGATTTAAGAGTCTCAAGTTGTAATAGAAATATACGTGTCAGCTAAGCTATTATTGTTAATTAAAACAATTTCAATGTGTTGTGAAATGCCCCGAACTTTTTCGAGAACAATAAACAGAGAAAAAGTACAACAACCTACTAAGTGTTTCTCTGTGTGTTTTTATGGTGAAATAGCGAAAAAGTGCATTAGTTTTAATTTATGCTGATTGCAAGGATAGCTTTTAGTTTTATTGTTTCTCCTTCAACAAACATTTTCATTTCATACAAAATTTATTGAGTGCATTAAATGTTGATTTGTTTAAATTTCTTGTTGGCATTTGCATTATTGTTGCTGCTAATATTATTATTATTATTTTTATTATTTGCACTTCCACTTTCTATGATATCACGCCTGGCTGCCTGGCCCTGTGCATTACATTTTAATAATATAAACGAACTTTGTTTCGTTTTCATTTGCAGTCACATTTATTGGCCCCATGCCAGGCCAATCTCCTGCTACAAACAAATATTGTATTATATTATCCACAACGCAACTGAGCTATACTAAATACATATATATATCTGTATATCTGTATTGCTATACGCTGATGATGCTGACTCTAATCAAGACAATATAAATACATACAACATTATATTTTATTGCTATGATCATTGGCGTAAATTCTTGTTCATATTTTTATTCAACTATTTTATTCACTAATTTCAATACATATTTTATTTTGTTTTTTTCACATTTTTTTGTGCTCGTAAATTTAAAGTTTATTGTTGTTGCTATTCTTAATTTAAATGGCACAGTTATAGACGGTATTTGCGGGCATATATTTGCGCGTGCGGATTAAGGAATTCGAAATTCAGCAAAAAATTTAATCTTTTGGACTAAAATATCGAGGGACATCTGTTTGGTGTGAATGGACAAACTATTTATTATCGTGTCCGATTCGGAATTTAGCATAAATTTATCACTTTTCAGTTGGAACGAAACATTTTTATTTAAATATTTGTTTACAGTTTTATCATAAAAAAGATATATATAATTTAAATTATGAATTAATATATTTTTAACTTAAAAAAAACCTGGAATGGAAGATAAATAAACCAGAAGAAAGTGTTATAAAAATAATAGAATATTTGATACTAAAAGTTAAACAAAAACCTTCAGTTAGGATGATATTCGAAAGATTTTAAGGCATTTTAATATTATAAAAAATATTTTTACTCCAAAAATGTCAATTGCACTTCATTGCCATTAAAAATTAGCAAACCAAAAGTTGAGAAATGTTTGAAAGCAGCTCTTTGACAACTTTAATTCAAAAGTTAATGCCATTTGAAATTGTATACATAATAGTTATTTTCTCTTGTTCGACTATCTTATCAACGGCCTTGAGCGTCTCCTGGGAAAACAAAGTGAACGTCATGCTTTATGAACCAGCCATAAAATGGCTAATGGAAGGGGGTCTTCCCAGCGGGGTTGGATACGACGCCTCCCAAGTTTGTGGAGCAAATTGTGCACATGACTCTTGTGACGCCGTCTACCAAATGGCAGCAAGAGATGCAGCCTGAGAGATTTTGGCAGGTTGGCGGTTAAAGCAAATGTCAATGGGCCAAACCAGAAATAAAAAGTCGCGCGCTAAAACTAAAACTAACGCCAAAAGCCAAAATCTACAAATCAAAAAGAAAATTAACAAAAGAAAACAAGAAAAATAGAATGCATCTAAATTTAATTAATGCCAAATAAATAATAACTTTAAACCTTTGCGTTGGCGTGGAAAAATATCAAAAAGACGCACACAAATCCCAAAAAACAAAACAAATGCAACAATAACAACAACAATGAAAACAGAAAGAACAACAAATCGTTTGAAATTCGCACAGAAATTATGAGAGTGAGAGCGAGATAGATAATGAAAGATGAATGACGTCTAAATGTTCTTGAAGGTTAAGACAAATAGCGCACGTTGTCGCCAGCTAAAAACGGGCGGGGTAATGGTGGGCGGGCGGGGTAATGGTGGGCGGGCGGGGTGCAACGCGGGAAACGTGATCTATTAGAAATGAATTCCGTAGCGGTGTGGGCCAAATTGGCGAGGAGGCAGCTGAGAATATCAATTTAAATTTTTGGTTCATCATCTGCATTTAAAAAGTTTCATTTTCGAATGAAATACATTTTAAGGCGTTTCACTGAGCGAAAAAGTGCACAGAGGCAAAAAAGATGATTTAAAATCGATTTTTTTGTGAACTAATTTTAAAGGTTCTTGCCTTGTAATTAACTAAACGTTTGAAGTACATTTTCGAATTGGATATTTGAGTTCTTTGGTGTGAACAGTTTTTCTTTACAACAGATACACTGAGCGAAAATTTGCTGTAGGTAGCTTTTATAGTAAGAACGTAGAATTTGGTACAAATTTCCAAATTTAGAATATTTTTTTCTACAACCGAACGTAATTCTTAAGTTTTACACTGCGCGAAAATTTTGAAACTTATTTCATTTCATCTTTTTGTTTCAGTAAAGAATTGAGTGCGCGTAGTTTTTAATTTTCAAACTAAGTGTTGCTAATTTCTTGCTGTGTAGTCAAAAATAAACCACACATATAAAATTCATATATGTGCTTTTTTGTACAGGCTGCCACGCCTACTAGCTGACTCATAATTTGCATTTGCAATGAGTTCTTAGCCCTGCAATCAGTCCAACTTTCAGGTTTCAAGCCATTTGACTTTTTGATCATTGGCCCTGGCAACAGGAGAAGCAACTATTTGCAGTTAGGACTCAAGCACCTTACCCCACACCTGTCTCTCTTCCCTCTGCAATTCGCCGTCACCCTCGCGCGCACTCAGCTGATGGCTAGAGGTAGCATTTTAAAGTTTTGTGCATTGCTTTTGGCTTAGTGCCAAGGCGTCTGCCATCTTGATAAAGTGTTAGCCAAAAAATGTACGCCACATTAGTGGCAGACGACAACGACGGGCGAGCAGATAGTGGGTTGACGACTATAGGTGCGGCTGAGGGTGGGGCGGTAGCTATAGGTGTATGAGCTGCCAACACAAACACACACACACACACACACACACACACACAAACACACACACAGAAACTCAGGAAAGCGGCAAAGCTAAAGCCAAAATTCATTTTGGCCATGTGTGTGTGTGTTTGCATTTTACTTGAAGAAATAGAAATGTCATTTAACAAAACTAGCACGAGAAATCAACAACAACAAACTGAAAACATCAACAACAACAAACAGAAAACGTTTGCCAAAATGTCAAACGAAATGTTGCCACAAACTAATTGCCAAACGGCTAAAAGCAAATGAAAAGCCAACTAACTTAATGAACTTAGTCGAATGTTGTTGTTCCTCTTGTTATTGTTGTTGTTGTTGGTCACAGCACACTTTTGGCATTTTGGACAAATTTGTTCGCAAAACGGCCAGCCACAAACATTTTTGTTGCATATTTTATAGATGCGCTTCATACATGACAGAAAAAAAAAAACAAACCATTTAACCCTTATTTAGAGCCCTTTTTTGGGGGACAGCTGCAAGTGACACTCGTCAATTATGCAAAAGAGAGAAAGAGAGAGAGAGAGGGAGACATGTTCTTGCCATTTTTTTTTCTCTTAAGCCCACCAGTCACAAATTATAAGCCATTCTAAGCCATTGGCCATATTGCTTAATGAATATTTAAAGCGCACAATTTTCATTAAAAATTATATATAGAAATATATGTTTGTACAGTTTATATAGCTACAATATCGTTGTCTTAGCCTAATGACATTTGGACAGTGTTTACTAGAGACATTTGACACAAATGTTAGTTGATTGTGATACTTGTACACAGGTACAGCTAAACAAAAGTGGCCGGAAATCGATAAACTTGTTCGAATTTTATTTGTATTTGTAACTGCAATTGCTCCCCTCGAGCAACAACGTGTAAAGTTTCTTGCACTCTGACACGTTTTAATTCGAAATTGTTAGAAAATAAGTGATAAATGATAGTGGGTATGTATGGAACAGTTAGCGGGTCAAAGTAGTTTAAGGCGTTATGATTTATTAGTTGGAATAGAAAACTTTTAAAACTCAAACATTGTTGTATTTCATTCATTTATTTTTACAGATTTATTCAAACTTCTTGCACACAAATATCAAAGGTCTAAAAACCATTAAATTCTTCATTATCCTCATCAATCTCTACTTCAACATCAACATTATCATCAACACTTTAGTTGCCTCTTGTCTACTTTAAACGATATTCACACAACGCTCATACTTTTTCAATTAAAATAACAATAACATTGGATTTGTTTTGCTTGAGTTTTACACGATAATCGTTTGTTTACAGCATTTTATAATATAATCAAATTGCCAGCTCTTCAATTCAATAAACCTATGCAAACCAATTTAAAAGCGCCAGCAACAAAGAAAGAATATAAAATAAAAATAAAAATAAACCTTAACCATAAGCTGTCTGTGACAAAAAAAAACCGCAGACAGCAAAAAATATATATATATTTTTGCAAATAAAGTTTGCAATGATTGCAATTTGCGGAGGACCAATGGAAATTGATTTATGCGCAACTTTAAGCTTCAACATTATCGATAAAGGGGTATACCCAACTGTTTGTATAAAGCTAACATTAATGAGCTTTTGTTTATTGTTTGTGTAAAAGATCCCCAATGATAAATGAGCTAGTAAGTGATATGATATAAACAAAGAAATATATATATACACTATTGTGCTTCCACTTTCGCTAATCGACAGACTTTATTCCAAGAAACTTTAATTAATCGCATCATAAAACATTTCGAGGTAACTTTTAGCTTTAGAAATCCCCTCTGGAACGCTTTAACTAAGTCGATTTTTGTTTGTTATCATTTAGCCTATTTTTAACAAAATAAATATAGGAAAGCCGCAATCGATTTCTGGCGCTTTATTCAATAGTTTTAAATTAACAGCAATTAAGGTCATGATTCAAAAAATATTGCAAACTGAAAACCAATAGCCAGAAGTGTCAAAAAGTAGTAACAAACTAAAGTTATACCCTGTATATAATTTTCAAATATATTTTTAGCATAAAGTAAGTTCTATCCCTTGTTTCAATTAGAGTTTTAGATAAGTTTACCATAGAAACACCCCTTTAACAAAATTGTTTGTCAACAGGGTATGCAAAATAAAGACATCAACAGACGTTCAATTGATGCGTCCTATGCTATGAGGCTGAAGAAAAAAAAATAGACTAAGAAAACTATTTAAAAAAACAATCGATAAATGCGTCAGCTAAAACGGAACACAATCAATGTACAGTAACAACAAAAAAAATAAATATAAATGAAAAGATTAATGTACATTGTTTGTGCATAAATAAATACATTTATATCTCATTAAAAGACTCAGAATTTTGTTGAACACAACACAAATATTTTGGCAATTAACAAAGCAACATGAAAAACGTTGAATGCTAAGGTAAATTAGCTGCGTGGGCGTCGAAAATAAAACATGAAAAGCCGACAGCCGACCAAAGGAATGAGAACTAAAACTTACAACATACATATGTACATATATGAATGGAAAGGGGTGGGGTAAATAAGCTTTTGTTCCAAATTGCTAATTTTATGTGTTTTTGTTTGATGCAAAAATGCTTCTAAATTTGCAACGCTGCATTTAAAACATACTACTAGCAACGATCAAATAATTGTTTTTCTTTTATATTTCGCTCAACTGCCGCTTAATGTATATTTTTCAAGTATTTGTTTATGCATATACATATATGCACATAAACATTCTTGGCACTAGGCAATAACATTATTAGCTATATACAAAGTATATTGTACAACTTGCAGCTTGCAGTTTTATTTTTGCTATTTGAGCAGCATTATTATCAATATTATTATCATTATCGCTATCAGCAGCATCAAAGTACGTCATTTGAAATGAGTTATTGGGCTCGGTGTTTATTATTGACTGCTGCTGTTTTAACATCATAAAACATGAAGGTCGTCGTCATCTTGATTACGTCTCAAAGGCGCCAAGCTGCTCTTCCCTTTTTATTGGCTATTTGTTCTAATTTGAAAAACTATTTATTTAATAAAATAAAAATCACATCAATTAACTTAAACAAAATACAAACCTAAATTTCATCGATTTATTTTATTATCAAATAAATAAATCATTATTTTTCTCAACCTTTTTTTATCCACTTTTTTTTTGGCCTTTTTCTGGCGCTTTCCGTACATTATTTATAAATGTTTTATGTCCATAATTGGGGCAGCGAATTTAGTTTGATTGCGTTTCTTTTGTTGTGGCTTATTGAGCTCGAATATTGGCCAGACAACCGTGCGTATGCTTAATGCTCAGCCTTGTGGCAATGCGAAATGTTAAGGATATTTTTACAGATAGCAGACGTCACGGAAGCAGCTATTGTTAAGATTAAGTGCTTTTTACCCCTACTTTGCCTACCTACTTAACAACAACCGACCTCTCATCACAGCGTATGAGTAATATATTCACAACAAATACGCATACGCACTGTGTTACGACAGCTGTATTTGGCATGCTAATGTTTTCCACATCATCTATTACCAAATCATACACGAAAAATATTTCATCATATAAAAAAATTGCACAACAAACAAACTGAAACTTAAGCACACACACACAAAAAAAGCCCACACACACACACACAGCCACAATTGTAAACTTGCAATTTAACAAGACTGTTAAACTGAAAATCGTGACGCTACATGCAACAGCAACATTTTCAACTAGTTCGAAAGGGGGACGGGGAGTAAAAGAAAACTGCCAAGTTCGTTAATAATTTTAACACGCGCTGCAAATCACACAAAATTTAACTAATATAATAGCGGGTGGGGGGGGGGGGGGGTTGTTGTGTGTGTAACACATAGGAAGCTAACTTGGCCTAAGACGCTTAAAGTTGACTTACTTTTCAACACACACACACACACACACACACACACACATGCATACATAAGCAGATAACATGCAGTGCCGGCATACAATAATGACAATAACAATTACAGCAGCTCGAGGACAACAACAACAAAACCAAAAGAGTGAGAATTGAGTGAGAGAGCGCCTTTATGGGAGAGTTGTAGAGTGCGCAGGTCTCAACAAAGAAAAAGTGTGTGTAGAGTTTTTGGTTTTGTGTGTGTGTGTGGGCGTCAGGCAGCCTTTTCGAACATGTCCTTCGAATTTCCGGGTTTTGCTACTTTGACATTTGCAACATGCCTCTGCCAAACGCGAGCGAGAGCGAACAAATGCGAGCGAATTCCGATAGACTTTGCTGCTTCGGGTGCTTGTTTCCTGTTTACAACCAACACATGTTCGTATCAACTCACACAGAGAGAGCGAGAGAGAGAGAGAGAGAGAAAGAGAGAGAGAAAGGGGGGGGCGAAAGCGAGGGTTGAGAGGCAGCGGCTTTTGTTCGACCGATTGCTATGTGGGTCTGTGTGTCGTTTCGTGCCGGGCCAAAACACACACTAACAGCCATTAAATGTGTCGAATGTGGGTTGTGTTGGAGTTTGATGTTGGGTTTTAGTTTTTTTGATGGACGCAAAGTATAAATTTCATTTTTGCACATTTTGTTTCGATTGTGCTTAGATGTCCTTTATTATAATTTTATTTGAAATTCTTTTGCTAAGTTTTTGCTGTCCTTTCTGGTTTTTGTTTTTTTTTTTTTGGTTGATTTGACGTCATGCGCAATTAAATGAAGTCAACATTAGTTCGTTTATGGATTTTGTTATTAATGTTGATTTGTCGTCTTCTTCTGCTTTTAACTGTTGTTGTTGTTTTTGTTGTATATTTTTAGTGCCTTTTTTTGTGGGAGCGCGAACGCTTTCGTGACTGTTTTTAACTTCCGTTGCTACTGCTGCTTGTTGTTGTAGTTGTTGTTGTTGTCCATCATTTTGCCAACACAATTCCGGCGGCAACGCCTACGGTGCCTTTACTGGCAACAACAACAACAACAATCCTAAATAACAACAAGCAAGCACACACAAAAAATAAAGATGAAAATGCCAAAATGTGTTGCCTGCTTTCAGGCGCCGCCAGCGCTGTCTGTGTTTGTACGGGCCAGTGGGAGTGTGTGTGTGTGTGTGTGTGTAAGTCAGCTGCATGCTTTTGGCTTAGTTTGGATTTAAGGCATAACCATGTACACACACACACACACACATACATATACATTTATATATGTATGCCGCTGTGTGGTATTTAACCTTAATTTGATTTTTTTTTGTATTTTGCCTTTGCTTCAGTTTATTTTTTGTTAGTGTTGCCTTTCGCAGGTACAAAAAAAGTTGCTGACTGGCAAACGCTTTTGTTTGTGCTCGTCCTTGCCGCATTCCTAAGTGTGTGTGTGTGGCTGAGTGTGTGTGTGTGTGAGTGTGTGTAAGGGTCTTAGCATTCCTCTTTTTTTTTGTTCTTTTCCATGTTTTTTGTTTTTAAAGAGTTTGAGGTTTGCGGCATTGATTAAACAATTTCCCGGTGCTAGTTGGGAACGCTTTCAACTGTCAGTTGGCCAACAGAGAAGACAACAAAATTTACTATAAATTGTGGACAGCTGTGCTTCTTCTTCTTCTTTGTGTTTGTATGTTTAAAATAGCTGCATAAACAAATTGTTTGACCGCATTTTGTGACAACAAAACGCTCTAGGCGCAACAACAAATGAGCATCAGCTGCTATGCTTGACAAATTCACACAAACACACACAGACAAACACAACATATGCTTGCATGCACAGCGCCTTTTGCCCCCGACAACTGCTACATGCAACATTAAGATTATGAAAATATTTTTCACACTTTGTCAAAATTGTTTTCGCGAATGTTTCTTTTGTTTTTATGCCAGACATTTCGTGTTTAGATATAAATGTGCTTATTTAATTGCATTATTAAAATAGCTTAATATTGCGCATACGCACGGTACATAAAATTTTTAATTATATTCGCAACATTGTCTAAAAGTTTGACATTTTCAAATAATTGAAAAGAAAAATAACGTTTTTAAGCTGTTAATATTTATTTTTGATCCGCTCTACATGGGTTAAATGACGCATACGCAACGTTTACCGAAGCTTTAAACATACAGACATATATTTTTTTTACGTTTTTCTTAAAGTTTATTTTTATAATATTTGTTAACAACGTAGCAAAAAGTATTGCGCATACGCAGCGTTAAACGTAAGGACGATTGTAAAACATTTATATTTCAAATTTTTGATTACACTCGTAATGTCCTAATGAGGTACATTAGCTTTAAACATTAATGTCCTTTGTGCTTCAAATTCTTTTAATGTGAATTTTAAGTACAGTTGAAAGTAAATTTTGTTTCGTCTTTACATATTTTTATGAAGCACTTGCAAATTTACCAAAGGATCATATTAATTCTGCTCGGCAATATTACAGCAAATATTTGCTTTATATTCTCGGAGTCGCCGGCTTAAACACGTTTCGAACATAATTGATGAACATTGAAGTGTCGCTTCTATGGAAACAAAATGCATTAAACATTTTCAATTAAAAGTTTTAATTGCAAAAGAGGTGGAAACTTTTGGAAAGATTACAGGCAGGTAAAAGGCGAGAAAGCAAATGGCGTGATAAAAGCATTTAAAAGAGTATTAAAATAAAAAATACGTATACTTAATACCAATTTGTCATGCTGTCGTATAGCCTGATTACGCTTATCAAAATATATATTAAACTTAATAAATGAATCTGTAAATGCGTCGGCGCCTCTGCTTATCAGTTTGCAGTTGAGGGGCCACGGGTGCAGTCAATAAATAAATGCGATTATGTCAGAATTAGTAAAAAAAACATGTTGTATTAGCAGCTTATTTGCAATCAATAACCGTATACTGTTAATTGGCATGCATCATCAATACTCTATTTTGTTTATGATGGCAAACAAATTTCCTTTTTGTCTTCTTTAGTATTTTTTATAGTTTTCGCTTGCCAATTTATGTATGCCAATTGCTTGCTGGTCTTTTTATGGCTGCTGCCTGGGGCTTTTATGCATTGTTAACATGCACATTTGAATTCCATTTATAAACATGCAGCTCACAGCCAAACCAAATGACACGCGAGGCAACTTTATTCCAGCATGCTTCAATTGCAATATTTTTTATCAAAAGGAAAAAAATATTTATATACAAAATTGCAAGCTACTCGAATGTAATTTAATTTGAGTTACGATTATAAAAATGTCCAATGTGCAAGACGAACGTTTGTTGAAGTTTGAACAAGTATTTAGGTAGAAAGCCATCAAAATGTTGTTGTTGCAACTCCAAATGAAATTTGAAATTTACTTTTTACATGAGTAAAACATTTCGTTTGCATGTCGTTCTTTGGTAAATGATAGCTAATGTTGGATGTATAGTTCATCAACTTTTATTCTATGGTTTTCATACCCCAAATTCACAAACTTTTAAGTTTTGAGACTTGTCTTGGCACTAGGCAACCTTCTTAGTTTATCCCTATCATTCATCAAGTTAATTGCACTGAAATCATTATTTATCATTAAAAAAATCTTTTTGATAGCTGTTGAGACCTTAACTTCCAACAAACAAATAGTTTTGCTTGTTTAAAAATCAATAAGATTTTAAAAAAAAAACTGTTTTTATGCCTAAAGTTAATTTTCAACAGCTTCAAAGTTTCTATTACAAAATAGGGCATAAAAGTGTTGCAGTAAATAGTTTACTTTTTTCAAAAAAGAGCTTAAGTAATGTATGCCATCGTAATCTGCTCCGTACAACAACTCAAACTCATTGTAACCCAATTAAAACTAAAGTGTATCAGTGCAATCCACTTTAGCCCACTTCGGCCACGACTGTATCACAAAAACTCACATAATCTAACTTCGCACCCATCTCTCCTACTTCCACTCTCTCTTTCCCCCTCTCTAGACGCAATCTAATCTACAATGTTCTCATGTACGATTTACCATCACACTCAGTCACTTCAGCTAGCTTGCTATTTGGTAGCTAACTGTATCATAATCATACAGTTGACCGCGCACATCAACCCTTGCAAGGGGCACCCCCTGCCCCCGTTCCCCATTCCCCTGGTTAGATTATTAGCTTGCGTATTTGTATTTAACTTGAGTGTATATTTTTTTATACTTATATAGAATTTTTTTAATGCGGTAATCAAGCGCTTGTTAACACACGCGGCGTATGCGCAACGATTTACACGATAAGCAACTGTGTGAGACGTAGAAATTATGCTGCAATAAATTAAAAGCGACGCTAGAGCCCAGTTAGACGTGGTAGAGTAGAGTATAACCCCTCAATTGCTTGGTTTCCGCGTATTGATTTATGAAACAAAAACAACAAGCACGATAAAGAACCTAAAACGAAATGGCACAGAGGCGGGTTTTTACAGCCAAAAAGCAAACATAAAATGCACAAAGCAATTGGATTCTTTAGTTGCTGTTGTTGTTGTTGTTGTTGTTGGTCAGACGACGTCCAGACCCGAACCCTTCCCCACCTTAACATATATATATGGTACAACTATTCTTCATTATGCTGACCGATTATGACACTTTTTAATGGCATTTTCTCGTTTGCCTTTTGCTTGTTTTTTTTTTTTGTTGTTGTTGCCGTTGCATTTTTTATGCTATTGATTTCTGGCCGTTACGACGCCAGCCAGCAACCTATGCAATCAAGTGGCAAGATGGTGAGGAAGGGGCGGCTACTACAGTCAGCACCCAAAATAATTGACACAACTTGCAGTATGCTGCTTTAAATTGCTGTGAAATTGCTTGGAAAAGGCCAACGATGTCAACGCAGCGGGAAATTAAGTGGAAAAACTTTTGAATAGATAATTTATAATGCATTTAAATTTAATATGTGCCTTTGCGAATGCATAAGTTGAGTAAAGCTTCAGAGCTTCAGACACAGTTTTCAAGTTTCCTAAGCGGCTGAAGCCAAAGCCTCAAAAACTTTTTCGTCAGACTACAGGATAAACTAACCGAGTTTGCAGTAAAAAGGGCATGGCCAGCTTTTCACATTTGCCAACAGAAAATAAATATAATCAAATATTAATGTAAGTAGTAAAAGTTACTGAGCGAATTATTTTGGAAAAGGTTTGCTTTAAGAAATAAAAAAACATGAAGAAGTGTATTTGATTCGTTTAAGACGTTGATAAAGACGTTTAGTAAGATTATAAATTTTTAAAGACTTTAGTGAAAAAAGGAATTACCATGAGTAAGAAAGTTTTCGTTTGTAATTTTCATCTTCTTCAAACATTTTTAATACAACATCAAATTTGATATTCAATAACAATCGAAAACAGAAGTTCGTTAATCTCAAATTACCTTCAATTGTCATTTAGCATTTGGCTGCTACAATAACTAAATACTAAAAATGCCCTTGGCGTTGTCAATGGTTTAATATATAACCTTATCAATTCGAAAAATCGTTTTGTCGCCTCGAACTTAGCACCCAAAGTGCAGGTAGTACTTTTCGATTTGCTCTAGCTTCGACACGACGATTCTTATCAGTGAAATGTCTATCGCAAAGCAAATGTTCTAGTACTGCTAAACAATCGATATGTGTAATTTTTTTTTTCTTCTTCTTTTCTACGCCCAACTTTTGTGTCATGTTTTTTGTATTTTCCATTTGATTTATGTGTACGAAAAAATTTTTCCAAGCTAAATATTTGTGTGTATTCTTTAAGCTTTTGCAATATGTATTTTATATAAATGCTAAGCGCATTAAAATAGATTAAGTATAACATATTGACTAGATGAACAAACCAAGGGCAGGGCACACAGTAATACCCACTTCAAAAAATTCAACGAGGTATATTGTTTTTGTCACGAGATTGTTAGAGAAATATTTGAATACATTTCCATTAATCAACCGAGCATCTGCTAGACATTCCTTAAGATTAATTGCAGAATTTTTAAGAGACATAAGAAAAGTTGTCCGTTATTTATGTGTGTCTGTGTGTGTGTGTGTGTATTGCTCATAGTTGCAATTCCATTGTGTGAAACTTACCATTTATGCCGCTGATCAGTGGATAATTACCATCACGGCCGCCAATTAAGTTTTTTAAGCCAGTTTCGATCAGTGTTGGGGACGATCGCTCCCTGTCGCTCATTTTATCATAAAAATGTTGTCAATTTTGTGATTATACACGAATTATCAACCAAATCGAGTGACCAAAAACAATGTTTTGGTATTTTATTGTTAACACTTGAGTTTTGTTTTTTTTTTCTCTTTTTCTTCTTATTATTTATTTAACAATATATATTTTGGTTCTTGTTTAAAAGACTGGGCATAAAGCCGGCTCACAACAACACTTTCAATTAATTGCTTAAAACACTTGATTTTTTTCTATTTCTTTCGATTCTAATGCTGGCATTAACTTTTGTTTTGTTATTTATATATTTTGTTTTAATTGTTGAAATCACAATGTAGAAAAAAGTGAATTTATTTTGCTGTATTTTTATGCTAAATTCAATGTAAACTTTAAATATTGCACGTTAACGTTTTTTGTTTTTTGTTTTTTTTTATATTGCTTGGCTAAATATGTATGTCGATTAATATATATATATATGTAAACATTAATATTTTCTTTTTGTGTATATGTATTTTTGTTAATTATTTATGCTGCTCGCTATAAATAAAGGCACCGCGAATTCATTTAACAATTTGTTCTATTTATTATGCTTATTAGTTTTTTTTTTTTGTATTTGGTTTTTTATTGTTAACAACAACATGCGAGTGGAAATAGTAGCAACAACGGAAAAATGTGCTTAATAATTTTTAAAAAATCAACAACAACACTGAAATCACATCAAAAATTGTTAAGCCCAAATGTTTTCGTTTTTTTAAGATTTTATTTTTCAAATTAATTTTTTTTTGTTAAGTTTTTATGCTAGAACTTGCTTAAGCATTTAGTTTTTAGTTGAGTTGTTTTTGTTGTCGTTAATTGCGCTATTTTTATAGCTCTTATTTTTGTTGGTTTTCTTTTAATTTTATCATCCGTTCAAATGCCGCTGCGTTTGAGTTTTTTCTTTTATTTGTGTTTTAATTGTTGACAGTTTTTTTTTTTTTGTATTTCTAATGGCCTTTGTAGTTGCAGAACGTTGTTGTAGAACGTTTAACGTTGAACATTTATATATATATATACGTATATATATATGTTTGTTGTAGGCTTTTTATTTTGGTGTGGCACTAAAAATAAAATCAATTGCTTTGCTTTGCTTGAGAGTTTGCTCGTTTCTATGTTTGTATGTATTTATTGTACAGTTATAAAGCACTAGTATGGCATTTGCATATTTTTTTTTTGTGTGTTTTGGGTTTTTGTTTTGTTTTTTTTCGTGTGTAGTTTACAAACTTAATAACAGTTAACGTTAAGTGGGTAACAAGAAGAGGGCAGCAAGTTTATCGGCTTGAAGGTGTGGTGGAGGCGGAGGGGGCTGTGGTGAGCTTAGATATAGATGCCTTCACAGAAATCAGCGCCCGGCGTGCGACAGAGACAGCAAGTTGAGTTGCGCGCAGTTTGTGTTTTTTTTTCCCTTCTTCTTCTGCTTCTTTGATTTTGCTGAGCTTTGAGCCTGATCAAGAGAGTGAGAGCGCGGCGTGGCCAGTTAGCGGGGGTGTATTATGCTTACACTCACACACACACACACACACACTAACAAAGGAGGACACACGACAGGAGGTTTATTTGTGAATCGCGGACGAGCGACAACACACGAAGACGACGAGCCGAAAATCGATGAAAAAATGTTGACAGCTCACCGACACGAACACAAACACACACACACACACTAGCACGCAGCAAAATGCACGCAGTATTGCTTCTCTGGTAATTTTTTTTTTCGTTGTTGTTGTATTATTCGCACAAAATTGATTAGCTGTTTAAAAATCGCGCGCGCGTTTCGCTAGCGGTTTTCTAGCAGCTTTGTGTTGTGTCCTTGTTGTGGTCAGAATATATCTATGTGCTGCTGCTGTTGTTTTTGTTGTTGTTGTTTTTGATGTTGTAGTTGTTGGGAGCTCGTGGCGTGCTGCTGATGTTGTTGTTGTTGTTGTTGTTATGTTAACGTGTTGTGGATTTGTTGCTGCTGCTGCTGACGCTGCTGCTGCCGCTGCCTGACGACGACTGTTCGCTATGCGCTGTCTTCGGGGCGTTGTGGGTGTCGTCGTCGACGTACTATAAATGCTGCCGCTGCTGCTGTCGCTGTCTATGCTGACTGAGCGCGCATGTGACAAGAGCGAGTCACACACACACACACACACCACGCAGAGACGTACGCTCAAATTGTGTATTTCGTTCGAAGTTCGAAGGGTCGCATAGGATGCGGAAACCGTTAAATCTCTACACACACATACACACACACACACACACACACACGCACCCACTCTAAGAAATGAGCGGAGGCTTTTTAACTTTTGGCTCAAGCTTCCGCTGCAACAAGGATGCACTTTTGAGTGGGTGAGAGAGCGGGAGAGCGGATGAGAGTACGCACGAGTCAGCTGATTTGCACAATATGCATGTGTGTGTGTATTGTTCCTTTTAGTTTTGCGTTTTCGTTGTTTGTTTTACGCGCTTTGCCAAAATGCTTGTCAAGTTGTTTTTGTTGCCAATGCTTTTTGCTTTATAGCTGCTTTTTGCACTATGAGCGACCGCACAAACACTAATACACTTACACATACACAATGACAAAGCTCACACAAAGCTCACATACACAGAGCGAGAGACGTTGTCGTTTTTAGTTTGGTTGTCAGGCTGCTAGCAACCCGAAACAACAACAACAACAAAAAAAAACTTGTAAATATATTCTTCTTTTATTTATTTTTATTTATTTGCTTTTGTTGCTAAACACAGTCTTCGAAATCGAGACACACGTGCTTTTTTTTATTTAACGAATGCGAGTCGATTTAAATATACAACAAACATGTTTCGTATGTTGTTTGGCAATTAACAAATTATTTTTAATTAATAATTTATTGATATTTTACTGTTTGCCAATTTTTGTTTTGCTGTGTGTTTATTTTAGTAGTAGTATGTACGTTTAATTTGCGTCCACACGGCTTTGACAGTTCATCTGACTCTGACTGGGCACACGCGCTCGTTGCAAAGTGTACAAAAATGCGCTCGAACTCAACCAGCAATAGCAGAGCCAAAGACTCAGTGAGAAACAGAGAGACGGAGAGAGAGCGTGTCCAACTAGTACTAAGGGCAAACCAACAGCGACACAAACGAGTCGGCTACAGATACAGATACGTTCTATAAAGTCAGCATGGTTCTAGCTGACGCTGCCATGTGGCTGCCAAAGTATTTGCTCTCTCTCCCTCTCTCTCTCCGACAATCACTCATTCACTCAAACGCGTTCTCTCTCACTTTTAGTGGGTCTGCCGCGTGTGCTGTGCACATTTTGAACTTTTATTTTTGGCAACCATTTTTTGTTTTACGTTTCGTGTCGCGCGCGCAACTCAAAAACGACAAGTGCCGAACCCAAAGCTCAGCTCAGCTCAGCTCAGCTCATATCAATTAAGCTTTGAGCTGTTGTTCGCTCTCTCTTTCTCTCTCTCTCTCAATTAAAGCTGATGTTGGTGTTGTTTCTAACGTTCTATGCAGCAGCTGTAGCATTTTTGCTTTGGGCAATTTCCATTGCGTCTCAAAGTTCAATTTGAAATGTTTTAAATTGCGCTACGCTCAACACGCTACACACTATCAGCTCTTGAGTGGCGTTCGCTCTCCCATTCTATCTCAAGTTCTGTTAGCCCCTCTCTCTTTCTCTCTGTGAGATCGCTAACCGGCTAACTCACGAGTTGTGCTGGCATTTTATTTATTTGTGTTATTTGAATTTACTCTGTGCGTTCTACAGTTTTGCTATTACGTCAATGCGACGGCACCGCTGACGTTTGTATCTGTATCTAGACACACACACACACATATGCATGTACATATGTGAATCTGCACCTGTATGAGTTGCTTTTAGCTGTGCGGCGCTGCGCCAAGCGGCATTTGCTGTTCATTTCAATGTTTTTAGGTTTTTCTCTGATTTATCTGCCATACGAGCACGCGCGTTTTTTTTTCTTTCCTTTTTTTCCTTTGTTTTTTGTCTCCTATTTTTTGTTATTATTTCTAATATTTGTATTTGTGTGGCTGCTGCTGCTGTCGTCGGTGCTGACAGAGGCGTTGGCGGCGCAGCGGCAGCGCTCACGTGAGTCAATTTCGATACAAAGCTACAAATCTTTTAATATGTGTGGAAATTTTGTTTTGTTGTATGTATTTTGTTCGTATTTTCGTATTTCGCTGTAATTTCGTATAAATAAACACAACAACAGCACAGCTACCCCTTTCCACCCCTCGCACACACATCGAACATTTTAGATATGTTTTTGTGTAATTTGCCAACTGTAATTGAATTTGCAATTCACGTACCGACAACTTGCGTGCAATTAGAGCGCCTTGAAAACTTGACTCTAAAGGGTGGAGAAGAAGGGCGTTGGGGGCGGAGGTTTGGCAATTGCCACTAATGAGCAATATTTCGTTTAAACAGTAGACAAAACCGTGTTAATCAAATAGTTAAAGTTAATAATTCGATTTATAATAGCATCATTTTTTATTTTCCTCGATAAACATTTAGTAACAAAAAAAACGTTTGAGATAAGAATTATTTAGTAAAGGCAATAAATATTTGTTGAGAAATGTTATACACACAGATTCCATTTGTTGATAAAGTCAACAAATCATCATCAAATATATTATCGAGAAGAAACACAGTTCTTATGAGGTGCTTAACAGTGCTTATAAGGTTTGTTATAGTAATTGATCTTATCGCCAACAGCTGTGCCCCACTTAAGCAGATTGGACAGCTTTCAACACTTTGGAAATCATAATCCTAGATTTTGACATAATTTCAAGACAAAAATAGACAAATATTAATATTATTGTAAAATGGTGAGCAAAAGTTTTATGACAAAAATAAATATGATTTGTGACGATTTATTTGTAAAGTTTTAAGAGTCTTAAGTATTTTATAACCAAAATTAATTTCTGAATTTTTTTCATTAAGTTTTTTTTTCAAAATGTATTAATTAAAACATTTTAATTTTTAAAAAATTATATTCTAAGTATTTTTTTTTTTCAATAAAATTGTGATTTTGTACAAAAAATATTTAAATTCTTGTTTAAGTGAAAATACTTGTATCTACCATATAGTTGAATATCTTTTGTTGCACTTTTCAACATTTGTACTCCTCGAATCAAAAAGGATCTATTTTGATATGCCTTACACAAATATACAAAAAATCCCAAAATTTTAAAAGAAAGCAATCTTCAATTGGTTCAACTAAAAAATAAAAAATTTAAAACGTTTTTGCTTGAAATTGTAATCTATTCTAATACAATTTTAGCCATTTTCTGTATGACTCATTGGAACACAGAGAGAGAAAAATACACCCGCACAACCAAAAATATGCACAACTTAATACCCCAAAACTTTTCAAAAAATACATTGTATTTATATTTGTATAGAAAAAAAAAGGCGAACAAAACTGTCGCCTGTCATCATGTGACATGATTGTAGAATGTGAATGAAGAAGCGACTAGGAAATGGGCAGCAACAGGAGGTGATCTGTCTATCTCTATCTCTCTCTCTCTCTTTCACTCAATCTCTCGCGCTCTTTCTGGCCTTTCAATATATCTTCTAAATAGACAAGATATGGCATATATAGTTTAGTTGTGGACGAAAAATGAATTTAAAAGTTAAAAAAAAAACGTGTTCAAGCGCAATAAATTATAAATGAGCCTCGAAACGCAAACGGTACTTTCTTTGCCCCTTTTCCCTCACCTTTCTGCCAACTTTTTTCCTTCAAAAGACAAAGCCAAATGTTTGTGTTAGTGTGAGTGTGTGGGTGTTTTGTTGAAAGACAGCAAGACGCATTTCTCGTCAAAGATATTTAAAAGATAGAAAAAGATACATATTGGTACTATGTATACACTATAGATAGATAGATAGATAGTACAAGAATCTATATATGCGTATATAGCTTAGCATTGTGGGAGAGCTTAACGCCTGTCAGACAGACAGACAGACAGACAAACAGACAGACAGACATTGTTGCTTTCTCTTGTTGCTTGTCAAGGAACTTGTATCTAGATACACTTGGAGCTCACTTATTTGCTTTGGCATTATATTTGTCGTTGTTGTTTTTTGTTGTTGCTTATGTCGCAGCCAAAAATACACGGCTACCAACAAAAACACACACACACACAAATTCCTTTTAACTGGCTAAGCTCTCTTTGCGCTTGTGTGTGCGTGTGTGTGTGTGTGTGTGTTGGCAAATATTGAGGCTCTTATCAGACCCAACAAAACTCGAATGCATATCACTGAATAAACAAACGACGACAACAAAAATAAAAAAACAAATAAATTAAAAAAAAAAAAATACAAATAATACGTGTTTTTTGTTGTACCTTTACAACGGCAAAACATTGTCGGTCTGGGCTCTTATCAAAAATCATCAAACGCAAAATAATAATCAAATTGCCATGGCTAAAATTCAACAAAATTTAACAAAGAACAGAATTTTAAAGTTATTTTTTTGTGTAATTTTTGTAGAACTTAAACCACAAATTTAATAAGTTCATATTTTTCAATATGATAATTCAAAGTCTAAGTTGCAGTTTGTTACAAAAATCTGAATAATTTGTTTATTAAAAATTGTTATTATAACAAAGTTTTTAATTGCTCTTGAGAAAGGGGCATAAGAAGTTTGTATATAAGAAATTTGAGTACTAAATCTGTGTCATTTGAGATTTATGTTAAATAAAATTTATGTGTTTATAGCTGAATTTTAATTACCTGACAAACTGTTTAAGTTTGGAATGTTAAGAGTTCAGATATTCAACACATTGAAACCGTATTGATTTATTATAAAATTTAATAAAATAATTGAAACTATTTTTTTATTGAGAAAATTTAATCAAGTTTTTGTCTTATTTATTTATCATATTTATTTTTACCAAATCTTGTACCACAACATATTACAAATCCAAATATATTTTGGATGCCAATATTTGCTAGGCAATATTTGAGCAGCAGCTAAAATTAATAAAAGCAATTGTATAAATATTGAAAAATATAAAATTTTAACTTCCTGAATTTATTTCTTAGCATTAAGTTAACTCTTTTATACCCAGAACTACTAAAAAACGTTTGCTATAATTTATTTGTTGCTATGAAAATTAACACAAAGATGGCGGACAGATATTCTTTAACTATATATGTATATATATATAGCAGCTAACTGATGCATTTGTATGTTAAACTTATTTTGTTTGTTTCTCTAATTTGCCACAGAGATTATATACGTGGCCCATTATCAGCTATACCTATGTGACTTTGTGTATATACACATACATATATGTATATAGTAGACACACAAAGATCTGAACTACATTTTGCTCTATTTGAAATCTCGCACATTTATACGTAAAAGCAACAACAACAATAAAAACAAACTGACGATGGCAGCAACTTGTACAAATTAACGTACAAATGAATGACGAAACTTGTGAGAAAGCATATAGAGAGAGAGAGAGAGAGAGAGAGAGAGAGATAGAAGAGCGAGACGGGAAGGGAAGGTACAAAAAAGAAACACCTATACGGTTGCAAATGAGATCGCCTGCTTGTTTTGTTGTTGTTGTTGTTGTTGTTGTTGTAAATGCTGCGCTTATCATTAAATCAAGCTAAAGTTCGTCTGTGCATGTGAAATACATTTTTATTTTTTTTATTCCATTTTCGTGTTGTTGCAATTAATTAGTGGTAGTCTAATGAATTGATGACACCAAACTACGAGAATATATGAGAAAATTGAGAGAAAAAGAAAAAAAATATCGAACATTAAAGTTTCACGTAAAATATCAAAAATAGATCAAGTGCACTTGAAGTTTTGCTCAAAGATCCAATTGATTCTTTCGTAATATTTTTATGTTCGTAAATTGTGTTCAGATGTTCAATTGTTTCATTATTGACTCATATCTGTGTGTTTTTTTTTCATATTTTACGATTGTTTAATATGGGGGGAAATAATTTGATTTCGAAATCCATGAAAAACCAAAAGGAAAAAAAACCTTAGAATAAGGAAAAACGTAACGAATGCTTTCAAAAAATTATTAAGACTTTATTTTAAATAATCATAAATATTTAAATCTACCAAACTGTATATCACTCATTATGTATATCTAAATGTTTATTAATACAAATTAGTACATATTTACTAAAATCGTTATCTTAATTAATATCTTGCTTTATATGAATTTTTTCATAATCTTTTACATATAATTTTATTCATCAATTTTTGTTCTTAGCATTAATTTATTTTCCTCTGATAATTCCCTGTCCTTATTGCCACGTCCTAGTTAGACTTTCACTTGGATGCCATAAAGATTAGAAAGCAAACAAAGAACGAAATAATTTTCAATTTCCAAAAAGCCAAAAGTCAAATATAAAACATTTAAGCCACAAAAAAAAAAAAACGAAACAATATTGATACTAACACTAACTGCACTGCATTCTAACAACAAATGCAAACATTACTCACACACATACACATACACTATGTACACACATACACAAGAGCACGTGACGCACACAAAGAAGCGACTGTAGTGGAAAACAAACGAACACGCACGACTTAGGCTGTCAAATAGAACTGAAACTAAAGCTAAACAACTTAGCAAACCCACACCACCACCACCCACAGCCCACCACCCACTCTTTGCAGCGATCATTTATAAACTTCTTTGGGCTGTCAGATGCAAGGGCAGCGCAAGCGGTTGGGCGGGTTTTAGGTAAAGGCAACAGGAAGTGTTATTAAAGACGCGCACGCACATACTTAACCAAACACACACACACACACACGCACACCCATACATATACGTCGACTGCGCTTTTATTGACCTCGCTGCTGAAGAAGAAATCTGAACTAAAAAAACTCGCCAATTCGATTGAGCTTTTAGTTAACACAACCAAGCGGCAGCCCGCACCCCACCCCCCTTTAACCCAATACCCTTCAAAGTTAATAGACTTTTTATGACTGGGCCACATTAATTGAATTAATTTTTGTTTTTTATTTATACATATTTCTTTATCAAATGGCAAACAACAGAATTCATATCATTTGTGTATTTGCTCTGCATTTTGTTTTGCGAAATGTTAATTCAATTAAAATTTTGCGCATAAACAACAAAAACAACAATAATAAAATTGGCGCGTGTTTTCTTAAAGGCGTTAAATGAAAAGAGGCGTTACAGCGCCCCCTCTGCCCACATAAATAAAATAGTTTGATGTGCTGACCTTGAACTAAACATTGTTTTTATAGTTTTTTGTATATATTTCGCATCGAAACTAAATTTAAAATGAATTTTCGTTGTTGCTTTAATTAGTGTACATAGAATTTACATTTGGCAGAAATCTCAACAATTTTTAAATTAACTGTCACACACCAATGACAATGACGAAGGCAAAAACTGTCAATTAACAGCTGCCAAAAAATAAAGAGAGAGAGAGAGAGAGCGAGAGTAAGATTACAAGGCATATGATTGGTGTGGTTGGTGTTAAAGGTGTGGGGGGTATTGTCAGTGTGGTGGCTTTGCATATATGATGGATCACACAGAGTGGAAACATGGAAACCAATTTCAACGAACGCAAAGAGTGTCATTTACAAGAGTTCAAAGCGAAATGTTAAAAGGAAAATGAAAAAAGAAAAGTGAAGAAAAATTCTGTTGGATAAAAAATATGTATGTATAGCATGGTCATACCCAGAAACTGTCAGCATTGACAAGCGCTCACCTTTTTACTCACACATACTTACTTACACACACACACACTCACAAACACATGTGTCCTAGTGGCCCCTGCAGCGTCTACCCACCCCCCCTGGTCTGACTGCTGTCAATACATCAAAAAAAGAAAAAGAAACGAAGAAGTTAAAAAAAAAACCGATGCGGGCCTCTCCAGTGGCACATTTTTCATCAGCTAGCTGACACTTGGCTGCTCCAGCAACAACCACACCAACAACAACAACAAGTGTGCGACCGCATCAAGAACAAAAACAACAATTCACAAGCAAGCATCGCTGCCTCTGTCGCTGTCGCTGTCAACGTCAGCGTTTCGCGTCGCTCAAGAGTACAAGTGCTTAGGAAACAATTGAAAGTGTACCACATAAACAAAAACAACATAGCAAAAACAGCAACAAAAAAAACAGCGGTATCGAACACACACCACGTGGTTATTAAAGTTAGCTTTTCAATTAAAGTTTTGCCGACGCTTTATCATAGACATTGCACAGTGTCACAAGTTGCCCATAAATCGTAAAACTTGAATCTCCTGTTCAAATTTAACATTCGAATTAACAACTAACAAACAGCTTTAAAATAGTCTTATAGTGGCGAATAATCTAAATACACGATTTTAAGGCCATAAACAATAATTACAAATTAACGTAATAATTTATACATATTTTATGGCAAACAAACAAGCATTCAGCTAACTTTATACCACGGTAACCCGTTTGTCAGTCAGTCGTGCTTTGAAGCGTTCTCCCGCTCAGGCCAAGGCCTTCTCTTTTCTCATTTTGATACGTGCTAATTATGTATGTATGTTTTAGGTATGTTTTGAATTTTACACCTCGCTGTCTGACTCTGCCCACTCTCCCTCTCTTAGGCAGTCCCTGCCAGTGCTGAGCAGTCGACTCTAAGCACCTTTCTGTGTTCTCTCAAGTTTTGTATGCAAATTTAATGGCAAATTTAATTAATGTGTATTTGTCCAATGTTCACGTACGCATATTCGTCATGGCGTCTATCGTAAATACATACATACATATGCACATATATATTTTATAGCGCTATTTGTTTTTCTAGGGAATCCAATGTTTATATATATATATATATTTACATATTTATGTACATATTTATGTGTACATTTTGCAAATGTATGGCTTTGAATTTATATGCGTGATTGGTAGACAAAATGTACCGTTTTGTATGTTTTATAGCGCATTTTAATTAAAGCTGATGTAAATACAAACACGCACACATACATACGCACGCAATTCATTGACATGTTTGACTATGGGCTTGGCTTACGAAGCGCCCATTAAGCTCTCGAGGCTGTCTGTCTTTTCTCTCTTAACACCTTGCTCTCACTTTATGTTAATCGGCTGTTAAGTCTCGTCTGCGTGGCATTGAACGATCATTAAGCAGCAGCACGTGTTTATTGAGACAAAGCCGCTGCTGAGCAAAGTTTATGTTCCCTCCTCTCAAAAAAAACAAAAAATACTCAACTCATGTCGCGCAGCCAGTGCACTAATTAAACACTCACCCACACACGCATACTTGGGCATGCAAAGCGCAGACCACAATACATGTGTATGACATAATAATAATTTCACCGTTGTCTGCGCTATTGTTGTCGTTGTTGAGTAGTCTACGGCGCCAGGCGACGCGTCGGCTTCTCCATTAAAACGGTACCCCAAACCCACCTCACTACCACTTTCCACCCGCAATCGTATTTGCATTCGTTTTCGCATTCACATTTGCTGTGCAATTTCCAGTTCTCAGTGCAGTTCTTTGGTTGCTTTTATTGCAAGCAATTTTATGTGCGCTGCGTGCGAGCGAAATAGACTGCTTATTACCGCACTTGATGGCGCTGCAATTTTTGTTGTTGTTCGTGTTGTTGTTGTTTTGGAATTGACGTAATATCGGCGGGAACAAGTTGAATTGCGAGCTTCTCCTCAAATTAAATTGAGGAATCAGTTAAAAATGTGAAGTGAAACTGATTTACTGCGCTTTCGTTTAACTTTTTGCTGAGCTGGTCAGCTTTTTTTATGCAAGCTTTAGAGAATCTGAGTTAAAGAGTTCTAAAGAGAGCCGAAGTAAACAGTTTTTCAACAAGCAGTTGCAAAAAACCAACCATTATGGGAATTTTGTATTTCAAAGGGGATTTTTGTCAGATATATTTACTATTAACTAATGAATAAAATTAACTGTACGCAAAAAATCTTTAAATAAGTTTTTGAAACTCTGTGTTAAACTGTACTTGTGTCGTACACAAATTTATCCAATAAAGTGACTCAGTTTAATCAAAAAGGTTTTTCTAGACGCGAGCCTAGGCCTTAAATCGCAGTCTGTACTACATTTTTAATGACCTGAATCTAGAATATATGTATGTATTAGTTAACCACACTCGCAAATGGCTATCAACCGTGTGTCAGTTCCGATCATGATCTTTAACTGGAGTCCAAAGTTGCAGTCGAAATAAGTGTAACAAAATGTTTCATGTGGGACAGACGAATAGAGCGAACGATGTTATCAGGGCAAGTGAACAGCCGGTCACGTCACGGATATATTCATTTCACACTGCGACAAATGCGAATGTGACCATGTGATCTGCCAAGCAACAAGTACAGAAAAAGTTGAGAGAGAGAGAGCCACTCAGAGAGTAACTTAGCTTTTATTTGTGCTCAAGCATTAGTTTCGGCTATGCTGATGTTTTAAATGCCCTCTTGTCTTGACTTGCACATTGAGTTGGACTGTTAAGTGCAGGGCTATCGATAAGGTGGGCGTGGCCGAACGTTCAATGATGAATATTGCGAATTGTTTGTGTATGTGTGCCGTTAAAGTTTTAATAGAGTACATATGAAAATGGAACGCTTTGATTTAAAGGGGAATTTTTAATTGACAAATAGTTTGCTTGCAAATAATATTATTATTTACAAAGTCTACAATATGCATGATTGAATTGAAAACCTTCTAGAGTTTTCGAACAAAAAAAACAACAAGCATTAATTAAAACACATTTTCATATTCCATTTCATTTTCATTTGCTTGGCGTCTTATTCATCATCGCACTACTCAAAGTTTTCATGCGGGCCCCAAACAATTATCAAGAGCGTAAATATTTATAGTCGCGTAGTAACCTCGTCGACGTCTTCGTCGTCGCTGGGCTGTGATAATGATAACAGAAAACCGACGACGACGATGACGATGACATTGCGTTTAGCTTGTTGTATTTTGGATTTGATGTTGGCGACAGGTTGAAGGTGTTTCATCAATGTGATGACAGAAGCCAAATGGCTGGCAACTACTTTAGAAACTGACCAGAATTTTATCGTCTCTGTAATTAGTCTGATATCAAAGACCATTAAAAGCCCAAAATAAAACGAAACAAAATAAACGGAGAACATTGATAAGAGAGTTGGTCAGTCGTCTATCAATCAAAAGGAATTTGGCATTCAGTTAAAGTCCGCCAAACGTGTTTATCTAGAATGGGGGGGTACGGGAGACTTAACAATTTGACAATATTGATAGCGCCAAGCAACAGTATTATCGAAGAATGTGGATTTCTATGTTTCTCAAAATCTAAAATCAATCATTTGAATTAAATGTACATATGTAAATAAACAAACTCTAAAGCTTTAGCTGTTTTTTACTGTACTTTGCCTACCATTTTGCAATTAGTAATGACAACTGCAATCGCTTCGTTCGCCTCAATTTATTTGTTATTCTATTTTAATATCCAAACCATATCATTATTTGTTTACTGTTATTTGTTTAATTCGCCCCAGCAAAACCAATTGGCCGCGTTATACAAAAAACGAAAAGAAGGCAAAGTCAAATACTGTGTCACATGGTCTGGCGCTGGGAGGCTTAACTTACAAACACACAATCGCATAGAACGTTCTCTCTCTCTCTCTCTCGTTTGACGCAATAATTATGAATGTGTGTAAACAAATGACAAACACACTCACACACACACACACAGGCGAACCCAGCAAAGGTGCTGCACGTGTTTTGGTGCGGCGGGTAATGAAAGAAATTTGCCAACCATATATAAATGAGTTGAGTTTCTGTATGGTTGGGGGTGGCAAACTCACCTCTAATTGATAAATCCATTATGTTCTCACGGGCTCTCTTTGGTGGGCTGCTACTAATGCTGCTGCTGCTGCTGCTGCTTTGACTACTACGATTTCTGCTCCCGGCAGACATGACGTTTGTAGTTATCTACTCACTCAATGCGCAAATATGTATATAAAATCACGACACTGTTTTGCTCCAACAACTGCTTGGCAACAGAAGACAACAACGCGGTGACTTGTAAAGGCGCCAGGCACAAATCACGACACAGTTGTAAAATGAACATCAAATTATGAGCACAACTATGAAATCAAGAGCAGCGCTGCTGCTGTTGATCTTTCCACTCAACGATGCTGGTGCTGGTGCTGCTGCTGCTTCTTATGGGGGGTAGTTGCAGTCACGTGGTTGTTTATTGACGTCGTCACGTCTCTGCTGGAGTGCGGGAGAGTGCTTTTTTGAATGTGTGCCAAGCACGGCTGCCACAAGTGGTAAAGATTTACCAATTTTGTGAGAGCGCTCGACAGAGATTTTGAGTGTTTGAGAGCGAACGGATTTAGTTGTAGTACAAAATTATCGCACAGCAGTCATCTCACTTGCACTATTGCTGAGTTATATAAGGCTTATGTAATTGAGAAACAACAAGGCATGCGCACGGGGCCCACAGTGGGCAACAAAAATAGAAACGGCAAAATGAGATTTTCAATGGGATTTAGTATATTTTTGTAGTATATGTATAGCAATTTGTGTGCTGTTTAGGCGAATGAGTAATCTTTTGCGCTCGATCAAACTATTTTTGGTAATGGCCAGCAGACAAATGAGATTTTAGTTTCGGCTCAAGTTGCAGCAGGATGAGATTTAAGCATATACCCAAAAAATCAAAACAAACTTAAAGCCTTGAACCAACAACAACTGTCAAAAGTCGTCAACTGGCATTTACATATTAATACAGTCCGTTTTTTGTCGTCGGGAAAAACAGAATAAATTTCGTTGTCAAGCTGTCCGATTATCTAGATACGGGGATTAATGCAGGGATTATGTTTTGTGGCCTGGCGAATGTGGATTAGCTGGGAACATGTAAAGACCAAACAAGTCAAACGGTTGACGACATTTGTATTTATGTTGACAACTTGTAACAGCTGATATGGCTGCCATCCATGCCAACAGGATTTTATTTTATTTCAATCAATATCAATATTTGCATAGCTTGATTAGAACTACTATTAAGTAACATACTTTTAGGATGAATTTATAACCAAGTGAATGGCCCTTATTTGTATTGCATACTTATAGCTATGTGAAATATATACACAGCCAACTACAACAGATCATTTTAGCTACTTCTGTTAACATAACAGTGAGCATAACAGCGCATTTTTCGGACTCTCTTTCTCATTGAAATTCGGCGCGCACTTTGCTAATTTGCACTAAGGCTATTTTAGAGAAACAAAATGATCTGTATGGCAAGACAAATGGCTATTAGGAACTTTATAATCCATACCCGTAAACATAAGTAAAGTCATGCAAGCAATAAGGTTTTGTTTTATTTTATTCATAAAAGCAGCTCAGCAAACTTTATTAACAGCGGGCTGTTAACTTACAGTTTGATGGCTTCGCTGGAATTTGCCGCTGTATTTTTCGCTTGTTTACCTAGCTCGCTCATTCTCTCGAAAAAAGCTGATCGCGTCGGTCGTGTTTTGTGGCGCGTTGTGCAGAATTTTTGTGGAGAGCGCGCGCGTTTTTAATTTTTGTTAAAATTGATGTTGATTTTAAAGTGGCAGCCAAATAAATAATTGAAATTGAATGAAAAATAAAACAAGCTTGCACTCAAAAAGTAAAAACCAATTCGTGTGCGTGCATGTGTTAGTGTTTGAGTGCGTTTTGTGTGTATGTGTGTGTGTGTGTGTGCTGGCTGTCAGTTTGCGTGAAAAAATGCACTAAACACGAAATCAAAGCAAATTAGCGAAAAACAACAATGCCAAACTAAAAGGCGCTTAAAACCAAAATAAAAGTAAAACACACAACACACATTTTAAATTCCGGATTTGTGTGCAAGAGCAAAATATGCAAAATACAATGCAAGCTTTTCCCGCTGCCGCCGTTTCAGTCTCTGCTACTGGGCCTGCTGCTACTGCGGCTGCGGAGGCGCCTGACTTTGATTTCCAGATGCCGTGTCGCTTTTTTAAAAGTTCTTTTGCGCGTTCGCTTTCGCTGAACAACAACAACAACAACAGCAGCAACAATGTGAATGGGAATGGAAGTATTGCTTTAACATTGGCCAAGAAGTCGTCGCAGATTGAGGCCAAGCAGCAGCAACAGCATAAACAACAACAACAACAGCAGCAGGAATCTGTACAGGAATCGCCCTGTTCGACGCCGCCGCCAGCTTTGCCGGCGCGACGTCACACATCGAATTGTAACAACAACAACAACAATAGTTTGATACATTTTAACACGGCGCCGACTAATCATCAACAACAACAACATCTGCAGCAGCAACAACAACAAATGCAGAGGAATCTTAACTTGGCCGCCAGTTGGTCAATGCAGGTTCGTAACTTTTTGTGCTCTTTTTTTTTTATTTCCAGTGTGACTGCTGCTTCTGTTTCTTCTTCTTTTTTCGTATATTGCACTTTTTTGCTGTGTACACCCTGTGTTTACAAGAAACTGTAAAAAGGGTGTACACTTTTCAGTTTGAGCAAAAAAAATATTGTGAGTAAATGAAAACAAAAACAAAATAAATAAATAAATTCCCTTCGCTTAAGAGGAAAATATCAAATGATTTATTTATATTGTCACGAATTGGAAATGTTTATGTTAAGGCAGCCTGAGTTCTACAGGATATTAATAAGTTCATACTCTCTCATTAAAAGCGCTCTCCCACTTGTTTGGTGTTTGTATTTGTGGTGAGTTGCCTTGGCAAAAGTTAAGTTTCCTTTTTGGAGCAACTGGATATTTATGTCACCTTGTTTTATCTCCGTCTCCGTCACCCTCTTGCTCTTCGTCTCTGGTTATGCATTTAGCCTTGACAGTGCAGCGGCTGAGTAAAATGGCATCTCCTTCTTCAATTTATACAGCTTTAACTGTAAAGCTTCGTCACGGTGGCCGTTTTGTGACAAAGTTTTTTTTTCATGTAATTTGTTTTTGTTTTTAAGGTCAACTTGATTTATGTGCGAAAAATGTATGGCTGTCAATATGTGTGCGAGTGTGTGTGTGTGTGTGTGTGATTAGAGAGTTGTTTGATCAATGTAAAAGCATGCATTGGGGTGAGAGCTTACTCATTAATGTTATGTTATTAACAGTTAAAGGCGCTCTTACTTAATCTTTGTGCTTAGAGCCTTTAGTTTTTGTTGTTCTTTAAATGTAAGTTTCGCTGAGAAAACCTACCAAATAAAGTTTCTGGTTGGCTTAACTCATAGATTATTTTCTCGAAAATACTTAAATAATGCGTGTCATTAAAAATAAATGACCTTCTTGGCTGAAAGATTCTAACATTTTTTTATGTCATTTATTCTTATTCTATTTTGTCTTATTAAAGTTAATGTTTGCATGTTCTAGTTGTTTGCCTATCAGCTTACGCTTAGCCTTTTGGGCCCAAACAAATTACGGCAATTAGCCTAAATGTCAATTTGGTAAAGGCAATCAAAAACTAAGACACATACAATTGCCTTATAAATCGTAAGCCTTGTTTTTCGGTCATGGTCTGAAAACATGCAAAATGATGACATTTGATATGATAATCTTTAGGCTCAACGCACTTTTCTGGCGTTTATAAAACGACTGCAACAATTATAATGATAGATGGCGCCAGCTCGGGTGCACTTAAAAAATGTCAAAAAGACAAGAAAAAACTCAGTTTTTGATTGGAGCAAGTTGCAAGGTTCTAGAAATTGAATCCCAACATGATTCTTAGCTTGAAAAAGATTTGTCTTTTAAGCTTTTCCATTTCTTGTGTTTACTTCCATTTTGTTCAGTGTATTTTGTTTGGATAAACTGAACTTCGCCGGTCAACGCAGATTGTGCGTCTGCTTAATCCAGCTGTAGTCGCCGGTGGTTGCTTGTTGCAATTGTTGTTGTTGTTGTTGTTGTCAAGCTGCAACGATGCGTTGCCACGGTTGTTGTGACAGCAGCTGGCTGCCAACAGGCGTTTGCAACGTTGCAACATAGCGTCTCTTAGTGCGACTTAGGCTTGCTACGTTTGCGGTTTTTTTTTAGCCAATTGAAAGTGAAAATCAAAAGCAAATGCAATGAACTCTTGGGCATGCCAAGGCAGCCAAACAACTCCTACACAACTGTTAGTTAGTTAGTCGGGGGAGGTTAGTTAGAGGCTGGGGTTTGGCAGCAGTTGGCCAAGATGCGGCGAAAGCGTCAGCAGCAACAGCAGCAGCAGCAGCTGCGTTAGAAAAATTTAAATAATGCGCCGCAACGCCATTGAAGTGTGGCCAAGGGGCCAACAACAACAACAACAACTGAGTATCGAGTGACAATCATATAAAAAAAAAAAAGTAAAATATATTATAATTGTTGCTGCTACTGTTGCTTTTTGCTTTTACCCATTACGTTTATAACGGCGTCTATTAAAGCCACAAATCTTGGCGACATTTCGTAATGAGACAAAGCTTTTGGCTCCCATCTAATATTACCAGCAGTTACAAAAACAAGTCTCTCTCGAGAGAGAGAGGGAGATATCAGAGTGAGAAATAGATGCGGTAATAGAGAGTTTATTTTGGCACCCGTTGAGGCCCAAACAAAAGGCCATCAAATTGGCTGCCAGCTACAAATAAATTGCAATTGCCTTTTGTTTTGTTTTGTTTTGTTTCCGGTTAATTTACATTTTTTGAATCACCCCCCCGCTCCTCTTAAATAGTTTCCTCCTACCAAGTGAATAATTGAAAATTATGTTGACCTTTGCCTTGCGCACATTTGCATTTAGTAGCCGTCTTAATGATTGAGAAAGGCGTCAAAATAAATACAGTAAACACACCAAAAAAAATTCTTTAGTTAATTACAAAAGCCTAATCACTATTAACCTTGACAGCACAAAATCCCCTTCGCTTCCTCTTATCTCTTTTTTTTTACTTAATATTAAGGTTGCCTTCGCTTAATAAGCTCGCGTTTTGTTAACATAAACTTTGGTAGTAAATAATAAAAATTGTAGAAGCAAAACGTTAAAATTGTAAATTTAAAAACATGTGCAGCAAAAAGTTTCTAAATTTTTTGAAGGGTATTACAATTTTCGAACACCATTTGTTTATGTACGATTTTAAGGTTTTCCAAATATTTATTTGAAATTGTTTATTTGAAAAGCTCTTAAAGTTGAAAACAATAAGAAACAAAATCAAATTGAATGTGCTTAAAACTATTTATAGAATTTCTTCAACACACATAAATGTGCCTATAAATTGTATAATAAATGCTGATTTTTCATCGCAATAAATCCTTAATAAACATTTAAGTCAGTATTATAAAAAAAATAGTTTTTCTAAAGGATTTCAACTTTAATGTTAGCTTTTACCGATTTTCTTTCATCAAAAAGGTTTTGCAGCAAAAAATCCCTAAATAGTCAAAAGAAAATTTCTTAAAAATCTGAATATTTTTATAATATAATAAAAAAATATTATTTTAGCATATTTTCAATTCAATGATTGATGACTAAAGTCGATTATTTATTATTATAAAATAAATTACATTATAAAAAAGTCTTTTAAATCCATCAACAACTTTTCAAAACTGTACTAATAATCTTTTCACGCATTTGCTGTTCTTCTTCTTGTCGCATTGCTAAAAGTCACTTAAGAATTTCAGCCAAAGAAGAAAAAATGGAGAAAGATAAATAAATGCAGGCACTTCGTCAAATCCCAACATTATTATGGCTATATATATACAGATCTATGATACTTTGGTACAATCGGAAACACATTTTTACACACACATTCAAAGAGATTTCCATTTTGGCTCGTCAATCGTCAAAGCGTGAGTTGGGGGCGTGGCGCCCATTGCCTGCAGGTTAAAAGGCGAACAGAAATAAATGCAACTGCTGATTTTTTTTTGCACATTTTTACAGAGTTGCAGCAGCATAAAAGGGGAAGGAGGCAGAGGCCCAAAAACGGGGAGTTGGGTGGGTACAAATTTGGACAGGTCCCACATAAATTTATCGAAGCGAGCGCAGAATTTCCTTTCAGCTTTGCCTGGCAAGTGCTATATTTATTTATAGTCCAAAAGTTGCCAGCAAAATGCCAAAAAAAAAACCAAAAAAATGTGTTTATGTCTATATCTGCATGTGGGAATGTGCAGGAAAATGCGAGATAAATGGAAATGGGTTAACTCCGCTGCTAGTGCGCGATGTTTTATTCATGAAACGGAAAAATGCACTGAATGAAATAAATCTAACAGAAAGAGAGACAAACAAACCGACAGCCAGACAGACAGGCAGAGATGGCGTAATAGCGAAAAGACCGGCAGCATATCATAATAATTTAGTTTTTCATTGAATAAGAGGCTCGAGTGACTAGTCGACAATTTGCAACAACATGTGGCAACTGTCAAGGCAATTTGTTATTGCTCGCAACGCTTATTCCACCACAAAGAAAAATTCCCCAAAAAGACAAAATGCCATCGACGAAGTTATTTCAAGCGGTGCGTGTCTCGGCTAGACGTAATTAAAAACCGAAGCAAAAACGGCAAACTTTAATTGTTAAACTTTGTTCGAGTGTATTTCGAATAACTCCAGTCTGCAACTTATCACCGTACAGCTTATCTCGATGAAAACTGTGTACAGTTAGCTAAATGGATTTCTAAAGCATGCGGATAATATTTCGAAAGCAAACAAATTGCCAACACTTTATCAGACAAGTTTTGCAAAAAAAAAATTCTAATTTTTTATTTAACAAATTTATTTTTTGGATTGTATGATTTCGACTGCATAAGTAAGAAGTAAGGATTTTTGTGTATAAATAAATTGATGATTGACTGTTTGATTGATTGCTTTTAGTAAATTATGTTTTTCAAAAGTCCAAAACTATTTTATTTTATTTTTTACTATCAAAAATCTATTTTTAAAAATTCAAACTGTTGACTATATCATGTATGTGCATTAATATCATAATCGAGGGTATCTTTAGGCAACAACTATTTAAAGTAAAAGTTTTTTTTTTTTGTTTTGTTGTCCAACCAACAATTTGTTTGCCTGTTAATTTTGCCTAGCCAAAAGAATGCGCTTAAAAGCCAAAGAAAGCCGTTAACAACACATCGACTAATTAACTAAACTATCTACCATATACATTTATATACACAAATACTTACACAACCATACATATATGTTTTTGTGTATGTTTGTAGCCTTGATCGGTTGGGTGCAACCAGTTTGGGGTCGCTTTATTGGGCTTCGATTGTTGTGTGAAATCGTCGCGAGCTCATTAGGCAATTGCCATACCGGAAACTATTTGGCCATAATATTTGGTCATTTTTCCTGTGTTGTTGACGTGTTGGCCAATTAAGCCATTTCCATGGCATCTCCATACGATGTATGTTGCATGGAAGTCTGTCAGTGTGGCATGTGCAGCCTTTGATTGACACATTGATACAGTTTGATTTTGCTTTCTTGCCTTTTCGGCAGTTCGGCACTAACCAGCAACGTTGGCAACGACAGGTTGTGCTTTCTGGCCACAATTGGCCACCGTCTTTGTGTGTGTCTCTTTGCGTTTAGGCCATCATTTAAATGCCATCGCTTTTAGTTCCAACAATGGCCAAACAATATGTTTGCCACATTGAAAGCATTTCAAGTATGGAGCGATCAAATGTGGCTCCACCAAGTACAAGTACAAGTGCTGGCTAAGAGCCATGAAATTGCTTTTGCTTTTGCTTGTGCCGCAAGACTAAAACGCTCGAGTGGGCATAATTAACGATAAGTGTGTATCACACAAGCATAGAAGTATCAATTCCACAAAGGGTCCAAACAATGAACTTAGAACATAATAGATACTCATACTCCATAGCTTAAGAACACCGTGAGAAAAAATGTGATTAATTTCTCATTGTTTGGAAAGGTAAACTTCAGTTTGCCATAGTTTTTTCATTAATAGATCGGATTGATCAAAATCTAGAAACACAATTATGATAAACCGATTTTCAATATCTCTTCAATAAAACCTCATGTAAATTTTGAAACGTGATTTTTGATCGGAAAAATTTTATTTCCGTAAAAATCAGAAACTTTCTGCAGCGATAACTTTAACTAGACAGAGTATTATTATCGTTGAGTATTTAATTAATTTTTTTTAGATTGATAATTCCAATTTGATATTACCAACACCTTATTCCTATATGTTTTTGGTTTCTTTTTAGCTGCGCATTCAAATAAAATTACGCATTTGATGTTTCTTTTCGCTTCCCTTTGTTTCACACGCTTTTGTCCAGAACTAACCCCTATGACTCACAAAACCAAAAAATACAAATGAAAATTTCCCACCATTTTATTATTAAAGCGCTCGTTGAGCTGTTGTTGGATTGTATCTTCCGCTGATGTTGTTTCTTCTTCTTCTTGTTTAAATGCGTTTTAAGCTTAAATGCTGTTAATTTAGTTGTTACGCTTGAGACAATCTTAACAAACGGATCAAAGCATCTAGATAAAATATGAGTAACAATAAACAAAAAAACAGAAATGAAAAAAAAGAAATTTCCCAGTTACATGTGCAATATTTTCACCTATAAAATGAAATCAAAATTAATAGAGGGAAGCTAAAGAGGTAGTAGGTATTAGCATTCCTTTTGATTTCTTCTTGAATGCTGTCATGTGTAATTGTTATAATGAAACATCAGGCTATCCACCGCCAACAACAACAATAACAATAAAGCTTTTGACTGCCGTTTTTGTTGTTGTTGTCGAGCTAGAATTTATTATTTCCGCCAACATGTTGCACGACACACAAAAAAAAAGGTTGACAGGCATTGAGTCATGCGAGCAAGCAGCGCAGCAACAGCGACGTCAGCACAAGCAGAGCAACAGGTACGCATGCGCAACGCTGCTAAGGGTGGCCGCTGAAGAGGAACGCAATAGCAGCAGCAGCAGCAGCAAACGCAGCGAAACGCGTTCACTACTGCGGGCTGCTTTAGTTTAATTTGGTCTACCTTGTAGTTGTTTTTTAATTTTTTTGGTTTTTTGTTACAGTTGTTGTTGTTGCTGTTATCGGCGCAATTCCGCCTTTTGAAACTTGCTGCTCTGTTGAGCTTTTTTCTAGTTTTTTTGTTGTTGTTGTTTTTATTTTACACTTGATGAACTTTGTCAGGCAAATGCATTTGGTAAAGTTGAAAAGAGATTGACTAAAAACGAGCGAGAGCAAAAGAGAGAGGTGCACTTGTTTGGTGAGTTGTATACTCAACACAGTAATTTGGAGCTTGACTCAATTAACAGGACATTACATGCAGCTCAAAGTTTTTCATAGTACATATTAACAGCGCCTTAACATTTTGGCTGTTAACACCAGCAATACAAATCGATTATTAATCTATCTGGTGATTCCTTTACTTCCTTAAAAAAATAAATAAAACTTCTTTAAGCTTAACAGCTTGGGGGCTCCAACAATGCTAAGGTCGTTATCAGAAATTCAATTACTCGCTAATCTGCAACTCAAATTCGCTGGAATTGCAATTGCCAAGAGGCACTTTCGAGCTTTTGTTTAGAGCTTAAGCCAACAATCAAACAAAGAGCAATAATAATAAAACCAAACATTTCCCTAGGTCAAAGCAATCATCAGAAAATATCTGCCCGCAAAATATAACAGTGGGCAAAAGTGCAGTAAAATCGTTAAAAAAAATCACAACCTCAACAACAATTTGCCATTACACATTTTTTGTTATGGCAACTGCTCAAAACTAATTTCATGGCTTTAGTGTAGTGTAAAGCTGCCAGCTAAAGCAGCAACAAAAAAAAAAAAATGAAAAAATTCAAATGCTCGTCGTAATAAGGTCAAATGTGTTGCATATAAAAAGGTCACGGAAACGTGGGCGCTACACTGCGCTATCAGGCGCCACATTTCAGTGGGTGGGTGGCCTCCACTCTGAATTTGAATGCAATGCAATGCTGAAATGCGCCCCAAGCGGCAAACAAAAACAACAACAACAAAATACAACGAAAAGCCTAGATAGCGATGAGACCAAAGAGAGACTGAGATCTCGGCTTCGTCGGCTTTGTCGTTGCAGTCCTTTCCGCAACAAAACAAAACCGAAAACCATGCAAAGACCTCGTAGGAATTCAACTGAGAAGAGGCTGATAACTTAAAAATACCCTTTAATAGATTTTTCAAAAAGTCTTAAGGAAGAAAATTGAGTGGAAACCAAAATTTTTGTAAAAGTTACCTTAACATTTTATGTACCAAGAACAGACAGTTTCTGGAACTTGAAAATGCAAAATTTTTTTTTTTTAATCCTTAAGATTTTCTGACATTTAACATTATTTTCATATAAAATTATCAGATTTATTTTGTACCCAAAAAAGTGTTTTCAGAAACTTTAAACAATCTTCTTTATTTTTTTGGTTATTTGAACTATTTTTGTTTGTATCTTTTTATAATTTCTCGTTGAAACTTTCTCAGCCTAGCGTGCTTTAAATTCCAGGAAATATTGCACATAAATCTTTTGTAGAGGATCTACCTTTTTCCGGTGCTTTCATGCATTACGCCCGCATTTAGCCTGTTTTTTTTTTTTTTGGTCTTTTCATTTTGGTCTACAGGGTACAAAAAATATGTAGTATGTAAACTGAAAACAAAACAATGCCAGAAAAATAAGCGTTGAAAATAATGACAGCCCCAGGAGGAGGGCTGGCTTCATATTCTTTTTTCTCGTTGTTGTTGTTGATGTTGATGGTTATTTTTCATCTCTCTTTTCATTTATTTTTTGGGAGTGTGTGTCTGCTAGAGAGTGAGAGAGAGGTGGACATGGGGGGTTAGGGGATTCAACTCACTGACAATTGTGATGCTGAAATCAAAACACGGCTGCAACAAAACAATGCAACAGACCAAATGTGCAACGCGTCGGCTAAACAATACCCACAGAGTGAGGGGTAGTAGGGCGGTAAGGGGTAAAGGTTGCTAACGGGTACGCATATTATCTATGGGGCCATTAATGAAAATGGCCAACATCCAACTTGACTCGAACGGGAGGGGTGCGGTTTGCTTTTTTCTGTGCCCGCATTGTTTTCATTTTAGAAAACTGCTCCGTTTTCGCATGCTTAATTATGGCAATTGACATGCAACATGTTGCACGGACGTACTCCGCATCCATCTCTCTCTCTCTCTCTCTGTGTCTGTATGAGATACAAACTAATAAGCAATTTGGCATTGTTGTTGCCACAGTTGCACAGTTGCTGAGTTGCCGAGTTGTCGTTGTCCAGGGCCTATATCAAATTAATCATACGGTATCGCATTTCGCCAAACAGTACCAGTTACATTAATAGCTCAATTCGTACTTTTGCCGCCACCCATTTGTGCCGCATGTGCCACAACAACATCAACACTTGGCCTGGCAATTTATGTTGCTTTTTTGGCTCCGACATAAATTACTTTCAGGCCTGGCAAAAACACAAACAGACCAAAAAAAAAGAGCTCTTTAAATTTAGACTCTCATAATATTGTTGTTGTTGTTGTTTTTGTGGCATGCTACCGTGTATCTGTTAGTTGTTGCATCTGTGCGCTGCTTTTAGTTTAGCTCATAAATCAACAGACATTTGGCTTACAGGTTTGTGTTTGTTTAAATAAGTTTTTTGCACTTCTTTCAAAAGTTTCGGTAATTGGTAAATAAGCTCGTTCATAATTTTTGCGTAGAGTGTCAACAATTCGTTTTTTTTTTTACTTTAATGCTTACTTCCGTTAGGCGTTTATGGTATGGTAATTAAAATAAGCAAAAAAAAAAATAACTAGCAAGTAATTAACAAAAAGTGATCTAACTGGATGGTAATTTGAGTTTCAAATCCATTTTAAATTTCAATTGTTCTAAATTTATTCCTTTAAAAATCCTAACCTTAAGCTTGAACATATTAACTTTGAAACCGAAACTTGTTCTAAATAAAAATTAGAATTTTTTATAACATAAACCAATGAAATGGGAAAATTTTCGGAATAATCGACCATAAGAGCTTAAGTCCTCATATTCAGAATGTATCCCTAAGGCAATTCAAATATTATAATGATAGAGCGATAACATTTCCGTGTCCGATAAACACTTATTTTAAATTAGAAGTAAGAACTTAAAAAAAGTTACATAATATTAATCATATTTGAAATTTTCAATGAAATCTCAAGCTAAGGACTTTTCGTTTTCTCTATATAATAAATAAAACTTTCTGAAACCGCAATATTAACCCATTCAACAAGAGATTAATTCAATTAAATCAACCTGTAACTCAATTCTCTTCTTTTCTCTGCTCTTCTTTGATGCAATCAATTAGAGATTTTTTTTGTAGCCAAATCCTCAGCTTTGGCCAACTCGGCGCTAATTAGCCACGCCGCATGCACGCATTAAATAAATAATTTAATTTCAAGAAAAAATTGTACAGTTTTCCAGACAAAAAGAAAAACATATTTAAACACAAACACACTCAAACGTTTCATATATGTGTTAAAAGGCAATTAAATGCAATTAGCCAATTAGCATGGGTCATCAGCGCCAGCAGCCAGCAGTTGGCCAAAAGAGCTGGCCAAGGGAGCTCGCTTGCAACAGCAGCAACAACAACAAGTACTCAAAAACATTAGCAACGACTTCCGTTAGAATAAAAACTGAAATGAAAAATATTTTAAAATGTGCATGCTGTGTTTTTATTGGTATTAAGTTTTTTTCATTTTTAAAACTCAACTGTTAAAGCGTGCAAATCGTTGTGCCAATTTTTCAAGCATAAAAACTGACGACCGCTAGAAATAGAGAGAGACAGAGAGTTGAGTAGAGAGGGGAAGTAGTGATCAAAGAGCTCTGCTCATAAAGTTGCTTAAATATGACTTGAAAAACTAGACAAAAAAAAAAAAGTAATAATATATTTTTATTTTTTATTTTGCAATCAGCAAATGCGAGTAGACACATAAAAAAGAATTATTATGCAATTTTTTTCAGAGTTGGTTTTTTTATTTTTTATTTAAGCATGATAATGCTTTTCAGTCAGCGACTCGCTTAACGTATGTGTGTGTGTGTGTGTGTGTTTGTGTCTTTGTATAATCAACATTATAAGTTATTTTTTTATAAGGTGCCCTGCCCCGCTTCGTTGAGCAAACTTACAACCCAACTGGCTGCCACATGTGTGAGATTTAAGATGACCTAACCATAAAGGCTAAAGAACTTATTAATCATGCTTGATGTGAAGAGATTTCAGCTTTGGACCAACATAATATGGGATTGAAGTACAAAATAAATAAAAGAATTTACCATAAAGTTGACACTAGAAGTTAAAGAACTTAATATGGGTTAATTTTGTGGGTGGCGAAGATATAAGTTGACATAGTAAAATTAATAGAAAGTTAATTTCATTAAGCATTCGATTCAAATTATTCCAAATTTGGAAAGTACGATGAAATGTTAAAATAGGCGCAAGAGATAAAAATTGAATAATATTATTAAACTTGCTTTATATGTTTTAGTTAAGATGAGTTTGTCAGTGGACATACTTGGCCTAAAGAAAGTCAGATTGAAATAGATGAATATGCAGTCCAAACAGAGGTTAAAGAATATCTTGGCTCAAATCCATTTCAAGCTAAAAAATGTCTTAATTTCAGCTTACTGACTTAATACTGAAGACATTATTATCTGTCAAAAAAAAAATAAAAGGCGAGATGAAATCTACATGTTGTTCGCCTTAAGCAGCTGAAAGATTAATAATTTTAGTATTCTTATAATGATAGTGATTATGATAGTTCCCATAAAACAAAAAAAAACTTGCTTCTTGCTGCTAAAAGCTGTGAGAAACAGAATAGAAGAAGGCGTGATATTTTAATCGACTGATTATGCCATATTTAGCAGATTTTAAGATTATGCTTAAGATTTTAGGTTAGAAACAGAAAGCAGCTTTCTTCCCTTTGCCCAAAAATTTCACAAACATTATGGCCAAAAATTTCATAGCCATTAATTAACAGCTTCCTACAACAAATAACCATATATTATTGAACGAATGATGATCAAATTTTATTGTTTCATTCGTGCAACTCTGTTTTCTTTCGCATATGGAATTTTTGATTAGTTCAGTTCGTTGAACTGGTTTGCCTTTAAAGTGAATTCTGTCAAAAAATCACACACAAAAACTTCAAATATATACATATTGATGAGCGATATATATATATATACATAATGTGTGAACATTAAATCGCGTGTGCTGCTTCATAAATAATGTAATATAGGTTCGCTCGAAAAAACAATTGACGGGGCGCATTCAGCATTTTAAAAACAATTTCCACAGCTATTTATGTTTATGGCCAGCTCTAAAATTTACTGCTAACAGGCACTAAAGTTTTATGTACTAAACCAGACGCTAAACGCAAGAACAAAGTTCAATTTAAAATCGTAAATGAAATCAAAATTGATGCTTCAGAACCTATGCTATTATATCGTAGACTGTTAAAGGATTCTGTTAACACCTTCTTGGAATTTTAAACGAAGTACAAATGCACTTAGCCAAGTGAACATATTAAATTGCACTTGCAATCCAGACAATGAGGGGCGAGAGCAACTACAGCGGCAGCCTGGCGAATTAATGTTACTTCACATACTGAATTATGAGTTTGCCACAAGCGGCGCATAAATAAAATCAGTCTACCGAACCCAACGCCGACACAACCCAAAAGAATCAAAATATACACACACACACACACACCTTGAAAGTGCAAAAAGCTAAAATTGCAAGACTATAGTTTGGCGATTTTTAAATACCCTAGCTAATGTAATCAGTATTATATAATTTTGATAGTTATGTTTTGAGAATATATAATCGAAAAAAATAATATACATTTGTAGCTCAACTTAATTATAAAACTAATTAATAAAATTCCTTACTAAATTTTCTTTCTGTAATTACTTTGTGATTCAGTAAGCTATCTGCCTGATTTCGACATATGAATAGTATTACATCATATAAAACATCCATACAAAGTTTCATCAAGATATCTTAACTTAAACTCAAGTTCTTATAGGCTAGTTTAAGTATAGTCAATTATTTTTTTTTGTTAGCAAAAGCGTTTCCAACTTAAATATATTGCGCAATACGTTACAAAATTAGAATACCCCATCACACTCTCTTTTTGGAAAACAACTAAAAATTCTCCTCAAAAAAGAAAAGAATGAAAACAAAAAACCTTGCCGAACTTTTGCTTGCGGCGTCATCGTTGTTGTTGAAGCTCCAGGCTCATCACGTATGCAGGGCGCGTATTATGTTTGGATTTTTGTTGTACTCCTCGCATCGTACCCCTTCTTATTCCATAGCAAAACAGCGGTAAAAGTTTGCTGCACGAGTGTCGAACCTATTTGTAGTTATCAGAAAATTAAAAAGAACGTGTGCCAAAAGGGGCGGGATGGGGCGGGGTAGGTAAGTCAGGCAACGGTAGACGCAGACTGAGGCAATGAGGTAATGCGCAGTCGTGCGATCCTAACTGTGCATTGCTGTAAGTGAAATAAATTTATCGACGAGCGCAAGAAGCAGACGAGAAGAGGAAGAAGATGAAGAAGGTTAAAAAGTTAAGGCAATGTTACGACAACGGGACGCCGCAAGCTGCACGCCTTAAAGCAACGCTTGTAAAACAGTGCGTAAATATCAAAAACCAACAAAAACAACAACGATAACATGAAATTAACCCACCCCATTAATACCGTTATCACAGCTTCTGTGCGTTTATTTTATGCTTGCTTGCGAGCGCGCTTTACATACTCAAAAAGCACCGCAAGCATTCTTGGCACGTTTTACGATGCCAAACGTCGCGTAACTACTATTGTTATCAATTTGCATTTAATGACTTCATATGGCAGCATGTAAAACGACAACAATCATTTAAAATCACATGTCACGCCTGCATTATATTACATTTACTAGTTGTTCCATTTTAAAGAATGCACTCATAATGAAAACACTCAGCAATTGTAGCAAACTTTTCACCTTGAAACATCATTAACGGAACTCACTCGCTCACCCACAAGCTCTATCTCTCTCGAGCAAGAGAGCAACTAATAGAAGCTCTCTTACGCACACTCACCACGCCACGCTGTAGTATATGAACTGCTTGCTGTGTTGCTGTTCATGATCATTACGGTAAATTGAATAAGGAGTATATGATTAACCCTATGGTGCTGTGGTTGTGTGAGCAGAACTCACCATAGATAATTAAGTATAACAATTGTGCGACTGAGTGACACTTGAGCATTAGCTCATGGTCATGCATGTGCTTAATATGTGGATGTCTCCATTTTATAACAAAAACATTTAACAGAATGAGATGGCATGTATCATCGCACATGTTTATAATTACATATATTGTTGGGCTTCATCAATACTGGTTAAACAATTTTCAAGTTCCGTTCAGGCTTATTGCCTGCCTGGCTGGGCTGCCAGTGTCTCTACGTTTTGCATTTCCGTTCTTTGTGCATGACAGGCACTCCCCACACGTCCGCCATTCCGTTTCGTTTCGTTCCGTTCCGCCGCATTGGCTTTGGTCAACGAAGGCCAATGGCTTTTGGAAAAGCCAACCTCCAACAGGTTAGGCAGCCCACCTGCAGAATATTTCACTCGATTTCGATCGTTGTATAATAGAATTGAGCTTCTCTACTATGAAAATTGATTGGGCCTTTTGCCAGCTGATAATTGAGCGTCAAGATAAAAGAAAAAGGTTTTTTTGCCAAGCATTTCCACAGCAAGACAAACGAAAATCGATTCTATGTTGCGAATTTGGAAAGGTCTTTGTATAGAAAGCTGGCATTTTAACATTTTTATTGGGTGTAATTTCAAGTGTATGAAAGAAAAAAGGAACTTTAAAGCGATCTTTAGCAACAATCGAAAACCGTTAGCTGAAATTGGCCTAAAGGAGTATGCCATAGTCGACCCAGCTGCTGTTGTTTTTATTCTATTCCGCTCCTATTAATTCAATTAAATTCCACTGCTTTCAGTTCTATACAGAACATTTTTTTATGTTTGCTGTTGTTCTGCTGCGCCTTTTATTTTTTGAAAGTATTTTTTCGACCGTGCTAACAGCAACAGCAACAACAACAACAAAGCGATATTAATCAATTTAAAGCGTAATCAAACCATTCGCGTGATTCGCAAAAATTATACATATAAATCTAGAAAAGAGAAGAAAAAAAAGAAAAATATTGAAAAATCAACTTGCAAACATTTTTGAAGTGTTGTCTTTGGCCGCAGGCGCGAACCAAATTGAAGCTACTTGAAGCTTGAGCAATGCTGGCAACAAAATTGACCGCAGGCCCAACATTAAAAAATTTCAATTGGCCAAAATGGAGCAACAAAAGAAAAGAAAGAAGAAAAAAAACTGCAGAGTCGGGGCGAAATTGTCAAAAATGTAACAAAGCAAAAGTTTCAAAAATGTTTATCCAATTAAAGGCTTAAATAAATTTGCTTATTCATTAAAAAATATTTCAAAAATGTTTAAGTAATATGTTTTGCGTGATGCGTTTACAAAAAATATATGTATCTATAATTTTGATAAAAACAAATCAGTTTTGATTTAATTGAAAAAACTTAAAGGTATATTATTCGTTTAAAGTCAATTTTTTTCTTCAATAAAATAACTAAAAAGAAGAGAATATTCAAATAATTGATGCAAACATTTCGTTGAAAATTCACCTTGCTATTTACACATTTAATTAAACTTGAAGCAAATCGGTTGCGACACAGACGCGTTGAACAACAAATGAAAGGAGACAACAACAACAACGAAAACGACAACAAACTGCACCACACCCACAACAAAACAAAAGGGTCCAAAGTGAACAGTTGGCTATTAGGGCGCCATTTAAAATTACATTTGTCCGCCCCCAAAACGGTGGCCAACAACAAAACAAAAGCAAAATGACAGTTGACTCTTGTCAATAGACAATTGCCAGTGGAAAATGTGGGTAGATTGGTTTGTTGGTTGGCTATATAAGGGGAAGGAAAACAACTTGCAACACGACAACAACGACAATGAAAATTGAAGATTATCAAGCTGATGTTGTGATTGTTGGTTAGTTAATCAACGTTGCGTTGCCTAATCAAGGTCAAATGTGTTGACAAAAAGACGACAAAGTCAGATATATTTTGCTATATATATTCGATGTAGTTACTCTCCGGCGGATATAGTATGTATATTGAAATGCGTTCCACTTCGCAGCGTGTGCATTCCAGATATGCGCTAGATACATACATATGTATCTGACAGATACGCTCAGGCTATCGAAACTTAAGCGCTTTGAGCTGCAATTAAACGGATCTGCAACACACGCGGCGTATGAGCAACCTAATTTTGTTTTAGATATTATCTAAAACTTAAAATGTTATGTATCAAAATTCCAACGCAAACTGTCAATAAAAGATGCCAATAACAACAATCATAATAATAATAATAATAATAATAGCATGTACTTTTTGTAATTATGCTTGTTATGGGCAGCTAGCAAAAAGCAAAAAATCAAAAAAAGTGCCGGACAACAATTTAGGCTTTAAAATGTTTTGTCATTTGTTGTTTAGCTTATTGTTATTGTTGTTGCGCATTCATGTGAGAAAGTTGTGCCAAATGTAGATTTAACTATAATGATAGCGCGACACTCCATCTTGTACTTTTTATATACATTAACTACTCTTCAACATATATTTTACTTTTTTACTTTTACTGCGTTGCAAATGGCATTTTTAGTGGGCGATCGTATTTAATTTTGGATGGTAAACAATTGTAATGCAACAATTTGCTGTTGGTCAAGTCAGAGAAAAATAAATTGCCTTGACTTAAATATATATATACGTATATGTAAGACTGTTTGTAAGATGCAAAGCAAATTTCAGTACGGTATAGCAAAAGCATTAGATATGGCGCTTATGATATGCTATAGTTTGTGTTGTTTTGGCTTGTGTAAGCCAAATCTTTGCTAGCCATCAATTTATTGCTACATCGTTGTATCGAAATGGGGTTTGGAGTGCGGCTGATTTTAACTTATTATAATTATAGATAATTATAATTATAGTTAGAGCCTGCAGATATTTATTTTACTTAATCCAAGCAAAGCAATGAATTTGTTAACAAAATTGATTGGAGTTAATAGTTTAAAAAAATATTTAAAAGTTTCATAAATTAAACTTGTTACAAATAAACAAAACTTAATGAATCTTCAAGTTATTATTTTTGTATTTATTTTAAGTATTTGTTTGTTTATTTAACACATGTCAGCGCTACCTAATTTAAACAACAAAATATATATAAAACTAAACCCTTTTTTCCCTTTTTATTCATACAAACAACTTCCTGTTTGGGTCATATCCACACATACACACACACACATACATGTATCTGTATCTGTTTCTGGGCCCAGCGACAACTTCATTCACATCTGTTCAATCAGAAAAACACATTAAACTTCATCATCACCAGCAGCACAATGAAGAGAAACAACCTGACATAGTAACCGCCCTTCGTTTTTTTTCTCATTTCCACTGAGTCTGCCCCCGCAGGCAGGCCATCTCTTATTTTTTTTATGCTCCATCGTTCTCCTTCTCTCTCTCTCTCTTATTCTCTGGTTTACTTTTAATGCATAACTTCTAGTGCAAAACACTTAAAATAGCAAGTTGGTAATGGAACCGCATCTGGCCTGGGAATCTTTTTAACTAACTGCAGCATATGTGGCAACCCTATGCGGCACTTGTTGATGCATGTGTTGTTGTTGTTGTTGTTGGCCAGGCGCAAAAAGAATTACTGGAGCATGCAATTGTTAGTTGTTGCTGTTGTTGTTTTGGTGGCTGATTTAAAATGCAGATTTCTTTTGCCAAGTGGAAACTGGCAGCAGCAGCTTTGCTGGGGTTTCATTGCATTATATACAATCACACACACATACATACACACACATACATTAAATGGCACATTGATGAGCTTGCAACTGGAACTGCTACACTTGCCACTAAGTACTAGTACTATGACTCCCTTACACAGTTGTTTTATTTATGTTTTTGTTGCTGCAATTGCAATTGACATTTGTTGTTGGTAGCAGCAGCAGCCAACGAACGTTAAAAAATTTGCATGCCAAAGCCATTTTTGCAATGAGGTCGCATTTTAATTAGATTTTGATAGGATTGGGGTGTTGGTTATTGTTGTTGTTGCGGATCTAAAACTGAAATGTATCTCAACTTAATGCAGATTATAAGTATTACAACCTCCGCCAGTTGGCGCAGAGCTTTGCAGAGCGTGTTTCTAATGATAGCCCAATGCACAACTTTGGGAAATGGATTTTTAAAGCGTCACACAAGCTGCATATATTTAATTTTTGCATTATAATATGTCGGCTATACCACTACAAACACCACACACACACGAAACATTTATGTATGTATGCATTTAAATGTTTTTATTAGCATAATAATGCAACTGTCGTATCTCGTGCTCGTCATGTGCGAGCTCTTAAAATGTAAATTTTTAATTCAAACTTAAACGTCGCAAAAAGCATTACAAAATACGAATATTTTGTGCAGAATGTTGCATTAAACAAGTTTAATGTGCGGTCTAAAGAAAAAGTTAAAGAATTTATTGAATAGAATTTTAAAGTTTTAACCCACCTTTTTCGTTCCTTTAAAGTTTAAGCTTAAAAAAAGAAACATTTAAAAATTTTAATTTTGAAGACTTGGTATTATTTTAAGGCTAATCCTTGAAGACTGAAGAATTTTGCAAACCAGAACCAGTTTTAAGGTGAAAATTTGAAGACTGAAAATATTGCGTATGTCTTTTCATTTTACTCTAACGTGAGTAATGTACTTTAATTATTAATGAACCTACCTTAAGATTGTATAGTATATATATAATATAATATATTATAAAATGCTCTATAATTTTTTGGTGCTGAGAAAAGCATCGAAAATCACTTTTACTTTGAAGATATCTTATCAAATGTTTTCCATTTTTAACGAATTTTTCAAAGCTGGAACTTTAATTTATTCACGCCTATAAAATCCTTAGCTTTTCTTACGCAAATCAGTTTAATACCAAAAATTTTCAAATGGATAAAATGTTATAGCCACAAAAAAAAATTAAAGTAGCTCCTAATCTGATTTAATTTAAACTGTAGTTATGTTAATTTTATGTCTTATGCACTTTGACGCGCCGCCTGTCTAGCCACAAAATAATAATAAAAAAAAACAATAAATGTTTAATAGTTTTTTTTTTCATTAATATGTTAATGCACTTATATGCAAACTTGGCCACAACAACTCTTAACAAATGATAAATCATAATAAAAAAAAACATAATCATAAATTAACAAGCGCCAATTTGAGTTGGCGGGGGGCGTTAGGAGGGCGTGGCCAGCAGCCTCAAAGCTAACCGCAAATGCAAAATTATACTGTGGCTAGAATAATTCAAGAGTTAAACAACTGTGCAATCGATTGTGATTGAAATGATTTGTTGGTTTTGTTAAAGTAGTAGAATTATTCGGTTAGTTGGGCATCTAGATAATTGGCAGTATAAAATCACATGTAATTTGAAAAACAATATTTGAAAAATGATCAATAATAAAATGTTTTTGGCAAATTTTACCGAAAATTCTATTGACCTAAAAATCAAATCATGATTGGAAAAGGCACAACTTGCAATTGCCAAAGATTTCATCAGGTTTTCTATTGTTTTTAGCAATAATTATATGACAAAAAAAAAAAAACTTTACAGATCATAGTACAGGTCAAATTATAGCCTCTGCATATTTTGTTTGTGTTTTTTCTTTTTTTGCATTGTAGGTCAAAGTCTTTGAAAAAATGATGTTGTTAAAAGAAAAAGTAAACCATGCACAAATAAATATAAAAAAAAGACAAAAAATTCATCATAAACCAAGAAAAATGTTGTTAACACAAAATATGGCGCATAACTGACAAACGGGTTCTGGACAGACAACAAACAGCTCATAAAATATACATACATAAAACATTAAAACTACTCGCTTGACTAAATGTTAAAAATTTTAAGTATACCAGAAATTTATTTCGCTTGTGCTTTAACTATTAATGTAGTGTGAAAAATTAAACTTGTGGAAATAAATAAAACTTACAAATGGTTGAAAAACATTACAAAAAGGAAAACAATTCCAAAAATAAAAAAAAAAAACCAAAAACCAAAAACATTGTGAAACAATTTCTCTAATTAATTGTACATGAGGAGGAGGAGGTGGGTAGGTTGGGGAAGATAAATAATGTTTGTTATTTGTTATTTTTATAACACATTTTCCGCTTTTGGTTATGCGAATTCGTTTGAAAAGCGCAACGGATTGCCAATTGCCGCCCAGGCTGTTAATGGTGGCGCCCGCCAAATGTGTGGCTGCAACTTGCAACTTGCGACTGCCACCACCCAGGCAGACACTTGTCAAGTTGTCAATCGCGGGCGACAACATTTTTGAGATTTCAAAACATTTTAGCTAATTTAACGCGCGCATTTTTTTTTTTTTTTGTTGTTGTTGTTATTTCTTTATTCCAACTTTTTTTTAATCTGTTTGACAACATTTGCAGGATGCCAGCCATGTTGCCGCACCCAACAACAACAGCAACAACAACTGCATCAACCACAGCTACAATAACATGCCGCAGCAACAACAATCGGCCGCAGCAGCAGCAGCAACAACAACAACAACACATGAGCAAACATTAAATGTCGAGGCTGTCATATTGCAAAATCAGGTGGATACATTGCATTGGCAATTGAAGCAGGTGAGTGCCACACAAAAGACTTAAGACACATACTTGACAATCTAGAGTCTAGACTCTAGCACAATAACAATGAACTAAGCTCAAGCCATGTATTTGACAATCTGAAGTAAAGACTCTTCCACTGAGCGAATTTTTAAAAGCAAAATTTTGTGTTTCATAAAAATGTTTTTTTCGTTTTTCTTAAATTCAAGTTTAGTTTAAATATAAAGTCAAAAATCTCAGAACTACTTCGAATTTTATTTTGAATCGATCAACATGTTTATCAATCGTCATTTCCTTTGTAAACTTAGAAATTTGCTTCTTAAAAACCAAAGCAAAAAACTCAAATTAAAAGTTTTTTCTTGACTTTCAGTTCTAGTTTATAATTTTATTGTATTAAGTTTGTCAAATAACAAAATTGGAACGTTTTCTTATACTTTTCTAGTTCTAGTTCACATAATTTCCGTTAAGTGTAGACTTTAGTTTTGTTTTTTTAGCTCTACATTCCCAACGACACATAAAACGTGACTTTAAAACTCAACCGCCGCTCACTTTAAATTGTTTAACAATGCGCACTAACTTTGCATTAGCTTACCTATGCCCCTGCCCCTGCCCCCCCTCTCATACACTCTCTCCTTACCAACACTTGTTCACACTAGTAGTATTTCCTACTGCTGCTCCAAATACCTTCAACTTCAACCTGTTCAACTGACTCTTTCATGGTCTTTTTTTTCTTCTTTGCTTTTCACTCTGCTAGCTTTGTTGGCGTTCTCACGCCTAATACACTCATAATTACCACTCAATGCCAAAGAGAGACGTTGTCATGCCAGCAAGTCCCCCCGCACCCTAACCCCCCCTTCTATCATCCATCTCTTTTGACTTGGCTTACAGCGCCATGTTAAGTGGCCTTTGTTCTGTTGTGGCTGTTCTTTTATTTATTTATTTTGTTTTTGCTTGGCGCATTTCCTTGATTCGTTTTTCTTTTTTGTTCATTCATTCGGCTCCGGTTTCGGACGTCTGGACACGGTTGGAATGACTCGATGTCCAGCCACACACACACACACACATGCACAATTCACATCCACAATTAGGCGGCACATTCTTTTTAACGCTTAATTATAGACTCCGGTGGTCGTCAAGTTTCCAGTTGTTGTTCTATTCTTTTCACTTTATAACATTCAGTCTCGTCTCATTGTCTTTTGGTTCTGGCCATTTCCTCAATGGCTTGAAAACTTTTGCAGCATTAATTTTATATTTCCTCAAACAAAAGGCAGAGAAAATAATGTGTATAATGGTTTTCTATTTATTTCTATTGAACGCTGATGGAAAACTGGAAGTGCATAACAAATGAATGCGACTTAGACAATCAGATTGAAATGTTTAAGATTCTCAGCAAAGATTGCAACTTGAATTGATTGAGAAAATCACTTTTAAAGACATGGCAGGAAGTGCCAAGAAACTTTAAACCAATGTTGATCAAACCTTTAAATTTTCCCTTTCCATTTACCATAACAAAATATTTGATTAATAAAAAGCTGTTCATCAAAAAAAATCTAATAAATCAGTTGTCAAATCAAACAATCTGTTAAGAAAATCAAACACAAATGACTTATAATAATGACATTAACATATTTACCTTAACAAATCTTGAACAAGTGAGAGTTCAGTTTGAAAAACCACCAACAAGATAATATTATTCTTGCACTTTCCATTTTGGCGTTATGTTGCATGTCATTCATTGTGGATTACATTGTTGGATCTAAGGCGACTTCCTGTTTAAAAAAACAATTTGATTCATTAAAAACCCATCTAGCGCCAGCCAGCATCCGTTACGAGAAAACTGTTTGCATAAATTAAAGTACTACCTGGCTTCAATCAATCGACGCCATCAATCAAAATGCGGCGTTCAGGGATTTTGTCGCTTGTTGGGTTGTCTAGAGTCCGTCTCTGGTTTGAGCCCACGCTTTTAGCCGTGATTTGTATGCTTTTTAATGAAGTTGTTGTTGCCGGTTGCTGACCGCCTTTGGCTGCTGCAGTAGTAAAGTAACCCAGTTTTTTTTTTTCTTATTTTGCCTTGGCTAAGTTTTCCGGCGGCATTCCAAGCATCAGCTATCTAGCTAGAGCTAGAGTGAAAGAAGCGCGTAGCAACCAACAATAACAACAAAGTGTGGAAAATATTTATCACTGATTATATTGCAATTTAGTGCCCGCCTCGTCTCGTCTCGTCTCGTCTCGACACAACGGCTTTTCCTGCCATTGGGGCGCATTTAAAGCGCATTAAATCGAAATGAAAGCGTAAATATTTTGCTTGCTTTTATTACTGTTGTTGCTGCAGCAGCCGCAGCAGCCTGATAAATTATAGAATCTGAAATCAGTTTGTCGATTGAAAGTGTTGCAATGTGTTAGTTTGGAAAGAAAAAAAACAGAAGCTTGCCCATAAATGAGAAAGTTGAAGGTCAACACGGTTCAAATATGGCTTGAAAATCAAACAGCAGAAGAGTATTGGGCACAAGCCATGCTTAGACGTTAACCAGGTTAGCTTTGCCAAGAAGGTGACCCAAATATTTGTGAACGTTTTCCAAACATAGAGATCAATTGAGAATTGAATGGGAAAAGAAAATTCTTATTAATGTGATGGCATTTTGTAATCCTATCCTTAGGATAGATTTGTCAAAAAGCCCATAAAATAAACTTTATTCAATTCATTTAACTTAATTCAAATATTTCGTAGCTTTAATTGAATTATAGTAGTTAAAATAGCTGAATAGTATTAAATCATAGTTTTTATGGTTTTTTCTTGTTGTTGTTGTTATAATCGCATAAGTCATTCAAATAGCTGTTAAACTCTGCTCGTAACTTCCATCTTCTTCAATCTAATAATAAACACGCAGCAGGGAAAAACTTTAAATCACAGCTGGCTACCCCAAACGGCAAATCGAACAACCAACAGTTAAAACAAAACTAAAAAAAAAAACAAACACTGGCAACAATTTCAAAGACTGCAACATCAATAACAAACATTTTGTTGCTTACGTAATCAGCTGGCTGGCCGGCCAAATGCAACAACAACAACAACAACTGCAGCTCACATTGCTGCTGCCAAATTGCATTGCCAACTGTTTTTTTTTTGGTTGTTGTTGTTGTTTCTGTTTTTTTTTGTTTTTGGTAAGCCTCATTTTGGGCGTCGTGTGAAACGTTGTTGGCCAATTTGGCCGCCGCGTGGCAAGCAGGCAAACAGGCATTCAGGCCGGTTGCAACCTCAGCAGCAACAGCAAGTGGCAAGTGGGTGTGGCAGCATTTTGGTCAGGTGGCATCTTAACACTTTGACTTGCCAATTTGGCAACGCCTCAAACACAATCAAACAACTAACCAATGCCTGTTAATTAAGCCAGCCAAATTTGCTTGGCCCCAAATACTGTAATTTTGTGGGAAGCTAGACGAACGTGGCCCAAAGACCGACTTAACCAAAAGAAAGACCTCTATTTTGTGTGTGTAGCAAATACGTCACTTAAGTGAAAGTGATTTGTAGAAGGTGGAGCTAAATCGATAGAAAATGTTTGATAAACAAATTAACATAATCAATCAATGGTTTATTGATTATTATCACAGATTATAAATACACATATAAACGTATTCATTAAGAGTTTATTGTGGCAACGACCTTGCCACAACATGGGAGAAAGGTGAATGAATGAAATGCCTAAGAAAATACGAAAGAAATGAAATGCCGAAGAATGCTTACAAAAATATACAGAAAATCGGCGTTTAAACCAAAGAGTTATGAGAGCAACGGAAAAAAAAACCGAAAAAAAAAAACATTTGAAGAAAAGAAAACCGAAAAATTCCATTGTAGAAAATGCTGTAGAAAATCGCGTCAGAATTTAACAACCAAATTGAACAACTTTGCATGCAAAATTACTTAAGATAATTAACAAAGTAGCAAATTGCTGTAAATGAATTTTTTAAATAGGAGCAGACGAAGCGTAAAATAATAGCCAACAGATAAACACAACAGAACGGAACGGAACAGAACATACGAAACATATGCCAAGAATACTAAACAGGGCTAGGTTGATTATACAATCGAAACTAGAGATCTAGAGACCTGGGTTCATGAAGAGCCTCAGTTGCGGTAGCATTGCATCATACCTTAGTAAATGTGGCATGTTATGAAATTATTTTGTATTCAGTCTCGTATATATGGTAGTATGTACAACCTGTCTTATGAAATTGAGCTCAAATTTGTTATTATACACGCTTAAGTTACAAAAAGATTGCATCTGTATAAGTTTGATTGGGTTATGGAATCTAAATGTGGAACGGACTCAGGCATTTTCCATGTCAAATGGCAAGCAATTTGAAACTTTATACGACACGGATCGAATCGATCAATCGAATGGACAACAAAAAATGATTCTTACAACGGATTGATAGAAATTTCCCGAGCTTAGGGAAGGAATTCTTCTTAGTGTTCACTTTCAATCGTAAGGAAAACTGCTCCGAAAACTTCAGCTTTGTAGCTTATATGGCTTGAGCTCAGTCAGTCATATTCACTTTAAATATTCCTTTTTAAATAAGTAAGAAACTTACATTTGCCATTTACCTTTCTAGACGGAAACCAATTGTGAAATGTATCGTGCTGTTATGGAGGAAGTTGCTCGCTTCTTTGAGCGCTATCAGCAGCAGCAACAACTACAGCAGCAGCAGCAGCAACTACAGCAGCAGCAGCAACAACACTTGCCAACGAATCGTTATAGTTTGGGTGGCGTTGGTGAGCAAATTTCACGCTCCAAGAGTCTGCATCATGTGTTGCAGGGCGTGCAAAGTGATCCAAATGGTTGTCCTGAGGATGCCACAGTCGGTGGCAACAGCAACAAAGCCAACAACCACTATTCTAGCGCCAACAACTCTGCCTCGTATTTGCGTGCACGCAGCAGCACGAATCTAATGCTCAACAAATCCATGCTAACCATGAACGAGGAGCCCAGCTATGAGAGCATTGCACCAGCAGGCAGCTATAATGCCTTCAAGGATTTTACTTGGTATGTAAATGGATTGTTTTGAACAGAGTTCTTATTAATTCATTTCTTTTTCTCCCGACAGGCGCCGCTCACCTAAAAAGCTAGGTGGCTGCAAGTCGCGTCTGTCCACTGCTGAGGCAGCCGAAGAGAAGCTCAACCAGGAGGCCTTTCGCCTGGCGCGCACCATACGTAATCTCCTGCTCACCTCCGAGCAGCAACCGGATCTCACTCAACCCCGGCATTCAATGGGCGGCTGTGTTGGACATCGTCTTGGCAAGAATCAGCTTAAGAGCAGCTCTGTGCTAACACTTCATGCAGCACCGTTGCACAATTCAACCAGCTTATTGGATGCCAATCATGGCAAGAATTGCAACGACAATAACAACAACAACAACAATAACAGCAATGCTGCCAGCAGCGCTGAATTGTTATTTTTACGTTCGAATACAATGAGAGATTCGCGTATTTCATTGCGCAGCTCCACAGATAGCTCGGTGCATTCCACCATCTCCTCGACGGCATCGTCTTCATCCAAAATCGAAACCGATGAGGAGATCACACCCGGTAGCAACAGCAACAACAACAACAACAACACAAGCAGCAGCAACAACAACAACAAGCCTATTAAGCCCGCTGGCAATGGTTCCAGCACAGAGGACGAGAGTGGCTTTAGCTCCATAAGCTCCTTTCATGATGTGGGTCTGCCGTTGAGTTCGACATTGATCGGAGGTCGTTTATCGCTCTCCACTGAGAGTCGCAACTCAACGCTGAAATCAGCTCTCAATGGTGTGGGCGTGCCACTGCAACCATTGCAGTCCCAACAGCAGCAGCAAACGCCACCTCAATCACAGCCATTACAATCTCCTGCAAAGACCTATCGCAATGCCAATCGTTATCAGCGTTTCTCGACGCTCTCCAATGAGGATGCAGCTGCTGTGCTTTGGGTCTAGGCTCTAGAGTGCACAACAATTTCTCCTTTCCTTTACCCAGTTGTACTCTCCATTTGAGTTAAGTTTTAGTTATTTGTGCCTTTCGTTTTAGTAGCTTTTAAGCTGTTCGTTAAGTTGAATTGAAGAACTTTTGAAATATGTACGATATGTTTTTGAAACCGCCTTTATTTTAAAAATATAGTATTTGTAATTTTTAGTTTCTTATTGAATATGCCGCATTTTTACATTTACTAATTTTGTAAAGTTTAAAACTTAAGTTTTGCATTATGTATTTATATAATTTTGCAACACCACGAAAATAAAAGTACATTTAAACATGATTGAAATGTAAAAGTTATCGATATTTAATTTAATGCCTATCGATTAATTCTTATCGCACAAGTTTGACATTTGCAATTGAGCTTAAAGTTGTTTTTTGAATCACATTTGATTTAAATGTCATTAGTAGTCTTCCGTTTCGGCATAAAATATTTCGCATACATTTCGGCTAACGCACTCCCTGCTTCATACACAACGATACTTTTTCTTCACAAGTTACTAAAATTCATATACCGAGACTCCTAAGCATGGCCAGCGCCCAAGTTGAAAATGTAATTGGGACATCCGTTTTTGTGCCCAACAAAATCCTACAGAATCGCTTAAAACAATCGGCTCATGATGAGAAATCAATGGTGCTGAAGCTGCCGAAAAACAAGCATCAAACTAGGCAAAATAATCAAGAATTTATATACCAATATAAACATCCGCTAGAGCATGTCTGGACACTGTGGTATCTTGAGAATGATCGCACCAAGCACTGGCATGATATGCTTAATGAAATTACTCAAATCGACAGCATCCAAACGTTTTGGGGGTAAGATAGTATAATGGATTTCAAAATACAATAGTATTGAAAGCATTTTTCTTTTTCTTAGCTTGTATTATTCTATTAAAACGCCATCGGAGCTCAGGCTTGGCAGTGATTATTACATGTTTAAACAAGGCATACAGTAAGTGCAACCAAAATTCTACATATCACTTTCATTAAATCATTTTTTTAAAGGCCCATGTGGGAGGATCCAGCTAATATAAAAGGCGGTCGCTGGCTCTTTACGGTTGGCAAGGGTGCAAAATATGCCGTAGATCGCATTTGGCTGGATATTATTTTAATGATGATCGGCGAATCCTTTGAATATGCTAGCGAAATTTGTGGCGCTGTGGTCAATATACGTGCTAGGAGCAATAAGATATGTAAGTTGATGTTTTTCAAAAGAAAATCAATTTTATTGATTCGCTGTACTTGCAGCTGTATGGACGGCAAATGGTACCAATGAGTTGGCCGTTTTGGAGATTGGGTTTAAGTTGAAAGCTTTATTACGCTTACAAATGCACAACCTCCAATATCAACTGCATTCGGATGCCATGTCTAAAGTGAATTCAGCAGTTAAATCTGTTTATAGCCTGTAATCAAATACAGCTATTGAATTGCGTATGTAAAGCAGATGAGACTGGCGTCATTTTTGGACACCAAGAGTAATAGAAATTATTTTGATATAGGCAAAATTGTATTTAAAAATTTTTTAGTAAATCCAGGCAACGAAGTTTCCGTATCAGTAAAGTTTTCCATTGTTAGCCAATTCTAAAAACCCACAAATTTTCTAAAAGTTTAGCATGGTTCGTATATTATATCTTAAACATCATCATGCTCTGCTTACAAATTAAATGAGTTAAACATTTATTTGTTAATCATATTTTTAAAAAAATTTACTCAGTAAACATTCACAGCTTTTGCAGTGTGGCAGACAAGCCGAACAAAAAATGATATCGAACTGATTCACTGATTCAAATCAATCGGTCGATCGTTTTTCAGTGCGTGAATGCGATTTCAAGTCACTAATACGATTAGTTACATTTTACGATTACATAGAACATATATTGTTATAGGTATAGTAATGTATATATAGATAGGGTTTACATTTTTTAAAAAGAAATATTTACAAGTACTCATAGAATTGAGGAGGTAACATAATTCATCGAGAGTCGCAAACGCATCAACATTTGCGAGCAACAATGGCGACAATAAAACTTACGAAAAATTCTAAAATTACGACCTTAAACTGATTGGACGCGTATGTTTTTGTGTGATTGTTTTTTGTGTGAGATTACGAATTTCGAAAGTATGAATTACAGTTATGATTACGTATGGGCACAAACGATTCTTCTTCTTTTATGCGAGTGCGTGCGACAAGACATACTTAAGGCCTACACAAAACATTTTTAAATGGAATACACTTATAGTTGAGCATGAGGCTTGAGGTGTGCTGGTCAAATTCGACCAACGACGGCCTTGTTTTTACGAGTTGGTTGCACGGAGAGCGGCGGCACGACACACATCTCCGACTGCGATGATGGTGAACTGCTACGCATGCTAGAGCATTCCTCATCAGCTACTTCCTAAAATATGCAATCGATTAGTTTTACAATAAGGAAGATGATTATTTAAGTAAGCTACTTACGTTAATGTTGGTGCAGCTGGCCAAACGCATTTGTGCCAGCTGCGAGGCAGGCGTCAAGGAGTTGGTGCTGCCAAATGGTGATGTCATCATTGTGGAAACAGCACGTTTAAGCTTATTGGGCGTTTTATTAAAAGAAAAGGCGCGTCCAACCTGGCAAAATATGTGAGAAATTTATTAAATAATCTTTTATTATTATTATATAAGCTTTTAGGAAACACACCTTAAGACGCGTTTTGGCTGCTAGTTTAAAAGCCTTGCTTAGTGTGCTGACATTAACATCACTGATGTCTACCTCCAGTTCCAGTGATGTGCGACTCATTAGCATTTTATCCTGCAAAGGAGTACGATAAGTATGGTTTTTTGCAGTTAACAACGGTTTTTTCACTTACCGGATCTGTGCGACATGTGTGCGCTGCAATTTGCATGCACAACTTTTTAAGATAGACCAGTTTGTCCGTCTCCTCATCAATGATGCTAAACGTGTATAGTTTCTCCTTTTCGCCACGTTGCAACAGACCAAAGGCACGTGGACTATCTGTGATGTCGATGACAAAGCGTATCGTGCTCAACGATATCAGTTTGATGTGCTTGTGCGTCTTGGCTTGGCTTGGTGATTTGGCTGTGTTAAAGCCACGCGAGCGTCGCTTGCACAACTCTATGGAATCGGAGAACAAGTAGAGCAAAAGACTGTCGCCGCGCCCGCTCAATGAGTCGGAGAGCTCGTTGACTTCACATTTGGATATGAAACTGCGATTGGAGCTAACCAAATGCGCTGGACAGCCATCGATATCATTGAATATATCAAAGATGGCCATGCGCGACTCCGTGCGACGTTTGTCTTCATTGATGTGCAGCGTCACCTGCTTAATGGCCTTCAGAGCATCCTCGAGACGCGCATGATCCTTGTTACTGTTACTCGTGTGCTTAAGTATATCATTGAGCAGCAGACTTATGCTTGGCAAACGCTGCACAGGTCTTATCATCAGATCCTGCAGGCTCTGACGACCACATTCGGGCTTTGTTTGATTGATTTTGAGGAAGGCATGGAAGCGTGGATATTCACGATCACAGTAGAGCAGCTGCTCTTTCATCTGCTCATAGAAATTGACATAGGGTGGATAGGCCTTTATCAGCTCATCCCGATGCTGTATTATAATGTCGCCAATGAGACAATCCTCGCGCCAATTGCCATGCAGCTTGCGTAAATGCTCCAGCATGCTTTGATGCACCTCGTGAATCGGCAGAAAGTTGCCAAAGATCGTCTTGATCTCCGACTTATTTAGCAGCGGATCATTTGTTTCCGCCAGCTCCTCCAGTTTGTTCTTGAACAGCTAAAATGTAGTAAAAAACAGAATTGGTTTTTGTTTTTTTTTTTTTGAGATTAAAAATGTTTGCTTACATTAAGTATGGTATCCATTATGCCCACATAGTTGGACTCTGTGGTAAAGAAGTCCATAAAGTGATTGTAGCGCATGGATTTCTTGGTGGGCGTGGCCTCGGTAGCCTCTGGCTCCACATGCAGCAGCTTATCATTTTCCAGCTTATCCGGACTGGTCGTACAGTCAAAGAAACTATTCGAAGCAGACAAAAGACCCGCATCCGATACCGAGGAACGTCGTTTGCCCGAACCCAAAGGTGTGCCCTCCAATTGTATGCGCTGAGAGAAACGCTTGCGTTTTCGCTTATTGAAGCTAATAGGCAGGGAATCGCGACGATCTGTGCCCGGCGTATGCGTAATGCTATCCAAATACTACAGGGAATATAAACAAAGTTTTAATTAGGATTAACTTTGGACGATTTACAGTGCGTTATTCTGCTTACATCGCCGAATAGATAGTCCATTTCGTTGGCATAGCCATTCTGGATGGTGTACCAGAACCAGTCCGATTTCAGAATGTGCGTATTATGATTCTTGGGCGCCGGTTTCGATACAGTTGTGTGCTCATCAACGACCTAATAAACCGCGCAATAAATTAAATTGAGAAAATATATGAGAATTGTGATTAATTATTATAAATTGTTTGTCTATGTGCAATCAAACGATATATATGAATATGTGTGAAATGTGCAATATGTGATTTAGTAAAAATGTTTTGTTTGTTGCCAAATGCATTCATACATACAATCTTAAATCAAGCGTCTAACTAATTAATAAATCTATTGTACAGTTCACAAACGCATCATTAGCAGCACAATAAATTATTCGTTCATATGTATGGTAAACAGAAAATTCGATTCGAAATCTGGATATCATATCGTATCGGATACCGTGTTCAATAATTGCAATAACAAGCGCAAAAAAGGCCAAACAAAACATTTTTATAATGCACATTTTTGGCAACACTTTGAAACGGTCATAAAAAACGCAAGCAAAACAAAAATATATAATAAAACGCGACTAATAAATTGAAGTACATGAAAATAAGAACAAATTGTTTATCTTTAAATTCCTGACATCGAATGTACTGAAACATTTGTGCAAATATTTTTTGGTCTATGGAAATGTTTTTTTTTTTTCTTTTCATTTATGAAAGATCTGGAGAATGTCTTTCTTTAGGTATAGTAGTATGATTGTTTTGTTGTTGTTTGGAATATTTTTTTTAAAGCATTTTTAACATTTATTCAAGCGAATCGTTTGCTGCTTGCTATTCGTTACGCAAATAAATGTTAATCAATATTTATTGTGCTGCTTTTGTTGTTGCGTATGATCGGAAACCAAAGGAACGGAGAATAGATTGAGTAGCATTATAGGAAGAAATATGTTTACAAAAAACAAAAAAAAAAAAAAACAAACCAAATTAACAAGAATATGAACACCGCAACCAAATTAGGCAAATGACGTGACTTAAACTACAAAACATAGCCATAAACAATTAACATGTAATTTAATTAATTTTTTTTCCAAGCTGATGTGCGTTGAGCGGGTGTGTAAATTTTTGGTCTGAAAACGGGCAAAAAATCCGCGGCGATAATATACAAAATGAGAGTTTTGTTTACTTAAATAAATAGCACAAAATGTTTCAATGCATTAGAGAACAGTGAGATAAGCGTTAGGATTAATTGCAATTAACAAATGACGTCAATTCGAGAAGTTAAAACGTTAACAAAGTGAACGCATTTAAGCTTTATCGACGCGTTTAAACTTTTTCTTAATTTTTCTATACCCTATAGAGAAAAGGTTTGCTGTGCCGTTTCAAAGTGTTTCCAAGTTAAGTTTTATTATCCATTTAAGTACCATTTGCATGGGCTCATCTGCAGCTGGTAAATTGCAGTCGCGCCGCGGTGGCGTCAACGTTGTCAGCTTTGGAGCAGCGTTTTCAATTACTTGCACAGCTGATGTGATATTTGATGATGATGATGATGATGCTGATGATGGTGTAATTAATATCGATGGCATTATGGTTGTGGCAGCAGCAGCAGCGTTGTAAACAACTGTTGAGTTGATTTGGTTTGCTTGGGTTTTGGTATAGCTAGCATGGTTAGTAGAGAATGTGAAGGAACTGCTTAAGCCACCACCCAACGGTCCAAAGAGACGTTTAGCTGTTTTCTTTGCACCCGACGCACTGCCACCACCAAAACGCTGCATTGGTGCCTTTGGCGTCTTGAATCCACTGTCCAATATTCCACATTCGGGTGTTGCCTCACGTTCTGCCCGACGACTGCTGCTGCGTGTGATGCGATCGCAGATGTTGCGCAATGCCTTCACTGGCTTCCTTATCGATTCATTCAGTGTGCTATTAAAGCTGGCCAGCGAGCACACAGAATCATCTGCCTCAATTGTCTCACTGCCCAGATATGTGGATGTATCGGCAACAGCAATCGAACTGCGTCGCGTGCGCAACGTTTTAATGATGGGCGTGCGATCAGCCACAAAACTCATAGATCGCTTGAGTGTGCGCGTTATGGAACCAGTGCGTATTAGTTTGGGTTTCTTAGTGCTTGCGGGCAAGGCAAATGAGTCCACAGACATAAGAGAGACATTGTCAAAGCTGTCGCGTTTGCGTTTCAAATCATTTTCGACGGCTGCTTCCGTCAAGTCATCCGTCTCCATCTCGCATTCGTTTATGGTCTCAATGGTTAGCAGTTTGGCAGGCGCTTTAAGTATGGGCGAAAGGTTTTCCGTTTGTGATTGAAATTCGCGTGGTGATAGGCTGCCATTGAAGCTGGTTGGTGTGCCTGCTGTTATTATTATGCTTGGCTGCTTGCTGGTCTTCGGTGTGCTTGCCTGCACATCCTCCTCATCCACAATGTCGTCGGGCAGTGGCAGCTCCTCGGGCGGTTGCAAATCGCCTGCTTCCACAAACAAACGTGGATCAAAGTGTATGTCATCTAGTTCATCTAGTTCATCAGCTTGATTCTCTTTATTCGCAGCAGGTTGCTGATCTTGTTCGAGTTCTTGTTGTTGTTGTAGTTGTTTTGCTGCATCGGCAACATCAGAGATGTTGCTTGTTGAATTTTTTGTGGGTGTGGGCTTGGGACTGTTGCTAGTTAGTTGGGTTTTAGTGCTAGTGATGTGGTTAGTATCAGTGCTAGTAGTACTAGTGCAAGTGCTTGTAAGAACAGCGCCCGTATTGGGCATCACCTGCAAGATATATATATATGAACACGAAATTTAGCCATAAGACACACAAGAAACAATAAATTAAAAAAAGCCAAATGCCAGTGTGTGTTGCATGCAATTACAACTAAAATGGTAATGGTAGATATGTATGTAAATGGGCCCATAATGTCGGGCTGTTTGGTAACTCACAACATGCGAGCACTCGGGATCATCCAGTTCGGCACAGACGCCGCCATTCTCCAGCAGCACATCGACCATATGCTGATGCTCTTCAACGGGAAAGCCAAAGAAGCACACTTTCTGCCCCTCAAATGCCTTCAAGCGATGCACTTTGGTAAAGTTATCCTGTGTCGCATCAAATTCCAACGAATCACGCGCTGACCAAGCAGCAAACACCCAAGCGGGACGCACCACAGTCAAACGAAAGGTTTTCGCGTATCTATTGGAAAAAGCTTGTATTAATCATACACAAAAATATTGCTGATTTAAAGACTTACTGATACTTTTCACCGCCACTCTGATTGCATATTAGATGCGTGGTCTTTGTGTTCAAATCCTTTTTGATGCAGCCGCCCATAGAGTGTATAAGATTAACGAGTTTTGTCTGTAAGTGGAAATGTTTCTCATATTATTACTGCATGCTAGTTGAAGTGGGTGCAACTACTTACTAGCTCATCCTTTTTGCGTATGCCCGTAAAGCATGTGACGACGCCACGCATTGCATAGTTGTAAATGGGCCGAGTGTTCTGGCCCAATGTCTGCTTCATCTCAGCCGCATACTTAAAAGCGGGTGGGCCCAAAATGCTGCAATGCCAAAGTCAAAAAATGCAATTAAATATTTATGTGGCACACTTTTGAGTTATGCAAGGCAATATGTATATGTTTTGTATCTCTCTCTCCCTTGCTATTTAATGACCCAATTGACCTTGGCCATTGTGCTGTTGTATCAGCCATATATCAATTATTCGGAAACACTCAAAGACTTTAAATCGGTTATAAGCGCCTTCAATTGCAGCTACTAGAATGGAAACAAGAAGCAACAATCCGACTGCCGTACGTAAGATCAGGCAATCTACGAGTGACTGCAATTACTTGAAATCAACTCAGCTGCAATGCCCACAAATACAAACGTGCAACACAGACGACACCAGGTGGCAATTGCTGGGCATGTGTAAACAACAATCAAAAACCCAGACGAATTCTCACTGAACTTTTTAACTTGAGCAACCCTCCCCCTAGTCACAACCCACCCAACCCCAACACCCACACACACACAGCCAGCCACAAGTCATGTGCCGAACAATTTGTTTAAGGGCCCTTTTTGTTTATGACTTTGGGACAGGCAGATGCCAATGTGGCTGACTGTACTCTGCAAACAGTAAAGTCCGCATAACCGGAAGTTTTTATAAACAAATCAATCGAGCGGAAGTGGGCGGATGCTGCCTACTGCTTAACTGACTAACTGCGGCCTGCCTGCGTGCTTGCAGATGATGTTTTTATATATAATATATATATAAGTACAAACGAGCGCGACCGACACACAAAATAAAAATTAATTTATGTATATATGTACATTGCATTCATTATATTCAATCATTCATGCGTTATTCTTGGCTAGGATGCACGCAATGCCTGCCACATTAAACGGTTGAGTAACAACAATGAGCGATAATCAAAAATTATTAATAAACATTTGTACAAATACATAAAAATATAGCAAAGTTCCGGGAAACATTATGGTTGTAAAAACAATATTGGATTCATATGAAATGTCTGAAGATTGATATGAGACACACTTAAAATGCCGAAAATACACAGCGACTTTAAATTCGTAACTTGAATAATTGTTCAATTAATAAAACCGAAAGCACTCAAATAAAATACGAATATTGTATTTTGTAAATCACACACAATTGGTTCAACTTAAACAAAAAAGTTTACCCCAAATTCATGTTTGAGCACTTGAAACTTGTGCAATCCATGGAATGGCACCAACACGTTTGTTGTAGTTTGTTGTTCATTTGTCTTATTTCACAATCTATTGCACAATGCGCTGCGTTCCAAAAGTTAGTTGGAAAACCAAATAAAAACACATTTGGAAACTTCAGACTTGTTCCAAAACACCGCACAACAAATCCACACGCTGAAATTTCACCTGATAAGGCGAGACTTTTCACAGCTTTCATCGCACCAGACACACAAAGGCAAATAATATGCAGTTGGTTGAGAAACACTCGCCCGATCTTACCACAAATAATAATATTCCATATGCAGGTAATAGTTAATTTGAAGAAATTTTAACGTTTTTGTGTGTCAGCATTAGCTGAATTTTGTGATAAGAAAATCACTAGAGATGCACAAATATTTATTTCGTTTTTATTTTTATTTTGTAGAAATCCGAAAAGCGTTTTCAATGATTCTAACGGCACAACTAAACAAACACAACTGTTGCGCGTTGTGGCCTGGGAAAAACTTATTGAACCAAATGCCGAACAACGATGGCAACGGCGACGGCAACGGCGACAGCGACGGCAAACGGCTGCGTTGTGGAAATAGAAAATGCCACTTGATGGCACACACTCACACACACTCACTTAAGTGTCATATATATACACTCTCACACATTTGGTGCAAACATTGAACGCTAGAGAAACCCGCAAGCTAGATGACAAAATGGTAAACAAAGCACATTCATAGCAGAGTAAATTTTAGGGGGGCGAGTGACAGTTAAATTTATGCAAATATTTAATATATATAATCCATAGAAATTCTTAGCAGAACAATCAAATTGGGTTGGACGAGGAAAGCCCACCCCAACGTTAAATCACTTAGTCAAAGCTAAAAAATGCGCAGCGAGTGTTTCCTCAGATACAAAATATTCGCTGAGCTATTGATGACCTCGAAAAACCGACGCAGAAAACCATGGAGAACTTGTTGCTTGTAAAGTGCGCTGATCTTTCGCCCCATCATAGCCCATCAGCATATAACCACTCGAACTTTGCGAGGGTCAAAACTATAGAACAGTCAATGACAGCAGTTCTTCTCTACAAGCCAGATCGATCCCACATCCCCCCACCACCATTTCCAATTTACACACATAATTTATTTGCCATACTGTGAAACTTATAAATTATACTTATACATACACGCATTGCTATACTATACATATATATGTATATATATACATATATATGTACATTTATCAAAAATGCCATAATAAAAGTATATATGTTTTCTGCGATTTGTTGTTGTTTGCCTCAAGAATTTCCGACTTGTTGGCGACGCTTTTCACACTTTCTTTGCGCGTTTTTTTTTTTTTTATTTTTTGACATCGTGTTCCATATAAAACATATTCTTATTTTTAATATAGAATCTTGGCGCCAAACGATTGCTGCAATATTGCGCAACCCCTCCAGCCCAATACAACCCCTACCACCACCACCACCTCTGCAATAATCAAGAGGCAAACGATTCATTTCGATTTCATTAGAAGTACGCAAAGATTTTGGCTTAACGGAATTCCTTAGCTGAAAAAATATGTCATTTGTTTTGGTGTTGTGTTGTCAGGCAAATTTCCGAGTTTTTCCTTTTATATTCTATTTAAACTGATTTTAGTTGATGAATGAAACCGCCCCAAAATAGGCAATACCCCCAAAAACTGATGCGCAATGCAGTCGAATGCTTATGATTCAGTTTTTCTGCATTTAAATTTTAAATGCATAAGAAACTGCAAAAGACGAATCACAATTAACAAGATCTTTGTGGCATAATTTCAATGTGAGTTTAAGTGGCCGTTAAGTGAATGTCTGTGTGTCTGTGTGTGTGTGTATGAACTTATGAGGAAATTTTCAAGAGCCATTCAAAGAATTTTATCGAGAGCCTGCTCCAGTTATTCCTCCTCCCTATTTTGCATTTCGGGGAAGCCCAATGAAAAATTCCACATAATATTGAGACAAGCACACATATGGTCATTTGTCTGTAATAACAAATTATACAGATAGTATTTTTCCTGACTAAAGGTCGTTTAATGGATTTCCCTTGAAGGGAAATGTGATTTATTGCAACAAGTTTAATGTTGTCATCACAAATTTAATGTTTTAAATATTCCAACAGTGTGGTAAAGTTAAAATGGAAAATTTCTGGCAGCACAAAATAGTCCTTGCAGCTGAATTTATCAAGAATTGTTGACAAAATTTGACTTAATTAATGACCGAATGCCTAAGTTCCATTTCTACTTCCTACAAGTGGAAAACGAATTTTTTTTTTATTTTTGTCAATAAATTTCATAACTAATTAGAGAGTGTATTTAAGAATTTTGATTAATGTGTTTTAGGCGAAATAAAATTTAAAAACAAAAACCATCCACTTGTACATTTTATTTGGCGCTAAATACAATTTTAATAACAACAAACGAAGTATTTGTAGTATAGAACGATTATATACAAACATTCAAAACATGAATGAAATTTTTGGCAAATAAATATAAGGTCTTTATGGTGTTGATGAGATTTTCTGCTATCTCCTCAGAAGCTTTGCTGTTGTGTTTCTTACATGACTTGTGGAATATATTGAAAGCATAGCATAATGAAGGCATTAGAATCAACACTACCATCCTTTTGGTACACAACAAACGCATTTCTTGACCTTGAATATGATCATAAATATAAGAATATGTGTACAAAAGATACTAACAGAAAAAGAAATAATAATGTTAATCGCTAATGAGGACTGTTTCATGTTTTTGATGTTTGTTATCGATGTTGTCTCATTGTTGTTTTATTTATTTTTTGTTGTTGTTTGAATTGAATGTTGTTATTACTGCGCAGCGGGTTAATTTATCAAGCGTGGCGCATAATGCCGCAAGTCTTAAATTTGACAACAATTTGTACCAAAAGCTGTGCACACAGTTCTTAACTAGTAAATATCCTATACACTAGCTTAAAAATTAGTAGAACATTGAGTTATGATTTATAGATGAGAAATAGATTTTTATCTTTTTTTATTTTTAGTCCAATAGCTATATATTATCTTAAAAAATCGTTTAAACTACTTTATTTTTCACTTATTTTATTCTTTGGCTACAAGGTATTAAATTTATATTGATAAATTACGCTGTCAATTTAACACAAAAGTCTCTGAGTGATAAAGTTAGTTTTCGACAGGGGAATATGGGGGCACATGCGTATGTCTCAATTTCAAAATTTGGCTATGGCTGTTGTTCGACTCGTGGCATTTTTAGTGGCGTCATGTCGTGTCGTGTTCATAATTTGGTGACATTATTCTCAAATGTGTATTTATAGACTTACCATTCTTTTTGCTTGTGCAAAGCATCAAAGATCTCATTCTCAAAGTCCTGCAGCACATAGAAGGTGCGCCATTCCATATCATTGACGATGTCCAGACCAGTCTCCGATTGGATGATGGGTATGCCAAAACTTTCGGCTGCCTGTAGCGTATCTGCATCTCTAACAGCCTCGCCCACCAGACAGATGCGTGTGGGCATCTTTGACATAATGGACATTTCTGCACAAACAAAAGATGAAAATTGGGAATGAGAATAAGTATGACAAAAGGCATAAGTACGTATGTTCTTCTGTGTCTCTGTCTATATATAGCATAAGATTATTATAATGATTATGTCTTCTCTCAGTGCTTTAGACACGAGAAGCAACTTGTTGAGTGCGGCTATTCGACTTCAATATGCTCTGCTTTTAAGCTACAAAAACTTTCCAAGAAAAATGATGGAGTAAAGAACCACCCCCAAACAGTATCTCTCTTTAAGTAAACATCAAGTTTAGTTATTCTTTTTAAATGGTAGGCAGCTGATTTGTTTGTGATATTTCAAAACATTTGTTGTTTGTATAGTTTTGATGATGAGCTCGTTGCTACTATTGCCTTCACCTTAGCTCACCGCTTTTAAACACCCTATTAAGTAGTTTTTTGCACAAACAGGCCACTAAATTTTAAGTACACTTTGTTTAAGAGAGCAGCAAGGCAGTATTCTTCTTCAAAGTTTGGCGCTATGATTTATGGCCATCAATGTTTGTTTGTTTATGCAAATTGTAAATTTAGCGCAAGTTAAAGGCGTCTCTTTCTCTATTTTCATCTCTTTCTGTGAAGGGCAACGTTTCGCTGTCGATCATTTTGGCAGCAATTTTTGTTAGCTGCTGACATCAATTTTAATTGTGATCGCCAAGTGTTGATTGTTGCCATTAAATATTATTATTATTATTTGTTTGTTTATTGTTTGTTTGCAATACTTATGCATGTATACATCATGCCCCGAACCGCCTGCCTGCCACTGCTGCGGCAACCTTCAGATCATTGCCAATGTAGTTTTTGACATGCCGAAAAGTGTAGCAAAAAACAAAGAGGGAAAACTGCAGCCACCCACACACACACACATACGAACGGACACTAAATGGCGAACATGTTCAAGTGCATTCAATTTTCCACAGCCCGCCCACTTCGTCGCCCCTACCCCAGCACCCCCTGCTGGCACATGTAGTTGTGCATTAATTTTATCCAGAATTGTGCAGCTGTAACTGATGCCAATTGCGCTTTTGTATCTCAGCCGCTCGAGACGACGATGCAACGTCGCCACTTGTGCAATTGAGCAAAGTCCAGACGTATCCCCACTCCCTTTGTTTGGTTGGTTGGTTGCATGCACAGGAGATGTACAACGCCACATGACGCATGGAATTTTCCAAATAACTACATAAGTAGTTCTTGATAAACACGGCAAATATTGTACAATAGCAATTTATGGGCTGCTAGATCAAACCCAATCTTAACATATACATAATTTGTTATTTTACTAGTATTATGTTTATAAAGGTGTTAAAATGCATCGCACGACATGTGAACTAATTGCAACAGTTCTATTGTTGTTGTGCGTCATGGGGAAATACTTAGGAATGCAATAATTCGATATAATACAACACCAAATGGAACAGTTGTCATCACACATTTATACTCGTGTTCGTATTATATTCAGGCAGTCGAAAAAACACCTGGCACAACAATGGGTGAGGAATAAACACTTTATAAACAATAAAAGTCTCGCATGTTCATGTTTGTAAACAGTTATTTGTCAGGCTAGTATTCGTTTATTTAATCACTATTGTGATCGATTTCGCAATATTCCAAGAAAACAGCTACCAAAAAATGTGCAGTAAAACATTTGTTAACTAAACTAAAACTGGCTGAAAAAATCATTTTGTATGTATTTTGTTTCAGCACATTTTTGAGTAAATATTTGCACATTGGAATTTATCTAAAATTTAAAATGTTTTGCTTGTGTTCCAAAGTTTCTCTGGTCTGTTTGAGTTTGATTGCGGAAAATTCCAAAAAAATGCTTTCTATTTAATTTATTGCAATTTAGACAGCGTTGAAAACAAAACACTTTACTTATAATTTTTATTTAGACTAAAAAAAAAAAAATAAACAGATGGTTTCTGCATTTCTACCCCCTTCTATTCCAGAGAGACAACGCCTGGGTAATCCTTGCTTGGTGGTCGGTCGAAATAAAATATGTACCTGTAAAATCCTCATACACTTGACATAGTGCGGCCGCCTGCTTAAGATTCGCCTGTTTGGATTTTTCGGGCGCTGTGTGTGTGAAATACGAACACGCCTGGCGGTGAACCCTGACCAAATTGTTGCGTTTTTTGTTGTTGTTGTTGTTGTTGTTGTTGTTGCAGCCGCTACCAAAACTGAGCACTGGCAAGTGCAACATGGCGAGACGAGTCGAAAAGACGTTTAAGGATCAAACTCTGAACGGCAACTAAGTGCAAAATACAAATTTTAGCATGAAAGAATACACGCAGTCAGGCGGAAGCCACAGGTGTTCCCTTACCCCTCCTCCTATATGTCGCTGGCGAAGGGAACAAAACACACACACACACACACACAAATAATGCAGGTTAAGGGCAGTGTGCGAAACGATCTCACACACAAGTGCGCAGGAGGGAAATAATGGCAAGCATTTGCTTTTAGTTTTTGGGAATTTCCCTTCTGCTGTTGCCTGCGCTCGTTAAGTCAACAGCTGCTGCTGCTGCTTCTTCTTTTTATACTATCAGTCGGTTTCTTCAGTTGTGTTGCTGTGGCCCACTGCCAAGAACATGACGAAAAACTAATGGATTGGCATTTGAATGAAAATTAAAAAAAAAAAAAGTCTGCTGGTCTAAACGCAGATACGTTTTGGGGCCAAAATCGACTCATCAATGTGGAATCTTGTAACAAAATTACGCTGCCAGAGATTATCGGAGGAGCCTTGGCGCAGTCGCAGTCGCAGACATAAAAAGACCTTCATAGACACTTTCTGCTCGTGTGTTTATTTGTAAAAATGTCATTAACATTGAGCCATTAGACAAAAGCGTTGGCATGTGCGCTCTCTCTCGCTGTCTACTCGGAAGAAGGGACTAAAAACGAACAGAGGGGAAAGCAGCGAACGTGCAAAAGTGGTTGGTATTTCTAGTTACAATAACAAAAAAGCAACATCGAGCGCTAGAGTGAGAGGGAATTTATTTCCTTTTCTACCTAAGGGCGGTGCGCAGGCAGGAACTGTGTCGCGGCAGCGGCTGCGCCTTGTTGTTGTTTGTTGCTTGCGCCTGGTACAGTGCCGGTTGGTGAGTGCGGGACGAGAGGCGCAAAGCATTTAGCATACATTGGCACTGATGCGAGCGCCTGCCATTCGCACAATGAATAAATATGAACATAGCCCAAAATAAATTCAGAAAGAAGCTTAAAATTCTTTGACGCGTTGCCGCTTGTGGCTTTTTTTTAGTAACCACAAAAACAAGAATGTACTAGTAAAGATATTTATTTGATGGCAGTGCCATTATTTATGTGAATACTGTGAGGCTTTTCCTTAGCAATGGCATTGAAATATTAAAATAAAAATTTGATATACCTTCTTATGTTTGTATGTAAATGCGAGGAGAAACAGCTGCTGTTCCCCACTCTACGCAGTTCTACGGCAACTCACCTGATTTTGATTGCTCCTCGATAGTCTCCATTTCGTTTGAATTGCATTAAATTTTTGAGCATACACATACACATACAAACATATACACAAAAACAGAGTTTGTGTTGTTTTTTTTTTGTTTCTTTGTTTATTTCAATGATGGTTTGTTTGCTATGTTTTACTCATAGCTTCCATAAGCTCAATGCCACGCAATCTTTTGTTTTTTCACAATTATATTAAACAACGCTTTGGTCAATTAAAAAGCGGCGCGCAATGAACACACACAAGCGCTAAAACATTCACAATTTACGCACACATACACACACGCACGCATTCCATTGAATGAAGCAGGCGGCGTCACTTTAAATTTGCTTCATCGCTTTTTGCAATCCTTTTAATAATTTCAATTTGTGTAAACGCGTTTAATTGCACGAACATATATTTTGTGATTGGTATACAAATAAATCCACAGCACCTAGTACGTGTCTGAGTTGCTTTCTTTGCAGCGCGTCGGTATTAAAAATCAAAATCAACGGTCAAACACGTCCGGTCGCACGGCTGTTCGTCTCGCTTTATTTTACATAAATGTTAATGCTGTTCATTCTTCTTCCTAAAATGTGCTCAAAAGATACGGTTGATGCATACCATAACATGAAATGTTGATGTTATACTCAAAAGTAAAAGGAAATGTTATTTAGTAATCGATATTCGATTAAATAAACAGTGCTGCCACAAGAAGCAATACCATAAATAACAGCGGACAACACTTGTTGCTGTGACGTCACACACACAAGCGCAGTTACGTCAATGTAGCAATATGCCCAGCAATCTGTCAAACAACCCACCACCAACACTACTACAACAACAACAGCCCACTGACATTTTGTCAATAAGTCCATAGCAGAATTTCTCACATTTTCACTTCAACGCAACAATCATCAAACTTTATTGAAACTGTTTTACCGCCCAAAACTTTGTGGGTGAATTTTGAAAGTTGTTTTTGAATAATGCATCACCAACCGCCGCGACCGCCGACATCGCACAACATCAAACTAATGTCTGGAGCAGACGAGAACCGCCATTACCTGCGTGCCTTCATACACACATATCGCGACATGCCCGTGCTCTGGGACACCTCGCTGCGCGACTACACAAACCGGGAGAAGCGCGCCGAGGCATATCAGCGTCTGGTGCCCATCTATCATTACCTGAAGCGGGATGCTAATGTTGAGGATGTCAAAAAGAAGATCAATACTCTGCGCACCAACTATCGCAAGGAGCTGAAGGTCGTGGAGAACGCAATACGTACGGGCACCATGCATACACCTCGTTGCTGGACATTTCAGGAGCTAGATTTTTTGCGCAATACAGAGAAATTTCTGGCCGTGAACCACACATACAAAAACGAGCCATCGTTCTCGTTCAACGAGAACTCAAGCTCGTCAGCGGCCTTTATGGAGCAGCATGCTAGCGGAACATATCCTTATCGTCCCGTGGCCAGGCAGTCGCCCAACATAACAGAGATGTTTCACAAATCTTTCGGACATATGCAGAAGGTGGAACCATTGCCACCATTACCACCACTTCCCCCGGGTGTCATGCACCAACCACCACATCCACAGACAGAGTTTTCGAATGGTGCAAAGCGGGCCCGGCAATCACCTCCCTGTAGCAACAGCAATAGTAGCGCCGGCAATGCAGCCGCCACGAGTACAATGAGCACTCACAACACGGACGAGCTGCTCAACATTGCCTGCGAGTATCTGTCCGGCACATTTCCCGAGGAGGAGTCCATTGCGCGCACATGGACGCACAAGCTAAAGCGTATGTCTCGGGAGCAGAGATTGCTCGCTGAGCGCTTCATCAATGAGATTCTTTTCGAGGCGGAGTCAAATAATCTGCATCGTGGCTCTGTGCAGATTAACAATAGCTTCGAGCCATATGTGAGATTTGAGGAGCCTCCAGTGTGCCACGAGGAGCAGGATAAGTCACAGAGTCCCAGTGTTCACACCTCGTCCGAATCAACACCAAAGCCCAGCACAGCAAATGCATCCAATGCACTCAATGGGCCACCGAATGCGGGCATTCGAGATTTTTAGATATTTTAAAAGCTTTTTGCTAGCTAAATAAGTGTTATTTGGTTTTTATTGACATTTGCTACATTAGATATGGCACACACTCTACAATACAGCTAGACAGTTAAAGATTTATTTGTATATATGTATATTAGAGAGATACGAGAACCTGTATTTGTTAGTATTTATGTTAGTTTAAGGATAAGCTCAGTCCATGCGCTGAAAATCGTAAAGATTACGTGTTAGCCAAACGTAGGGCGAGACGCCGGCTACAAGGAGACAGGCGCCAATCACAGGACGATGCAGGATCCAGGCAATCGCTGCAATTGTTAGAGCCAGTGAGAATGCAATCACAAAATTTCCAGTCACCGGGAAATGCAAATCCGGTGCCAAAGCAATCAGCGGCGGTACACGAAGCACTGCAAAAGAAAACAAATATATAAATAATAATATAATTAAACTGATTCTAAACGGAATTTATGAAATTTTAAATTTGTCGCTGTTTTCTTTTAAGGATCAAAATTTTGAAAAATAACAAACACTTACGTAACAAACGTAGAATCTTTGAGTTGCATGTGACGCCAAAGAATATGAGCAGCCAGCCAACAAAACGCCACCACCAGGTGTGCATTGCCTGAGCTCGATACTCCATGTGGAACAGATCATTCGCACTGAGTTCGCCAGGTTGAACGAGCAGGACGGCCACACCGCGTTTGGTTACATATGGCTGTATTTTGTTGCCCACCAGTTTGCCCACAACACTATAAATTTCGCCTTCCATGCCCGCATAGGTGAATAGTATGCGCAAATCACCAACCTCCGGATTGAACACATCGTTGGCATGATAGTAGAGACCAAGATGCATTTTGATGCTGCTATCATCCGGACGTATATCTGATGTTAGTTCATGATAGTTGTTGAATTTGTTCTTCACATCGCCACCAAGTTCGTATTTGCCTATGTAAACGGCATCGGCTATCTGCAAGGCGCTATCGATGGGCAAACGCTGTGGGTTTTGGTGGCCACGGCGACTGTTGAATCGACGGGAATCGATAAGTCCATCACGCCACTCTCTCTTATAGTAATAGGTGCGCGTATCTGAATGTAGCGCGTCGACGCTATCTCCAAAGTGGCTTTCAATCGCTTCCTCCACCCATTGGTACATTTGAACGCGTCGCTTTAGTTTTACAGCCATAAGCTGGATGTTGTAGTCCGGCTCGGTGAGCGGTTCACCGCATATAATTGGACCCGTAAGATGCAAGACGCGATTCTCAAATGATTGGTCCTGTTCCTCTTCGGTAAACCGCATGGAATAAACATCGTCATGGGTTTCATCCAACGCCAGGATTGTGTGCACTGCGTTTCCCTCATTCCAGTAGAGTACAGTGGAACCGGCGAAGAAGAGTATTACGCCAAAGACTGCGATGAGCCAGTTGGCGCGTAATGTGTCCACAAGCGTTGCCATGTGCAATGAGTTGTTCTTCTTAGATATGCATTTAAATACTATATAAATGAACAGCAATAAATGCTGTGTCGTCTGGTGCAAAAATTTTTCATAAAATAGTGCGTAAGTCACAAGCCGCCAATTTATTTACTGCGCAACGCCGTTGAAAGCAACAGCTGTCATCGTCAGCTGTTCAAAATTCGAGTGTAAAAAAAATAACATTAGCATTTTCAACAATGTGTAGCAATAGCTTAGCTGATTATCAATTTACAAAAGTATTAAAACATGGAAAATTCCATTCGGTCCTTAAGGCTAATTATTTAGTCAACAATCGCGTTGTTGTTATTAAAAAGTTCTCGCTGGAAAACGAAGATGATGCCCAATTAAAGAAACTTTTTGCTGAGATACAATGTTGTCGCCACTTCAAGCACCAAAATATCAATAAAATCCTACATTGTTTCATAGCCGAATGTGATGTGTTTGTTCTCTATCCGTACATGTGCTTTGGAACGTGCCAAATATTGCTGGAAAGTATTTTTACAAATGGATTCCCAGAACCATTGATCGCATTGATTTTTAGAGATGTGCTCTCTGCCCTAATGTACATCCATCTGAATGATTTTGTTCATGGATCTGTTAGAGCCAATCACATCTTATTAGACAACCAAAAGGCAGTATTATCGAATTTCTATGAGAGCCGTAGCTTTATTAAGCATGGCAAAAAGAAGAACGTATTGCACGGTATTTCACATGAGAAACACTTGAATTGGGCTGCCCCTGAGGTTCTGGATCAGAACATCAATGGATTTACCGAAAAGTGTGATATATATTCTGTGGGCATAAGTGCCTGCGAAATGGCTAACGGCATTCAACCCTATTTCGAGACGCAGCCCACATTGATGTACACGGAGAAAATTCGTGGTAATGTGCCCTCTTTGCTCGATAGATCAACGTACACAATGCTTTTGGATGATCAGGGAAAAGTGCCATTTGAGAATTCAACGACGCGACGAACCTATGAGATTTTTAGTCAACGTGTACTTTCTGACGATTTTCATCAGTTTGTGGAAATCTGTTTGAATCGCAATGCAGAGAATCGCTGGAGTGCCAAAAAACTAATGACCCATGCATTTTTTAAGCAATGCCGACATGCTACAATCTCAGATCACATCAAGAAGTGTCGCTCTGAAATCGACAATAATTCAATTACAGACGATGAGAGCATTGGACAGCAGCTAGATGACCAAGATGCAAGAGAATGCCATGAAGATGTTCAATGGAATTTTTAATAAACCATATTTGTAATGATATATGTATGTAGGTATTTAAGATATATTAAATAAATAGACAAATGTTTTAAACAAATATGAAACTCAACTATTAAGTTGAAGGGTTTTTTTAAATTGAAATCCATAATTTATTTCACATAATTTTCTATAATATAAATGTGGCTTTATTTACAGTTCATATTCTTGTGTTTGTTATTATTATTTTTTTGCATAGTCATCGTTAATTAGTTGCTCGAATCAAGCCAAAGCTAATGCGTACGTTCGGCATGTTTTTCGCCATATTATGCATATAAATTTGTTTCTGCCATAAATATGTTTATCCAAAGTGCTTGCTTAAAAAAATTATATATCACTTGGCGCCTCTAAAAATAAAATGAAGTTAGTGTACATATTTGAAACAAAAATGATGTTGGTCACGTATTTTGTTTATTACGTATTAATATCAGACAAATTAATAACAACTATGTAAAATCTGTTAGAAGAAAATTAAAATTATTTAACAAATAACTAATAAGAAATTGGTTTTTTTTTGTGTTGCTTCGATTGGTAACTTAAAAAACTAAAATTCAGCTAAATATTTGGACAAAAATCACGCACAATTTGCTTTAAACAAGGCGCTCTTTAGTATGTTTAAGGTATATAAAACTTTTTTCACATTTCGTTAAATTAATTAAAATAATAACATTACTTTGTCTGTCTGCAGAGCGCATAAAATGTACAAATTTAAATCCTAATATATATTCTTTATATATTTGAATTATTTAGCGGGCTATCACTGACAATTAACGATTATGCATTTTTCACCAAATATAAATAGATTATGTGAAGCTAATATTTGAAGCATAATTATTAGCACAGTTTGGATTGTTTAACTAAAATCTGTTAGTACCCCGTGTATATATAGCTTCTTCTTTTTGCTTTTTGTTAAATAAGTTGAATATTTAAAAACTAAATTAAGGTATTGTTTTTTTTTTTCTAGCCTGCAAAACTTGTAACTGCTTAGGTCGGATTTCCGTAAATATGTGTGTAACTTTTGCTTTTATAAATATTTCACTTAAAACAATAAATTAGTTTTAACGTTGACTAACATGCCACACAATCAAATAACTCTTGTCTCCTCGATTTTCGATTGTTTGATTTGGTTCCAGTTGAATACTGTTTTCCATGTCATTGTCATCTGTAAAATTGTGATAAGATATACGATTAGTAAGTTTATTCAGCCATAGGTACGCATATTATATACACATAGTAAGTGCTGCATCGACAAAACTTCAAAAGATTGAAAGAGTTGATTTTTATATATATTACATTAAGGCATCAGTTGTTAATATTATTGGCTTTTTTGGAGCGCTTAGAAGAATATTTTATGTAGAGTATTATTAATTTATGGTTATGATTAGTGAGAGTGAGCGTTTTATTTGGTAGTTTGTAGAAAAGCCATCAGTTAATATAAACAATATGAAGCAAACAACAAAGTAAATAAAATATTTAAATTGAAATATTTTAAATCAACAATTACCGATAAAATCAAAATAAATATGTGTTTGTTTAAAATAAGTTAAGTGTGCCGAAACGTGAATATATACATCATTGGAGGTATTTTTTATACAATTATTTCCATAAGCAAATATCAGTGGGACAAAAAACACGGACACCATTGCAAAACAATTAAAAAAATGACAAAATATATCCACCTGTTACCAGATTGTATATTGAGAAACTGTGACAAAAGTGCATCAATACATTTGTGGTGGAAATTGTGAACAGAAAGAAAATTAAATAACATTGAACATAAATATGCATGAACCTTAGGGGTCTTGAGAATCAGGTCACACGGCTCTGACAAATGTTTCATTCCAATTTTGGAGCGTGGTGTCGCAACGCTGAGCTTAGCAGTACTACAAATTGAAGGTACTACACGGGCGGCAAGTTAAACAAACGAAAAGAAAATGCAATTAAATAAACGAATACGCATACGCAACAAAACAAAACTAAGAAAATATAAAATCATAAAATCGAGCAAATCATAAAAGATACGTTTTAAATAAAAAACAAAACAAAAGAGAAAGCTTACGTATCGACTTTCCAAACTATCAAATGCGCTGCATTATCACTAGCATCGAATTTATCATGTCCTGCAGAGGATAATGGAATATGTTGTATAATTGCATGAGTATTAAGTAAGAGCGCTCGCTCGCTGATTTTGCCAACTGCCAACTGTTTTAACTAGAGCTTGGACGGCCGCTGGCTCCACTTACTTATGCGAAAATCAATATAACCCTCGCCGCCGCACATGACCAACATATCAGGTCGTTTATTGGTGAAGGTCAGTGCACCATTCGGTTGCTGCAGCATGGGCACTGATACAAAGAACTTGACCGCATCACGATGGCCATGGAAGGACAGTTGAGCATTGGCCATACAGCACAATGGCATCTGACCATGGGGATCAGCTAACGGAAAATAACAAGGATAACAATATTTTAAATACATTTTAACTTGAAAACTGAATGCTGCTCACATGACTTTTGCTGCGTCTCGGCAAGCGGCACAGAGATGATGACACCATTGCTAGTACCTATCCAGAGGCGATTGCAGGACACCATCAGCGCTGTGATGCGCACAAAACTAAAGCCCAGTTTACCAGTGCCCAGCATCTTGGAAACATACGGCTCAATGTCCACATCCTGCTTGTGCTCAAACGTATGCGTATTATACAAACGCAGTGTGGAATCCAAACTGAAAGAGAATACCAAATATTCACAAGACTTGAATTGACTTGGTTTGTAGGGAATCAACATACCGTATGGATACCCAAACGCCGGCGCCAGTAGCTGCCATTTGTCGCACCTGGCTCTCCTTGCGCGGATGCGCGTCCAGCGAGTGCACAATGTTAAGCGATATGGGATCAACAATAAAGATCTTGTTGCGATGCGCGGCCCAAATGCGTTCGCCGGCCACACAGAGGCAACGTATCGAATGATTGCGATCACCGAGCGTAACCAAGTGATAACTATTCAGATCCCATTGGCCGTCTGTTTGGCGGCGGAACACGGCTAACTGAGCATTGGCCAGCGCAACAACAACACGCGCCTCCACATGCACAATCGCTAGTACAGCATCCGGCAAGAGCACCCGGTGCAAACACTCATGCCAGCGTCCCACACTGCTATGCACGTATAACCAACCATCCTGAGCACCCAACCACATGGTTGGACCCACTGAGCTCATGGGTGGATCGTCACGTTCTTTTGTGCCCAATATGGGATTCAGTGAATTAATGCCCAATGGCACAATGTTGCTGCCACCGTTGCTGCTGCTGTTGTTGTTGTTGACGTGATTATTGGTGGTTTCCGAGTTGCTTGTCAATCGGAGCGGAGCTCCAGGCAACGCCTGACGTATCTTGATGGCCTCCACATTACCCAGCGGCTCAGTTGCATCTACGGGAGGCAGCTGCTCATTGGATTTCTCCGTAGCCTCTTTGGCCTCTGCCACACCAACCACAGTCACTACTGCAATCTCCTCTTCCACTTCCTCCTTGGAGTTCTGTTTGCTATTGCTGTTCTGATCAGTTTTGGGTCGCACACGCACAAACTCTACCTTGCCGAGCAGCTCAGTGCCTTCACCTGGTCGCTGCAGCATCTCACCTGCCTTAACCACTTCCGATTGCTCGAGCAGCGCATAGTCATTCTCCATGGCGCCCTGCACGGACGCAATGCACAGCAGATGTGATGCACAAATGGGAAAAGCATCTAGCACAGTCGCCGACTGATTGGCATCCACAACACTGACAGTGCTGGCGGCATGTGTGCTCGTGCAGATCCATACAAACGAGCTGAGTTGTGTCTCAGGCTCCAGAGTCTCTAAGCTGGCACGGGCCATTTGGCGATCCAACGCTTCGGCGCTCTGCTCCACCGTTGGGCTTGTAATTTCGGCTATTTTGAGCGTCGAGTGCGGCGCATAGGGCGAGTTGGCGGGTATCAGTGATTGGCCGTCTTTGGTGAAGCCACCCTGCAGATTGACACCGGCCGCACAAAACACTTTCATGTGCGGCGATGCTTCCGCCAGTGGATTACAATATACAGGCACTGGCACACCGCCCGAATGGCGACCGGGATTGGCATCCTGATTGGTTTTGTTAATGGGCAAGCTCCAGCCGTAGGCATGCAGGCGTCCATCTTCTTTTTGGACATGGGCACGCAATTGTCGGTATTGTTCACGTCGCCTGGCGCTGATGCGTTCCGAAGTGCCCTCCTCCGCATAATCCTTGGCCATGATTAGTGCATTAGCAAGACCGGCGCTGGCCGGATGCGGCATTGAATTTCCACTGGTTAGGGCAAGGCGATTTTCGCTTCCTCCACGGCTGGGTGATCCATGGCTGTGGGCAGGGCTTCCTCCGCCTGTGTGACGAAACATCGGCCCCCCTCCGAGACCGTCAGCGACGCGTTCCGTCGGACGATTGGAGGGGCTGCCACCGAAAGAGTAAACAATTAGTTTTGGATTCTAAGTGTAAGCTTCCAAGTTGCATACTTACGTAAAAAGATTACTAAAGTATTGCCAAATGCCTTGCTTCGACTTCTTGTCTAAACTATCAACAGTGCGTGATGCACGCAGTATTTCTGTAAGGCGCACAGCCTCCTGCAGCTCCATCAGCCGTTCCTTGTACTGATTACGCTCCATTAGCACCATTGCCATTTCCACTCGCGTGAATCGCTTGCGCTGTGCTAGCGGCACATCATTCTCCTCCTGCTCGGTGTCTGATTGGGGGCAAGTAAGTAATTGAATTAGTTTGTTGATTTGTTGATAAGCAATTGAAGCAACTTACTTTGTTGTTTCACCTGCTCCTTGGTCTTTTTGAGGTCATCCTCTAGCTCACTAATGCGCTGCCTTAGCTTCGTACGTGACTGTTGCATAGCGTTCAGCTCTTCGCGCACAATTTCTACCTCACCCGTCAATTCATCCACTTTGACAATCAAATCGTCCTTGACAATGTTGAGTGCATTTCTGTGAAAATAGAATGATTGATTGACATAAGTATGTCGATTGTTGTTCTTGTTATGCACTTAAGTTAGTCACACTTACTTGGTGGCTAGCAGCTCATTGTTCTCCATGATGAGATTCTCTACCTCTTTGCCCATGCCTGCAAAATTATTCAAAATTTCATTAGAAATGAAAGAAGGAATGCAAATATGTTTTTAGAAACAGTACGAAATGTAAGATAGAATTTAAAACATATGTGGATGTTATGAGGAATTAATAAGGGCATATATAAAAGTTATAATGTTAATTGGATTTTTTCTTTTATGAGTAAGTAAAATTGTAATATGACATGCATGATATTTATCAATGGATAACGGATAATATAAAATAAGCTTGAGTAGAATTGATGTAGTTCAAAATTAATGTCAAAACCTAAACCAATAAGAAACGAAATCAACGACAAATCAAAACCAAAGCTATAATTAATCATAAGATATGGCTAGATCACCAACGAACACCATAAGAGAAGAAAACTGAAGTTTGAAGACCAATGTAGGCGATGATAGAGAGTCAGAGAAACTACTTACATAGAAGAAGACAAAAAATAGTTTAAGAACTATAGCTATGAACGTATATGTTTTTGAGATCGTATCGTACTGGAAAACTTACCAAAATAGTTGTCGTTAGCTTTTATTTGTTGTTGGTGTTGGTGTCGGTGTTTTGTGTTTTTGTATTATTGTACAAACAATTTTTCATGTTGTTTTTTTGGTTTTGTTTTTGAAGTTGGGGTAAAAAAGGGAGTTTGGAGTAAATAAAATTGTTTCGGCATAAAAAGAGAAATTTGAAATTTCATTAGAGTTCGATATTTATGATATTTTTATTCAGCTTTGCATGATGACAACATTATCTTGGAGCACATCAATTCCAACACATATATCGCTAGTGGATCCGTTTTTTTTAATATTATATAATTTCTTATTTTTGTTTTTCGTTCAGTCGATTATCGTATGATATTTGATGTATTTACAGGTTATATAGATGATTCCATATATGTAGGAGTTATATGATGTTGTTGGTGGAGTTTGTTGTTCTTGGACTTGGTCTTGTGTGTGGTACCTACCTGAGGATGCATACTCTCCGGGATGTACCCAGCTGCCTATAACAGGAAAAGGGAGAAATAGAGAGTGTGTGAGACAAGAGTGGTAGCCATTGTGTCCCAAATTCACAGAGTGTAGGGTTTTAGTTGTAGGTTGTTGTGCATAGAAAAATTACATTCGAAAAGAATTAGAACAAAGAGTTGCAAACATTGCATTTGAGTTTGGTTTAAGAGAAACATTCTAGGCAAAAGTGTGGGAGTTGATTTGGTAGCCGAGTAGACTTTCAACTCTTACCTGTAACAATCTCATTCTCTTCGCTTTCTTCATTGTCCTGGAAGGACAACTCTTGGTACAGATTATTGTCCGAGCGTTGCTCCTTTTTGGTGGTCGATCGACCAACTGGGGTTGGTACATTATTTCGGGGTTTTTTTTTAGTGAAATTAACACAAACACAAAAGAAAGTAGAAATTTTGGAAAATTAGTACAAGTTGCGGTCGGTTAGCTTAAGGATCAGCCAGATACGCCCTCCACCACCTACCATTTGCGGGCACATTTGGCACAACGGGACTCATGTCGGGACTCTGTGGTGCGGTGGCTTGTGCATCTGCAGCAGTGGCACGGTCCACACTGCTTGCTAAATTGTCCATTTCATTCTGCAGCGATGGAGGTCCTGATTCATCTGATTGGCTGCCCACGCTGCAAATCGTTTCGGTGTCCAGCATAACCGAGTTCTCCAGCGAGGTAAAGCCATAGGACACGGGTCCGGTGCTGCGCGCGACGGGATTAAAACGTGACTGACGACTGGCCTCCATACGATCGGAGGCAGTGCTCATTTGTGAGTGAGTTGAGCCCATCAGCATTTTGGTGCGTTCCATGTAGTCCACATGGTTCTTGAACAGCTCCGTATAGCGCTCATGCAACCGGGCGTATTCCTGTTTGTGTTAAGATTGGGTGTAAGCAAAAATCAAAGGGTCAACAAATTGTTAATGGCTGCTTACCTTTTTCAGGTCTGCCTCACGCTCTTCCAGGCGACTAGCATGCTCCACACTGTTCTTGTGCTTTAGCTCCAGCATGCGCACAATGCTCTCAAGGGACTCCAGACGGCTGGCTAGTTCTTTGTTTTCCTGTTCGGCCACGTCCTCTGCCTCCAGCAGCTGTCAAGAGAAGCGATTTAAATTATTCTGTCTCGACGAGAGTTTCAACTTATTTCCTACCTTTTGTTCGGACTGTTTGCGTGCGCTCTTCTCGCGCTCGTATTGTGTTACCAGCTGTTCATTGTCCTCCCGCAACAGCTCCACCTCCACATCCTGCTCCTGATTGATGCGATACGAGGCATCCAGACACTCCAGCACGTTCACAAGCAGTGGCATCAGGTTTTTAACCACATCCTCATCATAGCGATTGATCATTCGTTCGAACTCCTGATAAATGCTACCAGCCAGCTGCTGCACCTGCAGATTGAGAGTGAGTGTTGGAATCAGTTTCAAGTTCACAAGTCAACAGCAACAGTTGGTGATAGTAATTGCGAGTAAGATAGACATTAGAGTGTGTTAACGGATGTTAGAGTTGTTTAGCGGCTTGATTAATACAACTATAATTATTGCGGTTTTGCGGCCGCTTTGTTTTATGAATGAATGGAAAATCGTGAAATGAATGCCCAATGACAACACATGGTAAACTTTTAAAGACTCAAAATTACCCAACAGATTTGTTTAGTAAGACGACAGTACAATGAGTTAGGTAACGGAGATGTTGAAGTGTCAGAGATAAAAAAACTTCACATGCAATTACGTTAGTTTGAAATAAATAATTAAAGGCACAAAGTGCAGAGCGTAACCATTTAAGAGCGTACTTAGCTAAACCAACAAACACATACAAAAACTTAAATATCGTGCGTTAAAATTATATACAAAAACAAAATTTTGAACTCACAATGCTGACAACCTCTTCATTCTGAAAGAGAGAAAGAAAGAGAAAAAAGAAAAGAAAATGGGCACATAAAAAACAAAAGTTTATAATAAAATTAAAATTTTATACATTTGAATACAACTATAAGCATTCGAAGCCCACAAAGTGCACCGCTTTATTATGAGAAATGAGTGAAAATTAAAAATGAAACATGAAATTTAATACTGAAGTTAAGATTACAATGCAAAAAACCAATAAACAGTTAAAACTAATAACTTCAGTCGGCCGAATGGTATTAAAAAAATCAATTAAAATTAAGTTTAAACTTTATTTTTTTGAATTAATCATTGCTCTTTTTCCGCATTCAAAAAATATTTAACTCAAGGTCAGACTCAATATGCTTATAAGGCCAGCATGAATGTTAAGTGTAGTGAATGAATGAAGTGTAACCAGTTTTATTAATCGAAACCAACAACAAGAAAAGTAACCATATGCGTCACAGCTGTGACGGAGCCGCTCGCATGAGTTAAACTGAGTTGAGTGAGGGAGTGAAGTCTGTAACTCAATTAACAGGTAGGCCTAGTTAAGCACAAGTGAAGCAAGTTGGTGTAAAAAGGGTTTGTTTGTTTTGTATATTTTATTCATTCAGTCGCTCGATGAGCTCATGAGCGCATTTGCATTGAGGTCGGCGGCAGTGTTTAAAGTTCTGGGAAGCTGATAAAGTGCAAAAATCAATGAAGCTGCTTTGATTGCCAGAAAAACAAAACCAGCCGGGGGAAATGTTGGTCTAAAATGGGGGTGCATAAAAAAAGACTGCTGCCAATTGCGTGAGGTGACGGTGACATTAAATAAGGCAAACGGACGCTTTTATTGATTTCTATTCTCTACTTCCTCGTTACTAGCGCTCTCTCTTTCTCTCACTTCTTTTCTCAACTCTTTTTTTTTTTGGCACTTGGTAAAAGTAAATGTCAATGACTCGCGATGTTTGTCAGCTGATGCATAATAAACAAGCCGAAAGAGAGTGTACAAAAGAGAGAGGGGCAAAAGAAACAGAGTCGCGATAAATAACAGACATATATATGTATTTCGCTGTGATTGTAGCACTTCCTGAAGAGCAATGACTTTATTATCGTGTCTTTGGGGAAATTAAGAGCATTGAAAACTACTCCGATAAAGACATGAACGGTCTTATCAAGACAACAACAAAAACGATGCAGTGCCCGCATGAATCAGTTGATAAGAACTGTTTGTAATTTGTTTTACATACCTTCTCGGACATGACCATATTGTGGTCCTCGGTGCCATAGACCGTTTCAGCGCCCGACTGTGGTCCGCAATTGTTGAGCATTGTGTCATCGTTGTCCATCATTTTGATGTTGTAGTTGTTGTTTTCTTTTATTTATATTTCCTATTTCCTAGTCTTTCTGTGATGGCTTATTCTTTCTTTCTACTACGCATTCGAGTGTGGGTGGCGTGTATGTGTTTGTGTGTATGGGGTCGGGTACACACACACTGTCACAAGCTATGCAGCTTTCAACCCCAACAAACAACAACAGCAATAATAATCACTATCCAGCTTCTGTGTGTGCTGCACTCACACAAGCACACACGCTTGCAAACACATACACATGCACCAATACAGGTGCCGTTGTTAAAATATTTGTTATTGTTTTTGACGTGCTTACGAGTTAATGTTTATAGTATTTAGCTCGATTATTTTTAAGAAAATTTCATTTTCTGCTTGTTCTGCGTGTCACTTATTTGCGTTTTTCGCTGTGGCTATGTTTGGCCATCATCCTCTTTCCCCCTCCATTTGCGACGTATTTTTGACTAGATTTCATTTTTTCGCGAACGTTTTTCACGCATTTCTGCAACGCGTTGCATTAAGCTTTTATAACAACGGCATGTTAGCATTACTTCAGTACAAATTTATTTACTTTTTTAAACGTAACACTCTGTTTTTAGCACATTTTATCAATAAAAAAAATGTGGGGCCATCAGGCGAGCGACCAATTTTCGTGATGAATGAGAAATGACTGCGGTGTTGACAAACGCATACTGCTCCAAGGGTGGCCATATGATCACCCCACAAACTATCGCAAGCAAGTTCAATCGATATATCGATATCCATGTTCGACACGCTGTCTTTTTGACATTTGCGTTGTTGTTGTCGTATTTTGCATTCGCAGCTGAGTGTTTTTTGTTATTCGCATTTACTAATCAAATTCAACATGGTTTATGTTAAAAACTGGGAAGACTTTGAGATTGCCGCCGAGAACATGTACATGGCGAATCCGAAAAACTGCCGGTACACCATGAAATACGTGCACTCCAAGGGTCACCTACTTCTCAAAATGACGGACAACGTGAAGGTATTAAATTTTGCTGACTCAATAAAAGTGTGCTTTAATCAGGATTTTCTTGCAGTGCGTGCAGTACAAGGCGGAAAATATGCCCGATCTGAAGAAAATTGAAAAAATCACAAGCAATTTAGTCGGTCATATGGCATCGAAGGAGTAAAGTTAACAGTCAATTGGCCACGGCAGCAGTTTGGACCGCACCGAACAACTACAACAATGTGAAGAATTTGTGTGTTGTTGTTGCTATCCGGGCTAACCGTTGTGTGTTGCACCTGAAATTGTTTAGTTTGTAAGCGCACAAAGGCCATACCGGCGACTAGGCGTGGTAACAAGAGTAGTTATTGTTTAAATAACATTTTATAAATGTTAGCTCATGTACACAGCCAGTTAGTCGGATCGCCGCCAGTGTGGTTTTTTAAATTTATAGTACTTTTGTATTTATTGATATGTGAAAATAAATGCAGTTACATAGCTGCAGTTATGTGACATCTTGAAATTCCATGAAATGCTTAAAAAAAATTAAATGGTGTTTTATACGACAAAAATTCTCAACTGAAACCGATTAAATGTATCGACGGGTAGATAGCTTCGAGCTGTAGGTGGCGCTGCTTAGCCGTTGACATTTTGAAATGCAACAATTTTACACTTGTAAGCTACATATTTTGTAGGTAATTTAAACACTGCCACTTTTGTGGAAAAATATTAATTGCCTAGCCATTAAAGCAATTAAACAGCTTAGGCAAACAATTTGCCAATGCACAGGTGTCGTCGGCTTACTCAACCAAGATTTAAAAGAACTTGTTGTTGTTATTGATGCTGCTGTCGCTCAGTCGCTGACCGCTGTTACTCACTTAATAAGCGAAGAGCAAATATTTGACTATTTGCATATGGAGACACTCGAGTTTATTTGCCACAGGAGATTGACAGCGATGCGAGCTGCCTAAGTTTGATGCCTCAAATCATGAGATCACAAATGGAATGTGTAAAAGAGAGACAGCTCGATCAGGAGAGAGAGGGAAAGAGATTGGTAGCTCAAGCAAAGTGTTTGTTGACCAAAATGCCTGAAGAAGTGTTTGCGCATGCAGAAACGAGTGCCTGCAACTAGGCAACTCAGTAGCCACTTTGGATTAAGCCACAACGTTTGTTTGACCCAAAGAGACGTTTAAACGTTTTGTGCCGGTTTTTTGTCTTTTGATCCGAACCCTACAGTTGCAGCTCAAGCGGGTGCACTTGGCTTTGATTAGAGATGCCGCCCAGAAGATCAAGAGAGATCAAGAGAGAAGAAGACGCTGAAGACGACAGTGACTCCGTTTCCGGCAGCCGAGAGCCATTGCGAGACAAGCTCATTTGGCTTCTGTTTGTCGGGCTTGACTTCTACTTTATCGGATGTTTGTGTTTGTGTTTGCCGTTTTGTGCTTTTGAAAATGTTGTTTACCGTGCATTCAATTGCAATCACAATCACACTTTGGGGCCGCTGCTGCCGCTGCTTCAAATGCAGTCGGCGTAAAGCACAGCTCATAAATTTTCAAAGCACAATCGAAATCTACAAATCAAATAAATAAACATTCAAACTGAAAATACTACTTATACTTTTTGCTATGTAACAGGAACAGTAGAACAAGCTACTGGTATTTGGAAATCGTAAACGATCGTTACATGCCGATAAAGTCACCAAGCAATGGGTTTAATTAGGCACAGTTTGTTGTGTTGTGTGGTGTGGTGTGGTGTGAAGCTAGTTACGATAAACTTGACAAATAACATAAATGCATTTTATTGCGGGTGGGTTTTTAACGCCCCGTAAAGCTTGGTCAAATATTGCCATGGACTTACTACAACTATGTACTACTAGTATTACGCTTTGATGGGTTTTGTTTTTTTATGACACCCACTGTGGCGTCAATTATAAAGATATTTAAGTACAGTTAGCTAGCAATTAGACAGGGACTTAAAAACTTGCACACACATGACATTTACTACAAAGCCCCAGTGATTTTCTATATAAATTAGGACCATTGATAGTCGGTCATATGACAATTAGTTGTAAATTAAGACCATGTCGGTAACTGCACAACAATTTAATAACCAGGCTTAAAACAAAAAACATTTTACTACTACTTACTGCAACGACTACCCAAAATGGCTGCCAACAAAACAAAAACAAAAGCTTTGTGTCGGCCTCCTTTGGACTTAACAAGTTTGCATTGCTCAGCTTTTGACCCCTCTTCACTTGCCGGCCACTTCAGTTATGCAAATAAGCCTCGTTTAATTATGACCATTAGCCACTGTTGAGCGGCTACCGTTTTGAGTCAATACACTACAAAAACCGGGTGTTGATGGTTTTTCTCTCTCTTTATTTTTGAGCTTTTTCTTTGAGTTTCGGTTCGGAATACGTTTAATATTCGCTTTGTTGTGCAAATGGTAGGCGCAACGGTGACGACTCAATGACGATAATGGTCATTAATGACCTTTTTATTGACGCAAGCCATTGACCGAATTGTTATTTGCCAAATTTACAGTGACTCACTGTTGAGGTGGGGGACTTTATGGAAAGGGTGCTTAACTTTAATATAATGGATTAAGTTTGTTTTCGGAAAGATGATGGAATACGATTTAACAATATGGAACGAACATTGTATGTTTATTTAAGTATTGGCATTTTACTCCTAGGTATCTGAACTGGCAACTTAGGCAAAGAATGTTAAAGAAATTAAGTGCAACCGAACTGCCATATAACAAATCTTAAGAAATAAGAAACAAAAAAAAAAAATTTGGTAATAGAGAAAATTCGTTACATAGAATGTGTTTTTAAGTGAAACAAATTGAAAGGTTCTCGAAATAAATTCGATGTATAAACATTAGTTATATGGAAGTTCGACTGTGTGTGAAGAATTGTTCTCCTTTCCAGTTTAAAGAGATTAAGAGTAAGAACTTATTACATCCATTACTATTATTAAACACTGGCCCATACAACACCATATGATACAATCACTTCCTAGCTCTTTTCGCATTTCATATCGTTAATAAGAAACATGAATAAACCGGAAGAGGTGAAACCTACGGACTTTGTTTGACGTCAAACTGTTGCCCTTAGTAATAAGTAATAAGTTATAAGTATATAAGTAGAGCTATCAATATCATTCATCATTTGTTGCTATGGATGGGCTAATCAATGTCAGTTTATGGCAGCCAGTCAGAGGTGACACAATGTCTATAAGGAAACAAAAGTATCATTTCATTATAATTGAATCACTTTACAAGCAACAGCTATCAAGAATGCCTGACATAATATCATATTGAAGTACTACAACTAATTGGAAACTGAAAATCAACTCGAGTCGGTCAGGTAAACAGATTTGTCACGCTTATATATATGCTATATGTGTAAAGGTTGTTATTGGAAGGAGTGTTCCGCTTTTGGGTGCTCTCCGAGTTATCAAACACAGATATTGTTCTGGTTGATAAATGCAATTGTTGCTAATAATACAATAAATACGATTATATACGACAATTTGGCGTAACATGTTATTTATAACAGGGCTTGCTTGCTAAATCAACGTCTATGATTAGAACTTAATACATCGTGATAAGCAGCGTTGGCAAATTGATAAATCAAATATTTTTACTATTATAACTAGCACTTGGCCTATGGGACTTAGCATGGGAAAACCAATCAAGTACATGAGAACGTACGCTAATCGCTAGATTTGACCTACGCTCAAGTAATAATTTCCATGCAGAAGTGTTTTTAAGGCACGATGCGTTTTTAAACGCGCGCAAAACGCGAGCGCATAGCTTTAAGTTCAGGTTTAGGTACAACTTCAGCTTTGGATCTTCACCGCATCCGCAGCTGTTTACCCATTAGCGTTTTGGGCGACTAAAATGTTTGCGCTGTGGTGTCGCCGACGTTGGATGCTATGTCTGTCTTTTGAAGGGGGACTGGGGGAAGCTGTGCGTTTCACAGCATAAAATCATTTTCTCTAAGCATTTTTGGCATTTGTTTACCTTTGAATTATTGCAAATGTAAGTACAGCCGTACAGTCAGTCGTACAACAGCGTAAGTGCGGTAGCTGAGTGTGTGTGTGTGCCTGACTTTAAAGCAGAATGGTTGCCAGTGGCGCCACCGTGTCCCACATTGCCATGTTCCGTCCCGCAAGTAAATTCATTGAAATTCCTTTTTAATGGAGATTAATGCGCCAAGTGGCGCCCCCTTGCTGTTTATTTTGCTAAATGTTTTCGAAAAACTATTTGTATTCATATTGATTTTGACAACTTTTTTTTTTTGTTTAAGTTCGCATTGTTTATGACAGTTGGGTAATTAAGAACGTGGGAATGCGTTGAGATTGCTCCAACTGCTTACTGACTACGTGACGTATACGTTATGTTTAAGTTGATGGCAGATGGAAGTTAAGGTCATTTTAATAGATGCTTTTGAACACTTGACAACAATGTTTTTCGAGGATTTTTCATTACCAAAACTAAACTTTTGGAAAGCGAAAATATTTAATAATAAACAAAAATAAGGTTTTGTACCATTGTTGCAATATTACCTCCGAATACTAATTGACTTCTTTAGATCTACTGAAGAACCGACAAATCAAGATATTCAACTACTTTAACCCACATATTATTTAAGTCCGGACGAAATAAAACGATTAACAAACAAAGTGAGGCATAAAAATGCGTTTATTATTTAACTTTTATGAGCAAATCAATCAATATCAATGCAATTTCAATTAGAGTGCCACAAAGTTAAGAACCAATAGATAAGGCCAACAACAAAGACGTCTTGACTATGAGGCGATCTCAAACCAATCAAACTGACCAAAGGGTGGCCCACAATTGAAAATCGGTTTCAGTAGATGAGATTTCGAATGGTGTTATCGCTGTAGAGTTTCTTCCCCTTGTTTAATAAACAATTTTAATATTTTTTAATTATGAAAACAAGTTGATTATATATATTAAATCGCTGGCGTGATTAGATTACATGTCTCGAGTGACACTACGACGCTTAAAGTACAATTTAAACGGCTTTAAACTAATTTCTATAATTTTTTTATATACTTTAGCCAAGCAATCCTACCTGGAATTGAGGTCTTGAGAGCGAACTGATATGCGGTTTGAATTAATTGAAAATTGATTATTGGCGATCGTTTAGAAATCGATAAGACAAGAGGTTCCCTCTCTCTCTCTCTCTCTCCCGTTCGATAAGCAGCTTGAGGCAATAGGTTTTGATAATTGAAAATTAATCCATCATAATAGACGCTCAAGACGAGTAGGATCGACTATGAACTGAAGAACGATAACTGGAAAAAGAAAAAAAAAAAAGCCACAGATAATAAATTTTCAACACACACACAATCAAAAACGTAAGACAAACAAAGCCTTACCGAAAATAAAATATTGATATTTGTGCACCAGGCACAGGCTATAGCCAGGATACGATAACAACGGCAAAAGAGCAACAGCAGCGTCGTCATCATTATCTGGCAATTGAATTTACAAAACAAATAATTACAATATGTGTGTGCAGTACAAATATGTATGCATGGTAAAAAAAAAATGTGACTGAGTAACTCGTAACTCTCTGATCAAATACGAAATACAAATCAAAATGCGATTTTCAAGCAGCCAAAAGGTAACCTTATCTCACAGCATGTTTTATGTACCTTTCTTTCGACGAGCTCAAAACTCAGACTCTGGCGCTATGTATAAGGAAGTGTGTGTGTGTCCCGTGGAAAGGTTAAAAAACTTTGTCGCAACAACAACAACAGCAACAACAACGATGACAACGGCAGCTAAATGTATCTGAGCAAATAACTGCCGTGCATTGCAACACATTTTGTTCCACTATCGAAGTGGTTGAGTGGTTAGCTGGTTCATTGGTTTGCCTGCTGCTGCTGCTGCTGGGTTGATGGTTTTTCGATGGCAACGAATTTGTTTATGCAGCGCCTAATGAGCCAACTATATTTGTGCAACGCAGCAAGACGCGAACAGATATAGATACGCAGTCCACATATTGATATTTACAAGATACACTTGAGCTTAGACTGTGCAGCGCTTCAACTGCTAAGATACATCGAAAAAGATAAAGCTAAAAGATAACTCTTATTTTTACAATTTTAAGATCCCAACTCATAAGTTCTATGGGCATTTTCTCTAGACTTTAAGCTTTCCCTTAAAACAATATCTATTGCTCACACTTTTGAAAAATCATATTTTTTCATTATCATCGCAAACGCAGTTGGTAGCCCATAAATAAGTTGGTTGGAATAATTTGTAATCGTTTAGCAATTGTTTGTCACTTCCTCTTTAAATCCTCAATTAAAGCTCAACGTTCAAATGTTTATCACCTCAATTTCATTAACGTCTTCAAATTATCATAATATAAATATATACTTAAATATGCACAACTGTCCTGCCTTAAACATAAAACTCATTTATCAGTTTTTAATAAGTTTGCTCTGCGTGGAAGTCACAACAACAACAAGCAAATCAATTCGCGCACTTAATAAAAAAAAAAAACACAACTCAATTATAAATTTTATCACGAATGGGTGAGTAAAAAAAAAAACCACGGAGACAAATGCACGCATACTTTAAAGAATTTTTCAATGTTAAAATTGAATTAAAATTGTATGTAAATAATTAAAATTAACTTTATAAATGCCAATACCCAATGTCCATAATGATAAAATGCCAAAATGATAATGATAAAATATATTCTCAGGTTGATTTTTAATGAAAAATAACAAATCTAATTCTAGTTAGTATTTGGATTCTAAACATATACGGTAGTAACCATAATATTCTAAATTGTTAAAAAATATATAGAAATGTACAGAAGCTTAAGTTCAAAGTTAGATTAAACAAAAATAGCAAGGATCAATTAATAAAAAATTAAAAATGAAATTGTAAAAGATATAAACTTTATTTTAGTTTCACAGTTCAAACTCAATTTAAAAAAATTAAATTGTTAGTTCTACAAAATATAAGTAAAAGTTGATTAATGCCTTTGCTACTCTACCATATATATTTACTCAGTAACTTCATTAATCATTGCCTCGCCTCAGTTGGCACTGTTAATTAAATAAATAATAAACATCGACTGCAGCAACTTTATTATTATCTTTACTTGTTGTACATTTTTTGCATATTGAGTGACACGCGGATGAACGCAACTCGGCCAACATAATTAGCCAATGCTTAAATATGCAGCATGTATACTTGTGGATACGTGCAATCTACAATCTGCAAATTTATCTGTAACTGTAACTGTATCTACTATATATCTGCATCTGCAATTGTATCTGTGTGTTTATATCAGCGTTCAGTTGAAAAAATTATTTATTGATAACGCAATTTAATGCCAATTATTTGTACATAAATATTTGTTTAATTATCAATTGCATGTCGCGCTCAATTCGAGGTGCGTGGGTGGGTGTGGCAGCAACAACAACAACTTGGCCGCGTGATTAATGAACTCGAAAGAACATTCATTCATTTCTTACATTGTTTTTGGAAAATTGTTTGCAAATCTTGTCAAATTTGCTGGCTAAACAAATCGTTAGGCTTTAAAGTTCCGATGATTTTTGAACAGAGCCAACCCTTCTCTTAGCTAATAAAATACCCCTCAATTGGGCCAACCCTTAAACTTGGCATTTGTTTGCTAAGCTCAAAAAGTTTTTGAAATTGTGCTGGTGTCAGATATTTTTATGGCATTATTGTGCACTTATCGGATGAATTAACACGATGACGATGGGGGTTGCTAAAACAAGGGGGTGTTGTCTTTGGCACGCCCACCCCGCCCAGCATTGACCGCAAAGCTAAATTGCAGTAGCATATGCGAGAATTTTATTTAATTCTTATTGGCACTACTGATTTTTGACAATTGCCAGCGATAATGCCTGATTAGAATTGTGCTAATATGCTGGAAAATTGCACTTACAATTTAGTGAAGTGGTAAAAAGTTGCTGTGGGGGGGGGGGGGCGAAGGGCAGTAACAGTTGTTGGAAAACGCAACTTTAATTGGCTATTTACGCAACGATTTCCACAAAATCAAAACAGAATCACTAGCTAGGACAATGAGCATCAAATCCAACTGTAATACAATTCTGTGCATGTTGTTTGTTATATAACGTAAACTATTTTGGAACAACAACAACAACAACAGCAAGGCCAACAACAATCATACTGGTGCAAACAGAGGTTAGCATTGTTCTGGCTGTTGGCCAGCACTCAAAAACAGCTCCCAGCTCCCTATGCTGGCCCGTAACTGTTAGTTAAATGCACGTGAATGAGTAGATAAATATCGTATAATGAAAATAAAATAGAAAAGGGGTAACAACAACAATAACAATAACAATTACAAAAACAACAAATGCAGCTGCAGCTGCAAGTACAACAGCAATCAGTCGCAATCCTCGTTGCACTAATTTGGAGCTAGTTTTTCGGATTCCATTTCGAAATTCGTGTTTGGCTGAGTACGTGGCCAAAGAAAATATACTTTAGCACGTTTCTTGTTAGCCAACAGTTTTCCAATAGTCAGTCGCTTGCCGGCCCCGGACATTCCATGATGATATACTTACTTACCCACACACACACACACATACATGTCCATACAATATAAATAAGTGAATGGTTTTCAGAGTCTTCTGGCTTCTAGTTTCGTCTGTCGTTGTTTATTTTGGCATAGGTGAAGAGTTCAAATTAAGACGCAGACATTAGATATACAACAATAGTTTGAGCATAAAGAGAAGAAGAGAATGTTTGAAAGTTGGGAAAAACGATGTCATAGAGAAACATTTAAAACATTATGTTAGTGAAATAAGCTAAGAAAGATCAAAAGCACATAGGATAAGATTTAACAACAAATCTTGTGATACGAGTAAATTGGGAATGAGAAGATTATTTTATGAAAGTTTTACAATGAAAGCAACATTGTTCAAGCTTGGATTTCAATCTGGCATCTTGAAAGAAATATAAAAATACATCTACGCCTTTCTGACTTTATTTAATATTTTTTTCTGTTTAAAAACCAAAGACTAAACTTAGAATAAGCAATGGTATTTAATAGGACCTTAACAACTTATTGTAAAAGATTTTTCTAGTTAAATAATCGATTAAAAGTTGTAAGAGAGAGAGTTCTTGATTTGTGTACCCTCCATTTTTTTGCAAGTCATCTAAAAGATCGCTTAGTAATCCATCAGCGTAGCTATAAATGTCAACACGCACATTCAATTGACGACCAAAGCGTTTTGGGCCATAAAACTTTAACCAATTTACGTGGTATTTGTATTTCTGCACCCATCTTATACTGTGAATACTTATTATATGAAAAATTCAGTATATGAACATTAGTTGGTCGCCGAGCATGTTATAAAAACCAGACAATAATAGGAATCATTAATATCATTTATTGCGGCGGTCAGGGAAGACACACACAACGATTTGAGCGGTCATAACAATTGAATATCAATGAGCGGACATAACAGGCAGCCAGGCAGACAAAGGACATTATCGATTTTCGGCCTTAAAGCGTAGATTTAGCAGAGAGGCTTGAAAACGAATGTCAGTCAAGTCATCTAACTGCCTCCTTAATTGCTGCTCTAATGATGTGCCGGGCTAACCAGACCAGAGGCAAAAACAGAGCAGCAACCGTTGCCGTCGTTGTCACCCAAGTTGATTATGAAGTCGAGGCCCCCGTAAGACCCAAACCCAAGACCCAGAGAACCCAAACCCAAGGCCAAACCCGTCTGCTACTCAACTGGCTCAACACTCCATAATGATGGCAATTATAGCTCGTTTTTCCAACAATTTATATGAAGCTTTGCAGCCAGGAGCGCCAGAATCAACGGGAAATGGCCACGCCCCCGCACACACCGCCACACGACATTTTTTGCTCGCTTAGGCTCCAGCAACGACAAATGGCAACGCCCCCTTAGTGTTGCCAGCTCTCTTACACTTAGTTGTGTGCAAATGAGTTAGCATGCGCTGAGCGCCTCCATCTTGAAAGCGTGCTGCGCGAAGAGAGCGAACGTCAAGCTAGTGAGTTAGAGCAAGAGAGCCAGCAAGAAAGAGAGAGAATGAGCGAGAGCGCTGGCAAGGTGCTAACGAGTTTTTTGGTGGTGGGCAATTATCGAGATACTCGACTGGATGCACTGGAAAAAACAAGCACCTGATAGTTTTTTGTTAAGCTTGTGCTTCTCATTTGAAAGTAATTAAGTTGTCCTTAACAACGATAACAATAAGTCAAGAAATAGTAGGCTGGGAAATAATCTAACAAGAAAAAAAAAAGTCCTTTCCCTAATTACTCCAGTTCATGTTAAATTTTTGCAGCTAAGTAAAAATCTAAGCCCAATGGAAAATGTATTTACAAACTGCTTTAACATACTTTTACTTAGGTATATCTTGATTCGCTCAGTGTAGATGGCACAATCGCTGCCACACGACACGTCTCTCATTGCGTTCGGCTGGTACTAGTACTGCCAGCCCACCCCAATTCAACAGCTCTCACGGCAAACACACACACAGGCACTCAAACACTCGCACGTCGACTGGCATTTGGTAACAGCCCAATCAATGCCTGATATGCGGCTCTAATGCTTACTATATGATACGGGCACGGGCCGGCATTGCGCACAGTAGTTGATTAGCGCTCGTCGCGTCGAGTTCGTAGTCGCATTTGAGTAAATTTTGTGGAGACGCGTATAAACGGAAACAAATCGCACGCAAAGCAATCGTTTGTTTATTGCCAAAGTTAATTTCTGTAAAGAACAAAAGATAATAGAATTAGTGAAATTAAAAGACGCTCACGCGTAGACAAAGCATGTCCAGTGCACAAGTGTCACAGCCACCGCCGCCGCAGCCGTCGCCACAGCAGACGCAACCATCGCCTCATATTAGCCAGTTGCTTATCAGCCACATTGCCGCCGCACAGCAGCGTGCAACAACTACAACAGCACCAACCGTTGGCTCTTCGGATTACGATCGGTGCAGCAACAATTCATCGCCCAGATCGAGTGGCACTCATAGTCCAGCCGCAGCTGTAGTTGCCTCAAGTCCGACGCATTCGTCGGCGACAACAGGTTCACCACACAGCGCCTACGCACCCACGCACAGTCCAGTGGCAGCACAGGAGACACCAACGGATCAGCAGCAGCAACAACAATTTCAAACCCATCAAACAGTTGCTGCACCCGTTATGCCACTTCTGGTGGCACCCATGCCAATGGGCTGTCAGTCGACTGGCGTTGGTCCACCTCCAACCCATCATCAGCACACACATCTTCAACATCCGCGTCTCTATGGCGAAGGCAACTTTCCGCCACATCATATGCCACATCCGGTGCTGGTCAATGGCACCTATCCACTGCCAAGGTTGCCGCTTGCAGCGGTTATGTTGCCCACCAATGGAGTTGCACCTGCAACAACGCTACCGCCGCCGCAACAACCAGCTCCTGTGTCCATTTCCAATGCTAGCTGCTCACCGCCTGCAAACGCAGCACAGCAGCAATCACAGAGTCAGCCCAAGAAATCCTTCTGCATCGATGCGCTGCTCGCCAAGAGTCAACATCAGTCTGCGGATAGACCACAGCACAATACATCCAATGATATGATTGTGGAGGATCATCGATTGGCTGCATTTCATTATGCCCGGGATCAAGCGGAACTGAATCATGCCTTTGTGGCAGCTTCAAATGCTGCAGCGGCAGCAGCTGCCGTCGGCATAACCGAACATGAGGCATTGCAACGGATACGTGAGTCGCGGGAATATGATTCACCCAGTCCCGACGGCATGTCTAGGTGAGTTTCTTAATGACTCAATTGCTTTAAAGATTAAATATCGCGTACATAAAAGCGTCAGTTGAGTCAGTGTAGCCAGAATAAACAAAGGCAAGTGAAATTTTACTTAAAGTGTCTTAAATGGGCGGTAGAAGAAGTGCAAAGACATTTCAAAATATTCTTTCTCTCATACTTAATTAAAATATTAAAGAAAATATTATATTAAAATAAAATGCATATTTGGATAACAATCATCGACTCTTATAGTTTTTATTAAATCTAACAATCATAAAAAATCTAAAAAATAACTATCCAATATTCAAAACAATAACATTTAGTTCAGCTTATAATACTTAACAAATAATGCACCTTCCATTATCCGTGATGTAATAGAATATATATATTATGTATGTCCATTTATCAATTGTTTTACCATTCAAAACATTTACCTATAGAAAACTCGACCCATATGCAGTAGCTTTTTGTTAAATCCAATCAAATGCCAAGCGGTAAAACCAAACAATGCTTTTGGGGGCTTTAAGGCGGCTTTGTTAGCACTCGACACAACATGGCCGAAAAGCCAACAATAGCGTACAGCAGCAGTATTGTAGCCGAAACTGGTCACGTTGTCAACATTATGCGATTGCGATTACGTATACGCCATGTGCGAGTGTGAGTGTGAGTGTGTGCGAGGTGGCAAAAGCAAACAAATTAGTTGTGCAGTCGGTTTGTCAATCAGTCAGTCAGCGTGCTTTTAATTGTTTTCAAAATCGTCGCGTAACTTGAATTTTGTCTTGTTGATGCTGAAAGTATTAGTAAATTGTGTCAATACAGGGTGTCTCATATTATATTTCTTTTGCATTTTGCAGATCTGAATCTCCCAGCTCATCGCATCGCTCAAGTCCACCCATTAGTCCTGGCTGTGAGGATCAGCAGACACCTCAACATCTGCATCATCCACAACATTTGAGTGTTATGCGCATGTCTGATTTGCATGATGAGTTCAAGAAACCCATGACGCCACACAGTCCCATCCGACCACAAGATTTCCCACTCTATGCCGGCGGGCATCCCTATCAACTGTTGGCGCAGAGTGGCTCCGCTTTTCACCGACCACTCGATCCATCGGGGAAGCCTATACCGGTAAGCATCACAATTGACCCGAATCCGTTCTATAACTGTGCTAAAGCTAGATCCTCCTTTGCTTTTCCTTTTGGCTACCTGCAGATACCTATGGGTCACAATTTTATGCCCTCACAGTTGCAATTTGAGTTTTTGGCACGCGCTGGCATGCTGCATCATCGTATACCCGAGCTGGCGGCCTATCCACATCATGCGATACTTGGCAAGACGAGGAGACCCCGCACTGCATTCACATCCCAACAGCTGCTTGAGCTGGAGAAACAGTTTAAGCAAAATAAATACTTATCGCGGCCCAAACGTTTCGAGGTTGCCAGTGGTTTGATGCTGTCCGAAACGCAGGTGAAGATTTGGTTTCAGAATCGACGCATGAAATGGAAGCGCTCCAAGAAGGCGCAGCAGGAGGCCAAGGAGCGGGTTAAATCGCAACAGCAGCAACAACAACAGAATGCACAGAGCACCACTGGCTCCAGTAGTAATAGCAGCAGCACCAGTTAGTTTCGCTTGGAGCGGCATCAAAACCATTTCTAGTCAGAAAACCCGTCCTCCTGGTGAGACACCCTGTATGCGCATCACTTGCTTCCCGCCTCCTACGCCACAACAACTTCATGTGATTGCGCAAAATTAGCTTCGCAATTAGTTGAAATTATTTTGGTCATTGGTGTAGTTGTTGCTGCTTTGATTTAATGTTGTTCGTTGTGGGAATTGATTTTGCAAGCAACAACAAAATGCACTGTGTGATATATGTAAACAAGCAAAAAAAAAAAAAAAATATTACAATAAATTAGACACTGCTACACTAAAGTATTTTTCAATTGTACATAAACAAACGCAACGGCAACAAAATAAAATAATTAATTTGGATTACGTTAAATCTAAATATATGAAATACAAATAAAATACAATAAATGAGATTAGTTAAGTTTAGATTTGTAAATGGTAACAATCGTTTCTTGTGTAAATGTGTAAATAATTGTAAATTATGTAATTTAAAAAAAAAACAACAACATAAAAACGCCATCAATGGCGAGTTAGTAAATTATATTAAATTTATTTTAAAATTAAAAATGTAAAATAAAGTGTGCTAAAAACAAATCGGATATGGGGTTGGAAATGTTTAAATGTTGAATGTGTTGAAAGTTTATATTTCATAGAATAAAATTCTCACTTAAGAAAGGTCCTTAAACTAGTTTTTGATGCTTGAAGTCCAACAAAACTGCTGCTAGAAAATAAAAATCTTTCGAAATGGGATTGATATTGAATTTTTGTCAGCTATAATATTACCTCAGTTTAAATTGACAAAGCATATTTCTGCTGAAGCATTGCTCTTGAAATCAAAAGCTCATAACTGTGTTTTAAGTTATTTTTGGTAAAAAAGTTTATTCAGCTTTTGGTTTGATTTGATTCCTCTAAAACCTTGTACTTATAACTTGTGTAGACTCATTAAAGCAAAGTATCTAATCGCATGCCTAATAATTTTTATAGCTATCTTTTCATTTGTGTCCCCTAAAATAACTATTAATCGTGTTCTAATTTTATTTTTTTTTATAAAATTTATATAAATCGGCAATCAGTTAACATTTTTTAATTTGATACGAACCTTGCTCGCTGTTATCAGTTATCATTGCAAATATATCAATATATCAAATTAATTATTTAGACAATAATGATGTCTGAATTTTTAATGTCACTTGAAATCAATATTAGAAGGCAATTACATAAAATTCAAAATCATGGTGGGCCTTAAAATTAATTACTTCGAGTAGAAAAAAAATAAAGAGATATAAACACGTAATTACTTTACTGGAGACACAAAAAGCATTTGATTTTTGATTAGATGTTGATGTTAGCATTATACAGTAGAGTAATAACCAACACTCAAAGTAAATTAGAACAAGTCCTTAGATTGGAAGCACAATGTCTTCATATTTATTTTTCTCTGATTACTTTTGTTAGAATGTTTTTTTTGACGATAATAATAGCCTAAAACTACACCGAAATTCTCCTCTTTCTCTTTACATCCTTAGCAAACACCCCTAACAATTAGCTATATAGGATTATAATCGAAATGATTGTAAATAGTCTCTGATGTTCCCATACACCAATCGAGGAACAAGTCTGGCCACTTCATCACGTAATTCTCAAGTATCTCGCAGCTCGCGGCCTTAGCTCATAAACATAAAATAAAATACAGAACTTTTGGTTTTAAGAACAAGGGGTCTGTTAAGGGGAAAACTTGCCTTGAAGTATGCTTTATATTGTTGTTATTATTGGTTGTTTTATATGCGTGTGTGTTGTTGTTGTTATTATGCAGCAGTTCTTGTTGTGTTTGATTATGTGACTGATGGGCTAATAAAAATTCATTCCTTTATATCCGCCAGACGCTCGCAGAACACTAACAAAACACGTAACGCATTGCGTCAACATAAAGCAGAAGGGCAATGAGAGAGGTGAGGTAAAAAAGGTGGAAAGAGAAGAATATTCATTGAATGGGAAAGTTGGTTGATGTTCTTCATTCAACAGTGGTTTGTATGTAACTTAGGAACTTTTAAGGAAGAAGATTATAAACTAAATATATAAATTCTAGAATTATTAGAAAACTGATAAACTTATAAGACAAGTCTGGACCGAAAATACAGTTTGTAGGTTTTCAAATCAATTTGAACCTTAATTTACCATTAAAATAATTATCTCATATACTACAAACAAGTTCAACAGCATCCCGTAAACTATAAAGCATTTAACGAAGCATCCCATGAACCATAAAGCATCAAGTGAGCCAATTATATCAAACCTTGCCTTAAACATCTTGAACCACTGTGCAGTGGCCTGAATGGCTGCTGATGCTGCGCTATTTTGAAACGATGCCTTGAAGTGGCCAAGTGTTGAAAGTTGAAGTTGAACCTGAAGCGAAGAGCACAAAGGATGTCACAATGGGCGATGCCAACTGTCTAATTCAATTCATGAGCTATTAGCGGGTAATTTGTAACAATTGCACAGCACAAATTCCTTTCAACAGTAAGCAGTATAATAAAAGGGTGACAGAGTTCAAACCAAAACCGGAGCGACAACTGGGTTTCTGAGTTCTTAATTGTCGGATTCGAGCGCTGTTTGGTTTTTGGGATGCTGTCGCATCTGTTGCAAATTAAATTTGAGTTATAATTTCTATAAACACAGCGCTGTATTTATGTATGTGTGTGTGTGTTTGTGCACACCCAGTAAATTGCCATTTGAATTGAGGGTCGGTCGCGTCCCCCTCTCAATGACTTTGTTGCTGTTGTTGCTGGTGTTACAATTTGGTTACCCTAGGGGTGTCTGCATCCAACTATACCCGGTTGATCTTCATGTCAACACAGATGATCACATTTTATGCTTATAATTTCGGCTGTGTGTGTTTGTTTGTGTGTGTGTGTGTGTGTGTGTGGGTTCCTGGTCCCCTGACTGAATCTGCTGGTTGTTTACATTTGTGATTTTTCCGTGCATCCATTGAGTTTTGCTAATATTCAAACGGCTTTTGGGCCCAAATAGCATTTTTGCCCATTTTCCCAATTTTACGCATTTTCCGCTATTTTCCATTTGATTTTATTGTCAAATATGTGCGATTATTTGTCATATGTTGCATTTTATTATTGTCAAATTTGCATTTGCAGCGTACAACAACTGAAAATAACTGATACAGCTCGTTAGTTAGTCGCCCTGCTGTCTAATGGTTGTTTTGTTTGGCAGGATGGGTGGATTGTTTGATTGTTTGGCATGACAAATTGCGAAACTGATATGCCAATTTATGTGGCAATTTTAATTTAATTGCAACATATTTTCGTTGAGCTTGGTTTATGATCAAATTACAAATGAAATATGATTCGAATCGATTTGATTTGGTAAATATGGATTGAAGGCAATTTTAAGTGAACTTAAAAGGGTTAACAAAATTATATGAACTATTATTTGCTTCAAATAAAATATATAAAAAGTAATGTAGAAGAGTTTACTTGATTAAAAATAAGTTTTAATTTAATTTAGAACTTATTTTAAGTAAATATATTCTTATCGTAAAGCTTTCTAAATTTTTTTATGAACACCATTTCTTTTGTCTTTAAGCAAAAGTTGTTAATTTTCGCTTGTTTGGCAATTAATTTATTGATTTATTCAATACACAAACTTCTAGTTAAATAGACAAAAACTACAACGCATATTGCTGCTTAATGCCATAATTTCTAGCATGTTTACACAATCCATCTGGCTATATTTCCCAATACACAGAGACATGTCAATGTCCGTTAGCAGTCATCAGTCCAAGCCATAGTCATTGCCATCAATCTATTGAAGAAAATCCGTGCGTGCGCGCTAAATAAACAAAAATGCACACCAGAGACACAAATAGAGGAAAAGATAGAAAGAGAGAGAGAGAGAGAGAGAGAGAGAGAGAGAGACAAAAATCCGAGCAATACTCATCAGCTAGCAGAAGGGCCATTAATTCACTAAGCACACTAACACACACACACACACACAAACACATACATTTTCATCGATATGCTTTCTGAATAGAATTTGTCAAATGATTTCGATTTAATCGCCAGGAAATTTTGCAATCAAAATTCACAAATATCAACGCTAATTGCTAACGGTGCAGTCGTGTATGCGCTTAAGATCCCCAGAGGGAGTGAAAGAGAGAAAGCAATAGAAAGACAGGGAGAGAGGTAGAGACCGTTTCCATTGGGATAGACCAAATTGTCACCATATGCGTCAACACGCAATAATTCACCAGAAAAAGTAATCCAAACAATTGACCAGACGAAGCACTGACATCTAATCGAGGGGGAGTGTCTGCTCTCCTCCTCCTATTCTGATTTTCTCTCTGTAATTCTCTGACTTTGACTGCCAGCCTGCCTGCAGCAAGTGCGGCACACCCCTCGGGTGTACCAATCTCCCCTCTGCCCAACACTAGTCGGGGAACAAACTCAGCTATCTGGTGTTTTGGTGCTAATTGAATTCATTGCCGTTGATCAAGTGCTGCCAAACAACAAATCATCCCCGGAGGCTAATGATACGGACGAGCGAGCTAACTGACTCACTGACTGACTGCAAGGAGCAGACATATGAGAGGGTGCAATGGAGGATAACAGTGAGAAAGGGTGTGCGGGTGGGCAGCTAATGGCGGGCACTTCTTCCGTCCTTCCTTCCTTGCTTTTGTGTGAATGTCTCTCGATGTGCGTTTAATGAAATTAGAAAACCTTATGTTGAGTTAATTAGCAAATTTAAGGACATTGCGGAGAGTTTTTGAAGTGGTTTTTGAAGGGAGAAGGAAGTAAAAGACAGAAGAGAGGATATAACTGCATTGGGAAACTGTTCCGATTAACCAAAATGAATCCAATGATAGGATCTAATAAAATCATTCAAGCATACTTCAGATTGAAAATGAAAACATCCTGCCTTAGATAGTTTACCTTACCAAAAGTGGTTTAAGTCAAAAGTTCTAAAATATGACATTTTTTAAGAAAGTTTCTTTAATTGTTTTTTCATCCTTCTTTAACCTTAAGTTCTATCCCAGTCTGAATCACTCCCAGTTTGCTCCATATATATTCAAACAACTGTGTCATCTCAATTTAACATCCTTACATCAATCAACTGCTAAGGATTTGGCTTAGAAGTTTCAGCCCTCTTTTTTAATTGCAACAATTAAAATACAAATGTTTTGCCACAAAAGTCGTTGCGTATGCAAATTAAACCATGTGTCAGGCAATGACTGACTGCCTACCTTTTATCCAACTTGTACTCTAAACTCTAAACAAACATAAGGATAACAACTGCAACAACAACAACTAGTACAAGAACAACGACAACGGCGAGAACAACAAACAAAAATATTAAATTGTAATCCGCTTAAATGAGTAAAAGGCATTTAAACCAATTTGCATAATTGCTGAAAATGCGCGAACGCAGAAATCAGCCCGAGCCCAAGGGAGAAACTCAAAAATGTTTGGCTGGGTTCTTTCTACGTGTCGAAAAGTTTTCCGGGCACAATCCAATCAAAAGTGAGCCTGAACCCTCAAGGGCCTAGCCAAGCAATGCACGTGAGGACAATATTTAAAAATGTTTAGCATAATTAATGCCAAACACCCGGACCCTTCGAACGCTTTCGTTCGGTTCGTTTCGGTTCGTTTTGGTTCGGTTCGGTTTGCTTTGGGTTTCTGGTTTTTGCAGACAAGTGCACAAAAAGTTAACGAAAATTTGGCGTGCCTAATCAACCCCTAAAACGGCGTTAATTTGTGAGGCGCTGTGCGGGGTATGCCACAGGGTCGCATTATTCACACATACGCTTAAATGAGCGCACTCACGCTCTCACCATACCCCTAGGGTCTAAGCTCTCCGCCTGCCCGGACCAGCAGAAACAAGGAATCCAAAAAAAAAAACAAAACTGGGTCCAACCGCAGCGTGGCATAAAATTGAATTTATTTTATTGCCACTAATTGGCTAAAATACCTGAGGGCGCTTACGTTTTAACGGCTCGCAATGTTGCACCACATACGAGTGTGTGAGTGCGGGTAGTTGCCGGTTAAGGTTAGAGCACGGCAAGACATTTGTTAAGAAAGTTTGGTCTAAAGTTACAGTGAAAGTTTTGGTAGAGTTTGAGAGGACGCGAAACTTGAAAAGAAGCACAAACTTAAAGGGATCTCTTAAATAACTTGCCACAGAACTTAGGACCATACAAAGCCTTATAACTTTTTAAAATTAAAATGCTATGGGAAACAGAGAATATATTTTAATTTTTCTTATATTTGCTCTATAAGCTAAAACTTTAAGAAATCAAATCCTGAGGCTGCTAAAGTTGATAAAATAAAAATTGTTTTAATAACCAACAAACTCTCAACATTTCATGAACCTCATCGTTGGTTTTATATATCATTATTCAAGACAATTTTTTTGTAGGCCAAATTAAGCATTTTTCAATTTTTAGACCCCTTTGTCATATTTTTAAAAAGCGTTTCCATAATTTTTCTCACCAAATTTCCGAAAATCACACAATCTAACTATCCAAATCTGAAGCACTCACTACACACATTACATAACAGAGCCCGCAAAAAATGAGATTTCAGTTTGTTTTTTTGCACACCCCGATGATATGATAATGGCAATAAAAGATGATAATGTGCTGAAGCCTTTGACCAGATTCGCAAAGTCAGCCCTACAAGCAAAAATCGCGCTCACACAAAAGAATATTTTCAACAAAAAAAACTTAAAAATAAGGGTAAAGAATAAGAAAGAAGCAAGCGAGCTGCCACATTGAAGAAAAACAGCAACAGCGAAGAAGAACAACAACAACAGAACGTAAAAGCTATTAACATATTAAAGCAATAAAAGAAATGGCATATAAAACGCTGCCACAGACAAAAAGGGGCTGCACTCTGTGTCTCTTCCAGCCGCAATCCAACCTCCCTGAACGGGAACACCCAAATGCTTAGCAGCAAAGTGGCATTTACCCCACAAATGTTGCGCACTTGTCTCACTGTCTGCCATCATCAACATCAGCAGCGTCGCCATCAACAGTCCTGGCTGCTCCTTTTCTCTGTTTTCTCCCAACAACCGCAGCTCTTTCACGTGCCATCACTGAGGGTAAAAGGGAGAGAGAGAGAGAGTAAAGGAGGGGGACTGGTGATAATTATACTAAATGCTGCCATTTGCCATTTGTGAGGTTTTGCCACTTGCCCTATACAACAATACTTATATGTGTGAGTGTGTTTGTGTCTGAGTAGTTGGGTGGATGTGTGGGTGGAATGGGGGCGTGCTTGGGGTGGTTTTGGGCAAGCAAATTGTGAAAAGTTCGCCTGAAAGTACTTCTAAGCTTTGTGTAAACACCCACTAAAATCAATTTGCTGGATTTTCTACCACCAGAAAATGTGTATTTTACGGGCTACGATGAAAACAGAAAGGAAGAGAGCTAGAGAATCCAACCAAGGAATATGTGGTGGGTGATGTTGCCTCTATAGAGTCTAGTGTGAGCTGATTGTGCTTTTTGGTATTGAACGCTAGTCAAAATGGGAGTACAACTGGTTTAGATTGGTATGAAATGGCGCATTAGATGAAGGGATGTGATAGCAAACGATAAGTACTAGATAATATATAATGATTATAAGCATCCAACTAAATGGTTTTGTTGGTAGCCGATTAGTTTTAAGAAAGGTTTGTTAGGAATTAATGATATTTGAGTATGTAAAGAATATAATCAAGAAAATTGTAATGAAAGGAAATATTACTAAGTGAAAGATTAAGATTAGACAAAAGTTTGAAATAATATTATACAATTCATAAGAAATAGAATGGATTATAATATGGTAACAAACATTTTTCGATAAACTAGATACTAGAAACTCATTAAGAATCATTACATAAAACTAACGAAAACGATTTTATATTAAGCTGTAATTAAATTTACGAAATAATTCTTACATAAAGCTAGTTTGTGGTCTTGATTATGCTATTTTTCTTAAACTAAACTCCCCTTACTTTCACAGTCGCACTGCTATCGTTATATGGATATATAATCTCACATAATGTTGCTGCAATTCCGATTGAGCACCAAAAACTTTTATTTGAATTACCCCAAAACGGGCACAACCAAATTCTATTTGCCGAAACTTTTACAGCTTGTGTGCTTTGTCCTGGCGATGCTGCCGCTGCTGCTGGTGCTGTTGTCCTGTTTTATGCTCTCTGCTCCCTTTACTTAATCTTATCTAATAAATGGCTTGTCTTGTCTCGTAAATCACTTAACAATTTGCAAAATGTTGTACGACGGTATGGCAATGTAAAAATCGTGCTAAGGTTTCTTGATTTTGGATTTTTACATGTGTACGCATAAGTGGCCCTAAATCGCATTCATATGAGTATACCCCCACATAAAACTTTGTACACTTCGTCTGCTTAATGTTGTCGAGAGGGGGAAGGGGCAGCTTTTTTGTGTGACCTGCCATTTGATTTATTTATTGTTGGTTTATGCGTGATCTTGCCTCAAATTAGCATTTATCATTTTGCACGCTATTCGTGTCAGCCCCCGCCAGCCAAAAAAAGGCACATAAAAAACAGCAGCACAATCTGAAACCATTTTGTACAAGTACTTTGAACCGGGACCATAAAAAAAGAACAGCGAATTGTTTTTAACAAGTGCAACGTAATTTTTCAAATGCTTTCGCATGTCTTTTTTGCTCCTTTATTTATCGTACATTGCTCGTGATTGATTACGATTATGCAAATTCGATTTAGCCAATTGAAATTGCTCGGAAATTGAAATAGTTATATATAGGTATAAGATATTTTGAGCATTTCGGCGGCACCTACTAAATACCCAAATGTGGCGCCAAAGCCCTTTGACGTCACAATTAACGCACAATAAATTTCAAATAATTATGCAAGCGACGTTAATACAGACAAACATATATATACAATGCATAGAGATATGTGTGAGATAATCCAAACAGTAGCAAACGATTGCCTTTGTGTCTCTCTTGCCTTGACTTTGCAACAATTTGTGTCACTAATTGGGTGCAAATTGCGCTGCCTTTTGCATTTTGGGCCATGCATGTAAATAGGTTACCCTAAATATAACAGTGGAGGCGGGCAGTTAATAACAAACAGGGTGCTTAAGAAGGGAGAAAAATTAAATAAACATAATAATCAGCAAATAATACTTTTTGGTTAAAAGTTCTAGCAAGGAAAAGACTGAAAAATAGACTGTGCACAAACTAGTTTTTACTATAAAAAGGGGCTTAAGATTCATACAACGAATACATTGTATTGCATAATTTATGTTTACAAACCCCTATTTCCTTTTACTAATTCTGCCAACGCCGCTGCAATTTTCATTTCCTACCAACCCTAACATCGACGCTGATTAGGCATTAGTAGTAAAATTAATACTTTTAGTACAATAATTTTGTTTAATTTGTTTATTTATCGAGCTATAAGCGCGCTGAGCTGCTTGTCCTCATCAACTAAACAATATAGTTTATGGCTTAGCCCGAACAATAAACACATTTGTTTAGTTAATGAAGGCGATAAGACTACCGAGTGAACTATCATAAAGATAGATAGATATATCACTGAGCGTTAACTCGGTACGGTAGCCAATGAAAGCAATTCCCGATAGAATAACGGAGGCGACACTTGCTTGCCAAGATTTATGACCAACTGCCGCATATCAGACAACTTTAATTGAAAGCAAAGCGTAAAATTTTCAATCAACAAAATCCCAAACTCAAACCAAAAATAAAGTCAAGTATAAAGAATATATATATGTACTATAAAGATAAGGCGGCGATACTACTATGTAGTATGTGGGTGTGGGTATGGATTATACGGTAGTCAGTTGGCTGACTGTTGTTGGTAACCATTGATTGCCATTTATTTGAATGTTTGCCAAGAGCAATGACAATCATGATGACGATGATGATCATGACGATGAGGACGACGACGACGACGAACCTGGGCACGGATATATATCTATTGATTTTAAAATTATGCGCACAAACAAAAGTATGCAATGTTGTGAGCATTGTTGCTGTTGCTGTTGCTACTGTTTGCTAAAACAAAACGAGAGAGGGAGCCGCGGGATTGTGTTACGGTTACGTGTCCGTCAACGTTTATTGTACGGTTACCATTTTGACTTTCCATTCAATGTTGACTCGCTGTTTAGATTTTCAATTAAATTTGTTGACAGAGCAGCGCCTGTAGCTGCTGGAGGGGTCGTATACGTAATATTAATTGATTATTTCAAATTTATTTAAGCGCAACGCGATGATAGCATTTAATTAAAAACTCATCTGTGCAAACAGCCAACGGAATGGGAACTCCAACATTCAACGATTCCGACACGACTCATTACAGCTCAAGTACCACACTGAGACGCAGTGTTTAAGGTGTTACGGCCAACCTGATAAGCAGCCCAAACAACAACATCAACAACAACAACAATAACAACAACTGCAAACCTTTATCAAACCTTTTACATCTGTTTTTAATTGAAAATGCAGCTACTGTCGTTGCCAGTCAGCAAATGTGACACGAAAATTGACGCCAATCGTTGCCATTAGTGTCAACACTGAATCAGAATCAGAAGCAGTTGTCTTTCAAGTCAAGTTGGTCTGTCCAGCTCAGGTTAGTAAATAACTGACACTCGATAAAAATGGGCAGCCTAGAGGTAAGCATAGACCTATCTTCATGTTACCTTTACTTTATTCCACTATTCACGCAACCTCAACTTTAAATAGTCAATAGCAAAGCAATAAATTTTCTTCAGTCATCGCATGCAGTTAAAGATGGCAGCGTGTCGTGACACGAAGTAAATAAATATAGACAATAAGAAAAATATGTATTTTTAATACATAAATATAATACTTAGTCTGGAATAAAATAATAATTGTTTAGTTGTTTTTCGTGACCTTTTTCATAAAATTCCAATCACACTTCCATCTCTAGCCAAGATATTTGTTTTGTTAGTTTTTCTCTGGGAGCTGTCAACTGTTTTGCGCCTTTTGTTGACTTTTTCATATTTCTTAATGATGACATTTTAATTATTAGTAAAGTACTTTCAAATACTGATAAGATATCACATTGGATATTTATGGCTGCCTGTGTGTGTGTGTGTTGAGTATTGAGTGTTTGGTGCGAAGTTCAAGTTGCCACCGTGTGTGTGCTCCTACAAAACTATAGATCCAGTGTATAGTGTATAGAGAAGAGGAGGGGGTAGCAAGCAGTCGCTTGGTGGGCATTGATTGATAATTCTTTTTATAGACCTGGGCTATGGATGGTGTAAGCTATTAAAGTAAAGACTCTTGAAACTAAAACTAAGTTAGGTAATGATTACAAAAAAAGAGATAATCGAAGAAGTAATGATAGACAAAACTAGGGTGACTACACTGAGAAAAATTTAGAACTTTATAGTTTAACAAAAAAATTAATGAAACAAGAATGGAAAGAAACTTAATCTTTAAATGAAAGGAAATGATTTTTAAATGAAACAATAAACCTTTTATTTAGGTTTCGTATTACTGATGGTTTTTTTTTAGGTCAGGGATATTCTTTATACAGACATAGCCCTACAATATTGACAAATCTTCAACAAACATTCGACTTATGCAAGTCTATTTGTATAATTTGACAAATTCTTAAGATTTATGATGCCTGGCATTTGAACAAATAAGCGAAAACAAGCAAATCCTGTCTAGCACATGCGAATGCTCCAGGGAGCACATGAGGCAAGTCCTTAAGAAGAACTTTGGAGGACATCTTGAATTGACAAGACCACAAACGGCGTACGTACAAATGCAAACAGACAAATGGCACGCGTTGTCATATTTCATACAGAAAGAGAAACAGAGAGCACATGATGTTGACGATATCTTAAAGATTATGATTTGTTTTATTTGGCGCTTAACGAGCGCATGATACAATAAAAGGGCAAAAGAACCCAAAAACCCACCCCACCCTCCCCCTCACTCAGTGATAAGTATGCTAAACATGCGCGAAAGTGTGTGTGTGTTTGTGTGTGTGCGTGTGTCTGTGTTAGCTGATGACAGTCGACAAATTTTTACAGATTTGTCAGAATTAAAGCAACATCTTGGGGATTGTATCAGTTGTTTGTTGTTTTTGGCGCTCATAAAAACAAATGTTTCACTTATGTATGTTGTTGTTCTTATGTGCTTCCAAGAAAAATAAACATTTGCACTTAAAAAACTCAAGTTCTCGAGGGGTTTGTGTTGAGAGGGTGTAAGATTTAGCTAGAAACGGATGCTGACATCATGTAAGCAAATTGCGTAAGTAGCACAGGCAGCCCTGACATTGATTTGACATGACAAACCCAAGACACATCCCAACTCGGGCACCGACGACGACCCTTAAAATTGTAAGGAACCAACCTACACACCCCAGCCCCTAGCTGGCATTATAACAAATTTGTTTGTTTTCGCTTTGGGCCGTTTGAACGTCTCAATCAACCCTTAAGACAGGCTGGAACTTATTTTTCTTGTAACCCTTTCAGTAAATTGATATGACAAATCCGTTGAAAAATGTTTAATGAAGTGAAAAATTGCAAAATAACCAAAAATTAAATGGAACCCAAAGCATCTTGTATATGTATTGCCAATTGTTGTTGAGGTTATTTTTTTGTTGGTTTTTTTCATTTTAAATTAAGCCCGGGGTCACCGGTTGTTGTTTCTTGTTCGACTATCTGCTATGCATGACAATTTTTGGGCTTTTTCGGCCACGAACAATAAAATTGTGTAAACAAAAATTGTTCAATTTACAGTTGACTGGCTTTGTGGCCAGTCCAATTTCTTTGGCGCCAATGGGCGGTAGGCTTTTCACTGCCTGCCCCATACGCAGTTAAAGCTAGGAAACTGCAAAAAAAATCTAGCAATTGCATTTATTTGTGGATTTTACGAAACTTTGGGCGTGTCTTTTATAACAATGCAAAATATATATAGAAATACTTGTCGACACAGTAGACAGAGACAAATGGCAAGTGTTGTTCTAATTCTAGAGTGCAGTGCAGTCGTAAAACAAAAATCATACACAAATTTGTGGGTGCGCTGAGAACCCAAAGGAGTCGCTTCGTTAAACACATACGCAAAATTTGCGTAGACTGCAAAATCGCATATCAAAATACATAACTTCAAAGTTTATTTGAGAGTATCTAGAAGTTAACGCACGACTTGTCACTGTTGAAAATTGAGCATTGCCCAAGCTTATTTTCCACTAACGATAGCAGTTATGGAAAGGAACAACTGAAGTGCGAAGTGAAAGAAAAGGGCACATTGGGGAATTTTGCAAGCCAATAAGGATATTGTACACAAATTGACTCCGTGACAAAGAGAGTAGAGGATGTGCTAACAATGCCAACAGCAAGCTCTATTTACCCATTTATCCAAATCAGAGTTGTGTAACGCAGCCAGACCCAAAAGTGCAAACCAAGATCATTGCTATGCTCCCAATTGTTTGCCCAGCCAAAACAGACAACTTGACTTTTCACACCCACACATCTAGCCCTCCTGACTCTGGCAAATTTGCGTGCAGATAAATTGCAATCTGGCCAAGTTATGTGAATGTTTGGTAGGACTTTGACTTTTGTGTCTACTTGTGAGGCTGTCAACGTCGTTGCAATTGTTGTCTTTTAATTACCCATCCAAGTTGCAGAATGATATATGTATATACTCGCAGAAGTTACCCCCATCTAGGCACTTCATAATTTTAATTGCCTAGATATGATACTGGGGTTTGGGTGAGGGCGTTGCCATGTCCTGTTTGCCTAACGCATTAGACACTCGCACGTGACTGGACATTATTAGCCAGGTTTGCGAGGTTTGGGGGGCCTCGATAAGCAAACAATCTATTGCAACTGCAGGCTATTTGCTTGGGTCAACAACAGTGCCAAGCTGTTTAAGTACATGATAAGTAACCTGTTGAGATTGAGTTTGAGATACTTATTTTTGGTAGGTGTGTAAATCAATCGATGAGTCCTAATGGTGTTGCCTTATTCCAATCTTGATGGGAAAGAGTGTCAGTTAAATCAAATACAAATATTTGTAGTTAAACTAAGTAAGATATATAGATATTTTTAGCTGTTCTAGATTTAAAGAATTTTCCAAAATATAACAAGCAATTATAAACGTTAGAGTTGGGATTATACAGTTAATATAAGGGAGATAGGATAGTCATGGAATAATTTCAATATGATAAACGTATTCTTATTCTAACTTTTCTCGTTTTAGATGATTTATGAATTTTATTTTATTTTTTGAGGGTTTTCAAACAGATTGTGTTCGTAGACATGATTATTTAAGACTTAAGGTAGGGTGACCACCTGGGGCTCAGGCCGTTCCGGGACGTTTGACCACAAACCCCCCCCCCAACCCCCCCCCCATAACCCAATTTGAATATTGATATATTTATTCATTACAAATTTAATGCTCACATATTTTTATTCCTTAAAAACTGAAATAAGCCATTTAACTTAACAGGCCATATGTCATTACAACTACGTAAAATTATTATTATTTATTAATTATGTTAACTTACTTATTATTGTACTTCTCCACACTGTAAATTTTTTTCAATACACTAATATTATTTTTGTCCATCAATTCTTTATAAAAGTTTAAACAACCCATGTCTACAAAATTTAATTGAACAATCATTAAGTTTTCAACATTCTCCACCAGTAACCTATTTCTTTCGTCTGACCACTGCGAATTTATTAACGAAAAAACCTTTCGCAATTTGCATTGTGCGGAGGAATTGCATAAAAGAATTCTGCTATTTTCAATAGTTCTGACTCGGAAGTTCCGAGTAACAGCTCGACTTTACGTTTGCTGCAAAAAACTGTACCAGCTTATCTGCAGAGCCTTGCTCAAAAAACGTCTTCACTTGTCGTGACAAAAACTTCTTCAAGTTGGCAACCTGGTCGAACAAGAGTGAATCGTCTATCGAAATGTTTTTCTCAAAAAATTATTCAACACACTTCGCTACACTTTCATCATACGAAAAGTTCGCGTCGTCTAGTTGCAGCCATTTAAAAATCCGTTACTCATCGAAACAATAGAAAACCGGGACAATTTCGTGTCGCGTCGGGACACCGGGACATTACCTGGAAAAGCGGGACATGTCCCGGAATTCCAGGACGGATGGCAACCCTACTTAAGGCCAATTTCTCAATGTCCAGTTAAAGTTTCAGTTAGTAATGCTATTAATATTAATGTTTAGCGGTACTCAGGCCTCGGTTCAGTTTGTTTCTCGGTTGGTCCTAAACGGACATTGAGAAACTAAATTTTGACTTAGTTTCGTTAAGCTAACCGGACATTGAAAAACTGGCTCTTAATCCTTTAACTATTTGTTTTTATCAGTATTCTTTTTAAATGTTTTCGATGATCAGATTAAAAGGAACTAACAACATTGAAATTATATATTTTGTGCATTAAAAACATTGATCAACATCCTTGATAAATATTTTTAAAGTCATCCAGTCTATTATATTATATCATTTTTTTTTAAATTTATTTAAAGTTTACCCCTGTTTTAATTTCGTATTTAAAGAACTTAAATTCTTATGCGAAACAAATCCATATACATTTAAACCAATGGCATTATTCAAATCATAATTTGATCACGTTTATGCCAGACATGGAGATAAATGTATATATTTGTATATATCGGCTACACTTTTCTACTTTCACCTTTTTTTAATGTGATGCTGAAAAACCGCAGCAAAAATTTAACTGGCTGGTCGCGTTTATTGATGTGTAATAAACCAATTGCGTTTGTTTTGAATATCAAAATAGACATATCAAAAAAAATACCACAAAGTTAAATAACAACAACAAGCAGCCATTTTATTTCGTTCGTTATTTTTTCCGTTTCCGCTTTGTTGCTGCTTTTGTGTTTTGTTTTTTTTTTTTTTTTGTTATGTTTTCGGATCGTTTTTTTTTTTGGCGAAACGTGCGCGGCATACTAATTTGGTCTAAATGGATACAAGTTTATCGCTATACATATATACATATATAGTATATATTTTTTACTTTGTTTTTCTTTAGCTACTAACCCCTAATTTGCTGTCCCCCCCTCTGTGGGTTGTGTTAAACGTTTGATTAATCAAACAAAAAGTGTTGAAAATGTTATTTTTCGCCAGCGTTGCAAATGGCGCATTTCGGATTTTTATGAGCCACACACACACACAAATAAATAAAATCATAGTATATAGGGTCAGTCTATATAAAAAGCCACAAATGGCGCCATTTAGTTGTTCAGCAAATGGAGCTATAAACTTGCCAAGACAAACATTTACAAAACATAAAAACCAGTCAGACCGGCAGACAGACAGACAGAAGGAGCAGTTCCGTCTGAGATTTAACGGCTTGACGACCAGTTTAAATCAATCAGCCATAAAAATGGCAATAATTTGGCTTGTTTTTTTTTTTTTTGTGTGTTTGCGCTTTGGAATTTTGGAGTGTGATAACAATTGCTCGTTAGCTACTTAATTAAAGTCAAACGAAAAGCGCTTTACACAAAAATGAAAACTCAACGAAAAAACAAGAAGGATGGCAAATGAAATTAAAACCCCACATGGCCGACATGCAACAAAAAGGCGGCTTCATTAACGGCCAGCCGCCAGACGACGCGAAGAACGTGCTACGTTCAACTGCCACTTTGTCATTTAACATTTGGCAAACGTATTAAAACACCCCATCATTGCCTTAATTAAGAGCCATAAAAGCACATTTACTTATTGTAGCCACGGTTCAGACACTGGCTACCAACCTACCACCCGATCGACACGGCACGTCTTTATGCTATATTTATGCCCCGGCCAGGCCAGGACCGAAGCAACCAGTCAAAAGTAACCAAACAACCCACCCAACCACCCAACCACCCAACCACTCAACTACCACCACTATGCGCAATGGCTGACGACTGTTTCGACCAACATTTGTCGTGCTTAATTCATGGCTAAAGTTGGAATTAAGTGAATTTTACGTTCATTAATGTGCCTGCCAGGGTTGCCCCCACTTCTGTTCTTCACTCGTTTTCTGTGTCTGTTCGGCTTGCTTGTAGTGGTGTGGATTCGTTTAATGGCATTTTCTGCTGTATTGGCGCTTTTTTTGGGTTCAGTTTTGGTAGATGGCTGCTTTTGCCAGACAGTGTTGATAATTAGCAGTGCGTCTAATGTTGCCCTAATAACGTAAATTTGTGGCTTAGTACTGAATAGAGTTGAACATTAAAAGTAAAATATTAGATGGTATTGATGGGTAGTATGATACGGAAAATATATTTTATGTAGTAAAAGAAAATAGCTGAAGCTAAAATGTTTTTTAGTTTATTTTTTAGATTTGAATTTCAAAATCATCATAGAATACTTTAGTCACAACGATAAAGCTATAAATTAGTTTAATGGAACCTTAAAATTATCAAGCTTCACTTTTGTCAAAAGTTTGTTTCAACAACTTTGCCAACTAATTGGGCACTAAAAAGTTGATGCAACAAAACAAAACAAGCCAAGAAGAAGAGAAGAAAGTTTTTAATGGCCTGTCCGAATAGTTGTTTGTGTTGTAGGATGTCTCTCGGCCACTCTACATGCCATCAACCAACTAACTAGGCCAAAATGTTGACCATGTTAGCCACTCAAACAGATAGTTGAAGCTCTTCTTCACATAGTGCAGAGTGAGAACTAAACTCAAACCCAACCAAAAAACAAAACAAAAAATAGAGAATCGGATGGAAGCTGGTAGAGAAATGTGCCGCAATGCTACGAATAGCCTGTTAATTAGTCTCACTTAGAAAATAAACTGCAGTAATTAAGAGCAGGCAGATTCCAAAACTCAAACGAACCAAGCTCCACCCACAGAGAACGCCCCAAAAAAAAAAACTACTCGAAATCCTCCAAAAAATAAATACAGTTATTTTTTTTTACTTTTAAATCCACAGAGTGCAGGGGAATTTAAGGGGTGAGCATTTTAATTTCAACGCTAGAATTCTAATTAACAAACAAATCCGACAAAATACATAGCAGCAACGGAATGCCCAGTAGAGCGATAAAGAGAGAAAGCGGGATGGAGAGCTGGCGTCAGCAAAAAAGTATGCTACATAAAAACATTGGTGCGCTGAAAGTGGGAGGAAGCGCAAGCGAAAACGAAAGCCGAAACGGAAACGGAAAACCCTGTGAGCCATGATCTCCCAATTTAATATTATAATTGCTACAATTATCATTCTCATGCCATTTACACAGCAATTGCACAAAAACAACAACAACAACGGCGACGACGTCGCCAAGAAAGCAACAAAAATGGGCAGCACGTCAAGTGACTGGCTACGGGATATGTACGATGAAATTGAGGCAATTACCGGAGCATTGCCTACCCTCCAGTTTCTCGATATAGTATGTATGTATGCTGTATATAATGCTAACTACAGCTATGCAGACTCCACCCACAACATTCTTGTTGCGCTCTCTCTTTCGCTCACATATGCATTCTCTCGACGCATGCGCTACATTAACAGAGAGTAAGACGATGGCGCTAGCGTCGACGCTGGCAGCGCCAGCATCATGGCGGACAGCATAAATATGATGATGGCGTTGATTATGCGTCGACGCTGGTGCGGGCAACGTCGACTTCTAATGGGCGAATTTTTATATTAATGGCACAACTTTTTTGCCGTCTGCCTCGACAATTTTTTAACTATTTGCCCTAAATTATGATAATTTTGTCAATTTGAGTGCAGGCAAAAAAAGTTTTGCAGTTTTTTTAATGTCACTTTTTGTACGTTTTAGAAGTGAATGTTGCTAATTGGATAAGTTTAGCTAAAGCCCATTTATTCATTGACAATATGCTGACAATTGCAACATAAAGTAAACATACAAAGAATGCCAACAAAAATGTTGTTGCAACAACAACAACAAAAACAGCAAACATTAATTGATTATACATAGTAGATGATAATTTGAGCCGAGCTAAATTGATTACAGAATGTTTGCAGCTGTTATTATGAACTTAATTTGTCATCAAACAAAACACACACACACACCAGTAAAAAAATCTGCATAATATCAACCCCCAGTTGGCTCCACAGTTTTACTTGTCCAAAATCATGTAGTACTTTCAGCTAGAACGCAGAAAACATGACAAAATAATCACAAATGTTATGATAAAGTCCATTACATGGGCATATTTATGTATGATAAGGTTTTGTGAGCCAATGTAAATGAGCTTTATCGTTGGTTAGGACTAATTGAATTTGATAAAATGCTAACACTAAGTGTTAAAGCTACCATAAGTGGTGACAAATGCTAAATAAGCGCCCTTACTCGGCTCATATGGGGGGCTTTTTTTAGTTTCTAGTTTCCTCTTGTTTAGCATTGGATCATCGGTTGAAAGTCCAAAGTACGGTTAAGCAATAATCAATTGCTTAGCAATGGATGTACTAATTTTCAGTAGCAAAAATTGTATTGTTGCTTCTCTTGTTCGACTAGTCATTGACTTGTTGCTGTTGTTGTAGTTGTTGTTGTAGGCGTTTGGTTTTCAACAGAAGTCGTTTAGTGTTTGGCTACATGTCATGTTTGTATTTCATAGATAAAATAGCGCAATTGTGCCAGCACAAAATATGTGTAATTATCGTTGTCACTAATTAAAGCGCTTTGGGCGCGTGTTTGTGTGCCACAGACTAAAAACTTTCACTTATCTATGAAAAGAAACCTACGAGTGCTTATTTTTATTCTCGGATTTGGTGATTTGTGCAGACAAATTGCCGTTGTACTTTTTACGAATCCGTTTTACGAGCAATAATAGAAAAATGCTCAAATTTAAGGTAGATTTCTGCGATATGATTTAAAATTAAATATTAAATAACCTGCCAATAACTTTGAGACTTGAATTTGACCCGCGCAAAGCGATAGACTTGATTTATCGACAACGCTGAAGCAGCAGTGCTGTCGCAGCTATCGGGCTGTTCAACATTATACAGCACTTTTTTCATTTACAGTTGGTCTTTACAGCTGTAAAATGCAATAACAGCGCAAAAGCAAGAAAACAAAAACAAGAGTGCATAAAACAACTTAACAACTTAGTTTTTTTATAGTTACAGTTGAAATCGTTGTGGTAGAAAGCCAGCCCAAGTGCTAAAGAAAACAAATTAAAAATAATACTCTGCTGGTTTGCAATATCTTGAAATGCGTCATATGTGCAAATAAAATTCTGCTTACGCTTCGTTATTTTAAAATAAGAGTCAATTATGCAGGAGCAACAACAATATTTGGTTATTTTGACGGTTTTATTATGCAGCATTGCTGTGACAAACACGAACCCATTCAGGTAATTCACTGTGCTCACGAATAATTTTAGGCAATTATACTGCCAGCGGCAGGGAAATTTCTAGCGCTTTTGTCTGCGTAGGCGGCGCACAAGAAAACAAAAAACAAAAACAAAGGCAACGAAAAAAAAAACTAAACCATTGGTCAAGATTGAGGTGAACGTCAGCAATAAAAGAAATAGTTGTTGTAAAGCAGGAACAGCAATCGATATATCATTAAGCCGAATACACTATGCCCTTGGCAATGCAGCAAGTTCAAGGTTACCCCATAGCACCTGTATGTCCCAACGAAAAACCTTGAACACATAGAGAAACTCACAATAAATAACTTATTGCTTGTGTTTTCGTTTTCGTTTTCATTTTGTTTTTCTTTTGCAGCGCTCTTGATGAAATAGCCGACTCGGGTATCGCTTTGTCCAACACTTCAGATGAGTCAAGCAGCTCAGCCGAGAAGCCTTTAAAAAGGCCCAGCGCCGCTGATTTCTCTGATGAGGATGATAGCGATGAGAATCCACTATATTCAAACCAGGATGTGTTTAACGAGGATGCACATAGCTGGGATGTTTTAATATTCACACAGCAATGGCCAGTTACGACGTGTTACCATTGGAGGGAGAAGAATCCTTCACACGAGTGCACCTTGCCGCAGAAAAAAGAGTTTTGGACCATACACGGCATCTGGCCAACGAAATGGGGTCAAATTGGACCCAACTTTTGCAACAGGTCGGCCGAATTCGATCCCGAAGAACTGCAAGCAATTCAAGATCGCTTAAATACATATTGGATGGACTTGGATGGGGATTCTTCGCAGGATTTTCTATGGAAACATGAGTGGCTAAAGCATGGCACTTGTGCCGCTGTTCTCGCTGAACTTGACAACGAGCTTAAGTACTTTGGTCAAGGTCTCAAGTGGCGGGAGAATTACGTGATGTCCAATTTACTGGATGCAGCAGGCATACATCCTGACTCTAACAACACGGTCATCGCATTGAACAATGCCATTGTACGTGGTCTCGGCAAGAATCCCTCCATACATTGTATATTCGATAGCAAGCATGGCATTAGCTATTTATCGGAGATACGCATCTGCTTCAACAAATCGCTGGAGCTGATCGACTGCGATGGCGTCAAGCGAAGCGATGCTGTGGCCATTAAGTATCCGGGTGGCACAGTGAACACCAACTGTCAAATCTCAAATCCTGTGCATTATCCCAGCCTCGTGCCACCGCTTTTACGTAAAGAAGAATGGAAATTCCCTTTGGTCAATGTCTACAAACTATTACAATTTCTAATGTGGTTCACATTGTAGAAGGGACAGTCAATGACTTTCTTTTGTTTATGTGTGGCATCATCTGTCTCCCCCCTACTATCCGTCTCTCTTTATTGTAGTTAAGATAATCAAAAATCATTTGTTATGTCCCACACATACATAAGTTATTTAAAACTAATTTCACCATTTTTATAATGCACTGAAAAGGCGGATCAGATTGAAAGCTGATCGTTCCCCCGGACTCGAGGCTAAATTGTATTAAAAAAAAAAAAGCGAAACACGTGATCGTTACACCATATCACCATCACTCAATACATATGATTATATATACCTATATCAACAAAACAAAAGAAGCAACAATACGTTTTTGCGGGTGCACTTGATTGTGATTAGTCATAAAACGAAAACATTTTTTATTCTTGTAGTATATATATATGGATTTATAATCACATCGATGGAAATACGCATAAATGTATTTTTTTTAAAGAAATTACACAGAAATGTTTGCTTTACATTTAGAACAAATTATTTAACTACATATATGTTTAATTTTTTCCCCCATTTGATATCTTATCACGATATTGCGTCTTTAGACCAAAACTGCTGATAACTTTCTTACTTGTTTAAATAATTATAACAACGAAAATAAAAAACACGACACACTCTCGAATATAATATGCATATATCTATATATATATATATATATATATATATATATGTATGTTTTTGGGTATTGTTGATTTTGTTTACTTGGGTATTTTGCATCTGTTGACCTCTTTTATTATAATAATTTAAGGCTGTATAGTTTGAAGCTGTGAATGTAACGGTTATGACTAAATAGCGAAACTAGATTTGATTAACTATATTTGATTATTGCTGCTGCGTTGAGTTGCCGTTGTAGGTTGACTTGTCCTCCTCGTCATCCTTGGTATCTGCCAAACGACGTATATTCGATTCACCATAACGTGGCGGCTTGAAGCCAACGGGTCGTTGCTGTACCATTTCTTGCAATTGTGGTTCAGCCTCGCCTCCTTGCGGCAAATTTGTACCAGCTTCTGCCGTAGTTTGTCTTGGGTTTTGTGGAAAGCGGGAACCCTCCGTCGAATTTAAGAAAAACATGTCCATATTGCGACGAGAAGCACTGTAAAATAAATAATTAAAAGATAAATAAAACTTAGCTTGTGAAAAATTCCGAAGCTTAGCTTACACATTGTCGCGAACTTCGGCATCCAAACCACCTCCAACAGCAGGTTTCGACCAACCCATCAATTGACTGATGCGTTGTCTCAAACGCTGCAGTCCCATACGGTTCAAATAGTCAAAGGCCATAGCCGCTGGTGTGAATATTGCCCACAACATGCTCGTCACAATGTTAACAATGCTGCTGCGCACCACACGATTCGCTTGCTCGCTTTTTAGTACCAAAAGCACCGCATTGGGCACCAAATTCAATTCGTTCAACGACTTGAGTTCATCTTCCAATTTGAACTCACGCCTCGGATAACTTGTGGCCATTGTGAATTCGCGTATGTTGGTACCAGCGAGCATTTCATCGTGCACAAATTCGCGCACAGTGGCCAATGGCTCGGCAGCGAGAAAAGCTTTGGTACGTATCAGGCCACCGGGTACACGGATTTGCAGACGCGTCTCCTCCACAGAGCTAATCGAGTAATCATGTGAACCTCCTGAATGTGTTGTCGCTGTGGCACTGTTATCGCTTTGAATGTCTGTAGCTAATGACATACGATTTGCTTGCTCTGCACGATCGGCGGCTATTTGTGCCAGTATCCGACCTCGGGTTTCTTGCTCCTGCTCCCGATCACGTTTAATGCGTGCCTTGGGAAAAATTAGTTTTAATAATTGGTTGGTAATTATTTCTTTTATTACTCACTTGCATTTGCTTAAGCTCCTGCTCTCGAGTGAGAGGCGGCTTCACTTGAGATTCGCGACCCTCGCGACGACGTCGCAGCTCGTTTTCCTTATTGCGTTGCTTCTGCTCCTCCTCACGTTCATGTTTACGCTGCTCAACAAGATTTTGAATATCTAACATGCGCATTTCTGCTTCCTCGGCGGGCGATCGTGGGCCCTGTGCTCCTGGAGCGCCTGCTGGCATCAGTGGCATACCCAATGGCATCAGGTTTGGAACTTGAGCAGACAGCACCGAAGAGGTGCTCGCTGTAGCACTAGCCATTGATGCAGCACGCATTTCGGCAGCTGCTGCCGCTGTTAAAGACGCTGCCGTTGGTTCTGAGGCAACAGCTGGGGAAACTGGATCTGGCAAAGCAGTTGAAGCAACTGGATCAGTTGAAGCTACCTCAGCGATGTGTTCAGCTACAGCCGGTTCCGTTACTTCAGCTACTGGCACAGAATCCTGCTCTGTCTTAACTGGCTCTTGTTTCTGCTCTTCTATTTGGGTTGGGGCATTTGAAGTACTTTGTGTATTTTCATCGTCTGAACCAGCAATGGTTCGTTTAGACTCATGCAAATTATTTGCCAGCCCAGTGTCTTTTGGGGCTTCTGGATTTGGTTGCTTGCCAGCTAACATCAGCACTCTATCAACCTTAGCTACGAGCTCCTCAACGCTGGCAACAATGCCGGTGGCAATTTCCAGCGGGGTACCAGATTCTCCAATAAAAAAGATTGATGGGACGGGCACTACTTTATCTAATATATAAAGTGAATAAATGGTGAGGGTCACACAAATGAACACATGCACAAGTGGAATATTTAATAATATTTTAACCGGTACTCGTATCGAGCGTATACTGTACTTACATAGCGCACTAAACTGAACGTAGGTTTCACTGTCTCTTTGTATTTTTACGGCCACAAACTCGGACGATTGCAGCTTTGAGTATACACGCGAATCGTTTAGAAAGCGATCCAGATTGGCTGACATCTCATCCTGACCTATGTTAAATTACAATGTTCATTTTGGCGAACATGACGTGGTGAAAATTCAATTCAATGGTTTTGATTTCCATTTATTGTTACCTGCAGTGTACACAACGAAGATGGCATCTTTTGCTTTGGATTCAGCCACAGCTTCTGCTATATTGCCCGTATGCCAATTCATTTTTATTTTATGTGTGGAATGATGTTACAAGGAATAATTTTGAACTACTTTTTGGACAAATTATTTTTTTTTCTACCTGACATTAATGTGATAGTGATGAAAATTTCTGTTGTAAGTTGTTATCGATAATACTAAGTAATCGGTTGAACATTTAAATAAGCCGTCAAGCAAATTGAGTATTTTTTATTTATTATATTAGTATGATTATGAAAGTTACAGCAAAGTACATTATGCGTTCGAATGCAGACAACTAATCCACTGCTGTTAGTCAAGTCTTAAGTATAATCGGTCCATTTATCAGCACCATCGATAACTGTCTTCTATTCTGGAATGGCATCTGCAAAAAAAAATATGCTAATTAGCTGCAACGTTCTTGTACGGGGGGGGCAATTACCTTCGTCGAAATCCGAGCAAACAATGGAACTGGCTGGAGTTGCGGATAGCTCGCTGCGTTCGACAACCGGCAGTCGAGCGACACGAACACAGCAGCGTTTTGGCTTCGCTTTCAATTGGAATGGGCGTCCTGCTGCAACTACTGCGGCCGGTTGGCCTTTGATGCGTTCCAAATTTACACGACATTTGCGTAGTGGAACACGCTCCGAAAAGCTTATTTCACCGTGCGCAATTATGAACGGATGGCGTGGGATTTTAACAACCATCTTTTTCAACTTATTTTGATGCGACATCTTTTTGAAACAACAAAAGAATATGGTTAAACTGACGCTGTTGGCTGGTCACTAGCTGTAGCGAGCATATGATATGCTATATACGATATCGATAACTATATCGAAACAATTTAAGAATGTTTATAATTGTCATTAACTGAAAAAAGTGAGCTTTTTACCTTTTTTTTTAATTAGATGCACACGTTAAAGAATACCATTAGCCGATAAGAACAAAAAACTGCGCTCAAATTGGATACTCAATTTTTGATCATTTTGCAACACTAGTAACCAGGCATTGTTTTTGTGTGTCATTATTTATTGCAGGAAAAATATTGAAAGAAAAAATTAAGAACTTGTGCATAATATCGAACTTTTATTGAAACAATCTATAACGAACACCCACAGTAATGAGCGACGTACAAACACTGGTGGATATGGGATTTCCCAAAGAAAGAGTGTAAGTGCATCTCAATATTTTTTTCTACGCCGGCTTTTTTTATTACATTTGTTCATATTTATTTTAAGTGAATATGCCTTGAAGGTGACAAGCCATAAGGGCGTTGAGATGGCCATGGAATGGCTGCTGGCCCATGCCGACGACGAGATACCAGCTGCAGATAGTTCTGCTCCTGCAGCAGCAGCAGCAGCTGCAACTGAAGACTCAGCGCCGAGCAGCAGTGGTGCCACTGACGAACCCGTTGCCAAATCGCTCAAATGCGACGATTGTGGCAAGGTGCTCAAAGATCAAACCGAGGTTGAATATCATGCTGCAAAGACAGGACACAGCAACTTTTCCGAGTCCACCGAAGAAAAAAAATCCCTGACCGAGGAGGAGAAGAAAGCACAACTCGCCCTCATCGAGGAGAAGCTCAAACAGAAGCGTGTCGAGCGCGAGGAACGGGAAAAGGCTGAGGCTCTAGAACGTGAACGCAATCGGATACGCTCCGGCAAGGATATGACTGAGGCCCGCCGTCGCATGGAGGAAATCGAAATGAAAAAGATTGTCGATCAGCGCAAGCGTGAAAAAGAGGAAGAAAAAGCCGCACGCGATCGTGTCCGTGCACAAATTGAGCATGACAAAGCGGCACGCAAAGCCAGGTGAGCTCATTGGTTGCGTCCTTTCAAAATCACTTTCTTAATTCGAGCAATGATCTTTCAGGGAAATGAAAAGCAGTCCCGCTGCTGCATTGTCAGATGCTATGCCGTCGGTAAGTTCAACAACAACGGCCACATCACCGACAGGTGTGAAGTCGCCACCACGGGATTATACCGAGACACGCATACAGGTTCGATTGCAGGATGGCTCGACACTCTCATCCGAATTTAATGTCAAGGAGCCGCTCTCAGCTGTGCGCGTTTTCATCCAGGTGAAAACTGGCATTGAGACACCCTTTGCACTAATGACAACATTTCCGCGAAAGATCTTTGCCGATGATGACTATGAGAAGCCGTTAGAGGTGCTTGGGCTTGTTCCCTCTGCTGTCGTTATTATGACCAAACCGACTGCGTAAATTTAATCACACAAAAAAAGAAAAATTAACAAACAAATCAACCAAGAAACAATACAAAAGATACTACAACTAATGAACATTTATAACTATATACATACATATACAATTAATACAAGATATGGCGCGATGTTTCCAGTCGCCTTTTCTATTTGGGCGTTAAATGTACGATTTTAAATTAAAGGCTTAAATTAAAGTTTTCAACGTGTAATTGTTTTATCTCTTTTATTTATTTTATGTTTAACAATTTGTAATTCTTTTTAAGCTACATAAATGGCTTTACATAGCTTTTGATTTTTTTCACGCTTCGCTCCGCTGGTCGCACATTTAAATGCTGTCCAAAAATGGTAAACTCCATGTTTCCCAAACTCATCCCAAAGACGCACACACTTTTCGGCACCGTTCGCACTTTGTGATCTTCACCCAAAATCTTGAGCACATTTTTCTTGTCCATAACACAGATGCCGTTCAGACCAACAAGAGTTGGGCACTTGGATTGGATGACACGCAGCTTGGCCCCATGCAAATCCATCTTTACAAGCTGCTTGCTGAACTCGTCGTAGCGTTTCTCGTGCGCCTGCGGCACCTCGTCTCCATCTTCCAGCTCTAGATGCTCTCGCATATAGCCACGCCACAGTTTGTGCAATGGCAGAGCCTGCTCATATTTCATCTGTTTCGTTGGCAGTGTATTTAGTCCAAGCTCAGCATATTCCTTGCGAGTAAGTGTGCTGGATTTGTGGGTGCGTCGCTTGCGACTGTGTTGCTTTTTAATCTTTGTGCCGCTTAGCATGGTTATATGGTCCGGAATAATGTTAACATTGCAGCGATGATGCGGCACAACAAGGTCGGTAAGGTATTCCTTCACCTTTTCAGTCGTCCTTTCCATATTGTTCACCTTCTTACTATGTTTACAATTTTAAATGCCTTCCACATTGCCACTTATCGATAATAGCAGCTGTGCATGTCAACGAGAAATGTTGCTAAACTTCGCAATCGAGGCTGTTTCTTGCGAATTTTTTTGTAGTATTATTAGTGTGCAAACACTTCAAATTTTTTTGTCATTTTTTTAAAGTTTAGTCATTTTTAGGTTATTTTGGTTTTTTAAAAATTGGCACACGCACAAGTGGTTTTTTCTCAAACAGTGGACCTACCTCACTGGTTTGTTTGTATTTATGTGTGCATGTCCGTTTGTTAAATCTCTTATTTGTCATATTTTTTTCTTCTATGTCTCATTTTTGCACATTATCATGATGGTAAATCTATTAAAGCATTTAATTTTTTTTTTTTATAATTTGTAATGCCTTGAATAGGGTACGCAGCTCACAAGTACACTGCGCATAATTTTCTCAGTGTTAACAATTTATTTCGATCTGGCTTTTTCTTTTATCCGCATTTATCTGTTCATCATTTCATTTTTTGTTTGTTTCAAAAACATGTATTTGGCATTAACATAACTACATTTTTTCGCTTATCATTCTTCACATCGACCACAACACTTATCGATAATAGCAGCTGGGCATGTCTATGAACAATGTTGCTAAGCTTCATGATTGAGGCAGCATGTTGCAAACAGTCAGCTGTTTGTTCAAATCCCAAATATTTCGGAGACTGGGCACACCGCTCTTGTAAACCCGGTATTTTAGTATTTTCAATATTTTTTAGTAGTTAACAAACTGTTCACAATTGACTTGCCTAAATTTTGTTGTTGTCAGTCCTATCACGACTTTCGCATAAACGACACGCACAAATAATATCGGTAAATTGACGCCGCGTGTGTTTGATGCAAAAGGCAAAGGAAAAAATTAATACATACATACATATGTATTGCAAAAGCAATTATACTGCTTCCTACCAAACTTCGGGGAAGTGTGTGTGATTACAAGATATATTATTATAATATAAATTGAGCCCCTCTCAAAAACGTGACAAATGCACAACTAAAATAAAAAAAAATAAATTCAATTGACTGCCGTCGGTCTCGCGCTCGCTCTCTCGTTTTCTCTCTTCTTGTCTCTCTCTGTGTGTGTTTGCTAATAAACCACAAATAACAACAACAATTTGGGGAGAATAACTGCATGTTAGTCGCTGTTCGCTGCTCGCGTCGTGTTTTAGTTAGCTTTGATTTTTGATTTGTGTTAATTTCATACCGTTAACGTCTCTCACACCGTCGTCGCCGCCGTTGCCACAGCTGCACACATACTTACGTACACACTAAAAACAAGCACTCAGACATACAAATGCGGAAGAGTCGCCGCTGTCGGCAAAATCAGCTCCCCACCGTTGTTGGCATCAACAAAAGCCGCTGTCGCCGCTCAGTTGTTGTGCATTTTCCTAAAGGTAAGCTTACTAATAATAATAAACAGCAGGGCTGAGAAAAATTCATGTGAAATTCAACAAATGCGGCACATTTTCTACATTTCATTGCACTTTTCTATTATTTTGCATTGTTTTGCCATGAAGCGTCGCCTTTGCCTTGGCGTTAGCGTCGCAGCGGCGACAGCATCAGAAAAAAGTGTCAAGTGCGCGACGCTACAAAACACCCACGCACACACACATGCTGAGCGCTGCTCTCTGTCTTTCGCTCTCTTTTGCTGTTGGTGTTGCAAAACATGTGCACAGATTAAATAAGAAATTTTACGCATTTTCAAGTTGATTAAACTGTCTGTCTGCTCTGCATGTAAACAACACTTAAACCGAAAAAAAAACTCCATTCTCCACTTTAAACATTTGTATGCTGCTCTCTCGCTTGCTCGCGCCCCCTCAATACATATACATGCGCACACACTCTTACACTGCTTACACGGACGCGCCCCGGTCGCAGTTAACGGCACTTTTTTCTTCTTTTGCCTACCGAAAAAATGCGCCTAAAAATCTATGATTTTATTGCTTACTCTTTCGTTTGCTTATGGTTTTCTAATCGAAATTAAATTTTCTTGCAGTCGCCAGCAGCAGCAACAACAACAACATAGCTGAACAAAATCTTCGAAGCCGTAATTAAAAAAGTGCTGAAATTAAATTCGTTTAATTAATTTTTAATGTGTTTAAATCAAATTGATAACAAGAAATTTATGTGCGTTGAACAAGCAATTATAGCAAAAACAACAACATTAACAACAAAATTACAACAAACAAATGGGCAACTATTGAATGGCGGCCGTTAGTGGCCCCAAGCGGCATTCATTGAGCAATCAACACCATTTCTCCCATCCAACTACCACCACCATTAACACCAACACCACAACCAATACAACCACCCACACCAGCACTGCCACCAACACCACTACAGCAACAACCAACATCTCCAGCAGCAGCAGCAACAACAACATCAACAGCAGCAGCAGCGGCAAGCTATACAGCTATCCAGCAACTACGCAGCAACATCATACAGCACCCAGCTATTCCAGCACCACCATAAGCTCCTCTAATACAAACTCCTTCAACACCACCACCACCAACACCGCCACCAACGACGAGAAGAACAAGAGCAACAGCTGCCCAAATTCTTCAGCTGCTGCGCCGCGTACCTCAATGAGCGTATCGATGTCGCTGGTACAGGGTGGTGCTGCCGGTGGTGCGCCACAGGGCGCCAGCGCAATATTGGCCGCTGCGGCTCCATATTATCAACCTCCAGCGGTGCCACAGGATGTGCAACCGGATCGTCCAATTGGCTATGGTGCATTCGGCGTCGTATGGTAAGTTTTTTTTTTAATTATTATTAATCAAAACTTTTTCATAAATATTCAGTCTATAGTTCTTTATGAGCTGGAATCTTTCTTTGAATTCAAAAACAGTTAGAACTTTTGAACCCTTTGTTTTCCTTCAATTAAGTCAAGTTCTGTCCACAAAGTTTTAATGCGATATTTATTTTTACATCGATTTCCGATTAAATTTGAATGTTTGGAAAAATTAAATATTTTTCGCAAATAAATTTGTTTTCGAAACTAAAAAATAATTTTTAGAGCTCTCAGTAGCTCTCATAGCTGTTATAGAAGCTTAAATCCTCAAATGCTCAGTTGATTTTTATTAGTTCGTTTGCATTATGTTGCATATTGTTGCCGTTTGGTGGAGCTGTTTACTAGACTTTAGTCTAAACATGTAACTGGGTTCAATGGCTTTTTGCCTGGCGGCGACCTTTGCCAGTGTTTGCTGCATGCACTCCTTTTATACTTCTTATACCATAGGCCTCTCACGTCCGTTCCGTTTCGTTTTGTTTTATTTTTTGTATTTTGTATTTTTGCTGTGTGTGTGTGTGTTTTGTTTTTTATTCTTAACCCCCTTTTTTTGTGTGCGGTGTGTAGTCGGAGCGTCAACATTAACATCATATAGCTCTGGTTGTCCTTCGTCCTTTGTGTGCCTTATGCATTTTTGTGCCAGCTTAATGTAACGGTAGGGTGGTTTTTCTATAAAATGCTGTACCCCCTTCCCTCCCCCACCCTTTTGAATACATCTCGTTCTCTTTCTGTTTTTTGCTGCTGTCTTTTTTGTTCATTTTGTTGTTGTTGCTGTTTTTAGCTGGCGGCTAGCAAAAGTTTTTCCGCCTCCTTTGATTTGCATTTTTCACTGCATTTGAAAATATTCTCATTTATTTTATTTTACAATTTTTACAATTAATTGTTGCTCAACGAGTTTTGCTTATTTGCTGTATGTAACGGTTGAATTTTGACTTGTTTTTGACAGCTGAGACTGAAATTTGGCAACATTGCCAGCCAAAGAAAAATATTCATTCACGTGTATAACGGCATATCCGGCACAGCCAGGGGGAGCCGCGTACGTGTGTGTGTGTGTCTGCTTACACAGGAGGGGGGCAGGGGTTAGTGTTGAGTAAACACCGAAAAGAAGCCAGTGAAAAACTGGCACACGCTAAGTGACGCCAGGTAGTGGGTGAGGGGGAGCGGTGGGAAGTGGAGTTGGCGTTGAAGTTGAAGTTGGAGAAGTGCTTAAAAATAGGCACAAGGAAGCTTTGCAGCAGCGCATAAAGACGACAACGATGAAATGTGCCACAAGTGATGTGGTGGAGGAGGCAGTGAGGCAGGGAGGCAGACACCTATACTAAAGGTCTTAGGCCCTAAGGAAACGAGCTAAAAGAAAAGCCGGCTAGAGAAGAACCCGCAGAATAGAGTCGTTGACGTTGGATTGGCTTTTGAAAGCAATCAACCCAGAGTCTTCTAGAGTCTCTTCTAGCTCATTGCTCTGGTCTTTTGGCCCGGGTCGTAGTTGGAGTTTGAAGTCGAGAGCCTATATATTAATATATTGCTACGGCACTGTAAATGCAATCAAGCGTTAAATTTAAGTGCCAAATGTCGAACTTGTTAGATGCCGTGTGGCCAGATGCCAGGCTAGTTATTTGTTTTTGTTTTTGTTTTTGTACTTTGTGTTTTTTGTTTATGGGCTCGACAGAGCAATGTGCCGTTGGTTGCAGGTGAGAGGAGGTTGTTGGTAGAGACCTACATATAGATTAGGCAGGAAGTTTGAACAGCAATGTGAAGCAAGTGCCATAGATTGTATTTGTTGGGTTCGTTTCCACTTGATATGCTGTTAATGAAGTTTGCCAACACAGCAAAAAGTACTAAATAACTGTAAACAAAATCGGGCTTTAAATTATAATTTAAAAATTAAATTGAAGTGCGTCAACATCTCTTTTTGATTATTACAACAATTTATGTCCATCCTTTTGCTTACTCAGCAATAAAAAATGTTTTGTCATTAAAAAAAAGTCGATAGAAACGCTAGATTAATCAGTTTACAATTTATTTCTCAGAAATTCGAAACTATTAATACTTACACACAACGAGATTAACCAATTAATTCTAGGCAAACTTCTACGAATTTTTCTCACTGCATCCAGAACAGAGACTAAACAAACAAAAACCAAGCAAAAAGGGAGAGGATCGAGAATCGTTCGTTTCGGCCAACAAAAACAAAAATATTGGACACACAGCGTCCGACGAGTCGAGTGTTTTCGAGAGAGCGTCTGTTTTGGCCTCGCAGTTGCAGTAGAACAACAAGAAGAAGAAGTAGGAGAAAGAGGAAGAATTGTGCGGCATGAGCCGAAAAGAGCCGCAAAAGATGACCGAACATAACTTGGGCTCACTTTAAACTACCTGCAACTGGTTTTTAAGGCAGGCAGTCAGACAGACAGACAGACCAAGACGACAAGTCCAAGAACGGACAGTCGGTATAAACAGACAAACAGACACATAAAGATACAAGAACTGAGTGAGAGAGAGAGGAAAGGAGAGTAGAGTAGAAAAGACGTTTGGGACGTGCAAGAAAAACATTTTGCCTGCATACTAAACTCGCTTCCTGCACGACTTGTGGCCTGCTCTCTGAGCTCAAACCGTCTCGGTCTCAGAGACGATATGTATGTGGCCTGGTCAGGCAAAAGGAACCAGCCTCTGCAACGCCGGCACAAAACATAGGCTGCTATGCCTTAGCCTTAGATTTTAGCCTTAGCCTTAGCCTAAGCCACAGCCTCTGGGCTGCAAGGTGTCGTCGTTGTCGTTGTCGTTATCGTTATCTGTTGGCCAGGCTAGCCTTGCTTGGCTTTGGCTATTGCATTCGCAGAAACTCAGGCAAACCAGCTAGCTAGTAAGCCGTCAGTGCGCCTCTTGTGTTCCTGTTATTTTAGATACCCTATTTTGTACGTGGAGTTGCTTAGTTCAAATATTAAAACTATGGGAACAAATATAGAGTACGATTACTAACAACTAAAAGCTTATTGTTTAAATGTTAGAATGTGTTTTAACCGTTTGCTTAAACAATAAAATAAAGTTTAATGAAATGAAATTATGCGCAACTTAAAAATATATATCCTAATTAAGTCTTAGACCTTCTAGGGTATTTAGCAATCGCAACAAATGCAAGTAAATTTCCTCGGTATATTCTCTAGGCTGTTTTCGGTCTTTGATCAGGCGCAAATCCTGGTGCTGCTGCTAATCTCGAGTCCAATGGCCCTGCCTAGGCTCAGGCCCGCATCGTTGACGTGCGATTCGATGCGATTCGCTGGCATTAATCGACGCTGCTGCTGCTGCTGCTTAAATTTTCCCCTTTGCAACGTTGTGTTCCTGTTCCTGTGTTAAGTGATTTTCCTTCCCTCCATGTCTCTTTCTCTTTCTATTTCTGCTGCACCACCAAAAACAAAACAAAACCAAAATGCAAAAGCAATGCGGCACATACATACATTGAAAAGTACCAGATTACCGGGACATGTAGTTTTATTTTACCATCCACTATTTCTTGGGTTTTGTTGTTTTCAATTCTTTGTAAGGCTGAACAGCTGCTCTGTTTGATGCTGGGCTGCTGATGTTGCCTTAACTTCTCCTGGTGGTTGTTGGTGGTTAGTTGAACAACCTTCGACAGTTTTTAGATATTTTGTCTGTCGCACAAATACACACAGGATTGTGCAGACAGGCCCGCTTACAGGATATACATACTATGTGTGCATGAATTGTATGTGTTCCCGCATATGTTTATCGTCGGCCACCGCATTTTCCACGTCTCTCATCTCCGTCTGCTCTCTATCTCATCTCTCGTTTCGCTTGAATTGAAGTAAAAACCTTCCCTGAACCGTTCTAATGTCCATCCCTTTGGACGGCAGTTTTCCCCATGACGTAAAGTTTTTCCTATACTCTCCCATAAAAAAAAACCAAAAAAAAAATAATATTTGAGTCTGTGTGCTTGTGTTTGACTTTGAAAGTGTTTGAATAATTATCCTGTTTTCCATTGCACTCGTCGCTCTTCATAAAATTTTTGCTCTCTCTCTCTCGTTCTGTCTTTCTCGGCTCGTCTCTTCTCCCCCATTGAATTTCCTGCTATTCCATTTTATTATTACTGCCATTGATTGCATTGGCGGAGAGAGCGAGGGCCAAATTGGTTTATGAGTTTTTCATTTATTTTTGAACTTTGTGGCTCTTCTAAGAGAGAGTGGGGACAGGGGGAAGGGGTTGGGGTCGAGTTGGTCATAGTTGTGGTGTCTAACGGTAAATCCCTGCATAAATTATTAACTATTCCAGCTAATAGTTCACACTAAATTCTCGAAAATAAGTTTGGATTTTAATGCCATCAAGGGGAAGTTTCCCACAACATTTTCAACTTCCTAGAAATGCTATATATAAATTTTTTTTTGCTATAAAATAACTACTGTAAATGACGAGCCTTCTTAAGTTATAGTTTAAGTTAACAAAGGACGTTTAAATACCAAGAAATTCGTTTGAATTAAATTCCAAATTGAAATTGCTTTGTGAATAACTAATAAAAGTAACTATTGAAATTTGCGGCACTTGGATAAGAGTTTTTACACGTAACCCAAAACTCATCTAACCTTTCTGATTGCCTGTTTGTGAAATGCGGCAACATCCAAGGAAACAAACAACAACAATCTTTACTAAACTACAATGTTCAACGCCTGCTTGCTGTAAATGCAATTTTCGGCCATAAAAATGAATTCAAGTGCTGTGTGTGTGTGTGTGTGTGAGTGTGTATGTGTGTTTTGCCTGGGCTTAAGGTAGCGCCCAAATAACAACGTGCCATTTTCTCTGCTCTTTAACAAACAAACATACTCAACTGCTATCCTGATGATGGGCTTCTGGCTCTAGCTTCTGCTCCTGCCTCTGCTCCTGCCTCTGCTCCTTCTCGTATCTGAAACTATTTTCTCTCTTTTGTTTTTGGCCCAAACATTTGCTGTACGTTGCCAAAGAATTACGCACGCAATTTTGTCTACAGCTTCATTGCGCCCTCGCATCACACACAAACACACACATATGTACATATAACTTTATGTGTGTATGTGTGCTCTCACACATGTGAGTCACTTGCTCCGGCCAGCTTAGTTCACTTGAATTACGTTCTACGGTTCAAGTGAAGCGCAAATGTATCTTTGAGGTTTACATTTTTCTATCTTTGTCTAGCTCGCCTGCAGCTGCGGCTTTAGGTATCATGTAACAGTCACAGCAAACACTCTGATACAACATGGTATGTGTGCACACTGAGCAAAAAAATCATGTAAAATATTGTTCGCAGAATGCTAGGAGTATGAAATTAACTTCATGGAAGATATATTATTAAGTCTGAGCCCCGAAATTGTTTAATTCCATACGTATTGTCTTTTTTCTCGTAGTGTATTGTATCATCAAATAATTTTCCATTGCATCTCTGCCCTCCCAAGTCGCCGTGCTCGCCTCGCTCCCTTTTTCGTTCTATCGTCGCAGCCAACCTTTTTGCGTGCGTTCAAAATGAAAAATAATAGTCAACAAAGTGCCACCAACGAAAAAGCTTTAGCCCAGCGAGACCTTAGCTTCCCCAGAACACCCTCCCCGCTGCCACAGTCGGCAGCAACGGCAGCAAACCTAATTCACCTACAGCCGAATGCATTTACACGCGCGCAGGTAGCTGTCAAGGTGTGTTTGTCTATGGGTGCGTGTGTGTGTGCCAAATAAATCATCGTGTGTGTTGTTGGTTGGACAACAGACAACCGAAACGACGAGCGATGAAGAAAACTCTTTGCCACAACGGATCGTAAACTACATTGGAAAACTGAAATAGACAATTCGTAGAGTTAGCAAGGGCGAAAGGGAGAGAGGTGGTGCTACCGGGACCGGGGGAGATGCAGTTAGACAGCTGGACAGTTGAACTGGCAGTCGGCGGGCAACTACTTGAACCCGAAACTTAATGAAGCCACTCGTACAACTACATCCAGCCAGCCAGCCAGTCAGTCAGTCCTATGGCCAACAACTATAAAAGTTGGGAATAACATTCAAACATGAGGTGAGGCCCATGGTGGGAGGTGCTGGTGCTGGTGTTGGTGGGGAAAGCAGCAAACAGGCGTTAATCTGTCTTCGGGGCAACTTCACTACACCTCACCCACCCCCTCTCTCTCTCTCTCTCTCAGTGAATCTTCCTGGGCAAGCGAGAAACTAATTAAGTTTTGCGTCAAACTATTTGCTGGACAACAACAACACACTAGAAAAATTGTTGTTTTTTTTTTTGTCGTTTCGTTTCAGAAAATTTATGCATACGTTTCCGTAGATATGATTTAAAGTTTATGGTATACGCTTGTCAAATGGCTCGGCTCGTCAGCATTTAAAGCCACTGTTTTTTCATTTTTGTATTTTAATTTTAGCGGCAGTTTGTAACACATGTTTATGATGCAATAGAATGCGTTAAGGAATCAGAAGAAGATTGAGGAAGAGATAAAGAGTCATTTACACTGGCTTAACTCAATGCTTTAGAATATAATTAGAATACTATGAGAGTTGGCTGAGTTAATTCTAATAGTTGAGAAATTCAAAAAAAAATACTGAAGCCACAAGATAAGCTAAGCTTAAGTTCAGTTTAGCAGCTTTAACTTACTCTATTCTATTATGCTCAAATAGATATGTATCTATATTCAATTCATTTTTGAACAATCATAACTTAAATCTTTAGCTTTCCAAATGTGCATTGAACTTAAAATTTGTGTACAACTTTCTTAACATCAACTTCGTTTGTGCCACACAAACAACCTTTGATCATAATCGATTTTAAACAACATGTGCAAGTTAATCACAGCATTTTCCCCAAGAGTTTTCCCCTGCTTAATACTAACAGCTATTTATAGCCAAAAAAAAAAAAAAAAATGCTGTTGAGACGTGCTAATTAAGCGCCGCAGCGCTTCGACATCAACAAAGAAAAACGTCTGCGTTTCTGCAGTTGAATGGAGACAGGATTCGTTTTGTGGCTTTAAAGCAGATGCTTTTCAGCTCTCCATTCAGTCAGCCTCAGCCTCTCTTCTCTACATATATATATATATTTAGCACAATGCTTAAGTTTTTTTGTTGTTGTTGTTTTCTTTCATTTGTGTTGTTTTTGTTTCAAGAGCCGCTGGCACGACGGCACAAGTCAGTCAGCCGCAACGAGAAAATCGTGCGAGCGTTTAATAGCGAGGAGTATCTGGAAGTTGAAGTTGCAACAGCCACCAACTGCTGGCTGCTGGCTGCTGGCATTGTCTGAGTCTCTCTGCTGGGGCTCTCTGGTGTGCTGCTGGTGCTGGTTTTGGGCCTGCTGTTTATGCTAAATGAGGGTTAAAAATGAAACGGCAATGAGCCAAGCTTCTGCCTCAACAACGTCTCTGCATCATCTGCAAAACTGCAACTGTAAATGTTTGCGGGGCTGGTGCTGCTGTTTGTCTGCTCCCCCAACCCTCCCTTATCCCCCTCTCTCTAAAAAAAGAGACTGTGTGACAGCTGTGTTAGACTCTGTTGCATATGCCCAATTCGTAGATAAACCCTAATACCCTTCTATCTGAATATCTATTGTTGTATGAGTTTTGACAACATTTGCCACCACCATCACCAATTCACCACCCAACCACCACCATCTCTCCTTTCTCTGTATGCGGTGCTACTTTGATTTGTCTGCTGTGCAACGTGCTGTAAGCTCAATTTGTAGCCACAATTTGTGCAAATTTTGTGTTGCTGTTGTTGTTGTTGTTGTTACTGTTGCCGGTGGCAGTGTTAATTAACAATTGTCTGATGCGCCTCCGTTCGAACAATAATCGACTTCGATTGACAGACATTTCATGTACAACTTGGCCAACTTTGCAGCAATTGTGATTGTGGCTGTCTCAAAATTACCATTGGCCTTTTTGCGTGTTTATGTTTATAATCAGGCTATTTATGCTTCAAATTATAAGCTGTATTATCATAAATTATATGTTTCAGACATAGTTATGGTGAACAACATTGATTTTCGATTTCAAATTCAATTTATTCCTTAGCAAAAACTTTAAGATTTCAAACTTCCCACAGTCAAAGAATAAACAGAAATAAACAGAAACTTGAAGCCAATGCAAACATTCCATATATAATTGAAAGCTATGTACATTTTATAATACTTGTAAAATAAGTAGAGCTTATTTTTAATTATGTCAGCTGAAGTTTGGCAACAATGCAGTAGAATTTACTTTTTGACACACCTTAAGTAGCTAATAAACAAATAGAAACCCTTCATCCGCACCCAAAAATAAACAGAAAAACGGAATGAAAAAAAATAGAGCTCCATTTGTAATGGTTTTGTACGTTAAATATTATAGTAGACTTACCTTTTGCCCGCATCCAAAAAGAGCTCTTGTTGCTCTTAACATATTTCCTTAACCCCAATAATGCCACAATCAAATTCTGCCGCATTGCCGATTAAAATTCCAGTACCTGGCTGGTCGCCAGTTGCGTTTGTCTTGTGGCAGCAACGACTGAGACTGCATCAATGTGCTTGCCGCACTAAACGCTTTTGACATTTCAATTAAAATTCTACAAAGTCTCGTCTATTACGATGCGGTAATTGCAGCAGTCGCTAACTTTAACAGCGACATCATTGTTATATACCCTGTAAATTGTCGATGTGGAAGAAAAATAGCTAAAGGATACATATTGTTTATAAGGTGTAGTTAGTCAGATATTTCACAACAGATTTACATTATTAATTAATTTAAATATAAGAATCTTCGTTCTTACTGACTGACAGCTATCAATGCACAGCCCAAACGATAGGACATATCAATCTACGTTAGTTCAACGTTAAGATTTGATATTTGCGAAATGCAACTACTACTTGCGATAAATTTAAAGTTCAATGACGTCATTACAGGGCATTTTCTAGTCCATAGTCATAAGTTTCCTAACACTTTCTTACTGACTCAACATTTGCCAAATGTTTTACAGTTGGCGCCGCTGTCTGCAGTTTTGTAGGCTTTTCTTTCTTGGCTCTGTTCTTCTTTCTACATTCTCGATGCCTGTTCTGTCAACGCGGAGAGATAATTAGACAGATGCGTTAATTGTGGCACTTTCAAATGTTTCTGCACTTTCTGACTCATTCCCACAGAGTTTTTTTTTTTTTTGCTGTACGGAACTGAAACCCAGCCTCAAAATGTTATATGATTGCTGCTTATCTGTTACTGCTGCTAATGTCTTATGACAAATGAGCAGTCGCAGTGCAACTGCAACAAGCAAGCAACAGACTTCCTACAGTTCCCGCCCCCCCTCTTGCTGCCTTAAGCTTCAGTTTCATTCGAAACTTTAGCTGTTTCCATCTGCTTTGTCAGTTTTCCCCATTTAGGTGTCGTTGTCGTTGTTGTTGTTGTCGTTGTCAGGCTGTTGTTGCATTTTAAGCCGCTGACATTTGTCTAGTCTGTGGATGGCAATGGGCTGATCTGGATTTGGCCACACCCAGCACAACAGTTGCTATGTGTGTGTGCCACCTGCAACATGCCTCAAGCTATTTTGCCTTCGGGTGCACTCACTCACTTTTGCATGCTGTGCTTTTGTTTGCCATTCACTGCCTTATCCTCTGATCATCTACCTGACATGTTGCATTTTTATTACATTTAAAAATAATTTCAATTTTGCTTCTCATTTTCGTTTTTCTTTTTTTTTGTCTTTTTTCATCATCATCAGTTTTGCATACTACCATTTTTGCATTTTGAGTCAGAGGCAGCAGCTTCTCATTGTCAACTGTCGTTATTGATGTATGATCTTGATTTCCGTACAATAAACAACGCATGTACATGACAAAAGATTGCCAGCCACACCCCCCACATAACCCCTTCGCTCAACTCCTACGTTAAAGCTGGTTGCTTTATGCGGATATATACGTACATATATATATATATAAATATTTTTATTTTCTGTTGCCTTTGGCGCCTTCAACTCCAGCAGCGTCATGCAAAGATTTGCAATGGGAACTCAATGCGATGACTGTGCAACGAGCGTAGGAGGCAGGGAGGGAGACATTTGTGGCAGGTTGACGCTTCGCTTTGTTGCCAATTTTCAAAAAGCTTTAGTTGTTCGTGCTTGTTTGTGTGTGTGTGTGTGTGTGTGTGTGTGTATATTGTTGACAACAATTTGTTGTCGCTGTATTTTTTTTTTGTGCATTGTAACAAATCTTTACACATGCATATATGTACATATATAGAAAATGCCACACAGAAGTTGCCAACAAATGCTACACATGTATATGAAAATGTATCGACTTTTGTTTGTAATGTAATGTGAGCTAGAACAACAACAACAAGAACACAATGGAATCTGAACTGAAAGCCATTGAAATATCCTAGAATGAAATCATGTGTTCTGTTTTTACATTCAAAGTTTTTAAATTAATAAAGTTTAGCATTGCATTTAGAGTGCTTCATTTGTTGAAAGTTTTTATTTGTTTATAATTATGAAAAGTTTTTTGAAAACTTTAGGAGCAACAAATATCTTTCAACTAAACAAAGGCAAAGTAATGCATTACTAAATGCACAAAATGATGTGTGTTAATTAATGGATTTTATAGCCTAATAGCCTAACATGACAAATCAACTACTCTAATTTTCCCTGTTTGTCTTCTATTAAGCTTAACAAATCACTCAGTCTATCAATCAAATATACTCTTAATCACACTCGTTCCTTTGTTATGCACTCCAATTAGCTATGGACCGATTAACAATCTATGACAATAAGAATCCCAACAAAACGAAAAACACAGACTTGCAAAGCAGGTGCAACTTAACATGAAAGCAATGGAAGGTGCAGCAGGTAACAGATAAAAGATCCTCAGAAATGAAACAAAAAAAATACCCAAAATGTGATGAGGCATGTTCAAAGCGTTTTGCTTTACAAAAAAAAAAAAAAAAACCCCAATAAGGGTATGATCTCAAATTTCAAACTGAGGGTTGTTTAACAACGAAACTCACAGACACTGATCCTCTTTTGTCGGAGCACATAACAGGATACACAGAGGACACACAGCATGCTATGCATTTAGCGTTTAAAACTCAAGTACCTGTGTGTCCTTACAGAGGACTCTTGTTCTCTCATTCTCCGAAGCACTTGCAGCTGCAGTTTTATTTTTTTGGGGGATCCTCTTATTGATTTCTATATACACATGTCACAAATCGATTGGATATCGCTCTCCCTCTCTCTTTCCCTCTCTGTCTCTGTCTGACATTGTGGGAGCTGATGTTGTGCCGGTTTTTTGGGACTTGATCTTTGTGGAACGGCAGATGGTTTGAGATAATAGCAACGACGACGACGACGACGACGACACAAGTGGGCCGTTGACCCTGAAAAGGGTAGCTAACCGGCAGAAGGATGAGCATGAATGTTAATATTGACGCAAGGTGGTGGAGCTCTTGAAGCTGCAAAAACCTTTACTCTTACTGCCGCCTGCTCCGTTCGTTTAGCCAATTTATTAACGAATTTTTCAACGAAACGGGCAGACGATCGACCAACCGACCAACCGACCGACCGAACAGTCAGCTAAATTGTTATTGTTGTTGTTGTTGTAACTGTTGGCACGCATGCGCAGCAGCGCCAACAACAACGACAACGCAACGTTCATTGCACCCAAAACAAAAAAAAACAAACAAACAAACAAAAAAAAAACAACAAAAAGAAGAATGAAATTTTCGTTGGGTGTTTTTTGTAGTTGTTGTTGTTGTATTTTTACGACATCGACTGAGAGAACCGGATGGGTTTGTAGTGCTCAGAACAGTGGTGGAGAGGGAATGCAATGTGGGGTGTACATGGGGTACTATGGCCAGGGGGGTCGTCAAACGCTGACCGATGCGGTGCGGCTTATGGCCATTGCGAGGCGTTCGTTGTGCAGTTTTTCATTGGAGTTTGCCTTCCTTTCAGCCTGCCTGCCTCGCTGACTGCCTGGCTGACTGAATGGCTTGCTTGTGCTGCAAGTTCTTCTGTTGTTGTTGCCTTGCGGGAGCTCTCCAACCTATCCCAAGTTGAGTTTTGACACGCATCAGGCAAACCGAATGGGTTGCGGATGCGCACACACTCTGTGTGTGTTTGTTGTGCCCATCCCCAGGCGGCAAAAGCGCAGTTTAAATATTTTTAATTGAACTTTTGCCTCCAGACAACAGTGCAACATGAACACACAGACGCAAAACAACAACAAACAACAACTATGCGTATTAACTTTTGCTTCAACATTGTCGAAAAACCGCAAGGGGGCAAAACTTCTCGATAGTAGAGGAATGATGTAGCTAGGAGAGAAGGAGGTGTGCTTCTACTATTTGCTGAGGAGTGGCTCTTGAGGTTATTGATTAGATAGATATCATAAAACATGCATAGAGTTAGGTGTTGTCCCCTCTTTTTTTTTTTTTGAGCCCCCATCCCGCCCCGCGACAATACTGTTTGTTATTAATGATATTTACTGTTGGCTTTAAATGAGTCAGAATTTGGGGCAAGCTAATTATGCGAATTAATGAGTTTGTTGGTTTTTTTTATTATGGTTAGTGAAGGTGTAGCGGATAAATATTAATGAGTCAATATTTATTAATAGCTGTGTTTGATAATGCAATAGAAATAAATGTGGGAAAATCAAGATTGACTAAGGCTTACTCTGATGGAGTTTTATTTGTCGGTCTATTATTAAAAGTTAAAATGTGCCTAAAGCCTCAAAACTAGAACACTTCATTAAACTCTTTCAACTAATTACATGCTTCTTCCTATATATATTCAATTACTTATTCGCTTTTCTTGCTTCTCGTTACAGGTAAGCTACGGTTAACTACATAATTTATTGATTCCTTGCTTTCTTGCGTAAGTAAAATAAGAACTTTCAAGCAACACAAAATAAAATACCTACGAAGTAAAAATAAGGGTGACTTAAAGATACCCTGACTTAAAGATACCCTGACAGTAAGCGAAATTCCACTACTGCGTGACTAAACTTTAATCTACGATATCTCATGTGTTTCCCATTTAATTTCGATGATATTTTTACCAATGATCATTATTTTGTTTATAGTAGTTTTTGATCAGGTTTCAAAAAGTTGTTTTGCTTACATTTGATTACATATTGGAAACCGAAAGAATTTGAAACAAACCTAAGCCTTAACCTGGCATACACAAACCTAAACCCCAAGTCTCAAGTCCAGACAAACGGATAAAATCATTAAACCCATTAAATGGGTTAAGGGTATTAAAACACCCACAATACGAACGCAAACGGGCAATTAGACATAACTACTAATTAATAGTTATGCTAAAAAGAAAGGTTTTTGTGAAGTTAAGTGAGAAGTTTAATTGAGTATCGCTGGTTTTGGGGGCCCGCATGCGACAGGCAGGCAGGCATTAATAAATGTTCTGAGTTCGTAACTGAATGTTTTTGTAAAAGTGAGTAATAGATTGGGGCTGAGATGGGGAGCCAATCAATGGACACGACACTAACAACTTACATCGTAAAACGCAGTCAACAAGAACAACAACGAAATGCATTAAATTTTCAATAAAAATGCGTCATAAAATAAATGTTGAAAAATGCACACAAAACAAAACATAGACGTCGCAGGAGGGTGTGTTAGCGTGGGGGTGGGCGGGGGGTTGGCGGCAAAGGAGAAAAAGTAGAGACGTGATGTGATAGTTGGGAACGTCTTTTTCCACAGATGTGGCAAAGTGTCGACAAAGTGCTTTGGCTCTCGGGGCTTAACATGAATTCAAGAAACTCCGTGCAGCCAAAAAATATTTCTGGGGTCAAAAAAAAAGAAGAAGAAATGCAGCAGAAACACGCATCAAATTGACACGCACATGTGAAGTGTGAGTGTTTGTGTGTGTGTGTCTGTGTGTGTGTGTGGCCAGAGGGCATGAGGTTAGGGGTTGGACAGCCTTTAGTGGATGCCAACATGTGTGCACACTCTCAAACACTCACACACACTCGCGCGACTCTTGACGCTTACTAATAATGGAAGAGCATACATACTCATACACACACTCACACTCTAACAAACACACACACTACGTTGGAATGCATGTAGAAGTGCAGTAAAAATAGCAAACAATGCGAGTCATCGGGAAATCAATAAAGAAAGTAATTTGAAACGTGGCAAACCGAGTAACGTAGAGAGAAGCACTAAAACCAGCGACAACCAGCTCTTCTCTCATTTTCTCTCTCTCTCTCTCTCTTTCTTTTCTCCTATTTAAGCGAGTGTCCAGTTCATGTCCAGGCCAAAAGGCAATTTATCTAATGGTAATATTGTACGGGCTATAAAACAATATTGGTGAAAGGCGAGGCACCAACGCTAAGCCCCAATGTGTGCTGGTGCATTAGTAGCTTGGTCGACAAGAGAGGGTGGCGGTGGTTGATTGCTTGTGGCAGAAACGGGGGGACACGTCACTATTTTTAGGTGAGGCGTGGCGAAATTTCTAGGCTTTATTCTAAACTTACACTGTTGTTGGTTGTAATTAAAACATGCATAAACATGTTACATTAGAAACTTTGCAACATACGCATTGCGGCTATTCGGCTTCAAAAGAGCGAGTAGGACTTTATTGTGGTTAAAGAATTTGCGGTTTTCTAAAGTTTTCTAAACAAAAATAATTTTAGGTTCAAAGAAAAATCTTCCCACACACATTTTACCATCCAGATTAACATTAATTCACTAAAAGCATTATACTCATGTGTGTGTGTGTGTGTGTATTTTCATGGCTAAAGCTAAAGGGGGCGACGCATCAATGATATTTTTGTTCAATGTTTTTTCCAGTTGATGTGTTTTTGAGTCTTTTGATATAGTAGTATTTGCTAATTTTAAATTGTTGCCACAACATGGTTGTCATTGATTTGTCAGCACCTTGAATGCGGCACGATCTTCTCCGCATGTCGGCATTTGCTTGATAATATTCTGATGATTCACTCCCAACTTCATTATCACGAACCAACTAACAACATGATTAAAAAACTTTGCTTGTCGCTGACTTTTCGTTGACTTTTCTCATCTGCTGCACTCTGCACTCTTGGTATTTATCCAGCTGTTAATTGTTGAGACCCAGCACAACAACAACAACATCTTTTCACTTTGGGGGCACAGTTTAACTATTTTTATATACACACACACGCACACACAAACATCACACAGATACTTTGGTTTGTTTGTGTATGCTTCATAGCTGCCATATGTGCTCGTATTGCTTGCTTAGATCTTTTATTTTCTTAAAGTTTGTTGACCTTCGCTGAGACGGCGACGAAAACTGAAGTATGAGGGAAAATAATCGTATCTTTCTCTTTGTACTGAAAATATTGTCGAATAGAAAAATTGTTTTTAGCTGCCTTATCTTCTATACTTCATCTATCAATCTCGTTTCCTTTTGGCCTGCTACTCCTTTGCCTTCTGATTAACATCTGGCTATATAAAAAAGGTAAATTTCCTAGTAAAATTGATCAATTGATTTGGTCTGGGTTTCGGTTTGGGTTGGCTTAAAAAACTCAACCGCATTTTTGTCATTAGCCTTAAAACGGCAACTGCATGATTTTTCTCTTTTACCCAACATAATCTGTTTTTTGTTGTTTTTCTTTTTCTGTTGTATTTGCTACCTGCTGTGCGCTAAATTTTCACAATTCCAACAAAATTTTCATTTTGTGTTTTGGATTTCCTTGTACATGCCTCGAGTTCTTTTTGTTTGTACTGTGTGGGCGTGGCAACTGCAGTTTTGCCCGTGGCATAAGAATCATGAAATGTTGCAAGAGTTGAAGGCGGGCAGTGGTGGTGTGTTGTCTTTGGCAGGCTTACATTTTTTAGCCGCAACAATGAAAATTTCCACCCAATGTGACCTATCGCGTAGCTTATTTCCGTTTTGTTTTTTTTCTCAATTCTGCGCATTTTTTTCTCACTTTAACTTTGTTGTTGTTGTTGTTGCTGCTGTTGTGGCTGATGCTGCTGCTCGTTCTCTCGCTCATTCTCTAGAGAACTTTTGACTTGGTTTGGGGCATAAAACTTTTTTGGCTGCCAGCGCGCATTTCAATCAAAAATATATATACTATATATATATATATGTATTCTATATACTCTTTTGTCGGGTTGTGTATAGCTGACTTTCTGCCCAGTGATTCGACCTCGTTTTCTACTTGGTGGGCGTGGCATTTTGCAGAGCTATTGTTTTGCTGCTTGCTGCGATGCGGCACCGAAAAACTCACCAAAAACAAAAAAAACTCATCTTGAAAACTCATTAAACAAAGTACACACTTCAACGCCAAAGCCAAACTCACTGATGTGCAATGTTATTGTTTGTGAGTGTGTAATGTTGTTGTTGTTGTTGTTGCTGTTGTTCTATACTTATTACTGTTATAATGCCAGCAAGTTTAAGCCCTCTCTTCTCCTTGACTTTGCTTTGTTTTGTTTTCACACCTCTTTTGTTCTAGAAAAATATGTTTAAAATCAAATTTAAATACCTAAAAGTGCATACACACTCACACACACACACAGACAAACAGCTTTACCCATACAGCTGCATTTGTGCGGCTTTAATTGTGAACACAAAAAAATATGTAGCACAGTTTTTAGCGCAGCAGCAGCACTTTTATCGTTTAGGGATTTCCATATAGTTTTTACACTTATGCTAAGCAACTACAACTGATACCTTGTAGGTGCTGCATTCAAAAACTTAAGAACATAACTCACATGGAGCTCACTTCTGTCCCCCTGCCCAAGCGACAGTTGCTTTTCTCTAAGAACTACATACAGTCATCTTCCGTTGGCTGTTCTTTCCGTGTAGTGCCATTTCAATTACCTTTGGCAAGATTCTAGCAATGCAAAAACTGTTTAAAGAAAATCGCAAAAGTTTCCTTTTATTGTATTTTCTCTTTCTCCATGTGTAATTGCCACGCCCACAGCTTAGTAAGGGCGTTTGGGTTCTACAATATATCGTCTGTCGCAAATAAAAAAATTATGCACATAAATTCAAGCGTTGCTCCTTGCCTCTCTCTCTATCGTAAAATGTTTGCCCCTTTTTCTTCCATTGAAGCAATTTTGCTTTTGTTTTGTGTTTTTCAAGCGTTTTGCTTACTCATTGCTTGGCATTCGAAACGCCTTTGTTGAATTTTCCAACGGAGAGAGCCCAGTCATGTTTTTCTTACTTTCTTGTTGTTATATACATTTCTCGTATAGGTATATTTATTTTCTTTTTTGTTTACTAAAATAAATAACTTCCAACTCTATGCAAAAATCTGGCAACATTTTCAACATTTTGTTGGGGCGTTTTTTGCTAGTTTTTCTGCAGTTAAATTTTTGCAAAATATCTATTGAAAAATACAAAATTTGGTTGGCTATAAATTTGTATGCTGCTGTTGATCAGCGTCATTGTTTGCTGAAAAACTATTGGAAAACTCGTGGCAAACTGTTTTGAAAAATGTATAATAAACATATATGTGTGTATGTGTGCACACACACGCGTATGCAAATTAGTTAAAAGTGAGAGAAAATGTTTAGAGCAATTTGTGGGCTGATAACTTTTTACAGTTGCGGGGTGAAAATTTTGTATGCTGCTGGAAATGGGGGAAAATTTATGAAAATATACATGTACAAGGTTTATTTGGAATCGCAGACATTTTTATAAAATTAATGAGGGTGTGCTAATAATATGATGTTTTCGAGGAGCTAAAAATAAATATAGTACATATTTTTAAAAATAGAATTTTGCGCTATTTTTTAATCTCCTTTAAAAATAACATGTTTTTGACTTAGTTTAATTATTGTTAAGCTACATACATTTATTAGTAGTACTTACTTGATGATAAGCTCATTAATTTTATTTTCAAGCTTTAATCATTGCTCTCTTTAAGCTGTTTTTCGATGCTTTTTTTGTTGCTTTCAAGATGCTCATAGAAAACTTTAGAGAGCTGCGTGCCACCACGGGCTAAACATACCCACACTCCGTTAGCAACTTGATTAAGATCATAATCGTTAAAATTACTTGAGCGCAACTATTTTACGAGCAAATTACTATTTTTATTACTTATGCAGACCAAGTCGCCAAGTTCAGTGCCTTGTGCGAAAATTATGTATATATATATACATATATATATATATATGGTATATGGCATCTCTTTTGGTCAGGTCTTAACCCTATTCTCTCTCTGTATTTCCCTTTCTCTCGCACAAACTCTAAAGCTCTCGTTCTTACACTCTTGTTGTCGCTTATTGGGCTGTAACTTTTATGGCTCTGCGTTGCAGTCGCTTCGTTGTTGCCTTGCTCAAATTTATGCCGTTCGAGTAGTTGCTAGATTACGCAGCCGGTAAAGGGGTTGGGCTTGGGCAACAAAAAGGGGGCGATGCTGTTTCCGGGGTTGCCGCCGCCTGCCGCCTGACTTTAGCCGAGATTCTCGAGACTCGTTTGGTCCCAAAACTGCCTTGCAGCTTGTGTTTTGTTTAATTTTAAGCGACATTTTGCGTCCTCTGCTGTTTCCGTTTGCCTTCTCCCCGAAAATATGCAAAGCACACGCAAAAGTTTTGCCAAGCGGTGATTATTTAACGTATTTCGTATTTCATATACATATATATATTTTTTTTCTTTCGCTTTTTCTGTTTTCTTGTGTGGCAAACAGATAAACGAAAAATGGAAAACGAGTAAAATTTTCGGCTATAAATTGTTAAATAAGCAAATATTGAATATTTATTTATTGATTCGCATTTGTTTCAGTTTAAAGCGCATTATAGCTCTCGTTTATAATACATTTAAACTTTGCATGTATCTAGAAATTTGGTTTTTAATGCGATTCCCCATTATAAAGCGCTTAAAACTAGGCAACGCCATTTTAGTTTTCCCATAAAGACAACAATAACAACAACCATAACTATCTCTTCTATTGGGTATCACACGCGGCGTATGCGTAACGTTAAATGTTGCAAGAACGCGCACGTGGTTTAAAGCTGGGTAAAAAAACAAAAAAGCGTTGGATTGGGTCGGATGTGGGGCGTGGCATTCTGGCCTGGGGGTCGCACAAAGGACAAAAAACCAGCCGTCAAGCGAAGAAGGATGCGCACGAGGCTAGGATGACGATGGGAAATTGGCGGTAACGACGGCGCAAGCGGCGCTTGCACACGCATCAGCAGGGTTGGTGGAGGGTGCATGGGTGTGGAGGTTACAAAGGTAGCATTGGGTGTGGCAACAAATGGTATGCTGATTGTGGGGGTCAAAAGGGGGTTGCTAGAGGTAGCCGGGGCATGTTCGAAATCTAACCGCTTATAACACCCTCGTTGTGTAGTCGAACACATACTAACGCAAAAGCGAGCACAAACAATTTTGTGCGCTTTACGCGGCCAACAGAATCGGAAACAGCAGCAAAAGCAGCAGCTGAGTAGATTTCCATGTTTCTCTTTGTGTGTCTGTGTGTGTGTTTGTTTGGAAAAGTTGTTATGCGCGTGTGTGTGTGTGTGTGTGTGTGTGTGTGTGTGTTTCTGCCCCTGGACGCAGCAAATTCCCGGGCACAACACGGCCAGCAAAACGGATAGACAGACAGACAGACAGACAGAAAGAAGCCAAGGCAGCAGCTTCAATTTCGAAACCGATAACTGCCTCTCTCCCCTTCTCTATAGTTTCTTCGGTTTTCCCAAGCTACTTGCCAACGATTTTACTTCTTCGATTTTGCTTCAGTCACTGTGGCGATTTGTTATTGTATTACTTTTAGCTATTGTACGTGTTTTGTGGCGCGTTTTCGCATTGCTTTCTGTGCGTGTGACTGTGTGTGTGTGTTTTGTGTGTATTTATGTATATGCTTGATGAATTTTTTTAGCTGGCAGCTATGGAAATTTATTGGATCTTAAGTTGAATTTTCATTCGCGTGATAAGCGTAAAACCGTTAAAAAAAATCCGAAAATTTATTTGACAATTTTGTTGTCATTTTTATGGGCTTGAAAATCGATTAAAACCATTTGTTTGTCATGGAAATAAAGAGAAATTAAATTAATTGAAAATCTAAGCAAATAAAAAAAGCTATACGAAATGCAATTAAATTAAAAATCATATAATCCATTAACAATTGCTTAGTTTTTAATGCAAAACCAATGAACTAATCAAACAATTAAACTTGACAACTTTTGCTTAATGCCTCAATACAAACGTCAGTTGGTTTATAATCATCCAACAAGTGCAATTAATTTGTCAACTTTCACAAGTTGTTAATGCGCACTTAACTTTACTCATACTAGTTAACTATGTATATTGTATTTAGTGACTGTCTACCTCCTCTCTCTTTCTCTTAAAGCACTTAAACAACAACTTGTCACTATTTTAACGAAAGACTAGCCTTGACAGCTGTTTGGTTTGGTCTAAGTGACATCTAATCCAATATCCCAAACCACCATTCTCTGTATAAATCAAACAAAAAAACTTTGCGTTTGCCGTTCCCAGGCGGCGAATTTATGAAAACTAAACATGATGAACCCACCCCGCCTCAAAAAACTCTTCTAAGCGTATTGCTTTATGATCTACTGTTGTTCAAATAAAAATCAGTAGTTCATCAGTCTGAAAGTCCATCTGTCTCTCGGTCTGTCCGTCTGTCCGTCCGTCTGACGTCCGTCTGTCACTGCATCAGCGTCCTTCAGCTATTTTTTGCCATGCATATTTACGCAAATAAAAGTCGACGCTGCAGGCGGCAGTCTCAGTTGCCCACAAGCACAGGACCCGTTTCCTTACTCTGTTTAGCCTCCAGGGATGTCTACCTCTCTCTCTCTCTTGTTCTCTCTGCTTTTCTATCTGTCCTAGTGTGTGTGCATAAATTTCCGTCCATTTACCAATCTCCTGCCCATTTTTTTCTGCGGGCATATTCGCTGCCATCTAGTTACTCCCCCTCGACACGTGTGCCGCCCCTTCTCACACACACAAACACACACACACAGGCTCACATTTTGTTATTTGCTTGACAGTTTTTTTTCCGTTGTTGTTGTTGGTTTTTAGTCGGCAGTTTGACTTTTTTGCTTTCTCGCTCTGGGGTAATATGCCTTGTCGTCTATAATTCTTTTATTTCTTTCATTGTATTTTGTTTATTTTGAATGCGTTTTTTTTTTTTGCAGTTTTGTTTTTATTTTTCCCAGGCTTTTTTTTGTCGCATTTGTTTTTATTTTCAATTTTTTGCCTGCCCTCCCTTCGCTCACTTGAGACCATTTTAAGTGTTTGCTGAATTTGCTTTTGACAGTTTTGTTTCAACGGTGCCCCCTTGCCACTCCTAGCCGCAATTTGTGCCCAAAAAAATAAAACCCTGTAAAAACTGTATTTCATGTGCCGAAATTCTGCTGCAGTCACTTGAGACTGAGGTTTTTTGTGTTTTATGTGGATTCTGGATTGTTTTTATGGAACCCCTAAGCGGCTCGATGCCAGTTGAGAGTGTGATTCAATGTCGATAACTTTTCATGTGGGATTTATTAACAAGTATGAATAATATTTGTAAATTCAATTATTGTATGTGAAGTGACTCATTTTGAAAACAGAAACTTTAAAATTTGTAGTTTTCTGCTTTTGCTTTTTTAAAGGTTTTTCTCATCAACATCACAATTTTCATTAATTTTCTTCATGCTCCCTTTACTATAAAGTATACTCGTTAGATATATCATCTTCTGCTCATATATGTTTTTAATAAGTTTTACTCATGTTACCATTTCCATTTCTTCTTCTTGCAGGTAAGTTAAGAACTACAACTCGCAACTATACCTGGTATACCTCGTAGAAAAGCCCCAAATTATACACAGCAATGTGTCATGGATCGTTGGCCAGTTATGTGTTTGTAAGTTTAAAGTTGAACATACTCAGAAAATCGCAGAGCAAAGCAGATTCCAAATCTTTAACCCACCTCCTTCCTACTTACACACGTGTATGTGCGTGCGTGTCTCATTAAAGCCAAACACAATTGAAATTTTCATACACTTAGATGAGATGAGGGAAGTATTACTTGCGGCGTCTCCTATAGCCGCAATAAAAGTTAAGCGAAAAAGAAAAAAATAAAATTAATTTCAGCGCTAGTTTTTTATTTTTATTTTACTGTCGTTGACTTTTACGCGCTGCTGCTTGGCGGCACTGAACCAACAACAATAACAACAGAAAGTTACTCCTAGCAACAGCAACAATAACAATAAATTTTAGCCTAGACTCATTTGCTAAGTTTATCTATGCAAAACAAAAACTTTTGCATCGTTCACATCCGCATGCAAAAACCGTTGTGAATTTCCTATTTATAATAGAGTTACAATGCATTATGTTAATGCCAAGCCACGCCCCCATTGAGCGCCTCACAACGCTCTAATGCCTTTTGGCATTGCACTTTTGTGTGGGCAGTTTTTTTTCATATTATTTTTGGCTAACGATTTTGTTCAGGAAGGTTCCTAAAAACGCACATGAACCGCATGCAAAACGCGCGCGTGCGTCTCTTGGGGTTTCGGTTTCCGAGAAACTAGTATCACTAGAATAGGTATTTAAAGCGTCAGCAAAAACGATGAGGCAACAGGTTTTAATTAATTCTATACCTCCACTCAACCCCTCCACGTATCTGTCTGTGTTTTAATGTCATTTATATTTGCTTAAGCGCCACAAAAGCGCGACGCATATTAAAATTTTATGATTTGTCGAGCTCAGTGTGTGTGTGTATTGGTGGCGATGAACCCTCTGAACACTCCCCCTTATCCATTGCGATATTGTTATGATTATGATTATTATTGATATAAGCAAATTTAATTAGTGAACTGGTCAGTGCGAAATTGCTACTGCTAAATGCGGTTTGTTGAACCAGCAGCTGGTTGTTGACGTGACTCGGTAGCCAGCTCTGCACTGAGTGTGTGTGTGTGTAGTTGTCTTAAGTTTTGTGTGTGTGTGTATAATTGAGTGCTTGTGTGTGGGGGTGTGTACTTGGCGTATACTTAACATTGCATTTCATTTACTTGCCTCGTCTACTTTGTATGCACTTTATGTAAAAAGGAAAAAATGCGCCCTGCTAAAAGTTTAGCAACACAGCGAAGCCAGCTTAAAAGAAATAACATGCTACATGCTACATGCTACACACAAGAAATATGTTAGCTGATTACTTAAAAATGTGACGCAAGTTTGTGTCTTGTGCTAATGGATACGCTGTACAATTAAACTTTATTAAAAAGAACAGATTGATGAAGTAAAGGATATGAAATTTACTTAAGAAGTTTGTTTTTAATGTTCAGGTGGCTCTGTGAAGCAGCCTTTGTCGTTGTTTAGAGATTTTGTTAACTATAAAATGAGTTTTTCAAGCTTCTATTAACGAACCAACATTAAATAACAAAACATTTTAATTATTCTACCACAGCTTTACACTTTACAGTTTAGAATTCATCCTTTTTCCAACCCGCTTTGCATGCTCGCTTTTGCCACACATTTCCTACATAATGAGTAACCTTAAACGTGTAACGTGCAACGTGCAAAAGTAAAGTTGCGCAACATTCAAAACACACTCAGTTTTGAAAGCGAAAATGCAACAACGCAACTTGCAGCTGGCTGGTTGACAAAGCGTTGAATGCCAGTTGAAAACCGCGTTGAGTTTTTTCAATGCAATAGAAAATTATGTTTATCTACAGTTGAATGGCAGCTTTAGAAGGAGGGGGGAGGTTGGGTAAGGAAACAAGCTGATGAATCAGAGCAGGCCCAAACAATGGCCAAACAATTTGAAGTTGTTTCTTTTAGTATTTTGATAGTGCCAAAAAAAAAAAAAAAAACAAAAAATGAGTTTGTATTCGTTATGTTTTGAATGCACTCGTGTCATTATCGTTATCTTGTCTTTATTTTTGTTGGCGTGCAGCACTTTGTGGTTTCTTTCGATGATTGGGAAGTGTGTGGTCAAAAGTGGTTTTGTTGTTGCCACACATAACACATTTTTTTTTTTTTTTTTTTTTTGGGTCACAACTGGCTTCGGCTGTCGTATATGATGGGGCCTATAAATAAGCTTTCAATTGAGCTGTATCTACCACCCCGCCCCATGGCCCCCCGATCTTCTTTTGTGTATGCCTGACAGCTGCCAAATGTGAGCCATTGAGCCCCAAATAATCAAACTTCTTTTTCACAGACGGCTGCTGCAAGCCCTTCAAATCAATCAACGCCCTTTCGAGTCGCTCTTAAATCCGCTAATTTGTTTTCGGGAAACAAATCCAGCAATCCCCCTCTTAAACCCCCCTAGCCCTCTGCTGTTTTTTTTTTTGGTATGTCTGATTAATTGAATGTTTTTTGTTGTTGTTGGTTTTTCTCTTGGTGAATGCATAGAATTTTCGTAATCAAATGCAAAACGCGAAGGCAGTCGCGTTGTTGTTGTTGTTGTTTTATCGTGTTGCTGTTGTCAACCGTTTCACGTTGCGCTGTGCAAAAGAGAGAGAGAGGTGCAGCGAGGAGGGAAATAGAGGCTTGAGTGTGCGTTAGAGCGAGATAGCGCCAAGTTGTGTGAGTTGTCTTGAAGTGGGTTAGTGGCACAGACAGCGGCAGCAACGTGACTGCGGCGTCAACGTCGCTTTTGTAGCAGTAGTTGTTGTTAGTGTTATTGTTGTTGCCAGCCTGCATTTGTTGCATGAAATTTATTTACATTTGTGTGCAGCAGCAGCAGCTTAGTTTTGTTAACATTTTGTGCTGCAGCTGACAGCAGTAAAAACAACAACAACTACTTAAATCTAATAGCAAATATTTTTTTCTTGACATTTTATCATTCATTTTCGTGCTCTTGTATTTTGTTTGTTGTTATTGTTGTTGCTTTTGCAACAATTGTTTGCTCAAGGCCATGTTTGGTTTTATTTGATAATTATTTTAAGCTATTTGTTGTTGGTAACCTTTTTCCTATAACTAGCTAATGATTGCTGTCAATTGACCATATAATTAATTTCCCTTAACTTACTTTGGTATATTGCCCAAATTGGTTTTAAGAGTTCTGTTAGTTGCCACACAACTAAACAATAATCTATACTTATTGTTGTTGTTGTCAGGGTGCGGCTTTTGTTTGTTGTTAATTAATGCCTGCCAAAAACAAGTATGGTTTCTGTGCAATTTGTATTCATTGCGGATATGCATCTGTTTTGCAAAGTAATTTGCATAAAATTGTGGTTAACACCTTCGACGACGAGATCTAGGTAAATTAATTCGAGATTAATGCCATAAAGGAGGGGGCTTGGCATTTATAATCACACAAAAGAAGTAGCAAAAATGTTAAAGTTAATGAAAAATGTGACATAAAGTTACGTATACGCAATGTTATTTGTAAACAACTTTTTTCTGACATTACTTAGAATTACAACCAAAGCACAATTCAACTAAGAAATGCTCTACATAAAGCAATAAAAATTCTGCACATAACGTATACGTAACATGACTTGAATGTATAACTTTTTTTTTTTTTTGTTTGAAAAACTTAAGCCAAAAGCCACATTGAAGGTCGTAGAATTAATTATATAATTTTTGCTAGCACCCAAAAATCCGCTTATTATTTCATACCCAACACAACAAAGCAACACACACATTTCTATCCTACTTTTTGCTTGGCAACATAATTAACTTAGTTAGTAAATAAATGCAGCATCATTGCTTAACACCCAAACCGAAACTGATATACAACCACACACACACTGCCCGTTTGCCTCTTCCGCACCGCCCACCCCACATTGGTGTATGCCACGGGGCAGACAGAATAATACACAAAGTATAAAAGGCTTTTGCTGCTACTGCAATAACATTTTGGGCTGCTTGGTTTTGCGGCGTTGCAATAAAAACTAAGCACAAACAAACAGTAAATAAAAAATACTAAACAAAATGATAAACAAAATGCACAAAAGCTGTGCTGCTGCAGGCGTTAGTTGAGGGGGGGTAGGCAAATGTGCAACGCTTTGACTGTCTCAAAAGTGCAGAGGCGTATGTGTGTGTGTGTGTTAGTGTGCGTTTGTTTGTGTAAACATTCGTCTCGCAGTCGCCAGCTCGTTGCAACTTAGTTGCTTTTGCTTTAGCTGCTGCTGTTTCTTTAATACTTCTTCGTTTTTAATACGCTCGCAAGTTTTCTACACTTTTCTTTTTACTTGATGATTTTTACAACTTTTGACCCAGTTTTCTTGCGCCTGCCAGGCCAGTTGTTATTGTTGTTGTACAGTTTTGTTTCAAAGTCCCAGTTGCATTTTATTTCACAACAATTAAATGTTAAAATCCATGAAAATTGAAATAAAATAAAAAACTTGAACAATATTAATAATATTTTTATAATCCACAAAAAAAAATAAAAATATTCGACACATGAAAAAGTTCGACAGTAATGAAATATGCAATAAAATGTTATATATGTACATATATATGAAATGCCATACACATAAAAGTACAGCTCGTAAATAAAAAGACAAGCAATAACAACAACACTTTGGACTTGTTTGGCTTGCTGTGTGTCTCTGTGCGCACGTTTTCATGTCATGTGCATAAATTGCAAACAAAACTTATGGCAGGCAGCCACCCCCCCCTCGTCTACCTTCTCTATTGAAACAAGTTTCCAACAACAAGATGTTGCAGTTGTGCACAATAAGAAGAAGAAGAAGATGATGAAGCAGCTGCCTGCAACTCAAAGAAGAAATTGTTAAGTGCATTAAATGTGGATTAGTGCGAATGAGATTCTTGAGAATTGAAAACAGACACATCTTTATACTATGTACGTTTATTATGCCCCATCATCAAAGTGTTTAACCAATTTATGAAACATATGTAAAACTGGCACAACTTACATTGCAATTAAATGCAAAATGTTGCACAAGTTTTAATTGGCTTAAAACGAATTTGAGTTTCATTTACAATGGATATTGCATTAAATGGTTTAGTGGCAAGTGTAAATGAATTAAAATATTTAAAAGTGAATTTACAATTCATAATGTGTTAAAGCTTCAAAATAAGTTACAGCTTATGTAAAAAATAGCAGATCCAATCAATAATTCAAATCACATAAAAGTACAAAAAGTTTCCAAAGCCAAGTTCTAGAATTACAATACCAAAGCCGAAGATACGTCAATGGATTTGAAAATGGCACGTGCTGTGTGTAAAAAGCACAGAAAACATTAAAAAATTTATCAAACAATGAGCTTGAACCCCTGCTGTTACTTGCCTTCTTCTTCCTTAGCCCTTGTTTTGTACTGTTATCTTAGCTGACAAAGCTGCAAAGCCGCCAGCGTAAATCTATTTGGAAGGCAAGCGCAGACACGTCAAGCGATGCTGCACACAAAAACTTTTTAGTCCAACATATGCAAAACTACGTCAAAACTATTCAACATTGGACAAAAGACGTGAGAGAAGGAGAGTATGGGGACACATAAGTTGAGAGAATAGAATAGAATAGAAGAGAATAGACAGAGAGAGAGAGAGAGAGTGAGAGCCAGAGCCAATAATGTAAAATCGCATAACACTTCAAAACTGTCAAAGCAGCAGGATGGGATAGGGAAATGGAGGTTTGAAACTGTGGACGACAACCCATAAGCCACTCAAAAGTTGGCAACCAATGCCAATGAAAATGACAAGGATGGGAATTGTCATGAAAATGAGGATGGGCAATGTGTCGCTGGTGGAAGTAGAAGTGAAGTTAGAGAGAAATAAGCTGACTGCCTGACTGCCTGGTTGCCTGCGATGCAGTGGCACTGGATTTTGTGGCCAAAAAGGAAAAATCATTTGATATAATGACACTTGTCGTCAGCGCCAGCGTCATGGCGCATTGCGTGCAAAACTCGCACATAAAATGGAAATGAACTAAAGAACAAGTGAAACGAAAAATAGACAGAGAGAGAGAGAGAAAGAGAACGAGATAGGTAAACAAGTGCAAAGGTTGGCACGTTAAACACGTTTTAAGTCGTTACGCATTCGAATTGTGTTAGCACTTTGGCCAGTCAGCCAGTCAGCCAATCTTCCATCCTCTTATTCTCCATCGAGTTCACCTCTAAAATCCTCGACAATTGGCCTGCGGTTGGAGTTTACAGTGGCTGCTGATAGAAGTCGCACATCAGTTTTAACTGCAAATTGAATGACAACATCAGCATTTTCTAAACGTAAACATTGCTGATAATAAATCATTCATTTATGCATCGCCCGACGGTTAGAATCGTGTCCAAATCTTTAAAAACTTTAATCAGTCTACAAAACATTATTGATTGCTAATTGATTTTTCGCTTTCGTGCAACTCTTTGCTGGGCCTTGAAATAATTTGTCAAAAGTCTCGACTTTTGTTTCGGCTTTTGTCTCATGGCCCTTAAGGTCAGCCCGTTAATAAAAGTTATCGTTTATAGCCTGCTGTGGTTGTTTTTCTTCTTTTTTTGACTGTAAAATGCCATCATAACTTTTGTTTTTGTTTTTTTTTTGAAGGGCCCCGTCATAATTAGCGGCATATTAGATTATGATAGTGCCGCCTCTGTATACTGTGAATTAAACAAAAAACTAAGTGGAACTGTGCGGGAATTCTCGGTTATGGAAAAATATTGTAATAGCCAAAGGCTATTATTATAATCCAAGCATTGACTTTGAGTGGAGTTGAAGCTAAAGTTATTGAAACGCTTACTTTGTCTATAAATTAATCGATTTTAATGTGGTTTTTTGGTTAGTAAAATAACAAAATAAAATGAAGGATTTTCTCAAGTTATATATACTATGTAGCTTTTAGGTATTAAACAATATTACACCACAAAAGTGCAGATTTTTCCTATGAATAACGGTTCACAGTTCTATACAAAAAAGTTCGAATCAACAACAGAAAATAATTCAAATCGCTTTATTGATGCTAACTTTTGTTCTGCGAGAAAACTTCTGTGGTTTAATTGTTGAGTTGGGAGTATTTTTGTGTCTGAGTTCTATTTTGACGAATCTCATTTTCATAATAATAATGTAATTTCGCAATGTTTGTGTAGTATTGATTGACAAAATGTCTTTCGTTCCATATTTTCTCAAACTACTTTAATACTTAGCTGTCTATTCTAATTTCTGATTAGAGCCTCCTCCTTTATTATTATTTTGATTGGAGGTTTGGACAGCTGCTATCTATCGCTCAATACCCAGCTCAAATTCGCTTGTTGTAGTTTTTTTTCTTTTCATTCTAACGCGTTTATCAGCCATCATCAGCCAGCATTGGAGCTTAGTCATTTTTTTTTTTTTGCCCGAAGAGACGTACAACGGATTAACCCCTAGGTGGTGGGTTCGTTTCGTTTCATTTTTATTTTTATTTTTTTTTGTTGTTGTTGCTCTATTCTTGATTCTTTTGTTGCTGTGCCAATAACTAAGGCATTTGGTCTCGGGCATATTGCCTTGCCGCTTGGCTGCCTGAGTGGCTCATTGAGTGGCCCAAGTAGTTTCAGACTAGCTGGTCTGGTCTGGTCTGCTCTACTGCCCGTTGTTGCGTTGTTGCATTGCATTTGCCGCCATTGCACCAGCCGTTGTCAATTACCCTACAAACCTCAACTGCTGCAAACAGCAATGGCAACAACAACAACAATGAGGCACAGCTGATTGTCTTTCATAATCATCGTTATATTGTTTCTATGGAGGTGTGGTGCTAAGGTTGAGCCTTTTCGCTGACTCAATGCTGCTGTTGCTGTTGCTGTTGTCTCACCTCCTAACACAACACCTTGCCTCATTCCCTCTGTTTTTGTTTTCCTGTTGCCTATTGCAGCTGCATCAAAGTTCAAGTGTTGCTGTTGTTGTTCGCACCACACAATTTACTTCGTTTTTGTTTTTGTTGCGCAGGTGTGCAATGATTTCTTGTTGCTTGTCGTTTTGCGTTGTCGTTGCTGTTGTTGTTGTTGCTGTTTTTACACTGCTTCCGTTTGGGCCCTTGGTCTTTGCTCACTCACTTAGTTACTTGAGTTAGTGCTGTCCTCACTGTTCGCCTGCTTGTCATAATTATTTGCACTTCATATCATCTGCATGCTACGCTGCTGACGACAATCTAACTTGGCTTTTTGTTGCTCACCCTTTATGTTCAGGCTCCCTTCTGCCAGCCCCATGTCATAATCAGCAATCAGCTTGGACGTGGTCATTATTGCTGCTTTTGCTGTGGCTGCTTCTTTTCTCATCTTTGTCTTTGTGGTCAGCTCCTGTAAATTGCCACTAAAAGTGTTGAAGTGCTGCACTTGGTTTGTCATTAAGGCAGGCAGATAGGGCAGAGAGAGGGAAGCAACCTTTTATATATATGTATACACTTATAATATTCATATTAAATTATGTACGCTGTGGGTTTTATGTCTGCGGCTTACACGCCACTCAAATTACACAATATTGTCCCCCCCCCCCCCCTCCACTCCAGCCCCGCACTCCATGTCTTAAGTCCGCTATGGGTTCTTTGCGACCTCATTTCTTGGACTTCTTCTTGTTGCTTGTCTTTTAAATTTGTTGCGCTACCGAGCTACCTCGAAAATGGTTTTTTTTTTTTTTTTGTTGAGCCCAGGAAGCTCTTGAGAATCAACAGCTGAAAAATCAAGCTGGCTTCCTTCTGTTTTTTGTTTTTTTTTTTTTCCGGGCAAGGAAGTAAGCTTGAAGAGATGTGATTTTTCCAAAGAGATTTTTTGAATACCCATAATGCATAATTATAATTGATTTCAATGTCTAATTTCTTAGTTTACTTTGGTTTCTATAATTTTCAATTTGCCTCATGTTAAAATGCAATTTCATTGTCAATCCCATTGCATTTTGCCTTCAATTTATACATTTACCCTTCAATTTTATGGTTCAACATTCCCTAGTGCAAAATCCAACACTATAATTGAATAATGATTGTTGCGCCCCCCTTTTTATTATGCTACTTCGACTCGACTCGACTCGACTCTATCTAAATACGCGTTGAAGCCACGTACTATAGTATTTATCTGAGTGGCTTTTTAGACCCCAACGGCTAAACGTGTGTAATCAATAAGATAAAACTTGCAACTGGCCTTTAGTGTGTGTGTGTGTGCGTGTGTGTGTGGGGCAGCGATTACAGAACATGGCTTACAACATCAACATGCTTGGCCCTTTTTTGTAATGACAAATCGCTTAATTAAAATGCACAAACGCCCCAATAAATATGCAACTGCAGCATATTGCAAGCTCTAGCAACTCATCGATCTTTTCTCTCTCTCTCTTTCTTTCTTTCTTTCGTTTTTTTTTGTCTTCTCGATCAATGCTAATAATTGTCTATAATTTTAGTTAATTTATTGCAAATGCTTTCAGCAAAGCAACATGCTGCTGCGTGGCAAGTTTGAGCACATCTAGCTATAGCTGTAGCTAGCATGTTGCAAGCTGTTGTCGTCGCCAATCGTCGTCGTCGTGTGCGTGTAACCGATCCGATCCGATCCGAACCAAACCGAATCATTGATTTCCTACAAGCATTTCATGAGCTTCAAAAAGCGAAGACAACGCATCGATTTCACGCCCCCAAACCGCTGCCCCTCTCCTGCTCCTTTGCCAGACTACTACCGACTCCCGACACAAGAACGTTGCTTTAGCTTCTTCTTTATGCTAGCTGCAAAACAGAATCAAAAAAAAAAAAACGGCTGCAACCAACCGAGCTTTGTACATTTGCTGAACTGGTTCTCAAAGCCCCAATGTGTTTAGTCTGGTTTTGTTTCACTTTTCTTAGTAGTTATAACTACTTCTTTTTTCTGCTTCATCTTCTTGTGTTCGGTCGTTTCACATGTGCTGGTTTCTTTTCTTTTTTTGTTTTTAATACATTTTTAGAAGTCGCCAGAATGACTTTGTCTGCGCTTCAAAGAGTTCTTCTTCTTCTTCTCATTTTTTTTTTATTTCTGTGAGACATGGAAGTAAAACTAAATTCATTGAACTTTTGCATGAAAATGCTCTCAAGGTTATCAACTTTGCCGGCCAGCTTTGCTCGCTGTGTTCGCTGTGTTGTTGTTGTGGCGATCGTGAAACAACAGCAACAACCACAAAGTATAAACGATGACGATGATGATGACAACAACAACAACAACAACAAACAACGCTGTTCTCTATGGTTTAGGAGCACACACATTATAAGCTTCGAGTACATTCAACCTGCGCGTTCACTTGCCTTTTTATACTCGATACCGAAGGTAAAGAGTATATTGGGTTTGTGCAATGTCCGTCATGGTGTCTGTCCGTCCGTCCGTCTGTCCGTCTGTATGTTCGCAACTTTTTTCCACACCCTTCAAGTTAGAGACTTCAAACTTTGCAAATCTCTTTATCTATGGCATAGTAAATTAAAGTGTCAAGATTGGAGTTCTACGATAACTAGGAGGCTGGCAAATCGATAAACTCGATAACGCAAAATCGATAGATCCAGCTATTTCGCAAGCCCTTACAGCTAGAACTACCAAATTTGGAGAGAAAATAGCTACTAACAATCCCCAAAAAACTGCATCAAAAATTTTGGAGCCACGCCCACCCATTCCGCCCCCAGCCCCCCCGCAGTTTACCACTAAAAATGCCTATATCTTCGACAGTTTTTTAGCTAGACCCACCAAATTTGGTGCCAAGATAGGTGTTGACGATCTCCAACCAAATTCATAAAAACTTTGGATGCCACGCCCATCTATACTGCCCTATCCGCCCTCAACCACCCCAAAGCTTCGCTAAAAACGGTAGTGCGTGTATCTTCCATAGTGTTTGAGCTAGAGTCACAAAATTTGGTAGGTAGATAACTGGTAATGATCCCCCAAAAACTGCATCAAAGTTTTGGAGCCCCACCCACCCATTCAGCCCCCAGCACCCCCGCAGTGTAAAAACAGAAATGCTTACATCTTTTACAGTTTTTGAGTTAGAGCCACCAAATTTTGTGCCAAAATAGGTAATTATAACCCCCAAAAAAATTCATAAAAACTTTGGATACCACGCCAATCCATACTGCCCAAGCTGCCCCAAACCGCCCCAATGCTTCACTAAAAACGGGAATGCGTGTATTTTCCAAAGCGTTTAGGCTAGAGTCACCAAATTTGGTAGGAAAATAGCTATTAACGATCGTCCAAAAAACTGCATCAAAGTTTTGGAGCCACGCCCCCCGTTCCCCAGCCCCCTGCATTTTGAAATCAAAAACGCCTATATTTTCCACATTTTTTGAGCTAGAGACGCCAAATTTGATGCCAAGATTGGTGATGAAGAAACCCAAAAATTTTGGATGGCGGCCCCACCCATACCGCCCCCAGCCCCCCTTCACCATATTCTACTAACTTTGAGCTAGAGTCACCAAATTTGGTATGAAGATAGCAATTAACATCATAAATAGATCTACAGCAAAACTTTGGACGCCACGCCCCCCATACCAGCCCCCAGCCCCCCTTCCACCATATTCTACTAACTTTGAGCTAGAGTCACCAAATTTGGTATGAGGATAGCAATTAACATCATAAATAGATCTGCAGCTAAACTTTGGACGCCACGCCCCCCATACCAGCCCCCAGACCCCAGCCCCCCTTCCACCATATTCTACTAAGTTTGAGCTAAAGTCTCCAAATTCGGTTTGAGGATAGCTATTGACATGATACATAGATCTGTAGGCAAAAATTTTGATGCCACGCCCCCATACCGCCCCAGCCCCTACCTTTAACAAACTTTGAGCTAGAGTCACCAAATTTAGAAGGAAGATAGCTTTTTGGCATCCCCATCTGCACCAGACAATCGTTGAGGCAGCGTACACCCCTGCCGTATCCACACACCATTGCAATCAGCTCTCTTTTAATCTGTTTTACTACTGGTATCGAGTATACCGCAGTCGGGTGGGTCCGACTGCAACGTTTCTACTTGTTTTGTTTGTTGTTGTTGTTCCCTTTTATCGTTCAGTGCACGGCACGCCCTAAGTTTTGGTTATATACAATCCACCCTCATTGCAATTGATTTAGGCTGTTGCTTAAAATATGAAATATATATATACATATATATTTGTATGTTGTCTCTTCTAACCCATCGCCATCAATTACTGTTACACATCTCTTCCTGATTCTCTGACTTACTTCCCCTTACAATATTTATGCCACACATTTACAACAACCAACAACCCCTCTTGAGTTTTTTGTACTCCCCTTCTTCAAGCCGTCTGATTTGATTTAAGGTCGAACATTAAACTAAAATGGGGTTTTCTGTGTGCGTGTGGCAGCTTGTTGAAAATTGCTCAACAATATTTTGTGAGCAGTTGTTTCTAGCAAAGATTTATCAAAGAAAATATTCGACACATTTTGTATAAGTTGCAAGTAAGAAGGCAGACTTTGTTTGACCCTTTTGCGAGATTAAAAGTATTATTTATTTAAAATGTTTGGAAATTTGTTTGCCTTGCCTTGCCCCCAGCAAGTGTAATTACCTTTTTTCTAATTTAGTTTCAATTTACCGCAAAGCAATTTTATATGCGCCCAGACAGCTGAAAACTAAACATAAAGAATACAATGTTTAACTTCCACTTGCCTAACCATAATTACGTAGCGACGCGACGTTGTTGTTTGTTGTTGTTGTTGTTGTTGGTGGTGGTGCTGGCTACCACAACGTGTCTTAACCAAACTTCTCGCTGTTAAACAGCATAATTACATGCCCCCAAACACAACAAGCAGCAAACTGCAACTGCTGCAACAGAAGCAGGTAGCAATACACACACAAACACAAGACACGACAAAAAAGCACCCAAACACTGCTGGACTCAACGGACGTGTGTCTAACTGCTATTGCGTGTCAGTTGAAGTTACATAGTTTTTCTTTTCAGCTTTGAAAATCGTCTGCTAGTTGACTGACTGTCTGTCTGTCTGTCTGTCTGCCTGTCCTCCTGCCTAGCCTAGCAAGGGGTTCTGCCTGACAGCCCTTTTTCATGTTCTTAAAACTGTGATATATATATATATATATGCTACAGCCTTTGTATGCTTATTTTTGGTACGACAATTTTGAATGCCAGACACGAAATTAAGAAGAAGGAGAAGCTATTGAAGCAGGTTGACTTCCTGTGCGCTTCCCCCGCCCCTTCCAAAAAACTACACAGGCATTTTTGTGTGTTCTGTAAATTCAATGCCTCGTTTTGTTTGCGTGAAGTTTGTGGCACGTTTTAGGTATTATTCAATAGATAATAAAAATGATTTTCCTTTGGAAATTTTTGCGTTAAAACGTAAATAGAATTTAAATGTAAAATATATTTAGAATCTGATGAAATATTTTTAGAAGAAATTGTTCGAAAAACTTTATGAGAAGCGTAACTATTTCCCCTAACTTTCTTTTCCAGAAAGGCTCAATAACAAAGCTTTTAAACTTAAATTAAATAAAAACCAGTTTTGGTTGAAAACTTAATAACTATTTTATACCCTCGCTTTCCATTTGATGCCTTTGTGTCACAGTTTCATCTATTTCAGCCCTTTTTGAAAACAAATCCTTCTTTTCCTGACTTTTCTTCTTTATAGCCTTCTTGTTGTTGTTGTTAGCTTGAGGCGCACTTAAGCTTAAGTCTCAATTATGTTGCCTTATCGTCTAATTGTTGCAGCACACGCCCTTCTGCTGTCCTTGGGCTTCCTCTCAGCTTCTCCTTGCCTCACCGCTGGTCTGTGCTGTTCTGTTTAGCTGTGTGGCATGTGGCACAGTCGACATCCGTTTCCGATTGTTGGCTTGCATCTTAACAACTATGGAAGACAACTTAAATGGCAATTAAAATTGTTACAACATTTTTCTCTCCTTTTCTTTTAGTTGTAGTTTAATTTGTGTGTGTGTAAAATTCAAATGCCAAACGGAAATGCCAACAAAATGCATAATTATATATATTACGTATACGTAATGGAATCTCTCTCAGCCTTGTTTGCCAAGGGCGCCATATGTTTTTTTTTTTCTGTTTGCCTCAAAGTGACACGCAGAGCTTGGCAGGAAAATGCGTTGAAAGTAAACTTGGCCAACAAGCGACAAAAATGCACCCGATACCAGTTTGTACTATATGCAAATGTTTTATGCTATTGCTTCATTATTATTCATTTATTTAACTATTTATTTACATGGCATTTTTTTATTGCGCCATCTCTTGCTTATTCTATCTCGTAGTTTTATGCAGGAAGCAGTTAACTTGTTGAAAGGATTCCCATTTCATTTTCGCTCTCTGTGGAGTCTCTAATGGCTTTCACTGAGATTTGATAGCTGACTGCAATAATTACAAAGGGGGCTGTGGTGTTGGTTGGGTGAAGTGGGGCATGGCATAGTTATTATATGTATGTAGTATATTGCTGTGTTGGTCAGTGTCTGGGGCATAACCTCATCAAAACAAATCAACAATCAACGTCATAACAAAAACAAACAATCATCATGATTTTGATCGTTCACCTTAATATATATATATGTTTGAATTTGTATAGTTGCTAATGAAATTCAATTCGAAAAGTGCCAAGCTATAGAAATAAACTTTAAAAGAGAAAGAGAGCAGACGTTTGTACGTTTGTATCTGTGGCAATTTCAATTTAGACAAATTTGTGGCTAATAACCATGGCCAATTCATAGCTTGTTTGTAAGAAAATTTAATTAATTTACGACCAGTAACACACAGCTGTCGATTATAATGCCATAAACTACCAATATTGAACAGATGGAAAAATAAAAATAAATGATGGTAGCTAATTACTTGGCATTCAAAATGCACAATCATTGATGCGGGTAACGAATATTGAATATGCTATCAAATAATGATGATTGCATATTAGCCAAAAACAAACTAGTTCTCATGTGTGTTGTGTGTTTTTGCAATTAATCATTAAGAGAGCTTATTCATTGCATTTCACAATGTTTTTCCATAGAAAGCAAAAAAAAAAAAAACCCGCCCACAATCAACTGCCAAACGAATTGAACGAGAGAAGGGAAAGAACAAAGACTAAAGAAAACAAAAAGTAAAAAAAACAGCAACAGCTTTTATTTATTATCGATATTTTTGTTGTTGTTGTTGTGACGACAACAACTCAAATTGTTGTTATTGTAAATGCATTTTGTTTGTTAGCTGCCACTTTGGTCTGAAGCTGGCTTAATTAATGAGTTAAGTGTGTGTGTCGTGTGTGGAAGTAAATATTGTATGTTATATCTTTATATATGCATATATTTCTTATATCTCTCATTCATACACACACACACACACGAATGTCGTTGCAATTGTACTTTCATGAACGTAAAATATTTATTTTGCTAAGTGTTTATAGTTCGTGAAAAAATATTTGCATATTCATTTGCAACTCGTTGCTTGGACTTTCAGTTTTCATCAACATCAACATCATCATCATCATCATCTTCATCGTCATCATATTGAACTGGTTTCCCACAGCATATCGAACTTATATTAGATGCATGTTAAAACATAAGTTATGACCACACTTGTCTCAAAGTAACAACAACAACAACAACAAAATCGTTGTTCGGCCAAAAGCGCCGACATGGCGGAATGATTTAAAGATTTGTGATCCAGCTCGTTTTTTTTTTTATTTTTAAGACTCACTTTAATCGTAATTTATGACACTTGCCACATGATTTGCTGGCTAATGCTCATAAAAATTGAATAACTGTTTTTCCTTGTTAATGCCTTGGATTTTTGCATAATTTATGAGCATTGGCAATGCATTAAACAGTTTATAGATTAATTAAAAAATGTTTTTTCCTCCTTCTTTCTATTTGCAGGTAAGCAAAACAACTTGATTTCAATATTTACTATTTGAGTGTGAACGCGACGGGTTCAGGTAGGCGAAGCTGATTTTACTTACTCTGCCTATAAAGTGTATTAAATTGCATCTGATTAAATGCTGCTACAGGTACTTGTAACATGAAATAATGCGATACGGGAGCTTCAAGGTAATCGGCCGGCAACTTTTCTACCCCCAATAAAAAACAGTTTGCTTAAAATAGTTTCACAAAAATAATCAACAAAAATAATTATATATACATATTGTATATTTATAGAACTTTTAGCCTCAATTCCCAAATCTCAAAACAGTTTTGAAATGCGGGTATTTTATTTGGTTTTTTTTTTTTTTGATTTCCTCGTCATTTCTTATCTTATCCACGATGTTGCGGGCTTGGTTTTTTTCTCTTTGTGGGGCATGGCATTTATTTGTCTATCGCAAACTCAAATGACTAATTTGACTTTGATTATTTGGCTTTTACGTGTGCGCACTTCGCTTCTTCTTACTCTTCTGTGTATAAAGTGCATTGAACCTCTTTTTGTTGCTAGAAACTCTTTTATCTTTAAACAGGGGGAAAAAAAAAACAAAAAAAATATTACTCACTTACTAAGCTAATTTGAAAAGAAAAGCTATGTTTTTGGTTCGAAAAGTTTCCACAGCAATGATCATAAATCAGCTGGAAATCTTCATAAAAAAAAAAACTACCGATTGATGTATGTTTTTAATGAAAAACTCATCACAATGCGGAAATCAATAAAAAAGTGTTAATGGGCTGGAGAAACAGCGTGGGAATTTGAATGCATAATAATTAATAATAATACCGATTCTATGGTTCGTTTCACATACAAAATTTGACTTCTGATAATTTGAGAACTTAGCTTTTTTATTTTATAAAATTCTATGTTAATTCTTTTTGTGGTTTTTGCTTTGGGGGGGGGGAAAAAAAAAACTAAATACTAAAATACACAAATTGTGCAACTTGACAATGAATACAAAATTAGCAAGCTCAAAAAAGCGAATAGAAAATGAAAATAACAGGTAAAAAGTAAGAGATGTTTAATGAACGACTTAGTGATGCTCTGTAAAAAAGTATTTTTGAATGAATAACAATTTCAATATGATGTTTATGGTTTATAAAATAATTAAAGTTTGTTTAAAAACTTAAGCAGACATCGTTGGAGGGTTAAGAGGAGTATTAGATAGCATATAAAGGTAGTTTAACTCGTTCTTAGGTTAAAGAAAATAAAAAAAATACCAAATTCTTTGTCAAAAGTTTTTATAAGTTAAGAGCTTAAAAAGCATAAACTCAGCTTAATACCCTTTTATTACAGGGTATGCAAATTGCTCACGGCTTGTGACGCATACAATTGCAGTTGGGGGGGGGGGGGGGGCATACTTGATGGCTTTTGGGTGGCGTAGATGGGCGTGTTGGTGTAGTTGGCAGTCAGCATGACACCAATGAGAAAGACACACATACACACACACACACACACACGTGTGTGGAGATACTTGAACAAATTGCAAATGAAAATGCAACCTTGACAAAGGCGGCAACAACAACCACAACCACAATAAAAATAAAAAAACCACGCGCCAAATTACTAAATCAACTTAGTTGTTGTTGTTTGTTTGTTGTTGTTGAAATTTTGCTTTTATTTCTATGCAGTTTTGTTGTTGTTGTGCCGCTGTTGTTGCAGCTGCGTTGACAACCACAACAACAACATAATAATAATCTAATGCCCAGTCATGACACGAAAGAGTACACTTTGTAATTGTTGTTGTTGTTGTTGTTGTTACCTGCACTTTGCTATATGCAAGTGTGTGTATGTGTGTGTGTATATTTATTTATGATATTCTTTCTTGAATATTTATTTTTGTTTTGTTTTTTTTGGGCTGCACTAGGAAAACGCATGCCAAGTTGACGTGCTACGTACAACTGCAGCAGGCAATTGGAACGCCTGTGTGCTTGTGGCATGCCACAACCAGACGATGACGAAAATGCCGCGCCACAGACACAATGTTTGCTCCCTAAAAAAAAACAACAAGAAAACTCTGCAATAGAAAAGTCAAAAACTGAATTAGTAGCATGAATGAATTGGGGGCAAGGTTTTACTTTTGGTGAAATTAAATCAAAACTATTAAAAAGTTGAAAAAATTTGTGAAATATGAATATGTAAACTTAACACACGGAAGTTAGTGTTGCAAAACACACGTTTTTATAACTTAAATCCATTTTTAGGTTCAACTAAGTAATTGAATATCTTACACATTTATTACAGTGCCCAATCTTCAGATTACATACATTATTTATAAATATGTGTATGTGTGTTCGTTACTATGGTTCAAGAGAAAAACATTTCGCTTCATGACATTTAGAAGCCCTAAATCCACATGCAATTAGTCATCTTAGAGTGTTATTAATTATACTCAACTTTTCTTCTCCCTCGCCCCCCACGCCTTTTGTGTCATTCTTAATCTTTTGTTGCTAAGGTCAAATGCGCCGCCTACATTGCTGCTGCGTCACAGCATTTCCCTTGCTGGTTTCACACTCATCTTAGCCACCCATCCACCACCTTCCCTAAGACGCACACACACACACGCACACACACACACAGTAACATGTCATTGACTTTGTGCTCGAGCCATAAATTGTGAAAATCAGCCATAAAGCGAGAAAGGCCAACCAACAACAAGCGCGACTATTTTTAAGTAGAATACATAAAATTTTAAACACTTCTCGTCGTCGTCGTTGCTCAGAACATAAAATTATGTTGATATATAATATAAGTATATATGTATTGGGAAATAGGCAAGTTTCGTTTGTATTATGTGTTGTTCTTTGTGGCTTTGTAATCAAAGATCGTCCCGTTTGCATTTTATGGCATTTAACGACAATTTTGATTGTCACATTTTTATTTTTATGAGCTTTTAATACTGAACACGCACACATTGAATAGGTTAGGAACGATACATCGTGACACATACACGCATACTCCCACACGCAAAGATTTCATCATAACATGTGAACTTTTTCTTCTTCTTCTTCTTCATCACCGTCTCATCTCAACTAATTTGTATTTGTATTTTATTTTTGGGCGTCGCACACTTGACACAATTCTCGTAACACTTCTCGAAATAGTTTAAAAAAAATAAAATAAAATAAAAAATAAACACCAGCGGCCAATCAACTAAAAATGGATGAATGGCAAGGGTGCTTTGAGCTTTGAGAGAGACGCATATGTGTGTATGTGTGTGCGCGCAGAGGCGTGTGAAGCGCGCATAAAATTAAATTTAGGCACGAACATCGACAGAGCAGAGAAAAGGCCGCGCTGCGCAGCGTTCGACCACATGGCGTGGCGTCGGCGTCGGCGTCAACGCAGGAGAGCAGCACTAAGTGTGTGTGAGACAGAGAGAAAGAGTAAGAGAGAGAGAGGCGCTCACAACTTGGGCAAGGTCATTAAACCACACAAAAGCAGCGACGCGCCGTCGTCGTCGTCATTATCAACGTTTTTGCCTGTGTTTTGCCTCTTCTTCTCACTGCTGCTTGCTTGCTCAGCTGTTTGCCTTTGGCTTGCTTGCTTGCTAATGTTTGTTGTTGTTGTCGCATTCATGTTGTTGCTTTTGCTTTGATTTCCGCTTGCGTTGCATTTTCAACACATTTGCCAAACTGGAAACACATTTGAAAACACTGCCGCTGCAGGTCGCAATGCGGCTTTTTATACTTTATTCGCATTTACATACATATAATTAAACACACACAAATACACACATACGTACGTAGTACGTTTACATACACGCCCACCGAATAATCATCAGCTCTTTAGCCTTCCGCGCCAGCTAATTTGCATTTGACTTTGCTTAGGTGAAGTTAAGCTGCGTTTAATTTATGCATTTTTAAACATGTTTTAAATGTATTTCACTTCGTTCGGAATGTGCCCTGTTCCTCTATTGCTTCTTATCTACCTCTTCTTCTACTGCTAGCTCTCCTTACCATTTGTTGTGACATTCGAAAGCTGTGAGAGAGTGTGGGCTGCTGTGGGAACAAAATGTGTATATACATTTATTGTGGCAGCGGTGGCGACAAGTTTCTTGCATAGTTTATACATTTTGACTTTGGCCCTGTCTTTCGCTTTTTTTTTTTTAATGATTTAACGTGAATTGCAGATGAGCTCATGAATCAGCATTAAAAACATTTAGAAAAAAAAAACAAACGTCACACGATTGCAAATGCATTTGCATTAACAGTTATGTCTCTCTCATATTTAAGCTCTCTCTCTATAACTCTCTCTCAGAGTAGTTTTAGGCATTGCCACACACAAAAATTTCGCCACTTAAATCAAATCGCTTATTAATTAGGCAAACAATAAAGCACAAGTAACCAAAAACCACACAGAACGCTGCTGCTGCTGCTCTGTAAAAAACACGAGTTGAGCTTTAAAGAGAGTGAGAGTAAAAGATTGTTGCTCACATAATTTGACACTTGTAGTTAAATCCCAAAAGATTGCGGCACTTGAGATGTTGAGTACCAACAGCGCTGCCCGCAAAAATGCGGTTAGCTTTTCAAAAAGCTCTGTAACAGACTCCTGTCGCTCACGTTTTGTTGTTGTAGATAAGCAAAAATGTACTGAAAAATATAAAGTTGTACAACTTTGGTTTCTTGTTGTTGCGGCATCTGTTCAAAATTGTTTTGAGCCCACAACAGAGTAACCCACGCAACTGGCTTTGGTCACAATTTAATTTTCTAGTTTCTTCACTTTTTTTTACAATGAAAAAAAAAACATAATCAAATATTTAAATGCGACCAAACTAACAACTAATATATGCAGTTACCAAATTGTAAGCGCGCTGGCTTATTATATTAGTTTGTTTTCTCGGCCTTTCAAGGCAAAAACGAAGTCTTGCCAAATTGCTAACAAGCAACAGCTGTTAAAAACGTAATAGCTCCAGACTCAACTTTAAAGTTAACATATAAAATAAGAGAATGTCCCAAGTCGAGCTTTATTTAAGTTTTTTTCATTAAATTTCAACCGGCAGCTCTTCATTAGGCAACAAATATTTGTTTATCTTCGGAAGGGTGCCATGAATTTCTGGCCAATTGAATTTTGCAAATTGCGAGCATTACAAACGATCAAAAAAAAAAAAAAAAAAAAGCCGTCAGCAACTAAACAAACAACGCCGTGATAAAGAGTAAACAAATACAAAATGGTGTGTGGGAAAAAAGGAGCTTAATGAACGAAAAGCTTTATTAAAATAAAACACACATGGCACACTCACCTCTATCCGCCTCACGCTCGTAATTAATGTCAACGATAAATGTTCAATCACAGAATTTTGTAAAGTTTTAAATAATCTACGTTATGTGGCACACACATTAAACTATAAAAATCCAACCCCAACTGCAAACATTTAAAAAACCCCAAAAAGAAACCAAACAAAAAAGGTACAAAGCTTTAAGCTACAACAACAACAGCGACAGCTTTGGCTTGCTAATGATTAAAATAATAACTTACCATAAAAAGAGAGAGAATGAGAGAGAAAATATATATAAATACTACAAAAAGGCATTTAAAACGCAATGTAAATTTATATACATATTCACATTTATTTTTATTGTTTTTATTTACCTGTGAAGGGAAAAATGAAAAATAAAAATAAATACGTATACGTGTTTTGTGCCCGGCAGCAGCCAACAAGCAAACAATACAATTTGTGTGGTAAAATAATATGTTGTGGTGTTTGATGAAAACCAAAACATTTGCGTACACAAATTACAACAAATGACAAACAACAAGTGCAAATGCTTTAATTGAGAAAAGATGGCAAGCAATTAAGTTTTGAACGATTTACAGACAGTGCGGTTTGAAGTTGTTTCAAATAAAATAACAAAATTTCATAAATTAAAATCTTAAAAAAGAAAGAGCTTTAAAGCAGCTTAGAGAACTTTGAGTGCAGTTTTTAAGGTTTTATGTGAAACAAAATGAAATGTTGTGTTCGGGGGAAACAAACGAAATTGTATAATCCGGTCACTTAAAGTTTCTAAAGAGCTTTGGGAACAACGCTTCATCGACTCTTGTTAAACTTCTGCTATCAACTATAATGCGTAGGCAGCAAGCAAACTACAAAAATCAACTTCCAGTTCGAATTGAAAATTAACATTAAATTGAAGACTTAGCAATAATTTGAGTCTAGTATGGTTGTGTGTGTGTGAAGAGAACGAGAAACTTGAAATTATTAATGCCTTCGTTTTTTGTTGTTGTTGTGCTTCCTTGCGCTTGGTCATTAAGCAGCTGTTGCTCATCAGCTGCATTCAATCATCAATCAAAAATTTTCTGTGCGTGCGAAAGGAAACTTGTTGTTGTTGTTGTGGTTTGCTGTCGGCTTTAATGATGCAAAAACGTGCAAAATGCAACTGCAACTGAAAGTGCAGCAAATTGCCAGCCTGAGGGCAGTATTCACTTCCTCGTTATTCCATCTGCCGCCGCCTCCTCCTCCTCCTCCTTGTTCTTATTGAGCCGGCCAAACTCCCTTGACCCTGATGCGCAGGGTCTTTCTTCGCTTCACATCTCTTCAACAAATTCTCTGCTTCTGTGGTCTTTCGCTGCACTTTGACTAATCCATCAGTAAATGAGGCAACTGCCGTCGGGGGTTGCACACACACACAGAAAAAGTGCTGACCCTTTAATACATACATATATACAGTGCTCCAACAAAGCTTCCTGCCCCATTCCATTTGGCACTTTTTTTTCTGCTGCATTTTCAAGTGCACTTTTCTCAGCAGCATTGCAAGCTCATTTTTATACAAAAAAAAATTAATTTTTTTTGTGCCAGGACTTTGTTGGCCGCCACGTTTTTCTATCTTTTCAACCATCTTTCCAACCATTTCCGCTTCTCTATCTCTCCCACTCTCTTTCTGTTTCCTGTTTCTATGCTGTGCATTGATGTGGAAAGTTTTTATGACGCATTCGTGATTTTTTTTTCTCTCTCCTATTATATAGTATAAAGTTTTTATTTTATTTAATGCCGCACTGCATCCAGTCTTGTTTTATTTTAAAGGCCTTTGGTCCTTGCTTCAAGTGCTGGCAGCGGTCCGCTATTTCTCAATTTAAGCCAGTTGGCTTTAAATTAGCTCGCGTAGTGTATAAAAATATTGTAAAAATAAGAAAAAGTGCATAAAAAAGTTCTTTGACCAAGTTGGAGATGCGGGGCATCGATCCCCGTACCTCTCACATGCTAAGCGAGCGCTCTACCATCTGAGCTACATCCCCTTGTTGTCATCGGACGACAAATGCAAACAAACTATCACATGAGCGTGAGAATGTCGATCAATCGGTCGGCTATGCTACTCATTCGCACAGTTTCTGCTGCAGCTAGAAATAAACCTGCTCAATAGAGCAGCTGATTAACAGTTTTAATACTTTTGGGCGCTCTCTCACGCTTTGCTACTCTATATTACAGTTGCTGCTGTTATTGGCTATTTTAAGGCAATTGCAGCAGTTAAATAATTTGCTTATTAATTGCCCATGTAATTTGCTAAATTAAATTTTATAGATAAGACGCGTGTGTCTGTGTGTTTGTTTTGATGTACTTGTATGCTTATGTATAGACTTCTGCCATTGTGCTCAATTACAGCTAATTAGCAGCGCTGTTATTGTTGATTAAATGTATACAAAGAGAGTGGGCTAGAGAGTAAGAGTGTGTGTGAGAGAAGAGAGTGTAAGTTTTGTAGGAGTGAGTTGTTGTCAAAGCTTAGCTAGCTGCACTATCTCTTTCTCTGTTTTGCGTTTGTTCGTCTCATGCTATAATATCAGTTTCAAAATTAGGTCACAACGCGCTGTAGAGATAATTATGATGATGAACAACGTGTCGAACGTGTTTGTTGTTGCTATCTGTCAGCTGTAGCTATCGCTGTCGCTGCTGGCGTTGGCATCGGAACTGCAGCAGCAGCAGCTGTTGGCCATTTTACTTTCAATATGCGTTTAAGGTTTGGCTTTATTATTACTTCTTTTTTTATTATTTCCATCATCTTCTTGATTTCTTGCTTTGTGTGCAACAATTTGGGTCACAGTTGTTGTTAACAAGAATTTCTTAAAGTTGGCTAAAACAGCAGGCGCTTAAATATATGGTATCAAGAGCGCTCTAAGAAATTAAGTAGGTGGCTTTGTGGTTAAGATAAGAAAGACCGCAACAGCAGCAGCAGCAGCAGCAGCAGCAGCAGCTGTTTGATTTATATGCAGGCATATTTATCGCAGCAATTATTGCAACAGCTGCGCTCCGAACTCTAATCATATGCGAGTGTGTCCAATCCAGCTGTATATCTGGGACCAATTTCCGCAAATGCCAAAAACCAAAAAAAAAAAAGAAATAACAAAAACCCTGTGCGAAAACTTCTGCTTCATTAGCAAACGTTTTGTGGCAGGAGGCTTGTGGCTTTGCTTGACTCGCTGGCTGCTTGTAATTTATGGCTTACCTTATTTAACACCAAACTCATTTTTTTTGGTTGGTTTTTGTTTTTGGGGACACATATTTGGCGTATGCGTAATGTCATTAAATAATGCCACATGCCACACAATGACACAGGAGACAACAGTGTCACGTGATTAATCGCATTACTAATCAATATAAATGTCACTTAAGCGCTGACATCTGAGAGATTTGTGGCCAGTTGTGTTTGTTTGTTTGTGCCGCATTACGCATACGCACAGTAGTCAATTGACTGGCGTGTAAATTGACTTAACCTGCAGCTGGAAAAAAAAACTTCAAATGCAGCCACAGTTTTCCCAACAATTTTCACATCGTTAGTCCACAAAACATTTTTCATGCGGTTTTGGTGCGAGCGATTGGTTTTTTATTCGATTCGGTTTTTTTCGTTTGTTCGGTCTTTATCGTTTGACATTTTTTTTCGCCTCCTTTATTTGTTATCCGAGCCGTGGGGCTAAAGTGGGCGTGGCCTTGATGCCAATTAATGTCGCACAGTTTTTCTTCTTTTTTAATTTTTTAATGCAAGAAATTCACAAAATTCGTCACCATGCCAATTGAGAATAAGGTCAGAAAATTAAACAAGGGCATTCCAAACACTTTGGCGCTGCTAAGCCGGAAACGTGTTGCCATTTCCGTTTTGATTACAGGTTATGGCCCTTTTCACCTTTTCGGTGGAAATTGTTTGCAAGCGTGAAAAGTAGCTTTGCGCAAATAAATAGCCGAAAAAATAAAGGAAAGGAAAGGGGCGTGGCGTGGCGTTGACTCGGACAACAACACGTAGCCCAGGTTTATTATAAAGCATTAAAACAGTTACATTTGAAGGATGAACTCTCTGCTGATGATGCCTCATTATGCTTTTTCTTATCACTCGTAAATCAGCATAATTGGCTCTAAAAACAAAGCTTAATACAACCAAATAAAGCTAAATATGCAAAAACATCACATCATAAAAAATAAATAGACTTTTTTTGCCTTTTTGGTTGAGGTTTTCTTGTTTTGGTTTTTCTACTTTTCGCTAAGCATCTTAACGTTTTTGTTCTTGCAGCTTTTTGCTGCATAAACAAGTATCGAAAATATATTTATTTCGATGTTTAAAGTTGATTTATTGTGCGGACAAAGTATTTTTTTTTTTTTTTTGAAAATTTCAATTGATTTGTGAAAACTTAAAGAGATAATAAGATTATGCAAACATATCTGAATTATGATTTATCATCCTATTTGTGTTTATTTTGGAAACAAAAAGCTACAACAGATTTTCATTTGATTGCATTTTAGTGCCAACGACAGAAACATCGCAACTAGTAATTTTGACCAGCATTAGCATAACATTTCCAACAAAAAAAAGCAACCATAAACAAATGGCCTTGCTGCCAGAGTTAGATTTGGTCGCACACCAAAAATGTTTTATGCAGATTTGCGCTTGGAGCGTCAAAATGGAAATTTTTGGATTATTAATGCAAATATGTACCATCAAAATCATGTTACGAACGAGTGAGAGATAGACCATATAAGCTTTGTAGGGTATTTTATGGTGGTCATCTATTCGTACATTTTTCACATTTCATTCGAGTGTCATTATCGCTGGTGATTATCATTCCAGTTCGGGCAATATATTCATCACGATTTGCGCGCGTGTTGAATTTACAAATAAGTACAACAACAATTTAACACAGCAACAACGGAAAGAAAAAATGTATGTTGAAAAAATAATGAATGACAACGGAAGAAAAAAGGAGCATTCATTAAATAATTGGACATGTCCTTTTTTTTGTTGTTTGATTGGCCTTTGTGTCAACTCCAAATGCCTATTGTGAAAACTATGACGCAAAAAGCGCTGGACGCGACGCGTTGACATTTTGCCAGTTGACATTTGCTATTTTGCATATAAAATAAAAGAATGGAATTTTTTTTTTTCAATATTCGATTTCAATTTACATTAGCATGATGATTATTAGTGCTAAGTGTTAAGATATGCCAATACAACTTCAAAACAAAATAAAAACTTAAAATAAATGCTTAAAATGCGTATATTAATAACTTTTCAATTGGTGTCGGGATTTTTTAGATTTTATGTTCATAGTTAGAAAAACTTAAGGACGACAAATAAACCTAAAAAAAAAAGTATTCCTAACAATATTTTATTTCATCGACTTTTCTAGTCAAAAGATAAAAACTTAAGAACGCTTCAAAAAACGCTTTTGTTCAAAGTCATAATATATATTTAACAAAGTTTAAACAAATACTAAGTAAACTTTAAATATGTCCAATTATTAAGTTATCAGCAGTGTTTTAGTTTTCTCACGCTTCAACTGCCTCAAGTTATGTGCCACATATATTAATACATGGTAATTGCATAACTTATAAGCATATTTAATAAATGAAAATTGTTGGCATTTGAGGCGACACGCGTGTCTGTCATAAGCAGCAACTCGAGCATATAAATTATTGAGGGCAACTAAAGGATTGCACGCCTAGTCCTCGTGAGTCCTTGTTTCCTGTCGGTCGCGTTGCTTGCCCTTACGTGGCTTATCATCAGCTGCTGTTATGTGTGTGCGTTCGAGCAGGCATTGTTACAAATAGTCGTTGCACGTCATAGCTAAATAGTTGACAGTTGTCGCTGTTGCATGCAAAGTGCCAGCTAGCATTCACAACCATCCATTATTTGCTGCCTGAAAACCCATCGAACTAAGTAACAAGCATTGAGCAAGCTTTCTCTATTACTTAACAACTGTTCCGAGCCGCTCAATGTTCTCATCGTTGTTCTTTTTGCTTAAAACTGTCAATGTCAATTTCTCCGATTTGTAAAAAGACACAAGTTTATTTTAAGTACTTGAATCAATTGTTTAATACTAACTTTCATTACATTATTTTCTACTGAAATTGTACACTTCAAAAAACATAGTAACATTAAGTATCAAATACCATTTTTGTTATTAAAAAGCATCTTTGAAAAAGCGCTTTCATTAATTGCTTTGAATGCCAAAAAGAATGTTAGTATCCTTGAGCTGCTTTTCTTACAGCAATCACTAAGGCGCACACACACACACACTTATAAACATGTACACGTAGCTTGGCAATAAACTTTGCAGTCAAGGACCAACGCAAAACGTGGCACGGATTTAGGCGCTTGCCACTCTGCCGTAAAATCCTATTTTATTTTCAATTTGTCAGCGATGTGCGACGAGCGTTAAGCTGACAGCGAGAAAAAGTAAGAAGATATATATATATATTTATAAATATTTATGTATCTTAACTTATTTGGCCTTGAGACACAAGAGTGGCACATTGAGCGGCAGGCTATTAACTTATTAGTACAACGTTACGTATGCGTAACTCGGTTACATTGTGGTCCTGTGCGTGTGTTTATCGCAAACACAAAAAGCAAATGGAAGCTTGTCATGTTAAAAGCACGCATACACTTGCATATATGTGTGCGCTGAAAAGTCGACTACAGTTTCTGTTTTATGTAAAAAAAAAAATAAAACTCACACGTCGCCTTGTCTGAGTGAAGCAACGTGAAGCAAGCAGCATTCTCATACGGATAGCAAAGCCATTCTTTCTAGCCAACCAGCCACCCAGCCATCCACCCACTTTCGTTTGCCTTTTGTTACTGTCGCTGGCATATGAGAAATGTGCTGGCATATACATTTATAGTCGGCATTACAGCATTTGTTAAGCTATGCTCTTCTTTGGCAAGGCAAACCAGTTTGTTTTAATCAGATTGTTGACTGCTTTTTGCTGTTTTCCAGCGCGACTTGAATTTAAATAAATTATTTGCACTAACAATATTCGCTGTGTGTGTGTGTTTGTGTAATTTTCACCTGACGCTTTTCAATGAGCCTTGAACTTTGTACGGCATACAAAATTGCCAAACTAAAATATTTATACAAAAATTTACCAAAATTACAAAAGATGTTGTCTGTTATCTGACACACAAAAGAAGAAAAAGACATTGGGCATTGAATTGAATGATGCAGATAAGTCAAAGGTTTTTATGACGACTTTTGGCAGACAAAGGGCATAAAGCATTGCGCCAACATTGAGAAAAACGAGTAATCATTACTCTTGGCAAGCTAATTGCTTTTTTTTTTGTTGGGTATATTTGTTACATAATTATCGCATAATTAATTTAAAACTTACCCAACTGAAGGCTAGAACTGGCAAGTCATACTCCTGAGTCCTGAGCCCTGATTCCCAACCATGGCCAACAGGCATAAGTTGCAAAAGTTTGCGGTTATGCTTTGTGTCCCGTGCTACTATTGTGATTATGACCATGACGATGACGATGATGATGGCTAGGCAAAATTGAGCATGCCAAACACATGCACAGTACCTCGAAACCATTGGGACATGCTAAGTTCAATGAGGTAAGGGGGGGGGGGCGTTGATGGTTGAGTATTCATGAGAATCGCTGATGATGCTCTTAAGTGAACAGCAGCAGCAGCCTGTTCGCATGTGGGCGTGTTTTTTCTTTCTTCTTCTTCTTCTTCTGTGGGCACACGAAAACGAAAAATTAGTTTGCCGCAAAACAAATACTGAGAAAGAGAGAGAACAGAGAAAGAGAGAGAGATAATCAATACAACACAGGCTCCATTTCTATCTCTGTGCTGCTTCTGCTGCCTTTTTCCGCTCTGTTCCCTAGAAATTGTTACGTTCCGTTTCAAGGCCATCATCATTTATATCTCCAGCAAAAGTTTTTCATGTGTCAAATGCATGACCAGATATTTTCTGGCCCGTGTTTCTTGCAACCTTTCTCTTACGCCCCCGAATGTCTGCTGCGCTCCGCTTTTGCGTCGTTGCGTTTCAGTTTTGTGATTTGCTTCCTGGGTTCTCGATTCTCGTCTCCACACGTTTTTGTGTTCCGTGCCCTTTCCCCCGTTGGTTATTTTCCATTACATAAGCGGCACACAAGTTTGCAGCATTTGCGTCACTGCAACAATCACGTTTTAAGCTTGTGTGTGTGTGTGTTGGTGTGTTTTTGTCATAATCAATCTGATTAGCAATTGTACCTTAGCAACATCGATTAAAATTGTTGCCAAAAACATATTCATTCAAGTTTACCAGCACGTTGTCGCCTCTTCTCATTGTTGTTGTTGAGAGTTTTTGCTGTTGTTGTTGGCGCGACCTTCTTTATTGTCATATCGTGGGCTGCCTAGAAAGTAATCCATATTAAAAAAGAAAAAGTAAACGTTTAACCTTTTTACTTACTATGCTGCCAACTCCTTGGAACTCAAGTCAGCAAGTTGGAAAAAAAAAACAAAGTTCTTACACTAAATGATTTATGTGCTTAGTACACTCGAAATGCAATCAAACCAATTCCAAGAACTTACTTTTGGGCAACAAAAGTCCTATTTGGGTTTTTCCGAAATTTCATAAGCTATTTACAATTAGTCTTACTGAGAAATTGCTCCATTAAATTTAGACTTTCGTACAAGTTCGGTGCGCTTTTGTTCAGTTTTGCCAAAAATATTCATTTATTTATTTTGCATTGCCTACTTTTGTGCGTTCGAGTAGTGCCCAGAACTTAATCTATGCAATTGGGTCGAGAACGGCAGACATTAATTATGCCGCCAGAAAATGGTTTGTGGCCGAAATACAAAAGCGTCAGTAACAACCTCCGCCCCGTCCATCCCCCATTCTGCTGCCCCCCTGTTGGTCAGCAATTGTGTGGCTGCCAAATGATGCATAAATTTATGTCAATTTCTCTTTTAAACAATTAAAATTCTGGCGGCGAAGGGAAATTTTCTTTTGCCATTCGTCGCACACAAACAAGTCGAAAATGAAAAGCAAGCAATCAAAGCTGTGCCTCATTCTCTGCACCGTTATCCTCCCCAAATCTCCTTTTCAATTTTAGAACAGCGGCCAGCAGTAGGCTGAGCACAAAGCGGTCTTATAAAATGCCTTTGCAATTTTTTGACTATGTTTTCGTTTTTCATTTCACGCTGTCTACTTTGAGGCGAGCAAGAGCCAAAAGTGAGAAATTACAGTGAAATATTGTGGCATGCTTCTTGTTCTTAATGCCGTAAAATATACTTTTTCTTAAGAGAGGCAAACATCTTTATCGTTATTGCTGTCAGCTTTTTATGAAACATAGCAACAGCTGCCTATTAAGTGGTTTTACTTATTGCCCGTTATGATTTTTAATGTTTAAGCTCATTTCGAAACGCTTTGATATTTTACTCATTAGATTGAGGCTAAGATCTGTCAGCTTTTTGGGTATTTATTAATTTCGCATAACATATCAATTTATATTTTCTTGTCTTTATTTTCAATCTAAAAACGAAAGTCTTTAAATATTCAGTTGAAAATAGCTTATGCTTCAGCAATTTTACTATGCTGTTTTTATGCACTTTTCTGTGTGTGTGTGTGTGTGTGTGTGAGTTTGTTGTGTACATGTAGTTTGTCTGTGTTAGTGCTTCGCTTAGGCAGGCGAACATAATTTGCCTAGAAGTATGCTATCAAAATGGTTTTAATTGATTTTAGTCGTCGCGTCGTTGCTCGTTGCGCCCCTAAAGTCAATGACTGCTGCCTTGCAAGAGACATACACACAAACACACACACACAGACACTTTGAAATCTTGTCAACTCACACAGACTGAGGAATCACTTGGCAAAATTCTAAATTGCATAAATTTATTTCTTGCTCGTTTACCATCACACTTCGTTCGCTGTCCCACATGCCACGCCCTCTAACGTGGCCTGCAGGCCATTTGTAAAATTGATTACGCGCATAAATTCAAGCAGACGAGCAACGATATCAAAATGTTGCCACACAGGGTGGTAGTTGCAAAGGAGTGGTTCGAGCTGGAGTTGTAGAGGGTTTGTGGCATTATTTTTTTTAGGCTAGTTTCAAATTGAATTTCACTCACACATTTTTTATTAAATTTGTATAATCAAATTCAATTTGCTTTAATTGTGTTTGTTCTAGTCGCCCTTTAGTCACACCCTCTTAGTCTCTCCCTTCTCTGCTTATGCTCTTGCTGCCTTGATAGTTGTTTGTCAATTAACAACAGCGAAATGTTGCAATTAATGTTGCGTATTGTGTGTGTGGCACACTCAAACACACACGCACACACACCCGTTGCTGCCCACACATTTTGAGGCTAGTAATTATGTATGTACGATTGGAAATATACATGTTCGTATGTGAGAGAAACGTTTGCATGTCGGCTTTATTACTAGAATCTCCCGCTGGTATTGGCATACATTGCCATAATTATAACAGTGGGGAATGCGTTTGAAATGCCCAAAACATGCGAATTACCCGCCGTTTGCATCAATTGGGCCTTCGCAAAACAGCAGGCAATTGAGCTATATTTGAATAGCCAAACAGGCGACAAGTTTTTCAAAATTGAACTAATTTTAAAGGAACGTAGAAACCTTTTTTGTAAACTTCTATCAGGCGACAAATGTGTTTTGAAGTGGATTGGAAATTGTACTTTTACTTTAGGTTTAGCAAATTTAAACGAATATTCAACCAGCTCTTTCAAATCTTTTTAATGTTTTTGGAGTCATTTTCTGAACATTTATTATTATTATTCGTTATTCGTTTATATATATGGTTCAAAAAGAAGAGTTTAAAAGTAAAAGGTGACTTTTTTAATGAAGAGCAAACCTAATATGTTTCCCATGCTCATTTACATGGTTCTGTTCAAAGTTTCATGTAAGATTATGAAGGCCACTGAGAACTCACAAGACCATCCAGTTAATTCTCAAAAATCAACCGATCTCTTGTAAATAGTCAGTGTTGTCGCCAGTGCTACAAGCTTGTTAAATTGTATGTGTTTAAGCTGGAGTATAGTTTTCGGACCCAACAGCATCCCAACACAGACTGATAACCAAACACAGACACACATTACCATATAGTGCGTAAACAAACAGATAGATAGATAGATATCTACACAGTGGCAATCAAAACGATGCTACTACAGAGTAGCAACAATACAAATTACTAATTTACACGCGAACACAATGCACAAATGTGAAATATACTCGAATGTCTCCCTTTGACCCCCCCCCCCCCCCTTTCGTGCCACGCCTGGCATGTTGCAGGCAAATACGATTTCCTGGGAATAAGTTGTGATATAGCATGCATAATGAGCTATGATTATGATCAAAACAGCAATTAGTAATTGAACAGTTAAGCATTTTATTTAATTGCAATAATTGTTGCTTGTGCGCGTTTTTTACATGCGGCGGCTTATGACGCGTGTAAAACGCGTCAAATAAAAAACATACAAAAAAAGATACCAACTCAAATTAAATTAAAAGCCGCACCTCAAAAGCTGTTTATATAAAGTTAAAAAAAAATGATGAGATATAAAGAAATGCGCATCGAGCTGACAACAAAGTTCAATGAACGGCAACAGGAGCTGCCAAAGGAGTTTGGGTTTTTTAAGAGATGGAGCAAAGGAGCGGCAGGTGGGGAATGCATGCAGAAAAAGCAGACGAGCAAGTTAAGGCCGCTGGCAACGATGAACAGCAACAGCAACAACTAAAAAAACGAATGCTCGCTTGTGGAATGTGATGGAACAGTTTAAGAATTGGATAAAACGGCAAAGGTGATGAGTTATTCAAAAGAGAAGCATGTGCAAAAATGTCAGAAAAAATCAAATGAGATTAAAAAAATAATATACACATATATATACACATATATATGAACACACAAGCATTAAACGAGTGACAGTTGGTCAGTCAGAAAGCTAAAGAGGAAAAAAAAAAGGCTAACAAGCATTTCTGTAACTGATGAAAATAAAAGGCAGCTGTAACCGTTAGAAATATCCGGAGGCGAGGACAGGAAACCGTTTCAAATATGAAGTCAAGTTGGCCAAAACTTTTTGCAATTTGAACTTTTCGTTTTCAGTTTTGCTGCTGCTGCTGCTGCTGCTGCTGACTGTTTGCTTATCACGTTCGAAACGGACATTGGTGTCTGATTTGATTTTAGCCATAGACATGACCACGCCCACTTTGCAACAGTTTGCAGTCAACACTTGAGCACGAAACGCGCTCGGTTCGTGTAGCTCCGTAGCACCTGGAATAGAGACCAAAAAATGTAATTTCCAATTGTGCAACAGAAAAACGTTTATGTTGATTATATTTTTCCTTGTATACCCTGCAGCCTGCAGGTGGAAAAAACTTAAAGTTGGGTAGGCAACAAGACATACTAAAATAATCTGCCTTTAACTAAAAAGTTTATCTTAGACAGTTTTTATATTCGTCTTTGCATCAGGATGAAAACCTTGACCTTTGATACTAGATAGATTGAGCAGATAACTTTCATATTAAAAGGTCAAGTTTTGTAGATTGCCTTGTGAAACACAGAAACAAAAATATACTAGTAATAATAAGGTATCAAGATTTCACTTATGCCTCCTCGCCACAGGGCATCTTTTCCATCAAACAGTCGGGAACTGTAGCCATCATGTTTAATTTACTGAAATCAATCAGAAAACCAGCAACGATTTGCTACAGTTTTCACATTGCGTGCACAAATTGTCCAACACAAATTGATGGTAAACTAGACAAAAGGGCCGGCCATCAACGAACGCAAAAGAGAACAATCTTTTAAAGGATAGGATTTTAGCTTTTGTGTATTGTGCTGTTCTGTGCTCTGTGTTCTGTGCTGACTGACGACTGCCAAGCCAGGCACTTCTTGGTAATTATCATTTAGTTATGGCACTTTTTGTTTCACTCGATTCTCCGATTCTTAAAAGAATCTGGTTTTCTTAAAGCTGCTGTTGCTTCAACTTCTTACGCGAGCGAGTGCCTGAAACGGCGACACGCACATGATAAATGATTTTCCATTAACTGCCATTGAAAAAAACCAAGAGAATAAAATAAAACTAAAGGGCGTAGCGCAATTCAAACCAGCAGGACAAAGTCATAGCATAGAAAAAATCCGACTCAGAACACATGCTGTGTGTGTGTGTGTGTGTGTGTGTGTGTGTGTGTGTGTGTGTGTGTGTGTGTGTGTGTGTGTGTGTGTGTGTGTGTGTGTGTGTGTGTGTGTGTGTGTGTGTGTGTGTGTGTGTGTGTGTGTGTGTGTGTGTGTGTACTGCTGCAATGTTCTTGTGCATTTGTCATCCATCATCAACGAAGGCGGCGGCTGCGGCGGCGGCATCCTCAGTCCTCTATTATTACTCCCCATACCGCCCCCTCCTCCCTTTCCATTGCCAAGCATTAAACTTTATCAACTGTCTGCATCAGAATTATTTGTCTTACCGATTTTTCAAACAATTTTTCCTTTTCCTGTGTGTGTGTAGTACAAAATTTGTTAAACCCAATTTCAAGTGAAATGTTTTAAAGTTGATTTTCTTTGTACAATGTAACATGATGCTTTTCCAACAAAAACACACAAAACAAAAAAAATAACGATAATAACAAAACGAAAAAACGAATAAAAGACAAACAGCAATATTAAAGAAATGGGAGACAGCAGGCGAACAAAGTGACCCAACGACCGATGTTTGATTTTTTTTTCTTACCCAGATTTGATAGATGACCATAAAATATTAATGTGCGTTGCACACATGTTCGTGTGTGTGTGTTTGTTGTTAGTGTATGTTTTGAGTTTTTCCTTTTTGATTTGACTTTGACGTCAAGGTCTTCGTTTGGAGTAACCACTAAATGGCTTCGCTTTTCAGCTGAAGTGGCCGGCCCTTGTGCATATCAAAATAACTAAAATTGATGGGAGAATTTTTAAAAAGAATTTCATTTAATGATGTCGACTTATTTATAGTTTAGAGAGAGAGAGAGAGACTTTGGGGCCATGGCAACGATGTTTGCTGGACTCGATTTAATATTAGTTTTAGGTCAAGTAAAGCTTTGGGTGGAGCCTTTCAAGATTTTGAACCAACAGTGATATTTTTCTTAAGCTTCTTGAGCTTCTTTCTTTTTGCAAAGGCCAAACTTTGCATAAAAATAAACTTAAAATTAAACCCTATATATATCTATATATACATATTTATAACGCAAAGTGTTTGCCTTTGCGTATAATTAAGACATTATCGTTAAGAGGCCGACAGTTGGCCCATTTGCTGTTAGACATGTAAATGGCCAAAGACAAGCAGCAGCGCCTAACTGTAGACAACATAAACGTTAACCAGGATAAGAGAAAAAAACAACATAACCAAACTGAGAGAGCCAAATGATGAGTCATCTGCACGCAAAGCAATTCAATCCAATTTACAGCAATTTGCCATAATTTCAACGCTTAACGACAGCCTCGCAAGATTTACGGCAGTCAAACTTTTCATAGATAAAGCATAAACACCGATACAGAGAGAGAATGTAGCAACTGGGAACTGGGATGACAAGTCTGGCCAAAAAAAAAAATAAATTGTAAGATTCTGCGTAATTTTTGCGCAAAAACCATAACAAAAATATTTTTCGGGCTGCAACTTCGGCAGCGCAGACAAGAGAATCGAGAGAAGAGAGGAAAATAGATGTGTTCTCATAACTTGCGGAATGAGTCAGACAGACGGCGACAAAGACGTCGACGCCCTGCCGCCTGTATTTGGCCCAGACATTCGCACTTTTTGGCCATGGCCAATGGCATCATAAAATTCCAGGCAATCTTTGTTGCTGTTTGTTGTTGTTGTTGTTTTGGTCTCGAATTGACGCCGCTGCGTCGACAATTTTGCCGCTCAGCACGCACTTGCCACAAACTATAGAATAATATAAGCATGTATAACGTCTCATATCAACTCAACTCGTCTGTTGTTTGACCTTTTTTGCTTAGCTAATTTTGCAAACGTTTATCAATGCGAGGGCTAAAGAGCGATTTTGAGTGCTGCATACTTCTAGGCCTTTTGGCAGTCGTTGTTAGCGCCAAGTTCAATGAACCCATTACTTGGTTTAGCGAGACAAAAAACAATCGACATTTGTTGTTTGTTTGTTTGTTTGCCTTTTTGCTTAAGCTTGGCTTGTTTGTATGTTTGTCCGACTGTCTGACTGTCTTTCTCTCTGTTTTTCAAGTGCCTCGCAGCTTTCTTGTGACGGTCTATTGTTTTCGACAAAATTAATGCAAACCTAAGTTCCCATTCTCTATGTTTCGCCCTTTTTGTCTGCCGCTAATGCGCGCTGAGTGGCCACTAGCAAAAGCTTGAAACTCTCTTTGTTTTTTATGCCCAACTGCAACTTACATATCTCAAGTTGAGAGTTCTTTTTTTGTTGCTTCTCAACCATGAACATTATTTATATATTAAACTTCTTCATATTATTATGCAAATTATCCTAAGCTACATCATATTTGTTCTGTTTCTACATCAACTTGAATTTCTCTTGATTTTGCGCTAACTTTATTGTTATTTCTTCTCTCTCTCTTTACAGGGCCGTTACAGATCCTCGTGATGGACGTCGCGTTGCATTAAAAAAGCTGCCGAATGTTTTTCAATCTTTGGTCTCATCGAAGCGCGTTTTCCGTGAACTGAAAATGCTTTGCTTTTTCAAGCATGGAAACGTAAGTCAAGCACAAACATACTTATTTTTATAATAATAATAATATAATTCCACAATGAGATCAGCCAAGAAAAATGCTTTACATTTAATTACACGAAGCGCTTATGAAACAAAAATTTAATTAAAAATCCAATTCGATTATTGTTGTCGGTTGCTAGTGGTGTTGGTATTTCGACTGACACTAACCGCAAAGAGTGCAAATATTTTCAGTACTTTGGCAATATGCACGAACACTCAAGTATTACGTATACGCACTCAATATCCCCTCAACTTTGGGTTGACAGTATTTTCATGCTTTCTGCTTAAGATACTCTGTAAGTTTGTAGCATTTGATGACTGTCATATTTGTCATTTATTTTAACAGCGTATTCCTGCGTCGTTACCCTTTTTTTTAATACTTGTTATGCGTCATGCACTTATTAACAATTAAAATTTCATTTTTAATATTTTATTTACAACTCAAACGTTGTCATGGCTCGGTATCTTGTTTCTGATTCTTTTTAAATGTCCCACGCGCTCGTTCGCTCGCTTACTCTCTCTCTCTTTTACTCCCGCTCTGGCGTTTATTGCCTTCTGGAAACAATTTTAAGTTGAAATTGTGTGTGTGACGCGATTGTTGCTGTTGTCAGAACAAGTGTCGTTTATTTGTTGCGTAATTATTGTCATTTATTAAATGCTTCATATGAGAGCTCAATGTTAATTTGTTTGTTACACTTATAGCCGGAAGGACTTGTAAATATACATATATACAGATGAATTCATTTTAAAGTTAATATAAAGCGGCTAAATGAGTCATTTAATTTATTTAAAAGAATACAAATATATATTCTCTTAAAGTTCAGTCCATTTGCGCCATTCAGCAAATAACTGGCTCACATGTTTGTTACCTTAATTGTCAGATATCAAACCAGATGCATATCATGTATGTTTCACAACACCCAAGTGACTTTGATCTATCAGTTGTTTTTTGTGTGACAGTTGTGAATCAATCATTCATAACACTAATTTACTCATTCATATTCATTGCAGTTTGAACAGAAAAAAAATAACCAAAAACCAAAACCAAAACACACACACATTCAGATATTTGATAAGTACCGCACATTTGCCCCCACTGCTCCAATTTTTGCTGTTGTTGGCAGCACAAAAGCCTGTCAGACGCGAAAAAAATATTTATGACAAATAAATTTTATGCACAACAAATTGCAAAGAAAAAAAAAACAAAACTCAGAATGCAAAACTGCCCAAACATTTTGTTGCATGCAAATTTATTAACGCTGTCAAGCAGCGGGTAAAGGGGAATGGCGAAACGGCAAACAGCAAAGCAGAACGAGCGGCATATGGACAAGCCACAAAAAGTCAAATGGCAGCAAAATGTGAAGAAAAAAAAAAAAATACGAATTATGTTTATTCTTGTAACATTTAGAATTATTAATAAAATGTAACACACAAAAAATAAATAGCATGAAATGAAGTGGGGGGGGGATTATGAGGTCAACAGCTGCATTGTGTGCAATTTTATGGCCATTTTTATGTGACTTTGTGGCGATTTGCTTTAATCTATTTATCTGAACACATTTTCATAGCTTGTTGCGAGGCACGTGCATTAATGCGATCTTTTTTTTCTTCTTCTTAGCTCCATGTTAATAATTGTTTGACATTTGTGAATGTGTGCAAAATGTCAATAGAGTGATTAGACTAAATAAATTGTTCAGCGAACTTTTCTTATTGCATTGATTTGATACACACAATAATTTTGAAAAAACTGAAATGTCACGGCTCATATAACTAAACTCAAACACTTTTCAAATTTGTTCAACGCCATCAAAACCAAAACGTGGGCATCTCAAGTTGCAAATATGTTGAGTTAGTTAGTTAAATGTCTGAATTATTATGTAATATGCATTCGAAGAGTTAACCTAATGAAGGCCTACCATTCAACCTACACTCCTTCACACACAACAACAGCAACAACAACAACAACACCTATGCAAATTTCTATTAAAATGCAAAGTGCTTTATGAACAGCAAAGAAGAATGAGAAAGAGGCGCGGCATGTGTGTTGTAATTATTGTATGTTGCCAATGTGTCTGTTGTTGGTTTCCTGTTTTAATTCCATTTTCATTTCCTTTACTATACACCCATACATACATACATACATACATGCAACACCGTCATCGTCATGTCGAACAAGTGCAATCAACCTAAAATGGGTCTCGAGACGCTTTGCATATTCAATGGCTGCCTGCGTTTAGTGGAGGAAAAAAAGGTGTGACCAGAGTCTCAACTAAGAACTGGGTGGAATATGTTTATGCTTTGTTTTTGTTTTGTTTGAGACTGTTGCTTAATGCGCTCGAAGCGTTTTCAACAGTCGGAACGATTTAATAAACCAATAATTTAACAAAAAAATAATGAAAAATGCAATTTGTGATGACTTTGAAACAAATATTGTTTGTTTAAGCTTATATAAATGATGCAGTTCGGTTTTTTAACAAATTGCTGCTGTATTTTGGAATAAATCCTAACTTAGTGCTCGCAAATTCGATCGGTATGTCTTACCTTTTGGTTTCTGCCTTGATAGCAGTCAGTCAGTCAGTTAGGAAAAGTGTTTTATTTACTTTACTCTAGCTTAATATTGTTGCGCTTTTCGTTTACACTACTACAAGCCTGCCCTTCTGTTCCATCCTCTTACCAATACCCCAAACAATTCTGAAGGCTTAAAGAAATACGTCAGCTCTGAATGATGGCAAAGAGACTGGCAATCGTCTCAATTGCTTTTTGCATTATATGGCATATCAAGTGTGAGTGTGTGTGTGTGTGTTGGTATTTGTATTTGTGAGCAATATACATTTTAACAAATCGCTGCAAAATGTTTTGCACCATTATATTGCTGTTGTTGTTGTTATACATATTTCAATTGCGAATTTTCAATAAAACGATTTGTGCAACGTACGTGGCGCACATTTCAAAAGCATTTCTCACATGCAACCGACACGGCAACAACACTGGAGTGTTTGTTGCCTTTGATTTACTTTCCTCGAAGCAGCATCAGCCGCTTACACCTCTCCCTCATCCTCACCAACCATCCTTCACACATGCCCCACCCGCCTCATTGCTGTTGTAAATGATTGAGTTTCGAGTTTGATGGCTGGCATCAATTGCATGCAAATTTTGTTATTATATCTTGTTGCTTTTTGGGTCGCTTCAAAATTGCAATTGAAATGTCAATTTCATTTCTGACGGATATGCGTTTGAGTCTAAATAAAACTAATCGATGCCAGAAGATATCTTTCTGACTGCAAATCTGTTTTGAATTGCCCAAAATCATCCCCCACGATAAAAAACCGATGCTGTAATAACTGTGAAAAAGCCTTACACAAGTTTTGACCTGCCTTTAGCGTTTATTATCTTAGCTCAAGGTCTCAAGAACAATGAGAAAACAAGTAAAAAGCAGCAGCTGACATAATGTTCTCTAAAAAATCTGCGGCCTTTTAATTAGTTTGTAAGCAAGCGACAAAAAAGTAGAAGAAGCAAAAAACTTGTCCGCCAGCTGGTTGCAACTATTTTTTAGCTTGAATTTTGTTGTAGCTTAAAACACTTTTGCTTTTGTTTCAAGCAAACTTAAGAAATGTTGCTGCCACTTCAAATTCGGTTGAAATCATTTAAAGACTTTGCTCAAACAACGAGACAAGAAGAGGAAAGCGAGAGAGAGAGAGGAGTGCGGAGGTGGCGGAAAGCAAAAAATAAGATGCTCTTGCTGATTATGTTGGCCTTTTTTTCTCGTGTTTGTGTTTGTAGTATGTTGTTGCTTCTACATTTTCCTGTTAAATAGAAACAACAACAAAATGACGACCAAGTTGCCACAGCTGTTGCCACTTGCAACTTGTTCAGTTGCACCTCAACAAAGTTGTTGTCTAAGTTGTTTGTTCAGCTCGTTAGTTGTTGTTTATGTTTTTTCTCGGTGTATATGTGTGTGTGTGTGTTATTATTACACGCCTAGTTTCACCTGAGAGCAACTAGGTTTTTTTGGTTGTGTTTTTGGGTTGTGTTAACATTCAAGGACAGTGTAGTCAAAAGCTTTGGCCAATATGAACTGCATAAATTTGGTTTTTTGATTGCGCTGCATGCCACGGCGAAATGTTAATTAGCTGCTGCAACGTCGACGCACGTGTGAGGCCAACAGTGCGAATTCCAGCTTGCAACTTGCAACAAATTATGTGCGAATCAAGCAGCCACCAAGCAAACTTGAAGGTTTTGCAATACACTGCACAAAACAAAGGTCATTTAGCTGAAAAAAATATGTACCTTGGCTATAGATAGTATATGTATTATATACACCTTGAACAATCTTTATAAAACTTGAAAAACTACAAAAAAAAAAAAAACTATTCCGAATTTTCTTGCTGTTTTAGCTTTAAAGCCAAAGGTATTTAAGCTTCGTTTTGCTGCCAATGCAAAATGTATTTTCCTTTAAAACTTTTTTGTTGTATGGAGCTGTTGTTGTTGTTGTTTACGAAACCGCAAGCGCAACAAATGCAGTCGCTAAATTACAGCAGCAAACGAACGTCATTGAAATATTACGAGAACTGCTGCTGCTGCCGCAAAAGCTAAAGCAACAAAAACAAAAGCCAAGCCAAAGTTAAAGCCAAAGACTCTAAAAAAAACCCTCAAAGACGTAAGGCTCACAGTCAGCTCTTGTAAAAAAACTTTTGCCACTTAAGACCACGACGAAGTTGGCGGCTTAGCAATGCGGCGGCACTTTTTTGTCTCTACCCCTGAAAGTGTGTGTGTGTGTGATTGTGTGTGTGTTGCAAAGTGCGCAAAAATTTGTTGTAGCCTCTTTTTTTTTTGCCAACAAACAATCGAACAGAAATGCAGCAAGCAGAGCAAAAGGCTAACAACAATGTGAGTTTTGCAACATTATTGTTGCTGTTGTTGTTGTTGTTGCCTCACGCATTTCGTATATACATATATATATTTTTTTTATGTAACCAATTTTCATATAAAATATTTAAAAGCCGGAGGAATCTCTTTTGAAGAACTGAACTGCTTAAATTTTTATTGAAAATTGATTTTTTTTAAAGCGCTTTTTCGAATATGTGACAGCCAACATTCAACTTGCAACTCGCAACTCTACCTCTTCCGTGTGGATGGAGTTTATATATACTATATTTTTTTTTGCTGTTAGATTTGTGCTTGGGATTGAGTGCTTTCTTTTTTGATTTTGTTTTGTTTTTTTGTTGAAGGGGAAGTTCCTTCATCATTTTGACCGAAAGCAAAATAAATCAGCGCTTGTCTGGAGCTCAAGCTTTGCGCCGGCACAAAAAGGGTAGTGTAACGGAGGGGGGGGGGGGGGGAAGGTGGGTGAGCAGGGCTTTGGGAGGGCTCTGTCGACGCTTGTCGACGCGAATCATTGTTGTTGTTGTTGCGCTTTGTGTTGTGCTGCTGTCCATCAACTTCTTGCCAGTACGTTACGTTTTTGTTGTTGTTGTTTTATTTATTTTTTATAGAGCCGTTGCCGTTGTGCTGCTGGTGCAACTGCTGTTGCAGACAATCAGACACAGCTCCCCCAAAGCTGCAGCAGACAGTGGCGTGTTTTGTATCTGCCGCTAAACATCATCCAACGGGTCAACGGGTAGTTGTTGTTGTTGCTGCTGCTGAACTTTGTGGCATTTTAGTGCCTGGCAGCGACACTTAACATGCAACTAAATGGCGCATTTGATGCGAGCTGCAAGCGAGCTTTGAGCTTGATTTTTATTTATATTTTTATTGGAGTGCATAATTTATGATCTTAGCCAAGATGCAACCAGCTCTAACTCAAATGGGTGTTGGCTGGCTGTGCTTCGTTTGTTTGTATGTATGTAGGTGTAAATGTTGTTGCATTGTTTCTTTTTATTATTATCTTTTATAAGATTTATGTTGCTAATGCTGCCCCCCCACATCCAATAAACACACACTTGCCGTCACACTTTGTGTCTTTCTGCGAGTGTTTTGAGATTTATTAACGAATATTTTATTTCATTCTTTTGTCATTGCAGGTGCTGTCAGCTTTGGACATCTTACAGCCACCACATTTGGACTTTTTTCAGGAAATGTATCCTTTTTCAAACAACAAAAAAACAAAAACAAACTCATGCATCATATTGTGTGATGGCAAATTGAGTGGCAACAATGTCACAAAGCTTGAAGAAAAGTTGTTTAGTTTGGATTAAGTTATTACCAAGTTTTTAATGCAGTTAAAAGCCAAGTTATGAACGGAAAATATGCAAACAAACACCAAGTGCAACATTGAGATAAAAACTAGACCTTAAACCCATTTTGGATATTCAACCATTTGGGTCTTAGCCCATTTCAACAGACAATTTGACACACTTGACTACTGCAACTAAGAAGCTTAACAGCTCTAAACGCATCTAAAAGCCAAACGAAGAAAGAAAGATATTCAACTTAAATTTTAAAAACCGAATCGGCTTGGGTCACAGTTTGTTACTTGCCTTTTCACTGTGAAAAATAGAAGCCAGGCGAATCGACTTTCATTCATAGCCAAAAAAAAAAGCCCCAAAACGAGTAACTACTTAATTGAAAAAGTTTAAAGCCAACAAACAAACGGAAAACTTTACCGTTAAGGGTTTGGAGTGGGGGCAGGGGCGAGGGTAGTAGTTAGGTGTGGTTGGGTTTGGTGGGTTGTTGAAAATGACAGCCATATGGAATTGATAATTATAAATGTTTATTTTTTTTGTGATTTGGTTTGGTTGGCATCCTTAACTTTATTTTGATTATAGCTATGTGATAACTGAACTGCTGCAATCGGATCTGCACAAGATTATAGTGTCGCCACAGCATCTATCCGCGGACCACATTAAAGTGTTTCTCTATCAGATATTGCGCGGCTTGAAGTATCTGCACTCGGCACGGATATTGCATCGGGATATCAAGCCCGGCAATCTGCTTGTCAACTCAAATTGTGTGCTCAAGATATGCGATTTTGGTTTGGCGCGTGTCGAGGAACCGGATCAGGCCAAACACATGACCCAGGAGGTGGTCACACAGTACTATCGGGCGCCAGAGATTCTCATGGGTGCCCGTCACTATTCGTCGGCGGTGGATGTGTGGTCTGTGGGCTGCATATTTGGTGAGCTGTTGGGTCGACGCATATTGTTCCAGGCACAGAATCCTGTACAGCAGCTGGAGCTAATCACCGAGCTGCTGGGCACACCCACCATGGAGGATATGCGTCATGCCTGCGAAGGGGCACGCACACACATGCTGCGGCGAGCACCCAAACCGCCATCATTCTCGGTGCTGTACACGCTTAGCTCACACGCAACACACGAGGCGGTCCATTTGCTCTGCCAGATGCTTGTGTTTGATCCGGTAAGAAAGAAACGAAAAGAAACTTTGTTACATAATCCAAAGCTGGCTTTAACTTGTCGTTTCTGACTTTCAGGATAAGCGCATTTCGGTGACAGATGCTCTGGCGCATCCTTATCTAGACGAGGGACGTTTGCGCTATCATTCGTGCATGTGCAAATGCTGTTTCACTACCTCAGCTGGCATGCGTCAGTATACGGCAGACTTTGAGCCATCGGCCGGTCAACCATTCGATGATCTATGGGAGCGTAAACTAACCTCCGTGCAGCAAGTGAAGGGTAAGTTTTTATCACACAAAACTCAACTCAATCAAAGTACAACAACTTACAACATTTTATCTTCACTTGAACAGAGGAAATGCACAAATTTATTGCCGAGCAGCTGCAAACTGGCCGTGTACCGCTTTGTATTAATCCGCAGAGTGCGGCATTCAAAAGCTTTGCCAGGTGAGTTGCAATCAATCAACAACATAAGACACGCAGCACGTTGCAAACCACACACATACACACACACACACACATATTTCTTTCTAAATATCCCCAAACCCAAACAAATTAAAAAAAAAAAAAAACTCCCAACATCTAAAATAGTTTCTTATAAACAAATTTTCTTTCTCTCTCTCTATCAAGCTATCTGTCTCTTTATAACCTACCATACGTTGTTTTTTTTCAAAAATATGTAAATCGCTTTTAAGTTTGATACAAAAAAAATAATCTCTCTTTCTCTATTTCTTTCTTATAACCTATTCACATTATATTTCTTCCTTTGAAAAAAGTTTTTTGTTTTTGTCACTGCTTCGAGTCCGAAATTGTCCAAATCAAAAAAGAAAAACCAAATGCCTTAGAACACAAACCGTCTCTCTAACTCTGTCACCTAAACGTTGTTTATATTTCTAAATAAAAAAATATATACTTATACTTATAAATTATAATATTTTTTAATATTTGTTTCTCTCTTTTATTTTCAAATCGTTTTTCTTTTGTTTTTAATTTTTCGATACATCGATAAATATGAATATTTAATATTAAACAACAATTCTATTAAATTTAAATTATTATATTTGCGTTGTAAAGCCAATGAGAATGAGAATATCTACTACTACTACCACTACTACTACCACAACTTGCACTGCTGCTCCTGTTGCTGCTGCTGCCGCTGCTACTGCGCTGCCGCTACCGCCGCCAAGAACAAGTACCGAGCGTATATGATAAACTAGGCGCGTTCCGAAATATCGATATCGATATTAAAAATAAATAACCAATAAAGTCAAGAAACACAGAACGAGTCAAGAACCGAGCAGAAAGAAGTCACAAAATCAAAAATCAAAATAACAATAATTTAAACTGCCGCCAGAAAAAAAAAACAGCAAGAATGCAAAGCGAGAAAGAAAATGAAAGCCAAATATCGAAAAGAATCGATTCGTATCGATATACATACATACTACCAATGTTGGGGGCCCCTCGGCAGCAGCAAAACTCCGAACTTGAATTCTTTAGGTCTGTTGATAAAAGCAAAATACAATTAATTGCTATACATTTGCTACAAAAAAAAAAAAAAAAAATCTATAATTTTAAAGTTCTTATAATATACATACATATATATGATTTAACACCCTATGTTCGCCATATATGTACATATAATTTATATATTTTTTTCGTCTTTGTTGCTCTTTTTTTAATGCAAATGTGTATAAAACTCTGAATACTATTAGTTTTACATATATAAATAACTTAACTCATAATTTTCCTTAATTTTATTGTTAAATGGGTTTTTTGCGTATCTATTTTTGTGTGCATAAATGTTATAAACAAATACCAACAACCAAAAATAATGCCAATTCCTAACTAATAATTGTTTATAAATGAAAGAAATTGTTCGGTGAATTTTTAAAAAATAAACATGATCTATAAAATTGAATTGGCATAAGATTAAAAATAAATTCCAAAAACACGATTACGCATCACTGCCATAAACATTTCTAGACAAATAAACAACTTAATATAAACCAGAATAATCATACAAAGCCCTAAATACAAATAACACAACATATATATATATATCTATATATCTCTACTCATAGTTGATTTATGTTTTTCAGTTGCATTTCATATTCATACATACATATATATATATTAAACATTCGCATATTATGTACAGCATAAAATATCCATTCTTACCATCTAAACACTAAAAAAAAAATATTGAAATTTCATAACAATTGTGCACATTTAAACCCATAAACAATATGTTTACATAAAGCCTAAAATATGCCAAAATATTTAGACATTAAAAAGTTATTTTTTCTGATGTGCCAAAAATAGTATACACTTGCAGAGCTCAAAAATACCAAAAAAAAAAAAAACATTAAAGATTATTTGAAGATATATACCTAAGATAATTTAAACTATATTGCAATTGTCTAAGAACCTTAAAATTGTACTCTTTTAAAAATATTTGATTTTTTTTGTCATACTTTAATGCATATTTTCTTGTCAGTTATAATTTCCATTTGAAACAATTAGTTACAACTTAAGTTGAATTACAATTTTTGCAAGTGTATTCTAACATCGGCCTGCCGAAAAACTATCACTTTATGTTTTATAACAACAACAACAACAACAGTCACCCAAAAACATGGCTTGTATATTTGTTAACTAGCGTTATGACAGTCACAACCAAAAACCACAACATCACAAACACCACCCGAACACCACCCCCCACACCCATCCAACCACAAACCACGTTTCGGACCAACATTTATGTCATGCATTCGATTGCCCAAACATTTGTAGCCACATTCAAATTAAGTGCCCCCATAGCTTTAACATTGAGCAAACCCCTTAAATGAAAATGAAAAACAACAAAAAAAAAAAAAACACTGCCAGCAACAACAAACAGCTAAATTCATATTGAAAAACATCTGCTATGATAATAGTGAAAATTCAGTGCAGTTGAGCAGCAGTGACAATGGTCCACAAAACAAAAAGAAAGTAGTTTGAAAACCTGAGATTGAACAAAATTTTCAATTCAAGTTATTTATAAATTATAAAAAAAAAAGCTAAAATACATTTTTAACATTTATTTTTGTTTTGTTTTCGTTTGTTGTATTCCCAATCTGTATATAATATAGCTTTTGAATTTCCACACATATTTCATTTGATATCAGTTTTTAGTATAATATATGTTTGTTATGTTTTTTGCTTATATTTTGTGGGCTCAATATTATTTATTTGTATTTTTAGTTTTGTAATATTATTTGTATATTATTGTTGTATACTTTTTGCTTTCTACTGTGCTCGGGTTTTACTCTGGCTTAACAAATAACTATATATTTTATGTTGCATATTGTTAGTTGCTACATGTTGCATGTTCTTTATTTCAATCTCTCTCTGTCTCTCTCTCTATCTCTCTCTCGCTTTATCTCTCTCTATATGTTTAAGGTGTATTTGATACACAGTTTATTAATGATTAATTATTGTTTATGTTCAATTTATAACAGCTCCACTGTGGCACATCCTTCGGAACTGCCGCCATCGCCGCATCAATGGGAATGACGGCAAAACGAGGCGATTGCTGCCTAAAACACAAAAAGCAACACAGAAACTACAACACCAGGATAATTAACAAGATGGTGCAACAAAAATTGGACAAGGGGCAACAACAAGCCCCAATCAACATAGCAAGGAATCACAACGATGAAAATTCAAAAAGCGCGCCAACCACTTTCAGGTCGATCGCTGTCTGTTTAAAAGGTTAAAGCATTCCACCACCGAAATGAATTACAAAAAAAAAACAAACAAACAAACAACAAACATTTAAATGCAAACAAACACACACAAAATGTAACGTAACTTAACTGAAACTAGTCTAAACAAAAACAAAAGAAAACAACAACAGCAGCATGTAAAATTGTAGTTGTTAATGCTGCGGCACACGTAATGCGGAAATATTTATGCTACGTAGAATTATTAAACAAAACACAACAAAAAGAAAAAGAAAAATCAGCTACGCATGTAAATTAAAAACAAAGAGACAAAGTTAAATTTAATCAACAAAGCTAAATATTTGTTGTGCTTGACAAAAAAAAATTGGTAGAAACAAAACGAAAAAACACAAATCTTTTGGTCTAAAAAGCAAATTACAAACAATGTTTTATGTTAAACGCTTCAAATCTATGTAAATTAGTTATTAGACTTAAATCAGACGTCATATTTGCTATAAAACAAAAACATATGCGAATACTGTAAGCAAATAAGTTAAATACAAATTAAATTTAATCACACACACACAAACGTTCGTTTGCCAAATTTACCTCACAAACACACACTCACACACACACAGCATTAAATGAATAGATTTTCTTCTTCTTTTTTGTGTAGACAATTTAAACTATAATAGAAAACTAAATGTGTAGTAGCTGCTAAAATACTTAATAATTTTGTATTTCTAAACTAACATTGCAATTTGTTTCACATATTTGCGCTTCAATTTTGAAACTGGTTTCTTACTCTATGAAAAACAAAAACAAAAAATGGCAAAACAATATTGTTGCCATTTCTATAACTAATACAATCTACTTATATTAAATATATGTGTGTTTGTATATGTATATGTCTGTGTATCTGTGTCTGTATGAAAAAACATAATTTTTCGAAATTAATTTAATGCGCAAAACAAAAATATTTTAACCGTCGACTGATTAAAACGGCAAAGAAGGCAACAAATTTGCAAACTAACCCAATATATTTTTTGTACTAAATAATTCTTATTTTAGCGCTAACACTTAGTTAATGACAATACATTAATATTATTATAATAATTATTATTATTTTGTTTTGACTATGCTTTGTTTGGTGACAAGCAAAACACTTCAACTGTATGTAGAATATATGTTTCCCATAAACATATATATATTTGTTGCAAATGGTAGTAGATGAAAAAAGCAAAACCAACAAGTGGACGACACACTGCCCCCCCAGTGAATGTGTATTGGCGCTCAAAAAAGGTTCCAACACAAACACAACAAGCATAAACACACACACACAGAAGAGTACAGGCGGCACTCGATATAGAGGCAACCGAGTATATGTGAGTGTGTATGCATGTAAGCGAGTGTATACCATAAATTTGAACGCCTTGCTATTTCAAATTAGTTTTTATCAATATATATATATAGATATATATCTCAATTAGTTTAACGTGTAATATAGTTTAATTTTCGTCTTCAATCCTCAAACCAATACTTTTTTTCATAATCATTTTGTAATTCGCTTTAAGTAGCAACAAATGCTCATATGCCCACTAAATGCTATTTAGCTAAAAGGAATACACACTTCAGATCTGTATAGATCTGTTGATAAACCTAGCCGCCCTATACTATATATTACTTATACAAATTAAATGTATGTATATTTAAGACTGAGTTCTTTCATTTTCTTCGAAAAGAGATGGTTGACATAGCGCGCCAATATGCAATATACATACTACTATAAATAAAAAGGATTTTTGAAAAAAAAAAAAAGAAGAAATAGAAAATAAAATATGAAGAATGGAAAAAAAACCTTGAATGCTTGAAATTTGTATTAAAAATATGTAGCAATCAAAAAATATTAAAGAAAATATATATAATCTATATAGATATTCGTAATTTTTAGAGTCTTTTGGATAAATCGTGTAATTTCTCGAAATTTAAGAGCTGTGCTCTACATACAACAAAAACGCTATTTCTCTAACAGCCCCATTTCTTCAACTCTTAACTGTGCTGCTTTCTTATGTATGTAGTTTTAAAAAATATATATATATATATAAAAATAAATACTATATATATCCACATTCTAGATACGATATACATATTTAGCGTTATTAATGAAAATGTAAGGAATGCAAAAAAAAAAAAAACAAAATAAATATGAATTCAAACTTTCACGGAGATCTCATAGCAAAAAAAAAAAAACGAAAATTATGATAAATGAAGAAAAGAAATCGTTTGCCAATAGAATATTGGAAATATCGGGTTGTAAAGAGAAAAAAAACTGTTTACGAACTGCCCGTTAAGCAATCGATTTCTTTTTTAATTTTTGAATATAGCCACCACTACTTTTGTTTATAAACAACACATATATTTTCTTATATATATAGACTAAAAATCGTTGGTCACACACACACACAAACATACATACATACATACTCGAATACACATACACAAACACATTGAATATATAGTACATTTAGTTATTTGTTTTAATTGTAACTTGTAAAAGATGAAAGATAAACAAAACGAACACAATGCAAAATTATCATCTAAATTAGTAACTAAGCACATTTTACACACACACATACACAATTACAAGCATAATGAATATGTAATTTCTGACTTTATGTAAGCACCATGTAAATAACATTAACACCCCACCAATACTTATACATGTATGTATAACCCAAGTAACTTGTAAGGCATAACTAGTTTTTTTTAGTTTAAGCGAAACAACAAATATGAACTATATACGATTTAGTAGAGTATTGATTCAATTGAGAATCATTGATAAACATGTACATTAGAGCACACTTTTCTTAAAAAAAAAACACTTACATTATACATATATATATATATATATATATATAAACTTTGTCTATGCTTATGTTTCAATAAGTTCGTCAAGTAAAAAAAATAGGCTTTGTTCAATTGTTAGTTAAGTTAAGTGAAAACAAAAAAACGCAAATCAAACCTAAAATGAAACCGATAACTGACAACAAAACACTGCATTAGTATTTGAACTAAACCTAAAATTGTGGATCAGTACTACTTATAAATATACATATATAGTATATATAATTATATGTGCTAGTTATACATTATAGCCTACGTATTAACTACCTAATAGACGAGTTTACGTTTACGTTAATGTGAAAGTTTTCAGAATGAATGCAGAAAGCGAAATAAAAACTGTGTGTAAACCTGTTTGTATAAAAAAAACCGAAAAAAAAAACCAAAAACCTTATTGTTTTATTTTGAATTTTATTTTTGTGTTTTCCAACTTGTGGCACACCCTATCCTTTCAGTAGGGTTTCACTTGTGTCTCTGGCCGTCTAGTAAACCGCAAACCCAATGCATTTTCAATTAGAATTTATAGGCTATAAAATACATGTAATATTCAATATTTTCTCAACAAAAAATTTAGCACTATATACTATATATGTATGTGTGTGTATGAATGGACAATATATGCAAAATAAACTCTTTAAAAGTACACCCAACCCAAGATATTCAAATACAGGTAAAAATCACATTTGGTATATGCATTTCCTTCAATTAGTAAGGAACTGATATTATTATAGTTTGGTACACATTAAATAATATAGAGCATTTTTCGAGCAGTTCATGAGGCTGCTAACTAATATACATAAAAACATAAAGTATTTAATGGATAATAGATTGAGAATGAAAATTTGTGCCAGATATAAAACATACGACAAACTTTTGGCAAGTATTGAAAAAATAAAAAACAACAAACACGTTTTTCTTAACAGAAAAATATTGCGCTCAGGTTATAAAGAAATGAAAAAGAACTTGTATAAAAAACAACTATATAATCAACTGTAAAACTTTAAATTCAATAATTCATATGAGAAACATTAATACTATATACATATATATAAATGTACGTTCAACATGTTTAACAAAAGGCTGTTTGTAGAAATTGTAACACAGTTTTTTTAACCCATAAAGTAAATAAAACGACAACAACTGCATAAATATAATGGATATTCAAACTTTTTGATGTAAATGTGAGTAGAAAAACCGCGCTTCAAAACATTGCACGCAACAATAATTGATTATGATTATGATGTATTCCGTAGTTGCTTAGTTCCAAAAAAAAAAAAAAAACTACAGTGGAAATATGCAAAGAGATAGAGACGAACGCTTTGTGCACCCCATCAGCTTAAAATTGTGTAAATACATTAACCAACATATAATATGAATATAGAATATAAATATATAGAAAACTTTGTGATTGCTTTTCATGATGATATGATTGAAGGTTGAACCGGTCGATGTGTGTTTAAATTTTTCTTATAAAAATAAAAGCATGTAAAAAATAATGCTCGAAATATATATATAGACAGAACCTTTCTGCTAAAATTCACAGTATAAAATATGTAGAAAAACAACACACAATGTAATAGTAGTTAACAATACTAATAATACTATATGGAACATATATGAAGTCATGCTTCTTAAATGATATTATAAATTATATACAGATGATATTCACATATATATATGTATATGGGAAATTTGATAAATGTTGTAAAAAGGAACAGCAACTCTATATATGTATGTATGTGTACTATATGTGAAAATAACTATGTAGCACATTTTGATAACGAAAACGATAGGAATCCCGTTAAGAGTAGCTTAACAGCAATATGCACGCGAAAAACTGTCCTTTAAAACAAAACAAAAAGCAAACCAAACTTTGAATAAGGTTAAACGTTCATTGTTTAACTGTGTATATATGTAATTTAATAATAAACTCACACATAAAAAGCTAACCATTCAAATAAACACTTAATAAACTTTAATGTATACGTTTTTTTCGTATAGTTAAGCGGCTGAAGCTCGCAACCAAAACTTGTAAATTATTACATATACACACACAAATATATGAAAACGATACACTTTTTCGGAATTATATACTTAAAACATAAAATACCATAACACACACTAACCCATTGTATTAACTAACAACAACATTAGACTTACTTATATTATTATAACGTAAAACTGAAAACAAGATATTTGAAAATGAAACAAAACATAAAAAAAAAACAATTAAAAAATGCTTTCAAACTAAATAAAGTTCTTTGGAATTACAATGCATAAAAAAAAAAAAAATACGAAAACAAAAATGCACTTGTTTTTTAATTTTTAGAATGAATTTAATAAGTGCACTGCTTGCAACGCTTACATTTCGAATGTGGTCACCCTAAAACATTGCCGTTTTGTCTTGTCTGTTAACAGATCAATTAACAGATCTACTCAATTTGCACTGCTTTAGACTGCTTGCGTCGTAAGCAGTTTCCAGCATATGCGTTTCCTTTGCAAACTGAAAAGTTTTCTTGCTCGTTTTTTGTTGTCATTCAGTTCGTGGCTTAAAAGCTCACATATATTCAGTGCTTAAACTAATTCAGAACTCATGTTTTCTTGTACTTGCTACAAAAATACATATAAAACTATACCCATTTCTCTTTTTTGATGAGGGGATTACATAAAATATAGTATGCATCTTACGTCTAAAATTTACACCAGCGTTGCAGTGCTTTTAAAAAAAAATACATATACGTAGTACGTACTTTAGTTACGTTTTCGAATCAGTCTTAGACAAATAAAATAGTTAAAATGCTTAAGGAAGTCATACGTTTTTAAAATGATAAATGAACTTTTTGAGTTGTTGCTGCCGAGTCGAGCTAATCTTTGTTGCCATAATGACTGAAACTCTCCTCGACAAAGATTTGTATGGAACGCTTGACATGCTGTTTGTGCGGTTCGGGTATGTGCTCCAGTTTGGGCAATATCTTCATGAGAAATCGAAAATCGGGCGATAAATTGATATTTGTTTCAGTATCGGTTTCCGGCGGCGGCGACATTGATGGCGACGGCGACGGCGACGACTCCTTGACGGGATGCACTGGCAATATGGAAACACTGGCATTTAAATTGACGACCGGAGATCCATCTAATTTAACAAAGTTTGTTGGATTCTTCTTTGGCGGCAGTATTATTGGCGGCTTGTGCACAATAGTTGGAGCTGGTTGCATTATTGACGGTTCCTGTTTGATTGGCGGTTGCACCTTTAAAATTGGTTGCTTCATTTTTGCTTGGGCCTGCGCCTGCGCCTGTGCCTGTTCCTTGCCCTGTATGCAGCTGAGAATCTCTGGTAGAAACTTTTCCAAATGCTGTGTTAGATTCGCCTTTGGCTTGTCCGTTACAATCATCAGTTTCTTGCCAGTCGAATCCTTCTCCTGCTCCACCACAACAAACATCTTACGTTTCTGACCATTGGCTTGACCATTATTGCCATTCTTTTCGTCCGATTTTTCGGTTATCAAATAGAGTTTACGTTTCTTGGTTGGTGTTGCTGTTGTTGTTGTTGTTGTTGCCTTGCCGGCTGCATTTAGAGCGTGAGCATCTACCAAAGCGGATAGCGGCAAGCTGGCCTCATAGTCCGAGCTAATCGATAGCACATCGCTGGATACGGACGAGGATGAGCATATGGAGTGGGAACGTTGTGGTACTGGTGTTATTGTAGTCACCGACTTTTCCTTCGATGACTTTTGCACTTTGCCATTGGTACTCTAAATTGTATTGTTATTAAATTTTATTCATTAGTTTTGTATTTAATTTGTCTACTCACATCGATAAGTTCAATTGTTGTGCTGTCTGCCATTGGATTAGCCAATGTTGTTGTTGTTGCCATTGTTTCAGTTGTTGTTGTTTCGCTTGTTGTTGTTTCTGTTGTTGTGATTTTGTTTGGCTTTGAAGCACGCAACGGCGTCGTCTTAATGCGAGTTTTGGCCATTGCTTTGCGCTGGCTAAAATGCCTAAAACAAATGCGCAGCTTTTTAAGGCCGCCGAATGCCCTCACAAGTTGATCGCTCACTGCAAAATGTCGTAGCCACTGGTCGCAGCTGCAGGAATAACAATTGTTTGAGTAAAATGAGCATTTTTGTATGTACATACATACATATGTATGTATTGATGGTCTCGTGAGAGAGCGCACGGTTCTCTGGCTAGTGAAAAATGCAAGCTAAGCTTGGGTCAACAACGCAATTAGTCGTAATCGCAATTGCGAAAAAGTTCTTCTTGCAGAGAAAGCTTTCGTGTAACAAGCAAAAAACACTACTTGCTTAGCTAAATAACTGTTCTAGGCGGCTAGTTAGCTAACTTATTTGTTTTCCTCTAGACAATTTACCCGATAGTCTTATTATCAGCCGCTGCTCAACGCTGCGATCGCTTCGGAAGTTCTTTGTTTACTGTAATGCGATGCATTGAAGTTGCGTTCTTTTGCCAACGCTTTTACTTTGCAGCTTTAAAATTGTAATCTATAGATCCCATCTCGCTCTTTCGCACGAAGTTTGTACAAGCTAATGAAAAGTTCTTGCCATGGCCGTCAAAAGGTTGTCGCTGCAAAAAGCGCTTTTATGCTCAATCCATTGCACACTCACATACACTTTGTGTTGTGTTCTTCGTACACGATGTTGGTGTGCATGTGTGGTGTCGTGCTTTCGCTCTCTCTCTTTTTCTCACTCTCTCAGAGCGGAAGTTTGTTATGCGTCTTGTGCCGGCGTTTAACTGCTGCTTCCACTTCCCTTATCTTGCCGCCCCCTCATCCAAACAATAACAAGAATATTTGCTGTTTGTTTGCATTATGAATAGACACAGAGACAAATGAACCATTTATGGGATGAACCTTTAACTCATATACTATTAGAGCTAGTTTCAAAGTAGATAATTTTAATTGACAAATACTTTGCCTGCCAATAATTATTTAAACACTTTTTGCTTCCACTTCAAGTTTCGTGCCAATGCCGATGGGCAACAGTTTCAGAACTGCACTAAAGTGTTTTTGTAGCAAAAACTTCACGGCCAACAGAGCGCGCTTCGCAAATGCATTAACAGAAGAGAACAAGAGAGTTAAAAATAAACCAATGGGGAGTATATCCATGTGCGTGTGTTTGGGACGCAGCTTCTTATGCTGCTGTCGCTGTTTCCCTCACACCCACAATGTGTGCATAATTGCAATACAAATGCACATGTGTACTTGTTATTTTTTGCCATGGCATTGAAATTTTTCTATGAAGTTGATGCGGGCGCAGAAGGTTCAATAACCTTTGACTTGACAGAGGAGAGATGCCATGGCGAAAAAGCTCTTTCGCAAATAGGCAAAATTATTAGTATACATGCATTTTATATGTAAGTACATAAGTACTATTTACATACAAACAAATGCTCAAGAGAATTTGTGATGCGCACCAAGCTTCGTTGCGATCGTTGATATCCATAAACAGGTTTTAAATGTTGATCGGCAAAATGTACAACAAAAATGAATTAAATTTGGGCGTATGCACTTACCGAACTATATCATGCACAGGAAATCGACGAAGCTCCTCTGGAGTTGCATCGCAGCCCATTAGACATAGGGGAGACATAAGATTTGCGCTGGGATGCAGCGACATGGCCTTGCAAATGCGAAGATCGCTCATTTGAAGAGTTAACAATATCTTATAAAAAAAAAAAACGTGTGCAAACAAATAAATTATTACAATGTTTACATAATTATTAGCTTATCTATGTTGCTTGAGCATAATCATACTCAATTATAAAGCAAAGAGAAGTATTCAAACACACACACACACCCAAACACGCAATGGAATAAAAGTTAAAAGCTTTAGCGCGCTCTCTTGCGCAGCTTTCGGGCAGTAAAACGCTGTTGCTGCCGCCGCCGCTGCTGCTGCAGTTTGCAGCGACAAAAAGCTTTTGTGGGCCACTGCACATACAATAAAATAAAGCTCTGCTAGAACAACGCTTACGTTCCCGCTTCTTGCCACGCTGCCTGCGCCATCCTCATTTGTGGCGTAGGTTGCACAAGCAGGCAGCGACACTTGTTGACTGCTTTTTCTTTTCTTTCTTATTTGTTGTTATCAAATACTTAACTAACATTAAACCAATTTAGCTGTGTGTGACATACATACCTGCCGATCTTTAGTGAGCTACAGTTTCGAGTTGAACAACCTTTCTGCACGCCACAGGCAGCGTCATAACACGTTGGTACTGAAGCGCGCTTTTTTCGCCTGGCCCGATTTTTAGTGCTCGTTTGTTCAAGTTCTTGAAGAGCTTGCGATGAATTTCGATTCAATTGATGTTGTGCAACTGCAGTTTGATATTGTTTTATGTTTTTTATATTTATTCGTTGTTGTTTTTTAGGCTTTCAGGTAACAACGCTGTCTAAGCTACGTCACGTTATCTCAAAGACTGCCAAAAGTTTCGCCTGCGTCATTTCAAGTGGAATGTAAAACATACTGAAAAGCTTTCTTGCAGACGCTTTCGTTCCGCTTCCAAAGCTCATGCCACGAGGTCTTTTTTTTATAAGCTTGGTTTCGGAGAACGTGAGTGCTTTCCCGCTCAATTGAGATGTCGAGATGTGCGAGTGTAATATTTTAGGGTGGTATATTAAATAAAAGCTTTGTCTTCAGTTAGAAAGAGATCTTTTTTGGTGTGATACCAAAGCTATTTAATACTAAAATATAAGAAGGCGAACTGAGCTTTTATTTGTGCGTTTTTATCGTATCATTCACTTAGTCCATGCTTAATATCGCTTTAGTACAATTTATATAATAATATTTCTTATCTTAATTGCCTGTCATAAATTGCAGTGACCGCTCGGAATTTTAATTTGGCTGTAATTAACATTCGAAAATTTTATTTAAAGTGTTAAAAGCCGTTCATTCAATTACATTCAAAAGCCACAGGTGTTAAATGTAGCTTACAGGCCGGAGACGATGATTGTAGGCAACAATTTTTTCAAAAAAATTTTTAACTCACTGAAAAGCACGTTTTATTTGCTATTTAAAAGCCAATCAATTGGCAACTTGTGAATGCAATAAATTTCAATAGTTGCTCATTGGAAAATTATAAATACATATTTTTAAGATAAGGCTTCGTCTTGTCACATCATTCATAATTTTTTTCTTTGCTTAGATGTCAAGTTAAATTGTGTAAAGAGTTTTTTTTTCATATTTTTTTCCTTACTTAGCAAACGTCTGTCAATTATTCACCAGTCAGTTTTTTAACCAGCCTCAATATTAAACGGCTTGTGACTCGTAAAAACATGTAATAGTGGGGAATTTATTTTTTATAGTTTCCCAGCTTTATACGACAGCTAATCGTCAGAGAACCCAAGCTGGAATTTGAACCGACTAATTGTTAGTTCAAAGAAACTAATTGCATTTTACGATCATAGTTACAAACAAGGCGGTAAGTTTTTACAACCGCATCAAAGTCTCAACAATTATCCTCGCGATCAATTTGAATGAAACCCTTTTAAGAAAAACATGTCTGCTGAGCAATTTGCTTTCAGTTGCATTTGAATTACGGTCAACTGAACGTTTTCTATAGTTTGATTGAATGAATGATTGGTTTTGAAAAGTGTTTGTGCCATTGACGGACGGCGTCGTCTTGGCGATGCCAGACCGAGATACTTATCATCAGTGAGCTGTGTTTATGTGTGTGTGTGTGGTCTTAACTGTTAGCTTGAAGGCAAACGTTTGCCAGCCGCAGATTATGTGATTAGAATATTGACAATTAAGCGCACATAAATTGATTTACATGTAATTTTTAATGGCGCCTAACGCAGCACATTAAAAAAGTCAATTGAAACAAATTGCTGTGGAGGCAAACACAAACAAGTGTTTCCCATTGTAAAGAGATCGAGGATGATCAGCATTAAGTACCACTTGAATATGAATTGGATGATCTCGAGACATCTTTAGAATAATGAAAAAAAATTAGAAAAAACCAAAAAAAGCATTGCCTGAACTAGGATTCGAACCCACGCCTGCAGCGTAGACACTGACTGTTGCACGGCACCTGTGAATGGCATTTCATGGATGGCAATTGTGTTTTGCCAGCCCTGCAGCCTAATAATTTAAGCCGAAACATTAAGTATACTACATACATATGTATTTATATGTTGGCCAATCACAATTAACTCTTTTGAACTTGGGCTGCCTACGCGATTGAATAAAAAATTGCATTGTGGCGCCCAAAGGCAAAGACAAATTGCACTCGTCTCGTCATGGAAAGGTGTGTGTTTGTGCTTGTACTGACAGACACTACGTGCAACAAAAAACACAAAACAAAACGTTAACAAGTCTTTAATTTGTACAATTATTATGTTTTTTGAGCAAGCGATTCGAAATGATAATAATCATAAAAAATAAGTAACTTCAATGCGAAATCAGGTCATATACATATATCAAATTGAGTAAGTTCACCACTTGTTGGCAAGTGTCACTTTTTATATTTATTTGCATTTATTATGCAACAATTGACTGCAATTCACAAAAAAAAGCGAACAAAAAAAAAAAACTACATAGACTATATATGTAGATATTAAATAAGGCGCTGCCCACCCACAAACTGTTGTTGCAATTTGTATTTTTTTTTTTTTTGTTAAAGTTTGCCGTGCATTTTCAATGAGTTATGCAAAATAATTAAGTTATAGTCGAATAATAAGTTTATGCCGCCGGCAAATGTCAACTGGCCCCAGTGGCCAGCGGCCAGCAGCCAAATTGCTCCCTGGCTCCAATGCTGTTGACATTTCACACGCAGCAGCTGCATTTAGTTGTTGTTGTTGCAACCACTTGTTGCTTTAGTCGCTGGTCGCACGCACTTTCAATGCATTTCAATTAGCTGCGCGCTGCGGCTGTATGGTGCTCCACTTTGACTTTGAGGCAGGCCTCGTCGAATGAATATTTTCATTTTTATAGCTTGATTGTAGACATTTGATAGGCATTTATATACTACAACAATAAAAACAAACATATATATGTTAATCAGTTGGCTGACCTGACAGCTAAAGTTAATTAAAGTTTAAGCTTTCAATGCATACGAACAAAAAAAAACAAGTACACTATATGTTATGTATCCATTAATTCACACACAAACAAATAGCCGAGCATACCTCAACAAATGTACGTACAAAATAGAATTCATTGTGATTAATGATCCTAGTTAGAATCACTCAATAAGTTCTTAGCTAACTGACCCATTTCTATACTTTGTCTAATAAAAAGACATAAAAATCCAGTTGAAATAAAATTAGCAAATTGCCCGAATGTCAATCAATAGTCATCAATCAAAATTTGTGCTTCTGTCAGCTTGACACACAGTATGTATAAATATGAAAATATATATAAAAAAAACATTTATTCAAATATACAATGTGGCAGTGGCAATAAATGCAGTGGGTGCAGCCAACGCGGCTGGAGCTTGTAAATTACCATAACAATAGCCCAGTTAAGTGGGTCAACAACTAAGTACATCAACAACAACAACCACAACAGGCAAATAGTTAATGAACATCATAAGCAAAGAAAGATTGAATGAAGTTTCTCATGTGCAGTCAGTCTAAAGCTTTTTGTTTTCCTTTTTTCCAAAAACTTCTATCACAGCTTGGTTAAAACTTTCTACTACAACAACTTTGTCAAACCATAATAATTCAAAACAAACCCGGATTAAAAAATAATTGTTCATTTTACAGAAAAATTTATATTGCAACATATCCACAAAAAGTTTATTGTGAACTCCATTTAAAAAAAGTTTATTGCAACTGTCAAAAGTAATCCGATTTCAATTGTTTAATTAGCAATATTTTAAACCAAACATATCCAAGAAAAATTTATTGTTAGCCCAGGTCAGAGCGCTGTACTGCCTAGAATTGTCTATTATGAGATCCGTTTGGAACTTGATGGGAACTCAAGATCCAATAGATATTCTTGTCTATATAAATGGTGTAAACAATTTATAAAAATTCAAAAATTGAGAACGGCTTGGCCGATTTTGCTCAAATAATTTTTGAGTTGTTCCAAATTACAAGGACATGGTTTCTCACGAAAAAAAAAATTGCGAAAACTTTCCGGCAACATGATAAAAACCTTTTATTTATTATGATATTACAAAATGGCTTTGGCAATTCGTTAACAAATCGACAGACCTTGTGGCGTTTCCAAGTTTTACATATGATTACGTGTTCTTTAGTCATAGAGCAAATATCGAAAAGCAACACAAAAACGCGTGGTCGGAGCCCACTAGTTATACGTAACAACCTAAAGGGCCCTGCCAGGTCATCTTAAGCATGATATGACTAATAAAATTTGATAAATACAGCATTTAAAAATATATTTGTTTGAAAAAACCTACGGAATATTAGCATGTCTCTATTCGCAGAACATCAAAAAGATTAATGTTTGTTTTGAATTCTTTTGACTAAAAAAAAAAAAAATAGCCACCCGCAACAAAAGTGGATGAGAAGTCAACACACTATTTCAAGATCAAAGTTTTTCAAGTATCTCGCCAGACAATTGGAGTCACACTTTGACCGCTTAAAGCATTAATCAATATTTTAAAGTATATTTTTTAGTGTTTTCTTTTTATTTTCGAAGACGCCGTCGCGACATTTTATGCCAAATTTTGCACAGAGTTAATTAACAGGTTCCATTGTGCTTCTTCTTTTTTTTTTGCCCATAAGCCGACTAGATGTTAGTCAGTTCTGTGCTTATTTTATAACCGCAACCGACATATGTATTTATACAATGTATATATAAATATTGAAGATTATGGGGGCGTATACGTAATGTTTAAGCGAGAGCTCACACAGGCATAAAGAAAGCGAACTGAAATCAATTTTAAAACATGTTTAAATGCTTGTTTTTTAGCGCTCGCCTAATAGAAATTTAATTAGCCATGCAATTTAGTATTCGTTTTTTTTTATTTTTGCTTTTTGTTTTGTTTATGGTATTTGCGTTTCACGTGCAGATGTCGAACGAAGCTTTTGACATCTGAGCGCTCAATGCCGGTATGTATGTGTGTGTGTGTGTGTGTGTGAAAACTGCCCACGCATCTGTGCTTTTGTGTCAGTGTGTGAAGAAGTGAAGAAGCCAAGACAAATAAAAAAGATACGAAATGCTGTTAACTCGCTTGCTTGCTCTCACTCTCTTTTGAATGTGCTTTCTCTCCCTCTCTCTTCTGTCTATCGCTCTGCTGAGCATTTCATAGTCTCTCTCTAGAAGATTAGCCTCTAGCGCAGAGCTTTACGTCACAGTCACGTTCACTTGCATAAGCTAACAGCTATGACGTGAGTCTTGCGAGCAGCGAGAGAGCTGCGGCTAAATTAAACAACCTGCATTTAAATCAACTTTGTGCGATCGGCTTACTTTAAGTTTGCCTGCTGCTTGTTGCTTTGCTGCCGCTGCAGTCAACAGCACAAAGCGCAACGCGTCGGTTCGAGATATTTGTTTTAACGGAAAACTACAGCCACGCGCCGTGGTTGTACTTTCAGTTAGTTAAGTTACTTGCATCGTAGTACGTGCGTTTTTGGATTTGTTAGTTTCTTCTTATCGCTATAAAATTAAACGGAAATGATTGTGAATCATTTTCCAATATTCGTTTAAGTGTTTGAATATTTTTGCTGTTTCTAGTTATTTGTTACGAAATTTTACGTTTACGATTCTTTACGTGTGTTCCATGTGTCTATAAATATATTAAGAATAAAGAAAAAAAAACGCCAGCGCCCAATTATATATGAACGTACTACATTACGTACGAAAAAGAAACGTCCGTTCGTCATTTGGGCGCCTTGTCTCACAGCAAAAATAACAAAGAACAAGAACAATAACAAAAAAAGAAAGAACTGACGGGTTGATTGACTTGAAGGAATTTGAGACATCAACACAGAACCCTGACAGCTAACAGACCGTCAGCAGCAGCATCCCAAGATTCTCCTCAGCCATCTTTATATCCATATTCGCACATTCATCTCCAGCAGCAGCAGCAGCCGCAGCAGAAGCAACAACAAGAAGAAGCAGTAGCCGCAGCTTCCGTTGCTTATCTGCCGCACGAGATTTTGACCGGGTCCGGCTGCTTGCCCCGTGTATGTGTGTGTGTGTGATTGTAAGTTGCACATTTTCAAACATTTATACTATATTCAAACACAAAAGAAATACAACGGATGGATTTTGTATACACAATCTGCATGTCGAAGCTGTCTGGTCTTTGTTTAATTGCACATCAATACAGATGCCCATAAATATCAAACATAAAAGTCAAATAAATGGTGGGAATAAGGGCAAAGATTCAAAGCACAGATAATTCGAACAAAACCACACACACCAACAATACAAAATACATAAATATGTGAATAAATAAAACAATAAATTAAATTGTTGTTAGCGCGGAAAACAAAATTGTGTGAGTTATCAAAATGGTTATTAGCACAGAATTCAATGGTTTTCTGTTTTGGTAGTTTCATTAAAAGCCAACTGTGTGGTGTGGCTGCTGTTTTCTGTCAGTCCAGCAGATGAAACCCACACAAAACACAAAACATGTGCTGGCCATATAAATTTGTTTTGTTGAATAAACTATAAATATTTTAACAATAATTTCATAACTCTATATGTGAGAATTTACAGTCCAGAGCATTTTTTAAATCTATAACAAATTGAAAAAGATTTGTCTAAAAACCAAAATATATCTTGTCAGAAGTGGGATTCGAACCCACGCCTACAGAGTAGACTGCGACCTGAACGCAGCGCCTTAGACCACTCGGCCATCCTGACTGCTGGGTGAGTGGCGAGCCAACTCTGATTTTGTGCTGCTTGACCAAACGCTGTTAATGCCCAACGTAACATTACAGTGTGCTATAAATAACTTTATGTTACAAGGGATTTTACATTATTAGCTTTACAAGCTGTAATTTGCTTAGTTACTAAACTTAATAAGCATTTAAATTATTGCAAGTTTGTTACTTTGTTAAATACATATAATTTTAGTGCAATTTTATGGCATAATAATTGCAATTTGAACTGATTCGATCTGCTGTTTGTGTGAACAAATGCCGACAACATTTTATTTCCTTCAAGATAAATCTTATCGCTGCCGTTTGTTGGCTGGGCAACGGGAAAGAGAGAGAGAGCGAAAGAGCGAGAATTAGTCATGAAAGAACATTTACCGATTTGCTTGTAAATAAGCTGTTTGATTTTTGTTGTTTTTGTTGCTTTTAAAGCCTTAACGCCCTGAAAAGAGATTTAAAAAAATATATTGAGCTTTAGTTTAAAAAAAAATGAGGTTAAGCCGCCATCTGTGTGCTAATAATGCGGTTTGGAGGCGTGTCATATTTTCTCTCATTAAAAGCGGTCGCTTTTGTTGTTGTTTGCGAGCATTTTATTATTTCGCCGTGGGACATTTTGCTTAGGCTTTTAACATGAGAAGAACAGAAGTTCATTAGGCCCTGTGTTCGATCATTAAGTATTTTTTTTGTCAGTTTTGCATGATTTCGAATTGTAACGCTTTCAATTTCAGTTCAGTTCAGTTCAGTTCGTTCTAATACAATCGAATGCATTTGTAGTTATAACTTAAAGAATAGCCGAGCATTGTTTACAATTATTTTTCGCTTTGAATTTATGCCGCCTGTTATTTCTAAATACTATTAATAAATATGTGTGTATGTATGTGTGTGTGGATGTGTTTTTTTTTTTTTGATTTTTCTGAAAGTATTTTCCGCTTTAATTTGCATATATGCGCATTTTCCACAAATTGTTTGTTAATCTAAGCGTTGAATAAAAACCAAATGGCATGAAAATGTTTTTCAACAATTTTCCGCATTTCCATTGAAATCTGTTCTGTAAAACAAATATTATTCTCTCCCATCTCTTTCTCTCAAAGTAGATAATTAATCGTTGCAAATGAGCTAAAACTCTATACCCAATTGCGTTCTTTTGATTTAAACAAATATCGAATATCAAAAAGATCGCACCGACGTTTAAAAAAAAAAGATGGTGTTTAAGCGGTTTGTTATAATCTGTTATGACAAATGGGTTACATGAAACTGACACAATTATTATTAGTATATGTAAATATGTATAATATTGCAATATTCGTTGCTGCATTTGTTTATAAACAAGCAAAGCAGACGACAGTTGACACAATTAAGTTTCGATTTCCAGGGCACGGGCTCAATGCCATTTTTGTTGGGTCAGTTCTGTTACTACTATTATGTATTTTTTTTTCAATTTTTTGGTGAGCTTTTCGCAAAACAACAGCGTCAACGAAATCTAAATCGAAGCATTTGTCGGACAAGGTCTGAGGTGTTTTCTTTTATCTGTAACCATTATTATCTAAGCATGCGACAGGTAAAATTTCAAGCTTAGTTCACACGTACATACATATATATAGAATCATAGTCCGTACTCTGATAAGCCTACTAAATATCTGGCGCGTGTAAATTGAGCTCTCTTCGAAGTATAATAAAAAGCCCTTTGGAGCACGTTTAATGCATTTTAATGCGTTGTCAATGGCATGTTTATATGTATGTAAATATATATAAACGACAAAGATAAGATTTGTGTAGTTTTTTAATGGCGGCAATTAAAGTGCTTTTATTTTTAATGTGCTGTAGGCTATTCAACTTGTGAAGATCAACTTATAAAAATAAAAAAAGAGTGCAAAATATTCTTGTCAGAAGTGGGATTCGAACCCACGCCTACAGAGTAGACTGCGACCTGAACGCAGCGCCTTAGACCACTCGGCCATCCTGACTGTTCTCAGTGCTGTGTCAAAAAAGCTATACAAGCAACGGCACAGAACATTGACAAGAACAACAGACTTCGAATAAAGCATAAAATGTATTTGATAAACTTACAATTTTGATGTCGTACTGTACTGGTAAATTTTCATACTCAGAGGCCATAAATGTGAATGAGTGCTCGAATAAGTTCGAATAGGAATATGCGAGATACAATGCGATCCTTGTAGCTCTTCATGTGAGAGCGTATAACTTGTTCAAAGTAATCCACTCGCTCCATGGTGCAGAGACGAAGATTCACCGAAAACCTAGAGTCCAGCAAATCCCTGGCCAGAACCGAGAAATCATCAACAAAAAGCTTAAGGGCCGTATTATTTTTGGCAATTGCCACATCGCGATGTTTGTTGAAAATCTCCCGGATAGTATTCTGTTGGATGTTGCCCTGCATGATCTCTAGCCAGGCCAGCTGGACATAAGGATCGTGCAAATGGGATTGTCTGAGCACATTTGTCTCCAGTATGAACGGAAACGTATTGAACAATCTCGATGTCTTGTTCGATTGCGAGAACAGATTGAAAACAGCATTGTTGAGCGGATTGTTGCGGCACAAAACGAATTTGAGACTCAATTTTTCCAGTTGGGGCACCTCAATTGTTATTATGTTGGCCAACAGATCGCATATAAACTGACTCAAACTGTCCAGCTTGGTGTCCTCAATGACATTCATATACAGCACATTGTAGAAATGATGTGTTATGCCACAAACGCAGAATAAAACGGTGCTAAATTTGAAATTTATTGGATGCACATCGAAGCACAGAAAGCATTCATTGTCCACGGCATCCTCGCGAGCAGATTTCTTCAATTGAGCGGTTCGTTTAATATACTTGTTGAGCATATTTTTATCCTCGAGCGGTTCGGTACGAAAACTTTCCAGGCATCGCTCCTGATCTATTGGAGTTAGCTCCAAAAATGAGCGTAGATTTTTTATCTGAAATCGCTCTGTTCCCATTTCAAAGAAATGTTGTGTTATGTTGTTGTTGTTACAAAAGCCTGCTGGTCAAAATTCTTAAAAAAAAAAAACCTGAACTTGACCTACAGCCAAGTGTATTATTGATCAGAATTGACAAATGGCATATCAAAAAGAAGAAAAAAAAAAAATATTACTTGTTTGGCTAGGCTCTTAAATCATTTATCAAGTGACCAATTGACACGCCCCGTCAATATAGCCATAATTGCTAAATTGTGCCCAAGTAATTCCAGTGATTAATGTTAGCATTTTTGCTCAGTTAAAGATATAAATGTACCGCTTGGCGTTTATTTCTGTTTCTTCTCAGAGTTCTCGCGTTTTTCTTGCTGGTTTCGCTTCATTTGCATAATTGCAATTTATTGTAAATCCGTGTGCAAATATGCTAGAAATTTAGCTTAAAACGCTCTGTATGGGCAGGCAGGCAAATAGCGTTTGCCGCCAAAGGCCGACAGCTTTTCACAAACTATGCAAATTTGTTTCTGTGGTTTTATTTTTTTTTATTCTTAGATAAAAGAATTGTATGTGTGTGTGTGTGTTCGTGTGTGTGTATATGCTATGCTATCTTTCTCGTAGGCCATGTCGCTGTCACATTTGACAATTGAACCTGACACTATCCATCATCTATCTGTGAGCAGGCATTGGTTTGACATTCAATCGATGCAGCCAGCTGACATCGCTGCTAATTAGTTGTCAACTCTGGCTGGCAATCGATTTGAATGCACAAAACGGCACCCAAAGATTGACAAGCAAATCGAATTGAATTACATCGAAAATTAAAAAAAAAACGAACAATTTATTATTTTTGAAGCATATATAATCGTAGTATGTCGTTAGCTTGAGGTTTATAATTCACAAGTAGCTAAAGCTTTAATTAAGTTTAAATTATAAATGTAAATGCTTCACTTGTTAAATTTTAATTAGTTCTACCTAACTGATAGCTGATGTTTTATTAAGATTTAAAGGCCGTTAGACGAATTTTTAAAAAAAAATTTTAAGTTATCTCAAGTTAAGAACATTGATCGGAGCAGTTGGCCCTAGCTTTTACTTAAGCTTAAAGCTTGACCTTCGATTCCTTAATGATAAACAAACAGCGCCTCCCAAAAATTTCAAGGTCATTCGAGTCTGTGTTCTATCTAAACAACCGACGCACTTTTACACAACAATTAAAAACACAAACCGAAAAGATTCATTAACGTTCTCAAAGTATTTAACGTGGGCAATTTAAACTTAAATAACTTTATATCTCTCTGTCTCTGTCTCGCTCAACATGTATGTATTATTTTTATTTATATTACAGATTAAACACGCCATTAAATGGCATATGGACTATTATGGCAACTCCCACGCAAGTCACGAATATTGAGCAACGCAACATCGCGGTTTCTCAGCGCCAGAATCTGAGACATTGTCTCAATTCCACCATTCCGCTCGCTCCCCTTCGTGTCGCGTTTAATTTAAAGCCGTCCGCGTAAAGCTCAAGTTCAAAACGGCGACGGCAATCAAAACAATAAACAAAAATTAAGAACATACGTACAAAAACAAAAAAGTCAAAAGCAATAATAAATTTAACGTAAGTGTGCTTGTGTGTGTGTTCGTGTTTGTTGAGAGAAATAACAGAAAAGGTGTTGGCTGCAGTTTGTTGTCGCCAGACACCGAAAAGTGGGTCAGACAGACAACAAAAAAAAGGCAGAGGGACAGCTGAAGAAGAAGACGCCGCTGACAGCGAGACCGGGGCACGTCCCAACCCAACATGCAGTTTATATAATAAATTCAATAAAAACTGCCGTCAAATTACAAGTCAAGTTGTTGTTGTTAACTCCTCCTCTCTTTTTTGTTTGTTATCTCTTTGGCTTATACATAATTCAATGTGTGTTTATGCAATTATGCAACGGCAGTGCAGCGTTGATTGAAGATACATACATACATACCGGCAATAACAATAAAAACGCAAACAATAACATTCGCAACAACAACAACAACACGTATTCATTGATAAAAACGATAAATATAATTGCGCATACGTCGCGCCGCGTACGCTGTCTCTCTCTCGCTCTCGATCGTAAACAAAATGAATTCACCACAGCTGGTGAATACCGCGGCGCAAGCTCACCACAGCAGCAATAACAATGCCAACAGCATTGCCAACAACAACAGCAACAGCAATCCAGCATCTGCAAATAAATTTGCGCCTGCACGCAAACTAGCAGCAAGACAAACTTTGCGTCTGGCAATACCCAAGCAACAGGGTGATTCATTTGGACTGCCCCATGCCCAAACGAGCAATATATATCGCCATGCGCCTTCACAGTTGCCGCCAGCGCCACTTTTGAAACGGCACACATCCGTTAGCAATTGCAATGGTGGAAATGCTAGCAACAAATTTATGCCCAAATCTGCATCTCCCTTGGAATCGCACAAGTTGCCAAATGTAACACCAACTGGAAGTAATACAACTCCATCAATATACAATAGTGCTGGTGGGGGTAGTACTAGTAGTGGTTGCTCCTCTGCCTCCTCCAGTTTTCTGGGCGTACGTAAGCCCAGTTTAACACTCAACTCATCGGACATACGCAACAATAATGATTTGTTTGCCTTTGCCAAGGATATGTCGCCAGCACTGGAAATGGGTGGTATGTTTGTGTTTTGATTCAAATGCATTTTTCATGCTCACACTTAACTATTTCGTAGATCATTCGCCCATGTTTACGGATATCAGCCAGATATCGCCAGCGAATAGCAATGGTTCACCCACACATCATCATCAGCTGGGCAGACTTTTCAGTCTGAGTCCTTCGAGCATGAGAAGTTACGGAAATGTGAGTACAATGAGTTTTAATAACAAGTTATACTATTTTTAAGTAAGTTAATTGAATACAACCCACTCACTAACCACTCTATAAGCTATTTATAGGCACTGCACGACAAAGGTCAGGCATAGTTTAATTTAAGCGCTCAATTGTAATGCTCTTTCGTTCACGTCACATCTGGCTCTCTTTCTGTTTGACACTCTCTTTGATTTTTGCATACAACGTTGACCCACAGCAAAAAGCTTTGTAAATAGCAGAAGAAACAAAAGTCATATAGTATTTGACCAATTATAAAGCTCACGCGACTCAGAAACACACGATGAAAAGGGTGGGTGGAGATGGTTAAAGAGAAAGAGGGTAGGAGAGAGAGAGAGAGAGAGAGGATTGGTGACACTCCCAGAGACTTTCATAAAACCGGTTGGCCATATTTTTGCATAGGTAGAACGCGTCAACTTAATTAATAAATAATATTTAACACGAACTGCTCAAAAAAAAGGGGGCGCGGTGCTGAAAAGAAAGGCAAGAATCGCAATAACTAACGACTGGCAAATAGTAGTGTGCTGCTTATATATATTTATATTTATATATATACATATAAACAAAAGACATTTTGAATAATCGGCATTCGGTTAGAACTGTCTGTTTTGATTTTTATTATGCCTCGTGCGTCGTCGTCGTTGCCGTCGAAACTTGACTTTGTGTGCGCTACTTTCTAGGGTTCATTAATTCCAAGATGCACTTGCAATTGATATGGTCTAATGATTTATTAGCTTGAGCTTGTATACTACTAAAAAATATAGATTATGGAAAAAAAAGTGTGATAAGCTGATAATGTTAACAAGTCTGCTACAATTTAATTAAAAGCAATTCATTATGACCTACATAAGGAAGGGGTAATACGGGAGGAAGAGATAAGAAGCTTTTGAGGAAGAAACAAATGCACATTTATGATAGAAACAAAGCAGCTTTTGTTTAATCGAAAGAGTAGGGTACAGAAAAGTCAGCGAAACAGTTCGTTTATAAGCTTTTTGTATATACCTTGTTGTGGGTTCCTTCTCTAGAACTATTTGACAAGCTCTTCATCGCAAACAGAAACGTGAGCGTGAGTGCTTCTTGGCTTTTTATCATATGCTACTTGTTGTTGCTGTTGTTGGAGTATATAGCTACAAGTACAGGTATTGCTATATGGTATATAGTAGAATACTATATGTTTGGAGCATATTAATATTGTTGTGCTTTTTGCTTTTTGAGAAATGACTGTTGAGGCGTACGAACAACCGGTAGGGAAAAAAACAAAAAAATCGATTAGTACGCCAACAAATGTTCGGGCCAAAGGAAGTTAGCGCTTCGAGAACTGTTGAGATACAACTACAAATACAAATACAAATACACAAAAAACATAAACACAAACAAAGTTGCGTTGCTGATGACGCCGACTTTTTTCGGGAACACAGACACAAATGAACAAACAAAAACACACAGATATACTCAACTCAACTCAATCCAAAACAAAAAAAGCTTCTTTATTGTGTATTACGTTTTGTGGTTTTTAAAAGAATTCCATTTTCAGTATTTACCGAATTGAGATGCGCGACGGTTGCCCTTTTATACAAGTTTGAAATTTTGTTTCAATTAAATAATATTTAATTAATCGCTTACGAAACGTTTATTGACAAGATTGTAACGGAAGTGTTTCTACACATTATTATTATTGTTTATTGTTTTTGTTTTTGGGTGTTTGTTTAAACGTTGTCATAATCGGTTTTGGCGCGTTAACACAAAAAACCTGTAGCATGGGCAATCGTTTGAGTGGTTTGTGGTGTAAAAAGACAACAACAACAACATTACATATCGACAGCGATCAAAAACACCATAACCAACAGCAACAACAACAACAACAACTAGAAAAAGCCCAAGATAATAGTATTTGTAAAAACAATAAATCACACCAAACAAGAACTAGTTTCGGTGGCGCTTTTCGCTTTGGCAGCGCTCGTCGCTTATCTTTAACGCGCCGTGTCGCCAAAGATAAGAAGACAACGCATAAAACGCCGAAACTTGCAATTGCAACAGTTGAACAACAATACCAGGAGCTGGTCCAAGCTAAAACATCTGCTACACAGCTGGCAAACGAGACGGCCAAGATGAAGGTCGATGATAAAAATGTCCAATTATTGCCCATTGTCAAGGTGAGTAGGCGACCCAAAAAAAACAAACTCGAAATCACAATTCCACAAGCGGCGAGTTTGAAATTTGAATTTACAATTCGTTGCACTCGTTACGTAATTATTCGTAGCAACAAAACATAAACAATAACAAACAATAACACCAATTATGTCATTTGTCATTTGCTGCTTTATGCTTCTGGGTTGAGTGTTTATTTAATGTTGGGGTGTTTCAATCTCGATTTAAGCGCTAAAAACAATAACAAATCTCAAAACTTGTGACGTACTTCAGGTTCAAGGAGAGCTTCTGATAAGGTCGTTAAGTTTTTAGGTGGGGAGGTATACGTATATATAGTATTGTATGTCATTAGCATATGACATTAAGTCGGAAATTCAACTGTTGCTGTAAAGGCGGATGTTTTTTTTTTTTAATTAAAATATTTGTTTCTGAAGGTATCAAGTGTGAAGATATTTATGCATTATAAGCCGGGCTTAGTCATTGAAATGAGCTTGGAACTATAATTAATGGATTGCTAATGACTTGACTTCACTGTATATAGTTTATTGCTTAAAGGGAATGCCCCTTATCTTTGACATGTCTATCAAGAATTACAAATTATGGGCTGTTGTAATGAAAACTTAATGGAATTAAAATTTAAAAAAAATTCAATATGAGAATAATATTAATATAGGATTCAAAATTTTATAAAATACAAACTGTTTGAAGGCATTGACTAATTGTGAATATCAATCAATTAATCTTTTAAATTTTAAGGAATAAATCTCTTTTAAAATCATTTAATAAATATTTTATCTATAAATTTTATTGAAACAACTTTGAGATATACGAAAAGTTTGTTTTTCTAATACACCTTTCTTTCTAATCATTAATCTAAATAACTTGACAGCATTCATCAAATATAAGAGTTTTTTTTTTTCTTATCTGTTCATAATATTCTCACACTATATATATCAATCAATATCAATCATTGAACCATAATTCAATTAAGTCTTACATAAACTTTTCTACACAATGCATGCCAAGTATTTCTGGAATTTCTGTGAAAATAACTTGACCCAATTGTACACTAATCAAAAAGAAACGTGTTAAGCACGCTTCGCATATGAATAACGTAAAAAGCTGCACATTAAAATCAATTACGCATGAAAATTCCAAACTTGCGATGACTACGTTGATAATGTTAAGAAGAGAGAAACGAAGAGACTCTCCCACGGCTTGACTTATGTTATGGGCCTGGGCCTTGAGCCCAAGAGTTAGGCTACGACTGAGAGGCTGACTTCTGTTAGATGAAAGTCCCAAATGAGTCAGCGTGCAAACCTTTCATAATGGCTGGCCTGCAGCATGTGTTCGTCTTGATACGACTTGATGCGACTTGATACACGGCTGCGATGAGTCAGCCAGCAATTTAAAGTTAGGCGAAAGTTATTCATTCTGTAGATAACCAGATACAAGATACATAACATACGCAGCGAGCGTAATTGAAGAACCAATTTGTTTAGCATCGTTGGATGAATCAGCAACCAAAGAATCGAGAGCATTCGATTGAGTTTGAATATTGGAGCATTTAGCCATATATATTCATGCTAATAGCTTGCTTCAAAAAATGATGGCCAACAAGTTGAAAGAGCTGCTGACACATTAGTGACTAATTCTTGCTTAAAGGCGGATGCCGCTGGCCTCATTTCACTTGAGAAAAGCGAAAGTATCGAAAGATACAGATGAGCTACATTTTTTTGTATTTTTGGTACAGCAAATTATGATAAATTAGTCTCATTTATTTCGAGCACTCGTGTCTCGTGATTGCATAACAAATTGTATAATTAATGTTGATTTTCATACAAAAGGTTGAAATCTGCTTCCTATAACTCAATTAAATGTGAGAATATGCAGCGCATTCGACACGCTATCAACTGACCTTCTGTCGCTGGTAGCAGTTCAACAACTTTTGCAGCTACATTTGAGCATTAATGTATCTGACAGATACAAATACACTTGACGCGCGTTGCGTGCGTGTGGGTGGCGCCACCAACAACAACAACAGCGCTAGTTGCCTTGTAACCGAAACCAAAACCAGACGCCTTAACACACAAAGATTTGGAAAAATACGCAAAAATAACTAGAGCATATTTTAAACATTTCGTTGTTTTTGCGCTGACTTTGGAATTTCCCGGAAACATTAATGTTTTCAGCTTTGTTTAATAAACAACAAGTAAATACGAAAAAACTAAATTTCAAACTGTGTAATTAAAAAACAACAAATGTTATGCACGTGTTCGAATAGATTTTAAATTCAATTTCAATCATTGAACAAACCAAAATATCCATTTGCCAGTCAACAATTAAAACGCATTTGTGTATTTGTTTTGCGTAAATAAAAACGGGATAGAAAATAATATTCATATTATACTAATATCGCATTGTACAATTCCAAGAAACAAAATTTAAGAAACAACAACTTATTTTAAGAACAACAAACAAACAACACAAAAAAAAAAAACATTAAAAAATGCTTGTAAAACTTCCCCTCGCCAAAATGCATTGAGGCAAAAAATAAGTGCGCCAAAAAGCAAATGAATCTTAAATTAAAAACCAAAGCAAGAGCAAGCTGCACAGCGAGAGAGTGATAGAGAGGGAGACAGTTATGCATGCCAACACTGTCAGCTCTCCCGATCGCATTTCGCTCTCACGCGATCTGGCAACTCGCAAAGTCGTTTTGAACCTGCGCTGAGATAGTCAATTTCGTTCAGTCTTGTGTCGAGCACTCAACGGTTTAGTTCAGAGAGCGCAATCGAAGACAACGACGCGGTTTAACTTGCTAATATCAATCGCTAAAAAATATACATATATTAAAAATAAAACAAATGTTTATACACGCATACATTTAAAAATATTGTTACGAGAGATAAAAGCATTAAATAATATTGTGAAATATGTGAAGAATGCTCGAAATAAGTAAATAAGACATTTCTGTACGTAAAACTAGGCATTTATTTCAATGATATTACGAACATTAATCAAGTGACAAAATAGAAAAATAAAACAAACGAAAAAATCACACACATTTCCCAAGGAAAATCTCGTGTTTATTGTGTAGAATGAGCTAATTTCATTTTGAGAGGCATAAATATTTCAATATTTCAAAAAACATGTGCATAAATCTATATAATTGGGCTTTTGTGTGTGTGTGTAATTTTAAAACAACTGTAAGCCAGTTAATATAAAAAAAAAACAGGCTCGGAAAATTAAAGCCAATTGCGTAGGCTGTGGCAACTTCGAAGCCAAATAAATCAGAAGACGCAAGTCGCTAAACGCTTTTACTGACTAACCCAAAGACACACACACAAGTTATGAGAGAGAGGGCGGGTGTGAGGAAGGGGAAGGGGTTTGAAAACAGTTAACGCCTTGCATTTGGCCAAGCGGAAATTCATTAGCCAGTTATGAAACCTAGCTTGCAACAGCTTGACAATGCAAACGGAAATGAGCAATAAATATACGTGGGCAAACAAGGGCACAAATGTGGACTGAGCTAATTGAACTTGTGGCATGGAAAATGTCAAGGCAACATACTACATATATGTACGTGTCATAATCAGCAAGTTAATATTGTATCTGTTAGATACATTTGTCAACGCACAAAAAGCGTAGCAAACCGGTTCCCAGGCATCTTTATTTTTTTTTAAGTGTGTGTAAGCCTTTCTTATTGTCCGATTGTGCGTCTGTTTGAAATTCTTTTTGGTTAACGGTTGCTTGTTGTGTTTCTGGTTTGCTGAGTAGCTGATCTTTCTTTCATTTTCTGGCTTCTCTTACTTTTCTTTTCGACAAACGAATGAGGGAGATAGAGATCGAAAAATACAAACCAGATGTGCCATAATTGTTTATAGCAATAACTTTTGGTTTAAGCACAGACATTCATACAAATTGGGGGAACTTTTGTGTGCCCGGCAAAATGTTTATGCGTTTCATTATTATTATTATCGATTTCTGGAAAAACGCGCGCCTTCTGGAATCCTAATTTTAAGAGCCTTTGTTATCAATGAAAAATGAAAAATGTTTTGTTTTGTGTGTTTTTGGCATAGAAAATTGCAAAAATAGCTAAGCAAAATGCCAACAAATCGACAAGAAAAGTGGAATTAAAATAAGCTACAAAAAACGCAAAAATTCATTTAACAAAAGAAATCGTGAACTGTTTAAGTGTTGTGTAGTGTTGCAATATTCAACAACAATAAACAATGGTTGTGACAACAACACGAAGTCCGCTGCTGGCGCAGACGCAGCCCAAAAATGCAACAACAAGCGGCAGCCACACGGCTGGTATGCGATCCCGTTTGATATTTCCACGACAACATTATCAGGTAAAGACCCCCGCCCCCCCTGCACCCCTTCCTCTCTACAACATCAAAATCCATTAAATCAATTTAGCGATTAAAAGCGATAAAGGTTTTAAAGTGGGTACACTTTGAGAAAAAGTATTAGTATTGAAAGTAATTGTTGCCAACAACATTTAACTTTACATAACGGCAGACCTTAGGTTATTTTTAGAAGATATCTTAGGTACACTTTATTATTATAGAGAGCGGTTCTCTTAACATCAAGTTGCGACCTTCTCAATTCATTTTCTGAGTGTAACTAGACGTCGTTCATTAACCCCAAGCCGCCTTCTGCAAATGACCAAAGCAGACATCGACGACGACGCCGCCGCCTAATAGTTCTCTAGCTTAGCTCAGGGCTGCGGCGCAAGTGAAAGGCAGACTGAAAAAAAAAAAAATAAATAAATATTCATTTATACTCTTGTCTTTATGATTATTACTATGTTGTTATTCAATTGTGTGCGTGAGTGCGACGTTTTTGACCCTTGGCCAGACACCAAGCAATCCAACCAGACAATGCATGTTAAACTATGCAGACGACAACACGTAATGCACATTGAATTATTACTTATTTTAAGGCGAACTTCATTAAAGAAAGAACATGAAAGTCAACTAGGAATCATATCTTTGCCAAAACTGAACTTATTTTCATAAAGTAGGAGTTTTAAGTCCTATTTTTGGGCACAAAACTGCATTCATAGTTCAAAATGTCGGAAGTCAGTCAAAATATCTTTCAAGATACTTTTCTGGCTAGGCTTTTGAATAATCATTTGATTTTTTAATTTAAATTTTTCAATCAGAATTCACGTTCAAAGTATTCTGGCTTGCTGCCAATACAAATCAGAATTCTGTGAAACAATTTAAGGCAACTATTATTTTAATTATTGCAATTTCAACGCTAAATTCCTTCCAAATGCAAACTGCAGTTGCCATATAAATTTTCTTTGAGTAACGTGCTCGGCACCTTAATGATATCTTAACCATTTTATGAGTCTGGCACATTAAGAATTCAAATGCACTTTGGTTAGTCATAGAACAAAAGTTTTTGGCAATTCTTGTTTTTGGCTATGAAACTTTTATGTTCAGTTTTGAAAATTTCCATATTGAAAATCGTGGTTGTTTTAATATTGCATATGCAAATTCTGATTAAAACCTATTAAAAATAGCCGGCACATAAAGTTTGGTAAATGTTGCTTTGTTTATAATTAATTTTATGTTGGTTTTGTTTATTGCCCCCAAAATCGGGACGCGGATAGCCGAAGTCTGCCAGATAAATGCGTCAAATGCAGGGTGCCTCTAATTAGAATCTGTCAGATGTTCCCCCAAATTAAGTTATCGAACAGTTTTTCAAACCATCTGCTAATTAGCACTCTCGATCTTGTCGTACCAAGCTATTCCCCCACTTTTCCCCTCCTCATACGACTCTTAACCATAAAGGAATTTCTTTGCCTCTCGCAAATATCTTTTGACTATTTATTTAAAGTGTTGTGTTTTATTTGTGTGCTGTGTTCGTTTTCTCCAATGCGAGGCCTTTGTCTATACTTTAAAACCCCCATATACTAGTACATACTATATATGTATATACACACATTATTTGATTTCCAGAACGTGCCTCGGCCTGCCTCACTGGGGGCTGGGGCACACAAAACGGCGCCGCGTTGTTGTTGACGTCAATGGGAAGCGTTGCTGTCTCTGTGCGAGGGAATTCTTGTGCGTCTGGAAAGTGGGGGAGATAGTCAGTCATCGAGTCAGTCAGTCAGTCAGTTAGTCAGTCTTGCAAATTAAACTATTTGAAGAATTGCTCTTAAATGTTAGCCTTGATGCTAAATTTAACATCACTCTTGTACAACTTTCAATGTGGGATTTTTGTGTCTTATCTAAAGTGGAGATTTTAATTAGCGAATTCATCAAAGATCATCAAACCTGCCATTTGGATTTCATAATTTATGAATGAAATCAATTAAGATTAAATGAGTTGTTAAACCGGCTTGTCTACACATTACAGACTCGTTCCACAAAGCGACAGCTCGTTTTAATTAAAAGCGTCATTCAAACTGCAACGGCTACAGACCGACCGACCAACCAACCAAAAAACAAGAATGGAATACATAGTTCGACGCAAGTGCACAAATGCCAGCCAGAGCTACTACCAGTTTGACTGAATGCAAGCCGTCAGGCAATTAAAGGCGCCCCCGAACCGCAGCAATTTCATAATGCAGAAATTAACGTGCGAGCGGGTGCGATAGAACTACACTTTAACGAGAGCAACAAGTCTTTTGAAAGCTCTCTATGAATGCCTGCTGGCAACGCCATGCATGCCATGCAGTGTTTAAAAGCGTCGCAAAGAAAAAGCGCAAAAACATGCTTGGCTCTGTTGTCTGTTGTTATTGTTCTTGATGGTTGGCTATTGTTGTTGTTGTTGTTGTTATTGTTTTTGTTTGAGGTAGGCAGCCAGCCCAACCACAAACAAGTTTCACTACTCTCTCTCTCTCTCTCTCTCTCTCGTGTTCTCTCTCGCTCTTGCTGTTCTTGCGCCCTGTGAGATACTTGTGCTTTTCATTCAGTTTTAGTTTCAGTTGCGTTCGTTGCTTCCGCGCGTGCAAAAGTTGAAAATCTTTAAATCGCGTGCACAACAGCAACGCACGCGATTTCGTTGCGGCTTTAAACGGCGCGATCTTTTATACAAAACAAAAAATTGTGTGTAAAATAAACCAAAAATGATTTTTCTCTGATATGCGCACAAACCGTTATACATTTATAAACAAAAACAAAAAGCACAATAAATAAGAGAATAAAGGTAAATAAAAATGTTCTAAACACATTGAAAAAAGTGGAATAGTACTATACGAGAAAGACATAAAACGCTTGGCTATTTGTTTATACTAAAGCATTGGCGTTGGTGGTTCCCGTTGTTCTTATTGTTCTATTTTGCTATTAGATCGCACTCTGTTGTCGCTGATTAGCATTGTGGTGTGTGTGTAGGAAATGGCAAAAAAAAAAAACAACAGATGTATCTCACAGATAGTTCTTGTCACGTGTGTGTGTGTGTGTGTTTGGTTTCGGTTCATGCTCGATTGATTTTGATTGCATCGTAATACAGTTTGAGTCTTTTCAGATTTACACACAAATACTATAAACTTAATATACTATTTGGCACTTTTCACTAGAACCCAGACCCCGACCACAAACCCGTGTTTGATGCTGACGCCGAAGTCCATTGATGAACCGGTTTAATAGTGTTATTTTTATTATTTTTTAGTTTAGTTGCTTTGTTATCTTAGCCACAAACGCAGAGCAACTGTATTGCATTTTTGTTGGCATTCAACTGTTTTTTTTTGTGATGATTTAATTTTTGGCAGCTGTTATCAACAGCTTAACTGCAAGCTAACGCAGCTTGGCGCCAAAAACAAAAAAAAAAAAACAAAAACTCGCTTTGCGTCAAGGGCTAACTGCGTCACGGCGCTAAGGGTGGCAAGCAAAGAAACCTAAAACAACCCTTAACCAACGCAAACGAAAACTATTGAGACATAATTTATTGAGTTTGTTCTTTTACTTATTTGTTTTTTTTGGCAACACCCACGTTGAGCTTGCTAAATGCAACGTCAAATTGCGAATGCATTCAAAATTAATCTACGGCTAATGAGACACAATTCGGTGGCAGTTGTGGCTACTAATTGGCAAAGACAGCCAAGACACAGGCACAGATTGCAGCTGTTTCACAAACACACAATGGCATTGACCTTGAACCCAAACGTATCTGTATGCGCGTTTAATTCAACCACAACTGTACATTATTGCAGTGCACCGCTAACCGGGCGTATGAGCAATATGCCCAGACATTGTATTTACAGTTTAGCACGATTATCTATCAGCAGCACTTTGAATAGAAAATTGTCTGAACGCAACCTGTTAAGCTGTCGAGTTAGCTGTTATTTTTTTTTTTATTTGTTGTTGTTGTTGCTGCTGTTGACTTTTGGCCCTTTTTGTTGTTTGCTGTAACTGTTGCTGGAGCGGAAATGCCTTCAAGTCGAATGTCATATTTATTTTGCATTAACTATGAACTGATGTTACCTTAATTATAAGACGCAAAGTTGAAAGGTGTTTCAGCTACAGTGGGCCTCTAAAGATTGTTAGCACATAAACGTGACCTTAAGCAACTTATTTCGCGACATTTTGGCAATGAAGTGGTCGAAAAAACTTTTTAACTTTCGATATAATGAAAAATTACATTGTTTTTATTATATTATCGCATTCCAAGAAATTCATAGTTAAGCCGACTTTTGAACTTAATATTTTTTCTCTCAGTATAAAAAAGGGAATCTTTATAAAAGTATATAAGTTTTGATTGAATTCGAAATGTATTTGACTCAAGTAGAGTTTTAATTGATTGAAGGAGAGTTTTATTTGATTCAAGTTGAGTTTCTCTGAGTTAAACTCGAGTTTTACTTGGTTCTACAATTAATAGATATTTATTCTTGAACATGACAGAATTTTAAGTATTTCAACATAAAAGTTTCCAAGAAGTTCAATCAAAATCTCCCTTATTAGATGTTAACAATTTATGTTCTTAATAAGTTATGTATTTGCCTTGTCTACTAAAGTTTCGCCTAAGCAAACCCATTTAACCATATGTGGCAACTTATACAACAGATAAACTTTCAGATATTATTTCACAAGTTAAGTCAATTATTCAGTTTTGCCTTTAAACAACCCACACAGATCGAACCAACCTTAATCCCAACCAAGTGCAACAGTCTCATTTATTGTTTGTCTCTTTTTCACACTTGTTCAGCCCACGCTTTGTTTTGTTTTCTTCTCTTTTTTTTGTAGAGATATGGCAGCCTATTTCTATTACTGAATACTCTCGTGTATTTACTTTTCATTTTTGCATTTGCATCTGAAATGGCGTCTGGAACATAAACTTGCCTTATACGCAATGACCAAAAGGCACATAAACAATTTGTTTGTCATTTCGAGCGCCCGGTTTGTACGGGGGCGTGGCAACGCCACAGGCTACCTAATAAAACAATAATAAATCGCAACTAAAACAATCTAACATTTTTTATGGTCTCTGTGCTATCTGCAACACAAAAATAATTGTCACGAATACATTAAAAATCACTCAACCGTTGTCTCGTGTGCCATTTTCTGTAGTTGTGTGTGTGTGTGTTGTGCAAAAATGCTGCTCTATTCAAGGCAGCTGCCCCCTGCAATCCCCCAAAGTTTGCAGAGTTCATTTAAATCGCATAAAAACCACATTAAAAACAACATTTTGTTTTTGTTGCACGTTTTTTACGTTAATTGATAAACATTTTTAATTCTTTGATAAAATTCTAAGCGCAAATTTAAATCGAAACCTTGAAATACTTTTAAAACTTTAACGAATTTTATGCAAATTATTTTTGAGTATTTAAATGAGTTTGTTTTTGACTTTTGACTCCTTAAAGCTTTTAAGTGTGAAAGAAAAATAAAAATTTGATAATTAATTTCTTATTATGATTATTAAGCCCAAAAAAAAGATTTCCCTTTAAAATCTATTCGACATTTGACAAATTCATATTTGATTAATTAATGGTTTTGCAAATTAATAATAAAGATCTCACTTAAATATAATTTATGCAAATGCTTTTGACTCGAAGCGGCAGATAAATTTAGTCAGATTTTTTAGCTGATTTGTCAAACACAAAAACAACAATGATAATACCGGTAGCGAGTTGACCCTGAGGGGGAACTGTGGGGCATCATTGTGCGAATATTTCATATTAATAACATCAAAAGCTGTTAACTGTCAACAAAGCGCTCTGAGCCCATGTAAATTAGTCAAAAAAGATCAACGCATACCAAACTGCATAAGGCTCCAAATAAATATTTGTTAAATGCTATTCAAAGTTAATTTTTTTGTGTTGCTGCTTCAACGATTTCTTGGAATTAATTTATCGAACGATTCGAGTCATATTTGGATGGTGTCTGCTCGGCGGCGTTGGGGGAAGTCAATCCAAACAATTAAACGCGCATAAAAATACCAAGAAATCTAAAGAAAGAAACAGCTCCCAAATATTCATTTAGTACAAACATACCTACATACCATGTCACGTGTGTTTTTGTGTGAGTTTGAGGGGGGAGGCGCAAAAGTTCAAGAAACTTTTCATTAGTTGAACATGCAAAGTGCGCCAAAAACAACAAAAAAAACAACAAACAGAAGACGAAGGTCGGTTAATTAGGTTTAGGTGCTGTCTGAAGTTGGGTCGAAAACTTTCCCAATTGCGTCCAGAAGGCGCCATTGCCACTGCTATGAGCAAATCGCGTGTCACATTTAAGCCAAACTGCCGCACCCAGTAACGACTGTGTGTGTTTGTGTGTGAAATATGGAGCGCGCGTGGCATGCCACCATAAAGAAACACACACTGAACGAACAAAAAAAAAAGTAAAACTTAAAAACCACAGCCCACAAAATCCGGCTAAAATCAATAAAAAGCGCCAACACTTAAGCCATGCTCAGACGGCCAACAAAATGAATCACAGATTTGTTTTAAGGTTATTCCAGAAATTTCCACCGAATTCAATGGGTTCCGGCTCCAAAATAAGCTCGAAGAGGCAACAACAAAAAAAAAAACCCACTTGTAGCGATTTGCCAAGGCAAATAAGAAGCGTCAATATTTGCATAAGAATCAACCAGACAGCTGGAGTCGCCCACGCAGTTGCCAATTGAGGGCTGACTCTCAAACTGTGCAACTGTTTGAGCAGCTTGATCAAAAGTTTTAAGTTTTAACTTGTTGCCACTGAAAGTTGAAAGAAAACAATTTTCAATTTAAAGCAGTTACATGTAATTTATTACATTGATTGTGAACTCCTAGTTTTCTATATACACTTAAACCAAAAATCAAACAAAGAAAAAGTACATAAAATTATAAATGTATGTAAATATTTGTTTATCGCACAGCAGAACGCTTTAAAATAATACTAAATAATAAGAGGTAAATGTAATACAATGAATAATGTTGTGTACATATCACATACAATTAAGTTAAAGGAACAAAAATACACACACTCACACACACACATTAGTAAGTATAATATTTAAAGTTAGTATATAAATTAGGGGGCACTTTGCGTGCGCGGCAAGTATAAAAAGTTGCAAGTACATTTGTTTGTATATAGGGGACATGTAGATGTACAAATTTTTATATTTGTATTTGTATTTGTATAAATATTTATCACACACACATTCTATACGAAATAACGCACACACACACACAAACATACAAGTGTAGTAGTAGTTGTTGTCTTTTGTTTTATGCTTTGATCTTGCGACCCAACTTGGTCACCCCGTATTTGTTGGCATCCCGTCCAGCAGAATTGTTATGATTACCCTTGTGCTTGCCAATCCCATTGCTCTTGGAGCGTGTCTCGAAGAGCACATCTGAATCTGTTTCCGATTCGGTAAGCGATGTGTTGCGAGAATCTAAAAATGATAGACAGCTGTTAGATATACGAAGCAGAAAACATTAGAAGATACTCACAATTGGCAGCCTCCTCATCCTGGGTGCCTATCAGCGCATACTTTTGCACCTTTTGACGCATGCGCGGCTTCTTTGTTTGACGGCAGGCGCAGGCAATGCCCCAAAAAATGCCCGAGAGCAGTAGGCAGCCGATTATAACGCCCACAAACACATACAATATAGACCAATCTGTAAAAAGTAAATAATGAGCATATAATAATATAAGACTTGTTAAATCATATAGTTACCGCAGTTGGCCTCATCGTTGGCAAAGAAGTAGCTTGCCGTAGGCATCCAGAAGGCTTCGCAGACGCAAGATCTTGTCGTTGGATTGCATCTGCCATGTCCGGAGCAAATATTCTGACACACTGTGGTTCGTATGTCCACATAGAGTGCACCCAGTATGGAGGCATCCTTTTGCAACTTGGCACGCAGCATTCGCTCCACATGTAGCCCATCAACAGGCTTTGATTGTCCTCCATTTGCATCGCCATTTGTGACCACATAAAAGACCAACACAGCTGCCTCTGTGTGCAGGTCTTGTTTAAGCTCTCGAATTTGTATTTTATTATCATCACCCAGCAGCAACTGTAGCTTTTGCACGGTCGAATCCAATTCACTCTTGGTAATCACCGATATGCTTATAGGCAGCGTCATTTGCACTAGATACATTAGCATCGGATCGGCGTGCACATTAATGCTAACAGTGTCCGTGCCAGTTAATCCCTGATCATCGCTAACAGTCAGTTTGAAAACGTAGCGGCCTTGCATTACACTGCTTAGCTATAAGAGAAAGGGACATATATGAAAATATTTCATAAGTAAAGTTATCCTTTCACTTACAATCATTATTGGCTGCTTATCGGTGTCGCCAATAACGACACCAGCTGCCTGACTATTATCCTCACGCGTCCACACATATTTCACCACTGCCAAATCATCCGAAGATTGTGAACCATTTAGATAAATAGCTGATACGGGCAATGTGATAGTACGATCTCCGCCAGCATTCGCAATAGGTGCCGCATTGCGTTCTAAATGTTTAATGTGCTTTTGAGTTCAAATTAAAATATCTTTGTGCTGATTTAAACATACCCTGCACAATTTTCACCCATGTGCTATCTGCTGCAGTATTGTTGTTCTCATCGGACACGTTAAGCTGGAACTCATAAAGCCCTAAAGTTAAGCTGGTTGCGTTGGCAATCTATAATGTTAAGATTCGTGATATTAGATTTGACTAGAGAATAGTTTTTCTTAATATCTTACCGAACTGTTTGATTTAAGTATAACAGCGTTATTGGGGCCGCTTAGTTGCTTCCATTGATAGCTTTTAATGCCAATGTCATCTTTCGATTCCGAGCCATTTAAAGTTACCCAATTCACGGGTAAACTAGTCGTCTAAGAGAAAATAACATTACCAACACAAATTTTCATCACTGATATTTACAAACTTACTGAATTAGCGCCCGCTTTAGCTGTGGGTGGCGAATTGGTCGGTGCCTTCACAAACACATGAACCTTGGCGGTGCTCGATTGTTTGCTGCCATCAGTCACCTTTAGGACGAACGTATACATGCCTTCCTCCAGATTGGATAGCTGTACATAAGGAGTTCTTGTGTTTTGCATATCAACTGCCTTGGCCTCATCGCTGGCATCTTTGGTCCACTCCCATTCAACGATTTCATGATCATCGGTACTGGCAGTGCCATTGAGGGTAACATTATTATTGGGCAGATATAAAATGACTGCATCTCCAGCATTCGCAACTGGTGCATAGTCTGTCTCCTTAAGCACCGCTATGGTTGCAGTCGTAGAGTTGGTCACATTATTCGAATCTGTTACGGTCAGCTTGAAGGTGTAGTTGCCCGACGAGGTAAGGTCCAGCTGTAGGGTATTCACCTCCGGCAACTGAGGCTGGTAGCCAATTGGTCCGGAAATGACCTCCCAGTGCCAGTTAATGATCTTGTCGTCATCGGTGCTGGTGCTGCCATCGAGCACCGCATTTGAGGTTGGCTGGCGTATGATTTGTTCACGTGGCGAAATAACTACTTGAGGTGCCCGATTGATGCGTCTTTCTGGCAGCACCGTTACATTGGCTGCCGCCTCGCCAAATGTGCCATTGTCACCAGTTACAGTCACTTTGAAGGTGTAGAGTCCTTCGGAGAGATTTGACAGCTTCACCTTTGACTTGCTCTGATCGGAAATGGTGCCATTCATGGGTCCTTTGGGTTGTGATATAAGTGTCCAGAGGTATTTGTATTTTGTGCCGCTCGTCTCCTCATCGGGCACTGTGAATGCTGCCAGTGTTACCTCCTGTTCCGGCAACTGCACCTCCTTGGACATGACCGACACAGTTATTTTGTTAGCAGCTTCTTGGTTAGTTGCCGGCGGCACGACAAGATCTTGCGCAGTCTCACTGCCAGCAGCTTCTTGAGTTGCTTCAGCCGGTGCCTCAATGCTGGGCAAATAGGCGCTGATGCATTTGTGCTGTTTGTTGCGTATAAATCCATGCTTGCAGCTACACAAACCAGTGACTGCATTTGCCTGGAGCGGCACGCATTGTTCTTGCGGCGGGCAAATTGTGTCCATATCGCATGCAATGAATTTCGAACTGTTGGGCAGCTCAGCGCCGCCATAGTAGCTGAGATCCTCTTCGTTATCATCGGGTTGCTGCAACAGCAGCTGCTTCATGCGCTTCTCCGCCAAGGGAAAGTCATCATCATCATAGGCTAGGTTGGAATCCTGCAAGTGTAAAACATTAGCTTGGCTGTGGTAAGACGAGTTACGGATGGGACTTACCTGAAATGGCAATCGTCGTTGCTGCTTGGAAAAGTTAAGATCCGTTTCATATGGCAATATTTCGGCATTCGGTTTGTTGGCTTTAAGCAGCTGCGCCCACGTCTCTTTCGGTTCGATACCTTTCGGATTGACTAGCACCATTTGAACCTTATCATTTTCACGCTCCCGTGCCAACGGTTTGGGTAAACAGCCTTCATTTGTGTTGCAGTAGATGTGATAGCATTGGCGCTTGAAAACCAAGACAACGTTGCAGGCACTTTGATTTTGTGACTGAGATTGCTCACAGCACGCCTCGAGGCAGCTCCACAGATAGGTCTCCTCGTCCAAGATCTGACCCTCCACCGGTTTGTACTCTTTAAAGACGCCCGCTTGCTGTTCGTCCCGTGGCGTCGCATTCTCAAACACATGGCGCAACATTCGCGAACAAATCGGAAATTGTTTACCATTTGTTGCTGCCGTCAGCTCTTGTTGTTGTTTGCTGCCCGTTGATATTAGTGCATTTCGCGTTGTTGTTGTCCCAGCTCCCCCCAACCCAGCACTAATTCCCGTTCCAGTCATGACGTCGCCTGCTGCGTATATTGCTGACGCCATTCCGATCCAGAAACATAGCACGACATGTTTTACGAGGCTTGAACTTGACATTGCGTTGTTGTACGGCGTTGAAAACTTCTTTTGTTTAACTTTGAGCCGCCTTTGTGCACTTTTTTCACTTTGATTTGCATAAATTAATACATTTCTACGAAGTGCTTGTGAAGGGCTCCAGGCGCAGTGTTGCCAGTGTGGCTGAAGCGGCAGCTTACAATAATGCCAAAAAGAGACCAACACACTGGAACAGCTGTTCAGTTTGTGGGTAACTCTGCTATCGCAAAACAGTGCTGTAAACTACCGTCGTAACAATGCACGTTACGTTTTGAAGCTTACACAAAGCTAAAGCACAAAAGAAAAAGCTCTCGTTGCTAGTTTACTTTGCAACTAACGCTCTTTTTTTTCCGTATTTATGGTCTTTTTAACGTCTGGCAACTTAAGAAAACAAAAACAATTAATTTACATATTGACTACTCATTAAATCGCAAATATTGATTCGAAGAACACAAAATGGCAAAACCCAGTCGCGTGCGCCCACACTTAATAACAATAACAATAACAATAACAATTAAACTGCACGCCGTTTGTTTGCTGAGAAACGAGCTCAAGTACTGTGACGCCTACGCGTTAACGGAATTTTAATCACTGACACACTGTCTTAAATCACAACAATATTAATTATATACATAACGACATGCGAAACAAATCGCACGACTGCCAGCGGGTTATTTATCTACCATTTTGTCGATACTTAATCAAAGCAATGCTTTTATGTAAATAAAAGCAATCGCAAAATGCACGGCAATAAATTAAAATCATAAAAAAAGATTCATAAATCAAAACATAAACTTTAAAACTCTTGTATTGTTTAAACATGTTCATGCTTATGGGGCTCTTTCGTTATTTTTAATGGTTTAAGGTTTGGTTTCTTATCTTAAGCACAGTGCATAAACGAACAGTTCGGTAGGCGCCATAACTGCCACAGTTTGAGAGTCATTTTAAAACGCAGTTTACGATGCGCGCCTAAAAGCTTTAAGTAAATAAGTTAAATAAAATCTTTAAACTGATAGTTGTTGTTAAATATTTGTTCAAACATTTTCTTTATTGACATATAGTATTATAAGTACAGTCGAACTTCCATATAACGTACTTTTGTATAGGGCAATATGGGTAGGCGTGGCATCCAAAGTGTTGATGCAGTTTTTTGAAGGTGGTTCTAGCCTAAGAACTGTAAAAATTATAGGCGGTTCTGATTTCTACGTGTGGGGGCTGGGGGTAGAATGGGTAGTCGTGGCGTAAAAATTGTTAATCTAGTTTATTTGGGGAATGCCATTAGCAATCCTTTAACCAAATTTGTTAATTCCAGATGTAAGGATGTGATAAACATATGGATATATCGATTTTTAGTTATCGAATTTATTGATTTCTTTTAAATAAGTTGCTAATTAGAAATTTTAACTTCTTTATTTTCAGATGACAGACTTCTCGGATAGTTCACAGAGTGGAATGCTGAGTCCAGCTTCGTCGCTCATTGAAAGTTTCAACAAGAAAAGTGGTTCGGCAACGAACTCGCCTCTGCCCCTGCCCCATACAAGTTCGACCAGCAACATTTTGTGCACAACAACGCCCACAATCAATGGCAACACGAACGGCGGAAGTGGAGGAGCGGGTCCACTGATCGCTGGCGCCACAACAACGCCAACGACAACAACAGTTGCCGGCTTAGGCGGGCGGCAAATAAATACAAGTTCGAGTTCTTGCAGTAGTCTTAAGGAACACTCACTTCAGTCCACATCCACATCACAGCAGGTACGAAATACTGGACTAAGCTCACACATACGGATCATAAATCTTAAATTAAAGCGCACATAACACATACGCAACGTTGTCAATGGTTTAATAATTTATAGACTCCCGAGTGTGCAGATGATTTATGATGCAAAAATCGATTGATAATAAATATCAGCTCATTGGCATTATAACACCCTACTATTTTTAAACACTTACTTAAGCCAAAAATTTTTAAATCTATATTAAAATTCCACAACCCTCCTCCACCCTTCCTACTGATAAGCAACTGTTCCCCCTTTCCCCAGCAAACACATTAAAAGGTTAACAGTTCCGATAGGGAAACAGTTTGTGTTGAATTTTGATTAGATTATGTCTGATATTTTTGTATTTCTGATTGGCGACGCAGCGGCTGCTGTGTATAGAAATCAATTTATAAATATACATACATATATGCATTTATATATATTTGTGTGTGTGTGTTGCGATTATTTCATTGTTTGGCATATTCATTTGTCATTTGTATGCGTATTTGTATTGATTGACCATAACCATAAATTAAATTGCTCACAGCAAAATTTGTAAACATTCAACTTTTTTTATTGTTTTGTTTTGTTTTTATTTCTCATTCTCCTTTTTTTTTTGAAAACGTGCCGCTTGCCTTAATTATTGTTAACGATCTACGAACAAGCAAAGTTTCTCACCATAAAATATACTTTATTTTATATGTTTTGAGTTATGATAAGATTGTTTTTAGCGGCATTTGCATGCCATACCTATTTCCCTTGCATGATAAGCGATTTTTCTTTGGAATAAGCAAAAGCTAGAAGTGTGAGATAAGTGTGCTGTTGCCGTTGTTGTTTTTCTAGCTTATCTTTTTGCTTTGAATCACTTGCCTTTAAAATAGTCGCTTACACAGGGCACAACTTGACTTTGTTGCCTTTTTCATTATTATTTAACTTGTTCATCAAATTTCTAGCTGTCAGAAAGGGTGACAATGGCTCTAAAATAGTCGGTTGTGCAATCATCATTCAAGTGCAAAGCTCGGCGTGCGTACAATTTACAGTAATTGAGCATTTGTCTAGCCATCTTTCTCTGCTCTTCTTGTGCTTCTGTTTCTGTTTCGCATGACTCACTTGCCTGTTGCTCTCGTTTTGCCGGCGTCAGGTCGTCTTGGGCTTTTGACGTCTGTCACTGGCTCGTGCTATTGTTGTTGTTGTTGACCTTGTACACAATGAGCGAGAGAGAGCTAGGCTTATCTTCTTATGAGCTAGTGATAATTAAGCTTGTTAGGATGAGCTTTGATTTTGTTTGCTGCATTCATAAGATTTATGTATGTTAACAAAAGTGTGTACGTATATTATTATTAGGTTTAAATTTTCTGCGAAACGATTTTATTTTATTATTAGCTGTTGTCGTTGTCGCAATGGTTGACAAGTGAATTTCTTAAGAAAAAGCTTTTATTTTTGAATGCGGTAGAAAGTATTGATATGGTTAATTTTTCCTAGAAAACACAGTGAATGTAAGATAAAATCTAAAATAGGCATTAAAAATATACTAAGTACATTATGAGTGCTTTCTAGGTAACAATACTTCATGTACAAATAGTCAGACCAAGTCAAATAAAATATGGTGATTATTGGATTAAAAGAAACAAGTAGATAATAAAAACTGAGCAACTTACAATAAAACGACCCATACAAAATCAAGAAAGAAGCTCATCAACAATGATTTAATAACATTGAAAATTTATAGTCATTTATAATATTCGATACTATAATAAGACTTTTAAAATTTAGAATACTTATTATTGCATAGTTTTTTTTTAACGACATTTTATGATTAAAGATTATGCAAATTGTAAATGTCAATTGTTTTTAAATTATACATAAATTAGCATCCACACGTCTTTAAATATGTCTCGTGTGTGTGCCACTAACAAAAAAGACCCACAATAATTATAAATACAAATACATTAAATTAAAAAAAGCACAAATCACGCAGCCGACACAACAACAACAAACTATCTGGCATCCCGCTTCCGCTCCCTGCTTGACTTAATGCAAAAGAGCAACACTAATAACATAAGCAAACAGCACAAAATCGAGATAGAAGGCACACAAACAATCTCCATTTAAAACCTAATAAAAACTTAGAGCCGAACGCGTTAATTAGAAAGAAACAAAACTAAAAGTTGTTTGGTCTGGAAACGTGAGGCGGTCAAGCTGAGTTATAGAAATGCACAAATATGCTGCATAAATTAAATAATAGATAAATATAATCGACGCGTTCTTCTACTTGCTATACTAGCTTTTCTTGTTGTTGCTGTGTAAAAAGTTGCCGGCGAGAATATACACAAAAATATATGTATGTATATGATTTCCTAGAATTCTCAGCGCTGAGCTCACACGTCAACGCCAACTTTGTTAGCGTTTTAAATAGCCGCACCGCTCGCACCCACGGCGATCGCTGCTGCTGTCGGCCACTTAAAAATGAAATGACTTTCGGCTGGCGTCGACGTCGGCAGCACTAAAAGCTCAAGCTCGCAAAGAGCCCATCGTTTGACGCTAGAAACTCACTCACTTTACTTTAGTGAACGAAACGAACGAGTAGCGGGCGTCGCGCAAAAATTAAACCATTGAACAGCAAACAAGCGTCGTAAAAATCCTGCTAAATTGGTTAAATATTTTAGTCAAGCGCGCATTGTTTTATTCTTTTTTGTGTGACAGCAGCGCCTCATATATTCAATAATAATTTTACATAATTATTTATAATCGAAACCGAACGAAAAGCGCAAAAGTTTGTATGAACAACTTTTGCCACAACATTAACGAACAATTAAAACGAACTCTTCTTTTGTTATCAGTATTTATTGTGTACAAACGAAAAACGAACAGCTACAAAAAAAATAATAAAATTAAAGAAGAACTCTTAAACGATTATTATATGAGTGCTGTTTGAAAGCGTGAAAAATATTAGCTCGCGAAAGTTCAATTCAGTCTGCGTAGCGTCTTAGCAGCGCGTGAACCAATAATATACAAAAGCGCTACGCTTAAGTAACAAACGGAAAACCTGGCCCAAAGCAAAGTACGAAAACAAATCAGTAAAAATGAGCAAACTAATAAATAAATAATTCGTGTCATAATACACATTGTTTAAAAACCAAACTGTGTATATACAATTAAGTTATTTTTCTGTGTCTGTGTGTGTGCTAGTGTCTCTGTTGATAAGCCCCCTGCAAAGCGTTAATTAGTTTAAACAAAATTAACATGTACAATATTGCATGTGCAATACAAAGTATGCGTATACGTAATATGAAAAACATTTGCAGAACTTTCAACGGATTTCTAGAAAAATATAATCGAATACTAAACAGAAATAGGCTAAGATTGTATTGATACATTAGTTAATGACGCAGTGTTAAAAAAGTTATCGTTCTTCATATCTAATCTATTGACTTCATGTCCAAGAAATGCCTAGCCCCAAAGAGCTCGACTTCCCTTCATCTCTGTCTGGCCCATAACTAACAAAACAGCAACAACCAACGTGTTGAAAAATCAACAAAAAGAGAACGTCGATCACTTAGCACTTTGAAACTTATTTCCCCCCATATTTCATATTGCGATAAGTCGATTTGTATATACCTCGTATTATGCCATGTATAGAGAAGCGTTTATAATTGATTAACTCTATTTAAAAGAGCGAAGAACGTAACAACAAAAGTTTTGGGTAAATCCAAATCTGGTCAATTATCATTTAAATATTTTTTTGTATTTGTTTTATTAGTCAACGCTGCGAGCCTTATAAAAACTATATTGCATTAGAGCAACACCCACACAATTTGGCGCTTCTGCTTAAGACTCGCACGAAACGAGCTGAAACGAAATTCGTGTAAAATTAGAATTGATTCGTAATGCTGCTACATTTGTCAAGGCACAAAAAGAATTAGACTTTTGACGTGTTGCTTTTGGCTTTCCTGGTCTTTAGACAACCTCTTTTAAATACATACTTAAGAGCCAAAAGAACAAATATATTTCAAAAACTATTCAAGTGTTTTGTATTTGGTTTGTATTGTGATTGGAAGATGTTCTGCCAAAAAGCCACAATAGCAATTGAGGAATTCTGTTGTGAAATAATTGGCTAGCAAACGAATAGTGATCTCTATGATCTGAGGAAACCTAATTTATTATTGAAAATAAAGAAGCTTAAGAGAAGAATACTTACTTAAATCTTTCTTGATGTTTGATGAAACGTCTTTAGCCGCGTAGTTGCACTTGCTTTAAAGTGTACTTTCCCCTATTGTTGCACTCGCTGACTTTAAATAACTTATTATGCATGACTATTGCACTCTGTAGATAGGCTTTTGCATACAAAATGCTCACTGATATCACAAGCAATGAGATAAACTAATGTGTATCGCTGAAATACATGGGTACAAAGACAGAATGTAGAATGTTCTTATCGGCACTTTGAAATTGTTTCAGTTGAACTAAAAATTAAAAGTTTAAATTTAAAATACATTTTTAGAAAGAAACGAAAAACCATCTATCAGCCAAGCCGTTAGACAAATACAAAACAAACAAAAGACAATTAAAATAAACAAAAAAAAAGCATTATATTGATGATTTATAAAGGCGGCGCCTGCCATAAAATTAAGCAACAGATAACATATATAAATATATATATTTGTTTACATATTTATTATGCATTCATTCACATAAGTAATATTTTCTAGGCGGCCCAATTTTTGCAAATATTTTGAATTTTTCTGCTCTGATTCAGTGCCACAAATGAAAAACCGCTGCACAAATATTTATGTTGTTAATTTTTGCTCTGTTTTCTCTCTTTATTGTGCCTCTCTCAGGTTGTCAACAGCAGCAGCAGTAGCACAACGACGCGTGTAGAAAAGAAATCCCAACGTTTGCATCACATAACATCATCATCAACGACACAAGCGTCATCATCATCATCGTCGTCGTCTTCCTCGTCATCAACGTCTTCGGAAATGAAGGCCGCAGCCGTTAAGCGCGATCTCACTGATATTAAAATGTCCATGTCGGAAATAGAACGATTGACAGCGGCGCCAACGCCAACAACGACAAGACACTATCCATCGATTGATGACCTCAAGGGTCTCAATAGCGAAGATACCATAACGCAGTTAAAAAAGAAGTAAGAACTAAATCTCAAACAGCTTGATCTATTTTTTAACTACACTTAATTCTTGCAGAATGCGTGCCTCATTTGAGAATCTAGTTGATGGCAATGATGATGGCAGCTGTCATGGCATTGTCACGACTCCAGATGGCGATGATGATTGTTGCACGCACAAACATTTTGGCAGCGGTTTGGATTTAACACATCCGGCAGCTGCACAACTGAGCGCCAGCAGTGGTCATAATGGCTCGAATAAAACAATTGATACTATCAAGTTTGAGGAGAAGCGTTCCAAGTCGATGGCCACCACCAAAGTGATAGCCGATGGCATTAGTTCCGAACAGGCGACTAGCAATTCAGCTGAAATGAAACGTCTCCAAACCGGAGATATTGACTATAAAGAGGCTAAGGCTGCGTCAGCGGTACGAAATCGTCTAGAAGTGGATGGTGTTAAAACGGAGGAAAGTGCAGCCGTTATACAGGTAAGCAGCCAATCAATCAATCAATCAATCAATCAGTAAGTCAATTAGTTGTTACTAGTACACATGCTGCTTGCTCAACACATATCAAAAGCTTTCAAAGCTTAGTTAGTCGATGACGCAGCACCCTATCAAACACAAGGGTAACCCCCCTCCATACAAAGCTCAAGCATAGCGGCAAACAACGGTTATGCCGGCCACTCCTTTCAGTCGAAGTTCGCCCCATGCATGTTAGGGTCGCATAAGGGTCGCAAAGACGACTTGTTACCAGTTAATGGCGCCATCAAAAATTGTGAAAAGTGTGAAGAGAGTGAAAAAGTCGGCTAATTTTTGCAAGAAAGTTGAAGGAAAAATCGATTTTTGTACATTTTTCGCAGCGCCAAAAAGTAGGCAACAGTCTGCTAAAAAATATCATTGCGTATACGTAATATGTTCAAGCTATACAACCGCCAGCTCCAGTGGAGCGCACGTCTAGTGCGATATATGAGCAAGGACAAGGAAAACAGCTCAATGCTTAAGAAAATTCAGGTACCTAACTTGCAGTTAAACCCAAGTTGCAACAACAAAATCAATCAAACAGTTTCCAAACGTTTCCAAGGGTTACGCTTCGTTGTGGCTTATCTAATCAATATACGTTGGAGGGGATGTTGACGAGAGGCTCCATGACAAATTAGCATAAATTTATTATTTTATGATGCACCTCATTAAAGGTTGTCAGCAACGCAATTCGAACTGGATGATGAAACTTTATGAAGTCAGTTTGCAAAAATGTCAGAAAAAATGTGAATAACCAATAAAAAGCTTATAACAGATAAAACTCCTTGCCCTACGTATAACAGATCAATGGCCGATCTTTAGTTCTTAATTAATGTTAATTCAACTGGCATTTGGCCGATAACAGACACGTTCCATGTGGGCCCAGTTTCTAATTGTTAATGTTCCAATCATGATACAAAAATGCTATTAAATATAGCTCTTTTCCAAGATTCATTTTAACAATTTAACGTTTTGAAACAATTGTCACAAAAAAAAAAAATTGAAAATTCACAAACTTTAAACAAATGTTGCACGTTCCACAAATACATATACACAATTCTCAGTAAATAGTTTTAGCTTTTTCTTTCTTTTTATACCGCAAATTGCGCGCTAACATGTCTATAGAATTTGTTCGCTCAGCCAGTGAAAAGGGGAAGCAAAAGATGTATTTTATTTTCGAACATTTTTTTTCTTCGTTTGCTTTAAAAACAAAATGCTACTGAGCGGTGCTCAGTTCTCAGTTTAGTATCAGACAAGCGATCGACGCGAGTGTTACGCTTTAGGCGAGCCAATTTTAAATAATCGTTTGCATATTCGACTTTACGGAATATATATACACATATACATACATATATATGTGCTTATATACACGAGTACTATATGGAAAAGAACATTGCATTTATTTGTCTATTGGCACCTTAAAAGATTGGCATCAAACAACGACTTCCTAATTAAAATAAATTCATTCAATCGACTGTACAAATATCAAAATAATAATAAAAAAATAATAATAAGAAGCGAAACAAGTGTTAAACTAATCAACAAAATAGCGTCACATAATTAGTACCTGACCTTCTGGGCACTTACATATATACATACATGTGTATATATACATATGTATAACACTTGTGCCGACAAAAATAACAGCAACAAGTTTCGGAATTTCAAAAAAAATTTCACGCGTGCTGTGATGAAATGCTCTGTGTTTAAAAAACGAATAAAAATCAAAAATTCAATCTAATGAAAAAATACTAAGTATGGAAAACATTCGATCAAAGTTCTTCTAACTCTTAGTTACGGTAAACTTAACGAAAGCTTATTAAGCTGACTCGAAAACTTAACTAAAAAGTTAATCGAAAGTTGAACAATCAACACAAGCAACAATGGGCTACCGTATGCGACACTATGTGAGATTTCTGACAAACATTCGTTAAGTTTTTTTGTTTATATATGTATGAACTAGAACCAACAAGTGTCTCGCGTCACATTCAGTTTAAGAATATATTTACATATTTTCTACATTTCTCATGCATTTGACACATTCGTCAAGTCTCTTGTTAATTGTTATTAGCATAACTGTGTGTGTGTGTGTGCGAGTGTGTGCTTTTGCAATAATTAAAAAATAGTGCTGTAAAATATTACAAACTTAATTTGTCGGTCAGTGTCAGCACCGACACACACTCGCACACATATATGACACACCCACACTATCTTTCACACAGACAACAAAATCCTCTCTCACACAAGAAAAGAACGAAACGTCAGTGCAGCCAATTTGTACGCTATTTTTATGTGAATGAAAATAAACAACAAACTGTATTTAAACACCGAGAACATTTATATTTACGTTCACGCTTCGTTATATACATTGTATGTTTATAAATATAAATATTTGAGGAACAAGCACATCGATCGGTTCAATAAATAAACGACCAACAGAATTTACCAACGTCTGCGGCCTGACATTGAAATAAGTTTGAGAATAAAATACAAAAAAAAAAAATAGACAAAATGTCGAATCAACAGCAGCAGCAGCAACCGCCTTGGCCTGTACGCAAAGGCATCTTTCGTTCGAGTGGCCAATCCGATTTTGTGCCAAACAATCGTTCGCCCAGTCCCATTGTTGAGATGCCATTATCACCACCGCCGTCAACAGTGGGCACGCCCCTTAATCGTTTTGCACACAACAGCTCTCCACTGTCGCCGCCACCGCAGCCTATTCAAGTGGTGAGCGGTTTGACGTCTGCTGCAACAGCTGGCACTGCCAGCATGTCCTCTGCGTCCGCTGCCAGAAAGTCTGGTGCAGCATCGAGTAGTTCTTCCTCTGCCTCTGCCTCTTCTTCATCATCGTCTTCTAGCTCAAGCTCTAGTTCCCACACACGAGTACGTAGAAATTCTAATACACCTTTGCAGCCAACCATCAACACCAACTGTCCCCTATCGCCACCACCACCAACACCAAAACCCACCACACAAGCGCCTACGTCCAACAGCAACAACCACACAGCTGACATAACCTCAACTACAAACCACAAAAACAACAATAAAAACAACCACAACAACAACTTAAAAAATGTTCGCGAAATACCCATTGAGGTAGAACAGAGCAAGGTATAAGAAATAAATAATGTGAAGCAAATTGTTACAGGTGTTAACTGTATTTGTTATCAGCCTTCATTTAGCTTTTGCACTTCCTTAGTACAGACACACACCTTTTTTTGCAGCATGTAAATAGTTAAGCGAAAATTGCATTGGTATAACAGTTTAGCAACTTTAATGCCAAGATTCCCAGCATGTTACTCTAACATTCTTATCTAAGTATCGTAACTGTTAAACGTTCTGTTTTGAACTTTCCAGGAAGCGCTCTCGCTGCGCACAGGAGACATTACACAGCAGGCAAGCAACAAGGTGGCCGCGGCCAGTATTAAGGTGCAGAGCGACAATTTCTCGGCCGACAAGAAGGCCATCTCGCAGTCGCAACAGTCGCAAACGATGACCTCAAACGGCATCATAAGCCAGGAAAAGCATGTCTCATCTGCATCGCAGGCCAACTACTCGATGACACACAAGGGTGTCTCCAGCACGGGCAGCAGCATGATCTCTTCCTCCTCGCAAATGTCAGCCACAAATGGTCAGCTGATCAAGCTAAAGGATCTCAAACTCGATGACCTTAAATCCCTGACAGCGGGCAGTGGCCAACAGGAGATCGAGCAGGCCATTAGCAAGTATTCAAATGTGCTCAACTCCGTGGTCAGCACGCTGCAGGACGATGAGAATAGTCTGCTATCCAATGGCGGCGAAAAGAAATCCGTCTATCTGGAAAAGATCAACGAGGTGATTCGTCGGGCCTGGGCAGTGCCCACACATGGACACGAACTGGGCTACTCCCTGTGCAATTCACTGCGTCTCAGTGGCGGCCTCGATCTGCTCATGAAGAACTGTGTGCAGCACAACAGCGATCTTCAATTTTCCTCTGCGCATCTTCTGGAGCAGTGTCTCACTACGGAGAATCGTACTCATGTAGTGGACAATGGACTTGATAAGGTGGTGAATGTGGCGTGTGTCTGCACCAAGGAAACAAATATGGAGCATTCGCGTGTCGGCACTGGCATACTGGAGCATCTCTTTAAGCATTCCGAGGGCACCTGCTCGGACGTCATTCGTCTGGGTGGCCTCGACGCTCTGCTCTTCAAGTGCCGAACCAACGATGTGGAAACGTTGCGTCACTGTGCCAGTGCTCTGGTCAATCTGTCACTGTATGGTGGTGCTGAGAATCAGGAAGAGATGATTGTGCGCAAGGTGCCCATGTGGCTGTTCCCGCTTGCCTTCCACAACGATGACAACATCAAGTACTATGCCTGCCTGGCCATTGCTGTGCTCGTTGCCAACAAGGAGATCGAAGCGGAGGTCCTTAAATCCGGCTGCCTTGATCTTGTCGAGCCATTTGTCACGTCGCACGATCCGTATGTTTTTGGCAAATCGAATTTGTCGCATGCTCATGGCCAGAGCAAACACTGGCTGGAAAGATTGGTGCCCGTTTTGAGTTCAAATCGAGAGGAGGCACGCAATTTGGCCGCCTTCCATTTCTGCATGGAAGCAGGCATTAAACGCAAGCAGGGCAACACGGACATCTTCCATGAGATTGGCGCTATCGAGGCACTCAAAACAGTTGCGAGTTGCCCCAATGCGATTGCTTCGAAGTTTGCAGCGCAGGCGCTGCGTTTGATTGGTGAAACGGTGCCACATAAGTTGTCCCAACAGGTGCCCCTTTGGTCTGTAGAAGATGTACAGGAGTGGGTCAAACAGATCGGCTTCAATTGCTATCTGCGCCAGTTCGAGGAATCCCAGGTGGACGGCGATCTGCTGCTTAAACTTACTCCAGATAATCTGAGAGATGACATTGGCATCTCGAATGGCATTCTTCTCAAGCGTTTCGAGCGTGAACTACAAAGTCTCAAACGAATGGCAGACTACTCCTCCAAGGACACAGCTAAGATGCATAATTTTCTCGCCGAACTCGGCACCGACTATTGCATCTATACGTACGCTATGTTAAATGCTGGCATCGATAAGTGCACCTTGCCACATGTCAACGAAGATATGCTGATGACAGAGTGTGGCATTAAGAATGCGATTCATCGCTTGAGGATTCTTAATTCCGTTAAGAATCTGGAGAACTCGTTGCCCAGCTCATCCGAGGAGAACATGGCCAAGACACTGGACGTATTTGTCAGCTATCGACGCTCCAACGGCTCACAGCTGGCCAGTTTGCTAAAGGTGCGTTATTAGAAAGAAAGAAAGAGTTTCAGATCTTCTAACTTTTTAACTTTGTTTCATAAGGTTCATCTTCAGCTGCGGGGCTTCTCAGTGTTCATCGATGTGGAGCGTTTGGAGGCGGGCAAATTTGATAATGGCCTACTCAACAGTATTCGACAGGCAAAGAATTTTGTCTTAGTATTAACACCGGACGCTCTGCATCGCTGCATCAACGATGAGGAGTGCAAGGATTGGGTGCATCGCGTAAGTCAATTGCAAGCATTTTCAAACAATTCAAAAAGCTAACATAGTCCTTAAATTTGTTATGGAAATAGGAAATTGTTGCCGCTCTAAACTCCAATTGCAATATTATACCCATTATGGATCAACAGTTCCAGTGGCCAGAGAACCTACCGGAGGACATGTGCAGTGTGGCGCATTTTAATGGCGTCAGCTGGATTCACGATTATCAAGATGCGTGCATCGATAAGCTCGAAAGGTATATTAACGGCGCATTTAGGACTAAATGGAAAACCAAATAATTATTCTTAATACTTAATTTAAATTTATGCTTACTCGACGTATTTTTAAACACATTCCCACCCTTAATTCTTACCCTCTTCTGATGCCGCAGATTTTTGCGAGGCGAAAAGAATATCGATCGCATTGCGGCGATGGCGCCCGGCGGCCCAGTGGGCTCATACCAAAGAATGCACAGCAACGATTCCGACTATCAGCAGAGTGGTGGCGTTGGCGGTGGCGCGGGCAGTGTGGTGGATGGCCTGATGGCAGCCAATGGCAGCGGACAAGGTGGGCCAACGAGTACAACAACTACTACTTCTCCTACTTCTACTTCAACCAATCAGAGTACGAATTCGAATTCAAATTCGAATTCAAGTTCAAATGCGAATGCGAATCCGCGTAGACTAGGCCACCGAGAGCACTTAGGCTAGACTCGAATATACTTACTGACTACATACAACTATACCCATCCTTAGACATAAGCAAAAGATAAACAAAACAAGCATCCTCAACAATATCAACCTCAAGATCAACTCGTTACAAAAAAAAGGGGGACTGCTTCTAACCGTTGTTTAGTCAAGACTTTCAAGAAAACGGCCTTAGCAGCACCTCTCTCACTATATCTCTTTCCCTCACACACTCTCACTCTCTCTATCACACACACTCACACATAACTCTACTATACTATACTTTAAAAAAAAAAAACCAACTTAATTAATAATTAATTTAATTTTGATTGCAAACTCGAAACTCGATAATTCACGAGCAGCTAATCACCAGGCAAATAGATACCGGCAATCCCCCTCACCAGCCCGCCAGCGCGGCAGCACATCCCTGCTGACCTATGGACGGGGTCAACCAAAACGCTCCAACATCCTGCCACCGTATCGCACCCAGCAAGCAGCACTGCTCCACAAGTCGGGAGCTGGTTCCGCATCCATGCAGAATATGATGCCATTGGCATATTTGCCACCACGACGCAGCTCTGCTGCTGGAATCGGACACAATGCCAGCGTTGCGAACGGCTATCGATCGCATAGTGTGGATGGTCTGCTGGATCAGGCGGCAGCAAGCAGTCAGAATAGTTTGACGACACCCGAGCAGCGTATTGCGGCAGCAGCAGCTGTTGTGACTGCTGGAAGCACAGCCCTGACAAATGCTAGCTCCACGTCAACATTGCAACCGGAGGAAGAGGAGGATGGAGATGAGGGGACGACGGCACCGACTGAATTGTGCCATGTGACGCGACGCGAGAAACGCGATAGTCTGGCGCCGCCAAATGTGCAACAGCATCGCAAGTCACGTAGTCTAGATCACATTTTGTCGAAGCAGACGCTTGCAGAGCTGCTGCCGCCAAGCGATCCCAACGATGAGACACAGAGCATGCAGAATCTGGCATTGCCGTTGACGCCACAGCCGCAGCGACGCGATGCCAGCTCATCCTCGAAGTCACCGACGCCAGAGCGAACGGTTCAGGCACCGCAGCGTGGTGTCTTTAATCGCCAGAGTCCCGAGGGTGTTAGCTCTACGGAGAGCGAGCGCGAGGATGGGCAGGAGTCGTTGAAAAAACAGACGCATGGCAATCAGCAACGGGCGGCGGCGCATGTGCATCGTGGTGGCAGCATTAACAGCAATAAGACGTCCAACTCATCACTGGGATCGAACAATAGCGCCAACAATAAGACGATCTTTAATCGAACGATGAAAAAAGTGCGCTCGCTGATCAAAAAGTAAGCACAAAAGAACAAGCAACAACAACATGCAATCTTCAAGAAATGCAAATAAACATGTCGATCGTCTAAACAGATATTCGCTTCTTTTACTAGTTACTTGCTATTTTCATTCGTTACTACCTAATATCATCTGCACATAACTTTCAAAACTTACTCGTCTTGTGTTCATTAACGTTCCTCATTTCCTCCATAAGCCAATTGTTACACTCGCTACTTTCTGCTCGTTACGTTTAAAACGAATCTTATGAATCAATCAACACATCATCATTAACAACCTACACCGAATCATTCCCTGGGCTCAGTTTCACTTGTCCAACACTCCAACTCGCTCTCTCTTTCTGTCTCTCTGTGGTTATGGTATTCGCTCGCTATCTCAACTTATCTCTCTCGTAGCTCGTTGTTTCAACTCGTTAAGCTTAGCATCCACTTTAACTTGCCTGCGTTGCCCGACACACAAATCTTGAACGCCCCACTCTTATAGCAATAGAAGAAAGTCAGTTAAAACATCGATTTGCCTTGTGATTAGCTGTGTTTTTTTTTTCTTTTCTTATAAATACAAAATTCGAATTTAAATTGCAATCTATTTAATAAATTACTACCATTACCGACTGCATAAAAACAAAAAGTAATTTATACAAATAGTTTTAAAGAAACAGAAAATACATGAAACTCTAATAATTATAGTTACAATTAATATTTATTGTCAAAAGTTGTTAATTTCTTTCAAATGCAATTTTTTCTGTAACCGTCCGCAACAAAAAAGAAACAAACATAAAAGAACTTCACAAAAACACAAGTGTCTTGAAACGAAAATAATTAAGTGATATTTAAATTATAAATAAATTACCTACAAATATTAAAATTAAAATCATGAAAGAAAAAAAAAAATACCCAGAAACAATGCTGTAAAATATTTTAATTTTAGCAAACGAGACTTAAGGCATTATTTTTATTGATTCTTGCAATATATATATTTAATGATTAAATAGTGCCTTAAATTGAACTAGATTTAAATAAAATATGAAATTATGAAAACCAATTGTGTATTATTGCCAAAACGTTTGCCTACCCTGCTTTAACAGCCATTCCCCATATGCATATATAATATTCGCATGTTCATTTTACGTGTTATGTTTTTGTATGTGTTAACCGTTTTGTTCTTGTCTAATAATATTCGTTTGTTTTTGTCGTCGTAAAATATCACTAATTAAATTGTACTTTTCTTATTTTTTGGAAAAACACTTCCTATTTTTCCATATTTTCTTTCTGCTTTTATTTTTTCCTCTTTCTAATTTGAAGACCATAAATGAACTCTTATTGTACTCGTTGTTAATAATGTGCGTCTGCCTCAGCACATGTGTATCCAACCTGAATCGAACTCAACAACCTACTCTCATCACTTCACATCCCGATCCTGTCGACAAGCACGCACACGCACGCATACACATCACAGGGTGAACGTCGTCTGGCTGTTTCAACAGGAACACCAAAAAACATTCATTGTTATTTATTACACAAATATGACAAAAATAAAAAAAAAAAATAAACGAATGCAAAAATATATATTTAAATGTACAAATAAATCTGTATATGTTTACAAAACAAACTAATTAACTCTTTTTATATGTACCACACTCCAAAACCAAATCCTCCTGCACACACAATAAATACTAAAAGCAACGAACTGGAGGACGATGAACTCTCGGATATAATCCTGGCCAAGGCAACGTCGCCAAATGCAGGTCGGATGATATTTTGGTAAAAATAAAAATAAAACAACTCGTTACAATATTAACGAATTAAAATACTCTTCTGATGACTTGATTTAAACTTAATGGCGGGAGCGGGTAAATTAGTCGGAATAAATGATGTTCTTGTCAATACTAATAGAGGTTTGAGTGTTAATCAGTTTTGGTTGCTAACTTTTCACATTTAGTTATTTGTCACTCGCAATAGGCTTTGCTTTCTAACAACACTACGACTTGTGTTTTGAGGCAAACTCAGATGAAAACTATACTCTGCTGGGTGAACATCAGATTTCAAGATAAATCAAACAAAATCAAAACAACCTGAAAATTTGTTTAATTTTTCTCGAAAGCCCAATAAAATTTCAGAAAAAATTTTTTCTTTGTAATTTTTTGTTTTGTTAAACATTTACAAATATTATTGTTAAACTACAATGGGTGCTCCACTGTTGATCCTGAACCCCAATGACGTTCTAACCATCGAAGGTCCTTTCAGACGTACGATTTGCAAGAAAATTGAGCTGAAAAATCCAAGCGATCAAAATAACGTTGCATTCAAAATGAAGACGACCACGCCAAGCATATTTTTTGTGCGTCCCACTATGGGGCTAATTAAGCCACTCGAGCATGTGACGGTCGACATATTGATGCATCCTATGTTTCAATACAGTCAACCCGACGAAGAACTCCACAAGTTCAGGGTGCAGGCGGCTGTGGTCGATAGTAGTGTCGCACCAAAGGGATTCTGGAAAAATATAGATGAAGCAAGTGTCTGGCATGCCAAGATTAAAGTTAAATTGGTAGACGTTAAGCTTGAAGGTAATTTTTTTTCCCCCATTAACAACTACGCGAATAATAAAATGGTTTATTCAGGGGCTGATGCTGGGAACAATGATGATGCAATGGTTCTTCAAGAAGCCTTAAGGGAGTACCAGGCAGAGGTTGCAAAACATGATAATACTGGGTCAGACACACTGGATATCGAGATGAATGAACCAAACAACATGCTTTTGCTCCAAGTGAGCGAGCTGGAAAAAAAGAATGAGCTGTTGTTGCAGCAGATCGAGGCGACTAAGGCCCTAAAAGGGAAGCAACAAAAAGGTTCTAGCTATTTTTTTTTTGTTTTTTCATTTATTGTAATGGTGGCTGCGGTCATTGGCGGATTTATAGCCAAATCTTACTTTTAAACACATACACATCACAAAAAACACGGGCAACGGCAAGTAATAAACTTTGTTAATTTTAAGCAAATTTGAATTATTATTTTTTTAGTGCCAAGCGTCATGAGCGCAGCTATGTAGCCCTGGTGTCCCGGCGTTGCCACATCAGTTTAGTGAGAACGGCGGTAGCAGCTGCTTTGTCTACCTGCAGCAGCTGTACTGCAGCCCTGGTACCTGCAGCAGCTATAGCAACGAGCGCTTGTTTCGCTTCGATGCCATATTTGAATGTTGAATTTGCTTAAAAGGCAAAATTAAAGTAATAGGAAATTGATCATGTTTGTGTAATGAGTGATACCGATACGGACGACACCGATCTTTTACTACTGATACCGCCGAATTATTACTCCGAAACCGCAGAGCGCTTGATGACAGAGGCAAAATTAAGTGCCGCTGCAGGGACAGCAGATGCACTTGCCATGCCTCCACCGCCGCCAGCGTCTACAACAGCTGCGTATCAGTTTCTGTTGCCTAGCAAAAAGTCGGAACTCAATCAAATAAATGCGCGACTGCAAAACTTTGAGCTGGAACGGGATGATATTCGTCGATTTGATGTACCCTCGGATTTATCAACAATATCTTCAAGTACAGTGCGCACAGCGCTGGGCAGCAAACCACAGGTTGATTTACACGGCGTGGTGCACTCTACGCCCAAGTGTGGGTCAGTAGAGCCGACAAGGCATCATCGTACCGAAGAAAATGTATTACATGAAATCGACGATTACCTAGACGACCAAAATACCTGGCAACAGCAGCAGCAGCAACCATACCACCAGCACCACTATAGTGATGACTATCTGCGCTTGCGTGCGCATTCTGGGCATGCGCAGGATTCGCAGACGGCGGCGAGTTCGCTGCCAAGCATTCGACTGGGCGCATCGGCATCTGTTTACAATGAGCAGAAGCTCATCAGTCTCAGCGAGCTGTGGGGTAAGAGTAATTTAGCAGGCACTGTCGTAGCAAACAATAGGTCCACGCAGCATGGTAGTCCCTCGCTGCAAGAGGAGCAGCTCCGGCGACAGCACTTGGAGAAAATGGTACAAACACTGCAGGCCCAGTTGCTAGAGTATCAGCAGCGCATCTCTGTAGCCATTGAGGTGGATCGAACCAAAGATGACGCTTTGCAACAGTCGGAAAATCAATTGAAAACATTAAACTTTGAGGTGCAACATTTACGAGACACGTTGCACCGGCTGGAAACGGAGCGTAACGATAATCATAATAAATGCGATGCACTGCAGAATGAGCTATCGCAGGCTGTGCGCTTGGCCACAAAGTTTCAGGAAAAGACTGACAAATTGGAGTCAGAGCTCGAGCGTCGGAAGCAACAGGCAAGCGATACAGCTAAGAAACTAGAGCAGCAGGAAGTTCAGCTGCAAAGCTGCAAACGGGCTGAAGAACTATCACATGCCGAGCTCAACAAACTTCGCGATAGGTTCGCCAAGGCGGACTACCAACAAGAGAAGGTTAAATTTGATTCAATTTATTAGTTACAGATCATTCAAAATTTTTTTTTACAATAGCTTAAAGCGCGCATCGAAGAACTTGAAAAGGACAACGCCACGCTGCATCAACAAAAGGAAATGCTGCAAGAGTATCATCAAAAGCAAAAGACAAGGGCAGATAATCTGGAAACGCAGCGCAAATCTCTACAGGAAGCGTTGGCCAACCTGACAGATACTGAGGTATTGATTTTCAAGACAATTCTTTTAGTTTATCCCATTGTCTAAATAACCTTTGTTTGCAGACTCATCTCAAAAAGAAGCTTGAAGTACAACAGAAATCGTTGAAGCAACACTACCAGCAACAAATGGAAAATGTGGTAGCCAAAAAGTTGCAGGAGTTTCAGGGCCAACTTGATAAAACGGAGGAGCAACTGAAAGCAGAGGCACGCGATCGTGAACGTCTGATAGCTGACCGTGCCGTCAAACAGCTGGAGATGATCAATGAAAAAAATAACCAGGAGCTAAATCTCATACAGGAAAAGCACAACGAGGAGGTGGAACTGTACCGTTTACAGCTGGCAAATGCATCTCAAAAGATAGAAGAACTGGACCTTCAACTAAGCTGCTATAAGAATAAGCGGTAAAGATTTCATTACCAAAAATAAGTATGCTTATTTGTAAATAGCATGCAATTTTTGCTTTCAGTGCGGACATTGCAGAAAAGCTGCATGGTGTAATGGAGGCACAGTGGCAGCAGGCCCTTGCCATACTTACTTCACCCAATCAGACATTTCAAATTAGCAGCGGCGAGACAGACAGCGAGTCACCGCATCTAAACAATGCGCGACACTATCCAGAGACGCCCAAATCGAGCAAAACCCAACGCAGCAGCAACACCGAGAAAAACAACTTGGATGTGGGTGACAAAAAGGATCCGCCTTCGCCCATGGACAAGTTGCAGGCATACATTGAACTGCTGCTGAGCAAATGTCCCGGCGATTTTGATAAACTCGACGAGATTCTCACCATGAATGCCAAACAGGGCGGCAAGCCCCAAAAGCGTAATGCCAACAGCGGGTCTAAGCTACCGCCTTGGAAGTCATAGTTAGTCGAAGACGCTGATCAAATTGTATGTAAATGTATAAATTAGTCTGATAGTTTGAGGTTCGACGTAGCCACATGTAGTGGCTTCTATTTTTGTAAACTTCTTACTTATAAAACATTAAAGTAAACTGTTTAATTAAAAGTAAAATATATTGTTTATTGATAATATCAACAATCCGAAGGCAGCGCAGCACATAAAAATAAGAGCTAACTATGTGGCAAATATTGTCCTGCCCACTGATATAAATATATATTTTTATATGTATAGTTGCCATGATTTAAGAGATGCCATTGTCACATATAAAATTATCTTTTCAAAAGCCATAAAAAAAAAACAAAATTTGGTAGATTATAAAAGATTGCTTTGTAGAAAAATGTATTTATACAGCTTTATGAACCTATGGCTATAAAACTTTTATGTGTAGATATATTTTAAAGAGCCCAGCCCGTTCATGACTTTAGCTCGTTTTCGTTTTGATTCATCAGCTTCTCAGTATTTATGTGTCTGTCATTGATATGCTTTAAGATTAGCTCGTCATTTTATTGAGTATGACGTTTTGTTCATTTATAGACAATTTGTGGAAATTTTGGAGGATTGCCGTAAAGACCCTCCGATTCCCAGACCTGTATGTGAGAGTCACGTGTTAGCACCACCAAGTGTTGATGCGTTGAGTAATTTATGCTGCAAGGGATTGGTTTTTAAGTGAATCATTTACCCTACTAGCAAGAGCTTAACTTACCTGCGTATAGGTGATGTGCCTGTGGTTAGTTCGCTGACAAAACTCAAGTTCCAACTTGACCAGAAACGCACAAAGCCACCCTCTACAGCAGTGGCAATGACATTGACACCAACGCCTTCCTTGATGTAGGAATAACACACAGCTTGAATTCGATCCTCGTGCACCAGGTGCTGCACATAGCGAGCATTGACCGAATGCAAGCGTAATATAGACTTGCCATTGGGATTGATATTGACGTTAACAAAATCATCCAGGCTCTCCTCTGTCACCTCGAAGCACTCATCTGCTGTGTTTGGCTTGGATGCAGCTGGTTGTGGTTGCACTGTATTGGTGTCTGTCGGTGCAGTTGTGAGCTGCTGTGGTAGCGTGTGCACAGTGACAATGTCGCCCAGGGTGGGACTAATTGCTACGTGAGTGATTGGTGATTGATGTATTTCAGCAGGACGTGCAATGGTGCGAACATAGCTCCAGCTAAAAACGGAACGCTTCGTAAATAAATTCGGGTTAAGTACATTGCGCAACTTACTCATTTAGATCCCAAATGACGGCAATACCATCACGTCCGGCGGTCACAGCGATCTTAAACTCCACAGACAGAGCTATGCATGTTATTTCATCGGTATGTCGCACCAGCAACGTTGGACCCAACCAGCTTAGATCAGCACCATCCCGCTGCAGCGCATCACTATTGAATGAACTGCCCGATGAGGCCATTGATGCCGATGAGTTCGCTGTATGCAAATTGCCCGACTGATCGGACGCTTCGCCACCCGCTCCTGAGCCGGTGCTCTTGGTCGCCATTTTGCGAAATGCTGAATTGTAAGAGAGCCGCAGACCTCGTACATAACTCTGACGACTCTTGGTGCTCGCTCGCTGCTGTAAGTCGACGCTGCTGGCGCACTTGTAGACGCTTATGCGTCCGGACTTGTGTCCAAACCAGAGCTGATTGCAGTTTACATCGCAGCCGCAAGCACTTATGTCATCAAAGCTGCCATTGTGCAGCAGATTCTTTGGCTTTGCCTGCGGTTTGTTCAGCGGCTGAATACGCACAATGCGATCATCGTAGCCCCAGGAAATCACATTATAGGTATCCGGTTCGGCGCCCTGCATGACACCAGCACGTGCTGGCAGTGCATAGACTACATTGGTGTTACTGAAGCTAACGAGATGCTCTGTGCCGGGTATTTTATGTAAGTTGGACCATGAGGGTGGCTTTAGCTGTGGCGATCCTACGTAAACACCCCAGCGCAGTCCCTTGACACTAGAAACAATGGGTGTATCTACTAAAGCGTAGTCCAGTGCCTTGGTGGATGGATGTGCTGACTTAAAAAGCTGGCGTGGCATTTGTCCATAAGTCTTGACCATAGTCTTAACCGCTTCGCGTTCAATAGGATCGGTGATCTGTGAATCCAGAAAAACAGCATAGGTCTGCAAGCAAGCATTTATATCAACGTTTATTCGTAAAGTTTTGTTTTTTTAATTCTCACCGCTGGATGGAAAACATTGATGGCCTCAACGGCACTCTCGCCCGTCTGCTTGTAGCCAAAGATCAGATCAATCCAGTGATGCAGTTCATTGCGCACCAGCTCCGATTCCAGTGCCTGTCGATGTATGAGCACAAAAAGTCGAGGATCACGTTGACACCAGGCGGGCAGCGTAACATCTTCAACGCGTTCGCCATTCTGCCGACAACCGAAATTGAAACGTTCAAAATTCTCGAACATTTCTGGCAGGCTAAAGAACTCTGGTATAAGCTCCTTGACATCCGTCGGACTATCCCGGCTGGCCAAACAATATGTGGTGTTAAGGGCATGAAATGTGCGATCCGGCAGATCAAAATTGTTGTCTGTTGGGAGGTAGAACGTTTGTGTTAGCTGACCTCGTTAATGATGTTTTGAAGTGATGAACTTGTACCTTGATAACGCAGAAAATAGCTGGTGAATGGTGGCACACGCACAAGAAAGTGGAGCACCGTGCCAGAGTTTGAGTAGTGGGAGCTATAGTGATACGGTTTTAAAATCAGTGAGCCCATGTTGGTGTTGGTGCTGTTGATGTACTGTTAACCAAGTATAAACGTTTATAAATATGTACAAAACATAAATAGAACTGCGTCACATACCACATAGTTGCTTATGTAATGCTGTTCATTCTCTTCCAGCTGCACAGCAATGGGTCGCGCAAGACGACGAAAGTTTTGGGAAAGTCGCAAATCCAAAGACTCAGATTTGTAGTTGGCCAACACCCAGGGAAAGACTGGGTACTGCATGAGATCATTGTAGGTACGCCCAGCTATTTGATTCAGTGCCATCAGATACTCCCAGTTGGTTAGCAGTCCCTCGCGCCATTGCTGCGTTATGGCCAGCACTTTGGCATTGTCCGGCAAGGTTACAATTTTATCACAGAATACCTCGCGCATTATTTTCCAGTCGTCGGCATTCTGCAGTGAAAAGAACAGCGACTTATTGCTGTCCAACAGAATTTCGAATGCCTTCTCCTGGTGCTGGTAGCGCTTCAGCCAAATTTCAGTTATGTTCGATATATCACAGTTCACATTGAAGTATTTACAACGATATGTGGCCAGAAAAAAGAGCTTCAAATCGGTTATAATAATCTCACCATCGATTTCACCATCGACGGGTAAAAATTTTGCCGCAAAATTATAGAGTATCTGAGAGTTGAGCGATATGTTTAATTGCTGATCGTAGCTGGCTATCAAATAGTCTAGCGGTCGCATATAATGATCTTGCTCCTCGCGCTGGCCCTGCCCAGGGCAGTAGTCGTTCATAAAGAAGCGTCGATCAATGTCCAAATGGCAGCGACGCAGACGCGTATGCACACGAGAAGGACCCTCCGTGTCGTCTAGTTCCCAGGAACTGCATTAAAAATAAAGAGTTTAAGTTGCGTTAATATACTTAGGAAACTTCACTTACCACTCGGCACGCTCGCTGCAGTGCCAGGGTGCTCCCTCGTGTGTCATGCGCCGAATTATCTCCAGCCATTTAGTGTAGGTATAGGTGTCATCATAGTCCTTCATGTGGCACATGAGAAGCTTGCGTTCAGCATTCTGAAAGTTGGTAGAAGAGTGTTATCAAAGATTCTATATTAAGAATGCTTCAAACTGACCTGCAGCTCTGCCACACGCCTAGTGGTCACCATGGAGGTCTCAATACAATGCTGCACCAGTGGCTCAAATTTGTAGAGCGTCTTCTCTAGCAGCTGCTTCTGCTTGGCTGCTCCACTGCTGCGGTTTACCTCCAAACGTTCCAGCTCATTCTCCAGATTCCAAGTGGACTCATTTTCATTAATGCCAAGCGCGTTGCAAAGACTTGCCAAGTTCTCAATGGGTGGCCTTACATCCTCCATCAAGCTAAGCCAAAGCAGTGCCTTGATCATTTTCACATCGCATATAATGCTTGACTGAAAGTCATCTTGGCAGGAGCGCCACAGTGCATCCACAATGTAGGCACGCAAATCGCGTGGACGCGACGGTTGCAGACCCCAGGCAATAAAATTATTGCAACGATGATTATTAGCAATGCCATAAGAGACAAGCAACTCAAACAACGCCAGCTCCTGACTACTAGCCACATAGCTGTTGCTCCCAGAATTTGTCTGACAGCCGCCAGCTGTAAAGAACTGAGTGCAGCGATCAATGAGCAGCTCCATGCGTGTACGACACTCCGCCTGGCTAAGCGTACAGTCAGGCAGGCAGCTTCGCAAACGATAGCCATGGTTGCAACTAGCTCCATTGCATGCTTCAAAGAACACATTTAGCCATTGAAACTGCAGCTGGGCCTGCACTGCACGAAAGCTTCGCACAATCAAAGGCGGCTGTTTATCCTGATAAAAGGCCAGCATGTTGAGTATGTCCCAAACCAACTATATAAATATACATCGATTTGATTAGCTTTAATAAACATCCTTATTGGTGCGCAAGGTACTTACATTGATATGTCCCACAGATTTGAGCGCACGTTCGCCAATGCCATTCAGTAGCTCTACGATGGATTGATCAACGCTGGGCTGACTTAGGCGCAGCGAATAGAGCTGATGCAGTGCCTTGACGGTGCACTGCAGCAGACCAGCTTCTACCAAGCACAGCTGCTCATCGGGATTCTGTAAGCGAGAAAGAGCTTTCGTCTGCTATAAACAGAAATTAGCTAGTGCAGCAAACTCACCTGCAAATAGAGGCGCAACAGCGCTTTAAAGACACGCTGAGGCTCTGTGTTCCAGCTGCTGTTTCCCATGCCCATCGAAATGGCCAGCAGAGATTGCAATCCAAAGCGCTGGCGTATGCCCAAGTTGACATCGGCACCCACCATATCTGTAAGATTGCCATGGAGATCGCTAACCCAGGAGAGGCATGCCTCAAACATGGCCACATCGCTGCCATGAATCGTCAACTGATTGGCCAAATGCATTGGATACAGCTGTTTTGTGGCAGAGGCAAGTTCCGCTGCAGCCAAGCGCTTGGTTAGCAACGCCAGCAATTGAATGATGGCTGTACGCACGGCACAGCTGCGTTGATTGGCTAGTACGAGCAGGAACTCCAGTTTTACATAATGACGTAGTACCTCATCCACAGCAGAGTCAGGAAGCAGGCACAGAAAGTCTTTGAGTAATATAAGCAGTCGTTGCTGCAGTGTCACAATTCCGAGCTGCTCGTAAAAATCCGTTTTGCGACTGGGCAATGGCGACGACTGCGTGGAGCTAGGAGAGCTGTGGATTGATGGTTGCCAGTATTTGGTGGGATGCGAATGGCCGCGTTTGCGTGCGACCTTGAGTGGACTGCGTTTGGGGCTTGAGCTAGATGTGGGATGGCGTCGCTTGAACTTAAGACGCCAACGTGAAGCCTCCACCGGACTTAGGAGGCGCATTGCAGCCTTGTTCAGATTGGAGCAGTCAGCCATTTGATCCATGTCATCTTCCATTTCGTTGAGAGCACGTTTATAGCTGGAACTCATGTTGTGCAGACGGCGTAATCGTCTAATTCGTTCAGCACGTTCCGGATCAAGTTCTTGAACGGGTTGTTGGACCTGACGCCGAAACGAGGTGGTCACCCGGCTTAGGTTCGTTGCCACTATGGAGCGCTCTTTAACTGGCAACTGTGGCGTCAGCAAAAAGTAGAAATTGGCTCGATCATGTGTAACAAAACATTCGCTGGGTTTGTGCAGCAACAGCAACAGCTTCATCATCTCGTCTAGCAACGAAGGCGCAGGCGGTGAGCCCGCAAACACAGCCAAAATCTGAACAAAGCATTCAGCGGCATAGGGCGATATATGCACAGGGCTAGGCGACTCAATCACATACACCTTGCATAGATTAAGCAGCGCACTCAACAGACCCGATGTCTGTAACTGCTCCATATTGAAATCCCGTTGCGGATGCTTGTCCCTGCTAAGAGCCAGTATGCAACGAAACAGCATGTCCAGTACATCCGAATGCGCAGCGCCCGACCGATGCCAGTCCGAGTAACGTAGCAGCACCGCCAACAGCAGACGTGGATAGACCAAACTAGCTGTTGTATTGTCATTTACATGGAGCATATCACCCTTGCGGTTAATCACAGGCTGGGAGCAGGCGTTGTTTATAATGCTACGCAGCAATTGTACATCCTTGGAGCAGCGATCCGATTTGATGACATAACCAATGAGAGCTAGGTAATCTTGACGCAAAAATTCCGTATAGAGCTGGGCATCTGAATGACCCAACTGAAGCAGCAAATCCAAAGCCAGTGCTTGCGTCGTTGCAGTGCTTGAAAGCTCAACAATCTGAGAGAGGGGGAGCAAAGGAACAGTAAGAATTTGCTAATCAGAAGAGTCAAACAATTTTACCCTTGCGAAGAGATAAAGCATTGTTGATAATCCTCCGCTGAGCACCACTGCCGTTTGCAGCGTCTGCGGCTGATGCTGCAACAGTTCACCATACAGCAAATGTCCTTGTGGCTGTCCATAGCAAGCCATGTCCAATTCCTGACTTGCATCGTAGCACATGACCAATTCCGGCTGTTGTGCTGTATATACTAAAACACGCGCTTGCCGCAGCTGTTTCATACAATCCGCATGATTGCCAAAGTTGGAACTTGTCAGCCTGCCAAGTTGCACATGGCCATAGTTGGGCTTCCAGTTGGCCACCTGACATTGTGTGAATTCAGTAAAATCCGGACCCATTGCTGTCAAGTTGAGCATGAGATTGTGCTCATCGATGCGTCGCTTGAAAAGCACCAGATTAGACAACGCATAACGAGGGGCACTGCCATCCAGCGTGGAGCGTGAGGAGCTGCTGTTGCTGTTGCCGGTCTTCGCTGGAACACCTTCACCCACAGCCAGCATTTGGAAGCTGTGTGTGCGTGAGGCATAACGCAAGTTGTGGAATGGCAAACTAAACGTATGCTGCTCGAGGCCATCTAGACAAATGGTGATCTGTAAACCATCCGCCTGCTGTTGCAAAGCAAACACTAGATGCGTCCATTTGTTGCGTGGCAAGCGAATGTGCTGCAGCTGAACGCTGCTACCTTCAAAGTAGCCATTGCTGCCCTCGGCCCCTCCAACGTGGTGTCCATTAAGCAAATGCATCTGGCCAAAGCTGTTGAGTAGCTTTATTTTCGTTTGCTTGAGAGCTTGACGAAAACTGCCGCTGTTCATTTGTGACGGCAGCTCACTGCTGGCCTCCATGTGCTCCTCGACGCGTGGTGGCAGCGGTTCATTGGGTCGCACTAGCTCAAAAATCAACTGCAAATTGTTGCTTATATAAATGCTAAGCATGGCAGCACTGCTACCAAGCGAGACCAGATGGCTTTTCTAAAAAATGAAGGAGATTGATATCTTAGTTGAAGTTAAGTTGAGTTTAATGATTACTTCACTCACAGATGAATCCTCGCCGGAGTAGCGCGTATCATCATCGTTTAACTGTGTAAAGCTGCGATGCATTTGCTGACCCTTCAACTCTAGCCATAGCGACAGAGTTAGACCATCTGGCTGCCACAGACGTGTCTGCGTTACGGGCACAATGCATGCGGCACGTGTGAACAAGGTCGTAGCCTGATAGCGCTGATGCTGCAATCTGACACGCTCAATTTGTTCACTGATAAACGGGTCCGCTGTTATGACAATTTTGCCATCGATTGTGATGGGAAACTCCAGTTCCATGCAGGGTTGAGCCCGGCGCAAACTGCCTGAGCAAATGTGATGCATGTGACGCATAAGTAGCTCAACCGGCGGCTGTTTGCTGCCCAGGATACCAAAGAAACAGTTAAGCACATCGGGTGTATTCAGATGACTGATAAGCTCCAGTATAGATTGCTGTAGTTCTGCAAAAGGGAAATGATAAGTTGAATAGAAATTAAATCAGATTTAAGCTCCCTACTCACCTCTTAATTTGACATCATTGCTGCTTAGCACTGGTGCAAATCCTTGCAACAGACACAACGGTCCACCCAGATAGTCACGTATGACAAACAATCGATTTGCGAGCTGTGTAAGGCTCTCTGTCCAGCCACTAGGATTGCGCATGCAAAGCAGCGATAGCTCCACTAGCACCTGCACTACCAGCTGACTCAATCCCTCGTGCATGATGTGACTGCGATAGCGTGATGAAGGCTGGAAAGGTGTCCACGATTCGTTGGCAGCCGCAGCACCACCATTGAGATCACATTCAGATTCACTTAGTTCGGCTATTTCGCCATCCGCTTCGTAACCCTCGTCGGCTGTCAGATAGAACTCATGCTCGTTTTCGCTCAGCTCCAGCTCGCTGTCAGCGGCGCAGCTTAGAGAGGCACGCGTTGAGAAGTAATCGGCATCTCCAATGGCCCCATCACTGGAATGGGGTCGTCTGCGGGGTGTAGGTGGTGTGGCCAGTGAGTTCTTTGCCGGTAACTTAACCGTCTGTTGTCTAGGCAGTTCCACGCTGCCGCTGTTAAATGAACGCGCACGTGGTCTGTGCGTCTCTGTGGTGACACCATTGGGAACACTCACCACCACACCTGCCGGCTCGTTATGTGTGCTTGAGAGTTCGGCTATCTTCAGAAGGGTTTGGAGTGTTTGTATCACTGCATTGTCCCGAGCATGCTGCTCACCGTGCTCCGACCAGTCACTGGAGGCATTACTCAATATGATGGCTTTCAGTTTGCGCAGGTGCTTCTGCATCTTCTCGACTGCAAAAACGAAATGAAAAAGAGAGCCTGAAGGCTGTAGTCTGTAACCAGATCTAGAGATACTGCTCAAACGCAACTCAGTGTTAGATAAGATAGAAAACGCGCTTATCTTGTGAAAACATCGACAGTAATGGAGATGATGATGGCATTCGTCAACGTTGGCCGAGCGCCAAAGCAAAAGTGGGAAGCGTGTGGAATGCTCACAGTCTCCATGTCAATATAGACTGTAACGTGTGCAACACCGAAACCAACATAACGATAGACGGAAAGAGAGAAAGAGAAAGAAATTCAATCTCGTCTGAGCGTTTTAAGCGCTCGTGTTAAGTATGGCAAAGTAACTAACAAACTGACTGGCTTATAATTAACTCTCTGGCAAACCACAACGTACCGTTATTAGCACTATGTACCGCTACTCGTAAGCTAGTGTGCGTGAATGTGGGCGCTTTGTTCTTGCTTCATGGGCATTACTAAGGCTTCACATATGTGAATATATACTTAAACCCAACAATGTCGATTGTTGCATTGGAAACGCATTAGCCGCAGAATGTGACGGCAAAACAACTAGAACAAACGTAGCTAGACAACTAAAAGAGTGATGACCTGCTATCTACCTTCTTAAAATAAAAATCAAAGTAATAATATATTTTAGGTAAAATTATAATAATAGAGCAAATTGGAGCAAGTTTCAAGGTTTTTTTCGTTAACAAAACAACATACAAGTTTTATGAACAAACTCTTGTTATCTTCAACCCTAAACAAACTAACCATAGTTTATAATCTATTTAAAAGTACATTGGTGCAGGGTGCGATAAACACTTAAGTGTACAATCGCTGCAAAGGCCTAAAGAAGACACACAAACAAACACAATGAGTCTAACAACTTACCTTCTTCGTTTTGAAAGCCCTTGATGCATATGGCCATGGTTGCTTCGAAGAGTTTTAAAAGCAGTTTCTTGCACTCGCCATTCGCTTCGTATAAGCAAAATAAATCACCATCGATATCCAGGGCTGGTTCTGTGCTTTGTGAACTGCTGCTGCCACTATTGCCCCCAAAGAGTGAGCCTACAATATTGAAAAGCTTGCTAATTAGTCCGGCCGTAGCCACCTCATTCTCCAAGTGTTTGGGTTGCACTGCTTTAATGTTGTTGCTGCTACTATTGTTGCTGATGATGTTGGTGGTGGGAAAGGTTGGGTTATTGGTATTGTTGTGATTACTTCCGCGTATGTCAAAGAGCACAATACTTTCGTCGGGTTGAGAAGACTGGAGGTGTTGCAGAAATGAAGGCAATGCTGGTTGTGCGGCGTATTTATTTATAATTGAATCGTAATCCAAGGAGGAATCCGCATAGTACGAACTGGTAGCGTTCGTCATGGAAACCGACAGCGTACTGAGCGGCAGCTGCGAGACGAAAGTTTCCAATGAACTTGAGCCACAAATCGTTGGCGGCATCGCTGCGGTTGTTGCTGTTTCTGTGGTTGTCGTTTCGGTTGGGTTTGCCACAATTGCCGCTTTGGGTAGCATTAGGAAACAGCTAAGCGCATTGTAGTTAAGTTTGAGTATATCAATGATTGTCTTATCACCATGTCGCAGTTTCTCTTCTTTTTCCTCTAGCTGCTGTTGTTGTTGCTGTTGCTCCGTATCGTCATCATCATCATCATCAACTGCCAATTCTAGGGGTATCGAGTAAATTTTGGCAAACTCATTGTAAAACAATTGACTGGTCTTCAGTAGCTCATAGTTAAGCGTCCATTGGAGTGCTGTTATATAGAGTATGTCAACTGGTTTATGACCCTCTAGTAGTGCCGTATTTGATGTCTCCTCAAGCCAGAACTTGACATGTGAGTGCTTGGCGCATCTGTGAAGCAGCGCCTGGAAAAGTCGCGAGGCGCGATCACTGCTATTTAGTTGGAGTTGTATAAGACGCCGGCTTAAAGCAATTTGCTCGTGACTATTATCGCCCAGAAAGGCAATGTTATCGATGCCCACCTTGATGAGATCACAGACACCGCGTTGCAATTCAGGCACACTTAACAAATCCTGCATGTAGCCAATGTTCTCCTCGTTGTAGAAAGCCTTGACCAAGCGTATATCGCTCAGATACATTACAAATATGCTCAGACATTCATGCAGAATGCGATAATTATCCAACTTGGCGGGCATTTGGAGACAAGGCAGCTTATTTGTTGCATTCACCTTCGAGTTGCTTTCACTAAGCTGCTTATATTGTCGGAACACGGGTAAAACCACTTCAGCCAGAATGCCAGCAGCCAGATCATAGGATAACAAATAGGCAATGTGCTTAAGGTGCTTTAGAAAAAGCAGCATTGAGGCACTGTTCAGCAGAGCACGATAATTATCCTTATAGATGCCCAGGAGCTGTGTATGAAATGATGGTGACTTGAGTTTCTCCTCACACACACCACAATGCTGGGGCGAACGTTTCACAAAGATTGTGTGCAGAACATTGTAGTGCAGAAATTTGTAGGCACACTTCTGATAGCTGCCAGATAGTTGCGTGGCTAGACGTAGGCAAGTTGAATAGTTGGCGGCATTGTAGTGACAGCAGCAGCTGCCGGTACGCAACAAAGAACGCACACTATGCTCCTGCAGCTCTGGCACCAGGCTGGGCAACAGCTGATATAGTTTGCCTTGGAAATAACAGCTGAGTGAACGCTGTGTGCAATGCAATTGACTATAACGCTGTCGCTTGTAGCGCGGCGGCTGCTGTTGTTGTTTGACCAAAGCCGTGGAGGTGCTGCTCTCCATGAGGCACTGTTGCTGCTGTTCCTCTCTGGAGAGGTGATCCGTGAGACGCAGCAACAACTTATAAATGTGTAGAAAGAGCAGCGATGTCGAGGTGGTGCTAGTGGCTGCCTCTTGCAGCACATCAAAGCAACTGTCAAAGTGCTTCACATCAATTTCATTTAGCTGCTGTGCAGCATTTTCCACCAGATTGTGCAAAGTGCCAAACATAATGTAGAGTATGCTATGGGACAGCATAGAACTGCCTCGATTGGCTGCCAACGCATAAAGCAGCTGACTAAAGTTGCCATTAAAATCCAAAAAGCTTGTCTGCTGTTCATAAACGTAGAAATTATTGACACAGTGAGCAATCAACTGCAGGAGTTCAAATCTAATAATCTCATCATTGTCGTCGGGTTGCTCAGCCAATTCATCCACGCAGCCGCTGCACAAATGACCTAAGGCAAAGTTGTGTACGCTGACACTTAGCTGCGGCTCCTGTTCTGCATCTATGCAACGTGTAAGAAGCTGGATGAGTATAAGCGCCAGTTCATCACTTGTTTTGCTAGCATTTCGAAATTCATTAAAGCTGCCGTAAATCACATAAGGTAGTTGCACTTGTTGCTGATTCTGTTGTTGTTGTTGATGCTGCTGCTGCTGCTGACGTCGTGTCTTAGTGCGCTGTGAGTTAAGGTGAAAGCTGGCAATAAACTGAGCAATGCTGGTAGTTGGTTCCAGTGGCGCTTTTGTTGCGCTCCATTTGCAATCGGGAAACAGATTGATGCATAGTTGGCAAAGACTCTTCTGCGAAGCAATGTGCTGTAAAGGCAAAAGCTGATAACAATGATCATGCAACTTATACATAAGTACAAGCAAATCACTTGCCTTCATTTGCACGCGCAACAGAAAGGCGAGCAAGTGTTGACCCAAGCCATTGGTGAGAAATGTTCGCAATGCAAGAATTTTATTACAATCACTGGGAGTGCTGAGTATAAGCTGGAATATATGCAAACACATTATCAGTAAAATAAATGAGTCAACTTTTTATTTTTGGTTGTGTTGTGATTACCTGAGCCAGATTATGTTGTTCCCGTAACTGTTTAATGCATTTATCTTGCTGCTCTGGCTCCTGTGAACGTTTAGCAGCGCTAATAATTTGGTACACCTGCTCCAGCAAATAGGAACACAGCTCCTCAGGCAGCTGATTAATGTTACTGAAATGACATGCAAGTCGATTTAGCTGCAGGTGAAAAGATTACTTTACTGTTTTTAACTTACCTATTGAACTGTGCATCTTGCAATGTTTGCTCATCCAAGTGCTGAAAGTTGTAGAGCAACTGCCAGAGCCAGTGCTCCTGCATAAGCAAACAAAAGTTAATATGTGAATGGAATACTCTTTGGGTGGTATCCGAGTTGCATACAAACCTTGACACTCGCTGATTGGTTATCATCACCGGGCTCAGAGTCGGAGGCGTGCAGATAATGGCTCCAAAGTCTGTTCAGTGTTTGCAGTAGCAGTTGACGTTGCTCCTTCTTCTCTACCTCCAACTCTCCCTCCAGCGCCATGACAATAAACACGCTCCCTGTTGAATGCTGATGTCGCTGCTGCTTCGGCTACTGTTGCTGCTGTCTTCTTAAGCATTGAGCAACGTTGTGGCCGCAATAAGCGCTGGTTTAAAACTGAACGATTGACTTACCGAAGACGAGCGATTGGCTGCCAGCTGTAATTAAACAAGCAAATTGCCGAGACTAAGTATTTAAGTGCAATTCTGTGTAAATGTGCGTATGCCACTGTGTGGGAGATAAAGAGAGGGAGAAGTATGGGAATAGGGAGAGAACAATGCATCGTTTGAATGCTGTGATTGTTTGCAGCAGCAGCAGAAAGACAGAGGCCGGTGAAGCTGATTATTTGGACGAGCAACAATGGAAATTTTTATAGTTGCTGCTTTAGTTGTTGTTGTTTGAATAACTCTATTCGATTTTCTATTAATAGGCATTTAATCCAATGGCAGACTGCACATACTATTCTGTTGTCAAGCAAATCTAAAGCCGGCATTTGATAATGCAAGATGTTTTAATAGTTGAAGAAGGAGGAGGATCATCCCATCGGGTAAACAGCTGGCAATGATGCGTGTCTGTAACGGTTAATGCACGCAGTTCAGCCGATAAGAATTCATCCAACTACAATAACAACACTTCAACTTTGTTAATAGAAAGCACAATACAATAAGTATTGAACTGACCGAACACCAATTAAAAAGTTAGCTTATCGGGCAACGACTGCGGCAAAACCAACAACAACAATATGAATTAAAATTGCGATGTAAACACAAAAATTGATCAACGAAGATGACCAATTTCTAAACTGCGTAGATTCGCTGCTGACGATCTTTATGTATTATAAATGTATATATCTACATATATGTGTTTGTATTTTCAATTTATATTTTATAAACATATATGTAAAGCAAAAAAACCAACAGACCTTATACACAAATAAATATAACGTGAACCAAAAGCAAATAGATAAAAAAAAAAGAACCGAAAACCGCAGGCAACAAAAACAATTTAGTACGCCATTTTGGTTTTAAGTGTATCTCTCGTACACTTGGTCTATCTATTACTGCACTTGGTGAACGTGTTTTGTATTTGACGAGAATTTTGTTTTGATGCGCGTATGTTGTTGATTGCGTCCTATTGTTATAAACAATGAACGTTTTGTAACTGCTTTGTTGTTGCAAAAATCAGCTGCGGTCGATAGATTTGTTGACATATGCCACCGATATATCGGTTTCTTCCACAAATCGATAGTCGATGTAAAGCACACCAGATTTTATGTTATCTCGTTGGCGCGAAGCTTGGTTTTTTTAAAAGAAGACTACAAAATTTTATTTATGCTATCACTAAGGTGTTCTCACATTTCAAAAGTATGTTCTTGAATACTATTCAGTAACACAAAGTGAAAGTTACTCCAGTTTCGGGAATATATTAGTTGTGCTCTGCTAAAATCTTTACAGAATATGTTAAGATTTTTGGGGTGACCATGTATGCATATGCAGCTGTTAGTGTTGTGATTTAGTTGATCGCGTTTGGATGTTTGCACGGAAGTCGCTCCCACAAGTGGTCTAAAAGTTTTTCATTAAGTGTAAAGTTAATTATTAGAAGTGTTATTAACATAATCCAACAAAATGCTGTGCCGTTACATTGCATTCAACACCTTGGGCAGCCAGAAGCAAGCGTTTATGGTGAGCGCAGCATAAGCATCAACTCGTAAATACATAATTCCATACTATTTAAACAACAACAAATGACACCTTTCCATGGCAGAATTTTATAACAATAACAACAACAAAACTGGTATTAAGACACGGGTTTTCCAACACCATGCTGATTTTCTATAAATAGACTAAGAAAACTATAGTTATAAGTAGACAAATATTGTTGCACATTGAGATACCTTGATAAGTGAACTAGCGTAGAGTGTTTGTGCCCGGGTGATAAGCGCTTATTTCAACGACATCATGCGAATTACACAGTCTCATTATATGCCCCCTTGTCAAAATCAGCACGCGCATTTAAGTTAATAAATAGACACCGGTTACGTAAGTTTTGAAACACGCACACAATCTATACCTATTATACATACTATATACAAATATGCAAATCGTCGCAAACAAGTATGCAAATTATACTCGGATGCTTTAATATATGTGTAATTACTAAATGTAATCATTCAGATTTGCTTTTAATTCGTTTTGGATTCAAAACGCACATGGACATACTCTGAACCCATTAAAAAAGGGTTTAAACGTTTTTTAATTAAGCTTTCACAAAGATCGTCCCAGAAGGAAGCATCAGTAAATGTTCTTCAATATTATATGAAATCGAGTAAGCCCATATCCATGTATAAACGCACCCGAATATTATAAAAATTTGAAACTTTAAAACACATATTTGAAGTCAATCATCAACTTTCGATCATTCCAACTTATTTGTTACTAAGCTCAGAGATTTTTTCCTTTTTTTTATTTAGTTCAGTGTACACCCAAGCTTTCTATGCATATAATTAACTGATCAACTTTGTTATGCACAGGTTTATTCGTTCCCATTATATGCAACAACAAATACAAGCGTACAAAGTGTTCTGCACGAGGCGATTTTTGTTTTGTTTTGTTTATCTTTGCCTATCTAAGTTTTTGGAGCGCGCTCTACGCATTAAAATAAACTCTATCTCTCTCTCTCTCTCTCCTTTGGTTTTTGGTTTGTTTACTTTTCTTGTTCGATTTCGCCCGCGATGTTTACAGTTGTCTGACTTTGTTATTGTTGTAAAGATCCATCCACCATCCGTACCCATTTAACCAATGTGTTTTAACGTTTTTAACTTTTTCTAAGCTTATTTCCTGCTGCTACTCAACATCGGGAAAATCTAGGCATCAGGGTAAAATCTACGAGTCCTCCAGCGATGCAGTTGCTGATATTAAGGATGGCTCAACAGTTCTTTTTGGTGGGTTTGGCGTATGCGGCATTCCCGAAAAGATGATCGATGCCCTCAAGAAGAAGGGCGTCAAGAATATTACAGCGGTATCCAATAATGGCGGTAAGTAGAATAACTGCTATGCCTTTCAAGTAACATACCAGTTACATTATTAGTCTATGGCCCTAACGACACCTGTAAACAGGCTGTTAACTTACATTCCACAACTATTGTTGGTTGCAGAGTTTGGAAGAAGTTTTACAATTTTTAAATCGGCTTATCTTTCTTATTGGTAGGCGTTGACGATTGCGGTCTAGGACTGCTGATAAAGGGCAAACAAGTATCCAAGGTGATTGGCTCGTATGTGGGCGAGAATTCCGAATTGGTGCGACAATATCTGCAGGGTGAGCTTGCTGTTGAGTTGACGCCCCAAGGCACCTTGGCTGAAAAGATTCGAGCGGGTGGTGCTGGCATACCCGCCTTCTTCACGCCCACCGGCTATGCAACGCTTGTGCAGCAGGGTGGTGCCCCCATTAAGTATGCAAAAGATGGCAAAGTGCAGATTAAAAGTGAAGAGAAACCAGTGCAATCCTTCAATGGTCGCAACTATGTCATGGAGAAGTCCATATTTGCTGACTTTGCCTTTGTCAAGGCACAAAAAGCGGATGCGTTGGGTAATTTGGTGTTCAGCAAATCAGCGCGCAACTTTAATGCTCCCATGTGCCGTGCCGCCAAGACCACCGTCGTTGAAGTCGAGGAGATTGTGCCCGTTGGAGCTCTCTTGCCAGACGAGATTCACGTGCCTGGCATCTATGTGCAGCGCATTTTTAAGGGTACCAACTATAATAAGCGTGTAGAGCGCTTGCGTATATCAGAACCCAAGCAGGAGGGCAAAGCTGCTGCTGATCCGAGTCCTGCTCAGGCTTTAAGAGAACGCATCGCTCGGAGGGTGGCACTGGAGTTTGAAGATGGCATGTATGCCAATCTGGGCATTGGCATCCCAGTGCTCTCCTCCAACTATATTCCTCAGGGCATGAATGTTATGCTGCAGTCGGAGAATGGCATCTTGGGCCTGGGTCCGTTTCCCACTAAGGAAAATGTTGATCCAGATCTGATCAATGCCGGTAAGGAAAGTGTCACTGTGGTGCCAGGTGCTTCTTACTTTGGATCCGATGACAGTTTTGCCATGATTCGTGGTGGGCACGTTGACCTGACCATCCTGGGAGCCATGGAAGTGTCTGCAACAGGTGATTTGGCCAACTGGATGATACCCGTAAGTTTAATTTAGCTATCAGCATCTTTTAAAAACTAACATGAATTTATTCCCAAATGCAGGGCAAGCTTGTCAAGGGTATGGGTGGTGCTATGGATTTGGTGGCTGCTCCCGGCACTAAAGTCGTCATTACCATGGAGCACAATGCTCGCGATGGCTCGCCAAAGATCCTGGAGAGCTGCTCTCTGCCGCTGACTGGCAAGGAGGTTATTGATTTGATCATCTCGGAGAAGGCAGTATTCCAAGTGGAAAAGGGTGTCGGTCTCACACTCTTGGAGGTTGCCGAGGGCTTCACTGTTGACGACATTATTGCTTGCACTGGCGCCAAGTTCACGGTCTCGCAGAATGTCAAACAAATGGCACAGATACCCATTTGAGTTTTATCGCGGTTTGCAATCAGAAAGAAGGCGATGTAAAAATTACTGTTCAGGTACTCAGGTGATATAAGTGTGCATTTAATGTTGTTATCGAACGTGAAACAATAATCGTTTTTATTACCATTAAAGTATAAAGTTATTTTACAATTCTGTTAATTGTGGCGCTACTGTTACTCAGCCCATGGCCTTAGCCATGTTCTTTAATGCATCGGAGCGGTGGGCCAAACGCATCTGTTCGTTGAGAATCTCAAAGGTTCGATTGTATTTGCTGCCAGATTCGTTGCGACAAACGGCGCAGAACTGTGAGGTGAGCACGTGGAGAGGACTGCGAAAGTATATGCTCTTCTGCATGGTCATAGAGTTCTTGTAATGTGATAGCATGTGCATACTAATCTCCATTATGGACAGAAAGCACCACACAAAAACGTTCCAGCAGAAAAGTGTGGGTATCAAAAAGAGCAGGAAGGAATTCTGACGTTCATAGCCCAATATAATGTTCTGCAGTAAGAAAATGATAATCATTTGAGTAACCTATATTCTTGCGAGAAAAACTTACGCTACAAACGCCATCCATTTCGATGTAATCCTCTAACTCGTAGCCGGGTGTTGTCTTTTTGAGCTTGGATTCTTTATCAATTGCTTCCATACCAACTAAGTGCTTGGCTGACATATCCGAGTGGACATGGAATTTATTGGCCATCTTCTTTTCCACCTCATCGCAGATGGTGCCACGCAAATAGTATTTGGGCACATGAAAGTTTCCATGCTTACGATATCGCACTTTCATTTGATCATTAACCGGTTCGCCGGTCTCCTTATCATATTTGGGTTGTTTGACGTGAGCTGAATCGGTATAGAAATACTCAAACTCACCAGTTTCACTGTCCTGCAATAATATCGAGATAAGCTTCAGATTAATAATTCAAAGAACAAGAATAAAATCAAAATATGTAGTTATCTACAATATTAAACAAGCAAATTAACTAATTCATTAAGATTTAGTGTTGAAATTTACATTTCAAATTGACTTCTATTGATTTGAACTTTTTGCTATTGAGGTCTGTCACACGCCAAGATTTGAGCAACACTGATATTGGCAATCAAATTGTTGCTATTTTATTCGTTTGCTTTTGATACGAAAAAAGACGAGGCATGCTTTGCTGATAATGCTGCCCCCACGGTACCGATACTGTCTACCCAACCTTCAAATGATTCATTTCTAGTTGGGTACTAAGCGTAAAATTTTCCAAAGTAGATGAGTCGAATTTTTATGGTACACGACATCTTACCAGCAACATGTTTAAATTGACACTAACCTAAGGTAGAATTCGGCAGTAGGGTGCTCGGGCATGCCCGAAATAAACAATAATAATAATATTTAACTTATCGCTATCAGCGAGACTTGAGATACGGCGCCTTCTGGATTATGAAATGTTTGACGCTTATCATTTCGTGTGTGCCATTATATGGTTATTGTATGCTATGCTTTATACTACGCTTCAGCCGAGTGTCTTGTCTCTAAGGTCTACTGTCTCGATAAGCAACGCCCATCAAATGACAATTGTTGCAATTGAACACGAGCTAATTCAAATAACCACTCAATGTATCCATATATGAATAAGAATAGTTTGAAGCTCGCGTGCGATTCCTGTCTGACGTTATTCTCAACTGAGGGGCAAATGTAATATGACAATAAAATTGTACACTATAGAACAAGTTTGTTTAATGGTTGGCACAATTATTATAATTATTAGAGTATATGCAATTAAATAGATTTAAACCTGTTCTAACAGTTTTTGAAAACAAAGAGTATTACTTAGTAGCTAGAGTTATACCAAATGTATTTTATCATAAAAACGTTCTAACCAATGATATTCAAAGTTACAAATAACAGATTGTCATGTACAAATATTATGTATTCTTTGTGAATTCAACTCGTTTGCTGTATTTGAAACTAATTAAAAAGGGTTACATCAACACAAACTAAGTAACTAATTACGCATTTTGAAATGGTACTTAAGATTTTTTACTACCTACGAGCAGCACTTGAAGTTTAATTTGATGACAGCTCTACGATAGAGAAAAGTAATCCAAGTTGTTGTCTATGTTCTTGATACATTTGGTTTGTTAAATGATAAACAATGAGTGATAAGAGCAGCACCCTTTCACAATCATACAATCGTTTCAGGAGGGAAGATTATCAGATTTCCGCATACGTCACATAATGCATTATATAGCGAAGTCCGATCAACGATTGGTAATTAGCATTGCAAAAATAATTTTTTTCTTGGAAAGCATAGAACAAATCTAAGGTGCCTAAAAAATTCATTCTTTGAAAGAGATCCTAAATCCAGCAAGTAAAAGTCTTTAACGGGGTTTTTCTTTTGTGCCTGACAGTTAAATAGAAAAGTTTTGACTATAAGAGCGACACGTTCGATAAACAAATTAAATTGACAAAAACAAAAAAAAAATACACCCACACGCTTGATTCACTCACCTTTATGGAGTATACCATTGTAATTTATGTTGTTTATTTTATTGTTACTGGCACTTTTATTATTGTTGCTGTATTTTTCGATCGGTTTATGATTGCTAAATGTTATTTCTCACTTTCTTTTAACTGTGACGCTTTGTTTACTTTTCTTTGCGCTTGGGTTTTATCTGTTTATATATATAAATATTTTATGTAAGCTAAATAAACACAAATCGGCACGCTGCACAAACAAACATTATTTATAAAGAATGTGTATGTGTATTTGTTTTGATAATATTAATTTGTCGCCAAATGTTTCATTTAATATCGAAGCAATAGAAAAATTATATATAATTAAAAACCGGTTGAGCGTGTTGTTGGCTAATGTATGTAATTGCATAAAACTTCCACTTGAAACAAATTTTAAAGCGTATACTGTATTTATATACATATATGAAAATTCATATAAGTTTTGCTCTATTTTGCACTAGCCGCCACTTTTACTGAGCAATTTTCACGCGCACGAGAGACTCATCCGATTTGACGTCTGTTACGAACAGCTTTTGAATAAAGAATAAACGACAAAGCAACTAATAAAAACAAAAAATTAATATAAACTTGACCAAATAGTGAGCAACAAATTACTCTTGTATGTGGCAGTCCTATAAATAGACTCAAAGAGAGAGCAACAAAATTTAGTTTCTCAGCAATTTGATCGCTAAAAAATCGGGTTGGCAGCGCTGCAAAGGTGGGTTTCTCATTTAAAGGCTTATTGTTTGGTTGATGTCTTTGCTAAACGTATAACAGATGTCACAGCTTTTGCTAAAGTTGCAGTTATATTTGTTAACTTATTTTGGCACATTGCAAACGATCTTAAATTAATAAAATATCAGGTCCGTGTTTTCTTTCAAAACGAGTTTTAAATGTATGACTCGTGAGTGCTGCCAATTTAATATATATAAATACATGTTTTGCAATCTTCGAATTGTTCAAATGCTTTGTTTTGCAAATTTATCTTGATAGATTAAGTTTTTTTTTAGTGCAGTATTCATTTTGAGGGTGTTGAGCTAATTCGACATGGGCTCTTGATTTAGTTACTGAGCGTTAGGCAATACGTTTGGTTGTGCCGTTAACTAAAGCCTCCCACGAATATTTTAGTCTTTAATCCTAGCCATAAGCAGTACTGCTAAGAAAGTGTATCTACATTTTATCTTAAGAGGCGCGAGTGTAATAAACGATTTATGTACCGTTGAGTAGCTTTAGTAACAAGTAACTGTTTTCATCGCTACCTTAGCTGACAATGCAGTGAGTAAATTATACTATCTTGAACTCAAGAATCTTGATTCGTAAACACTTAGCTAACTGATTAGCAAACAGCAATAATAAAATATGTTTTTGACAAATGGTTTTTTAATTCAAAAATCTAATTATTTTTGTAAATTTTTTTGTTGAAATTTGTTGCCAGTTTTTAATTTTGTATGACAGGCGTTGCTAAAAGTCGTTAGCTTTGTAAAAAATTACATTTTTTTGTGATTATTCTTTGGCACTTGCCAGGCTTGTAAACATTTACAATTGTTTTTGTTCGTTGGTTTTCATTTATCAGCTAATAACAGCGAAAAAACAATAATCTTGAAACAATTAATAACATTTTATAATGAGCGTTATAAAAATCAGTTAATGACATTAAACATCGCTTATCGCATCATAGCAACCATAGCAATAACGAATCGATTGCGCATCCAGCAACAACAATAAAAACAATAACATCAGTTAAGGCAACAGTAACAAACAACGATGACTACGATCCCCACTTGCATCGCAATGTCAAGAACCCAACCAAGTGAGTATCAAGTAGCAAGTAAATACTAAAGATACTCCCAAGTATTTTTTTATTGATAACTATGTTTGATTTATACTTTCTAGCAACTGGCAAACTTTTGCGCATTTCCTAAAAGCATCCATTGGCACTGGCGTTCTTGCAATGCCCAGCGCCTTTGCGAATGCGGGATACGTCAATGGATTTGTTTTAACTTTAGTCGTTGGCCTTATAGCGGTCTACTGTCTACACATATTGGTAAGTTTCGAGCTGGGATTTTTACAAAGATTCTAAATTTAAAGTTTCTCTTCTGACAGATCAAATGCATGTATGTATTATGCAAGCGACAGCGTGTGCCCTATATCAGTTTCTCGGATGCCATGAAACTGGGCCTGCAACAAGGACCACCCTGCCTGCGTTGTTTATCCCATGTGGCGGTGTAAGTAGTAACATCTAACACCTCCACTTTGCTAGCATTTACCTTGTTATACTTGTTTTAGTCCTTTTGTTGACGGATTTTTGGCATTCTATCACTTTGGCATCTGTTGCGTCTATGTGGTCTTCATAGCAGAGAGCATTAAACAACTGGTGGATGAGTATTTGGTCGTATGGGATGTTCGTTTGCATATGTGCATCCTGATTGTGCCACTTTTGTTAATCTTTAGCATACGCAATTTAAAGCGATTGGCACCATTCTCCAGTGCTGCCAACTTGTTGCTATTAGTGGGTAAGTTTGTAAAAGGGCTGGCGCGGAGTCAAATCTAATTTGTCATTGCTTGCTAGGCTTTGGTATCGTTTTGTACTATATATTTGTGGATTTGCCACCTCTGAGTGAACGAGATGCAGTTGTACATTATTCAAAGCTGCCCACTTTCTTTGGCACTGTGCTATTTGCCTTGGAGGCGGTGGGTGTGGTGAGTAACGAAAGTTTTGTAACCATAGCAACACTTGCCAGCTTTTATCTTATACTTACTGATTAGATATTGGCTATAGAGGAGAATATGGAGACGCCTCGCGCCTATGTGCAGCCTTGTGGCATTATGAACTTAGGCATGGGTATTGTGCTGAGTCTGTATGTGTTTCTTGGTTTCTTTGGCTACTGGAAGTACGGTAATGATTCATTGGGTAGCGTTACGCTCAACATACCAGAAACTGAAGTGTAAGTATTGTATTAGGTTTGAACAATCGTCAGATTGGCTGTATAATAAAGTTGTCATTGTTATTTTGCAGGCCTGCTCAGGTGGCAAAAATCTTTTTCGCTGTCACCACTTATATATCATATGCGCTGCAAGGTTATGTCACAGCACACATTTTGTGGAGCCAGTATTTGAGTAAACGATTTGATAATGTCAAAAAGCATACGCTCTACGAGCTGATTTTTCGCGCGGTGATTGTCCTGCTCACTTGTAAGCATATATTTATAATAGAAACATACATGTATTTATTTTTGTTTTTAATATTTCAGTTGGTTGTGCTATTGCCATTCCGGATCTGTCGCTGTTTCTATCGCTCGTTGGCTCCTTTTGCCTATCGATACTGGGTCTTATCTTTCCAGCACTGCTACAAATCTGTGTGCTTTACGAACTGGGCTATGGACCCTATCGCTATCGGCTGGTTGTTAATTTGCTGCTGCTGGCATTTGGAATATTGGGTGGTGTTCTGGGCACTTATGTCAGCATTGTGGACATTGTCAATGCCTTGTCGGGGAAAGTGGCTTAAACTTAATACGCAATGTTTGCCATTTAATACTTATACTACTAATACTAATACACACAATAGTGCGGCTTTCACTCGACTTGAACCAATTGCAGAAATGTTTGTGCAACGCTGCGTATGTGTAATCTATAATAGCCCCTACGTGTGGCTTATGCAAGTCATGTTTGGGGCAGTATTGTCATAAAGGGTTATAATACTATTCAACTGTAAAGTCTGTTTATGATTACTGCCTGAAGCACTTAAGCCTTCAGTGGGGAATTCTCACTTTTGTTTCTAAAAAGTTAAGTCACATTTTTTTTGTATCGCTTAGCAGAAATTCATTCATTCATAGTTCGTAATCAAAACAAAAGTAAAATATACGCATTGTTACCAGTTATTAAATAAATGATTCTTTACAGTGCACATATTGTTATTATTTATTTTAAGGTTGTGATAAAGGAACAGACTTTTTTGCTGTCGCATACAAAATATTAAACCTGTCAGTCAGTTTATTAACAACAATTATAAAATTTTGGTCATCTGTTTATTTTATAGATAATATACAAAATAAATACAGTGTTGACCCTTTCTTTACCATACAATGCAGTAAGTAAATTAGTTAATTTATTGTCAAATCTTCTTATACTTCGGCAATCCCAGAAAGGACGCAATTCCACCAACTGACGATTACGATCCGCATTTGTATCGCGATGTAAAGAAGCCAACCAAGTAGGTTTTAAATATATAGACTAATCAGTTTAACTGCAATCATTGTCGATGAAATCCTTAGGAACTGGCAGGCTTTAACTCACTTTCTGAAAGCCGCTATAGGCACAGGTGTTCTGGCCATGCCCAACGCCTTCGCACATTGTGGATATGTTAATGGAGTTATATTCACAGTGATTTTAGGTGTTATCTGTCTGTACTGTCTCCACTTATTGGTAAATAGAAAACGTTGCATATACACTATGTTATAAAGTATATATATATATATATTGCAGATACGCGCTATGTACGTCTTGTGTAAACGTCATCGTGAACCTTACATCAGCTACTCGTATTGCATGAAACTTGGATTTTTGGAAGGGCCAAAATGTCTGCATTGTCTATCGAAAATTGCAGTGTAAGTGTTACTTATGAGACAGCTAACCTTCAGCTTCTTCAACATGCTTTCGACAAATAAACCTGCTTATTTAGTTTCTTTGTAGACTTTTTTCTGGCATTCTATCACTTTGGCATCTGCTGTGTCTATGTCGTCTTTATATCGGTGACCTTGAAACAGTTTGGAGACCACTATTGGAAAATATTGGATGTCCGCGTTTACATGTGCATGGTGGTTATTCCATTGATGTTGATCTTCAGCATACGCAACCTAAGGCTTTTAGCACCATTCTCCGCTGTTGCCAACTGCTTGATTTTATTGGGTACGTAGGTCTAAAACAAACTTTCTGTTTCAATGAGTATAATAAACATTTTTGTTTCACTTTAGGTTTTGCCATTGTTTTGTATTATATATGCCGTGATTTACCTAGTTTGGGTATACGCAGTCCAACTGCTAGTATTTTGCTCTTACCAGTATTCTTTGGAACTGTACTATTTGCCCTGGAAGCGGTGGGCGTGGTAAGTAAAAATAGCCCATAACTAATTTTAACAGCTATATTTGCTACCATTTGCTTGCAATGTTTGCATATGCAGATCTTAGCCATTGAGGAGCAAATGGCGACACCTAAAGATTATGTGAAGTTATTTGGAGTCATGAACATTGGCATGGTGATTGTCCTGACTCTGTACATAATCATTGGCTTCCTTGGCTACTGGATGTATGGTCCGGAGAGTTTAGGCAGTGTTACGCTCAATATACCGCAAATGGAAGTGTATGTAGCAAATAGTTTAATTAACTGCACCTGCATCTTAAAGTGATCATCTTATGCAGATTGTCTCAGGTCACCAAAGTTTTATTTGCCATTTCCACATATATATCATATGCGCTGCAGGGTTATGTCATGGTGCACATTATCTGGGATACTTATTTAAGCAAACATGTCAAGAAAGAAAATCGATTAACGTTGTATGAGTTGCTATTCCGCGCACTGCTCGTTCTCCTCACTTGTAAGTTTAAAGAGTTTTACGAATTATGCTTGATGCTGAATTAACTATATTGTATTAATTAGTTGCTTTCTCCGCTGCTATACCTGATCTATCGCTGGCTCTATCGCTCGTAGGCTCATTTTGCCTATCGATATTGGGTATCGTATTTCCGGCACTCTTGGATCTCTGTGTATACTACAGTATTGGCTATGGAAAATATAAATACAAGCTGGCAGTCGATATCTTTTTGCTTTGTTTCGGAATTATTGGCTGCATAGTGGGCACCTCATCAAGCATTTATGACATTGTTGTCTCGCTTCGTGGATATTAAATTTGAACTCGTTGATACATATTAATGCAATCTCATCAATTCAAAACACTCAAATGGGATTCGCAATAATATAATATAATAATATAATAAAATTAATAAAATTAATAAAATTTCACTGTTGTTATGTATTTAAATGCAATCTGGTGTGGCTTAATTAAGTTTATGGTATTAAAAACTAGCATCTATGTTTGTGCAATGCTGCGTATGCGTAATCTAGTGTACCCCCTGCGTGTGGCTTATGCAAATCATGTTGTGCACTATATTTGTCATCTGAGTGGCTGAGTGCATACAGCGTTTTGCTGTTTGGTCTGCTAATTATTGCTGCCTGTCGCTTACACACGCAAGCCAAGAGTCGGGCTGCCTTGAACCAGGTCAGGTCAAAAGTCAAGCAGCCAAATTCCTTTAAGCTTTAATTAAAAGCTAAGCGTTGCGGTCAGTGTTTGGGAGCTGCTATGTAAGTATGTATATGCTATTCTATTTCTTGCTCCTGCTGTAGCCCTCCTTATTCCAGACAGTCAGACATGTGGCAAATGCAACCAAGTGTAATTAAATGCAACCGCAATTAACGCAAAAGCACCCGCACGTCTGCCGCTTGACCCCCTCAGCTCGAATTCTTGCCAGACCGTCCTGCTTCTCTCTCTCTCTCTCTACCATTTTGTTTACAATGTTTTTTTCGAACAGGTTTCTGCCAACATTCTCCTCCTTTCTCCACCCCCTCACACACCACAACAGACACACACACACACACACCCACCACACACGTTGTCTTCTGCAGACCACAGTGCCGCAATGTCCGCCGGCCATAAGAAGCCCGAGCACAAGGCAAAAGCACATTTGTCAGCCTGGGTTGCTCAATGCCAAGTGCTTAACAGCATGTGGATTAAATACACAAACTCATTGAACTGCCCTCGGCGTAAATGTTATGTGTTTGTGTGTGTGTGTGTGTGTGTGTGTTGAATTGCCCGTTGCTTTGTACGTTTAATTACTCTTTTGACGGAAATAACAGAACATTCGTTTTTAAAAATTGCAACAAAACTCCGTTTGCAATTGCCATTCAAAGAGCTAAAGGGCTGAACGAGTGACAGCACTAATTTTTAGGTATTTCATAGCTCGACATAATGTTTAATACTTTCCATTTTCACAACTTTCTCAAAAGCAAGAAATTTTAACTTATTGTTAATACATCTCAAACCACTGATTGTTTACTGTGACCTAAGCTTCAATAAGTTCATTGTTTAAATAAACACGCAAGCTGTTAGTTGCAAAAAAAATTAAAATATATATTTAAAGTGCTTTAAAAACTTTGTAAGACGGATTTGATTAGAGTGCATTTAATTTGCGAACTTTCTCTATTTTTATCTATATTTATTTCTTGGATGCTTTAATTTTGCTTTGCAGCTTTGTGCTGATATTTTAAAAAGCGATAAAAATCAAAGACTTGACCATAGTTTGATTGGCCCCTTTCTTTAGCGGTCTATTGTCTGGTGTCGTTGTTTTTGTTTTTGTTGGCCTGGCCAGCAGTTTCTATAGAATCGTTCACTTTGAGCACGATGCCATGCCAGGCAAATTAAATGACAAGTTTACTTGTTGTTTGCTAGTACAGTTTGTTGTTGTTATTGCCAGTTCTGTTAGTTCCATTGCGATGGCATTCGAGTCATTTGCCGTTTGAGCATTTTAATTATATTTGTGCAGGGCAGCGCAAACTTGGCCCTCAACGCGGGCTTTTAGTGTTTCCGGCCAGTTGCCTCCTGTTCAGTGCTGGGGCACACAGCACAACTAGGGGGATATTGAATTACGCACAATGCTAGGTAAACACATGGTCGGTCTTTGAATTTGATTTGATAGAGACAGAGCGCAAGAGAAATTAAAGCTTTCGAAAACAAATATGACCCGAAGTTAATTAGAAAATATCATTAATACAAGTCTCGAATCAAAACTTTAATTTTATTCGCTTTTTTTGCCGACCAATATGATAAAATATTGCAATGAGTTCAGCTTTTAGCTAAATTGTAGAAAAGAAAGTATAATGAAACAATATTTCTATTATCATCATTTGTTTGATTACACTGTTTCGCACATAATTAATTTCGTAGCCATAAATATGAGCATATCTTTTTTTGTTATGTTTTTGTTAAATTGGTACACTTACTATACAGATAGCAAACAATTTTGCATATTGCTTGCCTTGCATAATGAAGGCTCCGTTTCTTGTTGTTTTGTGCTTTATTTTATGTTGCATACTTTGTTGTTGGCAGCTGCATAATTTGTAAGGAAATCTTTGGCCAACAATTGCAGCAAACATTTACGTTTGCGTTAGTTTTAAATTGTGCAAAATTTGTGCTTAAAGAAAATATTAGAAACTTGGAACAGCTTTATGAGGTTAAGATATTACTTTGAAAGAAGTGTTATATCTAGCGACAGCTTATCCGATTCATAGCTTAACTGGAATTCATTTTTTAAGCTCGTTACTCTGGGTTTGCATATAAGCTGGTTTGGTATGGCAGGCGCTTCGTTTTCTACTCATATGGCCGCTTACAAATGACTCATTTTTATTCACTTAAACAATTTGTATTTGGCTTTGCGCAAAGCACATTCAGCTGGCAATTTGTTTGGCTGCTTGTAACAGCTGAGCCAATGTTTGTCTCTATGTGTAGATTGGTGTGTGCCGCAACAAAATGATTTATTTTACGCTACGCTAAGCATACTCACGTACCTAGAATAACAACAGCAACAAAGGCGACAAGCGTCGCATTGTTTTGCGGCAGCGGCTTTTTGTGGATATTTGCTGAGGTTTTCTGCTGTATTTATTTTTGCCAGCATTTTCGGCACACTTCCGTACATCGTGCATCATCGGCAGTAGCAGCAGCAGCATCGCGAGCGTTTGCTATGAATAAACAAATAACACACAAACTCACAAGCAGCTTCCATTCAATGCTGATGAGTCTACATTGCATGTGATTTATGTTAAAAACACATGGCAACAAAAATTAGAAGCCGGGCTTTTATAGCATTAATTGTTCGCAGCTAATACGGGCTATATACAAAGTCAACCTTCTCTTACCGCCTCACTCCCTCCCTCTCTCTTTCAAGGCCTATCGGGAAAGGTTAGCAGCTGCTGGCTGGTTGACTTTTGGTCGCTGCTGGTACGTTAAACATTTATAAGCGCCAGGAACGCAGATTTTATTGAGGCGGTTTGGGTTTTTCCCCAAAACCAAACCACAAACAAAGTTTTTGTTATAAACGCCCATGCATTATTCATTTAGTTAAAGTGTGTACTCGTTGCGTATACGCAATAATCATACGCCACATAGCACAAACACACACACACACACACAGAAAAGGAGAACGCCGACTGGTTTTGTATGCCCTTGGTGTGCGATTTAGCGAATTGCCGTCAGGGGAGGTTTATAAGGTGCATGCAAATGCCAGAAATTGACGAAAAGTTCTAGAATAAATTCAAAAGTCTAATATTAAAGATTTACGGCTCTTGAATTTTAACAAGGGAATGAAATGCAATAAAACAAAATAAACTTGATTATAGTTATATATATATAATTATACTTATTTTAAGAAAATGTCCTTCCTTTATGCCTTCAACTCATTTAATGCAATAACTGAAAGGATTTTTTCAAACATAATTCATTTTGTTGGAACATTTTATTATGCCTGTAAACACAATTTTGCATGTCTGCTCTCAAAAATTTACTCGACTCAGCTTAAAAATATCTACACGTTCTATCATCTATTCTTCAATCGTTTTCATTTTTGGTATTCCTGCCTAATTGAGGCTGAAACGTTTAGCCCAAAAATTGCTTTTGGATAATTGCGAAAGAGAGATGCCAATATGTTGAATACATATATATCTACATATGTATGGATGTGTGGTAATAATATTATGGCCAGAGCAAGCAACTAAAATGCTTGAAATGTTCCAATGACAAGCAATGAAAGTTAACGTCATTATCAAACCAAATACTACAACGTGATGATCATCACCAGCATCAACATTCGAGCGGCGACATTTGATGAGCGCGATGAGCTGCTGTCATGTCATGTAGCTGCAAGCCGAGGCACTTGGCATGTCAACGCATGCTTCCAACTGCTCTTCACCTCTGCCAGCTAGCTCACTGGTGTCAAGCACTTTTGCCTAAACCCATAATTTATGCCGCATGTTTGCCATAACTCAATGGCTACGAAATATCATGAATGGGGACTCATTGGGAAGGTCTAAAGGAGCTGCTGGTAGTTCGGTTAGTCTGCTCTGTATGTGGTTGATGGAAACCAATCGATAAATATTCTTACTCGCATACATACATGCACGCATTCTCTTTCCTCCAAATTTGTTCAGGTCTGCGTTTTTTTTTTTTTTGTCACCGATTGAGCGAACAATTGTTAGTTGGCGCCTAAGATGAATGGCCTGCAATTGTGCGCATTGCTTGCCATTTGTTTGCAAGCACCAACAGATTTACACCATCAGCGAGCCCCAAGTGGAGCTGATAATGCCACGGCTCACAAGCATTTGACAATCTCTTTGAGGCTAAAAATCATCAAGCATGGTGGCGTATGCAAGTCATTTAGTGGGCGTTGTTTGGGTTGATTTTACATTTGCATTTGCATTTGCATCTCTTTGCACTCAGCATGCATTAATAATTATGGTTATGGGATGTTTGGAGTGCATGTTAATGGCCATTCAGTGCATAGTTCAAATCGATTTTCATATATGATTTTTCACATTTGGCCTTCTGATTGCATTACCATAATACGCTATTGAATGTACATATGCCAAAATATTCGGTTTTGGTGGGTTGTATTTTGTTTTTTTTTTTTGTGTTTTCAACTTTTGTACGTTTGTGTTTGTTTTGCGACCACTAATTAGCCAACGACAAATACGCCCAAATACACACAAACACACACACACTCACATGCACACATGCAATATTCTCATATGGCTATTTATTCCAAATATTGTGCTACAATCTGCGGCTAGCAGCGTAGAGCAAATATCAATTGCGGATTGTTTAACCCAAATTTAACCTTAAAATTGCCTTTTAATTATAATTATGATATTTTGTGCAGATAAATACAAATGAAAAAAAAAACTAAGAACTAATAAAATATTTATGTAACTAAACTGAAAACAAAATATTGTTTAAATAAAAATGAGTTTTCAGCGCGATTTTATCTCAAAGTTTGTATAATCAAAAATAGATAACAGAAAAGTTTAGCATTCCAGTTCTGTAGAACTTACAAAAAATCCCTATTCTCTTTTAAGGGCTATTAATATTTAGTTGGTTAAATATTTTGCAGAATTACATATGGCACTTAAAAAATACCACATTTATAAATTGTAATTACAAACAAGTTACACACAAATAAACACTTTCAAAGCGATGCCTTTGCTCGTACAACGTGTTTGTGCGTGCTCCAATTTGTAACTGTAATTATTATGGCCAGCATAGCGAATGATATGCGAAATGTATGCAAAAATAAACGCACACAGGCAGACCGACAAACCGACAGACCGACAAGCCGACATACACAGACAGAGTTTATATGGTGGGGTTATGTGAATGTGTATAATGTAATATTATTATTATTTGTTTACTTCCATCCAGTAATTGAATAATACGCAATTGTTTTTACATTTTGTGGTCGCCACGAACAGCAAATATTTGTATAATTTCTATTTAATTCGAGCTACTTCTGCCAAAATCGCGCTTTGCCATATTGACTAGCCAAATTTTAAATAGATTTTAATGAGCCAAATACCCAGGCCAGTCCAAACCACCCTGATCTAATGAAGTGTGCTAAAATATGCGTGAGTCAGAGACAAATGGGCATGATAAACTCTGGCAGTTTATTGCAGGTCATCTGGTTATGTGCCATGCATTTGGGATTTGTTATGTGTATGAGGATATATATATATATATATATATATATATATATATGTGTAGGGAAAATGGCATTGTAACTCTTTACAAATAAGCAGCATTTCCGTGCCAGGCTTCTGTTTGGCATAAAGCCAAAGATAAATGGTGACTTCCAAATGCCAGCTAGAAATATAAGTAAAAGCAAATGGAAGGTCAGCAGACAACAATGAAAGAGACACGCAGAGATACAAAGGGCGAAAGGGAGCACAAATTTTGGTATTGTTGTTGTTGTTGTTGTTGTTCGCCCCATACACAGAAGAAAAGTGTAACAAATCTTGCGCCAGTTAGTTCAGTTTTAGTTGTAGTTGTTGCTCTGAGGGCGAATTTATGGGCGCGCATGTCACTGCACACAAAAAGTTAAACAGCGCGCAACGGAAGTGCGACAACAGCATGGAAAAGCAGGGGGGGAGGGGATGGTGAAGAGCGTGACAATAGACACAACAGTAGTACAAGCGTATACAGGACAGGACAACAGGAAACACAGGCTGTGCATTGCAATTTTTAGACGCCTCAATGACAAACTGCGAATCAGAGCATCAAATTCCTAACTTCCCCCTTAACGCACACACACACGCACACTGTCACACCCACTTATTATCAGTATCATGTAGCAAATAGGAAAACGTAAGAGAGAGAGAGAAAGAGAGAGAAAGAGAGAGACATAAAGTTAAGTGGCAAGTTGTTTTAGTTAAAAAAGAAGCTTTATAGTTTGTGAACATTAAATAATTATGTAGAGCTTACTTTATGAGCGGTTGCTAAGCCTCTAGAACTTCTTGAGTGCATAAACATTATTAATATTTTTATTAATTATTATTTGGTTAAGCAGTAGTTCAAAACTTTGTTTTGCTTGAATCTTCCACTTCAATTGCTTCAACTTTATTTTTCGTACGATTGCATTGGCTTGCAATAACTTAAAGTGTAAATTTTCAAATAAATGAATACGATTTCCATCAAATTTAAATTCAGAACAAATTGCTTAGCAGATGCCAAGGGTCGTGTATACCCTATTATGCTGTTTGTGCTAAGTATGTCAACTCGTTTTATCTGGCCTGCAGCAGAGGCAAGCCAGCGTTGTTTTTGCGCTAACGACATTAACTAGCAGTGCCTACGGGTCGTATGTTTAATGCGCATAGAGCAAGTGAGATTGGAGGTGTATTCTATGTGTGTGTGTGTGTAAGTGCATGCATGGTTTTTTCTATTTTTTGTATTGCTAGTGCCAACTTCCGTCGCTTGTTGACATATTTCCACTTCATCGGAACGAACAGAGCAGCCGAGGCAAATGAAGATACAGCCGCGACAGCCGTGGGCCGACTGCCAGCTTGTCGCAATTTATTTTGGTGTGTGTGAGTGTGTGCGTGGAAAGAACAACAAAAACACACACATGCACATACACATACACAAGAAGTGTAAAAAAAATCTGGAGAAAATAATGGAGAAGACGGAAGCAAGCGGATACCCGGCCAGGAGGCAGCTAACGACAACTATTTGACATACGGCAGGAGGTGGTGCTAAAATATGCGAGACATGTGCCGGGAAAGGACAATGTTCGGGGGCAGGCTGTGCGTGGTGGCCACATGCTGCAAGTGGCAGACACAATTTCTTATCCCCTTTGTACATTTTAATTTGTGTCAAATAGTTGCTAAAATGCAAAACGCATTGTTTGCCAGCAGGCAGTGAGAAACCCTTTTTCGCATTGTTGTCCTTATTTGCTGCAACAACGAACAGTTCTTGATGTTGTTGTTGTTGTTGCTCGCCTTGTTAACACAGTTTTAAGCTTTTGTTTTGCGGGCTGTGTTGATTTTATTGTGCCATAAGAAAAACACACTGCCAGACTGCCGCGAAAAACAAGGAGAAGGAAAGGCAAGACTCATCTGTTTCTCATCTGCTCTCCGCTAGCAAAAGCACAACAATAAAATGTTGTTACAAATTCATTACCGAAGGCGTTAAATTTGACACAGTTTTGCATGCGGAGTGCAATGCAATGCAAACCAAAAGAGAGAATGCAATGGCGATAGCAAAAGGAAACGGAGCACAACAAGCAACAATGCTCGGCAGCAGCAAGGCTTAAATATATACATACATATATACGTGTATGTATATGTAGATGTGTATTGTGGGCAACATTAAGGCAGGAAGCAAATGTCTTTGGGGAGGCGGTTTAAAAAGTTAAGAACTAAGCATTAAATGCACTTTATTGTTTCGCTGTATTTGTACTGGTATTAAGCGTAGTTATGGTGTGATTATCTTTTCAATAAATATTATATAATTCTAACGCAACAAACCATTTCCTCATGCACTGCTCACTTTTTTACTACATACTTTGTAAACATATTTCCCATTGTCATTTTAGGTCTCTCATAAACTCAACACATTGCCCTCTTGCAACAGAACACCTAAACAAAACAAAAAAAAGTCATTGCATAACATTAGGCGCAACGCTGGCAGCGCTGCCCTTGCCATTTGGCCATTTCCGTTTTCCGTTTTGCTTTGCCATTTGCTGTCGATGCGCCTCGTTTACGTAATCCATAATATTTTTGTTGCCTATTTTTTATTGTCATTTGAATTATTGACATTGCTTTTATCAAAGATTTACACACATTTTCACACACAAGCGTACATACATTTTCTTCGACTTTTATGCTTGTATCTCCCTCTCTTTACGTTCTCTCTCGCAAAAAGGATTATTATCTTTTGACATTTTTGCTAACGCGATTCGTTGCCGTTTTGCATCTAAATCGAAATTACAAGCACACGCATGTACTCACACACAGGCACACACACACTCACGCACGCAGAGATACTTTAACACAGTGAGATTTCTAGACCCATATAAAGTCATAACGAGGTATCAGCTTCCGCCCACCATCACATACACCTTCCACACACTTGACTGCATGCTATGCTGAGATTGTAATCAGAGTATGATTGTTGTCGTTGCTGCTTCTTGTTGCTGGCATGAACTTTAGAATTTAATTTTAAGCAACTTCCGTTTTTGAGCATTGGCATTATGCAAAATTACTTAAATTCCGATTTCCGACCATTTCCGCTGATTAATTGGGTGCGACTCCTCTTTCTTGTTCGCTTAACCTTCTGCTGGCTATTAAAATTCGACATGTATGCGAAACTCGTTTCAATTGTTGCAATTTGCTTCCAATCGCAATCACATATTCAAAGCCCTGCGCTTGTTTGCTCAGCTGTGAAAATTACTTGTGGGCAAAAGTCAAAAACTTGAAAATTAAAAAAAAAAAAAAAAATGATTTGAAAGAGAGATGGGAGAATTCTATTTCACATTTAACCTTTGGCTACCATTATATGTTGCAAGTCGTTGCAGAACAGCAGTTGCAATGGACAATATCGATTGACCCCAATTCTGTTTTCGATTGCAATTCGTTTCAGTTTCATGCACTTCATGCAATCGAAACTCAGTTTACAGAACCCAGAACTCCAATCGTACCCATTCGAATTGAAAGAAGAAACAAAAACAACACAAAAAAATAACGAAAAAACATAACTTATTTCCACCCGAGCGCATTTTGACTTTGAATTTCATTTAGCGCATGGGTTTTCCAAGTGTGGCAAGCGTTGTTTGCCGCCAAGCTGCTGACGATGCTCAAATGCGGCTCATTTATCAATTGCTACTTAGCATTGTCCATTTCAACTATCCACCAGTTGCTTTACTATTTTACACAGCCATCGGCTTGCTCGTGCCCCTCACCCCTAAAGTCAGGGTAAAATAAGGCTGGATGATCACCCAGTTGGAATAAGGTCAAATGCGTTTTCTTGCTGCCGTTTCCGATTTCCGTTGCCATTGCCGTTGGTGCACTTCAAAAATTGACTTTTACAAGAAAACAATTGCAGCGCTGATAAGTGGTCGAGAGCAATGGACAGGGGCACGTCCACAGCCACATCTACAAGTGCAACGACAAATACAACCAGTTTCAGGTTTACTGCAACTACGTCCACGTTCAGCTTCACATCCACATTGTCGTTGCTCTTGCAGTTGTCGCAACTGTAGGACTAAGAGCAAAACAATAAGTAAAATGTTGCTACCGAAATTAGGATACACTTATCTAAGGTAAGTTAAATTGATAACCGATTGAGACAGTTAAACATCATAAGAGGTTATGTTATATATGTTTTCTGTGCGAAATCTCAACTTTATCGAGAAGTGTCTTTATCGTTTAAGTTTGTAATAATAAACAGCATTAATTTCCTATTTATTTATCTATCTGTGTCTTTTATAAATGGCGCTCTGTGTGCATCGTACAATTTTCGACAGTGCCTAATTGTAAAAAACAGTTTATAAGGAGAGAACTTTATTCTTTGACCAAACGCTTCACAAATTCCTATTTCCTATTTAATTAAAGGGCAAGAAAATGTCAGTGTCAAGCTGAAAAATGCTCATCAAGCCGTAAACTGTAGTGGATGTTTTTATATTTTGTCCATGAAACTGTTGAAAAGGTAGACCTGCCACTCAAGTAATACCTTATGGACTAACAGCACCAGCAGCAGGAGCAGCAGCAGCAGCAGGACAGTTCGTCTATTAAGCAAATTGAATGAGAAGTAAAAGCAGCAGCTGGACACTTGGCGAGTTTTTAACAAGACATATGTTCACGGTAAGTGCATTTAATTCCATTTGACAAGCTTTTGAAGTGATGTCTTTTGTATAATATTTTTTTTAATCGAGCACTTAAACCAAATACCTTTATTTCTCAATCTAATGACTTAGTTGCAATGCCCGATGCTGGACGAGTGTAAGCCTTGGACTGAATAGCGTTAGCCGTAAATTCGCAACGATTTTGCGGTTAAGTGGCCTTGCTTGTTGGTTTTGGTATCTGGCAAAGTTATTGTTGTTGGCCAAGAACTCGCTGGCTCAGCAGCAATTTTTTTTTCTTCGTTCTAGCCATTTTATTTGGCCATTTGTCTTATGATTGGTTTCGTTATAGCTGTAGGGCCATGGCTGTGACAGTTTTTGGCACTGGTCCGTGTCGATTTTACCAGTCGTATTTATTGAACTTTTTCTTTTTGTACAGGTATGTGTTTTACTAGACTGTTAAACAGTATAAAAATTTAAGTGCTAGTTGGAATAAGATTTTGCATTTTGCATAAACCTTTGAATTGAGCCATTGAGATGTCTACGCATTTTGCAGCAACAGCAACAGCTGCACCCAATGTAAATTTCAATTGGCAATTTGTTATTGAAATATTTTGTATATCTAATGAATTGCACAAAGTGCTGAACAAACAAAATGCGATTCGAATAACATGCTTTCCACTTTTACCCTCCACTTCGACCGTTCAGTTATAAGGTAAAGACTTGGCTTGCCTTGCTTGCCTAGATTTGTTGGTAGGTGGATAATGGCCTTCAATATTTAATGCCAATTTATGTTGCATTGTCTTACAACATGCGCCAGTTCTCTATGTCCTCTGTGTCCCCTGTTCATAAGCTGTTGTCTGTGTGTTTTGGATTTGTTGCATCAATTAAAGTTTATTCATTCATGTAAATATTTCATGACATAGCCAGACAACAAACGGAGAGTTGAGAGACCCTACAGCAAAGGGGTCAGTAGAAGTTGCAGTAGCAGCAGAAGCAGAGGCAGACGCAACAGTACTTGCATAAACATGCATGTGATAACTTTAAGTTTGTGATATGATATGCAAATGTCCTATAGCAGTGCACTGAGCAAAAGGGCTGATTTTAAAGGAATAGTTTCTTGAAAATGAAAAATAATACTTGAAGTCTTTAATGAAACAATTTAATCAAAAAAGTTAATTTATCTTAATCTTATCTGCAATTTGTAAGCTAACTTTTACTAAGCTTACATTAGCTAATTCGAATTACTTGGATTCAACTAAACCCCTTATTTATCACTTTCGGAGCAATTCAATTTCGAACTCAGCTCTAAGACAATTGCAACTGATTTCTCCATGTCTACCTTAGCCATTAGGGGCACTTGAATAGCCATTAGCTGCAGCTGGCAACCATTCATTTGTCGAGTAGTCTCTCTAACGTTGAATGTAAATGCAGTTGTTAGCATTTCGCAACTGACGCTAGCTGTAAGCATAATTTGCCCAAAACTTCTCGAACTCTGTGCCCAAAATAATTACTGTATGTGTGCAATGACAAAACAGTAATCAAGGGCACCAGGTGCTGCTTAACTAATTTGGATTATTGTATTGTTTAATTGTAGCAAATTGAATATCCATTTATTATATCTTCTAATGATCTTATTAAGTTAACTTAGCTTAGGCTCAAAACTTAAAACTAAGAGATTTTGTTAGTAGATTTATTCTTTAAATAAAAACAGCTTTAACTTTTTATGTTGAAATTTACCTTATTGTCTGTACTCTTTTTTGATATATGTCATTTGTTGCATGTAGCCAAACATCTAAGGAGCCAAGACGTATGACCACGCACTGTCAATTTGCTAATAAAATCAAAAGTTCTTTGTGACGCCCACACAATGTCTAGCCGGGTATTTGGTACGCCCCCAATTCAATAACTGTGACTGCCACAAAAACAAACTCTCAGCCAAACCAGCTGTGACCCTCTCACACACACACACACACACACACACACTTATCCTGACTTGGGTAAACTTGAAGAATAAATAAAACTCGGGCCGCTTGAAATATATATATACACAGTTCAAAGTTGTGTTCGCTGCCGTCCGCATCACCTGGCGTTTGAAGTGGAAAGTTTGCAAAATATTTGCATGCTAAACTTTCGTCATAATTTCAAAAGAGACGACGATCCGACTACGCCTATAAACACCTGCAATCACCAACCTCTATCCTCGAGCCCCGCTCTTCATCCTTATTTGTTGCTGTGCCTGCCACTTTACCATTTCTAACTTGTTCTTGCTTTATTTGTTTCGCCTTTTTTCGTTTAAGTCGCCTGCGGTACTCGTTTCACTTTCATCATTCACAATGCCCTCGCCTAGTTTTTTATTTTTGGGAATGGGTCTATTGATTTTTGGCGCTATGAAACGAACACTTTTTGACACGTAGCCGTGTTCAGATAAACTGAAAGAGAAAGACAGAGAGAGGGATACAAAAACAAATGGCAACAAAACTATGTGTGCAAAAAAATGTTACTGTTTGTTCAAAAAAAAGTTGTAAATATTTCTATGAAGGCAACGTTACAATTGATCGAAGTTGGAATACCATTGGAATACAAATTTGTTTATGAACGTTTTTATGTATTAAAGTCAAATATTTTAAGGGAGTATTGAATGAAGTAATTTCAATGCTCATATAATATAAATATTTGTTGTTGTTGTTGTTGTTATCAAGTCTTTTAGTAAAACTTAAATGCCCCGATAAACTAGTTTTCGTAAGTGTAGTTTTGGGCATCATTGAAGTGTAAAAAATGATTTTTTAAACATGCACCGCGTTGGCTAACATGAAAGCTTGGCATTTGCTGGCAATAAATGTTTGCGGTTTTCGATGTTCGAATGAGGGGCGAACGCAGGAAAAACCATAGCACGCTTTTAGGCATTTACACTTCAACTCACACAAAAATACAAACAAACCGACACAAATACACATACATTTATCTATGCAGACCTTAGTTATTTTTAGGGTCCCTGTATAACCGTTTGACCACAAGAGCCGTAATTTTGTCGGTTACTTTCTCTGGTTAAAGGCCTAAAGAGCACTTTAGGTATGCCTGGCAGTATTTTATTTTCTAGATATTGAGTGTGTCCAGGCACACACACACACATAAAAATTTTAAATGCCTAGCACTTATTGCATCTCCTCTGAAGGCTTATGAATACGTTGCATCCAAGTGACCTTGTGACCGCAGCCTAGTCAAGTTAGTCAAGTTAGTTGCGGCCAGGCGAAGAAGGACGGCAGGTGTTTCAAGTGAAAGTTGTTAGTTGGCATTTTCCAAAATGCATTCAAATGCATAAAAACTTTGCAGTGTCCCACTGCGACCACTCAACCTACAACTGCACCTGCTGCCTGCTGTGGCTTCTTCGACTAGCTTTATCCTCTCCAGTTGAGGCCTCACCCGAAAAGCACTTGTAAGGTTGCATGCGCTATGGGGGCGTGTCTGTGAGCTGGCTTAACGAAGCGTGCGCCTTTCAAGCTTATGCATATAGTATAAATCAATATCATTTTTTTTTTGTCACGCACTTTGACCAATGGGTGGAGGGAGGGTGAGCAAAGGTGGGTGTGACAGCCGCCCCTTTGTGGTAAGGTAAACTATTTGGGGCTTTTGTTTTGAATTTGTTTGCGTTTGACATGCATTGACTATGCATAAACCAAAAACTTAAATGGAAATGAAAACCGCAATCCAAAACCCAACAACAAGCAATGCGACGCTTTGGCGGCGTCTCAGTTGCAAATCCGCATCACAATCTCTGCGTGATCTTTTGGTATGATGCCAAAAAGCCAAAAACGCAAAACAATGTACAAAAAAATATACAGAAGCCGGCGTCGTTTGACTTTGTGCATGTCATACAAAATGAAATAATGAATATTAACTAGTTAAAGGGTTGGGGCAAAACGGGCTGCAAAACAAAATAAAAAATTGCATTAGTAGTAGAATGTAATAAGTGCTGTTGAATATATGAATAGATTAGTTAAGCTTTATACTTTAATGCTGCAGTTTGAGTTTAGCATTAAAGATTCAACAACAACGCAATTGAGATTAAAGATTAAAAGAAAATCGATAGCAAGCATTTGTATTTTATGGCATGCACTTAAATTGAATTTCTAGATTTTGAGGTTGATCTTTGATAAAAAAAAAATAAATGCTTTGGAAAATTATTCTGTCTTATTCTTATTCACAAATTCTAATGAACTGAATATCCCTGAATAAATTTTGCGTTGTAGCAAAAGATTCAATTTTTCTTATACCATTAACAACTTTACAAACTAATATAGACTTTTTCGAATTAAAGACAAACAAAAAGCTTAAACAATTTAAACTTAAGCTGACTGCAGTATTTAAGCACACAATGTTACAATTGTGACATTTATTCCGGTTTCAGGGAGGGGGGGCCAATGCAGGATAAATCTCAACAACATTTTCAATCTTCCACTTCTTTCCTCCTTCCTTTTTTTTCGGCCACTTTTTGTTTGCCCATTTGAGTGTTTGCATTGCTGACAATGCCAGCTACCAGTTTTATCAAGCCCGTGTGTCTTTCTCTACGTTTTTTTATGACATGCTTACGTTTGTGTGTGTGTGGCTTTTTATAGTGGTGGGTTGCATGAGGTTTGGGTTTGGTTATACTTGCATTTGGTATTCATGCGAAAAGTTGGCTTGTGTTTTTTAGCACAGTAAATACTTTACATAGAGCACAGTGTCTGACTGTAAATTAATGTCAGATGTGCGCTGTTAAAAGCCAAAAAAATAACAAGCGCATAATCATAATCATAAAGTTTACTTAACTAATCAAATCGACGTAAAAATGAGAGGAAATTAAACCGAAAAAAAGTTGCTACACAATAAAATTATACGTATTCATGGCAAATTGTTGAGTTGTAGTATGGATGGCAAAGGCGACAAAAATCAGTGTTCGATTCATAAAAATTGCTGGCAATGCAAAATGGGAAACAACATTGTTGAAGCGTGTCAAAGTCAAAAGCTGGCAAAACTTTGTGCCAAATTGCCAAATTGAATGTCAACACGCGTAAAAATAGCAGAAAAGACCGAATGAAAGACTGAGTGAGTGACAGACTCACAGTCAAAGCACGCATGTCCATGTCCTTTGAATTTGCTTATGACTATTGACAAGTTTCGAAGGTTGTCTTTGCTGTTGCTGCTGCTACAATCAAATTCAAATTACGCATAAGCTGCGTGTGCGCACGTGCCGCAAAACAGTATACAACTGCAAATACTCTTTCCCTTATCTGTTTTCAAGTATTTTCTGAACTTTCAACATTGCCAACTAGTTAGCTACTACAGTTGTTGTATTATTCAGTTGAATGACCATTTATCAACTTGACTTGGCTTGTCTTATCATTCGCTACAGTTGTTCGCTAGGTTTCGTTTCTGTCAGCCACGTGACTGTAGCTCAGTTAGTTCAGCTGCAGCTTAAGTGATTGATTGACGCGTCAGGCTTGTCAAACTGGCTGGCGACAATGTGAATGACTAGCTGAAACAATAGCAGAATAGAAGAGTTACAGTTAGTAGGGTCTTTACCCTAATCACATTTGAGGCTTATGCAGTAAACTTTAAGATGAAATTTTTGTTCACAAAATGTTATTCATATTTATTCTACATTAAAATATATACATGTATATACTTATATCTTCAAATCACCAATTGTTAAACATGTCAACCACATTTTAAGTTTTGTAACTACTTTTTTAGTTGCATTTGTCAAAGCAACCTCAGTGCTTCAAGGACTTGTGCAGGCTTACTTGCAGAGCTTACATTTAATGATTGGGTTGAGCTTTCGCTTTTGTTGATAGTTTTTTACAAGCATACACGATTGCTGCTGGGAACTGTGCCACGTTTTCTTTTTTTTGGGCGTACTCAAAGCCTCACATTGTAGCAACTATAAATGTTTTTTATTGCAGTTTTTAAACGCTTTGCTGATTTTGCTTACCGAAACATCAAATGTACGCACACATGACTGTGTGTGTGTGTGTGTTTGTCTGTGTGTGTGTGGGTGTGTTTCGCAAAGTTTGTCAAGTCTCACAGGTGAATTAACTTTTCCGCTCGACTCGCCTGCTACCTGCTGCTGCTGCTTTTACTGTTGTTGCTCCTGTTTGCTGCCTTCTCCTGATGCTACAGCAAGTTGATGCAAGTTGATGCAAGTTGCTGCGCGTTGCTGCAGGCACACGAAACTTTCTCAGCAAGTCAGAATACATTTTGTGTGAAAGTTTTGCAGCTCTGTGCATTGACAACCGCAGTAAAAGACGGCTGGCAGGGTTGAGGGTAGGCGTGGCAAGCAGCAGCTGCCAGATGCCTTTCACTCGACTGCCTGACTGGCTGGCAAGGCCAAGCTATGTTCGGGCAAGCGTATTTAAATTTGTGCTTTAATGCGTTTCATTTATTTGCTTTTACTTAGTAGCTCAATTGACCTTGTTGCTGTTGCTGTTCCTGTTGCCACCGCCATTTGGTGCCTAAGCCCTACACATTTCATTTAGCCGACAACCGGAAGTGACCATCGAACCGAACCAAAACGGAACTGAGTCAAGTTGAGTCAAGCCGAGGCATTTGCTTTGTTTATTTTCACTTGAGTGTTGACTTCTGCTTCTACCGCTTCAACTCCTGTCTTCTTCTTCAACTGCAAATAAACCATAAAAGAGCATAAAAAATGTATCAATTGTCACAGCAGATGTGCACTGAAAGAAAACTGTGTGGCACTAAAAAAACATACACACAAAGTCACACTGGCCAACTGTCAAGAGACCAAATAGAAGCAAAGCAACATCGCGGCATGTTCAGCTCGACTGCAGCGGTTGGTCATAAAAACTCACACACACATACAAAAACACACAGACAGCAAAAACGCAAATCAAAATAGCAAAAAGTACAACAACAACCAATAACTTTGAGCCACAAGCAAGCACAAATATAAAATTCACAAGCGGCAGTCATAAAAAATTAAATCAGTTGGCGTAAAAAAAAGAAACACTTACATATTTATCTGAACTTTTACGCCCGCCGATTGTACCCTGCCTCCGCACTTCCGGTCACAATTCCAAGATGATGATTTCAATGAAACGCACGCGCGCCATTTTGTTTGAGTGATTTTGTCTTGCAGAACTCGTAATTGCAGCGAAAGTTGAAACTCAGCTGAGCAAAAGAAACTGAAAACTCAAAACTGCTGCTTCCTAGATGCCCCATAGTGTAGATAGTCTACGAACCTAGTTGCCTGGTACCGGACCTAAACAGGAGCGGTTCAGCAAAAAGCTTCAATATTCTATTCATTCAAAAGTTGATTTAAGTTTAAAAGTTAAATAAAAAATCTCTATTTAATTAGCTGCCAATAAATGGAAACTAAGGATTTTGCTATTTAACATCCAATTAAATTGTATTCAAATAAATGCAGATTTTAATTTTATATGTATTTTGTATCGTTTTTTCTGTTTTCGCTTTTAACAAATTAGCACCAGACTTTAATGATGTGAAAAAACATTTATTTCTATTTTTGTGAATAAATTGAACAAAACTTTATTGTAGCGCACTTAATTCACTTTAATTAAATTAAAAAATTAAATTTTTGTCGCCCCGAAAAAAAATCCAAAGTAATGATAGGAATTCGCTCCCAAATTGTCAGTGGCGATTTAGTTTGGATTTTTATATTTTTTGTGTGTTCGCTCTTCGTTTTAAAAGTTTCTGCAAACTGTTTTGCTTTTTGCGTGCCACAGAAAAGTTTGAAGCAGCATCATTTGTCAGTGGATAAATAGTTTTCTATGTTATAAGTAGCTAAAGTTATGGTTTTTGATTATGATGCCGTGGCTGATAATTTTTCATGGCTATCACTCTTCTGTTTGAACTTTAAATGCTGTCTACTTAGGCCTTATCGCTGCTGACACATCAGATATAAACATATAAGAGGGAGTATATTTACATATATGTATGTTCGGGGCGTATCTGTTAGTTAAGTAAATGTCATAAATTCAAATTGTGAGCTGCTTAGTGGGCGCAATTTAGCTCAGGTCCTTAATGTGTGTAAGCCTCAAACATAATAAATAAGCTTAAGTTTGGTCAATTTGACAAAATTGTTTGAGCTTAGCAAAGTGCGTTTCGGGGGCTTGCTGCAAATAAATCAGTTGCCATTGAAGATGCCAGGCTTTTGGCAATCGAATAAGCGAATTTATTACACACTTGCCCAATTAATGGGGTTGGGTGTGAAGTGGTTTAGGAGGTGGGGATGGTGAAATCTTTTAGGGTGGCAAATATTGATGAGCTGAGATTTTGGTTTACTTAGGGCTCCGGTTGCGTACAATCGCCACCAATGAAATTCAACATAAATGATTGAATAGAATTTTAAGCACGAAATCTGCAGAAACAAAGCAAAAGCTGAACCCCTTAAAAATGTTGTCAGTGATTGAGCGCTACCGGAATCCGGTTGGTCACAGTCCTAATGTTACGTATACGTAAAATGTGCAAAAAAAAAACATTGCTACTTGATTGATACCAAAACAAAGTTCATTAGCCTGCTTCTCAATGTTGTGCAATTGAAACCACTTGACAATACAACGAACAATTGCAACTGGCAACAACTGACGAAGTGTTGTCTTGCGTCCTGTGTGCCCTGTGTGTGTGTGTGTGTAAATGTAGTCAAAAGTTGGCTCCAGGCAAACACAGGTTCCCGTTGCCATTGGCGTGGGACTTAACGCTGGTGTCAACGGTGCAGAGGTAATAAAAGCAGCGCAAAGCTGCCCGAAATGAAATATTAAATGCACCCTCGAATACGATTCGTTGTACTCGAATACCTGAAACCCCCATTCAAATCCCCATGAAACCCCTTGAATTCTTGCACTTAGATGAGTGCCGTGTACACTGCTGCATTTGAGTTGGAAAAAAGCTTCTTGTTGTGCAATTGTCAATTGGATTGGGAAGAAAGTACAGCTTGCTGGGTTGCTTATCAAAAGCATAGAATCAGGGCTAATGGGCGATACAGCTGTCAGTTGCTGTTAACATAATATGGCAGCTGTTATTTGAACTTCTTCTCTTCTCTTTTTAAATGAACTTGTTTTTAAACAAAATAAATATAGTGCTTGTCATTCTTTTATGTGTTCTCCCAGTACTTGTTAGCCATATTCATATTAAAGTGCCATTATACACATAAAATTTCACACAGAAAAGCATAAAAACAAATACCTTAAATGCTTTTGCTTATGGGCTGCGACAAGCTCTCAAAATTCTTGACACGTCGCAAGTTGCGTTATTAACACGTATTCTTTTCCCACAAAATGACTTTAATTTCGTTGTTAAGAATTCAGGAAACAAATTTGTTGTAGATCTTCAACGCCGATGAACTTCTTCAACTTTAGTACGCCTAAAAATGTCGTAAAATTTAATGTGCGCGGGACTGGAAAATGAGATAGGCACAACAATAACACAAGCCACTCAAGACTAAGGCAAGGCAATTTGCCAACGGTCATCTCAAAGACTGACCATTCCTTTGGAGAGAAGTCGAGTCGTCTCTAGACGAGGACTTGCTTGTTAGCGTGTCCCATTGCTGATGATAGATTTTCATTTTATGTATGCTTTATCATAAAAGCGCGTCGTAGGCGTTACACACATTACATGGCTACGACGCACACACATTTACAAGCTCGCACCCACACAGCCACCCGCCCATGCTCTTCTTCCCACAGCCATATGCACAAACACCCACACACACATACAATGCTGCTGCCTATTTTTCTCTATGTAGTCCTCGTTAGTATCGTTGCCTGTTTTGAAAAATGTGTATATGGTTGCTGCTATGTTGTTGTTGCCTACTGCCTCTTTTTGATCTGATTGATTAATTCATCAATTTGTTATAGAGCCATCAGTTGTCTCTCTGCTTCACACTTGACACACTCTGCAGCTCATTAAATCGACACAATGGCGCATCAAAGCTAATTATTCATGTTTTATTCGAACTTGATTTTTCTGCTTCTTTTTTTGGCGAAAACTTTTGGTGACGGCGTACATATGATAGAAGTTTCTCTAATGACCAAAGACAAAAAGGTGGCTTTTAGGCATTGGCAAATACAATCAATGATTGACAGCAAAGTTCTTTAACTTGAGTGGATTTTTTTTAGCAAAAGCTTAAAGCGCAACCAAACCCAAAGAATCGACAGCTCCTGGCATTAGGCATATTTAGAACTTTGACTAACTTTTAGTTTTCTCTACAATAAAAAACTTTTCACATCTCTTTCTCTTCTTGTAGTTTGTTTTGGGCTGTTTTCTAAGCTTGGCATACACTTTATTTTCATGCCTGTTACACAATTACACAAACACACACGCACACAAAAGAAACGCCCTGCGGTTAGCTTCATCAGTCTCTGTTTTGGTATGTGTAAATGTGTATGCGTAATTGGTTTTCATGTGCTAAAGACAACGTTTAGTTATAAGAACATAGAAAGAAAAGTTTTATATTGCTTGCACTACGCATACGCCGCATTGGCTTGATTTCTTTTGAGCAAATATGCAAAAGCAAAAGAATTTCAATGGTTTGTAACAATTTTCTGACAGACAAGCTTATAAATTATGCAACTATAACCAAGCGCCAAGGCAAAGGCACCCTTCAGATATAGAGTTTAGAGCTTAGACGATTGTGTGACAGCATTCAATATGCATAGTTAAACAAGTTGCAGAATTTTTTTTTGATTGATTGACTGCTTGATTGTCTCGAGTTTTGTACTAGACGTCTTGCCATACTACACCCACGGCTCCTTCGCTCAGTTGCATGTCGACTTCCTGAGCGTGTCCAGTAGCAATTAAAAGGCGATAGAGTTGACTGCTTTTAATTGTTTGCCCTCGCAGCTTTGATTGGCGCCTTAAACCTTAAGCACACACATGTTCAAGCTTAATTACTCGACACCCCCGCACGAAATATCAGGTGAACGTCGTGTGTGCTTTGCCTTAAGAACCAATTTGCTAATCATTTTATGCCTTTTAACGTATAGCATATATGCATTTATTTTAATTTTATACACATACTTATTCTTTATACAAAGTATTTTACCAGACTTTGACTCGCGTCGCATAAAGCCGCCACATACCAAACAAAAATTAACAAAAAAATTTGAGCATTGCTTCCTTTATGGCCAAGCACACGGATACCGCAGACACCGCATGCCCCGCTTAGCACGCTTAATGTTGTTTTTTCGTGTGAATTTGTAATAACTTGCATAAATTAAGGCGCAATGCAATGAAGACAGCCTCAAACAAAAAACTCACCACGCACAAGTGGGGAATCATCCTAAAAGGGGAAACTTAACGAAAGCTCAACGCTTAGGTCGAACTGTTGTTGAGTTTATTTTTTCATGCTACCCCTTTTTGTAACTTTTCCTAGCGCTGCTTTGTGAAGGGCGATCAATTTAATGGCATTTGTTTGGTTTGTTGTAATGCTCGATACGCCTTGCCTGGTTTTATAAATCTCATATAATGCTAATTAATGACACGAAATTGGCAAGCCAACAATTTTCATATGATTAGCTTTACCAACATAACACATGTATTGTGGGCCATCCAAAAAAACAACAACAATGTTTTTTTAGAGGTTAACTGACTGAGCTGAGAGTCCCTTGGGAAAACATGCTCTGACATTGAGATTTGTGTGGTTTAAATTTCATATTTACTTTAACTTTCCATTCATTTTTTTTTTCCATTTTTAAACACTCTGTGCAGCGGCAAACTGTGCTTAAATTATGCATCAAAATAGTTTACATTGTTTTTGGAAGGCCGTGAAAGTGAAATGACACAAAGAGGACACACAGACGATGAGTGTATGTGTGCCTGTGTGTGGGGGCACGTGTGTGGCTGTCTATGTGGGCGTGGCAGCGAAATTTGCCCTGAATGTTGGCTAGTCAATTTTTTTGATAAAATTTTTGGGCTGCACATAAATTTTGTTTTAATGCGCTTAGTTCGCATTTCGAGCAGACTGGCATGTGTTTGTGTGGGTAAGGAGAACGAATGGGGAACGGGACACACACAACTGCAAAGCGACAATCAACTGCTTCTCAATGACAAAAAGAGCTACTTCAAACATTTCTATTTTTATAATATTTTTTTTTGTTTTGATAATGTTATGGCAGCCTCAGTTAAGAAGTTGTTTTTCTGTTTTTGTATCTAAGCTGGGCAAATTGTTTAATTAATTAGGAGGCAACATTTTAATTAGGCTTAAGTGCTGTTAGGCAGTCAAATCATTTAATGGCAGCCAGCTTTAAATGCCATGGACATGCCAGCAGTATCAATATTAAGGCGAGGTCAGCTTTAAAAGTTATCCTAAAGTATTAGCACAAGCATGCCAAATAATTGTCTGAAACAAAATGATGAGTAAAAATCAATAAGGAATTTGATTATTTATATTGTGCAGTTTAAGGTCTAGAAAAATGTTCTTTTTTAAATATTTAATTTTAGTTTATTCGCTAACCCCAACAATGTCGCTAAGCCACTCCCATTTCTATCTCGATTCTGCTGATTTTTTAAGCCACCAAATTTACGAATCATTCCCGTTGTCAACAATCAAAGTGACCCACTAACAGGCAAACAAAGGCTTGTACTTAGATTCAAGACAATAGCCACATTCGTCTGTGTGTGTGTGTGTTTATATTTGTTGTGTTAGTCTGTGGTTTCGTGTGTGTGTGTGTGTGGTTGGTTGTTTTTGTGTGTGGGTGTATAAGGGTTGCATCTTAAGCAAACAAGCCAAACAATGTAGACAATTGCTTTTAGAGCGTTGACTGATGACAATCGCAATCACTTGGCCGCCCACTCAACCTAGATTCCATTTTCGGTGACTGCTCCACAAAAGCAAACAAAACGCAAGAGTTTTTTTTTTTTTTAGCTTTGCTGCTGCACACACGCACACACTCTCTATTTTGTGGCTGCAGATGCTGATGCTGATGATGTTGCTGTTGTGGCTCACGTAGCTCAGGTAGTAGCATTTGTAGTAGCGCTCAATTTGTAGCTCTGTGTGTGTAAACATACACACACACACACACACACACATGCAAAGAAGAATCAGATTATAATTCAATTCGGCATCTGTTCCATTGAAATGCTGATCCAGGCATTCAATCTGTCGTCAGAGGTGTGTCTTTGCAAATTGCATTAGCTGTCAGTGCTCGTAATTTATACACCCACACACACACACACACACACATATACACAAAAGATTTCACTCTTGACCCGCTGTGAGAGTTTGTCTTTTCTTAAATTCAAGCTGTATGAAGTTCTTGCATGCCAACAATGGGTTCAACATTGACGCTGTCAGAATTTAACGCTTACCACGCTTAGTGAAAAGCAGCTGCCATCATAATTCAATATTTAACACTTGAATGTACACGAACTATAACTTGACAGCGACAGCGACAACAACAACGAAAACGAAAACGACGACAACGTCAACGGCAAATGAAGATGTTTACACGCTACTGAGCACTTTCAATTGCCACACGGCCAACAACTACAGCAACCACTGCTAAAAGCACAAAACCACTTGAAACTGGTCTTCGAGTCACAACTGGTCGCAACTGGCAAAAACCCTTGCCGCCAGTCACAATTGGCGCCTAGCACGTCTTGAGCCGTCTCGGGTAACCAACAAGCGGAGCAGCAACAGCATCCTTTTCTCCATCTACTTCTGTCCACTTATAAAGTTATGTTTGCCGTTATGATTGCGGCTATAAACCAACCAATCTAGACAGCAGTTGCGTAACAGGTGCATACTAAACTTGCCAGGTACACTTGGAAACTAATGGCAAAGGTAAGCATGCTATAAATTTCATTCAAAAAATGAAAAATGGTTTTGGTTAGTTTATTTTAATCAATTCTTTCTTCAAAAAGTATTTTGAATATTTTAAAGAAACGAGATTTGTTTGTGAGTTTCCTTTTTCTGTTTTTTTCTGAGTGCAGAAATTCTGCCGAAAATTTGCCGTCTTTAGGAGAGTTTAAGTACGAAGTATTTTGAATGTGGCAAATATTATGCATCATAATCAAGTGAAATGTGGCGCAGTTAAAAACACTTCATATTAATTAGAGCTGTGATTAAATTATACGCTTTGCCTCAAATGCTTCGTTAACGTATACGTAATACCCGCTTTGAACGTTGGCATACTTAACACATAAAATTAAATCAACTGTACCAGACTACTGCAATTGTTGCCCACAAAAACTAACCAAACACTGCGTCCAGGTGCTACTTGGATTACAGTCGTAGCTGCTAGAGGGGATAAGAGCGTTGGTCTGCCACAGGACGAATGCTGCAGTCGGACTGTGCATTGCAAAAGCCTTGGCTGTTGGCTGCTCTGCCAAAAAATAAAGCTGCCCAAATATTACGAACTGTTGAGTTAAATGTTCGCCAGTTTGTGTTTGATTATCGTAAAGAATAGTTTTGCAATTTGGGTATTTACAAACTGAAATCTTGTTGAAAAAATACAAGCAAACTGAGCTTAGTTTGTTTTGGGATACTTGACTCAAAATTTAAGGTTTTATTTTGAATACTTGCTAGATATATTCAGTTCATATTTATGTTTGTGTACACAATTCTGAAGATTGCTTTTGTCTGCAGACGCACACATATCGCGTACGCTTAATAATTCCCACATTATATTACGCATACGCAGAGCTTAACCTCTTTATGCCACAGCAACATCACAAATTGCGATTCAAAAGCATTTTAAACTCACATAATATTCGCTCTTAGGCAAGCCGCAAAGGAAACTTTGCACGGCTCGATAAGAGTTTTTTAATTTGTCTAAAAAGGTGAGGTGCCGCCAAGAGAGGCAACAGTGGGGTGGCACCCCTCAACTTGTAGCTGTGTGTGCTAAAACTTTTTAGGCGCGTAATTTATGCGCAATGAAAGCGTTGGGATTACGAACCAAAAAGCCGAAGGGTATGGCAGCCATGTCGTCTGTACAAAGCAAAAAAATGAAAGAAATTACATTCAAGCTAAAATCGGGTGGTGGCAAAAGGCAAGGTGTGAGGCTGAAGGCTAAGGGCTGCCTTGGCAGACAGGTGTAGCAGTCAAACCGGAAAATTAGCGGAAAGCGTCAAAAGCGTTCCCCAAACGGCAATGTCGCGACATGGCCGCTCTTCTCTATACCTCGCCGTTTGCGTCTCTTCCTCTTATCCATGATCTTTGCTTGTGGCCATGGCTGACTGCGGCTTGACTTTTTGCATAACCACAAAAAGCAACAAAAAGGAGCAGCAATAGCAGTGAACTAAACTGGTGAAAATTGTGCGCATAGTTTGTGATGCTGCGGTTGTTTCCTGGTGTTCATTTTCTTGATAATGTTATTGTTGTTGTTGACAAACACGCCGCAGGACAATTTCGAGTTTTGTGTGTTGTAGTTTTTCGGGGGCTTTTGTGACTGTCGTCCAAGGCGTAATTACCTGGACTTTTACTATAATTTGGTCACGTTGTTTGCCACTTTACTGTCCCTGTCAAAGTCGACAACAACAATTAACGAAAGCACTAAGGGTATGATAACTTTGTGCTGTACTCTGACAGCTGCTAGCTGTGCCAGTTTTTAAGGTAATTTCAGTATTACTGCAGTTCGAGTGTGAGGGTTATTTTAATATTATATATTTTATTTCATTTGAATGGCAGATACAATTAACGATTACCGGCAATATTAATTTTTAATCATTGTAGACATAAATTTTAATTTAAACTGTCTTGAATACATTTTGTTTTATAATCACGATTACGAAAGTCGTCATAATTCTGATCACTTATTTAAATTTGTGCCTGTTCAAGTGAATTTTAAATTCGGCATTTTCCTTGAATTTTTAAATTGCTTGTTGGTTTTTCTAATCATTTGTTTTTGAGCCATTCTCTTTCTCCGAGCCTTTTGCATTGTCGCTTGGTTTTTTTTTTCTCATACTCTTAGGCATATCAGACGTTTCATGGACGTTGGCTCTTTGGCTTAAGTAGCCATTGTATATAGTATTTTTACTGTTGTTTTTGTTTTGGCCTGCGGCTTTGAGGCGGCTTAAAATTGGATTTGCGTTTCTGCTTTGTCACAGCTTGTTACTGTTGTTGTTCTTGTCGTTATTTTGTTGTTCGCTGGTTTTGGTTCTCTCATGTGCGTACTTATAAACTTGACACTTCAATAACTTTTTTTGTTGGTTTATTTTTGGGTTTTTTTTCGAGCTTCTGTTAAAATTTTTTTTTATTTTATTTTTATGGCAGCTACTTGCAAGCACGTTTTAATTGCTAACCCAACAGCTGGGCCAAATATTTTTTTGCTGCATATCTTTTTGGGCTTTTGTTGTGTTTTATTTTTAGAGGTGGTGAAAATCTTGAATATAATGCCCGCAGCATTTGCTTTTTATGACTATGATAAACATGAAAGACAACACCTAAAAGTGTGAGAAAATTCGCACGTTCGTCATAAATAGAAGTAAAATCATACAATAAAATATACAAGATAAAAAAAAAATTTTCAAAAATGTTGGCATTTTCCAATGTAATTTCTATAGAATTGGGCAATTGTAATGTGATATGAGGAAACTTTGGGTTCATTGTAAGCAAATGGCTTCACCGCAAGTTTGCAATTGATGCCAAAGTTATGGGCAGTGACAGGAAAATAGCTGGGGGTAGCTTACCAACACTCCTCTTGACTTGTCGTAAGCAGCTTAAATCGCCTGCCACAAACTTTGTGCCGCATTTAAAGTTATTTCAATTCAAACGCCTCCCGCTATGCATCAACAGTTTTTACTTCATTTCGTTTTCTGTGCGTTTTTTTCTTCATTCTCTCTCTTACTTTATCAATTTCACGCCAAATATAGCCCGCATAACCAAAAACCACAAAAAAAAAAACCACAACAAAAACATTCAACATTTATGTAATTATTTGCACAAACGCTTAATTGTTTGCACTTTCTAACGAATTTTTCCAACCAAGCACAAATATTGACAATTGTGGTTTGGGGTGGGGCTGCAAAGTTATCAGACAAAAAACGCATTGTTTGTGACTTCTTCTTGTTTGCTGGGCGTTTCAATTAAATAAATAGACTTATTTTTTACGGGAGCCAAGGGAATTTAAAAGCGAGCATAAATTTCGTGCGCAGTATGTGTGTGTTTGCTCTTTGAGCATTGAACCAGTTTCAAAAACCACCAGAAGTGTGTGTGTGTGTGTGTATTTATGTTTGTGTGTGTGGGGGGTCGTCAAGTGAAGCTGGCTGCAGCTTTTAGCCCAAGTCTCTGGTTGTACATAAAAAAAGTCAACAGACAAACAAACAACATGTAAATTATGAAAAATGTACTAACAACCCTGCCGTCACGTTGACTAGTCCAAACATAGTCTATTGCCTAGTCCGCATGGGCTAGCACTAGTCCACTACTAGTCCATTTCAGTGTATTTCTCCTAGCCCATTTAACATGGGGATGTCATTGGAGTGGACGTGTCGGCCGCCTCTGCAGCCACGTGGACTAGTCTAAAAACCATACCATGTGGACTAGTCTATAAAACAGAACATGTGGTCTAGTCCAAAACCAGACCATAAGGACTAGACTATAAACTAGACCATGAGGACTAGTTTATAAAACAGCACAAATGAACTAGTCTGTAAACAGACTATATGGACTAATCCAAAAACAGTACAAATGAACTTGTCTATAAAGCAGACCATGTGGACTAATCCAAAAAACAGCACAAATGAACTAGTCTATAAAGCAGACCATGTGGACTAGCATTAGAACAATCTAGGAAAAACAGTGTAGGACTAGTCCTTTACGCCTAGTTAATGACTAATCCAAAATGACTAGCCAGCAACTATACCTTAAAAACAGTATATTACATATTTGTAATTATGTATTTAATAAATAAAATTAATATTTATGGTTACATTAGTTAGTGTTAGTGTTAGTGTCTCTGATTCGGCGAAGTGCGCGCTTCTTCTGTAACCCAATTGCTTTTCGCAAGATATTTTCTGGCAGCGGTTCCCTTTTGGCTATGGCTTTTGTTAAAGCTTTAAAAAAATTAGGCAAATTTTTCAATGATTTTTTGCCATGGACTCCGTCAACGTTCCAGTCCATGGCAACATCGTCTGTCATTATTTCTTTGAGGTTTTTTAATACACCGCCTGGGTAAATAAGCGAGGCCATTAACTTTATCTGAAAAAAATTCAATATAATTAAATTTTATTTTAGTAGTAAATGCGATCTATACCTACATAATTATTTACATTGCTTTCTTCAATCTTGTTTTCTAATAACAGAAGCTCGTCTGTTGTTTTGACGGGAAATTCGAAAGATGTTTCTATCTCCTTTCTCTCCTTGCACAGCTGCGCCACCATTATCTTTGTTTCCACAACTACGTTTAAAATAGTATCTAATTTATCTATAAATAAAAAATGCGAAGTTAAATTTTTTATTTATAATACCGTTGAAATTTAAAGTTACCTTCAAGTTTTTTAATTCTTTCTTCAAGGTGTTCGTGGTTATGATTTACATTTTCTTTTTCTGTAAATAATTAGAATTTTTTTTAATAAGTTTCTACATTTATTTAATTTAATATTTATATTTACCAGGCAATTGAAAGATTCGCTTGCGAAATGGCTCAGACATCTTAAGTTTGCTGAAGTTAATACATATGAAGCATTGGCATTATAACAAATTTATTTTTGAATGGGAAACAAACAGCTTTACTCTCAACTTCGTTAAATAAAACTTTTTCGTCTTGCCTTAAAATCGTTTAAGTCTATAACAAAAACGCCTAGTGATGCTGAGTCTAATGGCTCCGTGTATAAGCTATTTTTGTTCAAAAACTTTTGCCCTAAAAAATAACCCTCATTCGATATAGTACAAATTCTAAATGGTATATTATTTTCTAAAAAGCAAAAACAGTTCGGCTGCTTTGCGTTCAAAACACTTCCCCTTAATATAAAACTATTTTTGTTTAACTTAGTCTCATTATTATTCTTTGCAGTCAAAAAACTTTCCTCACTTATTTTCCTATACACCTGCTGCAAAATTTTTGATGGACTTTTAATTTTTTTTTTTAAAATCTGTAAATAATTTTAAATGGCGCTTGCTGTATATTTGCTTATGCATACTTCTATATGTAAAAACTTACGCTCAGCGAACTGCTCAAGTAAAAAACTATCAATTAATTGAATTTATCACAATTTATACTTACTACACCATCATACTTACTTGCTTTTAACTTATTTGTAAAGTTTTTGATAAATAGCTTTTATTAATTGAGTTTTCACAGCAGAAATGCACACGTTTTCTTCACAAGTTTCTCGATGAAAGTGAGAAAAACGAACACGTGCCAATAACTGAATAGAAAAATGAGCAGCAGCAACAATGCAGTGCTGCAAAAATTCACGTCAATATTAGCAAAGTTGCTACAAAAAAGCTAAGAAATGGCTGGGTCTAGCTTAAACTTGTTTTAATCTTTGTCCATAATATGATGTAATTAAAACAAGGTCTAGCAGAAAAATAGCTAAGCAGCACTAGTGCGAAAGGGCTAGAAACAATTTACCGTTGCTAAGGCAACTGGAATGCCGAGCTGCATTTCGGCTCAAAATAGGGTTATGGTTGGTACACTAAAATAACACATTTTTGTTCGTTTTTTTGCCGCTGCAACGAACATGAACGAAGATGAAAATGTTTAATCGTTTTTTATGCTTCGTAAAATTTACGTTGCCGTTCTGCATCCACGTAGACGCGTTCATGAGCTAGTCCACGTGGAATAGGCAGTTTACACATAAAATGTTCAATGACAATTTCAATTTTGTTTCGTCACCGCTGCATCTTCATAGACTGGTTCAGTGCTCACCCACGTGGGCAAGTCGTGTGCTAGTCTTGCAATGAAACACTGGCCCAACCAATGTAATTCTTTGCACCCGCTTTAACTAGCCCTTGACTAGTCCATTATAGCTAGTTAAGGACTAGTCTATGCTATCAACTAGTCCACACGAAAACCGTAGGGAAAGCAGCATAAGCGCATACACACGCACATACACACGTACACACACACACACCAAGGCACAAAAACACATATATGTTACAATGCTATTCAAATTTGTAGTGTGACTAAGGCGCTTAAAGTTACTTAGGGAAACAACAAAGCAAAGTCAGAACTTTCAATGGCAGCACAGAAATATATTCTAAAATGTATTTAAATGAAAAGTTTGATACAAGTAGGAAAAATCTAAACTTTACGAAAGTTTATAATATCTAGTTAGTAGGCGTAGTATAATTACCTTTCAAAAACTTTTAAGCTTTTTTTTTTATTGATTGATTGATTTGATTTTTATTTGTCACCAAAACAACGAAATAAATTTGTAAAGAACAATTTAATGAGCATTATTAGCTTAAGCAAAACTTTAATCTTAAACCCATGTTTTTCTCAACATATTATGTTAGGCTGTTACATTTTGGGCGATGCTTCACTCTTCATCAACGCCATCGACATCTGTTTCCTGGTTAACAATACTTCTTCTTAGGATTTCATGTTTCTCATCATCGGTTAAGGGTCCATTGCCATAAACTGGTACAGGTCGATACAACTTGGCCAGTTGATTGAGACTATTCAGCTCGCTTTGAAAGTCAAATACACGTGATGAGTATGGTCGATTCTGCGTGAAGAATTCGCGACTTTCCTGTTCCTCATCATCATCGTTGGTATTGCTGATAAGAGTTTGCGAAGATACCCAATTTGAAAAGGAATTGTCCATGGTTGAGAAGCTTAATATGCTTTAAGACTTTCAAAAGAATGAACTAAAAATATTTAATATACTTTGTGGTGTGAAGCACTTAATTTTGAATGGAAATAAGAGAAATGTGCTGTGTTTTCTAACAACAAATTGCTGGGCTGCTGTGGTATTTGTTTTTTTTTTTTTGATCGAAAAATATATTTGTAAAATCAGCTTACATGGTGTTTCTATAAGTTTGCTCAGTACTGTACAGAACAAATGAAAATGCACACATTCACACACACTTCCATAGCTGTTTGTCTCGTTAGCCATTAGCTGATGCTGTTGTTGTTGTTGTTTTTGTTAACGTTGCTTCTGTTGTCGTTGGTGTTGGCTTTTTCATAGACACTTCAGGCGGCCATGTAGGCCGACAATGCCCGCAGCGTGGTAGCCAGGCACACAGGCAACCTGCATCCAGCCAGCTGGCCTGACTGCAATTCCCTTAAGCCCAGCTCGCCTCTCTCTCTCTCTCTCTCTCTCTTGCATAAAGCTGAATAATGTGCACCTGTTTTGTTGATTTTGACTATGCTATTGTTGTTGTTGTTGCTGCTGCTGCACTCTTGTTTTCCACTGAAAAACAGCTGCAGTCGCATTGTGCATTTAAAGCAGCATCGAAAGCCAACAAAAAAAAAAAAAGAAGAACGTTGCGTTGTTGTCGTTGCCACATTTGCAGGTCTCAATGGCGAACTGAATTGAAAGTTTTCTTTTGGCACATAAAGCAAACACAAATAAATGAACTCATTACAAAGTATGTCCGTTGGCGGTTCGATGATTTTAAAATTCAGCAGACCAAAGGGCAACTTTTTGACTGCAGCTTAGCAGCTCCGGCTACGCTTAATTAAATGCCCAACAAGCAGCAAATTAATAAAATACCCACTGCACACACACACACACAGTGAGAGAAGGAGGAAGGGAGAGAAAAGAACTTTGGAAACAACTCTGGCACAACCTTTGTTCTTTATTGACAATGCAGCGGGACTAATCAGTTGAGAAAATGGCGAGATGCGGCGGCAGCCAACAAAAGGCCAACACAGACCCTTTGGGCCATTAATTAGCCACGCACACAAACAATAAATGAAAAACTTGCCGAGCACAGCTCAAACCGAGCGTTAAGCGCAAAATGAGACTCCAAAAAATACAGCAACAGTAACAATGTGAGGTCAAAATTGCCAAATACAATGTATAAATAACTGCAAATGAAGTGATGCCCTGGTGCAAAATGTTCTTAATTGCTACGCATTATTAACAAGGTTAAGCAATCCCCCTGATAAAATACTTAAAATACATACTTCTTCTTCTTCGCTATGGCATCAATCAAGCAAATCGTTCTCGTACTTTATGGCCCGCCAATAAATCGGCATCGTATTGAGATTGATCATCATCAGCAGCGAGAAGTCATCATTCGTGAGCCAGATCGTTGAGTTATTATTTAATACTTCACTCTTATTACTTACTTACTTATTGGGCCAGCCATTAAATAAACACAAAAAGAATCTGAAAACTTGCTTGTGGTATTTCTTAATTTTTCTTAAAAAAAAAAAAACTGTTTTTCACTTAAACTATAACACATCAACATTTATCATCTTAAATCAATTTTGTTATCCGCAATATTTTTTTTTTTTCATTTTGACAAACAAACAAAGGAATTGTCTTGGGTCTTTGCCACAAAATGAATGTCGAGACCATTTACAAAATCTGTAACAGATTGTAAGAGGTTAAGGTAACACACATCTTTTCTTTCTTTTGGAGTGGGTGCTGCTGCTTTAAGATTGCGAATGCTTTTAAGCCAGCGAACGTGGCCCACTCAGGCGTGCCTGCATTTAGAGTTATTGTAGTGTCAAAAGTTTTTGGCCTAGCAATTTAACTAAAAGCCTCAGTAAAATTGATTGGTGTTAGAGGCTAGCGAAAAAAATACTTGTAGCTCTCGATAAAGTGCTTACATTAAACAGATGCAGTATGTGGGTGAAAGACGGAGATATTGAGAAAGTGAGAGATGTTAAAATCATGTGATAGCCGTGCTATAAAGATTTATGAATCTAATACTAATAGTCGAGTATATAATGTGTGCAACGTGTTTAAGCTTCCATGCCAAGCAAATCCAATTGCAATCGTTGCATGATGAGAGGCAAATCGATTTAATAGCCAACATAAATACTGGTAAGAAGCTTTACGACTTGAGTGTACCACAGGAAACTATTTTTTTTTTTTTGCCTCAACAGCAGCAGCAACAGCCTGCTGATAGACATAACAGCTTCAAGGCTAAAATTCAGTTCAATCTTGTGTGTCAACTGTAGGTTTGACTCAAAGCTCTACGAAAGAGAAACATTCAATGTTTCTACATATGTGTGTAAGTCGAGTCGATTTGCATGACAGTTCATTCATATACACAGGGGTGAGTATTAGTGAGAGTGTGTGTTATGTGTGTGACATGCAAATATGTGTGGGCGTGAATCCCTCAGCGACACTTTACGAGCAGCAGCAACAACTGGAAAAGCTAAAGCTAAAGCTGGGGCAGCTTTTGAATTTTTATTTGCCCGCTGCTTATTTTTATGCTGATTAACTTAACAGCTTACACACACACACACACACACTTAATTGAATAAGAATATGGCATGCTTTAATATTTTATTCAGAAGATTGCCCACAATCATAGCAAGAAACACACGTTGGCTTCACCCATGAAATATAAACTGTGACTGTGGCCATAAAACCTCATAAACTTACCATAAATATTGGCCAAGTAAACTGGCGCCGTATTATTATTGTTATTGCCCATAACACAGTATATGTGTGTCAAGCATTGTGGCTATATTAGTTTTGTAACACATCGAATAGAGCTATTCAAAATATTTCATACTTAATGGCACCACAACGATAGCATATGTACATTAATCATACGCCATGTCGCGTATAAAATAAACAAACATAAATCATAGTCAAGTTTCGAGTACAGGGTATCTGCACGTTCAGCAAACCAACTTCATATCATTTTATTGGTTTTTTTTTTGTTGGTTTTTTCTATTTAGCCAAAGAAGAAATATGTTTCGATTGGACTGTTGCGTCCAAACGGTTTTTGTTTGGCTCGTTTAGCCGTGCTTAAGATGATCTGTAATTGCATTTTATTGCCATAAGTTCAAGTTTGAATGGAGGCTTCGCCTTCGTAGAATTTAGGCACTCAAACATTTAAGTGGCAGCTCGCGAGATTTTTTCTTAATTAGGAAGTCATTGCAGTTGCAACTGTTGCAACTGTTGTATTTGCAATTGTTTTAGCTGCAGTTGAAATATTTGAGCAATTTCAAAAAGATTTCTTAATTAAAAAGTTGCTCTACTTGCTTGGCTCACATCTTCTTATTTTTTCGTCTTGGCATCCTAGTGAACATCTGAGGTGTCAGCAACAATGAAAATATTTTTTTGCTATTTTCACTGCTTACTTATGCCCTACACTGAAACTGCAAACAAAGAAGAGGTAAACTCACGCAGTCAAAAAACTTGCTTTATTAATTTGATGAGTGTCTTGAAATATTAAACAGTTCTGGTTGATTATTTTCCAAATTATGCAATAAGAATAAAGCTCTTTCTAAGCTTATAAGTTGTTAAAACTTAAGGGATTTCCAAACCGGTGTGGATAAATATTTGAATACTTAATCCAATTTTGAAGCGAAGGGTAACTCATAGTTGATCACTATTAGAAACTAGAGCACTGTAACTTGTTTATTTTGGTGGCTACCGCTGCTTCTGTTACTGTTGCTGTCGTTCGCCGACTTTTTTCTCGCTTTGCTTTTGCTTTTGAACATTATTCTTCATTTACTTTGCAACGAAATCTACGAAATTTCATTTGCAGTTATGTTGCTATTTTTTCAGCAACAATTTGAGAAGCCCATCACTGTTGCTACTGCTGCTTTAGCTATTCGGGTCTGGACTGGAAGTATGTATTTGCCAAGCGCTTCAATTTGGACGCATAATCAAACAATTTGTCTGGCCAAGAAAACGAAAAATATGTATGTTTGTATGTATGTACTGTATGTATGTTTTTAGGATGTGAAGTCACTCTTTAGCTATTAGTGTGAACTTGGGCTGAAATAAGATGGGGATTTTAAATTCCTGGCCCACAGATTTTAATTTGGGTGAGTGACTGTGTGTGTGTGCTTCTATGTGTGTGTGCCGAATGTTGACATTTAGTTCTTTGCCGTTGCCTGTTCAACAATGTTTGCACGGCCCAGTACTTTTGTTATAAGTTTGAAAAATTGTATTGCATACGTTTAAGCAAAACAACTTTGAAGCCAGGACAAAGTTTGCGCACTTGGACACTACAGCTACGTTTTGTACACTGCTCTTGTTTGGCCTCATTCATCAGCATCATAAAAATGATAATGAAAATATACTTTATCAAGCAAAGTATTGAATATATATTTTATATTTAAAGACGTTGAAAAACTTTTATTATATAGCATTTTGTGGAAACTTAATAAAATATACAAAAAATAATTGAAAAGCATCTTCATGGAAATTAAACTTGATCAAAACAAGATTTATTTAATGCAGTGTGCATTACTTTTTACGAGGTAGCATGTTATAAGAGTATTTTTCAGTCGCTTTCATGATATATTCAAAGGTTACACATGTTTTTTGAGTATTGCGACAGGTCAGCGCGTTCTCAAAACTTTTTAAGCATTGCCTATAAATTGTTTGGCATGTAAACACACACGGCCTTGCCAAGAACTATGCCAGAGATATTCCACAGGCAAGCAACTTTGTCTAGCATTGTAATTGCATTTAAAATGCTTCAAGCACACACGTAAGTTTCATGCTTACATATACATATAGATAAAGACACATTTGTATGTGTGTGTGTGTGTGTTGTAACCGCACACGCATTGCGGCCACAATAAAATTAATTCAATATTAAGCAATCAAATATTGTCACCACATCATCAACTGCTGCGGCAGGCAGGCGTGCTGGCATCCACACACACACACACACAGACAGACAACCGCAGTGTCAACACAAGGCGCCTGGAATTAGGCAACGCCAAATTGCACAGCAAATATATTGAATAAATATAAGCAAAAGAGCTTTAGATCTTTAGTTTCTGTTACATTTGTATTAGGTGAGCAAATTGAATACTTTAGTGCAATCGCAATGGAAATCAATGATTGCCACTCTTGGAATTCAATTTTAACACTCAAAGCAGCGGTGTTTATTAAATTCCCTTTTTTTGGCTATGTATGTGCGTTTGGTGCTTTATCTTTTTTATGCACCCCGCTGCTCTATGATTGGCTTTGGGCATGGATTTTATTAATTTTGTTTTTGCAGCTGGCGTCGAGTGTTGAATTTTTGCATGTACAAAGCGAGCTCAGCAGCTGCGACAAAAGAATTTAATTAAAGCTCAACTGCATTGTCTGCGCTATCAGCCGCTTGACGCCTTCTCTTGCCCTCTGTTACTTGTTCTCGCTGCTTTTACTCTGGACAGTTTGTGTCAGCTAAAGGATTAAGACGTTGTTCTGTTCACCGCTGCCCCCCAAAACTCTTGACGTTACTGTCTGCAGGTTTCACTTATCAGAATCGGGAGCAACTTTGCCACGCCCGCTTTGCCTTTGAGCGACCCGGCACCTGGCTGAAATTTATGCTCTTGCTACTCCCTTGTGTGTTTGCCTTCAATTTGCAGAACTTTACTTGTGTTCACTTATTTTCTCTTGCATAATTTCAGCTGATTACACGACGCTTGTACAAACATTATTTGTAAAGAGACAGTTTATAATTTAAAATGTATTTTTATAATTTGAATAAAGCGCAACTCAGTTGAAAATTGTGTGTATTTTTTGTGTCGCTCATATGTCATAACGGAAGATAATAAAAGTTTTTTAATTACGATCCCACACACACGTAGAATATGCACATTTGCATATATTTCGCTTGCGCTGAAAAGTAGGCAATTTTTTGTCACGTGAATTGTGGTTGGCAAGAGTTTGTGGCATCATACCACGAAACACGACACGAGCAACACCAACAACTGCCAACGCTTTTGTCAATTATTGTGCTTGTCATTTTGAGACACTTGTTGTTATTTCTGTAGTACTAGTGCGTAATTGTCACAAACTCGCACACTCTCATTTTGACATTTTTGATGTACATTTAATTGCTGAAAAATATTAAAGCACATTTCTTAAGTTCCTTGGTTGTGTGACACAAATTACAAAGTGTGTTTGTTATTTCTTGATGTTTTTTGAGATGGGAGATGAGAAATTCACGAATGCATCAGCTGCTTCCGTATGTGTGAAAGAAAATAATATTTATTTAATGTTTGCTTATTTGTTCAGCCTCAAGTGGTTTGACTTTGTTTAGCCAAATGAAGCCTATATTAAATACACATTCCATGTATTTATAGCAGTTTTATCGAATAGCTGTCAAAACAGTAAAAGCCAAAAACAATCAATACAAAAACACACAAAAGGCTGCCAAGTTGTTTGTTTTGACTTTAGTTTTTCCAATCCCACAAACTTGATAAACTTTAAATGGCTGGCAGGAAAACATACACACATACATAGTACATGGCAAACAAATGGGAAACTCAAAATGTTTGTACACCTAAAGTGAAACGTCAATTGCAGTTACCTTATTTCCTGCAGCGTATCAAAGTTTTGTCTTCTGTTAATTGAACAAATCGCCGCAAACTTTTTAAGAAATAAAAACATTAGATTCACTTGAATGGTATCTCAAGTTCATCCAAAGGGCAATAAAAGTTCTTTCATCTTTATTTATGTTAGAAATTAATTGCTGTGTAAAATTGTCAGTAAATTACAAACAGCCCTTGCCTCAACAATGCAGAATATCAAAACAGCAACAACAACAAAGTCCATAGCCAACATACTTGCCTAAAAAGCAAATGCATAATCGTCGATTTGCCAAGCTTACGGAAGTAAACAGTTGTTCAACTATAACACAAGTATGTATGCTTAATGCTGTTTTCTTAAATGCGGCTGCAATGGACTATTATAATGGGCCGCTTGTGGCTGTCCGCCAGTTAATAAAGCTGCAGCTTGCTCGCTTGCTGTCGGAATCGGAACTGGTGTCATTTCCGCACAAGTCCTTTAGGCACAGTAGGACGGCAGAAGCGAGTTTCACATAACAAAACATAACACTTGCGAATTATTTGTCTAAATGCTAATAAAATATTTTTTATTGCGTAATTTGAGCGATTCATTAAAAGAAGGAAATAATAAAAGACAGCAGTGAGCTATTAAGCTTTTTTAAGTTTTGCTAATTTATAACAAATAAATTTCTTTTTAAAAATCAGCTCGACTGAAACTCGTTTTACTTGGCTTGATACAAAAAAAAAAAAATCTTTAATGTTATTGACAAAAATATTAGAGTTTTTGTTTACAGGAACACATCGTTCATCCAAAAGGCTACTTTCTAGCTACGCTGTTTTTGTTACATCAGCTACCCCGAAAAGTTGTTTAATAAATGTACTCACACATGCTCGTCAGAATGGCCATCGAATTTGTTGCCATTTGTTGTTGTATGAGTGACCTTGGTGCCTTATACGCCTATCAAACACACATTTATCTTCAGGGCCAATATGAAAGTTATTTAATAACTTGGCATAGACAGTTGTGTTTGTTTATGCACGCGTATATATGTGTGTCTATCCTTGAAGCTGTAATTGCGATGAGCTCACAATTTGTATATTTTTGTATCTTAAACGTTAATTTTGCTCATCTGCTGCTGCATTAAATTTATGTGAGCTGTTGATTTATGAGAAATGATTGCTAATTACGCGTGTTTCGCATACTCCCTCTTCCTCTATCTCTCTCTCTATTGCTTTTAACGAGCAGCACTTAAACGCCGTAACGAGCTTAATTGTGAACTCAACTGGGCGGGCCTCTCATTAATAATTTTGCCTGTCTGCAAGTTTTAATGAAGTTTGCATTCCATTCAAGGCGTCAATGTCAACAAAAGCATAACGAATCAACCCATCAGTCAGCCAGTCAGCCAGTCATTGTGTCAATGGGGCAATCGTGGCGTATGCATAATTCTTTGTTTGAGTTTCCCCTAAAGACTGCTGCTGATTATTTCCAATTTTATTGCGCTAAAAAATTCGGTATATTAATATTTAAATGCAGCACGCACAAAAAAGTGGTTACGCATGAGTTGCTGCTTTTTGTTGGCATCATTCATTGATTTTTTTGCAAAGTTACATAACGCGTTTTAATTTTTTATGAACACGTTCTTGTGAAATCGCTGTCGTGTGGATTTCGATATTGCCCTGCCTGCAGAGTAAATATTTTCAGTTGAATGAATGACTTTCATGTGAGCTTTGTGAGCCTATAATCACGCTTATGGAGTTTATTTAATTTAATGATTTAAATACATGGATAAAAAGCTTTAATACAAGCACAGTTTCTAAAGGCATTTTTCAAGTTTTCGAAATTTATCTATTTAAATAGTTTAATAAACTTATGCAGCCTATATACCGCAACTTTCAAAACGATGCTGCGCAAAAACACGAAATAAATAAATGTATGTCGGCCTCTATGCCACACACACACACACTGTATCGAGTGTTTTAACCCTTTCGGTCAGCTGCTGTACAAAACTTTGTTGAACGCACATAACAATTTTTTGTTGCGGTTTCAGTGCAGCGATCTATTTTATTATTGATACGCCGTTTTCTACTATTATTTTTTTTTCGACTCTTTCATTTACTTTTAAGCGCCCTTTGTACAGTAATTTAATTAAAGTGAGCAGTTGATTTCGTTAAGTGCTTGAAAACAATTGGCCTCGTTAGTCGACTGATACTAGGTGGCACACACACCTTTTAAGTAGCGTGGCAAGGAATAAACCTTGCAACTTGAGCACTAAATATGTGCTTAGTTGTCTAGACATGATTTGGCCAGCGGCTCGTAGCCTGCCCGGGTCACAGCAAATAAATCTGTGTTGGGCTTCATCTGGCAGCTTATCCCCGAAACCCCAGCTGTTGGCTAACCAAACAAATGTTCTTGGGGTCAATGTGCGTATGTACGCTATTGTTTAGCAAACACATGTTAACACACAAAAGTCCAACAAACGAAAAGGACAAAGCTTGCGAATATGTGATATGAGCTTAACAGATCGATGCTGGCTATGTGGCTTCAGATGACACCCAGAGAAAATTTAATGCCGAACCCCAGCTTAAACTTTCAACAGCTAAGCACAGTGTGAACACATGAGTACGTACCTATATTTGGATAGATAGTTAAATTACCCTGTCTGACATAGTCAAACACACAATACAAAGAGCCAGAAATAAATTTAGCTGCCATCAGCAAGTATCGATAGTTGCTAGATGGAAGGATGTTAAAATTTGCATGTGCAACAAGTGCGCTCTATGCTTTATTATCTAACTGCGTTGCTGGCGCTGCCAAATTACATTAAAGGTGTTAATTTCATGCAACTTTCAAAGCCTGTAGCAAAGCTAACTATCTGTACCATATAATATAGTACTGGGTGTATGTGTGTGAGTTCATATCAGTTTTCTACCACGAAAAAAGTTACTTTCACGCAAAAGTTTTATAGCCATGGCTGTTAACACTTTGATTGCCAGAAAGTTTTTGAACTACGAACACCGTCTCGATAAAGGTTTTGGATTCCAATTCCGATTCACATGCAAATGTTTTTAAAGTGCACATGCCAAAATGCTTTAACCTCCCCCCCCGCCCCATCCAACCCATCCACAAAAAAGGTAGAAAAGAAACTTTACCACAACCATATTGCCAATTCATTCGAATGGCAAGAAAGTGAACTTTCACTACATTCAATCGGTTATTCAACTATGTGGTTGCGTTAGGTACTCAATGAACGGTTAAAATAATATTTTGTAAGTACTTCTAGTCAATCAATCGATATACTACAGAGTTGCTATTGTTGTTTGAGTGGATTGTTGAGTGATTGTGAGTGGAGTGCATTTAGCGGTCGAACACATTCAATTAGCCAGCGCAGCCACAGTATCTGAGTAACTCAGTTGGTTCTGCTTTAAAGCTGGCAGATTGTACGCTGTTATCAATATACGCTGCATTTCATGTGTAAATAGACCCTGCAATTGTGAAGAGCTGTGAGTAGTTGTACTTATGCAAAAGCAGCAACAACATAAGTCTGCAAGGTAGAAAGACAGACATACAGGTGGAGAGCTAGTTGTTAAGCGGCACTATAAATAAATAAGATTAAGCGCACTTGAGTGTGCATCTTTTTTGCTCTCTCTCTCTCTCTCTCTCTCTCTCTCTCTCTTGCTCGGTCGGTGTGTGTGTGTGTGTGTTTAAAGCAGAACCAGAACCAAGTCGAGCATCCCACAAGCCAACGACGTGCCCGGACTTGAAAAACATGAAATAAACATTTTTTTGCGCTCTTCCGCGTGCACACCCACACAAAGTCAAAATGAAAATACTTCCGTGTGGCACGAGTTGCTCGGCCGACTGCAGCTGGAATCAGAATCAGCTTCTCGTGTTGGCTGTCGCCTTCACCGCTTGACTTGAGCGTTGAGCCCCCTACCACCTTTCCAGCTCCTTCCTTTACATGGTGCATTCCGCGCTACTCATAATTCAGGAAGTGTGCAGCACTCTTCGTCAGGCAACTTGCATTTTACAACCAGCACTCACTCCCTCTTCACCGAAAATGTTAGCTTGCTTTCCCTGTGTCATGACAGCGAAATAAATGTCAAAAAGTAGCAAGTGAGCACTAAAAACAAGTGGAGCGAAGAGTTTAGCGTACGGCAGGCCTGGTAGGAAAAAGTGGCCACGCAAATGCTGTAAATTAATTTTGAAGACTTGGTACAATTAAATAAAAATGTTTTGCATTATTTACTGAAATCATCATTTTAATATAAACATCATTAAATATGCACACAAAACAACAAGTAACAAATGTAAATGTACAGAATGTTCAACTATCAGATGCCCTGTAAGCAGCTCCGAACGAACGTAAGATTGAAAACATTTTTTTAAAGGATGTTTCCATTTAATACCCACATTTTCAATATAAATTTAAAGTACAGAAAGCAAATGCGCTGAAGCGTTGCCTGATTTTAATGAGCATACAATTTGAGCTCGTTAAAAAATTGAAATTAAAAAAAAAAATATAATCAAAAAATGCAAAACCTGCATACATTTTGATAATTAGTAAAAAAAATCAGTTTGCATGCTGTCTGCTTGTTTTGTTGTTCAATTAATCAGACATGTTTATTGTGGTAAAATTTGACGTAACGCTGGCAAATTGTCGGTGATTAATTAAAATCTGTTCGTGGCTTTAAAAATTATAAAAAATGTAAAAATTTGTTATGCATATTGTGTAGCCACAAAAACTGACACAGGCTAAACAACACACTGAAAAAAAATGCTTAATTATAATAAAACAAAATATATATTCAATATGTGGCAAGGCATATTTACATTGCGGCATTGTAGCATATCCTATTCAAAGCCAGATCGCACGAAAATGTATGCCACATAATATATTGTGCAACGTTTTGACCATCATTTATCATTAAAGCTATTTACTGTGGCAAGTGCCAAAAGAAACACTACAGAAATTAACACCTTACTACACTGTTTAATTTAGTTGATTTTAAATAAATATTCTTTGTTTTCTTGCGTGCTGCACATTAAATAATTAGCCGCAAATGAAGCCTGACAAACAGAGGCAATTAGCAAACACAATTCGTGCACTTAATTATACAATAAATTCAATTGAATGCTGTGCTTCTTTCCAATTTGCCATATGCGGAAATATTTGCAAATTTCAGTATTAACAAATCTACTATCATATAATGGATTATTCTTAACTTATTTATGAGTTGTATGTACGTTATCGAAATTTATGCACTTATTTGCCGTTAATATCAATTTAAATAATATTTATTTTGTTGCTGCGCAATAATTATTGTTTTTGCTTCAACAAGTGCGTTTGGTGCTAATTGGCTTTAGTGGGTTTATCTGATTGCGGAATGGTATTAAATGCAATTTGCTGCCCCACGTTGATTATTAAGTAATCATACTCCTCAATTGGATTTGAACCTTGAACTGGATTTGTTAATATTTTACCTAGAAAAATAACAGCACAAAATCAAAAAGAAGTTCCCCCTCAACATACTTGAGCTTACGGCAGGCAGTCGATGCTTTATATTGCTGGCTAACAGAGCAACGTAAAATAAAAAACAGCTCAGCAAAACATAAAACAAAATTTAATCAAAAGTACACAGCGAAACGTAATGCAAACAATTTCATCAAGAATTCTTTTTTTCTCTTTACAAACAGTACAAATAGATTTTAAATATCTATATGTATTTATCAGTAACAGTAGGAGAAAAAGTTTTCCCTTTTTTTTGGCAAGGAATTGAATTGATATATATTTTAGGGAGCCGCAGCTAAAAGTTTTTGCCAAAAAAGTTCATTTCATTTCAGATTTTGTTAAAAAACCCACATATTTTTGTGTTGCTACCCGAAAAAAATCCATGAAATGTAAACACACGAAAAAGAGAACAACAATGGCAGGTAAATTCCAGGCCGAACTGAAACCAAACCATTTACATGGATGCTGCGATATGAGTTTTGCATATATTCTACTACTGTTTTGCTTAAATAAAGAAAGAAAGAGAGAAGAAGGGAGTCGACAATGTGACCATTGAAATTAACATGGATATTTGTTTTTTTTTTTTAATGTTCGTAGTAGCTAAAAAGCAAATGCTGATAGTCCATATCGGACTTATCTGCTAGACGCTGCCAACTGCCAACTGTCAGCAGGCATTAAGGAATTACGCATACGCACCATTTCACGGCACACACACACATGACTGAAGCGCACATTTTGCGCTGTATTTAGCAGCCTACCATGATGTATTAATTAACTTTTATGAGAAAGCACCCTCACACACACACAAACACTCTTCCTCTACTGATGCCGCTGCTGCTTCAGTGCCTTTGCGGCGTATGTGTAATATTTCATATAGGGCCATGGCAACCCAACAAGGGCACCTCTTTTATCTGCGCTCCTTTGGGTGAGGCTAAAAGATTTATTGCCCGCTTCAAAGATAAAGTCATTATTATGGCATTATAAAAGATGGCAGGCGGCCCTCCTGTAGCGCTTAAGGATATGAATCTTTGATGCATGTAATTGCCGTTCGTCTCGACCCTCATAAAGGAGGTCTTATCATTGATTCTATACGCTGTCTGCTGCTGCTGCTGCTGCTGCTCCTTGCAACAATTATGTTAATTTTGTTAGTGTTACTTTATCGCTTGTCTTGCGTTAATTAAAATTTCATTAGCCCTCCAAATACTACATTTCGACAGCTGTCAACTGTCAGAATCGACTGGTCGCAACTGTCTCGTCGCGTATCTGTTTCTATCTACAAACAAACATCTTTATGCATGTATGACAAGTACATTGTGCATATTAATTATGCATGCAGCTAGGAAATTGACAGCTGCCACGCCCACCCAAGGCAGCTGGCCAGCTGTAAGCGAATGTACGAGCTTAAACAAAATCAATATCTGTTGTGTCTTCGACACACCCACACGTTAATAGCGATAGCGATAACGAAACTTGATCGCCTCGATACTGGCAGTCAGCAAATATTTGACCTAAAATGCTCAGCCCTTTGCCATTTTGCAGAGCGCCCCATTTTTGGCAGGCAGTCAAAGTGCCAGCGCACAGTGAAACTGGCGAAGAAATCATGAAAGCCATAAACAGTCATGGCCGTAGTGCATGGCGCCTACACAGCGCGACAAAATGGCCGACAAAATGGCGTCGACGACAAAAGGACAGCATTGCACAGTTTGGCATTTGGCAAGTTAAAGGTGCGCTTTAAGGTCTGCATGACAAGGCCTTAAACAGATTAACAGCTGCACTTGGCAATTGACACGTGATAATTCGCTTACAGGTAGAACACAAACTCAATTGAATGAAATCGATGGAACATAGTACTTTAACTTTTTTTAGTTGAACTCAATGTTTGTTTTGCCCATAGAGTTGCTAAAGTTTGAGTTTAACTCTTCATTAATTCAATGAAAGCATATTATTTTATATTTATCATAAGTGAATAGTCAGTGCAGTCGCTCTTCGTTGTGCGTGCTTCGCTGAAAAAGTATCGCTCAACTTTTGCCTTGTGCTGTGAATTTGATTGAATTTCCTGACTGCAATATGTTGCATATGCCATGCAACATATACGTATATATTGCCAGTTCGTGGCATGAAGTTTATTGAAATCGATCGACATACTTTTTTAACTTTTTCACGATTCGCAGTTGTTATTTGCATATAAGTATGTCAGCAAATGCTTGAGATTTATGTTAATTTATTGAATTTCATGTGATTCCATCTTCAATTTCTCTTCACTCTTTCTCTCTCCGTTTGTAGCGCATGAGTGTGCCGAAAACTAGGGAACGCGAATGCGAAAGTAAATTCAATCAAGTTTATGCATAAATTACCCGTCAGGTAGCTGCAAAAAGGTAAATTCAAAGAAATGTGCATTATATTAACAACAAACACTCTAACAAAGGCCAAAATAGCAACAACAAAAAAAAGCAACACCAAGTTCTTGCCTCCATTCCATCTTTCATTTTATCGTGATAATGGCAAAAGTTTCAAGTTAAACCTTTCGCCCTTTTTTATTTAGTTTGTACCTTTTATACCTTTCCTGTGTTATGCACAGGTTTATAATAGGACTGGTCACCCCAGAGGCAAGTTGGGCAACAAACTGAAAGTCGGTTGTTAAAAACGGATGCTTGTTATTCATTATGTAATTGAGGTGCGTGCTAGTTAAAGAGCCAAGCAAGTAAGCAAGAAACCAACTTACATGCAGAACCATCATGCTCTTTTGTGGCTGTAATTTGAATAATTTATATACTAATTAAATTATTGTTCAATTTCCAAAGTTTATTGTAGCTCAACTCGAATATGACCACAATGATGCCTAATGCCGAATTTAAATGTTTTTCTCAAGGCAAACCCTTGCTGTGGAGAGGTTGTAAATAAATGTATTTGTTGGAAAATGTAAGGCAAATAATCAAATTGCATAACTTTTAATGCTGTTAACATTCCACTAAAACTATTTTGAGATTGAGTTCTAGTTACTTACGGAATAAAACAAAGATCTCTTTGACTTTCTTTTAGCCAGAGTTGACCTTAAGTTAATTTTGCAAGGGCATTGCTGTGTAATATCAATGATGGCAACAGCAACAATTTAAAGGCACCAGCAATGCCAGCAACTTTAATAACAGCTGCTCTCATATAGTGAGTAAATTATCTAAAATATCAAGTCAATTTAGTTTGATAAGAAACCAATCGAGATACATATTTACAATGTCCTTTTGGGTTTACTTTTTTTAGTAAGTTTGTTGATGCTGGGAAAATTTTAATTTTTGATGCAGCTGATGAGTTTATTGTACTGTCACTACTGCTCTTATGCAACACAAAGCAGTTGCAGCAATATGGCAGCTTGTTAAATCAGCGCCAATCCTGACTTTGCCAGCTGCTGTTGGTTCATGTTGGTCGTGCGTCAATGCCCGTCCACTCGGCTTCAACCTGTATCAAGACTCTTTAGGTTCTAGCACAGCGAGCTATCGTTGAGCATGCAGCCAGCTTTGAGGCACAGCAGAAAGAAGAGCCAAAAAAAGGATGCCCTAAGGAAGCCCTAAGCAAGCCTAATGTTCGATTCTCTTGAGCAACGGTTGAACATGCAACAGTTGACTTAGCAGCTTCAACTCTTAAGGAAGTTTCGGTTGCTACATTACTTGACCCAGCGACAGGTGAAAAAATACACGCAGCGTGCAGTTTTCGAGTCATGCATAAAATACTCTCAGTTTAACAAAATAAGTATCAGACCTGGAGAAATATCATGATTGCTGAGCTCTTAGTCGAAAAAGGCAACTGTCAATGACCTCTCTGTAAAACTGTGGGAAACATTTGATCAGCTAATGGGCGAGCATTGGACAACAACAACTATCAAAGGATAAAGAGACGCACCAACATGCTAATGACATTTCGTTTGTGCTTTGCTTTGGCAGAGCGACGCGAAATGGGCTGGCCGGAGGGCATGGGCGGTGTTTGGATGCGTAACAGAGACCTGGACTTTAATTTGATGAACTCTAATCGATCCTTAGGCTGCAGATAATTGCTATTGGAATGTCAGCGTTGCAACTGCAGATAGGAGAAGTAGCGAAAGATGCACCCGTGTCATACGATCGAAAACGATGAAGAGGATGGTTGGCAATCAAAGAGTTGTTCTCCCACAAATGTCGAGTCCTGTGTATGCCCCAAATGTTAGTAGCTTTTGTAGTTCCAGCATACACAAAATCCTTTGACCGGTGTACTGGTAAGCAGTGATTTCAACTGTTTGCAACACTTAAAAAAAAAAAGTTTCGAAAAATATTGTCGCATGTCAATTAGAGAGAGGGAGAGAGAGCATGCATCACTCCAAGGACACTTGAACAATAACGAACTGCAATATTATATGCTCTGTTGATTTTCTGTGGTAAAGTGACCTTTAATAGTTTACTGTCTGATATGATGCTCTGTGCAATTGAGAGAGCAGTTTAAATCACATAAAGCTATAATAATGTACGAAACAGAAAGGCGAGATTCATTGTACTGACGTTTAAATACTCTAACGATTTTGAGAATTTAGAATATTTGTAAAGAAATATAATTCTTTCTGCACTTTATCATCCAAACTCATTACCCATTGTGCAAAATAATTGAAAATTGTGTGTTCCAATCAAGAAGAAGTTTCAAGTCTTAAAAGAACGGAAAGTGGCTTGATATGTCATAACCTTTGCCATGTCATTCTCAAAGTGTATTCACAAAAGTTCACACAATAAACTGCAAGCGCTGCAGCCTTTAAATACCCTACTCCGCACGATCCGCCACATTTATTCAAAAACTTGTTCGAATGCTTTTTACACGCATGAAAGCAACTGCATGGAGCGCATCACACTTACTACATACTACATATGCGAATATTCTGTTCTATGGAGCATGTACTCATGCCTCGTATCTGTGTATGAGTGTGCGATAAAAGCCGCATATAACGATGACAAAAAACTGCATGTTTTTATTACAAATTGCAATTGTAAAAATTTTATACATGGCCGCGGCCACATTGCCATCGTCGTCGCATCGTGTCACATTCCAGTTCCTGCAGCACCTGAAACAAACAAACAAAAAAACGACGTGCAAAAAAATTACGATTACTGGGCGTGGTTGGCCACGCTTGTGATGGTGTCACCACAAATAAACTTCCGCCCAAAAATTGGGCTGCATTTCCGGTAGCCCGTTTCGAAAGTTTTACTTTCCGCTTTTTGCCTGCGATGCATAAAGCAAAATGAATTTACTTTTTACACATCTTAAATTTTACTTTTTCAATTTAAACGTTCCGATCCGATCCGGTGCGACGGCCGCTGCCAACAAAATCCATTTTTTTTTTGTCTGTTGTTTTTTGTTTAACACCATTTTCTTTTTGCTTTGTCGCTGTCCTGCAGCTGCTATAAATTTTTGCATGTTTTCATTAGTTGTCAGCGTTGCTTTTGATGATTTATGCATGTTTTTGATGCTGTCCATTGCACACACAGACAGTCATTTTGAAGCAAGTAACAACAACAAACTTATTAAAAATTTAGTTGGTAAGTAAATGCAAATGGCTGCTGCAATGATATATTTTAAAAAAAAATTACAGCAAATAATTTCAATTGAAAATTTGTGCAATATTTATGGTCGCAGAAGGTGCAAACTTGGCATATGATTTATTGATGTTTGTATTTATTAAATGTTATTTTCATAGAATAACCTTTGTATCTCAATAGGCGAGTATCTCTATTTTCATTCGGTAATAAATGTTTTAAGCCTTTAATGCAGTTAATTATGCGAAAGTGCACTCAATGTATGCAACCTACTTTATTAGTATGATCAGACTGGCCCACGTCTTAAATTTCTTAAGCCATTTTCACACGTTCGTGAGGCAAGAGCACACAATAAAGCTGTAGAAATTCGGTTTCCATAGACAACACTCTCCACCTGCTCATCTTTTCTTTTTACTTCTCACCGTGCTTTGGTATCCATGATGGAGACAGCTTGCCGAGCTGCTAACGATGTGGCTGATGGTAATGCTGATATGTACAGCCTTTTGAGGATGTTGTTCTCTTCCACTCCAGTTTCATTTTCAGCTTTTTCTTTTGCTCTCGCTGATGCTGTTGCTGCTGTTGCTGCTGCTGCTGTTGACGCTGATGGCTCTAATGATTGTTTGTCAAACATGTGGGGTGTGTTCTGGCTTCCTGCGTGGTCCCTTTGGCCACTACTGTATGCTACTATGTGCCGGGGGCTTCTTATTGAATTCCAGCGGCGGTGACTGCTTGGTCCTTGCGCGTTTTTTTTTTTTTGACGACATGCACAGGATTTAAAAATGCCACACAGAAGCGCACAGGACGTTGCGACATGAATTCCAAGTTGAAATGATAAAGCAAACGCGGGGAAGAGAAGTATGACAAGCTAAAGAACAAAAAAATAAGTAGAGATGTAAAAGCAAGTGAGCCGCTTAAGCTTGACAGTTTTGGGTTATGCTGCGATGAACCAATGAACATGCCAAAAAGTTCTCACGTGCCAGAGCATGCAAATCCTCTAATGGCTGTGTGGGTGGTTATGTGGTTGGAACTGGCGTAAGCAGCGATTGAGACTTAAACAAATTAATCGGCAATCACCTACTCCAACCATTTCTGGATAGCAAGCTAACTTTGACCTGCGATATTCCCAGTTTGAAAATAAATTAGTTTGCTGCGTGGGTGACGGCGACGTAAATCTGAAGTGGGTCTGACAGCGGTTGTGAAAAAGCGGTTGGTTGAGTCTCGAGCAGCATCTGTGCAAAGACTCAAATCAAAAGTATGGTGGCCCCAAAAAATGTTCGCTGGCCAGGACATTAGAAAATGTTAAATATTTAAGCGAACGAACTTATCGATTTTGGTAGTGGTTAGTGTTGGTGGTGCAAAATGCGAGTGTTCGAATTGTGTTAATTGAAGTGGTTGGCTGCCATCACTGTCGTTGTGTGCAGCCATCAATTACCCACACTTCACAAATGCTTTTTCCTGCTGTTTCACGCTAAAAGCATTTACGCAGTCCTTCATCACAATAGCGCCAAAGCAGTCAGCCGAATTGTTATTGTTATTCTTAATGCCCTTCACTAAGAAGTTTTGTTGGATCATGTTAAAGTGTTGACACTTGTAATTACACGCAAAACGCTGAACCAACTTTGTAACGTATTTTAATTGAAGGCTAGTAGTAATTTTTGTGAATGAAATTCAACCTATTTTGCAAAGGGAATTCAAGTTTCTTCGTTAAATTAAGTAGCTAGTAGCTTTGGTCTTCTGACAAACCAACCTGAGCTCTCCTTGTACTTTTTTCTGACATGTCACATCACCCGTTTGTTTGTTAGTGCCACATACTGGGCTACTTTGGGGCACTGAAAGCTGTTTAGTCCGTGCAACACTTGGTGCAATGAGGCCACTGACAGATTTGAACTGGCACTGCAAACACTTTTCCAATGAATTGATAGCTTCAGAGTAGTCGCGTGGATTGTTGTGGCTTACAGTGCTGGCGCTGATTGCTGAATTGATAGTTACACACACTTTATCTATATCCTGCCTTGCACTGTTTATACGTATTTGCGGTTGATCGAAATCCTCAATAAAATTTTTGGCGTGCAACGGCATCCATGCATGCCAGTGGTGCGTGTGCCATTCTGCTCTTTGCTCGTATCCGTGAAAGCAGTTTTTGGATCTTCCGTTGGCAGCTACAGCTGGTGTATGATTACCTAAAGCTGTTCGGCATGGCATTATATGTAGTCTGGTATTATTTGCAGCTGATGATGCTGCTGCAGCTGCTGAACACCAATTGCTTCATTTGGCTGGACTGCATCTTTGTGGTCATAAATTGCATGCTCGCTGCTCCCTGCAGTTGGCAGCAGGACTAAAAGCTTCCACAGAGGGAGCTTCGAGTGCAGCCAGCGTTGCACGAAATTCATCGCAACATAGTTTTAGCATTTATCTGGTGACAACTTTTAATGCTGATGTTGCACAAGTTGCACAAGTGTCTCAATAAGAATGTGGATCCGCTTATTTTGCGATTGCAGCTCAAACAGTTTCAACCTGTGGAAATATTCTTTACACTTATATTTATATATGCATAGCTATATATTTATTTTATATATATTTTATCAGTGATATTTAAAAATGCTATGTAAGAGTTTTTAAAATTTGACAGTAATAAATTCTATGTGGTCTCGGAACCTTATGCTTATGCTAAGTTTGTAATCAATCAGCAGGCATGTATTGATTACTTCGAAGGATACGGCATATTAATGTTAGTCAAATAAATAAAAACCGAAAAGCAAAGGTTAAAACTTGCAACATTGCTATGCCAGGCACGTTTAACTCCCCAAAGAAAAGGGCTGCAGTCCAATAAATCAAAAGAGACGCAACAAAAACCCAACTAAATCAAATACCCCAAAACTCACCCGCAGTAACAAACTTAAAAAACTGTGAAATATGCGAGGTTTCTAAAAATCTAGTAAATCTCTTGAGCTAAGAGAGCTGCCAACCTAATTAGCTGCTGCTGTTGTCCCATTGGCCATAGCGGTGCAACGTGGCGTATGATTAACACGACTAATGAACGCCTTTCTCGCTCAGCTGTAAACGATTGAATTAAAACTCATTTGGCCTCAGCTAGGCATAATCAATTCAATTACAACACCAGTACGCCCCCACGCCGAAAAAAAAAACTGAAATACCACAGCTCAGTTCATTGCGCATGAGAAAAAAAAACTATTTGCATGCTTGAGCTTTCATCTTTCAACTGCTGCTACTGCTGCATAACTATTTTCCTTGCAACAAAAGCAGTTGACTGGAAAATATTTTCGATTAACTGCATTATGGACGCACTAACTGACACACCCAACGCCGCCCATCCCAGAGCTTAATTGATGGGAGCAGGTGTGTGTGATTGTGTTGGTGACAGCATCTGTGCTTTTTGCTGCAGATGTAATGAGCTCGAAATAATTTCATGCTGTGAGCCAAACAAATCCAAAAAATTTAAAACATTTCTGTTAGTCTGGAGTACAGATTCTTCAGCTTCTACTGCTGCTGCTGAGTGTGAATTGTGGAGAGTTTACGTATTGCAATTGAATGTGTACACACACACACACACACATGAACATTCATACAGTGTAGTTAAGTTGAATGGGATCCAAAAGAACATAATAAAATACTATATAATATTTTCCTGGGATGTTGGAACGGAAATTATTAGAAGAGATTATTTAATTGTTTTCATAGGAACATTAAGAAGATGCATAATTTTGTAATATTATTATATTTTTAATAAGTGTTTCTATGCTCATGTCTAATACTGTATGCCCAGTTTCCAAACATCAAGCACGTAGCAATAAACATAGCAGCCCAGCAGAAAGCAGACAGAACCCGAGCTTACCAGATTTTTCCTCACTGGCATGTCAATGTCTGAACAAGGCTGGATCTACCAATGTCTGTTTCTCGCTCTTTCTCTGTTTCACACTCTGTTTTACTCGCTTTGATTAACAATGATGTGCATTATTTTTGCAAATAAACTTTTTTAGGCCAGATGAGTCTGGGTAGAGCGAACAGCACAGACAATGGAATGACTAATTTTATTTTTCTATTTTGGGTTTGTACGCTGGCATTTTCCATTTTCGTTTTTGGGCAAATTGGGCTCAAGTTGCATTTATTGATTTATGGCAATGACTGCATACAGCTTCAATCATTGTCAGCAGAGCAAAAGTTTGCATTACCCAAAATGCCAACAAACACACTTTCACACACGAGGGAGCTGTAGAGTATACATGCTTGTCATAATTGCACATTTTGCAAGGTCTTAGCTGCAAGCATTCGAATTTACACTCACACTTTTCTTAGTATTCGTCTACACTTTAAACACACAAGCTCACACACACACACACACACACACACACACGCAAATGGCAAACGGAAGCTTTTTAACAAACAGGATATGCTGTGAGCAGCTTTGGGGGCAGGCACAGGATCCTAGCAAGAACAATACCGAATGAACGGCATAAGTCCGAAGAGTGAAAGCAAAACATTTGTTATGCAAATCCTTTGATGTTGTCCTTGGGTGCACTGAGTGCAGGATGCAGCCAACAACTTGTCATTGACAAAATCATTTTGCCCACTAAACAGCCTTTAAAAACAAAACGGAGAAAGAGAAAATGTTTTCCCTTGCCACACTTAACTTCGACTGATGTTAAAGTTATTTGGTTTGAGGCGCTGCCAAATGGGTCAACAGCGACCATAGCTACAGCAACAACAAAAACATTGTTGTGCACATAAAAAAGTTTGACAGCTTGGACCCAAGAAATGAGCACACACGCACATACAAACAAACAAAATAATTAAGATCTTTCCAACTTATTGACATTTTCTCTTTCTTTCTTGCCTATTGCAAAAAGTTTGGGCATTTTTTTTTCTTTAGAAATTCTGTCCGCAGAGCAGATAATAATTAGGCGCAAAAGGAAAGGACAAAGGCCAGGAAGTAGCCAGTGGCAAAAAGAACAGCAGCAAATAACAACAACAAAAAAGGGACGGTCAATAAATAAATAAAAAAGCATGCTGCAAGGATAGCGCGTCCTTTAATGCCTAAAACATTTCGACACAAGCGAGTGCAGGCGCACTTAGCAGGCAATTGCGGGATAATTTAATTAGGTGGCAGCCAAGCAGGCAGGCACACACAGAGACACAGTACGAAAGGCAAATAGGATAGCCACTGAGCAGGCGCAAGCATAACAGGATAATGATAGCGAAACAGGCAAACCTAAAAGGCTTTACAGGCCATGGTCGGAATGTTGGGTTGGGTGGCGAATAAAAGGTGCCACTGAACATAGATAAAATGTGCGGTAAATTAAATGATAAATGACTCGAGTGCTGGCATTGGCAATTATAAAACGTGTAACTGACCGATAACAGCAATATCGGCAGGCTTATATAAATTGCAGCAGCCAGGACTTAATTGAGTTGCCAACAAACGCCGGCAGCTAACAAAACCCGTTCACTTTCCCTTTCTCTCTCCTTTTTTCTCTCCCTCTATCTCTTTCAATCTATCGTTATCTGGGTGTTTAAAATGGCAAACGGAAGTGCAAAACTTGTCGCCGGATGTGGACAGCACAGGTAACAGCTGGCTGCCTGCCTGGCTGCCTGGCTGCAGGCAATAGTCAAAGTTACTGCGAATTGAACATAATTAGCTTGCAAATTATTCAAGCAGCAATTAAATCGAACTAAAAGCATAATGGATAATTCGAATTTCGGCTGCCAATTAATTGCAACTGCCTTCAAAGGTGCAAATTAATATATATTGTCAATTGATATTCTATAATATTTAATTTAAATCAATATTCCATATAAAACCTGAATAAATATTTCATCATATAAGTTTATATCTTAATCATATCAAATTTAAAATACTTAAATTTATTATAGAGATTTTGATGACATCATTTTGAGAGCTAGTCATGCAAACGCTTAATTAGCTGGCTCGCCTACACATGTTCATTAAGAGGTTGGGTATTGTATGCTATTTATGGGTCACAGACTTTTTATAGCAACACCTTCACTTTGTTAAACTAGTTGTGGCAATTATTGTTAAAGACTTTGACTGCAGGCAGTCAATAATGGTGACTGCCAACTTGCAACTTGGCGGCAACATTACGGTTAAGCATGCATGTCAAGCACATTGCCACACTGCATAGTTTGTTGCCCCAGCTGGAGCAGTTGGAGTTCTGCAGTTCACAACTGCACTCTTGCAAGTTGCATTCCACACTGGCACTTGCACATGCATGTGTGCGTGTGTGTGTGTGCATGTGCTGTATATCACCCCAAGCAGCGCCTTGGTGACCTCGTTTCAGTTTCTTATGCAATAATTAAGTGAGTGGCAAGAAAAGTCAAGCTTGAAGCGCAACGCGTTCTCATTTTCACCATTTTCACATTTTCTCATTTGCTGTCGTTGACAAATTCATGCGTAACATCAATGAGTGGCGACAAACCAGCCTGGAATCGTATTTATAAAAGTGTTTGAGTATGTGTGTGCGAGTTATATTCGGGGGTAGCGGCTGTGCAAACGTCGCAACGTACGCATGAGAAATCAAAAAGGAACTGCAAGAGCCCGGCTACCCTTAAGTGCCACAAGTGGCTGGGAAAAATGGCGCAAGCAGAAAAAATTTTAAAATTACAATTACTGGCAAAAGCATGCAAGAGAGGAATACTTACTGCAAACGTAGTTAATCGAAGCTGCGGGCAAATGAGACAGCGCTGTTAAGTATGCTACGATAAGTGCAAATGGAATGTCAAGAAGAAAATATAAGCAAATGCCAAAAGAATGGGAAAGGGAATAAAAATGTGAATAAATGTGTTTGAAATGAGAACAGAAGTGAAATATATCCGACTGTATATTGTGTTTTCAGTTGGAAATATGATAAGAAAAAAGTGAAATATTATCCAAGTAAGTTGCGTACAATAAATGGCATTTAATTTTCAGTTACTTATCAAATATGGTCCGAACACAAATATGTAGTACATAGTTGTATTTCTTAAATATTTTTTTCATCCTATCAATTGGTTTAAAAAGCGTTTCTAAGTAAACTTTAATCCTACTTATGTTTGGGAGAGTGAGTAAAGCCTGAGACAAGTGCCAATCGACGACAAAATAAATATATAAATGTGTTTCCACTTAAATCGCTTTAAGATCTAGCATTACTGACTATTTCCTTTACTACACATATAAATACGTATGTATATATATTGCTATTCGCTCTCGTAAGTTTTCATAACAAGGACACGTAAACAGCCACAACACGCATTCACTTAGATGGCCATCAAAATGTGAGCACTTGAAATCAAATTTAAACATCTATACTCAACTCATAGTGTGTGTGTGTGTGTTTGTTCCTTTGAGTACTTTTTGCGTGGGTATATTTTTTCCAGGACTGTGTGTTTGTAGTTATGCGTTGTTATTGTTATTGTTGTTGCTGTTGCCGCTACGACACGTACAACCGCTCATAAGCCAAATGCGAGCTTGGAAAGGGCGCACAAAAAAATCTATATGTACTTATGTATATTTTTTGAACATTATAACAAGATAATATTATACCAACATACGATATATTCGTGCCAGTCGCTGTTTTTTGCGCCTCGGCTAAATGATATTACCTGCAGCAACATCAACATGACAGGCAGCCAAGGCAGGCAACTCGACGTGCACAACTAACGGAAACCGGATGTGCTTGCTTGGCAGTTGTGAAATGATGTTGAGGCCAAGCCAACGACTAGTCGTTTGGCTGGCAACATGGGCGCGTTCTATGTGCAGAAACTTGCCCATAGGCATCATCGAGTGCCACGTTTTATGTCTTGCCAACGGTTGTCTGCATCCTGTGCCCAGTCCTCCAGCTCCTTCTGCTGGTGCGAGTACAACTAACTATCACTCTTCGTGTGGATGGGTAGTTGCTACTGCCCAGCGGCAGCACTCACTTAACCACGCATTTCCAACGTACTCAACCTTCTACTCCCAATCTAACAGTGGGCTTGACGGCCCCTTGGGGTGTGCAAAGCAGAAGCAGAGCAGCTGGCTGCCTACAACTAAAGGCAGGATAAATCTGCTGCTGCTTCTATGTGTTTAACTATGATGGCTAAACAATAAAGCCATATTGGCAATTTAATGTGCTGCAAAAGATTCGAACATTTTCTCAAACGACACACACGCATGCGATACGTTGGTCATGCTGTAGTACCAGTGCATTCTAAGCAGCTTACCAAGTACCATTGCAGGCTATAATTTTGATATCGAACACTCGATAAGCACGCAAACAGACTGAAGAGCAAGCAGCATCAACACAAACAAGTTCTTCTCACGGCTACAGCTGCAACCCCAACTGCAAACTGCGAATGCAACGAAGCTTATGGCGGCTGGACTGTTTGCTGTTGCTTACTTATCCTGCCCTGATATGCCCATACACACTAACACATCGAGTCATAACAGCTTCATTTTCAGCAGCATGTTTCGCTTGCCAAATGAAAACCTGGCAACAACAACATTAAATTCTCATTTTTTACTTTCTCGAGTTGCCCGAAAAATGTAAACGTGGGTTGCCGCTTTTTGTTATTTTCTTATGCTACTGCTATTGCTGCTGTTGCTTCTGGGGCAGCTTCATGGTTATTTGCATATTTGCGTTGCAATTTTCGTTACAGCTTGTAAATTTGGCTTTATATGCAAGGTGCAAATCTGTTTAGCGAACAGCCAACACCCACAAAACCCGCTGCAAAATGGATGCATTAGAATGCATTTATGCAAAGTCCAATGAAAAACTTGAAGCAAAATAAAGTCAACGGCGTGTGAAGTTGCCAAAAGTTGACATTTAACATTAAGTCCAACAAAACTAATAAAAATTGCTAGCGACCTATAAAATGGTATAATCTGTGTTTCACGATTATGTTAAGCAAATTGTGTCGGTACTTGTGGCTTAAATCTCAACAAGTACTTATACTCAATGGTTACAAAAGCAGTACTCAAGGCTCATACTTTGGAAAATATTATATCCACTTTGCTCAATTACTTGCTTGACAGTCTAAAATACATAAACCTTTACATTTGCATTCATTTGATTATTGTTTCTTCAACATATTTACGTTGATTTGCTGTCAAAAAAATGCTCGTAAATGTCAAGAGCTCTATAAAATGGGCTAATCAGTCAAACTGCCAAATCTAACAGTCTGTGTGTGTACATAAAATGCAAATGGCTTTTTGGTTTTCGTCACTACTTTTATGAGAGCATTAGAAAAATTAAACTAGAACAAGATAAGTACCCAAAAAGTCCATAAAACAAACAGCAACCACCAGGCATCACCTAGTTGGGCCGTTAAACTTGCACGAAAGTGCAAAACGAAATGAAACATAGACATTTCAGTGTATTATTAGGTTATTTTGGTTGGTTTTGAAAATTGCCAAGCAATAAACTGCAAAGAAAATCATTAAATTGTGTGAGTGTTTAGATGAAGACATCTTAATAACTATAAAGTTTTGCCTTGTAAATAAATTAATTTATGTCTGGAGAGCACGGCGTATATGCAATGTCATACTTTGCTTCGGCTGGTATTAACTAATTATGATGGCACTTGTCTGCTATCAGAGACGTGCTAATAACTAAAGTCAACGCAAAGACAATACTGTTGACACCTCACACACACGCACCCACTTGCATAGACACTTGAATGGCTTAACACCACGTCTAGCGCATTTTGGTAAAATGCCGATTGACTTTAATTGCGCTCTGCCTCTAAATGTCATGCATGCTCATAGTTGTTGCCGGTTCTTACTGAATGTAACGGTATTAATATGTATGTATGCGTGTAAGAGAGTGTGTTTGGTACATGACACTACAAGAAAGTGTTCTGCTAGCAGCAGGCGTGTTTCAACAGTCGACAGCTGGAGGAAAGCACCAACAGCAGCGGTGTGAATAAAAAGCAGCTGCACTTTTATTAGTTTTTCAGTCGAAAGCCACTGAATGTCCTTGCAGCGCATTCAATTTGTTCGTCGTTTCGCTCTACGAAATTTAATTTTCTGCACACTTGATTTTACTATGAAACTAATGGTGGGGGGAACATGTGTAGAAAGCGAGCTCCTCAAATGTTATGTTTATTTGTATTCAAAAATGTCTCCATTTAATTGCAAAATGTGAGAGTATTATCACTTGTGTGCTGCTATAAGTTAAATGTTATAAATTGCAGCCAGAGTGAATATGGTTGAAATGCGCATAAAATGCTTGTTTTCGGATGTTGGTGCACTCAAAGGAAAGGATAAGGCCGAATGGACATTGTATACATGTCAGAAAGCGGCAAGCAGCCGGCAACTGCAGAAGCTACCCAAAAGGACATTCCGCATGTCCGTGTGCAATCTGGCAATCAATATTTTTGATGTGTTAACATCTATAGCCACGGGTACACGTTCTTTCCATTTGATAATACATGCAAACAAAGCAGCCGTGCAGCTCTGCTAAAAGGGCGTGCCGTAACTGTGACGGGCTCGAACTTCGAACAAATTTAGCGTGCACTCGTGGACCGACTGCAAAATTTCATATACATATTCATCTGAGTATGATTGTATTGGTGTAGCGGCAGAGAATAACTGTAAAATTCAAAGTCTTGCTAACGATGTTCCAAGTTTGAAGGGTAGTATAACTTAATATGAACTTTGTGCAATTCAATAGCAAAACTTGAGATTCTTTAATATAACTTCAATTTTACATGTTTGTTTATATTCTAGCATTGTTTATTGTTTGTATTCTAGCATAAACAATATATATATTAAAATCAAATATTAGGGTTTTTATTGACAATTATTGAATATTGGTTCAAGGGGTATTTACTCTTTGTGCAGCTTGTGCGTCTCAGCTACGACAAGCCAGCACGTTGTTGTTTTGTTCAGTTTCCCTTTGCGTTCAGCGGCCCGTCGATTAAAGGAGAGGCAGCGGGTCAGCGGACAGCAAGAACAGTAAAAAGTTGTTGGTACATACACTAGTCGGCATAAATATTTTGACGAAACAATTTTTCGCCTTTCTTAATTTTTTTTTAATTCATATTGTTTTAAATTTTCATAGAAAAATTCTAATATGATTATTTAAGTTTGTATGACCGAAAAGTTAAAATGAACAAAAAAATTGTTACGTTCTATGAAGCCAATAAAAAGTTATTGCCAAAAATGCATGATTTTGATTTCGTCAAAATAATTATGCCGACTAGTGTATTGTATGAAAGTGCGTTTGAAACATACATTTCTTGCTGTGCCTGCTTATCGAAGTTTTTGTTATTTTTGATATTTTCCTTTTTCTGTGTCGGCGGCAAACGCGCGCTTACATTTACATATGTACCAATGCACTACTGAATACACTTTCTCAATTTGTGTACATCTTTGCTTAACGGTATGCCAATGATTGTTGGAAAGTGTCATATGGTAAAAATTGGGAAGAGTATGCATGATCAGCAATAGCAAAACTGATATTTGACTGCCTTGGAAGACAAAATCTTGTTGTTCTGTTTTATTTTACTCAAGCGCAAAAATAGTTTTGTGCACAAGTGCTTGCAAAAGCCTAGTTTTTAGCTCAAGATACGTGGTTGGCTCGGTGCATATCAGTTGCTAGTCCAAGTGTTTTGTGGGGTAGGGCAGGTATCAAAAGGTCAAACAGGTACAAACGGCTGTTAACACATCGCTCGTGAGTTCTAACACTCATTAGTTTTTTTTATTTACAATATGCTCTGTAGTTTGCATGAAAAGTATATCGATTGAAGGGATTACTTTACTTGGGTAACATAAATAAATGTCAGGCAACATCAAAGCAAAAACTGATTAAAAAAATTTAAAAAAAAAACCATTACAACTCTATGTTGAGAAAGTACCTCAGTTTTCCAAGAGCATCGAATATTCGATATGCCTTTTGTTCAGAAATAAAATGTTTTCTTAACGGTTTGCTCAAGAACCGCATTTGTGTTTACACAAGTTTCACCAATGGCTCCAGTAGTTTCTGCTATGTACTGAAATCGGCGATGTTGCAGCCGAAGGTCGTCGTCTTTTTGGCTTTATGGTGCTGCATTCTGATATTAATGGGCATGGCACATAGCTTTAGCCAACGCTGCTGTTGGGCAATTATGTCAGAGAAGTACAACAGTTTGGCTTGTCATTTTGGTGCTATTCGGGGACCGTGTAGCTCAAATCTAGCTTCATAAATAACCGTAGATTCTTTTATAATAAAACCTACTTTTATGAAGCATCAGTTAAACTGCGACAGATGCTTCTTTCAACGCAAAAAACATTAGGTGAAATTACCATTTTATGACGATTTTTTGCTGCTTATAGGTTAACTACACACTAAAATTACACTGAATGTACGTTTTATTATAAAAAGAATTGTTTGTTTATATTATATTATTTTCGTGTGTTTTGAATAAGTCTTGTAGCTTTTTTTTGCAATATGCATTATCAAGGAAAACCCCTTTTCTATTTAAAACTTTCCCTTCGGTCAAGTGTACAACAAACATATTAAAAATTATTAAAGACTTCTGTCATGAATTCTATGATTAGTTGCCAACATCTTTTGTGCCTACTTATAAGTTGTCAATTCAATTTGTTTGACACACACAAAAACAAGAAGAGACAAAAGCAACGACACCGTTATTCCATTTCCAGAAATGTGGCTTTTTCTTGCAATTATCGTTTGTTATTTTGGGAACTAATTAAGCAAAGTTTTTGCTTTATTTTTTTTTTTTTTTGTATTTTGTTGTTGTTCTATTTCTTACGGCTATGGCTTGGTTTGTTTTTGTAGCCCAGCCATCACGTTTGACGAGCCGTGTCAAGGAAAAAGTGCTGTCTCAATTTTCTACGTGCACACCATAAAGTTTATGGGTAATTTTGTTTTTATAAGCAATGCTTCAAACTTGCCGAATGCTATTACAAGTTTTCAATTGTGTTAGGCCAACTTTCAGGACTACTTTGGTTCGGCATTAATAAACCATATCTAATACGACGTACTCGTCGTTGTTGTTATGACAGACAGACAGCCAGCAGCTGCCATTAAATATAAAAATACATATGTATATATGCTGTAATTCTTAAGAATTTAAGTTTTACAATGTGCGGACAGTCAGCTTAGCTGGCTGCTGCCTGAGTTTTACAAAATAAAATTCGGAGCGAAGCGAAGCAAACAAAAATCGAATGAAGCGCATAAAAAGCAAACAAGTAAATGAAATTTCCGCTTGTGTGCCAGACATAACGACTGAAGAACGTGGCGGTAAGGAGAATCAGGTCCCAGAACGACTGACTGGCCGATCGTTTAGTGGCAACACTAAATATGCTACCTGTCTGCCTTCCTGCTTGGTATCAATAGACGTTTATACGTGTAGGTGTAGGTATTTTGTGCTTGTTGTTGTTGCTGCTGTTGTGCACAGGCAGGTATAATGAAGTGTTCGTTGTTCGTTTGTAAGACGGTTGTGTCTGTGTGCACAATTTAAGGTGCCGGAAATATGCTTAGCTTTATGAGTCCGTTTTGCAGCTTTCGTTCCGTTTGGATGGGGATCAGGGCCAATTGTTGTTGGACAAACTATTGCCCAAGCAGCTTAGTGTAAATTACAGTTGTGCCCTCAGCAAAAAGTTATTTTGCGCACAGCTAAAGTAACTGCCACATACAACATTCTAGATAATATCTTTTGATTAGTGGCAACCGCAAAAACTTTAATTAAATTCACACACAATTCTCTATGAAACTTTATGCACAGCATTTGCCCATGTCACCAGATAAGTTCAACGACGCGTAACTGTAGCCTAGTGTTGGTCTATCTTTCCTGCTACGCCCCTGCCGCTGCAGCCTTTTTGAAACGTGGCTTCTCTTGGGTCCTGCAAACGCATGTGTTGGGCAGCTCGAAGCTGCCATTGTTTGGCTGTCGACTTTAAGTTTTGGAATAAAAACTTAATAGAAAACTTTGCTGTGCAAAAAGTTACCGTTAACTTCGGTTGTGCTTTAGAGTCAACTCACCCAAGTAACTAATGAATTAATTAGTTGATTTTTTGTGCACAACTGCAAAAAGTTTGCGTTGCGTTGATGCAAGCTAAAAGGCACTTTAAGTTGTTCGTTTAAAAATTCATTTATTTTTATTTTATAAATATTTTTCATTTAGTTTTTTGTTTCTATCAAGTCATGTTTAGGTGTTCCACAGTACATATATATGTATATGGAGTTATGTAACCCTCTCTGGCTGCCATAAATTGACTGCACACAGCGAACACACGGCAAGGGCAAGTGTGGCAGTCAGCGCGACACACAACACAATAGAATACAACGCACAAACACACACAACACACTCGTAACTCATATCGAATTGCACCATTCGTTGTTAGTCTCCCTAGAGGATATTGGGTCACTCGCGTGTTGTGTTTCGTTATGCGTTGGTTTAAACAGTTGTTGTTGTTGATTGTTTATCCGTTGGCTGCCATTGCCCGATGCTTCGTTGTGTTCGTTGGCGCTAGTGTCATGTGGCATTTAATCGTTTGACGCTTTTCGAATTTGATAAATTTATCACAGCTTATAAAAATAAAGCGAAGGAAATCATAAGAATTTATGCAAACGAAAATATTAAAATATTATTTCATAGATTATGTAACGGGACCAAGAACGTCACAATCTCGAAGCCACGTCCACGTTCTCAAAACCATTAAGTTTGTCTTCGCTCGCCCTATCCTGATTTGAGATTCGTGGACATCGCTCTGATTGGGCGCTTATTTTTCCGAAACATTACATGTTCTTTACATAAGTGTATTACAAGTACAAAAAAGCTAAAAAATCAATAATTAATGTAAAGTACAATTGAAATATTTATGCTTAACCTAACCTAAGCTTCTTTCGTTTTTTTTTTTTCTTGTGTCATGGCTATTTGTTGTTCTTAATGTGTTTATTGTAGTTTTCTTGGTTATTTAGAGCTCTTCTTTTTCTTGGGTATTTGTGCCCAGAGACGGAAGAAGTACTCATCGCGTTGAAGCAGTCTGCCGCGAGCATACGAATGTATATCAGCATCCATATTGTGATCCCTTAGCCAGGATGATGTGTTGCATGAGCTCATCTCTGTGCGTGGCTCATCGGGCAGACTGGCATGACCTGCATTACGAAAACAAAGACACGGAAATGTATAAGCATTAAAAAATGGAAATTGGTAAGAGCTATGATAACTTACCCGCTGTCATGACTTTGTATGGCTCCTCGGATTCGAGTGGTTCACTTAGGCCAATCTCGTTCTTGGCAAATATGCGTATCATGTACTCGTGATTCTCTTGCAAATCTCTTATCTGGAATCTTTGTACACCAGCTGGCACACGACCAACTTCAATCCACATGGACTTCTTCATATCACGTATCGCAATGTGATAGCCAAGCAGTGGCGCACCACCATCTGACTCGGGTATACCCCATTCGAATATGTGTGCATTGGCAGCGAGAACTCGCGCCTCCAGTGGAGCGGTTGGTGGCGATGGTACGGCTAAATGAAATTTCCAATGGAATTAGTATTATAATGGGACAATAGCCGAGTTTTACTCACTTGCGTGTGTCTTAAGCGATATGCTGTCTGTGACGGCTGGTGCACCTATTCCAACCTCATTCTCCGCTGACACACGGAACCAATACTCGCACTTATCCTTCAGATTGTCAATAGTATAATGCATTTGATGTGCGTCCAAGGTGATAACTTTGGACCAGCTTGTTGATGTTGACGAGCGTTTTTCCACGCAGTAGCCTAATGATTGCGATAATTTGTATTTTATGTTAACACTCTATCTGTTATAAATTTCTTTACCTGTTATTTCGGAACCACCATTTCTGGCTGGGGCCTCCCAATCGAGAGTTACACTGCGGCTTGTCACATTCGGTGCTCTCAGATTTTGAGGTGGCGATGGCGGCGCTTTAAAATAAAACAGATTATTTTTAATATTATTGGAAAAGAATTGCCAACATTTTTAGGCAATTTCGCGTTGATAACGTACCCATGTTTTCTGAACTATTTGCTGTTGTTTTTTATTGTATAAGTTGTATTTTTTTTTGTGCGTGGTGCATAAGAAGCATTAGTGAGCGTTTATAGAAAAAGCAATTTGCAAAGCAATAAGCAATTATTATTATGAGTATATATTGATGTCCACTTACTTATCTTGCGTCCCACGACAATCTTTTCGGTCGTCTCGAACGCGTCGCTGGTGCCAACCTCATTGCGAGCGTAAATTCTGAACAGATAGCCCTTGTTTCTCAGAACTTTCTGAACGTGAATGTTTGTAACAGTGCCCGTTGTCGTGCCCAAAGAGCGATAAACGGTTTCAGTCTCTTCCCTTATTTCTACAATGTATTCCAATATCTTAGAGCCACCATCATTCTCTGATGGCTCCCATGATAATGTGAAAGAAGTGTCGTTCATGCCAGATACGGAGGTAGGTTCACGTGGTGGCGTTGGTCTCTCTGCAAGTAAGAAGAAGGTATGATTATGGCACACAATAGCGAAATATATTTCAAGTACATACCAAACTTCTTAGTTATGGTTACAGTCTCACTCTCTGTTGGCTCTGATTCACCAATAGGATTGATAGCCACTACTCGGAACATGTATTGCGCATTCATGGAAAGTTTTTGAATAGCATACGAGTTGATGTCCTTATCGAAATCGGAAACTTTCATCCAGACATTGTTTTGAATATCGCATTTCTCCAATGTGTATTTGTTAATGTCCATGCCACCATCGTCAATGGGTGGCGTCCATTCCAAGGTAATCGAATCCTTCTTAATGTCCTTAACCTCCAATGATTGCGGCCTGCTTGGCTTGTCGATCACCTGAACCGAGCATTCAACATAAGTTGAGCCCGACTCATTTGTTGCCGTCACCTTGTAGCGTCCAGATTGTTCACGTGTAACCTTCTTATAGGTATACGTAGAGCTGGTCTCTGTGGTCTCAATGGTTACCTCCTTTGAAGACTTTTGTTCAATAGTTTCTTTGTGCCAGGTCACTGAGGGCTGTGGATAGCCTCGAACTGTTGTCGGAATGGTAAGAGTACTGCCAGTGCGCAGCTTCTGAGACAAAAACTTGTCCTCAACCTCTATGCATGGCTTCTGTTGCAATTTCAATCTACACGATGTCTCTACGGTGCCCTTCTCATTGGTTGCTATGCAAGTATAGGTGGCTTCAGTCTCAGTGGATGTCTTTTCAATTGTATATTTGGCAACACGATTCTCGTAGCGAATACTACTTGACTCGAAGACCGTGCCATTCTTTTTCCATGTGACAGTTGGCTCTGGAATTCCACCAAATACGCAGGATAATGTCACCTCCTTGTTCAGTTCACTGACAATATCCTGCAATGGTTCGCGTACGCTGGGCGCTTCGGTTTTCACCTTGGGCACCAAGCGTATGGGTGGCGAGATTGGTGAAGGCGGTGAGGGACCGACTTCATTGACTGCAATCGAACGGAATACATATTCCGTATCGATCTTCAGCTTGCTAATGGTGTAAGTCGTATCCTTAACTTTGCGTATCTCAATCCATCTAATATATAATCAACTTTTAAGTTTGAGTTCACATCATTTAAATTAAAGCTACTTACTTTTCTTCCTTCACATCATGATACTCCAGAATGTATTCGATAATTTCTGATTTACCATCATCCTCGGGTGCCTTCCAATACAAGGTTATTGAATCGTGCATCACCTCCAAAGGCTGTGGAGTGCCTGGCGCCGTGGGTTTGCCTAAATTGTTGGCAAAATTTAAAATTTACGCATCGTTTGACTTTTAAATGATTAATTATACTAACGCATAATGACCAAATGTAGGCTAGCCTCTGCCTCGCCCACGGGGTTAACGAGCTTAACGGTGTACGCGCCCTCATCGTCGTCGATAACCCTTTTAATGGTCAGAGTTGCAGATTGTTCATCTATGGTTGGAATTGTACGCTTTGATTTGGAAATGACAACCTTGCGCGATGTCCACTCCGCTTCGGGTGTAGGGGCGCCTGTATATTTGACTGTGAAGGTGGCATCTTCGTTCTCCTTGACTTTGACGGTTTGATCCTTGTCAGAGGTAATCACGGGTGGCAGTTTGAGCTCCTCAACGCAAAGTTTGCTGGTGCTTGTGACATTTTCTGCTACGCAGCTGATCTCACCGGCATCATCATCATCAGCATCATGGATGACTAGTCGCCGCACGGTGCCCTCGACGAATACCTCATGTTTCTTGTTTGGCTTGATGGGCTTACCCTTCTTGGTCCAGTTTACCTCCACATCGGGCTGAGATAGCTCAACTGTGAACTCGGCATCGGTGGCCTTGGTGGCCAGCGTGACATCGGGCAAACGGAGTACAAAGTCTACCAATGGCTCCTCAACTGTTAGCTTGCCCTTTGAGGTTTGCTCACCAACCTGAATGGAATACTCTCCCACATCTTCAGGCTTGGCCTTTGTGATACGTAGCGACTGCTTTTTGCCATCAATTGTTAGCTGAATGCGCTCATCGAACTTTATTTCCCTTCCATTCTTGAACCATTTAACTAAGGCATCGCCCTTGCTCAGCTCAATGTCGAATGAGGCATTTTCACCCTTTGTGACCGACACGTCATTCAACGGTTTCACAACCTCTGGTGGCAGTTCAATGACAGTTAGCTCTGCGCTGCACTCCTGACCCTCCAGCTTGCAAGTGTACTCGCCCTCATCATGAATGGTAGTGTCGCGTATAACCAAGCGACGTGCTTTGCCATCCTTAATAAACTCACAGTTCTTATTTTCATGTGTAATTTTTTCGCCATTTTTGTACCAAGTGACTTCCACAGCTTCTGTTGTCAGCTCAACATCCAAAATGGCTGTGTCCTTTTCCGTTACCTCATAGTCTTCAAGAACCTTAATGAAGTCCGGCTTACGCTGCAGCACCTCAACAGTGGATTGGGTCTCCGCCTTTTTCACTTTGCATACATAGGTACCAGAATCGCGCAGATTTGTATTCCTTATGACCAACTTGTGCGTCTTGCCGTCTTCAACGACAACGCGATGATCCATGCCGCTTAGCTCTTTGCCATTGAAGAACCATTTTGTGGATACCACATGAGAGGTTTCACACTCTAATGTCAGAGATTGCACTTCCTCAATGGTAATTGTCTTCTTAAGCTTCTTGGTAAAGGTCACCTCGTCGACTTCTACAATCACACGCGCACCGTGCGATGTTTTGCCAATAGGATTGCTGGCAATGCACTTATAGTCACCGGAATCAGTATCTGGATTGGCATTCTGTATGATAAGTTCAATGTTTTCGCCATCATAGATCTGTTGAACACGCTCGCTGGGATACAATGGGCTGTTGTTGAAAAGCCATTGGACCTCAGGAACTGGATTACCCGAAACCTTTGCAGGCAAACGGATTTCGCCCTTTTGCGGCACCGACAGCTCTTCGAAACGTTCCACAAATAGTGGTGGCTCTGCATTTCCGCTAGTTGGTTCTAGATAAGAAGAAAGCAAGACGTCATTGATATTGATTAAAAGTTAAAGATATATATTTTTTGAACATTAAACAATTAACATACCTTCAATTGTCAGATGTGCACTTGTTTCTACACTGCCCAACGGATTAACCGCCTTAACAGTGTATTCACCTTTCTCCAAAGTTTTTGGTGTAATCAGAGTTAGTGAATGTATATCTTTGTCTGTTTTGGCACCCTGAATGGGCTTGCCATCCTTGTACCACGTTACCTTTGGTGCTGGATTGCCGACAATTTGTGTGGAAAGCACAACGCTTTCACCCTCCCGTATGACCATATTACGCAAGGGTTCCAGAATTTGAGGAGATTCCTTGTCTGCTGTGCGCACCTTTAATATTATGGGCAAACGAGCTTCACCTTCACGGTTTGTGGCAATGACTTCATATGTGCCTTCTTGAGATTTCCTTACTTTCGTTATATGCACAATGCTGCAATACATGTGCATATCCGATTCGGTGACAACGCGAACGTTTTTAGTCTCTTCCTCATCAATGTCTTCGCCATTAAATGTCCATACGATGTCAGGTTCGGGCACCGCAACAAGGCGGCACTCCAAAATCACATTGGAGCCCTCATCAACATACTGGGCCTTTGGCTTACGTGAAAATGTTGGCGGTATACCCTCAAGTATATCGGCCAAAGAAGATTCGCGCGACATGCTTCTGCGAGACAAGGCAGTGGCATCCGAACCGTGATCTGATAATGGACTATCAACAATCAATTCAGTTGTACTTGAAGTAAAGCCAGCGGCATTCTTTGCAACACAGGTAAATTTGCCGGCGTCTTCGGGAAAGACTTCGCGAATAATCAATGTGGCCACATTGTCCTCATCGAAAAACATTTGGAAGTCTTGTGAGGGCTTTATAATAGCCGTTTCACGGAACCAAGCAATTTGTGGTCGTGGATTACCTTCGACCTTGCATTCGAACTGCACCGTATACCCGTCAGGTGAGTGAATCGGTTGCAGTTTTTCAATGAAACGTGGTGCAATCGGTTTGTCCTCTGGTCCAGGTCCTTTACAAACGCACAAACACATGACATTAAAAAATATTGTTAAAAACATGACGGGACAAGCCGAAAACTTTCGTTAGACAAAAACATTCAGAATCATAAGCTTAACTTACGTTCAAATACCGGTAGTTTATCAATCTTTTCATGCAGCTTATTTTGCACATATTGAGCGTACTCAGCGGGCTCCATTAGATATTGGGCTGGTACCCATCCCTCCTCTTCCGTTGTGCTCTTCTTAACGTACCACCATTCTGAGCTGTGGCGTCCAATTACCTGTACCTTCTCACCCTCGACCAAATTAATTGCTTCATCGTTATCGGCAATGTAATTGCAAATCGAATACATGACGTTCTCGTTTTGTGATTCTGATATAATAAGAAATTATTAAAAAAACTGCCTATTTGGAAACTAACAAAAATAACAAAATTACCTTCCACATCCATTTCTCTAGTGATGTTAAGAGAGGCGCCATCTGTTTCAATATAATGATATTAGTGTTCAATATAAAATAAATTATAAATTTAATCTGTGAGTATTAAGAATACAATTACAGGTGGCAACAATGGAGAGTTATGCGTTAGCTACTAACATTTATGTGTGTTGGGTTGGTTTACCTCATTTTTCTTAGCTATTGCCATATAAGCAGATATGCAAATTAAATTCAATGATAAATTATTGCATCTTGAAGTTATAAAAGATTGCAATTAATCAAATCGCCGCAACAACTTACCTTCATTAAACAGTTGTTGCACCATTTTGCGTTTCTTTTTAAATGTTAGAGAATCCTCATCGTATGTTACCGAATCACGTTTTGTATGTCGCAGACCAATAAGGAACTGTTCCTCTTCTTCGTCTTGGACTGAATAGTGTGGCTTGGGCTGCTTTTTGGTTTTCAATTTAAAGTCAACTTCATCTGGAGGTAATTCTTCGACCATATACTCCTCAGGCTCCTCAACTTCGTCAATTGTGTCTTCATCATCATTAATTTCTTCAATGATTGGACCTTCACCATCATCATAGTCTTGAATGATTTTAATCTTTGCTTCATCAGCAGCTTCAGAATATGTCTTCCTAATTGGTTTCTTAAGTTTCACCTTTCCAGACATTGAAACTTCCTCTTCAGCATAAGAGTCTAAAGCGATATTAAACTCTTGATCTACATCCTCTTTGGTCTTTGTGGTCTTCGCACGGAAAGTCACATTTTCAACGTCAGTAAACTCGGGAATTTCAACCTTCTTACGACGCTTCAGCTTCTTGAGAGTGTATTCTTGATCTTCTTCATCTGTTATTTGCAACGGCTTTGGTTTGGCTCGTTGACTTACCAAAAATTCTTCAACGTCATCGCCTTCTTCGTATTCTTCCTCGAGGCGTTTAATAGAAAGTTCTGCAGCGGCTTCGTCTAAAGTTGTGGGTCTTAGTGGACGTTTCTTTAAAACTGTGGCTGCTTCTTCGACACCTTCAGTAACTGTATGTGGCTTCTTGAATGAGAGACTGAATTCAGTTTCATCAAGATCTTCGACCGTTGGCTGGAAAGGTTTCTTTGGTTTCTTTCGGATTATGATGGCTTCTTCAATGATTTCTTCCTCTTCAATCTCAATTGGCCTCTCTTCGATAACAGTTTGCTGAAGCTCTAACTCATCTGCAGCTTCTTCTATGGGCTTTTGCGGCTTTTTCTTCTTCTTGAGCTGCACAGTCTCGTTGGAAGTTTCTTCAGAAATCTTTTTTTCCGTTGGCAGCTTGACATCTACAGAAAACTCTTGTTCCTGCTCTTCTTCGGACTTCTTTGGCTTCAGAGTAACTTCCGCAACTATATCCTCTTCTTCAGGTGGGGCAGGCTTTTTCAGTTTAAAAAGAGCAGCATCCACAGTTTCTTCCGATGTTGGCTTCTCCGGCTTTTTGAGTTCGATTTCTTCAACCACTTCCTCTTTCATGATTACATGCTCTGGTGTAACTGCCTCTTCTACTTTAACGGTAAGTTCTTCCGCAGCTTCCTCAACAACAGGCTTCTTAGGTTTTTTCTTAACTATTGTAGCTTCTTCCTGTACTTCTTCAGGCTCTCGTTTTGGTTTAAGAGTTATCTCAACTTCAGGCTCTTCAACCGGCTTAACGATTTTAAGAGGTTTCTTGGGCAAACGTACTTCATCTACTTCTTCTACTTCGTGTACAAGAAGAGCTTCTGGCTGTGTTTCTGTGATGTCGTATTTGTATTCTACTGGCTTTTCTCCGAGTTTTTCTGCCGGCCTTTTTTCCGGTTTCTCTTCGACTACTTCGATGATTTCGATCTCTTCTGGTTCTGGTGTTATTTCCTCAATCACCATAACTTTAAGCTCCGCGGCTGCCTCCTCTTCTTTGAAGGGTTGCTTTGCCTTCTTTTTAATTTTTGCCATTTCAGTGACTTCTTCCACTGGCCGCTTTTGTTTGATTTCGAAAACTGCTTCTGGTTCCTCAACAACCTTTGGCTCAGGAATCTGCATATTTTTCTTCTGAATCGTAACCTGTTCTTCCGGCAGCTCCTCAACAATGTCTTTCTGCACTGGAATCTTTTTCTTCTTCTGAACAGTTACTTGTTCTTCCAGCAATTCCTCCATCGTTTCTTTGGGCGCTTCAGTCTCTGTAATGCCAAACTTATAGTCTTTGAGCTTTTCTTCAGGAACAGGCTTTGTGACTTCTTCCACCGTTACGATTTCTTCGATCTCCTGAATAAGCTCTTGGGGTTGAGATTCTTCATCAATAACACTTATCTTGAGCTCAGCAGCTTCCTCTTCGGTGGCAGTTTCGGGTACAATGGTAATGCTATGGACAGCTTCCACTTCATCTTGAGGCTTTGGAGCAGATACGCTTACTTGAGCTTCTGGCTCCTCTCTAATTTCTGGTTTTGGCTTCTTCTTGCGATGAACCATAACACTCTCTTCGATAACTTCTTCTACAATTTCACGAGGTGTTTCTTCAATTACTCGTACTTTAAGTTCCTCGTAGCTTATAGATTGTAACTCATCGACAATCAGCTCATCAACAATATCATCTTCAGTTGGTGCATCAACCAGCTTTTCAGCCTCTGTCTCTTTAACACCTATTTCGTAAGACTTATGTTCAATAGAGGGAGCTTCCTCTTCAACTACTAGCTCTTCTATTAATGGTTTTTCGACAATTTCGTTATCTTTATGCTTTTCAGAAACTGTCTCTTTTACACCTACTGCGTAAGACTTATGTTCAATAGAGGGAGCTTCCTCTTCAATTATCAGCTCCTCTATAAATGGTTTTTCAACAATTTCTTTATCTTTAGGCTTTTCAGTAACTGTCTCTTTCACACCAATTTCATACGCTGTATGTTTAACAGGAATTTGTTCTTCTTTTACTTCTTGTACAACCTCTTCTATTTCATCAACCACTGAAACTTCCTGTGGAATTTCTTCAATGATCTGAATTTTTAGTTCATCCGCGGCAACTTCCATTTCTTTTTTCTTAGGTTTCTTTGACTTTATTTTTGCTACTTCGGTGACATATTCAACGGGCTTGCTTTCTTTCAAAGTAAATTCGGCTTCTGGTTCCTCAGCTGTTGCTGCTGATGGGCTCGGTTTCTTAACAGTAAATGCCGCAACAGTTTCAGTTTCCGGTTGCAGAGCATCTGTTTCTGATACGCGAACTGTATATTCTTCTGGTACTTCTACGATGGGAACAGTTTCCTTTTCAATAACTTCTACTTGCAGAGCATCCACTATTATTTCTTCGGGAACAGCTACTTCCTCAATAACCTTGATATCTTGACTAATGACTTCTTCAGTTTTCTTAGGCTTCTTTGTTTTCTTATGCTTGATTTCAGCTTCCACATGACTCTCTTCAACAGGTTTTGGTTCCGTCAGAACAAACTCAGCTTCCAATGGTTCGAGTTCTTTTGGTCGTGTGGAAATTTCAACTTCTTCAATAACATCTTGAACTGGGCTTTCCATTTGCTCCACAGGCTTGTCTACCAGAGATTCTTCAACAGAAATTTTGTAAGTGTCAGATTGTTCAAACAATATAGGTGCAGGTTTTTCCACTATAACTTCTGGTTTTTCTTCAATTTTTTTCGGAGTTATCATTTGAGGAGCTTCTGTTTCAGTAACTTTGAATTCGAAAGATTTCGGCATGGGCTCTTCCGCATTCGCCTCTTTATCTTCTTGAACAAGATGTTCCAATTCCTTTTCTTCAGGTTGAACCTCAATGTGTTTCACAATATCTTGTTTTATTTTGGTCACATCATCATCAGGCTTCTTTTTTGCCTTCTTTTTGAAGACGACTTCTTGCTCTTTCGGCTGTGGCTCTGTTAAGTTTAACTCGACTTCAAACTGTTCAGCTTCCTGTTTGGGCTGCTCAACAGGAATCACTACATCAGCGGTTGAATCTTCTGGTTCTGGTTTGATTTGTTTCGGCTCTTCCAATGAGACCACAAACTCTTGTGGCTGTTCTGGTTTCGCTTTCTTCTTTCTTGTAACAACCTTTTCTTCAAGAACCTCTTCAGTAGTTACTTCCCTTTCATCAAAGTCAACGACTTTTACTTGGTGTTCTTTTGGTGCTTCTTCAGGTTCTAAAACAGTTGTTGTAATTTTGTACTCAACTGGGATGTCGTCTGATGCTTCTACCAGATGAGGGACTTCTTCGACGATAGCTACTTCTGCTGTAGGAGTTTCGATTGGTCTTTTTTGTTTCACCTTAATTTCCTTGGGCTTCTCAACATCTTCCGGCGTTTTAATTATAGCTTCCTCCTCCTTAACTGAAATAACAAATTCTAGATTCTTCTCCTGTGTTGTTTCTTCCTCCTTTTGTTGTACTGGCCTGGTTTTAAATTTTTTAGGCTTTTTAACTTCATCTTGAGGTTTTATTTCGATTTCATCAGGCTGTGTCTCTTCGACTGTTTCCTTAACAGCAAAATTTTCAACTAAAGCTTCCTCAAAAGTCTTTATAACAGGCTTTAGTATTATCTGAGAATCTGTTTCCTCTTGAGCGTCACTTTCAGGCTTGCGGAACTTAATTTCTGCTTCCGGCACTTGTTCTTGTTCTTTTGGTTTGCCAGGAGTTATTTGCGTTATTTCCGTATCTTGTTCTGGCTTAACCTTTTCTTTTGGCTTATACTTGGATTTAGATGGCTTCTTTTGCTTTTCTGGCCTTTCCGGTTGTTCGACTTGCTCAAGTTCTTCCGGCACATACTCGGAACTTTCATAATCAATTGGTTCAAATGGTTTGACCTGAATATCTTGCTCCACGGGCTGCTTTGGTTGCTCCTCAATTATAACCACATTTTCTTCTTTTGGTTTCATTTCGATTTCTTCTTCATTTTCTTTGGGCTTTTGTGGTACCTTTTTGAGCGTTACACACTCAGGTGCTTCTTCTTCTTTGGGCTTCTTTTTGCCTTTACCAATTTTCAGTTTGACTTCATCATTAGATTCTTCTGGCTTGGATGCTTTATCAGGTTTTTGATAAGATTGCTTTTCCTCGGGCTCTTTCTCACTTACATATTTCTCATACTTTTCAAGATCAACCTGCTCTAAATCATCCTTTATTTTCTTAATTTTCTTTGTTTTGTGGGGCTTAAATTTAAGTAACTCTTCCGCTTCTTCAATGTTGCGTGAGAGGTCACCATTCTGCTTAGCTGCACCGATCTCGGTCATCTTAGGAACAATCGGTGCTGGTGGATATTCAACCATTACCATGCGTGCCTTAAGTCTGAACTTGGGCAATTGCACAGTTTGCTCCTCAGCTGGTTTTTCCTTACGTTTGCTAGGTTTCAACTTAACCATCTTGGGAACTTCAGCAGCCTCAACTACAATGACCTTTGTGGGCTTCTGCTCTTTTCTTTCTATTTTCATTGGCTCAAGATTAGCGAATTCTGGTTTCAGTTTCATTGGTACGTCGAACTCGACCTTTTCATACTTTTCCAATTCGGTTTTTTCAATTTCTTGTTCTAGAAGCTTTTGAATTATTTCATCGTGCTCATTAGTTTTTTTTTTCACAATCTTCTTTTTCTTTGTCTTGGGCTTTGTGACGTCTTCAAAAGTTTCTTCGGCCGTCGGTTGTGTTTCCTCATCCTCTATTTCTTCTACGATGGGTTGATACTCCTCAACTTCAGCGACTTCATCGATAACTTTGACATGCATAATTTGTTCGGGCTGCTCTTCTATTTCAACGGGCTCTTCCTCGATAACGGTTATGTGATAATCTTCATAAGTCTCTGGTGCTTCACCTGTTATAGAAATGCAAAAATGTTAATATATAATTCATTCAACAATAATATGAATCCGTGCATTGCTTTTGCAGAAAAACGCAAGCAAATCGTTGAGCTTGACATATAAGTAAGTATTTACAAAAGTTTCATAAAAATAATTAAACGCTTGTCCAATAAAAGGAAACTTCTTATTATACATATTTTACATGTTCATAAAAGTATTTCAAAACAGTTAGTCATTTTACAGAATATTCTAATTGTTAATGTGGAATTCAATTTTTAAAATGCAAACAAGAAATTTAGTACAAATGTATTTCGATTAGAAGGCATGCATTATTTTGATAATATATTTGCTTATTAAATGTGTTTATTTTGCTATCATATGTAATCGGGTAAACGTATTCTACTAACTCGGTGCTCAAATAAGTGAGCGCAGAATAAGCAATAAAAGGAGGGGTGGAGAAGGAAAGAGATAGAATAAGACAGAGAGTGAGAGAGAGAGAGAGAGAAAGAGGCAGGTAGTGGCGCAAAATAATGGAAGTCAACGTTGTTTTCAAAAGAATTAAACAAAGGCAAAGACACAGACAAAGGAGCTGGTGCTGCGTGTGCAAAGGAAATTTTAAGGCTCTATAAACTCTCATCTAATAACTTACTTGTTTCAACGCTTTTAACTGTGTCTGGCTTAGGTTTCTTATGTTTAACTGTTTTTTGAACTGTATCTTTAGTGTCATCTTGAGTAGATATCTCTTCTTGTGCGCATGGTGTAATTTGTGCAGTGGCTGTGTCCTTGGGGTGTGCAATTTGAGTATGTGTACCTTCCGTTACGGCTTCAGTCCCTAAACTAGTCTGTTCTGTCAGTTTGTCTTGTCTTTGTTCAATTTTGTCAGATGGCTTTTGCTTGGGTGTTTTGATCTTTTTGGGTTTGGCTGAGTCGAGGTCTGCAAATGGTTCGGGCTCTTGAGACTTTACCTTTGCTAAAACATTTTCAGCTGGTGCACTGTCTTTAGGTTTTTCTGGCATTTCTGTTTTTTCATACACCTCCAACTCGGACTTTGGTATTTCTTCTTCTAAAAGCTTTTTGACATAGTCATCCAAATCATCCTTTTTAACCTTTTTAACAGATTTTTTTTGCTGTGGAATTGGTTTCCCATCCTTTATCTTTTCTGATTGAGCTTCAACTGTGAATACTTCTGGCTCCTTATCGACAGTAACAGTAACCGTGTCAATATCATCACTTTCAATTGTTGTAATTTTATATGTGGTGTCTCCTTTAGGTCCTTTCTTCTTTAAAACTCGCTTGGTAATTTTTTCTTGAACTGGATGCCCTTCATCACTAATTTTTTCAATGATTTTGACTTCTTCAGGTTGCACTTCCACAACATCCACGACTTTTGGCTCACTGAATCCTTCCTCTTCTGTAACCTTTATTTCAGCAAAAGGTGCGGGTAGTGAATCTTCTTTCTTAGCTAATCCTTTTGATTTGTTCTTCTTGTCTTTCTTCGTCTTTTCAGTTGGAATTTCCTCTGACACTTCAACGGGTGATGTTTCAGTAGGTTTATCCTTGGGAGTTGAATCAAACTCAATTTTTTCGTATTTCTCTAACTCAGTTTTAGGAGTTTCCATGTCTATTAGTTTTTGTATATATTCGTGAATATCATCCTTTTTGACTTTTTTTGTTTTCTTTATTTGCGCCTTTGGTTTTTCCTCGTCATGCGGTTGATCCGGTTCGTACTCAACAATTGATATTTCCGCATCAGGCTGATCATCAGTCACTACTTCAATGATTTCAATAGTTTCATCAGTTGCTCCCTTTGGGCGCTTTATCTTACGTTTTGTTGTTACAACCTTATGCACCTCGCCAGCATCATCCGTGGATTCTTCTGTTTTCGTTTCACTTTCCAGAATTTCAACAGATAGCGGAATAACCTCGGGCTGTATGAAACTGTCTTTTACAGATATTTCGTAACTTAATTCTTCTAGTTGATGAAGTTTTTCTTTTACCTTTTTAGGCTTCTTCTCCAAATTTTCCTCTGGCTTAGTTTCTTCTTCTGTGAAATTAACACTGTATTTTTTCTCTTTTGGCTGTACAGTATCTGTTTCCGTTTCTACAACGTCTAATGGCTTGTCGTCAGTTTCTTCAAGAGGTTCCACATCAAGAACTTTAACCTTTTGCTTAGAAGGCTTTTTCTTTTTCTCAGGTACTTTATTCGATTCAGTTTTTTCAACTTCCTTATCAGACTCGATGGTAGGCAATTCCTCCACCACTTCCACGGTATCCTCTTTGCTTGGTTCTTGCTCTGGTTGGTGTTCAACAACATCAATCTTATCTGACGGCGTTGACTTCTCAACTTGCTTCGGTACTTTTTCCTTAATTTTAATTATCTTTGGCTGTTCAACAGCTTCCTTGGGAACCGTAGACTCAGTTACATCAACATTATAAGAAGGCCCTTCTCTTGGTACATCTTCTTCAATAACTGTTTTAATAAAGTTATCAATATCATCCTTTTTAATTTTCTTATTACGTTTTTGCTTTACTATGACTTTATCTTGCTCTTCGCTTTTGTGCGGACTTGAAGTTACGATGGTTACCTCGGAATCACCTGTATCCTTATCGTGGACAACTGTTATTTCATGAATAATCTCTTCAAGACCCTTTTTGTGCTTAATCTTTTTTCTATTGACTTCCTTTATTTTGATTTCCCCATCCTCATTTGAAATCGGCTCACTATTGACAAATTCTTCAAGAACTGTAACTTCAAACGATGTTTCTTTTGCTGTTGGTGTCGCCAGTTCTATTACGTTGACCATCAATGTTGATTCTTTCAAAGTGCTTTCCAATGGACGAGAGTCATCGTCCTGAACTTCAGGAACTAAATCTTTCATAACATCCTCGGGCTGTTCTTCAGTGATCAATACTTTTTTTACGGGCTTTTTCTTTTTCATTTTTACTGGTTTATCAAAATCAATCTTTTCGTATTTCTCCAACTCAGATTTAGGTATATCCTGCTCAATAAGTTTTTGTATGTAATCATGTATGTCATCTTTTGGGACCTTTTTAGATTTTTTCACCTTCGTCGGCTTTTCTTCTTCAGAAGTTTGTTTGTCATCTTTTTGTTCTTCCTGAGTAAATACTGTGACTTCATATTCAGGCAGTCCATCCTTTAGAGTTTCAACAATTTCTATTATTTCTTCCTTAGGTCCAACATGCTTTTTAATTTTTCGTTTAGTAACGACTTTCGTCAAAACTTCTCCATTATCATCTTGCTCTTCAACTACAATTGGTTTGGTTTCGATTTCTTCGATTGTGAAAATTGGTTCTTCAGCTTGTTCAATCTTCTTCGATTCTGGTAACAGATATTCAGGTTCTGAAATTTCGGTCACCTCTGTTTTGTCAATTGAGGATACCTTGACAAGATAGTCTTGATTTTCATTCTGCACTGTTTCTACAGTTGGCTTTGATTTTGTTTGTTTTTTGTGCTTTTTAGGTTTTTTATCTTCAGTTGTAACATCTTCTTTCACGCCAATTTTATATTCAACGTCTTTTTCGGGGGTTAAGAGAGTTGTCTCTTCTGTAACCTCAGCCTCTTCGTCTACTGTCTCATTCAATTCTGGCTCAATTGCTTCATACTCACCGAGTTCGTATTCTTTTGGAGACTTTTTAGACTTCCTTAGCTTGTCTTTAACGATTTCTTTTACTTCATCTGTGCTGGTTTCTAGGGGCAATTCTTGCACAAACTCGTCGATTACATTTATGATATATTCTTGTATGTCCTGTCTCATTAGTTTCTTCGGTTTCTTTATTAATTTTTGTGGAACGTTTGAAATTTCTTCCGTAGTAGATGGCTTATTTTCTGTAAGCTCAACAATTGTCACTTCAGCAATTGGTTGATTATCGCTGATAGTTTCCGTTATTTCAAAGACACTTTGCTTGGAGCCCTTCCTATGCATAATCTTACGTTTCTTAACAGTAACTTCTTTCAAAGTACCCTCATCATTAGGCTGTTGTACGACTTCAACAGACTCAGCGATTTCTTCAATGGCTATTGGAACTTTTTCAACCTTTTTCCCCTTAGGTAACTTTTCCTTTGGTGCTATGGTGGGTATGTCAGTAACGTCTTCAGTAAACTGTGATGGTTTAAAGACCTCGTCCACAACATTTACCAAATATTTGCTGGGCTCTTCTTCGTCTACTGGAACATATTCTCTATCCGATGTAACCGAGTGACTATCTTCCTCTATAAGCTCAGGTTCTATTTCCAAAACATCAAAGTCATGAACGGTAACGGGAAGACCATCAATTATTTCAACCTTCTTTTTGTGATGAGTTTTCACCTTTTTCTTTGGCTTGGGTTTTGTTTCCATTTCTGTTGGCTCATATTGCTCAAGATCAGTTTTTATGATTTCTTGATCAATAAGCTCTTGGATGTATTTATCTAAATCATCCTTTACTGCCTTTTTTTTCTTAATCTTTTGAACTACTTTAAGCGGCACATCTTCTTCTACAATGGTGGAGTCGCTTAAAGGTAATTCAATAGTAGTCATTTCGATAACAGCTTCGGGCATATTTTCTTGATAGGTTTCAATTATTTCAATTAAATACTCTTTAGGACCTTCTTTTTTCTTCAGTTTCTTAGTAGTTTTGACTTGTTTGACTTCTTCCCCTTTCTCATTTACTACATTTTCAACTGTGGTTTCAGGAGCAAGTTCTTCAATACGGATTGTGTGCTCTACAGATTGCTTATGAGGTTTTTTAGGCTTTGTGGTTTTTGTTTTAACTTTGGAAAGTGCGTCTACCATTTCTTCTAAAGGTGAATCTTCTTCAAGGGTCACCACATCAAAAGGCATATACTCAACCTTAGTGATCTCTCCTGACTGTTGTAAGGGCTGTATAAACTCTTCGACTACATTAATAACATAGTTCTCAACGTCTTCGGGCTTAAGTTTCTTTGGTTTTTTGACTGGTGATTTGGGTTTCTTAGGCAGACTTACTGTCTCATCGGGCCTTTCCTCTTCCGTAATATCAACGATAGTAACTTCAGCCAATGGCTCTTCATTACTAGAAGTTTCCGTTATTTCGAATACATGTTCTTTGGGACCTTGTTTCCGTATGATCTTACGTTTCTTAACTTGAACTTCTTTTGTTGCACCGTTGTCCCCAACTATCTTTGTAACTTCAACAGTTTCCGCAATATCTTGAATACCAACAGGTTCTTGATCGACAACAGCTACTTTAGATTTCTTTTCCTTCTTTGGCTTCGGTTTGGGCAGTTCTTGGGATACCTCTTCTTCATTTAACCTTTCAGATTCCTGTGGCGTTATAAACTCTTCCACCACATTAATAACATAGTTCTCAACGTCTTCGGGCTTAAGTTTCTTTGGTCTTTTGATTGGTGTTTTGCATTTTTTGGGCAGACTTTCAGTCTCATCGGGCCTTTCATCTTCCGTAATATCAACGATAGTAACTTCTGCCAATGGCTCTTCATTAGTAGAAGTTTCCGTTATTTCGAATACATGTTCCTTTGGACCTTGTTTCCGTACGATCTTACGTTTCTTAACTTGAACTTCTTTTGTTGCACCGTTGTCTTCAACTATCTTTGTAACTTCCACAGTTTCCGCAATATCTTGAATACTAACCGGTTCTTGATCGACAACAGCTACTTTAGATTTCTTTTCCTTCTTTGGCTTCGGTTTGGGCAGTTCTTGGGATACCTCTTCTTCATTTAACCTTTCAGATTCCTGTGGCGTTATAAACTCTTCCACCACATTAATAACATAGTTCTCAACGTCTTCGGGCTTAAGTTTCTTTGGTCTTTTGATTGGTGTTTTACATTTTTCGGGCAGACTTACTGTCTCATCGGGCCTTTCATCTTCCGTAATATCAACTATAGTAACTTCTGCCAATGGCTCTTCATTAGTAGAAGTTTCCGTTATTTCGAATAAATGTTCCTTTGGACCTTGTTTCCGTATGATCTTACGTTTCTTAACTTGAACTTCTTTTGTTGCACCGTTGTCCTCAACTATCTTTGTAATTTCCACAGTTTCCGCAATATCTTGAATACTAACCGGTTCTTGATCGACAACAGCTACTTTAGATTTCTTTTCCTTCTTTGGCTTCGGTTTGGGCAGTTCTTGGGATACCTCTTCTTCATTTAACCTTTCAGATTCCTGTGGCGTTATAAACTCTTCCACCACATTAATAACATAGTTCTCAACGTCTTCGGGCTTAAGTTTCTTTGGTCTTTTGATTGGTGTTTTACATTTTTCGGGCAGACTTACTGTCTCATCGGGCCTTTCATCTTCCGTAATATCAACGATAGTAACTTCTGCCAATGGCTCTTCATTAGTAGAAGTTTCGGTTATTTCGAATACATGTTCCTTTGGACCTTGTTTCCGTATGATCTTACGTTTCTTAACTTGAACTTCTTTTGTTGCACCGTTGTCCTCAACTATCTTTGTAACTTCCACAGTTTCCGCAATATCTTGAATACTAACCGGTTCTTGATCGACAACAGCTACTTTAGATTTCTTTTCCTTCTTTGGCTTAGGGGTACTGTCTTCTTCAATACTCTTGAAAAGTTCAGGCACTTTGTCCTCTTCTAGTTCGAACTCTTGTACAGTAAATTCATAAACTATACGGGGTTCACCGTCAACAACCTCTGTAGTTTTTTTATGATGTTTCGTTATCTTCTTTGGCTTCTTCAAAGCTGGGGTTGAGTCCAATGATGTTGATTCAAAAACCTCATCGCTTGTTTTTGGAATTTCTTCTTCTATCAGCTTGTGAATATAATTGTCAAGTTTTTCCGATTTTGGCTTTTTCTTTTTTACTATGTTTATTTTGTGGACCACAGGCGCTATAAAATCTGATCCAGGTAATATTTCTGAAGTCTCAATAACCAATTCAGCATCGGGATTGTTTTCTTCGTGAGTTTCAATAACTTCTATTACATATTCTCTAGTACCTTCCTTTTTCTTAAGCCTGCGCTTCGTAGTTACCCTTTCAACTACATCACCTTCTTTATTGATAACTTGTTCCGATATTCTTTCGGGTGCAAGCTCCTCAATGCGGATCGTGTACTCAGAGATCGGCGTAGTCGCTGGCTCTTCGCTTTTTCTCTTCACTACCTTTTTCTTGGGCTTGGGTTCACTCTCTGTTAAATTAATCGAAAACACATCATTAGATGGCGTCTTAGATGCCTCAACATCTTCAACATAATATTCTTGTTGATTAGTGTCTTCTTCGCTCTGTGCCGGCTGGTCTTCGATTACAGTCACCTTTTTCGGCTTATCAGATTTTTTCCTCTTTTCTTTTGGCTTGCCTTTTGGAGTATAATCGGTTGCCTCGGCAAGCTTTGTTACGTCTTCAGTATCGTCACCAACAACTGTTCTTTTGAAACTTGGGATTTCTTCTTCGTCAAAAAATTCTTTTTCAGTTTGTTCAGATATCTCATCCGGAATTTTAACCAAAAGTTCTGTTGGCGCTTCATCAATTACGCTGACGATGTATTGCTTGAGATTAAGCTTTTTCACTTTTCTTACAGTTTTTTTAGGAGATTTCGGCTGCATCTGACTAGGTTCATTGAAACTTTCATCAACAATTTCAGTTGTTACAACAATAACATTGGCTTCTTCGGTACAATCGTCTGGTGCTTTAGTTTCCACAATTTGAATCTCATATTGCTTTAAGCCCTTTCTAGTTTTAAGATTTCGTTTTTTAGTTATCTTACTTTCTGACTTTTCAACAATGTCAAAAACTTCAGGAGCAGTTTCAGCTAATCCCTCGAACACAAGGATTGGAAAGCTTTCTCCTATATCCACCAAGATATCGTCAACGTCAAATGATTTGACTTCAATTTTCTCTTCCTCAAGTTCGTGTGAAATGTGTTGGGAGTCAACTGTACTAAATGTAAATTCACCATGCTCCATAACAATATCTGGTTTGGTTGCTACTTCCTGTTCAATTTTTGGTTGAGATTTAGGTTTCTTGATCTTTGGTTTCTTAATCGGTTCCTCCTGTGTTATACCAACTTCGAAGGACTCACCTTCATCGATGTGGGCATTTGTTGGTTTGCGTCTTTGCTTTTTTTGTTTCTTTGGCTTGGCATCAATTTCAGTTTTTTCATATTTCTCCAGTTCAGTTACTGGAATATCTGCATTTATAAGCTGCTGTATATAGGCATCTAGATCATCCTTCTTTAACTTCTTTATTTTTGGCTTTGGGCTTCCAACTGATTTTTGAGAATCATTTTCATTAAACGGTTCTACTGATTTAATTATAACTTCGTATACAGGTTCCTCGCTGGACGTAGGCACAGCTTCAACGATTTCTATAATCTCTTCCTGCTCTCCCTGCTTATGTAGAATTCTCCTTATTTTTGTTTTTTCAGGTATTTTCTGATCAAAAACTACATCGGGTTCCAGTTCAGTCAACTTAACCTCATAAAAGTTTGTCATGGAAGTTTCGTAGAAATTTTGCGCTGGCTCTTCTTTTAGTTCGGAAACGAAGTCATCCAACTGTTCTTGATTCATGAGTTTTGCTTTCTTTTTGAGTATATTTTTTTCTTTCGGCCGGTCCTCATGAAGCTTTGAACAAGTAACTGTCACTTCATAAAGTTTGTCATCGCTAACATTTGGAGATATTTCGACAATCTCAACAATGTTTTCTTCTAAGTCAGTCCTTAGTTTAAACTTGCGTTTTTTCTTTAACTCTTTAGCAGGAGACATGATATCTCTACTTATTCTTTCAGGTTTATCTTCTGGCTCTAGTTCAACAACTTCAAACTTATATAATGATGCCGTTTCTTCCTCCGGATTTTCTACATTACTTATGAGGGGTTCTAAGCTTATTTTATCACCAGTCTCGTTCGAAATCTTTGCCTTTTTTTTAGTTTTCTTTGCTTCCAATGATGTTTTGGGCATCTCAAGAACATCTTCAGCCTTATCGTCAAACGAAACTGGTTTAAGTTCGACAGTTTCAATTGAATCAACATTTTCTGGAAATTTACCCTTGCCAATTTTCAGTTTTTTGTGCTCGTCCGCTTCTTGTTTTTCATCCTTTTTACCTCGTATGTGTTTTGGTTTTTCTGCAGTATCATCTATTGGTTTGTTCTCATTATCAAATGCGTCAAAATCAAACTCTTCTAGTTCAGCTTTAACAGGCTGTGAGTGCTTAAATTTTTTTGGACGTTTTTTCAAAACATCCTCTGCTTCTTCTATATTACGGGAGAGCTCACCATTATCGCGGTAAGTTTCTAGTTCAATTACGGTATACGGGAAGCAGTATGGTGCATACGGTATAAACATTATCCAGCTCTTAAGCTTCTTATTTTTAAATGAGGCTTCGCTGGACTTCCGTTTCCTCTCCTCTTGTGGCCGTTGTTTTGGAGTTTTGAGCTTAAGCATTTGCGGAAATTCGACAACTGAACTTATTTGAATCATCTTTGGTTTCTTAACTTCGATTTTCTCAATTTTCATGGCAGTCAGTTTAACTGGTTTAATAGACGAGTCGCTGCGTGCCCTTTGCGGGTGTTCCATTTCTGTGCGTACATAAGGCTGTATGACTGTTTTTGGAATTTCCTGATGTATCAAAAACTGTATATAATCATCTATCTCATTGCGCATCGACTTAACCCTCATCTTCTTTTTCTTTGGCTTTTCTATCTTTTCAGCAGGCTCTCGTTCAGCAGCATAACTTTTCTCACCCTGATCTTCAACAACTATGTCTTCAACAACTTTAGGTATAAGATTCGTTAAAAGCTTGTCATTTGGTTCCCCTGACGCCCATTCCACTTCCCCAGTCTCGTCAATTTGTTCGAATCTGTCTGGATGGGTCTTTTTCTGTTTGTGTTTCTTGACTTTGGTCGGTGTTTGTATGATGTTTTCTGCACTTTCATCATCGGGTTCTGTGATAGTGTACTCTTTGTTGTATTGGTCTGTTTGAGAAAAAATTATGTGTATGTGTGTTAGCACTAAACTAATTGGTTAAAAATATATTTTGCATTTTTTGTAATGCGTTAAAACACATAAACATCGATCTCGTAATGTTTAGTGTTTGTGATGCTTAAGATGCTCGCATGTAATGATATCTAAGTTATATCTCGTTACTTATAATGTACGTATTTTGTATGGTTTTTCTCTTACAAATCCAACCTACTAGAATCTTTTGTGTTCTAGAAAATCTTGTTAGTAACTATAGTGACAAAGTTTAAACAGAATTTTACGCTTGTGTGTGATGTTTTTGTATAATTGGAAACTACTTTGTTTCTTTATGCTTATCGCAATCTCATACAAAAGTGTGTGGGTGAGTTTATGAGAACCTACCAATCACTTATTTCGTTACTTCCGTTTAATGCTAGTAATATGTTTACAATACGTGAACATTTTTCAAAAATTAACTTGTATGCAGAATTTGTGTTAAAAAATATTTTAAGAAAATCACCTGTTGGTTCGCTGACTTCGACAATTTCAACATTTGATTGTGTAGTGTCTTCCATTAAAGGCTCAGTATCACTGAGCACTTCCTCAACAACGATCCCCTCCTCCTGAGAAACTCTCTTGTTTTCAGTTTGTATTGTGGTCTCCCCATCTTCGCTTTGAACAGATTTAAATGTTGTTATGTAAACTGGGTGTTCCGTTTCAGTGTGTTGGGGTTGTTGTTTTTCCGCTGTGTTCATGTTTGGATATGAATTTTTTTTAATATGAAATGAGTAAAAGAATTGTTATTAACAGTTGAAACTCTTAGCCTTACAGTAAACTTAGTTTATCATTTAAAGATTATTTTCGGCCCTCAAATAGGAAACTACAACTAACTATGAAATTTTTGATTGGAAGTTAAATAACAACCAAATTTAAATACCCTTTGAAAGAGCAAAGAGACAAGTTTTTTTTTCCATATTTTCACATACGTGATCAAATAAGTATTACATTTTATTTGCGTATACTTCAAGATTAGTTCTCGTGTAAAATGTAGTGTATGCATAGTGTGGTGATTTGTGTTCTTACCCCTCTGTTTGTGTGACTTTTGTTTTTTTTGTGTGGGAACTTGTTCATCATCGAGCTTACTGATGTCAATAATATCGGCAACGGCGTCATCACTTACAACACGTATAAGTGAGAATGGCTCTTTACCTTCTTCTTCAATTGTTTGAATTTGATAATATTCTTTATCCTCAGGTCCTTGTTTTTTGAATGTTCGAGTTTTGGTTGTTTTCTTTCGTGGCTTTTTATTGTCATCGATTTCTTCAGTAAAAACAGTTTCTTCTGGCAGCTCCTCAATGGGAATAGGCTCAATATAATTTTCGCCGACAGGGACAATTTTAATGTGCACACTTGTTATTGGTTCCTTGTTTTCCTCTTTAACGGTATTGACTGTAGTAACTTCATCATGATCATCATCAACTTTTGTTTTGAATGATCTCGTTTTAATGGTTTTTTTCTTCTTTGTTCCATCGGGAGAGGTGACTTCCAGTTCTGCTACATGTTCTGGCAACTCGATTGATGCACTTGCAGTCTTAACAGGCTTTGTAATTGGAATTTCATTAATAGTTATAAAATAAATTGGTTCTCCCGAATCTTGATCAGTAATATCAATTTCAGTCACTTCTTCTATAAACGCGTCTTTTGGTTTTTTGATGACACGTTTCTTAGACCTTATAACTTTTTGAATGCCATCTTTGTCAATAACTTCAGACTCAAAGACTTCATCAGGCAGAACAAAAACTTCCGTAAGGTTTTCTTCAGGAAGGTCTGGGAAAGGTGAATCGAAATTCTCCACTGTTACTTTTGTCTGTATTGGTTTTTCATATTCTTCGACAGTTTGAATTTTGGTAATTTCCATGTTAGAACCTTGCATCTTTTTTATAATTTTAGTCTTGATAACTGTTTTCGTTGGAGTGCCGTCCTCTTTTTCAGAGATAATTACCGATTTTCTTTCAGGAAGCTCAAACACAGAAACATCTTCTTCAGGTTTATGAACAATAATCCTCTTCTTTAAGCTAACCTTTTTACCAAATGGAGTTTTTATGTCAGCTTGTTCTACGGTAATTATGGTTTTAGGCTTCATGTTTTCTTCCTCAACAGTTTCGATCTTAGTGATCTCTTCTTTATTTCCCTTAAGTTTCTTAACAACACGTGTGCGAATTTTCGTCAACTTGGGTTTGCCGTCTTTGGATATAGTTTCAATCACACGAACCTCCTCTGGAAGTTCCTGGATTTGTTCAGGCTGTTCTTCGTCCACAGGCATCTCTTCGACTGTGACAGTTGTCTCGGGCTGTTTGTCATCCTCTTCGACGGTTTCGATCTTGGTTACCTCTTGTTTGTCACCCTTAACCTTCTTGATAACACGTGTGCGTATCTTCTTCTTCTTGGGCTTGCCGTCTTCGGATATAGTTTCAACCACACGCACCTCCTCTGGAAGTTCCTGGATTTGTTCAGGCTGTTCATCGTCCACAGGCATCTCTTCAACTGTGACAGTTGTCTCAGGCTGTTTGTCATCCTCTTCGACGGTTTCGATCTTGGTTACCTCTTGTTTGTCACCCTTAACCTTCTTGATAACACGTGTGCGTATCTTCTTCTTCTTGGGCTTGCCGTCTTCGGATATAGTTTCAACCACACGAACCTCCTCTGGAAGTTCCTGGATTTGTTCAGGCTGTTCATCATCCACAGGCATCTCTTCGACTGTGACAGTTGTCTCAGGCCGTTTGTCATCCTCTTCGACGGTTTCGATCTTGGTAACCTCTTGTTTGTCACCCTTAACCTTCTTGATAACACGTGTGCGTATCTTCTTCTTCTTGGGCTTGCCGTCTTCGGATATAGTTTCAACCACACGAACCTCCTCTGGAAGTTCCTGGATTTGTTCAGGCTGTTCTTCGTCCACAGGCATCTCTGCGACTGTGACTGTTGTTTTGGGCTGTTTGTCATCCTCTTCGACGGTTTCGATCTTGGTAACCTCTTGTTTGTCACCCTTAATCTTCTTGATAACACGTGTGCGTATCTTTTTCTTCTTGGGCTTGCCGTCTTCAGATATAGTTTCAACAACACGAACCTCCTCTGGAAGTTCGTGGATTTGTTGGGGCTGTTCTTCGTCCACAGGCATCTCTTCGACTGTGACAGTTGTATCAGGCATTTTGTCATCCACTTCGACGGTTTCGATCTTGGTTACCTCTTGTTTGTCACCCTTAACCTTCTTGATAACACGTGTGCGTATCTTCTTCTTCTTGGGCTTGCCGTCTTCGGATATAGTTTCAACCACACGAACCTCCTCTGGAAGTTCCTGGATTTGTTCAGGCTGTTCATCATCCACAGGCATCTCTTCGACTGTGACAGTTGTCTCAGGCCGTTTGTCATCCTCTTCGACGGTTTCGATCTTGGTAACCTCTTGTTTGTCACCCTTAACCTTCTTGATAACACGTGTGCGTATCTTCTTCTTCTTGGGCTTGCCGTCTTCGGATATAGTTTCAACCACACGAACCTCCTCTGGAAGTTCCTGGATTTGTTCAGGCTGTTCATCGTCCACAGGCATCTCTTCAACTGTGACAGTTGTCTCTGGATGTTTGTCATCCTCTTCGACGGTTTCGATCTTGGTTACCTCTTGTTTGTCACCTTTAACCTTCTTGATAACACGTGTGCGTATCTTCTTCTTCTTGGGCTTGCCGTCTTCGGATATAGTTTCAACCACACGCACCTCCTCTGGAAGTTCCTGGATTTGTTCAGGCTGTTCATCATCCACTTGCATCTCTTCGACTGTGACAGTTGTCTCAGGATGTTTGTCATCCTCTTCGACGGTTTCGATCTTGGTTACCTCTTGTTTGTCACCCTTAACCTTCTTGATAACACGTGTGCGTATCTTCTTCTTCTTGGACTTTCCGTCTTCGGATATAGCTTCAATCACTCTAACCTCCTCTGGAAGTTCCTGGATTTGGTCAGGCTGTTCATCTTCCACAGGCATCTCTTCAACTGTGACAGTTGTCTCTGGCTGTTTGTCATCCTCTTCGACGGTTTCGATCCTGGTTACCTCTTGTTTGTCACCCTTAATCTTCTTGATAACACGTGTGCGTATCTTCTTCTTCTTGGGCTTACCGTCTTCGGATATGATTTCAACCACACGCACCTCCTCTGGAAGTTCCTGGAATTGTTCGCGCTGTTCATCTTCCACAGGCATTTCTTCGACTGTGACAGTTGTCTCAGGCTGTGTGTCATCCTCTTCGACGGTTTCGATCTTGGTTACCTCTTGTTTGTCACCCTTAACCTTCTTGATAACACGTGTGCGTATCTTCTTCTTCTTGGGCTTACCGTCTTCGGATATAGTTTCAACCACTCGAACCTCCTCTGGAAGTTCCTGGATTTGTTCAGGCTGTTCTTCATCAACAGGCATCTCTTCGACTGTGACAGTTGTCTCTGGCTGTTTGTCATCCTCTTCGACGGTTTCGATCCTGGTTACCTCTTGTTTGTCACCCTTAACCTTCTTGATAACACGTGTGCGTATCTTCTTCTTCTTGGGCTTACCGTCTTCGGATATGGTTTCAACCACACGCACCTCCTCTGGAAGTTCCTGCATTTGTTCGCGCTGTTCATCTTCCACAGGCATCTCTTCGACTGTGACAGTTGTCTCAGGCTGTTTGTCATCCTCTTCGACGGTTTCGATCTTGGTAACCTCTTGTTTGTCACCCTTAACCTTCTTGATAACACGTGTGCGTATTTTTTTCTTCTTGGGCTTGCCGTCTTCGGATATACTTTCAACAAAACTAACCTCCTCTGGAAGTTCCTGGATTTGTTCGGACTGTTCATCTTTCACAGCCATCTCTTCGACTGTGACAGTTGTCTCAGGCTGTTTGTCATCCTCTTCGACGGTTTCGATCTTGGTAACCTCTTGTTTGTCACCCTTAACCTTCTTGATAACACGTGTGCGTACCATCTTCTTCTTGGGCTTGCCGTCTTCGGATATACTTTCAACAACACGAACCTCCTCTGGAAGTTCCTGGATTTGTTCGGGCTGTTCATCTTCCACAGGCATCTCTTCAACTGTGACAGTTGTCTCGGGCTGTTTGTCATCCTCTTCGACGGTTTCGATCTTGGTTACCTTTTGTTTGTCACCCTTAACCTTCTTGATAACCCGTGTGCGTATCTTCTTCTTCCTGGGCTTGCCGTCTTCGGATGTAGTTTCAATCACACGAACCTCCTCTGGAAGTTCCTGGATTTGTTCAGTCTGTTCATCGTCCACAGGCATCTCTTCGACTGTGACAGTTGTCTCTGGCTGTTTGTCATCCTCTTCGACGGTTTCGATCTTGGTAACCTCTTGTTTGTCACCCTTAAACTTCTTGATAACACGTGTGCGTATCTTCTTCTTCTTGGGCTTTCCGTCTTCGGATATAGTTTCAGTCACACGAACCTCCTCTGGAAGTTCCTGGATTTGTTCAGGCTGTTCCTCGTCCACAGGCATCTCTTCAACTGTGACAGTTGTCTCGGGCTGTTTGTCATCCTCTTCGACGGTTTCGATCTTGGTTACCTCTTGTTTGTCACCCTTAATCTTCTTGATAACACGTGTGCGTATCTTCTTCTTCTTGGGCTTGCCGTCTTCGGATATAGATTCAATCACACGAACCTCCTCTGGAAGTTCCTGGATTTGTTCAGGCTGTTCATCTTCCACACGCATCTCTTCGACTGTGACAGTTGTCTCGGGCTGTTTGTCATCCTCTTCGACGGTTTCGATCTTGGTTACCTCTTGTTTGTCACCCTTAACCTTCTTGATAACACGTGTGCGTATCTTCTTCTTCTTGGGCTTACCGTCTTCGGATATAGTTTCAACCACTCGAACCTCCTCTGGAAGTTCCTGGATTTGTTCAGGCTGTTCTTCATCAACAGGCATCTCTTCGACTGTGACAGTTGTCTCTGGCTGTTTGTCATCCTCTTCGACGGTTTCGATCCTGGTTACCTCTTGTTTGTCACCCTTAACCTTCTTGATAACACGTGTGCGTATCTTCTTCTTCTTGGGCTTGCCGTCTTCGGATATAGATTCAATCACACGAACCTCCTCTGGAAGTTCCTGGATTTGTTCAGGCTGTTCATCTTCCACACGCATCTCTTCGACTGTGACAGTTGTCTCGGGCTGTTTGTCATCCTCTTCGACGGTTTCGATCTTGGTTACCTCTTGTTTGTCACCCTTAACCTTCTTGATAACACGTGTGCGTATCTTCTTCTTCTTGGGCTTGCCGTCTTCGGATATACTTTCAACAAAACTAACTTCCTCTGGAAGTTCCTGGATTTGTTCGGGCTGTTCATCTTCCACAGGCATCTCTTCGACTGTGACAGATGTCTCAGGCTGTTTGTCATCCTCTTCGACGGTTTCGATCTTGGTAATCTCTTGTTTGTCACCCTTAATCTTCTTGATAACACGTGTGCGTATCTTCTTCTTCTTGGGCTTACCGTCTTCGGATATAGTTTCAACCACACGCACCTCCTCTGGAAGTTCCTGGATTTGTTCGCGCTGTTCATCTTCCACCGACATCTCTTCGACTGTGACAGTTGTCTCAGGCTGTTTGTCATCCTCTTCGACGGTTTCGATCTTGGTAACCTCTTGTTTGTCACCCTTAACCTTCTTGATAACACGTGTGCGTATCTTCTTCTTCTTGGGCTTGCCGTCTTCGGAAATACTTTCAACATAACTAACTTCCTCTGGAAGTTCCTGGATTTGTTCAGGCTGTTCCTCGTCCACAGGCATCTCTTCAACTGTGACAGTTGTCTCAGGCTGTTTGTCATCCTCTTCGACGGTTTCGATCTTGGTAACCTCTTGTTTGTCACCCTTAATCTTCTTGATAATACGTGTGCGTATCTTCTTCTTCTTGGGCTTGCCGTCTTCGGATATACTTTCAACAACACGAACCTCCTCTGGAAGTTCCTGGATTCGTTCAGGCTGTTCTTCGTCCACAGGCATCTCTGCGACTGTGACAGTTGTTTTGGGCTGTTTGTCATCCTCTTCGACGGTTTCGATCTTGGTAACCTCTTGTTTGTCACCCTTAATCTTCTTGATTACACGTGTGCGTATCTTCTTCTTTTTGGGCTTGCCGTCTTCGGATATACTCTCAACAAAACTAACCTCCTCTGGAAGTTCCTGGATTTGTTCGGGCTGTTCATCTTCCACAGGCATATTTTCGACTGTGACAGTTGTCTCGGGCTGTTTGTCCTCCTCTTCGACGGTTTCGATCTTGGTTACCTCTTGTTTGTCACCCTTAACCTTCTTGATAACACGTGTGCGTATCTTCTTCTTTTTGGGCTTGCCGTCTTCGGATATAGTTTCAACCACACGCACCTCCTCTGGAAGTTCCTGGATTTTTTCGGGCTGTTCATCTTCCACAGGCATCTCTTCGACTGTGACAGTTGTCTCGGGCTGTTTGTCATCCTCTTCGACGGTTTCGATCTTGGTAACCTCTTGTTTGTCACCCTTAACCTTCTTGATAACACGTGTGCGTATCTTCTTCTTCTTGGGCTTGCCGTCTTCGGATATACTTTCAACAAAACTAACTTCCTCTGGAAGTTCCTGGATTTGTTCGGGCTGTTCATCTTCCACAGGCATCTCTTCGACTGTGACAGTTGTCTCAGGCTGTTCGTCATCCTCTTCGACGGTTTCGATCTTGGTAATCTCTTGTTTGTCACCCTTAATCTTCTTGATAACACGTGTGCGTATCTTCTTCTTCTTGGGCTTACCGTCTTCGGATATAGTTTCAACCACACGCACCTCCTCTGGAAGTTCCTGGATTTGTTCGCGCTGTTCATCTTCCACCGACATCTCTTCGACTGTGACAGTTGTCTCAGGCTGTTTGTCATCCTCTCCGACGGTTTCGATCTTGGTAACCTCTTGTTTGTCACCCTTAACCTTCTTGATAACACGTGTGCGTATCTTCTTCTTCTTGGGCTTGCCGTCTTCGGATATACTTTCAACATAACTAACTTCCTCTGGAAGTTCCTGGATTTGTTCGGGCTGTTCATCTTCCACAGGCATCTCTTCGACTGTGACAGTTGTCGCAGGCTGTTTGTCATCCTCTTCGACGGTTTCGATCTTGGTAACCTCTTGTTTGTCACCCTTAATCTTCTTGATAACACGTGTGCGTATCTTCTTCTTCTTGGGCTTGCCGTCTTCGGATATAGTTTCAACCACACGAACCTCCTCTGGAAGTTCCTGAATTTGTTCAGGCTGTTCTTCGTCCACAGGCATCTCTGCGACTGTGACAGTTGTTTTGGGCTGTTTGTCGTCCTCTTCGACGGTTTCGATCTTGGTAACCTCTTGTTTGTCACCCTTAATCTTCTTGATTACACGTGTGCGTATCTTCTTCTTTTTGGGCTTGCCGTCTTCGGATATACTCTCAAGAAAACTAACCTCCTCTGGAAGTTCCTGGATTTGTTCGGGCTGTTCATCTTCCACAGGCATCTCTTCGACTGTGACAGTTGTCTCGGGCTGTTTGTCCTCCTCTTCGACGGTTTCGATCTTGGTAACCTCTTGTTTGTCACCCTTAACCTTCTTGATAACACGTGTGCGTATTTTCTTCTTCTTGGGCTTGCCGTCTTCGGATATACTTTCAACAACACGAACCTCCTCTGGAAGTTCCTGGATTTGTTCGGGCTGTTCATCTTCCACAGGCATCTCTTCGACTGTGACAGTTGTTTCGGGCTGTTTGTCATCCTCTTCGACGGTTTCGATCTTGGTTACCTCTTGTTTGTCACCCTTAACCTTCTTGATAACACGTGTGCGTATCTTCTTCTTTTTGGGCTTGCCGTCTTCGGATATAGTTTCAACCACACGCACCTCCTCTGGAAGTTCCTGGATTTTTTCGGGCTGTTCATCTTCCACAGGCATCTCTTCGACTGTGACAGTTGTCTCGGGCTGTTTGTTATCCTCTTCGACGGTTTCGATCTTGGTTACCTCTTGTTTGTCACCCTTAATCTTCTTGATAACACGTGTGCGTATCTTCTTCTCCTTGGGCTTACCGTCTTCGGATACAGTTTCAACCACACGAACCTCCTCTGGAAGTTCCTGGATTTGTTCATGCTGTTCATCGTCCACAGGCATTTCTTCGACTGTGACAGTTGTCTCAGGCTGTTTTTCATCCTCTTCGACGGTTTCGATCTTGGTAACCTCTTGTTTGTTACCCTTAACCTTCTTGATAACACGTGTGCGTATCTTCTTCTTCTTGGGCTTGCCGTCTTCGGATATAGTTTCAACCACACGCACCTCCAATGGAAGTTCCTGGATTTGTTCAGGCTGTTCATCTTCCAAAGGCATCTCTTCGACTGTGACAGTTGTCTCAGGCTGTTTGTCATCCTCTTCGACGGTTTCGATCTTGGTAACCTCTTGTTTGTCACCCTTAACCTTCTTGATAACCCGTGTGCGTATCTTCTTCTTCTTGGGCTTGCCGTCTTCGGATATAGTTTCAATCACACGAACCTCCTCTGGCAGTTCCTGGATTTGATCAGGCTGTTCTTCGTCCACAGGCATCTCTTCGACTGTGACTGTTGTCTCGGGCTGTTTGTCATCCTCTTCGACGGTTTCGATCTTGGTAACCTCTTGTTTGTCACCCTTAACCTTCTTGATAACACGTGTGCGTATCTTCTTCTTCTTGGGCTTACCGTCTTCGGATATACTTTCAACAACACGAACCTCCTCTGGAAGTTCCTGGATTTGATCAGGCTGTTCTTCGTCCACAGGCATCTCTTCGACTGTGACAGTTGTCTCGGGCTGTTTGTCATCCTCTTCGACGGTTTCGATCTTGGTAACCTCTTGTTTGTCACCCTTAACCTTCTTGATAACACGTGTGCGTATTTTTTTCTTCTTGGGCTTGCCGTCTTCGGATATACTTTCAACAACATGAACCTCCTCTGGAAGTTCCTGGACTTGTTCAGGCTGTTCTTCGTCAACAGGCATCTCTTCGACTGTGACAGTTGTCTCAGGCCGTTTGTCATCCTCTTCGACGGTTTCGATCTTGGTAACCTCTTGTTTGTCACCCTTAACCTTCTTGATAACACGTGTGCGTATCTTCTTCTTCTTGGGCTTGCCGTCTTCGGATATAGTTTCAACCACACGCACCTCCTCTGGAAGTTCCTGGATTTGTTCAGGCTGTTCATCTTTCACAGGCATCTCTTTGACTGTGACAGTTGTTTTGGGCTGTTTGTCAGCCTCTTCGACGGTTTCGATCTTGGTAACCTCTTGTTTGTCACCCTTGACCTTCTTGATAACCCGTGTGCGTATCTTCTTCTTCTTGGGCTTGCCGTCTTCGGATATACTCTCAACCACTCGAACCTCCTCTGGAAGTTCCTGGATTTGTTCAGGCTGTTCTTCGTACACAGGCATCTCTTCGACTGTGACTGTTGTCTCGGGCTGTTTGTCATCCTCTTCGACGGTTTCGATCTTGGTTACCTCTTGTTTGTCACCCTTAACCTTCATGATAACACGTGTGCGTATCTTCTTCTTCTTGGGCTTGCCGTCTTCGGATATACTTTCAACAACACGAACCTCCTCTGGAAGTTCCTCGATTTGTTCAGACTGTTCTTCGTCAACAGGCATCTCTTCCACTGTGACAGTTGTCTCGGGCTGTTTGTCATCCTCTTCGACGGTTTCGATCTTGGTAACCTCTTGTTTGTCACCCTTAACCTTCTTGATAACACGTGTGCGTATCTTCTTCTTCTTGGGCTTGCCGTCTTCGGATGTAGTTTCAACCACTTGAACCTCCTCTGGAAGTTCCAGGATTTGTTCAGGCTGTTCATCGTCCACAGGCATCTCTTCGACTGTGACAGTTGTCTCAGGCTGTTTGTCATCCTCTTCGACGGTTTCGATCTTGGTTACCTCTTGTTTGTCACCCTTAATCTTCTTGATAACCCGTGTGCGTATCTTCTTCTTCTTGGGCTTGCCGTCTTCGGATATAGTTTCAACAACACGAACCTCCTCTGGAAGTTCCTGGATTTCTTCAGTCTGTTCATCTTCCACAGGCATCTCTTCGACTGTGACAGTTGTCTCAGGCTGTTTGTCGTCCTCTTCGACGGTTTCGATCCTGGTTACCTCTTGTTTGTCACCCTTAACCTTCTTGATAACACGTGTGCGTATCTTCTTCTTCTTGGGCTTGCCGTCTTCGGATATAGTTTCAATCACACGAACCTCCTCTGGAAGTTCCTGGATTTGTTCAGGCTGTTCATCTTCTACAGGCATCTCTTCGACTGTGACAGTTGTCTCGGGCTGTTTGTCATCCTCTTCGCCGGTTTCGATCTTGGTTACCTCTTGTTTGTCACCCTTAATCTTCTTGATAACACGTGTGCGTATCTTCTTCTTCTTGGGCTTGCCGTCTTCGGATATAGTTTCAACCACACGAACCTCCTCTGGAAGTTCCTGGATTTGTTCGGGCTGTTCATCTTCCACAGGCATCTCTTCGACTGTGACAGTTGTCTCGGGCTGTTTGTCATCCTCTTCGACGGTTTCGATCTTGGTTACCTCTTGTTTGTCACCCTTAATCTTCTTGATAACACGTGTGCGTATCTTCTTCTTCTTGGGCTTTCCGTCTTCAGTAATAGCTTCAATCACTCGAACCTCCTCTGGAAGTTCCTGGATTTGTTCGGGCTGTTCTTCGTCCACAGGCATCTTTTCGACTGTGACCGTTGTTTCGGGCTGTTTGTCATCCTCTTCGACGGTTTCGATCTTGGTTAACTCTTGTTTGTCACCCTTAACCTTCTTGATAACACGTGTGCGTATCTTCTTCTTCTTGGGCTTGCCGTCTTCGGATATAGTTTCAATCACACGAACCTCCTCAGGAAGTTCCTGGATTTGTTCAGGCTCTTCATCTTCCTTAGGCATCTCTTCAACTATGACAGTTGTCTCGGGCTGTTTGTCATCCTCTTCGACGGTTTCGATCTTGGTTACCTCTTGTTTGTCACCCCTAACCTTCTTGATAACACGTGTGCGTATCTTCTTCTTCTTGGGCTTACCGTCTTCGGATATAGTTTCAATCACACGAACCTCCTCTGGAAGTTCCTGGATTTGTTCAGGCTGTTCTTCGCCCACAGGCATCTCTTTGACTGTGACAGTTGTCTCGGGCTGTTTGTCATCCTCTTCGACGGTTTCGATCTTGGTAACCTCTTGTTTGTCACCCTTAACCTTCTTGATAACACGTGTGCGTATCTTCTTCTTCTTGGGCTTGCCGTCTTCGGATATAGTTTCAACCACACGAACCTCCTCTGGAAGTTCCTGGATTTGTTCAGGCTGTTCATCGTCCACAGGCATCTCTTCAACTGTGACAGTTGTCTCGGGCTGTTTGTCATCCTCTTCGACGGTTTCGATCTTGGTTACCTCTTGTTTGTCACCCTTAATCTTCTTGATAACACGTGTGCGTATCTTCTTCTTCTTGGGCTTGCCGTCTTCGGATATAGTTTCAACCACACGAACCTCCTCTGGAAGTTCCTGGATTTGTTCGGGCTGTTCATCTTCCACAGGCATCTCTTCGACTGTGACAGTTGTCTCGGGCTGTTTGTCATCCTCTTCGACGGTTTCGATCTTGGTTACCTCTTGTTTGTCACCCTTAACCTTCTTGATAACACGTGTGCGTATCTTCTTCTTCTTGGGCTTGCCGTCTTCGGATATAGTTTCAATCACTCGAACCTCTTCAGGCAGTTCCTGGATTTGTTCAGGCTGTTCATCTTCCACAGGCATCTCTTCAACTATGACAGTTGTCTCGGGCTGTTTGTCAGCCTCTTCGACGGTTTCGATCTTGGTAACCTCTTGTTTGTCACCCTTAACCTTCTTGATAACACGTGTGCGTATCTTCTTCTTCTTGGGCTTACCGTCTTCGGATATAGTTTCAATCACACGAACCTCCTCTGGAAGTTCCTGGATTTGTTCAGGCTGTTCATCTTCCACAGGCATCTCTTCGACTGTGACAGTTGTCTCGGGCTGTTTGTCATCCTCTTCGACGGTTTCGATCTTGGTAACCTCTTGTTTGTCACCCTTAACCTTCTTGATAACACGTGTGCGTATCTTCTTCTTCTTGGGCTTACCGTCTTCGGATATAGTTTCAACAACACGAACCTCCTCTGGAAGTTCCTGGATTCGTTCAGGCTGTTCTTCGTCCACAGGAATCTCTTCGACTGTGACAGTTGTCTCGGGCTGTTTGTCATTCTCTTCGACGGTTTCGATCTTGGTAACCTCTTGTTTGTCACCCTTAACCTTCTTGATTACACGTGTGCGTATCTTCTTCTTTTTGGGCTTGCCGTCTTCGGATATAGTTTCAACCACACGAACCTCCTCTGGAAGTTCCTGGATTTGTTCAGGCTGTTCATCGTCCACAGGCATCTCTTCAACTGTGACAGTTGTCTCGGGCTGTTTGTCATCCTCTTCGACGGTTTCGATCTTGGTAACCTCTTGTTTGTCACCCTTAACCTTCTTGATAACACGTGTGCGTATCTTCTTCTTCTTGGGCTTGCCGTCTTCGGATATAGTTTCAACCACACGAACCTCCTCTGGAAGTTCCTGGGTTTGTTCGGGCTGTTCATCTTCCACAGGCATCTCTTCGACTATGACAGTTGTTTCGGGCTGTTTGTCATCCTCTTCGACGGTTTCGATCTTGGTTAACTCTTGTTTGTCACCCTTAACCTTCTTGATAGTACGTGTGCGTATCTTCTTCTTCTTGGGCTTGCCGTCTTCGGATATAGTTTCAACAACACGAACCACCTCTGGAAGTTCCTGGATTTGTTCAGGCTGTTCTTCTTCCACAGGCATCTCTTCGACTGTGACAGTTGTCTCGGGCTGTTTGTCATTCTCTTCGACGGTTTCGATCTTGGTAACCTCTTGTTTGTCACCCTTCACCTTCTTGATTACACGTGTGCGTATCTTCTTCTTCTTGGGCTTGCCGTCTTCGGATATAGTTTCAACCAAACGCACCTCCTCTGGAAGTTCCTGGATTTGTTCAGGCTGTTCATCTTCCACAGGCATCTCTTTGACTGTGACAGTTGTCTCGGGCTGTTTGTCATCCTCTTCGACGGTTTCGATCTTGGTAACCTCTTCTTTGTCACCCTTAACCTTCTTGATAACAGGTGTGCGTATCTTCTTCTTCTTGGGCTTGCCGTCTTCGGATATAGTTTCAACCACACGCACCTCCTCTGGAAGTTCCTGGATTTGTTCAGGCTGTTCATCGTCCACAGGCATCTCTTCAACTGTAACAGTTGTCTCTGGCAGTTTGTCATCCTCTTCGACGGTTTCAATCTTGGTTACCTCTTGTTTGTCACCCTTAATCTTCTTGATAACACGTGTGCGTATCTTCTTCTTCTTAGGCTTGCCGTCTTCGGATATAGTTTCAACCACACGAACCTTCTCTGGAAGTTCCTGGATTTGTTCAGGCTGTTCTTTGTCCACAGGCATCTCTTCGACTGTTACAGTTGTCTCGGGCTGTTTGTCATTCTCTTCGACGGTTTCAATCTTGGTAACCTCTTGTTTGTCACCCTTAACCTTCTTGATAACTCGTGTGCGTATCTTCTTCTTCTTGGGCTTGCCGTCTTCGGATATAGTTTCAACAACACGAACCTCCTCTGGAAGTTCCTGGATTTGTTCAGGCTGTTCTTCGTCCACAGCCATCTCTTCAACTGTGACAGTTGTCTCTGGCGTTTGGTCATCCTCTTCGACGGTTTCAATCTTGGTAACCTCTTGTTTGTCACCCTTAACCTTCTTGATAACACGTGTGCGTATCTTCTTCTTCTTGGGCTTGCCGTCTTCGGATATAGTTTCAACCACTCGAACCTCCTCTGGAAGTTCCTGGATTTGTTCAGGCTGTTCATCGTCCACAGGCATCTCTTCGACTGTGACCGTTGTTTCGGGCTGTTTGTCATCCTCTTCGACGGTTTCGATCTTGGTTACCTCTTGTTTGTCACCCTTAACCTTCTTGATAACCCGTGTGCGTATCTTCTTCTTCTTGGGCTTGCCGTCTTCGGATATTGTTTCAACCACTTGAACCTCCTCTGGAAGTTCCTGGATTTGTTCGGGCTGTTCTTCTTCCACAGGCATCTCTTCAACTGTTACAGTTGTCTCGGGCTGTTTGTCATCCTCTTCGACGGTTTCAATCTTGGTAACCTCTTGTTTGTCACCCTTAACCTTCTTGATAACACGTGTGCGTATCTTCTTCTTCTTGGGCTTGCCGTCTTCGGATATAGTTTCAACCACTCGAACCTCCTCTGGAAGTTCCTGGATTTGTTCAGGCTGTTCATCGTCCACAGGCATCTCTTCGACTGTGACCGTTGTTTCGGGCTGTTTGTCATCCTCTTCGACGGTTTCGATCTTGGTTACCTCTTGTTTGTCACCCTTAACCTTCTTGATAACCCGTGTGCGTATCTTCTTCTTCTTGGGCTTGCCGTCTTCGGATATAGTTTCAACCACTCGAACCTCCTCTGGAAGTTCCTGGATTTGTTCAATCTGTTCATCGTCCACAGGCATCTCTTCGACTGTGACCGTTGTTTCGGGCTGTTTGTCATCCTCTTCGACGGTTTCGATCTTGGTTACCTCTTGTTTGTCACCCTTAACCTTCTTGATAACCCGTGTGCGTATCTTCTTCTTTTTGGGCTTTCCGTCTTCGGATATAGTTTCAACCACACGAACAACCTCTGGTAGTTCCTGGATAAGTTCAGGCTGTTCTTTGTCCACAGGCATCTCTTCGACTGTTACAGTTGTCTCGGGCTGTTTGTCATCCTCTTCGACGGTTTCAATCTTGGTAACCTCTTGTTTGTCACCCTTAACCTTCTTGATAACACGAGTGCGTATCTTCTTCTTCTTGGGCTTGCCGTCTTCGGATATAGTTTCAGTCACACGAACCTCCTCTGGAAGTTCCTCGATTTGTTCAGGCTGTTCATCTTCTACAGGCATCTCTTCGACTGTGACAGTTGTTTCGGGCTGTTTGTCATCCTCTTCGACGGTTTCGATCTTGGTAACCTCTTGTTTGTCACCCTTAACCTTCTTGATAACACGTGTGCGTATCTTCTTCTTCTTGGGCTTGCCGTCTTCGGATATAGTTTCAACCACTCGAACCTCCTCTGGAAGTTCCTGGATTTGTTCAGGCTGTTCTTCATCAACAGGCATCTCTTCGACTGTGACCGTTGTTTCGGGCTGTTTGTCATCCTCTTCGACGGTTTCGATCTTGGTTACCTCTTGTTTGTCACCCTTAACATTCTTGATAACACGTGTGCGTATCTTCTTCTTCTTGGGCTTCCCGTCTTCGGATATAGTTTCAACCACTCGAACCTCCTCTGGAAGTTCCTGGATTTGTTCAGGCTGTTCTTCATCAACAGGCATCTCTTCGACTGTGACCGTTGTTTCGGGCTGTTTGTCATCCTCTTCGACGGTTTCGATCTTGGTTACCTCTTGTTTGTCTCCCTTAACCTTCTTGATGACACGTGTGCGTATCTTCTTCTTCTTGGGCTTTCCGTCATCGGATATACTTTCAACAACACGAACCACCTCTGGAAATTCCTGGATTTGTTCAGGCTTTTCTTTGTCCACAGGCATCTCTTCGACTGTTACAGTTGTCTCGGGCTGTTTGTCATCCTCTTCGACGGTTTCAATCATGGTAACCTCTTGTTTGTCACCCTTAACCTTCTTGATAACACGTGTGCGTATCTTCTTCTTTTTGGGCTTGCCGTCATCGGATATACTTTCAACAACACGAACCACCTCTGGAAGTTCCTGGATTTGTTCAGGCTGTTCTTCATCAACAGGCATCTCTTCAACTGTGACAGTTGTCTCGGGCTGTTTGTCATCCTCTTCGACGGTTTCGATCCTGGTTACCTCTTGTTTGTCACCCTTAACCTTCTTGACTACACGTGTGCGTATCTTCTTCTTCTTTGGCTTGCCGTCTTCGGATATAGTTTCAACCACTTGAAACTCCTCTGGAAGTTCCTGGATTTGTTCGCGCTGTTCATCGTCCACAGGCATCTCTTCAACTGTGACAGTTGTCTCTGGCTGTTTGTCATCCTCTTCGACGGTTTCGATCTTGGTTAACTCTTGTTTGTCACCCTTAACCTTCTTGATAACACGTGTGCGTATCTTCTTCTTCTTGGGCTTGCCGTCTTCGGATATAGTTTCAACCACTCGAACCTCCTCTGGAAGTTCCCGGATTTGTTCAGGCTGTTCTTCGTCCACAGGCATCTCTTCGACTGTGACAGTTGACTCAGGCTGTTTGTCATCCTCTTTGACGGTTTCTATTATGGTAACCTCTTGTTTTTCACCCTTAACCTTCTTGATAGTACGTGTGCGTATCTTCTTTTTTTTGGGCTTGCCGTCTTCGGATATAGTTTCAACAACACGAACCACCTCTGGAAGTTCCTGGATTTGTTCAGGCTGTTCTTCATCAACAGGCATCTCTTCCACTGTGACAGTTGTCGCTGGCTGTTTGTCATCCTCTTCGACGGTTTCGATCTTGGTAACCTCTTGTTTGTCACCCTTAACCTTCTTGATAACACGTGTGCGTATCTTCTTCTTCTTGAGCTTGCCGTCTTCGGATATAGTTTCAATAACACGAACATCCTCTGGAAGTTCCTGGATTTTTTCAGGTTGTTTTTCATCAATAGGCATCTCTTCGACTGTGACAGTTGTCTCAGGCTGTTTGTCATCCTCTTCGACGGTTTCGATCGTGGTAACCTCTTGTTTGTCACCCTTAACCTTCTTGATAATACGTGTGCGTACCTTCTTCTTCTTGAGCTTACCGTCTTCGGATATAGTTTCAATAACACGAACATCCTCTGGAAGTTCCTGGATTCGTTCAGGCTGATCTTCATCAACTGGCATCTCCTCGACCGTGACAGTTGTCTCAGGCTGTTTGTCATCCTCTTTGACGGTTTCTATCTTGGTAACCTCTTGTTTGTCACCCTTAACCTTCTTGATAACACGTGTGCGTATCTTCTTCTTCTTGAGCTTGCCGTCTTCGGATATAGTTTCAACCACTCGAACCTCCTCAGGAAGTTCCCGGATTTGTTCAGGCTGTTCTTCATCAACAGGCATCTCTTCGACTGTGACAGTTGTCTCGGGCTGTTTGTCATCCTCTTCGACGGTTTCGATCTTGGTCACCTCTTGTTTGTCACCCTTAACCTTCTTGATAACACGTGTGCGTATTTTCTTTTTCTTGGGCTTTCCGTCTTCGGATATAGTTTCAACCACACGAACCTCCTCTGGAAGTTCCTGCATATGTTCAGGCTGTTCGTCTTCCACAGGCATCTCTTCGACTGTGACAGTTGTCTCGGGCTGTTTGTCATCCTCTTCGACGGTTTCGATTTTGGTAACCTCTTGTTTGTCACCCTTAACCTTCTTGATAACACGTGTGCGTATCTTCTTCTTCTTGGGCTTGCCGTCTTCGGATATAGTTTCAACCACACGAACCTCCTCTGGAAGTTCCTGCATATGTTCAGGCTGTTCTTCGTCCACAGGCATCTCCTCGACTGTGACAGTTGTTTCGGGCTGTTTGTCATCCTCTTCGACGGTTTCGATCTTGGTAACCTCTTGTTTGTCACCCTTAACCTTCTTGATAACACGTGTGCGTATTTTCTTCTTCGTGGGCTTGCTGTCTTCGGATATAGTTTCAACCACACGAACCTCCTCTGGAAGTTCCTGGATTTGTTCAGGCTGTTCTTCTTCCACAGGCATCTCTTCGACTGTTACAGTTGTCTCGGGCTGTTTTTCATCCTCTTCGACGGTTTCTATCTTGGTAACCTCTTGTTTGTCACCCTTAACCTTCTTGATAACACGTGTTCGTATCTTCTTCTTCTTGAGCTTGCCGTCTTCGGATATAGTTTCAACCACTCGAACCTCCTCCGGAAGTTCGTGGATTTGTTCGGGCTGTTCATCTTCCACAGGCTTCTCTTCGACTGTGACAGTTGTCTCGGGCTGTTTGTCATCCTCTTCGACGGTTTCGATCTTGGTAACCTCTTGTTTGTCACCCTTAACCTTCTTGATAACACGTGTGCGTATTTTCTTTTTCTTGGGCTTTCCGTCTTCGGATATAGTTTCAACCACACGAACCTCCTCTGGAAGTTCCTGTATTTGTTGAGGCTGTTCATCTTCGACAGGCATCTCTTCGACTGTGACAGTTGTCTCTGGCTGTTTGTCATTCTCTTCGATGGTTTCTATCTTGGTAACCTCTTGTTTGTCACCCTTAACCTTCTTGATAACACGTGTGCGTATCTTCTTCTTCTTGGGCTTGCCGTCTTCGGATATAGTTTCAACCACTCGAACCTCCTCAGGAAGTTCCCGGATTTGTTCAGGCTGTTCTTCATCAACAGGCATCTCTTCGACTGTGACAGTTGTCTCGGGCTGTTTGTCATCCTCTTCGACGGTTTCGATCTTGGTAACCTCTTGTTTGTTACCCTTAACCTTCTTGATAACACGTGTGCGTACCTTCTTCTTCTTGAGCTTACCGTCTTCGGATATAGTTTCAAAAACACGAACATCCTCTGGAAGTTCCTGGATTCGTTCAGGCTGATCTTCATCAACTGGCATCTCCTCGACCGTGACAGTTGTCTCTGGCTGTTTGTCATCCTCTTTGACGGTTTCGATTTTGGTAACCTCTTGTTTATCACCCTTAACCTTCTTGATAACACGTGTGCGTACCTTCTTCTTCTTGAGCTTGCCGTCTTCGGATATAGTTTCAACCACACGAACCTCCTCAGGAAGTTCCTGGATTTGTTCGGGCTGTTCATCTTCCACAGGCATCTCTTCGACTGTTACAGTTGTCTCGGGCTGTTTTTCATCCTCTTCGACGGTTTCTATCTTGGTAACCTCTTGTTTGTCACCCTTAACCTTCTTGATAACACGTGTGCGTATCTTCTTCTTCTTGAGCTTGCCGTCTTCGGATATAGTTTCAACCACTCGAACCTCCTCAGGAAGTTCCCGGATTTGTTCAGACTGTTCTTCATCAACAGGCATCTCTTCGACTGTGACAGTTGTCTCGGGCTGTTCGTCATCCTCTTCGACGGTTTCGATCTTGGTCACCTCTTGTTTGTCACCCTTAACCTTCTTGATAACACGTGTGCGTATTTTCTTTTTCTTGGGCTTTCCGTCTTCGGATATAGTTTCAACCACACGAACCTCCTCTGGAAGTTCCTGCATATGTTCAGGCTGTTCGTCTTCCACAGGCATCTCCTCGACTGTGACAGTTGTCTCGGGCTGTTTGTCATCCTCATCGACGGTTTCGATCTTGGTAATTTCTTGTTTGTCACCCTTAACCTTCTTGATAACACGTGTGCGTATCTTCTTCTTCTTGGGCTTGCCGTCTTCGGATATAGTTTCAACCATTCGAACCTCCTCAGGAAGTTCCCGGATTTGTTCAGGCTGTTCTTCATCAACAGGCATCTCTTCGACTGTGACAGTTGTCTCGGGCTGTTTGTCATCCTCTTCGACGGTTTCGATCTTGGTAACCTCTTGTTTGTCACCCTTTACCTTCTTGATAACACGTGTGCGTATCTTCTTCTTCTTGGGCTTGCCGTCTTCGGATATAGTTTCTAAAACCCGAACCTCCTCTGGAAGTTCCTCGATTTGTTCAGGCTGTTCTTCGTCCACAGGCATCTCTTCGACTGTGACAGTTGTCTCGGGCTGTTTGTCATCCTCTTCGACGGTTTCGATCTTGGTAACCTCTTGTTTGTCACCCTTAACCTTCTTGATAACACGTGTGCGTATCTTCTTCTTCTTGGGCTTGCCGTCTTCGGATATAGTTTCAACCACACGAACCTCCTCTGGAAGTTCCTGCATATGTTCAGGCTGTTCTTCGTCCACAGGCATCTCCTCGACTGTGACAGTTGTTTCGGGCTGTTTGTCATCCTCTTCGACGGTTTCGATCTTGGTAACCTCTTGTTTGTCACCCTTAACCTTCTTGATAACACGTGTGCGTATTTTCTTCTTCGTGGGCTTGCTGTCTTCGGATATAGTTTCAACCACACGAACCTCCTCTGGAAGTTCCTGGATTTGTTCAGGCTGTTCTTCTTCCACAGGCATCTCTTCGACTGTTACAGTTGTCTCGGGCTGTTTTTCATCCTCTTCGACGGTTTCTATCTTGGTAACCTCTTGTTTGTCACCCTTAACCTTCTTGATAACACGTGTTCGTATCTTCTTCTTCTTGAGCGTGCCGTCTTCGGATATAGTTTCAACCACTCGAACCTCCTCAGGAAGTTCGTGGATTTGTTCAGGCTGTTCTTCGTCCACAGGCATCTCTTCGACTGTGACAGTTGTCTCGGGCTGTTTGTCATCCTCTTCGACGGTTTCGATCTTGGTAACCTCTTGTTTGTCACCCTTAACCTTCTTGATAACACGTGTGCGTATTTTCTTCTTCTTGGGCTTGCCGTCTTCGGATATAGTTTCAACCACACGAACCTCCTCTGGAAGTTCCTGCATATGTTCAGGCTGTTCTTCGTCCACAGGCATCTCCTCGACTGTGACAGTTGTTTCGGGCTGTTTGTCATCCTCTTCGACGGTTTCGATCTTGGTAACCTCTTGTTTGTCACCCTTAACCTTCTTGATAACACGTGTGCGTATTTTCTTCTTCGTGGGCTTGCTGTCTTCGGATATAGTTTCAACCACACGAACCTCCTCTGGAAGTTCCTGGATTTGTTCAGGCTGTTCTTCTTCCACAGGCATCTCTTCGACTGTTACAGTTGTCTCGGGCTGTTTTTCATCCTCTTCGACGGTTTCTATCTTGGTAACCTCTTGTTTGTCACCCTTAACCTTCTTGATAACACGTGTTCGTATCTTCTTCTTCTTGAGCTTGCCGTCTTCGGATATAGTTTCAACCACTCGAACCTCCTCAGGAAGTTCGTGGATTTGTTCGGGCTGTTCATCTTCCACAGGCTTCTCTTCGACTGTGACAGTTGTCTCGGGCTGTTTGTCATCCTCATCGACGGTTTCGATCTTGGTAACCTCTTGTTTGTCACCCTTAACCTTCTTGATAACACGTGTGCGTATTTTCTTTTTCTTGGGCTTTCCGTCTTCGGATATAGTTTCAACCACACGAACCTCCTCTGGAAGTTCCTGTATTTGTTGAGGCTGTTCATCTTCGACAGGCATCTCTTCGACTGTGACAGTTGTCTCTGGCTGTTTGTCATTCTCTTCGATGGTTTCTATCTTGGTAACCTCTTGTTTGTCACCCTTAACCTTCTTGATAACACGTGTGCGTATCTTCTTCTTCTTGGGCTTGCCGTCTTCGGATATAGTTTCAACCACTCGAACCTCCTCAGGAAGTTCCCGGATTTGTTCAGGCTGTTCTTCATCAACAGGCATCTCTTCGACTGTGACAGTTGTCTCGGGCTGTTTGTCATCCTCTTCGACGGTTTCGATCTTGGTAACCTCTTGTTTGTCACCCTTTACCTTCTTGATAACACGTGTGCGTATCTTCTTCTTCTTGGGCTTGCCGTCTTCGGATATAGCTTCAACCACACGCACCTCCTCTGGAAGTTCGTGGATTTGTTCAGGCTGTTCTTTGTCCACAGGCATCTCTTCGACTGTGACAGTTGTCTCGGGCTGTTTGTCATCCTCTTCGACGGTTTCGATCTTGGTTACCTCTTGTTTGTCACCCTTAACCTTCTTGATAACACGTGTGCGTATCTTCTTCTTCTTGGGCTTGCCGTCTTCGGATATAGTTTCAACCACACGCACCTCCTCTGGAAGTTCCTGGATTTGTTCAGGCTGTTTATCATCCACAGGCATCTCTTCGACTGTGACAGTTGTCTCAGGCCGTTTGTCATCCTCTTCGACGGTTTCGATCTTGGTAACCTCTTGTTTGTCACCCTTAACCTTCTTGATAACACGAGTGCGTATCTTCTTCTTCTTGGGCTTGCCGTCTTCGGATATAGTTTCTAAAACCCGAACCTCTTCTGGAAGTTCCTTGATTTGTTCAGGCTGTTCTTCGTCCACAGGCATCTCTTCGACTGTGACAGTTGTCTCGGGCTGTTTGTCATCCTCTTCGACGGTTTCGATCTTGGTAACCTCTTGTTTGTCACCCTTAACCTTCTTGATTACACGTGTGCGTATTTTCTTCTTCTTGGGCTTTCCGTCTTCGGATATAGTTTCAACCACACGAACCTCCTCTGGAAGTTCCTGGATTTGTTCAGGCTGTTCTTCTTCCACAGGCATCTCTTCGACTGTGACAGTTGTCTCGGGCTGTTTCTCATCCTCTTCGACGGTTTCGATCATGGTTACTTCTTGTTTGTTACCCTTTACCTTTCGAATCAATTTTGTGCGTAAAAGTTTTTTAGGTTGTCCGTCTATTGTTATTTCTTCATGAACTTGAATGGTTTCGGGAACTTCCGTTTTCTCAACTTCATGTGTGTTTTGTGTTGGTGTCTTATGTTGTGTGTGTTTTGTGTCTGTGGCTTGGTCTGTATCTGTGTAAAAAATATGCTTTTAGTATTGAATGCGATTTGTAGTATAATTGTTGTTTTGTGTTATATGTGTTTTGAAGTTCTGGGTCAATTGAAAATGGAAGTAATACGCCTTTTCTGTAGATTTGCTTAAAGATAACCCTATTAAATACTTACCCGGCTTTGCTTGTATCTTTTGATTAAATGTTTTTGTATCAAAGCATTCATACTCATTTATTGGTGTGGATTGCAGTATTGACATAGAGTACAACTCCAAGTCAGTTTGTGGCTTGTCATGTTTTGGTGTAATTGTTTTCTTAGAAAGTTCAGCCTCAAAGGGCAAAATAGCAGTTACGTTTTCGGAGACCAGTATTTTTTTTGGTAAAGCATTTTCTTTCTGTTCTATTGTTGGCTGTATGTTTTCAAAATCATATGATACATTTAGTTCCGATGATAAGCTGAGTATATCAACCTGGCTTTTTATGTTTGTTTCATAGCTAACATTTGCATTTGTAGGCAGTGTTTGGTCTTTCTTATGTAGTGTTGTGACTTGCTCTTCTGCAATAATCTGTGATTTTAGACACGAGCTATTTGGCGTCATTGAAGGGAGAGCATGTTTCAAATCTAAATTAGAGCTGCTTGTTTCGAAAACAGTTCCCTTCTCATGAAGTTCATAAGACAGCGCTGCAAGTTTTGAATCAGGAGCTGCAAAACATGCACTTTCCATAGAACTAGCCGTATTTTCTAAAAGGTTTTTCACATTTTCGCAAGCCTCTTGCTTGGTAACAAGTATGTTTTTATGTGTAATATTTTCTGCAATTGCTGTTACTTCTTTGGGCACAGTATTTACCAAACTTCCAAGAGATGGTGTTACTAAAACCTCTTCCACAACCGAGACTTTTAAATCTGATAAAATATCGAATGTTGGCTTAGCACTCTGTGGCTGGAAGTCACCGTATCCTTCAACATTTTCATAAACGCTTACAGTAAATGTTTGTACAGGCTTGATACAATTTTCAACAAAATTAACGCGTGATGTAGACAAATCGCATTTCGCAATGTCGATGTTAGGAGATTCTTCATAGGTAACCTGCTCAGTAATTGTTGCTGCCTCATTAGATGGCTCACATATGTTACTAGCATACACTTGTGTAGGTACATCTAGGTCGTATGATTCTTGGATGGTGCCAACGCTTATCACTTCCTCGGTCATAAACGTTTTATGCTCTGTGTTAGTAACATGGGCAGTATTTATCATATAGGATAAAGGAACCAAATCATCTTCTTTGATAAATAAAGCTTGTGTTGTTGTAAGCTTAGCGCATTTGGTTTCATTTCTAGTGTTTTGATTGACACATCTCTCATTTGGACGGGTATATATCAGGTCCTCTGTTTTTTCGTAGGAATTAATTTGTGATACAACTTTATGAGTTTGTGGTTCTGTCAGAACATTATTTGCAAACTCTTCAACCCCAATAGTCGACATTCCAAAGTTGCCAACATTTTCCATTGGTATTACTTCGGATATTAAAGTTTCACGTTGTGTGCCTTCAATAAAAGGTTTTCCATACCCAAATTTATGACTATCTGAAAATGTTTCCTCTTTTTGTAAGATGAGCTCATTCAGATGAACATTTAATATTTTGGCATCGGTGGTAATGAAATGTTTTACTTGAGCCTCCAGCGATTTGAGTTCAATGCCGTCAATGTTCTCTAGTAACTCATAGGGCATCACTTCAGTTGTTGTTGTATTCTGACAAATATCGCTTAACATAGGTTTGGCATTAACTTCTTGGAAGTCGGGGGGTGGGATATTAGACTCCTTGTGGAATGTGCTCGACCGTTCTATTTCAGAAGTTGGCTTAAACATAACATTCAAAGACTCCGTAGCTATGGCCACGAATTCATTGCGTGGGAAAATGGGTTCAGTACCTTCGACTGTTTGACAATCAGTAGTTGTTAGTTCATAATGATGTCCTTCCAAATTGCTCGCAGCGATTGTGTCATTTGTTGGTTTTGTGATGAATTTATTGACATCCTCTACAGTTTGTATTGAAGTACTCACAGGCAACTTCATTCTCGAGTTGTTGTGACTAAAGATGGCAACCGCACTGGTTTGGGCTTGGTAATCAAAGTTTTCCCCCGTTTCTACGGTTTGCTGTAGATTTGTCATGGGTACTTGAGTCATTGTATGGGAAATTCCAGCTTGTTGTGCTGGAATGTTTTCGCAAAGTTTAATGTTTTCAAATGTTTCGTATGTTTGGATCTCGTTGATCCCTTTTGTGAATAGAGCTGGAATAACTTCGCTAGTCTTTGCACGAAACTCTTGTAAACATTCAGATTCGAAAGTCAATTCGACTTCCAATGTATTTTGATCCACTGCAACAGCTAACTGGCTAAACGTGTCGTGAGTGGGATAAGCATTTCTTTGCTTTTCCGGTGTTTCCAAATATTCTTCAACATCAGCAATAACAACACACTCCTCGATGAGTTTGTGTTTAAAAGGAATCAAAGTCTGAGAGACAACACAGTCAGGTTGTTCATAAGCTTTCGACACTTCAACGTTATCATATATTATGGCTTCAGTTGTCTTAGTTTCAGTTAAAACATCAATACTTGATGATGCAAATTTATTAGACATTGTGAAGGCTGCCAATTCAACGGTTGACTGATTGGGCTGTACCCCTTCTGTCAAGGGCAGTTTTAACAATTCGGATGCAACAGATTTTGCTTGCTCCAAGGGTGCTGACAATACATTAAGATCTCGCTCCAATTCAAAAGTATGCTCCTGATGACTCAACCCAACACCACCTGTGGAACCAAGTAAAACTTTAACAAACTGACCATTCGGCTGGGCTTGCTCTTCCATTATAATCGCTTTTTCAAACGTGTTTATTTCCTCAACATGTGTTTCATTTAAACTGCTTATTGTAGACTGAGTAGTTTCTAATGTAGGGCTTAAAGTGCTTAGCTCTTCTGCATAATCCAAAACGTTCGGTTCTTCAAAAAGCGGTGCTTTTTTGGCAAAGTCACTTAATTTTGGTTTAATAGCCACTTTTTCTAAGGATGTCGGCTTCTTAATGTCATTAACCATTTCACTAACAATGGCTGTAGAAGTATTCAACACAGATGTGCTTTCCATGATCGCAACGTTAGTAACGAAAGATTTATTCAAAGCTTGTGCTTCGTAGTCGACCACGGCATCTAGGGATGTTACTTCTGCGCATTCCGGTAATGTTAATTCACTAACTTTGACTTGAGCTCGGTATCGTTTCTGCGTCTTATCGACAAGCTCATGCATTGATTCCATATGCTGAGAATTTAATTGATTTGCCACTGCTAGTGCTTGGGATGTTCCAACTGCTGCGTTATGTTTTGCATCTGGCTCATTTGGGTGCATAGGCATTTCCTGTTCTAGAGTTAATAGAGAGGTTGTCTCCAAAGGTTGTAAAAGCTTAAATGATGTTCCTGTTAATTGCTGCTGCAACTGAGCTTTTTGCTGGTAAGGCTGTAAAGTTTCCAGTAGTGCTTGTTCCAAAATATCCGCTCCGAGCTGAGCTGGTATTGTAATCTCTGCTAAAACAGCTGTTGGCTTACCTTCCGTTTCAAGTTCCCTGATAAAATCCAATAATGTAACTTCTGCGTGCTCCGCATGAGTGAATGTTTTAGTTGATATCTGAGCTTTAGCTTGCGGTTGACACGGTCTAGTTTCCAGGTTTATACTTGACTCCATAGCATGCAAATCAGTAATTTCTAACTGCTGTTGGCTTTCCTCCATAAGCATCCTTCCAGACTTGTGTTCAGGTTGTTTTTTTAGTTCCAGTTGCTCCGTGCCTTTTAGCAATTCATGCTGAACTGTGACAACCATTGGTTTTGTTTCAAAAACTTGGGTAGCTGTTCCTGGCTTAATACTTTCAAATTCAATGTCAGCTGGTGCAAGTTGAGGTTGCACTTCCCATACACTGCTGGCCCTCATCTCAATGGGATGTAAACTTTCCATGGCGGCCTGCTTGGACACAAGTTTATCTGAGTGTAAGTTGCTTTCATTTTCGACACCGGTTTCTTGTTTAACATCCATAGCCTTCTGTTCAACAAAGTCCAGCTTAGCATTTAATGTTTCAGGCACTTCAGGCATAAGTATCTGTTCTGATTCAATAACAGTTTGTGCTCGGACCTCAGCTACTAGTTCGCTATCAGTAATGTTTACCTTTCCTTTATTAATATAACTTTTTGGAGAGTCCAGAAATTCAAGGGTATCGTATACTGTTTCCTGATCACCCACGGCTGCACCAAAAGCTGTGTTCAATGTTTCCATTGCGGGCTTAACAAGCTCTATTGTTGGTTTATCCAATTTACTCGTCGATTCGACAAAATGCGTTTCTTGAGTTTCGCCAACTGTGAGAGAGCTGGTTTGCCCTAATGTGGCACTTAAACTTTTGGGTAAATCCGCTGAAACTAAATTCATTGGACCACTTTCAGTTAAGAAAGTTTCCTGCGTAACTATATGATCTTGAGTTTTCATGCTTGATTTGACTTCCTGTGAGTCAGCCCTGAACATTGGCAAGCTCTCTTCCATAGGACTTTGCGCATCTGCTGTAGTGTTTATTAACCCCTCCGTTAATACCAATTTCTCAAGAGCCTGAACCTCAGTTACGCGCTGTGTTAGAGGTTCTTCGCAATTTAAAGTTTCCAATTTCTCGTTTTCCTGCACTATAAGTGGCGACTTTTCCGACTTGATAGAAACTTCTGCCAGCGACTTCGAGGGCTGGTGTTTTGCGCTTATTTCTTTAACACTTTCTAATACTTTTGGTTCACAATTGAGCAATGCTTTACATTCTTGTAAAATTATTGATGAACTTTCTGAGTGCACTTCTTCTTTTGGCTTGAGCTCCGTTAGGGCGTCAGTTGGTTGGCACTCACTGACGCTCAGGCTAACACTTGGCGTTATTTGTTCAGATACTTGCACGCTAGTCGGTTTAACATTGTATTCTTCCTTGTCAACAGTCTCACCTCTAAATGATTCTGTAATTATAATACTTTCTTGTTCCAGATATTTAGATTGTGCTCTTTCCCTGCTTAATAATGGTGATTGTAAGTTGTCAATACTATCCAAAGTTGATGGCTGCTCTGAAGTAAGCTCATGCGAGAGCAGGATCTCGCCATGTGCTTGCTGTGCCGAAGCTTTTAAAGACTCCAGTTCAGCTACTGAACCTTCGACGCTTTGTGTTTGAACTAACAATGTTCGGGATTCCTTTATTATCCGCTCAGCTTTCATTCGCTTGGGTATTTTTGAAGATTTCAACTCCTTGGGTGTTTCCTTCGTCTGCGTTTCTGTGATGGAAGCAGCATGTCTTTCGTGAACTTCAACTTGTGCGCTTAGCTTACTAGTTACTGGTATAGACCAATCCAAGCCAGCATTAGCCGCATCGAATACTAAACACTCCTCCTTCACTGTCAGCGATTTTTGAGGTAAAAATTCATTATGTACTTGCGCGGCTTTCGGTTCCGGTGTGGAGAGTTCTGTAGTAAGTAAAAGTGGAATGGTTTCGTGTGTGCGTTTTGGTAGATTTTGAGTCGAAAGTGTTGTACCGTGTGGGAAAAGCTCTTTATTGTGCTCAAGTGTCTCAATTACTGGCGTTTCAGTGTTTAACTCTTTTGCAAATGTTTCTTTCAGCTCGTAACGGGTAATCGCCTCAACACTTTCTCTTATTTCCTGTTGTGGTTGTTGATGTATCATTTCTGTATGGTTTTTATGCTTTGTTGTTTTGGTTTTGCTATGCATAGTTTTTTCAGCCTGTATTTGTACTTGTTGTTCTTGTACATGTACATGTTCTTGTTCTTGTTGTTGCTGTATGAATATTTTTTCCACTTTTGTGGTTGTGGTTTCTGCGAATGTAATGTAATTAAACAATGACAATGTCGGCTCTTCTTGAAGGTGCTTTAAAAGGCATAAAACTATTAATGTTTGCAACTGCATATAGCCATTCAAATGCAATTGATAATAAAGTTTAAAATGTCAGGCAGCGATAAAGCTAATGATTATAAATATTGTGTTTTATCTATTTACAGAATTTTGGTGTCATTAAACAAAAGCAAAACAGACAAACAAAATATACGTATTACAACAGAAACACTTTATGAAAACTTACCTCCAGTCAAAACCACTTTAAGGCTGCGCGCAGTATATAAACGCTCTTCTTCTACTAGTATTATTCAGGTAAGTAGAAAGAAGCATTGCAATTTCAAAATATTCTCAAAAATAAGCTTATATGACAACAGGCTAAAGAAATGCATTGAACTGAAGAGTAGTAGTAGTAGGTTGTTAACGGAGATTAATGGGCGTTATGAGTACTCAGTAGGCGTCTTTTTTAGAATATACACATGATTTGTTTTGTTTAACAAAGTTTAATTGTTACAATTGCACAAACAATATTTATTATTGTTTTTGTATTTGTTCTTGTATTTTAATTAAATGTAAAATATATTATGTTGTAATTGTAGTTGAGTAGTTGTTCATTGGGGGACATCAGAACTGGTAGGTATTAATTTGGATTTACAGTTGATCTGTGTTTATGTTCAAACCTTCATGGACAACTATCGTACGTTCCTCGACAAATGTTTCCTCTACGTTTGTGTTAGATTAAGTTTGTTGTTGGGATTGGCACAAAAGCGCAGGCATTGTTTTTAACAAAGCAGTTTTACGTTTGGAAAATAAAAAGAAATAAAATTACTTTTCAGTATTCAAAATACAATCGGGAAATCAAAAAGCTTTTGGCTTAAATTACTTAAAAATAAATGTATACAGCTTTAAAAAAAATTGCAAACTACTCACCGATTTTGACATGCGTTATTGCCTCGTGACTTTCAATTATTTGGGATGTCTCTACTATTCTCTAGATTTCAGCGAATCGTATAGAAAAATTTAAAAAAAAAAACCAATGACATAAGCTTATTGGAAAAATTCTTCTGGCAAGAAAACAATTTAAATTGTCAAAACATACATCGTGATAGTAGTTGAAATGTCCGTTATTCAATTCAAACCCAATTATATAGCCAGCACATTTGCAAAATTTTAAATTAGTTTTGGTTTGCATTTCAACTGTCTACACATCAGCAAAAGACAGAACAACAACAAACAAAACAGAATTCAAACCTCCTTTCCACATATCTTCCAATCGTGCGAGATGAAATCCTCCCTATGAAACTTTCGTATTACCGTCTCTATTGTTATTTCGTAGGACTGTATCATGAGTATAAAGGCCTTGAAGCCAACTGTCGCTGCCAGTATAGTTTCGTCCTCGTTAGAAGATTCACTTAGAATTTGAGTGATCAGCTCATCGTGACCTTCGCGCTCCACAAGCTGAACAAGTGCCGATTGCGATTCGGGTTTTTGTAGAGAAATGAATATGTTTTGCTCGTACATGTATGTGATCTCATAATGAGTGCAGCCATATCGCAACAGCACACTTATAGTGGCCAGATCTCTAAGTGCGGCCTCTCCAATTTTGCCAAAGGATTCAGCTTCGACGGATTCTAGCAGCCATTGAACCTCTTCATGTTGACTTATTTCATAGATATCTTCAATTTTAATAGATTTCTGAATTATCTTAAGTCGAATGAGTTCAACTGTTTCGGTTAGCTGAATTGTTTTATTCGATGTGTATTTCTTTTCAGCGTGCACGTCTTCCTCCTCTTCCTCGTCCTCTTCATCTTCTTCTTCGACAATTTCTTCAATGATCCTACTGCTACGCTTTTCGGCATCAGCAATCTTTCGGTCTTTTACTTGCATTACCTCAGAAACCTCACTGTGTTCAATTAATATAGGAACAGCCTGCTTCACTTTGACTATATTCATTGTAGCCTCTGATCTACTTGCTGGCACAATTCTGATTTCTGTCCTATGCGTTGACTGAGATTCAGATGCACCAATTCTTTTCGCCATTATCTTTTTGGATGCTTTCTTCTTAATAGTTGTTTTTGTCTTAATATGTTCCGTCTCTTCAGAACCCGTTGAGGATATATCAAATTTGGCACGCGTCATTGTCATGCCAATCTCATTGATCAGTTTGCAAGTGTAGTAACCGCAATCCTCATTTGTTATTTTGAATATCTCTAGCGATGCTTCAGATTCTTCCACAACTATGCGATACTTTTCTGATGCCCTAAGTTGCACATTGTTGAAATACCACTGTATATCTACAAAATTCAGTAAACCAATCTTCCATCAACCCCTGCCATCTGCTGTGCGCAATAGATATTATATACAGTACCTGGCTTTGGATTTCCTGCAAATTGTATTTTGAATTTAGAAGTTTCGCCTATATTCCCACGGCAGTCACGCATTTCATTAAGTAGCGATGGCGAGCATTTAGCAGCTATAAGCATAAAGATTAGCATTGTATAACTCATGATTAGCATCTACGCTCTACAGTAAAACAAAGTAAGCGTACAAAGAACACGTGTTAGTGTGTATTGAATTGTATTGTATAGAACATACTTACAATGTTTGATCCTCATGTATAAGAACCTAATCAGTATGTATTTGAAAATTTTTTACTAGAGTAATTTGTATATTGTTTGTCTGTTTTCAAATGTATTAGTAATGCGTTAAAAATAAAAGACAACTTTTAAACAAATAGATATTTAGTTAAACAGGCAAAGAGTATATAAAGGTATTTTACATAAATTTCTTTATGTCTAGCAGCGTTCAGGGCATGTCATTATTTTAAAAATTTAATAATAATTAGTAATAATTTTGAAAAACAAAAATTTTTTTAACACAACCAATTACTTGCGGATGAGGAACTGATACTGTAAAAGAATTTTGATGTAGGGTAACGAAATTTTATACTTATATTTCTATAGGCGTTTCCAAAAAAAGGTTGGGGTTTTGGGGAATAAGCCTTAGAGCTGTAAGGGCTAAGACAATAACAAAGCCACAATTGTAAGCTTTAATTTGGACGAAATTGACATGTCTACGTTGTTTTTGCTTATTTTGTTGCACAAAACATTGTATAATACAAGGACAGAGACAATAAAAACAGACAGTAGAAGTGGCAGACTTTGTAAAATGTTGTTTGTATAGGACAAAAGTACGGAAAACATTTGTGTGTTGAAAACACGGAATTAAAACACATATACACATAACACGGTAGAAGTCAATTATTTTGCAATTATAAAAAACATACCTTTGAGAGCGACCTGCATCTCCTCCATTTGAGTCACCCATTCTGGTTTGCGGTAATCCTTTGATCCAACGATGCCTAATATCGATGTAATGTAATAAAAAGTGGTTATAGTGATAAATATTTCTCGATTTACATAGACAGATAAAAGTAAATAGGTATTTGTGTTCTATTTGTTTTGCATTGTAAAAATAGTTCAACCTTTAGTGTTTTAAAGTGTATTTTAAATTTTCAGGGTGTGGGGAATACGGCTGGAAAGTGTTATCAAGGTGTAAAACGATTTTTGAAAGGGAATTTGGATAAAGGGAATTCGACAAGGCTGCCACAAATCTGAAAGAAAATTTTACTGACAATTCCAAGACGTTTCTATGAGATTATAAAACGGATTTTAAAAACATCATAAACCATTACAGTACCTTCAACTGCAAAGAGTGCTGTTGTTACTGCCACTCCCAACGGATTGTAAGCTTCAAAGCTAATTGTGCCCAAATCATCGGGATAGACATGATTGATGACCAAAACTGAGGTCCCATCTTCGAAATTTTCAATTTGATATTCCTCGGATGCGAATATTTGTTCGTCGTCACGTAGCCATTTGACTTTTGGTTTAGGCTTACCAATAACCTTTACTTCCAATTTCGCTTGTTCACCCTCTTTGGGTTCGATTTTAATAGGTAATTTTTTGATTATTTTCGGAGCTTGTTCGTCGATTGAGATGGTCTAAAACGGTGTTATTATATACGGAAAGTTAGCTTCAAAAACCTATGCAACTCTATAGACACGCTTACTCTATCAAGTAGATCCTCCTCAGATCCTGTGAGTCCAGTGATTTCAGAATCGGGGATATATTCAAATGCTAAAAAATATTTTAAGGTATATCAATAACGGGCCCAAACACAAGATCGTTAATATTTTGGAACAAACGCAAAACGCAGACATTATTTACAAAAGGAGTTTGGAAGAACGAAAATGTATTTATACACAATAGACTTGCAATAGAAACTTAATAAGCGCAACTCATGTAAAAGGATTACATGCAGTTTTGTTTTTCAAATGTTGGTTAGTACAAGACATTTGCTTGAAGAAACACAAAAGATAGAAAGTTTTAAAAGTGTCATTATTTGAAATCCTAATAAGAATGTAAGATTTTCTACGTTTCCTATATATCTAATGTTAGCTTTCAACTTTCAATTGTTTCCATCCAATAGTACCTTGAACATTAACTGTCGTTTTGGTGACGCTTTTGCCAATCTTGTTGGTAGCAACACACTTGTATTGTCCCTGATTTTCAGGGAAAACTTCCGTTATTTGCAGCTGGCAATTTCCTTGCATATCCTGCAATATGCTTGTATCTTTTGTTTCGGTTATTTTTTCCTTATCGTGATACCATTCCACTTTGGGCGTGGGCTTTCCTGTTACTTGACAGGTCAAAAGCAGCCTTTCACCATCCATAATCTCCACGGGCTTAATCAGCTTTTCAATAAACCGTGGTGATTCAAATTCCATAGCCTCTTCCTGTGGCAGTGCCTCCAGCATATTTACAGTTGCTGTTGATGTAACTGAGCCGCCAACGTTCTCAGCTCGACAAGTGAACGGACCAGCGAACTTTTTTTGGAAGTCCTCAATCAAGAGCGTTGACTTGTTGGCCTGACTAACAATGCGGCATTCATTAGAGCTTTTAATGGGCTCATTATGCACAAACCACTGGAAAGATGAAAGCGGTTCTGAATCAACAACAGCCTCAAGTATTGCAACTTCATGCTCTCCAAAGAACTTTGGCTCAAGTGGCTGAATAAATCGGGGTGGTTTGATCTGCTTGTCAGGCGCTGAGTCTGACACGACTACTGAGCCCGACGATTTGGCTTCACCCACTTTATTCTTGGCACAAACTTCATATTTGCCAGTACGCTTACGCGTCATGTTGATGACCGTTATTTTCGTTGTAGTTTCGGTGGTCTCAATAATCGTTTCTTCGTTTTCAATTATCTCACGACCATTACGCATCCATTTGATTTCTGGTCTTGGTATTCCATCATAGTTGGCTTCAAATAGCAAAGTACCCCCACTTGGCACTACTTCGGCTCTTAATGGTGTAACTGTAGGTGCTTTGAGAATTTCTTTGGGTACTTCATCGAGACGACTTATAATGTTAGCATTGCCAATGGCACGTCCAAATTGATTTTGCGCTTGCACTGAATAAGTAATAGCTTCATTGGCTGGAGGATTTATCACCTCCAGTACTACATCCCCAGTTTCCTGGTTGTAGAACATCTGCAGAGCTTCGTTGGGTATAACCTCCTCAATTCCACTGTACCATTTTACTTGTGGATTGGGTGATCCAGTGACCTGACATGTAACCGTTACCTTAAGCCGTTCTGGCTCTTTCTCTTCTGTAAACACGATCTTAAGTGGTTTCGTAAATTGCGGTGCAACTCCATCTTCTTTTTCTATATACATTATAGGTAAAAAAATTTTAAAGTGTTGTTGTATTTTTATGTTTTGGGCGAAGAAAAGAAATTAAGTATTGGAAATAAACTGTTTAGTGGTTTCTTCAAAAAGGTTAACAAAATAAACTTTCTTGAAAGCTTTTTGACTTACGCAAAGTGGAAATTCAATTCATAACATAAATAATGATACAAATAGTTAAACTTACCTAATAAAATGTTGGTACGACTTGTCGCCACTCCAGCTTCGTTTTTAGCCTCACAGGTATAAACACCCACATCGCTGGGTGTAACCTTTGCAATCTTTAGCTTAGCAACCTGCTCCACAACGGTAATTTCATATTTTTCCGAGGCAAACAGGAGCATGTCATTGAAATACCAATTTATTTCTGGGAATGGTACGCCTTCAACCTTGCACTCGAGAACGGTGGGCTCTTCGGGAACGCATTGGCGTGGTCGCAGCTTCTCTGTGATGCGAGGTGGTTTAATTTCCTTCTTCTTCTTCTTTACCAGCTTACGCTCCTGACCAATCACCTCTGAGGTAGTCGTTTCTTCTAAGTTCTGCATTAACTGTTGATCCTCAATGAGTTCCTCATCAGCCACTTTGTCAATACCTTCCTGGATGCGTTTCTGCGTTATAAGCTCCAATTCGGGAAGTGGTTGGCTGTCGTCTAGTATCACACGACGTTTCTCCTTCTTGATAATATTCGAAGTGAGTTTCATTTCGAGGTCACGTCTCACGTCTTCAACATCAAGCTCAATGAGCTGTTCTGTTGTAATGAATTGAGGTCTTGTGTCTTCAGTCTTTTTAAGTAGAGTAATAGTTTTTTGTGAGATCTCTTGGGATATTTCATCAGCCTTTTCAATTTCAGCAATAGCTGCCTCCAGCAACTGTGGCTGCCCTTCAACGAAAGCTTCTTTTAATGGTTTTGTACGCTTCTTGTGTGCCTTTTGCTTTGATTCGGGTGTTTGGTCAGTAATCACAACATCTTCCTCAGGCTGTACATCTTCAGATACCGCAACCAATTTTTCGTCATCAACTGGCAGCTCTTCGATTTGATCTTCTTCTGCAATAGGCTCTGCGAATGGCTCAGCCACTTCTTCTGATACCTCATCTACCGATGGAGTAGCTTTCTTTACCTTTGGTTTCTTCTTCTTCTCTTTTTTAACCTTATCTTTAGGTTGCTTGTCATCCGGAACTTTAAGAGGTTCCAAATCAGATATGTCTTCATCGCTTTCCACCTTCTCCTCAGGCTGTAGCTGAGGTCCAGGAATTGCCTTTTCTGGCTGCGCAGGCACTTCCACTGGCTTGGCCGGAATCGGCTTTAATGTAACCTCTTCAGGCTGTTCTTCAGGCAGCGGCTTACGCTTTCCAGTTGGCCATTGCTTCTCCTCTAAAGGTTCTGCAACATGCTTTTTCTTTTCTCCACGCTTCCAAGGAACTTGAGGTATTTCTTTATCGAGCTTTGGCTCTTTCTCGATGTCAATGTGCTCAGCCTCTTCCAATTTTGATGGCTCAGCATCTGGTATTCCAGGTAAGTCTTCATGCTTTGTTTTTTTCATCTTTTTGACCTTACGTTTCTCTTCCTGCACTACTACTTCATCCTGTCTTTCAACATGTTGCAAGTCAACTTCTTCGATTTGTACTTCCTGAGGCGTGACAATAGTGCGTTTTGTTGGCTTAAGATGTACCTCTTCAATTGTAGCTTCCTGCGGTAATTCTTTCTTTGGCCTTGTTACTGGTTTTAATGCAACTTCTTCAACCATATCAACAACTTCTTCCTTTTGGGGCTTTATTTTAATTGCCTTTTGTTTCGGAATAACTTCGTCAAGAACATCTTTCTCGGCAACGCTTTCAACTACTGGTTCAATTTCTTCAGGCAAAGTTCCTTCCTCGGGTTCTCCACTATCTTCAATTGGCGCCTCAAATGATTCCTGAGATTCAGGCAATGTTTTCGGTTTCTTTTTCTTGACGCGTTTCTTGGTCACTTCCACCACTTGGTCCTCAAATGTAACAACCTTTTCCGTCTTAGCATACTCAGTGTCGGTTGTTTCAGGTTGTTGAATTTCAACAACTGTCGATGCTCTTGGACGTGTTTTTAATGTAACCTCTTCAACTTTTTCCTCTTCAGGAATTTTAAGTTGTTTTCTTGGAGCAGGCTTCAGTGATACTTTTTCAACTTGTTCCACTTTTTGTGGCTTGACAGCAAGTTTCTTTTTCGTTGGTTCTTCAACTGGTGGCACGTCGATTTCTACCTCCTCTTCTTGTTGAGTCATTAGAGCCACCTCATCTTCCTGCTCTGCTTCAGGTTCCGTTGATTTTAGTTTCTTTGTCTTTTTAGCTTTGCGCTTTTCAACAACAAATTGCTCCTGGTCTTTAACGATCTCATGTTCTTTTGGAATGTCTTCCGAAGGTTGTTCCAACTCTTCGGCCACTTCTAATTTTGTTTTTGGTTTTTTTGCTTTCTTAATTATACGCTTCTCTTCAACAATATCTTCCTGTTCTTCGATTATTTCTTCTGGCAAAACTTCGTTTTGCTCTTCAGGAATCTCTTCGTATGGAGTCTCCTCTTCAGGTTGTTCGATTTCCTCCGCAGCAGCTACTGGAAGTTTTGGTTTCTTTGTTTTCTTTATCTTACGCTTTTCTTCAACAATTTCTTCTCGTTCTTCAACAACATCTTCCTGTTGTTCAGGGACCTCTGCTTGTGGGGTCTCTTCCTCGAACTGTTCAACTTTCACTACTCCAGCGACTGGAAGCTTTGGTTTCTTTGTTTTTTTAACATTACGCTCTTTTTCAACAATTTCTTCATGTTCTTTAACAACCTCCTCCTGCTCTTCGAAGATATCTGCCTGTGGTGTCGCCTCTTCAAGCAGCTCTACTTGCTCCAGTCCAGGTAATGGAATCTTTGGTTTCTTTGTCTTTTTAATTTTGTGCTTTTCCTCAACAATTCCATCATGTTTTTCAACAATCTCTTCCGGCTGTTCTTGTATTTCTTTCTGTGGAACATCCTCATCAGGCTGTACGATTTGTTCTAAAACAGCTTCTGGAAGCTTTGGCTTTTTAGTCTTCTTTGCCTTGCGCTTTTCCTCAACAGCTTCCTCCTCCTCGACTTGGGCAGCTAGCTGAACTTGCGCATCCACCTCATCCGGCTGCAATTCCTCGGTTGGCGTTGGCTGTGGTAGCTTTTTCTTACCACGTTGCCACAGAACAGGCTCTGGTTTTTCCTCCACTTTACCTTCATCGGGAAGAACATCTATTGCTTCTTCGAAAGCTTTTGTCGGTACTTCGACAATCTTTTCCTCAAACAACTCTTTTTTCTGTGGTTTTTTCTTTTTGCCACGCTCCCACATCACAGGTTCAGCCTCAGCAGTTGGAAGAATTTCTTCTTCCAGAGTATCAATCGCAACTTCATGAGACTTTGGAATCTCTTGAGCCGCTGGCTGTTGAGGCATCTTTTTTCCACGATCCCACAATACTGGCTGTGGTTCAGGCTCAGTTGTTGGACCTGTTTTCTCCACCAGTGTATCAGTTGCAACATCATGGGACCTGGGAGTTTCTTGGTACGCTGGCTGTTGTGGCTTCTTCTTGCCACGCTCCCACATTACTGGTTGCGGTTTCGGCTCTACAGCTTTAATTGTCTCCTCTTCTAAAGTATCAATAGCAACTTCAAGTGTTTTAAGTACCTGTTTCTCAGCTACAAAAGTCAATTCATCAGTTACCTTCAGCACACTCTCTTGAACATTTTCTTGCACTGTTCTCGTGGTCTTTAACGGCTTTAATTTGAACTCTTCGGCCTTTTGGTTTTCTTTTGGACGCTGTCGTGGAGTTGGCTTCAGGGTTACCTGCTCAACTTTCTGTTCAGGTTCACGTGCTGGAATCACTCGACGCAATGCAACTTGTTTTGTTTCCTCCACAACTTGCTGCTCAACCACTTGCAACGTCTGTTCAATTTGCAGAGTCTCTGTGACTTCCTGGGAAATCGGCTTCTTCTTGCCACGCTCCCATACGACTGGAACTAGTTCTGGCTGTTGATCTGGCACTGGTTCGTCCAACACGTCGTGTAGCTCTTCATAAGTCTTTTGTTGGGGCTCCGTTGCCTTTTTATTGCCACGCTCCCACATCACAGGCGCTACCTCAGGCTGTTGGACTGGCGTTTCCTCAATTAACTCATCATGCAATTCCTCATACGTCTTTGGCTTCTCAACAAATTGCTCCTGAAGAGGCGCTTGAGGTCGGAATTGCTGTGTCTGCACTTGCTCTGGTTTCTTCTTATCGCGATCCCACATAACAGGATGCGGCTGAATAAACTGCTGCTCCTGTGTATCGAAACGTTCCTGCAGGTGTAAAAGAGATGAATCCTCAACCTGAATGAACTTTTGTGGCTCACGTGGCTGTCGCCAGTTAGTGGCTTCATGTTGCGTGCGTTGGTTAATCATCTTTTGGTGTTCGTATTGTTCAAGGCTCATCATCTGAGAGTCTTCGACTTGAGAATACTGCTGTCGTTGAGCTTCCTCAATCAAACTTTGTTGCTGCAGAAGAGTATGACGTTCGCTTGTCTGAGAAATGGTATCGTCTACAGAGGTAAGAGGCTGCAAATGGGGACGCTGCTGTTGTTGCCTCCAGTTTACAGCTTGCTGCTCCTTAATCAGTCTCTGTGCCTCAAGCCTCTCACGCTCGGAGACGTGCATGATATTTACATCTTCTGTGGTAATGAACTGTTGCTTGTAGATATGAGATTGATCCTCATAGTGCTGAATCTCATCTCGAGTCATAGCCTTCGATATTGAGCCTTTGGAGCTATCATCAATCGTCATTATAACAGTATCCTGCGTGTCAGTCTGGAACTCCTCAATGATAGACTGTTGTGCTTGCAGATGACGTAGCTCGACTTCTTCGAGCTTGAACTTTTCCATTCGCTTGGTAACCCGCTGCACACTTTTAAGCTGCTGTCGCATTTCCTTCCATGGAATAAGATCCTTGTTATTTTGCTGCTGGGTGATGAGTTTGTCAATTTGATCAGTCATCTCCATGATTTCCACGCTTTCCATGCTCTTCAGGCGTTGAATTTCCTTGGTTCGCTGAACTTGTTCCACCTGAGCCTGCTGTGGCAGTTGCTCGTCCAGCTCAATTTGACTTTCGAGTGGACGCAAGTAGACCTCATCAAGATCAAACTTGCTTAGCTGCTTCTGTACACTCTCTACCGCCTTTAGCTTCTCACGCATTGTTACCCAAGGCACTGCTTCCTTTTCAGTCTTGCCAGCAATAATTTGCTCTAAAGTAGCACCCAGGCTCATTATACCATGATCCCTTTCCGTCTTAATAGACTTGAGGACAACCTGTGCGGCTTCCAGCTTCGGGGTGGGCTTCTTTATTTCAATGGGCGTAGCCTTCAAACTAATTGTTTCTTCGGTCCAGGACTTGACTGGCTCTGGCTTGAAGCCGGGCAGGAATGGTTGCTTGTCAAGAGAGCGTCCACGGTTTGGACGCGATGACTTGCGCCAAGGCACAACATTAGACGGTGGCTGCAGAGATTTGCTGCGCACCTTGGTCTTCTTGGTGCGTGATCGACCCTGATGCTGTACTTGCCCATTAACGCCAAGATACTGACCATATTCGCCCGTTTGCTGTTGTTGCTGCTGTTGGGGCGATTCAGGAGAGCTATCTTCCCTGCCAGATGACGAAGACTCATCTTCGACAGAATCAATCGTACGCAATTGAAAAGCCGAGATACGTCGTTCTATAAGTTTAAGGGGAATTTTAAGTGTAAGTAGGGCATTTCGTTTTGGAATCTCAACAAGCAGTTTCCAGAGCTCGAAACAATATAGGGGTGAAGTCCTCTTACAAGCATTTACATTCACTTTGTCAATTTAATACATACCTCTTATCCATTAGAATTGAAGTTATTCTGTATATAACCAGGCAGGCTACACATGTGTGGAAAATTAACTTGAAAATGTTAATTAAATGCGCAAAAAAAAATAAAAATGCCATGGTATGTATGTTATAAAAATTCTGCTGTTTCGTCTACATGCTCCCTCTAATGATTTACATTGGCCGTGAATCAATAAATAAATACTTGAGTACTTTGTCTTTTAAAGCAGCTCAATGTTTGACATTGATAAATCAAAGACATTTAATAATACGAAGAAAATATGTCAAGTGATTCATAAGAATTAATCATGTGTGACGAATTTCACCTGTGATTCTCGCCTGATCCTTCGACTACTTTTTGGCACATTATCAATGCGACAGCCTTTATTATTTATCATCAGGCTAAGCACGGCAGCTTCATCATGTTGATGCAATATCAACCCAAATAACGGTGAAGCTAAGAGAAAACAATGGAGCGTAAAAAGACAATTCAAGTGCTTGTTTCATGCCCCGAAAATAGATTCATGATTAGTGGCGGCTACGTCACCAGGTGTGGTAAACAGCTCAAATGAGTTTCTCGGGCGTTCGTGTGTCTGCGCTGATGGTATTGTGTATTTTAGGGGTAAGTATCGCAGCGCGGCCAGCGCAGCGCAGTAGCGCATTCGAGCGAATTCATTCGGATGTAGACAACAATCGAGCGCAGAAGGTATTTGCTACACGGGGCAATTATGTGGGTCGTTTATAAAGTGCAGTTCTCAAGTGTTATAAGAAATAAACAAAAAGTACTCTTAAACTATTTCCACCTATTGTATTACCTGTGATCGGAGCGAGCAAGCAGCGGCAAGGATGCGAAAGCATGGAGCATTTTGAAGTTATAAAAACGAATTTAAATTGATGATGCATTTGCTGTTTTGATTTATTTAAAGACGCGATATTGGTTTTAAGTATTAAATACATGAGATATACAATTAAACAACAAAATTGGTATGAAAGAACAAATAGTAATCTTTAAATTGAACAATCAAATGGGATCTTGATTACCGTATCAATCGAACACACACTTAAAACATGAAACGTAAACATAAACATAATTTATAAAACTGACAGAGGAATACGAATATCTCAATGTATTGTAGATCAAACTTAAAACAAAGGTCGCATGAGTTTTTATGATTAATTTTTTAGTAAAGCGTTTTTACCACAAGATGTAAAAGAAGATATTTTGGAAGCTTAAGCGGAAAATATTTGATCAGATACTGTTTTTACGTTTTGATTCGTTTTGTGTGTTTGGAAAACTTTGAGAGTGTGGTAACAAAAAGTGGAAGAAACGAGAACAAAACAAATTAGTAGTAAAAGCGGCATTAAAAAATGAATAATAAAATCTCATGCAACATCACTACAAAATAAATAAATGTAGATTAAATAAACAATACAAATTGATTATAATCAACAGTCAAGTAATAATAAAAATTTTCGAGGCTTGTCTGTACGAGTTCGGAGTACGAGTCCATTGTAAGAGTTTGATCATACTTTAAATTATCGTTCCAATATAAAAACCTATCGATCTATACTAATATGCATTTCTTTTGTTTCAGAGGTACTGCAGCTTAGTAGTCGGTTGGATACAAAATCGGGGCTGATTTCTAAAAATAAAATTAACTAAATGAATCAGAGCCAGAGCCAGATGAAGAGGACTATTTGACGGTTGAACAACCGAAACTGATTAATTTAATTAAAAGCATTTCTGCACCATAAACAGACTCATTTATTCATGTTGTCGTCTAATGGCTAACATACAGTCCCCATCTGTAAACATATATGAGTGTAAGTGTGTGTGTGTGTGTCCTCTCGGGCAAATCGGCTAGTCATATCTGGTCGACACAGAAAACAAACAACTTGTAGGTAATTAATTATTTTATTTTTGCCCGAACTAAATGTCGCTTTATTTTCATTAGCGCACGTACATATTTTTTTTTAATTTATTTCTAATTTTCGAATGAAAGAGAATTTAAATAAATTTAATTATTTACTTGAAAAATATACATAAAGTGCTTTTCATTGTAGCCACAAGCGTTATATCCAGACTTTTCTGTGGTCTAAAAATACCAAATATATTGTGGTATTTGTTGTTTTGTAGCTAATCTATTAGAAATTTGTGTTCAAAGAATAACAGTTTCCAAACAAAAAATTCTTAAATAGAAAAGACAGCTACACATAGTATGCTATAGCAAATAGATAATCTTAGCTGGCAGCTGAAATTCAATGTCTACAATGCCTTCAATTTTAGCTTTTTTCTCATTATTGTATTCCCCCAATTGGATTGCGCTAGTTTTGCGCACGTTCGTTTCTAGATATTCATATAAGTATCTGGTAGCTATGGTTGGATATACAACAGCAGCGCTACAAGGAACTTTTGTGAGCTAGATGTGTCATCCACAATATTTTATGCTAATATTCAAATAAAAATTAAATGTTTCACGCTTGAGCGGAGGCGGGACAAATGTGCGTTTTGCACACGACCCCAAAACTTTTTCGACACATGTTTCTATATGCTTAAACTCTTAGCTATATATACACATGTGTTTAGATGTTTCTTATGTACATATGGACGTAGGCTAGATACAGAAAAAATCAACATATGTATAGGATGTCTGTGCTGTGTATACCTATATCATAAGTAAGTATTTATTTGTGTGTAGGTATTTCAACCGAAATTATAGTACATAAGCTGTCTTATTTATAAATCTCACTCAAAGGGGCAAGTGTTGAGAGTTTTTTCCTTCACTTTTCTTATTTTCACTCAAATTTAAAGAATTTCGAATTTTATATACTACCGACAAGCAGTTCCCTCTAAATTGGCTCTGACAGAAAGAAAATGATCTATAAATATTTGGATTGCAAAATACTTGTAATTATTTTTATTAAGTGTATTTTTTTAAACGTTTTCAATAAACTTGCTTTTTTTCATCTTTTTCGTGTCAAACATCTTTCGCTGTATTGTTGCTTGGTTTCACATTTTGAATAATTGTTAGTATGTAATTAAAAGAACTTGTTCGTTGCTTTAACTGAGATTATATTCTAGAAAAAATTAACTGAAACTTTTTTGGTCTAGTAAGTTAGTTGGGCTGAAACGTCGTCAGTATAAAGATCCGTTATGGTATAAAAATATAAATAGATATTTTTTTTGTTTGATTTTTTTGCGGTTTTTGGTCGATGTGTTTTTGAGCATTCTTTGGAGTTTTCGAACACTGTTCGCTTACGTTTGCTTTTTTGTTGTTAACGAACTCTGGTTTTGGTTTTGCTTAGTTTTAAGTTTAATCCTTACTTTTAACAGTCAGTTTGGCTGATGACTCGACCTGTCCCGTTGACGAAGTCACACGTACTGTAAAGATGCCCGAATCCTCCTCATAGGTTGTGCCAATCAAAAGCACAGCACTATTGCCATCAAAGATCATCTGGAATGAAATTAAAATTGGGTTAGCCTTACGTGATTGAAATATCCTCACTCTATATTTAATTAGTATAAATATTGATTACTCGACCTACCTGAAAATCTGGTGTTTCCGGTATTAGCTGACCCTCGCGGAACCATTGCACACTGGTGGCCTTCACCTTGCCCGTCACCGTGGTCTTGAACTGAGCTGGCATACCCTCGGCAACAGATACATCCTTCAGTGCCGTAATGGTTGGCGGTGCATCTAGATTCTCAATAGGACGCACCTTAAGCTGAGCACTGGTCTGAATGCTTCCCAGCTTATTCTCCGCCACGCACTTGTAGGTGCCTTCATCCTCTGGGAATGCCTCCGAGATGATTAGCTGATAGTATTCACCTTGGCGCGTCATTTGGAAGTAACGCGATGGCTTTACAAAGTTCTCCCCTCGCATCCAGCGAGCTGTTGGAGTGGGCTTGCCATCTACACGGCAGCGAAAGATCACCTTGCTGCCCTCCTCGACAGAGTGGCTCTTGAGCTGCTCGACAATATGCGGGGCCTTCTCGCTGCCGGGCGTTATTGGCTTTTCTGGCTTGCTGGGCGATTGGACAATGCAATCACCATCGCAGCGTGCCTCACCAGCAGCATTGACAGCCACGCACTCATAGCGGCCAGAGTCCTCGGCGAAGGGTTCGATGATCAACAAGGTGTGAATGCTGTCCTCCTCCAGCATTTTAAACTTTATGCTAGGCTGAACCTTTTGGCCATTTTTCAGCCAGTACACATCCATGGGACGAGTGCCAGTCACCTTTGCATCGAAGCGTGCCAGCTGGCCAGTGGCCACGGTAGTGCTTTGAATAGTGGTCACAAAGCTTGGTGGCTGAATGCCACCCTTGCCGGCGCGTCTACGCTCTTCCACCACCAAATTGGCACTGCACTTGGCAGTACCGCCACGATTTTCAGACACACACGAAAACACAGCCGAGTCCTCAATGAAGACCTGGCGTATAATCAATATTGACTTGCCGCTGAACGTGTGTATCTGCAGATCAGGAGAGTTCTGAATAGGGAAGCTCTCGCGATACCATTTAACCTGAGGCATCGGTTCACCCTCGAACTCCACTTCGAATTTGGCTTGCTCATTCTCAAAAACGCGGCAGGGCTGAATCTTCTTGGTGAAGACGGGCGCCTTGGCAGGCTTTACGGGACCCTTGACAACGCGCTCTTGAATGGTGCCCTTGTGCTCTACCTCGGTGGTCTCAGTAGCCGTGATCTTGCGTGTAATCTCTAAATCACCTTGGATCTCCTTTTGGACTTGCTGCTGCTTGTTCATGTGCACTTCACGGCCATGTACAGAGGACTCGGATGGTTGAGCTGTGCCCTTTGGTGGTGCAGGCTTGACCTGGGCGGTGCTTGTTTGCTCCTGACTGTAGAGATTTTGGTTCAATTTGGTTCAATTACGTCTGATTTAATAATTACTTACAGATTCTCCTCATAGGATTGGGCCATGCCCTTTGCAGCTGAGCTGCTCACAACCTTGTCGCCGGGTATAGCATACTGATGCGTATCACTGCGCATATGAGACTCCTTTAGAAGCTGCTCGGTTTCAAGGCTTTGCAGCTTATTGTAGTACTCTTCGCTCTTCTTGGCCTTCACGTTCTGTTGCCAGTCGGGTGCTTGCGGCTTGTACTGCTTGGGCTTCAAGTGCTCAACGCCCTTAAGTGTGTGTGCACTCTGCTCTGACAAGTATTGCTTACGTTCATCGAATGCCTTTTCCAACTCGTTTTCCTGACGCTCCTTCTGGTATCCAGTTAGCTCATAATCATACCAGGCTAAATATTCGAAAACAAATTGTCATGCTTAGTCACTATCTGTTGTGATCACTGTTAAGTACATCTAGGTACATAAGAAAGTTTAACTGTTTACATGCGTTCAAGTTCATAAAGCTGGTTAGCTAAAACAGCATTCCTTTAGCGTTAGTTTAAGAACATGAATTGAAGGAGATTAAAAATATGATCCATGTGTAGTAAATTTAAGGATGATAATAGGTAAACTAGCTTCGTTTGGTTTTTCATTTGATTTCAATGAGAACAGAGAACAGTGAGTTGAATGAGCAGCCACAGTTTAGAATAAAGACAGTCTTTTAAAACACGCACACACTTAAAACTTGCACACAACAATACTACCCATGGTCCAGCGATACTTAGTGATGGAGTCCATTGGGGCGCAGATTCCGCCGGGTCGCTCCTTTGAAACAGCTCAGTTGAAAAGGCAACACAAAGCTCTTATGGGAATATTAAGACGGAAAGCGTGTTTCTCGTGGGGGATTGGGTATTTTGTACGTGGAAATTAAGGAGTTTAGTTGTCTTGGCTGCTTTTATATAATACTATACTGTTTGTGGCATGTAAATTGATACGCAATAACTTCGGGTGCTATTCTACTTCAATTTGTATACTATATGTGTTTTATGTATATTTACAATGCAGTCTTTAATGTGATTTTGTTTTGGTATTTAGTTTAGCCAGCTAAAAAACTACTGCATAAAGTTTGTGTTAAATTGTAATAGCTGTTAATATAAATATTTCTGTTGCTATTTTTGTCATGTGTGCATGAAACAGGTGTTGGCGTATGTGACTTACGGCGTGGTGAGTTCTTCAGCACATTGCGATAGTCGTCAGAGCGTGCGACAACTTTCAGTTCGGTCGAAGTAATCGATTCACCCACTGAGTTGCGCGCTATAACCTCCACCTTACCGGTATCATATTGACGCGTCTTGGGTACATCAAGATGGAACATGCCATCGTTGGTCAGCTTATATCGCGAGCCCTGTGTGTGTCTACTTTTAGTAAATGAATTTAAGGAATATCAAAAAAAAAAATGCCTACATGCACAACAGTGTGTCCATTGATTAGCCACATAACACGAGGACGTGGATGTCCAGTGACACGCACACAGAATCTGGCAGGATCGCCTTCCTCTACAGTCTGCGGTTCCAGTTTGCTTACGAAAACTGGCTTCGTTCGGGGCTTGGCATCGGGATCAGCTTCCTCTGGCACACTAGAAGTAATGAAAATTAAGAATGGGTTTTTCTTATGACCGATATAATAAGGCTACTTACACTTGCCAGGAGGCCTCCATTTCACGAATGCGATCAATGCTCTGCATATGCGCTGGCAGTTGGGAATCGTATACAATTCCCGGCTTGCCAGATACTTTGATGATAGCACGGGTTTCGTCCTTACCATACAAGTTGGTGGCACGGCAAACATATTCACCACTATCCTCTGGATACACCCAGCCAAAGTTCATGGCCACATAGCCAAAATCGTAAATTGGCAAGAAACGATTCTCTGCAGATACAAAATTATTTTATAAAAAATTTCGATTATTAATTAAATCGAAACTTACTGAAAAGCAGGGGTTTGCCATTAAAGAACCATTCGACCTTCATGTTAGGATCACCAACAGGCGCCAACTGGCACTCGAACTTGGTTTTGGCCATTTCCGTAAGCGTAAGCTGCTCTTTGATTTGTGTAACAAATCGAGGCGGCTGCTTGCGATCCGGATCGAAAAGATCGTCCTCGGTTAAATGTACCTCTGAAGTGTACTTTTTGATAGTTGCTTCCATTTGAGTCAGTGCATCCGAGCGCTTCATGCCACGAGGCACTTGATTTTGCAGCAATATAGTTGGCAATTCTTAAAGAAAGAAAAAATTAATTAGGATAAATATGCTACGGCTAATTGATGAGATGTCTTACTCTTGCAGGAGACGGTGGCCTTGGTGCGATCTTCTCCATGTTTATTAACGGCACGGCAAGTGTACTCGCCAGAATCATCGCTGTAAACATACAGAATGTCTAGCGAGACGAAGCCCATATCAAAGACGTTTCTGTAGCGATGACCCAATGGTAAAGGTTTTCCATTGCGGTACCATTCAACACGTAGATTTGGATCCGTCTTGGGTTCTACTTGACATTCGAATCTTACGGCCTCAGATTCTTCGGCCACAACTGATGTAATTTGTGTTGTGAACTTTGGTGGTCCAAATGTTTCTTCGACGACCTTAGGTGTCTCGGGAATGCGTCCACGTTCCAATTCCTTCAGCTTCTCAGCGGTCATGCCTTCTGGCAGCTGCGATTCATAGACAATGTTGTGTTTGCCCTTGCAAGTCACCTTTGCGGTTGTGGTGGCAGTGCCCCACTTGTTAGTGGCACGGCAAGTATATTCGCCAGAATCTCGAGCATAGATGTAGTCTACATCCAAGGCAATGAAACCAAAATCGTTAAGCTGATGAACTCTAGAGCCGGTAGCCATGACGCGTCCATTGAAGAACCATTCAATACGCATGGTTGGATCACCAACAGGCTCGACACGGCAGTCAAAGTGAATGGGTCCACTCTCAGGCACGTCTAGATTGTCCTTGATTTCTTCAGTAAATCGGGGTGGATTTGGTTGCTCATCGTCAATGACAATCTCCTCTCGCTTGTGCATGCTCTCCTCTAGCTTTTGCAAGCTCTCAGTACCCGTGCGGAAATTAGACGGCAATTGGGGTTCCATCACAACGCCCTGGCGACCCTTGACCTGCAGCTTGCACGAGACAGTTGCCTCACCGTGTTTGTTGGTTGCCTTGCACGTATACAAACCAGTATCACGCTGATAGCAGCCAGCTATCTCCAAAATTACAAAACCAAAGTCATTAATAGTCTTAATACGAGAGCCGGACCACAAGGCCTTTCCATTGTGGAACCAATCCACACGCATGGACGGATCGTTGATGGGCTGCAGACGGCATTCAAAGTGGGCCAGCGAGTTCTCTGAAATGACCATGTCGAAAGGCGTCGTCACAAACTCTGGCGGCTTGCCAGTGTCATCTTCGGGAATAAACTCTGTGCTGCGTGAGCCCAGGCCCTCCAGTTCAGCGATACGATCAATGGTACCCTCCATGCCCTTGGGCAGTTGCGATTCCATAATGATACTGCGCTTGCCCTGAATTTTCATTGTGGCAGTGGTCACAGCCTCACCATACTCATTTATTGCACGGCACGAATATTCTCCAGAGTCTTCAGGGTAAACCGGCGAAATTTCCAAAATGACGAAACCAAAGTCACAGAAAGTGCGGAAGCGTGAACCGGCCTTCAATGGACGTCCATTCCAATACCACTCGATCTTTAGCTTAGGATCATCTGCAGGCGTAATGCGTGCCTCATAGTGAGCATTCTCACCCTCGCGGAGATTCTCAATGTTCTCCAGTGGTACGGTGAACACGGGTGCCTTGCCTTTAGTCTCTTCTGTGGTCTCTTGACGAGTGCGAACCATACTGTACTCCAGATTGGCAATCTTCTCTAGACCACCTTCCATGCCTCGCGGCAGCTGGGAGTCCAGAATTAGACTGGCCTTGGATGCACACTTCAGTGTAGCTTTGGTGACATCCTCGCCATATTTGTTGTGGGCACGGCACTCGTAGACGCCAGAGTTTTCCTCGTAGCAGTAAAGAATGTCCAGGATGACAATGCCAAAGTCGTGGAAAGTGCGGAATCGATGACCATGCGGAAGTTTTTTGCCATTGAAATACCACTCCACAACCAGATCAGGGTCGGTAATCGGTGTCAAACGCGCCTCAAAGTGAGCACTTTGACCCTCAACAAGTTTAGCAACGTCAGCAATTTGAGTAATGAACTTGGGTGGCTCTGCGACAAACGGTGCGCTGGTGTCTGCTTGCTGTCCCTGGGGACACTCCAGCTCCCGAATCCTTTGCAGCGAATCGGGTTGAAGGCTGTCAGAAAAGACGCCACCACGGCCGCCACAGTTAAGAGTGGTGCGGGTGAAGTCCTCACCATATTTGTTGTAGGCACGGCAGACATATTCACCACTGTCGTGATCCTGCAGATAAGCGATGTCCAAGACCACATAGCCAAAGTCGGAAACCGTCTTTATGCGATTGGAGTGACGGAGCAGCTTGCCATTGTGATACCACTCGACCTTCAGGTCCGGATCATTTACCGGAATCAGCGTGCATTCAAAGTGAGCGGATTGGCTATCCTTCAGGCCTTGCAGCGGCTGAATATGCGATGTGAAGTGGGGCTTTTGGCCACGCGGTTTTTCCACACACTCCAAAGTGCAGCTGATTTCAGCCGAGCCATATTTGTTGGTGGCACGGCAGGTGTAGGTGCCAGTGTCTTCGATCTTGGTGCCTAGCACTTCAAGAGCCACAGTTCCAAAAGCGTAGATGGTGCGAACCCGATGGCTTGCCTCAAGCACTTTACCATTAAAGAACCATTCAATGACCATGCTCTGGTCGCCCAGAGGAATTAAATTTGCCTCGTAATGGGCTAATTCTCCTTCTCCAATGTCCACAATGTTGACAAATTCGGTGGTGAAACGTGGAGCAATGCCCTGTTCTGGTTGCTCCGGCTTGCTGCCATCTCTGCGAAGGGAGTCCTCAAGATCCTGAATCTGTTCGAGACCTTCAGCACCCTTTGGATGCTGAGTAGATTCAATGATGCTCTCCTTGCTAGAGCAGAAAATTGTGGTAGAGGTAAATGCCTCGCCAGCCTTGTTGTATGCCTTGCATGTGTAGATGCCCTGATCTCGGGAGTATACTTCAATCATATCCATGGTAACGAAACCGAATTCGCTTGTCATCTTAAAGCGGGAACCATGTTGCAGCAGCTTACCATTAAAGTACCACTCAATGAACAAGTTTGGATCCTCTTTGGGTTCCACGTTAGCCTCCAGATGAATGGATTGCGCCTCGGACAAATGGAACTCCTGCTGCAAGGGCTTTGTCCACACTGGTGGTGGATACTGAGTCTCTGGCTTGGCTGCCTTATGTGCATGGCGATTAGCCAATGCCTCCTCAGTTTCCTGCACAGCCTCAAGACCGCTTACGCCCTGTGGATGTTGGGTATCCAGGAACATGGTCTTGCCACCAGTACACTTTAATGTGCCCGAGGTGGTGGCCGATCCCTTGCTATTGGTGGCCTTGCATGTATAAATGCCACTGTTCTCCGCATAGGTATTGCTTAGATCCAAAGCACAATAGCCAAAGTCATAGATGGACTTAAATTTGGCAGCTGCCTGTAGAGGTTGACCATTGAAGAACCATTCGATCTGCATGGTTGGATCACGAGCTGGTTCCACGTTGCACTCGAAGCGCACATTGTCTGTCTCTTTGCATTCAATGTTGTTCAGATGTGTAATGAACACGGGCGTCTCATATGTTGGCTCTGGAGCTTCAGGGCGACCCTCCTTGGGTGCCTCTAGTTGTCCGATACGTGGCAACGAATCAGGATGCAGTGACTCAGCTTGCAGCCAGTGCCGATCTTCAATTTTAAGGGAAGAGGTCGACACAGCCTCACCAATCTGGTTGGTAGCCTTGCAAGTGTAAATAGCAGAGTCATCTTCGCGCAATCCATTAATCGAAAGCGTAACCAGACCAAAGTCAAAGGTGCTACGGATGCGTGAGCCAGTAGTTAGAGAAATACCATTTTTGAACCACTCGATGCGCAGATTGGGATCGGCACGTGGCTCTACCTGAGCCTCTAGATGAACATGCTGACCCTCATGTAACTTGTCGTAACTCTGTAAGTGCGTGGTAAATACTGGTGCTTGTTGGGGTGTTGAGTCAACAAACATTTCAGGCACACGGTTCATGGCAGCCTCCTTCAGACGAATAGCTTCCCAAGACTCTGGTATCAAGGGCTGTCCATCAATGTTGGCTCGGGTCTTCACCTTCATAGCAGTAGAAGATACAGCCTCGCCAGCTGCATTAAAGGCGCGGCACATGTACACTCCAGCATCCTCGGGCACAACAGCGGCAATATCCAGGGTGACAAAGCCAAAGTCATGAGTAGTACGCAGGCGCGAGCCCATTTGCAGCTCGACGCCATTAATGAACCACTCGAATTTCAGAGACGGATCGCCCACGGGTACAACACGCGCTTCAAAGTGCGCATGAGTGCCTTCCCAAAGCTCGGAGGGACCCGTCAGCAGTTGTGTGAAGATGGGCTTCTCGAAGTGACGCTCGGGTTCCGATGGACGGGGAGCCATCGGCTTTTCCAGCTGATGAATGCGACTGATGCTGTCCGGATGTTGAGTATCCATAAGAATAGTAGCTTCGCTTACCACTCGCATAGAGGCGGTAGTGACGGCCTCACCAAGTGGATTAACAGCACGGCACATGTAAACACCTTCATCATCCTTGCGGATGTGTGAAATGTCTAGTGAAACAAATCCAAAATCATGTTGCTTGGTGATGCGAGAGCTGTCCTCAATCAATTTTTCATTGCGATACCATTCAACCTTAAGGTTAGGATCACCCACAGGAATCAGACGTGCCTCAAAGTGGGCCGTTTGGTGCTCATTAATACGGTCAATGTTTTGCAGAGGCTGCGTAAACACTGGGCGTTGACGTGTTCCGGGAGTTTCCACCTCCTGGCGCTGATGCGGTGCCGCAGATTCCAGTTTGCGAATCTTCTCCAGACCCTCAGGATGTTGGGTGTCCGAAATTATGGTACCACGAGCAATCACACGCAACTTAGTCGCGGAAACAGCCTGTCCCAGGGCATTAACAGCACGCACGGAGTACTCGCCTGCATCTTCCGCAACAGCATGGGTAATGTCCAAAGAGACATATCCAAAGTCAAAGGTGATGTGGAAGCGAGCTGCCGAGGGCAATGGCTTGCCATTATGATAGAATTCAATTCGTAAGTTTGGATCATGCACGGGCGCTACCTGCGCTTCAAAGTGCGCCGTCTGACCCTCGTAAATCTCCGTGGACCCACGCAGTTCAGCTGTGAAGTGGGGTGGACCAATTGGCTGATCGCCTACCTCAGTGCGTGTGGTGACAACCTTCGACTCCAGTTTCTGAATCTTTTCCATTGCATCGGGATGTTGGGTATCTAGAATCATGCTACGTCGGTTTAGCACACGCACGTTGCAAGTATTTACCGCTTCGCCCAAAAGATTGGTGGCCTTGCACATATAGGTGCCCGTATCTTCGCCATAGACATACAAAATATCAAGAGCAACATAGCCAAAATCGTGGGTGGTGCGATAGCGGTGTCCAGTAGGCAATTGCTTGCCATTGCAGAACCATTCGATCTTTAGATTGGCATCACCGATGGGCTCAACGCGACACTCCAGATGAGCATGCTCGCCCTCCTTCAGATGTTCCATATTGCTAAGAGGTGTGAGGAAAACTGGCTTCTGTCCCTTCTCCTCCACAACGGCTTTTGTGGGTGGCGCATAGTTCTCCAGTTGACGAATCTTCTCCAGTCGCTCAGCATCAAGCGTATCTAGATCCAGTGTCTTATTTGCTGCAGATCAAAAGGGTTTAATAATGCATAAAATTAAAAGACTTATAAGAACTACCTGTTACGTTTACAGCACAAGTCGTGACAGCTTCCCCGACAGCATTCTTTGCCTTGCACATGTAGGTGCCCGTATCCTCGGCGTGGGCATACAGGATATCTAGGGCAACAAAGCCAAAATCATAGGTGGTTTTGAAACGATGACCTGTTTGAACGGGTTTGCCATTGCAGTACCATTCAACCTTCATGGTTGGGTCGTTCACTGGGATTAGAGTGGCTTCCAGATGAACGGGAGTGCCTTCATTAACCTTGGCATTACGCAGTGGACGTCCAAACTGTGGACGCTCTGCATGGAACTGCTCCTCTTCGGTCTTGCGCTGGAAGCGTGTGGTATCCTCTAGATGCTGGATCTTATGGAGTGCCTCCTCGTGCTGGGTTTCTTGAATAATCGACGAACGGGAAGTCACATTCAACACAATCGAATTAACAGCCTCGCCCTGATTGTTGGTCACCCGACAAGTGTATTCGCCACTATCCTCTGCATAGACGGTAAGAATGTCTAAGGCAGCAAATCCAAAATCGTATGTGTTGCGGAAACGATGGCCGGTGCTCAGTGGTTTGCCGTTGTGTAACCACTCGACCTTCAGGTTCGGGTCCGGATAGGGTTCAATGCGGCACTCATAATGTGCACTCTGGCCCTCAACCAGCTTGGTCGGACCAATCAACTTAGTGACAAACATGGGGGCAGTGGTCACAGTATACTCCTCTTCCTCACGTCGCTGATACTTGCTGTGATCCTCTAGCTGATGAATCTTGTGCATAGCTGCCTCGTGCTGAGTCTCTAATTGAATCGCAGTCTTGGACTGCACAATCAAAGAGGCAGAGGTCACGGCTTGACCCAACTCATTTACGGCACGGCATGTATAGGTGCCGGAATCTTCAGGATTGACGTACTTCATATTCAGGGCTACATAGCCGAAATCATGCATGGTGGTGGTGCGATTGGATGCCTCAATGGGTTGACCATTACGCAGCCACTCAACTGTCAACTTCGGATCACCAACGGGTATGAGACGAGCCTCAAAATGCACCGCTTGGTTCTCAGCGACGCGCACATCTCGCACTGGCATGGTGAAGACCGGAGCCTGCGAGACGACCTCGTCCTGCACGCTTATGCGCTGACGCTTCGAGCCGTCATCCAAGTGTTGAAGACGTGGCAACGCTGACTCATGCTGCGACTCCAGATAGATGGACTTCTTGGTATGCACAACAGCAATGGCTGAGGTAATGGCTTCACCCATAGCGTTGTAGGCACGGCAGGTATAAGAACCTGCATCTTCTGGTAGCGTGGACATAATGTCTAGGGCAACAAATCCAAAGTTGTTTGTCTCTGTAAAACGGGAACCCGACTTTAATGGTAAATTATTGTGGTACCATTCCACACGCATTGAGGGATCCGACACAGGAATCAGGCGGCATTCAAAATGGGCGCGTTGGTTCTCCTTGATCTCAACGTTTTTAAGTGATGTGGTAAAGACAGGAGCCTGCTTGGTGCTCTCGTCAATCTCCTCGCGGCGGCTATAGCGTGAACGATCCTCCAAATAATGTATCTGCTCAAGACCAGCCTCGTTCTGGGTGACCGTAACAATTTGTTCACCACTGCGGCATTGCAGTTCCACTTGAGTTTCATCAGAACCAATGAGATTGACAGCACGGCAGGTGTAAACACCAGAATCTTCAGCAATCAAACCAACGATATCTAGGGCCACATAGCCAAAATCGTGAATGGGACGGAAACGATGACCCACCGTAATAGGACGACCGTTCTTGAACCACTCCACCTTCAGATTGGGATCGGTTACTGGTTCAATTTTGCACTCGAAATGAGCGTGAGCTCCCTCTCGGGTGTTGGTCAGGCTCTTAGGATGGGTCAGGAAACGCGGACGAATGTTAACCACCTCATCGATTTTTTCATTGCGCCGATAGCGGGATGAATCCTCGAGATATTGGATCTTCTGCAGACCAGACTTGTTCTGGGTTTCCAGTATTAAATCGCTCTTGGCGATGATGCGTACAGAGCCCGAAGTAACGGCTTCGCCCAGTTGGTTGCGAGCCTGGCACGTATAGACGCCCGAGTCGATAGCATAACAACCCAGCAAATCCAACGCTACATAATCAAATTCGTAAGCGGGACGGAAACGATGACCAGTCTTCACCGGCATGCCATTGACGAACCATTCGATGCGCATGCTGGGATCACCCACGGGTTGCAGTCGGCACTCCAGATGCACATTGGTGCCCTCGACGGTTTCTATGTTGTGTAAAGCACGCGTAAATTGAGGCGCCTGCATAACAGTAATGTCCTCCTCACGATGCTGACGGCGGCGTGATTCCTCAAGCAGCTGGATCTGCTCTAGCGATTGCTCGTTCTGGGTTTCCGTTACCACATCGGTGCGATCAATCACACGCACACAGGCGGAGGTGTGGGCTGAACCCAAGTGATTGGTGGCACGTATAGTGTACTCCCCAGAATCGGCAGCCGTGGCCTGGATGATATCTAGAGCGACAAAACCAAAATCATAATAGGTACGGAAACGAGAGCCAACAGTGACGGGGCGTCCGTTTTGGAACCATTCAACGCGCATTGTTGGATCACCCATGGGCTCGAGACGGCACTCCAGGTGAATATTCTTGCCGTCGTGTATGGGCTTGGGATCGGTCAATGGCTGAACAAAAACAGGCTTTGATTTGGATATTTCCTCGATATCGTACTGAGGTTCTACAAATGGCTTATTTTCAATATTTTGAGTCTTCTCATAGAGGCCGCGATGCATGCTAGATGTGTCGATACTGGAACGAGCTTTAAGGCACAATCAAAATATGTAAGTTGCTAACCAAACACTGTTCAAGGTTCTATTGATACTTACTTTCCACTATCATCGTTGCTTGCAACTGAGCTTCACCTAGCTTGTTTCTAGCCACCACTTGATAAATGCCCGCATCCTCGGCGCGCACTTGGGATATATCCAGGGCAACATAGCCGAAATCATGGTACGTTTGGATGCGATTGGCTGCGGTGATGGAGCGACCGTTGTGATACCATTCAATTTGCATGCTCAAATCGCTTTGGGGCTCCACGCGTGCTTCAAAGTGAGCACGTTGACCCTCTAGAATTTTGGTTGTACCCTTCATTGGGCCAAGGAAACGTGGAGCTTGGGTAATGTATGTCTCTTCCTCCTCACGGCGACCATAGCGTGAAGAGTCTTCCAAGTGCTGAATCTTTTGCAAGCCATCTGCATGCTGAGTGTCTGTGACAATCTCATTCTTCGATATGACAGTACACTGGGCTGTAGTCGTATCCTGGCCCATTGCATTATAGGCACGGCATGTATAGGTACCGGCATCATAAATGGTTATCTGTTTAATGGTGAGCGCGACATAGCCAAAGTTATGGTAGGTGGTAATACGCGAGCTAGCCTCTAGGGGCTGACCATCCTTGAGCCACTCGACACGCATGGTGGCATCGCCAACGGGTTCGAGACGTGCCTCAAAATGCGCATGTGCGTGCTCATGCAGGTCCAATTGGTTCAAGATAGGTGTCTTGAATTGGGGCGGCGCAATAGCCTCGGGTGCTTCGTGGACATGGCGACGCTGCTGGGACTTACGGTAGTCCTCCAATTGCTCAACCTTCTCAATATAACGCTGCTGCTCGGGTATACCCAGATCGGCGGTGACCTGGGAGCGCGTGTGCACGCGTATTGTGGACTGACTGATGGCCTCGCCAATGCGATTCACGGCCCGGACGGTGTATTCGCCGGCATCTTCGGCACGTAGGTGCAATATGTTTAGGGAGACATAGCCGAAGTTGAAAATTGCCGTTATGCGCGAACTGGCAGTTATTGGTAGACCATCCTTGTACCATTCCACACGCATGCTAGGATCATTAACGGGGGTTACTTGCGCCTCAAAGTGCACATTTTTGCCCTCCTCGAATTCACCCAAATCGCGCAGTGGACGTATAAATTGTGGAGCTTGATTCATCAGCTCCTCTGAGCTTTCCTGGCGCTGATAGCGTGAATAATCCTCCAGCTGATTGATGTACTGCATGCTGTTGGGATTCTGCGACGATTGCTCAATCGATGGACGCTGCACCACCGATAGAATGGCGCGCGATTCAGCAACACCACTAGCGTTGCTCACACGGCACATGTATTCTCCAGAATCATGACCCATAATGCTCAATAAATCTAGAGCGATGAATCCAAACTTGAAGACAGATGTGGCGCGAGCACCTTGAAGAAAAAGAAGTTATTAGCATTTTATATAAGGATAAATGGTCACGGAATTTAAGATACTTACTGGCTGCCAGTGGGTGGCCATTGAGGAACCATTCAACGACCATCGTAGGATCGCCGACAGGTTCAATGCGTGCCTCCATGTGGACACGACCACCTTCGGTTTGCTGTACATTCTGCAGCGGTATAATGAATTGTGGTGGTGGATAAACGCGATCCTCTTCCCCAGGCCGCAGATGCGGCTTGGCGCGTTCCACATGACGCAAATAAATAATCTCTGGACCAGGACTTGGCCTACAAATAAATAATAGCAATGAGTGGACTAAATTGTATTTTGTATCATTCGATAAACTCACTCAGGCTCGATCACTTTCGTCGGTCTTGGTAAATTAAGACGTCTCTGTTCGTGACTTGGTTGATCTCTGGGAACTTCAACATAGAGTCTTGCCCTGTTCGCCGTGGAACCAGCAATATTTTGTGCGGTACACTGGTACCAGCCAGCATCGGCAGCTTTCACATGCGGTATCTCCAGGCAGGTGGCGCCGCCATCGATGCCCACAAATTGTTCAGCAGTTGATGAGATTTGGACTCCATCCTTTTGCCAGGTGATGCGTGGCACGGGTGTGCCAATGGCATTGGCACTCATAGTGATTGGTTCACCTTCACGGACAGTCATCGTACTGAAGCGTTGAACAAATTGTGGTGCGACAACCTGCTCCTTCTCCAGCACATGCAACTGCGCCTCGATAGCCACTTCTCCGGCCTTATTGCGGGCCAAGCACTGGACAGCGCCGCCATCTAAACGGCTTACGTTCGTAATCATCAGTGAATGGCTACCAGTCTCGTTGACAAGAATCTTGTGCGAAGCATCGTCACGTACTTGACGACCACTTATGAACCAGAAGACCTCTGGATAAGGATTGCCAGTAACACGACAATCAAAGCGCGTCATGCGACCCTCGGTCACCTCGCGATCCATAAATCCCTTGACAAAAGTGGGCGGCAATGCCTTGCCTGCTTCCAGCTGCTCGGCCATCTGATCCACAGGCTTAGGCTCGTAGGCAGTCTCAGCAGCCGGCTCGACAGCCAACACAGCTGAGGAGACGATGCAGCCTTGAAGATTTTCAGCCAAGAGAGTGTAGTGGCCGCCATCCTTAATGTTGGCGCTCTTCACACGCAGTGTGGCAACGCCACTCGAATAAGAGATCTCATACTTTTGCGAGGCAACCAAACGTTGTCCGTTATGGAACCAGGTGAGACGTGGTCTAGGATTGGAGCCGACGCGTGCTGTGAAGACAGCATCGGAGCCCTCGATGAGTTTGGAGCTTCTAGGTTTCTGCGAAATTTGTGGTGCTTGCGCAGGACCCAGAGAGCGATCCAGCTCATGGGACAGCTGACTATCCTGCTCATAGCCAGAGCGACGCGTGATAGCCTCTCTAAAGGAGACCTCACGCAAAAGTCTATACTCAAAGGTATCCACACGAAACTCTTCCTCAATGGACGTATACGAATATCCGTTGGAGTAGATGTTCTTCTCCAAATTCTGAATAGGCTGCAGTGCAGGCATTGGTGCTCCTTCCGGTTGAATGTAGACACTGCAAATCGCCTCGCCGTATTGATTACGAGCTGTACACGTATACTCTCCCTCGTCTCCGGGCCCGATCTGATTGATCAGCAGGGATACATCACCGGTGGACTCGTTGTAGCTCATACGAAACTTTTGTGACTCGAGAAGTGGTGCGCCTTTTCGAGTCCATGTAACGAATGGCTTTGGGTTACCACGTAGCCTACCTTCGAACAGGGCGTTTCCACCCTGAGCGAAGCGAGCGTTCTTGAAAATCTGCTCGAATACAGGCGGTGAAATGTCACCTTGGGCATAAACGTGTGTCAAAGACGGCGGTGCATAGGTGCCTTCAATACCACCTTGATGTTGTTGAACTGTAAAATTATTAGAGAAATACAATGTAATAAAGAACAGCTAAAGATTGAAGTGAAGCTCGCTAGTATGAATGTGAGTTAATAAAATGTTTAGTTGAACTAACAAACTTGTGAATTTCATGCACATACAAAAATAATCAATATTTTTTAATTTCATTGATTATAAGACTCGAAGTTCTTCTTTTAACGGCTTCTGTGACTGTGTTCTAACTCTTTATTTTTTCCCGTAATAGTAAAAAATAATTTTATTTTAATAAAAGTAAGAACTTCAGAGACGTACTATTTTAGTTTGAGATGATTGCAAGCGTACTAATATCTATGTATGTATATATATCTGCAATATAAATGACATATTTACTTATAAACACACATGTGCACATACATTTTGGCAAGTGCATAGACTTTTTAAAAGTATGTATGTATGTATATATATGTATATAAGTTGGCTTTCAAAAGGTGAATGTAAACAAACAGAAAAATCAGCTGTTTTTATTCTTTAGGTCTCCCCATTCTTCTTCGTTCACTCTCTCTTGTATACTTTCTCATTTAGTGTTCCTCTCTGACTTTTGTGCGCATGCTCCAATAGTTCGGAATACTTCTATCGGCTTACTTTGGCTTTCAGTATAAGAGAGTCTTTTTACATACATCTTGCTCACTTTCTCCAACGGGGACAGACGACACAATGCAACATGTGAAAAATGTAAACAAAGCAAACAGCATAAGAACTCTTATACTGTTCTCTTAAACCATTTATATATATTCTTGTATATGTATGTCAATGCAGGGCACGCTCTTAATTTTGGCAGATGAATGGAACATTTAAAAATAAAACGAATTTTTGGCTGATTGTCAACAAAGATTTATATTATGAAATACAAGATGAATATAAATAACTCAAATGTTTGTTAGTCAAATACGTGTTTGTTCCAATATTGGATGAGTCATTGGCTCAGAATATTATTTCACTAACACAAAGCGAGATATAACGCATATAAAATCTATCACTTTACATTCTATATTCTGTTTATTCTCTATCATATGTTTTTGTGTAATTAAATACAATGCTAGTTGAATACGAGAGATATCACAGGAGCACAGTTGTTTAGATGATACCTTAATATTTATTAATAAAAGGTCTGAGAATTTTTTTGTTGATTTTATGCGGAATATTTGAGCTACATTCCAGGCTAAAAAGTGCAATATCATGGAACCTTTCTTGAATCTTTGAATTACTTATAAACATCTATTTTAGATCATATATCAAGCATTAACAGAAATATGATAATATATAAGAAAATATAAATTATAGACAATAACAACGCAAGGTGCTAGAAAATATATGGCTTATGAAAACGGAAGACTTGGATACTTGCAATTTTCTGGCTTTTTATACATTATATGCTAATACGTCAACATTTTATCGATACATATTGTGAAACTTACTTAGCACAGGTCCGATTCTGGATAATACAAATATTTCACAAAAGTATATTCAGACAAAAAGCTTGTTACAGATCGTGCATTTTTAATGTCTGCTATGTTATTCCATTGGCCAAACTGACCGGCATCACAATTGATCTATTTGCAGCAAAAAGAAGGCCCTTCACAAGTTTTTAGCTTGATAGATTGAAACTGACTGATCGATCCGAATGATATGACTATACCGCCTCAATTCACTGCTGATCGTGAGTATGTGTAGTCTATGCGGTCTTTAAAAAAAATGCTTCTTTGACTTACAAATTTAGTAGCAGAACAGTTGCACTTTTTCATGTGTATAACAGAGCAGATTTTAAAATTGTTTCGCCTATTGAATTTAGTGCAGATTTAACTAAACATAGATGCCCATGTATGTTTTTCCCTGCTTTACACTAAATACTAGACGAATATCATGTTCTTAACGCTTTACAAATAGCTAGACTTGTTGGTACAAAGTTAAGTGTTGTTATTTATATTTTTTTATTTTTTATTACCGCCTAACGTGCATCCATTCTTAACAACAGAGAATATATAAACTTTTTAAGCAAAAAGTCATTTATCATTTTTAAAACATATGAATCCTCAGGAACTCTAAATTAATATTCAGACCAATGCATGTTTATGATGAAATTAATTCTGCTGTGTTCATGCACTTCTAAGGTTTTCTCCAAATTGGCTTTTAATAAATGGGCTAATAACGTTAGATGAGTTTGCATTCGTTGAGAGATATGTTTCGAATCGAGTTTGGCAACAAGATTTTTTTATGCTTTAAATAACTTGAGCCGACAACAGAAATTCAAAGTGTTAAATTTTAGCATGCAATTATTTCCGGTTACAATGAAATTGGTATGAGAAATGCATTTGATTTAAGAGCAAATTGTCTGTATCGAATGAATGTCCAGTAACAAGAGCTTTGAACAGTGGGGATTCTAAATCCACGGTGTGAATCCCACTGGCCAATGCAACTTGCTAAAATTCATTCACGTGATGGATTGTCATTTGACATTTCAGACAAGTACAGACTTGAAGTCTGGCAGGCGGGCCGTCAGGCAGAAGGACTGACCTCTTTGCTGAGTAGTGATTTGACTCCTCTGAACATGTTGTTCAGTGCGGCTAATCCTTTGCTGCTGATGCTGCTCTTGACTAGAGTGCGAATACTCCTGAGTGGAGTATTGCTGCTGCACTTGTTGTTGTTGGTGCTGCTCGTGCTGCTGCTGCTGCTGGTGCGGGTTCGGATTTTTTCGTTGCATTTTAAGTTGTTATATATCACTATATATCATTGAAAATGACAACCAAATCGTTGCAGTTGTCAACTGCACTAAAATAAAACACCTCTCTTGATCACTTTTCCCTTTGATTTGCTTCTTCACTTTATATATATATTTATTTATGTATACTGATTTCTATACAGATACTTTCGCTTCTTTATTGCTGAAATTGAATATTGGGCAAAATAGAAAAGAAAAATCTTGTTATAATTGTATGCATTTATCACAAAACCAACACACACTAAAAATTAATCACTCGAAATGGCTTTTGGCAAACGTTGAATATTGTGGTTTTTTTAAATATTCGTTTAATTTTATTTATTCAATTTTCTTCTCAGTGTGCTCAACGCGGCTATTTTATTTTATTTGTATCTTCATGACGCACACTTAAATTTTCATGGGTATTTTTTTATGCTTAAGAACCGAACGGAACATAGCTTCAATATATATTTAAATATATGTAAAACTTATATTAAAAAGTATTTCACCACAATATATGTTTATATATGCATGTTTAACATACATATATCAAAAAGTATTTCACAATCATCTATCCTTCTCGATATTCATATTCTTTGCATGTGAGACATATCGGGCTATTTTTAGCTACTCAACATTTTTCACTGCGACACACAAACACACAGACATCTTTCTATACACAGTGTGTTGATGGTATCTTCTTAATTTTCAGGGGCTATTTTTAAAAAAAAACGTTTTCATTTTGGTATTTCCAATGCAAAAGCTCTGCACTGTTCACTGCTCACTGCTCGGGGTGGTCATTATTCATTATTCACACACAGCATATTTTTCACATTTTTGTACATTAACCTAGCTATCGTTGCCTGTATTCCTTGCCAGGATCAGCCAGGATAATGCACAAAATCACATGTATATAGCATTATATATATATATATATATGTATATATTTTTAATTTATATGCATGTGTATGTTAGATACATATCTTTCGATCAGATCGCTTATTCATATATATGTATATGCACATTTTTCCTAATTGTGTATATGCACAAATTCACAGTCCATTTATCGAATTGGGTGCGGACCCCACGATCCGATGCCCGATCGGTGTGCCGAATCACCCGTTGAACGCACCCGAAGCAGTGCTCGTTGACTATTTTTAGATATTTAGCGCACTGAAAAATTCTTTTAGAATTTTCAAAGTGGTTACGAAACCAAATTTTCACGAACATTTTCCATATTTTCACAGATTTTACACATTAAATCAATTGAAAACTCTTTTATCCTTACTTCAATGCGTTATCCTTGCGACGATTTATGTATATGCGGCGACTTTATCTTTAAAAAACCTCTATGCGAACTATATGGCTGAACACATATATATCTATATGTACCGTATATATATATACATATATGTATTTCTTTAAATAATATCTATTTTCAAACTGTTTCAAGTCATTATCCCCGAGACTGAACCAAGACGTCGATCGTTAGTGAGGTGCGAGCGAAGAATGAAAAAATATCGTTGAGAATGCGATCAAATAGCTGCCACAAGGCGCACACTAAACGAGAGCCACACGATCTTCGTGTGCGACTCGCGCTCTCTCGCTTCACATGAGATATTTTTGCACTTTCCACATGCTTGTTGTTGTATTGTAGCTGTGGAAAATGCTGCGAGAGTGCTGCAAATGCGCTACACAACTTGTTGGGGGCCTATGAGCAAGTTCATCTCTGCAGAGGCAGCTAAAGATTAAAGACTGGAAACTGTCAATCATTTGGGTGTTTCTTAAACAGGCTCTTCTTGTTGCCCAAGTGTTTGAAATCGCATTAAATAGGCTATTTGCTCTGCAATTAGTATAAGTCTTAGAAGATTACACTAATATATCAAAGAAGCGGCTTAAACAGGTATGTTGTACTAAGTAAGTTTTTGTATGTAGCAGATTGAGGCAACGACTATGCAACACACTCAGCCTCATCGATCTCAATTTTTGGCAGCGCCCTTTTACAAAGTCAAACTGCTGTGGCTTTGCTGCTGCTCAATTTAATAAAAGTTTACCATAAGCACATAGCAGTTTGACTTGGTGGAAAATTAAGAGCTCTTTATCTATTGCTCGTTTTGCCCGCTATTCTCTTAGTTGGTTTCGGCAAGTGTTCGGGTTTTGAGTAAGTTTGCTAAAAATATATAATACGATTTATTTTTGACACGTATTTTGCAACATTTGTGTGCAGAACAAAATCAAAAAACAAACTTAAATCCATCGAAATTCTAGAAACTGTAAATATACATTAAAATGCATACACTCGAAGTTTTAATACTATAATTCTATAAATTCCAGTACAAGCCGCAGTGCGCACAAAAAATCTACTCTTTCTGCCATGATATACTTCTCTTTTACAATTACATATTTAGATTTTTATTATATGTACGACTAATAATTTTAATTAAGTATTTTAAACGCTTTTCATGCACCAGATTTTTAAATTTTCCACACAATTTATTTAGCTTGTCTAAATTTAAAACCACATACATACAAATTTGGCTCGCTGCTTTGGCTACATATAAATTTGATTATTCATTTGGTCTCTTAATCATCAAGACCACGATGTTATTTGAATTTTCTTTCGACTAAAAAAATGTCGATCGCGGGTGTCACCTTTGGCAACAAACTTTCTATTTCGTTAGCAATGTGTGCGTTAAAACGTCAAAGCAATTTCAATCTTTACAAATTGCAACTCGAGTTGTGTCTGAGTTGCGTTTGGTTTTGGCCATATTTGGGATGAGCATTGAATGGGGCTCTATAAGGCTACCCGGTTGGCAATGCTATCAATTGTAAGTACATTATTTAGTTTTTACTGCACACATTAATTGTTAGCATGCTTGTTTATTTTTTTTTCAAAAACCAGCACAATTATGAAATCACTTATTAAGAGTAACGAATTAAACTATCTGCCAGGTTAAGACTGTCACAAATAAGATACTAATGTACCTGGAATCATAAGCTAGGCGACGAGATAAGAACACAAACTGAATATACTATAAACGCACTCAGCATATCCAAAGCCTACTTCTATATATTAGAACAACAATATAAACAGTTAGCCGGTTCTGCAAGACAAACGACAGCAACAACAGCAACAGCAACAGCAGCAGCAGCAGATTGCAGCGATGCGCTACAAAAAGTATCTTGTAGTTTTCAGTTGTCAGCTGTGCCTTAGATTAAACGTAATCTGCTTGACTGCCCAAGACTATCTTATCGCACGAGATTTGCAAAAATGTTCTTCGAATTATGTCACGAGAGCAGAATGTTGTTTGAGAAACAAAAAACAAGATAACTAAAAATCTGCATATAATTCTTTTGCTTTAATTAGTATTATTAACGGTTTTTAAGGTTTTCTAACTTTTTACTTTAGTAGATAATAATAATGTGTAAATCATATTAAGGCAATTGCTTAGACTTAGTTATTATTGTTGGTTGTTTTTTTTTTTTTGTCAGTGCCTCTTGGTTAGTTGTATTTGTGTTGTGGGGATTGGGCCCAGCTCAGTGGAGGAAGCACTGCATTCAATTTACTGCAAACAAGAAGAAGAATATTCGCATATCAATTAAGTTCATCATTATATGACACACAAGCAAGTGTAAATGATGTGGCATGCAGGACTTGTTTATTTTTGTATTTTTTATAATGAAATATGCCGAGACAAAGAAAATAAAAAGAAATGAAATGAATGCGAAATGCACCCCCACCAGAGGCAAATGAATTCGACCCCAAGCAAAGCTCAGCAACAGCGACAGTTCAACTCTTAAGATACTTTTGTATATATCTTGTTGCCACATAGTTGGACGGACAGACAGACAGACAGACAGACATAAGCTGTGATGCAGTCAGCGCATCAAATTTCAGCAAACTCAGAAAACCGAAACGGAATGAAAAGAGCTGCGCCTTCAGCTGCAATTTACGTATAAAATGTCCAAATGTGGTCGGTATTTTTTTTTTTTTGATATAGTACTTATATATCAATTGTTAATACAATTAGGCACAAGAGTCGCAGTCGCAGTTAGACACAGAAAGCGAGAGTTGAAGTTACATCTATCTCCCTCTCTCTCTTTGTCTGTCTCTCTCTCTCTCTCTCTCTCTCTCTATCTTTTTCTTTGTTTCTCGCTCTTGCTCTTTGTAAATGAAAGTTTCAATGTGCTGCGATGCGGTGCGTGTGGCTGTAATCTATATTTAGTGATTTTACATGCGGTGCCTCAAAAGATATTCGAAATATGCACGCACACAAATAAATATGCATGCATGTATATATATTTTTACGTGTGTGCTTGGGCACAGCCCATTTTTGTAGGTAACTAGCAATTTTCCAGATCGCTGAAAAAATTGTTTAAAATTAAAATGTTTTTAATGCATTAGGCTATTAATAACGAGCTGTAGTTGTTAGTAAACAAAGCAAGCACACAAACAACCATTCAAATTTTAATCTTAACCCAGTTAGTTAGCTAATTAATGGATTTTGTTTACCTGCTTGTGCCTGCAGCTGTGGCTCCTTGCTAAAGTCCGATATGGATACGGTTTTGGTGCTCACATAGCTAATCGACTCAACGGTCGTTTCCCATTTCTGGAATGTGTTGATCGTATCGCTGCGAAGAGTACGCGTTGATACCGATTGATTCAGGTTGTTGGCTCGCTGCGGTGTTGTGGAGCGCAGCGACATGGTCGATGTAGCCGAACCCAGCGATGAACTGCCCGGCGATTGAGAGGCTGTCGTTGAGGATGAAAAGGAGGCAGATTTGCGTAGTGGATTTTTATGGCCATTGCGCTTTTGTGGCTCCTCCTCCTCATCCTCGGTAATGAGCAGACAATCCGTTTGTGTGCCCTGATCTGTAATGATTTTGAAGGTGTCGGGGAAAAATGTGCAATTAGAGATACGGAAATGTTTTTGGCTTTATGGTTGTAATGGTTTGCATACGCTGCTTGGTTTGGGTTTTTGAGGTTTTTCAGTTCAATTACGAGTAGTTGGTGATCGCACTCTGCATCTCTTGTTGGCTGTTTTTGTTTGGTTTCTTTTCTTTTTGGCAATTAGCAGCTTATTTACGAGCATTGAGCGCACTTGAATGCCAAAATGCGTGCGCGAAAACTTGGCCCCATTTTCATTTAAATTGAAATAAAATTCAACGCGTTGCAGTTTTCAATTGTTTTCTTATATTATTTTTGTTTGCTAATTTACAGCTTGCGTATAAATAAATGTGCCGCCAACATTTGTGGCAATTGCTTTTCTTTTTCAAGGGGAACTAGGGGAACTGGCAGGGATAACGCGTGCCATAGCGATATGTATACTGTATATAGATAGGTACCATATAGTTTCATACATGTGTAAATCGGACAGTTTGTCAACGTGGGGATTATATAATTGAATGTGATGTTTGGTGTGTGTGTGCTGCTTTTGCATGGGATTTGATATTGAGGCATTAGTCTCGGTCTTGTTTTCAGCTAATTAAAATATTTAGAAAATTAATTTTATAGTATGTTTGCTAAATGCTTAAATGTTCTTTGAAAATAAAGTGCTAAAAGTTCTCGGGCACATTCCGGCCACATCGGATTTGCGTAGTTTTTGTCGATTTTTGGGCGTCTGCTTAATTACAATATTTTCGTGGGCGGGCAGTCAAGTAAGAAAACAATTTTACGATGCACCCAACTGTTTATAATATCAAATATATCTCGGCCATCATCCCATGAATATGAATATTTATTTTTTGGTTTGAGACTAATGCTCATTAAGCAAATGTATAAATATTTGCATATACTATTTCCCACATCTATATCTATAGATTTGCAAAAATGTCAAAACAACTCATGCGGAAATATTGTATTATTATTTATTTAAGACAAGTGCCAGTCTCCACTTTGATGGTCAAATATTCAAATAATTCAGGTCTCACTACGCCGCAGTTGTTGATAATAATTATTGTCGTAGCTTTTAGTTCTTAGTACTAAAATTTCAACACAAAATTGTTTCTATATTTAAATGTTAGAACAGGTCTAGAACATTTTTGAATAGTTTTATTTAGAATCTCTGAAATCATTTAAAGCATTACTTTCAAAATTATTCTTTTAAAAATAGTTGTAAATTTAAAACTTCTAATAGGATTAACTTGCTGCTGATGTGGCGATTGCTCGCAATGTTGAACAATTTTAAGTAGCAAGAAAAATTGGTTGGTGGTGTGAATGGCGTTGAGTTCATAGTTTATTATTAGAAATTGCCTAATTAATTTCACAAATCCGAGCAAGAAAAAGCATCAAACGAATGTTTGTATAGCTGCGGCATATTCATCAAACAAAAATGCGTATTTTCTTTCGATTTCCACAACAGATTTTCGTCGTTTATTTTTTGTGGACACTCACAATGCGCGTGGCGTGTTTTGTGTTGATGAAAGCATTGAATGCCGCTGGGTGTAAATTATTGGCAGCAAAAAACTGTTGAAAGTTTTGGCTTAAATAAAAAAACTGGCCAGCTTTGGTTGAGTAGTTGAAATGAAAAAACAAAAAAAAACGAAATAACATTCTCAAAATCGCTTGGAAAACATTTTGTTAATGTCTTTGTTTATATCGAACGGCAACTGAATTTCGCGTATGTTCCAAAAAAAACATTTGTTGCACAAGGCCAACAAAACGTTAGCTTTAAGGAAATCCAATCAAGCTGTGCGATTTTTAAGCCCTGATTCCATAAAAATGGGATGAAATATAATTAAATGGTTTCAGGTTTTAAGCTTACATAACTTTATATAAACTTTAAAAAATCAAATCTCTTCTTGAAGATCTCGCCCAAAAAATTATTTTATAGGGTATCGCTTAGGCGAGCTCTTAGACATAATATCCGTTTTTTATAAAAATGAACATAAATGCTGCCCGAGGCACAGGAAACTAACAATTCTGTGAATCATTAGAGTATAATGATGCATATATAAATAAACGATTACATTGTAAACCGATTTGTAGGATTCTTGTTAACCAATTGCAAGACATTATCGCGCAATTAGATAAATAAACCAAAGGTAAACTAAGTAATAGACAAATGAATCAGCTTTCTTGACAAGCATCCAATTTTATTTTATTGTTTCTCAGGTTGTCTAAAGACCTGTACACTGAACGAAAATTGGCTATTTGGCAAATTAGCAGGTTCTTTCTGCCCAAGCACAAGCGTAAAGTGTGTCACCCGACATTGCTTTTTGAATCAGATGATTATATATAGCCCGTATGCCAATCAGGTACATTTAGATTGTTTTTTTGGTCAGTGTCAAGGACTTGTACTAAATTTTGGACTAGTTTTGGGTGGCACCTTGACAGCACCCATGGGCCTAAAAGCTCGAGACTCGTGTGTTTATTATGTCTAGTCAGTCGATGGACGAGGAATTTCTTGCATATATTGCAAGGTTTGCTTCGTTTCTTATTCTTGGCAAGCGATCGCATTTTGCACACATTTTTTGTACGACCGACATCAACGAGTAACACTTTGAAAAATTTTAAATTCAAGAGAAAAATAGATAAACAACCTTGAAATTACAAAAAAATTATTTATGATGAGCAGCACACACCAGCAAAGACACGAACTAACTACAACAACTACACCTAGTTTGTCGGTCAGTCAGTCAGTCACCCACTTACCCACAGATGGTCCAATTTTTCATAGCAAAGGAAAACATTTGTCTAAGCAATTCCATTTTGATTTTTCGTATTTAAAAATATTTATATGATAAATTGTGTGCTCTGAAATCGCGACAGATTGTTGCTTTAGAAAACACTTGAATCGTTGCCGAAACATCTGCCATCCTAATTCGCTGACCTAATTTTTAGGATTTAAGTAGGTGGTGTTAACTTCATATTAAAAATATTATTGTGCAGTAAGCGAAGAATTTCTGATTTCTTATCCATTTTCAATGTTATGAGATATATTATAAACATTTAAAATACTATTTACAAAAATTTTTAAAATTCTTGAGAACTTGCTGAGTGGCATTGAAATTTATAATATAAACAAACATTTTGAAAAGTGATTTCCTGTACCCTAGCACTTGTATTATTTATCCATATGTTCAGCATTTAGAAGCTCATAAATAGGTTTTTTGAAAATTTTCACTTTACTTGAAATATATTTTTTTCGAACTTATTTTGATGCAAGACGATCTATGAAAAAACGATCAGCTAGCGCCATCTAGCGATAAAATCTAGTTCGAGAGCTTTCGATTGAGCGAAAGTAGCTTTTTCGAACTGAATGCGTTAATTTCCCCAAAGAGAGCGCTGTGAAAAGAGCTTTTGGGCGAGTAAAATTTGAATTTGGATCAGAGAATAGATATAATAACCAATGGGATACAAATCCCGATTGTATGATATGATTGTGAAACAAGTTGTTCGTTTTTAATAGATTTTTTTTATTTTCGACAAGAAAAACACAAGTAATACTATACTCCCCAGCATAAGCATAGTGGAGGGTTGCAAGTTTTGATTCATTGCAAATTGCATCAAAACCAAATAACAGAATTAAAGGACACGCACACATAATAAAAAGTAAAAACTTTGGCATGAACAAATCATAAATAAATAAATGTTTGCATAGTTTATGTAACTTAATATCTAAATCCACGATTTGTGCTCGAAACGTTCAAACTTCCGCTAGTGCTGGCGGCGCCCAACGGATTCATGGCACTGCAAACGTAGCTGCCATTATCATCTGCAATGAATTAAAAAATTGCAAACGATTAATGAGCCCTCGCCGGGCCAGTCGAATTACGAAGCGTTTCGTTGCGTTGCGAACTTACCCGGATAGGCCTGTGGCAGTGTTAGACGGCACACGCCGTTCCGGTATTCAATGATATGCCGACTGCCGCCCCGAGCCCTCTGCTCCAAATTAGAACCGTTGTGTGTCCAGTTAATCTGTGGCTGCGGATGCGCCTGCACAATGCACTCAAAACGGGCGGTTCCACCCAAGCCCGCCGCAATATCTTTCAGTGGCTGCACAGGATAGTAGAGAGAAAGAGGAGATGGAACACGTTAAGTTTATACAGTTAGTTGTCCGAGGGTCAGGTTAATGACTTCGCTTACCGTTATGAATAATGGCGGCCTTTGTGCATGCTCATCGCGATTCAAATGGGCATTGACTGGCTCCGTATTGGACAATTCCGGCACTAATGATGTTGGACAAAAAACATTAGAAATTGCTGCTTTTGTTGCTGACTCAGCCAGCGAGTCCATTAGTCAGATTAACACACAGCAAGCCAAACAAACGAGCATTGACATTAATTTTTTTGTATTTTTTTTTTTTTGTGTCCTTATAATATTATAACTTTAAAGCACATTGCACAAAACAAACACAAACAGAACGTGGCACAACATTAAACAAATTCATGCAAAACAATGGTTAGCATGCAGTTTGATGGGGTTAGCAAAAGGGGCACTTAAATAAAGTATACGCCGTGTAACGACCTAACGACGAAAGCAAAGCGATTGGCGGCAGACAACAGCAATTTTTTCTATTACTGCTGTTGGTGACTGCGACCAATTATGTGATATTAACAACAAGAACGACAACGTGTCCTAAACTAGTTGACAACATCGATAGATAGCCAGGATGTGATTGGCTAAGACTTGGCTAGTCATTCAGTACCTGTGCGCACCATCTGCTCCGATGGCAAACGTGGCGCTTGCGCATGCAGACGATCTAGGTGAATGTCCATGCTGTGACAACTGGGCAGACTATAGCGCTTTTGGGCACAGGTTCGTGGCGCCATCGTCTTGATACGCCCATAGCTGCGACGTTGCGCCTCGCTGTCGGAGCTGTAGCCATGACTGGGCAGAGAACTGTGTTCGTGTTGCACGGGTATAATCAACTCATTGCCAGCGGCAAGCTTCAACGGATACGGTGTGTGGCGACCATTCGAGGATGAGGTGAGTTTGTTGTTGCCGCCTTTACTATTCCATTGGCTGCTAACAAACTTGTGACCCTCGCCGGGAAAGAGTATGCCGAACTCATAGCCAAAGTCGTATTTGAAATAGATTAAACCGGTATTGGGATCGACGCATTTTGTGCCTTGGGTTTCGTTTTAATGTTTTTTGTTGACAGTTGGAAAGGTTTGAACAGAACTTAAGTGTTAACATACACAAAATTGGTTTATATGGTTATTAGTAGAAAAAAGCACTCAATAAAAGAATAATCGAATTTCAAAAATCTTCTTATCAAATCTCAACTTTCAATACCAATCAGAAATGGAACCAGTTTATGTTTTTTGGGTATATCTACTGTCGCTTTAGTTTAGTTTTAAGCAAAGGTTCACTGTACTTACCATACTGGGACACACGTGACTCATCCCTGTAGGCCTGTGCTTGATTGCTGCCCTCGCTTGGTGCACGCTTAAATCCAGGACGCAGTCCACCATTTGTGCTTTGCATATCCCTGCTTACATCCTCTATAAACTGATGCGACTTCTGTAGGAACGAAGAGCCCATGCGCCTGCCTTGACCCTCTGCCTGCTGCTGCAGGGAACTGTAGCCAGATGGTCGTGGCAAGGTGCTGCCTCTTAGCTGCTGGTCCGTCTGATCCATGGAGCCATCTGCCAAACTGTTGGTATACTGCTGCCTTATGGAGCTATTGCGATTCAGAGACTGTGTGCGATTTTGTGTGGTCACTGTGCTGCCACCTCGCTGCTCCTTCTTCAACGTATTTAAATCGACATGAATCTTGGTTGGCATTTCGGGTCCACGATCAAACTCCATGGGTGAAAGTACGCGCTCATATGTGCGTGGCAGACTGCAGGATCTACCTCCCACTTGTGGTGGTGCCACACGACGATAACCCTTTGTCAAGCCATCGCCATGAGGTGCCCACAATGGCTGAATTCTTGCACTTTCAACCTCGCTTTCGTAGTCACTTTCACGAAATTCGCCTGGAACAAACTTAGTAGGAGTCGCAGGCGGCGGAAAATGGGATTGTCTTGATGGGGTACGACTAACAGCTGGACTATAGGGAAAGGGTTCCAAAGGAGTTTGCTGCTGCTGTTGATGCTGTTGATTGTCAAAATGAATGATACGCTTGGTCTGCTGCATGTTGACAACGCGTTGAGAGCTCTCCGTGGACTCGTGCATCTGCATCATATTTTTCGTTTCATGGGCCACTTTGGCCGTATGCATTGGAGCGCCAGCCACGGCATTGTAATACATCGTCGGACGAGATCCAGTCAATGGTTGCTGTTGTTGCTGGGTTGCTGCAATGAACTTGGCTGCTACTGGCTTGGGCTTGAATACATGTTGATGTGGTTGTTGCTGATTGTGATGACTTGTCTTGAACTGCTTGGAGCTGCTCTCCGTCTTGATCTCGTGGCGTATCTCCTTGCCAACGGGCTCAAATTTAGGACGCGCATAGCTGCCTATCTCGGTGGGTATCCGTTCAAACTCCATTGGCGATGGCGTCACAACCACCACTGGCGATTTATGGCCGTTTGCGATGTTGGTGCGTGGTGTGGGCGTAGGTGGGAATACAACACGATAACCCTTGATCTCTGAATCGGATTCATTGGCACGCGATACTGAACGGAAGCGTTCATCCACCTCGCTGCAGTAATCACTGAATTCGGCAGCTGGTGTCTTACGCTGAGCCGGCACTGGACTGGGCTGAGGCATGGTGATCAGTGGTGTTGCATTCGTCAAGTACTTGGTTTCGTGATGGGCTGAGCTGCTGCTGCTTTGTTGCATACTGCTCGACATGCTGGACGATGTGTATTTGTAGTTCTGTGAAAGAGATCGATAGAAGTTTAATAAAGATCAAGTATGTTTGGAAGATAACATGTAGTTATAGAACGAATAAATAGTGTTAGATAACAGGCAAAAACGTTAAAAAGATGCAATAACCTAACCTAAAAAGTATAAATTGATTAGAAAACATCACAAAAAGGTAAAGAACACTTATTAAATACGTCTTAATATATAATTTAAAAACTTATATTTGTATGAAACTTCAAAACTATTAAGCAATCACAAAATGAACAAATAACATAACAATCGCATTGTTAATAATGGCAATGTGCTTAATGGCTGCATCTGTTGATGCTTATGAAGGTTTATGGCAAGCGAGCAGCTTAAGAGATTGGTTAGACGAGGTAATTGACTGACACTGGTACAAGTGCTACACATAACAACAACAATAACAACGACAACAACACATATTCAGACAAGTTTAGAGATAAACAGAAATAGAGAGAGAGAGAGAGAGATCAATGCGAACCTTCGCATCCTGACTGTAGCTAGTTGTTTCGGGTGCTGGTGCCTGTTGTTGTGGCTGTGGCTGCGGCGCAAAGTAAAGCTGTGCCGGTGGCTCAGGCTGCATTTGGGGTGGTGCAGCATTCGTTGAAGACGAAGACTTTGTTTCGTAGAAGCTAGTCTCCGATTTGCGATAGCTGGAGTGCTCCTCTGTATCGGCAGCATAGCCGCTAGACTTGAAAGATGTCTCCGTGGTGGCCTGTTGTTGACGTGCACGATTTCCGGGCTCATCGGATTCGCTGCCACTGTACTTGTAGCGATCGCTTTCATAATCACTTTCGTAGTAGGGTCCAAGACGATTGGGCATCACTGGTGGCGGTGGACGATACGTGGAGCCATTGATCTTGGGTGGTGCTACAGGAGATATAGTGGGCACCGAATGTGGCAGCACCTTGCTTGGACCGTGAATTAAATTCTGTTCCAGTTTCTGATCCATGCTTTCTGATAGGGAATGGCGATACAAATCCTCCTGCTTGGGAGCAAAACAGATCTCTGGAGGGGTTCCTGGATCCAGCTGCACGTTAACCAGTCGGGTGACTGGCGCTGCTACAGGACTTGTTGCTGCAGGTGGTGTAATGTTCTTCGCCACCTGTTGCACCAGGAAAGGCGCATTTAGTTCCTTAGTGGGTGTTGGACTCGATAGCTTGCTTATGTTGATGTGGTGTTCTGACTTCTGTTCCACATCGCTGGTATAGCCAGAGACACCCATGGGCGTCCACAGTTTTGACATTGCAACGCCTTCTGCCGATGGTTTTGGAGATGCCGATCGAGTGTTCTGTTGGGCCGGAGTAGCTAGCACCGCTGCCGGACGCACAATTGGCTGACCGTACTCTACTTTGACCTCCTTAGTCATTGTGGTTTCATGCTGCATGCTCTGCAGATTGAGAGGTGGTGGAAATATAGGCACACCACCTTGTGGCGGTGTCTCCATTGGTTGAACTTCCTCCAGTATCTTGATCTTCTCCTGAATTAGCGGCGGCTTGGGCAACGGTTTCTCGCCTTTAGGTGTATAGCAAAGCTCTGGCGGTGCTCCTGGTATGAGATTCATGCTTCTTAGTTCTTCGGCCAGGCTCTGTGCGTGCGGCTGACGCACCACCGTATCCAAAGGCATCTGGCCAAGTGGCTTGGTTCGCTGGGTAACGCTCTCCTCGTCCATCTTCTTAAAGTACTCGAACGAGGAAGATGTTTTGTTTTTGCTGGTGCTGCTCTCATATCTGGTGTTAATTTGCGTCTGCATCTGCGGTGGTTGTTGTGATTGTGGCTGCTGCTGACCAAAGGGTGTAGCCACCACAGGAGTACAGGGTTTGGGTGGCACTGGTGGTGGGGTTTGTGTAACGCCAGTCTTAAAACTGGTCTGTGTATCGGTCTGATCCATGCTGGCAGTGTTTATATTGTTGTTGTTGTTGGTGGTGGTGGCAGTAGTTGGTGTCTTTGGTCGCGAACTCAGCTCGGGCAGGTCTAAGAACGTCGATTTGTGCTCTAGTCGCATCGTTGCCTCGGTAGTGCAACGATGCTCAGTGGTTACTTTCGACTCGGACAGGCCATGCAGATCGTTGGCAATGGTTGTATCGATTTGATTTGTCTGATGAGATTGGGGCTGTTGTTGGTACAATTGATGATACGATTCAGATTCGGATATGTACATATGTTTGTTTTAATGTTTGTTTGCATGAAAACCCATGTTGTGTGTAATGAGCAAAGCGAAACGAACAACGTCGAAATCAATGATAGAAGAAATTCACAAGATTTGTTTATTATACGTAGTATAGTAAATGTAAATATAAATCATGTCAAAAACATAACAAGTCGAATAAATAATTTTTATAGTATAGTTTATAGAATAGATTTGACAGATCAATTGAGTTATATAGTATGTATGTAGGTGGGAGAGTCGATATAAAGATAGACAGGCCAATCGATATAGTTGCAGTCATTAGATAAATACAATATCAGGTGGATATGGCAGATTATCGATTCTGTTTTTATATATTGAGCACATGCAAACTTACTTCAGTTTTGAATTCACTAGCTGCCGGCGCCTCATAGATAATCGTCCTGACCACTTCCTGCATACGTTCCGGCGATGGCTCTAAAATGGCACAGTCCGCAATGCTCTTGGCTTCTCCTCCCGCATTTGTTGCTCTCACCATATACTTGCCAGAGTCCGTCGTTTGTGCTGTAAAATAAATAAAAATAAATCTTCATTGAAATATACCTATTTACATAGAAAAACTCCTTAGAAAGGAAGATTTAGCAAGTCAAAAGCTCGTTCAGGACAAATGATAATGATTGCTTACTTCTCTCGATGATCAGCTTATATGAGTTGCCCTGGGCAAGCAGGCGATGCTCGGAAATGCCAGCTTCCTTAATTGGTATATCGTCCTTTAGCCAAGTGACTGTGGGTTCCGGCAATCCAGTGACTTCCACTTCCATTATCAATTTCTCACCCTTTTTGCTAACCTGTGCCTGCAACCGACGACCAAAGACTGGCGGAAAGATGGTCTCTGCAGAATAAAAGAAACCAGCAGAATCATTAGCATGAGAATTGGCCAACATTTGCGGTCCATGTGTTGTGGTTCACTCTAAAGACCGCAGACCACTTACAATTGAAAGCTACAAAACACACAAAAAACGACAGCTGCTAATGCTTATTTAATAAAAACCAAGCAAGAAGGCTCTTATCAAGAAATATCGACTAGTCGATACCCTGAAGCCTAGACTAAGATCAAGTTTCAATTTTTTATTTATCTATTGCATATGTTTTTTTGTGTTTATTGGAAACCGAAAGAGTAATTGATAATTTGAAACAAACTTGAATTGAGCGTGGTATACACTAACTTAAACCCTAAATCCCAAGTCCCAAGTTCTTATAGTATCCGAGATTAAAGCGCTCAGACTGACAGACAGACGAACATGGCCAACACACCTCGTCCGTTGTTGAAGAAAAGGATTGGGTTGGAGAAGCTTCCATCTGTCCGTAACATTCAATTGCAAAAAATCATTATACCCAATTTCTCAATTTATGAGTTCAGGGTATAAACATATATTAGTTTTTTTATGTCATTGCAACAGATCTTAAAGATCTTGCTGAAATAATTTACTTGTAGAGCCGTCTAAATGATCAGCTATGATGAGCAATTCATGTAGACAGGCAAGGCAGTAAAAATAATTTTATTTTCAACCACACAAGAAGACAAGTCCGCAAAACAGCGAGTAAATGAACCACCACTAGTCTAGAACAAAATTTACAAAAGTATTGCCCACTTCTCTTCACCCTTCACACCCTGGGAACAACAAAATTATTTAGGAATTTTTGTATAAGAAGAAAGAAAAAGACAAGAACGTTTGCATTGCGAAAGTTTTTCCCTCTACGGACCAAAAATATGTAAAGATATATTGTATATATATATATATATATATATATATATGTATATCATAAATATAAACAAAAACAGTGAACAGCACTAAAAACTCATCAATATGCAAAAATGGCGGCATTGACGTTTGTAGATTTATTGACGCCCCCGACAATGACACTTTAATGCCTCCCAACTGATTGATGTGGCCTATTGACGGACAAACCTGCTACAAATATTGACGGGCCATATGTAGCTCATTTTTTAGCTCATTACTTCTTGGAAATTAATTGAAATTGTTGGTTAGCATAAAGAGCTAAATGAGATAATATTTTTAATAGACTCTACTTACTTTTCACCACCAAATCCGCTGTGCTTGTCGATTGGCCCACCGCATTGGAGGCTGTTACTGCATAACGTCCAGCATCTGCCACGCCTACTTCTTTTAGTTCAATGGTCACACGATTGCACTTGTTGGATATCTTAGTGTGTCCATTGTCAAACAGTTGGCCACCATTCTTTTCAACCTTAATTTCGGGAGAGGGATAACCATCGAATATGGCCTCCATGCTCACATTGGCGCCCTGATCAACAATTTTGCCAGTCATTGGTGTAGTGAAACGTGGTGCGATCTCTTTCCGAAGTCGTGTAGGGGATTCGGGCATTATGAGTGCGGGCAATGGGGAAGCTCCATTGGCGGACTGGACCATCGTAAAGGATTTCTGCTGCACACTTGGACTGCTCATTTCCTTGCTTTTGTGCAGCTCTTGATAGTGATGACTCTCGACGATCTCCGGTCGCTGTTGTCCCAGCTGCTTCAAGGATTGATCAATGTGTGCTGAGGAATGATGCACCTCAGTCTGGGGCACATTTCCTTCGTACGAATTGACCTGCGATGTGGAGGTGGTAGTAAATGTTTGCTTCTTGATCGTGACACGAGAGGATTCAGTATTATGCTCCTGTGTCATTGATTGCACATCACTCGAAGCTGACGGAACGCTGCCAATGATATTGAGGAAGGCAACACAAGTGGCTTTGCCTGCCTCATTTTCGGCAACACAACTAATTTTGCCGACAGCATCATGGGTCAGCTGTTGAACGGTCAATACCTGCCGATCACCGCTCGTAGATACTAGGAAATTGTGTCCATGCACCGGCTGATCATTGAAATACCAGTGCACCTTGGGCGTTGGTTTGCCCAACACAATGCACTCAAACTTGACGACATCGTCAATGCTCGCCTGCTTGTCACTGAAAAGCTCCTTGAACTCAGGGCACAGATATCGCTCGACAATCTCGACAGATGATTGACTGCCGCGACGATTCTCTGGCGCGTTCACCGACTTGACAATGAGATGTGAGAAACATTTGGCATCGCCAGCATTGTTTGAGACCTTGACCGTGTAGACGCCTTTGTCACTGGCAGCCACATTGTTGAGGATCAGCTTAAATATGCCAGACTCCGGGTCGGATTTTGTCGTAACACGTTCATCCAACAGCAGCTCCTTGTTAGTTAGATACCATTGTGCACTCAACGGTTGATCCCCGCTCGTTTGCACTTCCAACACAACCTGCTCACCCTCATCAACGAGTACATCGGAGAGTAATCTCTCGAATTTCGGTTGCGTATCCTTAGGCAGCGATTGGCGTTCAGCATGTGCCCTGGTCGCTGGCTCGGACATGTTTAACGGCGTCACCTTCAAATCGCAACTGCTTGAGGCCTCACCCGCTGAGTTGATAGCAACCACTTTGTAGTTGCCCGCATCCTCTTGGTACACTTCCTGTATAAAGAGAGAGCAACGGTCGCCTTGGAAGAGCAACTGAACATCTGCCGATTCCTTGACAGGTCGTTCATTGTGATACCAAATAACTTCTGGCTCCGGTTGACCCACAATCACACAATCCAAACGCACAGGTTTTCCCTCGAATATGGATACATCTTTAAGCGGTATATGAACTGCAGGTCTGATTGGCTCAATATCGCTAGCCATCTCGGAATCGGAAGTCTCGTTTGGCAGACGACCCTTGACAATGATATTGCAACTTGTGTATGCCTCGCCAGCCAAGTTCTTAGCACTCAACACGTAGGATCCGGCGTCGTTGGGATAAGCTTGGGGTATTATGAACGTAACGCGGCCGTTTTCATACTGAAAAGTTGAAAAGATTCAATATTGAAATGTGTAAAACATTCGTTTTCTGTATATGTAGCTATAGATATGTATTCACCACATGGTGAATAAAGACACAACGAGGCCTTGTGTTGAATGCTACCACTAGCTAATAGCTAATGCTTTCAATTTGTGCCAGTTTTTCTGTGCTTTTGTATGTTATTTGCAATTTAATTTTCGTTTTACACCCATTGCCCCCAACTTTTATTTATGTTTAGCGCGCGGATGTGCGATCCGTGTGTGTGTGTGCGTTGTATCCGGCGCGCGATATCCAAAGCAAGATGATATTTTGCCCGGTGTGCTGTTTATTTTTTCTGACAAACTGGAAAATGCTGCTTTTGTTAAGGAGAAAATTGCAGGAAGCTACTTAGAAGCTTTGGTGTTGTTCCACTTAAATAGAACAATAGTCGTATAGACGCATTATTGTTTGTAAATTTACTCAGTAGCATTAGTTGTTTAAACAGCCAAGTATAATGAGATCATGTTTGATTTGTCAAAGTAGCAATTAAAATCAATGAAATCATTTTGCATGTGGCGAAAAGCGTTTTTCGCTTTATAAAAAATCAAAAAAATCAAATCAAATTTTTTGGCATCTATAGTATATACGTTTATGTACTACATATAAACCATTTGTATACATATGTTGTGCTGAATAACGGCGCCCACAATAAACAAATTGGCCGACAGAGCCTGCGACGAAACGTTGACTGTGGTGAATTGGATTTGTGCCGCCCGTACGGCTCGTTGCAATTGCCAAGATGCCAAAATAAGATGAATAATAATAAAAGAAAATATTGCAGTTGAAAGACGGCGCATCGCTTCTTAGCCTGTAATTTATCGTTGTGCATGTGCCTGAAGCATACACTGAGTACAGTAGTGTGTACTATGCGTCGGCGTATTTTTAAAACATTTGCCTTGAATTTTTCATTTACGGTTTTTAAAATATATTTTGCAATCAGATACAAAAGCGCCTATCTAATGATGGACCCCCCATTTTCTATGAATGTCTGGATGTGGCGTTAAGCACACACACACAAAACGCTGACGTCAACAGCGAAAGCGAATTTAGAAATTAAATTTTATGGAATTATACGTTAAGACACATATACATACATTATGTATTTATGTGGTATTTGCAAACCGCCCACCAGCAATTTTACGACTCTTTTTTCCAGCAAAGTTTGTTTATACACATAGATTTGTATATATCAATGAACGATCGTGCGATCAGGGATTTGTACTCTTTAATTTTTTTCTATTTTCGCAATAACCAAAATATTTTTCGCATATATGTATATGCCAGACAGATTGAGTGTAACAGTTGAGCATGGAATTCGTATTACGCATGGAAAATATTCAAAATTTCGGACTTAAGAATACATACTATTTGGATTAACACGAGGGTATTTGATGTTCGTATTGAGACTTTAAAATTCTAGAAATAAGAAATAAATAAGTTATCACAATTTTAACTTACTTTTGAGTCACGTGGCTGAAACGGTTTGCCATTGTGCATCCAGCAGATTTCGGGCACGGGTATTCCAGTGACAAGCGCCTCCAGTTTGATCTTTTGTCCGACACGCGCCATTGCATTCTGTAGAGGCATCTTAAAGCAGGGCAGCTCAGTTGGTTCCAGTGCTGTGAATCGATGTGCTTAAATTATTATACAGTTAACTAAGGGATTACTGTGTTTTTAACTTACGTTCCACAATCAAACTAGCCGAACAGTGTTCGATGCCAGCGGGATTTGAGGCGCTGCACGTGTAAACAGCATCATCCTCTAGGAAGACCTCATCGAAGCGCAGTGTGGCCTCGCCATTATTATAACTGATGACATAATCCGGCGAATCGTCGATGCATTTATCGTTCTTAAACCATTGTACAGTGGGCAAAGGAACACCAGTGACCACGCAGGCAAACTGGAAAGCAGTGCCTTCGGTCGCTTTACCGCTCTCGTGGTAACGTAGGATGCGTGGCGGCACCAGCTGCAGCTCGGCAGCATTCTCACGCACTGTTAAAGTGGCATTGGTGTCGCATGTTCCGACGAGATTGGAGGCACGACAACTGAAGCGTGCCGTATCCGCGGCAAAGGTTTCCTCAATGACCAGACGGCAGATGCCTTTGTCAAAGCTTGTCTTGTAATCCGCATTATTCTGTATACTAATACCATCCTTGAACCACTCCACGTTTGGCTCTGGTGTGCCCGTAACTTCGCACTCGAAGACAAAGCGTTCACCCTCGCGTGTCAATGCATCCTTCAGAGGACGCACAAACAGTGGAGAGGCATAGCGAAGCTCCGTAAAGATCTGATTAACTTGGATGTCCTTGCGTATGTTCTCCGTGACAATGCGTTGCTGGTCTACCTGATCCCGAAGTGTTTGCAGTCGCGTTATTTCTTCACGCTGTATGCGGACCTCGTTCTCACGCTTCTGTCTGGACTCCTCCTCACGCAGCACCCTTAACTCTTCCTCATGCTTCTGCCTAATTTCTTCCTCACGCTTCATGCGAATATCTTCTTCTCGTTTGATATGCAGACGTGCCTCCTCATCTTTAAGCGCTTGCAGGCGCAGCTCTTCCTCTCGCTTGGCAATGTCACGCAGAGTTTGAATGCGCAGCTCCTCCTCGCGAGCAGCCTGCTCTCGGGCATAAAGCTCCTTCGCAGCCTGCTCACGCACTGCCTGCAATCGTGCCTCTTCTTCCCGCACCGCCTGTTCTCGCAGCGATAGTTGTCTAGCTGCCAGCTCACGCTGCGCCTGCTCAATGGTCGCTTGTTGACGCTGTGACTCCAGCCGTGCCTGCTCCTCGCGTGCCAATCGCTCCCTGGCATCTGCTTCACGCTTCGCTTGTTCCCGTTCTGCCTGATCGCGAGCATCCCGCTCACTTTGCTCTCTCTGGCGCTGCTCCTGCTTGAGACGCTCCTGCACAGTGTTGATGTCCATCTTCAGTTTGATAAACGATTGGAAAATATTCATCACATCGTTGTACAGTGTGGACACTTTGCTCATATCATGCGCACACTGCGAGGCGCTGTCCAACTTGGAACGCAGCGCAGGCTCCCGACTGGTCACATACTTTTCAATATCATTAACCAGATTGGAGGCTTCCACAGGATCACGTAAATAAGGCACCTTATTGGAGACGCTATTGTAAAAGTAGCTTATCTCGCGATACTCAGCATCAATCTGTAAGAGTTTATGACAATTAGCTTAGAAGTGGGGTTTTATAATTTTATTGTTTGTTTTTTTTGTACCTTTTCGACAACCTCGAAAAACTCGTTTGCCTGATTGAGGCTCTTTCGTTTCTGTTTCACTTGATCCTTGAAACTTTGCCATTTATCGTTGAGCTTGCGCAGCTCGTCCTTAACATAAGATTCGCTTTCCGGATTGCTAATCAACAGCTGCTGGCTTGTCGACTCTGTAAACTTCTCGATGCGTTTTTCAAGCAGCTTTGCGAGTGGTCGGAATAAGAAAACAAATAACAATAAAAAAATAAAAGTTATTAAAAAGCTGCTAAAAATATATATCACAGCTTCTCTAATTAACCCATTAAACAGCCGCTGGGAAAATAAACACACACATTAACAAACATACACATACGTACAAGTGCACGACAGCGTGAGCAGCCAAAATGAGCTTAAAAGATACTGCCTAGAAGCAAAAAAAATCCATAAAATTCAGAACGTCAAAAGCAATTTATAACAGCAAATGTGCAGCTATGAGGAGTGAATTTTCAAAAAACAGCCAAGTGGCAGGCATTCAAATCATGATTTTTTTTATTATTCGTATCTTTAGCTGTATGGTGTATCTGTATGCTGTATACTGTTTGCTGTATAGTGTATCTGCAGCAAGATGTATTTTCCCAAATTTTTAATTACAAACTAACGACAGCTGCCGCTGTCCGTTGAACATTGCGCTGCTGACAGCGACAAGATTTCTAAAGTTGAATTCCGAATTTGTACATATTTTCGAACACAAAAAAAATGTCTCAACGCTTTTGGAAATTTGATGAATGTGCCGTGGCTGCCACCAAACGAAATTGAAACTGTGTGTCGATTTGAGATTCTGACCACCCATAAAGAGGAAATAAGCAATGCAAAACAGAAGAAGCAGTACTACACTCATTGTACATGCATTTTGGAAATGGGTTTTGCTACCATTTCTAATGACTACCTCGAACGTATGAGCTGTTTGGCCCCAGCGTCGCTGATGTTGCGTCGTTTTCAATATTTTGGGCATTGAACACTAGAAATTAATGTTAGCATTAAATACCTGAGAGCTCTCACCAACCAACAACTAAAATTCAATTCAGTTGCTATTGTTTATTTTCGCACAATACTGTACAACTTAGGGAAAGTTCACTCACCTCTATGGTACGTTCAAAATACTCGAATGCCAGCGATGTTGTCTTGGCAGCTGCTAGACTATCCACACTCTGCCCATTAATATCATGCAATTGCTTGCTGACGCTGTCCAGACTGCGATTAATATCATCCAGATCGTTGCGGAACAGCTCGATCTTCTCGAGACGCTCCAAAGACGACATCGTTGCACTGCTATTCGATTCAAAGTGAATGCGTAAATTCTCCAACAACTTCAAAATGCGATCCGTGTCGATTTCGCGAGCACCCGGCGGCTCCAATATACGCACACGATCGATCAGCAGTTCGGATTGTGTGATTAACGATCTAAATTTATCCATACACAGATCGCGGAATTTCTCATGCTCGGCAATGGTGCGCTCCACACCCGAAGACATAGACTGTGGCTGTTGTTGCTGCTGCTGCTGCTGCTGCTTGGCAAAATACGCATCGATCTCGCGTCGCAAATGCACAATGTTATCGAGGAACTGCAGCATGCTCTCCAACAATGTGCGATAGTCGTACTTGATGCCATCCAACTTTGCTTTAAGCATGCGCAAATTGTTAATCACCTGCTCGATTTTTGACAGCGATTGCTGATCCTTGGTCTGTATGCTCAGTGTGGTTTGTATGCGCTGTTGAATCTCTTCCTGGGCTCGCTCAATATCCTCTGTGACATGGGAGAGTTTCTCGCGCGTGTTCGGCAACAGTTGCTTGATGTCCAAACTGGATGTACTGAACACCGGATACAGCTGTGTATCCACTTGTGTGCTCTTGGCCACAATCTAAAAAAATTGTGAATTATGATTATCATTTAGTAAACTGAACTGTCAGACTTACCTCCTCGTTATCACTCATGACTTTCTCTAGAAGATATTCAACTTCGCGCTTTTCCGCAATGCTCGTTGTCCAATTTTCCAGACTGCTCGACACGTCGACTTGGCGCTTACTGAAGCCGTTCAGCGTCTCTTCTACTGCCTGCACAGAGGATTTCGTCTCGAGATATGGATCCACAATCTACGCAACGATGTCGTTAAAAATAGCATTAAAATAAAATCAGCTCTCTTTTCTTTTTTGGCTATTTCTTTTTAGTTTTGCTTTTGCCTTTTTGGTGTGTGTTAAAATTTCTTCCTCAAGTGTCTTGACTGACAAGTTGGTAATATGTTCGAATAAAGCGAGATGCACGTGGCACGCATCTGCCTGTGGCCAGAGTCTGTTACGTTCTGGTGGCGTAAAAGAGTCCAGAGACCAGACTAAGGCCCGAGATAGGTCTTCTATCTATAGAAAAGGCAGTGCGCGAATTGCCTTTTTGCTTTTATTTATGGACTCAACTCTCGACTCGAGGCGTCGGCAGCCAAGCGAATTTTCTAATTTCAAATTTTCTATGCGACTGCGTCTCTCACTTCCCTTGCCTCGATACATCCCTACAGCAATGTCTGCTTAACATGTTAGAGGGGGGAAAAGAGCAACGTTGTCGTTTCTGATATATGTTTATGGTTATAGCCGAAATCATATTGTTGGAAATTTATGTTCGCTGAGCTGGCAGGTAAAAAATGAAGTAGTTGCTGCGTTGCACAAAGAAGATGCAATCAACACTTGAAATTATTTTCAGCTGACTGCTGCAAGTACTATTTGAAAATTGAACAGTTATGAAAATTAAATATTAAAAAACACATATAATAACGCTGTGAGATTTGGATAGCCCTTAGGATTTCGTCGAAATAATAATCGATATTCTTTAAAAGAAAACAAGCAAAGAGTCTATCCTACATAAAACAAAACTAGCAGCGACCAGTGTACTTTGTCTTTTGGGTTTTTGCAAAGACGCAAAGCGTTCTAAAAATAGCAAGCGTTGCATCATGTTGGGGCATATAAGTCAGTTCTGGTTCTGGATCTGACGGACAGATGGCAAATGTTCAAGCTGTCAGCGGCTGACATCAGCGGTTAGTAAAACAAAAACGTGGATGCCACAAAAATTTAAAAACTTGGCATGCAAAGCTCTGCCTGCCCAGACATTAGAGAATTCCAACTATATATACTATATATCAAGAGATTATGGATAGCTTTACGGACTTTTAAGTTGATGAATCGTTGGCCGGCAGACTTGAGTTCAGCGTAGCTGGTTGCAATGTTGGCCCAGGTGGCCTTGAGGAACTGCAGCTTGTGCTCATCGGGTGTTTGTAGCAGCTGACGCTGCAAATGATCCAGTTGACTAGAGAGCTCGTTGGCCTGCTCAAAAAACTCAATGAGCAGGGAGACATAATCTACACGCTTTAGCACTAGGTCCTTCAACTCTATCCAGTGTTTGTGCAGGGATTCAGCCTTGGAATCCACATCGTAGCGCTGCTGCGGACTAAGCGATTCCAGATGTTGTTTGATTGACTCCAGCAGCAGATTGATAAGTTCACCTTTGATCTGTAATATAAATACTTAAACGGATGAACAAAAGTTGTCAAAGAGCAGTTTTGTCTGCTTACCTCTAAATCCTGCATAAGCTCGTGGTGCTGAAGTAGGAATTGCTTTGCCTGATGCATATTACGACCCATATTGACGGTCTGCTGCAGTTGAAGCTGACCAGAGGCACGCAGCCAAGCGAGCAGTTCATTGTGCTGCGAGAGAAACTCGGAAAGTGCACGCTGTACCCGCTGATGATCATCGCTGCTGTGCGCACATATGCCCTCCACATATGCCTTGCGATTCTCCAGCTCATCCAGAACACGTTTGATGCCCTGTGTCTCCGGCAGTGTGCGACCCACTTCATCTAACATGCCATAGCCCAAACGCAGTGGCTCCTCTGTGAATGTGCGCACATCTCGCGATACCTTGGCAAACATGGCATAGCTTTCGGGTGAATTGGGTGGCAACTTAACACTGGCCAGCTCCAATTCAAGTTTTTCAAGCACACTCAGAGTGTGTTCCGCCTTGGCAAAGAAATCTCGTGACTGTTGCAGCCAATGCTCCCGCTGATCCACCAGATCCAAGTGCTCCGTACAGCCACTAAGAACTGCATAAGCTCGAGCACAATCCTCATCAGCAGCAAAGTGACCCGATGCCTGAACTTTCTCTTTGGCACGCGTGATCTTTAAGGCACGATCTCGCAGCAGTAACGCCTGTTGTTTCCACTCACGATACTTGACCAGGGATTGATTCGCCGAATGTTCGCATTCACCCAGACTATACATGGTATTGAGTTCGTGCCTGGCCTGCTGCAATGCTGACTCCAGTTCGATGAGTTCACGTCCAAGCAATTTCAGAGCTAAGCACTGTTCCAATTGAGTTTTTCTCGACTGCCAGGCCAACTCCAGTGAGTTACGACGATCATGCAACGCCTCTAGCCATTGCTGCACCTGATGCACTGCTCTCGTTGCATCACGCTTAATGTGTTCCGGTCGCGTATCGAGTGTCTCCAGCTTTTCCAATTCCTGCAACTGTGCCAGCAGCTCATTACCATCTTTGAGTGCTGCCATTACACCCGTGAGCATATCAATGCGTAACTGTTTGAATTTGTTAAGGAACTCTTGAACGCCAGCCACATCTGAGGGCAAAGCTGAATCACTGCATGCCATCTCCACCTGATCCATGCGCCTGAAACACTGCGTCATCTTGTCATGAAACTGTGTGCACAAATGCAATATATGTTGGCGATCATGCAACAAGTTCAATATATCCTGCCAAATGACATTCAGTGTATCGGCCATGGCATTGACTAGCTCCGAACTGATTCGTTTGCTGGCCAGCAGCTTATCGGCTTTCTGTACAAACTCCTCCATGGGACCAGGCAGGTTCTTAAATGCGAAGAATGAGAAATTAGTTTATAAGTGGTTATTCTTTTGATTGAGTTTTAAACTTACCTGTAGATTGCGTAGTGTTTCATCGTGCTCTCTTTGCATGTGCAGCGAATCATCCAAATTGTCACCAAGCGCTGTGATCTTTGGTTCCAACTCGACTACTTTAATGTAGATCTTATCGGGACTCTGTAATAGATTTAAATGGCAATTGAAGACGAAGAAGAAAGCAAAGCGGTTTGAAGAGAGCTTTATATAATTACACATACAAGATTTAAAGTTAAGTTGTACATATAATAGCCATATCAAATCTATCTTGTAACCCTTGACTAAACCCATATACATTTTTTATGTTTTACATCTTTTTACAGTCACGTTCACGGCCTCTGCTATAGTTTGCATCAATGCAGCGTTCTCATTCATGAAACTAGTCGTTGACATCGCCGCAGATCTGCTTGAAACCTGCTTAGACCAAGACCAAGACCAAGACCTCGACGACGACAATGCTGCACAGCAGCTTCTAATTTTGGTAGTCGTCGAGTCATCGACAAGAGCAACAAAAACAACAACAACAACAAAACTTACTAGCTGTAAGTAAAAGAACAACAGCTCCCAACTCTATTGGAGAGCTTGTGTGTGGTGTGTGTGTGATTGCAATGAAGGTCAGCATTGACTTTATATGGTAATGGCATCCGTTAGTTTTTCCTGTTGGGATGCGCATGTGTTGATATGAATAGTATAAACTCCTGTTCACATATTTGGACAGAGTTATGCATGTGGTTTTAGTTTAAAACAGAAAACAAAAAACACTGCGCAGCGAACTTCTCAGCTGCTGCTGCCTGCCACAAACACTCTCAGAGTGAAAGCCGCGGTGCAGCATCTGCTTCATGGAATGCTTTACAAAAAACTAACCACAAGAATGCGTGGGTGTCGAAAACGTTTGTTTGACAGTCACGAAAACGTTATTGGGTTTATCGTCTGTTTATGTCTGTTTGTCTGTTAACCATTTTTGGGCTGGGAGCCACAACGTTAAGCTGTCAATTAAATTAAACTTTAATTTGTTTGAAATGGGTCTACACAAACACAGCGCTCATAGCTGCCGTGTTTCCAATGCATACGCTCAAGATCAAGCATCTAGCTAATGACAGTAATCAATCAATTACAATGAAAACTAATAACCGTGCCATTAGACTAAAATTACACCATTACCGCCCCAGGGGCATTTAACATCTACATCCACATCCAATCTGGCTTCGACTAGCTAGCTGACGTGATCGAGTTTTGAATATGCATAAAAAGATGAGTGTACAATCTAGTTACATACAAATATGGGCTTATTTTTAAATGCAAACACAGAGAAACTTCTTCTAGTTGGATTTTAACTTACAAACTTTTATCGATTTGGTATCGAAACTATCGTCTCTAATTTATCATCTGTCATACAGAAAGCCAAGCGAGCAGAAGCTAAGCAAACTATTTTTCCGAAATTATAATTGATTAGAAAAAAATAGAAATAATCATGTCGAATTATATTGCTAGAAAGGGACCATTGGTAGCCTCCAAACTGGGCAAATGGGCTTACAATATGTCCGGATTCAATCAATATGGCTTATATCGCGATGATTGTCTTGATGAAAACGTGGACGTGACTGAAGCAGTTCGTCGTCTTCCACGCAAATTGTACGATGACCGCAATTATCGCATTATGCGTGCCTTGCACCTATCAATGACCAAGACTATTTTGCCAAAGGAGCAGTGGACCAAATACGAGGAGGATGTCAAGTACTTGGAGCCCTATTTGAATGAGGTCATTAAAGAGCGCGAGGAGCGTGAGGAATGGAACAAAAATCATTAAATTAGCGTAAATGTTGAAAATATAAATGAGCTGGTAGCTGATGTTAGTTAAAGCTGTTCCACTGTAGGATTTTATTATGCGGGCAATTCAACTTGATGTTGCGACTTTGTTTATACCAAAATACAAAATCACGTCATGAGTCGTCTAACTGAAATTTGAGCCATTTATGGTATGACATCACTATAAATAGGCAGACCATAACTCTATTCATTGTATGTATGAATTACATCTAACGTTTTCATATTCAATGTGCAAACTCAATTCACTCTATGCGCACTGCGAGGCGCCTCATTCATAAAACAGTAAATGTTTCGAATCATATTTCATAGTTGCCGCATGCAGCGAGCCATTTAATTTGTGTGCATTTTGGCCATTTATAAAGAGCTAAAAAAAAATAACTTGGACACCACTTGCCTTCACTGTAATAAAGAGACGGAAGTCGTAGACGAACACGTCAGTAGGATACTGTGATGATATAATACCTAAGAGCTCACCCCAACGGCAACAAGGTTCCATAATTGTGCAAATGTATTGTATGTGTTGATCTATACTATGTAGAACGTCCAGTTCTGAGGCGCTTAGTCCAAACACGTTTTTTTGGCTCTTAAATTAATACTTTGTGTCAGCGGGCAGAACACGATTTCGATATAAAATTACCTTGACGGTTCTTATCGTTTGTATGAAATCATTGCGCGCTATTTTATTTTTTTATTTAGTATTTTTGCTTTAGAGCGCTCTTTCATTACGTCCGTGGCGAGTGCCCGGCGTTTAATGCCGATGCTGTTTGATGATTTGATTGAGTATCTTACTCAATCTGAAACTGTGCACGAGCATTTGAGCGTGGGCGTTGGAGAATTACTAGAAAACTTTGCGATATTAACTGACAGCAATCAGACAATTGGCTATTCTCCACACCCGACTTTTAAAATTGAAGCTAGATGGATTTGTTATAAGAGGAAGACTATTGTTTGGCTTTCTTTCGTTTTGCAGCGTTGCCAGAATGTTCGAATAGCTTGTAGTTTTACTCGATTTAGTTGGATTTCAAAGCATGTTTTATTACAACTAATGCTACTAGTTACATATTTGTAAATCGATTTACTTATAGCAACTTAAATAAACTGCCAATCTCCGTTTTCATTGCAAAAAGTTTATTGTCCTGCTCAACCGATCGTTCATGGAACCCTTTCTGCTTAGACAGGGTGGTTACCTCCCGCGCTTTTGTCACAAATCAGTGCAGTGCAAAGTTAAGTGCGTGTTTGTTGTGAAATGGATTGTTTAGCAGGCTGCAATTAAACTTGCTTGACTTTTCCTGAACTTTAAAGTAACAAATTTACAATAACAAATGTAAATGAATCATTGTCACCTCTGCTTGTGTCTAAAATAACCTTAATAGCACCCGCAGCGTGCCAATTGTGAGGCACATTAAAAAAAAGTAGCCAAAAAACAATAAAAACGACATTAGCTTATTGTGTGTGAATTGATACAATGCCCACAAAATGCACAGTTATAGCAAATAGACAAACATACATATGCAAATGTATTTAGCGTCGCGTTGTTTTTGTTTTTATTTGGTATTGTTGTTGTTGTTGCTTTGTTAATGGTCTAACGCGCCTTACGCCTTTGGCTATTGTTGCTTATTGGTTGACTGACGCAAGCTGACATGCAATTGATGTAGAGCAATAAGCTGTCAGTTAGGCCGGTTCAACTTGACTTTATTGTATCATAATTGTTGCTGTTGCTTTTTTTTTATTGTTTTTTGTGCCTTTACAAATTTGCATTGCGCCAGCTTTAATGATCTGACAAAGGTTAGCGCGCTTCGTTCGCGTGTGATGTCAGACTTTTGTGAGTTCTATAAATACACAATAAGTAAACAGAAAATATGTTTCAGGTATGTATTTTGTGTTTGCGTTATTTCTCGCACTTTTCCCAGTTCCCAGGCAGCAGCACTAAAAAAAAATATGAGAGACAATAACGAGAGAGAGAGAGAGGAAGAGAACAAACAATCGCGGGGCAGCAATCGAATGCAATTTAAATTTCAATTTAATTCGCAGCCAAGCGAAAGATAATTTCTATAATTGTTTGTACAAATTGCTAACCACGACTTAACCGGAGCCCGGCATGAAGCCAAAAAGCCGCAGCCGACACAGCAGCAGCAGCAGTTGCAACAGCAGTTGCACAGTCGACTTTCATTGAGCGTTTATCGGTAAAATATCAGTTTTCATGTAAACATGCAATACATTTCGCATCTCCCCACCACTATCCCAACAGCAATCACGGTACTATATACTACTACTATACCCAGTAAAACGTGAACGGTAATTACAGCAGCTGCTTGGATGCTCGGCTGCTCCGTTGCACAGCTCCTTTGGCTCCTCTGATAACTTGGCCAACAGATTTAGACCCGGCCTCCCTGGCGTCCCCGTTACCGCCCGACATTCCCATCTCTCGTTTGCTTGCGCTGTGCCTTTCGATTATCAATCAGTGCGTGCCAAAACTGTTTTGTCAGTTTGCGCTAAGTAGGAGCTGCATTAACTCTCCAAGCGATAGACAAAAAAACAAAAACGAAGAAAAAAAAATCAAAGCCAAAGAGACCGGCTTGAATGCGTTTGGTTGCCAACTGGCAGAGTCTGCCACTTTGCCTGCGTCTGCGCATAGAATACATTATTTTCCATCCTGATGGCTGGTTTTTTCCTTTACTTTTCTTTTTTGTTTAGCGTTTGGACATGTTGACAACGTTCAGCGCCACCTCTTGGTGTAGATTGTACAACAAGTTAGGGCTGCATAAACAGCTTTATGGTAATTCGACACGTTCAGTGAAGCGAAAAATATTCGCCAACATTACAATTTTCTTTGCTTTCCAGTGACTTGAAAGTTGTGATTGAGCAACTAATGTGACAAAAGGTGTATGAAAAAAGAGGCTAAGCAGAGCAGGGCATTTTTAAGAATTAAGAGGAGACATTGATTTATTTAAAAATATTTTTTTTTTATTGTCAAAATACTTTTTGACATTTAAAACTCTTTCGTTCAATTTGTTGCAATTAAGTTTTGAGATTTATATCCAGGCATAAAATTTGTATGCATAACTAAAAAGCATGCTGTGATTTCTACCGCCACTAGACAATTAAACGGCAAATCACATAATTGTGCAATAAATCACCGTGACAATAAGGCTTGGCAGTGATTTCAAAGCCAGCCCTCGCATCCTCGTCGCAACGTCGCAAAGTGCGAAAGAGGAATGTGTAGCTTTTCATGCGTAAATTTATGTGCCTGCCAAGCATCGTAAACATTTCTCTTACTTGGCACATAGTACACATACGGCTTTCTTTCTTCTTTGCTTGCCGCCTGGCTCCAAACTGCAGTTCCAAACTCCAAACTCCAGCTCTTTTGCGCAGCTGCAGCAGTTTCACCCACGCCACTGCCCAAAGCGACGTCATATAACTTATGCTCACTGAGAGAAAACTCTAGTGTATGTATTGTATGTGCAATTTATGAGTGAAAATCAGCGAGTTTTACAAATGAAAATGCCATAAATTCAATTAGTATCCCATCCCCCCGCCCCCCTGCCCACAACCAACTGAATTGCTTCGATTGCAAATCAGAGCGGATCAACAACAAAAAAGAAAGATAGAAGTAGACACTTCAGTTAAAGCAGGTCGCCTTTGCGCACCAATTGGCGCAATTCTGTTCATCATCATCTTTAACCAATGCTAATGCCAAATTAATTTCGCGCATTAGTTCCAATTATGGTGCAACTCCGAAGGCGTCTGCTACTGGCACACGCTTCATATTAAGATATATACACGGCCCAAAAAAGAAATATCAATCTTGCGTGGGCGAGTAGGTCGATCTTTGAAGTTTTCTTGGTCTGTTGGGTTTAATTTTTCCGCTTTTAATTACCAACAACAGCATAAAATATTGAAGGAAATTTACTTAAAAGCAACAACAACAAAAACAACAACAAAAATAGGGCAACAACTAAACAAAAAAACTGGGAGAACTACAACCTAAACTGTTTCAGCGTTTTCAAACGGATACAATTTACAACAACAACAAACATTAGACTTTTGCTTCAGATTGCTGAAAGCCATTGAGATTGATGCCGTTGCCCAAGAGATACATGTGTCGAGTAAATGGATTTTATTGGCCAAAACGGCTGGGGCAGCAACAAGACTGAAGATACTGATGATAAGATGGAGCACATAAAATGGAAAACATGCCAATGAATTACCAGATGATTTCCAAATGGGTTTAGTGTTGGCAAATGAGAACAGAAAAGAGAGACAGAGTATGCCATAAAAGTGCGCATTTACTTGACAAATTCCCATAATTCAACATGATTCGAATAAATTTCAAATGCCAAACTTTATTCAAACTTAAAAACTTTTAAAACATGCGTCGAATGTACGAGAAAACATTCAACTTATTTACATATTAAAGTACGCAACCTTATTGTTGCTTCAAACTGTTTTAACGTAAAAGCTCTTCACAGACTATCCATAACTTTGAATGTGCTTCCGCTTTGTTTATTCCCTCTACCTCAACCCGTTATCACCCTTCTTCTTCGCATAACAATAACAAAAGCAACAACAGCAAACAACAACAAACAAAAAAAAACCAACTGAGCTCATCGAAAAGTATCTTTTTTTGAGTTATACGCCACGCCTTTCGTATTTCGTGCGTATGCGTACTTAAAGTATTTACATTGTATCTACATCTGTTTGCTTATTTTTCTTCACTTATGTATAGTACTTTGTTTTTAGCTTATTTGCCTCACCTCCTCCACCTACGCTAATTTGTTTACCCGAAAAAATGCTGTCGTGTTTATTTTCAACACTTTTTTTGGCTGGCTGTCCAGAGCTTCAACAGGTAAGTCTTCGACAAATCAATTAAACTGTTGAACAATATTATCTTTTTTTTCGATTTTGTAGAAATATTTCAAATATGTGAATGTGTGTTTTCGCACAAAGTATTTACCAAAATGAATAGAGAGAAGAAAATGTGTTGAAAAGCGCTTAACAAAATGCTTTCAACTGACTCATGGGGGGGGGGGAAGAGAAGAAACGTAAAATAGAATGTGTAAATCAAATCAAATGCCTAACACATGGAGTGCTTTCAATTCGAGGAGGCCCCATTTCAAATGTTGTTTGCCAAAAAAAAAAAAAAAAAACAACAAAACAAAAAAGTGGCACAAAAAAGTTTCAATGAGCGGGTTGAATGAACAACCGAAAAGAGGCAAAGACTTTAACGTCTTCTATTCTTATTGAATGTTATTGTCTGGGGCAAACATACTTATAACTTTTAGCGCTTCCACATTCTCTCAATATCTCAAGTTCAGGCCAATGTTTCGGTGGCTTCAAGTTTTTTAAGGCATATAAAAAACAAAGTTTCTCATCATTGATTTGTTATTAGTGCTAACCGTGTTTTCACATTGCTAAGCAGTATTTTGTATCTTTTAGTACACATATATACATTCTCTGGCAGGTAGCAGCTGTGCCTAATTGCCAAAAAATGTATCTTGCAGATACATTTCTTTTGTCACGTTAGAACGAGCACGCTCGCTCGCTCCGCTGATGTCAGACAACCTTGAACCTTTATTGTTTTAGTTTCAAAAATATGTTTTCATACAAACACACACACACACACACACACATGTGTCGAGATACTTTTATAACAGCTATCAACAACTTTTGCTTTCGCTGTGGTGCGCTCAAATTTGCTAATTGCCACGGAAATTATATTAAAGCCGGTTTCAAAAAACCAACCAGTTTTTGAATAAATAATCCCGAAATAAAAACAACTCAAATGTTTGACTCTTATTCCGATAGCAAAACAAATTCTAAACGTAACAAATTGAGAAGAGAGACAGATAAAGAGAATGAGAGAAGGCTTGAATGTTAAGTTTGAAAAGTAATTTCATTTGATTTTCAACAGCATCTAACTGTAAATGCTAACCGCAGCTTAGAACCATCATTTTGTGATGAATTATTTCAAAGTTTATAAATTATGAAACTTGAGTGTTCTTTTAATTGTTTTGTTAATTGCTTTTTCGCTTCGAGCATAAAACATTAAATATTAATATTGCAGTTGAATAAAGTTTGTTTTTTGAGTCAATAAGTCAATAATCAACTAAGAGGTTTAAGCTTGTTACAATTGCTTCTTAAACTGCTATAAAAGCTTTAAAAACTTCAATTGAAATGTTTTAGTTAAGCTCTCAATGATTTTTAGTTTTTTTTTTTATTTGGCCTGCTGCAACAATATCTTGCTTTATTTTTCTTTGTCCTAGAACTTTTATGCTATAAAATTGTTGTTGACCTTCTGACTTAACGGCAAACAGAGTGTTGCTGCATAAATTGCAAAACAGTTGCTACTCTTCCATTGCTGCACTTATCTATTGGTATCTGTAACTATGTTCATGTAGCAACAGTTGCAAAAACAAAACAACGTTGAACGAAACGACAGGGCAGCAACAACAACTCACTTGCAAAAGTGCTATCACCAGCTGTATGGGTCCACAACGGACGACAACGGTGCCAATGGTTGTGGCACGCAGGGATGTGGCGGTGGTGGTGTTACTGTTGTTGGTGATGTTCGTTGCCTGGCTTGGCGTTGGCGATGATGATGACATTGTTGCTGAATAATTGAAGGCGTCTAGCTGGGATTGTGACTGTGGCTGGAACTGGGATTGGGATTGGGATTGTTGTTGTTGTTGTTGCTGTTGCTGTGAGTGAAGCGGCGGCAGCGATTGTTGGCGATTCGAGGAGCTGGCCGAGTACAGTGAAGACATCGATGAGTCTAACGCTTGGCGACGTTCCATGTTGCTGCAGCTTAAGTGTGTTGTTGTTTGTTGTTGTTGTGGCTTTATTGTCGGCTTTAGCGGCTACGTGTAGTATTTGTATTATGTTTTTTTTTTTTTGTGTGGGCGCGTTTTTGTTTTTTTGAATCTTTCCCGTTTAGTTTTTTTCTTTCTTTTTAAGCGCGCGCGTCTTTTGTTTAGTTGTTATTGTTATTGTTCTGCATTTTGTGTGTGTTTTGAGTAGAGCTTTGCTATAGAAAATATTGTTAAATGCTTAACTTATGTTATTTAGTAAGTACTGTTTTGTTTGGTTTATTTATTGGGATTTGGCTGAGTTCGTTGTTCGTATTTCTTTGATTCGATTCATTCGCGTTAGTTTTCCCTCGAGCTTTTCGTTTGTCGCGCACGCTATCAACGCTGGCGATCGTCTGATCGCACTATATACAATTCAATACGCTCAGAGCGATCACAGAGCTTGTACAATTTGCCCAAGAAGAAGCATAACTATGGCAAATAGATCGACTATGACTTCATGCCTAGCGCTGCTGCCTCTATGTTGATTATATTGTGTCTATATATATGCACCTATACTAATGTTTTATTTGGCATATTCTTCTTTGTTGCCTTTGATGCGTACGCGTCGAGATCTTTGCGCTCTGCCTACGATGACAATGCTCAATTTGCGCTATTTTTGATTTGAAATTGTATGCGAAAACTTAAGCTAAATATGTATGTAGTACTAAACGTGTATTGGGTAATGCGCTCTGTTTGAATAGCCCACATTTTGTGGCAGGATGTGCGTCAGCCTAATCACTGTTGTTGCATCAATGCAGCAAGAAAGAAATATGTTTTTATACAAAAGATACTAGGTTCTACCATGCGCTAATTTAACCTTTTTCTATGCTACGCTGCCCACCCAACATCTGCTCAATCAATTGCAACAGTGTTATGGCAGATTATTCATTTATTTTTGAAATATTACGCATACGCGATGTGTGTGTTATACACATATGTAGTTCATGTGCGCCCGGCTGTGGCATTAGGTAATTTTTAGTTAAATTTTTTTTTTCTTTTGGCTTTCTGTATTTTAATAGCCAAAACAATTTGTGTGTGTGGAGTCATGTAAATGATTTTAATTGTAATTTTTCGGCTTGGGTCTGTGTCTAAAAATAACAAAAGCACTATAAAAATTGTACAGAGCACCAGACACATATGCCTGGAAACGGGGCGTGGCTAATACTATTTGGTTGCCTGCCTCACTGACTGAATCTTTTGCTAGCATCTCCAAGGCAATTGTCAATTTTAACTGACAGCCTCAACCAAAAAAAAGAAAAAGATATTTATTTTTCATGTTTTTTTTCTTTCTTTTTTTTTGCATTTCGCTTTGTATAGTCGCCAAAACAACAACAATAACAAAATTAGAGCACAATGTGTGCCTCAATATTATAATAATAGATATACATTTGTATGAATATCGTTATTTTTCGTTTTATTTTGTATAATTTATGTTGCATTCAATGTCATTAGCTGTTAATTTATTGTTGGGCAAAAACGTCACAAATTTATTAACATTTCTATGCCAACAAAACAAACATTTACATTATTCAAAATCAAAATTATTCGCACATTCGAAAAACTAGCAACAAAACGGAACGAGTGTAGCCAACAAATAATTAGATTCGGAAAGAGACGCGCGCCGCCGCGTGCCCAAAACAACCGAACGACGCGAACTTCGAACAAGACTAAAGCAGCCAAGTGAGCAATTCAATGAAGGCAGCTGACCGAACCGATCGCTTGGCTCGCTTTAAACAGAGAAACAGAGAGTGTGTGAGCGAAACTTAACCGCCACTTAACCGTTTCGCTCAGCTTATGCTTTTGCCATTGTGCGCTCTTGTCGCTCATTAAGCTCAGTTTTGGGAAAACGAAAAGCCGGCTGAGCTGTGCGGGAGAGTGGTTGGTAGAGCGCGCGCAAGTAGAGATGGAAGATGGAAGACATAAATAAACAAGTGCTCTTGGCATTCGTTGCGTCGTTAATTCATGATTTCAATTTTTAATGCCCTGCTGCAACAACAGCAACAATGTTCTCAAGTATAGCTTGTACTTTAATAACAGACCCACAGAGAGAAAGAGAAAAGTGAAGAGGCGGCAACAAAAACAACAACAACAGCAAAAATAACAACAACCTGACTGCATCGTGTCTTAATAGAATGCAACAGGCGGCCGGCCGGCCGCCCGCATTCAGTAACCCCTTTACCCTTTTTTTAGCAACCGAAATGCGTGTGGCAGGCGATGCTTGAGTGACTGCCCAAGACTTTGTGCTAGGTGGGGGGTGGAGGTTGGGAGGTATCGTGTTCGTGTTGTTTGATGGCGACTGCTTCCAATCAACGTTCGTTGTTGTTATGATTTCGCCAACCCATCAACAGCACCGAAAAAATTTATTGAATTATATATTAACAGCACCGTCACGAGAAGAAGCTAGCGGCAATTTTAGATTTTGATTGCTTAGTACATGGCGCTTCAGAGAATTTTGTTCATCTCACAAAAATTTCAATTTAAAACGCATGAGAAGTTCCCCTCTTGCATATTTTATGTATAGCGCCACTTTATTGAGATTAATGAGATATTTAAGTTGTATGTGTGTGTGTGTTTGTGTCATTACCCTTTTGTGACAGCATCAAATATCACATAATTGAAATCACTTAAAAAGCGCTTGTTAACATTTAGTAGAACACCCACAGACTCAAAATGATTTTAATTAGAAGATATATTAGGGTCACAGTAATATATATACGTTGCGCATTCAAGGGTTAATGTTGAACATTAACAGCTGCAGCCTAAAATTATGCAACACTTTTGTGCATACATTAAATAATTCCAAAGAATATTATATATACCGACCAGGTCGGTTTTCGACTCAATCAACTGTAAATAAATACATTAGTTTATTTAAATTTTAAATAAATAAAAAATCAATGTGAATTTCGTATCAGTTATAAATAATGAATTATTTAATTATTGTGCTTGTTTATGTTATCATAAATAAATTAATAACTTATATAATAGTTGCTATTTTGGAATTCTCTAATTGTCGCAAGCAAAAAACAAACTAAATAAAACAAATTTAAATAAATATGTAGCTAAAACATGCGCTGCTTTAAAACAACTAGAACTTGTTAAGCTCATTGGGCTAAAATAGCTAAAGTAGAAACAAAACTTAAATAAATACAAAAATTAGCAAGAAAATCAAAATAAAATGCCTGGCAAATTTTCAATTTTTGGCAAGAAAAACGGTTAACAACAAGAACAAAAAACAAAAACAATATCCAAGCATTAGCAAAGCAAATGGCGCATCTTAATTAAGGCGAATTTCGGAGGGAAAATGGAAGGGAAGTAAGGGGCTGCTGTTCGGGGGTCATTTCTCAAAGAAATCCCTTGATCGTTTGTTTCGTTATATTCTCATAGTATTTACTGCGACGCCAAGACGCCGGCGTCGATGTTGGCGTTGGCGTTGGCGTTGACGTTGACGTCATCGTTGTTGTCTGTTCGGCATTGTTGTTGATGTTGTTGTTGTTATTAGAAGCAGAAGCAGTAGCAGCGCAGCCGGGAAAACTCACCTCCGGCGTATTGGCCGTTGAGACCCTGGGCATTAGCTCAGTACTGATGCCAATTGCATCCAAGCCATAAGCCTCCAATTCACTATCCGATTCAATGGGATGAGCCATCAGCAGATGATGATGCTGTTCTTCTGGTGTTGGCGTTACACTTTGGCTATGCAACTCGGCCACGCCGACCACACTGTCCTGATCATCATCATCATAACTGGCCGGAAGAGGTCGTTGCTGTTGGGCGGCTGCTGCTGCTGAGAAGTAACTCAGCTCGGAGCTGTCGAATGACATGTTGACAGGGGATTGGGGCAGCTCGGGTATTTCAAAGTTGCTTAACGTTGAATCGTCTGCTTCGTCAAAGGAGTTTTTGGCGGAACCGATGTAGGAGCTGGTGCGTCCCGATGCCGTTTGAAACGATGACGAATGCGAATTGGGCGTAAAATTGCCTTCCGATGCCGTTGCAAAGGATTCATCTTCAGTCGAGCGCGATTGCCAGTCCTATTTTTGTGTGTGTTAGTAAAACGAAACCAGATGTAAGAAACTTCAAAGGAAAAAAGAGCTTTTGCGACTTACCTCACTTCCTACACCTTGCGTGCCCAGCTTCTTGGGCGCCTGGCCATTGGACAGTTCTAGCTCAGCGCTGCTGTTGCTGCAGTCTCGTATAACCGCATCCAAGGATTCAGCTACTTCGGCAATGGCGCTAAGCTTGTGGGAAATTGCAGCGCAGGCCAATTCATTGTTGCCTGTTGGGGTCACAGTTGTTGTTGTGCTGGAAGTTGATTCGATATTTGTGGATTCGCTGTGCATGGGACTTGGACTGGTGTCGAGAGGTAGCTCATCATCGGGCACAATGCTGTAATCACATGAGAATACAATTGGATTATTTTCCGCCGTTGAATCCTGCGAGGCGGTGCGTGAGTGCGAGGACGTATAATTCTCCTCAGCTTCATCTGTATAATCGCTATGTGGATATGTTTCGCTATCGTTGCGTATGAGTGCTTTAATCTTTGCCAAACTATGCAGACCGGGTTGCTCCTGGTTTTTGTCCTGCTCTACATCGGACTCTTCCTCTATCAAAGGATCCTCTATTATAATATCCCTTTCGATTGAGGCTTTGGCTATTTTAGTTTTAATACTTGAAGTGCTTGCCGATTCATCATCTTCATCATCCTCTTCATCGTGTTCACTGCTCAAATCGGGTATATTACTGCTTTTATTAAGTTCATCTAGCAGCTGAGAAAGTTCTTGAGTGGATGCACTTAACGTCTCTTCATGCAGATTGCTTAGATCTTCCTCTTCGCTAGCTAAAGGAGCTTGATTGTTGCTAGTTTCGGCTACTTCTGGAGGCGCTTCGTCTACAACAATGATGGGCACTTCTTCGGCTTGAGTTTTGCCAAACAAATTACGAAATCTGGCAAACATTTTCGGGTTCGATTTGTTCTTTTGCTTGGAGGATTTTGAAGCAATCGTTTAACACGCTTTTGGCTCCGAGCCAGTTAACAAAACGACAATTACGACAACTACTTAATTATTCAGGATAAACCATAGACATATCTATTATTATATTACGGCACACACACACTGTAATCTAAAGTTCCACTTTGACCCACTTGTTAGCACACGCGTTTGTCTATCTTTACTATTCCAGTGGGGTAACATATATATTAAAAATAAATACTTTGGATTGCCGGCTGTTCGTTAACTTGACAACTTGACAAGTTGGCTTGTCGCTATGTATATATATATATATACTTATATTTTCCCGAAACCACGACGTTGATTATTACGCTTCCCGTTGAGCATTGAACGCTCCGCGCTGGATCACGCACCGAAATAAACTGTTTTGCTGCCCCGAAAAACAAAAAAAACCATAATAATATTTCTAGTGGATGGCACTTTTTTCGCTGAGTGCTTTGTGTTGGCTGCTTTAGTTTAAGTTTTTGTCCGCTTTTTATTAAAAAACAAAAAAAAACTTATTCGTCAGCTATTTTGAGTGAGATTTTAGTTTGGCTTTTGAGTGATTTTACGCTAATATCAAAAAGAGAGAAAAGAGTCTTTGACATCTTGAGATCTTAAGTTCCTGCAGATATCCGCTGATATTCACTACGCTACAGATTATTTTTTAATGGGCTACTCATCTTTTTTTATCTTCTCACACTCTCAACGTCGTCGCATAATTTTAAAAAAAACCTTTAGTAATCTGCCGCTGAATGCTCACCTTTTGCCCGTTAGTGCGTCCAGCACAAAGGGATCCTTCAATCGCTTTTTGAGCAGTCTTCCTAGACGCACCATGCGACCCACCTCGACCAGGAGCTGCTCTCTGGCTAGCAAATGGCGCTGCAATCGCGCACTCAACACGCCGGCTGGCGATAGTTCTGGCGAGGCTTCGGCATCGCTGCTAATGCCACTGCTGCTGCGATTGTGCTGCTGGCGCTGCTCCTGCAGCTGGCTGGCCAGTTCGTGAGTGAGCAGGGGTCGAAGGTCGCGCAGCTGTCTATAATAGGCCTCCACGCTGCGATGAAAGACGGCAGAGACGCGCAATCGTGTCATCTGCTCCTGGGCAATGGACTGCAGGCTGTGCCAGGTGCGTTGCAATTGCAACTGGAATTGTTCCGGCTCCGACTGTTCCAGCTTGCAGCAGAGTCGCAAGGTTTGCGAGGCCTCCAGCAGCTGACAGCCATAGTTGAAAATGCTCTACGTAGAAGAAAATGAAGAGAGAGTAAATATGTTAGTCCCAAAAAAAACTGGCTGGCCCGAAAACCAAATGTAACTTTTCGCTCTCCAGCTATCTCTCACTCTGTCTCTCTGTCTCTAACTTAAAAACTCACCCGTCCGGTTTCCTCGAACCCCTGCAACTCGTCCTTCTGCAGCTGTATCTCGTGTATGTTGCAGCCAACATGGGAGTGACAGCGCAACAGCACAGCATACAGCTCGTTTAACCACTGGATAGCACAGCGCACCTCCCGCTCGTACCCATAAATGTGGGTCACCTGCTCCAAGGTGAGCCGCTGCAATGCTAAACGTTCTCCACACCGCTGCCGGCGCTCGCGGCTCGCATCGATCTGTCGTCGCAGCTGGGCAATGTCGTTGCTATAGTCCAGCTGGAGGTCACGGCCCAATGCATCTTTCACCGGCATGGCCAACATGTCGCTCAGCTTTTCGCCTTCGCGCACAAGTTCGCGTTCGATGTTGACTGTAAAAAGAAATTTGTTGTTGTTGAAGCCAGGTTGCAACCGAACAAGATGTAGAATTGATACTGGTATGGATTGTGTATGCTGATAAGCTTGGGAAAGTAGGGGAACCAATTCGAAAAACCTTTTGTAGTGTTAAAAAATGCATAAGCCCTAGTGAATATATATGAATGTTATTTTGTGGATTTCGCGTATTAAAATGTAATAATAATAAAAAAAAAGTTAAAACTTCTTGCCCTAAAATTCATACTCCGAACATAAACTTTGTTGGTAATGAACTCTTAGATGTCGATTTAAAATCATTAAAAAACTTGCTTTCTTTACAAGGCACTGAAATGTTCCTTCCATCAAGAACCTTATCTTAGTAGGTCAAGCGATTGTATATTGCATAAATGCATGGAGTTAGATGTGTTGAAACCCATATCAAAGTGTGTCGAAATTTTGTTACTGTGATAATTTTTATTTTATGGTTCAACTCACAGAAGTTACCGTGCCTTTTTTTTATAGTTTTGCCGTTAAAGTTGTAACCTGAACCACTGCAATTTGGCAACCAAAAACCCAACTTTTGTGTTTTTCCAAGCTATTTTAAATACATGTGTTTAAGCTGTAAGTTTTTGCTTCACTAATCAACCAAAGACTTTCACTAAATAACATGTGTAAACGTTTAATTATAATGATCGAGCATAAAAAACTGAACTAACTCAAAAAAAAAAACATATACATACGACCCAATTCATCAATCAACTCACCCAACAGTTGTTGACTGGTCTTTATTTGCATTAGCATATCATCAGATTGTTGGGCATCCAATTCACTGGCGTCCGCATCGGCTGCTTGGTTGGCAATCGCCAATTGTTCCTCAAACTGTTCAAGTAGGCGATGAAATCTTAGCGCCGTCATTAACACCTTTCGCCTGCGTTCCAAACGCACAGCAAACGATCGACACACAAACTGCATGAAGTCGCGCTGTGAGATCAGATCCTGGCACATGGCTTTCGTTCGCTCCTTGGCAAACTGTTCAATCTTGTAGAGCAACTCCGCATAGCAACCATAAGTATCGCGGCATTCCAATTCCAGCTGATCGTGTGCCGCACGCAAAGTTGCCGAGGCCCTAACATCGCTGCCAACGCTCCTCTGCCGGCTGAGCAGCTGTTCAGCCTGGTTAAGAATCCAGTTGGTGACAAAGGTCACGCCCTCGGCTAGGGTGGATAGCTCGCGTGCCTCACGCAGCGAACGCAACAACTCCAACCAAGCGGTGCGTATCGCCGTTTGCTTCTTCTCGATCTCGTTGAGACGCAACTCGATGCGGGCACGCTCACAGCCAAGATCTGGTGGCAAGAGCGGCTTTGCCGGGCAAAGGGCTGCCGATGTTGTTGTTGTTATTGTAGTTGAGCTAACAACAGGTGTGGCATGTGGCGCTGTCTGCGTCTCGTAGACTTCGTTGAAGCGCGCCAAGATCGAATTACCTGAAAGAGAAAAAGAAAAGAGTTGTTGAGTTTCAATGAAAAGCTCTTCGTTATGCGTTAACATTTTCTATTTGACTTTATGCCTTATGTAAAAAGTGAAAATCAGTGCCAGTTTTGTTGTGCATCACCATAAAAAAATACCACAACAAATAAAGAGCTGGCTAAGTGAAGGGTCACGATGAAAATCGAGTCACCCACACGCGCCACTGACAACCAACAACATGAGCATCATGCGGTTTATGTGGTACTCTTCTTCTTTGATGAACTAACTACTAAAAGACGTTCACACAGCACTACAAAACTGTTTAAGGCGGTTGTGGCTTTGGGCTCAGCAAGGTGTGAAAAAATATGCGTTAAAAACAATGTGTGAACTAAATTGAGTTAAAAATTAGGAAAATCTATGAGAAACAAATATTTATGGGAATTTTTGTGGGTTATTTTTCTAGATTTTTTGGGTTGCCAAATATTCATGGGCGTGAAAAACGTATTTAAAATATTTGACCTTTTTTGTGAGAAAAAAAAAATGGTTTTCTCTGAGATGAAAAACAATAGATAAACATTTAAAGCAATTTATGTAGATCTCATGAATATTTACATACATTTATAGAAACATTCAAAAATGTTTAAGAGGTTTTATGGCAACAACAAAAACAGTGTCTTTGATATTAAAAACGCTACCTTGAATTCTATTACTGAAAAGGATTTCCCCATAATATATGAATTGAGTAAAGCCGTTATGTTCTCTTTATAAATCTGTGCCTATAATATTCAAGAACACTGATATTATTTTAATGTTATGCAGTGTATTATAATAGCTAACCCACAAAGCAAAAAACAAGTTTGCCAAACATTTTCATTTCTAATTGAAACACGCACACGATTCATGTGTTAGTGTTTGTTGTTGTTGAATACTTGTCACATTTAGCTGTCTGCCAGACTCGTTTCGATTGTTGTCGTTGGCGTTGGTGGCGCTGGTTGTGGCGGTGGTGGTGGTTGAAGGGCATTGAAAATATGTAAATTGCTCGCACCACGCATTTAAGTAAGAAAGACTGAGGCAACAAACTTGCCGCTTACCCATTTCAATAGCTGCCTCAATGCTGCGCTGTACATGTGTATGCAACTGAGCGCTCTTCTTGAGCTCAACATCCGCTTCCGCTGGCCGCAATGCTTTGTGCCCGCTGAGCAGCAACAGCAGCTGTTCCATGCAGCTTAAAGTTAAGGCATGCGTTCTGCTAAATTCATCAATGGACTACGAAATGGCAAGGGTATCAATAAGTTGTTGTGCATTTGTTTCAACTGTAAGTTGCTTACCTTGCGCTGTTGCAGCCACAAATCATAATTGAATTGCAGTGTGCCGCCCAGCTCCTCGGGCAGATTGTGTGGCTCAATGAACTTCGTTAGCCGTTCCTTGCATAGAACCAGAGGCTATGGGGCAGTAAGAGTTGTTATTAGGTCCTGCTTCATTAGCTTGAAGCTATTTTGTTCTCACCTCGCCTTTGATTTGTGACTTGGCGCATGGCTCCACGTGCTTCTCCCAAAAGCCCTCCGCCCTGACTAGATACACATCGACGCTGATGTCGCCACCAAACTGAGCATAGATTTGTCGCACGTGCTGCCTTGAGATGCGCGAACTGCTCTCCTGGGCGTTGACAATAACGCTGACACCATTCTGTAATATGGCAGCACTGCGAAAGAGAAGCAAAAACCAGTTAAGAAACGCTTCATTAGGCAGGCCATTCAAATCCCGTTTATTTGTTGATTGGATAGCCTAAAGCAGTGGGATTCAAACTGGGTTGTTGCTTGACCATTAATAATATTGTATCTTTTTCTAAGTAGCTTATAAGTTCAAGCATTTTGCGACTGAAAACTAATGACTAAATGCTTAAGATACTATCGAGTTAAGTTGAATAATGTTGATCGAACTATGAATCACAAAAAACTTATATAAACTTGCGGGTAAGAGTTTTTAAGTTTAAAGTTAAGATACAGATTTAGATAAAGAATTATGACAATTCTTCAACAGAAAAAAACCTACTGAGCAAGCGGCTTGTCTTTTAACCTCTATCTTCCAATGTTGTTCACAAAAGCTTAAGAAGTTAATAAAATTTTTATTTGCATATCATAGGGTAGATACTAGTATTTCCGTGAGGCCTACACAAACTTCAGAGTGCCAAAGGGGCCAACCTGAGCCATCAAGCCATGTCTAATAAAAAGACTCCAATAAAAAGCCTAAATCATCTGCGGGTTATTTACATATTTTGTCTATGCTAATTAGTTAGATTACTTAGCAGCGGCCTGTTTCTACTTTAACATCAACTTCAACTTGTTTCTCTTCGTTAAGAACTCACCTAAGCGAACGCTTGAGATAGTCGAGTGTTAGTTGCAAGCAGCGACGATTCCACAATTGTTGATCATTGAATGCATTTACAATGAATATGATTCGCTTGTCTCGATCGTAGCCGCCAGATAGATAAGCGCTGCGCATCTGCAGCGCATTCAAGACATCCTCTTCCATGAGTTTTAAGAGTGTTAAGAACTCTTCTTCAAAATTTCATTCAGGGCTTTAAACTTTTGTCAGCGTCATTTCTATTAAGGGCCAGAAATATTTCAAGAAAAAAAAGAACAAAGCTCAAAAATGTGGAAAAAAAAACAACTTGTGCATATGAGTATTTATGTTTTTCATTGGTGCGGTCTTTTGTTGCTGTTTAAGAAATTAATACCGAGTCACAGTTAGTGCTGTTGTTTTGTTGCAACAAATGTTGCTGCTGTTGCTGTTGCTGCCTTAGCTGCTCAATGCATTTCCAATGCCTTGGCGGGAACACGTTTGACAAGTCCAAGACACTGAAGTCTGAAGACCGGCGGAGACTAAAGACTGAAGACTGGAACTACTCTGCACAAGACACACATGATTTTCACTATTTTCATGTTAGTTTAAGAGTTTTGGCTGCTGCCGTTGCTGAGACTAGCAGCAAGTCTATGCCTGTTGGCTGTTTTGTTGTTGCTTACGTTGTTTGTTTGTTTGTTTGATGTTGCGCATAGTCAGCTTATACCCTCTAGTCGTATTTTAATGAGTACCACAAAAGGTAACAAAGGCATTTAAGCAAATATGTAGAACAAACAGAAGTGGAAAGAACCAAAGCTTTTGGTTTGATTGCAAAAATAAAATCAGGTAAGACGTTCAGGTTATAATAATATCTGATCCATCAATAACGCTTTTCTCTATGCCCTTAAAAATCTAAAAAATATTTTGTAATTTTTTTTGGCTTTAAACTTATTTGCAGGGTATCTTCTGCTTCAGCTTTCCCAGCTAGTAATTCACTCATTTGCTTATTTAGTGTTTTATTTTTTTGATTTTTTTTTTTTGTTGAAAATTACTTGACACAAATTGAAGTCAACGGGGAGGCCGCTAAACTTTTTCTATGCCAGGCCAAACAGCAGCTGCAACTTTGGCTTAATTTGTTGCTCACTGCTCACTCTGACTGATAAGGGGCGTGGCAGCAGCACTTACACACACACACTCACACACACAAACACAAACACACTTGAGCATTGGCATATCTTTCTTTCACTTGTGAAGAGAGGAAAGAAATCCTGTTTTAAGTTTACAGGCTTGTGTTGTCTATCTTACAGTTATGCGTAAAGTGAGTCTAAAACTTGCTCCGTTTTATGGCCAAGAATTTTCAATGTAGCTGCCGCGACCAATTTGCACCACTTGGCAACCTGTTGCCTGCCTGCCTGCCTGCCGCCTGCCTGCTGCTGGAACGTAATAATTGTCAAGAGTTTTGAGCTGAATATAGCGGTTATGGTCGGCTGCCTCTTCCGCATTGAATTACAATTAATGGCAACAACAAAATTGCTGCCAACAAAAACAAAAAAAAAAACAACAAGCTCGACATTAACCATCCAAACGGCAGCAACATGAATTTCAAGTTTCAAATGTCAGATTGAAAATTGAATAATTCGCATAAGCAAAAAGTAGCAACGCGGCATAAATTCCATACAAAAATCAAAAAAAGAAAAGAAAAGACAAACATTTTCAAGAGGTAGAAAGATTGTAAAAGGGAGAGAGAGAGACGGGGCATAGACCGCTGCGGGATATTAAATGCTTTTGTTTGGGCACACCTTTTACGGGGAGTTAAAGGCCTTGCGGCACGTTAAAATTTATACCAACGTAGACAAAAAACAAAAAAAAAAAAACACCAAAAAAGCATAGACAAACAACAAAAACCGTTTTGTGTGGCGTTTGTTTTAATTTCGTCAAACTTTCTTGAGAAATGTTCTTATGCTTCTTGTGCGTCGTCGTCTACGTTTTATGAGTTGACGATAAGATCTATGCGGGACAGGCGAAAATGAGCGTCGCGACGTCTGTGTTCGGGGTTGTTATATTAATTGAAAAGTTCAACTGGCAGCAGCTATTACTGAATAACAACAGCAACATAAGCACCAAAACCCATTAGCGTTTTTGACCAAAAAATTTGTTTGACTTTATGACAATTTGGCTGTAATTAATTGTTTTCTTGAACTTTTTAATGCAGCACTCAAATTGTAATTTGACATAAAATTTCATTTAACTTCATCTGTGGAACGCTACGTCCAATTGACTTTCAAAAAGTTGCACTTGTTTGTTACCCGTACCGCGTTGACCGCTACTCGTACCCGCTCGTATCCGTATCCGTGGCTGATCCAACGTTCGTTAGCGAACAGCTTGCGCGCTCAACTGAAGTTTGTTTCGATATTTTTGCTTGGCGCCTGCGCTGCGCACTTTACAACCGGGTTTGAGTTGTGAGTTGGATGTTGTATGTTGAATGTTGTTGGCTGTGCAGAGCCCCTGTTGCGTGTCAGCTGTTTTTCTTCAAGCTGCATATCAATTGGTTGTTGATGTTATTTTTTGTTGACTGGCTGATTACTTGCACGTTTTGCCCTTTTTGATTTAGTTGTTGTTGTTGTATGCAATGCATATAAAACCTGTTCACATGTGAGTTAAAGTTGTGGTTTCTTTTCCGTCTGCTAAATTAAAACAAAACATGCGTTTTGTCTGGCTTTAGTTGATATCGAAGTGTGTGCTTGCTTTCGATCCCTTAAGTGGGTACATAAGCTATTTGAACTTAAGTGTAAAGTGGAAATGTTTGAAACTATTGATAAGCGAAAGTGTAAAGAGTATATAATAATACTTAATCGGTATCATATAGTATTAAAGTCCTTTTTTTAAAATTGGTCAAGAAAAAAGTTCATCTTCCAATTCTACATCACCAATCTGAAATGCCTTCAGTAAGGGCATTAAGTAGTCTCGCATATTGTTAATCAATGCTTAACGTTGTTGTTTTATTCATTGGATTGCAAACGTGGGAACTTTAAATTGTGTGTGTGCCTATGGGATTCCAGGAATTTCAATACTTACTTCTCTGTGGCTGTCTCTGTAAAGCACTTGAAATGCTAAAGGATATTAAGTATGCTCGAACAGTGCAAATATCACAGACTTATACACAGTTGTAGGTTTCCCTCCCTCCTCTCCCATGTTAGGAAGGTCATAACAAGGACCCCCGCCATGACAGAAAAGGGACATTGTTTTTGTTTAAGGTCCTGCTGTTCTGCTGACCCTTATAAACATGTCAATCACAAGTAAATGGCCAGTGATGTGGGGCGACAAGAAATGCAAATGGCTGCTGTGTCAGCAGCAAAGGACAAATCATGACACTGACTAAGCCTTTTTTTTATATATATTTTCGTCTGCCTCGTAACGAGTTGTCCGCTGCTTAGCAACAATTTATTGGCAATCTTTTACGATATAGGCGCGTAGTTTTTCAAGCTTTTCCCATATTTTTGGCTTAGAGCTGAATGCCAAAGCGCGTGATGGTCTGAATGGGCACGTAGCTGATAGAGGGCATTCAAGGATCTCGTGTTTGTAGTTTGTTGCTTTGTAGCTGCACTCGCTCAATTGCAGTGCCAGAAACCGTACTGAACTCAACCGAACCGAACTGGACCGGGGGCTATAAAAGCTGACCGCAAAATGGCGTCGAAAGCACTTCCGGCCAAGTTAAAAACACAAAAAACCCCCCCTGTCTCTCATGCAACAACACTTTGGCCGCTTTCGTGAAATGTTTTCGGCTTGTTTCCCATTTTAATAACAGACTCTTTACACAGTTGAATATAGAAAGCGCTACCGACTCTCACATACAGCCTTTATTTCCTCCTAACCCCAACTCTTCCTACATGCGTTAGCAGCTATTAGAAAATTGCGAAAATTGCGCGCACGTTTCAACGTCGATGTTAACTGCGACGTCGACTGCGGCAGCGACGCATTGCATGCGCTATGGCAATTGAGTGCATTTTCAGATTTATTGCAGCGCCGAGCTTGGCACATCTCGAATTTTAAACAGTTTTTGCCTTTAGTTTTAGTTTATTAAGCGGGGCCAGCTGAAAGTGATGTTCTCAACGTGTGATGGCCGAAACATGCATAATTCATTTGGCTTAAGAGTTTTTAATTTTCTAGAGGGAAAAAAAAGGCAGCAAGCAAAGAACTCTTTAAAGAGCTTCCTGTTTTCTCTTAAATTAAGATTGAAGTTTTTCCTTCTTTTTTCTTCTTAAATTCATCATATTATTGAATTTCCACCCTAAATGCGTTAGCTTTCATTAGTCGTTTAGCCAATTGTGCGCCAATTTTTGATCTTTTCCCTTTTTGTTGGGTAAACTTAATTTTAAACACATACACACACGCGCCCAAAGGAGCGCCTGGCGAATTTAAGTGAATTTGAGACGTGTATGCTTTCTGCCATAAAAGCTATCAAGTTTGCTTTTTTGCTTGAGCCTTAATTTAAAAATCTAGGCATATGCCATACCTGGAGTTTATGGCATCATGGCCTTCAGAGTTTCATCTACATGCGGATGCTGACGATGACGTCCTGCGGCGTTGCGGAACCTCTGGTTACACACAAACAGAAGGAAAGAGACTGCCGCGCCACGTGTGTGTGAGTTTGGCTGTTGCTTAATTGCAAAATCGATAGTGCTTAAATGTTGTTGTTTAATCAAAGTTGGCAAATACGCTAGAATTTTGAGTGTAAAGCTAATTGATTGAATTTTCCTTGCAATTACGGAGCACTGAAATTGCAAGCAAAAGACAAACTCTAAAGCATAAATATTAATATGTATAAAGCAGAGCAATTAAACTGTATGACAAGAAACTTTTGCGACGAAAAGGCAAATACAAAATTTCAAATACAACAACTAAGTCAGCTTCTCTACGCGCGCACTCACACACACACACACGTACTTACAGAAGATGTGGCAAGGACAACAGTTATTAATATTTTGTCTGACTGCTTGATACCCTGCAGCATTATTTGCTATTTAGTACGAGTTAACTTTAATTTGGCTAACTAACTGATATTAATGTCTAGCCTTAGAGCATTATTTTGCTATAGTAATGCCCCTCGTACAACCCTGTATAATTTCCATAATGGGTATTGGAAACAGCGAGAAACTGCTTAAATTAATTAATAAACATAATGTGCACCATCGTTGTTTTCGTTTTCGTTACTAGGCGTGGCACATGAAAGTAGGCAATGGAAAATTTGTGCTGCTAACAGAAATTAATTGTTGCTGGCGCCGCCCAAAAGTATGTAACGCTTTTGTTGTCATCCCAACAATACTTTTTTTTTTTTTTTTATTATATATTTTTATTTACAATCTATCTTATAGATAATAAGTAAATTTTATAAGTAAACATTTACAGGGGAATTTTTCATTTATGGGGATAGTTATAATATCTTAATGTTACCATGCTTTAGGCGGCCTAAAAGGAAGGTCCAAAGGGTGGTGCCTCTTGAGTCGGCGAGTCTGGGTGCTGTTATCTAGCAGGTTAATAGCTAGGTGGTTGCAGTGAGACTCGAGCCTGTCTATGTATCTTTGGCTGTAACGGCTTACCTCTTCGGAGACAGTGGGAACTCCAAGGTCCCTATGGATCACCAGATTTTTAACATAAAATGGTGCGTTTACCAGTCTGCGAAGAGCTATATTTTGAAATCTCTGCAGTATCTCGATGTTGGATGTTGAGGCTGTACCCCAAAGCTGGATCCCATATGTCCATATCGGTTTTAGAATAGCCTTGTATAGCAGCAGTTTGTTTTCTAGGTCGAGTTGGGATTTACGTCCAAGGAGCCACATCAGTTGTCTGAGCTTTAAGGAGAGCTGCTTACGCTTTGCCTTTATGTGTGCCGACCAAGTCAGCCGCCTGTCCAAGGTTAATCCAAGGTATTTAACTGTGTGCTCCGACGGCAGGGTCGAGCCATTTAGAGAAACTGGTGGGCAGGATTCTGTTCTGGTAGCAAAGGTTATGTGTGCTGATTTATTTTCGTTGACCACGATGTTCCATCTTTTGAGCCATGGCTCGAGGTAAGACAGCTGGGCTTGAAGGATGGCCGATGCTGTTGCAGGGTCACTTGAAGTGGCCAGGAAAGCTGTATCGTCTGCATAGGTGGCGATAACCAGGTCATCTCTGTTTAGGACTGGAAGATCTGCTGTGTAAAACGTGTAGAGAACTGGTCCTAGAACGCTTCCCTGAGGAACACCGGCGTTAATTGAACAGATTTCTGACTCCGATGCATCACATCTAACATAAAACGTTCGCCTCTTTAGGTATGATTTGAGCAGTAGGAAGAGTGGCGCTGGGAGCACGCGTTTTAGCTTATAGAGTAGTCCTGGATGCCAGACACGGTCAAAGGCCTGTTTCACGTCTAGGAATGCAGCGGAGCAGTACTTCTTAGATTCAATTGAGTTGAGGATCGCATGTACAACTCTGTGGATTTGCTCAGGCTTTCCATGCTGACTCCTAAAGCCAAATTGGTGGGCTGGGATTAAGTTTCCGTCTTCCAGGACTGGCAGTAGTCTTACTAATAATATTCTTTCAAATATTTTAGACAGGATCGCCAGCAAGCTGATGGGACGGTAGGAGGCAGGGTCCTGTTCAGGCTTTCCTGGTTTGGGTATCATTATGATTTCCGCACACTTCCATTGAGAAGGGAAGTGGTGTAGTCTAATGATACTATTGTAGATGGTTGTGAGGAAGGCAACGGCACATGACGGGAGGAGAGCTTTATGGTTGTTGCGTCTATGCCATCATATCCGGGGCTTTTATTGGACTTCAGGCTGGCGACTATGCTCTGAACCTCTTCTGTGTCTGTGGGACGGATCGGCAAATCCATTTGACAGGGTGCGTCCAGAAATGAATTCGTGGCAGTTACATCCCTGAAAGAGCATAGGTTGAAAGGGGTAAAAGTTTTTTCTAGGTGCTTTGCAAATGTCCCTGCTTTCTCTTCATTCGATCGGCACCACAGGCCAGCAGTGCTCCGTATAGGTGGGATTCTTTTGATGGGCCTCTTTAAATATTTAGTGGCATTCCAGAGATTATGTTCAACCCCGTTTGGTTCCGCGTTTCGAAGATAGTCTGCCAACCCTTCATTGCGTAAATCATACAGAAGTATCTTCAGGTCTTTGCTTGCACGATTAAGAGCTGCCTTGTCACGAGGATTTCGACTGAGCTGCCAAACTCTACGCAGACGACGTTTATTTCTAAGTTGCACCGTGACTTCTTCAGAATGGAGGTACTGGTCTCTGTGTCTCTCTTTTGTCTACTTGTGCAGAAAGGGTAATACGGATTACTGAGATTGGCTGCTTCATGTATGCTGCGTGTTAGTGTTTCGACCGCTGCTTCAATGTCCTCACCAGTTTCCAGTGTGATGGAAGGATCAAGTGATGACTCCAGTATGTCTCTAAATACCTGACTGTTGTAGTTTGCTCTTAACAGCTTTGTGGAACGACATTTTGTGTTGACTGGTAGGTTGACACGAAGCACCACTGCACTGTGGTCAGATAAAAGATCAAAATCGTTCACACTTTGCACTACGCTAGGGTTTACACCGCGCGACATCGCAAAATCAATGATGTCAGGTTGCTTGATGGGGTCTGTTGGCCAGTAAGTTGGCTGTCCAGGCGAGTGTACCGCGAGATGCATTGCTTGAACGCATGAGAAAAGGGCGACTCCCTTTGGGTTGCATAATCTGGAGCCCCACCAAGTGTGCTTTGAGTTAAAATCACCACCGATTATAAACCTGTTGCCAAGGTCACTGAGGATTTGAGTAAACATTTGGGGGGGTAACGCGGTACCTTGGTGGAGCATAGGCTGAGGCAATTGTGAGGCTTCCATTAGGGGTATCAATTGCCATTACGGCTGCTTGGAACCAGGTCTCCAGGACAGGAGCGCGTTCAGAAAAGGTGATGTTGTTTTTTATAAGTAGAGCTGCACCACCTCGAGCATTGCCGCTCGGGTGGTTTGCAGAGATTAGATTGTAGCCATTAATTTTGAAGAAGGATCTATCAGTGAAGTGAGATTCGGATATGAGCATTACGTCTATGTTGTTTCTTTTGATGTACAATTCCACATCAGGCCTACTTTTGCATAGACCGTTGGCGTTCCAAAGGACAAGTTTCAGACCTATTTGCATAAGGATGCCAGAATTGTGCCCATCATTTGCGTCATTTGGGCGAACTGTGCTTGCATTAACTGCATCATTGATTGGATTTGGGCAATAATCGGGTTGTCAGACTCACCCTGTCCATGTTTAGTGTTTCTAGAGCTACCGTTTTTGTTGACTTGACCAGCTACTACATCAGCATAGCTAGTGTGGCCATTTCTGGTTTGTGACGGGGAGGTGTTTGGCATGTTACTTGAGAAGTTGGGTCTGGCAGGAGTATTGTTTGTAGCGTGCCTTACCTTACCTTGGTTTTGGTTTTGTGCTGTGGCTTTGTAAATTCTGCAGCCTTTGTAGGAAGCAGTATGTTTTTCTCCACAATGGACGCATGTGGGTGGTGCCTCACGTGGTTTGATGCATTCGGATGATTTGTGACTGCCACTGCATTTGACGCAACGGTACGGCTTGTAGCAATATCTTTGCGTGTGACCAAAGTCTTGGCATCTGTGGCATTGAATGAGATCGTTGAACTTTTTTGGGGGCTCGATTGTGACTATTGCATTGCATAGCTTGTTGACCTCAAATATGGATTTGTTATTAGTTGCAGGCTCTAGGTCTACGAAGAACATTGCGATCGGCTCCTTAGTGGCTCGGTTCCTGGCATTAGCTATGTGGCGAACAGTGTGGCCCATTTTTTTGAGTGCAGACTGAATGTGCTCAGTGGGGGTGCTGTGGGTGTAAGTTTTTGATGACGGCTCTATAGGCTCTTTTTTGTTTGAGCTGGTAGGTGTGAAACTCCACTTTTTTGTTGACAAGCAGGTTAACTAGGTTTCTGTAGGTTTCCTCTGTTGTGGTCATAACACGGATCTGACCATCACGTCCAGCTTTATAGATGTAGCTGTCACTGCTCACAATACTTGTTAAATGATTTTCCAAAATCCTGTTCAACCAACAATTGATTACATTTCGCGTTATTTAAGTGCCTACGCGTTATACACACTTACATATTTATCATTGTATGAGTCTGTGTGTTTGTTAAAGTGTATGGGGTTAATTGTTCAATAGCTTTTAGTTCCCAACCCCTTTTTTTTTTTTTTTTTTATTATATATTTTTATTTACAATCTATCTTATAGATAATAAGTAAATTTTATAAGTAAACATTTACAGGGGAATTTTTCATTTATGGGGATAGTTATAATATCTTAATGTTACCATGCTTTAGGCGGCCTAAAAGGAAGGTCCAAAGGGTGGTGCCTCTTGAGGTCGGCGAGTCTGGGTGCTGTTATCTAGCAGGTTAATAGCTAGGTGGTTGCAGTGAGACTCGAGCCTGTCTATGTATCTTTGGCTGTAACGGCTTACCTCTTCGGAGACAGTGGGAACTCCAAGGTCCCTATGGATCACCAGATTTTTAACATAAAATGGTGCGTTTACCAGTCTGCGAAGAGCTATATTTTGAAATCTCTGCAGTATCTCGATGTTGGATGTTGAGGCTGTACCCCAAAGCTGGATCCCATATGTCCATATCGGTTTTAGAATAGCCTTGTATAGCAGCAGTTTGTTTTCTAGGTCGAGTTGGGATTTACGTCCAAGGAGCCACATCAGTTGTCTGAGCTTTAAGGAGAGCTGCTTACGCTTTGCCTTTATGTGTGCCGACCAAGTCAGCCGCCTGTCCAAGGTTAATCCAAGGTATTTAACTGTGTGCTCCGACGGCAGGGTCGAGCCATTTAGAGAAACTGGTGGGCAGGATTCTGTTCTGGTAGCAAAGGTTATGTGTGCTGATTTATTTTCGTTTGACCACGATGTTCCATCTTTTGAGCCATGGCTCGAGGTAAGACAGCTGGGCTTGAAGGATGGCCGATGCTGTTGCAGGGTCACTTGAAGTGGCCAGGAAAGCTGTATCGTCTGCATAGGTGGCGATAACCAGGTCATCTCTGTTTAGGACTGGAAGATCTGCTGTGTATAACGTGTAGAGAACTGGTCCTAGAACGCTTCCCTGAGGAACACCGGCGTTAATTGAACAGATTTCTGACTCCGATGCATCACATCTAACATAAAACGTTCGCCTCTTTAGGTATGATTTGAGCAGTAGGAAGAGTGGCGCTGGGAGCACGCGTTTTAGCTTATAGAGTAGTCCTGGATGCCAGACACGGTCAAAGGCCTGTTTCACGTCTAGGAATGCAGCGGAGCAGTACTTCTTAGATTCAATTGAGTTGAGGACAACCCCTGACAGTTTGATATGACATTTGTTGAGGCTTAAGTTATAAGCTGGCTGCCAACCAGTCGCTCGAGGATGAATTCAATGCCTTGATTCTTGCTTAACTTAGTCAAGTCATGTGCCGCAGCAAATTGTTCGAAAGCGCTCAAGTGTGTTAAGCGGCTTACAAGCAAACGCAAACACACACAAGCAAAACATTCAAAAGGCAATACTTTATAAGCGTGCACAGATACAATATTGAATGGCCAAGTAATTTATTTAATAAACTGTCATTGTCATTTCATTAATTCCCCATTCTGTTTGCCCAAATTACTGCAAAAACCATATTATCCTTACTTTTAACAGTTATCAATTCAGCTTTTCCCCCGTGTCCTATTAGAGCTTATTGCGTTGTTTCAGTTGTGACTGTGTTCCCTGGCCAGCTGCCACACCTTCGGGCGGTCGGTGGCGTTTCAAAAAGGGCACTATATGCTGGGCACATCCTTCGGGATTGATTAGATGCACATGATGGGTTCCAGGCACAACGTGGTATTCAAAGTAGGCATTTTGGTTTTCTAAAACTGAGATAACCTCCTCGGACTGGGAATTGATGTAGTTGGACTCCGAGCCTTTAATGACGAGGTAGGGAACAGCCTTGATTTGGCGTGCCATTTCTGCTGCCTTGCCAGGACTCAACGGGAAAAGAGTATAAAATTTAGTGCGACCATCCCTATTGAAGTAAAACTTGCTCGGATACAATCCTGATCTGGTCACACTGCGTTGCAGCAAATATCGAGCAAACTCTGGCGGCACTGAACTATTGCTGCCTCTACTCAATACAATGCGAAGCTCATCGTCTGTATAGGTCGGTGGCTCATTCATTGAGATCCCTAAGGCACGCACCTCCTCCACCAAATGTTTTTCCATAAAGTACGCCATAGTTGACAGGTTTTCCATAGATTCAATAGGCGGCAAAACAATGTCCAATGAAATGACCATGTCCACCAAATGTGGTGCAATTGAGGTGTAAATAAAGCTAAGGCTGCCGCCCAGAGAGTGACCCATCAAGGAAACCTTGGGCCAATTGTATTCCTTCATTACCCTAGCGATGGCAAGAATCCAATCATCTGCGCTGTAATGCATGCCAGCTGGCAAACGATCAGAGCAACCATGTCCAGCCAAATCGATACACAGCACACCCAAATAGTCTGGCAAATATGGTATTAACGTGTCAAAGGTTCCCAAATTATCCAGCCAACCGTGGATAGCCAGAATTGGACGATCCGATCTGTTGCCGTACCAGCGTCCAGCAATGTGGCCCCAAGGCATCCAAATGCGAACATCTTCGTACTGTCGTGAGTCAAAGTTCAGACTGACTTAGTTTCAAACTAAAGCTGCATTTATTTTCTACTCACATCGCTTAATGACAAAGTGGCCATGATGACTTTTTGACTTTGCCAGCTATTTGTTTACTTATTGCTACTTATTTGCAAACTTTTTACAACTTGCTTCGTTTTTTAGCTTTGAGTATTGACGATTGACTGACTGACTGTTGTTTTCCATATCCAAAGAGGGTTTTTGTATTTGTACTCGACATATGCAAATTTAACTGTTTTAATTTTCATTACATTGATTTGCAAAGCTGTCAAGCTTTTATTTTACTCGCTGTGAAATAGCTTTTCTGACTTGTTCATATCGATTTAACTTTCAGTTTCACTTTAAATAGTTAACTTCCCTCTTGAAAATAATCTTAACTTTATCGCTCAGTTTTAGTTTTTATCGAATTTTTCAACGTTTCCTCCCGCTGAACACGATGATGGCATTTTATAAATGGAACTCAGCAAAATCTTTGGCTTTGAGAAAATATAAAAGATAAAAGTCCGAGCAATTCGTAGAGTTCAAAATTAGGATTTTCCGCTCTAAAAAACAAGATATATACTATAACATAAGACTCCAAGCCCATTAGGTAGGGCACGTCCTGGTGAAAAAAAAACTATCAGGCTATAGCTTAGATATGTTTACTCGGCTTTATCGCTGTCTCTGCGAAAAGTCTCTATCAGATAGGCATTACAATGTCCAATGTTATAAGCATATCCACATTATCAGGCTAAAGTGCGGTTTAAACAAAGCTCAAGACGGCACATAGTGAGTGAGCCATCAAGGTGAGCTTTTCCGTCTTAAGCTCCTTAATAATTGGTCGTGCGTCCCTGGCCAAAAAGCTCATGATGGTAAATAAATTCAAACAGCTGTTAATGTCGCAAACTTTTAAAGAAATGAAAACGCTCTTTCCTTATATCTTTCTTATCAGGGGAAGCTTTTAGAATGAGCTGATCGTAAAAGCAGTTTCATTTCCATGAATTCAGTTTGAGTTAAATTTGTTTGTTAACTCAACTTTTGTCATAACTTAATATTGGTTTGTTACGAGTGAAATGCTTTAATTACAATTTAAGGTTAATAAAAGCTTATTTTGCTTGGAATTTCAATTAGCAATCGAAGTGAAATATTTATCGGATTATACTTTAGTTCTGGTCTGATACTGTGCGGGTTTATTAAAATATTGTCTTAGATAGCTTTGGCCGATTTAATTTTACAATTTACTTTGGCGCTTTGGGTTTTTTAAAAAGAAACTTTCCTGCACCTTTCGTCGCTCCTGGCTGCTCAGTTTCTGCTCCTCGCCAGCTAACGACCAGCTGGAAACAGTTGAAGGTCGGTGGCGTCTCAGAAATGGTACTATATACTTTGCGCATTCCTTGGCATTGGTAAGATGTACATGATGAGCGCCGGCCACTTCGTGCAGTTCAAAGTGTGGATTTTGTTTCCGTAAAATGGAGATAACTTCGTCAGACTTTGAGCTAATAAAGTGGGAATCGGAACCTTTGATAATGAGGTACGGCTTTTGCTTGATGCGACTTGCCATTTCAACAACTAGGCCTTTGATTGTCGGAAAAACATTATAATACTTGACGCGGCCATCCCTTGAGAAGTAGAATTTTTCCGGATACAGCTGCGACTTGGCCACGCTACGGTAGAGCAAATGCTGGGCAAACTGGGGTGGCACGGAGTTTCTAGTGCCTTCGCTAAGGACTTTGCGCAGCTGAGAAAGCGTATAGGAAGGTGGCTCATGCATTGAATTTTGTTCGTTGCGCTCTTCTTCTATCAGTAGCTTATCAATAGCGTAAGCTTTATAATCCAAGATTTCACGCCTCTCAAAATCTGGATGAGCATTGTCTAATATGATGACCAGGTCAACAGTGTGTGGTGCAAGGGCTGTGTACAGAAAGCTGATGACGCCGCCCATCGAATGACCCATCAATGACACCTTTTGCCATTTGTACTCCTTCATGATCCTGGCTATAATAAGCATAAAATCAATAGTGCTATATTGTATGCCAGGTGGCATTCGAGCAGAGCAGCCATGTCCAGGCAGCTCAATACACAGCACTCCCAAGTAGTCAGGCAACAAGGGTATCAGTGTATCAAATGTTCCCAGATTATCAAGCCAACCGTGTATGGCCAGAATGGGTCGTTCCGATTGATTGCCGTACCAGCGACCCGAAATATGACCCCATGGTGCCCAAATACGGACATCCTTATACTGTTATGTATCAAACGAAAAAAAAGAAATTTCATGTTTAACAGTGTATAAACAAAACGAAGCAAGCTGACCAAAGCTTTTTATATTGCTTACTCACGTCGCTCAATGACAAAGTTCCCATGTGGCTCTCTGAACTTTGAACCGATTGTTTACTGCTGTTCGTCTGCTAATTTCGGAACTTCCAAAGGTTCCTCTTATAATCTTTTCAACGATTATGTTATCGACTTATAAATAACACTTAGTTATGTAAATCAAGTATTGTTTTTTCAACCGCAAAAAAAGTTATGGTTCTCGTCCGCTTTGTGTCTTTCAGCTCAAACTGTTCGCCGGCAACTGAAATCGAAAAGTCCAAACCTCTTGTTGCTCTTTGTTAAAAGCTTTTGAGTCATTCTGAGTTGCGCTCTTTACTTGGAAAAAACATATGTTTTAGTGCTCTTTGTGTACTTTTGAGCACACGTGTTGGGATCGTAAAGATTGTTTTGAATTGTATGCTGTTTGAAAAGCTTTAACAAAATAAAACTTTGATATCGTGCTAGTGGGGAAAAGCTTAACGTTTAAAGAGCTGATTGTTAAAGTGAGTTGATCTTATTTTAATCACTCAAATATGCTTATAACAATAATTAAATTCACTTTTTTTGGGACTGACCTATAATAATTGGAAACCGGTAAGCTTACAACAAATATTTAAAAGATATTAAAAAGATGTTTATGCGACCATACAAACTATAAATAGGCATTATGATATGAAGTCTTTTATTTCCTTTAAACTACGAACTTGTTCTGGTATTTCTCCAACACGCATGATAGACATATTAAAAGCGTTTCAAAGCTTGATAACAGTGTTCTGTGATAATCTTGGGAGCTGGTCCCCAGTGTGTTTCCTTTAATTGTTCCTTTGACTAGAGTTTGGGTGTTTGAGCTGTCGGATTCAACATGCGCTTCACACTTTTCCAATTTATTTGATATAAAAACTGCTAGTTTAATAGGGTATGGTAAGCAGATCAATAGCAATCAGCATACCCACATGATCATCCTAGCAAAAAAAAAAACGAGGCGTACAGATTGCAGGCCACAGCACCAAATGAATGACCCATGACCGATAGCTTCGACCACTTGAAATGCTGCACCACATGTCGTCCATTCAATGACCGAGTACTGCATGCCAGCCGGATACTGTGAGCAGCGTCCATGCCCAGACAGCTCAATGCATAGCACGCCCAGATGAGCGGGCAGCAGCGGTATGAGACGTGCAAAGCTGCCCATATTGTCCATCAAGCCGTGAATGGCGAGCAGCGGACGCACCTGGCGATTACCGTACCAGCGACAGGCAATGCTACTCCACGGCACTTTGATGTCAAAGTCAATAAACTGGCAAGAGGTTTTGGGAATGCGGCTGCGATTAGCACGTGACTCTCGGATCGAATTTTCCACATCACTTACCTCATTGCTCCTCCTGTTCAGTATCGTGGTCGCCACATCCTTCGGTTTTTTTTCTTTTTCATTTTTATAACTACTCTGCAATGTTCTGGTCTGTTCAGTTCTGTTTAGTTTGGCTGTTTCACAGCAACTGAACGGCACGTATTTACCTGCGCATTCAAGCGATCTGCTTTGGGCAATGTGTGTGTGTGTTCGTGTTTTTGTCTACTATTCTATGGACAACAACTTTACAACTCGACTTATTAGTTATGCGCCTCAACTTGTGACAGTTGCCAAAAGATTTCTTTAATCCGTGTGGAAAAGTGTTAGTGTGTTAAAACTCAACTTGACAGATGATGTTAATTTATTGCATAAATTTCCTAAGCTTTTTTAAGTCCTTATCTTTAACGAACTTTCTACTGAAATATGCAAAGCTATCCACGGGAGTTATACTATGTTTAAAGTTAAATTCTTGTGTGTTTAATATCTGTTAAAGGGCAATGGAAAATTCAAAGAAAATTGAGCACTGTTACAAAAGCTTTGAACAAGAATTGTTAATGTATTCTTTGGTTCTTCTTCATTTCCACATTCCCATTATTTTGTTATGTTTTTTGATGGTTAGCTCATTTACTTAGTACTAACTGCAGTATGTCCAACTTAGAAATGTGTTGAAAGTGCTTTTTTGACAGGTTATTCATTGTGTTGAAAAACGTCTCAAGGAGCCAGATAAAGGAGAGCGAGAGAGAGAGAGGCAGGCGTGAGTGCAACTACCGTTTAAACTCAACTAGTTTGAGTTAAATCTTGACACGCCTGAAAGTCGGAATGCATTGTGCAAATTTCCTGTGCAGTGTGCTCTGGCATGATTTATATTTAATTTGTATTTGAGTAATTTATCATGTCTGCTTTGATCTCCGCTCAACTACAACTGCCAGCAGCTCCTCCACCCAATTATATACGACACGCATATACCCTACTTCTGTCGGCATTTTGTCACTGAGAAATGGGGGAAATGCTATGCAAATTGTCTTGGGCACCTAAGCTCAAAGTGAAAGTGCCATTTCCTAGACTGACAACCCAGCCCAACTACCCCTTTTTAAGTATGGGTATATGCATGTGAATGTGCGGAACGGTATGTTACATTATATGTTTTATAATGTATGCTTATACGACTTGGCCTTGAATCCATAATTTGCCTGTCAACGGCAGCATTCACCCCAAAAATTGTGTCGAGCACATAATTAAGTTCAAGCATTTGGAAGCCAATTATGATTTCACGTATTTTAATTTTTACCGCCAATAAGGGGCATCTTTTTTTCTTCGTGCCATTTTTTGGCACCTTTTCACATCTCAATCAGCCTAGCTGGTGAGTCCTGAAAATGGCCGGCGACTGCTGCCTTGCCTTTAATTGCTTTTGCCACTTAACATATGCAAATTAATTTTCCCTTATTTTTTGTTTTGTAGCTTTTTGTTTTTGTTCTTTTTTTGTTGTCCTGTTGGGTTCATTATTAAGCGTGTTCTACTGGGCCACTTATTGTCCTATGTGTCCTTTTTAGCACCTTTAGTGCCATGCCGCACCACTTCCCCCAAGCCCCACGACAGCTGTTTGATAAATATTTATGATAGACCATTTGCTGGCAACAACAATATGCAAAAAAAAGGGTTTACTTAGGTTTTCTAGTTGAGCCACATTCATGAAGTTTATTTTTCATTTCACACAACGCTAGATAACCAATTCTATGTGATAAAGTGTCCTTCACTCTACTCCACCGCCGCCTAGCTCAAATTTTGCTTACGGTACGACGCGTTCAACCTGTCTGCTAAGTATGTGGCACAAACTTTACCAAAGGCTGAGCTAAGATCAGCTCGTGGTATATATTTCAACAAAAGGCAACACCGGAAGTCGCCCCGCTGCTGATACGCACAATGAAGAACCGAAAAAGAGCAACAAACAGCAACAACCGTTGAGTTTGGGCAACTTTGTGCCGTGCTTTTGCTATTATTCTTTATGTGCTCTTTGCTTTTTCCCCGCCAGTTGATTCCGGCTCTCGCGTGTGTTTTTTTTCGGTCGGGCTTAAAAGCAACAATAAAGTCCGGACCAAAAGAAATTGCATTAAGAAATCATTTGCCAAAATGTTTGCAGCACGTTAAAGTTTTACGGGCATTTTCCTTCTTTTTTTTTGAGTTTTTTCGGTTGAGGTTTATTCGGTTTGGCTACAAACGTTTTAATCTAATTTTAATGAATTATTTTCCCACACGAAAATTACTTAAGCTAAAAAGTTTCGTTTTGTGGTGGCGTTTTATGGGTTGGCCATTTCTTTTACTGATCCATAACTTTTTACCGTGTTTGTGTGTGTGTGGCTGTTATTGTATTGGTCATACAATTAAACACAAGCCAAGCAAATTTAAATTTTTGGCTGCATTCCTAATTTGCATGCGCACAAAAACCACAATCCGGACATGCAAACACCGCTTTTAATGCCCTATAAGAAAAATTAAATAGGGTATATTTTTGTGGACAAACAAAAAATTGCTTTCAATTTTCATAACTTTAAAATATCAACACTGGGTATATTGCATTCTAAATGAATGGTTAAGTTTTATTTATAGCTCTTGTGCTCTCATTAGTCATTTCCCTAGCTTTTACTGACATTATACATCATGTTTGACTGACAGTTCTCAATTGAATTTTAATGATAATTGCATTCAATCAATTAAACAACAGGTTTGTTACGAAATTAAACACAAATCAATCCTTGCTCACACATGCGTTAAAAACTGTCGCACCAAGTGACATTGTTATGTTTTTGCAGACCCGATTTCTTTCTTTGAATCGCTTTACTTCATTGCCTGTTAAAGAGATCAAAATAATTTCGCACAAAAGTATGTCTCTCACGCAAATGTTATATGAGTAAAAGCTGCCGCACAAAAGCACGCAATGCTGTCATTCGATATTAGTTTTAATGTTGTCGCGCAAAAGTATGCAAGTATTTATACTCAATATAAGCAGCCGCTACGTATAAGTGTTATGCCACGCGCAACATTATGTGGTATATAAGGAAATCCCAAATGCCAATAAATTAATTATCCACAATATTTATGATTCTAGTCGAGCTCTGAGTTATTTGCTTTGTCGTTTCTGCGGGTTTTTGCTTAGCTGTTGGGTTTGGGGTTTGTTTGGGGCTTTTATATATTCGTTTATTACTTGCGCTTCGATGCTTTGCCCGCCAGTTAATAATTAATGTTGCTAATTTATACATTGTCAATGAGCTTGGACATATATATATATATATATAAACTCGGGCATTTGTCAAGCATAAATCTGTTTACAACGCGCCCAAAACTTCTCTGGATTTCATAATTCAAAATGTTCGATTTATGTGCCCCGAACATCATTGAGTTATCTGTGTGCAAACATTTTCGAGCTTGGGCACTCTCTCAATGTGTGTGTGTGTGTGTGTTTTCGGCCACTTGAGCCGCATGCCAATCGTAATTTACGAGTAACCACAGAAACGCACTCGAACTCCAGCTGGATTTGGATGTGTTTGTTCGTTTGTGTGTGAGTGGAATGCAAAGACAATTGCACCAAATCGCAAATGCAACTGACTCTCTCTCTCGAGTTTTGGCAACTGTACTATTTCACAGTGCCCGGTGTTTGGTGTTTGGTGTTTGTATGTAACGGTGCTTAGTCTTGGTCTGGTCATAAATTTGAGTTTTTGGTTAACTGTTGTTGTTGTTGTTGTTGCGATATATCCAACTACTACTAAGTCCCTAGTTGTTTTTGCTAGTTTGAAAACTTTCACACAGAGAGTATGAGTGTTCGAGTGTGTGTTGGGGAATTTATTCAAACTACAACAACTGGAAACGCTTGCCAGCTTTCTTTTTTAATGTAGCTTAAATATGTATTGCTGTTGTGACCAGGAATTGGCCGAGAATTCAACTGTATGGATCCTTTTGTAATTGGAAATTGTAGTTAAAAAGTTTGTAATTCAAAGTTTTTTTTTTTTTTTTTGAGGAATTCACTCGAAGCCAAGTTGAGCCAACAGTTTTTTGATTTGTATTTGCCAGTTTAAACACTCTTTGTGTATTTAATTGTGTTGTCTGCTTGAACTTTTGGCATTTCGGCCTGTAATTGAACTCTTAACTGTCACAATAGTTCAAACGAAGGTCAGCAATTAGAATTTACCATTTCAGTTGTGGCCAAAAACTTGGGAATCTGCTGAAATGGCAGCGGATTAATTTATGCATGAGATCCAATAAAAACCAAAAAGATTTCTAGACAAGCTTAACGGGTTTTGATGTGCTTGCAACAAGCAATCACAATTAATTATTTCTGGAAAACTTCTTAAAATTCATATTTTATTCATTACACTCACACAAAGCTAACTCAAATATTGCAGCACAATTTTAATTAAAAACAAATGCATAAATAATATGCATAACAACTGCAGTTTGCATGAAAACCAATTAAACTTTTTATCTAACCAAACCGAAATAAATCATACGCACTGTTGTCTCCAACTTGCAACTTGGCGAAGAAAAAATATGGCGCAAGGAGTAGAACTAAAAAGGGCAATCAAGATAAATATCTGAGCTGCCAGACGGCTTGACATGTGCACATTAGTTGCTCATCCAGATAAGCTTTTGTAGTTGGGCTGGCTCAGTTTATTCAAAAGGCAGCAACAGAAGTAGCAGGAGCTGAAGCAATTGCAGGATGAGCAGCAGGATTTTGTAACGGCAGGCAAGCGAAATTTGATTGCCATTTGCTGGAATTTGTGCTGTGCCGTTGAGGGGCAAGTAACCAAAAGCCGCACGAACGTGCCGCACAAAAAGAAATATACACACACACACACACACAAACAAGCATTAAAAAGAGAAACTAAAGCAAAGTTGGCAACGCGGCACGTACAGTGCCTAAAAGGCAACATTCCCTCTACGCCTCATTCCTCCCTTTTGTGTGTCATTTACATTTGCATCCTTCGTTTTGTTTATTTGCACTTGCATTCCGTATTTATTCAGTTTTTGGCTGCTCTCTCGCTCTCTCTCTCGTTGCTCGTTTACTTGTTTGCCAATTGCGAATGGCGTGTAATTTGTTGCACCAACAACAATTGCAACAACAACAACAACAGCAACAGCAAAAACAGTGGCAACAACTTTTTGATATCAATGTAAATTTTAATTTGTTTGGCAAATATTTTATCCAACGTTTTGTGGCAGCAATTGAGCTGTGAAATTGCCAGAAGCAGCGTCAAACCAAAAAATTGGCCAAACAAAACAAAATTTAAATATAAATAACTCTAAAACAACCGAGAGCCACTTTAATTTAACTGTTAAAGGAGCTAGCAAATCGACAATAACAGTATATAACACAAGTGATTTAAAGTTTTCAATTCTCCATAAAGCACCGAAGGCATTTGGGTCTATAAATTAAGGTTAACAGAAAAGTAAGTCAAAGAAGTTTTTATGTTTATTTATAATTACTTTATACTTACATACATATGTATATGTGAGCCCGAAGTAGTTGATTTTAAAATACCCTAACAAAACGTTGAACTACTTCGTTCTTACCTATTAAAACAGCTACAGGGCATAGGAAAGTCAACACTTGTGTGGAGTTTAACTTCTTAACTCAACTAACCAAAAGCATTTAACAAAAGCAACTGCAAAATACAGCCGAGGGGTGGATAAAACTCTTGAGCACAGCTAAGTTGGGGCAAAAGTTGTTTCACTTTTGACGGTCGGAACATTTGAGTGCAAAATGTAAAGTTCTCAACTTGATCAAAACTAAGTGGCAAAGCATTTGCACGCATGCCAGGACACCAGTATCAGCCTTTATTTATCAGCATCATCGTCCTGTCAGAGGCTCGCAAGTGTTTCTAAGTGTGTGTGCGTGTCTTTTATATGAGTGTGCTAAACAGAATGTTCCAGTGCGTTTGGCTGGCTCTCGTTTTTTGCTCTGACAGCCTGGTTTTTCAATTTGTAATTTCTGGTTAGGCGTTGGCGTTGGCGTTGCGTCGTCTCTTGTCAATTTCTTCAAGCGACAGTTTAAAAAGGAGACAGCGACTTGGCACCTCCTTTTCCATCCTTCCTCATTTCCTGCCCGCTGACGTTCGTTGACAGGCAGTCAGGCAGCGAGCCAATCTAAACGGTGTCTGGCGCTGTCAGGCACGCGTGTGTGTTTGTGTGTCTGTGTTTGTTTGTTGCATACCTCCTCTTTCACATCTAATGTTGATGCCGCAGTCTAGACGTTATCGCTGCATGGCTTCTTTTTGTCGAACACTCACAATAATTGCCAAACAACCAAAAACTTGTAATTGAAATTGGCTTCTCGAGTAAGCTAAATATTTATTTGTGCTTTCTCTAAATGCAATATTGTTTTATTTTTCATTTTTAAAGACATTGGTTATTGCGATTAAATTGAAATTGCAGTTTGAAAAATTGTGGCGCCAAAAAAGCTGACAATACTAACTGAGTTTCACATTTCTGCTCATTTTGTAATATTTTTTTTTTTTATCTTCGCTCTTGGTGCGATAAAATAAATAACATCGGCGTTTTATGCAAATGCTGGTGAAATCAAAAAAATTGTTGACTGGGGCCAAATGAATATGCTCAAAATGAACAAACAGTTAATTTAAAAAAAAAAACCGCCGAGAAGTACTTTAAAATGGAATTCGCACGGTTGACTACATCAATGAACAAACAGGCGGCCTTAAAAAGAATAAAAAGTTAAAAATGGGAGAAAAATGAAGAAAAAAGTACAATAAAATCGCTTTCTGCTTAATTTCAGATAAAATAAATAAGCCATGCTTTTTGGCATGATTCATTTATTTATTTACCATTATATATATAAATGCAAATTTTTCGTACAAACTTTTCTGTTGTATTTGAAAATCTCATAAGTTGCGTACTTTTCTCCCTCAACTACCACAAAAATAAATTTCCGAAAACAATCTAAGCTCAAATTACATGTGCAAATTGCTCTTAAGTTGGCCAAACTCTTGAAACCAAAGATATTGCAAACGTTCACTCATTTCTCTGGCTATTACATAATTAATAATTACCCACAAAATAGCTTGGGGGTTTGGCTTGAGCAAAAAGTATTTTAATAACTGGCTCGCAGCTCAAGTTCTTAAGTTCTTGCCATCATCTTAAGTGTGTTTTTGTGGGTTTTGCTGGGGTCAAATCAATGTGCGAAACGTGCTAATTGCGGCCAGCTGTTCAAATGTGTGCCTTGGCCATTTGATAGTTGGCCATCATTTTGATGGCATTCAGAATGTCAGTCAGCCACAAGCCATACACTAACACGCACACCCCACCCATTGCCACTGGGTTAACTTAATGTGTGTGTGCGTTGTTGGTCATTGCCAAAAAACTAATTGCCAAAGCATCAGAGTTTGAGGTCAGACACCAAAACTTTTGGCAGCCGAAACACCAACAGACACTCATACACATATACGCCCACACCATGGTGTGGCATACTTTTGGGCGAAAGCTACTCGAAAGTTTCTTGCCGCATTTAGACTGCTGCAAATGTCGTTGTAGTTTTTGGTTCACGGAAAGATAAAGGACGTGGGCGTGTTTTTGGTGGTAGGAGGTGAAGTGGTGTTGTGCGCTGTAAAAAATTGACATACTCAAAGTCGCCGTAACACGTAATGAGCTACTTCAAAATGATGTTATTGCTTTATTTATAGCACCACATAAAAACACTGACAACGAACGCTTGAGGTTCATGCGGCTCAGCTTTGGTTCTATTCTTCTTCTTTTTTTTTGTGGGTTCGAATTAGGGTTTCAGATCACTTTTTTGTTGTGTGTATGTTTTTTTTTACACTTGGTTGGCCACATAACCTTTTTTATGTGGTCTTTTTTTTGACACTCTCACCTTTACAGCAACCTTTTGTTTGACTTCATCTGGCTCGAACACACCTAAAACACACCTTTCTGTTGGTTCATAAAATTGTAACAACTGAGTGTCTCATATATTTTATGCTTACAAACGACAATCTCCATAAAATTTTGTAAATATTGTAAACATTGTTTAGCTAGACAGAAAAACAATATTATTATGTTGTTATAATATGCTGCAGTAAAATACCAAATCATGCGTCGAATGCATTGCATAAACAACATTTTACGGTTAGGTAATGAAATGAAAATAAAGAAAAATAGTTTTAGAATGTATCCGCCGCCTTAAAGAGCTGTGTTTTCCAAGTATTGTTCCATATCACTATTTCAAATTTTATACTGAATAGCTTTTAAAATAATAAATAACTTTATATTCGTCGAAATTGGCAATTTGATCACAAATAGTTGTCAAATTGATATACAAAGCTTGAAAAAGCTTTTATGCAACTTGTTTTTTTTTTTGCATATATTTTTCTTTTTCGTTTCATGGAACTTCAATCAAACTGTGTTAGCTATATATAAATGTCGCTTGAGTTTCCAGAGTTTCATAAAATATTTACAAACAGATTCGCTTGATTCAGGTTTATTTAAAATGCACTTTGACGAAGAAATAAAAAACATGAAATGCATTTTTAGCGATAAAGGGCAAAAATAAAAAAATAAAAAATATGCCCCTGAGCTGCGAATACTTTAAAGTGCATCAATTTAATAATGCAAACATAAAGCAAGTTGCATTAACTTTTGCAGCACAGGCGGCGCATTAAAATTTGCATAATTGCTGCGAATCAGGCAAGCGGGCGGGAGTGAGACAAAGAAACTTTCTACAAAGGATTCAGTTTGTAATTGTTATTGCTGTTGCATGTGCTGCTGCTGCTGCTGCGGCACCACATGCGTGCAACGGCACCATGGGCTTTCCCCTCTACTTTACGCTAATGAAAAGCGCGTCCAGCACACTTGGCACAATTAACGATTTTTCATGATTTCCCATGCAAGCCATGCAAGCAATTTGCATAAATCAGTGCCAAAGTATCTGTGACAACGCATAAGATGGACGACAGCACGTTGGCGAGGGGACTATTTGTTGCTGCTGCTGCTGAAAAATGTTTACACATTTGCAAATGTCTGAAGGTCAGGCAGGGGTTGCGGTAGCGGGCCTGTTACGACATGATTTAGGCGCCAGCACCCGCACTGAGTAATTGCGCGGTGGGGTTTAGGCTGTTACCCCATGGCCCTTTTGTTGGCAGGTTTTCTTGGCCTGGTCACGACTGATTCTGTGTGGCCCCGGTGCAGCATTAATTTAATTTATGCAACGCAACAACAACGAAAATTACAACAACGCGAAGCCTCGTCAAGAGGCCACTAAGTGGCCGCTTCAGCAAAATTAAATGTACTCAACAATGTTGTCGTTGTTGCTGCTGCTGCTGCTGCAGCGTCTGTTGCAGCTGCATGCCTGCTTTTAAGTACAATTTATTATTATGGCAACACAATGTGTTTAGTTTTATGTTGCCCATAAAATTAAACACTTGACTGCACAACAAAAAGTTATTTAATGCGTAATTACAGCGCAAATCTGCTTAAGCTGAAGACAGTCAGTCAGTCGTCGGCCCAGTCAGTTGGCCAAGTGGCAAGTGGTATAAAAGTAGCTTTGTGCTTGGTTCATTGAATTCATAAGCCGTTTTTTCTTTCTCTCTCTTAAGAAGCATAATACTGTAAAGGAGTAAAGCAGGCAGCCAAAATAAACACTAAAGAAATAGAAAGAAAGCAATTGCAACATTGCAACAGCAACAGCAGTTACAACCGCAAACGGGTCGTCAAAAGTCAATTAACTGGCAACACTGGCAACAACTTCAACTAATTAGCCCCTGCTTGGCCTCAAGGGTTGTGGCCCCTTCAACACATTTCCCTTTAACCCGTCGAGCAAACAAAAAAAACGTGGCATGCTTTTAGGCGCTGGTTAGAATCCAGCTAGCACTTTAGTCGCATATTATGCATATGTGTGCAGGGTGTGTTTTTTTCGCATGTGTGTGTGTGCTACTTTGTTTCACTTTGCTTTAAGTTGAAACCAAGCAGAAAGAAGAACAACATCATCAACACTAATTAGGCAAGAGCTCACCTGAGATATACCTATATCTACTCAAATATTTGTTGCAAATCAATATTTGAATAGCAATAAGACCAATTTCATAGCTGCAAATATTTTGATTTGTGTACCTCAACTCGTTTATTTTATTAGTTTGCATATCTTGAAATAAATAATCTATTATTTACGGGAAATTTATAACTGTATTTTGTGCTTGAAAAGCAAAATATTTGTCTTAAGATTGCAAATTGTATTTCTGATCAAATTTGATTTATTTTATTGCTTGAATTTTCAAACATTATGCTGACAAACTATTTTCCTCAGCATAAAGTATTTATGTGAAATATACGTATTAATATTTAAACTGAATGATTGCATTTTGTGTTGAGCATTGGTTTGAAATTATTTAAATTGGAATTCGATAGGCAGACAATGAAATATTGCTTAAACATATTTACTTGGCTTAAAGAGGAAGCATATTTGTGTGAACTGCACGGGTAAAAGCGGATCTGAATCCTATTAAGATGTTGCTATGTTAAAGCTATAGCAATGTTGCAATACTTAATTCTTTACCCAAACTGTTTCTAAGTTAGTGACCAAAGCTGTTGCTCTGTTTATGTAGCAACTCGAACATAGCATTCCACCTTGTCAGAGACCTCTCGCAGCATTATTGAGTCGTGAGTTTTCAGTTTAGTTTAATTATGGCGTCTCATGTTTGGCTACATTTTATCTTATCAGCTTGTACGACAGAGTACAAGATTCGTTAACAATCAGCAGCCACCAATAGTTCTGTGATGAATTTGATTTGACACTCATTTTGATTCAAACTTTCAACTTGCACAGATGTCAACTGGAATTGATGCAGCTGCTCTCAATGCCTGATACTATTTGGCAGCGACTTCGCACTATGCTACAGCTGCCTGATCTGCTGGGTAACGAATTATTTACTCTTTAATTGAGTTCATACTGATTGTTTCTATGTTTTGTTTAGTTTTATGCTGCATGTGGGGCAGTGGACTTTCGCTTGGATACTATCTAAAGTCAGCCTTTGTCTATGATAATCTCTGGCCACATTGGTATACCTTAGTAGCCGGCCTCATGGCTATAGCTTTGTCTCTGGGCTGGACATTGCGCAAGTATGGCAAACAACGTTATAGTTACGATCATTACTATATAATCTTTTATGGTTTGCTTTGTTCGCTGCTTGGCAGCTGTTTTATGCTGAGCAAACAGTTGGGTAAGTTGAGTGTCAGTCGGACTTGCTTGTTTGCCAGCCATTAATAATAAGCTTTTAATATCCCAGCAATTAGCTACTACTTCAGCTGCACTGGCTTGAGTGTGGTTTATGTGGCCAGCTTAAGTTATGTGAGCCTGCGCAGCGATGCATCTGGTCTGCGTCCGGCTAGGATTGCTTTGGCTAATGCTTCGCATGCCTGTGGTCTGGCCGGTGGCTTTGTTATCTTTAACGAGTTTGAGCCACAGCGCTGTGGTCTCATTGAGCTGGGCGTCAATCTCCTGCTGCTGTTCCTCGTCTGCGTCAATGAACTGTTGCAGCATTTGGGCGTACACAACTATAAGCAATCTCGTGACCTCGTCTTCAACCTGCTCAACGAGGAACGTTTGGTGTTCCTTAAACGTCAGGCTATTCTAGCGCAGTTTGTGGATCGCAAGGATTATCGTCTGCTGCCCAGCCGACAGTGGCTTGTGCTTTTACTAGGTGGATTTGTGTTGATGCTGCAGCGTTGTTGCTTGCTTAACTCCCCTGTCCATATGCAGTTGATGTGGAGCGCCACGTCGGACTTTGTGCAACAATCCCAACTATTCACACCATTTGCTCTCTACGCTGGAGGCTGTGCTATGAGCGCACTGCTCCTGCTGCGGTATACACCCAAATTGGTCTACCTGCTGTTTGGCATCATTCAACTAACACTCGTTGTGGCTCTTTTGTGTATCTATGATGAAAATCAGTTGGAAAACTGTTTTCTCTTCCTCTGCCTCATATATGCCAGTGTGGGCGTCCTTTCCACCCAGGCCCTGCACTGGCTGCTGGAATGCTCACCATTTCTCTACACGGAACTTTCGTTAGCCGTTGGCTTTGCCCTGCAGCTGGTTATTCTGGAGGCTGGCAAATACGAGGTGGGCGTGGATGACGTGCGAACAACTCTGCTGGCAAGCAGTCTGACATATTTATTGTTGACATTGGTGGCCATAATGGTTGTCCTCTGGCTGCAGCCACGCTCAGCCAGTTTAGTTGATGTGCGCAATCGCCTTTTGGGCATTCGACGCCTCAATTTAGCTGCTGCTCAAACGCAATTCTGGCACACCAATCATTTTCTCGCCCATAACAAGCAGCCAAGCGAACTACAGTCTGTTCAGCTGGGCAAGACGCGCGTCTTCCAACAGTATCCAATTAGCGATACAAGTGGCAATAGCAAGGCAAATAAGTTCTGAAATAAATTTCATAACATCTTTTACACACTTAAGCTTAAGATATATTGTTGTTGTTGATCTTATCGATGATAAATTGCATACACTATAAGATTAATGAGACAATTTTCTTGATTAAACCAAACACAATCAGATAAAAGTATTAATAACGTTAACAAATTTTTGAATTTTCATTAAAAAAAATTATTTGGTTAATGCAAACTTGTATTAGATTTCTTAAGAAAGCTGGAACTTTTTTCTGATATTTTATTTAATTGTTATCTTGGTCAACTGCAAGAAACGACCGCAGCTTTGAGTGCTTGACATAAATGGTTTTTATTGATTTTTAACAAACTAAATTGTTCGTTAACCGCAACTGAATTTATCATAAAGATTGTGTATCAGTGCGTCCAGTTAATACTAGGCACTGACGACGAGCAAAGGATATAGTGGTCGCCACTTCTACCCCACTTCGGCCTTATTCCATCCCGAATGTTTTTCAGTGGTTTGCCAGCCATTTTGCCACAATTTTATTGCCAAAACATTAAACATTTATATCCGCTATCAATTGCGTTACGACGGAAAAACGTAATCGCATTGCAGCTCGCCTTTCATTGACGTAACTGTCTCTGCCTCTGTCTCTGCGTTTTCCCCTTTCCCATCTTGTTGTGTTGGCACAATTTTTCGGCTTCAACATAATTTAATTTACGTAGAAAACCCGGCCGCAACGTGCTATGGCAATAAAACCGTTAAATTTGTTTATTTTTCCAAGTGATGCTCATGGTCTTGGGGGAGGAAAGAGTAGCTGGGAGTTGATTTAATCATTAAATGTTCGCTTCGGCTTCGATTTCGATGCTTGCTCTTTTTGTGCCGTTCTCGTTGTTGTTATTGTTGGTAATGCTGTTCAGTGTAGCATACCTTCAGGCGCACATTGCTAATGCTCTCACATCAGCGCACACTAACACAACCTACACACATCCCCACATACAATTTTGCGGCCTGTGGCCCCTTTTGTTTTTCTGCAACGCCATTGTTTTTAAGTGGGTGCCGCCATCGAAATCCTTTTTGCTCCCTTAATACTAATGAAGTGGCCAATGGACTGCGACCCAAAGATTAAAGCGAAATTAAATGCCAGCACAATGTTGATTGATCCAACAAAAAAGAAGGTTCATGTGGTTATTTCGCCGAACAACAAATTAATGTATTCCCCATCAGTAGGGACTCAAAAAACCCAAAAACTGAAAAAATTTAGTTAATGTTACAAGCTGCTGCTCATTTAGTATGTTTTATTATGCATGAAATTCGTTTTTTTTTTTTCAATGAAATTTTTTACTAACTAATAATGTCACATTATAAGTTTCACCAAGCATGGCAAAAGTTTAAATAGCTTGACTATTAAATAATTGTCATAGCCATGCCTTACTTTTGTAATAGCCTTTTAGTTCCCTTGTTGATGGTAAGTTCGTTGTTTTATTAATTAGCTCGCTCTGCTGCCAGCTCAGAGATGAGTGCAGCAGCTAAAGGTTACTTTTTCTCTTTCTTCGCTTGGCATTCTCGGCCTCATCCACGGCTAACGCAAATTGCTGCAATGTTTCGGGCAACTCTTCTTCGTCCACTGTCCAGTTATCTAGCTGAGGCGGTCTATGGTTCATTATAAACGGATTAATAATCTCAGCCACACCCTTGGCATTGTTCAGATGCACATGATGTGTTCCTTGAACTTCGTGCAGCTCAAAGTGTGGATTATTGGAGCGTAGTATGTCAATAACCTCTTGGCTCTCAGCATCAATAAAGTTCGATTCGGTACCTTTAATTACACAATAAGGCACATTGCGTATGGCACGCGCCAGTTCGGCGGCAAAGGGTGGACTTGTGTTAAACTCAAAGTAATACTTGCAGCGACTATCTCGCGAGAAATAATACTTGGCCGGATACTTGGTTGACTTGGTAACATTTCGTTCGAGTATGTGATGTGCGTTCTCGATGGGCACTGAATAATTCGAACCCTTGTGCAGCACAATCTCAAGTTCATTCCACGTATACGATGGCGGCTCCTCACGCTTGGCATTTGCAAAACGTTCATCCTCGACCATATAGCGTTCAATGTTGGTGCGCAGGTAATCAATATATGAGGGTGGCTTACGATAGCGTGTCCTCACTATATCAATGCTGATCAGCATGTCGAGGCGATTTGGGTACAGCGAGGCAAAGATGAAGCACAACATGGCGCTCATTGAATGCGCCATTAGCGACACCTTTTGCCAGCCATACTCCTCCATAATGCGCAGTATCACACACAGGTAGTCAACAAAATGATAGGCAATCCCCTCCGGCAGACTGGAGGATAAACCGTGCCCAGGCAGATCAATGCACAGGACGCCCAGGTGTTTGGGCAACAGCGGCAATAACTCATTCCATGTGCCCATATTGTCCAGCCAGCCGTGCAGGGCCAATATGGGACGTACCTGACGGTTGCCATACCAGCGCCCTACCACATAACCCCAGGGCATATTGACGCGCACATCCATTGGCTGTTGGAAAGAGAGGGAAAGGTAGGCATTGGGTTAGTTTGCCATCACATTGGGAATAACCTGAAGGTGCTTGAAAAATCTAAAAGGGTTCGAACACAAACACAGGCAAACAAGCGGATGTCAGCTCATTGCCAAACTCTGCCAGTTCAAGCATGTTTAAATAACAACACATATGTCTTTTATTGTGTATCGACAATAGCTATCAACTAAGATACTTTCACAATACTAATCTAAAAAGGGTACTAAGAAGAGATAAGGTAATTATCTTCAAAGCTATTGTTTATTTATACGCAAGACTATAACAGATACGAGTATTTATGATTTATTTACATTCAAGCTATTTATCAGCTCAGGGCATATGGGCTTCGGTGTCTTGCAGACTCTGTTGCACTTGATTTGATCAATCGTTTGGTTAACACATAAAAAAGTTCAAAGAATTGACAACTGAGCGGCGCAGGTATAGATTGATGGGCAGCTTTTCCAGTGACGCTCGCCACAATTTATCATCTTTAATTTTTTTTCTGTTTTTGGGTAGCAGTTATCGCATGGCGATGGAAGCGAAAGCAATCTATGATTTTGCCCATTCTGCAATTGACTGCAGCGCATGCGAACTTTAAATGCCGACAAATGGGTTTTCGTAGTTTTGCCACAAAAAAGTTTTCACGATAATTTTGCACTTGGTATTTTTGTTGCCATTATTGTTTTGGTTGCTGTTGCTTTTGTCAAAGAGTTCGCTCGTTCAACTTGAAAATTAGCGCAAAGTGCTTTCAAGTGTGACGCAAAGTCTGCAAAGTTTTCACCCAGCGCACCATCAACATTTTGATGAACTTCTAACAAGCTTAATAATAGCAAAGCGACCAAGTTTCAAGACTACACTTATCTTACTCGAAAGTGAAATGAATACTTAAGTGATTTTTTAGTATCCGATGTTTTATTTCCTATTGACTCTGATTCGCGTAGCTTTCTATCTTATCAGGCATTCATTACATATTTAAATAGCAGCGATAAGATGCAAGGTTGCGATGCAATCGAAATTGTTCAAAGGTAACTATACAGTCTAGAGTCTAGACACAAAGCACGCAATCTGATTTGTAACTGACCCGATAAGCACTACATAAAGTTATATTTATTCAACATTTAATCAATGCTCAAGAGCTGCACTCGGAGCATTTAATTACCTGTTCATGTTGGTCTATTTGTTCACTTTGCTTTGTTTCCGTTGCCGTTTCTGTCATATTTGTTTGCCAGTCTGACGCGGTTTATTATGAGGAAAATCTAGACACTAATTGCATATATATATAGATTTTATATGTTCGTATCAACTGTTTGTTGTTATTATAGCAAAAGTTTTTCCGGTTTTTCTCGTTCCTTATGCAATAACGAAAATAATATGCGAACAGCTGAGTAATGAACACGAACAGAGCGTAAACTAAACTAAAGAAAATTTTGCGTTGTCGCACTGATTAAGTTCTCAAGTAATTGAAAGCTGTGAGCGAATAACAAAGAACGATGATTGACCTTTAATCAGTCACACTAGCGTCTAACTGAAAGACGTGTGAAATCAAAACACCTGACAAAGAGAATGAGAGAGAGACAAAGGTAGTAGCGGTCCGAGCAGATCTTGTTCAAATCAAACTATAACTTATGCACCTGAGAGCATAAATGAATCGACAACAAAACATTCTCAAAAGCTTTAAAACTAAATATGAAAAAGCTCAAGCATTGAAGAGCGAACGATCCATCGAGTTAACAAGCTCAATTGCTTATAAGCTTGTTAAAAGCTCCAATTAGAAGCGTTAAACTTTATCTTGAGTGTTTCTAGTTTTACTTGAGAGCTAAAATAAATATACATTTAAGCACTCAGCATTACAGAAAGTTTCAAATCTGCTCGTGAACTAGCTGTAACTTTTAAACGCGACCCTTAAAAAAAATTGTTTGAACTTTAAAGCTATGCTGGTAAGCTTCGCTAGGTGAAATCTTTAATCAAAATGGTGGGAGTGTTTAAAAGCGAGGTCTATTTTTTTTATCTTTGCTGATGTGAATTAAGGCATTAAATTAAATACATTTTCATATGCAAAATCAATCAAAGGTATTTACATTGTCAGATTTTTATGCACAAAATAATTCATACACCAGTTAATGCTATACAATGGATTCATTTCACAAATATTAATATTCTTTTAGCATTGAATAGATATACAAACATTTTTTAAGTGCTCGATTCATTGCCGAAAACGATAAAAATCAATTTTTATAGGTTATAAAACTTGATAGGATATTTGGAAAAGAGCATTTCAATAAATATAATTGAATTCAATTGCTTTTTACATTTTTGGTCTCTGCTATTGCACTTTTGTAGTTTTTATGATAATAACAAAAAATATCAAATAGAAAAACAAGTAGAAACGTTGCAGTCGGTCGCAAACGACTGCGGGATACTCGATACCGGTAATAAAGGAGATAAAAAGAGACCTGATTGCAATGGGGTGTGGATACGACAGGAGTGTACGCTTCCACAAAGATTGTCTGATGCAGATGGGGATGCCAAAAAGCTATATTCCTTCCACACTTGGTGACTCTAGCTCAAAGTTTGTTAACCGTAAGGAAAGGGAAGCTGGGGGCGGTATAGAGGCGTGGCATCCAAAGTATTTATTCAGATCTTTTTGGGATATCAACTGCTATCCTCCTACTAAGTTTGGTGACTCTAGCTTAAAGTTTGTAAAAGGTGGGAGCTGGGGGCGGTTTGGGTGCGGTACCGGACGTGGCTTCAAAATTTTGGATGCATTTTTTTGGGAGTTGTTAATAACTATCTTCTCCCCGATTTTGGTAGCTCTAACTATAAAGGTGTGCGAAATCGTAGAACCCCAATTTTAACACTTTATCTTACACGGCTATAGATAAAGACATTTGCAAAGTTTCAAGTCTCTCAGACGGACAAACAATATGACGGACATTGCACAAACCCACTATACTCTTTACTCTCGGTATCGAGAATAATAAAATAACAATAAATATTTATTAAGCTCTTTAGATCGACCTCAATGCATAGCGGCACTTGGACAAACATATTCAAATATCCATTAGCATCCGATACCCATGTCGACAACAGTTTACACAATAAATTATTTCGTTTAGTTTTCGGTTTCTAAATCCCCAAAATGAACAGTTGAAATTTAGGTGCCCGCGGTTAGAAAAAAAAAACCATAAATCTCTTTTTCCGGAATTGAAAATTGAAAATTGCGATGGGGCGATATGTGATAAATAACGAATTGCAATCATAAATCTGGTGCGGAGAAATATGCAAAACGTTTTCATATCAATGCAATTAAAATGCGGAGGCCACAGATTCGCACAAATGGCTGCAACAAGGCCGCCAAGGAGCATTCACAACGCTTGACCAACTGTAGCGGTAGCGTTTAATCAAATGCAGCTGCAGCAAGGAGATGGCACATCCTGCGGAACGCCAATCCAGCAATTTGTGCTCGTTTTCGAAATGAAATTACGAGCGCAACGCCGCATGCCGCATGCTGTATGCCTCATGATGCCTGCCAACTGACTCTATGTTCTCTGGGGTCCTCACCTGCAGCTGGCTTTCAGAGGCTTGACCCCAGCCTCACACTAATGTCATTTGAATGACGTCGGCACCGAGCAGGGCGACAGCATTGAACCAGCAGTCAGTTGGTCAGTTGGTTGAGTCTCAGCCGCAGCCAAGTTGGCTAATGACCGTTCGTGGATACTATAGATGCAACGGGCTGTGGCAGTGGCTTCAATCCAATGCTGCTGTCATGACTTCAAGCTTCGAGGCTGCGATAACAATTGCCTCAGTCAGTTTGTTGTTGCTTTAATATGCTGGTTGGCCAACGGTTTGCGCGGATACCGCCTAAAGCAAAGATATAGTACATAATATATAAGTATTTCTGGATCTATGCCAAGTGCCACGACGTGCTCTGGTTAGCTGCTGAGCGCTTTTGTTTGTGCCACAGCCTCTTTACCACCTTGTTGTCAGGTGTAAAATGCAAAGTAATGGCTTTGAATATGTCCGTTAAGAGCCTGGCAGGCACAGCGCCAATGGCTGGCAACGTTACGGTGGAAAGGGAATCAGCATGCTCGTCAGACAGAATTGTAGTAACCTAACTTTGCCATCAGACCGATAATGCTTCAAGGCAATGAAGTAGAAATGACACAAGAAATTTAAAGGGAATTTTCGAAAATATTTGACATAGTAGTTCGATGCATTTACGCAATTTGTTCTATGATATTATGATGATTTTCAAATGCGAATGCAGTATGTAGTACGAATGAAATCATAATTTAAACTCGAGTTTGAGTTTACAAACAAAAACAAAACAACTTGAATGTCTTCATTATCTGGCACAATAAATTTTGAAGGAAAGGTAAAGTTTTTCAAAATTTTTTTAAATCATGAATTCATACAATTTGTTAGCTTAGGCAAGTGTATACCATCTTTGGTTTGGCAGTGTTTTAAATTTTTATGTTAACGTATCTCAACCAGCCTGAGTTGGCTGTCTGCCTGTGTTAGCCATTTTACTGCTGTTGGCTTTTGTCTGGCACTCAAGTGAAAAGCTTTTGTCAGCGCATGAAAATTTGACGGAAATTGTTTGGTCTGATGGATGCAGCTGCTGTTGTTGCTCTTACTGATGCAAAAGCAGGCATCCACAATGAGCTTTAGTTACCTATTGCCTAATGGTCTCGTCCAGCGTCTCGTCTAACTCATCGACCCATTGGCGTTTGGCTCAGCAAGCAGACACTTACAGCCATTATGCTTACACAGACACACTGGAATTCCAGCCACAAAATAGGTTAAGGCACAATTTGTTGGCTAGCCAAAAGGGCGCAAAGATTTTGCCAAGCAAAATAAATGCAAATCGCATTAAAATGAATTTTATTTTGCTTTTCTTTTCTTGGCACTTGTTTTGCCGGCGTGTCTCGCTGGATAATGTCCTTAAAATAGCTGCGTGGCTGTAGCTCCTGGGCTAAGAAAAATCCAACTTTGGCGACAGGTAGCAACATGGCATTCCGGCACACAATAAGAGGGGTGATGGGTGGAGGGGGTGCTCGAGTGGAAGACATTGCAGATTTACTGCGGCGCGTGCTGCCGCCACAATTACTATGCTAGGAGACACAATCAAAATCAAGTTGAACGTTGAACTCTTTAATGCATAATTTATGGGTCTGAGTAGCTGCGCCTGGCATTGGCCTAAAAACCTATACACCCCAGGGCCATTGGAGGGTTAAGGTGACGCACCTTTTTGCCGTTCAGTTGTTTTTTGTTCTGTGTCTCTGTTACATATATATGTATATAATGTGTGCTATAACAAGAGACAGCTGTGGAATGGTTTAGTGTTCGGCTGCTTCTGTATCATAAATATTTATGAAAGCTGCCAAAAAAAAGTGCATGGCGCGTCGTGAGGACTTCTTCGCCTTCGCCTTCGACTCAGAGCCAGACGCTCTTCAGAATTTACTGAGAACGTGCGCCGCCACGTGGCATGCCACGATTTATATGCCCACCATTTAAACCAATATATTTGCTTTCATCAAAAACTCATCTTAAATGCCAGCACATGCAGAACATAAATATTGGGCTTCATATACAGAAAGATACATATCTATATAGTCGTACACGCAAAAACATATATTCTATTGTGTCTGTGGGCTGTGGCATGCTGCAATGTGCAACCACGTTTGAAACAGTTAAGCGAATATCCAACCAAAAATCGTAAAATCATAATAAAAGTGTGGATTGGAACAACTTGAAGCGCAGCTATAAAAAAGAGGCAGTAAAAAAGTTGTTCATAGTGGTTTAACTGAAACTGTTTGAAGCTGAGTAGTAATGGGAATAAAAACAAAACATCCTTAGAAGGACTTTGTAGGGCTTACAACTTTTAAAGCCTTTTTGAAGCTATTTCAACAACAAAAAACAAATCATAAAAGAAAAGATTTGTTCCTTTTCTTTTAAGTCTTTTTAAAATCCTAACAGTCTTTCCAACTGGCCTAACCTACAAACACACATGCACACTAACAAAACACACACACACACACACCAACAACTGGCGAAACACATTCTGACCAAAAACTTTCTCTTGATTTGATTTGTGTCTGAACTAAAAAAAATTTAGGAAAAAATAAATCTGAAAAACCCAGATTGAGTAAAATAAATCCCGTAAGCCGAGCCAAAAATATCAATTAAACTAATTAGCTTGATTTCCCCCGGCTGAACACGAACTGGCGCAGAAATTCAATCAGTGCCATGCAGAAAAACGCAATCAAATGATTAAGTCAACAAATGAAGGCAAATTGTTGGGGCGACTTCAGCGCGATCGAACAAGCTGGCAAAGTAAAATAACAAAAAATTGGTACAAAAAAAAAACAATGTTTAAAAAAGTAATCACTGAAGCTGAAAAGAGATGGGCAACAGATGCAACGAATGAGCCTGTTCTAGCGAAGGTCTTTCTTAAAGTTTGCCTCAACTTTTTGCCACTAACATTTGCTCTAAAAAAGAGCGAGAGAAAGAGAAAGGCGGAAACTGCGCCACAAGTGAGGCAGAGGGTGTGGCTATTTTTTGCCCAGACAGGTGCAAAGTGGAATACCAACTTTTTGGCGCTCTAATGAGCGGTTGCGCCACTGATTAGCTAGCAGAAGAATCATTTTGCACCAAAACTGCAGCAGCTGAAATTTTTTGTTCCCATACACCATACACACACACAAACATATTTCTTACCATTTTTTTATAGCAAGTCGTTTTTTGTGCGACTCAAATGCAAATTGAATTGACTGAAGGTTGGGTGAAGGGCGAAGGGCGTGGCACGTGCCATATGCACAGCATTTGAGTGCTCGAAGATATTGATTTCGCCCTTGTTTCCTCCTTTCTTATGCCTTTTTTTTTTGGCTGCAGGAAATTTATTTATATTCAATTTGCGAATTTATGCAACTTTTTTTTATCATGAACCAAGAAGTAACGGGAAATTCACTTTTCCGTGATATGTGTGTGTGTGTGTGTGTGAGATGTTTTGTGTTTGCCAACTGTAGCTGAGACTTCGCTAGAAATGTAGTTGTTGCTGCTGCATATTGTATTCAAACAATATTTGAGTTAATATTTTCCACAAAATCATAAAGACATCAGGCCAAACGTTAGCTGGCTAGCTGACCGACCGACTGACTGACAGGCCGATTACCTTATCTGAAGGACTAAGTACCTAGACTGCGAGTATAGTCTGACCTGAAAAGTCAGACCCTTAACTACCTAAGCGCTAGGTAACCAACAGACCTATATATAGGCGAGTACATCCAGCAACCTTCACTCAGTCGTCGTTTGCTTCAGGAGCAGTGACAGTCGAACGAAAAACTACAACGAACAAAAAAAAATATAAAGAAGAACCTTCGCGCATTGTACTGTGATAGTCAGTGCCCAGTGTCTTCCAGGATGTTATTTCTGGCACCGCGCAAGCATCTATTGGCTAGCAACTTAATCATTTTCCTCATGATTTATATCATGCGCAAGTGTCTGCAGTTGTTCTGCATTATTGAGAACAAGGCATGCTCGAAGCCCGACTGCAAATGTGTGCCGGGCAAATTGGAGGAATGCCTGGACTCGCCGCTTGTTGAGCGTCGTGGTGGCTTCAAGCTCATACCGGATGCCATGCGCAAGACCATGCACGGCTTTGGCTATGGCGAGGGCCACTATCAGATCTTCGTGGAGAAGAAGGAGCGCAATTTGCCAACCCATTCTCGCCTCAATGCGGCCAGCGCTGAACTAAAGCTGAATCCAAATTAGATGACAGCTCCCAGCTAAAGGCTCCCACTGCAGCCAGCCCAATAAATGTGCCAAACAACAACAGCAACAGCAAATTTTCACAAGTGTCTTCTTCTGCAAAAATGTCTACAATTAATTATAGGCATTGAGCAGCAATTTTTTGTAATAAAAATTACGAAGCAAATTTTTGGCCATTAATAAAAATTATAAAAAAAAAAATAAAATCTCTGCCACAGGCGGTTTTTTTGATTGATGTGTAGCTTTGTTTATTTTTTTGATCTGCAACATTTACAGCCTTACAATTGTCACAAGCTGTGTTGAAAAATTATCATCGCTTGCTTGCGACGAAAGTGTCAGCTGATCGCGTGGGTGTTTTGCTGCAGCCATTAAATTGCCACACATATATCACAAAGTAGCTAAAGACAAACACACGCTCAGCTACACATAGTTGCTACAACAAAGTTGTTGTCAGGCTTTGTGTTGATGTAATTTGCAATACTCTAGCAGGCAGTCGAGTGGGCTTATTGATTATCTTTAAGTGTTTGTGCCGAGTTAAGCTTAAAACAGAACATGTCAAAGTCTAACGAATACTTGTATCTATTTGTTATAATTTGATCATACATTATCAAGGAACATAAGTGCGGCAAATATTGTATTATGGAATCATATAAAAGTTCTGACTTCCAAAAGTACTACATTAACCAGCACTATGCTTAATTGCTGGTTAATGTAGTTCTTTGCATACTTGACATTGAAGCCTCTAATTAAATTCAGTTTTCCTCATAATTCGCAAATTAAGTATTCACCTTATTAGAATTATAACAACTATAATTGCAAAATACTCAAATGTAAGTTTATACGAAAGTGACAACTGCCCCTAAGCACCATCAATGTACTAGGTTCTGTATGGAAACCTTTAACTGAAGAGCATCATCTTGTCATTACAAGTGCTTTTGCTATTTTCTCGGTATGCCATTGTTCCATTTGGCACAGATAAGGCGACGAAGATGGCAGCACAAGCAGATGAAGCTGAAAGCGCTCAGCGCTGAGCGTGGCAATTGTTAGCAAATCTATCATCATCATCTTCTTAAGCACGTGGCATGCGATTGTGTATGTGTGTGTGTGTGTGTGTTAGTGTTTGTGTGTGTGGAAGAGGTTGTGCGTGAATGAAGCACTTGAAGACATTGTTCAAATTTTTGCAGCAGCATTTTGCCTTGCATTATAAATGAAGAAATTTTTAGTTGTAAGCTGCATTTATGCTTGAGCTGCATATAAATTATGTAGACACACACACACACACACACTGTTTTCCTATTGCAAGCTGTCATTATAATCATGATTATTATTGCTGTAATTCTAATTATGCATTGTTGTGTGAAGGGGCCATATTACACATACGCCGTGTCTAACACGTTGTTTGTGTACGTGCTTCATTCTTATCAATGACAGTTTGCCCGTTGTGTGTATGTGCGTGTGAAAGTGTTTGTGTGTCGTTGCACCATTCATGTGTAAAATGAAAATGTCAGTCGGATTAGCGCCAGCATCGACAGCAACGATAAAAACCAGCAACGGAAGCAGCGTCAACGGCATCCATTCTATCTCAATAATGAGAATTAAGCCGGCAAAAGTAATTGCTATAGATGCGTATCCTATATCTATTGGAAAATCTAGCGCAGCCTTATTCATAACTGGACTTCATGCAGCTCTTGTGGATTGTGCATCAGCATAAAATGCTAAGCTCTTATATAAATCATGTCGACATTTGTTGGACTTAAGCAGACTTGTTTGTTGGACTCTTTTGCTCTACTCTTTGCCTGGACTCATTATAATTAACAATTTATAAAGCGTTAATACACATTCACACACACACTCACACACACACACACACACACAGAGATTCTGACTGGCACGCCCGCAACGGCAATTTGCCAAGGCAGCCAAAAGAGCATGCTCAGCATCACATCCGCACAAGCAAACAAACAAACAAAAAGATAGTCAGACAGGGCCAACAAAAAGAGAGTGTGGCAGATAATATGCGAGACAGAGCAAGCATACATTTTGCTTGTAATCTGCTTTTACCCCCTTTTCATTGAAAAAAAAAAAAAAAATAGAATACTTTCCGTCCATCTAGCCCTACCATTCACCCCGCTGCTTAAAATTGCTGCACGGCACGTCGCGCGCATTAAGTAGATGAGCTGCATTTTTCATGCATGCGAAGTTGAGATTGCAGCTGCCGTACAGACCAACACCAACCCAAACACCAACAACACAAGCTCACACAACACCAATACATGAATACACTCGCCATGCTGTTCCCGTTTCCTTTAAGCTTTAGCTTGGCTTTCCGCTGGGCTGCCTTCATTTCTCTTTACAGTCTTCTGCTCGGCTTTTGCCTTCAGCTTTCTGGCAAAAGTTTTAGCTTCATTTTGCTGCTGCTGCTGCTGCTGCTGCTGTTGCTGCTGCTTCTGCTTCAAGAGCTGCTTCTTCTGTTGCATTATCCTTCTCATCGGCATCATTTGTATTAATTGCCGGGTATTTTGTTGTGCAATGATACCGAAAATGAGCATTGTTTGTTGTTGGTTGGTTTTTTTTGTTTCAGCTATTGTTTGTGTTACCACAGTTATCCCCGTAATTTTCATTTGTCGTTTCCCTGAACGCACAAAAACTGCTGTCGTAATACTCACTTAGGTTTACTCAGCTAGTATTAAGTTTTAAAGTAGGTTATTTATTTTCAAAAGGGACAGCAAGATGGGCAAAGGGATTTCTGACTAATTAACGAAGAGCTGTAATATCAAATTAAATAAACTAAAAATACATCTTAAAAGTCATTTGTTTAAAACGAGCTATGATAGAAAATACCAGCGAAGCAACCAATTTTTAATAATAATCGCTGTTGTTCCATAATGAACCTCCCAATTGCGAGATTTCTCATAATTTGCAGTTGATTTGACGATTTTCCGTTTCTGCAGTTGTTGTTACTGTTGTTTATTGCCACGGGACCACGAGAGCAAATAACTTGCATGCAACGTTCAGTTGGCTGTCAAACAGAGCTATAGGCATACAAATATTGTTCAATACGATATATTGTTCAATGGCAATTTGGTGAATCTGCCCAACTCTGACAGTTTGATGGGTTGCCGTCCACAAGGCTTGCTTGCCGCTTGCCAAACTGCAGTTGCAGTCATTTTATGGCCGGCTCAATTAGCCAATAGGTCGATAGCAATGTGAAACAAGCTGTGCGCGAGCGGGCGTTCAATTGAATTTTATTGAGTCTTTAATTGGCGCCATGCATGCGGCTTGCGGCTGTCAGAGCCAGAGACACACGAAGCGAGGCAAACACCAGCAAGGCAGTGGGAATGAAGAAAAGCAGCAGGAGACAGGCAATCGGCATGCAAAACGGTAAATGGCAAAATCGTAACAATTGCAGTTGATATTCCAGCAATTCCAATTCAACCATTTACCAGTCATTGGGCATTGGGCATAATTAGCAGCGCAATTGCCATAAACACAAACACAGCTCGATGCGCACAGCGCACAACGAAGAATGCAAAAAGCCAATTGCGTTTCAAATTGTAAAACTTAAATGAGAACAAAATGCGAAATGTGATAGCTATTAGCGTTTGCCATTATTTTCTTGTGCATTAGCTCGAGGCATTTTTAACATTTACAATTGCGGCTAACTGGATGAGGCAGTTACAAGGCTGAACTAAAACAACATTCTTAATTGGATATAAAATTTGCCCATGGTTTTTTTTTTTTATAAATATGAATTATGTTGGAGTGTTGACAAATAATTACTTTTATTCGCTATATATTTACCATTCATTTAACTTCTTGGTAATGATCACGTTGAATACTCATTTAACTCATTCATGTGTCTGGTTAACTCATTTAAAATATACATCTTTAATGTTTGGTTGCACAATGTTAAAAATGCGATGAAATGTCATTAAAAAGTGGCAGCTCATTCAGCTCTAGGAATTATCAGTCTGCCCTCGCATACAATATTTTTAAATCAGATGTAAACGATGCGGCGTCTGCTTAATCATAATAACAATAATAAATACTTACTACAATAAATACGCAATAAAATAAAAATGCAACACATAAAAATGATTTGTAATCGGATTTCCAAGTCGACAAATGTGACCACAAAAAACACGCCGCACAGCTGCCTACATTTTGTGGCAACATACATACGTTTAAACATTCATAATGCCCATAATTATATGTGTATATCGGTAAACACATGTACATACCCTTTAGTATAATGCCCAAGAGTCATATGTCAGTAAGGCGACATCAAAATTTAACAAAATTCATTTATTGTTTAAAGATATTTCTGTTGGACAAATTCAATTGAGTTTATTGCAATTACAAGCTCAAAACAATTAACCTAAAGGTATTTGTTGGGCCAGTAAATTTAAAATTCCATTATATTTAAATTGAGATCTCTGCTCGTTGGAGCTTAACCATAATTTCATTATTGATATATGACAATTGCGACTATTTTGATAGTCGACTTGGCGCCAGTTGCAAAAAGCTATCAATAAACAAATTTATAGACAATGCGGCTCATGTGAACAATGTTTATAAAGAGCTGTGCTAGCTGCACATGTATTTATATTTTCTTTGTTTTTGCGACCAAAAAACTAAAGACCAATAAGTTAAACTTCGATATACAGTGAGTTTAGAAAGTATAACAACTAAATGATTGTACTCGTACACATCAAAACAAATGTCTTTAATTGTATTTAAAAGTCTTCAAAGTTGTTAAACAACATAAGATATAGTTGTCTACTCACTTTCCTTTTTCGTTTAATAAACTTAAAAGTCCCCTGTAATCTACCAGACTAGAGCAAAACCTATAATAACGCCTGGAGTTAACCAGGCTTGAAGAATTGTTTCACAAACGAATGTTGTGCTGTTTAAAAAGTACTTGAATTTTTGATCCTACACTTTAAATCTCAAAAAAAAAAGAAACAAAAAGCCATTTATACTTTTATCCCATTTCAGAGGAAATTAAAGATTTTTAAGCAATTAAATATTTAAATGCGATTGTAATGAATGCAGCTGTGAGTAAACTGCAACGACTTACTGTATCAATATGCGGCAATGTTGTTTTTCGTTTTCCATTCTTATTTGCTCTCTCTCTCTCCGTTTTGGCTGGAGCGTGTTCAGCTTTTGGTAACCAGAATGCAAATTCAAATGCCGTGCGAGTCGAATGCTGGTTGACTTGGTCGTTGCCAAATGGGTCAAAGTGGCAGTCAGCCAGGCGGGTCCAAATAAAAAAAACGTTTGCCAAACCAATACACTCACACATACCGCACACACATAGATAGAGATAGGGAGACAGTGCATATGTAACTTGAGCGCTGCAAAGTATGCAACAAAAAACGAAATTGTGAGCTAAATTTGAAATCAAACACAAAAAATATCAGAAAACAGACTAAAAACGTTTGCTGTCAAATATAGAAAATGTTAGTGTGTTCCTATCGTCATGTGTGTGCTGTGCTATATTTGTGTGCGTGTTTATGTGTGCGTGTTTCCGACTGCGTGGAGCCAAAGGCAAACAGAAAGATGCACGGTCTGGACGCAAATGTTAACACAAAGCCACACGCGCATACAAACTGAAGGCAACCACATGGACAAACATTAGTGTAAGCATTCGTTCCGCATTTAGCTTCCCTTCTCAACATACATACGCCCCCTTTGGCTTTAACCCCATCCTTTTCGATTGCTCCCATTACTTGGGCCTGGTCACGTACAAACCCGATTTGCACAATTCAAATAACGTGCACTTTGAGTAACGCATTGCACACAACTAGTATTTGTTGAAATCAACCACACACAAGCACATATGTTTACACCGTTATGCGCTACGTTTGACGCCCGATGAAGTTGGCAAAAAGAATTGCATCGAGCTGCGCGTTTCCGGCTGCATTCGGCCATGAATTACGCGCCGCTGCGGCTGCCAGCAATTGCAAATAACGAGAGAGCGACGCGTCCTGTTTTATGTAATTTTAATTAATTTTTTGCGGTCAGCTTAAGTCTTCCGTATGGGTTGCACTTGGCATCGTTGCAGTCATCTGTCGCTTTCACCCTCGCTCTCATTGCCTCATGTCATTTTTAATACTCAAGCTTTCAACTTTGCTTTCATTTTAATTAAAAATGCGTTTTAATGCGATTTACCAAGGATTTGTCGTTATAACAAACACACACTTGTGCATGCACTATTTTTTAAATCTTTATTTAAAGGACTTGCAAAATATTATTACTTCTGCCATGGCAGCCTTGGACTGGCCTTTGTTTCGGTCAGCGTCAACATTGACGCCTGCCGAGCATATTACAAGCTCCCTGAACTCTATCTGTCTCTGTGTTGCTATCTGTCTCTCTCGCTCTCTCGCTCTCTGTCTCTAGAAACATCATCATCCGGGGAGTCGTGTTGACGCATTGCCCACAAATGGAATGCAATAAATTGTCAAAGCAAGCACAAAATATGCCAGCAATGGCATTAAATGTCAAATAAAAATTCAAAACAACAGAAAACAAGAACCAAAAACAAAACAAAACTCAAATCAAAATGGCAGATTGCATGCGCCATATTTGTGGATGTTTCTAAGGGGGCGAACATCTCCCCGCAGCACATACACACACACACACACACACACACACACACACACACACACACACATTTGCTTGTAAGCACTTTCAGTCTTTTTTGTCTTTCGCTAGCTGACATATTTCAATAACAATGAGCCAACACCACAAGCAATTGTTAAGCTAAACGAATTTGTTATGCACTATGAAAAAATGCATAATTTGAACTGCTAACAATACAATTTAGCTTTACAATTTGATTATACTATTTTTAAAAATATTTATCTTTAGCACAAATAGAATTTTTGCTGCTGTGCACCAACTTGACACTCATGAAAATGCCACTTAAGCAGACAGACAACTCTATCTGTATTCCATGTCAGTCAAGCTGCAAGACATTTTTATTATGCCACACTCTCTGCTAGAGTATGTTTGTATATATGCATATAAAAATGTTGACAATTTGACTTAAAGCAGTGCTAGTATGTAGTAGTCGTAGGATAACAAACTTTGCTAAGAAAATTGCAGCGCCAGCAACGCCCACTTTAGATTTATGGACAGATTTTTTAGCTGCAGCTGACTAAAAATTAAGTTGCACAAACACACACATACTAACACGCACACGCCCCCTTTAAGCTGGGTCAGTTTATGAGCTGAGCATAAAGCTGTTAACTGTTTGAAAAGTGCTCTCGTTATTATTATAATAATATTTTTATAGGGGCATGCCAAGCAGCACCTTTGGCCTTTTATAACTAGCTGTGCTTCATAAAATGCGTATACGCCACCGTATATCAGTTGCCCAAAAGCAGACAGCTACAAAAACAGCAACATCAACATAAGGAACCTGCTGTGCATTTTTATGGCAAATTTTTAGTGCAGTTGATGCACTTCTGATGTTGCTTCAACTTCAACTAAACGCAGCTGTAATAAAAGTTGCAATATCAAGTGATTGCAGCATTATCGAAGTATACGCCAGATTATTTAGCTTAAGCTACCCATATCCGTATTTTCTAAATTGCTTTCTTAGTAAGTGCCATACTTAAGCACAAGCATTTCCTTATTTTTATTTATTAGCAAGTAGTATAATAAGATCGTCATCTTGTGAGCGATAATTGGTATTGAATTAGCGACTTTTACAATTTTCACATAAAAGATTTAACCAAGACTTTAAGCTGGATTGGATTAGGTAAGGCATCAAAGGGTTTTCCTTTCTTGTTTGTAAATTTAAGCGTTGACCTCGCTATATCCGCAGTCACCAAAAAATTGTTACGATTCCCAGATGGTCGTATGTAGTTTTAAGTCTTGCATGGCAGAGTGTCAAAATGTAGGAAGTTTCTTATTTGGGCGTTCCAGCAAGGGATCCAGATGAGCACTTAGGAAAAAACATACTTCTTTAATTTATGCATATGCAATTTTTTAAGAAACTATCTAAATTTGAAATATTCTTTAAAGTTAAAAGCTTAAAAAAACGATTAATTTGCCTGAGTTATTTATTGTTTTGAAGTTAATTTCATAATATTTATCTCGTATAATAAATCAAATTTTAAATTATTTTATACAAGGACGAAACTTGGACTTAACTGCTAGCCGCAGGAGTCTGTTGTCGGCACAATTCGCCAGTAATTGCGTTTTTGTTATGTTTTCCGGCACAAACTTTTGCAGTCATTTTATTGTTTGTTTGTTTTGTTCTTTTTTTTTTTGGTGTGCACTGGAACTCCAGGTGGTATTATCTGCAGCTCGTTAATACCATAGCCAAGTCAATATACAATTATGTTCGTATGTGTGTGTGTGTGTAATGAGGAAACCGAAAAACTTTTTTTCGTGCCGAGTAAATTTTATGTTGCGTATAATTAGAACAAGTTCTGCCCTGGAGATTATTTGGTGGGCGTTAACATTAACGGTTTGCTCTGCTCGGGCATTTAAGGTTATTTCTTGCTGTGTGTGTGTGTTGCGTGCTGTTTATGAGTAGGCGTGGCACACATTTTCCCTTGACTCACCGCACTTTTCCCCTCAATGACCACTAAACACTGACCAGCTAGTGGCAAGAAAGTAGTTGAGATTGTAATCGTTACTTATGCTACATTTTGGCTTATAACTAAAGCCAAAACATCTCCGCAGTCGTCCTTTTGGCAGGATATTTTTCGAGCATTAAGTTATTAAGTTGTTTGCTGTTGTTCTTGTTGCTGTTTTGTGTGTGTGTGTGTGTGTGTGCGGCGAACGCATATTGAAATGTGCTGTAAGCAATTAATAGCATGCCCCGTGGCCAGGCCATTTTGTGGCTCATAAATGGCCGGATTTATATGGTATCGATAGCTTAGTATACGTTTGTGTGTGTGCGCTCTGTGTGGGGTTCGCAGACATTTTCAATGCCATGGCACGTAATAATGACAATGAATTGCACTTAAAATCGTGCAACAGCAGGCAAGCTTGTTTGCCTGAAAGTATGCATCGGTTGTGTGACATGGCTTAAGCGCCCTGCCAATCCCTTTGGTTACATCGACAACCCATCGTCCTATCGTCAAGCCCAGCGATCTGTACGTTTTTCAATATCTAACAAATAGACAACGAATTACATTGTAAGTAGCTCACGTGCTTTGGATTATGCGTGATATGCCTCGAAATTACTTCATTAGCAGCCACAAATAGCGACCTGCATGCTAAATACTAACAAGTACTCACAAGCACATTGACATCCACAAGGACTGTCAATTTTTATGCAAAGCAGCTGCAAGCGCGACAATAATACAAAAAAATTTCTAAGCATCGCCATGCAAAAACTACAACAAAACATTTGTTTCTGTGGTGGATATGAGAATGGAAAGAGTGGCGCTTAATAATCAATATTTGTAGGTGATAATTGCGTGCGTGCTTTCTCAGTTCAAGTTGTTGTGTTAAAAACAATTTGATTTTATTATCCTTTGTATTCATTGTTGATTTCAATTTGATGGCAATTTTATTTTTTTTTTTTATACTATTATTTTTGGCATTTGCGAACATTGTTTGCTGCATAAAAATATAAATATATATATATATATATTTGTTATGTCAATAAAATAGCTAATAAATTTCATTTCAAATAAAAAACACTTGTTCAGGCTAGTTAATACAGCACGTAGCTGCTCTATATGAATTTTATAAATATTGTGCTGCAACTAGATTTAGTCCCCCGTGGCATGTTGCAAATTGCGAAATGAATTGCGTTACAGTTCCAAGCAGTCTGAAATTGATACTTAATCGAAATATATTTTCAAAATCCCTTTAAAATACAATGAATATTATACAATACATTTACATTACACATTCCATTAAGGACAGTGTTTGCCAATTTATTCGCAGCAGCGAATACTTTATACAATTCACTGCAATCAATTCGACAATATGCCGAATGTTTGCATTAATTTTAAATTAATATTTCTTTTCGCTGTGCGTTTTTCCATATCGTTTGTCATCGTGCCCGCTAGCCACAAAATTAAATCAAAAGGCAACATTTTTTTTTTTTTTATACTTTATGCTTTCCATATTTCCTGCTCAATTTGCGCATGAAAATAAAAAAAAGTCAAGACCACAGAGAATACTGATGATTATTTGCGGCATTGCCAAGGTATTGGATTTGTAAAATTAACTCAATTCAGCGATGCTCACCGGTCGATTTAATTAACCACTGCATAATTTTGAATTCTATTATTATTATACAATTTCTTCTTTTTTTTTTGTAATATAAAGTTGTAATTAAATTTTATTGCATTGGCATTTAATCCTTTTGGGGAATTAGTTGGTTAGCAAAAAAGATTTGCACAAGAAACTTTGTTTGCCAAACTTCTACGTGGGGGCGTGGCACAAGTCACGTGCTACACACCCAAAGCAGAATTAATAAGCCAGCGGGGAACGCATTGCATATTCTACATATGTATGTATGTAAATGTGGCGCATGTGGCACAGACATGGCACACCATGCGTATACGTAATGTCACTGACATGCAGCGCAAGGCAAGGATGAGCGAGGGTAAAGCAAGGGTCGCAGCTGCAGCAAGGACATTTGTAACATTGTGTTAATGCGGATTATGTGACAAGTCAGTTAATTACTCGCACTGTTTTGTAAGCAACTCGTCAAGTGTGCGTGGAAAAAACTGCGTCAAACTGCGTCGCCAAACAATGAAAAATGTTTTACTCACTCCCCCGCAGTCTAACAGCCCTGTCGACAGCTGTGCCTGACTCGAAAATGCTTTTGAACGGCTGCCGCTTTAGCTGTGTTTACTTTGGCAAATGCTGCACAACACAGAACACAACACATTACACACATGTCAGCTTGTGTGTGTGTGTGCGTAAGTCAGTTTGTTTATTTGTTTGTCAAGTTCTTTCTCTTTGGCACACATTTATATATAATTAAATCTTACACAAGTTGAAGCACTTGAAGTATATTTGAAAGCCTTCCGACTTTATATTTTATTTTAATGAAAAGCCTCTTCTAGCAAAATTCATGCGGGACACTTCTCAAATAGCTTCACTTTCCCAAGCTCACTTTGACCTTAAACTAATGTTAGACTCAACCAAAAGAAATGCCAGCAAAAGCGAAATATAAAAAAAAAATGCTTTAACCAGTGATTTTTCATCTGATAATTAAGTAAACACAAGTCACTCAGCGGATGCCTGAGAATCTTTACTCTTTCGCTGTTCCCCTCTCAAACTGACAATAAATTATCAAGTTTTCAACTGTAGTTCCCCAAAATTCGTGAGAGTTTTTCAAAAATGTCACAGGGCGCAACCTGTCAGAGACCCCTGAATAACAACAACATCAATGACAGCAGCCAAACATTGGTAACAATGTAATTTGTAATGTCGGGCAGCGGCTTCCCCTGACCCACATTATTAACAAGTCAGACAGACTGACAGAAACAATAATAAAAACAATAACAACAACAACAATCAAAGGGCACAAAAAAGAGGGACGAGGCAGTGGCTTTAAAATCACAAACAAGCAAAAAGCTCAAATACCAGCCGCTTGCTCCCGCAAATAGGAATATCCGGGGTTGGACTAAACAAAAAAGCGAATAACAGAAAAATAAAAAATAAAAACCCGCGCAGCTGGTGCTAAACTGAAGAATAATCACATAATAAATAAGCGCCAAATGGGAAGAGCAAAAATAAAAGACACTCACACACACACACACACATACGTATCTCACATATTTCCGGTTTGTGTAGGCTTTTAATGGCGCAGGAAACCAAAAAACCAGCGCGATAATAAATATGAGTTAAAGTGTGAAATAAAAAACGTACAGCCAGCCCAGCATCAAGATTAACAACAATAAAGTGAAAGAATATATGCATGTAGTTTAGTTTAAAGGCACACACAAATTCTTAATGTTTTAAATTATACGCGATCCGGCAAAGAAATTCAGCAGTCGCAAACATTTTTGTGGCTGCTGCAATTGAAAGACTCACAAGTTCCAAACGCGGCGTCAAGGCCGCAAGGACGGAAGCCGACCAGACGACCAGACGGATGGACGTAAATATAGACGGAAGTGTGTCTGACAAGCAGGCGCAGAAATCTTTTGTAGTATTTCTATGTGTTGTTGTGTGTCCTTACAGTTTTAATGTTTCTTGTTTTCCAGCCATTTGCACTGCTTTTTTGCGTTTAAATTCACTTGACTTTGTGATTGTTGCTATTTTTGTGTTTTATATTTATCGTTTGGCTTTCACAAATTTAGCTTTTAATTTGATTTGAAGCCTTTGCGTATTTTTAAAGTATATACATTATCTTAATATAGAGTCAATAACTTTGAAAACATCTCGGTGGAAATTAGGTACAGCCCTAATGTTTCAAATTACGATTCTTTACTTTTTATGAATTTTTGAATGATTTGTTGGCCATTGCTTTAATTGAACTTGCTGTTGTTTGTTTTGTTGATTGGCTTATAAATTTATAAGTGTATTTTTCTTTGATGGATTTTTTTTTTTTTTGTGATATATGAAATACTAGGTCTTTTATTTTTAGATTTTGTTACCATGTTCTGTCTTTAAGTAAATAATCGGTTATTAAAGGTCTCGACTACTTTTTGACAAGCAGCTGGTTTTGTTTTGAAAACTTTAATAGAGCAAATACTTTTTCGTGTTTGCGTCTTGTTCGCTGTCACATCAGCTACAATTCCCTTACGACAAATCTCAAACTTATACTATGTACTGAATGTAGCACGTTATAACCGACACAAACTTGGCTTCCCATATTTGTTAAGCCTTGGTTTTGCGGCAAAAGGCAGCTGGACGTCATGTTTTTTTCGTCTTGATTTTTCTTTTCCCTTTGTTTTCTTTCATATTTTTCAGTAGCTGCGAAAAAATCTTGAAATTCGTTTAGCGCACTGCAAAGTTGCGCAAAATTGTTTTTGTTCCATGCTTATGTGTATGTAGTAGTATGTGTAATATTTAGTTGTTGCTGTTGTCTAAAACATAACAAACAAATTGAGTTTGGCTCGAATTATGCTTGGCCTTTTGGCATGCCCAGACATGGGCACCACTGTGGTGCTGTTGCCACGCCCAATCGCCCGTAAAGTGACTGCAGCAAAACTGTTTCACTTTTTGGACAAACGTTCACAAACACATATACATATACATATATATATATATATACAGGCAAAAGTCATTTGAGCTGACTTTTTTTAGCTCTTGCTCTGGCTCTGGCTCATGTAATTTATGAGTTTGCGCCTCAAGTTGTGGGCCACATCGTCTTTTTTTTCCATCCTGGACTGCAGCGGCTTATCGCCATTGTCTCTCTGCTGTTGTCGTTGTTGTTACTGCTGCTGTTGCCTGACAGTTTATGAAAACTGCAGTGGCAAATGTTTAGCTTTGGCTCCACTCACCGTTCTTTCATTCTCTCTGCACTCTCCTCGGGCAGCGGCACCCTGGAGTGCAATGTCCTTGTTTATACGCCGACACTCGTCGTCGTCGTCGTTGTTGTTGCTGCTGCTGTGTGGTGCTTGATTGAATTGTGTCCTTGTCAGTACATGTCCTGCAGCAGCCTGCAGACTGACGGACTGGCTGGCACCTTTCGTGTGTGTGTGTGTGTGTGTGTGCGTGTTAAACAACTCGCTGCACACACACACACCTAAAAGTTTAATTAACTTTTCAGCTCAATTTCTAAACACGCCTCGAGTTTCAGTTTAAAATTTTAGCTGCTTTTCGTTCTTATTTTGTAGAACTTTTATATTTAGAGCCACAAAAAGTTTAGCATATATTCGAATATATGCAATTTAAAAATAAATTTTGTTGCCTCAACGAGTTTTAAATTCTTAAACGATTTGTAAATTTCGACTAAAACGCTTGCCTTTAAATGCAAATGCGTGTATTTGTTATAATTATGTATGTGTGGTGTGTTAACTCGCTAAGTGTGTGTGGTTGAAATATTTGGCTTTTCGACTGTCAAGTGACTTAAAATGACAGCAACGCCTTTTGACAGCTGCAAGCTAACGACATTACAAGTGACAGCTGGCGTCTGTTGCGGTTTACGTTAAAAGCCCAAACTTCCCGCTCCCCAACTAAACACACGTGTGTATTATGTGTGTGTGTGTGTGTGTTGTTAAGGATGTGCACAAATTTATGTTTATGTTAACAAAGTCAAGCCATTCAAGTGGCAAGCCAAAACACGGAAGCAACAAAAGCCGCAGCAGCAGGCAGCAAGGAAATTTGCTACAATTGAAGTCGAACCACCGCACCACCTCACACCGCCTTCACATTAAATGCAGTCATGTGCACAAAAGCGAAAACATTGTAGCCGAGCGCGAGTTTCGGAAGATAACAGCGGCAAAAACTGTGGTTGACAAGATCAAATGGTGTTCTACACTTAAAGAAACTAAGTCGAAAATCCGAAAATAAAATGTGTTTGTAAAATTTGTTGTAGAGCATTAATCTTCCTGTTCCGGTTGCAATTGTCCTGGTGGCCGGGATTGTCGAGCTGGTGGCTGTGATTGGCCTGCGGCATTTGCATCAGCTACTGCAGCAGCTGCCTCCAGCTCCTCCCTGTTCTTATCCTGCTCCTCCTGCAAGCGTCGCTTCATATCGGCCGCATAGTCCGCAAACGTCAGATTAATATCGTATTGTGTGCGCTTGAAGATGTTTGGTGGCACATAGTTGTTCTGTATGGGCCAATAATAGCCATCATCATCGGGTGAAAACGGCACTTTGCCGTACAGCCTAGCAAACTCTTCGAGCGTGTAGTAAAATCGTGTGGCAGATAGCACCAATTCAACGCGTTGAATTTCCGGTAGATGTTTACGAAAGATTTCCGGTTGCAGAGTCTCCGAAACGGATTCGGTCAAGCGTTGACCTTTGAAAAAGGTGCGCGAAAGTCGTTGATCATCCTCCTCCACATCAGAGCTTTCAACTCCCTCCAAATCGACAGTTTGATCTGATGTTCCACTTGATCGAAAGCGTACTACTTCAGTGGTGCGTTGTGGCTGGTTCAAGCCTTCTCTTATCAAACTGCATATTGTTATTAGCTTTTCCTTGATAATTACATGCTGCGTGCCCATCAGATACTCATCGGTGGGCGTTGAGGCAGGAAACTTTTCGTTGAGGAAGACAGCTGGATGGCGACGAAATACCAGATCCTTGGTGTAGAGCTATGTGGAGAGTTGATAACTAGACACTTGGATCAAGATAAACGATTGAATATTTACCTCTGTGATATGATCCTCCATCATAAAGACGCGATTGCTTTGCCAGTATTCATCCACAATCTTTAACAGCTCTCCGCAAAAAATGCCCATCATATCCTCACCGCTCTCTAGCATCATCATCGTATATTCATTCATATAGATAACTAGTCCACACATGGGATCTGGAGTGTAGGATAAGCTGCGGCACCTTTGGTGCAACTCCAGCAACTTCTCGCAAAACTGGGCAAATACGTCCTTTGGCTCTGCAGGATCCTCCGGCTCTGGCTCTGGCTCTGGCTCCGTTTCTTCCTTCTCCAAATCATGGTCGTCGATATCCACTTGCCCTCCATCGTCATCATCAAAACGAAAGGTGGCCGTTTCCTTCTCAATCTCATTATTTTCGACGACGTGAGCGATAATGCCTGGATCATCCGTTGTTGAATGCTGTGAATAGTGCTCATCCTCAACGTCAACTATCGGAGCTTCATCTGCCTCAACAGCTGTGCCAGATGTTACATCACTGCCCACCTTTAAATTTTCCGCTGATTGAGTGGCGCTCTCTAGTACTGGCTCCACATTTTTGGCCAGTATAAAGATACGCTGAAAGAACACCGATGTTTCCATTCTTAAAAGCTCCTCGTCTACATATTCCACCAGAGATTTGCGCACCTGAAAGAGCAATGGGCGCTTGAGGGTGAAGAACCGTTGCTTTATTTTGCGAGATGGTCGCATCTTGGCAAACGATGCCGTTTTACTTTGACGTCCCGACAACATCTTCAAATAACGTGTGTTGCAGCTCTTTTACTTTCCAAATTTTTAGTTAAATCGACACGGCTATTGCCTGTAAGTTTTGATAAATGTTTTCTGGCAAAAAAACCTATGAAACGGTTGCTAGGTTATGGAATCCCGACTGTTTGAGTTTATAAACATGAAGAGAACATATATACAAACATTTTATATTCAAGCCAACTAAGCTTTTGCAGAAAAATTTAAGCAGTTACCAGCTACATTTCAAGCTATCAATATTAAAAGGCAACATAACTATCGTTTATCTAAAAGCTTAAAAAGTTACAATGGCTTTTTACCATATTGAAGTTTTCTTAAGTTTGAGTAAAGCAATTTCTTGCAGTGTACTTTGTTATTATTTGACAATGTGTGTGTGTGTGTGTGCGTGTTTGAGCTGCTGCTGCTGCTGCTGCTCTTGCCCCAATTATTATTATCACTCGCATGAAATCCAAACGCCGTTGCTGGCTTCTGCTTGCCAGCGAGTTAATTTATTCATGGCGCATTTATGAGCAACTACAACAAGGCCAAAACAGCAGCGGCAACAACAATCTGTTCGTAAACTTCTTCATCAGTGTAGTGCTAGTGTAACTTGCAACTGCTCTAATGTGCTTCCTCAAGCACTCACTCTCTCTCTCTCTCTCTCTCTCTCTCTCTCTCTCCCTTTTCCCGCTTCGCTCTATATAGCTCTTTTGAACAATCTGAAACACTTGGGCATACAACATGTTGAAATGATAATGAGCGAAAATTGTTTTTTGACTCGCTCCCCAGGTGTTTTCATTGTGTGTATAAGTGTAGGTATGTGTGCTATTGCACAAAAGCCGAAAAACTTGCTTCAAAGCTCAGACTTTCTTTCCTTCCTGCATGCCTGCCAGCCTTCCTTTTCTAACCACTTTCCGCTGTTGCCTTATCCATTTAACTCATTTGTGGGCTGAGTGGCCGTTTACAGTTTAGTTTATTGGCTTGAAAGTTGCGTAACAGTTTGTGGCGTTGTCTGTTGCCCTGGCAGCAAAAAACAGACTCGATGCCATCACGATTCTTAAAGCCCCAGCTTAAAAGCTTTAATCTCTCGCTTTTATTGCATTTGTCGATTTGGTTTCGAGTTTCGCTTTCTGTAGTCGAATATGTTGATTCAAATGGTGTCCTTGCTGCTTCGACGTCGACTTCCTGACTGCAATTTTATCAACAAGCGATGCCACACAAAACCCCCTGCAGCAAGCCCCTCTTATTCCGCTCGCTCCAAACGTCGCCAGCGTTGATTGCACACAAGTTCTTAGTCAATATTTGTCAATTTCAATGAAATGAGAATTTGACATGCAAGCAAACATGCAGACAAACACTGCGCTCTGAGCCTTCTCTCTGACTGCGTTGGCGTGTATCCAGTTGTTGTCTCAGCAGCTGCACCTCAATATGCAAACAGAGCGAGATAGAGAGAGTGAGTGAGGGCGAACGGCCTTGGCCAACAAACCCAAGTCCAAACCATTCTCCACCCTCTGGGCATTTTACATATATACAGCAGACAGACAAATTGACAGACGGTCAGACAGACGTTGGACATCCAATGGCAAATCCAAAGGCAGGCAGACAAACAACGAGTAGGTAAATTAATTGCGATTTGTATGCAGTGGCAATTTTGTATGGCAAATTGATTGATGTGGCTGGTTAGTGAAGTGCTCTGTTTGCAAAAACCCAAACATAAAACACTCAAAACAATGTAAAATAGGTATTAAACATGTGCTTACCTAATATATAAACGAACGATTGATGAGCTTACAGACACAGCAAATTAAAACGAGTTAATTAAAGAAGCGAGTAACGAGTAAAAACTTATTTTAGCAACATAATTCGACATTACAAAATTCAGATAACAACAGTCATAATTATAATTACTTTTGTAAACAGCAAACTCAACATTTTCCACAACATAAGCACATAATAACGAGAACCAATTAAAGACCAGCAGCAAATAATAATGATATCATAACAAAATAAATGCAATTAAAATTCAAAAGTCCCGTTGCGTCCAACATATTTGCAACTTTATCACAGCGCAAAATTTTATAATATAATTCAATTAAATTATGTGGCGCATCAGCATCAGCAGCAGCAGCAGTAAAAAAGTTCCATTTGTAATTTGTTGCTTGTCACAAAGTTTTACCGGAGCAATAAAATTGTGAAATGGGCAGAGTGCATTTAGTAAAATGCCACAAAATGCTTAATCAATTGTATACCCACCACACCCATCCACGTTGAGTGAAAGCTGTAAAAGCGGCAACGGAAGTTGTCTGCACTGACCGATTGGCCAATTAATGGCAGCTAATTAAGTTGCCCAATAGAGCAAAAATACTCTTGACCCAAAATCAATAATGACTCTGCCATTGTCATTCCCTCTCGCTTTGGGCCATGTGTTCAAGTCAGCTCTGGCAAGCAACTCAATTATATTTTTATTTATGCGGCAACAGTCGCGCGCGTTGTGGGGTGCCATTCTTTATTATACAAGACCCACAGAGCCTTAGACAATGCGAAATTTATTGCTTCGCCAATCTAAGCAAATTTTGGGTCTACAAATTTTTTCTCTGTGTGTGTGTGTGTGTGTGTGTGTGTGTTCAAGCTGGTGAGCATTAATAAAGTTATATATTTGATTATGAAATATTGTGGATGGATTGGATTGCTTGGGACATAGAACACATAGACAAATCATAAAATAAAAAAAACGTTTCCAATATGCGAGTTTTATGACGCAAACTTTGCTTTAAATGAAATTGCCCAGTGAAGCCTAAGCACGACGTTCTAAAACTGATCAAATTAACAGCGAATGTTTTGTGCACTTGATGTTTTCAAGAACAAATTCGCCTTCAAGCTGTATTCAGTATGGCTTGAGGCTAAAAAGACTGTGTGGAAGTAAGGCGAATTGGTAATTGGAAACGCTCTTTGGCTGAAATGTGGTCAAGCATGACCCTTATTTTTCTTTTCTTTGCCCATTTTCTTGCGGCATTCCAAAATGGCACATCCGTTGCTTAAGTGTGCGTATGTGTGTGGGTGTGTTTGTGGGTGTACATTCCACAGATTCCTCTTTGTGTCGGTTGGAAATTTAGCCTTTTATGAGGTCATTTAAAGCTTTAAAAGAAACATGCTGCACACGCACACACACAAATATTTAAATGTTTTTTCTATTACAAAAACAGACCAAGGAAAAAACTGTGCAGCATACATTTTGGCGTTAGCACATGATGATAGCAATTAGCATTTAGATAAACGCTCTGTTACGACTAACAAAACAAACATTTTAACCTTCTTTTTTACTTTTGGTTTTTCAGTTGTCCTCTTGTTGTATATTTTCTTTTGGGAATCTACAATTTAGATAGAATAAAAATGCACAATAGCATGAAATTGCATGTTTTGCGACAGCTGAGAGACAAACAAACAGACAGACAGAGAGAGAGAGAGGGAGACAAATTTGCTAACAATAACAACAATGGCAGGGCTTGATTAAAAATAAAACTGTCTCTATTTGTTTTTATAGTACCTGTCGGCACGCGTTTGTGTGTCAAACAATTAAATAACACGCCAGCACAAATTAAACAAAATCCAAAGTGAACTCAATTTGCTGGCATCTAAATCATTTTTAATTTGTGAGCAACAAAAGCGCAAACTACTCCATATATTTGTACAGGAGTGTGTGTGTGTGTCTGTGTACACATAACAATAATAAAATCGTCGCAAACACATAAGCCAACACACACATACTAGCAAGAAGCTGACACACTAGAGAGCAGTAATAGCAACAACAATAACAACATTAATGCAATATACTAAGCTGCATGTACCGTTACGCGCTGCTGCACAATTATTCAAATCCACCAGCCATGACTGCCAACAGCAAATTGAGGAAGAGGAAGACTGAGAGAGAGAGGGAGAATTTTTTTTTTAAAAGCCTTCACTCGTTGCCACGTTTTGCTGTTGTTTTTATCTTTTGCATGTTAGTTTGTTTCTCGGTATTATTTTTATTTAAATTTTATTCCTTGTTCTCGACAATTTGTCACAATAACAAAGCATTTGAAAAATCTCCAAGCAAATTTACAGGTTATTTTATTTAACTTAATTACTCTTGCAGAAGTAAAGTGCTTTGCTTGTTTTTAATTATTATGTTTCGACACAAAGAAGCATATACTATTATTATTTTTATAATGAAAGGTATTGAAAGGTTTTCAAAGCTGAATTGTTGCATTATTTTATCAGCTAAGCACCATATCTACATATAACATTTGCATTAATGGGAAGTTTAAGCAACGTTTGAATTCCTTTCAAAACAAAAAAGAAAACAAACAAAACTTGTAAATCCCATGTTATTTATGGCATGCTCACGTGAGTTATATTTCTTCAAGCTGAGCCTTTTAAGCCCGAAATACAACAAACAAATAAAGAAACAACAAATAAAAAGAAGAAAAAAAACTATCAATTACGATGATCACATTGCTAACAAGCAGCTGCAACAGCCTCGTTTCGTCCAAGAGGCTAATAAATACGCTTAAGCACTGTCATTCCATTCGAAATGACAACGTCAAACAAATTACGTAAACTCAACGAGGGTGGTAACAAAAGAAACAAATATTTACGATATTACATGTGGTTATAAGAAATCCTCAAAATACATTGTGACATTTTGAGTTTGGTTATTAAATACTTTACTGTCCGCCCATGCACATATTAGGGACTTACTCAGTCTCCATACCATAAAAAGGGCTCCATGTTGCTTCATTCGCCATATCTTATCTGATTGGCGGCTGCAACGTGGCGTATGAGCAACGCCCGACTGCCGCTTAGAAGTAATAACATTCTCGGGAGCGGCATAAAAATCTGCGAGTGCCAGCGATGATGACAATGCGTGTGCCTGTGTGCCTGTGTGTCAGTGGCCATAAAAAAAGCTTTGGCTAAGCAGTAACAACAACACCATTAACACAAAAACATAAAGTCATCCCAAGATCCAACCCAAATCCCTCAGGAAATTCGTCGCGACTTTGAGGTCGCATAAAAATCCACCACCTGCGCGGCGTATAATGTCAGTGATTGATTTACCTGCAACGAGTGTATCTTGCGTGTGTGTGTGTTTGTGTGTTTGTTAAATTGATGTGTCGTATTTGGGCGTTACTTAACCTGGTCGGACAGGCTGAAAGCATTGTCAACCGTTATAATTTGCATTGTCCTCTCTCCCTTTCTTAAACTCTAAGCCCTTATTCTTTGCCATCTACTCTTATTGACTGCTATGCTTCGTAAGTGTCAAATGCCGTCAGAAGGTTTTCTTTTTATTTTTTTGTTTTTTTTCGCTGGCATGGACTGGGCGTACGCCCTCTATCGGTCTCACACAATCAAGCAACATGGCATACAAAACAACAAGCCAACAAAACTTGGTTAGTTAAAAGTGTTTGTCATTGTTGACACCTTTCGTCTTGTCGGGCAACTTGAGACTGCGACAATGACAGCGAGCAGCGCAAAAGGGCAAAGTTTCTTTTGCCTTTGCCTTTTTCTTTGCTCTCCATACCCTGTATCCAATAACAACAACAACAACAGCAACGTCAACAGAAAATATTGTTAGCAAAAAGGGCAATGCAGCTACAAAAAAAAATACCTAAGAACACAACATTTCTGTTGCCGTGTTAAGTCTCCAATTCCAGTGTATTGCGTTTATTGCTCTAATGTCTATGACCAAAAACCTTAGGCTATTTCATGTGGAAATTCTGTACTAGATTGAGATCAAGGCTATTAAGTTTTCTTAATTTATTTAATTAAGCTTCACAAACTATTTATATTTCAATACAATTCCCCGCCTTAAACTATTTATATTTAATTTTTAACAAACGTTTTAGAGCGTATCATGCAGTCTTTCATTAATTTTTGCTTGAAATAAATTTCTTACTTTGTTTTTGTTGCGGTGTTAGCAAAACTGTGCTGTGTCGTCTGTGGACGTGGAATTGGTTGGTGGTTGCACGTTGATTGCTGTTAAATATTTGGCGGCGTCGCGCAAGTTTCCTAAATCTAATATATTACATTTGCCATAGCCGATTTAAAGCCTAACTGCCAACGACACCAACAACAACAGTAACAACAACAACAAAATACATATTCTAGCCACAAACACAACAAGCAAATGTTGATTGTGTGGTGTGTTACTGTGCGTGTGTGTGTGTGGTGTGTGTGTAAGTTGCTGCATTATTGGTGTCGGTGTTAAGATCTTGTGCATGCCACTGCCAGCTTTTGTTTGTTGTTCCACAGATTTTGGGAGTGGCGAGCTTGAGCTCATGTGACTTTTAGACATGCCACCCACAGTGGCAAACCCCAATTTGCTGCTACTATGTATGTCTTCATATCATTCGCTGTAAACCGAAACTCATTCTTGTTCTTGTTCTGGGTTTTTGGTTTTGGTTTTGATGCTGGTACTGCTGCTGCTGCTGGAGCTGCTATTTACAGCTGAGCACGCGCCATTTATCATTTGCTCGAAATTTGAACAGTTTCAAGTGGCCAAATTTGGATGGGGCACAGCAGCCCATTTGCAGCTCTACGCCATTTAAACTGCAGTTAAACTGCAATCGAGTTTGCGATATTCATTACGGGGCGCCCCATAAAAACCCGGCGAAAAGCGAAAGACAAAAAAAAAAAAAAAACAAAAAAAAAAACTATATAACGAAACTTATCAACGTAAACATTTCAAGCACTTAAACTAGTTTCTCAGGCGTCTCGATAGTGTTCCAGATAACAGTTTATGTTGCTGAGCGGAGGGTTGAATGAGTGCGGGATGATAGGGGCTTTAAGGAGCTGCTTGCGGCTGCTTGAATTGCATAATGAAAAGTTGCAGACAGGCTGGCGAAATGGCAGAGCGACAAATTTTTATGAGCAAACTTTCAATTACCCAAGTTTGTTCTTGCTCGAATTACTTTTGAAATGCTTTTGACTCCACACACTCCCATTTGTGTGTGTGTGTGTTAGTGTGTATATTTGTGCGTTGTCTGTTCAGTGGGTTGAATATGTTTTCAATATGGGTGCGTTCCATTGACTGGGCAGCAGTCACCTGACCTTTATTACTTTGGCAATTTCATGTGTGAAATTTACGAGCTTTGTTACTTGGCACATTTTCAACTTGTTACTTAGCGTCACTTTAAACATTTTTGGCGCAATATTTGCACATTAAAGACAGACACTCTCGAAGTAATGGTAAAATATGGTGTATTTTAAGCGTTTGCTAAGAGCTCCCAATCCATAACAGAACAATGCAAGCAACTCCACTCCACTCCAAGGGCTGCCCAAGACACAAGCGCCAGCTGCTATATACACATAAACATAAATCATAATCTGTTGGCACACAGTACATAAATTATTGACGCTTAAGAGTTCAAAATGTGCAAACAACAACAGCGCACAAAAGAAACGCACATACTTACACATACACAGTGATAATAGCTACTAAACACCTACTTACCGTTAGTAGCATCGGTTATTAAAATAAAAGGCAAGAAAGAAACACAGCATGAAATACACAGAAAAATAGCAGCTGCAATGCACTAAATATTAAACCACAAGACAGCTGGCTTATCTATTAAATGGGCAAGAGCGAAGAAGCGAGAAAGAGAGAGCTAAAGTAAACAGTAATTCATTTAAGCAGTTTCATTTGCAGTTAACTTGGCTTAAAATGTAAAGTTGGTTTTGGCTCACGGAGCGTATGAGTTATGTGGAATTTTAATTTCTATCCAGTTGTTAACAAAGTTAATAGCTCCAAATAAAGTGAAAAAGCTTGAGTATAGCACTTACAAAATAATTAAATACTGATTTAAAAACAAAATTCGCTTGTTAACTTTGCCCAAAGGATGATTATTCTAATGAAAGCAATCAATTTGCATGTTATACATGTGCCTTACTCTTTTCTCATGTTGCTGTCCTGCTCACTTAATTAGCTTGCCTTATTGACTTTCATGTCAAACGAAATTAAACCTTTTTCTGTTCATTATTTATACATTCGTATTTAACACATCCTTAAATATTCAAAACCTATCCGGCAAGCATCCATTTCGAAATTGACTCAACACTTTCAACACAACAATTTCAACCGTCTTTTGCTGGTTACCCGAAAACCCACACAGCCATCATTCACCATTAATTCGCTATGTCAATCTAGCGTCGTTTCAAGCAATTGATTCGACACAATTTTGGGCAAAATTCTCCACATAGACCACATGTGAGCTGTGCAAATGCTACGGATAAACAGACGAGAGCAGAAAAAAAATGCAAAAAAAATCACAAAACTGGCATTTAAATTTCTATTGCCGTTTGGCAGTTTGACAACAACAGAAGCAGCAACAGCAACAGCATCACAAGGCGGCGGCAAAAATACAACTCGATAAACTGGAGAATAAATATAGTACAAGCAAAACCAACGAAATTTGGACAGTTGCAAATTCGTTGGCATTTCTGGTCTGCCTCTGCATTGATGAATGCTGATTTGGTGTGCGACCCTCTAAGTAAACACACACACACAGTATATACACAGAAAATGTTCTCAAAAATATGTAACGAAAAATGTTCAGCAAATGCTTCTGAAATTACAGACCAGTAGCTGAACAGTTTTCTAATTTTTTTTATCCCTTTTTTTTATGTTCATCTTGTCTATTTTGACCGGGTTTTATTCAAGGACAGCGTTGAGCAAACAACTGTGCTGCAATTTGTGTGTTGTCATTCTCAAAAGCAGACTACATATACTATATGTGAAAGTCGATTTCGGTCGAGGTATAGTTTGTGAAGGGGGTATATTAGTTTTGAACCGCAAAGAGATATCCTTTTTATAGAATTGCTCTTTAAAGGGTATCTTTTATGCTTCATGTATCTTACTCTTTTGCCCAAACATATCTAGCTGGCATGCACTTGAGCTTGAAGTGTTAGCTGGTTTGCTTTTTGTGCGACGACTGCAACGAAAAACACTTGAAGATAAATTGTTGGGTCAGGATAGCGGTTGGGTAGCTTACCATGAATCATACTGCTGGCTTAGCTGAAGCATCGATTTGGCCCTCGGTCAGCAATTAAAATCACATAATTCATGCATCACAAATACCTACTCAATGCTCTAGTCATATGCCACTCTACAATAGGTGGAGCCCCTTTTAAATGTTCCTGTGAATGACTGCCTGTAGGCGCATAATTAAATTGTCTAACTAATTGGAACTTAGATGTTTCGTGATGATGGAGCAGCCACAGCTGACTTCTCTTTAATTATCCGCAAAGAAACATGAAATGGCTGCACTGGCAAAATGTGTGTAAGCGACAGGGGACGGCACAGCCCGGAATGAGGTAGAAATCATTTCGACACGCGATGCTTGCAGTAGTAAAAACCAAAAGAAAAGAAAAAAACCTAAAATGGGAAAGAAAGGAGGCAACCATGTAGCGACAGCTGCGACAATGACACATGATTATCACAGGCAACGCTTTTCTGTTTGTTATTGTAGTTTGCCTGACCTGACCTGCATTGCCTTGGCCCAGGTTCGGTCGTCCGTCCATCCAATGCTCAGAGAGACGTTAGTGCCAGTTCTACCTGCTGCTAGTTTTACCAGTTTTACCAGCTTTGCCATAGCAAAACATATTATAACATATAGCTCAGCATTAGGGTGAGTTTTGGCTTCTACTGCTGCTGCTACTGCTGCTTGTTTGCTTGTAGCCAATGGGCATGTTGGTTTACATTGTTGTTGTTGCTACTGCTGTAGTATGTTGTTGCTGTCGCTGGTACGACACGAGCCATTATGCATGCGTATGATTAATGAGACCATGTTTCTGTTGATGTGCTCAGCCAAACATAGGAGCACAATCTGAAGCAGGAGCAGGTGTCTGTGTTTGTGTGTGTGTGTGTGTGAATAGATTGAAAAAGGTAAAGAAACTGGTTTGTGTATAAGGCTAATAGCCTTCCTTGCCACAAGCACACAAGCTGACTGACATTCACTGCCTGATCAAACAATATTGCTCACAATCCTAATCAGTAATGAAATATTCCAATCAAGCCATAAGGATCTCCCACTGTGAAGGGATTTGCTTAATAGCTTTCTGGTAACTTTTGTGATAAAAAAAAAGTACATTTATGGCAGTTGCACGTCCTTTTCTCCATTTTCTATGCAATAAATAAAATTTCCTGATGCTCTTAGTTGCACTTAGTACTTAATTTTTACTCTCTTGTTATCGTGTTAATATATTGAAACTCTGTCGTTGGATTGTTTTCTTTTATATGTCATGTTAGTTAACACAATATTTTTGCATATTAACCCACAGCGCAAGTGCTGCCTATGCAGTGATTAAATTATAAATGCACGACAACAACCACTCCACAATTATAAAAGCATTTGCCCATTGTCGCACGGTGGGCATCCAAACATACGCATGGCACTGCATGTGACATGATATGAAGTACATATTGGGCGCCAAATCCACTTTAACTTTGGTAGGTTGGCCTTGCGTGGTCGCATCACAAATTCATGACTCTATGCCCAAAAATTCAGCCGCCTGTCAAAAAAGATGAGAGGGTTCACACACACACACACACACACACGCAGCGCACATACACACAGTCGTATTGAGGTTAGCCATCAATCAAAGGGACTGACAAAAATCGCTTGTCAAAAATGTTGTTGCGCCCACACATTGTTAGAGTGCCATGTTGCGTATGCGTGTTGTGTGCAAGGACATGAAACGTTTATAATTATCCTCGTAGCATTTTAATAATTTCAATTTATTTTTAATTAACTAGAGCCCGAGCGCATTTGGCAATTTCTGTTTTATCCCAAATTGACGCTTTGAACTTTAGCGACGAGGGATTTTTCATATTGTCCAATTGTTATTACTATTATTATTGTAGTGGTGGCCAGTTGACGCTTGACTACACACAATAGAATTTAATTTATTGCTAGTCCTGCCTGTTTTCGGAGTTGCGCTGACAAGCGATTTAGATTGATTGCCGCGCTGAGGCAAGAGAGATTAATTAATAAACGCACTGTCGACAGGCGCCGACAAATAAATGCAAAAACAAATTTATAATTGTTTTTACCATGTTGCTGCTGCTCCTGCTGCTGCTGCTGCTGCTGCTGCTGCTGCTACTGCTACTGCAAGCTGCAAATTGGTCAAGGGTTTCGACCAAACGCCTCTAGCCTTGTTATTTATATGTATATATATTGTGCCTTTTGTCTGCCCTGGCCACCACCAGGCAACAACTTGTTTGTCATTCATTAACTCGTCGCCAAGGTGTCGCTCTCGCTGTCTTCCCCTGAATGTCAAACAATTCTCGAAATTAATTTCATTTCATTACGCTTTTGTTTCTTGTTTTTTGCTCAGCGCTTGGGGCATGGGGACAATTTTTTGGCCACGTTGTTTGAACTAAGCTAGCGCTTAAATTAAAAACCAAACATTGCAAAACCGCGTTGAGGGACAGAAATTAATTAATATTTTGCTTTACAACCACCCACCAGGTGCCATCGCTCAACTGATGTTTTCTGCCAATCTACGGTGCGTATGATAAAATTAAATTTTCAGGCAATAAGTCAGTGTCTGTCGCTTTAGCAGCTTTAAATTCAACAAGGCCACGCCCCACAGGCCTACTACAACACCAAACAGTACACACTTGAGTGAAGCTACCGACTATCGACCCCGCCCTGCACATAAATCTCTCAAGTGTCACATAAAATTTCCGCACATGTACGGAATCAAAATGTAAAAAAACCAAGCAGCATCACAGCAAATGTATCATGAAGCCGAAAATATTTAAAAATGTCGAAGGTATTGTACACTTTGTGTTGTTTGTAACGTGATTGATAAGTTGTTTGTTAGATCATTATTAAACTAATGTGTGAAATAATATGTTTAGCTTTTTAATATTAAATACAAATTTGGCCAAACAAAATCCTAGCAATTTTACCAATGTGGCCCTAAAGTTAAGCAGGTCATGTTTCATCCAAAAGTACAAAAACTTTTCATAAAGAGCATAATCAGTAAGTATAAGTAAACGAAGTGGAAGTGTGAGGATTGTGGGAATTGGCAAAATGGGGCGCGGCACACAGAGACTGTAGTGCAATAAGTCAAGTTATCAAAGTAAATAATTCTTAATGTTAGTGCATATATGTACATGACGAGGGAATGAGATCTGACAGACAGTCACCAAAAGACAATGACATACACAGCCAGGCAGCGCAAGTGAGATGGATAGACAGTAAAGAGTAAGTCAGAGTGAGATACAAAGTCAAAGGAAATGTCACATGGCAATGCCCATAAAAGTATGCTACATGGCAGTGAAAGCGCAGAACTTGAAGCAAATACAAATATGAAATTTTAAATTTATGCAAAACACTGATGAAAAAGAGCCGATGTCGAAACAGTAAAATAAAAAACAAAAAAACAAAAAAGGCAAAAATACTCAAGGCTTATTTGCATAAAAAAATCGGCTAGAAGCAAATGAGTTTGTGTGTATGTTGCTTGTGTTCAGTGAGATGGCAAATATGAAACTCGAAAGTGTTTATGCTGACATCGCGATAAATAAATATATACAAATATTTCAACATCTGAACATGTGCGACAGCTGTTTGCTTTTATTTTGCACAAGCCTTTGTTGGCTAATAGCGCACACTGTTTGCTTAAATCAGGAGAGCATAAATGCCACAAAAACCCAAAGCAATAAAGCGCACAATGATCCATGCAACACGCTCAGCAAGCAACACACACGTGCTTGTGTATATGTATGTGGTTGTGTGTGTGTTTTCGTTCTGAAAACAAAGTGTCACCATGACCATTGCCATAGCTTTAGCTTTGTGGCCAAGTTAACTGTTATCGGCTTTTGGTTTAGTTATATGGATTGCAACACAAATGTTTGTTGGCCATTTTGTTAAGCCTGTTTTTAGTGACAACATATTTTTGGGAATATTATTTAGTTTAAATGCCAAATATATATAAGGTCCTTAATATTACATTAATGAATTTTACTGTTGTCTCACACTTAATATTTGTCACATTTCATGTTTCAATTGATACATTTTAACTGAATCAGGCCTTTTACATAAATGAAAGTACACTTTACACTGCTTTTTCATGCACACTATTAACTGTTTCTTTAAGCTACTATTAGTATACTTATAACCATAAATTGAAAGACCTAAGATTGTTTTTCGTTTTGTCTAGTCTCTTAAGCTGAGCGAGCAGTCAAGATATGAAACTAAAGTAGCCCCTAAAGCATTAAGATAATTAGCCTAGTTCGTGTCTAGCCCCAGCTACAATAACAACATTTACATTTTTTTAAAGAGGTTGTGGCTTCGCATAATCTTGTTGCTTAGTAAAAATTTATGCATTTAAGCCAGAAGGCAACTATGCCTTCAGAAAGTTCATTGTACCACATTTCATTTGGCTTAAAGTGTGCGCCTGTTAGCCATAAATGATGCCCTCGAGCCAACAAAACGATTGCATCAGTTTCTGACGCCAACCAACACTGGACATGACTAGAGCGGATGCTGCTACTGCTGCTGTTAGTGCAGTCAAGGATACTGCAACGGTTAATGCTGTTAGTCAATGCAATGGGGATTCGAGGGAGGGGCGCCAGGTTGCTCTCCAAGGTGATTATGTAACTTTTTTTTGGAGCTGCTGTTGAGTAAATTCGACTCAAAGGTAGGCAAGCCATATTTTTATTTGATGGTCCAGAATATTTTACATTTGGCTGGCGGAACCTCATTATAATAAGAAAAACTATTTTAAGATGGAATTTTTTTTTGTATTTATATTGTTGCTGCTGGCAATCATTTTGATTGGTGCTACTGAGCTGTCTGTCAGCTCGGTTTCGCTTCCGGATCGTTTAATTTTAAAACATTGCAGTGCATCGCTGATTTGTATTTATTTTTTTCGTTAACCCTTTTATGCTGCTGCTGTTGCTTTTGGCCTTCTTTTGTTGTGCCATTTGCCTTTTGCATTGAATTGCTTAATAGCTATGGCTACACCTACTGCAACCACCCTCCCCCCCTTCCCCTCCGCCTCACCCTCTTTTAAGCCATTACCCATTGCGCTTGACAGGCCGCGTTAAAATCTCCGCTGACCGGAAACTAATTTGAAAATGTTATTCATTATGCATAGCATTCGCAATGGTTGTTATTTTTCGCGCACTTCCTGCCTCACTTTTTTGCAACAATTTTCTTGCTTCCCATTTTTTGTTTTTTTTTTTTTATTTGTTGTTGCTTTTGTTATTATTAAAACAGTTGCAGTTTGCTAGTGCGAGAGTGTGTGTGTGTGTTGGTAAAAGTTTAAGGAGAAAGTTTCGCCTTGCAATATAAGAGGAGTGAATGCCCAGATTTTAACTGACGGCTTGCTGTGAGTTTTTTTCTTTCGCTTTGTTGTTTAAATCTGAATTAACGAATTGCGGGCGCCATAAGCTTAAGTGGAAAATGCGTGAGAATCCATTAGATGCGAAATACTTGCAGAAGTGTATGTATATCCTGTTAAATATTCAGTTGAAGTACTGACTACCATTTCTTCCATTCCGAGTGAAGAACTAAGTAAAGTACATAAATAATAAGTCGACAAATTATGTTGACTGTCGCCAAAAGTAAAACAATACAGCCAAAGTCATAGAACGTCCTCAGGAAATGGCGAAATGCAATGCTGCCGGCAGGCAGAGCAAACTGGGAAAAGAGGAAACCCGCTAAAACAATGACAGACAAAACGAGGACGCAAGTTTGTTTTTTTTTTTTTTATGAAAAGACAAAAGTCTAGCAACGGTTTTAAGGTCTTAAGCTATACTATATACATATTAATACAGATAGATAAAAATGGCGTGCGTCGCATGGAACATGAACTAAAATGGCACCCACAAGAGCTTCCGGCAGACGTCCGCTTTAACAACTCTGTTATCCACACAAATGAAGACATGAATGTGGGATACAGGGATGGTATAGGAGGAACACTTGGAAATATATATACACACACTCACACACACACCCGGGGCTGCTGCAAAATCAGCGACAATAAAGTGCGCCCAGCACATTAGCAGCTGAGTCTGGGGCTTGCGGGCAACGTTTTAGTCATAAACCCATTAAAAGTCAAGGATGAAATTCATGTTGCATGTTTATTTATGCACATTTACAAGCACGGACACACACACACACACACACTCCGATGTAGACAGACAGAGAACTGTTATACTTCCAGCAGCTGTAGCAACAAAATACATAAACAAAAATAACCAAAAGCAACCGCTGGTTACAAAGTAGCTTTAATTAATGAAGCTCATTAAAGAGATGCCAGCACAGAGCACATAGCGCACAAAGAGCACAGTTCCTGTGCCTAGGATCAGGCCAAATGCCATGCGGCAGGCTGAGTAGCAGGCCTAGACAGAGACAGGCGCACGCTTTGACCTGCCACAATGCGCTCTGCCATACATTAGCCTGGCCCTAGACCAGACCGACTTTTGGCCAGCACGCCGGCTCGCACTCCATTACCAGTCGATAGTACTTTTGGCCTTCTGCCGACGTTTATCAACGAATCTCAACGAGAACCCGCTCGAACAAACAGAGAGAGCGTCGTAGAATCAAACACACGAGAGCGTTAAAGCTTTTGCCGAGTGGCGCGCTTGGGGAAATGTTTAAAAGTTTTCTTAGTCCGAAAGTGGTTGATGTGTGCATGGCGGGGTTTGCAGTTGGCAAAGCAATGCTGTTAACTGCTTGCCTTATGCAAAGCAGTTCACTTAATTGTCTTATATGTTGTGGCACAATAAGCAGTTGGTATTAATTATTAAACAATTAAAATATCATAGTGACTTAATTGGTTGTTTTGATGCTTTTGTGTTTTTATAGAGTTTTTTACATTCATTTAGATTATATAAAATAGTTGCACGCTTTGTATAGCAAAGTGTCAAACCTCCTGTGTTTTATTGTATGCTAATACACTGAGCTCAGACTCTTATACACTTTGCTTAGCAGATGCACAAACCATACAAATATTTGACGCTAGAGCTGCTTTTATACCTATTTTTAACTTCAATGCTTTACGTTTCACACCCTCGCTCATTTGACTAACACACCTGTATGAATTTGTCTGCTCAAACGCATTCTACTCTCTCGCTCTCTCTTTCACACATGCGCATTTCGTGCTGCTGCTGCCAGGACTAGGCCAACAGGCTGAGGCAAAACCGACCTGCTGGCTGCACAGCAAAGCAACAGCTTTGTCTGCCGTTGCTGCTGCTGCGACAACGACGACGCCAGCGCCAACGTTTGACATTATTATGTTCGACAACAAAAACAAAGCATCACCCCTTGAATGCACCCCAACTTTATGCTAGGCACAGTCAAAGCGCCAATCGGCACTTCCACATCCTTTGGCATGCCCGGCACCTGCTGCGCTTCAAAACAAAAGCCTTTTTTTTTTAAATGGCAGCGAAAGCACCAACCTAATAGACAACAAGGCAAGGGGAAAGGGTATTGCTTTGCAACCATGACAACTATAGGTCAAAACAAAAGTTCAAGTTGAAAATTTTGTAAAGTCAAAAGTTTGTTAGCTCCAGAGATTAAAGTAAAAAACATAAGAAAATGCAACTAAAATATTTGAAAACGTTGCTAGAGGGACAGGTAATATAATTTACGGTATGGCCTATACATTTGACTAAGAATTTTTGTTGTTTTGTAGGAGCAAGTTCAGCGCATTGCGGGTCTTGCCTGGTCACCCAATCAGCAGAAATTGGCTATTGCCACTGCAGACCGTCATATTATTTTGTTCGATGATGCAGGCGAGCGTAGGGACAAGTTTAGTACGAAACCAGCAAATGCTGCCAATGGCAAAAATTCGTATGTCATACGCGGCTTGGCCTTCAGTCCAGATTCCACTAAGCTGGCTGTTGGTCAGAGCGATTGCATTGTGTATGTTTATAAGTTGGGCGAATCATGGAATGACAAGAAGGTCATTTGCAACAAATTCCCGCAGACAGGAGCTGTCATATCGCTTATTTGGTTGGCCACGGGTGCCATTATAGCCGGTAGGTAAAGAAGGTTCTTGATGATGACTTTTCGTTGTAAATACTTGTTCTCTTTTAGGACTCGAGGATGGCAAGGTGCGCGCTCTGCACTGCAAGAGCAACAAATCGCAGAGTCTGTATAGCGGCGACAGCATTTGTATCTCACTGGCGTCTAATACCAAGGGTAATGGTTTCCTAAGCGGTCATAATGATGGCACCATTATACGCTATTATATGGCAGAGGAGGCTACGGAACCGCTGGGTCGTGTGGTACAACATCCTGTGCCTCCATTTGCACTGGCCTGGCCACAAGGAGGGTTCTGTGCCGCTGGCTGTGATCAGCGTATTGTCTTTTACGATAGCGTGGTAAGAACGTAATTTAAACAAGATGCATTCTGTTTTGTATTTCCTCTCTTCCGTATAGGGTCGCCAGCAGCGTTGCTTTGACTTCTCCCGCACTGAGGGCGAGCGGGAGTTTACTGTTGCAGCCTGCAGTCCCAATGGACAGGCTGTGGCTTTTGGCAGCTACGATCGCATAAGGATATTTGCCTGGAGTCCACGTCAGAGCGCATGGAGTGAGAGTGCCAGCAAAGAGATTAGTTGTTTGTACACATTGAGCGCCTTGATCTGGCGAAGGGATGGAGCAAGACTCGCTTTGGGTTCCGTTAGTGGCGCCGTGCTGCTATACGAGTCTGTGCTAAAGCGCACCATTTGGCAGGATAAGTTTGAGCTTATCTTTGTGGCACCAAGTCAGTTGTTGGTGCGTTCACTAGCGGAGCCCACACAGCAGATGACCATTGAATCGCAGCTAGGATTAGAGATTGATGATGTGCGTATTATGGGCAAGGATAACTTTCTTGTTGGTCGCACAGAGGAGTCTCTCATCCTATGCGATCTGACACGGAATCTGACTAGCGAGGTGCCCTGGACAGCATCTGGACGGCACGAACGCTTTTACTTTGAGAATCTGAATGTGTGTCTTGTCTTCAATGTGGGTGAACTGAGTCTCGTGGAATACGGCGATAATCGTATCTTGGGCTCTGTGCGCACCGAGTTTGTCAACCCTCACGTCATCTCCGTGCGTCTCAATGAGCGAGGGAATGGTCGAGAGAACAAGAAACTCGCCTTTCTTCTCGATGCCAAGACGATCTGTGTGGTGGATCTAGTCAGTCAAGTGGTCAGTGGACAGATTAATCATGAGACAAAAATAGACTGGCTTGAGCTAAGTGAGACGGCTCATAAGCTTCTTTTCCGCGACAAAAAGCTGCGCCTTATTCTCGTCGACAATTATAACGGCAAGAAGCAAACGCTTCTCAGTAACATCTCCTTTGTCCAGTGGGTGCCACAGAGCGATGTTGTTGTGGCCCAAAGCAACAACAATCTTGCCATTTGGTATAACATTGACCTACCCGAGCATGTTACCATGCAGAGCATTCGAGGAGAGGTCATCGAGGTGTTGCGGGAGAATGTAAGTGTATTCAAAACATTATTTTTCAAATGGTTAAAATCCTGTCCTTTATCGCTGGTTTTCTTTCCAGGATCGCACTGTGGTACGCACTCAGGATGGGCCCAGCGAACATAGCTATCAACTGGATGAGGGCCTGGTGGAGTTTGGCACAGCTGTCAATGACAATGACTTTGGACGTGCTGTGCACTTTCTGGAAACGCTTGGTGATAAGCCGGCTGCAAAGGCAATGTGGCATAATTTGGCCATAATATCGCTGGAGGAGGGCAATCTGCGGGTGGCTCAACGATGCTACGCTGCTTTGGGAAATGTGTCCAAAGCTTTCTACCTAACCGAAATGATCCAGGAAGCAGATGACTTTGAGCAGACTACCGGCAATCCGGGCATTCTCTGTCCTCAAGTGCGTGCTAAACTGGCATTACTCGGCTCCGATTTGCGAGCGGCTGAGCGCATCTACCTGGAGCAGGGGGACATTGAAGCAGCTTTAGGGATGTACCAGCAGCTGCGAATGTGGGATGAGGCTGTCGCTCTGGCGGAGAGACGTGGCTATGCTCGCTTGCCAGAGTTGAAACTGCAGCACATGAACTTTCTATTGGAGACCGAGCAGCAGGAGAAGGCTGGTCAGGTGCTGGAGGATGAGGGTGAATTGCAGCAGGCCATGGCACTGTTTCTCAAGGCCAACAAACCGGCTCGAGCTGCACGCCTTGCCCTTAAGACACCTCATCTACTGCAGGATGAGCAACTAATGCTACAAGTCACTGAGGGATTGGTACACTCGGAGCTATATGAGCTAGCTGGTGATATAGCGCATCGCTTATCGCGACCGGAGGCTGCTTTGGCATTATATCGCAAAGGTGGCGCCTATGCAAGAGCTCTGGAACTAGCTCGAGTGGTAGCACCTCAGGAGGTGATTTCGTTAGAGGAGCAGTGGGGTGATTGGCTAGTGGGTCGCAAGCAGCTAGATGCCTCCATTAACCACTATATCGAAGCAGGTGCCACACAAAAGGCTCTGGAAGCAGCTGTGGGTGCCAAACAATGGCGCAAAGCTGTCCAAATTGCCAAGGTTCTAGACGAACCGGAACTGATACAACGTTATGCCTTAGATCTTTCTAAGCATTTGGCATTTGCTGGAGATTTGGATGGCGCTGAGGATCTTCTAGTGCGTGCCAATCTCTACAAGGATGCCATTGAGCTGCTCAATCGTCATGGCAAATGGGAGCGAGCTTATGTACTTGGTGAGAAGTATCTTAAGACGGAACAGCTGCGTGAACTGTTTGTTCAGCTGGCCAGCAGTCTGGAGGATCAGGCCAAGTATCGCGATGCAGAGAAAGTACTGATTGCTGTCAATGAGCCCGATCTGGCTATAGCAATGTACAAGCGTCGGGAGCTCTATGACTCTATGATACGTCTTGTTGAACGCTATCATAAGGATCTGCTGGATAGCACACATTTGCATCTCGCCCGCCAGTTGGAGTCGCGTGGCAAGTTCAAGAACGCTGAGCTGCATTTCATTGCTTCCGGCGACTGGAAGTCTGCAGTGCATATGTACTGCTCGTCATCTCGCTGGGAGGATGGCTATCGGGTGGCCAAGCAGAAGGGCACAGATGGAGCCAGCCAACAAGTTGCCTACATGTGGGCCAAATCCATGCCGTTGGAGAGTGCTGTAAGGCTGCTGAGTAAGCTGGGTCTCTTGGACACGGCTGTTGGCTTTGCCTGTGACTCCGGACAGTTTGAATTTGCTATGGAGCTATGTCGTTTTGCTGGTAAGCCAACGGATGAGGTTCACCTGAAGATAGCCATGTCGCTGGAGGATGAGGGCAAGTTTGAGGAGGCCGAGGCAGAGTTCTTGAAAGCACACAGGCCCAAGGAGGCCATACTGATGTATCAGCATGCTGGAGACTGGCCAGCAGCTCTCAATGTGGCCGAGCTGCATTTGCCAGATGCGGTGAATGAGGTGTTGATTGGACAGGCCTCAGCGGCGCTGGAGACACGCAACTATCAGGATTACGAGATGTTACTTTTGCGTGCCCAGCGACCCGATCTCATTATTGAGCACTACAAACAGGAATCGCTTTTCGATGATGCTCTGCGCATTGCTGAGGAGCATTATCCGGCAGGATTAAAGGATCTGCACCGGCTCCAGGCCCAACATCAGCGTGGCCAGCTGCAGGGCGAGGATGCTGGTGGCGATTCTCGAGCCTATCTTCAGCGTGCTGCAGAGTTCGCCAAACGGGAACAGTTCCGCAAAGCAGCCGAATGCCTCATGCAAATCGATGCCAACAATGCAGAAGATGCGTCAACTCTGGAACGTGCTTTGCTACGTGCCGCTGAGATAGTTAATCAATTTCTGGAGGGTAAGGATGCACAAGATCTGGCCCAGGCGCTTGGACCACGTCTCTTGGCCATCAAGCAAATTGGTCCTGCTGCTCAGCTTTATCTCGCTGCCGATATGCCCAAGCAGGCGGTGGATGTTTTCATCCGTGCCGAGCAATGGTCAAAGGCGCGTCGTCTGGCCAAGGAGATCGATACGGAGCTGCTGACATACGTTGAGCAGCAGCAAAAGTCACGACTCAAGCACGAGGGCAATGTCGAGCAGCTGGAAGATATTGATATCTTAAGTGCCCTGGATATGCTGGCGGAGCAGGGTCAATGGCAACGTTGCCTGGAGAAAGCGAAGCAACTTAATCCCTCCGTGCTGCAGAAATATGTGGCTGTCTATGCGGCTCAACTTATCCGGGAGGGTGATTGCACCAGTGCCTTGGGTCTTTATCTGAGTCATGGTGCACCAGCCATTGAGGAGCACTTTAACATCTACACACGCATTGCCCAGGACTGTTTGGCGCTGCGCGAGGAGCAGTCAGAGAGTGGAGCAGTTTGGCAGCGTCTACGTGACTTTCTATATAGCCTTCTCCATGGACTTCGCAGCTCGGAGCATGCCGAATCCAAGTTTACCGCCAGTGCAGAGCAATATCTACTGATTGCTCATTATTATGCGACGCGTACCGCTTGCCGTCAAGTGCAATCTTTGCAACCGGTGGCAGTGCGTCTATCCTTGGCCCTGTTGCGGCACACGGATGTGCTGCCCGTAGACAAGGGTTTCTATGAGGCGGGCATGGAGTTGCGTCAGGCGGGACGCGAGGCTGAATCCTTTGTCATGCTCAATCACTACTTGGATGTGTGTGAGGCCATTGAGGAGGGCTCTGGCAATCTGGTGGATCACTCTGACTTGGCGGCCACAGACTTTCCAAGCTCAGTACCACTGCCGGAGGAAATACACCTAAAGAACGAACCCAGCCTGCATGAGGAGGTGCGTGAGTGGGTGCTTGCCATTAGCATGGATCAGCAGGTGGATCAATTGCTGCCGAATGATGATCGTGGTCTCTACGAGTCGAGTCTTGGTCCGGATGATGTTGCTTGCCTGCTTAGTGGCTATCCGGTGCGTGGTCGCCAGCCGGTCACCTTTCAAAGCTCCAACAATCAAGTGAATCGCGATGTCTGGAGCAAGTTCGCAGTTGCTGTCAAAATGGCACCAAACAGTGGCGTCACCGACATCATTGGCTTTGTGGAGAAGTGGCAGGGAGTGGCCAACTATGTCATGCACTAAAATAAAACTACATTCAGATCGAATTCTTGCAATTTAATAAATTTTATGCTCTATTTAACCATCAAAAAGTATGTGTTTGTGTGTGATCGTATGCGTTTTAATTACACATACATAATTACTAGTATTTTGTTGAAAATGGCTCCAAATGACGTCGTTTTTAATTATATAGTATGTATAAGATTATGTAAAAATCTATGATTTGACTTGGCGCCTAAGCATTGTCGTTATAATGCAGCGACTTTATAACTGGATGGTTGTATATATTGCATTGTATATCGCGAATTCAATCAATGTAATGTATTAAAGAGATCACCGGCTGAAGGTAGAGGCGCCAAGCCACCGGTTACATCTGGCAGCTGTGTTAAATCTGGTAGATTCGATAAATGATCGTGTATCTCTTTTTGCAGGCCCATCATCTTTGCCAGCTTCTTCTTGTGTTCCTGCAAATATACACAGAGCAGAGAAGAGCAAAATTAGGCACGAGGCAGACTGCACTTAAACTGAGATTAGCAAAATGCATTAGGTGGGTTTAAGGGCAAGACAAATTTGAACATTTAATGCAAAGCAAAAGTGAATTTTGTATATAAACATTTGCCACACAATTACACATACATCCAATCGTTGCTCAGCCTGAGCGAGCAATTCCTTCTGTTCCGCCTGAAAATCACGCAGCATGGCGGCCAACTTTGTACGCTCCTCCATTTCAGCACTCAGACGGGCATTATAGTCGTTCAGCAAATCCACTGCCTCGTTGACCTTAAAAATATGAATGAAAATGTAATAAATTGTATATGTTTAAAGATACCAAGTTTAGGACTCACCTGTTTGGCCAGAACCTTTGCCTTGTCTTTATCTTCTAGTTTGGTAATGCAGCTTATTTCCGATATTTCTGGCGGCAGCTTGGCGATCCTTTCGCGTACCAGGGCGTCACTTGACGCCGAAGTTTCAATATTTGACAACGCTTTAATCAGCTCCTCGGCCTCAGGCGGTTCGCCTAGTGGCAAATAAGGCGGTGTGTAACCATTTTCTGGTTCAGAAGCTGGTGGCTCAACCACAGTGACGCTTTGATGATGTGAGGAAGTTCGTGGTCTCTTAGATTTCGATTGTCGCTCCTCATGTTTACGTTTTTCACGCTTCTCAGACTTTTCTGCTTTACTGCTGGTGCTGCTGCTGCTACTCTTGTGCGGAACAACTGTTTCACTAGCGTTTTTGCTGCTGCTGCCATTACCGGTAGCAGCCTCTGCGGCAGCTTTTGTTTCACGTATCATGCGTGAGCGAAATTCAACAATGGTCTTTGCATCGTAGACGCCACGCTCCTGCCATATATTTAAAATACGCCCAAGACTGCCAAGCAGCTTTTCCGAATTGCAGGTTTCGCCAATGTGACCAAACACTTTGGGCAACACATTGCCGAACTCCTTGCCATATTCAGGGCCCTTTTTTTTGCTGTTCTGAATAACATCGTTTGCCAGGTACATGAAGGTTAACTTTTTGGGCTCTGACACTGAAATTAGATATGTGTATGTCGCTATTGTGAATTGTTTCTCATTATGTTTGCTGGTTACGTACCATTCTGTAGTTCACGTTGCCAGGTCTGAACTATGACCGTGTGATGTTTGCGATGATGGATGAGCCATAAGGATAATGTTTGTATGCTCTGCTGGCTGGGGTTAAGTTCCGATAATTTTTTAAGCAGTGCACTTTCCGTAAAGGCTGACATTACAGCAACTCTGAAACTTGATCAAGTTCTATTTATATGTCGTACTTTATTTTATAAGCAACACGAAAAAAGGGACAGAAAAAACACACGGGGCCGAAAAACAAAAATAATTACGTCTTCTTCTTCTAATGTAGAAATAACCATAGGCAAATAATGCAATGTTAGTTAATGGAGATAACAGCGTCATAAATGTAAACAGTTTGCGATGATTGTTAGGCAAAAGAATATTATACTATTGTTCTGAATAAACATATTTTTGTTAATGGGCCTTACGGGTTTAGAACAACGTTTTATTAATATTATCTAAGCAAAAACTAATAAAAGTAACTTGAGATATTACCCAATATTAAATAAAAATCTCAAGCTTAACAGCACCAATGTATGTTAAATATCCAGGAATAATCGATATATTACATATGATGCCACCACCATTGATAAGGGCTGACAACTTTCATGCAAGCGGCCAACATGAGCGCGAAATTTAAAATTCAATTTAAAAAAAATTTAAAAGTCGTCAATGGAATAGAAAAGTGCGTAAGACAAATCCAACAATAAGTTGCACCTTCATTTCATCAATCACGTGTCTAATAAACTAAATCAATCAGTCACAATTATAATGCGAGCAAGCGTTAAACACGCTTCACACACCGATAAGCAAGCGTTCCCAGTAAATGACGGGTGTGATAGCAATGCGTTGACACTCTTGCCTCAGTTGATCGCTGAAGTTCCCAGCGTGTTGGTCGGAAAAGCTGCAGTTCGATATTAACGTAGAGCATACATAGCCCCGTAAAGCGTGTGCCGAAGCTCAACGCCGTAACCATTGCTGTCGTCGTTGCTGACAATCGACGTCGCTTATCAGCTTTGCCAAAGAGTAATTTGTGATACCTGTCCGTTTCGTATTGGGTTGTCGGGAGCGCAGCGCGACAAGCTTAAGTGGTGTTAATTTTTTTTTTATTATTAATTATTATCGTGTTTATGGCCAACAACGAAAGTGAAGTGCGAATTACCTCAAGTGCTCTGCCATTAGCCAACCAGTCACCAACCAACAGCCATCAATAAATTACAACAGCCAAGAACAACAATACAGTTGCAATATTTTATTGTCCAGTTTGCAGCAACTGCAGCAACAGATAATGGTCTTCAATTCTTTTCATATGCTCTCTGCTTATGTATGTGTGTGTGTGCATATTGATATACAAGTGTGTGATTTACAAACCATTAGTGCTATCAACAACACATTAGACAAATTGCTAAATTAGCTGCCGCTTTGCTCACAATTCGCGATATAGTATTTATTTGTTTTGTTTTTGTTTTCTGGTTTTAAAAGCTATCCCAAATAATCACGCTCTTTACGCTCAACCCGCTCACTCCGCTCTCTCACGCTCCCTGTGGCTCCGATAAGCCCATCACCCTGACGACTCAATGTATTTAGTTTGCTCGTGTTCGCGTTTGTGCTTGTATAGTCTTCGTTTGAGTTAGTGGGCTGAAAGGATTTTGATCTGATTGTGGATAAAAGGTTTTTGGCAAACAAAAATGTTGAGAATCGTGCTACGATAACGCTAATAAAATGAATTCACAATATGATTCGGGCATGGAATACAATCGTTCACATCACATTCGCTCCCATGTGGAGCACTTTCAAACTTCGCTGAATGAAAAGAACTGGGAATGGTCTTATCTAGTCGTAAGTTACACTCAACTAATTATCGAACTATTTCATAATCTCACTTGAATCACAATTAGCGAAAATGCCGTAATCTTGAACTAGAGGAATCATATGATATATATATGAGACGATTGCGCATTGGATATCTATCGATCTTTATCTTTATTGAGCTGCTGGTGACCTTTACACATGCCTTGCTGCTGCTGACCTCATCGGATTTGACCTATGCCTATTTAGATATGGGCGCCTATATAGTTAGTGGTGTTCTGATTTGGTTAATTCTTTCCGTGAATTTTCGCAATGAACTGATAAGCAAACATGGCTGGCTAATCTATGCCTCCTCCTGGATGGCCGTGTCTATAATGGTGCTAATGGGTGCGTTACTTTTATTTGTACAATGGCTTATACTAATCAGTGTTATCCTTAGATATTGGCCTGAATATCTACCATGCTACAACCAACAATGATATACTAAATCCCATTTACGATGCATATACACTATATGCTATATACATGTTTATGCCCGTTCCCTATGTGCTGCAACCTTTCATATTGGGCACCGCTGTAACCATCTGCTATATAATCAACTACAGCTTGGTGATCACTTCAAAGGAGGCATCGTCCGATAAGGAAAACCAAATGCATAGCATACTCAAGTAATAGACAGAAATTGCAACTTAATCAGAGATTAGAAAATTAATTTCTTCAATTACAGTGAAGCAATCTATTTGATCTCGGTCAATTGCTTGGGCATCTTTTTTCGTCTAATGCGAGACATTGCGCTCCGCACCACATTCCTGGATCGGCGACAGTATGTGGAAGAGAATCTATTGTTGCGCTATGCTCGAGATCACGAGCGCAGTCTATTGCTGAGCATATTGCCAGCTCAGATTGCGGATCGTCTGCAGGAGGATGTCAAGAATCGCATCGAGCGATCCAAGCAACAGCATAAACAACAAACTGGTTTTGATCAGTTTGTTAATAAAAATAGTCAGGCATTAAAGAGATGGCGTCAACCGAATCATGGGTTAGTTTCTCATCTTACTTGGAGATCTTTAACTTTTGATTTCATCATATAGCACTCTGTTCATTGAGCCACACAAGGATGTCACTGTGCTCTATGCAGATGTGGTCAATTATACACATCTAACAACAACACTGGATGTCAAGAAACTGGTGGAGGCACTTCATGACCTTTTCGTGCGTTTCGACATTGCCAGCGAGGAGTATAATGTGATGCGTATTAAGTTCTTGGGCGATTGCTACTATTGTGTGGCAGGATTGGCCAGTCCCAATGAGGATCATGCCAAATGCTGCGTTGATTTGGGTCTGCGGATGATCAAGGACATACGTGATGTTAGGTAAGACTAAGCTAATCTTTAACAAGCTCAATCTCAATCTCGCAAATCTTTTATATTTGTCAGGGAAAAACGACATCTGAATATTGACATGCGTATTGGCGTACACTCCGGAGATGTACTTTCCGGCGTTATAGGTGCTGCCAAGTGGCAATTTGATATTTGGTCCAAAGATGTGGATATTGCCAATCGACTGGAGGCAACCGGGGCCACGGGACGTGTTCATGTCAGCCAGCAAACTTTACGTCTGCTGGATGGCGAGTATTTCTTTGAGGATGGCACAGAGAAGGCACGCGAGGATCCAGTGCTGCAGAAGCATGATATACGCTCCTTCCTAATCAAGTCTTTGCGCGTGAGTATTACCCATGACCCGTTAAACCCAAATTGCGATATGCACAATTAAACAGAGTCGAAAGTTATAGGCCCCCATGCATGATCCGAGACGCGTGCAACGCGAGAAGCAGGCCAAGAAGCTAAGTGAGGCTAGCAAGGCAAATTTCATGTATAACTCAACACTACAACAATATAATCAAGTTCGTAATCAGGCCAAGCTGGAAATGTGCAGGGAACTGGATAAAATGCCTATCGGACGTATACAGTAAGTCAACCGAAAAGTTGTATGTTTATTGTATAAATTGACATTTCTTGTTTCGTTTAGAATCACCAAGGTTTGTCGCCGCTCTACAAACCTAACACAGGATGAAATTGAGGAGGAGACCTTTCGACGCAATATTAGTTCCTTTTGTTTACTGTTTCGCATTCGCAAATGGGAGCTGCTATATTTGAAGGAACCGGATTTAATGCTCAAGTATAGCATAGCACTCGCCTGGTTTGTGTACATGTGCCTGCTGACCATCCAATTGCTAAGCAAGGAGTAAGTATAAGAAAGAATTTCAAGATTTACACTAACATGTCTGACTTTGATTGCAGTGCGAAGCACCATTATTGGATTATTGATGGCATTACAATAACCCTACTTACCACACTGCTAATTGTCTCCTGGTACAAAAAGCTATGGAATATGTACGCTTCCGATGCGGAAAACTCGCTGCCTCAGTCTAAAATAAGCCGATTTTTCTTCAGGCTGTCAGACTGCATGCAAAGGAATATTATTTTACGCCTTGTTGTATATTTTTTGGTTATTATATCGTATTGTGTTGTGGCAGCAATGCAGGTGGTAAGTTAAACAAAAAACAGAAGAGCTTATCATGTTTCCTTTTTTCTATTGCCGGTTTGTCCTTAGAGCCTGATACTTTTATTTAAAAATCACTTTTCTTTATCAGTTAGGCTGCGGAGCCATTGACGATGATGACCCAAAGGCGTTTTCTAGCTTTGAAGATCGTGTTCAATGCTTTCATCCCTGGGTAAGCTCGAAAAATTAAATCAAATCAAATCAAATATTATTTTTACCTATTGCTGTTTTCTTAGATCCTAACAAACTGCATGACTCTTGTAATTGGCACATCCTTCTTGTTTACGCGAATACCCTTTATGGTGAAAACATCGGTGGCAGTGATTATCACTTTGACTTATGCAGTGCTTGTGATTTTTGAATTTGACTACATCTATGCCTCGAGTCCTTCGACGAATGTTAGCTTTAATGCAGAATACTCGCACATTTTGCTCATTATTATCACTTTGGGCATATTTCATTTGATGGAGCGTCAGACAGAGTTCATAGCCAAGGTTGATTACAAGTAAGTCGTTAATTTATTTAGTCCTGATTTGCCTGACTAATAACAACAGCATATGGCAGCTGGAAGCGGCAGCTGATGCAAAAACAGGAGGATGCCTTAATCACCAATGATACCATTAAAGTGCTGTTGGTTAATATATTGCCTTCACACGTAGGTTAGTTTTCCTGAGTCTTGATTAACATCAAATTAAGATCGTGTTTAATATTATCGATATTTTAGCGGACTTTTACTTATCCACGCAACTGCAGAATGAGCTCTACTACGAAGAGTATGATAATGTTGCTGTCATGTTTGCCTCGATAAAAAACTTTGATACCGATAAAATAGGATTGCGTGTGCTTAACGAGATTATCTGTGACTTTGATGATGTGGTGAGCTGTAAGGTATAGGAGATTTCAGATATCATACTAATAGATGTTTAATTTCAGCTCAATAAATATTCGACTAGCATGCGCGTGGAGAAGATTAAGGTGGCCAATTGGACTTATATGGCTGCCTGTGGCCTAGATGTCACCCGTTCCGAGCAGGTTAATGCGCCACAAGTAAAGTTCCGCAATGTATCACTAATGCCGAATGGACGACGAAGTCAGTATCATTCTGGATCCGGCTCGGAGCATTTGCAGCGAGTGCCATACGGCAATGGATCTCTGGATCTGGAGCGTGGTCAGTATGAGGGCAATGTAATTAATGGCACACCACGCTTGAGCAACACGGAACCAAGCAGTGATAAGAGCAACGATGAAGTGGTCAAAATCATGGCCAATTTTGCCTTGGATCTAATGCGTGCCATGCGACGTTTCAATGCAGAGAATATGCAATCGGAGTATGAGGGTAGCACGGATTATGGCATGCTACGCATTGGCATCTCCCATGGAAGGGCAATGGCCGGTGTGGTGGGCATATCGAAGCCTCACTATGATATCTGGGGTAATCCGGTTAATATGGCCTCACGCATGGACTCAACGGGCATGCCGGGCAAAATCCAGGTGACTGAGAATACGGCACTTAAATTGCGCAAATTTAATATACAATGCAACTATCGTGGCAAGACATTTGTCAAGGGGCGTGGCAATATACCCACCTATATACTGGGTACGGATGACGAATACGAAGGATTTCTGCCACATCAGCCTAGTACCATAACTTAGTTAATAAACTATTGTATGTCTATATCTTGTAAATACAACAAACAAAAAACTTTAGTAATGTGTTGAGTTTTGGTATAGTTTGGAATAAGGATCTAAGTCAAAATAAATTCTTAGAAATTAAACTCTTTTAACTGACTGAACAAGATCTGTGTAACCTTAGCGTTTATATAGTCAATTGAAAATTGTATTCATATTGAAAATACAAAGGAAAATATGGGAACGAAAAAAAAACAGACCCACACGGTATCAATCGATGCAGATGATCATGGAAATGAAAAGCAAACTTTTAAAACTGGCCTTGAATGGGTTAATATACGTGTAAGTCTTTTAGTTAAAAGTCTTATTTTGAAAAACATATGAGATTAAATGCTTAACAGAAACAATGTACCGAATTGAAAATGGATCAATGCTATCAACGCTATATCGAACGTTTGATTGTTACTAATGTGGCGATCTTCTTATTCATTATGGAAGTAGTGTTGGGCGTACACATGTTCGCCTTAATTATTTTGCAAAAGGTGAGCTAGGTACTTGGCCAATTACTGAGTCGTCTACCATTATATTCCTTTGCAGAATTCAATTATAATTACTTTGCCGTTTTTGACGCTGATGATACTGTTGCCAATTTTACGTTCTATTTGCTTAAAGAAGCCCATAGGATTTCAATACCTTCGCTTGAGGAACATAAACTTTAGCTGTTTAACAGCTCTAAGTGTAGCTGTAATGGGTATTTAAAAAAAAAAAGTAACTTTATTCAATTTCTTATTCCTCATATATGTTTTATTTTAATGTTAAGATATGCTTTTCATCCCAAGTACTTCTGATGGGTTTGCCTACGATCATATCGTTATTACATCTGTCTATTTTTTACTGCCAATTTCATTCTACGCAAAACCCTATCTGCTAAGCATCGGATTATCCATATTATATTTAGTGTACTATATCGTAGATACTATTTTGAAATCAAAGCCACTTATACCATCATTACACGGCGGTTATGCTATCTATTTGATAACACTCAATATAGCTATGATGGGATTTCGAACTTGTATTCAATACTTTCTGACACTTATGATATTAAACCGTCGCCAGCAGATGCACCACCAATTTGTGTTCAAGGTGATGTTTTGAAAATGATAATTAATAAATTCTAAGCTATGTTAGTTTGGTTTATCTTGTAGAAAACTTTGGAAAAGGAGGAAGAAACGATGAGTACAGTAGTACCTGCCGATATTGCTCAGTCGATAAAGCATAATATTAAGAAACGCGTTGCAGATCAAATTCTTCGCAAGCATTACATAAAGCCAGTGTTTGTTTATATTCTCTTGTTCTATGCCTTATACCATTTCTAGTTTTTTACATATTGCTTTGCATGCCGATGTTTCCATTCTGGTTGCTAAGATGGTTGGCTACGCAAATTTTACAACCCAGCTGGATGTTAGAGATCTCGTTCAAAAACTACATGAACTTATTCTTCATTTCGAACTGACAGCAGAGAAGAACAAAGTGACTCCAATTAAATTCCTTGGAGATTCTTATACCTGTGTTTCTGGTATACCGGAACACAATCCCAGGCATGCCAACTCCTGTGTATCGCTAGCTTTTGATATGATCCTTAAGACGAGAAGTATGAGTAACATACATGATCTGGACATAGATATGCGCATTGGTGTGCACTCCGGAGAAGTCTTTTCATCGTTCGTTGGGCATACAAAGTGGGAGTATGATATATGGTCGAAAGATGTAGCAATTGCGCACCGTCTAGAATTTCTGGGAACTCGTGGTCAAGTTCATGTATCGCAAACAACACTCAATTTTTTTAACAACCAATACGCTTTTGGGCCAGGTAGCAGCCAGTCCAAAGAGGATCCCCAGTTAAAGGAGGCAAATATAGAAACATTCTCGATAATCCCAATACCGGCACAACCAACAAGCACAGAGGATCAGAGTACGCCTAATATAACAAAACGTTCTACTCTGAGTTCCGTTGAGAAAGAATTGGAAGGTGAACATGAGGAAGAGCTGAGATTATACCATGGCATGCGCGAAAAGGTCAAACGCATTCCCATTGGTGCAATACAGTAAGTTTGGATTCAATAACAAAATCCTTCCATCTATATGAAACACAATCAAATTTATAGAATGGCGCGAGTGTTTATGTTCGCTGAGGATGAAAATGAGGATCGTATATTTCAGTCTTATGTCTCCAAATTTTGCAGGGTCTTCCGTAAACGAGACTTAAATTTTAACTTTAAAAACCAGCCGGATATCTTTATGAAATACAGTCTGTTCATGATGGTTCTTGCCAGCATTGGAATTTTAATTGAGAACGCAATGCCACCAAAGTTAGTACATTAATACTCACTTAGTCAATATATTTTAAGCTATATTCTCTCTCATACTTAGGTCGCCTTTTCTGCTTATAATGTTTTGGATGCTTCTATCACTAATGGTCTTGTGTTTCATAAGCTTTTATAAGATGATTGTGTTACATTTGGGAAAGCAACCAACAGTATATAAGCCAAAACTATTTATTCATTGGTGGCTCTTTAAACTGTCTGAATCATTCGAGTCGAAATACGGTTGGCGTACCAAAGTATATCCCTTGAGCGTCTCCCTACTTTATTTCATTGCGACATTAAACAGGGTAAGTTATTTGTCATGTGAACTTAATTTTTGGTCAAAATAATTTAAAGGGCTCTTTTGAAGACTGTTATTATAGCAAATGAAACCAACTTTAGTTCAGTTAATGTGAAGTTTCTTCAGTACTGGGTAAGGAATGGAACACCAAAAATATTTGTTTTTAATAGTATGTTTTACACAGGAATCTACGGGTAATGTGGTTTTGGTGTTTGCAATCATATTTCTTACTGGTCTGCCGGTGTACCGAAAGTTCAGCCTGCTCCTCTTCTTTGCCAGCTTGCATATCTTAACCGTGCATTCTTATTATAAAGACTGGGAATTTGCTAGCTTGTGGTATATGGTATCCTTTGTCTTAATGCTGCTCTGCCAAGAGCTGCACATTACTTATCTCAAGAAAGTGCTATTTTTGTAAGTTACAAATCTTTAAATCTTTAACGTCTACTCAATTTAACACAATTTTTGCAGGTACAAATTTAGAACTTTGGAGAAGCATAGGCAAACAGAAAACAGCAAACGTAACATGATGATACTATTGTGCAACATCTATCCCAGTCACGTGGCACCTTTATTCTTGGATCGTCAACCCAACGAGGAGCTCTTCCACGAGAGCAACAACAAAGTCGCTGTCATGTTTGCCTCAATCGTTGATTTTGAGCGGGAAAAAACGGGTTTGCGTGTATTAAATGAGTATATTTCACGCTTTGATAATCTCCTAATGGACTATACGAATAACTTTAAAGTGGAAAAAATTAAGGTTCAGGATTGGACATATATGACTGCTTGTGGTCTTCAAGTAGATGATAAACAGCCCCCAAGGTATTCAAGCTCTCAAGCACGTTTCCAACATCCGTTGCTTGAGCATGATGATAATTGTGTCCCTACGATGCTCAACTTTGCCGTGGACATGCTGCGCATCATGCATGACATAGCATTGGAAAATGAGTATCTACCATTTGGTGGATCGATGCGTGGTCAACTTCAGATTGGCATCGCGCATGGTCCCATTGTTGCCGGTGTTTTCGGCTTAAAGCGTCCTCGCTATGAAATCTGGGGGCAAACAGTGAATATGGCTTCACACTTGTGCAATACAGGAGTTGCAGGCTCCATACAGGTGAATGATGCGACAGCAGAGATTTTGCGAAGATTTGACATAAAGTGCAACTATCGCAACACAATGAATGTCATGGATTTGGGTGACATAATATCTTATTTGGTGGTTCTCGATGACCGGCTTAGTTTGCAACACGTTGAAGATATAGAATTGGATGTTATTAATATTGCAGATGATGAAAGGCCACATATTTCAGAGGGAGACAAAGTTGTTTACCTTACGCCAACCGATGACAACGATAACATTGATAATCAAGATTCTAAAAATGCATAAGGTGAATGTTTAAATAATGCTTTTAAAATTAACTTTTTTGTGTTATTTTAGATATATATTACATATACATATATTTATCGATATATATATATATATATATATATATTTGTATAATACAGAAGTACTGGAGTCACATTAAATTTGAGCTTAGTCATTTGTTTGTCACACATACATATAAAACATAGAATAAGCTATAAATGTAAATTTGCAAGCATACACATTAATTATGTACTATTATAAAATATAAACATGCATTGTAACTTTAACATTTTGTAGAATTTTAAAGATAAACATTAAACAAAACATAAAGCACCATTCGGTTATTTTTATACTCTTGGTTTGTTACGTTTCTTTGTCGATTTTGTGCACAGATTTTTGAGTTTAAGTAATGGTTGCAGCTGGTTTGGGGTACTTCTTGGCAATGTTTACTCATTTGATGCACCAGAGAGTAGAGCTGTATCCTCGGGCAATGGCTTGCGCTTGTACGAGGGCTCTGTGGCCAAATAAACAACAAGGGCACCAAAGACCACATAAAGCACACCAATAATGTTGGTGAGGACAGCAGAAGCGGGCAACTTCGAATAGTTGGCACCCCTACAAATATCAAGTATCAATACAAACGTTTTAAGTAAAGTTAATCATGAAAACTCACAATGTAAAAATGGCCTTCTCGGTGAGTCCCATAACGGCGCTGGCAATGGCCAAAACGAAACCAAAGAGTCCAAAGTACACATGCAGCGGCATCATTGCAAGCTTATAGTTCTCACGCATGCCCGGCAACAAAAAGGCCATGAAACCAGCGACGTACTGCAGACAGAAGATGATAACTGCGGACAGGCCCAGCCACGAGTGCAGCGAGTACATATTGGGAATTGGTGGATTGGCTAGATTATGCGAATCGAACACGGTCTTCAGGGCAATCACAGTCAGCACGAAGGCGGCCAGGTGTATGCCAGCGTGGGTGAGCTTCAGTGTCTTCTTGCGCGTGGTACGAAAACCGCGATAAACGAGTATGGCTAAAAACAAAAAACAAAAACACCCAGATAGCACGGAGTGTCAAAAAGTTAGTTACACCTTTTCCGGCCACCAACTAAAAAAATACTTCTACTTACAATTGCCATACAGATAAATGAAACCAATGGTCATGCATAGTGGATGCCAGTTGAACTCCTGCTGGGGATGGTCAGTGCCAGCCAAGCCGCCAAAATGCTGCCCAATCCAGGTGCCAACCAGCACAATCATTGTTAGGCCGCACAGCTGTGTCACCACATAGAGCACCTTAAAATTGATCATCGCTGGATCCATATTGGACTTGTCGTTGTTGCCTACACACCAAAAACATAAACAAATTATTAATAACACAATCGCATCATAAACATTGCTCAAATAACACTTTCTCGAAAAGTCTTTTTTTATATATATATTTTTTTTTTATGGGTCGCAGTATGGAAATCATTTCAAAAGAGGAAAAATCTTAAAATGTATTTTTTCATAAATTATATTATATAAAATGAGTTTTTATTTAAAGATCTAGACTCTTTTCACTCATCGGTATTGTTTAAGGGGTTTCCATTTGGCACAATTATCAATTAGCATTTATCAACGAGGCATTCCGCATTTTAAATCGCATTCGATTTGACACAGTAACAGGGCTGAGATGAGTTCGTAATAAACTTGGTAATTAGCTGCACATTCTTACTTGTTATGTTTTACACGATTCATTAATTAGAATCTTAATCATCAGTGCGTAGCAATTGACCCAATGTGTTTATTCGCCATAGCTGACACATGATATCATAGCCCCCACCATTAGCAATTACTTGATCGAGCCAAGTTTGTTTGTATGTGTATAAGTAATATGTAATTTAAGCGATCTAACGATAAACATGAACAGCGTCGCCAGCAAACTGAGATCTTTAAACAACAAAAATAACAGCAACACCCCGGCACACAGTGATACCAAACATTTGTTTAGAAAAGATAAAGATTCACGATTATTGGATTACAACTTAATTGTAAACAGTGGAGGTTTCTTATGCTTTCAACGCATTAAAGTGTAATTGTTTTTCTACTAGTAAGTAGCCCGACTGAAACCAGATACAAACCAAGCCTAAATTGCCAACTGCTTATCAGCAATACTTGTAAACATTGTCTGGCAGCCGCCATTTAACAATCTTTTGTAAAGGCAAGAAAAAGAAAAAAGATCAAAAATGATATCAAATCGCTTTAAATAGCATTGTTCATTCCCTGTATCTATTGTCTGATGTTTGCGGGTGTGTCACTAAACTAAATTGCAAATGAATTAAAACAAAAATTTAACGCTTCTCTGATAAATTGCGCTGTTCGTAAACTTGTTTGAATTTAAACATATATGGCAAGATAACACATAGAGTCACATGAAATCAAAAAAAAAGTTTTTAAAACTCTGTAATCATTTCGAAGATGATATTTAAAGGTAATTAAACTGTTTTACATTGGTTGAACGTATGGTAAACACAAGAAAATGCGATACCAGGTTTTTGCCCTTGGGCACTTTATAAAATAGTTAAAGATAAAAGAAAACTTGTTTTTTAACATTCGCCTTATCATTCGCTTGAATTGAAGTTATATGCAAATAGAAGCAAATTGCAAATGTAGTCATGAATAATGTGAGATAAGTTTATGCATATTGCAGTGTGGCATAGTTACTGCTGTTGCTATATATTGTTGCAACAAATGGCACGTGCCGCAGTTATACAAACAATACACATTTTGGCAGGTTTTCAATTTTTTCGGCCAGTGAAATTAATAGCCAAAGTATGTTGTATTAATGATGAATAAAGTGAACATTATAATTAATAGACTGTTAGTTAAGCAGCCGTGTTGCAGTTTTGTTGTTATTGTTGCTGTTGCTTGGTGCCCAGCAAAGCGTTGCAACAGATCGTGCGCAAAATTTGAAGGTAATGGGCTAAACAAAAGAAAAATAAGTAAAGCACAAATAAAAAGTAAAACTTTTTATTTTGAAGATGCGACGACGATGACTTGATGGAAAAGCGTTAAAGCTAAAGCTAAAATAAATAAAGCAGCGCACACAAACAAAAACAAACAAACACAAACAAACAAAAAAGTTAGCAACAACGATGAAAAATATGCTGAAAAACTAAAGTGAAATTTAAACTTGGTGCGAATGCGCAACGATAATGAAGTTGATGACTGTGTAGACAGCGAAAGAGAGCGGTGTGGTGAGGAGAGGAGAGGAGATCGGTGTATGAGACGCCAAAAGGTGGCGACAATGCAATAGGAGGATGTGCAATAGTAATAGTGTCTCTTCTTCCCTCTCTCATTTTTCGTCTTTCACTTTAGTGCGGTTGTGCTCGCTTTGCCTTTCTTTCGGTCTTTCTACACACACACACACCTGTCCGTCCTGTTGAAAGCATTTTATTATAACTTTTACTAATGCGAAACTAAAATGTTGGGCTGTTGATTTTTTGATTTTGCGCGAGGTAAAGTTTAAAGCCAATGCCATATTTGCGGTTGTTTTTGTTTGTATTTGCGCTTGTACCTTTATTTGCGTTCGTTTCGATGGCGGCATTTGTTGGCTGCACTTGTTCTACTATTGTTGTTAATGTTGTTGTCACTGTTTGCTGTTTGGGGTGCTCAGCCGCCTTGCTAATATTTTCGCCGTTTGTAGTTACTGCTGCTGGTTTAACCTCAATAATAGCAGTCGGCTCAGCTTTGACTTCAATTGTAGTCGTCGTCGTCATTGTTGCTGCCGCCTGTTCAACATCCATATCCTTAGACATTTTGGTCACTTTTTCAATTAAAAATCAATACACGATTCGCTGGCTAATTGTCCAGCTTTGATTTGCATGCAATGGCAAATTGCTAATCAACACAACACAACTCGGCTAAAAGCACAACTCAACTCAACACGCAAGCAACGTACAACCGGGCACCTCAAAGTGCAATGCGCAACTGATTTTAAAGTTGGCGCTTTGTCGCAGCCAGAGAAGTAGCAGCAGCAGCATTATCATGTACGCCGCTGCGACGTTGGCAGCAGCGCTAAGCTTTGCCAACAACAAAATAACTCGCATGCGATAAAGCTTTAAAACTTTTTTTTTCGCATATGAGACCATAAATTCTGTTAATTATTAGACTAATTGCGCATATAAGAGCGGTTTGTGTTGGCTGTTGGTTAATAGAAAATGACATGCAATTGCCCAACACAACCTTGTTGTTATTATTGTGGTTAGTATGCTAGACGGGAATTTGCGCATTCCTTGCACCTCTATTGATTGGGATTTTGTTCTGAGCTGCATTTCAATTGAGGCGTCGGCCTGCTTAAAACATGTTCTATGCATAACAATTGCACACAGCTGCTGCTGACAGCAAAACCTCTCACACACACCCGCCCACAACTTTTGCCTATGACTTACCCAGTGAGAAGAGCATTGCCTTTTCTCCTTTTTTTTGTTTTATGGTTTTCTCCTTTCGCTGTTGCTGAGGTTTGCTATGAATTTTAAACGGTCTTTTAAACTTGCACAAACTAGCAATAATATTGTATTACAATTTATTGAATGTTTTTTTTGCCAGCTGCTTGGTCTTAACTTGTTGAGCAGATACCGTTTTTTGCAGGATTGCAGGCTGCTGTGCTTTGGTATATCTATAAAAGTTCGTCCATATGGAAGCAGCGATACTGTCTGCAAACGCAGCGACGAACCCAAAGTTTCCCCTCTAAAGCACCACAAACAACTCAAAAAAAGCTTAGCCGCAAAAGCTTTAAGCATCTAATACAAGCAAATGGCACTCACAATGGTACACACACACACACACAAACATTACTGAGCACTTGTTGGATATTAATCACACTCATTTGTTTTTTGTTTATTTGGCATTTTCTTTTAACGTGGCTCAATACCACAAAATTATACTTACTGTTTCTAAGTGCCTAGCAGTAGATAAATGTAATGTGAGCTAGATAGTATTTTGTAACACGCGACTTCAAAAGCAGAAAATAAAACGAATTGACGCAAACGCGAATTAACCACAACTGAACCGATCAAGAGAACCACAATAACAGCGACAGCATCGCTACGTCAGCGCTTCAGTAACGAGAGCAATCAAAAACAAACAATATCCAACTGGCGCACTCTGCGTTTCAGTGTCAACGACCGGCTATCAGTAGCAGTAATCATTATGAAAATAAAGCAAAAACACAGGCTCATTCAAGGTTGCACTTTCCCTTAAGCCGATTGGTAATCGATCCTTGCCTTGCACTTTATTTTCCCATTCATATTGTTTACTTGTTGTTTTTGTTGTTTACTCATTTGGAAAAACGCGGCAGTATCAAATATCAGCTGTTTATACGGATGAACGATACTTAAGCGTCAGTATCGACAAATAAAAATAAACATCGCTTTTGCAACTATCGATAACTTAATGTATTGAAATCTCTAACATCACTAGCAACAAGCAACAATAAAAAAAACTTTTTAATATTTATTTTTAATTTGTTACAACTAAATGCAAAATGCTTTCAAATTTGGTAGTGGCCAATCAAAAGGTCGTCCTCATAATTGGTAAGCAAAGTGGAAAGCAAAAATTTAATTTAGCAGCATGGTAATTTAGTTTTATAATTCGCAGATCAACTTAATCGCGAACGAATCGCGCTAAAGTTCATTGACAGCCTGCTGCACGAACAGGGTGAGGGCGAGGAAGTAAAAACATTGCCAATTGGCACGCAACTCAAGCACGTGGCCAGCTTTGAAACATTTTTTAACGAATGTACCAACAACAATAACAACAAAACCACTTCATCAGAACCAACCCCAAAGGTTGGCTGCAACATCATACTGCCAACTCTGGCCGATTTGCTGTGCTATCAGTCACCTGCTTACATCTTTGACTATCTCAATCGGCTGCGCCGCTCCGAGCATGTGCGACGTGTGTTCTTGTGGGCTTCACCACAGCACTTGCAACATCCCGATGCTAACTTTATTCTAGCAGGCTGTGAGTATCTAGCTGAGTTGGTGCTTCGTCTAGAGACAGAAACAACGCTTTCGCTGATAACGCGCAAGCCAGGAGGAGGCGTAAGCAACAAACGCTACACGTGCCAAGTCACCAAGACAGAGTTCAAAGTGACTCCACTAACGGATGCCGCTGACGCAAATGCTTCAGCTGCTGCATTAACAATACAAGGAACGCAAGATGACGGCGTTAAAGCGGCTGATCCCGGTGGCACCTTTAAGATTGAACTGGATGAGGATGAACTCGTAGCGCGAAATGCGCTCACAATGCCATATGAACGGTGAGTTAATGGAGTTCAATATTGGTATATGAAATATAATTTTTAAAATCTTTTTGTTTGCAGCATCAGCGAAGCTGCAGAGGGCAACATTATTTATACGCCCGATGCCGATGATGATTTCGATGATGAGGATCCGGATGAGGATCTGGTAATCTAGAATCATGCTCGCACAGTAACTGGCAGTACAAATGGCCTTGGCTTTAAATATTTAAGTCTAACATACAGAACTATAAAAAAAAAAAAAAAAAAACAGAGTGGATCAAGAAAAATTTACCTGTAAGCGAGCTCAACAATTGAAATTCCGGCCAAACTGAAAACCATTGATGAATCTTTGTCGTTGTTCAAAGTTTATGAACTAACTACTATATAGATAATTATGTCCAGTGTTACAATTGCATCGCATAGTTACTTAAACAATTAGTTTGTTATACTCTTTGCATACACAAACATTTACACAAATTGCAAACTGTCTCAAGTCCCAATCTCATTCCCAATTTACATACATACACGTCACTTACATATATCACAACATTCTAGAGGTAAAAGAAAACATTTAATGGTGCGTTAAATTTGTTGAAATTGATATAAGAGTTTGGTTTGAAATACACGCAGATTACAGAATACATTAAAAAACACTTAAGATTAATGTGGCAAAACCGAAGCTTAGATGCCCTTGCTTAGCTCGTTTAGTAAACAATTTTACTCTATTGGACTAGATAATGTAATAGAAATTTGTTTTTCCTATCTACTCTAAACGTTTTTAGTATACATACAATGTCTGTTCTGAATAATATATCCGAACACTTTTGTTAAACTTTTTTTTTTTTTGGTTGTAAAGTAATCTGCATAAGTTATAATACTGAGAAAAAACTTTAATTATTGCAAGGGCATCGAAAATTTGTAGCTGCCTTTAGTTTTGTGTGCGTTGAGCATAATATTTGCAGGATTCGGAAGTTTAAAATTCTAATGCGATCAATGTATAAGATAACAGAATTGATTTATACGAGTAGTAAACATTCATATAGGCTTAAAACTTACACACACAGAGATTGGACAAGACATTCACAAACTATTTACACAACAAAATTAATAACATAAATTGATCAATGGTAGCGTTTACATAAATGGCTATAACAACTCTTCTAATGACTCTGGCTTCTACTTTTAACTTAGCGCTTGAGTAGCGCCTCCATATCGCTCTTGGGGTCCGTGGCCAGTGAGCTCCAGGCGGTGTCTCGACATAGTGGCATATTCTGCATTGCAGTAGTTCTCTCAACAAGGCACGTTTCACGCAATTGAAAGAATTGGCCGACCAGTACATCAATGCGGCTATGCAACTGTTGGCCAATGAAATCGGCATTGGCTAAAGCCTCTTGGCGCAGTGCAAAGACATCGTCATCATTATGCAGATGCTGTTGCCACTCGACAGGCATCTCAAAGTCCTCAGGCAGCGAGAGACCCAATCCACCATTTTGAGCGCGTGCAGCTGCTACAGTTTCCAGTGGCGCACCATTGCCATAGGCAAGTGGTGCAATCAGAAACTTGAGCTGCGCATAGATTGAAGTGCGTCCAATGAGCTTGGCCGTCCAGATGCCCGGTGTAAGTGGTCGCTTGAGCAACGTCTTTGAATGGTTGATAACATCGATTTGGGACTCCTCCACATGTAGTTCATTAAAGTCTTGCAGTCGACCCAAGGGATCCAGCCAGAGAAGCGTTAAATTGTAGGAGTGGGAGACATCTTGCGAGGCAGCCACGCCTTGATATGTATAGCTGAGCAGTAGTTCACTTTGGGGTCCGAGCAGCTTGGCAAAATTGCGTGCCACCTGCTCCTTCTGATCGAAATCCGTGGATACTTCAAAGTTGCGCAAACGCTTGCTAAAACGAGCATTTCTCGCTACTTTGCCGTGCTGGACTGGGCGGACGCGTGTCTCCAGCTGTAGCTCCTTGGAGTCATTTCGACGCAGCACACTAAAACGCAACAAGAATCCTTTATATTGATCCCGCTGCAAATAGTGTGTCAGCTCCAATAGCTGCAAGGGTTGCAGCTTAAACTGTTGCGCCGCATGACGCATCAGACTATCGCCCACTGTACGGGCAAGATCATCGCCTGCTCCGTGCTTGTCTTCGTGATGGTAAAGCGACTGCCAATAGCCATGCAGATTGGCATACTCGCTGGTATAGGGTCCGTAGAGCCACTCTTCCAGCTGTAGCAGCACAGCCTGATTGATTATCGGTTCGAATTTACGGGCAAAGAACAAAGATTTATGTTCCGTTGCCTGCAGGCGTGTCCAGTCCTCTGGCTTAAAGTCATTTGGGCTACAGCCACACCAGTCCACCACATGCTTATATTGGCACTTGCAGCCCTGCTTGCGTTTCCAGTTCGTCACGTGCAGATTGTTGTCTACATAGCTATGACAATGCTCGGTATTTCGAAGCACCGTGTGAAAGAAGGACTCGGCTGGCAGCAGGGTATGTCGAAACAGTTGCAACAGTGCATGCAACAGTTTGTCCTCCTTCGCCGGATGCGTGACATAGTGTACAAATGGACGGGATAGTCCTACCCAATCGCTACCTCCATCCACCTGTATGCCGGCAGGCAGTTTACGATCTCCAATGCGCCACATGTGCGTATCGCACTCAACGAATGTCTTATCTAAACCCTGCTTCTGTATGAAACGCTGCGTCTCTCGACCATGACCCTTGACAAAATTTCGACCACGATTCGCACTCATAAAGTCAACCAGTTTGTCCAACGTCTTGACGGGGAAATCACTTTCACTCAAATTGATGACAAAATCCCATTGCCAGTGTGATTGCAATAGATCCTTCATACACTGCAGCAGCATGGTCAATAACGAAGCTCCTCCCCATATCGTTGAGAAGCGTTTACGTGCCAGACGTATATTAGGAAATTTCGGTTCAAGCTCCAACAATTGACGATACAGATAATCCTGGCGCTGTAAGAGACAGAGTGTTGATAAGTATATATGTTATATTTAATCTAAGATGTCAAGATAGCGTAACTACAACGGTCAAACATCCGTACAAAGAAGTTCTCAATACACAAAATTTATTTCTATAACCCAGCAATTTGGTTCAATCGAAAACTTATTCTGTATACCCTTGAGATTTGTTATATTGAAGTTCTACTGTAAAAACTGAACTTGAACAGGTTACGGGTTTAGCAATCTTTTCTATCGATACTTTCCTAAGGCTTTCGTTAAGGACCTCTTTGTAAATACTTAATGTTGATTTGCAACTTATATTTTATTTTAACATTTCCCTGGCTTATGTCTAAATGTTCACATACATATAGTATACCATATACATACATGTTTTTTATTCAATCTTGAACCGAATTTGCTGCCACAGCAGCGAGGCGTTAAATTCCGCTTAATTAGCACAAATCGTTGAGCTTGTCGCTCGCTTTAATTATGAAATCCGGCCGCGTACCAACGTCTCACCCCACCTACTCACCGCATCCACGTGTATATAGTAGACATGTTGGGGCGCATAAAGTGCTCGAAGCAGTCGATGAACCTGACGCAATGCACGTCCATTTAACGTCAGCAGAAATGCAATGCGAACCCGCTGTTCCTTTTCAGGCGCTGGACTGCTAGCTGCCAGTTGAGCAGTAAACTCTGTAATAAATTACATTTTCATTATTATCAGCACAATTAACGTTGATGACGCTCTTACTGGCTATGCCCGTTTCGTAAACATTCATGGCATAGAAGCCTCCACAGATCTCCTTGGCATTGCCCACACATTTCATATTGCAACTGGAGTCGGGCAATTTGGTGGAGCTAGGCGGTGCATCGAAACCACAGAAGCACTCGCGAGCGTATTGCACGCCTGCATACGGATAGCCGGATTGCAGACAAAGTTCGATGCATCCGCTGGGTGAATTGGACGTTTTGAAACTGATGAAGTAGCCGGCGAGAAGGCGAGAATCCTTCGCGTCGCGATAGCAACCCAACGACACGTTGGCCGTATGGTTGCCCGATGGGCATCTACTTTTTAGATGTGTGGCATAAAAGCGTCCAGCTTGAATGTCACAGGCAATCTGGGCGATATGTTGACGGCAGTCTTTCGTCTTGGCACGTTGCAGTGCAGATATTGCTTCCCTGGCATTGATATCACATTCGGGCTCGAATCCCAGTTCTTTTTCCGTTAGGCGAACACTCTTTCCTGTTTCTGGTACATGAGCTGGTGGCGCCACTGACTCTATTGTCGACGGTGCGACTACCTCGTGCAGATCTCGTTGAGTGCGCAGGGCGCCCGCCAAATCAATGTCTACCGATTTGTAGGCTAGGAACAGCTGGATGGCAATAATGAGTAATAGTATTATGAAGAATGCACGATATCGACGCAACCAGCGTACGGATAAAGAAGTCTGTTGCTCCATGGCCGCACCAGAAGTGCGCTCGTTTCTTGTGGTTGTTGTTGACCCGTGTGCTTGATATGCTTGTAGCTCTTGTCGTTCTATGAATACGATGCAGTGGCATGTCCAGCGTTTGTTTTATTGCTGTGGTGAGCTTTTAGCTTAGATGACATGTGGTTGCATTTATTTGTAGCCGTCTAAATAACAGCATCCGCTTAAAAACACTCCCGCATTCTACTGGCAAAACTGAAATAGTGTTTTTCTTATCGATAATTGTAAACATAATATACGATATTTGCATATCGCGCTTAGCAAGTTATAAGTGGTATTCCTTTTTCCTCTGTTTGCTGTTTGCATACAATGCAATCTAAGCACCTGCGGTGTATGTAACAGTACATTGATCTGTAAGAAATTTCAGCTTATATTAAAAAGAACAAAGCACTTTGATCTTAGATCCAAAATATTCCACAAAATACAGTACCAACATTTGGTACATTTGTACCAATGAGTCAACGGCCCGACAACAGCTGGTAATCACTTGCAATAGTGTGACCATAGTGTAATTATTTTCTTAGAATGTTTTAATCCTGCACGTTAGTTGAAAAAATAACAGAAGCAAAGTAATAAATACTGCAGACCTGCTCAGAACTCACAAAACTTGCCAACGAGATTTGTTTAAACTTAAAATAGTAAAAAGAGTAAAATTATTAAAAGTTACACAGTTCGGTGATCAGCATACCATTATTAAACAAACAATAATAACCAACGTTTAAGAATGGTTGATCCAAATCGCAAAATCAACAGACTGTCTGAGAAAGAAACTAATTTTCTTGATGATTGCGAATCGGAGTTTGCATTACGGTACACAACAGATGATGTCGAATTTATGGCACATTGTGCCAAGGCAAGCCCAGAGCCGCCGCTAGTTGAGAACTGGATGAGTGGTGGTGGTGATCGAGGAGGTGGTGGCGGAGGTGGTGGCGGCTTCTCGGGACAATATAATAATCGCTACAATGGTGCGCAGCGACAAGGAGGCGGTGATCGTGGTTGGCAAAGACGAGGCGGCGGCGGCTACAATCATAACAATGATCGAGGCTTTAGAGGTGATTATCGTGAGTTGATTGGAAAACAGTTGGTAAAGACAACTTTGTGTTTTTTACAGATAATCGCCGCAATCGATATGAGCCGTATCATCGTAGGGATGGTGGTGGCGGTGATGGTGGCAGTGGCGTTGTAGGAGATCGTCCATATCCTGAGCACAGGCATCGCAATCGCAATGAGCCACTACAAAGCGGTTCACCGATGAAGGTCAGGCGTGACTATGGCAACTTTGTGCCAGCGTCCAAAGATTAGCATTTAGCTGGCAACTCTCTCATTTGGTTTTCATTATTAACAATACATATATTTAAGTGTATAATTTGATTTTAATGTTAAACGGCATAATGTTGACTGTTATCTTAATTGCTAGCATTTGTGTTTTCCTTTCCGCCTTAGAGAGCTGACTCGGATAGATCCTTAGGCTTATCACCCTCTGTTGTTGACGCTGCAGACATTCCCACGCCCATGGCATTAAATAGATTGGAAACGGGTCCAGCGCCGCCCATTTGTGACTTGTAGCTGTCCATCATATTTCGCAGTGTATTGACGTTTATGTTAATCGGCTCAAAGTCCTCAATATCATCGAAATCATCCTCAGCAGCGTGTGGCGGTGCAGAGTGGCTGCTGCTAGCACCATTATTCCCTTGAAAGGACTTGCCAATTGTTGTTTGTGCCAGTTCACGATCCATTTGATCCATGTACGCCTTGATATTACGATCCAGGCGATAGCTATCATTGCCACCACTTGCACTGGCGCTGGACAACGCATCGAAATTCCGCTGCAAATCCTCTTCATCCGCATAGTCGCTCATATCAGACGTGGAGTCCCAGTTATCCTCGGGTATCACAAAGTCCAAGAAGTTGCGCACATGTGTGCTATCCTGCTCATCCGATTGGATCAAAGAGTTGCGCTGGCAAGCCTTTCTCATCGAAGCGCTCTTCTTGACCTTGGCTGCATGGCTGCTTGCAGCATTTTGTACTGATGGCGGTTGCGGCGGTGGCTCATCATCGTCCGAGTCCAACTCGTCATTGGCACCATCGCCTGCTGCCTCAATGCCCTCAAAGTTGGATTGTCTGTCCAAAAATTCCGATATGTGCTTGGTAAATTCCGCAGCATTCATATCGCCATTGGGATTGTACAGCTTTTGCGGACCATAGCGCTGCTGCAGCATGGCATCCAAATCTTCAGCACTAATGTTTAACCAATCATCCGAGTCGCTAGGCAACAGATTGTTCTCATCGTCACGAAGCTGATCCCCAGCGCTGCTTTCGCCTGTGTTCAAAAGAAGATCCACAATTTCGGCACCCACCAGCGGTGCAGTGCGAAAACGTTGCTGATTGCATTTAAAGTACTTCTTAGCCGTGTTTAGCAGACGCACATATTCGGCACTGCCTTCAATGTTATCCCGGAAGTAACCCTTGCCCTGCAGGCTGCGCAAATAGGCACGCCAGACTGGGGATTTCTCCTCGTTCTGCTGCTCGTCAGGGCGCTTTGCCTGACTGGCTAATATCTCCAGTCCACTAGCCAACTTAACGCCTAGCAGCTGTTCCTTATAGGCTTCTGGATTTGACACAGCATCTGTCAGCTGCCAGCCCAGTCGCCGCTCCGGCGTATACTGACTATGCATCACCATCGCATACAGACATCGTGTGAAGGCTACATTTGTTCTTTTGCGCGGTGATTCTGGCGGAAAGTAACGCATAGTACGCAGCGCCTTAGTGTCCAGCGTATCTCGTTCGCAGAATGCGCGTACAGCCGACGCTATCAGTCCAGGTCGTTGCTTCAGCAGCTGTGCCGCATTCTGTGGCAACTGTACGATCTGACGATGAATTGAGACATGCATCTGTGCCGGCTGAAACTCCTGCAATCGCGAATCAATGCAGTTTTGTATATTGCGAGAGCAGCGATAGAGAGTGGGATTAAGACGTATACGCTGCACAGCACTGGACATGGACAAGCGTTTGCTCTGAACGGTATTTGTGGAATTTTCAATCAGCTGAAGTCCCCCATTGACAATATAGACACGCTGCTCACAAGTCTCTGGACTGGCCCAATCAGGCAGAGCATCAGCTGCTTCGATAAGCAGAAACTCGCCATCCGCATCACAGACACGCGCTATACAATCTGTCCTTAAGCGGGTTAGTTCGCTCAATATATAAACAATGAACCACTCGTCGCCAATGTTGTCGCCGTAGTGTGTAACACCATGCAAATGTGGCGGCAGTTCACCTGAAATGGGCCCAAAATTAGCTATAGCTAAATATAGAGTTGCGTTTATATGTGCATATAGCACTTACCCTCCTCTTTGTCGTCTTCCTCATGTTGCTTGTTGTCTTCCTCGTTTAGCAAACGTTCTTCTGCGCTGCCTGTACGTGCTTGCAGCTGAAATTCGTCCTTGTGCCAAATATAACAACGTTCGCTCACTTTTTTCTCTACAATAGACATACAGTCAGCACGCACTTGCTTCAGCTGCTGTCGTTTTTGCTCGTCATCACCCTCGGCTAGCTTTGGAAATATGTAGTATTCGACAAAATCATCCTCACGCACAAATTCCAAGTTGGCACCTGGCAGCTTGTTCATTGTTTGGTGTTGTCTTTGTTGTCTGACTTCTGCCTTTGTTTTGTTTTGGTACAACGTGACTCAGTATCAGCTACAACAGCGTGTGTATCCCTTGTAGATGCTGTTGGTCGTCAAAGGCAGCGAAAACTTAATTTGCTTTAAGTAATAATTAACAAATGGCACTATAGGATATTTAAGCAATTGTTTTTCAACAACTTTTCATTTAATATTTGCAAAATAAACTTTTTACTGGAACGGGTAGCTGTTGCTGCTTGCACTTTATATCGCTATTATCGACCGATGTTCGATACCGATTGTAAGCACTTTCTTGATAAAAAGCATCAACTTTTAAAAGAATTAACGTTGTAGCAAATATTTAAAAATTATTTATTTTTATTTATTTTATATACATTTTAAAATAGGGACAGTGACAATTTTATTGTATCGAATGTTACAGCTGATATTTAATTTTTAATACCTAACTTAGTTGAGATATATGTATGTCTATAAGGCATACAAATGGAACATAGCACATTTGTAAGCTACATTTAAATGCTTCTTGAGCTAATTACTTAGTCAATAGAAGTAGTCATATTTCTGTGCATGCTGAAGCATCACCTCCATGGATTTCTTGCCCTGCAGCACTCCATTGAGCTCCATGTAGTTCCAAATGGAAGCCATGAACACACAAAACAGTATTACGCCAAATACACTAAACTTGAGCAACAAATAAATAGTCCGCAGACCAACAGGTGCTGCAAATTCACCGAGAAGCACAAGCAGCACCAGCAAAACAGTTGCTGCACTGTAGTACAATAAGCGATCCGTCTTTAATTGCAATAAGGAAGCATCGCACAAAGCAAGTGCCTCAGTCAGAGCTGCTGTACGTGCAATGGACAAGCGCTTAGCATTGGACAAGGAGCAGCTGTTACTGTCGTCAATTGTGGGAAAAGAATCGACGCCACCAATGGCTTCTTTTTTACCTTCTTCCTCCACTTGAACGATTTTGCATTCCACTTGCTCTGTTTGCACACCACTGCCGTTTTCTGTTGGTAAACGAGTCAGCTTTAATTTGGCCAAAACCGCTTCGTGATCGGAGTAGCTGAACTTTTGATCAGGCACGCGTTCCGGAAATGGAAGAGTATATTCTATAATCTCTGCATGGATATGATCGGCACTTCTTATAAATATATGGTCAATCCTGATGCCGAGCGGATTCTTGGCCAACAAACGTTTCGATGTGTAAGAGTTGCTGCCACACTCATGGGTCCGAAATGAGTCTGATGCACAGCTGTCTCTCATCTTTGAGGTATAAAGAAGCACTTTATACGAAATGTCTTTTGGTTGCGTATTGAGATCACCAGCCAATATCTGGAGCACTGAATTGCCACGTGTCGCCTCTATAAACTGGGCCGTGTCAAAAGCCTGGATGACCCGATGCGTTTTGTACTCGTCATTGTCATTGTCGTACTCGGCATGTAGATGTGCATTGTATAGGTGAATGATTTGATCACCAAGCAGAATACGTGAGAGACCCACTCCTTTTCCGCCAAACCAGTCGGCGTGTTGAATGCGATGGAAGTAGCCGTTGACGGACCAGGCGTGGAACAGTGTACCCAGTATTGGATATTTAGACAGCACTAGCAGTCCGGCACCCATGACGCCACTGTGAAAGTAATGGTGATAGGGCAGCACACTGGATGTGCCCTGCTGCAGTTGCTCACTGTCATGTTGCGACCAGACTTCTTGAAGCGACACGATATCATACTGGCCACTGATAAGCTCCTTGCAAATAGCCTCGATACGTGGCGCACGGTCACTGGACACAAATGGAATACCCCTGAAATTATAATTGGATTTTGGCGTCGCACAAGCAAAGTCGACAAGGCAAATTAGTTGCTGGCGCGTGACCAAATGTGGCGTAAAGAACACTCACCAAATGTTAAGCGTTAGTATTTTCAGCTCCAGCAGCAGCATTGTAGTATGTGATGTGGTTGCTGTGTTTCTGGCTCCCTCATTACCTTTCACAGGCGTACAACGTACACTCGGAGCAGCGATAAGATAAAATTTTTTTTCCAAACAATCAACTATGCGTTTATAGTGTGCGCATTGTTTTGCTCACTTGAAGTTGGCAGCGCGCAAATTTGAGACACATGCGAGTAACGTGAAGTCAGCTGCAAAAAATTTTAGATTTAAGGCCTGTACGCAGAAGGCCCGTACAGCGTACGGACCGTAATACACAAACTTTACTGACAGTAACGACAAGTGTTGAAAAATTCACATATTGTGGCGGTTGGTCGAATACTTTCTCTTAATAAATCGGAAGGCAACTGTGTTTCGTTGCTTGTTTACATTCGAATTGTACGCCGCCAAATCCCAATTACATATTTTTGGGGCACTGAGGGCACTGCCGCCAGCACTCCCACTTTTGGCGCTATGTTTAATCTTATACCTATAGCTATCGCGCAGACCTGCCCATGCCATCTTGCATTCACGTACTGCAATGAAAATACGAATATATTTTTAATATTATATTATTAAGTTGATTATTATGATCAATATACTTGCCATCTTTTCCCAATTCGGCGCCAATTTCGTCCCATGCGCTTTTTACTAAAATATTATTTGAGTGCGACTTGTTGGTTAGATCCCAGAGGACTGGCCGACACTCCATTGCCTTAATTAGCGCAATTTTCTCGCTCTCTTCTTCGAAATTCACGAAGCGGCTCTTCCGTGTTGACATTTTTTTAAACTTTTCGCTTCCGTAAATAGGTGCAGACAGCTATTTACGGCAGCAATAACATTTTAACATTTTCATTGTTCAACACTGCCTTACGGCCCGTAACTAACAGTGCTGCGTACTGCGTTATGTTATTACGAGCCGTACGCTGTACGAGACCATTTTTTTTATATGAAGTTTTTCAGTCCGTACGCTGTACGGGCCTATAAACAACAGAAAACACATGAACCGAGGGAATTAATTTAAATTGAACTATAAATCAACGCAGATTTACAATCAATATGGCGCGAACCGAGCTTGATACAAAAAAGCAAAAGCGTAAGGCTAAAAAACGCAAACATGAAACGCAGCAAACGGGCAGTGACGACGAAGTGGCTGACAAAAGTGTCATTGTGGAGGAGCAGCAGGTGGAAAGTGAAACGCACATGGAGGAAGAACCTAACAAAAAAGGTAAACACAAAGATTTTAAAAATAAACTAAGTAACTCAATAAGTTTCTGATTGCAGTCAAGGCGACCAAGCGGAAGCAGAATGTGGAGCATGCTATCAGGGAAAAACGCAGCAAACCAACAAATGACGGCAAAGAAGATGTGACAAATGAAGAAGGGGTGGAAGACATGCCCACAACAGAACAACTAGCGGAGGCAGCCAAGCCCGAGAACTCAAATGCCGTTGTGACAGTGCGCCAAAAGAAAAAACAAAAACATTTGCAAAGGTTGGAGGAGAAAAAATATCAGAGCTCAGACAAAGAAGCCAAACGCAATGAAGAATATCTTGTCAAGTGGCGGGACAGCCGGCAAGATTGGAAATTTGTGAAATTACGACAGATATCCATTCAGCAGACCGCCTTTGATGATCAAAAACTGAGCTCAGATGTTTGGCCTATAGCCTTGGAATACCTAGCAGCATCAAAAGGTGCCTCAAAGACATTGATCTGTAAACTGGCCCAGGATGTCATAGAAGAAATGGATAAAAAGCGCGAGGAGCTTACAGACGATTCAGAGGTTCAGGCAATTGTGGAGTCAATGCGTTATCAGCGCGCACGTGACCTGTTGCAAAGCTTCGACTGAGTGTTAGTTTTAAAAGCTTTGGTATAAATAACGGCAAAGGCGTTCTTGTTAAAGTTAAGGGTTTAATAACCAATCTATAAAGTTTTATTTACAAATCTTCATAAGCCAACATTTTGTCCAGATGTTCAATACGTTGCTGTAGCAGCTGCTGTTCTTCTTCCTTGTGCTGCTCAATTTTGGGCAGCATAAAATGCTGCATAAACAAACGGATACTCTGCTTGAACTGGTGCAGCTTTGTGTTTTTGGCAATGCGTTGAAATGCCTGATAAATTTGACTCTCATCACTTGACAGCAGCAGTTTCTGCATAACCTCACGCATAAAAAAAAAACTCAGCTTTTGCAGTTGCATAAAGTCCACAACTTTCAGAACGGATAACTGCAGACCGGAAGATAGGATGAGCTGTTGCAAAAAACTGGCCATATTGCGTAATTGTGCTTTGGAAAGTGATTCAATGTCATTGATGCGATCCCAGCTGGCGAATTGAAAGGCTAGCTGAAATTTGCGATTGTACTGACAGAACTTTAATGCCAGATGAGCATAGTAAGGATTTGCACGGCGCTCATTGAGTGCACAATGAATGATCACATAGGCAACCGTCCGTTGATCTTTAAGCGACAGGTGCAGAATCTTTTCAAACGCATCCACATAGTCGTCGGCACTCATAATGATGCAAAAAATGCTGCGTCTCTCAGCGGTATTCATATGCTGTTTCTTGGCCAACTCTAGCAGTTTCTCCGAGTAGCTTTCACTTCCTTGCTGTTTACGTTGCTTCTCCTGCTCTACCTGAGCGGCACCCATTTCAGCTAGATTGCCTGCCCATGCTGAGCCCACAATCCACCATTTGCCCAGCTTATCTGCACGCAGTAGATCTTCCAGAGTTATATTCAATGTGACAACATATCGATCATTTCTTAGCATTCCTTTTAGTCGTTTGCGCAGAGTCTCCGCCAGTTCGGGATCATACTGAGGTAACTTGGTCATATTGTTGTTCTTTACAGCAATGAGAATATCGACCATGAAACGCAGTCGTGGATTTTCTTTGAGCTCCAGAGGAGACGCAGCAATTTGTGACTGCACATTCTGCATCATGGTTTTAAAGGCCACTGGATCATCTTTGCGGAGACGAAAGCCGATAGTTTGGAAGATCAACAACAAACATTCCACAGATTTCTCACACAGACTGCCACTTAGTCGATCAATCAGTTCCAGAAGCAGCCGCTGCTCGTAGATCTTAAACATGTACATGTAGCACAAAATAAGCACAAGATTATTTAGTCGTTTATCCTTCACGTCCTGTGTGTCAATCTCTTTAACATAACTATCAAATTGCTCAACGAATGATTGCAAAAAATGGGCACCGATTTCACTGCCAACGTTTGCATGCAGGTATGACAGCAGCACCATGTGCTCCTGGACCATGCGCTCGTTGGCGCGTGCCCGGCCCAGCAGCGCCTCCTGCAATAGTTTTGTCAGCGTATTGTTCATGTTGTAGCGTGAGTTTTTCATGTAAAGCGTCTCAATGCCACTGGAAATCTTGTGTAGATTAGCCTCTGACAGACGATTGAGCAAGCCTTTGCATTGTTTCTGCAATCGAGCCAGTTGCTCCACTTGCTGTTCACTGGAACCCTCGCTGGCAGCTAGAAGAGCACGCTGATGTGGTGGTATGTATTTCTGACCGGTGCCTTCGGCATCCACCTCAGCAGGGGTCACTACAATGTTGCCATCGGCATCGCGATGTCGTCCGTAAATGTCCTCTTTGACTGTAAAGAGTTATAGATAGTTAATATTTTATAAAAATTTAATCTCATTTTGCTTACACTTCGTTTGTTTTATGTTCTCCTCATTTGCACAATCGGATCCTTCATCAACCTCGTGGTCAACATCATCCAAGTCACTTAAATCCGTTGCCTCTTCGTCTCCAATTTTCTCCGTTTCACTGTCTGTTTCTGGCATGTTCATTGCCTCATCTTCCTCTTCGCTCCACATGCCTGCCTCTTCTTTTTCCTGCCGCTCCTTCAGTTCTTTTTTCCGTTGCTGCTTCTCCTCATACTTTTGTTTTTCCTCATCATCGTCCATTACGAAATCGAGTAGATAGTCCAGACCGTCGTTGAACATTTTACGCACCAAGCGACTTTTGTCCTTGGTCTTGTTTAGCTTCAGCTTCTTTTCGAGCTTGGCAATCTCTTTATCTTCCTCGATGTTCTCCAGCTTCATTTGTTTAACTCGATGTTTGCGAGATTTGTTCAGCAACTCTTTATGCTGGCGCAACTCCTTCCTGCGCGCTGCCATCTCATCCACCCGCTGGATACCAGCATGTTTTTTGGGTAGCTTCTGGCCAAGCGGCTCGAATTTTTTCACTTTGTTTCCCGGAGGCAAACGAGCATCCACCTCCGCATCACTAAAATCTGAAGCTATTGACTCATCGTCGTCTGTGTCCACCCCACCCTCTAGCAGTTCTTCACGCGGTATGTCTACTGGGTTCACTCGCAGCTTTCTCGGCTTCTTCTTCTTTTTGGTTTTGCTGGCTGCAGCTAATGCGGCCGCAGCTGCTGCCTCAGCTACTCGCTGTCCACCATTTGTTTTAGAAGCATGGAATATCCTGTTATTGTTTTTCTTCGTCTCGTGTTTTAGCTTGCGCTGCTCCTTGCGGCTAAGCGGCTTCTTTCTTGTTTCTTTCTTTTTTGGTTTGACCATGTCAACAAATTAAAGCATTAATCCAATTGCAATCAGCTGTTCACAACACGTGTGTGGGATATTTTGGTGCTTTTCTGCTTTTGAAGTTTGATACACTCTCCAAGCCAAACAGCTGAGGCGCTCGTTCCTTTCGTTGGACAATTGTGGATTCTAGTTGATACTTTTTATCAATATATTAGCTTTTTCTCATGTCAACGCGATGGTATCCCATTTATCAACGAGGCAATCCGCAGCTGCGTGTCTTTTTGCCTAACTTTTGGATGAAACTAGTGCGACCCACAGAGGAACAGCCGGAAAATGTTGTTACCTTTGCAGTGTCCACAGAAATGACCAAACATGATGTGAAAAACTACTTGGAAAAAATCTATAAAGTGCCAGTTGTTGACGTACGTACACGTATTGCGCTGGGCGAGACTAAACGCGATCTGACCTACGGCTATGTGACCAAGAAAGATGATGTCAAATTGGCTTATGTAACCATGGTGAGTGAGGGCGAGGTGAAATTATTTTTGCAATTAAGGTACAAATTTATATTTCTTGCAGCCCAAAACGGAAGCGTTCACATTTCCTAATCTCTTTGCCAACAAGGAGGAGAAACAGGAAAAAGATGAAAAGTCAATGGATGAGTCCAAAGAGGGATTCCGAAAGTTTCTGGATCGCAACAAGAAGAGACCCGGCACGCCTGGCTGGTACTCCATTTAGACATTTAATTTATGCATATATATAGTATAAGTTGTTTTTGCAACGAGTAATAACATTTATTTTGAAAAATACCCCACATTTGATAAGAAAAAACGAGTTTAAAGCTTTGCTACATTTCGGATTGCCTGCGGCTTGATTCGGTCATCCTACTTTTTTGCATTTTTGACTGCGGTGGCTACCCAGGCACGAATCTTGTCCTCATCCTGCAGTCCAACCATGCGTTTCACTTCTTTGCCGTTTTGCATGATCACAAGTACAGGAACTGCAGCCACATCGTAGTCGAGCGCCAGTTCACTGTGCTCATCAATATCAACTTTAGCCAGTTTGATTAAGCCCGCCTGCTCGCCGACAATGCCTTCAATGCGTGGTGTCAATAGCTTGCATGGGTTGCACCAACTAAAAGGGATTCAAGTTTCATACCGATTTCATGCAAAATTTGTTCACTTACGTTGCAAAGAAGTCCACAATGACAGGTTCCTGACTGTTCTTTACCTTCTTGTCAAAATCCTCAGGGCTCTGCACTTTGAAGATTTCAAACTTCTGCTGCGATACGGAGAATGTACGCTGGCCGCTACGCATCTGTCGCGGCACATTTCCAAGCAGGTTGATCAATTGTCTTTGCATATCGCAATTTTATTTAAGGAAAAGTTACGAGCAAAAGTATTTGCTACAGCTGACGGCGCTACTTAAAGTGTCGGCGTTAACAGAACTTGTAAAACAGCTGTTTTTTTTTTTTAACAGTGTGACCAATAGAGTCCCATACAAACACACTGAAATAACTATACACCAAGGACGCATAAAAAACGCGTAAGATGCGGAGTATGTATACCCTTGCAAAATTATTTGAAACAACTAGCAAGCAAGCTATTCCAAATACATCAGATATTTAAAAATATATAAGTTTTTCAAACTCTTATGAAGTAAGCATTGTAAAAAAAAAACTCTCAATCATTGAAAATTCTTTGAGATGTCCTGGATGAGCAACACATTGTATGGAAAAGTGTGTGCACCTTACCAAGAGTATAAGAATACTAAAAGTTATCGACTTTAAAAGAATACCTTGAAGGTGCGAACTTTCAAAATACCAAACTTATACACACATGCGCTCACAAACACACCCACACATACTGTAACACGTACTCGCGTCGGGCGTAAAAATTATCATATATCAAAAGTTCAATTGATTCGATTAGATACTGAAATTAAACTTTAAGTGTTTGTTCCGCATCAACGGTTTTCGCGACACATTTTCCAACGTCTGCAAGTGCGAATTGAAAGGTGCAAAGTTACTTAGCGCATATAAGTGAGCGCCTCTCGAACTACGCAAATGGCAGTGGAACACTAGAGAAGATAGAGACAGCCGAACGTTAGTATGGATGATCTGTCGCAGGGCGACATTTGTCGCGTGTGCCGCTGCGAGGCATTGGCAGATCGACCGCTGTTCTATCCTTGCATTTGCACGGGTAGCATCAAATACATCCATCAGGACTGTTTGATGCAATGGATGCGTTACTCGCACAAGGAATACTGTGAGCTGTGCGGCCATCGATTCAGCTTTCAGCCCATCTATGCGCCCGATATGCCGCGCGTCTTGCCGCTGCGCGACGTCCTTGTGGGCCTTATGTCTGCCGTATTTGAGGGCGCCCGATGCTGGCTTCATTACTCTTTGGTGGGTTTGGCATGGTTTGGTGTGGTGCCTTTGTCAGCGTATCGCACCTATCGCTATCTTTTTCGTGCCAATTCCTTCGATATGATTCTCTCGCTGCCCTTCGACATCTTCTCAATGGAAAATCTGGAAGTGGATGCGTTTCGCGGCTGTTTTGTTGTCACATGCACTCTGTTGTCGTTCATTGGCTTAGTATGGCTGCGAGAGCAAATTTTACACGGCGGCGGGCCAGATTGGCTGGAACGCGATGATGCGCCAGCACCTGTTCCGGTTCCTGCCCCTGCACCAGCTCCCGTTGTGGTCGATGCCGTACAAGATGACAACAACAATGGCGATGCACCGCAGGATGTGCCCATGGATAATGAAGCACCCGCAGTGGCTAATCCGGCGGATAACGAAGGTGATGGTGTGCAGGTAGCTGCGCCCGCTGCGTTTCCAGGCGCTGGGAATGCCGTTGGTGCAGGGGCTGCTGCTGATGTGGATAACGATGAACAGAACTGGAATCCAATGGAATGGGATCGTGCCGCCGAAGAGCTAACCTGGGAGCGTTTGCTTGGCTTAGATGGATCATTGGTATTCTTGGAGCACGTTTTCTGGATCATCTCCCTTAACACCATGTTTATCTTCACCTTCGCCTTCTGTCCATATTGTGCTGGCAACTTCATACTGAGCTCTATGGATCTGTTGCAACCAGAAAAGCCATTGCTGCACTTCCATGGTATGATAACGACCCTATTTGGCTACTGTTGCATTGGACTGACGCTAGTGGTGCTGCACTTTTTTGCCCGCGTCTTTCGCTTGCGTCGCATCTGCTGGTTTATTGGACTTTGTTACATTGTTGTGAAGGTATCGCTGCTGTCCGTGGTTGAGATTGGCGTATTGCCGCTAATCTGCGGCTGGTGGCTGGACATCTGTTCGCTGCCTTTGCTCGACGCTAGTCTTAAGGATCGCAAGGCAAGCTTCAAGGCAGCTCCGGGCACATCAATCTTTGTCCACTGGATGTTTGGCATGGTCTATGTCTATTATTTTGCCGCATTCATATCACTGCTACGCGAAGTGCTGCGTCCCGGTGTCCTTTGGATCTTTCGCAATGTTAACGATCCCGATTTCAGCCCAATACAGGAAATGATTCATGTGCCCATTGTACGACATATACGACGTTTGGTTGCCTCGGCTATGATCTTTGGCTTTGCGGTGCTACTCATGCTCTGGCTGCCCATACGCATTCTCCAATTCGTCTGGCCAAATTTCTTGCCCTATGCTCTTAGTGGTGACTCCGAGGTAAATGATCTGAGTCTGCAGCTTCTTTTACTACAGGTAAGCATTTAAAGATGTCTTGATAGTCGTCTACTCCTGCTAATGATTTATCTTGCAGATTGTGCTGCCTGGATTTTTCGAGCAAACCCAAACGCGGGCTTGGCTTAAGGGATTACTTCGCATCTGGTGCATAGCTGTTGCTTGGCTGCTGGGCATACGCAGCTATTTATTGCCAGCGCCAGAGCCAGATGTTGCTGCCGATGCAGCCCCAGCTGCCGATGGTGCAGCTGCCCAGCCCGATGCAGCTGCTGGAATCGTTGCTGCTGCACCGCCACCACCACCGCCAGCTATACCAGAGCCAGCGCCACCTCGCAACTTGGCTGCTGCTCATCAAGCGATCATGCAACGTGATGTGCCCGTCGGCTTTCAGCCATACGAACGCCCAACTTTCTTTGTTATGCGTCTTTGTGCGCTGCTCGCTCTTATGTGCTGCTCCATTGTGTGTGGCGCCATGGTGATGCTTACTGTGCCCGTTTACATTGGACGTCGTCTTATGATGCTGTGGACTGGGCAGCCGGGTGATAAAGCCACACCCCTGGTGCCGGGTGATGTGCCTCTTGCTGATCCCGAGGTAGCACGTAAAAATGAACGTCTGTTGCGTCCACATGAACTATACACGGCAGAGATTGGTGGCTATTTGTGTTGGATTGTGTCGCGTGGCATTGCTGTGGTGGTGACACTGTTACCCCAGGGACGTACCGCCATTGTCAACAAGTTGAAGCATTGGGCACGTGTTGCGCTTCGATATGCGCTACCTGTATTGACGCTGCTGGGAATCTTTGTGCTGGTGCCGTTGCTGTTTGGATTGCTGTTGGAGCTGGTCGTTGTTATACCGTTGCGTGTGCAACTACGCCATACACCGATTCACTTTTTGTGGCAGGATTGGGCACTCGGTGTGCTGTACACCAAAATTGCTATAGCTGTTACTTTGATGGGACCGGATTGGCATCTAAAGCGTGCCCTGGAACGAGCCTATACAGATGGATTGAGAGATTTCGATTTGAAATTTGTGATGAATGACCTAGCGGTGCCGGTGGTGACTACATTTGGCCTAGCCTTGGCCATACCCTATGTGATTTCTCAATCTATATTCCCGATATTTGTTTCCGATCCGACAACACGCCTAACCTTCTATCGATGTGTGTATCCATTCAGCTTTATTCTGGTTGGCAGTATATGCTTTCTGCTCTTCCAGATAAAGCAGTTAAAGAAGCTGTATCTATCGATTAAGGTGGACAAATATCTGGTGGGACAGCGTCTGGTCAACTATGAGCACCGGAAGAAGCAACAGGCAGAGTTAAAAGCCCGCCTCGAGGCAGAGGAGGCGCGAGTGGCACAGGCACAGGGAGAGGATGGCGCGAATCCACCAATGGACCTGGCCGAACAGGCGGCGTTGCATGCCCGACGGCGTCGCCAGCAATTGCCACGCCCCCTGCTTGTGGATGCCAACGAGGAACTGCTCTAGGGCTACGTTTACTTTATGTGTATGTTGCTAATGGAGTCTCTGCTGATATATCTATTCTTTAAAAACATGCTCCAACCGGAGAGGGTCATGTAGGCTTTAGTGCCATGGCCAGCTGTACATCAGCATATAGGATTCTGGAAGTAGCTGCAGAGTAAACTTCTTATTTTCAAGTTCAATTAAACATTTTTTATATGTTAGCCAAAATTGTTTGTTATATTGATTCGCTTATAAGTCCCTTAACACTACGTTATTTTTTAAGACAGCCAGATAATTAAATAGGCAATAATCACCGTTTGATTTACTTTATAAAATATATACGATATATGCACATGCAACCTTTCAGTTGCTTTGTAAAAAGTTTTAAAACGACTAAATTATAGAAATAAAAAAAAAAAAAAAAAAAACGAAAAAAGTATGGTTTAATAACCAACTACATAAATATATAATATAAAAAGAAATACCGATTCTTAAAAATATATACATATGTAGTGAGACTTACCTTGTATTAGAATCTGTGAAGCGATATATATGTATGTGTGTTTGAATATTTCCAAAAAACAAGATAAGAAAAACAAAAACAATATATTTCAAATAAAAACTTGGTCTATGTGGTGAAACCTTTTGAGTAGATTTACGAACTTGTATAAATTATATATCTATGTATACATTAAATATTAAATCAAATAAACTAAATACTAAATAAATTCAATTTCAATGCAAAATATTACATGTTTACTTTGAACAGTTAGACGCATAAAATTGATTATGACACTCAGTCACTTTAGTTTTGTTTAATTCTCTATTATAATGGAATCTCTTAAATTCGTAAGTTGTGGTTGATTGTTGGTTGAAAACAGTCCTTGTCCGCGTGATGGACACTTGATTAACTGCATTTCTGAGCCAGAATATCGTCAGTTTAGCATGGTAAAGGCAGCCAATTGCAATTACGCTTGAAAAAACATCAAATGAGTGCCTGTTGCAGGAATTGGAAGAGCTTCGCAGAAATACGATATTAATAAATAAAAAATATACTGTAAAACGATTTACGTTAAGCTTTTCTTGTTGATTTTGTGTACCCATAAGCAGAGCAAAACGGTTGGCATGGCAAGCCTTAACATAGCAGATTAAATATTGCTGTAATGTTATTGTATGGGATCATTTTTTTTCAAAGTGTTTAGTGTATTTAATTTTACTTAGTTAACTTTGTGTGCACAAAAACAAGTAGCTTTAATATCAACCAAGTTTTTAATGGCATCAGTTATTACATTGCCGAGTGGTTAACCTTACAGTAATCTGAGCAAAGTCAGGCCCAGCTTAAAGCCCCACAGCTCTCATAAATAAAATCGAGCTCCATGGCTTGCCATAAAGCTGCACACACTCAAAGATCCAGACAAACACCTCCATTCAGCCCATTACACCACCCAATTCAACCCATTTACCGTCATATTCCGTATTTTTGCACTGAGCATTGCCCATGTTGGGCCTATTTAATTTTTTTGGACTTTGTTTTTCTTTCCAGTCAACATGCGTGTTTTATTGGCCATAATCGAGCTGGCTGGCAACAGCGCCACAGCACTTAGCACTCCTTAAGTTTTACAACTTCACGCTCAATTAGCGCCAACAGAGAAGGGCTGTAAAAAAAAAACAAAAAACAAAACATAACAGCTCAAAGTTTAAACTTTAACCCAAGACAAGCCATAACATATCTTTGTACCTTAACCAGAATCTGACTATGGCTACAAAATGATAAAAATTAACGAAATAAATGAAGGATGGGCTGCAATCGGATAAGCAAGTAACAAAGCAGAACATAATAAAAATTGAGTGAAAGCGACAACTCGTATGTGTGTGAGTTGTTGACATAGAACACCAAAAGTCAGCAGAGGGCTTAAACCGCAGCGTTGCCAACTTTAACCCTAAGGAAATAAATACGTTTGCGGCCTAAACATAGGTCGGGTTGCTCTTTGTTAGAAATGTTTTTGTTTGGGTCATATTAGAAAACAATAGAGTATATTTTTGCATAGACACTGAGTGACAGACCCAAAGAACAAAAAGATGATTGGTTTAAAAATAAAAAACAAAATTATTGTCAATATGTTGTTGTTCTTATAAAAATTTGATAGGTTACATGAATTATAATTATTTTTTATTATACTCGAAGAGCGTACGGAAGTCGTCTACTAACCCCACTTGTTATCCCATTTTGTTTGTGTTGCTTGTGGTTAACTATTTGGGATTCCCCATCAATCCGACGATAAAGCTTTTACACAAATTATTTTATTTTGCTTCGACGAAATAATGAAATACGGCATCGCAAATCAAAGGCCACTTCAATGAGCATAGCAACAACAAGGAAATCTGTACAAATCGAAAATCAAAACAAAAGCAGCTGCAAAACAACATTGAACGCGACCCATTTCGTCATGGGAACGCGCGTTTTTTTGCCTGGTGTTGGAAGCTGCCATAGGCGATGATGCTACGTAAAAATATTTTGCAAAAAAAAACTGGCTAGATGCTATATTTTGCTTGGTTTATGGCTAATTTTAGACAATTAATGAAGTGTCGGGTATGCTTGATAAGAACTTCATGAGCAACAGCTCGAGCCTAAACAACAACAGATAATAATAACAACAACAATGGCAAATAAGTCATGCAAATGAGCGACAGCTAAATCTGACGACGCCTAAAGCATTTTAAATATATCACACATACGCCGCATCGTCGGTCGTTGGTGATGTGTGTCAAATGATAAGCGCCAAAATTCAACAGCAGACGGTGACAGTAGCAAGGAAGTTATCACCACTGACATATGAGCTTGTAAATTTAAAGCAGGAAACCCAGGAAAGAAAAATAAATAAAATGGAGCCTTCCGGCAGAGTTGGCGACATTTGGGGGCGGCGTAAAAACTTGGATGTTTTTAAACTTTGTTTATTTTTTTCTTGTTTTTGGAATGTGTGACTTTTAAAGTTGCATAGCTTTTGCTTCGCTTAAAATAAGTTTTTGTCTTGCTCATGCTAAAATTGTGTCGATGTTGTGAAAACCTATGATAATAAGAAAATGACAGCACACTGTTAAATATGTTCCTAGACCTTGAAGGGCTTTATTTCTAAATGAAAAACAATATTAAAGAATGCTCTTAAGACGTGCCTTTTTTTAAAATAGCATAAATATTTATGATTGTTTTGTGTTGAAGTGAACGAGCACTTCACATTGATAGCAAATATTTGACTAAATAATTTTAACTAATTGCTTATTCAAGCTGCATAATTTAAATTGACAAACATTGTATTTAGATTTAAACACAATGTTCAGTTTGATCTTCATCAATTGTCAATTGAATTATTTAAATGAAATTTTGCTTTCAATTCGAAAAAAAATCTCAGCAATAGAAACATAATGCCAAACAGTCGAGAAAGAAAGAGAATTGATTGAATTTTATTTTCATAGCCATTGAAAACATGTGGTGCAGCTTTACAGCTTGAGTGACCGCCCAGCTAACCCATACTTGATCTTTTGGTTTATAGCTTTTGTGGTGTTTTTCTTTTGAATGCAAATACAACGACAATTATTCCGCCTGTCTGACTTTTTGGTTTTGGTCTGCAAACCCAGATTTGACATAAGCTTTTTCCAAGCCAGTAATAAATTTGGTACAGCATTTTATGCATATACTAATATATATATATATATATATATATATACTTCAGCTGCTTGTATCACGCAGCGTACGCTTAATTAAATGGCATTGTATATGCAACGAGCATGTCGCCAACATATTTCACACTGTGACACACATTTGTGAATTATGCGACGGCTGCTGTTAAAAATCTTAATTTACGATGCATTTACTTGGCAAATGTTCAAGGCAAAGCTCTTACTCTAAATTTCAGCTTGTGTATAAGATAAGTAATTATATAGATGCGAATAAAATAACAATTATCAATATTTAAGCTTAACTGCTAGCAAATGTTATGAATATACAATGAATTTTATGTAGTATGCAATGAATCTTTAAGTATTTGAGCTATGCTTACTTTTTTGGCTGTTCGGACTTGATGAAGTCTTTATTTTCCAGTCATAAGTTTCTTGCTTGAAGAGCATGAGCTATCGACATTTATTTCCATTTAATTGAACAACTTTAACCTCAAGGTAAGTTCAAGTGTCAAGGTTTGTATCATGAAAAGCTTCAATGTCACAAATGTTTTATTTGATTGTCTAATCAATTAGACATAAAAATGTAAACAATTGTATCTGACCATTAATCAGTGTCTAGGCACATTAAATGCACAATATGTACCTGAAAATATATACTCAAACACACACTCAAATGACACACTAAGGGCAGAATGCTGTGAGAGACAGCATGAACATCTTGTGATTATGTCAATCATACGCACTGTGTGACAGCTGAAGCAATTGAACCCCACGCACAGCAATGCAATGTGGCATATGCGCAATGTCCATTCATGCGTAGGAGTTGCTTTTGTGAAAGTATCTACTATCTTCACGTTGACAGCACACAAAGTGGGGGCAATCGGCAGCCAGCAGAAGTTAAAGACGCAGTGGGCGTTGCCAGGACAACGAAAGAAACTGTTTGCCCAACCCGCACTTGAGTGGAGAGAGCCCAGCCGAAAATTGCTCACAGATTGTTTTTAGGTCTCGCTTTTTGTTTTCGAGAGTATTTATTTAGCCTACGGCTCGAAGTAAAATGTCCAGTGTATCTTTATTTTGCTGTTGTGCCTTACTCTACCTTTAGGTATGATATGTTTTTGGTACAGCATAGTTATGGAAAATATTATTCTTATACATTTGGTATAGTTTTATTTCTTTTTCTCTAGAATTTTGGAAGATCGCAAAACTATTTGGATGAAAAGTACGCATCAAGGGTACTTCATCTTCGTCTTGTTTTTCATAACATTTACTTTTTTTTTTTTTGAAAACTTTTGGTCGTCAGATGTTGTCACTTTTGTTGTTCCTAAGAGCTCATGACAAATAGAAAAGTTTTCAATGTTTCCAACTTAAATTGTTTTGTGGTTTAACATGACGCTCCGAATGATGACGGAGTGTGCGAGGGGTTCCAAGCGGAACTGCTGTGTATTCCGGCCAATCTAAAGTGGTTTATGTGCCAGCGCCTATTAAAATGTGTGGCAACTCAATGCCAAACTTAAGGCTTACTGACGCACCCATGCATGCAAATAGGACGAGCTAAAGAAGTTAGATACAGACGACTGCAAAATTTCATTTTCTTTATGTAGTGAATTGAACTCAAAGTTTGCGAGCTCAGTTTGGTTCTGTACATACTTATATACACCCTATACTTTTTTGTACAACAAATAACAAGCAAATAATGAAATAAGTCAAATCACATAATTTGTATTAGTCAAAAGTTGGAGTTGATGCTTTTTGTTCGCGTGCTCAAGTAGGGGAAACAACAAGAATTCTTGCCCAGTTTGGTTGAACAAACTTTGAGCCGTCTGTGGTGGAACTTTTTTGTCGTTTTTGGTAGTGGTACCCTGAAATGTAGGCAACACATTTTAAAATGAAACTAAATGGCAACATCGCTAGGGTGTATGAGTCCTATGTATCTAATTGACACTCTCACTTTAGTTTAGAAATCACAATTATTCAACTCAATTTCACACAGTCACACACACACGCAAACACACAGATACACACACAGACCATATGCCATGTTTATAGCTGACAATCGAGACATGACGAAGCTGTGCCATTCCAAGTGCTAAATTGTAGACAAACTTTTCGCTTTTTGTGTTGTTAATGACAGTTAACAAATTGACACGCAACATATTAAGTTAAGAACTTTATGAACAACTGCAAGAACAACTACGATACAGTTACATTTCCCACTAACGACAAACCCAGAGCGAAAGTTTCCAGCTACGATTTTGATGAACTGCCGGCAAGTACAGGCAAATCCACTGAGCGATATAATTAAAATTAAACTTATAATCAGCGCCGCACAGTTAGCTGTGTAATTTGCGCATAATTAGGCATCCTGATAGCACACTGCCCGGGAGCTTCATTAGTGGGTGGTTTTCGTGGGGGGTTGCTGATTACTGTATACACTCAAACACACTCACACACACACAGACACACACATGAAGCCGCCTAAGTTGGACAACTAAAATTGCCACTCAGCGGTCATATGATATGTGTGCACTTAATGCTTAAAATTGTTAGCTTTTTAACAATGGCCTGAGTGGCATTTTGGTTGGCAGCGCATTGTTAGTGTGTGGGTAAACAAAACACACAAGCAGAGTGAAAAAAACATCAACAAACAACAACAAAAAAATAAAGCTGAAAAGAAAACAACTTATGCTTAGCACATGCTAAGTAGGCCAACATGGCGTATGAGTTATGCATTTGGAGCATTCCCAACTGGGCATCCAAAATGTGACACTCATATGATATGCCAGTGTGTACTTAGCCGAACTGGGCTGGAAGCCAACCAGTTTTTTACTTTCTTCTTTTTTTTTCAGTGATTTTTTTACTCATGCTGCTCAACAAAATTTGTTGTGGCACAGAATTGTAAACTTTTTAATAAAGCCACAGTGGACACAATAATGGGAAAACAACTCTACATATATGCAAACTGTTGACTGTGCGAGAAGGAGGGAGGGAGAGAGAGAGCCAGCCAGATGGAGGCTTAAGCAATACCAAAATACCACGCACGTCTATCCTTCACATGAGCACAAATACATATATGAATACTCGGAGGCAAAAGCAACATGATATTCGGGAAAAAACGGCGAACAAATAAATATATATATATACATATATAAATTTATGATATATATAATCGATGCATGACGAATTTGCAAATGGTTTGGGAGTAGCAAAAAGTGAATAATAAATATGCTTATTATTTTTTGGAATGGGCTTTTTTTTGATTGAACAGAAATGGCTGCCATGGCGACTCCAATGTGTATTTAATAAACATAAATATATATGTATTTGTGTTAAGAGATGCATATGTAGGCATGTAAATAGATATTGATAAGTGTTCGCAACTTGATAGCTAGATATTAACAAGGCTGATATTATTATGTTTGGCAGCTGATTTATAAAATGACTGCTTCCAGCGCTTGCAGATCCCATGATACTCTTTAACCTTTGACCATAATTTTGCGCTCTAATTTCATTTAGTATTGGTGGCAATTTGCAACAGTGTCCTGCCCGGCAATAGCCACAATAGTGACCGCAGTGGCAGTCGATATGAATTTTTGTGAAACTGGAAGTTAAGTGCGGCTTGAATGCCAGCTGCGAATCTGCTTTTTTAAAGGGTCATTTCGTTTTATTAAAGTTCGACATGTTAAAAGTTTTGTGCAAAGTTTTCTTGTATGCAATCAAAGTCAGATTAGAATTAGCCGATTAAACAAATGAGAAACTTTGTTTTAGCCTTTAGTTTTTAGATTGAGTTTCTATTAAGGTTAGCTCGGCAAACTATTGTAGTCAATTTGAGTTTGTAAGTGTTTCTATTTTGATTTTTTGTACGTTTTCTATGCAACATTTTCTGGAATTTGAGCTCAGTTTGGTTTTTGTGTATAATGCTGGTTTTTTTTTCGTTGTTGCTGCGGCTGCTGTTGTCTAATTAGCAAAATAGAAACGGCCAAGCAGCATTCTCTGTTGTTGACCCAACCGGGCCTTGTAGATGCCAATGTCGGGTCGGAGTCAAATGTCAACAGCTGCCCACAAACAAGACGACAACGTCAACACTGCGACATTTGCCATGTAGATAAACTCATTGGCAAGGGTCACGCCTACAAGTATCTTTTTTGTGTATGTGTATGCGAATGTATGTGTGGTTCGTATTTGTATGTGAATATTTGAGTATGTGTGTGTGTGTGCTCATCACTTGAGAATTGTATTAATTTCAAAGGCCATAATTAAATGCGAAGGCACAGCTGCTGCCGGTTGCCTTTGAAGTCCTCGGGAGATTTGGACGGCGTCAAATGTTAGCAAGCGCCCCTGAAATTTCAAACGTTCGGCTTATTTAAATTTATTGTTAACGCTGCCACGCACCGAAGGCGCCATATAAGCGAATTGGCTCATTAAACCAATCAGAAACAATAATTAACGCGTGCCTAAAAAGTTTACAAACTGGAAGTTGGCTTACAAATGTATATACTTATTTACTTACTTATACCTCCACGGCTTAATGCTATCTAATGCGAGTGTACGGAGTTGGGAGAAGGGTGACGAAGGGCGTCATATGGGCGTGTTTAATCATTCGAAAGTGCTCAGCAACGGTAACTTGAGCGCCCTGTAGCCAAGGGGCGTGGCAACTGGCAAAGCTTAGGGGCACCCCCTGAAAAGGCGTGGATGGCAATATAGATATGTTAAGGCAAATGGCTAAAAATGCCAAAGATCACATTTCGCTAATTAAAAACTTCGCCAATCGCATCGCAATTTCAATTTAAAAGCGACAAAAGAAGCCAGGGAAACATATTCAATTGAAAAACAAATATATATTATATGTTGAAAAGCATATAAAATCAATGCCATAAGGTGTAAACTTTTTTTAATGCCAACCATTTCGAATATATCACAAATATATTTCAGCTGTGCAAACAAAAGAGGATATAATAATGTATCAAAAGCCTCAGTGAATGAATATGAATATTTGTTTTGGTACAAATGTGAACAACAAAAACAAATTTAAGATATTGTTTACCACACTTTTTTGAGAGTTTGTGAAAAGCTTGCAAAGGTTTATGATTAAATAAGTTTTTATAAAAGGCGAAAAGTAAATATTCATAATAAAAATCATGTTAAATCAAAAGTTGAACAGAGTGTGTTGTGTGAAAAAAAAACATAATTGAGTATGTCCCAAGTTTGTTGAATGATTTATGATCAAAGAAGCAACGGTAAAGAATGAAACTTAGTATTAAACTTTTTCCAAACTTTCAAAGGCTCATCAAACTGTTGAAGCATCGATAAAAACCTTTTGATAATAAACTAAAGTAAAGAGAACTTTTAATGGCCTTGACTATAAAGTGAAGTCATCGAATTTACTTGAGACATTTCATCATTATAAAAGGATAAACACAAAAGGACTATAAATGTAAATTACTACATATACTGCATATGCTTGTAGTAAATGCTTTTATGCAGAGTGCAATCAAGATTATGAATATAAGAATTTTGTTTTTATTGCTATTTGCATGATAGATATTTAAAATATAAATTCCAAATGATGTCACCAATAGAAGCACATCACAGAGAGAGACAGAGAGCAGGGATAGGACCTCTTCCGAACAGCAATTTCTGTATGACGACGACACAAGCATCATTAATTGAAAAATAATACTTTATGGAGCAGCAGCAACAGAAGTGTTGTTGACAGTTTGTTGTTCCTTGCCATCAAGCTGTTGCTTAAGGAGCGTTACGCTACTGCGCCATCTCGCTCTTTAATGCGTCCACAGAGTGCTTGAGTGCATGAAATGCTTACTGATATTAAAATTATTCAACGTGTAGCAAACTTTGAACAGCTTTTGTGTGGACAAGCAAAATTAACGCCTTGCCACATTATTTATGGAGAGATAGAATAGCTATTCAAGCAATAATGGAAATAGAAATGTGCGGATGGTGAAAACTTAATTATGCTGAAGAGTCCACATTATAAAATTTACTTTTTTAATTAAACTTTCAATGCCTGCAAGTGCAAGGCACGTACAAGTAATTACTCACACACAGTATGCAATAAAACATTTAACATACGCCCCGAGGCATTTTTCACTTTGTTTCAAGAGTGGATGAGAGATGATGAGCTTAACGGCTTTGCAATAAAATGATTCGATTTTCATTGTTTGCTTATTTCCAATATTAACAGTTTGATTAAGCTCATTTATGGAAACATTAAACTGCTATAATTTTTCATCATTATCTTTTTTTTGTATTGACTTCTGATTGACGCCTATTTAATTTTAATAATTTTCGCAAACAATAATTAAACTAGCACACACACAAATTATGCAGCTTCCGAAACATATTAACATTAATTATTGGATAACACGTAATATTAGCTAACAAACAAGCTATCAGATCTTTCAATTCTTATTGTGTAACAAAGTCTGTTTACTAATTAAAAGATAATATTTTGCAAATATAGTAAAATAAAACAAACGAAAGTATTGCTGAAATATTATACACCAAATTGTTTTGTATGATAGCGAATAGTTTTTTTTTTGATGTTCTTGAATATGTATGTTAACAGTTAAATTTTTTAGTAAATTAATTTAAACTGAGACAATTTCTTTTGGCTAACTCGATGCGCTCGTTCGTTTCAGGGTCTACAGTTTTGTCTTTGTGTTTGCTTTTGTGCCTTTTTTTTAATGCTCGGGCCAAATAAATATTGGACGAAATTTTTTTTTATTTGTGGACATTCTTATGCCCTAAAAGGCCATCATTAAAGCAGGCCACGTTTCTTGTCTAGTTGCCTAGTTGTTTATTTTGCTGGTAAAAAAGCTGGCGCTAATTAATTGCTAATTTCCCTTTCTTTTGTTTGGAACAATTTGATCGATGGTGGGCATAAATTTGTTAGTATGTCAATGGCGCTAAAAATAAGTACATATATGCACAAGGGGTTGAATGGAGTGCGAGGTCAAATTAAAAAACAAACACCAAGGAGTGTAAACCTGATTCCTCTTTTTCATCAAAAATAAGTCGTATTTTTATTGCATCTGTTGTCATACTTGATATCGTTCAGCTTGATTTGTGTATTTCAAAAATCATTTATTCAACAATCAATTTAAAATACTCCTATTAAATGAGTAGCCATCAAATTTTGCAATATTTCAGTCATTATTTCAATCATTGTTAGATTTTCCATTCATAAACATAATCTTTGTATCATTATTGTTTGGCTAATATTCTGAAAGGCCACTTTGCGGTTATGGCAAACAATAGTGATTATAGACACTTCAAACTGTTGCTCAATCGATTTAATTGATTCAGATTGGGCGTTGGCCGCATAATCCGTCAAAAGACAGATTTTCGCTTTGACTGAATCATTGGCATTGGCATTGATTTGTCATCTGACTAGTTTGTGGTCTGTTTGTGTCCTGGTTTTGGTTCCTTAAGCCCATTAATTTTAATGCTTCGGTCTTATCATTGTGTTGTAGCGGGCATGAGCATCAATCTAATGGAAATGTTGCGTAGCATAATCTAATTAAAAGGGGGAAGTATCATCGTGCCGTGGCCTGCCATAAATTACGCAATCTCAGCCAAAAGGCAAAGTCATTAAATTTATGGCCACTGACCATAACAAACCAAGACACACTATGGACCGGAAAGAGAGCAGCGAGCCAATTGCAAATAAAAGGTTTTTATTTATACATTTTAATAGGTTTCCACTGGTTTCATTTCGATTGTTTTGCTGTGCAAAGAATGATAAGTTGTTTGGGTTCTTCGCTTTACGCAGAACAAGAACAGAAATGGAGTTAAAATGTTTTGGTTTCACTGCCAATTAGCATATTTTCAAAATAAATTGGCGTTTGGGCTCATGTCCCTTTATTGGTGGATTTTTGAAAGCTCTCCAGAGGCGCCTGATAGGAGGCATGGCACTTAATTCGTCAACGCTAATCAGATTAAACGCTTTAGCGCAGATTTGGGAGATAAACTACTAACCTAAACGCATTTACGATTTGTTATGACAGATTTAAAATGATATTAACTATTCAGCTGAAAGATAAAGTTGTTCAGTATGCAGTACATACTAAGCGCTAACTTAAAACATTAAAGTAACAAAATTAAGTTTCATCAGTTGGATTTACAAATTACTACTTGCCGCAGGGGTGTTCAAAGTGTACAAGTTGAGTGTCACTTGCTTTTGAGTGCTATTAGTCAAAGGGAGAGAGAGAGAGAGAATTATCAACTTGTGGCTTCCATTTTACTCTGCCCTCCCATATTTCTCGCGTCCATTCGCTCAATTTCCAAAGAAATACAATACCATTTCATTTTTCGGAATAAGTACTCAACGATATTTTTCTGCAGCATTCAAGTGCTTGGCTTAACAATTTGAGTCATAAGCTGATTGAGTAAATACTCGAATTTAGTGATTTGCACAGTTTTGACATATTTAAACGGAAATTTGGCTAAGCATCATAGCTGAGCATCAAAGCCATTGAATGCTTAATTATTATTTCATTGCCATAACATTGGATAGTTTTCCATCAATGGGATTTTGATGAAAACTTTGTTATTTAATTTTGCATAATGATTTAGTAAATGTTTGTCTACAAATTAAATTAAAATGGCTTAGATATATGGATACTTTATGTATTTTATCCAATTAATTTTGGAAAGAGCATTGTATGGAGTATGTATAATTTATATGGAATGAAGCAAGTTAAATTGAAAATTTACTTTCAGCACAAATTCCGGGAAGCATTGTAATTCGTAAAGATAACAGGAATTGCATGTTTCCAAACTTTGACCACAAGTTTGCGTAATTAAAATTCTATTGAAATTCATTAAGTTAGCATGTTGTTAAATTTATAAATACACTGTGTTAATGTTATTCCCTTTCAAAGCTGTTTAATGGCTTTGTCAAGGGTAAACTGGAAATTCAAAATGCCAACGGCTTGACAGAATAAAAGCTGTCTCAGGAGTTGAGTGCTAAAGCCTTTACTAACTCGACCCATGGACACCTTATTGCTGACGAGTTTCTGTCAAGGACTCGGATACTGCACCTGCTAACTGTTTATTTTATTTGAGTCAGCATTTCGTTTCATTACGTTTCTTTTTGCTATCCCTTGTCTGAGCTTTCGCTCAGGTTTCGCATAGTTTTTCGCTACAGTTTACAGTTTCCCAGCGCGTCAAAAGCTGAAAACCTGTAACACCTGATAACCAAACAAAAAAAACAAGCAGCTGCCATGAATTGGCTTCAAAGCAGTCCCATTTCATTTTACGTCATTGTGTAAAAGCCAGCCACTATTTAATGGACTCTTAAGTTTTTCAAGCGTTTTAAGATCTAAAGCGTTTCTGTTGAATGGCTTATGTTAATAATTGGTTTTTGTGTTGTATTGTCTGATTCAGCAGAATAGTATTTCATAGCAATATTGTAGCTGGTGGCACGTGGATGCAATTTCAACAGAAGCGATAATTTATGCAGAATTGCGCTAATGTAAAGCAGTATAAACTTTGTTTTGATGAATCGCCTTTATAGACCAATTCTCTATAAAAAGATGGTTTTATCTATAATTAAAACAGATTACATTTCTGTTTTCAATTGAAATTGTAATAGAAAATAAAGATTATCTAAAAGAGAAAGCGATAAACATGAACTTGTAAAAGAGACGAATTTAATTGAAGCTTAAATCCGCGACTTAATTCAAATAAACAGTTAAGCCAGCACAAATGGCTTAAGACGCAACATTCCTTGAAACAACATCTCAGTCGAAAAACAGAGAGTACCTGCCATTACAAACCTTCTCCAAAACTTCAACCATAAACGTATCAATCATTTCCTCAATCGAATTTCTGACAGTTGAACAGCAATGAGCATTAAAATGATTTCAAGTGCAGCCTAAGCTTTGAAGGTTGCAGCAGCTGTTGCAAAGATTCAAATGTGGCTTACGTTATTGCCGGGATTTAATGGAGCGTTAAGCCAAAAGCCCCGTGCAACAGCCATGTTCAAATGAATTTAGCGGTTTAGAAATAAAGCTAACAAATTAACTGAGGTGGGTGGTTCGTGTTCGTGTTTGTTTCTGTTTTTGGGGCTTTTGTGTGTGTGTGTTTGTTTGTTTGTGTATTTCGTATTGTGGTTTCATTTAAAAATATTGTCGTTTTTACTTGCGTGCGTTAAACGACACGTCGTTGGCACTTCTAGTGCAAATTACATTTTCCGCACTCACACACACACACACACACACACGCGCGCGCACACATTGACAATCAAGAGGCTTAACTGGCAAAACAACAACATCAATTGGCAGAATATCAACAGCGTAACAGCGACAGCAACAAATAAATGTGGACCCAAAATGCCGAAAGTTGCTATGCAAATTTTCTATTAAAATTTTGTTGCGTTATTCGACATACTTTCATTATTATCACAGTTGTTGTTGTTGTTGTGGTTGGTGGTGTTGTTATTGTAATTGTTCTATTAATGCCATGTGCGCAGCAGTTGTATACATATATATAAGCCTTAAATCCAGACAATATCATCGGATTGCACACCGGCCAGCAGCAGCTTATGCTACAAAAAACGAAGCACGTAAGGTTCCAGATTGAAATCTGCTGTGGTTGATGTGGCTGTTGCAGCTGCTGAATAGGGTCAAAAGGTAAATTCTAGCACGTGGACATATTCTCACTCTATTCTGTACCCCTTTCGTTGGAAGTTTATTCAAATACTTAATTTCTTATGGCAGGGCGTATGCCTAAAGTTACCACAGTTCTAGGAAAGCAACCGTTTACAATATTTTTTCTTGTAGATTTTTTTTTGCTTAAAAACTCAGACAATGTGTCAATGCTAAAAGCTCTGCAAATTTTTTTTTAATTATTTACACTCTTAACTAGTTTCTTATTAATTGTTTTAAACCTTTTTTTAATTAAAGTGTTTAACGCACACGATATCCTGAACCGATGTGATTATAAAAAGAACCGATTATGGGAGCTACAGACTTCAGATTTTGGATTTAAGATCGTGTATACCACGCACAAGCCAAGTTAGTTTCAAATGACCGTTAGTTCTTCCAGTTTGCGATATACACAGGGAATCGAAAACACCAACATAAAACAATGTCTGTATGTGTAGTGTCGAGAGTTCAGGGTATCTCCAAAACGAGCTTTTTTGACTAGAACCTTCTTACTTGTTTTTACTTAACTTTTTTCGGATTTTTGCTTTTTGTTTTTTTACTTTCCTTAACAGCTCTTTTCAGTTTGCGGTCACATAATTTCGTTTCAGAGTTCTTTGCTTAAAAAAAGAAATATGTTCTGGCCCAGCTGCACTTCTGCGAAGCATCCACAAAAATGTCGCTTGAATATGTGAGTTTTTTCATTCATTTTACGGCTGATTCAATTTGCTTGCGTCACAGGCATCGTATGTGTTATATGCGTATGCTGCACACGCCGCATAAGAGACTGCAAATAACTAATACCACTTTGAGTCTATGCGAAGTCTTAAATTGATGCTCGTTGTCAATATTGTTACTGCTGCAAAATTGTTGGGACTTAATTAGGCGATTTGTTGTTACACATACGCACCGTTGCGCACAGCATAATTAACTTTAAAATCTCTAACTTTCTTAATTGCTGCTCGGCGTAAAAACTTTGCCAGCTTGTCAATAACATGCCATCACTGGCTAGAAACTGCTGAAGTTGTGTTTCCTTACGTTGCCGTTTTTTCTATATTTTTTTTGTGTTTTCCTTTTCAATTACTGAAGTAGATCAATTAACTGATTTTTCGCTTGTTCTGCGGACTGAAAACCGGAGTCCAAGAGTTGCTGCTGAAATATTTATCAGAAAACCGAGTAAAATTTAACACAGCATCGCTTGTTTTTTTGCCAAAAACAATTTGTGTGTGTTTCGTGCACAAAATGTGCAGCAAAATGCCAAACAATGTGAATACCAAATAACGGCAGCAGCAATTTAAAGCACAACTTGCCTTTAATGTACATATATAGTATACACATGGAAGTTGTTTCAGCTTTTTGACAGGTGTTGAAAATAGCGCCAGCTTGTATGGCACAGCCTCTTTAGTGTTGTTGAAGAGTTGACTATTCGCAGATTATGCAAATTTTGCAGGCAGCAATAACATCTAAACAAGTCTGGCAACTTTAGACTTTGTCAATTATTTTGGTCTTGATTATCTTGATTATTTTATCAAATTTGTTGTCCCCTTTAATTCAGTGCGGTATATACTGTTTTATATTCTTTATTTGGTGGCTAAAACATTTTTAAATGATTTTAACTTTATTTACTTGACTGTTTAACAAACATTTAGATAATAAAGTACATTCAATAGTTTGTCCTGCTATCGAGTTTATATCATATGACAACATAAGCAGCTTAGGTTTCACATGAGCATCAAATACTTACTCTCTAAGCAAAAAGGTCACATGCTTTGATTCTGTGCCATCAAACATCAAAGGGTTTAAACCAATATTTTTGGTCTCAGCTCTGGTTAACCTTTTTAGACTACCAAGAACAGTGCAAAACCAATTTGAATATTATTTACTGTAACCACAGCAAAATAATTGTTCTCATGTTCTCAAACAAATTAAAAGCATCTATGGCAGGATGTTTTTTGCATATTCGGTTTGTTTTATTTGGTTATACTAGTAACCATGACAGTACACACCCATACGAATGTTCAAGCTAACAAAAACGAGACATTTAATACCAAACAAAACTAAAAAACATGATAAAGAATAAAAATAGAATTTAAGATAAGGGTGTAATGGGATAAGGACATCTCTATGGAGAGGAAATGACGACGGTCACGTTCCTAAGCTGCAACTTGTATGTGTATTGGTTTGTCTGCACTTCTGGGCTTAAAAATTAAAATATAAGCTGAAAATTCTAACGCCGTTCAAGGGATTTAATTAATTTCCTGTTTGCACAATTACGTTTTGTCTTTGTCGCAGAGTACAAACAAAATTCTAAAGCCTGTTTACTGTATTTCTGTGTGTTCAATTTGCCAAGTTTCTTTTGTTTCGAGGACAAAAACAATTGTCTCAATTGCATATCAGTTAGTAATCTTTGTTAGGCCAATTAAATTAAAAAACAAACATCTCTTCGACTTTTGTTATTCTAGTTTCGATATGTTTTGATTCGTTTGGTATTTTCCATAATAGATTTTGTCAAGTGTTTACTTTGAAATACGAAGGTAAAACCGAAATTACCTTAAAATATCAAGCTAAAGTTTTACCTCCCAATGTGCTTCCGAGATTGGGCACTCAGTTACCGTTTGATTTATTTATGTTGGCACATTTCCGGCAAATGGACAAAGCAGTTAATCAACTAGTGTGCTTTAGTCCAGTTTTGGCCTGCAGCCGTCAACAGAGTGGGTCATGAGACAAGCATGGTACGCCTCTTTTGCTAGGAGCTTCTGGATTATTAGCATCAAATAATGTTTGTGGCTGCCTGGCTTTACCCAAATTTGACATGTTTTTTGTTTGTGGCTTTTACAGGTAATGAAATCCAGTTTAGTTAACCCGAGCGTTGAGCACGGTGTATTAGAGAAAAATGAGCTTAATCATGAAAATAAGGTGCAACTTTTTTATTTTACCGCACTATGAATACTCTGAATAGAAATCGATTTGAGTATCATGTTATTATACAAATTTATATATTTTTTTTAATTAATAAACCTTAAGTTAAAACAAAAAATATTAAAAATAAATTCAAATGTTATTCTAAATTAATGCTGAGCTGACTGACACTCGCACACTTACTTAGCTTAAGGACTTGATAAATGAAGTGCACTAAAAGCATAAAAATGTATGTACAATATATGTATATATGTATATTTCTGAGTGGTTTCCTTTTTAAGGCGAAATGAATGCGTAGGGCTTAGGGCACGTGCGGCGTCATTTGGAACAGCTCGATCTTGAAAGCCGCAACCCAGCAGCTGTTTGGACATTTGACAGTTACATGGAAAAGCGCCTAACGAGGCGTTCCAAATGAAATGTGTGTTCTGGTCAAAAAATCAATTATAAATAGACATGCTATCTTCAGGCTTTTAGTTTCACTTGAAAAGCCTGCTTTTGAACATTAATAAATTTGTTTTTGTTATAATAAATTCAGAAGCAGTTCCAGCTCATTTAACTCTATTAGTTTTAATTCCATGAAAAAACAAACAAATTGCAAGTGGGAAATCATATAAGTTGTATTCCTCATTGCAGTTTACGCCACCCACGTCGAGGTTATTCGAGATGGTGTTTAATGGTTTTCAAAAAGAAACTTTAAAGTAAAAGTAAAAGCATTATTTAAATGCGTGTGACTTTTCTACTGTTGGTGATGACTGCCTTAGGTTGCAAGTTACACAAGTCTTTCGAGGATAATTGGCTAGAAAACAGGTATAGAATATTAAAGCAGCACAACAAAACAACATAACAACTATGATTGCACATAGCAGCAAACTAAACCACTGCAAATATTTTTGCGTCAGAAATCATCCACTATTTGAAAAGTATTTGATTTTGAAACAGCAAATGACCTTTAAATGTTTAAATTTATTGAACTATAAACATAATTTTCCTAAAGCTATTTTGATTTATTAACCTTATTGAATAAATTCAGTTGCATAATGTAATTACCGAATGTTAGCAAATCAGAATTTGAATTAAAAACATAATTAATTTTTAATATGCAATATTAGGCCATTTGTACACTTGCAACAAATGATGTAATTATAATTTAATCAATCAAATAATTAAATCTGGCATCAAGTTCGCATCCTCTTTTCACCATAAGTTGCAGTTGTGTTCTTAATGTTTTGTTTTTGTTATATCAGCTTGTGCAGTCTGCTGTGTGGTTAACTTACAAAGTACTCATAGTTTCACAAAATATAAAAACGACTAGTAGCACATGCACCATATAATCAAATGGTGAGGCTTTTGCCAGTAATTACAGTCATCACGTAATAACGGTAATGAGGCTTATTAGAGACGGCAACGGTAGCTAAGTCGGAAAGGCCCGGAAAGGCACAGCGACAAAAACCGACCAAAACCAAAACATCATAACAGGCAAAAGGCCAAGGCAAAAAAATAACAGTACTATGTTTTGATAACTGCCAGTTGAAACATAGTTGACTTTGCGAATAAACTCTGTCAATTTGTTGAAAATGACTTTTAAGCTTGCTCAACAATTAGGCAAATGACGCTGCAATATTAATGCCTGAAATATGAGTGGTCAAGGGCTCTAATGCTAAGCAAAGCCAGCCGAGATTTGCTTGATGCGCACAGCCCAAAGACCTTGCAGCACTGAGCCGTGTCAGCAAACGTTGTCCAGCCGCAGTTTCCTGCTAATTGCAGATAAATCTAATATGCAAAAGTTACAGCTGGCAGCAGTCAGCATGCATAAAGCACAAAGCAACAAAATTTAGGCTCTGACGCACGTACTACACCTAAAATGCACTCGTGCTGCCCGGCGGATGTGTGATGTGGCTGTTTGTTGGTGGTGTTGCTGTCTCGTTTACCTTTGGGCATACTGGTTATGTCACTGTGGTGCTGTGATGAAATTTTTAATGCTTTAAGGCAAAAGTTTTTCAATCAAGTTTTTTACTTTTTACACAAAGGACGACAGTGCGTATGCTTACTAAAAAGATAAGCGGACAAAAAGCAGTAAAAGAAAAAAGAAAGTGTGGCATTTCGAATTTAAGTAAACTAAGTAAATCCATGCAGCATATTGCAATAATAACCTTGTTTTTTGCGTTTAACTGCTCGAACAGCTGCAATCAATTTTGAGTTATGGCCGGCGATAGTTAATAAACGTGGCATTTTATTACTTGTCAATTTGATTTAACGATGCTGCAACTGCTGTTTTAATTGAGATCTGAAATATGACGTCTGTCACGGAGTGCTTTAGAAAATGGTCAAAGCAATTCCAACTGTCAAAACAATGTCATTTATTACATCATTATTGTAAGCTAATTGTGTTCGAATTTAGGGGAAAAGGGTAGTGGAAAGAGAGTTAACAAAAGTTTTCCAAGTAGATTATCTGAAATTATCTGAAAAGAACAACATTAAATCGAGGTAATTAATGAGAGGGCTAAAGGCACTTTTAAGGTACTTAGTAAATAAATAGCTCAAAGCCATAAGAGACTTGTAAGCCATAAAGGTTAAAAGCTAATACACTTTACATTCTCAAGATAATACTTGATATTTATTTATTTAAAGGAGTTTGGTCTCAACGAGCTTATGTAATGTGCTTTGCTTTTATTCTTTTTTCCTGTAAGGTAAGAATTTAATTTTTTCCCAAGACCAATTGTAATTTTACTTTACTAACATATCGTATGTTTTCAAGCTTGTGAATTCTGAAATATTTTGTTTTAAAGCTATCCCGCTGAGACCTGGCTTCTTGGTAACTTGGGACTAAACTTAATTGAAAAACTTGTTAAATTGTTTGTAATTTATGTTAATCGATTACCGAGTTTTGACGTATATAAAATACTTACGTAGATATTTACCATTGAAGGTGGGGTTCACTTTTATGGTAGCTCGTTTTATTTATTACATAATAAAAATAATTTTAAGCCTAAATGTATAATTTTATTTTGTTTTTTAAGTACTTATGCATAATATTTTTACAACTGAATTCATTAGAACATTGTATTTCAACGAATTATATATATATAACAAACAACAATTTTTTGGTATTTATATCAAGCTACATGGCAACATATCAATTAAATTTAATTTAATTTTAATGTTCAACTGTTATGTTCGTTGCAACATTTCGTTTATTGTTATAGAGTTAAAAATTAAAATCGAATTATGTAACATTTGGAGTCAAAAGCTAAATTTAAATACTATTTGAATTTACTTAGGTTTGTTATCAATTGAAACTCGCATGTTGAATTGTGTCCATTATAATTGATTGAAAATATTTGCTGGGGCTCAATTGCAAACACTTTCATCATTATAGGTTTACGCTTATCACTTATGCATAATTAGTTAGTTTTACATAAGCAGTCGATGCTTTGAAATAAAATCGCTCGATAATTAATTATTAAATCAGTGGCAATAGCTTTATTCTTAAGTACGAAAAGATGTACTAATTTAATATAACTTATGCAAATTTATGTGCAAATTAATCAACCAATTTATTCACAGTCACTGCTTTTTGGAACCAAGTTGACCAAAACTTTTTAATACGATAAATTTAACGTTAGCTGTACATGTTTATATATGGTTTTATTCCACTCATATTGAATAATTGTTTATTTATATACACACTGCAATAATTGCATTTTTGCTGCTTGTTGAATAAAATATCTAGTGGTTTTTTATTTGGAAACAATACGAAACCCAATCGAATGCACATAAAATCGCAAACACGCTTATCCATTCGGTTTGATTTGCATTTAACAGGAGCGAAAAAGGAAGAAGGGGCCGTGGCACGTGTGTCCTTGAATGAGCACACTAAATATGATGCTGATTTTCGTCAATGCGCTGAATAACACTTTTTTACATTGCACTGAACTGCATGAAAACCAATGGTGCGTATGACTGATGCGCATTATTCTAATCTATTTTGGTTTGTAATTTAATATTTCTGTTTATGTAATGGAAACCAACCAAACGTATGTAATAGTTTATTGTGCGCACCACAAAACATCTATAAATATATTTATTTTCTGTTAAACTTACATAAGCTGCTCTATCCGAAATCACAGGCTCAACACTATGTCGAACTTAAACTAGATCTTTTGCCAAAGGTAAGCGAATCAACCACATGTAAGTGATGATCCACAGCACCGCTGGTTTCATCCAAAACAACGACAATCGCGCTACGCTTCAGGCTAGTACCAAGTACCTGGCAAGGAATGCGTCGCTGCTGCTGCTGCTACAGATTCGTCACTTGGGTGGCTGTACTAGTAGCAGCAAGTGTTACCACTTGCGGTTGCTTGTGGGTCGATGTTGGGTGGCACTTGTCTGGTGCTGCTGCCACCACAGAGCGTTGAAGCCCGTCTACACGTGTAGCAGTTAGTTCATCTTGTGCCACCGGCAGCCACTTGTCTAGAAACTTGGGTCGAAACAACAGAGTGAAAGTGCTGCGAAATTGTTTGCTCATGGAGCAATAAAGTATAAAGTTGATGCTCGAATTTATTAAAGCCAATACATCCATAACGTCACCTTGGGAATTCAATTGTAAACGTAAAAGTAATTCATTATTTTCAAGTGTAAACTTACTCAGTTTGAAATAGCATTGCATGAGAAAGGCATTGCCCAGCACAGTGTTCAACAGCCCCATGATGCCCTGTGGAAACTCAGTGATGAGGAAGAGCAGCAGCACCGCCAACAGCATCCGTGTGGTGCGATCCGTTTGTTTTTCCTTCTCCAGCGTTTTGCTATTCTTGCGTTGACGCTCCGCTGGCTTGCCATTAACAACAGATTTTGTGCCATTACTCGCCAATGGTTTATTTGTGAGTTTCTTTCTGCGCCGTTTTGCTTCCAACAACGCCATAATGAGCCGCACCGAGAGAATGGTGAGTGCAATGCAAGGTATCAACTTGATAACTACGCTGTATATCAGAAAAGTGGCATTCAGCAGGGAAGTGTTATGCAATGCAAGATCGCTGTGATAGAGTCGATAGACGGTCACATTGCGTGTCACAATGGCAATGGGCACTGGACTTGGGCTTGGACTAGGACTAGAACTAGGTGCTGTTAAATTTATCCATTGCGTATCATTAGCTATTTGGCTTGTGGGCGTTGCATTCAGTGTAGCCACAACAACATTTCGCATTTCATTGTTGTAGTCAATAACATATTGACTTATTGGTATACTATTTATGACCTTGCCATTAGCATCCACTTGATCCGTCCACTCAGCAATGGCTGAGATCAGATACAGCGATGGTGAAACCACAAGCACACAAACCACATATGCCGTCGTTATGGTTATTATAGTTGTGCGCATGCCGCACCACAACCGATTCTTTTGCGGATGACCCACTGCAATATAACGCCACACAGCCAACGTAATTGTCAGCCAAATGGAGATGGTGTGCAGCACCTGGGCAAAAATCGAATGAAACTTGATGAAGCACGCCCAACTATAGCTCAGCTTTTGCTCTCTGGGCAAGCTATCCTTCAGTATATAATCATGCACCGTATAGGGTATATATTCCAACATGACTGCCAGATCAGCCACGGCCAAACCCGTGAGTATAGCATTGGTGGGTGAACGCATCTCGCGTCGTGTTAAAACAATAATATTCAATGTGTTCGCTATGGTACCCAGTATGCACACCACCAGCGAGACATAGCCATGCATGTTTTTATAGCTGAAATGAGAGAAAATGTGAAAATATATTTAAAATACAATTTTCTCTCTAACTTCTTATTTAATAATCTTTTATACATAAAGGTTGACACTGCATTAAATAAATTCACATTTCCATATAAAGCTGACAGGATAAGGAACAATGAACGATGTTTATTAATCAATAACCAACAAGCCACGAGATACTTACTAAACTAAGAGACTTCTTCTTCTACTATGTATCAACAATTATTGCTATCGCCTTCTTCATAGTCGTTTGAAGCTTAAGCACGTTGAGAATTTAATGTTATGCATTGATAAATAATTAATTTGTATATATAGCTTTTCTCTTGCGTCTTTCGCCGAAAACCTTGCATAAATTGTGTATAGCTAAAAGATAACTTAAAGTAAGTTTAGCAAACGTGTGTGTTACAGTTTAATTAGCTGAAGCTGCGTGTGGTTAACGATTATGTTCATCAAGATGCTTTTGCGGTTTTGGCAAGCCATTGGAATGTGAAAGCGTGTAAATGTAACTGTAAATATGTATATATATGTGTGTGTGTGAGTGAGGGTGTGTGTGGATAAATTAAGGGCTGTCTGCCTGTCTACATCAACCATAAGATGTTGGCCATTTTCTTTGAATGTCAAAGGAGTGTTACGTGCTAAATTGCTAGAGAATGGCATGAGAGAAAAAACTTGAAGCTATCACGCGTCAGCCAGAAGGCCTTCGAACTCACAGTAAGTCACTCAAAGCACCACTCAAGAGCGACAAAAATACAGAAAAACCAAATTTTTGCGCCAATGTGTCAACAGTCGTACAAAAAAAGCACAGGCAGACGCTAGACAGACAGACAGAAAGACAGATAGACTGACGCACAGAATAATAGACATAGAAACCCAGTTTAATCCTATTTTTTTGTTGTTATCTTCTAAGTTGACGTTAAATGTCATGACAACGCGACGTATGCGTAATATTTAGGGGCAATGCTTGAAGGCTAACTTTGTCACACAAGCACAAAACAAGCAATTAACATGAATAATAATCATGTTCATTTGGCCGCTTGCTATTTATTTATTCTTTTTTTGCTGACAATTAGAAATTCGCTTTCTTTTTCCAAATGTGTTGCGTCGTTTTGCGACGAACGCAATTATAAAAAAAAAAAGACAAAAATAATAAATTATGTGTATCATGAGCAGCACGAACATCAACATAAAAACCGTTTCAATTTTCATAGACAGTTTGTCGCAATGGCACTTTTTGTAATGGGTTTTAACTAGTTTTTGGCTCCGACGTGGCAGCCTGAAAATTGAGTGCGACATTGAAGCGGTTTTTGTTTGCTATTGTGTTATGGAGCGTTTGTCATTTGTAGGGAGCTGGAGACGTACAACAGCACAGGACACTAAACATAGCAACACAAATGCACAGGACATCATCACCAGGCAGGTGGCCCCGAACCCCATTGCGTCTGTTAAAGGTAAACAACCTTATATGGCTCACTGAATTTTACAGCCAAACCATTCATCAAACTCATTTTGAGCAGGTTTACCCACGCAACATGTTTAAAGGCATTGCACTCGAGACGCGTTTTCTTTGGGGCTGCCTTGCTGAATCTAAGATCCTAGAATCTAAGATCCTGGGTGCCTGCCTAATGAAAATACCTTGCTTACTTTAATTTATTGCCTTTCCTAATCCATGTTGATGAATGGTAACAAAGACGTAGCAGTCCAAGAACGTAGCAGCAAAACTTTGAATTTATTTTCACAATAAGGTTCGTCGCCACCCCCAAGTGAAGGTGAGTTTATTCCACCCATGCATATACCTAGAGCGCTTTCAAAACTAAATTCCTTTCACTAGCCACACGGGTATTGTTGAAACTTGTAATTGCTGGCCAAGCAATTTGCTTTTGCATAAATGAAAATGTGTGTATTATTGCTGAAACAAATCTTTACTTTTTGTGCGAAAGTCCCAGTTAGCACATTTGTGCATATTTTCAGTTATTGCCATACTAAAACAACTGGACCAGCAAAAAAAGGCTGCTCAACTTGGGAGTAGTTTACTGTAACTAGCTTTTAGGTAAACAACAACATCATCAAATATCCCAACAAAAAAAGAAACAAAACTAAGCTCAACTTTAAAGTGCACAGAACGAACACAAAATATATTACAAAAATATAATTAAAATAATGCTTGCATTTAAGAATCTATATGTTCATTTAACAATCTGTAGTGCTCAACTCAGGAAATTTGTGTTTACTTTTCATAAATACCTCAGTTTGTAGCTAAAAGTTAGATACGAGAGCGAAACATTCTTCAAAATCAAACAAGCTTGGTTACATGCTAGAAGCTGGCATCATTTGTTTATTAACTTTGTTTGTGTTAGCATGCTAAGGCATCTAGTGTGCAACAACAGCATTAAAGTGGCAGACTGAAATTTATGGGTGGCTTTAAAGCCAGCAGTTAGCTAGGAGACACACACTTGACTTGCGCTTGAGCGCCTTATATTCTACCTTGAGTCCAATTTTGTTGAACAACGGCCAACAGCAAGAAAAAGACACACACACACACACGAAGACAAAGGAAAAGACTTTTTCATTCCATCTCTTAACTTTGAAAAACAAAGCCCGCTTGGGGCCCCAAGCCAAAATGAAAGCTGCTGTCAAAAGCTGCAGCACACAAAAAAAATAAAAACAAGATCCTTTTTCCAAAGTTGGCCGTAAAAATGCGGAAGTAATTTGTATGGCTCGTTTCTGCAAACTAAACAAAATGGCCATAAAATGTGTGTCTGTTGTTATGCATTGGCAAACGCTGCAGGCTTACAGTCTTTATTGGCATTGCAGGCAATTGCTGTATTTGTTATGCACACACGATAAGACAACGAAAGGCTGGGTTTTTTTTTAGTGTGTTAAAGCATTAGAAATGGTTGTTAAAGCCAAATGGCTATAGAATGTTGCAAAGATTTAAAGCTAAATACCAGATACATGCACATTTATTATGGCTCTTAATTGGAATTATTGTTCGGCCTTTTCTGTATTTTATCAATGGCTATAAAAAGGGTCTTTGCTATATAAATTTTATTAAAGAAGCTATCACATCGTAAATCTATGCATTCATATCTCTAAAAAAATCTTATAAATTAACAAACATTAATACAAAATAATATATAAAGATATAAAATAGACCCGCTTTTGTTTTAGTGTCAGCAATAGCTTAAAAAAGTTTATTTCAAATTTAATTTAAAACCACGTTTTACGAGTGTTGCGCGTGAGAAATAAAAAAAATGGTTGCTCTTTTAATTTTAATTACATTGGATTTTTATGGATGCAGAAGCTGTCATTAAATTTTTATTACAAACAATTGCTATTGACAAGTACGCCCTTAAATCAATTTAGTAGTTAAGCTAAAAAAAAAAAACAATATAAAGGCGATATAAAGAAACACATTAATTGATTTTTGATGTTATAGAGAAACCCAAAGCTTTCTAGTCTTTGTTGTGTGTTGTCTGTTCACGTCTTGTCTGTCCTTGGGGAATGACCGTGGCATTGGCATTGCCAACTTACCTTGTATGAAAATTATCCATGCCCGTGCCGCAATAGAGCGGCGTTGTATCATTGCTGCCCCCAGGCATTGCTTATGTTTAATTTGTTTTGTCGTCGCTGTTGTTGACACTCTATTGTTGATGTTTATGTTGTTGTTATTGCTGCTTTTGGCGGTCGTCGGTCTGTGCAGCCGCGACTGTCAAGGACAGTTGCGGCGGCATATGCATAGAATGCGCTTCCCGCCGACGCATTAATTCAATATGGTAAAATTTATTATTTATTCCGGGAGCTGTAAATAGAATAAAAGTATTGAATTAAAGGAAAGTGAATAAGCAAACGAGAGGGCAATAAATTTCGTTAAATATGACGTACAATTAATTAGAATTGTAAATTGTTACGCATACGCCGCATGCCAGTAGCATAAATACTTTGCGTATCCCCTCACACCACAGCTCTAAGCCGATTAGTAAAGTGCTACAAAATGGCGGTCGCTTTGTTCTAACATAATTGGCGCTGCAGCTCAACTGAGGTCGTTTAAAAAGACACAGCACCAGCTGACTGACATCAGTACGGAAAGAGATCTTGTATTAAATTAGATTTAGATCTTTCTGTCTGCATCTGTATAACCACGACTTCCCGAACTATTTGTTATCTGTCATGTGCTTTGGTTTGTACTTGTTGCGGTCGCAACACTCTCGGCAGCCGCAGATTTTAATTGCATTTGCAGAACAGCGCAGCAGTGGAAGAATACTTCGCTAAGAGCCTGTTTGGCCGTAGGGCCAACACAAAAAAAGGGAGAAGTCGAAGCTTCTGCAATTAGTACGTACTATGTAGTGCAAAAAACCGCAGATGAAACTGGAATACTCGTTGATTATGTAATGCAATCAACACTTTATTATTTAGTAGTTTATTTTCATATGTATTTATTTGAAGCTAACTTTTTTGATATACAATTACTAAATAAAATAATATAATAGAAAAATAATTAAATTTCATCGAAAAAGTTTTGTTAATGATTATTAAAATATTTATTTTGCGTGATTTTGTGTTAATTAGCTTTAATTGCTTTATCAAAAGTAACTATGAATTACAAAATATGTTTTTATACTCGTTTGATTTTTCTTGGTAATTTTTAATGAATTGATTTTACGAAGAGAATTTTGTATCTATTAATTAAGCCACTCTACGTTAAATTAGTGCCCTCACTAGGCACAGGCCGAAAATCTAGGCAATATTAATTAAAAGTTAACCAGTAACCAAATTGCCGTTTCATTATTTGCTGGAACGTATATAATTTCTATAATATATTAAGCCACTCGGATAATATGCCGTAATTATTTGTTATTTTATGGCAAAATGCAATTATATAATGCATTCATCGTTTCGTTCGCCATAACAACAACTCCAAAAGTACGGCACGTGTGCGTATAATAACATAAACATATTAATTACATATAAAAAAAATATTGTGCATTTGAATAAGCGTGATTGGATGACAAATGAAATGATTAATGAAAAGTGCGGCACATGTGGTAGCCTGATGGCGCACAAATGCACGCTATGATTTTTGCAACACAAAAAATCATCAAATCAAATCTGCTGATTTTATCCACATTGGACATCAATTGGCTGCTTTAGTATGAGTTCACCCAGCAGCAAGAAACCCTAGCACATTTTCATAAGCATACAGTCGAATGCACACCAGCAAGATGAACAACAACAAACAATTGCTACAGAATGTGAAGAGACTACTCAAAGTAGCTGGATGAATGCCAATGCCATTTGTGGACCAGAGTCAAGGGGGCAACTCAGTAAGGCTCATGTGTGTCCAGATTGCCCGTGCGCATGTCAGCCACAAATCTCAGCGATTTCATTTACGCGTTTGCTTCCCAGGAAAGAAACCAGTATAGAGGACCGACAGCATTCCACATTGTCTTTTGTGTCAACGGCAAACAATGAAAAATGGCGAACAACTAGTCAAATTGAAGGATCGTCTAAACCATAGGTCAAAGCAATCCAAACCGTCTTTTGTCTCTGTCATTTTTTTTATGCTACTGCACTACCTGATATAGCGATAAATAGCTGATTTATGCATTGAGGCACGATTCGCTTGAGCGAGGCTTAAGTCAGAGGCGCGGTAGAGGAGTACTACCATTTAACCATTCAAGACATTTAAATTAATATGTATTTTGTGCTATTGATTACCACTATTGATTTGATTTTGTTTACAACAGTATCCACTTTCTTTTACTGTCCCCATCCTATCATTATTTGCATTTTATTTATTTTTGTGTAAACAAAAAGTTGAATTTGGTTTGGCACTTTTGTTTACCCAAACGCTGCCATTGGCATCATTTTAAATTGTTTTTTAAATGGCCATCAAACAAGAAATGTTAGTGAACTGCGAATGCCAAAGAGCTGTGCAAGCCAGCTATTGTGAATGGCTATTGTGAATGAGCGTAAATGTGCGCGTCAAGTGGCAACAACAACAAGAATTTCTCTCCTCAAATAGCAGTTGAAAGTTTGCGGAAATGTGTTCGATTGAGTTGATGATTGGCTGCACGAACGAGCGGATGGAAGGATGCCGAAAGCGGATGGAGCATAAGTTTGTTAGAAGATTGCCACTTATATGAAGAAGTCGAAGAAAATGCTGCTAGCATCGTAAGTAGGAGTAAGATGGAAAGTAAGCATAGCATTTAAACTTGAATATTTTTTTGAAAAAAATGAAAAAAAGGTGTGCATATGTAAACAGGTTTTATTTTATAGCAGAACTGCAAAGGCAGACAGTTTCGTGCCCATCGGGCAAAGATAGATAGAAAAGCTTGGTACGTGATGTTGATTTAAGCAAAAGATTTAACATTGATTAGTTTTCATGTTAATCTTGTCAGTAGCAAATATCAAATATTGACGATTGCTTTTAATTCGACATAAAATTTAACTTTCAGCAGCATGAAATTTTTTATCGAATCGACTAAAAATTAAGCTGAAACAGATAAAGATAATAACATTATTTGACAACTAAGTTTGCCTGAAGCCTGCTCTTGCCTTAAGAGCTTCTTCAATCAAAGTTTTCTGAAAATGGTAACAAGTTGTTGCACTAGACACAAGTAATTTCCTGTTGGTTTTTGCTTTGAGCTCGTTGATTTTATGCACAAAAGTTGACTTAACCATTTAACTATCTTGCAATTAACTTATAGCATGATGCGACCCCACGTTGCATGCTGTGTTTTTCTCATTAGTTATGCGACTCTCAAGCAAACAGCAACAGTCTCGTCCAAAGAAGCGTGGCCCCCTAATGTAATATTTGCCACCCGCGCGTTAACAATCACAACAACAACAACGCGAACGATAACAATAGATGGGCGTGACCCAACTGAAGGCTGCAAGCGAAAGCACTTAAACTTGCATACATTATGCATGTGAGAGGCCATCACAATCTTACCCCTTTTAGACCCCGGGCAAAAGTGTAAAGCGACTTTAATTGCTTGAATCCGCACTTTTGACTTAAAGGCAGCTGTTTGCAGCTTAACGCGTTTATGCTATGAATATATTTGACATGTTGTTGGCTTTTAGAAAAAATAGCAGAGTCATGGCCATAACGCAAAGCACACAAATTGAGGGGTAGGCATGGGTAAGTGGTATATGTTGATGCCACTTGCAGCACACTGGTTGGCCCTTGGCCATGACTCTACATACATCTAGCATAAGCGTACATGAAGAAAATACACAAACAGCGACAAACAAATATAAATACAAACACAAATACCGTAACAGTGTAGTAAATATTGCGTCAGACTTTTGCTAGTCTGTCAGCTAATATCCTAACAAATTTCCGCTGGCTGTACCCAGCAAAATCATAACGACAGTTTACTCAAATATAAATACAACCACAAAATTCAATACAGGTTCAGTGTTGTAGATGTGGTGCCAGACTTATGCTATTCTGTCAGCTAATATCCTAACAAATTTCCGCTGGCTTTACCCAGCATCCACACACTCCGCAATAAAATATGCTCCCCTCTCAACTGAACATCGTCTACTTTCTAATCAATAGTCCTTTGTCTGGCTTTCTATGCCTGGATGAACAAAAACATAATTATTGCAATCCCAGTTGGCAATTTTCGAAAATGCAACACAATAGGGGAAGCTAGATAAGCTTAGTGTGTCGAATACTTTTGGTAAAAGATGTTTAAATTAAAAACAATATCATATGCGAAAATTTATCTTTTGTATTTTCTTATGTATAAGAAATATATTCATATTTTTTTGAACTCCGAAGTGAATATGAAAAAATGTTAACAGTTGCATGTCCTTAGCATAATACATTCTTTAAGGGTTTCGCACACCTATTTGTTGGCTTAACTCACAGTCTGCTAATGTTATAGTAATTTTTATATTAGTCATAAAGCTGTGTGGCATTTGCTGAATTAGTGAACGGAGTTTTCTATGCTTTATGCTAACAAATTGCTTATACGCACTGGAGTCCCGTTGTGATTTTTACAGGCGCTACCTTGTAATTTTCACTGCAAATTATTCAAATGTCAGCCAACCGTTGTTGCTTTTGCTTTTGTTAGTGAATCAAACTAGACAAGTTCTTTTTATGGTGATTCGATTTCTTATATATAATGGAGCTCAAATATGTTAAAAGGAAATTTCTTTTTCTCTATTTTTTCCTCTCACACACCGTTTGTTTTTTTGAATGTATGTTAGCTTTGTTGTTCTGCATTCACTATCAGTGCATTTTTGCGCTTGTCACGCATACGTCATGTTGCTGCGCGAATGCAGACGAACAATAGCGAGCTCATTTGACATTTGCATATCGCAAGACTTGCAGCAGACAAAAAAGTTAAAAGTTTTTTGTTGAGTGTGTTCTTTTTTTGTGTCATTACCAAGAACATAATTTCATGTATTCACATGTCTTTGCAGTCATGATTTTCTTTCCACAAAATTGAAATAAAACGAAACTGTTTTGGAAGTGTAACAAAAACCAGAGCTAGAGTCTTGATTAACAACCAAATGCAAACGGCCAATTGGCTAGTATTAAAAGACTGCGCTTTAAGAACATCTATGCAAATGAGACTTAAAGTTTCCCAAACTCCAACAGTTTGTTTACGCAAGCTATCAGCTGCTGACCAGCCTGGCCATAATACGCAATCAAGGTAATATGTGTTTAAGTGTGCAAAAGAAACCGCAATTACCATCAACAGCAAGAACATTTGAAACTATCAAAGTAATCACATATGAGTTCATACTATTTTGTGGCAGTAAAGAAGGGAATGTAGTGTGTGGATTTTTCCAACCGCACTGAATTCGGAATGCAAATTAAGCAAGAAGCTTCATAAAAAACAAGCTTTGCGATTTTAAAGCATATACATTTTTGGGCTAAATTGAAACGTGTGGGGCTTGTAGCACAAAAACCGGTAAGCTAGTTGCCAGTTACCAAAGTGAATGACAGCAATTTTCAACAGCAGCAGCAGTGGCAACAGCCAGCAAATGTTACTTTCACATGCGTGTTAATGGCATCAAAAAAGTGAAAGGAGCACGTCCTTAAGTTCAACCAAGGGACAAAACAATGTAGCTCTTAATTCTGATAAACGAACTAAATTGAGTTGAGGCTACAAAACTGTGTTGCCGATTTTAAAGCTGCAACAAATTTAAGTAAACTGCTATGTAAAACTGAAAATTAGCTAACATTTTTCGTTCCACTTTCAACCTATCTTTAAAAGTTGATAACGCTGCTGTTCTACTGTTTGATTATCTTTAAACGTATGCGACGAATAGGCGCACTGGATAATTATAAAATCAATCTGTTTACCTGACCTTGCACCTGAACTTGATTTCCAAAGCGAAACTCAAACATGAAAAATAGTTTCCAGCTGAAGCTATTGAAAGGTTGACTGCTTACAACAATGACTGGCTGCATGTCAAGTAGTTGGCTAGCTTGGCTATTCAACAATTCCCCATTGCCCTCAGCATTCTTTCAAAGGTCTTAAAATGAGGCGTGGCAACAGTCAAGTAATCAAGTTGTCTATCATTAAATACAAGCATTGGGGCGCGAGCTACTTGAATTCTAAACGCAAGGTCAAGAGTGAATCGAAAAAAAAAACACAAAACTAAGGAAAACTTAAATAGTCATTGAACAAAAACCAACAGGCTCGCAATGGTTATTACGATTCTAGCTGATATATACAAAATTGTCGGGGTATTAATTTACATACACAAGTAGTGTCCACAAATAAAAAAAAAAGACTGGCGTACTGGGAGTCAATAAATAAGGTGCGTTACATATGTGAAACTACCGAAATTCAGTTTTTGCAGCAAAACAAATGTACCGTTATCAGAGGCGCCGTCTAGCTTGGTACACATTATTTTTTCATCATTACACACAAATGCGCCGAACATTGTTATTGAAAAAACTCTTCGTTCAAAAATTAAAAGCAAATTTGCGGTGGCGTTATATATATGAGACGCACCTTATCAGTAAAGTTAAATCAATTGGAAATTTAAATAAAACAAAAATTTAACTCTTGTGTAAATATGCAAAAAATGCGATTCAAATTCTTTAAATAACAAAGCTCTTAATAAGCTTGACGAATTCGCTAAAATTCTTGTGACAGCGCAAAAATATTTTTGCCACAGCTTTAACTTAACGTTTATTGTCTTGTAGCGAAACTTTGTTATTTATAAGTCCGAAAAAGTATGGCAGCAAATAAAATAAATTTTTAAGTTATTTTCTGGATAAGTTTACTGGTGTCCTTTGTTCGAGCTTAGAAAAAACCTTGCATTTTATGAACCTTTATCTTTACTTTTCCGGTAGTTGCTTAGGAAAAACGTTTTTCCCAAAACCTTTAGCTGGGTAAACAATCAAAATACGTAGTTTAAAAAAAAGAATAATGCGCAAAAGCGCAAATAATGGTGAAGGGAAGTGTCAAAGATTCAATCCGGAAATGACACCCTTTACACAGTTAAAGTATTTGTCTAAGCTAAAAGACAACAGTGAATGTCGAAAATTTAATATCCTTGCTACTTTAGAAGCTGTATGCTATAGAAAAATAGTTTATGTAAAATTCACCATTTTACTAAGAGATAGAGAGCTTCTAAAGGCATCTCGTTAATGCATTAAAAACTGAGTGAATATGTAATGATGATGTTAACCTTGCGAAAGTTAGAAAATTAATGCAATTGAAAACAAAACGGAGCTTTGCGTGCAGCTCGTGCTGGATATTTAGAAGAAAATATGAATAGCTTAGCAAGGACAATACGCGACAAGGGCAAAGGAAGGCAAATGGTTGATGGGCGTGTCTGCGTTTATTAGCTAAGCTTCACAATTCAATGGATAATAATTCAAATGAATTTCGTGCAGAGCGCCTTAGGGCGGTATTATTAATATATAAATAAGGTTTAGCATTCCTTGATTCCTTGGAGACGCCAAGTCACCAGTTCAATAAAAATGTCTCGCAGGACATAGTGTTGTTGTGATTTTCAGTGAGGCAGGGATAAGCAAACACATACACACACACAGTGAGCCAGACGACAAAATGAAATGTGGCAAAGGCGTTGAGAAGGCGCTGGCAACAGTCAGCTAGAAACATCTCGTTATCATATTTAGTAGCAACCGCTTACAATTGTTGTTTTTACTGTGGTTGTTGCTGGTGTTGTTGTTGTTGTTGCTGTTTGTCGCTCTCAGCGTTACAGTAAACGACATTAATGGAAACATCAAAGTAATTTGATTGCATTTTGCCACAATGGATATGAATGAGCCCAGCAACAACTGGCATCTGCCTTAAAAGAAGAAAGGCATAAGTAAATGCAAAATACACAAAATCATGTGTGTGTGTGTGTGAGTGTGTAAGTAGTAGTAGAGTCTGGGCCACCAGCCACACCCAGCCGTTTGTCAATGATATCCCTCGTTGGCATCCTGCGGTGACTGCTGCTCCCACTTAGACACAACGTGTTGTATTTGTTGTTGTTCATCTTGAGCCTGGGACGAATGTCGTGTTAATTTCATTTGCGTACAAAAATAGACACAGAGCTTGTGTCACATGATAGCAGAAGTCCAGCTAACAAAATTATGTAGCTATAACCAAGCTGAAGGCTAAGGCCTGTGAGCCAGGCATAAGATTAGAGCTGGTCGACTTAAAGTGTTAGAATTAAAGAGTAATTTTCCTTAATATCCTCCATAAATCAAAAACAGATCCAAGTCGAATTTGTTTTCCGTTTTAATTTGCTGGTCACTAGTTATCATTCGATGTTAATTTGACTTTATCCTTGGGTTAAATAAAGCATTAACCTTAAAGTTGTTCATATACATTTTAAACAGAAAGCGAACAGAACCAATACCAAAATATATTGAACACACACACACACACATATCTTTGACAACACAGTTGCTTCTGTAATGTATAGAATATTTAATTTTCCAGCAATTATTTGATATTCTGAACGAAATTATGAATGCGTTGCATAAATCATAAACAGCTTTGTTGCATGACAGACACATAATCTTGAAATTATGCGCCAAAGAAAGTTTTTTGTTGTTGTTTATGTTGAAATATTTAGCATTTAAAGCATCCTGTCAATGTGCGGCATCACATTCCAATTTATGTAAATTTTTTTTTTGTTGGGTATCTCGAAATTGTTTTAGGCCGTCGCTCGGCTAGCCCCAACACAAATGTTTAGTCTGAACATTTAGTTTATTTTGGAAAGGGTTGCGGTTGTGTTTTGTTTTGTTATCTTTGCTGGTTGACGCTGGTATGTTTGGAATTTGCTCGAAGTTGCCCGCAAATTGAGCGGCAGCCCGTCGAACTCTTGGGCAACCTGATTGATTGTGTAATTGAAAGCAAGTTCGTTTCGCTGCTCTGGGCTATCCTATCAATTGAAAAATTACTTGGCAAGCGCTTGAGAAATTACAGCTGTGTTTAAATCGAATTAGTACGTATTTAGAAAAACATCAAATGTTATTAGAAGAATTTCAATTATCTGCTTTAAATTATACCCACTCTAATAAACTTGATACAAAAATGTAGAAAATTAGCAAATATTTAGCCCAGCCACCTCTTAGATTCATCGTCTTTCGGTACGATGAAGCTGCATTTTGAACTCTTTTCACTAATTTTATTAAGCAATGCGCTAAGTTAACAAAGACAAAACTTGTGATACGTTATATATTTACAGACTTCAGCATAAAAGCAAATAAAACGCATACACCGTGTGAGCCTGTAGGCTGTCAAATATGAGTAATGGCAGAACCTAACAGACTTTCCCCCCATTTTTTTTTTTGTCCAACTTTGGGTGAATTTTCAAAGGCATCTGTATAAAATTAAAATGGCTCTCAACAGCCAGCGGGAAAAATTCTAAAAAAAAAAATAGAAAAAACTGAGCAGCACCAGACTTGAAGTAACGGGATTTATCTGTGCGACAGTACGAGTTTGTGTGATGTCTTTGTATCTGTGTATATGTATTTGCGTGGAATGTTAATTTGGAATGTCTCGTTCTGCTGACCACTTGAGTATTTGACAGTATTTGGTACGGTATACAACAAATTTAAACGATCGATAAGGGAAATAACAAATATTTTATGCGCCTACGTGTTGGCCATTGCTAATTTATTATACATCCCTTGGACATGGTCTGTCAGCCCCAGTAAAATGTAGCTGAGCATTTTTTTAGTTTGTTGATCTTTTTTTCAGTTTCTTATATATTATTTATTTTTTTGGTGCCTCTGTCAGAATCAATTGTTAGCGTCTTATCTGTGGCGCTGTCAGGCAGCAGGAAACTCCGTCTGAATGGCAAAACTTGAGTGTCTTTTTATGTCAGAAATGCTGAGCTCATCAGCTGCGAACTCAATCCAGTGCAGCTCAACACCTTTACTCCGCCTCTTTGTCGTAGTCACTTTGGCTCTGATTGATGTGTCTTATTTGCTTCATTGCTGGTTTATTCTCACGCATAAATTACTGGACTGAGCTGGAGGCTGCCGTGCGTGCGATTTGCATAAAAAAATTTAAAAAATAAAAAGCCATTGACGCCAACAGACTTGCTCAAATCATTGTGCACAATTTTTACGATTTATTGTTGACGAATTGCTGATTTTGTGCAGGGCAATGTGAGCTCAATGCTGGTTTCGTTTGCAGAAGTCACCAAATGCACGAGCGAAATTTAATTAAGTTGGCCAGCAGCCAGACAGACATCACATTAGCACTTCACATATCATATCAGCATGTCTTGTTCTCCAGCCAACTCTCGTCAAAGCCATGCCAAATGGCATCAGCACTAATGGAATAATTTGCAATCTACTTAGCTTGTTGCCTTGCCGCGCAGGGAGATTCTGCAGGCACTACTTGCGCAGAAGATATTGTGGTTCTTTTAATTATTTCACGCATTTCACCACACAAAGTCGTTCACAGCAAATTACAAGCAGCTGACACCCGATTGGGTGTGTCCTAAGTCCCCTATACTACCATTTACTGCTGCTGGGCAGCTCGTTCGCTTTAATTAACAATGAAGTTGACTAATTGAATTATTTGGGAGCTGACAAGGTTGTGAATTTGTTGCTTTTAAGGTTTGTAATAAAAGCACTTACTACAAATATATTTTCATATACATAGTAGCACACTATTCAGTGCCGTGAAGTAGGCAACGAAATTTGAACATGTTTTAAATTGTTCATAAGTAACAATAATTGAATTAGTTAGAAAACCCAATGCTTATTTTGATATGAGCAAACAAGAGATGACTGAAATGCAAAAGTAAAAATTAATTAAAAGTTTAAAATTTTTTGTAATTTTTCAAATATATACTAATAAGAAAATACATGCTAACGCGACAAAATCTTCTTTGTTTAACATGAAAACATCGTGTTGAGCTTATTTTTTCATCGTGCGTGCCTTGAAATAATAACCAAACACGTGCTCATCTCTAATGTATAACGCTGCTGTTTAACCAGCTTGTGGCAAGTTTCATTCGCTTTAATTGATAAACGTGACAAACTTTCATAATTGTGGAGAAGAAAAATAAAGCGAAGGCAAACAGTAAAATATTATGGGCTATGTTCTTGGCCATATAATATTGTTTACTTTAATTATGCGCTACACTAAACAAGAATAATTACTTAAGAGAACTGCTAGAAAAGAATTTGGGAGAAAGCGTGAGTATAGGTTGGGTGGGCAATAAAAGCTAGCTTAATAAACAAACCCACTAATTAGTGCATCGCTTTCATAGTTCATGGCTCAATCAATCATGGGAATCAATTATTTAGTTGGAGCTTCTATCAGAAACATGATAAAAATCAATAACCAGTGTTTTTGGCATACAATCATATCCGATTCCATACGCTGTCGATGACCTCATAATTAAGCCCAGCAAGAGAAAATAAGTCAAACTATTTTGCACACACTGACAAAGTAAAAGGCAAAGACACAGACAGACAAGCAGGCGCCCAATCAGAAAACTTATTAAGCATATTTAGTTCAAATTATACGAAACTTGACTAGGGTCTAAGATCCTTGAACTAGTTTATGACCCAATTGTGCCAAAGCGTCTGACAATTGGCGATGCGTTTCGCGCCACCCAAAGGTAAAATTATAAACACCACATTTTTCATGCCATAAGCACTTCAATGCACACCCAACTTGTTATGCTAACCCATTCCACACCTACGTCCCTCGATTACTCGAGTGTGCTTGACACGCAGCAAGTGGCACACGCACATTTTGCATTTGCAGTCAATCTGGGCTGGCGTTGCAGTTATGCGCTATTTTACATGCAATGTATTCTACACACATGCACAATAAAAAAATAAAAACGAGAGCATATTTCATTTAAAGAATGTTAACAGCTACGTGCCTAAGTGCTGCTCACTTGTTTGTTGCCTATCTATGTACATAGTACAAAAGTAGATGATCCTCTTGTTCGTTTGACATTTACAATTAAATTTGGCTGGCATGCACTGTGCCAACGTGTCCAAAAGGTATGTTGAGTTCGTGTCCCCTCCGGATTGTGGCACGTGTGTCAAGCTTTGGGTCAGTTACGACAACAGCTTGCAGTATAGCAAATGGAGCGCGCTCGTTATCATAATGCCGTTAGCCAAAGGTCGTGTCATGCCTAAGTGTACTTTTATAGCGATGGCTTCTGTTTCAGCTGAGTCTCATTTCATTACCGAACTACAGCCTTTTCATTGCGATGTCGTGGGACAGCGCCACCTGTCACAAAATTGCTTACAGCGCCATTTTCAGTTGGTCATCAAAAAATTCTAGTTATTATATTGGCTAAGAGGCAATGATGATCGAATTTGTTATACCCAACTGAGTAGAAGAGCAAGCTGTTACTTTTGCCAGCAACTTTTTAAATGAGTTCTTGTCGCTCATACATTATTAGTAAATACACCTTAAGCGTACTGGCTTTTTGCTGCTTAAAGTATTTTTCTTCTTTCCTCGCAGCTTACAACAACTTTACTTGTCTTAAGTCAACCTTTGATACCTATTTATTTTTATGGCTCTTTGGAATTTCTCACTTTGATTCGCAGCCATAAATTTTATTCAAGAAATAATGCTGCCTTGCTCACTTTTTGCTTCAAAAGTTAAACTCAAATTAAACCCGAATTACACAACGAAAACTCTCTAGCGAGTTACTTTTTTAATTGCAGTTTGGAAAGTTGAATTATTTGCTCACTTTTGCCCCAAGTCACGGAGCTCAACTCAATTTAAATATTCCCCTTTTGTTGTTGGTGTTGGTGTTGTTGGTAACCCTTTGATATATTTACTTTGTACCCTTACAATTACGTGTGGTCTGCATTGGAAAACAATTTGTTGTCGCGCTCGTTTAAATTACTGCTGCTTAAAATGCCGCAGCCTGTTTATTATTTTTTAGTTTATTTGCTGAACTTTTACCTCTCAAGTAAATTATACGACTCCACTGAAATCGACAATTCAATAATACTTAAAAGCAAGAGCTCTTTGGATCCTTTGCCTGATTGCGTCTCCTTCTGAGGCGCCGCAGCCTGTTGTTAAATTTATTCAACACATGGCTTGACACGTTGTGCAGCTTAAAAAGCGATAAAGACAGAAATTAAGATATACAACGAGAGCGATATGCCAACATTCCTTTTTGACAGCATTTAACAATTAGTAAACAGTTGCAGTGGAAGCAGAACACCCAAAATGCTGGAATCACGTAAAACTTGTTGTGAGAATACACACAGAAGAAAACTTCGACTGCAACATGCTGTTAAATAATAACTTTTATTACTGTCAAAACAGTTGATCTTTCTTTTTCAACTCTAATTTATATTAATCTGCCCTTCTCGTTCGTTTTCGCTAGTGCCTCGAGTGCTAATAAATTATGCTCTGCTATTTATTTTGTCAACTCAACTTGCAACTGCTTTTTGTACACACTCCGTAAATGTGAATATAAATTGTAATGAGTGTACTTAAGCTGGGAAATGGTGCTTATACATTTCAAGTGGAAATAATTTTAAGGTACACATTTTGGGCTATAATTACAACACCAGCTTGGGTTGAGATATCGCATATTTGTGACTCTGCATAGAGTATCTTTTGGTCAGCATAAACTTCATTATGTTCATTATGTTTTTGTTGTTATCATCGTTTGTAGAAATCCACAAACATTTTTGCCACAATTTTAGTGGCTTTATTTTTAGTATAATATATTGTTGGCCAAAAAGTCTGCTGCAAGAGAATGTAACTTTTTCCACATTTTATTATATTTTTATGTGGTGTCTAGCCAACTTCCTTAGGCATTATTCCCAAGTGATGTGAAGCTGTGGCACAGTTGGGGAAAAATGTCGACTGCAGCGCAAGTTTTTGGCATTGTTTGTCGTTTGACTTGTCACTGCAAATTTTATTATCAAAGTATTTTTTTTTTTTGAGCCCTATATTTAGAGCTGAATTTTGTGGTTCAGTTGTTTGCTTTGATTTTGGATGAACTTGAATTTCGTATCCCATAAAGCAAAAACGTAATTCATTAAGTATGATTCCGAAGCAGCTATAAAATTACGATGGACATTAAGATTGAAGCAAATCTTAATAGCTTAAAACAAGAAAGGTCGCGAGTGCCTTTTATTGTCATTCAGATATGATACTCTTGATTTATTCTTAGGGTTTTCTTTCAACCTCATTGAGCCTTAAGCCTTAAGCCCGAGCGAAAGTTAGGTAAGCAGCCAATTCAAAAATAAATCGCTGCACTGCTAAAATGTAATTTTGTTATAATTGGCATAACGTGCTAGCTGCTTGACGTATCATTTGCTCACAAATCTGCGTCTAAGTGCGCTATAAAAAATGGCATTGCCAAAGAACTAGGCCCGCGGCAATCGCTTTGGCAACAGGGCCAAGGCAGCCAGGTCAAAGCCACAAATAAAATATAAAACAATCAGCCACCAACATGATAGGTCGTTTTCCAGACGCCCACACCCGTCCTACAACCCCACCCCTTTGCTTATCGTATATCCGCTCAAATTACGCGTGCACACAATCAAAATACTAAACAAAAACAAAAGAAAAGTGAAGTAGAAAGGGGGCATGTTGAACGAATAACAAAAATATCATTGGAAAGAATAATGAAAAATTTCTGCGTGCAGAAAAAAATAAAAATAACAACAAATGTGGAATAGCAAAGCAAAGGACACCGAAAAATCGAAATTCAATAAGCAGGAAACAAGAGGCGACATAAATAAAGCCGTACAATGTGAATATGGCAGTTGACTGAGTCTTGATAATTCATTTGGATATTTATTACGCATACGCCGCGTTATGCAAATTGCTTGTTTACCAAAAAATCAACCAAACGATGAGTAGCTTAAATCCCTTGAGCACTCATTTCTTTCAACCGTACAAAATAATTTTTAATTTATGATTCAAATTAGTTTTGCCAGAGAAAAAAGTAAAGAAAATTTATTTTTCATCTGCTATTCGTCTCGTGAAGTTTGGCAAGTTGTTTGCGCCGAACTTTCGGCAGCGGCTTTTGAAAATACTGCTTAATAAAAAAAGTGAAAACTTTCAACTGATTTTTGATTAAAACTTGATGCCGCTGTTATGCAGCAAACAAGTTTAGTTATATAAAAGACAGGTTGGGGATAAAGAAAGAGATGGTATTTAATATAGCTTGACCAAGCGTTAAAGTTGCAGCTGTGAAATTTTCATGCCGACATCAAAGTGAGAAATAATGACAGACAGGCTAAGATACATACATTTATTTATACTTCATATTCATTAAAACAGCAGCCGCATCCTGCTACCGGGCATAGATTTTAATTAAGTTCTTGATGGCATTAGGCATGATAAGCAATTGATTGATGGCGCCCAGCATGGGGCCTGACGTTCAGGCTCGAGTTCTGCAGAAACACCAACACGAATTTTAATTACCACAGCAGCTTTTGACACGACATAAACACGTATGTGAATAAAATGAGCAACTCAATAGCTGGCATATGCGGTGCGGTTACACGCCTGTCATTTATGTGGGACAAATCACTCAAATAACTTTTATAGCATGCACATCCATCAAGGCAGTTGAGTGTGTGCGCTACACTTTAGCAAACAATGCCATATTTTCCACCTGTTTTCTGTTTGTAGACTTTACTATTATTATTTTTTTACCCTGCTGTTGAAGCTAATCCTTTGCATTTTTTTTCCCCCCCACATAGATACACTCACACATAAGTGCACTGTCGAGCATGTCACACTTATCTTTTCAAATCACTTTCTTTCTATTCTTGAGTAGCATTTTCTTTTCTTTTTTGTGTCGTCACGTGCCAGCAACGTGTTATTTTATTTGCCATGTGCCATTTTGGGATTATTTGTACTGTTTTTCGCCTTGTGTATTTTCGTATTTTTTTTTTATTTTAACAGCTTCCCTAATACCAGTTACTTTGGCAGCGCAAAAAGGATTTTAGGGAGTCAAATTACTGAAGCTGCGATTTTATTAGAAAATAGCGTTCGAAAAATTATTGTCTCATTTTTAGTGCCCAAAACCCTTTTACAACATCAATGAATTTAAATGACAGACTAAATGCGAGCAATTGTTTACAAAACGTGTTGGCATTTGTCACACTTCATTAAATTGATAGCGAATTGTGAAAACTAATCAATCGTATTGTTTCAATTGAACTCAAACACAAATGATTACATGTGATTAAGGATTGACAGTTAAGCAACAAGGATTTTAAAATTGTCAGCTTAATGTTAGATCAATTCCATGCTGATTTCATATTTATTTTCATTCTTATTCAAATAATCGGTTCTAAGACAAAATATAAAAAATTGATTTTTATAATTTATTTGCAAATAAATAGAATAGGTAAGTATTAAAACATTCAAGAAGAGGCAAAAAATCTCGACGTTTACTGTATGAATTTTAACAAGATTTTAATGCTTGGGTTTTGCACTCTTGGCTCCAAGCAGCAGCAAATTAATAGCTACAATAACTCAACAGTGACACTTACAACAATCGGGAATTGTGCGCTTAGACAAAAGCTCCAGGAGGATATAGTTTTTTTATTTATTACTGTATTTAAATGTTGATAGTTAAATCATGGCTTCTCTTTTGTCACTCACTTGGCTAAATATTCAAAAAAACACAAAGTTTAATTCATTTTTTTTTTTTTGCATAAAACAGTTTACATTTTTAAAATAATTTTGATTTTTCAAACATAGAATATTTCGCAAATTAACTTGTCGCAACAAACGATTTTTTTAGATAAGGGTAGACCGATCGAGTCCCGACTCGTTGCGTACAAACTACAAAATACAACTGACACAAAAACGCCAAAGCATTCGCATGATATAATTCGCAACGGATTCCAGAACCGGACTCGGACGACCAACGACGACGACTACGTCGCGACTTTTAAACGAACATAATGCGCGATGCCTGCTGCCTAAACGTTCCGAATGCGAATGAAACTGTGTGCGATTCGCAGCAGCATTTAGCGGCAACTGCTGCTTCTGCCACAAATGCCCAACAACGTTGTTAACTTCCACAACTGCCCAATATCCAAAACAAACTCAAAAGCAAAGTCAGTAAAGTCAAACAGATTCTACAAAGTTTCGCTCTTAGCATTGTAAATTCTCTCTTAAATTTAATGTTTTCCTGCGCAGGCGTTGTTTAGAAACAGCTGATAGGACGGAGCAGCTGTGAGCTGTTGCTGATTTGCAGCGTATCCAATCTCAATGTTTATGTTTTTGACTTACGTTCGCATTATGCTTAGCACAATTCTGTTACTTTTCGCGTTTTGCACTTTGCGGTTTGTTCTTTGCCTTTGTTTTCCATTCTGGATGGGGGTTAAGGTCAGTCGCAAAGGCGGCAATAGATGGCGCTTTCAGTTCACAGAACCTGCTGACAACTGCCATAACGGTTAGCTGTTAGTTGTTGTCGCTGTTGATTGAAGGAATGACATTGGAGTTATGGTAATGGCCTAAGCTAATATATGCAGCTAACACATCGCATTATGTATGTGCAATGAGGTTAGAGCCATGCTGAATACAACAGCCACAAGTATATTGCCTGCAGACAAAATATTTATGAATTCAAACACTATGAATATAGTTAATCTACTCGATATCATGAATTGCATTTGATTTATAAGATTTTTGCTGAGGATTAAAACCAAATATAAAAATGAGAAAATTCTTGTTTAAATTTCCAAAGCTTATTCAAACTTTTTTAAGATTTTTAATAACCGGGTCATTTTGGCTTTTGACCTTTGGACTAAGACAACATTTAAAGTTAATACCCCAATTTTCGGTCGGTAGCCCTGATTGTTGGTTGGGCCAAACTAGCAAATGGAATTGCTGCCTGGTCATTATTAATACATTACTGACCCAAACAAAAATTGTCTTTACCACACTATTCAAATCACCCATCATTTGCTTGCCAGGACCCGGACTTCAGTGTCGCCATTGTCATAGCTGTCTTTGCTACTGGCAACCACAGCGTCTGCATGCTAAATTTATGGCGTATCTTTATGTAAATGAAGCGTAAAACTGTCAGAGAGACGAGCAACACAACTGCTGTTCGTGGTTCTAATGCTCATCTCGATTCCGGACATGGCTCTGGTGCGACGTCTCGCTGCCATGTTGGCCCAATACATGCGTCTATCAAGTAACAAAGAATTTGTGCTGTTGTCTGTTAATCCCTTAATCTCTTAAGAAAACGCATTGTCTGTGCTAATCTTAGTTGCTATGCTTAAATTTTAAGTCTGTTTGAAATTAATTTAAGTTCCATTAGCTTAAATAACAATTATGCCAGCGAAAACTGCCACGTTTCTATTATCCAAAAACTAAAATAATAATTAGCCTAAATGATGACAGCAATTTGATATCGCACAACTGCAGCCAGACAGCAAGGCAGAAGGGGAGCACAAATAAATATTGAAACACAAACATAAACATACACAAATTGTGGCCGTGACCATAAAATGCTATTAAATCGTTTTCTCTCTCTCTTAAAAATGCGCCAGCGGCGAAAACGTTGCCAAATATATTGCCACCAAAAATGTTGCAGACTTTTCTCGTTAGTGTTGCATGCTCAGTGGCAACAGCCCCCATCCCCCCAAAAATGTTTTTTTTTTATAATGTTGCGCCCTCATTAAACAGTTTCTCACGCTGCTTTTGCAGTTTTGCTGTAGTTGCCGTTGATACCATAAAGGCCAAAAGCCAGTTGTTAAAGTTTTTTGGCCCTACAAAAATTATGATGCTTTATGGTTTGTTGTTGTTTGTGGAAAGGGGATGTTGGTTGCATAATTAGTGCAATTTTCGTTTTTGGTGTGCCAAAACGCAAATGAGCTAAGTTCTGAAAAGTATATGCATATGAAGAGGGACTGATTGTCCCAACTGAAAACTGTGTCATCGCTAGACGATTCAGTTAATAAAGCATCATGGTGCAAAATAACTTAGTTAAATGTTGTGTAAAATAACTATTATATTGGGGTGAAAAATGACTAACAATCACTAAAGGTTCAATTTAATGTTTATAAAGTTTGATATTAGATTAAAAAGTAAATGCTGGAAATGCTAAATAAATTTGTTTTTGGGTAATATTTCAGTTTAAACTAAGTCGAAAATTTATTTGAGTTTCTGCTAACATGTTTGATAACTTGTTTTTAGTAACGGATTTCGGTGAAACAAAACCCGCTGCGTGGCGCTTTTCAGTTAAAACTAACTCAATTTTTTGTTGCAGATTTTTAGCGAAATTCGTTAAAAAAAACAACGAAATTTTAAAAGTGGAATGCAGCGAAATAAAATAAAATACAATAAAAAACACAAGAGCTTACCAGCTTGCAGATAAATGAATAAAAATGTAAATCCAATGTATTGGCATGCAACAAACTAAACACAGTGCGGCTTGTTGAAGATGATTGTAAATAAAATTGAAAAACAGCGCACGCTATTTTAATACTGACAGGCCTTACAATTCTTATTTATTGAGCTGCCTCGCGTTTTTGCACTCTGTTTGTTGTGTATGGTGCACGTGTGGGCGTTCCCATATTGGATGCGGATGTGGATGTGTAAAATTTGTTGGCGCTGACAGCCGGGAATATTGCATGGCTTACTTGCATGAAAAGCCACCGGCTGGTCGTTGACGCCGTGACACCCAACAGAATTAAAAGACATTGCAGGGGTCCAAATCCACTTCGTATTTTGTTGTTAAATGTGTAAGTAAACTTTATCTGTCTGTATTTACATTTCATTAAATCTAGTTCTTTTTTCGCGAAAGTAAAAATATGGTATCGATTTTGTTTAACCACTGTAAAGCATTTATCTAATGTCATTTACAGTAGCGCTGCCATGTGCCTTTACAAAACCGCAGAAACGTCGAGCAGGGGGCTGTCAGGGTGTGTTATGATTGTAAACAAACAGAACGTCAGTTGAATATTAAACAATTCTTATTCAGCTTGAATTTACAAATGCCAAAAAGCATAAAGCGGACAAAACCAAAGGCATGGAAAAAACAGTATCAGCTAAATTCTTCAATAATTCTTTTGCGTGGGCAGCGACAGTTTTCTAAAGGAAGCGGCCGAGGCGCCAAAGTCAGCGGCGCTAAAATGTGTTTATTTAAAAAAGACGGCAGCAGGAGCGGACTTCAGCAAAGGCACAACAAAAAGGCAAAACATAAATTAAACATTTTCAATGTCTTACAAATTTAACACACGATATTTTTAGATATTTTCAATTAAATATAAGTATTATGTACTATGTATTTTGTTTTCAGCGTGCGCCCCATTAAAAGCGCCCGAGTACTGTTTCTTCTTCTGTCTCTGTTGTTTTACAATCTGCGGAACTTCCGGAACTGTGCATAAACAAAAAATGAAACCCATTTGAATTAAGTTTCTTATATTTCTTCGCATAGCGTGAAACAAACTAAAGTAAATATGCTTTCCATATGCTAACAACTATGAAATACTTGAACCTACTTGAAACTTGTTTGGTCTTGTAGAAGGCAGTTAGAATTTAAATGGCACAATTTTTATGTCGAAACTACTTTTTGAATATAAATGAAAGTAAATAATGGTGACAATAAACATGCCTTAAGCGAAATATACCCTTGATAAATAGCTTGGGTGCGAGTATTATAATTTGTTGTGATTTCCATTTAAAACGCCTTGAACAGTTTGTGACTTTTATGTGGCCTTGTACTATAATCAAACAAAAGCAGAAATTGCGAAGCGTAATAACAAGAATCCTGCCACGAGATATAAAACAGAGTCTAAGGCTAAGCTATCACAAAGCATAGCCATAAACAGCCAAAAGTTATTGAGCTGTATTTGAGCCAAAGCATCATTTGTTTCTTAGAAATCCTTGTCAACAATATCACATGAAAACTATTCAAACACCTGCCTGTAGACGGCCTGCCTGTAGACGGATGCTGACAGTAGTGTGCCTGACCTACATATATGTACATTAGAGCAATTTACCAATTACCAAAATGTTTGGGTAAGGTCATTTCACCTGGTCAGCAGTTCATTTGTTTAACGTGTCGATGACTCTCAATTGCGAAGGAGAGAGCCTGATGAAATCAATCTCAATATCAAATTTGATTGCACGTGTGCAGTTCTCGTATACGTGACGCAAACAACAAGGCGCAAATTGATAAATATTTGGCTTGCTTTGTGCCCAGACCAATCTCAATCAAATTGTCTTGCATGCGCATGAATATAATTTGTTCCAACCTTTCAACGTTGTTACAAAAATAAACAAATATAACAGAAATATAACTTGGAACTTGGCGATTACTTTGTTTCTCATTTCACAGCTTGTTGTTTTTAAGGGTGCTGATATATTTATTTAGTTTTTGTATTAAGAAAAATTTGATTATTAAAATTCACAATATTCACTTTATGTATCAAATTTTACCAAGTCAATGACAAAACTCCCATGCAAAAAGATCCTTTCACATTAAGAACTGGCAAACTATAAAAAATCCATTTTCGCCACTTAACGTCCAGTAATTGCAGCCCCAAGCACGTCTGCGACTCCGTACAAACTTTTCACCCACATTCGCGTCTCGTTTCCGGACACGTTCACATCAATTTGGTTGTTTGTGTGGTTGTTTTTCCCCCCTTTTTTTTTAGACAGGTACCTTGGAGAAATCTGCGTAATGTCGACGCCGACAAACGACTGCCCGCAAACGTAGTTCATTTTTCACGTGGACGCCTGGAAAAAAGCATTTTGCTACACTTTTATTTGCACAATTTTTTTAATTCACAGGCTGACTGGCTGGCTAGTTGAATGGCTGGCTGTTAATTTTTGCTGGCAAGTCGACGTCTAAGCGCAAATTAATTAAAAACAACATCTGTGATGGCAACGGCATCAGGGGGGGCGTTTAAAAGGTCGCCCGAGCAGCCTTATAATTTAATCACGCTACAGTTGTAATTATGGCTCACAGAGTGTTCGCATAAGCAGCTAAAGGGGCAAAAGCCCCCACTAAGTGGCATATGCGTTATTCATCTGAAACATCAAATGTGAAAGTCTGGGTAACGTGCGGAACACATCTTATATATGCAAAATTAATTATAACACAAAAGTACCAACTTTGATTGGAAAAGTTGAGTTCTTGCTAAGGGCAAAATATCAAAAAGGCAACTGCGAAAAATTGTGCTAATTTGAATTATAGCTTTCGAGCGAGTAGAACTACAAGTTTTATTATGAAAATGTTTGAATTAATGAAAAACATTACGATAAAGTTAAATTTAAAAGCAACTGCTATCCACCAGCATAAGCCAATTAATATTTATATCCATACACTTAATGTTCATTTGTTTGAGCTTTTGCTCTTTTTGCTGTCATTTGTAGTTGAATTTATAAGCTGTCAGACAATAAGACAATAAATTCTACATAACATGCATTTTCCAGTATTCCTAGAATTTTACAGCAGTTCTTAGCTTTTGTCATTCTCAGAAAACATTATGCATACGCAACGAAGAGCAAAGAACAAAACGCAAATATAATTCATGTTGTGCACTGAATTGTAAATTAACAGTAATAAGCTTTAAATACACTCTATCATATCTCCACACACACACACACACACACACACACCCATACACAAACACATAGATTTATGTGTATTCTGATACATAATTTACAAATGTCAGACATTCATTTCAATTTCTGTGTAGCAGCCATAGCATACAAATCCAAAACACAAATAACATTAGGCATACAAATTGATAAAGAGCATTTTTGCTTTCTAATAAACAAAATTTCGAAGATCTGCGGCTGTAACAAAACCAAACTTCTATGGTGAACGAACTGATTAAGCAACCAGCTTTAAGCCGCTACTCTCGACACTAATTTGAAGTGGCTCCCAAGCCAAGTCTAATATGTCTACAAACTGGCAGCTGAGAGAAACTTGTTCAGTTTTTTGCTCTCGAGCTTAGCAACTGATGCCTGTGGCGAGTTTGCTGCATAATTGGTCTGGGTGAATGTGTGCGTGTTTGTGTTGGAACCAAAGCTAATGGCCACGTCAAGCCACGTGCTGTCCTTTAACACTCCCCTGTTTGGTTGCCCCTAACTCACACACATACTTACTTACTCACTGTGGCAACACAATGGGGCAAGCGTTGTGCTTGTGGGCGTGTCAGCTGCCCAAAAGTTTACAGTTTGTGATAGTTGAATTATAGCAACATTTTGGGTGCTTTTCCCGCTCCTCATTATACATATGTGGCACGAGCATGCCCTGTTTTTTAAAATGTCTGTCAATGGTTTTCTTTTTACCCTAAAGCCAGAACTAAACACATTAGGGCAGTGCGTAGAATACAGATGAAGGTATTTACAATCTAATTATGGTATTGATAAAAAGAGATAAAGCACACAAAAGCATTACAAAAGTTGGCTAACTATTTTACAGGGTATCAACTCCAGTCACTGAAGTCGTTATTCGTTTCTCTTTTTTAGTTTGCCATAAGCAACTAACTAAATATATTTGGGGAAATTGACTGAAGAGTCTTGCTGGAAAATGAAAAACAAAAATGCCAAACAAAGGAAATTTAATTAAAACACACCGTTAATGTCAACAATAAACATAAGTGCAGTTCATCAAAGCGAAAACTTTTGTTTTTTTTCTTGAGCACTATGAATTTTTAATAAATAAAATAGCTTTGACTAATATTTAGTGCATAACTTGCACATGACTGCTTCTATTGTTTAATTCATGTTATGGCATGACTTAATAAAACGAACTTTCTTTTGTTTGTTTTTACCGAGAATTTTATGTCCTTTGTGCCGTGCTTCCGTCGGTGGACTGTCGCCTGTTGTTGATTTCCGCTGATTCGTCACCTGCTGTGACAGGAAACCTGTGCTGTTGGTGAGGTGGGCTGTGGTCTCCGCCTTTTCCAGAAAGATAATTAAATCTTGACATGCTTTAAACTAAAGCACACAAGCAACCAGGTACTGACATCCATCTAGGGGGCACTGTCTCGCACCGCTTTCCTAGTATTTTCACATAATTAATTAAAGCACGTGTGACTCGGCCTTTGTTGTTTGACATCCATTGCTCATACGCAGTTGTGCGCAATTTACAAGCAAGAATTTTTGGGGCTTCCTTTGTATTGTTTTGAGAAAAAAGTTTGGTTTTTCTGCAGAGCAAAAAACTATATTTCTTTGTCTTGAAGCTATTTCATAATTTGAAATCAAAAAATGTTGAAAAGCTGATAACTGACATTTTAATTTGAAGGTTCACGTAAGTGCTAATATAAATTATTATTGAACTCTAACTCACAATCTGTCAGCCTAACATATTTCACCCCTTAAATGTTGACAGCAGTCCAAAAGGCTAAGACGTATTTTTTGGCCATAAAGACCACCCGACCGGGGACTAGGACAGAGGCCAATGTCATGTCAAAATTTGTAGACCACTACCAACCAATGAGGCGCACTTAACTAATGGTAATATAAATCATAAGCCTATTGACTTCTCTGACAGGCTACGGCGGTGCGAATGACTTCATTCTGATCCCTTTTTATTGGCTGCACAACATTTGAACATCATTTTTATTTTTTATATTTTTTGCGGCAGAGTCAGTCGCCTTCCCTTTCCTTCGGGGGCTATTTTAAATTCTGTATTCACACTTCACACTTAAATGCAAAAGCCAAGCACGTCGTCGAGCTATGAAGCATTAATGTGCGTGTTTGGTCAAAAAGGCTTCGAAGCGAAATGAATAAAGGGATGATAAAATGCCCCACCCCGTATGAAAAGGCAATACTTATGGCTTTTAACAAATGAATGGATTCTTTCACATTTAATATTTATTACCTTACATTCCTTGTGCTGATTTTAAACCGCGTCGCATATAAAAACAAGCCCACAAAAAGTGACACGCCAAAAACAACCATAATTTTATAGCACTGTAAAAAGCGCAGAAGGCGACGCTTCTAAGACAATATTTCATAGGCCTCCAGTGTGCTGCATGCAAATGAATTTTAAGTGTCATATAAATTTCACAGCCTACACAAAGGTCGACACGCTGCGTTTGATTAGCATTTCCTTTTTATAACACTCACCAACATAAGACGACGACAAGCAATTTGGTTTATTACAACAGTACAAGCGACATCTTGGAGATTATTTCTTTTGTTTATTTTGCGTCAATTTTGATTGCATAGCAATCGGTTTAAAGTGATACTTGCATAACCTAAATATTAATAAATAATGCAATTCTAAAGAAATGCATTTAAAAACAATTAGTTATTAACGATGAATAAATTACTGGTTGCATATCAATTTGATGCGAAACCACAATTGACTCGAGCTTGATGCCATTGCGTTTAGTAGAAACATCAATTCGATTGAATAATGTTATGTGGTATTTTGTGTTTGTGTTTTCAGCGAATCGCTTTAGCTTCAATTCTCAGTAGTTTGGTTACCACATTAAATTGTTTAAATTGTATGCTGAGATTCCTGTAAACTTTAATTGTTCACTAAGCCAACATGAGTCTTTAATTATAGCTGAGCTGCGGAAAAGTTAGAGCTCTTAAGTACAATTTAGGCACTCGGCATAAAGTCGGTGAAAACACATAAAAGTACATAAAAACAAGGTTGGTTGGTACACGTATCATATGTTGTTTGCCGAGTTGGGGTGATGTGGTCGAAAAGGCATCAATGTTTCAAATGAAGTCACGTTAACATTTTAATTTGGCATTAAAGCACATGTACAAAACATTTCTTTTGGCCTGCAGATAACATTACATAACAACCATAATTTCGCTGGACAGCAGGAACAACGATAGGAAAATGTATTAATTTCGTCGTGTCGTTAACTTATTAATGTTTATATTCCGTGTGTGTGGGCTTTTTTTGTTGGTGTAATTGAGCGCTCACAATGCCGCCAACTGCCAACTGGGCGTATGCGTGACATTAACGTGTCAGTGTATGTGTATATTATGCGCAGTAACGTTGTTGATTTGATTAGACCATATGCCTGCTAATGACAACTTGCCTGACACTGAAACCGCTCTCAGTTCTCTATATATCAAGTATCAACAGGGCAAAGAGCAAAATGCGTTGTTAGCTTGTTTATTGTGTTAAGTGCGAGCCAAGTTGATGCCGGTCTTGCTATTTTCTATACATTGAGCAGTGAAATACTGCCATACTATTATTGACTTTTCAATGGCAGGCCATCTCAGCAATGACATCCGGCATCGATAATAAAATCTAACCGTTCATGGTCGACTGCATTTAAACACAAATCTGTTGAAGAATACTTTTGATTACTTTGCTTTTTCCTCTTTGATTATCTGAATTGAACTTTCTGTTGCAGTTGTCGAGAAATTTTTGATTAGTTTTTATTCGAGCATCCATAAAGAGTAGTAAAAAAAAATAAGTCGTGGTTTCCTTTTTTCTACATTTTTCCTGTAAAACTTTATGCAAATTACCGAAAAATTTGTTTCTCAACTTGCTTGCAACCAAGCTGTTTTTGATCCCAGCTTATTAACGCCACGCTATAAAAAAAACCCATTTTTTCTGTGATTATTTCAAATATTCATACGATTTTATTACGAAACAAATCACGCGAAGGCTGCTTTTTTTTATTAATTGTATATTCAGGACGAGTTGGTTTTGACAAATGCGCTGCCGTGTCATGTTTTTTGTACATATTTTTAACGGGGTGTCATTGTTAGCTTAACTTGTTAGTCAGTCTGTCCGTCTGTCGGCACGTGTATGTCACATATCAACGTTAATTTATGCGTTGTCATGGCAACGGGGAGAAATAAACCCAATGATGCCAATGTTCCATTTCATGCTTTAATATGCAATCAATGAGCTATTAAAAATTCGAGTCTCGTAAAACATGCATCTAATTAACGACGCAGCAAAGCAAAGCAAACGAAGATACTGTCAAAGAAAACCGCAATAAAATGGAAAGCTGAAAATCATCATCGGGAGCATCAGCAGCAGCTGAAAGGAACTGTAAAACAGATAAGTCGGAAACTTTTCGAACCATTAAGTGATTTAAAAGTTGGCAATGAAGCAAGCAGAACCAGCACAGGCAACAACTTAATTCGATCATTGTTAATTAAATGTGCAATTAAGTTTTATTTGCAGCTGACTTATCTGCAGTCCAAATAGGATCTTTATTGGAATTTTATTAGCACAAATGGGATTTCTTTTGTGCAATTCGCTTTCAAACGATTGTTAAACTTTTTGTCCGCAGAGCCAAAGAGCATAAAATTGTACACATTTTATTTTTCGGCACAAAGGACATTTTCATTATATCAATCCAAAGTGTCGAGAAATCAACAGCTAAAAAGTTTCAAGCTTTGAAACTTGTACAGCGACCATCATCCAGAAGCCATCTATGTATGCGTGGGTGTATTTGCTTAGCATGCTAGCGTATTAGTGAGCGTGAGGCTAATGCACACACACACACACACACACCCACATTAAGGAAACGCCCTACGGGCAAACAATTTTCGCACTAAATTTTTCCACGCACAAACAAGCAAAGCGTTTGAAAAAACGATGCCAAGGTAAAAATAAAACTTGTCATCCGCTCTTTAAGCAGCATTCATTTTGCATACATTACGAACTTTAACTAATGGAAAACTAAATCGCCGATTGAGAGTAAAAAAAAAAAAAATGTATACGATTCAAACGGGTTTAACAAACTGTGATGCAGTTCAAGGACCCTCTCGCTCGTTCTTAGTGTGGAAATCCGCTATTGAATATGCTAATGTAACAGTAGACAAAGCGGAGCGCATGGCATCCAGCTCGTCAAAACGAATAGCACTGTGAAAAGGACAATCATGTGGACCATTGATCACTTTGTAGCATATAAACATAAGCTGGCCATTTAACCCATCTCTTTTTTGTCGAATGGCATTGCGAAAAAATTTGCATTTAAACAACATTTTGAAAAGGCCGTAAGGGATTAGTTTTGGCTAATGCTTAAATTTGGTCAACTCGTGCTGCAGGATGTTGGCATGTGGCTTTTGGCCAGCTTATACGACATTAACGAGGCCAGCAACCTGGTTAACTGTTAACAAGTGTCATAGGAGAACGAAATTTTAAAGTTGTCTTATCGATGCTCTATTCAAAGTGAAATGCAAAACACAAATTTATCAATTCTTTCTTTGTCAAATTAAAAAAAAAAAAAAAACCGGGTTCTAAATATAATCCTGAAGCATTAAGAGTTCGTGATTTATTTTGTCTTTGAATTCTGATGTACTCATTTTCCTTATGGCAACAGTGTATAAAAGAAGGATTTCTTTTTAACAAAGCTTATATCATAAGCTACGAAGCTGTATTTATTCTTTTGGGGCTTTTTGGATCAACAAATTTGCTTGCTCAAAAGACAAAAAACCACCGCCAAAAAAGGATAAAGCACGTATATTGACAGTTTTAAGGCTGAGCTTACTGGTATTGCCCCAGGCTCCACGAGCGATGTCTTTTTAAAAAATTGACATTTGAATAGGACTTAAAACAGCAAAACGTAGCCAATAGCAACACGCCCAACACAAAGTATGGCAAAACATATCTTGCTTGTTAATATATTTGCTCTGATGCTTGCCTAAGCCAGAAAATGTACCTAATTACTGTGAAGCAAACAGACAAGCAAATGGGAATTCAAATTGAAATAACCCCTTATGATGTTACAAATTTAGCTAATTATGCAATTTACCGAATGAATAGTATCAACTGCACTTAAATGTAAATAGCTTATATTAAATCTGAAATTTTGTGGAAATTGTTTGTTTGTGTTGGTTGGGCAATAAAGTAAGGGAATGTTGAAAGGCAACCACAATCAAAGTTGAATTCCACAGTTAGACAAGGCAATTAAAAAGTAATCAATGCGGCTTTGAATCATATTCATTTTAATCACACACATTCAATCATTTCTCTTGTTTGTTTATTGCGCACAGCTTATGCTTGCTAATTTGAAGACTGCAATGAAAAACTCATTAGCAGGCGGCGGTTTATACTATGCGAGTCCTTTTCATTGTCTGCCAGCTCGTTTGACTAATTAGTGTATGTATTTGAATTTTCAGTTGCCGCTTGTTGTTAAAATGCTGTAGCTACTTTTACTTACGTCATATGTACGTTGCGTATACGTTATTTCCCCTAGCTCAACTGACCCGAACTGACTGAAATGTGACTCTGCAGCAGCAACAAAAGCCATTCATTATTGTTTTTTGTTTTTCGTCTTGGCTAATTAATGCCTGGCAGCCCATCGATTTCATGCAATCTTAACAACTGAAATTTAAAACTTAACAAGAAAAGACAATTTTGTAAATTTGCCTAGCACTGTTTACCCTATCAAAAAATTTCCAAGAATACTTCGCAGCTTGCAGCTATTTCAACATTTTCCATTGAATAATAACAATATTCTTATAAGACCCAAGGCATTCAAGCAGATACATATTTGCGCATCAGGATTTAAGTAGTACAAACAAAAACATTTTAGGCGTCTCATAAATAACTTCAAGCTTACTGATAATTCATAAGGGGGCCCGGCCCGCATAAATTCCAACCAAACAAAACTAAGTGGCTGAATATTATGATTAAGAAAGTGCAGAAAAAAAGAGGCAGCATTAAAAGCAGACAAACAATAAAAACGAGCAACAATACAAATTTCAGTTTGACTTTGCTTTTGTTGTGGTATAAAGTCTTTTGTCTTTATGCTATTTTGTTTTCCTTGTGTGTTTTTCCCCATCAATTAGTGCTGTGAGTTTTATTTGTCGGAGCGTCGTATAAATTAATGTCACAAAACCATTTCAAGAACATAAGGAAATCCATTTAAAATGAAAGTTTTGCTTCATATACTTATTATACTTAAGTCAGCAAGTTTCTTTTGACTTAAATAACGCTAGACGCAACTGAAACTCTAAACAGCTGTTTAACTTTTGTTATACAAATTTTAAAACTTTAACTTAAACTTTAGAAAACATCAGGCAATAAAAAAACAAAACTAAACACTATAAAACATATTGAAATTTTGGTAATAGTGTAGCCTTTTGCCAAGGTGGCAGGCGATTTATTTATAGCCTTCAATGAGTAAACGTTTTGTTTACCCAAAACTGTTGCATACTTTATGGCAACAGCGCTTTTTTAATAGCTTGTTGAGGTCGCTGAAACGCTTATGGGTCCCCGTGCTTGTTAAGCAAGCGCATAAAATATGAAATTGCGGCGTATGCAAACTGTGTTGCGTACTCAAGGGCGTCTTTAAAATAATAGCACATCATACGCACTAACTTCAAGCAAATCTTTGTTGCGTGACAGCCATTCTCATAAGCAGCCGTTGTACATGGGCTTGTGTGCTTAATCTGGGAACTTTCCACATGATTTGATTTATATTGCTATCCTTACAATCAATGTCGCTCTGTCATAACCACAATAGCTTCGAAAATCTGTTCACACACAACCATTCCATTTATCGAGATTTGTTTCTAAATTGTTAACAAATGTATCGGTTTTGTGTGGACAAACTTATGTGTGTGTGTGTGCGTGCGTGTGTATATGTGTCTCTGGCGCATTGATGCAACCTTTTTCGAAGCATGAGCAAAAACTTTTATTTTCGCATCATATCCCACTCTTTGTCTATATATACATCGGTGAATGCCCTTCCGTTTATACTATCTATTACCTGGCGGCGGTCATGTGCAACAATTCCGAAACTTCTCTCTCGTTCTGTGTTATTGTTGGTTTTCACAATAGTTCGTTTGGGAGTTGCCACGCTGCAAACTTGAACATCGTGCGGCAGTTGCGTGCGAAATTCTTAAACAAAAAAATATGTATATTCCATAATCCTTTGGCCGTTGGTTTTTAATGGATAATGCAACTTTGAGCTAAAAAGAAATTAAATTTGCATTCTTAATTGCAGCACACAGCTGAAGTCTTACACAAGAAAAAATGGTGTGATTATAACCGAGCTATTGCAGCTGTGTGGGTTGCGGTGTGAACAATCACATTTCTTTCCCCACATATCAAAACACAAGCAATTAAGATTTATACCCTTCCGTGCAGAATTTTAAGTTCAAGAAATATTTTGAATATCGCTACAAACATGGCAAAATTTTTGTAAGCTAGAAAAAAATTTAGTTTAAGTTGGGGATTAAAAAAAACATTTTTGAAACTTGATATTTTTAAGCTAAAGCTTTTTTTAAGTAGTTTAAAGGTTTTGCATAATTGTTTTAAATACTTGCATAAACACGTGGGCTTATTAATTAATTATTAATCAAAACAGAATTACAGCAAGCCGCATAAGATACACAGATCTCTGAAGATTAAAGTTGTGGTAAATGAAATCACTTAGCAGAACAGTGGGCAATGTTTGGTTTCTTGTTGATATAAAATTTGAAAAACTACAATTATTTCTTCAACCATTAACAAAAGTTATAAAAACAATCGACTAACAAATGAAACTTTAAGCCGCACATAAAAAAATAAATTTACGATCCGAACTATTCAATTGCTTTATTTGACTTACACTAGGAACCATATTTATACGGTGGCGTTTGCCAATGGGCCCAAATGAGTTTTTACGCTTTTATTTGTTTGGCGACCTTGAATAGGCAACACAAACAATAAACAACAGCTCCCGAGGGGACGAAGTCGACGGCGATGCCTGCATCAGATATGAAAATTGTAATTTTCCCCTGCCAATGGGATGAGTACTTGGAAATATTTATATGTATAATAAATATGTATATATTAATGTATGTGTGTGTGTGTGAATAGTGTACCCAATAATGGTAACACCCACGCACGCATATGTGTACACACACATGCGCGTATTGTGTATGAATAAAAGTTGCCTTTTGTTGTGGCTAAATAGAATTTTTGATCCTGCTCTTGGAATGCCCAGCAATCTTCGCAATTAGTATGAGCTGTAGTTGTTGTTGGTTATTTATGTTGTGTGTGCGCTTGGCTGTGTGTAGCAGGTTTTTGTATATGTGCATGTATGCGTGTTGTGCGGTGTTTGCCATTAACTTTGATAAACCTTCTATTAAGCAGTCGCTACAGGCTACACTCGTGTCTAGAATATAAGTCACAAACATCTATCAAGCCAGCCATATACGCCTCCATATGCAGCTGTATCCAATGAATTGGCTACTTACTGGCTGTGTGCTTACGCAAAGACAAACAATTTGGCATAGAGATTTAGATGACTGACTATGAGATACCCTGCATACACGAAAATAATATAAAATATTTATGTCATATTTTCGTATATCATAAAATATTTGCCCTCTTATGACTGGATTCAATGTCAACAACGTCATAAAGATATTATATGAAGCAACCAAATAGACTCACTTTACTTTTTATGATACTTTCCTAAAATGACGCCTATTCGCCTAGCACTTCAATTTGTTAAACATAAGGCGCATAGCTTGATAAACACTTGTAATGCACATGATTACGCACTAGCTTGATGTATGGCAAAAAGTGGATGCTATTACTGTGTTAATTGTGCAATTAATTTACAAAACAATGAGCAAGTGAAGCGCTGTGCTGTGCCGGACGCTGTTGGAGGGGAAAACAATTATTATTATTGTTGTTGTTATTCACAGTGTGTAATCATTATCTTATATATAGTATACTTTAAGGAGGCATTGAATGGGTTGTTTCGAATGTTTGGGACGTTCTGATAACAAAAATTAGCGTTGCGCACGCTGTAAACGATGTTTACTAATTAAAGTAGAAAAGTATGAGCCATTGCAGAGAATCTTTTTGGGCAGCCTTTTGACCGCTCGAGCATTAAAACAAATGGCCTGAGAACTGGGCGAAGTCATCGAATGGGTTTTGTTCCCTCATCTCATTTACTTTGCTTTTTAATTATATTAAATTGCAACTTCCCAAAAGTTGAGTTTGCCTTAGCCAAGTGAGGCGAAAGCCCGTGCTCGTCAAACAGCCAGGCACAAATTGCGACAAAGCAAACGAAGCATTAAAAATGTCAAGAAAAGACACATACACACGCAAAATAAAAAAAAAAAAATAGCCGCTTAGCGCCTGCGCAAATCGTTGCCATCAGTTTCAGACCAATCAAGTACGCGATTGTCCAAAAGTGAAATATCTACAAAGCAAGAGTTCTCCAGAGTGCTTAATACAAAGGAACTGGCTTGTTGGCAAATACTACATTCGGATGTTGTGTGGGTTGCGTTTTTTAAAGTGTGAAAGTGTATTTCGTGTTCGATTTCCGACTTAAAACCTTGTATTTTGCGTTGAGCCTCTTTTTAATGACCTGTCGTTGTGAACGACGCTCGACGTTTGCCTGTCAATCTCGGACGTCTCTTAAGCTGCTGCTGTCTAATTATTTCTATGCTCCTTTTTTTTTTGTACATTTTCTTGAGTGACTTCTCCACAAAAAAAATGCCAAACTTAAGAACTTAAGCCTAACATTTAAGCATGAAATTGCTTTATCAATCTCGTATCAAATATTGTCTACGTTGTTTTATTTTCTTTTGCCTATCTGGTGGTTTCTTGCCATCGATCCCCTATTACGTTATTGTTCATTGAATTGCTGTCAATTTAAAAATAATATTCATACACAATTTTGCAACATCTTTAAGGATTTAAGAGATTTACAAAAATACACAGCAGCCCTAACACACGCTCGGCTTTTGATAAATAAACCAATGTCAATATAAATCATGAGCCTCATATAAAAACACTCGCAATTTCCTTTTCAGCTGCGTATGTTTTGATAGAACAGAAAAGACTGTGGGTAAGGGGAGTGGCAGCTGTGTACGCTGCCTACGAATTGAGTACATTTCCCTTGTGAAATTATCGTTATTGTTGCTATTGCCATTGCTTTTGTTGCTACTGCGGCCATAAATGCTTGTTCGACCTACTTATGCATATTCAGTTGCGGGTAAATACCCTATCGAACAATATTACAAACGACTTACAAAGTTGCCTATTAATTTACAAAATGTATATTTCGCAATATTAAAAGTCAGTAAAAGTTGATAATAAAAATATATATAACTATATAAAAAACATACAAATAATTATATAATGTATTAACAAATATTAAGTTTACCATTCTTAATTTATTCAATTTATTTTTCCCCTATGAATAGGCAAAGGGTATTTATTTTTACTTCTCATGGTGTTGTCGAATGTGTTCTCTTGATATTTATATAATTGCAGACAGTTGTTGATTTTTAAGCATCCTATTCGCAATTTACGATTCATTTGGCAGAGCTGCTGGAATCATTTTTGCATTGAAAGATTAATAAAATATGATGTTGGTTGATTTGCATTAATAATTTGCATGTCAGAACATTATGAATTTACTTTCAACGCATATCAACTGCTTGACAAATTCCCACGGCAAAGTTGACTTACTGACAAGCCTATTACAGTCAGTGGCAAAAGTTTTTCACACATACACACACACACACTCTTATGTGGCGCTGTCATCATCAGGGTTTACGGTCGTCGTCATAAATAACTCGTTGGCCAACTTTCGCTCTTGCTCTCGACGCTGCTCTGCTAACCGCCAGCCGCCAGTCAACACGGCTGTCAGCTGCAAAATGTCATTGCACTACAGTTCAGGTCGGAACTGCACAGACATCACTTGCCCGTTCACCGCCCATAAGACTCTTGCAGTTTGAGTTGTCGACATAGAAATAAAACTAAGCGTCAGCTATAAATAGAATGCCAGCTAAAACTGACTAACCTGAATTCCAGAAAACACTCGTAATACAATAGATTTTATCGGATAAATTTAATTTTAAACGCTTTTCAGCACAAAACTTGATTTGCATATTGAAAACACAGTTTATAAAATAAAATGACAGGCATTTAAGATAAAACAGGAGCTGTTAGAATGCCCTGCAAGTTTTAGAATGGCTGAAAAGGATATGCAGACTTTCAAGCAATCCCAACCAGTGGCTTTGTTGTTTAAGGTGTTTTGCTATTTAAAGTCTTAAGAGCTTTTATAAATTAAGTATACGCAGAACTTGGGTAAAGTTTTTAATATGCATTTCGTAGTAATTTTATTCATTTTACAGGAAATCGCATTACCAATAATTCCTTACCCGCAGGATTCCATTATCTTGTTTTGTGTGCTTTCATGTTGTTGCCCGTTAACTCTACCTATTTAAACGTTAGCTAACAATGGCAACAGATGCTTTTTTCCTTTTGGGCTGCGTTTGCGAAGGCTTTTGACTAAAAGCAGATGGCTGCCAGCCTCATTTACATGTAAATACGGGTTAGAAGCTGCTGCTGATATATATACTTCTTTTTAGTGAGCAGAGCTGTTGATTTGGCAGGCATGCTAGCTGCCGTCACAGCCACAATGTTTGAACTTAAAATTTGAATTTCTTACACGAAGCGATTTAAAGATGCAAATTTATTTGTGAGCAAAGTGTCAGCCCTTTGCTGTTAACTCATGTATTTGGCCTTGCAACAAACCAAACAATAAACTTGTGTACAACCACATAAGAGTGCCACAACAAAAGGCGGCACGTGTTCAAATTCACCGCAACATATAGACATGTATATGAAAAACGATGTAAGATTAGCCAAACATACTACTACTGTGTGCTATATCAATGGATTTGCCTGGTAACTTTTGATTGTGGCGTTTTTGATGAAGCCGCAACGCGTGTCCATCAGCTGTAACCTAATATTATGCTCGCGTATGTGTATGCGTATGCGTGTGTGTGCGCGCTTTAGTGGAGCCGCAGCAACTGCTTGACACAACTGGGTCGTCGTTTGACTCAACTCGCTTGTATACAAAACTGGTTCAAGGCGACAAACAACTGTAACACAAAAATGTCGTACTACAAAATTGTAGCACACACACATACTCACATCACCCACACACTTACGACGTTTAAAAATAACATGCACACACACATGACTCTTAGACTGACAGCATAGAGCGTGAAGAGATTTTGCACTGAAAGCTGGAAAATTTGAAAACAAAAGAAGCATAAGAATCACTGGAGTTAATTTACAGTTGATTTCCTCTTCTTTTGGTTTTTTACCTTTTTTTTTTTTCTTTGGGCGATTTCCTTTTGTGATTGTTATGTACCTCTTGTGAGTAGAAGACACCTTGGGAGAATTGGTAAAAGTGGGCGTTACCAATTGATCAATTTTTTCTGTGGCATTCTTTTAGTTCTTGTTGTGCACAATTGTTGAGCTCAGGCATCACGCCCAGCGCAAAAACAAAACAAAAACAAAAAACAAGAATGAAACTGGGCCAGCTCGTCACAAATGGCAAAAAGCACGCAACACTCATCTTTTTGTTACTGTTGTTTTTGCTTTTGTAACTGCTTTTTGTGTTTAATGAACCTATGCATTGTTGTTTACATTTTTTATGACGTTGCGTGCTTCTGTTGCACGGTTATTGTTGTAGCTGTAGTATCTGTAAGCACATTCCAACGAAGTGCTTTTGAAATGCAACAAAGCTTTCAATTCGTGTTATGCTTTAAGTCCTTAATAGTACAGTGCCTTCAATTTGTGGGTCAACTGTGGTAAATCAGGTAAGAACTTGGATATTGTAAGAATTTTGCGTTTCTAAATGTTGCATGTGATGACGTCAATTGTGTTGGCGAGAACAATGGGGTCATGGAATGCAATTCAACTCCTCCTGTTTCAAGCATCCTGTACCTTTTTTGAGAAACAGGATTGCCTGAGATTGTTATCGTGGTTAAGTCACGATTTTACTGTTTACCGCCACCAACAGGATAAAGTTGTTCGTGCTGTGTGAAAAATTCGTTTCAAGGTTGTGCTCCTTGCTGCTGTACGAAAACATCAAATTTGATCTCATTGTGCATAGATTATACTTGATTTAAGCCCAATTTGCTACTAACCGTATTTACTTATGAATATTTGTCTGCCGTGCAAAAGAACAGAAGAAACATACCTCTTCCCAGATAAGTAACTTAAATATTGTTATCTTCAGCTGTTATTTTGTTTGCGCCTTTAATCAATCAATTATTAGACACGTGCGTTTTACACTTTCTCAGCCGTTTTCCGCCCCAGGTTCGAAATGATGAATAAATATTTAACTTAACTTGAGGCCAAATGCAAATAGTGGCCCATAGAATATCACAAAAATGCTTTCACAGAATTTGATAAAAATACAGCCTTGTGGGCTGCTTAACATCCAACACTGTCTGAATAACTCAAACAGAACGTGGGTATACGCAGCTTTGGCCCACAAAAATGCTACAGATTTCAAGGCTACAATTTGACTATTTACCTGCCCCAAAGTGCTTGGCATTTATTTATGATGAAGACGGCTGTTTATTAAGCGGATGTATTGCGTTGACAACAAAACGTTCTTAAATTTTAGTACTGAGTTTTGGTTGAGCGCCACTTAAAAAAGGAGTTTTTCCTAATATTCCTACTAAAAGCACTCGGAATCCTGACCATTTCACTGCTTACCATTAACACCGTTAACCACAAATGTTACCATTTTTAATTACTCAAGCGATTAAAAGTTTATTCGCGCTTTGTTGTCCATAAAAAATCGTTTAATCACCTTCGAGAAAAGTCTTGCAGTGTAAAGCAAACTAAGGAGTAAATACATATATAAGCTATCATGAAGGTAATCAACAACCAAATATTTGACATATTCGATACAGTTTGCCAACATAAGTTTAACGAGCTCACAAAAATCGACTAAGAGTTGTTTGTGTCCTAATGCTCATATATCAAAGTCGTCAAAATACTCGCCAACATTTTTCAAGACAGTCCGTTCTGATGATATTTTGTACACATATTCAATCAATTGTATCCAAGACTGTGCGCAGCAGCCGAATCGACTCAGATTGAAACGTATACGATTCAGGCTGATGCACAATTACATTTCTCGAGGACCTAAGCTGTCAATATGCTATACCATAACTGGCTTCAAATAAATTCCTCTTGACCTGTCAGTTTCAATAAATATTTAAAACATGGAACTTATTTGAGTTAAATATTCAAAAATATACGAAATTCACATGCATTTCCAATTTCTTATAAAATGCGCTCGAAACGTTTTTTAAATGTTCGTGATAGATTTATCGAACAACTTTTGTATGACTTTAATTTATAAGCAAAAAGAAATCAATTTGAGCCACACGTACAACATTTTTATGCTTCACTTAGCTGAACTTAAACAATCAAGAAAGGCTTATTATTCAACTTTTTATGACCACGTAGCAGCCAGACTCAGCTGACGACTGTTAAATACAAAGTTATGTAAGAAAATATATGATGAATCATCGATAAGTCGACTAAATATTGTGAATTTTGCCAAGGATCAATCAAAACTTGGCCTTGTATTTCCACAGAGCATCTCGCACATGAGAATAGCGAAAAGTTGACTGCTAATTAGCCGGCAATTTTTTGTGCAAGTTGTACTCGAAAACAAATTTGCTTTCCCAAAGCATTTGCATTTCAACACTTTGCTGCCGGCCCCTCTGGGCAATTATGTTAATTTTTCTGGCCAGCTGGCGAACATTTTACGAATTACCAAATAGCCAGAAATTCTATAGAAAGGACCCCAAACAAGAGCTGTGGAATAGAGCAGCTGGTCAAAGTGTGCGGCCATCGTGTGCCTAATTCAACAAAATTTGCTACAGTCGCATTTTAAATTCCATTTTGAGCAGCTGTTTGTTTGCCCATCATGAAATTAACACACGTTCGCAGCTAAATTTTCAGTGAGCATTTAAAATTTCCGTCGACATTTTGGTTTCGAATTCCCAAAGCGATTTTAATCTAATTTTTCTGTCATTCCCAAAGCGTCGAATTGTGGCAAACATTTGCCCCAACTTTTCCCATAGAAGTGTGGGGATTGTTAAGAAATTTGAGTTCCAAGTTATTTATTATTAAATCAGCTTAAGTAAATCATCTGGGACTAACGTTTAATCAAAATTCTTAGTAATCTTGTAAAGGAGATATTTGTTTAATTCATGTTCTTTTGTGAAACAAACAAAGTTTACAGTAAACACGCTTCATCTTGAACAGAGTTCAGCAATAACTGCAACTCGAATGAAAAATTCAAATATGCGTAGGAATTTCGTATGTAATATTGTTTGCAACAAAAATATTTTTGTTATTTTGTGTCATATTGTTATTGAAAACAAGTAAGACTAGAAGCTACCCTAAGCCCAGTTGCAAAAAATTATACTCCAGGCGCCCTTTAAGTATGCTTCAAATAATAATCAATTGAAACAAAACTTAAAACGGACTTAACTCTGCGATATCTCTGGTGTTCTTGTTCTGCTCATGTTATAGGAGAAAGTATGAAGTTTCTAGCTCTTGTAGTCTCTGAGATCTAAGCGTTCATAAAGACGGACCGACAGGCAGACGGACAGACGGACGGACAGACAGACATGGCCATATCGACTCGGCTATTGATGCTGAACAAGAATATATATACTTTATGGACTCGGAGATGCTTACTTCTGCCTGTTACATACTTTTTCACAAAACAATTATACCCTGATTTAACCATTTCATGGGTTCAGGGTATTAACATATCAACTTGCAAAAATTACCCAAATACTTGAACGTAACCGTTAAAAATAAATATAAGTGTGAGTGTGTTGCATATGGATATGTGTGTCTGTGTGCGTGTCTCTATGGATATATGTGAATGCAATTGCACTTCTTATGGTCCTTGCCAACGCTGCCAGCATCATCTCCTAAGCATTTTGATTACTTTTTCGTATTCGCAGTTTGCCTCTATATTGCGCTCAATTTTTTTTGTTGCGATTGTTTATTGACACAGTGCACCACTTCAAAATTTCTCCCTATGGGATCAAAATACTCATCAACAGAGCTGCAAAATGGGTCTGCTTGTATGATTCTTGCAATGCTGCATGACCAATAAAAAATCAAATGGCATCAACTTTAAAATACACATCCTGTCATTCATGCATTTTTCAAATGCATGTAAGTCCCATTTTACGCTAAGAAAAGCTTAGGATATACCAAAAACATATGAGCATCAATAAAAAACTTTTACAGCACGATTTCCTAGAAATTGAAACTGATTAGAAAAGAACTGTTGTTCGCTCATTCTGTTTGGTTGTCAGTTTGTGCTGAATTCCTAGAAATAGTTTATGTTATTCAGTTTTCTTAGTTTCAAGTGGCAAAAAAGCTTTAAGCTGCTCTCTCTTCACAACTGAAATTCCAGTAAATAAATTGCATAGGATTTCATCAGTTTATAGCTATTTGAAAGTTAATACACGGTAAAACATTGTTCGCCCACTATCACCGTAATCAAATAACTGGCAAGACCGTTTACAGCACGATTTCCTAGAAATCCAAATTGAACTGTTGTTCGTTTATTCTATATTTCATATGTCAGTTTTCTGCGTTTCTAGTTAAAGTTAAGCCTTTTCTCTTTAAAACTGAAATTCCTGTAAATAAATTGCCATGGATGTCATTATTATTTTTTAGCTATTTGAAAGTATACGTTTAAACAATTTTCTCTCACTATCAACTTGAGGTGACCTTTTTCGAAACGGATTAGCGCAAAACAAATTTCACCTCAAGTTGAGCGATGTGCGGCAGTATTAACGGTTTGGCCTTGTGACCCAGCAATTTGTGGTAATTTATTTTGGTCATTTATTTGCTTTTTATACAATTTCATGGCGTCAAAGTTGAAATTCTCGTTGCAGCTGCTTAGCTGCGCGCGTTATGAAAGCCTTTTTAAATTGATTAAAAATTGCGCTCGTACAGCTAGCAGTATTAAACTGGTCATATATATATCATATCAAATAGCAACAATCATAAACGAAAATGTTGCCATTAGCAGTTACGAATTGGGTCATCAGTTGGCTGATTTTTTGGTGGATTTGTTTTCTGTGTGCGTTTTGTTGTCTCTTTGCACGCAACTGAAAAATGGGAAGTTCTTACATTGATTACAACCACAATTAATCAACGTTATTTGCAAGCTTTTTGTAATTTTATTTCCCTTATTTTGCTTTTTAACAATTTAATGCAAATGCTTGAACAGGAACCTTTTTGCCGTTTGCCTTTTAGTGAGTCAGCATTTGCTCATGGCCGGAAAAGCAGGACGCTCAGTCAACGAAATAAAAACAATGGGGCAAAATACAAACAGAGGGTAATTACGTTCATTGATTTTTTTTAGAAATGCGCTGACTTTACAAAAAAAGGCTTTAACAGAATTTAAAACCTATAAAATAACAGTTAATTAAGGTTGTAAAAGGACTTTTTCATTTAAAACTCAGCTTATAGTCTTTACTAATTAACGCTTAAAGCTGCAATAAAATTTGCTTTCTCATTAACACACTTACCTGCCTTTTAGATTATATAGCAACCAAGAACTAATTTAAGTGTTACATAAAATCATATTTTATTTGTAATCATAAGTTAAAGATAGCATACGATGCTTACTTATTTTATAGCCAAACATTATCGGCCGATATTCAAAGAAGGCATTTCGTTTGGCTTAAAAAATCATTCAGCCATAGCTGAAGCTATAACTAAATTTATTTGGTATTACATACGCATTTGCACTTATGTCACTAAAAAACTATGTCAATCTATCACTTAGACAAACTTCGGCACCACCAAAAAATAAAATGTTTAATTCAACACTTCACCACACCACACCACAAGCTTTGTCGGAGCGATGCACGCGCGGAGGGCTCTTCCCGTGCATGCAGCGCTGGCTAAAACTGGGCGTGCGAGAGAGTATTAAAAAATTGGTAAATCTTGGTCTTACCCTTAACAACTACAATCGTTCATATTATTAATATAGAAAACTAAAATAGAGTATGCTTAGTATTAAACTTAGTATTTATAGCCACAGGGCATCAATGGCCTCTTCCATGTCCTCCGTTGTCCTAAGTCGCTTTGATTGTGGCGTTGTCATAATCGTTTGCTGTTCGTTGACAACTACCGCCTTGGCCTCCATCTCACTGCCACTCAGTAGCACCATCAGCAGCAAACTGCTGCGTCGCGTACGTGGCTGTTCTCGCTCCAGATCCCGTTCCTGTTGCTCCTGCAGATCTGGTTGCTTATTGCGCATTTTGCGTAGCCAGTCGCTGGTAGGCCAGATATATTTGCCGCCCACACTGCAACGTCGACGACTGACATCTCTTCTCTTGTGTCTGTGGACGTTGTTACTGCCGGCTGTGTCGTTTGGCTGCAGCATTTCAACCACACAGATGTCGTTATTGGTGCCAATTTCGCTGGCACATTCATCAACATCAGGCGATGTTTCAGTCATTGCTGCAGCCGTAGCAGCTATTGTTGTTGTTGTGGTTGCTGCCGTTGACACCGCACGGCTACACTCCTGCTACACATTCGTCACTTGCGTCGTCCCACCCAACTCAATAGCCATGCTCTTGCTAACAGCATCCGTTTGCAGCAGTCGTTGCCTGCCATAGCCATCCAGTCTTCCGCCATTGCCATCTCTTGCATCGCCATTGCGCTGAGACAGCGGCAGCCATTTATCAAACCATCGTGGCCGGAAAAGCAGCGTGAACGTGCTGCGAAATTGTCGACTCATCGAGCAGTAGAGTATAAAATTGATGCTCGAATTAATAAGTGCCAATATGTCCATTAGGTCACCTGAAAGACAGACATTTACAATTGAAAAACAATCAGTGCTGCCGCAAATTTAAAATGATGTTGCACTCTGCAAGTAAGTCACGATGGCATTGCATATGTTCAAGGTTAATAAAGTTAAAGGTTCATCGTTAAATAATGCAAACAGCATGGCTGCTTTGTTTATTTCTGAACTAGTAAAAGTTGCAGCTCAACAGTGCGTATGATTACTGCGCATTTGACGAAAAATTGATTAACGTAATCAACAAAACAACTAAAATATGTATAATATAATTTCGTGTGACGCATTCAGTTCTTTCATAAAGTTGTTTACAGAATGAAAACCATATAAAATGCAAATTGTCATGAAAACAAACAAAAATTACAGTCTGGCCTTTTGTACTCACTCAGCTTGAGGTAGCACTGCATAAGAAATGCGTCGCCAAGCAGTGCATTAAGCAGTCCCATAATACCCTGTGGAAATTCTGTGATTAGAAAGAGCAACAACACTGCCAGCAGCATGCGTGTGGTTCGATCCGTTTGCTTCTCCTTCTCCATGAGCTTGCAGCTCTTGGGTTGCGTTGGAGTTACCACTTTGCCATTGACAATCGGCTGCATATCGTTGGCTGCATGGCATGCGAGTATTTTTCGCCGCTTCTTTGCCTCCAGTAGGGCGCCAATCAAACGCACCGATAGCACGGTCAGTGCAAAGCAAGGTATTAGCTTGATTAGCACACTGTAGATGAGAAATGTGCCATTGCGTAGAGGACGATCGTGAAGCGATAGCTCACTGTGATATAATTTGAAAACCGTTACGTTGCGCTCTCCGGTTTCATTTAGAGTTGCTGCTGCTGTTGTCGATGTTGTTGTTGTTGTTGTTGTTGTTGCAGTGGCTATGAATGGTACCACTGTGGTAAGGCTAAGCATGTTGATAACTGTGGTGTTACTCCCACCTGAAATTATAGGCCAGGCCATATCCGGTGTGGTGCTCGACATCACTTGGAGCGTCACGTGTTCCTCGTTGTTGTAATCAATGATATATTGACTCAGTGGCATCGATTTAATTGTCTTGCCGTTGGCATCCAGCGTCTCCAGATACTTGGCTATCGAGCTGACCAAATATAGCCAAGGTGACACAACCAGCACACAAACCACATAAGCTGTCGCAATGGTTATCGTTGTTGTACGCATTCCGCACCAGATCCGATTACGTTGCGGATAACTTACGGCTATATAACGCCACACGGCCAACGTAACGGTCAGCCAAATGGAAATGGTGTGCAGCACCTGGGCAAAGATTGAATGGAACTTGATGAAGCAAGCCCAATTATAGCTCAGCTGCTCCTCCCGCGGCAAACGTGCACTGAGTATATAATCATGCACCGTATAGGGTATATATTCCAGCATAACTGCTAGATCGGCGACAGCCAAGCCAGTAAGTATTGCATTGGTCGGCGAACGCATCTCTCGGCGAGTCAGCACAATAATGTTCAGTGTGTTGGCAAGGGTGCCCAAAATGCAAACGATGAGCGAAAAATAACCATGAAAATATTTGTAGCTGAAATGAAAATGTCAGAATATTCGTTATTGACAACAACATATACGTATGTATGTATGTACATTCCAACAAATATTATGTATTTGTATGTTAAGGTCAACCTTGCGGCAAGATTAATCACGTTTTTATTTTTCATCGTTTCCATTAGATTAGGCAATTCGTCTATGTAAGTAAATGCGTGTTGCGTGGCGTATGCTTAATTACCAAACATATATATCTATATATTAAGCACACGCAACTTATAATCATTTGAACAAAACATTTCATGGCAATTACACAGCTGATTTGATTATGTACACATCAGTTATCACGTAAGCAAGCAAATTATTATGTAAATAGCATTAAAAAAAATAATTTTAAAAGTAATTAATATGCTGACACGGCAGACACACTATCCACTGAGGACAGCCCAATGTCCAGCCTGCCACACGCACTCACAGACACACACGCCCACTCAACTTACTTTGTGTGAAAATCGTCGACGCTGGCGCCGCAATAATGCGGCTGCGACATGTTCGTGACCATGTTGTCAAATTTGGTCGGTTTGGTCGGCTTGAATGGTGTCTGTTCGCCTGATTGCGCCCGTTTTCCGACTACTGTTGTTCCTTAACGCCTCCTCCTCCCCACTATTTTTTTGTGGCTTTTGAGGCACTAGTCGTTCTTCTTCAGCTGTGCTCTGTCAGCATACCACAACGACCCAAGCGCTGCCTCTTCATTAAAATTCCGTTTTTCCGGTGAGTTTTTTTTTTTGCTTTGTGTCACTTGCGATTTTCCAATATTTAAATTACTTCGTTTGTCCCGATGCTGTCGCTAAAATGAAATAATCGAAATACTTGTTTAACATTCGTGCTTTGCGGTTACCGGCAAATTAATGCCCGTGGTATTATCCGGGGTGTTAAAAGCTAGCGGGAAAAGGCCAAGCTATAACGTGTCGCCATTAATTCCAGTCTTTACAGCACACACAATTTAAACACAAACTTTCATGTAACATGCAAATGTAATGTAAAATATAACGTGTGTGTTGTCTAAAACTGAAGTTCAGGGGTTAGAAGTTTAACAGTAATGTCAGGTGGAGAGGTCAAATGTAATTGGAAAAAATGTTGCTTGTCATTAATATTAAATACCAGACCAGCTATAATTTATCAAAGAATGCCATGGAAAACCTATATTCACCAAACAATGAAAAGCCCTTAATCGATTTATCAAAATCAAAATGAAGTTACTAAAACTTTTTAATCAAACATTTCAATAGGTTTAAGCTAACATGCAATAGTTTATGGTTAATAATTGGTTATAAAAAAACTTTTATTCCAGCCTGTGCAAACATTTTTAAGCAAACGACTACAAAATAAAGGCAAACTCTACAAAGAACGCATACGCCCCCAGCGTACAAACGGAGACAGTGTAAAGGTTCGGTAAGGAGAAAATTCAGAAAGTAACAAGTCATTTGTCTTCGAATTACAAAAGCCAGGCCAACTCGTGCAGTTGGCTTCGATCAAGGAAACAATTTTGTTATCCATTGTCCACTTCTGCTTTGCCATTTTGCTGTAGGCAAATTCAGGACACACGCTGCGTAGACGAAAATTCCGTATAAAGTAAAAATGAAAAATGTCAGTATGGCTACAGTAACAGTAACAGTTGGCAGATGGCAGTTGGCAGTTGTATGGCCCATTTGGCTTTTGCACTTTGTGAACCACATTTGGTTTTATACAGAATTTTGCAAATTGCAGTTGCTTCTGCAACTGGAACTGTGGCTACCATGCCAAACATTTAATTAAAACTTCTTGTGACGAGCTTTTTTCGGCCAGATACATGACAAATTTCACGCATTCTTTGTTTATCTAAAAGCTAAATTAAAACATGATTTTCTTGAAAGCATAGCTGCAAATACAAAACTCATGTGTGTCAATTATTGTGAAGTCAAAAGGAAGCTTTTGGAAATTTAAGCAGTGTTGAACCAAAATTAACACTCGATTAGACATATAATAGCCGACAATACTGCCCCTGAACTTGAACGAGAAAAGCCTTAGAATTGGGTTGTCTTTAACAGTCATTGACTTGTAAGCTATCCTTTTTAGCTCGAAAGCAGTTAGTATGGTTGCAGAAATACAAACTTTCTTGCGTTACGCTGAAAGACAGCGCAAACTGAATTCAAACGCCATCCCACCTCTCAATGTGTTACTCAGCAAGTGCCACACTGCCCAGCATTAAATGCTTATCCCCTTGTCAAAAATGAGAAGAAGAAACTACTGCCACTGTGGCTGGCACATCTGCAAGTAATGAGCAGAGTACAAAGCTTTGCGCATCTGCCAATATTACATAATGCAACATTATTAAACAATAACAAACGTTTAGCGCAAATGCAACTTAAGCCAATTGGAAAAGGCTGGCAGCTGGCAGCAGGCAATGAGCAGTATTCATAATCGAGAAAGGCCAGAACTCCTCGCTCAAGGCCGATTATGTGAGCACATTATTGAGGGCCGCATTAATAATGTGTGGGCCGTGTTTATGGCCACAACGGCTTCATTAGATCATTTAAATTGCACGTTGGTAACGAATTATATGCCAAGTGTTTGTGCCATAAAGTCTGGTCTTGTCAACATCAACAAGTAGCCAATGTGAAAAAAATGGTCGGAGAAGAAGATCTACCATTACGTGACTTGCCTCGGTTTCAACGGTTTCCGGTCACTACCAAAACTTGACTGGTATTCTCACTCTCTTTCACTCTCTCTCTCTCTCTCTCGCTCTCTCTGTTTAAGAAGATGATTCTTATGTACGCAGCTGCTGAGCACAAAAACTCTTAACTCTCAGACGTTAATGTGCGGCATACGGTGCGGTGCGTATACGTTTTTATTTGGCATCAGCAGACCGAAGCCTGTTCCTGTTCCAGCAACAGACTAAAAGACAGACAGAATGAATGAGTGAATGGTTATGGTCTTCTGCCTTTTAGTCTTGGTGTGGTTGCCAAGTAATTTAAGCTATTCGTTTATTACTGTTTCGCACAGCTCTAAGAAGCCCTATACAGAATTCAATTAAGTCTTGCCCAGCCACATGCTGTGCTTTAAATTAGATGTATATTTGGAAAGCTTTCTATTCTTGAACCTCAAGCTTTTATATTAGCCACCCGACACAAGTGGCGAGGACTTGCTGTGCATTTAGATTAGCCATTTTCCTCGCCAACTGCACAAGCTTTCCATAATTATGACTCAACGACCTTTTGATTGTAAGGCTGTTAAAGACATGCTACTTACTTGTTTTGCCATTAGTGGCAGCTCTTTCAGCCAATTTAAGCTTCCTCAAGACGGTTAGCAATTACTTTTGGCTGCTGTCTATCAAAAACAAGTTAACTTGAGCACCAGCAAATTAATTGAAATCCCTTTCAAAAAAAAAGTGAAAATAAGTTCAACCAATTCACAAATTCAAAACGCCTTCAAGCATAAACTGAATGCAATCTTAAAGTGTTCACAGTGCTTGGCATCGGTAACCCTATGCAAACAATAAAGCAATTGCCAAAAAGAAGTCGAAAAGAAAATTTTCAAGAAATAGCTAACAATTGTTTGTTGAATCCATTGAAACTTGCGGTGAAAACTCATAGAATGAAAAAGAAAAAGTATGACGTAGCAATAAAGTTTCCCATTTAAAGACACCCTTTTGCTGCCAGCCTAAAGCATAAAGGGGAAAATGTTTTAAAGTTCAATTTGCTGTTTCTTTAACAATCATATGCTTTAATGAAATTGAGATTGCTTTTTTTTAGCATGCTACCCAGAATTATCATACCCCTTTACACCCATTTCAAATTGGTAAAACAGAAAAACAACCGTTGCAAAATAACAGCAAATGCCAAAACAAACGTTAACTGAAAATGTAGTTGAATGTGAGTGGAAAGAAAAACAAGACAGCAAAAAAAAAAAAAAAATACAAAAACGGCTACCAGGCGAAGCAATTAGGCAACGCACGACAAGACCCAAACAAGTGTACTTCGGTTGTTTCAAATGTACAAAATTGCACACATTTGGAAAAACAAACAGAACGTAGCACAGGAAACAAAAGCAAACAGAAATCTGTTGCTCACAGTGGCTGCAATTGACGCTTCAATCAAATTTATGGAATATCTTAGCAATAAAGTAAATCGTAACATTTGAGGTCAACCGCAATGTCATATTTGAATATTTGATTGTATTCTAATGGCTGCGTTTGACAGCAGACCGGACATTGCCATTCACATTCATATTTCCATTTTTTCCATTTGCTTTAAGTGTAATGATTTTCTTTTGAATATTGCGCATACGCAGAGTATGACCAGCCACCTGTTCAATTATTTATACTGATTTGCTTGTATGCCTGTGGCAGACTTACTTCCGCTGTATTGCTGTTGATGCTTTCTTTGCGGCTACTTCAACATCTTTCAGCCTCTGCGGTCAATGCTGGGACTTATGCAGACTCAAGTATGACCCTCAATGCGAATTTGGTTCATAAGTATTATGCTTTTCGTGTGTGTGTGTCTCTAAGCTGGGTGACAGTCGGTCGCACACGTGTGCGTTTCGAACTGTAAAACTGGATTTCTTTCAATCTGGTCGAACACACAGATACTTATATTCGGCGTGTCAACTTACAAACCATTAAGGGAAAGTTGTACACGTGGCAGTTGTTACTTTTGTATATGGCAGAGTGTTCTATGCTGGGCAAAAAACTTATGCTAGAATGGGCATTACTTACTTTGCAAAGTCTGGCTGAAATGCCCCAAGGGTTTAACTTTGTTTCCGGCTGCTCTCTTTCCTTTGCCGTTTTATATTTGATATAAAAAAAAAAAAAAATTGTTTACGCTGAGGCAACTGCTCGTTAGACGCACTTCAATAGACGCTCGGAGTGTTTCCTCAAAATACAACAAAAAAAGGGCAAGATTTTGTCTGCATTTGCAAAAAACCACAGTCAAGGGTATTATGAAGAAAGTCGACAAAAACATGACAATTCGAATTGAAAACATAATTTTGTCGAAAACTTTTTTGGCCATTTGCACAGCAAATGCTGTGATTTAAGTTAAGCATTCAATGGAAAGACAATTGACAACCATTACGAACAAATGCTGCTTTTAATACGCATTTAATATATGTATTTAACGGCTTTACAAAGCCGGTTAACCGACTTAAAGCCATGGCTTGCCACAAAGAGTTGTCAACCAAATATTTGCTGAGGTGAAGCGACGCACACACAACAACACACATGACAGCATTTCATAATTAAGCATTCCGAAAATGTCGGCCAAAACAACGTCAACAAACAAACTGAGAAGGCAAACGTTCAGGTAAGGGGTAAGTCCAAGGCCAAGGGACATAAACAAACAGGCAGCGACACAGAGACATAAAAGATGTCGGCTATTTGGACATAAACCAACCGCAACCGCAAGAGAAACAACTGCACATACATATATACACAAAAAAAAAAAAAAAACTCTCCTCTCACTCCCGCTTTGTGCTTTGTTGTTGTTGTTTTTTGTTTGAATGTTAGTTTGTTTTTCCAGTTGCTTAGGTCAAGGTAACAACTGTCGCCACTCGAGTTGGATTTCTAAGCAAACAGATTGCAAAAATTAGAGAAGCAACTTAATAAGCCCTTTGCAGCAGTTTGTTGATTCTCTTTCCAAATTTAGCCTTTTAAGCTTAATTAAAAATAAGGCTAACAAAATTTTTGTGGGGGCTGTTTTGTTAACGAGCAATGTCAGGGCAACGAGAAGTTTTCATTTAAGCGGCTTTTTTCAAAGAGCTCACAAAAGTAATTACAATTTTGGATGTGAAATTAATTTTATGACCGCTTAAGCCAACATTTGTTTGACTAAAACATAAATAAACAGTGGCAGCAACAAGTGGCGCCACTTGGTTACCTGCCAGCCACTTGCCACGTGTCCCGCAGCTCAATTCAATTGAGGCACCACAAAAATATTTGCCCAACTCATTATTTGTTTTTTTAATTTTCGTTCCCTGTGGCTAAAACAACAGTTTGTATCTTATCTAAGCAAGCTTTTGTCAAGATTAGCGGCTGATTTTTATTGTTTATGAGCTCGTTTATTATGTGTACTTACATTTACTTTATTATTTTGTTGGCCATTCGGCCAATTGACAGTTGACTAACTACTTTCACTTTTTCCCTCTGTCACTCTCCTCTTCTGTCTCTATAAAATATCAATAAATTACCGACTGGCAGCTGGGCGTCATAATAAATACTATTTTTCGCACCTTTTTATGATGGACTGGATAAACATACGCACAGTTTCCGAATTACATCGATTTATGACCGCCTTTACCACCAATTCGTAATTCCCCTAACGCATTGTTTTTGAAATTAATCAACTTTTTTAATGAAAACCCTAGTTTTTTCATGACATATTGCAGCAAATGGCAAATATGATGCAGCTATAAACTTAATTAAAAATGCCACAACAATTTGTAAATGTCATCAAATTAATGAAGCCAGCGTCAAGTGCAGCTAATGAAACTAATTGCACATGCAAATTAAATTGGCTATTAGTTTGAATGCACTCATTAAGAACATGTAAACATATGCGCAAATTAATTGACTTTTGGAGGCAATCATTACAACAGTTAACTCTGCTGGCCAACACTGTAGCAAGTTATTGGCCAGACATGCACCACATGCTGCCACTAAACAATGAACAAAAAAAAAAAAAAAAACACTCAGACGACCCCGATTATGGTCCTGTTATCACAACAAATGAAAATAATATCCGTAGCTGACTCAGCAGCATCAGCACAGAGAGAAAAAAAATTATCAATAAGAATAAGTGCATAAAGAATAATAAAAAAAGCAAGATGAAAAAGTTGGTGACTTAAGCTTTAAGACTCTGAGAAATACAGCAAGACTCTCAAAATAAATCCTTAAACTCTGTTCCCGTGAGGATTAAAGTATAATAAAAAAAAAAAGGAAATGGAAATGAAAATGAAAATGCTGTCAAAGACAAAGCCAAAAGTCTACTCTAAAGGCATTATTTTTTTAATTTATCATCAGTACCTGTTGTCAGTTCTTTTACCTGTCTTTGTGTGCCTTTTACGCAGCGGTTTTTCATTTGCCTTAATTTTTTTCATCTTTCTTTGTTTTTTTTTTCTATTAAAGCGACATCAATTTTGCGGCCATTCATTGGCGCGGCGAATGTCCAAGCCTCAACGTGACCAACAACAACGTTAAGCTTGTGGCCAACAGAGTAAAAAAAACAGCGTTAACTCAATTTTCCAAGACTCCATTCAGCAAAAAGCACAAAAAAAATGGGAAACTTCTGTAAAATAGCAAGTCAACTAACTGCCATCAATTTTTCATAGTCAAGCACATTTTTAATGCAATGTCATAATCAAATTAAATGAGTTTTCCAAATAATAAGTCCAAGAGCAGCTGGTCACTATTCTTTTGATGAAATGCGACAAGTAAGAAAAAAATATATTTATATAAGTATATGTGCTGTAACATTTTAAAATAATATTATTGAAAATGATTGATTGACAAATTTAAGACTTAAAGTTACGAAAATTGCTAGCTAAAATAATCGAAAACTGCGTTTTTAAATTTCTATCAATTTCTGTTTTGCCAAACTTTGTACTTTATGCATAATTTTGCTTTTAATAACAGCCAAAAATGGGCCCACAATCATAATTTACACAACCTAACAAAAAGCCTTAAGTACGCCTTTTCTTATTTATATCTCGTACAGACACAAAGGTCCCCTCACTCAAATTTTGATACGTTTTGATGAAATTCATTTTGCTAACTTTCTCCTAACTAATTTCAAACAGACTTACAAATAATTTTTGCAATAAAATTTTCGTAATTAAAGAACCAACTCAACCGGCCAAAATACGATAAATTCATATTCGCAAAAGCATTCACGAAAAGTTTAAATGTGCTGCCAAGCGTGCCCATTCCCATAGGCAATACGAATGGACTTTTCATTTGGGTGGTACCCATTGCGTTACACCTTATCGACTCAGTACCTATGACACCAAAACAAATGAAATTTTCAGTCAAAACATGCGCAATTAAACTTGAGCCGCTGGCGTGGTGTATATTCTGATATATATATATTACACATGCTAATCCATGTGAGTGTCAAGTTATCTGGGAGCTTGTGTGTTTACGATAATGGTAATTTTATGCTGCCTACTTCAAGGCTGCTCCCAGGGTGCACTTACTGCTCACTCCGTATTTGTATTTTTGGTTTGTGTGTGCATGTGTATAATTATATTCATTATAAAATTACAAAATGTTTGTAGCATCACTTAAATTTATGGCTGACGATTTGCGCTACCAACGCGACCTTGTGCACACAATTTGTGTATATGTATTTGATTTGATTTGATTATTTTTTCATGCAGTCACTTTAAAGAAAACTCCATATATTCCTATTTTGCACGCAGTCGTCGCATGCCAGACAATTTTTTTCTTTTTCTACTTACTTGCAATCTTTCGCATGTATTAAATATATGATAAGCAGAACTGGGTTGACGCTAGGACGGCACTTACGGGCGCCACATAAATTTCATTTCGTTAGTTTCACTTGAATCCAATTTTGTAAGCTGCCTTTTTTTGCCGCAACGCATAAAATAAGTGCGTGTCTTTTGGTTATGGCCAAAAGGCAGATTTTGCCCGGCAAAAGAACTAGCAGCAGACAAGAACTTGACGAAGTTTTATTACGCATACGCAACGTAATACTGTGCTGAAGTTTTAGCAATTAAGTTTAGTGTCATTAAATCGGCTTTCGTTTAACTTTCTTGTGGCCTCAAGTATTTTATGACCTAAAAGCTTACCTGCTTAAAACGGCTGGCATCTAGCAGCTATCGTGATTAACTTAGATTGATTCAGTTATAGGCAACAGTTTTGATGTATTTTTCTGTTCTTCGGCTCTGGCAAGCTTTTTAGTCTGTGGCCGTTGCACACTAGTACTATGCAAATGTGAAGCAGTTGTTCAGAAGCGAGCATCGAGAACCTAGCACACAGCTAAATTGCATATTCATACGGCAAATTGACTACAAAAGCGATCCACGAAAATTTTTGCAAAGCACTTGGCTCTCGCACTGGAACTTTTTTACGGATGAAGGCCTCCAAATAACAAAGGCAGTGGCAAATACAAAGCGTTCTTGTGGCTGCAACGTTTATTTTGAGCTCCAACAAAAAGTCAGAGCACTACGAGTGGCTAACTGACTCAACAAGCTGTGATGCAAAAACACAAAAAATAAAATAAACAAAACCAAAAAGGAGAAATTGAAAATATCGAAGCTTTCCTCGAACTCACCAACTTGCCCTAGCAATCACTTAAACCTTTTTTTTTGGGGTTAGTGAAAAACTATAAAACTTTTCTCTACTCTTGTTAAAATGGCAAGGATTCGTTATTTTCATCTTGTGCTGAGAAGACCTTAAGCCGTAGGGTTTGGCCTGCTGTTGTTTTAATTAAATTAACGTAGCAAAGATGCTGTATTCATTGGTAAAAGCGGTGTGGAAACTGCAAAATGAGGTCAACTAGTTGGCCTAGAAGGCTTCAGAAAATTGCAAAACTAACTAGGTATGTTTAGCGCATAAAACAAATGAAACCATAAGAACCTGCGATGAAGAAACTATACGTAAAACACTATGTATAAATAGCAGCAAGAATAAAAAGCAAACTAAGCACCAGCATACTTGTGTTTGCATATAAAGGTATGTTTAAGAATGTGTGTGCGAGTGTGGGTGTGCTTGCGTGTGAAACTGCAGATGTACAAGTAGCCAGAAGCACTTGAGTGCACTCGAGACATGCATAGAGAGCACAGCAATATCAAGAAACTAAAACTAACACCTAGGTGACCAAGGTGATAGAACTAGAACGGACGAAGGAATGGACACGAAAGTGTTTTAAGACACTTGCTAGTAGCATTCTTTTTAGCGGTATGTTAGCCGTTGTCACCTTTTATTTTACGAGCACCATTCAGTTTAAACTACAAAGCTACTTTTCGTAAGCCGATACTTAAATTACTCTAAGACTACAATTTTAGCTTTGTTAAGTGGCTTAAGTCAAGAAATTGTCTTGTGCTGTGGCTCAAGGCAAAAGTTTGTATAATCAGATTAATATGTAGAATATAATCTCTAATCAGTTCTGTTTGTAGTTAATTGGCTAAGTCAAAAGTTCGTCGTATACGACCTTGATGTACTTTCATGTACCTTTAATTATTTTGGATATGAGTAATGGGCTGGTTTGTTTTTTGCCCAAAGGCAATCTACTTATAGCTAGCTATAATAAATTATAGCTCAAAACTTAAACATAATTATTGTAGCAATACCCAAAATAACAATAACCATAATTTCTCCGATAATCTGGAACAGGTTTGCAGGTAAGTAAAAGTACCGAAGTAGTTTAAAGCTCAGTACTAAGTACTGATATTGACAGCATTGCCCCAGCGCACTGCTGCTGCCCCATGTACCATATCAACAATTTTGTCATTGACATATTGCTTGTGGTACATGCAGCCATGTGGGTCGACGAGGTTGCTCATATATTAACTACTGTGCGACCCACAAAACACGCTGGCGCATATCTCACATGCCAGCGAAGAAAAATTCGACTTTAGCACTTGTTTAGCAGTGGGTGGCACATTTGGGGATTTAATAAATAGTCGACTGTCAGCCAGGCAACCAGGCAACCGGCAACCAGGCAGCCAGGCAGCTGTGCCAGTGCAATCAACAACAAATGCTGGAATACGATTTCCAAAGCCACTTTGCCGTAATGCGTTGCATGTGTCCTATAACAGGGTACTTGTGGCCCTTTTTTTATGTGTGATTTAATTTAAGCACCTTAACAGCTCCGATGACAAAGTTACCCTTGCTCGGATAGTTGCGGGCATGTGCTGAATAATTGAGTAGCTCCAATAAGCTGCTAATGATGATGATGATACCCATTATATGCGGGATTGGACTCTTTTCCCCCCAATCGAACTTCAAACATAACAACGCATACATGTCTGCAAGTATCAAGTTGTTAGTATCTAAAAACGGAAAGAAGTGCGGGTTAAGCAAACAGTCTATTTCTATAAATCAAACAGTTCTCAATGCAATGGTTGCGCCCCGTTGAACCTTGTCAGTTTGATTAAATTTACTTATTTAAAATACGCTGCTTGCACTGGCAGCTAAGTATTTCAATCAGCGAACAGCTGCTCTAGGCAATCCCTACCAAGGATAATTTACAAGCCGAAGACGTGACGTTTTTCGTTTGCTGACAGCTCTCTGTTGAGAAACGTCAACATCAGGTAATAAGCACGCCCTTAGTGTTTCCTGCTTATGCCACAATATTCCCAACACTTGCATTCCAACAAGTCGAATTATATATTAGCCAGCTTGGAGTGAAACAGACAGTGTTGGCAGTCAGCCAATATAGCTGCATACAACAACTTCTTCAGCTTCATTGCCTCTCTTTTATTTCCCCAGGTGTTCTGATATTTGTTTGTATTTTATTTTGTGCATGTGCACTTGATACGTGGCTCGTTGATAAAATTCCATTTAAAGCTATTCCAGGCAAACATCCAGGCACAAGGGCCTTGCAAAAGTGCCAAAAATCTTGGGTATTTCATACTGTTCAACAGCACAGACAGCTGATTAGCATATGTAAATCAGGCAGGAACCATTTGTCTAAGTGTCTTAGAGCCAACTGGAACTGTACGTTGAGCATGTGACAGCGACATATAAGCCAAAAACCTTATAACTCAACCATTTGTTTAATGTCAACAGACGATAAATAGTCTTTTTTGTTGTTGTTTTGTTTGTTTGAGCACAAAACATAACAATTCCCAAGCAATGATTTCCCTTTTCTTTTCACACAACACTCAAGACTTTATTCTTTACAATCTTTTGTCTACTTGCTGTCGATTTGTTGACGTTGCCATGGGCATTGTTTGTCCTATCCAGTGCAATGTATCTTAACTCTGTGTTTTCGTAGACTGACTTAACTTTGCAACTGTTTTATGCTGGTCAAATGAACAACAAAGCACTTGAGCTTAAAGACCCACGTACGACCTTTTCCTACGCAATGGTTTATTGCACTTTGTTAAATGTGCCGTTCCTAAAGTGTTTTGGGTCGGCAAGTGAATGGACTGCCTAATAAGGGTAAACAGCAGCTGCTGCAATATGTTTTCTAAGAATATTATCGTTAGCTTGAGTGTTTTGCACCCGGAATCTTAACTTTAAGTACCTGCAAATATTGCTGATTACTATAGAAAAATCAATGAATAAGACTTCTCACTAAACAAGTAAGTTACCCATATGTTGCTCAACTAAATAAAAGCTGCAACAGTTGCCTTTGCTTGCTTAACTTACAGCACTTAGTCAAATTGCATGAATGCCAACTTAGGCCCAGTGCGCCTTATACCCATAATTGAAGCTCTGTACTATAACTATCATATAATATGCTTCGAAGAGCATACATAAATGTGAATGTATAATTACAGACACACTCGAGCTGTTGGCACAATTATCTTTGCCTGGCAGCGTGCATGCAATTTAACGCTTAAAGCATTTGGTACTCCTTGACAATTTATACTTTTGCAACTAAATGCATCGTTTATGAATGTGAATAAAATAATCATCATTTATATATGCATTTTTTGCTGTAGTATTTCAGATGGCTTCCTGAGTAGTCGCTGGCGCCACATTGCGTATGCATAATATTCGCCTTGATTTATGCAATACTAACGATGCTGCTAAGTTAAGGGAGAAGAGAGCGAACAGCAAACTTTGAATACTGTTATAAAATGTACTATGGATATGCCTTCATGCATTTCGTTTTGGAGGAGGCTGATGATGATGGAGCGTGATGAGCAGATAGCTTGACGCTGGCTGGTTTTGGCCTTGCAGTTGGCATTGCACAAAATAAAATGCATACGTAAAAGAAATTGTTTGCGCATGTTGATGTTTTGGGTAACACATATGCTACCAAGTTCCTTTGCCTATTGAAGAGCAACTGATTTATTTCAAGTGTTTTGCCCCAGCTGACCCTGAACGAGCGCACAGGCCTGAGCTAAATAAAATATTGATCCATCTAAGGGCTTCTAGCCGGCGACATGCAAAATCTGGCCAACAACTTTTTTAGTGGCGTTTTATTTTTTAAATTATTCTTGTCGGCCGTCAATTGAGGCACAACGTTGACAACCGCCAACCCATATAAATCTTAAGCTTAAAAAATCTGGTAGCTATGCTCGTTGAAATATTGTCGGCAATTTAAAACACAACTAGACGCACACTTTACGTGGCTCATTTGATAATGTTTGGCGAAAAACAAATGTCATAAGCATTTATTTAAAGCATAATTCATTTGGATTATCATTTTCTTAGCACACTTGTCGTCGACGTCGTCGTCAATCGCATGGCGTATACACAACTTTCTTGGTAAGCGTAAAGTTTTTTCAAGTTTTCCTTTGCAAGCTGTAAAATGTAACACTTCCTTTTCAAAACTTTGTTAAATTTATGATGGAGTATGTACGCGAGTTAACAACAATAATGCTGCAAACTTGGCGGATGAGGAACTTTTTTTGAATTTTTTAAATTATGCCAAATTCGTTACCATTAAAAATGATATTATGTACTCACGAATTTTAGGCATTAAAGCGGTGCATAATTTAAATTTAACAATAACCAACACACTAAAGAACGTAATGTAGAATAAAAATGTTTTATCCAAAGCTAACTTTAAGCATTCAATTGGGTTGCAAAGTGCGTTCAGCTGTTAAACGCTTCGAGCAATTCATTTAAATGATACCAAAAAAGTGATAGCGAAACCATTTGCCAACGTTTACCTCCTAACCAATAAAGCCGCATAGAGAGAGAGAAAGGGATATCTCAACTTTGGCAACAGCTACTGAAACCATCTTGTGGCTACACTGAGACAAAAACTGGTATCCGTTTTTTTTGCTCAACTGAGCTTGGGATCAAGTCACAATTGGCAATTACCGTCTCATGGGCAGTTGAACAAAAACTAATTAGCACAACTTATACGATAATTCGAATGAACTTGACCATGGCAAAAAAGTTTGATGTTGCTTGATGCGATTCAAAGAAGCAAATGCTAAAAAAAAGCAAAAAAAAAAAGGCAAAATAGAGAAAACAAGTCAAAGTCAGAGTTGCGAGTCACTAACGAGTTACATAGGCTATTGACATTTGGCTTGCAAGCTGTGACAAAAGACAAATAAGCGGACATAAAAGAACCCTAGTTTATGACCATATTCATTGTTGGCTGTAAAATACCCTCTAATTATTTATAGGGATACTTACAAGTGTCATAACGAACAATGGCAAGGCAGCTCCTCTATTGTGTACGTTTTTTACATATCCTTAAACTATTCACACAATCAGGAATCCAAAAATGTTTAAGAATATTATACGTGCTATGCTTATCATTCTTCATTGGAAAACTCCATGCAGGGTATCTAAAAGTCTTCCTCACTTGCCTGCAGCATTCGAAATGGCTGCACTTACTTGTTGTCTAATGTCGTAGCCACAATAATTTTGCTGACATAAATGTGTCAACAGTGAACCAGTCAATTAAAACTAACGACCATGTTTTTCTCGACTTAAGCATGTGAGAAATATGTAAAGTAATATACATATACGATAAAATGCCAATTATTTGAATATACTTTTAGTCGGTATTTAAGTGTTAGCAGCTGTTGCTTGTGCGGATGTTTTTGGCGCTAGTGCTGAGCACTTAAATTGAAATGTTTATTCGTTTGCTGTGGCTTTTATTGACAGAAATTCGGTTTGTTTGCACATATATACGAGAAGCGACAGGAGAGGAGTAAAAAAAAGGAAAGGCTTGCACTTAGTTAAGTCAACTTACGAACGGCAATTTCCTTTGGGGAAATTAGAAAAGTTTGCGCCATTCTCGTGCCAACTGGCCAAATATTTTGGCAAGCAAACAAACCATTTCGTGTATTGTGCCTCATTCATTTGTTGTCTGTTTGGTTCAGCCCGGGCTTTTGTGATACAAATTTTCTGGACTCACACTCGTCTTTTATTGTGTGGCCATAAAAAAGCGAAACAACTTACAGCAGGCACACAGATAAAATCTAAAAAAAAGTATAAAAATAGCAGGTTTATATGTTTAAGACTTGCGATGGTTCCTATTTTATGTTGAGTTGCCCTCAAGCTTTTGAAGTCCCTTATTTTGCACGTTTGCTTGCCACTACTTTTGAGTTTTTGGGCAAACTTGTTTACTTTTCAACTGTATACAAAGTGTCGATTTTACTGTTTATGTGTAGCACCAGCAAGAACAAGAACATAAAAAATATATCTTATGTGTGCTCATAACTATTTTTAACACTTTCCTTGGGAATACTACATCCCAGTTGCCAGTTGTGCGCATTGGGTCGTTTACTGTACTTCGATTGCACTTTTGTGCCCACATCGATCATAAAGAAAGGCCAAGAATACATCAGCGAAGCATACTTCAGGCAGATAAGAATGGGTAGGGCAAATGAAGTGCCTCTAAGGAATTTGACATGTTTAAGCATGGAAGAGATCTTGGCAACAAAAACAAAAAAAATTCGCAAAGATAGGAACAGCAGTTCGTACAGTAATACATAAAAAAGTTTCTGTAGCTTAACAACTTTATATTCAAAGTGTTCTGACAAAGCTCTAACCTAACTTTTCACATAAAATTGTCATTTAACTTTGCATCACATATAAACAATTTTTTAAAAATCAATATGCTTAGCTGAATTCCAATATAAAATTATATTTGTAGGCTGTTCAGAGCAATGACCATCAGCACGACGTCAAATAATGGATTTTGTGAGCCTTTAATCTTCGGGTAAATCAGCTTAGTAAACTTTTCAAAAAGTTTTAGGGTTTTGCTTTGACAATAAACTCACCTCCCCGATATCCAAAAACTGAAGATTAGGGCTTCACTTACAGCTGCTGGAAACGGCGCTCACTTAATTTCAATTAAAGTCTAGATGCGAATTGCATTTATCATTTTTTTGCTTTTTTTTCAGAATCCCTTGAGTTTTATGTCAACAGCAGATGAGCAGAGCTGCCACTCATTTGCTCAGATATTTGAATTTGACAAAAATTTTTTGTTTTATACACACAAACGCACAAAAGTCACACCAAGCGCAAAGCGAGAAGAAAATAAACGATTTAGAAACCGAAACTGAGCTACTAATATCCAGTTGCAGACCCGTGGCGTTGCCGAGACACATGCGTGCGACGCCGCAATGAAAACCCAACTGACTGGCTGAAAGAACTGTGACCAGCTGTTGGCCGCACCGAAGGCAGTTTCCTGTGCGCCTGTCGAATGTGATGCCAGTTGCGGTGGCAGCGTTAGTGGCAGCAAAAAACAGCTGTTTCTCGCAGTAAACAAGCCATGCGTTCCACGAGGCGCAACTGGTGTACACGTTAACGTCCACTTGGCATCCACAACAACAGCTGATGGACTTGTTGGCGCCTCAAAGCGCTCTCACGCTCTCTGGCTGCTTTGCAGCCATTTTGATTTTGCGTGCTTTTGCGTTGTGGACTACGTTTGTCAGTTGTTTTTATGAATGGAAACCTCACACTCAAGGGTTTTTTTAACTTTGTAGTCAACTCTTATTTCTTGCTGTGGCTCTGCTTTATTTAATGCTAGCTAACTTTTTGGTTCGCTCTATTTGTGAGCATCGCAACAACTTTAACCAACTGTCAAACATGCCGAGTTGACTTGCCAACGCCAACAAACAAGATTCTCAAAAAGTAATAAATCATCAAATCGGATGATTTAGTGCACATAATTTATACCAACCAAGTAACAACAGAAAGCGGTTGGAAAAAAAATTATTCGATACATTTTTTATACACTGGAAAGGACCATATGAAAATATGTTTAAACCCTTTTTTAAGTGGTCATAAACCGTTTGAGTATCTGCATTTTATTCTTTCTGCTCATTTTCTTTTATTCTGTTTTGCACAATTCTGTACACTGTTTCACTGTTAGATTTATGTTTGTTCATTCACACATACACACACACTGAGAGAAATGTTCACGCTTTGGATTCTATTATTTGTCATATTTTTTTGTGTGGGTGTGTGTGTGTGTTTTAATTTGCATGCTGGTGTTTTATTTTAGTTGGTTTCCGGTGCTATTCCGTCCATTTCCCTTTAGCACCCACATATGTATGTTGATGTGATTAACCGTTTGTTGATGTATTTTTGAAGAGATTTATGACAGTGGCAAAATGATTTATGAACGCGTAAATTAGTCTACCTAAAACAGAAAGTTATGAATATAATTTTTGTAGGTATTAAAATCTATTTTTGTAGGAATTGTTGAAACAAATTATGTGCCATGGCAATACAATATTAAATTTCTGATATCAAGCATCATTGCAAAACCTTAATATCCTTTTTGTCAGCTTGGGTGTGGGTGATTGAAAGAGGAAGAGATCCAAGCTACAAAATGAAGAAGAAAAAAACAAGTCCAATTGAATTGAAAGGATTATCGCGCTGCGTGCGGAAGCCCCAAAATGGTTTCTGGTTTTTGCGGTTAAGCGAACTGTTTCTATGGCAGCTGCTGCTGCTTATGCCAGTATTGTTTGGGACGCGAATTGGTTATGCGAAACAGTATGGGAATATGGCGATGTCAAGTCAGCATTCCCTGTTAACGATTGTGGGCACTTTAGCACCCCTTAACACACACAAACTCCCACACATACGCTTAGATGCCAAGGGATATGGTAGTGCTTCAGTTATGGTCTTCGATACGCTTTAATTTAAAGTAGCTGAATTGGCTTTTGGTTTTGCTCGGCGCCTTAGCTGACTGGTACATTTAGCTGGCGGGACAACAAAATGGCTGTCAAATAACTTACGGCTAGCATTCAATAGGGTCATGGGCAAAATTGAGGAACTACGAATCAAGATTGTGTAGCGTTTTCCCCTCCCTTCGGGGCCTTACCGCTATCACCGAATTCATTATCGAATGTCTTGTTGTCATTTTGCGTCGCAGAATTGATTGTGTACGGCACTTGCTTAGGTGAAGGAACTTGGCAAAAGCTCAGCTCAAATCGATGCAATTGAAAAATAATTGAACGTTTGAAATGTTTAGTGAATGTCAGTACAGTTGAGTTGAGTTGTAATGCGTCAGCCTTGAGGCTCTTTCTTTCCTTTTACATATCTGATAAATCTCCTTCAATATTCTGTCGCCGTGTGTGTGTGTGTTTATAGCTCTGCCATGCGTTTCCTTGCATTCCTAATGCCAAGCACGGCTGTTTTGTGTTATAAAAAAAATTCATTATTGATTGAATTTTTTTCTGTTGCTGCTTGAACGGCACTAAGGCTTATAATTGTGGTCCTGATATGTGAACATTTAATGTCGCAGATGTGTCACTCATAATGTGATGATAATGCCTACATGTCGATACTGTTAGGAATATTACAAAATATTTTTTCGTAAGCTCAAATTCAAGCTTCCTATAACTTTGGAAAGCTTAAATCGATTTAATGGCAGCATCTATTAATCAGAGTGATTAAATTTTATTTGAATGTTTGTCACAAGAACTGTTATTGTTAAAAATATTTTCTTTTAGTTATAAATTCTTTTTTTATATCTTTGTTGATTAAGCCAATCTCTTGGGATAGTGGGCCCAATTTGCCAACAACTCGAGTCAATCAGCTAACTGTTGTGTGGAAAACGGAAAATATAAACATAGGGATTTGAATAAAGCAACTGTCGCGAATTCATAAGCAATTTCATGCGGTTTACTGACAGCTTTAATGTTCGATGAAGCCTTCCGATTATGGTCGGACCTTTGCCATGTTGACACATCTAACAAAGCCCAGAATTTGTTTAAAATGAAAGAAGCTTAAAGTAGCACAAAAACTCAACACAATTCACCAGCTGAAATGCGAAAAACTTGTCATTGCAGCTGTTGTTCTCTTATGTTTGCCACTTCTGTAAAATAACGAAAACAAATTAAAAAAAAATTAAGTGTAACAAAGTTTCTTGTAAGTTCTTACCCGTTATACTTTAGTTTCGTAGTGCAGTTATATTTATTTCATTTTTAATTTTATCTTCCTTTTGCCAAATTTGTTTCACAAAAGTTTTTGTAAATACTTAAAGAATAATACGGCTCTGATTGAATTTAATTCTAGAAACATTTAATAATAAATGATTTGTCCGGTTGTTCGTCGGCATAATGGACATATGTTCAGGCTCAAAATTAAATAAACTACAATAGTTTTTGAGATCTGTTTAACACTTATTCAATCAATTTATCACATCCACTTTAACATACAACCAGCAGAGTGCTCTCAACTGATTGTTAACTTATAGTTTATTATCACAACAGAATTTTTTGCTAATATTGTTTTGTTTTATGTGCTTTGAAAATATTTGTGTCTGGCGCTGATGTTGTTGATACTGTTTTTGTTTTCCTATTGTTCGGTTGCTTTGTGCTATTGTTTGATTTGGCTAAAAACTGTTCGCTTAGTAAATCAAACGCAGAGAATCAAGTTTATCGCTGGCTGTACCCCAACTGTTGGTATTGTCAGCTGTTCAAAGTCCCAAGCAGCAAACATTTTCGGTCATTTATTTTATTATTTTTATTTTTTTTATTTCATTTAGTTTTCTTTGTTTTGCATGGTGGCAACAGCCGAAAAATAAAATTTATTATCGTTGATATTTGCGCTGCTGTCGCTGACACATTTATGGAATACATGTATATTCAGTATTGAGTACCTGTTTTCAACGCATTTTGGCACGTTTTGGTTTTCGTTAATTTTCTGTTGCCTAGTTGGCGGCGCGAAGCCTTTGAGCTGACAAAATTTCAATTGTAATCAAACAAGCCAAACCGCATCACACCACACACTCATCTTAGCATAGACAAATGCAAATAGCAAGCAATTTGTTGAACGAGCTCATTTACTTTATTTATAGTATTATTGCGGCAACCATAGTAGCGCCCCCACAACCATCACCCGACCGGATCAAAGGTCAACGGGCAACAGCCAACTTTCCACATTGAACAGAAGCCAAACGTGCAGAAATGCAGCTGATTAATTAATTTAGTTTTGAAAAATGCGCAACGCCTGGATGTCGACGAATGCCTGCAAGTGGAAGGAAACTTTAAGGAAAAGTTAAAAGAGTGAGAAAGAGATAGCCAACATAGGAACCCAACAGAATCAGTTTATAATGATATACTCAGTCAGACAAACTAGCGTGCAACTTATTACAAAATATGCCAATTAGCTCGAGTTTATGTTGAAGCGGCAACTTGAGAATCTCTGGCGCAATTAACTCATAGACTGCATGGGTAATGAGTTCGCTGAAGAATGACTGCCGCTTCTCTGTTGCTTGTTTTGTTGCAATATGCTCTGTAATCGGGGCAAGTAGTTTGTTAAGAGACATGGAAATTTATTACCATCGCCTACTCCAGCTCACAATGTGGAGCGTTTAGTTATGTTGATTAATTTGTTAATAAAAGACACTTAACTTAAATGGCTAAATGGGAAAATTCAATGTGAGATATTCTTTAAGCTCACATGTGAGTAAATCGACTGCCGATTTAATTACGCTCGGTATTAAATTATAATTAAAACCGTTTTTAAGGGGCCTTCAAAACCTGCATATTATAACAAATTAGTAACGTTAAAGTCGCTCTGTTGTTTGCCTTATTTTCGCAAAAAAAAGAAATTCCAAAAATGCCATGTAAATTTTTCATAGAAATACTAAAGTTCATTTACATTCCATGCATATTTTTATTTATAGAAGCAACCGATTATATTTATTTATTTCTTATTTGGCATAAAGTTAGTTGACCCCAAAAGAAATACCTAAATCAGCACATATTTGTGGGTTCTGCTGAGTATCTAGTAAGCACTTGAAATTAGTTGAATGCACTCATTTTACCCCATTGGTTGACAACAGAATTGAATACCAGTTGAACGAACTCAATTTCTATGACACCAACTTAACTAGGAATAAAATAAAAATGGAAATATAATATCTCTGGCTTATTGAGAGTAAAATGCTATTGCAAAGGATTCTTTGCAGATACAAATAAAAGATAATGTCAATTTAAGTGTACAGTTGAGAACTGTTTATTGCTTAACTTAGTTAACAATAACAACAACAACATATCGAGCAACTAACTAAAGCCGCTAGTTTATGTACAAAAATGGCAAAAAAAAAACCATTTGAAGTGTCAACGAATGAAACTCTTGATGATTTTTCCGTTTATTGCCGCAACTGCAATTTCAAAAGCTTTGGTTGCAAAGCCAGCGCAGTTGCAACAACAATAAAGAGCATGTTTGTGTGTGTGTGTATTATATTAGAATGTGTGCTTGTCTGTTTATGTGTGTGTGTGTGTGCGTTATTGTGTCTACCAACAGCCCTGCATATGGCTGAGCTGTTGAATGGCCCCGCATCCGATTCGATTTTGCATATAATCCGGAAAATTGCTTTGCAATACCCGCATTGTATTGCGTTTGTAATCGGGCACTGCATGGGTGACCAACTGGCACGTTTGGCTGCGATAGACCGGCTTAAAGTTGGCCTCAACAAATGTGGAGTTGGTGTCCCAGCGATAAACCTCTGCATCGCCCTCGTTGCGGAAGAATATGGCCGAACCATTGTCTGTTCCAATTATGACCATGCGGCTAGATTTTTTACCCAGATCTGTAACAGACAACAGAGAATATTATAAACCAATCTGCAAACAATCTTTAGCACAGCTAAAATAACTCACCTAAAATGCGTCCGTCAGCAACACCGCTGCGCAGATACTCGGATTTCAGGGAGAACAGCTTGTTCGTGCTTAGATAGGTGAAATAGAGTTCCGTAGAGCCGCAATCGCGGCGTATGAGCGCTATGTAGAGTACATCGCGAGAACGACAACCAGCCGATACAGCCTTGGGTAGAACAACACGGAAGCCACGATCTGCTTGCAGATTATAAACGATAATTGCACGATTTGCTGCATCGCTGACGTAAATAAAGCAGCCGCCATCAGGTGCATAGTCGACAACCAGATATTGGAGACGAGAGCTGCTCGAGGTAAGACCTTCCAGTGAGACAGTCTTTAGCACTTTGCCTGTCTTCACGGACATGGCAACCACTTTTGGTGGACACTTGCGCACTGGTGTTTCCAGGGTATTCACAATGCCCGTATCCAGCACCCAAAGTACCTCATTTTGATCCACAACCAGATCGACAACAGACTGTAATGCCTTGCAGTTGCCCTCCTCTTGCATATCCCAGCAAGGAAACGGCTTAAAGGTTGTCGAACAAGTGCCCCCAGCTTGCACACTCGTCTTTACCAGCGTAGCTGGGACACCTTTGCGATAACGTGGCAAAGCCAAATAGATGGTATCGCCAATTAGCTGGGCTCGCGTAGCAATCACATTCTTGGCAATGTATTTGCCGGAACTCTTAAACAGAGATTTGGTGCTGGCACATGGAAACTCAAAGTCGCCACCAGTCCACTGGATTGGCTGTGCATCGGAGTGTGCGCGATCCGGTGTCCACAAGCCGTATTTTGTGCCCTGACCGAGCGCGTGTGGGGCAAGGCAAATGGCTAGCAGCAAACCTAGCCAATTGGCTAAATGGATATGCATCTTTGTGTGTTCGTTTGTTATTGGGTTACTTGGCGTCTGATGAAATTTATATAAAAGTATCGTGTCTTATATAAGCCATCGAAGTGGCCAGAAATCAAAGACGTGCTGCTAGCCAATTTCTCAGATTGCAAACAACTTTCTGGTGGAAAGACCTTGAGCGTGACATCAGAAAAACAAACTATTCAAGAAGCAACGATTTGATTATGCGTGTGGCTCTTTTTGTGTGAGTATTATTGTGTTTGTGTGCGTCGCACTGTTGGCAGTCCATTGCATTGCAAATAATTGAAATACTTCACGCGCAGAAGCCACAGCAGTACAAACAAAACTGGCCACAAGATGATACATATATGTACATATATGTATAATGTTCATTGTAGAAGTTTATACACAGTAAAAAAAAATAATTTGTATACAATTCTTTGTGCTGTAAAATAACAGTTTTAAGCATTGCTCATAATATAACTTGTTTTTGCTGTGTAATTAGACTTTTCATGCGTTCCCGTACTCTTGAAATATTACATTGTTAGTTTAACTTGCTTTCAGTGCAGTAGATATTGTATATCTATAGCTCGTGCTGAATTGACTCTAACTGCAATTAGAATAACACACAGCCAGAAGCCAATTGCGTTCTGATTGCAACTGCTCAAAAAGATATTTATAGCTAATTGCTTGTATGCACCACAAATCGGTTGCTTCGGTAATTTTCCAGAACAAGTGACTAATTAATTGGCAAATTGTTAAGCAGAATTTTGCTTTAAATATACACATGCTTTATGCACATTTACATATAGTTCAAATGCCATTCTCATAACTCAATTATCGATGTATGCAGGCTTCAATGGGCTTAGTTGCAATGTTACTAATAAAAACAACTTATCAAGTGATAGCTTTAAAACATTTCCCTCAAGCTCAGCAGTTGCTCCTTTCCACCCAAAAAAAAAAAAAAAAAAAGAATGCAGAGACAACGCCCGAAGTGTTTTCAGCGACTGCGACATCTTTGGCATGCCAAAATGTTAAGCACGGCCCGCATGTGCTTGAGGGTGTAGCGTGAGTATGTTGGCTAACAAATCCCTTTACGAACACATACTGGCGTGATTTATTTGCGCACTTTTCTACACCATACACACCGTCTACTTACAAGCTAGGGATAAAATATTGATGACAAGCACTTCCGGGCTGCTTTCCGTCTTGCCTAACATAATTTATGCAAACATTAGCTTACAGCCCGGAGAGATAAGATACGGCAACTGAGACGAAAGCTGACCGATAGCGAGCAATGCCTCTAACCTCCCGATACTTTCCATTAGACACGGCAGAAATCCCTGCCTGGAGCTATTTACCCTCCGATTATCTGAACAGTTTTTATTGCCGGCTTAACGAGGCGTATGCGTCATGTGCAAAAATGCCACTCGGCTAGTGGCAATCGACAGTCAACTGCCGACCATCGACAATCAAGACTTGGCAATCTGGCCCAACATTTTTATTGGATAACAAAATGCTTGTTTAAAATACTCCAAAAATATACCCAATAAAAGTCCAATTGAATACGCAAATAGGTCAAAATGTAATTTGACTTTAGCTTAGTATTTCTTTTTTCTCCCTGTTCCTGTTTTTTGGAAGAAGAAGAAAGCAAGCAAAAAACAAAAAAACAAAATACATAAAAATAGAAACACATCAAATAAGTATTGACTGTGGTCACGTTTGGCGTCGCTCCCTGTTAAATGGGTCGTTAAACTTGCTGGACTCAGCAATTTTTTTTCTTCTTTTTTGTGCCGGCCAGTGGAAAAATTCACATAAATTATAATAATATTTCAACTTTTGGCTACTGATTTGCCGATTGCAATTCTTTTCGTGTTTATCTAGGGTATTAAAGGCGACTCTGGGTCAGCGAATGACTGAATTATGTTTTTATGTAAGATGCTAAAACAGTATCATGAGAGCTGGCATTGGTGCTGGTTATTTAATATTAAAGAAATTATAAATATATAAAACAGACTATAGTTTTTTTATTAAACTTTTTTGGCAAACAAATATTATTAAGCCAGTTCTCTGAGATGTAGCAAATATTTAACTAAATACAATTTTCTAGGGTAATTATTTAGTTAAGCGGTTTATTTAGTGTTAGGTTAAGCTTTTTCATTGCTGTTTAGTTATCCACATAATTTATGTGCTATGCTTTTGTGTGTTTTTTTATATTTTGGTATTTATGTTTTCTTTTTTTTTTGGATTTTTTTTGTACCCACTTCGTCGTGTTCTCTCTTTATTTGGACGACAAAGTTTTTGTGTTGACGCCAGCTTAAAGTTTGCTTTGATTTTATTTTTGTGCACAAACTCAATTGGTTGATTTATATGATTTTCCATTAAATTGAACAGCAATTTGTTTTAATTGTATTAAACTTAAATCGCTGTACAATTTAAGTTTGTATTTTTAAGTTGTTGGCATATTGCAACGCAATTTATTGAATTTATTTGGTATTTACGAGAAACAGACCATAATTTCCATATGCTTACCTCAATCATATTTATATGAATTGCATTTTACACTCGATTCACGTAAAGCAAAATTTCATATGTATATAAATTTATTATTGCTTTTATTTATGAAATCGCATAAATATTTATCTACGGCTCGTGCAGCTCTCAAATAATGGTTCAGACAAGCAGCAAAACGCCCACACAACCAAAACATACTACATTCATGCACAGCTACAGCTTCAGATGCTGTTGGGCTTTGTGCGGATAGTATTATAAATTTCAGATTACCATCAGATAAAATAAAAAGGCAAGTTATGACAGTTTATTAAAATGAATTTCACACAAATTCAATCTGCATGTCGTTTAACATTATTATGGAATCTCAAGAGATTGGGTAAAGCCAAAGACTGGCAGGAATGGGTCAGTACAATATTTTGACAAGCTTTTAAATTACTGCACCGAATTTGATTGTGGCAAAATTTAAAAGGGCGGCAACTCTAAACCATAATTCAATGCATGTGCTGGCCACCCGCCACCCGGCAGGACCCAACACTAAACAAAGCCAAACAAACTCAAACCAGCCAATATTTACTCACCATCACACGCCGCTATTTATTTACTTTGCAACAAAAAAAAAAAGGAAAAAACCGATTATGAAAATATGGAAAGATATTCATGCAGCAATGCTTATGTTTTGTCACGCATTGTTAACGAGGTCAACGCCACATTTTTAAAGAAGATATATTTCAAAAATCTGCGGCAACTGTAATAAAAAAACGACAAAAAAAGAGAAAAATCAATTTCAAGGGGGCACCCGGATTTGAACCGGGGACCTCTCGATCTGCAGTCGAATGCTCTACCCCTGAGCTATACCCCCAGTTGTAAGATGAACAGTTAGAGCTGTTATTAAAATAAAAGTTTGAGATGCATTCAATATTTCCAATAAGAGTTATCAATCTTTCACAAAGAGTTATCAGCATTGCTTTTAATTAAATAGAGTGACATTTGCTATCTTAAATTTGTAATAAAAGTAGTGAACAAAGTATCTTTGAAATGGTTTGCCCAAAAGTTGTCTCAAACTCTTCAACAACTGCCTCCCACTCATCTTGTGTTAATATATTGTCTATGGCAAAAGAGCATATGTTTTTATCTCTCACCTAACTACAAAAACAAGCCTAAACTTGGTCAATGAAACAAGGCAGAAAACTTTTCCCTTCTATTGACAGCAAAGTTTGTGGCAATAGTTTTTGGCAAGAGCAAAGAGCCCCAAAGAGCCCCAAAGAGCTGCAAAGTTTCAGCTGTTTCTTGTTATTAAAGATGCTCGCTGTTAAATGTGAATTGCAGAATTTCTGGAAGCATCAATTTAAATTTTGGATTGCTTAAATTACGCATGCTCTGTAGATTTTCATTGTTTTCTATTTCCGCAAAGTGCAGCATGTGTGATGAAGTGGGCAAATAATGTGTGTGGTGAGGGTGACAGAGTGGGGTGTTAGCATGCTGCTTCCGTCGTATCACAAAAATGGCGTGCAGCAGACGTGCTGACTGCCCAGTCATCAATTGCTGTCTGTGTGTGCGAGTGTATATGTGTGTTTGTGTCTGTGTTTGCGTTAAAGTTGGTTGAGACATATGTACATATGTTTCCTCTTGTTTGCCAGACGACCTTGCACCATGGCAGACACGTTAAAAAGAACACGCGCCAAATGCCACAAAATCTGACAATCGACTATAAATATAAATGCTACAAGCGCTGCAAACGTTTTACATAATCAACAAGAAGCTGCTTAAGCAACATCAGCTTAAGTACCGCAACATAAAGTGATACAAATTATTTAAAATGGCCACTTTGTTGCCATTATTGCTGGTCATCTCACTGATAGCTGTAAGCTGTGCCGCCTACAGTTCCTCGTTGGGTGGCGAATCATCGGGCAGCTCCAACTCGATTGGCAGCAATAAATGTGACAAGAAACCACACTCCGAACTCACCTTCCAGCTAAGTGGCAGCAATCTCCATTGGCCCTGCGACTCCACCAAGAACATCTATGTACAATCGGGTCGTTATGTGCCCAGAAATGTGATTGTGACACGTGCGCAACTGCAGCGTGATTCGGCATTTGTGGCATTGCCGCGTTACAAGCAAGGCGTTCCCTTCACCCTGGGCAAAGTGAATCTGAAGAAGGGCGAATGCTTGACCAAGATAGCGCCATATCCATGCTGGGCCATACAGGAGGAGGGCAACTGTCAGGCATTACAGTCTGTGGTGGATGTTGCTGTCGATCAAAATGTGAGTACTATTACGATTGATGGTACTTCTCGAGTGACATTCTTCGTTTCACCATATATTTTGGCCACCTGAGCTAACAAACCCATTTAGCGGGAAAAGCAATTTGCTGCTTTAAGCCGAAACTTTATTTTTGCAACTTTTTTGCTTGCAGTTCCCGCATTCAATGCAAGCATTTTCAATATATTCATATATGTATATATTTTATTTATATATTTTTTTTGGGCCCAACTACGAAATTGCTTTTTTAACAAACATGCTGGGCAGCAAACAAAAATGCAGCCATGTAAATGGAATATTATAAAAGGTAGCATGAAATGCGCAATCCAAAAATCCCCTTGACTTCAAGGGAAACAATTTTCATCGATAAATACACAGCTCACATTTCGGTTGCAATTTCAATCAATGTACAACTTGTTGCAACTTTATTCGATGTTTAACAAAATATTGCCATGTTGCTGACATTGCTTTATTATAAGCTAAAAAGAAGACGGAATTTCAACGAATCTTTCATAGAATATTTTATATTCTTCGTGTTGAATTTACATATTTTCATTTGAAATGAATTCGTTATTCTCACTAATTTTAATAGCATTTCTTATTTGACGGAATTCATCAAATAGCTATAAGTCAAATGCGTTGCTGCAAAACAATTTTGCATCATTTCAGTTACACAAGTAAACAAGTGAAGAACAACGACAACTACAGCAGTTTTATGTACACACATACACACATACAGACGTACAAAAAACAATAACAACAATTGGCACGCGAATTTGTTTATTTATTTACATTTCAGCAATTACACACAATTTACATGAACTGTTTGTTTTTGCTGTTTGCTAATTTATTTATTTGCCTGATGCGCATAAAATTTTTTAAATGTTTCAGCGGGTTAACACTTAAGTATTTCGGTTCGTTGAAATTCCGAACATATGTATCTCAATTAAAATTCAAATATTTACAATTACATAAAACTATATGCATTCATCGTTATGTTATTTACAGGGTCTACTGTGGGCCTTGGATGTGGGCATTGTCAATACACTGGAGCAACCAATTCGACGCTGCAGTCCCAAAATTGTAGCCATTAACACGGCCAACAATAAGTTGGTCAAGAGCATTGATCTGAGCGATCTGGTGACCTCGGAAAGTCGTTTGCAGTTCATTGTCGTCGACTACTCTAAGGATAACAAACCTTTTGTGTAAGTTAAAACATTTTTAATAGCTAACAAAAGCTACTCACTGCAAACAATGAAACCAAAACAAAAAAACAAGCTAATGTTATCTTATCAGAGTGCAGAGCGTTTGGTTTCTTGATAAGCGCAGCGAAAGTTTCAATGACTCATTAATTGGTTTTTAATCGAATTTTGAGCTAGTTTCTTATTGCAATTTCACTCTTTTTGACTTGACAGCTATGTTGCCGATGCTGGAGCGCGTAGTATTCTTGTCTATGATATTACGGGCAACAAATCGTATCGTATTGTGCTGCCACGAGCAACAGCACCGACCAATGATGTACTCTATGTTGCCCTGACAGCCAAACCCGATGGCACCTCAACGCTATTCTTTAGCTACCTCAGCTCTCCACGCTTGTACTCGATTAAGGGCGAGTATTTGAGAGTGGGGCAGGGCGCCGGCTCCATCATTGATGTGGGACCCAAACCATTTGGAAAGCAAGCGGTGCTGCTGGGCGCCGATGGAGGCACTTCACTCTTCTTCCGCTACAAGGGCGAGAATGATATTTATTTGTGGGACTCGGAGACCTGCTTCAAGGCATCCAATTTGCAGGAGGTGCAACGTGGCGGCGATTGCCGCCTATCCACACAGGTGTTGCCGGGACACAAGCGTTTCATGTGGGCGCTCGAGAGCAATTTCCATGATTTTATTTCGGATCGCACTGGCTGCAATGGTGCCTCCATTGTTCTGCATCCTGTTGTGCGCGAATGCGATGATTAAGTAGAACAAATAATTGTATATTGTATTAGTTTTAAGTTTTGTTATTGTATAAATAGACGTTGAATAAAGTTTAGCACATGCCTGACAAACAAGTCAATTTTACCGAATCAAAGATCTGACCCTTGGGACAAGCGCTTTCCTGAATTGTTGATCCCTTATTGTCACATTGATAGAAACGATTGCAACTGGTCAAATCAGCAGCCAAGTCAAAACGCTGACAAACTTCAGATTGCGTATTTGCACTAGATCCCACATCGTCGTCAGAAGCTAATTGCAGTCCATTCCGACCATTTGAAACATCCGATCAAAATAGCTGCCATCTCAACATTTCACATATTCCGGGTATGAACGCGGTAGTAATACGAGAACCGTGTTTCAGACGTATGAAGTATCCCATTTTCACATGGCATTTCTGGAGATTAAACTTTCTAGTCCTCAAAACCAGTTAGAGTACCGAGCAGCAGCAATAACTTTAAACCCCTCCTTTTTAAAAAGCAATGACGGTTTGCTCCTTTAAATAGCAGCTTAAATAACATTAGATAAGCAGAACGAGTATGGGAATGTTGGGGTTACTAATTAAAAGATATGCATTATGCAGACATTTTTTGATATTATAAAAATAATTCCCGAATCAGAGTCAGCTTTAACACTTTTATTGTAGCTTTACAAGATAAGTATTTTGGGAATATTAATATATTTGTTGTGGTGTGCAAACCGAAAGCTGTCTATCAAAGGTGGAACCCTCAGGGCAAGGATGGGATGTAAGTTCTCCATTGTAGCACAGTAGATAGCCATACTCTGTTTCTGATGGATAAATCTGGTGTTCCTCGCATTTCTCATTTTCCTTAATACATAGATTTCGGGTCGAATCAAAGTGATATCCAGCGGAGCAATTCTGATAGATTTGTGTTCCATCCAGACATAAATAGAAACCATATTTAGTTGCAGCCGGATAGAGCATGCCCTCCTGGCACACCTCTTTCTGCTTCAAGCAATATCCTATAGTAGAATTGAAATAATTGCCCTGCGGACAATCCTGAAAGATTAGCTTGTCTTTGTAGCAGACATAGAAACCATTCATTGTTTCCGCCGGATAGACATCGCCATCGATGCACTGTGACATCTGCGGAGCGACATCTAGTAGCATTGTCTTGATGTCTTGCACGCAGCTCTGTCCATTGAATTTGTAACCATCGCTGCACCTCATCATCAACGGATAAAAGATATCCTGATTGCCTTGCTTATCCTTCTGACAGATGTAGTAGTAGCTGCTATTTGAGGCCCATGCACCCATCTGACCCACATAGCTGCAGGAATATTGTTTCTTCGTACACTGCTCACTCGTTCGGGGCAAGTCGCAGCTGTGGGTGAGCAACGAGTAGCCGGCTCCATTGGTGCATCGACGAGGCGCATTCGCATTTTGCTCGCTGCACTCATGATAGCTGCGACAGTCGTAGGGATCCGGAAAGATGCCCGGCAACTGGCAGTAGAACTTGCCACGCACCGGCACCTGGCACTTGGACTGCCAAGTGCATCCAATGGTGCCCTCATCGCTGCAGTAGAAACCACGCTCTGCCTGGCATTCGGTCATGGGCACCGTCTGCCACTGGCCATTCACATAAGAGCAGAAGCCTAGCGTGGAGCAATCCATACAAGTGAAGCCAGCCAGGCGCACATCCTGACAGGGATTTGTTACCAAATCAGCAGAATCAAGACCAGTCACCAACTCAACAAAATCCATGCCCAAGCTACTATTGGTAACAATCTTATGGGCCTGATTAAAACCAACAAGGCAACCAAAAAGCACTAGGAACAACTTAGCACAAAACATTTTAAAGACTGTTTGCCAAAATTGCATCGAAGAGTTGCTTAAATAGCCAAAGATAAGCATTTAATCAAAATGTTAACCGCCTAATTAAAAGACAAACACAACTTGGTTCGAGTGGTTAATTAACTTTCTACAAAAGTTGACAATTCACTTAAGATAATATTTAGAAAGCGTTTAGCATGAGCCCAGCACGCAAGCGGATTGCTCCGCACTGTAATGTGTGCCCTGAGGACACCCCAAGTGACGCATCTCACCATTCACGGTAGAACAATAATAGTACATGCGGCAATCATCCATATCGGCGATAAGGCCCACATGCTCGCATCGTAAGGGCATTACGCCGAATGCATTGTCATTTGGATCCACAACTTCCGAATCGGATGGTGGCAACAGGGGCAAGTTGCCACCGTTGCTGCTACGACAAACAAAATCCGAAAAGATTTCACCATCATTGCAGCGATGCAGTGAGGGATAGATGACGACGGTATCGTTTAGATTCTGATTAACTGTCGACTTGCATACATAAAAGATGTTGGGGTTACTGGGCCAAGCGGCAACATAACCCACCTTGGGGCACTGATACTGTGGCTGTGTGCACACGCCGCTTTGCAACGTCATCGAGCATTGTCCTGTCCTTGCATCAAATGACTTGTCATTGCCACAGTCAACGGCAGCTGCAACCAGAGTGGCGCCCACAAAGTAGCACATGTGATATTTCTGACAATCATAGGGATCTGGGAAGATACCTTGCGAAGTGCACTGAAAGTTGCCTACAATGCCAAACGGATGGCATGGACCAGTTGCATTGGAACACCTGCCCAAACGTACATTGCAATAGTAACCGTTCGCCACATCACATGACTCCACGGGTATGTTAACCCAGCCATTGGAATGCTTTACACAGGTTGCAAGCAGTTCGCAGGATTCACAAATGGCTCCTGGTGTCTGGCGACCCACGCAATTACTTGTCTCCCGTGGCTGTTTATTGCGTGTGGTAACTGCGGCTGCTGTCAGCAAGCTGATGACGTTGAGTAGCAGCTACAGGAATCAATTGGTTTAAATAGCTCGCAAACTCGACTCCTTCCAAAAACTTACCAAGCTCAAAAAAAGACTTTGAAAGGACATGTTCATCAACATAAATTTGGAACACGTCTAATTGCTGCGAAGTATTTGAATTGTCTAAATTGATAGCGTGGCTTGGAACTTTAGAAGAAAAAAACAGTTGAGTCACAACCCAAATATAGCAGTGTTAATGATATCTTTTACTCTGGCAATCGATGGGTCTGGGAGACACTCTTTATATCAAATACGGTGCGCTCTGTCTGCGTGCGTGTATTTGTGTGTCTGTGTCTAATATCTTGCGAAAGATAGAAAATAGGCAAAATAGAAACGCTAAGCATTACAACGACCAGCGATTACAGCAACAATAACAATATAATGGAATGCTGCTTTGATGAACAAATGAGTTCATATTTACACAGAAAACAACAATGTGAAAAAAACCATGGCTTGAAAGTGATTTTATGTACTTAATGGTTTCTCTCGACAAATATGAAGCACTTAAGAAATGTGTGCTTTATAAGAAAAATCAAATATTTGCTATGTATTTTTTACGTTCAGTGAAATAGCTTTTAAAAAAATCAAATCGAGCGCGCAAAATAGTATCGGCATCGATTACAAAAACTATTTGTTTTAGTATTTTGCTTATCGAAAAAAAAGCTTAAAAAAATCGAGAGATTGTTTTCGTTGTTTTCTGTACACAGACAGCAGGCATGTTGAACTGCTTGAACTACTTTCATATTATTATTTAAGAATTTCTAATGGATTTCATACACGAATCTGTGGCGCTGGGCGTCGATTTAATCATCCTAGGGCTCTGTGCTCGCGAGTATGTTAGTTACAAAAACACCGTCAAGGTTCTGAAGGTAAAATCTTTCCCTAATTGCATTGCATTCATAATCATAACAACTCTTTGATATTTGCAGGAGGCTCCACAGTACAATATTGATGGTGAACTTAAAACCATTGTGTCACGGCAAGAGGATAAAAAAATACCATATGCTGTTATACGCGGCACTGTCACGCCCATTGGCGTGCCACTTCGCAGCTCATTTGTGCCAAGCGTAAGCGGTGTTCTCCAAATTGTGAAGCTGCACGAGCATCGCGTGATGCGGGCCTTTGCCGGTTTCTGGGCAGAGCAGCGCAAGCTGCTGCACGAAAGCACTAACGAAATGCCTTTCGAGCTGTGCAATCAGGAGCATGGCGTGGAGATTGTGGATGCCATCAGTGCCGCAGTGCTGGATACGGATGTTGTTTACGACAACTATGAATCCACATCATTGTCGTTCTTTGATCACGTCTTTGGCTTCTTTACGGGTGTGCGGCAGAAGGGCTTGCAAACTACAGAACAAGTACTCCGCGATGGCAGCTTCCTTACAGCTATTGGCGAACTGGAGATGGATGGACAAACGCTGCGCATGCAGCCATCCAAGCATGGACCACTATTCCTGACCACTGCTACCAAATCAACGCTAATCAAGCGCTTTGAGGATGCCAAGTCGTCCATGCTGTAAGCTTTTTAAAAAATTTAATTAGACCATGGTTAAATCAGCATTCCTTTTTAGCTTCAAAATTGTATTGTGCGGCAGCGTATCTGTTGTACTGGTTGGCCTGATCGTACGCAAGGTGTATCGCAGGAAAAAACAGGAACGTGAAGAGGCTAAAATTCGCAAGCGTCTGGAATCGGAGCGTCGGGAACGACGTGCACGCAATCGGCCACACACCCTCACACAGGATCAGCTCTGTGTTGTGTGCACCACAAATCCCAAAGAGGTGAGTGGATCCAAGACTTATAAGACAGATCACTAACCTTCACATGTTTTTTAGATCATTTTGTTGCCCTGCGGTCATGTATGCCTGTGCGAAGATTGTGCTCAAAAAATTGAAGTCACTTGTCCCGTTTGCCGCTGCAAAATCGATTCCAAGGCGGCCGCATTTATTGCCTAGTTTTGTTACCCAGTCTCAGTAAGAATCAAATGTCTGTATCTGTTTCAATTAGTGTTTGTTACTGAATTAATTTTATGTGCAGAGTTTTACATGTTGATAAAAATTCGTTTCAAGTGCTGTCCAAGCCAATCTATGCACTGTTTCCCTGCATAATGTCTCTATACTCTCGCTGATGCTCCAATAGTTTCAAAAAGACCTTGTACTTTCGATTGTGCAGGTCCACAGTTTTAACATTTGGCATTAGTAGCTGCCCAGTGCCGCCCATCGCCTTCGAGGCGCTCTACAAATGAATTTAGTAAAAGTATGGTACACTTGGAGTTCAAAGTTAGTTTTCGAGATAACACACCTCCAAGCTGTCGTAGTGACCGGCGGCAGCAGCGCCCAATGCGGCTGCACCCACCAGCACCATTTCCTGCTCATCGGGAATCAGAGCAGGCAGATTACAAATATCTGCATGACATTGCACATAGAGCGGATTCTTGGCCAGGCCGCCACAAAAGAGCATCGTCTGGAAAGCGGCACGCTTGTGCTGATAAAGATTCTCAATTATATGTCGGGTGCCATACTGTAAATAACCAAGTATATTTAAACAATAGCAAGGAATTTGCGTATCGTTTAACTCACGGCTAAAGCCTGTACATAAGCCAAATATTTAATAGCCAAGGATTCTACGCCGCGTGTCATGTCCAGGCCAGTGATCTATTTTAAGACAGAAGTTATTAAGTTATTATTATAGACGGCTTCATTACCAACCATGCCACGCAGTGTTGGATCCGCAACAGGCGATCGATTGCCATGTAAATCGGGCCAAACATGCATATCTTGCGTCAAGAAGCTTAAGTCGGCTAATCCACGTTTCTTAGCCAGCTCAGACAGGAACCTATTTAATTGTTTGTATATATATCTGAAAATATAATAAGACATTTATGATTGTACACAAGTAAAATGCGACTTCTTCTCACTTATCACCGCCTAGTTTTTCTTTCAATTCGGAATAACTTTCGTGCGTCTTTAGGACATGATCAAGAAGATGCCCAGCAATAGATTGACCACCCTCATTTAAATAATAGCCCGGTATAATGGCATCTTGATAAGGACCCCACACACCCTGGGCAAAGCAGGCATCACGCGTAATGCTCATGTGGCAGGTAGATGTGCCAGCTATTAATGCCATTTTGCCCTGCACATCATCGACTGTATCATTATGGGCTCGACAGCCAAACATGCCCAAAGCACCGGCATGTGCATCTATCAACGATGTGCTGACTACAGTGCCCACGGCCAGACCAAGTTCGGTGGCTGCGAGTTCCGATAAGCCCGTACCAATTGGCTTGCCCGGTGGCTGAACATCGCTGCCCAGTGCCGAAAACTTATCACGCGTTAACTCCTTAAGCTGAGCACCACTTAAAAAGTCCGCATTCCAACTGTGCGACGCCGCATCATAGTTCCATTTACAAACCACGGAGCACAGGGAACGTGTGTCTACTCCTGTTGCTCGCCACGTTAAAAAATCGGGTAGATCGAAGGCACGCCAAATACTTTTATAAGTCTTGGGCAGCTTCCGTTTTATCCACAGCAACTTGGGTATCTCCATTTCCAGCGATACCTGCCCGCCTACATACTTAAGTAGACTATGCTGGGCAGCATTTATTTCAGCAGTTTCCAGTTCAGCTCGATGATCCATCCATAAAATTATATTTTGTTCCGCGACGCCACTTTTGCTTACTGTCAGCGGTGCTCCTTTTGCACCCAAGATGACCAGAGAGCAGGTCGCATCGAAGCCAATGCCCTTGACTTGCGTCTTACTAACACCGACAGTTATATCCTGTAATCGTTAGAGGTTATCAGCAGACGTCTTCATTTTCATTTGTAATCCAATATTAATTACCTTAACAACCTTACAGATAGCACGCCAGATGTCTTCGCTCGATTGCTCATAGTAATCCGGCTCTGGTGTCCACGTTTTGATCACCTCAACTGCCTGCTTCTCCACACGACCCTTATCGTCCACTAAAGCTGCTCTCGCACTGCCTGTGCCCACGTCCACGCCCACAAAGTACGTTTGTTGAGACATGTTGTGGTGCTCTCCGGTTTCAGAATCTTTTTTACTGTTTTTTGCGGTCAAATAAATGTTAACCAAACGTGACGAGCTCATAACGCCGACTGATAAGAAATTTGAGCTGTTTGCGGATTTGTGGAAGTTGTTCCACTTTGACAAAGATCTCTCGTAATCTGTGATGAATAGTCAATCTAATTAACTGTCGATTTTATTTAGATGCGTATAATCTTATGTATGCCAATCCATGTTTTTAAAATACTATGTATTAAGTTGATACATTCAAATTAATTTCGGTGATTTATTTTATTATATACATATAAATATTATTGTTTTTTAATTTGTAGCTCAATTTTCTCAGTTGACATTATGTAAACTTACTGGCACTCCCAACTGCTACAGCCGTCGCGACCGAATACCCGTTCTTAAGTGCGACTTTTATTATTCAAATTGTAAACAAGTCAAATGAACGCGCGCATTGCTCTCTCTAGTCCCACTCCCGCAGTCTCAATGCAACAATTGCTCGAGTAAGTCAAGGTCAATTACTTTTCACGATCAAGGCATTATCATTATCATTGCCAATCACAATTATAATAGCTCGCTTTTCCGATAGTCTGGCAACTCTACGCCACCACATTTAATACCGCTGTGTTTGTTTACTTACAATGGTTCGCATCAAAAATCGGTAAGTTAATAAAATAAATAACATTGTTTATGACGCACAGATGTTTAAATTCCCAAATTACGCTTATCAGTTACATTGCCGTGCAAATTGTGCCATATGCACCAGTAAAAACACTACGTCTCAATGATCATACGCTGACAAAGTGCCTGCTGCAAAATGTGGAGAAATATTACGGCGCATACGGCTTGGGCGTATTGGAGTATGGTTTCCGTGTGAAATACTGCAATGAGCGTACAAAAATTGCAATCATACGCTGCCTGCATCGCGGACAACGCTTTGTATCCAGCATATTGCCGCTGATAACTTTAGTAAGTAAACATACGCAACCTGTGGTTGTGCAGATTAAAAACTATGTAAATTTTAGATTGGAGATGTACGCGCAAAGTTTCGTACTTTATATATAGGCGCAACAATTATACAGTGTAATAAGTTTATTATCAAGCATCAACGACAGTTTCTCGATCGCATGATGGGGCAAGTGGCATCGGCTAAGGAGCGTCAAGACCTTTTCAAGACCGTTATGGAAATCGACATGGACAGATAGCAGATATTTGTTTGCAAAATTTATGATTTATAGTATAATATATATACTTAGGCATATAGTACATAGATTTCTTATAGAATATGTTGTTGTTCAAATTTGACTAAAAGTTAATAATAATTATAATATATTTGCGGTACACACGAGCCTTAAACTTCGATAAGGAATTTGCGACTTGGTGAGCGTGAAAGTCTTGCACTGAATTGCTTGAGTCTGTGATGCAAATCCGTGAAGGTCAGCTTGTTCTTCTTGCTGTAGACATTTAAATAAATGCCTAGCACAACTATCAATCCGGACCAGATATATCTGTTGAGAAAATACAAAGATTTGTTTACAGGATTAGGGATGGTACATGAAATCTACTTACTGCACAGTGAATGGTTTGCTAAAAAGCAGGAAGGAGAAAGCAATGGTCACAGCCTTCCTTGCGGTGGTCACTGTGGCAGCCACAGGAGCACCACTGCTCCTGACCAGAGCGAGAACGAATTGAATGCCTAAGTAGCCAGAGAGACTAAAAAGAAAGCCGTAACCAAAGGTTTCTAGTGGATGGCCTAAACAAAAGGCGAATCCGCTGAAGAAATTGCCGGTGACCAGCATTATCACAAACAAATACACAAACCCCAGTCCATATGAATAGAACACCACCTCGCTGCTAGGCGCCTTGTGCTCCCGCATAGCCTTTTCCTGCACATTGCCAATGGCTGCATCACACAATAGCGCTCCGGATATCATCGCCACGCCCAGAGTATTAAAGTTTGGCGACATCTGCGAGTCGGCCAGCGTGAACCATGCCAGACCTATGCACATTGAAGTTGCGGCAGCAAAGTCAAGTGCTCCATAGCTCTTGCGCTGTATAATTATGCTGCCAACGAGCACTGGGATTAGTTTGCAGCATTTGAAGATCACCTGAGTGGGATAGTTGAGGTAGCCTAAGCTGGAATTGGACAAACCCATTGTGCCGAGCGTAAGAGCAGCAAGCACAAAGTACGTACGCAAGGGTATGCAACGTGGCGCAGATTCTATGTTCCACAAAGTGCCACCCATGATCCTGTAGGCATCCAGGCGTCGCTCTACCAATCCAAAGCCAATGTAGTACCCAAATTGGACAAGCGTAAGAAACCAGCCATACGGCTTAAAGCCTTCTACTGTGAAAATTAGCTCTTGTAGATATCCATAAATAATGTAGAGTATAAAGACGCCGGCACAGCTCAACAGAAATTGAGTTGTTGTATTATAGTCGCTTAAGTCAAAGCAGAGAATTCGCATTTCACCCTGTGGCGGCTTTGAAGTGGATGACAGCTTACGCTGCGTTGCAGGGATAGGAGGCGGGGAACCATTGTTGTTGCTGCTGTTGATACTGATAACGTTATGTCCGGCGATGTCCACTTTACTATCGCCCGACATTGTAAGTAAGTGTGAGTATGTGTGCGTGTTGAGTGTTTATCACAGTTTCGGTGTTTTAATCTTTCTTAATTTTTGCCACGCAACGCTGTTACACGTTTACGCTAGCATTGGTGTATTGCATTAATTGTGCATTTCGGCTTTTTATATCATCAACGAAGTTAATTGGAAACTGAAGATATATTCTGTTTGTTTATTTTTTTAATGTGGCTAATCGATCAATTTTATGTTCGATTATTTTGACTACATTGCGTCAAAATGAGCTGCCAGACTGTCCAAATGTCCCTTGTTGTGTGTTATGGTCACTCTAAGTTTCCAAAGTGGCCACACTAACAATGTTGCTACTTCGTTCAATTCTTTCAACTATCTGGCATGACTGAATACTCTTAAAAACATCGTTTCGTCATTTAGCTGCTCTCGTTTTGTGTTTCATTTTAAAAATGGCAGACGTAGAAAAGGAGCCTGAGAAGACCATAGCCGAAGATTTGGTTGTTACCAAATACAAATTGGCTGGCGAAATTGTAAACAGTGAGTAAATTTGTGAATGTTATTAATAAATATGCTGCAAAACACAAGAGTAATCCAAATTTTTCTGCATTTATTGTCGGCCTATACGTGTAGCCGACAACAATGGAGCTAACGTCGACGTCGGCATTGACGCTGACGTCGACGTTGCTTGCAAGTAGCCACGCGGCCGTGTACGCGGGATATGCCAAAACTTAGCGTGCATAACCTCAAACATTTCAGGTGTTGAACTCTTGTGTTCAATGCAAAAAAAGCACTAAATATTATTTAAGTTTAAAACAATAAGCCGTTGCCGCTTTAATACAAATAAAAACTTAACTAAAAAAACCTAGTTGCAATGCTTACATATGTGAGACTTACAGTGCCACGCGAAACGGGCAGAAACTCGTTTCACATAGAAATAACTCGACTATTTCTGTTTGAATGCGTTTAATTTTAGAAACACTGAAAACGGTTATTGGACTGTGTGTAGTGGACGCCTCTGTGAGGGAAATTTGCACCAAGGGCGACAATCTGCTGGCTGAAGAAACCGGCAAAGTGAGTTTCAAGTGAATATATCCAGCATATTACTATGAAAAACAAGTCCCATGATTAAAACTAACAAAATTGAGGGTCTTTCCGTGCGCCGTCGCATTGCTGACTGGCAGCATGTGTGTGCCGTCAGAAGCCGCATGCTTCCTGCGTGCGTTGGGCATATTTTCCATCCACGTGCGTTTTGGCGCTGGTCGGCAGCGTTGACGTGCGCACGCTCTGAGCCCCAACGATCGACAGATTATGAGATCTGAGGACATTTTGGCATACAGCCAAGTGTCATTATGTATGCTGACAATTCAAACTAACACACTGATTTCTCTACGTCTATAGGTATACAAAAAAGAGAAGGAGCTTAAGAAGGGTGTCGCATTTCCAACATGTCTGTCAGTCAACAATTGTGTCTGCCATTTCTCTCCAGCTAAAAACGATTTAGACTACACGCTTAAAGTGGGCGATGTAGTTAAAATGTAAGTTTCCAAAGTACACTTGAACCGTTAAAGTGTCGAAGCTAATTTTTGTTTTCTTTCTCTAAAGCGATCTGGGCGCCCACATTGATGGCTTCATTGCAGTGGCAGCTCACACAATTGTCATTGGTGATGGCACAGATAAGAAAATAAGCGGACGCCAGGCTGATGTCATACTTGCCGCATACTGGGCCGTCCAGGCGGCGTTGCGTCTGCTCAAGTCCGGTTCCACCGTAAGTGTTTATTTCTAACACACATAAACTAAACATATTGTTGCAAGAAACGGATTGTCTAGCGGCTTATACACAACGCCAGCACATCTCAACACTTGCAAAAAGCACTGGTCACAATTGGCGATTGCATAGTCATCAAACAAATGGCAATGCTTCTGCTGGTTGCTTACAAATTAAGATATATTTAAGTATTTAGGTAGTTCAGTTGTACTTATGTTGCAGTCAACGGATTGTCTGTTAGCAAATATCTGACACAGTACATCTCAACGTCTGCACATATCAAATGCGGCAATTTCGTGAACTGAGCATGTTTATTTTCAGAAATGTTTGGTCTTTAAAAGTGCACACAAATCTATAAAAGGCATTACGGGTGTTCATTAGTCTCTCATAATATATACTATGTTGCAGTCAACGGATTGTCTGCTGCTTTAAACATTCATCTGGCACAGCACAGCTCAACGTCTGCATAGAACAATTGTGTCAATTTCGTGAACTGGACGAGTTTATTTTCAGAAATGTTTGGTCTTTACAATTGCACACAAATCTACTTATTATAGCTATACATATTGTTTTTTATTTTTTGCATTGAAAACGTTTAATGTTATCTTTATTGTTATTATGTTTGTTTTGCAACTAACAGAATTACTCAATCACCGATGCCGTGCAACAAGTCAGCGAGTCGTACAAGTGCAAGCCCATTGAGGGCATGCTGAGTCACGAGCTGAAGCAATTTAAAATCGATGGCGAGAAGACAATCATACAGAACCCGAGCGAGGCGCAGCGCAAAGAGCACGAGAAGTGCACCTTCGAGACGCATGAGGTTTATGCCATCGATGTTATTGTCAGCAGCGGCGAAGGCGTGGTAAGCATTTTGTCCCAAAGTGGCAAACAATTTTAAAACCCAAATATTTGTTCAATGATTAAAAACAAGCGCATGAGGATTGGCATTGCAAGGCAATGAGGCTAAACATGTAAGCGCCATGCGTGCTTGGCGAGCTACTGTAAAGAGCTTGGCACATGTTGGCTCCAGAGTTGCGCTTTCGCTGGCCCAAAGATAGCAAGATTATGAGATCTGAGAACGCATTGCAAATCACTGAAACTTGTTGGTTTTTTGGTCATGCATCATTGCTAACACATGTGTTTATTGCAGGGACGCGAGAAGGACACAAAGGTTTCCATTTACAAGAAATCTGAGGAAAACTACATGCTTAAGCTGAAAGCATCGCGAGCTCTGCTCGCTGAGGTAAAATCCAAGTATGGCAACATGCCATTCAATATCCGCAGCTTCGAGGAAGAGACCAAGGCGCGCATGGGAGTCGTCGAATGCGTATCGCACAAGATGATTGAGCCCTTCCAAGTTTTGTACGAGAAGCCATGTAAGCTGCCACCTATGCTTGATAGATTGATTTTAATTTTGCAAAACTTAATTCCGGATTTGGTATAACTCTTGAGCTTCCAACTACGGCCAGACATTTTGCTAGAACAAAGCTCCAAAGGCTTTGGTGTCTTCAGCAGTTGCCTCTATCAATGGCCTCAGTCTGAACACGCCATTGCTACAAAATTATTAAAAGCCAACCCATCGAATGGTATACTTAAACATTTGCATTTTGTATTTGCAGCTGAGGTTGTGGCACAGTTTAAGCACACGGTGTTGCTCATGCCCAACGGCGTCAACCTTGTAACCGGCATACCTTTCAATGCGGAAATGTACGTCAGCGAACACAGCATTGCTCAAGCTGAGCTCAAGGTAAATGTGTTATATTTGTTAAGTCAGATTGCATTTCTAACTACGTGTTATTTTATTGTTAATCAGGAACTGGTTGCACAACCACTGGGACCCGTTAAGGGCAAGGGCAAAGGCAAGAAAGCGGCTGCTGGCAATGCTGCAGCGGCGACAAAAGTAGAATCGGCGCCGGCCGTTGAGACCAAGGCATAGAGTCCTGGGTACCGTACACAACACAGCCTCTTAAAAGTAAAACAATTATGTGAACAATTGCGCTGTCTTCTGCTGCCGCTACATCATTTTTATTATAGAAATCGTTAAGTAGTAAACCAGAGAATCCATTTGACGTCAACAACTTGATTTCGACCCCAGAACTTTTCCAGTCTAACGAAAACACAAAAAAAAAGGATGAAATCAAAACCATTTCATTTATAAGCCTTGCAGTTATAAATCCATAAAGTTTCATGTGCAACCAACTTTAGAATTATTTCTTCTTTTTAAAAGCGTAATGAATTTTTCATTTTAACTGCATAATATCGGTATGTCTGAAATCGCAACGAAATGATAAATCGCAAGAGATGCAACATTTTTACAGTAAGAATGATCTTTGAAATACTTAATAACAAAAACGTTAAAATTCGCGTACAGTAGGTATTAAATAAAATTAAAATTTTTTACAAAAAAGAACTTGACTAATTCAATCGGGACTTTTATTTTTGATCAGCTTTAAAACCATCGAAAACTACAAACGCCAATTTATGGCCGAAAAGAACATAAATACAATTATTATTTCCAATACAAATAATTTTTTTTTTATTTTTGATGATTTATGTAATTAAGTTATGTTCACAAATTTTTGTTTGTTTTGAAATTCTTGCATGTAATTAAAATTGTACACAGTCAGTCTTATCGCTGAACTCTTTTGTATTACAAAAGTAGCAAGAATAATATTTGTTATCGCTACTGTTACTAGGACACCCATTCCCCCTTCAGTTTGCCATACGCCCGCCCACCCAGTTGCCAAACGAAAAGTGCAAACAAAATTAAACAACAAAACAAATTACATATTAAATTGCTACGAACTGATCGTACTACGTTAATAATGAGTAAAGGAAACGCGCTCGCGGAATCTGCGCTGTGCTTATCGATTGCATAGGACTGAATTATTTGCGTTTGCAAATACATGCTGTATGTATTTGTGATTCCGGTTATACATGCAAGCCTACACTTGGCTAGGGAACGGGTTACAACAACAACAATGATGGTGATAGCGCTGATCAAGGGCTTTAGTTATCGGCATGTGCATCCATTGGCGCTGAGGCGGTAACATTGCTTGGCTTTTCCGGTGAGTCCAAGTAGATTTTCAGCGCTCGTTCTCGACGCTGCGAGTAGCGTGCTGTTGAAACGCAACCCAATCGATCCAGTCGCGCCTTTTCCTTATTGTTCAACGAGCGGCGTTCATCATCCGACAACTCTCGCACCGGCACGTTTTTATCCCTGCAACACAAACCAGAATTTAAAATGCAGTCACATAAGCTTTATCAATTTTGTCCCACTAACCTGTACAAGTACATGTTGCCGCATTGCGTTTTATTCAACGGATACATGTCTAGCACCGCCGGCACAGAGAACCAGTTTACGGCTTCATTAACGCTAAGCGCCGATATGCTTGTGCAGGGAAAAAAGCCATTGACCTTTACAAAAAAAAAAAAAAAAGTTGTGAGCTAAAAGGTTGCACGTTTTGTGGGTTGTTGTTATTAGTTCTTACCTTCATATAGCTTAAGCGGTCAACGGTGATATTGCATATTGTAGATAAACAACGTAGGATTTCGCTGTCCTCTACAAAAAGAAGGTTATAGCGTTATGCTTTATACCAAATATTTATATTTATCGATTTTGAAACTTACTGTCTATTGTGATTTCCTGGAATTTGCCGAACTCCCATTTATCTGGATACCAGCGACGAACGAATATTGTTAACGAATCATCCTTAGGCTGTGGTTCTACGCCTTCCTCGCACTCTTGCAAAATGTACTGCAAAAACATTAACAATACTTAGACTTTGTGCTTAAATTAATATAAGTGATATGTGCTCACCTCAGCACCAACTGACGAACGCATATCGCAATAAATTAACTCATCATTGCCGAGTATTCTGATTGGAACACGACCGCCCTTCACCCAAATGCGACTGTTTTCAACGGTGAGAGACTTGTACTTGGGATCAATACGATGCAGTTTGACCACCAGATCCTGTTTAGCCTGTTCCACTGTGGTGGTGGCATTGTACACCCACTCACAGACGCAGGGTAACTTGGCAGTCTCATTGTCCAAATCCGCCAAACGCAAAAAGTATATTTTGGCCTTGTATTCATCCGGCAGCAATGTCTTGCCCAGCTCCACCGTCAGCGTCTCACCTTCGTTGAGAAAGACAAGCGAATTTGTCTGACTATTTGAAATGGTGTTCTCATGCTTGCGCTGCAGCTTAAAGTAAGCGCTGGGCACACGAATCAGTTGCTCGATGTGTCGCTTAAAGGTACCCATGCGCATATGCGTGCCAGCGAGGAGTTTATAGGCACGCGTGGGCTTTCGCAGTTGTGCCTCGTCATCAGATTGATGTCCACTTGTGCTGCTAGTGGTGGCCACGTCCACGCTGTCTATTTTGATGGCATGGAAAAAGTGGGTTGTTGTGCTTTGAGGCAGGAGGCTATTGGTGAACACGTCCCCGCTGTCTATTTTGATGGCTTGGAAAAAAGGGGTTGTTGTGCTTTGAGGCAGGTGGCTATTGTCGCCCGCTTCGCTGTCATAACTGCCATTGCCATTGCAGTAGGCGTGAACGCGCATCATAGCGTCATGGGAGGCTGCCTCATCCTCGGGACTGGATAGCTGCGGCGAGTGACTCGTGGAGCTGACTTGACTGTCGCCGCCACCTCGATGCTGCAGGCTATTATCAACCAGCGTGCGATCACCGTCACTCAGGCTGCTGTCCTCCGAGTTGGATTCGTGGCCGGGCGTTGCAAGCGGCGCCAGCGAATCCGGCTGATCGCGCTTATAGCGACGCCAATCACAGTCAGTGTTGCCGGCGCTACCACCATCCGGCGTTGCCTTGCCGCTAGTGCCATTAATGCCGTTCATCATGGCTGCATCAACGCAATCAACACCGGCACTGCCATTAGCGGGCTGTAAAGAACAGAAGAGTTACTTGAACATTGTACAAACTGCATCAATACTTGCATTATACATTAAAACCTAATTTGCTTATTTTTTTTTTTTGGAAATGGAAGGGGGAGGGGAAAAACTAGGCTTCAACCTACCTCAATGGGAGCTGCAATGGTTTCAGTGCTGGGCACACCAAGCTGCTCTAAACTGCTGGCGTCTGTGTTAGGCACATTTAAGTAAAAGTATGTGATATATTTAAATTGTGAGGTGGCCAGCTGCTGCAGATGCTGTTGCGCCTCCGCTGTCGGTTGTATATCGTAGGCGACAAACGCTTTTTCCCCAACTGTAGCCAGCAGGAACTGCTGCTCGTTAATGTGCAGGCGTACTGCAATCGAGTGACGTAGGGCGGCGTCTCGCGCTGCTGAGTAAACCAAGAAGGGACCGTCCATCGCCATGGTCGAGAGATCTACTTTAAACACATACCACGTAGTGCCATCGCCGGCATAGTTTTCAAACTGTTGATCCTCGGCACGATACTCCAGCAAAAAGTCCAGATTGTAGTTATGTGCGGCACGCAGCTCTGTCAACGCCGTATCCGCGCAGTTTTCCAGCGACTGTAGAATTGAATCCATAGATGAATCATATGCAACCAGACGACAGCGTGACAACGGTGCAAACTGATCCACATTGAGCATCTCGTATGCGGACATCAACACTAAATTCACATCAAAACTCTGTGATACATATACCCGCGTCATCTTAAGTTTCTTAAGCGACGGATTATAGAAGTAGACGCGTGGCTTGTAAAGATCCGGCAGCGCCAGATCTGTTACTGTAATGTGCCTGCCTAGACGAGTCACGCGTGTTTCTTCTTCTGCATTTAGCTTGGGCAGCAGTGATTTAATGTGCTCCGGAAAATCAGCAGACTTGGCCACTGGCTCGTTGCGCTTGGCGTCCACCTGGCGATACATAAGCATATATGCATTTGTGCTGGATGTATAGGCGCTTGAATAGTAACTGCTATTAGGTCCACCAAAGGAGCGCTGGATGTCCTCTTGTGTGATCTGAAAAACATAAAGATTAGTTAATATTTGCTCACACGTATAAACTCTGACTATTTACCGAAGACACATTTTGGTCGTTGAAACAAAACCAATCCTGGGTCTCGAAGTCTTTAATATAGGCATAATAATGACCGCCCGATGCGCTACCCGAGTGTATCATGATGGCAAAGAGCTCGTAGTTATACGGACCCGCTAGCGATTCTTGTTTGAGACGTGCCTCCGCGTTTGCACTCTTGCCGGTGCTGCTGCTCATGTCGATGCCCTCGTCCTCATCGTTCATATCGTTCTCGTGCTGACTGGAGCTGGCTGTGGTTACCACACCACTGCTTAAGTTATCCTCTTCCATTGCTGAGCCACTGTCAGCGGTGCTACAATCGTCCACATTGCTGTTGCCATTCATCTGATAGTGTTCGCCTTGTCCGCAACGATTAACAAAGCTGTTGAGGTTTAGCTTCTGCGGAAAGGTTACTCTAAACATTAAAAACAAAGGATATTTTTGTTAATATTATATACACTTTTATGGATATAAAAAACTCACCGGTCATTTAGCTTGATGCGATGCATGGTCTGATAGTCAAAGTCAAAACGCTTTAGATGCAGTGTAAGTATGTAGGGGAAGGATTTGAAGTGCAGTCCCTTGTGGGCATCGCACTTCTTTTTGCACTTCTCACACAGATATTGATTGTTGCCATCGAGCGTTTCAGGCTGAACGAAGGCGCGCAATGCCTCCTCGATGCTGCCATAGGCGGAACTGCTACCAAACGGACGCACCGGTAAGGGTATATCGAGAAAGGTATCCTCACGTGTCTTCTCCGTATTACACTCCAAACACTTGACATAATCGTTCATTTTGCCCTCGTACAAGTTTGAAATGAGATTAGCTTGCTTGGTGTTTTTGAACTTGTGCTCGAGCGCATCGAACATAACGCGGCACAGCTCTTGAATGTCGTGCTGCTGCCAAGCCTCTGATGAGTCCCAGCCGAAGCTGCGCGTCAAGTCTGTCGTCTCAACCGATGATTTGGGCGATGTCTGTAGATTGAGGAACAACTTCTGCAACTGGTAGGGTATGTTCTTGGCCTCGTTGTCGTTATCAAACTCCCAGCGATATAAAGCATTGCGAAATTCTGGGGTCATATAGAGTGCCTGAAGCAGACTGTTTAAGTAGCAGGTCATCGCCTGATTGACCAGTCCCACATAGCCACGAGGACCTTCACCATTGCATTGCGTCTCCTGCGTTTCTGTGTTGGCTGAGGCGACAAACTCTGCTCCCGCATTATTGGAAAGCTGCCAAGCTGGGACCTCATCGTACTTGCGGCCAAAGAATTTCGAATAATCCTGATCCTTTTTATTGTCCTCTTCTGTTTTATCGCTGCCAACGCCAGCAGCAAGTGCATCAGTGCTAGCTTCAGTTGCAGCCAACAGTTCTCCCACAGTTGGGCCGGCACTAACAAATTCATACTTAACGATTGGATCCATTATCGTGGGACTGGCTGAGGCGCCCAGTGCCAAATCATCATCTGACAATTGTTCAGCATCTGAGACGGGACTAATGTTGAATAGCTCATTGGGCAACAATTGTTGCTGCAGCTGTTCTTTAATTTCAACTTTGGTTTGTTCATCCATGGCCACGCCAATTGGCGAGCTTGCTAACTCCACGGCCTCATCCACCTGATCTATGTCCGTAATGACAATCTGTTCGTTGTTTACGCTGGGCTTGGTTTTTATAACTTTAGTGCTGGTCTTGGTGGGTGTTGTTTGTGTCGAACTTGCTTCTATTGCAGCTGGCTCAGCTGTTGGTGTTGTTGTCGTTGTTGGATCCGTTGTGGGACTGACACTTGTTTTGGTTTTGCTCGGTGACTTTTTCTTTTTCTCGCCTGTTGTCGTTGTGCGCTTCTTTTTCTCGCCGGCTTTCGTTGGCGTTGTTGCGTTTGCGCTATCTGTGTTTTCTAGCTGCTTGTTTGCCGTTAAGACTGACTTCTTCTTAACCAGCTCGTAGCGCTTGGCCACATTGCCATCCCAAGTGCCATCGGGCAGCAACACCAGATTGTTTTTCAGCTGGCGCTCGAAGCCGGTCACATCAAACAACAGCTGTGCATCCACAGCCAGTGCATTTAAATGAACCTACAGCAAGAAAGTAGTTAATTAGAAACAAGACAAAAGAATGCCATGACATGTTGTTCTTCACTTACCAGATCCTTGTCACCGTGCGGCTGCAGCAATAATTCAAATTTATCATAAGCAAACTGTGTGCCAATCAGCGTTATGACGTGTTTCACTGTAAAATGCGAACGCACAACCAGATTGATTTTTTTCTGCTGGGAGCCGGGCGTCTGGTCAAAGACGGCGCACTGTGTGCTTATCTCGCTGTTCTTGGTTTCTTGCTCGGCCATGTCCAGGCAGGTGTGTGCTTAGCCAATGGCGTATAAAGGCCTGTTAAACAAGTATAAAATTAAGAATTAGTTTACGAATTTTGAGCGTTTGCAAAAGTGCCTAAAAAATAAAAACAAACAATTTAATGACATTTGACTGAGAAGTTGCCTAGTCGACAGTCGCAGCTGCTGAAGAAGAGACAGCAAGGAAACCAAATTTACAAGAGTTGTTCATTGCTCCCAAATGTTCACCTACGCACGCACACCACCCCACTTCGCAACACCCACACACTGTCGATCTCAATTTGAAAATAAACCAAATAACTGTTTGTCGAGTTTTCACGCTTTTCGCGCCTTATTTGTATGCGAGGCCCACGAATAAATCGACATTGCATGACTCAGACTATACGGAATTTTATAAACAAATTGCGTCCGGAGGCTGCTTCTAGAAATTTATTCCGATACAACTTTTCAGCTGCTGTTGCGTCTGAATTTTTAGTATCAGCGTCATAAATGCTGCATAAATTGCTCCTACAAATGTCATTCTCCAACAGTCCGGTGACTGTTAATTTCTTTGTTGGGGCTATTTGGGCAACGTCTGCGTTGCTGGCCGACATTGTAACGGAAATGGTACAACAAAAATAGTACATATAGAATGCCAATATTAATATACATATATGTACATATATTTGGCATTTGGCCGCAATGCGCAAAACGTACAAATTGGTCATCCGATTTAAGGGGGCGTGCAAAGCTATATGTAAATGTAAGTGCACGTGAAATATAAGAAAATTTTGTTTTTTGAAGAAAAACATAAGAAATTCACATCTGACTTATCAGTTATCTATAAACAACTGAAGTGCCAGTATGAAACCCAGATGTTGCAATCAATCTTTATCCATTTCTGATAACAATAACAAAGAAAAACACTTGAGATTCTTGGTATAAAATGCTTAATAATCATTTCTTTAGCTTGATAATTTCTTATTGCGAAATTCTTACGAAACTTTGTATACAAAATGTAGACTCATAATGCGTTCACGGTCTAATAAAATGTCCAAAGCAATTAGAAAATACGAAAATACGCAATGTTTTTCCAACTTAAAATGTACAAAAATAGACTCAAACATTTGCAAACAAGACAAGAGGGGCTGTGTGGTGCATGATGTGTCAAGAGATGGGATGTGTCTGTGGCAATTGCTTTGGCCAAAAGATAAACGCAAATGAGCTGCAATTTCAAACACATGTTGGATGAAAGCAACCATCGGAATCCAAAAAACGCTAACATACGACCAGCAGAAATCAAAATAAAGAGAAAAAACACAAACTGTGCGTCTAAAAATAGACAAGACGATGGCGACGAAAAATGCGCAGAAATTGATAGAAAAAATAAAATCAAAGAAGCAACAAATATTCAATGAAGGCAGCAAAAGTATCTGTCAGCTACTATCTATCTGGCTATTTTGTAAATGCGAAGGTTTCCGTTACCGCAACGGAGACACACAAATTGCAAACGCCCAATTCTTATGTTTATGTCTGGTGGTCGAAGAAAAACAAATAACCGAGACGCACTGAATTGTCATCAATATTTACATTGACGCTAATCTACACAAAGCGTGACGGAAAATTTACAAAAATTTAAGAACACAAAATTGATTTTTATGTTTTCTGTCAGACTTAAGAGTGTGATAATTGTGTGTGTGTATTTAATTTTTCGCATATAGTTTGTGCTATTAATAAAACTATTTTTGTACATTTCTGTTTTTTTTCAAGCAAAGGCACATGCCAAAAATCTATACTTCCGATTTTTCAGCTATATAGTACACACACTGATTTAATTTCGAGTTACGTTCGAGTTTTCTACACACACACACACACACACACACACACACACACATTTGAGTTATGCAGTTTTCTCTACACTCTATCGTTTATTACGAAAGCAATCTATATAAATGGATTCTATTTATAGATCAATTGCTGCGGGATTTGCACGTTATATGCAATTCACCTAACTCCATTTAAAGCAAACCAAAAACACACACACACATCTATGCATATTTAGAGATTTTAAATATATATATGTACTAGCTAGATATATCTTTTTATTTTGGTATATGCACACACAGACCGTTCGATTTCTCCCCGAGTTCTTTGCGCTGTGAGAAAAAACCCGCCGTCAACGCAACGACATCGTATCACGCGTATACGAGTACTGACCACTGCTACGGCGGCTATAACACGAACTGGCACTGACGCTGGCGCTCCAAAAGAGTGCACGATCGGCGCTAAAAGCGTATGAATAGCCGCCCGGTTAAATGCGCTACGTTGCGAGCATGCTTGCTCATTGAATGCAGTTGTTCCACAGCAGTTTTGACTGATAACAAAAGGGAGAAATGCTCGCTGCAACTGTTGATAGCAACAATGCATTAGTAGTTCTATTAATATTCAGAGAGCTGTGATGCAGTTGGGTAGCCTACCTATTAGGTCTATAGTCCCTAACCTAAACAAGTTGGAACAACTATCTGGGGCAAATTTAATATTAACAGCTGTTCACATCAATTTCAAATGAGAGATTACTTTGCCTAGAAACAGATAGTAACGCTCATCAAGAATACATACACATCTATGTATGTTTATGTTATATGCTCTCGGAGACGTTGTCTTTGATGCGCTACACACTTGATTATAAAATTGTAATACCCCTTGCAAGGGTACAATTATTCAATGAATAATCGGACGAGTGTTTGTAAGAATGCGGAGAGCAAGCAATGTTTGTTGAAATTTACAAAGGCGAAAGTGCAAATAATGTTATAATTTTTTTTTTTTTGTTGCTATTTTTGCAAGCTTTTCTCTCGGCAATTGCCCGATGAATGACTATTTTTATGTGCTGCTTCGCGCTTTTCCCCGTCAGCGTCTTATGTGTGACTAAGAAACGCTAACAGTGTGTGCCGGCATTGATATACGTTGCTCTCTCCAAACGGGGCGAGCAGACTAACTTTTCATGTTGGCGAATATTTCGTTTGCGCAACACTTCATAGTTGAAGAGGCGCCGGGACTTGTACTCGGTGGGCGGGCGGTCGGTTGATCGGTCAAGGTTTTGCTTTGAAACGTGACACATGTGACTGTATTGTGTACAAGACAAAAAAAACTAGTTCAAGATGTGCGTCCTTCAGCGGCTTGGCCAAATGTCGGAAAACTTGCGGCTCCAAAATATGCTCACCGATAAAAAATACGCATATGCATGTAAGACTTGTGTATGTGGGCATACAGATACATACATATGCATATGCATGTATGATTTCACTCACCTAAACTGTGAAAATGTTGCAATATTGTGTGTGGGATTTAGGCACAATCCGGCCCAACGTCTGGGCGTACACAAGGCTTTCGTGTAATGATATATAAACTGGTTAAATGGAGGTTGGCTGCTGTTGGTACCGAGCAGCAACCATTTTTATAAATGAAACAAATGTTTTTTGTTGTTCGGCTACGGTTTGGCTGCGGTCTTATCGATAAGATTAAAGATACTGTCGCTAATGTATCGATAGTTTGAATGATAAGTTTATAAAAAGTATCGATGCTAGAGGTGCTGTTCGATTACTGTTGTATCGTGTTTTGTTTGTATAATAACACACTCTATTTAACAAATTTAATGCTTAAATGAATTTATAAATGTGTATCGGAATCCCATTTATCAATAACAATGAAGTTGTTTGGTTTCTAAATTATGTAAAACAATATTTGAACTTTAGCGCTACCTTTGTTTGGAACGCTGTTTTCCGGATGCAACCCTATTTTGCGAGAAGCATCGAGAATTTTCTACAAGCAGACTGCTAGAGCCTATATAAATCAGAGGTGCGGTGCTATATCGACTCATTTAGCAAAAATAAAGGAAAGCGTTCAGAGAGTGTGCTCAAAAAAAAGCGAAAAAAAACAACGGAATAACTGTCTAAAAAAACTGAATATAAAATAATTTCATTCAATTGTGCGACTATAATTTGCATAATATATAAATTCAAGTTTAAACTATAAAATTAAAGTGCGTTCACCACAAGTGCAAGTGAACTATAAATACATTTTTGCTGCACAGCTGCAAAACCAATAAGGTAAGTGGACAGAAACGGATAATTGTTGCTTAAATTAGCATGTTTCAAGTAGTGACCCTCAAAAGAAAGAAAAAAGAAAACCAATAAAAAGCATGATACAGTTAAATGTGAAATTTTAACCCAAACACGGATGCGACGACGTCATTCCTACCTACATATGTCGTATGTATATAAATATCTATAAAGAATGACAACACATCAGCACGAGCAGAAATTCGTTGTCGTTGCACAACTCGAAGCTTCTAGTAAATTCCATTGAGCGACGCGCGTGCGAGAAAAAAAAAGAAAACAATCGACGCATTTCTCTGAAACAGTTGTTGCTTTTTTTTTTTAATTATATGCACATATGTATTTGTCTGTGTGTCTGCTTGTGTGTGTTAATCAGTATAATAATTTTGTGCTTTCTGTTGATTATTTGCAGTTAAGTGCGCGGCGCTAAAGCAAAGCAAGACAAAATGGGAAAAGACTTCTACAAAATTCTGGGCATTGACAAGAAGGCCTCAGACGATGACATCAAGAAAGCGTATCGCAAGTTGGCACTTAAATACCATCCGGATAAGAACAAGAGCCCGCAGGCCGAGGAACGCTTCAAGGAGATTGCCGAAGCCTATGAGGTGCTTTCTGATAAGAAGAAGCGCGACATATTCGATCAGTATGGCGAGGATGGACTGAAGGGTGGACCACCCGGACCCGATGGCTGCGGACAGCCAGGCGCCTACACCTATCAGTTCCATGGCGATCCACGTGCAACATTCGCTCAGTTCTTTGGCTCGCAAAATATCTTTGGCGCAGCGGATCCGTTTGGCGCCTTCTTTGGTGGTGGCGGCAATGGTGATGGCACCGAACAAATCTTTATGAACATTGGTGGAGATGAAATGTTTCAAGCCAGCGGTTTTGGCGGCAATCCCATGGGTGGTGCCTTCCGTTCACAATCATTCAATGCACAGGCGCCTAGCCGAAAGCGTCAGCAACAGGATCCACCAATCGAGCATGATTTGTATGTAACACTGGAGGAGGTCGACAGAGGCTGCACCAAGAAGATGAAAATCTCACGCATGGCCATGACAACGGGGACAGCGCGTAAAGAAGAAAAGGTGCTGAGTATCACTGTCAAGCCCGGCTGGAAGGCTGGCACCAAAATCACATTCCCCCATGAAGGCGACCAGGCACCACAAAAGCTGCCGGCAGACATCATCTTCATTATACGCGACAAGCCGCACTCGCAATTCAAGCGCGAGGGCAGCGACCTGCGCTACAATGCCCACATCAGTCTCAAGCAGGCGCTGTTGGGCACGTCAATAACAGTGCCAACGCTGCAAGGCGAACGCTTACAGGTTAACACACAAGGCGAAGTCATTAAACCCACCACAGTAAAACGTTTTAGTGGGCGCGGACTGCCCTATCCTAAGGAGCCATCGCGGCGCGGCGATCTGATTGTGGCATTCGACATCAAATTCCCGGATACGATTCCGGTTAGCTTAAGATCCTCGCTTGCGGAATCGCTGCCAAACTAAATATGGCGTACTTGGTTGATCTGTGTACTCCATTAAATTTGTACAGTACGTTTTATAAAATAAGTTTGAATTAAGCGTCCCATCTCTATATGTTTTGCCTAAGGATACTTAGCTTAGTAAATTTTTTCGATAATTCCTAACTTAAGTGCGGTTAGCAATTGGCAACTATCTCGCCAATTAGTTCAATGTTCATGTTGATAAATACTTTAATCCCTAAGAGTTAAATTCTTGCGATTAGATAAGAAAATAATATACAAAACACTGAATACACTTACACACTTACATACAGCACTTGTATAAGCTAGATAAAAAGTGTTTTGTGCTGGAGACTGATTGGTTAATGAATTATAAATATTTTCAAATACCAAACAATAAAATAATGCAAATTGTTGAATTGCAACCCGTTAAGCATATCCCCAGAATTATCCAACTCGGCTCCCACAAAACACTTGGCTTGCATGATCGTAATAAAAACGGCTATTATATTGTAAGACAGAAATCGCACGCATATACCATATTAAAGCAATAGATGTAGTACGTTTTAGTACCATAAATACATATATTTGTAAGAAGAAGAAAAATAAGTATTTAATAAACTAACTATAATAAATTAATTTGTTTACCTTTTTATTGCGTTGGGAATGGATGGGCCAGTTAATGTAGCACAATTATAAAAAAAACAAATTTTTTTAGGAGTTTTTTTTTAATTTCACATTTTATTTTTGTTCACTTCAAAAGGATTTTTATAATTTATTTATTTTCACATATTTCACTTTCCTTACTTTGAGTGTTAAGTTGCATTTGCAATTGTATAATAATGTTATGTTTTTTCTTTTTTCATTGTGTATTTTTTTTTCTTGTATATTTTGTCATCTTTCAAAAATTATTAACATCGATTGCATGTTGTTTGTTGCAGCTGTTAATTATCATAATAAAAATGGAATTCTTTAATGCTTGTTCATTTTGTTCGTTACAGCTAGAATTGTTTCTGTTAAACTTGTTGTTGCTATTGTGTGTATGTGTGTTACAAATTTTTCATTATTATTATTTTAATTTCGATTTCATAAACTTTTCTTACGCTTGTGTTTTTGTTTTTTCTTGTTGACTTATAAATGTAATACATTTGCCATCTTACTCTGTTCTTTACTACTTCTTTCGTTTCTCTTTCCAAAGAAAACCTGATACAAAACCAAAGAAAGTGACTAACAATTGTTTAAACAAATCAAATACCCATTAACAATTTGTTAAACATGATACGCGCACCTTTTTCTGAGGCAGAAAGAAGCGGCCTGAACTAAACTAGTTAAATAAGTACATACATGTGTTTTTATTTATACATGGTATAATATAATTATACATATATTAATAGGTTTCTTTATTTATATGTTAATATTTATTTTCTTTTAAAATGCATTAAAAATAGTCAAATGTGTACAAAAAGTTCATACTATTTCGAATGATTCATATACTTAACCATCTTTAAATGAGTTTCATAATTTAACTATTTCATTGACTAAAGTTTCCGGTTACAATTACTGCTGACTGCTCTTCGATTTTTTTGGTTTATTTATTATAATATTATTATTTGTAGTGTTTTTATTTTCTCTTGTCAAACTTATATAAACAGTAAAAATTATTTTAAAACGTTGTGATTTGATTTTTTTTTGTTTTTCATTAAATTTTTAGTTTATTTTATTTTTTAGTTTTTTGCATTTGATTAACATTCATCCATTTTTCAATTGTTGCATATTTTGTTTTTAGAATTTCTGTTGACTCGATTCTTACGTTTTGCTTGTTGTTACTGTCTGTAGTTTACATAAATTGTATATTTAATTCAATTTGATTGGAAACCTAAAAATGTTTTGATTATGTTTCGATTTTTGCTACTTGTGTGTCTGTGTGTGTGTGTTCAATGATTTAAAAAATGAATGCATGACACGACAGTAATGTCTCGTCAAGTACGCTAACAAATAAAACCCATTCACAACTGCAAATACACTATACGCTTGGTTAATGAGCTGGTTAATGCATTGATTAATTCATTCAGCAATTGGGTGAGTTCTTTTTTCTGATTCAAATAACTCCAAGCTGCATTCACAACCAATATAATTATTATTTTTAATCTTTCTCTTGAAGTATAAGAATCGAAAACTTTTTGTTTCCATTTTGAAAACCCACATTTAAAACAACAACAAAAAATTATATAAGCAAAATTAAGAAAATTTGTGCTCAATATTTGGTTTCTTTTATGTTTTTGGTTTGTCGTCTATGGAATTTATCTATGCATGTTTTTGTGTTTCTTGTTTTTTTTTGTTTTTTATTACTCATCTTTTGTAAGTGTTCGAGTGAAGATCTTAATTATTATTATATTATTGTAATTTAGCTATAAGAGTGTTTCGTTTTTTCGTTTTTGTTTTCATTTTGTTGTTTGTGTTTATGTAGTGTTGGTTTCACGCTTATAAGTATATTTAATTTCCTTATTTTTGTTTAGTTTAAATGTTTGCTCGCGTTTAACATGCTGTATTTGGCGCTGATTTCTGCAACTAACCGCTGATTTCTTGGATTTGTAATCCCAAACTCATTTTTATTTAGTGTGTTCATTAAATATGTGTTCATTTAAGTGTATGGAATTTTCTTGTTGTCAGTAAGTATTACTTGTTAGTATACAATTAAACATTTTGACTAAATTTTTGCTATTTTTGGTTTTAAATGTGTGTGGTTTTTATTTTTTAAATGTATTTTATGTGGTGTCTGCACGGTTGTTTCTTTGCAATTCTTTGTTTTTTTTAGTGTACTTTCTATAAACTAAACACTTTGCATTGCAGCTTTAAGTTAATTGGAGTTTGTGTGTTGTTTTGCTATTCGTGTGGCTTAACTGTCTAAAGATTTTTAATTTATTTGGTTTTTTTGTTAGAACATTTGTTTAAAGTTGCATTTGTTTTATATTTAATGTTTTTTCATTTTTGTTTGCATTTGCGATTTACTTTTATTTTAAATTCACTAATCCTAAATTCAATCAATGTTTCAATTTGTTCACGTTTTCTCCTCAATAAATGTATTTAAATCGAAATTTATTTTCAAGTCTTTTTCAGCGACAAATGCATTTGAATTTGTTCACATATATTTTTTGTTTTTTTTTTTTAATTCTTAAATTTGTTCAAAATCCTTTGCTTTAATTATACGTTTATTGTATGTTTTGCACATTAAATACAATCGATAATATAAATCAAAGTCTTGTCTTAAAAAAGATGTGTATGTTACCATCTTTTTTTTGCTCTCATTAAAAACGTTAACAAAAAACAACAAACGTTTTTTTCTTCATTCGATGTTTTCTGCTTTTTTTTTTGTTGCTTTTTCTATTCTTTTTGATGCTTAAAACAATTCGAAACAATTCTCTTTTTCGAAAGCAACTTTAACATTTTGACACACTTGTTTCAGTATTAATGAATACATTTTTAAATTTGTTGCATGTTGCTTAATTTGTTGGGGGAGTTTTGGGAAAAAGTGTAAGTTCATATTGTTTCTGTGTTTTGTTCTTTGATTGAACTGTTGCCGTTGCTTACAACTCTTGATTAGTTAAAATTGAACAAATTAAGAAATTAGTTAAGTTTTCTTATGTTTGCTTAGCTTCATCATACAAAATGTATTGTTTTGCTTTTTCTGATTTAATTTTTCACATCGTCTTTGCGGGTTGTTGACTGAGGATCTGTGCCTAAATTTATCATGTCTCGTGGTTTCCACACCGGGGACCCTACAATTAAATGAAAGAAAAGAAAAGATACAATGGAAACCATATATGAAAAAATATGAAATTTTTCGTATTCTCATTTTTCTTTTGTTTTACGTCATTGCTGTCAAACAAGAATCCAAAACTTAATTTGTAGAATAAGTTAGTATATAAAGAGTAGAAGAAAAAGGTATCCCATTTTGTGATATTTTACAATAAGGTGTACAGTTAGTAGTGATAGCCAATGGTAGTGTTAAAAAAACAAACAATTATTTGCTTTTAAAGCATGCAAGCAACCTCTTCTTTTTATATCAAATAAAATATAGCCAAAACTAATTATAACTTTTTTTTTTTTGTTAAATGAACAATGAGTACTACTTCAAGCTGCTATTGCTACATAGAAGAGGATTGAAAAAAGGTGGAGAAGATTGATTTATTTTTAGGGATTGGGTTCAATAGCTAGGCTAGACAACTAATTTAGTAAGAATTTATATAAAGTAAGGTATAATGATATTTGTTGAAGGATTAGAGCAGTATGGGATCAAGTTTAAGTTCTGTTGGGCTAAAATGTTGACATCGCTTGGTTTTTCATAATATTTGCTTTCTTTTCTTTTTTTTTTGCATTTCATTAGTTAGTTGTAATTAAATATTGTACAAATGTTCGAATTTCATAAATCAGTTTTGCATTATATGCCAACATTTTTTGGTGAATGAGAAATCAAAATCAAAATAAATTTTAGTCGAAATGTTGATTTACTTTCCCAAAGGTTGATAAAATAAATAAGTGGGAATAACTGTCCATTTCAAATACTAAAATTGCAGCTACAAATTGTCCACGAAATTGATTTATGAATATGCCGAAGTTCTCCCACATCAATTTTAATAAAAATATTTCTCAGCTTGTTTCGGAAAATTGTTTGAAAAAATCTGATGTTTTTATAATTTTTTTTTTAATAATATTCAGCGTAGTTAAAAACTTTGCGAATTTTGTGTGAATTTAATTTTAGTGATGAATTACACAAAAATGCAATGCAAAAAAGTTGTACGAAAAGCGAACGAAATGAAATTTATATATTTTTCAGATAAGTTTTAAAATGTCAAAATAATTAAAGAGTCGGGAATATGTTAACATGGAGTTGTTGCTTAGTTTTTGTTTGTTTGATTGGTTGTGGGGGCACGTGTGTGTGTGTAACCATAAGACATTTATATAAATATTTCGATTATATTTTTGCACATTATATATTGCTCTGCTTTTTAATCATTGGCACTAGTTTATCATAATCATAGCAGTTTAAATTATTACGCTACGATTTGGCACAGTTTCATTAAATTGTTTGTTGCTGTTTGTATGTAGTTAATTAAGAAAATGCAAAACGTATTATTATTGAAATGACGAAGTGGTTAAGTGGTTAAGAGAAAACTTGCAAATCGTCAAAAAAAATCTAGTTCTTTGAAATTTGTTTTCAATAATATTAATTAATCAAGCGATGCCAACTAAGTATACTTAGGTGTAGTTGTTTAATTTTTAGTTTTAGCCATCAAGTGTTTGTAACAGTTACAACATAAATACACTGTACGAATGGTTAGTATTATAGGAATGTTCTTGTGTGTATCGCCTACAAAACTAAGAAATGTATTATAAATATAACCTTATTAAGACATACATATTTTCTCATTTTATAAATTAGTTATTAAAGAATTGTGATACGGTTTACGCATTGTATTTGTATGTATTTGTTTTTTATTTATCTTCAAGATAATATGTTATAACAAAATTAAATATCACCCGTTTAATTGTTTAATCGCTAATTCAAAATATCAATATTTAATTAATTTTTAAACGCTCCTAATTTACATAAAAGGGAAATTACGCACTTACCTGGTAATAATATCTGATTAATTAAATTAAATTTGTCAAATTCATAACTAATTGTATTCGGCGCCTAAACATTTGATACGATACACATTCTGGGTTCACTAACTGTCCTTACTATTTTTGTGCTGGGCATCAGAGGGAGGAAAAGGTACGGCCTGATTTGGGGTTCTGAGTCTGATAACTGTCATTCTGTTTCTGTCCAAAAGAGCTCGTTGACATAAATGTGAATTGTTGTTTAATTAGCTTTCCACTTTGTGTGATTTTCAATATTTGTTATTTAAATTATGCGAGTTTAATTATCATTTTATTTGCTGTCCAACTGCGTTTGATTTTCGTTTTTTTTTTTTATTATTATGTTGATTTTTACGCTGATGATTATTTGGTTTGATTATTTATTTAGTGGTTTACCGTTAAACATCAATTTTGCATACGCAACAATGATATTGTTGAAGTGTATATATTGTTTTAGATTTTGTATTTTCGATTAAAGTTTATACGCGTTTACGAGTTGTGTTAGTTTTAAGTTAAGTATTTATTTAAATATTTTGATTTAATTGTATTTGTAATTTGTTTTGCATGTGTATATATTTATGTATTGTATATAGTTAATATACTTTCCGGGTTTTGTATTTAGTCCTATAACATGTATGTTGTATATATTTGATTTCTTTTACTTTGCAATTTGAATGTAGTTTTGATTTTACTGCTGTGAAGCCCAGTGTATACTGTAAACATTTGATTTTGTTTTTGATTTTTTTGTTGTTAAATATATATATTGTAGATATCTTACGAATTAATTTTGACTATTTTGCATTTAGCATGAACAACCTGACATTTGATCTTTAAGTCCGTCTTGGGTCTCTATGTGTACTAAGTGTATACTTGCAGTTACTAGACACCCAAACTTAACCTAGTTTTGTGTGTATGTGTGTTTGTTTATGTATGCGTGTTAGAGCAAGGCAAGCGAATCTTACGATAATGTACGAATTGGGTTTAACTACGACGTGTGAGAATTTTGAATGCAGTAGGAAGATCTAAGGCTTGAATTGTTGACACTTGCCTGCCCTATGATGTTTGCTTTTGTTTAGTATATATGGATACAGACGCATATGTACGTAACTGTAGGTATAATCGTTTAAGATTAAATGCCTATATGCATTTTGTAGTTGTTTTTTTTTGTGTGTATTTTATACTGAACATTGAGGTACGACTTACGATTATCATTCTTCAATACATTTATTTGCATTTGATTTTATTGTATTTGTTTATTTGAATTTAAAAATTCATATATGACTACACAAAAACTAAGTCAAAATATTTGAATGTTGATTTGCATTTGCAGAATGTTCTGATGATTTAATAACAACAATTGAAAGTGAGTAAACTATAAATATGTAATTATAAAATATTTAAATTTATTTGTCACAACACCCACACGTATTATTTTTGAAATTTATTCTAACTAGCTATGTAAATATTCATCGAATTTGAATTGTTCTTGCCATTTTGTTTTTAGTTAGTATGTATAATGTTAACCTATAGAATGTTGCCAACCCGCATTTTTTCACTTAGACTTATTACTAAAAAATCCACACACACCGAATACATGTATGTATATTATATAATTTTTTTTTTGCCCCGGAGCCAGCTGCAAAAATTTTTCATTCTTTGCAAGCCGTGTAATTAAAAATCTTTTTCTTACGATCCCGGAAATGCCAGTGACACAGTTTGCACGTCTAATAGTTGGTGCGTCTGACATTACCTACAGCTTTAAATATATAAATACCCAATTATTTCTGAGTAAGTGTGTGTGTTTGTTTGTGTATGTGTGTGGTTGTTAGTATGTTTTATGTATCTTAGTTTACTTGAGTGCGAGTATGAATTTCAACTTTAGTTTTTCGTCGTAATTACGCCACTTGAGCATTGTGTGCAACGCGGCGTATGCGTCATCTGCGTATACGTAATGCCGCATGCTGCACGCAAAACTTCCGCCATTTTGTGTAAATCATAGCCTTTAAAACTACGCACCAAAAATTTGTTCTACAATCTCTTTCTCTCTCTGTTACTTTCTCCTTCCTTCCTTCTCTCACTTACTTTGTCACCGTGTAAAACTAAAATAATTAACCTGAAATGTGGCACACACACCGACACACACTCAACCGCACGCACGCACACTTACAAATTGGGTGCACAAATTGCAGCAGCAACTTTTTAGCACAGCCCAGAAAAAACAAGCTTCAAAAGATTTTTGTTTACAGGTCATAAGAACTATACGAAGAGTTTAGTGACTTAATCTAACACTTAAACTGTGCTGCATCTGGGGGCGGGTGTAGTGTGTGTATGTGTGTGTGCCAGTATTTATTTTCAATCCCTTGTGTTGTAGTTTTGATTAATGTTTTCTTTATATAGTTTGCATTTTGAAGTTTACGTATATGTTTAGTAGGTGTAGAGCTGAGTGGTATTATTATTATGTTTATTTTATTTTCTTTGTAAAATTAGTTCTTGAGGCATTTCGGGTTACTGTTGTTGTTATCTTTTATGTTATCTTTGGTTGCGTTGTTGCTTTAACTACTCGTATATTTTTTTTTTAAACTTTAGTTCAACTGTCTCATAAAAATCCCTGTTTTTGTGTCTCTCTCCATTTCCACTCTCTCTCTTTCTCTTCATGCATCTCTCGTTTCTTAAATTTTCTTCCATTTTAGACGTGTATCTCAAAGTAATCATGACAATCGACACAGCCGCCAATTTGATCACTGTTCGCGTCCTGCATGTAAGCAATGTTAGAACCACCGGTTGTGGGCTGTGTACTGATTACCATGTTTGATGGCATGCCACGTGGCGTTTTCTTCCGCGTGCGACTTTGCCGCACGCGGGACTTATGCTAGGATGGTCTCTTTTGATACAAGCAATCAATGCATGTGGTATATTCTGGTGCCGAGGAGCTCATCTGATAGGCCTGTTCGTGTGGGCAGCTGGGTTGCTGTGCATGTTGTGGAAGTTGCGGCAGAGGTGCATCATAGCCCATCATGTCCATTTCCTGCATATAGCTCATCATGGGCATGTACTGTTGTGGCGCCTGTCGGGGCAATGCGTCGTAAATGGGTTGCGAGAAAGTGTTCTCTGCAGACTGGGACCTCAACGGACCCGAGCTGTAGACCACATAGCTTGGGCGTTCTGGCGAGACGCCATAGGCGCGATAAGAGCTGCTCGTTGTTGTGCTATCCCTGGAGGTGGAGCGCTCTAGAGATTTGCTCAGACGGCTGCGATTGTTACTGCCAGTGTTTGAATAACGATTGGTAGTTGGTGCAGCGGCGACGTAATGATCGCTGCAGGTCTGATTGTCGTAGACCGGATAGTACTGATATGTCTCCTGGGCATGCGTTTTGTTGCCCGTCTCAAAGCTGCCATGGGCGGACATGCTGCGCTTCCGTGAACCACCAGCACCGTATGGTACATCAAGATTATGATCGGATCCGCCATAACTATCGAAGCTGCTGCGTGGCGAATGACGCTGGCATATGCTTGCCCGATCTGGTGATAAGTGATCCACGCTGCCTCTTGGCGAGATGCGTGGCGATAGGTTCGTCTCGCAGACATGCGAGGGTCCACCCTTCTTCAGGCAGCTGCGATCAGGACTCTTTGATTTTGAGGGACTTGCTGGTGGCTTTAGGATGCCCTGTGATGGAGCTGTGTGCTTTAGTATGCCACCGCCTTCGGAACTGCGGCGTGGACTTGGAGTACGTCTGCCACCCGATAGACGATCTTGTGAGTTTTCTCGGCTCGAACAGGTGCTCAAACGTTTTCCTTGATCGCTGATACTCTGCCTTGGTGATTTTATTTTGATAATACGCACTGGTGAGCTACCCTGCGATTTGCTGCGATCCGGGGAAATGTAAATGCTCCTTCTTGTACCACTTTTCGGCTTGGTACCCGTTGGTGGGCGCTCTGGGGACTTTGTTTTGAACACCTTGTCCACCTTCTTATCGATAACAACAATGTGTGAGGCCAGCGAGCTCGTGGGTTCATCTTCTGTCTCATCGCCAGAGCGTTCCGAAGGGCCCGTTGTATTCCCAGTGCTGTCAGATTCGGTTGTAGGTCGCGACGAAGGCGACTCAATGTCCACGGTGACGGTGACCATCTGTTGTGTATTCTCAACAATGGTCTGAGGCTCAGGGGATAAACTCGAGTCGTTTTGTTGCTGATCGGCTAACTCATCATCGGCGACATCCGAGGGATCAAAGGCTTTCTCGCGCAGACTGGCCATATAGGCGACAATGTCGCAAGTACCTTCAGCCATATTTTCTTGCTCCAGTTCGCACAGATGTTTGTCCATATAGCGAGTCGTTGCATCTGTGACAGCCATTGCGTTGGTGTCGCGATCACGTTCGCGTCTTTTCTGCTGTACCGAATGCTGATGGACTACCGCTACCCGCTGCTGGGCTGCCAAACGTTCTGATTCACTTTCAAAGATCTCGATAACCTCGATCTCCTGCTTGGGTGACTGGCGCGGTGATTGTCGCGGTGACAAGTGTCTCGGAGTTTGGGTCCGTGTCTGGTTGGGGCTTTGATTTTGGTTTTGGGACTGGGTCTGGGTCTGGGTCTGGGTCATATTTGTATCGCTATTGGCAAACAAGCTACCACTACTGCCTAGACTTATATTAAACATGGCTGCCACGTGTGCAGCATGCGCCTCCGATTCCGAATCGTGTTCGGATTCGCTGGCTACTACGTCTTGGCTGCTCTTACCTAGATCCTTCATTAGCACCGGCTGATAGCTGGCTGGCGGATGCGATGATTGTATCAAGCGCGCCTGGCTGCCAGTGCTGCCCACCGAAAGCGTCGATGTGGTGCTACATAATAAAAAGTGGATATAAAAATATAAATATAGCAATAAATCAAGCAATAAGCGAGCGGTACTAGAATACAATTTTACTAGACGTGTTATATTTTTTTTATCAGTTAGATCATAAGGATTAATAGATAGAGTCAAAATGTCCCAATGGACTTTGTCAAAAGTAACTAGCTTTTCATAGCCCAAGGGCTTTAAGTAATTTTTTCATCTCAAGATCAAAACTACATTAAAAGTAGTCTAGGAAATTTATATGTTGAATTTTATGACGGATTAATAATTTATATTGCGATAGCTTCGTCATATATAGTCAGATATTTTTCATTGATTTAAACCGACAAAATACTTCTCAAGACATTCTGAAACACCATTGGATTTTTGACATCTTAAGACTTTGATTTGAGGCTTACCTGAGCGTCAGGTGATTGGGCGTGCGGCCCAGAGTGGCCTTGGGCCTGATTGTGCCCTGCTGTGAGTCCTCCTCGCCCTCCGATTTAGTGCCCGGATCTATGCGTTCAATGTCACTGCTGTGATGATGCAAATGCGGCTGCCTAATCGGTGGCGGTGGTGGCTCACGTGGATGCGGACGTGGATGCGGTGCCTCCGATTGCTGCTGCTGCTGCTGCTGCTGCTGATGCTGTTGTTGCTGGGGATCTATGGAGGAGTAAATGATTTCTTAATGGCATGAAGCGATGCAATGATAAATGCGGTAAAGTTAAAGCAAATGATTTCAAAGTTGCTCTTTCACTCAACTTACCTGTTACATCGCCCAGTGTCTTGCTGCGACCACGAAAAGCACCCTGTTGCTGTTGCTGCTGTTGTTGTTTTTGTTGCTGTTGCATCTGCTGAGTGTGTGGAGCATAGTGGACAACGCCAACGCTAGGCGGTTCTTCGCCCTCCTGGCTGCCCGACAAATTATCATAGTCAATATTGCCAGCGGAATGTCGTTGCGATCCCGATTTCTTCTTTGGCTTGCCCAGCGTATGTGAGCCATGAACAATTGTGATCTAAGTAAACGAAAAAATGTTCTTTTGTAACTGACTGGGATTAGAAACCAGGTGTTGTTTTTTTTACCTGCTGCTTTGGACGTTCAAGCGTTTGTGAGTTGCCCGCATAGCCGCCCATTTGAGAGGATAGACCCGATACGGAACCAGAGCTGCCGCCAAAGTTCTTCATCGGAATTGACATGTTCCGTACGCTCTCGCGTATTATTTGCCTGATGGTCTTGAGGAATGCATTGCGAAAATCGGCGGTGCTATTTGACAGCACATAGACCTTTTCGGAGCGGCGTTGCAATTGCGAGCGCAAATGAATAAGCTCCCAAAGGAAATGTGAATCCATATCCTTGGCCGAACTGGCGCGCACCTGTACCTCGGTAACGGGTATCAATACCTGATAGCGTATTATTTCCACCTCATTCTGTGCATTCTTGCTCGAAACGCCCTACAGAAAAGTTGTTGCAGATTAAAAATGATCAAGATTTGTTGTCGTTTCTACATACCATTAGCTTTTTCTTTTGACGTAAGCGCTCTTTGCAGAGGAAAACAACGGCCGATTTGAATACAAAGCACATGGCATGTAATTCAAGGCCCTTCTTGATCTTGCCCAGGAAATCGGAAATGTTAAGCCATTCGACGCCGCCATAGTAGAGCAGATCGCCTGGGAATGCGCAGCATTGCGGGGGAGGGGGAGCATTTGGAGCATTTGCATTGGCATTTGAACCAGCTTGTAACCCACCTGGACCCAAATCGATTGGTTGCTTGCATGACTTCTGATGCTGCCGGAATAAATGATCAAATATTGCGCCATATTCCTCATGAATACGTTGCATCTCATTTATATGCTCCGCCACCTTTTCCATGCCCTTCAGCGCCTCTGTTTGACAAAATGGAATATTAAATAAAAACACACTCAAAAGGCAATTCAAATTGCAAAACTTACCGCACAGATGTACATGCTCATCGGCTCGCGTATCTGTTAGATTGCGCATTTGCTGTAGAAGCAACGGATATTTGAGTATACGCTGTATGGGCTTGATTAAATACGATTCCAGGGTGCTGCTGTGCTGTTGCTTGGGATTGCGTGCGGCAAGGAACTCCTGGAGGGCATGGTTGCCCTCATCTGGAAAATAATTGAGACAATTGCAAATTTGAGACTTTTGGCAAATGATTTGATTTCAATCTACGCTTCAATTCCCATTAATTGCAAAACGTTACCCAGGTCACAACCAGAAGGGTGAGCACACGAAGGGAGGGCGAGAAATATGGTGTTGCACAAGGATATGCAGTTACAAGGCTTTGTGTGTGTGCTTGTATGTGTGAGGCAGGTTGCCAACGTTGACAAGAAAATGTCATTAACTTGTTCTTATTGTCAACTGAGAAGCTTTGATAAAGGCAAAGTCAAAGCCTGTCTGCCGCACGGATTTTCGTCTAATGGCCAAACCCCAGTTCTCGTTATTGCTATTCCCCTACCCTTGCCATCTTTTCTTATCCTAACGCTATTTCTACTCCTGCTTTTGCCTGTCTGTCTGCTGCTGCTGCTGCTGCTTGTAACGAAGGCACTTAAGTGCACTTCTTGCTATAATTAATTATCCTTTCAACTTTATACATAAAATTGCATGCAACAGCCAAGCACCAACAGCAGCAGCAGCAACAACAGCAACAGTTTGAGTGGCTGCCTCCTACCTAAGGCTGTAACTTTAGTGGCTCCCGTTTTTTTTTTTTTTTTTTGTTGCTTATGTTTCTGGTTGCTCCTGACAGCCAGTTTAGCCTGCCATTGATTGCAAATTTTTACCTCGTTTTCCTGGCTGTTGCCATCAATCAACTGCTTTGTTAACAAACATCTTTCAATCGCTCTTTGTTCCTCTGTCACTCTTTTATGCAGAAAACTTGCATTGGGCTATTAGCATATTGTCAAGCAATATGCTTTGCTATTTATTATACATAATTGATTAAGTCCATCTGCTGTAACTGAATTGAAACTATTTTTTTTTTGTCTTCAAGTTTTCTTTTAGTTTTTTAATGTAGCTGGGCGTAATTGAAATACTATTCAGCATTGCTGAATCGAAATGAAGTTCATGTTGAGCTTACAAACTTAGGAATCTAAATATATAGCTGAATGCAAAATAATGTTTGCTAATGAATTTACATTGACATAACTTTACGAAAACTAACTGAAACCTAACTTTGAAAAGGGTATTTTATGTTCGGTATTTACATTGCACTTTCTCCATTTTGTTTGCTCTATCTGTGTGCGTCTACTTATCATTTGTGTGTGTGTGTGCGAGGCGCTTGTGTTTGCTCGAGTGTTTTTAAGCTGCCACTAAGTCTAATTTAATTATGACATGTTGTCGCCTAAGCCTGATTCCAGCAGCCAACTCTTATTCTCATCTTTTAAGTCTCTAGTCGCCAGTTTGCTACTATTCCCGAGCTGGCGCAGCTGCTCAAAAAGCGGCAACTTTGGCGCTGCCTTTTATGCGATTTGCTGCCGGTGGCAACTGTATGGCATACTTACTTCTTTCTTTTTTTTTATCTTTGTGGATGCCTATTTGCCTGTTTGCAGGCGTGTCATAATTCTTTAAGTTTAATTAACAAAAGATACTTGACAGTTGGTGCTGTCATGGCATGAATTTCTAGGCTCTGCGTATATTTTGCCACGTCTACGCATTTGAGGTTGTAATTATTCATTTAACTTGCAAATCATTCAAGGGCGGAACCAAGTGAACATGAGAGGTGAAGAAGTTTTAAGGAAAGTTGACGTCACAGACAACAATTGAAGCGCATAGTTTGACAATTGTTCGTAACTTGTCGCTTGTTTGACTTTTACAACTTTTGCCCCAAAATCTCATTCTCTCCATCAAACTTCAAACACAAATAGACTTTGACGCTTCACGCTGATTGCAATAGTTGAGCTCACACCAAACACACACACACACACACAAATAAACACAAGTTTTGTATACAGCTGGCTTCATAATATATGTATTTATGCATATGGAAAAACACTTTTCTTTTGATTTGTTTTTGTAGCTTTAAATTTAAGTTTTTCTCATATGCAAATTGTTCCCAATGCGACCAAAAAGTATGCTGCAATTTTGTTTACTTTAAGCCCCACAAGGCGTATGAGTAATCAAATGGAAATGTGTTCAACGGGTTTGATGAATTTTAATATTTATGAAATTGTAAAGCAGATTTATAGCTGGCAACAAACAATGGAAAAAATTGCATTTCGCATAAAAATAAGTAAGATTTCAAAATCTCGGAAAAGCATTGAACAGACGAGTAATGCGGGTAGCATTTCGTAATAATTTATAGCAAGGACCATTTTCGTTAAACAAGTGGGTTCAAGTTCTTAAAGTATGGTTCAGTTTAGACAATTCTTTTGTTACTTACTTGGATGTAGAACCTTTTGGGCCTTGCTGTGGCTAGCACAGAATGACGAGTAGAGCTTGAAGTGATTGACGTAATAGAGAAAAGCGGAGCCAATTGCAAACAAGACGTTCTGCAAAGACAAACAAACAAAAAATAAAATGAAGATAAAGTCATCAAACACTTAAAATGAATAAAGATTTCATTTTGAGCAGCCAAGTCACGCACTTGGAAGAGGAAACTGATGCTAAAAAAAAAACTTACCCTAAACTGGCCGCAGTGTTCGAATTTATTGAATTCCGGCTCAAGTTCGAGCGCCTCTTCGAGATTTTGAAGGAACTGGCGCTGGAATGTAACAATCTCATGTATGTTGCCAAAGAGCGCATTAATTTCCGCATTCGATAGAAACGTTTCGCGTTTCATGGGCTCCAGATAATGCTCCAGCAGATTGTTCAAGTGCTGCATACAAAAATAATAATTCAGATGTTTTTGGTGTTGTTAAATATTGTTCTTGTTCAATAAATTCAAATTTGTTGACACATAAAAAATGAACAATGAGTACAAAACGAAAAAAATTACACAAAAATGAATAAATTAAATTAAAAATCAGCAGCAGACGAAAAAAAAATATATAAAAAAATCATACAAAGCCTGCCCAGAAATGCGACCCAACTCCCAGTTGAGCTGAGTTGGTGACCATTCTTCCCTCATACTCCGTTTTCAGTTTTGCTTCTGGTAACTGAACAACTTTTTAGTTTGCCCGAATAACAACAACGCAAAAAACGTGCAAGAAGAATAAAGTAAATAAAAATATGGACTGCAGAAAAGAAGAAAAAAAAAACTGTAGCATAGCCGCAGGCGCACGCTTTCATTTGGAACAATACTTCCGGCCAGCGGATAAAGAGGTGGGGTATGCGATAGGGGTATCGAGGGAACAGTGGCAAGGCGGGCTTACACTGCAGAGATAAGACTTGCCAACGTTGCCGCAGCGTCGCGGCATTTTACATAATTTCTAAATTATAATAATTATTTGTATGCTTCCTGGCCAACTCGGGCGACTGCTCGACTGATGCGACTGTGGCTTAAAGCTTGGTAATAACAACAACAACAAAAGACAGCCGCATGGTTAAGGAATTAAAATTTGCATTTTTAATTGCACGCCAAGACTAATGAATGGAATGTGTAATAGCTGCCAGGCAAAGACAACTACTGGAATGAAAAGTAATCTTCTGATTGCAAAGTGTTATACCCTTGTGGGATAAATATTTTGAAGTTTTTTTTTTTGATAAAGTTATTGTTTGGACAGAATAATTCCTAATGTATATTCAAACCATGGTCAAACTTTTAATTGTTAGCAAAATTATTGAAAATATATCACAAATGTTCAATATAACTTATAAAACCTATGCATAAAATTAAATTAATACCCTATTAACAATAGATGTCAAACTAAATGAATAAGCTAAGATTTTTTATATTTAACTACGACTTACCTTAACATAGGTGCGCTCTGTGTCAACCAGTTCCATGATGACTTTTCGGAGTTTCTCGGCATCGGTCAGCTGGCGCGACGGCGTCAGCGCTGTGGTCGAGACCGATGATGTGACTGAACCCGTGGGGCTCGATTTGCGCGTTTCCTGAGGTGAACGACAAAATCCGGTAACCTTAACAGGTCAGGGTTCGTTTGGGTTGGTTGGTTGGTTGGTTGGTTGATTGTGTTATGTTGTTGTGTTTGTTGTTATTGTTGTTGTAGTTGTTATTGTTGCATGATGAGGATCGTGAAACGAAACAAATAAAACGAAAACAAACGAAGCGACCACACAAAAAAGAGTCACCAAAAATAAATGACAATAAACAAAAATGAAGTTAGCATGACAGAGAAAGATAGACAGCGATAGTTAGAACGCAGGCAGGGGCAGGGGCAGGGGCGGGGGCAAAGGCATGGGGTGTGGGTATTGGTTGGTGTTGGTTGGTGGGTAGGTGGTGCGGTCTTGTGGACTGGGTCAAACTGTTTGCCATGGGTCGTGCTCTGCTGTTGAGTGGTGGGTGAGTTTTCTAACTGGGTGGTTGGGTTTTATTGTGGAACTCGCGGCGGCCACTTAAAACAGACAGACACATAAACGTGTAGCCCCAACGACGACGACGACAACGACGACAACGACGACGACGATGACAACGTCAGCTGCGGTTCTAAATGACTGTCACGTCCTTGTCGTAAGTCCAAGTTGGGGGCGTCGTTTTGTCGTGTTCTTGTTGTAGTTGCTGTTGTGTTTTGTCCTCGCCGATGTTGTTGATGTTGTTGCTTTTGGTGTTGCTGTTTGTGTGCGGTTACAAGCACATTTGGCACTGACAGTTGACGCTTGATGGTTGACATAGTGTGTGTGTGAGTAGGTGTGCGTATGTATATGCGCATATAAATACACCAAACACACAACTACACCAAATACACCTATACATGTATATACACAAACTGTGTAAGCCACACAACCGCATTTTGCATAAAGTGTAGAGGTGCGCAAATCTTCAGCCTTCTTATGTCACTTGCACAGTGGTTTTTCGGTCCTTCTCTCTCTCTCTCTCTCTCTTACTCTTTCTCTCTCTCTCTCTCTCTCTTTCTGTATCCTCTCATTCTTTGCTTAGGACTTTTTTGTTATTTCTTTTTAACTTTATGTTATTTTTCTTAACTGGCTTGGTTTTGTTGTTGTTGTTGTTGTGTTGTTGTCTTGCTGCTGGCAAAAAGTGTTAAATGGCGCGTTGACCGGAACTTAGATAAATTGACTTGGCCACGCCCAACCTTAGCATACAAAATATTGAACGAATTTGCATTGTAAATGCCTAAACAAATATTTTTATGCGGCCCACTGGGTTTGTGTCGGTCTGCCCATCTGTCTGTTTGTCTGTCTGCTCGTGTATTTGAGTGTTGTGCAATTTGCAAAAGGTCAAAGTGTAAATCAACAGAGCGGTAAACAGCAAAGAGACAGCGAGACAGAGATTGAGAATTGGCGCATAAGCCCCCAACCACTGTGCCTGATGAACATTCAAAATGCGTTCTGCTTGGCGATGGCAGCGTGTTTCTGATATTAAACCTTTCAAACAGGACTTTAAGGTGTTTAACATAACAACATTCATATCAAAATTTGCAATAGATATGTAAATTTACATAATTTAAGCTCTGTTGAAGTTTAATATAAATTGCAAAAGGAAATTTCAAATTTCAATTGCAAATTCTTTACTTAAACTGACGCCTTCTGTTCAGCGGCATCATTAATCAAATGAAAATATGTTGTACAAGGGCTGTTTAGAAATGAAAATCAACAGCCCGAGGCAACAAATTAGCTACAAGTATGAGTTTTTGTCTATATATAAATATATATATATATATGTATGTATAGTTTGTCGACAGACATACAAAGTGCAGCAAATTACAATGCAAATGAAGTAATCTTTTGATATATAGCTGCATTAACAGCCCTGAAGCTACAATAAATATTTTATCTTTCTTTCTTAGCTATTTTGCAGGAAGACAAAGTGCAGCTAATTTAAGCCAGAATGTCTTTATACATATGGCAAGAGATTTTTCTCTCAAATAGTATTATGTGTGTGTATTTGTATATGTATGTGTTTATTCCTTGATGCACTTTTTTCGTGACTGATAGTTTTGTCACGTTTTCATCCCTACACACACGTAGAGACATACACACACTCACCTATACACATTTGAAGACTTTACAAGAAGAATCTTATGAAATTTTAGTTGTCATTGTTCGTGCAACATTCAGTTGAATAGTACTTGTCGTTGTTGTTGCCTCTGTTCGCTGGCATTGTGGAAGACATTTCACTTTTATGCAGTTGCACTTTGTGTGTATTATTATTTCGTTCGGTTCGGTTCGTTTCGTCGTTGTTTCTTTTCGTTAGGTTTCTCACTCTTTCTCTATCTATCTTTCTTGTCGCTGTTGTTGTGCAGCTTGTTCTTGTCTACTTTTAACTGTTTTATTGTTCTGCATTTCTTTCAGTTGCAACGTCATCGTCGCTGATTTGCATAAGCGGCAGTAGCGGCAGCGGTGGCTGTGGCAGCAGCGACCCAAAACTAACAAAGAGTAGAAGACAAAGGGGCAAGGGGCATGGTTTGGGAGTGCTTGGTGTGAGTTTCATGCCAGGTGAGCGGCTGAGGTGGCTTATGGGCCAGCTGCTGAGTGCCAACATTGTTGTTGTTGTTCTTGTTTCTGTTGCCACTGCTACTGGCGTCATGCCCCAAAGATGAAAAATTTGAAAATTTCTTGAATTTCTTTTCTTGCTGCTGCTGCTGCTGTTGTGCGAAATGTCAACTTGAATTAAAAGGATTCTTATGTAACGCCCTGACTCTCCAGTTGCTGTCTCGCCTGGCAGTATGTGTGTGTGTATGTATGCTCGGCGGCCTCAGTGTGTTTGTGTGTCACAGTGTTCAAGTATCATTAAATGAAGTGGGTTTCTGCCAGTTTCGAGCACACTTGGGTAAAGCATATCCAGAAACAAAGTGCATTCTGTGGCGCCTTTGCGTTTCAACCTCTTGTCTACTGTCTCCTGTCTAACCACCTCCCGCCACCACTCGTTCTGTCACTCGTTCTCTGTGTCTGTCTTTCATATTTGTTGTGTTGTGCTATATGTGTATCTATATCCTTGATATTTTTATGCCTTCAAATTTCTATTTGTGTGACGTTTATTGTTTGGTGACTTGCAAGCAACAAGACCCAATAGGCCAAATTTGTGAACCTCGACATCTTGAGCGGCGGCAACAATTGACAGTCTACCTAGCTACCTAGCCCATGCAATCGCTCCGCCCACTCACACTCGAACCCCGCCTCTATTTCAGCAACCACTTTACAAAGCCAAACCAACTTGAAGTAGCCCTCACTCATACCAGCTCTGGCAAATTTCAATTTGTGCACATTTCAATCAGTAGTGCACAAGCCCCAAGACCAAGACGACTCAAACCCCGTGCAATCTCAAACCCAACTCAACCAAACCTTACTCAACCCGTTGGCAACCCCTATGCGTTTGCTTGCTTGTGTTTGGCGCTCGTTTTAATAGTTTCCGTTTCCGCTCAGCGAGTTCAAAGCAATTGGAACTGACTCTGCCCGCTGCCAAGTTCCAAGTGCCAAGTTCCGGGTTATATTTTCTATATATTTTTTTTGTTTTTTTTTTGGCTTTTGGTTATCAGGTCTCGGGGCAAGGGTTATATATGTATATAAGTATTATATTTTGTTTTTTTTTTTTTTGTTGGGTTCAGGGCGGACGAACTTAACGTGTTTGCGTTTTGTTTCTTTTTGGTCATGTTTATATAATACACACATTTTGATATTTATATGTGTGTATGTATGGTATATGTGTGTTCTGTTGGTAGGCGGGAGAAAAAAAGCATAGCTGAGGCAACTGGGCACTTACTTGCTCCGCGGTCTTGAGCAAATTCTCAATTTCAAAGCTGCTGGTGCGCGATGTTGGCTTGGCCACACCCAATCCGGTCATGACGCCTCCTGCGCCAACTGCCAATTGCACCACTGTTGGCTCCATAAATGAGGGCGCCGGCGAGCTTTCAGCCTCTGGTGAATACAAATCCTTGCCAGTGCCATCTACACGCAGAGAGCGAGATAGAGGGAGAAAGGTATTAGTTAAAATGATAACACGCTTGTTTATGTTTATAAGTTTTTGGCTGGCTTTTAATTAGTTGGCAACTTGCTGTTGGGGCTGCAGCTATTGTTGTTGCTTTTAATGCTGGCGGGCAACGTTTTAAAGTTCGATTAAGGATTTTATTTATGTTGTTGCAGCTTGTTTGTTAATTTTAAATTCCATGTTTGCGCAATAAAAACCAGCTGGAATTTAATACTTGCGAAAATGGCACACAAAAAAAAAAAAATAGCAACAAAAGCAACAAGAACAACAGCGCAGTCAAGCAGCACAAAGCTGAAAGTAATAACAACAAAAATACAGCCAGCAGCAGCCAAAAAACAAAAACAACAACAGCAACAACAACAACAGCCACAACAAGCTGTAATGATTATTGCTGCTATGTGTTTGCCACAATGTCCACACAGCGCGAAAAGGATGGCGTAATAGAGGAAACGAGAGAGAGAGAAAGAGAGAGAAAGAGAACGAGTGGGGCTCTCACACAGATGTGCAGGCGCGGCAAAGATTTAACCAAAAAGCAAAAGAAGAAACAAATTTATGGCCCATACACATGGCGTGTATACATATGTAAGTAGCAGTGTACGACTATATACACACACATACACAGAGATACATTCATGTATGTGTGCATGTGTGTGTGTGTTTGTTTATGTAGTGGAAGTTTTTTTTTTTTTTGGCAGCACCAGGAAGCGTTTAAGAATCATGTCCTTGAATACCATTGCTCCACTCTTTCTATCGCTCTCTCCATCCATATATGCCACATGCAAATTGGTTACAACAAATTTTATGAACGTTTTGGTTCAAATTTGACACCACACGCAAGACTGTGTGTGTGTGCGTGTTTGTTTTGTGTGTAAGATATTGAAATTGCTGCCTTATAAATTTTTAGTTGTGGTCTTCTTACAAATTGCACGTAGTCTACCAGAGCTAGAAAACAACGGCAACGGCAACAGCAACAAGAACAACTGACTGAGCTAATAACTTATAGGACGTTGTTCGTTCTTGTGTTTTGGCTGGTTTCTTGTTTTGAACGTGCCAAGCAAAATATGTGCATTGGCCATAAACTCTGGAATTTTAGTGGCTTAAACTTAAACTATGATGATGGTAAAGGTGGGTTACATGTTTATGGTAAGCTGTTTGCCGAAAAGAGAAACGTGAGGCTGTTAAAAGTATCAAATGCAATTTGGAAAAACTGAGACTTTCTTACTAACTTAAAGGCAAGTTTTTGTTAGCTCAAACCGTTTTTATTAAAGTTGTTAAACATTTTTAATAATTGATCAAAGTCAATAAAACAACAACTGTATTAAGACACAAGCTTAATTTTATTGAAGTTAACTTCAACTACTTTAGCCTAAGAACTGAAAACCAGCAAAACAACTCAATTGTATACAGTATGCTCTTCAAAACTAAAGTGCTTTAATAACTGCAAAGAATTGCATACTTTCTGGCCAGCATTATCTGCATTTTGTTAATTGCAGTATAGGGTTACAAGCTACATATATGATAATTAAAATTTTCTTTCGAGTATATGCCACAATGCTTTTTGGGTTGATGTTTTTAATTGGTCTATCCTCTTGACCAACTCATGACTGCGTCATTGTGTGTGTATGTGTGTGTGTGGGCTGCTGCTTGTTGAGTACTTCTTTTGCTGCTTGTTCTTCGTTGGCTTTTCTGATTGCCGTCTTCATTAAATTGTGCATTTAATAAGCTAAAAGTGCTTTAGCATTCAAGTTGCATGCCTCTCGCTGCCGCTACGTTGTTCCAACCCTTTTGCTGTTTAATTGCCAAAGTGAATTGTAATACATTTTTTGTTGTTGTTGTTCATGTATATATGTATGTATGTATATATACGTATATATAACAACTCTTAAATCTCTTGCTCCCTCTTCATTTTTTGTTTTGGTCTATATTTCATTTATGTTGAATGGCAAACGGTTTTTTGTTGCATATGCCGCCATATCCATAACCCATATGCCACAAATGTCCGTTCATCAACAAACGAGTCAGTGTTTGTGTGTGCGTGTGTGGCAAAATGGGGAATATAGGCAGCCACACACACACACACACTAACACAAAAAATATATGTGCCAGTTGCATGCGAGTCGTTTAATTTTTGCTACATTTCTCTTCTTTTTTTCCTCCTATTATTTTTTTGAGTTTCTATTTGTTTTTTGATCTGTGTGTGTGTGTGTGTGACGGTTGTTGTTGCTGTGTGTGTGTGCGTATATTTTATTTTAATTCTTTTTTAGTTTGCTGTGCCTTTTAATTGTTTGCCGCATAAAAATGTTTCATTTTGTGTGGTATAAAATACACACACACACACACACACATTTGTTGTTGCCATCATTGTTGTTGTTGTTGTTGTTTTCTGCGTTTGTTGGTTTTTAATTGTTTTGTGTTCTTAGCCACTTCGGCTTTTTGAGTGCAGAGCAGCGTGTGTTTGGGTGTGTGTGTGTGTGTGTGTGCGAGTTTATGGGCATATGTATGTGTGCGCAGTTTGTAATCCTGTAATTATGTAGTTGTTGTTGCTGCTACAGAGAAACGGCAGCGTGTGGCAAGCAGAGGCAGAGGCACAGTGCCACACAACAGCTTCTCTCTGTCTCTATCTTTCTTTCTTTCTCTTCGTATCGTATCTATCTCTGTCTCTCGCCCTCTCTTGGTTAGCACGCTACTTATTGATGTAATTGTTGTGGCTGTTGTTGCATGTTGTACGAAGCGCTTGCAACATGCATTAAACGAAAAATATAAATTACTTTAATGAACTTTACAAATTCGCATGCGCGCCCGGAAATGCGCTTCACATTTCTGCAGCTATGTACACACACCCACACTTACATACTTACACATTTACACACATACACACACACTTACACATACAAAACCGCACCTTAGCCACAACAACAACAACAACAAGAACAACAATAATAACCAACAAACGAGCACAACTACTGTGATTAGTATGCTTTTGTTGTAGCCGTTGATGAATGTTGTGTTGCGGCTTTAAAAATGTTGAAATAAAAATAACACAAAACTCCAAAAAATGCCACTCGCACAGTTTTCGGGCTTTTAGTTTGTTGCTAAGCCAAAAGTATTTACAGATTTTTTATTTCATTTTAAGGTATTCTTTTTTGTTTGTATACTTACTCCAACCGGGCGCTGGCACAATCAGTCCAGTTATCATCTCCTCGCTCATCACTGGCGGATCTGTGGGCGGTGGCGGGCACACCAGGGAATCAATCATATCATCTGTAACACGCATGATGCCAACGAGATCTGGTGGCTCGGTGCGCGAGGAGCTGCAGAATAAAAACCATGAGGTAGAAATCCAAACAAGTTTTAGGCAATATTTTCATGTTTTTTTTTTGTATAGAAATTAACATAAATATGTATAAGTTTTGATTTTTTGTTGGTTTGGTAAGGGTTTCAAAGCAAACACCTGGTTGACCTTTTTCTATGTCAGTGGCAAAAGATGCGGAAAAATGCTCTCCAACGTGCATAATTTGAATAGGATTTGCTGGGTGGGTGGGGACTACAGGGCAACAGTTTTTTCTGGCTCGCAAACGCTTAGCACAAAAGCCAATGCGGTCATAAAGAGCAGCTAATTAGGCTATCAAAATGCCTGGTGCTAAGCTAGGAGCCTGAGCGCGTATAGAAGGGTTGCAGCATCCAAACGGAACAAGTCCTCTAACCCTTAAACCCTCAAACCCTCAGACCTTTCCCTTTATCCTTTACTAACCCTAACCATTAACCTCCCTATAAAACCCTGTGTAACAGTATGGTAGCTGGTCAACGTGTTTCTGTTCATCTGCGGCTTCAGTTTTGTTGTTTTGGCAACAGCAAAATAACAAAAAAAAAAAAAAATAGCAAGATGTATTGAGAGCCTGGAAAATTGTTTGTCGCTGCCAATTTTACGTGCTAAATTTCACATTTTTGATTTGTTGCGAAACAAAATTTTTTTATTAAGTCGGTGTGTGCTTTTAGTTTTTGTAGTTTCAGCACTTTTTGGCAATGCTATTGGCCAGCTTCATCACAAATTTTTCAAAAGCTAGTCGAATGTTGACATTTTGTTTGTGTGTGTGTATGAGTATGCTTGTTTTTTATAGTTTATTTTAGAAAGTTTGATGTGTGCGGTATTAAACATTAAACGTGGGTGTGGCTTTTACAGTTTTTGGCCATTTTAATTGCAAAATTTGGTGCCAAAGAGCATTAAATGATACATACGTATGTATATAAAAAGTAAGTATCTGTACAGTGTATGAACATATACATAAATAGGTCAATAACTATTAAGAGAGAGAGAGAGAGAGAGCTTGAAATCCATTAAAAAAATACTCAACACACACAAAAAGGTCTTAATAGAAAAGTTAATTTATTTTGTCGAGTGCTAAAACGTAGCCAGAGCTGTCAGAAAAACGTTTGAATATAGTATATAAATATATATATATATTTATATTTGTGTATATGTATATATATATACAATCAAAAGCTTTGTGAGCGTTGAAGTGAGAAACAGGGTGTATACTTTATTTATCCTATACATATATATATATATGTTTTTGTATTGTGCTTAAGCCTTATTTCGACAGCATTTAAATTAAACTTTTGTTGGCGCAGGTATAAAATGTTTTGCAAGTGCAAACTTGTCTTATTTTGTTAGAGAACGGTTTGTGTTAAATTAAATTGATATATTTAACAATACAAAAAGGCAATAGTCTGACTATATAAGGGTGCTAAAGTTAATTGAAGTTTTTTTGTAACTGGATTAAAAATGTATATGTACATGAGAAGAAAAACTTGAAAATCTATCATATTCAGCACTAGAAATGTGATTTATTTTCTTTAGAAAATATAAAACTGTAAAGAATTAATTTATGCACTGAAAACTATAAATCGATATTTCTCAAATTGCACAATTTTCTTTGAAAGTCTCCAAAAGCAAATAGAATATTGTATGACTATAATATATACATATGTAGACTGTCTTTTAATGTTTGCGTTCGGTTGATAGACGAACGGATTTGCCAAAGCTGAATCTGTAAAAGCTGAATGGGCAATCAATTTATGGACAATGGCTGGTGTGGCCATAGTTGTTGTAGTCTAGTTGCTATTGTAACTGATCAACTGAGGCACGAAAATGGTGATAAATCGCATTGTACGCAGCAGGTATAACAATTGAAAGCTGGCGACTAAAATAGTTAATTAATCTTTGTAGCTATTTAAACAATGCCTGCTGCTGTCCCAAATGCAAATACGACAATGGCAAGATGTGCATTGTCAATTGAAACGGTAATGTAACGGGTGGTGGTAAGGGGGGGGGGAGGTTGAAAGTGTTGTTGCTGCTACTTAGCTGCTGTATTCAAGTCAACAGATGTTTGCTGAACGTGCGAGCAGATAGATAAACAATTGACAGTCAGATGGACAGACAAATAGACAGCAAGACAGTTTGGAAATATATGGGAAGCGAGATAGAGTTAAAGGACTTACCGCATCATCATGCTGAGCGATTGCTCCTCCTGCAGCACACTCTCCAAGTACATCATATCTAGATCAGATACAATCGCACCATTGATGACCATTATTTCGTCTCCTTTGATAATGCCTGCAATGAAATGAGCATATACAAAGAGAGAGAGAGGGAGAAAGAGAGGAAAAGAGGAAAAGAAAGAGACAACAAGCAAAGTGAGTTAGAAGCGACTTACAGTTTATTATGTTAACTATTGTATAATATATGTATGGCTATGGCTATATGTGTATGCATAACGACAGACAATGCAGTCCTGTTTCACAGTCCATCAGTTTGGGGAAACTGTATGAAATAGATGTTGTTGTTGTTGTTGTCTGTTTTTGTCTGTCTGCAGCATTAGTTTGTGGGCGGTTTGAAGACGAAGACAGTCACATCTTGCGTTAAGATAAGCGGCCATGTCTTTTCTGCTCAACGATAAGAACAATAACAACAAGCATTGTGGCTTTCGCATTGTTCTTCATACGCCACGTTGTCAGTTATACTATGTCTTGCAGCTTTGGCCGCTATCTAGCTCCTGCGTATGTGTGTGTGTTTACTACAACATTTATATCGACCAGACAGCTTTTGCCTGTTTGTTGCTTGGTTTCCCTTTTTTTTTTGTTTTGTTTTTATGTTGTTTTGTTGTTGCACGTTATCATTGTTGTTGCAGACTGCATTTACTTCGCACAACAATTTCGACAGATATGCATATGTCTGTGTGTGTGTGTGTGTGTGTGGGTGTATGTTGTTATTTGTCTGCAAGTTTTGTATTTTATGCAAGACTCTGGCGCACCTTGAACCAACAGCAGCCAAAAAGAAACAAATCAAACCAACCAGTAACCAGTATATGCACCTTATGCACAATTTTTATGCATTTGTTACAGTTTCAAATGGATTTTGTACTTTTTTTTTATATATTTTTGGAAGGATGTGTGTTACGTTTGCGTTTACGTTTCGTTACGTTATGCTATGGATTATTTGGCTTTAGCTTTGGCAGCATATGCATTAGACAAATATCTACTCGACTTGCTATTTATTTTGTTTATTTTGCGGTTACTCTTTTTCCTTTCTATTTTTGTTGTTGTTTTTTTTGCTTCATTTTTCCTTCTTTTTTTTTTGGCTGCGTTGTCAACAGCTTTGTTCTTGGCTTAAGCAAATTGTTATTTCATGTTTGCCAAATACTTTGCCACGCTTGTTTTTCAACACTCGAGTGTTTGTGTGTGTGAGTGCGCGGGGGGCATGCAACTTACTGTGCACATGCTGCCAACTGCAGTGGCAACTTTAGTAACAGCAGCTGCTGCCGTTGATGCTGCATTTGTGGCCATCATTATTATGGATGGCTTTATGGCTTTATGGCTGCTCGGCTGCCTCTCTGTTTGTTAACTTGAAAAAGCCAAGCAAACAGGCGCCGAGTTACAATCGAGAAATGGATAAAGAGAGTGAGAAAGAGAGAGGGGGGCAAGGAGTTTTTGAGTAAATTGCTTAAGGCACAATTTTGCATTGATTCAAGACACAATTTGTGCTCTCATTAAAGTGCCTGAAGCTCAAAGACACATTGGGGTTTCAATTAGCTAAAGAAATGTGGGTAGCCACAGCATTTGCATACTGCCGTTGCATGCAACTGATTCTGCTGGTGCTCCTGCTGCTGCTGCTGCAACATTTGTGGTTGCATTTGTTTTTGTTTGGTGCCAAAATCTGGTAAGCAATGATGACGTGCTTTTGGCCAAGCTCGTGCTATGCTTTGTTTTGTGGTGCCATTAAATTGGTCTTTGGCACTTGCTAATAGGCATTCAATTCAATTGTACCTACATACATAGTGTCCGTATGTATGTGTAAGTTTGTGGCAACAACTTTAAGTTGCCAGGGCTGCCTGGCTACCGGACATGTAAATTCGTTTGCCTTATTTATGCGCACGCACGACACACAGCTTCCATTTTCATTTACACACACAACCAGATTCCTGGAAATGTTACGTATACGTTATCTCTTCTCCGATATTGTTGAATAATATTCTGTTAGTGTCACACAAAGTCTTTGCCAATTGGTTTTTTTTTTGCTTTTGCTCTTGCAGATCATTGCAAAATATGTTATCGATGGTTTTTAATTAACATTTGTTATGCCACAGTGCGTACACGTAATGTACAATATGTTTAAAAGCTCCTGTTAACTGTTACACAGACTATCTGTCTGCTTACATAAGCAAAGTTCTGAATCTTTTCGATGGAAACTTTCAAAAATTAAAACTGTTGCCATAAAAGTTAGTTCTTTTTTTAATAATTACACTTTGATTACACATATCCCCGTCCCGAACGCTTAAACACTGTTACACTAATGCAGCAATTGCATTGAATTGCAATTTCGGGAACAATTAAAAAAAAAAAAGTTCGGTAGCGAGGTAGCAAATAGAATGGAAAGTCATTAGCAAATCAGGCACTTACTACAGCACTTTATTTGCTGCTCATTAAATTCAACACCCTGGCAAAAACTTGTCCAGTGGCATTGTTAACGCAGTTTTAAGCCACCGACAAAAAAAAAAAAAAAGAAAACAATTAAAAACAAACCAAAAAAATAAAAAAAAATAAACATTGCAAAGAAAAACTCATAGCAAATTATAAAACTAACCGCCAGTGGCAGGGCTAACTTTTTAAGGAGTTGCGAATAGGTAAAGGTGGAGAGGGTAGGGTAAGGTTAGCTAGTTGTCTCACTTTTTGCTAGCGATTTCGTGCGCATTGTTTCATGGACTTTTTGATTCGTTGTCGTCGTTGCCACATTCGCACTCGACGTGCTTAATGAGGTTTTCGCAGCGGAATTTTCTTTCAGGTTCATCACTTTTGCAAGTGCAGCCATTGCAGTTTTCCCTTTTTTTATTTTTATTTTTATTTTTGGTGCTGTTCATGTACACCTGTCGCACCTGTTTTGTGGGCGGCAAGGTATCCAACCCACTGTCAACATCAGGCGACATAATTTAAAGCGCAGCTCTAGTGGCATTTCGACTACAAGCACTTGACTGCTGCCCCTGCTCTTCCCCTCTTGTGTCACCAGGGTGCATGCAAATGCAAATGCCAACTTAAGTTGATTTTAAGTGATAGAAAAGCAACAAGATGGGGGAGAGTGAGACCGAGTGCTAAGATGACGCCCGAAAACCCTTTAAGGACTCAGGACTCAGAGCATGGCGCTATGGGCCTTGTGGCTGCCATTACAGGTGCATTCACTATGCACACACACACACACACACACACACACACACACATATTTCAAAAGGGAGTGGAACTTCGAGTGCTGCTGCTGCTCATCATCAACGTGATCTCTACTCGGTCACAAGCGCTGACTGTTGATTTTTTATGAAGATGCAGTTGCAGTTGCAATAGCTGCCTTGCCTTGCCTTGTCTTGCCTTGCCTTGCCTGGCCCCAAGGAGCTGCTTTACAAAAATTCGCTGCTGCTCCAACTCCAACTCGACTCTACTTGACTCTATGCATCTATGCAACCAAAGTGAGTTTGCTCAAGTTCCTCTTTCTTTTCTGCTTTTTTGTTTTTTTTTTTTGTGTGTCTGTCACATAAAAGTGAAAAGCATTTAAATATAAAAGAAGAACGAGCTGTTCTTTCTGACATAAAAGCGCATACCAAACTGTTCTAGTGCTACTTGTTAATATTCCCATCTCTGGCCTAAACATTGTTTCAGCTTGAGGTAAAGTGAGTTTACATAGTAGTCTTGGCATCTGGCTTTTAATATTCATGATATCCAATGGCCATTTGGCAGTTTGCGTCATAAAAATTGCAAGTAATAAAAAAAAAAGAATGCGAAATATTTCGCTGAGCTAAGCAGCTGTGCAAATTGGAGTGTTGAATGCCATTCCACTAGAAAGTCAGAAAATAGCAGTAGAAGTAGTAGTTGTAGTAGTATGTACTTACCATTGTGCATGGCCACACTTTTGTCCTCGACGCGGCTCACATAGCAGCAGAGCTCGTCCTGCCGTTCGGCATTCTCAATCAGCTCCGCCTCAACGGAGAAGCCCCACATTTGCTCCAATGTGGTTCGCTGCAGTTCCACCTGGTACAGTATTTTCATGCAGACCTCCACAAATTCGTGATTATGTAGCTGCGAGTTAACACAAAAAAAAAGAGAATTTTAAAAATTAGCCAAAAGCCACAGCTAAAAAGGTAGCTTCTGTTTTTCACTTTCTTGCTCTCCTTTGTTGCTTGCTCGTTTTTATATTATTTTTTTTTTTTTAGCCAGTTTCAATAAATTTTGCGCCGCCGAAAGTTGTTTTAATTCGCAATTTATTGAGCAGCCAAAAAGTTTTGTACAGCTGCACTTTTGACCTGGCAATATTTACAGCTTGTTGTTCAACCGAAACTTTTTTTTTTCCTGCCAGCAGTTGAACTCGCAGTTTTGTTGAAGCACTTTACTTTACCGGGTTGAGAGCTCAGATGGTTGGGCAAGGGGCAGGTAGCGGGATGATGGCTGACTTGGCAGTTTGAGAAATGGCATCCTTAGACTAATCGTCTGCTAAGTGGCTACGTTTTGGGTGTTCGGTTTGAAAAGCAGACAACGGACAAGTGCTAAGAGCTTGGTGGTCTGTCTATACACAAAACTGAGATTACATAAATCATACAGAGAGCTGAGGCCTGACAGCTGTAATTTAAGCTACAAATATTTTTTTTATTCAACAATTCAATTTTTTAAATGACACTTTAGTTGTTAACTGACCACACATTTAATTGCCATTATTGTTTTAATAGATTACATAATCTAATTATTTAATGTTTAATTAGTCAATAGTTGCTATAGTTTTTTCAATGAAATTTCTGACTATTGTTGACTTTTAATTGATTTTGCATAATTGAATTAATCGAGTTCAGCTTGATGTCGGTCATTAAACTCTGAATCGATGCTTTAATGAAATTTACCAGCTAAGCTGTGTCACGGTAAAAACAACTTCATCAAATCAAAAAGCATTTGCACCCTCAAAAAAGAAAAATAAGACAAAAAAAAAAAAACAAATCACAGTTAATCCTTTTGTATTTCTGCTCACATTTCCTGTTCACAGGACAAAAAAGGCGAACCCCTTAATTGCCCTTAATTTTGAGCAAACAACAAACACATGTGCAAAGTTCAAAGTTCAATCAAAAATTACTACCCACCTAAACATACACTGAGAGGGGAAGAGAGAGAGAGTGTGTGCTTGGGGCAAGGTTGGGTGTTGGGTATGGTTACTTACATAATTTTCAATCAGATCATTGCGATGTGGCACAAAGTAATTGTGATCCTCCATGTCACGTCGCTTCTTGACGCGCACAAAGTGCTCCATGGGATTGAGGTTGCGACGGGCACAGGCGCTGGCAAGGAATTCCTCCACAGACATCGCGTCACGTAGATAAACTGTCGAGTAAGCATTGTCGGGCATTGCAACTTTGAAGGTTTTTTCCGGCTCGTCACGTGAATTCATCTGGAAAAAGGCAGAAAATTCGATTGGATAAACAGGCGAGGCACACACACACACACACAATGTCATTAAGGTTGTTGTTGCCACACACACACACACACACATGCATAGAAATACACACGGAAGTGAAAATTGAAAAATAGCAAAAACACATTTCTACCCCTCAGCAAATGTAATGAAAAACGTCAGCGGCAGGCAGGCATTTGGTGCTGCGACAGTGAGGCAGTCAGTGGCAGCCAGCCGGCAGTCAGTCGACAGTCAACGGACTCTGACAGACAGACAACAGTTTGAAGTAAACTCAGTTAAAATGCTTAACGGCATCATCGTAGCTGTGTGTCAGATACACTTTGGTGTTGGGGTTGTTGGAGACGTGTTGCAGCTACAGCTCACAGCACTCACACAGTTTTGGCCAACTGGTAAACGAATCAGGCGCACCCAGCTGCCAGTTGTTGCCAGCTGAAAATTGCATTTGTATTGGCAGCCATCGACGGCGTTGGTTTTGCTGGATGACTAACTTTGGCTGCAGCCGTCGCCCTGAGGCAAACAAGCACACACAGGTGTAATGCACACACACACCAACACACTCACACCAACACTCACAAATGTCGGTCGTGTGTGTGTGTCGTTTACTACTTTCACGACAATTGAATTAGTTTGGCAGTTACAAAACTCACAAACACACACGCACACATTTGCATGCACATCCGTCAGGTTTGCCATCTGAACAAATAAAAAAAAAATGCAAAAAAAAAATTTAAGAAAGACGAATCTTTGCATTGCATAACAATTGGGCAACGTTAGCATCTTTTGCACATACATATATGTGAATATATATATGTACATATATATATGTTTGTGTGAATGTGTACATGTTTATTGCGGCACATATATCGCTTGCAAAGTCATTATGCCACAAAGGCGAAATCAATAATACATATGTAATGTGCAATGCATTTTTGGGTGTCAACTTTATATTCATATATGATGCAGGCAGCCAAAATGGAAATGAATGCATTTGTACGTACTCCTTGTTGGCTGTTATCCTTTGTTGTATTTATTCTGTTTGTCACTGCTGCTGCGAGTACGTGACGTTTGAATTTTTGCGAGGCAACAACAGCTGCAGAAATTGCATATTATAACCATAATCAAGTTATATTTATTCTGATATACATAAATGTGACACTACTTGACTTGCAAATACCCTGCACAAGCCATTTATATTTTTGTGGTTATCAAAGGATAAACCGCTCAAGTTTCATATGAAATCCATTTGAGATTGCTATTCAATTGCTTAAGGTAAGCAGACATATGTATAAAACGTTAACTGCTAATAATATTTGCAATATAAACATTTTAATTATTGGACTTATGTGTTTGCGTTGACATTTGAAATATGCAATTTAACTTTAGTGGAACATTCTTTTTTATTCTTTGCTTCTTTGGCCGGCTGTTGATTAATGAACTTTGTGCTGCTTAATGCCACAATGAGTTGCAACACAAGCTGGTTTCAAGGCTCGCTTTGGCAAGTCAATTTGAAGTTGTCGCTTCGTTGCGTAATTCAATTTCATGTTAATGTTTCTTTTCGGGCCACTGCAACTACTATTGGCCAATTAAATGCGTCGTGACAAAAATTGTTTTTTAAGGGCATTTTCACAGTGAGTTTTTCGCTGTTCACAGTTAACAGTTTGTAGTTCGCCGTTCGCTGTTTCCAGTTTTCAGTTTTCAGCTTTACCGTTTTCAGTTCGCAGCTCGATAATTGCCAGTTGCGAGTCGCCTAGGGCGCTGGAGGACACCTTTAATTTGATTTCATTTCATTTTCAATTGCAATTTCAGCTGCACTGCAGCTGACATGCTGGCTAACTGAAAAGCCACACACATATCACACACACTCCACACACGTACATGCACGTATTTAACTTAGTTGACTGCGCAAAACTATCAAGCAAATCAAATGCACATTTTTCAAATTCATTGAATTTTTAGCGCTGCATTTACAACACCGAATGCTAAAAATGAAAAACAAAAATCATTAAAAAAACGGGTAGAAACTCATTTTGCGTTAGTAACGTTTTAAAAATTGTATATTTATGTTTTATTCATTTGTTTTTACCATGCATATTTCGGGCTTCACTGGCAACGTCGGCTGCGATTGCAGCAGCGACTGCAACTGCGGTTGCATTTGTGCAGCGTTGGCAAATTTAATTGGATATAAAGTGTGTACGCTTTTCTGCACAACAGAGTGAGTGTTTGTGTGTGTGTGTGAGTGTGTGAGTGTGAGCGGGAGTGTATGGAGTATACAGCGTACAAGATTATTTTGCCAATAATCGAAACAAATTGAATTTATGAAATGAATTTCATTACGAACACGAGTAAATGCAAACTGCCAACTCTAATTGAAGTTTATCAAATAAGCAGCATCAAACGCATAACGAGTCCAAAAAAATAAAACCAAATAAAATATACTATATGTACATATATAAAAAATAGATACGAGTTGTAACTGCATTTTGCCATGCAGAATAGTTAAAAACCCTTGTTCAATAAATTCTTTACAAATAAATAGGCTTATTCAATGCGAAGCAAATTGCATGAAATATGCATCGTACCTGCTGGTAGAGTATAAATAAACCTCAACCACACAAATTGCAAAGTGACTTCAAGTTTAAATTTCTGAAAATTCACTTTATTGTATAAAACACGTTATTACTTTTAGGTTTTACTCGGCGTATACTTAATAAAGCAGCTGCAAGTGCGATAAGCATGCAACTAAGAATGAAATGTTTTGTAGCATAAATCTGTATATTTTTTTGTTGTTGTTACAAACTTAAATTGCTATTTGCGGTTGTCTAGGTAAACGAAAAATGTATAAATTGAAAATTGATGTATTGACTTTGTTGGCTGCTGAATCAGATACGCAAAAATACAGTAAATGCATAGCTTTTAGTTTGAGATACATTTGTGAATTGTAAACGTTTTCAAATATTTGTGCGTTTGGGTGCGTTTGTTTGTATTAGCTAGCGCTATCGAGATTAACTGTGCTATTTAAAAGCTAGCTGCGTATTTTATGTAAATGTTTTTAGAAGTTTATATTTTTTATCCCATTTGACTAATGGCCTTCGTGGCTTACTTGGCTATCTAAAGAATCTCTACTTTTTTGTGTCTGCTTCATAAATACAGTTTTGTAATTCCTGATGGCCATTAAATGGAAATTATAAGTGGAACAACAAGTAGACAATATGCTAAAAAAAAAATACGCGGCTGCGGGCAGCATGAAAATATTTAGATATTTATTTAAGCATTAGTTGACTTTGGACTTTTGCGCTGGACTTTGAAAACTCTGGCGTCCCATTTTGTCGTTCAACTGCGCATTAGCGTTAAATTTGGCTTTTAATGTCATTTGTGTTGCCTTAAATACAAATTAAATTATTTTAAAAACATACACACACATACAGACACACACGCAAGGCATGACATTAAATTGGTGACACGCAGTGGTGACAACCGAGGCGTCATAAAATCGCTATAAAATTGCTATAATTTTATTACGCTTCAGATTGTTTGTATGTAAGAGACTCACCTGCATGGAGCGACGACTGGAGCCGCTATTGGAACGAGATAGCATCGGAGGTCGTCGCTTGGTTGCACCACGTCCAGCCAACAGATTATTGAGCAGCGATGGCGACCGGGCGCAAATGAATGCATGAAACGAGGACACAGTAAATACACCCAACTTGTTTAAGGTGTTCTTTGTGGGTCGCGACACATGTGTGAGTAGTGACTGCAAAAAAGAGAAAGAGTATACAATGTTATAAGATATTTCTTTAAGAGACAGCGGTGAATATATATACATATACATATATATTTTACAAGACTTTTTTTTATGTAGAAGAGTAAAAGAGTTTAATAAATCTTTAAGAAAACTTTTCGAGTTGTAAATCTAAAAGTTTGCGCAAATGTTTGGCATGGAGATTAAAACTACGTTATAGCTGTTTACCGAAGAACACAGATAAAAGCAAAGAACAGCAAAGCGTTTAAAATGGAACTAGGTGATTCATTTTGGTCAGCCTGACTGATATGACATAATTAATGTCACAATACACACACAGACAAACACACACAAACACACACACACAGAACACACCGCACAAAGTACATTAAGCGGTGTATGTTTTAATGTATGTGTATTTGTCTGTGTGCTGGGGTTTGTAAGTGTGCTGTGTAAATAGCCTCCGGTGCATGCACTTTCTCGTGTAAGTGGTTCTGCTGAAGTTGTTTGAGTTTTGCGGTTATTAATATTAAATGTGGTTGCTCTTTATGCGAGAGTTGTGTTGAGAGAGTTGAAAGCACTACGCTACTACAACTGCAGTAACTGCCGTCAAGCAGTTGACTCCCCCGAACCACCACCACCCCCCAACCACATCACACCCTTCGCTGCACTCAACAAGCCATAAAAGCGCAATTAACTTGCAACCCTTTTTCGTCACCCATCAACTTGGCCTCGCAGCAAATCTTTTTAATGCTGTGTAAAGTTCGAGCTGCTCTTTTTGCCTTGGTCTTATTGCTCTAGTTTTTGTGTTGTTGCTGTTGTTGTTGTTGTTGGTGTAATATCTGCAGTTGCCAGCGAACAGCAACAACAACAGCAGCACAAGCAGCAAGGGTCGCCATTTTGACCCCTTAATCTGCAGCGCATTAAGGCGCTTAAATTGTGTTATGGAGATTAACGATACACATTTTGGATTCTCAAGCAATCGAAATTGCCTGCCAGCTGAGCCTCCTTGTCTTGCCGTTGTAAAAACGTTGTAGGTAAAAGCAATTTAAGACAACAGGCTGCAAAAGCTTACAGTCTAAAAGTCCGTTAGGAACTTTAATTTGGGGCATTATTGTGGCTAAAGTTGTCGTATAATCCCTCTGCCTTTTCTCTCGATTTGAATTTTCGTAACTATGTGTTTGAGTGTGTTTGCATCTTTGGGTATGAGTTTGCGAATTTTTAATCAATGTTTGCTGTTATTGTTGTTGTTCTTTTTGTTGGTGTGCTTGTCTTTGTTTGGTATCAAGGCAGATAATGACATTTTGTTGTTTTTTTTTTGTCTGTGTGATTTTCATTGTCATCGTGCATATGTGATTAATAACAAGCCACTTAAGCAAGAGAACTAATAGACAATATTTAATTAAATTGCATTTGCAATTTTGCTCAATTAGTTTTTAATCGATTTTAAGTCAAAATTGAACATTGTCAAAGGCTAATTAATGATTATCTGGTTCGTTTAACTTTAAGCCGGAAAGTAGGCAACATTTTTTGAATCTATTAAGTTATCTTCAGGTAAGCCTTTTTCAACTCTTTTGTTTTTGTGCATTATAATTAACTATTAGACTATTTATGCCGCATTAATATGTATGCCAACATTTATCGATTCAATGAACTATAGGTATTTCTGTCCAAGTGAACTTTAATCAAAAACTATTTAAAATCAATTTCTTTAAATACTTTGTGATTTAAAAATGCATCTAGTTCTTTAAAAACATTAAGGAAGTGGGAAAAAAATATATATATGGAGTACACAATATGCTTCTTGCCATTCGTTATGCTCTTGCTTTGAGTACAACCTGTTACTGGCCCAAGTTGATCCTGTTATCCTGTGCACTTGACAACTACTTTGCATTGAATAGCAGTTTCAGGTACGCAGTTTATCACCACTCACGCAAGAAGCAAGCATGCCAGGATGACAGGAGGCAGGAGACAGGAGACAGGTTGATGGCAAAAGAGGCACCATCAGCATCAGGAGCTAAGTAATTCAAATTGACGCAATCTCAGCCACGTAATGTGAACTTTCTGTGGCTTCCGTTAGGTAAAACAAATTGCGGCAATTGCCTTTTGCCATTATGGGTAACGCCCGTTTGGGCGTTGTGGGCGTGGTATAATAATGGTATAATATAACTCACCTTTGGATTAGGCAGCTCGCCGCTTTGAAGCGAGGCCATATAGCAGCGCAGTCGAAACTGTTCACAGTGTAAACGTTCCAGGTTCTCCTCCCATTGCAAAATCTGTGCCTGAATCTGATGACGTGTCTCCTGATCGGTGACAACTGATTGCTGCAGCTCAGCCATGTGCTTCAGCTTGTGATCCTGCAAATGGCAAAAAAAACAACAACAACAAGAAAATTAAGAGGATGAACAAAAAAACGACAAGCATTAGACAAGAGAGCATAGTACAACAACAACATACATATTTGCATACTTATATCAAAGTCAAGAACTTATGCAAGTTTGTGTATGTGTGTGTGTGGATTGTGAAGCATGGTTGCGGCAGTGTCGCACTCGTGACGGTTATGAAAGCATCTCTGGCATGGCATCATTAGCATTTCATGGCAGTGCCACAGCAGCAACTATTGCTTGTGGTTGTTGCTGTTGTTGTGGCTGCCATTTGACGAAAATACATAAATCACGCGTCATGTGCAGCAGCATTTTTCGTTGGCGCAATTCAAATATCTGTGCCACATCCCCTTTTTCAGCTACGAGTATAACCCTGTCGCTCCCTTTTATGCTGCTGAAGTGCGATGGCAATGCACCAACTTTGGCACACTCACACACATACACACACACACACACATTGACAGAGACTTTGGCATCGTTAGTCACACACACATACACACACACACACACACAAACGTACGTATGCAACACATGCCCCTGTTTTCATTACAAATAACGTTTGACTTCCGCCGCAGCGCGTCCCATCAGCAACAGCAGCAGCAGCAGCAGCAATAGCAGGATACGCTTCCTAGTTGCGCATCAGCTTCAGTACTTTATGCCAACCGCCTCTGCCAACCTAACCCTCCGCCTGCTTTCATTCCCATTGGCATTGCAATCCCACTTTCACGTGCATTTATACACGCTTGCATAGATTTCATGGAGCACGTGATTGTTTCATTTTGGTTGCTAGATTTTTTTTTCACTTTGCAGTACTTGTTGTTGTTGTTGCTGCTGCTGCTGCATTGCATTCAGCTCGTGTAAGCTGACAATTATTTGCAGATGCATCTGCCATGGCTGCAGCACCGCTGAGCGGATACGGTGGGCGTAGCCATGGCAACAACAACAACTCTGAATGGGCACTTTCGATGTTCGACATTTTAATGAATGTGTACACATAAACAGCAGCACCGAAAGCACACACACACACACACACACACACACACATATGCAAATGTATTTGTTCGCCGGCTTATACAGGTGTCTGCATAAGCGCATTGTGTATGTGTGTGAGAGTAAAAACACACACACACACACACGCTACTTGCCAGCTTATGTAATGCTGTGCTGAGCTTGTGTGTGTATTGTTTATTTTACGTGAAATAAATCATATTTGGTGTATTTGAATTTTCGAACTTCCAAATATAGACCAAAGTGAATAACGTATACGCGTAATGCGCGTGCTTAAAAATAACAATCATACGCTGCTAAGCAATAGAGCACGTATGCAAAAAGCATACATCATAACATGCTGGCAACATGAGGATTTGAGTTCAAGTGAATTTTAATGCAAATAGTACCAAACATATTCGCAGCGAGTAGTTTATATAATTAAATGATAAGTTAGTTGTTAATTTCAGCTATTTACAAATTGTAATGCTTTTGCTCAAAGATGAACTTTTGTCTTTCCAATTAAATACTGTGAATATTATTATAGTTTTATGTTCAAGTGCGCATTTCTCCACCCCCCTCCCTTTGGACATAAAATGCAATTTCAAACTGAATAAGCACACATAAAAGCCCTGCGATTGCTCGTTGTCAATTTAACGAGCAGCAAGCAGCAATAAACAGTTTATTGGGTTTTAATGATTGCATTACTTCGAGTGCTTACAAATTTCACATAAAAATTTTTGCAACATCAAACAGTTGTAATGCTACACTGCTTGCTATATTAATTTTATTGCAAGTGCAAGCACTGGGAAGCACTTTGACTTCGCCGCACACAAGTAAAATGGATAATTAATGGAACTGACTCAAGACATAGAAAGAGGAGGTTTAGCAAGTTAGATTAGCGTCATTTGACAAACACAATTGGCAGGCAAAACATTTGGCAAGTGAGTTTTGTAATTATATATGGTCAAAACACCAGGACCAACCATAGGCCACAAAACAGTCAACAGTTTGTGTGCTGGCCAACAACTGAACAGACACACACACACACACACATATCTAAAATTATATGGCAACATATATAAACAATCCAAATGCGTGATGATGACTACTGAGTGTGTGTGTGTTTGTGTGTTTGTAAGACCAAAATGAACAGACATTAATCGTGAGGCATGGCTATTGTTTGTTTGTTTGTTATGGTTGCTGTCACGTTGTGCACTTCATGGCTTAATGGCTTCAATGTTAATTGCCATGTAATTGCATGTGATTGCAATGTAAATCCACGTGCAATGATTCTTATCAATGTTTTTTTTATCGATTTGATTTTATTTAATTACTTTTTTTGTTAAGCTCCAGTTGCAGAAAAGCGTCAAAAAAACCCTTGTTAAATGTGTAAAAAAATAAACTAATTGCTTTTAAAGATTTTATAGTTTTCAACCATATTAGAAAGTTATCTTTCAGCTCCTTTTCAAAAGACAACTTGGTCTAAACATTTATGTCAATAATTAAATTGTGATTTGAGCTGTCTGTTCTCATTTATTTCTACTTAAAATGACTTGTTTGTGGCACATGCATGCAATGCAAGCATTTGTGACAACAATGCTCAACTCAAAATGTTTGACATTTGCTTTCAACTACATGTTATTATTATTATTTTCATTATTGAGAGGAGGTGGTCGACCCACATAGTATAGTTGAATAGTTGAATGTTGTTTTCTTTGTAGCCGCCTATGCTATCTAACGTATGTTATCTTTATATAGAATGGCATACAATTTTGTCTGTCATCTCAATTCCCCACTTAACGGCAATTTTATTATTGCTATGTTGGTTGCTTTTGCTGTGCGGTTTTTGTCTCAATGCCCATTGCTCTTTGCTTAGTTTTGTTATTTTTGTGCGCACCGCTGTGGTCCAGTGCTGTTGATTCTATGTATATGTGTGTTGTTGGGTTGTCTGTTGCGCTTTCATTAAGCGTCACTCGTGTAAGGCTCCCCATGCGCATATTTCTAAGAGCTGCTGCTGTGCGGGGCATGCCACAGGCTCAAGTAGGCGAACTGCGTGTGCATGTGTGTATGTGTGTGATTGTAGTTGAAGTTGTTAAGGGGGATGCTTTGCTGTTGCTGCTCTAGCTTTGCCCTGTCTCTGGCATTGCCATTGCCGTTCTTGTTGTCGCCATTGTCGTACTGTCATTTCCGCTTCCTCAGTTTGCCTGCCAGCTCGACTAAAGTTAAGTTGAGTTGTGTTCAGTTCAGTTGAGTTGAGTTGAGTTGAGTTGAGTTCATGGTGCGTTCTGTTTTGCGTTGCTGTGATATACTACTATGTGTGTTTACCCCGAGAGTACAATTAAAAAATACATTTTTGCTATTGTTGTCATCGTCCTCGTCATCGTCGCCTGCGTCAGCGTCATCGTCAGCACCGTCGTATGACAAGCCAAAGATGCCGCAAATAGCAAAACCACAGTAACCGCAAACCACAACACACCAACAACAGCAACTATAATAACAATAACAACAACAGCAACTATAATAACAACCACACATACATACATACATACATACATAAAGTAACAGCAAAAGCAGCAACAAGCGAAACCAACAATGAGTAAAATAATAATAACGCTCCAACAAAAAGCGCTGCCTGGCAAAAGGACTCGTTACGGGTATCAGTTTTTGTTGCTGCTAATGGCCTCGTCCTTCGATAAGTCAACTGCTCCCACTTCTCACTCACTCAGTCATTCTTTCTCATTCGTTTTGTAAATATATACATATATAGTGTATTTCTTTTGCTACCAAAGACAATAACGATCAATTAACACAGCAGCAGCAGCCAATCTACCAGCTATAGTTATTGAGCTGTTTGCTGCAACAGACAGCAGTTGCAACAACAAGTAAAACAAAGACGCCGAGCAGCGGAAGAGCGTGCAACGATAAAGATACAAATACGAACAAGTTTAATTGCTTACAATGGCAAAACCTAACGAATAGTTATCCTGCAGTTGAGACTCTCTAAATTTGTCGAAACTATTTTGACAACAGTTAATTACAAATTCGGTTTGTATGGGTTCAATAAGATACTTTTTGAGGCTGTAAAATGTATTGTAACATCTTAATTTAAACACTTCATACTTTTCTTCAATGATTGTAGGGTATTCAAATTGAGTTAAGGTTGAAGTTTGAAGCGCAGCGTAAAGTTTTAAATGAACTGCAGCTAAGCTGACCTCATGGGAGGACTTTTGACTTTGCTGCCTGATGTCATTGCTGTCGCTGCTGCCACTGTTGTCGCCGTTGCCGTTGCCGCTGCTGCTGTTGATGTCGTTGCTGTCGGCGGTGCATTAAATACCAGCTCCACTAGCACTCACAAAAAGTCAAATGTGAGAATGGCCAACCGCAAAATGTGGGTGGCGTGGTTTGGGTTTGAATTGCACCGGGCTCAAATTGTCAACAAAAGGCCTGCAAATTGTACGCTCTGTGTACGATGCTCTTTCCACATACATGTGTGTGTGTGTGTTAGTGTGTGTGCACATGTCCTGCATAAATGCTGACCACAAAATGATGCCACATTATATAACGAGTATGTATGTGTGTGTGTGTATGACTATGTGTGAGGAGGGGTTTGAGGTTGTGCGTGAAACAAGCTAAGCCTAAGCCCAAAAACTGGCGCCTGTTTGTGCTTGTGGCCAGAGTGGCAAACGTGTTTGAGTGTGTGTGTGCGTGTGTGTGTGCTGACCATTTGGTATTTTTTTTCCGGCTACTGCAATTGCTGTTGACAATTGAATTGAATTTGGCAGCGGTAGTGGAAAATATGCCACGCCCACCTGCCAGACGCATAAAGCATATTTGCAGCATGCAAAAGCCAAAATGCAACCCAATCCACCCCAAAAAAAAGCCAAATCAAAAACCCCAAAAAGCGCATTTGTAGTACAGAAATGGATGGCGAAAGGGGGTGTACAAGTGGGTAACACCTAGTGTCAGGGGCTTAGCTACTAGGGGTAACCAAAAATACTGAACTGGTGACCATATGCCTGTGCCATATCCTGTGCAACTTGCGACCAAAAGTTGCAAAAATATTCGCACGTTTGCTTCAAAACAAAGCCAATACCAGGCAACGGCCGGCAGTTGCAAGGGACACAGATCCTTGAACGTGGACAACTAACTGCCAGGGCTGGCAGCACATGTGTGCGTACTTTATGACGTTAGAACTCGCCTTTGCCTCATATTTCTTGCCATAAATTGCTGCCACACACCGTATATGTATGTATACATACATATATATGTATATCCTTTTTGGTATTAGTTTATGAAATGGGCCCCGGGCCACATCCACATGACTACAATATGCTTGTGTGTCTATTTGCCACATGGTCAGCTAAAAAGGATGTCCTGCAACCGGGCAGCCACACAAAAATCGAGCACTAAATTTTATGGTAATTATAAACTTTATTACAAAAAAATGTTCTCTCAAACAATTCCAAAAGTTTGCTTGCCTCGCTTATTGTTTCATCACTAACTTTCCCATTAAAAATAAAGAAGAAAAGACAAACAGATAGGGAGAATAAGGGAGATGACGAAATGCATGTGCCTTTAGGTTTCCTTAACAGTTTTGTTGCATGGCATAAGAAACAAGGGAGCTGCTAATTAACCAAAATGTTTTTAACTTAACTAAATATGTATTTCATTATTTTTTGCAGCGCAGCGTTTTTACGGTCTCTCTTTTATTATTTTATTTTTGGTGTCTGGTTTATGGTTTTATGGCTGGCAAATGTGCTTAAATTTAAGCTCAATTGTTATCAAATTAATTTATAGCTTAACAGCTTTGTATGTGTGTGTTTGGGTGTGTGTGTGCCGCACAATTTAGTTTGCCCCAATATGCGTGTGTGTGGGCGAAATATGCTGTTATTAAATGCTGATGAGAAACATGATGGCAGCATGTTAAATCCTAGAAGGACTTTTAACTATATTCGCCACTTTGTAAAATAGTTGTTTAACATAATTATAGAGAACAAATTGATAAAAGCTCAACTTTCAATCACGGCTTGCAACTCTCAAAGAGTTAATTCAATTGATCTGTTGCATTTTGAGAATTTATCAGAACAAAAAAAAAAAAATGCCACAAATCATCATCAATTACATAAATTGCTTTAAATCAAACAACAAAAGCCTGCGCGACAAACGCAATAATTAATTAGACCAATTATATAAAATATCGATGCAAAGCAAACAAACGAATTGAAAAAAAATATAGCTCATAAAAAAAGAGAAAGAAATTGCTGAAATAAGTGATGCACACAAAATTTAAAACCAAACCAGCGACGATTTAAAAACACAGACCGCATTCGACCAACTATACAATAATGGGCATGGTAGTGGAAGTGGAAGTGGGTGGGATTGGGCGTAGCTAGGGCTGCGCTGGGGTGGGGGTTGGTTGGCTTTTGCTATTGAGCTGAAATGACAGCCGCCATTGCAAATTGAAAGCAGCAGGCAAGTGAGCCTTGTTTAGACTGCGCGCCATGGCAATTGCACACGAGCTACGGCAAACTGGGAATAAAAACAGTAACAGCGGGGCAAAAGGAGCGAGCCAGAAGCTGGGTGCAAGGTGTGTGTTTGTGTGTGTGTGTGTGTGTGTGTGTGCGGGTGCAGTGTGTGCGTTTGTTTGTGTCAGGAGAAGTAGTTAGTGTAGAGCGGGGGGTCTGCTCGTAGGAGTCGTAATTAGAGCGTAAAAACCAGAGCGTACGAAAAACCAAATGCGCTCGGGCAGCTACTACTATTTTTTTTCTTCTTTAGTTTAGTTTGTTTTTTTTTTTTACTCTACGTTTGCATAGTGTATGTTTGTGTGTGTGTGTAAGAGTGTATGTGCAAGTGCTTTATGCGAAAAGAAAACTAGATAGCTAGCGTAAAACAAGAAAAGCTAAAGCAAACGAAGCGAAGTGCTGCTTCTGTCCCCCACTGACACATATATGATTATTTCCGAAAGGTGACAGCTATAAAAAGAAAGGGCCAAACAAGCACAGCCGTAGTAGTACAGGCAGCTAGATGGGCGGGCAGGTGTTGCATGTACAACACCATACACACACAAACAATCAAACACACACAGACACACAAAGTAGAAGGCAAAGACAAAAAGCATAGACAACACAACACTGTTGCTCTTTTCAGCCACGCCTTTGCACCGACCATAAAATTGTGATAGGCAACTGACTCAAACCCAACCCAACACACATCTCATTTTTAATTTCATTCAGGGCAACAGCATTTGCTTCCTCGACTATCTTTATGACTCGAGGGGGGATGGCATTTGGTTGGCCTGCGTCACTTTAATATTTGCGAACACCCTGTTTATTTTTGTGAACTTTTCTTTAGTTTGCACACGAAATTAATCAACAACAAATGCGAATGCAAATCCCAAAAAATGGTAATGCAAATGCAAATGCAGTTTTGCGGCCACTCCTGCAGCACATTTAATTAATATTCATTCGGCGAACTTTAGCAAATGCTCAGGCTCGGGGGAAAATATATAAAAAAAACATATACAAATAGAAGGGTGATCCAAACAGAGGCCCAACTTGAGGGGGGCGTGGCACTTGAAAACTTAACCAGCTGACTGTGAAGTGACTTTTGTGACAGTCTCGGACTTTGCCACAGCGTAGTAAACCAAACAAAACCGGAAAAATACATAGAAAACGATAGCAACAACAAAATGTAGTTGAAAACTTGAGAATGGGAAAGTGGAGGGAAAAACACAGCATTCAAGGAAGTAATTATGGTTTATCCAAAGAGACAGATATCCACAACAACCCAAGCAACAACTAGACGCAAACTAACAACAAGAAAATGTGAAAGCAAAACGAATACCGTTCATAACATCAAACTCTAACTTTGCGTGTAAATGAGAAAAACTAAATTAGAAAATGGTTGAGTAGCAAGAAAAATAAGACAGAGACGAATGAATGAAGGCAACGCAAAACGAGAGAAACAAGAACGGAAAACAGCACTGATAAGATGAACTTAGTAGATGGACGGACAAAATAATTGTCTTAAGAAGTTGCGCTAAACAAACAACAACAGCTCACTGAGACAGTCTGTCAGCAGTGTTGCTGTTGTTTAACTGGAGTAAAATTATAAACAGTAGCAACAAGATATATCTACTAGTTGACCAAAACTTGACTAGAAGATACTGTGTTATATTAGAAACTGATAAGCATTTTAGTTTGGCAAAACTAGAACTAGAAAGCATTGAAGGAAAGATAAGCTGTAATATTGAAAAATTATTTAAATATTGATTAATTTCAAATATAGTTCTTTATTTATGACAACCATTTATTTTCCTACTGGTGGTTGCAGGGTATTAACTGAAGAAAAACTGAAGAAAAAAACAGCTGCAATTTAGCAGATCAACAAACGGCCGCAAATTTTTTATGCTCGCTGCACTGCAAATGACATAATGCAAAAATAAATAAGCGAATAAGGCGGACAAAGATAAAAAAAAGAGAAGAAAAAATAAAAATAGACTTGATTCAATGGATGACACTGCAGTGTGCTAACAGGACATTGCTTGCACTTCTCTCTAATAAAACTAGCTCTTTTAGCATTTCTTGCTGCCACTTTGGACTTGGGGAGTTTATCCTGCCATTTATTGTGTGGCAAGTGCAGTTTCTTGTACACACTCTCTGCCACGCCACTGTGCTAAGCAACTTGAGTTCTATTTGGATTTCTGTTTGTGTTTGTGTTTTTGCTTTCATTTTGGCCACAAATAGAATTTCATGCTGCTGCTGCTTCTGCTGCTGCTGCTGTGTTGTTGGCCGCAAAGTTGTGCAAATAAATTGCAATGCAAGTCGGCGGCGGCGGCGGCTGGCTAGAAACAAATGTTGTTGCTGCGAAGCCGCGACGCGAAATTGATGGGAAATTGATTTGAAAGCAAATACATAAATGGAGCAGAGCCACCAAGAAGCCACCGAAAACAGGCAGCGCATAAATCTTTGGGGAGCACAGCACTGAGAAATTGGCTAGCAATTGTTGTGCTTGTGGCTGAAATTGAGAAATTGGATGGAAGGAAAAGTGTGTGGCTTTGCCGGTTGGTTTGGGGGTGATTGTCCTGGGGTGGCTGGTGTTGCTTGGTGGTCCTAAATATATTGATGTTATATCAAATGCGTTTTTTGTGTCTTTACGTGCAAGTTGGGAGTTGAATCGAGTTGAGAAATCATCGCGGAATTGATGTATTCGTACAATTTGGCTTTGTTGTTGATTACTATAACGACTGCTTAGGTGCTGAAATATACAGTTACACGCTCTGAATATCAATGATGTGATGTGATGTGTTGTGATGTTGCTGCTGCTGCTGCTGCTGAAGCATAGAAAGAAAGTTTGCTGCCACAGATTAAATTGAATGTACATGAGTAGAGCTCGTAGATAATTTTATTGATTGAGTTAATGGTTTTACTTGGTTTTATTTGTGTTGATCTTTTTGATTGTGCTAAGGATTTTGTTAGAGTTTGAAAGGTGAAACAATGAAACTTCGGTATATTTTTAACAAAACTGTTAACAAAGCCTGTTGAGGTTTTTCAATAGCTATCAAATTTTCGAATTTGGAAATCTGACCTGCTGGCAAATTGCAGCAGCAGCATTAGAAATGTAAGAATAATAAAAGAAGAATAATAAAAAAGCTCAAAAAGATTACAAATTAAGAAAGTTATGATTCTGCTAACGATATTTTGAGTTTAGTTAGCTGCGTAATCAAACAAACCTCTTGCTTTACTCCGGGAATCAATGTCAGCGGTTATTATAACAAAGTTCAACATATTTTCATTTTATATGCATGCAAACCCGGTTGAGTTCATAAATCATGGAATTTACATGTCTTCGAACTTTCTACTTGCTTTATATATATTTTTTTTTTGCATATAATTTTCATAATAACAATGATGCCGTCAGCAATTGTGTGTGAGTTAGGGATACACTCGACAAACTGCTTTTATGCTTAATACACAATTTCAATTCTCATCACTTGAATTTGCGCTGAAGGAGCTCAGCAATTTCCATCCAAGTCGAGAAAATGCACGGCAATAATTCAACTCTCAAACATTCACAACCAAATTGTAAATACATACATACTATAAACTCGAGACTTGCTCGATTTAAGCAGCAACAAATTCTTTTACACGTCAGGTGAACGGATTGGATTGGTGGTTAGCATTCACTTACCGATTCAATGGCTTTCTCCAGGCGAAAGATCTCCTCCTGCAACAGATGCAGTGTGCCCGTTTTGCCGCGATGACGTGCAAACGCAGCGGCACAAGCGCTATGTATGCTATTTACCCAATTCTCCAGCTCAACCTGCAAAATGCAAAAAAAAAGAGATATAGATGGAATGTTAGACACACTACACTCAGGATAAAAAATACGACCTCATATTTCAAAAAACTTCAAAATTTTCGTTTCTTAATTGAACTAATTAAAATGTTTCATTAACACAAATATCTTTAATTAACCAAGTAACCTGTTTTCTAGGTCGGCTATATATATATATTTTTTTTGAGTGTAGTTGTTACAAATTGCAGTGGCAAATGCACCGCAAGCAAATTTGATGTTGCTCCCTAGCGCCAAATGTCAAATTTGTTTCTATCGTTGGTGTTGTTCGTCTCTCATCGTTATTGTTGTTGTTGTTGTTGTAGCTGTCTTTGCCAGTGTCGTTGCTGGTTGACTATCAGTTATGCAAATTTAATGACAAATCACTGTGGCGACCAGGCACAAACGCTGTCAGCCAGCACAGCTGGAATGAGCAAGGTATGCCTTTGAGACATGTAACAGTTTAGGCACAAGGACCAAACGAAGCAACGAAGCAGCCAAGTTGCCATGCTGCCAAGCTGCCAACTATTGGTTCAAGGCAATCTGCCAGTTGGCTGTCGAGCGAGTCCAACCTCAATCGCACTTTAAGCCGAGCCCGATTTGCATTTGAGCCATTTGTGTGGCTGCATCAGTTAACGCTTGCAAGTCTTACACTGTCAACCAGACCATCTGTCTGTGTGTGTGTGTGTGTGAGTGAGTGTTGGTGCTGTGTGGCACACATTTTGCATGGCGATTACGTGTAAGGTCTGTTAAAAGCCCGCGAGCACTGAACTCAACACCACAATATCCAACAAACACACACACAGACACACACACATACATACGCATGACTGCCTGATAGATACATATCCTTGATATCCTTGGGCAAACATACGCTCGCTTCAATGGCTCGACGATGTGGACGACGTTGACGATGTCGTCCAAGTCCAAGTCTTGTTTGTCAATGCTGTCGTCCTGGACAAGGCCAGCTTTTATGCTGTACTGTAATGCCTTCAGGGCAAGCGGAAGATGGAAAAAGAGAGAGAGAGAGAGAGAGCGAGAGAGAGAGATAGGGCGGGGAAAGAGTGGCTAATGCCATTCTCTAATTGCAACATGGCAAGTCTTACGCTTGAAGGACTTTGTCAGGTTTATTGAGCACGCTACGCGTCATATCCTGCGGCTACAGCTGCTGCTCAGCTCCCATTGCCAACACTTACTTGGCTTGTTCGATACTCACCTGACAGGGCGCCTGGAACAGATAGGCATCTCCGAACGCTGTGCTCAGACAGAATATATAATCGCGCTTGGGATGCTCCGGTATTGGCTGCATAATTGCGCCGTCCACAATAATTAAATGCTTTGGCGCTGCCTCAACGCTGCGCCCCTCGCGCGAATCGCATGGATAGAAAAGCAGTGTGGTGCCCTTCAGGCACACCCAATAGCCCTTCCAGCCACGTTTGCGTGCCAGTTCGATTTGATGCTTCTTACGTAGTAACCATTTCTTTACCGATAGAAAGCTGCAACGAGGGTAAATTAAATGAAATTCATACATATAAATACATTTATACATAAATAAGTTATATAAAAGCTGGGCAACAACAAATGTACAAACGCAGAAAATAAGTTGATAAATATCATTTACAGTTGAAATGGGGGAAGCAAGCAAAAAGTAGCTGGTTAGCATTAATAATTCTATAAACATGACGCTGCAATCCATCGTTATAATCACCAAGCAAGTCTAATAAGATTGCACTTGCATAAGTTGCTGACACAACCAGTTGAACGAAATGTTGCATGATCTAGGGGAAACTTAATAAGTTTTCTAAGTAAAAACTTGTTGATAAAGATTCTATAATCTTTAAAGATTGTATACAATCTTACGCCATTCTTTTTAGCAATATTATGATTGCTTCAACCACTTGGGAATTATGAATATAGAAGTGAAAGAGAGTGTATTTATACAATATTGCTATTTTAATAGGGTCTGAGCTTCTTTGATGGTCTGATTGCTTCAACCACTTGGGATTTCTAAGTGTTGAAAATGAGAATATTAATTTGCATTACTTTTTGGTGCATATTTTACGACGATATACCTTAGTATGTTGAAATATTCCAACAGTAGCAAATAGCTTTGAAGAGCCTAGAGAATAATTAAACCAAGTTAAAGCTGAAACAGTTGCCTACTTCGTGCTTGCAGCACGCACAAGAATTATTGCCCAACAAGTGCTCTGCATCGTTAGGGCGATAAGGTAGTTAATGTTGTCAGGGTTCATTAGCTAATAAGTAATGCTAAACGTGCAAAGTTTTGTGGCCTCAACGAGCTACTATCTCTTATTACATTCAACATCTTCTTTTCATTTGTGTTTGTATGTATGTGTGTGTGTGTGTGCGTGGCCTTTTTATAATCCCTAAGGATTTGAACACTTACACAATTACACACACTTCATCATATTATGCTAGAGATAGGAAGATAGGGTGAGTGGAATGCGTTTTACTGTAATCGCTGTAAATGATATGCCAACCATCAAGCCATTTGCTACTTTGTTTATGATGAGTTTGTTGGAGCACAACCGCACACTCACACACGCACAAATACACACGTGCTTTGCCAGTCACTCAGGCTGCCTAGATGCTTGTTGCCTGGATTGCCTTGGGGAAAACTTTCGTGCCACTGATTACATTTAGTTTGACTAGGGATTTGAGGTTTGGGGTAGAGCAGCATTACTTAACTTACCCAGCTTTACGCACAGCGCCCGTGCAATTGAAGGAGGATGCAGCGGTGCCAGTGGCCTTTGCTTTATATGGTGACGCCATGACACTTTCGCCATCATCTTCATCCGATACGGCAGTAGTAAGGCTCATTCGATCATCGTCCGAGATCTGCAAATGCATCAAGTTGAAAGCCATGTTAAAAAAGTGTAATCAAGAAATCAAAAACAGCTACCAAATAATGTATGTATATTGAGTTGTTGTTGGCAACGATAAAATTCAATAAGGCTGGATAATAATTGAAATAATTAAGTCATAATTAGCAGTGCCAGTGAGGCAGGCTTCACACACCCACACATACACACACGCAAACAAGCAAATCAACCCTACACGACGAATCGTATCGACCTCGAAAGCTATTTGAAACCAATAATGGTTGACTGCCTCCTTGTTGTTGTTATTGTACAATATGTTGTTGTTGCCGTTGTCACTGCCGACAGCAACATTTGTTACGTATGTCGTCGATAAAGCAATTTGTCTTCTCTCGCCTGCATTTTTAGTGAAGTTGGCAACATGGGACATGGAGCAGCAAGAAGCGAGTGCGGGGCGCAAAAAAGAATAAAAGAGGAAAAGCGGATGGACAACAATTGACAACATCGAATCGGCTCAGAAAACGAATTGAAACGAAATAGCAACAACAGTAGCAAGAACTAAATAACGCCGGAGAGAAGTAGAAAATAAAGGCAATGCCAAACAGTTACTTGTCCATTTTATCGTGACAAAGACCGATTACACTTCGAAAAAATAACTGAGAAACAGCATTGCGAAAAGAAATGAACCACAACCAAACAACTAACCCATGAGAAGAACAGAAAATGTAGAATCATTCTTTGAGTAAGATATTTTTGGGAATAGCCTTGAAAAACAAAGCAGAGCTGCCTTGTTAATGTTTTGGATTATATTTCTCTAAGTGTAGTTGGAGCATTCCATCAAAAGCCAGGTTCGTGAGCCACTGCCACTGCCAGTGCCACAGCCACTGCCACTGCCTCTGTCTATCGCCCCGACCATCTTTCATCCATCCTTCATTCCGACTTCCTTCCGTTCTCACCACACAGCGCCCAGTGCGCCAATTTCTGTTTTCGCAACGGGAAAACAGGCGATGAGGAGGGAGGCAGGATGGCAGCCAGGGTATTTCAGTTGGTCCGTGCGGGAATCAAGTTGAGGCAACGAAGCTGCTGCTTCTGCTGCGCTCTACGTGTCCCGCGTGGCAATAAAAATTGGTTTGCCCATTCATTCGTTTCAATTGGGTGGCAGTAGTGCTGTTTGAGCCCCACCCACAGCACACGCCCACAATCGTGTCGCTCACTTGCTGGTTCATGCCATTTTTATTTGAGTTCCCAAGGAAATCAATTTACAATGTGTTTATTCGTTTCGTCTTCGCTTCCTGCTCAATCTGTGGACTAGGGGGGGCACAAACGTCAATGCCATGGCCCAATTTCTTGGCTTTTCGGTTACTACGATACGATCCACTCTCCGCCCCCTTTTTACGTTTTTAGCAATTTTCAAACATTTTTGCTCATATGCATGTTTTACAAGTTATTTATTTGACTACCCCGCTGACGCGTCGTTGCGAGCGGCAGCAAGTTGGCAACTGTCAAGTGGCGTGTGGCGTTTATGTTGTGTATGCACAGCAGCCACGCCCCAATGCTCAGCAGTCATTCGCCCTTTATTTGTGTGCTCTGAAAGTCATGTGTGCTTAACCCACAAGTGACGTATTCGTCAATGTCGTCGTCTTCTTCGTCAGTCGTTTGTCGTTGGCCAAGTTTAATACAATTTTATATTAATCGAAGGAGTGCAAAGGCATGCAAATATCCAAACGTGAAGCTGCCTGAGTAGCTCCACTTCCTCTATGAACAATTCCATCGTCATCTCTTTCTCCAGCTGCGAGCAGCTACATAAATATTTTCCGACTGGAAATTGCCAAAAATAAAAAAAAGCCCAAAAACCAATATAGCAATAGCAGCAGCAGTAGCATCACATCAAAGCGGCACCTTTTGTGGCAAGGGGCTTTTCCGGGCCTTACAGACGCTGGGGAAAACTCCAATGAATCGTATTGAGTTGCATTGCATGGAGCTCTGATTAATTGGGAATGCTTTATACTGAAGCTGGAGCTTGAGGAAGCGGCAGAGGTAGAAAGCAGCTTGAAGTTGCTCTGCTAAAAGCATCAGCCCGCATCATTGTCTGCGCATTGTAAAAGCGAAAAAAAATGCTAACTAAAAATTTTCTTTAACTTTTTTAATGAAACATGGCAATATGTTTTTTGTTACCAGTTTCGCACTTTTACATTACAACATTATATCACACTAAAGTGATATTTTTAATTAAGCGTGTCTGATAACAAGTTCGCATTTATTTGCTGAAAAACTTCTGGGTCAAGTTTCGATTTGATTTACAATTTTGACAAAATTGATTTATTTTTGCTCTGTTTAAATTGCCAGGTGAGTGGCCTCAATCATTTTCGACGCTGCTTCAATACTGCAAAACTTCAAAAACACTCAAAGCCCACTCACCTGTTTCCCTATACACCCATCCTACGCCTTCCCTACTGCCCATTGGGGCAACGTTGTTTACCTGACAACATTTATGGCGCCAAATGAAATAGTTTCCGCTTGCTCAATGAAGTTTTCCATGAAATCATCAAGCCGAACGGAAGCTGTCGAGCGGAACTGGTTGGAACTGTTGCAGGTAAGCAGCAAGCAGCGCTGGTAACCCTGCCAGCGAGGTGTACTTCAATACTTTTGGCACCAAATTAAGTGTAATAAGCTTAAAGGGCAAATCTATTTCTAAGATACTTTTGTATCTCTACTACTAAACGCCAGTTGTCCTTTAACCGAAAGTCACTTCATCAGTTACTAAGCAGAGCTGAAAAACACACCCGGAACAATCGATGTTAACGTAATGGAAAACCCTTTAGATTGCTGCTGCCAAAAGTGGCACCCGGACACAAAAAAAGGACACAATTCGGTTGAATTAACGAGTTTTGTACCTTTTACAACAGATTACCTAGCATCCAGAGTGTATTTTGGATGTGTATGTGTGATGTTTTTTCTGCTGACAAACAATGGGCACAAACCCCAAAAAGGATAACTGAAGATTATGTGTGACAGCAGCAGCAGCAGGAACATTAAATCACAACGTCGACTGATTGGCCTGGTTGAAATGGTTACAATTTGTGCCGAGGTCCAAAGGGTTTGTCAAATGATTCATGAATTTTTAATTGATACGAACCGACTGTTGGCAATCTCTGCCTCCCCACTCTCTTTACTTCACGGCCCTCAATTGCTAAAGTGTTGTCGAATTTCATCAGTTTGGGACATGCTGACAATGGGCTGATCTCCCTCTCTTTTTCGCTCCCTTTCTGTACGTCTCATTGGGTAAGCCTAAATGGACAACTGAACAAACACAAATACAAAGGATTAAATGCCCACAGTCGGCCCTGAGTTGTTGCCCGCCCCACCTAATATGCCATATCTTAGCATTAGTGGAAAATCAGAATTCAATTTACGCACACACGCACGAATGTCAGGCGCACAAAGCAGCCGAGACACACACACCTACATAGGTCGCACCACGCACCCTTATCCAAAAGCGACCCCAACCAGGTGAACCAGCCTGCCAGTCGGTCGACGCTGCGTTTTCTAATCAAGAATTGATTGTGATCCCACGATGCGGCTGTCGTCGTTCACGTTTCATACATAATTATCAATGACTTTTGAATGTCAAATGTGAACGCTGAGCTGCCTGCCTGTCATTGGCATCAACACATACCAATCCCAAAGCCCCAAGCACACCGCTCCTTTTACCAATCCACTCGCTTAAAGCGAGTCCCCAAAAATGGAAAAATCATTTCACTTGTCGCTGTCAAAATTACAATATTTTGTAGAGTGTTTACGATATAACATTTACATTCGCATAATTTCACATATGTGTAAGCAAGCATTCGCTTGGGGTTTTGCCAGCTGTCATGAGAACTAGAAGAAGAAGAAAAACTGTAAAATTCGTGGCACGTTTACTTAAGTGACTTGAGTGGGACATTAAATAGAAGTACTTCCAGTCAGTGTAGTCAGTTGAAATTGATTCAAAATGTAAAAAGCTGCAGCGCATTGCAAGTTTTAACACGACGCCCCATCCCCGCACTTCTTTCAACTACTTCCGTCTTAGATATTTCTTAAGCTTTTCAGTTGCGTTCCGTTTTGGCAAAATCTAAGTCTCAAACGAAGCTGTCTAAGCAGCTCGCGTGGCAAAGCATTCAAATTGCTGTGCACTGTGCAGCAGCAGCAGCAGCAGCAGAAGCAGGGCCAAAAGCAATTTGGCATTAGCTGTAAGATGGTATTTTGGGGGACTTACGGCAATGATTAAGACGCAAATACACAGCTGAAGAGGGTCGAGTCGAGTCGAGTCGAAACTAGAACCTGCTATGACATTCGCATTTGATTAAATGTGCGCAGCGAGAGATGCTTAGCATTAATTGATTTGAGACGCGACAGGGAAAGCAGGTGTTTAGCATCATCAGCAGCATTTCAATCAAAACTAACAATAATTTTACTAAAGGTTGAAGTGCTTTTCCTTGCCAAAGACATATCCTTTGAACACTATAAATACTATATCAACTAAAGGTACTTAGGAATATAAAAGAATTCTACTGTAATGAATGACAGCTCTGAAACGTGCATGATATTTTGTTTATTCCAAAGTTTATATCTTATTCAGAAATCAGCTCAAAGGATGCAAATGTCATCCCGACTCATCTAAGGTAATGAATCTATAAGCTTGCTTTAGTTTACTATTTTTCAACATTTCTTTTGAACAACTTTTTTCCCCGTTTGCAAGTGAAATACTTGTAAACAATATTCTCAACTCAATGGTGGTAGCATAAGCTTATCTAAGTTTAGCTTAAACATCATTATAGTGAGCAAATTCCAAAGCTTTACTATCATGATTTAGCATTCCGTTCATGATCTAGTAATTAATTAATATGCAGCTATCACAAATTCAAACCTGCTCTATTCAAACTCGCTCATTTGTGTATCCTTTTGCTTGCCAGTTTCTAAGCGAGTGTGTGTGTTTGTGTGTGAATACTTTCGTGTTGAATTCAATCATTGAGCTGTCCCCTAGCCAATGCAGCTACTTTTTTTCTTTATGTATTCATCCTTTTGCTATTGGTCAAGCTGTGTGCCAAGTGAGCTGCACCAGTTGCCATAGATACAAGATACAAGTAACCGGATACCAACTCGCAGATACAAGATGCAAGTGCTGTGCACAGTGGAAACGCATGAATGCAAAGGCACTCATAGATTATGGCACGGCTGTTTGGACAAGTTCACAAAGTACGCACATAGATAGATACATATGTAACCAAAGATTCAATAGCATCTATTGCTATAAATAGCCTTTATCACTTTACAGCAGTGATTCATGTGAATTCCAATCAATGCCGTTCATTATCCAAAAACTAAATGCGAACAGTAAATGAAAGTACCACCCGCTCCTCAATTTCCCTTCCTTGTGTCTTTAGCTGTGTGTGTGTGTGTGTGTGTATGTGTGTTTGAGCTGTGTTAAGAGCTTTTTTGGCTGGCACTAATGCTTTAATTTATTGCCAGCCTCCTTTGTGAGCCACGGCAAGAGCAAGAGCAAGAGCAAAAGCAGAAGCAAAAAAGGAAGCAAGGAGCTCGCAGGAGCCAGTCAGGCAGGCAGCTGCCTTGCAGTAGCTCGACCGTGAAAAGGATGCTTTGGCTTTGATCAACGTTTTGTTAGGCAACCAAAATGAATTTGTCGTATCCAGACAAACGGACATCAGACAGACAGGCAACACACCGAACGAACATTCAGCGACAATACATTTAAGTCATTTTCGGTGCCAGCGAAAACGGTAAGGAAGGCACGGGGCAAAGATGCAAGGCTCTTAAATAAGAGGCCACTGATTTTTGAAGCAACGCTCAAATTTAAAGCGGTGGCATTCAAGCAATTTGTTAAAGTCTTGGAAATTACACCAGCTACTTATCAATTTTAAATATTAATGGACACAAAGGGTTTTTTTTTATAATGGTTAAGCTGAATTCAAAAATTACTAAGATTTAGGGAAAATAGACTTTATAGGCAATCAAAATTGGATTATCATAAAAGTTTTATAGTGTTGTCAAAAAAAATAATTATACCTACAATTTTGAACTCAGTTTTTTTTCAAATTCAAAGAAATTTTTATCAGCTTTTGCCTATGAAGTTTACCTTGCGAAGGAACATTTCGTTGCATTGCTTGGCCGTGCTGCGCCAGTGTCGATGTCGATACCGTGAATTGCCCAGCTTGAGTGTGCCCTGAAGATCCGCGGCCTCCTCCACTACTCGCCGTATGCATTGATAGCGCAAGCGGTTGCAGCGGTGGATTGGTTGCAGTGCGACTAGGCCATGTTCTGGCTCGGATTCGGCGCCGGAACGCACCTGATCCTCATCGTCGTCCACCCAGGCGCTGAGTACACCCTCTACAAAATTGTAGAGCAACTGAATGTTGGGCTGCATGGGCGCCGAACCCGATGGCACCTGTTCCGTTTTGATCAATTTGCGATTCTGGCACACCTCTCGCAACAGATTCTCGCCAAAGTGGACCGTCTTGTGGCGTCTCCGGCGGGAGTTCAACGAAGCAGCTGAAGCGGATTTCATCAGTTTGCCATTCCCGTTGAGCGCATGATGCAGATGGTGTTGTGGCGGTTGATGCAACTCTAGTTGATGCTGCACTGGCTCCAGCCAGCCAAGGTTTGTGGCCATGCCGCAGCTGGAGGCAGTGGAATCGCCACGTTGCAATGTATTTGGCTGGGAGTTGCTGCGATAATGTTGCATATGGAATGTAGGCGAGGCAGGCTGGAACGCTTGATGCTGAATTTCCAATTCGAGTGGCGCCGGCTCAATGTCATCCAGTGTTGTGGGTGGCTGGGCGAGTGTGGTGCGCAGACGATTAAAATCGGCGGCACAGCGAGGCAGTGAGTTGCACTTGGCGGCGTTGAGGCATTTACGATTCTGGCAGCTAAGCATCGGTGCACACGAACGACACTCATGACAGATAACAAGACGACGCTCTGGCAGTGAGTCAGGGATTGGTGGTGCTACCGCTGATGCTGGTGGTGGCGGTGGTGTTGCAATCGTTGAAGGCGTTGTTGCATCCGAACCAGCAAGCAGATGGGCAGGAACCGCATGCAGCTGCACCTGAGCCAACTGCTGATGCCTGGCCAGATTCACAGAACTGGCAGAGGAGGTGAGACACCGTCGTCGCTGGCATTCCTGATACCGGCAGTGTGGATCCGTGCAGATGGGAAGCAGCGGGCAGGCGGGATCCGTGCACGGCGATGGCGAACGGGAGCGTGGTGCACGTTCTGCACTCGAAGATTTGCGCTTGTGTGTGGTGGAACGTTGTACGGACATGTCCGTCACCGTGGCCGAACGTTGCGTCTGATGGCGACGCGAACGCTTGGCCTTTTTCGAGGAGCTGTGTGTGGCTGTGGTGGTATTGGCAGTTTCCTTGGGTGGCAATACCTTGGGCACGTACTGATAGCGTTCCTTGTGCGGCTTGGCATACAAACGTTCCAGTCGCTCCTGTTGTTGCACAGCACCGCTGGCTGTGACGGACACTCCTGCTCCACTGCTGCTGACCACCTCGCTGGCAGAGTGACGCAATCGACGCTCCCGGGAGCGTTCTTCGCGCCGACGCTGCTCTTGGCAGAGCGGCGTATGAGAGGTGGCAGTGAGAGGAGCAGGCACATCATAGCCGCTGGGCACGGGCACGGACACAGAGACGGGCTGCTTGCCAAGTGAATGCAACTTGTGCAACGGATACGCAATCCATTCCAGAGTGGGTAGCTGCTGCAACTGCTCCTCAACACTGTCTACATTGCTGGGTCCCAAGGAGTGGCGCTTGCGCTGCAACGTGGCATGTTGCTGCTGCTGCTGTTGAAGCTGCTCGCTTCCAGCAGCAACTTGTTCCTCCTGGGAGTTGGAACGTGGAGCGGCACCACTGCTACCATTGCGACGATGATGCGAGCGACGTGTTGATGATGTTGATTTGCCGCCAACGCTAACGCTCGATTGCATCTTTGTTAGCCACTCGACTATGTCCGTCTTGAGCAGGGAGACCTCACATGGACCCGAGCTCTGTCGGGAGAGTGGCTTTTTAAGCAGCTCTGCAAGAGCTTTGGCATAAGCCGAACTCACTGGCTTCTCGGATATGGATTGGCGTTCACGTTGACGTGGCAGATGCTCTAGCAGCCAATCGGGCAGTTCGTCCTTCATCACCGTTATCTCACATGGCCCGGAGGAGGTGCGCGCAGGTGCTTGAGTCGGCGCCTGTTGTTTTTGCAACTTTAACCACTCAATCGTCTCTTCCCGCACCTGTCCGCCTTCTGCAGAGCGTGCGGAATGACGCTGCTGTGCCTTTCTATCGAACCACTCCAGTTGCGGCTCTGGCGCCGCTTGACGTAACGCACTCTTGGGCATCGTTACCTCCTCGGCGCTCTTCTGTCGTCGAGGCGGCAACTGAGGACGCTGCTCGGGCAGCCGAACATAGTGTGGCACCACAGAACTCTTACGCTTGATGCAACGTTGCTCCATGGTGTCCTCGTCACGAGCACGCACTCGCCGCGTAATCTCAAAGATGTCGCCATTGATCTGATGATAGAACTTTTCCACTTCCACACCACGTTCAAATTCCTCGCGCACGCTATGGCGACCAGGGGGCCGTGGTGGCGGTGGTGGATCCTCAAGCGGTGCAGGCTTCTTTTGCGGCTGCTGCGGCTGCTGCTGTTGAAGCTGTTGTAGCTGTTGCTGCAGCTTCTCATCGCTCTCATCGGAGCTGGCAGCGGTGAGAAGCGCTCCTGCACCACCGCCATCAACGACCCAGCTTATGGAACGCTCAGCACTGGAGTGTTGCTGCTGCGCTGGCTTTTGGGACAATTGTTGCTGTTGTTGCAGCAACCGATCCAGACTACCATGGTGCGTTGTTGTTTTCTTAAGCTCTTCTGTGGATTCGCCCAGAGATTGCAGACGACATTGTGCATTGCAGATGCAGACGCCTGTCGAGCGTTTCTTGCTGCCAAAGCGGAAGAGTTGACTCGCCAGCTGGGAGACGTTTTCGGTGATGCCCAAGCCGCCGCTGCTGCTGCCGGCAGCGCTGCCACCGGCACCCGCATCCCTTCCCGAGGCCGTTGTTGCTGTTGTCAAACGTGCCACCGGATGTGAGACGGGTGTAATGTCGACGATCACGCAACAGCAGTGTAGCGAGAAGGATTTCTTGGGATCGGTGGCAACGCTGCTGCTGTTGCTGTTATTGCTGCCGACGTCGAGAGCGGCAGCGGCGGCAACTTCAGTTCCTGAAGTGTAGTTGCTGATGTTTTTGTTGGTGTTGTTGTTGTTGCTGTTATTGTTATTTGTTTCGCTTGCGTTGCGCAACAACTGTTCGCTGTTTGTCTGTTGTTGTTGCTGTTGTTGTTGTTGTTGAAGTAGCTGTTGTTGATGATGATGTTGTTGTTGTTGAAGTTGTTGTAGTGGGGCGGCCAGAATGAATTACAGCAACAACAACAGCGCTGGCAGCTATAGCTAAATGTAAAAATGGGCGTGGACGTTGGCGTTGCTACGTTGTTGCACTGTTGCGTTGCTGTTGTTGCGTTTGTTGTTGCAGCAGTTGTTGGATTTATTATAGCTGTTGTTGCTTTTATGATTGTTGTTGCTGCCATGCATGTGGCTTCAGCTAAGGCACACACACAAGCACGTGCTGTGTACTTGTGTGTGATGTTATATGTATGTGTTTATTTGTAATTTATTTAGTGATTAATTAAACTAAAAGCTCATTTATATTATGCAGTCATTTATAAAACGCTTGTTGTCGTTTTACTTATTTATTTACTTTTTTGTTAATTTATTTATTTAGCTATGTGCTTGTGGATGTGTGTGAGTTTCGGTGCGTCTCACACACGTCACACACATTTATATATAATTAATTATTTTTACTTGTTGCGAATTTCGCTGAATGGCACCACAGAAAAAATTCACTGAATTACTGAATTACGATTACTGAACACATTCGTTTTCGGGCTTATAACATTTTTTGTTGGTTTTTTCTCTTGTTTTTTTTGTTGTTGTTTTTTTTTTTTGGTTTTATTTATTCGATTGAGTGTATATCTGTGCGTTGTTGCATGCGAATTTGTTGGCTATATATTTATTTTAATTTTTTGTTGGATCTTATTTACAATTAATTTAATTATATTTGCGCTTTAAATGGCTGTGTTGCTTTTCTTGGTTTTTTTTTGTTGTTGCTGTCGCTGGCTCGTTTGTTGGTTTTATTAATTTTGATATATTATTTTCATTTCTCTTTGTTGCTCTTGTTAATTTGTTTTAATGCTTTAATTGCTGCTGCAATTAACGAAATAAGCGTATATATTTGTTTTAATTTGTATGTGCATACACACAAACATTTCGTTCCCTACTATTCAGCTGCTCAACATTTGCACACTTTCCGTTGCCTACTTTTCAGCTGAAAGCAGCAGCAGCAGCCTTCAAGTTTTGTTTCGTTTGGCTTTATTTTTTCCACAGCTGCACATATTTCAGGGTTAGGCTTTTGTGTGCATTTCGGTTTATATTTGTAAAAAAAAAACAAAAAATTTATATATATATGAACACATACATATATTTTTTTTAGGCACAAGGACAACTAAACCTAGTCTGTCTGTGTAGGAGGAGTAAATGTTTATGTGTGTTTGTTTGGATCTGTGTCTGCTGCCTTTAATTAGCATATAAAAGAATCCTCTCACCCCACCACATAACACAACATACAGCTAAAACAACAACATAGATAGCGTGTTGCATGTTTTGCAAGTTTTTAAATTTCAACTTGCTACAAAAAACAAAAAAAGCAACAGCAAAAAGGATAGAAAAACCAAAATATTTATTTCAGTTTCGTTATTTATTTTTTCATATTTTGCTCTTGTGTTATTTTAAAGTTTTGCGAGCTTGGGTAGCTGAGGGAAGCAGCGGCACAGCAAAAAGTTTTTGCACAACTCTTGGTGCGCAAATATTTTGTTTGTTATATTGCTAGCATAAATTTGCTGGCTATCTGCACACGCACACACACACACCATCGAGGGTGATAGAGATAGCGAATGGGGAATGGGGAAGAGTAAGCAAGATGTGCATATATTTATAAGTGCATACATAAATACTTTTCTGGCCTGGCCTAGCGAATGCATAAATTTTCCCTACGTCATGTAGAATGTGCGAGGCTCCAAGTCACATCCGGTTGAACCTCCCAGCCTCGACGCACCCACACACACACACACACACACGACTATACTCTTGACTTGTCTTTATGCAAAGCACAACATAGCAGTTGGAAAAGCAGTAGCTGCTCGAGAAGAAGAAGTCTCAGCAGCAGCAGCAACAGCAGCAGCAGAAATGCGCAAAGTTTTTCGGTCTGTTGCCAAAAGTTTGCTTGTTAAGTGAAAGGATTATATGATCCAGTATGTTTTTTTTTTCTTGTTTTCTATTTCTGTTTTTGTTTTTTTAGTATTTTTTGTTGTTGTTTAGTTGTTTTGCTAGCCCCGGCTATGGGGTACAACTTTGGAAAAAAAAATAAAAAAAATAAAGAAAGATTAACTTTCCGTATTTTTATGTTATGCTTATGCCAGTTTGTTGTCAGATTGTTGTTACTACTACTGCATCAGCGAGTGTGTGTGAGAGAGAGAGTGAGAGAGAGCGAGAGAGAAGGGAGAGGAAAGTTGAACTCTTGAGAAAAGAGCAACTTGTCACAGGCGAGGCGCCTCGAGAGCTGTGCTGATAGTTTTTATAGCCTACTTTCTTAGACTTAGAAACAAACACACAAACAACAACAACATGAAGAAGAAGAAATAGAAAACGCTGCCTGCTGCAGCAAGTTGCCAAATGCGAAGTTGTGAATTAGTGCGTCTTAGTTGCTACTTTTTTGCTTTTGGGTGAATTGAAGCGGCACCAAACGGGAGGCAATACGTGAGCACGCACACACACACACACACAGACAGGTTAAAGTTTTGGCCAGCTTTTAGCCGTTGTGATGTGAGTTGTCGATAAGTTTAAGTTGCCATGTGTTTAGTTAAGATCTTGCCCTCTTCTTCACCTCTCGCTCAGCACGTGTGGCAAGTTCAACTAGTTGGCAACTTTGCTTGCTTGGGGAGCGGTGACAGGGCGGGGTAAGTATGGTAAGCCCCTCTCAAAACCACATACCGCACTTGAAAAGGTGCTTGAGCGCATTTGTTTAGCAATTTTCTCTTGATTCGCCCAATAAAGTTAATTTCTGCGACCAAAGTTTTAGCTCCTTGAGCGACTTAAATGACATTTATATATGTGTGTGTGTGTGTGTGTGTGTGTGTGCAAGATTGTATCTAGGCAACTGTAATAAATTATTTCGATTGTTTTAGAAACACAAAAGTTTTTGGCAGTTTCCTTGGCGTCTATTTGCCAATTGGCAATAAACAAAAGTTAACATTCCTTTTCTATCTTTTTTTTTCAGCAAAAGTATTTTGTTTGTTTTAAAATTGAATAACTAAATAATGAAGCTACTACAAAAAGATAAGCCGGTAGCACCATAAACTTGTCAAATAGGTTTAAGTTGTGTTGTAAACTTTAATTTCTTATTAAGAAGTTGAATTTGGTTTACACTTGAAGCCAAAAGAACGCAAGAACTATTTTTTGTATAACTTTTGCTACACGAATTTTTGTTCTTTTATATTTAAAAGGCAAACGGTTTTAAATTCTGTTTTAGAAAATTTCATTAGTATTTGCAGAGAACTTGCCGAAATTGCAACATTTAACTTCATTTATTTATATTTTCACATATATATTTGAGCTTTAAATTAACTCGTTTTGCGGCAAACACAAATATTTGAAATATTTCGAGCACTTGCAATAAACACTCCAGAATAGCCAACGGTTAACAAACAACAAAGCAAAATTCCAAACAAAATCATTTAAAGTTGACCAAACTATAGTTTGTGGCAATGTTTATTGCCTTTCATATTAACAGAAGCAACTTTACTTAAAACAATTGATATGTGGTATTTCTTTGGTATTTCTTCAGAAAATATCCCTGTTATAGATTTCGTAGAAGCAATTTTTTGTTGTTGTTGTTTTTGGCGAGCAATTTGAAATCAACTGCTGTTGTTGCTGCTGGTGGGAAAAATAAATTAGATTTCCGCATAATTCGTGGGGTAGCCACAGGGCACTAATGAGAGCAGCAGCAACGAGGCCATGACGCGGGGGGTAAACAACATGACTAGGCATGTATGTGTGTGTGTGTGCGTGTGTTGTTGTTGTGGATTTATTTTTAGTTCAAATAAATTCAAACGAATTTATCAACATGTTTTTAATGCATTTAATGTCAGCAGACATGCAGTCATAAATATAAATACGTTTAATGTTAGTAAAAACAACTGTCAAGCAGCAGCAAGAAGCAGCACAATATATGCCACACACACACACACACACATAGCTCTCTTTATCGCACTCTCACTAGCACTCACTGACAGCAGCATCTCGCTCTCTCGCTTTGTTAGTGTGTGTGTGTGTGTGTGTGTGTGTGTGTGTGTGTGTGTGTGTGGCAAGCATGACGTTGATAATATCCTTGCACCATGTATGACGTTGCTGGCTGGCTGGTTATCCTTGCAGCTGCTGCTGTCGTTACTGGCAAACAGCCGCAGTAGCAATATGCCACACCAGTTGTTGTTTTTGTTGTTGTTGCTGCTGCTGTTGTTGTTTCTGCGCCCATTTGCTTGTTGATATGTATTTTATTAGCCAGGCAAAAAGGGAGAAACTTTTTCTACGCTGGCGATTTAAATTCTCGCTGCGCGTGCTAAAAATATATAGGCAAGCAACAACAACAGCAACAACAGCAACAACAACAACACGGCAACAGTAGCAACAACAGCTGCCTGGGCAACAACTAAACTCAAATCTCAAGCCTACTGTTTTTGTTGTTGTTGTTGTTGCTTTTTGTATTTTATTTTTCTTTTGCTGCTTTCTACACTTGCCCCCCGCGCCACTTTAATGTCACTGTTTGTTGTTGTTGTTGCTGCTGTTGTTGTTGTTGGTGGTATGTGTGTTAAGTGCGGTGGTATTTGCGTGTTTTTCTTTTCTTTCTTTTATTTTATTTTGTATTATTTTTTTATTCTTTTTTTTTTTTGCTGTGGCCCTGCTCTGCTGCTACACCAGCTGTGGCATTTTGCAACACTTTTTGCGTTCAGCTTGTTTGTTTTTGTTGTTGCTGTTTGTTTGTTTTTTTTTTTTGGGCAACATTTTGCGTAGCTTTGCACTTGTTAATTTGCTTTTAATGGCGATTGCCCGAGCTTTCTTTATTTAATTTCTGCAGAAACACACACACACATACACCGAACACCAAACACACAAACACACATACGCGCATTTATTTTTAGGCGGCTGCGTTATATACGGATTCCGATTCATTTCTTCGCATTTCATTTGTTGTATTTATGTATTTGTGTGTTTATTTTATTTTTGCTCATCTTTCCTTACGCTTTTTGCGTTTAACGTGTGTGCTAAATTATATAGCCTGCGTCGATTTGAGCGCTGCGTGTGTCTGTCTTACTTTGCCTGAATCTGTTGGTATTCGCATCTGTGTTTGCGCCTGTAAGTCTGTGTGCGTATTTGTGTGTGTTGCTGTTTTGTAATTTGATTTCTTTGCCGCCCGCCTCCTGCTGTGGATGTGGCGGCGGCGGCGGCTGCTGCTGCTGCTGCTGCTGTTACTATTGCTGCTGACGCACTTGACGGCGCGTGTCGCCACAGCAACGGATTTCAATGCATGATTATTCGAATCATTTCGGTATCGTTTCTTTATTTTGTTGCTGTTGTGTTTTTGGGTTGTTATAATTTTCCTACGCTTTATTTTGGTACGAGTTATTTGGCTTCTTGGAAGCTGCTGGCTCTGAATTTTGCTTTTGATTTCTGTGTGTGTTTTCGCCTCTTGCTACAAACGCAGAGTGCTTTGAAGCGCTCTAACAGCTCGCGACGACGTTCCCGTTGTGACTGATTTTCACCACACAGCACAGGCAGCAACTAAGCTTGATGCTCACGACGACGGCACCAGGAGCCGAGCATCAAGGCAGCGCGAGAGAAAGAGAGCGACAGTTAAAAGAGCGCCTTGCTTTTTGCTACATTCTCTCACTCTCGAGCTCTCTTCTCTGTGAGTGGCAGCAGCAGCCTCGTTAGCATTCGTTTGTTTCATTGTTGTTGCTGTGCTGATGATGATGCTGCTCCTGCTGCTGCTGCTGCTGCTCCTCGCCCCATTTCTTGTGTGTGCACAGGCTAAGCTTTCACTCACACACATACACACACACACACACACACACACCCATATACATAAGAAAGCGGGTCGTTGTTGCCTCGGCTGCTGCTGCTTAAATTGTTTATAACAGAGTTTCGCCACAATTCGTATACTGTCGTTGGCAGCTTCGCCTTTATTTACGTAATCAGTAGAATCAAAAAACTTCCACAGCATCCGCCGCTCACTTTCGCTCTTTCTCTCAAACTCAAACTGACAGTCACATGAGCGCGGTGAAAAGCTGTCTTCAAGCTTGCCATGCTCGCAAAGCTCGCTCTCCCTCTCTCTTCATTTGAGCTGCCGTTAAGAGAGCGCTTAAGTTAACAGCCCGTTTAGCCATATTATAAATATCTGCGGGTCGTGAGACTCTGTGTGTGTGTGTGCTTTGTGCTCAAGCATGATTTACAAATCAGACGACGACGGCATCGACGACAACAGCAACGACACCGACAACGTTGTCGACGTCATCAAAACCAAAATGCAGTTATAATGCACTCAAGCAGCGCTGGGAGGGTAGAAAGTTTTTGGATTGGTTGCCGGGTTAGAATAAAGGAGCTAAGGCACGCTTGACAGCTGCCAGAGTGCAAGGCATATCTGGAAATCTCAAAGGTGTTTACTCAACATGAGCAACAACCACAACAACAACAACAGAAACTGCAACAACAACGACAAACAATAGCAACAAAGAAGCTTAAGCTGAAGCTGAGGTTGCTGGTGCTGGTGCGGTAGGTCGGCCACAACTAAAATTAAATTTATTCATTGCTGTCTTTGGAGCTGGCCAACAAGAAGCTCCGGCTGAAGCTGAAGCAGCTGCTCTTTGCTGTGTGCACTTAGGATTTGGCTATGGGGCGTATTAAAGCTTTTACAAATCGTAAACATAATTTTGTTAGTCCATGTTGCAGGCTCTTTTCTTTCTTTCTTTTTTTGGCGGCTCAACTGGGAACAATGTGAACTTAATAGAATTGTAGAGCAGCATTTTGCAAAGCAGAAATTGTGTGTTTTAAGTTTTTTTTTGCGTTTTCAAATGTTTGCTTGAATTAAAACAATGACAGCTATTTGTGCGCACAAAAGTAGGCAACAGTTGACCATAAATGCAAATTTTAAATTCATGTTGACTTGGACTTAATTACTAAACGAACTTTGTTCCCCAAATGGACCATAAAATAAACACCTCATATTTTTATCTATCGGCTTTTGGCAACGCCCCCACAATGTGTATAGTTAATCAGCAAGAGTCATTTGAGAAATGGCTTAAGTCACATGCTTTGCCACGCCCACACAAACAAAGACAACAAGAGAATTATCACACATACGCCGTTTCAGTTACAGCACATAAATATTTTGCTTGCAACCATAAGAAAATATCTCGAAATATGTTAATAATGAGATGGGCCAAATATTATTCATGCATATCTGCCAAGCTGCAAGCAGCGGGGGAAGGGAGGGGGGCAGGCAAGATGGTTGGAAATTGCAATGTGAACTGTGAAAAGCATCTAGCAGCATCAGCAGCAGCAGCAGCTTCGAACATTTTTATGTGTGAAAACTGTAAAAGCAGGCAGTAAGCTGCAGAAAATCTACATAAGTCGGTCAAGGACACTGCAGAAGGCTGCGGCTGCCACCAAATTGCCTTTAAATATAATTATTTTCCTTTATGCGTCAGTGACAGGCCGCACACATACACACACACATATAACTGTATTTGTGTAAGAGTGTGTGTGTGTGTATTGCTGAGCTGCCTGCCTGCTTGCCTGCTAGCGACATTTACATTTGTATTACAAGAACAAACACACACACACACATACAGTCAGACACAGGGAGAGGAATACGCAGAATAACTGTACAGAGCGTCGGCATCATCTATCGCATTTCGCTTGTAGATACTCAGCCAGATAAGAAAATACACTTTCATGACGTCAGTAAAGCATTTTAGGCCCACTTTTTTTTTCCTTTCTTCGTTTTGCAGCCTGACACAAAATGTTGCCAGTGTTGCTGTAGCGCGCGCAAAACATCAGCAGCAGCAGCAACAACAACAACAAACAATCATAACAAAAAGAGAGAGCGAGAGAGCGCCCTCAGCATTTGGCTCTCTTTGCAAGGGCCTAGGCGCTTTAAAAGAGCACGAAGCTTTTTGCACTCTTTAACTTAGCGCACTCTTTCTCGCTCTAACCCCCTACTCAACTCCCTTTCCTTTTACCATTAAATCAAATCACTACAATAACCATAACCATATAGCAAAGATTTAATAACTGTGATTGGAATTTGAAAAATGAATTTTTTCTCGGTTCGTTTTTTTAGTGTAGTTTTTTTGTTGTTTGATTTTTTGTTTATGACCTTCACCCCACCTTTCATTTTATATCTTTTTCGTGTCATTTCGTTTGGTTTGGTTTTAGTTTATTTGCGTGCATTATTTAATGGTTTTTGCCGTTGTATTTGTGTCGTTTTGCGGATTTGGCATTGAATTTCCACTGCGTAGCTCTTGAAACCTTTGTAAATATTGTCCATGTAATTGGAGCGCACAATTTTATAGATGGCAAAAATATAATTAGGTTTACAATTATTATAATCCCGGTTAAAGTGCACAGCTTGTGCTTTTTGTGTGTAAATATTGCAACTGCGCAATTGTTGGCTAAATAAATAATAGTATTAAAGTACAGTTTAAAACAAATTCATATTAAAAAATAAATTTTGAATAGGAGTATTTTATGTTCAAGTTGCTATAAAAAACTAACGATTATTAAATGATTTTTTGTTCAAAGCTTTATAAAGTTATTAAAAAGCTTTTTTCATTGTTGCTGTTTTTTTTTTTTTTTGTTGGCTATAGCTCATAAATATTATCTTCGATTGGCGGCTCTACTCGGCAATCAAATTCAGCAACCACAAAAAAGAAAAACCGCGGCATTTAACAATTTTTTATAATTTCCGGCCTGACAGCGTCCGCTTCCATTTCCGCTGTCGTTTTGCAACAATTGCAACAGCAGCCGGAGCAGCTGGAGCTGGCAACAAGGATAACATGACAAGATTTATTTGCGCGCCATAATAATAAGCTGTCCTGTTGGCTTGCCTATTATTTTGTGTGTCAGTTCATTTTTGTTTACTTTATGCGCCGCACGCTAAATTTGCCAACTTACAACAAAAACAAAACGTAGCCACAACTTGGCCAAAAGAGAGATACGCAATTCAGTAGTAGTTCGAGTTTTTGCAGTGTTCGAGTAGGATAGGTTGCGCATTTTCTAGGCCAAAGCTCTGACAAGCTGAGTGGGCGGATTGTGGGTAGATGGTTGGGCAGGCGTTTGCAGGCCGCAAGCAAAGTGCTGGCCCAGAGCCTTTGACAGCTCAACATCAGCAGCAGCAGCAGCGACAGCCGCGACGTCTGTCCAACTCTGTGCAAATCTGCGAGTGTGTCTCTCCAAAGTGCTAGTGTGTGTGTGTGTTGTGTATGTATGTGTGCGTTGGTTTGCTGTGTGAAAAAGCTTCGTGCGGCTGTTGGCGGGCATTAAACACAGCCGTCGTAGAAGTGTTTTGAAATCCAATTACCAGCGCAAATTTAATTTGTTGCTGCACTCGAAAAAGTTGCCAACTTGTTCGCTGTCCAACAGCCACCAACCAGCCACCCCCCTTCGCGCTGATAGCCTATGAAAATTGTTTAGCTGCAATAAAGGGCCCGCACCCTACCTTCCCTACCGCTGGATGTCGAGAGGATATCAGGCACAGCTTTTGCGCCTGTTTTCATTTTGCAGCCTGCGGCGTTTTGTGCTTCTTGCTGCTGCTGCTGTTGTTGTTGTTGTTGCTGCTGCCGCTTCGGTGGCATCATCAAGTGGTCAGAGTGCAAAGTTTAATTTCAAAAAGGTTTTTCTTTATTATTATTATTATTTCACTTGTTGTGTTTTTTCTTCTTTTCTTTTTTTTGTTGTTATTTTTGAGGGGGTTTTTTTGTTGTTGTTGTTGTAGGTGTTGCTGTTAGGTGTTGAATTATAAGCAAAGTTCATGATGCTGGCGCGGCATCTAACAATTTTTAAGCCAAATAAAGTCATGTTTTGGCCAGTGGCAGTTTCTTAGAAGGGACGCGTACGTAAGTGTGTGTGTTTGAGTGTGTGTGGTGAATAACGTTTGCGCAGTGGGCGTTTTGCTTTGCTTTCCACTTGAGAGTGTATTTTTGTTGTTTCTATTTCTGGTTTATATATGTTTTTGGCGTCGGCGTTCACTTGTTGTTGGCTCTGTTGGCACGAGAGTTAACAGCTGTTAGACTTAACAGAATTATGCTTAAGGCTAACGGATCAGTAAATCTGTTTGCAATTATTTAGCATTAAATATGTTAAGTAACTGGGGCAGCTGACTGGCATGACTTGCAGTTTATATTGTTTACTATATTCTTTTGAGTGGTTATCAAGAAATTGCTGACCATTTTTACCGCTTGGATTCGCTTTTCGGTTGTATATATGTACATATAATTATTTTTAAAAGCTGTGCAATATTCATAAAGGTTGGCCAACAGTTTTTATTGTTGTCGATTATTGAGAAAGCCAATTTATATTATTATAGTATTTTATATAGCTGTCTATGTCTGTGTGTGTGTGTGTGTAACTGTATCTATGTCGCTATGCCAGCTGCCGCTATCTAATTGTTGGGCGCTGTGAAAATTGAGGACTCGCAAGGCAACGGCAAAGGCAAAAGCAAATAACAATTGCCTTCACATTGAGACTTCCCACAGCGTTTTGACCAGCACGAAATGCCTCGTGTAACATGAATCTAGATAAAAGGGCCAAGCAAGGAGTGAGCAGAGACGCAAGGCAGCCTCTTACAATAGGGCCATAATTTGAGAGCGCTGCGAGAATGCGAGACTCGACTCAGACTCAGACTCAAGTCGAGTCGAGTCGAGTCGACGCTTAAGCACAATGCCCCACTAAATTACAGTTAATGTTTATTTCTTGGCCCCAATGACAGCAGTCGGAGGCCATCCTTGTGGAGACAATTGAGCATCGTGCAGGCGCACAGTTTGCCCAGTCAAACCCCAGGCTTTGTTTATTCTTCTAATCTGTCTGACGTACTTTTCTATTTTTTTTTTTAATGCTACTCTGCCCCTTTTTCATTGCCTGCTCTTCTGACCAACCCTTCTCTTGCTTCTTCTTCTTCTTTTCTCTTGGCCATTTCCTATCGCATGTTGTTACTGCATTTCGATTGTATCTTTGACTGCTGGCGTTGCTGGGTTTTAGTTTTGGTCGTTTGTCCTTTGCTATTGCCGTTGCCTTTGTTTTATGCTCCTCCTGCTTCTCCTCTTTCTATGGCTTTGGCTCTGGACAATGCTTTATTGAGTTATGGCTTGCATGCGGATATCCGCAAAGCAGAGTGAGATAGATGCAGACAGGCAGAAGGAGAGACAAAAAGGCACAACGAGTTGTGGCGGGCACAAAATATTTATAGTCACATTCTATATAACTAACCAATATTGTTATTGGCTCTGCACGAAGGTGTCCTGGCCCAAAGAATCTTGCCCATAAATTAGCAACATTTTCAGTGGCATCATAAATTTTAAAATTGAACAAATTCAATATTTGTTATACAAAAATATACTTACCAAGTCATTTGTAAATGTTCAAGTTAACAAAAGCAAATTGCATTGAAACTTACCTGCAAGAAAAGAGAGAAAGAATAAATTTGATTATTATCTTGCATAAAATGAGTATTTCAACATGAATTCATTCAAAATATATGCATAAACTATGCCTCAGCAGGAAATGGACAATAAGCAAAAAAAATTGTATGCCCAAAAATGTAGGCAACACTTTTATTGCTAGTGCTCAAAGCAAATTCATTGGCGATTTTATGAAGCTCAATTATATTTTTTAAGTAGTTTTTATTGAAAAATAAGTACATATATTGAGAATTGTTATTTATTTTTTTTCTTGAACACAATTTCTTAGACATCAACTTTATGAGTTTCTGGTGAGCTTGAAGCGTAAGAGTTTTAAAGTTAAGGCTCAAATGCTCTGAACCTGCACTCTATTCGCCTCCTGGCCTTTTTAACAACCTAACTTAACCTCTAAGCAGAGCAAAGAAATCCAATTTGACTTTCTTATTTGATTTATCCAAATAATATTCGTTTTCTTTTTCGTTGTTTTTTTGTTTTGGGGTTTGTATTTTTTTTTGCATTTCTTTAAAATTCTTTTGTGTTTTATAGCTGCAATCTTGCTTATTTTGTGTCTGACCCAATTAGGAAACTCATTCGGCACACACAGAAACACGGACACACAGACACATAGACACACAGCCACACAGATTGAGCAAGCGAAAGAAAGCGCATAAAGTTGAAAAACTTAATCTCAACGGCAAAAGAAATGCACAACATACAACTTAATTTCAAACTTTTGGACTAATCTTCCCTTGTCATTGCCTTAATTGTTGACCAGAAGCAGAGGCAACAAAAACCAAACGAACAATTACAACAATTGGCAGTCAAGTTTAATGCGCCGCCATTCCAGGGTGCTGCTTTTACCAATTTAGTTGATGGCCCAACGCCGCTTTTGGCCTGACCATAAACACCTGAGCGAGCATACAGTTCAAAAGCAGTGCGCGCCTCTCAATTTATACATTTGCTTTGTTAGAAGTAAGAATGTAGTTGTTACATTTAATTATATTCATATCTTTTGGCTGCCAAACGTGCCACGTAATCCGACAAACTTACAAAAGCGGATGGGTCTGCGTATCAACGCACCACCCCAGCCTCTGCGACCCCTCTCTTTTTTGTGGCGCGTTAACTGTCGTCTTTCTAGCAAACTGTGCGAAATGTACAAAAATGCTGAACACATGCCAATTACCAGGCGCTCGAAAGTGCCGAGGTGCCAAAATGAGGCCTTTGTCGCCTCTGACTGCATTCCCCGCCGCACTAAAAAAAAAAGCAGGTAGAAGGTTGAAATGCCTTCTCATTCCGTTCCTTCTACTCCGCCTTCTTCTGCACCGGGCACAAGCTTAAAATGCGCGAATGCCAAACGACATTTACATTTACATACTTGTATATGTACCAAATGCAAAAGGAAACTCAACACGCGCCCTTACAACTGTACTATTGTGGCAATGGCGGGCGCAGCACAGTGGGTGGTGCTGGTTGGTTGAGTGGGTGAGGTTATGGTCTTCATATTTGTGTGTGCGCTCATGTGAGCACACAGCACGTATACAGGATTCAGGATTCGGATTCAGCTTGTCGCTGACTTTTGCCTCGTTGTTGTTGTTGTTGTTACTGTTGTTGCTGTTGTGTTGTAGTTGTGCTTTCGCACATTTTATTATTTTTTATGACTTTTGACAAAGGTGCATGAAGCAAACATGTGCAAATGGCAGCACAGTATTGCCACATACCCTTTAATTAGCTGCGACGCCGAAGGCAATGAATCCTGATTTTATTCAGCATAAGTTTTTTGTACTTCAAAAACTTAAGAAGACTCTTGCATTAAGCAGGTGTGTACAAAACAAAATAAAGCAATTAATATAACGCACAACTTTTTATCTTTGCAAAATATCTTAAAAAAAAGTTTAAAAAAAAAAACAAAATAATAAAAGCCTCAAAATATGTTCATCAGTAAATTTCTTAAATTCCTACTGTTAAAGCTGCAACTTGTTTCTTTTAGTTTTTTTTTTTTTTTAATTTAAACTTCTCAACTTAAGTTTGAAGATATTTTTAACTTTGCTTTACAACAACAAAAACAAACACTTTATAAGCCCCGCTGCACACACACACATGCACACACGCTGGGTATAAAAAGAAAGGCAGTAAAATGCGTGCCCGAAAACTTTGGGCAAAGGCTTTTGGCAAACGGGTTTTCAGTTTGGGAGTAAGACATATATGCCGTTTCGCGCCAACTCATCTGGCGGAAGGAAGAAATCAAGGAGCGGCGAATCAAAAGGCGGAACGAAACAAGCCAGCCATTTGCCATTTGTGTCTTTTGACTTTCCTGCCATTTTCACACACACACACTCTACCCGAACTCCTATCTTTTTTGTTGGTTATTTGATTTGCAACTTGTATGTGAAAAGAAAAATGAGCATGGAACAGGGCCAATAGGTGTTTTGCCACACACAGAGTCGAGCCAGCTTGTTCAATTGTTAAAAATGTTTGTCATTGATGTTTTGGGCTTTTGTACCATTTAAGAATTTTTTGCTGCCTGAGATTGACATCTCGAGTTGAGTTTTTCCATTTGCCATTTAGCATTTTCACGCCTTTGGCTCAACTCAGGTTTCACAGTTTTGACTTAAGTGTTTCAGCCCGTTTACTTAAGCTTCCTGTTCGTCGTCAGTTTGCTTCTCCTCTTTGCAATTGATATGAATGCGCCGACTGTGTTGCCACATTCCATTCTATACCTGGTTTGGCATTCTCAGCCTTTTTCATTCATTTGCACAAGGCTTTTGTGTGCTAAGACTTTATTACGAGCCTGCCGACTGACCGACTATATATTTGGAACACTTTGCTTAAAAGAGCCAGCCAGGATTCAACATCCTTTTACTGATTTCAAGCTAAAGACTGGATAAAAAAAAAACTGATTTGAATTGAAGTTCGTGACGATTTGTTTCTTTTGTTTTTGTGTTAAGGGCATGAAAGTTTTGTTTGCACTTCAGAAACTGAAACTCTCTCTCTCGGAACTCTGAACGCGCTGTGAGTGAAAAGTTGTGTAAGCATTTTTAAATCGGCCACAAGAGAGTTTGGAAATTGGTAATGGCGTCAAATGGGCTGGGAGTTGGGAGCTGTTTCGATGTAATTGAAGTGCTTAAAAATCAACTTAAAGCTGTCAGCATTTTCGAAAATTCAAAGCCCTGAAACTTGTTTGTACTACATTTTCGTTAAGTAAGCGAAATATTCTAATTAAACTTGATAGGGAAACATAAGCAAAGTTGAAACCTACAAGTTGTTTTTGGAGTATTAGTGTCAGTAGTTGGAGAATGTTCATAATTAAAAATATTTGAGCACAAATTAAAACATCCTTGCAGTTTGAAACAACTTTGTTTTTGCACACATAATGTGTAACTTAAGACACAGCGAAATTAAGAAAAATGTACTCAAAGCATTCCCCAAAATGCTAAAAAACTTTCCGGCTGTTCATTTTCAAAAAACAACTGAACAAAAAAAACGACTAGAAAGCGAAAGAAAAACACATTAAACTCACATCACATATGCAACTTACAGTCAGCTTTTGGTAATATATTACCCAGCTCGCTCGTTTTTATCCAATTTTGCAGCCTATATGAAGCCGAAAAAAAAAAAAAATTATAAAACAAACATGGATCTCTCATACATTACAAGGACTTACAGTTGGCCACAAAACTTTGCTCTGGTCATATAACACACGGACAGGCAGTCAGAGGCAGTGAGGGAAAGAGGAAGCATCGAAACTGAACCAAAAATCCTGGTAACTTGAAGAGGCCGCAATGAAATGCATTGCAATGCGCTTAAGTTTCATAAGCCTGCGGCCAAAAGCGAACCAGCAAATCTGTGACACACACACACACACACACACACACTTTAACACAGACAGATGCTGTGAGAGATGACCGCAGTGCCACGCCCATGCATATATGGGTGCCTCTCTCTGTGTGTGTTACATACGACTGTCATTTTGAGTTCAGTCGCAACAGAAAAAAAAAAAAAAAAAAATGAATCCAAACGAACGAAGGAATTATCGAAAAGTGAATTCAAGGCAATGGTTTTGGCTTTCCAACTAGTTTTCCCCCATTGACAGCAGGCAAGTAGTGAAGGGTGGGTGGGATGGTGCACTTTTACCAATTCATATTGCCAGTGCAAGGATATTAGCAGAAGGGCCAGTCAAGTTTGCTAACTGAAAAACTACGTGTGATAGTTACACAAAACTCTCGTTTGGTCAGCACTAAAACAGCAAAAAAAAATGAAGAGAATAATACCAAAAAAATAAAAAATAATACTAGTGGAAGAAAAACTGTTATTTTTGTGTCAAATACTTGGACAACTGTCCACGTACACGTCGAACTTTCGCTGACAGCTGCCACGAGGCAAGTGAACCCGCCCACTTACGCCTTAATGCACTCGCTGCAAATTAATATTGCAGTTTTCTTTCTTTTCGTTTCATATCCAAGCGAAGCGGTGTAAAAAGGGGAAAGGGCATAAGGACGATAGTTGCACAAGTTAAGATGAGAAACTGCTAAGAAACTTTCTTGCGCGTCTGATGTTGTTTTTGTTTCTAGTTGCTGTTGCTGTTGCTGTTGTTGTTGTTGTTGTTGTTGTTGTAGCACAAAAATTAGTTTCTTCACTTATTGAAATGTCAATGAGAATGTCAGGCTGCAAAAGCGGACGCGACGCGTCACGACCCAGTTGTACGGAATGGTGGGCAAAGATGGGTCGGGGGCGTGGTTTGGCGGACTTCTTCTAGCCAAATTGTAATTTCCACGTCTGCAAAACTCACCGAGTTTTCCTTTCAGCCCTGGCGTCAATTTGCTTGAAATGCTTCGTGCCAAATGATTTAGCGTCGCTTTTTTCCCTTTTTCAGTTATCCCTCACACACACACACACACAAACAAACATGCACACATTTATACTCATTGTATGGGCAAAAAAGTTTCAACGTTTTTGTTTTTCTGGTCTTTTCAGCCTCGAGCACTTTTCTGGCAGCCTCAGCTGTTTGGCAATGCGTTCGTCAATTTAACTTAATGATATCAGCGGGTTTTGTTGTTTTCAAACCACAAAAAAAAAACAACAACAACAACAAAAAGGAACAAGACGAAATAAAAGGTGCGAAATTGAAATTTAAACAAATTAATAAGGGAAGCTGCCCACAATTGAAGCAACAACGCCGACATCTTTGATAAAAGTAAAAACAGCTAAAATCATTTTTAAAAAAAAAGGTTGCCGCTTGTCGCAGCTAATGAGCCTAGCAAAAAGTGAAAAAATTAAAGCCGATAGCTGAAAACATAAAAAAAAAAATTCTTTGACCTGAGAAATAATCTTTGCCAAAAACTTAAAGTTTAGTAGCTTTAATCATTTAATCTGAAGAATAAGGCGCAAGTTATGGTTTCTTTAGTTTTTCATGCAGGCAATATGCATAAAAAGGTCCTTGCGCTCAGTCTCTATAATATTTGTAGCGTCGAGACATCTCACATCGGTTTTAGCTTTATTATCCTTATTCTTATCTGTATTTGCTTATATAATGACTGAAAGTCGCCAAGTTTCTCGAGGTTTTTTCGTTTGCTCCCACAGAAATTAATGTCTTTCGGTTCATATTTAAAATGCTTGGGTAATTAATCAAATTGATTGATCATTTGATGCCCAAAAGCTGACTGTACAATATTTAACAGACAGCTAGGAAAAGAGAGAAATGAAGAGATTTTGTGAGGCGGTGACAAAGCGTTAATAATGAGTCCAATTTAATATTTTATAATATTAAAATGGTGCACTTATTTAAAACAATGGAGATAAATGGCTTTTCAGTTTACAGTGGTCAATTAGCAAAATTTCAAGCTTTGTAATCGATATTGCGATAAGAATCTAAGTAAACAGCTGCCCCGCTCCAAATGATGAGGTTATAGTGAAAATAGGAGCATCATTCAACTGTTGCATACTTTTGTGCATGCACAAATTGTATCAAAAGTGCACAATTCATTTACAAGTTTCAACAATTCGCAGAAATCATGGACATAAAGAAATGGGCGACAAAAGGGGGGCAGACTGAGTGAGGGAGATAGAAAAGATGACAGAACATCAAGCATCCATTACAAGAGCAGCTTGTCAGAGGTCTTAACAGATTCCACTTCCACTCCAGCCACATCCTGCGGACAAGCGAAAGCTTTTAAATCACCCAAACATGTCGCATCGGATTCAAGTGCTTGCTAACCGCGGAGACTTAACAGAGAGCAGGTGTGTTCACCGAAAAAAGCTTTCGTTTCAAAGCTTTTAACGCAATGTTAAGTCGCCAGACGATTTACATTATTTGAACAGCACTCGCAGCTTTGTTTGCTCTCAACTTATGTATGTGTCTCTCATTTAAAATGGACTACAGTGCACCTTGACTAAGATGAACTTGAAGCAAACTTATTGTTGTGGCAAATGTTTGGAAAATCAAACAAGGATAATTAAACGTCAAAATTTATCATATATAGTGAATTCAAACATATAGAGAGTTTATTGGGAATCTGCATATTATGAAGATTTATTAGAGAATAATCAAAAGCAAAACAGGTATGCTTTATTTAAGCTGAAATTAGGTATTTTAAGTCAAATGATGTAGTATATTATTGTGATGTTAGAATGATTTTTAAAAATTTTTTGGAATAAGATAGTTAAGTTCACAATGTATAAAATGTAATAGGTACTTGAGAGATTTTCACTAACATGGCACCTTAAGCAGCATTACATAAATTCACTTTAGTAGCTTATTTGAAAACTGATGTTTATAAGGATGAGATTGTTGAAGACTTTTCATAGCTATTTAAAATGATTTGTTTAACTTAATCTAAATACTAATCCTCAACACTTGGCAAACGGCTCAACTAAAAGATTTGTTATGTTAATGTCCTTAGCCATCATTGATTTAAGGCTCAATTGCTCAATTGCGGCTTATGGAGCCTAAGACACCATCAACAGTTATTCGCGTGCGTAAAAATGACATTTCTCACAAGTTGGGTGGGACAATGGCAAAGGCAGCCATAGAAAAGACCGGCCTCATTGCAAACACAAACACTTTGCTGGCTTATCAAAACACAACATCAATACAACTACAAATACACATATACTCTTACACACACACACAGTCATATATTGATATATACATATTTATATATATATGATGGTATATATTTGCTGAACACGTGCTTCAAAGGGGCAAAACCGTGATGTTAATCGCATTTGCTAGTGACATTTGCCAACCCCATTTTTATTTTTTTTTTTGCTCTCAATTTACTGCGGTCTTTTTGTTTGGCTGGTTGCTCTTGATGCTGCTGTAGGCATTTTGCTAATAGTTATTGGATTTGTCATGTTTAAGTGTTTGTTGTAGTCTAATTGAAATCGTTGTTCGCTTTTAGCTGTGATTTGGAGCAGCACATTGCGTATACGTAATTTTCATTTATTATGCTCAACGCATACACAGCGTGTGACAATCTGGCAGCATATTCGATTGTGATTTTTATGATTATTGCCAAACAGACGCAAAAAGCAAGGGAGAGTAACAAACGCACACACACACACACACACAGCTACAGAAATAAACACGCGCTTGAGTGCGACAAGAATTGTTTCTGAGTTGCTTGTATTTTTGGGCAGATACTTAGGCCCACTTGAGCCAACCGAGAGATTAACAAAGCATTTAATCTTAGCATGACATAAAATGACATAGCACACACACAAACACTCACGAAAAGAAAGCTGGTTCAGATTTAGGCTGACATTCAATGTGATTTTTGCTTGATTTATTGCGCCTGCCGTCACTTATGAATATTTTTTTTGCGTTTTATTGACATTTACTTGCTTGACGTGCGCCTCGAATTTATCCGCTGAATCTTCTTCTTCTTATTGTTATTGTTGTTTTTATTATTGTCGTTGTCGTTTTTATTGTTTTTGTAAAATCGTTGCTGTTGCTTTTTGTGTGTTTGGTATTTCAGCCAAAATGCAATTAAGTGAATTTTTCCACACGTTGCATACTTTTGAGCGCTATTCAACACACGCACACACACACTCACACATACAAACAAGCGAACGGAGTAAACACATACAGCGAGAAAATTGCAGTTACTGCCGCGACGGAAGCTGCTCGTGAATTTTAAAACAATTTTTTATACACAAAATTTTCACATTTGTTTGCGTTTATTTGCAGCGAGAATTCCAGTATTAAGTTGTTATGAACACATTTTGGGCAGTGATTGATTGTTAGTTACGATTTGTTAATAATATTTATAATATTGCTGGTAATTGTTTAATTGCAAAATTCGCAAGGCACACACACTCACACACACACAAACACACAGTTATGAGTTGATTATAAAACGACAGAGCAAAAGTTAGCGCAACACTAGCAAAATAGCAGCGCAGCAAATGACAGCGGCAAGCGGAGCGAAGCGAAGCGAACGCAATCAAAGCTTTCGCAACTGGAAGCCTAACAGTAGCAGCAGCAGAGCAGCTTGGAAGCGAAAGCTTCTTTGCCAAAGAGAGCAGGCGAGAGTGTAAAGCACAGGCAAGAGCACAGCTAAAGAGCGGCAAAAGCTTAAAGCGCATGCGCCGCATTGAAAACGCTGGAAAAAAGGAGTAGTAGGTAGGGATGAAGAGAGAACAGAACTTAAAAGCTTTGCGGTTTGTGTGTGGATTATGTGTCAGTGTAACAATGGAAGTTCTATTTGCAATTAACAGCGTTGAGATTGTCTCTCTGTATCCGTGTGTGTGTGTGTGTGTGTGAGCGAGTGACTTGGTTGCTGTCCAATGATGTGTGAGTGCATTTGAAGTGGACGCGACATGTTTTGGCCTGCGCCTCATTAGTGTCAAGGCAAAGAGATCACAATTGGCATTAAGCGTGCCACAAGTACGAACATTACATGATGATGACAACTAGCATGCATAATGCATGCCACGCCCACCTAAAAACACACATACACACATACCATCCGGTATGACAAGCCGGGTCGTGCCCAGAGTCCAAGGCAAAGAGTTGAGCTTTAATTTAATATGCAGACAGGCAGCAAAGCACATGCATTGCGAACATCAACATTGTCATCAACCTTATCATCATCATTATCATCATGATTGGCATTATGATGATAACAAAATAGCAGGCTGACGTTGACAAGGCTGCAAGCTGAGGGAGTTGCAAAAGAGAAAGTTTTTCCACTATTTTTGTTGTTGTTTTATTTCGTTGATAAAAGGGGAGCTGTTGCAACTATGTTTGCTTAGCAGTGTGTGTGTGTGTATATATGTGTGTGCCATGCCTGGCAGTTTGTTTTTAATCAAGGAAAAACTGGGTCAATTTGGGCTGCAACTAAAAATATCATTTGTACTATGTTACCCAGCCAAATGCGCCAGTTGACTCTACCCTTCTACATCACTCATCCACGTTCAACCATTCTTTATTTTTTTACTTTTTGTGAATGCATTGTGTGCTCAAATATATATAGAATATATATGCACATTTATACATATGTATTTGTTACTCTTTAGTCACAAACAAACACACACACACTCACACACACTCACGTGTACAGTTAAAATTGGATGCTGTGTTAATTGCTACACAAATTCATTGCGCTCGCTCTCTGTTAACTAAGCCTGCTAACTGACATGCCACTGTTATCGCATACAGTGGCAGTTAAAGTTCCTTAACAGTTGACCCAGTTGCCTGGCCCCGGTGTCTACAAATAGAGCATCAGCCTTATAGTTGCCTTTTCGAGTGCCAGCTTAAGCCAGAGAACGGAAAGAGAAGAGAGTAGAGAAGCGATTGAGCGGAGTGGTTGCTGACTCCGCTTTACAGACGCTGCATACTGGGTTGGGTTTTATGACGGATTTTTACTTTGCAAGCAATTACTGCTGCTGATGCTGCTGTTTGTCACAAAAGGGTTTATGGGAATTAAATTGGTTCTTATAAATAGCTTAAGACCTTTAAGAGCATTAAATACTTGACGGATGAATTGCCTGAAGGGCAATCAATAGGAAAATTGCAACGAGTTTGATTCATGATAAATTTAAATAGTTAATGTTGTCGTCAAGATGAGATCGAAAGTTGTTTAAAGTGTTGCCTACAGTAACTTATAAATCTGTCGTTTTTACAGTGAGTAGATTAGATTGACTATCAGTTAAGCAAAGCAAAGAACATTTCCTATAAATAATATCTGCTACAGTTATTTCCATTTATGTATGTTAATTCATGTAAACGTTGCATATTGAATATTTTTATCATAAACTCACCTCTGACGATGTTAGATAGCACATGCGCGAATCGGTGCTCTCAATCGAGGCCTGCTGCACAATTCCATAGCGTGACTCACGATCACTTAAATATTCCGAGCGCAAACTATCCTGACGTATAAACTCGGCACTGTTAATCAAAAAGTAAAGGTTTACTAAGCTAAACCTTAAATTGTCCGAATTCTCTTACCGCTGCTCCAAGGAATCAGCACGAGCGCTTTTGTAGCCAGAATCATTGAGGCTGCTGTCTTGACGCAGCGATGGTAGTGAATCCCAGGGCGAACGTTTATGCCCCGAACCAGGCATTTGTTGGGTCATCATGCCATGTCCGGAACCGGAACCAATTGTTGAACTACCCGAACGCCAACCATCCGAGTGACGGAACCATTGAGCACGTGCCGATTCACCAATGCAACTAGCGCAACGCGAATTTGAGAAACTGTTCAAAATAAAGGAAGAGCGATTATAGTTGGCTATATAAAAAGAATCTAAGGTTCTATGATTACCTAGCATTATGATCGGAAAGATAGCCGCGATCTCTTTCGCGTTCACGTTCACGTATCAATTCATTGCGATCACTATAATATCCATCCCTGTCACGATCACGCTCCTTATCGCGTATGGTGGATAAGGGCCGATGTGGTGGCAACGGCAAAGTTGAAGATTTCGCATTGGCTGCACGGAAAATAAAAGTATACTATTTAATTTCTTGAAAAAATAGGCACAAAACTACTTAATGCTAATTGAGAGAGATACATGCTGCTAGTTCACATAGCTTTTTTTTGGTTTGTTTGTTAATAAATTATGATTGGTTTTTTAAGACACTGAATCAGTTAGAGACGTGCATTTTATGGAACTACTTACGCCTACGTAGTGGATATGGGCTGCGTTGTGTTGATCCTGGTAGGCTTTCAGCGAATTCTGATGATTGTTATTGTTGTGGTTGTAATGTTGAGATTATTTTATAATTGTTGTTGTTGTTGTTGCGTGGTGAATTTTTGTTATTGTTGTGGTGGTTTATTTTTGTGTGCGAGCGCATGATGAGCGTTTAATTGGTGATATGGATACGGATATGGATAGCAAGTTTAAGTATTTAGTTATTTAAATTGTTGTTAAGTTAAGAAAAAGATATAAGAAGAGGTATATGATTGCATAAGGAGTATTTAGAATTGCAGAACAGTTAAATAAAATCTAGAATAAGCATTTAACTAGTTAATTGTTTAATATTTATTATGTTATCTTTGATATATAATTAATATGTTTCAATTGCACATTTCAGCTAATCAACAAACTTTTACAATAATCAGTCAAGCTTTAGTATAGATAGTATTTCTAGATCTGTAAAGATATATGTTATAGCTGATGTAAAGCTATTGACTGAGCTTTAAATGGTTAGTTCTTTTGTGTTTTCTCTTGTTTCTATTCTATGCTGATTCTGATTTCAATCGGAAATTCCTTTGTCAGTTAATCTGAAATTTTTTTATGCAGCTACGAAAGGCAATTCACAATAATCAGATTATCACACACACCATTGCTACCTTTCCCTTTTGACTACCCCTTTTGTTTGACTTGATTGAGACATTGACGAGGGCGCACAAAGTGAACAACATGAGAAGAGCTCAGGCTAATTAAAAATTCGATTTGCGAATATAGGCAGAATAGAAAATGATAGCAAGTAGAACAAGAGAAAGGGGTTTAAAGCATAGCTACAACAACAACGAGAATTGGTTAAATGGTTTAGATATAAAAAACAAAAAACTTTAAACGTTTGCTACCAAAAAACGTAACCCAAAACAATACCTAAACTTAAATGTTGTTAGAATTAGAAAACTCACCCAGATTCTCCATACTCTGCGAGAGTAGTGCCTCAAATGTGTGCAGACTATAGGACTCGGCATCCATGCCCTTGGCCAAAGTATTACGCAAATGCATCTCATATTCCATTAGCAGCCGAGATGTTGGACTGCCTGGCGTTGGGGTCACATTCGGTGCCTGTTGATGCTGATGATGTTGGTGTCTCGATCCACGTTGCTGTGGGTGCGGCTGATGCGATTGATGCGACTGATGTGATTGATGCGATTGCTGCTGCTGCTGTTGTTGTTGTTGCTGCTGTTGATGCTGCTGCTGGTGCTGGTGCTGTTGCGGCTGCTGTTGTTGTTGGCCATAGGACTGATCTTGATCGGAGTTGCCATTGCTGGAACTGGGCGTTGTGGCATAACATTGATTATCAAACATTACATTATCCGAGGGCGGTGAGCCCTCAATGCAGTTACGTTCGCGCTCCCGTTCCAATTCCAAATAGAGATTGCGAGGCGGATAGCCACGTCCAATTTCATGCGACGATCTGCAAGCGAACAAACAAAAAAACAGGTTAACAAACGTTTGTTGAAAGCAGCAACAGTAAACACGACCCACCTCGAGCCGGAGAAGCGTGACGACTGACTGCCACTGCCGCTGCTGCGACCTAGCGTATTGTTGTTCATGACATGATGGCCACCGCCACCGCCACCACCACCACCACCCATGGCCATGCCCATGTTCATGCCCATGCCATGCTGATGCATGTGCTGCGGACCCAATGTTTGTGCGCCATTCGCATTATAGTAGTTGTAACGCCGTCGGCCCATCTCTGGCGATGTAACGGGGCTTTCGGTGCTGGGCATTGGTTTTAGCATGCGCTTCAGTGTGCTCGTATCGACATTCATGTCCTCGGTGCTCTTGGTCTTGCGTCGTGTATTGTTGTTGATTACGTTGTGCTGGTGGTGCATATCGTGCGAATGTGCATCGCGTGTCTAAAGAAAGATACCAAAAATGAGTGGAAAGTGGAAAGAGTAGAGATTAGGCCAGACATCAGTATCTGTTATCTGCTATATGCTTACCATATCATCATTGTTGAAATCCTTACTGCGTGTACCGGTCGATTTGGTGGAGGTGCCGACGCTCTGATGCAGTCCGCCGCCCACTTGTGTGCCTTCGCTCTTGGAGAGATCCATGTCCATTTGACAGGCGCCGCCATCGTCGTTGCCCACCTGTGAGCCCACATGATTCTGAGAGCACATATCCGAACCGCTGCTCACACCAGTTACAATAACACCGGGCGTATTTGTATTAACACCAGCATTCGACACCATACCCCCATCCTGACCCTTGAGCTGACGTTGAAGGGTATCTATGAAATGAAACCAATTAAACGTGTGATTATTGTGTCAGAGAAATACAGAAAACAATTGCGTTTTGAAGTTAATTAATATTATATCACTTAGGCTTTTGTAGTTTTGGTAAAGTTTTTAGAGTTTTAATAAGGGAAAGTTAGTATTTTAAAGGAATATATATATTCTTTTCTCGAAAGTTAATGATTCATAGTTTAAAACATTTAAAGAAAGCGACATTAAAATGGTTTAATATCAGTTTAGTTTCTTATAACATTCACAATTCATACCAGTTACAGTAACAGTATTAGATCTTTATATAATGGTAATCCAGCGATCTACATTTCGTTTCTAACTTAAATAGAATTGAATGTGAAACTTACCGCCTCCTTGTACAACATTGGGGCCACCACTGGCAACATTATCATATAGTGAGGTGCTGCTCACGGCGCTTACAACCTTGCCCTGCTGCTGGCCATCGACATCGGTGATTCTGTGTGAGCCGACATTACGCGGCAAAGTGGATGAACCTGCAATGAGTATGGCGATGAGATTTGATGGGGGATGCGGTGGATTTGGTTGGACACGCCTAAATGCTAAGTTTGCGTTTCAACTGTATATATCTTAATATATTGGTATATTCGAGTGGGTATTTCATTGTATTACAAGTATAGATATATGAGAAGAGACTATGGATCAGCGTAAATCAAAAATTCAATTAAAAATCCCCTTTATATAGGAAAAAAAAAAAAAAAAAATAGGAAACAGGTCAACGCGTTTAGTTAAAGCTAAAACCCGACAAGCAAAAGAAGACCAAGAAGAAAAAAAGATAGTTTATAACGAGACATTCCAGACTCATTAACTGATTTGACTTAATCGATTTGCTTATAGAGTTTTGGTTTGTTTTGCTTTGGTTTTTGGTTTGGTTTTTGGTTTGGTTTGGTATGTTCTCTCACCTCTAACACGTGGATCGGTTCTCAGGCGTGCATACTGCTCGGCGGTCATGCAGGTGCATTGGGGCTCTTGGCGCGCAACACGCGACGGCGACGCGGGTGTGCTGAGCGGCTTTCGTTTGGTCTTGACCTTGCCCTTGCCCGGCGGATCCAATTTCAGGGAGTAGCTCGACGAGGCCTTTCGTGAAAATTTGAAAGAAGGCGACTGTAAAACGTCGCACTATCATTAGGTTAGTTGATTGGGATTACAAGGTTCTGTGTGTGCGGTTTTCTGCTTTCACTGCTTTCAACAAATTCTTCCTTATTTTCTTTTGTCACTTGTGACTAACTATAGTAAGATCGTCGATCTGGCTCAAGTCTTTTGCGACTTGGCGAAAAACTGGTTGCTTAGTGTGTTGATTAATTTTATTTAAGATCTTAGAGAACTACAAGAAGAGTGCATAGAGTTTATTATAGTAGTAAGTACATCTAGGAAAGTGCTAATGCCTTGAATCTTATTATACACATATACTATTATTAAGTTTAAATAGAGATAGAGATAGTTAAGAGTGTGAAGTAGACAAACATACACATACAAGCAATTAGTTTTAGTTAACAATTAGAGTTTTAGTTAAGTTTATGAAGCCTAAAGCGTGCATTCGCAGGATTTTGATTTATCTTCTAACTTGTTAAGCGTGAATTAGCGCTAAGCGCATTTAGAAATATTGATTGCGTTTTTTGATTAAACAACACTTGAAATTTTGATTAAGCTTAACAATAACACTTAGCTTTCAATATATAGTAACTATTTGAACTTTAGCTTAATTTTGATTAACTGGCTGCGAAATATTTGCAACTATTTATTGTGATCCTGTGCGTCTGGCTTCGATTATATTTTCGTTATCGATATTTATAATTCGATATAAGGTTTTAGAAACCTCAAAAATTATGCTCCAAGAATATATATTTATTTGTGATATTTTTGATTGGTTGAACCTGGTTAACTAATAATGGTTAACTATTTCGTTGGCTTTTTGAAGTTAACTGTTTATGTCGTCGCCTCTCTCGGCGCTTCTCAAAATATTGGTTGAGCACTTGGCTACACTCTTCTTCTTATTCCTAACGCTGCTACTAGTCTAAATTTTGCATGTTTGTATTTTTTGAAAGTTTTTTCGATATATTGATTTTTTTCTTTTGCGTATTTAAACCGCCCACTTGGTTGAGGATCGGGTTAAGGCTAGGTCGTTCTTAGGGAATTTAGGGCTCATCGGAAACGGATTGCAGTGGATAGGTAACGGTATTGTAGTAGAGGATACGTGCGATTGTTTTAAAGCGTTTTGCGTTTTTCTTTTGCATTTTGATTGTACGTTTTTTAGCAACATTTTTTTTTTTTTTTAATATTTTATACAATTGTCATTTAATTTATGAATTTAACAAATTTTATTTGTGGTTTGTTTAGCAAATCGATTTTTTTTATAAGTAAAGTTTTTTGTGGCGCACGTTTCAAATGCAAACGAATCGAGTTGAAAATATATATTTATACATACATAAATATATAGTTAAAGAGTTGTTAAATAAAAGTTATGTTAGTTAATAAAAGCATTTCGGGTGGGACAGAGTTTCATAGATAGACAGAGAGATAGAGATAGATTTGTAAGTGTACATTTAGAAAATGTATTCGATATTGTTATTGGTTGTTGTTGTAGTTTTTGTTGTTGTGGTTGTAGTTGTTGTTATCGTTTTTGTTCGTGTAAAGTTTTGTTGTTATTTATTTCGGTCGATTTTTGTAGTTAGTAGATTTTTTATTAACAAATTTTTTGTTCGTTGCATTTCGAATTTGAGTTCGAAATTTATTGATAAGTTTCAAATGATATGCATCAAAAATGAAATATTTGAAAAACGAATTTCGATTTTGATTTTATTTTGTAGATTTTGTTTGTTTTTTTTGTTGGTTTTTTTCATTATAATATATAATTTTTGGAGTGTTTCGAGAATGATTTTGAAAATGATTAGAAGAGAGAAAAAGAAATGAAAGAATATATAATATAAATACATTTAACAAATTTTAGTGGGTGTGCGTGTTACAGTATGTGCATGTGTGTGTGTGCCGTCAGTGTATATGTGTATTGCATATTTGTGTGTGTGTATGTATGTAAGTAGTTGTTGTTAAAACCATTGGAACTTGAATACACACACAACTTGAGTAAGAAACTTTGCACATTTATGAGTTTTAAACATTTATACAATTTACTTAAATGAATGCAGCAAACAGCTTGTAATTTGTCTGGTAATTAGCTGGTATATATGCATGTATGTTTGGTAAATCTGTAATGGTATGCGTGTGCTTGGCTGTACTGATAGTTAGCGAGAGTTATGTGATAATTGAGTTTGAAAGACTTGGTTGACGTAGGGAGGAAGGAATAAGAAACACATACAAGTGAATAGATTACAAGTACAGTTACAACACTTAAGGACACTGTTATGTGAGTGCGTGTGTGTGTGTGTGTGTGTATGAGTATGTATGTCAGTAAGAAGTATGTGTATGTACGGTAAATCTTACACATGCCCGACAAAGGGATACGCTACTTGAATGGGTTTTCAATATATAAATAGAGATATAAATATACAGTTTATACGACTTTTTCTCTTATCAGTTTGATCTGTTCTCTGCTGTGATATTACTAAAAAAAAAAATGGTTAAAATATTTAGTAGCAGTAGTAATAGTAGTAACTAGTTGTTATAGCAGCTGTGGTTTAGTATTTAGTTGTTGAGGTAAGTATGTACTGTGTTATTGTGTTAAATAAACAATATGAAGCGATACTAACGTATTTCTTTACTATGTAAGATACCTGCAACAAATGAAGCGCAAAGTAAGAAAAGAAAACGAAACAATTATTAGATACTAATCCAGACAGTTTATGTTGACTAGATGCTAGATATATATGTATGTATGTATGGTCTATGTGTGTGTGTATCTCATCAGAAATTGAGTTGGCTAGAGTAAGTAAGTTTGCTTTATATACAAAGTATATTGTGAGGTTTAGATACTACTTATTGAAAAGTTATTAGTTTCATAATTTATAAATTGAAGATATTTAGGTTTATATACAAGATCAATAGATTATTTGTTTTTATCTAATTTTGAAGAATACTTTCTTCTAACTTTTTCTCAATTCCTCACAATTTCAACTGATTATATTGTCATACATGTTTATTTGTTTTGTTTTTGTCAATCAACGTGTAAAAGCGGTTTTTCTAAAGTTTTTAAATAATAATAGGACTACTAATAATTAAAAGTATTACTTTAGTTTTGCCAAATGTTTCGAATGTTATAAAAAAAACGATTAGAAAAACAGAAAAAATTAAACAAAATTTCAAGAACGTTGCCAAATCGTTTAAACTTTTTGTCAGAGTCAACTAATGAACGAGAATATATTTATATATAATATAGGAATATATATAATTGTAAAAGTATATTAACGGTAATTAGTAGCAGCAGTTTTTAGAGAGCGGTCTTTTTTTTTTCTTTTTTGTGTTTTGTTTTGTGTGCGAGTGACAGTGACTGCGACAGTGACAGTGACTGTGATACTGACTTATGGCAAGGTATGAATTGAAGCTATTGCGAACTTGAATGATTGCACATTTATTGGCTGTTCATTTTGCGATTTGAGTTTTTATAGAACTGAAAGAGGTTTAGAAACTTTGGCCAGCAACATCGTTTAACATCATTCATCACGGTCGGTCATGATCATCATCATCATCATCATCACAGCATCTTGTTGAGTTTTTTTTTTATGTTTTGCATTTTGGCCAGTTCCTGTACACAAACTTGCAACACAACTTGCAACATGTAGCATAGAACTGCCCAAAATATATTGTTTTTGTTGTTGTTGTTAGTAGATTATGTGTGTGTGTGTTTGTTGTTTTTCTTAGTGTTTGTGTGGCTTTGGCTGAGGTGGTTTTTATTGGTTGAGGTATCAGTTGAGGTGGTTGCTTTGTCGTCGTCGCGTAGTTTTTTTTTTTTGAATTTTTTCATGTTTGCAATTAAATGCAATGAACCGAACTGTAAGAGAATACTTACACAGCACTCTCGGAACTGTTTGGCATCGATGGGAGACGTGAAATTTAGGCCCCAAGTATCGTTAGTCATTGGATCCTTCCAGTAAACGAAGCATTCCGATGCCTGGCCAATGCGAGTGCCTACAAATTAATCACAAGCACAGCATCCAATTAGCAAAGGTAAGCACACAAAGAAGGGTGGGGGGGATTGTTGTTGGGAGTCGGGTTTGTGTGTAATCTTACCTGGCTGCACAAGTCGCACATCGAGTATCTTGTCCACCTGACTGTTGTAAGCGGTTATGTGAAAGATGCACTCGGGCGAATCCTGAATGCACGTGATGTTGACAGGAACCAAATCTTCAGACACTTGTTGCCATTTGACGGTGCCGGCGCCACTAGCCGATACATGAAAGACCTCAGCCCACAACCTGAACGAACTAGCGTTTGGTTAATAAAAACGTTTGGTATTTGTTGACATATTGATTATTGTTAAATTTTTAAGATTGTTTGATTGGTTTTAGTTGTTTATCCAATTGAAATTTTGTGCAAAAGTTTTTGTTTACATTTTTCGGAATTGAAAGTAAAATTGAACAAAGGAAGCGCAGTTGTTGTTATTGTTGTTGTTCGTAGTTGCAGTCGTTTGAGGAAGGAAAAAGTTGTAGCAGGTGGCAGATATATTGTTGTTGTTGTTTGTATTTGTTTGTTGCGGCCGCACAACAGAATGTGGTTTGTGTGTGGTTGGTTGTTGGATTATTATTGGAGGTGGAAGGCGTAAGTCGAAAGTTTTTCGTTTTGGTTTTTTAGATTTGTTTTTTTTCGTTTATTTTTATTTATTTTTTTTGAAAGAAAGAAAAACCAGAAGAAAGAACAGAATTAGTTTATCACAAAAGTTATCGAAAGAGCGAATTTAATTGTTTTGTTAATTGTTTGTTTGTTGTTGTGTTTGTTTGTCAGAGAATATATATATATATAGATATATACATAAGTTAAGTGTCATATATAGAAGAGATGAAAAGTGTGTAACTTACCTTAATAGATGCCCATCCCGACGACGCGAACTTTGCCAAGGTGAATCCTCATAGCGATAGGCCTTGCGCATCAAAGGCGCACAAGAACAGCTCAATTTGTTGCCCATAGCGCAGTTTGCACAACCAGCAGCAGCTCCTAGTCAGTGATTGTGATCTTGTTAATAGTTATGCTAAGACGATCAGGATAAGACAACCTTACCTTTACCAGAGGCACCCCGATGTCACCACATGCCGCTAACGTCCGCCTGCGATAGCGCCTGGCCGCGATTTAGCGACTGCGACCGTTGATTATGCCGATGGTTGTGGTAACGACTGCTCCGCTGCTGTTGGGGGCGAACATGAAAAAAGTAACACAAATAGTTAGTTGATAAGTTTAAAAGAAAATAAGTTAAACTAAAGACGATATTGACGTCATTAAAGCTTGAAACAAAGTCGTACATTGCAAAATGATTATAAAAATCGATTCAGCAATTTCGAAAACCGAATTAATAAGGGATTTTTTAGCAATCATTACTATACCACAATTTCATTATATATAGTAGCTATGTTGATCTGTTCCTATTGGATTTTTAACAGGGCTTCACTGGAAAAACTTAGATTACGAAGTTTCAAACTGTTTCAAAACTAAGTTATATCGAATCTCAAGGGAGCTTGATTGTAATATGAATTAGGTAAAAGTTTGTTTTATTCTTTTTTTATGTAGACTGGATTTATAAGTGTGGCCCTTTTGATCGATTTTTTGTATATATAATACTAATTCTTATGCTCTTGTTTTTCATTATATTCAACGATCAAACCAAAGTTGTATTCTACAAAAGAACAATTATTAAACAAACCTTTCATAGATAGTCTTATAAAATATACAATCTAAGCTTACAGCAATCAATTTTCTTTGGAAACCTATCTTGTATTACAAGACAAAAGGTATATTTTCTTACTGCCTCAAAAGCTAATATGAAACAGCTAACAAAAGTAGTTTTTATTGAAAAACCACCATTTGGTGTATAAATCATTAACGAATTTGAATTTGAGCAAATGTGAAGCCATTAAGCAACATTGAATGCCACACACAACCAACAAATTGAATGTATTTAATCTTTGGCAGTGTGATTAACCGATGGAACAACCCACGCCGGCTGCAACTATTGGGGCTATTATCACCAACACGTTGCCGTTGCGAGAGGTGCGAACGCAGCGAGTTCAACGCTATTTGCTGGCCAAAATGCAGTTGTCTCTCTGCCGGTTACACACTCCCTCTCTCTATCTCTACCTCCCCCGCCTACTTGCTGCTTATGAGACGCGACGCTGACGTGTAGGTGTCAACAACACAAGCCAACAACAACATAAAAAACTTGAGAGTTTTTCTAGCGGAAAAAAGCGCTTTGAAGTTTTGCTTTGATTTCGATGATTATACATATATGATTTGATCTGATCATTGAGTTTGATGTTCTTTGACACACTCCACACAAACACACACACACACACACACATATGTTGCACATTAGAAGCAAAACTACATATATAAACATATGCATTTAATTTTAAATTTATTTGCTACACCTTAAATATATTTTTATACACACAAACACATGCATGTAATTATGTATATTTATAAAGTTTTTTTTTTGACTGTCTGCAGCCTGTTGCTGGCCCATTTGTTTACCACATTTGATTTGATTGTCTAGCCAATATATACATATGTACTTATATATATATTTGTCACTTTTTACTATGATATCTATTTTTGTTTACACCATTTACCGTTCAGACAAACAGACACCTGTTAACGACAATTATCAAAACCTTTGAATGATGCGAACAGAGCATTTGAAATTCACGCCACAAAGTCAAACAAACAACTAAAGAAATCGAGGGAAAAATCAAAGCGCATTTTCATTCATTCATTCAACGCGCTCTCAACTTCTGTCTCTCTGTCTCGATTTCGATTTCGATCTCTCTCTCTTTCTCTCTGAACAGCTCTCTATGAACAGCTATTATGCAGCAGCCTCATTGTCTCTGAGCGATCTCATGAGCCGTTTTGCTCGCCCACGCAAATTTAGAGCACAGTTCAAGTGCTGAATGGAGAGATCTCTCTCTGGCGATAGCAAGATAAAATGCGGGCCCCATCTGAAGTGGAAGTGGCTGCCACAGCGCCAACCATTGGTTCTGTGGCAATGCTGTTCACACGTGTTTCTTTTTGTTTTGTTTTTATTTGAAATTTATTTTTAAAGTCAATCAAAAAGCGCTCAGTTGCTCGAACTCAATGCAATGAGGAACGAAGGTGGCGACAGTTCTACTGACTCTTTTTTTTAGTTTTTTTGTGGCACAGTTGCCACGCTGCTACCCACTCCACCCGCATGTGTGCCGCATCAGTGACAAATTGAGTTGTGCGGTGCCACCAGACTGCAGTTGACAACTTGATAGAGCGAAAGATGACCAACGACTGATAAAGCAAAATACAGTTTATAGTTAGGATTGGAAGTATTTAAGGATTTTTATACAGTAAGTCGCAACTTCTGTAAAGTTGTTGGTGAATTAATATAATCTTAATTGATTTTAAGAGCTTGTTTCAGGGGATTTATTAATAATAAAAGAGTTTTGAAACTTATGTCAAAAAGACCATGTTTTAGCTCATAGGAAGATAACATATGCCTAGTTCTTTTGAGCAATTATGCCAAGTTTAATGAAAATTCAACAATCCGGAGAGATTACTCTATAAAAACACCTTCTTGACATAGCAAATCAAATGAAAGAGGCTTTGGAACTTACACTTAAAGACTAATCTAACTCGATTTAAATGATTTTCTTGATACAACAAACGTCTTTAATATGAATACATAAACTCAATTTCTAATCACCTAACAACTTTTCAGACAGTTGAAAGTGTTCAAAGTAATCATTTGCAAACTTTAGCCCAGATAGAACCACTTTAAGAGTTTTATTTATCTTTTCGATATTTGATGGGAATGTATTAAGTGTAAATGTTATTGTTATTGGTATTTATATATACACACCTCGACGTGACCCCAGCCATCGGCATTCATTTTAACGGCCGCCTCGACACTTTCCTTGGCACCCATTGCGTGTCTTTTAGTTGTTTACTTTTTCCGCCGCAAATAGGTGCGTTTATTATAGTTAGATAGTTTGTTGTTGATTGTAGTTTCAATTGCAGTAGTCGTAAAAGTCACAGTAACAGTTACAGTTACAGCTGTAGTTTGTTTATCTTGGCAAATGTAAATTGCTTAGGTAGCTCGAGAGTTTTCCACAAATGGAGTTGAAGTAGGTGGAGCAGCAGTTGTCAGATGTTATTTATTTTGATGCTCCGGCTGGAGATTTTGCTCTATTTGTGCTTTTTTTGGGGCACAGAACACGCACACACATGCACAACAGAGATGTGAACTAGAGTAACCGTGTCTAAGGCCCAGGACCTAGTGGCGTCTGCGTCTGAGCGTGGATTGATAAATATTGAGCGAATTGACGTTGACGTCGCTGCTGCTGTCACACAACCAAACACGCTCTCTCCCTCTCCCTCTCTCTGTCTTTTCAGCTGGCTCTCTCAATCTTACTCATTCGCTCTCTCTCGCTCTCTTTGTTTCGGTAAGTTCGGTACGGATGCTGTGTGTGTGTTGAAAGCGGCTTTCAATCAGTGTTTCGTCAAGTTGAAAGCGTGTGTGTTGAAAGCACAGTTAAATAATAGAACAGGCAAACTGTTCCCTCTGTGTGGCAAGTCTCCTTTTATCCTTTTGTATCCTATATGCTATATGATTGTTGTATGTATTATTAATGCAGACTGGAATTTTTGACTGCTGCTGTTGTCTCACAATGTCACTAGAAAATTTCACTTTTGGTGCTCTTGATTAGCGGTGTTTAGCGGTGCGTATGATTAATTTAAGATTGCAGTTTTTTTCTTTCTTTTTATATTGTTATAATTTTGATTGTGCTTGTGTTTTGTTTTGTTTAAGTTTATATTTGTTTATTATTTTGTTGCTGCTTTTGACTTAGCAAAGCCGTTTGCCTATTGCAGAAAACACATGCAAAAAATTTTGTTTTTTTTTTCCTCTTTTCTCCTTTGGCTGCTTGATTTTTCAATTCCTTGTGCTTGCTTTTAAACTGTTTGGTTTTTTTAGTATGTTTTTTTTTTTGTCAATTATTAGTGGTGTTAGTGTGTTTATTTTGTTGTTTTTAATTTATATATTTTCTTATTCATGATTCTGATTTATATTCACTGTAGGAGCAGCAGCAGATGATGAGGACATGTCGTCGCTCTGTATATGTATTTGTGTGTGTTCAGCAGCAGCCTCCTGGCCTGCCAAAATACCTACAAAACTTGACGATAGCGAAACGTTTTCACTTAACGAAACACATACCAAGAGCGAGCGAGAGCATAACTCACATTGAGAGAGCAGCAGCAGCGTTCACACAGCAGCCGCAGCAGCAGCAGCAGCAGAGAACAAAAGCAGCGCAGATGAGCTTTGAATTACAGCGACAGCCGAAAATTGGCTGCGCTGTTGCTGTTGTTGTTGTTGTTGTTGCTGCTGCTGCTGCTGGTATTGCTTCTGCTGTTGTTGGTGTTGTTATACATGTATATTTTAATTTCGATTTCTTTCTTGCTTTTTCGTTGCTCGTTTGTCGTTATCCTTTATTTTGTATGCCTCTGCACACCGCACTTTATATATACACTCTTACATATACATATACACATGCATATATGTATGTATATTTGTTTGATTGTGTACATAGCTCATAGGTATGTGCAGTCGCTGATCCCCCTTTCACTCTCCACTACACCCCTCGCTTGTATGTGTCTATCGCCGCCTTGTGCTCGTATGCGTGTGGCTAGAAAGTTGCATAAATCACCACACCTTAATTTCCATTAAATGTCGATTTTAATACACTTTGTTTAAATTGTAATCCTCAAGCACTTCTTGTGCTTGTGAAAAATTCCAATGTGCTGCCTAAAAGCATGCTACACTAAATTTTTTCACAAGCTCTGCCCGCTGCTGCTGTTGATTTTTCGCTTACTTTTCTTGTCAAATTTTTTCTTTGCATGTGCGGTTGTGTGGGTGGTTTTTTGAATTTGAATGTATGTGTGTGTGCGTGTGGTGTGTGTATATGGTAGTGCTTATATGTTTTGTATGTTTTTATCTATATATGTATATATTTTTTTAATATGTAGTTAAAAGCGTTTTGTCAGTTGTTTTCTGAAAGCAGCACCGGAGCCAAGCAGCGCGAGCCACACAACCGTCGACTTCGAAAATCGCTTTGACTTTGCCAAGCAGAGCACAAAACGAACGCAAGCCGCAGCTTCAGCTGGCATCAGGATCTCTGCTCTGGAGCAACGTTGACGGCGGCGACGCTGTCGACGTCAGCATCGCTGCAACTGTTGGAATGTGTGCCATATAAATATATATATAAATATACATACATATACATATATATATATATGTATATATATATGTATTCTTTTTTTTTTTTGGGTGGCTGCTGGTACTGTCGCTGCTTTTCACGATGGGCTCTTTTTTTGTTGTTTTTGTGTGTGGATGCTGCTGCTGTTTGCTGTTTCTGCTTGGTGTTTGAACGCATTTTGTTACATTTATTTTATATGTCGCGTGCTGCTGTTGTTGTTGTTGTTATTATTGTTTGCTGTTAGAACGTCAAATGAAAGTTTCCGCCATTCTGTTTCGTTTTAATGTCTCCCCGATGCCCGAGTGTGTGTTTGTTTGTTTGTTTGTATGCATGTATGAGCATGCACGTTTGTGTGCGTTAATGTAATATTAATGTTATAATTTGCTAGGCGTACAAGACTCTCAACCCGCTCACATGTTCATACATATGTATATACATACGTATGTAAGTATGTATTTATGTACGTGCCAAGTTCTTTTTTTTTGTTTTTTTTTTCTGCATTAGCAGTGGGCTCATAAATAATGCAGAGGGTTGGCAGGTGAATTGGTTGAATGGTGGTGGGGTGGGGTGGAGTGCTTTGTGCAGGTGGACGCTGGTCAACAACAAAATTGAACGTGCAACAACAAGTCAACTGGTTTTTATGATCCAAACGACAAAAGTGTTGCAATTTTACAAGTTATCAAAAAACAACAACAACAACAGATGATTGTCATGGGACTTTTGTGACTTGCCCAACACTGAGAGGAACACAGTGACATCCACCCACTCACACACACACACACACAGCGCTAGTCTCAAGACTGAGAGGCACGTTTTAACATACACAAAGTAAAAGTGAAAAGCAACATCAAAATTAATAAGTAGAAAGGATGCTGAGTGCTCTGCGGCCAACGGGCCAACAGCGCAGTCGACTGCGACGCAAACAGCGCAACAAAATACCAAATACGCAAAGTGCATGACAGAGAAAGAGAGAGAGTGAGAGCGTAGAAGTGAGTGTGTTCGAGAGCAAGTGCTGGAAGTGCGTCGGCGTGCTTTCCATATTTACCGAAAAGTTTCGTCAAGTTTTTACATTAGGCTTACAATTGCTCAACGGCTCTGGATGCTGCATCAATAATAATATTGCTGCCACTGTCACACTGCATTCATTTACACAAATAAGTACACACACACACACACATTACACATGTATCTCAACAAACCTAAGACCGGGCCAAAAGACTGAGAAAAAAATCACAGAAAGAGAGAGAATAAAATGTGGAGAAAGGGAGAGAGGGCAAAGCTGAGTGCAGCTGCAGCTGGGGAGCGGCCAAAAAACAAATGGCAAAAACAACAACACACAGACTCATTTGCAAAACGGGATGCGCCAGGCTTACTGACGTCAGAACTTACGCACACACACGCACACCGACACACATGCATACACCCCACGCACAACGACGTCGACGCTGCGGCTGCTGCTGCTGCGGCTCAGCTTCCGTTATCTCTTTAAGGAACGTCATTAGAAACTGCAGCGGGCTGCAAAAAAGACGCGCCTGCCTGGGCAGGCAGCAGCAAAAAAACAACAACTAAAGTCCAACGTTGGCTTCTAAAATGTCAAAGTTCTTGTTACGGTTCTTGTTTTTGGGATTTTGTTGCAATGATTGCCCAATGTGTGTCGCTTTGTTGTTGCGTAAGGTTTTTAGGGCAACCGGAGGGTGTGGTTCACCGGGGAGCCAATGTAATATACAATATCCTTACAAAGTGTGTGTTAGACGCGATTGACACAGTTTCTGGGTGTTTTGGCATCTGCGCCGCTGCGCAAAGCTTTGAGCCAACGCTTAACGCGTTCATTCCTACAGCTGCCTTTTTATGAATGAAAATTGCACCAGCAAAAAAAAACAACAAAACCAACAGTGTAGCTTTAGCAGCTTGTATATTCTGTGTTTCCTTGCATTAATATACAGTCGCCGCACGCGATTAAAAGTTGTATTTGTTTACACATTGCTCGATTATATTATATTTGATATTTGCACTTAATTGGATTTATCTTGACTGACACTCAACTTCCCGCGCTCTGCGCATAAAATGTACTAAAAAATGGCAAAAATACCATCGATAGTGCGCCCTTATAACGATGTTTGTAGTGCTGCGCAGCGATGTTTTGTTTTGCCACTTTCAAACACTGCATGACCAAGGAAGATGTAAAAAACAACAACAACTTGTAGCATGCAGCGGTAAACGCCGAAATACTTGCTTTTCGAATTTACAAACAAAATTTGTATAGAACGCACACGCAATGTCAGACGCAGAAGCATCGGTGAAAAAACTTCGCGAGTTGACTAGTGTGCAGCTTGGACCCGAAACCAAAGGTACCGCAGTTAAGTTTTAAACAATTGTGAGCTTAGTTTGTTATTTTTTTTTTCTAATGCAGAATACAATTTGCTGCAAGCAGACGAAGAATATCGAAATGGAAACGAAGTGCACTCAATTTATCATCAGGTAAGGGCGCTGTTTCAGTGCTCAGATTTGCGGCTTGTGACCGAGGCACAACACCTGGAAAATCGGCAGACAAATACTGCTGAGATATTAGCTGAAGCCACCGCCCAAGAAAAATCCGAATTCAAAACGTAAGTGCGTAAAAATATGTTTTAAATGTCAATTAACTGTAAATACTCTGCCCTCCCCCGCACAGTAACAAATTTCTGCGAAACATTTTGAAATACAACCAGGAACTGGAGCAGAGCAAGGCAAAAACAAAGGCACAAGCGCTACCTGAGAGTCTTGATTTTCTAGCCGATTTTCCAGATCCAGAAAAAGGCTTTGAGCGCATCTCGCAAATCTGCCACCAGCTGCCCCGCGAGTGGTGTGTGTTGCAATTGTTGAAGAGCTTCAATGCCGCCACCACATATTCCACATTCGGTGACATTGCTGCTGGCAATGGCGACATTTATGTCTCCTTGCTGCTTCACTGCCGCAGCCCAGAGCTGCCGGCAACCTGCATGCGCTTCAGCAGCGATGCATTGGCAGATATATTTAAGGAGTATGCCACGCTGGTGGAGCGCTATAGGCGCGTCGTCACTGTCGATCCCCTGGCAGTTAGAACGCAAGCGGCCAAAGCTAAATACTGGAAAGAATTAGGTGAATTTGAGGCGTACTTGGAGGTCAGTTTATTTTCCAGTTTTCTAGATTTGCATAAATCATAAAAAATATGTGTGCGTTTTGTAGAAACTGATTGCAGATCTCACCAGCGTTTTATCGCCCTATTGCTTTATGTTTCTTGGCAAGCGCTATGATTGTGCTGCAGTGCAGCAGCAATGCAAAGAGGTTTATGAACGCGTGGATATATTATGCGCAGAACTCAATTGGAATGATCATCAGCGCATTTTACTATCACAGGCGGCATTGCATGCAAATCGCTTGCCAGCGGACCAGATGAAGCAGCTGAGCTATGAACTCAGCAACAACCACAACTGTAACGACAGTGAGACTGAAGAGCTGCTCGTTCTTGAGCTGCTTAACAACTGTGCCAACGAATGGCAGCAATTGGAACAGCACCAATCGTTGGCTAAGAAGCGTTCTCCCACCATTTTGGTGGTAGATGACGTAAGATAACTTCGATATATGATCGGTTTTTGTATTAGCGTTAAGCGTTTGTATCTCCTTTCATAGCGTCTGGATCATATGCATTGGGAGCAGTTGGCGCCGATGCAGGAGTTCGCACGCAACAAGTCATTACACAGCTTGTGGCGCCTCTTTAAGTGCCACAAGTCACAGATAAAGCATGGCTACTATAAGATCAACATTCATAGCGGCATTACGCTCATCAATCCGGATGCTGATTTGCCCAAATCGGGCAGGCGATTGCGCAGCTTTCTCGAATATTGGCTGACCCATTGGCAGAATGTGTTCGAGACGGTGCCCACAGAGAGTTTTATGCTTGAACAGGTTTTTAAAGCCGAATGCTTTGTGTATGTTGACTTTAAAACCACCAATTTGAGCCTTATAATTGTCTTAATTTTCTTTCAGCTATGCAGGACACGGTTCAAGTCTTCAGTATGTTTCTAGTCGTTTGATTTATCGCAATCGCATCAAAGGCGTTGTCTTTCTATTCGGCTGTGATTCAACTCGTGTGCTTAGCACAGGACTCTATAGCGCTCTATATGGCGCTCATGATTATTTCCATGGTGCTCTATGTCCCACTGTAGTCGGCACACTAATGCCCGCCCTTGATGCCAATCTAGACAATGTGTCCACCAACATATTGAGTCATTGGATTGCGCCAACCAACCCAAAGTCCATACCCTGGACACATATTGATCGCGCTGCCTGGATCACCGAAGGCACAGTCAAATGTAGTAATCCTATGATATTAATTTCCAAATTTATATTAATTATTTTTTCAATGCAGCAGCACAGGATGGCGTCACTGTGACGTTGGACCAGTGTGCCGATTATCAAATTGGCAGCTTGTGCGAAATTTTGGCCAATGTTCAATTGGGCAGAGTGGAACCAAAGATTTACAATTACTGCGTTTATGTGTGCCGCGGCTTACCCGCCTGGAATTCGGCTGTGCAAAAAATGCCTTTCTAGCTTAAAACTAGTCTACGTTAGTTACAGATAAGTAAAAAGTCTCAATTCATTATAATCTCTTAAATTTTCTTTTAAAACAATTTAAACTTATATAACAAAAAAAACATTTCAATCTCGTTTTGCAACCGATTAACTATACCTAAATAAGCTAGTACATATTTTCTTTTGCTTTGTTTTTTTGTTGCAATCAAAATGTGCTTGAAAAAGTTTTGCATTTAAATATCTAAAGATCAAACAACACATAGAAATCCGCATAAAATATTTAATTACATTTAGATAGCTAAGAAAAAAATTGTGCTCAAAAACTTACCTTTTAGTTGGGGTGCAAATTGTGTGAAGATAGATTTTTACTTTTATTAAAATCTTTTTATTTTGTACTTGTAACGTTTTTGCACTGTAATTGTTTGTTTTATTTTATTTAATTTGTGTGTTAGTTTATTAGTTGAACTTAAACATCAATTTTATTATATGTACAAACTGTAGCTTATTGGAACATCAACCGTTTAAGTATTGTTATTTATTTAGTTTAGCCATTTGGAAACATGCCAGAGTCTTATTATATAGTACAACATCTGTGCAGAATTTAAAGAGATTTTTTAGATTGTGGTGAAGTTAAAAAAAAAAATGTTTGACATACAAAAATGTAAAGGTGAGGTGCATTGACAGTTAGATAGAGACGGATTTTAGAATATTTTTTTTTTAAAGAAAATACTTGAAACAATTACATTAATAAAGTGAACACAAATTTTTCAAAGTTTTCTTAAATTGTGAGCACTGTAAATTTTTTTTTATTAAGAATTCTAACTTCATAATACAATTGTTAATGATTTCATAATAATAACTAACTGAATCATAAGTCGAAAAATCATGTTCTTAGTAAACTTTTTTTCTATGTCACCAACTTTTCCAAAGAAAACTTTAATAATTCACTTCTCCATTTGCCTTATATTTTTTTTTCGTCTTGTCAGTTGACTATTTGTTATTCAATGCGCCTGACAGCTAATCCAAAAAATGAGCTGCGCCCATTTAAAAGCTAATGTATTACTACTTAGCTTGGCGACTTGGCTAGAAAACGCCCATCTATTTATTTACTTCGCATTTTTGCTCGTTGCCCTTTTTTTTTTTTTTGCTCATCTTCTTGCTATTTCGTGGGCAGGAAGGCAGGAAACTGTGTGAAAGGGGGCAGGGGTGAGTTGAAGGGCGCGTTTGTTCTCTTTTGGCCAAGGGCTTTTCGATGCGAATGAGTTTTTGGCCCGTCAACCTCAACATGGAATCCACTTGACCTACTAAATGCCTGTCGCATTATGACACACATTACATTAATTAGGCAACAAACAAACAAAAAACACACATACACACACACACAAAACAAACAAATAACAACAAATTCTATATATTCCTCAACTCTGTTACGACGACCTTCGAATGATGCGGCGTATGCGTAATATTAGCATTTGGTTCATCGAATTAGTGCCACATATTTGCCTGCTTAACACACACAAACACACACACATACACAAATACGCATACGTACGCATATAAAATCAAAATCCACGCCCAACTAAAAATATTCGAAGCTTAAAGGTTGGTCGTCCTTCGTGTTAATGTCTCAATGCCGTGCCCATGGAGCATTTCATAGTGTATAAATCATTTTAGCAGCTAACGAAAGGTGCATGCCACGCCCCCGCCGCCTAATAGACACACACACACACACAGATGCCACATGCACACAAGCATAAACGACCTCATAGATACAAGCCCCTATTTCATTTGCCTGCCTGCCTGCCAGGACTTGTAACATGACAGGCGACAGCTTCAGAAACAGGATATTATATAACAGGCGCTGCCTTAACAGCGAGCGACATGTAAATGTTAAGTATGTGTTAGAGTGTGTGTCTGTGTGTAAAAGTTGTTGTTGTTGTGTTTTCGTGATATTGTTGTTGCTGTTGTGAATTGAATTGCATTTGTTTTCTTTCATTTTCTTTGCTTGTTTCCTTTTTTTATTATTTGGTTTCCGTTTGTTTGTTTGTTTGTTTGTTGTTTATGCCTTGAGACAAACACACACACACACACACACACACACACGCACAGCCACACTCTCACATATACTAAGTTCACTTACTTATATTGTCCGTTTGGTTTTTGTTCAAAACAGAATTGAAAATTTGCGTTTAGTATAAAAAAAGAACTCAAAATACATTTTCTGCAACCTTGAACTAATTTTTACTCGCTTTTTACATTTGTTGTCAAATATTTCAATCCGTTTTCTCCATATTATAGTATTTATATTTATACGAAAAAGTGTGATAACTCTGCTTATTGTCTTATTTAATATTGTTAAGTGTTTGTTTTTTTTTGCATAATTTCAAAAAATTGTGTTACAAATTTTAGAATTTTTATTATGTGTTTTTGTTGCTGAAACGCTTTGTTAACTTTGGTTAAAATTCTTGTTGTTGTCTAGTTATTGTTTATTTTGTTGTTTAAATGATTTTTGTAAATAATTTGATTTTTTATTATAATAGTTTTTCTCTTGTTTTTTTTTATTTTTTATATTATATTATTGCTGCTATTGGTTGTTAAATCCGCCGCGTTGCACACAACAATACTCTGGCAGAGATAAACTGAGACTGAAACTGAGAATTCGAGACTAGGGACTGTGCTGTGCTGTGCTGTGCTGTGTTTTGTCCTCGCGCCAAGGCAAATGCATCCATCTGGAGTCTGGTCTTAGAGAGCCGAAGGTACTTCATTCTCGTGGCCACGCGCCAAAAAGAGAAGCGAACAATGTTGCAAAAATGATGTCGAGCCCACCACCACCAACAACAACAATATAAGCAGCAGCAGCAGCAGCAGCAGCTACAACAATGTGTGAGCACAACAAGCGCAGCAGCAACGCTTAAAATTCCAATCCCAAAAAAAAAACCGCGACAATAACAACAACAAAACTCACATAGAGCCGAAGGGATAATAATATTCGCCCTCGCCTTCGGAGAGACACACGCAGGCCAATTTGAGAGTGGAAGAGCGAGCACAAACTTTCACCTCTCGCGTGCGTGTCCTCGCACAATGTTCATATTGTTGTTGCTGCTTCTGCTGCTGCTGCTGCCTCGACCACTATTTCACTTTCACAGTTGCAAGCTTCTCGAATGTGTTACAATGATTCTGCGTTTTCATGACAACCTTGTTGTCATTGTTGTTGTTGCTGCTGCTGCTGCCGCCAGCGCCAGGCCCAAAGCTCTAATGTTGTTATTGTTTTAAGCACGTGACATTCGAAAGCTTTCTTATCACAGCTCCCTTAGGAGGTGTGTCCGTGTCTCATTCCGTTGTGTGCGTGTGTGTGTGTGTGCTGGAATTTAATACGGAGAGCATTAAGCTTTTTACAGTGATGAGCAAAACGATTTGAGGATTAAAAGCTGTAAACGGTTTAGTTAAAAATTGTGTACTTTATCTATTTAAAAATGATATTCAACTTAAAACTATTCATTAAATGGCATTTAGTTTACTTTTTTTTGTTGCATTTTACACACACAAGAAAAAAACATAACTTATAGCTAACACTTAGAGAACTAATGTCAATATCTACTAGTTTCGCATTTGCAAAAAATTACTGCATTTAGACGTGAGGTATTTCTTTGATTTCATGCGTTTTGTACGTTTGTGTTGTTCGGTGTATTTTACAAGCTTTGCACTTTAAAATAACGCCTTATCGTAGCGCTAGGGAGTTATTTCTACAGCTGCTTCCTGTACTGGTGCTGCTGGTGCTGCTACAGAAGTTTCTTCAGGTATTTCATTGCTGGCAATGCTTTTCGTTTTGCTGCTGCGCTGCCGGGTTTGTGTCTATGAAAAGTATATAAAGTAAGCTCTCTCGCTCTCACTGTTCGCTTTAAAGAGTTACTCACCACGGCTGTGTTGCGATTCGGGCAATCGGCATGCAGATGGTCCTCGCTGTGACAGCGATGGCAGCGCTTCGGCTGCGGGCCCAACGCACAATCCGATGCAATATGATTGGCGAATTCGCCGCAATTGTAACAGCGGGTGCGGCGAGATTTTCGATTGCTGCAGCAGAGCAAAGAATGTAAATTGTAAATGTGAGGTTAAGTTGATAAAAGAATGTGTGCAATGTCGCTTACATGCGTGGCCGATAGGTGCTGCCGTGACAATCATCGCCCTGTCGCCCCGAAACACGTGTCGCCTCCAAGCCACGTCCCGTGCGCTGGCACTCAAACTCCACCTCCTCCTGCTCGCCCAACGAACGAAATCCGGCCATTTTTATGACACTCTGTTGAAGAGAGTTATTATGTATGGGATTTGTGATTTCTAAGTGCACTCAAAGACTGTTTTTACTCACCTGATGCACAAACACCTCCTGTCCGCCATCGTTGGGTGTTAGGAAGCCCCAACCTTTGGCCACATTAAACCATTTGCATTTGCCCAGACGAACGCAGCCGCATTCCTCGCCAGGTGCCACTGTAAATGGATTTATAAATTGTTGAATAGCCTTGAATTATTCTCAATATCCTGTCATGCCAAATTGTTGTTGTCTTGTTATTCAAATGAGCCGCAGACAGCAGCTGAACATTGCTCGAGTCCTTGTCCCATTTAATGCCGCAAGGCAAACGAACCAAGACTATGGAACAAATGAAAACAGGTTTCGCTGCTTCTATTACCTATTAAAATTGTTGTGCAGACGCTTAAGTGAAATAAGGCGATTGCTTTGGATGGAATTGTATGGCTGTTGCTGTCTCAAATATATTTGTTTGTAAAATGCGTGAGATTCATTTATAAAAACCATAACACACTCATCAAATCAAACACACACACACACACTCATACACATGTCTTTCATTCAGTTGCTGTATTCATTCATAAATTTTTTTTTTCGTTTTGGCTGCTTATCTTTTTTATTGTGTAGCTTAGTTTGCTTAGTAGTATCTCACAGATACTTATACACAGTACACAGATACACAATGCAGTATTCCAGCATGCTGATAACTCTTATCTCAAAAAAACCGTTGCATGTATATCGATGTGTGTATTTAAAGTGAATTTTTCTTAAAGGGTTGTTTGCTGTCATATGCAAATGTTTGCTGTCTTTTTCAAACATTTGTTGCATCATTCAGAGCAGAGTTTTAAAGTAGTTTTAATTGAAGAGGGAATTTTAATACATGAACTTGAGATAATCAAGTTGGTAGAATATCAAGAGTTCAGTTCGTAAAATGCATTCCATTAAATAAGTTTTATTAATACCTTTTTTTCGTTATTAATAATGAAAACTCCATTTTAATATGTTTCATATATCGTTTTCCCAGAATTTTTCTTTTAGAACTCAGATAAACTTTCTTATACTCTTGAGCCTAAATCTTACAGAAATCGTTTATTAAACAAATTAAGGTTTCTTAAATTGCTCCTTCTCGATTACAAACATTTTACAGATGACATCTTTACAAACGTTTTTCCCGCTGTAAGGTCTCTCAATTAGTTTAGAAATATATTGATGATCCCTAGCCAAAAACAACCACCGCATGGTTGAGTGAGTTCTAATAGGAAAACTCATCTGCCTAACCATTTATCGCTTAATTCCCAAGACAGTTTACTGAAGTGAACAAAAGACAAGAAGAATGCCCAATTTGCTGTAAGACAAAAACTTGTTTTGAAATTTTCCCAAAAACAAAAATAAGCAGAAAAAAATGTTGTTGGGAACAATATGTAAATGGGAACAACTACAAATTTTTGTCAAATTCAATCAAGCAAAATAAATATAGTTTGGTAAAATATTTGATGTTAAATTTGTTAAAAATATTGGCCAAAAATGTTTAGGTGAAGAGGGCGGTTTTACGATTGCAGTTGAGGCGTGTAGGGTTGTCGGGTTGCAGTGTTGCAGGGTGCAAATATTTGTGGGGTGGGGGTAGTAAGAGTGTTTCGATTTGCAAGCGTTTTAAGGGTAGATAAACATATTTGCCCATATACATATGCCCTATGCAAGCAATATGTGCGAGATTTGCCAATAAAAAACTCGAATACCCAAAGCAAAACAAAAAATGCGGAAAACAAATATAAAGAACTGCGCAGTACATAAAGAAATAACAAAAAAACAGCAACTCAGCGATCGTTGGCGACCAATCAGCTTTGAGTTTGATAAGATTTCGTTTCGTTGTTTGTTTGTTTTTATTTTTTTAGCTCAGCAGACGACACATAAACAAAAGTGAAACTTGTTTTGGATACGCTATTTGTATTCGCTGCGACATTGAAAGGGGAAACTTAAAAATTAGAACACCGTTAGATTTATGTTAATAATAATATGAATTCCATACCTGGTATTGATGCTTCGGAAGAGGAACTGTTTCTGCTGCCTTCAGCTACATCCTCGCTGCTCTGTTGTTTTATATTTTCCATGCTGGTTTCCATGCTTAAAGTTGTATTAAATTTGATATGTTTTTTTCTCAGTATTAATGCTGTTGTGTGTGCGTCAATTGCTGCATGTTCTTTCTGCAACCCACACTATTTATCTATACCACTAACACACACAAACATACACACGCACACACAGTAACGAATGTACAATATACGCAATGCAAGCGAAAACTCGGCAAGCACGAAAATCGATTGAAAAAAACGTTGCCGCTGCGCACGACGCACTTTGTCACACTGAACTGTGAGTTGCGTTTTACTACTTCTAGGAAGGCCACAAGCCCCTGAAACACAAAACACACACACACTCACACACATACACATAGAGATGTACGCGCAGGCCCAAATTGTAGTTGTATCTTCAAAATAATATTTAAACACAGCCACGGCGCATGATGAGTTCGTCGGTGCGTACGAGCGAGTGGGATAGCAAATAGCCAAATGTGTGTGTGTGTGTGTGGAAAAACAGTTCGAGGTGAATTGAATTAAATCGAGATGCGTGTGGTGAGCATAAAAGGTAACATAACGTAGCGATCACAAAAACAGAGAGAAAGAGTGAGAAGTGGGTATTGGAGAGAGACTCCGCTCGAAAAAAGAAAAAAAGAGTATCAAATAATTTGATTTGTTCAAATTTATCTACAAAATTAAGACACAAATTTTTTGAAACTGTACGCATTGTAAGCATAAAGTGTGTCTCGTTATACAGCCGGCTATACTGTTATACCAACCAACTGTTATACATCATTAAATACCATATACAAGTCTGCCATCTGATAGGTTAACCCATGATCTTTGAGGGTTTATAAATTATGTCCAACTTTGATTGGTGAAACCTTAAAAAAGTGCATAAAAAACTGCACAACAACCCGCACACACACAGTAAATCACATTCGCACTATTGGTTGTTTGCAACCCCAAAAAAAAAAAAAATAGATGAGAAAAAAATAACCTATTGCACATTATGCACACGCACACACACACACACACACACACAAAATTGCTAATGTCGCGTGGCAACGCATTTTTACCCCTGTGTAGCAAGCAAAGGCATCACATTGTGCAACATTTTGCGAATTTCTTTCCAGGCCATGGATGCGATTTATCATGGCACGTGCCACGCTGCTGCCACTATTGCTGCCTGCCACGGCTATATGGCATGCCAAATTGTTGGCCAATGCCACAGAATGCTAGATGACAGCACAGCGCGTTGCATGGGCGAGTGTGGACACGGAGGGTGGAAGGCCGATTTAAGCACACACATACGTACCGCAAATCTTGAAAAATGGTTTTTCTTGTGTTTCAGCGCTAGAAATGTGGTTGAAAAAATTCACTTAAAGCGGCTCAAATGTGACATAAGTTTGGTTGTATTTTAAGAGCAATAATCTGCATGGAAAGTTGGTATAAAAATATCTTTAACCAGGCTATGCACTTTAAAAAATACATAAAAGTTAAGCTAGACAATAATTACTCATAAGTCAATTAACCAAAATATTTAACAATTTATTGCATTTTTCTCTTTTACTGCATTTTAAATTCTTTTCTTTCGTTATTCCAAGTCTGCCAATTAAACAGGCATAAATACATTAAAGTTTCTTGTTTTCAAGTTCGCCGACTTTTGAATTGTTGATTTTAAAGGCGATTTTTCTTTTTCACAGTTGCCTCCAATTTGGGAAGAGTCTTTGCCATAAATTCTTACTTAATTAATGCCTTTAATATGCGACAGTGTAAATATAGACTTTCCTTATAAGCTGCTTGTCAATGCCCGCAGAAATACCATATTCTCTTTTCCTAGTTTTGATTCATAATTTAAAAGTATTCGCATTGCTTTAAATATTTAATATGGCTTACACAGAGGAATTTCTTTCGTTCATTTCGCACATTGAAAGTACCAGAAATGTTTTTTTTTTTATGAAATCGGAGCATCTAGTTTGGCCTCAAACGGCTGCTGTGAGGTCAGTTTGATTTTTATCCTTAATAAAAGCATACAAACAAGAGCAGCAGCAACAAAAACAACAGTAACAACAATCTAGTAGAAAAGATGAAAAAAAAACGTTGGCTCAAAAGGGACTGTGTAATCAATATTATGCCGACAACAGAGTCCTTTGGCTTGTGCTCGAGTTTTGTGGAACGCCTGCGGCCTGCACAATGCATGCCGAAATGGAAAGTGCCCATCAGGGATACGAGGCACTCACATGCGCATAATTGGAACAGGATTAACAAGGCACAGCCGCATACACAATCATGAATGCAATTGCAGGACATACAATTCCATTGTCCAGCTTCATGGGTCCGCTTGATCGGACATGCATTTCCGGCGCGCTTTCACAATGGCCTGAAAAATAATCCGCTTTAAGTCTATAAAAACGGTGCCAAACAAAAATGTATAAAATGTGGAAAATTCATGCTATGCAAAAATCGTAATCAGAAAAGAGCTCGAATAATGCTTGCAACTTGCATGCAAAGGACGGCAGGATGGTAGGGGTGGCAGGGGTGTTGTGGTCCATATGCTGCGATGCCCCGCTGTTATTCGTTTGACCCGGCTGGCACCTCAAGGCAAGCACTCTCTCTCTCTCTCTCTGTGTGTGATTATCGCCAATCTCTTTTTTTATGTTGCAGTTTTTTTTTTGTGCTCGTGTCCTATTTTTATGCCAGAGCGCACACAATTTGCATGTTAAGCAGGAGGCCTGATTATTGTTATTACAAACGTACTGTAATGGTCCACAATAGCTTATTCAAGTATCCCACTCACTCTCACTCTTGATTGACATGTGATTGATGTTTCCATTTGCAGTGACAGGCGCTTCGACCTACAGGATAACGCCAAAGTCTCAACTACAATTGGCATTTACATGAACTATGAGTGATGTTGATTGTAAATCAATGAAAGACGAAGCATTCAATTGCAAGACATATAAAGATTTAACATTAATAGTTTTCAATGTTTAGTTTTGTTGAACGAATCAAAGAAAGTCGTGTTAACATTTTACGTGTTTCATGAATATATACCAGCTCCTAAAAGTATGCTGCGGTTTATAAAGGGGTTAAACTAGTTATTTATTTTGTGCATAATTAGCAAACTTCTTTGCAGCTGGTTCTAACAATAAATAATTGCCTCCAGAGCCAATACTTATTTACTACTAATCAATTAAAAATAGAAACAATCCCTATGTATTTTATTATGAAATATTTTGTTTTTTATTTATGTCTTTTCATCGTACTTGTATTTAATTGTGGTTTTCATTTGATGATATTTTAGAGATATTTTTTTTTTAATATAATTAATAGGAATTTAAGTTGCGTTCAAATAATTTCATAATTTTCATTTTTTTTTTAAATTTACGCATATAATTCGCATATATTTTAATTATGTTTATAGTCAATTATGGATTCATTTTAGATTTTTGTTGTGGCTTTTCTTGTTATGTGGCATAAAAGGTGAATGACAGAGACAATATCGCTAACATTATTAAATGGATTCAACAAAATACAATCTCTAATTTAAGGTTTTTTATTGCAATCAATTTCTTTTTGTTAATAATAATTGCAAATGAAATTCGCTGCGTTTTTTAATTGTGTATGAGAACCAATTTTGTACATTTGTGGATACAAAAAACAATATATTAATTTATATATGTATATGTATATTAATATATGGTATATATATATATATACATATGAATAACAAAGGCTCTACATGCACTATATAAGTAATTAGATAATTATACAGATACAGATAAATATGGAAATATTGATTTGCAATAAAAGTTGACATACATATAAATACTTATATCGAATATACAATAATGCAATATATTTGGATTTGATTTCAATAATTGATTCTCATCATTGTATGTTTGTTATTTTGTTTTTTGTTTTTTGTGTGTGTGTTGACCTAAATCAGAGTCACTTATAACACTAAGAAGCAGTCATTTATTCTCCATTTAAATTTACGTTTTGTCGTCACTTTATATATTTTGTTTTTTTGTTGTTTTGAATCCTGAAACAGATTTCAAAATTACTGTACAAGTTTTATTCTCACCGTTAGGCAACGTTAAGCATAGCTCTCTTTCTCGCTCTCTTTTGCTACCACTACAAACGTGTGCTATTACAAATATATAATAGTTTAAATATATACTATATATGTATTTATATAAATATGTATACGTATATGTTTTTATAATTAGTATATTACAATGCTTGAATAAACCAAATTAAAAAAAAAAACTGTTGTTACTTTTTGTTTTGTTTTTTGAATTGTAAATGTAATGTTTTTAGCAAAAATTCTTGTTTGTAAAATATCGAAATGCGGTCGAGCAAATCAATTTGTTGAAATGATTTGCGTTGCTCAAGGCTTATTTTAGTTTGTCTGCTGTTGTATTTGCTGCTTGTTGTCTACGAGTTAAGAGTATATTGTATATAGTAATTCATTCAGTCTCAGTCTCACGAAAAGGAAAGTTAGTATTTGCTTGTTCTTATTATCTGCTATTTTCTTGTTTAATGTCATAACTCAAAGTTTCAATAGAAATCATATCAAATCAGAATTGCAACATTGAATTTTTTGTTATTTTTCCCAACGAGTATGCTTACAAGCAAGTGAAGTCAAATGATATCACAACCAGCAAAACATAGAAAACTAAAGTTTTGTGAATGCCAAAAACCAAAAAAGTAAATGAAATTAAAATAAACAAATTTGTGTGTGTTTTTTTTTTATAATTTTGATTATCTTCTTTTATATTTTCCATGTATGTAGGTCTCCCACTCAATACTTGCATCATTAGATTTAGATTATGCAATTATATATGTAGAGATTTATATATATATATTTATATATAAATATTGCATATGCTTAATAAACTTAGAACTAAACTTAACTATAACTCCATAGAAACTTGCGTTTTCGCTTTTGTTTTTTTGTTTCTATGTATCGAATACAAAAATACAAAATGTGAATTTTGCGTAGTCTTAGTCTCAATTAGCGGGTCTAACACGCGCTGCTACTCCCCAACTTACCCGAAAAAAAACCCGGTAAACTTTGCTTTACAAGACGAACGCACGGGCGTTGAGTTTATTACGCATACGCCACGTGCGCTCTCAGCGCGTGTATACAAAAATACTTAAAAGTTACGAATTGGTGTTGTCTTCTTACAGTTTAGTTCTTTAGCTATATATATATATATACGTGTGTATATATGTTATACAGAGTTGGTGTTTGTTTCTTACAGTATTTTTTTAGCTATATAATATACAGGGTTTTTGTTTTGTTATAAAAGCTAGGTTTAGATTAGACTTCTTAACGCTAGTCAGCCTCATTAATATTATAAGCTTATTATGTAGGGTTTTTTCATTATTTTAATCAGACAATTAACTAAGCAATTTGCTTTACTTAACTTAGAAATAGAATGAAAAAAACAAAGACTAATTGAGAGCGCTTTTAGTTTTGTTTCATTGTTTAACTATTTTTTAGTAAAGTTACGAATTAATTAAGATAAATGTATTTTTGAATGAGCTTTAAAATTTTTTTCTAAGGCGCAAAACGAATTGTTTAAAAAGAGCCGAAGAGAAAAATTTAAATATGTTATATATATTAAGTTGCTATATTATTAGTATGTGCTAATATATTTACTAATATTTATAAATCTATAATTCTTTTTATATGCATATTTATTTATTTCTGTTTATGATGTATTTAAGTTTATGGTAATTAATTATTGTGTTTTCATAATACAAATACAATTGTAAATGTAAATGTGGACAAATGGAAACAGTCAAAAGCACCGATTTTCAGCTAAGTTTTGTTGTTGTTTTTTTTTTTGTTTTCTGGTTTTTTGTTCATATTTTACTAATCATAATAATCATATAATCATAATTATAATCACTACTTGTCTAAGTAATTAATAGCTAAACACTAGTGAATGAAGCGGTTACAATTCAACAGACATTCAAAATATTTTAATTAATTATCAATTAAATAGTTCACATTAATGTTGTATTGTTTTTCAATTTGATTTTTCTTTTAATTTATTTATGTACACTTTGCTGTATTGTTTGCTGCTTTTAATAAAATACATACAAATATATAATAAATATGTTGCAATATCTGTTTATATATAAAATACGTCTTTACGTTACGTCTGCTCAAATTTGGAATTGTAAGCAAATTTATATATATTTTTATGTTTTCTGGTTTTTTATTTTTTTGTTCAGTGCTAACGAAATTCAAATAAGGCAACTTGAATCTAATTGTTTATGTATTTTAGTGTGATTATGTACTTAAATATACAATAAATCGCGCCTCAAAATCAACAACAAAATTTAAATGCATTTTTCTCTCATCAAATTTTCCAATAGTTTTTTTTTTTTGCTTTTTACAACAACAGCATGAAATAATTTTCCATTTCTTTTCGTTTGTATTGAATATATAATATTTATCAAAAATAATATGCAGAGTTTTGTATTTATATTGTTTTATTATAAGTGGGGAGTGCCAATTATTGAGATCTTCTTCTTTTCATAGCGTGAAATGAGTTTTTCTTTCTTAACAAATTTTGAGTGGGTTGGTTTGGAAGGGAGTTTGGGCCCGCCTGCCCTATAGTTATAGTATATATATACAATCTATTAATAATACCGTTATGTATGTATGTTTATTGTGCTGCAGTTGAGTTGCGTATGTCCTGGCTGTACGGGTAAAGGGGTATGCTTAACTTTTACATGGTTTTTGTTGTGTATTGCACTTCAATTTCAGATATTTTTCTATATTTCTTGTTTTTTGTTTCACGCTCTACGTGCACTCAATTATCATCGGCTGGCTGGAGGATTCAATGACCGATGGCCGATTCTCCTGCGCCTGCACATGCGTTCCATGCAGATAGCCATTGTCCGGCAGGGGCTTTAGTGATTTGGGTGAATGTTGTGCCAAATGATGAGCAGCAGCTAAATGTTGCTGCTGTCTGCCGGGCGAGACTTGTGGAAGAGGTTGTTGCTGCTGATGCTGTTGCTGTTGCTGCTGCTGTTGTTGCACGTGGTGTGGCGTTGTTGGTGGCGGCAATTGATTGGCTGTGGTCAGCAGCATTGGTGGACCACCGTGTGGCGAATGCATTAAGTGTCCGGGTGGGTTAGGATGTGAATGCTGTTGCAGATGCATATGCGGCTGTCCATTGCTGCCCAATGGAATGAGACGGGGTGGCGATTGTGCGCCCGCTAGATGACGCAAACTAGGATGCACGGGATGCATGTGATGCTGCAGCTGTTCAAAGGCCTCTCGCGAATCCGGCTCCGGTAGATCTTTGTCTGCAGGAAAGCATACTTTGAGCAACTAGCTTTTGACAATTTAATGAAGCTCTGAACTTACCTAAACACTCGGATGTTGCAGCTGCTGCCATGGCCAGTTCCTCCTCCAGATTGTTGGGCTTACAGCTGGTCGTCTTCCAGTGTGTCCTCAAACCAGATGCACTGATATACTTTTTATCACAACCCTGGCACACATACGGACGATCATTCGTATGCAAACGCTTGTGCAGCTTCAAATGCACAAACTGGGTGAACTTCTGTGGACACAGATCGCAGGCATAGGGTTTCTGTCCGCTGTGCAGTCGCAGATGGGTCTTCAAATTGGATGTGCTGGAAAAGCGTTTCTTGCAGATGTCACACTGATGTGGCTTCTCGCCCGTATGCACCAAATGATGCTTCTGCAGATGAGCCAGCTGGGTGAAACTCTTTGTGCACACATTGCACTTGAAGGGACGCTCGCCGGAATGGGTGCGTAGATGGACCTTGAGATTGCTCAGTTGTCCGAATGTCTTGCAGCACACATTGCACTCGTAATGCATTTTGCCATCCTTCTTCTTGAGCGGATAGGGCAGTGAACGGTAGCCACGAGAGGCCAGGGAATTGGGACTCAGGGGACTGCCGCTGCGTGGACAGGAATTTCCGTCGGGACTCAGACTGCTGGGTGGGGAGATACGCAGAGGGGAGAGACGTTGCAGCGGTGTCAACGGTTGCATCAACGGATGATTCAACATTTGTGTGCTGCTCTGCAAGAGATGCAAGTTGGAAGCAGATCCACCACCACTCGAAGCATTCGACTGTCGATCGAAGGGAGAATGGGAACTGTGCGGCGGCGAGTGGAACGTTGAGGTTGCCGCATGCAACGATTGTGCGCCCGGATAGCCCGTATAGCCAGCGTAGTTGGGTGAATGGCTGCCCGGTTCATAGCCACCATGATGCGTCCTTGTTGGCGAGTAGATCACATTGTGATGATGATGGGAGGCTGGAGGTGGTGGCGAGCATTCACCCTTGATCAGTGCACCGCGACTCAGTGTAAGTTCCTGCTCCGGCACCACATGTACACTGGAGAGCTCCTGCGGCTGTCCCAGATTCGAACTGGAATCGGGACTAACTGCATTGCCATAACGCTGGGATTTCTTATAGCTGTAGGCCATCTCCGTGGGTGATGTGGGTGGTGGTGTGGCGGCATTCGCTTGCCTGCAGGCATTTGCTGCGGCGGCAGCTGCTTCCAAACGGTGCTGGCTGGTAAGTATCGTCTCCAAGATGCTCGAGCTGGGCTGTGCGAAGCGCACGTAACGTTCCACGGGCGGATCGGCTTCATAGTAGGGTTTACTCAGCGGCACAATGGTTCGGGTTTGTCCATTTGAACTGTGCTCCAGCACAATCACTGTAGAAGAGGCAGGTTGTGGATTCGTTGGTTCTACGATATGCTGCAGCTGATGGTGCTCTTCGCCAAGATTTGTCGTTGTGCTGGGCGGGCATAATGAATCCTCACAATGCACACTAGCTGCTCCATGCAGTTCGTGTAGATCCTCCTCCTCTAAACCGACACCCACTGGTGGCAGTTGCTCATCCACATCCTTGAGTGGCTCCGTCTTCACACAGGTTTTGTTCTTGAACTCATATTTGAGTGGCATTTTTACCTTGAACTTGCGATACTCATTCTTATCCGCCTCACAACTGGGCGTGGCAATGGCAGCGGTGGGTGTAATGCTGTTGCTGTTGTTGGTGCAGCTGGTAGTGCTGCTGGTGTTGTTGTTGTTGTTGTTGCTGTTGCCCGTCGCTGGTGGTGTGACACTGTTGGGTTTTTGTGCTTGCGCAATGACCGTCTCCTTGGGGGCTATCGCCTTCTTGGAGCAGTCGAGCACATAGTTGTGCTCACTTTCGCTATCACTGGAATCCTCGGGCGGTGTCAGTCCATCCTCGTGGCACTCGTTACTGTGGTAACCCTCATCGGATCTAACCGAACGAACGCTGCCATCCTGTGGCGTCAACTGATGCTCATAATGGGCATCCTTGCCACAGAGCGGTGAGCCCGCTGTGTCCTTTTCACAGCTGCTATTCAGGGGAGACCGATCCTGGCCAATGATCACGGAAGCATGTCGACCGTGCTGTATATGCGGATGCAGGGAATTGGAGCTGGTGGTGCTGCTGCTGTTGCCGGTGGTGGTTGTGGTGCTGACATGGGAGGGTGGACTGCCACGACGACAGCATTGAGCGTGTGTTTGAGCAGTCGGAGCAGTCGAAGAAGCACCAGCTGATCCAGCTGTTGTGGAAGGTGGCGGTGGTGGTGCACCAGGCAGATGTAGGCCCATTACATAGGTTATGTGACTAACAGCAACCTCGGCAGGTATTTCAGGAGCGGGCATTGCATAATGGGGCTTCTTGTGCGGCAGCTCATCATCCTCATCCTCATCGACATCCACATCCTGTTTGCAGGCACCAAAGATGGTGCGCTCGGGATCGACATCGTAGCCGAGGCGACTGGCAAAATCTTTGCAATACCACACCATCAGCTCCTCATTGGGCAATATGTCGCGGGTGGTGTAGAAATAGATGTTATCCTGATGCTGGCACGCAACTAGATTCATAACGGATAAACTATACGCCGAGGCAACATAGCGCATCCAATTCGATTCGGAACGATCCGAGCCATCCAGATAATAATAATCATCATCCTTAAAGATCTATTTGTATAGAGGAGAGAGAGAGAGAGAGCAAACAAAAGAATGGAACATTTGATTTGATTTGTGATAAGAAAATAACAAAAAAAACGAATAATTAACACACAACAACACAGGAAAAAGAGTGAAATCAGCGATAGAGAGTGCAGTTGGAAAGCTTTAAGAGTTTGTAAGACAGAAATAATGAGAGATAGAGAGAGAGAGAGAAAGAGAGACCAAGAGCGAGCGAGCAATACATAGTGCGTTTTTCTTTCTTTTTTTTTTTTTTGAATGGTTAAAATTCACAAATAAAACAAAGCATAAAGTGGTACCTTAATAATCCCGTAGGTTATGTGGCGTGTTCCCTGCACCTGATTGTGATATCAAACAATTCAAATTCAAGCAAAATTGTAAATTTCGGAATTTTTATTTGTATGATTGATTGGTTGTTGGTTGGTTGGTTGGTTTTGTTGGGTTATAATTGTTTATATATATATATATATAGTAGTGATTGGATTTGATTTTTTTTTTTTTGTATGCACATGAAATTAAAAATTTAGAGAAACCAGTTGGTTAGTCAAATGCAATGATAGCAAAATGCAGCAAAATCAAAAAAATGTTTAAATAAATCATGAAACGAGAAACCAGATAATGCCCAGTTAAAATATATGCTATTGATGCTTACCCGCCAGAAATAGCGCGCCTTATTCTTATCATTTGGATAGTTTGAGGTTGGAATGCCTTCGAATGGGCCAAAGCGAGTGCCACGCGGTATGACGCCGCTGCTCCAAACTCCTTCAGTCTGTATCGAAAAGGGGCAAAGAGAGAGAGAGAGAGTTACAGTTAACAACTTGCGCTCTTTTGAAGTTCAAGTTCAAAATGATTCTTACCTTAACATTTGGCGTTGAGTAGACCATCGAGGACTTTAACGTTAGGCTGCGCGGCAGTGTTTTATCGGCACGATTGGGCAAACCACGCTCCGCTTGCACATCGGGCACCAGATATACCGCTAAACGCTCAAAGTCCTCCTCACGCATGCGCGTCACATCATAATCCTGTGTGCCATCCGGCGTTGGACTGCGACTGCGCGAGCGACGCAACAGTTTAGCGTTGTGATGATGGGATGGATGGACATGTGAGTGCTGTTGTTGTTGTTGTTGCTGTTGTTGCTGCTGTTGTGCATGATGATGATGTTGATGATGTGAATGTTGTTGCTGTTGCTGTATGGCTATGTGTTGTGTTTGTTGTTGCTGTTGTTGCTGCTGCTGTTGCTTCATTGCTGCTGGCATTTGTTGCACTTGTTGCTGCTGCTGCTGCTGCTGATGATGATGTTGATGTTGATGATGTCCATGCATTTTGATTTATCAGCTAACTGTTGTATATTATATTTGTTTCTTCTTGGTCTCCTTTTTCCTTTACTTACTGCTAGGCTTAAGTGCGCTTTTGTGTTGTTGTATTGCTTAGGCTGCTAGCTATTGTTTTATCATATAGTTTCACTTGATCTGCAATTAGAAAAAAATAAAATAAATAAAGAGTGAGAAAGAGAACATTAGAAGAGAGCTTTAGCATTTCACTTTTGTTTCTTTGAGTTTCTTGTCGCTTTTGCCAAAGCTATAAATAAAGGCGTCATACACACACACACACATTTTCATATGAGAGACAGTCAAAGCTTCGCCCACTCACTCAGAACTACACTCAAAAATTGTGTGTGTCGGTGTGTGTTAGTGCAGTGTTGCATTTGTATTTCAATGGCGTCGTCGTTGCTGTAGCTATCGGGAAAGAAAATAGCGGCAAAAAGCATTAACGAACGTGACGAACGTTGAGTGGCTTTCTAGCTTCGGTTTCTCAACGTCACAGCGACGTTGCCGTGTGTGTGTGTGTGTGTGCGTGTGTGTTTGCATAGTTCAAGATTGCGGCCTTAATGGAGGTTACGCGTTCACGTTCAGGGGCATTTAGAGTTAAATCTCTTCCCTCTCTTCAAATGAAAATGACACCTTAACTAAATTTTTTCAAAAACAAAACTGAACTCACGTGGGACTTGATTTGGCCAACTGCTCTTTGTACTTTAGTTTGTTTTTTGTTTTAACGCTTTTTGCGCTCATTAAAAACAGTAAATTGCCTTCTTAATCAATTAATGTATTCCTGTTAATTGAGCTGCTGAATATTTTATTTATATATAATTTTTGTTGTTGCTGCTCTCGCACACTGAATAAGTTTAAATATTTTATTGCCTTTTTGGTTTTTTTTTTTGTTTTTTGTTGTAGGTAATTTTTGACTCTTCGTGCTGGCAAATTACGCATCACTTTCTGTTTCGTTGCTGGTTTAGTGCTCGATATTTCGATATATTACGCATACGCCGCATTGACCAACCGTATGCTTTCCATTGCTGCCAGTGAGTGAAAATTTCCAGAACAATTTCAAAGGATTCGCTTTTTAATTTGTTGCTTTTACTTAGCAATTTTAAATATTGTGCATTGTGAAGTGTGTGTTTGTGTGTTCGTATGTGTAAGAAGAAGAACCGGCGGCGTAGAGAAGAAATTTAACGACAACAACCGAACGGACCGCATACTCGATTGCACTGAACAACCTCACGGAGGCGACATATAACAATATTGTGTTTTTGCTGTGTGTGTGTGTGTTTGACTCTTCCCGTTGGATTCTCTGGGCCCCGCTCGCAAATCAAATTTCGCTCACAAATGCAGCTATGCGGAAATAGTAGTCGTAGTAGAGGGCAACAAGCAACAACAATATAAAATAATAATAATAACAATGCGAGAAAAACGAAAAACTAGAAAAATTATTAAACTAATGTCGTGCAAAATGTCGTGTATTTAGAATGAACGCTGTGTGCTGGCCATCCACACAGACGCGAACCGAGTGTTCCTACTACTGACCCACTTATACACAATATACCCGTATGCAACCGGCACAGGCGCCATACTCAAAGCTCCGTTAGTTCTGTTCTGTGTGTGAGAGACCCGGCATTGCCAGCAGAATGCACTCACTGACTCTCTCAATCGCTCGCTCAGCTGCAGCCAAAAATATTAAAAAACAAACAAACGACAAAGTTTTGCTCAAGGGTTGCGCTATTGAGTGCAAAAAGCTTTCGCCGTTGCATGGCGAATTCATTTTACACTGCATTTCGCCGGGGCGCTTTTGAGTACCGGCGAGGCTGCTGCTGCTGCTGCTGTCGCTGTCGCTGCTCGTTTCCAACGGTGGTTGCAATCTAACGTTACTTTCTGTCTCTTCTTTGTCATCGTGTTTTGTTTTTGTGCTTTGTTATTGTTGGGCCACAGCCACAATCATAAATTTATTGTGCAAGGCTAACAGAAGAATTGACAGAAAAGTTCATATTGAATTATAGGAGTATATTAATAAGTGACACTGTCAATATCTTGTGACAAACATTGTGATGGGCACGATGACAGCATCAATGAATATGCAGAGTTTCAATTGTGTTGCATGCCCTGTGCGGCATATCAACCCATTCTGCTTTAGGGAATTAGAGTTTTTTTAAGCCATAATGAAAAATAGAAAACTTTCAAATAAAGCTGAGCCTGCTGTTCAAGTCAGGAGCTGTATTTTCACTACATTTAATTGACAGTTTTAACTACAACACTTAACTTAGATTTCACATTATGCAAGTTTTCAAAAAATGCACAACTATATACAAATTTAAGCCTCGATTATTTTTTATTACTTTGCTGACCTTGCACACGCTATTTAGCTATGGAACTTAATGCGGAAATTTTAATTTGTGCTTACAGTATTTAAAGACTTATCAGTAACTACTTTTTGGCGCCTTTGATAACAATTTATTGTTTACAGAACACTTAAGAATTGCAATCATATATGTATGTTTAAGTAGTAAATATCAACAGCAACAACACTCACCCAAAAACAGTTTCAGTTTATTGCCGTTTGGCTTAGCGTTAATTGATTATATTTTGAATATTCCTTTCGAATTAGATGTTTTTGCTTTCGTTTGGATTTCTTTTAAATTTTAAATTTTATTTTTTATTTTTGGTTGCTTGCCGTAATTTAATTTGTGAACTAAACACGCACGTAGAATGTGAACTGCGGCAATGTGCAGCATAAATGAGAACTTTTTGCCCAGACTTTGGCAAATGGCAATGGCGGCAAACAACACGGATGCAAACCGAATCAAATACGTACACAAATACTAGCGATACAATTGTACGATACAGATACTGTATCTCATTGTGTGTGTGTGTGTGTGTGCACTTGCACTTGCTATTTTGCACTTCGATTCTATTTTGATGAGTGCGGAAATGTGCGAATTCGTTTTGGCTATAGCTCTTAAGTGTCGTATCAGTGTGTAAGTGTGTGGGTGTCTGTGCATAGCTTTACAATTGGCGCCAGCTAAAATGCAGACAGTTGTACACTTATTTCCCCTCTATTATTTTATTTCTTATTTTTGGTACTTTCGATTTTGTGTTGCCAACTAACTAAATGAATAAAATCAAAATAAAATAAGGGGTTTTTATAACTAAACTTTCGCTGCTAGACAAACCAAAATTGGATAATGCATCGGACTGTTAAATTTATTCATATATTTATATTTAAACATAGAACAGATGCGTTTTTGCTGCCCCTAGCAAGTTGTCGACATAAAAATAAGCAATTAAAACAATACACAATAGTTGTGTTTGGTTGTATTAGTGCGGATAGTGCGCCAAAAAGCTTTTTGCTATCGTGCTGTGAAACTGAAAATAAACAGCTGCACAAATATACATACATATGTATATATGCATATGCAAGAGTTGCCTGCATTAGAAACAAAAAGTAAAAAGCTCTACACTTTGCGTTTCTAATCATTGCACAATTGCGTTTGAAGGACACGAGACATGAGATTAGCGGTAGGGTGAGTTCGGGACAAAGGGGGCTTTTTTTTTTTGTAGAGGGTGCTGGCTACTGAGAATTTAATGGGCAATGTGCTTGCAGTGGCGCAGCAAATTAAAAATAAACATTTGCTGAATGGTGCAGTTAGTGGGAGAACTTTTAAAATACCCTGCAGAAAAAGCATAATATTAATTACAATTTCTGCATCTCTTTAAGAGCTTTTTTATGTTAATATTGTTTATATTTTACATACCAGCAGTTGGAAGGTAGTTAACTGCTTTTTTATGACACTTTTCTTGACTTTTATGTAAATAATTTCCCTATGATGCCCAACTTTCAATGGCCATTTACCCATTTATGTCAATATACCCATTTACAGAAACTATACCAACAGATATTGTTGAACATTATCAAACCCAAAAACGAATCGTTGTCGTCGCCGTCGTCGTTGCACCGCTTCGCAATGAGTTTAACATTCAACTTGAACGCACACGACCCGCTAACGCTGACGTTGTCGCTGTCGCTGTCGTTGCCATTGTCGTCGGCGTCTTCCCGAGTGCATTTGAATTTTGATAAGCTTTCACACATTGCGCATACGCCGTATATACTTATATTGCGTTAGCTATGCGCCTGACTATTTTATGTACATATAATTGAGTGTATATATGCAGATTGTATGTATTTATTTAAGTATGCATGCAACGCTCATAATAATATTTGTTATTCTAGACTGTGAAGAAAATAACTTCCGCAAAGTCGCTTCGTAGCTTTGACGCTACATCGATCTTTATCAAATTGCAATGGGGAAGCGTTGCGAAACGAAACGAAACGAAACAAAAAATGCAACAAATACTTACAATTCAAAAAGCAGCAATAATAAAACCAAATGGCGATATACAGACTCAAGGACAAATTCGCGATAGTCAACGCAAACTGTACTAACCGCAATATGCTACCTATATACATAATTTATATGTACATATTTACATATATATATAGGGAGAACTACTGATAACTCTGCTGCAACAAAGGCCATTAAATGCAACGCTACATTGTATTGTCATCTCGCTCGCACCAGCGTATTAGCCTAGGCCGCCCTGAGTGGCCTTGCGAAATAGTTTGCTATCTAGGAAATCTACGCATAAGCAATCTGTAAACAAATTTTGCGATGTATTTATATAAGTGCTATGCTAACATTTATTTGGGCAAGGGGTGCGGTTTGTAGATCGTGAAACGTTTGGAGTTTTTTAAAATTCATCTTTTTTCGAATCATCTAATTTCTTTTCAATATTTCCATTATGATTCATTGTAGTTTGAGTAATGTACGGAAAGTAATTAGGGGAAAAGCCGGAGCACTTAACTAGTTCTTACTAAAAACTAACTAGTTTTGAAACAAAGATTCAATTATACTTAAAGGAAAATGTTGCGGTTTACTCGATACTTGTTTAAAAACGGTTTAAAATAGGCCTGCTTGCAAAGGGGAACGGATGAGTTCCAAGATTGGCGGATGCATATCTTTCGGTGTTGCCACCAGTTATATTGCCACCAAATTTGGTGAATTGAGCTTAATAACTGTGAAAGATACACCCGTTCCCGTTTTGAACAGACAGACAGTATAAACTTATATACTCTTTACCTTCGTTATCGAAAATAAAACCGGTTAATGACAATTCTAAATATCAAGGTGAGCTCAAGTCAAAAGTGAGATAAAGATGAGAGGAAGATAAGAGAAAAACTAAGGGTTGCATTGAGCTGTTTTGTTAGAAACGTTTAGCCTAAGGCATTACAGTTGGAAGATTTTTTCAAAGATAATTTTCAAGTTTTTAGTTTTTAAGTATTTATTTTATTTTAATTAATAATTCTGTTGATTTACTTACTTCTTTAAGAAACATTTTAACCGATTTTCTTGTTATTATTTCGTTCACAGTTCTTGAAAACACAAACTCTGAACAATCTAAGCAATAAATTCACTCAGCTTTAATAACGTAGAACAAGAAAACTTTCGACTTTCAGAGAACTTTAGCATATATCATAGCATTCTATCTCTTCCACCCGCATTGCCCAATGATTGATGAGTTATTTGACTACATGCTTGCACTTGTTAATTGCTGTATAAATTATGATGTTTAGATACATGAACAGCAACAACAACAACAACACAGAAAAACATGTATATCGAGAAAACCAAAAGCGCTTCACAACAATTTTCGCGGGCGTGCAACAACCCGGAAATGTAAATGCAAAAAGTGCCTAGAGGAGAAACACAAAAACAAAAAACAAAAAACAAAACGCGACAAATATCTGACTGAATTGTTGTAACGTTGAGTACTAGCATTTATTTAATGTATGCATGCAATAACGAAACGAAAATGCGACAAACGAAGGGTCCGAGGCATCGAGGAGGATGGGGCTGCGGGCGCTGCTGCATTCAGCTGATAAAATAATATTGTGTGCTTAGGCTAAAAGTTTGTGTGCATGTATTTGTAATAATTGCCAGAGCTTTTTTTTTGTGTGTAACGAGATGGGGGAAGATGGGTGAAAAAGGGGTGTCTGATTGCGAGTCAGTCAGTCAGTCAGTGAGCATCATCATCATCATAACCTTGAGTCACAAGTCGAGAATGTGCATGCGAATAGAATGCTTGAAGAAAAAAAAAGCGCATGTCGAATTTCTACTTATTCATTGTGCATATGTAAAGTATCTCAAAATGGGTGTGTGTGTGTGTATGAGTGTGTTTGTATCTTTTGTGTACTTCACAATGCGACGACTAGTTGCACTCATTATCTAATAAAAGCAACAACAAGCCTGCAATTAATATTTATAATACAAGGACAGCAACCAGAAATTAAGAATTTTCAATTCAATAAATGCAAATTCCAAATCGCTATTATAATCAAAAAACGTGTATCTTCTATCAATCGGCGTTTAACCAACATGTATATTTGTACCTATTAACCCCCAACCCTTAGCTAGCCACCTGGGGGTTGCATGTGCTGTAAAAGTACTATTGTTGCGGTTTCGTTGCACTTTAACCTTGAAATTTTGTTGTTCAGCCGTTGATATTTTTTGCGCATGTGCAATAATTCCAAATGCAATCTCTCACTTTTAAGGTACTCTTCCCTTTACTCTCTGCATTTGTCTCTCTCTCTCGCTGTCTCTCTCTCTTTGTTTCTGTACTTTTATCAATTGGCTGTTGCTTTCAGTCGGTGTTCGCATATTAATTAGTTGTTTGTTCATTTGCAACTGCCTCGTCGCACTTTACCCCGCTCGGTTTCAAGTTTTTCAACAACAGAATAAAAATTTCATTTCATTTTTTTATAGCAAAAACAATTAAAAGCGAAAGTATATTAAACCTTAAACAAATTAGTTAACAAGAATATTTATAAATACGTAAAAATATGTATATATTGTATATTTAAAAAGTTATTTTTTTCTTTATTTGTTATTATTGTAATTATTATGTATCCGCCTCATTTGCATTGCTTTTGTTTTTGTTGCTGTTTGTTTCAACCAGACTTAATACTGCATGCCTTCAGATACATTTTCATATATAAATATGTATATATACGTTTATATTTATGGGCATATGGTTTTTATATTGATTTATTGTTTGCCTTTAGTTTTATTATCTTTTTGGCTTTGACGTAGGTCGTTTATAGGTGTTACTAATCATAAAGTGAATGCAGTTTTTAACACTTCCTACCCCTTCTTTCCCCATCTCATCATTCGCTTCTCTGCTTATCAGTTCGTTTAGTTACAGTTAACGCAACTGCTTCTTCTTATTTTATTTACATTTGCTATGCACTTGGCATTTCTTATCAGCTGATTAAGTAAACATTCTAGTTTTGTTGCCTTTTGTTTTCCGACTTATTGCGCAGTGAAAGTTTGACATTTTGTTGATTAGATTTTATTAGGGTTCTGTTTAGCATACAATGCGATACAATTTTAATAGAGATGCATTTCTAGTTGAATGAGAAATATGATAGCTAATCGATAAAGCTAATGGACGTAGAAATAAATCAAAAGGTAACAAGATACCCAATGAAAGCGCCGTGAAGTATGCTATGTATCGCTGTAAGGAGCATAAAACATAATATCATTAAAATATGATTTACATTTAAATGAAGTTTCGAATAAGTTTCAGAAGTAAAAAGCTCTACAAAAACTGCCTATTTATTTGCCTTACAAAGTTGCATCATCAAACAACATCTTGCCTTGCAAGTGCAACTCTTAGGTCACTGAACTCAAAGGTCAAATGCAAAGCAGACAGTTGACTAGATGGGGGGACGACTTGGGAGGAGCCTTTATGATGTCATATGGCTAGCAGCCCATTTTTAATGTTGCACATACATATCCCGCTGCCAAAAGCCCAATTTAAGCCACAGACAACAATAAATTGTGAACAACAATTAAAAAGACGACGCTGAGATTCGGAAGAAGAAGAAAAAGATGAGCTCCTAAAGGAAATGTCTATACAATAATCCTTGTGGCTGCAACATTACCTTGACGACACCAACAACAACAACAACAACAAACACGACCTACGACAAAGCGATTGAAAATGCGCATAAATTCGAGACACGGAACGAATAAGTGGAGGTTGGATTAGGGGGTGGCAGACAGGACAGCCCGAAAGCCCGTTGTGAGTGGGTGGCAAAAAAAGTCAAAGTAAAATTTTTTGCCAGACAACAGAAAAGGTGAACGACCCTTTTGAAGCCCCAGACGACGCCAGCTCGAAACTCTCTGCCTCTGTGGAGTTTGTGGCTGCCGCCAATGCTTTGGCAACATTATGTTGGGGCAGGGCCCTGACGTAAGCGCCAGTGCTGCCACTGCTGCTCATTATCCTTTTCGCTTTTCATACATAAATCGCTTGGCTTGCGTTCAATGAACTTTTGTGGCACGTACAACGTTGCACGGTCGTCGGCTTCTGCCTGGCTAGCTGCTGCTGCTGCTGCTGCCAATGCTGCTGCTGCTGATGCAATTTGGATACACACCCAATACGGAAAGCGAAACACACAAACGACAGGACAACGACAGCAAAAGCTGTACACAATAAGCGCAGACAGAAGCTGAAGCTGAAGCAGCAGCAGCAGCAGACGAAGGTCCTGGTCCTGGTTGCTGGTTGGTGCTGGCTGGCTCCAGGGCTGCGCTTTGGGTTGTGGTCTTGACAGTGTGCAGTGTGTGTTGTTGTTTTTTTTTTTGCGATGGCAGCGCAGCGACTGCGGCCAAGGACCCTGAATGCAGGCGCAGGCGCCAGCATACAAAAATTTCACTTTTAATTTTTTGCACTCCAGACGGCCAACGATTCGATTTCGATGCGTGTAACAGAGACAACAATATACAGCCAGGCGTCTGCTGCTGCTGCTGCAACTGCTGCCTGCCACTTTGTTGTTGTTTGTGTCTGGCGTGGAGTCAGGACTTTGCTGCTGCCGGTGCTGTTGCCAGTGCTGCCATTACTGGCTGCGTATTTTCGAAGGTTATTGAACTTCTAGCAGCAGCAGCAGCAGCAAAACTTTCACAGGACATGGCTGGCAGGGGGCATAGGCAAGCAAATTTTTGGTGCGCTAGGACATGGTCAACAATACTAACTGGACATGCGCTGCACAGAAAAGCAAAAGTATCAATATTAATTCAAGTTTTATATCTATTTACCTTTTTTCTGTTTTTCTGTTTTTTTTTTGTTTTTATAGTTTTGATTGCACAAGTAATAAATTTGTTATCAGTCTCATCGTTATTTGATTTTGTTGTTGTTGTTTTTTTATGTTTTTTTTTTGTTTCAAGTTGTTACGGCCAAAATGCATTTTAAACGCGATTTGAAGAAACTGATTATCGCAAAATTATCGCGAAAATAGATACGATAAAAGTATAGAGTTCTATGGCCTGATGAACACATTGCCGCTGTATCTGTTTTTAGCTAACTCTGACTCGAAAATATATGTATGTATATATGTCTAGTATATATCAAAGATATTGTACACTAGTTTCTTACACTTAAACGGGGCACTTAATCGATTAAATTGCAACATTATTTGCTTGAACACATTTTGTGGTATACTTTTTGATTTTTATTTTCAATTTTTCTTATTTTTTGTTGTATAATATGCAAAACTATTTATTATACTATTTAAACATTAATTTTTTTCTTATTATTTGCTTTTGTGTTTTGTATTTTCTTGTGTTGTTGGTCCACGCGACGCGGCTGCTACGCCTGCCAGACATGACCTGCCCAACGCGTTAACATCCCGAGTCAGGACTGAAACGGCTGCCAATTCAGCATTTGCCACTTTGCCAGCCCGCTGCGCGCCATTCGCTGTCGACGTCAGCAGCAGAAATTGTGCAGTCAGAACAGTGCAGTGCAGCGCAGCGCAGACAGTAAACAAGTGTGGACAAGGAGAGGGTTCGATGGTGTACTGAAGTAGAGTGGGGTTGGCACTTGCACTTGGCATGAGCTGAACTCGCGCATTTTCAAACAATAACAACAACAGTTAAGGCGACAAGGGCGGCGTCCAAGCATCGCCTTGCAAAACTCTCTTTTTAAGCTAAGGGGTTGTTGCTGTCAGGGAGGGTAGCGGGGTTGGCACAGGTGTTGGTTCCATTGTGTGCAGATTTTTCGGCATGGCTTAAGTTGTGCTAGGTCTATCTAACAAGAGCTTTGAAAGCTTATTGGCAAAACCAGCAGAAAAAATCTACGAATTCACAACAGAATTAGCTTTTTTTAAGCATTATTGGGCTAGGTCTGAAATTAAACTACACTTGCCAAAACAAAAGTGTCGATTGATTGCAAAAATCAATTTCTTCATTGAAAATCGCTTTTAAAATCCTTCATTCAGATAAGAAATTAAAATATTTGATATTCTCAACAGGTATACAAAATTGTTTAACAATCTAAAAGCCTTTTCTTATTTGTTAAAACTCGAATAAAAAGTTGTTTAGTATTATGTACTATTTAGATAAGAAAATATTACAGCCCTTAGTTAATTTTCTTGCAGTGCATCAAAGTTGCATTTGCAACTCAACATGAAGCTCTCTCTCGCTCTCGTTTCATGCTCTTTTTACAGTTCTCTCTCGTTGCAATACAGGTGCTAAGCTCTGCTAAATTGGGGTTGATTTTTGCAATTTTCTATGCGCGCTGTGGGCAGACAGTTGACAATGAACTAGAAGAGTTTAACAAAACCGGAAGTGTTCATATGAGCACATTATTATTATATAGGCAGTTTAAAGCTCTCAGCAACAAAAGCTTAACTGCACTAACAGCAATAAACACTTAAATCGTTGTTAATACAAATTTCAATCACGTTTTAATGTGCAACTGTAAAAATGACAAAACGAGTTGAAGTTGAAGTAGAAATAGACGTAGCATAAGCTCATAAAATACCGTTACACAGTTGGTTTCAGCTATAAAAAGTCATTTTGTCAGCAATTCAAATTACGCTGAAGTTCGTGGGTCGCATAACGTAATGCGCGCACAACTTGAATACGCTATTACGTATGCATGGCGCGTAAATGAGCATAATTGAATTTAAACAAAAGAATTTGTACCCGAAAAAAAGAGCCGCCCACCCACTGAACTTTGATGATCGACAGCAGCGGGTCATTTTTTAATCAGCTTGCTGGCTCCGTCAATGTCACAGTCAATGCACAATAGCAACAACAACAACAACATGCATTTTACAGCTAGCGATAGTGTCGAAACATCAACAACAACAACAACAATGACACACAGAACCTGTCGCGCTGCAAAAGTTCAACAAAAGCAGCCGAAGCAGGCAGCAGCAGCAGCAGCATAAGCGACGCATGCGCTTACGCTCTTCAGTCAGTCGAATGCCGCTCTCCTCTCTATCTCTCACTCTGTGTGTGTGTGTGTGTGTGTTTGTTGCTTTGGTTATAACGCGCTTGAGTAGGTCGGTCATTGAACTGGCGAACTTGTTTTTTATTTTTCCTTCTTTATATGCCTCTTTTGCTGCTGCTGCTGCTGCTGCTGCTGCTCTCTTTTGTTTGCTTGAATTCTTTAGCATTTGTCCATTGCATTTACACACAACATACTTTCTTCCTTGTTTGCTGGCTTGCTCTTGAGCCACCTGTGCACATACTCTTAAGTGTTCGTTGGCTCTCTATCTCTCTCTCTTAAGCTTGCTTGGCATGATGATGACTTGCATGTCTTGCATGTTGCTGTGCGTGCAGCAAGTGCACTGTGAAGCTGGGCAATCAAGGCAACAATTCTAATTGCTGGCAAATGCAAAGAAAGCAAAAGGCAGAGTCAAAGCCACAGGCAGAAGCCAGAGTGTCAATAGCCTTATAAAAAAGTTGACTGCGGCTGCTGGCCAAAAGAGTAAGAGTGATTTGATTCCCTTTTGCCATGACGTGAAAGCAAAAAGCAGAAGGAGGAGCACAAAAAATAGAAGAAGAAGAAAAAAACCGAAGAAATAAGTGCATCGACAGGCAGACTTGTTGTTGCAAACTGCAACAGAGCTAAGAAAGCTAAGAACTTGTTGTTGGCGTTGGCCCCCGAAGTGCAAGAACCCCAAACACACACACACACATACACTCGCGCGCACACACGCCATGTGCTGCCTGCCCATGTTGCCCATGAGCATTTGCCAGTTGAACGCCCTTTTCACGGCAAATGATTCCCTGATGCCGATGCCCATGCCCATGCCGATGCCGATGCCGATGCTGCCTTGCCACGCTGCCTGCCGCCTGTACTGCTGCACAACCTGCCCCAACCAGAGCTGGAGGAGATGGCCCAGGATGGTGACTACTACGATAGTATGAAAGCAAAAAATTGCAGTGTTGAACTGGTTTGCTTCGCTCAAGCGGCAGATTCACTTTTTGTTTTGGTCGCGCCCTTGCCAACATCAATTCTAATGCTAGACTCCACATATACACACACACACGCATACAAACATGTGTATATGTACGCATGCTGTCTTGCTCTGACGTGCACGAGAAATGAAAATGAAAACCGTTGCCAGGCTGTTTGTAGATTGAGTTCGTTGCCTAAGTCTTTTGTTTGTTGGCGCAGTCATTGAACTCGCCTGAGTGTCCAACATTGTTTGTGTGTGTTTATGTTGACAAAACGCAATAATCAAAAACTATATATATATATATCTGTATTACAAAAACAAATATAAATAAATTAAGAACAACTTTTGCTTCAAACTAATTTGAAATGCAAATTAAATCGTTATTGTGTCTAATTATAAACTACTATATATATTATAGTCTATATAGCCCTTTAATGATCTGTCAACTGACATGGCATTTAAAAGTCAATTGTAATCGTGAAACAGGTGGCAACTGCGTCTTCGGCCAGCTGCAGCTAATGACCTTGATATTGAAAATTAAGCTTTGCCTATTTCTTTTTTATTTTTTTGTTTTGCCTTTGCCTTTGTGCTTTTGCAATTTGCTTTTGATTTTGGTTTTTTGCGTTTACTTTGTTCATTCATCTCAACGCTCGCGCCACGTTTCGATTTCATTTCAAATTTGTTTTTGTATAGACAATATATCATTGCTTGTATTGTTGTTGTTGTTGTTGTTGCTGTTGTTGTTGTTACGAGTCATTTAAAGTCAAAGTCAAGGTTTTTCTGCCTTACGTCGCCAATTATTTACTCGTCTCTCTCTCTCTGTCTTTCACTCTCCCCACAACGCCTCTCTTACACCCATAGTATATGAAGATACCGACTCAAAATATATTTATATATATATATATATATATATATATATACCTATTTATATATTAGTATGTTTGCCGATTTGTTGTTGTTGATTTGTTTAAGGCTTGAAACTGGTTTTTGTCTAATTATTTTTGCTGCTCACTTTGCTAGGTTTTGTTTATTAATTATTCTTTTTTTATTTTTTCACCGATTATTAATACAATACAATATATATAATTTTTCTACCACACTTGGCAGCAAGCTACGTCTTCATTGTTGACTGAGTCAACGGAAAGTGGCCAAGGCGTTGTTTTATGGTTTCTTTTTTGTTTAAATTTCTCATAAATTCGCCTTAAGAACTTTTTATAAACATATACATACATGTACATAGACAGACACCATTTTACTAGCCTGACAGTAATTAATCACTTTTGGGGTTTTGAATAATCTTTTTTTTATTTAAGTCTTTGCCTGAAACTTGTTATTCGCGCCAACCTGTGGGACGATTATATAATAATAGTTTTTATGCATTAGCATAGATCACAATGGAAAGTCGTCGTTCTCATCTGAAGCATCATGGTTTAAAATTAAACGCACTTATGTTGGACATAATTCAAAAAGAAAGAGACAGTTTTGAAGAAATAATTTTGTGTATTTTTGAACTTGACACACGAGAATTGTGAATAGAGTGCAAGAAAGACAATTAGGAAGTCTCATCTGGTCTTCAGCATGTTTAACAAGTAGCAATAATTCAATTAAAAAAAAAACAACTAACAAATTGATTATGCAATTAAGATTTATGTATATAATTATTTATTCTAAACGTTCTTAATTTTTTGTTGATCTGCTCATTTGCATTGTTTTGACTATTATGTAATGCTCGAAAGACTGAGCGAGAGACCAGGAAGTCTGGGACACAATTAGACAGTGATCTTATGTAAACAAATAATGATCATCAATCACTTAATTCAAATCATTGCGGTAAGAGTTGAAGTCGAATTCATTGTTAAGCTTGAGTTACTTTGGGGTTAGTAAGTTACTTTTAATGACAGATGTGTTCTTGATTAAAGTATTTAGCTACGTCAAAGATGTAATATGATCTTAACTATAACTGAGTTTCTTTAATATAAGTATTTGATTCTTAATAATGGATTCTTGATTAAAGTTTTAGCTACGTCAAAGTTACGCTACGATCTCGCTTTTAAATAAGCTACGTGAAAAGAATACAACTCTGTCTGCAGCGAGCGCTTCTGGTAAAGTTTAAGAGTTACAACTACAAGTTTGGTAAGAGTATCGAAAGCTTTCTTTGCAGAACTTTCCAGAACTTTTTCATAATCTTCTCATAGGTTTCTTCAGTATAGGTTTTAAGTAAAATAATTCTATGAACGTAAAGATAATATGAACTTTATATAGAATTTTCCTTCATGAATAATAATATTGAACATAAAAAAAAAATATTAAATTTTAAATGTTTTTAAGATAACCCTTACCATTTTCATTGTTTGAATGCATATCCGTGTTGCTCTCTGTGCTGTTGTTGGGTTGCTGCTGTAGTTGTTGTTGTTGTTGTTGTTGTTGCTAAGTTTAAATCCATTACGTAATATATATCTAAATGCTTAAAATGCTGTTTGTTTTGTTTTTAAACACTTGTTTGCTGTTGTTACTTTATAGGTATGCACATTTTTAGCACTGAAGTGCACACAACTTGGGATTTGAGGGAACTTGATTTGCTTAATAATATACTATATGCGTTGATATTGTATTATGTACAATTTTGCGTATTTGGGCTTTGATAGCTTAGCAGGCAGTCTTATCAAATGGTAAACACTTGCTATCAAATTCGTAAATTTTGTTGCACTTTGTTGTTTGTAGTTGTTGGTAATGTTGCACAGAATATATGTATGTATGTTTTATATGTTTGTTTTGTATTAGTTTTGGAACGTTTTGTTGATGTTGTTGTTGTTGTTGTTGTTGACGGTTTGCCGTAATGAGCGCTTCTACATCATCTTCAACTTCTTCTTCTCAAAAGCAATAAAAACGTAACGCGTGCTGCTTACGAAACCATGTCTCGATCGTTTTGTTGCTTACGGGAAACTGAACTACGGATGAGTCGCACTGCGACTTCAATGTCGAACGACAGCAGCAGCGACGTCGTTAGAGGCTTCTGAAAGCAGCAGCAGCAGAGCCTCAGCAGCTCCGACACAGACAGATAGACTTATTTTTCAGCATTTCCTTACACGAAACACACACTCACACATAGAAACCCAACAGCTCTGCCCGCTGCTTTCTACAGCGACCGACTCTTCTTTCTCTTCAATAAACACACACACACACACACACAGCCAGCAAACAGCCGCAGCTCAGGTGTCTCAGGTTCTTGATCACGCACACATGTTAAGCCGCTGCTTCAGTCGCTGCCATCATTTTACATTGAGCGCGACGCGTCGTCGCGGTATCTCTTCAGTTTTCTGTTTGGGTGTAGCTGTATATGTGTTAGTGTGGTGAGCGCAACAGGCCAGAACTTTCATTCAAGGTGAGTGTGTTGGCAGAGCTACAAGCAGCGAAATCTCTTTGGCATTGAGCATTGGAATTGTTTTGCTGTTCTTCTCTCTCCGTATCTCTCTCTCTGTCTCTTTAGTTCATACATTAGTCCTTTTCTGTGCTTTTTTGGACTTTTTGCAATAGTTCTAAACGCGTCTAACACACGCCATTCAAACGGAGAGTGAGCGCAAATTGAGCGTTGCGAGCAAAAAATTACAACATGTTCAAGGCGCTTGTAGCATTGATCTTCACATTTGACGCTCAGCGCGCTTATTTGTTGAACTCTTCTAACATGTTTAGAATCTGCGCAAGCCAAGCGCAACCGACCGCCACTTGTTCTCATTCTCTTAACCCGTTTCAAACACTCACTAACACAAACACACACACACACACACACACACACACACACATACACAAATATGCCGCTCTGCTGTTGCACGCGTCTCACGCTCTCGCCCACTCTCTGTCCAGGTGAATACTTGTACTCGCCACTCAATACTCACAATTGCATGTAATTGGTTGTCGTTGCTGTTGTTGTTGTTGTTATTGTAACTGTTGCTGTTTGTTTGTTTTGGCGTATTAAATTTCATGATGCTATAATTGCATATTGTAATGGGCGACCGTCTCAACTGATTTGTACTTTTTGTTGTTGTTGTTGTCGTGGTCGTCTGCCCAAAATGGATCTGATGGGCTGTCATTAAATCATAGCTAGAAAAACAAATACATAAACTATAATTGTATTAAGGAAACAAATACTTAAGGTTTAGGTGAGTTTTGTTTCGAGAACTACTATTCGGTTTAAAAACATATATTATTGTTAAATAAATATTGATTTCTTATCAAAATAATCCCATAAAAAAAAAACCTTTCGAAAGTATTCGATCACTAAGTTGATTTTAATTGCAAATTAAAGCATGCGCCAAAATCTATTAGCTTGAAAAACAAATAAAAATGTTTATTACATCCAACTTTAAACTTAAGCCATAAATTGCGCAATAAAAGACAAAAGGCATTTATCTGGTTACATTCAGAGTCAACATTGGGCTCAAAGACTTCCGCTGGTTGGCAAATGCGATAAAAACAATATATCAAATAAATGCCAAATCATTATTTACAACAAAGTAATAATAAAAAATTAAATAGGCAACTAATTGAAATTGGCATTTACATAACTTAAATGTAATTAACAAAGGTAGCTCAATAAGCAACGGGCATAGAACAAAAATTACAAAAAAAAAAAACTCGCCTCTGGCAGTTGCTAAGTTGCCAACTTGGTAAGGTAATCAATATTTTAAGCATTAACCTTGAACTCTGACAACAATGAAAAAGCTCGCGCAACGAGGATTATAGTGAAACGAATCAAAAGACACGCACAATAAATCAGTTTGTGGGATCAGAAGATTTCTTTAAGTAAAGAAAAAAGATCCATAGAACTTTAGAGCTACATAGAAGAACTATAGAAGAGCCGCGCAAAAAAAAAAAGTCATTAGCTCTGCAACACTTACTATCATTTTCTATAAATAACAATTAAGGCATACAAAAGTTGATTCGTTCATAGAGCTCGTAGAGCTTCTAATGGACAATGATCGAAACGAACGAACCAACGAAAGACACGCTCAAGAAACTTGGGGAATTGTGGTCGTTAGAACCTACATAGAAAGCAAAAACGCTTCAGCTTGGGGTCAATAATTTGTTAAACATATATAAAAAAAAAATAAGGCACGCAAAAAAAGAATTTGCCCGCCCAAAAAAGGCAACACAATAGCATACGCATACGGTCACAATTATAATTTAAGCATTTAGTAAATAAATCATCATTATATATATTTGTCGGTTTTGGCTGATGATAAAAGATGATAAAGAACTTGCGTATTATAAAAGAACCTTTTGATTAACGCAAGTCAATAAAATTTGCATAAAACTATTGCGTGTTAGGAAGAGTACAAAAAAATTGGGAAAAATATATATTCCCCACACACACACACTAAAAACGAGTTCGTATTTTTAGTTATTCGACTACTTTTTTTGTTGCTTCTTTTTGCTAGCCATAATTGAAAGTTTAAAATAAATATGAAATAGAAAAAATAAATTTGTTAGCGGGCAGAACAAGTGCGTTTTAGGCCTACACACACTGATGTATATATATTGTGTATGTGTTACTTAACACCTATACACACACACACACACACACACACACATGAACAGAGAGCGACAAATCCAGCTGGCCAAATGATGAGCGTTAACGTTGCCCGCTTTTATAGCTCTTTCGTTCCTTTATTTCGGGGGCCCCAACAATCATTTCTTTTCATTTCATTTCGAGCCAAGTTTATTTGAAGCTCACGCACCCGGAGAACGACGTTAAGAGTGTTTTTATTTTTTTTTTTTTGGTAACAAGTTCAATGACTTCTTGAAGCCAAAAAATTTCTTGTTGTTTCGATTCGGTTTCTGTTTTGTGTGCGGGGCGCTGCCCATTTCTTTCTCTTTTGTATATTTTTGGTTCTTCTTCGCTTTGTTCTTGTTGTTTTCGTTTTTTATACGTTCGTTTTCATTGCTGGAGTTCATTGGCCAGCGCCACCAGCCGCACTTCAATAAATAAATGATGGTAGAGCCGCAGAAATAACAACAACTTTATTCCAACAATAGGGACAAAAGAGTACAAGAGCGCTTTAAGTGCTGCCGAAATGATCATAAATATGCTTTTGAATTTATTACATTTTATATTTGGTTGGTAGAACACATTTTTTTTATTTTGCTTTATTTTACCTGTAAGTTTGTTGTCAGAGTCTTTTGTTTGCAACGTGTCGCTTTTGGTGTGATTGATTACTGGGGTTAAGCAATTATTTTTATAAATTATTTTGCATGACAGCGCTAGAAATTCAAATAAAGTTTCGCTTTATTTATGGTAATTATTATTTATTACATTTTAAATTGCACATGTTTTTTTTCTAAGTTCGTTGCCTAAGTCATTTGTTAAGTGGAGTAATTTTCTTTGTAAAAAAAAAAAATCAATTGTTTTGAAAATGTTTTAAAATATTCAAAAACAAGGTTTAAGAATCATTTTTCTACAAATTTTAAGAGTTCAAATAATTCGTTAGAAAATGTTTGTTGGCTTATTTGATTAAGACGCAAATTTATATACTTTATTTTTGGATACAATTTCCCATCTAAAGCGGCCATCTAAATCAAGCAAATAGAAAGGACCGCCTTGGCGGCTACCGCAGAACTAACTTAACCGCAAATCTTAACCCCAATCTTTTAAGAATCTGTGATTGTTGTTGTTTTCGGCTGTCTGTTTGTTGTTTTGCTGTCTCTCCGCTGATGCATTGCCAAATCTGGCCACAAATGTTTGTTTTTTGCGCTCATTGTGCATAATGGTCACTCATCGAATTACCAAGTCAGCCACCTCAAACAAGCTACCTGCAACCACTTGCCGCAGTTGCTGCTGTTGATGTTGCTGTCATTGTCATTGTTGTTGTTGTTGTTGCTGCCATCAATTACTTTGTATCACTGCCAAGTGCAGTTTGGGCCTCAGCTTTTGGTTGTGTTTAAGTGGATCAGAGCGGGAGACGCAGAAGTTGATTATGCAGCACAGTTGCAGCTGCAGCAATGATTGTTGTTACTGTTGCTGCTGCTTGACAGTTGGGGGCGCGAAAGGTGCTAAACACACGCGCCAATTTTGCGGTAAAAGCTCTCACCACACACACACACATACATACACACGTAGATAGATTGACAGTCGCGACCGTGATGATTCTAAGCGCAACTCTGGAAGCCGTCTTCATCTCAGTTGGTATTGTTGTTGTTGTTGTTGTTGTTATCTATGTGCCAAACCTGATTTACTTCATGATTATGTTTGAAAAATTAGGTTAGGAGCAATGAACTTGCTTCAGTCGTCAGACTGCAGACAAAGTGAATGTTTTGTTGCCATTTGCTCTGACTGTGATTGTAGTGTGTGTGTGCGTGTGTGCGTGTGTGTGTGTGTGTGTGTGTGAGTTAGTCTTAGCAATAGACACCTGTACAGTTCAATTTGTGACAACGACGGATCTTAGAACAAAGCAACAAATTCTGTTGCAATTGCAGTTCAGTTTCAGAAAGTTTATATATATGTGTGTGTGTATGTGTTGATTTGCGAACAATCTAAAAAGCTGGCTGCAACTGCAACGGCAAACGTGTGGCACATTTGACTCAGCCAGCCACGAAGGAGGAGGCATTGGAATTCACTCTTTTCCGCAACGAAATGAAAAATGTGTGCTAAGCCAATGACCGAAAGAAGCAGCAACAACAACAACAAGGCAAACAACGTCTCGCGGCCAACGCACACAAAAGCAAAGTTAACTGTTTTCTGTTAACACACACACACACGTACGAACAACTATACATTTGAGTATTCGCAACTCAAAAAGAGAGCGAGCGAGAAAGAGAGAAGCGCCAAGTGCCTTAAGTTTTGAATCGTTGCTGCTGATTTTGTTGTCGTCTTTGGTTATCTGCCGCGCTCCCGCATTCTGTACATCTTTGAGTGTTTCGTCAATACGCCAACGAACCAACAACCTAAGCCAGATACTCTTTCTATCCCATTTACCTATCCCCTCCCTTGAATGAAGTACTTCACACTGTGTTTTGATAACACTGCACATAGATTCTTCAAATGCTCTACATTTTCTTATGTTGCAATTAAATTGCACCATTCTATTGGCAAAAGCTGGTGCCAATGATGAATTGCTTATTATTCTGTTATCTTCAACAGATTATCTGCAAATGGTAGATTGTCTTTAAGCAATAAGTACTTTTAACGGTTGTTGTTGAAAGTGTTTCTCTTGTGGAACTTGAGATGACAGATCCTTATAATAATTATGTGTAATATTTTCTGTAATTTAAATCTAAACATTTCCGTTGACGCAACATTGTCATAACTGATCCGATTATCGAAAACTGGGGCAAATTATTCATAATTTTTTTTTTTAGAAAACTTTTTTTTCAGAAACTTATTTGTCACTCTTTCAATACGAACAGCATTATCTCAATCTTAGCTATAAAATTTTGAGGGTAAATTTTATTAGCCGCTAAATAGTCATAAAACCCAATCATAAAATTTTATTTATTATGATTTCAACTCGCAGAATTATTTATTTGTGCAGGTTGATCGGCAATTTTATTGTTTGTTTTTTTTTTGTTTTTGTTTGTTTTCGGGGGCTCTATTTGTGTTGATGTTTTATGCCGTCGCCTTCGGCAATACTACTTCGTAATTGTAACAATGAACTCTTAAGCTGTTGTCGCTCTTGCTTTTCAGCTGTTTGCCTCACGTCGCAACTTATTTGCAGAATAACTAGACTAATGCTGATTGATGAATGGAAACGCGGCGCGAAAATAACTGCAAACATTTGTTGTTGACAAGACCGACCGACAAGCTGAAATCGGATATAGACAACAAATAATCATGTATGTGTATGTGTGTGGGAGACGCGCACTTCGAGTTGACAGCTACTTGCATAATTATAAACCGTTAGAACCTTCTGCGCGTATCCTGTAAGAGAACGCTCCCACGATTGTTTGTCTGCTGAGCGCGGGGGGCGGGGGGTATAATTACCAAATGTGCGTCGCGTTAACTGTAAACAGCGCAACAAAAGGATTTCAATTTCCTACCACAGCATCAGCATCAGCAGCAGCAGGCAAAAGGAGAAGCATCTTTTTCATTCGTGGCACACCTGACGAAATCAAAAGCAAGCACAGTTATAAACGCGACGGTTTTTCTCCCTCTCTCTCTCTTTCTATCTCTTTTATTTTCTCTAGATGCAACATGAGTTCTCCCTTGCATTTAGATAATAATCGTTAAATCAATCGACGCATCTGTCGGCGTTGTCCTTTTACCTTTTTATTTTCCAATTTTTGGGGTTGCTTCAATGCGGGAATAAGCATTTTCCATTGCGCGCGAAAATTCTCAAGTTTTTTATGGGTATTTTCTTTTTTATATTGTGTTTGAGTGTGTGTCTGCTTAAGGGTTCTATCATTTACCTTTCCCTTCAAAAATTTGGTAGCAACTTATAATTATGTAATTTTAGCTCTTAAAGATTTGGGATTAAAAAAGGAAGTGTCAGTGCCTTGTGGTTATTGAGATCACTGAGATTCGAGCACTACTACTACTGATGACTCAAGTGACCGAGTTCTACTCTTTAGAATAACAACGGAAATGACCTGGAAAACTTCGTTCCACTTAGTTTAAGGAACTACGACTTGACTAAAGAAAAGGCTGTGCAGGATGTGTGTTCCCGTTTAAAAGCGGAACTAGTGACCTATTTTCAAATATTCAATAAACGCTATCTTGAGTAAGCCAGTAATGATAATAAAATGACTGATTAAACAACAATTTGTCATATTCTGAAACTGATTTTGTGTCACAAGAAGTTTTTATAGCTGCACACGCCCCTGTTAACGAATTTTCAACAAGGCTGTGCCACTTTTTTATGTCCTTTTTTCACGCTTGTCAAACATAAACTCATAAACAAACAAGCACAACAATATTTTTCTGGGGAACACAGTTTGCCACAGTGACGCAACTTTGTGTCACAATCGCAGGTCAGTTAGCAGCAAAGACCTTTAGGTCCATCCAGTCGTTTTGCTGGCCTTTTTCATTGTTTTGCATGTTCGGTTCTGGGACACACGCTCATTTTGCAGCATTGCCAGGGATAAACAATGCATAAAAACAGTTCAAGGACTTTTTTGCAAACTCATAACTTTCTCCGTTTTGGTTCCGCTCTTTTTTGTAAGAACGTTGCGGTCTTCATATTTTTTGCAGGTAAAAATTTTTGCTAAAAAGATAGTTCTTTTTTTGTGTTGATTTCTGTAAATTATTGAATAGGCGATTATGTAAAGACTGTTAGCATGCTATGGCTTGAGGATTGTAATTCCATATAATGCTGGGTTTTGAAGTCAAAATGTGTAAAAATCTGTTGATGAAAAAGTCATGAAAGGTCGGAGTCGGATTAGAAGTAAGGTTAAAACATGGTCGTAAAGTTAACTTAAAAAAGTTATATCATTTAGTGTGATATTTTTACCTTCTAATGACATTAAACCTTATAAGAAATAAAGCTAGAATTTACAAAATATCTGCTACATATCATTTTAAAAAAATAGCCAAGAAGTTGTTCAAATCGAATTTCTGTCTTTTATGACTAATACAATTGCCAAATATCCTGATTAGTCATTGATAAGATGCATCAGTATCAGATACATCGCAGAAAAAATCTGATCGATTTCCGCATTGTGATCTTTTTGACAGCATAAACACCCCGCCAAAAAGCAGAGTACAAAAGAAATCAGCAGCTTCCCTTTTATTTTGAAAAACGCCCTCAAAAATTACAAGTATTTGTTTTTTCATAAACGTATTTGTTTGTATTTGCGTATTTGCTACCGATGAGAAAGAGAGACACACCTACAAACAAATGCACAGCAGCCAGCCAGCGGCAAACGGAAATATCGACAGCTACAGCTACAGCTTGAGCTTGAGCTTGAGCTGTTTGCCCAACTCATTCGACATAATTTAACAAAAATGCGAAAACACATAAGTAATTTGTAGCCTCATTGCTGTGGCCGAGCTGCGCGTTGTTGTTGTTGTTGTTGTTGTTGTCCGGCAGCTGCTGCTACTGTGCGTGTATCAAAGTGATTCACTTCACTTTTCGAAACCAAGTCAAGAGCGCGCCGAGAGAGTTAAAGGCGCGCGCAACGAGAGTGTTTCGTGGGCACAAAACAAAAAAAATCGTATATACTATATGCTGTATATACGAAATGTAAAGACCGTTGTGTGTGCGCTCTTTTCCATTTCATTTTCGTCTCTTGGCCAAAATAACGACTGAAAAATAAAACAAACATATCCAAAAAAATACAAAAACTGAGTTGCCAGGTCAACAAACTCATCTCCAGCCACGTTGTCGTTGTGCTTTTTTCGGCCAGTGCGTGAGGTAAATACTGCGGTGTGTGTGGGGGGGGGGGGGGGCAGGTGTAAGCCCAAGCGGCCAACTGACTGACTGATTGCTGGCGGGGCAGCAGCGGGGCTGAGCTGAGTTGGCGCTCGCTTGTAACAGAGGTAGTATTGTTGTTGTTGTTGCTGTTGGATTGTTTCATTATATATATATGTATATAGATTTGAATTTCGTGCGTTCGTTGAACTTCAGTTTGAGCTTACGCGAGAGTTGAGCAACAGTGGTTTTTTTTTTTTTTTGGTAGACTTCTTTAAATTTACTTTTGTATGTAAAAATTAAAGACTTAGGCAACGAACTTGACCGTTAAGAAAGAGACAGCGAAAGAGTAGATATGTACATACATATGTATATGCATAAAGGTATGATGTGTATTGTGACATGGCCTGCTTGTGATTTCATTGGAAATAGCATTTGCCTACCGTGCAAGGACAATGCGCATTTACATATATTACCAAGAAGCGAAGGGCTGCACTAATTGCCAAAAAGGATGAGCCACTTCTGAGCCAACCCTTTGACGGCAAGAAGGAAAGGACAAAACTATGAAATTTATGGCTTTATGACTGTGTCCTTGCTTTAATTAAACCATTGTGTTGGGCACAGAAACAGAGGCAGACACGCTGCTGCTGCTGTTGCTGATGCTATCATTTCCGCTGGGTTAATTTTTCGAGACCATTTCCTGCACAGCAGCAGCATGCAACATATGTGTATCAAACTTTCAGGCAAGTTGTGTAAACATTACGATACTTAAATAGATAGGGAGAAAGAGCGAAAGAAAATATCAATTTTCTTTCACATTTCACGCAATCAAATGGCAGCGCCTCCACATGCTACATAAAAATCCCACGTAACAGCTTCTCAATCAAGCCGAGAAAATTGGAAAATTGGTTACCCTATCTTTGGTTCTTGCGATAGCCTTTCCCCTTTCTACTGCCAGGCAGCACCTGACGCCGCGCCCCTTGTTTAGCGGTACCTGCTGCTGCCGACGACTCGTATTCAAATAAAGCAACTCATGTCCTGGCTCAGGTAGAGAAGTGGCTGGGTTGCTTAATCCTTGCTCAATCAGTCAGCTTGTGGCATGAGTAGAAATCTTATTTTCCTCAGAATGAAAATATACTTCTCAAGCGGATCAAAACGAAAGGATTACGGTAAAAATCCTGTTGCTGTGTTGTTGTAGTTGTTATTCTTGCTGTCGGTCTTTTGTTTGCGTGTTTATTGTTGCTCTATTGTTCAACTGTCTGTGGATTGTTGTTGTTAGTGGTTGTTGTTGTCGCAGCTACGTTGCCTGTTGAGAGTTTTTTTTTCTTCATTTTTTTTTTTTTTGTGGGCGGAACTGCACGTTGGTCTTAGGCGATTGCTTCATTTGAGAGAACTACGAGAAATTGAAAGGAGCAACAGCCACAGCCTACAACACAGCAATAACAGCAACAAACAAGCAAGCACCACCAACAACAAGGCAACATCAACCGGCAACATAGCGGCTTTTCTTACTCTTTTTTTCTTCTTCTTTATTATTTTCGTATTTAAATTTTATTTCTTGACTGGCGACAACAGGAAACTCGTTTGTGAACACCGACTCAAACTCGTGTTCGTAAGTATTCGTATTCGTATTCGTATTCGTATTCGTATTCGTGTGTTGTATATAGTGTGATCATTTCTGGCCTGGGCTACGGCTATTATGTCAAAGGATGTATGCATGCATTGTATTGTGTTGCATAACTGTAAATGCAAAACAGATTGCTTTCTCTCTTTCGCCTTTTTTCTCACTCTCTGTGATAACAGTTGGCTGTGGAGTCGGTTCGTGTCTAATATGGAAGTAACTATTCAGAGCGATTTGAGCGGAAATCAATTATGAATGGGGTATATTTTGAAAGCTGACGGGGCAGCTGACACATACAACTGGTGTCAAAGGATTGCAGAACCGTTAGGTTGCGAGCCTGAGCAATGTTATGGGAAAGGAGCATCTGATGTCGAGTTAAACTGAGTTAGCGGTAACTATTGGAGCAGCTGCCTGACGGATAAAAGAATTGAAAACATTTTGATGCAAGCATATTTGGTGAGAATTTGCATCTACTGAAAGTTTTGCAAGGGAGTTCTAAAGAAAGTATGAAGAAAGTTTAAGGAGGCTTGCAAGGAATTTAGCAATTGAAATTCAAAAATTGTTAGTAAAAAAATACTATTGAAAATGCCTTCTACCTTTAAAAATCAAAGATTCAAAACAGTTGGATAGAGACATTCAAATGCTTCATTTAATAATTATGTACAATGACCGACATCAAAATCGTGTGTCAGAAATTCTTCACCAAACACTTCTTATCTTTAAAAAAAAAATCCATTTAACAGCTTTTAAACTTAGCTTTATAATATAATAATTTATGCAGACATGAAAATTCCATAAATTTATTTAGCTGTCCGACACGTGCTACCTGACCTTAAATATTTAATAGGCACTCCCCAGTTCCATATTATTCAAAAATAATCTACAATATCCTTAACCCACATAATTATGTATTTTTCAATCATAAAATAATTATGCGCAAACTAGTTTTTCAGCTTATAACTTAATAGATATGAAATTATTGAGTTTTTTCCAATTCAACTTTGTTTTCAGGTATGCAAAAAGCTTTTACAGTTTTTACAGAACTCAAAACTCCAAATGATAATCGAATTCAGCGCAAACTTAACACGCATTTTAAATAACTATCAACGATCTTTTGTAGGTAGAAAAAACATTTTGATTAATGACATTGCCAATATGTGATTGTGATATTATGATGTGTTTTTTTGTATGTATCCCATTTCCATTAATTTAGACACTAGAACAAGCTATTCAAATCTATGCATGAATTCTCACAGAGGAGCCGACTGAGTTCTTTGAACTCCGACTATATCTATCTATTATGTCTTCACAGCACAGCTCCCAAAAAAAAAAGCTGTGCTGCCAAAGAAAACGAAAAAACAACATGACATAAAAGCAAACTAAAAAAAAATATATGTTTTGTAAAAAAAAGCTAGAAAAGTTCATTCGCCTCATGGTAGACAAATTAGAAAAATTAATACGCCGCTGACTTTTCAAAGCCTCCACGTACACTCCGTCTCCCCCTAAAACTCACCAAATGAAGGCACGCAGCGAAGTGCGTCAAGTTTTGTTTTGATTTTCTTTATTTTTATGTAAGACGCGGGCAGAGAATGTAACAAACTTTTGGGCTCTGAACTTTTGGGTTTCTTTTTCGGGCAGTTCAATGACCACAAACAATCCAAACCAAGAACAACCCAACAACAACAAAATCGCAGCCATCTTCTATGTGAACTTTAACACAGAGTTTTTGGTTAGATTTGGAAAGAACTATCAAGAAAAAGAACAAGAAGTAGAAGACAACTAACTACATCTACGAGTAAGTGCCAAAGAAAATTACTCAATTGCCGTTTTGTCGCTCTGTGGTTTGGGGTCTTTGGGGTCTTGGGTCTGTGGTCTGGGCACTCGGTCATACTTTCAAATTGCAGTTGCAATCGCTGCAGCAGCATTTGCTTCAGCTTCAGCTGCTGCTGCTGCAAAAAAAAAAAAACCAAACCTGGCCAGAAAGAAAGCCTTTCTTTTTAGCCTGGCCAAAGAAACTGGTTGGCCGCCAGGCAACAGCAAAACGGCAAATGATCAAGAAGAGAAAGATTCGCATAAGCCAATGAAAGTATCTCGCTTTGGTTACACTCTCTTGGCTTAGTTGTTGTTAGTGTTGTTGTTAGTTGTTTGTTGTTTGGCTATTTGGTTGCTGTTGCTAGCTGTTAGCTGCTTGTAGAATGTTTCTACATAGATTTTTGCTAGAGTGGGACTCTCGGCGCCGCAGCGTTGCGGAAATGTTTATCTACATCTCTGCCTCAGTCATTTCTGCAGCAGTTCAAGCGAGTGCGTTGAACTTGCCATCGAGCCAGGCATACATATACATACATAAACATGAACAAAGTGGAGTAGCAGCAATACACCAACACCAACACCAGCTTTAAAGCCGAAGCAATCGCCCGATGTGTACCGAAAGAAATGAAAATAATTACGAGCCAACGTTGCCGATATATATATATATATATATGTATGTACATACTTACATATGTGTACCCAACCAAGTCCCCAACTTGCCGAACTCCCTTGTTGCTCGACAAAGTTACCAATCGCCATTGTAACGCCACACACGCATGTGTTTGAAGCTTCAGAGCTCTGGAGCTGTCAGTGGAGGCCATGCAGCAGGTTTTTTGTTTTTGTATTCTATAGTCATTACATTTGTTACAGATTTCGGCTAAGCGATAAAAAAAAAGATCATCAAAATTTTGTTACGATTGCATCCGAGCCGAGGATCACACTTGTCGCATGCGGAGGCGCAATTGTTTATTGTTGTAAATTTTGTGCTGGGAATTCTAATGTTGTATGAAGCCGACTATCGCTTATGTAGGTCTTGGCATGCCAAAGAATTCCGCTTGCGGTTCTGTTCTTTACAGATCTTAAGTTGATAATGATAGTACGTGAGAGCACAGACAAACAGCTTATTATGTTAAAGATATTTGCTGTGTGATCAGTATTAAGATATCAGAGATCTTCTTATTAGGACACAGCTATTAGATTTAATAAAGCGTTAGAAATATGTTGAGAAATAACTTATGATGGGAAATTTGAAAAAAGTTTAACAAAAAGATATAGATAAGGATGTATTTTTAATAATTTACAACAAACATAAAAACATCAATAAAATTATATAAATAATTAACCTATGCAATACTAATAAAAGCTGGATTTAATCACGATAATAAATATTATAATAGTTTATTCGAATCTTGTGTTTAAAGGTTAATCCATACGTATTGACACCTTTTGTTCAGCAAACTTCTTGCCCCATTTTAAAGTTTAACAAATTAAGTAGCATTCCCGCAACATATTTTTGTTTAAATATTTTTTGTAGGTTCAGTCACATTTGGCCCTAATCAAAGCTGAACAGATTGCAGGTCGCTGACTCACAGACGAGACTGAGAACAAGCGCGTCTTTATGCGGTGTCGTGTCATGGTCAAAATTTCCATAAATGATTATTTATCTTCTTTCTTTCTTTTTTTTTTTTGTGGACTTGTTTGTTTGCGTATGTGTTTGCGATTACACTTTCGTCACTGCAGCTAAAAAAAAAAGCTGTTAGCCTAATTATACAATTCTCAATACTGATTCCAATGAAAAGAAATTCTGTTGCTGTTTTTATTTTAAGTTGTTTTTCTGGGGTATTTTTGTTGTTTTTGTTATGTTTTTGCGTAAACAAGATGACTCAGCTGTGGCTGCGATTGGGCCAAAAACAGTGCTGGCAGTTTGTTGTTATCAAGCAGGCCGCCAAAGAAGTCGTTGACTCCGTCGAGCTTTATACACGCCAAATTATTACAGATGAAAAACGAAACGCTGCGAAGTTGCACGAGAGATGGCTGAGGGAAGGTGGTGGAGGGCGCTGTAAGAGTTGGAGCTGGCTTACAGGTTCAACGACCGTTTTTGTAACAATACGGAGTGACAGAGCGAGCGAAGGAGATAGAGAGAGAGAGAGAGATAGAACCTTCTGGTAAATAAGAACGCGAATATAACGCAACACAAAAGCGGGCGACGAATGGCCAAAGAAGACATTTTGGAGCTGAACAACAACTTTCACCAATTTGTTTTCCATTCGCAGTTCTTTCGCACAGTTGGCAAGCGACAAGAGACGACAACAATTGTCTTGCTGTCAATGCGCCAAAACCGTCAATCCGATCAGCCATCAATATCGCAATGTGCGGCTGTGGGTGTGTGTTGTCTTAGAACTCATTTGGCTTACGGTCCGCCCAAATATGTACCATTAATAACTTTCCCATTAAAAGCTAATAAAGCTGCTTGCAACTTCCGCTCCGACAGCGCATTTGATTAGCAGCAACGCTTAATGTACGTCTATGTGTGTAGTATGTGGCACAACAGAACGTCACGTTCTAGCCATGCCACACGGGTAACAGCCAAACACTCCACACTTCACCCCGCCCACCGTTTTTTTTTTCTTTTCTGAAGCTAACGCTCGCTAATCAAATGTATTCTTCCTCACACTCTCACCACTCGCTCCCCCTCCCATACCACCTCTCTCTCTCTCTCTCTCTCTCTCTCTCTCTCTCTCACTCTCTGTGTGTGTCTCTATTCCCGTTCAATGTTCTGTCGGCGTCTTCCAGAAGCCTCGGCTGCGTAGCGGTTAGCTTACGGTACTTTTCGTTTTCATTGCACGTCAGCGCGAGAATGTTTAGCCTAGATTCGAGTGCAGGTTCGTTGAACTGACTGAAGCGAGCCAAGCCGAGCTTTGACTTCGGCAAACTTCGTTTTCTTCGTTGCTTTGTTGATGCGTCGCTCTCTGCTTCTGCTTCTTCTTCTTCGTGTTCATCGTTTTCGTTCTGCTGTTGCTTTTGTCAACAGTTTTGTTGTCTGCATATTCTGGCAAGTTCGTTGCCTAAGTCTTTTGTTTGGGCGTTGCCAACAAGCACGGTTTATAGCTCGAAAACCCCCAATCAGATCTGCAATATTGGGCAGCTTATAAAAAAGAAGAAAACAGGCTTAAGACAAAAAATAAAGAGCCAAGCCATCGCAAAGCAAATCCCGCAATAGATTCTAATGGCAAGCCTGGCTAAAAATCGGTACAATGGCCGCACATCACCTCCAAGTGCAAGCGCTTCGTGTTGCGGCAGCTAGTTGCCAAGACTGCAGCTGAAGAGGCAGCAAAAGCAACAGCAACAGCAACACCAACTGCAAGAAGCAGTTAAAGCCAACGACCGCAAGTAACTTACATTTGAAAAATGTGTGCAAAAGCACAGCGAAAGGAGCTTGGCACAAACACAAACACACACACATACACTAATACACAGAGAGCTGCTCTCGGAGCCACAGTTGCATGCGAGACTGGAGACGTGCCGATGCAGTTTTGCAGAATATAACAGTATTTCAACGGTAGCTCGGTGCGCGTCTGCGTCGCGGTTCTTTAGCTAGCCAGCCAGCCAGCCAGCCAGCCAGCCAGACAACAACAACAACAATTCTGCAATTCTGTGTGCTGCTGTTGCTGCTGCCAAAGATGAAACCGGTCTAAGAAATATTTCCAAGAAAATTATTGAGGGAAAGGCGCAATGCTCAGAGCTATGGCGAAAAATCAGTTTTGTTTGTTTGATGTTTATACTGCTGTTGTTGTTGTTGTTGTTGTGGCAACTAAAGTTCTCATCAACATTCTCCTATTTCCACTTAATCATTGCAAAAGGCATTTAATGCTGCAGCATTCTATTTTTTACTACATTTAATTTAATTGTTAGTAAAATAGCATTTTAAGTAAAGTTAGGGCAAGCTAAGTGGTTTTAAACTAACTGGTTATTGCGTGACATTTACTAAATTACTAACTGTTTATATAATAAGTACAAGCAAGTTCAAGTTACAAATGTGTATTAAGACGAAATTGAAAGAAAACTTAGCTTGAAAGTATTAAGAATTATACAAAAATAGTTGTAGAAAAATTGGTTTGTTTTATGCTTGTAACCATTATAAAAACCTTAAACTTATATCTTAAACAGAAGTTTCTATCTTAATGCTAAAAACATAAAAGTCTACTTTGTCTTAATTCTTCTTAGATTTCTTAAAACTGCTCGTTTTTGCTCTTTAACTCTCATTTGAACAAATTTCGTTAAAGATATCTATCAACCTGCTTAAACTGAGGAGCGCACACACAGCTATTAGTTATTCTTATCATCCAACTTGTCCAATTGCTGGCTGCTCATAGTAGATATCGCATAGAGATAAATCTTGACTTGCTTACCCATTTCGATTGGAACCACACACATTCCATGGCACCGTCAAATTGACCACAAAATTTATGCTTTGTTATTTGATGCGATGTGAACTTGCAACTTCTGTAGAGACTTTTGTGTGTTGGTCGCCTTGCGGCTAGCAAAATTGTTGGCTCTGCAACAAATTGAAAATTAGCGTCAAATATTTTCATAGCAACTCAATATGATGCTGCTGCTGTTGCTGCTACAGCCGCCTGGGATCGTTGCACGTTGCCAAAACTCTTTGTGTGCCATTATAAACCAAAAACAGTAGAAAATTCTAGCCACAAAAAACAGTCTAAAGACAACAACAACAGCAACAACAACGCTAGTCACTAAACAACGTTGCACAAAATGGGCAAAAGAACAAAACAAAACATAAACAAAATTACGGAAAAAAAGAATTCCCAGTGACCCAATTCTGTGCTCAGTTGCAGCAATCGCAGTTATTGTAGTTGTTGTTGTTGTTGCTGTTGCTGTTGCTGTCATCGCCATCGTAGCTGTTGTTAGAGTTAGTTGGCCTTTTTATACACTAGCACAGAGGAAAGGTTGCATTAGTTTGGCATTAAGTACGACAACTTAATATAACAAGATATGAAAATATATTTTGTAAAGGTCCAGATATATTTTAAAGAATAAACTGAGATGAAAGGAAAAGATTTTTATGAATTTAATGTCGAAACTAAGTATTGTTTGATAAGATCTAAGAGCCCGAAACAGTAACAATATTATGACTTTAGAATTTTTCCTGGAAGTTTCTATTTGATTTTTAAGGTGCTATGATTTTTTACCAACTAATACAACTGTTAGGAATTTCTAGTAATGGTTGCTACCAAACTTAGGATATTAAATATTTAGTTTAACTAAGAAAACTCTACTTCAAGCTCTAGGTAAGAAGAGCATTCAATATTTGTAATAGCTTTTAACGTTTTTCCTATTATTCTTGTTTTTTGTTTGTTGTCCCGGAAGTTCTATGCGCATGAGCATAGAACGAACGAGTCAGAGACGAGGAACTGAGCTAGCAAATAACTAAAATTATACTTCTGCTTGCAGCATAAGAAAAGGCTGAAAAAAAAATAAAAATACACAAAATTGACGAGTGCGCGCGATCGCTTGGGTTCGATTGCTGGCGCAATGCATTGCACTCGGGACAAGAGGAGCAACCCAGAGGGGGGGGGGGGGGAGAAACGGGAGACATGGGTATGAGGAACGCAATTGGAACGTTCGCCCAGCGGTCATTGGGCGATTGACCGACTCGGCACTTTTCTTTTGGCCAAAAAAAAAAAACAAAAAAAGAGAAACACAAAACCAATTTCCTTGCGAGCCAGATATGAAAATTACATATGATCGGCAACCAAGCGAAATGTGTTGCACTCTCCCAGGGCTGCCACCGAGTCATAGAGAAACCCCTTCTCTCCACTTCGCTTCTCTCCACGGCATCGGCATTCGGTTGTAAGCTGTTTTTGCTTGGCTGGCCGCTTTTGTATGCTGTAACAGGAGCGTAATAAACACTCGCCTAACGGTGCTTTTTGCATGGCCATGGTGTGCCACAATAACAACAACAACATCAGCATGCAACGAGGCAACGAGGCAACTAGAAAATCCAGAGAACAAACTGTGCACTAAGTGAAATGCTGAAATGCATTATAACCGTACATTTGACTCACACACACACACACACATACAGTGCAATTTTCCACTTTTTGCTTTTAACGTGGCTCGAATTCTGTTGCATTGATAGACAGCAGCAGTAAAATGTAGTGTCTGCGCCAGGTGGCAAGCAATCGGCTATTGATTTAACTTAATTTCGAATTTTTGTTTATTTAAATGCATAGTTAAATCAATTTTTAGAGCATAATTTCTGAGGTTTTATGACTAAAGAGAGAATTTAAACTAAATTTAACATAGCTTAAATGCTAATCAGTTTTTTTATCTTTGATTATTTAGATTTTCAATATCAAATACAATTTAAAAGACAGTTATGTATTAAGATTTACACTAAAAATGTTCTCCGATAATTTAATTTAAAAAATCAGATTTTAATCAACAATATAAATTAAGATTAACATTGACAGGATCCAGGATCGAATTCCATCGCATCCCTTCATATTTCGTATTTTGAACTAATAAATTTTTAGTCTTTTTTAAGAATTTGAACAATTTATGTTGTACATATTTCAAATATTTCTAGCTGAGTGAAAAATTTAAAAAAAATCAAGATTGTTATACATGGTTTTAAGGAATCGAAAAATTTCTTGAATTCAAGTTTACAATTATATTTTTTGCGTGCTCCTGAATTTCTTCTAGTTTATAATATAAAGATAGTTCTTTCACTTGATAACGAAGGTAAAGATTCTGTCCGTCTGTATGCACGCAACACCCATAAAGCCAGAGACTTGAATCTTTGCAAATATCTTATTCTATGGCCGTGACATATAAAGTGTCAAGATTGTGGTTCTACGCCTGCTGGGGGAACCAAAAAAGCAATAAATCCACATATTTTCCACATCCTAACAGCTTGAGTTACAAAATATTGAAAAGACATAGTAGCTATGCATCCACGCCAACCCCAGCCGCCCCACCTCCTTTTAAAAGGGGGAATGGTTAAGTCTTTCTCAGTTTTTAAGCTACATTCACCAAATTTGTTGGCAAAATAGCTGGTGGCATCCTTGAATGACCACTGCATCGGCCAATCTTTGAACGCAGAGTTTAACCCTGCCGTATTCGTACTTCTTTTCATTCCGAGTATACCGTAACGTTTCCACTTGTTTCTTTTACTAGATAAACAAAATGTTGAAATCTTCATCCCACATATCGTTCAAAAAATACTTGATATGGTATTTTTTGACTGGTTCTTGTTGATTCTAGACAACTTTTAAAATGGCCTCTTCATTTGATGCTGCCACAATATTGCGAATAGTAGACTCGTTGAATATATATTTTGGCCGCAAGAGAAAGCAGTTTTTTTCTAATGCAGCAACAACTGTAACTGCAACACACACACACACACACACACATACATACATAAAGAGAGACACACGATCGCTGCGCATGCGCAACTCTGCATTTTTTTTTTTTTTTTGCAGCAACAACAACAGCGTCTAGAATGCAATTTCTGTATCTCTAGCGAAACGTTCGCCGTGCGCTTCTCACTGTTTATGTGTATGTGTGTGTTTGTGTGTGTGTGTTTGAACTTTGAAAAGTGGGTGAATGTACAGTAATGTTTGCTGCATGCTGAATGCAACACTGGCGCTGCAGTTGCAGTTGTAAAAAACAACAAAATGAATAACGTGGCAAATTCGTGATGCACAAAGCGCTGGCGGCCCACCGAATTGGGCAGCAAGCAATATAAGAATGCATTTGTTAAGGTTTCGTCTCAAAACTAAAGCTAAATCGATAAAAAAAAAATCTAAGTTTAACTTTTTAAGCATGAATTGAAGCCTTTATTGCAACTTATAAGCATTAGCTCTTATCAGTTAATCATTGAAGGCCACGCCGTTTCATAAATTGGCACACTTATGCAAAGTCAACGACTCACGCACATACACACACATACTCACAGACACATACACAACAGCCGACTAGTCAAAGTCGTTGTCTGAATGCAAGAGCTTAACACGAGGCCGAAGAAGAAAAATAAAAAAATAAAAAACAGTTAACTTGTTTCGCGCGCTGAGCCAAAAGCAAAGTTGCGCTTACCATGCGGCTTTGTATCTATGTGTCTGTCTCTCTGTGTTTGTGTGTGTGTGTGTGTGTGTGTGTGTGTGTGTGTTGCGTTGCATAACTTTCATGCCGACGCAGGCAGCGACGACTTGCCTCAAAGTTCATTCGCCTCGTGCACTCCATTCGCCTGCGCTTTCCACTCCTCTCTCCCTCTCGCTCTTTCGCCTCTCTCTCTAGCATTCGTTTATACACTCTTTAACTCAACACACTATTCCTGCTCTCTCTCAGTTGGCTCTCTGCGACTAACTGCTTCTTGGGCTTTTTCTTTTTGGCTTCAATGCTGTTGTTGTTGTTGTTACTGTTTACTTTGATTGCTTTTCTCTTTTTTGTTTTCAGAGCTTGGCTTTCGTTTAGTTTTTCTTTGGCTCATCGCACTGCCCAAAAACTTTGAGTCTCATGAAAAGGAATGTTTGCTGTCGTCAGTCAATGTTGATCTTGTTGTTGTTTTTGTTGCTGGCTGGTGACGTTTTTGGGTGAATATGTATTTTTTTTTTTTTTTGGTTTATCTGTGCGTAAGTATGTTGTCGCATCTCGAATACACACACACACACACACACACACACACGCACACAAACGTCGATCTGTGCAGCATTGTTTAAGGTCAGTTCTCTTACCTAACTTTGATTGCATTTTTTCGGTTTTTGTTTTGTTTTGTTTTTTAATTTTCGGGTAAACTGTCGGCGTTTTTAATTAGTTACGTTCGGTTCGGTGACCGACAGTTGAGTACTTATGATGGAACTTAAAGTGCCATAAGAAATAACGAAATGCATTTCACAGGTGAGAAGATCAAACAATGTTCGAGTGATGCTAGAATAAAAGTTTTTAGCTAGCTTTAGAATGTAATAATATTTAAGTATAAATAGTATAATAATGATTATAGTTAAACGCAATGCTTTATTCTAGATCAAATTAAGCTCACCACACCCCATATATGCATTCAACTTTTATTTCCGCAAAACAGAACACTTAATAAATTATGTGTACTTATAAAATGTTTATATGTATGTATGTTTGCATTTCCCATATTACAATTGAAAATTTTTGAACATTTTCAATGCCCACGCAAACTTTTCTAAACGAATGCATGCCAAAAAAAAAAAAACGAGCGAAAAGCTTAAAAATCTTAGAACAAAAATGCATGCATGTCGCACATACACAAACACAACGACAACAACAAGTAGCTGCAGTGCAAATTGTGACGCCCCACTATGCCGAACACAAAAAAAAAAAAAACAAACTCAAACAAAGAGCGAGCAAGCGAAAGAGAGAGAGAGAGGCAGAACCCACGCTGTGAGCGCCAGAGCAGCGATGGCCGCGGCAACGACATTCAACTTGAACTTTTTGCGCACTCGCGCGTTCTCTCTCTCTCTGTCGCTCAAGCTCTCGTGTGCTCATTGGCTTCGGCCGCTCGTTGCATAGAAAATAATCAAGATCAAGTTTCTTCCGGCATTTTTGCACAAAAACAAAAACTAGAGCTTTTGTTGTTGATGTTGTTGTTTGGCATTCACAAAAACAAAAGAGCAACAGAGCGCAAGAGCACAAGTTAAGAGAGTGCGCCGTTGCAGTAGCTTTTGCATAAGTTAAGCGAATTCATGTGTGAGCTGTGTATGTGCGTGTATGTGTGTGCTTTATGGCAAGTGCATTTGTGTGTTTGTCAGTCAATCTCTGTTATGATGTCACTGCCAGCGATGCCTTTGCCCTGCCTCCTGTTACATTTATATGCATATATTTTATTGGTGCAACTGCAGCGAATGGAATATTTACGTTGCATTTAACTACTTGGCGATTTTGTAAAATACAAATATATAAAACTTTTCCATTTTTTGTCCAAAACGCAACTCATTTTCACTCGTGTTGGAAAGCGCGTCTTCCACGTCGATGGCAACAAACTATGCACGATATATGTATGTACATATATACATATATACATATACATATGTATATTGTGCATTTGCACATAAGTTTGTAAATGGGTGTGTGTGTAAGTGTGCGCGATTCTTGGAACACGACGAAAACGTAGCAGCGTCAACAACAACAACAAGTTGCTGCAGCAGCAACAACAGCAGCAAGTGCAACTCAGTAGCAGCGTCATCGTTGCAAGCATTGAACTCGATTTTGTTTTCATTGCCGCTGAATTTCTAAAACGCAGCTAATTAGTCGAGAGTGTTTGCGATTGCTGTTGTTTTTGTTGTTATTGTTGTTGTTGTTGTTTGCTACGCAGTCGTCGCGTCGCGTCGCGTCGCTTCTTTAGCTGTGTTCCACTTTTCTGGCAGTTTTCCACTTTTCCTCAGTCACCGCAGCAGATTTCACACGCGGCCATGCAATTCATCATAAAAATTATTGTTAACTGCAGTCAATTGGCCAGCCGAACAACTAGTAGTAGTAGAAGAAGAAGCTGTCAAAGGGGGTGGGGCAGAAGGTGGAAGATGTTTGCCTAAAAAACAAAACAAAAAAATGGCAAATGAAAATAAGTTTTTCCAAGTCGCCCGAGCCGCGCCTTCTGCATGTGTTTGTTTAAATAAAATGAAAGTTTTTTGCCCGCCAATCTTTTGACACACATAGAAGGCAGTCTGTCAGTCAGCCCGTCAGTCAGTCAGTCAGTCAGTCAGTCAGTAAGTAAGTAAGTTAGTCAATCAGTCAGGTAGCCAGTTAGCCAGTTAGCCAGTCAGACGTGGCAGCAGACTTTGCTTACCGGCTGCATCAAAACTTTGCAACGGTCGTTGCCGTTTCGTCTTTTCGTTGTGATTTCATTTTCTAATGTTGTCGCCGTCGCGTTGGTATTCGATATTGTTTTCTACTTGCGCTGCATTAAGTTAGTCTCTATTTTATTTTATTTCTTTTTTTTTGTCTGGGCGAAAGATGGTCATATAAAAAGTAAGAAAAGCGCGCGCTCAAAATAAAATCACGCATACGATGCGTATGCCTAAAGTATGTTGTTAAAAGTGAAATAGCCAAAGGTGTCAGTACAAAATTATGCGTAAGTGTGTGTGTGTGTGTGTGTGTTGAGTAAGTGTGCGTGAATAACGAAATAGTAAACGATAAAAGTAAAAGAGAGTCGCGCACAGAGCAGCGAAAGGGAGCGCAAGTTGGGATCTGGTAAATGGGAAGCGGGAGAAGCGGGAGCAGCGCTTCACTTTTTGTTTTCGGGCAGTTCAATAAACTTTTTGGGCAACAGCTTAGAAAGAACTGTGGGTCAATAAACTATACAAGCCACAGTGATGATCTACTGATGATGATGATAATGACGGTAATGGCGCTTGCTGCTGTGGCTTTTGTTTAAGATACACGCATATAAAACAAGCGACTCAAGAGGTCAATGGCAGACACACTCGAAATATCTATGAATTTTAAGAAGAGCATTGTAACGGAAGAAGATGAATGACCCTAGTGGAGGTGCCAAACTTGCTCATACAACAAAAAAAATATATATTTACATATTTACCGAAACGGTTAGTAAGGCAAAGCACTCGTTATTTAGATGAATTAGAATGGGTTTATCCAAAGCAACTATTTATATGTTTTATTGCATTATTCAAAATTAACTGTCGAATAACACTACTACTACGCCATCTACCTTACAAATATGCAAGCTATGACACATCTGGCAAGGCGCCGACATTGATAACAGTATGGCAACTCTATAAAGTCGACCGACCACCACAAGATTTTGGAATATTTTTCGATTTAGAATCGATACAGCTACAACGAGGAATCGCTCAAAACAAACAAAACAAATAATAAATATTGAAATCAAATTTATAAAATATGAGTTCGCCGACAAGTAAAAATGTTACTGAAAATAACAATAATACCAACAAGCCAAAGAAGTCCACCAAAACTAATTCCAATGCCAAGGGCGGCACAATGGACACACGCAGTGAATTGGCGGACTTAATCAAGAAGAAGGCAGAAACCTCGGTAACAAACAAACAAACACTGGTTTTAATAAACAATATAAAATAAATTACGCTTTTAACTTAATTTGCAGGAACAACTGGCCAATCTGGAGCGGCAGATATACGCATTTGAAGGCTCATACTTAGAGGACACGCAGCTGTGCGGCAACATCATTCGCGGCTGGGAGCGCTACCTCACCTCAAACAAGGCAACCAACTCGAAAGCAGACAAGCGCAATCGCAAATTTAAAGATGCGGAGCGCTTGTTTTCAAAGTCCAGCATTACCTCTATGGCGATTTGTAATCGTAAGTCATCGTCTGCACTAACATTTGCATGAATTCCAATCAAATTTTGTGATTAACACAGCTGAACGCGCCAGTGAATCAGATTCCATAACTAATGAGGACTCCAGCGACAATCAGATCTCAACTAACCAGAACACAACAACTGCACACGATGGCGCAACAACAATTAAATCGCAGGATGAAAAGGGTAAGGTGTTGCAATACAGTGAGAGCGATATCAGTGTGACGGATTAGTTGTGGATAAAAATGATGATGATGGTGATGATTGGCTGTGATATGTGTCGGTGCTTTAATAAAAATTGCAAAAATCAATTAATGAAGCCCAAAAAACTAACTTTAAATAAACTTAAGAAGTGATCAACAGGTTTAGCATATCATTTTATCATTTTATCACACAGACCCAAATTAATATTCTGCTTTGCATCTTCCCAGATTCTCCGTCCCATCGAAGCGAAGAACGAGGAACTGCCGGCGCAAGCAACAGCAACAAGGATTTGCCCAGCACACCCACATCCAATACTAAAAGCAAGTTATCATCTAGCTCAAGTGTGACGGCCAAGAAAAGTGGGCACATCAATAAGAAAATACGGCATCGATAATGAATACAAAAGTATAAAATAGTGTTTTAATCGTGTTTTTGCGTTGCACTTGTAGCATAAGATGAATAAATTACATAAATTTACATCAATTCATCTTTCATTTCAACAAGTGTTAAATACTACACACTAAAGTCGCATATTAATGCATTTAGAAGTTTAAGATACATATTAATTATTAATACGGCAACAGAATTCAGGAAAATTCTTTTTCATTTTTTACCCATCGGTGGGCGATCAAAAATACCCAAAAGCTTGCCGCGTGTCATTTCCTTTGACTCGCGCAAACCAAGCTGATAAACCTGGTCCTGCAGCGATTTGATCTTTTCTAGCAACTGATTTGGTGTCAAGGTTGATAACTCTGAAAAAGTAAAGGCATTGTTAGAATCTTTGCTGGTACAATCTTATACAGAGCTTACGATTGATATTCTCCATGTCAGCTTTAGTAAGGTTCTGTGTACGATCGACGCTTGGCGTGTGTATCGGTGTATGGCTCATGGTCACAAAATCATTAATGCCTGGAAAGGTTTCTGGCCACTGTTCTGGCGATTCACGAAGTGTTTCCATTGAAATAAGCTCTTCCTCTTTGGCGCTTTGCGACTTCTTGTTCCTGTTGTCGAAGCCCGTTCTTTCTGCTGCTTCCATATCGTCTGAATCGGACTTAAGAATAGTCTCTGGCGAAAACCTTGCAATACCTGGCTCCATATCGCTTATTATTATGTTAAGTTGTTGTAACTAAATTAAAATTCGGTTAAATAAATTGAATTATTTAGTTAAAAAGGCGTTTTTATTATTAACCCGTGCAATGTGACCGTATTTCACAAACTACCGGAGTTTTCTGTTAGATAGTGGTTCTTAAATTTGCTCGCCAGAACTGGTTCAGATCGCAATTGTATCGATGAGGCTAAGCTTTAAAATGTTGTTTATAATGGGAGCTAACTAAATAGTTTTGTGATCATTTTTCAATATACCCTCACATTAAGCCCTTCAATACACAGTCCACGTCATATAATGTTTAAAATTTATAAACATTTCATGAGTCGATACAAACATCGATAGACAATTAAGAATAATTGGAAACACTTATCAACACTACTCGAGGCTATCACAAATATTTCGTTTAGTTCTTTAGTTTTGTTTAACAAAATCAACAATTACCCTGGCAAGCAACATCAACAAACCATCAGCAGGCTCAGCTATAGAAAGACCACAAAACAAAGTTCAGCAATGGGCGCTTCACATTTCTTTCTAATTTGTTTATGTCTGCTCTACAGTAGCTGCTACGTGTCGGTGTCGGCAGACGAGCACAATCATAAGGTATTATTTTTTGCATTTGTATTTGTACGCGGTGTTTGACATCTGCGTTTGTATGCACGCTTCAGTTGCGTGGGTGGAATTTTATTTAAGATCTTCGGCTTTACTTAAAACTCAACTTTGCTTGTAGTACAATGATCGTGATGAGGTGGTTCTGTGGATGAACACAGTAGGTCCATATCACAATCGGCAGGAAACCTATGCATACTTCTCGCTTCCATTTTGTAGTGGTACCAAATCGGGCATATCTCATTATCATGAAACGCTCAGCGAGGCTTTGCAAGGCGTTGAGCTAGAGTTCAGTGGCTATGAAATTGAGTTCAAGACAGATGTGAAACGGACTGTAATTTGCATGGTCAAGCTAACCGAGGAGAATGTCAAGGCATTTAAATATGCTGTAATGAACGAGTACTGGTATCAAATGTATATCGATGGTCTACCCATATGGGGTAAGGTCGGTGAACGGGATGATAACGATGGCAAGTATTACATACACACGCACAAAAAGTTTGATATTGGCTACAATGGCCAGCAAATTGTGGACATAACGCTGACAACAGAAACGCGTGAAGAACTGAAGCCAGATGCAAAAATCAAGTTCTCTTACGAGGTTAACTGGAAACCAAACAAAGTTGAATTCAAAAATCGCTTCGACAAGTATCTGGATCCCAACTTCTTTCAACACAGAGTAAGTAAATATAGTTGAATGCTATTTTCAAATTAAAACCTTTCGTCTTATTCCAGATACACTGGTTCAGTATTTTTAATAGCTTTATGATGGTAATTTTCTTGGTGGGTTTGGTTTCCATGATATTGATGCGCACGCTGCGAAAAGATTATGCTCGCTACAGCAAGGACGAGGAGGTGGATGACATGGAACGCGATTTGGGTGATGAATATGGCTGGAAACAAGTGCATGGCGATGTCTTTCGCACACCACCCAGTTCGCTTATCTTCTCGGCACTTGTTGGCGCCGGCTATCAGCTCATCTCAGTTGTGTTTTGTGTCATTATGTTTGCCATTGTCGGTGAACTGTATACAGAGTGAGTGCACAGCTGAGTTAGTAATTGCAACAGCTTGTTAAATACATTGTTTTTTAGACGTGGCTCGATGCTATCAACGGCGATCTTTGTTTATGCTGCCACATCGCCCATTAATGGCTATTTTGGTGGGTCGCTTTACGCTCGATTGGGCGGTCGCTTGTGGATACGTCAGATGCTGGCTTCTGCTTTTACAGTGCCTGTGGCTGTTTGTGGCACTGCGTTCTTTATCAACTTTATAGCAATTGGATATCACGCATCGCGTGCCATTCCTTTTGGCACTATGGTTGCAGTAACCTGCATATGCATATTTGTCATCTTGCCACTGACTCTTGTTGGCACTGTAGTGGGACGAAATTTGGATGGCCAGCCAGATTTCCCATGCCGTGTTAATGCTGTGCCCAGGCCCATACCCGAAAAGAAATGGTATATGGAACCATTGATCATTGTGCTGCTGGGCGGCGTCCTTCCCTTTGGTTCCATATTCATAGAAATGTATGACTTAACGCTATTGTTTAGCAAAAGGGGTTTATCTAATAATTTTATTTGTCCAACAGGTACTTTATCTTCACCTCATTCTGGGCATACAAAATCTATTATGTCTATGGCTTCATGTTGCTGGTATTTACCATTTTGACTGTAGTAACAGTTTGTGTAACAATTGTGTGCACATATTTCCTGCTGAACGCTGAGGATTATCGGTGGCAATGGACGAGCTTTATGGCTGCCGGCTCCACGTCCATTTACGTGTATGCCTACTCCTTCTACTATTTCTTTTTTAAAACCAAGTAAGTGAGCTTTATCTAAACTGTTGTAAATAGTATATTGTAATATGAACTTATTTTGTTCTTGCAGAATGTTTGGCCTGTTCCAAACGGCTTTCTATTTTGGTTACATGGCGTTGTTTAGCGGCGCTTTGGGCATCATCTGTGGCACCGTCGGCTATGTTGGCACGAATCTCTTCGTGCGCAAAATTTATTCCAATGTGAAAATAGACTAAGAGCGAACGGCTGTTGAAACCAATCCTGAACATTTTTATTTGTATTTATTGTGTAGTCTTTAGTGAACTCCGTTTCTGTTTATATATTCCTTTTGCTCCAATATCACTGCTCCCAAAATTTTCTCATGTCGGTGTGAAATAAACAACGAATCAATAATCAAAGTCGATAAGGTAAACAAATCAAAGAGCTCACGCCAATGATAGCAAACAGCCGAAATATCTCCCCTGATCTGATCTTTGTATATAAGTTTAAATATACAGCACATTTACTATGTATTTGTGTGCTCTGAATGTGTTTATGTGTGTGTGCATCAGATATAATGTAATATCGTAATAATATGCCTAGAAACTTATCAAATCCATGCAGTGTGTATGCAAATGTGACTTCAAATTGTTTGCGCCAATTATGTTCATATACACTTCAGAAATGTGCTGATTAGCAATAGTCGATAATATTATATTAATAAAGTCAACATAAAAAAAAAAGTTTCGTCTTACTGCAATTATAGACTGACAGAATAAACAAACAAATCTATACACTTAAAGATTTATAGTCAAGATAGCTGAAAACCCTATCAGTCAGCAATTTGGGTTATTGAAGATTGTTATAAAAAGCGTGAAAGTGAAATGAGCACTTGAAAGTTAAGTTATTTTTAGCTTAGGGATCAAATTCATTCCAAGGGCTTACTAATGACATCAAGATACACTTTTTTCACCAGTCCAAATGGAGTTTCTTAGTCACCCGCACTTTTACGTACTTACAAAGAATTTAAGAACAAGATAAACTTATGTTGTAGACGTTAGTGACGCATATTTGGAATTCGGTAAGCTAGTTATTGATAAGACTCAAATTTAACAGAAAGTTTCACAGCTAGAACATGCATGCCTTAATTAAGAGAACGGTAACCATCCGTAGTATAGTAAATACCAAGACCAGATATTGATCCAACACTCTGTGAATACATATAACGGCGCTTAGTTTTGGACAGGTTGTGAAAAATTATGTGTTGAATGAATTTCATTCATAATCAATGCTCCCGTAAGCCTACCAGTTTCCAAAAATCAAAAACTCTTCTCAGAACAGCAATAAATATAAAGCTTTAAATGCATTTTATGCTCAAATTGACGGATAATGAATGACATGGCTTTAAAATAAGAGCGACCCAATTTGTAACCCAGCATGGCACAATAGTGTTATCCGACATAAACAACCACAGATGTCAAGTTTCTGGCGAAGGCACATCTCACAGCGTCCGGTTTTCTTGTTCTCCCTTTCGTCACTCATTTTCTTTCAAGAATCTATTATGATTATCTGATGCAACAACAGTTATAGGGCAAGCAGGCAAACGTCGGGAAAAGAAGTTTTCTTTTTTTGTTGGGTCCGTTTGACGCATTTATATGCAGATGAAAAGAAAATTTTGGGGCTTTAACCAATTTTAATTCGCATCGAATATTATTAAAAACAAGAACTAAAAATTAATAGGTCCCTCAGCTCATGGTATATAAACCAAAGCCAAGACCTCGCCTCAAATCAGTCGGTATTTGCTGTTTGACTAGTTCACATAGAGACATCATGGAATCCTATTGCCGTCTGGCAGCATTGCTACTCGGTAAGTTTTAAGGATGCATCGCTTTCCTAAACAATCCAGCAACTAAAGGATACATTTCTCTTAAAGGCATTTGCTTAACGGCCAACGCATCCTTATTGAATTGTAATTGTGAGCCAGGTCCTCGTGGACCACCAGGACTACCTGGTCCTCCGGGTATAGGCCATGGATGGGAATATCCAACAGGGTCACATTATAATTCGGGACCCATAATTGGTCCTAGAGGTTTGCCAGGACCACCGGGACCGCCAGGTTTCTGTTTCCCCTGTCCATTTGGTGGTGGTGGCTTTATATCACGACCTGGCTTTGGAAATGGAATTGGATCAGGCTTTGGAAGTGGAATTGGAATTGGAACAGGCTTTGGAAATGGAGCTGGAACTGGCTTTGGAAATGGAGCTGGAACGGGCTTTGGAAATGGAGCTGGAACAGGCTTTGGAAATGGAATTGGAACAGGTTTTGGAAATGGAATTGGACCAGGCTTTGGAAATGGAATTGGTACAGGCTTTGGAAATGGTATTGGAACAGGCTTTGGAAATGGAATTGGAACAGGCTTTGGAAATGGATTTGGCCCAGGACGTGGTGCCAATGGTGGTGCGTCCACCCAGGGCATTGCCTCTTCTATTGGCAATCTTGTTATCATTCCTTCAGGAGTCAATGGACGTGCTCAACTCTTCCGCATCATGCCCGATGGCCAACTTGTTCGCATCGAGGATTCCAATAACGAGCTGAATGAGATGCTACCCAAAAACTTGCAAGAGATACTCGCACAACAGGGTGCAGTGCCACCAGCTGCTTCAGCCTCTGGTTTAACACCATCAAGCCATCGACCAGGATTTACTTCGCCCACAACAGTTGATCAGTTACCCGAAGGCCTCGATGAAAGCATGCTTGCTGCTGCAAGTGAACGTGGCAGTTCCGAAGCCAACGATTGGCGTCGTATTCTTCTATTGGGTGAGCCGCGAGCCATCAATGATGCCAGCTCAGAGCAGGCCAACACCAACCAGCTAGAAAAAAACGTGGACAGCTTTCAGAAAGCTCTGGTTGATTTGAGGGAAAAGTATTCTTCTCTAATGCAACCACGCACCGACGATCAGCGATATGCTGTTATTATTTAGATATATTTTGATACTCTGATAATAATAAGCGCTAACTGATTATTCCAAAAGAGCTATGTATTTTAAGAGGGAGTGTTCTAGAAGTTCTTTATTAAGACTTACATAATTCTTCTGCACGTTCACATGGGAGCGCTGGCACATATTTCGGGGAATTTGCAATATGAGACTGATACAAATAAACATTCTAGCTCACAATCAGTGATTTTCTTACCTGATACTTCTAAATGAAATCAAACGCATTTGTGTTTTATGACAAAACGATAAGACACAGAAAGTAATTCCGCTTCTAAGGATTATTGACTTTAAAACACAATCATGACACTTTAATAGCACAGATTTGCTGTTATCAAAAGGCAAAGCGTAAATATCATATATTTGCCAAAATATTGCATATCTTGATCAAACTGAACTTAAAGACACATCAATAGCTGCTATTATTCAGATTAAGTTGAATATAATAATCGTCTGGTACTAAAAACACCTGTTTTGTGATAAAAAACATTTGTACAATTTATTTATCGATTTCAGATAAAAATCGACGTTATAATATCTAAAACAGTCAATGTTCCAATTGAATTTAATGACCTTCGACATAAACCCGCAGCAAAGGGTATCGTGCTTAATGGGTATCATTTCGCTCACAAGGAGTTTGATTTTTAATTTAAATTCAGGGTAAATTAAGCTCAAGCTGTCAGTTACTCATCGCACGCCGTTTTGCCATTGCCAATGCAGGCTGCAAAAGCCATCATGTGAGGAATGGCATTCTGTTCGTAGACCCCAGTGAAAAGATGCGCCCAGGGACCAGAAGCGAAGACACCAACGTCCTCACCACCATGAGTCTCGGACTCCAGTGGTGCAGTAGCGGGGAAAAGCTGTTCAGGATTAATGCCAGCCGACATCAGAGACATGGGATCCACGCGCTCATGTGTCTCCGTATTGTAGTAGGTGTCGTAGCTTTTGCCATTGGCATAGCTCAATGGCAGATAGGTTTTTCCATCGAGACCGGATGATTTCGCAGAGGAAAATATGTCGCTGCCACGTCGCTGGTATCCTCCCAGACTAAAGGTGTGCGAGTGATCCGATGTAACTACAATCAAAGTATCCTTCTTGCTGGTCATCTTGCGAGCACGTTTCACTGCCTTCGAGAATTCGGCTGTCTCATCTAGAGCAATGCGCGCCATCGTATCGTGATGGCTGATATCAATTTTGCCGCCCTCCACAAACAGAAAATAGCCGTTCTTCTCGTTTTCCAGCATCTCAATGGCCTTCTGGGTCATCTCTTCGAGCGTGGGTTCATTGTTCTCTTCATCGGCCAGCTGCTCCAAATGATAGTGCATGTGACTCTTGCTGAACAGACCGAGTAGACGATCGGTTTCACTGACATTCACTTTGAGCAGCTTTTTGCGATTTTTAACATAGATGTTGCGTTTAGACATTGCCTCGAATTCCTCGACCAAATTGCGTCCATCGGTGCGGCGTCCTTTGTCATAGTACTCGGGATCAAAGAAGTTACGTTTGCCACCGCCAAGCACCACCTTGAGCTTACTGCCCACCTCGCCATATATCAGTTGCAGAGCAATATCATCTAAACCGTTAGCCAGATCACCGCATGCGTCCTCGAGCAATGCATTGTTCTCCCACTCACGATCTGCAGTGTGGGCATAAACACCGGAGGGTGAGGCATGTGTGACACGGGTGTTGGTCACCAGTCCTGCTGCCTTGCCAGCATCCATTGCCCATTTGCCCACGGAGAAAACGTGATTAGTGGTGTTGGCCATGGCCAGGCAATCCCCACGCTTGATGTGTGCATTGACGCCAATAGTGCCGTAGTTAGCCTTTACGCCACAGAGATACGAAGTTGAGGTGGAAGCGGAGTCGGGCACAATCTTATCCACACAATAGGTTTTTGAGAGGCCCGTGTAGGGAAACTCCTCAAACGAGAGCTTGCTCTCCTCGCCACCAATATAGTTTCTAGCTGCAGCCAACGTTGCCAGTCCCATGCCATCACCCAGAAAGAGAATTATGTTTTTGGCTCGCTTTGTATTCCGCACAAAATTAAGCTTCTCCAGGATGTGATCTTTGCTTGCCGACAGCCAAAACTCTTGTGTATTCTCGCCATTGATACGATTGAGGCTCGTACGTGCACTTAATGGCATAGCCGGATGCAGGAACTCATCATCATCTTCGGCTGCCTTGCGTGGAACAGCTCCACCCAGAACACAGGCAGCCAAAAAAAGCAAGAGAAGTGAACTTCTTAACATTCTTTCATTTATTTTTATTGTTTTTGCTTGTCTTCTCGGCTGTTGAGCTAACACTAAACTTGGCCGGCGCTGAACGTCGCTGCTTTATAACCACGGTTGAAGCTACCACTCTTGTCGCGAAGTGATGATAGGACAAGTCTAAGTTCTGCAAATTTATGGGCCACTTGTGTAGTAGGCGAAGGTGCCAAATCAGCACGTGAGCAATTCGGAGCGATTGAGACTTTAGATTTTAAAAAATCACACACAGTAACATGTACATATGTATATAAAATACTAGAATAGCAGGGATTACAAAAACAAAGGCACTAGTGTAGGCTATATAATCATGTCTAGTTCACGCTGGCTCAACAGTCTAACGGCAACCGTTGGACGCATCGAATTTGAATCGACTCTTTCGAAAAACTTAATCAATTATGGCAAATAGTAAATTTAAAAGTGCTTGCTTGCTCCTGTTTCTGGTCGGGCTATTCTCTAGTACAGTCAGAGCCAATCTAAGCGATATACTGGAACATGGTAAGTTGTTCTCAAAAATTCAAGCTGAAGACCAATTAATTGTGGCATATCATGTAGTATGTTCAGTTTGTTTTATGTAGCCTTATCTGTTATTAATGAGATAAATAATCTTGTTTCTGCTAATCATTATCAGACATTATTTTAAGTTTTATTTTGTTAATCTACTGATTACCCAACTTAGAGCAACATCCCCGATTGAAAGTCTCGCGTGACTTTGTCGAAATGAACGAGGAACTGGACACACGTTTCTGGCACGATAAGGCACAATCCATACTGACCGATAAGCTGAAGCAACACAAACAATTAAACAATAATCGTGCCAAGAATGTGATACTCTTTCTGGGCGATGGCATGTCCATTCATACGATTGCTGCCACACGTGCTTTCATGGGTGATAGCAATAAGCAGGTCTTCTTCGAAAAGTTTCCCTATGTGGGTCTGTCCAAGACCTATGCGGTGGATGAGCGCACTCCAGACTCGGCCAGCACGGCGACAGCATATCTAAGCGGTGTCAAGGCCAACTATGGCACCATTGGTGTCAATGCGCAGGTGAAACGTGGTGACTGTCTGGCGGCAACCAATAACAAAACCCACACGCAGAGCATTGCTCAGTGGGCGCAGGAGGCGGGCAAGTGGGCGGGTCTGGTGACAACGACTCGTGTGACGCATGCCTCACCGGCTGGTGTTTATGCTCATGTGGCCGATCGCAGCTGGGAGTATGATAGCAAGATCACCTCGGATGGCTGCAGTGCGGTTGCGAACACAGACATTGCCCGCCAGTTGATCGAGGGGCCAGTGGGTAGGAATTTGCGTGTTGTGTTGGGCGGTGGGCGTGCCTATTTCCGGGACAAGAAAATGGTCGATGAGGAGAGCTTTGCAGGCAAACGCAAAGATGGACGCGACTTGATCAAGGACTGGCAGCAGGATAAACAGAAGCAGGGAGCTAATGCCCAGTATGTTTGGTCACGCAATGGTCTGAAGAATGTGCAGCTTAATAAGATGGATTATTTGCTGGGTCTGTTTGATGTCAGCCATTGTCCTTACCATTTTGACCGCAGCCAAACGAAAGGCGAATATGATGTACCCTCTCTCTCCGAGATGACAGAGGCGGCCATCAAAGTCTTAAGCCGCAGTGAACAGGGCTACTTTCTGTTTGTGGAGGGTGGACGCATTGACATGGCTCATCATGCGACTAAGGCACGCAAAGCTCTGGAGGAAACCGAAGAGTTTGCTCGCTCCATTGAGCTGGCGCGCAAGCTGACTTCAGAAGAGGACACTCTGATCGTTGTCACATCTGATCACTCGCACACTATGAGCATCAATGGGTATCCGGTAGGTTGAGCATTACTGCAGCTTTAAGTTTCATACTTCATTCCTATTTGCATTTGCAGTATCGTCGCCAAAACATTCTCTCGTTGGCTCCCAATCTGGCCACTGATCAGATGCCCTTCACCATTCTCTCATATGCCAGTGGACCGGGCTATGCAAATACCTACGATAAGACTGGTCGCATAGATTTATCGCAAGTGGATACAATGGCTGAGGATTTCGAGTTTCAGGCTACAGTTCCACTCAAGTCTGAGACCCATGGCGGTGAAGATGTGGGCGTGTTTGCATCCGGTCCACGCGAGCACTTTTTTTCCGGTAACTACGAACAAACAACGATTCCTGCTCTTATGGCATTTGCGGCCGACATTGGCCCCTTTGCCCAGAACAAGCTGCATAAGTAAAAGTTATTATGATCAAAGGATTAAAGAAAATAGATTGTTATACGAATTTTATATATGTAGTACAGACTTACATAAAGTGTATCAGCTATTGATAATTATAATTGGTTTGATGAGAGATGTCAGCGTATAAGTTGTTATAGAAATAAGTTCGTCATAATCAATTTTATTAGAGCTTATATTTGTTTACAACCTTTTCACTCGCCTGTCTCTTCAAAAACACAAAAAATTAATGGTATTCAAAGTCAAATGTAGTGTCGTTTAATTATTGAGTTATTTGTATAAATTTGCGTTAAATACATTTTGTATTTACTTAGGCTAAAATTCAACTCGATTGATTAGTCGATCGCTCTATTTACATTTGTTTTATTTTCTTGTAGAAATGAATACACTAAAATTTATTGATGCACAATGCGGAATTGGATTTTAAAATCAATCAAAAAAAAAAAAAAAACACATTAATTACGGTAAATGCGTATTGCTTACGAATTAATCGTATAAACGTATATTTAAAATGTTACCAATCAAAATTAATGGTGTTGAAAAATTGTCAGGATCTGGTTGGTGTGTTAAAAAATAATATAATAAAAGAGTCTACAAGAGAACTACTTAAAACTAGATATTTTCCAGGTGTCCGTCCAGCTGGTTGTGGGATATATTGCGAACCTGTTTCTTAAAATAGTCTTAAGGGATGTGTTGTGTAGAGCATGCAGATGTTTTGTTCTTAAATTAGGTTTATACCAGATGCGCAGGCAGCAGCTGCTGATTAACATCGGCAGTCACTGTCGCTGGCTGCGCGGTCTCGGCATCGTTGAGATCGGTGTTGGCCTCATCTGGACCGGGAATGCCAACATCCAGATCTAGTGTCTTTGGCAGCGGCCCTATTTTTTGCAATATATCAACGGGTATAATCTCACGCATTACCGGCACTGTAAAATGTGAAGACAATGTGGGCAATGCGGGCAGCGGCGGTGGTGTAAAGTATGGTGGCACCAACGCTGGCGGCGGCGTCAATGTCAAAGGCGGTGCTGTCAAAAGGGGAACGGATATGGGTACGGGTACAGGCAATGGCAGAGGTACAGGTACTGGAACTGAAGCTGATATCAATGCAACGGTAGGCACAGATGACAGGCCTGTCGCTGTCGTTGGTTGATAGCAAGAATAGCTTTGTGAGCCCAGCACTGGTATGGGCTGTGATGCATTGAGTGGCGGTGCAGTGGGATGGGTCACCGTTGCCATTGGCGGTGGTCCACGCAAATAATGTGGCAGGACATGCTGCAACGGTGGTGGCGGATGCTTACTAAAGAACTCTTGCAGCATGGCATCCGCTTGAGCAGGCAGCGGTGGTGGGCGATTACGCATAAACGCTGGCATCGGCAACCTTCCAGATTTCACCAGCATGGCCATAAACTTGGGATCGAAGCGAGGCGGAAGATGTGACGGCAATGGTCGCAATTTGCGCTCATATGACTTAAAAATGACACCCTTAACAGGATCGTAGTGATAGTAACGGAAACGAGGCTTCTTTTTTACGGCTAAAGGCTTATCCTGATTCGGCGGCTTAGGCACAGCTGGTGGCATTACCATTTGCATAGCCATTAGCTCATCGCGTATATGCTTCAAATTTAGCGCCATGGCGTTACAACGTTCACGACACAGACGCACGCCTCGATCCACTGCCGACTCGATCTTGTTGCGATCCTCGGTTTCACTCTCGTACGTTGGTTGAACGTTATCCACAAAGTTGACGCGCTTCTGCTTGGTTTGGCTGTGTATGTGGATTTTAAAATGTTAAAATGTTTATTGTGCAATTGAATTGAAGTATTTTATAAACACACTTACCTATTATCCGCTGCAGGTTCTTCAACCACAATAGCTGGTATATTAGCTTGCTGCACGGTTATTGTCTCCATGGATGGCACAATTTCCAATACATTACCCTTTTGAACGGCCACCGGCACATTAGGAGCCATGGGCAGTTCATGCAACACCGGTATAGTTGATGTTGCTGTCAGGCTATTGGTACTGTACTCATAATCCATGGGTGTAGTTGGTGTTGCTCCTGCTGAGTACTCCTTGTATTGAGCATAGACCTGATCCATGTTGTATGCAGTGTCCACATAGGCCGCATAGCTATCATATTGCTCACCGCTAGCATCCTGCTGCATAAGCGACATATTATAGTAGTAGGCAGCTGCCTCAAGGCTCTGATTCTCAACAAAGTAATCGTCAAAGATCTGCGCATGAGGTGATTTAGATCTGGTTCTCGATCTCGTATGACTACGCCGATTTGAACGCTCACGCTCGAGCTCACGCTCACGCGACCAACTGCGTCGCATCGGCGGCGATGGCGGTTTAAAAGGTAACGGTGACCTCGAGAAGCAACGCTCGCGACTGTAAGAGCGGCGCCGAGACATCGGCAGCGGTGGCGAGCGTGGTCCCAGCATCTTGACTGGCGGCGACAACGAGCTGCGACGTCGACCGAGCGCTGGTTTAATGCGTCGCCAGCGTATCGGACTTCGACTGCGCGTTCGACTACGACTTGGAGTCCGGCTGCGACTGCGACCCATGCCAGAACGTCCTTTGACAAAGCGTGGGCGACGCGGTGGCGGCGATAGCATTAGCCGACGGCGACGTGGACTAGGTGACCGCGTCGAGTCCTTGCTGCGACTAGGACGCACACTGCGACGAAAACGATTGCGCGATATTGAGCGGGAACGAGAACGGTCTCGAGTACGTGATCGTTTAAGCTGGTGTGTATGTGGATGATGATGATGATGCTGCGACGGCTGATGCTGTGACGGCTGATGTTGTTGGACACGCTGTGGCTTGGAGCGTATATCCATAATGGTGGGCTTAACAATGGCTATTTCTTTGGGCGGTTTGGTAAACTTCTCTTCGGGAGGTGGAGCAAGTAGCATATCTGGTTCATCCTTGTCGAAAATAGCGGGCTTGCGTGACAGCTTAAAAGGCGAAATTGTTAATTTGATGGCCTCACGATTCGCATCGAAGATATTATTAATAGGCGATGCTGGAATCGGCAGCTGCACCTGCTCCACTTGCTGTTGCGTTTGCTGAGTCTGCTGTTGCTCCTCCTCGCTAGCTGTTTTAAGGTCCGGCTTCCGGTATTTGTTCATTATGGCATTACGCTGCAATAGGAATATCGACTCCATTTTCAACAGCTCCTCGCAAATGTCATCGCCCGAGTCGTAGTTCTCTCTCATCATTTGTATGCGAGCCAGATTATCTTCGAGACTCTTGAGCTTGCGCAAATCCTTGCTGACATTGTTCTTCTTGTGGCTGAGCAACTGCTTGCCTCCAACAGTTGCATCCTCTTGGGCGTCGCCAGCGTCCGGCTGATTCTGCATCTTCGATTGGTCGCCCTGTTGCAACGTAATCAGCTCCTGTTGCTGCGTCGATTCTTCACCATTTTCATCCTCATCACTGCTGGAGTCGTCATCGTCTTCATCATCGTCGTCGTCATCATCATCATCATCGTCGTCGTCATCATCATCATCGGAGCTACTGCTGCTGCTGCTACTGCTTGAAGTAGATTCTGTATCGCTGGAAGACTCATCGGCAGTGGAACTGCTAAGGGAACTATTTATGGTTGCTTCCGTTTTATCAGCTGTGGTTGTTGTTGCTTCACCCGCACTGCCACCCATTTTAATACTTTTCATGAACTTTTCATACAGATCATGTATGTTGATAAGTGTCTTATCAGGTGACACATCTGCCGCTTTTGCTCCATATGCTGCTTCAGTTGCTGCTGCTGTAGCTAGTGAAGGCTGTGGTTTCGAATGCTTTGGTTTGGGTGGTGGCGTACTCTTAGCATTCCACAACGTATTCGAATCCTCATCGTCACCATTCAAGCGGGCCACAGTTGTGGATGCAGGATTTTTGGGCGTGCTGCTATCCCCGCCTGCCATCGAATCATCGTTTTCCCAATTGTCAATGTAATCATCTGTGTCCGGACTGTGCTCATCAGCCTTTTTGGCAGCTATTGCTGCTTTTGATGGCGGTGGTGGCACATTGACAACCACCACACCGTTGCGCACGAGAGCCTCTCGCTCAATTTCTCGTGGTGGCAGCGGCGGTGTTGTACCGCGTTCTACTTTGATCTGGCGCACTGTAAGCAACGGCGGCGTCCTACTTCGATTCTTCTCCTGCTTGATGGCACGCTCTTTGAACTCATCGCTGTTTCTCTGTGACCCTGCGTCGCGGTCACGTGAGCGATTTCGATAATTACTACTACTGCTGCTGCTGCCGATGATGTGTCGTTCGCCATGGCTGCGACGATGGGGCTCTGTGGAGCGTCGGGGCGACAAGCGATTGGATGTGTCATTTAATACTACTTCGCGCTTGAAGGGATTCGTGTGCCGAGGCGGTAGCGCTGTCTGGCGCTCGGGTGTGCTGCTGCTCTTTGACCAGCGACTGATTGTGGCGACTTGCGGTTCGATTGCCTCTTGTTTGATGTGCATGTTGTCTGTGGGTGCCTCCTTTTTGTTGCGATGCTCGGTGCTCTGGCGAAGTAGCTGCTCTTTAGTGGCCAGCAGCGCTTCAAAGTGTAGATCATTGTCCTCGAGCAGCGCACCAATACGTATTTGAATCTCACTGTGAATTTTAAGTTGAGGTGTCGTTGCGGTTAGCGTTACTGTCGACTTTGGTGTCGCTGGAGCAGCTATGGGCTTGGGCGTCATATGTCTCATTTCCAGCGGAGGAGTCGTGCTGCGTTCAACGCTCGGTTTGATATTTAACTCGGCAGTGATTTCAGCTGACAGATGATTTCTGGCTGGACTTCCTGTTTTGTTCAGTCTTGGAGGCGATTCCGCAAATATATCGAAAGATTTGCATGAATCGATTGCAGGTGGCGTTAGCTGGAGCTGGTCGTCCGGATCTGTTATAGTTGCGGTATCAACATTGGGCAGTGGCGGCGTTTTTGCTCCACTCTCTGAGTTCCGACTATTGCTTCGACTTCGTCGTTGTTGACTTGAGTTTCTTTTGTACTTCTTGGTCTCCGAGCGGTCTCGACGACGCTCATTTTTAGTAGCGGCAGTATTCTTGTCGATAGCATGTGACGTTGATTTGTCTTTGGAGCGATTTAGCTCTTGGTTCTTGTCCTTGGAGTGCTGACTTCTCTTCTCCCTTGAGCGATCCAGCTGCTTTTCTTGTGAGCGATCTAATCTTCTGTCCTTGGAGCGTTCCCTAGGCCTGTCCTTGCGGTACTCACTTTTCTCTTTGGAGCGTTGCATTCTTCTGGAACGATCTCTTTCTTTTTCTTTGACATCCTTGGAGCGTGCTTTTTGCTGCTCATTTAAAAGTTCCCGCTTCCTTTCTTCAATCCATTCTCGCTTTTCCCTTGAGCTAGCCCTTTTCCTCTCCTGAGTACGAGCGCTGATTTCCTCCCTGCTGCGATTATTTAGATTCTCCTTACGCTCTCTGGGCGACTCTTTAGGTTGTTTTTTAAGCTCAGTTGGTGCGCCACTGCTGGCAGTTCCTTTGGAGCTTGATGTGGGCAATTTTAAATCTTTTTGTTTGCAGCTTTTATGCTGCGCATTTCCACACCCCGAAATTAGGTTAAACACAAATGAAACGGGCGGCTGCGATTGTGTCCAGCTGTGTGATGGCATTATATTAAATGCACGCAATAAATAAATAATAGATATATGTTAGATATACTCACGTTAAGTCCGATTGCGTGCGATGGCCGACTTGACCTTGAGCCAGCGTCTGACTGGGAGGAGGCAGTGCTGGGCCATAAGCACCATTGGAGGACGTCTGCTGACCTTGAGATCCATTGCACGAAGACGACAATGCTAAATTTGGCGGGGTGGCACCTCTGGGTGTGACACTGCGCTTGGGAACAGGTGGTCGTGCATAGAAGGGCGGTCGCATGCCACGCATTAAGCCACGCGGCATTCTGGGCATGTAGCCCAAGCGGGTGTAGTCAAAGCATGGCGGACGCATATGAAAACGCAGCGAATTCACGCCTAAGAAGGGATGATGAGGTACAGGTGCTTGTGGTGCTGCGGCCGCAGCTGCTTCTGCTTGTTTCTCCATACGTGCCTTCTGCACATCTTCAACATTTCTCTGTTCATCGCCAGAGGAGTCAGTGTCGGAGTACAGTCCCTCACTGTCATCCGCATCGTCCGTTGATGCGGCAGACGCGTCAGCTGCTTTTGCACTGCCATTTTCAAGGAGATGCGGTGATGATGACTTTTCAACGCTTACTTTTGGCAATGAATCCTTGCGCCTGATAGCTTCCAGCTCTAAAACAGCGCGCTCTTTTTCCCCACTGTTGGCCGCCGTATCGATTTGAGTCAGCTTGCGCAATGCTTTGTTCATAACGTCCTTGGCAAGAAATTTTTTTGGAGCCGGACTACCAGTCTGCTGACGCGGTGGCGTAACCAGTTCACCTGGTTCCAGGCTGTTTTCACCATCTTGCAATTCATCTACAATCAACGACGTCTTCTGCATGTCGTTGACTCCGCCTCCATAATCGCTGCATTGGCCACCTTCCTCGTTGTGCGTTGTTAGTGACATTTTCTCATTTATAATTAAGGCAAAACTCAAAACTTGACAGTATTTATATTCTTAATGGCGGCTCTGCGATGTGTTGCGTTGCTTGCTTTGCACGATGAAAATGTGTAGTAATCAATGCGTTTGCGGGGTGCGGGTGTAGGTCATCCTCATTGACGGCGCTGAATACTTGAATACTTTTTGTTCAGATGTACGAATTGTTTTTTGTTTTTTTCGTACGTCAAACACGCTTCGTAGCATCCACGTGCACACGTTTTAGTGTTACTTTTGTTTGATTTCTTCATGTAAAAAAGTGTTTATAAATTTTCGAAGAGTTGATGTTCATTTTTTTGACAAGACTTGCGCAGACGATACCGATACTTTTAGGGCTGCAAACCGTTCCATGATATCGATTGTCAAATGACAATTAAACCTTTGAAATCGAGAATGTTTTACCCAAGCTGTTTGAACTTTTCAAGTTTTTGTGAGTGCTCTGATGCAAAGTAAAATTCAATACAATTTGTTTGACAAAATTCTGTAAAGATGGAGAGGTTAAAAATTGCAGCTCAAAAGTATGCAATCGATCTGATATTACAGTTTTAGAGCCACCAGCTGTTAAGGCCGTCAACTATCGATAAGTAGCAATTGAATAACGATGTATTTTAAATACATTTACCGGTGGAAAATTTGTTTGCGTAAATTTATTAATGGCTAACTTGGTAAATGTAAAATGCTTTTAACGGCGCAAATTGAACAAAAACGCTCTCAAAGCATCACACTATACCAACATATGCCACTTATTTCCGCTTCCTAAGCCCGCAGCAAAGCGCACTCAAATGAGAAGTGCAAATAAATGACAAATAGCAAGTACAATTACCGTTGGGCCAGGCACCCAACTCAAGCGAAACGTTTTCGGCGATTGCAATGAGGAACAGCTATAGTACCTGATTATGACATAGCACAACGTAAAAATTAAAAAAGAAAAAAAAAATAAGAAGGGCCCAGCGGCTTTAGCTTTGGCATTTGCCAGCAGCCGATTGCACCAGCGGTAGCTGTAGAAACCTCAGGAGACGTGAAGAGAATGCACCGAATCATGATTTTGGTTTTAAGCTGCTGCTGGGTTGGCCAGCAACAATCGCAGCACCACAGTTTTTCACTGCTTTTGTATTTGCATGCAACTTTCACCGGCTGCTGCGTCGCTATCTCTGCTGCTGTGGCTGCTGCTGTGGCTGCTGCTGCGGCTACTGCTGCTGCTGCCGAGGCGAAAGGTGCAAATTAATTTGTTGCGCTCGAAAATAACCTTCCTCGCTTTGTCTTTGTCATTACTCGTACTTTAAATGTAATTTTCCGTTGCTTTTCTTCTGAAAATTATCGCTTTTCCCCCCGAAAAAACCAAAACTACAAAATGTGACTCGCCATCGCTTTCGCAAATCGCATTTATTAAGTGCATTTGAAATAAGAAAACCTCCACCATTGTGTTTCAAAATGTCGAAAAACAACTCGAATCAAGATAAATATATAATATATACTCGTACATACATACATACATACTGATTCACACTTATTGTAGTTGTAGCACAATTTGCGGGCTTTGACATTTGTGGTTTTTTTTCTGTTTGGGCCACAATTTGACACCTTGGTGCGAAAAACTTGAGCATTGTTTTCATTTTCGTTTAGCTCCTGGATTTTTATGAACATGCGTAGAAGGAATAAACAATGCTGATTATTTGTTGTGGTTTACCTTGAAACATTATTATATAAAAGATATTTAACATGTTGATAGTTTCTCAATGATCATTTTGTTGATCTTCACACCTTGTAAATTTCCATGGTTGTGCCGGAGGGGAGGGGAGGTTGGGCAAGTTCTTTAAATCGAAACTGGCAACACTCCCACAGCTATAAAACTAACAATTAACATTTCTAAATGCCATTTCAAATATGTAGTTAGAGTTGGTGTTTGTTATTGTTGCTGTTGTAGTATGTATTTATGATCTGCTTAGCAAATAATAACACAAAAGCGTTAAAATCGCAACGCTGCTTGGGCATTGAGGGCGACATTATTGTTGTTGTTGTTGTTGACAAATGAAAACTGCAAATGCCACTGCCTCAAGCCCCAACAACGACAACGACAACAACAGCTCCACCATTTAACCAACCAAGCAACCAGCCAACAGCAAGTCATTGACATTCAGCACGAAGAGCCATACCTAACCAACTGGTAGAAGGGTGGTGGGGGGGGGGGGCTTGAACTAGAAAACTAGCAAATGGGCTTGCCAGAACGGATGGTGTTAATTGCGATCGAAAAAAAAAAAAAAATACAAAATCTCCGACTCGAAACTAATTCCGATTGGCATTTATATACAAAAAAACTAAAATTCATAATTCAAGCTACTAAATTCCACTTTGCTCTTGAGATAAACTGTTCAATGATCGGAACCATTACCAGATTGCGGATCGACACATGGCAATATGGCTAAATGTCAAACAATTTGCTCATTCTTTCATCACACGCCCACTGAAAGCCCTGGTGAAGATGTATTGTATTTGAAAGTACATTCGAGAAAGTGGAGATCGATCGACCAATCGATTTATTCATTTTGTTGTTGAATTACAAAACAAATAAAAACCAGTTGAAAGCAACAAAACTGCAGATACTAAATGACTTAAAAATATCTGCATCTTATATTAAATATTATAATATAACGAGAAACAATGTATAATTAGTAAGTTACCCGATATTGGGGACTTTTTAAAACAACAAAAGTAGCATAGAGTTTTGGTTATGAAAACAAATCAATCATTCAGTTTGCCTCGAGCTACATTGTATCTTGTAAATTCCCTTGAGGTGTACGCACATTATTCTACAAATTCCCCCAATCTTAAAGCAGTTTTAAGATTTATCACCGCAGCATCCATTCTCCCGTGACCAACTTGAAATTGATGCACATACATATGGTATGTACATATATGTAATTAGATTTTAAGTGGCACATACACCGCACTATAAATATCAAATAGAAATGAGAAAAAGTTCTTAAATTGAGTCCATAAAAAATGGATTTGTCAAAGTTGTTAGTCAGTCTATTATCTCTCGATTAGAGCATTACAAATTCGTACAAATATTTTTCTATTATGGCTTGCATGACAAAAAAACAATTTTCTGAGATTTTTACGTATTGTTTGTTTTTGTGCTGCTGTTTATCTTTTTTTCTTCTGTTTTAACCTCTTTTTTTAATATTAGCTAATTTCAACCAAAATCAAAATGGCGGCGCCTCTGAACAACATCTAACGACTACAAATATTTGTCGCTGTTGTTGTTGTTTTTGTTGCGGCTGTTAATATTTATGTGCTTTTTTTATACACAGCTGAATTTTAGTTATTAGGCATCATCCGCAGGTTGCATATGTATGTGTAAAGTACATATGTTTGTTGTTGTTATTTGTATATGAATACACGAGTACGTATGTATGTGTGCCCGTATAGTATCTTTCACCGCTCCCTGTCGAGTCGTTAAGCCGCACTGAAAGCGAGCTTTTGTTTTCCTTTTGTTTTGTGCCAGCAGGCGCTGCTTAATTCCCAGACATGTGCCTAAGCCGGCATTGGTGCCAACTCGCCGCTTGGCACCGTCAGCCAGCTAGCTCCCTAGTCAAGTTTGCATGAAGTAAATGAAATATGAAAAAATCAGGAAAAATTAACCATCATAAAAAAGAAAGATTGAGAGAAAAATTTAATTTGTAGGCGTTTTCAATACTTGACATTTTTGAATTTCAGATATAAATATTTATAGGTATTTGAGCAATAAATTGCGCAGTAGACAATTGACATTGGGCATATGAATATAAACAGCAATCGGACGATAAAATAGATATATAAGGAATAATATGCATCTGTGACAGCTTGAAGAGAATTCTGCGAGAACTCACGTGCACGCTAATTAAAACTATTTATTTTTGTATATTCTATAAATATTGTTAGACAATGAACATACTACGATTTCTCCAACTGCGTCACGAATAGCTCAAACATGCAATATTTGAGCGTTAAACTAGTCTTAAGTCGAACTACATATTTAGATTTAGTTTATGTTTTGGTAATGGAAATTAAGCTTTGTTTTTATGTTACTATTGCAACTTATAGAGCTAGTGATAAACACTTAAATATATGATTAAAGATTCCAACAAAGTGACTTTAAGTTCATTTGAGCTTATACAGATAATGCGACATTTGTATGGGCTACAATGTTCCCACAAATTTAATTAATTTCCCTATTAAAATCAAAGTTTTCTTATTTATTTTGTTTGTTTGTGAATTGAACAATGCGAACTTTGCTACTTCATTTTCAGATTTCTATAGTATAAAGATAAAATCTCTAACGTTATTTTTTCATAGTAATTAAAATCGTTTGTTAATCATGATGATTTCATTTCCAAAAGCCTGCAATTGTATCCCCCAAAAGTTGATGCAAGCTGTTTATTTTTTTAATATTGTTTTGCATTAACGATCGTTAATTTATTTGGCTTTTAAATTTATGCCCCGAACTATATGCAAATCAGCAAAATTCACCTATTCAATGCAAAGATAGCATTGAATATGAAAACAAATGAAAGTCATGCGAAGTTTGAAGCCAGCAATTAGTGGAGCTCTCTTCAAAACGCTGGATGATGCTGTAATTTCCAAAGGCGAAACGTTTAATGAACTGGCAATGGGGCGGGGCAGGGGCGACTTAGCTGAGGTTTGCGTTGGCGGCGTCGTCGTCGTCGTTGTCGTCGGCAACATCTTGCATTGGGCGTTTTGGTTGCATAAACAAAATAAATAATAAAAAAACCTTAAAAGAAATTTAATAACTAATAACTCAATGGTGAGCTGAGAGGACCGAAGCTGAAGTTTGTGCGACGACTTGTGACATTTCAAAAATTAACAATTATGTAATTTCCATACAAAAAACTGAAAAACAAATAAACCGATTGCATAATGAAAACGGTCAAACGCCGGTGCGGGCATTGGGTCATTCAGATGTGGCTAATAAACGAGCGTCTAACATGATATAAAACATAAGCAAAATCAACGTAGAAAAAACAGCTTACAAGTTCACCCTCCTCATTCCCCGACGCAGCCAACTAAAAAAACTGCGGATGCGTTTGAATACGTCTGCCGATTAAAAGAATTAAATAATTGAAGCAGTGATTATTAAAAAAAATCGTCGGCGATGCCAGCGCCAATCACCAAAAATATAATTACGAATATCAGAAGCATAACAAATTAAAAAAAAATAATAATAAAAACCACAATATAAACATAAGGTAAAAAGAAAAACAACAACAAGAAAAAAACTTCCACAGCTGTTGTGATAGCTTATAAAAGGCAATAAAAAAATACCGAATGAAAAAAAAAAACTATAATCCAAATGTAGCGACTAATTTGAGTGTTGGGTATATATATATGAGAGTCATACGAACATGCTACATACATATGTACATATGTATGTATGTACCTAAAATATTAAATAGTATTGGTTAATGACTCAGGGAATTTGATACAAGCCACTGATTCCATTCCTGCAACGTGGCATATGATACTGCGAGTAAAATTAATTTACAGTTTGCTGCATTTTCTTTTTTTATCACAGCACAGCTGATGTATTATTACTAAATTATTTCATACTTAGATTTGCAGTTGCGGTGAGCCGAAACAAATTTGGATTTCAGCTCAAGTAACTCTGAGGTTAAATAGTCAAAGCAAACCCGGCAGCGAACAGCGCCAGCTGCTGAGGCAATCAAGATGAACCCAGGCCACAAACAAGCTACTATATAGTAGTAGTAAGTAGTATATGGTATATGTATGTATGTGCGTTTGTATGTTGTACATACTACTGGTATATGGTCAATAATACTATCAGCTGTATATACTGCAGAGGGCAATCATTTGCTGCGGCCACTACAATTATTTGAGAGACATAGAAAACAAAACAAAAAATTAAAAAATAAAAACGAGCAACAAACACAAAATCTGTGCTACAGCAGAAGCGAAAAGTTTATGTTTTTCTTTTCGTAAGCAGCAACAAGTTTGAGTGGTGCAACAACAACAACAACAAACAACAGCAGCAACAAAGACAGCTGCCACAAAGGCAACTTGATCAACGATCGTTGCAGTATGGCAGAGGCGCAACGCTAACGCTGACGTTGACAGCGAAGTCGTAGCCAACGCCAACGCCAACGTCAGCGACAACAAATTTGAGCCGAAGCAAGTTTTACGAGACCTGAGTTTTAATTTATGTGCGCGCGAGTGTATGTGTTGGGGTACCTTAAATTTGCTGTGTGCCGAGCTTTAGGATGCGCTCTACACAAACCGGTCGGGCATGTTGATCGACGTATTGTATACTCTATAAAAATATGACTTGCTGATTTTGACAATTCACATTCGGCCAAACAATAGGCTTGGGATTACCACATGAGTCTTATAAGGGAATTGCTCTTAAAAAAAGACAATCCTGTTGGTCGGCAAAGCTTTGCCACCAGAAATAGCAACCATATCCGAATTTTTAGTTTTCTGTTTTGTTTGACATGATAAATTTAATATGATGATGTTATAACGTTATACTCTTTTTGCAAGCAGACTCCGTAACATCCATTTTAATACTGATATCAGAGTATTCCGCAATCGGACACGCCCGTTTTCACTGTTTCACCCTGCACATTCGGTTTTTAGAAAAACGTCGCATCAATTACAGATTCTACAGCCTTGTAACCATATTTATTTTGAAATTTACAAAATTTTACAGATTTATCCAATCTTAAAAAACGACCAGAAGTTCTCATGAGATTTAGAAAAATCCATTCTTTTTGGTTTTCCTCTTACTCGAGTAACGGTAGCTCTCAATTTTCCCAAGATAAGTTTTACATTTGCCTCTCTTTTTACAAGAAGCCCATCAGATCCTGATGTGTTTAACATGTGAACACATATCAGTAAAAAAATGAAATATATCACGGTTTTTGTTGCATTCATTTTAGCAACACTTCAAGGCTAATTCAATGCTGAACAATATTCACTTCGATTAAAGAAATGTATTCGAATACAAATATTAAAATAACAGCTCTATCGTCTTGACTCTGACACACAATCTATGTTACTGAGCAAAAACTGTAATTTGTGTCATCTCTTATACAATGCTTAATTCAATCCTGATAAGAGAAATTACCAAAATATTTCGTACTGTATTATCAAAGATGTTACGGTCAAGTTTTTTGCATTTTTTTACAAAGAAATTATTTCTGGGTGGAAACTCAAAACAGCAACTCAACCTGCTTAATTGCTCATAAGCATTCATAATTAAAATTAAAAAAAAAAAAAATGCTTATTGCGTCTCATTTAGCGCTAAAGAATCTGTTCAGCTGCAATAGTATTTGCCTTTGCTCCGATAAGCTTATCATAGCTCATCGCTTAAGTTATGGTCCAATGTCAATCCCTACAAAACCACACTCAGCCACATGCTCGAGAGGGAGGCTGTTTGGCAGACGGTATGTAGTTTCGCGGCTACCACGATGACGGAGCTGCGGCGTTTGGAGCGGCTACGGGTGAACTGTTCATAGACATTGACCCTGATTCTGCGAAGCAATGCTTCGCGGCGGTCCCGCAGAAGCTGGTCATGTCTATGCTTTGCTTTTCTTATTTTTATTTGTAGCTTAATTTATAGGTTATTTATTATAATGAAATAAAAAAAAAAAAAAAAAACACTCTAGCACAAGCACATATGTGTGTTTTGAAAACTTTTTGCCGCCCATTTCTTCTTAAAGATTATGCTTGTTTGTGTTAACATAAATTTTACATATTATTAATAAATGAGTTATTTATATAATATTGAATATAAATACTTAGCAAAATTGGATTGTTATATTTTTAATTCGATTTACAATAGCTGTGATCTACCATTTTTGTGTAAATAATCGATAATGAGGAATGCACAACAAAATGTCACAGATTAATGTCTAAGAACTCCATACCAAATTGGAAATGTTTTGCGGGAAATTAGAAAACGAAAACAACAAATATTTGTGTATAAACATACATCTATTACTATTGAAAAATCATCTTAACTGCTGCGTAGCTGCTTTGGAAAGTCAACAAGCCCCACCCGAAAGCTTTTAAGCTTGCTGTCAAGCTTGACTGCAAAGCACACATACACACATTCGATTGTCAATGCTGTTTCTGTGTATTTGTGTTTCGTTTTACTCTTATTTTTGTTCGTTTCTTGTCGGTTGCTATATGTTTTTTTTTGCTGCTGCTGCTGCCGCCGATCGTGTATAGTTGCCAACTAGTACGAGTTATCGGTGTGTGAACTGCGCAGTCGACGCTGGCAGACGAAAAAAAAGTTTTAAATCTGGTAGAAAAATCTGAAACGAAACGCGTTTGAGGCCTCAGACCGCGAGTGGCAGTCGTACAACAAAGACGTAGTATTTTTCTTTATCCACCTGGTGGACCTCTTCAAAGTTGGTCAGACAACTTTTTAAACACCGCACAAAGCAAACAAAACTGTTTCAACGCTCCTAAGCTAAACAAGCAAGCGCAAGAAAAATAACAAAATCAAATAAAGAGCTCCTTTTACTTTTTTCGTTACCGAGCGTCGTTTTCTGCTACAAAAATCAATAAACACCAACATAATTTTCAATGTAAGTGAAAAGAAGTCGAATAAAAAATAACCAAAACAAAATGTCATAAAAAGTGAAATTTTCTGCAATATGTATGCATTAATTAATGAACAAGTAACAAGCTTTCGAAAGTGCATGAAAAATTGTCAAACTGTGTACTGAATGAATAATTCTTAAAAATAATTGTGAACTGAAACTGAATTAAATGGAATTCATGTCATTTATATGTATGTATTTATTTTATAGTGCATAGATACATAGATGACCGAGAAGGATAACGTATCAATGGCAACCGTGCAACTGAAGCCCGACTATGCGGCTAGCGAGGTCTACAGCACAGCCAGCGAACCGCCACCGGTGAGTAAGCCACCCATCAACCAAATAATAGCAATTATATATACCAACTATTTATTTTTGATGATTGAATCTTATGCGTCTGTTTGTCATTGTTGAATGGCGCAACTAATTGCAGATGTTCAGTTGTCATTTGGCATTGCCAATTATTTGCGATTACTTTAAATTCAAATAAATATACTCGGAGCGATAAGCGGGTCAGCAAGCGAACCAAGCGTTACTTGTTGGCCCAAGCCCAACAACTGTCCAACAAAAATGCCAGGGTCAGCTGAGCTGGTTAGCACATCCGTTTGCTGGCATACAATGCGTATGCGCAATATGTCGCTACTTGCATCTTTTGTCTTGGTCTGCACGCAGCTGCAAACGTGATCATTTTCGCTAACTAAGTCAGTGCCGTCTCCGTTTCGAATCCGGACTCTGCAAAACTGCATGCATATGCAATTTGTTGCTGTTGAAATTATTATTTTGATTACTGTAAGACCCGGCACTGCAAATTGCATGCAACGTGCACAGCTTTGACAATTGTGTGTTGCTTGAGCGACCCCCGTTGACATTTTATGAAAACAAACAAGCCAGCCCCCTTCAATTAAATAGTCATAGCGCGAAAGACAGACAGACAGATAGACAGAGGGCTGTGATTAGCCAAATGGGTACAGAGCACAATTCTCGGCAAAGTGTGAATAGATTTGTACCCATTTGCAGCGGTTAAAATAAACGCCGAGCAAAAAGTAAATAGAAAACCCGTTGAAATAACAAATTTGTGGTCTAACACAAAAGTCACGACTACGACTACGTTAATACATTAAACTTCATAATGTTAAACACAAACACAAAATGAGCAACAAATGACAACATCAGGCAGCTAAAGCAGCAGCTAAAACTGGCTCAATTATTACACCCAACAATATGGGAGTCTTTCAAGTCTCAAGCTCTAAGAACTATAAATGTGTTTATATGTGAGTTATGTGGGCCGCAATTGATTTGAAATTTGCATAAAAATTGCATTGTTGTTATTTTCTCACTGCCATTTTTGCATTTGTACATCCGCATCAGCAGCCATAAATTGCATTTTGTGTAGCACCGCTTTACAGATTGAGCCTTACAGTGAAAGCTGACAGTTATCTAACAGTCTAATTTGATTGCCCTGAAGGTTAAAGACTTAAACAATATACTTGCCGGCTAAAGTCGGTTTTTATATAAACTAACAAGATAATTGAGTTTATGAGTTGAGATAGAACTGATATAAACTAGCCTTAAGCTATTGCTACTTACTCTGCTCAAGCTTAATGATGGATGAGTACAAAATGCAATCAGTTTTTATTGAATTCAGTCTCATCTTGGCCAAATAGCCTTCAAAAAAAGTATTTGGACCTTCAGCTTTCACATTTACTTTAGCTTTAAAGTCATTTGAAACCCTCATTAACATTATGTTTTTCTGTTTTTCTTCCAATTTTATGTGTATCTGTATATGTGTGTGTATTTGTGCCTTTGTCCGCCAACCGAAAAAAAAAAACGTTCAAAAACGTTTTTCTTTCACACACACTTCAAAACCAAAAATCGAAAACGCAATTGACAATAATAATAATAATAAATTCAAACGTATTTCATCCCCCTCGCACAACAACCAATATGTAAACCACAGATGGGATTTTTTCACTTTAATCATCAGGTTTGTCGTTCAAGTCTTTTGTCTTTAACTGCACAGTAAAAAAAAAAAACAAAACAACCAAAAATAAAACATTGAATCACCAACAACTACACAAATTAATGAGCAACAACCAAACTCATCAGCAGTAACAAGCAACAGCTGTTTTTTTTTCCTAAGTTTTCCATTGTCGTTGTTGTTGCATGCATGTAGCTCTGTCTTACACTAACCAAAAAAATAAAAAACGAAACACATCACTTCACTTTACTTTAGCACACTTCATATTGTATTTTTAACACATGATGTTTGCTGCTGATGACTTCGACTCACTTTCGCAATTGCATTTGAAACAGGCAACAACAACAACAACAACAAAAATAGGCACGTAGCAATAAAGCACACTAAAGCAATCAAAACTAAAGGTGTAAAATTGCACATTTCGCTGCACACACACACACACACACACACAAAATACATACAGATATACACATGAGTGACTGCGCCAACTCACAAAAAAAAAAAAAACAAAAAAAAAACCAGCAAAGACTTGGCACAAAAAGAGGCGTTAAAAACTCTCCACGATCTTCTGCTGTTTTTTTTTTGGGATTTGCTCTGTTGGCATTTTCATTTCCTTAAAATTTTTTTGCGGTCGTCTCTTTTTTGTATTTCCTGTTATGCAAGTTTCTTTTATGTTATATAGTTTTGTTGGTTTTTCGAAGAAAACTATGCCTATACATAGTTGACATGAATTTTTGCACCTACAATAACTAAATTTGGAAATATTTGTCAATATATTTAGCCTAATATTGTGTATCCATATTACACAGCCTATCTCTGTGTGATCTAATTACTAGCATTAGTTACAGTTGCTAAACTGAGTTAACTACTTTATAAAATTTGTACATTATGCAATTTCATTCCATTGCCAAATGGCCGATTCAAACTTTAAGCTTTTACTTTAACTGTAAACTGGTATATATATATTTTACCTTAACACTCAAATTTGTTAACCTTTTGTATTTGTTTGCACCTTGCACTGCAGTTTTGTTTTGGCTGGTACTTGAGCCACAAAGTCAAAGACTTTGGCAAGGTCAAAAAATCGCTTTTACTCGCTCGAAAAGGTCAGCGCCGAAAGAGCACGTAACACTTTTACTTTGTTTAGCCCAATAATTGCAATCGAAAACAAAACTTTTAAACCGAATCTAATCGTATCTTATGTGATTTTGTGTTACAGGCCTACAAGCGTCAGGCGAATTCGGTGAAAATCGCTAAGATCACCGCATTCACCATCATTGTCTCCTCGTTCGTATTAGGTGCCTTTATTTTGGCCTCGTCGTATCTGCAGGCCAAGGCCTCCTGCGATCAGGTGCAGGCTCTCGATTCGGTGCTGGAGAAGGAGCTGATGTTGGAAACGCTGCAGCAGGTAAACAAGGTAAGTTGCATGCTATATTGAGTATTGATAGAAAGAGAGAGGGAGAGTGAGGCAGTTAGACAGAGTAACGCCCATTTTCATATCAGTTCAAGGCAGTTGTTTTTCAAGTCAAATATTTGTACATACATTATAGTTAGATAATGCCTATAATTTGATATGGTTATTAATGCTTTTTGCATCATTCGTTGTGCACGCCACAACATTTTTAAATTCAACGATTAGTCCGCTGCATTCGAAATATTAAAGTAAATTAATGATAATTACCGGAAAATGTTGGCACAGCCTACAACAACCTATCCGATACTATGTAGATTGATGCGTGTTTACTGATAATTCCCGACTTGTACACAATATGACGTGTTGTTATTTATTTCAACTGGCACGCACTATTGAATACAATAGCTGTATATATATATATATATATATATATATATATAAACATATTAATTTCTTGTTTATGAATTGTAAAACAGCTGCAGTGAATGGCTTTTTATTTGCCAGATAGTGAGATTAGGAAAAGCAATGGAAAAAACCAAAGGGATAAAAATCTAAAATACAACAAAACTTGTAATTGATTGGAAAAAACTATAACGCTGTTTATGATTATATAAAGTATGTGTAATAACAATCAAGTTTGCATTTGATTGCAGAGTTGTTATATAATGCCCAGTTAGCTTTTAGGTAGAAGGGCTACTACCATAAAAACTAAAAATCAAATAGATAAAAGATAAATAGTTTACGCAATATAAATTGGATATGCAAAATTAACTGCCAAACAATATAAATGATGTCTGGAGCGCAACAGGTATATATGGCAGATTGCATGCCCAATCAAGTCAATTGAATGCACAACAAGTATTAGGCACTCATTGTGCATTCATATTCGTATATCCATATTCATATTCATATTCGTTGTATAAGTGCAAATTCAATTAGCGTGTTGCGTGCTTCCTTGAGAAATTTCACCTCATGTAACCAAATAGCCCATTAAATCCATTATAGCCGCATCATAACACAAACCACACACACACACAGATATGGTATATATGTAATGTAAGATACGGTATGTACTTACCACTTACTTGATGATTGTGCAGTATTGCTGTACATGCCACATAATTCAAATTTAATGGCGTTTATAATTTAACTGAAGCCAACGTCAATCGTTTTTATTTTGTTTTGTTTTGTTAGTTGTCTGTCTAACTAGTATAATTTTGTTGATACATTTGCATATTAAATTATGCCGCATCATCAATATTCAATTAACGTGCAATGAAAGTACACCCATAACAAACAATAAAACTAATTAAATGCAACAGCAATTAAATTTAATGATGAAAATACACACAAAACAAATACTTTAAGCAACAACACCAACAACCGTTGCTGCTTAACAATAGCCACCCGTCAGATGATGCTGCCAATTTGGAGCAGGTTATTCAACTCGAAATAAAAATAAAACGCAACAACAACAACAAAAAGCAAAACTCTCTGTATAAAGTATTGTGGCTTATGTAAAGTTTTGCGGCGTTGCAATGAAAAAATTCAATCAAGCGAAATTCCCATAATTTGACGCTTAAGTGGACACCGAATGGGTGTAGAGTTGGTGGACTGCGGGGAGCTGTTGGCTATGGGAGCTATGGGAGCTCTGGGAGCTCTCGCAGCTTGCGACATAATCATCATCAACAACAGCAACAACAACAATTGCAAATCAAATGGCATACAAAGTGAAAGCAGCAAACGGAACACAGCAGCAATAGCAGTAACAACAACAGCAGCAACATCAGCAATGTTGCATGTTGCAACAACAACAACATTAATACAAAAACTAGCTTTTGGATGAAGTGCGGAGAAGCGAGCGTAGGCGCGGCAAAATGCCAGAGATCATCAGATGCAGCAGCAGCAGCAGCCGCAGCCGCAGCAGCCGCTTCAGCCTCTTCAGCCATAATGCATTTGCTGTCACTTTTTGTGCCGGCTGGCGCCGCTTGGCACCGTCACACGAATAGACAAGGCAAACAGACAGTTCGACAGGCAGACAGACCGACAAACAGACAGAGTTTTAACCAGTCAACACAAACGACGCAAGTCGAAGACGCGTTCACTGTTTGCCATTTAAGGCAAGTTGCGCGCTTAAGTCTTTCGTTTTGGGCACGCAAACAAAGCCAAACTTATGGCCCCAACTGATGATGGTTATGTAATGGCAAGACACACACACACACACACACACATACTTGGCTAGAGATGAATTATAATTTATGTGGCTTTTGTTGTTGTTGTTGTTGTTGTTGGTATTGTGCAAATTTGCCAAACACTTTGTGCCTGATGAAAATGTTAATAATGCCTGGCATTTTCGTTAAGGAAATTTGTTATCGCCTGTAGAATTTTAATTCGAAAATGCCAGCAGCACTTGCGTCAATGCTATAAATAGGTTGAATTGCACACACACACACACACACACACACACATACACATAGCGCCATTCAGTTTGTAATAATTTAATTGTCGCCTTTTTGATGGGGCCTACGTGTCTAGTGTTAATTATATATACGAGTATGTATAGGCCCAGTAAATATTCGTAGTTAATACTTTTGCCATGTGTTCTGCTGTGCTGTGTAGTGTAATTGATGTTATCTGCGCTGTAGCATGGCCTTGAAATTCTACTTAAAACAAACACACACACACACACACACACACACAATACACAATTGAGCTGTAAACCGGAGTTTAAACTTAGCAATTGACTTAATGCTGGCGGGGTAAAGTAGCGGCTAACTGGAACTGGAACAGCGACTTGTTGACTTGAATGCCAGTGCTGTTAAACTGGTTGGCTCAGTTTTTAGTTTCTGTTACTCATATTGTTTATTTTTCCCCTCTTTCTTTCGATGCTGCTTCTACACTTCAAGTGAAATTTTTTGTTTGATTTCACGCGAAAAGTAATTATGTGTCACACACAAATATGTTGACAAAAGCGCTGCCACGACTCCCATACACAGATAAAAAGAAAAGAATATCGTTTTATGATTTTAGCAGCCTACAAGAAGTAACTTCAGACTTAAAACTAATATATATGCGCATATACAATTCAACTTCCTTATAACGAATATCAAGGAAACAAGAAAGAACTTTGCTATAGCCGAATATTGTTGGGTTTCGGATTGAACCATATTGAACTCGTTATATGTACAAATTTAAAGCAAATTGAAATAATATCAAAGATGTTACGGTCAAGTTTTTGCATCTTTTTACAAAGAAATTATTTCTGGGTGGAAACTCAAAACAGCAACTCAATCTGCTTAATTGCTCATAAGCATTCATAATTTAAATTAAAAAAAAAAAAATAAATGCTTATTGCGTCTCATTTAGCGCTAATGAATCTGTTCAGCTGCAATATTTGCCTTTGCTCCGATAAGCTAACAAGAAAATTCCCCACATTTCGAGAGCAGCCATAATAAGCATTTTAATGGGAAATGTGCTAAGGCGCTTGACTTGTGCATTCGTTATCTAAATTGGAAATTGGAAATTGCAATTGCAGCTGTCCAATTAAGCTAATCATAACTCATCGCTTAAGTTATGGTCCAATGTCAAGCAACTGAATGTGACCCACAGAACCTTACAAGCAGCGGCATATAACAAAGCCATCATCATCAGCTACCGGATACATCGCAACGTAAAGTGTTTAAAGCTATAAGTTTTTCAAACCAAAATCACTTGCTAAGCGTTCTGCCCCTGGGCAGGTACTCGAAATACAAAATACACCCACACACCCCCAAACCCGCAACATTCCCCGCTACCACTTGGCTCAATTATCAATCATCATGAGCAGCTGCCGCAGCGTCGCATTGAATTAATGAGGTTTCGTTTTTTTATTTTGTATTTTGTTCAACAAATTATTTAAATTTTGCTTTTTTGTGTGAGTTTTGTTTTTTGCTTAGCCACAAAACACAAAGCACGACTTAAATCACACACACACACACTCAAGCACACTCACACACACTTTGGGCTTATGTAATATGTGTGTTTTGTCCAACAATAAAATTCAAGTTTTATTTTATGGCATTTTACTTTTGGTTTCAGTCACATTTACGTCTGACGTTGTTGTTTATTTTTTTTTCTATGTAGGTTGGGGTCACATCTGCCGACGAGTTGTCGCGCTCATTGTTAGTGGAAAATAACAATTGCAGTCACTGTAGTACTATACACTATATTGCCACTACGTGCTTGATGGCCCAAACCATTTACCATAAAGTGGTTTCTAACACACGCACAAAAAACAAACTAGTACAAACGTCAAATACGTTTCCTTGTACAAAATAATATACACGAATTATATAGTCGAAACCTTGAAAAATGATTCGTTTTTGTTTTGTCATAGAGAATAGATAAAAGAATTTGAGAATTTGAGAACTTGTTGGTATTCAGGAAACAAATAGAAGTTAAAGAAAACTAGTGTTATAATAACTTTTATCTGATCTAATTGGTATTACTTTTTACGTTGACAGGAACTTCCACGAGCTGAAGCTTTGCTGGGCAAATCAGATGCCGGTGATGATTTGCAGAATCTTGATCACGGTGAAAGTCTTTCGGAAAAGAAGACAGAGTCAAAGAACGATGATATCAATGATCATGACCATTCCTACTCGGAGAGCGATGAGGCCGAGTATCCCGGCAAGATGCCGCTCGAGCTGGACTTGAGCGATCTGGCCGCCGCTCTTCTGCGCAACAACAAGAAGTAAATCAAACGTAACTCAAACAGCAACTTACATAAACTAATCAAAACCTTGTTTAGATCCCGCATGAACTGTGTCGTTGAGCGTAAGCATGCCGAGGAGTTTGTCGATTCACCCTCAAAGACTGTGGCTTTGCCTTTTGGCGTCAATCTGACCACTGATCCCAAGAAGGCACGCATTACCGGTGAACGCATTTCCATTTTCTGCGATGGTGGTGATGACAAGGACGAGAAGGAATCGAAGCGTCTGCGTGAGGAGGAGGATGACTCTGAGGAAGATTCGGAGCCAATGCGTCCCATGTTCATTCCATTCCAGCGTGTGCCAATTCCCTTTGGACGCATTCCCGACCAGATGCCACTGACACACATGCCACAGCGCATGATGCCACCAGCAATGCAACAGCAGTTGCCCCAACAAGGCTCGATCATCATTCGTCAGTTGCCGCCACCATTCCAGCATCTGCCCATTCGTCCACCAATGCCACCACAGGTTATGCAGGCGCCCCGCATGGAGGAGCAGCCTCAGATGCAGACCGTGCGCATTCACATGCATCAGCTGCCCTTCCGTCCCGCCTTCGACATGACCAACGATATGCCTCGCCCCGCTCAACACCAGCCCGAGATGCAGCAGCGCGAGATGCCACAGCGTGAGATGCCACAGCGTGAGATGCCACAGCGCGAGATGCCACAACGTGAGTTACTGCAGCGTGAGATGCCCCAGCGCGAGATGCCACAGATCCAGATCCAGCATATGCCATTGGGCATGGCTTTGCAGCGTGTGGGTATCACCGCCGATGATCTGCGTAACATTCAGCGTATGGCTGAGGATCGTTTCACCGATGAACTGCGTCGCTTGACCGCCGAAGAGGCCGCCGACTCCAATGAGAACAACAGCGCCAACTCCAGTGAGGAGGAGGAACAGCATTCCGAGACAACCGTGTCAACCAGTGAGCATTCCACCACCAAAGCAGCGCAGTCAACCACCCAGCAACAGCAGCAGCAGCGTGAGCAGCAACCCCAGCAGCAGCAGCAACAACAACAACAGCAGCCACGTGAACAGGAGTCAAATGAGCCGCAGCAGGAGGAGCAAATGCCTCATTTGCAAATTCAGCGCCTGATTCTGCAGCCGCTGCCCGAACAGCCACGCGACACAATGACACCACCCATGCCCGATCAACCACCACAGGTTCCATTCGGTCGCATGGTCTTCGGACGCAGTCTGGCACAGCCGGTGCGCATCCCAGTGCCCATGATGCAGCCAGCCGAGGCTGGACCCGTCACCGAGGAGTCACAACGTCCACACTGTAAGCACTGCAAAATAAACATTAAACTCACTCAACATACCTTTAATCGTCTGATCTATTTTATTTAGTTGTGCAGCCTCGTTCGGTTTAAATATCAACAACAACACGCCTGTGATTGCTGCTCTGTGAATCGAATCTGTTTGTTGTCATCCGTTGCTCGATTCCATTGAAGAAATAAGAAAAAACATCTCAAAAATATGTAGCAGCCCCCCAAAACGCCAAAAAAAGAAGATAACCATCAATTGTTAAAAAAAAAAATTTTGTGTTTTGGCCTCAAGAAATCTCTCAATGTATGTTTTCCACTGTATCTCTTAACCCCCCCTATATGTACTACTTGTATATTGTATTTGAATATTTTCGTATAAATATTGTATGTATAACATTCCAATCGGTCCTTTGTGTATGTTTTATCAGCATTTTAAGCAAAAAAAAAAATCGTATTTGTTTTGAAAAGTATTTTTTTTTGTTTGTCTACAGCTTTGATATGTTTTTCTTTACGCTCTTCTATTATCTATCACAAATAAATCCGATGAAATTTGTACATAAATTATTGTATTTTATTTTTAATACTTTTTTGTAGTTTTTAATAAGTTGAAAACAATTGAAAACAAAACAACAAATTGTACTTTTTTTTTTTTAACTAACATACATTTTGAAGCGAATAAAATTGTGGATAATTGGAAATTAAACTGTGAGTGTACTTAGCTAAACAGAAAATCCAGCACACATCCCAACAAGTCTTTAAAGATTGCACAACTAGAGCTCCCAAAAAAAAGTGTCGATATTTTCAGACTGTCCGAAAGAACAACATCACTTAAAATTATTTATTTGTACGCATTCTAAAGTCTAGTAGCGTATCTTTTGCTTACTGACCTATGCTAATGACTGCTAATTTTAGCTTGAACTTAAGATCAAGAACAATTCGTTAACTACAGCTATAATTTATATATTTTTTTCATTTTGTTTATTTGTCGTTACGTAAGCTTTGTTTATGGTTTATCAATTTTAATCTCGTGTTCAAAAAATTTAAGAATTTGTCGTGCCTTAAACTAAATTAACGAAGGGCAATTCGTAAACACAAAATCAAAAAGTTTCGATTATTTTCTTTAGATCTATATATCAATCGAAGTGTGATATATATGCATGTGTAAGTGTGTTTATATACAATTTGCATGTGCACAAGACGTGGGAAAAAACAACCGATATCAACGTCCATTGACGCAGCAAGGACGCACAGCATTAGTATTTATTACAGTTAATTTAATTAAATAACATATGACTAAACGTAAGTTTGCATTGACGGTGTACATCGCCTCTCATAGCCAGAAATTTACAATACATTTGGTTAAAAATTATACGAATTTCGCCTCTAAGCCTAAAGAACAACAGTTTGAATACGATTTGCGTTTTGTGGTGGGTATGGGTTTTGGGCAGCAAAAATTTAGCTAAATTAAAGTTTAAAATACATTGTGATGCTCCAGTAGCAGTGGAAACGGGCTGTCCATCGATCGCGTTGGGATGGAAATTATTATTATTTTTTCATTATTTCGATAAGGGCAGATACAGTTTCATTCTCTTCTATCCTCTTTGTTTGTGTTTACAAACTTTCATGTACGAGTAGCGTAAAGCAAATCGCCTTTGCTCTCGTTTCTTGTTGACTCACTCACTTTTATCACTAGTTGTTTGTTGGTTTGTTTATGCAAATTGTATGTATTTTATAAAGCTGCAGCAACGCGAAAGTAATTAATAATAAGCACTCCATTTTTTGCACCGCTTCCGTTGACGCTTTGGTGTCTTAGCCATTCTCACAAAGATGTCCCTCACAGTTGCCCCAGAAGATGCAGTTGCCCACGCCGCTGTAGCATATAAGCGAGACGGCTGTGAGAAAGACCAGGCTACAGATTGTACATGGCTTTCTCTCCAAAAAGAAGCCAATCAAATAGAGCACTATAAACATGACGTGCGTCTCCATTAACGCTGGGTTCGTGGGCTTTGGTATCAGCAGCACCGGCAGTAAACATTGCAGGCAATACATTTTTTTTTTGTTTGCGTCTTAGCGTGTTGACGTGTCGTTTACTGTTGTTGTAGCAGCTGTAAAAAAACATGAGGAATTTGTGGCTATAATTGCGATAATCGTTTTGTCCTGGGACGAGCGAGACGTCAGCAGTATTTCTGTTTAGACTTTGTTGTTGGGTTTGTCGTTGTCACATTTGTGTTGCAGTCTCTGTGGCTGTTTACCCAGATAGGTTTTCATTTATATGTGTATAAACCACTTACCTTTTTCAAGTCCGGCTGTCTGCGTTGATTGTTGCTAGTTTTAGCGACCGTTTGTTTTGTGTTTTAATGTTATCACACATTGCTCATGCTTCTAAATTTCTCAAATTACTTTATACATATGTGAAAATTATTGCTATCAGAGAAACAAACCTATCGCTGATGTTTCATATTATCGATAGTTGAAATGCGCAGTGCTGCCACACAATATAGCCGCCAAACTCAAAAGATATTTTAGTTTGCATATTTTGTATTTAACGGAAGACTTAGTTATATAAAATGCACAGTCAGCTTAGTGTGATATGAACGAATATGGCAACAAAAACAATTAACTTTTAATTTTGAATCCTAAACATTCCAATATAGCCTATTATCGTAGAGCGACGGATCAGTTGCAATGGGAAGCAGATAAATCCAGCCAGCGAGTCCCACAATATACAGAATTACAGCAAGCACTCGACGCCACTGATCTTGCTGCCACAGATCCTGGACGTCCGGTAGTCCCATATGGTTACACAAAGCGTGTGCCAATAATGGTGCAATACAATGCCCGGTGCGGGCAAATAGATATGCCGAATAAAAACCAAACAGCGTTGTATATGTGAACTGAAACAAGCCGATCAGCAACGCGGTGCTCAGCTCCACGCCCAGACTCAATCGCTCAGATATGTGATGCAGATGAGCAACGCCAAAGAATAAAGGCGTTATAAATACAGCAGTAATTGGAGAATAGCTTTGAAGTATTAACGGCATCATGCAGGCGCGAAACACAAATTCCTCACTCAATGGTGCCATCACATGGTTACGTATCCATATAATACTGGTAAATGAGCTACGCCAATATTCCAAATCTAAAATTGGGCAACATTATGATCAATATTTAAAGGTAATGCACATACAAAAACACAACTTACTAAAGTAGGAACGCAGTGACTCGTTTTGCATGTTCACATATATGGGACCCAAATAGAGAAGAGCGGTTAGTAGATAGGGAATCACAGTTGCTTGCCACAATCCCTGCAAGCGAAAGCCAAGCAGCTTCGGGAAAGGCTCCCGCTCCAGCAGCTCCGGTGATGAGAAGAAGTATACAAACAGCGGGGCAATCAACATGACACATGATACGCTGGCAAAACGTCGTACAATAGTTGTTGGATGATCTCGATTGTGTTCGGTGCTCCAAACGTATAAGCTTCCTACATAAATGACGGCTAGAACGATACTGCAGCTAACCGAAGTAAGTACTGGAATTTGTGGCAGTGCTTCTGACGGTGCCAGTGTTATACTTTCAGCAGCCATTTTACTCGAACGGTTAATTTATTGTTAACTACAATATTTGCCATGCAACTTGAATAGTTTACTTTAAAAAAAGATATACAAGAACAGCTGCTGGTCAGAATTCAACACAAACTCCACATTTCCAAAAATATCACACAACGTTGCTCAATTTGCGTAACGTTGCTCAGCTTGCGTTTACGTCGTCTTTAAATGTTATTGCTTCTCTGTTAAAGAAAAATAGCGGCGGCAGAGTTCGGTTGAGTTATTTAAACAAGCCGCATTAATTGCTATCAATTAAAACAGCTACGCAACAACAACATTCAATTTGAGTACATAGCTCAGTGATATATTAGAGTGCAACATGTCGATATTGATAAAAGCCGCTGCTACAACACGTCATCTCATTTATAAGGTTTCTTGAACATATGTTAACCACATTGTTGACCTTTGCCTCAAACTCCATTTTCTTTGTTTATCTTTTTGTTTGTCAGACACCAGCTCTCCAGCATCAGGTGCGCTATCTGAATTTGCTTGAATTCCAGTCCAAGGATCTGCTTCAAAAATATGGTGTAGCCATACAGCAGTTTAAGGTCTTGGATAACTCAACGTCTGATAAGCAAGTGGTTCAATCATTTGGTAATAAAACCGGATAAAATATTTATATAATAGGTTACTAAAGTGTTTGCCAATTACGACAAAACAGATTGCCCCGAGTATGTTGTGAAGGCGCAGATATTGGCCGGCGGGCGCGGCAAAGGTACTTTTGACAACGGCTTCAAGGGTGGCGTGCACATAACCTCAAAGTAAGTGGACTACCCAAATTAGCTTTCGTTTCTCTGCATTGATAACACACTCATAATAAGAGATAAGAATAATAAACATCAATTATTAATTTGCAGCAAGGGCGATGTGCTGTCTCTGAGCAAACAGATGATAGGCAATCGTCTGATTACCAAACAGACTCCCAAATCAGGCATCCTGGTAAATAAGGTGATGGTGGCACGTAGTGTTAACATTACCCGTGAGACATATATATGCATCCTTCTTGATCGCGAGCACAATGGACCTGTCCTGATTGCCTCTCCTGCTGGTGGCATGGACATTGAGGCTGTGGCTAAGGAGACACCGGAGAAGATAAAAACTGTGCCTCTGGACATTGGCAAGCCCATCCCAGAAGGAACATTGATCGAAGTGGCCAAGTTTTTGGAGTTTAAGGGAGATACTGTCAAACGTTGTGCTGACGAAATTCAAAAGCTTTATACTCTGTTCAAGTCTGTGGATGCTGTGCAGATTGAGATTAATCCTTTGGCCGAGACCGACAACGGCGAAGTCATCTCAGTGGATGCCAAACTAAACTTTGATGACAATGCTCAGTTTAGACAAAAGGAAATCTTCTCAATGGACGTCGCTGAAGAGGAAGCTGATCCACGTGAGGTGGAGGCAACCAAACATAATCTCAACTATGTAGGCATGGATGGTAACATTGGGTGCTTGGTGAACGGAGCTGGACTTGCAATGGCCACCATGGACATCATTAAGTTGAATGGCGGTGAGCCAGCTAACTTCTTGGATGTTGGTGGTGGAGTCAAAGAGGATCAAGTAGCCAAGGCATTTGAGATACTCACATCCGATCCTAAAGTCAAAGGCATATTGGTGAATGTGTTTGGTGGAATTGTAAATTGTGCCACAATTGCCAATGGAATTGTTGCCGCCTCCAATAAATTGAAGTTGAATGTACCGCTGGTTGTGCGCCTCGAAGGCACCAATGTGACCAAGGCACGTGAGATCCTTAAGAATTCTGGCCTGCCTATTCAGACAGCCAGTGATTTGGATGATGCTGCTCAGAAGGCTGTGGCCGCACTGTAAAACGTAAAATTAGAAGTTTTCTAATAGTCAAGACGCACATTGTTAAGCATTTAATTATAGGTGACATAGTAGTTATGCATGGAAAGGGTTTATTTACTCCAAGACTGTAACACAATATATATATCGTTATATTTTATGAAAAAAAACCAACAAAGTTTTTAAAATTTGAAAGTTGAGCGGTACAAGCCGCTTGTACTTAACAGTAAAATATGGCTGTAGCCCTGCGTAATCGACAGCTCAGCTTAGTCAAATCGATAAGGCTGTTATTTGGAGTCAAAAAGCCAGTGTAAAATGAAAGATTCAATGGCAAACATAGTTTTACTTGAAAAAGCAATGTCTGAAATCTATGATAATTTTACAAGAATGAATTCTCTTACTCTTGTAAACTTAAGTTAACAACTTTGAAAAATTATTCAAATAACGAACTTGCTGCTAAGCCAGCGATCTAGTTCCGTGAATCAGTTGAGTGAGTCGTTCAATTGAACGTGCTCTAAGTGATGGAATACAACTCTACAGTCCACACCCTAAGCCAAGCAAACACAAACATTTTTAAGTGAAGAAAACATTGCTAAATTCATCATACAAAGCATGCAAAAATCGCCACATTTTGCACGCGAGGATTCCCAGGAGCATCTTCCCAGTCCCCATAATACAGTAAACATGAAGCGACGGACTCTCGCAGGCAGCTGTGGCGTTGGCGTTTTCATCTTTGCCTTTGCCTTCATTGCCATCGCCTTTGCGACGCCCAGTTGGTTAGTAAGCGATTACCGCATTACAGGTGCTAAACTGGACAGACTGGGCCTCTGGGTGCACTGTTTTCGATCACTGCCCGATGTGAACGATGACAGCCAGCGTCGTTTCTTCGTTGGCTGCCGCTGGGTCTATGACCCATTTACGAAGGGCTACGATGAGATTCGTGGATTCCTGCTGCCTGCCTTCATGATAACCACACAGTTCTTCTATACGCTGACGTTTATTGGAATGCTGGTTAGTGCCATTGGTGTGCTGGTGTTCTTCCTTTGTGCCGGACCAGATCAACGCCACTTTCTCAATCTAATCCGTGGCGTTGGATACATTTTGTTGGGAGCTGGCGTCAGTGCTGCCATTGCGGTTATTGTGTTTGCAGTGTTTGGCAATCGGAATGGTTGGATGCCGGAGCATGCGAATAATTGGTTTGGTTGGTCCTTTGTTATGGCCTGTGTGGGTACTGTGCTGACCCTAGTAGCTGCCACACTCTTTCTCACTGAAGCCCACGTGCAACATCGCAAGCGTGTGCAGTTCAAAGAGTCGCAGACAAGATTTGAGCTTGTGCGTGGCTAACGCTATCTGCGTTAGTCCTTTGCTGCACAGAGTGACATTAATTTTCGGTAAGTATGTGATATTTTCCAGAGAATAACCTTCAAACTAAAAATTGTATTTGCTTGCAGCAGCACACAAATTATCACAGCAACAAAATACAAAAAAAAAAAACAAAAAAAACAACAACACTAAAACATTCCGTCCCCACGATGCTGCTACGAAGAATTCTCACCATATAATTAAATATAGTTTTAGTTGGCGAATACAAAAACCAGCCGCTAGTTGAATGTTTATGCAATTGTCAAGACAGCTTTCCGCATTGTCGCTCCACGATCCAAAGAGACTATCAGTTGGTACTTATGAATCATCCAATCTACAGTTCATCAACACGCTAGCAGCAGCAACAACTACAACGACTGACTGATTTTGCAACGCTTCATTTCAATTTCTGCAGTTACAACAACATCGACAGTTACACATCAATGAAGCTAATTCCGCTAGAAGTTCAAGTGAATCATTATCGCGTGTATATCAATATTTGCATACCAAATTGCGCTCAATTAACGCACAGGCTTCTTCCCCCTCACACCCTCTATTCAAAATTCATTATTCCCGTCGTCGCATGCGTTTTAAGAACTACCAGATCAAAACAAAACAAAACAAAAAAAAAACGTGCCTTAATTAGACAGCTTTGCTATAGTCTATAGATAATATAAAACTATTGTTAGTTTCTAATATTACAACCTGAAAAAGTGCGCTGCGGCGACTACCGATTGGATTGCATAAACTTCTACTAATATAGTGCCTTAGTTAAGAATTCCATTCCAAAAAAAAAACAAATATAAAACAAACAAACGATTACGTCCAATAGTTTTAAGATATAACATTTTCTATTTTCGAACCTTATACAAAAGTTTTTTAATGTTAATTATTGTAGATTTCTATGTAGTGCTTGTCATACCTGTAGCACACACTTTTTAACAAATTGTGTACCATATGCAAAAGTATTCAGAACTTTATACCTTTTTACATGTCTAAATGCATACAATATACATACATCTATGTAAATTTTTTGTACAAACGACTTTTTAGCTAAAGCGAAGAATAATAAAATTTTTTATTGTATACAAACGAAAAACGAAGTGCATACGTTTCCAACTGCGTTTCCATGTGTCCAAAAGTATCTTTGTATCTTTAAGTCGAGTTCAAGGCAGCTAGACCGATAACAATATCTTTGTCTGACGTGTTTCTCATGGGGTTCATTTAAGTTGTGTTAGAAAAACTTTTCTGATAGACCTGGAATATTTCTGCGAAGTTTAACAATGTAAAACTTATTGCATTTGGAATTGTGGCAATTTGTTGGATCTAAACATGCTTTGTAGCATAATTACAAATTCAGGCGGTTGATATAAAACTTAGCTTTATTTCATTTTTTTTTAAAAAATAACTTTTGGCCATTCTTAAGTTTTTCATCAGCTTAGAAACCTTTTTTGATCATCACTGAAGATGATTTTTTTATTTTATTTGGTCATAATTAGTCAGGCACGTCGCGGTTAATTCAAGCAAAATTATTATGAAACAGATTTAAGTCAAAAACCCACGCTTTGGAGCCCCAACATGGTAAACAGACCACAACATTAAAAACTCGTGAGGATGTGTCAAAAAATTAGCAACGAAAATATTGAAGCGTGAAAATTTTGCATTAAAATAACTATGAGTATTTGCGATTGATAGATGGAATAATGGTGAGTTAATTATAATTAAATTAAATATAGAAGGAAAAGATTCGCCACGGATCTGATTAGCACTTTGAAAAACCGGATGCTGGTCGAACAGACTGAATCATTTTATACATGAAATTATATAGCCTTGATGTGCTTAGCGTAGAGTTATTTATGAATTTATAATTGCACTCCAAACAGGCATAAAATAACACTCGCACACACTTTAAATATTTGCAAATGTTGTCATAAATCCGATTACAAGTGCGAAATAAGTATTCTATTAAAAAAAGTAACGGAACGTATTTAAAAATGCTGTGAGAATATTTGTCAAGTTGTCGACATTAGATTGCGGGTTCAGCAAACCGCATTACGGAATAAATGTCACAGAAAATAACAGTTGCGAGAAAAAATCTAAATATGCAGTTAATACATTTGAACATACAGACATTTCGTGTTCACAGATGTTAAAGAATTTTTAATGTTTCCGAAATAAAAATCATTAAATTAAATAAATTTTTTAATTCAAATGCAAATAAATAAAAATTAATAAGCAAACACACACAGATTAAAAGACAAAAATAAATTCTTGAATACATACATAAATTCTTTGTTAATTTGTAGCTTAGTTAAGGCAGTTTCAAAGCATTTGAAGCAAATTTCGTTTACATTTGCATACAATTTTGCTGCCGCCATCATCAAGAACCTGAGCAAAGAATAGACAGACAGACAGACAGACAGACAGTCAAACAACTAAGTTTTGTTTCGGTTAAGCAGCCTGTCAGTAATTTAATTTCTGAGCGAAGAAGCTTCATTAACAATAGCTTTTTGGACCTGTTCTTAAGCACCCAAAGAACAGAGATTAATTGCCAGATAAGTTTCTATAGATAAACAATACATTTATGGTTGTGGTGTAAAGCAAGTGAATGAACGAACTGAAAACAAAAGTTTGCGGTGTTTAAGAAACCGAGAGTTCGCTTTCGTTTACGCAAATGATTTTTAAATAAACACAGGTTTGGATTACTGTTTGCGGCTGACAAACTTTCGATGTTAATTGAACCCAACGCCCAAACGCTTGGGTTGACTTTCTGAACTGAAGGTCCGTCACAAACATTTTAGCCTTATTCGATTTATCATTTTACATCCACAGAACGGTCAAGACATGCGGCCACACATAACTTGTCTTATTTATTGGATCTCGTTTAAGTGGTTTCCTTTTATGACTCTAGAATGGAAATCGAATTTGCTGTTGACCTTGAGCGTGACCGGGACAAATAAACGTGGTTAGTTGTTAGTTCAACGCCTCTGACGTATTTGCTTGTTATTCCGGTAGCTTTTAATGATGCATGCTCCCATTCAGCTCTTAAAGTTCATCTAATGGGCAAATTGTATCTTATTTGCATATTTTAAAATAAGCAGCAAAAAAGCATCTTCTTCAACTTGTCTAAAATGGAGCAGCTTTGCATTAGCCAGTCAATACGTGTCTAAAACGTGCTTTAGCAGTATCTTTATCTGAATTAGTTGTCATTTTGATAATTTTAATACTTCTGGCAAAATTCTACGACAAAAATGAAAAGAAGTATTACCTAACTTGGATAAAATTCATCATGTTTAAACCTGCAAATTATTTTTTATAAATAAATCAAGCTTAAAATAACATCTTATAATTTATCCAGCTTACACAACGTTAAAACTTATAAGGAAGGAAATTAGATTCGGAACATTATTAATTGAAGCCCTGTAAAATTAAATAGCTCCAATATATTTAAAGCTCGAGTTTCAACTTGATTGTGATTTTATGTTTCGATATGCACTTATGAGTTCGTGTTGCATATATTAAAATAAGATTAACGAAATGTCGTAAATTGACCAGTTCCTTGAACTTCACACAGTACCCAACAAAACATAATAGGCTGGGAACATCATAGGCTCGACTTAACTAACAATATTATGAATACTTAAATGTTTATGGTACGACAAGACAGCAGTGAAAGATATTATCATTCAAATGAGCAAGCCACCAATCCGGACAGACAAGATCGGGACATAAAAATAGTGCTGAACAAACGAACACTTGGCCAGAGATAAAAGAGCTAACTTATATGAATTTTATGTTAAATCTTAATTAGGGTGGGTATGCTAGTCCGATCGGGTACAGGTTAAACTAGTAGCTGGCGAACGCCGATCCTAAAACGATAACGAAATTTGGTAAGTTATGAAAGTAAAATGGCATTAGCACTTCATATGAAAGAGTCGTTTTGAGTTCGAACTTGAAACCACTTGTGGCTGCTACATTAAACTAGAATAAGCGTAAGTGGCATATGAATGAGCTATGAAATTTATGCGCACATGTCAGGGTTTGGCCCAAAAGTGTTTGACTAATATAACAAGATGCCAAATAAAACTGGCATTCAAAAATGTGGTTGACTTTTGTGGTCCTAGCCGAAAAGTTCAATATTTAGAATTAGTTAAAGTTAAATAAAAAATTGGCTCGTTTGACTTGATTTGGAGCGATGGTTTTACGAGCTGCTTCTAATTGAGTTTTATTTATATTTTTACTAATATGGCTAAAATCCCATTGAATATTATCCATGCACATCGTAAAAATCTAAAAGCCCGCCTCCAAAACACATTAATAAATTTGAAATGTGACACATGAACTGCAAATTTATCACAATCCTCTGTCACACATTCAATTGTGTGTGCCCAAATTTAATTTAATTTACATTTTGCTATAGTTTAGTTTATAGCTAAGTTCAAATTAATCTTTGTTTGTTGTTTGTGCGACGCCTCAATGCCACTGGTCTTATTTTTCATAATTATCAGCATTTGCATTTCCTGAACTAGCTTTTTAGACAAATGCCAAAAGTTAGCAAAGTGAGCCATTTAAAAATGATAAAGGTATCTTTAGAAGACAGTCGAATAGAATGCTTAAAACAAATTTAAAACTTATGCGAGTCGAATTGTGAATGAATTTTAAAAACAGAACAAAACTAGAAAAAACAACATTTTTATTAATTTTTAAGTTATGTTCTAATTAATTTGAGAATTTTGAAAAAATTAAGCCAAGGTCCAATTTACATTGAAGTTCGATACAAAAATTCATATTTATTTATGAAAACTTATTATTACAAAAGAAACATCGTTTAATACACGTTTATAACAGTCCATAACAAATTAGTATATATACATATATTGAACCGATGTGCTTCATTATTCAAGGTACATATGTAAATCTGACATTAATTGGCCATTTAGTATTTATTGTTATACATACTTGTTAATCGAATGTAGGGCTTTGATTTGACTTAATGTTATGCTATTAAGTATGTTTTTTATACGGAATTGTATAATAACTGTGAACGGAACAAAAATTTATGCGATGTGTGAAAATATTTCACATTTTAATAACTTTTAAAAGAAGCAACCGATTTTTGAAACCAAGATAAGAATGCAAGATAAGAACTAAATACCAAGTCTGAAACGCATTATTCTGAAATAATTCATTGTGCTAAATAAATTATCTGGATTTGATCATATCGAATGAGAGCTGAACTTAAGACGGAAGTAGCCAAATTCTATGCATTGAGTAGCTGAAAACTTGGCGTATGACCTTTAGGCACAAACAAAACACCCAAAAATAGGAAGATGATGTGAAAAAAATAATAAAAACAATATATTAACAACTACATTAGCATTCGAAACTGGAAAAAACTGTCATGTATCAGCCTTCCGATGACTTCTTTTGATTATTGATTGATTGTCAAATGAGAATGAAATTTAATACAATATGTTTAAATACAAAATGTTTATGTTTTAGCCGCCCTAACAGCCTTCATGTCAACGGAAATGCAATTTCTAGCTGACACACCACATTTATATTTATTATTTAGTTTTTGGAAGTAATTAAACATAATATATGCTAAGTTTTATAAACAAACTATTTGTTCAAATGGCATTTGTATGTATTTATGATAATGATGGCCTAAGGACGCCAGGTGCTTTGGCAAACAAGTTCTTGTTCTGATATTATTGATAAGATATCGTATAACAGCAGCTTGCTGTCATTTTGACAGCTCTGTCATTTGTTTAAGCATTATATACATTTTAATTGGCTACATAAAGACACGCACTGTGTATAGAGTTGGGTCAAAAATTTCCGCAAAAACCAGGTGGCATTGTTTGGTTCAGTGTTTGTGTAATGGGCACACACGTCATAGGCATAGTTAGGTTTTAACTCGTTCTTTGCGCTCAAATTGGCTAATGCATTTATAATGAACAGTGACATCATTCAATAATTTGCTCTGATTCAAACTCAACTACTCATTATGTCTAAGATGTAAAGCAAAAAAATATTTTGCCATTGCCAAAGTTGCGCTTGAGAAAAACTTTAAATTTAAAGCCGGATCCATCACATGACGTTAAATGATGAACTTTGATAAGAATTATCTTCCTTGTGGCTGCACACTTAGATTGCCATGCCGGGGATATGCCCGCACACGACTTGCAACAGGCTAAGAACCTTTCATAGTTGATTAATTTTTTAAAGGCTGCAATTTTGGTGGCTCAAGGTCTGCGCTTGCGACGCCGACGACCCCTCCTCAAGTTCAGCTTGCCAACATTGTCAAGGAGTCGTTCAACTTTTATTTAATTTTTTTTCGAAAGCGTTAACTCACATAAGCATGCCGTACATACATACATACATATGTTGTCAGTGAGGCATGCAATCAGAATTGCACTGAGCAAGCAGCATCAGGATGCCAACGGCTGGACCAAGGTCAACTTACTAGATTGTCAGCTTGAGTAACAAGCAGCAGATGAAGAAGGGCGTACAGGAAGCTGGTGATTCATGCATACCGAAACCTAAGTAAGGGCTATGTAAGCCAGGTTGCCTTAAATTTTAAATTGATGGCCTCACAACATTGCGAATTTCATCGCATGGTAAAAGGCCCAGACTCCATCCGCTTGAGTCAGCGCCATCTGATGATCGCTTTATTTTGCCAATTTTAAATCTGAGGCAGGCGTTGACATTTGATATTTTTCAGCCAGTTCCGTTGCGTCAAGGGGACTGCAATTTGCAGGCTTTCTAAATTTGGTCAGCTTGTAAAATGTTGTCCAGTTGAGAATTTTTGAGCGTGCGTCAACTGGACTGCAATTGCGGCTCGGACTAAGTCAGCGCGTAAAATATGCGATTTTTTGTTAAATTATTGGCTGCTTGATAAACAGATTCAAAGTTAAGGTACATTTTTTAGGTATTTGTCAGCTTTATTTTGGATTTTGTTAGTTTTTAGCATATATGTATTATTAATTTGTAACTTGTTTTTTCGGCTTTGCTGCTTGCTTTTGTGGTTTTTTGGTTTTTTGGTTTTTGTTCTCTTCAAAGGTCGTTTTAAATATTTTATTTTTATTAACCGAAACCAAAAGTGTCTATTGCGTGGGCTACTTAAAAATACATTAACTCATGAATTTATGCTATATTGTTGACTTAACAGAATTATTTAATTTTATTTGCTCACGTTTCTTCACGTTAAGCCAAATTACATAAATATTGATATTTTGCAAAAATTTATGATTAATAAATTTGCAGAAAATGTCACAAGCGCATTTACATAAGCAAGTAAGTACATTTATCAAAAAATAAATGAACCGATAAAAAACACATAAAACTCAATTTTTCACTTTTGCTTTTTATAATTTGAAAAAAAAAAACGGCCTTAGCTTATAAAAGTTTAATATATTTATTTATTTAGGGTCCAGCGCATGCATGTTGATAAACTGGCATAATTTTTTTTCAGCTCAAAAAGGACTTGATTTTTTTTTGCCTTTAAAGTTAAAACATTAAGCAAACATGTGCTCCATTTGCAAGGTATTATTGTTTGCAGGAAACATGTTTCTAGGTTTTTTTCAGAAATACGTAATCTTATTTGAATATTTTTCGAAAAAGGCACAGCTGGAATCGACTCGAATCAATAGTTACGCATATCGAGCAGGCCCACGAGGCATCTGTTTCCATTCAAAAAGGCTGGTTCAATGATGCTCCATGCTGTGCAGCGACTTCGTTTTCTTCTCCTCTCATTGTTTATATATTGTAGATACATTATTTAAATACATAACTTTTGTGTCTCGATGGTTGATTTCGCCTTGACTAAAGCATTTACGTTAACAGTTTATCGTTATTATCTGTGTCAATTGCAGTTTTCAAGAGCAACAACAACCAGACACAGACTCAAGTACGATTTTTTTGTTGCAAAATTTGTTAAGTGCTTCCTTTTAGCCAAACGGCGAGCAACCAATCCGCAAAAAATGCGTATACGCAATGCCTTCAATGCAGCTAAATGTCAGCCGTAGGTAAGCCGCTTCTCACGACATTCTAAATTCTTAAGCGGATCATGAAACGGAAGCATGTCGTATAACAAGCACTGCCATCTCAGGTGTCTCAATTAACGCATATGGATTAAGATGTGGCTAATCAATTTCCTATACATATGTATGTACATATGTATGATCTCAGCTTTGGCTACCGTGAGAGTTCATAACAAACATTGTTAAGCGATGCGACGCAAAGAAAATATTTTGTTATAAAGCTATTAATTTATTTTATTCATAGCACAACGAATCTATTAATATTAACATACGGAAATCATAATATCTCATTCTGCTTGTCAAAAAAAAAAGACTCTATTATGTAATCATTAATTAAATCTAAAACTATCTTTAAGATATTGCACACATTTTGTATTCAAATTGTTTTTTCATCTGCATGATAGCCGGTAACTATATTTTGCCAATAGATCAGTTTTCGATTTATGCTCAAAATTAAGTCAAAACGAACAAGAAAAACCCGAATTTTCAATTAAAGTCAAAAATTTTATAAAAACAAAAATTTCAAATTCATTTTGTTAAAAATTTAAAGCCTCATGAAAAAAAATCAATAAATCTTGAAATGTTTTTGATACAGAAGAAAACCTGAAAGCAAAGATGAATTCTTGAAACACGCAGCTCGGTTCACGCTCTTAGTTAGTAGGGGTTGTCCGGTCCGTATCAGTCTCCGAGAGACTCACTTTATTGATTATATGTACGATCTGAGCTCAGCTGCAACTTAGTTAAGCTCATCTGCTGCTCTTGCCCATATAAATTAGCAAATTCATCGACGAAACAAAACTTGTTTCGCGCTACGCAAATCATACACACTTGCACACACCCATACTGTGGCACGCACTTTAAGCCATTTTTTTGTACTACCAAGCTACACATACACAGATGCTGACAATCAACTGTCACTGGAGCTGCTCCCAAACTCATTTGTATTGGTGAGGAGCTGCTCTCAGATTGTTTTTTTGGTCTTTTTGGATTTGTTTTTTTCGTTTTTGCTTTGAGCTGCGTTGTTTATATGGCAAAGACGCGCTGCGTTCATCTTCAGTTCGTCCACATCGGTCCATACGGTATGAGCTCTAGTTAGGCTCCCTTCCCCCCAAGTAAATACAGTGATCAACGCTTAATTCAAATGCAAACACAAACTCAAAACTGAATCAAGAATTCACTAAATTGTACCATTCACAAGGACAACACAACATTTTTGCGAAGAGTCCGCTATATAAATATCTCAGTGTTTAAACATAATGTGCAAATCTACAAAAGATATTTTTTAAAAAAACTTTTTTCCTAATTTTCTTTGTATTTTTCAAGATTGGAATTTGGATAACACAGTATTTTCAATTGCAAAATTTGTAAAAAAAACAAACAGTAAAATAAGTTACTGGCGATTCTTGTGTCAATTTTAAATTTTTCGTTGCAAAATGACGCGTGCAGCTCTTTGCATGGTGAGTGTTAAAAAAATTAATAATCTTAAGCAAACTAAATGACATTTAAGCAAAAGAAGTATTAATAATGATATAACATACCAATTATTACTATCTTGTCGTAAAAACAACTATTTCTTGCCAAAAATCAATTAATCTTCATTAATAATCTTAATTTAAGCTTTTAGTCAATGGATATATTATTTACGTCGATAAAACAAAGTTAGCTACAATCAAACAAGTACATATTATGATCGGTATCGACCGTATTGAGTCATGGCCAAAACAGAAACTGCCATGTGTACATATTAACACTTAGCGCTTAGCTAACAAAAATCGGGCCATTAAAAAATAAAAACTACAAATATTTCAAAGAGATGAGAAATGCAAATAAATAATCGAAATATAAGTTCAGATTAGCTAAGAAATGCATGATAAACAAGGTTGGGGTTGTAAAAAAAATAAAAAAATTAGTAGGTTTATTTAAAAAATTTAAGCTTATAAGGGTCAAGTTACAACTTAACTTAACTATTTTCTTAGTACTTCAAATCTTTAGTTTGGTAACAGCCGGCATATTGCTCATAATATGTACAAGCAAACACCGGCGATCTTCAACGATCTTTGGGTAGCTCAGGTTTTGTTTGTCTTTGTTTTTAAAGACAACGCAAAGTTCTCGCCTAGTTATTACAGTATTAACACATTAGAGTCATCTTACTATATATATACGCTTAGCAATTTTGCCAGTTGCTTATTTAAATTGGATTTTTTTTCTGTCTGCCTGTACTTTTTGAAAGTTGCGTCAGCTAACAAAAATGCGCCCTGACTGTAAACAAAATTACAGCAAGATAAATTAGTGTCTTCAAAACAAAGCGCATTAAAAACAAATGTCATCAAATTAGCTACAAACTTTTTGTGTTTTTGGTTTTTTTGGTATTTGTTCAGAGTGAGTTATTTACTTTTTGGTATTTTTTGTTGCTTTATGCAAATAACCAATTGCAAATTGCGTTGTTCACAAACAATAGTTCCCCCTGGAATAGAAATTTCTATGTAACTCACTTAATAAGATATTAATTATTTATCTATGTATTAGTACGGTTTGGTAGTCACATCGTAAATCTTCCAAGGTCACTGTGTTGCTACATTTAAAAACTTTGCTAAATTTATCTTAAAGATATTAATTTTTTTCGCCAGCACACGCTAATTTAATGAATTTGCAAGGCAGATATCCATAACATGCAGCTCATGATTGTTTCTGGCATTCCTTGAAAATTCATAGACTAAAATCTGTGCTAATATTTGATAATATAGATTCTTTTAATACATAAAAAAAGTGTTTATTATGCCACGTGCTCGTTTTCAAAGTAAATCAAACAAACTCAAAAGATACACAATATCTAATGCGGCACAGGCACACAATTTGTGACAGGTAGTCACCAAACAGTACAGTAAGGTGTCATCATAATGATGCTTTAAGAGCAATGCGATATCATCAACAGGCAGCAGCCTTAACACCTTTTGCATAGATGAAAACATGAAGCATTTTTGGGGCTCGTATATCTTCTTTTTTTTCTTCTTGTAATTTGTCAAGTGGCGGGTTTTATGTCTAAGGTGCACGTGCCACAGTTTTTTGACCTGTTGTGCCTGTGTTTGTATGAGTTTGCCGCCAGGTACCCTTTTTATTTCTTTTTCTGTTACTATCAAGATTTCTCCGTTTTCGTCATCATCAGCTTTCAAGCAAATTCCTTAGTCTGAGCTTGGTCACAATCTTGGATGTATCTTGCCGACACGTACGCGAGGTGTTGGCTAATTTGTTTTCTCAGCGGTCGTCGCTCTGAATTGGCCCAATTGTCGCCTGGGTTGTGGAATTTCTATGCGCTTGACAAGAGGAAGTAATTAATTTCAAACTAATTTGTGTCATTGTGGGAGATAAAAAGAATTAAACAAATATATGTAAGTTCATAGTTAAATATAGATAACATTATAACTAATATATGTTATAATGTTTGGCAAGAGCATATCTACTTCGTTTTGTCATAGCCAGTTCTTTCCGTATTTTATTTTCTTTACTCAAACAGAAGTTGACACTGCCATTTTAAGCAATCGAAAGTTTCTTTTTTCTGTGCACTGCACTTAAAGATTTCGTATTAAGATAGCTACAAGTTCTCTCTGTGTGTGTGTTGTAGATGCTGTTTAGCATTTTTGCATTTGTATCCCAACAATGTTGTATGTGTAATGGTCCGTATGCTGTCCATGTGACTCATAAATGTCGTCGGCCAAGCCAAGCGTTTAGCATGTCAATTAGGCAAGTTTTATGGGATTTATTTTTTGTTTCAGTATAAAAGGGTCTCTGCAAGTCAAGTGTTAAACTGTTGACAGTTACTTGCGGTCTAACCATTTAAATATCTTAAAATAGCAGAAATATTTTTAAGCTTCAATTTTGACAAACTTTTTATAAGAAATCATTTCGCTTTCAATGATTACCTCACTTTTCATACTCTTAGATCCCATTCGCTTTTATTATTTCTTTGCTTTCAATATGGGATTCGTTGTTGCTAAAGGTTTTTAGGCAAGCTAGCATAGTTTAATAACGCACATATCTATAATAAAAAATCTAGTAATGCAAATTAGGTTTTTTGATATACGTCAGAGATTAAAAAACACAAAAAGCCAATCACAAACGGCAAATAGACAGAGCCAAAAAGCGACATGGCTTGTAGAACGGCTGTTTTAGGCAATCTTGTTATAATGAAAACGAAAACGATTCACGAGAAAAATATATTTTGAAATGTCAAAAGCCGCTGAAAGAAAGCAAAAGTTATTTGTATTAAGTTAATGCTTAAAAGAAGATGGCTAACAAATGATGTCAGCTTGTGGGCTTGTTTTAATTAGCATTTTTTTAAATGAGGCAATTAATAAGAATATCCGAAAGCTTGGTTACCTAACGGATGCTTATCCATTAACAATTCGTTTGCTATCTGCACTTGCCAGTCGCTGTGACTTTCAATGATATCAATGAACTCATTAGTGCTATTCTTTTAATTATAAATTAAACTGTATTTGCCAAACAAATTCTACGCTAATTAAATCAATGTCTGGAGCAACTGAAAAACCCAAAAAAAAAAAATGTCATCGTCCGTAGCTGGAAATACTTGTTTTTTGTTTGTTTGAAATTGTTGCTAATACAGAAAGTCAAAGCAAGGCCTTAGTAACTCTCATTTTTTAGGCTCGTTTTATATCGAGTTTTGTGATTTTAAAATCGTTTTAAGGGACTTTAGTTTTCACGATTTTTTTTTAATCAATTTCACAACTCTCAACAACAAAACAGACTTCCATTCGAGCTGCAGCTAAGCAATTTCAATAAAATGCAGTTGTCGTGTATTGTCATCGATTAAGGTCAGACACCGCCCAAAGCAGTTGCATTTTATGATAAACACATATATTTCGTGTAGTTATTGCTGTTTTCGTAGTCGCTTTTTGTCTTTTGCGCACAGTTTTGTTCAGCACCAGTTACCAGATACCAATTGACCTTGAGTAAGTGTAAGTCCGTAAGATACTAATAAAAAACAATATTGAAATACAAAAAATATATTGAAAAAAGGTATCGTTGACGTTAAGAGGGCAACCAAAAATAACAGCAAAAGACGCTAAAAGACAGATATTGAAACCGAAACCAGTTTGCCTCCCATAACGGGTCTCAAGCTCAAACTTTTTGGGATGCCATGGATGATGCTTGTAATTATGTATGCCGATGATCATTACGATTGTTGTGTAGCTTGTGTTGCTTGCCATGTAAACAAACTGTGCGTGCGAACAACTCGATTAATACACTATACTGATGGCATGGCAACACACTCAGCTTGACTCTGTAAGAACGCTTAGATGTTTTTCTTCATAAACAATGTATATCTGTACTAGTACTTGTCGTAGTATTTCTGACATCTTATGCAAAACTGTGCAAGATTCATGGCGCATTGTAATAACTTCTGACCCCGAGACAATGCTGGCACAGAACTTTTGGGTCAGCCACAGCATATTCATTAAATGTAGAGAAGACGACTTGACTTGAATGATAGACGAGCAGCAGAACGTGTTGAATGTTGCACGCACCGTGGCAAACCAAATGAACATTTAAATGCCGCCTATTCGCGCATCATACATATAATAAAACTCCATGAATTGCACTCACAGTTGGCAACTGAATGCTGTCTTCAAAATTGATTTAACTTAAAATGCGATTTGACGGCTTGCGTCATGCATGAATTATATGTGAGCAAAATACAACATTTAGGGCATGCCACACGACCAAACTGACTGACATGAGGTTGCCACGGGGTGCGGTAGCTGCCACAAAGTTCCATTAAACTTATTATGTATAACAAATGATATTATGCTCTACTTTTACTTTTATAGCCACATGATTGGCTTAACGCTTATAAAATATGCTAATGTTGGGGATAGTAAATGGGCGTGGTAAGCCAATTAATTAACTCATTTGCGATGACTGCGCGTTTAAGAGTAAGTTTATTAGGGTTTTCCTTAGTATCCCGCAGAGTCAATTTATTTTGAACGTATGCAAATTATTTTTCGCGCAATCTCTGATCAACTTTGCAGTTTAATATGAGTTATAGTAGCTGCTTGAAAAAAACATTTTACCCAATAAAATTAATTACCTAAAAGCCCACATTCTGCAGCATCACTTGCACAAAAGCATAAGACCTTTTACAGGTGTTTAGCAAACTTTTGAAATGCTTAAAAACTGCCAAAAGTAAAATTGGGTTTGCCATCACGATTTATCAATCAATAATATCTTTTTAAACATGATTAAAAACAACTTCAACCGAAACCAACAAAAGTTTCAAACTTTTATGTGCCGGCAATGAACAGCAAAGTTCAAACCTGCACGCTCAACATACCCTTTTTTTCCAATTTGAATATACACTTTGTAAGAGCTGGTGGAAAGTTTTTTTGTGCGTGTTTATGACGGCAAAGTTTAAATGCCGCAACATGAATACTATTATATAGTCAAAATGTCAATGTTGTAAATGATTCATGCGTGCCACATCTGTGAACTGTTAAACAAATATTGTAGTCAAAACAAAAGATGAATCCATTAAAGTTGCCGCTCGATATGTGGGTGTCGCAGCGACCTCAGTTGTCAGCAGCTGCGATAAATGAATAAAAATCAAACAAAACTTAACAAATGATTTGTTGTCACAAACACTTATTTATTGATTTGTGAAGATTTTGAATTTGGCAAACAGGTAGCCAACACCTTGGTATCTTTAAAAACCTATTGTTACCAAAAAAAATAATATTTTGCAACAAACGGCATCTTCGACTTCAGTCGTATGGTATGCCAATCAAAGCGCAGTTTTCAGCCTCGTTGAGTTGGCCATTAAAATAATTTGCATTTGTAAAAATAAGACTATTTCATAGAGACTCTCTGAGGGCGACCTGGCTTCTGAAGAAACGAGCGGATCCACTTGAGTCTCCCTTGGGCTTTGTTTCGTTTGTCATTTATTCAAGCGGACAAGCGTTTTGTATATGTAGTATAAAGTTATTGACCTTAACGCATTTCAAATTTATATTTTGGCATGAATATTTATGCTAACAGGCCATTGGACTGTCAATTAAGCTGCCATTGTTCACGCTTGAGAGTTATTTAAAGCCATAACTTACAAATAAAACTATATTAGTTTCTTCTTTACAAAAGTGAGTTACGCTCGGCAATAAACAATATAATTTTATAGTTATATTTTTGTATTTTTTCTAACCTTAGACCCAACACACCCAATCAAGTGTTAGCGTCGCGCCCAGTAACGAAAAATACAGCTCGCAGTAAGAGACAATAGAAAACAGTTAAGAAAATCGACAAACTACCAACTGATAACTGATCATAAAAAAAAATTGTACAAACCTATTAATTTTGTTAACTGAATGTGAAGGTCAATCAATTTGTCAAAGTTAAGTTTTTCTTTTAGTTGCCTTCGAGATTTGTCAACAAAGCGATATATTTAAATCTTATTGCCCAATGAATATTACTATATAAGTAGATAAATAATTATGTTTTCAAAATTTGAATACCATGGAACTGGTTTATTTTATAAGGAAGTTTTTTTTTTTGTTTTTGAATACTGCCGTCGAGTTCCGGCAATAGGTTTTATGCAACGTTCAAGCATGTTCATTTTTAACAAACATACATACATATATTTTTAGAGTATAAATATATTTTTGGTTCAAAAGTGAGTGGGCTATGTCTGCATAATATAAATAATTGCAAAATTAGCTAAGCCACTTGCCAGCCACTTATGTATCTTATGCAATCTTGATGCTAATAGAAATTTACAGCTATTAATTTAACATTGATTTGGCTGTCATTCTTTATGTGTGCATTTAGATCTAAGCTAATTGACCATAGCTGTCAGCAGAGCTACCAAAAAGATCAACTGGTTTAACCAGTCGCTGCTGACATTTTTCTTGTCTACATGCGTAAGTGTCGGATGCACAACATTTAGTTGAAGATACAAATGTATCTGCATGGAGCAATTTGCTGCGACAAATGCGCGCAAGAATTTGAGTTAGTAGGTGCAGCTAATTCAGCCACAAATCCAGTTTGACACAAAGTTTGTCATCGGTTTGACGCTTGACGAGCAAGAAAACAAGAATCTAACTGTTATTTAAATACTCATACTTATATGTATAACGCCTTTGACATTTTGCTTGCCTATATGAGAAGCTTTTTTGGGCATTATTTGGTTGCTTTAGATTTTTTTTGCAAACTAAACGTATCGAACCGGATCTAAAAGCTTGCTAATTTGCATATAAAAAACAACAACAACGACAATAAAACCAGTGCCAGTTGAGCTCTGATACTAACTGCCTTGAGTGTGTGGCGTCTTTGTTTTTGAGTCATCTCTCACACGAGTGTATGTAAATTATGTCAATACCCAAAAGACAAATCTGAATGCTTTTGAGCAACAAAAACCAAAAACTGTGGGCGTGTCTTGAATGTCTTTGTAATAATAATCATATGGCATTAACATTAATCTTAACTCATCCACTTGACAGCTGCTTATTGAGATTCAAATATATTCAAATATATAGTTTTTGAACTATTGTGTAACATGGTTTTTAAATTTTTCCATTTCAGGTCATCGCTTGCATTATAGTGCAATGCGTTTACTCTGCTAAGTATGATGCAGAGAATCGACGTTTGATCGTCGATATCAATGATCAAAAGACAACGAACCAACAATATTATTCCTCTAATTTTGACACAAGTAAGTAATGACGTTTAACAATTTAAGTAATACACATATGCCAAACCCAAAAATAAAACACCAAAAACTATATCAAAATGTTCTTTCCCACACATTGAAATTGTATATATATTAGTTAGAAAATTTGTATCATCTCGTATCTCAATCATAACGACTTAATCTCTCTATGCAAAAAACAACCATTCATTGAGTTTGTTAGTTTTTCTTTGTGTATTTCATCGTTAATCGTATTTACCATGTAGCTCAATATGTATTTGTAATTAGTTTTTGTTTTCGTTTTTAAGTAGTTGACCAATTTTAATTTGTATTGTTGAGTAGTTTTAAGCTATCGTTTTGGCCCCAGCCCCATCTATTCCACCAACTTAAGTCGTTTGATTAAAAACTTACACATTAATACCCTGATATCAAATATCAAACGAATCAACAACAAACAAAATATCAATAGCAAAATCACTCTAATAATTGTAATTTTTATTTATAAACATATAGTACATTTATATTGTTTACCCTGTAGTTCAGCTTTACTAAACTCACCGTAGATATCGTAGTCTGCGTCGTAGCTAAAAACTCAACTTGTATATATGCTCAAAAAATCAACAACAAAAAAATCGCTCGATCGTTTATCTATCTCTTTTCTTTTTGCTCTCTTAATCTTTCACACACATATTCTGTCTCTATCACTCTCTCTCTCTCTCTCTCTCTCTCTCTCTCTCTCTATTTTTCTTTCTTATATATAAATATTTCCATAAATTTGTATGTACTTATTTTGTTCTTAGTGGAAAAAAGTTATACATAAAAAAAATAAAAAAATGGCTTCGCATACTCATACTTCCCCCACACCATTGTTCAAAATCAACCCAAACTCTTTTCCCCAAAAGGGAAAAGCCAAGTTGAATAAAAACAAACAACAAAAGAGAATTCAACCTCACACGCAACAAAAACACCACAAAACATTTTCTCTCTCTCTGTTTTTCAACCTCATATATGTATGATTGTACGGCTAGGTAGGCATATTTTAAACTCTTGCAGCTCTCAGCGCCCAAAGGCAGGCTATAAATTGATGTTAGGCACTCTTAGAGAAGGTCGTAAACTATAGAAAACTTTTTCAGCACAATTTTCAGCAAAACTTAAAATCACAACAACAAAACACGTTATTCTCTTAAAACATTATATTTCAAAAAAACCCCTTCACACCAAAACAAAAACCAATAAAAAAAAAATGAAAAAAACACAATCCCAACGCCTAAAAACAACAATTAAATACCATAAGATGCCTACCGTTATGGCTATGATGTGGGCAAGACTGGAAACTTCCATCACGAGACTCGTGGCCCCGACGGCGTCACTTATGGATGTTATGGCCTCATCGATCCCTATCATCTGCTCCGTGCAACACACTATGTGGCCGATGTGCATGGTTATCGCACTGTGGAGCCAGAGAAGCCGGTGGAAACCTTCCCACCCGGTCTGTACAATGAGACGAACGGTGGACCATCCAAGCCAGGCATTCTGCTCCAGTGGCACGAACTCTATTTCCCCATTGGCTGCGGCAAGTTCGAGGGTGGTGCCATTCATGACATACCCTATTTTGTTGTGGATAATGTAAGCAAAAAAAAGCAGCTCAAGAGGTTCATGTAGTAGTACAGCTACTTATGGTGCGATCGTATTTCTAGAAAAAGACAAAGAGCGGTGGCTCTGCACCGTCTTCCTTTAACATACCCGTTGTGAAGGGTGAGGGTCAAAAGAGTCTGCCCATCCATAAGCAGGGATCCAAGGGTCTGTTTAACACGGACAGGGGACACACATACGAGGGTCCCGGCGATCAGGCGCCATCCTTCCAGTCGGTAAAAACCCTACCGCCCGGAGATGCTAGCGGCAGTGAGATTTTGAAAGGAAAGAAGGACATTTTGGAATGGATTCAAATACATTTGTGTTTCAGATGATGGAAAGTATACGCCAAATGATAATCCCTACAAACATGTCGTGGGCTCCCAAGGCGGTTTCGGACCAAATGGCGGACCGAGTGGTTCCAATGGCGGTTTCGGACCCAATGACGGACCAAGTGGTCCCAATGGTGGTTTGGGTCCTAATGGCGGACCAATTGGACCCAATGGTGGATTTGGAACCAATGGTGGTTTTGGACCAAACGGTTCAGGCGGTCCTAACGGACCTTATGGTGGTTTTGGACCCAGCGGTCCGGGTGGTCCGGCTGGTCCGAATGGCCCCAAGGGCCCACCTGGACCTAATGGACCACCTGGCCCCAATGGACCACCTGGCCCCAATGGCCCACCTGGCCCCAATGGCCCACCTGGACCCAATGGTCCAATTGGACCCAATAAGCCAGGACCCAACGGTCCACCTGGACCCAGTGGCCCATCTGGACCACCTGGACCTAATCAACCTGGACCAAAGGGCCCACCTGGACCACCAGGACCAGTCGGCGTTGGATTAGGAGCCTCAGGAAAACCGGTATATAGGGATGGCAATGGCAATGGCATTGGTGCCGGTGGTGCTTATCGCCCAGGCAATGGTAGTGGCATCGGTGACGGAGGTGCTTACCGCCCGGGCACTGGCAACGGCATTGGTGCCGGTGGTGCTTACCAATCTGGTAATGGCAATGGCATCGGTGCCGGTGGTGCTTACCGACCGGGCAATGGCAGTGGCATCGGTAACGGAAGTGCCTACCGACCGGGCAATGGCAATGGCAATGGGGCGGGTGGTGCTAACCGCCCGGGCATTGGCAATGTCATTGGTGACGGTGGTGCTTACCAACCGGGCAATGGCAACCGCATCGGTGCCGGTGCCGGTGGTGCTTACCAATCTGGTAACGGCAATGGCATCGGTGCCGGTGGTGCTTACCAATCTGGTAATGGCAATGGCATCGGTGCCGGTGGTGCTTACCAATCTGGTAATGGCAATGGCATCGGTGCCGGTGGTGCTTACCGCCCGGGCAACGGTGCTAGCGGTCCTTATGACCAACAGTCTGACAAAAGCGGTGCCTACACTGGACACTCAAATACCGGTTTTCCTGGGGCAATCGCATACACTCCAGGTTAGATAAATTGAGATTTGTAACTGCGCCGCGAATACAGATCAAAATTTGAACGAGCTGCCATGCAGCGATTTTTTTGCGGATCCTATTAAGCTTTCAGCTGTTAAGTGTTCAAATTGGCCATCAAAAAATTGGTTTGTTCAAATTTTTGTCTGTTTTGCTGGCCCTAGCTTGTAAGATCCACTTAATCTTTATTTTTATGTCTATATTACGCTAATGCACATTGATTTATTATCTATTTTGAGCAGTTTTGTTTATTTTCAGCTAAGAAACTTGATTTCTGATTGTACATTGTGTTGTTGTACTCTTTTCAAATGCAAAATTTCTAAAAATACTTAGGCACACACACTATACACTATAGGGCAATTTTAGGGCACCCCTTAGTTATCCTTATCGTTACTAGAGCACCTTTGCTATGAGCGCACAATCAAGCAAAATATATGTCTTTCCCTCTTTTTCTCTATTTTATATATCTTTATCTTTTTACTGTTACTTTCTTTATACTGCACGAGTCTTTAAACTATTTACTGTTGAAAAATAAAATCAAATTACTTCCTTTTCTATATGTATCACTATTCTTAGGTCAGCATCTTTACTGAGAATACCGCACACTTAATCAACTCTTTTGCACCTATTTCACTGTTATTTCCCACTCATGCTTTCATGCACGACAAATGACACCAAAAGCACATACACACACGCACCCACACGCACTTACGCAAGCGCAAAATATTTGATACACCAATCACCTACATTTTTCTTGGAAGCCTTGGCTCATTTGTAAAATATTTATTAACACTGCGCATAAGTCACGCCCACATTAACTGAAATTGCTTGAGCAATTCTACGTACGGTAACAACTAATTTTAATCAACTAATTTATTTTTAACGTAATATTAAAGTCCTAATCGTATAATACTAAAAGCATGCATTAAAGTTGCTAATGGTTTTGGTGTCTTAGCACTGCCCGTAGCTGTATTTAAGCATTTAAAGTCTATCCGAATATTCGTTGTAGTACCTAGCCATGTATTTACTAGTATACATAGTACTTTGTATGCACTTTATTTTGTAGTTAGTCCCTAGCTAAATTGTTGTATGAGTTGATGTATTTTTCGATATATTTGTAACTGCAAGTTTATTAATCTCATGCGTAATGCATCAAATTACTTTCTATTTCCTATAGAAGCCGGTAAATATAATAATCCTAGTGCTGCGCGCTATGACGGTGAGTTTAAAGCAAGCAATTCATTGTATGTAATTAAACTTTATGTTAACTTTTGTGCATTATATACTTCCAGCTGTTGGCAATGGTAAATATTATCATGATGATTCTGGGAAATATGTGCATATTGAAGGCCCCACTGGACCACCAGCTCCCCCATATGTGCATATACTAGGACCTAATGGCGGCTATGGCGGCAACGGAGGCAATGGCGATGGCGGCGGTACCGGAGGATTTGGTCCTAACGGACCCGGAGGCCCAAAGGGACCCGGCGGCCCAAAAGGACCCGGTGGTAAGTTGAAGATGAATTCCCTAAGTTGCAGCGATCTTATTGCAAAATATCCTTTAATGTTGCAGGACCTAAGGGACCTAATGGCCCACCCGGACCACCAGGTATGTTTTTATAGCAGGCTAATGAAATTTTTTTGTTTCTCGATGAAAAATGGGATGAGGTAAAAATTTAATGATAACTTTGCGATTTAGGACCACCTGGACCTAATGGACCCACTCGACCAGGACCATACGGACCCGGTGGTAAGTTTTATTAGCTTTTGTTAAGTCTGCCACCGTACTTATGATTGAACAATTTTTAAAGGCCCACCCGGTCCACCTGGACCTCCAGGACCTTTTGGACCAACCCGTCCAGGTCCTCCAGGACCACCCGGAAATGGTGGACACGATGAACTTGGACCCCCCGGTCCACCTGGCCCACCCGGACCAACTCGTCCAGGACCACCAGGACCACCCGGTAAGAACCAACAGCTACGATAACTAAACACTCACGTTACATTGTTTTCTTTTTGCCTATTCGAAAGGTCCAGCACCAACATATAAGCCAAACGATCCAAGGCATTCGGACAAGGAGACACCTGGCTACCTGCCACCAGACAACTCCGGTAAAAAAGTTCCACCACCATCCCTATCACAAGTCATTGAACCAAGCTATAAGCCACCATCTTTTAAGCCAAATTACGATCAAAATGATAATTTTGTGCAAAAGAAAGCAACAACAAAAGCACCACTAACCTATATTCCTCCTTCTTTCCCAAATACCGTTCCTATTCATGTTCCTGCGAATCCCACTAAACAGCCCCAGCCAAAGGTCCCGGCTATCACTATTAATAAGGAAAGACAAAGCATTACATCAACAGTAACCACTGGTAATATTAATAGCCCTAAGACTGTACCGATCGTACCAAAACCCACCCCATACAAACCCATACAGCCAGAACAGCCACACTTTGTCAACACGTACAAGCCATCGACACCACGACCATTTGAGCCAGCACCGACATACAGACCTACACCCCGACCAGCCATCTACACTGAACCGAGACCGACGAGCACCATTTATGTTGAACCCAACAAGAATGTAACTCCACGTCCCTCTCCCCCATTGCATGTGCCGAATCCGCCACGTAGCGAATCCTGTGTTTGTAATGCCGACAAGACGCACTCATCAAAATCAACCTACACCTCCTCCACAACCTATCCCAATTCGAACCCGGCTTCGGTCGACTTTAACAAGCAATTCACCGGCTTCAATGGAAACGCCAATTTTGGCAGCATAATGAACGCCATGTCACTAACCCAACTACCCGTCGTGCCCCAGGCACGAGGCCAGCCGGCCTTCTATCCACCTGATAAGATTCCGAAAGGTGCTGTGATCGCCTTTATGCCAGTGGTCTTACTGCCACAAGAGTACTATGCCAACTGCGATGATAATAACCTGCACACGGCCAACAAATACCAGAGCCTCGATCCTTTTCCACTAGGCGTACAGCCTGCATCGATCCCGAACAGCTTCAGTGTGCACTCGATACTCTCAGGTGCCGGACCGAAGGATCAATGTATGTGCCCCTGCTCCTGCACACAAAATCTGGATAGATATCACAAGAAACGCGAGACTATTGCTGAGGATGCAACTCAGGTAAAAGTTGCTGTTGTAGAACCTGTTGCGGAAGCTTCCACTCCCGTTGAGGTCAAGGGTGAGGCACCAGCCACACCAGTAGAAGTCAAGGTTGAGGCACCTGTAGCTGAAGCTTCCACGCCTGTTGAGGTAAAGGCTGAGGCACCTGTAGCCGCAACTAAAGAAATCAAGGTTGAGGCACCTGTTGCTGAAGCTGCCACACCCGTAGAAATCAAGGTTGAAGCGCCAGCTGTTGCGGTATCCGAGGAATTCAAAGTCAAGGCCGAATCACCTGTCGAGCCAATTGTGACAGCTGCATCCGAGGAGAGCAAAGCTACAGTTGCCGTCACCGACGATAAACTCAAAGTCGAGACTGCAGCCGCAGTGCCGACACCGAACTAGAGACACAACGATTTGACGTCTGGACGTCACTGAAACTATCCCTTCCCAAACACCCAAGTTCCCGCTTACAGCACCACTCCCAGCACCGCCCAGAAACCCACGCACTTCAATTCCTTAAGCACGCAGCACCTCAACTAACCCAATTTGCCAGCCTAAGCAGCTTAGTCTAAGTGTTTTTATTAACGAGATTAACTTTCATCCAGGAAAGAAAAAAGGAAAAGCTAGAAAAATAAGATATGGACATAACGAGAAGTAAATAAATGCCCATTGAATGTGTTCGTTAAATTTTTGAATATAAATTCTTTAAACTTTTATTTTCATTCTCCTGTCAACTATCAAGATATTTCTTACTTTAAATACTGTTGATATATATTTTTCATATTTGTTTTTCTAACGTATTCGGTAATGTGGCAGTGTGAGGCACTGGCTTAAAACAATTAGATAGAAAAACTATGGAAAAAAATTTGTTTGTGACATGTTGTTTATTATGCATTTTTGTATTTCTATGTATTAATTTGTATTCTGTTCACTTTCTTTAGAATAAGTCGAAAGTTTATTTAATCTCTATTCTAATAACGCTTGAAAAGGAAAAATGAATTGTTATGTCTAAAGAGAAAATATGGAATTAAATAAAATGAGAAAAAAATCAAATGTAAAACGCCGTTTTTCATGTTAAACAAAACAAAAAGTGTGTTATTGATTTTGAGCGCCGCCAAAAAGTATGCAACGCATCAATAAACTTAGGGTTCCCAACCCAAGACAAACAGACAGACTGTTGTGTGGAACAATTGCTAAAAAATGAGCCAACCACTTGTTAAAGAAATCTTTGTAATATATGTATGTTGGTTTATTTTAGCAAAAGTTATTTAACTTTAAGTTTACTGTTGATTTAATAGCATCTTGCTTCGAGCTAAGTTTTTACAACCATAAAATAAAAATTTGCTGGCAAAGAAAAGATAAATTCTGAGATGGGACCATTTTTACTTGTTTGTTCTTAAGTCAATTGAAGAGCATGGTTGTTTGGTCAAAGACCGAAATCATTATTTACAATTGTTTTCGTTTGAAGCCCGTAATTGGCAAAACCATTGACCATTGTTTATGTTTGCAGACAAAGAAGATGTCGAATTTTAATTAACGTTATATACATACATATATAAATTAGAAATATGAAATTCCAATGTCTTCCGTTTAAGACTTGTGGCATTAGCTCTTACACAATATGGGTAGGTATTTATAAATCTTAAAGGGCACCAATTTGCTTACCTTGAATAATGGGCTACGTAACCCAGTTTTTGTTTAGTTTACGACTGTGACAAGTCAATATTGAAAATATATTGTTGTAATTCCCGCATCGCACAAGCCCTAAAATAATGTTCACACGTTTTTAGCTAGTGCTAAAACTGAGATAGGCATGGAGGTCATGCAAACTCTTAGATATAAGACAAGGTCGCTACAATCTTATGAAAGCCATTCGGCATTACAAAAAAGGTTTGGTTTTTGCCTTAGAACGCCAAGTAATTAGCAAGAAAAAGGAGCCGTATTGTGTTGACCTTTAGCGCTTCCTGTCGAATGCATTACATTGATCCAAAATTGTGCAATTAGCAGCCACACCTCAAAAGTTTTATCAATGAATTTTGTATGCGTTTTGTGGGCTACGAACCTTTTGTATGCCCAGGCTATTATCTTTCTAGCCGCGTTTTCGGTATAGAGCAGCAACAAATGCCGTTGGCAAAGAGAAACAGAAGATTAAACAAGAATAGCTGGCAAATATTTGCACAAGCGGCGCAACTTTTTTTGGCCCTGGCTGCACATATTGTGTGTGTGGATAATTGGAATTATAGATATAGTTGGCAAACAATTTGTGTATTTGTATTTGGTTTAAAGTTCTCATATAGTAAAGCAAACTGGCGTCGTTTCGGCACACTTGAAAGAAAGCGATCTCTGTGAACTAAAGTTAAACGGCAACGATTTTCGAACGTTTTGTTTCGTTTCGTTTTGTGTGTTTGTGTTTGTTAAAGTTTAAGGCGCAAATATCTAAAATTTAACTCACGCACAGGCAAAATGAGGCATTTATTTTGTCACCTGTCCCATACAAATATTAATAATGACACATAATCACCGGCAGGTACCAATAAGGTCGCAAATGATGTTTTATTTGAGGTAAGGCAGACGTGTAATACTCAAGAATCGAATAGAAAACATAACAAGAATTTAGTTGAGCTTGTTAACTTAATTCAAGGTAGAATAAATTCAGTTACAGCAGCACATGTAAGGAACTTTGTAAGAATAATTCTGTTTACAAAAACTGGCAACAAAATATCGACAACTTGTTGCATAAGATAAATATTTAATCGTCGTTTCTTCGCACCAGCCCTGTAAACGTAACAGCATATGAATTTATTCGCTTGTGCTTAACGTGTCGTATGAGTAATAAAATTAACGTAACCGCAAGTTTTCGGTTGTGTGTCTGCGAAGTTCGACTTGAGGCTGGCCAAAAGCTTTATTATTGTTTTGGCTTGTTTGTTTCGACGTTAACGTAGACGTCTACGTCGACGTTTGAGCGGCGCAAGCAACTCAGCCGGAAAATTAAAAATATAAATTGGGCCCACGTCTGGGAAGCAGAATTATTTAACGTTAAAACGTCGCGTCAAGCAGTTGTCTCTTCACTCACCGTTCGTTCTACCTTTGTCTTCATCTGTCTGTCGGTCGTTTGGTCGGTCGGTTGCTTGTTCCGTCGGTCTTTCAGTCTGTCAAGTACATTTTTCGCATACACAATTTATACATTTTGGCGCAAAGAATTACTCTCGCTCTTCCAAAGAACAATGTGTGCCAAGTGCTTGGTACTTTTGGTAAGTGATAAACAAACAATACGAAAGAAAGTAAAAAAGGAGCTTTATTAATTGAAAACGTGCGTTCCTTTAACATCGAAGCTGCTCATTTGTGGTGCTGTTTGTGGTGGTACTTTGCCAGCGCGCCAGGATGCCAAGACGAGCGATTTGGATACTGCTGAAACCTCAGCCAAATGTAAGCTGGAACACATTTTTATTGTTGTTTGTAATCTAAAACTAAATCAATATGTTTGCCCAAAAAAGTGTTGAATTTGGGTGGTTTATTTGGACAGGGCTCGAGTTATCCAAACAATGGCTATAACTATCCCAATTATGGTTACAACAATGGCTACAACAACAGACCCAGCACTGGTTACTATCCCAACACTGGTTACTATCCCAGCAACAACTATGGCGGCAGTGGTTACTACGGCAATATGGGAGGTGGTGGTTATTATCCCAGCACAGGAGGTGGTTACTATCCCAGCACAGGAGGTGGGTATTATCCCACCACCAATATACTGGGCAGTGGAGGATATGGCGGCTATGGCGGCTATGGCGGATATGGAGGTAATGGCGGCTTGAGACAATATTCAGGTTATTGGCAGCCAGAGTATAGTGGCCAACGTTATCGTGGTTATGGTTATTATCAAAACACGGATCGTTTGGGTTTGCCGCCGGCCAGCGAACGTGATTATAGTCGTGAACGCAGCAACTATGGCGGCTATCGCGGCTATGACTAATATTATTGTCTTTGTTTTTATTGTTGTTTACGCTTGTTTTTATTGCTCTGCTTTTGTATATAACGTCTGCTTAATGCTAATCACCTAGCAATAAAACTCTAACTTCTACTTACTTCATTTAAACAGCATTTTAATAATCAATCAACTTGCCATCTGTCTTTCTTGCCTGCAAAGTTTCATTTCAGTCACATCAAGTTTTAACATAAATACATTATACGAAGTCGTAATCGGTGGCTGAGTGTAATGGAGTTACGCCCAATTGCACGCTGAAATTTGTCATTCTAGGTGTCATATGAAAAGGCCCTCATATCTGTACAAACCAACAGGGGTTTAATGTGCGGTAATTGTTGTCTTAATCATCTTGTCTTCTCATGTTATTTGCATGGCAAACATATTTATTTCAGCTGCCTAAGAGTATGCAACATTGTTTACTTAGCTTCTAAGTGCTGCCAGATTTGTAAATGTTATTTTTGTTAAACAACACATTCTATACTACTCTATCTACTTTACAGTGCGCACAACTTACGGCTAAGCAGTGAGATAGAGACAGAACGACACTCACTAAGAACAAAAGCAACCGCTATGCATCAGCAAGCAGCTGCAGCTTTCGTAGCAGCAATAACAACAATCAACAATAGACACAAAAACAACATAAACTTCCCGCATTCAAAGTTTAACGTGCACTTATTTCGAAGCCGCAAACTATAAACGAAGCCCGCATTGTTAACTTTCAACTTTAAACGACTATATTCAGCAGCTTTTCTTCGGGTTTTCACATGAAAATTGTGACAGCCTGCAAGAGGCACATGCCAAAGCAGATGAACAAGAAACAACAACAGAAACAGCGATGTCAGCGCATTTCATGCAAACATTCGTAGTTTCAAATTTTCATTTTAATGCTTGTGTTTTAAGCTTGAAGCTAAAGTCAAGTTTATCTTTTCATTCTGATGCCTTTCGTCATTTGATGGGGCACCGCAAGTGCTTGCTTTTATGTATATTTGTAATTGTAAATAGTCTACACAAAATGCAACAAAGCGTGTTGTTGCCGTTTCTCAACAATTTGAGTGGGCTAGTTGCCCCGCGCAATAAGTGTTGACCAAGTAAAGTCACTTGTAAAAAGCTAAAACCATTTTTCTTGTTGAACGTTCCAAAATAAAGTAAACCACATTCAATTACAATACGAACAAATAAGCAAAAGGTTGGAAATTTAATCAAATACAAATTGAAAATATGAAGGTCAAATTATTGCTTAGATACGATTTAAGCATTTAATTTTCTTGAGTGCAGGCACATAATCGAATATCTATCTGAACTGCTTGGGCTTAGTACATACTTATGATTGAAATTTGGAATCAATATTCAATTTATGGTTATTAAATATTTGCCCTCATCGCAACCATTTTAACTACCTTGAATTTTGCAACGCAAATCTTTTTAATCTGTAACATTAAAATAATAAGAAAATCAACAAACACATTTTGCTAAGTTTTTCATTTAATTTCGGCAATTGTTTAAATAAAAGAGAAGATTTGCGTAAATTTGAAAAACTCAGCCAAGGGCAACATACAAAAAAGATCGCATCATATGACAGCAATTAAAAAAAAAAAGAAGAACATAAAATTGGCCCCCAAGAAAATATTCCACACACTCAGTTCTTTAATCTATCAATGTGCACATTCATGCTGCCATTCTTCAACCGGTTTCATTCCAATGAATGCGTCTTCTCCTTCCGCAACGCCTATAAAAAACATAATGTGCAAACAGGTATACAAAAAACCACCCGAACTCTGTACGGAATTTTATTTATCGCTAGATTGTTTAACAACACACACACACACACACACACACACTCTTTCATTTACCCGCACATATTTTGTCTGGCCATAAAAAAAATTCCGAAATCAGCAACAATTTTTCCGCTGTGCTCTAAAAAATTATGATCAAATGGGAACTAAGCAAAAATATTGCGCATACGCATTGTTGAGGGTGTATAATGTTTTCTTATTCGCAATGTTTGTTACTGTTTAAAGGCAACATACCACACCGCACCACTCCGCCTCGCACTGCGTACATCGAAAGCAAATAAGTACAATAAAAATAATTAATGCATTGACAGTACAGAGAGAGGGAGGGGGAGAGCGCGTGCTCGATGCCGCTGCTACAATAAACAACATGATAAAAATTTTAAATTATTTATTCGGCGGCGGGCTTTTATGCCGTCACGCGTTCAAAATCTAATGTTAACAACATTTTAATTAACGCCAGCAAAAGCAAGAACAGTAGAAGCCCAAATTAATGCATATTTTGTTTTTTACTTTGCTATTGGATTAATGGACATTGTTCTGTTTGCTTAGCGGCAACAATTGCAAAAATTTAGCTGGCAAATACTGTTTTTATTTTTGGTGCTGCCAGCGTCAATGTAAGACAAACATCCGTGAGTGCAACACCACAAATATTATTCCAATTATGACCTTAAGTCTGTTTTGCTGTGTAACTTAATAAGATTGAATGTCGGCTGTGGCGTATGGCATAATTGATAGCAAAGCCAAAGCAACAACAAAGTCAAAGAAAAGGTCATGAGTTCTGGCGTGTTGCGCCGGGAAACTTGTTGGCCAAAGTGATGAAAGCACTTTGAGATCTTAAGACCTACTTACTTATTTGCACGCATTTGAGTTTAGTCTCAGCCAACAGCAAAAAGAAACAGAAATAACTTAGCTAGAGCCAAGCGTTTGCCTTCCAGCTTAATGCCTCAAACTTTTTAAAAACTCTTCATTACAACAATTTGGCAACTTTGAAGGTTTTTCAGACAAGATTTCTGCACTTCAATTGAGTTTTCGTCTAGAAAGAGGGCTAAGTGCCACGGGGTCAATGTAAAATTGATTTAATATGTTGATTATTAAGACATCTTAAATTGTGTGGCGGTTAAGTTTCAAGCTTACGCAAATCAAAAATTTACTTTAAGATGCTAAATTCAAATACTTTTTATCTGACAGGCCAGAGACAGCAAAGAAAATCCGGCAAATAATTTGAAAATTAATTTGCCGTATTACACATGTTCATTGTTGACAGCTGTCTGCTAAAACAAAGTTCAACAACACAGCTTAAACGACTGTAACAGTTTCTTAAAGCGGTGTCAAGGGAAACTCAAAAGTTGAAAGGGAATACTAAATGTAACATTTTGCATTCCATTTGAGTGTCTTAATTATCAACAATAAATTCTTAATCAATTTATATTATTTTTTGGTTTAACTATAAACTTGTGGGAGTATCAGAAGTACTTTAATGCTCTACAGCCATTTTTTAAAGTGTTACTTTTTCAATTGAACTCCGAGCTATCACATTTCCGCCCAAAGGCACAAAAACCAATTGTTTTATTTGACGCCATAGCACATTTGAGCCACATTTGAGCCGTTTCCAGAGAGCTCAAAAATGTAATAAATACCAAATGAAAATTGTTTAGGTTTCTTTGAACAACTCAACTTGCTTTTGGTTTTATATTTTTGCTTTCGTACTTAATTAGCACCACAATCTTCGTTAAGCATAAGTTAATTAGGCATAAAAATGGTGCAAATTTAAGTACAGACTATAAAAAGTATCTGAAATAGATCATTAATAATGGCAAACTATTAACTTTTATCAATAAGCCTCACTAAACTAAAAACATACACGGATATACATACATCTAATATCAAGGGCACGTGCCACCCAAAATCAGTGCAAAACACAGACAACTATAAATGATTAAAATCATTATCACAGTACACTTTGTTTCGACTTGTTGCCATTTTACTGAGCAGCGGGAGGCAAACATTCAAATCCGGCTGCCAGTGGATAAAAGCATGTAATTTATTGTACATAAATCAATTCAGAAAAGCTTGTTAACATTTTGCCATCTGCACTCAAGCGAAATTTATGGCTAATTGCATGCTACTTTATGCGTTTTAATGAAGTCCAATTTTATTGAGTTTGTGGATGTATTAATAACTCAAATACTTTGTCGAATAACAATTGATCCAAAGACAGAAAATTTAGTCGAAAAAAATCAACAATCGATAGCTCAGTAATCATTAAAGCGCAGAAAAAAAAAATAAAATACCCTATAAAAATAATAAAACATCATTGACGATGTCGAAGATGAATTACCCTTGCAGCTATATAAATATATGAGATTAAAAAATTGTTAAATTGGTATTTAACGAGCAAAGGCACATCTTAATGCATGGCATCAATGATGTTTTTAAGAAATCATATATTTTTATGTTTAAATAAAAAGTCCAAAGTCCTGTAGCTGCGTTAGGCGTACCAACAAAAAAATTTTGTCTCTGGGGTGTGAGTTTCTTGTGTGGGATTCGCATAAAAAAATAATATGACAGCTTTACGCTTGAGTGATTAAAGTTTTATGGCCAAACGCTTTACACAAATTCAATTGAATAAGTTTATATTTAATTCAATTGACAAGTTAATAATAGCATTTTTACTTCTCCATCTGCATTATATTTCCCAAGTTAATCAGTTAATTCTGAAAAAATATTGAGTAAAAATTTAATTGAGCATGGTGCTGCTTTTTTTTACTTTAAACTCTTGGCCTTAGTAATTTAGTGGCTTTCAAAAGCTGATCACAACTCAATTTGAAATTGATTGAATCATTTTGTCTGCACCACAACATTGTAGTCATTTAAAATGCCATCAATACAAATTACATCAAAACTCAGAGTGGCTATAACAATTGAATCAATCTTATTGATTGCCTCAATACAAATGAATATAATTTCGATTGTTATACCCTGCACAACAAAAAACTGAAGACAATGATGTTTTTTTTCCATTTAGATTTTTGAGCAAGGATTACTTTTGAAGATCTATTTCTCTGTTAGAAAAATAAATCTTAGTTTGCTGACCTATTTTACCGCTAAATAAACATATATATGTAGTTGGCATATCTAATAGCCTAACATAAAGATACTAATGTTTGTTTTGGCACAGATAATATAAAATTCATTGCCGATTGACTTGACACAACAATCTGATTAAATTATAAATAATCTACACATGGAACAAATTCATTATCATATCTATTATGCTGTGTTTATATATGAAATTATCGCATAATCGTACGAAAATTTATGTGCAATGTTCAAAATGATAAGCACAAATTTCGGCTGGTATCAGTATCACGGAAAGGAGGCCCAATCAAAGCTGTCACAACATGCGTATAAAAGTGGGTGGTGCCATGGTGCCAGGTAAATAAATACGACTTTACCATGACACTGGTATCATATAAAGCAGTGACACGCCCAGCTTCCTAGATACGAGTATTTTTGTTTTTGTTCTTGTTGCTTACCGCAAATGTGATTTTTATAGGTGTTCATTGCGAAAAGTTAATTAAGATATTTAGCTGCACCTGCTTTTGTTGTGTCTCTTCTTGTTGTTACTTTTTGCAGATACCACACGGCGTATGTTTGTTCTTGTGCGCTTAACTGCTCGATTTTCTGTCTTTGTGTGCGCGCGCCGCCTTTGTTTATGCCAGAGGTTGTCACTTTGTGTGTGTGTGTGTGTGTTTGTGCGAGGAATCAATAGAGAAGCGTATACGCTTTGCCGGCCCCGAATAAGAAATGGATACGGTGCCCATCAGTTGCTTCTGTGTGCTTTCATTGTACGGTTGCTCGGCATTCCGCTGCGATCGTTCGAGCTGACAGCTTCGTGTTCGTTATATTTAGTACAAATTGTATCGCATTGAAGTTGGAAACCGAAAGTGTCACAGCCTCTCGTTTTAAGTGAATTCTTTGAACGCATTTGTTTATTTTATGTTTCGCTTCATCAAATGACATTGATATGCAGTTGAACTTCAATCAACAACAAACAGCGCAAACAAGTACTTCCCAAAAATGAACTCACACACAGCGCGAGACTTGTGTATAGCGACGGTGCACAGTAATTAAAACATTGCGGTACAAAACGATGGACAATTTGTGATTGTGTGAATTTTGATTATCGTACGTAAAACAAATGACCCCAAAATCAATAACAAACTAGCTAAAAACATTCAAAAGCTAATTGCGTTTCGCCATCAGACAGCCAGCGAAAACAACATCGAAAAAGTTGGGCATTCATTATTTAATTATTACTATAATATTTGTGCAAATTAAAACCGTTGCCGTAATTAATTTCTGGGTAAGTTGCAAATGGTTATTTCCCTGCCATAAGCTGAAAACTGTTTGCTCGACGCTTTAGTAATAATAATAATACAAGTGGCATTTCCGTTGATGACATTTGAATGCAATTCAATAGCATTTTAAGCATTTTAAGAAGCGCGCACATTTTAATTAATATTCATTACAATTAAGAGCATTAAATGCATTTGCGCCCTTGTTCATTTGGCAACACAATAGGCATACTAAATACATCCAACTATATAGACCGTCATTAAATTAACTATTCCGATAGCATCCAAAAACAAACAAATGAAAATTAATAACAACATCATAAAAAAAAAAACTATTAAAAATCCATCCACTTGGCATTATTTGTTTTGAGAATCGTGAAATTTATTCGAGTGCTTGGTAAATTTATCAATGAATTTTTTAGCATCTGCGTGTCATGGCTGGCGTTAATAATATCAGTCTATCTAGACGAGAAAGCGCCACAGCACAGTGTGTTGTTTATTTTTATCCAAACATTTGTAGTATTTTTATTGCAGATACAACTTGTTGTGGAGGCACTCAATCAATATTTTTTTTCCTAAGTTTTGTTTTGATCTAATGAAATATACACAAAACCTTGAAATTCCAAAGTTGAAAGTGTAGTATCCGAATGACTGTGCATTTAAATAAAACAATTTTCTATTTTCTTTATTATTTCTTTTAAAGAGTTTTTCAGTTGTGTTTATTTCAGTTGCATTAGAAAAGCTTCCAAATTTATATGAGTTAATCAATAAATAATTGCCTTTGAGACTTTCAGTTGGATATAACTTGCAAGGTATCTTATTATTGTTCAAAGAATGTTTAAGCGCATGTTTCAAAAACCAATAACAGTATAAATGGCAATAATAATAGACTGCAATTAAAGTAACCTCGAATGACGTCAAACAATTGTCTGTTGTTCGTCTTATTGCCACGATATTGTGCCACCAGGTAAAAGTACAGCCCCAACTTTATTACAGAAAAAATATTCGCCTAATCAAGAGGGCCCAACATTAAAAATTAATATGGAAGTTTTTTATTTCCAAGTGAATTATTATGCCATAAGAACATTCTCCTTAAATGATTTTTTCTTGTTATTTGCTAGCATACGCTTTTTTTTGGTTTTACTTTTTTTCCTCTTTAAATTAATGCACATAACTTTTCAAACTTTGCAGTGAACAGATTTTTAAGGCTAGCTAATTTTTGAGACCACATTAAATTTATGGCCGCACTTAACAGTAAAATCCAAAACGAATTTTACTTCTGATCTACCTTTCAAAATGTCAAGCTGTCAGTTTGGCTGACGTTTTCCTGCATACCGTGCCCTTTCATTTCACTTTCATTTCAGCTGAGAACCAAAAATTGGTTTGACAATTATTTATCGGAGCGATATAACGGCAAAGAGAACATACAGCAACTTGTGTTGAATGAAATATCTTTTGGCCAATGCTTCATTTATTCAAAATCAAGTTAATTGAGTTTCATTGGAGAATACGTTAGAAGACTCTAGTCGAGAAAACTCAAACTTAACCTTTTTCCCATTACCTGAATCAGAAAATAAGAAGTCATTGCTTGCAAATGTATACTGAAGTGACCAGTTGTTTATATATTGTGTTTAAATACTTGCGCAAAATAATTTTACGTTAAAAAAGGAACGCAATTATTTGAATTAAGTTTCAAAGTAACATGTAAAACCAATTACTTTGATTTAATTTTTTTGAACATTTTTGTTCTTCAGGGTCTTCAGGAAATTGTAAAGTTTTTTTCAACAAAACACACACTAGAGATAACATGCCAGACAATAAGACGAAGTAAATTGAAATAAATAAAACTCTGTTGTATGCCTCCTGGCGTGTACGTGTGTTTCAATCATCCTTTAAAAAGTGAAGTCTCACAAGGCTCCAGCTGAAACATTTTTCACTGAAATTTCGACTCCACAAGTTCTTGGAATCAAAAATTTACAAACGAAGTTATTCAAGCCCAACATAGTTCAATGGGAGAAAAACAGTTCTAAGAATTTCTGCATAGCCTTATAGTTTTTGAACTTTTTGTGAGGCCAATACAAACTGTACAAAGTTGTAACGAGATGACCTTTCAATTTAAGTAGTCTACTTATGGGCGTACAGTTTCAAAAGTCGTTTTATTTGCAGCATAGCTTGGATTTTCCATATAGAAACTGTTGAAATTTTAAAATCAAAGAGAAACTGTAAGGCATAAAAATTAAATTGAGCTCGAATTCGTGAGTTTTGCCTAAAGCTTTAACAACGTGATTTTTTCACGTTCCCTTGATCTATAGAAACAGATGTATCTAATCAATCAACCTTTGTTGTCGTGCAGTTTTGAGGATTCTATCTCTTGCTCCCACTGAATAATACCATTAAAAAATGTTTGAGCTTTTGCTTTTTGTTTCCTTTTGTGAACAAAAAGTTCGTCATGCGTAAAACAATTGAAAATCGATAAAGGAAAATATGCGTATTTCGTTTGTCTGCAAACAAACTGGCTGCAGGAGAAGAAGCCTTTAATGAAATCTCAGACGTGTGTATTGTGGTTGTATTTTCTTATTTCGGGTAATATGATTGTTAAATGGATCTCAAAGAGCAGCTCAATTTACAAACTAGTAATTTGATTTGGGAACTAATTGGAACTAAGAGCTTATTGATTAGACGTCTATAATTCAATCCGAAAGTGGGAAATCAGAATGTCGATGCAGTTACTCAAGCAACTTTTGCAAATTGTTAAAGTTCAATTTCAGTACTTTTACATATATTTTCAGTCAAGCACACAGTCTTAAACTTAAACTGACAAGACCTTAGTTCACCGAGGCACGTAAACATTTCCACTTGTTTCGCGTTGTTGACACTTATTACGAATTGAAAAGGTTTTAACGCGTTCCACAGAAAAAAAGAAACAAAGAAAAAGGCAATCACAAGAGCAGCAATGCAAATTGTATTCAGAATAGGAAAGCGACCCTTAATATGTTAAGGACCTGACAACACTTTATATTGTATATAAATATGTATGTGCTTGAAGCGCTCTGGAAGAAATTATTTGCAAATTTGTGCACAGTTCAACATTGCTATACCCTGTACACCGGGACTGTGGAAGTGCATGACTGAAGTTCAACAAGATAATAAGATAATATATATAAATACAGGTCAGAACATGAATGCTATTTTATGATGGTCGAAAGCATAAGAAAATAGTGTTGTCAAAGTTTTGGTAATTTTTTTAGTAAGTAAATGAAAACTTGCAAGGTATCTTTTGGCTTTTATTTGTTTTCTAATCAGCCTCCTGCATTGTGATTTTGCATAAGTACAAAACTCTTCTATAAATAGCGAATAATGATTGAAGCAATGTAATAATATTGCTGTTAAATGTTCAACTTACGACTTAGCTTGCTTACCATCAGCAATGTCAGAGAAAAGTCACATTCGAAATCATTGGCATAAGCTACACTCAAACAACACTCAATTTGCGAATTTGATTTTTGGTATAGTTTTGCTTTAATCGTTAAACATTTGTAAACAACTTGTTTCGAGTTTGCTTTGAATTATTAATAGAACAAGCATTTTTTGTAAATTGAGCCACAGACCAGCAGCAAAAAACGAAGAAACGAGAAACACGAAAATAGCACCAACAACATCTTAAAACAGATTGTAACCAATTGAGGGGAGTTTGTGTAAACTATTTGCAGCGAAATATATATTTTGGTATAATAAAATATTGAACAATATCGTTATAGCAAGCAGCACGTACAGGGTCTTTCTCCCTTTTTCGATGCGAACATTTTCCTGAATAATTTATTTGAAACGGCTCATGATGGACAACATAATTTGGTACACGATTCAGCAAATTGTGTGTTTTATTTCGGTATTTTTTCAGGCGTTTGTTAAAATCAACATTGCTTGGTTGGTTTGTTTGAAGTGACAAAAGTTATGGAAGACTTGCCTAAGCGGGCGGAAATTTTTTGAATATATAACGAAAGGTTAACAGCCGTTATACTTTTAGATTGCTCAAGGTAATTTAATTTTACTGCTCTTGACCGGAACACTGCACAACATTATCATTTTTTATATGGATAAACATAAGACAATATTGTTGGCGCTAAACTAATATACTTTTGTGAAGACGACTTACCATGAAAGTGTCCAAGTTTAATAAATTTTGAACATTTAAATTTTTTTAAGAGTATTTAGACTTCACCAGCCTGAACATACAACATTCAAGAAAATAAACAAAGTGTTATATTTTTTGTATTATTTATTTATTGCAACATAGCTCATAGGTTCAGCCTTTGACCCTTTCCGTCGGCAGCTGCTCACAAAGTCATTAGTCAAAACTCCAGTGCTTGACAATGATGAGTTTCCCCGTGTGCACATCACAAGATTGCCATCAAAGCACACCACAAAATGTCACAATGAGAATAATTAGATACATTCAATATTTATTAGGTTTGTCTTCTCGATGTGTACAACCAGATAAACAAGATGTCTAGACCTTCTGTACTTGATTGTAAGGCTGTCTTTTATCAACTTGATTGGATGTTTTTCTTTGTTTGTTTCGTTGCATATAAATGGAATACGAGTTTATACTACTAAGCTGTGTGCATAAGTACGTATCAAAATGTTATTTATCAATTTTGAAACTAGCTTGCCAAGTTGTCAAAGCAATCGTTTTACGCCAAGCTTCCAAAATCTAATTAAAAATAATTATGCAGCATAAATGGAATTTCATGCAGCGGACTGCGCATACGACATGTGATGTCTGAATTTTTGCTTGCTCAGCTTTGCATAGATAATTTTAATAAAATTCCCACAGTTTGTCATAAACACACAACTTATCACGTAGTATACTCGCACACACAAGCGAACAGACAAACCATCGGGTGGTGCAAGAAGAGCTGTTGTTTATCTAAAAAAATTTGATTACTTGAGTTTGTTTACTAAATATATTTTTTAATAACTCGGGTTATTTAAAAGTAATGGCAATAAATCTGAAAAAGATTTATACTTGCAACACAATGAAGCGTTTAATCAACTTGAACTCGTATTTGACCTAATAGCATTTTACGAAATCCAAACAAATTCTTTTCAGCAAGTCAATCAACTGTTATTAAGTAGCAACAATAACAACTAGGAAAGTGCTTAACGCCCGCAAACAAACAAATTTTTTTATTAACAGCTGCTGTTTTCAATATTGCAATAACAGGATATGAAACTAATTCCACAAATGCTTATATGGCGATTTGTAAAAATAATCAAGCTCAAGTGCCACTAGTTGAATTTCAACAGTTTAAGCAACATTTACACCTGCAGTCGCGTCCTACATGCTCTTTTATGTTTCAATGAAACGGATCAACCTCAAACGTGAAAATTTTTCCAATTTCAAAACCTTGGCCAACATAATCAACCTTGGAATTATTCTATACATTCCTAATGAAGCATACTGTGTTAGTTGTGCGTTTTTTAGCATGTGTTCCCTGCGTGAATAAATTAACATATTCACAAACCATAAATTTGGTTCGATTTTTTTAAAAGTTTTTGTTGACTTTTAGGAAGTTTTTTTTTTTTCATCAGCAATTTATTTTTTTATTTTTTTTTTCCGTAAAATACCACTTGAATATCTAATGAGTTTGTCAGGGTTTGTTTTAAAAACAGACGGCTAAAGTTCTCACTAAGCACAATTTTTTTTTTTTAACGTCATCTGGCATTTTAAACATCCCTGCTCTTACACCTTTCGTTTCTTTTAAAAAAAAAGCTCTACGTTTTTGTGCAGACGCCAATTATATTAGTAGAAAACATATCAAGCGCAAAATCCTAAGCTGAAAACACTTACCGTAGGCAGCCCTTGATAACACTTTATTGATTTGCACTTCCAGTTATTGAAACAGGTGCGCAGTCAGAAGAAAACATCTGATTGCCTGTGTAAAGGACGCTCAATATAAAATGAGAAGATTAAAGCTTCTGAAAGAAAAACATAATCAAACAAACTGCATATACAAACAAATCAAAAACCAGTTTGAAGACATATGTCTGAATATTAATGAAGCTTGCAGCAAACATTTGATGCATTTATGTTTCAACTGTTTTGCTTTATATTTCATAACAATGAACATAAACAAATATTTATCTTACTGAAACATAATTATAATTAGCTTTTTGGGCAATATGTTAAATATGTAATTTATAAGCTTGCCGCGTAAGTCACGGCGTCAAAACATTTTGAAAGCCATAGAAGAAAATTGTTGTAGACGCAACTGCAACATGTTCGTGGGGCAAACAAGTTGCTCTTAAACTTGTTGTGTTTTGGTGTGAAGTGGCGGCAACTTGAGTTGCCATTTATAGTTACTGTATTCCTTTTGCTTGTCGTACGCGCATCCTGTCGTCGGCTTTTGCCACTCGGGCCTGCGCTGCTCGGTTGATAAAAACTGAAGACAAACTCTGTTGCACAGTTGATAACGCATATTCGCGCGGATTGGTCGAGCACCAGAAATCAACCGAATAAAATAAGGACTTAATCAAATAAGCCGAAAAAGTGACCGTGAAAGAGGTGCCTTTTCCGAATCGTATTCGACGCTTTAAAGGTTTCTTTTTACCACATCCGCTTGGCCAACTTTTAATTACGCTTTGACACGCGCACCACTTCGTGGCAAATCAAAAGAAAATTAATTAAATAACCGAAAGCAGAACAAAAAATTTATTAAAATTTGTAGGCCATGTGCACCCAAAGCCAAAGGAAGCAGCTTACAGCACATATGGGTAACATTCACATTTATTACAATTACATTTATTACCAACACACTTGTACATGTCCGGATTGCTGTGCCCATGTCAAGTCCTGTTTCCTTTGCGTAACGCGAGTATTGTTATATATTTTTGTTTTGCTGTGTGTTTGTCTTTTCCCTTCTGTGGATGGCTTTGATGAGACCTTTGATGCCATTGTTTTGGCATTTATTTGACTGTGTCTTCGTTTTATTACTGTGATGGCTACGTGGCGAATCTGATGGCATCCAGACGCTTGAATCATTGCTGTCAATGTCTGGCACATGATTAAGGCGGTCTAAAGAACAATGCCTCAATACGATATGCTACTAGCTTAGCAAAAATCTACGTAACTTTGTCTGTCGTATATTTGGCGGCCATCGAGGCGTATACATAATGAACAGCGAACGGGCTAGATTATTTTGTCCTTGAAGACATTTAGTATTTTAATGGGTAGCTTAAACATTTTTTAATGAAAGAGGACTATGCTTTAATTAACTTTGATTTTAGCTGAATATCTAACAAATCTAAAATTTTACCTAGAATAAATAATGATGCGTTCAACTTTATTTTCAAAGTATTTATACTAATTATACACTTTGTAAGTAGCTGACCTAGCATTTAATTAAAGTAATTAACCTGGTCCGTTGGGGCAAGTCGCAAAATTAAATAGCTGTTCAAGAACGCAATAGCGACAAGAGGGCACCAATTAAAGGAATACAGCTGCAAATTTCAGAACTGCTCAACTAAGCTTACGTCGGCAGCCTAAATTATGTTCTTGTCTCCAAAACAAAAGCAGTGTATTTAAGAAAATACCTGTGCTATAAGAAACTAAATTTATTGAACACCTTTTGTGCTTACGCTTGTCACAGCTGTAAGCACTTTGTGGCGTAGCAGAGAAATTTGTAATCTTTTGTTCCTTCACATAGATTTTTTACCCATTTTTCGTTGTTGTATTTAGGGGGGCACACGTAACAGGCTTCTGGAAAAAGTCGCAGCTCAATTTCAAAGTCGGTTTGCTCTTTTGTGTCCGATAACTCAGAATTTGCCATTTTTTGTGCCAAAAGCAACATGGTAGGTAAACAGAAATAGCACAAGATATATGCCAGTCTCTCATTCTGCTATTATGCATTTATTGTGTAAAGCAAAATATTTTCCGCTTCGTTCACGGATTGTATGCGTAATATTTCTTATTAAAATCAACTCCTGTCAAGGATTTTCCAGCTGTTCCTTTGAAATGTTATGTGGTTGTGTGTGATAAGTACCTCCTTTTGACTCTTTGCGAATTTCTACTTTGATGTCTTTCATATTATTATAGCAAAATATTTATGTTTTAATATGCTCGCGCCGTTCAATAATCATAATATTCGAAATATTTTTGTTTTTAAATTTTTTACGAGCTCTCATGTATTCACGAGTCCAAAATAATACAGAACAGCAGGTCCTGCTGTGCCCGTAAAGGTCTACCTAACTCAACTTTTCTAATGAATTGCATGGAGCTTTGTTGCCATAGTTCCATGCTGACGGCAAATCTTTTGTTGAGCTCACAAATATACATTTTACACTTTTGCGTCAAATAACTTTTCACGCTGACTTTGCGCTCAAGAACTGGACTTAACTTAATTGGCTGGGTGCGATGGCGCTTATTTAAATTTAGATCCCTTAAGCAGACGAACATTTTTGTCTAATGCTCGGCTAATTGAATCCTCGTGCGAATGGTAACTATAAAGGTGCAGCAGCATAATTTGCATACAAATTTAAAGCTTCTTCTCGGAAGACTACTTACGCCTTGTGCTATTTTAAAATGTTGAACAGTTTCATATAATTTTCATAAACTTCCCATAAAATCATGAGCTGAGAAACATAAGCAAATTTTATGGTCTGTAGACTGCATCATGTAACCTTTATTAACGCATTGTTGGCTGTCGGGCTGTTTTATATGGCTGCGTTTCCCGGAAGCTGATAGGGCACTGTATGCATCAAGTTATATGAGTTGCTGGCCCATAACCGATGTTTATTGTTCAGCTTTAAACTTCATGCTACAAATGGCAAACAGTTGCAGGGCAGCAATAGGTGTGGTTTCCCGAAGGCAAATTTAAATACAATCTGAGCTCATAACATAGAGTCTGCATGAATCCATATTTTATTTTATTTTTTTTTTATAGAAAATGAAAATCAATTATGTATTATTTTTGGTTTACGGTCTTATGTACTCAATTTAACGAAGACCCTAAGTCTAATAAAGGCCAAGATTTTTGGCAATAAGTCGATTAAACTGTATCCAAAGGACATAGCAAAACAGATTACTTAGTCAAACGAAGCTTGCAGCTGAAATTAAATTTTGTTCTTATATCCATTTTGGCCTATAACCATATTCTTACATTGTTGACACAGCTTACCAAATGGAATTTTTATGTTTTCATTAAAAATGACATGCAATGTTAAGGGTTTGACCTTACACACAGAGTTCTTTGGCTTTAAATAAGAGATATGTGAAAATTTTGTAAATTAACTTTAATTTAGAAAGGGTTTGGTGGTTTTTTTGGGATTTGACTTTAATACTTCCGACACAAAGTACTTGATTTAAATTCCACTCTGCTTCAGTTTTGTTTTTTGCTGATGGCTTGTTCGGTGTCAGAAATAAAACCAAAAGTATAATATTATTGTATGCATTTAATTAGCTTTCAAGCGTAAAACTAACATTAAGCAAACTTAGTTGACCAACGTTTCGACAATTTCAACGGAGCTGTGGTCACAAAATGACGGTTAACTCTATGTCGATTCCCTTAGCTGCTGACTGTGTTCGTCCTCAAGCGGTCAGTTTAGGAAAACAGAGAGATTTTTGGATGTGAAAGTTGACAGCTGACCATTATATATTCCAATTGTTGCTGATACCATACTTGGGCATATACAAACAGCTAGAATCACTGCAGTTACATGATAGTTTGAAGTCAAAATCATCAGCATTTGTTTTTGTGGTATATTCAAATAAAAAAAAAATTTGATATTTATTGAAACGCTATCTCTTTTATTACAATTTAAATATGATTCTAGAAATGCAATGTGATCAATAAGCAAATAACAATTTATTTGTGACTTTTTCATATATTTTGTTTAAATTTGAGTAAATAAAATTGGTTATTTGCACACATTTTTAATTTAATTTCTCATATCAAACTGTTTTTTTTTTTTGTCAAATAATCTATTTGCAGATATCTGTTGTGGTAGAAAAATGCATTGAGGTACATAAATTTAAACTGACTCAGCCACAATAAATCGAAGGCACTTTATCAACCAAAGAATTTGAGAGAGAATAACAATAGTAGCAAGTAAATACAACAAAATGGAAGCTGATATAATATATGAGCAACATTTGCATGGAGAGCTGTTGCCTGGCGCCGAGGAAGAAGCCGAATTTGGTAAGTGTTAAGGCCAATGTACTTAGCATTAATTTTCATTGTAAACTTTTCTAATCGACTCATAAATACTTTAGAGCTACACAATGCTATTTGATCATCAATCATGTTACAACAGGTCAAATTTTCTTGTGCTTTTTATTGTTTTTGTTTTTTAAACTCAAAGAAAAAATACAATCAGCTTTGAATTAGCGCTTAAAATTATGTTTGTTTTTTTTTATACAGAACTATTTGACTCGATTAAAGTCACATTGGTTATGTGTCCTTTTGACATATTGTCGGACTTGTGGGAGTTAAGTGCTTTTTATTCATCGTTGAACTTATAGTTTGCCAGCGAAGCCAATATATTGCTTGTCAACAATATGCCATAGCGTTGACATATTTATTATAGCATATCGTTGACAGGAGATTACGTTGAGTCAATTCAATTGAATGCAAGTTAACTCAAATGCATTTGATTCAGCTTTATGAGACTCAAACATCTTTCCCGTAATAATATTCAAAGGTATTTTGTTAGAGGAAATGTGAATGACACACTGCCAGAACCAAACTGACAGATGGCTTCCATTAAACTGTTCAAGTCACTTGAAAAGCTCGTAAATTATTTCATTTATTCATTTTACTTTGATTATCTCGCCCCATTCCGTTTTTCTCACTCTTACTCTCTCTTTGGTTATTCTAGAACGTCTGTATGCGGCACCCGCGGAAATTGTGGCGCTGCTATCTATCTTTTATGGTGGCATCAGTATTCTGGCTGTCATTGGCAACACTCTAGTGATATGGGTTGTTGCCACCACGCGGCAAATGCGCACCGTTACAAATATGTATATTGCGAATCTGGCATTTGCGGATGTTATTATTGGACTGTTCTGCATACCATTTCAGGTTTGTATTCCACATGCATTTAATACAAATTAATTTTCAACCATTCGTTCAGCTATTGTAATGTTTGCTTTCTAATTATGTAAATGCCGACAAAAACCTAATTAGGCATGGATGCAAAAAAACATTTTCATAATACCAATTGCAGTTATGTATACATATATGTATGTTTGGCATTAGTATGGCATTAATTAAACATAAGCGTATACGCAATGTGTGCCATGGCAGGCGAACATGTTAAATAAATTGAGTCTCGCTGATTTTCAACTAGCTGTTAACACTTTGTGCACATAAATCAGTTAAATGGCATTAGCCCAGTTTCATTTTTGACTGCTGTTGACCCTGCTGCCACGTTAATATTCCCTTTATGTCACACTCACTGACACACACACACACACACACAGATACTACAACCACAAACATCGATGTTACTATAATCGAGCATCGATTTAATTTCCGGCGCTTAAACACTGGTGCAACCTTTACAACTGTATTTGGGTTTAGGGACTGATGGTATCGATAAAATCCAACAAATAATTCTCCGCGCTCCACACCCAACACTCCACTCCCAACTGTTGTTTATTGGCCTACGATTTCTGATAATAGAATAATAATTTTTCGGCCCTAGTGCTAATGGAGCTTAAAGCAAATTCGTATGCGGGCCAAAATGTGCTAAAAGCCATAAGCAATTCCCAGTTGCATATCAAAATTAATGTTTGTGCGAGCAAATAAATCAAGTTTCCATGTCAAAAGAGTTAGACATTGATTGTTTGAGTTTTGCATTTCCAAGTGATTGTTTCTAAGGGTGCACAAACTGAATATCAAATGAAGGCCCCATTTTTGAGAAGGAAGAGCATCTAGGGACATGAATTGACTTTCACATGCCATTACATTTTGTTTTTCAAACAACCGACATGTCTCTTCGAGTTGACTTTCAAGTCAAAAGCACATAAACATTTAAGAGCCATTAAAAGTTCTTTTGGGTGTAACTTCCGCTTTGGCAGCTCATTAAAATTTTAATGAAACCAAAAACTTTAACTTCGCTGCTATAAACGTTTAATAAAATCTCTTTTGACAGCTATTTTTTACTCCGTTTAAAGTAATTTTGTTTAATTTATGCATGCCACTTAGCCTATAATGGACCACATTTAATCTTGACGTTTAAAGTACAGAAACACACACACATAATCATTTACTTTCACATACACAGCATAATAAATATTCATTAAGTGAGCACTTATATGACAGCTGCTGTCGGAATCAATTGTCATTCGTTATCAATAGAGTGTAAGCGTTATATAATTTGCTTTAATTATTTCAACCAAGCGGTTGCAACCTTTCAACTACGCCTCTGCAAAACGGGCCAGCACAGCCGCGTTGTCACACTTTGTGCTCCTCAACATGTGAACGCAAATGCAAACCACATAACATTATCCCGCTGATTCACCCACGCACAAACCCACACATTCACATGCACATGGTGGTAGGTGGACACTTACTTAAAACATTGTTATGGCAATTGCTTTTCGATCAATTGTTGTCGTGTCCGGAAAGTCCTTGTTAATGATATTTGCGCTGTATTTTGATTGATATGTATGAGGAAGTTTGATTAATCGTACACAATAATCATTTTTTAGACAATGTCAATTTACCTTACACAGTCACTGTTTAATCGTTTTTTTTTTCGTTTACTAACTTTAGTTTCAGGCAGCGCTATTGCAACGCTGGAATCTGCCATATTTCATGTGCGGCTTTTGTCCCTTTGTGCAGGCATTGAGCGTGAATGTTTCAGTTTTTACACTGACTGCAATTGCAATTGATCGACATCGGGCAATAATTAATCCATTGCGGTAAGCCACAAACAACACACAAACTTGATGACTTAACAACGCTGTTATAATTTTAATTAAATGCACGATTATTATTTTTTTATGGTATTATTTTCTTTTGCAGAGCTCGTCCCACCAAGTTCATATCGAAGTTCATAATTGCTGGAATTTGGATACTGGCTTTCGTATTTGCCGCACCATTTCCAATCGCATTTCGCGTTGAGGAGATAACCGAACGTTTTCGGGGTAATGCCAATCAGCTTAGCTGACAAATACTTATGATATAACAATTCAATTATACGCATACGAATCTACTTATATTTAACAGAGAATGATGAATACTATAATTTGACTCGGCCCTTTTGCACAAACAAAAATCTATCGGATGAGCAGCTAAAAGCCTATCGCTATGCTTTAGTTTTTGTGCAATATTTGGTGCCGTTTTGCGTCATAAGCTTTGTGTATATACAGATGGCCGTACGACTGTGGGGCACACGGGCTCCTGGCAACGCACAGGATTCTCGAGACATAACATTGCTCAAAAACAAAAAAAAGGTCAGTTTGATTTTATAAGCTGCTTAATTGGACCCAATTGGTATAACAAACGCATTCTCTTCCAGGTCATTAAAATGTTAATAATCGTAGTGGTTATTTTTGGATTGTGCTGGCTGCCATTGCAGTTGTATAACATATTGTACGTGACTATACCGGAAATAAATGATTATCATTTCATCAGTATTGTTTGGTTCTGCGCCGACTGGCTAGCGATGAGCAATAGCTGCTATAATCCATTTATTTATGGCATCTACAATGTGAGTACAAAAGTGTTTATTATTTTTTATTTTTCATCCATTTGTTTTTTATTGATTGTCACTAATCCAACCTTCTAGTTTCTTACTACGCAAAATGTTTTTTTATGGAATACAAAATAGGCAAAGCTTAAAGCTGCTGGCATACATTTTTTTGATAAATGATTTTTTCTCTCTAAGAGTTTTTTATTGATAAAATTATCGTAAACATTTTATAAAGTAGATTTATTCTCCAAGGCAACATTTTGCATCATTTAATATGGTCAAACATTTTGCTCAAGTTTCGTAATAATATTAATAGTGCTATTATTACTGTCAACTTTTAAGAACTGAGTTAGTTAACTTCGCCCACTCTAGTTAATAAAAGCAAATTCCTTACTTAAAAAACCACAGCCTGAGAAGAACAGCAGACAAAGCACCTAAGAAAAACTTTAGGGCACGCAAAAGCTCAATACGTTAAAATCCGTTAGACGCTGGCATAACATCGCAAATATTTTGATGAAACCTGCACACGAAAAAGTAGCACACAAACCTTTACAAAGAAAAACACGTAAACTTTTTTTTATGTTGTTTCCACTTCAGACATAAGTAGCTGTTCACGTGAGGGCGTGTGCCCATAAACCGAAGATATTGCCAGATGAAACTTTTTCGACAAATGTCAAACCAAAAACGTCAAGGGGATTAAAAGAGGGCAAGCAGTAGATGAAAAACTGGGCTTAAATTGTTGGCAATTAGGCTGTCGATGTGGGATGGAAGCGAAAGAGAAAAGGTTAGATTGCTACTTGATGAACTCAACAGATGCTACAAAAAGTAGTTAAACCAGAACACAACAGTCATTAGCATATATATATATATATATGTATATGCACCTTGGCAAAAAATCAGTACAAAGTTCATCATCTAAATTAAGGCAGGTGACTAGTCAAGTCATTAAAAAGTTAAAGATCTAAAAAAGTATTTTGAATTTATGCTTGACTTTTGCACGAATAAATTTCTTAATGTATATTTGGTATTTCTTTTGTATATTGCAGGAGAAGTTCAAGCGAGAATTTAATAAACGTTTTGCAGCGTGCTTCTGCAAATTCAAGACCAGCTTGGACCCGCACGAACGGACCTTTTCGATGCACACGCGTGCCACATCCATAAGGTCAACTTATGCCAATTCTTCGATGCGCATACGCAGCAATTTCTTTAACGTTCGCAATGCGGCGGGGAGTAGCAATGGTAGTAAAGTGGGTTTGCATATGGGTCGCACTTGTTATCAGGCCAATAGCAATGTTAATGGCAGTGATAACATCAGCTACAGCAACAACAATCTCGCACACCAGACCGTTTTGACCTTCGCTGAAAGTGCGGCCACTACAATGCCGCCATGGCGACGGAATAACTTCAAGCCGCTGCATCCAAATGTTGTTGAGTGTGAAGATGATATGGCGCTTATGGAATTGCCTTCAACTAGCTAGGATTTAGCCACAAGCTGTGCTGGAGCGGGTGTACAGCTGGCTTTGTTAAAAGCTGAATCGCGGGAAAATTCCAATTGTATTTGTGAACAAGAGTTTGGTAGTCGAACGGAATGCGACGGAACTTGCATACTCAGCGAAGTATCTCGAGTGCAGCAGCCGGCATTGCGAACAGTTGGCATGGGTGGTGGTGGTGGGCGGAATTGTGGGGCAGATTGTGGTAGTGCTGTCAGTCCGGAAAGAGAAACTTTTTTGCAACTGCTCTAAAATTTGCCAGGAAGGAAGCATTTTTGACATTGGCTGCAAGTCTGTGATTTCGAAATAATGAATTGTGATTACAAGAATGCGAAAATAATGTGCCAATTGAGCGTTAACTGGGGCCGGTGTGTGAGTGTGTGTGTGTAAATATTTATTAAATAATAGTAAATACAGTATTATTAATGTATATGTGTATATTTTAAACAAAAACCACATTTACGTCAAGTTTTAAATGTCGAAGGATAAAAACAAAGCTCTTAATTAATTAAATATTTCATATTTACTAGTTACACAACAAAATCAATTAACTAGCATAATAACATAAATTATTGCATAAGTTTTAAACACTATCAGTATAACTATATAATTGTATTAGTGTTAAAATGTCTGTGTTTGCGCATTTTTGGCATAAAGCGACTAATGAATGTAATTATTGTATTAAATTACAAATGCTAGAATAAACATTTCGAGTCATTAAACAAATCGAACAAATAAATAACTATCTTTTTGGTGGGTTTGTCTGCGGACTGTTAATTACAGTGCAATTATTTTAATGCAGCCATTATTCATGTCATAAATCATTTTTATTCATTCTACCACATTATTCATGGGTCGTGGGCGGATTTTAATGAGTGCATGAGATTTAGTAAAAAAACTTAATGGTGTTAACAAAAGCTTCAAATTGTCCGTTTGAATTTATAGCAAGCTGAATTGAATGGCAAAGCTTTAAAGTTGTGCTATAAGAAATTGTACCGTGCGCCATAAGTAAGTTGGCTTAGACAAAAAAGCTTACGATGTTAGCTAAGACACAAGCTTTTTTTCTGCCTAGCACAGACGCAAACCGGAATTAATAAATAACTCAAAAGCTTAAGATGAAATAATATAAGCTTAGCGTTTGCTTGACAAAACTAACAAAGATAAAAAGCTTTGGCTTACAGGGTGATGTTAGTTGGTTCTAAGAGTTTTCGACTTTGAAGGAATGGCAAGCAAAGTTTTTCTTATTTTATAAGTGAATAATATGACAACAGTATTTTTATTGATATGCCTATAGGAATTAATTACAAAATATTTTTTTATGGTTTTCTTTTGCTATTGCCAAAATAAACGTTTGCAAGTTCTTTCACTCACACACGTTAATTTTAAAGGTCTCGAAATTTATTAAGCTTACCAGCTAGCGGAACAATGAAAGCCAGACATCCTGGTTGACAAGCATTAACAAAATGTGACAGCAACAACAACAAACTAGCATTACTCGGCATATGTGCGGGTCTTTCTTCATATCGTTTTTGTACCACGTGCAATCAAACACAATCACACACACACTTCGTTAGATACACAGTGTGTCCGTAGAGCAGCAGGTCAGCAGGTCAATTGCAACCGCAATGTCAGCCCGAGACCTCAACAGCATGTAGTTGAATAACTTACCAACTAAACCACTTACAACACCCACTTACACATGTGTGTGTGTGTGTGAATGTGTATAATATAATAATTGGGTTAGTATTGCTGCTAAATAATTGACAATTGGTGGGAAAATCTTTATGGCAATGTGTCTGTTAGTTATTGATTGTCTATCGTTGGACATGACATATTTTTAAGAAATTTGTACTTTACTATTTACACGATTTCAATGTGCTTTGAGAGTTGCCAGCGAGTGGAACACTTTTGATTTAAGCTGTGATCAATAAAATGTATGAAATAAATAATAATAAAGGTGTGTATTGCATATCAAACTACTGAAGAAGAGCAGCTTGAGTTGGATATAACTACAAATATAATATTTGGGATGCCATTAACCATTTTATAAGACAACTGAGATTTAATGTAATGGTCAAAGAGTTAAAGTTGATATGTGTCATTAAGCTAGCCAACTTTTACTCTTTCTATGTGTCGCATGCTAAAATGTTGCATTCTTAACGTCCCTTAAACCTCTCCGCTTTGTAGCGTCTCGCAAGGCCTTCTCATCGACAAGCTCGTCGCCGCGCAGCAGTGGCAGCAATCCCGAACTCTGCGAGTCAGCCACAATGAGAAATGGCAATGCCAACGACTCGGGCTCCGGCTGTGGCAGTGGCAGTGGCTCTAGCACCAGCTCAACTTCACGTACCTATGCTGATGGTATTGGAAATAGTGTGGCATCGTCGATTGTGACGACAGCGACACCCGTAACGGATTTCTATAGGGATGCAACGGTTCTCATTACGGGCGGTACGGGTTTTGTGGGCAAAGTGCTAACCGAGAAATTGTTGCGCGCCTTTGGTTTGCGTAAAATTTACATGCTGATACGCAGCAAAGACAATATGAGCGTGCAGGAACGTTTGCAGGGTTTCTTCAATGAGTCGGTAAGTCAATAGCCCAACCGGTAGAGAGGGGATATGAGTTGCCTCCTGTTACCTGTCTGTCTGGTTGTTATTTTGAACAATGAACTGATGCTGCTGCTGCTCTTGCTGCTTCTGTTGCAGATATTCAATACAATACGCGACGAGTGCCCAGAATTGTTGGAGAAGGTGCATCCGATACGCGCTGATTACAGTGCCATCGACCTGGACATTGATGCTACCGACCGTGCAATGCTCTCCTCTGAGGTCCAAGTGAGTACACAAACATATACATTCATGTATATGTATATGTATATGTATATGTATATTGCTATTGCAACACACTGAAGAGCCGAGAAGTTTTGTTGGCAATTCAATCAATGGACTTTTGTGTGAAACTTTCTGTATATCTGTATACATGTTTGACTATCTGCTTGGATCTGCACTGTCTTTCAGTCTATCTGTCAGTCTGTCTGTCTGTCTGTCTGTCTTGTTGTTTGACTATCTGTCTATTTGTCCTTTTTGTCTGTGTTTGTGCATTACGTTACGTAGCGATGGCTGCCAAAGGCAGGCGCCATGTTTACGACAACAGGCATGCAGTCGGTTTATTTCCTTTTTATGATTTTTTTCCTGCCACACACACACATATGTACAAAGTGAAGAGGCAATGCACAAATATATATATATAGATATATTTTTTACTTTTAAACAAAAATTTGAAACCCACCAGCACGTATTGCTGTGAAAATGTGAGTGTGTGCCTGCTGCTCCTGTTAGTCCTGCGGCTCCTGATGCTGCTGCTGGTTATAAAAAAAAAACAATATATAAATAAATGAAAATTCCTGTGCATGCTTCAAGTGTTTGGCGTGCGCGAGCCATTGTCCTGCCAGCCGCATCCGTTTGGCGTTTTAGTTGTTTTTTTCTTTTCTTTGGTTTTTGTATATTTCGTTGTTGTTGCTGCTTGCAAAACATTTTGCATACAAGTCGCTCACTTCCCCATGTGGTGCAGCGTTTTGAACTGGCTGGATTCGCAAGCGCTTAGCCCTGGCACTGTTTTAGAACGAAAATTGCTTTGTTGTCGATGTTCAATGCAGCAGTTGCATGTGTATCTATTGTCGTCCTCTCTCCTCTATCCTCTGTCCTGTGTCCTGTGTCCAACGTCCTGTGTCCGTGCCGACTTTGAGGTTATCACAGAATGCAGCCAAACAGGACACTAACACACACATACCAACAAAAACTAGCTGCATGCATTCAGCAAGCGCTTCTGTTTTGCATGCACTTCTCGTGCATTTTGCATACGCTTTTGTCTTGTTCAAATGTTCCAATTGTTGTTGTCGCTATTGCCAACATCTTTTTTTTTTCAATTTTAATATGCATTAAGTTTTCTTCTTTTTTTATAAAGTTTTGTTTTCTGTTGTTGCTTGTTTAGATTGTCTTCAATGTTGTCGCCTCGGTGAAATTCAATGAAAAACTAAGCGATGCTATTGACATTAATGTCCTCGGCACCAAGAAGATACTCGATTTGGTTATGCAAATGAAGCAGTTAAAGGTAAGTAATGTATTTTTACGAAGATTTCTAAACTTCTTTCTTAGGCAAGCAGTTTTGTAGCATATCTTAAAGAAATTAACTCAGAAACTCAAAAGTGTAACAATATTCAAATTGTTGTATGAAAAAAGTTCAACAGCTTATTATTTAAACTCAATCAGCTTCAATAACGCATAACCAGCTTTATAAACCAAAATGTCTTTATCAAAGTATTACAATAATCCGCTTTCAATTTCGCATATTAATAAAATACAATAAAATAAAGGTACTTTCGTTGTGTAACATATTTGTTCAAGGTTGCCTTTTAACTGATTTTTAATGCTTAATACAGCCACAGTATTTGCAGATTGTGGCTGTCACGGATATGTATACATACAGACATATATTTTTTGCGTGCTGCTGTAAATGTGAATAGCAAATATTCGCATATCACAAGTATGCATACAATTCCCATGTCAGCCATGCAACATATATGTATTTGTATATGAATTTTAATATTTACATCTTTATACGTGTGTGTGTTTGTATTTATTTTCATTTAACTGTAATGTTTTTTTGTTATGTTGCACATTTTTATGGCCGCGGCGTGCAAACAATTTCAACACAATTCAATCAACATTCGACATGATGAATACCCCCCCCCCCCCCACCCCAACGAATCCTGCAGTCATTCGTTCACATTTCGACGCTGTACTGCAACTGCAATCGCAAATTTATCAAGGAACAAGTGTACGAAAATGAAATTGGCTACGAAAAAATCATGCAGGTTGGTACAATGACTACGCCTTTTTAAGTGCATAAAAAAAAAAGGAAAACGCGTGAGTAAAGAAAGTGCATTCGCAATACAAACAATAAAGCAAATAGCACTCATGAAAAATTAATGATTGAATGCACATATTTTTTAATATACAGATCTATCGAACCTTCGATGACGAAACACTGGAAAAGCTGCGTCATTGTTTGATTGGCCAAATGCCAAATACTTATACCATGACAAAGAAATGCGCTGAGAATTTGGTAAATCATCGCGCCTTTCATATGCCAGCTGGCATTTTTCGGCCACCCATTGGTAAGTCTTTTCTGTTTTCTAGCTAAATTGCATCTTAATGCTCGAGCAGATTATTGCGGACAGTGCGGTTTTAAAGTTGACTTCACCAACTAATTGTCAGATAATTAGCCACCAAAATGCTCTGGGGTATAAGAAACTTGTTATGTTGCACACAGCACAGCGCAGCACAAAACGAGGCAAAGTGGAGTATAAGATACGTACATATATAAACGAAATGTGGCAGCTGCTGGCATTCGGATGGGGTGCCCCAAAGGACACGGGTAGCGTACCAACAAAAAACAAAAAAAAGAAAGGAATATTTAAAATTTTGTAAAAAATAGCAAACAACGTTGTAGTTTCACTACTCATTCCACCACCCCACCCGAATAGTCGAAGAGTTTAGCAGATAAATGCATTTTGTAGAAGAAAAAAAATGGAGATGCTATTGTTTTTGTCTCATTTCTTTTTATTTGCAACTGAACGCAACGTAACGTAACGAACGAGAGAAACGTAACGAAAACAAAGCCCAGCAAAAAGTCAGTGTATGCCTCACTTGCAACAGACTCCTGTGCCTCCACTGCCACCCCATCTTCTCGTCTCGCCTCCATCTATTGCTGTGTGAAGCTGTGCTTCTGCTTCAGCTCGGTAACAAAGCGCAAACAAATTTTCATTTATTTTAACACAAAAATGCCAAAGCATCGTAGCATCCTAAGCTGCATCGTGCTGCCTCCTTGCTGCTGGCTTCTCCTGCCACCAACAACAGCAAATAGTAACGAACGGCGAACGAACAAACGAAACGAAAAAAAAAAACAAATAAAACAAAACTAACAACAACAAAAAGTTCAAGTGCAAAACTTGCAATTGGGAGTCAAGCATATCAGCTCTCTAACAGCTCTAGCAGCGGCCGGGTTGTTAGTGGAAGGAGTTTAGTTACTTTTTTTTATATTCTGCAGCAGCAGAAGGGACTATTATCGCTTTTGGCGTTGTCTAAAATCAACAACCGGGTCTTCTACGTTTGGGTTTGCGTCCAAACAAAGCAGCCATTAATTCTTATTTATTTGCAGTAATGTCAACGTACAAGGATCCATTTCCCGGCTGGACTGATAATTTGTACGGGCCATCAGGTTTATGCACTTGGTCAGCCCGGGGACTCGTACGTTGCATTTACGGTACGGCCAACTGTAAGGCAAATATGGTGCCCGCCGATTATGTGGTAAACGCAATGATAGCATCCGCCTGGGATATTGCCAGAAGGTTAGTATTTGCCGTAAGCAAACTCCCGCTAAAGAGTTTTCAAATGCATAGTTGATGCCAGCTAAGAACAAAGAATGGCATAGAAGCTAGCTAGTTAATTACTATCGATTTATTGCATTCTTGTAATTGTTGAAAAAGCAATTCCTTTTTGTGTAGTTTCTAGCAAAGGTAACTGTGTTAAATAAAATTCTTTACAAAAGCTTTGAATAAGTTTCTCAAAACAGTTTCTTCTTGAAGGTATGAGCTGCATGAGAATCAACTGGATGGCAAATCAGAGCTGCCCGTTTACAATTACGTATCCGATGTGAACAACATTACCTGGGGCCAGTACATGCATCTGTCTCGTCAGGGCTATCACGAGCCATTCGACAAGTCGCTCTGGTGAGTCGAGCAGCATAACTCTTCTATTTTATGCCAACATGCCAACTGCCCATATTGCATACATTTCTAATCCAAATGCTTAAATATGGTTCCATTACTCTTATTCTCTTCTCCCTCTCTCTCTCTCTCTCTCTCTCTCTGTGTGTGTGTGGCAACCGCTTTGGGGAAATTTATCTACACTCGGCTAATACCTTGAAACAATGAAAACTGAACACATGCCAAACCCGAAAAAAAAAACTTACAAAACATGCGACGTGACGGCAACAATAACAACAACAACAATGGGGATAACAAAACCTCAAACCACAAAAAAAAAACAAAAAAACGGCAAACTAAAACCAAATCGAATGGCAATCGCCGTACAACAATACAATGTTGCAATTGTTGAACCGAAACCATTGGACCGCATTATTGTCACAGGTGCTTCTCGTACGTTATAATACCATCGAAGCCTCTGCATTGTGCAATTGCATTTTTCTTGCACAGTATCCCAGCTTATATTTTAGATTTAATTGCCATGGCCACTGGACAAAAGCGCATGTAAGTACACACGCACACACACACACAGGCACACACACTGTGCCACACACAGATATCGTTACACTGCCTCACACATAAATACATATGTATTGAGCTTGGCTGCAATTCCAAGTTTGTTGCTCTTTCTAGTGTGGGTTTCGGTTTTTCTACTTTGAAAGGATTTTAAAGGCTACATCGAAAGGCAATTGAAACTGATTTCAACAGCATTTGTTTGGGGCACATTAGCTTTATAAGACGATTTACAGATGAACCAATCCAAAGCGTTGTTGAACAGTTTGTTTTAACTTAAACTCATAAATAAACACATTGGATGTAAGACAGGGATTATACAGTCGAACTTTTCTATTGCAAACTTTCGTACAACTAAGTTTTCTATGCAACGAATTCATTTACAAAAAAAAAAAAAAAAAACAATTCTCTAGAACGAAATTTCTTTTGACCCCTTCAGATTAGCTTTATGGAAAAATTGACTTTATTATAGCTTATGTTCTTTATTACATTTTTTAAGTGTATAGCTGTTGTGGCAGAAAACCATTAATCTCTGCCATTTAGCTGGCTCACATGTCGTATAAGTTATATTTAGCAAATTAAACAATTAGATCTGGATTATGGTTAGCATTAAACAATTATTTATGAAGCCATTAGAATTGATAAAGCTTGTCTTGTGGGTCTGTCAATTAACCGTGGTAATCAATACGAAATATTAACGCTTCCCATTAACTTATTCGTGTTTTTGTTTTCTTGTTGTCGCTTGTTTCTTTGCAGCTATGTGAAGGCGTATCAGAAAATCTCTCGCATAATCAATATGATGGCTTGGTTCGGGCTCAAGGACTGGAAGTTTGCGCATCGCAACATTGACGAATTGAACGAACGGCTGCCGGTTGGGGAGCGTGAGAAGCTGCAGTTCAACATAGCAACGATTAATTGGAGCGAATATTTTCGTTCGTATCTGAGCGGCATCAGGCGCTATTTCTTTAAGGATAACGCTAACGATAATAAATTACAGCAGCGCAAAACTATTTATCGCAGGTGAGTCAAGAAACAGAGTGAGCGAGATAAAAGAAAGAAAGAGTGACGGAGAGAGAGAGAGAGAGATAGAATGAATAAAAGATAGAGACAAGAGTGCACTAAGTACTTTTTAATTACACTTTGTTTGCTCTCTTACAGAATGCTGGTGCTGCATACGCTGCTGAAGACGACATTTGGTCTTTCATTAATTATGTGCATTCTGCGCTTTTATCTGCGTATTTTCAAAATTATGCCAAGGATTGCGCTCTAAGTCGAAGACGAAGAAGATGAAGAAGTTAAGAAAAAGAACCCTGAAAACCCTGTCATTGTAAATTATAATTCAAGCGCATAACGTTTTAATAAACTCGATGGCAAGCGATTTCTTAAAAGGCGTTCGCCGTTCACACAACTTTGTCTCGCATTACTCATACGCAGCGTGGCTGCAACAAGAACGCAAGTACGCAAGAACTTGTGGGGCAACATCTTGTGTTCTTTTTTTTTTTTTGCTCAACAACTTGACATATGTTGAAGGTGTTGTTGGTGTTGCTGCTGCCAGTGTTGACTGAGCAGCGGGACAGGTGAAAAAGTTCGCTGCTTGTGTTTTATATATTTTGTCGAGCTACCTTGAAATATGATGCAATTTCTGGTGTGATAAAGTTACAAGGACTAAAACGTCATAACGCACACATACACACTTACAGATAGTAAGTGTTGACTTTGTAAGAAAGAGAGGGTGCTACAATGTGTATATATACATATAGTTATGGAATATATGGCGATTGTAGTTAGCTAAAGTTGAATGCTGCGGTACTAAAAAATGAGAAGGGAATATGAAAACTTTTGAAGGGACTCTATCAGATGAGGTTTTAGTACGTTTTTACGCAGTAAGCAAGTTTAATAGTAAGTAACCTTTTTAATATTTAAAACTTTTAATAAAAATATTTATATTCAAAACAGCTTTCATCTCATTTCTTCAAGCAACAAGTTTCATTGGATATCAAACAATTAAATCACGAACTTAACAGCTCTCAGTTTAAATTGTAGGGCAGCCAGAAGGGTTCAAAATGCCGCATAAATTTTCAAGCAGCATTGCCAAAGAAAAATGGCCAAGAAGTGTACGTAAACAACATGACAAACCAAAAGACTTGCATATACACATACACACACACACTCACACTCACCGTGCAGAGCAAAAAAAAGATACAGTGTTACATACCATTACATATATAATTTTAGTTAAAAGTTTTATTTTCCGCATATTTCATATTCTTGTTTCGTTCGTTTTTTACTCTCAACAACTTTTTCGCGCTCAACATTTGCTTGTTTCATATTTCATGGCAGAGCAGACAGTGATACCAAGGATAGAGAGAGCGAGAGGTTGAACGAAAGAAAGAAAGAGAGAGATCACACACACACCCCGCGCGCATTCATTATTGTGTAATATTTTTACATTATTTTATTATAAATCAACAAAATGCACTCAACGCTGCTGAAAAGTTGCAACAGCAGCAGCAGCAGCAACAGCAATGCCGACGCCGACGCAACCAACAGGACTCTGCTGCCGCTGACAGCAGCAGAAACACATTAAACGTCATAAAATGCACGAGCAGCGAAAATTCGACGATGCGTCGACCCTTTTGCTTTCATAATTTATTTTTACTTGAATTAATGTGCATACTTTTTTCGCACTTGACTGCACAGTTGGCCCGCTACCTGATAGCGACTCCCTCCCCCTTTTCCACTCGCTCACGCCTCCTCACACCACACTTGGCTTTTGGTAGTATGGGTGTTTGTTTGTGTGTGTGTGTGAGTGTGTGTGTGATAAGCAAAGTGGCCCAAAAATTGCGTTGACGTTTGCATAAAATACTTACGAAAATTACCATAAGTGCATGGCAAGAAACAAATGTGTGAGCAAACTAAAAATTCAACTGAAGTTGAAAGATTTGACGATCTTAACTTGTTTTACGTTAAGTAAATAAACCTATTAGTTGTTCACTGAAATATCAAAATTAGTTTAGAAAACATTTTTTTTTGGCTATTTATATATTTTACGATGCCTGTCATTTATCTGTCTACACTTTTAAGCAGAATAGCTAAATATGAATACTTAAAATAATTTACCTAAATTGCCATAGTGAAACCATATAGATGTCAGCCCAAAGACTAAACTGCTTATATAAACATATCCATATGTTAATGAATAGAATGATCAACGACCATTTGCAAAATTTGCATAGTTCGCATAAATTTGCGAGTCTACATCTAATCAAAATCATAAATGGAAACAACGGCGATGACAGCTGACATTCGGTCGGCCATCAAAATGCAGTTAGGCTGCGCCTGCTCAGCCCCCTATAGCAGTCTTCCACTGCTGCTGCCTGGTATAAATACTACCCCTTCCTCCTACTCTTGGCACTTGGAACGTGGCGTGCGAGTTCATCAGATGCCAGATGCAAATGCAGTCGCCATCAGCTGTGCAGAGTGCATCGGGCGGTGATAATCAAGTCATGAACTGACTGCGCAACAACGCACACACACACACACACACCTTCCCCTTTAAGCTACTCTTACCCATCGGGCAAATGCATTCAGAGAACGTGCGTGTAATTGGCCGCTCATGTGTACCGAGCTGCTATAACTGGAGTTGGCATTTGGAAGTTTACTTATTTTATTTTATTTGTTTTTATTTTATTTTTTTTGTCAAGAAATGAGAAAGAGCAAGCGAATTCGATTTGCTGTGAACGTGCAATGCGGCGTATGCGCAACATTTGTGCAGCTCGCATCGAAAGCGGCTGAACGAATCCAATAAAAATACATTGGAAAGCAGAAAAGATGCCCACAAGGCACCAAAGGGCATAAATCAAAATATTTTTTGGGGTGACCAAAAACTGCAAAACATGAAAAATATTTCAAACTGTGCTTGTGTGTGGATTTTTAATTTAAAACAACATGCCGGACGTATCGCAGAGTCAAAACCCAGCACCTGTTCGCTACGCCAGGTAAACCAAGAGATTGAGAAAGAAAGAGAGAGAGAGAGAAAGAGAACGAGAATGGAATGGAAAGAGGATACTACAATGTGAGCTTTGCCAAGAACAAAATGCCTTAAAAGGCCATTAGTTGTTTGTCTAGGGCCTCCTAATGTGCTCTTGTCAAACTACACACATGTGAAGCTATATAAGTGTGTGTGTGTGTGTGTTTGTGTGTGCTACCTGTCTGTGCATGCAAAAACGTAGCAGCAATAAAGAAGATTTGTGTCGCCGCCGCATTTTGTGGATACAATATTTTCTACCTTCTTTTCTTTTTTTTTTGCAAATTCTGCACAAAATCTCAGTCAGTTTAGAGCGGGAGAGAAAGAGAGAGCGAGAAAGAGAGAGAGAGAGAGAGAGAGAGTCAAATCAGCTTTGGTTTAGGCTAATGACCACAGAATGGCTGCTGCTGCTAAGCCACAAGCAACTGCAGTCACATAGTCTCGGGTCAACTTCAATGTCTTTTTAGATTGTCTGCCCGCTCCTGTGTCCCAATATGTAAAGCAAAAGGACTCTGACTTGAAAATGTTTTGCCACACAAAAAGAAATAAGGATGACAGCCAGTATGATCATAGAAGTAAAGACGGCTCCCAGGCATATGAGCCCTATGAGCGATGACAACGTCATTGAGGTGCTGACTAGGCTTCTTTCGGACATATTGCAAAAATGAGATGAATGATTGGTTCGTTCAACGCATAATAAACAATGAACTGACATTGACGTCGGGCTAAACTTTGCATAACTAGGTTACTCTCGGGTAAAGGCTTTGAATTTGCATTGAAATGGAAAACTAAATATGATTTTTGATGAAAGACTAGTAAATTTCTAGACTATATACTATAAGATCGTACAATTGAGTTATAGTTTGTCTGTTTTTCATATAAGCTAAGCTCTGATTAAGACACTTCCACAAGACAACAAACAATATTATTCAATGTTAAACATTTTAATAGCAAACTAATGCGATTAATGAAACACACTTCCGCTCAGCTCACAATTCTCACAAGCAGTTGCAGTTTGAATTAATTAAATTTAATTACCCAACCGCAACATGTGGCTCATGAGCATTGATGCATACATTAAGCCAACCTCAACTAACATCCATTGATTTTGTTACACACACACACACACACACATCAGCGATATTATCATTTAACTGTGTTTCAATGGCAAGTTCGGTCGGAGGATATCGTCGTCTGTTTGGCTGGCCACATAGTCATTAAATTTTTGGTAGCTCAACTTCCAAACGGTTGCTCCCCAAAGATTACCGCAAATGCACAATGGTAAAATAATCATAATTGCATATAAAATGTTAATGGGCAATGGACCAGGAGCGGCAGGACCTAAAATAGAACTGGGTCTCGAGAGCAGCCGCATCGTAGGGGAGTGTGTGCATGGCAAAAGCGGCGCTCTAAAAACTTTTTAATACACCAAAGGACACATTTGGGCCTGGCCCATAACACCCAGTGCCCTCCACGCCTGGGCTTCCAGCTCCCAACTGTTGTAGTAGACCTAACTGTTTTCAATGTGAGCGCCACAAATGCAAAAACAATTACCAAAACTTTGTTGGCAACGCGCCACCCCAAAAACAACAAAAACAATGCTAGCCAAAAACAAAAAAAAAAAAAGTTCCAAACCAAATGTGGAAAATTTTTCGGAGAGCAAGTTTCATTTTTTCGGGCCTTGCTTGTTGCTTTTCTTGTAGTTGGTTTTTTTTTTTTATATTGGTTATTGCCGTCGTTTTTGCTTTCATGTTTTCATTGCCATGTTAAGAGAGTGGTGGAAAAAAGCAAAGAACGAAATGCGTGGACGTAGCAACAATAACAATAACAACAACAAGCAACAAGGCGAAACACTTAAATTTACATAATTTCCGGTCCACGTCACTGAATGTAATGCCACGCTTCATCTGCAACACAAGCAGCAGCAGCAACAGCCAGCTACAGAATACACAAACTGTAGCAGTCATAAGAGCAAGGACTTTAATAAAGCAGCCTGTTTGTGTGTGTGTGTGTGTGTGAGTGTGGATCAGCTGGGGAGCTGAAGGCTGAGTGTGTTTGAGATGGGTGGCAAATGGACAGCGGCCAACTTTTAGCTTTTGAACTCGAGCAAAGAGCGTTGGCAATATTTTAACGGTAGCTATTTTAGTTAAATTGCTGCTTGACTTTCAACAACGTTGTTGTTTGAAATGTTTTTTGTTTATTTTTTAGCCTGTGGTCTAACCATTTTTATTTAATAAAAACCTACAGCTGCAGTTGAAGTTTGCACTGGGGTGCAATTGCTTGTTGCTGTGTTGCAGCATGTAACAACTTTATAGCAGCTTTGCAACTAGGGCAATTGATATTCTAATTTCCACCTTTCATAAAGGATTATATAAATTATCAATTGTAATCCCAACCATGTTCCACATTCGCTTATTTCCAATTTACGAAATCTTTTATTCAAATTAAAGAAAAATGAAATAAGAATCAAAAGAGAAAGGATAAAATAATATTTCATCATTGATTTGACTATTATTTGCCAAGCGATTTTCTATTGGCTCACTGGCACTGAAGACAAACACAAGAACATCAAAATGGAATTGGTATTTAATTAAAAATTTATCGTTCTGCCAATAGGACGTTGTCACACTTCACTAATTCCCCACTTCCACTCCTGCTACAGGCATATCCGGTTGCCAAGCAGCCAGTCAGCCAGCCATCCGCTCATCATGTCAAGCAAATGCAATTAAATTTGCAAGTTAATTCATTTCATAAATCGAAATGAAATTGTTGGCCAAACAATGAAATTGTCAGCCAAAGATAACAAAGTGAGCATTGCAATAAAAAAAAAAAATTTTGTTTGAATTATGTAAATTTGATTTATGATGAGTGTTACGATATTTTTATGAACCGAATGACAATTTACAACGATATTAATCTGAAGATTTCTTAAGACATTATAATTCTTACATGCTAAGATTTTTTGACAGAAAAAATCCTATGAGTTTTATATTCATTTTGTTTATCAAATCACTTGAAGCCAACCCTGAATTGTACACAGAGCAATTTTGCAATATTTTGTGATGCAAATTGAAATATATAGAGTAAAATTTGTCTGTTACTTCAAGCCCCTCTCATCATCACCATCTTATCATTTTGTTGAGCAAGATAACTCTTCAGTTAACCGCGCTTTTTACATTCAGAAAAGCGCACTTCAACGAGCCCCGGCTAATGACAATTAACAATTTATATATGTATACGTATACGTAATATATATGTATATTCTTTTTAATAGAGCTCAATTAAAGCGAGCAGGTTTAAGTAAGATTTATAAGTGCTAAACGCAAACAAACCGTTAGAGGGCGTTGTGTTCGCTTGTTGGGCCGCTTGAGGGCGCTGCTGTAGCGTCTTAAGTAGCGTCCAAGTTGTACGCACAACACAGTTGGCCTGATTATTACATTGTTTATGAGTTCTGCTTTGGCTGGTGCTGCTGCTGTTGCTGCCGTTCTCAATTTATTGTTTGTTGTTGTCGAGTGTCGTTTGTTGATTTTGTGTTGTTGTTGTTGCTGTTGGCTGGCTTGTTTTACAAGCGCGTCTCGGCATGTTTAACTCATGTTTCTGGCTCTATATATCTCTCTCTCTGTCTCTCTTTTCTCTGTTTCAGCTGTGTGTCTGTCTCTGTCTTTCAGCTTTTGCCATTTTGTGGTCGTCTTGGCCGCAGCAGCCTCAAGCCCCAAACACAAAGTCATATTTTCTTATTATCTGTGCGGAGGTGGAGCACAGAGGGTGTGGGCAAGTGGTAGGGGTTACGGCTACTTTTGCCTGCGCTTTTTGTGGCTGGCCACACAACAAAACAAGAACGAAACAAAAAAAAAAACAAAGCAAGCAACGAAGAGGAAGAATTATTAATAGCCTCCTCCATTTGCTGCTAAGTGGCGCAAATTGTGTGTTTGTTTATATCATTTTGTGGCCGAGCGGTCTTTAAGTATTTTTCGTAGCCTCCTATTTTTTAAAGCAACAGAATCGCTGGCAAAAATAATTTAAAATGCCATAGCTAACAATTTTTTGTGGCTCTGCCTGTTGAAATGCGGCTTTGGGGGTGGTATGGTGGTGTGGCGTGGTTAAAGGTGGTGCGTTGGGGCGTGTGCAGTTTATGGAGCGCGTTGAACCGCGAACTGTTGTTAATGGCACTTGAACTCATCGCCCCGACGCCAATTGTAAGGTGGATGTACATGCATCATGCTTTATGATCAGAAAAGTATGCGTAGTTAAACGTGTGCTCCAATTTTAAAAAGTAGACAAAAAACAGAATCATAATTATAAAAGTGAAAAAGTCTAGCGGTTAAAAGTTTCCAATTAGTTTGCAAAAGCACAATTGTGAATTAACTTTTTGTAAGCGTATATTTTAAGGTAAATTAAATTTCGTTCTTATGCTGCTTGTATAAATAACCGAAAATGCTATGAAGAAATGAGTTAAAGTAATTTCATGAAATTCAAGTAGTGAAGCTTTTGAGTTTTAATGTTAATGGTTAAGCATCGATTACAATACATATAATGGTTTGATAATTCTGTCCTCAGAAATAAAATACAACGAATAAATTAAACTGCTTGTTTTTTTTTTTTTTAAATAAACTACAACTATTTCGCTACAACTATTTAAGCCAGGTTTTGTTGTTTGATTTTGCGGCCTAGCTTCAAACTCTTTTGTAGCTCTAAGTCGCTGAATTGCTTTATAAAACTTTTTAAGGAAAAAAAGAAAAAAAAACGATTTAATGCTGTTCATTTAAATTGCTCATTTTATATAGAATTCATTAATTTTGCTTTAAACCAACAGTTGAAAGGAGCAGCATTTTTCGTTCTCAATGCACAGATACATATAGAACATATATCTGGTGAATTCCAACGACCTCTTTGCCCTGCAATATATATTCGCACACCTTTGTACGCAATTTTCATCTCTTGTTGCATTAATTACCACAAACACACACGTTGAAAAACAGCTGGGCAAAAAAAAATATGTGCAATCGCTAAATTGCACTTCAAAAGCACAAAACGAGCTGTTCATGAGGGAAGAGTGTGTGTGTGTGTGTGACAGAGACTCAGAGAGGATAAAGAGAATGAGTAGAATGAAGAGTAGCAGAGAGAAGTGGAGTCCTGTAAAGTGTTTGCACGTGAGTTTGTTGGCGGCAACGTGCGCTGATTGAGTTCTTTCGACAGGGGCGAAAGGATAAATGAAGGACGTCGCTTAGAAATGATGTGGGAAACAACGAGCAACGAGCTGAAAGCTTCACTATTGTTGTTGTTGTTTGGCTGCATTTTCACCTCATTCGGTTTTCTTTCCCCAGTTTTATTTTTTATTTTTTTCTCTTGCTTCTGCTCCTGCTGCTGCTGTTGCCTCGTTTGAGTGTTGTTCAAGCGCTTTGGCAAATATTTGATTTTAATTTTTCCAATTAATTGGGTTTCCATCAAAAATTTAACAACGCATCCTCCATCTGCACCTGCACCTCAGGGCAACAGTTTTACATGCAACATGCTCGTTCGGCTAGCTTTAAAATAGCTCTGCAAAGAAAACACACACAGGAACTAAAACCAAAACAAAAACATAACAAAAAGTCAACGCTGACTAAAAATGGGCACTAAACTTTGTCCGGCCGCAGCTTGTCGTTTGCATGGGCGTGGCAAGTGGGCGGCCGCAATGTCAACTACAAGAAAAATTGTCACTAATGAGTGGTAAAAAGGCCGAGTCCACTAACCAGCCATGTTTACCCAGGCCAAGCCAACAGAGAAAGAGAGAGCGGCACTGGGAGAGAGTGAAAAAGAGTGAAAGAAAAATGCTAAATAAAGCAACTTTAGAACGAGAGGGTTGGGCTAATGGGTTGTGTGGGCGTGGCTGCTGTTGATGCTTCTGCTTTTGCATAGTCAATATTGGCAAATGTGTCAGCTGCAGCGAGCCGACTGAAGCTGCGGCTTATGAGCAGTCAAAAGGCCAAAATGAAGCGAAAGGGATAATAAAAACCACGACAAAAGCACCAAAATTCCCCACAACACAATAGTAAAATGTTAAACGGGAAATAAAAGTTAGAGCAGGAGCAACAGCATCCAGACTTGCACTTGACCAGTGTGGAAGAGTAACTTTTATGTACATAAAAATTATGCTGTTAGCACACACACTAGAATCTATGTAGTAGTGAGTAGTGCCTTAAAATATACCCTATAGACGATAAAATATTTCCTGTTTCTATACAAGCGTACAGGGTATATGAGTGAAAAAAAAACGGCTGTTTGGCCTGAACTTTTGTGTTTTGTGCTAATGAGATAAACATGCGAAACTGACTCTTTGGCCAGGCAAAAATAACCTAAGGTAGTCAATTAAGAGGCAGAGCAGAGATATGGAAATTGAAGAGAGGTGGAATGTTTGGGAATGTCGGGCTTAGCTTGCCGTTCATCATCGTTTATCTTAATAAACCGCGCCACTCAGTCAGAGCAGGCAAAAGTCTCTTGCAAAATTGCTTAATTTGCAGTTGCTTGGCAACGCCATAAGGTGAGTGTGAGTAAATGGGTTGTTGGTGGTAGGGGACAGGTGGATGAACGTGAAATCAGAGCCTGACAAAGCGAATGGTGGAACGTGTATGCTTAACGTTATAACATCGCGCATGCTGCAGTAACGTTAAGCTGAAGGAAAATGGCGGCACACGTAAAAATGTTGATAAAACGCACAAAAGCCCGTTGATGATTTCAATTTATATATCCAAGTGGAACTCATCTTCAGTTGTGCCACACGTACATACGTAGCAAAAAGGCTGCTCAGCGCGATCTACTCACTCATCACATGCAACACAAACACACACACACACACACACACGCACACACCAGACACACTTACATGGCTGCAGCTAAAATTTGCTGAAGCATCTCACGTGCAACATAATTTTTCCGAGCGACTTGCCGACGAAAGGCGTTACATGAATGACTCCTCCTCCCACTCTGCCCCCCCCCCCCCAACCATTTTCATTTGTGAATAATGTATATATATACATGTGTATGTGTGTGTGTATTAGTGTGCTTTACGGCTGGAGGATGTGTGGCATTATGAGCGTGAAGTAGACTAAATAAATTACATTTAAGCTCAAAGGTGTCACGCATTGCATGCCATGCCGCCCCGCCATCCCAGCGTACAAGTTGCAGGCGTGGCTTGTTACTAGCCACCGTTACTTTCAACTTAATTACGCCACGTCAAAGCCAAAACTGCAGCAGTTGCTTATTAATTAACAGATTGAAAGCGAAACTAAATCCTTGCCTACAGGATTTGGTGGAATGATGAGGATGACAAAACCGAATGATAGATGATGCTGTTAAATGACATTAAATAATTTGATGATTCGATGATATGCAAGGTTTAGACTGGATTACATTAAACTTGCCTTTTACAATTTTCCTAACTCTTTAAGAAGCAGTTTGTAAATCCGTTTATGCGTATTTTTTTTTTTTTGCCATACACGTTGATTTGCTCATAAAAATGTCTTGCTTAAATAGCCAAAGTTGAAATTGCTGCATTAAGATCGCAATGAAATTTTCAATTTTCATAGGCATCGTTGTTGGCGTCGTCGTCCATGTGGAAAATAGGTTTAAAAATGTGCACCTGGTCACCTCAGGCAGTCGTAAATAGTGAAAGTTAAGGCAACTTAACGCTAATATCATAAAATGCCAAGGCGGATGCATTAAAAGTGCTGCAAAAAGGCGCAATTCAGATCGGGTGGACGGAACAGCGTGAAAACTTTTTGCTGCCGTTAAAAAAATAAAAATACAAAAAAAACAAGAAACAAATGAACCAACTTTATGCAGTTTTAAATGTTTTCGTACAGTTATTTAAAGTGACTATCGAGAAAAAGACTTCCCGTATGTCCACCCTCTTCGCTTGCGCCAACCATTTGGCAACTTCAAAATGCATTCGGGTTCTTGTTGTAAAAGTTTGTAGCAAGCAAATGGAGCAGGAAACAGCTGTCCCTTCATATCTTTTGCATATCAAAAGTATCGACGAGGACGACGACGACGACGGAGACAAGGACAACGATGTGCATAAGAAATGGTGAGAGAGACAGAGAGCGAGCGAGAGAGAGAGAGTGAGCGACCGAGGGGTAGTGGAACTAAAGAACTAAAGGTTCATATTGCAGACTCTGTGTATGTTAAAGTGAAATATATGCAAAGTTTTCCTATTGGGCACATGGAGACACCCAGAAATTCTCCAAATTGCATTTGGCTTCCAAAATAGCTAGAAACCAATGCGTGTGTGTGTTTGTGTGTGAGTGTGTCTTCATGTTTGCATAGATGAGTGCAAAGTTACATTCAATTTATATGCACTTGCAAAAGTTTACACCAAAAAAAAAAACTCAACGAAAACTAAACATTTTGTTATCGCCATGATAATGGACTCCGAGACTGCAAAGAGATTGCGTATCCAAAATAAATAAACTAGAGTTAAGCAAGTGACGTCTTTTACAGAGATTGAACATTAAATACAGTCTACTTTTGGGCATACTAGCAATCTTTCGATTTGTGTCTAAGTAAGCTTTCAAATACATCATATAATAACTATTCATTGTAATCTAAACACGTCTAATCAATACATCTAACGAATACTAAACAGGCTCAAAAACCCAATACATATATATATTTTTTAGAAATGACGGATCATTCAATACGTAAACTGCTTGCTTGGATTAACGCGGAATTGGGCTGCAAGGTAGAAAACTTGCAGGAGCTCAAGTCAGGAGGCTACTACTGCCGGTTAATGCATAAATTATGTCCAAATACGTTCTTACCACTGGATAAAGCAGAAGTGTCCGAAATACCATATAGCTTCATGGCAGAAAACTACAGATTGTTGCGCATCGCATTCATTCAGTTGAGGATTCTGAAAGAGATACCAATTCGAGCTTTAATCAATGGATGTGGTCATTATGATTTCCTCAAATGGTTCTATGTATTTTTCCACTTGAAGATAAATCGTCTGCCCTACAATGAATTGGGGCTGCCTCCAAATAAATGGGACGGATGCATTTTCATGCGAAGACATACTTCACTAGGGACCAGTACTTTTAGGCCACATACTGCCACGAATCGCACACCGCTGACGAAACGAGCGAGCACTGTTCTTGTCTTAAAGAAAAACAAAACAGAGACTCCTCCAGAAAGTCGACGTCAAGATGAGCCGGTTTTACCAACTGCCGTCCTATCACCTGCGCGTACTAAAAGGGAATCAGATAAGTTTACTGCATCACAATCCTCTACAGTTAAAACATACTTTTCAAAAAGATTAGATAGCTTAATTGAACTTCAGACCAAGGAAAACGCGACTGGTGTCGTACATAGTAGCTCAGACTTATCACTATACAACAAGCGGGAATTTGATTTGAGCAATAGTAGGAAACCTCAGTCAATTATAGAAGAGTCAAATGATATTACGACACTGACAATTCACATCAAGATAAGACCGACTGTGCCCAGTAAAGATACTGCCGTCTTGCCAAGTAATCCAGCGACATCAAATCGTCCTTCCCATGATGTGACTGTAACAACCTCAAAGTCAAGCCGATTTCAAAGTCGAAAAACGCCCGCTAAATATAAGAAGGCTTGGGATGATAGCGAGTCTGTCCAACTGCCATCAGAATCGGATTCGGAAGACGAGTTAATATATCGAACATTTTCAATTCAGTCTGAGATCAGCATATTGACAAATCAACTGACCGCGGTCAAACAAATACTCACTAAAAAGTGTAGAAGTCCCAAAAAAACACTTTCGAAGGTAAAAAGATTTTTTCGCAAATACGAAGCTTACAAACAAGATTTGTTCGTTCCAAATAAAGAGAGTTAAATACATTTGTCTAATCGGTGTTTAATACAGAGTCGTACGTGGGACCAGCCTACCGACTAACATACAGAAACTTATAAAAAGTTTTGTTTCCATTTCAAGTATCGCTTATAATCTTATTAGATATCATCTAAGTATCGATATCACTTAAATAAAATATCATATCAATCGATTTTCCTAACGCACATCAATAGTGGCTAGAAGCAGTACAAAAAGTTGCCTTCAATTGCGTCAGCTTTCTTCCATTATTTATAAATTGAGCTCTTTTTTAGTGTTTCAAGTGCATGGTGCAATAAAAGTCAAAGCCCAAATCTCTCAATACTAGCTTTCAACAACTGCGCAACGAACAAAAATGTTTGGTCAACAGCCTAAAATCAAAAATACTCAAAAAATGGATCTGAGCCAACACAAGGGAGTCAGAAGGGGCTAACCTAACTTACAAAAATTAGCAATCGTAACTATTTATTTCAAATAAAAGCTGCCTAAATTGCGTCAGCTTTAATTTGCTTCCATTTACTAAGCGCAGCTCCTTTTTTTTTCTTTCTTTCAAGTGCATGGTATGAAAGCGTTTGCCGTGGCATGCAAACGATCAAAGCCAAACTTGGCGCTATTCTTGACTTATTAACTTGCCCGGCGGCGTTTGCCTGGATTTTCAAAGAAATTAAACAACAGCTGCAGCGCAAATGCATCGATTATGCCAAGTCAGTGCAGACAACAGAACAAAATCAAAATTAATATTCTCAGCTATGCAATGTATAAATGCCAAGATGCACAAGCACCAGCAGCAGATCAAAATGAGTTGCTTTGAAGTTTCAGCAACAAGACGCCGTCGGCCATTACGAAAATAAAAGAATAAAATGAAAAAAGAAAATATGGCAAACGGTATCCTTCTCATCATCAGCAGCAGCAGCAGCAGCAACAGCTTGAGGAGTTGAAGAACAGGAAGAACATCAAGTTGCGAAGCGTTTGCTTCATCAATGCCAGAAATGGAAAAACTGTCTGGCCCTGAGCGCATAAAACCAACTGCACTGCACTGTACTGCACAAGTAAGTAATCTCGGTTAAAGTGAGTTTACTGAAATCACAGCGCGAGTTGTGTGCGAATCAGTAGCAATGCAATTTTACAATGGCGGCAACTGTATACGACTTTCATTTTTGTAGCATGTATCTTAATAAGCGCTGACCCACACTAATACCTGGACAAGTGGGCGAGGAAAAGAGCAGCCACAAAGAGAACAGCAAACAAAGTAACTGCATTTTTTCGTGGTTTCGCTTTTCCTTTCGCACAAAGTAAACAAAAGCAGATGCAATGAAGATGCAGCGGCGTGGGAGAAAGAGCTCGGAAGAAGGAGACATGCAATTCGATGCTCTGTTTGTGCACTGTTCACATATTACTCATATGTGCCCCGGGCACTTTGGTTGATAAGAGGGGTAAGTATGTACGTATGTGTATATGTAGAATAAGTGTGTGAGACGCGAGCTGCTTTTGTTCTGGGCTACTGCTACATACATATATTTGTACATTTGTTGGCCCGTGGCTTATGGTACACTTTTTTAATAAATTATAAATTGCTGCAAATATATTTGCAAGCAGGGATTACATTTATCCCTTTTCAGACCTTCGATCTGCGCGCCATGGCACGCTTGTTTGCATATCGCTAGTTTAGCTCATGTCCCAAGTGTGTGGTTCTACCCTTTAAGCAACCCTTCTCTCCCATTGCATGTGTGCTTTTGTATGAACTTTAGGATTTTGTATTCATGCTGAAGTCACGTTTTGTGCATTTGTTAAAAGTAGTTCTTACGGCGATTGCAACGCTTGCTGCGTTCTTCACGCAAAACCTAGACGATGCAAAATTGTGTGAAAAGTCTTAAATTAACTGCAAGTAACGCTGCAAGACTGAACGTGGCAACAGGAACTTGCAACATGCTGTCTTACCTTACGCGTCTCTATGGCCCTGGGCGAGTACATTTTTTAATCAATCACACATATGTGCATATTATTCTTGTAGAGTACCCAAAGGCGACAAAAAAGAAAAATATCAAATAACATTTGAAGATAACAGTACAAATTGTACTTATTTCATTTACGGATTTTATTTATTAAATTTAAAGCAAGAAACATTCTTAGAACTGTGCAGGTCATTAATTTTGAAAGGGGGGCCTTTAAGCTTTTCTTTTTTTTTTTGTCCTTGATGATGAAGGTTCTCATCCATTTAAATGCCAAAATAAATTCATTAAATTTTTGGAACTCCGCTTTATGTAGAAATACTTTTTTTGTTATACTTTTACCAAACAATAAAAATGTCATTTTACAATGATATATGAGTTAAGTATAAAAATTTGTGCGTGCCCCATTTCGGTGTGTTTCAATGCCAGAACAATCACGTAGTGAATTTTGCGTAAACTTGAAAATGCTGCCGGTTTCGATAATTCGTCGCGAAAATAAAACATGTTCTTTGAGAACTTTGTTTTTTATTTCGTTGCGCTTACCCATTTCAATTTTTTGCTTTCTGCATATTAATTTGAAATTTGTAGCATACTTTGAACACACGCAGATACAATTCTTGGCATAGGTTGTGTGTTAGCAAAGTCATAAATTTTCAACACTGCTGACAGTTTTCATATTTGACTCTTGCTATGCATGCTCAAAATTGCTCAAATGTCTAGCGAAATGGAGACGGGGAAACATTACACACATTGGCTGCTTGCTTGGGCCCGGACACCTGCATTTCCAAGCAGCTAAGGTCTTGTTGTTGGTCTGGTCTGGTCTTAAAGTTGTGCTCCAGGGTGCGATTTGGGTTCGACGCGTTTGCATATTAAATAGCTGGGTATGTATTTTAAATAAGCATTATACAACCAGCCCATTGATTTATGGCAGTCCTGTATCATAAATATTTGTCCATTTTACCCTTTGGTATATCTAGTTTAAGGTATACTACAGAACGAGCCTTAAATGATCGTTGCAATAAACAGCGTTTTATTCTTTGTAGTTAAATAAGCAGATTACCTCATCTTATTTCATTCGACTGTCTAGTCTGATTATGTAATTGCGTATTACTTATCTTCTTTTCGCACTGAAAAGCATTAAGCGTCTGCAACGTGCAACTGACATAAAAGCATTGACAAACTTGATTCAGGCTTTTTTCAATTCGCATCTCAATCAGCGGCACATTCAATCAAATGTTTCGACACAATATTATACTGTGTAAACACACACACACACACACACACACACTTAAAAAAAAGCTCTCTCTCTTTCTCTGTGTGTGTTTGTACACATTTATTGTGCATTTGTTGTCGCTAATATTTATTTACTTTCTTTGGGTGGCTTGCAGAACATTCGACAGCATTGAATTACATTTTCCATGACGGCACGAAGTGCAAAAAGTTTTTAGCTGCACTCGGTGGAAAGTTTTTGTGCTATTTCCGGTTGGCAGCGACAGGGATAGGAGGGACAACAGGCGAGGACGACATTTTTGGCCAAATTGTGTGTGAAATTGAATTGCAATTGTCAATAATTCGTTTCAAAAAATATTTTCCAACGCTCTGCCTCTGCCAAGCCAAACTGAATGAATCAACGAGTGAGTGAAAAGTTGCGTGCAACGCGATTATCAACTTTTTCCCTCTCACTCTCTCTCTCTCTTTCTCTCTGTCTCGCTAACGATGTTAAACTTTTTAGGTAATAGTTAACCTGAGTGAGCGAATGTCTAATTAAAAACAGCTCAAACTTTTTTGGGCCATGCAAAGTTCCAACGTGATTCAATGTTAACTTTGTTGTTGGCCAAGATGACAATTCACGACACGACGTTCGATCTAAATCATTTTTGCTGCAGTCATAAAATCCAATGAGGCGCATACAATTTATTTATTTTTTATGTGCTCAAAACTAATGTCAGGAACAAAAAAAAAAAAAAGTCTAAACAGGCAGCTAGCAGCTGGCAGCAGCTGCATTTCGTGCCTGTCCAAAACGGCACGTAGCAAAAGTTCCGCAACGCAATTTTTGAGTTTTACTGACGTAAAATGTTTAAACATATGTGCAAATCGAAGTCGAGTCGAGAGTCTGCTTTGCTCCATCATAAGTTAGAGCAGTTCCACTAGCCTAAAAGGGGTGTGAAGAGGGGTACGTTGTGTGTACGAACATGTTAGCCAAAACTGAACCGACACTGACTTTGCCATTTCTTTGGCCGCAACATTTGACACCTGCTATGCTTTTGTTTCGCTTTTTTCTTTCTTTTTTTTTATTGTGGTGCCTCAAGCAGGTTTAAGGTGTGAGTGTGAGTGTGTGTGGCATGCCACCCATTGTTTCCATTTTATTGTGTGCTTAAATATTTACACAATGAAAACGAACGCACACACACTTGTATTTATGAGTGTATCTGTATTTGTGTGCGTAAGTGTGTGAGCCACAAAAACACATTGTTTTTGGGGGCTTTGCGTGTTTGATTTATGTTATGCTAGTTTGTTGTTGCTCTTGTTGTTGACCCCCAGTTACACATATGACATGATATTTTATACTCGATTGCCAATTATGACCTGTTAAGGGTTTATGGCCAATCGCTTGTTCTGTCTCTCTCTCTGTCTATTTTTCGCTTTGTGTTTATGTTTGTGTTTGTCGTTCAAGAGTGTATGTAATTGTTTGCCTTTAAGGGGTGGCAATCAATTGAACAAAGACTTAAGTGTTTTTGGTAACAATAGATAGCACAGATAGAAATTAATTGGATTGCATGTTTTTCATATTTGTGTTCTTGAAAAATTTACATTCGGTTCTTTAAACTGTGATTGCGTTTGTTATCTTTACAAAATGTTAAGCTCCAATTTGAGAAATCCATCTGAGAGTAAAAGTCGTTTATTGATGCGAAACCCAAGAGCTTAATTAACTTGAACTTGGTCTAAGACATTAAATTACTGTATGTTTATGTTTAATGACCAAAACTCTTTCACTTTGAAGTGGCATCTCTTGCAGTCAGCTGTTGAATGCTTGCCCATTGAATATTTTATGACATTTGTCACTGTAAATGCAACAGACACTCGTTTCCTGTTTACAAACGCTGTCTTAAACCATTCCCTACCGAATGACTTTCAGATAACTTGAGTTCCTCAAGCATTGCCTGCCTGTTCCATCACGGGTGGAGTTTTTTATTTATTTGCTTATTCAGCATGTCAACTGTGGAAACTCAATTTGCCTAAGTAAATAAACGGAATATGAATGTTTAATTTATTTTACGAGCATAGATATTAAGTAAACACACAAGTCACGAGTCCTGGCTGGTGGAGCACAGTGTAAGTTTTACATATGTCATAAAAAAAAGAACATTTCGCCGACTCCATGAACTGCAAGTTGCGCAAGATAAAGTTTGGGGTTATGAAAATAAAGACTAGAAGGCATTTTGCGGCTTGCTTGTTTGATAACAACATTTGCGTTGCCGGATAAAGTTTCTGTACAACGAATTTTCCAAATGCAATTTTCATCGCTTGGGCTACACAATGGTAATTGTGTCGATTGATTGCGCTGGCTGTGCGACAAATTAAATGGTGAAAGGCACACGAAAAAGTTTAATTAAATCAAATGAATGGCAGCGTTTTCAGTCAATGAAAGCATATCGATTTTTCAAATGCATAGAAATCGCATCACATGCAACATGCACGAGAGTATATTGACTGTGGTTAATTAATTTTATACCTCATCAACTTTCACTCTTGCCACCACTTTCCACTGCGAAAACACACTCAAACCAGAGGCATAAAAACCTTTGCATTTCTGGTGTAATTAAAAAGTGGCGTTTCAATTTAACGTTTTAAACCTGCCATCTAATTAAGATATAATATTTAACATTTTTCGTTTGCTTCTTAGCTTACATTTGGAAACGTTGCGTATACGCAACGCCCAAGTTGCGGCCAAAAATCTTCAATCAACGATGCAGTACATAAAATTTTGTTGCTTGACTTATAATTTGTTTCATAAGCTTCGCCCCTTCTTCTGACATTCCCAACGTAATGATGATGCTCAACTTTATGAATATGGTTTTTGGACTTGTTTATATGTTTTTTTTGGATGTGACAGTATCGCAACATAAAAACTCAAGCGTTTGGCTGAGCGACATTAAATTTGTGATCGTCTCTCTGTTTTTTTATACGACTGAATCGTGTTATTACCGCTTGTAATCGCACTTGTTTATACTCTCTGCTGCTCTTGATAAGTGGATGGATTTGTGTTCAGCTCCCAAATGTCATTTTGGTTCAGCACCACCTTCACCTGAATTTACAAGCGAAGTTTGAGGCAACATGTCGGACATTTTATTATTTAATCAGAAAATCGATTTTCCTAACAAAGGTGTGTATTCGTTTAATCTATTGCAAGCATATAATGCAAGAAAGTAACAGCTTGTAGATTTTTCGATTGTTATGCATTGATAGCAAACGTGAAACAGGTTGTATGATATGTTTATTTATACAAACTATGCAAACATTAAAATGGAACCTAAAACATGTTTGGAATGTTGGCATAAAATCGTCTTTACAGCTTTTTAAGACCAAGCAAATATTAAAGCCATTGTTTGTCCAAGAACAGCTGTTACCTCGATGCAACCTTCTGAATCTTTACTTACAAATTTAAAATGATTTTGTTAGCCATGTAAAAATATATTTTTAAGTTTGATTTTGATTGGATTTGTTTTTGGTATAAAAAGGCTTACTGCTGAGGCAGATAGCACAGTTTGTAACGATTCTTGAAAGCATAGCCAGCTACCAGCAGCCATGCATATCCTATATGGTGTTACACTACTCCTGGGCAACATTTTTGCCTACACCCATGGTGCGCCACAGCTTGTTAACTTCAATGCACTTACGAACGCTCTGGCCCAATTGGCTCAACAGCTGGCTCAGCAAACAAATTCGACATTGCAGTTGGGAAATAACTCAGTGATTGTTTCCGGTGTTTCGAGCGCTATTGCTAATGCGAATTCTTATCCAAATAATAATGGCGTGAATTCTGGATGGTATCCCGGCTGGAATCCTGGCTTTTATCCAAGCTATGGTGGTTGGAATCAGGGCCCGAATCCTAACTTTGGTGGTTGGAATGGTTTCTGGCGCAGTGCAAGCCACAATCTGCCCGAGGAAGGTGAAGAGTTTGATCTTAAAGATGCCGATGAAGACTACCAAAATGGTATTGAAAATAAGGAGTCAGAGGATTAAAAAGACTAAAAGTAATGTTCACAAGTTTCCAAGTATTCTAGATTTAAACTAAATCGAAATAAAATTGTTTAATATCGTTAAAGAAACTACATTAGCTCTAACAAAATCGGTTACCTAATAAATAAAACCAGAGATATCAAACACTTTCAATCAAACCGAATAAAGTAAAGTTGCATATGCCAATAAAAATATTGATATGCAATTTAGATATCTGATTCCTAACCGCCCATTTGATTCGATTTTAATAAATTCATAATCAATTTATTTTCATTGCTTAATCTTTTTTTTTTTGCCGAAAAGCTTTTACTGCAATTTGCTTAAATGCAAATATTGTTGCGTGAGCGGTGAGTATTTTAGTTATTCATTTTTATATGCCAACTCAGACGTTCAATATTTGATATCGCCGCGCTAAAAAAACGGGGTAAAAGCTCCCAATACGTGTTTGCATCTCTGTTCGCGAAACACGGTGAATTCTCGCGGGTAACATAAAATATATTTTTGCATACATACATATAGTACGTACAATATGAATGGAACTGCACATTAATATGCACAGTTAAAGTTTCATAACACTGTACGAACTCGTTATGTGGGGTAGTTTGGCACATAAAATACTAAAATGTCGAGTACTCTGTTATATGTATTGTGAAATGTTTCCATTGCGATTTGCTAATTGTTAGCTGAATATAGTTGTAACGGAACTTTTGTTCCAATAACAAATGCGCTACAAAATTGAGAGTTTAGCACAACTGTCAAGCTGCCAGCGTGAATTTCAGACGCCACAAACAAAACTATTTTTCATCAGCTATAATTTATAGTTTGTAAATTGTGAGTTTTTAATATTTCAATACGCGTTAAAGGGTTAGTTAAACTGTGTTAAAAAGTTAGCACAGGTATTTATATATTGCCAAAAGTAGCGCCATGAGATAAGTTTTGTGAAAATTTATCAACTTGCATAGCTTTTCTTTTTATGTACAAATTTGACTTGACATATGAACAATATTCATTATAAGCATACGCCAAGTGTGACATTTATAGGCGCGCTTTATGAGTTTGGCAAAACGCCCGAAGCAGGCAACAGTTTTGGCAGCATTTTAAACTTGGCTTCCATCCAAGTCAAGCAAAATAAATGTGTGACTAAATTGTTTTTTCATTGCTCATTGTATTCTGATCCTCTCTGATTGGTCTTTGTAAACTGGCTGGCTGAACTGGAAGAGCGCCAAGAAGCTTGCAAAACTCAATTTATCCCTTGTGCTAATGGTTTCTGAATAAATGATACATGCTTAAGCGAATTAGCTGATTTGGGTGACAGATAAAGCCACGACACTTAGGTGAAGAACTTCGATTCTAGGTCCTCTAGGGAGTTTACAAATCACTTGAATTGCAATGCGTGTCTGCCGTTTGTATTGCGACAAATGGAACGCATTAGGTTAACATTATTGCCAAACAATTTGCTACAAGCGTGTTTATTTTTCTCCTTGTCGTATTTCTATTTTCCTTTCGTATTTTTTTTGCGCTAGATACAGAACTGAACACAACAAACTCTCACCCAAATCTAATTCCTTAGCCAATTGTGTTTCATGTGGCCAACTTGAAATCTGATTAGGTGCGCCGGAGGGTTGGAAGCGTAGAGAGTGTAACGAAATCAAACAACGATAAATTGCTGTAACTTGTAACTGATATAATACAATACGACTACAATTTGCTATTAGCCTGTTGCTAAAATTGTCCTCGCTTGCTGCTGTTGTCAGGCTTCCTGTTTGTCGCGAGGCCTGTTCCTGGTTGGTTACCAGTTCGGGATACAATATTAAGTGGTAAATTATCCTTTTACTTGTGTGGGATTTGTAATAGTAATGCTTTTAAAAAGGGTTTACATGTAATAGATACTTGTTTGAGAAACTCTTTGGAGGATACCTCACAAGTGCTGTGTTTAAACGTCTGCAATGGATTTGCATTTAAGCATTTAGTCAATTGATTTTAAGTGTGGGGAACAAGATTACCATAGAACTAAGTATTTACGAATGCTTATTGAAAGATAAATATGTACATGATTTTGTTATTGATAAGAGCTGTTCAACCTTAACTAAATCAAACAAATAACTTTTTGAGTTAAACTTAAGATATTACTCTTAGTAAATGCAAGAATTATTGCCACCGGCAGTGCATTGAAGAGACTCTTCATTGAATGCGTGGCCTTTCTCACAGACCACTGCATATGGTATGGGATAGTCGCAAACAACATAGCGGTTGCACTTGTTAGGATATGGCAGAATAGTGCCCAAGGGATGGCCACAGCATATGTTAGGCGTATCTATGTGTATTGCTGTAGTTGTTGAAGTTGCATCAGTTGTTGATGCAGAAGACTCTGGAGTTGTTAAGGTTGTAGAATCAGACTGAGAAGAAGTTGAAGTAGCATCGGCTGTTGCTGAGTCTGTTGTCGATAGTTCCGTAGTTGATGTCGGCTTGGGTTGACAATTGGCCAACTTGGGATCCATGCACACCAATTCTGTGGGACTGAACTCCAAACCTTCTAGGCAATCATATCCAATAGGAATAGGTTCTTGGCAAACAATATATTTGCTACAATTGTTTGGATACGACACATTAGTACCATTGGGTTTACCGCCACAAATACCGCCAGAGGGCGCTGGCGTAGTGATACTTTCAGTGGTGGTTGCTTCAGTGCTTGAACTATGAGTGGTGGTACTCTCTTCAGTTGTAAATGTTTCATGAGTCGTAGAGATCTTCTGAGTTGTCGAAGTCTCTTTGGTTGTGAACGTCGATGTTCTCTCTCCTGGAGCTTGTGTTGTTCCCACCGTGCAATTAGCCATGGTAGCAAGCATGCATTTACGCAATGTAGGACTAAACTCATCGTCCTCATCGCAATCAAATGCAGCAGCTATTGGGCGATCACATTTAATGTACTTGAAGCAGATATTGGGGTAGGGCACTAGTTCACCATCCATGGCATCATCACAAGGACCCTTTTGAGGCGGTGGTCTCATTTCAGGCGTTGTCTTTGTAGCTGTTGGTGTTGGCGTTGTTGTTGAAGTGTAGTCCCAGCGACAGGCATCGGATGGAACGTCAGCACCACATTTACCACTTATCGGATCGTAGTACTCGCCACAGTTGCACACATCCATCATGTAGATGTAATCGTCCACACAGCGTTTAAACCACTGACAGTTCTCGGGATAGGGGAATGTGTCGCGACTGCTGTTCGTGCACATTGTCGGCTTTGGCGGTGCGGGTGTGTGTCCAGGTATCGTCGTCGACGCCGTCGACATCTCCTTGTCGCAATCGCTGTCCTCCCAACGCACACACTGCTGCTGCTTGGCACTGAAGTAAGAATCCGGTTGGCAGTATAAAGCAATGGGAATGGGCGACACGCAGACAATATACTTGCTGCACTCGTTTGGATAGGCAATCATTTCACCCTCATTCTTGTAACCACAAATGCTGTCAGGTTGTACGGCAGTTGATGTTGTTGTTGCTTGTGTTGTTGCCACACTTGTGGTGGTGTTGACAGCCTCTGTTGTTGTTGGTGTTGTGGCCTCGGTCATTGTTGTTGCTGTCTCCTGTGCTTTGCAGGTTGTCGGTGAAACATTCGGTCCACACATACCCGTCTTGGGATCAAAGAATGCATTGCTTATACAGTCAGCAATATAATATTCTCCATTATCCAAACACAAAATATACTTTGAGCAATCCTGTACATAGGTTAGTGAAACGCCTCTTTCTCTATCGGCACACAGTTGTGCAGGTCCAGCTATTGTCGTCGGAATCGTAATCAAAGTGGTGCTGCTTGTCGTTGTTGTGGGTTTCTCGGTGCTTGTGGTGCGATCGCCATAACACACAACATCATCCTCATTATCACAGATAAGGTAATCGGGATCGAAAACCAAAGGTTTTGGACACGTGTTCATCACCACTTTATTATCCTTGCATTGCAGGAACTGTGTACAGTCTGCGGCGTAAGGAAAACGTTCATAGTCGGGTAAATCTTTGCACTCTTTGCGGTTGACATCGGCAGGTAGAGCTGGTGTGGTTGTTGCACTGCTTGGAATGCTTTCAGTGTTCACTGGCTTCGTGGTGTTTTCTCCAGCACCACCGCCAATACTACTTGCATCTGATTCTGTTGTAGCAACCGAGCTTGATGGATATGGCTTCGAATTACACTGCACAGAATCGGGTGTATCGCAAATGTGAAGCCAAGAATTGAAGATTTTATCGGCTATGCAGTAGGCCATTGTAGTGCAGCCATTGCGACAGTTAATGTAGGCGCTGCAGTCGTATGAATAATCATAGAAACCATTGCCCAAGGGCTGGCAATAATCCTCCTGAATGCCGTAGGGTGAATCATCACTGCAGTGGCCATCACCAGTGGTTGTTGTGAGTTCAGTTGTTGTTGTGAGTTCGGTTGTTGTTGATGGCAATGGCAGCGGTTGACATTCGGCGGTATTCGGCGTATCGCATATGTCGAGTTTCTCATTGAAGACCTTATCTCCTTTACAATAATTCAAGACAGGCCAGCCAAGTGTACAGTTTATATATGCGTTGCAATTGTATGGGTATTTATGCATCGATCCATTCGTTCGATCCCTGCAAAATTTATCCGGAATACCTGGCGGTGGAGGATCATAACTGGATGTGGGCCAAGACTCCTCAGTTGTGCTCGGTATGGCACTGGAGCTGCTGGGTTCGACAGTTGTCGTTGGGGCTACAGTAGTTTTTGGTTTTGTATCTATTGTATAGTAAATACATTCTACATTCTGTGGCCAATTGCAGGTTTGTGTCTCATTATCCCAATAAAGTTGCGCGGGGCATTTCTGCACAGTGGGAAACAGGCAATCGCAAACCAAAAACAATGTACAATTATCCGGATACGGTGCTCGATAGCCAAATTGTACGCCCGCACACATGACTTGGTTTTCGTATCTTTGCTCATTATTGCAAGCTTCGTGTCTTGGATTGCCATGCATTGCCAATGTGGCTGCTACCAACACTAAAAGCACTGGCATCCAATCCAAATTATTAGCTGAAAAAATGAACAACTATCAATATTGAGGTCACGTATTTTTAATAAAAAATCTACCTTTCATTATGCGCTTATAAACTTTTTAAAAAATAAACTGTTTTATATGATTTCACTGTTTAACAATCTGTTCTAAACTAAGCAAATTTTGCCAACGCTACCAACTATAAGGAGTTTTGCAACTACAAAGTGCGAATAATAAAAAAATGATAAGATATATTATTAATTTTAAATGTATATTACTTATTGAATTGATAACATGGCACGATTTTATCAATGAAAATGTTTGTTTTATTGCTTATCTATGTATAAAAAGTTGTCTTTTTTGGCGCATTTGAGTCTACAGTCATATATATTTCAAGCACTTTCTTCCAAATGCGGTAAAAAATAAGGAAATTTACTTATCATGCCTTAATGTGACAGCTTTGAGTGTTTTCTATGTTAAGTCACAGTCAAAAATAAAAAAAATTGATAAAAATATTTGTTTGCCACTTATAACCAATTGCAATTACTATTATTAGTATACATGTATTTACTTAATTAATTACTTTATATTTAAACGATGACCAGAAGTTAGTTATGGCTTATCTTCGCTTCCTTTATTTTGCTATTAAGCCTTAATCTCAGACAACCACAAATCACTTAATTAATAATGCTTAAGGAATTGTATCTAATCAACAACTTGACAGCACTTCAACTAAAGTGAGTGAAATTTAGGCAACTTTGTTGTTGCGAGTTTGAAAAATGTAATATCTTACACACCTAAAAAAAAAGAAAAAGTGATTTATGTACACTCAATTCAATTTACTACTTTTGGCTCACCTAACTATAGATATTTATTTTTTCCGTTTTAACGTGTTTTTTACGCTTTTTTTTTTAATGCACAGCACTTCAGCAATTTTCATAGTTTGTGCACGTTTGTGTTGCGGCACTTGTGGCAAGTTGCTACTTTTGTGCAGGGAGGAGGGGGGCTAAAAAATAGAGAAGACTTGGTAAATAGATTTATGCTTTTAAGTTATTTGTCGCTCAAGAGTTCTTGCATTTTTCCTTCTACATACTTTTTTTTTGAACAAATAATAAGCAAAGTCTTTTATTGGCTCACGAGTTTTCTGCCAATTTTGTTTACTGCTCATGTTTTGTCGCTTTATTTTAATGAATGGCGCGTTGAAAAGTCCTGGGCTTCATTTATGGTTTTCTTTTTTTTTATTTGTGTAACTCAAGCGTCGAGTGGCTCTCATAAAATTCTGCAGCTGAGAGGTCACGTTGTCTCATTAAAACAACAACAGCAATAAATGTAATAACATCAGCAATAAGAGCTACACACATGTCAACACACACACACAAATGTTTTATAGTGTGCATTTATTTTTTAAAGTCTTTACGTTGACTTAAAGCCAAGTTAATTTACAATATTTGTTAAACCTTAACCCACGTTTTTTTTAAGAGTTAATGAAAAGAAAAGTTCTTTAGAATATTGTTATCCATTAGAGTTATAAGTAATAAACCAAATTAGAGTGGGCTTTCTTATAAGCATAACAAGTTCCTCAGCCCAAAAGTCTAGCTATGAAGGCAATTTTTCAGCTTGATCTGTTGGCTGCTGTCAAGCGTTTGATCTGCTACAGATTGAACTATCAATTATGGCCAGTGCAGACGTGACCGTCTAACAGCTGCCAGTCTGCCATGACTCTGATGTGAGTGTGGGGCATAAAGAAAAAGAGAGAGAGAGACACACACACTAACACAAACACGTTGGCTCACACTGGAGCCATGTGGGCAGGTGGGTTAAGCTGAAACGGACGTTTAGTTACAGCTGAGCCCCTGTCGTGCCGTATCAAAAGAAAAGCAGCCAGCCAGCGAGCATGCGAGGCAAAGGAGTACGTGTCCTATATGCACCCAAGCAGCAAGAGCAGCAGCAGCAGTAGCAGTAGTTGCCAGTGTGTTTGTTATTGTTGCTCTTACTGTTTGTGTGTGAGTGTGTGTTGCATGAAATTGACCTCATCCTGTTCGTGTGCGTGTGTGCGTCGCTGACGAGAATCGAGCGCCCAGCTCGTGTATGTTTCACACGGCTTACGTGAGCAGTTGGTACATATGGCAACAACCTTCACGCTTCTCGCAGAGTCTTGAGTGAAGAGACGCAAGCGGGGAACTAAAGGCAAGACAAAGCGCCACAAATCAAGCTGTGTACGCTGCTGGCATAACAAAATTTCAGAGAGAAAAAGACAAAAACTTAAAAGAAACGAAAAGAACAGAAGAAAATACAGCAAAAATCAAAGCTTCATTCAATAAAGTATTTTGAGGCAGCCAAAAGTCAAAGGCTACGAGTAAAACAAACAGAGGCTGCATAATGTTCAGTTTGTGCATTCAATTAATCCCTATCTCCTTACATTGGTTTGTTTGTTTTTTTGTTTTGTATCCTTGTTGTTTCGGCCTCTTTGTCATTTCTGTTAATTAAAAGCCAATGAATCTCTATTTCCTGCCGTTTGTTGTAATAAATTTGCATACCGACTAACCATGTTTACAATTTATCTTCACATTAGTCTTGATCTGGCTTGATTTGAACCAAATCTTCAACGCACAGGCACACACATATTCATTGCTAAGAATTAAATATGCATGTTACAGGCTGTTTTCATAAAAAGTTTTGCATAAATTTTATATCCGATATTGCAACAAGTCGATGAAAATATTTATGCTTCTTTGTGGTAATTTATGCATTTTTAAAATGCACATGTAAATGCATCTAATCGTACCTTAATTCGCACGCATAATTTATTCAAATGAATTACAGAAAAATATTACATAATAACTTTAAATAAATATTTTTTATAGTATGTATTTTTGCAAGTATTTTCTATCAAGTCATAACAATGTTTTTTTATTCATGGCTAAATAATATTCTCAATTAAAAAAACATCTTTTGTTGTTTGAACTCTTATACAAACCACTTGAAACTTTCGACCGAATGCCATAAACTCATTTCGAAGTTGTTTATTGCGCTTGCGCAAAAACTCTTCACTTTGCGAGTTCTTTTTCGAAAGCCGACTACAATTTTGTTCGTAAAATAGAAGAAACTTTGTGGAGTTCGAGTGCGAAAGTAAACAGCGAAAGTAAAGAGGAAATTCGTGCATAGCTTAGAGTTCAGTTGCTTTTCAGCTGATGCCGAAAGCAAAAGCCCACAGAGCGTAGTAGTACGACTTTTTTCAACTGACAACCACAACTGTTTTTAAACGTAATTGTTGACTATAGAATTGTAAATTGGTAGCCATTAAAATTATCTAAAAAGTCATAAACATAGTCGGGCATTGATTTTTTTTTTTTTGTCTGCCTTTGTCTTTGTCAGACTGACCTATAAAAAACCGGAAATAGAGTAAGGGAAAAGTTTGCATATTTTATTTATAGGTGTGAAAATCAACATACAAACAAAATTGCTGCATTTCGTGTGGAAATGCAATTAAAAACGCCTTTGAACGAGAACAAATTAATTGCCAAAGAAAACAGTTGCCTGCCCGCCGCCCCGCACCAATCCGTTAACCTAGCAAACGAAAAGCTATTTTTTAATCGAGGCAAGTGTGGGGCAAAAAAAAAAAGTCAGGCAGCCGTTTAAAGATAGGGGTAGTGAAAGTAGGGAGTGCATGCAAAGCCAAACAAAAGCGTACCAAAGCTGCATTTGCCAGCCAAGCAGGATAACAGGGGGCGGGTGGTATGTGTGGGCCAGCCAGCCACAGATTAGCCATAGCTGGGAAAAGGGGGTAGAAGTGGAGCAACAGTAAGCTAACATGGAAATGCAGTGATTTATGCCACGCCAACAGAAGAGACGACGCCCCATGGCCAACGTGCCTGGCAGCCGTTATGCACTCAAGGCATTTGTTGCATGCCACCCAGCCCGCAACCGAGTCGCCTGAGTCAGCATGGAGCACAAAATGTGTGTCTGATGTGCATTCTTTGGTGCTGTGGTGCCACCACAATAATTGCCCGGCTACTTTGGCCAGTCATAACAAAACGAGACCGCATTCCTGTCTTTCATTATGTTAAAATTAAAACGAGTGCGAATCATCAAAGGACAAAGAACAACAAAAACAATGTAACCAAGCACCCTTACTCATTCATCAGCTGACAGAGTGTGGAAAACCTCAGGAAGGAAAAACTTTGCAGACTATGGCTGTTTGACAAAATTGCGAAATGGCAGCGAGGAAAGAAGAACATACTACAAAAATAAAAATAAGAACGACAACAGTAGCCAAACGGAGCGTTGGGGAAAGCACACAGAAAAGCGCTGGAAATGCGCTGTGGGAAATGTGTGAAATTTTCCAGCTGTAGCAGTAAAAAAAAGTGGATAAGTGTTGAGCAACTTTTGGTGGCATTCGCGTTGCTTAAAAATTTAAATTTTCATTTTCTGCAGCAAATTGGGAAAACCTCTTCCAAAAAATGAGCCAGTCAGCAAAAGCAAAAAGACACCAGCGTCGCGCCAACGTTGCTGACAAAGTTTTTGTTTCAACCACAATGCGCTTTGCTGTTGTTGTTGTTGCAGTTTGCTTCTTTTTTTTATAGTTTGAAGTGCGAATTGCATTCTGCTTTTGTCGCATTTGCGGTTTGTGTTGAGGCAACTAAATTTCCTACCAGACACCTGCACGATAAAACCCCAAGACCCAGAGACATTTTTAAACGTAGTCGCAACAAGCTCATCCAGTTCTATGTCTATGTGTTTGTGTGCTTGTTTTTGTGTGTATGTGTGTGGCGTTTTGTAGGCAGCTTGTATCCAAGTGCACTTCACGATTTGCCCTGCCGCGCAGGCAGTGAGCGAATTTTTCGGTTTGAATTTATGAGGGGAAAACAAAATGAAGTGCACTTGGCTGCGAATGCCAGAACCCCTACACCCCGGCCACTTCACTTTCCACTTGACTCACTCAACTCTGAACGCTGCTTTTGTGGACACACAGCACCACACTGAGAGCGACAAAAAGAAAGAGAGGGTAGAGTGCAACCGCACCACAACAGGGTATGTCATTTGCAGTTTTTCGCTGTCTGTGCCTGTAAATGTTTTATTTGAGTATTATTACTTCGACTCTTTAGCACCGCATTTGAACAAAAACATAACGAAAGAGTGTTGCGAGCAAAAACTTAAAGTGGGTAGAGGGGTGGTGGTGGAGCTTAATAAACGGGTTTCAAGTTGTGTGAATAAACGGTTTTCAGTTGGGTGGTCCTTAAGTGAGCCATTGATAAATGAGTGTATTAATAACACTAAATGATGGATTGTGTGTGAATGAATCGACTTTTAACAACAACCAAAATGGGTAAAAGAAAGTAGTATCAAAAATTAGTAAAATAAGATAACGAGTTAATCCAGTTGAGGAATAAGCAATTATAAGCAATAAGTTGAATAAAATTTCAAGCATTTATAAATTCTTTTAACTGACAATGTTGATAATGATATAGAAACATTTATGCGTTAACCCCATCAATGCAATTTTAATGATTAGAACTAGAATCACACAGTTTACTTTTAATTTTCAAAAAATAGCTGGAGGAAACATTAGCCCGCTTTTTTTAATGTATCATTTTTGTGTATCTTATTTCCCTAATGCTTGTTAGCTTGTTCGCTTTCGGGCCACAATTGAGGTTGGCCGTAAATGCTGCTCAAATGTCCATACACATGCCACACATGCCACACCTAGCCGCTTTTCTCACCCCTCCCACATATTAACATTCCCAAAGCTACATACTATATTCACCCCCATTCCTCCGATTCTGGCACCCAAAGTGTGTTGGCGGCGCTGGACCATGATGAGTGCTGTTGTGGTTTGTTGGCACTTCTATTTAAACTTTTATTGCTGCTCAGTTTGCCAAAAAGGTCAGGCAGCTGCGGGACATGGCAACAGGGGCAAAGGAGCCAAAAGTAAATGGCGTGTATATTAATGCTTAGTTTTTAATTCTCTTTTCTTTAAGTTTTATGGAATCAAGTACTTAATTTTGTCATGTAAAAAGCATATGCCACATTCGAGTTGTTTTAAAAATGTTTGTAAAAATTGTTAGTCATACTTAAGGCAATAAAAATGACTAGGCTATAAAACCTAATGAACTCAATAGTAGTATCAGTAAAAATAACTCATAGCTTGATAAATAAAAAATGATAGGTTTTTGCTCTTATTGTTTGATTTTGTTGCCTTTTTGGCATTGTTTCATTTTGTAACATTTATTTTGAAGTCAAAATGTGACTTGATTTTGCCATCATGCACATTTTTTTACACATATTCATGATACATATTCGTTACTTCTGAAATATTCAACATAGTTGCAATAACCGAAAATAACCTTTGGCTGGCAACAAGAGAGAAAAGTAGGCCTACTTTAAGTTGCCCTCCGATTCAGGACGCCAGTGGCTCTTGGTGTCACTCTAGCGAGCAAAAAGCCCAAGTGTTTGCTGCACACTTAGAACGGACATTTACCCCGTTCCAATTCAGCGATGATTCTTCTAATGACGAAATACGGAGTTTCTTGGACATTCCATGTCAAATGGACCTCCCTATTGCTGAATTTGTAGATGACGAGGTTCAAGAGGAGATCAACTCTCTGTCCAACAAAAAATCACCAGGCTATGACGGGATTAACGCACTTGCTTTGAAGATGCTGCCACCAAACGTGATCAAAATGATCACACATCTGTTCAATGGGATTTTAAGACTCCACCATTTCCCCTCCCAATGGAAATGCGCTGCGATTATTATGATTCCAAAGCCCGGCAAGCCTGTGCATATTGCCAGCTCTTACCGTCCCATAAGCCTACTGGTGATTGTCTCCAAAATCTTCGAGAGATTGCTCCTACGAAGACTACTTCCCATACTGGAAGAGAATCAGCTCATTCCGGACCACCAATTCGGTTTCAGAAGGCACCATGGTACACCTGAGCAGTGCCACAGAGTCGCTCAATATATCTCTAACGCTCTGGAGAATAAAAGGTATTGCTCGGCAGTGTTTCTGGATGTAAGACAGGCTTTTGACAGGGTATGGCACCCAGGACTCCTGTACAAGCTGAAAAAAAAATCTTCCAATGCCATATTACATGGTACTGAAGTCTTATATTCACAACCGCAGATTTTTTGTAAGATGCAAGTACGCTGAATCGGATTTGTTCTTAATTCAGGCTGGGGTACCCCAAGGCAGCGTGCTTGCTCCAATTTTATATACCCTGTTCACTGCTGATTTACCGGTAACCAACCCAGAGATGTCCCTCATTGCTACATACGCTGACGACACCGCTTTCCTGGCCTCCAGTACCAGCCCTTCTGTTGCCTCAAGAATTATTCAAACGCAGCTGTCAGCCCTTGAGCCTTGGCTAAATAAGTGGAATATTAGTATTAACACCGAGAAGTCGGTGCAGGTTGTTTTCACCTTACGAACCCTCTCATGCCCTGAAGTCCACCTCTTTGGACGGAGGCTACCCACAGCCGAAAGTGCCAAGTACTTGGGCCTTACTTTGGACAAAAAATTGAATTGGAGAGCTCATATCATTAACAAAAGGACTCAGCTTAAAATTCGTTTCAAGCGCCTTTACTGGCTTCTAAGACCTGCATCACGACTCAGCCTACGTAACAAAGTGCTGGTTTACAAGGCTATCCTTAAGCCTATCTGGACCTATGGGATACAGATTTGGGGCACTGCAGCTGCCTCGAATATTCAAATTATTCAAACTTTCCAAAGTAAACTTCTGCGTACCCTAGTGAGTGCTCCGTTTTACGTCAGAAACGCTGTCATTCATAATGACCTGAAATTGGCTACAGTAAAAGAAACCATCACTCAATACAGCCAGAGATACTTACAAAGATTGGAGAATCATGATAATGTACTAGCTCTTCAGTTGCTGGACAACAGCAATCAGCTCCGGAGGCTTTCAAGATTCCATCAACTCGACCTCCCCTTCCGCTTTAATTAATTCTATTTGTGCTACCTAAATTTTTTCTTTTTACCTAACCGCCAATGTTTTTTCGTAAAATTTAGTTATTGTCTATCAAGACAGATTCTAAATAAAAATTTATCTCTCAAAAAAAAAAAAAAAAAAATAGTTGCAAAGCAATTTATTAAATGTGTTTTCCAATGCCCATTTTTCGTTTGTTTGCAAAGTCAATTAAAATCTGAACAACGATGTAAACATGACAAAAAAAGAAAAAACACAACTACAAACCCTTGTAAGCCATTGCGAACACTTGATGCCCTTTTTGTCGCATGTGTCACAAATAAATGTACAATATTAAAAACTATCTTTATGTATGGATTGTTTAATTAAATATATATTTGCATGCATTGAATTTTAATTACAGGTACATTATTTAAAGTAGTTTTGATTACTACGTTGTGAATTAATGCCAGTTGTGCCAAATCAATGACTCTTTTCTTCCTATCCGCCTGTGCACACTTTAATTAAATATATTTTGTGATATCTCAGTTCTTATTTTACTTTCATTTAAAGTTGGCCATTTATCGAATATTTTGTCAAATATTATAAATCCAAGTTAAACGTGCGTAAAAGTAGTTACAATACTATGTACTATAAAATATGAAATTGAAAATTTATTACTCCAGCCGCACGAATACATTAAACTTTACTATCCACTTTTGCAGTGGCATTTAAATTTTAATTGATTTTAATAGGCCGCTTTCGGCATGGAGTTGACCATGGCTGGTAACGTTTTCTCTCTCTGTGTGTCCTGGCCGTCATTAATCGGCTTATAGTTAACATAAATACATTTTCCAGTTTGAATTAATGCCACTATCTCTGTTCGCTTTTAATTGGAGTGCAAAACGTTGCAGCGGCACCTGCTAAATAAATAATTTATTCAATTCATATATTTTGCTCTAAAATTTACTATTTGCATGCCGCAAAAAGAATAAAAAAGTAATAAAAAAAATTTAATTCAATGAAACTCATGCAAACGAATAAAAATAGTTATACGCTGATGTTTATTTAAAAAATGTGCTTCTACTGAACATTAAGTAAGAACATCATTTGCTTTGATTAAAGGTTGCTCGTTCTCAAATATTTAACATACACATAAGCTCATCAATGAATCGAATTAATTTTCATGACACATTTTAACGTTTTTAGTCGCAGCTGCCAATAAGCATCAATTTGGCTAAATAGCATTTGTTAATTTTGCTGATGAGACCTTTTTAATAATTGAGTATACGACTCGATGTTTGACACTGTCCACACGTGTTTGTTATTGCATTATAAAATGGGGCTTAAATATTAGTAATTGATTTTTTATATTAAAAGATACTGTCCTATATACTGTAAATATTCTAAAACTAACTTTTTGTTTATTCAGGTGTAAGCACATTTCGTTTATGCGCATAACTCTGATAATTTAAAAAGTGTATTTACTGCTTAAATTTAGCTTTATACATTAATTGCTTCCTTAAATGATATGGAAAAAAGCCTTAACCCGTACTTAATTAAAATGCGTTAAAAGATTACCACACATTATAACTTTCAACATGCGTTAATTATTAATAATGTCACGGGACGAAAGCATTTTGCCAAATGGCTCATTAAAAGCAAACATTAGCCCAACACCATAATGTGCCAGCTGAGAGGCATTGTGTTTACTTACTTTGAGAAGCCTAATGAGCTGAAGATGGCTTGAAAAGTATGTGAAAAGCTTAGAAGTATTTAAGCTGGGCTGCATTTTGGTAGCAAATAGTTGCGGTGGGCTGTAGTAGATAACAATTTGAAAGCTCATTAACATATGCTTCATTATATCCAATGCCTTTTCAGTTTGGCACACATTTGGCATTTGTAATCTGTTAACAGTTCACATGTATTTGCTATTTACATTGACCTGCATGTTGCCAAAGCTTCAAACTGTTTATCAACTTGTAATTTGATTAAGCCCCCACTTGAAACAGTGCAAGCAAGCTTCATACTATATATAGTCATAGTAACTTAGCCCCTATGTCAACACATTCTCGCACTCTCAGCTGTGACAATGCCATGCAAATGCTCATCTGTATGCAGCTGGATGTTGCCAGATTTTAAACTTAACTGAAATACGTGTGAGTATTGGGTACGTGTGTGTGTGTGAATTGTGCGAGAATCCAGTTCAAATATTATTTGATATCCTGCGGTGGCCCTGGCGCCATTCATTGTTTGCCATCGCTTACAGATTCGAGTACTTTTGATATCTGAGTGTCGCACAAGGAAAATGCCTTGCAGCCGAGAGGCGTCTGTCAACATCTGCCGCCTGTCTGTCACTTACATTGTCACTTGGGCATTGTTGGAGCTCTCCTTTACAGAGTGTCTCCATCTCGCACTGTCTTCTATCAATACGACAAACCACATCTATATACACGGTATATTCAGTTTGTAATCCACAAGTGTACGCTTGTTTTGAATGTTAATATTTGCACTTACAACTCAAGCAGGGCAAGTGACAATTTATTCACTTTGTTGCTGCTGGTCTCAATTTCATTGAACCTTTTCCCTTTTTTCTGGCAATTAAAGTGCTAACTGGAAAAGCATTTGCGCTTTTTGCCTTATTTGCTCCAAAATCCTTAAAAGCTCTAAAATGTTGACCCCAAAGAACACAACAAAAAACATGTTCTTGTGGCACTTGTTAAAAAAAATGTTGTTTACTTGCACACAAGCAAATTTTTGAGCTTAAAGAGAATTGTTTAAGCAAGTGAAAGGACTTATATTTAAGAGTTTAATTTTACTAAATTCTAATTATTACTTTAATCCAAATGTTTAGAATTACAATTTCTCAATTGAAGCTATCAAATATTTTTGCCCATTTAAAGTATCTTAAGCATTTGCATTTAAGTGAAGAGCTTAACGACCATTTGTACAACTTAATACGTCTACTAGTTACAAAAACAGCAATTAAAATCGTCTCACAAAACAACAGCAACACCAAAGACAAGTGCAACAATTGTGTGGTCGAAGCCAGATTGAAGAAACTATTGCCAAATTGCAGAAGCACAAGCAAAAGCTAAAGAGCTTAATGTGTACACGGATTTGAAACACCTCGAGAACACATTCATTCATTCATTTATTCAGTTGTTCATTCATTCATTTATATGTTCGTTCGATCGTTCGTTGTGCAGTTACTCCACTTAGGGCCACCATTCAAGCTGTCATTCATTCAAGCCTTAATTGCGTACAAAAGTTGCTGCTTAAGTGTTGCTCGCTCAAGTTGACATTTGTTCGTTAATTAAACCTTTTTGTTGGTTTCAACTGTGCTGCACAGAAAGCAAATTGATTTATCTTTTCAACACACCTCAAATTGCCAGACACCGACAACGACGACGACGACTCGAACTTCGACTGAAAGTCATGGCTTTGAAACTGGCTTACGTTCATCCTTTTGCCTTTCAGACAACAACTACTGCTGTTAAACAGTTGCTTTTACCTTACCTCCTTCTGTGCCCTATGCTTTTAATGGCAAAACTTTTTCACTTAACATTTACTCATAAATTGATTTTTACTTTTTAACGACCAGGTTGTGCTAATGGTCTGGCCTTGGGCCTGAGTCCTTGACGCCTTCAACACTTTACCCTTGGCCCCACACCCATGTAAGCAACACACACTTACGCACAGTCAACTTGTTGGCCCAGCTGTCGCTACTAACCAAATTAGTTGTCTTTTCACATTATCAGCTTGCACTTGGAATTTTCAATTAGTGGGTGAAAAGTGGTCAAGCTTTTTGGCCGTGCCCGAAAACGTGTTTGGTAAACAAATTATGTGTTAATTTAGCTTATGGCAAAAGTTTGTTTTTCTTGTCGCCTGTTTGTCGTGCCTTGTGTGTCCTTTGATGTTGTGTGTTTAATTATGACTTCCGGCAAGTAATCAATGTGCAAATTTCGCCTATGTCGCTTGGCATGCTAATGTTTCCCAGCACCCAGCACCCAGCAGCTTTGTGCCACGTCTTGAAAGTGTTGGGGCGAATGGGTGGTTTTGTTGCCAAAGTTTTTGGTGTGGCAAACATAAATTTATGCAAGCAACCAAACACACTTACGCTCTTTCTCTCTCACTATCTGGCAACTTGTGCACAATTACATGAGCATTTTGTGGCTGCACATATGAAATATGCATGCAATTTTGAATTTGCCATTCATTTAAATGTTTTCTTGATTACATTCTCGGCAGCAACACGCAGCCACAGCCAAAGCACAGAAGCAAAAGCAGAAACAGCAGCTAAATAATTCCATGGAACGTTATCATTGTCTTTGTCTTGTGTGCGTTTTGCGGTTTAAGTCTGCCCGACAGCGTTTAAATGAGCCGCAATGCTTCGGGGCATGCAGCATCCAAACAACACCCAAAACATTTGCCACAGCTCAAAATGGGTTTATGTACTTAAGGATTTTTTTAATGAATATAAATTTCATCGAAAAAAAATATTATACACTTTTGAATACATTCAAAATTCCCAAAACCCTAAGAACAGACTAACCTTATTATTCCCTTGTACTGTTTGAAGGGTATTCAAGTAAAGGTTTGATGTTCAAAAGCATGTTTTGCGAACATAAGTATATATTGAAAATAATTTAAAGCTGTGCAAATTTTGAATCACCAGCACCATAAACATTAATTAAATTTGTTTCCTACTCAAGTATCTGTCTCGACTTTCAATGGCATTTTAATAGCGCCAGCAAAATTGTCAGTCAATCCATCTATTATTCTTAGTTTTGCTTTCAAGTCTGTGGCAACTTGTGTTGCCATGGCCTAAGAAAAGAAAATTCGCTCGCTGTCTGGACGAAAGGGGAAGAACTTTGCCGTCAACTTATAAAAAACTAAAGGAAAATTGAAAGTTTTGATTTATAATCCAAAAAGTTTTACGTTATCGAATTCTTTACCACTCTAGCGTACTAAAAAAGTGTCTATCTCTTGCCATTCAAGTGCATAAATATTTTTTATTCAATGGTGTTTTTCATGCCAGTTACCTATGAATGAAATTTCGAGTAAAAGGTATATAAAGCCGTTTTATCCTGTCTTTATATCATTAGTTTTATATCGATCTTTGAATTACATAGCTAAAAACATCAACAAATTTCATAAAGACTTAAAACATGTTAAACAATGAGTTGTAAGTAAATGGTTTAAAGAGCAATTACTTTAATTGCTGAGTATCTTTAAGTCAAGCACTCAAAATTAATCATTTTAACTGTCGTTTTTTTGCTGCCTGAGAACTTTGTGACCGCCGTTGCAATCAGATTAAAAGCATTTTGGGCTAGCGTATGCCTCTTCGGTGGTTTTCGTTTCAGCGACCACGCCTCTTTCCAACACTACCGTTTTGGGCAATCAATAATTTTTCAATAATCGCTGACTGCAAAACTATCTGGCCCAAGTTCTGGCTTCATTCTGGTACTATTTATGACTTGAAAGTTTTTGCCTTTGTCGGCTATGATGTTGCGCCACACCTTCTTATAAATTGTAGATAGAACAAGTGGCGACCAGCAAGCGGCTTCTTAAAAGCTGCGGCAGCTTTAAGTGCCTCATGCCTCTTGCCACTGGCTGCGAGTTGTGTCATAAACTGTTCGGTATGTCCTGTCACTTTGTTCTGCCTGCTATCTATTGTCGCTGAGGCAACGGCTTCTGTTGCTGCTGTTGTTGTTCTTGCTTCAGTTGATTCCCTTGTGCGCTGTGGCATGTTCCCCAGCGTTGATGTCAGAAAATCGATAGCTTAGACATCATTTGATGCCTCATTATTTTGCTTGCACCATAAATCATGGCAATATGCGCTTAATTGTGCAGCGTTGCAGCAAGTATATCTTGCCACACATCATTATTGCACTTCAGCGCAATTAAAGCTGAAGCGAATGTTATTTCATAAAAATACGTTACGTTATACGTTATAATTTTTGGTTGGTTTGAATTATGCCAATCTCGGCATGATATCGCAGTTTGTTTCATTCATTTTTATACAGCTGCTCGATGCGACTTGTCTAACGATAAATCTTTTTCGCGCTGATTTCACATATGCGCCAAACCTTTTGGCCAAATTAAGATTTATTTCACTGCAAAAATATATTTGCGCAGGCGGAAACTTTTGACATACTTTCGACATGCGAAAGACAAATGCTTGTTTAATGTCAATAAATTTAAAGAGTTTTATGATTTATGATTGAATAAATGTTTTTAAAAGCAATTGTTTACTTTGTTTCTTTCAAAATTGTTTAAACAAATAATAAAATCTGGCCGTCAAAAAAATATGTATGTCAGATATTGTCTCTGTTGTGGTCTTTGTTGTTGTTATCTGTGTTAAAAACATATTTCGTTGAGGTCAAATAATAAATCACTGCAAGCGGACACTTTTAACCACAAATCCAAAAAGATGTTTGTGACAAAAACATCGAATTTAAGCTAACTGAAAAACTGTTGTCCAAGTGGCACAGCAAAATGCATCAACTGAAAACTTCGAATTTTATGGCTTTAAGTAGCAAACAAAATAGTTTGCTATGCATTTTTATGTCGAAGAAGACTTGCAGCCTGCACTTTTAAACATTTACTAAACATATTCATGAGATTGTAACAATTAACACAAAGAAAACTGATGCTGAAGCTACTGTGTTCACAAATCTCAATGTTTACCTTCTCAGTCAGCCAAACAATGGCATTAAAAACATGTTTTCTCTTCACTGTAATCGTGTTTGAGGCACAGCAGGATTTAGATTCAATTAAATTGTCAGCGGGACAGCCACAAGATATTTCCCTTGCCTCAGTCACCGGCTTAAGCTTCTTACGACACTAGCAATATTTGTCATGCCAAAAGCAACGTACATTAAATTCGAATTAGTTAGAGAAGCGACAACACCGCCACTGCCTCTCCTTTCTCCTAGCTCGATGACTTTGCTAAACACTAAGCGAAATATTCGATTTTAAAGGCCACGGAGATAAATCGCTATCGACGCTATCATTTTTTATGCCTCCAAATATCCAAAAGTGAAGAAGGGAGTGTAAGCAAGGTGGCAGAAAAGCTAGCTGTCGACAGAAACCGAGCCCAAAAACCGCAAAGGACACGCGAACTTCAAACTAAGTAAGCAGGCTATTGAGACCGTTAAGAGACAACAACAAAACTGAAAATTTGAAATGTGAAATGCGCAAACAATTTGCAGATGGCGACCGCAACCGTCTGTCAACAGGGGACAAGTCCTGGCGGTGGACAAGGACTTGAAGTTGAGCTGGAGATGGACACCTGTGGCTTTTGCCAGGCAATATATCAATTTGCCTAACGTCTTGACATTTGCCTTTAATCGCTGGAGACTCGACTTGAACTAGAACTTGCTTATTCAATGTCGAACTGCGGTATTTGTCGAGAGAATCTGATTGTCAATTGAAATCAATGCATTGAATCACTATGCAGTCAAGGAAAAATGAACGTTAAGTCCTTAAAGTATGCATTGTATGCAGTTAAATATCTCAATATCTATTCAGAATTTATCCACAGACATTTGCGTTCTTTTAAAGTTTTCAGTTGAGCAGACACCAATGGAATTAAATGGCATGGGTTTTTTCTAACCAAAAAGCTGTCAATTTCAATGACCGTCGGCTTAAGTTTCTGACTTGTGTGTGGGCGTTTTTTGTTTCACTCTTCGGCTTGAATCCTGGCAAACCAATCCAATCATTTGCCATGACCAAAATCAATCAAAGTGATTAAATTCTTGAAATAAATTACCGAAACTTGATTTTTGGGTGTTTGGCTACTTGTCCGCTTCAGTTGTTAAAATAACTATCATGCTTTTCAGTAAACATTGATCAACATCGCTATTGAATATGAGTATCGAGTACGAGTTGTGAGTACATCATCATCGTCATTGAAGTGTGCCCAATGACTGCCAAAAACAGGCGCCATTCGTTGGCGGACGACAGTCAGGGAACTCGAGTGCGTACTTTGGCATAAACCAGCGCCGATTTATGATGCTATTCTGGAGCACTCGATGCCAGTCGAGAGCCCACGGCAAAAGGATGGGAATGCCTGCTGTCTGTATCGTGGTCATAATCCTACAATTGTTTGCAAACTTACCTCCAGATAGGAGGGAGCTAGACTTTTGTATGGAAATGAAGTAGAACCCATTCTGCTAAAGGGTTGTCTTCTGCCCCTTCTTAATATCACCTCATAATTTGGGCTCATTATTTGGGTTGAACCCTCTGTGAATGGGAATCCATAAGAGAAGATTTGTCGTCTGCCCTGCAATTGACATTTATCGCTGTCAGGTACTCACTGGACTCGGTGATGGTATTGTCTCCGACTGTCGCCCACTTTGGTATCTTTTGAACAAGTTAACAACTCATTAACACACTCAGCGGAAATGACAACAGCAACAATGGTGGCAGACGACCGACAACAATTGCTGTTGATGCCATTTCCAATTGAAGTTAAAACGTTTAAAATGCTGTAATTCATATATGAAACAATTATTGTATCATTACGACGTTTTTCCCTTTTTTTATCCTTGAAATTTCTACAATTGCTGATTATCCAACAATGATACATTTTAAGCAACATCTTAAGAGCACAGAGTCTATAAGCTTGCTTTAAAGCTTCACCTACGTTTTGATAGTTTTGATTGCTTTTTAATTATGCAAGCCGGAAACTTAAATTCCCACTTTAAGGTTGCTACTTAGTCAAGCACATGTATCATTCTCTTCATCACTCAAATGCATCACACTTTCCTCTTGAAATAATTCACATGTGTGTCTGCCAGTGGGCTTAAGACAACCCGAACACTTTTGCCATAAGTCCAGTTGTGTTCCGACCTCGATCTCAACTATTTTTGAATAACTAATGAAGGTGCCAGAAAAACAACAACTAAAACAATAACACAATAGCATCAAATGCAACAACAACAACGACAACAACTGCAACTGAGACTACAAGAGGGATTAACATTGTGTTGAGACTCGAATGCCCGGCCTGAATATGAAATTTGGATTTTCATCCGACTGTCGACATTCATCTTGCCAACTGTCTGTCCAACTGTTTGGCATTAGGCAGGCCGTCCGTCTCTCTATGTGTCTGTCGGTTTGTCTGTCTTTTCATTGTCAAAATATTAACAGCTGGCACATTCCGAGTCTGTCTTCTCTGCTCATGTGAGTGCTTAAGCCCTGTCCCGGATGAGAAAAAGGGCTGTTGATGAAAAATAGGAATTTAAATGTTTTGAAATATATTTTGGCAAATAAATTTGAGACTGGTAGCTGTTGAGAATCTGGGTCAAGGCGGGCAAACTAAGTGTATTTGGTTTGAACTCATTTTCGCCTGCAAAGTGTAACGATATATATATTATTATTATTATGTATATGCAAAAGTTTACAGCTGTCTGAAGCTCGTAAATATACAAACCAGTTTTTTAGATAAGCCTTCCACTTATTTGAACTTTAACTTTGAAGATTATAAAATGAATTGACAAATAAAACATTCATTCATAAATCAATACTAAAGAAACTGAACAAATGATTATGAAATGCATCTTCAGATACCAACAACAATTTTATGCTTAAAGCAGCGCGACAAAGAATTAAAAACACTGCTCAAAGCTTTAACACGTCTTCCGTTTCCACATAGCCAACTTTGCTTTAAAAAAGAACAACTCAACCGTCACATGCAGTGTGAGTCAAGTATCGATGAAGTATCGATTTCCATGAGTGCATTGGATGCAAATGGAGACAAGAGCTAAAAGCGAGACATTAACTTGGGGTGTCGTCTGCATCACATGGGAAAGATCTAAATAAATTTGCATTTGAGTAAATTAAAAACAAACAGCAAAATCAAATATTAATGTTGTGTAACGCGATATCCAAAGAGTGCTTCAATTCCATCATTGTGGACAAGTAGGGCTCTGATTCTGATACCGATTTTGATACGTACGTATGCTGATTGTGATTGTTGACTGACGTTGGGTAAACAGCGCCCTTTTAGAAAAATCAATGTGATGTTAGCTTTATTTGCCTATCACACGTACAAAACAACAAAAAAAATTGTCATTTAGTCGCTTGCAAATGAAGATTTATCTCTATTTTTTGTGACCAGTTTTTTGCATTCAACTTTTCATGAAATGTCGCTATGGCAATGACCGAAATAACTCCAAATAGAGTCGTCTCCATCTACATCTGCATCATTGTGTGCCTGGTTTAAGCTTCGTTTCTATTCTCGTTAGTCTGACACGGCACAAAAACCTTTTTTGGTATTCAAATGTTATTTTTGGCGCAACATTTGCGGAATTTATTTTGGCCGCTGCTCCAGCAAAGTCAAGGAAAAAGTGTGAAAAGCGGAAGTGTTTTGTTTCCAGTTGCTGTTGTTGTTGACACCCAAAAGCTTGGGAAATGCTTTAAGCGACCGCAGGAACGAAACGCCTTCAAAACTTTTTGCTAAATTGTTTGGTTTTTATTGCCGAATTGAAACCCGGAAAGGGATTCGTGTTTGTTTTGAGTTGCATGCCAGATATAAACTGAATGTTTTCAAAGGGCTAAACAGAAACACTCCTCAAGCGGAAAATATTCAAGTTGATGTGCCCTTTGATTGCTCAACCTCTGAATGTTTTAATTCAGTAAAAGGTTCTTAAAGTAGGCGTGACAATGTTCAAATGCGATATTAAACTATAATAAAGTTCGTTATATGATAATGACCATCTAGTTTAATGGTGCCTGCATCTATAATCAGAGTAGGTGTGATTCAATAACAACACAAATATTTCATATGTGTAGTTTGATATAGTGCAAGTGGTCGCCTTTAGTCTGAAGAGACCCAAACAATAATTTCGATTAGATTTTACTTGAGGGAGAAAGAGAGATATTCTGCTGCCGCAGGTGCAATTAAATGTTAATCGATTCTGTTTGGCAATTGGAACGGGAGTGAAGTTAAGTGCACAGCATTCTACATGCAAGTGTGTGTGAGAGAGTTTGCATTATCAACTGCAGCCTAGAGATGATCAAGATGGGAAGGATGATGATGATGACCTTTTGGTTTGAGTTTTGTTTGTGGCTTTGGCAATTTTCAGTTGCCTTTCCGTAAATATATTATGTGGAGTGAGAGATTGTTTGTGAGTGTCAGATGCGTAATTAATTGTAAATACTTGTTCAAATGTCACTTGCAATTTATTCGTTTGGCAGACTTAATGTAGATTTGGCCCCTAAAGAGATTTTGGGTCTTTAAATCACATTAATATCAACTTAAACATATTAAATCTATTAATTTGATATTTCGTATACGCCACATAGTATCTGCTACTTAGAATTGCCACTTTGGATCGGTTTGAACTAACTTTCCAATATTTGCATGTCAAACGCGTGGTAATTTTATATTACTGCGACACTCGGCTGCCGTTCTTCTCCCACTCTATGCGCCTCTTGGCGCTCGAACGCATTATTTATGACTTGTACGTTTTCCGTGTTATTTTATAAACATTTTTCAAAAATTATGCTGCCCTCTCGGTCCTCGGTTATGGCTCGACAGAAAGAAAAGTTACTTGCGGAGCCTGCAACTGCTTGCCGACATCATAAAAAAGGAATTCTACGCGCCGGCGCCTTTATGTTTTATTTATGAGCCCAAGCACGCCCACAAAAAGTTAACATGGGGCCCACAATGCGTGCCGCGTTTTAATGTTATGACCAGGGGTGAGGGTATGGGATGTCTGGAAGAAGATTGTAACTTTTATAAAGGTAATTATTGTCGGGGGGAGTGAGTTAATGGCTAACATATGGGTTGAAATGTATCCAAAATCGATTTTGTTGTATGCAGATTAAACATTATCTGGAGTCCAGCTCTCATAAATATCCAGCAAAGGGTCAAAGGTTGAGTGCATTTACAGATACCGATCAGCCCTTGAGTCATTTTACTTGCTGGTCCCTTCAGTACCAAGAGCTGAGAGCTGCTTATGGCAGCCACAAATCGCCGTTTAAATATTAATACATCAATCCACTTAATATGCGAATTTACAGCAACGAATGATGCAATAAATATAAAAAAAAGGGAAAACACACACAGAGATAGACAGAGAACAGAGATGATGCGCATATGTTGAAGGTACTTTGAGGACCCTTCAGTTTACGATGTGTTTTGTTGGCGATATGATATGATGATGATAGGATACCATAAACGAGTACACAAGAAATATACATTAAATTTATATAAAGCTCAGGCTTGTTGGCCTGCTCATACTTGTTCCTGCTATTGCCATTTTCAATCTGGCCACAAAGCAAACAAGATTCTTATGATGTAAGACAAAACAAATTTTGGTATAAGCGCGCACTTCCTGCAGCATCTCCTTGGAGATATGGCACAAAGGAAGTGCTTGGCTTGTTTATTTCTAGAACTTGTAATGCAAACAAAAACTTGTATTTCCGAATCAGCCGCCACAGTCAAAATAATAACACAGAAACAAAAATATCACAGTACACAATTTACTTAGCATTTCGGGGAATTTGAAGGAGACGCAAAAGGCATCAAGGCGTTTGTAGCAAGTTGGGCTGTCCATTGACTTTGTTGTACTCCAAAGTCAACAGTTAAATATTGTACACAGTTTTTTTTATATTTATTTTTTTGCGTGTGCTCTTGTGCGTTATGATTGCACAAGCAGAACAAATATGCAATTCTTCTTCCCTCGCTCACAGTCAGTATTGAATGAAACTGAACCGCTCTCAAAACTGCAACTGACATAATTACGTATGCAGAATATTTAAGTGCAATGTGTATTTGCGATTGTCTGGCTGAACTCTGTGAACTTGGTTACAGCAGATAAGTATCATAAACACAAAACCAAAGCTTTATGTTTGCATTAAAGAGAATCACAAGTTACGTAATTGGTAATTAGATCGAATATTTACAGTATAATGTTATTGCAAAAAAATAAGATTTGTTTTCAAAAAATATCCCTTTAGTAATAAAATACAATTAAAACATTTACTCTTACATACAACACGACGGTTGCTCAAAGCTGGAACTTTTATCTGGTTCGGCTGCCTTAATTCGCTGTGTTTACAAATCCCGTTCAAGTTCAAGGGGGTGACTTGTAGGCCTAATGCCTAACGGGCCCAAACAACCAACACCAACAGTCAGCGCCTCTCTTTGTATTAATTTGTGCACACATTCTTGGCCAATGAGATTTATGCGCTGCGTATAACAATTTTTTTTTTGCATTTGCTTTTGCTGTTACAGATGTTGTTGTTGCTGCTGCTGCTGCTGCTGGGAAACCCAACAAAAGAGTCGCTCGTCCCACCCACAATGTTGTCGCTACTGTAGTTGACGAAGTAAATTTCGAAAAAGGCGCGAAGTACAAACATAATATTGTTTTGTTGCTCCTTTGTTTGTTTTTGTTCCTTTGCTTTTCGTACAAAGCACGTGCTTCGTTCGAAAAGCGGCAACGCAGGCGCAACAACAACAAAAACGTGAGCGTAACTCGAAACTTGACGAAAGTCCGAACACGACGACGAGCAGCAGCAGTAGCCGAAACCGAAGTCAACCTTCGGCTGGGACAAGCCGAATGCTGCTGCTGCGGCACGGCATTGACTGCCAATGAAGCGAAGCATTGGGCCATCAGTTCGACTCGAAACTGCGCCGGAAGTGGACGCCAAACGTCGCCGTGTTAAGCAACAATAATAACAACAACACCAAAAACTTCAACAACCAACTAAAAAAAGTGTCGTTTCAGCAGTGTTCTGTGTGCGTACTGAAAGTATTGCTCGTAAATTTAACAAATTAAAATATAATTAAATAATTAAACGGTAATGAAATGGCCGGAAGTTGCAACGGCGACTAACCGTGTTTTTTAAAGTGCCACAGAGTGCGGCTATAAAACGTGGTCAAAACATACCGCATGCTGTTACCTGAACTAAAATTTTTAATTTGCGTGCCTTAAACAAAAATAAAAGAAAAAGAAAGAATAATGCTAATGCAACTACAAATTTTTGTTGCGTACATAAATTTAACGGCAATCAGCCCGAAGAGCAGCAGCGGCAAGAGCAGTAGCCAAGTTGCAAGTCATCCAAACTTCATTTGTTGCGCTGCGGCTGCCGCTATCCTTATAGTCGTACTGCAACAAGACTCCACTTTGTTTCATACTTGCCTGCTGCTGCTGGCTTCTCGGGTTGAAATATTGCTTTCATTATTTATGTTAAGTTTATGCAACATTTTCTACGCTTTTGCCCGATACTCTTCCCGCTGCTACTGCTTTTCCTGCAACTTCTATTGTTGTTGTTGCTGTTGTTGCACTCGGTGCACTTGTTTTTAATATCCTTCAGCTTTGTAAAGGCATTACGCCTCATGCTGCCACCAACGGCATCCTGCCTGCCTCTGCAACCTACAAACGTTCCGCACACTGATCCAAATTACGCGGCAATGGTTTTTCTATCATTCGTCTCGTTATTGCACTCCGTTCCTGGCTGTCGCCTTGTCTGTTCTGTCCTTTTCCAGCAGGACATCAGCTACCAGGTTCAATGGGCTGCAGCAGTTATTGATAGCTTCTGCATAAATGAGAACAATTGTTTATATATATATATTTTGAAGGACGCTGATTTGTTGTTTTGTACTCTGGCTGATAGATCAGCGGGAGTAAATCATGCCTGAAGTTATTGAAAAGTGTAACATAATCTTTCAATATTATATGCTGTTGTCCGGATGAAATGTTTTTTCAAGTGAAATGCGAATAAACAATTTGATGAGTTATAAACAGAGTACTTACATTAAAAGTTTAAGCTGAGCTTATTGAATCAACAACTACAATGGAGCATGGACATTCACCGATTCACATTATTTTTCTAGAAGCTTAGAAAGCATTAATAACCATGACTTGTTCAAACATTCCCGGGTATTTTGTAAATACCATATCGCTCGAGCAACCAAAACTACTGAACTGTTTTAATGAACCACAAATTTGTGTGTATTATTTTTTGTATGTGTTCATTTTCTAAGCTACTTATTAGCTCTACTTTTTCGTATAGCCCAAAATGCAAACAACGACGCCAAAGGGGCTCACAGTTGTATTGTTTTGCTTGTCCTCCATTTGAACAAAAGACACTACTAATAGCCAAAATGAGCTAATTAGCGCAAACATGGCGAAAATTATAAAAAGCAAATTACACAGAGCAAAAAAAAAATTGAAAAAAATTCAGGCACCCTTTGTTTATTTGGAAAAGCAATTATAACGTTGAATGTTTTTTTTTTTCATTTATTTTTTTTAATGGTTTAAGAAGTTCTTTCAGCTCTTGCATACAAATTAACTATTTAATATTCATTAACTTGTTGAAGCAATTTCAAGCCAAATTCATATGAATACATGAGAGCAAGTTGAATGTTTGTTTGCGCAAAGATGAGAACTGGATATTAATGCAACATTTTCGTGCTGCGGTAGTGTCTGCATGCTGCATATTCCGTGCTGCATTATCCATATCTTTTTCTCGTCTTTTGTGTCTCAAACGCTTTTTTTCTGTGCTGTCAGACAATTCCATTTGCACTGGCGGCTGTCAGCTGCCTTTACTTGCAGTCTGTCTGAATTCCGCCACTCAAGATGCATTCGAGATGACAGCCTTTGGATGCCATTCCTTCAAGCACAATTTATATTGTATGATGGCGTGTGCAAATGGAATTGAAAATTTCGGAGATTTAAAAGAGTTAACGTTCATTTATATATGTCAGTTTGTGTGCTGTGATTTTTAGCTGCTGTTCATTTGTTTTCAAACTGATTGCATCATAATTACCTAACTGACGTACCATAACTGATGCCCTACTCTTCCCATAGCCTGGTCCTAAGTGCTTTTTAACGAGCTGCTGTTGCTCTCTCTTTTGCTTTGTTGTCCATTTAGAAAATTTAGGTTTCCATTCGACGCGGCAGCTCTACATGGCCGAAAATAAATGCTCTAATTTCCAGTCATGTGCGTTTCTCTGATTTTGTCGCTATAATCTGCTACATGAACCCATAATTTGTAATTTCAACCTAATTACTTTGGTTGCCGCAGTATATGAGCTGCAGGGGGTGCAGTATGGTAGCAGGGCATGACGCAGGCAAAAACATTGTCGTCAGCCATAAAATGTCAGCAGCAAGCAACATAACGCCCATTTCGACAGCAACAGAAGCAACAACAGTAGCAGCCGCCTTGCACACACTCACACATAAAAACACACACACACGCACACTCACCCATTGAGCCACGCCTCCATAGTCTAGGAAATGTATTTGTGGCTGACGCATTCCTGCAGCTGCCGGAGTTTTGTTGACGCGACATATGTAAATTTGTGACAGCTGTGTTGGGGGGTCATTGAAATTGATTTTTAGCTTCTACGTTTTATTTGTAATTATTCAAGGATTGAATAGAAAAAAACAAGCGAAGTAAAATTTACCCAATTTAAAAAAAAAATTCCAAATAAAACTGAAAAAGAATCGGCCATATGTTGTGAACTAAACGTAAATTGACTAGCTAAAAAATTTAAGAGTGAATCTAATTTTGCTGCATTAAATATTTACAAGCTCAATGGTGATAAAGTGTAAAATTCGTGTGTATACCGTATTAATTAAGTTTGCAATTAATTGATTTTATAATTGTCAATTAACTTATTGCTCATTTCAAAGATTTCATTGCCTACTTTTCAGCGAACATTTTTATTCACAATTATGTGTACATTTATTGCCATTATGGGCAATTAAACAATTTTAAATGAAATTTTATTTCCATTTCGCTAATTTATTGCAGCAACTATTAAACAATCGCTTATTGTTTTTTAAATTTTAACTCGCTACGTTTAAATTGCCTATAACGACCCAGTGAAAAAGACAAAAAAGTCAGCATGAAATCCATTGTCTCTTACACTGTCAATTATATTTAATGCAAGCGATTTTTATGCATAAATTTTTATACGAAAAAAATTACAATATGACATTTTGACATAAAGTGAGATGAACCCGTCGGTTGCTGTAAGTTTGTTTTTTTTGGCAAGCAGCCCACATAATAAATATAAAAAAAATCAACTATACGATTACACGTTTCATTATTAAATGCATACGCATAAATATTTAAGCCAAGCGCAACTGATGACAAAAAAACCGGCAGTTAAATCAAATATTAATGTCTTGATGCGACAACTGAAGTAGAGCGAACGCGTGCTACACACCAGCGAGGGTGCGGTAGAGTTTGCAACAGCAGAGAGTACAGGATGCTGATATGTCATGTGCATTCATAAATCATTTAGTTCCAAATTGAACTGGTCAAGTCACAGTGCGCCGCAATAACCGAGAAGCGTATCAGTCAGTTAAAGCGCATTCATTCGAAAATACGATGTTAAGACAGTGCGAAAACTACCAAAACGTAGTGACAACAAGAATGCTCTAAAATTTTTAGTTTGATGAAATTTAAGGCTTTAATAATATATTGAAAATTTTTGTTAGCTTTTTTTTTTTGTTTTTCGACACTATATCTGACAGTTTTACTATAACTGAAGCAGCTATAGCTAAACTTTAAGAAACCCTCACAAATGTATCCGATTTGTAAAATAAATCGAATTCTAGCTTGGCACTCCTCTATAAACTGAATGACATAGTCATATGGCCCAGTCGTAGCGTAAATTTATACAACAATGCGAGATGGCAGCCAAAACAAAATGTTACAATTCAGGCGCAATGAAAATGTGGCCATGTTATGACAACGACAGCAACAGCAGCAATAGCAGCAATAAACGCAACAACTTGCAACAATAACAGCAATAAACGCAACAACAACAGAAATAAGAACAGCATTGCGTAGTGGTCATAAAATAGCAACATCAGTGCAACGCGTTCATTTGTATACACATCTCTGGTCCGGAACACAGTGCTATTAATAATAAATGTTGCATTGGTAACACACTCACTCACACAAAGAAGCAGTCAAATGAACTTTGCAAACCGAAATTCCCAACAATATCAACAACAGCGAGTCATAACCCATAAGGCCCAAGAGCTGCAATGCGTATGTGTGTGTTATTGTTGTTGTAGTCAGTAACACACACACACACAAACACACACACATGCATACATACAACAATGTAAAGCCCACCACAGCAGAATAACAATTGAGTATGCGAGTGCCATAATAATAATAAATGCTATAATCCCTGATATCGCTAGCGCCTCTTCGAAAATCCAAACCTACACCCACCGCCCCCTCTCTCTTTTTTAGCACTCGAGTGTATGCATTTTTTATTTTCAATTTTCATTGTTTCATCTGTAGCAGCAAGAGCAACAACAACAACAACAACAATGCGAATCGACGTGTCAAGTGAATTAAGCGATTTTTAAAGCTTTACGCTAAATGAAATTTGAATTGCCATTCACTGAATGCTATAATAATCATATACAGAGCAGAAAGTGTTCAAATTAAATTACGCCAATCAAATAAATGTAAAACACAAGAAGTAGACATAAAATAAACCACAACACAAATGACAAAAATGTATGGAAATTCATACTAAACGTGTAAACGGAAATCGCTGTGAATAACTAAACTGAAATAAACGTCGCATTTTTAAACGAATATATTACACACACAGTTCAGTGTCAGTGTTTGTTTCTGTGTATCAAACTAGTTCTGATTAAACACACAAAATGTTTGTCATTACATTCATTAAACTTTTGCTAATTGCGCTCAATATATTCCCAAGCCGCTTTACAAATCGGCGGGTTATGTTCCTCATCTATATGACCAACTTAGTGACACATGGTGAGTATTTTAAATAAAGTTAAAACAAAATTTTTAACAAGCTTATAAAAATTCTAATATTCAGAGTTGTATTAAAACACAGAAAATATTTTTAATAGCATACTTTTTCGGGCATAAGTGAAAGCATTTCATTAGTATTAAATATTTAAATTGTAATCTAAATATAATTAATGAAACATGTTTCAGGTCATAAAATACAATCAAGTTTATTATATAAATAATTTGTAGCAATTTAAAACAAACAAAACATAATTAAATCCTTTACTAGACCAAATATTTAGGTTGCTTTAAATTTTTCTGACATTTAGTCTTCCTAGCAGAGTTGTTCAAGCGAAAGCATTACAGACTGCAAGTTCGAGAAAGGTGTTTGGTGCCGAAACTGTCGAGTCGAGTCATAATTTAATTAGTAAAATGAGACCTCAAATTGCCCGAGACGACGATTGCTTCAAGCGGGGCTTGCATTCTATTTCAATGCCAGTGGTTCGGAATCCGTGTCCGTGTTTTGGCTGCCGCTTACACTTTGCTGTAGTCATGAGCCAGGTGCAATGTTGTTGAAATGCGGGCCGCCAACTGCGTGTTGTCAGATAACAAGCTCTCATTTTGTTGCCCCTACTCGTTGAGGCAGGCATCCACTTGCTGTGTTTAACAGGCAGGCTGGTGTTTTGCTTTTGTGCAGCATTTCCGCGAGAAAAACACCAGCACACGAAATGAATGCATAGAAAAATATAAAAGTGCCATTTGCAACAAGCAAGAACAACTAACACAACAACCAAGGACGTCCGCAATGCCTCAACAGGCTGCGGTTTCACCGTACTACCGACTACAGCTCCGGCTCCGGCTCCGGCACCGGCTCTGGCTGTATCACCGGCTCAGTCTCTGGCTTCCAGCTAGTTAAAAAATTGCTTTGTTAAATTATTTCATAATGACACTAACGTAGCCGTTGATTATATTTGGCCTGCGGGTCATGGACTTCCGGCAGCAGCTGCAGACTGCAACTCTCTGCATTTGCATATATTAAGCATTGAATTATATAACTTTGTCATGCAGCTCAAGTCTGCAAAAACATAAATCATTGTCAACTTAAGTTTCTTTTGGCTTAGAAAAGTGTTGAAAAAATAAATTGTTAGAAATTTTACTTTCAGAGGATATTTAGTTAAGAATAATTTGCGAAATATACTTGACAAAGATTCGTTATATATCTGACCCTTATATTTTACGTTCGTCTGCTGAAACTCATGCTACTCATTAACTAACTGACTTGTTAATGCCGCTCTTCATTTGCAGTTATGATGGATGAACCTCGCTTCGCACAGCCCATACCAAATGTCACCGTTGCCGTTGGTCGTGATGCGAATTTGCCGTGTGTGGTCGAGCATTTGGGTGGCTATAAGGTGAGTAATGGTGTTCTTGTTGTTGGCAATATGCTCCCGTTTCGACTATCTGGGCATGTCATAAATCGTGCGTACAACGTCACAATGTCGTTCATTCAATAAACTTTCAAGCTGGCGACACTGTCTAAAATCAATTTTGTGAATTGCTCGCAAACACACACACGCACACACACAGGCAGCCATAAACTGGCGCATTGTGTGTGTGTGTGTGTGTGTGTGTTGAATTGACAGCCAGAGATAAAGGCAGTCGTTATGTTTGTGTCCATGACAAGTTGTGGCCTAGGCAAAAGCAACAGAGAAACCGTTGCTTTAAGTTGATCAATATGGATACAGTATCTGGGCAACTAACAATAAAGAAGAATCAACAGTTTGCAAACTTCAAGCCATGGCTCATTGAATAACTAAGGCCCCAAAAGGCCTTGGCCTGGTAAGCAACCCCTACTGAACCTCAACCCTGAAAGAAAATGACTAAAAAATCACTTATCATTTATCTCAGTTTTGCTGGCACTGTGCTGTGCGCGCTCATAACAAATCACAAATATTTACTCGCCATATCAACTTCATATAAAACACAGTCCTTTGCCAGCTTCTTGAGACTCCTTGTCCTCAGTGCCAGTGGACATGCGAGTCCAAGACTCTGCGGGAGTCTCAGACAGCTGCTATCTGGCTCTTATTGGACTTTCATCAACATTGCCAGCCAAGGAGCAAGCTTCTGCTGCTGCTATTGTTGAGCTCAAAACGAGAAACTCATTGCTGTCACTGGGCAGAAAGTAAATTTGAAAAGTTAGAAGCGTAGCTGCAAAATCCTTGCTGGGGACATGCACACACTCGTTCTCTCTCTGTTTCTCTGACCACTGAGTCCTTGTGTCACACGCAATGTAAGCAAACGAAGCTGAAGAAAGAAAAAAGTGTATTAAAAAAGCGGAAATAGCTGTCAAGTTGGCTTCTATTTTTTTTTTTCTTTCTTTCTTATTCATTTTAGCCACTCTCATGCGTCAATTTATTATAACTACTTGTGTGTGTTTCTTTTGTTTTTTGGCTTTTTTTAGGTTGCCTGGATACACATAGATCGCCAGATGATACTAACTATACATAGACATGTGATTTCACGCATACCACGCTACAGTATCACATATGCGGATAACACGTGGCTGCTGCACGTTAATCAAGCGCATCAAGATGATCGCGGCTATTACATGTGCCAGGTCAACACCAATCCTATGATTAGCCAGGTTGGCTATCTACAGGTCGTGGGTAAGTCTATACCAACAAGTCAAGCAAAACTTATCAAACAATCAACCATACCTTATTGATGATGCCTCTTTCGTCGCAGTGCCACCCAACATATTGGACATTGAGAGCACACCGTCCTCGGTGGCAGTGCGTGAAAACCAAAACATCAACATGACATGTCGCGCCGATGGATTCCCAACGCCGAAAATCATTTGGCGTCGAGAGGATGGGGAGGAAATTGCCGTTGAGAAAAAGAAGAAAGGTATACATGGGAGTGAGTTTCAAATGCAGTCGTTCAGGGGGTTGCTTATAAAGTTCGAAATACCAGTTAACAAAATTTTTTGAAATGATTTTATTTTGACATTAACTTATGATTTTCTGTATTTGGTTTGTTCTGAATTTGCTGGTATTATTGACTTAACTTTTCAAACTACCCACTTGCAATCATGCGACTGTTGTCTCATTGAAAATTCTCTATGCTCTGCACGTTTATTTCCATGGTGCGGACACATCCTTCCGGCAAACATCAAACCCAACGACATTAACAACAACAACAACAACAAAACCAACAATCAGTTCTGGTCTACGATGGCGATGTCCTTCCACTGACCAAAGTGAGCCGCAATGAGATGGGTGCCTATCTGTGCATAGCCACCAACGGCGTACCTCCCTCAGTCTCCAAGCGTATCATATTGGATGTGGAATGTAAGTACACAGACTATATGTATAAAGTACTTAATGTGTGTGTGTGTGTGTCAAGCAAAAGTCAAATGACTTGAGCTCAAATGAAAACTATCCATGTATAAACGTACACATATATTGACTTGAAGCTGGTCACATTATATTGCCATGGCTTGAACACGTGCGTTCACTTAACGAGAAGGATGCCAACGACTCGCTGACTGGCAGACTTTTGCGATGGAGTATCTATGCGGCAATACAACCTACAACCATTCATCTATACATATATATGTATATATATATATATCTATCCATCTATCCAGGCAGCGTACCTGCTGCTCATCAATTTAACTGCATGCTCGCGTCTGGGCTCGTGACAAACGCAGCCAGCGACCTGGTTTGCTCTTCTTGCTAATGCAGCTGATATACGTATGTGTGTGTTTGCGCGACTGTTGCACGCGTTCGCTCTGTCTCTCTTTCTCTTTGTGTCCCAAGTAAACGCTTGTTAATCCTAACGAGTTTTGTGCTGCACACCACCGTTTCTGTCCCCTCTCCTATACCATTACATCAGTTCATACCTACACATTGACAATAATTCACGTCACGTACCTGCAATAAAGTCACTTGCCGGCATTGCACGTATGACTTTGACGGCGCTTTCGTTTTTTTTTTTCTTTTTTATTATGAACGGTTTTGTGCGTGTATACCATAAGACTTGCCGGGGAAGTAACGCAATACACAGGTAGGCATTGTGTGAGCGCGTTTAAATTTTCAACAAGCCGTTTTGCTGTTTCAATTTGCTCGCAATGTGCACAAAACTAGGAAAAATTGTTAGTGGAAATATTTACCTGAATAGTTGCATATTTATTGATAAAAACTAGATACAAAAACGGCTGAATTGAATGAGATTTATTCTATTAAAAAGCGCCACGGCATGCATGTGTTTTCTAGCTAGCCAAAATTAATAAATATATGTTAGTTCTGGAGTTTTGAATTCGAGCAAAAAGTAATTTCGCATGATTTTAGTTATTTCAAGTTTCTTAAACTAAGTATATTAAAAAGAAATGCGCTCGTTTAACTCATTCACTGGCAGAACATGATGGCATTTTTACATTAAAAACTCCAATTTTTTCACACCAGTGAGGTGGCCTTCCAGTTGTAGTATATTATAAATCCAAAACCCACAGCACGTATTTCCTGCTAAACTTAACATCATTTTTCTACTCGGTCTTTTTTTTTATTTTTAAGAACTCAGCCGTGTTGTCTCACTGCCATTTCTCGTATAAGTTTTTTAGCTTTGTCATTGCACTTTCATTTTAAGCTTGGCAGACAGGCGACATTACCTACACATACACCACACACACATATATATATATTTCTTGTATATATAAAAAGAGAGAGAGAAGGAACTGTGAACTGAGCAGCGTAAAACCAAGACAGACACATATTGAACATACGTAATGCTGCAGCTTATGCGTGCTTTGGCCAAACGTTTCAAATGCAATACCACCTTGTCTAACTGTACACACACACACACACATATATACACTCAACCATTATTGTCATTTCCCTCTGGTATCATTCACTATACTAACATTTTTCGAGTCTGTCTTTCTCTATTTTTCTTTCACGCTTCGCGTCATTTCAAATAGTCTCGCCAATGATTTGGGTGCCGAATCAACTTGTTGGCGCGCCAGCTGGCACAGATGTAACCATCGATTGCCACACCGAGGCGCATCCCAAGTGAGTTTTTTCTATATTTGGTTCACTTCTTTGCATTTAATTTTGAAAAGTTTTTTTGTTATTCATCTGTGTTAGCTGATTTAGCTTTGATTTTAAAATGCACTTTGTTCTCGTATTCCATTTTAAATGCTAATGAAAGTGCTGTTGTTATTTCAGAGCCATTATATATTGGGTATACAATTCAGTGATGGTATTGCCGAGCAAGAAATACAAAACCGACTACACGGAGAACTCATATCGGTATGTCATAACCAAGCTTCAAACCCTACACAACTCCATCCTCACTCAAAATAGTGTTGTTAAATATTTATTATGCATTTGAGTTTACCTCCAACATTGGCAGCTGGGTCATGAGCAAAAAGCCAATATGTGCATACTTAACATATGTGTTTCCGAAAACGATTTCGCCAACATTTCGCAATTCACTTTTAAGTTTGTTAAAGGCTAAACCATTATTAATATCAAACCAATCTCTTATTGTACATTTATATCGAAATCGGTTTCTGAAACACTTTTTGCACGTTAATGTATTTTTGTCCCACTCTAACTGTCTGTCTATTTTGAAAAGCGCCCACATGAAACTGACGATAAGAAACCTACAATATGGCGACTTTGGCAACTATCGATGCATCTCAAAGAATTCACTGGGGGAAACGGAAGGCTCCATACGTGTTTATGGTAAGTGCATTTGTATTGGTAATCTAAGTGCACTAGTTGCAGCAAACACACCAATAAAAACACATACATACATTCATACCTACACCCACATACAAACACACCCAAAGCAATATCAAGCGCCCTTTGTGTAACAAATTTTGCCGAAAGCTTTTACCTATGTGCCGCTCCAGCGCCCACAGGCAGGCCCAGCAACGCACGGAGCTCAGTTTTGCTGCAGGTTGGTGTGTGGAGCAGCGTTTCGTCTAGCTACGATATGTGCACTGTGCTCTGAAGCGTAAAACTAAACGAGCGGCTACCAACATAGCTGAACTTAGTCTGGTTTTAGCTCTCTGGCCCTGACTCGATGTTTTTGGGCTGGGTTTTGAATTTGTATCTGTCAAAACAGCAAAGCAACATCAGCATCAGCGGCAGGACACGTAGATACATTCACCATAAACGTTAACGTAAACATAAAATAAAGTTGCATTCTAGAATTGTTTGACTTTGTATCTTGCATAACTGCAAAAGAAACACAACGTTCGTTTGCAGAGCCTGCCTGCCTATGCAACTATGTAGATATATAGACCCCGTCTCTCTCTGTGTGTTATGGTTTCGTGTATTTTTAGTGGCTTCTATTTATTTATTTATTCAATATGCACTGCTGTCTTGTAGTTAAGAAGTTCTGGCGACTAAGCTGCCAAAGTTTTGTATATGCGTAGATTGTCTAAGGACCTTTCAAGTAGAAGGTCGTTCACTGGTACGAGTTTTCTGGAAGTTATTTGTTGCAAGCGAAAATCGTTTATGCTACTGCTTCGGATCATACATATAATGTTTTGTGGTATGAAGTAGAAATCCAAGTTTGAATTATGATTTTAAGCAAATTCCGTTGGTTTTCATCCCACAATTCGGTTATTCATGGATTTCCCAAAATACATAGCATACTTTTGAGCGCAATTTAATGGCACATATGTTTGGATGAATGTACTTTCATATGAGCAGCTGTTGACCCACATTTTGTAAATAATGTGACTAATCAAGACCTCTTATTCTGCAGTTATACATAACTGAGTAAATGAATATGTATATAAGTTCTTAACTTAAGCTCTTTAAACTGGCCTGTAACTTGAACTTCTGAACTCAAGTGTGTGGGTTGAAAGAAAAGCTGTTTTTGACCTTTCCACTGCCAGCGCTTGACACACAAAACCACAGCACACAGCTAGCACACATATTTAACACTTAAACACACATACACATTGTGTGTAATAAAAAACTCATTTCGTTGATTTTTACCATAATTAATTATGCGCCGCTATTCGATTCCATTTTGTTTTACAGAAATACCTTTGCCATCGACACCATCCAAACAAGTAACGCACACCACAGTCGAGTCCAGGGAGAGTAAGTATAGTATCAGGTGCTGATATGTTGATGCGGAGGGTGGGGGGATGGTTGGTTTGGGTGTTTCAATGAAGGTAAAGTGGGTCGAATGATGCTCACTTTTGTGCTTAACACATCCCGTTGTGCGACGAGCGTTGCATAAACTGTGAAAGTCACACCGGCAAACCGACACTCACTCACATTCACACACAGAAGGATACAGGATACGGCGAGCCACAAACAAAACTGCGAAAGTAGCAGCTAAGCCAGACAGAACCCCACACACACATACACACAAAGCTGGAAGGGTTTGCAACGCCCACTAGAAAGAGATAAACTAAAGCAAAGCACTTTTGACTATTTCAACGTGGAAGAAAGGCGTGAGAGGTGGAGTTGAGGGGCTTTTGGCAACTCAAGTCGAGCAGAAAAGTACACACACTTTTAAGTTGTGTGTGTGTGTGTGTTTGTCTATGTTCCAACGGCTGCAAGTCCAGGGCAAAGCAATATGCTGCAGATTATGCTGCTAGGGATTTTCGGGGGCATTAGGTTGGAAACACATTTGAAACACTGCTGGCGCTGCCAGCAACAGCAACAGCAACAATAGCAACAGCAACAACTTTAGAAAAAAGGACCAAACATATTTTATTTAAAGTGACTGGCGCGACGACGACGACGACTGCCGTTGCAATGGAACGTAATCCTGCCACGGCAACAAAGGATGTGTTATATCTATATATGCATGTGTCTATATGTGTGTATAAATATATATATATATATATGTGTGTTTAGGTGTGCTTGTTGTTATTGTGTGTGTTTTCCGCGTGGTAAATTTTTGTATCGCAGCCAAGTGGCTGCCACAAGATTTCCACACAATTTAACTTGAAAACCATGTCAGCAAAGGTTACACAAGTTGGGGCAAGTTTTCTTGTTATTGAGTTATTAGCTGTTGTAGTTGTGTTAGTGATATAAACAAGTCAAGCGTGCTAATTTAAGTTTTCTTAACCCATTCTGCAGGCAACATTATACCAGCCTTACGGAACGATACAACAAAATCGCTACAAACGGATGTGTATGCCATGAAAAACGATTTGTATGCTGGCGGAACAGCATTATCTCCGGGCTCTGGCTCCTCCGCGGCCTCGTCGTCATCGATGCAAACGTCCTTGCTGCCCGGTGGAGGCGCCACTGGCAATAGCCTATCAGCGTTAAGTGGTGGCAGCAAGAACTCCTTGGCGATAGGCAAGAGCATGTTCTACACAGAACGACCACCGAATGAGTACTCAAGTGGTAAGTGTCCATAGCTATATACAAACATAGCCTATAAAAACTCTACATATGTCATAATTCAACATTTTGTTCCTATTTTGTGCTGCATTTGTATGTTATGTGGTAGCTGGAGCGTTGCAAAGGTTGAGTTGTCTGGGCACAGGATTATTGCTACTCTACACTGCGCTTTGAAATCAATAATTTATTTACTCAGTACGATACAAAGTCAAGGCATTTGTAAAATGCAGCCAAAGGGGTTACACAGGGGGTTATATTTGGGTAGCTTTTAGGTGTATTCGTTTTACAGCTGAAGCAAATTGAAAACAAAATAAATAATATTGTTTATAAGCTACAATAATATTATGTGAAATAACTCAAACTTAATTGAGTTTGCTCATCGTAAATGCATTAAAAACTCTGTTAAATGAGAATCTGACAATGACAACAAAAAAGACAAGAATAAATATTTGTCATTTTTGCAGAAGCAAAACACAATAAATGCTCATTCTATGTACAATATGAAAACGTATACATAAGTAAGTAAACTTTAAACAAAAAGACACAAACACATCTCACTTACAGACTAAGCAAAACAAACTTATTTGTACAATACACAAATAAACATATACACATTTATATTAAATTCAAACGTAAATAGTTAATTTGTATAAAATCTAGTTGACTATTAGATTGTTGAGCTTATGTGTTTCCTTGTTCGTCAGTTAAACTCTTCCTTTTTTTTGTAAAGAGCATGCAAAATTCTTAAACTATTGGCAAAGCATTTCTTTTGAGTTTTCTCCTAGACCTTGTTCAATATTCTACTGTAGCTAAATGGTATATTAATGCGCAATGAAAATTAATAAGCAATTGACACATTTGGATAATTGTTAAATAAAGCATAACTTTGGCGTTAACTAAATTGAATATCTTATGGAAAGCTTACAGAATATATCATATCTTGAACCTATACATATGATTGCAATACATATGAAATTTTATATCTTCAACTGATTTTTAACGTTGATGTGTGCTACGTGAACTGTTGTTCTGAATCTATTAGGGTCATCATTAATTACTGAACATTTGCTTATCCGGGCAATTAAGCAAACGCTGTTTTTTGCGTTGAAAAGCATGCTAGTTGCAGTTAAAAAAGTTGTACGTTGCTTTTTTTTATAAATTTATTGCCATTTTTTTATTTTGGTGTAAATATTCTTTTTATGGATTTTAATGTTTTTCAACCTGAATATTTTATACTGACACTTATTTCATTAGCTAAAAAGAATACATGCAATTTATTAAATACGAAATTGTGTTGTGTGGCAACTCCCCAAAAGCCCGCCTCTTTTCTGCACAACCAACACACTTTCTCTGCTTGTTGTTCGTCACGGTTTTACAGGTTTTTCAATGTGGCTCATGTTTGTTCGAGGCATTAAAACGCCTTAAAAATGTCATTAATTTTTACATTACATGACGTTCACCTCCTAGCTGCTGTTGCTGCGCAGTGCGCACCCTGCAACAGCAACAACAACAACAACATAAAGGAAATGCAATAATAATAATATTCCGGCTGCGTTCACGGTGGCGATTGGCTTGATTTTTCGTATTCGGGGCAAATTGTTGCTTACTGGCTTTCACGTTGATGGTGCTGCGCTTTTGTGCGCTTTCATCATTTTTTAATAAATGCACATGCTAATTATATTATTACTCATACGACCAATGGCTCGACATTTCGAGAGCCGAGAACGGCTGAAACGTTGTCTGCGCGAAATGCTCGCAATTAATTTCAGCACAAAATTGCGTGGCCTGCGGTCTCCTCTGGCCCCTGCACGTACACACAATGACACACGGTTAACATGTCCAATTTATTGGTCATAATTCATGCAGACCAATGACGGTGCACCCAAAAGGCGGCCCAGAGGCAGACGCAACGCAATCGACGGACGGCAAGAAAAATGGTATTAAGGCCATAAGATATATTGCACATTTACATACATATATAAAATGGCAAAGAGTACTCCTGTGAGCACACATACATAGATACATGTTCGTAGTGCGAGGTTAAAGTGCTGCCAATTTACTGTATTTATGTCATGTGTGTGGGTTGTTGTTGTTGTTGTTGGCATAACTGTGCACACATATATATGGTTTTAATAATTTAAATCCGTGTTGCATAAAGCCGATGCAGCACGTGGCAATTGGCCTGGCCAAGATGCACGGCACATAGTTAACGGTTGTTGTTAACCGCTCTTAACTGTGCACAGCACTGAACTGAACAGAAAAAATAACTCCCCTGCAGCGCATAGATAAATGAGTGTATTCAAAGTAATAAATGAATCGTCAACAATATTGTTCCATCGAACAATGCGCAACACAAAAAAAAACAATCCTTTTTATTTTATTTAATTTGATTTACTTTTCCTTTAACTCTTTTGATTTTATTTTTTTTGCTGTTGTTGTTATAGTTTTCGTGAGCTCATTGTGTCAGCTTTCGTGTTAGTGTTGGTGTTGTTATTGTTGGGCAAATAAGGACATGAGCGTGTTGACTTACATGCATGCATTGTCGCTTCTGCTATTATCTCGAACAATGCAGCTAATTAAGTATTATAAATGCAAGCCATAAGGCAACACGCCGCTTCCCAGCAAGGACACACACACAGTCCGGGATGTGTAGCTTATGCGAAAATTGACATATTAAATATTCGTGCCCATTAATTTATTGCTTATGATTAATTTCTCGCACCTCATTTAACTAAAATTTAGTTCATTTGGCATGATCTATGGCTAATAAACTAGTGTTAATATACCACTAATTTAATTAGTGGTTCTCTCCTGTTTTCCTCAACAGATATATGTAAATACAATTTTTGAGTTCCGCACACATAAAAAACTAACGAGTAATAAAAAAATTAAGCTGTAAATAAAATTGCCTTTTTATGTAAATAGCTAATAACGATTATAAATAATTATTGCCACAATAAACTGCTGCAATACAGCGCCTAATAATTAAAACAGACATAAAAACAATTATATATCATTAAAAAAAAAAATAAAAAAAACAATAAAAGGTAAAAAGTTAAATATTAGCAAGTTCTGAAAGCAAAAGCCGCAAAAAAATACTACTATAGTAAATTAAAAAATGTGCAAAGGTCATCTTGAGTGCATGGATTAACTATAAATATTTGATAGAATGGAGAAAATAAATTGAAAAATGATATTGGAAATAGTTTTAATTTAACATATACATATACTATATACATAATTATGTTGATTGTTGCCTGTATTTAAAATTAAAGACGAGATATCAAATCAATAATAGTATTCTAATTGTCGCAAGCTTTTGCAGCGGATGTTTTCCTAATAATGCATACACACATGTTAAGCTGACAAAAAAAAAATAATAATTTTTAGCTACAATATTTATTTAACAGAGCGGCAGTATTAAGTTACACAAAAAAAAACAAAAATCGTTAAGCTCAAAGTTTAATAGAAAAATATCTCAATTGTAATCTTGAATAAAAGTATTTATATTATTTTCTTAAGTGCTCCGTAAAAGTAGGCAATACAATTTGTAAGCATTTTAGTTAATTCGTTTCGTTTGTTTAATGAATGTTATACGGATGTGCAGCCGCTCTGTTATCAAGCTAAGCTATTGTAAAATAAACAAATTAACTACTACTTAAATCATAAATATAATTAACAAACACTCACACAACAACAAACTGTTTTTAAGATTGAATTAAATAGTAAGCAGTTATTATTACGCAAAAATAAGTATAATAAAAACTTAGGTTGATTGATACCAAACAAAACAAACCAAAAGCATACAACCAAAATCAAATTGCAAACAAAATGAGAAAAACAAACAAACAAACGTAACGAACATAAATAACTGTTGTTTTATTCAGCAATTTGCATCTAATTCAGCGCTCAATTACATGCGACAAACGCCTGTGGCGCAGTCGGCGTCAGTGTCGCGTTTATGCAAATTCCTTATGGCTTTGGCTTTTGGCGGCTTTTTGGAGGGGTTTGACATTTGACTCTTGCCGCCGGCAGCTTTGAGGGCCACCAAAACGTTAATGAGCGCGTTTATTTTACAGCAATAAAAGCAACAAAAATAACAACAAACTGCATAACCGAACCGGCTAAAAACCACCAGTGTGTGTGTGTGTGTTTCGGTGTGCGGGTGTGTGGTTACTAATTGTTTGAGACACGCAAACAAAATTCAACAGAAATTATGCTAAATATTTGCGACGCAAAGAAAACTGTTTGATAATTTAATGTTATTTGCATAGATTTTGAGCTGATGTGCTGACGTTGCCCAATTAAGCTTGACACGCAGCACACTAAATCGCCAGGCAGCCACACTCACACACATACACACTAACCACGCACAACTTTAACAGCAAATCACATAACTTGTTTGTTTTCATGATGGCCAGACAAAATTTTTGGGTGACAAAACATGCCACACGCGGCGTATACGCATTGTGCCTAAAGCTGTGCGCTTCAATTTGGTTAAGAAGTTTATGCCGCAAGCATTTTAAACCCACTTGGGCGCACTAACATTATCATAATTATAACATACATACCTTCATAGAAAGAGAGAGAGAGAGAAGGAAAGGACACCTTTATGGTGAATATCTCGTTCTTGGTTGAAGCTGAAACTGGCGTTGGCGTCACTTGAGCAACTTTTCAAAAGTCATTTAAATTATGCTCACAAAAGCGCGAAAATTATGCCACAACGTGAAAACAGGCGCCACTTACAGCCAACACAAGCACACAAGCACACACACAGTTACAGTTAAAGAGAAAGAGAAAGAGAGTGAAACACAAGCGGAAACCACATTTGTCGGCAAAGTTTTGCCTACAACGCGCTGTAGCAATGCGAAAATAGTTGAGTGCAAAGCGTGCGCACACTTAAGATAAGCTTCAAGCGCAAAACTTTCATCTTACAAATTCGCGTGGCACCAGCCCAATCCCCTACGGCTGGCCCTTCTTTTCGCCCCTCCCTCTAGCCACACTCTCAACATCCCCAGACGCATTCAACAAATTAATTCTGTGCCGATGTCTCTCTGTCTGTTGGTCTGTCTACGCTGCTGTCTGTCTGTTTGTGAGCCTGCTGCCATTCGCGCTGCTTTTTGCAGCTGCAGGAAATATGTTTAATTTCATTTAAATGTAGTAAGTGCAACACTTTGGTTAGCTTTTGCAATCGCATGGCTTGCACAGAAAGAGAACATTTTTTGTGGGCTTTTGGTTTACATTTGTGCTGCTAGCTTTGTGGCACAGTCAGCATAAATGCAATCTAGAAATTACCCAAGTCTGTGTGTGTGTGCTCTCTCACATAAGTATTTGTGCAAATGAGTTATAGCTCAAAGCAATGCATTTGGACAGAAAAAAACTCTATCATAAATTTTATGTTTTTAAAACAACGCTCGACTACAAATCATATTGAAATAATGATTCAAAATTAAACATTAAACTTTCAGTCAGTTTTAATATAATATTTAGTAATTTTGTTTGCGTTAGCTGTACTTAACTTTGCCACCCCCATGCCAACATCATTATAAACATTTTCTAAACCAAATAAACTTATGAAAATGACAACAACATCAACAATATAAGCACATAAAGCCCTCAGGGATTTGTGAAACTTTTGGCGAGGCATTTTTTAAACAGACGCCACAAATTGCAGCCAAACTTGTCGAGCAGTTAAATTTCTGTTGCCACATGCAGCACTACTTACATGTTTATGTATATTTTGTATACTATGTAGTCTTTGTTGTTGTGGGTTTTTCATTTTTTTTTATTTTTTTTTGTTGCACTTCGCCCCGTCATCACCATAGATTTTGTTGCTTTTATTTGTCGAAACTCATCTGTCAGTTTTACATAGTGCACCCCAGAGAAATTTCATGTTTGTTGTGCATAAAAATTACTTACATGGCGCATTGTTCGCTACCAAACTTTGATGGGAAATGACTGCCCCATACTCATACACAAACACACACTCAAATACACGCACTTACATTCAACTCAAACAAACAAACACACACACACATACACACTGACAATGGGATGAGTGTGTATCTTGGTTTTGGCATTTGTTTAAAACCATTGCAGCAGCTGCAAGTTACCGTTGGGACTCATTGATGTGACTCTGACACAACAAGCGAGCTGACGCTACGACCATTTCGGTGCGTTCGGGGAAATGTGAAATGGAGGGGCTTAGTGCAATGATCTCATTTCGTGCATTTTTGTGGCTACTCGGTAAAATGCCACTAAATGTCATTTAAGTTATGGTACTTAAAATTGACATCAGAAAAGAAAGGAACTCTACAAACGGATTAATTGCAGCTGCCCACTACAATTAGATGACAAAGATTAGAGTAATCAGCTACTTGACTGCTCTTAACACAGACTTTTAACCCTAGTTACCTGGTAATTCCTGTAGCAATTTATAAGAACAAAAGCACTCCCTATCATAAAATAAAACCACAACCCTTATGAACAAAATGTCACTTGCTGAGCTCTTTAAAGGTTAAAGCAGCATTGTTTGTCCGGGGGACTAAATACTCGATGCTCTCCTTTACCTTACCGCCAAGTGTATTTTATGGATGGCCTTTGTTAAGGGTTTCTTCCATCTTGCCACAATGCTTGCCGTCGCGCATATTTGTTTGACTTTATTTTTTAATTTTCACAACTTTTGACAGCTTTGCTGTTGGTCACGTACGAACGGGACGCGCCTGTCTGGACTGCCTTCTAACGTGGTACAAACGAGTATTGGCAATGGCCATTGAGTGTGTTTGTGTGTGTGTGCATGTGGTTGACAACTGTGCAGCACCACTTGGCAAGCATCTGCGTTTGACGCACGTTGAGCTCATCCCTTTTATTGCGGCAAAAAGCAACTCCAACTCTCCTTTTCTCCCTATCTGTCTGTTTGTCTCGTTACTGTTGCTATGGTCAATTTTAATCAAGTTTTCTCGCCTCTCTGCCTCTCTATCACGTCCTCTGTCTTTCTGACGCTCTTTCTCTATTTAATTGTCAATTTGGCCGACGCGTGTCTCTGTTGGCTTGATAAATTATGTGCCAGCCAAAACAAATGCCACAAAAGCCAAGCACGAAAAAAAAAAACAAAAATGCAATCACAGACAAACATTCACACACACATGCATTCACATTAGACAAATCATCTTAGGGCAGACTTATTCACACACACACACACACCGACACTCACTAAATGCATTTACGCAATTTGGGAATGTTTGAATGCCTCTGCGTCTGTGTGTTCGTGTGTGTGTGTGTGTGTGTGTGTGTGTGTGTGTGTATGCGTGTGTGTTTAAAAGTCGGATTTACGAGTTAAATTGCATGCAAAAGTTTAGCTGGACTAGACTTTGGATTGTATTGCGTTGAATGTCCAGTCAGGCGTTCTTATCTGTGCCCTGCAGCAGCCCGGGTTCAGTTATCTTTTCTTAATGATTCCATTGTCAAACTCATTGCTCCGGAAATTGTGTACACAATTTAAATATTCAACAGGATATTGCATGAAATATACATAAGTATACTAGGCAGGCAGGCACACACGCACACACACACACATATAGTAGAGCCACACAGAAAATCCCAAGACCCTAATGTCCTGAGCAAGTCAAGTTGGCAAGTTGACCAGTCGACACTGCGGGCGACAAAATCTTGTTGTACGTAAATGTCCTTTAGTTGTTGTCCTTGTAAGCACAGAGCGTTTCTAGTTTCTGGTGGTGTTTTATTTTTTTCGTTTTCTAATCTCAGATTTTGTGTCATTTTAAATGTGTGCAAGTAAAATTTGCACAAAAATTAGTTACAAATTTGATTTACCTTGAATTAAGTTAGTTGACAAATTACCTTAAATATTCCAAAGTGTTTCAGTTTTAAGAAATGTGGAAGACTAACTTGAATTTAAGATGATGAGCAACTTGATATTTATAGGGTTCTGTAGGATGCTATTAATATCAAAACTTGGTTGCTTTTATTTTCACTTCATTCTCTGAAGCTATTATCTAATTTTGCTTAGTTGTGGCATTGATTAGCCAAGGAATTGTGTTTTCCCATGCCTGACACTTGAGGCATGCCTACGCACTTGCCATTCATCCCAGTCTTCTAAGTCCCAGTGAAGCTGAGGCTGTGCCTCCCTGGAGTCCAAAAGCAAGTCGTGGGGCGTGCAACACACAGAGAGAGAGAGAGAGAGAGAGAGAGAGAGAGAGAGGTGGCAGTTGTGCCTACACAAAACTCGTGTCAGTAACAAATGCCATTCATTTTCGATGCCGGGCTGCACGTCGGTGCGCCACAGTTGAACTGGGGCTGACACTGAAGGCGGCGCTACAAGTAGCCAAGTCCAAGACTTGTGTTTTAATCTTCAGATGGGCAGCAGATGCTTCTGCACAGCTACTGTTGTTTATTGTATTCGGGCAGCGGCTCCATTTGTAGCAGTGACTTTGACAAGTTTGCTGTTATAACATTAGTTTGTGTTAATCTTATACTTGGTTTAGTCACAAGGGAAACGGGCTCACAACAATTGAAACGGGGCATAGATTTGATGGACTTTCGCATCAACTTTTCTAATGCAACTTGAAAACTTTTTGATAGCCAAACAAAAGCGGTGGTAACAGAAAGCAAATCACTTTATCCTGACAACGCTGCCACAGGATGCCTCGTAAACTTTTACGCGCTACACAAAAAACGTGCCGCAGCTGAAGCTGGGTGAGAAGCTGGAAGGGATGTCAGACGGGCCGTGAAGGGACTGAAGGTTAGAGTTGATGGTTGTCCTGATTATTACGATTCCATTTCATGGTGTTGCTGCTCAGTTTGCTGCTGATGGTGTTGCAGGCTTTGGTTTGTCGCACAAACACTTTGCTCCCAAATAGCATTTCATTGTCTGCTGTTTTAGTTCGCTTTGGTTGGTTTCGAAGGGAGGTGGGTTCAGGGGGATGGAGGCATACAAATGTCAATAAAATAAATACTGTTGACGCAGCGCGGATATTTTCCAGCACAATCTCCATTACGGCGTTTACATATCTCTATGTGTGTTGTCTGTTGGCTGTTGATGCTGGCCTGAGTAGCTCTGTATTTGACTTTAAGCGGCGTTAACGGCGACAAAGATAAAGACATGAAGCCAGACACAAATACAACGAGAGTGTAGAGGGAATCGACGAAGAAGAAGAAGCGACAACATTTGCCTGCCACTCGTAGATACGTTGCCTCAATTGACGGTCATTGTCATTAAGTCGCACAAAATGAAGATGAGTTTTACCATTTTATTTGTACTTGTCATTTTTTTCACGCCTCGCTTGCCATTTTAGTTTATTTTCCTTATCAACGTGAACGGCAAGAAAATGCTGAATAAGTTTTGCTTCTATGTAACATAAGAATTTAAGAAAAACTTCAAATTGTTTGCTTTGTTGTAATATTAACATATCTTACTTTTTTTTGTGGCTTTTTGGGAGCGCTTAATTAGTTGAGGTGCGTTGAATTTGTAAGTCCTTTAAAGTAAAGCGTTGTGTTTTTAAATACGAAGAAACTTTTAAAGTCGCCATAACTTTGTTTCAACTTTACCTTTTTTTAACGGCAAAGGTTTGACCTCTAGATTAAAATAAGATCTCATCACAACTTATAACCAATTTGCTATTCAAATTCACAATTCAATAATTATTCTTTGAAACGAAAAAGTCCAGCCTAGATTTGTTGATTGAAAACTGAACAACTATTTAAGGAACTCCGGACAAAGTTCAAGTGTAACGCATTGGCAGATTGCCACTTCTCTAGAAAGCACTTTACCCATGAACTCAAACCACGTATTTACTCACGTGCCCAGGCCAAACTGTTGCCCACTTTTGTTGGTTTATCTACTACTTTATTACTGTAAATCCTTAGATAATTTATTTGATTTGTACGCGCGTATGCCACAACATACCAGCAGTCTCTTTCCATCTCATTCTATCAGCCTCTTTCTGCCCTCTCTCTCTCTCTCGCTCTGTCGCTCTCTTTTTTTATACACATAAACAACAAGTACAACAACAAAAGGAAGCAACAGCTGTGCTTTAGGGTTTTGCTAGAGTTTCTCTGTTGGTTTCTCTGCTTATGTGGGTGCTGATTTGTATCTCTAGACTGTAAAGTGTATCGCATTACAATCAGATTAACTTAAAGCCATCATGTGTGTGTGTGTGTGTGTGCCTTCCTTCTCCCAAACTCTCTCACTCCCACTCTTGCTACGCTTAAATTGAATTTAAAAGTTGTATTGAAACAAAATTGAAAAAGAATTTGCATCAGCTAGCTTGGAGCCGAGTTGAGTTGCCTGGATTTGTATTTTAAGTAAATTAGGTTACAGCCCCGGCCTGCCTACATCTTAAAGAATAAGTTAAAGTCCTTGCCTAGATCACATTTTAAATGCCTATAAATATTTATTTACAACAAATAAAAAAATACGAGAAAAGAGAATAGTGCCAGACTGAATGGTTTTTACCCCATTGTTGGCGGTTGCGGTTAACCAGACCGAGTGCCCGAGTGGACTGGATCAGCTGGCCCCAGACTCAGCGGCCAGACTCAACGCCAACCGGTTGGGCATAAGTGGAAATTTATGGCCTGGTCCTTGAGAAAGATATGCAATTGAGCATACCAGGACAGACGGGACTCGCAGCGCATGTCCATTTATATTCAAAAGGACATTGGAGCAGCAATTGATGAAGCAAGCAATAAAATGAAAAAAGTGCTCCACAAATGTTGTAAATGCAAAAACGGATACAATTGTCTGCGTCTGAGTCTGTCTGGACTGCAAACGTGTGTGTAAGTGTGTGTGTATTTTGCTAATGTGATAAATCAATTTTATGCGAAAATCTCAGTGCATAAATTCGCTTAACTAACGCATTTGTCAAGGACTGACACTCAAGCGCATTAAGTTGGCAATAAATTGACAAAAGCTAAGACAAATTTTGTCTAGCGCTTAGCTTACATGTAAATTCCTTACACATGATCATTACTTAGCTTCAAGTTTGATGGTTGATTGTGAAAATATAAGAAAGTCAAAAGATTAGTTCAACTGTCAAATCAAATTCAGAACTAACGGTATTAACGCATTGTAGCGCTTATAAATGATAGTCATTGCATTTAGTGGTTAAAAGTGTAGATTTAGCTTTGAAAATTTTCCAATAACCGTCCGGATTGCGACATTTTTTTTTTGTTCCTGCTGTATAACAAAGCACATTGGGAAATCAAATCCAATAATAGCTGCGGCTGTTGTCCCACACAATGGATAACATCGGACCCAGTACAGATGTGTGTGTGAGTGTGTTATTTGATTGCCATTGCCCCCGCAGCTATAGTCTGTAAAATCAAAAACCACAAAATGTTAGGATACCTTTCTTCTTTAGCTGTGAAAACGAACTAAAAATCGTGGCTGGGATTTGATTTTTCTTTTGTGCAGTTAGCGCCACTGCGGCTAATGCCCCAATAGCTGACAGGCTTTAGTTCTGTTTGCGTTTCAACGGTTGTTTACCAATTTGTAGACCATCATCAAGTGAGAAATTTCCAATTTCCGTCAATGGCGATTGTTACTACACAGAGGGAGCGAGTGACAGAAGATTCTCCACAACGTTCCCCTGTACAGTTATAGTCTAAGGGAGGGCTGTAATACAATTGTTGAGCGACAGACAGTTCAAATTTTCCACAATTGAAATGCAAATGCAACGTATTGTCTGCTGTTTGTGCAATAGATTTGTGCGTGTTTGTGGAATACAAATTGAGAACTCAACAAAACAATCTCTATAGCTTAGAGCCTGAAAAAATATCAAATATGTTTGGTAAAAAAATTATCCATTGAATTAGTTGGATAATAAATATTTATGTACATAAATAAGTGTATATATTTAATCAGCTTAATCGTTGCCTTATCTTCTTTTGAAACTATTCAAACTCTTACCCACTCCCCCTCAGTAATTACCCCTGCCGTTAATACTGAATATTAAACATTTAGCTCAAACACCTAAGATTCAACGCATCTAAACTTCAAAGCTCCAAAGTTAAATTGAATTTAATTAAATGCCGGCAAATTGATTTGGCCAAAAAGTTATAGAGCCTTCCCTCTACTCGCGACGAAGAGAGATCATTAGCCAAAGGTCAAAGTCACTCTCGGAAAATGCGTCTCAGCTTAAAGCGTTTGCTTGTTGCCCCTCGACCTCATCAACACCGTCTCCGACATGAAGGCAGCTCAATTAATGGCACTGAAGCGAAAGTTTAATTGAAGTATTTGGTGGGAGATAATCGCTATCGTATCGACACGGCCTATGCGACCTATAATTACACCTGTCCAAAAGTTTGGTATCCTTAAGTAATTTCTATTTCTCAAACACTGCTAATTTTTGTTGTTGTTTGTTATTCTTGGATTTGTTTTAATTTCACGACTGATAAAACACCAAAATTGAGTTCTAGTTAAATTTAGCTTTGACTTAAATATTTAAGTGCGCCTTCAAGATATTTGTTTGCATATCCAGGAACTTGGCTTTGCTTTGTGTAAAGTGCTTTCGTGTTATGGATTTATTAAGGTTTTTCAGTTCGTCAGTTTTTATACGCATCAATCAGTCAATGTATATATATAGCACATTATCAGTTGCTGATTATAGAATGTGCTCCTTTTTCTCTTTATTTTTTAAAGCCGCAAAATGGGCCATTGCCAGACATTCAATGGAAATTCAATAAAATAAATAGCGTTGGGGCTCTATTTTTTGTTTTCCATCTGCAGCTCCTTCTTCTGGCGCAGACATCCAACTAAAATAAAAACCATAAATGGCAACCCTTCCGCCATTCTACCCCTTTTTGTTCAAGCGGCAAGGCAATCAAACAGAAAGGCTGCTGTTTTATTTCCAATGTAGTATATGCGACTGCTTTGTATGTGTGTGTGTTCCAGCAAAATGGCTGCCGGTTAAATTGGCAACACTTTATCAAAAAATATAAAAAGCACTAAAAGTCAAAACGCATACCAAACGGTTAACTGGCAAAAAGAGAAAAGACATATAAAAATTTTTAAAAAAAAAACTTTATGTATGTGTAAGGGAAACTTTCGGCCGTCAGAACCTAGACGAGCACATGACTGGGGCTTGCATATAGATTGGCAATAAGGACAACTTGAATCATCATAAAGCAGCATCAGGAAAAAAGTAAAAAACACACGAGCAGACAGACCACATGAATAATATGCAAATGTCACAGGACCTTGCCATAATTCGAATGATTTTCCATTTATGAAATGCTACAAAATGTGACGAGACAGTTGCCAAAACGAAGTGAAGAGCTCGAAACAATTTTTAAGCATTTTAAAAAGTAAACAGTGTGTGCGAGTGTGCGTGTGAAGAAAAGCAACTAAAGTCCACTATAAAACATCATTAAAAATATGCAATCTAGAGCAAAGTCGTAGGAAAGACCAGCAGCAACTGGACGCAACAAAGAGTTCCGGAATGTGGTAGTTGTTGCTTTTTTTTTTAACAATTTTTTTTGCTGAATTTTCTTTGATGCAATTGAAATAGTCGAGATTTTTTTGATTGATTGTTGTGCTTTATTATTGTTGCATTATAAAGAGCATTCAGCAACAATGCTTTTTGATAAGAATCTTTAATAGCTTGAAATATTTGAATGAAATTTTGTTAATTATAGCTTTAAACTTAAAGTTTTGCGAATATTTAGCTAAGCAACAAATGTTTGTAGTATGTCTATAAATAGCCTTTATAATCAACGGTCAATTAACAAACAAGTAAATACGTGTACGGCACACACAGATTTAAATGCGAGTATCTTTTCATAATTTATTCAATTTAAGCGCTATATTGTGACACACAAAAACAAATCGCTGCATATATCAATTTGATTCGTTAAACAAACGCCTCGAACTAAATCGATGCAATCCGATCCGCTGGCCATGCTAATGTCATTTTAATCAGGGACACAAGCATGTCGCTGACTTTCCCACCAAAAAAAAACTTGATTTCAATAAAGCGAAAATAAACAAGATAGCATGCGGCAAGCGGCTGCATGATGTGGCATGTGGCGTGCGCGGCTGATGTTGTCAGTTGGCTGAAAGTAGTTAGCTTGAAATAACAAATTATTAATGGAAGTTGTACTATTGTGCTGTGGCAGCGGAAACGCGCACACACACACACACACACTCACACACACTTCTAAACTTATTTATACATAGGTATTTGAAATGAGCTAGTGGTAGCTCGTTAGGTGGCACTTAAGGCGAGCGAGAGTAGCTGCAATTGAGTTTGGGATTATGTGAATCAATGTTGTAAAGTGCACGAATTGCAATTAACTTTTATATGCGACATGCTGCATACTGAAGTACCGTTACAGTCAGACGACTGTTGCAAGCTGAAAGGCGAAATAGAATCACAAAAGATGCCAAATCTCCAGACAATGGCCAAGAACAATGTGAATTATTCAAAAGGTAGCTAAAAATACGAGTATTACGCGATGGATGTCATTTACATTGCGGTTTCCACCAACTCAAGACTCTGCCGTTGTCATCGTTGTCATCGTCTTGTGCCAGACAGCACCCAAAATGCCAGCGGAATGGAAACGGAATTGTTTGTCAGTTGGATGGAAAGAAGAAAAAAAAAAATAGAAGCAGTCAAGTTGCGGGCTTGAAAAGTGCCTGGCAAATGCATTAAATTCAGTTTTCGTGCAACTGAGACAACAGTTGAGTAAATTATGGTCACAAGCAGAAGTAGCAGAACGAGCAACCAGCCAGGCAACCAGCTAGACAGACAAGAAGGATGGGCGGCTGTTCTGTTGAAATGTTTATGAAGATAGCAGCGCACCGAATTTGAATTTTTGTAGTCCACAATTGTTAAAGGGGGGCCCAACTTTAAGTGCCACACAAACTGCAGTCCAGCAATGTTAACTTACACTTAAGAGGAAGCAGCTTACTTTCAGCTGCATAACGAGCACTTCTGTCAATCTATAATATCTATGAGAAGCAGGCTACACTTTTGCGGTTGCACTGGGCGTATGCGTAATACAGCATCAGCTAACAGTCAGAAAGCAAGCAAGCTAGGAAGCAGGCTGCAACGTCAGCTGAAAAATGTTGCATACATTTAACATAAATAATGGCCAGCATATTTTAGGGACAAGCCCCGTAGTAGCTCTGCAACTTGAGATGAAAATGCTAACCAGGCAGGCTGGCTGGCACGACAGTCAGGCAGGTTGCCAAGAAGCAGGCCAGGTAACCAGACTCGCAGTCGTAGCTGGCAAGCCTGCGAAAACCATGCTCAATTTTTAATGAATGCCAAGACGATGGAAGAAAAGAGACAGAGTACATTGCTCCGGCAATAGCGTGCAATAAAAGCCGCTTTTAATGCTGAAAACCCGCTGCAGTGCCACAGAAAATGAAGCCATCAAAATAGCCAAATAGAATAAAGAGAGAAACAACACAACTTTGATGGCCACATTAATTGGCATAAGCAAATATTCAAATTTATTGCTCTTATAAAATTTAAACAGCTCAACGGAAATACGTAATCTATGAAACATAAAAAAAATTTTGAAGAAAATAACCAATTCAATTCAAGCCTTGCTGCCAACCAATTTATTTGGTTGCCCAAAATCAACTGAACTCGTTGCTGGTGCAAAAATTTGGCTAAGGTTTGCGAACTTCGGCAAATGTATTGCTCGGGTTTCGTTCAGTTTTGCGAGCACTTCGCGTATAAGAGTTTCATTCGCTCTTTTAAACTTTGCGCTTGCGCATAAAATTTATAACAGAGAGTTAACCAATAAAACAATAAACAAATCTAGAAATAAATAACTTGAACAGCAAACAAGGCAGCAGACAAACACAATTATATCAAAGATGTTTCAAAAACCTAAAAATATAAATCTATGTATATTGAAATTCTAAAAAAGCTTAAATACACATTTTTTTATCCATCGGAAAACAACTCAAACAAAAAATATTTAAAAAAAAAGGGATTCTCAGCATTCTGCCATAACCTTCACTTTGATATAATCTAAATCTATTCGATCTTCGCTGATATTGAAGTTATTGCATCGGCTTTAACGGAAATACAAGTTTTTGTTTGCATTACAAGTTCTAGAAATAAACAAGCCAAGCACTTCCTTTGTGCCACGTCCCCAAAGAGATGCTGCAGGAAGTGCGCGCTTATACTAAAATTTGTTTTGTCTTACATCATCAGAATCTTGTTTGCTTTGTGGCCAGATTGAAAATGGCAAAAGCAAGAACAAGTATGAGCAGGCCAACAAGCCTGAGCTTTATATAAATTTAATGTATATTTCTTGTGTACTCGTTTATGGTATCCTATCATCATCATATCATATCGCCAACAAAACACATCGTAAACTGAAGAGTCCTCAAAGTATCTTCAACATATGCGCATCATCTCTGTTCTCTGTCTATCTCTGTGTGTGTTTTCCCTTTTTTTTATATTTATTGCATCATTCGTTGCTGTAAATTCGCATATTAAGTGGATTGATGTATTAATATTTAAACGGCGATTTGTGGCTGCCATAAGCAGCTCTCAGCTCTTGGTACTGAAGGGACCAGCAAGTAAAATGACTCAAGGGCTGATCGGTATCTGTTAATGCACTCAACCTTTGACCCTGTGCTGGATATTTATGAGTGCTGGACTCCAGATAATGTTTAATCTGCATACAACAAAATCGATTTTGGATACATTTCAACCCATATGTTAGCCATTAACTCACTCCCCCCGACAATAATTACCTTTATAAAAGTTACCATCTTCTTCCAGACATCCCATACCCTCACCCCTGGTCGTAACATTAAAACGCGGCACGCATTGTGGGCCCCATGTTAACTTTTTGTGGGCGTGCTTGGGCTCATAAATAAAACATAAAGGCGCCGGCGCGTAGAATTCCTTTTTTATGATGTCGGCAAGCAGTTGCAGGCTCCGCAAGTAACTTTTCTTTCTGTCGAGCCATAACCGAGGACCGAGAGGGCAGCATATTTTTTGAAAAATGTTTATAAAATAACACGGAAAACGTACAAGTCATAAATAATGCGTTCGAGCGCCAAGAGGCGCATAGAGTGGGAGAAGAACGGCAGCCGAGTGTCGCAGTAATATAAAATTACCACGCGTTTGACATGCAAATATTGGAAAGTTAGTTCAAACCGATCCAAAGTGGCAATTCTAAGTAGCAGATACTATGTGGCGTATACGAAATATCAAATTAATAGACTTAATATGTTTAAGTTGATATTAATGTGATTTAAAGACCTTAAATCTCTTAAGGGGCCAAATCCACATTAAGACTGCCAAACGAATAAATTGCAAGTGACATTTGAACAAGTATTTACAATTAATTACGCATCTGACACTCACAAACAATCTCTCACTCCACATAATATATTTACGGAAAGGCAACTGAAAATTGCCAAAGCCACAAACAAAACTCAAACGAAAAGGTCATCATCATCATCCTTCCCATCTTCATCATCTCTAGGCTGCAGTTGATTATGCAAACTCTCTCACACACACTTGCATGTAGAATGCTGTGCACTTGACTTCACTCCCGTTCCAATTGCCAAACAGAATCGATTAACATTTAATTGCACATGCGGCAGCAGAATATCTCTCTTCCTCCCTCAAGTAAAATCTAATCGAAATTATTGGTTGGTTCTCTTTAGGCCCAACTAAAGGCGACAACCTGAACAACCTGTTATTGAATCTTGTTGTTTGCAGCAGTACAACAACACACACACCTACTCTGATTATAGATGCAGACACCATAAAACTAGATGGTCATTACCATATAACGAACTTTATTATAGCTTAATATCGCATTTGAACATTGTCACGCCTACTTTAAGAACCTTTTACTGAATTAAAACATTCAGAGGTTGAGCAATCAAAGGGCACATCAACTTGAATATTTTCCGCTTGAGGAGTTTTGCTGTTTAGTCCCTTGAAAACATTCAGTTTATATCTGGCATGCAACTCAAAACAAACACGAATCCCTTTCCGGGTTTCAATTCGGCAATAAAAACCAAACAATTTTGCAAAAAGTTTTGAAGGCGTTTCGTTCCTGCGGTCGCTTAAAGCATTTCCCAAGCATTTGGGTGTCAACAACAACAGCAACTGGAAACAAAACACTTCCGCTTTTCACACTTTTTCCTTGACTTTGCTGGAGTAGCGGCCAAAAAAATTCCGCAAATGTTGCGCCAAAAATAACATTTGAATACCAAAAAAGGTTTTTGTGCCGTGTCAGACTAACGAGAATAGAAACGAAGCTTAAACCAGGCACACAATGATGCAGATGTAGATGGAGACGACTCTATTTGGAGTTATTTCGGTCATTGCCATAGCGACATTTCATGAAAAGTTGAATGCAAAAAACTGGTCACAAAAAATAGAGATAAATCTTCATTTGCAAGCGACTAAATGACAATTTTTTTGTTGTTTTGTACGTGTGATAGGCAAATAAAGCTAACATCACATTGATTTTTCTAAAAGGGCGCTGTTTACTCAACGTCAGTCAACAATCACAATCAGCATACGTACATATCAAAATCGGTATCAGAATCAGAGCCCTACTTGTCCACAATGATGGAATTGAAGCACCCTTTGGATATCGCGTTACACAACATTAATATTTGATTTTGTTGTTTGTTTTTAATTTGCTCAAATGCAAATTTATTTAGATCTTCCCCATGTGATGCAGACGACACCCCAAGTTAATGTCTCGCTTTTAGCTCTTGTCTCCATGTGCACCCAATGCACTCATGGAAATCGATACTTCAATACTTCTGATTCACACTGCATTCTGCATGTGACGGTTGAGTTGTTCCTGTTTAAAACAAAGTTGGCGATGTGGAAACGGAAGACGTGTTAAAGTTTTGAGCAGTGTTTTCAATTCTTTGTCGCGCTGCTTTAAGCATAAAATTGTTGTTGGTATCTGAAGATGCATTTCATAATCATTTGTTCAGTTTCTTTAGTATTGATTTATGAATGAATGTTTTATCTGTCAATTCAAGCAGATATTCATTGTATAATCTTCAAAGTTAAAGTTCAAATAAGTGGAAGGCTTATCTATAAAAACTGATATGTATATTTACGAACTTCAGACAGCCGTAAACTTTTGCATATATAATAATACACTTTGCAGGCGAAAATGAGTTCAAATCAAATACACTTAGTTTGCCCGCCTTGACCCACATTCTCAACTGTTACCAGTCTCAAATTTATTTGCCAAAATATATTTCAAAACATTTAAATTCCTATTTTTCATCAGCAGCCCTTTTCCTCATCCGGGACAGGGCTTAAGCACTCACATGAACAGAGAAGAGAGACTCGGAATGTGCCAGCTGTTAATATTTTGACAATGAAAAGACAGACCGACCGACAGACACATAGAGAGACGGACGGCCTGCCTAATGCCAAACAGTTGGACAGACAGTTGGCAAGATGAATGTCGACAGTCGGATGAAAATCCAAATTTCATATTCAGGCTGGGCATTCGAGTCTCAACACAATGTTAATCCCTCTTGTAGTCTCAGTTGCAGTTGTTGTCGTTGTTGTTGTTGCATTTGATGCTGTTGTGTTATTGTTTTAATTGTTGTTTTTCTGGCACCTTCATTAGTTATTCAAAAATAGTTGAGATCGAGGTCGGAACACAACTGGACTTATGGCAAAAGTGTTCGGGTTGTCTTAAGCCCACTGGCAGACACACATGTGAATTATTTCAAGAGGAAAGTGTGATGCATTTGAGTGATGAAGAGAATGATACATGTGCTTGACTAAGTAGCAACCTTAAAGTGGGAATTTAAGTTTCCGGGTTGCATAATTAAAAAGTAATCAAAACTATCAAAACGTAGGTGAAGCTTTAATGCAAGCTTATAGACTCTGTACTCTTAAGATGTTGCTTAAAATGTATCATTGTTGGATAATCAGCAATTGTAGAAATTTCAAGGATAAAAAAAGGGAAAAACGTCGTAATGATACAATAATTGTTTAATACATGAATTACAGCATTTTAAACGTTTTAACTTCAATTGGAAATGGCATCAACAGCAATTGTTGTCATTTCCGCTGAACGTGTTAATGAGTTGTTAACTTGTTCAAAAGATACCAAAGTGGGCGACAGTCGGAGACAATACCATCACCGAGTCTAGTGAGTACCTGGCAGCGATAAATGTCAATTGCAGGGCAGACGACAAATCTTCTCTTATGGATTTCCATTCACAGAGGGTTCAACCCAAATAATGAGCCCAAATTATGAGGTGATATTAAGAAGGGGCAGAAGACAACCCTTTAGCAGAATGGGTTCTACTTCATTTCCATACAAAAGACCAGCTCCCTCCTATCTGGAGGTAAGTTTGCAAACAATTGTAGGATTATGACCACGATACAGACAGCAGGCATTCCCATCCTTTTGCCGTGGGCTCTCGACTGGCATCGAGTGCTCCAGAATAGCATCATAAATCGGCGCTGGTTTATGCCAAAGTACGCACTCGAGTTCCCTGACTGTCGTCCGCCAACGAATGGCGCCTGTTTTTGGCAGTCATTGGGCACACTTCAATGATGATGATGATGTACTCACAACTCGTACTCCATACTCGTATTCAATAGCGATGTTGATCAATGTTTACTGAAAAGCATGATAGTTATTTTAACAACTGAAGCGGACAAGTAGCCAAACACCCACAAGGCAGGTTTCGGTCATTTATTTCAAGACTTTAATCACTTTGATTGATTTCGCCCATGGCAAATGATTGGATTGGTTTGCCATGATTCAAGACAAAAATTGAAACAAAACACGCCCACACACAAGTCAGAATTTTAAGCCGACGGTCATTGAAATTGACAGCTTTTTGGTTAGAAAAAACCCATGCCATTTAAACCATTGGTGTCTGCTCAACTGAAAACTTTAAAAGGACGCAAATGTCTGTGGATGAATTCTAAATAGATATTGAGATATTTAAATGCATACGAAAGCCGTAGAAATTTAAGGACTTTACCTACTTTCTTACTCGACTGCATAGTGATTTAATGCATTGATTTCAACACAATTCTCCAATTGACAATCAGATTCTCTCGACAAATACCACAGCTCGACATGGAATAAGCAAGTTCTAGTTCAAGTCGAGTCTCGAGCGATTAGAGGTAAATGTCAAGACGTCAGGCAAATTGATTTATTGCCTGGCAAAAGCCACAGGTGTCCATCTCCAGCTCAACTTCAAGTCCTTGTCCACCGCCAGGACTTGTCCCCTGTTGACAGACGGTTGCGGTCGCCATCTGCAAATTGTTTGCGCATTTCACATTTCAAATTTTCAGTTTTGTTGTTGTCTCTTAACGGTCTCAATAGCCTGCCTTCTTCGCGTGTCCTTTGCGGTTTTTGGGCTCTGTTTCCGTCGACAGCTAGCTTTTCTGCCACCTTGCTGAAGCTCCCTTCTTCACTTTTGGATATTTAGAGGCATAAAAAATGATAGCGTCGATAGCGATTAATATCCGTGGCCTTCAAAATCGAATACTTCGCTTAGTATTTAGCATAGTCATCGACTAAGGAGAAAGGAGAGGCAGTGGCGGTGTTGACGGTTCTCTAACTAATTCGAATTTAATGTACGTTGCTTTTGGCATGACAAATATTGCTAGTGTCGTAAGAAGCTTAAGCCGGTGACTGAGGCAAGGGAAATATCTTGTGGCTGTCCCGCTGACAATTTAATTGAATCTAAATCCTGCTGTGCCTCAGACACGATTACAGTGAAGAGAAAACATGTTTTTAATGCCATTGTTTGGCTGACTGAGAAGGTAAACATTGAGATTTGTGGCCACACCAACATCAGCATAAATTTTCTTTGTGTTTAGTGTTGAAATATTTTGGAGCCTTTCCCAGCCCTTCGAGCTCATGAAAATGTTTAGTAAATGTTTAAAAGTGCAGGCTGCAAGTATTCCCAGACATAAAAATGCTTAGCAAACTATTTTGTTACGCATAATTTAAAGTCAACAATGAAGCCATAGAATTTCGAGTGTATGGCTGTTGTTTGTTTAGTTGTTGGTTTTGTTGCAACTTATTGCCACAAGTCTATACTTAGTTTGCTTTTACACAACAGACAAAAACACACGCTTACACACACACACACACACACACAACACACGCACACACATGTTATGCACTTTAGTTACATTTGTTTAGGGCACTGAGTTCTTTTTGGATTTGTGGCTAAATGTGTCTGCTGCAATGATTTATTATCTGGCCATAACTAAAAACGGTTTTATAAAAATATTTGTTGAATTCATCTGACAACAGTGCAGCGATAAAAGCAAACGACAATAAAAACCAACGACTTGAACTGAATTATTGCATTTATGTTTATTTTGTTAAATTTAACTTTAAAGTAAATTAAGAAACGTGTTTAGTTTGATTTGTATAAAATATGTAGGTTTATTGAATTATAAATCATAGAAATTCATTTAATTTATTGACATTAAACGTGCATTTGTCTTGCGCCTGTCTAAACTATGTCAAAGCTTCTGCCAGCTCAAATATATATGTTTTTACAATGAAATAAATCTAAATTTGGACAAAGGGTTCGACGCACATGTGGAAATCAGCGCGTTAAAGATTTATTGCTGTCCAAGTCGCAGCTGCCCAGACGGTAAATGTAGGTGGGGTTAGGTTTAAAAAAACTGTATGTGGCTTATGTAAATATATATATATATATACTATACGAATACATAATATGTGTGCATAAGCTCATTTGCAAAGATTTTAAAGCTGTAGATTATTGTCACAGGGCAGACGTTGGGTATGCGCAATATTAATTAATATAGCGAACTGGCTGATTCTTCGTCTTGTTGTTTCTTTTTTTATGGCTTGCAATTCTTTTGAATTGTTGTTTACCCTTTGCCTTTCGCACTCTCATTGGCATTCCACCTTCTCAACTTTTTTCATCTCCTTTTCCCCGAAACGTTGGCAATTCATTAACAAAATGAATGTTGCTGCACCTGGCAAGTAATTGACGGCTTACTCTTTTCTCTGACATGTTGTATGTTCAATATGTAAATGATGCTGCTGCCTGTTTTTCATTGATGTATGAGCTATGTACACGTATGACTGGCAACTTTCACAGCACTCAAAAAAAAGTAACAATTATACGGCCTTGTAGCTTCCAATATCTTTAAATGTAAGCTTAAAATCTGATCCCAATTTACGATTTAAAGGCCGCTGCTCTGTACGCATAATTAGGTTCATTACTGTAATAAAATACTCTTGTTTGCTTTCATAATTTTAATGAGCTCAAAATAAATTAATCTAAGGCTTGGTGCAACAACTAATAACTAATTTTCAAGCAGCGAATCAATGCATACATAAACATTGCATTGTAGCTGTTGCATTTGTTTCCTCCAAAATTTTGGCAGAAAAGCAGCATTTGAGTTCATTTTCTTTAAGTTTTCATTTAAGTAAGTTATGAAAAGTTCTCTTTGTAAATCTGTTTATAATTTGACTGCTCTTTTCCAGAGCTTCGTCGCTAATTGTATAAACAAGGGTTGTATAAAAAACTGACCCGAACCATCTAAACTTTCAACTTGTTAATGTTTCGTTTAACAAGTTTGAAAACTTTGAAATATGCCACACGCATTACGTAATTTGTCACTAACACTTTTGACTTTCAATTTTGAAACTGTAAATACAGCAAAGTCGAAACTTACAAGAAGTTCATAATGCCAGCCAGCTTAGCCTCAAGTTCACCAGCATATGTGTAGCTCAGACTTCATATGTTTCTTTCTTATACACACACACACACACATATGCACATATACATAACTTATCATATGACGGAGAAACGCATGCAAAGTCATTACTCAAGCAAAAAGTCGTTAGGAGTGAAAGAAATCAATTCAGCAGTGAAGGTTGAGTGAAAAAGTTTTGCCATTAAAACCAGGAATGGTAAGAGTGGCATGAAGTACAAAGTGTGTAAAGGTGCTTGTCTAATGGCTGTCAGTAGGCAGTAAGTGAGAAATGTGCCTTAGGTCAATAAACTGCTGAAACAAGTAACGTACATTTACAACATAAATCAAATTTGTTGTGTGCTTAAAAGGGTAATGCTTAAACAAATGTATATCAAACTTGCCACAAAGTTTGAACTTATCATAATTTCCGTTAAAAAACTTCTTAAAGAATTGTCATAAGTTTGTGTATCTATATTAAATATATAGAGTTCATACTTCTTTGCAATATTTTCATTTCATAAAAAAGCCTTTGAGCTAGCTTGGCTCGATTGTAAATGCGGCTGACATGGCAAGCCAGACTCGAGCAGCTGTCCCCATTTCTCAGTTTCTTGGCTAACTTTTTGCTGTTGCAGTTGGTGGCTGCAAAAAGTGGAAATGCAAGCGACATGCACTGCAAACATTGAACACCGCAGGACATTGAAACTGCTGCTAACATATTTTACACGAAAATATTTCAATTTTAAACTCGTTTCATAAATTTTGTTTATGGCAAGAAAATTTGCATGCCAAAGTTAATTAAAAGAAAATTCCAATCTTCAGCTTCAAGGAAAAACATACCAAACAATTTTTACATGCAAATACATTGAACAATTTTTCTTCTAAGTTTTTTTTATGAGAAAATGTATATGAATTAAATGAATTTTACTTTTGCAAGGCAAAGCTAAGCAAAAAGCTTTTCATACATGAAATTTAAACCGTAAAACATTCTTTTTGCTAAATGATGGACAAAAATAGTGTTGGATATATGTTAGTTAAGTTTATGTGTTAAGGGTTAATATTTAATGTTACGTTGTTTACAAACAATGCATTTAATATTATTTCGTTGTCTTTTTACTATTATTAAGTGCATTTATTTGTCTTTCGCTTTAGGTATATAAATAGCGCTTTCAGAATTGATTATGTATACTTATTTTCTCTGATCGACCTTTTTATTTATGATTTTAAGTGCACCAAAATGAACTTTAATAAAATCCATACCACCATTAAAAACAACTAAATATAGTTTTTTACATAATAATACCCTATATTTAAGACTTATCAGGTGTAATACGCAATCATTCTTGTTACAGAGAAAGTTAATTAAAAATATATTATAAATTTATATTTTACATAAGTTTTCATAACCTAGCCATACCGTATTTCTGATTATTAAAGGGTATAAACTTTAAAAAAGATTCTGCATGCTGGCAATTCAAGCTTTTAAATCGATTGAATCCATCGATTTTATTTTTAATACCAGTGTAAACATTATTGCAAAGTAATCGCAAACTGTTGTAGTTAGTAAAGTGAAACGCGGGCTAAAAGCAAAGGCGAACATTGTTTAAAGCGCAGGAAAGCACAGCAACAACTTTCTGTCCTATCTAGTAAATCCAAGAACTTGCCAGCTACAGCGGATGCCGCCAGCATTTGCAATAACAATAACAACAACAGCCGAGCAAGTCATCAATAACAGAGCCAACAACCGGTGGCAGAAACTTTAAACACAGCACACACAACGTCCAGTTCAGTTCAGGGCTGGCAATCGCTTTTCTGTTGCCCACCCCATGTACTTATCAGATTAAGATAGAAACACATGATCTCGGGCAAAAAGGGGACAGCTTCTAATTTTGCGGTTTGGAGTCCAGAAACTAGTGGCAGCAAGCAGCACATCCGCTGTCTCGTTGTTGCTTACACGCGCGCGCGCTTCGACTAAATGGCTTTGCGGTTGAGGGTTTGAGGCGATTCCTCAAGTGATGCGTTCTGCGGCTGCCTAATGAACGGCGACATTAAAGAAAATGTTGGTCAATTGTCGTTTGTGGCTTATCAGTGAAAAACAAGGTGTAGAAATGATGGAAAGCGAAGGGAGTGGAGGGCCGGAAGTTCATATTTAATGCTTGCGGTAATTGATTTTCTAAATGGCGGCAGCTGAGGTTGCTGCTCTTTCATGTTGTTCTATATATTTATTTTAGCTGCTATGCCGACCAACTTTTATGCAAAGTTTTGTGACTAGCTGTCGTCTGATGTGCAACAAGCAGCTGCAACATAAAAAGTGGCATGCAAAATTCAACTAACTGTAAAAACTTGTTAGCCTACTGCATGTGATATTCGAATGACAAGCGTTGAGTTCTTGAAGCCAGAGAGATATGTTGCTGCATAAACATTGAAACCAAAAATAACATTGAATTGACACGCAGACAGACAGAGACAAAACATTCAAAGAGAGAGTAAGACAGTTATATAATTCAATACGACGCGCACATTAAATATTAACACTTTAATCTAGTCGATGGCTGCATACATATATTTATGCATGTGTGTGAGTGTAAGTGGTTTTGCGATTCTATGAAAACAGGAACTAAGGTATATATACAATCTACACTGACAAACTTTTGTGTTGCAGTCAGACCCCCTCAACCGCTTTCCCCTCTCTGTCTATCTCTCTCTCTCTCTCTCTCTTTCAAAAAGACATCGTGCTCGGCATGTTAAACAGCTTTGCAGTGCACACAAAACTTGGCAATTGAAAAGTAAAACAAGCTAAGACATAAAACTTGCTGGCAACATCGAGCTGAAGAGCTATACCCGCACAGCACGCAAAGCCGTCGTCCATAAATTCCCATGCCAAGCCAAAATTCACACACAAACACACACACTCATAGAAAATAATTATACGGCTAAAAGCTGTGCGGGCCAGAAACCGCGACCACAAATAAAATCAACATGAAACGCCCCAAACTTTCGCAAAATATGAGTCATTAATATTCACGCCCACGTTAAAAGCACATAAATAGGCGTGGCAAACACAAACACACACAAGCAAAAACACAAAACTGACCCGGGCCAAAAATAAAAACCACCCACCAGCCATATGAATGAAGGTGCAGCACATTGTTGTGTGTACACAGTTCCGGCAACATGCCGCCTCCAATAATTCTAGAAAATGTGGCTGCTTGGGCAAGCAAAAAACAACTCCACTAAATCACCGTAAGGCAATGAGACAGCTCAGCAAGTGTGGCGATTTTTGACACGCCCACAAGCCAATTTCACTATCCCAAAATAAATGGAGTGGGCAAAAAAGTGTTTGCCATAAATTGATTACTGGTTAGTAAAGGAAACTCCCGATTTAGCTGTGACACCTAAACGTAATTTCACTTGCATATTATTTCTTCTAGACCAATGATCAAGAAGGGAATTTCACTTTTCTAATTGCGGTTTTTTTTTGGTAATAATAATTCACTCTCCTAATTGATTTGTTTTTCAACAACATTTAAAAGAAATACAGTAATAAAGCTTTATGGTAACAAGTCCTCAAGAGCATTTAATCTTTCTAATCTCTTGGATAACTCTTCCAACCTTGTTTTGTGTTTTTTTTGGCAACAGTTAGAAAACTTTTGTGACCTCAGGGTATTTCCAAAATTTGCCTCTTTTAAGAAAATCATTGTTGAATAATGTAAAGTCAAGTTTTATGTTTCTTGTTTATTGAATGTAAATGTTTGTGCTTGAGTGCGGGCTCGTGGCTTGTTATGCTGCACGCCAACTTAAAATGTTAATCTTTTTTAGCTGACCCAAACACATAAATTTTACAAAACACTGGACAAAGCAGTTAAAGCTAAGTTTCAACTGTTCGGAGCTTAAAAAGCTTTAGTTGACATACTTTTCGCAACGAGTTTATAAATTGAGCGCAATAAAATGTAGAATGGTTTTGCGGTTGGCTGGCAAATAAAACAGAAACACATACAGCTTTGGCATATTTAATGGTAGATCACTGTAAGTGAACAAACATCAAATATTTACCACACTTGCCCGCATTTTGCATTCATATTCAAATACACATAACACAAACATTTAAAATAAGTAACAGCTGCTCATAACAGTAATAAAACGAGTGTGTGTGTGTGTGTAGGTTTGTTGTGTGTTGCTGTTATAGTTATATCTGCCCGAAGGCGGCATTTCCAACACTTTTTATACATATATGCTCATTGTATCATTTGCTTAACTGGGATTTGCAATGAATTGAATTGTTTGAGTCTGATTATACAATCATCGATTTACATTAGCGTAATTGATGTGTATCCTACGGCAGAGCTCATCAAAACTCATTTCAATTGCACTATTTGCGAAGAGTCAAATATTTTACAAAAAGTTGCAACATTGAATTATAGTTAATCATTTAATAACTTAATATTTATTGATAGCTCTCAATAATAATTGAAATTCTATCAAAGCAGATTAAAAATCAGCAATTATCGATACCCTGTAGGGTAGGCTGAGTATGATGGGTGGAAGGAATTTTAACTCAATATATATGACTAAAATTTGAGCATTTTCATAGCCATTTCTAGCTTCAAATAACTCCAACTTGTTTAAACTAAATTCTGACTAGGCTGTTTAGGCAAATCAAGTAAAGTGTTTTGTAAACTGTTCCAACACTTCAGAAATTAGGCGTCAACGTTGTCCCCCGTGACAATCAAAGCACGGAGAAAACCATACCACAAACCCATCATTACACTACACTCAGTTACATGTTTGTTTTGTGAAACACAAATTAGTATAACGTTATAGCCATCGCTATACAGGATAATTTAGAACCGCAAGGGCGCGACAAATCTCAACCAAATTTGATTTTGTTTGCTTAACTCAATCAGATGGCGATATTCAGTTGTGTAAATATTTTGACTGCTAAACTGAATATTGAAGTGGATGCCACAACCAATGTGTATGTGTGTGTGTGTGTGTGTGTATGGGTAGGGGATGATTAAGTGGGTTGGTATCAAAGGAAAGCATCATATTACACATAAATTTCCCCTACCATACTTTTCGCTGTTGGTGTTGTTGCTGTTTCCGAAACGTCAATTGACGTCGTCGACAACAACAATGAGAGCAACAAAAAAATAAAATAAATTCCACAAAAATGCGAACCGGATGTGAGTTATGTGTAGGAAGCAGCCAAAACGAATCATTTCCCACACACGCGCTCTTGTTCAGCGTGTTTTGGTGTGTGTGTGTGGGTGTGAGTGTGAGTGTGACATGGTGTAGGATTGAAATGACAACAACAAATAACATAGATAAACACGATTAGAGTGAAATTGTTTGGCAATAATGTTAACTTAATGCGTTATATTTGTCGCACTTCAGCCCCGATAAACACGCACTCAATTGTACGCCCCCCCTCCGAGAGCAAATGGCAAGTGATTTGTAATGCGTAAACACATATCTCTAAGAGCATGTTCAATTGTTTTTGCTCAAATGCTTGAGTGCTATTTTTAATGAACTACCACCCAGTGGAAGATAGCTCTCAACTGGCTTAAGCTCAACAAGTTGTTGATTATCTTTCTAGCCACTTTATACATAAAACCCGCTAATGAGCGCACAAAACCACCCAACTTCTTGTAACAAACACAAACACACACACACACACAAAGCACTTCACGCCTAACGGCCAAAATGGAATTGGTTTTTATGAGGGTTAAGTAAAACTTCCTCTTCCGCTATGTTGACTGGTGGTAGGCAATTTAATTAGTTTGTGTTTATGAGCCTGATTACGAAAGTTAAGCGGCAAATCTGTTACAAGATTTCGTCAATGATTTGAAACTTTAACGATTGTTACGCATACGCAGTGCTGTCTCTCATACTCAAGTGCTTCTGGGCTGTAAGTGTTTTGCTTTTTGCTCGGACCGGGCAAAACTTTATAATTTCATCAAATTCACATTGCAAATTTTGCGTGAATAATTTTATTATTTTGAAAGCACTTGAACTAGAAGTTTATCTAAACATGCAGACACTCAGCACAGAAAACAACTAAACAACCAATTCTGTCCTGCCATCCTGAAGCTTGTAGAATTTTGATGCTTTGGCCAACAACTTGTTTGAAACAGCAATTAAAATAAATTACGTTTTGCAATTTTAATTGCTTCTAATTGCAGGTAAAAGCCAGCAAATAAGTTCGCACACTCACACACACAAAAGTTTACAAAATGGCTGCTATACAAGTAGTGATGTATTGAGTGAAGTTTGAGAGAGCGAGAGAAAGGGAGGGATTTCACCAAATTAATTTTGTCAGTTGTCAGTTATGAGTAGAAAACAAGAACTTTTCCACACAGCACTTCAAAGTGGACCGAACGCAAAAATATAAAACAAATGGACAATAAATGAACGCGCTGCGTATACTTAATTTTCAGCGTAAAACTTTTATGAGTGACAATTTGAACAGTTTTTGTGCAATTTCCGTTGATTGACGGTTGGCTACATCGATTTGAGGTGTGTGTGTTGGTGTTGGTGTGTGCTAGTGTGACAAAATGCACCAATGCGATTAAATATTGTTGATCGGATGAAAGGGTGGGTGGGAAACGAAACTATATTGCAACAATGGTAAATAATACTGTTACGCAATGTTTGCCATGCGCAAAATAGCAGAATTCAATAAGCTTGTGAAACATTTAAAGCATTTAATGACCCTAAATTTGAATGGAATTCGTAATTGCTTTAATTTCATAATTAAAATACACATTTTTAGTATCTCTTTTATGATAATGTTTAATCAAATCAATGAATTTAAAATTTTTCTATTTTCAAAAAGGCTTCTTACTTCAAGCAACGCTTTTATTAAATAGCTTTCCAACAAATTAAACATTATTATTTATGTTTACCGGCTGTCGTTTATTTGCTTAAGCAAATTGAAATTTCACGGTTTGACATGTTTGTTGAGTTTCAAATAAAGAAGAGAGCTGGGGTTGTTGATGATGTGGCAGTTGAGCGAGTATTTCGTGTTTGTGGCACGTAAACTCCACAACGCATAAAATATTCAAATGTGAAAAAAAATTTCTAACATGCGATTTTTAAGTTAGTCACACACAAGTTCAAGAGCAATCGACTTTCAATTGAAATAGCATGAAGCGAACTTCAGTTATTTAAACCTTTAAATGGCAAGAAATTCTTGCATTTAATGTCCACTCTCTGGCCTGTTGCCCTAATTAGTTTACTTTGAAATGGCATGGCACTCATGTGACAGCTGACAAAATGTGCCACCAAGTGGCACCATGCCGTCTGCCTCGAGCGGCTGCTTGTGACGCTTCGTGTAGCGTAAAAATTCAAGAGCTCTGCGTCTCTCAAAAGAAAAAAAAAACGGCAACGTTTGCAGCCGCAGTGTGTGAGATGCATTTTAAAGCAACCTTACAATGTCGGAAGAAAACAGGTCAAAAAAGCAAGAGCCAAATTAATATTCCTTTCTGTAGTGTAAGCTGTTACAACAGGGAATGACTATTTTCCACCTCTGTTTAAATAAACGCTGCAAGCACAAAAACGAACTTCATCAAAGGTTGCATTTCAGAATTACTTCCTGGAGCCAACAGAATGAGAAAAAGGCAGAGAAAGCAGCGTCAAAAAAGCAAACAGCAACTGGCTGTAAAAAGGAAAGAAATGATAATTTCATTTCATTTCCCCACTATTATGTCAGGACATTCGGAAAGCAATCCTCCACAGGATAAACGATTTACAATCACCTGAGTAACGGCCAGGACATAAACCAAGCCATTGAATTGTCTCTACAAACACGGAATGCTCGGCCAAATTGCTGTCCATTCGATTCGAGTTGAGAAATTTCCTAGCATTTGTATGCTCCACTTGAGCGTGCCATGTATGCCCATTAAAGTTAAAAAAAATAACTTCAAGCACTGTGCAATCGAAAACAATGAACGGTTGAGTGTCTCCTGGAATTGCTCATACGCCGTGTGTGCCAGGACTAAACGCTAGCAGCTCCAGCTCTATTGGATGAATTATAAATTGAAGTAAATATATTTTGCGGTTGGGATTACATTGCAGCACACACACACACACACACACAATTGTCGGTTGAGCACCTCAACGTTAGGAGCTATGGAATATTTTGGAATGCAATTTTGGTCACGTTTCCCTAATGCTCACGGCAAAGTGCATAAAAAGTTAAACTTTAATTGCAAATAAGATAAATTTGTATATAATATTATCGATATTGACAATAATCTTTAGATATTGACAAAAATCATCTAAATTATTTTTGGTTATTTGTTTTTTGACTTGATGATTTCTTACTTTGTTGGCTGCAACAAATAAACTTATAAAACAATTTTGTATAATGCCTTAAACTTAAAATGTAATGCAATCGTATGACGTGCAGATGTAGAAGCCAAGTTTATGGCTTATTTGCTTTGGTCTAAGAAATGCTTTAGCTGCTTTTGTTGCCTTCATATCCTGGCGATGACGCTGCTACTACTGCTGTTACTGTTATCCTTTGGCCGCTTGCTCATCATGTTTTCCAGTGCCATGAGCAAAGCTGCTCGGCACTAAAAACAAAACGCAAAAATATGCAGCGGAAAAAACACTTAAATTTACATAATTTCCGCTTCACATCACGACTTCTGACTACCTTCCATTCCTATTGCAAACCACCACCACCACCCAGCCACCAAGAACAACTCATCCACGCAGCAGTTCGCTGCTTTATTTGGTGGAAAAGGCCGCCAGCCCTGTTGGGTAGGGATGCTTTTAGCTTTTAAAGTGCTGCATGTGGCAGGTGCTAGTTTTCTTTTTTTACGCAACAAAAAAAAAAGGAAAATAAATTTCAATGCTGCCCTTTGGCCTGCATATTAACAGGTGACTAAAGACCAGCGGCTATTATGCATTGGGCAGCAGCTGCTACAGTTGCTTGTTGCTTTCATTTGCTTAGTTTTATTTGCTGAACTACGTTGCGTGTACGCCATATGCCACTAGCTATAGCTAAACGTTGCGCCTTTTGCAAATATTTACAAATGTGTCAAGTGCAGCAAACTTTTTCAGCAAAATAAGAAACAAAACAAACAACTTAGTTCAGCTGCAGTAGCGGCAGCAGCAGCAGCAGTACGAGCAGTCAAGAGTTAAAAGGACATCGCCGCGCGTTAAGGCGACATTTGCATGCAAATGTTGCAGCCGCCTGCAAGTGGCAAGCAATGGACAAACTGACAGCCCAGGCAAGCCCTGAGTACTCAAACAACGACGGGACGTGCGTCCTGGCGGGAGTCCTGCAAATGAACTTGTTTGGTAGCTAATGAGATAAGCATGCAAATGCTTATCGGCTGGTGTGAGAAATACCCAAACAACAACAGCAGCAGCAGCAGCAGATGAAGAAAAAAGGGTAGTGTGCTGCCAGGATGAGTCAATTAACTCGCATTTCCGCTACCCGGAAATTAATTTTAGTTTTTTTTATTTTGCATCCACTTTTTCCTCACTCTTTTTTGAAAGGTTAGACTGGCTGATTAGCTAAATTATACAGCTGTCTATTACAGATCATTAAAAGTGAACAGATTTTGCAGCAAAAAAGATTTTAAAAGTAATCAGCTATTACAGCTTTAAAGTTATGCTTTCGTCAATATCATTCCTATCATGTTTTTTATTTAGTCATGAATTTAAAATAAGACTCAATTAGAAATACAAGCCAGAGCTTATAATTGCTTGTACAAGTTAAATGCTTGATATACTCTTAACAACAATGCAAAATCAAACACTTTTAACTCATAAATATAGAACAACAATTCGTATGCATAACAACTTTTTATGACTTCTAACTCAATTTTCTGCATAGTTTCGTTCAGTAAGGCAAAAGTTTTGTTATTATATCTGTGTTATCTGCCATAGTTTGTCTGTCTATTTGAAGCTGGCAAAAGTTTTTGTCGCATTATTGTTCAACAGCATAAATGAATGTACAGGGAAAACAGTTTAAATAGATTTAAGATCAACTTCAAGGCAATCATTTTAATTGCATTTATATCATTTCATTTATCTATTTTATGTGCACAAAACGTAACGTCATTGTAATAAAAGTCTTTTTAATTACCAAGAACACTTCATTGGTCAAATAAATCATTGCATTCTTTCTTTTATTTCTTCTTTTTATATATAGCACTCCACACGCATCTAAAAATCATTTTGCTTGCATGTTCCTCGCACATAAGAAGAGCCATTTCCCATTAATACTTAAGTGAAAGCGTAATTACGCGCATTTTGTTGACATCGCTAACATATTAAGTTATAAAGCAACTTTCAACACAAAGTTTACCCCAGTGTAACCGAAATTTTATGATGTGCTGCTTTTAATTGCTCGGGACATGCAACAGATTTCATGGCGCCACTTATTTAAAGCATTTCACCTTTAACTTCCATAAAATATGCGTCAAATCTGGAACTCGATACCATTGTTTTCTTTTACGTAAAAAAAAAAAATAGAAAAAAAATACTGGCAAGAAATTGTGTTACAAAGTGGCCTGACAACATTGCGTATGGGTAATCCTACACTCGTTTCCCTTCGCACATAAACATGTAAACACATTTCGTTATTTTTCTTTCAACGTTTGCCAGCTTCTTTTTTTTATGACAAGCAAATGCATGCAAATCTCGAATTTTACAAACGATAAACGCCTTGAGGCAAGCTGCTGCTGGGGCAAAAATTCTATTGCCACATGGCATACAATTTATGCCACTTGCTCGAGACGATTGTTGTTAGTGGGTGTGCGTGTGTATGTATGTGTGTGAGTGAGTAGCAGGGACAAATCCTACTAATGCGTAATGCGTATGTGCAGGCATTCATGTTTCCTATGCTACGGTAAGTTTGCTTTTTTGAGGAATTTTCAAAAGAAATACAGAAACTGCGTACACAAGAATCTCATGCAAAAGAAAACTTTCAATACAAACAACTTCAATTATTTTATTATCCTTACGACATTTAAGTTTGATTTTAATTGATATAAATCCTTTAAATTAGCAAGTTTAAAATTATCGTTGTTGGCCAGGCTCTTTGCAAATATGTGCGAACTCATTTAGGACCTAATATCCCACTAATGCTCAAACCTCAAGCAGCTGCAGCCCTTCGATATAAGTCTTAAGAATCCCCAGCGTTTTGCACCCGCTCTCGCTCAACACAGTTGAGTAACGATACGTTATTCAACACTAAGCGACACAAGACGCCGCAGTGAAACATCTGTTGTCCTTCAAGCGATTTAGTGTTGTAGTTGTTGTTGTTGTTGCTACTTGAAAAGGATAAGAAATGTGGAACCCCGGGGGGTAGCCCAAGCAACAGCTGCATTTGAAATGAAAAGCATTTGTTTCTGACACAACTCGTCTTCGCCTTGTTTTTACTTACGTAGTACGTAAACACAAACAAACATACATACATAAATACGTATGTATTCTGGCCATATACAAAGGCGTAGTCCATTGAGATAGCTTGCTCCAATGCGCTCCACTCATTATGTTGATTATCCCAAGCGGCCAGCTTGCTCAAGGACTCCTTAAAAACTTCGAATAAAATATGAATTGAAATAAATGCGCTTACCGCTTGCTTGCTTCCTTTTTGGATCTGTGCTTGTTTCTGAAATTTCATTAGAATCGTTATAAATTCTGTTGCAAAAAGATGGAGGAATAACCGCTCCATTAACCCTTCATTGCGGTGGCTTGACCCATGTTGTATGCCATATTTTTTCTTTGCTGTTCTATGCTGTGACCTTACTGTCCACCTAAATTTATGTCTTTCTCTTTTGGGCACGTCTAATGCAATTTCATATGGTTGGCATTCCCCTTACCATCGCTGCTTATTAAAGTGGGAAAGAAAGCAGCGCGCGGGACCAGGACATCCTTCGACTCGGGCAATTGATGAGCCAAAAAGCCAACGAGCATGAAATGAAGCCAACTCGGAAAGTTCGTTCTATTATCTGTGCTTAATGTGATAAATCAATTTTATGTGAAAATCACGGAGCATGAATTTATTTAACTAGCACATAAGTCATGTGGTCCGTACCACATCTGTTTCGTGGGCGAGACAAATAGTTGACTGTTTAGCTGACTGAAGCTAAAAGCCACAACAATTGAAATACGTATATGGTTGGAGCAACTGCTCACGCATAACCCACAATTGGCCAATATATGAAGCAGGTTAGATCTGAACGCATTGGGTCATATGACACTCATGTTTTGGCCCTATATGACAGCACAATGGGTCTCCCTCCCGTACCCTCTCTCTCTTTCTCTCTCGGTTTGTGTTTTCACACGCACACTAGGGAAATCAAAGAACACAGCTTCAATCAGTTGACCAGTTGAATGAAATCAAACTGTACTGCGGGTTTAACCTGGTCAACTGAAATGTGCCACAAAAGCGTCAAAGAAGCATATCAGTTCCCTTGGTGGGGGCACACTAACACATAGGTTGCCAAGTGCCTGTTTCGCATGTCCTTGTCTGTGGCATTGCTGTAACAATTTGTCAGCCATCATCAGGTGAGAAATTATATTTTCCCAATTGCTTGAAATCGCCTAGGTAACATATTTCTGTGTTCAAGAGAGTTCCAGTTATTTGTTATTGGCCAACATACAAATGTGTCTGGCAAAGGATTTAAGTGGTATTATGTGGCTACGAATTGCAAATTAAAGCTATTCAGCAAACTTGTTAATATAAAGATCTGCTAGAAAATATTTAATATGCATTTTATGTACATATTTGAGAAAGAAAGAATTATGTCAAAGTTCTTATAACATTTGTAGCAAACTTAATCCAGCTTTGATCCGTCAATATTTGTTAACCTTTCAACCGAATTGGGTTTTATGTTTTTACTTTGATTAATAATTCAAAGCATACGAATAAATCCAAATATTATTTTAAATTTGTAAGCATTAAATTCATATGCTATTTCATTACTTAGAAGTCAGCAAAAAGTTAAATTCAAGTGTTTATTCAAAATCATTTTTATCATGCAACATTCAAAATAACTCTTTATTATGTTTTATTGCGAGGCTTGCCTCCACATGCGTTTAATTCGCATTAAAAATTCATTTAGACTTTTCACCTTTTATCTTTGTATGCACAATGAATAAAATTAAAATAATCCGCGACCAAGTCACTGTAAAGCGGGGTGTTGATATTTTTTTCGCTTTTTGTTCTATTCTGTTTCCAACCCTCCATTTGGGTTCAGGCTTCATTTGAATAACTGAATTTTTAAGTGAGCGCCGTGTGACGAATGGACTTGGACTTGGCAGCTCAGGTTCAGTTGGCATTTATCTGCTTGAGTTGGAATGTGCGCAGACTTTTAATTTAATTTAATTTCAAATGCCAACATCAGTGAGGTGAAGCTGGAGTCCAAAAGTTGACTTTGATAAAGCCATTTGCAGCAATTTGCATATTTTATGCTTACTTTTAAAAGTTGGTGCGTTTTTCAATTGATATGTCACCAACTCGTTTTTTGCTTCAACTTTAGAACTCATGTTATTCAAATCCCTAAGTACTTGGTCTAATGGCCAACCCTTCTCGATTCTTCAAGTCAGGTGCCAAGACGCAAGTGTCCGTGTAACTGAGTTCAGTTGAGTTGAGTCCACAAAACGAGAAGCTTCTGCATTTCAATGTAGCATTTGTAAAATATTACTGCATACTTTGCGGCATCCACACGCACACACACATATACGTACATAGACAGATACACGAAAAGACCTTACTAGCATGTGTCGCACTCAAGTCACGTTTGCCAACTGGCAAAAGCTTCAACAAATGTTAAGCTCAAGATTTATTGAGCTACTTAACTTGCCGTTGATGATGTTCTTGTGCTCCTTTTCACATACTCCTACCTTTCTCTCTACCCCCCCCCCCCCCCACCCCCTTCTACACCCCATGAAAGAGATTCCAGCTACTCAGACGCCCACGCGCTGTAAATAATTCTTTCAGTTGTATCTTATGCGTATTAAAGTCATCGAGATGCCGCACAACCCCATCATAATTAAATTGGAACAAATATAAATATTGTTAGAAAAGGTATCTTCAGCATATTTCGTTTACTGTAAATACTATATTAAAGTATTAAATCAACGAAATATGTGCGGCAAAGTTCTCATAAATAAAAGATACATGTATACTTTTATGTTTCAAGTTACAACTTCTTTTTTGTTGTGGCAAGCATATTAAAAAACATATAAAACGTACAGATCATAAATAATGTGTTCAAAACCAGCAAATGTTGTGTGCGGAATATGTTTAAAGGTAACAAACAGCAGTTTGCCAACCAGAGCTCAACATTATGGCCAACATGTGCCTTCAAAGCTTTTTGGCAAAGGTCCTATAAATGTGTGTCTAACGCGTTTCATATGCAAATAAAAAACAACTTATCATTTTGATGACCGAAGTCTATGTTAAACGTTGTTCATGTTCAATACAAAACACATGTTTTTTTTTTAAATTTTGAGCTTGCGATAAGCGTTTATGTTTTTGTTTTGTGTTGTCTACTTTAACAATTGAATTGAATTGTTGCAAAGTGTCCAACCCGATAAAACATGTATGTTGCATGTACTGCTGTTGCTGCTTTGGCCACAAGCTAAATTTGAATTGTCAAAAAGATATAACGAGGTTTTACCTCGCATTCCTCTTCTATTTCGTCCCACTCCCTTTGCTCATCGTTCAGTTATCTTATCGCTTAGTTCGTTGGCCGTTGGCTCGTTTCGCTGATATAAACTGCATTGAAATGTCATAAAAATTGAAACACGTTTCGTTTCTCTCTGTCATCCACATTTCGAATGGCTTGCCATCTGCAGCTCGGCATTTCGAACTTGTCCTGTATGAGTGCTGCGCCCTCTTTCTCATCCCTAAACCCGTCCTACTGTTGCTAGCTGACTTTGAATGGCATTTGGCTTGTGTCCCTTTAATGTAGTATGATGTTTTTGTTGTTGTCGGTTTTGGGCTGCTGCTTTGCATGCAAACAAGGGTAATCTTTAGCCACCACCTTCTACGCCTTAGCTCACCTAGTCTGGGCTGCCTGGTTTTGCTGGCTATTGCTGCTGCGCTTTTGCACTTCACCCGTGGCCACTGGCCAAATGTGTGGGTGTGTCCCTCCGGCTAACATGTGTGGGCGTGGCAGTTCGCTGCGAGGTAATTATGCAAATTTATTGTTTTATGTGTGCGTTTTTGAATAGATTTCAAGCAATTGTGCAGGTGAGCTAAATGAATTAAGTAGAATGTAATCTACAAGCATTAAGAAAATGCAGCTGAGTCATTAATAAATTTCACAATGACATATGCACAATTATTTTCAATTAATTTAAATGAATTACGCTCATAAGCGACTCGTTCCCCCAATGCCAACTAACACATCACTTGCAGAAGGGCAACAACTTCAACAACAAAGCAGTTGATTATGTTGGCCAACACACAGACACAGACACATGCAGGCATGCATAACCACAAACGCACACATCTGCCACTTGATTGTGGGAGTGTCATTTGCCCAATCGATTTACATTTAATTGTGGCATCGGCTCGCAAGTGCTGTATTTGAAATTTGCTTTATTGTGCTGCACTCTCATGTCCTTGCATTTATTTTGCCGACTACGCACAAGGATAATAGGACTGTCATATAACACACTGCACACTTTGTACACTGTAAATTGAAGAGAGTATAGTACTATGTAGTTATTAGTTAAACCCACTGGCAGCAGCAGCAGTCGCAGCAGCAGCTTTATTTTGGGCTTGTCTTTTGTTCACAAATGACAATGCAAATACACGAGTGTTGTTTGGCTCGACTCGGCATTATACAGTGATTACCATGGGGGCGTATACGTGTTAAATGCGTCTGACAAATATTTTAGCTTCAACAATATTTGCACAACCTTCTCTTATTTCAACTCTCTTTCTCTCTCTCCTGCCCCGTAGCAACTTTTCATATGAACGTGACAGTGAGGGCAACCTAATCGCGGCATTATAACAAACAGATTTCAGTTTATTTGAGTTGAGTTTATGCTTTGTTTTTCATTTGTTATTCCCATCGGTCAAAAGTGGTTGTTTATTTTTTTATTTTAACGTTTGTTGTTGTTACAGCTGTACGGCTCTTTGTCATATTTTCGTATTTACCAACTTGGATATATTTGTATTCCCTAGAGTCGCATTACAATTCGCAAAGTTTTTAGACGCATTTATTGAGCTACAAAGAGACTGAGACTCAACCTCGGACTCAAGAACACAAAACTAAAAGCTGAGTACTAAGAACAGCATCAAACGGCTTTTGTATTGTTTGCCGTTTGAATATTTTAAAGGCATTTTAATAATCTTAATGCATAGTCGACCTTTTTTGGCATTTGTATAGAAACGAAACATTTTACGCATTTTCGAGCCAAAAGACTTGCAAACGTTAGTCTAGCAACAGTTATGATAGGTAGTTATGCCTAAGATTTTTAGTTTGTATTACAACTTTCTTGAAGAGTTCAAATAAACACAATACACAATCAAATAAAACAGCTTTGAATTCAGCGTAAGGCTTAACAAAAAATTCAATTCGGGAAACGCCGATAATTGCACTCGGCTGTAAAGTTTTTGGCTACCATTAAAAAGAAGTGCAGTCAGTAATGGATTAAAATTCAAGTGGGTTACAACAATTCGCCTCTAAATTGCAATTTGTTTGTTTTTTATTTGCATAGACAGTGGGAGAGGAGGAGAAGATAATAGGGACATGGCTAAATTAGTGCGCTTTGTGTCATTAAGTTTCGCTTCACTTGGGATACCATTTGCCTGGCTGCAATCAAGAGTACGCACTTAACAGCTTTTCAGTCCAACGAGTGGCGGAAAGAAAAGGGATGGTTGGGTGGTTGAAATCGGTTTTCAATTTCAAACATTTTACGCAGCGCACAGTTTTTGCTTTTAACCCATTTAGCCTTTTAAGGCTTATCATGACTACTTGGTTGCAATCGCAGCCGTTCTTTCGTTATTTTAGGCAAAAAGGGGATAAAATAAAACAGGTTGGCATAATTTTTATATATTTTTGCAGATATAACGATGACTAGCACCTTTAACTTGGCTTAAGATAAACAATAAAAATACTAAAACGAGTTAAAGGTGTCTTGAAACATTTTCAATTTGATAAATATTACAGCTCATCCCAATGTGTGCAGTATAAATTTCATTCTTTCAACATTAGCTATGCATTGAACGAGGCTTGTAAGTCGGAATTGCTCTGAACAGTCGATTGATTGATGGCAGCCACAGGTGTTTACTGTAAGTGAATGCCTAACTTGTCTAACATTGTGTGCATGATGAATTACTCAAATGACTTCCATTCCTCAACCCGCAACTACTGTATCTTATTCTATAACTTGTTTCTTGTCTTGTCATACTGTGTACGAGAAGCTGTCAATAAGCAAATGGCCGCGATGAATCTCGTGCGGGAATGCCTTGTTTGTTTCAGCTTTAAATAAAACTCGTTGATATAAGTGACAGATTGTGGCAAACAGTGGCCGCACATTGTTGCCAATTGTGGCATGTTTTTCTGCTGACAATTTAATTGAAATGTCCTCTTTTTTTTGCCCATCATTGGATAATAAAAACAAATTCATGATTTATTGGTGGACTATATGCTCGTGAAATGAAAGTAGTAAAGCTGTAGAAATTGTGTGTATACGTAATATTATTTGAATCGGACATCTGTGTTTTTTTGTTATCTAATGAATACTCAAATTACTTAATTGAATAATGTTATGCACGTGCATTTGCTGCTGGCTAAAAAACTTTAATTCAGCAATATTTTCATAATAAACGGCAAGCATACACACCCAACTTCGTTGTGCGCTAAGTTAATGACCTAACCATTTTTTTTAAATCTTGACAATTGCACATTTCCAAGCATAACTATCTGCACAATGCCAACTTGTGAGTGACTTAACTTAAGACGACTGCCAAACGGCATCAAATAAAGAAAATAAATAAAATATTCATCTGAGACCTACCAAAGAATAAATGCCCTTTATGTAAAACGTTTAATAGCTATAAAAAATCATGTCAAAAAATACTAACATCAGAAATCAAATGTTCCCAGTAAAATAAATTGTCTTACATAAATCATATAAAGTCAATAAATTAACTTTTGTGACAAATTTAGAACACTCTTTGCAAGTGTATTTCATGCTGTCGAATCAAGCGTAAAACTTTCGCGCTTATATATCAAAAAAACTTTCAATTTTCTTTAGTTCCTTTCCGGTTGCTGCATAAAAACTTCCGGCGCCATCGGCTAGACAAGCACTATTCAAATAAATGGTAAGAAACTTTTTATGCTTTGGCAGCTGTAGATAAAAGTGAAACTCCAAACATTAAACTGATTATAATGCTTGCAAAGTATGTAAATACTAAACATCAAATGAACATGGTCTTTTAAAAACAAATATACATTTAAGCACAACTAAAAATAAAATTCACTGTGTCAAATGATTTATCTCTATAAATGCAAAATAACATAGTATCTAATGTGCATTAGACAGCAGTTGCATATTTTTTGTTTCATTGCTGATTTTCCAGCTTTTTGTCCAACCTGCAAATGCTGATAGCAATTTTTATAGTTGGCACTTTGCCCAATGGCGGTCATAGAGCAAAAATAATAACAATAAATTACAGTTACTAACACAAAAATACAAAACATAAATATTTAACTACATTTAGTGAAAGTGCAAATGGTGAATAAATGGTAAAAACGAAAAAAATATCTGAAAATAAAGAAATAAATTTGCACGAGCACAGCAACATATACTGGCTAAATTGTGCTTAAACTATTACAAACGCTCAATTATACATAATTGAGCCTGCAATATGAATTATTTATGACGATAAATGTGTGTGTGTGTGTGTGTGTGTGTCACGCCTAGTCCAAAATGGCAGACCTTGATATTAATAATGTCAAAGCACACATACACAAAGTTAGAAAGACATGGAGAAAGAGAAAAGGCTGCTGAGAAGGACACATAATTGTTTTGGTAGCCTCATTAAGGACCCAGTCCTGTGCCTGAATTCAGCAAAAGGAGCAGTGTTCATATTGGGTCATAGGGCACAGCATGAGATTATTATGATTATTCACTTTAATGGAAGTAACACGCATATACACACACAAACAATCTCGATTTATGTCATTTAAAGCTGGTGAACGCTTACAATATGAGAAGCAACTATGTTTCCAAATCAATCTTTGCATGTAATATGTATTTTTAGCTCTGCCTGCTTAGTATTCCAATAAGGACAATAAACGATGGAAATATATAATTATTTTGAGATACTAGTTGTTATTGTTAGAGGCAAAAAACATATATATATTCAACAATTATAAATAATCTTGTATCTGGCATTTAAGCATAATCCACTCTATAATTTTTAATATCACAATATCAGTCCAATTTGCACAAAAAAGCTATTTTCATTTAAGATATAAGTTTTGTTTCTGGCATTCTTTAATAAACTTTAATTGGAAATTTCATTAAGTACACAAAATTATTTTTAATTTATTTTTACAGCTAATGATTTAGTTAATTAAATTAAAATAAATGTATGTTAAATGTTATGAAGGAAATAAGCTACCACTTATTTAAAACAAAAATTGTCCGTAATTAGTTAGCTTAAATTAAAGTCTGCTCCCTTGATACCCCTTCGAGACATCCCGTGTCGCAGCCCTCAGTTGTTGCTCTTTTGCTGGATTTCGTTTCTCATGTGCAGCTGTCACTTTTAAAAAGTTGCCCCATCATCTCACGCTGCAAATTTGGCGCATAATTCTTAGCTCTGTATAAAATTTAATTAAGACGCTCGAAAGTTTTTCACACTTTGACACAAGCCCCAAGCATATGCACTGGCCCAAGCAACCCGCCTCGCCTTCTATAATAACCACTTCGCTGCCCTCTTTGTCCTCACTATTGTCGCAAATCTTACCCGATCTTCATGGTTGCAGTCGGTTAGCTCCAGGGGCGTTAAGGCAACTACTTTACTTTGGCTTTGGTGAAACTTTCGCATTTGGCCAGAACCGCCAGCGCACCATAATATTGCAAACTGTGAAGCTGGCAGCAAGTAAAATTATGCGCCCTGCTGAGCGCTTTGTTAATTATGCTGCCAGAGCTACCAGTTTGACTGCAGCTCCCAGTTCCATACTTCCTGTCATTGTTGTTTAGCTTTTCTTGGCAACCGCAAAAGTTTTGTTGCACAATTTGCGCTTAAACAAAGCCAAAACAATTTAATTGTCGCTGGCAAAAGCGACAAGTTTCCTATCGGATGGCAAATGGTTGGGGCCAAGCTTTATAAAGTGTATATAAATGATGCTATCAGAAAACCCCAATCGGAACCTTGACACCACATAAAAGCAACAACTGTCATTTAGCACAGTGTTGCAATCTCTGCGAACTCTTTTGCCAGGTTTTCTAGTTTTTACTGTTCTTTTATTGGTATCTAACATCGAAGCCCGCAAATTCACTCAGCTGGCCATGTTTTGTCTTTCCTTATGGCCATTTGCTTTTTTTGTCGAGCAGGACATCGATGTATTCCTCGTCTCGCTAATGTGCAAGAACATTAAATGATACACAGACAGCAGCTGCAGTGGCAACTTTTGATGCACGTTCCATGTACAACAACTGAACGCTGGCCACACACAGCAATCCTCGCGGCTTAAACAAAAACCACTTGTAATTGATTTCTGGGCTTTGCTTAGCGCTAATGTTTTAACAAGGACATTTTCGGGGCTGTCTTTTTCTATATTCTTCTTTCTTTTTTTATTAGCACTTTCTGGAAGGCAAACAAATTCGACTTTGCTACAACACGCAAACTGCGAAATAAAAGTCTTTTCAAATTTAAAAATGCCTAAGAGCGTCACTTTGGCAATGCGCCAACTCACAAGACGTTCGTTCGTTGCTTGTCCCAGAACTACTTTGTGTGTGTGTATGTATTCCCGCTGAGAAGGGGAAGTACTAGTTGCAACAGAAGAAGAAGAAGAAGCGGCAGCAACGGCAACAGCCCTGCTTCAGCTAAAGGGCACTAAAAAGGCAGAAAAATGCTTGTGCTAGAGAGAATATTACAACTACTGAAAACTTGTTATCTTAATGGATATTTTGTACTTCGTTTGTGGTTTTAAATTGACTCACTCGGCCGTTCGCTTGCTCGCTCGCTAGCTGCTTGCCTCAAGGCGCACATAGCGGGTAAAACTACTAAAGAAAGAAAGAAAACCATTTGGAGTTATTTTTCTTCTCTCTTGTTGCTTTATTTGTTGAATATGTTTTTGGTCATTGAAAATTAATTTTTTCACAATGCTGTTAGGGTTTTTTTTTTGCTAAATATTTTTAATAAATATTGCTACTAAAGTTAACCTCATTAAACACGTTGTATACGCAACTTATGCTAACCAATTGAATATTTATAAATAAGTTTAATAAAGTTTAATGATATAAACGTGGTTAAAAGTTAAACTTGCGTTGACCTACAAATTAAATTGAATTTGTGAACTGCGAATCAAATTGAAAGTTTAATTAGATTGTTTTAAGAAATAAACTGTTTTGTTTTGTTAATTTCTCAATTCAATCTGATAAAAATTCGTTGCTGCCACTGGGAGTAGAGTATCTCTATGAACAACACTAATATTGTAATGCCATAGCTCATTAGTAGAATAATCAGCGCAGAGCTCACAGTATCCATATCAACCTATGAATAATGTGATAAATGTCATACGAGTCAAACTTCTGCGAAACTCACATGCAAATCAGCGGTTTCAACTTTCTTCACGCACGGCGGCTTACTCATGTGCCAAACATTGAAATGATATGAAAATAAGCCAGTTTCTGTAACACGCCGCAAGCTTTTCACAAATATTAAGTTACATCATAAAATACATGTTAAACTTTTCATCTAACTCACCCGTATGAAATAACTTTTCGCATGGGCGAGTTCTTTTGGGTAATGGTCACCGTTTTTTGAGGTGCAAACATGCTGACCTCTGTCAGATCACAAATCTCCCGCTCACTAAAAGACTCGGCAATGATTTTGTAAGCAGCCGCAACATCCACATGAAAAGCAAAGCCTGTAAACAGTGATTACTTCTTACTGCTTACAAACACACATTTGCATTTCCACATACGTTCATGCTTAACACGTCTTAATCCTGTATCGGGATCAAGCCAATTAGTGGCTGCATTCTCCTTTGCATGTGCGCCCACCTCGTGACTGTGGACAATATCTCGATAGGCTTTGGCAGATGTACCACTCGGCTGTGACTCTGAATTCTCCTCAACAGTAGCAACACCGCCAACAGTTACACCACTTGGCGCCTCATTATCCTTGTTGGTAGGCACGCTAGTAATTTTCTTGGCATAGAGTTCCATCGAAACGGGATCTTTGGTATTCTTTAAATAATATATAAATAGAAAATCATTTTTACTCAATACTTTTAACTAACCAAAAAGTAATCGCGATTGTAGACAATATCCTCGACGCCAACTTGCAGTGAACTCTGCACCAGGTCTCTCAATGTTTTTATAGTCTTGGGCTTTTCCATGAGCAGGGTGCCCACAATACTGGCCGAGTAGAATTGATAAATGCAGAAGGAGAATAGCAGGCTTGTGATGACAATTGTGCGTCCCGACATAAAGCTGGTGGAGAAACCCAAACCCTGCTGGCAAATAATGCCCACAAAAAACAACACCGACTCCAAAAAAAGACCCTGCCGCTGAGATGCCCTACCGATTGCCTTACGTCTCTTGATGTAGTTACTAAACCTGGCATAGCAACGCTGCCAACAACTGCCATCCACAGGCAACAGATCCAGTGAGGCAAGCGATAAATTTGACGAAAGCCGTGCTTCCTGATGCTGTTGTTGTTGTTGTTGCTGCTGCTGAGGATTATGATGTTGTGGTGCTCCGCCTTTTGGTTTGATCAATGCTGCACCCTGATGCGGCACCAATTTCCACTCAATAGTAGTTAGCAGCCAAAGTATGAGAACAGTGGAAACACCACAAATCAATATCAACACCCAAACATCATTAGAAAACGGCTGCAGAAACACAATGCGATCCTTTTGTGTATTGCGTGGATGTCTGAATATGAAACATGGACGACTCGACCAGCTGCGACCAGCTGCATCGATCCACTTGTGCCGCTCGAGCCAATAGAAAATTGGAGCACCACCAATATCTGTCTCATTTCGTATAAGTGCACCAATCATGCCATCATAGCGTCCATTCTTCAAATATCCCCAGGTTGTAGTACGCGACAGCACAAACGTCCAGTTAAACATGTCGCGAACGGCCATCAGTAGATTGAAATTAAAACGATTCATCGTATCGATATGGCTAGAAACTGTATGCGTCAAATAGTGAAGCAGTGTGCCCGTCATGTTCTTGTTCGTCACCTGCCAAATGAGTGTGGCAAACAGGCGGATAGGCCGATCAAAGTGATTAACACACTTCCCCTTTTAAACTACCCCTACCCAACCTACCACAACCATGCAACGGACTTGGGCATGCTTCATATCGAGACGTCGCAATACCGTTGATGTTGTGCGAAACCACCTCTGCAACTGCAGTCCGTCCTTCAAAGTGAAGCTGCCGATTTCCGTTATGTTGACATGACCGCCATAGGAGAGGCCAGGATTCCTAAAGTAGTGCAGTTATTCATGATTTAAAAATAGCTAAGAGCGTTGAAATTATTCACGTTGTTAAAGATTTTTCGACTTATTGCGTCGAGTGTTTTTTTCTATGTTGATTATGGCACAGATTTTTCTAAATATTTAAATTGAAGTATGTTTCTGATATTAATGGAAACTAGTACGTCAACCGACTGCCTGTTCTGTTAACATTCCTTTACACAGAAATTAAGAATACATCCACTGCTCTCAAACTCTCAATGTCATTTCTAGCAACAAGTCAATAGCAAAAAAATACCTTTGACAGCTGTCCTTGGCAGAGTAAAACAACTCTACACCCACTCACCATCCAATGTACATACCAGACATCGTACAGTGAATAACTGACGTCTCGAGGCGCTCTCTTTGCCAGCGTCAGTTCGGTGTTCATGTAAAAGTTCAGGGTCTCCATTAAGCTTTCAATGGGCTCTAGTTCCTCCATTGCACTATTCCCATCCTTAGCCATAGCCGTGTCCATCAAATGCAGCTGCTGCTGCTCTGCCTGCCTGATGCCCGCCTCAGCGTGCAGCGTATAATCCTCAATCAATAGCCAGTGATATTTATCGTTGTAGAGCATCTTGCCAGAAGCCTTACAAATAGCAGAGTTGCATAGCCAGGATAAGCACTCAATATGCATAAGAACGTGCCACTTACCAGCTCCAGGAAACGACGACTTAGCATGCCGCATGCCAAATTCACGACCACAATTTGCCGTAGCGCCTCTACCGTCAGCACGCTGTTCAACCACTCAGCGTTACTGGCTGCCAAGCTCATACCAATGCCACCAGATCTGCCACCCTGCCCCCGCACTCTGCCCGGCTTGTTGCCGTTTACCTGACGCAGCACATCCAACAGCACAATGCGCACAAAGGGTCGCTGCACATCACCATCGTTGTAGTCATCGTTGTCCTGGTAGTTGAGGCGACCAATCACCTCAGCATTATTGGCAACGAATGCCTCGCGCAGTTGGTTCACCTTGGCGCGACTGGCGTGCACATTGACCGAGTCATTGTTGGCCGGATTGCTGCAGGTGAAGTACGTTAACCTTGGAATTTGTTTGTACCGCCCAGCAAACTCGAAAATCAATCGACTTTGCAGATGCGCTGTGGTGCGTGGCTCATGCCGCACTTCTGCTCCAACCAGCCAAACAAAAACTAAGAAAACTATTGGCCAGCCACTCATGATTTGAACTGGTGCTTTGATTGCCGTTCAGTGGCTTTATAAGAATTTACTTCTATCCGCAACTTATCTATTATGGATCAATGTCGCGACTTTTGTTGTCAAAACTTTTGATACGATATGAATGTCAGCCATAAATCGGACATTGGAATTTCACTTTTCTTGTCAGGCTGACACACTGACTCTCGTTAATCAATTTGCATTCAATTAGCTTTCATAATTCATAAGCCGGCCATAAATATGCATTTGGATAGGAATGTGATGCGAATGTAAATGTGTATGAATGATTCGCCCTTTGCGGATAATTCGCTTTGTGTGCGCATGTGTGTGTGTGTGAGTGTGTTTTTGTCCTTGGAGTATTCATTTGGTTTTGCAGTGCGCCCATGTCACAAATTTTGACAGTTTGTCACTTTAATTGAATTTATATGCAAAGGTCTCAGTAGAATTGTGTGGCTACTTTAACATCCATTTTCCTAGAAGTTGCACAGCTTTTATTCTAAAACATGACAGCTTTAATTTGTGAACAGATTCAAAATTCTTAATTTATTAAAGCGACATAGCTTCTCAAAAGAAAACGAAATTCTTCTCAAAAAATTTTATACAAGTCTTCTGATAGAAAACAGTTTGCAGTTGAGTTTGTTTCTTTCAAAATAATTATCAATAAAATTTTAAATGACTACCACAATGTTTTTGTTGAAAAATACAAAATATTAAATTCATAATTTGAGGGATAAATAATCATACTGAAATTTTTTGTTTTTTTGTTTAATATTTTTTTGCTTTTATTTTTTTTTTTTCATTATTTAATTCCATTTATGTGCTCAGGTTATGGTCAAATTGTAAGCTTTAAGCAACGCATGGCGAAAGCCAGCGGTCCACTGACTTGGCCACAAACTCATATTTCCTTATTATCTGGTCGGGGGCCATAAAGAAAAAAAAAACTGAAATGGAATTATTAATGGCACTGTCCATTTACAGCTAAGTGGCGCAAATTACATTTTTGTTTATTTTGCTCGAGGTTTTTCGCTGTTGTTTTATTTTTTTATGATTTTTCGTTTACCAGTTTGACTTTTTGGCCTAAGGGGTCGTTGCTGCTACTGCTACTGTCTGTAATAATAATTTTATTTTGTTCTTAAAAATTTATTCCATTCAGTCCCTAAATCGTATTTTGTGTGGCTTTTTGGAGTTCGTTGAAATCCTTAATTGTTCTTGGCAGTAAACGAAGCGCGAAGACTTTGTATTTGCGATGCGCGTCGAAGCGCAGCGCTTTAATGGCAACGCAATGCTTCGATACCTTTTTGCCGTTGTTTATTCGCCACACACACAAACACATAATTTGCATGTGAGTTGGCACACACAGGATGCGTATGCGTAATATTCTTCATGTAAGCGGATTGCAAAGTCTCTTAGTGAAACTCTAACAAAGTTGCAAGTAGTATGCCTCAACAAGTTCGAGGCCAGTACTTTGGCCCAACTTAGTGAAGTTGCAATTAGAAAATTCTTTAGCATATCCATGAGCATTTACAAGAGCACTCAGACCAAATAACTATAACTAATCTGTCTCTAATGAGTGGTAAAGTGCATATTTGCCAGCAAAGAGCAGTCAGCCAATAAAATAAAAAAGAAATAATGACAACAACAAGAGCCAACGAAATTGTTCACACAAAAAACTTGTTCAGCAACAAAAAAGTTTTTATAAAAGCAGGCAATTTTTACACTAAAAAAACGGTAGGTATTGTAACTGTTTGACGAAATGTGTAACGCATTGAATTATAAAAAATGTAGGAACTATTTAGTATAGATATGTTCTGTATAGCTATCCAGATTGTACAGCAATACCGTAATAATCTATATTTCAACCTAAATCAAACTTAAATCCAAGCAAACAGACTTCGTTAGAGTATAAATTTGTCGACCTACTATAGTTTTGCGCATTTTTTCGATGTCTTTTTGGCTCTAATGCATTGCTATGGCTATCTTGCTCTCACTTTGCGTGCCTGGCATATTGGCCTTAGTGAAGTGTCAACGGCAGTTGCAACTGTCGCCGCGTTTGGACTTGCTTTATGAGCCGGCCCCGTTACTGTGGCTAAAAGTCGAGCTGAAGTGCAGGACTAAACCACAACAAAGGCGTGCAAAAGCGCAAAATGAACAAGCGCAGCAAAAACAGCGCCACAAAGCGAACGAAGGACAAATGTAGCTGGGGGGATGAACAGAGAAGCGACAACCAGGGACTTGTTGGGGGCTAAAAGTGCCAAACGACATTTGCATGCAAATGATGCAGTCAGCCAAGTATGGCAACCAACTCCCAATACCCGTAGGTACACTGCAATGGCACGGACGTGTAGCGTATTGGGCGACGACCAGGCAAACAGGCGGCAGTTGAACTTGTGCTTCGTGCTAATGAGATCAGCATGCAAATGACCAGCGGCTGGAGTTACAGTTGCTGCATCCAAGCCAGGCCAAGACTAAGAGTTGGCGAACCCAATAAGCTAGGTTGGGATTGCAATGAAAGTAAGCCATTATAGCGATGAACATTATACAGTTGTTACACATTATAGCCGTAAGTGACTTACAGCATTCATCAGCATCAGTCGACCATATTACGGCAAAAGCCACATTAATCAGCTCACGGCTCAGAGCTCAAGCGTCAAGTAAAAGTCCAAAAGTGCTTCCTGATGATGATTTCAATTTATGTTTGCCTCAAACATTTTTACATCCCACAAAAAAATAATATAAACTTTGTAGATTGAACACACGGCCAATGGTAATTTTTCCAGCTGAGCTGCTCTCACACGAAAGCCCGCAGCCAAATTTTAACTATATTATGTTGTTGCACGTATTATATACGGGTCAAATACAGGTAACACTGTTAACCTGTGCTTACACAGTTCACTGAAAAATAACTCTCGACTCGTGTGCACATCAATCAAGTGCAGCTAGCACATTTAAATAAAATGACAGTTAAGATTTTATGCATTTTAGTTAATTATAATAATAATTCTTAAAATCACTGTGCAGATTCTAAAAGAAGAACTTTTAACTTCATCTTCCATCAAAAGAAAATAGCTTTGTATCATTTTTACAAACATGCTAGTAAATTTTGTTCGTCCCGCAATCAGTGATATTGATTGAAAAGAAAGTGCTCGGGGGGCAATCAGGGATGCTAAGCTAACTTTTTAATGAGAGACATTCGATGCAAGATTTTTCACTTTCTCTGTTCTCTGCCAAGTTTTAACATTTCGTATTTCTTTTTTATCCTTTCTTTTTTGTGCATTTATAAACCTGGCTGTCATGTGGCATTTTTCATCATTATGCAGATGCCGCAAGTTGACAAATTTTAGTGACATTTTCTTATGCTTGTAGCCGCCAACAAGTAGAAGTGAAGAAAAAGAGCTGATGTGCGCGCTCAGCTTGTATTTATCCTTGAAATAAATTTGCATCTTTCAGGAGATATTTCGCATAAGTAAAAAGAAAAAACGCAGATGACTGACAGTTGTGGCATTTGTTGTAGAACACAGTCAAATGAAACATTTCATTTTTTCTGCGGCCCTGCAGCAAAACAGTTCTCAGGTAGTTGAAAGTTGAAAAACTTTTAATGCAAGCTTTAATTTATTTTAATGTCGTAAGTCACTGAATGAAAAATGATAAAAAATTGCTATTTATTTTCAAAGATTTATATAAGATTATTTAATGCTACTCCTGTTAAAATATACTTATTTTCGTAGGCATTTTACATATATTCCGTCGCTTCAATTAATTTACAGTTCAAGCAAATTTGCAGATTTTCTTATCCCTTTCTGGTTCCCACTTCTTTGACTTTGTCCATTAAGTCCTTAAGAAGAGCAAGTCATAACTAAAAGACCATAAAAAAAATCGCGGCCCAATCTTTTTGCCACTTTATCATGCCTTGACGCCATTCTTCTTTGCTTCCAGCCGTTGGGCTGCTTTTACAAAAGTTGCGACTTCAACTCAAAAGTCCGCGCTGAGTGCATTTTGTTGATTTATAATAAAAATAATGTTAAAAACATATTACAATATAATGAATGCGCGCAACGGGGTAGCTGCGTAGTCAGATATAAAAAATATTATATATATGTTTGTATAAGTAAAGTATAAATATGGGCGGGGTGGGAGGAAGCTCAGCAAATAGCGTCGTAAACAACTTTCGAGTGAAATAATAAAATGCGCATTTTATGCATTTCTCCTGGGTGAAAGAGATAGAGGTAAAAGGACAGAAAGCTTGCCTCTTTCTTTCCCCTATTGTATTATGCGTGTTATGTAATGGTTTACCCCACCTGGCTGCATGCTTGCCATTATTAAGGCAAGCTGTCGTGACGTCCTTGCAACTTTTGCAGCATATTTCAACGCTGTGGCAAAAATGCGCAAAACTTTCGCTCGCTGCACTCAAGCAACAGCAACAACAAGAGCAAACAACAACAATCGTTGCTACAATAGCTAAAGAATAACATGAATAACCTGCACATGAAACGCACACAGAAACACAAAAAAAAAAATAAGCGTGACCGTAAAAGCAGCCACAAACTTTCACCCCCCAATTTTGACACCTGAACCATTTGCCGCGTTGACAACATACCGGCATGTTAATCCGGCCTTCCCAGCACCGACAGCAGCTTGCCAATCGCAGCCACAGCCAAAAGTGTAACAAAAGAGTTTGCCAAAAACAATCAACAAAATAAACACAACAACAAAAAAGGTGTAAGAGCAAAACGCAACAAAGAGGGAAGACCTATGCGCTATTTGCAGGTCAACATGGCGTATGAGCAATGGGTTGCAGCTTAAAGCTTGAATAAATCATTTAAGTGACGCTATTGCACGCGTTTCTTGGAAAGAAGCTTTGTAAACGTTGCCTTAAATTCTAATTCATATGCTGCTCTAAAGCATTTTACTATTTATAATTTATTCAAGATTTTTTAAAAGTGCCCATTTCAATATATGTTTGTATACATAGGACTCATAATTCTTTAAATAACGAATAATTCATAATTCTTGGACCACCAGCATTTTAAACAACGCACAACCATTTACATATTTCATTTTCTCATAATTTGCTCTTTGCTTTCAATAAAAAAAAAAAATGAAGAGAAGAAAAAAATGAAAATTAATCAAACTTACAAACGTGTGTTCTTTTTTGTTTTATGGCTGCACATGTAGATAACTTTCGCTAGACGCTCTTTAATCAAAAGCTGCGACGCATACGTAACTCTGAATTGTTATGGAAAACCATAAATAAAAACGCACAGACACATGTTTACAAGCTCATCAATTTGGCTGGCAAGCCGGCAGCCACTTGCGAGCGACAGCCAGGCAGGAGGTGGCGTTTGGAATGCAGAAAAAGACAGTCTGACTGGCATTCAAACGTCAGGCGCGAACATTTGTTAATCTTGGCAGCGTAGCTAGCGTTGACAATAATTCACGACACGTACCTGCAATAAACTCGTGCGCTAGTATTGTGCGGTAGGGAAAATCCTAAGAAAACTTACTAAACTAAGCAAGTAATAATTTAAAGCAAGTTAGTAGAAAACCTACACAAATACCAAGATTCCTTGATTATTTTTAGTTTGAACGCAACGATTTTATTCATGAACGATTTATTTCTACTTTTATAGTAAAAAGTGTTAAACAAAGGAGCACAAGAATATTACTGTTACAAGTTCCTCTTGACAAGGAATCAAATATAAAATTTAAAAATTTAAAACCGCCAGGGCCTTGACTAAAATCAGCCTATAAATAGTTTATCGTTCTAAAAATCAGAATCTGCATAGCTTTGAGCTCCGAACCTTCGAACACTCAGTTCCATTTCCGCTGCATTCTTCTTAGCCTTAGGACAATGGCGTTTAACGTGCGTGTCTTAGGGCAATACAAATTTCATAGGCGTGCTTCGTGTTGACATTTGGGCTAGATTATGTTATTAACAAATACGAGTTCTAATGAAGTGTTTGTTTGACTACACTAGACATCCGCTCTAACTCCGCTTCTGCGCACGTCCCCGCAAAACAGAAAAAAAAAATATAAAGAAAATGTCAACAACTTTTATTGTGTGAAGCTGTTTATGGCAAAACGACGACACGCAACGTAAATTAAGTCATGAAAATCGTAGATCGAGTGAGGGTACCAGACATTTAACGAAACCAAAAACAACAATGGGACAATGGGCAGCAGTTCTCTTATTTCTTTTTTTGGACCAGTTGTGCAAATCCTGTAACATCTGCCTGCATCTCATTTGCATAATTTGTTTAAACAAACATAATACACACATTGTGTATGCGAGATCTTGCAGCATTCTGTTCACACATATAGCCACAAACACACACGAACAGGGTGTAAAGAATCTCGCCCTTTTCTTTTTGCGACAAGCATAAAGTACATGCAAATCGAATACAACGAGAAAAAGTAACCAACACAAAAATAAGAATGCGAAAAAACGATAAACGCCTGTAAGGACAAGGCTACAACAATTGGGTACACGAGAAGGAGGAGGAGACGGAAATAAATGGGAAGAGGGTCGCAAGAAAAGAGCAAATCCCACTAATACCCAAAACCAAATGGATGCCGTTTGTTTGGCAAATCCGCCCTTTATGCTAAAATCAAACAACAATAAAAAACCAAACCAGCAGGGAGTGAAATTGGTCTAGGAATATATAGCATAGGTATTGGGTATTGGCTATGGGAATGTAAATTCTAAGGTTTGCCCTTTTTATGGTTATCGCCAAATGTTGCGTTATGTTTTATGGCCAAAATGGGGATTTCAGCTTGGGTGACAACAGTTCAATGCAGCTTTATCCGGCGAACATCTATATATAGTACAATTTCCCGGAATTTTCCTGAACATTTACTTTAATTAAGTGCGAGAGATCAATAACACTGTATAGCGCAGAACATTTTATTCGCTCTTAATGACAACAATTCCATCAACGCTTACTCTGACTTCATGACAGTTATCATCAACTGCAGCACACACACACACGCACTTGATGACCCAATACTTATTCATTCAGAGCCAAACACAGCGTCAAAGGGAATCTATACACAAAAGCAGATTCAAGTGTTTCGTAACGTTTCACTTCGGGGTAAAAATGAAATAAGCACGCTGCATCAACCAGCAATCGCATTTATTTTTATTGACATTTGGTGTCTCAAACCAAACCTCGACCCAACCAACCGCTAACCAGCAAAGAGAAAAAAAAGTTGGGAAAAAAATTGTCCAACCAAGTCGAACGATTAACGTGAAGGAGACCGCGGCGGCCATTTAATGCCAGACCATTTTCACCTCACGCCCCAGAATGGAGAAACGGAAAAGCGCGGTATGCACAAAGAAAATGCTATTTTCCGGGGTTGGCCATAATGAATGCGTAAAACTTTATTGCAGCAGCAACGCCAGGGGAGGATATGAAAATACCAAAAGGTGCGCCCAGCTATGCTCAAGCTGTGTTGATTTATTTGCCAAGTGCGGGACGAAAACTTTTGGGAATAACTGTCAATCGCAGGCAAATCAAAATACAAAAAAAGATAGAACGTATTGTATAAGGAAATGGCTTTCAAAGTAGGAACAGCTATTACCGGTGATTTAATTTGACAAAAATATTTCAAATACTTTTCCATATTCATATCATTAAAATCCAATTATCGTTAAAAGTAAGTTGAAAGTGGAAAAAACAAATTGGCATTTTGGGAAAAATGTCTACAGAAAATATAATTATATGTACTTTATATTTAGCTACTCTGAACTTGGCTGGAGAAATGTATTTTACCCAGAAAAGGTGAAAAGCTATACCAATTTGGCAAAAAGCTCAATTTAATTCATGCTGCAGTTACGAACTGCAATTGGTCCACAGGGCAATGACTTTTATGACTCGGAACTGACCGTCCGCCATCGGGCTAAACAATTAGAAGTACTAAAAAACAAAACAACGAATAATTTACAGAAATACGAGTATCTATGTATTTAAACTCCAGCTACAGCAACACACACAGTTGTATCTTCACGTTTGTATCCTCCGGCTATTGACAAATATTGTGTACCTGTCCGAAAACCAAATTGCTGCAACTGCAAATAATAAAATGCTTCAGCAATTGTAAATAACAATGAGAAACCAAACTCGAGACGGTTCAATGAGAAAACTAGTCCAACACATTCGATGTTCGACTTGTTTTTTATATCCTGTGTTTTCAAATTAGCAGATTAAAAAATGTTTTTAGATAGAATATGCATAAAACAACATAAATTTAATCGATAGTTATAGTATAAAAACAGAAATGTTGGATTTTAAAATTAATATCAACTTTCAATAAATAGTGTGTAACTACTGAGTATCTTTAAGTCTTACCGTCCCGCCTGAAGCCCGTTTACTTGCTAGATTTCTAACTTGTAGCTGAGAACAGGCCAACAAATTTGCACAAATACATAGCTGGGGAATCCATGACAGTTGTTGCTGCGGGCCGTTTTGCTGGCCCATTGAACATTTCGGAAATTGGAAATTTCGCACTTGATGATGGCCCACAAATTGGCTTACAATGAAGACAAGGCGCAGCAGGGCGTACAACCAGCAGCCCAGCCGTCCAGGCAGACAACCGACCAATTGCAGCAATGTCGGAGCGTGTGAGGGATTCGGCCGAAAATCAAACAAGAGTTTTGGGTTTTTGGGTTATTGTTGTTGTTTTTGTGTGTGAATGAATTTGAGTAAGGGAAAGAGGGCTTAGAAAACAGTAGTGCGATCTGTGGTTTTAGCCTTTGGCCAAACTGTAACGCATCTTTGCCCTTCTCTCATTTTTTGCTCCAGGGGGCTTTGTGTGTCGCCCCAACCCGCAGCTCTTGTGGTGTTACATTGATAGAGTTCTCAGTTTGAATTCATTGTCACATTGTTGCTGGCAGTTTGGGGACGTCTGATTGATGCCATGTCGTTTGATTTCCCAAGTGTGAGCAGCACAGTTGAAACCTACCCACCAACACTCCAGCACTCGATTCCCATTTCTGGCTATCATAAAGTGTTTATGAGTGTTTGTCGTTTTGTCTGTTTGCCTTAGCTGCAATGCATTTTGTCAGACAGCTTTTATGGCCAAGCACACATTTCGCTCGACTGCCCACACATCCCAGCTCATATTTTAGAGGGTGTTAAGCGACAATTTGTGGAACATGAAGACGATTAACTCTCCATCTCTAGCAAAAGGTAATGAGTCTTTCCACCTAAGCCTTCCAAACATATATTTTACTCTTAAGCCCAAGTAAATTGAAGCTCATAACACGATTAATTCTTAGATATTAAATAATGTTCCTTGATTAAGAGAGGAAGAGAGAAAATGAGGCAACTTTTATAATTTATCACTTTGAAACCAAGTCGGAAATCATTTTAGGGCAACCAATGAGCATCAAACAATCGGCAATATCCGTTTTTTATTTCCTACTCAAAAGCATTTCCTTGTCAATGAAAGTTGTCCGTTGCTCTATTTTATGTCAATCGCCTGTAAAAACGGTGCTTAAAATCAAAGTGAAAGCTTTGTTTGAATGACGAAAGATGTAATAATAGCTTAAGTAAAGTAGTCAAATAAAATTTTATATATATTTTGTTCTTCAAATCCAATAAGCAGACTACCTAAAGTTTAAAACAATCGCTTGTGTGACAAAATCGAATAAATATGTCAAAAAAAAATCAATGCAACTATAAACTTGCAGCTGCCAGTGATTTAATTAATTCCATAAACTTGAGTAATTCCTACAAACAGTTGCCTGATTAACGAGATGCAATGTTTGTGTATACTTTGCCTTTGATATACAAGATATTTCCAATCAAAAACTTTGCAATACACACTCGATGGATCGTTGTCGTGACAACAGCAGCAGCAGCAGCAGTATCAGCCACTTAGAGGGCGTTAGATGTTTCACATAGCATCGCGAACATGCCACAAACATAACACGCACATAAACAGCTAACTGCAACTGTGGGTGAGGGTGAATATGTGTAGATAGAGATTTGCAGCGAACGTCTTTACAAGAACATTCGCATACGAAGCGCGAATTGCGCATCGGCGGCTTTTGAGGTGACACATACAACTTGAGTGTTGAATGAGTTGTGTGTGAGGTGAGCGGGCAGGTAGCGGAAAACATTTTACGTTGAACGCCGGAAATCGTCATCACACACACAACGCAAGTCCCCCTGCTCTCGCACACACACACACACACCGACACACACTCACCGCAAATGTCTAAGAAGCGTGAATTTGCCGCTGGTTCTCTAGCTAAATTTGCTGTTGTTCAACTATGTTTGTGTGGCAATGTGTCAGGCAGCAGCTGGCGGCGGCAAGTGTTGCACGTGTGTCGGATGTGGGGCATGTTTTGCATTTGTCTCTTAGTGTCTCCCCGCTGCCAGATGGCCATATGGTCACATATACTACATACTACACATAGCAGATTTAAGCAGTTGTACGCAAATTTATGCAACCTTTTTTTATTCTTTTTCTCCCATTCTTTTTTTTTTCTGCACACACACACACACACAGACATAAATTGCAATGTTTTCCCACTCGAGGTTTTTATTGTGCACTTTTTGTTGCCTTGGCATGGAAATTCAATTAAAGTGACAAACTGTCCAAATTTTTGACATGGAGTAAAACAAGCAAAAAAGAATTCAAATGAATGCCCAATGGACAATCACTAACAAGCAACAAAAAGTAACACACATGTTCCAAAGAGACCAACAGGATGATGGAAAAGGGTATTCAAAGCCCATGCATATTCATTGTTAGTGCAAAATCTGAATGCACAGTGAAAGGCCACTCATGAATTATGAGTTGTAATTGAATAGCATTGAATTCCATATCAGTCTTTACTGAACCGATTTCAGCAGTAAACTAAAAACTTACTTCTGCAAGTATGACCCATGAATGACTCAAAAGCAGTCATTCGAAAAGACTTAAGAGCCCAGAGACAGAGTTATTGTCATCAGCTTATTTCAAGTGTAGCCAAGATTGAGCAAAGAACTCTTGCAAGTATAAGCTTGAGTGCAATAAATAATATTCTATAATCGATTATTGCATATCAGATATCAGCTTTAAAGTCTATCGTGGGTTAGATATTATTTTAAATACATTGCAAAATAATCAAGAAAATCAGATTTAAAACCTTATGCAGCTACTGTCTTGGCAGATGACATTTTCTAATTGTAACTACCGAATTCTCTTGATTTAAAGCGCTTGCAGTCTCTTCAATTGAATGATAGTATAATCAACATTAAGTATACGCCACTTTGGACATTTTCAAATGATTTATGAGGCAATCGCTGTAAATGGTTAAACGATTGTCATTTGATTTGCAAAACACATGCAAGACTTTTCCTGACTGGCCCTGTGCCAGTTGCTTAGACAATATGCTGCATGTGATTTGGCCAAGAGTTGGTTAGAGAGAGAGGCAGAGATGAAAAAAAGATTCAGAGCCAAACACAGCATTTCAAGTGACTTTTATGCGCTGCACATTTGGCAACAGCTCAAAGTTCAATTTGCAGCACAAAATGCTTTGGCATAAAACTTCCGATTTAGTGGCCCATTTGAAAACACATAGAGCGTGGGTAGAAGTGGGGCAGTGGCGGCGCAGAGAGAGCAATCAGTGACAGCTGCATTGACCGAATGACTTTTAAATATCCGACTCGCCACGGCAATCAGCATTTGCCATTTGTTGTATTTGGGGTAGCGAAACAAGGCCAAAAATGCCACTGTGGCATACAAATTAGACACGACTACAGCATCATTACAAAAACACACAGAAAATGGCAAATTCGGTAGAAACGCGGCTTTAAGAGGTCATTCACACATTTGCACATCTTAAAGCGCTGTCGTGCGTTCAATTTTTTGTGGTGTATTTTTTTTTTTTAGCTAACCAATCAGTTGAGTTCCGGAGAAACAGCTCACAGTTCATTTAAACCGGTAGGGGGAGCCTGAGTGGGGTTGGTCAGGCATTTTTAGATAACGGAACGCATAGCAATTGCTCTAACTCTCACTGAAAGCAACGGTGTCAAACGTTTGATCTGGAACAGATTGAACAATCAATTACGTGCCGGCAAGCCACGCCTACAGGAACGCCCACTGCCTCACTTTGAACACACCACAGCGAGCGACAAACTGCTAAAGTCGAAAGCGCCAGAGTGTATGAAGTAGAAGTTGAATAACGCGCATACGTGCCGTTGTCCAGGTTGTGAGCGCGCCAGGTCGAAGTCGGTCCAGATTGCAAGCAATGCCGCCGTCGTTGTCGTTGCATGAAATTGACCCGCGATGTCGGGGCTTTATAAATGCATGTGTGCACTTGATGCATGTGACTGACTCCAACTACACCTGACGCTTCCGCCTTGCCTCCATCCCTCTCTCATATATAAGTGATTCCAGGAGGAGGGTGATGGAGGGGGTTATGAGAAATGCAAGAAATCAACCAAAAGCGAACGTGCGATGCATGCAAAAGTTGCCTGTGAAAGGATTGTTTTCTTATATGTAGTTCAGCGTCTGAAAAATGCAATCAACTTGAGGCGAAAATAAACAACAACAACAACAACAGCAAAGAGAAAAGTATATCAGAAGAAAAAGGAATCTTTCACCTGTAAACGGCTATGAGTGTGTTGCATCAACGCAGATTGCTAAGGCAAGCGGAACCACACACATCCTCACCTGTGGGGCATGCCACAGCCAGTGCTTTGCTCGTGAACTGAGTGCAACCGCAGCGATTTTAATAATATGAAAATATTCAAGTGGAAACATTTTATAGCTCTGCTGATGATAACAAAGATGCGCTCAAGCATAAGCAAATTTTTAAAAACCACAAATATGTTAGTAAATCTACAAAGATCAACATTTTGTCTATATAAACATTAGATATACAGTCGAACTTTCATATAACGAACTAACGTAAAACCAAGTTTTATACACAACGAAATTATTTCCAAAACATTGGAATTCAATTCAATTAAAAGCCATTTCACAATGCAAAATTTCTCTGTAACGAAGCTTTTTCTTGACCCTTGAGTTTTACTATGTGGAAGTTTGACTTTGCTTAAAAGCCTGACGATTTAAGAAAATCATTTTCTTTTTCTTATGGATTTGATGTGCTATTCAAGGGCGATTTTCATATGAAGTCCTTGCTAATATTAAATCTTTAAAAATAAGCTTGTCAAACTATATGTGCATTGTTTAAAACGTGATACAAACTGTTCTCAAGACAGACTTTAAGACTCATCCATGTCATAAGTTAACCAAGGTTCAAAATCGCATGAGTTCCAATTATGGTATGATTTGCATGTTTAAAATCAAATAAAATTGTATCTGTGGCACGAATAAAAAAAACTTATAAATAAATAACAATAAGTGCTAAAAAAAAAAACTTTTCAAGTACTTACATCCGGTTTTGCCTTTTGAAAGCACAAGCCCGAACAAATGCGTTATGATTGTTATTATGATGAATATCATGTTAATTTTTAAACGCCTCCTCCTCCGTCCCAGCAGGACGGCCGACGGCACCTCATGTAAATATTAAAAATAATTTATCCCCTGAGCCTGTCGCGAGTTCGTTCGTTTGTGAGTCAGTCTGTCTGTTTTTAGTATTTAAAATGCAATGGCAGCGCTTTTACACAATCGACTGACCAGCTGACAGTATGTTTAAATGCTTGGACAGCTGGTCAGAAATGCGTGGCAAAGCAAAATTCAAAAAAATATGCATATAAATGTTTTTGGTCAAATCAATTAGGGATTTGTGTGGCTTGAGTTATGGTTTATAAAAGACAATGATAAACATTTTAAATGCAAATGCCTAAACTTGATGTCGAAACCTGAATTTAAGGTTTTCAATTAGCTGCCAGAAATCGCTGGACCACCACAAATCACCACTTACACATACAAACACACGCAGCCTCAAGTCAAAGGCAAAAGCAAAAGCCCACAAACCGTAAGCCAAGTTAACAAAGCAACAGAAGCTGTGCAAACAATTTGGTTTGGGGAATTGGTTGTGTATTGGGGTGGAGTTGATTGTATTGGTGTTGGTGTCTGTGAATAATTTTGGCATTATTGCCTGTGCTTAATTCAAATGAAATTAATTTCAGCAGGTAAACTTCGTGACGTTCCACAAGAGCAACAACAACAACAACAACAACAACGAAAGCAGCACGAGCTCAGCTCATTGTTTCTGGTGATTTAATGGATGTGTGTGTGCTTGTGTGTAAGGGCTGCTTGTGTGTGCCGTAAATGAATTCATCCCTTGGGCAACATTTTATGGCATAATTTGAGGCGTTCGGATGTGCGGCCGTGCCAAAAGGTCAGTGCCGCCTGTCTGATGTGGCATGCCTCGTGCCCATTTCCCTGGCATTCCTCCCTTTCCCCTCACTCAAACCCCTGTGGGTGTGAATATTAATGCTTCATATTTTATTTTCAGCGCTATTTTCGTGCTGTTTAGCTTTTAATATTGCAATCCAGCTTAAATACATACAATACATCTTTTCGGTTAGGCGTTGCTTGTTGATTTTTGGGTTCTGCCCCAAAGCATTAAGCCCAAAATTGCGTTTGAGCCTTCCCCTGTAATTATTTCAAGCGACCAATGAAGGGCTGATACAGTGCTAAGCCTTTCAAGGCAAACCATTCCACTAAACACTCAACCCCCTGCTGCTAGTTTTTTTTTTTCGTTTGGAGGATTCTGCACCTAACGAAATTGCTTAAGAGCAAAGCACGTTTTTAACATTCACTTCAAGTATTTGAATCCCGTGCTCGCATTGTCTGCTGGGAAATGTCTGTCTGTCTGTTTGGTCTGCCTGTTCGTTTCGCCTGTCGCTGTGTCTGATTTGTAAGATATTTTGCTATTTTTTATTGCCAGGCCATTGCTGGTGAATGCGGCGCTGTCTGGCGGCAGCGTCGGCTTTGCTCTTGCCATTGAGTGGATTAAACTGTAAATATTTAATGCGCGCGATTTGTGCGGCTTACGTTTTTCGGCCTGACTTATTATTACAAGCAATGTAAACAGCTACATTTGCACACACACACACACACACACATACGATTTAAAGTTTTTAAAGCTCTGAGCATTGATGTCTTGAAGTTGCCAGGCAATCCTTTAATAGACTCAGTTCAGCTCAGGCCACAACACTCATACACATCATCGCTCATTAGTAAGCCAAAAAGTAAGCAATAAATAAAGTTGGCAACAACCAAGCAACAACCACATCATACGTTGAGGTTCATAATGCCTGATAGATAGATAGAAAATGTGGCCAGACAAGAGTTCGATGAACGTTTTTATTATGCCAGTGTACTGGCAAAGCTGCAGCTCATGTATCTACTGGATACACACATGCATGAAGTATTTATGGTTGTATGCAACAAGATGAGTTTTTGTGCGCTTGTTGTTTTGTTCGCCTTAAACGTACTTTGCCAAGTTGCGGTTCCGAGGCTTTTTGCTTTATTTATGGGGCAACTGCAGCAGGAATTTTCCAATCTTTCAACATCTCAATTTCACATTGTAAAACATTATTAATTGAGTGTGGAATTATCAATGTGCATATTTACAGTTACGATTTGGTTATTGAAAACATTGTCAATAATCAAACAAAATAAATCATTTTAACGCAGCCAAACAAAAAACAAAAAAAAACCTTTGATTTCTTGAATCGCAATGAAAAACGCACATGTTTAATAATATAATTTAATGACATTTTTATTTGTAGAATACTCTGCGTACAAATTCAATTAATTAAAATGTTAAAACTATGCAAATAGCTCATAACGAGTGTGAAAATAATAAATATTTATTATATTAAATTCTTAAATTCAAGCAATTATTGCAATATAAGCGAATCACCAACTTCAAACCCAGGCCAAATAGAATCAATTAGCCACACCCACTTTTCTGGTCATATGTGTATGTCCCACACCCATACTTATTAAGTTTGAACGTGTGCTTAACGACAGCTAAATGAACTACCAAAAACAGAGACAGCCAGCAACACAGAAAAGATAACGACACACTCATTATCATTCCGCACAGCCAGAAGGAAGGCAGGAAAGCCAGGACACATGGTTACACGTTTCACACGCAAAAGAATTTCTGTGAAACGCACAGATTGACATAATGACATCGTCACGCCCCCCAAATGATTGGCCTTTCGCACAGATTGCGTTGGGATTTGGCTGGGGTTGGGGAAACTGCGGCAATTATAGAACTTGCAGGTATAATTCCAAACAGAAGCCGAAATACGCTAACATTCTATATGACTTTAAAGAGCCACCAAAGCTAATAATCATCATAATCTCGCTTGCTGTCTAGAAAACTGAAACACACGTAGAGGAAGCTGCTGAATATTTTTACGAACTCATGCTGACATACTTGAGTTTCAGTTCTGGCATTTAATGAGGCTTTCAAAACAATTATGGCATGTGTGTGTGTTGTTGACATTAAGTCTTTGTTGCTTTAATTTAAGTGTTGCTTTAGTATATTAAATGTATTAGAACTTGAGTTGATATATGGCGAAAAGCACCTGCATTTCTAGCTATGCATATTTAAAGTTTAAATTAAAGTTTTCGCTTGTTTACATTCCACAAAAGTCAAAACTAAAGGATACTCTAGCATTATTTGGACAACTAAATCAACATGACTTTGGTCAGGAGTCAACTGCCGTCGCCTTCTGATTTCATGAAGTGTTCAAGGAGTGGTGGGTGAAAAGTAAGACAAAGGGGCAGCAGCATCTGTGGTTGTTTGATGCCAACAAGTGTGCGTGCCTGCCTTGAATGTTAATATTTGTGCATTCAATTCGCAGTCGCTTTGACAATTTATCATCAAGAGCTAGCTGACTGCCTCACGCACAAACACATTTTCTCCCTCTTTATACTTCATTAAAAAATCGCAACGAATGCAATCTTTAAGACCACAATTGTGTGTGTGTGCGTGTGTGTGTGATGGTGTGTGTTTGGCCAGGCAGCAAGAGCACAGCTGTCGTTGCATGTAATGCAATTTGAAATGGTCACACGAGCAGCCATTATATAAGGATTGCTTATGCACTTCCTGCCATTTAATATGAATTAAATCTAAAATTCTTATGAATTCAATTCTTTAACAAAAGGCAACATAGCCATTGTCCTCAAAATTGCAGCTGCTTGCTAAGCCATGTGTGTCACCAACTAGCATAAAAACATGTATACCAAAACGTATAAATGAAGAAATATAGTTTTACTTTGTCGCCAACAATGTGAGAAATCCAAATAAAAATCACAACTGCACAACAATAGTATTTCTTTTGTCTATTTGTTGTACGCATTTTAAGACCATTATAAATTGTATTTTGTACTTTATTCTAAGTGTTTTAATCAAAATTGCTGAATTGACTTAAGCTGAACATTGTATTCATTACTTACTTAGAGCCTGTACAATTGTTGTTTTTTTTTTCACTTACTTATCAGCTTAGCAACACATCAAAATATGTATGCAAAACAGGATGTTCATTTGTCACAGCATTCAAGACATCCTACTCTGTGTCCAAAATGAATTCATGATGCATGCAACAACATTACCTCATACTTCATATGAAATATCTAAATAAAAACTTTAAAACTTTCTTGTTGGACATGTTTGTTATTGACTCGCAACAATATTTGTCTCAAATTGATTTACGAAAGAAAAAATCTAAGCTAAGAAGGGTTACAATCGTTTTTGCTAACAGCTGTTAAACGATTTTTACAAAATTAAATATTCAAAAAAGGACATCTCGATGCGCAACCCTTTGCAAAGTGTCCTTAAAGTTTGCACACGGATTAAGTTGGGATTTGTGTGCTTACAAACACAAAAACCTCAGGGCTGCTGTGTGTGTTTGTTTCGTGTTTTTATAAAGCCTTTTCCTTTTTACTTTCTACTGTGGAAAGGGAAATGGAAGTGTACGGCAGTCGTTTAAGGTCTCTGTAAGCATTTTGTGTGTCTTTTAGGGTCTGCTGTTGGTTTTACGGCTAACCGAGCAAATCGTTTGAGTTGGTCATGCAAAGTGCCAAAGTTTTTATACCCAAAAAACATTATGTGACTGGGTGGGATTTGAACTCAAATGCTTAAGTGAAGACACATTAATACTATAGATAGTGCATAGTTTATTAAAAAAAACTTTCAGTTTTATTGCTGAAGCATTAAATGAAGCTGCTTCCTTTTAAAAACGTTGACGGGATATCTAAGCAAATAGTTTGGGTTTTAAATATTTTCCAAACATTTTTAAGATCAAATTATTTTACATTTGCTAGGCTAACGACTTTAATTAAAGCAAAGACAATGAAATAGCAGCCTGCAAAAGCCAAATGGTGAATTTGTAAGGCAGCAAGTTGGGAGATTTGCAAGGGCTTTAAGCCTGATGAACGGGCAGGATGGGGCAGTGGATGTGGTACTACTTCATTGTGCTGCCTCAACTGGCAGACAGTCTATTGATGCAGCTGCTGCAATTGCGTCATTTTACAGCAATTCCCACAGAAATATAGAAAGGAGGAGCAGCAGCTTGCTTCCCTCTGTCTATGTGTGCTGATTTAATTTATGGTCACTTTGGGCGCTTTGGTCCGGCAGCCAAAGGCAGGCAGCCAGCAGAGGCTGTCCGCCATTTCAGATAAATGTGTCTGTGCTTCGACAATGGGTACGTATGTACATTGGACAAACATATCCAAAGAGTGGGAGAGGGTATTTCCCTATTTCAAAAACGAACTCATGTTGCACTCTATGCGAAAAACTTTGCGGTTACATTGCTGACCACAGCTGACCGACCCGACAAGGTAAACTGCACTCTCCCGATGACGAAGTAGATAAGAATAATTTATGGTGATGCCACTTGAATTGTGACTGTGTGTGTGTGTGTGTGTGCTCAACATGCGCAAATTAGACATGCAGACAAATTTATTAGCCTAACAAATCTTCATTTTTTTTAACATGTTTTTTTTTTTTGGTTTTTATTTCATGTTTTACTTGCTATTATTGTCGTTTGGCTGTCTGTGCCTGTTAAGCTCTATTAAAATATTGTTAACAAAGTGCAAAAAGTTTAAGTTGACACTGAGAAATGAACTGCTGAAGTGTTTGTGGCTAGTAGGGTCAAATTGCATTAGATGAAGATAGAAGCTATCGAATTTATATGACTTAAATCCGATCGGAAAGTGGAAGAAAATGTATTTAACTAGACAGTTTGTTTCATATGTGTGAATGTAAGTTAGTTTTTTCTAGTTTAGGCCTGCGGCTTAAAGATATAAAGTCTTATCAAATTTTACTAAGAAAACCATTTCGTTAATACTTCCAAGCCGCCCAAGAATATTATGTCAGCTATTTTTGTCATTTCAATTAAAATGTCACGGCAAGTTATTGTTATTATGTATTTTTAATTTAGCAGCACTTAAACTTACCCCACCCATTCCTCCGAGCTCCCTTCATCTACTCAAGTTTATAGTTTTCAGTGTGTTTGGCTTGGCACAGCGCTATGAAAATAATTTTAATGGCATTTAATTTACGCAAATGCAACAGTTAAAAGCTTTTCACTTCCCACTTTTCACAATGCCAAATCTGATTATATTGTGCTTTGTTTTGCATTTTGGCTTTCAGCTAAAGAGAACGACTGAGATAGCGAACGAAAATTATAATTGTTATGTCAGCTGTTTTAGGTGAGTTTTCCGAGCACATTGCTAAAGGTGTAAACCGAATGATAAACGCCATTAGGAAACTACGTGACCAAAAACTTTTTCCACTAACATCACAATGCGAGCTACTCACAAAATTATTTATTTGTGGCAGGACAGAAAAAAAAAAAAAAAACAAATGCTTTGCAAATCCAACAAAGTGCAAAAAGGACATGCTTGAGTAATAAGTCCTTGGGTCCATAAAAATTGTGGACAGTTGCCCAACCGCAGACGCAAAACATTTCTCTATGCGGTTGGTCATATGCACAACAGTAAAAGCTTTGTGCGACGGCATACAAAATGAAAAACATTACAAATTTGCGGTTTACTCTAATGGAGTACTACGAAAGATGAAGAATAGGGTGTGTACTGTAAGGAAGTGAGTAAAGTAAAGTTAACCCAAAACTATTTAAGTTACTTAAAGTGTTGACCTTAAAGCTCTAATGTTTGTTTAATATACCATATCCTCGTTTTAAATGCTTCAATATTGTAAATTCATTATTCTTATCCTACTTTAGTAAATTTATTTACTTGAGCGTATATTAAAAGCAAACAAATTGCTCAAAAATAAATGCATTTTATTAGCAAACATATCTATTGAGTTTTTTTTATGCTCTTTGCATTTGATGGAAAAGTATAAGCTATAAAATTGCTTTGATGGAATGCAAATTGTAAACGCTGCTCTGCATAGATGCTAAGCTTAATCATGTGAGCTAAGTAAGAAATAAGAAGCTAAGTACACAAGCAAAATCATATAAGACAAGGAAAAAATAAGAAAACTAACATTCCAGAGCTTCAGTACGCTACATATACAGGATACAGTACTATGTGAACAAAATAAAGCATTATAAAACTAAATTGTGTAATTTTACTCCATGTTTCAAATAGTTGTACAATATATCCATCCGCTAATGATACCCAACAAGCTAAGGCGCCGGAATGGCTAAAAAGAATATCCTTTATTGTAATTTTTTCAATTTACTTCATTAGGCACTTCAATCGGATTATTGTCAAATTTTTTAATGCGATTTCAATACCCAAAAAGCGCACTAATTCTGTGCTTTACATGCAAAAATTCTCAAAGAATTTCCGTATTATTGTAATCCAACTTAAATTCAATCAAAACTCTTAACATTTTCTGATGGCTGGCAGCCAAAGACCAAAAATCAAAGACGAAAAAAGCACGAGCAAAGTCATGGAAATCGCAGCAATTATTTGCCCTTCCTTAAACCAGAAGCCATTCCAAACTGTACCCAGTTTTCGCCCTCTCTCTGCGCTATGCAAAATTGTAACGAAAATCAGGCAAAAATATAAAAGAGAATTGGCAAAGGAAAAAACAAAAAAAAATATTTACTTTTGCCATGACAATGTCGGTCCTGTTGGCCCTACACCCCAAATTCCATTGCCCATTTCCAAATGGGCTGGGAACTTTGATGGGTTGCAAGTTGTTCCAGATTATCCGAAGTGGCGTCGAGGCGAGCTGAGGTGAGGCAGGCAGGCATTCAGACAAGTGCCTGCCTTGGGCAGAGGAAGTGGGGATGAGCGAGGTATTATTGGCTTCTGATTGGGGATTATGCTTTTAATTGACAAACTTGAATAGATAACGACGTTGTCAGCAGAAGAAAGTCGCATAAAAAGTGCCGACAAACGAATGCATAACAATTTATTGTTGTTATCCTTGTTTCTCTAATTCAGCTTGTCCATGTTGTCGTCATGTTATTATTGTTGTTGGCTTAAAATGAAAATTGACGCAATGCTCGAGGCGAAAAACATTTTACAAGTATGGATTGGTGAACAAGTCACCAAGTCACCGTCCACCAGCTGGCAAAAGCCAGAAAACCTAACGAGCTGCCAGATTACTGACAGATACATTTCAGCTTTTAATAAAAAATCATAGGACAGACGCACTTTGACTAGCCTTTGAAGATTAGTGTACATGTAAGTTAAGCTAACAAAATATAATATCCAGTGCTCAAATAGTTCAAAACATCTCTTAAGCCTATAATGTATAAAATCAGCTAGTACAATTGCTTGCAACCTAAATTGCACAAAAACAATTGAAAATATAATTTTCAAAAAACAAACTGTTATTATAACATAAATATATCAAAGACTTATTAAAATGTAAGCTTCAAGCTCTGCATTTGCAATAAACGTTAGACAAATGCAACGATTATCATGCAAATATTATGCTCATTAAGCATACGGCTAGTTGGTAATTGCATAATAAACAAAAGGTTGCAATACTGGGACTGAACCAATGAACAAAACACTAAACACCCTCATCGAACGATAATAATGCACATAAAACACAGGTCTAGAGTTTTCGGCACACACACATCGAATGGAACAAAACTTGAAGCAAATTAAACCAAACCAAACCAAACAAAACAAATACGTAAACATTACGACAATGTGAACAATAATTTCGATTTCAGAAATTTGCAAACAACAAATTCTGTGCAGCCGCAGATGCAATTAAATGCAAATCGATTGTGCCTGTAATACGAATGTATAACATACCCCACATTCAAGTGGTAATCCTATAGTCAAGAATGTGTTTGTGTGTGTTTGTGTATGTTCGTTTGTGTGTGGGTTATACTTATGCCATTGATGCCAAAACTGCCAAACTGCATTTAATGACATTTTCTTGTTATGGCCTTTAACCAAGCACAAAGGTTTTTACTACTATACAGAGAGATAGATAGAGAATATTCGTATTGAAAGTAATTAAGCATTTGTTATAAGCAATTAAATGATTAAAGCTACAACCGCAATATAATATACACCATAATAGGCCAAAGAGATATAATACGCTTATTCAAGCATTTCAAATAAACAATTGAGCTAATTAAACTCACCAGTAACTGTGAGCAGCTCTTTCAGGATTGTTCTTTCGTACATTAATTTACAGACCGCAGCTTCTATGAAAATGGACCACGTAAAACAATAAATTTTCATAATAGCCGCGCAACAAACCCCGACTTAAACTTAGCCAATACAACGCCCACACATGTTAGACGGGGGGGCGAAACACGCCCACTTTTGGCCAGTGGCCATGAGTAGAGTGCAAAAGCGCGACATCAGCGAAATGGGGCAAATGCGAAGCGCAGCAATCCAGGCAACCCAGACTAGTTGGGCTAAGGAGTTAGGGGGTGATGGCTAAGAATTACCGTTATTTGTATGCAAAGCAGCAGCCCAAAACCGACAACAACAAAAACATCAACATGATGCGACACTGCAGCGACACAAGCCAACTGCCATTCAAAGTCAGCTAGCAAGAGCAGGAATGATGATATGGATGAGAGAAACGGGATGCAGGACGAATGGTATCCTGGGCTGCAGATGGCAAGCGATCCAAGAGGTGGATGACAGAGAGAAACGAAACGTGTTTCAATTTTTATGACATTTCAATGCAGTTTATGTCAGCAAAACGAGCCAACGGCCAACGAACTGCGATATGAGATATTTGAACGATGAGCAAAGGGAGTATTTGGGGTGGTGGGAGAGGAGGCAAAACCTCGTTATATATTTTGACAATTCAAATTTAGCTTGAGGCCATAACAGCTGCAGCACATGCAACACATATGTTTTTTCAGGTTGGACACTTTGCAACAATTCAATTCAATTGTAACATTTTTTCAAAAGAAAAATCGACAATATTTTGAACATACGCTTATCATAACATTGAGGTAACTCAATGGCTATTAACTTGATAAATGTGCTTTATGGTTTGAAAAGGGGTTTTTCGTTTGGCTCAAGTTGTACAAAGTATATACTCTTTTGCGTTTTGGCTTTGTGTCTCGTTTTCACCTGTCGAAAACACTCAAATGTCATGCATAATTAAAAGTAAATTGATTGTGGTATTGTCTACTGTCTATGGCCTAATTGAGTTAAGTCTGCACTCAATTGGTTTCATAAATAAAAGGCACAGCTTATTTATTGTTTCAAACCCCTTTGTGATTGTGGCAATGTCAAGAACAGAATTTCAAATGCTGCTACCCACTATTTATTTTAATTACCCAGCCAGATATAATTTGTATATTGAAGTTAAAGAGACATGTTTAATAAAGGAGATGTTACTTTTAAAGGCTTGTAAAAGAAGCAATTATTGAGCCGTTAACTATAAAGTCTGATTGGAAGTGACTGATGAATATACCTTTTACTTACCTTCTTCACATCCACTTCTTAAACACTTTCGCAAGGTATATGATGAACCATCAAGCCTCACTTAAGTGTACTTATAAATCTTGAGCTCAACATGTGCTACGACTCCATCGCAGACGTGACTAACATATTGTGTAGATACATCTTTACTAAACATCTTTTCGCAAGTATGCAGCTATATTGTTTGCCAAATGTTTTGTAATGAATTGGTTCAAAGGCTGAAGCAAATAATCAAGAACTGGCAACTGGTGATAAATTAACGCATTAAAAACAAAACGTGAATGCGGCCATGTTTCAGCTTTTAATAACACAAATTGCAATCGAATGTGTGATGGAGGAGATCCAAACGGAAACGGAAACGAAAACAGAATGCATAATGAGCGAAAAGTCAAGAAATGTTAACGCAATTTGTTGCATCAATGTTGCCAGCAACTCAAAGCATAATTAGCTTTAGCTTTGAAGACTAAGAGTTTAACAACATTATCAATCCATGGAATATAATTTTGAAGTTAAAATAAATGCTTCGAAAACTTTTAAGACTTTGTCAAAACTGTGTTTAAAGTAAAATACACTTAATAGTTGAATGCAGCGAATTATTTGCAAAAAGAAGTTTAGCAACTTAAACAAAAATTCAACGAAAAGCACTTACACATAATATGCAACAAATGAAAGTTAAAAATGCAATATTGGCAAATAAATAAATAGCAGAACAAATGTTCATATAAATGTTCCAGTTGAACTTATCTGTGACAATATCTGGGGCTTATTGTAGCTGCTGTCACACGTTTCGGAAATTTGATATTTCGCACTTGATGATGAAAACAGGTAAAATTGCCAGCATTGTTATCAAACAGAAAATTTTCGCTGTAGGCCTTATTCATCTCCTATATTCCAGCAAAACTTCAACGTATCATTGCTTGGTCGGCACCCGCAGCTAAATTGATTGCCACTTGGGGAAACAGCAGCAATTGATTGACATCATGTCTTTTGATTTCCCAAGTGTGAGGCAATGCACTGTCAGGAGACAAAAGCCCATCTGTTGATGCCACAAAAGGATGACACAATGTGTGGCTGTCAAGCTGCGCCATTTCTACGTTCAACAGAGAGATAACAAGAGCGGCAAAATGCATTGTATTCAATTCCAATTGCGTTCAACATCAACTGATTTTTATATAAATTATGTCACTATTGAGCATACATTTATAGAGTTTATTATGGCTCGATATTGTTTTAGTTGTATTTAATATACGTTCGACAATTTGCAAGCTATCGTTAAATATTCCTGAAACAATTTGTAATTGTTAATTGAGAAATGATTTTTGTCATCAATTTACATGGCTTATTCTGAACATTATATTTATCGTTTAGATTGCATTCAGTGCATGTGCATTATTTGATTGCAATGTTCAACTGATAAAGTGATGCGATTCCTCAGATACAAATCAATGCCCAACTGTTGCATGCTGCATTTTTGTTGCTCTTGCCTTATCTTCGGCTTTTGTGCTGCTGTAAATCGTTTGATGAGCGCGCAAATTCAATAAATTATGTTTCAATTTGCGAGCCAGTTGCAAAAGCGAGAGAGACAAATTGCAATGTAAATCGGATCAAAGTATGGCACAGAAAATAGGCGGGGGGGAAGAAAATTACTAAAGAACTCTCGGAAATAAAAAATAATTAAATTTTAAATTGCAGTTAAATTTCTTAAGCTTTTAAATGCAAATATTTGCTTGGATTTAGCTAAAACTACATTTGCAAATATGCAGGAATTTTCCTTTCGGATAAGAAAACGAAATCTTTGAACGCTTTTTCGAGTCAAGCATTAACACGCTTTTGTAAGTGTTGAATTCTCGCCTAATTGCATTTGCATATTTTGATTATATTAAGGGAAATGAAAGTGCCAAAACGCATTGAGCTTATGTTGACTGTTTCAAAATGTAGGGGCAGTTGGGTGGATGGGTGGATAGGTATGCAGTGAACCAAATTTAAGCAGGAAATTTGAATTTAACGGATATTAAGAACAGATTTAGATTCCATATGCATTAATATATATTCAAATCAATTGATAAACTTTCGCCTAAATTTACCAGTAATTCAATAAATATGAACGAGTAAGTTAATAATTATTAAGTTATTAATTAAATTGAATCATATTATTTCGCACATTTAACTAACGCCACCTACTAACTGATTCAAGAACTGACTGCAAAAGCGCTATCTCGTGCAGTAGCTAGTAAAACTCTTAACATTTTTACTTTACAGAAAGTAAGTTAACATCATGTTATTTTTACCCATAAAGTATATGGACACACTCAATGGGCGCCTTATTTAAAAGCTGAATATGAATTGCGTTTTCGATACATTTTGTACTTAAAGTATTTTGTTGATTATATTTATATTTATATTTATGCGCGTCATTTGTATAACTATGACTATGAGATGATGTGACTTAAAACTAATTAATACATATTACAATAAACGTAATATTAAGAGAAATCAAAAACACAAGCGACAAGAATTCACATGTATGGCAACAGTTGTTTGTGTATGTTTGTGTGTGTGTGTATGAGCGTGTATTAATTAAGCCATATGTACATCATACATATGTAAGTGTTTTAAAATATTCGCTAAAGTTTAAAAACAATAGACAAAAGTCCAGTAAAGCGCATTGAAAGCCAAAAACATGCCGGGAAACAACATCCGCGATCGTCTATCAATCCACATGGCAATCTCCTGTGGCGTCATGGTTGTAAACGTTGGTCCATCCTTCTCCTTATCTTTGTCAATATCGATAACATGTTCGTTATTAGAACGTGCACTGCAAACGGAAACACTGTCTGCGCACTCGGTTCGAATGATTGGCAGATTGGGCTAAAAAGGAATCAAAGAAAATATGTCAACTTTATACCAAGTAGTTCAAAGAGTAAAGCTTGACTTACATGAACGGTCAGATAGTTGTTAAAGCCCGGATTTACAATGCCTTTGCCATTGCCATTGAGCACACTCTCCGTGCTGGACACAATATTGTCCAGACTGGAGCAGGAACGTGCTCTCGACTCATTGCTTAAATTGCCGCCCAATTGACGGCGTGAGGGGCGTGGCGTTAATGTTGACTTTATAATGTATTTACTGTTGACTTTCTTTAGTTCAATATTCTCCTTGCGCCGCCATATCGTATTGACAAACGCAAATTCAACCAAGCTGCCAAAGATAAAGAAGGTGCAACCAATAAACCACACTTCCGATACCTTAATATAGCTGACTTTTGGCAGCGTTTTGCTCTGTGATGAAGATAGCGTTATAAACGACAACATTGTGCTGGTGCCTGCAGGAAGAATAAGACGTTTTAGAACTAAGTTCGTAAAGTTATGTTTCCATTGCCAAAGATGCTGCTTACCTAACATAATGCGTGGAGGTGATGCATCTGCCTGCAACCAAAAGGATACCCATGATATAGCGACAATCATCATGGATGGCAGATAATAGTCCAATAGATAGAAACCAATCTCACGTCGCAAACTGACTGTATAGCTTAGCATACTGTAGTCGCCCTCTGCAAATATTTATTAAGAAAACCTTAAAGACGCTAAAAGCATTTGAACTTACTAAATGCGCCGTGCCGCAAGTTATTATCATCCGAATGAACAACGGATGCATTGTGCCAGAAATCGTCCAAGTTATATTCGGTGAGGCGCATATCAGGATCAAAGGATATGGGCTTATGATCCTCCCACTCCAGTCTCAAGTCAGATGTGTTATACATCCCTGGCATCGAAAAAAACCCATAACTAAATTTTGACAAAGATAAAATATTTTTTATAATAACTTACAGCTTTCTAGGATCGTCGAACAGTATTGCTGATCAAAGGGAAACTTCTTGAAATTCATCCAGCAATAGAGGGAAGCTTGTACTCGCGTCGAGATTATTACATTGCCATCTCTGGAAATGGATGTCAGCACATCCTTCTCATCGGTGCCCAGTATACTTGATTCCCGCTCGTTGGCAAAAAAGATATGAGGCAGCCAGAGACGTTCACTTAAATGTTTCTGGCCCAGAATCGTTTCACGTCTCTCGGGCGCAAACTCCTTGTACGCCAGTCGCTTGTCCTGGAAACTCATCTGAAGCAGCGCGTGCATCTTGAACTGCAGCAGATCGGAGTTGAGATTCTGCAGCAGGTACACATAGATACGCATTTTCACTGCAATAGGCAGACGCTTTGATGTGTCCTTGTCGTATTCTGTAATGAACACGAAAAGATTAGAAACGAAAGCATTTAAAGCTGCTGAAGATAACTTGCCTATGGGTCGCTCTAGACGATCATAGCGACACACATGTGTCATTCGCTGTATTAGTTCGGTATATTGCAAACTATCTGCATTCGCTAACGTTGGACAGTTCACATCCACGTTGCTGTCATTAGCAGCGCTATAAGATAGATCGAAATAAGAGATTGTTTAATTGATTGCAGCTTACCTTTCGTATGAGTAACAAATATGAAAGACAACAATTATAGTATTTTAATGAAATTAAAATCGTAGTTTTGAACTTCTTTTCAACAAATATCTTAACAATAATACATAATGGGCGAATATTTTCAATTTGCGCAAACGAAGCTTATTTATATTTGAATGCAGTTAACAAAAAGCTGTAACACGCTTAATTGGTTCGTTAAATTTCTTTAGTTTAATGAGTTGGTGCAAATATTATGACGACTGGCTACAGTTATTTATATTTGCAAATGTTATTTACATTAACAAACATTTGTTTTTTCAATATTTAAGTTAAGATGAGCTGCTCTGAGGAACGGGGAAGCAAAAACTCATCCATTGTCCAGCTGTACAAGCTCATTTGGCAGCTAAGTATCTGGGGTATTTGCTAATTTAAAGTTTACGTTTATTATTATTAATATTTCTATTTAACTGGGTTATTGTTGACGCTTTCGTTCTGTTGTTTTATAACTGCTGTATTGCGTTATTTAACACCGAGAAACCAATTCATTTACTGAACTTGGCCTGGTCCCTAACCAGAAATCCATAAATAAACTCTAGCAGCTTGTTCAATTCTGGTTTGCTTTTCAATATTGACATTGCATTTAAATGTTAGATAATAAGTTTTCATGAGCTGTCTAACCTTAAATTACACACATAACACATAAGCCCCAAAAGTTGGCTTGAATTAATTAAAATTTGTGTTCTCTTCGCCTTAACAATATGGAAATATTTGTTTATCAGTGTCGGCGGCATATATACATAACGGCATATTCTATGGCACATGCTACATGGCGTATACGTTATATTTTCGCCAGCATAGATTTTTAATAAGTACATATTTCTTTAATAGACTCTCTTTGGGTGTGTTTTATCACACCTGATGGAACTGATTGATAGCAATCAATTGACTTTGTCATGTTACAGCATAAGAGAATATTATATATAAATTCGGCTACAAATTCTTATCATATTTATCAGCTGTGTAACTGTCATTCAAGTTGTGTACATTTTCAATTTAAGAAATATGTCATTTTTTAATTTTCGTTCATAAAATATTTTGTTTATGTTGTTAATTCAATCTTGCTTTTTGTTGTTATTTTGTCAATGTCATTCCAATATTTAAGTAGGTTGATCAATATTATAATAAAATTTAACATATGTACAAAACAAAATAAGATGTAAAATAAAACCAAATATAAACGAAATTGTGGAAATTTTAACTTTTTATTAATAAGTACCAAAATATAATTTCAGTATGTCAATATTTTATCAATCTTAAACAGTTGATTAAACATTCAGAGCAAGTTTAAGAACTCAAAATTTCTTAAGCAGCAAAAAAAAAAACCGAACAAAGAGATGTGCAAAGAGCCAGTGAAGTCAATCAATTTATTTATTTTTATCAAACTCCGAAATAATTTGCTTGTATGAAAAATGAAAACATATCAACTCTATTTTGTTTTATCAGTCGAAAATGTTTTCTCATTTTTTCGCTCTGCATTGCAATTGTTTTTTTTTTTTTTTAATATATATAAATACCATAAACAATAAGAACATACTTTCAGAATATCTTAGTATAAGTAACTGGAAAGTTTTTAATGATAATGAATTATTTTATTTATGTTATAATATTATGTTGTTTGACTTACCCAACGTTTTTTTCCTTACTCACAAATATAACTAATATTAATAATACTTTTGTCAAATGCACCAAACACATATTTTCCATTGTGTAGAAAAAATACTTTTAAAGTATTCTAACAAAAATAACAGTCTAAAGTTGTGTTAAGCACTCGATTTAATGCACTTTCTCGTGTATGCAATTCGGTTAATTTATTCGTTATGTTCAATGCTCATGTTTTATTGCAGAACACTTGGAACACTTGTTCTGTCACACGCTCGATTTCAATACGATCTTTAATCCTTGCTTCACATTCACTTAAATCACGATTTGTTTTTGAAACTAAATACTTTTAACTGTCTGAAAATTCATGTCGATTCGTCCGTTTTAGATCGCTCTTATATCGAGAACGTGGACCTGTTGCTAGTCGTTGCCGCTTTGAGCTCGCGTCGCGTTTGCGCCTCGCAGAAATACTCGACTGTTAGCTACTGCTGCTGCGTTTATCGTCGACTTCGACGCCTCAAAGAGCACTGAGCTCTAGCCGCTCGGCAACTTTTGTTCAAGTACCAAATAGTTGCCCAAAAGTACCGTATGTGTTTGGTTTGCTGATAAGCCAACCAGCTAACAAACAACACCAACAACACCGATAGCAACACTTGTGAAGGTGTTTTCTTAAAGTTTTTTTTTGTTTTTGTGTTCAGTGCGACGGTGTTAGCTGGCGTACAGCGTATAGGCGACAGCGCAGGGTCGCTGGAGATCGTCTCACTTATAAACTGGCCACAGCATCATTCGCAGCAGCAGCGACAAAAGCAACAAAACACAAGCGTGCAATGGACATGACCTTTAGATACCCTGTAGAGAGAAAATCGACAAAAAACTTAATGACAGTTTAAACCAACTAACCATAGATTTATTTTTTCAGTTTTTTGTTTCGAATCATTTAAGAGGTATTTAAAAAACGATTAACGTTTAGTTAGGAATGTTTATCGCTACATAAGCTACGTTGCTTTCAACACTTAAATGCTCAATTTTATTACCCAACAAACACGCACATTCTATAGGGTATTATTCCAAATGACATTTTATAAAATATATATCGGGAAAAGTGTGTATTGAAATATAAATTGTAAACCGGTATGCCCAAGTCTTGGAAATGCGTTCCAGTCATATAGTAAATAGTGCAAAATAGTAGAATTATTGTGAATATTATGAATGTTTAAATTGATGTAGCATTCTTGTTGCAGCATTAGCATATCATGAGTTGTCATGAGTAGAGGGAGGTAAAGTGTTACAAACGAGAAGTCGAAGCTAAGGAGAGGGTGTGTGTGTTCAGGTGTTTGTTGCAGTGCTAACGATCGACTTCTCGGCAAATGTAATTAAGCGATTGCCAATTGAATTAGGTGAGGGGGTTAAGTATGGTGTTTGTAAAACTTATTTGCCAAGGCACACGCTTTGCTGTTGTTTAAACAAATTGCACATACGCACATGATTTAAGCAAATTAATTATTGAATGTAGCATATAAATTATTATATAACTTGTTGTTGCTGGTGTTGCTGCTTGCTTGTCTGCGGTTAAACAGTTCAACAAACTGGCAAAACTTTGAAAACTGTTTAATTCTTATCAGCTTACAATTATTGGAGAACAATCATTGATGATGCCGATTTGTTTTGTGGTTGAACAAACGATTTTTGCTTTTGTAAATTATAAACGATGCTGGCGGCTTATGCTTAAAGGTCACCCTCTTTTAAAGCTATTGCTATTGTAATCAAATTAGCAAACAATAGCAATAATGTGCAAAAGTTGAAACGTGACTTAGAAATATATGTGTGACAATAATTGAATATAACAAATTGCAATATCAATATGAGTTACTTTTTACTTTATTATTATTGGATGCGACAGTAGCTGAAAGCCCTGATCATAATCATCATCGTGTCTGTATTGTATATGGTTTTATTTTATGCTGTGCATTTTTTATAAATTGTTTTTTTTTTGTTCTTTTCATTGACATTGAATGCTTCAAATTGCAAAAATTCATTATAAAGTATTAAAGGGTATATAGAAATATGTCATATCAGTCTCATATACATATGATATTTGATATTTGTGTTAAGACTAACGTAGAAAGTAAACAAATCTTGTTTTTATTTTGTTTTACATACATAAATGTGATTTCTTTTCATCTTCTTTTTGTAAGAAACAAACGTCAGTAAGATAACAGATCTCCCAAAAATCTCGAAAAACTGCTCCAGTTTTCAGTTAAAAAACAATTTAGGCCAAATAATTTTTGGGATTATAAACGTAATCAGCTCATAAACTACCGGAACAGTCGTCATAATCTGTTTGTGTTCTTAGACAAAATGGTTTGCCACACGTTTTAACAAATATTCATTTTAGTAATTTATTAAAATATTCATATACCTAGAGAGAAGTTCGTCAAAAAACTTAAATTATTAAGAACTGTTCATTTATTTTCTCCGAATTCTTTATCTAACATTTCTTTTGTCTTATTGATTATTTAAGCAGTTAATTTATTGAACTTTTGCAAATGCGTCAATTGGTATGTTGACAAAGTTTACTGGGCATAATTTTTATCTGAAATTTAATTAAACTAAACAAAAAAGCGTTTTTAATTATTCTTTACAATTGGCAAATAGACAAGGCTTTATTTTATTTTGTTATTCTCATGTACGCTTTCTTCCTCTGTCGTCACCCGCCGCGTATGCGCAATGTCGAAAAAAGAAATTCGCTTATCAGTAGAGCTTTGTGTGTGAATTTGTGTGTGTGTGTGTGTGTGTGTGTGTGTGCTCATACAACATTTGCGCTCCTTTGTGGCCTCCAGATCGTAGTAGGTCGGTCTTTGAGGTGTTGCTGGTTTTGCCGGAGAAAGGGATAGCACAACATTGCGTATACGTGTTTTTGCCCATTTAGAGGTTAAGCATTTATTTATTTACATGTTGTTGTTTTTGTTGTTGATTTTTTTTTTTATGGGTCGCCGAAAATGTGATATCATATTTGCTTCGAACGCTGGCAAATATTTGCAGTTTGCGCTTACCGAAACAAATTTAATTATTTACGCTGAACCCTTAAACACGTGATATAATTCGATTCATAGCGGCGCTTTTGTAATTTCGCCGACAGCTTTACAAACGCAACCAAAAGCAAAATCAGAAGCAGCAGCTGAAGATGCTGCGCACAAAGATCTTGACATTATCTTTGCCTTAGGATGAGTCATGTAGCAAAGGGTGAACCTCGGAGATGCACAAGATGCACAATGAGCTGACAACTTTCTGGCAGATAGCTGCTTGTGTTTGTCAACTGCTTAAACTGGGCCAACAACAACAATAAGACAACAAGCTAGAAATTGTTATTAATTAAAAAGTTGTAGTGCTTACTAAGTAAATATATACATATGTTGTTATTAAAAATATAAATAATTCATATTATGCACTTTGTTTGAAGATAATCAGTCAAGTGCTTTTCACGGCGGACATTGATAAAATTAAACCAGTGACATTGACAGTGACTTGTTGCAATTTTTCCAACAATCGTTTAACGCTTGACTTGTGCGTGTGGCTAGATTTTTTGGGGAAGCGCAATTAATTAGGGATTCAACTATCGCTGAATCTGCGGTACACTAAGAACTTTACCTTATCAGTGTGTGCGGCGCACGTTTGCCACCGCGTCAGACGTCTGTTCGCATATTATTGTTAGCTTTGTTTTATTTACGATCATGAAACGTATCAAGTCATGTTGAATGTCTGCTATTTGGAGACGTGTGCGACGGCATCGGTGGCGTATGCGTAATAATCTTTACATTAGACCCGTTCATAACGGAAGCTGGCAGGTAAAACCAACGTAATTGGTTGTAATCTGTAATGTGTTATAAATGCCAACAGGCCGACAACCTTCTCGCTCTTACTTCGTGACTCACTCAATCAATACTTGATGGCGATGTGCCGCGCTCTCAGAAGAGTGAGGTTGCCTGCCGCAATATTTATTTTTTTGTCTACTCTCTCGCTGGGTTTTTCTGACACCAACAACAAACTGACATTGTTTACAGTGATTGACAATCTGAAACATTGTTAACAGCAATAACATCTTGATATCAATCATTTATCAGAAGACAGACAAAGTACATGGTTGCCACACTTCACAAAAATACATGTATATATGTATATAGGAAGTACGGGAGCAGCTGATTGGCCAATTGAAAAATATCTTTTTATTTGTAAGTCTTATCATTCTGCACAAAGTTATCTTCAAAGTATATATATTTATTTATAGAATGAAAAATTTAATTGCTTCCCGAGATAACTTTGACTATTTTCGAGCTATGTGGCTTCCGAAGAAATAGCATGATAATCTTATTTTTACACGTGCTGCGTAGACAATTGCTTTTTACTTTATCATCATAGCTAGGGGTTTTTTTTGTCAATTATGTGCTTTGCTGCAAAATAAATTAACATTTTAAACATCTCTTTTTTTTTGGTCAATAATTATAACTTCGCTTTGAGATTACAAACTGGCGCTTAAAATGTGTAGCTGTAGTTCCGTTTTGCATGTTTTTTCTGAATTAAATGATGCTTAATAAATTTGCAATGCAGCTTTCACGCTTAAAACATAATATTGTTTATTGCTATCATAGAAGATCGAGCGCAATACGCAGAGATTTCAAATCCTCAACCTGCCCCAGCACCTCGACCTTCTTTTAAGGGAGAAGGGTGTTAGGTACATAAACATAATATTCAATAGACTAACTATGAGCTAACATGAAAACAGCCTGCCGTTGAACAGATAAGCATTGCAAATCTTTTGTCTATTACTTTGCCGTCGTCGTTGTCGCCGGTTTGTCGATAGCATTGATCGCTGGCGATTTTGCAAAGTCTTCGAATGTGTCTTTCACTTTCTTAAGACCTCGACCCGCATAGCATGGCAACATGTGAACAAATCTAAACGTGCCCTTCACACCCTGGTTGTAGTAGTGCTTGGCCAAAAAGCGCATTTCGCCAACCCTTGGCATCTGTGGGAGCTCGAACGGCAGCTGTTTTTTTGCCTGCTGCACGTAGGGACAGAGTTGTGCTTTCACATTGTTGTATAGCTTATGGGAGTCCTCTGTGCTGCCCCAGACGCCAATTTTGTTGGTGTAGTAAACAGCGCCAGCGACCACACCGCCGCGCACCAGAAGTCTTGTTGGAAAAAAGGCAGTAAGATTAGCTTTAGGGTTACGTAATTTTTGCATTCAAATTTGCTGTTGCTCTTACCCAAATACCATTTTGTTTCGTTTGCTCAGAAGCGTGATCGGTTGGAAGTAATCCAAACTATAGCTAGTCTGGTCGTAGGTTGTTAGTTGTTATTAACTAAAATTCTGCTAAGAATGTTGTATTTTGCGGAGACAACAACAAAAGATTGCTATGTAAACAGCTGTGGGCACCTTAAAATTTAACATGAAGCGATATGTTATTAGCACGCACAATTAACAGAACTACTCCACACTTAACGAATTCGAAACCGCTTATATTACACAGAAAGCTTACAGGTATACTACTTTGAAAGCGAAAAGTGCGTTTTGAAAATAACTAATAAACACAAAATTATTAGTTAAATTTAACTCGCTATAAAATATTAGGATTGTGAAAGCTAGTAAAATCCTAAAATTCAAATTCAAATTACAATTTTAACACACATAGAATTTCCATTTATTTGATATATTTCTCATGCAATAAACAGTTAATACAAAACTTTGTTGCACATCAATAATGAATACGCATAACATTGTGGGTTTTATCTGATTTTATCATAAGTACAAATTCCTTCATATAATTATATATATTTTTTTAAGTGCAAATGCCTGACTGCACTTAATTTGAGTTCAACACATTTATAAGAAAACTTGGATTGTTGAGAAACATTTGTTTGCGCTTTTGCATTTTATAAATTAACACTCAGATATAAAATTCATATTTATGTGTGTTTATATAAGTATTATATGTAAAGTGTATTGTACATTTAACATACATATATGATTATCAATAATTACGTAGGTAGAAGTTGCATTTGTGAAACAATTATGTAATACTATTTTTAACATTCAAAATTTAAAACCAAAAACAAAAACCAATAAGTGAATATAGTTATTTTTTCAGATATTTGCCTCGTAATGGTATTTTTTTTATATAACAATATTGTTGTTCGTTTATTTATGGCATCCAATTAGTTGCCCTCTGTGCTTAATAATTATGAATTATTATAATATGTGTATTGCTTTGAAAAGAAAAATTGACTTTATTTTAAGACTCTGTAGCGCTCAATCCATAAACAGAACATATTTTTACGAACATCAGTCTTCGCATGTTAGCTGATTGTATTCTATATACATTTATATATATATATGTATATTGTTTTTTTATATAAATACAATTTTAAAGTGAATTTTTTAATGGGCTTGTTGTTTTTTAATAGCTTACAACAGCTAGCAAGAGTTCTCAAAGGCGAGAGTTACCACAAGAGGCAGCGAGAGTTACCACAACAGCTAGCAAGAGTTCTCAAAGGCGAGAGTTACCACAAGAGGCAGCGAGAGTTACCACAACAGCTAGCAAGAGTTCTCAAAGGCGAGAGTTACCACAAGAGGCAGCGAGAGTTACCACAACAGCTAGCAAGAGTTCTCAAAGGCGAGAGTTACCACAAGAGGCAGCGAGAGTTACCACAACAGCTAGCAAGAGTTCTCAAAGGCGAGAGTTACCACAAGAGGCAGCGAGAGTTACCACAACAGCTAGCAAGAGTTCTCAAAGGCGAGAGTTACCACAAGAGGCAGCGAGAGTTACCACAACAGCTAGCAAGAGTTCTCAAAGGCGAGAGTTACCACAAGAGGCAGCGAGAGTTACCACAACAGCTAGCAAGAGTTCTCAAAGGCGAGAGTTACCACAAGAGGCAGCGAGAGTTACCACAACAGGGGAATATTAGAGCTAAATTTCGTAAAAGCTCGTTTTAAGCATATAAACATAAACAATTCAACAGTAGGAAGACTAGATATGCTAAACACAGATAACGTTTTATAGTTAAGTCATTATTAACGTTATTTAACACAGCTAATAATTATAGATTTTATGAAAATTAAACGAATAGAGGTTTTGAGATCTTTTTGGAGACGACTTCTATGCTATTCTCGTAATAAACTTAAATTCAAATTTTTCTTCGGTGTACCAATTATACTGTAATCTAATCAAACATTCTGACAAATGGCTCAACATTTAAAGTAACTGTCGTTGACTAACAACCCATACACCTTAATAATACACAAACACACACAGACACACACATTTATATAGTAGCATTATCAACATTCGATTTAGGCATCATTTGTATTTATCGGAAGCTCTACTGTGGGCGAATTTCCAGCCGTATTTGGCATTGCTGTGACTGCTGCTGTCACCTCCTCAATATCTAATGAATTCTCCCGCTCTCTGATATCCGGCATTTTGAGTGAAAAGCTGCTAAGCTTACGTTCTGCCGATGCCAGCGAACTCTGTGAATCCGCCTTCAGCAATGTGGAGCGACGTTCATTGATCACCCTAAGTGAATCATACATGTGCTCATCATTGCTGGCGGAACTGGTTCCACGCTCCAGTGAACGTATATAGAACACGGAATCATCTCGATCCTTGGCAATGTTGGGTTTGGGCCGATAGAACTGCCTTGAACTGTTGCTTCTGTAAAGCATCAAAGGATTTGTCTTTGGCTCTGCTTGTTCTTGTTTTTGTTCAGGCTGATCTGAGCTGCCGCCAAGGGGCAGAAAGTCGGGACGCTGTTTCTTTGGCGGCAAACTGTGGCTGTGATGTGCCAACTCAGTTATCTCATTGTAGTTGACATTTGTGTTGCTGTTGTTGTTGTTACTGTTACTGTTGTTGCATTGAATGGCCGTACGTTCATCGATTAGCTCAACACTCTCCTCGGGCACAGAGGGTTCCATGCTCGATTGTCCCGACAATTGACGCATCGGGGGCGGTGGCTCTGAGCACACTGACAACTGGCTGCTGTAATTGTGTGTGCATTTGACAGTTAGTTTGTGAACAATGGACTTGCTGATGTGCCAAGAATAGCATCACTTACCGGAACTCCTTTTCAACGGATGGCGTGGCCGAAACACCGGAACTGTAACGTTTCGGTGAGCGTAATATCGACTTGGGCATCACCTCCGGACTATGCAGGTCCACTTGCACGCGACGCGAATCAATGCTCGATGTACGACTAGCTACCGAAGCACAACGAGCCGTCCAGCGTCCGCTATACGATGAATCAGACATGGTTGAGTTGCTAAAAAAAAAGTCTGGGTGAATATTGTATTCTCTGAAACGAACCTCAAAGTCTTTTGAATAGACTAAGCATTAAATTATTAAAGTTCTTCAAATGTCACAAATAGTGTTGCCGTGCGGTGTTCAAAAAACACCAAACAAGCAGTTCAATTAGAAAGCAAGCAGTTGCTTAGTGGTTTCAAACTGGACAAAACTATAAAGACATTAATTTGGCAATAGGCTCTAATTTATATGACGCCAAAAATGTGGCTTAGGCTTAGAAAGCACATAAAATACAACTTTCACTTCAGCTTAAAGGAATAGTCTTTTATAAGCGTGTTTCCATAAAACTTTTTAAGAGCATTGTTTGAATTTTGTAGTTTAAAGCACATGAGTATGGATAAAGCTCTACCAGCCAGTGTTGCTTGCAGCACTTACCGCCTGTGTCCCAATGGGCTGTAACGATCCCTATCTCGATCTCGATCTCGTTCTCGGTCTCTTTCCCGCGCTGCCGCCTCCTCATGCTCAATGGGTCGCTGGCGTGATAGAACATGACGTTTTGCTGTATCCGAGCGTTTATTGCGTTCGGCGCGTTTTTCGAAATGAGTGCCATGGACAGCAATGCCCATGCCAGCATCAAAGGACGAGGCTTGCCAATAAACACGACTGGCTGCCGGCGGTTGCAGCAGAGTGCAGGTCGTATAATCTCTCGTTGCGCGCTGTATCAAACTTGAAGAGTTGCTAATGATGCGTGTGTTGGATGAGCTACGTTTGTTACCACCATAACCACCAGCACCACCACCACCAGGACCAGGACCAGGACCACTGCCAGATGTTGTGCGTGTTTGACGCACGCGTCGAACGCTGCTGCTCGATTGTTGTTGTTGTTGTGGTTGTGGTTGATGTTTTCGTTGTTTGTGTTGATGATGGCGATGATGATGATGTCGTTTGGAGCACATTTGTTGTTGTTGCAGTTGTAGTTGTTGTTGTTGTTGATAAAGTTCCATCGTCAATTGATGATGCGGCGAGAACAGATTGGAGTGATTAGTGTCGATGCAGTCGTTGGATGGATGAGCATTTGCATGGATGGTGGACAGAGTGGGCACGGAACCAGTGAAGGTGAGACGACGCTGTGACAGCTGTGGCGAGTAGCGTGTGGATGCGCTAATGGTATATGCAAAGCAATCAGAAAAGGACGATACGCAGATAGCAAGAAGGACAGACAGCCAGAAATTGAAAGAGACACACAGAAAAAGAGAAAGAGAGACAGATAGAAAGAGCGATAGAAGCAGCTAATTGCAATTTGATATTTCATTATAATTTACATTATGTGCGATGCTTATGTGGGATATAATGTACTAAGAAGAAGTAGTTCATTAATAGCTCAAATATACCTGAGCGATTTGGAAAACTTGACAAGCTCTGCGGTCAAAGCCTCACGATCGAAGGGTTGCGCCTGGGCTGATCCTGCGGCACCAGCGGCCGCCTGCAGATGCTGATGTGCGTCGTTGGGTGAAGAGCGAAAGACGCCAAAATGTTGATCCCAACGCGTCGATTGATATTGGGCGCCTGTTAGTTGTGTAATAAACGCATAATTAAGCTAATAATTATATAGAATTTCCGAAAGTTTAATAGTTTTAAGATACAATCGAACTTCCAGGCCAACAAATCTGGCATTTCCGCTAAGACTTTTCTTGTTTTCTTGACTGTTCAAGTTTATCTAATATTCGGCTTGCAAATTTTTACTCATACTTTTGGTATATTTTTTATTAATAAATATATATGTAATTTCTTACCCATGCCACGTCGCTGTGATGCTGAGCTGCCTTGATTGCTGCGACCCGCAGTTTTGTTGCAAGTGCTGCCTCCTCCCGCACGCAATCGAGCCGGCACTACCTTGGCCGCAGAGTCGCGTGCCTCGAAAGTCATAACACAGGAGGCGACGACAATGAAGCCACCAAAACCCATCACAATGGGTCCCACATATGCAAAATTATTGAGATGGAAACCCTTCAGATCGTTCTTAACGTGCACCGTCACATTGCCACGCAGCTCGGAGCCCATCGACAAATGATCTGCATAGTAGCCGAGTGTGGCCATGCCAGCACCGACCATCATTAGGGCTAGGCCCAGGATGAGCGCTCGACAGGCGTGCCACAAGCACTTTGAGGACATCTTGCCACGCACCACTTGGACATTCCATGTGGCACCGGAGGCCGGATGCGCTCGTCGCAGGTTGCCCAGCGAGTGCTTGCGCCTTGTGGTGCCAACACCACCGCTGCGACGTGACGGCATTACAACCGCATTGACGTCCCGCTCTGATGTGCTTTGATGGTGGCTGAACTATTATTTATAGCTCATCAACGGATGTGCTGCAGGACAAACAAAAGGAACCATTAAAGTGAGCAAGAGAGCATCAGTTCATTGTTGTCAATGCACAGTGCAGGTGAGCGCTATTGTAAAGACTTAAGGCTATCCTATAATCGAATTGGGTATTGTGTGTAAAAGTCCTTGAAAACGAAACTAAAGACCCACTTGGTAAAATGGTAGTTAATGTTTTCCACAATTTGTGAAGTATTTCCATCAGTTCTTATGTAAAGCTGCTAAAGGAAAATTAAAATTTTTAAACCAAAACGGTAGGAATAAAATTCGAAGATTCGAAGAATTTAAAAACTGAAGCTTAGGTAAGGATTAACTTTTCATTTTAAATTGGCTACACTAAATTTCACCCACAAACAATGGACAATTTAAATAACTAGGAATAGTTAGTTGCATTACATCCACCTGTTGTTTGTGTCATGTTGTTGTTGTGTAGTAAGGTCATCTTGTTCGTAACTTGAGGCTGTTTTTGACAGAGAAAACCCTTCCGCCTTGTTCAAGTATGCGCGCACACACACTGAGCTAATTGTGCACATAACAAGTCAACAACGACAACAACTAAACAACAACAACAACAACAACAATGTCAGTGCCAAGAATAGCAACAAAACAAGCTAGGCAAGCGGGCAAGCACTTGTAGGAAACCACAGCAAGTGACGACAATTAGCACAAATCCCCCCAACTGGTTGGCGGCTGAAGGATTTGATAACAAGCTGTTGACGTTGCTTGTGTGTGTCTGTGTGTGTGTGTCTGTGTGTATGTGCCTGTGTGACATATTCAAGCGATAATATACCGAAACAGGTGTGCACACTTCAGCTACAAACACCTACAAAAGTTGAACGAGACAGGACATGTGGATACTTCAAGCAGAAGCTCAATAAAGGATGCTTGTCTCCTGTACTTTTATGTAACTACCCTTTTAAGAACAATCAAAGAACACAGACACGCACACACACACTAAGGCACGCACACGCTTACACTATGCATAATTAATTACTTACTCGTCGCGAACTAAACGGATCCTTAATTTTATCAGCGTTTTTCTAATTGATTTTCATTTTCGCTAGGTTCGCTGTGTTTGCTTTAGCTATTTCTTTTTTTGCAATGTTTGGATTTTTGTGTTTTTTTTTCGCTTTCGCTTTTGTTTGACCTAAAACAACTTTTCTTTTCACGTTTTCATCTGTGCGTGTGTGTGTATGTGTTTGTAAAGGTATGTATACTTAGGTATTCATTAAAGCGTTACACTTGTAATTTGCGTAGTAGGTTTTATCTTGATTATAAAAAAAAACAAACACAGGACAATACTTTAATTGCTTTATTCTTGTCACGTTTTTGATGCTGTGCATGTATATTCTGAGCATAACTTCACTTTTTCTTTAATTCAGCCGAGACGTTTTCGCACTTTAAACTATTTGCAGCATACTTTTTTTTCGAACGACACTTTTGTCAACACGGACCAAGGACGTCTGCACCCGACCAGCATCCAAGCGTTTCTGATAACACAAAAGTCACAACAGTACCAGATGCTGTTTGGCAAGAGAGTGAGAGCAAAATACGTAGAGAGAGAGCAGCTCGAATTTACGCATCAACTGCGTAAAGGCATAAAATGTCAGTGGCGCCATCTTTGGGTAAGTTGTTTGCAGCATATGAGGTCTTATACGTATAAGTGAGCTCTTATTTAACTTATAAATGCTTGGTATAGCTTAAACACAATATGTGCGGGAGGCGTTATTAAAAACAGTATATTTTAAAGGTTTAAAATGAAAGATAAGATGAAATTAGGTATTTGACGTGTTGTTTACTAATTGTGTTATGAGCAGAATCCAAAAACATAAAAATTACCTTATCTTAATTCTTTTGAAAGTTGAATTTCAACTCCAAATCGAGCTAGACTGTTATTTAACTTATTTACAATTTAAAAGTGAAAGTCATTTATACTAAAATCGCAAACCATTCAATTGCACTGCTTTTCCGAATTTATACCAAGCCCTGCTCACCACACAGCCCCTTTCAAACTCAACACTCGATTCAAACTGAACGAAGAAAGCTTTTAGTTCCCCGCTTGCCCCATGTCAAAAGCCGAGGCTGACAACAACGAGGCAAAGATTTCGCCAGTTTTGATGAGTTCGGCAAGTCAACAACAATTCAAAATTCAACAACCCACTGATTTGGTCTGCCTTCAGAACGACAGTCATAAACGAAGTGTATCGGCGTGTTGACGTTTTCTCAAATGCGCACCGGCCAAAGAAGAATATTCAAACGTATTCGAACTTTAACCGAAACTCGTAGTCGTAGTTTTTCTTGTCGCAGAGTCGATGTTGTCGTTGAGCCAAATGTAGGATATTCAAACTTGCGTGTAAAACTACTACGTGAAATCGTTACTATTCAGATTTGATATTCTGTGTGCTTCGTTGCAAGAGAAATGCTAATTTAACGTGCATGCCATGAAATTATAATATAACAAAAACAAACATGAAAAAAAAACCAACAAAAAATATATATAATAAAATGGTCTAGTTGTCAAATGAAAGCACATTTGATATGTTATGTGCATATATGAAATAATAAACAAAAAATACCAAATTCGAAACAACAAAGTTCCGCATTATTGCTAAGCTTAAATTGAAGGCGCTTTAAGAATTCCGTAAAGAATCAAAGGAGAGGAAGAAAACGGCAAAGGGCAAAACTCATAAATGGGATTCGCAGTCGCGATTTTATGATTCAAAGAATATTTGTGTTTGCAATTTGGCCTAGCATAGGCCGTTAGTGGATTTTTATTTTTGTGAAGCATCTTCATAGACATAGACGAATAATATATACGATTGGCGTTAAATAAAAAATATGTGCAAATTTTTTAAAACAAATCCAAACATTGTACCGAAATGGGGCTATGAAAGCAAACATATTTTATTATGAAAAATTATTTGCAGCTAATTTACATACATATATATTCATTTTTATTATACCAAACACATTACAAATCGCGAGTTTTATGTTTTGTGATTAAAGCAGGCAGCTGCTTTCTGCGTGCGTTGAATTTTTTAGAATTCCGTATATCCGAACTTATGAGTATTTATTACGTACGAGTGCGAACACCAATAGAAAACACACAACCCACAAACAACAGCAACCCATGCAACGTGCAATACCTATAGGCTCGTGAATAGTTCACGAGTTTTTCTTGCTTTATGTTGCCTTAGTAATGCGAGCAATATATGCAAATAAATACATGTTTATGGCATAAAGGATAAAGAGAATAGGCAGCATAAAAGCAGCTGGTCACAAAAAAAAAATTATATATATATATATATATATATAGTATATGGTATAAGTGTAGTTTATGCAAAGAGGTTTTTTGCTTTCAAAGTCCGTCCGCTGCAGCCAAATGGAAACATTATTTGGGGCGCTAGCAAAAATTATGACACATAAAATAGACAAATGATAGCTTGAGTTGGATTTACTCAATCGGTTTATTTTAATTTAGGTTTTTTGGTATTTTCAAAAAGTAATTACAAACTGAGTCAAATTCAATTAGATATCAATGGAGCAATAAGCGCATTAAATATTCAACGTAATCTGAATTTCAATTGCATTATAGAGCGACAAAAATAACTAAAATTAAATGTTATTACAGCTGAATATCAATTATCAAAATAATGCAAATATTATTAAACAAAAATAATAGCAATAAAGTTTCAAATCAAATAGCCGCAAAACTTAAAACTCAACATTAAAACAATAACTAACAACTAACAACAATAACAAGTTAAATAATTGGCAACAAACAGCGTTGGCGGCGGCGGCGGCGGCGGTAGTGATAGTGGCAACAACGGTGGCGGTGGCAGGCAGCAGGCAGGCAGTGTGGCAACAAGCTCAATGCAGTTAGTGAAATGTGTTTTAGTTAAGGCAAATTCCATACAGGAATCCACAAATACAAAATGCGTTTAAATGCAACAACAACAAGAGCAGCAACAACAACAAAAACGAAACAAACATCCCTTCAAGCTTCAACCGCAACAACAACAACGAAAACAAGTGCAACCAAAACAAGCCAAATTGAATGCTTTATAAGCAATTTAATACAATTATTTATAATAACAACAATGATGCTTTGCACTGCCAGTGCATTGGGCAGCGATTTACTGGCCCAACCCGTCAACATGGACGCGTTTGAGGAGTTGCCACCAACCGACTACTATGATTCCTCAATGCTTCTAGCCGCATCGGCAGTTGGCGCTGAGGCTGCTGCCAAAATGCCATCCATAGCAACAACAACAGCAACAACAACAACAGCAACAACAACAGCATCTGCTGGATTTCAATTAACAACGGATGCATACAAACACTCGCACACTCACACACACACACATACACACATTCAGCACCATAGGCAGTCGCCAACAACAACGTTACGTGTTAGTTACGGTAAGTGGCTGGAGCTTGTGAACTCTGCGGTTAATCCAACTGTCAGAATAATGTATGGACTATATGTGTTTGTGTGTGTGTGTGCTCATATAATTGGGCCCAGAGGCCACGCCCACCAGGCGTCCTTGAACTAACTTTACACAATAAGTAACTTGAGAAAAAGAGAGAAAGAGCACGCTTACAAATTGGCACCGCTGTCAAATTAAATCTCATCTTTCAAAGTTCATTTTTGTGCCACATTTGTGACAGACTTTTACTTTAATTTCTCAGGTTTTAAAACGTATCTCTATCTGATTTAATAGAATATGTCAGTTCGATAGACTAAAACATTATGCTTCCAAACGGTATGAAACAATGCCTGAGATAATGAAACCATATATTATATATGTAGAAGCTTCTATCCTGCATTTTATTTGCCATTGTGAGTTAAACACATGTAATAAATAAGAGAATAAGTAAGATCATTGACGTGTACCATGTTATTTATAGACTCATTAATCTAAAGTAATTTTTTGAGAAGCGTACGATACGTTTTTTTTTGTTTTTGTTTTTTTTTTGAACGAAACACGAACACAGTTGACCCCCAAGATGAGAAAGAAAAAAAAACGTTCTCGTCAATGCCGAAACTTTATTGCAACATATTAATCACGTCGCAGTAAGAAGATTTTGGCAAGATATGCGTGAAGGCGTGACGAGAACTAAATACCCTTGCAGGCTTAATGAAGAAATTGATTAATTGTCAATTTGTATAATTTAAAGAGTTAACGTTTGTTAACTAAGATTTTAAATACAATATTTTTAATTAAAAGTTGATCTCTCTGTTAGCTTTTATTTGTTTGTACCAAATTACCTAAATAAGTATGCTATAAAAGAGGTCAGGGCTAGTAGGCACTAGCACGTTACGTACATAAGAGTTTAAAATAAACAAACGAGTAGTAATTCTATATGTCTAGATAAGTAGCAAGCCAAATGTCCTTAAATTTAATTTTGTCTTGTGTCTTTCATTATGCGCCATAGATTCCAATGAAATCGATAATTCGTATGCCATTGCGGGAGCAGCAGCAGCTGCTGCTGTCGAGGCTGATATCGCTATTGATGCTGATGCTGATGCTGATGTGGATGTAGATGTGGATGACGTTGAAAAGTCTGCCGATGATTACGTCATTGCTATAGAGCAAGGGCTGAATACAACGAATGAGAAACATGAAAGACCAGAGCCAAAAGCAACGGCAACAACGCCGGCAGCCACAACAAATGGCAGACAACAACTAATGAATGCAAAAACACAAGATTTATTATCCTTATCGCAGCTTCGCTCGCAACAAGCATCAACTGTGAGAACACCAGCAGCAAATATGGCGCAACACGAGAAGAGCGCATCAAGTCTGAAAAATTCCATCAGCAACAACGGTGGCACATTTCAACAAATTGGCTCACAACGAATCGATGGCAATATGCCGGAAACTACGGTTACCGTTGCCAATGTTTCTTTTAACAGTCAACAGGTCACTGCCAATGGATCCTTGGTGACGCCAACCCAATCGACAGCGTCCGTAGCGAACAAGTCTCATATACGCACCTCTGCCAAGAAAGTGGAAAGCCGATATATATTGCCCAAACAGCAGAAAACTGATGCACCAATGTTAAACTATATCTTTGATACATTCTCATCGGCCAACAAACATCATCATCATGATCAGAGGTGAGTTAGATTTAAAAAATGATATAAAAAACTTAAACTTTAATAGATTTCAATTAAAAAATCTTTGTTTAAGTTTTTCTCAATACATATATTCAAAAAAAATATTAGTTCAATGATTTTTTTTAATTCTTATACACTTATTGCATCAATTTTGATTTGCATGTGCTTTTCGAAGTGTGACCCAATTGAATTTGGACAAATAAATATTAAAATTTTCGGCAACAGAAAGCAATAGCATGCATGCCTGGGGACTGAGGATTACAGTTCCACTTAATTAATCAATAAAGAATAACTAATAACAAGATTGCTTCTAAAATAAAAATAGATTGCGGCTTATGGCCTTTGAGCTTTTAAAACTCACGAGTCTTTAATTATGTACAGACATAAAATCTGTAATTTGTATAATAATTGGAAAGTAAACAGAGTAAATAAAATAGTTGAACTTGCGTAGTTATTACACGCCCACTTCAACTGTGCTTTAAACCAACCTACAAAACAATTTAACAAAGGTCCTTGTGGTGTCGAACATGCTTAGAACTTAAACTTTTAAGACTGTTGCTGCAAGCAATAAACATTGGGCATAAGGAAACACACAATCATTGGCATTTGTGTCTGTCTGTGTGTGTGTGTGTGTGTGTGTAGTTGGGTTTATTTCTTAGACACACCTGGTGTCCAGTAAAAATGCATAGCATATACCCAAGTTTGCAGCTATTATTTTTTTTATATTTACTCAAAGCTAGTCAATAAACTTACTTATTTTTTTTTTGCAGATACGGACCACATTTTGAGGATGTGCAACGCATTGGACAACCTACAAATATAACTGTACAGGCTGGCAGCAGCATTCATTTAAATTGCAGAATATCATTGCTGCAAGATAAGACTGTAAGTAACATAGGAAATAAGTAGATATTAAAAAGACGTATAAGTTGAACCTTTTGAATAATGTATAATGATTTTATGAATCATCCTTTCATTACTTTAAACAGGTTTCTTGGGTGCGTCGCAATGCAGTTAATGAGGAGAATGCATTGGATTTGTTAACTGTTGGCTTGCACGCGTATACTGGTGATAAGCGCTATAAAATGGAATTTCAATATCCAAACAATTGGCGACTGAAAATTGTGAATGTGAAAAAGGACGATGAGGCGACATATGAATGCCAAATTTCAACGCATCCGCCTCGCGTCATACAAATTAATTTGCATGTAAATGGTGAGGAATTTTCAAAATTTCTATATACCTCATATATACAAAACTCTTTTATCGTCCAAAAGCACCTAAAGTGATGATTGTCGATGAGTATGGGGATCCATTGCAGGAGAAATACTATGAGATTGATTCGACACTGCAGTTGTCCTGTGTGGTACGCAATGTTGCTATGACCAGTTCCGTTGTATTTTGGAAACATAGCGAAAATGTGCTCAACTATGATGTAACACGAGGTGGCGTAAGGTAGCGTTACCTAAACTCTACTCTCCATTGTCTAGTATTGAAAATCATCTTTTTATTTGTCTCCATTTCATAGTGTTAAAACTGAACTGATGGAGGATGGTGCAAATTCAACTTTGTCTATTGCCAAAATACACAAAGCTGATTCCGGAAACTATACATGCTCCATAAGTGAATATCAAAATTTTACAATAGTAGTGCATATACTAAATGGTATGTTTTTATTTGAATTATTATCCCTTGACAATTTATAAAAGTCATCGTTTTATAGGCGAAAGCTTTGCTGAGCTACATCATGGTGGGGCAGGCGCTGCACTGGCAACGTGGCAATATATAACCGGATTGTATTTGTTGCTGCTAATGCGCTTGATCGCTAGTAATACAGTGTTTACATATAGGTAAAGTTAACACAATTAGAAGCGTAAATTTTTTTTATAAATAAGTACATGAATAACAACTAAATGAATTTAGTCATAAGTTGTTTTATTGATATGTACATTTTTGTTAATTAATTGTAAAGATTTTGGATAGGCACTTAGCAAAGAAGTTATTAGAAATAACTAAAAACAAAACAAAAACAAATGCAAAACTAAGTTTAAATCGAAACAAAATAAGTTAAACACAAATAAACTGAATTGTTGTTATAAGCAAATATACTGTAAGTAAATGCCTATTGAATTAATATAATGTATTTACTATTCGTTTGATATTTGTTAGCATCAATTTGTACATGTAAAAGCACACAATAAAGTTAATGTTAAACTAAGTCAACTATTTGCGTTTGGCGCAAACGATGCCAACGTATTTCCTTGCATAACAATTACAAAACAATAACCACGCATATGAAAAACCGAAAAAAAAAACGAAAAACAAACAAAATTAATACAGGAATGTAAGATAACATATTATAAAAAAGATTGTGGTCTGGTCTGGGCACACGTACTACTACATACATATTGTAAGCCCCAACACTAACATATACACACACAGTACTATTTGTGTAATTTAATGCTTACAATATCTAGAACATAAGCCGAGATATAATTAACAAATAAAAACTACACAATGATCCATTTTTGTATTCTTATATAATTGCCTTATAAGGAATTGGTTTACAACTTTAACGTAACACTTTCAGTGCTGATGGCATTATAGATAAAGGTATTATCAATTGGTTTATATTGTTTTGTTATGACCTTAATCACTTCCTGCGCAGCACAGCCTCCTGTAAACAAAGCGTTCTATCAGTTAACTTATTTCATTAGTTATATCGGTGAGTACTTACCAATTAAAGCAGATACAGCATGTAGCTCGGCGCCGCCATAGCGACATATTTCGTGTAGCACATCATCGCTGATTGTCGCATGCAAACCCAAATCGTTAAGCATTTTGCTGCTGATGCTCTTTAGACGCCCAATATCCTGCTCGACAGCACATTCACCAGGAATGCTGCCACACTTGCTTAAAAATCGCTCATAAGCGCGTAAAGCAAAATAGTAAGCAGTTAAAGTACCTTGCAGCTCGTTCTCCTCCACTGCAAATAATAAAAACATGCATAAGTTAAATGGCATATTGAAGTTTTCCTTTAATACACACTTACCCAGTGGCAGCAGGCGACAGTTTTTCTCGTACTCATCGGAAATTGGTGAGCCACGCAGAACCGATAGACCGGCAGCTTCACGGCAAAGCAGCCGGACAGTGCGCTCGTCTATGCTGTCCGCCGGCAGAGACAACTGCTTAAGGAAATTCTGGCATTTGTGATATACCTGATCAGCATCTTGCAACGCCTGTTGGCGGTAAATATGCTGCAGGGCTATGTATGAGTCCGTACTGGAGGTCATATCGGGCAGTACTCCTGGCAGCGGCAATTGGCCCTTATTTTCGTCCACAACGAAATGCTTAAGTGCCTTGGCCATAATCCAAAATATATCGCTCTGTTGCAAAAATGCAAAAAGTTTATAAAGTATTTTTATCATTTATAATAACAAGAGCCAACCTTTTTGTGCAGCTGCTCACAAGCATCGTCGTCGAATATGGCTTTAAGCGAGCTAGGTGTTAGACCAGAGCCAAATGCTGTGTTGACTGCTTTTATAGCCTCCTCGTAGTTTTCCTCATCCTTTTCCATTCCTGCTTCGATCAAGTCACGTAAAACTTTCTTTTCCGCGAAGCTGATAGGAGCTAGTTGTTCAGGTTGCTGCTGTTTCTGCCATTCCTTCAGGCATTTGTATAGCACCACTAGCCAGGGCATCTTGCTTGTTACCTCTGCGGCTTCCAAGTGCTCGCGCAAAGTATCATATGGCTGCTCGAGACGTAAATCAAATTTTGGATTGTCCGGATGAGCCTCAATAATGCAGTGCTCCTTAAGTTGCAGACGTATTGAGCCTAGCATGCCCAAAGAACGACAATAAACAAGCGGTACATTGGATTCCCACAAGCGGTTTGCCAGCTGCAGCAGTGACTGCTCGTTAAGATTCGATGCAATAACTAAGTCGAAACTGTCAAAAAATGTCGGCCGATTCTCCAGAATATAGTCAACGCTTTCGTCCACATAATCACCGTTAACATCTGCATTGAGTTCCTGTAACAGCTCTTTGCAGGCAAGTGCCTTTGATTTGCCCAAATAACTAGAATCTAAAAAGAAGCTATGCTCAAGGTTATTTTACTACACACTTCAAACAGAGAACGCAGGGTGTTGTTGGCTTACTTATTACCAAGATCCTCCTCTTTTACTGTACTGCCATCAGCAACTGTAAACCCTCCAATTCCTGGCAGCACTAGACCTTTAGCTGTCTCACATCCAACCGCCGTCACATTGACCAGGCAAATTGTGGCCGCTTCCAGCAATGCCTGTCCATGGTCACCCCAAAGTCTGTTTAGTGCATGTTAGACAAGTTATACTGCTAAATGGTCTGTATATAATTACCTGATTTGTCTATCATATTTTTTGCTTTTATCTGATAATTCTGGCGACTTCGGAGGTGCTGGTGAAGACATTTTCCAAGCCGGTCGCTATTTGCAAATAAGTTGCAATGCAAGTGTTGCTAAACGTGACTACCTTCTATCGAGATTGCTATCGATAGACGCTTAAGTTGTCAATAAAAGGCGCAATTGTTTCATCAACATTTATTAAATAGTACGTACATTTCACATCGTTCACATAGATTTTTGTTTTTTGCTTTTAAAATGTATTACGTTTAACTTGTGGTCTTATTGAACTACATACAAGAAATCAGTCTTTACAAATAAATTGTATTAACTTATAGTTTGATTTTTTAAACATATCGGCAAAAATAATACCAAGTTGTGAGCAAAGCATAAATGTATACCACCCTGATACTTTTAACTTCAGTAACCATTACATAATATTTCAACAGATCTATTGTTTGATATCATTTACTCAACTCAATTAATTAATTGTATAATACCTCATCTCTTACTAGTTCTTGTGAGGAACTCCTGCTGCTCGTTTTACAACACTCCTTTGAATAGAGCACATATGTTTAACAATTACGCTTTGGTACATCATTCGCGTTGTAATTTCACAACGTCTTGCATTTGTTGGCTACATTTTTCGGCTTATAACAGCAAACAGGAAAAGTCTAAATACAAATTAATATTATCACCGATAAAATGCCAGCGAGAAGAAGTACTGCAAAGCCATCAACCAGCAAAGGCAACGCAGATAGTAGTCCACAGTCAGATGATCCCGCATACAAGTTGAAAAGAAAGAAAAATAATGAGGTAAGTGTAAACAAAACTGTCAACAATGTTGTTTCCCAAAATAGCATCAGGGGACGTGTGGTAGACTTATAAATAAACACGTTTCTTTAATTTTCATCTAGGCAGTGCAGCGCACGCGTGAAAAATCAAAGAAATCTACCGAGGATCGCAAAGTGCGCATCGATAAATTGAAAAATGAAAACATTGAACTATTGGCGAAAATAGGTGCAGAAAAGAAGCATATTAGTACGCTGCGAAGTTTAATCATACAAGGCAAAAAGACTGAAGAGCAGGATCGCCAAGTCGATGCAATATTAAAAACATCGGATGAAGAAGACGACGACGACGACGACGACTAGCATCAAAATGACAAACGAGCAACTCATCTTAATTTATTTAATACTATTCACATATTTTTAAGCATGATAATTTACTAACCGTCATATACATCGAGCTTTTCCATGTGCAATGAGAAAACCTCGTCCATTTTATGATGTCGGAATTAATAAATTGACGTAAAATGTAGTGCTAATTTCTTTTTGTTGCTTGTGCCAATGTCCCGTTACAGCCGCTCAGTCTTGTGCTCTTTGTTGTTGTTTTTTGCTTCGGTCACTTCCGCCCTTTCGTTGCTTTGGGCATTGATTTATTGCACTTTTAACATGTGTGTGTATGTATTTACTAGTGAACGTTAAATTTAGTCTGCACTACTTTGTTGAATTGTCGGGCCGGAATTTAGGTGTATACACATGTGCGTATGTTCTTTTATTATAACTTTGTTTGATTATCTGTTGTAAACTAAAATTATCACCTCCAGCGTGATTTGACAGCAGTTAAAACATAGTTGCTACGAGTAACGTCACATGCCAAAAGCACATACCAAATGCACAGCCAACTCTGAGCTCCAGTTGAGTAACAAGTTTTATTGACACTATGTGCTCGAGTACAACGAATTCTCTAAATTTGGAATCTCACGGCTGGCCATGTCATTTAATGTTTTCCTTATTTATCCATTTATATTTGACGTAACTTTTTGTTTTTGTTGCTTTGCTGTTGGCCCCCAATTGCCTGTTACAGACTCAGATGGCGACAGCTGCTATTTAACAGTGAACTGTTATTAACAGTTACACCAACTTATTATCGATATATGTATTTAAAAAAGAGGCGGAAAAACATAATACTGAAATATGATTCTGAAAAAAAACAGTACTGCATTGAACTAAATGTTTATAAATAAATTGTGTTTCGTCAACATAACACTTCAAAATTCTAAAACAAAATAAGTCTCGTTAAAGTGATGTATCAAAATTGACAACAATAATAATGCTATTGTCCTCGAAGGAAATAGTAACCAATATACCTACAATTTCCCTTGCTTACCTACCAAAGCAATAACTGATCATGGAAAACAAATACAAAATTCCCAAGCAAGCCAATTCGATATTTACGAAACGCGAAGCTCCAAAAACATCGAGTTTCAAAAGGGAAAACCCTTCCAACGCCTTACCCAGAGAGGCAACTCCAAAGGAAGTCAACACCGAGCAGCCGCAAATCCAAACAAATAACAAACTAAAACGCTTTCGCGGCTTTTTTAAACAGATTCCGTTTTTGGGTGGAAACAAGCCTACAAGTCACAGCAATGATCAAACACAAATTTGCGATGAGATGCCTCTAGAGGATGATGACGTACGAAAGTTAATAAGTCTCTATGCCAAGTACGACGTTCTGTACAATCCTAATCACTCACAGTATGGCAACAATCAAATCAAATCAATTTACTACTCGGATATCGCCCGCTCCTTTCCTAACAAAACCGGAGCACAGGTCGAAGCTCAAATCCAGGAGTTGCGCCAGCTCTTTGAAAGTGAATACGCAAACATTCATAATGCCTATTATGAGAGTGGAGAGGAAGTAATGCCCTCCATCAAATATTACAATGAGTTTCACTTTTTAGAGCCTTTTTTGGATTTAGGCTCTAGCTGCCACAGCTTAGCCGAGGAATCCTCTAATATGTCAGAGGTAAGCAATAGGTCGTGCAATAGTCTATATATGAAACAAAGATCAACTGGAACTATTGGCAGCATGATAAACAGCTCATTGGTATTACCCACGCCACTATCGGGTAGTAATTGTGTGCCCTTTTGTCGCAAGAAATCGAATCTCAAAAAGGAAACATCAGACACACTAAGTGTAAGACCAGAGAAGGACGAGAAAGTTAAGGAAACACATAAAAGGGTGCAAATAAAAGAAGACAATTTGCAAGAAGCGCCATCAGCAGAAAAAGAGACACAGACACAAGAGCAACATTGCTTGAAACAGGACCAGCAGACAATGTATGACGAACAACCAGAGCAAGTGGATCAGCCTCAGGTAGAGTCGACACAGAAGCGATCATGCCAATCCATTTGTATTCGAAAAGCAGAGTCAAAACGCGACAGTCCAGATCAAGAAAATTCGCAAAAAGTTGACAAGGAAAAGGCAAATGAGCACCCTTTAGCATCTAGATCTGAGAAGCCTCCAAGCCGTCCATGTACAGCCGATAGTTGTCGCAATCGAATTGCAATAATTCATGTCAGTCAACGTCAATCTCAAGGACCACCTCAACCTGGTAGCCATCAAAACCCCCGATATTCGCCTGCCAGCAACACGCAACAACCACATGCAGCCAAACAAACACGCCAAACCAACGGCAGTCAAGAATCTCGAATTAGTAGAGTTACAAATCCACAGCCACGACCTGATGAGATTCAGCGACAGCAGTTGGAAGTGCTGTGCGACATGATTCGAACAGAGCTTAGTACGGCTCCAGATTTTATTTACTACGAAGCCAAGTGGCGCATCATTGAGATCTTGCGAGAGGTAAACCAGCGTCAATTAATGAACACAAAAGACAATTCCATAGTTTCCACAACCGAAGCGCCCAAGGAGTTAAGTGGACTGCCGCGCATCTGCTGTCAACTAAAGGCATCTCATTGTCCCTATTGTACAAACAGCTATCAGCATTAAAATTGTAGTAAATGCTCTCTTATCAGTCAGCTGCTGCAACGGCCCCGACCAAGTTTTGGGAGAGATAAGCGAATTATTGCAGTTCAGTTTTCCAGCAGTTGCGATCAACGATGGACGCATTGTTAAGCAGTTCAAAGTTGTTCAAGCATTGGCCAAGCGTTCTGCTGGGTTTAGTCATTGCACATGCTATTAAATATATCAGCATCTACAGACGGCGAAGGCTAGAAAAGAGTTTGGTAGATGGTGTAGAAGATATTGCAGGTAAGCCAAACGTTAAAATAAACATGTCTTGTACTATAACTTTCTCTTTGATCTCCAGTTGAATTTCCGCTTGCTGATGCCAACAATCGTGAATTGCTGCCTGCTTTGGAGGAGAAACCACATGTGCCTTTTGTACCTGGCCAGAGTCTTAATCCCAATGGTGCCCGACGTTTCTATGAACTGATGCGCGACCGTCGAAGTGTGCGCTCATTTAATGCGAATCTTAAACCATCCATAGACGTATTGGAGGATTGCATACGTTCAGCTGGAACAGCACCTAGTGGCGCCCACACCGAACCCTGGACATTTTGCGTGGTTGAACAGTTTGCAATGCGATTGTCTGTGCGGGCGATTGTGGAGCACGAGGAGCAGATTAATTATAGTACACGAATGCAGGCGCAATGGGTGACAGATTTGCGACCGCTGCAAACAAACGCAAGCAAGCCATATTTGACGGATGCACCGTACCTTGTTTTGATTTTTAAGCAAACGCATGGAACCTCAGCCGATGGCCGACGGAAGCTTCATTACTATAATGAGATTTCTACATCTATTGCGGCCGGTGTGTTATTGTGTGCTCTACAAGCGGCAGGATTGTGCTCACTGGTCACCACGCCTCTTAATTGTGGGCCAGCTTTGCGGCGTTTACTTGAGCGGCCTGCAAATGAGAAACTGTTAATTTTGCTTGCTGTGGGATATGCGGCAGAGGATTGCAAAGTGCCGGACTTGAATAGGAAAGCACTACAGGATATTATGGTGAATTATTAAGCAGATTTAAGATTATAAGCAACAAATATATATTTGAATTCAGTTATCAAAATTTAAAATTGATTTTTCTGAGATAGTGTTTAAAACATTTTTTTACATGAGGTGCAAGTTGTGATAAAAACATATTTCTGAATGTGGACAAAACAATTTTAAATTTTTAGTGAAAAGACCATGCTTAAAAACTGTTCGTATTGGATTGTAATGACACCATCCATGTCCGTATCGTGTTGTCTGAAAGCTGTAGTAAGCGTGTATAAGGCGATACAGCATTGGATAAAATCATCAAAAAGAATGGTTCCTTGGCCAAATCGATCAAATTTACGAATTAAGACTTCAACCAGTTGGTCAGATAGACGATATCCAAAGGAAGTTAGAGCGGTTTTAAGCTCTTGCTTATCAATATTGCCAGAGTTATCGCGATCAAATGAACGGAAACAATTTTGCCAATCGGTTACATATTTCCAAAGAGCTGCGAAGTCCTGAAAAGACACAGTTCCTCTACTTTCGCGATCAAACATCCCAATCATAAGGCGCACTGTTTCCGGGTTGAAAGGCGACCATGTGCCATTTGAAAGGGCCGTTTGAAGTTCATCTGCAGATATTTGACCGCTTCTGTCTCTATCAACCCTTTGGAATACGTCCCAAAGAAACGATTGATTCGGAATTCCACCTTGCTGGTATGCCATTTTCGTATAAACCAAGTTGGCAAAATGAAATCTCGTGATTGTTAATGAGTCCTAATTCAACGAATATAATAACGAGTAAGAAATCACGAATTGCAAAGGTGGTACACAAATATTTCTCACAAGCAAACTTAAAAATATTAAACAATTTTAGTATAAAACAGCAAGCAATTTTACTTAATTTAATAAATTTATTATATTTAAATGTGGTGGATTGTCGATAGGCTATTTATGCAAATACCAGCTGTTTTTGGTTCACTGTGAATGGTACCGATAGACATTCATGTCTTTCTAAGTAACTTATATTGATTTGTTGAATTACAATAAGTTTCTTAATTATTTTTTCCAACAAGGACATTGTCTTCTTTTCCACGTATCTAAATTGCTTTAAATCATCGAATTTACTACCGTGCACCGTGTCTAGTTGTTGTTGACCGAATCATCGATATATTTATGCTTCGCATTTTAACATATCGATTATGGTACATATCATTTCATTTTATAAATAACTTCAATGTGTTCGGTCGTATTGTCGCGAAATTATTGAAATTACCAAATACCAAATATTAAAGATTAAATTTTGTTCGAGTTGAACGCAACAGCAGTTGTTTGTGATTGAAGAATAAAACATATTCAATGAATTAATATAAAAATGTGTTCTTTTGTCGATGCAACAGCAAATAAGTGGCAAAGAATGAGAGCGCAAAGTAGATGGCAAAGAGCGTCGCGCCGCATTGGTGTTGGTTTTGTATGCGTGTGTGTATGTGAAGTAGAAAGCGGCGGTAAAAACTTGTAAAATCCACACTTATTCTGTACACATATATATATTAAAGTAAATATATGTTTTTCTATTTGGCCAAAATCGATTTAGTCGTCAATTGGATTTTATAATAAGTGAAGCTTATTGCACGTAGAATCTGCAAGTCAAAACAAAACAAACGTGAAACGTAGCCGAAAAACGTCAGCGCATAAGTGTGTGTGAGAGTTATAAAAAAGACACACGGCAAAAAGGCAAAAGCAAAATAGTGCATACGAAGAGCAGGCGCAAAACGTAATTGATGAAATTTGTGATTATCAAAACGTTGTATTAACAAATGGTTAAATAATATATAAACTTTGGCTCAAAAACTTCACACATAAATAATCAAAAATAATTAATTGCAATTAAAATCTTTTAACTGTGCAATGAGTGTTGTTTATTGCCTAAAAACTGTGCTCCTTTAGTTGCTATGAGGTGAGTTGTCGCTGATCTTGTTTTTTCGCTTTTTTTTTTGTTAAAAAAAAGTTGATGTTTGTCCAAACTGTACTAGAGATGAGCGCGTGTTGACATCGTGCATACGTGTTTAACAAAACAACCGATACGAACCAAGAAAAAGTACAAAATATTGTTTATGATATTAATTAAAAGTTTATCGATATACAATTTTTTCAATATCAATGACCTTTTCTTTAATGTAATAAATACTGCAGTTAAAATAGTCAACTCGCTTTGTGTTTGCATATTGTTTATCAACGGAGCGCGTCACGCATCCATCTCTAGTTCAAACTGTACCATATTGTTAAAAATAAGAAGAAGAACGCGCTAAACAGTTCTCTCTTGTACTCTTTGCAGTTCTCTACGTGAAACATGATAATCAGCTGCTGCATACTGATTTATACAGTAATTTACAATAGGAATCCACAGTTTGCAAAACGCAAGACGTAATACGTACAAGCAATTCCGTCACGCAAAATGAGTCGCAGTCAGAAGCAACAACAAAAACAGCAACAGCGCAATCAGTGCGAAATGGTTAGCAGCAGCACAAGCGGCACCAAAACTAGACGCAAACAGCCTCCACCGTTGCCAGCCTTTGAGGATAATCAAACTATGTTGCGTCCTGCACAACTTGTCAATGGTCACTCAGCGACGTCGAATGGAAACAGCAAAGCGACAAAACGACGAAGACCGAGCGACGACGATGAACCCCAGAAGCACTTGACCAACGGAAATAGCAGCAAGAATGCCAAGTTGAAGGAGGCGAGTACAACAGCAAATTCTGGGCAGCGTTACAATAACAACGGTAGAACTGTCAATCACAACAACAACAACCACAATAATAACAATAACAACAACAAAAGAACCAACAATAATGTTAGCAAATTGTTAGAAAAAAAAGTCTTAAACAATAAGAACAAAAAACAGCAAACATCTAGAACAAACAGACGAACGCAATACAATTATCGTAATAACATGTCCATACCAACGCCGCCCTCACCAGGCTCCCCGGCTTCCCCGCCACCAACTTCGGAAATTGTGTGTATATCCGATGCAGATAGCGAGGAGAATGATTATTACGATCAGGAAACAGATGAGGAAAGCGATCTGGAAATAGAAGAACCACCAACCACCAGCAAAACTAGTCTGCCTAGAAACAAGTACATTAACAACGCCCCGGGGCAAGCAGCGGCAAGAGCGGCCGCAGCAGCGGCAGCAAAAGCGGCAGCAGCATCAATATCACCGACAACATACGGAGTGCCAATCACCAATAGCACGCCTTTGGATTTGGAAAATGAATCGCATCAGCAGGACTTGGAGAACTTGACTGACCTGCGTTCCTATGGTAAGTAAATAATTTAGTCTAGACTTGATTGCTTCCAAGTAAAATGTCTGGTTGTTAAGGCCCGCATCATGCACCTCTGCGTCTCTCAATCCTTTTAAAGTGGGGCACATGCTTTTGACCTTGACATACTTTGATATAGACACAAACTATCACATACAAAATGTTTGTGCTTTTATTTGGGTGTGTTTATGCGTTTGCCCGTTGTTATTCACCCCAAACCGTAACTCACCTCGCTGTAAAAACAACAACATTTGACGCTCGGACATAACGTTCGCTGTTTGCATATGCACGTATGAAAGTGTGCGTGTGTTTTTAAGTATATACGTAATTGATTTACTTGAACTTGACAATGCAACAGGCCTAGCAACAACTACATAAAATGTATACAAACATTCATATGTACGTAAACATAGATATGCATGTGCGACATGTTAGCCTTTGTGCCTAATTGGCAATTGGCAATTTGCTATTACCTTTCAGCATAAATAAAATCTTGTCACGACATTAAGTCAGCGTGTCTCTTCTTTCACCTTCCTTCAGTTTTACTGTATATATATGCAGATCGTACTTAATTCTCTTTAGGTAAAGAGAGCAAACACTCTCCATAACGGTTGTTGTGTGGGCTACTGTGGTATGTACAGCTCCGCACTCGGTTTGAGGAGCTCATTTACTTGCTTTAACAGCTTATTTACTTGGATATTTTAGATACCACATGTACTTGAATTAACGCAGACCAGCGAAATAACCTTAAAAGCATTTTTGTGGTTTTTGGAAGATTGCAGCTGTTTATCATATTTTTGGTATAATCATTTTCATATACATCGCGTTCATTAAACTTTGTCTAGTCAAAAAACCAACACAAACCGCATTGTGGTTGAACAAATTAAAAGACTGCTAAGGAGGCATATTAATATATATACATACATATGTATGTAGGTTTTTTCATGGCCATCAAAAATTACTTGTTGAATTTTGTTTTGCTGTTTAAAAACCAAAAGCATTTTTAAAATACTTTAAAAAAAGTACTTATTAAATGCGTCAGTATTGTTAAAAGTGAAGTTTTTTATCGTCACTTTACTAGCAATTTCAATAATGTATTAGCATTAGTTGCTGCTTGTGTCAACTAATAATTATCAGTATAAACAAGGCCCAAAATGTGACATTATATCAATTATTTTATTTAAATTGAATCAATGCTACTTTTAGTTTAAAAGGTAGTTGTTTTTTAAAGTTGTGTTTGTTGGATCAATAATTTTGGTAGTTATTCAAAAGGAATATTTTTGTTGGAGTTGTTTCTTGTTTCCACCCACAGAACAAAAATAAAGTTCGTTGCTCCCTGCAAAAAAAAAAAAAAAAAAAAAACAATTCGCACATGAATCAAATGAAATTAAATTAAAAGTAATACGTAACAGGTTTATTGCAGTTACAAAACAAAACAAAAAATTAGCAGGGTAATTTCATTAACCTTATTGACCGTGTCAATGTGCTAGGAACATTTCACAACAAGTTGAAATTTCGATTGAAACAAAAGTTAACAGAGTTGAATGTACGCATGGAAATTGGCAGTTTTTTACAGCCCTCGAGCTTAACTTGTTATTTATTGATAGCGTTCTTGATCAAATGACTAACGCTAGTACTGGGAACTGGCACGAATAGCCAAAACCAAAAAGGCCACAGGTTCAAGGACAAGCGTCCAGCAATGGCATTCAACTCTCTTCGTGTCTCAAACGCGTGCTCGCAAAAAAAATTACACTTCGTTTCTTGGACGTCAAGAGTGCGGGAAGTTACTATTTCAGGGGGGCCCAACAAACAAATTAGTCACTTGGTAAGCTTTTGTGTAATATGTATTTTATTTTTCATGCATAATGCGCAAATGTCTGGACACATCACATATTTGTAAATTGCCAAAAATGTGAGACAGTGCCACTGAACCGTTTAAGCTATAGGCAATGGGAGAACCTATACTGAGAGTTGGCTAGCAGGTCGGATTTGATTGGTTGCTGCGCAGTCTTTTGCTGTTCTCGTACACACACACACAGTAGACGCTCTCACAGTGGGTCAGCCACCTGCTGCAATGACGTCCGCCGCTGTGATTGTCCTTATAAAACATTCATGCATATACAAACATAATATGTATGCTCTTATGTACAAACATATATTTTTGTATATGTGTATGTATTTATGTCGATAACACATCGGAAAAATGACAGTTCTCTGCATGCATTGCCATGCATACATACATCGCACGTGCTGCTCAGTTTTTATTGTGTGATAATACTAATCACATGACTTAACTACATGGTAAACAATTGTGCAGTGTTATAGTAACTTCACAACAATCTTTCATTTTGTTTGTGTGTGTGTGTGTGTGTGTGTGTGTGTGTGTGTAAAAATACTTATCGCCGCTCCATGTGTGTGCAAGCTTTTGTTGTTTTGTTTTGTATGCTATATTCTTAGTATTAAGCTCTCGTATAACATTAAGCAATAATTCCTATGCTAATCAACTTGCATTTTCATTTTCTCTTTCAACAGTCAAACTGTACAGCGATGAGCGTGTGTGCCTTAATGATTTTAAAATCATACGCGTGCTTGGCACTGGCGGTAAGCATTTAATAAACAATTTTCGAATGACAACAGATTTTAATTTACAACTTCTTTTTCTTCTTGTAGCTTATGGACGCGTGTTTTTGGTCCGTAAACTGACCAAACACGATGCCGGCAAACTGTATGCAATGAAGGTTCTCAATAAAATCACCGTGGTGCAAAAGCGCAAAACGGCTGAGCATACAAAAACGGAGCGGGTGGTAAGTAAAACAAAAAAAAATTTACAACTCGTATAAGCTTCACAAAAAAAAAAAAAACTATAAGCAAAATGTGAAACGTGTTCCAATCAAAGTTTGCCATTTCATTTGGGTTTTTTTTTTCACTTTGCTTTTACTGTTACATGATCGAAAAGCGCAACGAATTGAAATTAAACCTTCGGTTGCTGCACGTACGTCAGAAAAAGAGTAACAGAAAAAAGTTAAAGAATTGGTGGGGGCCAAACTTGCTTGTGACACACATAGACACACATACATACATAGAATAAGCTCGCTCAACACGTTGCACCGGCAAAAAGTTAACGGCGATTTTTCAAAGTAAGTGGGGAGCTGCGAATAAAAAGAGATAATAAAAGAGAGCCAGAGCGAAAAAGAGAGTTAGTTGATCTACTATGTTTACGTACGTATGTGTGTATGCAATTGACGACCGGTTTGCGGCATTGAAAAAAAATAGTAAACCGAATTGAAAATCTTGGTTAAATAACTGCAAACAGGTGTAGCATTGGTGGAGAGCGAAAACGGGAGTGAGAGTTAAAAGTAGAAAACAAGGGCATTATTTTTTTTGACTACGAATAGTTCACAATTTGTAGAGTGCTGTGTCTTTGTTGAAATATATAAATTACACACACTGTGGCTCACTCAGAGAGGCACACGCACTAGTAGTACTTTTGTTCAAGGTACATAAACAACGATGACTATAACGTTTGTGCCACTAACCCAGATTGCAACATATGTATGTATGTATATACATAGCATGTGGGTAGGTGTGTCCAAGGTGAGAGAGGGAAGTGTACTTTACCGGCTGTAATTGTATATAAATTTCCTGCTTGCGCAGGCCGCCCTGTGTTGTGTACTGTTGTTGTTATTGTTGTTTCTGCCAAAAATGGAAAGGAATAATAAATTTTGTGAAATGTGAAAGTTGTGTATGCACCAAGACTTGCTTGACAATTGTCTAAAAATAAATTTAATTTTTACGCAGTCATAAAATGGTACAGTGATCAAAATGGCCAATTATATGTAGGTATCAATAGCTGTTTGGGATATTTATGTTAAGGGAAATTTACTATCAACTGTAGTAAACTGTTATTCATTATCACAGCCTAGTAACAACAAAAACAAAGAACCAACAAGCGCCAAGCGAAATAAGTAAACAAAAAGTAAAAGTAAAGTAGCCAAAGAAAACGCAGAGATAAAAAAAATTATTTGCAAAATAATCGATAAGTTTTTTATCGACTTGTAACTGTGTATTTACTATAATATGCGCTGAATACCTATGAACGAAGATATTAAAAAACATAATTCAAATTTTATTTTTAGGTGCTTGAAGCAGTGCAGCGTAGTCCATTCCTGGTCGGTTTACACTACGCTTTTCAATCATCATCAAAGCTCTATCTAGTCCTGGGTAAGATCATTATACCAAACACATTGTTTTCGATGTTGACTAATTCGTCAAATTTCTTTTGCTCTTTTAGACTTTGCCAATGGCGGGGAGCTGTTCACCCATCTTTACCTTGCAGAGCATTTTGATGAGGCGCGTGTACGCGCTTATATAGCTGAGGTGGTGCTAGCGCTGGAGCAGCTGCATCAGCTGGGCATTATTTATCGTGATATTAAGCTGGAGAACATTTTGCTCGATGGCGAAGGTCACATTGTTCTATCCGATTTTGGGCTGTCGAAGATACTTAGCGCCGAAAGTGAAAGTCGTGCGCACAGCTTCTGCGGCACACTGGAATATATGGCGCCAGAGATAATACGCACTGGGCCGCCGGGTCATGATAGTGCTGTCGATTGGTGGTCAGTTGGAGTCTTAACTTTTGAGTTGCTAACGGGCGCCTCACCATTCGCCACATCGGATGGTCAGAGTCAGCAATCTGAGATTTCGCGACGCATACAAAAAGAGCAGCCGTGCATACCATCGTCGTTTAGTTCGGGCGCTCGTGACTTTGTGCTCAAGATGCTCGAGAAGAATCCGAAGCGTCGATTGGGCGGCAATCAACGTGATGCTAGCGAGATCAAGGAACATCCATTCTTTGCCAGCATCAATTGGGATGATTTGCGCAACAAGCGACGCAAAGCGCCTTACAAGCCAACACTTAATTCCGAGGACGATGTGCAGAACTTTAGCAACGAGTTCACTGATCAAGTGCCTGAGGATCTCGAATGTGAAGCACCGCCCTCACGCATCCGACTTTTTCGTGGCTATACATACGTGGCGCCTGAGCATTTAGAGCAAATCCGACGCGATAGTAGCTGCCACATTGAGTATTGCAATGACAATCTGCGGGTAAGTTTTATCTAGTTGTATTGTAGTGACTATTTTTAATTGCTTATCGCTTTGCAGAAAATACCCCCACGACCCGATGAGCTAGAGCTGGGCACACTAACTATGAAAGGATCGTATGGCATTTGCTATTTTGTTACGGACACGACGGACTCTACGGTGTTCATGGCAAAGGTGATACCGCTATCCAAGTTTCGTGCATCCGAAGTGGATGCACTTTTGTCATGTGCTTTAGACGTGCACGGGCACAAAAATATAGTAAGCTATCATAGCGCGTTTCGTGACAAGTGCGAGGTTTGGATTATAACGGAGTATCTTGTTGGCGAAGATCTTGGCGTCCATTTGCAAAAGAATAGTCTAGATGAACAGGTTTGCCGTGACATCTTTCTGCAATTGGTGCAGGCGATGCAGCATGTGCATGCCAAGCATTTCATACACGGTGATATCAAGCCTGAGAATATAGTCTTTGTTGGCCCAAAGAGCACAGATGTCAAGCTGCTCGACTTTGGAAATGCCTGGTAAGATTAATTAAGTTGTTATCAGTAAGAAATCTTTAAATCTAACAAACAATTCGTTTGCAGCTTTAACAAACGTTTCCAGAGCTGGAAGGACAAACCGCGTTACACGCTAGATTATGCGCCACCAGAGCTCTTAATGGATTCCAATGTGGTTATGTATTCTCCAGCTGTCGACATTTACTGTCTGGGTGCGACACTCTACACTATGTTCGTTGGTCATTGTCCCTATCGTCTCTCTCAGAGTGACAATGAACACACCGCTGATGAGCATCATAGGCTGCGCAAACGCATCACAAAGGAAACTTTCAATCAGCGCTCGAAGCGCTGGCTATCTGCAAGTCCTGAGTACAGACAGTTGGTGAGCTGGTGTTTGCAAATGGATCCGGCTAAGCGGCCTTCGTTAAATGACATTCTTAAAAGCGAATGGCTGAGAGAAGCTTGCGATTTCGATGTTGACATACTATCGGAGTCCGAAGAGGAGATTGTTGACCTGAGCCTGAGTGAGAACACAACAGAAGAAGTCAATCAGATATCGAATACAGAAGAGCTGCAAGCACATCGGACGTCCGATGAGGATGAAGGCTTTGGCAGTGTCTTTGATGTCGACTATGTAGAACCGGATTTTCTTGGCTTTGATGAAGAGACTCAAATATTTGGAGTAGCTGACGCCCATTATGTGGACCAACACATGAAGAGCATTGATGCTAATTCATTTGATGTCGTGCCACCACTACCACCTCCTACAACAGCTCCAACCAAACCAGCACCACCACCACCACCACCACCTCCACCTCCGCCAAGAGCTCCACAAGCACCATCATCAACCGTAGCACCTACATCTCATGTAACAGCGGTTCCCTTACAAATTGAATTTGCTAAACGTACACGCGCACAACAACGCCAACTAGAGCTAACTGAAAACGCTGAAGTGCCATCAGAACCAGAAGACTCAAAGGCTGCGCTCTATCGAATTTTGAAAGATTTACCACTTCCGCCATTGGAGCCAGTGTTGCCTGTAGAGCCAAGCAGCAGCCGTTCCACGGTAAATTCTCCGCTAGAGGATTTCAGTGGTTTTAGCAAGTCTGCGGCTTCGTGGCGAAAACCACGCTCAAGCTGGCGACAATTCTGTTTGTTAATCAATGGCGTTCAAAAAGTGCTCAAGCAACGTTTCAAGAATGAGCGGCGCGTCTATTGCGCACCTGGCATTAAAATAGAGCGCGTCGATGAGACGTATGAAAAACCATTGATTTTCCCGCCACGAAAGCCGCGTGTGCAGCGAGCATTCAAGAAAGCACCAAAGGTGCCACGCCTACCCACTCGAGTGCAGCCCGAAAGAGCGCGTGCGATGAGACAACGTTATGTGTTTAACTGACGAAGGTATCTCAGAGGCGAAACCTCCGCAGCCACACCAGCTGACATCGATGCGGCGGAGCAGCGATTGCTACTGGCAGTGCTTGGGACGGCAAGAGTGCGATTGGCGAGACGTCGTTGGATTCGGATGACGCGGCGCAGCTGACATCAGTTGGGTGAAATAACTACGACGACTGCAAGTAGGAATGGGATAACGCTGGCCGGCCGAATTTTGCGACCGCGTATTAATTAATAAACACACATAGATTTAAAATATATACATACGTACACAATGATACATGCTTAGATGTATTAACGATGATGATGATGATGATGATGATAGTGGGCCTAATGGATCATTGAGCAACACCAAAGATCCTGTCAATAGAAGTTTAGATGTTATTATATCGTGCTAAGTTGATTTTGAATTTGGTTAAATATTGCGATAAAGAACTCTTCACATACCCCTCACACACAAGTTTCTCTGCTGGATTACGTTACTGTTCACTTTGTTAATGTAAAAATTCAAGCAACTAAACATTTAAAAAGCTTAATTTTAATATTAAATGTAAATTTTTAATATTTAAATTTTTTTTAAAAAAAATCGTAGACGAACAACAGAATGGCATATAAAAACTTGGAAACTAGTTATGTGCAAAAGTTATTTAGGCTAGTAAACAAACGAAATATTCAATGCATACATATTGATACTCTCATATTTTATGCAAATACATACACTTACATAAAAATATATGTATTCATATGTATATATATTTAAATAATACACATTAAGTTGTGCTCTATGTTAAGTTTATAACTAATAGTTAAACTGAGAAAATTTACAACTAAAAAACTTCAAATTGAGTGGTTTTGAAATGCACACTTTCCGTATCTTAATTAAAAGATTTGCTTTGCAAGTTTTGCATATTCGCAAATTTCATATTTCAATAATAAATATTATATGTTATTATAATTAGATTTCAAATATTATTGAAATGTTTAAAATCTTCTATTAACGATTGACTATCAGAAACATAACTATAAACATATATTTTAAAATTTTCCAGTTGTTAAATTATGTTTTTTTTTATGTTTTATACATTTTTGTTTTGTTAGCTGCAAGAGAAATATAGAACCATATTAAAATAGATCTAAAACACGTTTACAAACTGTATGAATTGAATTGAAATAAACTAAAATAATAAAAATGAAACATTATTTTCTTTTTTGTTTTTTGATATTATTTTTACACTCACAACACAAACATCAACATATCCGCATTTTAGAGTCGAAAACGAGAGTGCATGGCCACCAAAATAGTTTATTGTAAGCAAAATAACTTTAATAATAGTATATTAAAGTTGCCTTTCAACGAGTTGCCTTAGATAAAATAAAACCAACTATGAAAATGTAAAACCAAAACTCCCAAACAAATAAGAATTAATATGAGTAAGCCAAAATACAAAATGCTGGACTATTTTAACAAACGAAACATTATTTATGAATATTGTGGGGTTTTTTTTTTCGTCGATAACTTAAGCACTAAACTCTAGGGATCCAATAGAATATATCAAAACATAAATGTTTTTTACCACAAGTTAAAGAGCCGATACCAGCTTAACAGTTCCAAGTTAAGATCAACAATCAAACCACAAATAATATTTAAATTTAGCATAGAATTAATGCAACCATATAGTGATTAAGCGTATGTACATATATATATATATAGCGCACAATGAAATACTTATTTCATGGCGTTGTTTTTAGCTGTTACAATATAAGTCACCCAAGTTTGTACATAAATAAATGATTTAAATAAAACATTTCAAGCAATATTAGCTCCGACAAGTACTTTTAACTGATAAAATGTCAAATTAAACACAAAATATTGAAATTGTTTATATTATTTATTTACATAATTCATAAACAAAATTTGGCTTCTACACATAAGAGTCGTTATTGCATTTCCAACTAATGCTTTCGTTTTTTACCCAATTTGGGTTTGTTGCCACCTCCAAACTTTTTGCTTGTATAGTTTTTGCTATTTGAACGTCGTTTTTCCTCCCATTTCATTTGCTTATCCGATGATTTGTCCTTGTTAAACATAGCATTGCTGGTGCCTTGGCCCTTCGATTTGCCCGTTTCCTCTAGCAATGCAGAAAAATCATCAGCAGCAGCAAACAGCGAGCTCATATCTACAGATTGAATTTATATTATTAGAATTTATCAAAAAATAAAAATAAACAACTCATACGCACCATTGCTATGTTTTAGTTTCTGAGCAAAGCCACGCTCATTCAGCCCGGCTGTTTTACGTGATTTCTTTGACTTGGGCGTGCCATCATCATCGTCCTCGTCGGGACTTTCAGGCGCATCACTTGTGTCACTATCGCCACCCATATCTATACCACCATCTTCGTCATTGTCATCATCATCATCATCATCATCATCGTCGTCGTTGTCTTCCATATGTTCAAAGTCAAGTGAGCCCGTCTCATCGTCAGATTGATCGTCTGCCTCTGATTGCTGCTCATCTGCTTCCTCATCCTCACCATCGGCACCCCAATCGTCATCAACGTCTTCCATATCATCATGTTCTGTTTCTTTATTCTTCTTTTGCTTCTTTTTGGTCTTTTCCGCCTGCAGTTCACCGCCCAGTTCCTGCAGGAAATTAAGTTCATCTTCATCCTGCTCACCAGCGCCACCTTCTTTGGCCTTCTTGCCAAAGAAGCCATCTAAGTACGACTCAAATTCATCATCGTCCACTTCACCCTCTTTTAACTCATCATCAGCCGCTTTAGGCGTTTCTTCTTCTTCAATCTTCAGCTGTGGTTGCTTCTTGTTCTGCTCCATGAGTTCAGACTGCTTGCGCTTTTGTTCCAGATAATTGAATATGAACATTTCATCCTCTGTACAAGTAGTTTTGGTCAAAGACTTAACAGGCTTGCCACGTGCACCAAATGCCGTGTATCGTTTGTGAACCGCCTCTGTAACCTGCTGATGGTCAAATTTCTTGGGATTCTTAAAAGCAAAACGCTCCAGGAAATGCGGCAGTCCAAAGTCACGCAACGGATCGCCATAGTAATCAATGCGTTTTTCTAAAAAGTGATATATAAATAAGTTACATTGAAAATACATGATGCGTCTGACTATAAATCATCACTCACCCAACAATATCTGTTCGGCAAACACTTGCACAGTTGGATGATAGTGTTGACGCAATAATAGCAATTCATTGCGTAGAGCATAGCCAGCGCCAGCAAATGCTGGCACACGATGATACGGATCATATTTGCAGGCATCAATATGGCGAACCTTGGACTCGGTGGCAGCTAGTTTAACATGATGGCGAGACTTTTTATCTTCTTTTTCGGCTTTAAGAGACAAATCTGCATCTGCTGTTTGCTCAACGGCCGCATTCTTGCACACCTCCTCAGTATCACTGCCAAATCTGTCCAAATCCTCGGCAGCAGGAGCTGGCAACAGTTGCTTTGCACTCTTTGCCATTTCCTCATCGCCAATGCCAGCAACAAGTTCGTGGCGCATACGCAAGAGTTTGTGCAAAACAATCAGGCAACCGGCGGACATATTGGGTGGCGCATAGAGCGACAGTTGGAGCAGTCGCTTCACAAACGCCTGTGCTCTGGCCACATGCTTGTCAATGTGTATGGCACGATGCACAATGTGCAGCAATTGGGCAGCTGTCTTGCCACCAATGTTGATTAGATTCAGGTCCAGCAATTTGATATACAACGCATTGTAGAAACGATCGGATTTTTCCGTCTTCACAGTGACCAATTGAAGGAGCAGTCCAAGTGTTTGCACCGAGACGCGTATGTCGGCTAGATGCACCAGACGGTAGATGGTATCCTGCATCTCTTTGGTCAACAGTTCGGTGCTGCCTTTTGCGGGCTGCGCTTCTGCTATGGCCTTCTGCAGGCATCTCAAAATTGCCTGCATGGTGCGATTGTTGACGGCGCCCTTCTGCACGAGCACCTTGAAGAGCGCAAAGCAGATGTTGACCAGCTTGGTGCACACCTCGGGACGACCAGAAGGCGCTATGCTGGAGAGGAAACACAGAGCAAAGTGCTGGGCACGCTCTGAGATGTTGTTACGGAAGAGCAGCTTTTCTGCTTCAGCAACAATGACGCCACACATGTTAGGATGCTTTTGGGTCACTTCGCTGAGATGATGCAATGCCTTGGAGGCAATCTTGGGTAAGGGATCACCCAACTTATTTATTAACATCGTCAGCAGCATTTGTTCCTTTTCGGGTGCATAAGCCAACAGCTTGCCGGCGGCCACAATGCCAGCAGTCTTGTTATGCTCCTGTCCTGTTTGCAGGCCCTGCATTAGATTCTTGAGATACTCGTGATACTGATCTTTCAACTCGTTCTCAAAGTACCAATACGAATAGATGCGCTTTGACTGCTCCTTGTGCAGCTCCTGCTTTTTTAACAGTTTCCAGTCAGCGCCTCGCATATGTATTGACAACAGTTTACGCTGTGGCGGCAACAGCACCTCCTGCCACAAATCCGTCAGCACTGCAATAACATCGTTGCTGCTCTTGTTCGATTGTTTGCAAAAGCCAATCAAATTTGAGAGAGCATCTAGATTGCCCAGTGGATTGCTGGTTACTAGCAGCGCACCAGCATTGGCTCGATCCTTGGCTGTGCCCTTATGTAGCGCCGTTTGCAGCCACCGTGCATCAGTTGGATTTCCTGTTTAAGTAAAGAAGTTAGAGCATAAAACATAAAAATGTTAGGTTTATAACAACTCACGCTTATTATACGTTGACTTCTCTGCCTCGAAGGATGCTTTGCACAGATTGAACAAATCCAATTGCTCGTTCTCCTTCATGTCCAACACCTCATCGCTGCACGGGTAATCCGTGTACTGTGAAAATAATTATGAACACACAAAACCAACAGCACTTACAAGGAATACCTACCACTTGATACCATTTCTTTTGGGCATCTTCATCATCTGTATGGGCCTGGTACTTATTGAGTTTTTTGGACTTCCATGCATCCTCCATAGGATCCTCGTCGTCGCTGTTCTTCTCACTTTCGGAAGCTAGCTCTTTTTCAGCACCATCATCGTCAAACTTAATACGCTGCGGTTTTTTCACCTTTCCGGTAGCGTCTAAGAGCAACTGGTTACCTTTTTTGGCTGGCCCATCTTTCGGTGCAGGTTTACTTATTCGCACTTCCTCTATGTCCTCATCATCACCAAATTTGATTCTTTGCGGTTTTTTCACCTGTTCTTGACCATTATGAGCTGGTTTACCATTTTGTTGGTTTTGCGTGGGAGCCTTTTTGTTGTGCTTTTGTTTGTTTGGCTTTGCCAATGCTTCGCCGTCGTCATTGAACACAATTTTTTTATTTTTCAATGGGCCATTGATTTGCACACCTGAAGCTTCAGCTGCCGGCATGTTTTTAATTAAATTTTAGCAGTTTTGGCATTAAATAAAATGCACAAAAATTAATAAGACTGCTGCACGTGTGTTCAACATCAGTTGTCAATCACGTTGAGTCGGCGAAAATACATTTACAGTGTGACCATATTTAAATTAGCTGCGTGAGCCAATCGTTTCAAATGGTTTTATTTCGCGATGAATATGCTGTATATTTGCGGTTTCGACATCTGGTCACTTTGTATTTCAGTTACTGTTGTACTTCAACATCAACATCGCTAGAAAGCGGTGGTGTCGCACGGGTTTAGCCAGCGAAATTGTTTTTTTTAAATATAATTAGGCCTCACGCTTTGTTTAGTTGTTTGGAGCTTGTTCAACGACATCAAGCTGTAAACGTGACTCGTACAAAAGCTTTGTGTGTAGCGCTTGTTAACGCGCAACAATACGCAGTTGCTGTCGCAGTCGTTGAAGCTTCGTTTCGTGCATTCGCCCCTCCGTTTTTTCGCTATCTTTATTTTGTGCTGTCTTTCGTGCGCGCATATCCATGAAAAACGTTAATTTTTGTTTAATATATGCGAAATTACACAAAGCTAATGTGAGGAATATGTAATACACAAATAAACGTTGGCACGCACACCAACAGCAACTACAACATCCACAACAACGAAGGGGTAAACATTGTATAAAATTTGTGCAAAAAACTGTGACGACAGCAGCAGCAGCGGGAAAGAGCATTTGTTGTGTTTGTTTGTGTGTGTGTGTGTGTGATTGTGTTTGCTGTGGGGCTCCCCCATCGGAGCAGCAGCAAATAAATTAATATTAAGCGGCCTCCTTCTGTTCCTCCGTTCGTCCGCTATGACGACGATGATGGCCAATTTCCATGCACAAACATAACAGCAACAACAACAACAACAACACAGCCAGCTGCTCTTCCAGCGAGTGTAAACAAAGCCGCACACCCACACACACACGCACACAAATACAGTAAAAACAATACAAAACAACAACAACAAAAGCAGACATCGACGCCGACGTCCTTCACCTTGCGCCTGCTTCTGCGTCTGCTGCTGTTGCTGTTACCATCCAAGCTGCGCGCACACATATTGAGTTTCATTTTCATCTTCACAACCTGTTCACAACCACAGAAAGACAGGAAGTTTCGCAAAGTGCAGCAGCCGACTACAACAACAGCAACAACAACAACAATAAAGCGTCAACGCTTCGCTAAGCCACTGTCGACGCCTGTGGCTTTATTCGGCCAGCGGCTGCAGCTGTTCTCAAAAAAAAAGCCCATTCGCCAGAAGCTTGCTTTGGTAAGTGTCCTAAAATGTCATGTTAATCATGAAGTTTATTAGTAGTTTAAAAAGGTAGATAAGTTAAAAGAAAATAAGCTTTTGCTAATATAGAGTAGCACTCTGTCGGTCGACCATTTTCAACTTAAACACCCTTCAACTATCTTTTATTCCTTTGGGAATTTGCACAACTGCTCGAATTTTTTCGAGCAACTGTTTAAATTTCGGGTGGTTAAGAATCTGATTAGTTTGTGTAACAAATCCGATCTCTGACAGGCGTTGTTATTGTCTCGCATCCGTTTGACAATGCTAGTTAATTGTTTCCGTTCAAGTAATTGTTCAATATTCTGGACCGAAAGAGAGAGATAGAGAAAGAGAGAGAGAAAGAGAGAGAGGCCGCTTTGTGCGCTAAGCATTGTTATTAGTTCAAGCTATTTTTTTCTATTAAAGCTTATCGCTATAATATAAAAATACATATGTATCTTGACTCAAGCTCCCGAGCTGTACAAATTTGTTTAGCAGCCGTTCAACTCATTGCCCCCAACAACAAAAACAACAACAACACTAACTGCAGCCTCACCTCTTAACAGCAACTTTAGCACGCGCCAAGCATTCTTTAGAAACTCCATGAAGCCGCAGCACCTACTTTTGATGACACGAGTGCCATTGCAAGTTGCAGCTGCGCTCTCATACTCAAACTAATTCTCTGTCACACACATACATGCACAACCATTGCGTGTCCCACTTGGTTGCAGCTGTAGCAGCGCAGTTGCGGTCGATGTCGCAGTCAGCATTTATAGCTGACGTAATGTCTCTGCTGCTACGTCGCTTTGCGTCGTCAATTTAAATTTAAATGATGTCCATAAATTGCCATACGACACTTTCGCTGGGTGTGTGATTATTACTTATGTCAATTATGTGTCCGACTTCTTGAGTTCAAGTTCGTTTGCCATTTTGCCTAAAAAAATCTTGTGTGTGAATTGCCAACAAGTTTGATAGCGAACCTGAACTCTTTTCAAACATGTTGGAACTATGTAAAATGTAACTCAACTGACTTGTTCGGCATGCAAATGCTATTTTCTCAAATTGCCTGAGCGTGGGAAGTCCCTCAGGCCTCAGATCAACTAAAGACAAAATAGCACACAAAAGAGACAATCTCACCTTTAAAACTATATTTCGAAACTGAAATATTGTAGATAACCTAAATTAAGATTGGTAATTAAACAGTTCATAAAGGAACCTTGTATATAAATGTAAAATTTTCAAGTCGATTTCACACTTCATTTCATATGAAATTCATTTTTGCAGCTGCTGTGGACACCATAATGGGTTCACCAGCTGGCGGCGATGGAGGCACCGGAGCCGGCGAGACTGCTTGGCTAGAGGATCTGCTGTGTGAGGTGCAGCTTGAACAGTTTCTGGAGCGCATACGAGATGATCTGCAGGTCACTCGATTAGCACACTTCGATTACGTTCTACCCGATGATCTGGAGCGCTGTGGTCTCGGCAAGCCGGCCATTCGGCGTCTAATGGAAGCAGTGCGCAAGAAGAAGGCACATCAATGGCGCAAGAATATTTTGTCCAAGCTAATTGGCGGTGGCAAGCAGCCCTCGTCAAAGAAGCAGCAGCAGCAGCAACAACAGCAGCAGCAGCATCCACAGCCGGGTGCTCTTACCTGTCTAATACACGAGAAGGACATAACGCTGGGTCTGAAGCTGGGCGATGGTTCGTTTGGTGTGGTGCGACGTGGCGAATGGAGTGCATCGCCGGCGGGCAAGGTGCTCCCAGTGGCTGTTAAAGTGCTCAAGTCGGATAATCTGACGCAGCCGGGCATCATTGATGACTTTTTTCGCGAGGTGCAGGCCATGCATGCCCTGGATCACTCCAATCTGGTGCGTCTCTATGGCGTGGTGCTATCACAGCCCATGATGATGATTACGGAGCTGGCGGAGCGTGGTTCCTTATTGGATACGTTGCGCAAACAATGCCGGCATACTTCCTTGACCCATATCTGGAATTGGTCGGTGCAGATTGTGACGGGCATGGCCTATCTGGAGCAGAAACGCTTTTTGCATCGTGATCTCGCCTGTCGCAATGTTTTGCTAGCTGCTGGAAATAAGATTAAGATTGGTGACTTTGGTCTGATGCGTGCGTTGCCCCAGGAGGATGACTGCTATGTGATGTCCGAGCATAAGAAGGTGCCATTTCCCTGGTGTGCACCTGAATCGTTGCGCTTTCGTCAGTTCTCCCATGCCTCCGATACCTGGATGTTTGGCGTTACGCTCTGGGAGATGTTTAGCTTTGGCGAGGATCCCTGGGTGGGTCTCAATGGCTCGCAGATATTGCGTAAGATCGATCGTGAGGGTGAGCGACTGCATCAACCGGACGCCTGTCCACCCGATGTGTATGCCATGATGCTTCAGTGCTGGGACAAAACACCTGCCGAACGACCCACATTTGCGGCACTCAAGTGAGTATTGTTTAGATATAGTTTTTCTTGGGATTAGCAGATAATCTTTGTGTTCTTTCTACGTAGGGAATATTTGGCAAGCATGTCGCCTCCTGTGATGCGAGCCGCACGCAACTATCATGACACGAAGGGATTGCAAGTTGAGTCAGGCGATTCTATTGCCATCATCGATGGCCGCTCGGAACTCAAACTGATCAAAGGTCAGAACCAGCGTACCTACGACATTGGCATCTTTCCACGTGCTATTTTGGAGCAGCGTCGCATTGGCGATGTCCAGCTACGCAGCAATGTTTCGACGCATGGTTCACCATTTGGTTTCTGTTGGGGCGGTGCCAATGCGCCCGGTTCCGAGGAGCGACAACGCAAATGCGCCTCATTGACGCCTCAAGCGGCAGCTCAGTTGGCACAGAGTCATGCCAAGGAGCGCAAGTCCACATCCACTAAGCAGTTTGCCTACAACAAGCTAATCAACGATTCTGGCGGTCTCCAGCGACGCAATGCAGTCAAGCAGCAAAAAAGTGTTGCGGGACCACAAAGACCACCGCCACCAAACCAATTGCAGCAGGAGGGACTCTTGATAGATATATCGCCGGAGTTGCGTCCCAATGCAGTTGGCGCAATGGTTGCTGTTGGTGACAGCTCTTCATTACAATTGGACAGCAGCTTTTGTCTGTTGGATGCGCCCATTGATGTGCCCACATTTAATGATGCTTCACCGGCTGCAGCCGGCGCTGCTGCTTATTCCTCGGGCCCAAATACGCCCACATATTTTAATGAGCAGCCGCAATTTGACTTTGAGTCGACATCAGCAGCAGCAGCAGCAGCAGCTGGATCTGGAGTCTCACCCGCTCGGCTGCAGCCGCCGCCCTATCAAATGCCGCCCACTTATTCCAATACCATGGAATTTGCCCAAAAGCGTGAGACACCAGTCAGAGATCCATTCGATACAAGCAATTTGGATGCCACAGCTGGCGCCTTGATGCTCTACTCGAATGCACCAGCAACTGCAGCTGCTGCTGCTGCTGCTCCCATTTATGGCAGTCCAGCAGCACGCAAGAATCTATTTGGTGCAAGTAGCGATTCTCTTGCCAATGGACATGCCAACAAGGAGAATATACCTGCTCTGGAATCGGCTGCTATGCAATTCAATTTGAGCAATCTCTCGCTGGAACGACATGACATCAATACCACAACTATAACTAGTACAACAACTGTGCAACAGCAGCAGCAGCAGCAGCAGAATTCGGAGAGTGTGTTGCTGGACAAATCCTTTATAGCTGAGCTGGAGAAGGATATGTACAGTGGCAGCAATAAGGCGCAGGAGGATTATCAACGCAACTCTGCACAGATGTATGCAAACAAGGATATGGTTTACAAACAGAATCTAACACCATTGAAAAATGCAAGCGGTAGCAATCACTCCAGTCCAATATCTAATGCTAGCCAAGCTTCGCCAACAGCCAAGCAAAACAATGTGGATGCAGCTGCAGCTGCAAGTGGCAACAATGCCACACAGAGTCTTGTCAATCGCATTTGGTATGAGCGTGTGGCAGCGCCACCCTCAGAATACTATGCCCAACCGCCAGCCGAACAGACCATGGAGCACCTGTATCAAAATCACCAACAAAACCAGCAACAGCAGCAGCAGCAGCCGGAAACGCATCATTCGTTTGTGGCTATCTCGAATCGTGTGGTAGCGCCCAAGAGCAGTGTTTATGCCTCATCCGGCTCGCTTTATGGCAGCGTGGCAACGGGTGTGGATCGCTATGATCCTGTGGCTGCCAGCATGGCTGGTTCCACGTACTATGGCCAGGTGCCTAATGGCAATGCTGCCATTTACGATGAAGTCACCTTCGATGATTATTTGCGTCCACATCGTCCGGCACCGTTGGCGCCACCGCCGCTTTCGGCACAGCAGATCCAACGACGTTTGGACAAAATGCGTCAGCAGCAACAACAACAGCTCGAAGGTGCCCATCAACTATATGCCCCAGTGCCGGCAGAAGCATCGCGGGAACAGGAGAAAATGCAACAGCTGCTCCAAGAGCTTGGCACTGCCGCTGTTGAGCAAGATGTGCGTAATGCGCTTCGTGCTGCAAGCGGAGATGTGCAGCTAGCCCTGCGTCACTACAAAATCGATCAATTGACTCGTTTAGGTGTCGCCGGCAGGCCGCAATGTGAGCTAGCTCTGCAGCAGTCGGGTTGGAGTCTGGAAATGGCTGCTGAACTGTTGCTGCAAGCAAGTTAGATAGGATAAATATTAACTGGAAGTCGCAACCAATCGGGGCACAATGTATTTTTAGTTTAGCTTGATATTTGGATTTATAGTATGTATGTACTTGTCGAGCCGTGTTTTAAGTTCTTAGCCTTATTTTTAAAAAAATAACAATTAACAATGAAGTCTCGAATCTTTTGCGAAAATACTCTTAGCAAAGTATTGCATTAATTTCAATAGAAACAATGTCCAGTGACTGTACTGTACGTATATATCATATATAGAAACATATATATTTTTATGTTTTAATTAATAAGCGAAACAATTTAAAATGAATATTTTTTGGTGGATTTGTTATTGAATTACTATTTATAAATAATGCAAACGAAATTATTTGCACTCGATATAACAACAAACATCACGATAAATGAATGTCCGCTATTTAGTTAGTTATTAAATCAATAAATTATATGTAATTGTTACAAAATAATTTGCGTTAAATTTAAACAAATTGAAAATAACGTACGAGTTTTACACAAACGCGTTACTTTCAATGCGAACCAATCGATACTCGTTAACTATCGGAACTCGTTGAGTCGAATACTTGAAAGTGTGGTATTTTTGAAGTATTTTCAGTGATATGGTGTGCGGTCACATTGACTAACTTTGTTTTAGTTGCAAACGAATCGCCGAAGGTAAAGACACGTATAGACCGCATTCCGTTTGTTTTCGTACGAAAAAAGAAAAACAGTTTTGTTGTGTACGTGTGTGTGAGAGTGCGAATGTCGCCTAAATTATGACGCATACTAAGTGCAAGCCCATATTAAAGTGCTAAAATATTGTGCAACATTTGAACAACGGCAATAATATCGATAAATCCAAAACGCTGCACTTTAGTGGTAAACGAAAATGAAATAGCAACGAAGTGTAGAAGAAGCAGAGTGCGTGCACTCGGCCAATGTTCGTTGCTGTATACGTATGTGTGTGCCTGTGTTTGTGTATGCGTGTGTGTGCGAAATTATGTAAAAAAGACAACAATAGGCACACTTGCCTATTGTTTTGCCTAGCGTCGCATAGTTGTTGTCGTTGTTGTACTGCTAATGCGGTTCGTTATTTACAGGCGTTTAAATTGTTATAAGACACGAGCGCGCTGCGAAATGCTTATTTTTTGTTTTTAAATATTTATACATCGGCCATTAATAAATGATTGCTTGTAAAATTCCAATTGCCTTCTACTATCTCGAGCTCTCACAATTACGAAATGCAGTTAGGCTCTCTCTTGAATCTCGCGTTGACTTTCGTGCTCTCGCACTCTCTATTCATCACGCGGCTGCAGCGAATGCCAGTGCACTTAAAATTTTCTTGACGTCAGCAGCCACGGCGGCCGGTTTTATTTGTTGCTAGCAATTGGCAGCACTTGGCAAAGAATCCCTATACGCGTTCCTGTTCCCGTTCCCATTCCAAATTCCTTAACCATTTTATTCTTCTACCTGCCGCTGCCGGCGTCGCTGCTTCTGCCTTGGTACACGTTTGCATTTTACCTGCGCTCCCCCCTCTCTGTAACGTTTTTTTAATGTGAACGCAGCTATTGGAAATTGCTCCGTTTCCATTCTGTTTATTATTGTTGTTGTTTGCTCACAACGAAAACGAATCAAAAATTCTCAGTACCTACTTTTTAATTTTTTTTTATATGTATGCTTCGCAACGCCATAATTAAAACAACAGTGGCAAACGGATTAAGCAAAATAAGCAGCAGCAGTAGCAGCAGGCAGCGCAGCAGCAGTAACTGGCAGAGTCAGAAAACGCAGCAGCAGCAGCAGCGCCAAACTCCAACAAAATGAGTTGGGGTACGGAGCTATGGGTAAGTTGTTGTTTTATTTTCTCTCTCTATATGTTTAAGATCTCATATATAAGTAAAGCTTAAAGTGCAAGCGTGTTGTGTTTTTTTTTTTTTTGGTATCTTGCGGTTTCTTGTTCTCACTCTCTTGCTTGTTCTCTCTCTCTCTCTCTTTCTCTCTCTTTTGACCAACAGAACGTCGTGCGCTGCGACTTAAAAATATTTTGTATAAAATACTAAAAACTGGTTTTGCTTGTTTTATGTAAATTGCGGCTAGCCATATGAGAGCGCCCCAAGCTTTATAAATTCTTCTTGTTGTTACTGTTGTATATTCTACATATTTGTATGTTATTTTATTACTTATGTTTTTGGGTCCATTCCAGTCAACTGATTTAGTTTTGAACTGTTTTTCCACGGCCTCCTGTGTCTGCTATTTGGCATACACACAGCTGTGTTCTAAGCCTGCTTTTGCTGCAGTGCTGACACACCCAACTTTTGCCAATTTACCTGAATACCATGCCCTCCCCCTTTCCACATACAACTTATTGCTACCACCCCACGCATCAGATTGCGGCTTCAGCTGTTCATAAAGCGCGAGAGTAGGGGGATTTTTTAGTGCTTACAGTTCGATGAGATTTTTCAGATTTTTTTTTTGTATATGTATTTCGTATTATTTGTTTTCGATTTCGATTGCAATTTCGGGGGTAGTTTTTAGGCATCAGGCAGCACACCCCCAAACTCTCTTTATCTATATCTATAGTTGCAAAGGTGTATGTGTATGTGTGTGTGCAGCTGGTAAAATTGCTACGACAGCACAGCAGCTCTGCGAAAGGATAAAATTGCATGTCTAGACAGTCACGCATTCAGCTATATGTACATATATGTATATCCTTTTCATTTTCGTTTTTGCAAGTCGAAAGTCTGCTGGATTTTGATAGTTCCGTTTGTAAGTTGTAGAGCTTAGAGCTGTTAGGTTTGTTTAAATTGTGGATTTAGGCGACAGCTCGAATGAAATATGTGATATTTGAGCTACAGTTATTTGTGTAATAGAGATGTAAGCTTTAGCATAAACATGATCAGGCTTAATATCACATATGTTTTTGACTGTGCTGCTGCCAGATAACATTTTTCGCTATAACTCTTATACTCTTTCAACTCTTATACCCGAACAATCTGTTCTCATTTCTTTTCGAATTTCTTTCTATTGATCAACTTTATGGCGTTTTCACACAAAACTCAATCGTTGAGCATTGTTTGGGAACTTGTGAAATTACCAGCTACAATGACCAATTATTGTATTTAATATTTAACATTTGCATAAACAATTTACACGCAAATACTTGAGCATAAAATCGTGTTAGGTGCTTTTTTTCTGTTTTCAAAATTCAATTTAGTAATGTTTGCAAATCATGCATAGAAAGTGTAAGCGAACCATTAAATTCACAAAATCGAATTTAACACGTAAATATTATTACTTGTAAAGCCAACTGCAAGCCTAAAGCCGCACTGGGCCGGGCTAATAAGCGGGTCAATTGCGGGCCTGCATTTAAAATAGATTTAGGTATATAAAAAAAAAAAAAAAAACCAAACCACGATCACGTTATCTGTCTGTCTGTCTATTTGTCGGACCAAGTGAAGCCAATCCAAGCTCCACTCAACTAAAAAAAAAAAAATTACAACAAACTTTCTTTGGTGCTTTTTTTGTTGTTGCTTCGTTTTTGTTTTTTATTATAAATACAAAATTTTCACTTTAATTAAAGTGGCATGCGCCATCATTAAAAACTTTGCCCATTGCATATATGCAAAAAGCTGGAAAAATAAAATTAACTTATATTGTAATAAAAAACAGTCGTTATATATAGGTGAATTTTCTTTTTCTCTGTACTTTTTTTTTTAATGTTAGCTTGTTGCCGCCCTCAACGCTGTGTTTTGTATTTTTCTTTTTATGCTAGCTCTAAAAATAATCTCTTGTCATTTATAATTAAAATAGTATGTGAGAGGACTTTGGGAGGTAAGGTGCTACAGATTATATATTAGTGTCAGGTACATAAATTTTAACTAACTAACTAAAGTCTCTAGTTGTAAAAAAATGTATAACTCTTTGTTTAATGGTTGCTGCATTTAATTTTTAAATGAATATGTGTATATATTTTCTCTCTTTTAATGTATCTTTTGTTATAGCTTATCGATTTGAATCTTCTCATCAGCTTATTGTCTGCGCCTTACTGTCTATCTGTTTGTCTTTTTGTCGAGGTCTCTTAGCTTCTTCACACACACACACACTCGCAAATACACTTCACATCGCCACAATCCACTCGATGTTCAATGCCACCGCTTTGGAGTGCAGCTGTTTTATGTTGTTGCTATAATTTTGGAGCATTGTGTAAATAATTTTTAATGTCATTATTGTTTCGATACGTTTTTTTAATGACATTGAAAATTTGAGCAAAAAAATGTTTAAACATAAGCGAAACAATTCCCTTCTGTACGCATTTTTAGTAGATTCTCTTAACTTTTTTAATGACTCGAAAACTAGAACTGCTGCTAGCTTAAAATAAATACAAGGCAACAACATTTTTTTTATGGCTTTTTATGAGCGACATACATAAATACTTGGAAGATGACATGATTCTTTCTTGTTTATTTTTGCTGCTGTTGGGGTCATATATCTTTTAGCAGTTGTAATTACTGTTCTCAGCCGGTTCGTTTATTTAGCTAACGTGTGCGGCATTATTAATATTGTATGCGACCCCTTTTTAGTATAAGACGAACAGCATCCAATTAAAGCAAAAGGTGGCGTGAACAGAGGACTGGATTGGGTCGTCGATTTATGCGCTCAAGGCCAAGTTGTCAAGAAACGCATTTTGATTAGATATGTACTATGCCGTTTGGGGGGGTCGCACCCTAACTGCAAAATTGTTCATTCTCTGTGCACTCATCGCATCGATTTTGCCAGCAGGACCTTCAGACGAGTCAGTCGGGTCGTTAAGGTTTGGAGGACAACTTCTTGGCGCCTGTCTGCTGGTTGCGAAGTTTTTGCAGGACTTTCGCCTTGGGATTTGCCAGGATAAAGCATTTTCAGCGTCGCAACGGGTGGTTGCAAAAATTCTAGCAACCGCCTTATTGCATCCGGTGGATTTTCACAACAATTTTTCTTGCTTTCCTCGTTTCCTTTAGGGTTTTTCTCTTTTTTTTTTGGGTGGATTCAAGACGCATTTTCCAAGGGGGTGCCAACATTATATTAATGGGTTTGAAATTGAATCAAAATTTAAGTTTTGTGTGCTGCACAGTGTAAATTGACACTTGGCAACTACTCAGACTCTCTTTGTCTTTGATTCACACTCTCTCTTCGTGAGCTGCGCTTGATGGCAATCTTTTAGCAAAAGATAATTGTGAATTCCACTCACATTGTGTTCAAGTGCATTTTGTTGTTGTTGTTGTTGCTGTTGTATTCGTGTTATTGTCTGCTGTCTATTGATTTCAGTAGCCTTCAGCCTTCAGTTTGTGCCTCATGCATATTAAATACTGACGCTGTCGCTTGTGTATCCATCAGATACATTTGGTCAAAACGTTTAATATGCAAATGTTTGAGCGACTGTTGAAAATTCAAAATTGCGGCGCCTGCGTGAGTCCAATTGACCAAATTGCAGTATGCAACACACTCTAACAAACCTTTATATGCCAATAGAGTATACAAGTTTAAGTATTTGTGTTAAAGCGCTGATAAGCTCAAGAGAACATTTCTTTGAGTGGAGCATTTCCTTTGCAACTTATCGCTTGACCAACTTATTTTTTTTTCAAGCCAGCGATAAATGCTTAGCAAATTGAAATACAATTGAAATGAACCAAACAATAACAAATATTTCAACACTTCTATTTTTTTTTGGCGCTTGAAATGTTTTTGTTTATAGAAATAATTAAGATGCAAAGTATGTAGGCAGCAATGGAATTCTTTTAATACCCTGTCTTCAAAGAATAAAAGTTGTTAAAGCCCTTCAAAAATATAACAAAATCGTTTACTTTTTCGATGTTCTTAATATGCCTTACACTTGGGCATAGGGCATCTTTAAGTTAACCTATTTCATTATTATTTCTTTGTGATGATTAACACCTGAACGCCATGCCACGCCCATGGCAAACACTTTAATTTGTTTAAACTTTATGCGTCATCGCATAGCGAATTTGTGAATTTATTTATTTAGATTCTTTCTATTTGATTTTGGTCAGCTTCTCGGCGGGGCTGATTCATCTTGTAATAATTTTCAAATGTTGCTTTTATTGGAATTCAGTTGGCATTCCAGATATGTACACACATTTCCGCTATATATATATATATATTTATAACTGGATGCGTCAGAGAACGTAAGAACCTTATCAGTAAATTCATTCAGCCATATATATATATATTCCGATATGTGGACTGTGACTAAATTAAATTAACCTGTTGCACACACACACACCCTTAAACACTATTACACAAGGTAAAATTGTGTGTGATTTTTATCGAAAATTTGCGTCTTACACCAAAACTTTATATGATCTACAGCAAAATGACAATATAACATTTGTTAAAACTTGATAAACAAAAACTTACAACCGTTTAATGTAACTGGACTTATTTATAGAAATGTAGGGCCTAACCATTTATGTTCTTCTTCTTTAAAGTCATTTTGGTATCGTTTTACACACACAGAAATTCACTTACTTAGGCAACAGAGATACAAACCAAATGTTAGTAAGCTAATATTAGCTGGGTATTAGATACAAACACACACACACACACACACACACACACACACACACACACACACACACACACACACACACACGTGCAACATCGTGACAGGTAACTTTTAGAACATTGTTGATTTTTTTTGTTAGTTTATTGTTTGCATTTTTGTTGGCCCAAAGACCACAAAAAAAAGCCAATTAATGTTGAGCACAGAGTTTCAACATGGCCAAGTTTGAGGTGCGGTTGCGAAAAAGAAAAAAAAACTAATACATTTTATATGGGCAACGCACGAGAGTTTAATATGGTCAGAAGCATTCCTTTTCTTAAAAAAGATTTATTTTCAGTCATTAAAAATTCCTAAATAAAATAAATGTTTGAGCCTAAAAAAAGAACACAAAAATAATTTGTCATAATTGTAAATTTTGGGCAAAAAAGCACTGAAAAATATTAAAATAAATTTTGATAAACAGAGTTTTTAACATAAACCAACGCGAGGTGATAAGAACTTCCTGTGGGATTATGGTTTAAAAATAACTGTTGAATTTCAAACTTATTTGATAATTTTGTTCTAATTGTTAACCCTTTGCTGTCAGTTTTTAAAGAATAAATTAATCACGTTTGAGATTTATGGCATTGTGTTGTGTATTTAAAAAGCGCAAACGTATAATTCATTTACGCCTGATGATTTTTCATGACGACATGTGGCTGCCACACGACCAAAAAAAAAAAAAGAACAAAAGAGCCCTTGCCATTTTATGTTTTATAATAATTTTATTTTTTTTCGCAAATCTGAGATAAAATTCGACCACAAATAGCTTGAAATTTTAAAGAGATAAATAGAACTGAGAAGCCACCCTTTAAGAAACTGAAATTCTCATTTTCATTTCAACTGTTGGATGCACTTGACATGAAGTGGACAAGTGACAGGAATAGCGCCTGCAGCTAAAAAAAAAATGGAGAGTCATAGCAACCAGTTGTCATTGTTTATGCACGTATAATTCACCCCATATTTAATGCTGTCTCTGTGTGTAAGTGTGTGTGTGTGTTGGACTGTGTGTGCTCTAATTTGAGTTTTGCATCACGTTTTGGGTGCTGCTGTTTGCTGCCTGATTAACAACAACAGCAACACGTTTCATCATTATCTACTTTGACAGTTGATGCAAAAGCTTTTCCTTTCTGACTCATTTTTACCAGCTTGGACTTTTTTCGCTGACTCACCCACCCACAACGTGGGGATGATGTTGATGGCAGAGAGCCACCCTCAATTCATTTAGCCCAACATAACAGCTGTTGGCTGTATGACTCATAGCCACAGCTGATATTCTAAGGGCGGACATTCAAGTGGGTGGGTGGGTCTGTGGCTCTGTTTATTCACCCGATTCACCCACCCCTGACACTAACACTGCGGCAAAATGCTTGATTATGATGTTGACTCAATGCTTAAAGTGGAAAAGTATTCACTCTGTGTTACACTGATAATAAATAAAAATACAAATTTTTTTATTTTAAGAAATTTAAAGTTATACAAGTTTATTTAAAATCTTAAAAAAAATAGTTGATATCAAAAAAAAAAATCTTCTTGTCATCTAGATTAATAATGCTTACTATAAGTTTTTTTGTTCAGTGTCGATGCCGCCGTTAGCTTTAAATCTCACTACAAAAAAGAAAAAGCTTTCATATAGAAAGCCCAAAGCAAGTTCAAAGGCAAATGCGGGCTGTTGGAAGTTTCCTTTGTTGTGTTATGTATGCATGTGTGTGTGTTTCTGTGTGTGAGTGCGTTTGTGTGTTGTCATTTCATCATAAAATGTTATGCGAAATGTTTTTTTAAAACGCGCTCACATCCATTTGCAATAAAGGCTGTATGCAAATAATATGAAGAAAAAAAACTTTGTGTTTGCCTGGCCAATTCCTTGGCTCGCCTTAGCTTGCCTTGGCCTGGCTCTGCATTGTTGCCTGCCTGGTCTTTGTGTTCGATACGCTCCCTCCTTGTTGGCCCAAAAAACACAGCTGCCACACCCCGCCAACAAATTAGCTTCATTTCCTGTCACATGACAATATATGCTCGAGGCTTTAACCCTACCAAAATTTTTTTTATATATTTAACGCGTTATATTGTTGTTTTTTTTGTTGGTATTCATAAATATTTCAAAGGCATACGTGAAGTGTTTTTTTGGTGGGCATCTTCGTTATATTTTTGTGATACCCTTGCTAAAATTTTATGCGATTCTCAGATCAATAAAGTTAACAATTGATTACAATCAGCAATTAAGAGTTTTGAGTTTCAGTTGGAAGTGTATTGCACATTCGGCCAACGTTGTTTAGTATTTTTCTACTTATTTTTTGAGAGTTTTGGCGTGGCTTTGCAAAATTATGAGTAAAATTATTTATTTATCATCTTTGCTGTTTTTTGTGTTTTGTTTTTTGGGTAGATTTTGTTGCTTGCGTGGGCAAAATGTGTGAAGGAGTCAGTCGCCTGCACGAGCTAACGGAAATCGTTAAATGCTTTTGTTGAGAGAAGCACACAGAAAAGTTGCAAGCAAACGGCAACATGTTGCCAAACTGTACATACAAACATTTATTTATTTGCAACGATGCCAACGAACTCATTTTAGAGCCAGCATGTTTTTGTTTTTGTTTGTGTTTTGTGTTTTGTGTATAAAGAAATCGATTCTTTTGGCGGCTGCGGCAAAATGGGCAGCATGGATCTTGCGCACGTAGCCGGCTACTGGGCACGATCCCCCAAAGTGCTTGACGCATTGGACTGCCTGCCGGCCATATTGTACGTGGCATAAACCCAAATGGGGTCGCTTTTAGTTTCTGCACATAACTGAATCATAAACTCAACTCGCTTTAATTGCAAGGAAATGCGCGTGCCGCCATAGGGCATGGTGAGAAAGCAAAAAGCAAGTTGAGGTACATACTTGCCATTGTTTACCCTCTCATTTTTATGACAATTTAAAATAAAATGCATCAATCATTCAACAGCTTGATCTCTTTGTTTTGTCAGCGAGAATTTAATCGTGTGAATTTTGCATTGATATAGCCGCAATTTATGAATATATGGAAGATCATCATCAACATTCAAGCTATGAGTTTGCTCAAAGCAAAGCTTTTGCGGCACAGCTTAGTCGAAGCAAGAGTCAAGAGTTTAAGACGTGTAGCGCTAAACTTTGTTGCTGCTGCTGCCATTCCGACGTGGCATAATAATAATATTAAAACTGCACTAGGTCTACAAAACGCTAAAAAAAAAGAAACCCCAACAGTTTGCTGGGCGGACAAGAGACGAAGAAGACGCTGACGGCGACGGCGACGATGGGCATAAAAGTTGCGCGTTGTTTGCTGCCAGTGGAGCAAAAGCAGAGCGTCGAGCAGACAGTTGTGGGGGGAGGGGCAGATGGGTGGCAAGAAGTTGTTGCACAGTTGTTGCTGCTGCTGCTGGTGCTGCTTGCCCGGTGCAATGCACTCCATACGACGCTGTCATTGTGGCAGCTGAGGCAGCTGCCAACTATTTTGCATCATATACACTCACACATTAATGAGTGTTTGCAAGTGTATGTGTGTGTGTGTGTGTGTGCTTTGGGTCGTGTCATGCAACTCGTCGTTGCACACGTCTTCTTCATCGTACGAAACAACAACTTTGTCATCGTTGTCGCCTTGTGATAATGCTATTATGCTATGATGGTAGCGTTGATTTAACAGCCAACGAAGTAGAGCCAAAGAGCAGGAACAACTTCTAGAAGTTGTTGTAGAAAGACTCGCTCGCAGAAGCTAAGAACATTGACTTTGATGTTGAAGTCGTCGTCGTCGTTGTCGTCGTCGTGATAAACTATGTGATGCAGAGCGAATTTTTAATTAAAATATGTTAATCCATGCTGAAAGATAAATTAATCGATTAATCAAGCGTTTGATAGTATTAAATCTGTTTGGATGTGTATGAATATCATAAATTCGCGCTTATTAATCATGTGAATTTATTAGTTGGGTATAGCTTAGGTAGTAAACTATCGTTTAATCCAACTTCGACGCGTAGAGAGAAAAGAAGCGATAACGTTTCGTCTTAAAGAAGCCCAAGTGGTGCGTCTGTGTAGCTCAACTTCTCCACTTTGTATAAGAAAGTTTTAATAACTCAACAAAAACTATTTCGCTTTTGACCTTCACAATTTCTTTCGCAATTATTCTTCATTATTGGAAGCTTAGCAGATGTTTTCGGTTTGAAATAACTCAACGAAATTCACTTATTCATGTATTTCTATCTGTAATTTTCCTTTGCATATTCATTAACTTTCTTTCGCTCTATCTCTTTGCTGTTTGCTTTCCAGGTAAGTTCACTGCACAATTAATTTAGCCACGTAAGTCGCTGCCACTATTGCCATTAACACTGTACTATAAACAAACAGAGGTGCAAGTAGGGGGGGGTGGGAGGGTAAAGAGTAGTCTTCAAGAAACAACAGTCTTAGTTGCGTTCTTAGTCTGGCATTGCAATTGATGCGTTTATTTGTTTAAGGCTCGCGCATTTATTATAAACAAAATATATTTTTCCAAGCGCTCGATCGCTGGATTGTTTATATTGTTCGTGTTGTTCGTGTTCATGTTGTGTTTATGTTAACATTGACTGTTGGCAAGAGCAAGAAAAAAAGATATCGAGACAGCCAGCAGCCACCCACTGAAACTGCGTCGCCGCTTGACGCATTTCCGTGGCGCATTTCTGTTTTTCCTCTGCAGCTTCTTCATTTTTCTTCATGTTCTTCGAGTAAACAGCAGCATGTCGAACACAATCCAGTGCCCTTTCTGGTTAAGACCACACCCATTTCGCCCATCTTTCACCCGGGACCCGGGAGGAGGCAGCTGGTTACTTTTACTTTTGCGTATGCTGCAACGAATTCAAAAAACGAATCGATTTATACTATTTGAAATGCAATGCGTTCACAATTCTCTATATATCTATATACATATATATATTTTTAACATTCGTTTGTATTGAAGTATTTCCGCATTTTGTTATTGGCACTTTCGGTTTCGGCAACCATAAATGTATATAACTGAAAATATATACATATGTACATATATATTCGTGACTGCTTATGCATTCGCTTTATTGTCTGCCCGGTCAAGTTGACTAATCAACTTCCCTCTCATTGCCATCTTTCACTCTCTTGTTCGTTATTCATCAGCATAATTAACATTACAAATCATAAATAATAAACGTCATGCGGTCAGTCAATTTGCATTTCTATTGTTTACAATAGCAAACACCAAGTATGTTTGTATTTGTTGTTTGTTTTTAAAAAAAAAAAAAGTTTTTATGCATTCTATGGCCAGCTCTTTCATAATTTCACACAGATGATATCAAGGCAGGTGAAAACTGGTTTTTCGAATCCATAGATTTAACAATTTAATCTTTATTTTTTTAATTTCTATTTGACTGCATAATTTGATTTTGTGCATTTCTTTAAGAAAGTTTTTTTTTTTTGTAATCTAGCTGCCTTTATTCTATGGATAGTTTGCGAAAGTGAAAATATATTTTTGTATTGCTTCACACAAATAAACAACAAAAAATCCGTTTGAAAAAAAAACTCACAAATAATATGCAAATTGATTAGACAATAAAAAAAAAAAATTGACGACGGATCATAAACTTTTCAAGTTGAGTTAAAAATATTATGGAATGCTTTTGTTCACTTCGAGTATCTATGCTAACGGTTGTTAAAATGCATTCTAACTGTTAATGCATTTCAAAAGCGCCTTCGAAACTATTTTGTTAGGTTTATCTTATGCATAAATTGATGTTGTTGTTGACAGATATTTTTAGTTTGAAATCTTTATGTATAAGTAGATTGTATAACCCGTTTCTTCTACTCTACGTGATTTTATTTTGATAAATTTATAGCAAAAATATGTATAATATTAGCAAATGACTAAAAATATCAAAATCAAAAAATTTTCCTCCGATTGTATACAAAAAATATTTATAGACAAAGAAATTGCAACTTGAAAAATATTTTTAATTTTAAAAAATAAGCAAAGCACTTGGCCAACGTTTTTTTCTGCACAACCAAAAAATCGCCCACGCCACAGTCACAGAGATTCAACAGCCGGCAAAAATTAAGATAAAAAAACACTTGAAAAGCAAAAAAAAAAGATAAATTCGTATGCATAAAAATGCGGCGATTCATAAATTGTTTTTTTTTGGCATTTTAGGTAGAGAAGGCATTTGGCAATAATTGTTATGTAATCACCCCCCTCGTTTTGTCTCTACAGCGTTGGGGCTCGTTTTGTTTATTAGCCCGTTTTGCAGACGCTAATGCCATTGTGCCAGCGATCATTTTCAATTTTTCCGAAAAGGCGTTGTTCAAAAGCCCAAAGCGAACGGAATTGAACCAGGCCAAAAAACAATGGCATAGCTCCAGACAGACTGACTGACTGACTGGCACTTGGCGCCAAAACTTGTTTAGCGAGTTGATGATGAACGGAATCGCAACCAACTTACTAAACCTCTTTCTTCTCTTTCATCTCTCTTTCTCTCTCGCCCTCCTTGCGATTTACCCTCCCCCATGAAGCTGTCTCTGTGTATTTAACGTCGTCAAGCAGCTGGAACTAACTGAAAATCTCGACTAAACAATGGCAAAGTCCGCTTATTGCACTCAACCATAGAAAATAACGAAAAAACCAAAAAAAAAAAAAATAACCGCTAGCAATTGAAACCAGAATTTCGTTTGGTTTAGATTTTCACTTTTGTGGCTGTCGGTCAATTGCGGGTAAAATAAAAAAAACCCCTTCCCCTTTTGCTTTTGATCTACACGATTGCCAATCATTGTCGCTGGTCTGGGCCTCCATGGCACTTGGTCCGAAGCCAACGGCACGTGTTCCCTGGCAGCAGCAGCAGCTGGCAAAGCCAATTTTCGCTTTGTTCTAAGGCGCATATTACTTGTTTTTCACTTCGCTTAATTGAAAGCGTCTATCTGGGCCCGGACCCAGCCAATTGTCCACAATGATTAGGCGGCAGCTGTGCGGCAGATTGGCTTTGAAATTGTTGGGGTGCTAGGTTTTTGGAGCGAGTCATGAATGCAGAATTCTCGCCTTTTCTTTTTGAGAGCATTGGAAATTGTTCATAATACCTTTGGTGAGAAGGAATTTTGTTGTTTTGGCAGCACAGATTTGCTTGATTTGTTGCCATTCAATTAAATTTCAATACTTTATGTTAAATTAATTCAAGTTTAGTTTCCTTTCTTTATTTACATTTAAGAATATATAATGTCTATTATAATGCCAATTAAAAATGTATTAAAAATATCTTACTAAAAAGCTCTCTCAAGTCGCTTAATGATCATGTAGAACTTCTTCTTTATGTTGTTATTTCTGGCATTTTTTTTTTTTTGGGAAATAACTTCCACTGAAGCTAAAAACTCTTCTCACGTTCATGCAGCTGGCAAAAGTCATAGCCAATCTAACCTTTTGAACTGACCAGAGAGCCTCAGCTAAGGCAGCAAGCTTGTGACGTCAGTTGTGGTTGTATTGTTGTTGTTGTTGTTGTTTGTTATCGTAGCTGTTGCATGTCTGGAGTGCCTCACATTGTTGTTGCTGGTTATTAATTGACTTTTGAGTTGACTTGACTAAGCGAAATGGCAGCTTTTAATTTATTTTTCATACACCCCGCTGTCTTTGGCAATAAATGTGTGTATGTATATATAAAGAGAGAAGGGGAGTGGGAAGCACCCACAAGTTCCGTCGTAGCAACTACTGCGGAAGCTGACGCTTAGGGAAACATCTGAAATGGTCGAGGTGTGAGGCATCTCTGCATCTGTCTGCTTGCCAGGAAGACTCGAATTGCATTTTCATGGCTCATAAACATTGCATTATGGCTCACAATCTGAGTTCTCTGTCTGTAAGTGTAGAGTGTTTGGCTACGAAAATACCCTGTTAATGTTCATAATATGTTGCAGCACTGTAAAGCGTTCTATGTATTCATTATTCATATGTTTTAATAATATACCCCATATAACGCAAGAAAAAACTATATAGCACAGCGAATAAAAATAGCAAAAATATGCAGTGAAAGTTACGCATCGAATTTTATTATATAGTTTTTACTAAATTCTTTCTCAGTTTTGCTCTCAAGGGATCTCAAATAAAATATTTAATTTGCCTTTTGTTTATTTACATTGTGGCATGGGAAAACAAAATTCTTTAATTTTTTTTCCACCGCTTTTTCTCTCTCTCTCTGTTGGTTTCTTCTATTCTTGTTATATGTGTGTGTGTATACAGATGTTTTGTTCGTGCAATCGTATACGTATTTTATTCGCGCCTTGTTCTTTTGCTTTTCGCTTTTATAATTGTTACCTTGTTTTCTACGAATTTGTTGCGCTATCCGTACAATCAAAAGCGTATGTAAACATATTTGTGAGACTTTTTTAATTATACATACAACAAAGCCAACAACATCAACTCATTACTTGGATGTATGCATATGTACATATAAGTTTATTAAATCGACTATGTATGCCTCTTGTCTTGCACTCGCTTAAGATTAATGATAACTTGAGCTGAGCTGAGCTGAGCTGAGTTAAGTTGAGTGAGTGAGTGAATAAGGCGAGCTGCCTTGCTGGCGAACAACACAAGCGCATGAGAAATTACTTACTTGGAAACGTTGTAAACTTTTTTCTTTCGTCGCTGCCTGCTCTAGTTAAAGAAAAAATCACATATATGTATGAAAAATGAAAAAAAGTAAAACAAAATAGATTGAAACAACATAATAGCATTGCATTTTTTGTCGTACAAGCAACGGAAATGCAACAAATTGTTGATGTCTAAGCTGAAAAGCGAAACTAAGGCAAAGACAAAGCCAAAGCTTTTGCTTCAAGTCCTGACCATGTCTATTTATAGATACACTGCATAGATATATAGTCGGTTGTTGCTGTTTGCTTTTGGCCATGCCATGCCATGATCCTCTTTCTATGGGATTCTACTTGTATATACAATGTCCGGGGCTATTTAGTTGCTGCCAGCTAGCAGCTAGCAGCTAGCTGCCAATGCATTGGGCAATGCGCATGCGCGCCACACAGTTGCCAACAAAGTAGTTCAACCTGTTCGGCTGCTTTGGCCTGGGCCAAAAGAATGTGGCTGCGAATTTATAGCTCTTTTGCTTTCAACTTTACTTAACAGCCCCGGCTAACAACTGAAGACTTCTTCTTAAATATATGCATTTCTGCCCGAAGACGCAGCTAGAAAATAAGCACATTTAGATTTTCTAGCAAATTTATGTACAAGTTTTACGCAAAAAAATGCTAAACTAGCGCTGTGCAACATAAAAAAGCGTAACATGAACAGCAGCGGCGGGGGGTTAAATGCCAAAGTCATAGAAGCTAAGTAAAGTTAGTGTTAAGTGTTGATAGAGCTCGGGCTATTTCGTTTAATGATAACGATGGGTAATGGACGTTTGACATAAATATGTTGAAAAAATTGCTTTTCTTATTCAAAATCAATAATGTATTTTATTTATTAATGAAAGTTTAAGTGTGTCTTATATATGTATATTTTTTTCATCTTTTAATATGTCAATTCGATTTAAAGTGTATTTAAGCTTCGTCATGTCACAGAAGTGGATTATGTGGCTTGTCTTGCTTTGCATATGAAGTGGGATTTAACTACGTTGCGAGTTGAAGTGTCAGTCAAGTCCGATAGTTGTCAATCACTCATTCGAACAATACTTGCTTCATTCATTCACTTTGTGTACAGCATCAGCGAGGTTTTTGTTTTTGTTTTTGTCTTATTTCTCAGTTCTTGTTATATTTCTTCTTACTGAGTTTTTTCTCCGTTGTTCCGTGCAGCTCTTCTCAATTAAGTTTAATGAGCACATGGGCATTTTCATAATTGGAGCAAATTAACTTGGATGGCGCTTGAGAGTAAGTTTCTGTAGCCGAATGCCATCGACCCATTCTGTATATAGATCACAGCGTGATGCTTAAGTAACCGGAAGTGTATGTTGGCCAAATGTTTGTTTGACCAACTTGTTCACTTGCCAATTGAATTCGTTGCCAGTAGTTGTCAATTGTTGCGCCTAATGAGCCACAATTGTCAACGTCAACGGCGAGTAGTTCTTCAGGCCTGGCCAAGAGCTTGGCATGCGCCAGTTAAACAGCTCGTTGTGGGCACGTTTGGAGGTCACTTGGCCACATATAAAATCACATAAAAATCTTAACAAATAATACAATAAAATACGTATCAAATTGAGAGTAAAAAATACATAGTATATTGCGATAGTTTTGCTTGCTTTTCTCTCTTGTGCGCTGAGCCATCTGACGATTAGCGCTTTATGTTTATGGAAATTCTTGGCTTATCGACACGATATGTGACTTCTGAGATGCCATTCAGATCGTGCAGCATTTGGCCAATTAGTTTGCATCTGAGCCGCCTGTTTGACTATTTGACTGCTGTTACACATTTCGGCCACAAGGATTGGCATTTGGAAGGCATTTTGGTGAGTGCTCTGTGGCAGCAGCAATGCTACAACTGCTGCAAATCAGCTACAAGAACAGCACTGCAGGTGGTTAACTAGCTGTGCAAGCTGTTGGCTGTTGACTGCTCAGCTCAGCTACATTAACGTTAACCAACCAGTTTGCAATTAAATGTCGCCGTTTATATTTTGCTTTGATTTTTGCATAACCAACTATGTATCTGGCAATGTGTTGCGGCTGTCGAAGTGTGGTGGCCAAAGTGGTTGCATTGGCTATTATAAAAGTAGAGTCAAAGAGTTGAAAGACTTTATAAACTGTAATTTTCTGAACATAAAATATAAGTTTAACTGTTTTTTTTTTTCTGTCAAAACCTAAGAACTAGGAAGTTAAATAAATTATAGTTTAGTATGAACAATAAATTCTATTATAATTAATCAGTCTCTTTTAACAACGTACAATTAATTACTAAGAATATTGTTAAATCTTTAATTGCTCAATTAATTGATTTGTTTGTAAAATGAATTAGCTATTTGCTATTTTTATTTATATTTTACAATTCGTTAATTTTGATAATTGAGCGTGAGCCGTTTTAGATCGTGTTTAGACCATGCACGTGACCATCTCGCATATGTGTGCAATTGCCAATGGCTTCTAAGTTGACCAAGTTGCTGCTTGTTTTGCTAGCTGTTAAAGTTAAAGTTCAAATCAACGGCGTTGTTCAAGTATTTTTATGATTATACACTACTTGTGCGCTTTTGCTGCGGCTGCTGCTGCGGCGGCTGCTGCTGCTGCTGGCTGTTAACGGTTTTACCACACAAAAACACAAATGCAATCAACAACTATGTGTATAATGAGTGTGTTTTAGATTTTTTAGTTGATGCTCTCTCTATGCTTCCTGTTTGTGTTTTGCTGGCCGAGCCAAGCGCACATTATCAGTTGGCGTCGTCATCATTACGAGCGTGAGCATCTTCTGGCCATGATCATGCATGCTGCTACCACATGACGTTGTTGTTGTTGCTGTTGTTGCTGGAGATTAACTTGACTTGTTGCTCTGTGTTGATTCTCAAGATTTGTTTTTGTTGTTGTTTGCCAGTGGCTTTAAGCTTTGCCCCACAGAGTTAACTGTGAAAAGGCGTCGCTTGATTTATTCATTTAATTCATACAGCAGCTATATATTATGTATATATGCATGCCATATATATATGTAATTATTGTTGCTGTAAATTGTTTCTTGTTGCTGCCTTTGCGACTGTACCTCTTTTTATTATTAAATTATTAATTTTTTAGATTTTGCTTCGAATGTTTTCTTGTAAAACTTTATAATTGGCTAAAAGGCGCTTGGCTTTTGATGTTTGTTGCCTAACCCAATCTATCGATATGGATATTGATTAATGTGTGTGTGTGTGTGCGCGCATTGCAAAAGTTATTTAATCAATAATAGCAGCAGCAGCACCAGCAGCAACAAACGTGACACACAAAAAACACCAACAACGGGTTAATGTGCTAATTTTTGGTACGCTGCAAAACATTTGACTAGCAAAACACGTCGAAACTAAGCCAAAGAGAGTGGGACAGAGAAAGAGAGAGAGACAATGCACACATATGTACTACATATAAATAGCATTTGAAATGCTGTTAGAGGGTTGTTTAGGGGGTTTTAGGCAGGGTTAAGAGTTGAGTGGGTTAACAAGTGGCTGGTAAATATTCACACAATGGTTGCCCCCACAAGGGCCTCATTGTTAGTTGCTGTTGTTGTTGATGCGGAAAATCGTTACAACAAATTAACAGAAAATAAGCAACAACTACATAGAGCGAATAGAAAAACTGTCTATAAATACAGCTAAGAAAGAAAAAAACGGGTCAGGAGTTGCTTTTTTTTAGTATTTTACTCTTCGGCAGTTTTCTCTTACTCTGAGGTTTTGCCTCAAATCAAACGAAATTAGCGCAAATTTGTGGAAAATGGCATGAGACAGCTCTGGCCAAATTGTTGACAGTTGTATGCTGTTGTTAGTTAGTTAAGGTATTTATCTAAGTGCCGTACATTTGTTTTTGCAATTGTTGTTTCTGGTTCGTTGAACTGCCCACATAGTAAATGCTGTTTGTATTTTTGTACACTCACCAAAATGTCAGGAAAAAAAAAAAAAAAATATAAATGCACTTCTGTCGCACATCACATGATGAGTTTGACAGTTTATAGTCAAAACAAAGGCGCCGCCGTTTGTTAAATTGTAATAAAAAATAAAAAAACACACACACAGCAGGGTGGCACGATTGGGGGTGGGGTATGTGTGTGTGAGTGTTTTTTTTTTGTCGGCAGCATGAACATGAATGCAGCCAATGTCAATTTGCCAGGGCCCAAGGCCTCAAACGGCGGCGACCAACGACCAGTGAAGCAGCGTCATCCAAATGTCAACTGGGTGCAGCAATAACAGCAACAACAACAACAACAACAACAAACGAGACGCCGGAGCTCTCAACTTCATTGTCGATAGTTGTTGTGTGTTGTTGCTTGCTTATCAGCTGCAGCAGTTGCTGTTGTTGCAATTGTTGCTATGGCTTTTCCAGTGGTTTGTTGTGCGACATTTTGTTGCGCTTGTTTTGCGTTCCACGTCCGTTGCAGATAAAACGCGTGCTGCGGAACTTCCATTCAAAATCATTCGCATGTTGCATTTTTCTTGCTCTTATTGTTGTAATCATTTTTATGCACCAGACATCTATATTAAAGTGAAGATAGATGAGTTAAATGACGAAATGTTATAGAAGAAAAATATAGAAAAGCAACAACGACTTTAAATACTTAATTCGAAAAGCATAAATAAACTCTGTAAAGTTATAATACAATGTCCTAATTTATATTATTAAAAAAAAAACCCAAATCAAATAAGTGCTTTTGTTGTGCCGCTTTTATCAACTGTGTTGCATAGTGTAATTATTGTAGCATGCCTTTGGGAGGCTACGTTTTTAAGCTGTTGGCATGTCTAAGCCACAAACAACCCCACCCCGTCATTATTGCGCCTGCTCGGCTGCCTGGCTATGGCTTCCAGCCGCAAACGGGCAATTGGTAACAAAATCGTTGTCGCTGCACCTGTTACCCAGTTTTTTCTTTATTGTTTGGTATTGGTAGCGTTAGCTAGCTTGGTTAGTCGGTCGTTTAAACTAGGTCTACAAAAAAAGCACTTAAAAAACACGAGTAAAACAAAGGCAATGCGTTACCGAAAAAGGAAGCCAATGTTTCTGGTCGAGTGAACGCCTCGACAATTGTAATGCAAAACAGGAACCAGATTGTGCCACACGATGCCGTTCAGTGCAAGTGAGACAACTGTATGCTATCGCTTTCTGCTTCAATTGACACCCTTCAGCTGATGAAGTTGCAGTTGCAGTTGCAGTTACCCGTTGCCATTGCATAGCTGGCAGCCAGTCATTACATAAAGACAAACATTGACAGAGAGCGACGCGACGCGACGCGACGCGACGGTTCAGCTCAGTTGCTGTCAGTGGTTGCCCCTATACCGCAACAAACGTCGCGTCGCATCGGCGGCGTCTCTTGCCCAATATTTGCTTTGGCTTTAACTACACTAGTGTCTAATAGTACACCTGCGCCAGTGTCTGTGTGGTTTAGCATTCGATTAGATAAACCAAAGCCCCAGGCAGCCAGGTTGCCAATAGAATTGAATTTATGACACTTTGCAGGCACCAAACAAACAAAAAATCAACAACGAACCAATGCAGTTGGTTGGCTAGTGAATTCTCTAGGTTTTCTTGTGTTTTTTTTTTGCACTTTTGAGTCAATAAGAGATTGTGGCTTAAAACTAAGCAAAGCAAAATGTGGTTAAACTCAGAATTATATTCTGGATACACATTTTGCAACAAATTGGATTCTTTTATGTATTTATTAAGTATATAACTGCATTTTTATCTTGTAACTAATGTTTTGATCAAATGTCACGAAGACAATAACAACAAAATCAAACTAAAAATAAAGTAAGAAAACAAATCAAAACGAATCGAATCGAATCGAATCGAAGCCGAGACACGATTAATTTAATGAACTTCAACAATGTCGATTGTGCGAGTGCTTTAATCAATCGTTCAAATTTCAATCTTGACCCACTGGCTATGTGTCAGGCCTGAAGGGAGACCTCAGACCTTAAACAATGGCAACGCCCTTATGTTTTATTGTGGTTGATGTGTGTGTGTGTGTGTGTGTGTGTGATTTCATTTCACATTGATTGCTCACATTTCCAGCCAAACAGCGATACAATCGATGACAGTCTTCCAATCGAATTTAACACTTTTAGTTTCTTTGTCGTGTTTTGTTTCTATTTGTTATTGTTGCTGGCAGCAATTTGTTAATTTCTTTATTGGATTTTTATTGTCACGGTTTTCTGTTGTATGTTTTCTGTTTTTGATTTTTCCTTTGCTTGGGAAAGTGTTGTTATCGTTGGACTTATATTGTTACACTTACTTGATTGAAGCACAGGAAAGGGAATCAAAAACTGGGATTTCGGGTGCGGAAAATAAAGTGTTAAACACACAAACACAAAAAACACTTATTTTTATCAGTGAAAGCTTTCGACTGGTTGGTGGTGATTTTGGAAAGATTGCCGTGTTTGGTTGTTGGTGTTTCTGATTTCGACTAATAACTCGATGGATTTGTAGTTGAAGTGTGCCTGTTGGTTGGTGATGACATTTTATCTTAGCTTTCGCCATGATTTATTAGCCAGCATATTCGGACATTGGAACATTAATCTTGTGATTCGCTTAAATAAATAATATTTTAATATGTATTTATCTTTGCTTATCTTCAAATACTAATCAGAGGTTATTAAACCCAAGCAAGCTTAAAAATAACATAAAATAAAAACTTGTCGCTTTTCAACATATACCATACAACTTTGTTGCAACTTTGCTGCTCCCCCTTTCTTTGGCATTGCGTGCTGCCACATGCTGCAGTCTGTACAATTGAAGGATCGCATGCCAACTTTAAACCCTTGCTCTCTCCATATATATAAGCATGCTTGTACATATGTATTTGTCAGTCCGCCTTTTATGGCCGGCGCGCGAAACATTTGCTCACTGACTGCCGCCGCCTGGTCAAGGTTAACTATGCGATCTCCAATACGTTGCGTTCATTTTCCGATTCGCAAAACAACAACAGCAACCTCCAACGTCGTCTGTCAATGTCAACGGTGGATTTGCCGTGTGCGTAGAGATGAGCTTTTTTTTTTTTTTTGTAGCCAATCAAGCGAGCATAACTGAGCTCTTTTTGTAATCTATGTAGATCAGAGTTCATCAACTTTTAAAGTCTCCTGAAGGTAACTTCATAACTAACTTATTAAATCTGTGTCTTAAGTTGATTAAAAACAAAGTTGAGTAACTCAAATTTGTATAAGTATTTTTATAAATCAGTTGTGGTCTTTGTTAAGTTATGTAAGTGTTTTTAGAATCATAGTTTTGCGAAATATTACTCAAAAAAAAAAAAGAAAAAAGAATTTTATTTTTAGTATCTGTAATAAGATTAATTGGATCTGCGATTTGTTTTTTTTTTTCTTACTCATACAAAAATTAAAATAGTTTAATAATCTTAAAATTGGTTCGTGGTTTTGTTTGTTAGCTAACTTCGTTGGAAACTTACAAAGAATCATACAAACTAGGAAAAAGTAAACGAACAGATTTAAATGACTTAAAACTAAGCTTCATTATTAGTTTCCACAATGTTTTTCAGACATCGTCAAGTGATTAACACTATTCTCTAGCTGCCTATAAACATAATTAAATTGCAAACAAATTATTGATTTCGAACGCTCACCACCTGTATTATTAGCTCTTTATATAAATTAATAGCACTAATGGCAACTTTCCTGCTCCGACAGACACAAACAATTTGCCACATTTAATCAACATAAAAGAGAGAAAAACTGGCACACAGCAGATCAATTGTAAAAGCAATTTCACGCTGCTAGGATATTGCGCAAGCGCACCAACTGCTACGAACAAAAGTTATAAAACTCGATAGCCAAATCTATTTTGAAAGCCGTTTCGGTTTAAAGCAGGCCGAGTTTAGTCCCTCGAGCATTGCATATATAAAGCACGCGAGTTGCAGCAGTTGACACTTTACGGCTTGACAAGCTGCCACCCACATTTTGTGGCACTATCAACCACCAAAAACGTTGCAACATACGCCATTTTTCTGACCATTTTCTTGATTAGTTTTTCGTTTTTGTTTTTGTGATAACACAAAAATGCTTTTCCTTTGGGTGTGACACCTACACTGTGAAAGTTTGGTGGCAAACAAATACTACAAATGCCATTTAAATACGGTTTTTTTGGTTTTGTATTCTTTTGCTTAATAAAAATACTTGCACGTTTTTAATTAAAAAGCGAAGCCCGCAACATTGCCAAATTTCACTAACAAATTTTAATTCGCTTCACATTAATGTGGGCAAGAGTGTATGCACCTTGAAAACGTAAATGTTTTGGCCCAAATACTTTGTAGTATGATTTTGATCATGATCGTCGTCGGGTAAGGTAGTTTCTGTGTTTCATTATGTAATTGTTTTTAATGTTTCTATCTTCGGTGGCGGCAGCGGCGGCTTATGCAAATTCGCATGTTTGAGGTTGGTTTATTTGCCGTTTTACTTTGACTGCTTCGAATTGAATTTGAGGAGTTTTGTGTCTTTTATTGCCACAGCTGCGATTTTGTAGGCGTGATTGGCAGCGCCGCGACGTCTTTAGATGTTACGTAGCTTTGTTTGTTTGATTTTTTATTGTTATTATTGTCGTTTTCGTAGCTAGTTTTCTTGCGTGCGAAGAAAAAAAAACACAGAGTATTTAAGTGGAGCAAGCACACTTTGTTGTCTGTGTCTCTCTTTTTCTATTGACAAATTGTATTGAATGGCATGGCAAATTGCCGGCAGCACAACTCGAGCATTATGTCATCGTAGTTTAAGGAAGTTGCAGAGCTTGATGACTTCCATATTTGTGGCAATCAACGACTACTGTAAAAATGAATAATTTCGTTTGTTTGGCGTTTAGCATATTTAATCATATCTAAACTGTTTTGCAGTAGCTGCTAATTGCCTTCAGTCTCTTTATGGCCATTAAATGCTTTGTCGTTCATTGTCTCAAGTTTTCTGGTGTTTGGCAAATTTGTATCGTGCCAACTAATTGAAAAGCAATATTGCCGATCTTTATCTACAGACAATTTTACAATTTGTCTTTATATCTTATATATAATTTCATTTCATTTCGTTAATGCGGCGTATACGTTATGTTTTTTTGTTGCCCTAATTAAATACGAAATTCGATTAATTTTCTACAGCGCCGATTTTGCTGATTTGCAGGCCGTTGGACCTTACGCAATACAGCTTTTCTCTTTGTTGGGCTCAATGTCAAGTTGTAAATAGATTTCTACTTTAATTTTCTAATTTTTTTTATTGCGTCTCACACTAATACGCATCTTATGTATTTATTTATTTGCAGGATCAGTACGAAAATCTGTCAACACACACAAACAAAGGCATTGAAGTGCTCGATAAATATGCCAATTTTTTACGAGATCGAGTTGCCATAGAAACCGAATATGCCGGCAAATTAAGGTGAGTTTCATAAAACATATATAAAGAATAAAATTATTTTCGAAATAATAAAGATGTGATAAGATAACAAAAATCAAAAGTTTGTCACTTTTCTTGATTAGCAAAATTTTTAATGAAAACATTTACTAATGATACTCAACACTTTTTTTTATTAAATGCAATAATAACAAATGCTTTTAAAATTTTAGCAAAATGTGTAAATCATGTGGCGCCACTTAATGCCCATATTTGTACGTCAATTAAATGTTTTTTTTTTCTTATGTGAATATACATTTTTTATGCCAAAGGCCTCGCCCGTTAGCGGCCTGTCAATTCAGCAGCAACCACAAAGCAACAAATAATTCCTTACAAGAAACAAAGCACATAAAAACTGAACGTGAATGCAATTCTCATAAATGTAATGTTTTTTTGTTTATTTTTTAGTACATTTAAGCTGAAAGCTGTAATAAGCACAAGGTCAGCCAGTTCTAGAGATTGTGTGCCATGTGTCCATTGCGTCCATTGGCCATTCCTGGCCAGCATACGACTCCAAATCAATTGGGGAGAGTGTGAGGTGATGGAATAATCAACAGCTAATCGTGTGCTTTGTGGCGAACAGACAAAACTCATAAAGACATAACTCATTCGTACATTTTTACATGCCTCAGCACTTTGGGGGCGCATTTCAATTAATGTACTTTCATGGGCTCAATTTCGAAAATGTTGCGCCGCACCTCGCAAGTGAGTGTAAAGAGTGAGGGCAGGGTGTTAGCGTTGGACCCACCCCAATCTATATTTAATATGCTCATGTTTGTGTCCACTCGCCATCTAAATTGCCCAATAGACTGACAACAAAATAAATATGAGCCGACCACGACCTGCCCCACGCAACAGACACGCGACGCCAATGAATGAGGTGGCAAGAGGAAAGAGGAGAGCTTAAAATTCTGCCCATTTAAATTTGATTGAGCTTGAGTAACGCCGAGTGTATTTATGTTCTAGCAACCGGGCGTCATAATTGTATAATTTACTTGAAGACTTACTTGGCTGCTAAATCAACTGCCGCCTCAAGGTGTTGGGAACTCTGCTTTTTGCATCGTGGCAATCGTTAGCTTTGCTATTTTCTTCTTAAAACTTTATATTGTCTCTCAGTGCGGTAGCGGTAGCGTCAGTTCCCACAATTTGAATGCCGCAAAATGAGACTGTAACTGAACTGAAACTGAACTTGTGGCCTCTCTCTGGTGCTGTGCCTGCAGCAACTGTATACAGACAGAGCCCTTTTTATAATGACATTATCATCTTCCCAGGCACCCAACTAGACCACAAATGCAGCCACATGAAATGGAAAACTCTCCGCTAGTACTATATTAAGCTCTTTATATACTATATTGCGTTTGTTTGCCAGCAGCAACAGCAGTGAAATCAGAAATTTGAAATCTTTGCTCGCGTTGTCTGAAATTTGAAGATTGCTTTTGCGTGTCTCGCAATACCAAAATGAAAAGTCTCGTGTTAATGCAAATGTTTTAACTAGAGTGTTGTTGTTGTTATTATTGTTGTTATTATTGTAATATAGTTGTTATACATACTAAGATTGTTGTTGTTGTTGCCTATTTTAAAGTTTCACTAATGCCATGCTCTTTGGGTTTTCTTTTTTTTCTCTCTTTCTTTTCTACAGGCGCTTAGTGAAAAATTATCAGCCCAAAAAGAAGGAGGAGGAAGACAATGAGTAAGCATAAACCAAATATTAAATATAGTTGTAAGCACATTAAACAAACATACGATAAAAGTGGTGAGAGAGCTATTAATTTGCAACAGCTCAACTATTAGCTATCCTATAAACAATTCAGCGTAAAATGACAAGACAAAAAGTAATACAAATTTAAATGATTGTAACAAATCTCATCTCACAAGCAGCAAACCTTTCTTTGTTTTGTACAGGGTATCTATCAAATTGTTGCTGATTTTCTTGAACGTTATTGCGCAAAGATTTGTTAAATCGTTTGGAAAATTATCCGCAATTTACCATTTGGTTATGACTCTCTTAACCATTGTTCGTATGATCAATTTGAGTGTTTAATTGTGTGCGTGCGTCTGCGGCGATTCATTTTGTAAGACACTTACTCACTCAATCAAATGCGAAGACGCATAATTGTAGCTACTTTTGGGTTCGTGCGTGTTCGATGTGTGGTCTGAGAATAAACATATATATTTTTGCGGCCAGCCACTCAGTTTTAATTACATGCGAAAGAGCAATAAGCTTGATTCTGAGTGACAAACTCTGACTGACTGACTGACATCATGGGCCCGCAAATAGCGCGGCGCAAAGTTGCCAGCAAAATACTTACTTATAACAATGAAGCCATTGCTTGAGTCCAAGTTGAAGAGTTGGTAATGAAATGCCAATGCTTTTGCCTTATATGATGGTTAAATCCATAAATTTATTCATGATTGCCGTTCGGCCTGGAACTGCACCATATGTGGATTGACAGACAGATGGACACGACGGACATACAAACAGACAGAAGACAGACAGAAGACAGTGTCGACGACAGCGTCACAGTGTGGGCGTTCTCAAAGCTCGTGTCCAATAACAGACCCATAAATCGAGTGTAACCTAGGGCCAGAGCTTGGTACTTAAGGCGTGAAAAGACGTGGGAGTATTGTAAAAAGCGAGTTAAACTAATTGCGCTGCGGTTACTTCATATTTACAGATTTACATCGAGGCAAGCATTTCGCAATCTGCTCAAGGAAGTGGGCGATTTGGCGGGGCAGCGTGAAGTGGTGTCCGAGACCCTGCAGCTACAGATAATCCAGGGTGTGACGTTGCTATCAAAAACATTGCGAGAAGACCGAAAGGTAAACATTTACATAACCTGATACATATGTATGTAAATGCATCTTATCGATAACTTTCTGTTTCTCTCTCTATCTATAGAAATGCCTTAACGATGGCACAATGCTGCAACAGACCCTCAATGCACAGCTCACGTCATTGGAGCGCGCAAAGCGCAATTATGACAAGGCCTATCGAGATTCAGAGAAGGCTGTTGAGAACTACAAGAAGGCTGACATGGATCTCAATCTGAGTCGCGCCGAAGTGGAGCGTTACAAGAACATCATGACGTCAAAAACACAGCAATCGGATGATGCAAAGAACGAGTATGCCAATCAGCTGCAGAAGACAAACAATTTACAGCAGCATCACTATAGCATGCTGTTACCCGCCGTCTTCAATCGGCTGCAGGAGCTGGATGAGAAGCGTACGCGTGGCATACGCGAATTTGTTATTGGTGCCGCAGACGTTGAGTCCTCGGTGGCGCCAATCATAGCGCGTTGCATGGAGGGTATTGTCAAAGCGGGCGAGTCAATCAACGAGAAGGAAGATTCATTAAAAGTTATCGAAAGGTACTTCAATATATCAAATTCTCTTTTCCGCAATGCTAAACGATTTGTTGTTTTTTTTTAGATATCAATCGGGCTTCCCACCACCGACGGACATACCATTTGAAGATCTGTCAAAGATGGATCTCAGCGCTGTGCCGCAATCAAACTACAGTAATATCACCTACAATAACTCGACAATGAGGGGCGGCACGCTCAGTGCCACAAAGCAGAAAAAATTACGCGGTGGCATCCTGAACAGCATCTTTGGCAGTAACAAGGTGAGAGCGACCGTTGACGATTTTCGCGTTTCATCTTGGTTCTGGTTTTTTGTACAACTTAGCTGCAAGTTCTCCTCAAGTTGTTCTTTTTTTTCTGTTTTTTTTTTTAAATTTTCTTTTTTTATGTCTCCATCCCATCGCTGTCATTGCCTGGCACCGTGTCTTTAAACTTCACTATCTCGTTTAATGCGAGACATTTTGTCACCAGCACAATTGCCTCTTGAGTTCAGATGCTTCTTGTTTTTAGTTTTAAGTTAACTCTTGTGTCTTCTTCTTTTACTCATGCCGTCTCTCTCTCTCTCTATTTTTATTTCATTTATCAAAAAATTTTGCCATTTCTTTAATTTATGTCACGAAACTTTTGGACGTTGGTTCCACCTTTTACTGTAAGTACCAAGTGTCCAGCTGCCTTCTAAAGGCAGCTCGGCGCCGCTTCGTTTCGTTTCGTGTCCTTCCATCTTCATGTCCTACTACATGTCAACTAACCCAACAAAATATAAATAAATTGTTGCAGTCTTTCATACCATACTCAAAACCTATATATATATATATATATTATACATTAAACATGTGCATACGAATTTGTATATTATTTTATGTATCTGTTTCATGTCACGTTTCTTAGCCAAAATTTTTAAGCTAGTTATGCAACAATTGGCTGCCAACGCTTCTTACTCGCTTTTCCATTATTACAGTTTTTTTTATCAATCAAAACGCCACTGAGACAAAACCACTTACAAATACTTATTGCATTATACTCGTTTATTTCTATTATGCATATTTGTTGCTGTCATACAATTTTCTAACACCAAAAAATAATTATTACATGCTTTTACTTACACACACACACAAACACACACACACCAATACACTCGGAAAAAAAAAACAAAACGTGATACGTAAAATATATGAAAATAAAAAATATAAAAATAACTAAATCAATTCGATGCCAATAGCAACGGCAGATAATTGAAGCCTGTATCACAATGAAGGTATGATGTATACTATATTCCAGCTCTTCTAACTAACTGCTCTTAATAACACATCAACTAAATAGCATTAGCTACTACTACTAATCACAACTGCTAAACAAAAATCTTAACCAAACACTTGCAAATCTACTATTAACCTCTCTCTTGATTGAGTCACTTTCACCTTGAACACCTAATCGTTAAAACTAATCGTTATAAGCCAAATAATACTATTAATTAAATACTTTATGCAATTGTTAAATAATTAGTTGGTTAACAACATGCCAAATCAGCACACACTCACACATTGCAGAACAAATGATTTGTTACATATTTGTTTAATTATTATTTTTCTTTATTTATGGTTTATAAGATTCAAGCCTGTAGAATTTTGTTACAATTGCAACATGCATTAAATTGTGTTTGTTATTTATAAGTTTATACTAATTATCTTCAATTCATTACTTTCCGAAATTTCCTTAGTTGTCTATTTACTTTTTACCCCAGTTTTCTAATTAATGTTGTGAATGCTTTTTGTTAAAATTGTCGTCTAGTCATTTCTGCCTTGTATAGTACTCATTGCACATTCTATATATAATAGATATATGTATAAAAAAACTTACTATTTCTTTTAAAAACATCAACTAATGTTTGATTATGTTCACGCATATAGAATTCACTAACTGCGGACGGACAAAAGGAGGACTTTAGCGATTTACCACCGAATCAGCAGCGTAAAAAGCTGCAGGCCAAAATTTCCGAACTACAACATAAGGTCGATCAGGAGACGAACACCCGTGATGGCCTGATGAAAATGAAAATAGTATATGAGGCGAACTCATCGCTTGGTAATCCCATGACCGTTGAGGGACAACTGAACGAATCAGAACATGAATTGGAAAAACTGAAAATGAATTTGAAAAAATATCAAGGCTTTTTGGACAAGGCTAATCAGCTGCAGGTGGCCAACAATAGTCCGCAAGCGAATCGCAACCAACTTCAAAACGGACACCGAACATCCAGGTAAGTAAATTTATTACACACTTTAACGTATGGAACTTGTTCTTTAACTGTTTAACTCTTGTTTTTGCAGACATTCCAATGGCAGCGCTAGCGCTGATGATCATCATGAAGGCGATGATCAGCCCGATGATGCTGGCAGCTTAAGCAGGTCAGGTTCTGAGGATAATGTGGCGCAAATACAAAATGGGCATAATAATAACAATAACGGGTACACTCATAAGTCTACGTTCAATGTTTATATATACACACATCTATACTTACACACACACACAACCACACAAAGAAATACACTCATACACATACTTACATTATTGTAGATCGTATATATCGCTTATGATTTGGCTCGTTTATTCCCTTGTACATTGCCTCTCTCTCTCTCTCTCTCTCTCTCTCTCATATTTTTGGTGGCATCTTAAATTTGGTGTTGGCTTAACATGTTCAGTTGTATTTACGTTCATTATTCATGCAAACTATTGATAAATACGCACAAGCGCCCATAAAATGAAAAAAAAAAAAAAAAACAAAGTCCACAATATGCCTAAAGAAACAAAATTTAAAACAATTTATTGAAAATATTAAAATTTAGTTATTTGTATAATTTAATTTGATTGCTTACACCATACATATAACACGTAATAATGTCAAAATTGCAACTTCTTTCAAATATTTCGTTTCATTTTGCCTTTTCCATGGTGAAATCCAGCAGTTCGGCAAGCCCCGAAAGCGGCCTTGGCACCTCGCACACATCTCTGCCCGGCTCCGGTCAGGGCAGCGCCAATGAGAATGCCATTGGCGAGGAGACGTGCTATGAAACGGAGGTAGAACTTCTGCAACCACTGGGCACATGTCGTGCGCTCTATCCCTTTGAAGGTATGTTCTTTGACATCAAAAGTAGTAGAATCTAATGTTTTGATTTATTTTTCGCACAGCTACCAGCGAAGGCAGCATACCCATGAGCGAGGGCGAGGAGCTGCAGGTGATTGAAAATGATCAGGGTGATGGATGGACGCGCGTGAGGCGAGCGAACAACTCAAATGGCTGGGACGAAGGATTTGTGCCTACGAGTTACATCGAGTGCACACTCTTTGCTTAGACTCTTGTAGGCAGGAGCGGGCAGTTTTATATGCTAACTACTTAACAGCATTTGCATATGTTCCATACATTTGTGTACTTTTGTCATAACTTTGCGTTATTCTGGACAGCCATAGTAAAGAAAATAAAATCTACATAAATCAACTATGTATCGACTATCACGAAAACTCACACATTTACGCACAACCATGTACATTTGTCTTAAGATAAGGTTAAAATTTGGTTTTCTACACACATTTATGTATATTTGATTTGATTTTATAATTGCATTGTTTATGAGGATTATAGTACTAGCAATATTATATAATACAATACGAAAGATCATTAAACGTAGTTATACATAAATATTTACTTACATACTACACAAATGCACCCCACGAGCAGACCTCACCTAATTGTAAGCAAACGCACCGCAACGTTAAACTCTTTTCACAATCAAACTACAAGTATGTAACAATCATGTATTAACTATTTATATACATATACACATATATATATATATATATATATATATATATATATATCAGCTCAAAAAGTAGCAGGTGCTTTTAAATACATATAAAATGTGATTTTAAAAAATAAATCTTGTAAACATATTGCAAAGTGCGTTGACTTTCAATATGTTTAGTAGCTTATTTTTCATATATATATATATAAATGAATCATATAAATTTATATTTTTTCGCATTTCGATTACCATGAAAAATAAGCTACTAAACATATTGAAAGTCAACGCACTTTGCAATATGTTTACAAGATTTATTTTTTAAAATCACATTTTATATGTATTTAAAAGCACCTGCTACTTTTTGAGCTGACCAAGAAAAGCAACAGTTATAGTGGCTTTTGCATTAAAAAATAAAAAACAAACAAAAAATTTCACAAAAACGCACCTAAAGTCATTGATAAATATATATATATATATAAAGATGTATGAGAGATGGACCACAATTCCATAAAATTATAATGAATTATCTTAACGTTTAATAAATATATAGCAAAAGTTATGACAATTTTGCATTATGCATGAGGCATATGCGAATTAAAAAGCAAAGAACGCGCTAGCTTGTTATATATGGAATAGCAACAATTGTACATTTTACTTTACGCATTATGCATTAAACAAAACAAAAGAAACTTAATTTTAATTCTAAATCTAAATAAACTTTTGTATTGCTTTTTGCCTTGTATATTTTCACACACACACTTACACATAAACGTATTTATGTTTAAACTATGAAATGAAATGAGAAGAAAATGAATTGAAGTCGAAAATTATTTCGTTATAGGGCCCATTTAGTTATTTAAGTTGACAACATTTAAGGCTTAAGTCAAATGCATAGCCGGGCGGCGCTACCTTTTGTTATGTTGAACGCCACTTTGCAATACATTAATTTATACATTATATAATACATTTATATATATATAGCATATATATGTTTGCATACATATAAAAACAAAAAAACAGTAAAAGAAAATCAATCATAAATATTATTAACTGAAATCAAAAAAATTATAAGTCTGCAGCAAAGCATACATTTAGTAGTTTTGGCAAGTGATTTTTTTTAATTTTCTTTTTTAGTTTCTTCCGTTCTTTTTTTTTTGCCAATCTTCCATATCCGTCTGACCATCTTCATGCCCAAGCTGGTTTGTAAATATGTCACAGCTGTCCATTGAGTAACATTTTCATTTTCATAACAAATTTTTTTATATGAATTACATTTTTAATTAATTTAGCATTTGAGTGTGCAAAAACTGAACGAAAATTTTGTGTGCATTGTATGTTTAAATAAACTTTGAACGATTGAAAACAATAAAAATGATACTGAACCAAGTGCGTGCGCAAAGATAACAGATAATTCCAAAATTCTTAAACTAATATAATTTAAATATAGAATCTACTACGACATACACTTGATAATAAATAAGCAAATGATTAAAATAAAAAGCAAGCATGAGAAAATTAATGTGACAAACGGTGTCATATGTGAGAGTGGTTCAATCATTTAATGAACATAACAACATATGTAATAAACCATAATAAAGAAAGTGAAATGAAAACTTAAAAATATAACAGCTTTTTTTTGCTTATGGGAAATTTCAAATTGCGTGTGGTTCTTGTCTTTGCTAAAGGCTTAAAAATTTTATTTGTTTTGCATTGCATGTTGCGCCATCGATGATAAATACTCAAAACTAAAAAGTAGCAAAGTTAGTTGAGTAAGGTTAGCATTAAATGTCAATTTATGTGCAAGGCATTTGAGCTTTTGTTTAATTTTTCGTACAATTAGAATGTGGTTCGAAAGATGAGCGAGACAAATATTGATATTGTGTTAGATACAATTGGTAACAAGCATTATAGACCTTTTTTTTAGCAGACTGCATTATAAATCGTTACACTCATATCTTCATAAAGGTATTGGCCGGACTCAAGTGTGTATGATAGTAACCAGTGGCATTATCTGCTTGTACATTGCCAGCGAAACTATTGGCCTCGGTCTCATATCCATTGCCATAGCCTGCGATTTCAAAATGAGTAATGTACAACTCTCGTTACTATCAAGTGGTGCATTTACGGGCTTGATGTTGTCCTCACACTTTTGGGGCTACCAGACGGATCGACATGGAAGGCGTATAGTGATGTTATATTCGTTGGGACTAAGCCTAATAACATCGTTTATATCAGTTTTAATGCCCGAATTCTATTCGTTTCTGGTGTTTCGAGTTATTTTGGGACTACTGTGGGTACGTAAATGGTTTTTAACTGGAACAGAAACTAACAATTGGCTAGTCTACATCATAGTATGTCAGGTGCGGTTGTTAATACAGTTACCTATTTGACGGAGTATTCTACAATTGCAATGCGTGCCTTGGTTATCAACTTTATGAGCTATGCCTTTCCTCTTGCTATCATTTATGTGGCAGGTAAGTGCTTGCCTTATTTGAAAATTGACTCCATCTTTATTTCTATACCTTTTTAGGTATGGCTCAATTGCTAGAGCCGCTGGATCGCTTGCTATTTAGTGCGGGCAGCTTTGATGTTTGCGAATGGCGTTTGAATATATTTCTGCATATATCACCCGGAATAATAGCGTTCTTTGCATTGTGGCGTTTGCCCGAATCAGCCAAGTTTTTGATCTCTGTGGGTAAAGCAGATCTCGCCTATGAGATACTCGATCACCTTTGTATCAAAAACAAGAAACAGGACTTAGAGAGCCTGGGTATAACGAGTGTTACTCAGGCAAATTTAAACCTAAATGTCGAGGAGCATGCTAATTGCTTACAACGTGTTTGGTATGATACAGTGCCATTGTTTAAGCCTCCATATGTACGCCCTTATCTGTTAGCAACACTGTGTATGTGTGCCTATTTTTTTGTGTGAGTTTGGCTTTAAATTTGTAGCCTTAATTTTTCGTTGATTCTTTCACCGTTAGGGGCAATGGTCTGACTCTTTGGTTTATAAAGCTTATTCAAAACTTGCCCGATTCCGATGCGATTCTTTGTGATGCTATACAGATAAAAGATGAAAATAATGCAACGAGTTCGCTATGCTCAAGCGACCGTTTACCAGTTAGCTTTATCGATGGCATCTATTTGGGCTGCACATTTCTTGCCTGTTGCATTGGCATTACAATACTGCTTATGTTTACTCGTCGCGTTCATGTTCAGTTCATCTATGGAGTACTCTCAACATTGTGTGGTTTCAGCATTAATTTTCTAAAACAGCGTACACTTATTCTGACTGCCATGTTGCTGTTTTTATCGTTGTCCACCTCAAGCATTCCACTCGCTGCAACCGTTGTCACCGATGTGGTACCCACGCTTTTGAGGTGAGCACAAACACATACGCAAGTTAAAAATATTAACAATTAATTAATAGGGGCAAGGCCATTAGTTTGAGTTTTATGTTTGCACGTTTTGCGGTTGTTATAGCCAACATCATTATAGGCACCAGCATGACGTCTTATTGCCTGGTAGCTTTTAATATTTTTGTGCTTGTCATGCTCAGTAAGTTGTAATCTTATTTAATATGCACGCATGAGTAATATTTTAATTTTCCTTTTTCAGGTACCACCATTTTAATATGTTTCTTGCCTAAATAAAATAAAGTACTTCCGGGAAATGCACGACTGACGGAAGGCTCTGGGCTATGACGAAAAGCTGATTGCTACAAAGTCAAAGCCAGCGCCATCTGCTGGTCAGGCGCGCAATAAAAATGCATTTATATATATATATATATATATATATAACCAACAATAAGCTAAATATTTTATTCTCCCTTGTCATTTTTAAATTAAAATTTTTATTTAAACACTGTCCAAATTAATATTGTATGTTTATTGAAACTCAATTTGATATACATATTGTGGGTGTGTTTTTTTTTTTTCTTTTTGGTTTGCTACATTTAAATATTTGTATAATATATATTTGATTTTTTTGTTCACATCTTTCTTTATACATATAGTATAGATAGTATGTTTTGTGTATTTATATGTATTCAATGGCTGCAATGCCAGTAACTACTAATGTTTTAACAAATTTTAAAAGTTACGCTCTGTTTTTATAATAATATAATCGTAAGCCATGCTACCACACACTTTTTGCACTTTTAAAGCGCTTTCCCTTAGCCTTTGCTAATCCTTGTCATCAACGCTACACGTTGATATGGTGTTATTTTTACAGTGTTTCATTTTTTTCAGAGTACATCGTTTCAATTAGAATCAACAACTTCCACCAAGTATTAGTAAAATGTTATAGTACTTTAAAATATAACAATAGTTAGAGTAAGGATCCTACAGAATGTAGATCGAATAGACTTAAGTTTCAGTTACAGCAACAGTTAGTATTATGGTACCTTAGCTAAGCAGATAATTTCTTAAGAGCTTAAACAGCCAATACAGAAAATAGAGTTTCAACAATGATTTAAAGTAGTTTTTTTGTTCTTTTTTTATAGCACAACCATTTTTATTTTTGTTTTAGTTTCGTTTCATAACTTTTCGTTTTGTTTTGCTTCGTTGTAACATTAATTTGTCACAAATATTTGTCGAAAAGATTCTCGGGCTAAAGTCAACAGCCAAATTGTAAAGAGTAATTAGTTTTTGGGTTTCAACTGAAATGGTTTTATTTTGTGCCCCAACAAAACTCGAATTTTTTACCCTGACTACCTGGACAAATTAAACATATACATACATATAAACAAAACCATACATTTATATATATATAGTTATATGTATGTTATCTAAGCAGTTGCACAATGACAATGAGTATTATTATTGCAATTAGGGTTTTTTATTTTTGAAAACGAAAACCCAACTTTTAACAAGTACTTGCCTAGAGTTTTGTTTTTTTTTTTGTGGTTGTTTCAAGTTCTTTTTGCTAACTAACAGTAAAAAGTTGTCGTAGTTGTAGAAGTAGTTGTAGTTAAGTGTGTTTCAAGAGGTTTCCAGTTATTAGTATAAGTAGATAGTATAGTAAAGTTCCATAGGCTTACAAATACTTCATTATTTATAATATGACTTTTATACTTTGATTTTGGCTTTTTATTTTGGTTTATCTTTTATGCCATGTTAATAAGTTATACGTTGACTTTGTTTCACAAATCGTTTTTATATTTATTTTGTTCTCAGCCAAATGTTTTTATTTCAAAGTTTTTTATTACAAAAGATTGTCCAGTTAGAAGTGAAATGTAAAGCTGTGGCGGAAAAAGAAGGAATAGAAAAACTAGAACTTTCTATTGAAAAAATGACTACAGTAAATTCGTCTTAATCACGCTTTAATCACACTAACACACACTCACACGCTTAGGCTCACAGAAACGCACACACACACACACACACGCACAAGAAGATTGTCATAGATATAGTATATTTTTTTGTTTGTTTGTTTTTGCACTGAGGAAGTTTAGCGTTGGATTTTGCGTGGTATTTTGTGTCGTATGAAACCGTTGCGGGCTCATCTAGCTGCGGTTTATGATCTGTTTTGTAACGGTTTCGTCATTGTGGCTTAAATAGTGATTAAATTGCGCAACATTTATAAAGCTAACATTTAGTAATAAAAATAATAATATTGAGTGTACTATATAAGTTATTTTTCCGTAGCAATTGCCTATCAATTATAGCTGCCTTTTCGTTGCCTTGTATTTACGAATTTATTGTTTTTTAGTTTTCATATTGTTTATTTGATTTTTATTTGTTTGCTTTGCTTTTGTTTTTTTTCTTTCTATTCTCTGCGCGCGGCACAAAACACACGCACAACTTAACTGGCATTATAGAAATACCCTCAAACACAACAGCAACAAGCAAAAATATATTTATATTTGTATATACTTTCATTGATTTGTTTAATGTTCGTATTGTACTGAAGTATTTGTATATTTGTTTGTGGTTCTGTTCTGGTATTCTTATTTTTCAATTATTGTGCTTGCCATATCCATAGATTTGCTATCGTGCTGTCCTTACTGTACCTTACTTAAAAAGCTCTCTCACCAAATACTATAAAGTTTATTTGTATTTATTTAACACATTGCAAATCGCTGTCAAGCTCATTGAACTATAAACTATTAAAGGACAAACTCTTATATATTTGTAATGGGCTTGTGGTTTTATAACTTGATTAAACAACAAAGGGTTTTTGTATTTTTTGTTTGGTTTTTGTGGGTGGCCCATCATCTCTTAGGTACTAACAAATTGAGCATTTACTTTAAGCAGCAGCATATCATTAAACATTGGTGTTATGCATTTCAAATTAATTATTGTTTCTGTTGTCGCTCGCAATCGCGTGTTCGGTCAAGGAGAATTATCTGAGTCCGAGCCGCCATAGCTGTGCATGGGGAATAGTGGATACCAGCCGGTGATATGCTGGCCAGTATTCACTTTATCCAGATTCACCTCCGTGCCGCCCAATCCCTGATTGTGCTCGAAGCCAACACAACGCTGCCACACCATTATGACAATATTTCGTCCAAAGACATCAGCGCTCTGCATTTGTGTGTGTGTTTTTTTTTTTTTTTCGACGTGTATAAAAATGAAGAATATATTTGCATATAAATTGCATTAATGCCACTGTGTAATTACTGGGAAATATAAAAACAAACACGTAAACAAAAACAAATATACGGCAGAAGCAGCCAATAGCTTTATGGCTTTTTTCGTTTTGTGGCCGGGAAAACACACAGCGCACTCTGGCTGCAAACTGGCCGCCATTAACCGCATTACAATACAGCCAACAACAACAACAACAACAAGGACGAACCGTTGACCAGCTCCAACTCGTCAATGCCATTTGTCGCACATTTGAGCCATCATCATCTTTGGCACCCCTTCCCCACCTTTTTTATGGTGGCCCATTCGCTCACCTGGTATTTGATGGTCTGCTTGTATAATGGCTCCGCAGCATGGCGCACAACGCGCGTCTTCTTCTTGTGTCGCAATCGTTCGCCATCTTTAATATAACATTTGACGTATGTATCCGGCGGCGTTTCGCAGTCCTCGTTGACAATGTTTCGTGCACAAATTAGCTTAAAATTTAAAGTTTTCAGTTTTCAAGATAATAGTTAGCATTAAATCTTGATTCAAACTGCTCAAAAAATCTGTCGAAATTATTAAAGTCGTTTGCATAATAATAAAAATGTGATTTAATTTATATTTGCATACTTTATATGATGAAATCACTATGCAAACCTAATTTAAATACTGGCAAAAACTTCTGTCTTTCATAATTGTGTTATATAATTTAGTTAAACTTACCTCAACCTCGACGTTTCCTTTGATTTTCACAAACCCCATTTTTAGCTCACCATGACGCGCCGTTGTGAGGCGATAGCCCTTGGGATGAATTTGGCTTGGCCCCAACTTGAGGCCGTAGCTGGACTCGCTGCCCGTAATGGCGGCAATGTTGACGTTGACGTTGACATAGCTGCCGCTGAGGGTTTTCACCACGCTCTGCTTCCTCTGCGGGCTGTCCATGTTGCTGCTGTCCGTGCTGGGTCGTTGATAGATGCTGCCCTTGCGCTGGGGACTGTCCGTGCCGCTTTCTGTGCTGCTGCGTTGATAGACGCTTCCTTTGCGTGTGGGTGCGCCCGATGTGGGCGCATCATTGGCCGAGGGCATATAAACGCTGCCCTTACGCTGCAGCTGCGATTGCGATTGGAATTGTGGATCACCCAATTGAAACATGCTGCCCTTACGTTGCTGCTGCTGTTGTTGGTGCAGTCCGGCGGAGAGTGAATTTTCCTGGCCACGTAAATTGACCATGCTGCTTTTGCGTAACTGTTGTTGCTGACTGCTGCCGTCACCTAGGTTGCTACCCAGCAGCTGATTTTGCTTTTCCTGCGCCACATTCGAGTAGGAGGCAGCCTGTTTCAGCCGTGACAATGCCTGCTTGGCGCTCTGTGGCTGCAGTTGTGCGCTCGAGCCTTTCCAGCGTGGACGAAATCGTTTGTCTTCATCATCGGACGGTGGACTGGTTTCGGTTGTGCCAACGCCAATCGGTAGCTGGTGTTGGTTTTGGTGTTGTTGCAACTGTTGCAGCTGCAATTGTTGCAATTGTATTTGCTGCTGCTGTGATAAATCCAGTATGGAGCTCTTGCGACTATTGGGACCACTTGGTAAACCAACACGACTGGAACCTGCACAAAGGGGAGGAAAGGTTGGCGAGAGGGCGGGGAGCGAGCGTCAAAAAGACACACAAACACACACAGACACAAGATTAATGAAATTCGGCATTGGTATTAAACGAAATGTCGGTCAATTGAATGTATGTAACTTCAACTCAAAGTATTCAAGTTCTTACAGGACAAAATGTGAAGAATATCTAATACCGATGGTCTAAGGGATATGAAATTGCCAAAAGCTACACAAAAAACAGACATGCAATAAAAACAAACAGTGCGTATGATTTATTTATCAATAAATGTGGTTTTGTATGTGGTTAAAGAAAATTGGCTAAATAAGTTGAGTTAAGCTGCCTTAAAATATTTGTTGATTCTTATGAAATCCGATTTAATACCAAAATAGTAAATAGCAATAACATTTAGATATTCAATCACTTGATAACTTTCAAATTATGAGTACTTTTTCTTACGTCTAAACTTTATAAAATGCTTTTCAAAAAACGGCTGTCAACGGAAAAATGGCCGAAATAAATGTTGACGAAGTACTTGATACGTTGGGTAAGCAGCTTGTGAACCCATCAATCTAGTTACTTAGAAGTGGCATCCACAGGCTTTGGTCGCATGCAGTTAGTTATATTCTTTGGCTGTTCGTTGCAACAGCTATATGTGACCAATGAACAGTTTGCTCCCGCGCTCGTAGCTGTAGCATCAAGGTGTGAGTTCAATATCGATGAGCATCGCATGGCCTGGCTGATGATTGCTGTGTTTACCGCCCAGGTGCTAACCAGCCACTATATGGGCTTCAAATCGGATGAGATAGGCAGGCGGAAGCTTTTGCTCATCTCCTCAAGCATGAGCATGATTTTCTCGATTATCTCGTCTCTAATGCCTGAATTTTGGTCATTTCTTGTGATGCGCTTTATAGTGGGCTGCTTGTAAGTAAGTCTGTTCAACTGCCTACTCTTTCATGTCCATTGTTTTTTATGTTGTGTTCGGCAGTATCACGGGAATTGGCATGGCGGTGCTGACGTATTTGAGTGAGTTTACTAAGATCTCGTTGCGAGTCAAGATAAGTAACTATTTGAATTATTCCATTGGCATCAGCATGATGTATGTGCCAGGTAAGTAAGAGTAAACCATTATCAATAGGAGTTGCCTACTGTGGTACTATCATTTCTTTTACACAGCATCTGCCATGGGATTGATACCCCTTGACATACACTTGACGATTTGGGGCAGCTATTTCCTTAGCAGCTGGCGAGTGCTCATGATGACCAATGTGCTGCCTGGTCTGATTGGTTGGATCATCATATTTTATATGCCAGAGAGTCCCAAGTTCTATCTGTCCGTTAATAAGCCGCAAGAGGCACTTGAAGTATTGGAAAAATGCTGTCGCTACAACAAGGGCAAGGATGTGACTCTAAGTAGTCTGGACATTGAATCCGTGTCGCAGCTAAATCAAAGATCCGATACAGCACCAGCTAACAAAAAGTGAGTTGGCATTAAGCTGCTCATCATGTGCTCCAACTTGATATTGTATATCCACACAGCTGCTGTTACCGCATCTGGTATGAAACAAAGCCGCTGTTGCATGGCATCTATTGGCGTCAAATGTTGCTTACGATTTCAATACTTTTTGTGCTCTTTGGCGAGTGAGTGTTCACCAGACACAAAAGGAATATTTAAGTATTTCATTTGTTTTTCTTATTATTTTTCAAGGAGCTTTGGCCTTATGGTTTGGATGCCGCGTGTGATTAAAACGGTTGAACACAATGAAGAGATGATGTTACTTTGTGATGCAGTGAAAAAGTTGGGGGGCCTGAATACCACCCACTCTGTTACCGAGGTTAGTTTTTGATTATTTAAATTTACCAAACGATTCTTTGTAGACATATATCAATGCTAGTGCACTTTGGAGAATAAAGATCTAAATTCAGCCATTTTGAATGGCGCCTGCTGCTTGGGTGGCTTTATGCTGGTCAGCGTCCTGTTGCTTTGTCTTAATCGAAAGACAATTTTGTTGGCTTTCACAACAATCGCTGCGTTGGCTGGATTTTTTCTTAACTTTGTCATAGCACATGCATTAATTGTGACTGCATACATCTTGCTAACGGTTCCATCTTTGTGCAGCTTAAGACTGGCATTAACTCTTCTCATTGATGTTATACCAACGCACTTAAGGTAATGTGTTGCACGATTTTATGCAATCTTCCTAACAATATAACTTTGCAGGAGTAAAGCAGTTGCTTTGGCAATGATGTGCGGCCGCATTGGTGTTTTGGTTGCCAATCTATTTGTAGGCTACACATTGAATTTGAACTGTTTCGTTACTTACAATACGTTTGTTGGGGCCTTAATAGGTAAGTGTGGTGGCATATGTTGGGCTTGCGTTATATGTTTATTTATAGCACACCTTATTATACAGTTTGTGTGGTACTTATCAGTCGTCTACCAAAGAAAGTTGCCAGCAACTAAATCACTTAAGCTTTGCTTATATCGTTTCATATTTCAATAAATTTTGAATATATGTAAGTCCAAATTATTATAGTTTTATTTGCATATATGGAGGAAACAGATATTGATGATGTCTTGACCCTAATTGGTAAGCAATTAGGCAAGTTGATTGAAACGTTGAACAAATAAAATTTCGATACAGGATTTGGTCGCATCCAGGCGCTGATGGTGTTTTGTTGTGGCATGAGTGGCATATATGTGTCCAACGAGGTGATGGGTATCAGTGCAATGCTTGTTCCCATAGGTTGCGATTTCTCAATGTCAAAGGAACAGCTCTCCCTGATGCCAAGCGCTGTATTTCTCGGTTTGATTTTGTCCTCGCACTTTTGGGGCTATCAGTCGGATTTAATTGGTCGGCGCAAGGTTATGATCTATTCATTATCCTTGGCAATGCTCGCCTCACTTGTTTCAATAGTAATGCCAAATTTCTATGCGATGCTCTTTTGCAGATTTGCAGTCGGTCTATTGTGGGTATGCTTTTGGCTTAGATGTAAACAGTTTATATTTTAGTATGTGCGTTTACCACACAGAATTTCAGGTGTTGGCATTATGTATATAACATACTTGGCAGAGTTCTCAAGCGTTAAGATGCGTCCCACCATGGTCAATGCTATGAGCTACTGCTTTGCTGTGGCAGGCATTTATGTGCCACGTAAATATGCTCCATAATGATTACTCGTTTATTTTTCTATCCATCTATCCGTTTCTTCAGTTTTAGCTACTTCAATGGATCCGCTGAGTCGACTTTTTTTCAGCATTGGCAGCTTTGATTTCTTATGGTACAGGCTCAATATGCTGCTTAACTTAATACCTGGAATTTTTGCTCTTATCACCATATGTATTCTGCCTGAATCTGCAAAATTTTTGCTACTCGATGGGCAAAATGATCGCGCCTACAAGACGCTCAATCGCCTGTGCCTTAGCAATCGTAAACACAGTTTAGAGGATCTCGGCATAGAAATTTTAGCTAGTATTCCGCGTCCGACCAGTGTTTTGACTTACCGACCTTTCAACTGCATAAACCGACTGTGCTATGATACGGTATCAATATTTAAGGGGCCCTATATCAAGAACATTTTCCATGTTACCGCCGTGCTGAGCGGCTTACTCTTTGTGTAAGTAACAATGTTGTATATATACATCTTTTTTGCCAAATGTAAAATGCCAATTTCTTAATTAGGGGCAACGGTTTGTCTTTATGGTTTATGGAGATGCGCCAACGCTTTCCAGACTCTGATCTTACTTTTTGCGAATTGGTACCTGTCCATAATTTCTATAATACCACAAATGACGATTCGATATGCTCAGATAAGCCATTGGACTATGTCGGCGGTATTTACATGGGTGTTGCCTTTCTGATGGCATGCATTGCAATTAGTATTATGTTGTTTTGCCTACGTCGCTCTATAATTCTGTTTTGCAATGCAACAGTCGCTGCAATCGGTGGTTTGTGCCTCAATGTGCTGACAAATAGGGTGGCCATATTTGTTGCACTTGTGACTTTCATTTCATTGTGCAACTGTAGCATTCCGTTGGCTGCGTCCGTTATGGTCGATGTGGTGCCAACGAAATTCAGGTAAGCTGCTAACACAGCGTATGTGTAACTTCGATAAACGATTTAAGTTGAAATTTGTATTCTTCAGAGGCAAGGCCGTCAGTTTGAGCTATTTGTTTGCACGTGCCGGTGTTATAATATCCATTAATATAATTGGCAACTATATTTCTCTATACTGCGTTGTCGTCATCAATATCTTTGTAGTTTTGACATGTAGTAAGTTGAAATCGGGTCGTATGCTTACTATAAATAATTAATGTTAACTTTTCACAGTAACCGCTATTTTGGCATTTCTCTTGCCAAAAAGTTATAAAGTCGATCCTGGAAGTCGATGATAAAATAAATAATTTGTGTATATAATCAGCAGCAATGATTTATTAAAACTTTTGACATTGCATACAGCGAGCGCGTCAATACACCATTAACAGCATTCAATCAATCTTTCAATCAATAGAGCGCACGGTACGAACGGAGCATTTAATTTGATTTATGATTATATACAAAAAGGATTATGGTAAAAGTTCAAACACTTTGTTCTCAAGGCCTTTCTCGCTAAAAATAAAATTGTATGTCAAATAAACTTTGCAAGCGCAGTCTTCATGTGTGTGTGTGTGTGTGTGTGTGGGTTGACAGGTATGCCGGAAGCCAAATAATATACAGAAAAAGAGAGGCAGGCATAACATATAGAGAAGCAAATCACAAATTGACTAAACTTTCCGTTCATTGGAAATTAGAGATGCAGGAAATTGCTGTTATGCTCATCACCTTCGCCAAAATAAGCTTCTTCGTTGTACAGTAGGAGCACGTGCTCATCTCTAATAGAAATTTTCTGCCATAGGCTGTCAATTTGTGAGCAGTCAAAACAAAAGAGTCGTAGAGTTGATTTCCATATTTAAAGGCCTGTTTTGTGGCTCATCAAGAAGATGCTCGTTTGCCATTTGTTTTATCACGACAATTTTTTTATTTGCTTATATTTTGCTTTTATTTTTGACTTGTATTCTTCGTTAATTTTTTCATTCGGCTTTTCATACTTCGCGTGTCGCTAGCTTTTAAAAGTTAATTTCAAGGTTGAGTTATTTTTCGGTGCTAGTGAAGGGCTCATGATGGACTCGTCAAGGAGTTAGTCAGCCAACAGGTAATAAGGCGTAGCAGCTCGTTGAATTGGAGTGTGTTTGTGGGTCTGCATTTTAAATTAAATTTGTTGGGGCTGGTTTATTGCTTGTCGCAAATAACAGCAATAAGCTGAACTAAACCAAATGACTTCAGGGACTTGACATTTCTTTTCATCTCATTTTTCCTGCGTGAGTGTGAAAATGTGTTTATGTGCGTGTGTGAGTGTGGCTTAATAAGATGCCAAAAACTGTGCGCTCTTGAGCTTAGCCAGCGTGTACAAGTAAATTGTGTGTGGCTGAGTGTGTGTTAATTAAGTGGCATGCAGCTAGAAATTTTTCAAGGCAAATATTTCCGCAAAAATCGTTAAGAGTATGAAATAAGCCAAATTCAAGCACTAGTCAAGCAAAAAATGTATACTCAAAAACTCGTGATACGAAACGAAACGAAACGAAAATTCATTTTGCATTCTTACCAGTGGGTGAGTTGGTTGTTTTTATTGTGTGTTTAAATACTTGTACTTTTTGCTTTGCATTGTTGGTGTTTGTATTGTTTTTATAAATATATATACTTATATAGTTTTTGCAATCACATAAACATTTATTTTGTCAAGCTGAATTTGCAGTGTAGTTTTTGCATTGTGTCTTGTATAATATACAAAAAAAGGATTTTCGTTATTTATTTTGTTGTTGTTGTTGTATTTTTGTGGTTTCTGGCTTAGTTCTTTGATTAAATTATTTGCCGTGCAATTAGTGGTTGTTCAAAACAAGAGCTTTGAACTAGAAAATTAAGTGTTAAGTGCTGAGAGCGAGTTTTGTTCAAAAAAAAAAAAACCTTGCTTGCATTATTTAAAATCGTTGAAAGTAAATGTAATTTATTTGTAATTGCTTAAGTAATTGAAGTTTTGTGTGATTTGGTTTATCTTTTAGTGTTTGTCCAGTTAGCAGTGTAGGGTGTGTCAAAGCTTTGATAATGCGACACCGATATTGTGGCTAATAGTGAGAAAGATTTGGGAGAGCAAAGAAATTAGATAGACAGTTGTAAATGCAGTAGATATATGTAGTAGGTGTTTGGTGAATAAATATTAGTATACTAGCTGCTATAGTCAGCCAGAAATTAGTACCAGACATAAAAGGAGATAGATACACACAGATATATAGGCTGGGAGTGAGAAAGAAAAAGTGTGTGCGTAAGAGAGTGAGATATATTGTGACAGAGCAAGACAGTTAGTTGGCTTAGCTAAAAGTACTCGTGGAATAGTCTGGCGTGTGGTAAATTCTCGAACCCAAGCTGTAAATGTAAATAGCTAAAAGCTCGTGGTATCGTTACTTACGTCGTGAACCAATGCGCTTGTGCTGCTCGGTGCCCAGACTCATGGTGCGACCCAGTTCGCCACGCACAGCCTTTAAGGATTTCAAGATCTCATCCGGATCGCGTCGCGCCACCGATGAGCGACGCCTGCCCACAAGATAGGATGTAGGTGGCGTGGCCATGGCATCCTCCTCGAGCCGAGCCTTCTCGGCATCCTGAAAACTTGAGCGACGCGAACCCGGCAATGAGCGCGAGAAGTCCTTGCCCAGCTGATACACTTCCACCTCCATGGTCTCCGATTGCGATGACCCACGTCGTGAGCCTGCTGTATAAGCATGATCCGGATGCAGCAACGATGCACCTTCCCCAATCGAATCCACTTCATCTGATATGGATCGCTGCATATTGTAATCTCTGCGCAGCAAACCACCCGCTCCGGCGGCAATGGAGCCACGTGGTGAGACGCTTGGTGACTTGCTAATGCTAATGCCACGCAACCCCTTGGGATCCTCCAGACGGCACCAGATGGCCTGGTCATCGAGAAAGGCCTGCTGCAGCTCAATATTGCATTCCCCCAGGTAAATGGACTCCGTGTGCGGCACCAAATCCCACAGCTGTATATCAATATAGCGATCCATCAAGCTGTCGGCCTTCACATGAGCAAAAGTCAATGTCGCGTTCCAAATGGGGTTCTGTGTGGGTCGACTGACCTCCGTTTGTTGCACGCTGCCATCGCCGCTGCACGAGCATGCAACAAAAAAACAAAAAGTTGCCAAGTTGATGAATTTATATTGGATAGAAAAAAGTAATTGGCCAACTACGGAAATGCAGCAAAAATGACGTGCAAATAACAAAAGGGGAAAATGTGTGAAAAAGTTAAATCGAAATCAGCGCAAAAAATTTTAAATAAAGCAAAAACTTGCAGTTGGGAAAAGAAAATCTTGAGAAACTTGTGAAATGACATTTTCATAGCCGTAAAAAAAATGAAGTTTGCTAGGAAAATAGTTTAATAATAGATTTAAATTGCTATGCCACACTTACCACTTGGGTAATATGCGAACTTTTGCATATGCTTCCGGTAAATTGCCATGACCATAGGCCTCGTCCCTCAATGCCAGATCATCGCCAGCCATAAGGGAGACGACCAGTTCGCTGCGTTCGGCATGATACCAAACCTGTATTTGTACACGGCCGCTGACCATTTTTTCCCGTGCTATTTGCTCCTGCGATTGAGAGAACGATAAGTACAACAAGTTCGAATTGCTAGAGACAAAATCACTCGAAGCATTGATTGTTAGAAAGGCTGCGCTGTACAAGTCTTAGCATTAAGGTTTAGTTAAGTCTGTTGTTAGATTATTCTAAAGCCTACATATGAATTGTTAATCTCTCGCATATTTACAGTTGCTTGATTGTGTGTGTGTGTGTGTGTGGCTGTTGTTTTTGATTGTGTACATAACTGAACAACAAATTAAAGCAATTGAAATATAAATAAAGCTAATTAAACGAGGGAAAACAAAGAGAAAGACAGGCATATACAGTGAGGCAGAAAGAGAGAGAGAGTAAAATTCAAGGAAATGAAAAGCATGCGAATAAACACAGCAGCAAAAATGCATTTTCACACACACATACACATACGCATGCATATATGCTACATATAAATGATGCTTGAACAAGCGCACATTATAATACACACATATTCACATACACAAACATACGAAGAGAGACATATTTGTATTTACATTGACCACATGTAGAACCACAAATGCAATCTGCTGCGGGCGCTGTCTAGTGCGAGGTCTTTTTTATTTATGTAACTGCCCCGAGCGCATCCTCTTCCTTTGTCAAACGGAAGTCATTGCGGCGCAGTTGCGCATAAGAGCCATTGTTGCTGTTGTTGTTGGAATAGTGTTGTGTTTATTATACTTGTGTTCTCTGTGTGTGTGAAAGTTAAAATATAGCCCAACCTCATAACATATTCATAGCGTGTGCATGCGCTAAATAACAACAACAACGACGACAACAACATAAAGCATCAGCCACAGCTGAAACGACTGTCGAACTGTGTGGCATTGAGTGCTGCAATGGCAACGGAAGCCGCCATATTGCAATAACGTGTGCTAAAACGGAAATGGACCACACTGACATCAACATACATATGTTCCGTAAATGGAACTGTTTCTACGCGTGTGCGTTTGTGTGTGCAACTCTTTATGGCAGTGCCAAAAAGTTTATTACATTACGAGACAAATTTCACATCTGTTGAGTGGATAGAGCGCGGCAAACACACACACACACACACACACACACACACGAAATCGAATTCGTGCGAGGAGCTTTAAAGCCGGCAATGCGCACTTATCTAAAGGTAAGCAGCACTCACATACCCACACATCAGCAGGCCCAAGGATTATTGAAGTTTATCAAAATGGCTGGCTGGCTGGCAGGCAGCGATAAGTGCCTAAGCACTTGAAAAACTTTGCAGCAGACGGCTGACAGGAGACGGTGGAGAACGAGGCAGAATAGCAGTTGGGTGAGGTCTTTGGTTGCCTTTTGAGAAGCAGCGCCGATAATAATGACGACGTTGCTGCCAGAATTGTTGTTAAAAGTTTTCTAATTTTCAGCATTTCAAACATTTTATGGCTTCCAACTGTCAATTAAAGGCGACAGCACCTGTTGCTGACACAGCACAGAGCACAGAGCCTAAAAATAGAGGCACTCCCAGCTCAGCTATCCACATCCCTAGGGCACTGTTGCGAAAGTCAACTGTTGCCTGGTCCTTGGACGTTATGAGAAACTCGCACGCCAACTTGACACCTGCCTCAGAGACAGTGGTAGACAGTAGCGACAGAGACACATAGAGGCCGTGCCTAAAAGTTGTAGCTAAAACCACAGCTAGGCGAATGCTTTCGGTTGACTACTTCCCTTTCCCTTCTAACTAACTAAAATTGATAGTAAACTTTTGCGTCTACTGTGCGTATGAATAATATATGCAAGTGCAGACATTAACAACACAAGACATTCAACAGAAACACAATCAAATAAATACATATATACGAGTAAAAATATAGTATAACACTTAGTCTACATGCACATATATGTATAAATAAAAGTCACATTAATATATTATCAGCTACATATTCGATAGGGCAGATCGCTCCTCTTGATGAGTATGTACAGTCTACATAAATAATGATGTTGATAATAAATATATATTTTTAAATTCAATTCCGAATGCCTAAAGGTTGGCTGTATGCATATGCCAATGGAATCATTACATTCAATAAATCAATCAATCAATCATAAAGTTAGACGAGAAACAGCATAGCTCAACAGTCAATCAGTCAATCAATCAAACTGTTGACACTAATTTTGTTGCTTCTGTTTCCTCTTCTCGTTCTGAATTGGTTCATATTTAACAAGTTATTTGTAAGGTATTTTTGTTATAGGTAACTTTATAGAATGTACGTATTTTTGTGGCAAAAATCATGTGATTTATATAGCTGTTGTTTTTTTTTTTTTTTGTGTGCTGCAGTTTGCTGCAGTTTCTGATTTGGTAAAGTTTGTTAAATGTTCATTGCCATAACTCGTGCCAGCTGGGGTTACAATTGTCATACAGGTGAAAATAAAAATTTGGCTCATATACAATTGGTAGTTGGGTTTTGTTTACATTAAATATATCTTTTAATTATATATTTATGTATTTATATAAATCTATTGTTAAATGCATTTCTATTAGTTGCAAGTTGTTTATAGAAATGCTAATCGGTTTAAGAGCAAAGAGCCACTAAATGCTAGTCAAACAAACTTTTTGATAGGCTTTGCGTTATATTTTATGCAAATAAAGCAAAAAGCAATCAAGTAAAATAAATTGTCGGAAAACTTGAATGGAAAGATATAAAAATTACTAAAAGTTAAAAAAGAACTTATAGTTGAAAATTGTTTTGTGTGTTGTTTGTTGTTATTTGTAAATCTGCCAAGCGACCCTTTACAAAAGCAGCTACTACTTATACAGATCCTTAAGCTGCATTCATTTGATAAGTATATTGCAATGTATGTTCCTTGTTTATAAGCATGAAATATTAAATTTTGTTATATACCAAAACAAGAGCAGAGAAATAATATTCAAAGGCACAGAAATAATAGTATAAACTGTAAGTTGTGGAAATAGAAAGTAGGTAAATTACAGGGCTTCGCTTTGTTAAGACAGCTAGAAAACGTTATGCAACACTATATGTTCGAATACTTAGAAAGAGAGAAAGAGATACAGACAGAGGGATTGGCATCATTAAAGATTCAAGAATTATGCATGAACCGAAACGAAATAAAATGTTGGGTAAGAATAGGTAAATATTAGCTAAGCGAAACGCAAACAAAAGCTCATAAATTGACAGAGAAATGGAAATTGTTTACAAGGACACAGCTCAGCGGAAAACAGGGTGTGTACGTAAAAGTATCAAACCAAAAAAAAAAGAAAAGTAAATGATTAAAGCAAAATGGAGGAAACCAAAGTAAAAAGCAAAATTATAAAGAAAAGCGCACTTTACATTACATTTGTATATTGTTTTTTTTTTTTTTGTGGGCATTACATTATTTTAAGTACAACTTATAGAACCTTGCTATTTTACACTGGTTTTTGGTTATTGTTTTGATTGCTATCATTTTTTAAGGATTTCTTTCTAGAGGACTATTTTCTGTTTGTTTTTTTTTTTGATATTGGGTGTGCTGTTCAACTGTACAAGTAATTAGGATATTTATATATAAAGAGGAGGTGTTATGTTTAGGATGCTTCATTTACATATTAAGGTTTTTGATAGAGTTGCATTGTTCATTTACCATTCATTTGGTGGGCATCGTTGTGGGGTGCGTTAGTAGTGATGTTGGTCGAGGCTGTCTACAAGCTGAAATCTTGAAACTGACAACTGTTTCCAGGTATTTGATTTCTGATGCTTTTGTTTTATGCAGTTAAATAGAGAGACTTTATTTTTCATGTTTCTTTTGTTGTTCGTTTCTTTAGCACAATGGTACGTGTTAAATGTTTAAAATAACTTAGTGTATATAGATACCGTATAGAATTGTAAAGTTATGTATACATGGGTATAAATGTGTATATATATGTATGTATATATAGTATGCAGGTAGATAAGCGACTGACTTTTTGCTAAAATGTGATTAAATTTGCTGCAAGCGTCTCAACTTATGTAGTTCGATACGGAGCTCTCATATTTTCACCCCTTAATCATTTACTTGTAGTTAAACATATACAAAAAATGTCAATGCATTAACCTGCGCCACATATACAGTTACAGTCATCAGTTTTCATGTTTTTTGTTTTTCATGTCGATTGTACTGGGAGAATTATTATTATTAAGTGTTACATATATGTGTAGTTCAACGAGTTGTATAAGGTCTATAAATACATAGGTACACTTACAGTTATAGTTTTGGTTAGCAAATGTATGTGTGTTTGTGTCAGAGTGTAAGTGTAGGCCATACAATGTGTAGTTTACAAAATCAAAGACCAATTTTATCACCCATCTGACAGGAGTTACACAGCTCAGTAGAAGCTTTAGTTTAGTGTCTAATATGTAGTTTATTTCATGTATCCTTTAAATGACTCAACATTTCGTTTAGCACTTTGTCATTGTGTTTGTATAAGTATATGTAAGTAGGTGGGATTCACGATCTATTGGATATATTATCGCGCTTTCTCCAAAATATTTTTATGTCAAACATTTCCAGACACAGCACGAACAATGACGTACACAAATACAAATGCGTATAGGTGTAAACATAGGTGTATGTATTATAATGCATACATAACCATATATGTATATACATATATAAAGAACTTATGATTGGGTCAAAAAAATGCGCACAACTCTCGTGTATTCATATGTACCATAAAATAAGGTTGGGTTAAATATTACTTTTTTTTCGTATCGGTTAAAAAACATTTAAACATTTCAACAACAATCTACTTATTAACTTTGGATTTTTTATCAACAAATATTTTTTTTTTTTGCAATTTTGCTTACTACTTATAAGTTTTTATAAAGTTCATAACATTTAAAACACACATATATATTTAAACTCTGTTAGCTACAATTTGCACTAGCAACATTTATAAAGTTTTCTGGGTTTCTTTTGGCTTTGTTTTTCTATTTAAACAATTCTACAATAAGTTACTGTATAGCTCGCAACTGAGTTAAAGCCAAGTATATAATATGTTAGCCCGGCTTTCAACTCAGCTCTGCAGTTTCACAATTCTTAGTAGTTGTATTTTTAATTATTGTATCAATTTGTAGAGCCTAGGTTAATGGTACTACACAAGCTGCGTATATAGGAAAATGTTTTTAAAATTCGTTTCTGCCTTTTTGAGTTTGATCCTCAGCTGCAGACAATTACTCACACAACATACCATATATATATATATGTATAGTAGTATCTACTAACAATTATGTTAAACTTTACGTTCAGCTTATAAATCTATGGTTGGTGCTTTCTTCTTACTGTGTTTGTTGGGCAATTTGATTGCCCAAAGAAAAGGTTCAAACTAACACAAAACATAAGTCAAGAAACGAATATTTTTAGTTGCTAAATAGCGCATATCGAAATTGTTAGCATAACAAGTATAAGTTTTGAGCATCCATAGCTAAGCTAATTCCTTTGATTGAGTTTATGGTAACCTTTAATGTTGTCATTTTTAGTATTACTAGTTAAGAAGTTGCCATATGCTGTTTATCATATTCATATGTTGTATTTGTTTTTTTTTTGTTTTGTTTTGTTTTTAGTCAACGAACAATAATTTCTACCAACACCGATAAATAAATATAGTATAATTGTTTTGATTATATGACAAAATAGCAAAGAACACATTTAGCCATAGCCATTTGTTTATTGTTAGTAAGTGGTAGTAATATTAACAATCAAAATAATTATATATGTAGATAATATAAAACGAAAACGAAAACACATAGAAAATTAATCAGAACATAATTAGATATTAAGTTATAATCAATTTAGCTACTTTAAATACAAATATTCTCATATTCGAAACATATTTAAGAAACAATAACGAGAATTAAAACCTGTAAGTAAAATGAAGTGGATTGAAATAAGGGTGAGTTTTCATAGCACTAAAGCTGCACTGAAATATGCCAAATGATTTCATAATAAATATTGTGAGCACTTTGAGGATAAGCTGAAAATGTGTGTGGAAAAATCTGCGTATGCTTAAGCTGCATATTGGTTTTATAGCTAATTATTGCATTATAGCCCATTGTGTATTATATGTAAGTTAAATATATAAAGTTATTTTCAATTTGTTCACTGCCAGAGTTCACGTTCTCTTTTTTGTTCTCTTTTTTTTTTCAATTATCAAATCGTATATCGTAATTCTCAATGTGAAATTAATATTACGAAATTTTTTTTATACCGGAGTCTTTGGTAATTTCCGTCTAGTTGGCGATGCTGGTGATTTGTCTGTGTTGGATTCGGGGTCTGTTTAATATTTTTATAGCACAATCGATTTTTTTTTGTGGAAAAGAAGTAACAAGAAACGAGAACAAAATGAAAATTAAGTAAATATTAAGCTTTCAAGGGAACATCAATAGTTATATATATATATATATCTATATACACAAAAATGGTTACAAAAATTTTGAGCAATGGAACTAACTACATACAAAGAGTGCTTGAAACTTACCAGCTATAAGTCCTAGACCCACAGGACCATCGCCAGAACGTCGTGGTCCACTCTGACCTCCACTATTGCCGGGTGGCAGATTCTCATCGAACAGATCGCACATGCGAAAATCTGTGGCGTGCTCCACCAGCAGCTCCACAACATCCCCAGTGCGATCCATAATGGAGCAGACTTCCTCAAAGCTGCGGTCGATAAACGACATGCCATTCCACTCGAGTACCTACAAAAATAGAGCATATACAAATAATGAGCGTCCTTTCAACCAATCATTTGTCAGCAGCTTATTGCTTTAAGTGCTGACAAGCTGTTGTAGATTTTATGAACTTATGTCTTTTTTTCCCCTTTCGGCTTGTTGCTTGTCAAATGTAGCTAAAGGTTATCTTAACATAATGTCTATCTAAAGTAATTTTCTCACAATTGTTGTGAATTTGATTATGAAAATTGCACATCATCTTTGTCTTGTCTTCAAAATTAATTAAATATGAAAATTTCATTTCGGTTGAAATGTTATTTAAAGCCGTTAACTCACCTTGTCGCCCTGTTGCAGGCCATTCTTCTCAGCCGGACCTCCCGGCACCGTCCATACAATGTAGGCAAATAGTCGTCCATCGGCACCGGTCTTGCCACCAACAACCCGCATGCCAAAGCCTCGTGCTGCAAAAATAGACAGCACCGAAATTCAAAATAAGAAAATATGCTGACTGATTAGGGCACGAATAAACAAAAAGTAGAAGCACAAAAGAGGATAATCAATATTAAATCTAAGATACCACAGAGTTGTAGCACGTAGCAACAAATTTTTGGGCCATGTGGCAAGCAATTTGTGTTGATTTCATTTGAAGTTTGCACTGTTTGTCTGCCACCCGTTAGTGTATTGAGTCTGACACCAATGAGTACATTGCATAGAAAAACAAAAACACTCCAGTCCTCAAACAGTTTATTTACTTATCTAGCTGGACTATCTACACAAGTTTTGTGCTTAGTCGACTGTAATGCGAAAGAGATTCCTCGCTTCAAGGGCCTTCAACTAGAACTGGGCGAATGTCCGATTTTATCAATCAACTAACTTGAAAGGACACACACTAGTTTTTGTTAAACACTATAACACGCAGAACGAGACAGTCAGTATATATATATATAAAGTATACATATATATATATATATATATATATATATATATATATTACTGTTGGACTTTTACATGTTTTATTAAGGTCATGTTGACAATGGTTGAAGGAATTTTTATGTTTTGTTGCTCAACACGAACATGCACTACAATAGATTTAGAAGTCGAGTCAAACTTGAACTATCTTAGCTGGGTCTGACAAGTTTATTGATATTTTGTACGTCTATAAGTTAAACAGTCTTCAAGGATAACATTTCCTTTGGAGCTGTTGTTCTGGGAATTTCACTTTTGCAACTGTATCTCATATATAAGCTTTATATTTATAATAGGTCTGAAAATGCAGCTGCAGTCCAAAGATTTCGTCGAAAGAATCCCAACAATTTAATTAATTTAATTGCAATTTCAGTTTGCTGTTTGCGTCCACTTCCCCCCACAGTACTGCTGCGAATGTGCAGCTCAGTTTCAAGTAGTTATCATTGGGCGCAGAAAACTAATTTCAACAATTTGTGCACGAAAACTTCCGAAGGCGGATTTCCGCACCACCTACTCCTCCCTACTCATCGGGCGGTTCGTTCAGTTCGCTACCAGACAGTTGAACGCTTGCTGCAGACAATGGCCAAGAAAGTAAACTAATGACTTGCCGGGGAGTGGGCTATGTGGAAGGTGGGCGGTAACGAGACATTGACAATGAAATTTTGTTCGTGCCAGTTTTTGGTGATATTTTTGCCAAACATTTGCGTGGATTTCCAGCAGAATTATTCAATGCAGGTGGCATCCGTTTTGCAAAAAGTTTTCTCCACAGGAAAACGACAACAAACTGCCAACGTCGCCATCCGGCAGCCGTCAGGCGGGGTAAAAATGTATGCAATAAAATGTTGCGTATACGCCACATTGCTGTTGATATGGGCCACATTGATACCCAATTAGGATAACACGACATTTTCTTCTCTTTGAGTGTTTCAATCAAAAGTTTTTTGTTTCACTTTCTTGTTATCTTTCTCTGCTGTTACTATTTTCTATTCTTTTCTGTAGCTTGCTAAACACGACTATTAAAACCAAATAAATAAAACACAAATCCTTGCTGTCAGAGCTGCTGACGCTGCTGCTATGTTCTTGTGACAGCGCAAAAGCAAATGCCAAAAAGGATGCTAAATTGCACAGATTATTCATGAACAGAAAAGAATATGAACGAAGTCTGTGACACAGCACTTTTCAGAGCTGCGATTTAAAAATCATGAAAACTGATTTATGAGAGATCTTCAGTTTTTTGCAGGGTATCGCTCAGTCGAAAGTGCTTGACGTAAAGGTTTGCTATTCAATTTTTTCAAGGGCACTTAACATGCACGAAATGTGTGCGCTTATTTTTCGATTTACATTTATGTTCTGCAAAGTCTGGCATCAGTCTTGGCCATAAAAACCTGCTACGTTAAAATCACGAGCTTGCCTTGCCAAGGCCTTGGCTCTGTAGGTAGGCTTTACTTTGACTCGTTATACGTTTTAGCTATTTTCGAAGCCTTTGTCTCATTGTTTGTCCTACTCGGTCCTATATTGTTTTGTCATTTTGTGTGTATTTGTCATTCATCCACGTTTTATGATACAATTTGTTGCTCTTTTATTTTTGCTTTGTATTTTTATTTTTTTGTGGCAGCCATTAAGACTTTAATAAGCCAAATACTAAACATTGCTGCGGATCCTGTGCTGGTCGTGTTTACGCTCGTAATTCGCACAAACTTTTATTATTAAGGGCAGCCCGCTTACCGGTGTTTTTGGGGTCACACACTAATTTCAGTGAATCGCTTCAAAAGTGATCTATATATCTTGCGGTGGCCTTAAGTTCTCTGAACCTGCTTGCCATGAAACTTTTAAACTTGTGTCCTGGCAATTGCTTGGCCTAGGACACGGCAGGATATGCCCTGCAAGCATAATGTCATTAACTGTGCAGCACACGCGCAGCTATTGGCCAGGCATGACTAAGCTTTTTAGTGGCTGGCATCAGTTGCCATAAAAATTGATTCTTAATTAAACCAGCAAAAGCGCAGAGTGGGTAGGTTAGAAAGCCCTGGCGACGACATTCCTTAGTCAAGTTAGCTAACTTTAAGACAAAACTAATAAACAACGTGTGTGCATCGAAGTGCTAGTTTTGAACACCTGGCACACCAACAGCAGCGTCAGCCAATTGCTCGTTTATGTCAACAGCTAAGTGAAAGGCAGAGAGAGAGAGAGAGAGAGAGAAAGTGATAGACAGAGAAGAAAGCATACAAGTGCAGGTGAAGCATGGCAAGTAAGTAATGTACTTAAGAGCACTAAAACTATGAATGCCAGCTACAGTTAAAGGCAAGCCAGAGGCAAAGGCGAACAGGAGGGCGTGGTATGGCTACCTGTTGCCTCTTACGAGCCAATCACACGCTAAGAATCAGTATAAGTGTGCATGTGTGAGTGTGCTTTACGTGATATGCAGTAATAAATGCGGGCAGCTCATGAGGCTGCATAAAATTTCATTAGGCGTGTTAAGACGCCATTTCGGGCCACAAACACAAAATGGCTCGTGGCGTTTATTATTGTTATAAAACACTTAAGCTGCTTGAATAATTGAAAGCGCATTTGACCATTTAATTACATCACATAACATTTGTGCCATCGATTGCTGATTGCTTTGTAGCTGCATTTGATGAGCTTTTCAGTTTAATTAAGCGACCTTCCATTAGCTGCAAAGCAGCTGCTAATTGCACAACAGTACCAGCAAATGGCTGAAATGGGTAAAAGGAGCTGCTTTTAAATTATACGACACTCGAAGAGTCATTGCATGCAAGCCGATTTCTTGCTCTTTTCAAGGCAAATTGCCGTACAGCTGCTGCTCGCGTTGCTGGCAACCAAAAGCAGGTGCCACAAAACCATAGCGTGCGTCATGCGTGCGCTTGAGGTTAAGCCGAGCACAGCGAGTAGCTAAGGCAAGGATATGGTTAAGGATATACATATATGTACATCTCTATGTATGTACTGTAACGATGCCAGCCACAACAAATACCAGCAACAGCCGTTCCAGTTCCAGTGGCAGTGCTATCGCAAGCCAAGAAAATGGTTTAGCACATTAAAATTCCGCTTGCTTGGCTGCATATCAAATATGCTGGGTAAGCAGGCAGACAACCAGGCAGTGAGACATGCATGCAGTCAGCTAGGCAGCAACCCAACAAGCCAGGAGAGCGTGCTTAACTTTTGATATGAACACACACACACTTAAGCACAGCTAGATGTATGCATATGCCCCAGCTCACATTCTTATCATTGCAGGTTGGGCTTTGGCGTATTTGTTGGGTATTGGCAAATTTTTTATTAAATGCAAATTGAAATTTTACTATATATGTGCTACAAAGAAGGCTTGAGAGGAAAATGCATGTTTGTGGCACAGGTGTTATGAAGCCATGGGCAAGTTATTTTGATTAAAATGATATGCGGTCGTGTCTGATACTTTAAGCCAATTAACCATAGCATACTTTTCAGCTGACTAATTTTTAGTTAACGTACTTTTGATGTTACAAATCAATATCAATAATGTACATTGAGTTATTGAAATGAAAATGAATGATTACTGGCAAACAACTGACTAAAGCCATTTGAGCTTCATTAAGGAGTTTGCTAACTGACACATCGATTTTCAATTTGCGCAAACAAATTTGCATAAACTTTGCACTCAACTTGTTTCGCCTGCCCTTTTGAACTTCATCCTGCCATTCTAATTCTCAACTTTTCACATTTGCGTTGCGTTTACTGAAGCTTTTAGTAGAGTCTTTTGAAATTTGGTATTGTCGTTTGGCTATTGACCAGAGGAAAATGCTGTGCGTTCAAGTTTCAGATCTCGAGGGCAGTTTCTCCAGAGACGAAAGCTGAACTCTTGCTTTCGATTTATATTTCATTTTATTATTAGACTCATGTGAAAGTAAATATGTGTCTAACAACGATAACAGTCCTTAAAATTAATGTCAAAACTATGTATTTACCCATGTGATAAGTTTGAGATGAATATCCACTTAAACAAATTGGTTTTTAATCTTTCTCAAAACAGATTTTGTTTCTCAGTAATTTTAGTAAGCCATTAAATAACTTTTGTTTGGTAATTAAAAGCTTAGTGTGCTTTTTCTTTGCTTAAGGCTTTAAATAGTTTTGCTTTGTTTCACTATGCGGTTATTTGAGTATTTGCTTGAATTCAAATTCTGAGGCGCATTTTATGCTATTGATTTTTTGGTTGGCAGATAATTAAAAATTCATTTGCACGGTGATTTTATGCACAGCGTTATTTGAGCTGCTGCAACAACCCGTAAAGGAATGCAACAAATATAAAAGAAAATGCATATAATTAAAATCTACACACACACACTCTCACATGCTAAAAATAATTCTGCTAAGCAAAGAGGTTTGGAGAATGCGGACAAAAAGCGCCAGCAGTTAAACGTTATTGTACATGCACGTGTGCTGTGTGTGTGTGTACATGTGTAAACTAAAAAGCAAAGATGTATGTGTGGTGTTGTGTGCTTTATTGTGTTGTGGGTGAAGCTGTGCAGCTGTGTGTAATGCTTGTAGTCCTTTATGTCGATAAAATCCTCTCAGTTGCTTAATCTGCCAACAGTTTGCTTCCGCTTTGGGTTGCATAGGGACCCACCTGGGCCCAACCACATTATCCTTTACGGTCCTCTCGTACCGCTATTGCATGGTGCACTTTGTTTGTGGAATCGAGAGGAGCGTACATGATATGTTAGTGGCATTTCTAGGTCTTTGGTTGCTTGCTCTGTCGAATTAGCATAGCCAAACGTTGTGAATGAGTCTTATTTACTTGGAAATTTCCGGTGTGGCCAAAAGGGGTGTGAGCACACGGTCGGTCACACAGCGTGCTATTATCAAATGGCAAAAATACACATACACACAAGCCTACAGTACCTGCCTACAGTACCTACAATGACATGTATATGCTTCACTTACTGCGATGTGCCTTGTCCGTGGGGTCCCGGCGCAGGATAATGCGACGCTTAGATGCACATATCGGACCAGAATCCACATCGTGTATGACGATGCGTATAGCCTCGCCATCCATGGACGTTTGCCTACGCGGCGCCTCCAAATCCTCCAAATTGGGACCCGTAAACGAGGCCATTGGTGCAGGTATCGACGCCTGCAAGCCCGTGGGTAACGCACCGCGATTCTGCAACGCCGCTATGTCCGGCCTGGCACAGAGAAACAAGATATTAATACGAGTCCCGCTGGCACTTCCGCTTCGGTGGTATCCACTTACAGCTGCGAACCGCGTCGCCGCATGCGCCGATCATCGTCCACAGTAAGCACGGGACTGCCCTTATCTGGCGAGCCGGGCGACTCATCGTTCTGCATATCCTCCGAGGGATGCGGCACCCGAAACGAAGGACGCCGCGAGCCTGGCAGCTGCCCGGGCAACATCATTCCACCACCACTTCCTCCATCGCATGGCGAGCGTTGCTGCTGCTGTGGTCCTGCGGCTGCTGGTGCACCTTGCAACAGGCCTGGGGCAAAAACATCGTATGCTGACTTTCTATATGGCATAGAAATAATCAAATAATGTGAACGTCAATAATGCTAACTAAAATTTCAATAAAATTTAATAAATGTGACTATAAAATTTTACTCAACTTATTAATAATGAACAATAAATAATAATATTTTTTAAACAAAGCCTAATACCAGATTTTTAGCACATAGTTCAAAAATATATGTAGAAAAAAAGCTTGCTATCTTTTGTCTTCTACAATATTTTCATGACTTTCGCAATAGTTTTGTAATGGCTTAATAGCCTCATTTAGTATCATTAACTGAATTTTTGCACAAAATTGCTTGCCATGCTTTACTGTCTTACCTGCGTGGCATGGCTGGAATGCCAAGACCTGCGTCTGGTCCCAGGCCCAATGCAGGTCCACCGCCACCCATGCTGCCACCCACGCCACCCTTTTGCATGTCATCGTCGTAGCTGTGCTGGCGCGAAACACGTGAGCCGCGGCGCGACTGCATGCGTGACAGGGGCGCACCGAATGCGGGCTCTAGTTCACTGCCGCGTGGCGGACTATTCGAGCGGCTGGGGGCCACGCTGCGGCCGCCTTTCAGCTGCTAAAAGTACATCAATAAAATAGCATCAAAGGCACGCGAGAAAGTAAATGCTGGTATCAACTTACACGCTCCAGCTCCTTCAGCGATGCAGGTGAAACATCTGAATGGCGTCGCAGCTCCGGACTGCGTGGTGGTGCTAAAGCTGCACCGTTGCTTGGAGCTAGGGTCTGTGTGCTGCTGCCTAGTTTGGCATCTGAGTGGCGACGTTGCAATGCCTCCATTACGGGCACATCTAGCGTAGAATCTGTGGAGTTCTGTGGTATGCATATACGAGAAGCCATCTTGCGACGGCAAACGCTGCAACGCCACATATTCTGTGTGCGTAGATTGAGAAAATCAAGGCAAAATTATATTAAGTATACGCTGTATAAATTTTATTTAATTAAGCTGAAAGCAAGATGCTATTTGTTGCTGCACAAAATCAGCGGTATGCTTTTTATTGCTTGTTTGTTGGAGTTGTAGAAAACCACATTATAGTAAGGTTTTTGTTGTGGTGGTAGCAAGTAAATATTAATTACTTGCTGAACAAAACTTGCTGCGGTAGCAGCGAGCTGTGCAAAAAAAAAAAACAAAAACAGCATAACAAAAAAGAGGTGTTGCATAAGTAAGCAACAGTCGCACTTGCCACATCAACCACTCAACCACACGTATGGGTAAAACATAGAGAACGCTCACACAGCTCCAACCTCGCATCGCATTTAACCCGGACAATGCCCGTTATGCTTTCACCTGGGTCGTTGATTCATTTTACCCAACGGCATCTATGGCCAAAGTCATTTGTGTGTGTGTGAATGCTGCACCGAAAGTTTGGCGCCATTTTAATTAAGTTGCAACAGAGCGTATACGCTTGTGACTGTACGTGTGTGTGTGTGTGCGTCTTCTGTATTCATGGATCGTGCTGTATTGTCCACGTACCGTGGCAACACCAATATTTAAACCAGTCACAGCAGCGTCTGCTGAAGCAGCACTTTTCCATTTATTGCTTTTGTTTTCCCACGTTGCGTGCGCTATAATTATGGTTGCTGCGGCTCCAGCTCATGACCCCAGCGAGAAATCAAATGCAACTGTTGTTGGTTTAAGCTTTCAGCACACACACACGCACAAACATAGCAAACGCAGCTGAGATTTTAGCTCCTACAGCATGCTTTTCAATTAAAGACTTTTTGCGCTTGCGTTAATTTCATATGCATAACAAGGAAATTGATTTTGTTGATGAAAGGAAGTAGAACAGAATTTCTTCATATATGATTTAAAGCAGAGAAGAAGAATAGAAAGATAACTTATTTAATTATGTTATGATCAAACGCAAAACGTCAAAATGTCAGCTTGCGGCGTGTGACGACAGCGGCTTCGGCCACATTGTGGTCAATGCTAACAGACGCCTAACGTCAACGTTGCATGCGTTCACATCGCAATCGTTTGGTTGTAATTACGCTCCTGTGGTCATAAATACATATGTACGTTTATGTGTGCCCGAGTGCTTGTGTGCGTGTGTGTGTGTGTTTATGTCGGTATAGATGTAGGTGTATGTAAGTTGTTGGCCGCCCACAAACATCAATTTCAATTAACCAAAGTGGCCAGTTGACGGACAAACGTTAAACTTTATGCTTGGGGCGTTGCCGGACACTTCACACACACACACACACATGCCAACCAAAGCCAACAGGCAAACAGAAATGCTGTAGATATGGCGATTGCCTCCAAACTACATAGTAAAGCAATAAAAGACAAATTTTCAGCTGTTACTTAACCACTGCTAATGCAACAGATTCGATTTGTTTTTATGTATTTATGTGTTTTGCTTATTATATGTTATCCTATCAATAGTCATTATGGTTTATATTGATACATGAGAGCGAGCTCAGCATAGGGTGTTATCGCATGACTGCGCAAACAACATGGTTACAAGCAACAATCCATGCTCAGCTCTTCGTATTAACTGTCGCGCCCTTACTCTAACACCCAACATTTTGCCTATTGTCATCATTTAATCTCGCTAATCTGCCTTTTATCTTATTAATGCCACTAGGCAGCAACCGTGGCAATGCTATTGTTGGTCCGCTGTCTATTCGGCCCTTAAATGTTATTTAATTTGTGTGCTGGTAGCGGTTAATGTGTGCCACTGCCACGCCAACAAAATCATTGTCTTTGCAAGATGCCGGCAGCGCTTTAGAATAAACGGAAACTGTAGCCATTTTCATATAAAAGTGAACATACCCATTCACCGCTTGTATTTCTTATTAATTAGGCGCCACGGGTGAATGCCTGGCCAAGCCCACAAATGGACATTGCCTAGTGGCATGGAAAGCTGTTGTTGTCTGCTGCAGTTTGTAGCAATAACAAGAAGTGCAAACAATTAACACATAACACTTACCGCATCCTCATGCTCATCAAGCTTACTGTAGCTGGCACAATCCTCGCACACACGCTGCTGGCACTCGAAGCACGTCTTGTGGTAGTCATCCGGTTTGAAGGACTTGAGGCACACCCGACACGCGCCTGCTCGCCTTCCAGGCTCCTGTTTGGCCGCAGCGGCACCAACACCACTCGCCGAACTATTATTGTTGTTGTTCAGATTGCTGGTGGCCTCCTGCTGCTGTTGGTGCTGTTGCTGTTGGTAGCTGGGTGAGCCATAGCTGCCACTGTTATCTGCATCCGTTGGCACCAGCGAAGGGCGTGGCGACATTTTATTAACTGCAACGAAGAAGCAAACAAAACATAAAAAAAGCGCTCAATGAAAGCTGTACAAGAGGGGTCTACAGCTGAATTAAAAAACTCCACACCCGTCTTTCTCCCAACACTTCTCAAAGGCGAGGCTGATTTAATAATTAACTTGTTGCTGGGGCAAAATGTGACCTGATTTCATAATTAATGCATTTGCAAATTGGTAACGTGACAGAAGAAGACGACAAAAGCGATAAATAAAATAAATGCCAGCGATTAGCAATGGTCAAAAAGGAAATTGCGACAAGGGAGCACGTCGCCAAATTGATCAATTAACGCTAGCAAAATGGAGACCCAGTCAAATGACAGCTAAATAATTACAACAGTTATGGGTCACATATCAAAAGAAAATAAACTATATTAAAATGAATATGTTTAAGGCAACTAATACAATTTATTTTATATATATAAAAATAAATTAGTTCAGGTCAGCTGACTGTCAAGAGGCATATATGAAAGCAGTCATGCCTTGAAAAGGGTCGCTACGTGCATTAGTTACACACGAAAGGCAGAGCACAATGCGTGCTTTGTTTGCCACATTGCGTATACGCACAGCTACACAAGCAGTCTAATCTTGACATATGTAGTGCCAGGTGAAATAACAAAAAGGCTTTAAATTCAAAAGAAACTCTGTAACAAACTTAATAAAAACTTAATTTTTCCATTCCAAAATAAGGCAAGCATCTTAAAAGCTTATGACATAAAACAAAGTCAATTTGCAACAGATTGTCTACTGACAAAAATCTTTATTGGACATAACTTTTTGGGTGTTGCACGAAATACCGTTTATTGTGGTAAAATAACAATTACGGTTTTCCAGATTGCGCAAAATTAAAATTCAGCTTTTATTAAATTATTTGCATTTTTTACTGCCAACGAATAAAAACAATTTCATATCCGAGCTAAAAGCACCATAAACGCAGGCCAATTCGTTCGTTGTCATGCCAATAGAATGCAACTAACAAAGTGCGCCAAAATGCGCCCTTAAGTACATTCAATTATGTGACAACAGCATGTGGCAATAGAAATTGCGAGTCGAGGTCGCATTCTTGAACAAGCATCAGCGTTCAAAATATTTGCACAGACAGCAACAACAAGCAGTGAAACCACTCCAATACTGTGCATTTGTCTAGCTTTAATGGCATGGGGTTGGAGTCATGGTCCAGCGGGAGCTGTCAAGTTAGGTTAAGTTGAGTAGAGTTGGTTAAATAAACATCATAAAATATCATTTTATTTCCAACTAATAAATCTGATGTGGCGGGCAATAAAGGCGGGATGGTGGCATCAACAAACTAAAATGTAATAAAAACAAGAAAGAATAGATTTTATCGAGATGTTGGAAATGAAATGCTCTAACGGTAGCAGATATCTTAACGTTTTTAAAAGTATTCAAGCTTACAGATATTAATAAAAACAAAATGAAATTTGTATTCAACTTTATTTCGTAACCCGATAAGAAAGAATACTTTCTTCAAACTTAACTTCCTCCAGGGCAACGTTTGTGTTGAGCTTATGACAAAATGTGTATACACTTTGCAAGGGTATAAAATAACACAAAAGTCAACACACAAAACACACTGTTATAGCGAGGGTGTTTGACAACCGTATGGATGTTATTGCTCCTGCCGTAAGCCATTTGTTGACACTAGATTTGTGATGTGGACAGTAGTAAAAAAATAGCACAACATTCGTTTACATTTATGGCAGACATAACAATGACTATGATAATGGCAATGCCAATGATATGCCAAAGTAATGCATTCGTGCTTTAATGTCTTAGCTGACCCTTGCATTATTCAATTTGCACAGTTAGAGCGTACAGCAAGCTAAGCGAAATCATTGCGTATACGCAACGCTCGATGCTTTGTGAAAGGTTAAAGTGCCGTGGAGCCAACAGCTTAGCACATCTCCTGTTTTGGCTCATAGTTGTAAGTTGCGTGCACTTTGAGCGCTTACTTAGTTTTGGTCTTTTGTTTGTGCTTACACTGCGTGTACGTAATATTCTTCCAAGCAAACCGTCAGCTTGCTTTGGTACTGGCAAGAGCCAGGGCAATGGCAAAGTTTTTTTTCCAAAGTTTTTTCAAGCAGCTTTATGAGCACTTGTATAAAAATTCATGCCATAAATTCGCTTGCATTTACAGACCTGAATCCCAAAATCCAATCCAAGCCCCAACCCTCTGTTGTTCTTACCTTTATCTGTCACGGTTAGCAGTGATGAGGAGAGCGTTGCCTTCATTTTGTTTAAAGCGCCCGTATTGGAGGCGCCGCTACCGGAATCCGTTGCATGCTGATGCCGGTCGTTTGCCTGCTCGTCGGTGGCCACCATCTGCACGAGAAGAAGAGAAACGATTTTTAAGAATTTATTAACAACGTATTGAACCGAAAGTTTCATTTGTGGCAGGCTACATAGAATTTATAGTTATGTGCTCGCTAAAATACCAATGTAGAGATTATTGAATTTTCACAATGTTAAATGTGATCTCTGCTTGTCGAAATTCAATGGGAATTTAATTTCGGTACAGCTTTATGGCCGTTCATTTAGTAGCATTGCTCCATCTGTTGCTCAGCTGTGCCATGCGTATTTGTTAATTTTATTGGAATTTACTTTCTTCACATTTTGTACCATCATATTTTATGGCTCATGCTCCATTAAGGCATCGTCATTGTCGAAAATGCTGAAAGCGCAAGCAGGTGAAAATAACGCGTTGCGTTTTATTTGCTCGTGTTTTTTTCTTTTGGCTTTTATTGTTGTTGTTACTGGCACAACAAATTGCCAGGAAATCGTAAAATGCGTCAGTCAATTTTTGTTTAACCTTCGTCTTACATATTTCCATTTGAGTGAACATGCCAATTTAGGTCTTTTGAAAAAAACTTCTTATGTTTTGATTAGAATATATTTAATATGCTTGTCATTGGACGAAATTTAAAGCTGCTTGAAATTGCATATTTTTTATTTTATTATTTTTTTTAGACATCATCTTTTTTTTTGGTTTTTTCTACTCAACCCACTTTGGTAAATTTTGGGAAATTTTTTATTATCATAGTGAAAACTGATTTCCAAATAAGACCAAATGTGTGCATAAAAAAAAAAAAAATAGCGAGATTAAGCTGCGAAAATTGTGCCCAAGCGAGCGGCTTTCAAAAATTGCCGTCATTCTTTTTAATGCACACGCAAGCACACTGACTCTAGCATACAGTAACAGAGAGTGAGAGATTAAGCGAGAGGAAAGACGTAACACTCAAAATTGAGAAGAGCAACAACAAAGGCGACCAAGAGAGCAACCCCGCCCCTTCCTCAGAGGCCCTACCCTGTCGTAACATAAGTGCTCTGCATTGTCAGCATTTTATGAAGTGAAAATTTTTTATTTGCCAAAGCGATGGCGGCGATGAATCCGGAACAAACAGTTGCCTATGTGTAGGCTACACACACACATACACACACAGACCAGTCAGAACACTATCTTCTGCTTCCGCTCCCACACTTGTTCGTTCTCTCTCTATCTTTTGCTTAGACACAGCACAAATTACGCTAAGTGCTTTTGGCTGCAGCGTTTTTCATTGGACTACCTTTGGTGTGGGCGAAACTACTCATTGGTCTGAACTCAGCCCCAACTAAGCGCTACCTGGTGTCAGATTATGGCCGCTTTTTGCTCGGCCTGTGCTACATTTGTGATGATGTCGTTTTGAAGCCGGCCTCCAGGTAATATTCATGTTGTTGCGGATTTATGTTGCATGTGTTTGTTTTGTTGTCGACCCCAACTAGTGGCTGCCATCCAATCTTAATCTTCTATGCTTAGATATTAGGTTTATGCTCCTGCTATCTACGACATTTGGCCATTTTAATTTATGTTGCTTCGTTCGTGTCCAGTGTCTTAAGCGTCTGCCGTTTAGCTCTTGTAATTATTACTGTGTTAGTTTTGACATATATTGTGATGTTTTTTTCCATCTATTGGATTTTTTCAAAGCTGCCAAAATAGTTCCGAGCCAAGAACCAAACTTTATGGACTTCGACGTGGGCAATATCCACTTCAAGCCATATGTGTGCACTTTATGGCCGAAAAGTATGCTATGTATGTCTCATCAAATGCAAGTCAATTTGTAATAAAAGTTGAAGCGTAATGGGAACGTGGGCTGGGAGCAGTAACATCAGCTTTTACGCGTTATGATTGAAAGCACACGAATTGCAGCTGACTGCAAATGAAAATCAATGGATAAAAGCAAAGTGAAAGCACCTGTCAAAATACCATATATGTATATACAACAAACTTGCAATGAACTTTCAAATACTGCTGTTCTTTAAAGCCCGTTTATGTTCCTGAAATGGGAAACTAAGTAATTTCTCTTGTAAAATATGGAAAAAGTGTATAGCAGGTAAAAATAAATGACTGAATAAAATGGCTGACATTTTGTGGTTTTCTGCAAGCCTGAGGTCTGAGTTTTGTAACTGTCGGCGTGTGTGGAGTATGCACAGCAGCCAAAAGCAACAATCAGTCGCAAACGGCAGTCAGCCACTAAGGAAGTGCAGTTGAATGTGAGTGTGTGTGTGTTGTTTTGTTGTGATAAAGTCCAGGAAACTATTAAGAAAATTACTGCACATTATTCACAACAGGCGCTTGCCTGTACTAAACTCAGTTTCCCTCGTTCTCTTTTTGTACTTTTTTTGTATGTGCTATCTCATGGCATGCACCGCATTCACGCCATACTAATTGCCTTTGAAGTCTGTTGTTGCGTTTTTTATTTTGGTCTTGATAAAGCACAAGTAGAAAAAAACACAACACTTTTGTTAGGCATTTGGCAAATTGCAAAATAAATAAAAGAAAATCTTCGCACAATCCTTTTACTTTTTGTTTCTAAAGAACTTGTTGACAGACTCATTCCGGGAACTGTCATCAGCACATTATTGTGTCTCGAGTTGGGCGGATTTCTGCTTAAATTTTGTGATTCATTTCGTCTAATCAAAGTTTTTTTTCGCTCAGAAAACCTTCTTCAAGCACAACTTGAACAGTTGCTTGACAATGGTGGTTTGTTTCAGTTGTTTATGTATATATTTTGTCAACTCTAATATTGTTTCATTTGCTTGTTTCCTTAAACTTTTTCAAAGAATTTTTTTTGGGGCTAAATAAGAATTCCAGCGGAATTTACTCTTTTACTTTTGTTGGGTTTCTTTAGCTTCTTTCAGCTTTTCTTTTGTGTGTTTTTACAGTTATTTTTGTCCGAGCTTATGTCTAATTTTATGTCTTACAACAAAAAAAAGGGAAAAGCGTCATCCTTAAGGCAGGTGTTGAAATACTATTGAATCGCTTTGATTGCAGCCCCTATTATTTATGTGTTTTTCAAATTTTTGGTTAGCCTTTTCTTGCACCCAAAAATAAAAACTCAGTCAAGCGTCGAAACCATTTACCCGACTTTTTAATTAAAAAGTTTTGTTTGCATGTTTTTTTTGTAAATTTTATTTATTTTTTTGTTACTGACCATGTTGCCCTAACTCGACTAGCGATTAAATGTGGTTTGTCCTTGTTGATCTATGTTTGAAAACAAAAGCTTAAACTTGTGGGATGCTTACGCTGTGTAAGGGCGCTGATATTGCTGATAAATGCGACTTTAATATATACTGCTGAAAGTAAGCTTCAATTTAATTTTAAATTCATTTGTTGGTGCTGCATTTCAAACAGTGAAATGCTCATTAAACTTTCAGTGCCACAAACGGAGAAAAGTAAAGCGCAATAACAAAATCAATACCGAGCAAGAGAATGAAATATAAATTAAGGCATAAATAACGCGAGCGGCTGGCATTGACAGCAATACCAAACAGGTAAGAATATTACAGTCCACGGCTTACATGGCCTACAAGCAATTAATAAAAACTGCACAAAGTGGAATAACGGAAGGCTGGATATGTGGCGTTTAATCAGTTTTTACTGTTAAACAGTGTTTTTGCGCACTTACCTTTTTCATGAACGTCATCACATTTGTGGGCAACATTTTATCAGCGTTTTCGTCCTTTCGGGATCCTTGTTTGTATTTAAATTGCAATTAATCACGCATACGACGCGTTGGCCGCTTGCCTGCTGTATCTGATGTATCTGCGGCTTGTGATGTTGTGTGTGCTTTGGTTTTTTTTTTCGTGCAACTCGTTTTTCGTTTGTTCTTGCGCCCTTAAGCGGCTTTAAGTCATTTCCAAGCGCTTTGTTGTTGCATTTTTGTTGCTGTTGTTTTTGTTTCTGCTCTCCATTCTGTGTTCGGTTCAATTTGATTGAAAACAAATGGCCATTTTTCATGCGCCATGTAAATAGGCATTGACATGGTTTTTATATCGAAATTGTCCTTAAATCGCATGCAACACAACTCGCCACACTACATGATGCTCTTGTTCTGCGTGTGATTGATTTATGTTTGCCGCAGAGCTTAACGCCGCATGTTTTATATGGGTTTCAATGCCAACTGTGTGTTTCTGTTGCCATTCACGTTTAATTAACATTTGCCATCATGTACAGCAGCTGCAATAAACGGTAGAAAATTGTAATAAGTCATTGGGTCTATGCTATTAAATTGTAGGATTCGTTTTATATTCATTTTCCTCCCAAAAAACCACACCATAAATAAATAACTTATACCGTACTTGAGTTTTTTTAGGGTTAGCCATAATTTCTGCCAGCGATAAGCATCAACGCCATTTGGGTTGCCCTCACATAAACACACACACACACACACACATGCGAAGACTGCTTGACAGGCCGCTGAAAAGTCGAGCGGCAACAGTTTATAAGGCGGAAAATAATGTGTCGCGCTGCATGCAAAGAGCTTCGGACTTGTTGTGAATTGAGGTCGTTGAAGCAGAGCGATAAAATGACCGTAATAATAACTACTGCTGCTATAACTTACAACTAGGCTAAGTTAAGCAGTCTCTCTTTAACTTGCGTGTAAAAATAGAATTTAGCTGGCGCTGTTAAGGAAAGGCGCTCAAATAGCTGCCCTTTTCGAAAATACAAATGTGTTCCGAAATTTTTCGTTTTTCTTTTTGGATGGTAAGTAGCTTATTTCTTTGCTGTAGTTTAGAGGTAGATGCTTGAAAATGTCCTTAAGCTCATAGCTTAAAAGCATCTCAAAGTATTGACCTGCTACATATGCTTTTCACCGTTACCTGCTACTTTGTAACACTTCTTTCATTCAATCGCCTTAAATACCCGTTCTCCCAAAAAACCTTTAAGTTTCGTCCCTTATGTCAGTCATTGTCATCAGTTTTGTGTGCTGTGCAGCAAGTCCTTCGTGTGCTCATAAGCTGCACAGACAGCCATACAGAACTGTTGTGCTTTGTACAGTTAATGGAACATTCACAGCAAATCCTTTTGGCTTTTTCTTCTTGATTTGCCCTTACTAAGAAACAGTTGTCAGTGCTAAAAGCACTTTTCTTTTAGTGATACCCTTGCCCTGTTCAAATAGGCAATGCTTAAATTCATAGAGGTCTTATTAGTTGGAATATAAGAGATTTTTCCTTATAATTATCTATATTCTGAGCTTGGTCAAAGAGTCGGAAAAAAGAAAATTTAATCTCAGGGTATTTTTAAGTCGTGTGGCCTTATTTACAAGCAGTTTAGTTGCTTTGTGCTAGCTTTGGCATGGCTGCAGCTTTATTAAATCAAATGACCCACATAGCAATTGAATCGCTCGATTTGCAGTCAATCTAAGATCTTGCAGTATTTGCAATTCCCATTGCTAGTTGCTGCTTCTATAAAAATTAAAGGCAGTGTGCTCAACTATTCCACATGGTAACAGTTGTTGTCTGCGAAAGTTTTGTGGGGGAAATTGCGTTGAAAGAAATTGGCAAAAGAAATTTCATTTCAGTGCATTGTTCAGTGTTGGGTGATTTCTATCTATTTTTTTGGTTTCTTCTCTGCCATTTTTGTGCTCATAACAAAAGTTCATAAAAAGTCATCGAAGCGCAGTTTCTAAAGTTCGGCAAGTGGCAGTCAGAACAGGGCAGAGCTCAGATATTCGCGGCAAACGGTTTGGGCATGACATGGAAAATATTTACGCTAAATGGCATTTTTGACTTGCTAAATGAGTTGAGTTTGCTCAACTTTATAAATGACATTTGACACAGAGAGTGAAAAAAAAATCAGGAAAATTAGTTGACGCTCGAAGCTGTCAACAGGCAAGAGGTGACACGACACCAAAAAAAACAGGAGGAGGCAAGTGGTGGTAGGTCGACAGAGACAAATACGAATCAAGTACACGATGCAATATGCGACAGTCGGACGATTTTCGTGGGCGTTAGCTCTTAGAATGTTAAGCAAACTGTTACAAGTGTTTGCATAGCTCGACTCCCACTCCTAACGACGATGTTGAGCCAGCAGCAGCAGGAGCAAAAGAAGCAGAGGGTGGCTGACACGAGCTAAGCATGCCAGGATGTGCTCATAAATAGTAACTTTGGCAGCAGTTTTTACTGCTGCTGTAGGCAGCAAGCATGAAATCACATGAACACACACACCGACACACAAACACATGCACACACAAGGTTTTTGGCAGAGTTCCAGCTGGTGTGGTTGGCACATAGTTAATTAGCGCGAAATTGGCCCAACGAGCTGGCAGCAATCCGGTGCCTGGAGGACTCGAGAAACAACATCCTATCCACCTTTGCCCTTCGTATGCTAATCGGTAACTGATCAGGGTAGCCAATAGAGTGAAAGGTCAAAATGTATGTGGCAATAATGCGTGCATTAGCCAAAATCAAACAGGATTTAACCAACACACACACACGGCCCTGAAATTGTCACGCACAAGCGAACCAAATCGAAATGAAAACGTTCGATAAATAAATACAATAAAAACAGGTTTTGTGTGTTTACTTTCTAGTAAATTTTCCGTTATGTTTTAATTGTTGGTATTGTGTGAGGTGGGACATGCATCAGTGAAGTGTCAAAAGTGATTTTTAGTTCAGAATTTTGGAACGTGCATGGGACACAAATTAGCTGTTAAGCAGCATGTCTTGGCCCATAACAAATGGCCAGCAAAATCGTCTAGATGAAATTGTGTTGGGCCAAATGAAGCATAAAGTAAACTCAAATGGAACAGAGCTGAGCAACAAAGCCACAGGACATCAACAGGAGTCGAACACAGCAGTTGCTCAAATTGCAGTTGAGAAATCGCAGCGCAGTTCATAAATAAAGTGGACAGCTGCAGGAAGCAGTGGGGGGTGGGGGTGAAAAAAACAAGGGGATGGCCGTTGAGGCAGCCACAGCCTCATGAATGGCATGAATGAAGCGCTGTCAACAATGCGAAGCAACTAGGGGCACTGCCAACACAATTGAGACGAAGAATGAAAATGGGTTTGGGGCATGTGGCATGGGGTATGGGGATTGAAATTGCAACTAGTTGCCTGTTGTTTGGCTTGTTAGTGCTGATGCTGTTACGTAGAAGTTGTTTTTGCGGTCAGGAACTTTAGCCAGCAACAAGATAAGATGAATGTTAAATTTGCAACACATTTTAAGTCAGGCTTTATGAGGCGTGAAGCGGGACAGGGAAGAAGAGATAAGACCAATAGAATTGTGTTAAGTCAAAATATAGGACATTTTGAAGCCGATCAACAGCAGTTCAGTCTGATACAGCATTTCAGCTTTAATTGTTTCAAAGAACTTTTCTACTAAATGATTAATTGCAGAGTTCTTGTACTAAGAGTTATGGCACGACTTTCATCTGACATTTATATCACCACAACCGCTAAGGCCACAAACCGATAACTCATCTACCGCAAACGGCATTAAATAACATCTATTTAATTAAAGTAATTTATTAATGTAATGAGGTAAAGGCTTAGCCAAGTTTCTCTTTTAAGTAAAGATTATTTTTATAATTAATTGACATTGAAAATAGCTTTAAAACGGAAATGTACGCACTTTTGAATGCAAATTAAGAGTCAGTGAATTTACAAGCTCATTATAAACTATTAGTTAGAACTAAGCTGCGTGTAAATAGTAATTAAAACTAATGTATGTTTCAGTATAGATTAGTTTGTGCCATCATGCTTTCAAATGTATTGCCTGACTGGACGACTATGTAGTATGAAAGACAATAACCATCCATTTCGAGTCCAGCCGCACACATGCGTTTGCCAGGATTATTGTAAAAGCATTTCGTACTCACACACCCATACCCACATACACAAAACTGGCAGCCCGGCCATTATTGTCTAACATGGTTTTTAATGAGCCCGAAAGCGTGACAAGGTGAGTTGGATTGCGGGGCATTTCCTTTTAGCAAGCGTAAACTGAAGTACATTGTCAGATCCCCTTTACCTAACTGACATTGGCCGGCTTACATGGCGGCTGCGTAATGCGCAGCCAGCTGGCAACAACTTAAAGCTCTACGAAACAAATCAACGCACAACTTTAAACAAGTGAAATCGAACAATTAGTTGATGTAAGTAAAAAGCAGCAAAGCTGCCAGTTGCAGAGCAGGTGGCTTGGTCGCATATATTGATGTTGAAGACACAACCGCAGCTGCCACTTAACATTTAGCTATGCGTGGCACGTAGATGCCAACCAAATAAAACAAAACTACTACCAAAGGAAGCTTGGGTGTGTTGATAAAAGACTTTTTCGTCTCTCGACTGTGTAGCAAGAAACAAAACGTTTAAACTGGCTTTTTGGCTAGAGGGCTTGACTAAGCTCAAACTCAATTATTCAAATAAAACGATACAAATGCTGAGCAAACCGCTTAGGCGTGGCACATGTGCTGTTGCGGTTCCATTCTGATACTGGCAATTTGACATTTAATCAACATCCTGAAAGCCACAATTCCCATCCAAGCCCAGTTCCGCCCCCTTCAAAAACCATTCAGGCAACGTGCTGTATTGAGAAACTTGTGTTTAAGCCACATGTTCAAGTGCTTACTGCGGTCCGCCTCAAACAGTTGTCACTTGTTGTGTTCTCTGTTGCTTGCTTGGCTGTGCGTATGTTGTCGCTGTTGCTTTCATCTTAATTGAAATCAAATCAAAGTGTTTTCACTCACCAAATGTAATTGTGTGCTGCGTGCTTTGTGTTGTGTTTTGTTCTGTTCTGTGCCATTTTACAATTTACAAACTTTATTGTTGACATTCACGCAATAGTATATTGACTGAAAATTTATCGAACAAATTTGCCGAGTCTGACGACTAATGACATTCTATTGTTTTATGTGAAACACTTTCTGTATTCCAATTTTACACTAAATTTACTTGTGCTCCCTGCTGAGCCCAGTTATGCACTGTGCTGTTGTGCTGTGTTGTTTGTTTTATGTGGCTTATTGTTACATGCATTATTTATTCGATAATGTTGTTTTCTGTCGCAAACGAACACCAGGGAATTGTGCTTACATTTTACCTGTAACTGTAATATGTAAGTTTATTAGATCAAGCAGATTACTCATACAGAGAGCAGAAAGCTTCTTTTCTGACATAATTATGCAATAATAATAACTTTTGATAGAGTGACAGATAACTGAACTGAACAAAACTGCAGCACAATGCTAAACTTTGTTAAGCGTACATGACATATAGGTACTCCAAACAAAGCGCAAGGGTCCAATTACGCATACGCATCGTGGCACACACACACATTATATATTTCATGTCACGCGTCCCGAAGCCATTAAACGAATTCAACAGAATATGGGCAATATACAAAAGGCGTGGAGCTCATTAACTTCGGGTCAAAATATGCAATACGGTTGGCCATTTGCCTACATGATGGCACGCAACAAACCAAGCGAACTCAGCTGTTGTCCTCAAGGACCTACCACTGCCATCAATCACACACAGAGCGTGTTTTGTGAGTATTCGTGTTCGTGGTTATATCACATTTATGATGTTGCGCCAGGAAGGCACATTACAAATGCGTGAAATTGAAATCCAACGCAGTTAGAAAGATTGCCTTAAGCAGCTGGGCTAAGATGCTATTGTCAATTTGTTAGTATGGCTAAATGCATAATTTTGATTAATATGATGTTATTATATGAAATTAATGCTACATAAATTAAGCACCACTGACCTAGCAAATTAAATCAACTGGCTTAACAGCTATGACACAAAAGCTAGGAACAAAATAACCCGAAAATCTCAAAGTACAGACGAAAAGGGTTTAACATCAGCCAAGTGCGGGCTAAAACGAAAACAAAGTGACCCCAATTAATTAGCCGCAAGAAGATGGCAGCTCGCGGCATCTGCCATGAAAATAATTGTGCAGCCTTTAAGCAAAATAGAAAAAGAAAAAAACTGAAAGAGCCTGTGCCAAAAGATTGAATAGATATAAAAGGCGAAATGAGGCTGCATTCATTAGTTGATCAAATGTGTGGAAAAATGAAAAGGGTTTAGCTGTCACAAAAATAACGCATCAAGCTTCAATTCGTTGAGCTTTCGTAGTTCGTGTTCTGTGGCATATGCAAGCGACGAGTGCCAATATCAGTGTCAATGTCAATGTCAGCCTCAATGTCAAGCTGTCGTCTATTGAAACAAGCTAACAAAGTTTGCTGGCTGGCAGAGGGGGAAGCAGGCGTTTTGGCAGCTCAATGGCCTCATGAGCTGTAGCAGCACAACTAATTCGCATTCAATGACGAGAGTCCTTCGGTTCGGCAAGGTCGTCCGTTTATATGCCAGTTCGTCAGAATATGAAGGAAAACTAACAAAAAAGTAACATTAATATGCAGAAGACCTGAAATATATATGCAAATTAAATACGCTGCATTTGTGCTCTTTTGATCAGTGGAAAACGAGTTTAATTTCTCACCCCCTACATATCGTAGTGATTTAGTATGTTGATATTCAATGTCTCTTTCATAGAAAATCTCCAGAAAATCCCTTTAAGAATATCAGCAACTTGAATTTCAAAGCAACCGCGTGCCAAACACAAAAATAATGTAGCACCATATTAAGTTGCAAGACAATCCAGTTGTCTGTGTAAGTATCTAAATATCCTATGACTTCAACTCAGATGGCGTGTCTTGTTGTCTCTGTGGTAACGGTTGCGTCTTTGGCTGTCGTCTTCTGCCTTTGGCCTCTGTCGCTGTTGTCATTATTGTTATTACAATTTCATTGTTGTTGTTAAAACTGTTTTACTCTGGTTACTTATCGTACACATTGCAACGTCACACATGTTAAGTCTGGCATATCGTGTGACTGTCTATATGTGTGCTTGTGTGCAAGAGAATGTGCCGCCTTCTGTTTCCTCTGGAAACAACCATTCTTTTCTGTTTAAAAATTTGCTACAGCGAAAGATTGAAGCGTTAGAATTGCGTTTCTTTTGAGTTGCATTGTTTTTGTTCATACCCTTTATTCAAAGCTTATTAGTTATTATATTAATCATTTCTAGTAAATTTTAAGATTAACTAATCGCTCAATAAAATGTAACAATAAACTGCGTATACTCCTTACTGTTTACAGGGTATTATGTCCCACCGCATGTGTCGCTTGAATTATTTTATTTCTTTTATATTGTTACTCATGGAATATTTAACAAGAGCTTGCATTGTATGTTCTATTTACATGTCGCGGATAAATGCCGCCTGGTTGCCAACATTTCGAAGGCCAGATGTCAAATGCAACTTACAAACAAACCGACGAACAGAGACAGGGCTGGTTGACAGACAAAAAGAGAGGGCAACAGACAGTCAGCTAAACGTTGATGTTTTTTATTGTTTTGGCCACAGATTTTGACTTTTGCACATGCATGCGATTGTTGCCCTCACGATTGTGACATGAAATTCTGTACACACTGGTTACCCATTGCTAATTTTCCAGCTGTCAGGTTTCATCTGATAAAATACATGCAATTCATGACTGTCTCATGAAAAATTCAAACAAAATACATCAAGTGCGCTACAAAATATTATTGTTGCGCTGGTGGAAAACAACGTTAAGAATCTAGCTAAAGTATCCAACCAAATGTGTATATTTTAATAAAAAATTATGTTGTAATGTATTTTAATTGAAAGTAATGAGATTGCTGTCAGAATTATTCATCCATTTGTTTTATTTTTTGTTTGCATTTATTCGTTTGCAAAATTGTCCAGCGCTTAGGTAATTGTGTTGCTGTTGCGACGCCATTAAAATCAACATCAATCATCATAATATATATGATTTTCTTAATAAGAGAGACATGGTGCGGAATAAAAAAACAAGTACAAACGAACTGCTGTTAATTTTGTTGATTGTCTGCACAGCGTGTCGTATACGCAATGATTACGCGAGGACAAGTACACATGTTGCGCGTACGCCGCATGCGACGCATTGAAGTGATTTTGGCAAATCATTTTTCTTGTTAATATATTTAACTCGGTTATTAATCAAAAACACACACAATCACAGCAGCAACACAACTTACACAGACCAAAACACAAACGGAGTTGAACCAAAGCAATTTTGTTATTGAATCCGGCATTTTAAATGTATACGCCAGGCAACGGTAATTGAGAAGCAATAATTGTTGTGGTTTGGCTCTGCCATCAACCGCATAGACGATGCTATTATTCAGCCGCATTTGCCTAGCTAAGCAATTTTCAGGGTTGTCTTTGGTCGGAATAGCTTGCTGGCATATCGCCTTGTGGCTTACTAACCATTCAGCATATTATTGTTCAAGGCTTCGCAAACTCAACCGCATTCTAATCCTCCTGCTTATGTAATGCACACACTTACACACGCACATACACGCTATGCATAGGTATATAAGATATATATAAGATCATCTGTGTGGACTAAATGTGCCTCACACCTACAGGACGGTTGTGCGTACAAATTACCTGTACCATTTCATTTCATTTCCTTTGCGGTAGGCGTCGACGCTGCTGCTGCTGGTATTATGAAGCTGCTTGATTTGTTTCGTATTGTTGGTTTGATTTGGTTTCAAGAATGATATTTTCGTGGTTTCACTGCAGACGAAAAATGTGAAGTGAGGCATGGCATACGACAGCTGACGAATTGGAAATGTGGCATATTAATCAAATTGAAGGTGCGATAACGCATAAATCACTCAAAAACAGAATTAATTTGCAGCACTGCTAAAATAACAAGGAAGCCAACAGCAATGTTTGAGCATTGCAAAGCCTACCGCAAAAACACATTTCGAGAATCCAGTCAACAGGAATTCAATTCAATTAAGCCAAATTCATTAAATGTTAATTAATTGAAATACTGTTTGAAGCTTAATCAAATATTTGCAGATGAGTGAGTCAAAGCTTCCAGCAACAATAGAGTTCATGAAACAATATACCATATATACAAGCTCATGATTATTAATAATTATTTCCATTTATAAAAAAAAAAGAGAATATTATTTTACTAATCGATTTTTAATTTGTTTGCTTGAAAATTGTTAACAGATAATAACCTTATTTATTTTTTCACAAATTAACTATTTTAATATACAATACAATTTAAAGAGAGGTTCAAAAAGCAAACAGAATTAAAAATTTACATTCAGTTGGCACAAATTATCAGCATATCAGTCTAAGTGTCTACTAAGTCCACAAAAGTTCGCACTAAGTCGCATTCAACAATGAAAATATATTTTCATCGTTAATTTCTTGGCTAACTGTGAAAAGTTTTTGCTGCCGCTTTGCCTTTGCTCTCATAATTATCAAAGTTGGTCAACTGTGTTGCCTTGGGGGCCCTGCACCGAGGCTGCGGTCGAGCCCTATTGGGCAAAGGCGCTGACAATAAAACATCCTTGCCGTTTGTTAAGCCCCCCACAACGCCTTTTAAGTACACACTTCAATTACGAAGTGAAGTAAGGGGTTTGGATTGGATGTTCCGAGTTTGTATTGTGCCAGAAAACAACTAATGATAGTGTTTGCTTAATTTTGGGAACAGGACATGATCATTATTTTGCAAAGTGGCGTATTTTAAGTTGAGCGCTCAAAAAAACTTTTCCGGAAGCGCTGCAAAAGTTAATTTAAATGAGTAAACTAGAAAATGCCTAACAGCTGCGCAGCAAAAAGAGTTATAAAGAGAGGAAGAATGGGTTAGCCACAATGTGCAAAGCCAGTTGACGTTGGCGGAAGCTGTCAATGTCAATGGCGGCAATAACAACAAAAATGTTTTGTCCTTGTTTTGAAATGCACACACACACACACTGAAAAACAAAGGCATAAATTACACAAAGGCAATAATAAAGTTTTGTCCAACAAGTCTGAAGTTTCATCATGTTGACAAAAGTCCAACTCAAAGTCCATTTTCAACAGCATCAAAGTCGTTGAGGCACATAAGTTCGAACTTTGACTAACATGTTCAATATGTATGCATATAGCCAGACCCAAAAATTATGAAGAACTGCCAGACAGGCTGGTCAGATGAGCAAAAAAGTCGATGACTTAGATGAACGTGCAAGTTAGACAATATACTGAGCAAAAGTTAACTCAGTCTGGAGCCACGTAGACAATTCGTTTCTACATGAACTTGTTTTTGTTCAATCAACAATAAAGTTATATAGCAAAAGCTATGGCTTTATATACTCATATATGAATATATGTATATCTTCGGCTATTTGTTGTTGTTGTCGTTTAGTTGTTTGTCTAAGTTCAGTGAAGCGTGCCCAAGATATTTGCGCCTGATATGTGACGAAGCCTTCGTTAAGGCTTGAAGTGTAACTGCGTGCAAGTGTGAGTGTGAACAGGCTTATAGACATGCTTGAATGACTACATTTTATATACATAAGGCAACTAGGTGGTTGCTCGGCACTAATAGAGTAATAGCCGTAGCAGAATCTTTCAAAAAACTCTCACAATACCAATACATATTTCGTTTTGCATCCTGCCTAATGAGGTACCTTCGCTGTGCATCTGTGCCTCTGCTTCCTGGCAACGGAAGTAGCTCGGCGACACGTGTGCATCAAAATTCATGTTTTAATAACAAGAGAAACATATGTATATTGCACAACATTCTTAACGTATGAGAAGAAGCTTTATATTGGTGTGCGTGAGTATTTTATTATATAAAAATTTGAAACATCCTGTTACCGAATTAATGCGCTGCGCTCTTAACAGCGCCGTAAACAATTTTTAAAAGCTTTTTAATTTTGCGTTCCGTGCGTTATAAAAAAGTTTTTGAGTTTAATGAGAGATTATTAGCACACCAGAACAAAGAGAAAGGCATGGATAATAACTCTATTGCAGGTTGCAGCCAATGATATGCAGCTGTGTGAGAAGCTTAATGTTGCAAAAAGGCACAGTTGACTGCTGCACGCATCTTTCACTCGCTTCGTCTTTCTTTGTTCTTTGGAATTTTAAATCTTTGCAAAGAAAAAACATGATTCATGAACTCATTTGTTTTTTGTTTTCTTTGTTCCCGGATTTTGTGCCGCACACAGACACACGCACAAACATCTTAGTCGTTGAGGCGTAAGTCCTTTTTAATCCGTTTTTTTGTTTTGCATGAGGGCGGTGCCGGTTGCAAGAACTGGGAAGCGAGTTTCACAAATGATTTCACATTTTTGCATAAATAAATGTCAAGTGTGCGTCGAGGCGCGCTGAGAGTTTCTGACAGCTTTCTAATAAACCCAGTGAAAAAATGATAATCAGCGCCACAAGAAGGATGTGACGCCATACAGGCCACATGCACAAGCAACAAGTAGAACAGATATGTAACTCCATGTATGTGTTTGAGTGGGGTATGAGTGTATGGACAGCCTTGTGTGTGTATCTGTGTGTGTATGGGCGTCCACTTTAGCTTAGCAATAATAATAATAACCTTGGCTGGCATGACGGCTCGTATTTTTTGATGTGGCGCTTAGAGAGCCTGGAAAAACGAGACTTGCCTCATATATGAAAATGACAATTTCCATCGCCACTACAAAAGCACTCTCCCAGCGACAGAAGGGCGACTCCCCTCGCTCTCTTTCTCTGTCTTTCTCTCACTCTTCGACTTTGGATTTCTTGTTTTTTTTCTTGCTGTGTGGGTCCTTTGGCTATTTTAGGATTGCCTGGCAACGGCGTTGGCAATTTTAATAATGTTTACTTAAGGCACAGCAGCCTGTCTTGTGGGTATGTGTTTGTTAATAAATAAAACAGCAGTCAACAACAACAGTATCCGCAGCATTCAAGTGTGGCATAAGGGCGCCACCGAGCAAGTATAGCATACTTATGCGGGCTAGACAAGAGCCTGCAACTTGAAGCTAGGTGCAGCGAAGCAAGCCAAATGACAGCTGCTTATATTGTTCCTAGTAAATGGCAGCAGGCTTAACGAGAGATGCACATGGAATGCAACTAAGAAATGCAACATACAAAGTTCCACTTTGGACAAGGACCAAAGCACGGTAAATCTCTGCTGCATATTGCCTCCACTCTTTGGGCTATTGTTATGACAGTGTCTGTTGGGGCAATAAAATCTGTAATTTATTGTGCGAGCTTAAGCTGTTGTGTGCAAAAGTCAAATTAAACCTTTTTTTTTTTAAATTTTTAGCTACAGCTGTTGCCTAATGAGCGGATTAAGTGGTCTGCCACGAGCTGCCGGACAGAAGGCCGCAACCCACTTCTTGCTGCTTGGTGGTCGCTGCCACGACTTGCAATGGGGCACTTTCCTTGCCAGTTCCTGTTCCGGTTTCCGGGCAACCCGTTCTGTTTACAATGGCCAGGGCAATTTAAAGCACATTCAGCGCTCATTCCGATTCAGAGATGCTTTGTGCTTTAAATTCTGTTGGTATACTATATTGCGTACACGTTACATGAAATATGCATTGCTCCTGGCAGGGCATTACATATACATACATACATACATATACAGAACAAAGCGAATGCTTTCTAGATGGCCAAATAAACCAAATAAATGTTAATACGGCACATGTACAGAAAAATTGGGGGGATGTAGACTAAGCGAAACAAAGCAGCAGCCATTCCTTTATATCCTTGGCATCGAATCCCAGCACATTTGGCGCACGCATGCTGCCAGCAAAGTTCTGGCTCCTTTGTTTGGAAAAGGCTTTGCCTGCCAAGCAACGCAAGTGGAATACAAAAAAAAAAAACAAAATGAACAGAAAATAAATAAATGGCTGTTCATGCGTTTATATTGCAAAATATTGATTTACCTGCCAGCTGAGACAGCTGCTACACGTTCAAATTCGTATGCGGCACACCCACTGAAACCACGCCCCAGCACTTACCCTAAGGCACATGCTTTGGCCTTATGCCACCAAATCTAACACACATAAAACACAATAATCAATAGAGATTTGCTAGAGCTTATGTCGCCGCACAAAGTGCACAAAGTGCCAATGGAGACTGTAAGTGGGAATCGTGCGAGTTCTTGCTGAGATTGACATTTGTGGCACATCATGTGGCAGCCCCAAAGTTATGCTCAACAAGTGCAGCTAAGGCCACATCATTAACATGCGACCACAATGTCAAGGCAACCAAGCCAACTACATACGCACTTATCTGGGGGTGCCAATTACATTTGTACTTACTTTATGTGTGCCCATGTATATAAATACATATCAGCAAACGTATCCCAAGCGTGTGGCAGCAATTACGCAAAATGTTGCAATGATGCGGGCTTTCTTAGAAAACGCTTGCGATATGCGCGTGTCAAGCGCCACTTGAGTGTTAGGTTACACATAAAAAAACGACATGTACTAGGAAAAGCTGAGCTATGGTTCTTTTTTTAAACTGCTTATCTTAATTACAATTTCTTAAAATGAAACACGAAAATTTTATTAATCAGAATTCGCAAAATACATAATATACATTTTATCTTCTTAACCTTAATAAGGAACATTTTGTTTAATTTCTGCGGTCTAGATAAATAACAAAAAATATCATTTGCTGGGCATTTCATAGCCGTTCAACTCTCAGCATCTCAACTTATTTTCTGAGTTTTTCGTTTGCTGTTTGGGGCACCTTAATGGTTCTGGAAGCATGCGAAATTATTTTTAGCCATGCTTATAATTCACAGAACTGCCTTCCTTCACATTGTATATACACATTGGCTTAATAAGTTGGCAGCAGTCAGCAGCAGTCAGTCCATGCCAAGCTTACACCAACACACTCACACACACACACACACACAGCTAAAGAAGGAACGCCAACGCAGCAGTCAGCGACTCGCTCATGTTTCACATGATGATTTTGTTGCCACACGCACTGCTGCTGCAAGTTCTCATATTCTGAGTCAATTTTAAATATTGCCATCGTTACGCATACGCATCGTTGCCAGCTGCGTCTTTAACTAAAGTTTGAAAACTTCACCCAAGCAGTCAAAAATTTGGTTTCAACATTTGGCAGGCATCAAAATTCGCACAGATTTTATTGTTTCACGCAATAAGACAGCTCTTAAAATCTACTAACTAATTCACAGCCATGACTGCTATGACATCGTAGGTGCCGTTCTCCTATTCTTTACTGCCCATTATGGGCACATTTTGGACTGCCTGTTGCGTTTGCCTGCGAGGTGGCCATTTGCTTGTGCGAAATGTTTCTTTGCGCAAAATTATGCAAATTTAATGTGCGTTTTGTGAGCATGAGAAATGCGTTTGCTACACACAGACTTAACTGTCGTCCTGCGATGATTGTCATGTGGGTGTCGGCACACTCTGTGTAAGTGTGCGAGGGTGTGTGTGTGTGTGTGTGTAGGTGGTGGCTGCACCGCATGCCAAGCACTAAGCAAACAGCAAAAAATGCCATAGTCGCCCTGCTGGTTGGAGCTTAGTTCTGTGCGAGGTTTCGGACAGCAAGTGGAAAGCAAACACAGCAGTTAAAAATAGCTCAACCAAAAAAAGTGCATCACAGTTTGGCTAACAAACATTTTCGTTGTGTCATCACTTTAAAAGTTATGGCAATTCGTTTGTTGGAAATCAGGATAAAACATTAAATAATTTTATTTACTTACACTGGTGTTTTCGTGGGTCTCTAAAATTCTTATCACACTTTTTAACCCTTTTAAAAATATTTTAACATGTATTTTTTATCAGGCGCGTTTTTAATCATTTTCTTAGTACGGAAAATAACATTTTATTTTGGCCATCCTATTTAAAACATTGGTGTTGTTGCCAAGGCAGGCAAACAACACAATTCTGGGCGTGTTAATCTGATCAAAGTGCGGCAGCTAAGAAAAACAACGCAACAATTTTGCGCCAAATGAAAGAACAACACGAAAATTGTGCAAACTTTCGCCCGCCCTATGCCGTTGCCGTTGCTGTAACCGTCGCTTGTGGTGGCTGTTGTGGCACAGAAGAATCAACTAACACACACATGAAGAGTTTTGAAAGAGGAAGCCACACACACACTCACTGAGTTATACACACACACACACACACATATGAAGCTCAATAAACTGCTCATTATTATGCAAAGTTTTGCTTCTTTACGTTATCTCTGTTCGAGCGGAAGTTGAGCTTGTGCGTAGAGGAGAGAAGGCGAGAGAGAGATGAAGAGAGTTTCAAATCCAAGCAGCTAAAAAGCAACAGACTGTTTGCCCCATACTGCTCCATATGGCATAATTAGCGTACTGTGGCCCACCCCCCATAGAATGATATATGAAGCGTCTGGTCTGGTCGCTGTTAATATTTCATTTAGCAACAACACTTAAGGGATTCTGATTTCTGGCTGCAACAGACAAACAACCAAATTACTGCACATAAAGTTGATTTTGCAGTCGCATAAAATATAAAATTCAATTTCTAACAGCACAAAAAGCTATCCAAAATTTGCCAAAAAGAAAAAGAAAAAAGCTTGAATAAATGGCGCTTAATGTGCCTGAATATTTTCCAGAGCCATGAAAAATGAGTCAAGCGCTGTTGTGCTTAGGCACACAGCAGAGCCAGAAGATACGAATGAAAAAAAAAAAAAACCGAGCAAAATATATGATTTATGTGTGGGTTGCAAACAAAGCAGCGTTGAGTCTGAAAAATCGTAATGCTCGCTTTTCAGTTATTTTTTTTCCAATTTTTTTTTTAAGCTAGCGATAAGGCAAGGCCTTGGCAATCAGCATATGCATGGCCCCGTTACGTCACCACCCTTTTCCCCTTTCACACACAAACGCTCAAACACACACAGGCACAGTCAACAAAGCAGTCGACTGTGTCTGCTGGCAACAAAGCGCCGTTAAACGTGCCAGTAAAAACACACCCACAACAACCACAGCAATGACAACAACAAGGAAAATAAGAAGTACAAAATGTACTCGTAATTGCCTCGTTTCATTTTTAATAACTGTCAATCCTTTGGCTTTTGGGCGCGGCAGTTGCCAAACTGACAAAAACCGCTTGTAATTTACGCTCAGCATATGAGCTACAACTGCTACAGCCGCAACAACAGCGACAAATAACACAAAAGCCACAAAAAACTCTGTCAAAACATTTGTGGAAATTGGGTACGGAACATTATTCGACAACACACTTAAGAAAAAGAAGAGAGTTTTGGGAAAATTTTAAAAAGTAAGAGCATTCAGCTGTTGTCATAAAAGTTTGTTTTACAATTCTTTTGTTCGTACTTCGTGCCATCGCTTGTGGCAAAACTTTGTGCATTGCTCGCTTGATAAATGTTTGTTTCAACTTTGCGCCAAACTGTTGCTCAGCTTAGCTCAGGTCCCAGCTTTCAACTTTGGGTGCTATGTAACCAAACGATATCAGCGAGACTCAGCGTTGTGGTCGAAAAAAAGCATCGAGCTTCGAAGAAATAGAAATTTGCGTAAAACTTTAAGCAAACAAGATGCCCAGGGCAGAAATGGCCTTGGCCATTCGGAATATTGCCTATGTGCAAGCAATTGGGGCAACTAGCTGGAACAGAACCTAGAAGCTGAATTCAGTTGAAGAGCTGTCAAAACTTGCCTTGGCTGCCATCCATCTGAGTCTTTATTATGTTGTTGTGCATGCTTAACTTTACATTTAGTAAGAAATTCCTAAGACGCTTCAAAATGTATTATTATTTTTGCTTTGAGCTTTTTAAGTTTGTGTTCAGCTTTTGGTGTATGCATTAATCATTTTAGGCGCATGGGGCAACAGGATCAAAGTACCAAATTGTGCCCCCGGGTGCCAATTACATTAATCAAAGCATAACACCAGCGTCTGCTCTCAAATATTTTATTAGATTACAAGCCCAAAATCCACTCGAACTATGAAACGGACACATAATGACAATTTTATTGCACTTCGCAGTCAAGCAATGCGCCAAACTCTCGTGTTTACTTGGGCAAACGGGCAAACGGGCAACTGGGCAACTGGGGCAACTTGCCTAGCATAAACCATTATCAGCTGCTGCGGCAATATTTTAATGGTGAAATACTAGGTAGAGGTAGCAGGCAAAAAAGATGGAGACGGCGAAGGGCGCAAAAGTTAGACATGGGTCAGGGACGTGTTTAGCAAAAACGTAAAATGCCAGCTAGGCCGCCCAGCTTCTGTTAGTCAACCACCTTTGTCTGAGTCTGTGCATTAGTATGCGTGTGTTTGCCGGATATCAAGTTTGTTTCGCGTAACAGTAATGGCACTGCCAACAGCCGACGGCCAACAAAGTCCAGCTGAGACCCCTCAAAACTCGCACATACAAACGGCGCACGGAAATTATTAAATTTGTTTCATTTTCTTTGATCCTTAAGCTGTGGTGCACGAGTTTTCTTAAGCATTTATATGGAAATTATGTTATTATGCTAAGCAATAGAAAATCCCAAGCAACCACAACTACAACAGAGGACACAAATTAATTATTAAAGCCAACAATTTGTTGCTATTTACTTGTAAATAGACGTTGACTTTATGAATTACTACTAAGATTTTAGCAAATATTGCTAGAAAATGCTGCTCTTTCTCTCTCTTTATTTCCTCTCGCTGAGCAAACAATTTAATTGAAAATTGCGGAGCCGGAGCAGGTAAATAGGAGTGGCAGCAACTGCAAACGACAAGTTGAAAACTGATTGCATGACTGAGTTATGTGTGTGCCACTGAGTCAGTGGGTAAATGAATATATGTATGTGTGGGTGTGAGTCTACCTTCCATTTAGAGCCGCTTGGTTTTTGCATAAGCCTGCTGCAGTTTGCACCGCACTCTCAAAAATGTCTGCATGAATAATAAACTGAAAAAAGGCAGCGTGGTACTCGGCCCACGCATTCCTATTGCCCCCAATCTTTGACAGAGAATGCCAAACGAAATTAAATTAATTAAATTCCGCTCGCTTATTGCGTGCTGTGTGTTCGACAGCAAAACAATTTGTGTAAGTTTTTGCATAAAATGCGTTTGGCAGCACAAACCTGAAAGAAATATGAATATGTGTGTATACAAAAAAAAAAACACCAGAGACAAATATGCAACTTATTTAAAAACGTAAAATAAATATTTTTGTCTGCAGCCACAGTCAGAAAAGCGTTGCCAATGGTAAAGCACAATACGAAAAAAAAATCTTTCAAATTTTTTATATGTGGTAGTTTTGCGACTGCTGTGTTGCGTCTGTTTGCCAGCCCCAAAATGTATGCCGTAAAAAAATGGACGCTGGTTTATTAAAAATTTGTGCAAATGAAGTGGCAATTTGCAGTATGTGCAATCGCACAAGGCAGCAGTCGCCACTGAAGAGTTTATTTAATAATAATACGTTTAAGGCACACTCACACACAAAGACTATAAGCGCACATGAAACAAACCATATACGAACAGTTTATTTATACGCAGTGGAAAACATCAAAATTGTTTTTGGCGCCTGCTGTTTAAAATATGTATAAATCAGAATACAAAGTAATAAAACAAGCGCAGGGTCTCACATTACAAACGGCTTAAAATTGGCCTAATCCAGGCAGCAGCAAAAGGATATGCCACAAACGTGTACAACATTTTAAACCTTTTGGCTTGGCAAACATTAATGAATATACAAATGTTTGTATACCATACATTTAAACGTAGATATATATTGTGATATATGCCAGGCAAGCTTTGATATATAAACAGACAGCAAAGCGACGCAAATGCTACAAATGAATGAGAGATAGAGGAAAAACAGTAGTTTAAAATGCCATTATATGCTGAAAGATGGGCAGCGTGTCGGGCTAGTGACATAACTTATGGCAGCTACCCCCCCTCTCTCACTCTCTCTCTCTCTCTCTCTCTCTCTCTCTCTGTATTATTATGTGTGTGTGTGTTTGCTTCAGTAGGGAGGGGTGTTAGCTGTCAGCGTGTATAACTGTTGCTGTCAGGATTATGGCTTGTCATATAACGTCTTATGGTGTATTTTATTTGCATTCAATTAAAAGGCACGTGTCAGTTGCCTGTACAGATAAAATCCTAAAAAAAAATGCAAATCAGCCAAAAAAGCTGGAAAAATTTAACGGTAACGTTTTTATGCCGAATATTACTTTTGGCAATAAAACAGTTAAACACGTATTCAAAACAACTTTTTTAACACTGCGCCTTATTTAAGAATAGACCATAAAAAATAATCAATAAAAGCTGTTTAAAAAATTGCAGAAAACTCAAATTATTATTTCTTATACACATAGAAATGTTACAGCAATTGTGTTTGGTATCGTACAAATAATCCAAACATTAACTTTTGGTCATTATAATTACAATTATAACTTTGTAATGTATGTGACCTTAATATAGGGCGCACAAAATGCTTATTACGCAATTGATAAGCATCTAAATTAAAATGGCATCCATAAAAACACTTTGGCCACAGACTTTTGGGTCACGGGCAGGTGTAGACGCGCAACAAATCGCTAGGGGGGAACAGGCTGGCAAGAGTAATGACAGTTTTACTGGCTGCCACTACCTTCCATTACGGCTCAAGCTCGCCATTGAGCTAAATGTTCCTCTTGGGGACACTGGACTTGTGTTTGTTGAACCGTTACTGTAGCGATTGTGGTATTAGACAAAACTCAAACCAACAGCACAGCGCGAATACCACTGCTGATTGTCATCAATATGCCAGGCTAGGCACGTTCAAAAAGACTTAATCCAAAAGACCGCACAGCTGCTGGACACAGCTTAAAGCCCATTAATTTAAAGGCAAACAAAAAAATTATAGACAAAAAAACAACAGATTTTCAACATAAGCTCCTGGCTCCTGTGGACCCTGGCGCTCGCCGCCTTGCAAATTACTAGCGTAATTATAAATTAATTATTTAAGAAAGCATGGGATGCCAGACGAGTCGATGCCAAACATCAAAGTATCAATAATTAATCGCCTCGATAATGTTTTCAATTTCATGCTTCATTAGCTTCTTTTATTAAGTCCTTCAAGGCGTCGGTTTTTGGGAGCCACAAGCCAAGAGCTGTTGTTTTTTCAATCCCTTTGAGAAGGTGTCCGGTGGGACAGCAGCTAAGCTCAGCCAGAAAAATCAATATGGCGAAGTACGAATGTGTTTTGCCGACGATCGCAGAACAATCGAAAAATCTAAATGAGTTATGTCAGTTAGAGAGGATGTGAATACGCGAATAACAGTAAATAGATTTTTATGCGGAACATGATGGTGGCAAACAGTATTGAGGCTAGCGGAAATATAAACTGAAACCGGAAGTGTGCCTGACGACGCCAACGCCGGAAATTAAACTATTTGTTAGCGAGCCTTGTCCACAAAGATCTTCCACATTCACAACACAATTGCTGACAAGACCAAAATAAATCAAAACAAAATCATAAAAAAAAGAATTGAAAAACTACAATAACTTTTAGAGAAACAACATACCTGTTCCTGCTCCACTTTTTGGCCAGGATTTTAGTGTCTTGAAAATCTTTGAGTCACGTATATTATTTTTGATTGTTATATATGCATTTACTTATTTCTAGCACTTGAGGGTTTCTTTTTTTTTTTTTACAGGCGGGCGTTGGTTAAATTTTTGAAATAACGTATAATTCACAACACTTGGCCGCCACTTGAGAGTTGTTGCGTTTGGTTTTTTTTTTTAGTTTTATCGTGCTTGTGTGTGCTTAAGTTGCTGCTGCTGCTACTTCTTTTGTGTTGGCCAGAAACACACACACACGCACATACTGGCACAGAATCAAGCTCACCGTCTTACACGAACACACATTCACACTCGCTCACACACACAAACACACACACACACATAGAGAAACACAGCACACCTTGACGTGTTGTGGAGTGTTAGAAAACCATGCAGAACGCGGTGCCTTCAAAACGCTGCTTGGCTTCACAGTCAGCTTCTTCTTCTTCTTTAAACAGCGGGCAGCTTCCGCGTCTTGTGTCCTGTTCACGAAACGGCTCAACTCGAACTGTAACGACACTCTGCTGCTGCGGCCGCAGCCAGTCAAGACTCTCCTCTCTTTCTCTATTTCGCTCACGCTCTCCCACACACCTTCGTAAAACTGGAATGTTTTCGGTGCTCGTTTATGTTTGTGTTTGTGTGTGTGTGTGTGCGTGCTTTTGAGTGTGTGGCGAAAAACCAGCTGGCGCAGCATTAAAAAGTAATATCAATTTCCACCTTGCAAACGGCATCGCAACGCGAAAGCAACAGCTACGCGATTTCCCAGGATGCAGCAGCGTCTATATATGGGGGTGTGTGTGTATGTGTGTGTCGGCGTCCATGCTGTCACTTTAGCCCCGCCTCCTGTCGCCTACGCATTTGTGTTAGGTGCGCGTGCTCTGCACGTTTCGCTGTGTCTACACCGCACGTTGTGGAGAGTTTTTTCCTTTCATAATTGTTGCATGCGATGATGTTGCGATTGTTGCGTATACGTCAAGGTGAGCAACGTGTTTAGATTACAATTGAATCCGTCTAAAGATACTATAAATAAAATGATGAGCTTGCTTAAAATTAAATAACTTTGTCTTTGTATGTTGTATGCAACAAAGGACATATATATTTACCTAAAGAACAAGTAGAACAAGAACATTGAAATGCTTTACATAAAAAACAAAATTAAAAAAAGTTTTTTAAATAAAATTTAATTTAACGAATAAATTAAAAGTATAAGCTTTTGCAGAGCTGCAATTAAAGTTTTTTGTAACTGGCCAATTTGAATGTCAGGAAAATGCGTTTGACTACTTCCACTTGGTTTTGTATTTATTCTGAACACAACAGTGGGAATCAGAGACACACACACACACACACACACAGACATAGAAAAAAGCGCAACAGGACCATAATAATTGCGCGTTAAACATGTGCCGAGCGTTACGAAGAGCAACAGTCTGTGTGTGTGAGAGAGAGAGAGGAAGAGTAGGTTTGACAATGAGAGAGCCCTTGAAACGAATTGTTAAAGCCGAATAGAGCCGAAGCCCGGAGAGTGTAACTGGAAATGTTCAACTGGTTGCGTTCTTGCAAGCAACAGGATATGTTGGAAGCTAGCTTAAACATCGACAGGCATAAAAACATCGACAAGCACACTCATGGCAAAAGCAATAGCTAAGAGGGGCAAGCAAGTTGACTGGCTGACTGGCTGGATGGTTGGATGGTTGGGCTGTTGGGTTCGGCAGGACCGCAGGCAGGCAGGAAGGAAGAATAGTGGGTAAGGCAGTTGGGCCTAAAAACAGTCGCGTGCTTAAAGCCTCAATGCTAAAACAATTTGAGAGCGCACAATAAAATTGAATGGGCAAAGAAAGAAGGATGAAAGCAACAACAACAAAATGTGAGTAGGCAGCAGAAAAATGTGAGTAGAAACAGAATAAAAATAAAAAAAACAAAAACAGCGATGAGGAAATGTAGCGTGTGAAAGGAGCAGCGCCTGTTGAAGGACGAGCGGCCATTAGAAAGCTGCAAAAGCGAACGCAAAATAAAAAATTGGCAATGTTTACAGGTAGCCAACAGGCAGCCAGCTAGCGAGGGTGTGTTTGTATTTCTGCTGTTTGAAGGACACAAAGGCAAAAGGTATGCAGCTTGTGTCGATTAAGATACTGTGCCATAGTTGCTGCTGTTGTTTTTGGGATTGCCTTTGGGTCAGGGCAGACAGCGAGACGCCTGAACTGGACCCAGGCCCGACCCATAACCCATGTGTAGAGCTGTAGCTTTCTGCCTGTCAGCTTATCAATTTGTATGCCTGCAGATATTTATTTATGAATATTCTTGGGATGCGTAGGCGTTGTTGGCTGTTGCGTTCAAGACAGCATGCAAGACAGCGTTCCTCACGCCTTTATGTCTGCCACTCAGAACAAAATGCCGCGTAATCTTGATGCATACCTGAGCGTCCTTGCGTCCAACCAAGCATTTTCGTTGCCCCATCCTTTTTACTGTGTCTGTCTTTTGCTTGTCAGCATTTTCGTTGAGTCCTTTCTTAATTTTATTTTTATTGCAGATTGATTTTTTAAGATTATACGTTGTCCTTTTCGTTTTGTATTGCTGTCTGCGTTCCTTTTCAATCGCCTCGATTTTCAGGGTCAATGCTCAATAAAATATGAGTCCCATCGAGTTGAACGCAGTTTTAAGCCAACTTTTGCTTCAATTAACAATACAAGCAGTGCCTGCAAAATCCATAACCGACGTGCAAACAACAAACCAGTTGCTGCCAAAACTCTATCGTAGGCAACAAACCCAAAGTAAAAGTAAAACATTTTCATGAAAATGTTTTTGTTTAACCACGAAATATTTTCAACATTCAACACAACCACACGCACACACGTGCCGAAACGTGCGTGATAGTCTTGTGGCAAAAGTTTTTACAACTCGCAGCGCAATACAAACAAAATCAAACCGAGCGCAACAAAGTACACAAATATTTACCTATGTTCATACACATATATACCTAAGCGATGTATTTATGTGTCGTGTATATATTTGGTCAGTTGGTAAAGTCATAAAGGTAGCAAGTAAATCGGATATAGCAGCAGTACGACACGCACATCAAAATAAGCGACGAGCGCTGCAAAGTATGCAACAATAAATTTAAGCACTTGCAACAGATTACAGAAGGGGATAATAAACCAACAACGATATCCAATTGATGTAGCATGCATAGCAAACTAAAATGTTAGATACGGAAACATATATATATATGTATGTAATACATACTATGTATGCCTGAGTTTGTGTAAAGAGCTCAACAATAAATAAAAGTGACAAATTTGATAAAATCGCATAACCTTTAAAGCTGTTTTACGTCGTGATGAATTCATTGAAATAGGATTATTTATTTCTGGATGTCAAAATAAGAACTTTTCTTTTTATCTGTCGTATCAGGATTCCATTCTATTTGTTGGTGTTTCCGAAATTTTTCTGTTCAAATATAAGCTTAATATATTAAGAGAGACCATTAGCGGCATCGACCCATACGAACACACACACACACGTTTTATGCATGAATCGATAGCAATGCGAACATGGCTGCTAATTGCCTGTCATCAAATTGGATTAAAATTCTATTTAACTGTAAGCCAAGGGCAAATGCAACTGAAACTGTGGACTATTCGAGTGCATAAAATGGTCAAAATGATTGCCATTGCCAGTTGCCCAAGGCTAGTACTATTGAGGGCTTAAGTTGATTTTGCATTTGCCATGACACTCAATTAATGCAGTCTCAGCCTCAGTGGAGGGGGTCAGTTAGAGCCTTACTGCAATCGCTTGCTTAATCCCTCGAAGCCCTTCAATGGCAAGAAACGAACAACTTTATTAAAGCAACCCTCATAACGAAGCATACGCTAATGAAAGCGATGGCAGCTAAAACTACTAACAACAACTGTTGAATGGAATGCGAATAATGAGAGAAAAGTTTAAAGGTAAATACTTTGCCTGGGTTGGCTTTTAAATTGAAATTAAAGCACCTTGTTAAGATTCCGATAAAATTGATTAACCAATAATTACTAATGAAATCTGGTTGAGACAAAAATATGCTCGAGTCCTTTGTACTGGTACTAGTTGTACTTAGCCCTTTGCTTTCCATTACCCTTTCCTCCTCGTTTTCTTTCAATTCAGGTGTTAGCAGCGGGCATAGACAAAACAATAACAGCTACAAGCAACCAGAGCTTCATTACAATTTTAATTTGGCATTTTAGCCGCCGCTGCCGAGTTGTCAGAGCTTAATAAGAGCAATTTACGAGATAGGACAAGTGTCCTTAGCTTAAGCTTAAAGAGCTGGCGACAAGCTGGACGGAAAATTCTGTTGATTGTTTAATGCAAATAGTTTAGCCGAGACAAAGAGGCAGCCGAGAGAATGAGACGTGGCCTGGGAAACGCGTCTTGTTTTTTTTTTTATGTGTTTACAGCAAAGTTAATTGAATTTTCACGCCGACAACATCCAGCTCGAGGCTATTGGCTCTGTGTTGAATGTGGGTGAGTAGGCGTCGGTAAGTAAAACGGTTTGTGAACTGCTTTAAAGTGTTTTTTTTTGTTTTTTACATCATAATTAAGTTGGAATAAAGCGCATGGAAATTGCTGTCAAGTGGCTTATAGTTTATTAGGCAATGCCGCAGTCAACTTTCTTTGTGGACTGCCCAAGCTAAATTTCAAGTGTTACTGGCATAAGATATTCTTATATGGTTATTATGCCTTTAAGGCAACGGTTCGATCCACGTCAAATATATAAGCAGTGTCAAAAATGGATCTCACGGCATTCAAAGAGCATTAACGTCACGCATCTGGAACCGCCCGATAAATCAGAAGGTGATCGCAAGCTCTATCGCTCCTTAAGTCTATCAAATGGCTTGCGGGCCATGCTCATCTCTGATCCAAGCATGGCAACGCACGATTCCTCGCAAGCATCTGTGCATCAACCTGTGCCATCCACAGCCGCAAGTTCTGATTCATCGCTTGAACACTACAAAGGTAAGCTGGCAGCCTGTGCGGTTCTTATACGTGTCGGCTCTTTCTATGAGCCACTTGAGTATCAGGGACTGGCACATTTTTTAGAACATATGATATTCATGGGCTCGCAAAAATATCCGATTGAGAACGCCTTCGATTCGTTTGTGTCAAAGAGCGGCGGCTTCAGCAATGCGCATACTGAAAACGAAGACACGTGCTTCTACTTTGAGGTGGAGGAACAGCATCTGGACAAAACCTTGGACATGTTTATGCATCTAATGAAAGCACCACTTATGTCCATCGATTCTATGGCACGTGAACGTTCCGCTGTACAGTCCGAGTTCGAGCAGACTCACATGATTGATGAGGTGCGACGAGATCAGATTCTGGCCAGTATGGCCACCGAAGGCTATCCACATGGCACCTTCAGCTGGGGTAATCTCAAGTCGTTGAAGGACAACGTCAACGACGCCCATCTTCACCAGACACTGCACGCGTTTCGGCGCAAGCATTATGGTGCCAACCGGATGACAGTCTGCCTGCAGGCTGAGCTTCCCCTTGATGAGTTGGAGGCGCTGCTCGTGCGTCACTGTTCCGATATACCAAAAAGCGAGGAGCCTCTAATGGATTTCACCAAGTTTAACTATCGGCAAGCATTTCGGGAGGAACTCTTTAGAGAGATGCTCCTTGTTCAGCCCGTGGAGGATGTGTGTAAGGTGGAAATCACTTGGGTGTTGCCTGCAATGCGTCAGTATTACAGATCCAAGCCGGATACATTCGCCTCGCAATTGCTGGGCTATGAGGGCGTTGGCAGTTTGTGCTCCTATCTACGACGTCGACTCTGGTGCATGAGCGTTATGGCTGGTGTCAGTGCCAGTACCTTTGACAACAACTCGATTTATTCTCTTTTTACCCTAACCATTTATTTGACAGATGATGGCTTTGAGCACTTGGATAATGTGATGGCTGCAACATTTGCTTGGATACGACTGCTCAACGAGTGCAGCACGCTGCCTGCCACCTTTAAAGAGTTGCAACAAATTGCTGCTACCAATTTTCGCTTTCAAATCGAAATACCCTCCATGGACAATGTACAAAGCATTGTGGAGTCTTTAAGATATCTCCCACCAAAGGATGTTCTGACTGGCACACAACTTTACTTTGACTATGATGAGGCAGCAATGCTTATGATCAAGCAACATTTGGGCGAATTCCGCTTTAGCATCATGATTTCATCGCACATACCTTACGAGCACTTGGAGTATGATCGCGTGGAGCCTTGGTTTGGCACCCATTATATGGGCATCGATATTCCCGCACACTGGCGGATGATGTGGACAAATCCTCAACCTCATCCTGAGCTTCAAATGCCCGAGCCGAATCCGTTTATAACCACAGATTTTACGTCACACTGGCTAAAAGATGGCCGGCCACATATTCCACGTCGTCCGAAGGCGTTGATACGGAATGAAATGTGTGAGCTTTGGTTTCGACAGGATGATACCTTCCTGCTGCCCGATGGTTGCATTAATCTTTACTTAATTTCGCCCCTATTACGTAGAAGTCCACAGGATTATATATCTGCTGTGCTGTTTACCTACTTGGTGGAGTTTCGCATTGCCGAGCAACTGTATCCGGCTCTGGTAGCTGGCTTAACTTATGGGCTGGAAACGGCGGACAAGGGTTTGATGCTGCGTGTCAGCGGCTATAATCAGAAACTGCCGCTGCTCCTAGAAATCATTATGAATGTGATGCAAACAATTGATATTGATCCTGCTCAGGTGATCTCGTTCAAAGAGCTGAAGAAACGACAGCTTTTCAATGCGCTCATTACAGGGAGGTCACTAAATCTGGATCTTCGTCTCACTTTGCTTGAGCACATGCGATTCAGCCTGCTACAGAAGTATAATGCAATTGATGCCATTACCTTGGACGACGTGCAGAACTTTAAGGACAACTTTTACAAGCAAATGTATATACAAGCCTTGATTCAGGGCAACTTCACAGAGGATCAAGCACGCGCAGTGATTCAGAAAGTGCACGATACATATCACAGCGCCAAGGTGGAGAACTTAGAGGAGCAACACAATCGTCTGTTACAGCTGCCACTTGGCCAACACTTTTTACGAGTGAAGACACTCAATGAGGATGATCCAAATACGATAGTGTGCAACTATTATCAAATTGGGCCATGTAGTCTGCGCATGGAATGCATTATGGATCTAGTAGATCTGATTGTGGAAGAGCCGTTCTTTAATCAGTTGCGCACACAGGAACAACTCGGCTACAGTCTGGCCATGTATCAGCGCATAGGCTACGGCGTTTTGGCCTACATACTCAACATAAATACGCAGGAGAATAAACATAGAGCGGACCATGTCGAAGAGCGTTTGGAGGCATTTCGCGCCCGAATGCCACAGTTGGTAGCCCAGCTAAGCGATCAAGAGTTTGACGAGATAAAAGCAACGCTGATCAATGGCAAGAAACTAGGCGATCATAGTTTGGACGATGAGGTAAATCGCAACTGGAGCGAGATTGTTAGCAGAGAGTATTTTTTCAATCGGATCGACATGCAAGTCCAAATGGTAAATACCCTCACCAAGCAGGATGTTCATGACTTTTTAGTGGAATACGACAAAGAGAATTTGCGCAAGCTATCTGTTCAAGTAATTGGTGCCTCAACTGTCACAAGGCATTCGACAACACATTCTATATCCGATGCCATTGCGGCCAGACATGGCTCTGTAACTGGTCTGGGTCGAAGACCTGGATCATTGGCCTTGCTGCTCGATGAGGTGCAACGAAACATATCCGAGGAGCAACTGCTCTTCGAACAGATTGGTGATCGCGTTCGCTTGCAATATATTGGCGAGAGCAATAATCCGGCGCACGTTACGGACATAGCTTCGTTCAAAAATAAACTGCAGGTCTATCCGTTTGTCACAAGCAATCCCAAGCAACAGCCACAAGGCAACGAATCGTAAGTGAGTGCAACAGATTCGTTTGAGCCCTGTCCAGCTGAACTTGGTTTGAAAGTGCTGTGCAATGTTTCAAATTTGTGTGTTGTTGAACAAACAGAATAAATCGATTGATATTTAAGTGATTATCTTTCCGGATGCAACCCTATATGTGTACTTAAATCACTCAACTAGCAAAGGAGCCTCATCGTGTTGTTAGCATGACTCGTCGAACGTCTTATTTATAGCGCAGTCGCTGAGCAAACACAATTAGAGGACTCGCAGCAAAAACAAACACACCCAACCACCCACGAACACACACAGACAAAAGTCTCCGCTTTAATAGCTGCTAGAGCTGAGGAGTTGTCATCTGTGCGGGACCGTTTTTGCTTTGGTAAGCAACCAACGCCATTTTAATAACGCAAATTACAGTCAGCTGTATAAATTAAGTTGTTCTGTTGGACTCGGTCAGGCAGTGGGCGCTCGTTGCTGTGGCAACTGTTGCTGGCAAATATTGTTGCTGCTGTGTTGCTTTTCAACGAAACCAAAACAACAATCATGCTGTGAGAGAAAATTCAAAATAATTATATATATTTATGCAAAAATAGACTAAATTTAATTCTTACTGCATATGTTAGACTGCACAATACTCTATGTAGATCAGATATACTAATTCATTTATGCAATAAACTTGCCAGAGAAACTATGCAGGTAAATTGTATAACACAAAGCAACTTGATTCTCAAGATTATTAATCGTAGACGGCAAAGAAGTTACAGCATGTATCAATTGTATTAGAAATTCTGCGAAATTGTTGCAAGCCAACAAAAACGAACAAAGGGGCTCATGGCCATGATTGCTGTTGGCTTTAAAGGATTCAGCTCAGCTGCCGTTGCTAAGCACTGAACAACATTATGAACGGACATTGAAACTGACCCTGTGCCCCCGCACTCAAATATGTATAGAAATAAATATATATACTGTATGTTTATCTATTCACCCAGAAGGCTATGATGCCTTTGTCTGTATTTTCAGCTTTGTAGTTGCTTGGCATCAGTCCAACTGTTTGTGGCATTGTTGCCGTTGGTACTGCCTCAAAATTGTGCTGCTGCAATTTAGCTTCATATTGTTGCTTATTCGTTTCGGGTCTTAAAATAAATAGGACAGCAACTATTAATGCGAATTGGACAGACTCCAAAAGTGCCGCCCACCATTCAAGCCAATGGCCGGTTTGGCTAATGATAAGCTTTGTTTTGTAGCCATTATTGTTGTTGTTAATGATGCTGATGCCGCTGCTGCCATAAAATCATTATGATAGCATATTATTTTGCCATAGCTTCAGTGCTTTTAATGTTGAATTTATCGAGCTTCGCAACTGTAACTGTTTAAAACTGAACTCATTCTGACATGACTATAACTTTATAATCGCACATAATGAGATAATCAGAACAGAACTGTGATTTTTGTGGTATTAACTTACTGTGAATGCGCTGAAATGATACATCGTGTTGACATCTCAAATGAGTTTTTACGCAATCATTGCTTGCACATATGCACATTTATAATTATATTTATATTTATAAGTATATATATGTCACCTGTCATATTAAATTATATACTGTTTTTTTTTTCACTTGCCAAAAAAAAGTAAAGAAAATACACATCATTATTTTTTTTTTTTGTCGTGGTAGAATTGATGCACTGCATTTTATTGATTGTATATGTATTGTATTTAAATTAAAATTTTAAACGCAACACACAAAATGTTTAAGCCAACATTGAAGTAGATATATATTTATGTATATTTTTTTTATATTTGATTTATGCATTAATAAAACGATAAATTTAGTTATTGATAATTAAATTCTGTGCGCCTGTCGGGCGCCTAACAATAAGTAAACTTTTAGCAAACTCTTTTTTTTTTCATTTTTTTTTTTTTTAAATTATATAATGAGTTGATAATAATGGAAACATTTTTAAAGCGCTTTCATGATAATATGAATTAATTATATTAAGCATACAATTGAATTTTAATGCACTAGAAATCAGCTGCAATTTTTCATGATTATCTAAATGGATTATTGCAAATGTAAACAAGTGTTAAGTTAGTTATTGCTGATGTTGTTGTTGGGCGCGTTTTAACGCCTCTGGACTTAGGCTACAATTAAATCAAGTATATCAAGTAATCCACTTATATAAAAATATATAGATATATATGTATAGACGTATAAGTATTATTTAGTTTAATTTTTTTTTTTTGTTTGTTTGGGTTTTATCTTTTGCGTTTTTAGTTTTGGTTTTTATATTTTTGTTGTTGAAATGTGTCAATTGCTCAACATAATGTTTCAGTTTGTTTTTTTCATGTTTTCAATTTGCTGTTTTGTTTTGCGAGTGCGTAGAACACTCAAAATATGTCCGAATGCTAAGCATGCTTTTTTTTAACACCTACACTTAAACGAAACATTTACATTTAGACAATTAAAAATCTGATGTTAAGTACATACCGCTTTGAACAAATTGTATTAACGTTTAAATTATTGTAAGTAACGGAATTTGCTTTGATTTCTACATGCCACAAAAATATTTGTTTGCAAAAATAATTTAGCTTTTATAATTGGCTTACAAGGCAATAAATGAATTTTTTCAATTGATTTAATTGATTTAAATTTAATTTTTTTTTCGACTACTTTAAAGGCTTTTTCTTTCCTTGTAGGAAATACTTCTCAAATTGTTTACCTTAATTTTAATTTGATGCAATTAAAATAAATTTTTCCAGTGTTTGATTTCATAACATTATTTTTAGACTTGATATTAGATATAAATTGCTATAAATTTAAATTAATTTCATTTTAAATAGAACTTAAAACAAAATTCTTGAATGTGTTTTACTTGTTTTTCTCGCAATGACAAGACATGTATATGTAAGTGTTTTTCTTCTTTATCTGTTTCTTTTGCTCAACTTAGAGAATGTGTTCAACCTAATTTCATTGCTGAACAACATAATCATCATTATCATCAATCATTGTTTTCGTCCTTCAATCATCTCATTCATGCTTTCTTACTCACTTCTCTCGCTCTATCGTGCACTCGCTCTCTCTTTCGCTCTGGCTAGACTTTAAGTTAGATTTCACTCGCGATATTTTCAAATTGGAATGACCTTATTTAGAAACATGTACTTTTTATCGAGCTTTACAACATTTTTGCATATGTTTTTGTTTTTGTTTTTCAATACGTGTAGACATATATTTGATTATATCTTTCATTCATTAGTTTCTTAATGTTTGTTGTTGTTGCTGCTGCTTATATAGGAAAGGGATGCAGAAATATAGTGGAGTGTTTTTTTTTTTTGGACTAACGCTCCCGCCAATTTTGGCTTTAGTTGTGTTTAGTTTTCGTATTTTCGTTTTTTATTTTGTATTGGAAATAGTAAAGTTTTTAAATTTTTAACTATATTGTTCAAATGTTTTAAATGCATTTTGAAAATAAATAGGACTGTTTTTTAGTTGTGTTGTTTTTATCTTTTTGTTTTGTATTTTCTTCGTAACGAATTTTCAGGAATATACTTTTAAGAAAAGTGAGCCACATTACATAAGGATAATTCAAATTGGGCAAAGCAACAAGTGTGTCTCCCAATTATAGGCATATGTGTGTGTGTTTGTGTGGGTTTGTTGTGTGTGTGTGATTTTGATTTTTGTTGCCTTTCATTAAACGGTAAAATCACCGGCTGCCCAGCTCATCTTATATTCATCAATGTTGAACAAATCGAAAATATCGCAACTGGTATTGAATGCATCTACAGCGCCATTACTGCTATCCATGGCGCTGCTGCCCCCCACACTGTTGACCATGCCACCTGCAGTCGTATTGTAATCACCATGGCCACCTGATTGCGGCTGCGTTACCGCTTGCATGATGGAGTTCAGTGTGCTCTCGAAATCATCGCATACATCCATTGGTGTGCTATTGCTGTATGGATTATGACCATTTGCCTGTCCGCACTCGACAACAATTGCTGAAGCAGCATTGTTGCTGTTGTTGTTGGCACTGCTGCTGCCGTTGCTGGCAATGTTGCTGCCGCTGCTGCTACTGGCGGCAACATGCTGACTAAGCTGTGCCACAAAACTGTCCGCATCGAAATCGACGTCAGCGCTGTGATTGTTATTGAGGAGCACGCTATCTGGAGTGGTGGCATCGAGCAGTTCATTGATGCTTGGCTGCAGGCTAGGATTGAGATCTCGTCGCATGCTGCTGCTATTGTTGTTGCCACAACCATTGCTGCTGTTGCTCTTGCCATTGCCCGAACAATAATTGCTCGACTCATCGCCAATGTCCATTTCCAGCTGCTGCGACATCAGCTCGAGCAGCTCATATTCATCGAAATGATTGAGCTTGGCATCGGGACTGTTGGGTTTGTCGCTGATGCTGCCACTGCCACTATTGCTGCTGTTGCTGTTGCACTTAGGCGGCGTGCTCGGCGGCGGTGTGGCATGATGCTGCTCGAGGAATATGTCCAATGTTTTGGCAACACTCTCCGCATCAATAGCCGTTGAGGCTGGCGAACCCATATCAATGTTCTCAATGTAAGCATGCGCTGTTGTCTGCGGATTGCTGGAGGCATAACTCATATGGCTGTCATTGGTATCCATGGCCATGTCTAGATTGGGCAGCGATTGTGGTGTTGGTGGTGCCTCAAGTTTCGGTATAAGTGGCACAATGCTTGCACCGCCTGCTGCCGTTGTTGGCGTCACGCCATTGAACATGGATAGCTCAGGCAGCGGCGTCAATGGTGTTATGGGCTCCAAGGCAGCGCTTTCAGGCAACTCACCCTGCTTAATTAGAATGTCGAGAACATCGCTGACTTGTTCCGATTTAATGCCACTAGGTTTACGTTGCACCAAGCAGCTATTGATAGTTGCAACTGTTGTTGTTGTTGCTGGGGCGGGTGATGCTGCTGGCTCTTCTTTGATTTTCATTAGTGGCATACTGTTGCCCATGGCAGCGGCTGCTTTGCTGGCCGCAAGCTGTTTGGTGGCTTCCTCGTATTGCGGCGGCGGCGCTGTTGTCGGCTTTATATCCAGCTGTATGAGTTGCTGTTGGCCAGGATGAAAGTGCTGCTGCTGCTGCTGTTGTTGTTGTTGTTGTAGTTGTAACTGCTGCAGTTGCTGTTGTGTAATAATGGGCTTGGCATCAATCGGAAACACTATGCTGGGTAGAGAATTTGTGCGCTGGTGTCCGTTGAGCATTTTTTTTGTTGCAGCTGTAGCTGGTGTTGCTGCTGTTGTTGTTGTTGTCGCTGTTAAGCTTATGTTGCCCAGTGTGTGTGCCGTCATCTGTTGATCGTTGAGCCCCAGCAGGAATATGGTTTGGTTGCCTTCGTTCCAAACAAGACCAACATTATTTGGATGCGGCATGGCTGATGTTGTTGCCGTGACTGGCTTGGCTGCATGCAATATTGCTGTTGTATTTCCAGCGGCAGCATGCTTGGGCTTAGGCGCACTATTTGTGTTGTTGTTATTCTTGTGGTTGGATGGAATGAGTACAGTTTGTGTCTTTTGCGTTAGCAAACGCAGCTGCTGCTGTTGCTGTTGCAGTTGCGCTTGTTGTTGCTGCTGCTGTTGCAGTTGCTGCTGTTGTTGTTGTTGCAATGCTTGCTGTGCTGCTGCGGCAGCGGCTGCTTTTTGCTTTTGAATCTTTGCCTCCAGCTGCTGCTTGACCACCATTTTCTGACTTATGGGCGCCGGCTGCTGGCAAGTGTTGTTGCTGCTGCTGCTGCTGCTGTTGTTGTTGTTGATGTTGGCGGATTTCTTGGCTTGATTGCTGTTGCCATTAAGCTTGGCTGCTGTTGTTGATGCTGCCTGTTGCTTAATAGTCACCTTAGCTGGTATGGTCTTCTCCAGCTGTGGCAGCACCGTCAACGTTTGCTGCGGTCCATTTGACGCACTGGTTGTTATCAGCGTTATCTGTTGCGAGGGCAAAGCATTGACCACCTGAGCGGTAACTGTTTGTTGTTGTTGCTGCCGCCGTATTTGCTGCAACTCCTGCTGGGAGCGTTGCAACTGTCGCTGCAGCTCATCGATTTTCCGCTGCTGTCGCCTTAACAGCTCCTCATTTTGTATAATTGTTGCTGTCTGCGGCTGTGGGGGCAGAATTGTTTGCAACGTCAATGCATGATTGCCATCGAGCTGTTGTTGCACAACATCCATTTGCTCAACGTGCTCAACGGGTGAATCGGCAACCAGCATCGTCACTGGCGTTGGCTGCTGCACAGCATCTGTGATGCCACAATTGCTGGTGTCCATGGCATCGCTGATGGTGATAACCTCTTTGGCAGTTGCATTCACATTTGCTGGCGTGGTGCAGCACTCGATGGGCTCAAGTGGCAGATAGGGCTTCAGTCGCTCAATTAGTTGTGGCTTTGGTCCAGAGACAGGCAGATTGCGACGCTTAAGATGCTGCTTTAGATCGGAAACCTTCATCTTTTCCAGCCGTGTCAAATCCGATATGGAGCTAGTGATTGACTCTGCATAACTGTTTGCCGGGCTTGGCGGTATGGATGAGCTAATTGACAAAGCTGGCGATGGCAACGGCGGTGGATGTTGCTGTTGCATTGTTGATATTGCAACTGTTGCTGTGGGTTGCTGGTGCTGCTGCTGTTGCTGCTGCTGCTGCTGATGCTGCTGTGTGGCAATCAGCGATAATGTTGGCGGTGCAGGTGTGGGCGTAACTGCAGGCGTTGCCGTCAGCATTGTGGCATCTCCAAAGTTAAGTGGTGCACCACCCGAGTTGCTGGTTATTGAAATGGTGTTGGGTAACGTTATTGGCGCTGGCGGTGCTGGTGTGCTGATTGCAGGGGCTAAGGCCGGCACTGTCTTTGTGGTCACTGTAATGCTGTTAGCTGTGGTGTTAATGGAGTTGCTGCTGTTGTTGTTGGCGGTTGCTGCACTGCCAGCTGGCAATATGGATTGATTCTTGTTGAGGTTTTCCAAAAACTTGAGCAGATAGTTTTGTTGTTCGAGCAGCAGCTGATAAGAGGTTGTTTGATCTGTTTGTGCTTGATCTTGTGCTTGTCCAGCAGCACTGGGTGGTCCCTTATACTCGTGGAATTTAATAGTGCGCGCCTTGGACACCGGCTTCGATTTTGATTTCTTGCGGTTCTTATCCTTGCCGGGCGCATCCGATTTTACGGCCACGGGCTGCAGATGCAATCGCGTGTTCGTTGGCAACGTTGGTGGCGGCGGCGATGCAATAGAAGACAGAGGACTCAGTGTCGATATGCTGGAGCCCATTGAGCAAGGCGAAGCGAGCATGGGCAGCATGTGTTGATTGTTCGCTGGACTGTTGGCTGTTGGTCCAGCAACGCTCTGACATAGCTCCTCAAAAAGATTTGCCGTTTCCTGTTTCACCTTGATGGCAGCGGGCATGGACATCGACATAGGCATTGGTGGAGGTGGTGGCGGTGGTGCACTCACCATATGACAATCTGTTGTGTTTAGCAGCTGTATTGAAGGCACCATGCTAAGCATTAATTGCTGCTGCTGCTGCTGCGGCTGGCCACAGTTGCTACTGGGCTGGGCAGATGTGGGCGTGGCTAACGCCACAGTAACAATACCTGCTGAGGCAGCAGCTGTCTGCAACACATCCTTGGGCGTTGCAGCAAGTGGCTCTGCCGGCACAACAACAGTACCGCTACCAACGCCAGTCGCTGGCATAAGCTCATCGAGACGCGGCGGCGTTTGACGTGTATCGCTCTCTGAACTCTGTGAATCCTCATCGAAGGTGACATAGCTGTGCGGATGCTGTGGTCGCGTTAAAAGACCCTCGCTGGTTGCCTTGAACGGCACCAAGCCCTCCTTGACAATCTTCTCAATGGGCTTCTCTGTATGCAGTATGTTCTTCTTGATAAGCTCGAGTGGCCCGGGTCGATGCTGAATCTGGGAGTTCAGTTGATCTGCCAGGCGCGCCTTTTTAAGCATACGTTGCTTCTCTGCCAGACTCGGATCGATGTGGCATTCATCTTCTTCAAGTATGTGCAGCCTTTCAAGATCTTCGCGATTCGGTCGCTGCTGGATCTTGGCCTTCAGCAAATCGCTGGTCTTGGCGCGTTCCAGTTGCTTGCACTGTTCGTGGATGGCGGGCGAGGTTTTGAGCGCTGAGAAAGAGAGACATATAATAAAAGATAGATTGAAATATTATAAACAATTTGATATGAATTTAATACCCAAAATATCTTTACATACTAAAACTTCAAATTTATTTTAAAGCATCGTTGGTGAGCCAGCAAAAAATTATTATTATTTCATTTGTTTTTCTATTATTTTCAATTATTTATTTTTCTTTGCTCTGTCGAAAATTTGTCATTTAAATTCAAATTCACTGAGCACATTGAATTGGTTTATAAATTCGCGCATTTTGTTGATTCTTTTCGGCTTTCTTGCGTTTGCGTACGCTTAACTTTCTTCACATTTTTCATTTCTTCTTTTTTTTGGTGGCGCCGCGCATATATTTGGTAAGGGAGCGCACATTGAAAATGCGCACATATTTGCATATTCTTTTTGACGGGCTTTTACATTTGGCAGGACGTGATGCTGAAGCACATAAGTGAAGCTAATGTGTGTTTTCTGTGCTGACTCTTTAATACTATTGATCGATTTGGCTAGGTAAAACCCAACCACTTAAGCTAGATTGGTGTGATTTTTGTTGCGGTGTACTTACATGGTATAATGCCCTGTTCGACAAGTTGCGAGTGTGGCCGTCGCACCATCAATTTGACTTTGAGCGCTGCAAAGATATGATAGATAAAAGATAGATGATGATATTATTTAACAAATTTGGCAAAATAACAGTTGTAAAAGTTGAAGCTTCAAATATAAATGACCACCAATTTGACGACGATAAATTTAAATGGTCGTTTCTGGATCAAAACATAAACATAGCTCATAAAAAATGCTCTAAACAGCTGGCCAAAATACAAACGCCAAACTTTTCAGCGGGTTTTCGTTTTTTCATGACAACCCAAAGCAATAAATGTCGAGCCCAGCGCACACACACAAAAAAGGAAATGAATAACAGCTGCAAATGGAAAAACAAGAAACAAAGCACGAAAAATAAAAAAATATATAACAAAAAGAAAGGAAAAGTTTTAATATAGTATATATATATATATGTGTATAGACGTGCGGTTTGCTTTTCTTGTTGTTGTTCTTTGGTGTGTTAACTTTTTCGTTATTCATTTTGTCTGCTTAACACCATCGAGTGTAAAGTTGGCGCCCCTAAAAATTAAATATTTCAGCCGGGCGTCGAGTGCTCACATGCTGTCCATGGCGGCGCCATGGGGCGTATGCGTAATAATATGATTATGTGGCAACGCAGCTACTAAATGACAGATTGTTGTCAATTTACTTGACATAAAGTCACAAACGCCTGCCGTGTGACAAAAGCACCGCACAATGGATACGTTGCGGAAAGATTTAGGATACCCATAATGATCGATCTATAAAAATGGCTTTGATTGAAAACGCACTGGAGCAACAAGAAGGTTTATAATAGGGTAAGTAGCCCGCATAAACTTAATGCAATTTACCTTATAACGGATTTTGATAGATTAATTCATTCAATTTATGTAAATTAATTATGCTCGCACTGCATAAATTATGATTATAATTGCCCATTAAATTGGTTATACTAGGCTTGTCAACTTGTGTAAATTGCTACACATTCCTTCCTGTATGCATCCTGAGCAACAACAATGACTTACATAAGCAAATGCACATATCCATTCCAAGGAAGGCTGTCTTAACATGCTAAGTATACGACCTGTTGTCTTAAACTGATTAATATCAATTAGGTAATGGACATAAGCAAGACTGAGTCAGTTGAGGCATATAATTAAAACTAAATACTACGCATTAATGCCGACGTTTTAGTAGCACCAAATAAAGCCAAAAACCTCAAATTAAATGAAAACACAAATCTTATTTTCTCTGTTGGGTGCAGTGCACTGTGAGTGAGGTTTGGCTGGGTAGATGGGTGGGTGGTTGAATGTTGGTGCTGTGCTGTGGTTATGGCTTTGCTGCCAAGGCCACAACCGCACACAAATGCCAGATGCAGTGCAGGTTGTTATATTTTATTTTGGCTTTTGGTTAATGCGGCTACGTACGTTAATTTACTACATACACATGGCGCAAATATTTATTTGACAAAAGTTCTAGTTTGCCAAGGAAAACAAAGTCAAAACATGCTAAGAACACTTGACGCCACAACAAAGTCGCATACATAAGTGAAACGACGACATCAAAGTGAGAAAACGCTGACGATGACGTTATTAAAGTCATTTAGACTCTTGGAAATTCATCATTAAAAACTGAATAGGCACCGCAAGACTAAGAAACAGACAGCGAGACAGAAAGAGACATAAAGAGAGTGAAAGCTGCCAAGGCGCGTAATTGTCTCGCGGGGAGCTGTTGGCAGCTGTCGCCCATTTTATGATTGAAGTGGGCACAACGCACAAAAATTCATAAAAACAAAAAACAACGAAAGAAAAAATCATATTCCTCCCATTCAGTTTCGCTGTGATCTGTTTAATATTGCTTTGTTCCTGTTGCCGTTAATGTTGTTGTTGCTGTTTCATTTATGCCTGGCAAATATTTGAGCATGTAACACGGCTAAAAACAATATTGGTGACGAAGCCAACGATTGCGCCGTCTGCCAAATTAATTACGCTAACAATTTATTCTTGGGTTTTGCTTTTCTTCGATGCTGTTTCTTTTTTGTTTTTTTTTTGTTGTTGATGTTGTCTTCATCTCAATTTCTAAATGGGCGCCGCTGTGTTTACGTGTCGATTTTACACCTACACACCCGATTGATAAAAACAATAACAAAAATTCCAAATTAAACACATAAAACTTTTTATGCTATGGCAATAAAAATGTAGACGAAGCTAAATCGTTCATCTTCTCATTGCTTTTGCTTTTTCTTGCCTTCTTTTACTTCTTATTGACGTTACTGTCAGTGGTTGGGTGGGTGGTTTAGTGGGTGGCTGCCCTTCTGCTTGAAGGCCCAATTTCACGGGCGAAGGTCAGGTAAACAAAGCAAAAAAAAAAAACAGCTAAAAAGAGAGAGAGCGATAGATGACCGAAGCAATGAAAGCGGCAACAGCTGGCTGACCGCATAATAAACACACATATATACTATATATATACATATACAAGTATTCATTTGTATGGTATTATAGAATCGATTACGTGATCAGCGGCAGCGCCTCAGCTAAACGCCATCAGCGTGGGCCAAGTAAACCAAAAGTAAGGCAGCAGGAGGTGCAGTGGGGCAAACCGTTTTAACTAAATATATATTTAGACACATAGTATATGTATATGCTATGGATGAGCGGCATTAAAGCATCTATAAACTGACTCTTTGGTTTTTTTTTTTTAATTTAAGCAATTAAATTAAAACTTAACTAAAGGCGAGAGAAAAACATTAACAAGAAATAATTTTTATTATTTAAATACAAACAGAAATTATTGCTTGGCGCGTTTAAACAACTTTTACAATGATATATGTATATCCTCGAACATATTCTAGACAAATTATTTTGTTTTGCACTACATTGAACCACTGTGCAATGGCATTTTACATGGCTGCGCCGAATGGCGTTTGCGCCTGATATTTCCGCCTAGGCGTTTGCCTGCAGCATCCATAACATTCACGGCATTTTACAGCAACCACTCACTGAACATCGGTGTACCCCGCTAACCCATCAGAGCCCTACAAATCAACGAGAACATGCCCCGCATCACATCTTCGAGTGTTCTTCAAGTCGCGTGCAGCGTGTTTATTTGTCAAAACATTTTTGCGGCACCTTCACCGCCTGCGCGCCTGGCCGCCATCTGCTTATAATAAATTTTAGTTGCAAATTGCAAAATGTTTACAGTGCGGACAACGAACGCTAATATGCAGTCGATGTTTATTTGTTAGATAACGGGATTTTTGTTGTTGTGTGTTCTGCCGGAAATTTGGGCCATCCATTGATTTGGCTTTTGGCAATTTATATGACTTTTAATATTACCGAAATAAATAAAGAAAACCAAAGAGAAACGAAAAACGATATGCACAAAGCATGTTGCATTGCGAAATGCATGCAAATAATTGGCGCCTTTTATCAGGGTCATGGTGTGTGAACTTTTGGGTGTTTATCTTATTTTTTTTTCGGGTTGAGACTGCCTACATTTGGCTGCCACCAAAGAGCGAAAAAAAAATGTCAAAATGCCAGCCATGCACAGGCGACAAGAGCTGTCAAAACTATTAGCGACAATGCGACTACAAGCAGACATACACACACACACAAACAAACACACTCAAGTATATACATATACAGACATGTATTGCATATTCAGGCCATTCAAAATGAATAAGATTATTTCGCTTCACTCAAAATGCCAAGCAAATATGTAGGCCAAACAAAAGAAGCCAAAAACAGAAAGAACGAAAAAAAAAAACGACTGTTGACAACATTGTGAGCATGTGTGTGTTGGCTCGGAGACCATGAATGAGTTTTTGGTGCAGCCAGTTGGAAAAGCATTTGGAGGGGCATGGGCATGGGCGTAGGCGTGGCAAGTGTAGCAAGTGCACGCCATTATCGCCCGCAGCGCACTGACAGCTTGATTAAGACTTTGGATTCGCTTTTGCACAAAGCTGTCTCCAAGATGATAATGAGCAAATTTGTTAATTATGCGATCTCTCTGATCGACTGAATACTTCAGGGAAAAATATCGCCAGCAAGTCTATGACTTAACAAAGACGAAACAAAACAAGTTGACAAATGTCAAACAGCCGCAAAATGCTCGAAAGCGTGGGCAGTTGCACCAAAATTGTTAACATGAGAAACACAAAGGGCTTTCAGTCCAAAAAAAAAACTAGAGATGAGTTCAAACATTTTAAATTGCATTTTAAAAGAGGTTATTTAAGATATTATTTTCTTTGTTTTTCAGAAAAATTCAATAAAACAGCAGAAAAAATCAATTGCATATTTTAAATGGTGTTTGCCAGCCTTGAGGGCTACATAAATTACAGACCATAGTGTTGGTTCGAAATTTAAAATTAATTTCCATGTGTTAAAACGCTTTGGATCAACTGTGGAAGCTGACAGAATGCGTAGTCTGACATTAAGCTGATACATTTGTTTTTTCTTCGGCAAGTAATGTTTAACTTACATTCTTTATTTTTATCCATGGCCGGCTGCAGCGGACTGGAGTCGACAATGGCTTTTGGCGGCGATTGTCTGGCGTCATAGCAATCGGAATTGTTGCCATCATCGCCGCTACCCAAGAACGTAGCATGCAAACGCTGTTCACCTGTGTGATACAATATAAGGATCAACAATGGACTTAGGTATTATAAAAGTATATACTCACCCTCGGACATATCGTCGTAGGCTTCGTGCAACAGTATTATATCCTGAAAAGTATGCTCCAAGGCCTTACCGCTGAGCCGTGTGGCCAGCAGGCCGTTGCACGTGGCACTGGAGATGAACTCGACGGTTGTCAACGGCGATGTAGAGATGGTGGCAAGCAGCGATGAACCGCTGCCGCCACTTATGCTGCCACTGGCGCTGCTTCCACTGCCGCTGCTTAAGCTGTGCAACGAGGCGGATTTGACCAATTGGCCAACCCTTGGGCTGCTGTTTCCGTGTGACTTCTGAGTGGCCTTGAGTGTGCGCGTCAAGCTTTTATTGGGCGACGTGGATGCAGACTTGTTGAGCAAACGTTGCGCCGTTGCTGCGCTTACGGATTTCGAGCTAGTACTGGAACTGGAACTGGTGCTGCTGCAGCTGCTCACGCTGCTTATGCTGCTGCTGCTGCAACAACTATTGGATTTCTTTGAAGAGTTCGAGCTTATGGATGATGCGGGTGACGCTGAAGAAGAACAACTGCTTAGTATAACAGTTTGCTGTTGTTGTTGCTGCAGCTGCTGCTGCTGCTGCAGTTGTTGTTGTTGCTGGAGTGTATTGTTGCTGTTGTTGGTTGATTTGGTGTCTATGCTTATAGGTATGATGCTTGTGGGCACTAACTTTTGCTGCCGTTGCTGCTGTGACTTGTTTGTTGATCCTCCTGCTACTGCTGCGGCGCCTGATGTGCCTGATTGAAACCAACTGGGAAAGTTGCCCTTGAGCGTGTCAATAAGATCCTGATCGAGCGTTAAACGCCACGATGCAGGGCCGCCGTCCACGCTTTGCGTAGACTCTGTAATTGAAAAAATGTTTACCTATTAATGCGTATACTTAATATTATGATTTTTAAATCATATTTACAGCATAGGATTGATAACGCAACAAGGCTTTTTGACCAAGCTCTAAGCAACTTAAGATTTAAAACAATAGATACAATAAATTTTGAAACTAAGAATGATGGATTTTTTATATTTGTGTCAAGTTTCAATCGTTATATCCAAACACAAATTTATCAATAGTATAAGAACATTTTAACCAAAGAATTATTTAGCTCTCAGTTCAAACTCTTCAAGTTTTAAATGCAACGAATAGTTTTCGGACTTATTTATTTTTTAAAGTTTATTTAGAAACAGCTAAAATATTATTAGCCCTGACCCTTTGTTTGAAATTCTTCGTTGTGCATGCAACAAGTCTTTAGAGACACCCCTTTGCTTGACCCTCTCAACTACAAAGCGAGTAAATTACTTAAGTTTTCATATGTACAAAAATTGTCATTTACTTTATGTATACATTTTATTTTACTCATTCAAGCTTTTTTGCGCACTTATATATTTTAATGTTGAACACCCTTTGGTGGCCAAGTCAATGACGCAGCTGCCCGTGTGCTAGTTATTTATGCTAAGCACTGCCAAGTAACCTACTTAATGCGGACCACGCCCATCCCCTCAATTTCCTTCCCCTGTCCTGGTAGCAGTGAAAACTTAGCAACGCGCGTACTTGATGATTTCTCGTTTCGTTTTCGTTCTTGTTTTGCTTTTTTTGTTTTTTAATTTTCTGTATCTTTTCAGGCTTTTTTTGTTGGCGCACGTTGCCCTTGTCTTTATTTACGCACTTTTCAATAATACTTAGTTTTTAGCAATTTTCGGGTGATTTTCGATGTTCGAATGGGTGCGTGTTTGTAAGTGTGTGTGTGTGACTGTAGATGTATGCTTAACTAAGCAAGTAATTGTTAGTAGCTGTAAACGCCATAAAACTTTTTGGCACTGCCTGTTATTGCATCAGGCGACTGCGACATTCCCAGACACGCCTCGAGTTATGCAATACAGTTTTGTCAACACTTTTAGCTATGTCCGCAAATAGAAAACCTTTTTATACCCTTAGCCAATGAGCTGGCAAGTTTATGCATGTTTGTGCATTAGACTGACATGCACTTGTCAAATGTACCATTTTGGCTGTGCGCTCCTCGTTTTTTTCCTGTCTTTTTTTTGTTGGCAATTGTTTTATTTCTATTCATTGTTTAAGTGTTAAAGGGTAACTTACTTTGTTGTCGAATGGAACTATATTTAGCGCGCTTAGGCGACAACTAACAGCTGCTAAAGTTTTGTTTTTTTTTATGTTAAGTTAATCCAAAATTTCACAATTTTGTTGAGTTTTGCTTGTCTTTAACTAGATTTTTGTACGCTTAATGCTGTTGTGACATCTGTTCTTTAATAATGTGGGCGCCACTGTACTAAGCAACTGAAGAAGCGCTAAACAATAATCACATGCCACTTGCTACAAGCATTGCCCCACGCGTCGCCTGTTTACGCTTGGCGTGCATCAACGTCGCCATCAGGCTACCGCACCGCCCACCACCGCGCCTTTTTCTAGGTCCTGGTTCGATTGTTACCTCAGATGTGATGTGATGTGATGCTATGCCGCAGCATAGTTCGCTCATTGGCGCGACATGTTGTCGACACGCAGCTAAAAACAAAGCCATTGCCAATTCTATTTTTGAGCAGCCAGCCAGCTAAAATGCAAGTGGTTTATTTTTTGGTTGTTCTTTTTCGTGGTCTAAAATCGCTCCAAGTCGCATCTAACAGACGTGAACGAGACACAAATGCAACTGACAACACCTTGCCCATTAACATTTTTGCCATCGAGGCGTATGCGCAATGCTTAATAAATAGATAAATAATTTAATGATACATATACATACATATATAAATGTGCTTTAATCAGTTCATCGTGAAACTTTTCATACTAAACTAAACTAAATTTAAATCATTTTAAATAATCAAAATGGCAATGCAATCGGTTTAAAAGCTTAAATAAATGGAAAATAAGTAGACGATTTGTAGGCTGTCAGTTGCTAAGGATATCATTTTTATAAAATACCTAGCAAATCATACAGTCGGTTTTATTAGTGTTAAACACAGCTCAGATATTCATTTTTAGTGTCTTTTAACAAAAGCAAGTTAACGTATCATCATGGTAGATTGCCCAGAGCTTTTGGAGGAATCCGGCCTTGAACAGATTGTTAAGGAAAAACCAAAAGGCAAAGAAGGAAAGGACAAAAAGGGCAAGGATGAGGATAAAAGTCGCACATCGGGTCCTCTGCAAACGGGTTTGGCTCCAAAGCAACCGGTTTTGCACTATGCGCCCACATATCGCCTAACACCAAAGAATCCATTGAAACAGGAGCGTATAGAGATAATCGTTAAATCCGAAATGATAAAGAACTATACCGAAGATTATACATTTCACCCGAAGCACTCTATGCATTTGGCTACCACGGTTGCTGACGATATCAAGGCTCGCATTAAGCTATTAAATTTCGACAGATATCGTTACATAGTAGTTATGAACGTTGGCGAATACCTCATGCAGGGCTTCTATTCAATGGCTAACTTTCTTTGGGATGCTGAATTTGATGGCTATGTCAATTACTCTATTGAAACTTCAAAATATTTTGCTGTCTGCACTGTGTTTTATGTCTACTTTGATTAAGAAAAGCACGCTTTAAATTCACCAACAAATAATAAATAATGTGAAAGATTACGGTGGTAGATCTTGAAAACAAAATAGAGGTTTAGTAATAGAATTTTCAACGAACCTTATATGCGTTTTGCATAGTTAAACTTATATTTCTATACCTTTTTACATAACCCTTTTTCTATTTGCATAACTGTAAAATATAATCGAATAAAAGCCTAGCCAGAGTGGCAGACCATTGCTAACACTTAGGAAACGAACTAAAACCATTGCCCAATCGTTTTACAGTCAACAGACAGGTTTAGCTAGCATCTTTTGACTGTCCATGCACAGAAGTAATCATTCAAAGCGCAACGGAAGCTGTGGCGGATATTGTAGCATCTGTTAGTGTGCGTAGGGCGTGTGAATGTGTAGTAGTAGTTGTGCATGCGGCTGGGTGTGTGTATCAATTATGTATGCTCTGCTGTATAGCCAGCAGCTATTCACGAACCAACGCGCCCGCAAAGTATGCTACAGAACGCAGTTCTCATTTCCCTTGTTGTTGGTGTTGTCTTTTGCCTTTGACTGAAATGCGTATGTGTGGTTTAGTATGTGTGTCTCGGCAACAAGAGGAAACAGGATACTGTTAATATTACAATTCGACATAATCGATGCTTGTCGTACGAGACTCGCATTTAACCTGGCAATTTGTCGGCTGCATAAACATAAAATTTTATTTGCAGCTTATCTTCACGTTAGACATGCCACAATTTCCACATCTATCCCAACCCGATACTTATGGCAGACATAAATCAAATTGTGGTGCGAGACTGAGAAAACAACTTCAATAGCTAAAAGGCCTACACTAAATTTAAGGCAACAGCAAAACACCGCAAATAAAAATTGATTAAAAAATAGGTGCGAAACGTGCAAAACGCTGCTGACCTTTGTATTAGCAACAACGTGACGCAGCCAATTGTTGATTGTTTTTTAATTTTGTAAAACAATCTGCGCGACGTTAACATATTCATTTGAATGCCAAAAGCAGCTGCTACAGCAGTTTCAATAGCAGAACAAGCAACAACGCTGCTGACAGCTTCGACAAGCGAGGATTATGCAAGCGCCACAGCTCGTGCACAGAATCGGACACACTAAAAATCCAATACTAAATATATCGAATAAGTACAACAACAACGCACACCATATGTCGCTGTGGGTGTATCTTTAGATACAAACGTTTAGTATAATGTCTACGGCTGCAAATTGAAATGTATGTTTGTTTGTAAACAAACAATATGCAGAGACGTCATAGACAAAAACTCATTTAAATGGCAAAGAAAACATAACAATAACAACAACAATCACAGCAACTAATATATAAATACTAAACAATATAATTTCGAAAAGCCAAGGAACACACAGTTTAGCTATCTACCTTTACATTTATATTTTTTCTTTATTGCTTTAGCTCGGATTTTGGGCATAAAGCTAAAAACTAGTTTGGCTAGTCACCAGCAACAAGATCAATATGTATATATAATAACATTTAATAACAATTTATAGCGAACGTTTTTCAATAGTTTTTAATATGCAGCGAGTTGTTTTTGCCTTTTCGGTGTGAGCAGATATTTCGCATGTTATCGCTACACGACAAGTGACAGCGATATACGCCAAAGGGGCGAGGGGAGAGCACTTATAAATAATATAATAAAAAAATAAAAATATATAAAGAGCAGCAGACCGAAAACTAACAATTTGACAAAACGTGTTAGATATGGACACGCAATAAAAACAAACATTTTAACAACAAATCAAATGAAACAGCATTGAAAAGTGTTTTGCTTTAGAGTTTTAGAGTCTGCTTATCAGATTAATGAATCACTATAAATATTTAGATCAATTAAAGCGATGTTTTTCGGAGATTTAAACTTACTTTGCAATTGCAATCATTTATTGTTATCATAAATACATAAAGATATTTTTTATTTATTTATTATTTTTGTTTACTTTTGAGCATTAAATAGAATAAATTGTGTGCACTCTTCATAGCAGGCTTTTATCTTATCAGATCATTGGTTTTGTTTTATTTACTTCTTTTGAGCATATAACTTTTTAAGTAAGAAATTAAGTGCCGACTTTGCAAATGAGTCATGAAAAGCGTTGATATCACTCGATTATCAAAGGCGGAACGCGGAGCGTAAAAAAATAAGTTGTCCAACGTTTGAAGCGCGCACCGGCAAACTGAGTAAACCTGGCCGAGTGCCGTCGAGTCGAGCAACACGTTTTGTAGAACTAAGCTGCTGACGTACGATTGACCAACTGACTGAGTGACTGAATGACTGAGGTGGTTGGTGACTCGAGAGAGGTGGGCGTCGACTATCGTCTGTCGATAGTCGACTTAACTGGCATTATGCGAGCTATTCTTTCTCAGTTTCTCGCATATTTATTTCAATTTTCAACAGCATTTTTATGCTGTTGACATATTTGCGCTGATTTATTGCAGACGACTCAACAACCAAAAGAGAGATAAACAGAGAAAGAGCTGTGGAGAATTGAAGGCATCTTATAACAATGGTTGGTTGCATTGTAGCACACACACACACACATACACACACATACATATTGCAATTGCAGTTGAAATTGAATTAAAGTTGTTTTTATGCGTCTGCTGCATGCAAATGAGTTGCGGGCAACATCAATGCTTGGGGCGAGATTTCGTTCTCTTTTTCGGTGTGCTATCTGACCAAACAGTATCACAGTGAACAACAAAAGTCAATTGGACAGGTGCACATATACAAACACACAGACACACACAAAGTCTCTCTGGAGTGGTATACCGACGGGCTGTCTGGCAAGCAGCATGTTTTGCATACAAAGCAGTGACGGTAATGACGACTACTGAGCTCAGTGGCTGTCCAGGATGTGATGCCTTATTGTAGCATTTCGGGCCACAATGCGTAAACGGTGCGTGTATGTGTGTGTGTGCGCGCGCTTTGTGTGCTAAACATCGTAGTGTGAATGTGAGTGTGTCAGTCGCATGCGAGCACGTGCATAATGAAATTCAACTGTCCAGCAGCCCAGAGACATTCGCAGCCAGTTAGAGCAATTAGACTATGTAGAGTAGAACTTGAAGCTTAAAGTTCATTTACGCAACAGCAAAATTTGTTATTTTAAACAGATTTGAATGATAACTATGAATATTGCATTACTAAGCTTTTATCAAACGCAAAATGTTGTGTTCAACTGAACTGAAATATGTTTGACAGCACACATAAACAACATTTGCCAATACATAAACAAATCAAAATTCGTCAATTAGTTTTACGCATTTGCCAATAACAAATCAAATAATCGATAATTTGATTTCAAAATTTCAGTTCATTGAAATGCATTAAGACAAACGATGTCTTTATGTTGTTGTTGCTATAAAAGCAAGGCTCACAGACATTGTGACATTGTGCCTGGTTGTGCCCCCAAACTGTGTCTCATGGCCTGGCTGTTGCTGCTGCTGTTCCGGCTTTGAGCGCCGTATAAATGGGTGGATAGGCAATACGATAGTTGTATGTGTGTGTTGTGTGTGCATGTCCTCAATTAAAATTAATTATGCCCAAACGATATGCTCAATAAAAATTTAATTTACAAAAATATGAGTCAAGAAAATGAGCCACATAGACAAAAATTTGACATTTAAGTGCAAACACACACACAGACACACACAGACTTAAATCGCAGTACGAATAATTGAAATTAAATTTTCAATGATAGAGTCGAAACAAACACTAGATGACGATGTCATCTCGTCCCGTCGTCTCGTTGTTGTTGTTGTTATAATTGTTGTTGCTAGCCACCCGCACGAGCATTTTGGCAAAACTATTTTTAATCAAGTGCACACGTTGGTTTGCTTTTGGCAACTGCACCACAACAACACACACTCACACACACACACACATTCACTCAAACACGCGCACACACAAACACACAAACGCACAATGTATTTCACACATACATAGATATTTTGTGGGTTGCCATCGACCGGATGCTGTGGGTATGGCCAAGCCAACAATAATCAACCAGCCACCCTTACAGTTAGTTAACAAGCTCGTTTGCTCTCACTTTGACTAGAGTGTGTGCGTGTGCGCTTGTGTGTGCGTGTGTATGTGTGTGTGTGTGTCTTAAGTGGGCGATAGAACAATAAACACTTTGCCGGAATATGTTTGCATTTAGTTTTTATCAGATCAGGCGAGAAATACAAATTAAAACTAAATGGGCAAAAACAGAAAACAAAAATATATAAAAAATACAAAAACAAAACAAAAGTGTTAGATTCAACTTGTTGGTTGTGAATCCTTATACTCTTCTTGCCTCTCTGTTGGCCATGTTGCGTGCCAAGTGGAAAATATTTCGCAAGTTTTTCTTTATAGTACTACGTATAAAGCAATGTGGTTGTTACTGTTGTAGCCGCTCTACACATTTTATTTATTGTGCGAAAAGAAAAGCAAAAAGACAACTTGAGAGCAGGCGTTGTTCGGCCAGCCAGCCGGGCACGCAGCATCTTATGTTTAGTTTTTTTTTTTTTTTGTACATTTAATTTGGCATTGTTGTTGTCTTTGGCTTTTCTTGTTGCCGGCTAAAACAATTAAAAAAAAAAAAAACAACAACAACATAATAAGGAACAACAGCAGCAAAAACAAGCAAGCACGAGAGGAGTGAACATTTTTTGGCAAACAATTCAGGGCTAAATATTTTGTTTATGTGTTTTTATCATACGGCAGCAGCGAACAGCATTAAAAGTTTATTAAACAAAGCAAACAACCAAGCCTGAAATTCTAAGTTAACATTTTAAAATCAGCACAATTATCAGGTATTAGCTTTTTATACTATAAATATGCAGTTTATTCAGATTTGCCTCATTAACAAAGTGAAATATTAACTTAATGCACAAAGCATGTTTTTAATATAAAACTATGACGTCCTTTATTAAACAAGGCTATTCAATAAATTGGGTTAATATCTCAGCTGTCGTAAGTTCTAAAAACTGGTGATGCAGAACATTGAATTAGAACCGACCACAAATACCCATGACAAAGGAACTTTTCTTATCCAAACTACAACAAGGCAACTGCAAGCCACAGCTCACCTTAAATATATGTATAAGCCTTAAGCTTTGCCCAGTCTAGTTATAAAGCAATTAAAACTTGATTCATAAAGGTATTATGCTGCATCGTGTTGCTTATTTTCTTTATTAAATTATCTTGTTTATGCGAGTTAAATGCAAACCTTTTATTTGCAAAGCTCTGAGTGTATTTTCATTCACAATAAATAATTAAGTTTTTGCGCAAAGGCAAAGAAAACGTCAAACTACAACAAAATTTGGTTAGACGAGAGTTGGAGGCTAATTTTGTTTGCTCAAGAGAGAGAGAGGGGGTCGAGGCGGATTGTGTTGGGTTAAGGTGCCTGCACGCACATACGCAACTAATTGCGAAAATGCTTAATTATGCATGAAACATTGAAAATGAAGACTGCTTCACACACACACACACACACACACACACATAGACAACCCAACACACGCAATTGACTAAATTATTCATTTAGCCAACAGCAGCCGAAGCGTTTGTTGATCGCTTTACAACTCACTCACTCACACTTACACTCGCTCTCTTTCTCTCGCGCTCTATCTTTCTTTCTTACTCCCACTTAATCTATGTACATGTGTGTTTGTGTGTGTGAGCGCCAGCGTTTTGATTGTACAGCCCGCGTTTGTAAAACAAACAAACAAGCACAACACACACACAACGTGGCACACTGTACACACAACAAAAACAAAGTCCCGCATTAGCAGCAAATAATTTGTGTGCCTAATGACGTCGACGTTGACGCGCCTTTCCAGACGCCAAGAAGAACATATATTTGGCCTGGCCAACATTTCATTTGCAATTCTGTACAACAAAAACAACAACGAGCAACAGCATCATTCCTTTGCACATTTTGACAGCAACGGTCAAGTTTGTTGTGGTTTTGAAAATATTGCCTAGTATACCCTTAAGAAAAATGTATAACAGCGCGTCTGTTAACTGTGTGCATCAAAAAAAAAAAAAGCCCCAAGTTAATATTTCAATGCCTAAAAATTAAATTGTATCCATTGAACAGTTATAACTTTTTTAAATGAAAGAATGAAAATCTTTTAACAATATTTTAAAGTTTTTTTTTTTTGATGTGTAACAATATATTTTAACTAAGTTAGAGTATCTATTGGGTCGCTAATGCAAATGTGTGTCTACCTTTGTGTTTATGTTATGCACGCACATATGTTTACATTGATACAGACACAAACACTTACTAGACTACATTTGTGGGCTTGAATTGCTTACAATTTGCTTGCTTAACTCACATGCAAAAAGAGAAAGACAGATGGTTAGCAATAAACATATGTATAAATGATGCAAAATAGTAACGTAAACATTACAAAACTAACACATACATATGCACATATGTCAACTAATTAGGCGCCCACATTGCGCATACGCCATGTTCGGTTGGTCAACGCACTCTCAAGGCAAGAGACGAAAGCAGCTGCCAGCATGTTGCTAATCATAATTTTTGATCTACAAATTAATTAACGTGCGGCCGAGTGTGATTGCAATTTATTGGACACCAATTGAGACGAAACTATTTTCATTTTCATTCATAAACATTAACAAAAGCGCAGCGGAACGAGCATGAAACGAGCCCACAAAAGCCACAAATTTATTAATTGCTAGCAAATGTTGCGCGTGTGTGTAGCGTATGTTCTTTAATGTTGATGTGATGTCGTCATGTCGTTGCCAGTTGATCTAGCCCCTCGCATAAGAAAGTGCACCAACCCCCTTCAACTAAGGCAAAGATATGTATGTTATATAGTGCAGCGGTGGATAAGTTCAAAGTTACCAACAAAACAAAATCTTTAGAACATAAAAGTTTCTCGCACGTTTTGAGCATCGACTTGTTGTTGGCAGCCAGCAACAGGAGTGATTAAGTGGGCAAGTGCGGGTGGTGTCTGCGGTGGGCGGAGAAAGAGAGGTAATTGAGAATATTATTCATAGCGCATATTTTGATGGTTTGGCAATAACTAAGCTGTCGACTGCGACGCCGGCGTTGTGCACAGCGCTAGCTGCTTAAATAAATAATTGCAAATATTTTTTGTGCACTCAGAGCGCATGCCAAATGGCAACAGCACAAACTACACACATACACACACACACACACTGCCACAGCCACAATAACAATAAGACTAACAACAAAAACGAAAAAAAAATAAAACAGGCTAACGAAAAATTCGGTGCGCATAGTTTCGCAATATTTGTGCGATGACTCAAAATGCAAAATTCATAAATGTTAGCCATAAAAACAATTTATTACTCGTGGCTCTAGAAAAATTAAGTACACAACGAAAATGGTTTGAAAATCAGAAAAGTATTAAATCATCCCAGTTTAAGCTTGCCAATTAGTTTAATTAGACTTTATATTCGCTTATATGATTACACTTGGCTGCCACAGAATTTGAGTAGTAAAAGTTAAACGATTTTATTTTAAAGATATTTATTATTCCGAGACACTTCTCGTGCTTCGTTTTTATATTATAAGTATACCACGATTTATATATTTCAATTTCCCAAAAGTTATGAGTCAATCCACAAGTAAATTAAAGTGTCTCCACACAAGCGACCTAGGGGCTACAGGTCGAATAAATATATGGTATTTATATAATGTTGTTAATAGAATTTTGATATTGTTACACTTTATTTTTGTTATTTTTCAATATTTCAAACCCTTTAAGGTTGATCAATATTATTATAAAATTTGCCATATAAAAAGAAATTTAATTCAATAAAATTTTGTGTAAAATTCTTCATCCTTAATTTTAATTCAATTCGTATCGATTTAATTTGCTGCACATATATCTGTATACTAAAATAGTTGTATTTATCTATTTTATTTATATTTACCTTATTTTTGCTTTGACACACACACACACAAAAACATAGTTTGCCGAGCAACAAATATTTGCACAATTGCATTGTTAACATGTATTTGTTGTTGAGCTTCTGAAGGATCCTGCACTTTAATGGACAGCATGCTTTAGGTGCATGTCCTTTGATATCAAAACCCGCAACCTGCAACCGGTAAGTCGGTGTCTTTTCTTCTGGGATATTTGTTCGGTTTTGCTTTCAAATCGTTTTTTTTTTTGGTTTGCCATGCAACAAGCAGTGGTTGCCTAGCGCCGTTCACTCTGCCCTTTTGGCCCTTTTACATAGAGGCCAAAGACAGCCGCAGTCTTTGCCGCAACCGCACGTCACCAACACACACACACACACACGGACACGTGCGATTGCAAACTTTACTACCAAAGCAAAAACAACCAACGGCAGTACACCAAAACTGCAGTTGTGGTCGCTCGCTTCTTGGTTGCAAGCAGCAACAGTCTTGGCCATTACACCTAACCTCTTCTATCAGATTAATACAATTACTGTCGATTGAATTTATGCGGCTCACGGTTGCCGTAAATTTGCAGCGAATGGAATAACGTTAAATTAGATTTTGAATTATTTATTTTGGATTTTCAAGCGTTCAGGATTCATGGTAAGTGTTAAAAAGAGCGCCATTTAATTTGACAATTTCACTTAAAGGGTGAAAATAGGGACTCGGTGGGGCGTGTGTTGGCCAGACTTAAATGCAGCGCAACTGCATTCCACGCCAGATTTAATTAAAAACTAGCCAGCGCCAACAAAAGCTTCACTGATTTATGATGATGCTGGTTGTGTTGTGTTGTGTTGGGCAACTAGAAAGAACATCACATTTTGTGCGCTAATTCCGTTTGCCTACAATATTTCGCATGGTAAATTTGGCGCAATGCGAAAACGTAAAGATTTTCATAATTTTCACACTTGAAATCGCGACGATTGCGGCAGCGCACGTTATTTCTTAATTAAATTTATTAATTGCACACAACATGAGCCAAACCGAACAACCGTACGGGGCGTATGTGACGCCCACAACACAAGAAAATATAAATGTATGTAAAAACACCAAAAATTCATTTGCCCCACGAAAAAAAAAAAACACCAAAAAAGATTTAATAATTAAACGAACATTTAGATGATTTATTAAAGCGTTGTTATGTTTATGTTTGTTGTTGCCAAGCACCGACATTATGCTAATGTCCTGTCGCTTTTAACAATTTAGACACTAACCAAAATCTGATTTTATATTTAATCTTTGATTTGGCACGTCAAACATTTAGTTTTTTCGTTAGTAAATATTCGGGAGCAGACAAATCCAACTGGAGCAAAACTTCTTAGTGAACGTACCCAATGATAATAATGATAATTATGTATTATGATATCGAAACACTTTATTTATTTAATTGTTAAGGTATATCTTAAATAAGATATAAATCGACACCATTTTAAAAATAAAAAGCTAATAGGGCGCGAAAGATGTGACACGATTTTAAGCTCAACTGGCTAACCAAACAAAATGGCGTCGTTTTATCAGCATTTTAACGTTGAGCAGCGAGTCACAGATGAGAGGCAAGCCATCAAGCGAACAGCGCCACTATCCCCAAGTGTAGATACCAAAATAACTACACATGTGCAGATGAGTGCAACAATGTAACGAAAAATTTGCATGTGGGTGGCTGAGGTATTTGTGTACGCTGTGCAAAAGTCGTGGCCAAATGGTTGAGATAGGAAAACATCTTACGTACTGTGCACCTACAGGTGTTTTCCTCGTGTTGTTTGTTATGGTTGCTGTACAAATTTTAACATAAAGCCAACGAAATGTGAGAAAGAGAGGGGAGAGTAAGAGATTGGGAGACTTTTGCAACGATGGCGTTAAAATATTTGCCAATTGTTTTAGTTTCTTTTGTTTTTGGCCATTTGCTCGACTTTTCTGTTGTTTTGTAGCTGGCTTATTTTTATGCGCTTCAGTCGGTTTGAAAAACGTTTTTTGCCTTTTTGTTATTTTTATAACGTATGCATAATCTGTCTGATTATTTAACTTGCGCTAAATACAAATATTTAGAAAATATTCTCTAGCAATTTTAATGCTATTTTGCTTGGCAACTTAGCTTTGGATTCCTTTATTTTGCTTTGTTTCTGTTTGTTTTTGCTTTTTTTTTTTGTCTTTGCTCAACTTTTGTGCTGACAAAAATTAGGGCCATTAAAATGAATAAGTTATAGCCTTAAGTCTTAGGTACATATGTATGTATCTGTAGCATATGGGCGGGTCAAAAATAGTGAAAAAAAATCTCGCGTAATCGAAAACGATGTTAAGCCTGCAGTTTCTTCAGAAAAAAGTATTTGAATTGTGCCTAGATTATTTTCACTTAGTTATTTATTTCAACTTATTGTTGGACTTTGTCTTAGATATGCGAATTCATATTGTCATTTATGGTCTACAGGTGGGCAACATTGCGCAAAAGTCAAACAAAATTCATACAATAAACTTTTCTTTCATTATACTTTGTTGCTGCTTTGTGCTCATTTTGCTTATTTATAACCTTGAAACGCATTGCGAATATTTGAATGAGATGTTTTTTTTCGCTTGACGCTAATAGGAAAGTTCGCATGGCCTCATAAACTAATTCCTCAGAATGTTTGCTAAGTACCGGCCGGCATATAACGCACCACCGAACATACATACATACAAAGTCATATACATACACATATATACAAAAACTAAGTGCTTTGTTTTATGTACTTAAAAAACTCGAAATTTAAGCCAAACTAAATATTTAACAGAGCAAAAAACACAATAGATAAATAAAATGAGGCTCTTAAGGATATAAGGTACAAAAAATCTAAAAATAAATATCTGTCGTCTGCCTACTTTTGTAGTTTTTCGGTGTGGTATAATTTATGTTTTGACAATAAAATAACCAAGAGCTATAAATTATTAAAATTAAAAACCAAAGCATGAAGTGACATTTTTAGTGTGTATTAGCTAAAAATTAGAATATTATGAATTATGAGAAATGATTTGTGATTTAAATACATTAAGAATTTCATGGAGGTCAGTGAACTGAAAGGGTAGTTTTCTACATTTAGGAAAAAGTTAAAAAAAATCGTATACTCTTTCTTGTTGTTCTTTTAAACAACTGATTTTGTCGATTTTATATCTATGGCAACATGAAAGTAGCTATTAAATCAGCTAATTTTCTGTTAAGCCAAAACAAAGTTCAATTTCACCAGCCATGAAATCATGAAATACATAAATTATAAACAGCACATAAAATACTCAATTAAGATGCGCGACGCGGCGCTCAAAATGTGAAACATGCACAAAAATGTCTGCAGCAAAAAAATGCAATAAATAAACAAAGCACAACCAACAAAAACAAAAACAAAAGCAAGAAAATGGCAAATGACGCTAGAAATTTTGACAGGCTAGCAACGGCAGGCAGCCAAATTGCAGCGCCATTTAACACATGAGCCAAATTAAGAGCATAAATATCAAGATGAACAAAACAAAAGCAAAACAAGAGAATTAAAACAAAATCAAATCAAAAAAGCATACAAATTACAGTCAAACAGCCCACGCTTTCAAATACATATGGCAAAAAAAAAAAAGGAAAATGAAAAACTGGAAGGAAAACTGAGTCAAAATCGGGCGAGGCGACAGACTGTCAGTCAGCGCCGCAGCAAACAATTTGATAAATCTGAATGGTATAAAATTAATTAAAAACCTGTAAATCTACACGACAACGCAAAACATTTATGACATGCTCGGGCTGCGAAATAAAGTTGTCAAATATTCCCATAATCCCTCTCCTCACTGACGAGCTGCCTAGCTCACAGGATCCCAAGATTATGATGGATGTTGTGCGCGACATTTTCTCAATTGTTTTTTTTCTTCTTTGGACGCGCACTTCGCCTTTGTTTTATGCAATCACATTAATCATCATTGTTTATGTCAAAAAAATACAATATACAATATTTATATTTTGCCATTTCATTTGCAATTTATTAGCTTTTAATTTTATTTACTACACCTGTGTGCATAGCGCTATTATTAATGCTCATTACTTTAAAATTAACTTGAATGTTTCACAAATAAAACTTTTTACTTAAGCTAATTAATGTTCATTGTCTCAAACAAATGTGGAATATTTTAAAACAAGTCGAAAGGTACAAAAAAAAGCATATAATATATGGCATTTGTGTAAATTAACAAAGTTTGAGACTCAAATTCTTTTTGGGACAAAATTCAAGCTGGAAAACCCTTTCATACCATTTAAACTATGCAACATACACTAAAAAAGGCCCAAGGGGATCGAATAATATTTAAAATTGGAACACACTGTGTCGCCTACACAAAGCTCTACCTCTGCTATAAAAAGTCATCAAGCAATGCTCCAAGTATTTAGTTTATATATGTATGCATGTATGTATTTGTATTTCTATATGTATCTAGAATTATTTTATGCTATGCTACCAAAAGGCAACGTCAAAGGTAAAAAAGAAAAATTGTTTTTTTTTCTTTTTTCTTGTGCGCATACTAGACTGAAAGAACGATGTGAAAATGGAACGCAACAAAATTTTGTCCATAAATAGACGAGAGCATTGGGAGGCAGCATACACAGTGGCAGCACCAGCTTGTTGACTTTTGTGACAGGCAGCGGTGAGTTTGAGTGCAAAACTTGATGGCACAACTTGTTCACGCAATTGAAAGTAAGTAAGTATTTAAGCTGATTTAAGAGAACGGGAACAAGAAGCTGGGAGCTGACTGGGAGCTGGAAATTAAAATGAAAATTGAACTGAGCCAGAGCGCAGACATTTCAAACAGTTGCCTTTATGAACTTTTTTCTGTTGCAAGTCCATTGCACAAGGCCAAACGGAAATGGGCAACAGTTGTCAGCCATCTTTTCATCCTCCCTCATGTCTGCCGCCCACTATTCACGTCTTCGTTCCAAATATTTACATGCTATGTGCTAAAGCTTGCTTGTGTGTGTGTGCGTGAAAATTTTCCACGCTCTTTTGCCGGACGGTGTAAATCAAATGAAAGGGCGCTGCTTCTCCAGCTACGCTGCATTTAGCTTTGAGGGCAACTGTCAAAGGCATTTGACAAGATTTTCCAGCTATGTTCGGCGATTGGTCGTCCCTTTCCCATTTCCCTTCTGACGGCCAACCTAAAATTGTATAGCTGCGCAACACATTCCCAGTTGCACATTCTTCTGCTACCTTCGAGCTTTTTGCTTCAGTTGAATTTGTACACAAAGTTGAAGAAAAATTTTTAAAATCTACTCAAAGAGAAAACATCATCACACTCACATACACCCAGCTACTTTAAGCTGTAGGCTTGGCACTTTTCTTCAGTTTTATTTTCATTGTTTTCTTTCGGCTGTTTGAAGTTTATTTACATGTACTGGCTGACAATTGTGAACACTTCCCTAACTACCTACCTACCACAAAAGTCTCTTTCCGCCTGAAAACTTTTGTATTTTTGAATAAAAAGTGCCAGCGGCTATATGCAGTCAGCAATTTTATCAAACGCTCAAATTTGTTGACAACATGTTGCGGCTGATTGTTCAACTCATTGCCATTCTCTTATTTCTCTGTGTTTCTTTCTTCTTCTCGCCTTTTTTTTAGTTTTTTTTTTATCTCTGTTGTATGTGTTTCAGTTGAACAAGTCGATTGATTGATTTCTCAGGTGTGTTCGATTGCGCTGACGCTCTTAGGAATGCCACTACAATGGTTTTTTGTGCTGCGCACAATGTTGGCACTATTTTTTTTTGTTGCTTCTTTTAAGCCAAACAAGAAGTTGACTTGGTACAAAAGCATGACAAGGAGTTTGCTGAAAATATTTAATATTTTCTGGTATTTCTTGTGTTTGAGTTGCCATTTTACCAACAAAAAACCTATTTTCTTAGGAAACTAGAAAAAGTAATAGTTGTAAGTTTTGCACATAATCCTTTCTCTATTTAAAGCTTATAGTTTTTTAGCTGTTAAGCTAAACTGTTTGATGAAAGCACTCCCAATGCGGATAAACTACAGCGTTTAGTTTTGTGTAACGCCATTTTGTTTTTACGAGCTTGCGTGTGCTATGTTTGCGTTTGTGTAACACCCATACAGACAAAGATCGGTTCAACTTGACTTTCTGGTGGCTTTTAGTTGTTAGTTTGTTTGAAAAGCTTTTTTGTCATACTGCAAACATCGATTGCCACAGTGCATATCACAGCCTGTTGTATTTGTGAGATGGATATGAAATAGTTGTGTTGACACCGCGACTTGCTGCTATTTGTAGCTACTGTGCAAAACGCAAAACAACTACAACAACCGTCGAGACCAAGAGACCAACTGACTGACTGCTGATTGTCCGTGTGTATAGTTTACAATAATGTCTGTCTGTGCATTTTGCAACGATTTTCTAGAGCTTGGCAAACGTCAAAGTGATGCGCATTGAATGCGTTTGGTAGAACGACCTAAAACCTAAATACGGCGCTATTTTCGAAAGTGCTTTCAAGTACGCAAAAAATGCGCCTTGTCGTTTGATGTGTGTGCATCTCGTCTAGATCAGAATATGCACAGCACAGCACAGCACAGCACCGAACTAAACAGAACATAACAAAATAGTATATAATCGAACAGAGGAGAATCGGAGATGCGACTGACCAGCGTACAAAGTAAATAAGCAAAACAAGGCACATCAAGTTGAACTGACTGGAAAGATTTTGTGCTTTTTTTTTTTGCTTTTCTACAGTTTATGTGGCTAGCAAATTAATTACGGCAAACCAAATAAAACTCACAAGACGAGTTGAGCAGAGTCTGTTAAAGCAACAAAGAAAGTCACAAAAAAATCACATAATAACAAGCAACAGAATGTTGCAGTAAAAAGAGATACTGATCGACTAAACGATGATCCGTACTTAGCATTATTTATTTTAAGCCTTCAAACTAACATAAACTGAATCTTCTATTATTGACGGCAGACATTGTGTTATCAGAAAAGTTTTAAGTATAAAAGGCAAAGCTTTCTATCTATTGTTCATATCGTTTATCTGACTTTAATGGGTATCTAAAAAGATACACAAACAGACTGAAAATGTTGTGCATTTTTTGTGCAGTCCAAATGTAAAAGGCAAAATACAAACGAGTCCTAAATAAACAAGACCAAAAACTGCACGGATACGAATTCGACTCGACTAGAACACATCGTCAACTCACTTTTCCGCTCTCATGCCCAACTTTCTGACCCAACTCAGCCCAAGGCACAAATGAAATTGCATTAGAATCTGTGCTCATGCACAACTAATGTCCGTCTCTGTTCATCTTTCTGTTTCTAGTTGGCTGTGCCAAGTTATTTGCATTGCTAGCTGATGATGATGGTGCTGCTGCTGCTGCTGAGTATCTGTGAGATACAAGTGCGTGGCATGCGTATTTTTGTGCTTATTTGGGCTAAAAAACTTTTGCCCGTTTGGGCTCAACATGGCTGACACAATGCTTAGAGAGGGCCTGTTCGGATGTGTGTTTTTGAATTTGCATGCTGATGCTTATTCTATGGGGCAAGATGTTTTTGGCTGACAGACTTTTGGGGCTGACAGTTGGCTCGTGTCGATAAAATTTGTTGCTGCCCCAAACTGGCTTAAGTGGCGACGTTGCCTCCATCTATTTATAATGCTCTGGCTGCCCGTTGCAAGTAGCCGGGGCCACTTCTTGATCTTTGTCTGAGTCTCTTCTATCAGTCTGCATAAATAAAAAAATAAATAAAGCAACTTATTTACTTGCCATACAGCCTAGGCATAATAAAACCTTTCAACATTCAAAAAAAAAAAAACCAAACACATTAAAAAATAAACTGCACAAAGAACACACGAAAAAAAAAGGAAATTAAAATTGTGAGACAAGCCATTTAAAATTCCTTACTTTTAGTTAACAATTTACAATATATAATTCGGAGAGGGCTGACTTTTATTGTTGCATAAACATATATAACCTTTACTTAAAGTGACAAATTTCTTAATATAAAGCATATAAAAAAGCTGGCAATAAGCGACAGTTTACAATCAAATTACTCACATAATTTATATTCAAAGACTCGAGAGCAAAAACAAAGTTGAAACAAAACTAGAGACTGAAACTGACATAAACACACACACACACACACTCACACACACATACACACTACTCAGTAGTCGAAAACAAAACTCGACTGCAAAACTTTTATAGTCCGCCCTCAACATTATGCTTGATGCTGCCTTCTACCAATTGCCACGTCGACAACTTGGTAGTGGTTGTTGTTGTTGTTGCTGTTTGTTTGTTGCTTAGCTCGGCCATTCAATATTTGTCCTTCATTTGAAAGTCAAATGCGTGGCGATGGAGGCAAGAGAGAAAACTGTTGCGCCATGCTGGCCTCTGACTACGAATGGGACGCACGGTTGGAATTGGCTGGGACGAGACGGGCTAGTATAAGAATTGGTATGGGGAATGTGAATGGGAATCGGAATGGGAATGGGAATAGGTATGAGAATTTTGGTACTGACTGCGACATACAACAACAACAACGACTACGACTACAGCCACTAACCAAAGGAAAAAAACCAAATAATAATGAAAACCGGCAGACAAAACCAAGGTATGTGAAAAACATAACATAAATTCTAAAAGCCTGACAGGCAAATACACGCAAATACATAAAAATGGCAGCCGACACACACACACACACACACACACAAATCGACATATAAATTATAATATAAAGTTGATATAAATATTATGGACGCCTCGTCGGAAATTGGTTTAAAAATAAATGGAGGAATAACAAAATTTATGATTATGATTTTGATATTGCAAACGCTCACCCAAACTCGAATCAATTGTGAACGATTACTAACAACCTTTAACAAATATGCTCAAGTTAACAATAACAGTAACAGTAACAATAACAAAAGGAACAACATAACAAAAAACAAAAAAAAATCAACCGCACAGACAAATGGTTAATGCGCAACTGAAAAACCAATAAAAAAGTCAAATAACAAAACAGACAGCAACAAAAATTAAGCTCTAAAACGATCTAAACAAAACGCAAAACAATTTATGCGAAATCAACAAAATGTCTATAGAACATGGCTGAATAATATGGCTTAAATGCGGCTGGCCATCAATTAGGCGCAAGGTGGCAAAAATCGAAATTGATCGAAAAGTGCGCATCATATGAATCCCAATCCCAATTTCTACAAATGGTTTTAATTGCTCTTATGCAAAGTCGCTTCAAATGTTGAGGATCCAAAAAAAAAAAAAACTATATGAGCAAAAGAAAATACTGTGGCGCCTAACAACATAATTATGGAGAAAAGTGCGGGACACGGGGTTCGATTGTTGCTGAGTTACATTTTCATTATGCTGCGTGCCATAATTTCCATATTTATTTGTTTGCTTTGAAATGAGGACACAAAAACGGCGAGCCGACGCCGGCTAATGGCAACAAATTGCCAAAATGTCAATGAACCAAACAAGAAGTGTCTGCATATGGCTAGCTAAACAACGGGGATTGGGTGTAATGGGCTGTTATTATCGAGCACAAAGTTCAACGATTTCCCAAAAGCAAAAAAAAAAAAGAAAAAATCATGTCAGGAAACGATAATTTCAATTAGCACAACAACATTTTCTGCCACAGCATATTTATTCACCCAATGAGATTTGGCCAAAAACAAAACCAACTAAATGATAACAACAACAACAGCAACAGCAGGCTGTGCGGGCGGAGAAGAGGCTGCCACTTTGTTGATCAACTTAGCGCGTGTGTTTGTCCAAGTTCTTGGCTTGAAATGCATAAACTTGGCTGTTGGCTTTGTTTGTTTGTTTACCTTTGAGAGAGCAAAGGCTTGGATAAACTTTGCTGCTTAGCCAGTTTGTGAAGACAGTTGTCACAACAATGGCTCAATCAGCAGCTAACAACATGTGTTGACACTTGAAAACAGATTTTTGCATCCAGTTTTAGGCTTGAAATAAAATAATCGTAAAATGAATAAATAAAATACATTTATAACAAAACAAGCAAAACAAATTGCTTAGAAAATGGATTAGTTACAGTAATAATAATAATAATAACAATAATAATAGTACAAACATTATATAAGCACGTAGCAGCTATTCGAAACATTAACACACAAAGTGGCTAGTCAATAAAAGTAAATAAATTTACAAATTCCGACAAAAAGAAAATAAATGAGCACATAAATTGAGCAAGAGCCGAAGCTTTAATACACTTTCATTAAAAGAAAAAATGAGATCATATATTTTCCTTCGGATTAAGTTGTTAAATAAAAGAAAAGTCTTGCCAACTTTTAAGTTTAATTTGGTCTTTAAAAATAAAGCTGATCATTAAGACGTTACATTTTTATCGCAATAGCTTTAAAGCACTTTGCAAGGGTACACAAAATATTTAAAGCACACTCAACGTTTTTACACGGCTTTTAATAGATAATTTTGCTCGTTTTACATGCATGCGAATTGTTATTGTTTTTAGCTATATTGCAATAAGTTTAATAAGTTTGCAGCGTATTTTTATGCAAATTTCTTTAAACGCCCACAATTGTATAACCACTGTAGAGATTCGAGTGAACTTGCCGCCCTCAACGTGAGTAATACCAGTTAACAGCTCCCCAAGCAACAGCTCAGCGCACAACTTATGGGCTTAAAAGCTAGATGGCGCTGAAGCTCGGCATGGTGTATACGCCACGTTAGCCACTTGGCCAGTAGCCAAAAAATTACTTTTTTAAGTGGTTTTAAGTTGGTTTTTTTCATTTTTGCTTCTACTGCCACATATATACTTCAGTTTGTGGCAACTTTTCCATTAAGACAACAACTTTTACATGGCGGGTATCAGTGGTGGTGTGCTTTTGGTTTTTGGCTTTTGGTTTTAGAGAACCATCTACTACATAAAAATAGTTTGGGGATTTATGTTTATGTTGATTGCATTGTCGGGACACGTTACTGGCATGTATGTGTGTGTGTGAAGTGGGATTTGTGTGTTTGAAATTGAAAAGTTGATGCCACGCGCCTGCAGATTTAGTATTGTCGACTTGGTAACCCTTTTGTAGCAACAGCTACAGCATACGTCTTAAATGCAATTTTGTACTCTGACATATGCAAAACTGCAAGTATCAACTATCACAAAATTGCAATCTAAAAAGTTCAAGAGTGCAAAAAGTCAAATGACAGTTGAAAACTAGAACTACTACTATAACAAGCAGCTAAAACATGTACGTAAATCACCCAACGACAAACATGGCCCAGAGTGATACAGAGACAGAGAGAGAGAGAGAGAGAAGTACATAAAAAGCTGAAAGCAAAACTTTATTGCATTACATGCCACAGCACGTTGTGAATCAGCATGCATGCGACATGCACCTGTTTCAACTTCAGTTGAAGCCACTTTATTTATAGACAAATGCAGCGCCAACTGCGCCTATTTGCCATGTTTGACCCACATCAAGTGCTTGACAATTTCCTAGTTATTAATAACTATATGGATAGCCAAGGCAGCCGAGGCTGTCTGCCAGCCAGGCCCTGAACATTCAAGACAGCTGTTGTTGTTTTGTTTTCACTGGAAATAATGTTATCAACGCTGGCTGACTTTAATTATGCATCTGAATGGAATATATCAAAAGTGTGTGTGTGTAATTGCAAACCAAACCAACTGCGTTGAGTGTTGCATGGAAAGGGGGTGGTTGTTTAACTGCTCAAACATTACAACTTCTAGAGAACACACTTCAATTTCTGGGAAAACTCATTGAATTTTACATTTTCATATAATTGGAAATTTAATTAAAAAGTAGATAATTCAGTTTGTGTTTGATATTCATAGTACTAGTCTGCCAACTGATAAAATTACATAAAGTGTATTTCCAAACAGATCTTTGAGTATAAAATCAAAAATATTGCCATTTCTTAAACTCGCTTTAGGCAAAACATTTTTTACTTGCAGCACATCAATAAATCGTATACAAAGCAATCGATTACGTGAGTTTTGTTTTTTTTTTTGGTTTTGCTGTTGCTAATTAGTCAGTCACAGCGCGAGTTCAACTCTGGAATTGACTGATTCAACAACAATATATTCTGGGCATTTTGAGAAGCTGCAGCTAAAGTGTCGCGCCTGTTGGCAATTTATCTATATTGAAGTGGCATTAAAAATACATTGACCACACTTCTTGACGTGCCATGGTCAAACTTCTGTGCATTTGTCAAACTGAAAATAAATCAGAAAACAACAAAATACACAACAACAACCAAAATATCGGCGGCCAACAAACAAACGCAACGCCAAATGACAAATTTCGTTTAGGTTTTACTTTTTTCTTCTTTTTTTTTTTGGCAATTGTGTTGTGACTTTGTTTTGTAGTCGGTTTTCATTGTTTTGCTTTCGTTTAGAATAAAAAGAAATGCTACATGCAAGCAAGCTAATGAGCAATGTGACACAGTTTTTGCAGTACGCCCACGTTTGGCTAGATTAGGCTGTTTTTTAAAAGAAACGGACTCGCGAGACCTCGATTCGATGACAGCGCATAACAGCAGTGGCAGCAGTCGCAGCAGCAGCAGCGGCAAATTTTTAGCTGTTAAAAATATCTAAATAACAAAAATATAAAATGCATATTTTATGCCACATTTAAAATAGCCGGCGCAATGTTTTGTCATTTATCAACGACCGCCCGCATAAGAGGGGAACGGGCGAGAGTGAGAGAGAGAGAGAGATTGGTAGAAGAACGTTCGGAGGCAATGTGAGGCGTGGCAGGCGTGTGACTGCAGCTACAGCTGTGTCACGACGCACTTCGCACGACGACAAATAATGCAACAAAAACAACGACAAAGACGATGGCAAAATCGTTGCAAACGGGCAAACTGCTTACGGCGACGCCAATGCAGACATTTCTTGACACGTCTCTAAATAGTTTTGCGTGCCACGCAATGAGTGTGACAAAGAGAAGAGGAAGGCTGCACACACACACACACAGAAAGAGAGAGAAAAGGAGGGACTGTGACACACGGTCAGTCGAGTGGTGCCAAAAAGTCCCCGCACGCCATTAAAAATTGTTGCGAAAATTACACAGCAAACTGAAAGGTGTTCTAATGAGGCGTGCGCCGGAGTCTTCACTGTATGTGAGTGTGTTTGCGCGTGTGGGTGTGAATGTGATGTGGGTTGCATGAATAACTGTGGCATGAGTGAGCTCTCACTCTATGCATAGCAAAAGAAGAAAAAAAAACCATTCTGATGAAGCATAAACTATAAAAAATAATTACATTTGCTAAGCAAGATTTTCGTTCTGAACTTTTGAGCTGAAATTCGTTTATAATAGAATGGTTTATAACTACTTAAAATGAAATGAAATTTTCTGAAATCTGAATGCGGATTTAAGTTGATTATTCAATTAAATACTTTTCAACCTTTTAAAGCTGTTCTGGCAAATGTTCTACATTTTCTAACTTTAAAATTCCATTTAAAATAGCTATAAATTGTAGCTGGTCTCAAAAGCTTATTTGCAAAAAAGAAAACCCTTCAAACAAACCTTAATTAAATTATATTACCCCGTAAACTAACCCTGTTTGAAATACAAGAACACCTGGGAGCACACAATTTCCTGGCGACCCAAAAAAACACAGACATTGGCCTCAATTTCAATGCTGCAATCCTCATTAAATGAGTTCAAAATCAAGGCTATACCCAGGGCGGGTATAAAGTAAAAGCATTTATGCTACATCATCCGTGCCTCGCACTGGATGCCTAAGCGATGCCATGAATACAAATTGTTGCATTTTACACAATAATAAAATATAGAAAAAACAAGCAGAAAAAAATGGATGGAAAACAATAACAACAACAATAACATCAAAAGCAACAGCAACGATAGCATATTCATGGCATTCCATTTTAATAAAATGTCGCTTTACCAGCAAATGCAGTACAAGAAGCTTATTAAATGTAAGCACTGTACAACATTGAGAATGACCTTAGAGTGGGAGCAGGCACAACCAAATGACAGGCGGGGGAAGGGTGCACACACACATGTTGCACGGCAACGTGGCTCTAAGAACTTCAACGGTAATTGCCAAGATAAATATTATTCAACACGCATCAAGCAGCACATGCAATAAAATCGATTTAAAAAGAATTTCAACAACAACAAAAAAATCAACACTAAACAATTGCTTATGAGAGAGCTGGAAATAAAATAACACACCTGCAGATTGCTAACGAAATGTAAGCACCTTCAATCTCTCTCTCTCTCTCTCTCTCTCGTTTGCACTCTGTTTCGCTAATGTGATTCCTAATAAAACTGGAATGCAGCAGCTATACTCGATACTATTTCCAATATAGCATAGGACTTTTGTTTTGATTTTGTTTATTTGCACATATGCGTGAGCATTCATTTCGTTTCATTTCATTTTTCCAGCGAATTTCGTGTACAGCTAACTAAATTCAACGCTAATCAAATGTGGATTCTACACACAAACACATACACACACACACAGACAAACAACCGAATATTTGTGGCAGTAGCTGAAACAGTATAAAAACAAAACAACACCCGGCCTGTTGCTCCCTGTCGAACATATGTCTGCAATATGCAAAAGTAATGCACAAGACTCGTAACAACCGTAAAACCTCCAAAAAAAAAAATAAAAACAAAAACAGCAACAACAACTGCCCCTTTCATGCCACAACGCTTTTGCATTCAAAACTACACAACGTTTTACATAAATTTTGACTTTGGCGCGCCAAGCGTTGCCAATGTGTGTCTGTGCAAATGTGTATGTATGTGTGTGTGTGTGTGTGTGTAAACATTGCGCAAAACCGAAAACAACAAAATTATTCATACGCCACGTTGTACCGCTGCCACTGCTTTAGCACGGCGAAAAGACGTCAGCGCGACGCGGCTGATTCAGACAGCAGCAGCAGCATCATCGAAATTTGACTACAAAAATGGGCAAAATACAAAACAGAAGCAACCATCAAGGCGTATGGATGTGTGGGTAAGTGAGTGCGTGTGGCTTTTCGGCGATTTTGCGGCATGTTTTTCACACTTTGGCGCGCACAGCTCGGCCAAAAACAATTGAACACGACGCCCTGGCTGCCATGGATATCAAAATTGTTGTTGTTGTTGCTGTTGTTGCTGTTGGTGCTACTGATGATGCAAGTGCAAATTTATTTGCCACTTTGTTTGCTCGTCCAGCAACAATTTTAAATATGTTTTGTTGACTGAACAACCAAAAAGGGATACACGATTGATTCGCACGAGAATGTTGCGTATCTTCAAATTATCAGAAATTTCTGATCTTTTTTATTTAACACTAACTATAAAATGAATACGTTTGTTGATATCAGATATAGCACAAATTGTAGGAAAGAGTTTAAAAGTAGTTTGTTATGTAAAAATGTCAAAACAAAAGTTTTTATTTAAGAAGTGGATGAGTTAATTGGAATCAAAGGTCTGCACAAATATTTTTTATTAAAACCGTTAATTTTTTTAACCCGAGAAGCTTATCGTTTAATCACAATAAGGCTTTAAATGCCAGCTTATTCCACACAGACAGATTTGAATCAAATATTGCTGGGTCGGGCATATACTACAATCCTTCTATGCTTTTTGGTGCATTACTTAAAACAACAACGGCAGCGACACTTAACTAAAGTGTTTAAGAGCACAAAAAAAAAAAAACAAACAAACAAAAACACAAACAAAACCTTTTACCCAACTCAACACTAAAAATTACATTGTAAATGGCCATTAAAAAAAAGGGCAGCAAATGCCACAAGAACAACAAGGCAACGGCCCTTTTTTGCTTATATTTCTCATTTGGCTATCATTAAATTTGATTTAATTGTTGTTGTTGATGCTGTTGATTGTCGCACGGCTCAAAAAATGTTCCTTTCAATCATATAACTAGAGAAGAACAGCAGTTTAGTGCCACGCCCACACAAAACAAACTAATCAAATTTGTTATGGCAAATATACAAGAAATCGTATAAAAATCAGCGCCATAACAATAACAATGCAATGAACAAAAAAAAAAAAGAGTGTCAAGGCTTGGTAGCAATTTAACGTGTTTGTATGTTGTTGGCCTGGCCCACAGAAATGAGTTTTTCTTGCGGGTTATCCGACTATTTGTAAACAATGCGCTTTTTTTTGTAAACAAGTCATTTATATGGGCTACTGCCTGTTGATGCTCAGCTCTTGTTATTGTTGTTGTTCTGGTTTTTATTGCCTGCTTTTTAGATTGATTAATTCTGGGTATTACAATAATTTATTTATTTTTGATTGCGTTTGATATTTGAGGCAGTCAATTGATTTGAAAACAGGCGCGTTAGTTCGAAAACTCAAAGAAAACTTGTTATTGTTGCTCTTCAGCAAATAGAAAAGTTGATCAAAAGGCGATTGAGCAGTCGTTCATTGTAGAGCATAAAAAAGTTTGGAGATAATAATAAAAAAAATAAAAATTCATTAAGTAAATGAGTAAAGTGAGCACATGAAATAGTTTAAGAAGAAACACTATTGTTATACTAAATTTGTGATTAAAGTCGAAAATATTTTTAAATCCATATTTAAAGTTTTGTTTTTTATACATATATAATAAAAATAATATTTTGAATAACAATTTTTTCAATTTTTTTTTTTTTTATTGCATTATTTCAATAAAATGAACGGTTTTTTCTAAATATTTGTTTTATATATTTATAAACATTTTTTTGTTCGTTGCTTTGTTAGCGAACGAATTTCCCAAATCAAATAAATTTTATGCATTTAATTTTTTTCGTTGTTTCTAAACTGTTAAACACATAAAGATTGATATCCGCATATATTTGCTTCGGATATCAAGGAATTACACATATTTAAATTGAAAATTAGGAGAATGTGTTTATGTTTGCTTCTTTATGCATTGAATATACAATAAATGTATATTATATAATTTGCAAACGATGTGCGGATATTTTAAACAGATCGTTAGCAGGCGAGAAAAACTAAGTGGGTGAGCTAGGGGGGAGGCAGGCTATAGGGATGAGGTGGGCGGTAGTCGGGTCGGTCTATAGCTGCCGCATTGACATTGAGCGCGTGCCAAACGCACGGCTTATTAAGAAGCCGCCTCATTTGTGGCAACACTTTTTCTAATTAACATAAACAAAAGAAAATCTAAAACTAAATCTAGCATTTAACCAACAAAAAAAAAACAACAAAAAATCGAAAACAAGCACATAATCTAATCTGTCTATAAATATTGAGTCACATCTCTATGAATATACAAACATTTTTAGATTTGTTGACATTCCTTTAAGTCAAGATTTTTTTTGTTTATTTTTAAAGGTAAAATAATTAATTTGGCCCATATGCTTTTGACATTTCCGTCTATGTGAAAAACAAGCTTTAAATAAATTGTATAATGCGTTAGATTAAAAAAAAAAAGAAGAACTTTTCTATGCTGTTGGCTAATTTGCGTGCCTAGAGTAAGAGTATGTGTGGCTGTCATGATTTTAAAAATTTTAAGTAGACGCGTCAGCGGCAGGAAAAACAAAGTGCCCTCAACAATTGCTGGCGTTCCTTGTACCAACAACAACTGAAAATTTGTGGAAAAAAAAATAAAATAAACAAATGTGCGTACTAAAAGTTCAAAAAACAAGTCAAGACACTCAACGGCAGAAAGATCGAGAGAGAGCGAGCGAGTGAGAGGCAATGTAAAAAATTACGCATAAATCTATCAATTGAAGCGAGCCTACAACAAAAACAATTTCTCATGGGAGAGAGTGACAGAGAGAGCGTAAAAAGTTCCGGTCTCGTCTAGTGTTTGGATTTGGGCAGCAAGTTAATTACCGGTCGAATCAAATATTACTAGATTGTATATATATGCAAGTACTACTTATAATACTCCGTAAGAATTGGGTTAGTGAACTGCATTAATTGTAGTGTAAAACTATATATATACATATGAATTCTAGGCATACCCTCACAATATTTGCAACATTTTGCTGGTGGCTCATCGTTGACGGCATCGGCAATGATCGGCATGGTCCCGGTACCGCTTCCAGGCACCGATTGTGCTCCAAAACTGAAACGCGTTCTCTCCTCACGACCAACAACACAACAACAATGTCAGCTGATGGCACAGCATTTGATCGAGCACACAGACACACTCACCTCACCCACACACACGTACACACGCGCGAGACACGCGTTTGCAAATCTTTGTGGCAGGACGATAATTTTCGAGAAAAAAATAACCACCTGATTGCAAATCGTCAAAAAATATTTATGAACTTTCGTAGAATCGTTTCAACACTTTCGTTTGTTTTGGAATGTTAACAGCATTTTCTGCACAGTTTTCGCACACGCACACACACACACACGCACACACACAATTCGCTTTTTATTATTATACAGGATCTGTATTTTGATCACAACAGTTGTGTGTATTCTAATCTGATCGATCTGAACTGGGTTCGCTTCGGTTTGCTACTGTCAGTTGTTGTCTAGGCTGTATGTGGGGAAGTCACGCCGTGGCTATTTCTAGTCTTTTGGCTTTCACATTGCGCTTTTCCGTGAAAATTGTACGAGACGTTCAAACGTGAAACCTCCGCAGAGACCACTGAGCAGCCCAAACGTGCGCCGGATTGCCGCGAGAGATGTTTTCGAAACAAAAATTTAGAAAATTATAAACGTATATACATATATATATATATTCGAAAAGAAACTGGCTGCTGATTCGGTTTCGAAAACGCACATCGACGTAAATTCTCAACGAGCAACTGTTAGATAATTTGGCGTCGGCGCGATCGAAAACAAAAAAAAACAAAAAACTGTTTTTCACCATTTTCCTCAATGAAACAATGAACTTTCACATTTGGAACATTGTGTATTTGCGCTCTTTGGTTTTCGCTTTTTGCCTGGCTCTCACAAGTTCGAAAACAATTTCGAAAATAGCACAGGGCACATAGAAGATCAGGCAATAGAGAGTTTGTGATTTTCGAAAAGTTTTCTAAAACGTTTTTCGATTCTCAGCGCTCTACAAATTCATACTTGCACCCTACTCGTGCAGTTTTAGATGAAGCATTCAGGATTTCATATGCGATTTGTGCGCTAAGTGGGTTTCTGGGTCAAGGCGCTACCAATTAGTGAGACTTTCCTTGCTTAATTGTTTTTCTTACGGGGAAAAACAGGTACATTGACACAAGTTCAACCAAGGTCCTAAGATTTCTAAGTGAAAACTAAACTTTTTGTTTAGTCAACACTTTAACAAAGTTGACAGCACAGTTAATTGACAGACCAATGATAAGAACCATACAAAAACAACTCTTTTTGCACTGTGGTAAAAGTTAAAGAAAGTATTTCATATTTTTTATATAGTATTTTATGAAAATTATTTGTTACCAATGATTTGTGTTATGTTTAGCATAATAAATTAAAAGTTTACATACATAGTTTTTTTGAATTCAAGTTTACTACTTTTCTGTCCTACTTAATTCGATTGTGACATCAATTAAAAAGTGTACAACTTTTGGAAATGGAAATATTTCAATAAATAAAATGAAATTTAGTAAAAAGCACGGCCCGTTTGATCCTTTAAAGACATTTAAATTAATTTAAATGAGTTGTAATATTTAAAAATGATAAATCTGTTGTGGACAAGAATATTTAACAGAGGTCTGTTACTTAACTAGAAAACACGCAACAGCTTTTTAGATTTATAAGAGTATATATTAATTGTTTGGCAGTGGCCCAACTTATCTTAACTACAACAAGAACGCCGCGCAGCGCTACACACACCAAAAAAAAAAAAAAAACAAATCCTTGCCGTGCGGCAATAACAAAACAGACGAAACGACCTTGAAAAACAAAAATTAAATCCCACACACACGAACGCTTAGTTTTCAACAACTTTCGCTCGATGTTTGCAGCATAGATTCGCATAAACAAATTCACGCGCCAATTACCGATATAAGAATTCAAAATTTATGTGATTTTTTAATAAAAATAATCAAAACATTGATCAAATTGTGAGTGTTTCTTTACTTCGAGAGTCTCTTGAGATTTTTGTAGAGAAACACCTGCATGACTAATCGCATCCCTGCCCCCGGCCGCCTTCCTCTCGCGTTGGCGAATCATAGTAAATGGCATTTTTATATTTAGATCGCAGCCAACAAAAATGTATTTAATTTTAGCATTAAAAATTTAATTTCTATTTGAAAATAGATATACAATTATTCAATAAAATATGTGGAATATATATATATATATACAAACTATAGTATATGCTATTCATATAAAATAGATTTCGAGCGGAGCGCTGGCAAAAATAAATCGCAATCAAGCGCGTTTTAGTTTTTTTCTTTTTTTTTGCAGCAGCAGCCCGCATACCAAAATAATTTCTAACCAAAAATTATCAACTAAAAATAAGAAAATTGACTCAGCTTTGGCTTTAATTGTTGTTGTTCTTTGGCGACAACATTTTTGTGCATAAAACGAGCGAAGCAAACACAAATTATAGAAATTAAATTTTTGAAATTTATTGCCAAATTGGGCGCAAGTCAAATGATGAACGTCAGCAACTGTTTGCTTGCCGCTCTAAGCACCCACCAAACCCCCAGCCTCCCATCCCCTAATACACGCCCACCTTTGCTAGCAAAGTGGGCGTGGTATGCGGTGACGGATTGACGTGGGCAGATTCACAGACTCTAAGCAAATTACTCATAATGCACATTTAGCCTTAAAAGAAAATATTCAACCAAATCGTTTGGCTTGTTGTCTGGCAAAACGTAAAAACAATTTTCCCAGAGCCAAAAATTGCATTTGCCACACATGGAGTGTGTGTTGCAATGTCAGGGACAACAACGAAAGCAAGCAAAAAAAAAAAAAAGTAAGGGAATTTATTGCACACAAAACTTTTTGGGGGTGTTGGCTATTAAATTTATTGTGCACATGTTTGAAAACATAAAAATATATGTGCAATGACATTTTGCAAACCATAATAATAATGGTTATTGTTGTACATGTTGTTGCTGTTGTCAGGCACCTTGCTCAGGGTCAGTGAAAAATTGCAAATTGGCTTTTTTTTTGTATGTGTTTTTTTTTTCTACTTTTTTTGGCTTATGAATTATGAGTGGGCCCATAATCTTTATGGCCCACTGTGCACGCAAACCGTGAGCCAAAATTCGTATTCAAATAATGTCTTGCAACTAACAACAGGAAGAACAACAGCAACAAAAACAACAAAATTTCTTATTTATTTATTTGTCTTCCCAAAACTTTTGCTATTGCAAATAATTTATAAGGCTCGCAGCATAAAAAGCCAAAGATACAGAAAAATATATAAAGAGAAATGCTTAAGAAAAACTGAACTGAAATCGAGCGCGTCAGACATTTTTCATTGGCGTAGGCGTGGAAAATGGAAAAACATTTATCACCATGCGAAAGTTGCTCGCCTCTTGGGGGCGGCTTTGCTTTACTTTGACGTCGTTCATAATGACGAAATGGCAAGAATTTTAGTTTACAAAAAAATGTCATAAACAAAACTGTTAAAATGGAAATAGTGCATAGTGCAAGGGAAATGTTAGTTTAAATTAATAATTTAATAAGCAGTTAAACAGAAAAGTGCAGTGGAACTTTTCAACAGACAAAAAAAAAAGCTACTTCCTTAAGTTAACTCAGCAGCACTAATTTCGTTTCCTACCAGCAAAAAGTTGGACAAAGTCGAGAAGTATGACAACGATTTTCTGTTGAAAATGTTAAACAGTTGATTTCATAATCACAGTGATAATTTATAGGATTACTTAAATGAGCAATGTTATATACATATGTGTGCCGTTGCAAGAAAACAAATAAATCTGTGCCAAGAACAACTAATTGGTGCACAAAGCAGCCAAAATGAAATCCAAAAAAGATATATAGTGCGACCCAAAAGTATGCGCAACAGTGTAAGAGTGTGTGGGTGTTTCAAACTGCAACAGGTGCCAACAAGTGGTGTACATAAACTATAAGCACACAGTGTAAGCAACATTAACAAACACGACAACAACCCATTAATTGTGGCATATAAAACTAGCGATGTTTAAAATAAATATTTTTTTTTTTTTGTATATTAGATAATTCTTAACTTTTTAGTGTCATAATTCTGACAAATCTTTAGTAATTATAATAAATAAGGGATTTTTAACTCATGTTTTAGCTTCTGGATTAATTCAGCACTTTGAGTTTGATATGCGATTTTTGGATGAAATTCATGTTTCATCTTAATCCGAACAAAAAAAATTTATTAAAAACTAATATATGATTTTTAGTTTGAATTTAAGTTTTATAAATCAAATTATTTGAGACAGAACACAGAAAATTCATTGTCAAGAGTTTTGATCACATTTCACATTTAAAAGTTTCGATAAATCGCGTTCACAATTCAGTGATTTCTGCTCATCACTGTTGAGAACACACAGTTGCTGCAATAAATATTAAAATCAGCCAAGAAAACTATACAAAATTTCAATAGTGAATAAAATAAAATAAATAAGAAGCATGCCAACATTTGAATGCACTTTTTATACTCGCTTAATAATATTTGTAATATACGAATAAGAATGGGGGCAACAGGTTGAGCTTTATTAAGAAAAAATAGACTGTGAATAGAGCATTCACAATTGTTGCTGTTGACTATGATTAACAGCGGTTTGTTTTTTGTTTTAATCACAACCAAGGGAATAATTAAAAAGAAATAAAATCGAAATGTCACAATAATAGCACCGAAACCGCCACCTGCAACAAGAACAACAACAACAGGGTTGCATAGGGTTAGGTTTTGAAGGCAGGCTGAGAGAGTGAAAGAGTGAGAGAGAGAGAGAGTGGTCTTTATTTTACAAGTGGCACACGACCTCACACCCAACCGCCCACAATCAGCTGCCACTTATAAATAAACAAGAACATAGATATGTTTTTTTTGTTTAACAGGGAAAACGACTTTGAGCATTAAAAACATTAAATCAGAGTTGATTGTTTGCTTAATAAAAATAAAACTAATTTTATGTACATATATTTTAACTAGTAGATTAGAACAATTATAATTTTTTCCCAAATGAAAATCAACATTTTATGTGAAAAGCGTTCGTGGGTTTTCATATTCCGAATGTAACGGTTTTTTTTTTCTTTTGCACGCACGCAACGAGCGACACTCATAGAGAGAAATACACACACACACACACAAAGAAACGGAGCCAATGGGACCAGCTGCACATGCGACTTCATATTGGAAAAGGGCGTCGCAGCAAAGCCGGCAAAACAAAGACGCGAATTTGAGACACAAAAGCGAGATGGCAAAAGCGCTGGCAAGAAGAAGCAGAACAGCATTTGTTATACAATTTGTTTGTGCCAAAAAGCATAAAGTGACAACAACAAACAGCAAATACGTCGCAAGTGTCCAGATTGCACCCAGGGCAAGCAAATTTAGAAATAGACCAATTCACCAACACACACACACACACACGCATAGAGACGAACGCACACACGCACGCAGCACACTCGCACAATGTAATGGGCCAACAATAAAAATAAACAATAGGCATGTAAAAAATAGCAAAATTACCTCAGCGCTTCTGCTGCTGTGATTGTTGTTGGATTTCGTATTCGTTTCTATTATATGTATTTTATTTTATTTTGTTGCTTGGAAGGCGTCTACGGCGATTGTTATTGTTGCTGCGGCAATAGCCAACTGGCACTATTAATCTGACACTGGTTGTTTGGTGTTCATTCGCAACTTTGAACACTTAATGCACATTGGATAGCATCATTAAGTTGATTTAATGCATTAATGTTGCTTAATTTTAGAATTTTATGCACAGACGTCGCGGAATTCACAAAAACACTTGCAATGCACACTAGCGCCGCCTGCAGCTGTTCAAACGAACTAGCCACTTTACATTTGCAAACAGTTGGCAGTCCACCATAGACAGGGCTGCAAGAGTGGCGCAGAGCGATAACAATGCGTTGCAACACTAATGACGCCATCATGCAGATTGAACGTTGTGTATCCAGGCTTGTGAGCTGCAACCCTACAAGACGCCGGAGAGGGTATAAAGAAAAAAAAAAACGAGCCGCTTAGCTGTTTAACTGAAAAACTCGCAGGAATCGAGAAAATCAAACTAAACGCACAGCAAGGTGAGTGGCAGTCAAAAATGCAACAAATATAACAAAATTGTAGAAAATTTGTGCTCACGTTCAATTGAATCGTATTTTAGTTTGTTGGCGAAACGTGTCTGGTTTCCGAGTCTGCGTCGGTCGTACAACAAAAATAAAAAAGAGAAAAATCGAGACGAACAACGAGTACAAGATGTCGGACATCTCCAGCACTCAGCTCCGAAGCGAAATCCAGGCGGTGCTCAAGGACGCCGATCTATCGACCATTTCGGCCAAACGGGTGCGCGAGCAGGTGGAGAGCAAATTGAGCTGCTCGCTGCTGAGCCGAAAGAAGGAGTTTGACAAGATTGTCATGGAGGTTATCAACGAAAAGCAGGAGGATGATGATGAAGACGATGACGAGGATGATAACAAGGATCCCGATGCTGACGCCGCTGACGATAGCGATCAAAGTGATGAGGAGGAGGCCGCCAGCAGCAGTGAGGAGGAGAAACAAACGAAGAAGAAGCCCGGTCCCAAGAAGCGTCCACAGCCGACCAAGCACAAGTTATCGAACAAGAAGAAGCGCAAGAGCCTCAATGCCGACGATTCCGGCACCGAAAGCGATGCCGGCTCCGATTCCGACTACGAGGTAATCAAGAAGCCAGCTCCCAAAAAGAAGGCCGTTAAAACCGGCAGCAGTGGCAGTGGCACCGTACGCAAGAGCACCGGTTTCACACGCGCCTACAATTTGTCGCCGGAATTGTCTGCTCTAATGGGTGCCGATTCGTTGCCCCGTCACGAGGTGGTCAAGAAGGTGTGGGCCATTATTAAGGAACGCGATTTGTACGATCCGAAAAACAAGCAGTTTGCCATATGCGATGATGAGCTCATGAAGGTCATGAAAATCAAACGTTTTCGCACCTTTGGAATGTTAAAGCATTTAAAGCAACATTTCCTAACTGATTAAGCTGCAATACAGTCACAATGCCCGGTCCCATCCAGATGCAATTGGTCAGCAAGCACCAACACACACACACACAACTATACAAACGCATACAAACACACACACAAACATCGCTTAACATATTATTTTAGTCCTTTGTATGCAAATTTTTGGCTCTGCGACATTTGTTTCTTCCAATTACTTTTAATTTTTTTCCTGGTAAAGAATTATTTTGCACGCGGTGTAGACGACGTCGTCATTGACTTATAAACTAATTGGGCTCACCCCACCAATGTGTTAGGATTAGACCCATAATTAAGACGAAAGAATCTACGAATAGTTTCATGTAGTTTACGGCATTTTAAGTAACGTATAACAAAAAATTACAACAAAAAAACGATGTATAATTTTTTTGTATTTACATTTTATGATAAAGATATCAAAGAAAAATTTAAGAAAAAAAAGTTTTAAGGCATAATATCAAATAATAAAAAAAAAACAAATAGACGAGTGATGCATCTGAAAAAAAAAAATCAAAATGTTTTCCTATTATCATTTACATGGGTTCGGGGCAAAATATAAAATATAAATATATATTCCTAAACATTCAGAAATAAAATACTCTTGAAAGAATTTGCTCAATAAAACTTCTTTTCTTTATTGTTTATGCTTTTCTCACAATTTTCGCTCAAAGTTGAGTTGTTGGTTTTTGTTTTTTATACATAAAGTTTTCTAATAATATGTATGTATGTATATAGAATTCTTTATGTGATATACATATGCCTGCATGGGATATAGTACATTTACTATTTCATACCTCAATAATTGAATAAATGGAATTTTTATTTGCACTGGATTTCAATTTTAACTTTCATCGCACAAAAATCAAGAATTTTGAAAAAATTCAATAAATATTGTCATAAACAAATACAAATAGTTACGATTAAACAAGTACAATAAACTGTTATAGATATTAAAGTAAGTAAATTCCATGCGAACGGCAAGAAAACGTTTCGAATATTTAGTATATTGCAGATACTAATTATTTTTAAATTCAAATGCTGCAAGTTAAGTACATACATCAAATTAGCGAGGCGATGCGTGGGACGAGGGGTATGAAAGAGAGCGGGTGGCTGGGGGGGGGGGGGGGGGACTATAGATTTGTTAACAAAGATAGAGAGAAACCGTTAGTAGCTATTTTTTAATGTGTGTTGAAATATTAAAATCATAAATAAAAAAACAAATACTTTTGCGGCTGTAAGTTAAACTGCTAAAAACTAAACACAATAGTTATTAGTTAAATGCTAGCAACTAAAAAGCTTCCGTTTTGTTGATTTGTGTGTTATTGTTTTTTGTTTTTTGGTGTGTCGTGTCTCGCTAACAAAGCGCTTGAATTTGTATTATAGTAACTTTGTGTTATTATTGTAATTAGTTGTGTGTGTTTTTTATGTTTTGCTTGTATTTAATATCAACAATATGGTGAGAAATTGAAGTTCTCGCGTAAATAGTTTTTAATCTTGCAAAGAAAATACTTTCGTTGGCGTTGTGTTTCTAATTGTTGTGTTGTTTCTATCATGTTTGTTTCTTTTTGTGTTTTGTGTTTTCTTGTTTTGTTTTGTTTTATTGTCCCCCATTATTTGTATCGCTTAATAACGATAATAGTTGGGCTTGAACGGACCGGCCTTGTTAAGGCCCATATACTTGGCCTGCTCATCGCTGAGCTCCGTCAAATGTGCATCGAATGTGGGCAAATGCAAACTGGCCACATACTCATCCATTTTCTTGGGCAGCAGATAAACATCGGACTTGTAGCGACCGGGTGGGGCATTGAAGAGCTCAATTAGCGCCAGCGCCTGTGTGGCAGATGTTATGGATACAGCAAACGATGGTATGCTCGAGCAGCTCAAATTGACAAGGCGACCCTCGGCAAGCAGTATGATATACTTGCCCTCCGGCCAAATGATGTGATCCACCTGAGAGCGCACCTTCTCCCAGGTTAGATCCGGTGTGCGCAAACTATTCACATCAATTTCCGTATTCGAATGCCCCATGTTGCACACGATGCAGCCACTCTTCATCTTGTCCATGTGCTCACGCACCACCACATTCTTGTTGCCCGTCGCCGTTACCACAATATCCACATTCCTGATCACCTCGTTCAGCTTGACCACACGGAAACCATCCATGCTCGCTTGCAGCGCACAAATTGGATCAATTTCAGTGATATAAACAATGCAGCCCTAATTCGAAAAAAAAATTTTTTTTTTGGTAAGTTTCGTATGATAAAAAAAACATTGAAAATTGGTATTTTACCTGACCCTTCAATGCCTGGGCACAGCCTTTGCCAACATCGCCATAGCCACAGACAACAACCTGTTTGCCACCGAACATAACATCCGTTGAACGTTTGAGGCTGTCCAAAATGGACTCCTTGCAGCTGTAGAGGTTATCAAATTTGGTTTTTGTCACCGAATCGTTGACATTCATTGCTGGCACCGTCAATTTGCCCGCCTTCGAGAGCTGATAGAGACGATGCACACCCGTCACACTCTCCTCAACAATGCCCTTGACAAGTTTAAACATTGTTGGATACTTCTTCAACATTAGATGGGTGGCATCACCACCATCATCCAATATCATATTGGGCTGCCAATTCTCTGCATTGACACAACGATCAATGCACCACCAGAAATCCTCTTCTGTCTCGCCGCGCCAGGCAAATATGGGTATGCCTGATTCCGCCAATGCAGCTGCCACTTCGTTCTGAAAAGAGGGTGGGAATTATTTAAGCACTTATACATATATGTACAAATTCTATATAGATCAAGTAGACAGGTTGGGCTGATAAGCTAACAGCTCTCGCTGATGATTCAATGTGTCAATAGAAGAAGTCGATAAGGGCGCTGGCCCGATCCGTGCCGATGTGTGGGTAGCGATTAATTAGACGTCACATAAAAAACATTCGGTGCAAACATTTAGTGCTAATTGCATTCGACATAGTCTCTAGAGGAGAGTCACTAAGCTGGGTGCGTCTTAAAGACCGGAGTTAGGCACCACAAACCAGTTCTTGCCTCCCTTGAGGAAGACACAGACCCAATTTCGGGCGCAAACACAGATCAATTATCAACGTCGCCTCTTTGATTGCCAAACCACTTGAGCCGCCCGCGACCCCTTTTTTTTAACTTTGTCTGCGTCACGTTGATTGATGATTTGTTTGTCTCTATGTACACAATATGTACATTATCTTTATATGTATTCGTATATTTGTGCGTGACAACAAATTGGCTCAAGTGACTTGCGTAGCAAATGGGGCAGCCACAAGATCATTTATGCAGCCATAACAAACATGCAGTGTATGCTTGGATCTACTGTACATCAGCTCTTAATACAGGGTATTTACCAAAATATAAATTTGGTTTTTTTCCGTCATGCAACGCTCACATTTTTTTCTTTAATGTATACAGTGGTTATCTGTTTTAAGGCGTTGCTAGTTAGAGGGCAACTTAAGTTTCAGTTATATCTAGATTGATGAATAATTGGCAATTATTGATCTATGTACATACTTTCATTACAACTTAAGCCATCTGAAATTCTTATCTACGTCATCATTAAAATTACTCACTTGGGTTGAGTAAATGTTGCAAGCAGCCCAACGAACGCTGGCTCCGAGTTCCGCTAAAGTTTCAATTAGCACAGCCGTTTGGGCATTGATGTGAGTGCAGCCAACGATTTTGGCATCCTTTAATGGCTTGTCTTCGGAGGCTCGCTTGCGCAGAGCCATTATGCCAGGCATCTCCTGTTCCGCAATCTCAATCTCACGGCGTCCGAACGCATGCTGGGCAGCAATGTTGCGCACACAAAAATCAGAGCTGCCCTTGGAGTTCTTCTGCACTTTTTCGCGTGGTGGCACATCATCGCCATCGTCACTGCTGCCCGTGTAGGAAGCAGAGCTGAAGGAGTCCGTTGAGGAGGCGCTCAAGGAGCGGCTGCGATACCGGCTCGTTTTTTTTAGGGCCGATGATTGCTTGGTGGCAGGTGGGGGTACCACAACACTGGGATCCTGCGGCTGGACGGTGACTGCCTGTTGCTGTTTGTCGCCGCCGCCAAAGCCCGGATCGACAACAACCGTGTCTGCCAGATTGCTCATCATTGTTGTTATGTAAATGTAAAACACACGCTTTAACCAAAGGATGTGTGTATGTGTTTGTATTTGTAATTTGAGTTTAAAGGGGTAACGGCAGGTGCAGGAAATATCACGGTTTTTCGTAATTATCACGTGTTAGGTGATCACTTAAGTTTTAGTGGCAGCTTCGTTGCGGTCAGACGACAGCGACAAATTACAAAATACACATTAATTGTGTGTGTTTTTTTATGATGTGCGCTGCGCCGTCGCCGTCTCCTTTGTTTCACCTCTCCGCTGTTGTTAGTTACTCTACCAGCTGGTGTGTGCAATTAAAGAAAATGAAACACAGGCGGCAGAATAATTGGGAGTAACGCGTTTCAGTTTGTATAATTGTTTTTAGCTGTAGAAGAGAAACGAACTGAATGCGTGAGTGCCGCAAAACAAAAGGTATTTATGGTAGAGTGGAAAAAAAACAACAAATTGCCGTCCTACGTATCTATCTGCTGGCCACCACAGCTTATCGGTTTTCAGATATCTCATCGCATCTCGGCCTATCGAACCTATCTATCGATGACTCAATTCAAACAAATTAAATTAAATTAACGTTTAGGTGGCCATTTAATGTTACTTACGCATATATATATATTATAATCAATATAAAAAAGTATTCGAATGTTTTCGGTTTTAGCAAGTATTACATATGCTGCTCCAAGTAGCCACACAGCTCGCTATCATCCAGATCGGTGACAAGATGCGCCTCAGTGAGCAATGCTGCTTTATAGGTTTCCCGCTTTTCCACTACTCTCGAGAGGTTCTCAAGTGCTAGTGGTCCGACCTTGGCATATTTTCGTATGAACTGTGCTACCTGCTGCTTGTCCACCACAGACATGCTCAGACTATGCCGCCACGCAAGCAAAGCCAATGGTCTTTCCGGTGTCAGCAGCTGAGATGGCGTCACCAAATGCCGATAAAGACACCCTTGCACAATATGCTGCAGTTCCTCCACTTGGCCCTGATATGCACATGGATGGTACATCATGACAATGGCACCCTCGGCAAGATTGCGCAAATAGCGCTGAGGTGGCAAATATTTGTAGCTGCCATAAACGGCGGGAATTTGGCGAAAAGCGCCGCTGCAGGGTAAAACATAGATAGATAAGGATTACTTTTGCATAATGCGTTTGTTAACTGTAGTTACTTCGTTGCCGGCGAATGTGTATAAGAAATCGACTCATTTAGACACTTGAATGGCGGCACGTAGGCACTGGGTAAAAAGTGTTCGGTCAGCATAGCTTCCGTATTGAGATTGGGATTGAAGAGACTTTGGTTGCTATTAAAGCACAAAAAGTTGTAGTTTTGACGTACATCCTCTGAATCGTAATCCACGGCGAGATTATGCTACAAAAGAAAATCCGATATGATATGAGATGGAAAAAAACCCAATTGCTTTTGATTTTGTTATTTACCACGCCATCATCGCAAATGGAAATCTGGTGCTGCTGTTTCTCGGTTGACTTCGCTTTATTTCGAATATGTGGCTCACCTGGAGCCTGTGGAAACCATTTACCCTGCCAGCTATCTGTACTTTGCGGCTGTTGTTCTCTCCTTGGGATGTGTGGTTCGCCGGGTGCGTAGGGGAACCAGTTACCTAACCATGAATCGTCGTTTTTAGAAATTTCATTCGATTGCAATTCTTGCACACGTTGCACATTTTCTGGTATTGTATGTGGCTCCCCTGGCGCATAAGGAAACCATTTGCCTTGCCAAGGGCTCAGTTCTTGCAGTGGTCCCAGCAAATTGGCTTCGGCTTTCTTTATGGTTTTTGCATGGCAAACGATTTTAGTGCCACAGAGCAGGCACAACGTAAAAAAGCAGCTCTTGTATAGTACCATTTTAATCTTATTAATATCAAAACAAAGGCTGGGAAATAGTGAGAGAGAATTAAACCGACTGCGCAGTTGACAATACAACAGCTGCTATTTGTCATTAAGCTGCATTGCTCAACACTGGTCACTTTTAAGTCTAAGAATTTATTTTATAACTTTTGGTTATAATTTTGGTATGCATAATCACAAATACATTTTGGTGGTACATATTTACAAACATTGCACAAAAAACCATATATAAATACAAATGCCTTGTCACACAGTCAAAAAAACGGCGCCGGTGGCCCGTTAAGGCAGTTGCGGTCGAGTTGAATTCGGCTTATGCCTTCTTTTAAGCAGTTTGCCACTGTAATAATTATGATAAAATTTTTCTATTAGTTAGTATCCTTAATCAATATTTCTAAGCCTAGTTTAAAAAATTTAAAATTGACCGCTATCGAATCTGATATGTGCATTCTATCGATATTTCTGATTCATTCTCACTTACCCGCAAAGTTGGGCTGTTGCCGCCTTGACGTGCTGCCTCCTCTTCTCTGCGCTCCACCTCTGCTGCACGTTGCTGTTGGCGACGCACCTTATCCACATTTTTAACGCCTCGTGATTCGTTTTCCTGCTGCCGACGCTCGGCAGCCTCTAGTTGCTGCCTGCGACGCTCCTCCTTAAAAGGCAAATGCTTAAATGTAATTTTTCCAGAACATTATCTCCTTACCGGGGATGGCATCAAATTAGTCTCTTCGGCGCTGTTGCCGCAGCACGATGAACACATTCCCATTTTAGTGCTGTTTTTCTTTGACTGTCAAATAAAGTTGTTGTGTGTAGGGCTTCTTTTTTTGCGCAGTTTTGCCTTGATTACTTTGCATTACTTGCTTGTTTGTTTTGTTGTGACATTTTCACCAGCTGATGTTGGAGTGTACGTGTCATCACTAGAACGTAATCAGCTGCTTTGCAATGAAGAGATGTGTCTATGAATATGATGATCACGGTACCAACAGTAACTGTGATATTTTTAACATGACTTATTTTCATTGGTAAATTGCAAATTTATTTCAATCATAATAATATATTTACAACAAACAAAATAAAAGTTTGCTGCATCTTACTATTGTCTTTCTGGAACTATTTTTATACGACTATCACAGTCATCCAGTCACAGTTACTTTATTGTGGCTCATCCCTAGTTCTTATGCTTAAAGAGTTCTCCAATCAGAGAACAGCGGCATCTGTTTTACGGCATTCTTATTGCATTGTTGTGTTCTCATTGCTACCCGTTGTGCCAGCGCCAGTTTGTTAAAATTCTTTGAGTTGCTTGGTTTTGTTTTGCGGCAAATTGTGTCTTACGCTCTTTGAGTAGTTTGTTAGTCTTCGTTTATTAAATAAAACACTTAAGTTTACTTCAAAATTTAAATAAGCAATATGTTGGATGTGCCACAAGAAGGAAAGGTAAGTTTATTTTTCAACTCAATCTCGGTTCCTCTACTCTCTTTGTACACCTGCGCCTCTCACTCTTTCTCTCTCGAACTGTTTGAGCTGAATTTCAGCGTGAATTCTCCAGAAAATGCAACAATTTTTGCCGGTTTTGTTACTCTCCATTTATAGTCGGACCTTTGACAGCGTTGGTTGCACTTCTGGTTGGTTTTCCCACAGTGCTGCACTGTTTACGTTAACCTTCAAGTGACCTACACACAGACATACTATGTACATACACATAGCGCGTGGGTTGTTTGGCTTTCTGTGTGTTTTTTGGGCTGCCATTACCCAAATTTTTGTATGGATCGGATGGTTGTCATAATTATTTTAAGGACTTTAAAATCCGCAATAATAACAAGTTCGACAATTCTAATCAGCGTGCGTAAAACTACAGCACGCAATACACAATATGATTATCGCCGTAGTTGTTGACGATACTTGACCCCATTGTATGGGGGCGCGGCTTGTGTGATAAACAGCTGCTGCTGCTGCTGCTGTTACTTTTGCTCGCATTTCTGTTTCTTTCCGCCGCTAGAGCGCCGATTACTGATTCTTTCGTAATCTTAAACTCACCATGTGGTGGGTACATCAGCTTAATTAGATAGCTTGTAACGGCACCATTCAGCGGTTTACTATATGTGATGTAAAATATATGTCACAACAATGAAAGTATTAATGGCTTATGATTCATTTTTTTTGACACTCCCAAAGTGTATTTAATTTTCGTTGTGATTAAGAATGCTTCTTTTAGTTATCATTGTTCCTATTGCTTCAACACTTTTCTACGCGACTCATTAAGTGGCCGGCCTGCTGCTCGTTTACTACTTGACTTGCTCTTGTTGTCGTTGTGCGTGTTTTTTACAATATTTTATTATAGCCGCCTGTTTTTAGTTTTATTTTTTACTGCTGTCATATACAGAAACACACACACACGCACACACTTACACTGCCGCTTAGACGCTTTGCTATCACTTGTTGCTGTTTTACTTCGTCGCTCTGTCAGCGTCACTGTTAACTTCGACGTCGCTGCTTCAGTCTCTCTGCTGCCGTTGCGTTAAAAAATTGTATTGAAATTCAAATTCATATTGAATTCTACCAGCATTTTATATTGCACTGTCAACGCGCAAAGTTCGTCTTTCGGTAGCGAAGTGAAGCGCGATTTTCTGTTTGCAAAACAATTGTTTAAATATTATTATAAATCAAACAAACAAAAACAAAAAAACCCTTGTGTTTGAAAAACATAATAGTTAACTATAGATATTTGCTAACGTTTAAGAAAAATGACGTCAGGCATAAGACCCATCGATGTTCTGCTGCAGCGAGCCGGTGTAAGTTTTTTAAAAGGTTTTTCTAAAAGATAAACCCTCGACATGGTTTTCCCAAAAGAAAAACCCTCGACATGCGATATTTAGGCCAAGTGCATTTGAAATTACCACAAATAAAATATTTATTACGTATTATGTATTATCTTTGAGTTCATTTAAAGACATTAGATTCGTTCTTATCAACGTTATTTACTTTGTATGTTGTAAAACATAAAAAATAGATGATTGACTTGTTGCCAAGTGCGGTTTTGAGTTGAATATTGAAATGTTGTTCAACATTCTTTTGAAAATGCCACAGAGAAAGAAATTTTCAACCAGCATTCAACCAGTGCCAATCTTATCTTAACGACAATTGTCTGTCGGAAACCTTAAAAAAATATTTCATTAACTATAACATCCTTATGTTCGGCTACAATGTCAAGTTTAAAAAAAGTAAGCATAGCACGCGCCATACAGCTATCTAGCATTAAAATGATTAAATTAAATCATATTTGGCAATTAACTTTTCAACTCAACTTTAAGCACATCAAAGAGATATTTATAAGGCACTTATAGTGTGAGCCAGTTCGAATATGCCCAGCAAAAGTAGCAAAAATAATTAATATGCTCAATTGCAAGTTAATAAATATGCCAAACACATTGCGTTACAAGCCGTCTAAAAATACAACTACCAAAGCGTAATGCAAATTATAATAAAATAATAACAATAGACGTAACAAGGCAGACAGAAAATGTTGTCAAATTGTCATACTAGTATACTTATCTGAACATTTGACCTTCCCAAAGTTCAAAAACCTGCCCTCTGACTCTCCGTCTTATCACTTAGCTTGGCATCGTTTATAAATAAACTTATGAACATATTACTAAACTTAATCGTTTTAGTAGGCGTGGCTCAGGAAATTCTATTCGTTAATACTATATATCTATTTTGCATAAGCCATCGCATCTTGCCTATATTAATTGATGTTTGCACGCGATTACAAACGCCAGATGGCGCTAACCGCAGTGTCATTGGACCAAGTCAAGCGTCACAAAAACAATTGCATCAAACAGTAGTATGTATGTATATGAGCTGACTTATTGATTAAGCCATTTGGTCAGTTAATAGCAGCATCAGTCAGCATCTCCATCAATTTAATAATTTTTGAGGGCCTTGCAACCTTGCTGAATGTCAATGTGCTTAGTTTTTGCAAATAATTACGCAACAAATTTATAGTTTTTGTTTTGGTTTTTGTTGCTATTTTTGTAGTATTATTAGTGTTTGTCATTGCATTTTTAGCCACACACACACATTATTGATAAGCAACAGCTGATAATTGTACAGTCGAACTTCCATATAGCGAATCGAAAAGGAGCTTAATCTTCGATATAGACAAAATTCGTAATATTGAATTATTTTGTTGATGGAATCAAATTGACCTGGTCCGAAAATAAATGAAAAACTTCGTTATGCGATTATTCGTAATAGAAAAGATCTACACAACATTATTTTTGATACATTTTTATATACAAGTTTGTGTAAATAATTCAACTGAAAATCTTTATTTTCTTAGACATTATTATAAGATACCTGAAGTATCTTTATCTTTCAATGAAATATCTTAAAATTAATTAATTTTATTTTAACGTGTTCTCAATTTTATCAAATGAAATGTGTTCGAAATAGTAGGTAACCCATTTCAGATAGTCGCTATGAATGCGGCTCGAAAACTGCTTATCAGATAATGATAGCGTCTAATCCAAAACAAAGTTGTCACGTTGACAAAACGCAAGCTAGGCAATAAAGAGGTATTATATATACATATATATACATTTCAGATCAGATCAGATTTTAGAGGTCATTTCATGGAACATTACATCCATAAACTGGAATAGTCTAATCTATACAAAGTTAAATGTCGAGCCAATTACGAAACAAAATATTGATTTATTGATGAAACTTAATACGTAAACAAATACAAATACAAAAACTAACAATAATTCAATTCCGCTTTTTTGGTTTAATATTTTGGTGTACCAAAGTCTCATTGAGTGGACAATATTGGGCAAAGCGCGCCTCACAGCCCAAGCCATGTTCCTTGAACTCATTCAAACTGGGCAAATACTTGAAAAACATATTTGCATTCATGTAACTTTCCTCAACCGATTCCTCGGGCTCGCCAGCCAAACGTTTCTTCAACGAGTTCTGCATGCCCCAAATGATGGGTGAACTTTTACACATGAGCAGCTTCAAGCAGGCTGCTTCATTGCCATCTGTTGACTCCTTCGAGGCAATCATGTCCACAACATATTCGGGCAGCTCACGATCCATGATGCGACCCAGCATGCGCTTTGTATGGGCTCCTGGTCGCTTCAGGAACCAATCGATGGGGCTGCCTGGTGACAATGATCGCGGTTGATGTTCGTTGGGCTCAAAGAGCGCTTCGGGTCCCGTGTCGCTACTGTTGTTGCCACTGCTTTCACGTGTCGCCTGCATTATTGTGCTACCAATCTTAAGAAAATGAAATTTGTCAAAAATGTTGAAGTGTTCAATCAACTTTTCAAGTAACTCTTTGCCAACAGAACAGGGTTTTATTTGAAGGTATTATTTTTTTTTTGAATTACTCACCGCTTGTGCAATCATCACAATTGCATTGAGTGCCAATGCGCCCAGTTTGCGTGGATCGAAGCCAATCATGCGCATCATGTTGGTCAACATTTGAACGCTGTTCAATTTCAGAGGACGCCGTTTATTGCCCGCTGGCGGCGACTCCTGTGCATTTTCATATTCCGTTTCCTGCTCAGCTTGATCATAGTCATCGTCCTCCTGCTGCTTCTCCTGCTCTTCATCTTGCTGTTGTTGTTGCGTTGCAAAGCCCTGTTGCAACACGCTCACTAGATCAGGTTTCTTGCGTGTTGTCGCTCTCGAAAAAGCCTTGGCCACCAGATTAGCCACATCGGCGGCTGTATTGATGCCAAACATTTGTCCTGCCATCTTGAGGCCATCATTAACATTATCCATGACACCAGCTGTTGTCTGCTGGCTGAAACTGAGCAACAGCAGCAACATACCAAGTGAAAACGGCCAACTTCTTGCCATGACTGTCTGAGGAAAACTGTCGCCACAAGCGCTAACAACGCCCTCGTCTCATCGCCTGCCAGACGATGCTTGTAATTGCCTCAGGCAGGCACGCATTACGCCAAGCAACAACAGTTTCTATCGTTTTATTGCTGCTGTTGTTGTTGTTGCAACTTTTGTCACTTGAGTGCTTTTGGGCTTGTTGCGCTTTGCTAGCTGCTTTAATTGTTTACTTGCCACAATTTGTTGCAGTGTAGCTTATAATGAATATTGTTTGTTTGTTTGTCATTTTTTGTTTTAGGTGCGCGGCCATCAGCGCGCTCCATCCGATTCAAAGGAGTTTCACGAAGTAACCAAGCGCGATGCACTGCGTCTGCTCGAAAACGATGTGGATCGTCTGCTCCAAACAACGGAGCCAGCTCGTCGTCCAGCGCTTCAAGCGGAAATGGGTCGTTTTGCGGATCTATTTGGACGTTTCCTGCAGGAGGGTAAACTAAAAAAAAACTACTTTCAGTGCTTCCATTTACTCATCAAATACTTTCCATCTTTATAGAGGGTCCCGCGCTGGACTGGAACAAAATTCAAAAGCTGCCCGAAAACGCCGTGATGAACTACACTAATCTCAAGTCGCCTAAAAATGAGCAGGTATGTAATTTTCTCTAATCCGTTGGCCCTGGTATCTTTTTCACCTCCAAAAAAAAAAACAAAAAATCGAAGAGAAAACCAAAATCTGCGCGCCTACCTCAACAATGCAACTATGTATTTATCCAATGATCACTTTCTTGTGTACACAAACATACATTCATAAATAAATATATATATATATTTTTTTTAATCTTTACATATTTTTTCATGTACGTTGATTTGATTACTGAATTGTACTCATTGTTGCCGTTGTCTTATGGCTTATGTCTGCCTGTAAATACATATCAAATATAAAGAATGAGGTAAAAGCGTTTTCTTAACCTAACATCATCTTCTACACGCTTCTCTCGCTCTCTCTCTCCTGGCGCTTTTCGTGTTTAACTCTCTCGCTCTGCGCTCAATTCTTAATCTATGTTGGACTTATGGGTTGCTTATATATTTAGTTTAACTTGTATATTATATAATTGCTTTGATTTGTTTTTTTCGCTGTACCAAAATTCCAAAATGCAGCTTAACAAATTCCTTGAGCCTAACCATTAAAAAAGCGTTTCCATACTTCATACTAATCGATTTTTGAAAATAATCCCATATAGATTCGACTGATGTTGGACAAGCTGGTGGTCATTAAGCTCAATGGTGGTTTGGGTACATCAATGGGTTGCCATGGACCCAAGAGTGTCATTCCTGTGCGTTCCGATTTGACATTCTTGGACCTGACAGTGCAGCAGATCGAGCATCTGAACAAGACATATGATGCCAATGTGCCGCTGGTGCTGATGAACTCCTTCAATACGGACGAGGATACGGAAAAGATTGTGCGCAAGTACAAGGGTTTCCGGGTACAGATACACACCTTCAATCAGAGCTGCTTTCCACGCATAAGTCGTGAGCATTTCCTGCCCGTTGCCAAAGACTTTGATGTGGAAAAAGATATGGAGGCGTAAGGATTGCTTTAAAAATTAAAACTCAGCATTTTTTTAATGACATACATTTTTAGCTGGTATCCACCTGGTCACGGTGACTTCTACGACACCTTCCGCAACTCTGGCCTGCTTAAGAAGTTCATTGGCGAGGGTCGCGAATATTGTTTCCTCTCCAACATTGACAATCTGGGTGCCACTGTCGATTTGAATATCCTCAATAAGTTGGTGGGCGAGGAACGTGCTAGTACGCCACCTGAATTCGTTATGGAGGTGACAGACAAGACACGTGCTGATGTCAAGGGTGGTACTTTAATTCAAATGGAGAACAAGCTGCGCTTGCTGGAAATCGCTCAGGTGCCACCAGAGCATGTGGATGACTTCAAATCTGTTAAAACCTTCAAGTTTTTCAATACCAATAACATTTGGGCCAACCTCTCAGGTAAGCATACTTTTGGCTGTTCATCTAAAAGTTGCTCCTAAAATGCTGCTTTATTTTTTTTTTTTAGCTATTGATCGTGTTCTGCGGGAGCGCACACTTAATATGGAGATTATTGTCAACAACAAGACACTGGAGAATGGACTGCGCGTCATTCAGCTGGAGACAGCTGTGGGTTCAGCAATGAAGTGCTTCGATGGCGCTGTTGGAATCAATGTGCCACGTTCCCGTTTCTTGCCCGTGAAAAAATCATCAGATTTGCTGCTAGTCATGTCAAATTTGTATACGCTTAAAAGTGGCAGCCTGGTGATGTCGCCACAACGCATGTTCCCCACCACACCACTGGTTAAACTGGGCGAGAACCATTTCTCTAAGGTGAAAGAGTTCTTGGGACGCTTTGCCAACATACCCGATATCATTGAGTTGGACCATTTGACGGTCAGTGGTGATGTGACCTTTGGACGTGGAGTGTCTTTGCGAGTAAGTTTGTTTTGATAAGCTTAAGATAACTGTTGACTAAACTAAACTAACTAAACCCTTAAAAAAAACTATTCCACAGGGCACTGTAATTATTATTGCCAATCATGGTGATCGTATTGATATACCCGCCGGTGCCATACTTGAGAACAAAATTGTATCTGGCAACATGCGCATCTTGGATCATTAACCGACTGCAATATACATATGCGTTTGTGATATGCCAGAATCTGTCGTTATCTTCGTAGCATAATTAATTAAGCTTATGTAGTAGTCATTTTCGAAAAGTTCCAAAATTATGAGATTTATTTAGCCAATTGTTGTTAGCACAAAATCGCATACCTTAATAGAAATTTAAAAATCGCTTCTTATTTGTACATAGTTAAGTTTGAAATGTGGTAACAAAATTTTTTAAAATCCTGTTAAAATTTAATAAAGGCATATTTATATCTATACAAATTCGATACAATGTCCGATGTGTCTATGAACTAGTTTTTGGTTGAATCACTGAAACGAATGCCACAATTTATATGGCACTGGTTAATGATATTTTTCCTACTTTATTTAAGTTCATCAATCAGTTTATAATCCTTCACAAGTTTGCCTAATTTAACGCCCTGTGCTAGCAGCTCTTCAATTACTTTCATTTGACTTTGATTGGGTTTCGACGGTCCCACAAAGCCAACAATAAGTCCATCGAATTGTGATCCATCTGCTAATGAAAGCTCACACCTGGAATCCCAACCCCTGCCCACAAAGACGTTGCCATCACCGCCCACAACAAAGTTGTAGTTAATGTCCTGTTTGTTGAGACTTTCAATGTGCAATGTTTGCAAATAGCGCATGCGAAATGTGCACGAGGCCTGTGTTGAACAGGAATCCGATGAGGTCGATTCCAAACGTACACTTTTGACGGGCAGCTCCAAAGTGGGCAGCACCTGCAATGCAGGCTGAGCCAGCCAAGCATCTCGAGCGACAAATCGAAGCGGTTCGTCGTTGAGACTGCGGACTGAAATGAATCATAGTTGGATTAAGTGCTTCGACAAATGACAGATGGCGCTTACGCGAAGTTACGTCTTCGGTCCAGCGCGGCCAATGCTTCATCAGCTCAAAGAGCTTCTGACCCGGACTCTCTGTGGGCCGCAATTGCCTGTGGGCATAGATGTGATAATCCGGGTGCAACTTGTGTAATCGAACGCCTTCATCCATCAGTCGTTTGGCTGCTCGCACCTGGATTTGTGCAGGTGCCACATTGATAAAAGTGCCTATAAATGCAATGCCAATGCTAACAGCACCATAGCCCTTGGCATGTTGACCCTGTGCATGCCAGCCGCGTCCCACATAGACTTGTCCATCGCCACCGATCAGAAAGTTGTATCCAATGTCCGTGAAGCCCATGGAGCCCATGTGAAAAGTTTGTATTACACGCATGCGATAAATACAAACATCCTGCAACAAAAATAACAAATTAAAATAAGAGAATTATATGACGAATACTAAAGCAAATTAACTAATTAATTGATTATAAATCAGCAAGGGGAACTTTTTTTTATAAAATCAAATAATTTCAATGTTACAAAAAAAAAAACTATATTGATGAGAATTGAATCGGTAAAGTACAAAGTATAGACCTACCTCTGTGTCGCATCCTTCCGTCGCGGTATGATGAATAATAACATTGGATACTGGAGTTGGTAGCAGTTTAAAGGCACTAGGTGGCTCACCCAGCCATTCGCTGCGATCAAGTATGCGCAATCCGCTGTTTTTTGGACCGCTATTATGGCCTAAAAGAGCAAAAGACTGTCAACAAAATAATTGCAATTCTAATATTCTAACCGTACTTAACATCCACACAAAGTAAGCGGCAGCTGTGGCCACCAATACCAATAGAATGCCACACATCCCTTTTAATCCACGCAGTTGCTTCGCATTATTTGTATTTGGCTCTTGGTCTTCGATACTAACTGTTGTTTTCATTTTTGAATGTCACCCAAAACTTTCCAATGCTCACAGCGTTGTTGTCTCGTCTAGCCGGTTGCTCGTACCGAACTGAACTGAGTAAAGCAAGTCAATGATTAACAGCAAATTGGCAGTGTTGTTTATTTTTCTGTTTGCTTATTTGTTTGCTTCTTTCATCATTTGTATACCGGTTGCAGAAAAAATCCCCGAAATCGCAATGCGCAGCACTAGCAGCGTTTCAGCAAGCTTTTGTCAAAGTGGTTTTTCATGTAACAATAGATTTGAAAGCTTCTGAATATAACCGGTATGCATTGTCCAGTGAAATCGCTTGATTTAAGCAATAGCAAAGGGAATATAATCTATTATAATATAACAAAAATGAAAAAGGATCATTCTCAAGGCAAGAGGAAAGTGTACTTTATGATTAAGTATATTACCATAGATTTCAACAGGATTTTAGAATAGTATTTCTGGTGCTTTTACTAGCTGGCTTTAGTATTATTTCCATGTGTTGCTCTACCAATTAATATTTAAATTCAAAGTTAATTTCTGCTGGCTGAAACTAACGTTTCAAGCTTGACTCGTATAATTATTTAACACATAGCTAAAGCTCAAACAAAATAATACAAACATATTTAATAGTTCATCACGATAAATTTTATAATTTTGTTTTTTGTAATATCACAATTTTATATAGAAAGCTTACAACTACTATCTTATTAAAATATGCCACACATATAAAAATAGAACGAGAGAAAAAAACCCGTGATGACTCTAATTATTTTGATTAAACTACATTTGTCCAGTGCGTCCAATTGGCAAAACTCTGGTATAATTTTTCTGCATTATATTCGGTCTGGCCGGGTTCCAAAGAGCCAGCACCCACCAGCTTATAGTCGGGAGCAATTTTGCCCGTATTTACGCCATGCTCGAGCAGCAAACGTGTCACATTTAGCTGCTTCGCTGATGGCTTTTGGTGTCTAAAGGAGCCAATGTAGCCAAGACTTAGACTGCGCGTATTATAGCCAGTCATGTGGGCACCAACTGTATCCCAGCCACGTCCTATATACACATTGCCATCGCCGCCAATGAGAAAATTGTTGGAAATATCATCAAGCTGCTGCGACTCAATGTTGTAGGTCTGCAAGAAGCGCACACGAAAGACGCACTGCGCCTGGGTGCTGCAGTTCTCGGAGTTTGTTGGCAACACTATAACCATAGGCACGGGCAAATCCAGATTTGGTAGCTGTTTTTGTGGTGGCTGCGCTAACCAAGCAGCGCGTGGCACAAATCTCAGGACAAGGCCGCCGCCAATGTTATCCTGATCTGCAAAGTTAATGAGAAAAAATTACATTAACGAAATAATACTTTGAGTGTTTCTGCAGACCATAAAGTTAATGAAAGCATGAAAAAGAAAATTAAGAAATACAATATTTTTGATTTTAATTTTACTTTATTTGCATTTAAGAATAATACCACAATTGTATACTTTGTTTTTTATAATTTGCATATACTGTTGAAAATTTAATGTTGCTTTGCAAAATGCGGCCAAGTTTTAATGATGCTGTATAGCTTGTCGCCAGGACTTTCAGTGCTTATCAATTGTCTGTGCCCATAGATATTGTAGTTCTTTGATAGCTTGCCCAGACGGACACCCTCAGCAATGAGCAGTTGACTGGCGCGCAATTGTAGCTCTGTGGGATTCAGCTTAACGAAGCTACCAATAAAGGCGATGCCAATGCTTTGGCTGTTATAACGTATAGTGTGTGCTCCAATGTAATCCCAGCCACGACCCACATAGACGCGTCCATCGCCGCCCACCAGAAAATTATATCCGATTTGTTCCCAGTCACACGTGTCCATGTGATAGGCCTGTATAGAACGCACCCGATAGGAGCAAGCATCCTAATTGTAATTTTAAATATATATGGTATTTAGTTTGTATTTTTGATGAACCCAATGCACTTACCAGATTGTCACATCCCTCAGTTGCAGTATGTGCGATAATAACACGTTCCACTGGCAGTTGTAGAGGATCCATCGGACGCGACATTTTGCCCTCCCACCCAGCAATGCTGACCAAGACAAGTTCGCTTCCATTAATAGCTGCACAGAGAAGCCTTTGGTTAGTGAGTGATTGATTATATATGTGATGATTTCATTTTTTATTTTATAGTAGCGTGCATAGAGTATATTACATACGTAGATAAAATGTATTCTAGATTGATATTCCATTCAACTCAAAACAGCAAAAGCCAATTGACTTTTTTTTTTATACACTACAAAACACTTTTTTGATTTTGGAAACGGCACAGTTATGAGAAACGCGTTTAAAACTGACGTCTGATAAGTTTTGAAGGTGTGAAAGTTATGAAAAATGAAATTTATGCGAAAAATATACAAGTAAATAATAAAGAACACAATTGATTTACCATTTGCTTTTAACTTTATTAAGATACAAACTTATACTACGTTAAATTAACTATCAACTAACTATGGTTTTTTCTTGGGCAGCTCTTTTGTCCAATGTGGCCAGGTCTGTATGATGCTATATAGGATCTCACCAGGACTTTCTGTGGCGCTCAACTGTCGATGGCCATAGAGTTGATAGTCAGGCACAAGCTTCTTGAGCCGCACACCCTCCGCAAGCAGAAGTTGACAAGCCTGAAGCTGCTCTGGCGTTGGATTAACTTTCACGAAGGTACCAATAAAAGAGATGCCAATGCTATCCTCATTGTAACCCAGTGTGTGTGCGCCCTGACGATCCCAGCCGCGGCCCTCGTAGACAATGCCATCGCCGCCAACGAGAAAATTGTAGCCAACATGATCCCAATTCCAGCCGTCCATGTGAAAGTTCTGCACAATACGCACTCGAGCCTCACATACTTCCTGCAGTAGCGGAGAGATTAATTGTACAAACTGAATGGAATCGTTGGCTGGTCAAACTATTGAACTTACCCTTGTCTCACAACTTTCGGCTGCAGTATGAGATATGATAACTCGATGTACGGGCAGAGTAAGATTCGTTAGCTCATTTTTTGGCTGCCTTCCACCCCAATCCTCAACACTGAGCAGCTCCAGTGTGGCTGTGTCACGAAGTGTTTTGTTGTTATTATTATATCAAACACCAAATGCGATTCACTTTTATATTCCATTCAATTGAACTAAGGTCACACTTGAGGTATTTAAGCACTTATCAACACTGTTAAGCGTAGTTACCCAAAGTTAGGAAATGTTTGTTTAATATTTGCCGCGTAATTTAGTAGTTTGTTAATAATAATGTGAGCATGAAATTTTATGTAGTTGCACTGGTTAAACAGATAGAGGATAGAATAGAATAGAGTTGAAGAGATGTTTAGGCGAATATGCCAATTGCTATGATCAATTTTAAAGCGATTTCCAACACATATATAAGGGGCGACAAAACTGTACCTATTGTTGAATTGATTGGAATATTTTGTCGGGAATCGTCGCCGTCACCAAGCTTACTTTTGTTTAACGTCTTTCCAAATAGATTGGTTGTTGTTGCCAATATAATGCCCAACACTGTAGTTAACAGCACAAATGCCGCCGTGATAAGAATGGCCTTGCGACTGATTGTATGTGGCAGAAATGGACACAACACAGGCTCCTTACACGACTCATCCACTTTGGCACCTGCAATGTTAAGCAATAAATATTGGGTTATTGCAGGAAGATACAAACATTAAATAAATTAAAATATGTCTTCGGACAAATCTGTTAATCTAACACTCACGCCTCTCAAGGAGCAAATCCATCATAAGTTGCTCTTGCCGCTTGAGGCACTGCTCGAGATTATGACATAGCTGCAGATTGCTCTTGGTCTGGTCCAGGCAGCTATCACAGCGCCAACTAATATTGGGTATTATTTGAATAACTTGCAATTGCTCTGCGCTTAAGCCAGAGCAATGTTTATGGCAGACACGCCCACAAATGCCATCGCATATGACAGAATCTTGTGGCATTTCAGGATCGCGGCATTTCAGGCAAAATTGAAAAGCGTACATCGACACTTCTTTGATCAGTGTTAAACAGCAACTGGGATGTTCGCTGCAAAATACGAATGCTACTTCTGACAAAACGGTTCTTTTTTCGCTATATACTATGTATTCCATACAGTATAAATACACAAATTTGCACTTGTTTTGCAATGTTGAAGAACAAAAAATAAATTCCCCTTAATCAAAAGCCACTTGACTCTGATCCGATACTCTCAAAAGGTGGGGAACATCGACTAGCTTAGTGGTAACAAATAAATTCATATTCAACGCTTTTTTGTTGTTTTTGGTTTGATTCTTAATTATGGTAGCTGAGAGAAACAATCAAGTAAACAATTTTATTTGTTGCCAGCTGCCATTGTTTTCGTCTTCAAAGATACAATTGTTAACGTGTGTGGGTTTTGAATTGTTTTAGTTTTGCTGATTTATGGCGCCGGTCATATGTACAATGTCTTTAGCGCACGTTGCGTATACACGATAAACTTAATTGTTGCATTGACCTAGAGATTTGTATAAAATAACTTAAAGAAATATGTACAAGAAACAATGTAAGTTTTCGTGTTATAAAATTTATTTCAAGATGAATCTTTATATTTGAAGCTCAAACTAGTAAAGAAATGTCTGCCATGTGATGCTATTATCAAAGCTCTCAGTAAATATAAAAGGAAAGCAAAAAAAAACAACAGACACGCGTAAAATATTTGCGTCAGACTGTCCCACAAAACAAAAAGGTGAATCAAGGTGAAAACAAAGCAAATAAAAAAATAAATAAAAGTAGTCAAACCAACAGACGGACGGATTAACATACAAAAGAGTAATCTGTTTAATACTATCTTTTGACTGTAGTATCTTAACTCACCTGGGGCGTTGCCATTTGACGGCGACTGTGGATTATAGCCAGGATTATCCTGTCCCTCGCCATCAAGTGTTTTCCACTTTTCTCGATTATCGATAAGGATCTGTTGTATCGTAACAGGACCCTCATAATAGTGCTTATCTCCAAATGTGACATCTGTAGTGTTGTTCAACGCAATGTTGCCAATTTGTTGTGGCGTTGACGGAGTTGTGGGCGTTGCCATATTCAAATTGCCATTAAGCAGCTGCTTGGCGACAACATCGGCTGAGGTGGGTGGCACTGGTTGCCCCTCTACAGTGGTGGGCATCACTTGTCTACTTATCACCGTCAATCCTTTGTTAAGCTGCGTCAATTCGTCGCTTTGTGGCGGGTATTTGACCTGTTGGCCAAGTTTTTGCACCGTACAACCATCATCGGGCTCTGCCTCAGAGTCGCTGTCAATGCAACTAGAATCAATTGCATTCTCATCGATCGACACGATAGAGATCGTTGTGCTGCGTATTGACAATGCGGGTGATGATTTTTTTGCTGCTGCTGCTGCTCCTGTTGGTTTTTGTTTGAGATTTACTGTTGCCTCAACCTCAATGCTGATACGATGCGGGTTCGTTTTCGCCTCTTGTGGCGTTTGCTTTGTTTCATCATGCTGGTTTCTGCTGGTTGTGAAGTTGTTATCTTTGGTCGTTGGCTCCGACTTGTATGTAGCTGCATTATCAATGAAACCGACGCCCGAATCTGTTGAGGATGTGCTGCAATTCTTGCCATTGATTCTATTTATAATATGTATATTGTTGGAATTTGTGCTCTTGCCTAACTCCGTATGATTATCGCAATACATTTTTTTTTTTTTAACCGGTTAACTTAACTTTTGTGCGAAAACTTTCTTGCTTTTTGTAACTTTTGTTATTTAGAACTTGTAGCAGTTTTTGAACTTCTGTTTAAACATTTTGACTGTATGTTTTTTTCGTAGAGTTCTTGCGTCGCTTTCTCTTCCGCTGATTTGTTGGCCTGGCCTGTGCTATTAGTTAACATCACGGCATGAGCATCTGAAAGAAAAATTCGCTTTTTAACTTGAAATTCTGATAACGACTGCGACAAATGATAAAATTCAACAAGTTAGTATTTAAGTTTTATCATTGCATTTTGACATTTATAACGTTTAAGGGTAGTTTTATTTTGTTTTTCATATGTGTAGAAGACATATTTTAGTTGAGTATTTGTATTACTTAATTTATAGATACAGTTTTTTTTTTTTACAGACTTTTAAGACATCGTTTAATTGCCATATTGTGATATAAGTCAATATTTCCGAGTTTGTTCTTTCTTTTGTTTATAATTGATAAGCAAATGAGGACAGTCGAGTATATTGAACTACATGTCTGTTCTAGAAGGTAGGAAGTACTTCAGTACAGTTATTATATGTATTGTGTTTTAAAACTAGAATTCAACTCCAATATATTTAAGTTGTTGTTGTTTTTCATCACATATTATTGAATATCCATCGTCTACTCGTTATTAGTAATTAAAAACTTAATGCTCCATGTCTAGCCGGTTGTTAGTAAGCTGATAATTACTATTACGTATTTTCTTCCCTTCATTTATTTATTAACCTAATAAAAATGAGTTTTTATGAATGATTATTGTTTGTTACCCTCTCTCATTTTTCTCTCTTATAAAGTTTAAGCCATATTTAGCGAGTCATTATTTAAACAATTAAATGAGTGTATTTGGCAGTCTACTTATTATTGCTTTCAGTTACTAAGCTATCATTCCAGACAATGAGCTCTGCTATTGCGCATGTTTTATGCTAATTATAAATATTAACGCTCTGCGCTCGTAAAGCGTATTCCGAGAATTGAGCTTGCCCACTTAAAATAAATATTGCAAAGAGCAAAGCTCGAAATCAAGTTGACTTTGTTGATATTTAAGCATTATGAGTCCATTCAAATGCAAAAATAAAGCTATAGTTATTCGAATATGAATAGTGTCATAATATACTAGTGTTTGACTTTGAAGTATTAGCAGGCTGGATTTTTGATTTCTCAACAAATAAATTCTTTCATTGCGAATCGTTTCAAACTCTTCTCAGAATGAAGCGATAAAGCGGTGGGAAGGCAATGCACAAATACTCTATAAAGCGAATATGTTTGTAAGTGTGTTTGTGTGTATATAGTGACGGCTCAGCTGGGCCTTCGGGCAGTAGGCGATAAGGCACGGGTTGCTCCCGTAAAGTTGGCACAGAGCGCACTTTTCAGATAACGATGGCACGACACAACAACAAAGTTACGTCTTTGAGCGCACCAATACTAACACACCGGCATTTAAGCGTCGGCCATTGTCACTAACACACTTACGGCTAAATAGCTTTGCTCTCTTTAAATGCGTTTGTGTGAGTGAGTGTAGTAACCAAAAAAAAAAAAAACACTGCAATTGCCAAGTATTGGTTGTTTCATTTGTGTTAACAATTAACATGGAATGCGAATTGCTTGACGAAAATTAATTGTGTTTTTTCTCTCGTCTCTTCCTTTTGATTTTGTTACTTAAATTCCAAAAAAAATTGATATTTTGTTTTCTTTATTTGGTACCGTTCGACTCGTGCCTTGATTATTATTATGCACAATTTATTATGATGTTCATTAATTGTATTGTTTTTTTGAATTAAATCTCTAACATTAATAAAGTTTTGTTCTTTCTTAAACACTTTTAAAAACTGGTTTCGCTGCTTTATTTTATTCAAAAATATTGGCTGTGTTTTTATTAATCCAATTCTAATTTTTTATATACATAGATATTTGTTTTGACATCTTTTCAATATTTTAAAATAATTTTTTTGGGGTTGTAATATATCTTTTTTTTGCTTCCGCTAAAGCTTAATGCGCTTTATTTATTTGGTATGCACTGTGAATTCAATTATTAGCGCTTAATTACCGTAAATTTAAGGCATCTGCACGTCAATTCCCGACGGAATAACAACGTTTGAATATTGCCACTTAAAACACAAACTATTCACAGCGCGTATTTTGTACAATTTATAAACAAACGCAATTTGTTGGTAGATATGACACAAAGGGCATATACTATACGTACGTACGTTTAAGTATTATTTATATGGTATATATTTTGTTTTATATTATTATTCAGGTAAAAGTTCACTGAGCAGCAGCGACGCGTTTGAATGGCTCCGATCAACTGAGCGGCGATCAAAACGCGATGCGAGTTACTGAGCCGAATACACTCAATTGTTGGCGGCTGTTGTCAGTAGAGCGGCATATACACAGAAAGCGGGAGAAAAGTCAAAAGAGAGAGAAAGAGAGCGGCAGATCGTGAGAGAATCAGTGGAATCAGTTCGATACGAAATGCAGCAGCATACAGAAATATATTTTTGAAACTCTTTGATATTTGACTATTTCAATATTTTATAAGTTTCTTTGTAGATTTTTAAGTAGACCTCGTTCCAGTTTGGTGCAAGTCTTTACCTGCTTGGTGACTGAAATTATCATGAAATACCAATAAGATCAATAACTGGTTATGTAAAGTTTACTTTTCGTTTAGTTTTAGGCCCGTTCCATATTTAAACTAGTTCTTAATTAGAGGAAAATCCAAGACCTTAAGCGATCCTTCTGAGTTCTGTTTCTCAGTATCATCATTGAACACGATCCGGTTCTTCGGCTCATTTAGTTTGCTGAAGTGCTGCTTTTGAAATCGGTTTTTTTCTTTGTTATTTTCGAGCAGTTTTTAAATACATTTAATGATTTTTTTGTAGCTTGTATTCTCTCTTTCTCCACCTTGACGCTCAACTCTTCTGACTATATTTTTGACGTTTAATCTCTTGTGTTCCTGTTGTTTGCACAACTTATAAACAACAAATATCACAAACACACAGCCAAAATTTACAATGACAGATGCACAGTTTGGGCAACGAATATTCTTAGAATTGTTTTGTTTGTTTTGGGCCAGGCAAAAATACTAGATACGATTTTACAGGTAAAGAAAGTATAAAATAGGTACTTGGTAGCTGAAATATTATGTGAGTATGAAGGATTTACTTGTGCTCAAATGGCCCCCACCCCAATCATTTGATTCCAAGTTGAGGTTGGCATTTAATCGTTGAGTTGTTGCATTGATATTGAAGTGTGGAGGAATTTTGATAAGTGATTGAAGTGTTTAAGCAATTGTTAACATAGGTCATTAGTTAATCAGATAAGCAAAGCACTTTAAAAACCTTTTTCAATTTGAGTCACTAGAAAAATTTGCGTTAGTTTCCGTTATTTAATTGAAAATTCGTAGCCAGAAATAATGGGTTGCCTTTTTGTGCTTAAGTTATCAGTGGATATTTAATGGCTCCAAATGATATACAGTTTTTAATTAACTCACTTGCAACAACAACGACGACAACTAAAACAGCATCAATATAGTGCATGCATGTGTTTGAGGAAAAAAAAAATAGCTGACTACAACTTTTGCCGATAATGATGTTGTGCACATGTATGTCTCTAGACTTATATACAACCTGTCTCTATTAATGCTGATAGGTTTTTTTTAATATGTATATTTTTTGTGCTTGGGCATTTCCAGCTTTTGAGCAGTATAAACAAAATACTACAACAGCTTTTGAGTAAGTTGAGAGAGTTGTCGTCTGAGTTGAGCTTGAGGACTGGGAGAGGGAAAGAAATGGAGAGAACCGTGCTCTATAAATAAAACACCTGTATGGTACACACCTTCGAACCGGTTTCGAGCCGAGTAAATATAATACTGAATATTATGCATACGGCAAAAACTTAAGTACAATTTATTTGGTTTACTTGTATAAAGATGCAAAAGTGTATATGGTGTGTGTACGTGTATGTATGTGTGTGTGTGTGTTCTTTTTAAAGCTTAAAAGGTTGAGTTATAGTTTGTAGTTATTGGCCAGCAGCCCAAGCGGCGGCCGTCATGCCTAGCTCGCTGCCGCACTTGGGCGAATGCTGCATGTTGCAACCGTAAAAGTGCGGCCATTTGCTAATCTCACGGTAGACATTGATGCCAGGGCTCCGGGATGTTTTGGTCTGCAAAAAAAGCAAAATAAAAAATATATATATTTCAATAAAAATTAAAGAACGACTTTAAAGTGCTAACTTTAAAAACAAACTCAAAATCTGTTTCTGAATATATTTTAAAGAGCTGTCTTAAATGTTTACCATTAAAAATTAATTCTTATTATATATCTAAGTGAAGACCGCAATTTCTTTTTTGTCTTCAATCTACATGAAAGCTTAGCTCAAAATCAATTTGAAATCATATCACAAACTTCTTATATGTAAGTAATTTATGGCATAGTGGATTTTTGGGGTAGCTTGAAGAGCTGTGTTGAGTGCTCACCTGATTCTGGGCGACCAGTTTGTAGTTCAAATCCAATTTGCGATTGGCCACCGCATGAGCCAAAAGATATTGAACGCCCTCCAACAGTTTGGGCGTGGGCGTATATCGTGCATAGTCGCCCATAAAGGTAATAGCCAGTGTGTGATTGGCATACGTGTTGGCCCAGTCCCAGCCGCGACCGACATAAATATTGCCCTCATCGGATACCTGTTTGCCGAGTCGACAAGTCGCCAAGTCGCCAAATTGCCAAGTTGCCAAAATGTACACAATTTGTGTAAGCGGAAAGCGAAATTTCCGAAAGTGTTAGTCGAATTAAACGTGCTGGGAATAGTGCATCGAATTTTGAAATGAAAGCGAAGCTACTTACGTAAAAATTTGACGGTATATCCGGCAGACTCTTTTCCGCAATCGCCGAGTCCTGTATTGTGCGCATTTTGATGGAGCATTTGTAGAGATTGAGGCAGGGCACAGACTGGACGCCAATATGCGAGATAAGCACATAGGGTATGGGATGTTGCAGTGGTATTGTTAACCGTTGAGCCAGATTGGAGGCGCCCCATTGCACACGTTCGATGACGAGATGACCGTTTCCTAGATTCGGAACTGCACAATTTGTGAATAGGCTATGGTGGCTACATTTGGTGCCGACTTACACGTGCCATCCTCATAGGTGTTGCCAAAGTATATGGACTTGTTCCCCACTTCGCCCGCTTGTCTCGTACGGCTTAGCTCTATGTAGACAATGACAATGGCTGTAATCAGAACGAGGAGAACGAGTAGACCTAACAGCAACGTGTTGCGTGTCAAACGTTTTGATTTTGAGCTGCGTCTGTTGCTGTTATTGTTGATGTGGCTGCTGTCACTGCTGCTGCTACTGCTGCTGTTGTTGCCTGCTGTGTTGATTCCTGTTAATAAAGATTAATTTATTGGCTGAGTAAGAGAGCGAAGAGAGAGAGAGAGAGGGACACTGAGACAGGTTTTAAATAAACATACTACTTGGTGCTGGTGATGGCGTTCTATAGGTGCGTTCGGGCGTGCGACGATTACGAGCTGTTCGCTCGGAATGTACTTTCAACAGCAATTTCATGTCACAAAACAAAAGGGGGGCGTGCTTTTATAACCGAAACAAAACAAAAAAACAAAAAAACAAAAGCACAAGCGCTTATCGGCACACACACACACAATCGCACTCGCAGTTATTTTTTTTGTGGAAACTTAACGCTTACGCATTTGTAATTAAGTCTAATTCTTGTTTGTGCGTCGAATCAGTGACTAATGCGATCGTGCATTGAATCATACAAATTATCATAATCAAAACTAGATTGGCAAACAATTTAAAACGCGGCTCGACCAAATTAGTATGTCACCGAGTATGTAGAATATGTGGTTAGAGTGTGTGAAGCTTTGTAATAATTGTTCAAATTGGCACGTAGACGCCTTTGACCGATAAATGAGCGCGACGAGCGTTTCGTTTCTTTAAATAAGCAACTGCCGCACCTGAACCCGTCACTGAAACGACTGAAACAACTGAACAACGCGCTGCGCACAACCACGACGACGATGACGACGACGACGGCGACGGCGACGGCGGCGACGTCGGCAAAACGGATGCCAAAGCAACCCACCATGGGCCACTTCTTGCCCTGCGCTGTACTACAAACTTGTCGCGGTTGACATATTATATTTGCCAGAGAAGGGAAACGCATTGTTCACATCTCCCTCTCTCTTTCTTTTTCTTTTTCTTTTTCTTTTTCTTTCTCTTGTTGTTTGTATGGATTTGCCATATCGCTTACAGTTTTTGTTTTTGCACTTATGTTTCTTGTTGCTCTTTCTCTTATTTTTGTGTGTGTGTGTGCCTTTTGTTTTACCGTTTTGGAGTCTGTTTTTAAATGCGGCGTGAGTCGCCAGACAACGTGACGTATGCGCAATGCAAAACGCTACGCATTTCAAATGCGCTACCCGCTTAAAGCTGGTTTAAAAAGGGAATTCCATGTCACAAGATGGTTTTGTAGGGTATTACAGTGAGTTGATACATTGATTCATATTCATATTCACATTGGAATCGGGCAATTCCACAACTACTTGACACCGTTTAAAGTTTATTTGCTACATAGTAATGCAGTTTTATAAAGTCAGCAAAGATTGACAATCAATAAAGTAGCTACTAGCTTCAAGTGTTTGCCTAACATTTGCTGTAGTTATCGACCAACCGATTACGATATACAGTACAGTCTGATCCGAACCACAAGCTAAGCAGGTACTTCAATAGGTCGAATATGCTCAACTTAAATGGCTTACACATTTTGTTAATTTTGCTTAAAGTTACTCGGTTCGATTGTTTTGTACTACATGAACAGTCCACCCACAGTTTGACATATGAACTATCTTAAGTATACATTTGAGTAAAAATAAAATAAAACACGTTTTGCGCATTGCACTCAAAATGTGTTTATCTGTTGCATTCGACTGTTTAAGCAACAAAGAACTTCATAATTCATAACTCACCAGGAGGTAACTGGCAACTGGCGTCCATATAGTAGATGCTAACAGGTCCTTGATATTGTGTCATTGGTCCAATGACCACATCCGTTGAATTGGACAAATTGATAACACTCGAAGGCTGTATAGCTGGATTTGTAAAGATGGTCGGCGGTACATTCATTGTTGACGACGAGGATGAGTTGAACGAGTGATTGTTAAAGCTGTGAGCACTGCCAGAGCTTTGTCGTTCCTGCATCGTCAACACTGCTGCCTCCCCAGATACTTGATCCTGTGTGCTGTGCTGTGCGTACATGATGATGTCGCCGGAGTTCAGTGTTGAAAAATGTATCTGTTTCCGGTGACAGTTGTGCGCTGCGTGCCGCTCGAGTGGCAAGCCAAACAACGACTGTTTGAAGTTGAGCTTAACAGATCCGCTAGCGCAATATATAATACACACACATATATATATAGATATAGATAAAAGCGGCTGTAGTCTCTCTGAGATAAGTTGGCAAATGTATTTGTTTCGGAAATAAGTAGACTCCCACTTAAATATTATATTCTCAGCTAATTTATACTGTCAACTAGCGGCTAAAAGGGTTGCTAGGGATAGACTTAAAAATAAACGTTGGGTTTTCACCATGTATTATAACCTGCGGTAAGACTAGCACTGTTGTCTCTGAAATAAAGCAAGTTATGAATAGATAATCACGTTATTATTAATTCGGAATTTTTTTTGCAACAAACTAGTTTTTGTCTACAATCTTCTTTAAACATTAGACGAACACCATAATAACCAGTTTTATCAATAATATATTTCGTTTTAAATAGACAAAAAAAAAATAACTGTATTCATATAAGAACTCAAATTTAAATATTCTAATAAATACCTCATTATAAAAATGCGCCATCTGTCGTCAAAATTAATCATGCATTTGATAAAGCTGTCGAAAAAAGCTTTTGCTTAGTTCAAAAAACGGCCAACTGCGTCGTTTCATATACAGCGCGTATACATATATTAATTATACGCCACATCAAGCAAAACGCAACTAAAGTTGCTTAAGCTAAGATGCTATTTAACCACTTTAAAAACAAGCACTCAATGTTTTTAAATTAAAAAGATTTTTAATTATTCAAACTAAGCCCTTTTCAGTGAATAGCTCTTTAACCTTAAGCAGCGGTTTTTTTTTTGTCGGTCTTAAAGTGCAGCATGTTGTTGCACACGACTCTCACTCACTTTCGCCTCTCGCGCGCCAGACTCAACACTTGACTTGCCACGCCCCACTGGCGCCACAGCCACCATATGCCGCCCCCTTTGTGTGTGTCAAGTCATGCAAATGTCGACGTCGACCACGGTTGGGGGCTATTAACACGCAGCAGTGGCTGGTAAAAACAAAGCGCATACTTTGACGTATGCCCTCCTAATGACGACCACGAGAATGCTGCATAAAGACGACAACGTGGACGCGCCAGTTGCCGCGCAATACCCAAAGGGATTCACGACTTTGTTCCCGTTCAGCTGACTTTAGTAGCTGGTTTTTAATGTTTTTTTTTATTCCTAGCCACCTCTGGGCTTTTTTTTATTTAACCTTTTTATGTGGTGTGTGAGTGTGTGTGTGTGTGTGCGGGTGTGTGAGTGTGGTATGACGACCATTGTGCCAACAACTGCAGCAGCAGTAGCTGACGCCGGAGCAACCGTCGCAGGTGAAAACCCCAAAGTGCCCTAGGACAGTGCGAAGTGCTGAGTCAAGTGTCAACTGCAAATGACATTTGCATTTCGCTAGCTGCCTGAAGCTCCAACTGCACCATAAGCTTGCAGAGTAGGCGAGTCAGTTGGGGCATGGGCTTTGAGGTGGTGCACCAAGTGGCGCGCTGCTTTGCTTGGCTTGACTCGGTCGGTTGGTTGGTTGGTTGGTTGGTCCGTCGTCGGTGGCTACGCGTCAACTACGACTGACATTTGTTTTAGTTTTTCTTCCGCTTTGCGCCAGCCATTTGGCAGTTCGTTGTGTTTCCGCTGGCAAAAAAAAAAAAAAATAATACGAAGAAAAATGAACAACAAAATGGAAATAACAAAAATAACAGAGAGCAACTACAACAACAACAAGAAGAAGAAGAGCAGACAAAAAAATGTCGCTGTGGAATTTTAAACTGTCACGAGGTCTGCTAATACTTAAGTCTCAGCGTTAGCAACGCGTTACTGGTTAGGCCATACACTGGTTGGAGGAAGAGGTGGGAGGCGCGTGGCATTTGCAGATTTCACTGTGCAACTGGAATTTGGTAGCACTGAGAGTTGCAAGTTCTGTTCCTTAGCGAGCAAAGTTTTTGGAAAATTTAAGCCAAAAAAATGTCCAATTAGGCATTTCAAAAGCCGATTAGCTTCAGGTGAAACTTAAATGAAGCTCAAAAATATGAAATGTGTTTTAATTTATTATATTTTTTTTTCACATTAATAAAAAATATTTAAAAAAGGTTTCCCTTAAAAATCAAAATTTAAACTTTATTGATTAAATATAAATAAATTTTCCAAGTTTCCATAATTTCAGTTTATTTGATAAACAGAAACCTCAAAATTTGTTTCCATAGAAATTTTGATATGTTCAATATTTTGATATCCTTTGTTGCATTTAATTAGAAATCAATTTTGGGGCAGGGTTAGCTCGGGCACAGCAATGTCATGTTAAGCATGTATGTAATTATGTTGCACAGTGTTGGTTGCATTTTAGGTTCTTAAATAATTGCCACCTTGGCGCTGTTTCAATGTTCCTTCCCCGTGTCGCTTGCCTGCTGCCTGGTGGTCTAACCTCGACTGTGCAGCTCTTTGTGGCTGCTTGCCACATGTTTACTTATTTTCAGCATACATAATTACATTTTCATATTCAGAGTAATTAGAGAGCCTGCCTACCTGCCTGATTGTTTGCTCTCTATAGTAGAATGGCAAAAGTCTAGACTTTCATCCAGTCACTTTGTTTTTATGTGCCTGTTGTTCTAGGTTAGGCACTCTAGCTACTTTCTCCTCATCGTTCGCTCTCTTTGGCTTTGGCATGCAATGGTTCATTTCATTAACGCATAACAAGCCAATTGATTAGGTTGCTGCCCCTGACAGTACTCTGTCCCTACCCCCTCTAACCTATACATTGAAAAGCTCGCTCAGTAATGCAATTGCATCAGACAATATGCAAATTAGTTAAACCTATGCGATTCACTGCAGCTGTGAGCGTTTGAAATGCTAAATTGTGGGCATAAACTACATTAGTACACATTCCTACCTACCGACTCTCACTCCCTTCGCTCCCCTCTACACTCAAACCACATCCCTTTGATTCCGCACACCACCACTCGCACCCATTCACATTCTGTGTTGCATAAGTGGCAAGTTAGTTGCTTGGCAGCACGCTTTAAATTGCTAGCGATTTGTCTACCCTGAAAGCATTGGCAATCGGTGTTAGGGTGGGGGTGGATGGAATTAGCCCAAAAGAAGATGCGTGAATAAGGAGGTGGCTAGGCATGGTGAAGTACTGGCAAACAAATGAGTTAAGTTAACTTTAATATGTGTGTGGCACCAAAGATACATAGCCAGATTGTATATCTGCTTTTGGTAGTGCATTTGCCTCTCCGACAATTGTCTTATCTAATGCGATTACGGCTCAAACACAATTGGGCTAAAAGATTTGTACACATTCATATTGATTATCAAAGTATATCGCATTATGGCTAGAAATTAAATCTGTCTAATTTGTATGAACAGAAATTAAGGTGATTTTGAGACTTTGCAAATGATTTAATTAGTAATTTGATGTGCATTTTTTTTGAAAGGTTTTGTATAAAATATTTGATGTATTCGGTTGTTTCTCCTTAAAGGTAAAGGCTTTAACTAACGTCTCTTCGATTATTGTGATGGGAAGGCTGAACTGAACTCCTAAACATAAAATTTAAGAGTACAAAGTTTTTTCTTGTCAAGTAACTTTCGATTGCCATTTAACATTCGATTATAATTGCTACTTTTAGCTTACACTATTTTAAATTATCTTAATGCACACATTAAATATTTGAAGCGAAATTGTCAAACTGTGTTTGTAACTGATGCCTGGGTAACCATCAAATATTTGATCATTTGTTCTCTCGAGTCGACCCAGTTTTTGGGGGGCGTATGCGTAACGCTAACGCCAGCTGGTCTCTGCTGTGCTGTGGCATTTATGCACACTCTGAATGCCGCTTCTAAATACAATAAATGGTATTTGCAACAATTTTTGACTCAACGGCGTCAACGTCAGCGTCGGCTTCAGGCTGCGGGCATCACATTGCATTATCGCAAAGTACACAAAACACACATTTTGGCTCAACATGACGCCGGGGCAACGGTTATGGAGACGCCGACGGTGGCAGCAGCTACAAATGGTGCTGTTGCAACAACTGCTGCCTCTGATGCTGTCAAATGTAAAACAAACACTAAACAGACAGCACACCCCAGCCCCTGTTGCCCATCCCGCGCTTAAGCAGGCTCTCGTTTTAGCTGCTACTCGCACTCTAACAATAAAATCGAAACTTTTGCATTGTGCATGAAAATTGCCATTTTGTTGTTGTTGTTGTTATTGCTGGGCATTATGCAAAAGAAAAACTTTTTTCGCCAAGCGCATAAAATTTTATTTGTTGCTACTTTTGGGCTTGCGCTTGATTTGGCAACTTGCGCGCAACACACACACACACACACACACACACATATTTATGCATATATATAACACACAATTCATACACATGTAAAGTGCATGGGCGTGCATCCTTGTTGCAACTGCGACCGCATCGCCCACCCGTGTGTCATTCCCTTTTCTCACACTTAGAAAAATATTTGCAAAAATGGTTTCTTCCTAATAAATTTTAGTTTATTTTTTTTCCTATAGCTGTTTATGCAGTATTGAAATAAAATAAAGCAATATTAAATTTAGATAAAAGTCTTCATATTTTTCTTTAACAATTTCGATATATTTCAGCTTATTTCCAGTTCTTTGATAACTTTCCTATCAATAATCATAAGAATATGTATAAGTATTGTACAAAGTTCATCGTTTCTGTTATTCAATTCCTTTGCATTGTGATTTTTCAGTTCACAGTTTCTGAATAATACATTTTTAATATTTTGCTTAGTGCACTTGTCTAAAATTTGGCATATTTTGTGCACATCAATATATATCGCGTGCTAGTTGGCAGCGTCCGCAAAGGCTTTAACCCTCCGCACACAGCTCATCTGCCCCGCGACAAGCCATGTATGTGCCGCACACCCAACAAGCCCTATATCAATCCCAAGTTGCCAAGGGCCCGCGGGCGCATTGGCTGCGCGTTTTGTGGTGCGGTTACTGCAATGACAGAGGGAGCCAAGGGGAGTAGCGAAAGAATGGAGTTTATACGTGAGGCAAGCGCATTCTATGAGTGTGTGAGTGTGTGGGCGCATATTTCGTATTTCATTCTTGAACTATGTGAGTTTTGGTTTGCGGCATTTAAGCAAATATTTTTGAAATGCAGTCAGAGCCCAGGCTTGTGCCACGCTATCTATAAGGTATCCTGGGCATGCGTGTGTACAAGGACCTGCCTGGTGCTGCAGCTTTTTGCTTTTCATATGCTGGCTTCAATACTTTTTGCAATTATGGCTGCTGGCATTGTGGGCGTGGCAAAAGCGCGTGACTTCGGTCTAGAACGTAGCTTACGTCGAAGTCGGAGCTGCCGTCGAATTCGTAGCTAAGCAAGTTTTTCTAATGACTTTGTCAACAAATGCGCACTGTAATTGACGGCTGGCTGAGTGCAACAGAAATAATACGCCTACACCTCCCACAACTCCTCGTCTCCATTTCTTCTTTACCACATAGTGTTTCCAACCACGTCTTAACTTCACTTTTTGTTTTGTCGAGTCTTTATGTGTCATATTCCTTTTATCTGGTGCCTTTTTGTACTTTTCATCAGTTTAAATTTTCTTAAATTATGCAAAATATTTGATAATTTTTTTGGGTTACCTAAGTTAACATTAAAATTAAATTTCATTAGATAAATTTTTAATTTTAAATTTTTAAATTTTTCCTTTCAATCTGTTTAATTTTGGTAAATTTTCTTTCGCCTTTAACATACGTTTTTTGTTGATGTACATTTTGCTGTTAACTCAAACTGGGAACAGTTAGAACAACATACAATCCACAAGCAGGGGCGATGCATTTACAGCGCTGTAAATGAACATAAAAATGTTATTTGGTTGAAGGGGTAATTGAGTTGCTATAAAATTATGTTAACATACTATGTTAAGTTACAATTTCTGGCAAAATAGCGGTTAACTTAACATTCAGGGTCCACAAGTGCAAAGGACCTTAACATATTTGTGAACACTACTGGCATTTATTAACGCATTTTAATTAAGTGAATTTAATTTGCATCGATAATGGCAATTTGTTGCGGAGCTAAGTGAATTTCATGTATGTTCATGCATATCCATATGAACGGTAGTAAATGTTAATGCCATTATTTGATGAATGTCCTTTGCAGTTGCAGCAATCGCGCTTGGCTCCGCAGTCATGTGATTTTCGAACAGCACCCAAAGGTATGCTACAAATTATTATATCGCTGGCAAACGCACAAGCACACACTCGAGCAAACACACACACACACACACGCACAGAGAGAGAGACAATTGCAATTCCGGTTGTTGTTCGGCGCATTGTGGCGACATTAGCATTGGGCAAATTGTCAATTGAATTGTGCAGAGCATAATTGGAATATTAAATGTTTACAAAATGCAATATACAAATACATGTACACAACCACTACAACTACAAAATAGCAAGAAGCAGTTACACCAACAACACCAACAACAACAACAACAACTGCAACAACAACCATGCTTCAATTTGCACTTAAATGCACACGCACATGGGCATAAATCAAACAAGCGTAGCATACTCTTACCCGCCCCAAAAGCCCCCCAAAACCCCTTAACGTCTACCTGAAAACCCTACTCACTGCCGCCTGTTGTGAGTGTGCTGTGTTTAGTGGCCTGTTTCCAATGATTTGCATTTGAAACAATGACAGCATTTTGATAGCTTAGCCCAAAAACCCAAAAACCCAATACCCGAAAATGACCAGCCCTTAAGCCCCACTGCTTGATTGTCAGGTTGTTGTTTTGTTGTATTCTGTGTGTTGATAGCCCCACTGGACGAGGGTGTTGTTGTTGTTTCTTTTTACTCACTCTATCTTACTGTAACTGTTACAGTTGTTGTAGTGAGTGTGAATTGAGTGACCATCATGTAAAATTAAACCAAATTATTTTCCGTTTGTTTGATTTGTTGTTGCTGGTGTTTTGATTGTCGTGCGTGTGTGTGTGTGTTTGCGTGTGTTTTGTTATTATGCTTGTTATTGATATTTTTGTTGTTTGGGCTAGTGCATGTGTCAACAATATTTAAATAACACACGCAACAAACAACTTGTTGTAACAACTACAACAACAACAACAATATCACCTCATAAATATTAACACTTGATAATGGGGCTGCATTTTTGTCACATTTTTGTGTTCTATGGATGGCGGGGGTTGGAGGGGAAAAGAGCTCTCACCAAAAATGCATTCGACCAAAAAGGCAGCAACAGCAAACTATATAATATACATGAAGCATAATGAACTGTTATACATGTGTGTGTGTGTGTTTGTGTTTTGCCACGCCCACCGGCCAGTGTTTAGAAGGGGCTGGTTTATATGGGTGAAGAGGGGGATGGGTGTTGCACATGTGCAACTGACAAAAGCACACACAAATTCGTTGAAGCCACAAGGAGCCAGCTACTCATAGTCGTAGTACAACCAAACAAACAGCTGCGCACACAAATTGTTTGCACCCGAAAAATAAAAACAAAAATAACTGTAGAAAAAATAAAATTTATATTTAAACAACGAAATATAAAAAGCCCAGGAGAAAATCAAGAATTTTTTTGTCGCAGCGTTTTTAAGTGCGGATATTTTATGAATTTTATACGCTGCTTGACCTGCCAGCATCATGCCAACACAAATACCCTAACTACCACACCCACTCGAAAAACCTTCCCCCCTCTGTCCAGCACCACGTACCGTACAGCCCTTAGCCTTGTGTCTCTTTATCGCTGGCCCAAAATGTGCTCCACTTACTGTTATTGTGTTTGCTTTGGGCTTCCGTTTTTCGGTCGCTGCTGCTGCTGCTATTGCTACTGCTGCTGCTGCTGGTTGCTGCCACATCTTGTCGCAACTCTTGTTGCTGCTTCGGTTATTTTCTGGTCATTGTGCGGTTTGTTTACGCAGTGGGCGTGCCTATATCGTCGTTCGTCGTGGTGACAGTCAACCGCCCACCCACTTTTGTTAGCCCAGTTGGCTGACTGCCTGCCTAAGGCAACTGCTGTGGCCCAAGTTAGTGACACTCAATTTAAATTTATGCCGGTTTATAATCATTGTCTGCCTGTCATAAAGCCGTGAAATTCTCTCTCTCTCTCTCGCTCTCGCCTTCTTTATTTCTCTGAGGGTTGCTGCTGCCTTGATCTTTCTTTTATTTTTTGGGGAAGGCCTTTATATAAATTGTGTAAACTGTTTAGCAGTTTACCGTTTGAAAGCCCTGGCTGCTCAATTAAATGATAATAAGGCCTTATATCATCAGCTTATAGCTCAGCACCTGATGAGAAGACACCACCCCCCCCACTCCTACTCAACCAACTGCTCTGTCGTTTATGAATAGAAGACTTTTGAACATAATTTACAGCTGTGCAAAATGCTTGCGTGTTATCCGTCAGGTGTTGATTTCAAGCTGGCAAGCGATGCGTAGTTTGCAGTTTCTTCAGCCATGATTAGTCCAACGAAAAACTTTTCTAGCATAAGCATTATAAACTTCCTTAAAAACTTAATTCCTGCATTTCCTTTCAACTTTGAACCTAAGCCAAACAGTTGCTGAAATTTCAAATTTTATTTTCATTTTATTTTGTTTTCTTAACAATAGAACAACATTTTGTTTAGAATTTTTGGCAATTAAAAAATGCTTAAAATGCATGTCAAAAATGATTTTTTGACTCTAAAAAACTTATCTTAAATTTCTTGAGAAACTTTGTAATGATTTCTTGTTTAGATCAATGTTAATTTATTGGTTTTGCCCATTTCCCGGATAAGTTTGTCTTTAAAAATTAGCTTTAACACTTAAATTGGTATTCTTTAATAAGTATTACATTTAAATGCATTTTCAATTGAACTAATCATTTGAGGTTGTTTGCCGCATATTGTTGCAAGATGTTATTCAATTGAGGATGCTGCACTCTGCAAGCAGCTGAAGTTTAATTATTAACCAATGATTAAGTTATATTACTCATACTCGTTTATTAATTACATGTGTGTAAGTGTGTGGGCAGGGACTTAAGTGAATTCTGTTTTAAATCAATGCCACTTCAAACGCAAGCACACAAAGATACTGACACACACACACCCACACATAGCGAGTCATATTTAAATCCTCGCTGCGGGCCAACAAACTTGCAACCCTTTTGCTTTACTATGTAGCAGCTCCTTAGAGCCCGCAGCCCGCAGCCCACAACCGAAAGTAAGCCACCCCAACACCCCTTGAATGCCCACACTTTAAATTGCGGCCATTTGGCCACTCAACGTTTAATGAGCAACAAATGTAATTTATTTATGGCGGCCACTGTTGAGGCCTTTGCTTCAGCTTACAGTCCGCAAAATGCTTCAAGTTTTCAGCACAATTACCATAAGCACACACACACACTCACACACAAATACACACATGTATGTGTGTGTGTGTTGTGCAGATAGAGCGAGATAGATAGTACAAGAGAATGCTGTGTAAATCGCTGGCCACTTTTATCTGACCGTTTTCTCAATTGCGTTGAGTCCCTGCCCTCAGACAATTTTCTCTCTGTCCCTTTTGCACAACACATACTATCTCTTTCACTCACTCTATGTGTGTGCAAAGTGTTGATATTTATGGATCATTTGCATATGTGTGCCAATGCTAAAGGGGGACAAGGCAGTAGTCGACAGGCAGTCAAGCAGCTTTCTTTCCTGCCACGCTTGCTGCCAGCAACAACAATGGGGCAAAAAATGCTAACTGGCGAGACAGTAAAGCATTTGCTGCCACTTCCGCACAGCAGCTAGCAGTAGGAGCAACGCGGTAGGAGCTGGTGAGAATGTTGGATCTATGGAGCTGCTTTTGAAAGTTGTCCAGTTGCGGTAAACATAAATTCTCGTTGACACGTTAATATTGTTCCCTTTAGGGTTTGTTGGTGTATGCGTGTTTTGTGTGTTTGTGTGTGTGTGTGTAGACCAAGCGCACATTACTGCTGCTGCTGCAGTCATCTACTGCTGCTGCTGCTATTTTGCTGAAAATGTCCAACAAAAGCTTAAAAACATTTAAAAGGGATTTATAGACATTTGGGGAATATGCCAGACAGCTGAACAGGACAGACACTGTTCAACAACAACGACAACAACAACAACTACTACTACTGTGGACCTGACCACGTACTCCAGCTAGCCACAAAAGTCATTAAGCCATAGTGCGAGCAAGCAGGACAGAAACAGAGACAGAGAGAGAAAGAAATAGAGAGAGCTTGTAAAAGAAGCAGTGGCCGAAAACAATAACAATTCTCGAGCTCAAATCTAATTCATGATTTCATTACCAAAGGGGCGCACCCCATTTTTGCCAAGTTCTTAAGAGTACTAGTAGCCCAAGAAAATCATTTCCTGTTTAGCACTCAATGCTGTTCAGCCGCACCCTCAATCCCTCCTTCACTCTATCTCTCTCACTGCTCAAGCCCACTAAGACCGTAATTGTCTTTGGGCCTTTTTTACGGGCCAGTGATAACAACTGAAAGTGTCACTATCGACAAAATGAAAAGCCATTAAAGGAAATTACCCCGACTTTGACATTGGATTTGGCCTGGGCATTAAATGGCACATTTTGTAAACGCCTATGAAGTCCTTCGAATGTCCTGCTAATCACATTTTGTCCAAGCGCAAAAACGTTCGTTGCTCATACGACTCATAGGCCTCAAAATTGAATTGGCTTTCGGGGCTGACACACACCACATCATATTCGACGACGACGTTATGAGTTCAATGTAAGTAATGTTATACAAACTAAATACAGTTTCATTGATTAGATTTATAATCAGAAATCTTTAAACTTGTTACAAACATTTTTAAAACTAAGTTGATTGTTTGGTCAGAGTCTGACATCGGATTTTGTACTATCAAGAAACTCACAATTTTCGTATGAAATCAGTTTCATCAGTTTTACTTCAACTATTTTGCTTGTCAGCTATTTGTCAGCTACGAAATGAATCATGTTTGGCTGCTCTACAAAATAGTGCAACTGTTGCTGGGCATCGGTTGCATGTCCGTTCACGTTGCTGGCTCGTTGGAGGTTGTGGAACCGCTGCCTCACAATCTGATCTTTTGTGGCACCTTGACCGGATTTATTCTGATATCGGGCATACGGTGCATGCGAATGATTGCCGGACAACGGACTCTGCTGCATCCGGAGTTGCTTCTCGTTGTTTGTGGCATGCTGATGCATTTCCTTTGCGGCTGGTTATCCATGCTCTATGCAGAAGGTGACTTTCATTTGATCTATATGGGCCCGGAGGAGGAGTTTGATCATCGTTTCTTTCGCTTCTGCAAATTGCAGAGCTTGACTTGCATTGTCACTGGAGTGGCTTATTTGCTGCAAGCCGTATTGGTGCTGGATTTGATTGCGAAGACGCCACCCGAAGAAGACTTGAAGCCCATGGTTCGTGTAACTGAGCCACCTGTTTGGGATAACACTTTTGAAACAATGACGAACACGGAACGAGATACTTATGCACGAACATCGGCAGATATTTATTTTTTGGGCAAAAGAGTGGATCATTGGCTCTGCACGAAATCTAAATGGTTTCGTCAATTGGCTGGCGGACAACCGATGATGTCCACAGCTAGGGCGAATTGGCAACTAGCCAAACGGTATAACGATTCTGAATCAGTCGATTACGAGGTGCCGTCCATCACATCAAGCGTCCTGACTTTTCAGAGCGATGTAGTCGGTAGAAACAAACCTGCATTTGAGGCACTCAGATCGATACTCTCTGAACAGTTTGATCAAGACGAACTAGATGATGGCGTAGAATTAGATGTTGATGCCGATCAAGATGACAGTGACAATTATAGCTTAAGGTAGAGAAGAAAAAAATGAATGAACGAATATCGTGAGGGACAAAAACAAATGTGAAAATTCCATACATTTCCTCTAATCTATCGCCCCCATCACTAGCTCATAAATACGAAATTTGTGTGCAATATTTATTTGAAATTTATGCCTTTAATTTCAGCTCGACTCTTATTCATACATACATATTTGGCAGTAAGTCAGGCATTCTGGCATTCAGGCAGACGACTACATAAGCATTTATATTTATGGTATGGTATTTTAGGGCAGGGTAGCCAGTGAAAGAATGAAAGAAAAAAAAAAAGCACCAGAAATTGCTGTCACATATCCATTTCATGCATTTGACTGCCCAAATTGTCAACATGACATGAAATTAGAAAAGCGCAAAGCATTTAAACTTACTCCAATATGCAAATGAAAATACTCAAAGAAATATATATATGTATGTTGTTTATATACAAATTTTTGCATGAATTTTATATTGTGTATGTCTGTCTGTGTTTTAAGGCCACAAAATGCTGTGATGACTGCATAAAATATTAAAAAATAAAAAATTGTATTACCAAGTTTTCTTGCTTTTCCGCAACGCCGACACGCCCCCAAACAAACAAAAAATGCCAGGCAGCTCTGACCCTGCTCCTGCCTCGTCTCGCTTCTCTCGTAATTTGTGTAAGCTTTTAAAGAGCGGCAAATGCAAAAATCGCTGGCTGAATTTCTCGCTTCAGTGTCGGACTGTCTCACTGTCAGTTAGTTCAAAATCTCTTCTACGGCACTGACAGTCGCTCTGGCAAAATGAAATAAAAATATGCATGTTAAATAAAATGTCAACGAGAACGCCATTTAAGGGGTGGCGCCCCAGGGCGAAACGGGCAGGTGCGGGGGTGCGTGTTGTAAAGTGAGCAAGATTTATGTCAAGCAAGCCAAACAGCAACAAAAGGCATTCAAAATGGTTAGAAACCAACCAACAGAAACTACATAATGCAAATAATCTCGGAGAAAAAAAGAAGAGCCAAACCGAAACGAGAGGACGAGGAAGCAAAAGAATAGAAACTGGCAGTTACCAAGGCTACCTGGCTGTGTTAATCAGCAGTATTTTTTGTCAAAAGGTCACTAACATTCTAACTGGATTTGGAGCAGCGTAACTAACCTAAGCTAAATTGCAGAAGCTCTAAACGCTGTTTAAAGATAAATGCAATAAGCAGCATCAAAGAGTTTATTGCATAGCATTTTAGCTTAAATCTATTTGATTTGCTTTAACCAATTGTTTTACGTATCTGGCTATTGCCTTTAAGCCATAAGCATGTGTAAGCTCATTAACTTTTGGCCAGCTACTGCAACGCCAGTTGAGTTTCGTTTCTGTTTCTTACAAAAGGTGCTGCTTTAAGCAATCCATTGATTAACAGCTTCCGACTGGTGGCGTTGCCACATATGCCACAGCAACGAAAATACTTGAGTGCTTTCTCTCCTTCTCTTTCTCACCCACTCGCTATCTGACTCATTCAGCGTCATCCATCTTTTGTGTGCCAAATGGCACTCGGCAAAAGTTGCTGCAACCACTTCCGGGCATGCAATGGACTCTTGGCCAACCCTTCAACCAACTCGATTGCATCTTTTGTCTGCAGCTGTTCTTTGTGTGTTTGTTGCACATGTGTGTATATGTGAGTGAGTGTGTGTGTGTATGTATGTGTTTGTTGCTTTAATTGAATTATTGTAAAAACGCGGCACAAATTATTGACTTCAAGTGGCAGCCAGCCAGCATATTTTCGTTTGGCTGCTTTTCTTTCCTCCTTTTTGTTTGACAGCCACAAAATTCTCCATAATTTGAGTGGCCTGTAGCTACAAGGAGTTTGAGCTAGCCAAAAAGCTCCCCGAAGTTTTCCATCAAAAACGTTTAGAATGTTTTTTCCTGTTGCCTGTTGGCGTACACACATTTCTTTTTATAGTATGTATGTCCCCTTACCACATGCTGCCGACTTAGACTTGTCGGTGTCCCCCATGTCTGCCATATTGCCACGCCACGCATTTTGCTATTGTTCAAGTTTTGGACGAAACACCAAACGACCCAACCCAATCCTACACCCCTATTGTCCCTTCTTATGTCCTAACCTACTTTTAGCTTTTCAGTGTTTCAGTTTTTTTGTTGTTGCTTCTATTCGGCTGGCGCACTCTTATTCTTCGTCATCGTCTTCTTTTTTGACATAAATTTGAAACTTTTCAGTTTTATTGTTGCGGACTCGTTGGCAGTAATGGATTTCAAATAGAGTTACTCATGGGTAAAATGTTTCATACTTTGGGGTATTAGCAAATCTGGTAAGTTGACGACAACGACAACGATGCTACATTTTTCATATTAATATGTGACTTTATAGTTCTGGTATTCTAGTACTAGTATGTCAAGTAACTGTACTTCGTTTCGTTTCGTTTCCATTTCGTTTCGTTAGGGTTTTGTTTTGCATTTGCCCGTTTGGTCGGTTGGCTTTGCCGTTGCATACTTTTGTGCGCACTAAAAGCCTCAAGTTATTTGTTGCTGCCTTTTGGTCTGCTAATGCACATTTTATTGAAATAAATTCCGTGCTCACTTCAAGTTTGCTGCCGTTGGCTCCTGCACTGGGTTGGGCTAGAGCTCTGTGGCTATGGGTCTCTGCTTGTGGCACTTGCCTCTTCGTGTTTTGTGGCTGCTTTTAGCTGATTTTATGGCCTTAAGAGGCGTCCGCTGCGGTGCTAGCGTTGATTTGCTGCGGTCGGTCTATATATACAGCCCAGGGGCCAGTTTATGGCTTTAACATGGAACGCTTTCTTCCCCCTTCAACAGCTTAAAAACGGCAACAGCACTAAAGTCAGCCGAATTCCGAAACGCACTTAAAAATGCAAATGATATTTACGTTTTTAGCTTGAGCTTGAGCTTCAGCTTCAGCTCTTGCTACTGCTGTTGCTGCTGCTACTGCTTAAGTGCAAAGTTAAATGACGCCCCAAAGTATGCAGTGCTCGGCGTGCTTGGCCTGCCTGCATTTTTAATTACGCACTGCAAATCGGTGCAGATAACAGCTGCTTGTGCTTCTGCTGCTTTTTTATCTCAATCTTTACCTTCTCCTTTGCTTAAGATCTTCGTGGGCAAACTCTCAAAAACCAAATCACATCATTTCAATAACATTTTATGTGCAGTAAGTAGTTGGACTTAAGGGATTTGAGATGCATATTTATAAAACAGATTAAATAAATTTGAATCTCAAATCGATTGACTTTCCATAATAAATACAAAACATATTTAAGATACATAATAATGTGTTCTAAGCAAGTCTTAGGTTATTAGCGAAATCTTGGCGAATAAGTTAAATGAACCGCATCTGATTTGAATTAGAAACAAGTTTCTTATTGCATCAATGTTGTAATAGAATTCATAGGAAACTTTGTGTAATTGAGGCGCTAGAGCTTTAAAATAAATATTAATGAACCCGATGAATTGAATATGTAATACCAGCACGAAGATGAATGAACTGAAAACTATTTTCTAATTGCATTAAAATACCAAATTTATCGCAGATCATGTAGATTTTGGTGACGGTCAAACAAAAGCATATCTCTCACGAATTTGGCACAAAATCATATTTTAGAACAGATTCTCAGGTATAGGATGTGTCTGCCTGCCTGCCGGCTTGCCTGCCTGCCTGACTGTCATACCGACAAACACGTACATATATGGGCCACACTTCCGTCGACCAAAACGCGACGTTAGCGCATTTTAATGGCTTTTGTCTTGCCAGCTGCCAGCCTGCCTGGTTCACTGCCTGCCAACTGCCAACCAGGTGTGCATAAAGTAGGCGTGGCTTGCGTTGGTTTGATTTGAGTTTGGGGCATGTGGTGCATGGTTCTTTAGGTGCTTGGGTGCCTAGTTGCTTTTGGTGCTTGGGTGGTTTTTCTGCTGCATTTCAGTGTCATGCTGGCATTTAATTTCACTCACTGCGAAAATGTTTTATGTCTTGGGTAAACACTTGCCTCGCCTCGTTCGCGCTCAAGTGAATTTTATGCGCCGCACGACAATTTTGCAGCTGGCACTTTGCATTCTCTGCTTCTTCATTTTTTAGCTGTTCCTGTAGTTATTGTTATTGTTGTTGCTGGCAACTTTGGTGAAAGTGAAAGCGTATGAGCAGAAATAAAAAACGGCAACAAGAAATACAGCGACAACAAAAAAAGGCAACACACAGGTGCAAATTTTATGTGCACATTTCACACCTGCAGCATCACGTGGCACACTAACATACACTTTTACACAAGTAAGCAAACACACACACACACACATACACAGGAATTGTAGCGTGCAAAAATTTGCTACTTTAAATGTTCGCCTGGGTATGGGGATAAGGGACATGGCTGCCACCAAAGTGCTACAAAATCACAACACAAAAGAATTCAATCAGCAGTGCTTAGCAGGTAGCCGGGCACACACACACACACACACACACATCCACACACACTCACACTTATGTCAGCTATTGCAGCTGCGGTTAACAGGCCAAGCGTAATATAAACTTGAGCTCAAAAGCGAGCAACGCGCAAAATCTAAAAGGGACCAGGAAACTAGTGAAAGACTCCTGCTAAAGTGAATGAGTGTGTGTGTGTGTGTGTGTGTGTTTGGTCCATGCTTGGCATTTATTTTTGCATTTTAAGCTTGCCAGTGAACGCCCCTGTTGATGGCAACGTCGTCGCTGCCAAAGCGCAAAACCGGAAACGCACACAGCATACACATCAGCACACACAAGAACACACACTCACACACACTTAGGTGGAGCTATAGGTGAGTGTGTGTGCTGCTTAAGCTGCTCGAAAAGGGCAGCTTTTAAACTTGCAAACAAGGTGGCATCGTGGAAAAGCCGCCAGCGCCAACAGTTTCGATTTGTGTTTGCTCAGTGCTCATTGGTTTTTGCACTTTTGCACAGTATTTTTTTTTGTTTTTTGGCACTTTTTATGTTTATTTGCAAATAAACAAAATGGGTATAAATAAGAAAGCCACTTATACAGCTGCCTGAAGTGACTTATAAACAATAAGCCAACACTGCCAGGCATTGGAATCCACAAAACAAAAATAAAAGTATTGACAAAGGTCATAGATAAGGAGTTTATTGTTATATGGTATAGCAAATACTATAAACGAGTATATTATTGAAGTTTTTACTTTTTGCTTTCCTTACTTATAAACCTCCTCTCGCTCGGCTGCTCTAACACAAGAAATAAAGAATTAAGAGAAATGTAAATTGAAAAACTCTGTACTTAAATTCCATTAGCTACTTTCAAGCATTGTCAAGACTGGCTGCACTGCTTGTAATAGTAACTATACAAATAAAGCAATAATATGACATATTTGTGTGCTAAAAATTATGTTAGTCTACTGGTTGTGAGCATTTAATTTGGTCTAGTAATTAAATTTATTGATATTTAACACTGAACTCAAAGAACTCTCATCATAAATTGTGTGCAACTGTCAATTTCAATTAAAGCTTTGATTATTTATGGCCTTAAATGCTTGTGTACACACATACATGGAATCATTTAATATATAGTATTTATGTATGTGTATGCGTAAAACAATATTTAATTGGAGGGGCCATGCCATGCCATTTTATCAGACATGGCCCAAAAACCACTTGGCCGTGGTATTTATTTTGCCTTAATGAAGCGAGTTTCATTTGTGAAACTGATAAACAAATATGAGAGCGTTAACAGCTGCGCAACCCTCCCAGCTTATTCCATGCCAAACTACAGCAATTTTCGTGACAATCTCCACGGCCAAAGATTGAAGAGGCTCAAACGAAATTCATGTGTTGGCAACTGCCACTCAGAGACATTGTTGTTGTTGTTGCTGTTGTGCCTCCGCCTTCGGGTCATTTACAGCTAAACTCTAAATTGTATTGCTGTTGTTGTTGTTCTTGCTGCTGCTGTTTTGTTAAAAAAATATTCCATTTTTTATGCTTTACGCTGGCAGCAACCTACTAATTTTCTGATACAAACGAAATGTATGTAATTTCCCTGGAGCCAAATTGACATAAGCAAACGTAAAAAAAAACCGCCAACAGACACAAATGACAATCAACTCGATGCGATATGAAGAACGAAAGGTAGTGTTTGGATGCAGGGGGGCTTGGCGGGTTTGACAAGGGCTAGCAGCGTGGCTTCAATCATTACTCATCATCCATCAACGTTGCAAATTTTTCTCGTTTTTTGGTAAGCAAATGTGCAAGTATAACAACAAAAAAAAATTTTTAAATAAAACAAAAAGTAAAAAATAATGTGAGATACAAAAACCAAAGAAAAAAAAAATACAATAAAAATGAAAAGATATCAAAATAAATGCAAATGAAAATGGCAGCCGTTGGCAAAATTTACAGCCTTTTTGGCCAAATTGTTGAGGACCGGAGACTGAAAACAAGTGGCGATGGCAGCGGGCTGCAGGCAGGCGACTAATTCGTGCGACGCGATGCAAACGGAGTATAAATTATCATCATGGAAAACAAGTGCAAAATGTCATTTATCATATTTTTCGCTACAACGACAGCACCAGCAATCATAGCAGATACACTCACACATACAACAAAACACGCATGCAACAGACGCACACAAAAGTACAAGCTTTTAAAAGTTTCACAGTTTTGTGCCTAAATTTTGCCTAAATCCCGAATGTGTTTTTAAAGCTGTAACCCCTATACAAAGTCCTTTTCTTAGCAATTACGCGATTTGTTTTTATATCAAAAGCTATTTTTGGGTCATGAACCACATGGAAAAACCATATATGACAGTTATCTGGCACACATTAGCTAATGAAAGCACAAAATTTGAAACGAAAAAAATATAATTGTAAAAATAAACATATTTACTTGTCGTTTTCCAACAACAAATTGCGACAAGTTGGGCAGCAGCATAAAAAATAAATGGCCATAGCATTTTATATTTATTATAAAATGCTTATACTCTATAAACAGAGGATAGATGTCATTGACCAATATGAAGGAATACTTGCATTCTGCATAAATTATAAATTGTTGTCCAAAAGCTTGTGTAACAAATTCTTAATTTTTAATGCACATATTTTAGCTTTCTCTTTTTATTTCTATTAACAGAGTATTAAGTAGTTAGGCAATTCAAACTTTTAATGTTCTAAGGTTTTTTTTTACTTGTTTGTGTGCTTGGTCGTCGCGATGACAAATTTACAAATGTTTTTGCCCGTTTTCTAGGTCACACTTAATTTTTATTTTATTTTCAACAAATATTTCATTCTATTGGGTTGGCTTTTTTCTGCGGTTGCCGGTACTGTTGCCCTGTGCCACAAAACGAGCAGTCCGTGTGGTGCGTATCTGTGTGTGTGTGTTTGTGTGTGTGTGGGTCGCGGGGTCTCTGGGTCTTGGCTCGCTGCCTGTCAACTTCATTAACATTTTTATGATGCGCCTTGGCGACCGCACTGTGTGATCCTGGGCAAGAAAAATCTCCTGCTCTCCAGCTTGGTTCTAGGCGGCCATTCAGCCGCATGCCAAATGGTTTTTTTTCTCGCTTCTTCTCCTTTTTTTATATTCCTATTTCTGTTTGTTGTTGTCACACGCAGCCTTGACGATGTTTTTCATTTTGTTCTTTTTTGTAATTTTTTCTATTTTTTCGTATCGCACAGATATACTATATATATATAATTTTTTTTGTATTTCGTTGCTCTCGCTATTATAAAGATTTTTTTATCTAACTGCTTTTTGTTTTTTATTAGTAGCGTGGAGGTCCAGGTCGTGGGCGGGTGGTAGGAGGGGTGGCATAACAATGTCAACGCTGTCCTGCGTTTCTACTATGGCCCGTGCCTTGGCACCTGAGCCATGACCAAAACAAAGCCATTACAGTTATTTGTGCGCTATGTTGCGCTCTCTTGTAATTTACACAATAAATAAATACAAAAGGCGACCCTCCGACCTCAAGTGGAACGCGCATTGAATGGCAAACAAGAACTAGGGGAAAGATAGAGAGGATGGCTTGAGTGTGTGTGGGTGTTTTTGGGTGCAGTCCACAACATATATAGCTGAATCGTAGAAGCTGCCAAGTAAATCTGCAGCTAAAGCTTGTGTCATCCAGCCGGGTGGAAAACGCCACTGATCCATGACTTTCACCCACGCTCTCTCTCTCTGTCTCTCTGTTTCTCTCTCATGTTATATCTTTACTTTGCTAAAGCCGTTTCTACTACAACACATGACACTATTATTTGCTCAGCCTATGCAGGCGACCCGCAATCCAATGCTCCTCTGTTCCATGCCACCGCAAACGACTCGTCGGGCCTGTCAAGTTGACTTCACTTTGTGCGCGTGTGTTTTTCTTTGCTTTGTCATTTTGCTTTATTTTCTTATGGCTTGCTTTTAGTTTGTGCACTTCCTTTTAGTATTTGATTTTCGTGGATTTTTTGTTTTTTTTTGTGTTAGTCTTTTTTTACATTTTGTTTGTTTTTTGTCTTCTTGCTAAGCGTTTTGGCTGCAATCACGACTTTTCCGCAGATTTCGAGTGCAATTTTTTCCACTCTCCCTCTTTCTGTCTCTGTCTCTCTCCTCGGTTGCTGCTCAGTTTTTGCACAACTATTTGCTCAAAGACAGCGGAAAATGCAGACGATGACAGCGTTGGCAAAGCAGAAACGGCTCCACCGGACGGATGGGGAGTGGCAGGCTAAGAATGGCAATGACTTTGGTAATGTTGATGTTGCTGCAGATTGTTCGCAAGTGTCAATTGTTTTCGGGGCAACTTTGTGTGCTGCTGCTTGCTTGCCAAACGGATGAACTCGAGTGTCCTTAAAATGAAAAATAATGCTGCTTATACTTGTACTAAGGCTTATGCCCTGTGGCATGTATCGCACCCACCACACACACAGAGCTGGCTTCGACTTGTTATCCAAAATCCAATTAGGCAACATTTTGGCTTTTAACCAGCTAATTAGCTTTTCATGTACTACTCGCTGCATGTAAGATATAAAATATTTTTTTATAAACCTCCTTTTTTTCGTCAGTTCACAAAGGCCGTGGGGGCATGCAACGGCTACAAATTTTGTTCAATATTTCACTTTATGCACCAATCAATGCAGCCCCTTAAAACCAACAGCAGCAGTCAGCGCTGCATATGTGAGGGCAGCCCTTTGGTTCCTTTCCTCGTTTTCTCCCTCTTTCTACACACATTGCTTTGCATGCCATAGATGCCACTGCATAGTTTAAAAAAAATATGATGGTGAAAAAAACATAGAAAAATCGTTAAAAAAATAGAAAAATTTTCCAATAGTTTTTTGCTGGTGGCTTTTGCTGGTGATGCTGTTGGCCAAAGCATTTTTTAGCGCCAAACGCCAAAACATCAAAAAGCGAATGCGCAAACATAGACACACATTTACACACACTAAAACACACCCGCACGTACATACATACATGCAAGTGTATAGGAAACCACGTTCACATCCTGGCCGTCATGCTGTCCAGCATATTGGCCAACCAGCTAAGGCGAAGCGAGGAGGAGCAGTGCTGGCATTTGGGTGAAGGTTGGCATAGTGAATGCCAGTGATAAATTTGTGCATACCGCGCATAGATTTCCACGCAACAAACGGAGACGCAGACATTCAGAGAGCGAGAGAAGGACCCAGCAGCAACCGCATTCAACTTAACCGCAAATATGAGCGCTATGTGGGCGTCGGTCCTTTGTAGTTGTGGCTTACTAGTACGTAAGCTCAGCAGCTCAGCTTAACTCAACTCATAACCACAAACACACACACCCACACACACACACACACACACACACGCAAAGGTGAAGGGAAAAGCAGCAAACCTGCACTCTGATTAACTTTATGAGCTACGTGCGGCGTTTTAATAGTAAACGGGGCCGAGTTTTGCGCTTATCACGCATACGCCCGATTGCACCGGACTGCCGCCTGCCCTTGCCCAGCCTCGTCTCAAGTGTAACATTTTGTGGGGGCTCTGTGTGCAGTTTAAATTTATGCAGCTGCCAGGCGGACGCAAGAGAGAATGTGTGAGAGAGAGAGCGAGAGAGAGAGAGAGAGAGAGAGAGAGTCCTGGACGCTAGCTGGCATTTTATTTTATTTTATTTGCATTAATCACGTCGCCGGCGACGCTATTGAAAAATATATTTGCCTGCTGGGAAATTTCGCGCGCGCTCTTTCTACCCCGTTCGCTTTTTCTCATCGCAGCGCGGCATCGCTGCACAAAATGGCACAACACACACACAGACACAGATACACGTATATATATATAAGCATATACACAAGGACATGCCGCACAGCAGGACCAACAGCAGCAGGCAGGCAGGCAGCAGGAGCAGTCGTCTTGGCAAGTGCATACGTTTCGCTTTGGCTGTTAATGTGAAAACGATGGCTCAGGTTTTTGGCTGCCAGCGACGAAAAAGAAGCTGGTAAAAGAAGAAATAAAATAAAAATAATAAAGAAATGCACAGCATACACAAAAAAATAAATTGAAGAAAAAGAAATTGCATAAAGCGCGCAAAAATACAATAAAATACGAACAGCTACGTGAATATACAAGAGTGCATGAATGAGTATATATATATGTATATATGCATGCGTATATATATGTAGCTATATATATACATGCATATTCTTCTTTAGATGTACTTGCATTGTAAAAGATTTTTTTCTCAACTCCAGCTGCAAATATTGTAGCAACATTTTTATTGAGGTTTTGTCTGTTTGTGCAACAAAAGCAAAATACTTCCAGCGGGGGAGCTATTACTCTTCTTCTATTGCAGTTTTCTTTTATTTTCCCTCATCTGATTTTATTTTTTTTATTTTTTTTTTTGGTTTCTTCGTCGTCGACGCCTTGCATAATTCTCAATGTAAAATTGAAGCAATGAAACTTGCACTGAAATGCATTGAGGCGCAGACACACAAAAGCCAACGCGGCGTATGCGCAATTATTTAAAAAATGACGCCAGGGAGAATGCTTGGTGTGCAGCACGGTTTGCTCGCTTGCATTAATGCTCTGCCAATAGATGAAAGAGATAATTGAAATTTAGTTGTTATATCAGCAGTTGATATCTTGGTTGTAGCTGAGAACTTAAGCTTTTTGAAATAAACTACAATGGGAAATCTAAGCTTAAATTGCAGAGTAAAACATTTATAATCCTTTCAACTTTCATATCATTCAGTTCAGTAATTATTAACAAAGCAACTCAAGCGTAAGTAAAGCTTAGCTACTTAACTAAAACATAGAATACTTCTTACTTACGCAAATATTCAACTTGTAAAAGAGAACACTGATTAAGCTATCAGTGTGTTGCTGAAAGCTTCAACGCTGCTGTTAAAAATCCTTTTGCACAGATTGTTCCATCATATTCTGACAATCACAAACTGTTACAGCCAGCTGATGTGCTTGGCATGATGATTGCCATTGGAATTGAGGGCATAAAGAGAATTGTTTGCCATGTGCAAATCTTTTGTGTTGGCATTAAATCTTTGCCTATCCCTACCCAACCGACCACCCCGTCTCTCGCGCCAAAACTCGAATTCCCTGCAGCGCGTGCTGTTGTCTCGTTTTCACTAGAAAGCGTTGCCTTTTAATTTGTTTCATATTGCAGCGTTTTGTTTAAATGCAGAGCTTTGTTTCGTTGGTTGTTGTTAGTGCTGTTGTTGTAGCTGTTTTTGTTGTTGTTAGTGTTGATACCCGCGTGCTGTTGCTGGCTGTTGCATTTTATGAAAATTCAATTGGTTTCGTTGTCGTCAACCAAAACAAAGCGAAACGAAACAAAACAAAAACCGAATATGAAACGAATCGAAACAAAACTCGTGCTCGCTTTTCCATTTGTGTTTTCGCCGTTCGCGTTGCGAGTCTGCATATTTGGTTAAAATCGTTGCGTTTCACTGTTTGCCATTTCAATTATGTGCAACGCGGCGTATGAACAATGTTGTAATGAAATGGGCACACAGTCGACACAACCACCCTTAACAACACCCTCCAGAAAAAGCAACAACAGCAACAACAACAACAATGGCAAAGTAGCAGAAGAGGCCATACGCATAAATATTACGAGAAATGGCCATTGGAGCGGTTCCTGCTGCATTCGCTGCCGTTGGACTTGTTGAAGTTGTTGAGTCAGTTTTTCAGTTGCTCGAATTGGATTCTGTTTCGGTTATTTAAAAGGGCCGGTTTCTCGTTTAGCGTGAACAGAGCAGAGTGGACGTAAGCGACAAAGCGACGGCCATATGCAAGGACGAGGACGAATGGAGGCCGTTTGGCTGCAGCTGTTTCTGCATAGTGTTAAAACTTCATGCATATTTATGGAGTCATTCATATTAAAAACGCTGAACATAAAACGCATTTAAACGCTTCGCAACAGGCCAAAAGCTGTTAAAACAAATAAAAGTAATCGCTCGCATGGCAATTGCAGCCCAACCAATTTAATATTTCCAACATCCTACAGGAGACTCACAAAGAGAGCCTATCAATCATTTAAGTATTTCTGAAAGAGAGACAGAAAGAGAGAGAGAGTATTCCAGCAACTTAATCAAATCTGTCTTCATCTATCAATTTATCTTTAATATAAGTTTTCTACATTTCGTTGTTGCATTCAAATCCGATCCGACAGTTACTCATATGTCGGATTCCAACTGCCAACTAATTCATTTTAGTTTTTACCCACTCCTTGCGTGCCATTCCCACGCTGTGTCCCCTGGTCAGCTGCATAATAGGGCTTATTTTGTAAAAGTTGCCTTTGGCAATTTATAAAGTTTACTACAACTTGGGCGTAGTTCTATCCCTAGTAGTAGTAGTAGTAGTAGTGCCCAGCAGCTCTTGCCTCCGCTTCTATGTACACTGTCCATTGCACCCGCTTTCCCAATTTCAATCCGCATTCACCATTAGCAGCTACTTTTCAATGCGGTTAGCTGGCAAACAAAGCGTTGCACATTTGCGCAGATAAAGTTCTCACTCAATACTAGAGCGATGAGCGGTACGGGAAAATAGTTAAAAATATGTAAAAGTGTTTTACTTTACTATTTCTCCTTTTTTTTGTTTTGCCCTTGCAAAGTTTAATACACTTCTTTCAATGCTACAGGACACTCGTCTATGAGTTCATATCGATTGAGTTAAAAGCTAGTAGAATTTAAATGTATAATTGGAAAATTGTGTTTTCTCTAATTAATGTGCAGTTAAAATCTTAACGCAAAGAGCGCACTGATAAATACCATGTAGAGTATTTTCTGTTCGTCAATAAAAAAAGCTCAATGATTCTTTCTTATTTTTTGCTCCATTTTATTTGCGAAAAAGTTCAGGCGAAATGCACAACAAAAGTTGACCATAGAAAACTGCACACATAGGAAAAGTTAATTGCGTATGTGGTTGTTCGTGCTCGCGCGTATGTGTGTGTGAGTGTGTGTGTGTCTGTAAACTAAACTTTTTATTTAGGTAAGTTTATGGGTAGAAAACATTAAACACGACCCCAAAGCGACTCCATTTAGCTCGTAATAATTAAACACACATTTTATGCTGCTAATGAAACATTAGATGTTTACATTTAATTTCCTATTTACTTAGCACCGCCTTTGCCATACAAAAAAAAAAACAACAACAACAACAACAATTTACCCGCTTGCACCTATTAAATATATGTACATATGTATAATTTAAGAAAAGTTTTATGAACGACTGCTATGCAAAATGGACGAAAATCAAACATTAAAGTGCAATTTTATGGTTCAGATTTGAAAGCTTATGTGAAATACCAATTGTTCTTATTTCTTGGCAATCAACTTTGCTGCATGGCCTCAAGCGATATTTTGGTTTTGATTTGTTGATTTTCCGCAAAGATTTATATAACATGCATTCATTGTTTGGTATTTTATGTAGGCCAAGTCAAAGCCGCTTATGTATGCAAAAGTCTGAAGATTACACAAAATGTTGCACTAACTACCCACTTGCCACTTGCCAGACCTGCACAATAGCCCTTCTATCCCCGCCCTGTTGTACAAACTAAGTTGTGTAATTTATTGGCTTGATAACAAGCAATGAAGAAATTGCCAAAAATTCATGCAATAAAGTCAAGACAATGCAAATTTGACTATGCGAAAATATCATAAAATCATTGGGAAAATTGTGAAAATTGAAAAACCTTATTTGTATGTAATAGTAGGAAGTTCAAACAACTCTATTGACATACACACACACACACACACTTGCACAAAGACATGGGGAGCCGTGACATTTATCATTTACATTGGTCCTGTCCAATAGGTTTGAGATGAAGGAAATGTTCAGAGAAAAGTCGTTGAGAAGCGTATCCAGAGATGCTGTTATTAATTTATGAAGGCATGAACTGTATATATATATATTTAGTAGGTATATGAACAGATAGTACATATAGCAATTGCTATAAGCCAGGTAATGGCAGTTGGTAGCAAGTTTCAGCAACATTTATGTCGAATTGTATGCAACGATGCATGAATTTCATTTTGTGTGATTGTGTGTGGTGCAAAAATGTGGAGCAACGACGCCACCTAACGATCCTCTCTCTCTCTCTCTCTCTCTCTTTCTCTCTTTCTCTCTCTGTGTTCCCTTTACATCAACAGAAAAGTATTAAAAATGGCTCTTCAAAGTGCTGCCTACATGTGGGCAAATGTTTGCGGTTAAAGTGGGTGGATTTGGTATGTCAGGGGTTGCCTTGGTTTTTTGGGTGCTGGGTTCGCTGACTGTGGATTACATTTATGTGGTTGCAATCGGCAAATATACACGCATACATGTATATTTGTGTAAAAGTGTTCACAAATTGTTACACATTGCCATCAGCTGCGCTTGGAGGCATTCAATGCGGTTGCCCCCTTTAGCTTGAATATTGCATAAATATTGTTTGTTGTTATTTCTGTTCCACTTGCTTTTAATATTTGGTTTTTGTTTTTTTTTTTTTTTGTGGCGTTTAATTAATATGCCAATTTGACAAGTTAGCAAATAGCACAAAGCGCAGAAAAAGTTGCGCTAACTAATTGAAACTGTCAAAATCATCGGCGACAAATTAATAGAATCAAGCAATAGCATAACATTTAAATCAATAGAAATTAATAATTATCATAATAATAATAATAATGTGATTTTGCCATTGAAGGAAAACCATCGCAAACAATTATTGTGCATATGCGCGAGTTTTCCATCCACTACCCAAAACCAAAACCAAAAAAAAAAAAAAATGGCAAATAAACATTTTCCCAACAGAGCAAATCCCAATGCTTAATTACTTTTAGTAGTTGCGTGTTTTGTCATATTTCATAACGTAAAACAATTAAAAAGTACATATAAATGGAGCCGAGAGCATTGTTTTGACTGCATAGTTTGCCAAACAAAACCAGGCATTACGTATAAATCTCTTGCAATAGCTGTTTTTCCACATTTTATGCCATATAGTAGATGAACACATATGTATGCATATGACTTTTTGTACCTGTTTGGCATTTTTAAGCTGCAACTCATAAATTTCGAGCGCTTTTCGAATAATGAAATTATAGTTTTTGGTTGTGGTTTTTGTTTTGATTTGATTTCATTCTTCTGTGTGTTATTTCCATATGTTTATTTTGATGGTGATGTGAGCCTTAGGATAACTCTACTATGACAGAAAGTTTAACCAACTTATCAAAAACTTTCACGTTCGTCATTTGCAAATATTATGAGATTTCGTGCGACCCAAACTCTTGAATTTGTTAGAGTGTTGAGCATGCATATGGGTAGCATCATATTTTTTATTGCTAATGCGTGGCCCACACGCTGACACGCTCCAAACCGAACCAAACCAAACCACAACCCAATCCCAACCCAACCCAACCTCTTCGCTCAGTCTGCTTTGCGCTCACCCGTTGCGCCACTTGATCTGTGTGTCATTTTGCACGAGTTACACAAAAAACGAAAAAAGCATACTAGCAAAAGAGAATACGCTGTGATTTTTGGCCATTACCAGGCAGCAGCCACGCTTATCTCTAGCAACAAAGCATGCAACATACATGGAATTCGCATGGAATACACATGGTGTACTATGAAGCTATATCTATGCACATATCGCACGACAGAGATCTGCGACACACATTCATTTCTCAAACGCATTCCTCATGCTCTCTCGCGTTAGCTAGCTCCCAGGCATCCCAGTTACTGTCACCCAACTCCAGCTTCCCAACAGCGACAACGACGAAGGCGGAGGGGGGACTTGTGAGTGCCTGTGTGTGTTCGCTTTCATTTGTAGTCCTTCGAAAGTTTCAACCACATACGCCATATTACGCAAAATGCAAAGCATGGTGGATTGACAAAATAAATAAATATAAAAATTTACGGCAAAAGTTTTTTGTATTTTGGCAGTTCACTTAAAACTGTTTTGAGTGGGGAGTTGTGTTGTGTGCTGGGCAACAACGGCTTTGAACTTTTTGACGCTGCTGCTGTTACTTCTCTCACTCTCTCTCTCTCTCTCTAGCTTTCGCAATTTATTGAAAAATCGATTTTTAAGAATTAAATGCGCACCCGGCAAAAAGTCAGCCTGCTTAGAGTCCCACAAATCCTGCGGCTTTTCAGCAAATCAACACGGCTTGAAGCACCCGTTGCCTGCAGCCAGCCAGCCAGCCAGCCAGCCAGCATCCAAACCAGGCATTAGCAGCAGCAGCAGCAGCAGCGGAACCTTCCTCCTTCAACCTCTGCTATAATCTGCATCAGTAACTGCTCGCAACTCAGCGCGTGACTCTGTCGAACTTTGCTGCCCCAAAGAATGAAAAAAAAAAGACTCAAGCAAAGCCAAGTAAAAAAAAAGAAACGTATAAATTTATGCAAAGCGCTGCGAGTTACTTTAAGTAAAGCCAAAGCTGATGCTAGTTTTTCACAACGTTTGAGAATGGCCCAAAATTTGAGACTCGTCGTAAGCTGAGGTTGCTACTTGTTAAGGGTTAAAGGTGAAACTTTGAGTTTGTCTAAGGTTACCAAAAGTGGCAGAGCGTGATGTATAACTATTGTAGAACGAGCCACTGCGAACGAGATAAGTTTTTTGTTGCCTCCACAATGGGGCTGCTGATGGTGTGGAGTAGCAGGCGATTTGTCGTCTATTCGCAAAAGCTGTCAGCGAATTTTGGCATTAGTTAGAAGGTTGTCTCTACCTCTCTCTCTATCTCTCTCTCTCTCATTCCCACACTCTCTCTATCTCTTTTTACTCCCTTAAGTAACTTAAAACTGGTCGAAGCACGATTAGAGCAGCTTAGAAATTTTAAAGGTTTATTTGGACTACTATTAAGAGAATGCATGCAAGCTGCGAACACTAATTTGTAAGTCATAAATTGATAATTAATATATTTTCAACAATGCTTTTGCTTATATATAAAAAAAATATATAAGTTTTGTATATTTTTGACAATATTATTGTTTATTGAAAAGTAATTTGCTTTGGCTGTTAAAATTCATTATTTATTTATTAATTAAATTAAATTTGTTTTCAAACAAACTTTTTTAAAATGACTTTTTAAAGTATTGTGCCAATAAAGCTTTATTTATTTTAAAACTCGCTGTAGAACGCTTAAGCCCTTTAATAGTTCAATCCTTTGCCGTTTTAAATTCAGCCAAAAATTTTTGTAAACATTTCCAATCAATTAGCGCATGAACAAATCCCTAAAAAATCTAAAAAAAAAAGCAACAACAGCAATAGCCTTTTAATTAAATTTGCCCGCAGACATTGGATTTCAAATTAACAAAAGACTGCGCGGTTACACAAAAAACAACAAAACTTTCATTTGTAAATAATACAAATTTCGATTTAACCATCAAAATAAAATCTGGCTAATTCTTACAATAGCTGATTTGCCGCAATTCAATGGGAAATTCAGCGTCAGCGGACAATGTTGCAGGCCATTAATGTGCAATATGAGATTGAATACTAAAAGCAATGGCTATCAAATTAATACCCAGCATCTAATTAAATAAACAAAACCGCAATAAACTCACACACAGACAGATTGAAAACAATTGAGGCGAGACCATTAAGCCATGTCCATTACTATTTTGATATTTGTTTTAATTTGCCTCAATTACAATTTTCAACTTGTCGCTAAAAAATGAATAAAAATGTGGTAGATATGAGAATTGTGTTGGACGGAGGGGGCTTTTACCTGAGCAGCAAAAGCTTTGTTGACGTGTTTGTACTAACTTGGCGCACATGCATAATTTAGAGGTTGACTATAGCCGCAAAGCTCTTCCACCCGATCCGCGTGAAACGCTAAATGCAAAGTTTACATTGAAAGCCGCTTAGGTTTGCGCAGCACAGTCGCCGTTGCTGCTTTGTTAAAACTTTAAGTCAGCTAAGCGGCTTACCCAACACACCTACACACACACACACACACTTAAACACACACTCACTTACCCGCGCACGTCCACACATGGGACAGAGCCACGTGGTATTCAACTATTTCAGATGTAAATGATACTCGGTGCTCAGTGGGACTTTGCTTATAATTTATGCTTTATTATTTGGAATAATTTTCACTTAAGCTCTAATTACAGCTAGTTACATTATTATTAAGTATTATATGCAATCCCATTTTGTATACATTTATCAAAAATACAAATAATTATGCTGTACAGTTTTAGAACGTCGCCTGCATTGCCATTTGCCATTTGCCACACCCTTGCACGTCTGTTTCCCTCCGAATCCACTCGACTCCATTTTTGATTGCCAGCGTCGTTTAGTTATGTTTCGCGTATAATTTACTATGTACAAGTTAACTTTTGGGGCTTCAAGCGTTTACATGCTGTACTGATAGCGCACATTGGAGGCCAGCTAAGGATAACAAAAATAAAGATTTATATTTTGTTACACAAGGAAAACTCTTGTTGACTTACCTCAACGCCCACAAGGCGCTCATCGTAATCGCTGCCTGCCTGCATGGCCAACTTGGCTTGGGATTGCATAATGGCATCCGAGAGTGAATCCCGCTGATATGTAGAGGAGCCCAACATGCTGCCAGCGTTGCCATTAGCTGGCACCTTAAGTAACGTGCTCTTGCTGCGGCAAAAGAACTCTATGATGGCCACCATGACGGAGAGCAGCAAACCACCGATCAATATATAATAGATGCCAGCCACATTGCTGAGGGACAGCTCATTGGGTGTGGCGGTCTCTTGGCTATCCAGATTGGGATTACATTCGGTTTGGTCGAACCACCATTTGTTGCGCAGCTTGAGCAGCTCTCCGTTCTCTTTGAGCGACAACACCGCCAAATTGAGGCGGTTTCTAAGTGAGTGAATAGAAGGGGAGGCGTTGGGTTGGGTAAAATGTGAAAGGTACTCGTTCATAAGATCTGCACTGCATCAATCAATTACCTTAGTGGTGAACCAATGGGCGTGGCTATGCCAAAGCCCTTGGTGTCGATATTGCGACCCACTTTCATGGTGTCACACGGCGCCCGTGCGTTAACATATTCATTCTTTGGCGACTCCACGAGCAGCGCATATTTGCCCTTAGAGGTGCGCACACGTCGAATGCCCTCGTCATAGGTGTGCACGGACAGATGCGGATTGGCATTCATATACTCCCACATCTTGCTATGCAATCCAATCTTTGAGCGCTGTGAGAAAGGTAATAATTCAATTGCAATTCATATTTATTTCTAAATTCAACACCGAAGTATGTGTTTAAATATATATATAGCAACTCACATGAAAGAAATCCCATGTGGAGCCATGAAGCAACGTGCCGTATTGTACATCGGTTTGCATAGCTAGATCTTCGGGCGATTTAATGGGCGCCACCATGCGTTCGACGGTGAGAAATGCTGCCAAATTAGCTGTATACGATGAAATCAATATGATGGTAAAGAACCACCAAACAGCGGCTGCAATTCGTCCAGCTATCGATGGTGGTGTCAAATCGCAGCCCTGTTGCATAAACGCTGCCAGCGAGTACCAAAACGAGTTGAGCAAACTGAATTCATTGGCTGGCAATGCCGGTGGCTGATGTTGTTCCGTTTGTTCAGTCATCTGTGCACCACCAATAATGCCCGGTGGCTGTTGTGCATTCGCATCAGATGCATTGCGACGCACAATGCGCCACTCGTGTGGTGGCAAACGGGTGACAAAGTAGAGTACAACACTAACACCCACGTAACTGAAGACGACGCTCATCTGTGAAAGCAGTGAGATATCCATCCTTAGGCACTAGCGCAAGTGGTAAAAGTATTTGTCATGTTGACCTACCCAAATCTCCTGTGAGAGCGGATTGAGAAAACTGAAAACACCTGGTGTTTGTTTGACCGGCTTCTTGATCATTATGCTTATGCCCAGCGACATGAAAGGCTTGGTGAAATCTATGACACGCTCCCGTTCCGCTGTTATTGTCATGGCTGCAATCGCAATGTCCGCCTCCTTGTTTATCCAACAAAGAAGCCCGTTACAAAGTGTTGACAAGTATTGCGTGTGATTCTCACTCACCTTACGTAGCAGTTCACCAACCATGCCATCCCAGCCGCCGGGAGCGAACTGATTCTCGGCACCATAGCTGCCATCCTGCACGAGATGCAGCTCAACTGGCAAGACAAAAGTATTAAGGATAACAACAGTGGCGTCGTTGACTCGGCCAGATTCCCACCTGGCTGACTGGGAGAAACTTACATTTTATGCCCAGCCTGATTGCAATCAGCTCAGCCAGATCCTTGCAATATCCCTCAAAGCGTTCGTTGCCAACCAGCTGCTGGCCATAGCCAGCCTTATGCATTAGGTATGGCTCCTCCAGCACACTGGTCACAATGTACGTGTGATTGCGTGTATAATCCCCATTGCTGGCGGCCGTTGAACGCGAGTTGCCACCATGGTTACCACTGCTGCTGCTGCTACTACTACTGCCTCCACGTTGCCCATAAAATGGCAGAAAGCCAGCATCGTCACGCCATTCGGCCACCTGTTGCAGTGTGCTGTTCACAGACATTTCCACAACCTGTAACGTGTAGTTGACACGACGGCCGTCATCGTCAAAGCGCACGGCACCCGTTAATCCATCGATTTCCACCTACAAAGCATGAATGTAAGCAATGAGATTAGCACTGGGAATTTGGGAATCACGGTGAAACGACAACAACAAAAATGAAATTAAAAAAAGCATTCAACTTTTTCAACTGACTAACAAAAGATAGCAAGCTAAAAACTCGTCACCATAACTTCACGGGGAATTTAATCAAACAAGTGCAAACATTGAATGGATTTTTTCTCATTTTCATCTATTGCAGCAAACATTCTTTTTAATTTTCGATCGACAAATATTTGAAATTTGCAACTTTTAAAACTTTATGCCAGCAAACACCTTTTCTAGCCATTATTGAAGTTTGCTGTGTTCCTTACTTTGCCTATATAATATACCAGAAAAACGTATGAAAAATGAGGAAATTAGCGCCTTGTTTCTTCAATCAACAGATTGTTTCGCTTCGTTTTTCAAAGTATTTGCTGGCCAACTAAAAAGACTTGAAGAATCTTTTCTTTCAAACTTTAAGATTTAAAATAACTTATTTTCTTAGCTATTTGCTGCAAGAATTCGTTAACTTTTGCCTGCTAGGAATTTCATTAACATTTTTGCTCCCGCATGGCAATATACACATACATAAATTAATCTTACCTTGCGCAGCACTCGTGATATCTTTTCTCCCTGCTCCCAGGGCGTCACCCAACCCTTCGAGGTATTGCAGTCCAACAGAGCGCTCGAATCGTTCAATGCATTGGAGGCACCAGAGCCACCAGAATGACTACGTCGCTGCAGATGATTGGCCCGAAACTGATCCGGCTTCTTGCGCAAAATGCGATTGAAGGCCTCGACAAGTACAAATACCGCATCGTACATGAGCGCCGCCTGTGCCTGCAGAGAGTTTTAAGTATTGAAGAAGAGTGGGGTGAGGTGAGTTAAATCGACTAGCGACACGGGTGTGTACAAAAAAAGGTGAGCTAAAGCATTCGACTGTGTGAAAATTTACCGAAATGGCTGGCAAGTTGCCGCCGCCGCCGCCCATTGTGTTTGACCCACTTGCCGGCTCCAATCGCTTCCGGCTGTCGTGAAAATCACGCAATGCTCGCCGATTAGTGTCCACAATGCGAAAGCCAGTGATGTTGATGGCTCCAAACTCTACCACATCGCTGGGCCAGTGGTTATCCATGACCTACGCACATAAGCCAGTAAAAAACAAAATCATTACCAAAAAAAACAAAAAAAATAGAACGCGGCGAAAGTGAGTGAGAGTGGGAGGAAAAGCAGAAAGGATAACAAAGCCCAGCGGATGCTGGCCATAATTGCTTATTAAAGGCACCCAGCGGGAAGCAGAAAAACGAAAAGAGCAAGAGAGTGAGAGGATGGAACTCCCGAAATTTGTTTTCTGGTATTTTGCACTCACCAGGCCGCTGAGCAGGTAATGATAGGTGCGCCTGCCGAGCTTCACGTCCCGCACATGCTGTATGATGATCTCTTTGGCCATTTCCGCCGGGCAGTCGAGCACGATGCGCTTTTTGCTGAAACGCCCCAAATCCTCCATCGTGTGCAAAAATTCAATGGCCATCGTTACGTTGGCGATGCGTTTGACCATTTGCACACGAAATGTTTCATTTCCGGGCTTCAGTTCTTGATAGATTTGCTGCAGGCGCAGTAAGCCTATGGACCAGCCAACGAACAAAAAAAAAATATATATATCATGTGGGAGGGACCGAAAAAACAAACAAACAAACGGTGCCCGGTGGCGTATGAGTAATATTGAGTGCCATATAAGCCATATATACGTACGTATATTCTGTACACTGTCTGTGTGTGCCTGTCTGTGTGTTTGGGTAAGAGCATGGCAATCAAAAGTAAAACGCCAGATAAACGCGATTTAAGAGATGAACTCAACTGTAGTCCCCGTCAACAAAAAACGCAATCACATACCATATTAAATGTAAAACCAAGCCATATTCAAAAGAAATATTGGCAAAAAATGATGCTGTGCTTTAAGGACTACAGTTTTATTAGGAGAAATTGCAAATGTGAGGCTTAAAAGATTAGGAGAACAACAATTAAGCCAACAGGATTTCATATTGAAGTTAACTAATGAATAACTACATGCAATCATTTGGTTGACGCTCTTATTTGTTTGCAATCTGCTCATCGCATAACCATCAACAAAAACTTGATTCAGTTCGTGAATAAGCCGTATTATTATTTTTATTGTGAAACTGTTGCATATGAATTGGGTTTCATAGACTTTGAATACAATTTTGATGTTTTTGGCCAAGCTGCCGAAATAAATGTGAACGAAAATACTATAAAATGTTTATTTATCTCTTACTGCTTTTTGGCTTGGCATATGATATTTTCGACAACAGGAGAGCCGTAAAAGTGAGCGTTGAGGGTGGCAGCTCTGTCTGCTTATGAATACTTCATATACCCACTCAGTCAGTCAGTCACACTCAATCACTACCTCAATTTCTCATTCCCCAGGCCGCAAAAAAACATTTTCACACGCCATTTGTTGCACGTCGTTGTTGTCACAGATGTCATTGTTGTTGTCGCTGCTGCTGCTGCTGTGGCTGTGGCTGCTGTTGTTATTGCCATTGATTTCTGGCGGCATGATTTGTTGGCATTGGCCACAAAACAAAAATAACAACAGCAACAACATCGGCGACTACACTCACTCAAACCAAAGAGGAAACGGAAGTGCACAGACAATTGAAGTACTTTTTTGTGGCTCGCTGGTAACATTTCAATAAATAGCGTTACACTCCCCTCGCCATCACTTCCGCACAAAACAAAAAAAAAACAACAACAACATGAAGAAAATAATAATAAAATTGGGTGCGTGCTGCTGTTTGTTCAGCCATTTGGTTGCTACTCTCACTCTCGCTGTTTTGTTGGTTGCGTGTTGTTTGTTTGAGTTTTTGTGTATGTGCGATGATGTTTTATTGAATGCTTCCTATGTAGTCGCGTATTGCTTTTTCTGCAACTTTTGTATTCATGAATGCGCCAAAAAATATGCTACCAATTTGTCGCCGTGTGCGATGTTCGTTTACCGAACGCAAACGGCAAAAAGAATGCAGAAACAACAGCAACAACAACAACAACAACTACAGCAATAACAACAATAACAAGAGCGTTGGCGATAACAGCATCCCGGGTCTAGAGAAGAACAAAGCAATAACAACAAACTGCTGACATCGGCATTAAAATATAAAGTCTCGCTGCGGTGCCTTTTCGTTAACAATGTAAACGATGCCTGGCAACGTGTATTGAGCTGAAGTCGGCCAAAAATGCCAAAAACTCAACAATAACAACAAAAGCAGCCAGCAAGAGCAGCAGCAGCAACTGTGACACGGACCAAGCTGCTGCTGCTGCTGTTAGTGTCGGTGCTGGTGCTGGTGCTGCTGCTGCTGCTGCTTCTGCTGCGGCATTTCCGTTTCCTCTGCCGTTTGCCAGCGGCTACAATGTCGGCCTACTTTTCGGCAAACGGCGCAAAATATTAAAAAACGGCCAAAAAATGTTCAAGCAGCAGTCAGCAGACAGCAGGCAGGCTGGCAGGCAAAAAACGACCAAGCACTGCCAGCAGTTGCATAAAGTCATAAATTTTATTTCACACAGAGTCATTAACACATGACACACACACATACTCACACAAACAAATGCCCAGCACAATGGAATAGCAGCGCCATAACGACAGCCTGTGAACTCATTGCAAAAGGCGCAAAAAGGCATATAAAAATGCTCAAATAATACACGCAGAAATCACAGCGACACAACGTATACGTAATATAATATAAAATTTTTACACAGAGCTTGAAGTCGTTTCTCCGTTTCAGCTGTCTGCGATTGCCATTGTGTGTTAAAAGAATACGCATGTGTATTATGTGTGTGTGTGTGTGTTAGTGTGTGTGAGTGTGTGTGAGCGTGTGTGCCTTGATGTCTTCATCTTTGGCCGTAATTGCTGTCGTCGTCGGTCGTTTCGTCGTCTCACGTAGACTGCAGGAAATTGCTTTGAAATAAATTTCAATACAATAACAAAGAAATAGGCAGCAGGCAGCCTACGACAACAACAAAAACATTATGTGGCATGTAGCATGTAGTAGCAGCTAAGATTCAGCCATATGTGCACAGTCTGTTCCCATTTCCACTCTGTCCCTGTTCAAGCTGGCGAGGCACTTCTAAGCACTCGAGAGCACTCAAGTTTCAGCTTGTCTATCTGTCTGCCGGTCCTCGCGTCCTTTTACTTTTACTCTTAGCAGAAGGCGCGGCCTCTTTGTGCCGCTTATTTAATTACATATTAGCAAAAAAAAAATAGAAGTGGATAGAAAAAGCTACACAAAACTGTGGGAAAATGAAGGGCGGGGGCAGCTGAAGCAGCTCTGTTAAGTGGCACAAACACAAGATACTACAGACATGTGTTTGATGTTTGATTTTTATTTACATTTGCGCGAGTTAAAGGGCAAGGCAGTTGAAAAGAAAGGGAGCAGTGGCATTGCTTAGAAATAACTGAGCCAAGTTTAAGCAATTTGCTTTTAAGTGCGCTCTTACAAATATACATATATAATGGTTAATGTTAAGTAAATTGCATTAAGAGACCTTTCTCTTAATGTACAAAAAACTCGTGATTTGAAATAAAAATAAAAATTATATCATATAACACTTTATGTAAATCAAAAGTAGAACAAATTTTCTTGCTAGTTGTTTTACCTAAATATTAAATGTTCATAAATCCATTTTCGCCTGTTCTCAATTCAAATTTTAATTTAATTTTGCAATTATTAATTTTTTTTGTGCTTTTTCTCTTATATATACTTTTTTTAAGTTGGCATTTTTCCATAAAACTAAACTCAAAAAACTTAAGGTTAGTTTACCCGTTAATCTCAATTATGTGACATTCTTTTGTGGCAACCCTTGTGAAAATGGCAACACAAATACAACTCAAACTACAACAAAAACAACAACACAAAATAAGCACATAACAATAAAAACAACAAGAATGAAGCAGAGGTTGCCCATTGGCGCCACATTTGTTTAGCGCTAACGAAAGCGAAAATGAAATGAAATCAAAATACACGCCGTAAACAATGTGGATAATGTGGCACACGCATTTAGACCAGCTATAAGTGCCCCTTTTGCCCCAACAATTTGGGATTATCTTGTACTCACCATCATGCGAATCGTATAGATATATAATGCTTTGCCAGCCGTAGTATTGTATGGTATCAATAATTGCCTGATGATAATCCGGACGCATGCTGATTGCGAAATCCAACAGGCCCGATGACGGGGTAAGTACCTAAAAGTATGCAAAACAAAGCGATTCATGAGTGGAACAACAGCTTTCACTTGGCTTAGCATTACAAGAGAGTGTGGGTGGTTGTTTTCTGTATTTGTGTGTGTGTGTGAGAGATTCCACCCACCACCCCTTCTTGAATCTAACAATGTAATGTGTACGCTACATGAAGCAATAATAAAATGAAACGCGTTTCCGCTTTGACGCTGCCAGCGACAGGCAACGGGTGAAGCGGAGGGTTGTGGCATGGGGCATAGGGGGTGTATAGGGTTTGTGCGAAGGACATGTCAGTCCTGCCTTTTGCCTGGCAGCCAAGTTAAGTTAGTACGAGTATAGTATATACACGATATGTATATGGTTACAACAAGAGATATGTACACAGAGACCCGTTTCCGTTTAGCTCTATACACACGCACACACATACAGCAAGCCTGAAGGCACACGCAAATGCGCACTATGTGTGTTTGTGTGTGTGTGCAAGTGAGAGAGCTGATGTTGTTGTTGTTGTTGCTGCTGCTGCTTGCCGACGCCATATCTTGATTTATAGTGATTGAAATAAAAGAGGCCAAGAGCGCATCATAAATTTTTTTTTGTGCGCTCACTGCTGGCTCTAGTTGTACTGAAAGGGGCGGGGGTGGCGAGAGCGCGCATTGGGGGCGCACTCGTTTGGCATTGTCTTCCGGCTGCGGCTCTTTGGCTTTTTGTTTTGTGAAGTGCCAGGCACAGTGACAACAACAGTGCCACAGCAGTAGAAGCAATGGCGACAACAACAAGTGACTTGTTGTTGGTAGTAAATTTTCTTCAAATTACAATTATTATGATTTGTGCTTTGCTTTTGATTTAGTGCAGCCGTCTGCCAGCTACCACCATCAAAACACCACCAACAACAACAACAACAGCTGTGTGTGTGTGCTCTTATGGCCACTTTATACGATGGCTTCATTTTTAAAAACTCGAGTTGGATGTGTTTGTGTTTTTTCTTTTTTTTTTTTTTGTCCCCCTAAGCAGCAAGCACAATTGCAGCTTGATGTTTAAATTAGAAATGTTAACCCAGTAGCAAACCCCCTTAGCACTCTGCACACCTCATAAACTGCAGCTTAATCTGTTAAGTTAGCTGTATGAAAAGTTATGGCCAAGAAAAAATTCAAAAGCTACGATATACGCCAAATAGGATGAACTTAAAGTCTTTAACGATAGCTCCATGTTAACCTTTTCAATTGGTATTAGTATTTTGAAGTGTTTTAATTTCTATATTTTGTGTTGTTACTGTTAGAAATATAATTGCTGACATGAAAAATACAACAAGCCATTGACCTGAATTAAATGTTTTGAAATTTCACAGTATGTTGCCACAAACACAAAACTGTGTTGACGGCAAAAGTTGTTCAATCTGTTGTCGGCTAACATGAGACTCATTTCACTATTTGTATTTGGCTTTTCATTTGGCATTTAGCAAGCATTTTCTAACTGACTTTGGTTACCATCAGTCCGTATTTTGTACTCATTTTTTTGATGCTGCTGTTGTTGTCACTCATTTCAAATATTCAAATGTCAATGCGAGTGTGTGTGTATGTGAGTCGAAACTTATTTGAGTTGCTGCCAGATATATAATAATTGGTTAGATAGGTCAGTTAACAACAGCTTGCTGAGCAATACAATGACTTGTTGAAAAATTTGTGAGTTCTAATTGATATTTGGACCAGAAAACATTCTCATAGTTATTTGCTCAAACATTTTTCTAATTGAGTGCTAAGCTGATAAAGCATTTAAATGAATACTTCTTTTTGCTGTGTTCTTTTATTCAAATTTCCATTTAGATTGTTTAATTTGTTGACCGTGAAGTTGCAACTTAAATTGCTAACATTCCGATTTGCGTTCTTTTCATATTCATTTTGGTTATGCTATTGCCAATTTGTTTGCTGTGCGAATTTCATTTGAAACTTTTCAGCAATTATACTTATTTGGCAGTAGTAGTAGATTAGTTTTTGGCTTGGTCAGTTCATTAGTTCGTCTTTGGCTCGGAAGCAAGTAAGCTCTCATGCATGATTTAAGTTTTGTTCGTTGAACTTTTGTTAAACATTCCGCTTGCTCTGACAGTTGCTGAATTATTTGTTAATTCACTTTTCGACCATAATAAATAACACAAAACAATTTTTAGCCAAGTCTTTTTCATTATAATTCTTTTTCTCTCTCTCTCTCTCTTGAGTTTCGCAAATGCTGATTAAGAGCTTTAATTATAATATCTGCTACCCAGATCAACATTCCTCACACACATTCACACACAAATAAGCATTTCACTTATATATATTTTCCTTGTTTCTGCCCTTTTTTTTAGGAGCCCTCGGGCAACTTCATTACTCATCAGCACGCACACACACAAATCGAAACGTGTGTGAATGTGTGTGTGTGTGTTATACTTAGTTTATTGACTCTCCTCTATGGCAGGCTCATAGTAGCATGACTCTTCTCTGGCTGACTGGCAACAAACCACATCAAATGTAAATAACTGCACACAAAATCAATTACGTATGACATTCTTTTTTATTGTGGTATAGTAGTTGGGCGGTGTAGTGGCGTGAGGGTGTGTGTGTGTCGGCAGTGACTGCATTTGTAACTTACCTTCTCCGGAAACCAGGGCGTCACGAATGGCATTTGGAACGTATTCGAATAGGAGTGCAATGTGTCAAAGGAGTCCGGCGATACGGCGCCCAGCATTGAGTAGACTCCGCGCGAGAATTGATTGCAAACTGCAGGTTAAAGCAATAAATTTCGTTTTTTGGCAAACGTGAGAAAACGAGAACAGAGCGAGATAGGAAAAAAAAGAATGCGACACAAGGCAACAGTTGAAGTGGGTTTGGGTTGTGTGTGTGTTTGTGTGTGCAGTGTCTAGGTCGTGATGTAAATGAATGTGCGCAATTAAAGTGCTGCTGGGATAGGAGATGGTGGCTCGAGGGTTGCAGGGTTCAATTTTCAATAAAAATGCGCATAATTAATGCAGACAAGTGGGTGTGTATTTTGCGTGGAAATGAACGATACAGCGTGTGAGAGGCAACAGTTGAGTGGTTTCACTTTATTGTATTTGTTTTGCATTGTTTTGTTGTAAGCGATTGGGGTTGGGTGGGTGCGTTTTGGGTTGAGTGAGTTGATGGGGTTGATGGGGTTTCGCGAGCGTGGCAACACCTACTCAAGCGCGATAATTTGAATGCATCCGCCGTATTGATGACATCAACGTACGCCTGCAACTCAAAGCGTCGTGCACTGACATTCAGATTGTGATTGAGCATTGCATATTTAAAGGCTGATTGCACATCGTCCGTGCCCTGCTCAAAGATGGCGCCTGTGAGAATAGAAGGAGAAACAGAAAAGAAAATTGGAGTGTTAGAGAACATATTTTAGCTTCGTTAAATATTTAGGCGGCTTTTGACACAGTCCTCTTAATATTAAACGAAAGCGCACTGAATAAATATTTACACAAATGATAGTATGGCACACAAGGACACTCACATACAAACACACACACACACACACCGTCACTCTAATGGCGAACGAAGTGTTGATGCAGCAATTTTACTGGCTGCGCTTTTGCATGGCTGACAGCAGGCAGCTGGCAATAGGGAGGCCCTGTCCTGCAACACAGTAGCAGCAGGTGAATGGGTTCGTGTGTGTGCGCCAAAGCCAAAGCCAGTCAGCATGACTGTCACATTAGCACAGTGAGCTGCTGTTGATGCTGCAACAAACCCAAACATACACACACCCACAAAATGACTGCAAGCTTTGTGTGTGTGTGTGTTGAGTGTGGCGCCACAGCATAATAAAAAAAATAAAGCAGCTGAGCGCAATTTTGTGAATTTCGTATAAAAAAATATAGATGAACAACACAACGCCAAATTGCTTTGCTTATGTTCCTGCTCGCTGTTTCGCCACAATTTCAATTGAATGTGATGTTTTTTTTTCCATATGCAAATTATTTAAACTGAAAAATTGATTAGAATCCACATATGAATAAAAAACCTAAAATGGTTGAAACCAATTAAAAAGGCAAGTCAAATTGAATAAATATATATTTGTGCGTCGGAATTAGGAAAACTAAAACTGGTGAATAATCAAATTTTTTGTAAGTTAAACAGTTGATAAAAATTTCATTCGAATAATCGAATATTTGCTTTAAGAATGCAATTTCAGTTTGCAATATTTATTACACAGAACGGTTTCTACTTATTGAACCCGAAATTTGATATTACTTGCTGTACAATTTTGTAGCTTGTACATTTTTCAATGAATCCTAATTGGAAACGGAAGAAGATTGTAAGAACACACATTCCATATTAGAGCACAGTATGTAGTGTGCATGCCTGGCTGAATGCTCAGAAATACAATCACACCCATAACCATTGCCATTACACAATGTAGCACAATTCTAGCGACAACTGCAGCAGAGTTCTCTTTTGGTCCTGTTGCAGCTGCTGCTTGCTTGCTTACTTTGCTTGGTTGGTTTGGTTGGTTTGTAGATGCTCTTGGCTGTGCTTTGGGCGTTGCTTTTGATACTCACCTAATGGTATTTTCTCGGTTAACGATGCAGATTGTTGTTGTAGCTGTTGTTGTAACTGTTGTTGTTGTTGTTGTTGTTGCTGCTGCTGCTGAGCTGCGCTAAATTCCAGGCAGCAAATGCTGGCAGCGAACATTAAATGTAAATATGCCAAGAATTTTAGCCTCGAATGCATTTTGTATTGCTATTTGCTATATGCCGTTGACGTTGCTATTGCTCTTGCTGTTACTACAAATACGGTGTGAATTTTCTGCGTTTATATTGTTGTTTTCACTCTTTTTTTTTAAGTTCACGCGGAATGCGCGTTTTTTTTTTTTTTGAGTATTTGTTAGCTCAATTTGTTACAACTACCAAAATTTTTTGTTGTTCTTTGTTGCACGAAATTTGTTGCCTACTTTTGAGCGCGCGTTTCGTATTAGGCAAAATGTTGATTGTTTTGGTATTTATTGAATTTGATTAATTAGTTTAAGTTAGATTTTTAATTAGTTGATACGTTGTATTATTATTGATAAGTAATTTGTATGCGTATTGAGTTTTAAGCATTAAAGCATTTAACTAGCTGCCTTAGATAAGGAATTTTAATTAAATTCAATTTAATTAAATCTAGCTGTGTCGCTGAAGGAGCCCCAATAAGTAAGTTCCTTGTGGGCGCACTTTAAGTCTTGAGCACGCTTGACTTTTACTGAAAGCACGCGCTATCCTCAACCCTCAAGCGAGTCATTCGATGCCCTCACTCTCTTACACACACACACAGACAAAGAGCACCCTGAGCGTGGCACATACTCGCACACACACACACACACGCACACAGTAGGAACAGAGGCTGCTCTGCAGTTGACTTCTTTTGTCCGCGCACATGAACCAAACGGCAACGCGTTGTAATCAGCACTAAAAACGCCTAAGCTTCCCAGTAACAGAAGACCCAGCTTCAATGCTACCACAACCACAAAAGCAAATCTGTCGCTTTGTCGCCCATATTACACTGTTCTCTCGTTTTGTGGCTCTCGGCTTCGGTTGGATGCTGGCTGCTGTGCTCTTTGTACTAAAACTTCATTCACGCATAATTTGCTGCTCTCTTGTACGCGCATTCTCTTTCTCTCACTTTAGTGCTCTCTTGTCTGCAAAGCGCTTCGGCATCGCCAATTACTGACCTACTACGTTTAGGACTACATAAGTGGCAAATTGATGTTTTTTGTTGTCGTTGCTGCTACTGCTGCTGCTGCTGCTGCTGATGGTTGATGCTCTTGTTGGTAAAATGTTTGTTTACGTTCTGCCTTGCATTGTTGGCTGCATAATTGATACGGACAACAGCAACAAGAAAGACAACAACTGCAGGCAGCTCTGCTGCTAGATTGCGTTCAAATCTTTTTGCTTCCGTCCCATGCTCCTATCGTCAATTGATGGCCACCTTTTTTTCACAGCTAAAATTCCTTTGAGTTGTTAAACTAGAATCTTGATTTTGTTTTTGGTAATTACAAGCGATTCGGTGACAATCCTATTAACAAAACTCATTAGGCTGTCAATTACGCAATACTGCAATGAAATCTCATTATTTGACTTTGAATTTCGCTCAACACAAAACTTAAGTGGGTGGTACGCCCACTATAAGTTCGCCTTGCATATTGTGGAGGTCGTGGCATACGATTTCATCATAATCTGTAATTAGTTTATTAAGCGCACAGGAAGCGCTGGCAAAAATCAGGAAGAGAAAAAAAAACTGCCAGCTAGCCTGGATAATGCAGACGCGTCGAACATTTTAAGCTTAACCTACAACAAACTGCGCTTAACTACAACAAAAACAATAGTAGTAATAAAAATAATAATGATTATAAGTTGGAAAGGAAATGGAGTTGGTTCGGGGCAACAATAAATGAGCAAAGTCAAGCCAATAAACATAAAAGTTAATCGCAAAATTTTTAATTAAGGAAATCAATGAATTTTTTTTCTACATTTTATTTCAGTTGGTTCTATAATTTTATTTTTGTTCCAGCTTCTTTCTTTTCCCTTTCTTTTCACCGAACGATTTTAAAGCGTGCTAATAGGTTTTTACAGCTTTCATATGCAGTTTGTAACATGTTCGAGGATTGCCAAGCGAAAGAGAGAGTGAAAGAACGACTAAGAATCTTTAGCATGAATATTTTTCAGTATTTATTGGATGATTTATATCACTTTTAATCTTCCGTATTGTTTTAAAAGTGTTTAAACGGTTTTTGTTGAAATAATATATTAATTATTTATTAACCTTTACAATTTCATATTTTAACTAATGTTTAGAGTCTTTGTTGGACTTGTCCTCAGTTATATAACAACAACTTTTAGTCGTATAACACCAACTCATCTATATCTCTGTACCAAAATCGAGACGACTCTTTAACTTTGCCGGCATCATCAACAAACAAATAAACAAGCCAAACTTGCAACAAATAAATAAATAAATGAGCAAACAAAAAACACTTTTATATCATAATTCCAGAGCTCTTTCACTCACTCTCTCTGTTCCATTTCATTCTAACACAGGCAGCCATTGCAATTCACAAAATGTTGTGTTTTTTGGAGCAATTATTAAAACGCAAACTTTAATAAAAATTTTAATTGCTCTTTTTCATAAATATGTAAATTGAAAAGTGCGTATTTTTTGAGCACACATTTTGAAGAGAGAGAGGGGTTGAGCTGTTGCTGCTAATTATTTACAATTAAAATTTATGCGGCTGCCAAAATCAACAAACTAAATCGTTTAATTAAAAAGCCGCGAGCAAACAAATGAAAATACAAAATCAACAATTGTAACAACAGCAACATATAACACCAACAAGCAACCGAAGCAACAAAACTGATATTGCTTGAAGCCGCAACAAAATCAGAGCCGCAAGTACAAAGATAAATAAGTAGCATTGTCGGTTTCATTTCCGGTTCTTGCATTTGCATTCAAATGGCTGTGTGTGTGTGTGTGTGTGTGTGTGAGAGAGTATATGTATGTGTGCTTGTAAGCGGTATATAAGCACATTTCCAACTGTTTTTTAGATTTAAGCGCTGCACGGCTAAAAGCACGAGAATAAAGCAATAAAAAGCAGCACGCCACAAGAAAAGTGGAAGTAGATGAAGCGCAGACAAAGAGCAGAAGAAGGATGCGGGGGAGTGCGGCAACACTTCGTACAGTTAGTAGCAGCTGTCGTTTTCGTCCACCAAAACACCCAACCTATTGCCTGCCTGCCTGCCGCCTGCCGCCTGCTGCTGTGACTTCACCTCGACTGTCTTTCAGCTTCTCACTTCATCAGTTACGCCAAAAAGGAGACTGTGCAATAAATTTCGCTGATTGCTTCCGCTCTTTGGCCGATTCGTCGACGCTGGCCCGCGACTCTAGGCGTCGTCCCAATCTAACCTCGACTCCGATTCGGCCGACTGCCTCATTTTTTATGCCGCTTGATAAAGTAATATCCGTTTTAGGTATACTTTGTTAATGTCGGACGTTGGGCTGTGTCCGGGTGGCTGTGCCGCCCATAATTTGGCCATTTGATGCCCTGTAGCGTGAGTATATACAATTTTATATAGTATATTAACAAGTGCAGCGACGTTTATATCAAATTAAGTTTTATCTCTTTGATATGCGCACTCATCCAGCACATGAATGTAAAATAAGCGCATAAATTAAAGGGTATTAAATTTCATTTTGGCCTGCTGCTTCTGCTGCTACTGCTGCAAGTAATGGTGTCCAAAAACTTTATGCTATAATTTGCTCACAACGAGCTGCAGTTGGGTTTTCTATTTTGCTGTTGGTCTAACACAGATTTGTGGCCTTGCGACTGCTTTCCAAAAAATGTGGCCCAGGGGGGGGGGGGTGTATGCGTCATATCAGAGCACGCATACGCAGTGTGTGTAGGTCAATGTTGATGGAGATCTACGAAAAAAAAAACCCACGCTCCTTCTTTATTCCATTCACTCTCTATGCATGCCCTTTCACACAAACCAAGCTGTGTGTGTTAGTGTGTGTGCGTAATTGAAACTTCCGCTTTGGTCAGTTAGCGCAATTTAGCAAGCTGCAAAAAAGTTAGATACGGCTGAAGTAACAGGCAAAGTGCAAAGTCCATTGCAGCTACTTGGCTTTCATTTCAATTTAAACTTTAAAAAGCCAAAAAACATACACACATGTGTGTGGCTGTCTTTGTGTGTGTGTGCGGCTGTGTGTACTGCCACATGTAGAAATGAAAATTATTTAAAATGATTTATTTCACAACAATTTTCATTAGGCGACCAACTGCATTGCAGGTTTGTTTCTCCTCTTTCCTTACTCCTCCTTACTCTACCTCCGCTTCTAACGCTGCGCACTAATTCACTTTTGCTGATTTCTGTGCAAAAATATGCGAATGCTGCTGCCTTGAAGTTGAAGCCTTGGCAAACGAGTTAAAGATGAGGCAAGGAATGAGGGGCTGGTGGTTGGTTTTGAGGTATGTGGCACTGGCGGGCTTTCATACATGTTTCATATGAAATAATTATATATGCGGTCAGCCGCCTGGCTGCAGGCAGTGCAGCATCAAGCTTGACCCTGCCACAGCAACGCTCGCCAACTCCTTTTTATCCCTATCCCTATCACTTCATCCCTCTGCAATTTGCTTTTCGCTTAGCCAAAGGCAACAAGAAAAAAGAAACTTTATAAAAACATTAAATAAAATTGTTGCAAAAAAGAAAAGCGCAACGAAAAAAAAAAATAAAGAAAATATTTGCTACAAAATGTGCTACTGCTACATGCTCCGTGTTACTCGTTCCGTGGCGACTGCTGCATAACTTTTGCGGAAATTTGACTCTAGGGCGCTGCAACCACGCCCCTATCGCACCCTATCCACCATACAGACCTGGCCACTGTCAGTGTCTGTGCGCAAAAATTAGTAGAAATGAAGAAGAAAAAAAAGATGTGTTTCATGCAAAAGCAACTTGGAAAAGGTTAACAAGCAGCAGAGCGACGAGGCAGAGTATAGCAGCGCAGTCCTGGGAATAGCCGTCCAAAAACAAAAAGAAGAAGGTATAATTTTTGGCAGGCAACTGCAACAACAATATCAACAACATCAACGAGAGCATCTACAAAAGGGAACGTTAATGAAAAGCAAGCGTGAAATAAAATCATAAATTTTGCAGCGCTTGCACGACACGACAACCAGTGGAAAATGGCAGTGTGCTAGTGTGTGTGTGCTTAAGCTGTTAGTTTTGTTTTGCATTTGTGTGAACGTGTGAGCGCATGTGTGTGTGTGTGTGTTTGTGTGAGAAAAAGAGCTTGGACAGACGGGTGCTTGGACAAGTGCATTTGCGGTCTGCCCCCGAATGTATGCCACATTAATGCTGAGAGTGGAAAGATTTCTAGATGTAAGTGTGTGTGTCTGTCTGTGTTTGTGTGAGTGGCTCAACATTAACTGGCAACACAGTGCAGCACATCTAGACTACACTTGGCCCAGCAGTGGTCAGCTTAGTGTATAACCAAGTACTATGAAAGTGTGTGTGTGTGTGTGGGTGTTAAGGTTTTCCCAACTTAGACGCTGCAGCGGAACTAAAAGTGCTCGCAAACATCTGCTCGGGGAAATGGACAGAACATGTGAGGAGTCATGTTGTTGGTAGTCAGCTTGATAAGCTTCAAGGGGCCAGTGAATTTGCTAATCCATTTTGTGTTAAGGCCAAGCAGCTAAAACCTAACCGAAATATTCCATTTAAGGGTCTTGTGAATTTTAAATTCAAGGAGTATTAAATTAACAAATTTGTATTTTAGCTGCATAAAAAAAGCAATAAATGAAAATTTCTGTAAGTCTTAAAAACAAAAAAAAACAACTTGAAATTTACGGCTTACAACGAGCAGTTTTATTTACGTTTATAGACTATAAAAGCTATTAAGAAATTTAAAAACTCGTTTTTAGCTATTTTTGGATAAATTTTGAAGGAAAAACTTTCCAGCGTATTTAAATTGTTTGAAATTTACAATGGTAAAAGTTGAAGTAAAACTTTATGATAAAAGTTTTAACAAAGGCGCTTTTGTGCTTTCGAAAGGTTTGCGGCTTGGCTAACTGCAACTTACGGAGTTGCTGGCCATTGGAGCTTTTCTAAAGCTTTCTGTTAAGATTAGCAGAGCTATTTGCATGCATAATAAAAAAAACCAAGAACATTGATTATTTTTTAAAAATTGTGTACATACTTTATTTAACTACTTTTGGTTTAATGTACCTTGCTTTTCGTTTGATGTTGAAGGCGCTAGAAAATGTTGCCAATATTGATCGAAAAACATTCACAACAAAGGCATTTATAATTGCTTAGAAACAATAGATCTTATGATAAAGCACTGCTCTATGCATTTGAGTGTATTTAAATATAAACTAATAAAATGCATAGTTCTGTTAACAATTTGCGTGAGAGTTTGTATTTGTATTTGTGTTTGTGTTGTTGACACAGGTATTTGACTATGATTAAAGCTAAGCTGATTGTTTGTTTGATTTTTCCTTATTTCTTTTATGGGATGTTTTCAGAAGCACTTTGTAACATGAGTTAAAGCCAAAGACCGAGCAACAGCAACTGAGTTTCATTTAATATAAAAACGCGTTTTTGATGCATTTCAACTATGATATTCGCACAACAATTAAAATTTACACTCTTACATAGTAAACAATTTTAAGCTAAGGCCGGGCCCAAATGAACGGCTGAATACTCATTATTTGCACTAGATAAACGATTTATCAATTGATGATTGATTATAAAAGTGTATTTATGTATGTATTTAAAGATTTGTGTTTTACTTTTTTGTTTTTTGTTTATAGACCAATGATAAATGCTTATCAGTATGTTGTATTTTTATAACTATAATTAAGTTATTTGTTGTATTTTTTTTTTTAGTCCAGCTACAAAACGTTGCATAAAGTTTGTATAAAAGTTGTTCTGTTTTTTTTTTTTTTTGTTGTTGTCTATAATAAGTTTTTTGTTTTTCATTTGACTAGTAAATACAAAAATCCAATCAATCGTTTGGCGACGACATTTAAACCTACATTCGCTATATATTAAACACTATATAATAATATATGTTTTTACTCTTTATAGTTCTATATAATATATAGTTTATCGTATGTTAGAAACAGCTACTATAAAATCACTGCCAGCCTTGGCCAGCATTTTGGTAACTGTGTAAACGTATTGCCCGTAAGACTAAAAATCATAAACAATAGCTCTATATATAAATATATATAAGTTATTCATAAGCGCTAATATTCGTTAATGCAACAAGTCTATGTGTGTTCATCGCCATCGGATCAATCAAATATGCAGACAAACACGCGAAGGCAATTCATGCCCGCCTTCTCCCAGCAGCCCTCCTCGGTGGCTCGACCCTCGTGCGCCAATCGCATCTTCTTTGGATAGTTCTTTGGGCTGCTTCGATCGCTCAGATGCACTGGCATGCTAGCGTATTCAGCGCGTGGTGTGCGAAACTTCTCCAGCAGCTCCGTTTGTTGATCTGTGAGGTTCTTAAGCTTCTTGCCTAAATAAAAGAGACATTGAAACATTTTGCATTATTATAATATTGTTGTTTGCAACTTATTTCAATTTATGTTTTGAAATTATGTCAAAATTTGCTTAAAAAGAACTCTTTTGGCCTAGAACTTTTCAAAAAATTCCAAAGCTGTTAAGGCGCTAAGAATGAATTTGGAAACTTGAAGCCATAAATTTTTCAAAACTTATACGATTCATTAAAGGAAGTGATTTTTAATCATGATTTGGACTCTTTAGCAAAACTGCATTTTCAGTTGACATAATGAATTTGTTACTATACCTAAGAAACTATATTTTTGTAAAACCTTTTTGACTTTGGTCTTTAGGTAGGTTTTTTTTAAAGTAAACTTACCCTCAAGTGCATCACTGATGAGCGAGATCTCCAGCGGTGGCAGCATTTCAATACGTTCGCAACAGCGTCGAAATTCTGCTGAACTCATGCAAAGATAACGGGGAGTTATGCACAGTGGACCGAGCACCATGCGGCGATTGTCGATCGTGCCACTGAGATTCCTGCGCGCACATTCGGCCATACTCCAGTTGGCCAGGCACTCGAACAGGGTCAGCTCGGAACGCAGTTGCAGTGTGTTCCGTTTGGCTAGCGTTTCAAGCTCCTCGAAACGCAGATCGTTGATGGCCGGCATGGAGAGCAACAGCTCGGCGTGCATATCGATGAGCTGCAAGGTGTTGTGCAGCAACGCGACACCATAGTCCTCGGTGGTAAACGGATTTGGATTGGGTATGAGATTAACCTGAGCATTATCACCGTCGGCACCATTTTCGTTCGCCTTGGCCGCTTTTGCAGCAGCCGCTTGCTTGGCTGCTTTGGCATTTGTTTTCTGCTTGCGGGCCAGCTGTTGTCCAGTCTCTTGTGTGGTTATCACCGTCTGGTGCTGGTTGGTCAATGCAATGCCCTGATAGAACCACAGTGCCTTGTATATGTCCAAGGCGGTTGCACTCGAAATGCTGAGATCAAGTTCACGTATGCAGTATATGATCTGTGGAGTGCAGTAAATATTGAAAAAGGTGTTCACCCATATGAATTTGTTTACTCACCAGATCGGGCACATTGAAACGATCCGCCAGTTCGAGTATTTTCAGCAGATGCTTATGATCGCGATAGGGTATAAAATGTTTCTCCATATAGCGCACGATAAGCTCAAAATCGTCTTTGTCCACATTGGAAATCTGGAAGTGATTATCGCTTTTGCGTCCGCTATTCGGACCCGCATGTATTAACTTGGCCAATTCAACACTGCGCTCCAGCACTGACTTTCTTTCGCAGCGTATCATATAACGATCATCGCCATTGACAACTATGAAATCGATGTAGGGATTCACAATGATGGGCACACCGGTGTATATGTTTGTTTGGCCACGTGAATAGAGTTGTGGCACCACCATGTGAGCGGGTGGTGCACTTGGTGCCGGTGCACTCTGTATGGCATCGACATGGTGGCCATCGGGGCCCAAACCGAATGGCAAAACCATGCTTTGGCTTAAACACTTTGCTCCGTCGTTGTTGTTGTTGTTGTTGTTTGTCTCTGGCTTAGTTGCTATGCTGGTTTCCGCTTCCGCTTCGAGCTTGAAGCGCTTTGTGCACCAATGCGCCCACTAGCGGCAATTTTGTTTGGCGCTCCTGCTTGGTCAGCTGTTGTTCAAACTGGCTCTGCAAGAGTCTTGGGCGATTCTTATTACCCGGTCGCTTGTAGGGCAACTGCAAACAGAAGACCAAAAGATTAGTTTAAACAATAATAAATCATTATTTAAATTTAAATAAAGTTGTTATATTTAAGCAGCATTAAAGTAAAGCACAATGGTGAGCAAGCTGATAAATAAATTCAATTTAATGGCGAGTACAACTCGCTAAATTTGCTGTTATCTATGTTAATTAGCTTTCGCCTGACATTTCTATAGACACTCACGCTTATTTGAGCCTAATATTTCTCAGCCAAAGCACATCCTCAGTTATGGCAATAAATAAACACATTAAACACTGGTAACATTTATCGGGGAAATACCTATCTTCTATAATGTGTCAGTTAGCCAGCTTTAGCTATCCATATTTCACAACAATTTGTAATTGCTTTGATATGTGCATTAGACATAATTGTATATAGAACTACCGACTAACAAGTACATCACCCACTTTTACTTTATCGCTGTAGCTTTATCTTTCAATTGCCCAAATCGTTAAATGCCCATTTATGAGCCTAATCGCTGATTTTTGCACGCGACTATAAATTACATCATTGAAGGTATGCTGGCTTAATGTATGCTTCAAGAACTTCTTCTTTTTTTCTGGACAGAGGACAATCGATTGTAAACATTGAATCGTTTGATTTGCCAGCAACTTGGTTGCAAATCATCATCGACTTCCCATAAATCATGTGGCCCACAATCGAGCTCTAACAAAACGCTATATGTCCGATATACCCAAACCGCGTGACAGTCCCATAAATTGTGTTCTGCTCAGCGAAAAGAAAAATGATAAAACATAGCCATCAGTTTCAGTAGCATAATTTTCATTTCACTAATAAAACCATTACTAAACGAATATTTAAAATTTAATACAAAATTCATAACACTAAGGTAAACCAGATAAGGATTTTAAACAAAAACTTGAGATTTTATTGCCTTTGATAGAATGTTAAAATCTTAGCAAAATAGCATCTTTCTTGTATATTTAGAGATATACTACACAAAAGATAAGTTTTTCTAGTTAAAGTATTCAGCTAAAAACCAACAATAATTAACTTAGTTTCTTGATTAATCAGTTGAAAAAGTTGTAGCATTATTACCTTAAATCAATAGAGACATATTTATGTAAGTGACTTCCTTATAGACTTTTACACACAATGGATAGCATTGTGTACATTATAGACTAGACCTCCGATATAACCAAACCCTAACGAGTTTTATAAGACAACAATTTTATCACTGTTTGATTCGCATGTGCTTGCTGTTGCTTTTGTTGTTGTTGTTATTATTGCCTTAAGTACAATGCAAACAAAACTAATTATGGCACGCCATGATTGCAAAGAAGTTAGCGAAAGCGCAAAAGAAAAATAAAATAAAATAAAGTTCAAATATTATAAGAGTAAAAAGAATTACAATAATATACAAATATATATGTATATATATACAGCAATACTATTTGAACAGTTGTAAGGAAGACAAAATGTTGTTTTGCCGCTACGAAGCCGAGACGAATGTCGACATCGACAGCGAAAACACAACGTGTTGCCCAGCCCCACACCACCACCCAGCCCTTGTGATAAACTCCAGCAAGCAGACTGTAATGCCCTATATTTTAAAAATATTTGCTCTACAGCAAATACACATGTAATATACATACAAACACACACAGACACACACAAGAATTTAAGCGTCAGTTGTGTGTGTGAATGCAATAAAAAAATTATCGTATGCAAATAAATTTGTGGTGTTGAACGATTTTTCATGACGCGTCTTTATCTGCACAGCAGCTATCGGCTACCAGCTCCCCTCCCTTCTATTTCCACGAGCGGTTGCTGACCACAGACTATGTTTATGTGCATGAATTAACATCAGTTATAACAGTCATAATCTAAAGCGGTTGCTTTTGTTTAACACAATTCACTCCTACACCCTACAAGCGTTGGCCATTTATGACACCCAGTTCCAGAGATGAGGTGAGGTGGCGTTGATTCTCTTCCTTTAAAGCGCATAAATGAACTTGAGTTTTGTGGGTAACAGTTTTTTATCATTGTCTAACACTGCACTTCTTACTTCTTTTATGGTTTATTTGTGTATTTGCCGCTTATCACTGTTGAAGGCTCTTCTTGCCATCAATCAATCGAACGCGACTTATTTGCGTTTACCACTGACTTTGGAATCAAAATGTGTGTGTAAAGGTTTTTCACTGTGTTTAATAATATGTAACATTACAGAATTTATTTCTTGTAAATATCGTCGAATTATGCTTTAATCAATTATATTTGCAATATTCTTTTTGTGGGCTGCGAACCGCACGCGGCAAGTTAAGAACTTCGACTGCTGTTTGGCAGGCAGACGCAGAAGGCGACGCTGCTGCCAAACGTCAACGTCGACAGCGACAGCGCAGCAACAGCGACGACAGCGATATAAAGGCATGCGAATCCGAAATGAGTCTAAGCGCTAGGGGATTCATAAGTGAAATTATGAATATAACACTGTTCTGTACAGTAGCTGATAATTCAATTAGATGATAAGAATAAAACTATATTACATTATCTTATATGACTAACAGACAATAATCGCTTATTGATTTTTATTATCATCCCAATATCAACGAAACTTTAATTCTAACCACTTAGGTATGAAACATAAGCAAAAAGTGTGAGATCTGCCCGCATTCTGAAGCCAACTCTCTGGAGTTGCAAAAATAACAAGAAAGAGCGATAAGTGCATGCAGCGGAAATGGGTTTGAGTATTTTGGTTTGGAAGTCCGACGACTCAATTATCAATTTAATTTAATCAACAAACAACCAACAGCAAACAAACAAAAAAGTTTGTGCCAAAAAAACATCCACAATCTATGTTTAATTTTCAAATTAACAAACCCGATTGTAGAGCAGAGGGATCTAGGTGTGAATGTGTGTGTGTGGGAGAGTGTGGGTGGTAGGTGTGCTGGGGCGTGGGCGTGCCTCTTTGATTTTGGGCATGGGTTGTTGTTGTGGTTGTCGCTGCCTCGCTGATATTTGACAACTGCAATTGTTGGCATGGCGTTTTGTTTGCGCACGAATTATGCCTCTAAGTATTTGCAATACAAATACGCAGAGCAAACTGACTTAGGACACAAAAGCAGCAGCAGCATGAATATAAAGAAAAGTCAAGGCCGTGACAAAGCCATAGCGCATCCAAGCTGCAGCGGCCTAAGTAAAAAGGCATACACAAACGAGAGTTGCTCGACAAGTTGCCTATCAAAATGAGCACAGTTACTTTACAAATTGTTTTAATCTCAAAATTGTTTTTATTGGCTTACTTTTAACTAATAAATAATAACTGACGCATAATATAATTAGTTTTTCAATAAATTCAATTGATTTGACGATTACTAATAAATATTAAACTCAGCGTTGTTAATTCGGAGCTCTAGTTTTTTAAGCTCTAGAATTCTTATTCACCTTTCTAAAAGACTTCTTTAAGCTGGAAGGCAAACGTTCTACATTATTGGCTTGTTAGCTGTTGTTTGTTTAGCTTTACCAACAAATTGCTTGGCATTCTATTGTTGCTCAAACAAACATGGCATGACTCACTTTGTATGCTGTTTGAGCAGCCCTCGCTAGCTTGTTTCAGCTCTAGTTATTGACATGTTTACACACATAAATGTAGTCTAAATATGTATTATGATGTTGGAAATACGCTGCATGCTAATGAGTCGTCATCGTCTTGATACCGCGGAAGCTGCCACGAAACAGTTAACAGTTAAAAGCCGCTTTGTTAAGCTCACGCCTCGACCTTGACACTGAGCCCAGTGACTACACCAAGCTGAGTGGCAGGCTTTGTAGGCCAGGCAGCAGGCAACTTTTCCAGCCTTATGCTGGCAGATGTTGAGCAATAAAACCCGTTTACGATCGCTGACAATATCTTCATGATCATGAACAGATCAAATATTTGTATTCATACGGAAAATTAATTAGCAAAGCGCGAAAAGCAACAGCAACAACAACATCAAAACGAACAGAACAGCAGCCAAAGATGAAAAGCCATTTAATTAGTTTAATTAAACATAATTATGCACAAGGTGGCACAAGTGTAAACAAATTCTCAGGTCTTTCTCAGTAGCAGCCGCTACAAAAGCAAACAAACCGAAACACAACCGAAAAAAATTTGAAAATAAAAAAAAAACTAAGTACAAAATCAAAGTGTGCCTAATGATCAATGGAGTGGGTTTACGTGTACCTGTATAGCCGCTGCACTGGGAGCAAATGAATTTTCTTTTTGGCGTCCAACAGTCCCAAAAATAAAACACTTGGCCAATACAGCAAAAGTTCAGCGTATTTTAGCCGAGTACGATGGCCCACAGCGCTCTCTACCTCTCTCTATCTCTTTCTCTATTTATACAAAAAGTTGCATTCAAACATTGCCAAAAATAAATGACTGAATCAACTAGATAAAGTGTCAAGCAATCTACAAAAACAATAAAATAAGAAAATTTATCAAGCAACATAAATCGCTTAACTACCTTGGAAAAGTATTTAATGTGAATCTTCTACAAATTTTAAATATTAGAAAAGTTCAACAAGTGCAGTGTACAGTATTCTATTAATAAAATATATTTATACATATTCAAATTTTCCCGAAACGCAACAAAAAGGGAAAGTAAAATGTGTTTTTGGCATATGTAAAGCGCTTTTAAATTTAGTTGCTTGGCTATGGATTAAAAGTATATGTAATACACATTCAATTATTTTTATGGCTCTATGCATAACAAATGAGATTGTTAACCATTGAACTCGCGTGAACTGTGCTTGACGACTTTTGGAGTTTGTTTTTGAATGTATGTAACTGCAACGTGGTTGAGTAATTTGATTTGCAACGGTCACAACTGTGACTATGGGGCACCTACAAAGGCAATTCGGCTGAGTCATAATAGATAAGAACACCCCCCTAGTGCAACAAATATGTGTGTATATGTTACAGGATTTCACAATGAGCCAATGACATCATACAATGCCGTTTGCACTCGAGAGGCATCCACCTCGAATAAGTAACAATAATATTATTTTGCTGCACTTTCGAGCAACAAGAGCGATGAGTAATCAGATCGCAGATATACAATTAAACAACAAAAGACGAGCTGCAAAATTCAGACAAAAGTTGTTGTTTTGCTATCACTTTTGGCCGTGCGCCAACCAGAACTCAGCCTAAGACCAAAACAAAAGATGCCAGTGGCATGTGTCAGTCCAATCAGTTAAGACCTCATGGGCCGCAGGGGGTCGCCATTTGAGTCATAAGCCAAATTAAAACCAATCGAAGCAGACAAATTAAAACAACAAACAAAAATCAATCAATAAGAACTAAATTATTATTCGGGTTTAAGAATTGAAATCGACACAAAATTAAAACATAAATTGCTATTTTGTAGCCAAAAACTTTCATGTTACCAAAAGAATCAAACAAGACATTACAAAAAGGAAAAGATACAAAAAAGTACAACAAACACACCCCATAGAAAGCTAAAACCCTACGCAACATGTTCCATGTTCAGTGAGGGGTGTTTGTGTGTGTGTGGGTTGCGTTTGAGGGAGGTTGAAACTGGAGCACGCTCTTTCTCAATAACAATAAGGCAAATAAAGCAAACGAACAAATTTTCATTTGCAGCGGCGAAAAACACAAACGCAAGAGGGAGTAAAAGGAGGGTAAAGAGTGAATCTGATGCGGGTGTTAATGGCTAGGCCAATAGCCAATATCAAGTGCGCGACGATGGCCGTTAGGATTTGGTTGCAGGGGATTGAGGTCGCTGGCAACAGCAGTAGTAGCAGCAGCATGCGGGTGGGCAACTGGTGCCAAGGGCGATGTAAGCCAAATGGATGAAGACGAGTAACAATGGGCAACTAGACAATAACAAAAACAAAAAACAACAAAAACAGGGACAGTAACAATTGACAATGCGGCGTATGCGCGATGCGATGCGATGTAATGCAATGTGATGCCTCCCTCAGCTGATGTTGTTTTTGCCAACGCCTGAAACACTGACACACTGAACGAGTTTTCCTATACACAGAAACACACACATACAGAGGAGAGTGAACAAAAAACGAAGGAAACTCTCGCTTGGTTCCTTTTTACAAGCGCTTGTATCTGTCTGTCTGTGTGTGTCTTATAGATACACAATTTATGCTTGCCAATTGCTCGCTTATGTTTATATTTAACGCGTTTATTATGATTGCAGCTGCCAATTGCACAGTTAGATAAACTTACCCCAGTTAATGACAGCTATTTGTATTTATTTATTTAAGTTCAACAATGACGTTAAATTTCATTTAAAAAACTACTTAAACTTGGACCGCCAATTTCCGCAAAACGTTTCGAATCAATTTACAAAATGCACGGCTAGGGCTTGTTTTTTTGCATTTGTTTATAATAATTTCATGCTCACACAACCCAAGTATTTGTATACAATTCTATATATATATATATATATATATATATGTATATAGATTAATATGTATATCTTCGCGTATTTGTCGAGCAAGTTTTTGCGCGCGACGTGCCAAGCAAATTGTAAGGCAGCTACGACAACGTTTCTGCTCGAGAGCCGAAAAGCGTATATACAACAAAATATTTGGTGTGCCATTGTGAGAATTACACACACAACACGCACACACACACACACACAGGCACACAAAAGTTGAGCAATCCGCGGCCAAAAACAATCAGTTGTAAAAACATACCAAATTTCCCAATTTGGCGTTGCCACTGTTTTCCTCCATGCCAGAACTCTTCTACATGTGTAATTGAGTAACACTCGCTCTGGTAAAAATAATATCGAGTTATGTAAGAAATAGTTTTGAAATACTTTTTTTTATTAATTTTTGAGTGATTTAACAAAACGTATTTGAAATGATTTCCATACGGCTATCTATCTGGCAGCATTGTTTGGGGGAAAATTCTCGCAACTTTTCCGCATCTCAGACATGCGCACTGTATTGTATTTACGCTCTGCGCCGACCCACAGGTCGTATGAGTAATCGACAGTTGCTCAGTGCAAGGCGCAACATTTTCGAGCGTGTGATAAGAAACAATATTGCATGATGGCAAACAGACAAGCGAGCCTACGCACAGCTATTCAATACTTTCGCTTTTCCAAAAAGAGAGAGGATGAAAGAGAGGGCGAGAAAGAGTGAGTAAATGAGCTGATTTATGTTGGTGCCGAGGAAATTTTTGGTAGGAGGTAGGGCATTTAAGCCCTAGACAACGGAGCGCTGCGTTGAGTGAGGTAAGAAATTTATTGTTGTTATCAGAAAAGCACGCACACAGACACAAGCAAACAGTTCCCGCTGGCAGGCAAGAACAAACAAAAACCAAAATTCGGGAACAGAAACTAGGTCAAATCGCAACGTCCAATGAAAAAAAAATAAACCACCCACAAGCAGCCAACAAGCTGGCTCCATATTTTACTCTGGTTCATTATTTCGTAATTGCACATTTTCGAAAATTAGTGCATGAATGTGAACACAAAAATATTTAGTATATATCTTATTTAATTATGCTATGTGTACATAATGTTCAAAATGAAAAATGTGTAAATAGAATAAATAGATAAAAGTCATACAATAAATTCTTAAATAAAATGCACTGAAATTGTAAGAAAAATAAATATTATAGCATACCTTACGGATGAAAAGAAATTCTCTACCATTGATACTATGAGAAATTGTAACATATTCTTAGGAAGAACAATAAAATTGAATTTTTACTTTTAATTTTTTCCCACCCAGCTAAAATAAAGCTTGTAAATAACAATTGGTACGTTTATTTTATCGTTTACAAACAAGGATTTACGATGCATTTGTTTTTTTCGAAAATATTGGCAGTTTTCGGTGTGATAATTTTTTTTTTTTTATGTGTTGAATCTATGTTAATGCTTAAAAGAAATTCTAAATTATTAATTATTACAATTTGGGTTCATAAAATGAAAGATGCCAAAAAAGTTGTGCAAATTTTGTCAACTGCTGGATTTGTTTTTTTTTTTCTATTTTGGGTTTTTTTTTTTTGACTAAATCATGTTTGAGGTCTATGTATGTGGGTATGTACATATTGAGTTTTTGTTTTTTTTTTGTTTGTTTTTATTGTTCTGGTCTTAGAGGTGTAGTTAACAGTGCGCTCGTTGGGACGCTGCCATTACGTCGCTTAATTGCTATTTTGGCCACACCTTTCTTGCATTCGGAAGAGCCACCCATCAGCACCATGAAGAGCCCATTATGTGCCATTGTGTTCCAGACACGCTCGATAAAACTATCCAATTTGGCAGCTGTACGCTCTGCGGTTTCCAGCATAAAATCCTTTTCGGGCACCAGCAGATTGGCAATTGTCATTGCATTATCCAAAGCGATCTCGTTGACTTTACGCACAGCCTCCTTAGTGCTCGATACTTCGTGTACTAAAACCGATTTGTTGCTGTCCCTCGGCATCGCTTGTTCTGCCTGTTTGATAACCTCCTTGAGTTGCGGCTTCATATCTCCAACTGTCACGATAGCCGTACGCCTGTCCCGCTTTGCTGCATGCGCCAATAGATTGTTTTGAAGACCATCGCCACTGGCGGCACGTATTATATCGTAAATGCGTTTGCGTTGCGTCAGAATCTCGTCACCAAACTCAATGCTGTTGGCTAACTTCATCTTTACCAGCTTTAATGTGGCTCGCGAATCCTCTATGGAGTCGTGGCCATCTTCATTCTCCTGTATGGTCTCCTGCAGGAACGTCTTTGCCAAGTGCTTTAACTTGCTCTTGCGCTTCCGCACACCGCTTATGTTGAAGCAAACGCTGGTATCTATCACATACGGATGCATCATTCGCATGGCATTTAAATCAGAGTTAAGCGACTGGCCGACAAGTATCGCATCCGTTGGCAACAGTTCGGATACCTCGCGCTGCACATCCTTTAAGGTCTTTGTCACCGTCGCCATAATTTCCGGCGTTATGCCCGAGTACTGTGTTAGATAGTCTGTAATATTGTTAGCAGGACGCACCAACGTTTCGTACACAGTCTCGTATTTCTCGTCTACAATGGATATACGCGTCAATTCATTTGCTCCGGATACTGTCCGACACATTTCACAATCCACACCAAACATGGGGCTACGATCGCTTACAGCTGCATATGTTTTTTTTGTGAATTTAAATGTGGTAAAGCGGGAGTGCAGCTCGCCCTGCAACGGTATTGGGTAGCCCTCGTCGACCATTTGTAGTGCCGAGAGCAATAGCTTTGTACGTGGAAACTTGTCGTCTGGATGCAATTCGATCTGTTTTGTTTGAGTTAGTTGCTTTTCAATGGGGAAAAGTGCCTTTACAAATAATGTTGGATCCTTATTAAGTTCCACGGCTGATTCTAGTGAGCCATGTTCGTTAATTAACTTCTGCGCCTGGATATTAGTCAGCGGTATCTAAAGTAGCAAATAATGATAATCTTTATAATCAGATCTTTTGATCAAATATACACTACTCACCTGGGCAATTGAATCAATGATGCTGCCCTCGCCTTGCGGTGGCAAGACCATCTCCAGTTTTGTCTCAAATATTCGATTCGTGGCCACAAATAGGCTTTCATTGGAGACATAATGGTACAAGGACAAGCCATCTAATATGAGTACAACACTGTGCGATAGGCTATGAAACTTTTCCGCACTGCACCAGCGATCGGGTGCACACGGACTCTTCTTGCCAATGAGCGCTGCCATCAACAGATGCTGGATGTCAGCCAGGAAAATGGGCGTACGCTCTTGTTGCGGAATGTCCAGCATAGCACGTCTGCCCATATCGCGCAAATGAACACCGGGCACACTCTCCAGCTCGCGCTTGCGACGCCGCAGCTCTGTCGACAGAGATTTGTACTGGTCATGTGTTAGCGCTTCAGATAAATCTTCTAGTGTGCGCGTATCACCGCCAGCTGAATTATTGCGAATGCGCTTGATGACGGGCTCGTTGACTTCATCGTCAGCAACGTTGGCATCGAATGTTGTTTCACTGCTGCTTGTTTCTGCCATTATGGTGAGACGATTTCGCGGCTTTCGTTTGTTGCAAACAGTGATGAAGCCGTCGTTGTCGTTGTCAATCATCTCGTCGCGTTGCTTTAACTGCTCTGCTTCGTGTATGCGATCCTTGTCGTTCAGTTGTATTAGATTTGCCAGCGCGGCCAGTTTTTTCTTTTTCTTGTCATTGCGCTCCTGCTGCTTAGATGATGAGGATTTCTGTTCTTTCATCTTCATTTGCCTGTTGATTAAACTGCAAAGCGCGAGAAAAATGAAAACACATGTAAATCGTTTGGAACAAGCTCAATAGAGCATGAGTTAATGCGAACCAGCAAATGTTCTTTTTCGATGAACCTGACATATTGCTGTTATGTTATTAACAGTATACAACTTTTCGAGACAACGGTTGTTTGAACTCTTAATAAAATTGATGAATAAAAATACTTGCAAAATAACATTATGTTCACTGCAATCAAAAATATACCAGCAAACTTGGTAATTAATAACAACATTAACATTTGGAATCACTTGAAACTTTCAGCTGCTAACAGACTTAACAGAATTATTACCGATATATCGGAAAAGTTAACAGATTTCCACACATTGAGCAGACTTGCTCCACACATTGAGCAGACTTGCTCTACAATCGATACAAGTTATGATCACCGCACGTCTCTAACAACATTAACCGTTAGAACGCCGCGTGGTTTCGAGAAATTTGCGAATTGGTAGTGCAAAATATAAAAAACTAAAAGTTTGTAATTAAGTTGTGTTTTGGTACTGTGAAAAATGTACACTGCTGTTAAGCCGTTGTCAAAGTACTTGCAACTTAAGTCGGTTCGCATTTACGATGGCGTATTTACGCTTCACGCAAAAGTTACGTGCGCCATTTTGTTGGCATTTACTATTCTGCTGTCCGCAAAACAATATTTTGGCGATCCCCTGGTTTGCATATCTGACATGAAGAACGTAGAATTTGTGAACACCCACTGCTGGACCATGGGAATGTTCATAATGAACTACGACGACAACGAAATGATGGCTGATCGAAGAAAACTAGTACTTGATGACGTTAACAAATCATATTATAGTCTTAAAGTTGACAACAATTTGGTATATAATCATGCGGCACTAAAGTCAATAAACAACGGTCAGCAGCAAGAGCGCGTCTTTCTGCGCTATTATCAGTGGGTGGTGCCAGTGCTAATGCTGCAGTCCTTCATCTTCTACCTACCGGCTTATCTATGGAAAATCTGGGAGGGCGGCAGACTTAAGACATTGTGCGCCAATTTGGACGATGTGCTAGCTGGAAGCGAAAAAACGAATTCGCATCTGCGCAAGCTGGCAAAATACTTTGTCAGGGACTACAAGGAGACACATCTACGCTACTTAGTTTCCTACATAATCTGCGAACTCTCTAACTTGGCCATAAGCGTAAGCGACATCATCTTTAAATTATGATCTTTTCATAACAATTATTTGCCGTTCAGATTGTTAACATTTTGCTGCTTAACGTGTTTTTGGATGGCTTTTGGTCGCACTATATAAAGGCACTATCTGCAGTACCTGCATATAATTGGGATGAATGGAATCGCATTACTACGCACATGTTCCCTAAAATTGCAAAATGTGAGATTTTCAAATTCGGCGGCAGTGGTACTTTGGAATCTGTGGATAATCTTTGCCTGCTGCCACTGAACAATTTAAATGAGAAAATCTTTCTATTCCTATGGGTCTGGTTCATGCTGATGGCTGTACTGGCGGGTATTAAGCTCATCTACCGTGCCGCTACAGTTTTTCATCGTGGACTGCGCTTTCAACTGCTGCGTGCAAAATCTCGCTTTATGCCATTTCAATCACTGAAGCGCGCCATGTGCGAGTTCAGCTGCGGTGATTGGTTTATGCTGATGCGTGTAAGCAACAACATGAGTTACGAGCTATTTCATCAACTTATGAAGCTAATCCACGAGGAGCTAAGCAACACCAAGCCAATAACACGTGACGTAGACACATCCTAAACTTATTTCCTATAAAATCCCACATATACCACATAATAATCAAAATATTCCAAACACTAACTACTATAAAGACTTGTCATAAGAAATGACCATTAGATTTCTTAAGTTTATGTGAATACTGAACTGAAAAACCATTCATTATTATTTAACTAGTCGATATAACGGAATTATCGACCTCTAATTTGAACTACGAATAAATTGTTTTAGTTTTGTTTCTGAACCCTAAACTAATATTATTACTTATAATAATACTTACCATTCGCTGCGACTTTGCTGGGAATATATTATCGTGGGGCCCATCATGCTTAACTGAGGTAAGTTCTTTGAAGTTGATAAAACAGTATTTAATTTTGTTTCAATTTTTTGTATGTGATTTCTGCAAAGCGGATCCCTTAGTCTTATTATCTTTGAAACCATCTTGTATTTCATTACTTACTTTAAATCGGATAAAACAAAATTTTGATAAAAGTTTGGACAATTTCCTCTGAAGTTTTCATGGAGGTTTCTTAATGAACGTATATAATTATTTTTCGTGTGGATTTTTGAATGTACTTAACTAAAAAAAAAGAATGTTTTTGTTTGGTTTAATTGTACAAAATTTTTAAAATGACGACCTAACAATACCTATAAGTCAAGGCTTGCTCGACCTCAACAAAGGGCATTGACACCCTTTCCCATTGATACTTTGGTAATGTTGACAACTTGAGTGGTGCGTTGTGGGTGGTTCGTTGCTCTCAAATTCCCTTCAACTTGCACTCTTGACGCATTTAATTGCTGTGCTCGCAATTTCTTTGCCATTTTCATTAACCAAAAAATTGTTAAGTTCAAAACATTTTGTACACAGCACAGCACAAATGCGGCACGGAACTGGGTCGAGTTCTTCGCCAAACTTATGCTGATCCACTTTGTCAAAACTTTATAAGCGCTCCCACTGCCGATAATGTCTTTAGTTGCCGTTGTGTGCCGGTTGAAATCGCGCGGAAGTCGCTCGTCGCTAAAATCTTCGAATCGTGTGATATTTAATACCCGATCAGCTCTTTGGATTACTTCAAGCACTTGTTGCTGATTGTTTTTTTAGTGGTTTTTTTTTTTTGTGTGCAGTTTGAGTGAATTTCTGTAATCTGATGCTCCTTTTTGGACTTTACATTGTATAATAAACATAAGTGCCGCCAATTGCAAGACAAACCAAAATACATGAATCAATATCAATAAATAAAACGGTGAATTATTGTGTTTAATGCATTCTTTGCTGTCTTAAGGACATGCTAAAAATAATTGTTAACTAAAGTGCAATCAAAAAGATTCATATAAAATGAAAATAAGTTTGGATGGTAGGTTACCCAATGTATTATACCCACAAGTATCATATAACATTCATAATTCTTAGAAAACATACACAAAAATCTTTAATACATTACGTATTTTTTGAAATGCCACATCAATTCATTGGCCAGACATTTAAGTTTAACTTTTAATTTTTTTTCGCTTGTATAATTGAGTACATCAGCAGTTCAATTAATTGCGAAAGTGACCTGCAAAGAACTCGCTGACCAATATAAAAATTTTAAATTTTTTTGTTGTTGATAAAAAAAAATTATTTAATTGTGTTGTAGTTAAAATCGTGTAAACATTCATTTTTGCATAGTAACACTTAAATATAAAATATAAGAATTCCAACAATTCAATTATGAAATAACGTTAAAAGATAACAAATCGAATACTGTATACACTAGAAAGAAATTTATTTATGATGAATTGCAAATAATTTTTATCTAATCAACTTTCTCAGAGGTGGAAGCGAAGCGCATGCAGCGTATTCCTCGTCGCTGCTGCCTTCCTCGTCTGCCCTGCGCTCGCATCCTGATAATATCCCTATTGGTGCTTATCACACTGCTAATCTCACTGATATATCATGGCATTGTCCTGGAACGCATGGGTAAGTTAAACTACATACCTCTCATGCTCCATATTAAAATGACATTTTCTTAAACCAGATCAACTTCGGCAAGTAATGGCTCTAAATAGGAAACACGCACAGAACCTGCAAACTATTAATGGAGAAAACGCCTTTGTGTTAAGTCCACAATCACAACCCTTTCACATCCCGCTTATAAATGACAATGAGGTGGAGCCTTTAGCTACCAAAAGTGAAGAGCAGACATTGCGCCTAAAGCATCTGCGATTCAAGTTCCACATAAAGCATAAACTTCGTAAGCAACGTCGTAGTATACGGTCTTTGGATCTGCTTGATCCGTTGCAGTTGCAGGCAAACATGCAGGATCTGTATACAAGGTTGCGGAGTAAAAGAGCCAAAGCTGCGCTGACTCAGCTGGAGAACGAGTACGTAAGATGTAAGACGCGGACGCCAGATGATTGTATGTCAGCATTTATGCGAATGTACCAAATGGCCAAGGATGTCACAAAGAAGATGGACAAGATGAAGGAGATCATCAGGGATCAATTAGGCTCAAGCAGCGTAGAGTCGGTCGAGAATACTGACATAACGGCTGTGGCGCCGTTACAGGAATTGACTACATTACCTGCAAGTGACCAGGAGGAGACAACACTCAAGCCTTCAAGAGTTAAGATAAAACCAGCAAAAATCAGTTGGATTATCGATGGACATGAACACGATGGGCAGGAGGCATATGTAGAGAATACACCCAAAACTGTGATTACCACGGAGCTCACAAATACAACAAAATCAACCACTCAGGTTACTAAAGCAGAAAATAGTTCGATACCAACAACATCAGTTCAGAGCAGCAAAAGCTTATCCACATCAACCACAACAACAACCACCACCAGAAATCCGATTTCAGTTCTGACCACTGAAGGAGTAAACTTTGACGACATTGCAGATAAAGTCACTTGGTTCCTTGATCGTTTTGATAAGCCTAAAGAAATTCATCACACCACGGAGCGAAGAAATGAGAAAGCAACAACAGTTAGAGCTAAAGCGATCTCAAGTGAATTTCAAGATGAAACCACCTCGCCAAGTTTTGAGCTTAAACCAGTTTCGCTGCAATCGGATGACCATGTAACCGAAAGTGGCATCCAATCAACTTTAAAGCCTTCAACAGATGCACCAGAAACACTACAAACTACAACAACAATCACTTTGACGACAGAAACTCTTCCACGAAAACTGCAGCACGAATGGATTCTAGATGTAGAGGAGCCACTTGTGGAGCCTATAGTTGAGCCAATTGTGCATCCGGTTACAATATTGTCACCTAGTACTACGTTAAGTTCAACCCTAGTGCCAACTACAACCACTGAAGCTGTAGACCACATCGTCTTTCCAACAAAGCGCAAGCCAATAAAATTCAGTTGGATTATTGACGGTGATGATGAAATCAGCAGTGAAGTAAATACCACAATCCATCCAGCTAGCACCACTGAGACCAAGGCAATATCAACCACTGAAAATGCAAAAGCAGTGCATCCTTTAGATAACCCTACTAGCGTAGAGAACATGCTGGATAGTTCTGAGCGCCATGAGCAGGAAAAGCCACTTACAATAGTGTTGCCCAGCAATAAAAACGAGACCACAATGCCTGAAGATACCCAGACTAAGCCCAGTGTCTATGATCGCAATCATTGGCTAAAGGAGTTTGAGCAGCAGGCATCCCCGGCACAGGATGAATTAATCGAAACCTTTGGCACACAGCTCGATGCCCAGAGTCTGCAGCAACTGGGACCCAAGCTCAATCCGGCTAGCGGCAAGCAGTTAAATGGTATATTTAAATGAAGCTTTGTCAACATTTACAAAAACTTTGTATAAAATTAATTTATTTTTCAGCTGCCGATGCACAACTGATGTCAGTGTGTGCACAGATGTCGCGTAAGCTGCGTCAAAAGGCGGCACGCTCAGAGATTATCTCGACGAAGTCAGAAACTTATACTGCATCGCCTAGCATGCAGTTTACTAGTCGCGCACCTGGTGGATTTCCCGTCTCCGGCGAGACAATGAAAGCCTCGGCCCAGTTCATGTTCAATCCAAACTTTGGCATGCCCAGCATACCAGTGTGTTTCTATTTGACGCCAGCCAATTTCCGTATGCCGTGGTCGCCGTCACCTTCGTTTATGGGCATGCAGGGTGGACACTTTGGTGGCTCCTCGAATGGAGGTGGCATCTTTTTTGTGCCGCAACAGCAGTTTGGAACATCGGGCAACTTCTTTGGTGGCAGCGGTAGCACAGCTGGCGGTGGAGCTGCACAAAATCAGATGGCAAACATCTTTTCAAAGAATGCGTCGCCGCAAAAGCAAGGTGGCAATGGCAAGCAGCAAGTCTACTGCACCTACATGCAAAATCAACAGGGACAGATGTCACAGGGTCAACAAATGCAGAGCAATTTCTCACCAGGCAGCCAAACTGGATTCTCCAATGCCAACTTTAAGATGCGACATGGTGCCAATCAGACAGGTGCGCCACAACAGAGCCAGATTATTTATGCTTCGTATGTGGGTGTGCCACAAGAGCCGTTCGAACGTTTCAAGTGCCCGGAAGCAGATCAGTTAGCCTGCTACGGGCACAAGGAGTGCATTGCCACGTCGAGCTGGTGTGATAATGTCGTTGATTGTTCCGATGGCAGCGATGAATCTGCTTGCACCTGTGCCGATCGTCTCGATGAGGATCGAATGTGCGATGGCTATGCAGATTGCCCCATGGGCGAGGATGAGCTGGGCTGTTTTGGCTGTGAGCTCTTAGCGTACTCGTGCTATGAGACTGCTGAGGAATACGCGCGACATAATCGCTCCACACTCTCCATGTGCTACAGTCGCCTGGAGCGCTGTGACGGCTTCCTGAATTGCTTCAATGGACGCGATGAGTTGCAGTGCAGCATGCTGGTTACAGATGTCACACATCATATGGTAAGCAATTATGAGATTTAGATAACAAACAACTCTTCTTATAAATTCTTTCATTAAAAGTCCCATGCAGTTACCGCCTCGGAGGGCTATCTTTATCACAATCATCGTGGCGATTGGTACCCGGTGTGCAACAATGGTGGCAAGTGGGCAATTGATGCCTGTGAGTTGCAGGAAGCAAATCAAACCGCTAATCTAACCTTCAAAGAGTTGACACTGACAGGTCCGTTCGTTGAGCCCTCGTTGCATGCGAGCATTCACTTTGCCCAAGCCTGCCATGGACGCAACGATCAAGATACACTGGTCAACCATGTTGCCTACGTCAAATGTCCGTCTCCGCAATGTGGATTGCGCAGCAAGCCAAGCAATAGCGAGCATACCAAGCGCTCGAAGAGAGCACCAGTACAAGATCATACGGAGACGGATAAGAGTCGCATTGTTGGCGGCAGTTATGCAACACAATTGCAGTGGCCTTTTGTTGTGGCCATTTATCGCGATGGCAAATTTCACTGTGGTGGCACCATTTACTCGGAGCATTGGGTATGTCTCAAGAACTTTTCACACAAGAGCTGATCGTGTATATAACTAATTTACTTTTCCTAATTACAGATTATAAGTGCTGCTCATTGTGTCATCAATTTTGGCAAGTACTATTATGAGGTGCGTGCTGGACTCTTGCGCCGCACCAGCTACTCGCCTGCAACGCAAATCCAAACAGTTTCCCATGTGGTTGTGCATCAGGCTTATGAGCGTCGCAGTATGCGCAATGATCTATCGCTGCTGAGGGTTGCAGAGCCTCTGCAGTTTAATCGTTGGGTGAAGCCCATCTGTATGCCGGATATGGGACGGACAACGTTTGGCCAAGATTGGATCTGGGGACCAGAGGAGCACACACTCTGCACTGTTGTTGGCTGGGGTGCCATTAGAGAGAAGGGTCCAAGTAGTATGTATTTGTGTTTATTTGATTTATATAAATTTCCACTGATCTTGCTGTTCTCCAAAGGTGATCCTATGCGACAGGTTACTTTGCCCATACGCAAAGGTTGCACTGATCCGGAGGATCAGGTTTCGGAGGATGTTTGTGCTGGTGAGCCAGGTGGTGGACGCGATGCATGCCAAGGTGATTCGGGTGGACCACTTTTCTGTCGCAGCGTCTCTCAGCCGGATCATTGGTATCTGGCCGGCGTTGTCAGTCATGGCAATGGTTGTGCCCGTCCTAAGGAGTTTGGCGTCTACACACGTGTTGCCCTCTATCTGGACTGGCTGGAGTTGGCAGTAACGCCGAATCTGCTGCCAGCACGTCAACCACTTCAGCTTTGTCCGGGTTTCATGTGCGTCTGGGGTGGCAAACGCTGCCTTGCTCAGCGACAGCGTTGCGACCGCAACGTTGATTGCCTGGGCGGTGAGGATGAAGTGGGCTGCGCCTATAACTATATACCAGATATGGTTGGCAACCGAAAATTGAACATCAGCACCACCACAGAGAGTGATTATCATCCGTTGAATTTGCAAAAAATCGTTATACAAGATGAGGAAGCAGCGCATACAGAAAACATAGAGCGTCAGGATGTTTCCATACAGGATGCCGATTTGTTTACTAAAACTATAACACTGCCACCTGCTGAAATGAAAACTACAACACCACCAGCAACAACAACACATAGTGAAAACTCGACAACAACTGATGAAAACAGCACGCAAACATTTGAAACTGAAACGGAGCTTGATATGGCAACAACAACAACTAGTTTCGAAACTGAAACAACAACAACAGTGGCAACAACAACACAAGTGGCAAAAACAAGAACATCAACATTACCAAGCACATTACCAACAACTTTGACTCCGTCAACAACAACATGGCCGACATCAACGGAGGATTTTATGAAACTTACCGATTTGATTAACCAACTTTTGGAGGAAACGACAACAGCAATGCCCACAACAACAACAACTAGCGAAGAAGTAGCAAACACAACGCTGTTTACTATTTCAACTGATGCGCCCAGCTTGGGCACAACAATAACCACAGAAGCAACGGCTGCAGCGACAACAACTGCAACATCAGCAACAGACGCTGAGACCACAACTTTTGTGACTTCAACTGCTGTCGACAACACCACAACTGAAGCTGCAAGAACAACAACTCTGTCAACTACAGAAATACCCACAACAATACCGCCAACAACAACAACTACAGAAATACCCACAACAATACCAACAACAGCTACACAGACAACAACAACAACAATACCAACAACAGCTACACAGACAACAACAACAACAACACTAAGAACAACAGCTGCAACAACCATCAACCCAAGTCCAACAACAAAAAACAGCAAAGTTAACTCAAAGACACAGCTGCCTGACAAGTTTATCTGCGAAACGTAAGTCACATTTTGGTATTTCAAATAGTTTTAAACAAATTCGAAGCAAGGGAGATTGCTGCATTAATAATACTTTATCATTTGAAATTGCAGAATGCCTCAAATTATAGATCTGCATCATCGCTGTGATCGCAAAGTGGACTGTGAAGATGGCACCGATGAGATAAACTGCACCTGTCGTGAATATTTAAAAGGTGGTCTAGGCGTCCTTATTTGCGATGGCAAAGCAGACTGCGAGGATCTAAGCGATGAGCAAAACTGCGGTAAGTAAATATACAAAACATCATAAACGAGTGACCTGAACTGGATTAATTTTTAGGTGGCTGCGAGGAGAATGAGTATCACTGTGCGCTTTCAAAGACATGCGTACCACTGGAAAAGCGCTGTGACAATAATGTCGATTGCCAATTCAAAGAGGATGAAAATGATTGCTGTAAGTTGTTATCGTTCTTAATTTTACACTCATAACTAACCAACATAATTTTCTTCTAGTTGCCTTAGCTAATGGTCATGAAGTGCACTTTGATGAACATCAGCAGCCCAAGTTCAGCAGCACTGGCATCTTCTCGAAGAACTCTAATGGAGCATGGCGCGTTGTCTGCGCCCATGAGACAGCCTTCCACGAGCACCAAGCCAATACGTCGGACAGTGTTTGCGCCTTGCTGGGTTTTAAGGGTGCCAAATACTATAACAGTACTGAGTTTGTTAGCCAGCATGAGATGCATCCAATTACACCGGAGCTATATAAAAAGTCTCACGCCGGTTCAGAGCTTCATACGCGTGATAATGGACAGATGTCCAGCAGGGAGAGAGGATTATCACTGGATATCAAGCGCATTCTACTTGGCCAGCAAAAGGCACATGTCATGTTCGACAAGTGTATTGGCATCTATGTGGAGTGCAATCCACTTTCCAACACAACATTGCCCATAAAAACTTTTAGCGCTGGCCAGGCAATAAAACAGCGTCCGACCGAACAAATGCCTGAGCTGCTGCCTACCATTGAGACCCACAAACGGCCAAATGTACACTTCAAGCCGCAGCTGCCGGCGCAAATCTTCAGTAAGAAGGATGAGATCATGGATCGCTTGGACATGCTGATCAAGAACAAGAATAATAAGACGCTAATGGTGCAGGAGCAACTGCACGAGGCCATTCAAGAGCTACACTGGCCCTGGCTGGCAGACGTTTATGCAAATGGTGAACTCTGGTGCCTGGGCGTGCTTCTGGACAAGCACTGGGTGCTGGTGCATGAGAGTTGTCTTTCAGGCATAAGGTTTGTACATTGAATGCTTCTTTTTTAAGCCCTACTCATTATTAATTCCTTACAGCTTTGACACGCATTATATAAGCGCATTGCTGGGCGGTGGCAAGACAAAGCGTTCCTTGCACCACAGCACACACGAGCAGATTCGTCGAGTGGACTGCTTTGAGGCGGTGCCCAAGTCAAATGTGCTGCTGTATCATTTGGAGCAGCCAGCAAGATTTACACACTACGTTCTTCCCACGTTTTTGCCGGAAATGTAGGTACTCATACGAGATTCTCAAACTAGTAAGTAATGTCATTTAATTTAGCAGTGCCTCTGAGGAGACCTCACCACATGAATGCATAGGCGTGTTGCATGACGATTTTACTGGACGCATAAAAACTGTAGCCATTGCTGAGATCACAAACGATACCAGCTGCAGTTCTTGTTATCAGTTACAAGAGAGAAAACCGCCTGTCAACTTGATGCGCATACTTAATGTTAGCGCTGAAGATATGGCTTCCATATCAGAGGAAGTTGAATTTGTAAGCGATGTAACGGAAAGGGAGGTGCCCGCTCTCACAAAATTTACCAGCTGCACACAGTTTGGCCAAAGAAATCATACAAACGCTCAAAGCAACCCCAGCGATCAGGGCGTGCTTGTGTGTCGGGATTCACAAACCGGCTGGTTTCCTTCAGCACTCTTTAGTTACAACAATACCGATTGTCAAAGCTTTAAGGCACCGTTCAGCATTAGAACATTGGACAAGGCTTACAAAACGCTGCAAGATCTAATAGGTATTTCATAAAAGGAAACTTACAATCAGTTTTTATATATCTGGGTTTTTTTTTACAGATCGCCAGCACTGCACCAATGTGCAGTCCACGCCGTCATGCACCACACATCGCTGTCCACTGGGCGCCTGTTTGGAGCATTCGGCTTTGTGTGATGGTCGCAGTGATTGCCACGATAACAGCGATGAGGAGGAGTCCAAGTGTCGTCAGCTCAAGCAGCGTTGTGCACCAGGCGAAATGAAATGCCGCACGAGCAACAAGTGTGTGCCCAAGAGCAAGTTTTGTGATCATGTGCCAGATTGTGAGGATATGACTGATGAGCCAACCATATGCAGCTGTTTCACCTATCTACAGTGAGTCAAAATTTACACTAATAAAAAATTCAACATCTAATGTGAACTTCTAGAGCCGCGGATCCTTCGAAAATATGCGATGGCAAACGCAATTGCTGGGACAAGAGTGATGAGAGTTCGGCGCTATGCAATTGTACTGCAGATCACTTCAAATGCAGCTCGTAAGTTAATATGCTCAGCTTTTAAGCGTCGATTTTTATAATTATAGTTTTTAGATCTGAAGATTGCATACCGCGTGATTTTGTGTGCGATAAGCAGCCAGATTGCCCCAATGGTGAGGATGAACGCTTCTGCTTTGGCATTGAGCATCCTTTGCATGAACAACAAGAAGTTTACTGGGCACATAGTGGACACAGCCACAAGACGACTATCTCGCAATATGGTCAGGTGATTGAACAATCTTATGGCATATGGCACACCAAATGCTTCCCCAAGAGCTCTCCACCCAGCGTGGAAGAAGTGCGTAGTATATGCAAAAAGCTAGGCTACCGTCCGGATCGCCTGCCTAGTTATCGGCTTATAGATGACGTGACAAATGAGGCAAAGCACACATATGAAGTAGCTGATCAGCGTGGACGCTCCTTCAGCAATGACACCTTGGTGGGCAAATATCGTAACTCCACCAAAGCGGTAATCGTCAGTAAATTCTCACCGCTGCAGCTAAACGATCGTTTGACGCTTTTCCTAAAGCCGAGTCGATCGATTGCCGAGCTGGTCAGATGGAACACAACGGATTCAAATCGCTGTTTCAGGCTGGAAGTACGCTGCGCTTGAAAGGTAAAAGTTGTTTATTATTCCAAACCCAAATCTCGTAATTGTCTTTTTTGTACGTTTTAGTAGCAAATAAAATCGAGACTCGTAACATTTGTAGTTAAATACTAAAAAAAATTGTATTTTGTGTTTTTATTTCATTTGTTTATTTATTATATTTAATCAGCTGTCTAGTTTGCTGCATATTTGTTTTTTAGATTCAATTAATTTATCTCCGTTTGTCTTACGTTATATATTTTTTAAAGTATTATTAAGCTGGGTTCCTCGAATTTATTATGTTTAACAAACAAATTTCTGGTTTTATAAATGTAAAAAATCTGCTGTTTTCCCTTTGGTTTTAGTTGAAATTCAAACAATTGAATACTTAAAGCACTTATCATAAATTTTTGTTTGTGTTTTTTTTTCTTTAGTTTAGTTGTTAGGTATAAATTCGATAAAAAGATTTAAGATTGGTTTGTTTTCAAAATAAAGGTACTTGAGAATTATGAATACAAGTATCTTAAGAGCATTTAAATACTATTTGGGGATTAATCCAGTTGTTTTTTTTTGTGTATTTTAGGTTAACAATAGAAGGATTTAATTATAAATATATATTTATATAAGTATTTTTAACGAGGGCTTATAAATTGTTAAACTTTAAAAGAAGGCTGCGTATAAATTTGTCATAACATGTTATAGATATTTTTATAAGTCTTTGGCGCTGATTACAACAATACAATAAGTATGAGAATTCTCCCATTAATTTAATCAAAAAATAAAAATAAAAGGATTGTAGGGTAAATACTTTTAAAGTTACTAAGGTGAGTTGTTTTTTTTTTTTAGTAAAGTTTAGATTAGTGTTGTTTAAAACGTTTTTAGATAGTTTTTGTTTTCTTGTACAAAAAACAATGTTAAATTTCAAATTTAATCACAAATTTTTTCAAAATATTTTTAGAGTATGTTTGAGTCATGCTAAGGCTAAAGTTAGTGAGTGTATTATATAAGTTTTGTTTGTTGGCTAGTTGTGTATTTAAAATGTGCGTTTATTTTTGATTTTAAGTGTTGTGAGCGCATTGAAAAGCTATGCTAGAATGTGGCTTATAAGCTTCCCAGTGTGTATGTTACTGATTGGATTGATTTGGGGCTGGAAATTTGTATAGTACATGGTAGATACAGGCATAAAGTTTTCAACACAACCTTTTCGCGATTCTAAGTTTAGAGTTCTGGAATATATAGAGAGCGTAGAACTGAGCAATTAATAGTCGAATTTGAAAGCCTAATTGCTAATACTTAACTAATTTTAGGCTTAACTCGCACCAATTTATACTTTTCCTTTGTTGCGGTTTTGCCAAACAATCTTTGTAATCTTAAATATCATTTACGTTGTCACGAAACACAGCAGCTCATTTATTTACATACACACTTATGTATATACCTAGCAAATTAGTTACTGTTTCTAATGTTATGGCAATATATTTATTCTCAATTAATTTAACGAATTTCGTAAACTTTACTAACTACATATTTTGGTGTGGTAAATGTTGTTTTTTGTTGCTAAAACTCTTAATGGAATAGTTGGTGCGTTTGTATTTACAATTTTTATATATATAATGTATCTAGTATGTATATGTTAAGTACATATTTAGTGGTTGTAGTAGTATATGCTAAGTAAGTATATTAAAGCTTAGGAAGTTAGTAGATTTCACTGCAAGTTTTCACGATTTCCATTCAGATGAGGTTAATAACTCAAAAGATGGTTCAAGTTAAATTATATTTATCATAGGTGGTCAAGTATATGTCGTTTCTATTTCAGTTGTGCGTTTAAATTTTAATTAATGTATTTTTTTTATAATCCCGAGATTGTGGCGCATTCGTGTCTTAAGTATTTAAGTCAGCTTAATTCTGAGAATTTATGCTGTCTCTTTTCTAGTCCCTTGACAACGAAAACCAAATGGAATTAAATTGTAATTTATTTACGTTGCAGCCGAAAAGTATGCTAAGGATTAAATAGTATAACTTGGACAGAGCGCATGCCACAAGTGCACCAAAAAATGTGCTTCAATATTCAACCATCTCTAGGGTAAGTCGTTATGTCTTTTACAATTATTTCCAAAAAATATTGGGCATGTATAAAAATGCTTTGATTATTTGTGTCGGGGCATATTGAAAGAAAGTCCGTATCTTAAGCGTGTTAAATACTTTAATGCACCACAACGAAATTCGAACTCCTCAAAGCGTTAGCTCCATTCCATCTCTAGTATGGATTGGCAAACACTCACAGCAAACTATAAGAAAGAAAAAAGAAACCAAAGAAAATTAATATTCAATAAATAATTTTTATATATTTCACTAAAACATACACAACGAACAAAAGGATTTTGGGCATCAAAACACATTATTACTAAATAAATAACTAAACACATATAAAGCAAACGCCTTTATCAGACTTCGTCGTTTGTGATTGTTGTTGTAGTTGTTGTTGTGCGCTTGTTGGCCCCTAGAAACATTGGCTTAGGCTAAAATTTTAACATAACTAACTAAACAGTTAACAGAAAAGGAAACTACGTTAAACAGAAGGATGCACAATTATAAAAAATCATATAAAAACCATAGGTTAATATATATGTATAAACAATAAGTTTGACTATAATTTCGATCACTGTACGACAACATTATCTGAATGACGAGTTGATTGTTTGAGAGTGTGCGAGTTTTTAAATGTAGATGATTGAGTTTCATTTTATTTTGGTGGCAACGTCAGCTCATGTCCTTACACCGCCTAGTGATCGGGGCGGGTGGCCACGAGGTTCTTAAGTACTTTTCTCTTTACTCTTATCTAGCGCAGTGCTATTCTCATCAGTGGGCGGAGAGTCAAGTTGGGTTCGCACCAAATGAGCTGGCAGCTCCATATTGATGGGATCATTCAGGCGTCTCAAATTATATTCCAGCTCAGCCGATTTGCGCTTCAGACGATTATAGTGTTCCACATCGAATTGAACTTTCTTGGCATTCTTGTAGATATTAAGCGAATACTCGCGATTGTACACATTCTCCATAATGTATTCCTACAGGTGAAAGGCATTCATGAATTATTTAACAAAGCATATTTATTATGTTTGAACTCACTCGCTTGGTCACACAATAGTAGGCGTACATAGCCATTGTCGTGCCATAGGTCACGAAATAGGTCACCGGCTCCATGATATCCCAGGAGTATTCCCACCAGGTCAAACGTGCCAGTATGCCAAATTGCACGGACATTAAACCCAGACCCACCCAGGTCATCATATTGGTGCGACGTTCAGCCTTTTTAATCAGCTCCATTTTTTTCTGTGTGAGAAAATTAATTATTCAATCCTAGTTCGCATCATCTAGTTAATGCCAAACTAACCTGTTCGAGTGGCTCCAGTTCGTATCGTAGGCTTTCCAGTTCCTTGGCCAGTTGATTGCTCTTCTCCAACTGATATTCGCCCACATTGAAGGCCTCATAAAGCTGCATAAATTTTGGATGTGAGTTATTAAATCGTTTTGTACTTTAACTTATATTTGACTTACTTGTGCTATGACTTTGCGCACATCGCCCATCTTGTCAATCTTTTCTAGCGTAATCTTTTCACGTTCCGGCGGCTTCACAACCAAACAACGATTGTTAATTTGTATGCTGTCAAAGATTTGATAGAGTTAGTTTTGGCAAAGACTTAGTATTATTGATTATCTATGGCACCAACCTGAATTCATCGTCCAGCAGTCTCTCGATGGTGCAGGAAGAGGCAATACGCACACCATGCCTGTTGATAACCGCAGCTCGATCTATGCCACGATCCTCGTCCCTCAGCATTGCCAGCAGATGTCCGACGGTGTGCGAAATGGGCTTTAGTGCAAACTGGCAAAGCTCATTGCGACTAGGCAGGCGAACGGTCAAGTGTGGCATACCACCCACATACTCCAGACTAACATCATCTAAAAAGTCAATTAATTGAAATGTGTTTTTAATTAGTTAAAGCTAAACTTTTCAACAAAAAGTCACAAAATTTCTTAAAAGCTGTCTTCTAGCCTAACACAAACATCAAGTTTCTGCTTAAATATCCTTGAAACTATGCACAAACGAGACGTTTATAATCTCATACTCAGAAGAAAATGTTGAAAAGTGACTTTTTGCTTTTCTTCATTACAAAAAGATTATAGAGTTCTTAACACAGCACTCAGCACAAAGTTTTTCTAATGTGTCGAGCCATAATGTGGCAACGATTCTAATTTAACCCAACAGTGTTTTTGCTAGTTTTTTTAATTGTTATGAGTTTCAAGTTGTTTTAGTAAGTTATTTTGTGCCAGATTGCGTTGCAGTTATTTCTTTAATATATGTATACCATGTATTAATTTCTCGCAGAGCTACTCAAGGTTGTTGAATGCAGTTAGACGTACGAATTGATCGCTGATGCATGACGCACTAACGTCAGCTGCCCCCAACAATAATGTTTTTGTTGGTTTTAAGATTGCCAACTAACAAATAGTAGCAAACTTCAAGATGACACACAAATGACAGCGGCAACAATTCAATTAGCTACGTTTACTGCTGCAGCTGCTGTTGCAGCTTCATACTTTGTGTGTGTGTGTGTGTGTGTGTGTGTTGGCGTGTTAAAGTTTTCACCTTGTCGCATGTGTTTGGGGGGCTGAAGCTCTAAAGTAGCACAAAACATAAATGCATATAGTTTAGATATGTTTATGTACATATATGTATTGCTGTGGCGCATGCAACACGCCAAGTGCCCAACGAAGCAAGTAACCAACTACGAAGCAGCACCCCAAGTTAGCTTCTAATAAGAGATTTGCCCGTGTTTAAGCGCGTTTACTTTGTCTTAGTTGGAGTTGGAGTATATACATATAATCGTTGTTGTTGCCGGCGCCACTGAAATGTGGGTAACTAGTGTTGTTGTTATTGTTGTTGGTTGTCTCTAACTGCCACACGTTGTTCAAAGCTAGCTGTTGTTGTGATTATTATTTTCATGCACTTTGATTTTTTGGGATTTTAAACACATTTTATATGTGTGTGTGTGTGTGTGTGTGTTTTATGTTTTCTTTTCTTTTTCTTTAATGTATCTACTTCTTTTGCTTCTTCTATTAATAAATATAATTTTATTTTTGCTCTGCTTGGGGCTTCTGCTGCTGGATTATTGATAGTTTAAGACTTTTGTGTTAATTTTCAGTTAACTTTCAGATTTTCGCGCTTGCAGACGTGTGTTTCGGTTTGTTGGTCGCCTCGAATCGAAATCTAAACAGACACACACACACACATAAAAACACAGCTTACTGTAATTGTGCGTTGTGCTTTGTTGTTTATTGTACGTGTACGTGGCATTAAGCTATAAAACATATAATATACACTATATATTTATTAAATAAATATATATACCTTATATCTCAACCAACTAACGAACTACATAAACCACAATAAACAAAAGTTCTTTGAAACGAATTTGTTTGTGTTCACTGCTGTGTCGTGTCAAAGTGCTGCCACACAGAGCGTCGCTTGTGTAAGCCGCAGTCACACACACATCCATACATGCATACATGTTGATAGCGTTGCCTACCAACGCAAAAAGTTTAATTTTGCAAAGCTCTGACAACCGGCATTCGCTCGTAGATAACGAAACCACAGGAACCATGGCACAAACACACACTTAATAAGGATAGCTATGGGCGTCGTACGCAAGAAATTTGTGCGGTCTGTCACTGATTTTTGTTGTTGTTGTTACCACCTCGTATCACACACACACACACACACACACACACACACACACACACACACACACACACACACACACACACATACAATTTGACACACCATCAGTGAGAGAACAAGCGTTCAAACATTGATTAAATTCATGTTTTCCTTTCAGGAGTGTGTCATGTCTTTTGCCGACAATTTTCGGTGCTTTGGTCTCATCAAAACTTAATAGCCAGTTTCCGCTGCCCAAGCAGAAGGTTAACAAGTGTCAAGCACATACACACACACAGACACTCACACATGTGGCTGGCTAACAAAATGGGGTCAAAGTGTAGCCAGCGGAAATGCAATGCAGCAATCAGCCTACAAATTTATAACACTCAGTTGTTGTTCTTGTTTTTCAGTGTGTGTTTTTGCAATTAAGCCTTGTATAAATTTACTATGCGACGTTCAAACAGCAGCGATAAAAATCAGGAGCATTGTTGTGTTAGTTAATTTAATTTTGAAAATGTGTCCTTCATCTGCGCTGATTTTTGTTTTTGATTATATCTGTGCTGTGGTAAATGAAATCATTTTATTAGAGAGATAATCTATGCAGCAATCGCAATTTGAAAATACAAATTTTTCATAGCCTTGTTGCACGTTGTTCCAATCTCCCAAAGCAATACAATTAAAATCGAGTTTTGTTTTTTTTTTTTAGCTTCATAAAGAACGATTTTAATTATGCCTTTAAGCTCACGTATAAAAATTTGCTATCCCTTTTGGTACGCTCTACAAGGTTGTTGCCATTTGTTGCAGGCACTCAAAATAGATAGCATATTGTGTTGCATACATTTATTAAATGTTGCGTATGAGCATTTTATGATTATATCAGGATGTGCAACTTCATGCAATAACCACAACCTCAACCCATCGTTTTTTTTGATGGAAAAAATAAAAAGCATATCCTTTGTTCCATTAATTCGAAAATTTGCCGTCTGCAAATTTGCTGTGATTTCGTTTTGACTTTATTTTAGGCAGCCTGTGCGTGTGCGACGATTCAGCATTTAAATTAAATTATAAAAACGCAGCCGAAGCGCAAAAATAAAAACAGCAAAAACGGCATGCATAAAAAATTTAAAAACACGATTTTTTCGTTTAACACAAAAAAAAAAAATAAGTGAAAAGCATGGAAAACACACGCGAAAACAAAAATAAATATAAATTTTTGGTTAGAGCTATTAGCGTGGTTAGTTCTGTTAGCATGCACTTTATGTGGGTGATATAGGGGCGTGGCAGTGACGACACGATAACTGCTTTGTGCTGCGATTACACGAACACGATGACAAAGGCTGCTGCGGGTTCCTCGACTCGAGTCGACTCCTTTATTTATACACCTGACCAACACAGGCTGGTTGGCTACCTACCATTGTGTGGCGGCCCAGTTGTACCCTTGCCACACGTAGAAACCAACGACCACGATGCCGTTGTAGAGGGACACGATGTGTTGGTGGCAATGTTATTTACGAGCGAGGTTTTCTCCCAAGGTTCACATGACGACAAATTGGAGCTTGTTGTTGTTTTTCTGTCTATTGTTGTTGTATCTCCGGCTTCAGTTGTTGTTGTTGCTGTTGTTGTATTCTGTAAGCGTTCAATTAGAGTCTGCTTTCTGCCCGTCGCACTTAGTCCGCGAGCTCGAAGACGCGCCTTTAAATCGCTCAAATTGAGGCGCCCCAAGTCCTCGCCTGGCAAACGGAGCGCAGCAGCAAAAAACAAGAAACACAAAGTAAAAATGTAAAAAAGAAACGAAAAAGTAGGCGTGCCAAAAAATAAGTAAAAAGAAATTAAAATTTTTCATTGAAAGGTGTTAGTCGAGGCGTGGAAAGTAAGGTGGGAAGAAAACCAGTAAGTAAAAAGTGCAGGAGCAACAACTGCGGTTGCCACTCGGCGGCCCTTCTTTTCTTTTGCATAATGAATTAAAAAACAAACAGCATACACTCAACAAAAAGGGCAGTGATGAAAAGAAAGTACTAGAGTAGGCAGCAGCAGGACACTGGGTATAAAAGCGCAGTTAAATTTGATGGCACGTGCAGTTAACGCCACGAAAAATGCACATAAAAAAAAACAAACTCGAGTAAAAAGCAACAAAAAAAAAAAAGAACAAACAAATAAAAATGTGAATGGCCCAAAAATGTTGATGAAGACACGCGTTATGAAAGTTTGAAGGACTAAAGGCCTGTGACACCTCTTTTCATTCTATTTTTTTTTGCATATCAAAACCTGAAAATGACACGCACATCGCGAGACATTGAATCAGCGAGTGATGATGAAATGCGGGTGTGTTTGGCGGTTCTAGAGGGGTATGCTGGAGTTGTGACAGACAGCTTAATGCCCCGGCTTTTGTCAGCCACATTAAATGACAAGTTGCTTAGTTTTCTGGATCTGAAGAGATCGCGAATATTAATTGAGATAAAATTTCAAAGAGAATAATTAATGGCAAATATATATTATGTATGATTTCACATTGTATGATGATTGACCCTCATTTTCTTTTTTGCTTTTTCAAATTGATTGAATTAATTAGTTTCTTGATTAACTGCTTAGTAAACTTGGTTTTACATGTTGAGATTCGTATTTTAGAACATCTTTTGCACTACATCAAATATTTGTTTTTTACATTCACTACAGGATTTTTTCTTAGTCGTTTTTCTCTTATGACAAACTATAACAGACTATTGCTATCTGATGTCTTTTCGACCACTTTGTACTGCTTGAGAGCAGTAAAATTATACGATAGCTCTTTGTAATTCAATTTCATGCTTTAAGGACTTTTAAAATGCTTTTAACTGCAGGCAAAATTCAGAGAACCAACATAAAATTCAAAAGAAAACAGAATTCCACGACTGACAAAAACAGCAGATAAACATAATTCCAATATGCCTTTAAGCTAATCAAATATTTATAAAATTTAATGCTGTCGTTCTTTTTTTATACACTTATACAAGTGCTTTAACAAATGTTTACGAGATCCTCCTTTTCAATTATTTATGATATGCGTAGCAATAAATTTCTTGTCAGATTTTCAAACATCGTGAGCGTTAAGTAAATCGCATTTAATGTGACTTCCAAGTTCAAATCAGTTTGTGACAAAATAAATCAATGCTAAACTCTGAAAATTTGTTTTTATGTCAGAAATTTTAAATTTGTCTGGCCAACAGTTCAAAAAAGTGCACTTAATTAATGAAAAGCTGTTAGTTTTCCACAGAACAGGGGCTAAACTAAAATAAAAGCGAGCTTTTTTTTTGCTACTGGAAAATTCAACAGAAACGACGACTATTTTCCCCATTATGTGTGCGTGTACGCTGTGAAACCGCAGCCACCGCAACGCTGGCTATTGTGTTATCCATTGTACTTAGGCTTTTAATATTTTAGTTGCGTTGGCTTTTCAAGCTCGTCGAGAAATGCTGCTGGGCTCTGCGCGTGTTCAGGGGCTTTATATTTTGCACTTTTCTTTTTGCAGGCATCGCGTGTGTTTGCGCAAACAGTCAGACCAATTGCGCAGTTCGCACAACAAGCTTCACTTAAAGCTACCGCATGCGGGCTAACAACAAATGTAAGCAAAGCCAAACAATTCGTGAGTGCGCTTAAAAGTAGGCAATGCTTTTGGTCTTCTTTTTGGTTGCACTACAGAACTTTGTGTTAAAAATGAGTCTACCGTTTGTTTTCTGTGTGCACTATATGGAGTAACGTTTTAGATTTGCTGATGTGCGAGTAAAGCTGAGCAATCACTTCAATTATATAAACATTTGTAGCTATTAAATTTTCATTTAACCGAAAAGGAGTTTTGGAGGAGGAGTCTTGGTATGTTTTACCTAGTGACTTTCTCTCTAATTCAGTTTGTACAGAATATTTTATCAAAGAAATCAATTACAAAACTCAACACATGCACACATAAATCCACAAACAAGTGTAGTTATTGTTATGCTGTCTTACGAACTGCTGATTATCTCATAAAGTATATGTTCTCTCAATTTTGCTTCTATAATGCAAAGCTGCTTGCATTTCTTATTGTCTTGTTATAGACTGTGCTCTATGAGCTCCACGAAATTGGTGCATTGGCATCCCATAATCGATCTGAGTAAAGTATTCGCTTCATTTGGCCTTCGGCATGTGCACACAGCGGAAATTGCACAATGTGTGTGTAATCCCGTTTGGCTGCCTTGTTTTTAACTGGTCCAGTGAAAAGGAAAACAAGGCAAGCCAACAATGTGTTAGCTTGAGAAAACCTGTTAAGCACTTTACTTCACGATGACATTTTAAGCTTTAGTGGCAGACAGGTAGGCGCACACAGGCACTAGCAACATAAACAGCAACGCTTGTGATTGCCCCAAGTGTTGTGCTCCACTTTGGCGCTCATTATACAAAGCCACAAACACACCCTCACCCACCTTCAGCCTTTTACGCGCACACAACTCATGTGTGTTTAAGCTTGTTGAAAGCTGTCTCAAGTGAAATTAATTGCGTCAGCTTTGACAAGGACATTTCTCAAGCACATTATATCTACCACTTGCAGGCGCTGCTCATCATCATCATCAACATCATCATCATCACTATAAACATCTAATATTGTTGTTTCCTGCGCTGAAAGTGGGCGTTTTTAATATTAATATATTTATATTGGTTTGACGCTGAGTCCAGCACATTTTGCGCGTCAAAATAGGCTCCGGACAGAGTCACAGCCTCTGCTATGGCGGCACGATGGGCAACGGATATTTTCGAACGTCACAAACATCGACAGCCTCACGTCAACGGGACAAGCGGTAAGTCCAAAAATTTTAGAACTCTTACTTTGGGTAAACTCATAATTATCGGATTGTCCCTTGAAGGAACCCTTTTTTTATTGTTTCTTAGCCCCTAAAAAGATGTAGGTCATAAAAGTCAATGACGTTTTGCAGCTTGCCGAATAAAAGTCAGCTTCAGCTAATAAGATACAAGCTGAACATCAATATTTATGGAAGGGTCGACAGTTTACCTTACCAATTTATGAGCTTGTCTCAAGGAAAAAAAAAGGGTTAGCAAGGCGCAAAGCGTGATTTCCTATCTTCAAGTCGGCAAGTAATTTGCTGAAGGCTCCTTTATTAAGTGTAAACTTGATGTTGAACAAGACAGGTGTAAGCTATTTTGTTTGATTGGAAAAAGTTGAAAGAGCCAATAAAGTTTTTCAATTACATTTGAAGAACAATACTAGAAAGAATTTAATTTTTAAATTATTTTGCCCAACTTTTTTTTTGGACTTCGTTGTAAAGCTTTTGATCCGATTTTGTAAAAATAAGGAAACATGTTTGTACATATGAGTTTGTACGCGTAAAACGGGGCAAGGACAAAGAAAAATCCAAATGTCCAACAAACTTTGAAGAACAATGCCCGCAGACGAAGGGCAAAAAAGAAAACTTTGTCACTTTCTTTGGGTGCCTTTGTGGGGCCATGTAGGAAATGGAAACAAAAGGCAAGAAAATGAAATCAGTTGAGCTTTTTTTTTATTTACAAATTATCGGTTGTCAATTTAATTAAGGTCTCTTGAGTATTAAAATCGATGTTGATTTTAAGAAAGATGATGATGCCTTAGAAGCGGGCCGGTGGTGTTATTTTTCAAACATTTTTCCAATTAATAAAGTGCTAGCAAAAATGGGGGCGCCACAAAAGGCAGCGTCGCCTCTGCAATATGGAACCCAATTGCCAAGAACAGCAAAAACAGCAATTAAAATTGCTAACGGCGCTTACTTACAAAAGAATCGAGAGAAATTGTCTGACACAGATGGTCGAGGCGTGGCTGTAACAAGACCCGTTGCCAAGAGGGGGAATGAAGCCATTAACTATCTGCCAGTCACTGGCTCAAAGCTCAAATACCAGTCTGACGTTGAAGCAGCTGTACCAAAATAATTGAAAGGGTTGCTTCGTATGTCTATGAGAGTCTTGTGGTATCCCTAAAGTTTGTAATCAGGTTACTGACTGCAGTTTTGCATTCGTTGTGAATTTGAAATCAAAATGCATAACAGAAATCGAAAATTTGATCTGGCTTTTCATTCCAGCATTTCCATTTCAAGTGGAACGGTCTGAAAATTCGTAATTGCTGCTTGCAAATCGACAGGCATTTATTTGGATAGCATGCTTTTAGGGTTTTGTATAAACAAACACAAAGTGCCTTTGGCTGTACGGCAAGGCATGGACATGTGAGTTGCATTTCCAATTATGAATAACTGTTTTTTTTATAACCTGCTTGATTTTAAAATCCGCTTAACTTTTTTTTATCAATCACTTAACTTAACTCATTCATCAATCGTGCAACCCGCGCGAAACGCGTCCGAAATTTGTGTCGAAAGCGCCATTAAGTAATGAAATCGTTGCAATAGCCGTTAAAAGCCTGGCAAAAAGAGGTTTTCAACGCCATTTGCACCGCTGCCAGGTGACCGACAAACAATTGCATTTTATTTTTGTGTTCACAATGAAAATTGACTAGTATGTTCTGTTTGCTATCCGTTGCGTTGCGTACGCACAGAAGTCGCTTCATTTGCATATACATGGAGTAAAGTGGGCGGTGATAGGAAGGTAGTGAGCTATTTATTTTTGTATTGACAGATTGTTAACGAGACGTGAAATTGGGAAATGTTGGGAACGTGTAACATGCAGGCATGTGAAGAATGTGAATGGAACAGATAAAAACGTTAGACACAAGAAATTGGTGAGTAGTATTTTTATATTTGGGCACTGGGCACGACACAAACAAATTGACTTTTGCATTTATAATACAACTTCAGTTACAGATGAGCACAGCAGTCTCAGCACAAATGACAGAGACATTGTCGACATTTTGTCACGTGCCAAAACTTTTTCTTTATTGAAAATGACATAAAAATATATCTTGGAATATCTTTAAACGTGTGCGTGCTTGTTAAGCTTGTGTGTAGGTGTGCGTGTGTGTGTGTGTGTAGATAGGAAGAAACAGACAGTAAAAGAGTACAAAGAAAGTGTGTGCATACTTAACATGTATTGTTTGACCTCTCCCAGTTGTATTTAATATATCAACTTACCTGCAAAGAAAAGGCCGTGAAAAGGAAAAATGGGAAAATTTTGAGTTAGTTTTGTTTGTAACAGGCAATATTCGAATGGTATAAATGTATCCTAACGAATGCGTGTGAAAATTTGTGCAAATTTGTGAAAGTTTAACGGTCGATGTTCATTTAAAAAGTTTAACGTTTGACCAGCGTAAATCCGATATAGCAACAACTGATGCAAACGGCAGCTGCAAAACTTTTCGAACCTTATAATGATGCTTAAAAATAGTAGCTGTTGACAACCAGAATCAGAAAATGGCTAAAATGTACAGACTGAACCGAAAAACGAGCAAGGAGAGCCTCGGAAAAGTTTACCAATTAGTTGCGGATAAAAACTTTTACCAGCATGGTACATATACAAAATGTTATGTAAATTGCTGCAAAAATAGAAAATAATTGCATTTGCCTGTAGTTTATGATGATGATGCTAAAGAATTACACACTTAAATTTATATATCATAGCAATTTTACACAACCGCAGAGACAGACAGCGAACAGCAACGAACAAAACGCTTTAATAAAGTAGGGTTGGAAAGAAGGACAAGTTATGACCACAAATTGACTGCTGCAAGGCACGAAAATAAGATGAAAAGGAAAGAAAAACAAAACACATTGTACAAAAAAATCAACATCGCTTGCAACAGTTTCCGTTTCGTGTCTGTAACGAAGCGCCTGAAAGCCGACAACACAAATTTGCCGGGCTTTCTATAATAGAAAAAAGACGTAACTAGTTACCCACTAAGCTTTGCCTGCTATTATTTTACGATACATTTCATCAATGTCAAAGCCTGTCTATCTTGTCTAATTCTCTTTGTGTCTCTATTCTTTTTCCGCTGTTGCCTATTCAATATCTGATTATCAATGCGATTTCCTTACTCAATCTCATGCAAATAGACGAAGAAATATATAAAAGGAACATAAATTTACTTTAGACAAGTTTAAATCTATTTCAATTGCAACTTGTGCACTTTATGTAATTTAATGCAATACTATATCTCTCCTAGTCACACTTGAGACAGGTCTGGGGCAACGCAAACCCACACACACACAGTTATGTAAACACAGACGTGCATAGTTTTTCATATTTGCATTGGTGTCTGTTTATTTTGTTTTTTTTTTGTGGGTTCATCGTAATCCCCTCGACTTGCTTTCATGCTTCATTGCCTTGTCTTTCTTGTTTACTTTCATAACATGCTGGCGGGCAGACAGATCCATATAACACATAGCTCACATGTGAGTAAAGTTTAAAAAAAAAAGATATAAATGTATGCAAGTAAAAACACCGAAAAGAAAAACATAAATTTTTGCAACTCTGTGGAAAAACTTGGCTCAACTTGACCAACAGATGTTGCTGATAACTTTTTTTTATTAAGTTTATAACTATATTCTCTTTTATGACGAGCATTTTCATTCACTTTTCAAATTGCAATTTCAAGTCTAAAGGCTAGTCCAATAATTTGCATACCAAATTTAAGTGTGTAATTATTTCATTACTTTCATTTTCTAATTTACAAATGGATTCCAGAGCTCTCAGAGCAACTTTTTTGCTGTTATGAAACATTCTGCCCCAATGTGTTGCTGTGTGAAATATTGTGATAGCAACTTTTGGTATCCATGTAATGCTTATGAAGTTGAACAAATTGCCAACAATACTGATGTTGAAGAAGATGCTTTAAAGCAATCCAGAATGCAAATATGCACGTAATATTGTGTAGTTAACGTACGTGGCCTCAAGCAAAAATGGCATACTAAAAAAAAAATATATATAAGTTTGCCTTCATTTTGATTCACTCTACAGGAAAACGCAAAACCAAAGACCAAAAAAAAAAAAGACTCGTTTCTTATAGGAGAGCAGGAGGATACAAAGAGGTAGACATGTTGTAGGTGTAATGATGATGTTGTTGCAAGTAAGAGTAAGCTTATGCTGCATTATTTATTATTGTTGCTCTTACTTTTTGCAATATCCCTTACTTTTGGTATTGTGCTCGCCTCAGTTTGCCCGTTTTATTGGATTTTTCCAGTTCACGTCGTTGTTGCAACTTTTCACTACAACCAACTTTAAAGGCCCGCGCAAAAAAAGTACGCCGTCAAAGCTGAGTGGTCTGACTGCAGTGAAAAATGTTGCAGTTTCAACAAGAAGTTGCCACATAGATCCCAGGCACTAGTACCCATGAAACGACCGCTTTCCCACATAACCGACAAGCTCAACCGACTAAGGAATAAAGTCGGCGGCAGTCAAGGCAAGAGTTAAGCCTTGACGCGGCAAACGGCATGATTTGCTTAGCATTTAAAATTTAACAAAAAAAAACATACAGTCTGAGAAGGAGGAGCTAAAAGTGAGTGAGATGTAAAGCTAGACTGACTGCTGGATTGTAAGATGGAAATTGGCGCAACATTTGTGTCGTTAGAGCGTTGCAAATACTTTCCGACTGGTTGCATTTGCAATGTGCACTTTCGAGACATTTGTTCAGCTTTGTTGTTTTAATAAAAAGTATAGAAAAACACTAACACTTGTGTAAGTAGTTTTCGCATTATATGCACACAAATCACAGTCCGTACTGACCCATAGCCAAGCGCCTGGAACTATGCAGCAATTCTGTCAGACGCAGCCAAAACAAACTTATTGTTGCAGTTCTGTTCTGTTCTGTTCTGTTCGGCACTTAGGCGACAGACTGTCTCAGCTGTTGCTAGAGTGTTGAGAGATTCTAGCATACTTTCACACGTATAAGCATTAAACGTCACGTCACTTGGGGCAAGTTTCGTTTGATAGCCACAGATAAAACTACAAAACGCAGCTCAGGTTTTACTGTTTTCATGTTGAAATAATGTACGTTTTGGTTGTCTCAGATGTCCTGTGCACAATTCATATTAATTTGTGCATTACGTGTCATGGCCAGCAGCTTTAATTCTTGCTCTACTTAAAGCTTGTTTAAAAGTATATTAACTTGGTCTTAATTAAACTTCTTATCAATTTGTAAGCAGATACTAAGCGGCACCCATTTCTCATCATCATCATATTTAATTGTTACTGCTGGCGCATCCTGCAGGCTATAAAACTGTAACGCACTTATCTCAACAATGAAGATCACGCTGTGGCAACCAACTCAGTTCACGTTGCACATCAAAATAAATACTTAGTCGTCAACAAATTTTAGCGCTGTGGTCGTCGCAGTTCACTTAATTTGTGACACAAAAATCGCTAGAATGTATTAAAAAATATAAATTCTTGTTTGTGGGGCCAGCATTATTAACTGAAAAAGGGTCGCAAATGAGCAAAAACTAAGCATTTCATTGCTAACGGTCTAGTGAGCAGAGAGAATGAGAGCATTGAGAAAACAAAAGGCAAACAGCGCACACACAAAAAGCTCAGAAAGCAGGAACCCCCAAGCCCCCATCCATCATCAAATTAAGTCCCAAACGTAAGCCGTGTCCAAAATGCTTTGCATGCCAGTTCCGTGCGTCGTCACACGTCAAAACATTTTCAACTCATTTCGCATAGCAGTGTATGCCATACTCCGAATTTTCAATCTAAATGCTGACCAAAATGTGGGTGATGCGGGAGAAGGGGCACAACACTGGTTAGGAGCTGTGTATTTTTGTTTTGTTGGGTTCGCGGCTGCTTTTGGGTAATTCAGTTTTGCGTCATTTCGATGTATTCATGCTTCAGTGCATCTGAAAACAGTTGACGTCGTCTGGCGACACAAACAACACGCAGCACACACAAGTGCCACAGCACTGAGTGCGACTTCGAGTGTTGCAAGCTACATACATTTTCATATACATATACATATGTATATATTTTTATGAGCAACTTGCTCACTTCCGGCAATGCACTACAGTTGTGTGAGTAACGCATTTCCGCTGCTTTTGTTGCTGTGCGCCAGGCCGGGCATAAAGTACACACACATACATGGCCCGCCATAACAATTAACTAGGTGATGTTGGGTCTGATGACGAAATAGCCAACAAAACAAACAAAGCAAAATAAAAAGTAGCAGCAGCAGCAGCAACAGCACGAGTCAAGAGTTCAATCAACGTGTTCGTTGTTGTTGTTGTTGTTGTGCTAACAGTTCAGACGAGTTCATTGCTTGCCACTCAAACACCCAAACGTGACCCCTTGCCCCTTGGCAACTTAAGTCGACTTTTAACTTGGCTTGAATTTTATTGAATTTTCAAGCAATCTTTCGCAATGCTTAAGACAAGTGTTTTGTAAGCTTGAAATTAATTCAAAGTTGTCAAATGAATCAATTTATTTAAACTTCTTTAATCAAATCATGAATATGATTCTCAAATTCTTAGTATATTTATACTTGTAAGGAAAACTTTTCTACTATGTTTTAAATACTAAACAGAGTAGAGATTTTCAATTTATTTAAAGTAAAAGTTAAGCAAACCAAGCCTTTTAATTGGTTTTCGAAAACTCAACACATCAAAGAGCCGTCCACTTATAACATATTCAATTCCAGCCCTTGAACTACACACAGACTAACCAAACATCAGAAGTTAAATCCCAGCTGGCTGGCTGGCCTTACCATAAATTTTTGTGGCAACCTTTTATCCGTTTTTTGTTTTTATTTGCGGTCTTTTTGTTTGGTCGCATGTGGAATTAAATAGCGATTTTTAGTGCCTGGAAATCACAACTTTTTCAATCGCTGTTGCTGGCAATTCTCAAAGCATTATGAACATTTTAATGGGCAATAGTTAGCAGTTGCTCGTATTTAATTAAGCTGTAAAAAACTTTTACTTTTCAAGCGAAACTCAGTTAATACAATAAATTCAATTAGCATTAAAAATGTGAGAAAATCAGCAACAACAAAATGTCGTGCTAAAGTTCAAAAATTGCATTAAAAATGCGAGATGGCAAAATTGTACAAAATAGTAAATGTAAAAACTTGAGAAATTTCTGAAACTTAAACTAAAGAAAATTACTTCATTGTTTGTGACTGTTGTTGTTGCTGTTGCTGTAGCAACTGTGGCATGTAATTTCTGTTAACCTTAAACACCAGCGCAAAAGGGGGGATGGTGCGCGGTTAAGCAAAAGAGACGATGCTTGGCAGTGAAAAATACAAAGCGGCAAAGTTTGCAGCTTCGCTGACGCTGCGCAGTCGCAGTTGCAGCTGGCCGCGGAGCTTGCGCTCAACATACGACGTCGCCGTCGTCGTTTGGCGTCAGTCTATCGCGGGACGCAAACGCGCACACAACACACAAACAACAAACGAGCCGCGCAGCCAAGTTGAGGCGAAAACCGCGGCATATAAAACAAGTGCACAACAAACGTGTGCGAGAGCGAAAGAGAGAGAGAGAACAAAAGAAAATCAAAGCGTGCGTTGTGAATTTTTTGTATTATTATAGCTCAAACCTAACGTGTTCGTGTGTGTGTGTGTGTGTTAGTTTTTGTTGGTGTTATAGCCAATTTTGTGCACAATAAGAGCATTTTTAGTCTTGGAACACAAAAATCAACAAACTGTGCAAAGAGGCGGCGCCGTTAAAAGAAAGCTGCTGCTAGCCACCCACCGTTGAGCCTCCTCATACCCCCCTGACTTAACTGTGTGCTTGGGCGAGAACTGTGCAAATAGCCCAGAAGAAGAAGAAACTCACTTGTTTATTTATTTGCACTTGGCCGGCGTCAATGTAGGCCAACACACACAAGATAAGACCAACATACATAATTAGTCAATATTTGCTTTTATGGCAAACAAAGTCTGCAGCATCATTAACAATATACTATGTACTATATCCGCAATCTATCGCCCGACTCTGCCATAATCAACGAGTGGATTAATGCAGCCATTAGCATTTGCATTAGGCCAGCTTTAAGGATTGCCGCACAGATAAAGGTAATTGTGTTCTAAGTCTAAGTCCTGAAGGTCATTAATTATTTGAGCCAGATTGAGAATCTTTTGTTGGAGGAAAAACTCATTTACAGTTGCCTATTTTGTGAAAGAAAGATATGGAATCTTATAAATGTCTTTAAATCTAACAATTTATTTTATTGCCTAGTATATGACTTTTATTGCACTGCTGCACTGGATGTAATTTGTGGTTGACTCTTACTGTGGTGTTCCCCTAACCTAGCCGCACAATAATTACTCTTACTAGTTTGGTTTTTATTTTTTTTGGCAGTCCCAACGATTTCCCTGTAATTTATGGCAGCCTTTTTGCAATTTTGTTCGTTGCATTCGAGAGTTCGTGTCATGGCTCGAAATGCAATTTTCTGTGGCTGAAGCTGAAGCTGAATCCAGAGCTGCTGCGAAGGCAAGTAAATTGATTTAGCATTTATTAGTGAGTGGCTCTACCAGAGCACAATGTGAACTTGTTCTCCTTGTCTCTTTCTCTTACGCTTCATTCACTCACATTTCGCGTTGCCCCATGGCGCCATTAGCATCACTAGTTGCTTTGTTGTTGTTGTTGTTGTCGTCGATGTCGGATCAACGTGGAAATTGCCAAATTTTCGCAAAATGTCATTGCAAATGTCGCGTGTTGTTGCTGATGCTCTTGTTGTTGTTGTTGTTGGTGGTGGTGGTTTCCAATTGCCTGCGGTGCTGTCATCATCTTGTTTTTGGCAGCTACGTTTTAGGCCATCAATTTGGACAGACTTGTTTTGGTGCTACTGCCACCCAACACCCACCACCCACCACCCACCACTCCGCTTCTCATTCGATGTTGTTTGAAGAGTGCAGCTCTTCAATGTTGTATGCTCTGATTGTTCAAGTTGCTCATTCAATTTTTTTTTTTTTCTAGTTGTGCAATTATAAAATATGTTGTGTGAATGGCGGCATTGCAATTGCATTTGTATCTATAAGTTTTTACAGTTCTACTATTTTCTAGCTTTACATATACATTTTTTTTTTTTTTAAGATTTAGTTTATGCTTCGTTTAATGTTACTGGTTTTCATGTAAATTATTAGCCGTTGCTTATTGTTTTGTATTGTAGCTCATATATTATTCGCCCAATAGTTTTGTGTGTTAATTAATTTGAGGCTGTCATGCGAGTTTCTCATTTCCATTTTGGCACGAAACTTTTTCGCCAACATGTTTTTTTTTTTTTTTTGTTCATATATATTTATCTAGTACCATGTGTGGTTTGTGCTTGCATATTATTAATTTAATGATGATTTTTTTTTTTTAATTTAACTGTGCGTGTTTTTTATTTGAAAGCCAATGATGAATGGCATTAAATTGTTTTACATTTCCATTGGCATAATTTCTTTATTGATATTTGCTTTTTATTCGCTGAGTGAACAACTTTTACTGCGCTGCGCTGCATAAATTATGACATTTTAATCAGCTGAACGACTTCATTTGAATTTTTCATATATTTTACTTTTATTTTTACACCTATTGACAAAATTTCCATTCGCTGGGTTTGAAAACAACTTACAACTTTTTTATTAGCGTGCTAAAAGTGAGAAAATTTAATGCCGCACACGTTTCAAATAAGTTAAATCGTTTTTTTAAATCCCAATAAAGGGAAATGCGTGACTTGGAATCAAAATAAAATGAGCGATAAACAAGCTGCCAAATATTCAAAACTCACATAAGGCGGTTATCATAAAACGTATCAAAAGTAACTGATGTTTGTCTTTTTAGATTAATTAAGTTGAGGCAAGCAAACATCACAAAATAAAATACAGATGCCAATAGTGTTCCTGACTTGAAGTTACCCTAGCCAGACTTTAAAAATATAATATGTAAACTTTTGTTTATTAACTTAGACTCTGCAGTAAACCAAATGCTGAATAAAGACTTTAACAAACGACTCCACAACAAGCGTTTCAAACCACATTTCAACAACTTGTATCGTAACACCGAAAAGAAATTTATATAGACTAATTAACAGCATTTTGTGCGTCTCAAACGAAATAAAGCAATAAGCTCGAAAACACGCAGATGGCAAAAATAAATGATGTGCAAAAATGTAAAAGATGTTTGCCACGAGCGAAAAAGCATTTAAGTAAGGGCAGGCAATTGAAAGGAGAGCAGAAAAAAGGGCTTTGAGGTTTTCGGCACCGCTAATGACAAATTAATCTTATTCACTTTTAATTGAATAACATAACAAAAGCCCGACACAAAAATGTTACAAAATGTCTCTTAACCTAAGTATGTCGCAATATCTTCCAAGCGCCACACAAGCCTCTTTGCCAAATGACGTGCAAGGCCACGAAAATTGAGATTAGATGTACGTGCTAAATTATTCTAATACCCCAACATTATAGAAGCTCAAGAGCGACAAAGAATTCTGTCCTCAGATAAAAGCAAAAATAAGACTTAAGCTATAGCACACTTTTGGGCTTACTTGTCATGTACATAAGAATGAGCTTTTTGGGTCAGTTTGGTAAGACATATGGTACATATATGGTATGTGTGCATATATATTTATGTGAAGCATTTCCATATAGGTCATCTTAGGAGTCGAGGTTGCAGTTGCAGTTTTCATGCCTACTTTTTGTGTGTGTGTGTGTGTGTTTGTGGCTGGTTCATAAACTTTTTAGCCAGGCGTCGGCTGCGTCTTGCTTTCACATCGAGCACTCGTAAAATATGGAGAGTGTCGGGCATTTAACAAGGACAACAGCTGCAGCTACAGTTGAGGCAACTGAGACAGGAGACAGGCAACAGCAGGCGCCGCCAGGATGGCGCGCCAGAATCCTGACGTTGCCATTTCACATAGTTAAGCATTAGATGGCAACATTTGCAATTGTAATGGGCGTCGACTGCCTATGCTTGGCAGCATCCAAATACTACACAAACCCATACCAACACCGTTTCCCTCCTGCAGTCTACGAGCAAGTTGGTTTTATCTGTCAGTTGAGGCATTAAGGTCAGGGCAACCCTGCAACAGCTAAACTTTTGTGGGGTGGAATGGCAATTAACATACTGCTCGTACCACGAAAATGTTGCATAAACGCAAGCTTTGCCATTTTAGAAGTATTTATTTTAGTTATTCAGGTAAAAAGTAAAGCAAATAATGCAAACTAAATGGGTGTAAGCAGCTTGGGCAAGCAGATAGAAATTTCAAGTTCTTTTTATTGCAAATAGTTAGCTTTCCAAGCAAATGGCTTGTAAAAGTGCTGAGACTCTTCAGAAAAAATGTCATTAAGATGGGTTTTTTAATAAAAAAAACGGTCTTCTTTTTAAATGTTGACAAAAGCAAAAGAGAATCTTCTCACTCTCTATTTTTTGTATTATATAGTACATATTCTTTGATTTCGGCTTGTTTTCTGCCAAATTTCATACCTGCAGTTCATGGTTAAATAAACCTCTTCTAATCACGTTATGCAGTCAATCATGCACAATTCGCAGCAGGCTTCCAACATTTACACCAAGCAAAAACCCTTTGGCTTTTCTCTTACATCAATACATTAAATAACTACTACTACAGCAAAAAACAATGCAGTTGTCGTACAGCATTTACCCCGTTGCTGTCTGCCGCAGATCCCACGCTTCATTTAACAGCCAGACTGCGACTGCATAACAGGCGTTGCGACTATGAACGTTAAGGTGCCGCAACCTTTTAAGACGCAGTAAAGCTGCAAGGAAAAACGAGCTGGGCAAAAAAAATACCTGGGTAAAGTGTGGCACAAGGCAAAGAGGCACTAAAGCAATTGCTTGGCTTAAATGCTTCGATGAGCAAAGTGATTCTACTGCTATTGCTGTTGCTTCTGTTTCTGTCGAATCGCAAAAACAGTTTAACTGGGTTTTCTACTGGTGTGTGTCTGTGTGTGAAATATAAGAGTAAACTGCTTAAATTTACGATTATCGGCCTAGACGTTTGAGCTTAATTCACTTAGCGGTCAGGTAGCTATAGCTGGTAATAGGGGAATGTTAAAGGCAAAAGTAAGGTATAAGAAAATAAAGCTGACAACGAAGTTGAGTGAAAATACAATATACAAATCTAATATAACTCTCTTTTATCTTCACTCAGTGGCAAGGAAAGCTATAGCTATCAGCATAATTACGTGGATCGCGTGCGTCTTGAAGATACGAATGCTACACATTATCAGCAGCAGCAGCAGTCACACTACCATCAGCACGATCCACGGTGTCCGCAGGTGCGAGCCGCCGGCTGGCGACACACGCACAAATCCGTTTCGCATCTCGATTTGGCCACCAGCTGTCATGGTGCAGCTGGCGCTGGCATAGATCGACCACACCGGCAACAACTGCAAGTGCAATTGCGCCATCATCACCAGACGCGCCACCACCATCAAGAGCATCAGGAGCATCATCCACCGCAGCCGCCGCTAACACCACACGCCCAGCCGCATTGGACACAGTGTCGCTTGGACATTGCAGCCGCATCAGCTGGCCAGGGGCAGCTGAGAAACGCTCGATCTTTGGACTATACGCAGCTGGAGCGTGAGGAGAACGCCTTGGACATAGCCGAGTTCTATTGGCGTTTCGATGCGGAAGCGCCGCTTGAGCAGCTCGACAACAACTACGCAAGTAAGTTGAGCCCTTGATTCTAATGCACTGAAGCATAACAAAGTATAAACGTTGCAATTATTCAATTGTTTTTAGTTAATGATAACTTGAAAACAGCAACAGCAGCAGCTTCAACAGACACAACAGCAGTAGCTACAATTGCCACAACTTCACCAGCAGCAGCAGCAAAAACCACAGGGGCATTGGGCGCCACAGTAACTGCCACGTTCCTTGACTTTGGCAGCGATTCGTGCAGCTTGCGAAGATCGCGCAGCTTGGCCGTGATACGTGAGGAGACATTTAGCGATCTGCAAATTGGCTCTGCAAACAGCAGTCGACGACGTTCACAGCTAATACCGCGTGCGCGTCTAGTTAATCGCGGTTTTTTCCGCGAATCACCGCGGTAAGTAAAACCAAAAAACTAATCAACACACTAGACAACAAAGAAGTATATGCTGCTCAAGCATATCAAACTTTCAAAATGATATGACCACATTACTCATTCAATCATTAAACAACCCAAGAACAGCTTGTTCATTTACTTACTTATATAATATGTTCTAATGATATGCAATATAGCATGTATTTCACATCATCAGATAATTTCAATACATATTATTCTCCCAGTTAACTGGCACGTGTGAACATAAAGCAACGTGACAGCTTAATTATTATTATGTCAAAATCTATAGTATACCCAAACACCCAAACTCAACTCATAATTACATTTCGAACGTCATGACGTCATCGATTTAATTATTGTGCTGTCTATATGTATAGAGAATAAAGCGCAACACGCATACGCCACGTTAACGTCAACGTTAAGACAGCAATTTAAGTACGGCATCTTTTTTCTAGTTTTAGTCATAAAACGCTCGCGTTCAGCTCAACAGGTTAGCGCAATTCTGTCAAAAAATAGTTTTGTGGTCGATTAAAGCGGTTTTTATAGTCGCTGATAATTGACGATTGTCAAAAGGATGTTGATGTTGATGTTATTGTTGTGGTTTCGTTGGCGCACTGCGGTTTCAACATTGCGTGCAACCATGAGCAATGATTTATGTGCGCGCTGTGGTTTCCACCACACAACTATTGCATAATCAATTGTCTTAATTGTGCCAAAAAATAAAGTGGAAAACAGTGCCAATGTCAAGCTTTTCGAGCAGCGGCATGAACTGTGGTCGCGTTCAACTTTATCCGTAAAAACAAGTGCATTCTAGCTTGATTTATGGCGCACTCAGATGCTTTTAACCACGCCAACCATTATAACTGAAACGTATCCTGCCAATGACAACTGAACTGTGCAGAGTGGCGACGATTTCTGCTTCGCCTTTGACTATGTTTTCTGTTCTTCTGTCATTCTGACAGCAGCTTTGCCTTTGGCTTTCATTTAATTGGCCGCAAATCGTTGCGTCAAGTGGCTCAGTAAACTTCGTGCGACTAAGTGCCACGTGAGCTGTAAACAGAACTGTGCAGAGAAGGAAAGGCATGGCGTTCTGCTAAAATCGAAGGTTGAGCACAACAACGGTTTAAGCGTTTTGGAACAAAAGATTAGCCAGTGGCATGACATGCATATCACAATCGTCTTGAGCTACGCTCAACTTTGTTTAGATAAATACATATATGTACACAGAAATGTGCTTAGTTAGTCGAGAAGTCAGAATGGCAAAGTATTTTTACACTACATGAGCTATAATAATAACGCTTTGTTAAAAAGAATGAAAGTAAAGGTTAGGTGAAAAAAGCATGTTTAAATCATATTTGAAGGCAATAATCAACTGTCTTTGACAATATTTCTCTATTGGACAGCATCCTGCATGAAATACCAGCAACTTCCAGTGGCATTCGTATATCTAATCTTTAACATCTATCTATCCGTTTTGTTTATTTGCTTGACTGACTGACAGAATCACATGGTTTGTGCGCATATTAATTGCATGCACAGCTGTCTGTTGTCAATGTCAATGCAATTGTTAAAGCCATCAAATAGAGTCACAATGTACTAACGAGGTCAATCCAACAAGCAAACAAATAGACAAACGAACGACAAGCGATGAGCTTAAGCTATAATTTCATTTAGATAACAAGCGACACAAATCCATTACAATAGCATAATTAACAATTGATTCTCCCTTTTAACTCCCAGACTGAATAACAAACAGCAGCAAGCGCAAAGTGAGCAACCAACGGATCCGGCAGAGGATGCACACAGTAATAGCAGCGGGGCAAACACTTGCGATTCACATCAGCAGCAGCAGCACCAGCAGCAGTTGCTGAAACAACAACAGCAACAGAAGCAACTGCAACAACAACAGCAACAACACGCACATCATCAGTGCCCGCAGCGGCAACAACGACAACAACGTGACCCGCATGACTTTGACGTCTACTACGATAATCTTAAACGCTTGGACGCTTTGGCATTGGGTCTGAGTGAACAGCTGCATCCGTGGCACAACGACAAGAGTGACTTGGAGAGCTTGAACTCGGACTACTTTAAGAACTCGTTGCATCAGAATCACGGCGAGCAACAGCAGCAGCCTTCCTCTCTAGAATTTGAGGCTTTGGAGCAGGCGGTCACCCTATTGAGTGAGAGGCCACGAATCTATCAGTCACGAAGACAACAGCAACATAGATCACATCATTACTGTCAACAGCAGCACAAGCGACACATTGATCTGAGCGGTGAATCGTGTCCGGAGCACAGTCAAAGCAGTGTCTTTCCGGAGACGACGACAAGCAATTCGGATGATCAGACGGATACACCCTCGCTATCGGAACAGGAATACGATCTAACGCACATTGAGCAAATTTTCCAGCAGACCGATTCGGTTGACGTTGAGGAGAGCTACGAGCTGATAAGTCTCACAACTACAACACGAACCCGCTTTGAAAGTAGCGAAGAGGAGGGAGAAGAGCTGAGGCGAGAAGAGCACGGCGAGGACGATCCAACAGCCGTTGAAGAGAGTCTGACGACGCCCACAGAGACAGCTGCAAGCGATAATGATAGCACTTTGAAGCGTGCACATAGCGAGCCACTGGATAAACTAATTGCCTACGATTCCGTTTATCTATCCTCAGAGGATAGCTCCGATTGCACTTTGATAGGCGAGAGCTGTGAATCTTTTGAGCAACGCACCTTCACTAGCTGCCTGGAAAACGGGGAGCTGGAAACACGCAGTCTACTGCACATTTCCATTGAGGACACGGTTTACGAGCCGCAGCCAAAGCAGCACAAAAAGGAGAAGGAGGCGGAGCAGCAGCGCCAAAAGGAAAAGGAGCAACAGCAGCCGACTAACGCCAAGATCGAATCACAGATCTTTACACAAGTGTTAAAAGTTGAACATGCTACACCAAGCAATCACATTAATGTGGGCATAACCTCCAGTGCAGCAAGTAAGCCACGCATTCTGAGTGTCGTCGAGAAACGGAAGCTGAAGCAAGAGGAACTTAAGCAATCGGCGCCACCGGAACTAAAGCGTCAAGCAACCGACACCTTTGTGGTTAAATCGGCACACAAATCGAATCTCACAGAGAATCAGTATCACAGTTTGCCGGATGTTAATATTAGCGTCAGTCTTAAAGCATGCGAGAATATTGACAAGGAGTTGAGAAGTTCCTATAACTTGCAGCGACAGCAGCAGCGCAAGGAAACTAAACGGCAGAAAGGCGAAGTAACCCGAGCAGAGACCTACGATTCAATAAGACGCTTCGGACGAGCCCATCAGAAGGCCAGGCAGCGGGAGCACGAGGAGCGTGAAAAGCAGCGTGAAAAGGAAGAGGCCACTCAAGTGCCGGAAAAGGAAACTAAACAACAGTCCGAGCAGCATCAAGTGGCAATAAAGGAACCGGAAATACCTGAGCCAATTAATGCGAAAGTAGTTGCCAAAGAAACTAAAGAAGACGAAGAAGAAGAGGAGGAAGAGGAACCACTGCCACCACCACCGCCGCCTATAACAGAGGATGAGTTTAACGATAACGATAACGAGAGCTTTAACGATAAAATTAGCGTTAACGATAACCAATTAGTGTCCCTTTCGCATCCCGAAAAGCCAAAGGAAGCGCCTGTCATCGAGGTGGCGAACTTTAGCAAACTTATCGAGCGTCGTGCACAGGAATTAAGACACCAAAGAGCCAAAGAGCAAACCGAGCAGCAACCTAAAGAGCAATCGCATCAATCATTTCAAATTATTGTCACTGACGTTCACAACAACATTATCCAAACGGAAGCAATTCGCGAGGAGGAGCAAACGAACAAGAAGACAACAGCTTTAAAGAGCAACCCAACAGCGCTTACAAATTCAGTGCTGCACTCTCATACGCCGCAGCGTTCGTTACGTCGCTCGAATAGCTCAGCGTGTGGCAAGCCACCGGAACGTCGTGTGCTCAGTGCGGGCGCATCCATTTACAAGGCACGTCCCATTAAGGTGCTGTCAACGACAAGCGGAGACAATTCGTTTGGACGTCAAAAGATGTCGCGGCCACAGATTTTGCATGTTGTTGACAGCAGTAAAAGTTGCAGCAACAGCAGCAACAGCTTAAGGCGCCGTAGCAGTGCCCGCAGCATTGCCAGCAATGTTAGCGGTGAAGTTGCCACCGAATATCTACAAAAAGTCGATGCCGTAAAGTGCTACTGGAATAAACTGGCGGGTGCCAGTGAGTCCGACGAAAAAGCAGATAAAGAGCCGGAGAAGGAGATGGAGCCACGTCTGCATTTCGAGCTGGGCAATAAAGTGACGCCAAGCAATGGCGATAAACCGCATGCCAGTTTGGACTACTGCAGCATAATGCCACCCTCTATTGAGATTGTGGAGTTGGGCGATGGTTTGCAAAAGGCAACAATTGTGAGTGCTGCACAGCAGGAGCCAAATGGCGACGGAGATGACGATGATGATGATGAAGATGATGGCAATGGTGGCGCACAGTTTGATCATATACGCTACAAGGTGCTCAAATCACAGCAGCTGATTCGCAATAGCAACCATTTGACGCCTCGCAACAAGAAAGAGGCACAATTCGATGGACTTATACAATACTTGCAGGAGTACAGTTTTCAGGAGCTGCTGAGCAATAACAATGTGGTCATTGTGGAGCCGGTTCGTACGAAGATTGAACGACCACTGACAGTGGGTGGAAATGTAGCGCCAGCAAAACCACCAAGGTTGGCAAGCACGCAAGCACAGCAGGCAACAACAGCAGCAGCTCCGAAGAAGACAAGACAACGCCAAGTGGGTGGCGCTGGAGCGAAAAGACATTTCTTCTATCAGCCTGTCAGAGTGAACAGGGAGCTGTATGAGGATGAGCTGCCAGATCCCGATACGGTGCGCAATGTGCGTCGCTTTTTTGAGCAAAACATCCTGCCAACTCCTGGGCAGGGCATTCTTGTGCAATCACAGCAAAAGTTTGGTGGCTCTGCCTGCCAGCTAAGTCCGAAGAGTAGACGGGCTCGAGGCTATCGCTATTTGACCATAGATACAAGCTATGGTGGAGATGCTGCTACTGCTGTGGCTGTGGCCGAAGAGCAGCCCAAGGGCATGGAACAGCTAATGGAGGAGCATAAGGTGAAACACTGGGACAATGCCAGTTTATCGAGCGGCATTTCAAGCGGCGATTTATCATCGCCCTGCGGCGAGTGTCATAACCAGCCGGAAAGCATAACCAAAGAGTCACCAACGCAGGCCTGCCAGGGTGTTCATGTCCTGGATGTTGTGCGACGACATAACAGCAATGCGGCAAATGCCAAGGCACGAGCCAAGTTGGCCAGTCGACGCACCTGGTGCGTGGGTGGTGGCATTGCTGCAGGCGATTCACGTTATCGACAAATTTATGAGCACAATTTGGAGGCGCAAGATGAAGACGCTCATCATGCAGCTGATAATGATGATGATGATGATGACGACAACCACGAAGATGAGGAAGATGATGACAATGTGGAGACGGACATGTGCGAGTCGTATTATGTGAGCAATGTAAGTGGCAGCAAATGTCCAACAGCTTTATGGGCCATTACAATTTGATGGCAAAGTGCCATTTGCAAGCCATTAAGCTGGCCACAACCACAGTAACCCCAACTGAATAACAAAACCTTTTGCTCTTTTTCTTTTTTTTGTTAGGACGTGCTGGCCAAAATACGCGAATGTGGTTCAACAGTCACCTACTATGGTGGTAGAGTGCTGGAGCAGCGACAGACGTCAGAGAGAATGAGAGCCACAATGCAGTCAAATCGACAGCTGATTAATGGAAATGCAGTCAACGATTCTTCAACCTTCTCCACACGTTCTCGAGTGCGTCAAATCGAATCCTGCAATGTCTGCCCGTCCGCTAAAACATGTGAGCACGAACTGCAGCAGACGAAACAGCAACTGGAACAGCAGCAACAAGATGCTTCGTACCAGGGTAAGTAGAACATGCAACATAATGTCAAAAAGTTGTACTCAATCATTTTGTTGTTGCTTTGCGGCGACAGGCATTAAATTCAAGCTGGTCAAGTCGAACAGCTGCAGCAGTCGCCTGGAGCTGGCAGGAGCCAATGATGGTGAGGGTGGAAATGGAAGTGACTCCATGCTGCTTCAGGCAGACACTGAAGTGGTTCGCAAAATGGTTCATCATTTCGAATGCAATCAGCCCACGGCAACATCAACGTCAACGTCAACTATTCCCTCAAGCTCCAACGATGTCAATCTGACCATTAACAGTCAAAGTACCGCTGCAAAGAATATTGAGGCGACAGCTCGACGACAAGTGACAGTAAATAATCACATCAATGTGCTTAAAGAACAAATCGAGCACCAAGATGTGCATGATAAGCACAATGAAGGTTCAACAACTTATCAGAGCCAAGCCATGAACATACGACTTGATTTGAGTGCAGGGCGTGGCAACAACAGCAGCAGCCACTCTGATAGCCCCAACAATGTCAGCAAAGTCTGTCGCAATAAAAATGTAGATTTAGCCTATACGCTATCCAAACATACGCCACAAGCCGAAGCCAAGGCTGTTGTCAATCAAGGCACGCCCAAGAGCAATCAGTTGTCTCAAATGAATGCTCTGGACGAGCAGCAAATGATGACAAAAACAACTACAACGAAAAAGCTAATAAAACAGCAAGAAATGGTCAATAGTCGTGAGCAAATCATAGTGCCAGTTCAAATACATCAGACGCAGCAACAACAGCAGCAATACTCTGCTCCTAGCCAGGAGCGACGTCTAAGCAATGCTAGCAGCAGTGCGTCCATTGTGGACAAGACTGTGGTGCGACATTATGTGGCCAATGATAAAAGTATCTACGAGCGACGCAAGTACGATGAAATAGAGTTTGAAGAATTTGAGGTATACGATCCAGCCAAGGAGCTGGAACGTCAGCAAAAGGAACAGCCACAGCAGTCAGCGGCAGAAAAGACAGGGCAATCCAAAGATTCCACAGATAAAAGGCACACAGATGGAGAGCTCTATGACAGCCTGGACGATAGAATGTAGAACACCACAATGCTCAATGGAATCCAAGCAACGACTTTTTGGGGTTTGGGTAATCGATAAATGGCTAAGCTTAATTAAAATTAATTAAAATGCCCAATAAATAAATATTAAGGCCCATAGCTTTAAATGTAAAGCCAAATGGCACAAAAACCACAACAGAATTATCCAAAAACTATATTATATATGTACGTAAACAATACTTAATGGTAATCAATTTGAGCTCAATTTCTATGCTCCAATGAATTTTATAGTTTAACATTAAACGACCAAATAAATAAACCATTTATTTAATGAGCTAAGGCAGCGACAGCTGCAGAGTTATATATGAATTATTTATGAACGAAAAGTTGCATAAAGTATCAAGCAGTGTGGGGGAGGATTTTGTAATTAAAGTTGACATTGCAGTTGCATGTTGCAAGCTAAGTAGGATGGTAGGTTGTGAAGAGACCAGCGGCAACTACACACAGTTTAAATCAGAGCTTATTTAAAGCGTCAGTAACAAATGCGCTTAACCATTTTATAACTAAATGACAACTTATGACATATTGTCTTTTAAAAGCATAATCAATTATCGAATTATATTAGGAAGATTTATTGAGATTATTGCAATAAATTTTAAGAATCTTAGCTGTAGGCAACCCAAATAAATTCACAAATGCACATTTAAAATTAAAGCTTATTTAATTGTTTGTCATCAGTTCAATTTGACATTACAAATTCATTGCATTAGTTTCTAGGTATCTCGGTTTCTTGGCTTTGCTTGCTTGCTACTTTCCAGCTCAGTTGTATCTGATTTTTTGTTGCGCATCGTATTCTTTGCTGATTTAAAGTTTAACAGCTTTAACGAATATGTTCTCGGTTGCTTTTTTGGAAGCCTCACTGTTTGGTTTAGTTTAGAGTTAGTATAAGATGGTTGCCACTCTTATAGACACTTACATAATTTCATAGCTAAACAGGTAGATTTACTGCTTTGGGTACTCTGATCTGCATTTTTCTTGAAAGAACCGTCTAACTTACAATGCACTTTTGCTTTTATATTGTGCTGTTCAGACTTTTTTGCTTTTAGTTTCTCATCGACAATAGTTTTTTGGATTTCATTTGCAAGCGTTTGCTTTTTTAAGAACTTTGCTATTTGGAACGTTAGATTGGTTTGATTGGTTTTGAAAGATTTTTTACCTTCATCTTTTCGTTCCATTTTCACTGCAAAATGCAGATCGAAAAGAATTGCCTTTAAATGTTTTGCCCAACTATGTTAACAAGCTGTGCACTCGACTCCAATTAATTTTCATAATAATGCCAAATATTTACAAGAATTTCATTTAAGTAAATATTTAAAGGATTCACTTACCCGTGGCCGGCTGCTTTTTATGCTTGTCGTTCGCTTTTCGCGCACTTTCATCATCATCCGAATGCGTTGTCGAGGCAAAAGTTCTGTGATGCTGTTGTAGCTCATGGCCAGGCCAAAAGTGCTGCAAAAAGAGAGACCGAAAAAAGAAAATGAAAGATGGTTAAATGAACATTAATGACCACAGTAGAACGGCTTATTGATTGTGGCTCAAATTGACCAAAGATCTTTTGACTGCCAAAAGCATTCAGCGAAAATTTATATATTATATACACACATAAAGTTTAAATATATATATAAGTAATATGAAAAGCCACAGCCGAGTGTGTGGATTACATCAATGTGTGTGTGGTTCAGCCCGGTTATCTAGTATATGCGTAGCTTGATGTCTGCCTTGCATGCCACAACCGTTCCTAATTAAGTTAAAATGCTCCCCTGCGAAATCACGTACCTTCCATAACGAAACAGCAAAACAGCCACAAAATGAAGCCAGCATTTCATGTGTTATTTCAGGTATGGCAAGTGAGTTGGGAGTTAGACAACATCAAACCACATCAACATGAACAACAACAACGCCGACTGCATCAGCTTCAGTTACATATCACGCCCAGTTTTCATTCCACTCGCTCACATTTTGTGTATGTTTGCCTGCGGCCAACGTTGCGTATGAGCAATCTCACGCACACTGGTCGAAAAACTCAACTGAAAAGTTGAATTTCTCATTTGAATTCAACTTGGGGGACAATAAAACGCAAAATCGAAACTGAAACTGTTTACCTTGTCATTGCGCCACACACACAAAGATACACAAAAGCATCACAAGAAACGTAAGACAAGGAAGCGGAACTCACAACGGACTCATGATACAGACATTGCGATGTTGCTGAGAGCGAATATCGAAAATATTAACAACCATCAAGGTAGCCATAAAAAACAATGATTTTACTTTTTTGTTATTAAATCAGCTTATATCCGACATTAAAGTTGAAGTTGAAAAATTGTTTAATTTAAATTTCAAGCCAAGAGATTCTATTAAAAATTCTTACACACGACTAGGTATCTAAAGCCACCCTCAATATGCAAGTGCACGTATGGTTTGGAAAAATAAAAATGCCATTGCATATATTAAACGGCGCCTGCAGCTGACGACGGGTTTTAGATATCAGTGTGGTTGGTTAGTCGATGTGTGTGTGTGTCTGTGGGTGCGTTCTGATTGGATTTTACGCTCGGCTTCAATCAAGCGTTTCAATAATTCAGAAACCTCGCAATTTGTATAAATATAGGTAAGCTGGAGCGGGAATGTGGGCAAGGGATTCGTAGCTGAGTAATTGAAATTTAAATAGTAAATAAATGGGCGAGAAATCAAGTGCGTAGAAAAGAAATGGTTCCAGCTGCAACAACCGCCACATAAATCACAAACGTTCTGTGTATGTGTATGTATATATTTTTCCTGTGGTATTTTGCGATTTGTGATTTGGTTTTTGCTCTGTCGTTCTGTCTACCTTTTATTGATGAATAACTGGAATAGCAGGTTTTGGGGGAAGAAGGAGATCAGCAAAAAAAGGAAGCAATGACAATTTAACAGAACGTTCTGACAACTACGACACATTGCTTCAATAAATGACAGAATGAGATACATATAACTTAAGGTGCCGGCGAAATTTGCAAAATCAAATGCCCGAATTTCTTAATAACATACCAAAATTGGCAAATTAAGTTAACAAGTGTGGCCGCAACTGTCAGACAGTATTTGAAGTTAACAAATGAAACGTTCGTTCAAGGGGCATAAATTTAACAAGCTCTGACAACGACCCACCTCGCAACCCAAATTCCACACAGCCCAAAAGTATGCCACATATTTCAACTACTGCTGCTTTTGTTGCTGGTTGGTGGAAAATGGCAAAAACTTTTTTTATGATCATCCAAAGTAAATTGAAATCACAGGCGCTCAGAATGTCGGGACATTACCGTCGGTTTGCTCATCTTATGGCTTCCAATGAACAACGAAAATGAAAATGTTATTTCATAAGGTACGCCTGCCTGCTACCTGCTACCACTTAGCTGAGAGGGCGCCACAAGCCCGCAACTTGATCTACTCGCTTAAAGTTAATTCGTGTTCAGGGGCAACTTTAAAGGGCAACAAAAGTCGACAGCAGTCACAACAAGCAACAACAGAGCAAACAACACAAAAAACGTGGGCGTTGTCTTATCTCTGAGTTCTGCGACATGTTGCAGGAGACGCTTCACAATGAGCACAACAATGCGGCCAGATGAGCTAATTCAGGCCTAAGCAAGCGAAAGCACACAACGAGCAACAAAAACAAAATTCAAAAAAAACACACACACACTCACACACTTACAAAAGCAAGATAGAATAACTGACAAAAGAGCTTCTAGCTTGGGGCTGCTTTTTTGTTGTGGATGGTTAGGGGTAACGAGAGAAGTCATTTTCACTAGAAAAACTAAGCTGCCAAGTAGACCAGACTATAATAATATACAGTCCAAGTGTAGTTAACATACAAAGTTGAAGACGTGGTTCTCACAAACTCTTTCGTCACAATTTAGTCAAAAGCTGTGTTTACTTGAACTTATTTTGTCAGAATTATAACTTATTTTTAAGCAACCGAAATAATTGTTTAAGTTTTAGTTGCACTCATAAGTTCTTTACTAACTTTATATACGCATATATTACGTTTGAATTTAGGTATTTTTGAGCCATCAGCTTAAGTTTTCATAAACTTTAAAAAGAGCACACAGAAACTTTGTAAAGCTTCAAGAAAGAGAGACTTTCTTTCATGGAACACAATGCCTCCATACACTGCTAGTATATATGTATTAAAGTAGGGGCCGTACACAGCATTTCAATTGAAACAACTGCCTTGCCTTGCTCTCCCCACAACACTTGGAATTTGCAACGGCTCGACGAGTTGCCATTGTTTCATATCTCGCTGACAACAGTTGACAAAGTCGCGTGTCAAGTGTCGCATGCGGGCAAGGGGCAAGAGGCAAGAGGGACTCTGGCCAAGAGTAAACCCTTACCCAAGCGTTCTTTGTTGAGGATGTTAACGCTTTTGATTGCCACTGAATGCGTAATTAGAGTCAACAAATAAAGAAAATATGACTTGCTCCATTGTACACTTTGCCAATAAAGCATAATTGAGGCTCAAAGCGAACATTTATGGCACATAAATAAAACACACAACATAAAAATTTTGAGCCATAAAAAGGGATATATATAAGTATGCATGGATAACACCCCTCTTTCCACACTTTGACAGTTATAAATCATAAAGCGACTTTCAATGGGATTAACGAATCAAACCGCGTTTTACAATAAAAGTCAAACTGAAATATAAAATGCTTGCTTATGCTTACAAAATGCTACTGTATGTACATATATCTGCCAAAACGAAAGCTGTGTCGATAAAGTTCTATAAATATTTTAGGCAACAAGCACGCAGAAAAAAATAAATAAAATAATAATAAATTGGACGCATGAGCACCAGGGGAGAAAAAACAAAAATGTGTTGTTGCTTTTGTTGCAAAGCGTAAATAAAATACATACTACAAAACATTAGCAACAACAGATCAAACATTTATGTAGTTGAAATGCGAGAGAGCCACATACAGCAGGTAAATGAAATGGGTAAACAACAACAACAACGAGAAGAGGAAAAAGACAAAGAGGCAGCGGAAGCTAAACAGAATTGCCAGACGAGACTATCAAAAATATCAACGAAAAATGTTAGAAAAATGTTTTGGCACAAGCAAAATAAAATAGATAAAATGCAAAGACAAACTAAAATTAGTTTGTGATATCTTCTGCATGCATATAGATTTTTATATGTAAAAGAACGACAGCTGTAGATTTGAACACTCATATATACTACTAGAAATTGAAATGGATTTTTGAGAAACAAATCAAGCAAGATGAAAAACAATAAACACTGAAAAAAGTGCAAAACGTTTATGCAATTTGACGCTTAGCCATATTTTACACAAACACTCTTAAGCTCTAGCCTGTGCACGGGAGGGGCAAGGAGTGGAAGAGTAATTTGCCTGACTGCGAAGCGAGTTAGAAACATGGCTATCATTCTGTATGTCCCATATGGCTTGCGGGCAGGAAAAAGATGCGAAAAGCACGGACTAAACACATGCGTTACAGCCAGCAAAACTTAAGCTAGTATGTTCCTGTAGCTCTCCTACTCCATTTATTATCTGAGCTATTTATGCAGACCGTCTGTAGAATATGTTTTATGGCCCATTTCGGAATGTTTCTGGCTAGAATGGACGTTATGGGAATTGTGCGACGCATTTAGCTAAACACATTTGAATTATTGTTCAAATGGAGTGCTCTACTAGCAAGTCAGCCAGCCATCCAGCCAGCGAGGCGGATGTGTGATAATCTACAACATTGCGCATACATTACGTGGTCAATTTCACCAGCATTTACATGCGTGGCAATTGAAAAACAAATTCCACATACAGGTAAAGAGTGAGTGAGACGATAAGTTGTGCAGTTGGCAGCAATTGATGATATTTAATTAAAAATTTTCCACTCATTGAAAGTTTCATTAACTTAATTGATATTTGTATTTGAGGACAAACAGTTTTGAAACGCAAATGTTTAATGCTTTAACTCAAAGCTTTGTGCGGAATTTGGCCAGCGGCATATGTCAAAGTCATGTTCAAAGCGCTTTGGACCAGGGATAATTACGCAAAATGAGCCTTGACGAGTTACGAACCGAGCTGAGTACTCAGAAATAGGAGTGCCAAACAAATTGAGGCATTAAACTTTCCAACAATTTGTGGGAAGTCAAAAGGAGCAACCTGAACTTTAAACATGATGCGAGATTAAATGCCAAAAGCGTGCTAAGTTACACAGTTTAATAGCACAAACACATTCCACTTTCCACCTTCTTTTGCCACCCGCACCATCAATTATAATGGCAGCAATAAAATGAGTCGAGTGTTTGGATTGTTCACTCAAAATGATTGCTCATTAAAGTTTCGCAATCGCGTGGCATGATTAGTCAACAAGATGTTAACGAACTCAAAAGTCTTTGCAATATCTCCAAGGCTTGGCAAGTACCAAAAAAAAAAAAAAAAAAACTCTTCAAAGACAGAAAAATCATTCTGCATCAAGCCTTAGAAATGAGAGCATAAAAAGACTGCCACTTGAATACAAAAAAAAAACTTTTCTGAGTAAAAAAATTTTTATATGCATAAAATAATTCACTTTACACAATGACGATAAAAATGAGAAAATATGAAGAAGAACAAAATACCGCAAAGGCCAGATGCGAACGCCTTGAAAATCTGCACGAAAAATATGTTCAGCTCTGTGGCAACCAAAATGAAGTTTAAAAAGTGGCAAAAAGACATGGGGTTTTATTTTTTATTTTATTTTTATTTTTTGACATGGTGTGTTTGTGTATTTGTTGGCGTTAGTTTTTGTGTGTCCTTTGAATGGGCCATGCAAACGCATTTTCACTGAGACTGTGACCCGGCAACATTGGCGCCAGCTGCTTTGAAAGCACGAGCGATTTTAATTTGCTTACAATTAGATAGGACAGCATTAAGCACACTTGAGGCCTTGAACCTTCCCAAAAGAACAGCTGCACATCAAAATAATAAAAAAAGAGACACGCCCTGCTACTTTCCAAGGCGGCCAACAGTGCAAAAAGAAGAACTGACGACGCCAAGAAGCATGCGACGTGCCACAAGCTGTTCTATTAACTTAAAGGACATTCATAATATGAATGAATGCCAAAAGAACTGCAACGCACCTAAAATGCTCTTAATAAGTTTGCTGCAACTTATAAAATTCAAAACTCTATTATGAAAACTAAATATTAATTAATTGCATGGGAAAACCAATGCTGTTGGCCATATGCTAGTTGAATGTGCTGTTAAGTGAAAATGAAAAGTGTTCAAGGCTATTAAAAATATACTGAAATCGCATGATTTTATAGCTACTACTTCTTCGATTATAAAGTCAAACACAAATATAACTACTTAACACCCAGTAAAGTATCAGATGCCAACTAAATAAACAAAAAAAAACTTTGAAAAGGAAAAACAAACCAAAGCAAACGCCAAAACAATTTATGCAGCTCATTTTGCGGCATGTTACTTTCGGAGCAAAAAACATTTGCATATAAAAGCAAAATTTGCACTTACTGACAAACAGGGAAACAGAGCAGCTGACACTGTTGGGATCTGGGTAGGAAATAGAGGCTACTTGGGTTCCTGAGCCCATCATTAACACATTGCAAAGGCGTTTTAAGACACGATTTGAATTATTTATAGGCCTATTTATGCAGTTAACTTTTTTGGTTTTCTGTTTGGTGTATAACCTTTTTAAATTGTTGGAAAACTTATGCAAAGATTTTTGGTTCAACACAGAGACAGAGAGAGAGAGAGAGAGAGACTCGTCGTAGCTTGTACAATCTAAATATTTGCCATATAAATTAAAAGTCGGTTTTCGAGTGGCACTTTCGGGTCTTGTTTGTGTTTTGTTTGTTTGGCCAATGCATTATCAGCAACGAACCAATAAACTGACTTTAAATCAGAGTCAAGAAAGCGACCTTCTTAATGGGATACCCAACAAATTATGTAGGTCATTAAAATGTTGTATTACGCTGGTCAATTGATTAAAGAATTGCTGAAAAGCTTACAAGTTTTGTATCTGTTGATAGCAAATATCAAAAGCAGGCAACGACACCAAACACAAAAACTACTTACAGTTGTAAAAGCACTGTAACGAGTTACAAATGGACTTGTTTGTGAGTGTGTATCGGATACTCGCACAATTGCAGTTAGTTCAACATGTGTTTTTATCAGAGGGGGGGGTTAGAGAGGATGACAGAGTCAGGATAAACAAGTCAAGTGCTTGTACTATAAAATGCAAACCGAACAAAAGCCAATGGCAGAACTACTATGTAGTTTGTGGGTGCTTAGTGGGTGGCTTTTAACAATAATAATGCCATTTCTAAGCGGGTGTTTAGACGCCCATTCAGTTGTTATTGTTGTTGCAACTGGGGTTGTGGCAGCGTAGTCAAAGTCAAGAACCAAAACGTTAGCAATAACACGCAAGGCTTAACTTGGCTTTAAACAACAATTGGACAAAAGGTAAATTGAAATGACAAAACCAAAATAAATATATATATATATGTATATATTGTTACTTTATAGAAAATAGCTAACAATGCTTAACGAGCATTTACTGCAAACATTCTGCAGCCCCCGAAGGACAAGTGGATAAGTTTTGTTTAACGTTAATTAGAAGCGTTTGCTGAGACTGCAGCCATCCTTAAAACTTTATATACATAGTTTTAGCTCGATATCCTTCTCTGTCATACGACTATATGCAAATAACGTGCATCCACCGTCAAGAGTTTTGCCTTTGGTTTTTCAGCTATCTAAAAGATTTTGGCGTCCCGATAAATGTGGGAAAACGTGCACAAGCTTCCAAGCAATCCGTTTGCGGTTGCTATGCGCCCAGGAGAGCATTGGAGGGGATGAAGGGGTGGGGTGGGTAGATAGGTAGTAAGCTCGTATAATATGCAGATTTGGTGCGGTTGCTGTTTGTGAACGAACGGGTTAAGCCAAAAGCTCTTCTTTGGGGTGAGTGTCAGTCAGCTGAAAGTAATAGTTGGGGGGTGGGAGTGGGGGTGTAGGGGAGATGGGATGAAAGACCCAACCACTGCTAGGCGAGCTTTAAGTTTAGCTAGTAAAATTAAAAACTTGCGAATACAAAAAAAAAATGAGACAAAACAAAGTCGCATTGCAAAGGATTATGAAAAAGTTGCATTCAATCCAAAAATTTACAAGTTGATAAACTTGGCGCTTGACTGCAATGTTCTTAAAAAAGAAACAAAGAAACTTGAGCATTATCTTAAGATAAAGAGTATCTTTTATCTCATAGTTGGGGTGTGATAAGCTAACATGACTTTGCCAAGTGCTAAATTCATTCATGTCATAACAAAGTTTTACCAAATTATATAAAACTAAGATTAGAAAAACTATGTATATACGTTCTCTATTTATAAACAAATATTTAGATACCACGTGTGAAACTTGGTCAAACAAACTGAAGCTTTGCAGCTGCTCTCAACACATTCGATATCTATAACATGATTATAACTGGTTGAGTACAAAACGAAACGCTCTCCCTAACTAAATAAAAATGTTAAGTACTCTTGATAAGTACATAGTATATATAATGTTGTATAGACGACTCATTGTTGCTGGCATGTACGGCATGTATTTAATTGATCAAAAATAGTTTTTTGAAGTATCATTTGATTAAGCGCACATAAATTTCAAGTGCTTACAAAATCAAACAACAATGCAACGGTTACATTTTCATAAATATTTATTTGTTAATTGCGTTTGTTTGTTTACCTGGCTCAGCCTGGATTTTTTTTAATTTTTGTGGTATTTATGCAGGATAAAAGGATACACAATTCGTGCAGAGAACTGTGCCATAATCAAATATCAATTGCAAACGCTTTTCGTTCGCTGCCATACTTTGTGCATAAATTTATTTACGACCAGTGCAAAAATAATAATTGCTGTCCGAGGCCATAACCGCATCTGCCACGCCCCAACACCCAGAGACAACAACAATGAAAGAAGCCAAAAAAAAAAAAACAACAAATGGGAGCGCTATAACAGTACAAAAGCTACTACAATGAACCGAAGCACATTCACCAAAAATCCATGCTGGACAAACGGAAATGCTGCAAGAATTCTAAAAGTGGGTTGGTTGGCTAAGGGACGACTGGCAAGTTCCTTTCTAACACATATTTTGTGCTGTGCGGCAGACCAAATGGCGCCAATAAAACTTTTTATTCGAAAAAAACAACAATAAAAACAATGCAAAACAAAATGGCGCACACAGAAAAACATACTTTAGTTACAGTTGATGTTGAGCGAGATGGAAGGGGGAAAAGAGAAAAAGTGGAACAAGAACGTGCCACAAACAAAATTATGGCAGCAGGCACAGCAGCTGAGCGCAAATTTTCTGCACTCTGTGTGTTGAAAACAATGCAATCAATGTTGCTGCTTTTGTTACTGTTGCAGTGGCCTTGTTGACTTTAATCAGCTTTTGGAGTGTTGCTAAACAAATGTTAATTCAGCCTCAAAGCAAGTGAGAATAACAACAACACGTGTTCCGGAACGAACCCACGCCATAATGCCGTTATGTCTGTCGCAAGTACCAAATGACGTTGACATTTAAAGAGGGTGCAAACAATCGTCCCCAACTGAACGCCTTGGCGCCCTTTCGACCCTTGACTCTCGCTTGAGCTGATAAAAACTTTATTCTTTTGACTTTGACACTTTGTGTCAACATTTCGGTATTGTTTGGTTTTTTTTACTTTTGCTCGTTCCACATTTACATAAGGCAAGACAAACAAGAAACTGACGCTCTTTGTATGACTCTCTCTCTCTCTCTCTTGTGTGTGCTTTGTGTCTACCCAAACAAATAACTGCGAATTTAATTCATTTCGTATGCAAATCGCGTTTGACATTAAAGAACATGTTATTGTCAGCCGGCGTATGCAATTTTATTTTATTCTTTTCGTTTCGTTTCTTCTGCGCAGGTTACGTTTAATGTCTCACCTGAGACAAGCAGCTGATAAAGCTGCCAGTTGCCTAAATAAGCAAACACAAATCAAGTGCAAATGCTGATGGGTTCACGTTTAGAGGTCACGCGAAAGATGATTCACAGCTGACTGGACCAATCGTGACTTAAACATTCCAATTGGCAGTTCAAGCTAATTGTACAGTTTGAATGCCACTGAGCAGCAAAGCAAGAGAGTTTTTGTCTCTTAAAGCCGATCGATGTTCTCTGTCTCTCTATGTCTTAATGCTAATAAATTGCTTTCATGCGACACTACAAAATATTTGTTTCATTTTCAATCCTTTTTTGCTGACAGCAATACAAATGATAAACAATTTCCGACAGCTGTTGTAGCTCCGTTGAGTGGGGTGGCGTACAGGTGCCTGCTACAACAACAAAAATGTAACTTAACATTACCTGTACATGTGACTCATGTGAGAGCGAACTTCAATTGAAGTTCTGAACTGCACTGTGCGATAAAGGGAGAGCGAGCTGAGTCGTTTGGAGAGAGGCTGCTGTCAAGCTACGGGAGAGTCAAATGTGCACAAAAGTAAGCAAATAAAATAAACAAAGGGCAGCATGTAATGACTGGCAATAAGAAAGCTCGGATTAACATATGTATATGTAATAACACATAATAAAAATAAAAGTAAAGAAATGTACAGTGTGTGTTGGCATTGGTTATTTCATATAAATTTAAATAATTCAAGAAATGCGCTAACGCGCGTTTTATATACGCACGCGTATACATGTACATATAAGTATGTATGTAGTATTTACTATGTTTTATGCTACACTAAGGTATAACTTGTGCTACAATTTCCATGCTTTATAATATGTGTGAACATTTTATTATTAGTACCACTACTCGCCGGCAGCAGCTAGCAGCTGCTCTCCCGGAACGACACGTTTCACATAGGCATACATACTTACATATGTATGAACTTACGAATGTACACTTCTACTTATACGAATGTATTTATTTAGAGGACAATTCACTTACCCGCGTTGCAAACGACGTCGTCGTCACCGGCGTTAAACGCAGTCCACAGCGCTCAAACTGACGCACATTGGAGCGGCGAAGGAGAATGTGGCGAATGTTGCTTAGAATGACACCGCCGCGTTTGGACATGCTGCTAATGAGGCGATTTTGGTGCTGAGGGGTCGGAGCAGAACTTCACGAGCGCGAGATCACAGCAGCAGCAACAAAAACAACAAAAACAATATGCTTTCTATGATTCGCAGCGAGCGGGAAAAAGAACGAAGTTGAGCAAGCCGGTCAATGAGTAAGAATATTGCGATTGCTGTTGTTGTTGCTGCTGTTCAACTTTGCTGATAAACAAAGTAAACATTGATTGAATTTTCACTTTAATTTTGTTATTTGTAATAAACTAATTTTGTTTTTAGTTGCTAATAGCCACGAAAGACCACAGACGAGGCTCTATACTTTGTTGCATTAATTTAAAACACTTTTTGCCAAATTTGAATTGAAAAAAAAACCAAATGAATTTAATCTGAATGTAATTAAATTTAAACTAAATACAGCTCTGAACTTTGCTGCTTTTCGACACGAACAAACAAACTGATAGAAATTTTGAGTAGCTTATGTTAAACAATATGCAACAGTGTCACAACAACAACAACAATAACAGTCCAGGTAACAGCAAGAGCAACAAGAACAACATCAACAAAGGCGGCGCCAAAAAAAAGGTAGAAAGACGAGAATGAGACAATTCGCAAAGGGTAAAATAAATTTACCGGTTCTGGATGATTATGAACTTCACTGGGAAACTACACGCGGCACATGTTAGACATAGACCAAACACAACAATTAGCACACACGATATTTAACAACGTTTATTTTTCCCCTTATATATATTAGCATACATATATAGATATATTTTTTTGAATGAAGCTCTTGAGCGTCGGCTTTTCCAATCAGATAGCTCTGCACTTTGCTCTCGGGCTTAAATTGCACTTGGCTAGTTAAACAAACACACAGGCACGTGATTGGCGGCAATGGCGGCGGCTTTTCAATAAGCTATCGCTGCACGTTGTATGTTATTTAATTAAAGTTCTAAATATAAAGCTTAATTTCTAAAGAAAGAGCCGCAACACGCCAACGCCGAACACCGAACCGCGCGCGATTAAGTTTGATAACAGACTACTGTTAAAGTCCACTCAGACTGTAAGACCCCCTTTTGGCGCAAACGCATGCTGGTAGTTCGAATTTTCGAAATCAGCTGAGCTGCCTGGGCTGTTAATCGCCCACGGCTAGTATGCACACACACTTTTCGATGAGCTTAAAATAGGCAATCTCATCTTGCTAGCTTTTCTAAGCTTGATAAGCAAACAAATGAACTATTCCAATAAGAAGACATCTTTAATGTCGAAACCAAGCAAAATGTAATCTAACACTAGAGCTGGGCATAACATTTCGTTAGGTGAGTTGCTGCAGCAAATTCGTTAAGTGAGTAAGTTCGTTTAGTTGGCACATTCGTTAAATATAAACTTCTGTGTCCCCAGATGTGGCAGCGCTATAGACTTAGTTAGTACACACACCTCGTTGATTGTGCTGGCAGCACTGGCCGATAAGCAAGCAAAGTTGGCTGCTCTTAACGTCTTTTCAAATAACAAATCATGTTTGGAAGTGCATTTAAATATCCGCTTTTATTATTGTCGCATTACGAATCTAAACTTGAACTATGAACTATCCAACTATGCAATACATATATATAACTATATACTATATGTAGAGCTCTGCTTAGTGCTTGTAAACATACATTTAAACTATAAGGTTTCATATTTAAGCATTTTTCATGTCGCATGTTCGCTGCGGATTCTTATCGTTTAACGCTAAAAACATCTATAATACACTTAATACATATAGCAACCTTATTTATATATATCTAACATATGTATAGCACTCGTAAATGTAAAATAAAAAAAATAGGCTTTACAGTTTTGGCATGGATTAAATTGTTAATCAAATAGTATACAAATTGTTGTAAAACCAAAAAAAAACCACACATATAAATATTAATAGTTATAGTTATAGACATTAAAAATAATATTTTATAAAAAAAGGTTTCACATAACAGTTCTCGAGGTAATAACAAAAATTAATCAAGTCGAAAGTTAATTGGGCGCATAATTTGTCACTAGGGTTAAAAATGCACGCACACATAATTGGCTGTGATTTTTATTTGATTTTTTTTTTACATTTTCGTTTTTAATTATATTTGCATTTGGTTTTTAAACATTTAAACAACTAATAAAGCGCCTGAATGCATTTATGCATTTATTTATTATGCTCTTTGCTAAAGATTTATAATTCATTCGCGCACACACACGCACACACACAAATAAACAAACATACGTACATGTACATACATTCACATACTATATAGTCTAACATGCCATTATATTATTTACACAATATTACATACATACATTTACACTAACACAGATACACGCTAGTAAACCGTTTTTGTATTCAGCTGACAACTGCAGCGACATCATTAAATAGCTGCAATAACAAACAACAAACAACAAGATTTATGCATGTTCAAAGCTGCTAATTATGTTTTTACGAGAGTGTGCGTGTGCTTTTTTTTAATGTTTTTGTTTTTTCGCTTTTGCTTTTGTTCTACGCTATTAAGCTGTTGACGTCGACGTCGCTGCTGACTACTGTCATTTATGCTGCTGCTAACGCTGCTGCTACTGTTACTGCTTGCTGCACTGCTTGCTACACTGCTTTGCATAGTTTGAGGCGACGTCGCTGCTGCTGCTGCTGCTGCTGCGGCTGTCGCTTCTGCTGCCAATTGCAGGCAATGCAATTGTTTCCTGAGTTTTGCACGCAATTTGCGATATTTGTTGCCACCGATGCCAATCCCAATACCAATGCCAATGGCAACGCCTCCAAAAAGCTGCTATCACGTACCCGTTGACAAATCATCCTTAAGCCATTGCGGTATCGGACGCGAGCCCAACTTCTTCAGCAGCTTCACCAGCGCCGTATTGTGATTCATATAATAGCTGCCATAAGAATAAGAGAAAGAGAGAGAGAGAGAGAGAGAGAGGAAAAGATGAGTTTGGTTAGGTTGAAAACGAGCTGAAGCTGCAAATTTTAATTTGAAATTCAAATTTGACAGCGGCATTTTTAAGGTTTTGTTTTTTTCATTCAAGTTTCACTTCAATGGCTTTTGCCCCAGCAACCAAATGCAAGTGACAATTCTTAAGAAAATGTTTGTAACAGGAAACTAGATTTGAATATAGTAGATCAAAAAAAAAAAAAGAGCTTACTTTCAAGACACAATAATCAATCCCTCTTCATACTCGTATAAATTTGAACTCAAGCAAAAACTGCATTTTAAGCAAAAACGTTTAAATTTTTGATTGCTGCCTAAATGACTGAGTGATGGGGATAGCAACTGTAGCAACCGTAGCCACATCATCCGACAGCCGTCTTATAAACTTGCCTAAGCCGATATCAAGTGTCTGCTACTTGCTTTTCATATTTCATGCTCCATACACAAACATACATGTGTATATCGCTCAGTTCATTTCGATGTCTAATAAAACAGCCTCGTTTAACTCCAGCAAATGCTCTGAATGTAAAATGTGGCTGATGACTGACTACAAACTGACAGCTGACATTCCATTTCTCGATTCAGTTTCACTTCTTCTCTCCTCTTTCCTCCTTTACCCTTTCCCATTTTGTAGTACAGCAAAGTGCACTTTCCACGGCCACAAAATGCCACACGGTGCCATGCCCACACTCACTCATCCCTTTAGCCTTTTGTAGCTCAAATTCAGAGCACAATTCACACAACTATTCTATCTGCCGTGTTGCTCACTGTTGCACACCCATATACCACCCACACATGTATGTTCATTAATCCTTCGCTCAAAGCATCGTTGCATCGTTGCCAACGTCGTCATCTGTCTGTCGCCCCAAAACCAACCCAAATCACTCAAATGACCCGTTTTTTTCTATCTATCTGGTCCATTCTTACTTTCTGTTTTTTTTTTGTTTTTTTTTTTGGATTTTGGTAGCCAGTGTTACTTACCGCTGCAACAGCTTGGCACTACGCTCATCCATTTGCGGGTATTGTCGCCCTTTGGACTTGCCCAGGCATTTATTGCGCTTCTCGCTGACAGCCTGACAGTAGAAGCCCTTCTTCACATCATATCGCAGATGATTCGAATAGTCGAGCAACGGTTGAATTTTCAAAAAGCGCTGCAACTCGTTCATAACATCGATGGGATTTAGACGCAGTTGGTCGCCATCGATGATGTGCACCTGCTGCGCTGGATAGTAGGCCAGCCAATGTTCCAAGTGCTGTGCATATTTCCCTGGATTTAAGCAACGATTGCGCAAATCCTTCAAAGCACGCGGCGTCGAATCGCTGGCTGTGATAACCTATGAAGCAAATGAAACAAGCATAAAAAGTCCAAAAAGTTAAAGACACATTTTTTCAACAAGTCAAATCATCTAATGTGTCCAGACACTTGCAAAGTTGTGTCGAGTCAAGAGGTCAGACACATGGTTGGTTGGTTGGTTGGGTGGTGAAAAGGAACATGTGTAAAGCTGCAGGTGCAACTAAATATGTTGCAATTTGGCATTGAGCTGAATGCAAGTCCATTTTTGTTGTTGTTGGCCAAGTTGGCGAAGGAATCTGCATACAAATCGAAAAAATAAGAAAGAAAAAACGACAATTTGTTTTTCTAAGAAGACTTGCCGCAATTGAAAAGCTACTTTGTGTAGCACAAAATGTTTATTCGCAAGTGCTGCCACATGAATGTATATGCCACACATGCTGCAACGAACGTATAACGTTTTTGTCTACCTATCTTTTTCTCACACATAACACCCGCTGACAGCAACCCGTTCAAATTGCACTTAAACACAGCACAAAGATCTGAATGTGGTTGTGTTTTTCATGCCGCATTGATGGATCGGATAGTTCATTCATTAGATTCCTATTTCATTTGCATTCGCATTTGAATTTTGCAGCTGACACTTTGACAGACTAATGAGCCGAACGACAACAAAAATATGCCAAAGACAACAGAAACACAAAAACATTTCATGCTTTAATCAACTGAGCTGGATTAAGATGAAAATCTATGCTTAGGTTTAATAGAAATTGATGTGGCATGTGGGTCAGGGTTTAAGATGAAGCAAGAGAGTATGAGGAAATTAATGGATGAGTCTTGATTTAAATTGTATTGAAATTGGAAAATTATCGTTACTTGCTTGGGATTTGAAAACTTATTATAAATCAAATATCGAATAAGAATTCTAAAGAGTTTTTAGTTGAAGTTTCTCGTTATTACCTGATAGAAACTATAGTTGTTGGCTATGATATCGCCATGGGCACGTTGATGCTGATACCAGGAATAGGCTCGCTTCGCTGGTGATATCAGTATGGTGACAATTTTGGCATGTGGGAGTAGAGCATGAGCTCGCTTTGGCACCGCCTCGCCATCAAAGTAGGTGGCGCTCTTCTCGAACATGTAGCGCGGTGAGCCCACTGTAGTGGGCATGGGAGAGCTGGTGTTTGGCAGCGTATCAGCGGGAAAGAAGTCCATGTACCAGTCGAGGCCACGATAGTAGTTGTTGCCATTGAAGAATTGCACCTCTTCGAAGGTATCGGGACTAGCAATGTTGCTGGCAATGCTGCCGTGCATGGAAAGGAATGTGTACAGAGCGGTAGTGCCCGTTTTCTGTGGCCCAATCACCAGGAACTTGGGCAGGGAGTCACAGTTTTTGGTCTTGGACCAGATCTTTTTGTGACGTGCATCGTCACAGGGATTGCCCCAGACGGGATCGACCTCCTCGGGATGCAGACGGAAATACATTTCGGCCAATTGAATGGGCGGTGCGGAAGCCAGCTTCAGATTTGTCCAGCACTGCAGGAACTTGATGACCGATTGGAATGTATAGAGCGCCAGGCGATCGGAGCCATAGTTGGACATGTGTGTCATAAAGATATTGATGGGGTTATAGACGATGGTCTGAAAGAGCTCGCCACCTTGTATAGACTCATCCAGTTTATCCCTGCCACCCGGATAGCGATCAATATACATGGTATGGGTGAACAGACCGCATGTTTGCCTGGGCAACACCATTATATTCCGATGGATGAAACCGCGACGCAGACGTGCAGGTCGCAAATGAGGATACTCCTCCGTCGAGGTGACCTTCACATTCCACACTTGCTTCCAGGCGAGGTAGAGCAGCTCGTGGGCCGGATAGACGCCCGAGTGATGCGGCGATATCGAATACCCAGAATTTGTGGGTATATTATGCTCCTTGGCGAACCCGTAGTTCAATTGCATCTCGGCCATGAGCAGGGTAAGATTGTCGTAGAGATGCGGCTGTTGATGCTTCCACATGTGCGAGAACCAATTGAATTCCTGTACATTTTGCAGCAGAAAATCATCACCCAGATTCTCTTCCCGATTGCCATGATGGAAGTACTTGCCGGAAAAGCCTAAATTGAAACGGAAACCCGGCACCATGCCACCAATAATCTTCTGTGTGGCAATCAGAGCACGCACATCATCCGGTCGCAGTCTTGTGCTCTTCTCACCCACAAAGATATCATCGATGTCCACCAGGATCATGCGCTCCAGACTTAAACTAAGTTGACCATGACTAAGATAGCTGAGCGCATCCAAAAAAACCAAACGATGCAACCAGAATCGCAAACTGCTCCCGAAGAGCACACGTTGTATGCCATCCAGCTGTCCACGATCCTGCAGCACTGTGGTCAATGGTAGTTGTACTTGTCCCACACTATCCGCCGGATACTCTTGCGTGTTCCGCTGTGCCCACTCCACGGGCTCGTAGGTACTATGGTTATGCTGGAAAATAGCCCAATCATCGCCCGGCAGAGCACCCCAAGAGGTTTCTCCAGCACGCGTTAGACGCAACACAGAGGAACTGGGATTAAGACTGGCATCCCTTAGACGAAGATTTGTGTGCACAAAGAGCGGAAAGTCACGCAGCTGAGCACCGACCAGAGTCTCCTCACTGGGACTGACAAAGCCCACAATGCCCACAGAATACTCGCGACAATACTTGTCTAGTAGCTCACGATTCCACTTGTCCATGTTGAGGTACTTGTCCAGATTCTCAAAGACGATGACGCCATAGCGACCTTTGTCTAGATTCGTCAGCACTGGCAAACTTTTGCCCGCTACTTCGATTTTATATCTGCAAATGGCAAACGGAAAATTGTAAGATTAATAAAAGAAGACAAAGCGTAGAAGAGAGAAAAAAATAGCTGAGATACTTGAGAACATGACAATCAGAATTGATAGAAATGGAAACTGAAACTGTTGGAATTTGTTGGATCAACCCTGTCAGAAGCTGTCAAAAGCAGCGAGGGAAAAAGGAGGGTGCCAAACTGCATGTCAAGCCTGACACTAATACAGACACAACAGAGAAAAATAGACAATAAAACTAGATACGACCCTCTAGTACGGCTAGCGCAGTGATTGTCTTTAGGTAAACCTAGCGTTGACTTTTTTGCGCGGTGATGCGTCGTAAAGACACGTCATTGCAATGACTAAACCCGAACGCTTAACATAGAGAGAGAGAGAGACGCTGTTATTTTCGAGAGAGCGTGTGCACACGTGTGCCAAAAAATGGGGTGGGTTTGTTAAAAAAAAAAATCTATCAATCTTCAAACACTCTATCAGCAAAATATTTGCCATTGAAAGGCTTTGCAATAAGCATTTACTTGTAAATGTACAATTTATGACCAATATAAATAAATATTATTAAATTTGGTAAATAAAACTCGGGCATTTAAAATGTTTTCACTGTGAATTATTTTAAATTTTTGGAAGGGCATACAAACGTCGGGCAATAAAGTTTAGTGACGCGTGCCGAGCTCAAAGAGGATAGACAAAAAAATTTTTGTTCGTTTTTCTTCTTTTGTGCCTATTGTAAAGTTTTCGGCAGACAAGTTGGCACGCGTTTTTTAAGTAGAATTTTAATTGTGAAAAAATTGTTGAAGGTAAGTGATTTTTTTTTTATTAAAAAGTGTAAAACAAGTGTGGTTTTATTAAAATGAAAAATGTTGTTGGAGAAAGGCAAATGCGGATCGGGGATCCGATTGCTGGTTCCTCATATGCATTTGAAAATTATTTGCAAGTCCTCAAAAGTTCCGTCCGAAAGCCAACAAAAATTCTAGAGCAAATACATGGAAAAATTGTTGAGGAAAACTTTATAGCCCCGACTATAAGTGCGTTCCCTATTATAAAGGGAAATAAATGTAAATTTAAAGAATTGGTTTTGTCTTCAGATTGTCCCAACAATTACTGTTACATTAAGAAAAATATCCCTATCTGCATTGAGTCCTTTTCAGATAATTCTGAAAATACTTGCATAATTGGTCGGAAATTTCTACATTTAAGTCCCTTCTTCAGCGACCCAATAAGTTCCTTAAGTTTAGGCATCCTTAAAAACGGATGCATTAGGTGAAATTGAATCATTTCAATTCTCTGATTTTGAGTCTATGGCTGTCGGGTTATAACACAGAAGGGGGGAATTTTGTTAATGCCGTTGCTCCACTGCTATTCATTTTAATAAAATCATTATTTTTTTACTTTAACAAAAAATTCTTACCTTTTTAAAAAAAATCACAAATAAAACATCTATTTAAAAAGCAGAAGTCAATATGTCGAGCCCTAAAGTAAAACGATTTGCTGCTCCACTGCGTAAGTATATCAAAAAACATTAATTGTAATTTTATATACTTTAATAATTTTTCCAATTGCTCAATTACAGAAGAAAATATTCTTAACAATTCTGATAGCTCTAATAAAGAGAAAAATTTAGAGGACAAAGTTGACATCCTGACTGGTAATAAAAAACACGAATAACACCTTAATTACAATATTAACATTTTGGGTATTCTTCCAGATTTGGTCAAAAGTCAGCAAGCTGGAATGGTGGTACTGACTGGTAATTAAAAAAAAAAAATTATAACACCTTAATTACAATATTAACATTTTGGGTATTTATCCAGATTTGGTCAAAAGTCAGCAAGCTGGAATGGTGGTACTGACTGGTAATTAAAAAAAAAAAATATAACACCTTAATTTCATTATTTACATATTGTGTATTTTTCCAGAGTTGCTCAAAAGTCAGCAAGCCCAGCATGAGGCAGATATTAATGTGCTGACAGGCCACAAATTGCTGCACAGACTGTGCTGATTCGGCAGTTGGTCAGCGAAAGAACAACAGCGGACGACATCTCACAATCATTCCCTCTAAAAAATGAGGAAGATTTGTTGAAGATGGAGGAAGCGATTGGCCCAGAGTCGCGGCAAATATATGTAAGTTAATCAGCTGAAATTAAATTTATATATGTATGTTCTTATATGTTTTGTATCTTTGTTTTGCAGGTAACCGCAATGAAAAAAATACTGGCCCCAATTGGAATTAAAAAGGGACTGCCCCGTTTACTGTCGGACACCATTGTGGGCCAGTATAACATTCATGGGGTGAAAAATAAGAAGGGGCTGAAGGCATTGCCGAAATTTTATCGAGCACTTTTAGGTAATATTTTTAAAAGAATATTGCTTAAGCAATTTATTGAAATTATTGTCATTATTCTATATTTTTCCAGACTCAATTCCGGAGTCAGGCAGTGGCGATGTGGAGGAGGAGCTGCGTCTGGCCCTGGTGGCAGAAAAAAAAAATTATTTTAAAAGAATGGCGTTGAAGCGGAAAGCTGATCAAAAAAGAATAACATAGGAAATAAATAAATAGTTAATTAAATATATTAATAGTAAAAATAATGTTAGTTTTAAATATATTTGTTATATTTCAAATTAATTAATGTGATTTATTGTACGACGCTCCATACATGTCATTGGGACAGTAGAGCGTCTCTTACGACGCTCCATACATGTAATTGGGACAGAAGAGCGTCTCTTACGACGCTCCATACATGTAATTGGGACAGTAGAGCGTCTCTTACGACGCTCCATACATGTCATTAGGACAATAGAGCGTCTCTTACGACGCTCCATACATGTCATTAAGGCAGTCGAGCGTCTCTTACGACGTTCCATACATGGCAAAAAGTCGATAAAGCGGCGCTAACGTCGTTGTCTGCATGGCAAAAAGTTGATAAAGCGGCGCTAACGTCGTTGTCTGCATGGCAAAAAGTCGAACGAGCGTCGCTAGCACCGCTCCATACATGCCATTAAGTCAAACGAGTGACGCTAAAGTCGCTCCATACATGCCATTGCGTTGCACGAGCGTCGTTTTCGTCGCTTCTCTGCATGGCATTGCCGACAACCTAGCGTTCATTCAGCTGGGTTAACGCAATCAGCGGACATCGCCATGCAAAATACGGCAGTCGATTACATTGTGAAAGGTACAAACGAGCGTCAACGACTGTCAAACACTCGTCGCCGCGGCGTTCACTTTGCGTCGTTCGGCCGAACTGGAGGGGAGTAAAGTTTGCTTAGCAGTGTTGCATTTGACACCCGCTGTCAAAAGCTGTTTGCCACGACACGTAACTCGCACAGCTCCAAGTAAATGCAACTTGCCATGAAATATATGTGAGAGTATTTCTCACTCTTCTATTTGTGAGTATTTTGGTAAAGTTCAGATAAGCTAATGGAAATATGTACGTTTAAATACTGAGAATATTGAATAAAATATTTAAATAAAAGTTAAGCTAAATGCAACGGTAAATATTTCAAGCATAATATTTGATTAAACACTTTTGGGTTTCATTTGCATTGCTTTCAGGGCTGACTAATAAAAATTCATTAGTGCTTTGCTAGAAAACAATGCCTACAGGTGCTTCTATACCCTACAAAACAATTGGTTTATGTTAAAAAAGGATATTTCAACTGTGTAAGAAAAACATTTTAAGTAATGTTGAAAACCGATAAAGTATTTGTGCGTAATTCTTTTCGACTATTAATTTAGTTTATTCCTGCTTACAGGGTAACTGATTGTCAACCACTTGTCACTACAATAATTCATCAATTCATTTGCATTTTCACATATTACATTCAATGGAAAAAACCTCAACAATAATTGCATTGCACATTTTGGGCAAACATTCCATAGAAATACAAAAATATATTTATACGTATAAATAAAATGAATTTTCAATATTATTATTTATCCACCTGTCCGTCCGTCCGCTTCCCGTAACCCGTGCGTGCCACTGTCACATGCAACCAGCTTAAACCGCCACATTTGGTCAATGTGCTGATCCGCAATATTCCTACTGCAAATCCCAAACCACAATCCCAATTTGGCCCCCGGGGGCAACGTTTTGGTTGTGCGTAAATATTCAAATATTTTCACTGATATGGAAATTCCAATTGATTGAATACCTGTGTGTGTGTGTGTGTTTTTGTGTTTTTGTGTGTATGTTTAAGGCTGGTTCTGGTTCTGGTTATGATATACCTGGGCCATTACCGAGAATCCCAGCCACAAAGCAGAGAGAGATGCAATTCAACCATTTAGCGGGCTTTAAAGCTAAACAGCAAACAGCCGCCAAACTGAAGCAGCTTAAAAACCTGCACACTTTTTGCAATATTGCGAAACCACGTACAATCCCAGCAAAACCATAAAAAAAATATAACGGTTCAAGGGTTAGGGAGGCAGGCAGGCAGCAGCAGCCAAAGCTGACATTGCTCGAAACCCGTAGCGGGTTCACATTGTAAACATTTTACTCCAAAAAACCAAAAAAAATAAAAAGAAACCGGAGGATTTTTTGGTCATGTATTTTATTTTCGGGCAAGCGTATTCGGTGAAGCATATTAAAATATTTGCAGGTGTCCCTTCGATGTTCAATGTTTGGCGCGACTCTGCATAAAAAGTCATCAGGCAAAACATTTTATACTCTCATCTATATGTATAAGCCGGTGCGAGAAGTGTATATGTGTGTGTGTGTGTGTTCGTGTGTGGGTGTGTAACATTATTGATAGTTTTTTGGTGCGATGGGCCTGACAAAAAAATATATATAAATAGGGGGACTGAAAAATAAAAAAAAAACGCAATGACATTTCTTGCTTCCCCCTCTTAAGGCAAACAATGTGGGCGACAGGGGGTGAGGGGGTTGCGTAGGGTAGGGGTGTTTGTGTGTGTGTGTGTGTGGAGCGTAGTGGATTGCGGGTTATGGCTGAATGAAAAATGCGAGCGGCGCTGACATACTGCATGCATTGCATATTTTATGGCGCGTCAACACGAGACCATGTGTCACATGGCAAAGAATCCAGCCGGACCAGGATCAATTCATGAAGGGGTGCGAGTGGGATTGGGAGCTTCAACGTTTCAATATGGGACGTTTGTCCAATGGGATATTGAAAAATCGCACGCTGAGCGGACTGCCAGGCAAAAGAAAAATAATGAAAAGTTAACTGAAGCGAGTCAAAGTTCAGATATGCCCAAATGAAAAAATACACTAAATAAATGCTGTTGCTTTAGACACAATCAATATACAAATACTTATTTTTATACAGGGTTGAATGTGAAATTAACTTATATGATTAAGTGAACAGGGGTTGTATTAGCAGCAATCAATAAAGCTGATAAATTATACAGAAAATACGATTTAACTCTTATAAATAATGAAGCTACATTTTCCTTTCAAACATAATGTGTAAATAAGCTATCCGAGACTTGAGTAAAGAGATATTAAGTTTTTCCATCAACTACTAATTGCATCATAAACTCATTAGACTCCTTGTAAGTGTATAAGTAAAATAATATTTTTGCTAGCATACTTTTAAGGTGTTGGCACTTTAAACGGCGCCTCGTTAGCCAACAGGAGAAACATTAATTAAAACATTTTATTAACAGAAAAATGTTTGTTTAATTAACTATAAAATGGCACTTGCCATGCTCCTCCGTGTCCTCCGTCCTCCGTCTCCCTTTCTCCATTTCCTTTTTCGCATTCTGTTTATCTTTCTCATGCCATGCTTTGCTTGCTTTCATTTTATGTATTTTTTATTTGCGTGTGTTAATATTTGAAATTTAATTGCCAGAAGAGATAAACTGAGCACCAACAGAGACAGAGACAGAGACAGAGATAGAGATAGAGAGACACAGTGCTCAGGCGACGTTAAAACTTCATTTACAGGCCCGCAGCGGATTTGTTTTAAAAACCCATTAACGGGTATTACTTGCAAGTAAATAAATGTTGTGTTTTTTTGTAAAGCATATGTATGCGTGCGTATGTGTGTGTGTTTGTGTGTGTGTGTGTGTTTAACAGCTCTACGCTCATTTGTTTGCATTTGTAGGAGGCGTTAAATTATCCTCAGGATGCACGTAAACCTGCAAATGCCGTCATGAGCTGCTTGTTTGTTATTTGCTGTTGTTGTTTATGGTGTTGTTGCAGTTGTTGCAACAGTTATTTTCAGTTGTAGGTGCTTGAATGTCGTGCCCTTCTGTCATCCCGCCAGCTCCTTTCTGCAGTCTCTTTCGCTGGCTGTCGCTTATGCAGCGCATTAAATGAGCTTAGTTTTAGTTGACTTCCCACTGCCACTTTGGCTTAGACTTGCCTAGCCAACTGAGTGTCCCGCCACCCTTAACCGCAATTTTACCCAACACAGCACCTTTCAACCACCCTCCGCGCCCAGAAACCATGTTGTAATTTCATTAGAGCGCTTTAGGGGCAAAAGCTTCAGCTTGTTTGGCATCTTCTTTTTCGCTTGCCGCCGTTGCTGCTGCCTCGCTTTTCTTGTTGATATTTGCGTCAGGAAATTAAGCTGCAGGGCTTGAGAAAGATATAAACAGCGAAAACGAGAGAGAGCGAGAGAGAGAGAGGGAGAGAGAAAGAGATAGAACATGCTCTCTCGCTAATCGAAAAATCCGCAATATTTACTAAAGCTGACACAATGTCACACCACACACAGAGGGACCCATCGTTGTATCCTTATCGTGCCCTTGATGTTTTTTTTTGTTGTTGTTGTGCCTGTGTAAATGTGATCAACACACACACATACAAAAATAAACAGGTGCAACAAAAGAGGCCATGGTAAACTTTGGCATCAAAAAGTTCATCTGATTAGCTGCAAGAAATGTCGCAATTAGGTTAAACATTTTGCCATAGCTATGGGAATCAAACTTTACTAATTGTCAGCATCACGCTTTTGGAGGCCAAACGACAAACGTTGCACGACACGTGTTTCAAATAGCTGTGAACGTTTGGCACCAGCTGAGCCGCACAAGTTTAACCTCAATAATTCGGTGGGTTGCATAAGCGAACTTTAACAAAGTTTCCTACTGCTAATACGTAGTATATATTGAATTTTGGTTATGGTTTGCCGTTTAAAGATAGATTTAATTGGAAAATTAATGCTTTAATGTCATTTTCGATTTAATTAGAAACCCTCAACACAATTCGAAAGCACACAAATTGTAATTACTTCTAGTAATTAAGTAGTTTGAACGTAGCCAAAGCTGTTGTTTATTACTTTATTAATGCAGCCTTCTTTTAGTAACATTCCCATAAATTCTAGCCAAAAATCAATGGTAGCCATGGTAGTAGGCGTTAGCACCTTTAAGCCATTTTGTTGGCTTAACTCGTGGCACGAATTAAGCCATTTGGGCCATTAACATGGCATACGATTTCCCTCGCCACTTTGGTATTTAGCTTACCTACGCTAGTCGCATCATTTACACTAACCATTTCCTCATCCCCTTCAACACTCAACACACACACACCCTCACTTTATCCTTGGCAGTTGCTTAAGTAACTTGGTTGGCAATCTATATATCATAAATAAAAGTACGAAGAAACCCCAAAAGGCAGCAGCTACAAACGTTACTTTCTCGCCCAGGACACTAAACAATGTGAAAATTATACAACAAACGGCCATTATATGGGCATCGGGTTGGCTATGGGGCCAGACGCCAAGGAGGGAGGCAAAGTTGGAGAATACGCTCAGCCAGTCGTGGGCAATAAATGAGTTTAAACTAGAAAATTTATTATACGCGGCAAAACTACTTAAGTGAACCCAAAGCATACATAGCAGTCAGGCAACGAGTCAGTCCAAGACACGCAAAGGCAATGCCCTGGCCATTGTGGCATCACAGTAAGGTTCGCGACTTTGTGACTCCCTCAACGTTGCCGGCTTAGGCCAATACAATGACACTAGGCATGGGCGTGCCTCACTATATATATGTAGGTATATAAAGTGGGTGGAAGACTGCCTGCTGCTTGAGTAATTCAATAAAATAACCAATTTGTTGAAAAAATAACAACAAGCGGCAACAGCGCACAAAAGTCAGCCAGGCCAACTTGTCACACAAAACAAGGAGCGAGGAGCAAGGAAGTCGGAATAAGGCCAACAGCAAGGATGAGGCAGCAATCTGAGAATAGCTGCGACAGCACAACACACACACACACACAAACACACAACATCACTAGCAGCGGCTGAAGCCAATGATGCTCCAACACGTACCGAGCACTAGAGAAAAATATTTTTTATTGGTACGACACATATACACGTATACAGGCATACTTAAAGTGTGTTTGTATGCATATACACAAACATATATGGACTATATTGTATAGCCATATTTGCTATGGGTCGACCTTTAATGCCACATTGTTGTTGCCGTTAGGCCAACGAGTGCACAGTGTGACAAATATTATTTTGCAAAGATAATAATTGGATAAGTGAGTTAGTTTCTGTATAATAATAAAGGAAGTGAATTTGTACATAAATAACCAAAAACAAATATTTTTAATTCTAATATTATTCATGAAATACTAAATAAAACATCTAAAGGTTTTGGGTTTAAACTTTAAAGTAAAAATAACAACATCCAATTAATGTAAAAATATTTCCAAAATTAATTTGATTTATAAAAATAAATATCAGGTACCCAAAACCATGGATAGCATAAGCTTTTTGAGCAGTTTGCACCACTGTGCCATAAAATGTGGCAGGTTAGCTCCATTGACTTGTAAAAAATTGAAAATAAAAATTTTTCGCGACATTATTAAAGTAAACATTGGCGCAAAAGGGTGTGATTATGACGAGCCAAGGAGTTGTGGCAGCTGCCGTTGCGAAAGCAAGCAAGAATGAACAGGAAATGTTGCGACAAGAGAATGGCATCAAGAGCAGCAGCAGCAGCAGGCAGTCAGGCGGCTGGTTGTTGCCATGGCAAGCATCCAATTGTGGTCGCTGTTTATGGCGTTTGCCATGTGTCTGTAAATTGATGCCAGCGCATAGACGATGCTTCTTTTGCTGCTGCTGCTGCTGCTGCTGGTGGTGGTTCGAGTAGTTGTTGTTGTTTTTTTTTTCGAGGTTGCTGGCGCTTCGCGTTTTTTAAAAAGTTTCTGGGCGGCTCCCAGTGGCGCAATCAGCGCCAAAAACCAACGAAAACGCCAGCCAGCGCCGCAAAGCATGCTATGTTATTCACAAACACACACACACACACTCATATGTGTGTGCATGCGAATGTGGGTGGGAGTAGCATGTGAGCATGCAGCGCAATGATAACAAGGCTGCTGATGACTTCCGTGTGCTAACTTAGCTCCTGCTGCTCCGACTCTGATTCAGGCTTGACTTGACTCAACTCGACTCAGTGACTGATTTTATTAGCTCTAAAGCACGAAGCCAAATCAAAAATTGAAAATAAGGTTAAGTAGCTATTACACAGGGGCATAATGCAAAGTCAGCGTGTGGCATGCTACACTAGCGTGGGCGAGGCAATTGCCAATTTCGTAAACGCACAACGACGCTGTGTGTGTGTGTGTGTGTGTGTGTGTGCTTTAGGTATTCTTTTATCTTGTGGGTATCGCGTAATTACCTAGGAAATTCCATTAGAATTTCACGGCGCATTAGTTGCCAACGTTGGCAGCAGCAAATAGCAGCGCCCGCCAACTTGGCGTGTTAATTCTTAAAGGTCGGACACTGGCGGGTTTCGGCAGTGAAGTATTAGTTGACTGGCCAAAAGCCGACCTTTTTTCTTGGAGGGCGTAAATGCTTTGCAAAAGTTTTGCATACTTTTGCGGGGTGGGGCTGGCAGCCATTTTGCTCGAGGCGGTTCAGGGAAAAAGGGCAAATGCCATTTGTCTGCTTTGCTCAAGCACAAAATTGAATGAGGGAACGTGAGAGAATGAGAAAGGAATAAGTTAGAGGAAGAGGAAGCAAAAGGAAGCCAAAGCAGGCTGGCAAAACTTGGCAATCAATCAATTGAGGCAACGTCAGCTTTTTGGGGGCAACACAGCATTGAAGCTAATTGAAGCAGGAAAAAAAATGAAAGAGAGCGGGTGTCAAAGAGAAAAAGTGCACAAAGCGACATTATGGTTGCAACAATTAGCTGCCCCGAGCTGTGCAAGCACACACACACCTGCCACATTGCACACACACACAAACACACACATGCATAAAAGTCAACGAGTGAATTTTTCATGGCTAATTGAGTGGCAACTTGGGCGCAATTTGCTGCCAGGCAGCAGCAGCAGGGACACGCGTTTGAGCATACAAGCTCATAAATAATTGTTAATTAAGTAGAGAAATTACAGCACCTGCGAATAACATATGACAGGACACACACGCTGCTCTCTGATTGTTGCAGCAAAACTTATACAATGCTACAGGCGCCAGAATCTGTCATGCCTATAACACCAAAACTCCTACGCAAACATTGAAACACAAAAGTCATCAACTATAATGAGATGGTAATGTTAATGAAATTTGTTGCTTGCCTTGGCAAAGTTGTGCTGGCGAAACCCGTGGCGAGAGTGTGCTTGGCTCTGCTGCCTCAAGTCAAGTGCCACTAATGAAGTCATTGATAAGCGAACAACAAGACACACACACACACTGATTAGCTTTTGAAGCAGCGAGTCAGTTGCATATACTATTCAGTTAAAAGACAATGGGCGAAATGGCGACAGAAAGAGGGATAGCGAAACTGAGCAAGAGAGACATTTAACCCCGACGTCTATACGACACAAACTGATTGGAGTGACTTTGTCTGTGACTCCTCTCTTGCTATTTGTACTTGAAATCTCATTAGAGTTGAAGCACTTGCCCCTGACAGCTGCAGCACGGCTTGTTGGCAGCAGCATCCAGATCCAGCATTTGGATCCATGAAGCTAGTTTGGCATAACGACGAAAATTTAATTATATATAACACAAAGCAAAGCTCGAGCTGCGAACTGTGCAGCAGTGCAGCCAGCTCAAGAGCACTGACAACATCAACAAAACCTAGCAGCAAATTGAAAATTCTTTTAGCCTTTTGACATTGTTAACCCTCGCCACACCCCCAAACAAGGTATGCGGGCAAACGGGCAGTTGGATCAGCCACACTTTCAGCTTTTAACTAGTTACCTTATAACCGCAATTTGCACACGTGTCCTTAAATTCTCATGTTCAAAGTGTGAAGTCAAAAAAAATACAAACGAAAACCGAAAAATTTATACATACTATAAAAGAAATAAAATAAAATAAAACTTTATTGAAAAGTTAGTATGGCAACCTGATGCCACACACCTCACATCTTTTCCATTCTTTGCCCAGCTGGTTTTTATAATTGCGGTTTTTGCAGGAGGCTGCATCCTGCGGTCATTGCGGCCAGGACACACAAAGCATGCTATGGCAAAAGAATTGCTTTTTTGTGTCTGTCAGGCAGGCGCACAAGTGTGAGTGACTACAGACGGAGAGAGTCTGAGGAGGAGAATGGGCTGAGAAGCCGAGTGTCGTAATTGGAATAATGGTGCAAAACGAAGCTTACATGCTCTGGACAATAGGATTACAAATAGTTAAGCTACACTTTTCCCTTTGACAATGCCAGCAAACATTTGTAATCACACATAATCACAACTTGCTCAAACATATATATAAAAAAATAAAATCCCTTTTGTTAAAATGTGATTTAATGGAAAGGGAATGGTATATTTCTAAGAGAAAATTGTTACGGAAAGATTAGAAACATAATCCAAAAAACTCGAGTTTTTCTGATTAAAGGCAATCAGAAATTGAAATATTATTATGTTAAACAAATATTATTAGATAAGCCTAGTCAAAACTGAAGCGATTTAGAGTTAGAGGTAGAGTATCACACAATTCATAAGATTTACGCAGCATAAATGCTGACCTAGCCGTGCGGCATGCAGCACAAATGCAGGTAAAGATGTAAAGACTTCAAAACGGAAGAAAATACATATCGCTTGCGGCTGTCAGTTGGCTAAAGAGAGAGCAAAGGGAACTGGAGGCGGGATGTAGAATACTCGACCACAAAAGCATAAGTTGCCAATTAAACTCAAATGCTTTGCTTGCTGCTCCTCGACAAGCAGGACAGTAAAGCCAGAGAGCGGCATTAATTTCATAACCTGCCTTTTTATGGCCAGCTGCCCAAATTGGGTCAACATTGACAATAGCCAGAGACAGACCGAAAGACAGACAGAAAAATAAAAAGAGAGTGAGAGAGAGAGAGAGAAAGAAGAACAGGGAGATAGATGGCAGCTTGAATGCTAGTTGGCTGGCATCCGCTTGGGCCACTTGGCACTTGGTTGCATTCACAATTCATTTCTGGTGTCGGTTACGCTGGCACTTCCGTTTGCAGTTACTTTGCGCGTAATAATTGCATCGTTGCCTCTTTGCAATTATGCAAATTTGTCGGACCTAATTGTCTATGGTTCCTCTTTGGTAACGATGGCACTTACTTGATGCGATTGTACACGAGCAGCTCTGCAATGTCCCGCCCCAGTCCAGAATATGTTGTCTCCACAAATACAAGCACTTTGGGATCGATCCGGAGACGTGCCTCCGAACGATGATCGGGCGCTGGTGATGCATCACGTATGTGTTTCCCTGCTGAGTTCACCATGCGGCAGTTGATAATGGGCGCCGGATGTGTATCACGCTGAATGAGACTGCAAAAGACAGAAATAACGAGATGGTAATTTATTCATGCTAATAAGTATGCTACACAAAAATGAGTAGATAAAAAGGACGATTCTTACAAGAAGGAAAGGTTTTTTTTTTACATTTTAAGCTGCTTTACATTTTAATTGGTATTTTTTGCTCAGACGAAAAAAAAAAAAAAGAATTGAAAGTCTCAAGTTACATGAAAGCAAAAAGATCAAACCATTTTTTTCTTATAGTTTTCCACAACATTTACTTGCACAAAATAAACCAAAGGCTGCCTGCCACACACACATTGTGGCGCATTCCACTGTTAGCGTTAAAAAGTAAAATAAAAACCTATTTGAAAAGCATAAGACAAACTTCGCGGCATTCAGCTCTTGTATTTACTGAGGCAAGCAAACGGCAAAGATGCCACGGCAGAAGGAACAACAAAAAACGAAAAGCAGCAGCAGCAGGATGAACAAGAAATAGCGAGCACAAATAATATGTGTGGCAAGCAGGCAGGCAGCCAGCCAAATTGAAAGCCGCAACAACGTTGCGTATGCGCAATATGCAAACTTCGACAAAGAAACAACAACAGCTGCTGCCAATACAATACAATACAGCACAGCAGCATTCTTATTGTTAGTTGTTGTTGTTGTTGTTCGTTGTGTTAGTGTGATATCTGTATATATCTTCGTTTGCATTGTTTTCGCTGCGTTGTTCGCTTTGAGGCACCAATGTGGCTCATTAGGAAACCAGCAACAATCTGAAAACCAAGCTGTCTTTGGTTAGTTAGTCTATAGTCTATGCCGTAAGTTTCAACTTTTCTCATTCGGCTAAAGTTGTGTGGCAAAAAGTTTCCTACTCTCTAACTAACTCATAGTCCAAAACTCTTTGCCTCACCTTTGACCTGCACAAGTTTTCCTTTAACAAATTTTATTTCATTTTTGGCATAGCCGGCAAAGCATTTTATTATGTGAATGTATATATATATGGGGTCTTATGCAATTTGCACGTATCCGGCAACCTGACTCTAATCTATTCACAAGTTGCATGCGCAACAGCAACAACAACAACAACAAAAGCCAAATAAAACTAGCGGCAACATGTGTTAAAGCCCATTTCTAAAGTAAAACCCCCCCCTGAAATTAACAAAAAACCTATTAGGCCAAGCACAAATGCAATGCAAAAGGCTTTTGGCCAAGCATCCTTTTTGGCTAGCTACACACAGCTCTTGCTGCTCCTGCTGCTTCGGCTCTTTCTAGTTGCAATGAAAAATGTAAATACTTTTAGCATGCGGCATTGTGGAAGGACAAGCCGAAAACCTGGCAGCAAGCAACACGGATGGCCCCATTGCAGGACCTCAACTAACAAAACTTTGGCGCTGCCAAAACAAAATATTTAGATAGCAAACACACCCACAAATGCACACACACACACACACACACACACACACGAGTACAAATAGGTATAATAGAGAGAAAGAGAAAAAATGATTGTCGAAAACTTTTCTTTTTCAAATATACCCTGTAATCGTTGCATATGCAATTGGAGCACAAGACGCTTTAGAAACTATAAATCAAATGCAAAGCATTTGCCAACTGCCCGAAGGCAGGGCACAAGGCTATAACCGATTCTAGTAGAACTAAACTTTTGATAAAGTGGCCATGTAAAACATCTATTGTGTTTGCATAAACTTTGTCTACTTAATCATTTTGTTGGTTTTTTGTTCACACAAAAATAGTAGAAATTTTTAAGTTTTTTTCTTTTTGTTATCAAAAAGTAAACAAAAATTCGTTTGTTCATATATTTATTGCTGGTAAAAGTTGCTTCTGCAATGTTGTTATTACAGTATTGCATGATTTATTTACTTTGATTATTTAAATTTTTTTTTTTTTGTATTGCCTTAAGCTTTAAGATTATCTTCCACAGTTCGTAACAAAGAGACTGTTGCATCAAGCTTTATTTGTACTCAATATCGGTTTTAAATCTTTTCAGCTGCAATATTGTATTTCAGTATTTCAGTTGCATTTGCAACTTTTGCAGGGCAATGCATATGCTACCTGATATTTTTTCTGCTGTTTCTTTTTACTTGTTAAGCGCTTTTCGGACGGTGGGTTCTTCTTTCATGATGATGAAGAAATTTTACTAGCTGCTGTTGTTGTTGTTGTTGTTTGCCTTGTTTGCATTTCGTGCAACATTTGCGTGGCAAGGCAAGACAAGGCAAGGCAAGTAGTAGACAGCACAAACAGTCAGCTCAACCTGGCCTGTTTTTCAGACATTGCTGCTTGCTGCTCGCTGATTTATTTGTGCACAGCACAAAATTTCCGTTTCCGTTTCTATGTTTGGCCGTGTGCTACACGGTGCGGGTGGCAAGTGTGGGAGTGAGTGAGGTTTAAACACAAAGTTTCGTCTTTTGTGCTGCATAAATTAGGCAACAAAAAGTCAGTTTATGCATTTGCGACGTGTTATTTATGCGGGCGTGCAACAAACTTGCCAAATGCGCCAAACACGCAAATGTTGCAATGTCAACGAACGAGCAGCAGCAGCGGCAGCGGCAACAACAACTAGTTGCAACAATCATCGTGGCCAAAGCTTATTAGTCAAGTTGAAGACGTCTAGTATGCGGGACAGCTTTTATTGAAATTCGTGAGCACATAATACCCACACACTCACACTAACAATTCAGCCCCACTTTATGGGGCCCAAGCTTTAATGCCACGAGGGCGGTAGAGCCATAATAGAAAGCCGCCCACAATGCTGCAACCCTTTCGGTTGAAGGCAGCACGCTCAAACAATAAATCGTATGTAAAAATTTGTAATAAATTTGCAAAGTAGCAAATGCAGCAGCCGCAAAGTGGGACGCGGCCAACGGAGCGCATACGTAATGCAGCTGGGATAACGCTGCATACCAAACCAAAAAAAAACAAAAAAAAAAAAACGAGGAAGTACTGCCACAAGGATATGTGTGGCACTATAGCTATCAAAGAATACGCCCCCAAAACTGGAATCATGCTAAAAAAAAATAAAAAAAAAAAAAACAAGAAGAAGAAAGTGAGACTAAAATGTACAAAAAGCAAAAGGCAGCGAGCGCAGTAAATGCAAAATTCGAGAAACGACTGCAAAAAGACAAAGCGACTCAGTTGTATAAATTGAAAAGAGCGAAAAGCGAGGAGATAGGGCAAGAGCGAACGAGGATAAAGTTCTTTGGGGGATTTAAAAATAAAGAAGATTTAATAGTTTGTTCCTCGGGCAGTTACGAAATAGAATTTCATAAGCTGTTAAGCATATTTATCAATACATATTGGTATATTGTGTAATAAGCAATTTTGTGTGCTATGCCAATTTGTCATTGATATGCAAGATAAAAAAAGGATACATACTACATTAATCTGCCGGACACTTCGATTGTTACTTGAGCATTCGCATAAATTACAACGCCAATATGTATACGGAGCTTCATATTTTACAATAAAAGGAAATTGCAGCCACTTAAACACAATGAGAATTACAAAGAGTGGCGCAGCAGCTTAAGCACTCCAAAAGAAAAGCCATCGGCTCTGAAATAACGGCAAAAAAAATAAAAAAGAACAGGTTTGTGGTACCAGACGCTGCCTGTGAACAACAACAACAACAACAACGCAAAAATAAGTGAAAAAAAAGTTAATTAAATAAATCAAGCAAGCCAAGTTCAATTGGATTGCAGCGGAAATGAGTGGGAAAATGCCAGCAAAAGGCCGTTGGCCGTATGAGTGTGTGTGTATGTGTGTGTGTGAGAGTTGTGAAACCAAATTAACTGTGAACGCGTCCAGTTGGGAAAGAGAAATAGCCGACAGTGTGGCGACGCCGAATGCCGAATGGAGTACACAGCAAAGCGCACAGGATGCGTCAGAATATGCAAAAGGCATGCCAGAACAAGCAGCAGCAGGACCTGGACCAGGACATGTTTTCTGTTTGTTTGTTTGTTTGTAATTGCATTTAAAGCAAATAAATGTAATTATTTATTGCATTTGGCCGGCAGTTGACACGACCAGTCGAAACCAATGAACCAGCACTTTTGGGCTCCGGCTTAATGGAAGAAGTCATCACAGTTGTTGTTGCTGGCTGCAGCAGCAGTTGATGCACCTGCAACTGGCATATGTAATCAGTTTTTCCAAAAACCTAAAACAAACACAATAAGTTTGTTGCCTGTGGTAATTGTCATTTAATAATCGCATTTTAAATATATAAATGTTTAGTCAATTAATGCTACAAATGTAAATTGCATGACGCATACGTCATGTTGCACACAACAAATGCACACATTCAGACGGTCGTGTTGAATATTTACACAGTTCACCGAACTGACAGAGTAGTAATTTATGTTTTCATTAACGAGAGAAGGAGAGAGACATACGAGCGTATTTAGTGTAAAAGCTAGTTAATGTTCTAGGCGCTGACACGCCTACCTTCGCCTAAAACACGACCCACTTTCTCCCTTAGGCCGTAATTGTGAATGCTGCAAAACAAAAACATCAAATTCCATTTATCGCACTTAACACGCAAAGCAAATAAACGCAATTCAAATTATAGTACATCCATAATATTTGCAGGCAAAACTGATTTAATGTGCAAATGTACAGGCGATAAATTTAAACGAATTGTTCAAAAGAAAAATATATTAGATGACATACATATGTAACTTTTTGTTCAACAGAAGATTTAAGATTCATTTTTGTTATATTCCTCATTATCCATTCATTTTTTTAGATCTTTCGCACCCATAAATTCAAAATGCCATAACGTTTTTGACATTTTTGTCGTGTTTTAAACATGTTTAGCATTACATATCAATTATTGCAGCCTGTCAGGCGAATGTGGGTGAGTTCGTGTTATGAGTGAATGCAAATCATGTGCTGGTTTGCATTTTGCCAAAATGCGTTTTGCACCTACAACAACGACAGCTACAACTGCAGCAACGACTACAACAAAAACCGAACAAAGTAATTGCTGCATATGCAAACGTGTACGTGTTTGATTTTCTGTGTGTGTGTGTTTGTGTTAGTGCAAATAATGACTGACAGCATAAACAAACACGCACATCTGAATAACTGGCGGCTGCCTGTCGCCGTGCGGGGTGAAACAATAACCACAGCAGGCATGAGGTTAGCTCAGCTGGCAGAAGAAAGGCGTCGAATTCAACGTCAACGTCAACGTCGACAGCGACAGCGACTGGCACGTCAGTTGTTTCCGATTTTTTTGCACGCAAAGACATGCAGGATATACGCACATGAACAGAACAGAACAGGTGGTGGTGAAGCAAACGAGATTAGAATTCATTAAAATTTACCAGATTTGATGCACAACTAATTTGACTTGAGCCTCTTAAATTGCCACATCCTTGATGCAACAGTGCTGCAGCTGTTGTGCATCCTGTGCTTTTGACTCTCTGATGGATGGCGGCCACTTAAATAACTAATGAACTTGTGCCGTAGCTTAGCTCGTAAATTAAATTTAAAGTGCACTAGCCAAGTAAATATTTAATAATCAGCTTGGCTTTCTAGGGCAAAATAAGTAAGTTCATTTTGGAATCAAGAGCAAGAAAGAGTTGTTTGCCATGCTAAAATGCACTTCAGAAACCAAGTCAAGGACTCGGCCGCACCTGCTGCTGAGTAACTGATGAAAGTAATCAAAACTTTGTTCGTTGTTTGTGCAACTGCAGGCGTGTTGCACTATGTTGTAATGGACGGACAGGGGCAGGGCAGGGCAGGAAGGGAAAACACTTTTTTCTTTCTAACTGTTTGTAAACCATAATTGCGCGCAAAAGTAGCTTTAAGGTTGGTAGCTGCCAGCTGTGCCAAAAGTAAAAAAAATATATTCACAAATTAAAATTCTCAAAAAAAAACGAAAAAGAGCAACAAATAAAGAAGGAACAACTTTGGGAACAGAAGAACAAACAACAGCGAAAACATTTTTCCATTCCTTATTTGTAGTTATGCGCGCAATTATAAATTATAAGCAATATGAAGTATTTTTATCCGTAGTACAACTTGCAATCCCAAAATAACAAAGTGCAACTTTTTTTGCTGTGCAACTTCAACGAGTGCTGAGTTAACCAAAGGTGTAAACTTTCCGTGTGTCGTTCGTCTTTGCGTCGAGGGGGGTCATTTTGGGGTAAAAACTTTGAAAACAAGTCACATAAAAATTCGTTGATGATTTAACCGGAAAGAAACAAAAGCAAAAAGGCGAACTAGTTAAAAACTTTGAACAACGTTGAAAAAAAAACAACACGCAAGCTGAATTAAACTTTAAAATGGTTTATAAATAAAACACTAGAATTCATTTTTAGTACTTCAAAAGCTTTTCAATCTGACCAGCTCAAGGATTGGCTCGGCTTTGAGTAACTCCTTTGAGAAGTATATATCAACTTAAATTCAATCAACAAAAACAGGTCGATTTTATACAAATTAATTAATTTCTTAGACTGTTTCAAAGCCATTTATCTGCTGAGTTTTACGATGTGTCTTAAAGAGCTGCACGAAAATTGAGTTTAAACTTTAAAGAGCTCAGTTTGTATTGAAATTTGGTTTATTGAGTTCTTAAGTTTCATATTTGAAAACTATCAAATTTAGTTTTCCTAGCTTTGAACTCACATTCGATGCGAAAAGCTGCATTGTAAGCTGCTTGCACCTTTTGTTTAAACTTTCAACATATTTAAAAGTAGTTTTAAGTTGCTTTAAGTTTACCCTCTTGTTTTTTTGTTAAAGTGCGGCACCCTTAAACAATTGCAAAAGCCAAACAACGTATTCATGAATATTTTTGCACAATTTATTTTCATTGTTGTTGCAACAACAATCACGCGCCATACAATGCAGCAGTGCGTCCTGAACGAAATGTAAAACAGCAACACAATAATGTTAACAATAAGAAAAAACAATAAAGTAGGGAGAAAGAGAAAGAGTGGGTACAAATAAAAAAAAAAAAAAATGGTACTCAAGGACTCTTTTGCTTGCTTGCATGTTGTATGCACCTGTTAATCAAATGTGCAGCATATTGAAAAGAATTCTTTCCACAAAATCCAATCAAACACGCACAGAACAAACGCTGGACATGAAAGTGCATTTATGTATATCCACAACCACACACCACACTTCCCCACATGAGAACAATAAAAATAGTTGTTGGATAAGAAAGGAGAAAGGTAAAGGAGTCATAACTGCCTTTTGGCTACTCACCCATCGAATACATCGGTGCCCACATAATGTGTGTAGTAGAAAATGCTAACCACGGTGATGGCAAACAGTGCGAGGACACAGCGTCGCACATTGATGCCAATGCAGCGACGTGCAATTAAATTACAACAATGGCATAAAGAACTAGAAATGGACGAGCCGCCATTGCCATTACTATTACTGCTGCTGCTGCTGCTGCTACTGCTGCCAATGGTCGTTGATGAGGTAGTGTTGAAGTCATAGTGGCTGCCGCCATTCAATTTGGCCTTGTACGTGACAATGCCGCTGCTATTGCCCAGAAACCCGTTAGATGTGTGCTGCTCCAGCGGCAGCAAAGGACTGCGATCTGTTGTTGTTGTTGTGTGCAGGTCGAGGGCTGTGTCATGGCCATTCCTAAAATGCTTTTTGAGCTGGTGTTGGTGTTGATGTTGCTGATGTTGACTGCAATCGACAAATCCTGCATCCCCGTCCTCATCATCCCCATCGACATCCGCATCAGCAGCATCGCCATTCGCATCCGTTTGGGTGCCGGTCACGCTCGTTGTGCCCAACTGCATTTGCGGCTGTTTAATGAGTTTCTCATATTTTAGCGATTTGCCAGGCAACCGATTTGCTATTTTATTGTGTATCGTTGTTGTTGTTGTGGTTGTTGTTAATCCAGTTGCTGTTTTTGCTGTTGCCGATGATATTGTCATAGTGTTGATGTTGTTGGACTTCCGCTTCGGTGGTGTTTGACTACAAGTTAATAAACATCAATATATATATTGGTTAAAAATTGCTTTCTAATTGGCAGCGTTGCTTTCGGGATATGTTTTATTCGTAAGCTGTATAGCATATATATATATGTATATATATTCTTCGTGTCTGTTGCTTATGGCACTTGTTTTTTATTTGCAAACAACTTTAAGTAGCCGGCGTTAGATTTGTTTTTCGTTTTCACTTTTCGTTTTACTTTTCAATGCGCCATTTGATATGTTTCCAAATATTTAAATATTCATTTTGTTTGGCCATTGTGGCTGCAAGTGTTACTGTTGTTATTGTTGTTGTTGTTGGTGCGGCGAGAAGCGCTGCCTGCCATTATCAGTCGCATGGCAAACAGACCCACATTCAGTTGCTGCTCACTATTATCAGGCATTGACTGGGTCGCCTTATCTGCAAAAGTTAAATGAAAACACATTAAATAAATAATAATGCTTTTTTTTATATATGTAGATAGTAAACAAATAGTTAGAGTTTTTTATGTTAGTTAAACATAAAGAGAACGATACAATAAATTTTCTTAAGAAATAACCAACAAATTCTTTCAACTTTGATAAAATAGACAAACAGTTGTTGAAGTTTCATGGCGAATTGATGGCACGGTTTTATTGACATTTATGATTGCTTAGCTAACGCCCTCTAGCAGCATATACTATTTAAGGCTTTGGACACAGTTGACATTTCATTGAGTGAGTGAGCATCTTGAATGTAAAAGCAAACAAAACGCTGATAATTCAGCAAATAGTATAGGCAAAACCGCAAACGTTTGCTCACAGATACTCTTAACTGTGTGCGTTTGCTTAGCCATTAACTGCATGTGTGGCTTACTTTAATTGCAAACTGCTGCTGCTGCTGCTGCTGCTGTCAGCCAAATAATGACAACATACTTTCCGGCGCTTTATGGCCCAGCTAAATGAGTCAATAATGAGGTTTAGATGAGCAACAATATTTGCCAAGCTCTTGCGGTCTAGATAAACATTTACCGACACGTGTGCTTGCCAGAAAGGAACCAAAAAAAAAACAAGTAAGCAAAATGAAAAACTGTTAAACTCTGCACACCTTACTTTATAATTTAGCAAGCATTGGTTTGGTTTGGGATTTTGATTTCACTCTGCTTAAATGATTTACAGGTAACATTAACTCGGTGTTTATTTTATAGATCATAAAACATGTTCATTATCGTTACTACTATTATTATTTCCTTTCTTGGCCTCATCTTGCCAAAACGTTTTGTAGGCGAAAGTTTGCTCTGGTTTTGGGCATCAGAAACGACTTGCAAGACACTTGCAATCATTTACACAGATCATTTTTCTAACTCAGCCACAGCCACAGCAACAATGAGAAATAAACAGCATCAGTTATGCGAGCAACTGGCAAACTGAAAGCTGTTAGACAGGCTAACAACAAAGTCTTTGCGCATTCTTGGCCTTGTTGTTTGTTGCCTCTGTTACAAATTTATCATTAAAATGTCAGAACTTAAATTGATTCAAAAACTTTTGGCCTGCGCTCCACTTGCAAAAGAGGGCTGGTGGTTGGGTGCTACCGCCCAACGCCATTTTGGCTGGAGGCGCAAGCAGGCAAGCTAGCAATGTCATGACAATGCCTCATGCCCCGCCCAAGCGTTTACCGCAGCTAAGAGCTAAGAGCTGCTGCTACACCCACTTTTACCACTCGCAGTTGGTTGCATTGTCGCTTAGGCAGAAGTTTTTTATTTTTTCTTTTTACTGGTGGCTGCATGTGCGGCTGCTGTTTGTTTGCGTCTGCTGGCTACATACTTTGAGGCGCGCGCTCGAAAAACTTTGCTTTCTTCGTTAGGCAAACTTGTTTAATTTCCTTCTCAATTGTCCATGTGACCCACACCCACAACAGCCACCCCAGCCTGCTCAAGTGCTTTGCTTTCTGTGGCATAAATACTTTATCTTAGCTTTTGCATCAGTTGTTGCTGATTTGCTATTTCTGTATCTCTGTCTCTTATTTTATATGTACTCTATACACTTTTTGCATCTTTGTATATATATTTATAAATGTCTCTGAAGGTTGCACGAAACCAAAAAATCAACAACAAATGTGTTTAGCATGCACTTTTCAATTTACATTAAATATTTATGCATGTCGCCTGTCAAGCGGACATGTCTCTTCTAATTTTTGTTCATGCCGCGCCACTCACACCGTTTTAATGGTCATGTTTATTCCGGCTAATAACACATGTTTCTAAAGTTTCATTTTGAGTTATTTTTGTTTGCCAGTTTAACAATTTGCTTGCATCGACAAAAATTTCATTTTCTGGCATTTCTGTTTATGTGTTGCAGAGGCAAAGAGGAAAAGAGAGAGGAAAAGAGAGAGAGAGCGATAGCAGAGAGTGGTGTGTGCAAGGCCATTAAACAATTTGCTGAGCATGTTGAAAACTTAATGCCACAAACTTCGCGCCTGGCTCTTTAAGACCAAAAGACCTCAACGCAGCTTCACGGCTTCTAAATATTTCTGCCCTTTGTCAATGTTGTTGTTATTCTTGTTCGTGTTTTTTTTTTCTTCTTCATGTTCTTGGCCTTTTTCGTTTCTGTTAATGGTTTTGAAAACTATTTATTTTACGATACATTTTGTTTACATTGTTTGAGCTCTGTTGGGCCATCGTTTACGGAACTCGCTCTTACGCTCCATACAATTTTCCAGCAAAACACCCTCAACATATTTTTCTAAATTGCATTGAGGCGTGTGGCTGGTGGTGCTGCAACAACAACAACAACAACAACAGCAGATGATGCTGCAGTTGTAGCTCTCAAATTAAGTAGAAAGCATAATGCACAACGCTCAGGAGTCTCAGTACTCTTTTGTTCCCAGTGAGTATTGAAAGTCATTAAGAATAGTTTTAAGAAGGAGAAGAATACAAATAAGAAAAACTTATTTATGCTTTTAACAAAGTTCAATATTTGTTTATCCCCTTTTAAACTTCAGATAATGAACTTCATACAGTTAAAGCATTTAATTTCACGTTTAAATTTTTATCAAAATTAAATAGTTATTGTAAATAAATAAAATGCATATTTTCACGTTTTCCACAAAGATTCTGACAAAACTTTAAATTATTTATACAAATATTTATCGACAGCCCAACAGCGTTTGTGTTTTTGATTGCATAATATTTCAATCTTAATGAGAGTGACCCACAAAAACGAACACTAAATAAAAATAAATTAACGCACCAACCAAAAAGTAAATACAAAACCACTAGAGAAATCGATTATACCCCATGTATACTAGTAGTAGGAGCGTTAAAATAACAATTGCAGCAATAACAACATTGAAGTGTGCCCCAGGGAGATGCCTGGTAACCTATACACGCCCCCTTTTCACCGAAGGCCACCCTCATTTATTGTTGTCTATTTGGTACGTTTTTACTTGGCTATTATTTTGTTTTTGTTTTTCTGTTTTTTTTTTTTTTTTGATGCCCATTTATCAGTCAGCTTTTGTTTGGTGTTGTTGTATGCTTTTGTTTTGTACTGATGTTTGTGTTTGTCTGGGCCCTTTGCGTTTTTTGTTAGCTTTTCGCGCGTTCGCGGCATGAGCTGCCCAACCCAATTGAATGCTCCGCGACCCCCCACGCCGCCTGTCAGAGCAGACATATTGATAATCGTTTTCAATTTGTGTTGATTTTTTTTCTCACTTTTTTTGGCAGCAACAACAACAACAACAAAGACAAACAAAAAAGGGAAAGAAAAGGGAAAACAATCAATTGTCTGTAAGTAAATTGAATGCAACGCCAAACAAAATTTCAAAAGAGAGTCTTTCCAACTCCACAAATGACTTGCACAAATCATTTAACCTAGCCCACTGAACTCGCGACGGGGGCTACAACAACTAGGCAGCGACAACAACAACAACTAGGCGACAGACTCATTGGCCAGACGATTGTCTGGACGGCTGGCTGGCTGTCTTAGCATTAAACTGATGAATGTATACTGTATGCACTATTTGCCTCATATGCCATGCACTGTTGAATTCTATGGAAACCGAGAATGTCTTTCACTTAGGCGTAGGCGGCCGTCAGTGGCAAGTTTCCCATGTCGCATGTTGCCCATCGATTCAATGTTACGTCTATAAACAATTTGTGTGCGTTTAATGAGTTTTCACACTTTAACGCCTGCGTTTGTCTGACTTCTGTTAAAGTCTTTCAAATTTCTCCCCATGCGTTGTGTGTTTGTGTCTCATGTTTTATGTTGTCATAAATCAATGCGACTGACATCAATTGCTGCACTAGTATGTGTGTGTGTGTGTGTGTTAAGGAAGTTCTCGATTTATAGTAATACTTTAAATACGTAGGCGTCAACCCAGGTGATTGAGTTTCTAAACAGGGTAGAATGTTGAAAATGGAAGGGAAAAAGAATAAAAGAAGTTTATTTTAAATTGTTTCAGACAAAACACTAATGGGAAAATTCAATTAAGATAAGATATTAAACGCTAGAAGCAATGGATGACATTTTTAAAGTATTTTTACTGCACCACTCCAACTTAAAAGTCGTTCTAAACTCCAATTTCCTAACACTTTAAAGCACATTATAACTTTTTCCTCACAATTACGAATAACATATCTCTCTCTCTTTTTTAAATTTATTTTATTTCCTTTTGACTTTGTTTGACAATTCCCAAGGCGCATGCAATACAAATTGTCTGTAAAGTGTTCCACAAAGTGTTGCTCTTAAGTGTGGTTGTTGTTGCTGTTCTTATAACTGTCTTAACATTGCTAGATACATAGAAATGATATGTCTATGTACTATATCACTTAAGAGATGTCACACTTTGGCATTTTATTTGTGCTGTTGTTGCTGTCAATTATACGTTGCGTCTTTATAATGAGGGGTGAATACTTATGTTTGTTCAAATGTTGCAAAAAACCATATATATGTATGTAGAGTCGACTGAATATAAATAGACATATTAAAAGCATCATAAAACTTCCATTTATAATGCGAAATACAAATATACATATGCTTGAATTTTTCATTTGGTTTGGTTAATTAAAGCATTAGACTATGTGCCACTCGAATAACAAAAAAAAAAACTGTTATGCACCACTGACAGCTCAAAAGCGTCCTTCCCGCTGCTCCCCAGCCCTCTCCCCTTCATACATTCCTCATTTGCCTCTCGAGTTCGAAGCGTGCTTAAAACAGAAATCGTGTACGGTTTGCCAATTGCTGTTGCTGCTCCGACCAGAGAGCAGTTCAAGGAGACACCTAGCAAAGTGTTCATTTGTAGATTTTCTGTGCTGATTTCAGCGAGGGGAGAGCCAAAAGTAGTAGTGTGTGTGTGTATGGATGGCTAGGGGGGAGGACAGGTTGGCCCCTGGTTTGGTCTCGTCAGAGTCACCCAGTTTTCTAAAAATATGCTACTGTAGCCGGAGCAGCAATAAAGCAAAGCCAAAGTGTTTGAATTTTATTTAACATCACTTTGATTTTATTTCATTTGGCCCTCACAAGTGTTGCAATGAATTGAAGAGAGAGAGCGAGTGGTAGCGCTTGCTTGCCACTTGAGGCTGCATTCACTCTGCACTTCACTGAGATGTGGAAAACAATTTCCCATCCGATAGAAAGGGCTAATAAGAGGTGCTTGCTTGCTGAAGTACTTACACAATGGGGGAACAAACTACATATATGTAACATTTTTCACATTTCTGCGCGCGCTTCAATAACTAATTCAATTAACGTCACACAGTGACGTCAGGAGCGTGAGACAAGAGTACTGCCACATAGCCACGACATGGCATTGAATTTTTTATTTCTAAGCCGTTGAACGCTTATCTCAAGTTCTAGTTGATTGCACAAACCCGAGTATTCAATGTTTATAATTATGTCGAACAAAAATATATATGTATATATTCATTCTGATGACAAGGCAAGTTATTGAAACATTTTGCCAGACAACTCGTCAAGTCTCCAGTGGCGCACAAATTGGGCCAACGATTCGTTTTAATGGACGCCCACGTCGTTGCCACAGTCACCGCGGCTGCTGCTGTTGCTGCCACCGCTATCTTTTAGTTCACCTCCATCTACTGCTGCCATGGTCTGTGTCAATGTCGATGTCGATGTCGACAATCTCGACTATCTCGACTGCAGCTGCAGAGCTTTGTTTCTGATTATGCTTCTAACTCGGGTTGATCCGTTTGCCGTTTTTGACCACAAGCCATTGCCATTGGAGATTGTTGCTTTGGCGTTGTTGTTGGTGGCTTTTCGACTTGCAACTGCCACACCTCAGCACAGGATTGCAAGTGCAGCCAAACGTTTGGGTTAGAGGTTTTCGCGTGGGTTTTCAAAAAAACACTTAGACAAGTGATACTATTTGTAATAAAAAATATTTACTAAAATTATTGGTTGAAAATACTTGTAAAAAGCATTAAATATTTTATTTAGCTGCTAGCCTTTTCAGTTCTCCTTTAGGAATAAAAGTCTTCAGGTAATCTTAGAACTTTATTTTGTTCAGTGTAAAAAGTTTTATTGCGTTTGCTTTGGCAGCCCACGCATCTTGTTATTGTTATTGTTGTTGCTGTTTGCTTTGGTGAGTGACAGTAGAGCCTCAAATTGCAGACAAGCATGCAGCCAGCCAATGGTAATTTCTGTGGGAGGGGAGGAATAAAGCCCAAGTCATGATTCTGTTGCTTTTAGCTGCTGATGCTGATGCTGATGCTAACGATGCGTTGGTGTTGCCTTTGTGTAATTGACTAGGCGTGTAACTGGTTTTGAATTGTTGCTGGTGCTGCTGCTCCTGCTCCTGCTCCAGCTGCAATGGCATATGTGTGGCTGCCGGATTATGGGGCCAGTAAATGCAAATACAACAAATATTCGTTGTGTAGCGTAAAAGTTGCTTTCATATCTGACCTACAAAGCGTTTATGGCACAGACATATGAAAGGGATTCGAACGAAAGGGACGGAAGGCGAATCCAATGGAAAATACTACCAGTCGGTAGTAGATGGACTCTCACAGCTGGCTTTTATAAGGATGAGCTGCTGCAGCTATGAAGCTTTTGAGTGTGTGCTTTACTGAGTGTGTTTTTTTTGCAAAGATGATAGCAGATTATTTATCTAGGAAAACTGTGTGTAAGAGACAGCATCGTATAAGCTCAACAGTTCAACTTTGTTTCCGAAGCTATCAAAGATTATTTTTCAAAAGGGAACCATGAATGCATTCAAAACAGTATTGAATAGTATTCATGATTGTAGTCATTTGTTGATTGAAGTATTACAAAAATTCATTGATATCTTTAATGAAATCATATTCAGTCATGCGAATGCACATCTGCAAATTTTTTTGGGAAATGAAATTCAATGAACGTTGTCATAGATATTCAAGCTATAATGTTGCGGTTCGAGCTGTTTGTCTGTCAACACAAATGGAATTTATAGAATTTGTCATTTAAAGAGCTTGACCACTTGATGACGATTGGGACTTTGGCAAGTTTTAAATCAATTATGTAGATACAAAGCCCGAAATTGCTTTGCTCTAATGAAATCAGTATGAGAAACCAAAGCATCTATCGCATTCGAATCAAATAACAAACAGAAATATTTGAAATTTCAACATGTCATTGGATCAACTTGCAAAATCCCACAGTATTCCATCATTTTGACTTCTCTCTCTCTCTCTCTCTCTCTCTTGTTCTCACTGCTTTTTGGACAGATTGCATTGAAGTTGATGCGATGATGCTTGCAATCATCGTATATATATGTATACAAACATGTATCACGTATCCTAAACCAAAAAGCTTTAGCTCTTCAAATGGCCCACAGCCATTGTTCGTATCATTAAACCCAAGCATGGGCGCCCTTATACACCCCCTTTTGGGATTTCGGGCGCATTGCATTACCCAAGTTGAGCTCCCTTATGCAATTCCCAGTGATGGCAACACACACAGACACACACGCACACCTTATCATTAATTTATTATGTTATTTACTTGTGTGTGTGTAGGCTAAAATTAGTTAATGAACCCAAGCTGAAGGGCGTCCAAAATCCTGCTCAGTTAACTGTGCTGAGAGTTGTGATTGAACCAATATCACGTGTTTCGGTTTGGTTTGGCTTCTTGTTGTTGTTGTTGTTTGTGTGTGTGTTTGTGTTTTGCAGTGCGTATAAATTAATTCCCCAGGTTAACTGCACAGCAACATTTTATAATTAAGCCAGCTGCATAATTATGATAGCCATACACACACACAAATACACAATCTCGAACACACACTTACACACACCTGCATTCGGGGAGAGATATATGTATGTATGTACAGAGATACACGCAATTGGCGACATTTCAGCACGCAACGTTAACCCAACAATGCCGGACAGGCAACAACATGCCGATAGGCAACAGCAACAATCTTATTATCATAATGAACATCAACATCAACGCCAACGAAGCGACTTTAATGACACTACGGGCAAAGTGTGTGGTGGAGTGACAATACGGAACCCAACCCCAAAAGATACCCACCCATTTAGCCCCCCCCCCCCCTCATCTGGTTAAGTGGTCTGTCCGGCTGTCCACAGCACTGTTATGTCCACAAAACGCCGCATAATCGGCGCATGGCCGTATTTCGGCCATTTTCTTTCTCACTCCCCTTCACATACACATACACAGAAAGAAAGAAAAACAGAAAAAGGCCTGGAATGTGTTCGTCATGCGCTGCCAACGATAAACATCGTCCTGTTTGGTTCGGTTCGGTTGTGCTCTGTGCCATCTCTTATTTTGGTGGAATTTTATGCTTTGCTCTTTTCTGCCAGCTAAAACCCAACGAAGTTTGCTTATATTATACGGCCTTTGGCCTTTCACTCATGTAAAAGCAATAAATAATGGCCCAGTTTACGTTTACGGGGGCCTGTCCATGAGACGCCACCATCGAATACACTAGCCCAAAGACATGACAGAGTCGTTGTCGTTGACGATCATATAATAAAAATTTTTTATCCATTAGCAATTGTTTCATTTTAGTTGGCTTGTTGGCCTTGCTTAATGGCCATTAATAATCGTTAAATTTATGTTAACTGCGAAACACAGTACAACGCAGCGTATGCTTAATGCATTCGTATTAATGTAATGGCTGCGGCATAAGCTCTTTAATTGTTTGTTATAAATACTATGCATTTGTTTTAATTAAATTCGCTTTTTTAAAGTGAGCACATAATTAATCTTTATAAAATAAGTTATTTATCTTAATCTTTTACACGACTCTTAAAAAATCTACAAAATTCTTCTCATTTATCTTTTGGAATTTTAATTAAAAACATTTCTCTAATAAATCGACATTTTTGTTTTATCACTGACATTTTGCATTAGTTTATATAAAGGAAATCAGTTTGTGATTTATATAGTAATGCTATAGCCTAAATTTCTGAATAATTTCAATCTAAACAACACGCACAACTTTCAACAAAATTAAGTGAACTCAAATTTCTGGCACTTCTCGCTTCTTTTGCTGTTCTCATTTCAAATCAATTGGATGCAAACAGCAACCAGCCAATCAAGTAAACAAATACATCAAAAAAATATTATTCATGAGCATGCCAACATCATCATTCATGAACTGTTGCCACACACACACACACACCCCGAACACCCACCCACCTCACAGCCACATGCCCCTTAATAATTTTTCAGTTTTACTAGTATGTAGCAGCAACAGCAGTAACAACAATTGGGGCAAGCATGTAGCTGCAGTTCAGTTCAATGACATAATTTGTCGCAGTTCCATCAATCGAGTGGACTAAGCCAACAGTGCGACACCGGCAGAGTAGCACCAGTAGCTCCAATGGCATCCACTTTTATGTCCAGGCATCAGCGTCAACAACGTCATTATGTATTTGGTTGATGTTGATTATCGCCATCGTCGGCAGCATCATCATCAAAGTTGCTCAACGTCATTGTTTTCGCTTGAACTTTATTGTTTTGATTTATGCGCGTGCATAACGAAAGGGACAAAGGGGAGGTGGATGTGGATGTGGAAAGAAAGCGCGGAAGCGCCAAACTCGCCCTGGTACTCTCCTGCACAAGCTAAGCTAAAACTTTGCGGGTTTCAACTGTCACATGGCCGTCTACCCAATACCCCCTCCTGCCAACCTCACCTTACTATTCGCTTTGCCTGCGCTGGACACGCCGCGTTGTTTATTCCGCCAACGCCAAACAATAGCGAACAAGCCGCGCTGTTGACACTGCGCCAGCAGCAAACACAAGCAGCAGCTACCCAAAAGCGGCACTAGCGGGTGGAAAGTGTAAATGAACACAAGTCTCAATGCACGAGCTGGATAAGAAGATATCCTGTAATTACTTAAAGCGAAAGTTGAAAATTCACTTGTATTGCTATTCGTTGGCTAAAGTTAAAGTTATAAATACGGAAATGTTTCCTTTTGCCTTTTACATTCATTCCCACAACATAACGAATACCCCTTTTATTATATTTTGTATAAATACAGGGTATAATTATGTTGTAGCTATAGCTGTTGCTGTCGTTGCTGCTGTTGCTTTTGCTTCTGGCAGTGGCAGTTGCATCAGCTGCCTTCGTCCGATTATGTTAATGTGCCCAGAGCACTAGCATTATGATGTTGTTCTCTCTCTCTCTCTCTTTGGCCAGACGAACACTCTGCATATTTGACATGGCACTGCGAAACACAATTTTTAGCTCTTTGGTGCTTGTGGCACTCATTTTGCGTCTCGCTGTTGTTGATGAAAACAACACTAAACAATTTTGTGGTACCGATTGTTGTTGTTTTTGCCAGTGGCAACGACTGCAACTACCAAACAAATGCCAACTTGTGTTGCAAGTTCTGGAGCAACGTCAAGTGAATTTGGGTTAGTTACGACAGCCAGGAGAGATACGGAAAAAGGAAGGTGAGATTCTTTCTTTTCTTTCAGGAGCTGCTAGCAACCAATTGTCGTTGCTGAGAAACGCTGAGAAAGGTAGGTGGTTATAGAGTGAATTCAGTCACTAAAATGCGGACATATTTGGCATACATACAAATATTTTACAATTTCGTAGTCAGTTTTGGTAACTTGCAGCCGCAGGCATTTTATGCATTTGCCACGAAAAGTTGTTCTTGTGTGTTGATTTAGTGCATTTCGCATTTTAACATTATGGCCAGAGAGAGAACTATGGCTTAATTAAAATACAAATTGAGAGTGCGCCCACCCGGCTGTTGTTGTTATTCAAAGCGCCACAACCACAGTAGTAGCAAAAATACGAAAATTTGCAACAACAATTTCGATATGCAAACAACAACGCAACAAAAGTTCGTCCGGCAACATTACAAACTTTTGCACAAAATATACAAATAAACAATCTAATGTCAGAAATCATGCCACAATAACAACAAGTATATAAAACTACAAACTAAACATAATTTTCAAATAGCAGCTGCATTAGATTTTTCATATTTTATAATAACAACCGGACGGACCTGGGGCACGCCACGTCCCGGATATTCGTTGTTGCACCCGCTTGCCTCATCAACCATTATCTTGCTCTACTAAAAACGTCTCAACTGCAATTTTTAGCTATGCGCCAAAAATATTGAAGCACATTTTTCGTCGCCAGCACACCAGCGGCGTCAGAAGCGTGAAAAATTGTTGCAAACTTTGACAAACTTAAAAATTATTATTATTGTTATTTGGGCGTTCCGAGCGCTCGTCGTTGTTCACGTTGTCTCGCTGGCTGGCCCGCTGGCTAATAATTTTATGACATAAATAAAGTTTCGCTCAAATTGAATTTAAACCGTGACTTTGCTATTCTTTTTGCCGCAAGATGAACGTGTAAAGAGACGAGATGGAAAGGGCAAGACAAGGCTGAAATATGTTGCTGACATGGCGACCAAAAAGCGGCAAAAAAAAACAAACACTCTGAATTTCTATGGAATTTCTCATATATTAAGTATACACAGAAAAATGCCAAGGCTGGCTAGAAGTCACATCAAATTAGCGACGCTATTAAATATTAACTCCCATTAGAGATGCTATACACACGCATCAAGTAATTTCAACAATTTCTCGTTAAAGCAACAAATTAAAAATGACAGCCTTTTTATTTGAGTTGGCAAAACATTTTATGGCCCGACCCGTCAACACTGCGTATACTTAACGTCGGATTAACAACATATTTTAAATAAGACACCTGAGCGTATTGTCAAAAGAAAGTAACTAAAAAAGGACTCTAAATATTGTTTAATATCTTTGAAAACTAAAACTACGCTATTTAAACTTTAGGAAATATTTAGAAGTCAAATGCAGATGGTATTTGGTGTATAAAACATTTCACAGGGCAATTAATTGTGTGTCAATGTCGTAATAATATTTTCACTTTACACGAATTTCACGAACATTTAACGATACTTTTATGAACTGACAAAACACTCGAGCAGGTCTACAAAATTGCTGCAGCTGACAAGCATTTTATGGCAAGTGAATATCTGTGCATGTAAAATGTATTTAAAGAGCAAACGAAATCTAACCACTTTATATGGGCACAGAATGGTTGAAAGCTCTAAATAAATCTACGACCAACAAAGTTCAAAGTTTGGGCAAATTTTCGAGTGTTGCCTGACTGATAATAAAGATAGAGACGTGGCCAAGTGAGAGATGCCAGCCAGTAACAGTAACTTGCCCCCACCCCCCTCCCCCCGTTTTAAAACTGTGGCGCCCACAAAATGTGGAAGCTTTGAAATTTGTGTGGTGTTTGCTGTGCGTTATTTACAAAACGTTGAAACTTTTGCCCGTCTAAGGAAAAGTTAATCGATGCCAGTTGGCGAACCGAACTTGCGGCAAATTGACCGGAAAATGTTTACCAATTGCTAACGGAACTCTCTGCCAGCTCACTCTCTGTCTCTTTCTAAGCTGAGATTGGGCAAACGGAACACTGTCCGATGGCTATCAATAGACGCAACTCCATACACCAAATTAAACAGCACCAAACTTTAAGTTAGCAACAACAAAAAACATAAGTGTATTTTATTATAGTAAAAGTTTTTTTTTTACTTTTAACTGTGAGGTCAGTCACTGACATATATTGATAAATTCTTTTTTTTTATTATCTTCTCTCCTTTTTTTTTGTTGAGTGCTAAAAGTTTGCTAGGCACTGGCAAAGTTTTGTGAATTAAGGGATGCCAAGCTCTGATCATATTTATATATATCTTTATATATATATATATTGGAAAGGCAGAGGGACACTTTGCTGTAATGGAATTTATGAAATTGTATTTTGGCAGTCAGTAGCAACAATAAAAATCGTTTGGAGTTGTTTGCCTCAATTTGGGTCAATGAAAGTTGCGCTTCAAAATCAATTTGATTTTGATAAAGTTTTGAGCGGAAGTTTGCTGACGCTCCACTCTGATCCTTGCAACAATTCGTGATGTCAATTTAACTTTGTCACTTTGCAGACTCCCCAAAAAGATAGAAATAAAGTTTTTGTTAGTGAAGCTGGTCTAAACCAAATGACAAGCATTGAATTGAACTACCAATAAAATCGCTATAAATAAAATGGCATTGTAGCGCCCAGGCAGTTGACATTTGTGCAGGGGGCAGGGCAGGAGCTTAGCTAAGTCATTTGGGGTTTCGACTGTCAAACGGGCTGCAAAAATTTCATAAGTGCAACAGCAACAATAACGGTAGCAACAACAACAACAACAACAACTGACAGTTGCCATACAAAAGATGTCGTGTGACAAAAGGCCTGCTGTGGACTGAGAGGAGGGGGTGAGGTGGTTGCTACTCGGTGGTTTTGTGCCCAAAACATTGTTAGACTGGAGACAAGCGACCAACCCAGCATATTGTTATGTTCGACATGACCAAAAAGCGAGCAGCAAAATAAAATAGTTCAAAATGGCAGTGCAGGAAGAATACGTAACCACAACAGAAGGCCGCCAACTATTTTAGTTGCCAAAAGCCACTGCAACACCAACAACAACAACAACAACAACAACAACAACAATGCTCGAATGTTGCATGCCGCCACCGCCGACAGTGAAAACAATGCCAAAGGCCATGTGTAAATATGCTATGGAATATTTATTCATTTTTTATAGTATATCCAAGGTGCCAGCTTGTGTGCATAGTGGAAACATTTCTATTATTTCATAAAACATTTAACGGTATTTTGCAAGTAAATATATTATAATTAAAGTTCATAAAAAGTTTAATGTATTATTAAAATATTATGCAAGTCATATTTCATACTAAAAAAAAAACCATCACAACTAATTGTAAGAACGTCTCACAGGTCAGTTGCCCACTGTACTTCCATATTTTTAGATGTTTTTAAACTCGATACCAAAGGTAAAGAGTATATTTGTTTTGTGCAGTGTCCGTCATGGTGTATGTCTGTCTGATTGAACGTAAAGCTAGGGACTTGAAACTTTTCAAATATCTTTACCTATGGCCAGGACCGATAAAGTGTAAAGATTGAGGTTCTACGCCAACTGCGATATCAATAAATTCGATAACTGAAATCGATCAATCCACATAATTCCAAAATCCTTACAACTAGAACTACCTGGCAAGAAGATAGCTACTGACGACTCCGCTGCATCCGTAACCCTTCGCCCTCATTTTACCCGTTTTAAAAACACGTATAGAGTATACCGTAGTCGGTTGCGTCCAACTGCAACATTTTTACTTGTTTAATAGCAGGCGCTAGCAAAAGCAACAACAACAACAAAATGCTGGGCAGGGCAAACTTTTGTTGTTGTTGTTGTTGTTGTTGTTGACGACAGTCGACGAATAACAGATTTTTTTACAGCATAAAACCGCTGTGGGCTACAGCAGAGTAACTAAAAAAAAAAATATGTGAACGTAAAAAATATCAAGTTGCAACTTGCAAGTTGCCACAACCAGCGGCAGCAGCAACAACAGTCGCGTCTACTCCGTTAAATGTCAGTGACCGAAAAATGCACGGCAAAAATCTAAAGCAGCACAGAAACGAAACCAAACAACAACAAAAAAAAGACAGCACGGCGGTTTTATTGCCAGTTGCAGGATACAAATAACAACAACAACAACAGCCATAACAAAGAGAAGAACCTTAGCAAAGACAGGACAACAATAAGGGCTACATAACACAACAACAACAACAACAACAACAGCACAGAAAAGCTGCCTGGCTTTTGTCATTTTCTAGCGTTGTCGCTGATTCCTTTTAGAAGCTCCAAGCTCCAGCTAACACTCGCGAGTTCCGCTGCACAGCTCCTCAGCCCGTATCCTGTTTATCCAACTCATACATAACGAATGTCCAGTGCACTTCATTTTGTTGTTGTTGTCGCCACACGCCGCGGCAGTCAACGATGGCAACTTGATTGTTGGCCCATTTGGCATTTGTTTTCTTCCTTTTTTTGTCTGTTTCTGCTTTGGTCGATTTTTATGCGCTGCTCGTGTTCAAGCCATTTGTTTGACCATTCCTTAGTCGAGCATTTTGTGATGATTTGGCAAATTGAATTTCAACTCAATTTGCTAGCAACAACAAAAGCTAATTAGCCATCTGGGAAAAGGCGCTGTAAAGTATGCCACACAAAATGAACTTTAAAGAAAGAAAAAACGGGGCGAACAAGATGCAAAACAAGTTGCCAGAATGCCATACGACTGGAATTTATGTAACTATGCAAGGAGTGCAATTCAAAACCAAACTCCATGAGGTATTGAAGCGATTGATTTGCAGGCTGTGTATGACTAAGCAATCAACAGCAGGCAGCCAAAGGCTAGGTATCAATTGCAAGGATAACCTGAAGTTTGCTACACTTTGATGGCATGAAACTAACAAGCTTTGGGCGCTTTTATTGCTTTGGGGGGTTCATTGACTGTTCAGTTCGTTAAAGGTGAGGAATTTATATAAGAACTTAAACCCTTTTTACATATTTCTTTCAGATTTGTAAATATTTCAAGCGAACTTCGTTGCCAAATACGCAAAACATAAATATTTACATGACAACTTTCAATTGTTGAGATTGTTTTCAACTTCAGGTGCTTTAAACAACTTTAACTACGAGGGAAAGAAACACTGTTTTATCAAACGATTCGAATCAAAGGGAACGTTAATTAGCTTCAGTACGCAAAACATAAAAACTTTTGTGCCGTCTCAGCTATCTTTTTCTTTTCAAGTCGATGTTGCTGTTGTTGTTGATGTTCTTTCAAAGAGACGTACCGAAAAATGTGAACAAAAAAATAAAGAAAAGGCGGCAGTTTTCTTATAACAGTTGTATTTTTTTTTCTGCTTCTATCTGTGGCTTTTTAATGTGTGTGTCTGTGTTTGGGTATATGTGAAGATGGGAATGTATCTGTATCTGTTTACAGCTGTAGATTCGCCTTTCATGCTTCAATAAATAAAATGAATTGAAAAAGCAAAAAACCTACAGAGAGAGAGAGAAGAAAAAAAAAGGATAGTGTGTAAAAGGGAGAAAAAAAACCTAGAGAGTAAGTGCAAAAGAGATAGTGAGATACTACAGCTCAACAGTAAGGATAACAGATTAGTTGAGCTGTCCAACCGACTCGTTCTGTCTTCCAATGGAAATCAAAACATTTTGTTAAAAGGAAACGCTCCCATACTGACACACACTTAAGTCACACACACACACACACATATACATATATGTATATAGTCAAAGCCTATTCACACAGATGCTCGCGTTTATCTGCGGAAACGGAGATACGTTGTACGTGCCCAGGACGCGGCCAGAACGTGGCCAGGACATGCCAACGAGCCAAGCTCTAAACTCGCAACTTTGTCTATTATGTGTCTGTGTAACTGTGTGTGTGTGTGTGTGTGTGTGTGTGTGTGTGTGTGTGTGTGTGTGTACGCATTTGGCAGACAACTTATGTGTAATAAAATGATATAAAATAAAACTCACATATTAGAAATGTTTTGCTATTTCTATCTATTTTTGCGCTCTTGTCCTTTCGTTTTTTTGTTTTTTTTCGGTCCTGGTCATTGAGAAACACATAAAGAGCACAGAAAGAACACATTGTTGTTGTAGTAGTTGGCAGCTCATAAATAAAGTATGTTGTTTCGTGGTTTGTTTTTGGGCTTAGCATTAGCAAATATTACGCATACGCGCTGTCTAACTGTCTTAACATAATGATAATCACATCCACAATCACAATCACCATCCTGGGATATCTGTGATTTTTTGGTGTTTCCAGATTTTTGTGGACACATTTATGGGCCATTTAATGTGGAGCCAAATAGCAGCTGCTGTTATTTAAATGCTGATTTTTATCCAAAAAAAATAATCCTGTTAGGCATCAACATAGTAATAGCTCAATAATAATAATAACAGTATTGCTTTATGACAAAACCATAAGCTGTAAAATGTTTGTGTTTATTTTTTCGTATTTCATCATACGTATAACATTTATTATTTATTTAATATGACAAAATTGGAGTTTAAGCTTTTATTATCTGTCATAACTAATATTAATTTGCGAGACTTTTATTGGATTTTGTGATGAATTTTTGTGATTTTGTTAATTATTCATGGGTTGGTTAAGGCTTAAATTGAATTTATTGACACATTTACTAAATACATTTCACAGCATTATTAATTAATTTGATACGCAATAAGTCTTGGTTTTCTGTGCGGAGCACTCAAACATTAGCTTGATTGAGTTATTATTGAATTTTGGCAATTTTAATGTCCCATTAAAGGCGAAGGCAAATTTCAAACAAATAATTGACTGCTGCTGCCATCGCGACGGCCCCTAACTGCCATGCCTCGAAATAATTACATGGGTTTTTCATTTGAAGGAAATTGAATTAAATTTTGACAAAGTGCTGCCTGCATATTGGTTTTCTAATTGGCCGCGTCACACAAAGCCCAAAAAACAATTTTTAATATGCAAAATTAATGCGTTTAAATGACATTTTTGGCAATTGACAAAGTTAGTCAGTTCGCTAAGAGAGTGAGAGAGAGAGAGAAAGGAAATGAACAAACAACAAAATGGCGTCCGGGCGAACAAACTTTTGCTGACCATTAAGTTAATGAGGGTCATTGCGGCAGCATGTTGGCTTTTTGCACCTTGCCACCAAGGCGGCAAGGATAATGTTGAGTCTCTGTAGTGTCAGCCTGTTGAGGATAATGACGTTTTTACTTCTATCATAGACAGAGAGAGAGAGAGAGAAAGAGGCACTTCTAGGGGTTAGTGCTGCTCATTGTCCGTGTAGCGAAATGCTTTATTTGTAATGCGCCCACTTCCTGGCACGTCAGAGCCAGCGGCAGCAGCAGCGTCAGCAGCAGCACGAACCGGAAACGGAAGCCAAACAAATAAGGCCGACGCACGGTTGGCCAGACAGACGGACAAAAAACAACAAATAAAACTTTTTAATGCATTTTTAGAAGGCACGTGGGTTGACCTAATGCACAGTGGGTCGTCATTAAGTAATACAAGAAACCCAAAGCTTTCATCGTTTGGGAGTTATTAAGTGTACATTATTGTACTTTTATATAAATTGTATTTAAATTAAATGTGACATAGATTGGAATTGAGTTCAGCATCCTTAGTAATTCCATATTTAATTATCTACAGAATTCGTTCATTAATTATTTTACATGTGCTATTAATTTTCGTTTGCTGTTACCACGGTATCCACGTTTTGGCAGCGTATTTGGTATCATATTTCAGTTGATTCATTTAGGTGGAAGACCTTTGCACCCCCAAAACAACAAACAATTTTCATTTACAGTTGTCGCTGTATTTGTTGTTGTTTGTATTATTTACGCCAATTTATTTTTGGTCGTCTGTTTTAAATGTCATGTCAATTTGCGTTGTCAAGAGTGCAGTTAGAGATGATGATGGAAATTATTAAGTGGAAGTTGTGTAACTTTAGCTCTGATAAGAGCGATGAGGATACAACAACAATAATAATGATGATGATGATGATGACGACCTTAAAACCGACAGACAGACAGTCAGGCAGGCAGAGAAAAAAGAAAGAAAAACAGCAAACAAAACGACTGTTGAAATGTCAGTTGATGAGAAAGAGAGAGCGGGAGAGAGACAGATAAGCACAAGGACGATGGACCACAGGACAGTAAACAGTACATAATGGCAATTTAAATGGAATTTTTAGTTAGCTTTTATCGTTGCCACATGTTTTTCGTAGCACACATAAAAAAGAACCCCACTCACACGCTCTCTCTCTCTCTCTCTCTTTTTTGCTCCTTTTTTGAGTGAAGAGAATTTGTATAGAGTGACATGCGATATTTGATCAATAACTTGAATGTTTTCCACAGGGAAAAAGTGGGGCGGGCAATCGATTTCGATTCACTGGGGGATTGGCAACATTATGTAATCGAAACGAAAGCAATTTGTGATCAAACATGTGTGTAGTACACTTGGGAAAAAAGATAATTTAAAATATCCAACAGAAATTTTTTAACCAAAAAACTATAATTAGCTGCATTTGGCCTCTAAATAATGGCAATTTCTATTTTGAAAATTCTTCTTAATATTGTTTTAAAGAGTGTTTGTGTGTATGTGTGCGCATCGCATGTTTTGCTTGGCTGCTGGATAACCGGTGGATGTATTGGTGGTAATGGTGTTGCTGATGCCTTTGCAATTGCTATTGCTATTGCTTTGGCACCAACGAAGCCGCATTCATTATGAAAGGCAAACAACATGTTGGCAGAAGCAATAGCGGCAGCAGGAGGACAGGACGTAAGTAGATGACAGGGCCATCAATCTGTCAGGTTGTTATGGGGATAACTTGCCGCGACACGAAACGACACGATTCAACCCAACTCGACCCTCAACATTCTCTCGAGCACTTGAGCTAACCGTTTTCGCACGTTCCATGCGGACCAGGATCAAAGGCAACAAACGTCTCTTTATCTCACTCTCCCAACACTCTGTCTCTCTGTCTTTGTGTCTTTCTCCTTCGCTTGGTACTCGAAAGTTTGCCTGCGCAAAACAAAAGCTCTCGGCGCTGTCTCAAGCGTTATTTATTGTTAACGAAATAGCCGACGCTTCTACACACACACAGAGGGGTCCTTGGCATAAGTCAAAGGCGGCCTGGCGTTGCCAGACCTACCGAAAAAAAAAAAACAAAAAACCAAACAAAAACCCTGGCAGCCATAATCACATTTATGTGAGACGTTTCTGGCAATTAATCAAACGCTAAACAGCACAAACACATTTTGTGGTTTTACAAGCATGTTCAATGTCCTAGTGCTTCACTTCCCTTCGCTTTCTTTTTTGTATGATGGCAAATTAATGCCGTTAGATGCCCTGTAATCCCATCTAGGCCTATGCTTTTTTGCCCTCGCTCTCTCTATCTCAGTTGTCTCGTTATTGTTTCAATTGTTTTGGCAGCCTGCCCCGTCGACAGCAAAACTAAATTAACACGCACCCAGGCAATCTGTATGTCCTTACCTCTCACTCTCTCTCTTTCAATTTCTCTCTCTATTTCTATCACTATCTACCTCTTGTTCTTGTTATGTCTATATCTCTGCCTATACTGCGTTCCCTTGACAGGGCAACAGGATGCTGGCTATCAGCATGCGTATGTGTATGTGTTTGAGCCAATTGAAAGCAGTCAAAGAGCAACAGCAGGATTACAATCTATCAGCTGCAGCCTAGCTGCGCACACATTTTTGGCTCCATCCTACCAACTGCCTGCCTGTCTGCCTGCCATGTTATCATGTATCGCCCATATGTCCAGATCCTTGTCCATTGCCTCTGAACACAGAGGCCGGCTTCTGCTTTGCTACCCGGCTCAACCTCTACTGTCGCAATGCAGTCTCCGGTTCAAGCGGTTTTGTGTGTTAAATCCCCTTTTTATTGTTGTAAATTTTTCGGTGTGTGAGTGAGTGTGTGTGTGTTTATCCTATGATTGCCCTAGGCTTTGTGTGTGTGTGTGTGTGTGCCACTCATTTGCATAGCAGAATGTATGTGTGTGGCACGCAACTCTGTAACACTTAAATGCGTTTTAAAAAGGAACGAGACCAATTGGGGTTTGATGTTTAGTATGTGTGTGTGTGCGTTCGTGTGTGTGTGGAGTTACATGTAAATGATAATGGGGCCATTCGCCGATGTGGAAAGGGTCGTCCTTTTGGGAGCTACGTAATTGAGGCACGCGTATCGTAAATGATTGTGATCTCTATGTGAATGCAATTAACAAACAAAATTGCTAAAGGTGCGACAGCCCCTAAAAACCCGATAATCCAGCACAAAATTAAGGCACATAAATTAGTACATTTAGAAATGTTGAGAGCGAGAAAGCGAGTTCAAATAGTAGGTCAACCAGATTGAGGATAAGCAAAATCGCTTGGAAAACGATTCAAATACGATTAAGGCAAACAATTAATTTGGAGTTGTATTTCAAACTTAAAAAATATACTAAATTTATTATTATTATTTGTAGAGTTTAGTGTTTCTTAATAAATTATGAAAAGTTTCACACAAAAACAAGTTAAAGTTAAAGTAATATTTTTTAACATAAAATGTATTCACATTGTAATGTTTATTCATTGTGTTATCTATCAAACGAATGAACTTGTATTCAAATAAAATAAAAACACTATTAACTATGCTTTCTGATGCAGTCATCCATCAATTCAGTCTATTGCCTTCATTTCCTAACGATATCCGACTGTTTCAGAACGTTGCAACAACCAGATAATGTAATATCTGTTTTTTTTTCTCCCATTTTTTTTCTGTGCATTTATAGCCGCGTTTGGAGAGAGCTTTCCAGTCCATTGACAGTCCGGCACTCTCTGCGTTTTACAAAATTGACTTTATGGCGCGTACATAGAGTTGGATATTATCTTATACCCCTGCACCACCCTATTCACCTCTCACAATACTACGTACACTTTCGACAGCTAAACGAATAGTTTTGTAGCAAAACTGAAATGGCGAGGGGTCTGTTTGGTTTAGCTGTCCTTTTTGTGCTGTAGAACGTTTCATTTTGGTTGTGTGTGTCAAAGGCACAAAAAGACCGGACACGGACACGGACATCGACCAACTAAATGCGTGAAATGTCAGCGAGTTAGTTTATATATGTACATCAACCACACCCCCCTGCCCTCTTCCTTTCAACCCAGCAATTGGCACACTTTGTGCGTTGAGGTGTATTGGCTTTTATAGCGAGCTACATAGGTGTGCAATGCGAGTCAAAGCTATTACAAAAACAACAACAAAAATGCAATTTTGTGATTCGCAATTTGATTTGCTGCCATTCGAAAAACCCCACTCACTCTCCCCTTTCCTAGCACAACTCTAACATTTTGTAATTAAATGCGAATTACAAAGAAAACTTTTTTTTTTGTCATCGTTTTTTGGTTCGTTGGCCATTTGTTAATTGATTTGTGCGCACAGTTTGCAAAGCACTGCCCAGTGCTCTCGAAACTGTGCACCACAAATAAAATTAATGTAAATAAATAAAATTGCAAGCACCAGCAGAAATTTCATAAACAAAATAACTGCGTTATGTTTGTTGGGAATAGAGAGGAGGGGCTGATGATGATGCCGCTGTTCGGATGCTGATGTTGGGGATTTGGGACGCTTAAGCGCCGGAACAAAGCAATCAGCAGCCCCCATGCGTGGCGTCTCCGCTTACGCAACAGCAACAGCAGCGACAAACATAAACGCATAAAATATAAAAACATAAAAAAATTTGTACAAAATATTTATATGTGTATGCAAAAACGTAATAAAATAAAAAAACGAGAGCACAAAAGCAGTCGCAGCTGAGGCAAAACTTTGTCCACGCCTCTTTCCGCACACACACACACACACATCAAAAAGCATAAACAAAGCGTCGGCTTAGCTGTGAACATTTATATATTTTATTTTTATGCCATTGCGTTTTGTTGTTGTTGTTGTTTTTTAAGCGCAGTGTACAAATTTTTTTGTAAAACAACCACGCCTTGAGAAGAGGCAGAAGGGGTTTTTACTGGAGGGGAAACGGAACTTTAGCACGCGAATAAGCGTTAACGAAAACTAGATGAAAAGATACACAAAAGGGCAGTGTAGCAGGGGAAAAACAAGTCAACAAGCGCAGCGCGTTAAAAGAAAAAAAAAAGAAAAATGTGTGTGTAAAACAGGCAAAGCTAGCGCATCCTGTGGTCCAGCCGTAGAATGTGAACAACGGAAATAACAACAGCAACAACAACAACAACAATAGTAGTAGAAACCAACTCGAAACCATTAAGTGTTGGCAACCGCATCTGGCAAAATCGTCAAAAATGTTGCTAAAGATTTCAAGCGTTTTTAAATGTAAAAACACAAAACTGCACTCCATAGAGTGCAAAGAGGAACGCACAAGCGAAAGGGGGGGGTGGGGAGTAGTTGAGCTCACATTGCAAGTGTGGCAGTTTACATGCAGGCAACAACAGCAACAGCAGCAGTAATTGAGAATGAAGATTACGAGAGCTAAACATAAAAGCTCCTAATAGTACTGCAGAAAAACAAACATAAAAATATACAAAAAAAAAATAACAAACAAACGGAAACCAACAACGAAAACAAGTAAAAATTGTAAACCGAGGCAATTTGCTGGGCTGCAACATGAACCGGTTCGCACTTAAACCAACTCAAAGTAAAGAATATTTTGTTTCCCAAGGTTTGCGGAAAGGGTACAAAAACAATTAAATATTCATAGCGCTAAAATGTACTTGCTGAATAGAAAACTGATTTATTGCTAGCCTGACGTGGCAGCAATTCAATATACTTAGAAAAAATAATTGTCGACTATTTTTGGTTACATACTTCCTAAAAGTTGAGACACTTTACAGTTTGGAACTGAATTTTGTTATAGATCGTTAACTGCCCGAATCACCAATAACCAATCATAGATGTAATGCAATCGCTTGAATAGAAAAAAGTTCAGATCTATATATATAGATATAATTTCATGTTAGATCTCGATAAGTAGCCAAGTAACTTATTCATTAAAGGTAATAAAAATGGTTTTTGGTCTGAAAAACAATTAATAAATGAAAAATCTAATAAAATTATTATTTGAACATTTATTTAATGTTATTTGAATAAGCTAAAACCCATTGAACACCATCCCAACTCCAAATTGCTACCACAAAGTGTAATAAATTATTTATAGTAATACCAAGCGTGCATTAAAAATAATATTTTAAGCCTTGTAGAACTTTTCTCTAGTTCTAACCATGCAAAAATCAATAAAGTTCAATGAAAATCGTTGCTAACGCATTTTCCTTTTTTTGGAATGTTCTAACGCTAAATACCAAATGGGTGCAACCCATCATTAGAGTTTTGACAACGAAATCGGTGGCATTCGTAGCCACAACAAAGCAATTATTAGCACAGTCATTAGGCACAAAATCTATGGATGTGTGGGAGCTAATGTGCGTTTGTGTGTGCATGTGTGTGTGTGTGTGTGTGTGTGTGTGTGTGTGTGTTGTGGCTCTGCTAATTAGGTAAAGCCCAAAGCGTTTGGTTTTATGCAATTTGAATCGATGGCAGTACAACGACCTCAGCCCATTACCACCCACCATAAGCTATAATAGATATATGAAGTATACGCTGAGTTAAAAGAAAAGGAGCCGAATAAAGGCAAAGAGCTTGGGGGCAAAGGATTTTTCTGAGGTCTTGGCCCCGTTATGCCCACGGGTTCAAACGCAAATCCAGTTAACCGGTATGCTTTAGCGCGTTTGGAATTAGTGAGAGACGAGAGAAGAGAGAGAGAGAGAAAGACTGTTCAAGCCACTCAGTCAACCTTTAAAAACAAATATCAAAACCCACCTCCGCCCCATTCCCTTAGCCTTTAGTTGTGAACCCTGTGGCATGTTCATGTCCTGGCGCCGCTTTTCATGCGGCTTATTTGGAATTTTGCTTTTGTCTTGCTATACAGATCATAATAAACAGCGACTGACACACACACACACACACACACACATGCGAGCTCAAAACTGAAACTTAAACAACGCCCAGCGAATCATTTTCTCTTTTAAGAAGACTCAGACGAACCAGTTTACCCACCGAGCCCCGTCCCTCTTTAACTACCTCGCTTATCCTACATTCTTGACTTGAGAGAGAGAATGGGGCAGGGGCAAAGAGAGTGACTAAGCCGAATGCATTTTCCAACGAGCCAACCAGCCAATGTTGTATATAGAATATGATGTGGCATTAAGACTGCTGCAGCAGCAGCCGAAAGGCAAGCTGGCAATCTCAGCTACTGCGAATGTGTGTGCAACCTAAGCCGCAGCAAAGAAGATTTCTTAGAGCTGCCACTGACACAAAGGGAAACAAAAGTCTTCTCCAAAAGGGCCAGATATATTTAAGATCATTATGTGAGTTCTAAAGATCGCAATCATTTTCAAAATATCCAGTTGATAATTTACTTTCAAATTGCAGTCAAACAAAATACTTTTAATGCAGCTGAGAATTTAAGAAAATATATATATTTTCACTTGAAATACCAGTTGATAATCATAAAAAATAAAATACAGTAAGAAAAAACCTACAAGCACAACTATCCAGCAAAAATTTTTAATTATAATAAGCTGAACAGTCGTGACTGTTAACAGCTGACAAATATCTTATATAATATGAGATACTTGTTTTTTTAGAGCTTCATTAAAGCAATTCTTTACAAAATTAATGAAGAATTGCAGGAAAAATTATCATTTTTGATTGATCGTCAAAGTTTTCTGCTTATAATGAATGAAAATTAGAAATTGATAGGTGTAGCGAATGTTACAATCAATCTGCTTTATATATATATCCAACATTCAATATGCAAAGATAGAAAAATTCTCAATTAAAATTGCAATTGAAAGTTAAATGAATTATAATTTTGAATAAATATAAATGTGATGCAAAGATCTTTTCCTAGTATATGTTTTTAAAAAGTATTATTAGACGTTATCGGACAGTTAAGTTAACTGTCAATATTTTGCAGTCAAAAGTTTTTTTATAGAACAAATCAATCAGATTTTGACATATTTTGCACTTTTTCGACTTCATAAATCTAAGCAATATACACTTTTTTGAAATGAGCAACAAACGGGCCTTAAGCCCGACTTTTTCAAATATATTTATCAATAAATCATTCTATCCTGCATTCCTTCACATTGCAAACTTAATCTTTGATCTTTGAAACTGCAAAAAATTTAATGATTGATTCACATGGACAAAAAAAAAACCCTGTTTTGCTTATACATATGTATTTCTATAGCTCTAATCTTATCTGAACAGAAAGAAATATTTTTTAGTATCGCTTGCATATGGCGAAAGAAACATAGATAGATAAAGAGAGAGAGAGAGAGAGAGAGAGAAAAAATACAGCCATTTGGGTAAGTTGCAGCTTGATTGGATGCCAAAACAAACTTCATTTTTAAGAGGCTGTTGAGGGTTTGGGTTGGTTTCGGTTGGGTAGGTTATCATCGAGTGGGTTGGATGTCAGAACAATATGCTGCCAGCTGTACAATGGGCCACTTAAGCGACAACAATAAAAAATCATTAGAATGCCAATGGCAGCCGTCGTTGTCGTTGTCGTTGTCGTTGCAAACAGGATGCACAGGATGTATGTATAATGTCCCTGATGCTGCACAATCATGCCTCTCATGCCCGTTCCACCGTGCCTCACTCTCCTCTTTTCCCGTTATAACACAGCTAGTACGCCCACGTTGTGAGAAGCGGCCTGCCTGGTCACTTCATAAATCTAGAAGGCATATGAAAAACGAGTATCCTCTGTGCCGAGTGTAGTGGCCAATCATGTTGCAAGCTTTGCTTCCTACTTGTGCCAGGACCTTCTAAAGGCAAAAACAAAAAAACTTTGTGACATTGTAACGACTTCATTTTTTTTTTTTTTTTTGTGGCTTGGTTTGGGCGTACATTCAGGAAATAAACATGCAGGACAAACCGGACACACAATGCACAATGTAGCCTTTGATTTATTAACAAGGCCTCGTTTATCATTGTGGCCAACAATGGGTTAAAGGCCTGAAATTGCAAATTTGTTAAATTTGTGTTCGACTGCAATCGCTGTATCAAAAACGCACACACACACAGAAACCAGCCAAAGATAAACAAATCAAATTGATAGATAAACAAAGCACATTAACATTATGAGAGAAGAATGTTTAGAATAATGAAGAATGGTTGCCCGAGCAGCCAAGTTTATTGAAATTAATCTATTTTTCTAAAACCAAAAATAGATACAAACAATAACAGCAACAGCACATATAATAACGGATTTTGCTCATAATTCATAATGTTGTTGTTGTTGTTGTTGTTTTTGTTTTATTGCCTGGTTTCCCTTCTCAAATACTATTTATGTGGATGTTGACCACGTTGGGGAAAATATTCGAAAATCTAGAATCTAGAACCGGTCGCCAGAGCATTGAAGCATTTAATTTCCATGTGGGCGTTGCACGACGCACGAACGCCTGTCCCAAAAATAAAAACAGAACAAAAACAAGTTGAAGGAGTTGCCAACGTTGCCAACGTTGCCAACGTTGCCAGCATTGCCGTCGCTGCGTGGGTGCCGGACACCGTAAGATAAAATGTTGACCAATAAATTTAGTGACCATGAAAGACATATGAAAAGCATAACTAGCACAAATGCAAATGAAAAGCAATACAACAGCAGTCCTAAATGGTAAGCAAAGAATTTAAATGGCGCTAAGACAATTCAAATCTATAAATCACACAATCCTTACAAATTTATTCCCTTAATTATTTCTGCTCAATGGAAAGGTACATTTTTGTTCGATCGGGAAATTTGTAGCTCGTTTGGGGAAATTTATTCGATCATACCAATTTAATAGAACCCGTTTTGATAAACAAACTTATTAACCAATTTATGAAATGGAACACATAAAATGTTTAAAAAAAACATAAAAACTAGCACAAACAACTAAAGACAAAGACCAAAGGCATAAGAGAGACAGACTTACGATATCTTTTGTCGGTTTGTATGTGTGTGTGTGCATAAAAATGCTCTAGAAATGTCATTAACGTGGATTGCTTTAGATATTTCTCTTGTTGTTGCTGTTGTTGTTGTAGCTGTTTGTCTTATCTGGACACAGGTAAAACGACACTGCAGCAAAGTACTCTTGTGCTAGTGTGTGTGTTTGGAAATTTACCTGCAAAGGCGCTGCTTTTTGTTGTTACGCTATTTGTTAAATTCATATTGATGTAGACGTCGCTTGCGTTCGATAGACGTAATTAACTATTTTTATTTGACACCAGGCGGCGCAACAAAGACAAAATTACTCACACGCACGTTGACTACAGTTTCTTTTGCATTTGTATGGTAATGGAAATAGAAAATATGCTGTGCTTACCTGTCGCATCTACTATGTTTCAATCAATGTACATATGCACGCACACATTTGCACACTTCAGAGAGAGCTCGGCCGCCTACGCATGCAGGCAGAAACAACACAAACGTGTTGCGCTCAGCTGGCCTTGCAGCGAATGAGCTGCACAAAGCGCACGAGGCGAAAAGTTATCGTTGTTTTGCCGTCGATGTGGTTCTTGTTGTTATTGCTAAAATGTATTTGGCACGTGAACCGACATCGGCATGCTTCTCTTGTTTGTTGTTGGCATTTTTCGAAAATTTCGCACACAAATTCCTTTTTATTTGCATTTGTTTACGTCACTGCACCAATACAATTGCATTTGCAATGAATGACGCGCGTTTACGCGACGTTGAAAGAGAGGGCGAGAGAGTTGAGCCAAAAAACACAAACAAATAACAGCAACAAAGCAAAATGGAATTACACACAACAAATCGCAAACAGGCAACGAAATAAACAAATTTATTTATACTCGCGTTAGCAGTTGTAATCAAAAAAACGGAGTAGTTATTGGCGCTGCATTAAATTTTGGCATCTTTGTCTTTGTTTCTTTTATTTCCATAATTTTTTTGCCAAGCGCAATTCATGCAAAAATCGAAATTTCCACGGCCGCTCGCAACGCGCGATATTGCTTTATAACCCGGGAGGCCCTTCGCGCACTGTCAACACTGCTGTTGCCCTCGGGTATAAATAGTTATTGTTGGTTTACGCACATTGTGTTTGTTAGTAAAGCATTTAATTAATTTTAATGTTCAATCAGGGGATTGACGAGCGCAGTTTCCGAACCGACTGGCCACGATAAAGGTTAAAATGAAACTGATGAAAGAGACAAACGAAAGCAGAACAGACTATGAGCTGAACTAGTTCACAGCTGACTGCGAACAATAGTACGCAGCGTTGCACTTCGATTCTAAAAAAACTGTGTGCCGGCTGGATGAATTATATTTTAAGCGATATTTTTTTAATCGATAGAATGGTGGGCGGCGTACGGGAGTTCATTGATAAAAATTAAGCTAAAAGTTATTGATAAATATATAAAAATAGAGACAAAGTAAGACAGTGTAGAAGAATGGCCGAGCTAAAGGCACCTTCGCTACAATCGCTGCTCGAATCAGATCGTGGATCCACAGACAGCCTGCAACTGGATTTTGAATTCGAAGGCGTAAGTATATATAACATTGAAATGAAAACAATGGAAATGTTTAAAGTTCTCAGCAATACCCTTGACAATAATTAGCTCGACGATGTAGAGTTTGCAATACCACCCACCGATGTGCTGCCCACACTAGAAACCGTTCTAAGCGAATTTGAGGCCGATTCCGATGTAGCCTCCGAACTTGGAGTTCCGGTGCCGCGCGCCACGCCAACGCCTTCTATTGGCGAGGATTGTGGAGTGCGTGCCGATGGACGTGGTGGTAGCGGTTCCGGTTCCATAATGCGGTACACTCTCCTACATGGCATTTCGGCCCAACTCAACTCTGCCGCGGAGCGTGTCAATGCTGGAGCAGCGAGTGCCTGCGCTGTAGCAGCTTACATTGCTGTGGGAACTTCCCACGGTCACTTACTTAACTTTGATGTGACCCAGACGCTGCGCTGGGCCCATCAGGATAAGCACAGCCAGGGTGCTGTGTCGAGTCTGGCTTTTAATGCTGATTCAACGAGGCTGCTAGCGGGTTTTGCCCGTGGATTGGTTGCCATGCTGGACACCCAAACTGGCGATGTGTTGAGAGAGCTCTTTGATGTCATTACACCCAACACAGGCGTGTTGCACGTAAAATGGACATCACGTTCCTCTTTAGCACTCTGCGCCGATGCTGGCGGCTCAGTGTGGTCTCTGAGCTTCACCCGTAAACTAGGGATTAGAGGTTGCACCTCACGCTGTCTATTCTCGGGCGCACGTGGCGAGGTTTGCGCCGTGGAGCCGCTCATAATGGACGCACAGGGACGGCACGAACTGGATCAGTACTGCATTGTGGCACTGGCAACGCTCTCTAAATACTTTATAGTTACAGTGCGTCCTCGATTGCGTGTTATCAAATATCATGCGCTGCAAGGACCTGCAGACTGCCTGCCACTGCTCGCCTGGCATTTGGTACTGATCCAAGCTGCAGATACAAGTCGCTCTGTGGATCCCGTCATTGTCGTTGGACGTGGCAATCAGCTTTTCTTTCACCAGCTTTTCGTGGCGAATGGAAGAATTACTTTGCTGTACCTGAGACATGTCCAGCTGCATAGCAGCCTGCTCTCTGCCCACTGGCTGGGACCCAAGTGTGTCGCCTCACTGGACACATCCGAAATACTGCATTTGATTGATGTGCGCTCCAGCCGAGAACTGGAGTGTATGGACATGGCCAATGCGGGTTTGGTCTACGGCTCGGCTCAGTTTAAGGGTCTGGCCACTGGTGGTAATGTTTCACCCGCTTTTGCTTTGGCCGGCACCAATGCTTGCTACAATTCCGTTGTCTCAAGGGGCACACAGCTTTATGTTTTGGGTGCACGGTCCCTTCATATCATCGGCGTCCGCACCTGGTCGGAAAGAATAAGCTACCTTGTGAGTGGGAATTGGCGTTGTACCGTAAAGATTTCTTTAACAACTTTTTTTCTCTTATAGGTTAAGAATCACCGTTGGCAGGAGGCCTGTCAGTTGGCTCTAGATGGCTATATTGCATCAGCTGAACGTCCAAGGAAGCGAGCCCAGGCCAAGGAGCGTATAATTATGCTCTTTAAGGATTACATAGCGAATTCGGCCCGTGCGCCCGACTATTGTCTGGGTTCCATAGTAAACTGTATGATAACCATTGGGGAGTTAGATCTGCTGTGGACGCAGCTGTGGGAAAGGTTGCACAACAACAATACGGAACTCTTTTTGCAACACATTTCAGAACACATTGAGCAGGAGAGCATACAAAGCGTTAATCCGGTCATATCGCAGGCTCTAGTCGATTACTGGCTGCAGCATTCGCCTGCCAAGTTGGAGCAACTGATCCTTAAGCTAGACTGGATGTGCCTGGACCTAAATCAAGTGCTCAAGGCAGTTAAGCGGCATCAGTTGTATCGTGCACAGCTCTACCTAAATGCCTGCGCCTTGAATGATTACACTACAGCGTTGACGGAGCTGTTGCCGCCACTGCAGCCGGATCAAACGGATCTTGGCAATTGTCTACTGGTCTATGTGTCCAGCTGTTTGGCTGGTCGTCGCTTTCCCAGTGGCGATATACCCGCGGAGCAGGTGCATCAAGTCAAGCATGATGTGTTACGCTGCCTCACTTCTCAACACTCGACTGCCAGTCCCGAGAATGAGCTGCCATATCCCTATCTGCGTGCTCTACTTAAATTCGATACAAGGGAAACCTTAAATGTCATCTCGCTGGCATTCCAGGAGCAGGAGTTCAGCAACGAGCTGGGCTACTCGCATCGCAAGAGAATCATCTATCTACTACTTGAGATTATGACGCCCGAGAATGCAACGGTGAGTTTGAGGATTATAATTAACTTACTTAGTAAGCATTTGAATAATTTGTTACTCTTTCAGTGGGCAGAAATTGGTTGCCTGTTGAATTTTATTGCCCAGCAAATATCAACGCAGTGCTTGCCCCGGGATAAGCAGCTGCTGGAACGCGTGCTTAGCTACCTGGCGCAAGAGGATATTGCCAATGAGAGTGCGCGCCAGCATTCGGAGCGGGAGAGTGCCTGGCATGAGTTGCTCTCAAGTAATTGCCTCGCGGACATCAGCAGCGATGAGGAGCAGTTGGAGTTGGCGCAACGTGCGCGTTGCTACTATGTTGTGGAATATTTGCTGGAGAAGCTACAGCGCTATGACAACATGCTCGATTGTCTTATTAGGAATGAGGCGCGACATGAAACAATGTTTGCCTATATGGAGCGCCATGTAGATGTCAGTGAACGCTGCATCTATGAGCAGCTGCTTTATCATCTGGGACAGTTGCTGAAGATAAATGCAGAGGAGACAACACGTCTCATTGCACTCCACTATCCAGATAAGATTTGCGAGCTGCTTGAGCTGCTCTGTGGACAGCAACCGATGCTGTTTTGTTTGCTGCAGTGCCTCAATGCCAGGCAAAGTAAGTTGCAGCCAACACAAATGGAACTGCTGCTGGAACTCTATTGCAATCTAGAAACACCCGAAGCGGTGTTGGAATTTGTGAAGTGCAATCATGGCTATCGCCTGGACAAAGCCATTGATATTGTGGAGCGGTATCAGCTGAAGCGCGCTGTCATCTATCTTTATGAAAAACAGGAGAGCTATGCGAAAGCCTTTGATTTGTCCATGGAGCTACTGCAAGAGGCCACCGAAGATGCAGCTGCAAAGGAAGCAAAACAAATTGCTGAACTCTTGGCACGCTCCGTTCAGACGTTGCCAGAGAAGCAGCTAGAGCGTTGTTGGTTCACCCTGCTGCAGTATATACTGCCACATCAGGAGTTGCAGTCAATAACAAAGTCCATGCTGCTTGAGGCATCGCAGCACATTGATCTGCATAATCTAGTGCAGTTGATTATGAATACACACAACGTCTCGAGCAGCTTTGGTGACATCAAGGATCTACTGATGAGCATGCTGATAAGCTCGCGACAGGAAACGGAGGCGTTGCGCGTTGCTGCCGACAAACTATGTCAAGATCTGCATAAGGATTTTGTGAAGCAGCGTCTTGTAGCACGTCGTGGTTTATGGGTGACAAATATGCGTTGCCTTATCTGCCGGCAACGTTTATACGATCAGACGCAGGTGCTTGTCTTATGTCCATGTGGGCATGCGCTGCACGAGCGTTGCCTTAACGAGGTGACACCAATCCAGCAATGTCCACGCTGTGCCGCAGCACTACCAATGAATAATGATGCGGATGATAACCTGCCACAATTGTCCACAATACATCTGCCATGTCCCAACCAGCATTTGTTTAATGGCTCCCAAATCATGGAGCTGGGCACGCTGCAGCTTAAGGCGCCCCCAAGGCGTTTCTGCTAGGCCATCCAATATGTACTATATTCCATATGTATAGCCATTCAGTGTATTTATTGCGTAATCACAATTCTATGTTTTGTTTTGCTGTGTAAGTAAACAAGTGCTTGTCAAGTATTAGGGGAAGGGTCTGTGAATAGCTAAGTTGATTTAGCAAAGAAGTTGTTCCTAGAATCGATCGTTAGTGCTTTACATTCTCAATTTGAATATTGATATAGTAAATTTTGTAGATTGACAAATATTTCTCAACCAGCAATGTTTCATTCCACTTATTAACAAACCTAAAAACTGTATAATAATTTGCACTTATTATCACAATAAAAATGTCACGAAATTAATTTTAAACATAAATACTCCATGTCGAACAATTTGTAAAATTTGTATTATTGTTATATTTGTTTCTTGTTTCGTTTTAATTATTCTAATGTATGTACAATTTTAAGCTATTTGTAGACTCAATTGTGAGTACCCCAATTGTTAGCTAAATCACAAAATAAAATTAAATAAATAAAACTAAAAAGGCTCAGTTAGTCGTCAACTTTACACCGTCGTCTGCGGGAAAAGTATTATGAAAATGCTGTATGAACTCCGTGCATTGTTCAGCTAAAATGAATGCAATCGATAAAGTACAATAAGTTACAGTACAATCGTATTTTATGATTTACCTTTTGGAAACGACAAAGTTTCGTAATTGCGCAAATTTCGCATCTGGAAAAATCGAAAGACGCTGTGAAAAATTAAATTATCCTTAGACTTATAGGCAGCCTCGAGAAACTTTCGCGCCGGCACCTTATCCAGACCCAACGAGTTTTTCGCCAAACGCAGCGCATCAATGACCCTGCCCTGGCCTAGCATGACTTCAATAATGATCTAAGGGAAATGTGAAATTAATGAATTTATTTTTGAAATATATATGGGCTTACCTCATGTGCCTGAATCTTGCCTAGCATATCAATGGCTACCTGTGATATGGCCGTATTGACATCCGAATGCGATAGTAAGAAGCATGCAATAGATTTGGACTCCAACAGCATCGAATAGCTGACCAAACGGCGTAAAGTATCAAAGCTGTGATTTCTTATAAGTTCACTTATTATCATTTTACTAAGCTCCTCCTGGGCTGAAATGTTGTATTTGTTCAGGGATTGCAGGTAGAGCAGAAGCACCGTTTCCGTGTAGGGTCGCTGAGCAATGGGTTGAAAGATTTGCGTCATATCTGACTGATCGATGAGCACAATGGGCGGAATAGTATTCTTAATCACTGTGCTCTTGACATTAGAGGGCAACGCTGTTTGATTTTTTATTTCCAAGTGCACCCATGAGCTGCGAGAAAAATTTATTACAAATGAGTCTAATTGAATTATTGTGAAGTAATAAACCTACGCATAAATCTTATTGATCTTGTCAAAGATTGTCTCCAGTACAGGCAGCATTGTGCCCTTATATTGATCATCCATTAGCTGTTGGACGACTTTAAGCAGCATGTGTTTGCCATTGTTGCGCTGCAGCAGAAACTCTGTCAGGCGTAGACGATCCGAAATAAGATTGCACAGTGGCTCAATGGACAGATTAAGATACCACATGCAGCCCAGTTTAGCATCAATCACAATATTTGGCTGGAACAGCACCCAATTGGTGGAATCTGCAAAAGGATTAACAGTTAGAAATCTTAATTAGCAACTATATTAGACTACATACACAGCTCACACTGTTGTATCTGGCCATCTGGTGAGAGCGAGGGGAGCTTAAGTCCGAAAGGTTTAATGGAACGACCTGGAGTAACGGGCGCATGATAGGTGACATCATCGATTACCTCGCCGCTAAGCGCAATGTCAAATAGCAGCGATGTTGCCGTCGCCTGGTGATGCACTACTATCAAATTGTCGACGGCGTTGATGGCAAAGCGTCCACTTAGGTTCAGGCGCAGCACATGACATTTTCGTGGTGCCAAACCTGGACCATTCAACAGATGTACTTCGACTTCCATGAAGCCTGTGGTGCTGTTGGTTTGCAGAATGAGCACGGCCAGCACGCCATAGACCCTTCCCAGCGTTACTTTGCTCTCCTGCACCTCACGACTCGGACTGCCTACTGAAAAGAAACAAATTTTCAGATATTTTATACTTAAGACGCTTATTAAGACTACTAACGGTCCACTTTAGGCAGCTTGGTGATGACTTTCTGTTTTATGATGACCGGCACCAGTGTGTTGCCTTCGGTGGTGCACAGTAATGCCACATTAGCGTCACAGCACCAGGCAAACCATTTAATACTTATGCTCAATGCCTTTACGGAGCGCACCTGTCGCTTCTCTGGCACTATTTGGAAGATCTCGACACCTGTGTTCGAAATAAGTGCTAAATCGCGATTGTGCACCCAAACAAAACCATACACAAGTGTCTTCGACTGATGAGTTATGATATCCTGCAGCAGCGGTTGTTCTCCTTGAAAGCAAACAAACTCGACAGCATTTTCCTTGCGCTGCACAGCCAAAATTTGATTGTCTGGTGAAAACTTGATGGATCGGATGGCGCCGCCACGATCACTCATGCAGAAAGTTATTACAGTGTCCTCTACGGGGCCCTTGACAACCACACCCGTCGCACCACCCGAGCGTACTGCAAATATCTAATAAAAACAACGAGATATAAAATATTTATCTATGGCGTATCCAAATTTTGTTTACCTGTTTGTTAGAGTCATCAAAGAAAACATTTGTTAGCTGGCTAGCAGCATCAAAGCGTATGACATTGTTTGAGAGCTCTATATAGTGTATTCCATTTGGTTTTTCCATTATTTAACAATGTTTTGTGGCGATGTTTAATAAATTCTACGAAATTTCCACCCACATTTCGAGGTAAGTGTTGAAAAGTGGCTAATTTGCTTAGGACTTGTAGCATTTGCAACTGTGGCTTTTCGTGCACTGCTCAGATCAGCTGATTTGGTATAAAGAAAAATAAGAAGCTTGCACACTGTCACTGTGCAGCAAAATAGCGTAATTATTCTTTGTGATTTGACTAACACTCTCTGATGTCTAACACATCCAAGTGTCGGGTGTGCATTTGCCATCTGAGTGCCACTTCTACATGCTATGATTTACGAAAGTTGCCCAAACTGGCGCACAAGTTCGTCACCTGCACAGATTTGTCCGTAGACGATGAGGCGCGGCTGCCAAGTGAACTGTGCCGGTCTTGCCATGACCAGTTGGAGCATCTATATGCATTTCGCTCCAAGTGCATTGCAGCCGATACGAAGTGGCGCATGGAGATATTAGCGTTTTGCGACGAAGAAGAACCAATCAAGGATACTGAAGTTAAGGCGGAAGAGCTTCCAGAAAAAAAACTAACGCTTGATAGCAATATACAGCAAATAAAAAACACAGATGATGATTCGGAACCAACTGAACTGATATCCGAACAGGTAAATGAAATAGGAAAATACATTGAAAATTTTATTACGTTAAATTGTTTAATTTTAGTGCTCTAACACAAAAGGCATATTCAAATGCGATGCATGTGCAACGCAGTTTCTGGAACAGCATCGCTTGCAAGCACACAAACGGCAACATGGACTTATGCCATATCCCTGCCCCGAGCAGGGCTGTGATCGTGGTTATAGCCATAAAAATACACTCAGTGTCCATATGCGCAAGTGTCACAAGCTGGGAAAGGAGCACAAATCGCATGTTTGCGAGTTTTGTGGCAAAACATTTGATACTTTGTGGCGGCTGAAGAATCATCGCTTCACTCACAAAGATAAATCAGAGCTGCCGTTTGTATGTGAGGAAGCAAGCTGTGGACAACGCTTCTCCAGCAAGCAGCTGCTCAAGGTGCATATGATGCGCCATGCGGGCATTAAAAACTATAGTTGCACCTACTGTGGCGTACAGAAGACAACGCGAACTGAACTAAAGATTCACCTGAACTATCATACGCTAGAGCGCACCTATTGCTGCCGCATCTGCTCGAAGGTTTGCAACAGTTCCAGTAATCTAAACCTGCATATGCGCAGCGTCCATGAAAGCGATCGTTCGCGAGTTTTCACCTGCAGCTATTGCGATCGCGCCTTTACCCAGCCGTCTCTACGCAAGCAACATGAGCTCATCCACACCGGGGAGAAGCCACATGAATGCCCCGAGTGTGGCAGACACTTTCGTCAAAAGGGAGCCCTGCGCGCACATCGCAAGATTCATAAGCGAGAGAACAATGAAACTAGCTTCAGCTCGACAATATCGAAATTCGCACAAAATGAGGCTGAAATAGGTGTTAGTAGTGTGTCTGAAAATGGTTGTGAGTAAATCATTAAACCATTGTGAATTTGAATCTATTCATATTATTATTTATTACATACATTCTGTGTATATGCCAAGTATTAACACAGCAATTGTAAACTGTTGCAATAAATGTTGTAAATTAGTTTATTTATGTTGCCATCTCTATTTATTTTGAATTCTACCGTATCATTTCAAGTCACAGTTTTCAATCACTGCTACTGCAGAGCCAAGTAATCGCTTATCTTTGTTACCTAAACAGCTGATTTGCTTATAATTTTAGGACGAAATATTTTTTTTAATAACAATGTACGGCGCTTAATTTGTCATGATAAGAGAAGAATTTGTACAAAGCTAGATGGCGCCTCTGATATCGGTACTTTTGTTTTGCTGCAAAAACTGAATTCCGTTCGTTTTGCTTTCAATAATGAATTTAGTGTTGGGTCATCAATGCCATCGAGCATAGCATTTATAGAGAAATCAATGCTCGCGGGTCTTATTCGCTAAGGGTTTGCTGTGAATTTGCACAATTGAAACCTTAAGCCAAGGCATACTTAACTGTTAAGTATGCCTTGGTTCGACTGTCGAGCCGACTGTGCGCTCTCGCATTCTTGTTTAGAATAATTTTGGCTTGCGCTCAGGAGTCTTTTGTTTTTAAAGTTCGAGTTAATTTAACTTGTTCATAAATTGTCAAGCATTATATTTTAGACGGTTTAAGAAATGATACACATTTAAAGGTGCTGCATATGCATGCATGAACACACATATTTTAATCTCAGTTTTGCAATTGCTGTTCATAAACACTTCATGTTTTCAGTTTTTTTTTGCACACTGGCCCACAGCAGCAAAATAATAAACGCATATGTACATGCATTCCACTGAATATATGAATGCACGCACACAACTTAACGGCGCTCTCATTTTAATTTTGAGAGAAAATGGGTAACTGTTATTATGAGTGTGGCGGACTCAAAAACAGTGTTAACAATGTTGTATCTAGAATATTCTTTAACTAGTGGCTCAACTCATTGCACGTAGCATGAATTCTAGCTAATTTTGTGCAAGTAATGAATGATATAAATTTTCAAGCCTATTACAAGTAGTTTATGGTAAAGTGCTGTTTTTCGTACCTGTTTGTGTAGATGCACAAGCTTAATAAAATTAAAATTAATTTTTGCCATCCCTTTAAATGCAGTCGCAAATGTTTCATTATTTCACCATCCCTCGTTAGCATTTTCGCATATTGTGAAATTTGAAGTATCTGTAAGTAAACATATTTCACAAAGAAAGAAAACTGTGAGGTATGTCTGGTGGTCCAGCAATAACGTTGAAAAGCCAACCAATCGATGGAAGCAATAGTGGAAATGCCGCTGCCCAACAGCAGCAGCAACAATCTGGGAGTGGCGCTGCGGCCGCGTCCTCATCTTCGTCCCAAGGCTCAGCAGCTGCAACTGTGCCACCAGCACAGGAGGGCACTCGCCAAAATAGCTTGCAACGTATTCAGCAACGAAAGCAAAAGGTATTTAATCTGCCCGAGGCACAAAAACTAGCCAAACTGTCTATGTACTCGGCCTGTCAAGCTGAAGGATGCCGTTGCACTGGCTGGAAGACGCCACAGGAGAACAGGCATCGGGATGTGGAATCCTCATACTGTCCAGAACTGACTGAAGAGTGCCGCAACGCCAGTTGTCGTCATCCGCTACGTTCGCATATCGCTCATTTAACTGAAATTTCCAGGACGAGTATGGATGATCTCTTGGGTGCTATTATTGATATGGAAAACTTATTTATGTCAATGCAGCGTGTAGAAGATGAGGACACCAAGAAGGTGTATCTATATCTTTTTAGACTGCTTCGTCAATGCGTACTGACACGCCAGCAAGCGGTTATTCGTGGACCCCTTGGTGATCCGCCATTTGAATCGCCATGCATTACGAAAGCTGTTTTATCCTTGGTCTTCTACAAGTACAACCACTTGAGCCCGACTGAACTGCAGACCATGACTGAGGTGGCAAAAACATTTTTAAATTTTCTTAATCATTACAACTTTGAGTCACCTTCGGCACGACGTGGCGACCAAACGTTGACGCACGAGGATGCATCCACCTATAAGATCAACTATACTCGCTGGCTAGTATTCTGTCATGTGCCCGCCTTTTGCAACTCTCTGCGTCAGTTCGAAACATCTCTGGTGTTTGGAAGAACCCTTTTGCGCACTGTTTTTCAATTTATGTCGCAGCAGTTGAAAAAGAAGTGCATTTCTGAACGCGATCGCTTTCCAGAAGACAAACGGTCGATCATTACGCAAATGCCAAAGTTTTTGGAGGCGTTGAGGGCTGAGCTGCTTAAGGATGATTCGCCCATATGGGATCCCAATTACAGGCCACCAAATTCCTTCGTCATGCAGCAACGCAAACGGCATCAGGAAGTGGCACCCACAGCAACTGTACCTTCTGCCAGCTCTACAGCTTCTACATCGGCTGCCAGCAGTAGTAAACGCTCTAGCGTTGGAGAACCAATGCAAAAGAGAATCAAGAAAGAAATTCCCGATCGCCCGATCACGTAAGTAACTTAACACAAAAAAAAACTACTTAATATATAATTTTCTATAATATTCTAATTTTACTTTGTAGAACTGAGAATCAGGATGATCTGCCAGCCGATGTTGTAATGCGTGCAATGAAAGCGGTAGCGGAGTCTAAATCGACCAACAAATCAGAAATACTATTTCCGGTCAATGTTTCGCGTGATGAAAATGTTAAAGCTGAAGAACAGAAGCGCGCCATTGAATTTCATGTAGTTGGCAATGCAATAACAAAGCCTGTGGACAAGCAAACAATCCTTTGGCTACTGGGACTGCAACTGGTGTTTGCACATCAGCTTCCGGAGATGCCACGTGAATATATAAGTCAGCTGGTTTTCGATACAAAACACAAAACGCTGGCTCTCATTAAGGAGAATCAGCCAATTGGCGGTATATGCTTTCGACCATTTCCAACGCAGGGCTTCACAGAGATTGTGTTCTGTGCCGTTACAATGGCGGAGCAGGTTAAGGGTTACGGTACTCATCTAATGAATCACTTGAAGGATTATAGCATTCATCGTGGTGTTAAGCATTTACTTACCTTTGCCGACTGTGATGCCATTGGGTATTTCAAAAAACAAGGATTTTCCAAGGACATTAAACTGGCACGACCTGTTTATGCTGGCTATATCAAGGAGTACGATAGTGCAACATTAATGCATTGTGAACTGCATCCAAGTATTGTTAATACTCAGTTCATTGCTGGTTAGTTCATTAAAAATAACTTGCATAAAATTATTATTTATTTATTGCTCTGGTTTTTAGTGATTCGCCTTCAAAGTGAAATTCTGAAAGAACTCATAGCACAACGTCACAATGAAGTCCAGAAAGTTCGGCCTGGCCTCACATGCTTCAAAGAAGGTTTGCCATCCATTCCGGTTGAGTCCATACCTGGCCTAAGAGAAATTGGCTGGAAGCCACAAATGCGTCCAGTGCGTGCATCCCGTCCCCTCGAGGAATCTTCAGATCCAGAAAAGCTTTCCACCTCATTTGCATCCGTTTTGCACTCTGTGCGTCAACATACCACATCATGGCCATTCTTACGTCCAGTGCCTGCAACTGAAGTGCCCGATTACTATGACCATATCAAATATCCAATGGACTTGAAAACAATGGGCGAGCGCTTGAAAAGGGGCTATTATCAAACACGCCGCCTATTTATGGCTGATATGGCACGTATTTTTAGTAATTGTCGCTTCTACAATTCACCCGACACTGAGTATTATCGTTGTGCTAACTCTTTGGAGCGTTATTTCCAAACAAAAATGCGCGAACTTGGTTTGTGGGATAAATGATGTAGTGATGATCATTAAAAACTAATTACATTTTATACCCCGATTCCACTTGGCTGCATTCGTTCTTAACAGCAAGAATAACATACATGCATTCTGCTGTAGTGGAATCGGGGTATTAGATGTACAAAACTAAAGGATGGTGATGTGCACATAAAGTTTGAATTTCCTATACGAATGTGCATGCTCAATTTTTAGTTTATGATATTATCCAATGCAAAACTCTTCATCCTTATTTATTTTAGAGCAATTCATCGGAATTATTAACTACTATTTCAAAATTATGAATATATAGCTTAAAAATATTTATGTTATTATATAACCGCATTGTTTGGCGACATTCGCTGGCAAGTTTGGTCCCATTAATGACGAAAGCGCCGATAAACTTTAAAAAAAAGTTTTTTCTATGGAAACGTTAATTTAATTTGTTTTTCATTCAAATTAACCGATTAATGAATAAAAAAATTGTATTAATAGTTCTACTTCATAAAGCGGTCAAACATATGCTTACGAACAATATCTGCATCATCTTGTCATAAAAAAATCACATACTAACTTGTTAAACTGATTTAAAGAATAAAATATTGAATTGCCAATTATATGAACTTTATTAAATAAAAAATTCTTTTAAATCTTAACACAAAGGCAATAATTTTGATTTGCCATTAAGTTTAAATTTGCTCCAAAAACATTCATATTCTGAAACAGTATTAATTCAATTTTGAAACAAGTGTCAATTAGAAGCCAACCCAAGGGCTTTGACAGGAAAACATCACAAAATGGGTTCGCTTCCATTGACGCGAGTAAGTTAAAAGAAAAAGATCATGGGTGATAATATATCTTTTGGGAAATATGACTTGCTTTTTGTATCTACACATTACGTACATTTAAATAGATTTAATACAATTTCGTTCATGATTTGTGCTTTAATATGGAAATGCAGCAGCAAGAAGCATTTTTTGATTTATGTATTTGAAAACCCATTTTGCTCTTTAAGAGCCATTAAAGAGTTAATCCATGAGTTATTTTGCTCTGAATTGAATATATGAATTTATATGGCTTATTTATATGAAACATTTACAATTAACATTTTTGATGTGTAAAATCCGTGGAATATACTCGTAATATCTTCATTCAATACAATTTTTTAAGTAAATGTTAAAGTTGAAAATAAATCTTTTAAATAATAGATCATCGGAATCTTATGCAAACATATTCAATGCTGACAAACAATAGCCTTATAATTATACATGCGATACAGTCGAACTTTCATACATTAAATTTCAAAAGGACAAAACAAAATCTTCGTTATAGAAGAAATGTTTATATATAATGTGTTTTTTGATTAAACCAAATTGCAGATATCAGGAAATGAATATGTTATAAAATATACGGAAGTTTCTTAAATAAAAAGTTCGACTGTATAATGAGACAAGTATTGTGCATTCCTCAAACTCTAGAATAAATTGTCTTGTTACAATTGTTGAAGGAAGTAGCTAAATACACATATGTTGTAGGACATATTTAAATATAATTAAAATTTATAGTTTAGCTCCCATATGAAACGCGTACTACTACAGATTATTGAGACATTTTTTTGCTATAGACTCAGATTTTAATGAAAAATGCAACTAATCTCTCACAATATAATTGTTTTGGTGATTTCTTTTATAAACATTTGCTTAGATAATTTTATTGGTTTGCCCACACTACTGCTGATAGGTGATTTAAATATATTTAATTTGTTTTTTTTTACAATTGTTTTTGTGTTCAATTTATGTACGTGTTGCTGCTAATTTTAATATATGCATGTTTTTCCATTTTTTCTCCATCATTAAAATTTTTTCTTAAAAAAGTTTAAATGCTAGTGTAACGCTTTGAATTAATTTATTTATGTTGTAAGTATTGTTGTAGACCTATGTGTTTTTTAAAATATATATATCATTTGAATTGCGTTTGTTTTTATTAATGTTGGGAATTCCATGGATTTAATGTTCTCTTTTCTTTTAATTTCATATTTTGCGACTCCTAGAGTTGTTTCTTTTGTTTAACTTTTCATAGACTTATGCTTAATGTTTTCTTCACATATTTATTCCTAATTATTTATATTGTAGAGGTGTGTGTATGTATGTGCTCGCTGTTATGATGTATTGCCTCGCTTTAGACGTTTTAAGCATGCCATTTACATATAAAACCTATCATATGGCTGCTTAACGCTATTGATCATATTAATATTATTAGCAAAGCAACACGGTGGGCGGGCAAAAAGTGCGCGCAGGCCGTCATAAGCGTTACAACACTAAGTAAAATTTTACAATTATTTTGCTGATGCCATTTGAAGATCCATAGCTCGATTTCACTGATGATAAGAGCTTTCTTTGTCGTCGTCGATCGGTCGCTTGATTCGGTTGCTTTCGGATAAGTAGCTGGTTGTAATGAGTAGGAGGATTCGTTTTTTTTTTTTAGTTTTAGGTTTTGTAAAGTTAGGCAAGGAAACTCCACTTGTGCGACATTATTGAGCTGCAATATGAGAAGCAGTCGGTGTTAATTTTTAACCCAAAAAAGATAACAAAGCGTAAGCAAACTTACAAACTGCCGCCACCTGTTGCGTCTGCTCTGTGATCGCAGACGTGGCCGTCTTCGTTGCTGGGACATTGGATGCTGAGGTCTCCGTATTGTTGCCTGTAGCTCCTGCATTGTTAGCTGCTTTAAGTGCTGCAGCTGCACTGCCATTTCCATTGGTCATATTGTTTTGACCGCGGATGCCGCCATTATTGTTACGATTGTTGCTGCGGTTGCGATAGTTACCGCCCATGCGATAGTTGTTGCGGTTATAGCCGGGTACACCGCCATAGCCAGAATTCATGCCATTTCCAGCACCACCGCCCATCGTGTTACCATTATTGTAGTAATGGTTGCGACCCCGATAGCTTTTGTACAATTAAATTATGTATCGTTTAATAGAAAGCAGAATATAGTCTTCTTACCTGCCACGTCGTGTGGATGAGACTCCAAATGTCTCGGTATTCAACTTGCGCTCTTGGCGCCAGTCATTCTTCTTGTTCTTACTGCGATCCTGAGCAGCCTCGCACGAAATGTTGTCAAAGAATGATTTGGTCTTATCATAACCCACATGAACATCATCTTCCTCTGGCTCATGCTCGCCAGCTCCGGTCTCATTGCCAGAATCATCTTTCTTATCGGTCTCGCCGTTCAACTGTACATAGGTAAAGTACACAATTATCTCTCGCTATTTAAGTACCTTTTGCCTTATGTTTAAGTGTTGTATATTGTGTATTTTGTTTGTGATACCAAATTAAATAAAATGCAAGAAATTAAATTAAATAATAAAAACAAATACCTGCTCAGTAGTGGTAGGAGTTGTTGTTGTGGCTGTTGTTGCTGTTGTTGGTGCTGTTGTTTTGGTGTTGGGTTCTTCGCCCACCTTAAGTTTCGACAGCTGAGTGCGCAGTTCTTCAAATTTATTGTTAGCCTGCTCAAAGTCAAAATCTCCCTCAAACTTGATCTTGTTGCGAGGTTTATTCTGATTGGCCGATTGCGGACGATATCCCTGCTAATTCAATAAGTAAAGTCAAATGATTAATGGCTACTTTTCATAATAAGAATAATAAAATATGTGAAATGGTATAATGGTGTAAAACTTTCTCTACCAATTTCGTGTAAAATTATAAGTATTCAATTTATATTTGTGAATCATATTTGGTTTTTACCTGATTGGGTCGCATTAGACCGCGTGTTCCCATTCCGCGATTGCCGCGCATCATCATATTGTTTGGATTCTGTGGACCTCCACGATGCATGTTCCAGGCATTGTTTATACCACCGCCTCCACGTTGCTGCATTTGGCCACCACCACTGCCGCTTCCAACTGGACCACGATTACGTTGGTTGTTATTATTATAATTGTTGTAATTATTATTATCCATTTGACGACCAGAGTCGCGACGATCGCGCTGATGCTGCTGGGGGTGGGGATGATTGTAGAAGTCATTGTTATGGTTGCTCCTCTGCTGTTGTTGCATATTATTAGGTCCAGATCTCTGCTGCTGTTGCTGCTGCTGCTGCTGCTGTTGTTGTTGTTGCTGCTGCTGGTGGTTTTGGCGCTTATGTCCGGCATCGCGCGTGTTACCACCGCCGAGAGCTTGAACAGAGTTTTGCTGTTGCTGATGCAGCTGCTGCTGTTGCTGGGAGTGCTGCTGGTTCAGGTCGGCCGTGGGACTGATATTGAGGCTAATAGGCGTTGTCGAACGCGAAGCGCTGGCAAGCATATCTAAAACGGAAACTTTACATATATAGACGGGAAAGTGCGTAAATATGACAATTATTGGTATTTTGTGCATGTATTTGGTATTTGTGTGTGTGAGTAGATGATTGTGAATGTGTGCAATATGTGAGTGGGCAATACTTACTTTGTTTTGGCTGCTGCTGAGGCTTTTGTTGCTGCTGCTGCTGATTACCACCAATGTTCATAAATGGACCACCGTTGCCTGGTGCTCCGCTTCCAGGTGCCAAAGAGCCTGGTCCTAGGCTGGGTGCTCCCAAGGCTCCAAATGGATTACCGTTCCCATAACCACCACCTGGTGCTCCAGATCCACCACCACTGCCGCCCATTGATGGACCACTATGCTGGTTTTGTTGCTGCTGCTGTGATGCATTCATAGGGAAATGTTGTGGCATCACCTGGGGACCATTTTGCAATTGCGCTTGCATGATGGCTGGATCATTGTGGTGCGGCAGCGTATGGTTGTTGACAACGCGAATGTCTTTGATGTCTGAGCCGCGAAAAAGGATGTAATCATAGATCTGCGACTGCGGTGCTATTTGAAATTGTGTGTCACGGTCCTCTGTACCAAAGGAGCGTACTGTTGACAAAAAAAAAAGCAAGATGATACCATCATATAGTTTTGATAAACTTCTATTTAACCTCAATATGTATAAATGAAAATTTTAATGGCGGAAAGAGTGGCAATGAGAGTGGGCGTCAATATGAAAAAAACTTCAGTCAAATTCAGAAGTAATAATAAATACATTTGTCGTTATGTTCAGGCATAGGTATGTTCATATAGAAATTATTTGGTCAACTAAGAATTTGTTAAATTAATGATTTACGTATGAACATGGGAATGTTTGGTTGTACATGCGTGATTGTCACGCGAGTACAGCCTATTGCAAGTTTGCTGTTTAAGTTCTTTTTATCCCTGTCCTTAGCTAACGGTAGTTGCTGTAAGAAGCGATGGCAGATAATCCGTTAATTGGCGCTGGCGCCAAAAAGTGCACATACATGTGCAGATAACTGAGGATATATATGTATGTGCATATTTTGATGTTAAACTTAAGTACATAAATAAGATGCACATAGCAATGCATGTTCATACAGGCATATGTTCACACACGTCAGTTTGTATAAAATTTTGCGCGTGCATGGGGATGCAAAAGCAACACTGTACAACCCGAAGCTCTATCTGTGCCGACAGCATCTGAGCTTCGACAACATGACAAACAAAAAGCATAAGAGAGAGGGAAAGACTACGAAAGAGAGAGGGCGATTGAGAGCGAATTGGCTAGCGACCGAGTGTCTGCCCGCTCTTTGCTTGATGAACACCAAATAACTGTATAAACTTACTGAAGCAGCCAAAAGCGTGAACAAAAAATTGTAAAGAAACCATTTTTCTTTTTGGCTTTCGTTTTTGCATTTACCGTTTTAGTTTTTACAGCACCCATATATGGACTAACACATGTGTAAACGGAAATTAGCATAGATGTGAAGCAATATATATGTATATGTACAAATGTATGAGTATTACTTACCACTCGACAAAGCAATTGTACACTCCTGTGGGTCCACCGTATACAAGCGGCCTTCATATCGAATGTCAGCTTTGGAAATTAGGCTGATTTTCGAGCCCAACTCCGGAAGTCCCCCACTCATGTTGAATTCTAATTGTATCACTGTATTAGTCGCGTGCTAATTATAATTTTATCACCAAGTTTAACGTAGAAATAGTTTTGCTTATGACCGACAACCGTCGACGAAAATAATCAAGAAAAGCAAACAATTATAGCGAGCGCGACGTTGCCCCGTTTCCGAACGAGTGTTGCCTGCTGCGCTGCAGTTTCAACCTTTCGACGTTGACAAGCACGCAATAATTTTCTAGTTCCAGGGCAAATACTCAACTTTTGTTCTTCTAAACTGTAGATTTTAAAGACGATCAGAATAAAGCACAATTTGAAAATTAATCAAACGAAATAAATAAGGTAATTGAAATATAAAATTTTTGCAATTCGTAATGTGGAAAATTTTTTCACCTTCCGTCTGCAAAAACCTACCCGTCGAAAGTGGAAGATAATCAAACGAGCTACATCACTCGCTATCCAAAGAAGTGTTGCAAAGGGCATGAAACAGGGTTGCTTTTTTAAAAATGGTTCCACAATACAAATTAATTTTATTTTTTTTTTCTATATATAGTATTTTACACTTCAAAAATATTATTTGATGGAATAAATAACATATATGTTCTAAACAGTTTAAATCAATAGCAGAAAATAATCATTGAAGCCGCGACAACACTGTTGTCGGCAAATGCAACTCTGCGTTTCTCACCGCGTTTAACATTCAAAACGTTCGATTTCTTGCTAGGCGTCGCTTGTGTTTTTTCTGGCAAATGCATCAAGCTAATAAACACAATTTTATTTATATGTAGTTGTTAAAAATATTGTTTATTTGTCTTAATTCAATATGCCTCCACAACGCGATCCAATAAGTGTGCGCACAACGCGTCTGAACAATCTAATACTTGGTAAAGGAGTTGGCGCCGTGCAGAAGCCAACTTCAAACGCATCCAGGCGCAGCATTGTCCCTGTGAGCACCACAAGTGCAGCTGTCGCCGAGGCGATTTGTCGAGAGGGCTTGCTAGACGCATTCTGCCTACTATACAATGAGTGCGATAAGGACACGCTTAAAAAACGCGATCGCAATATAGCGGAGTTTGTTAATAAATGTAAGTGCTAGTAAATTTAAAATTGGTCTTAGCATTCCTATACATAACGCTTCACATTTAAGTTCGTCCTATTGTTGAGGAAACTCGCCAGCTGCGCGTTAATGCCGATGATTTTGTTACCAAGGGTCTCATTGGCAAAGGCTATTTCGGCAATGTCCATTTGGTGCTCGAGCGCCAAACATCTGATGTTTATGCCATGAAGAAGATCAAAAAGTCAATGGTGACCACGTCCCAAGTAGAACGCGATATAATGTCCCAACGCAAATCCGAATGGTTGACCAATTTACAGTACGCCTTTCAGGTATGATTAAGCTTAGCAGCTGTATTTAGCGTTATTATAAAAATGAAAATTTGTATTAAATATATAGGACAATGACAACTTGTACTTGATCATGGAGTATCTGCCTGGAGGAGACCTACTCAGTTTAATGTCGCGTCACGGACCCTTCGACGAAGACTTGGCGCGTTTCTATTTGGCCGAGCTAACGTTAGCATTACACGCCCTACACGTTATGGGTTATGTTCATCGCGACATTAAACCAGAAAACATTCTGATTGATCGCTTTGGTCACATCAAGCTAGCAGATTTTGGCAATGCAGCTGCCTTAGATCGTGATGGACACGTTTTGAGCCTGTCACCAGTTGGCACACCAGACTACATTGCGCCCGAGTTGCTGCAAACTATTTCCACCTATAAGCTATCAAAATCAATGCATGACGTGAGTGTATGAATCAAATTAGTTTTTGAAGAATCTAATTGCTTATGAGCTAATTCTTTAAATATTCAATTTTAATTAATAGGTAAGCTGCGATTACTGGTCCATGGGCATTATTGGCTACGAGCTGATATGTGAGATAACGCCATTCCATGAGGACAACGTGCACGAGACATACTCAAAAATACTTTCTCACTGCGAGGATAGCCGTAGAAAGATAATTATTAATTTTCCCAGCGACTTAAAAATTTCAAGCAACTTTAAGAATCTCATCGTTTCGCTGGTGACAAACCCAACGAATCGTCTCTCTTACGAACAACTTACAAAACATCCATTTTTCGAGTCCATCCAGTGGAGCACTGTTCGTTCGCAGGTGCCCCCCATAATACCGACAATAAAGTCCGATGATGATATCTCAAATTTTGAGGATGGAATACGGCACAAGGCGCGCCGTGAAATTCAGGCCAAAAAGTCATTGACTTCAAATATGAAATCAAATGATTTTAGTGGCAAAGATTTGCCATTTATTGGGTACAGTTTTGTTCACATGGATAATGATTGTGCCACAACCGATGTGTCGGACAAGGCACGCACTGCAAAGTTGCAGGAAAAACTAAGAAATATGCAGCAAATGCTCAAATCACGTGAAACTGAAATATCAATGTTAAAGCAAGATTTAATTAGATCCCAGCAATCACTTAAGCAGACCGATAACAAATCAAAGGTAGTGCTTGAGGCTAAGGTGGAGATTCGAAAACTACAGGATATTATTAAGGAAAAAACAATGGAGCTGTCTACCTGTAGAACACAAATCAAAACGTTGCAAAGTTCCGCAAAAATTGACGAAGAAATGTGGGCCAAGAAAGAAACCACAATCACAGATTTGCTGCGTCTGAATCGACAAAAGTACGAAGAAGCAAAAATTGCATCGGAGCTAAAGTATGAAAAACTTTTGGCCGAAAAGAAACAAGAATTGTTTACTGCCATACAGAAAATTGAAGCGCGTGAACTAGAGTTTCAAGCAAAGAATGACGAATGTAAGCATCTCAGTGACAAACTGACAAACTACAACGAAATGTTAAAGCAGTTAAAAGAACAAAGCACGAAGGCGGTTGCCAACCATGAGAAACAAAGAGCAGATCTTACAGAATCTTATGAGCGAAAACTATCTGAGATGCGGCAAAAGTTACGAGAGTCAACGGATACGCAACGTCGCCTTACACTCGATCTGCACAATTTGCGCTCAGAGCTGGACGAGTCACTTTGTTCGCGTAAGTCGACGCAAGAGGCTAAACATGCCACAGAACGTAGCATTGAGGATATGCTGCAGCGTCTCAATAACGAATTAACTGCCAACAATGAGCTACGTGTAGCTAAATGCTCGCTAGAAACTCGCTTTCTTGATGCCCAAGCAGAATGCCAGCGTTTAGAGCGCGAGCTACAGGTATAAACAGTTTGTTATCCATTACTTATCATATTTTATTTAAATCTTCTGTTGTCGTTTAGGTTGCAGAATGCCGTTGCAACATAGCGGAATCATCACTAGCAGCACACGAATCACCTTATGAGACGGCACCTGGTTCGCTTACGGAACTTCACGAGATTGAGGATCAATTACGTGCCGACTTGGTCGTCGCCAGGGAGAGCGAATGTGCGCAAAAGACGCGCGCCGATCAGCTACAGGATCTGGTCACAAAGCTAGAAAAGATGCTTGAACGTTTCAATGACCAAAGTCTTTCGCCGAAAAAGACACATTCGGGTGCAGCTAACAACGCCGTGGGCGACATGCTCGAGCGTCAGAATGAGAAACTGGAAGATAAGCTGGAAGCTGTGCGAGAGCAAATGATTGTGGAGCGGCAGGCAGCACGTACGGCAAATCTGTCTCTCTGGAAGGTAGAGAAGCAATTGGAAGAGGCGCTCTCCGAGAAGAAAGTGCTTGCACGACGCATGGAATTGACGGACGAACGCGTTAAGAAAGCGCAAAATGAGCGCGATGAGGCGCAACGAGCACTTAAATCATCACAAGACGAATTCCGTCAGCGTGATGTCCGAATCGATGAGCTCAAGGCCGAGTTGGCAAGCAGCAAACGTGATGTTCTCAAGGAGCACCGTATGTGGGAAAAAGCCGAAGAAGAGCGCATGAAATGCAAATCTGAGATCATCGAACATTTGGCCAACGTGCATCGGCTGGAGCAGCAGGTTAGAGAGGTGCGTCAAAAATTGCATCAAACTCAGCTTCGTTGCGACGGTCTTGGACTGGAACAGAAACGTTTGCAGCGGGAGCTGCAAGAGGAGCGCGAACGCAGTGCCACAGCTGGCGAAGGCACACAAGCATTGCAAGCCGAACTCAAGCAACTGAATGAAAATTTCCAGCGTCTAAAATACGCTTGCAGCATAACCGATAACCAACTTACGGAAGTGGAAGCCATGCTGGAGACGGAACAGCAACGCAATAAGAAACAACAAACCCAACTTGATGCCTGCCACATTAAGTTGCGTGAACGTAACGATCAGGTTGCCGATTTGCGCAAGGAACTCAATGTGCAAGAGTCTGGCAAGCGTCAAGCCGAACAACGTGCCCAAAGTCTAACCGTGCAACTGGAAGAACTTAAGGAAAATCTCAAGCAATTGCAAATGAAGTTAATCTCGCAGCAAAGTCAGCTTGTTGAGCAAACGAATGCTCTGTTTGGCGTCCAGGAGCGTGCTGAACATTTAGATGTGCAGAGTGCCAATTGTCAAGCCCAAAATGCTGATTACGAGCGAGAGTTGCTCCAGCTCAAGGAGGAGAATGCTCGTATTTTGAGTGATCTTTTCCACAGCAAAGAAGAGGTTCTGCATTTGCAAGCGGACGTCAAGAATCTGCAAATTGTACAAAACGGTCTTCATACCGAAATTGATGAGCTGCAAAATATCATTACGGAGAAGGAGCAGTTTTACGTTCAGCGGGATATAAAAGCAATGGCAACGTTGGCACAGCACAAAAAACTCATTGACTATTTGCAAGTAAGATATTAATGCAATAACAAAAATTAAGAATTTTATAAACACTTTCAAACTTTTAGCTCAAGGTGGAAGATTTGTCAGCCAAAAAAAAGAAAACATTAGCTGATAAAATCTTTGGGACCCATAACAATGCTAAGGAAAACATATCACCAAACGATGTGGAGTCTTCGATACTGTATCGGGCTCTTAAAGAAGAACTGCGCCGCGAGCAAAAACATTCCAAGTTGCTTCAGGAACAACTGGATCAATTAAATGGTATGAATTTAAACTTAATGCGTTTACCAGTTAATAAATGAATATTTACGTCTTTTAGGAACTGCAACATTGCGTTCGCCACGCAAACATTGCGATGCTGAGGAACCAAAGCTTCGACCCGCTAGTATTGCTGCTTTTCCACGTTCGCCCCGCAAGCAGCCATCGACATTGAAGCGTTCAGCCAGCCAAACTGATATCAAGACCAAAATAAAATCGCCACAAAAGCAGAGTGTAACAGAAATGTTGCATCACCGTTTTGAGTTGGCTTTACAAGAATCGAAGGTTGATGCAGCCATGTGTCTGGCGTGCGAACAACCAATTATGGCCGGATCACCTTACTGGCGCTGCAAGGAATGTAAAGGAGCGGCGCATCGCAAATGCCGCGCCAATGTCAGCGGCAGTTGTGGCACTAAAACTGAACGAACTGCCAATCAGCTCAGCGAGACGCGACCAGAGTCAAGTCGCAACAGTCTAGATACCTTGGAAAGCGTTGAGAGTTGCACTAACGAATACATTGGCACAATGGCTTACAATGGAGCGCAACAGGACTCAGTTGGAGGCAGTCAAAGTGAGCCAATTGAAATTAATTGTGCATTCGAGATAGTCGAGCAAAAGATTTTACTGTTTGGCACCAATAGCGGCATGTTTGCCTATAATGTAGAAACAAAACGATTGTTGCATATTGCTGGCATCGAATCGGTTAGCCATGTGTCCATATCAACACGCTTGGCCAAGGCCATCATGGTGGGCGCAAACGGTGAGAAACTCTATCAGTGCGACTACCGGCAGCTGGAGTCGCGCTGCAAAAGCTCAATTCCTTGCCACAATCCCACTTTGGAGACATCCGTAATTGAGTTGCCGTTTTCGAATCGGACGGTCGGTGAAAAATGGAAACTTGTTCAGATATCAAATGAATCAGAGAATGCTCTCGATTCGGTGGCCATAGCGGCAACATCGACGCGCATTGTTATACTAAAATACGATCTGAAAATGCATAAGTTCACGCCTCTGCGTGCCTTGGACACGGCAACGCCAGTTACATCGATTTTCTATACACGCCATTCGGCAATTGTCAGCTCGGACAAGTTCTATGAAATCGATTTGGACAACTATGCGGCTGAAGAGTTTGTGGATCTAGCGGATAAGACAATGCAGCATACGACCAATTGTCAGCCATTTGTAGCCGTACGCATATCCAGGCAGGAGATTCTGCTCTGCTTTGCCGAGTATGGCATTTTTGTCGATGAGTTCGGCTGCCGTTCTCGTCCCTACGATCTTAATTGGGTCTATGCGCCCACAGGTTTCATGTATCGTGAACCATTTTTGTACGTATCACACTATCAGTATGTGCAGATTATGCGAGTGCATCGCTCCTACAGCAATGAGCTGGCTAGTGGTGTTAGCTCGGAGAGCAGCGAGACTCCAGAAATTCAACGCCTTTACTTGCCCCATTATATGCCCACTTTGTTGACTGGCAGTGGTGAAAGAAACATTTATACTTTGTCCATTGAACAGCAAGCGGGCGTGCAGCAGATATATCATCTGGATGCATTGCAAGCGTTCAAAAATAAGCTTAACTTATCTATGGAGTCAATATCGTCTGTGGCAACATCTATAACGCTCGGTTCCATAATGACAACGGATAGTGTATAATTTATGTTCACTTTTATATCTCTCTAAACTAATCTTTGTGTACAGGCACAGAGTATTTTAACTTCTAACAAAATCCGAATCATACATATGTTCATGTAATTTTAGTATTTATGTACGAATAAAAGATTACTACATTTATACGTGTACGTTAAATAACTGTCATTTGTGGTTTGATTTGATGAAACGTGCAGGTCGCACAAAAATAAAAAATCTCGACGGCAATACATGAAACCAACGCACATTCATTATTGCTTTCAGCTGGCCCGCAGCCTCAATCAAAAGTGAAAAATTATATCAACAAGTGGGTGCAGAAAAGATTTTTAAAAAATTTAAAAAAAAATACTGAATAGCTAGATATTCAGTTCTTGTGGCAAAGCTTTCAAAAAATGTGTCTGGCAACGTGCAAAAACAAACATCATAGCGCTGGGCAATACAGCAACGCCAAACAGCGGAAAATTCAAAATCTTGAATTTGATACTTTCAATAGGTTTTCTTGAATATTGTTAGCGGAAAATACCTGTTGCTACATTTTTCGATAGAATTTAAAGTATTTATTTGTGAAAACAGTGAAAAAAATTATGAACAGCCTAAAGAGCAAAACTGTGCTATGTCACCCCATGGCGAAACAATATTAAGGTGTTCTATTCCGCTGTGGCGGAATACTAAAACTAAAGTAATATTTTTAAATACTACATATACAACAATATCATTTTGCATATTCTAATACAAAATCATGTACTTTTCCGCAACACGACTGCTCACTTTAAAGTGTCAATGCATACTGACAAAAACTAAGTACGGCCAAAGAGAGCAGGACTTCGGAATAGAACACCTTAATACTGTTTCACCATGCTCTCATCGTAAAATAAGTACTTCGCCACAGCGGAATAGAACAACTTTATATTGTTTCACCATGTGTCACCCTGTGGGCCTGTCAAGAGAGTATATAAATCTAAAGAGAGAAGCAATATTTCTTTTTTTTAAAAAAAGTGCGCACAAAATTCTAAAGATTCGCTGTGCGATTCAAAGCCCAGCATAACAGTTATTTTTTGCAAGTGGAGAGAGAACCGACAGCATCAAAGCTTTTACTACCCATCGCATTAAAAAGCCCGCGCGGCGCTTGGCACAGGTCTCGCGCTTTCGCAGCTCTTATACATACATACATACAACGTACTGTTATTATTATTGTCATTCAAGCAATTGATGTTAATTTATAAAATACTGGTCAGGCGTACACAATCCAGCAATGTCTAAATCAGAACGAAAACAAAGCGCGTTTTGTGCACTTGCCGATACACAAAAATTGGAAAAGCAGGATTCATCTGATAAAATGTCGCTTTGCCGTGCCTGTTTAGTCCTGCTGGACACAGAGAATGCATCTTACGATTTGTTTCAAGAAAAAGACTTGGCGGCCAAGTTTATTGGCTGCATCGGCGCCAGTAATGAACTGCGATATTTGGGAGCGCAACTAGATAAGGAATCGAGTCCGAAAATTGTGCTTGACTGCATCTGCGAGTGCTGCTATCAATTAGTGCAAAAATTCTATAACTTTCAACGCATGTGCGAGGAGTCCTTTAGGAACTTTGAAAAACTAATGGCGGAAGTAAACTCAAATTCCAAAGATGTCATCTACAAGGACGTGGAATATCCTGGTGCGATAGAAAGACTTTCAGAAATAAAAATGGAGGATAGTGTATTATATCAAGCTCAATCCGTTCCTCTCGATTCGATTGAAGACATTGTAAGTATTATTGTGAACATGTACATACATATGTACATATCTTCGCGTAAATGTATGAGTGTCTGTATGTCTCCAAAGTTCGGCATAATCTTATCACATGTGATTGACTGCATCGAGCACGTTTGAATGCATAACAGTTATAAAGTACTTAAGTATGTGCTTGTTTGTTGGATACGGAAGACAATGCACATACATACAAACTTATGTGTAAACAAGGGAGAATATGTGTAATTGTTGTTGTGGCCATCTAAAATTATCAAAATTTGGACGCCCGCATATTAAAATGTAATGCAACACTAATGTAAATATTTATATGTGCAAATATGTATATGAAGATACATATCTATATCAACATGGAAGTAAACATAAACAAGTGGTTGTGTTGGCAACGCTTTTGTTAATTTTAAAAGCTTTAATTTGCGGGCATTTCAAAAGGATTCATTAGTGCAGTTTGTATCAGGGTTATTACTTCTATCTGAATTCCCGAACCAGTTTTTTTTTCATTTGTTTTGTAACATTTTTATTACTTTTAACAATAAACATTAACCGAATACGAAAATGGTTGACCCCTACTTTGAACTTCCAACGAATTCACAAATATTTATGTCATTTTTGCAATGCTTATAAACAAATAGCAATAATTTGTATGTTAATCTGTATTGTAAAATACGAAAATTTAAACATTTCTTGTTCATTTATGTAATGTATTTTAATTATTGCAATTGGTTTTATATCTTTAGGAAGAGGTCTACATAATGGAAGATGATATTGCCAAAAAGAATCTTGAGAAAGAAAAAATAACCGTCAAAACACCATTTGGCATTGCAAAGCGTCCTCGCGGCCTGAGACACAAAACCAGTTGTAACATTTGCAATCAAGGTTTCTACAAAATGTCTATTTATGAAGCACACATGCAAATCCATCAAGGCAAGCTGCCCTTCAAGTGCACATTCGACTGGTGTAAGAAATCCTTTTCGCGAGCGAATATACTAAAAGCCCACTTGCTAAAAATTCATCAACAACAAAAATATGCGTGTAGCGAACCAAATTGCAACAAACTTTATATGGCGCTAAGTAGCCTCAACTATCATGTAAAGCGTCAGCATGCGAAGGATTTCGAACCCAGCAGCGCAGCGGTAAAACACATATGCGATAAGTGTGGCAAGTCGTATGGACGTATAGCTCACCTAACACGCCACCAATGGGTGCACAAAAGCAAACTTGAATACAAATTTGTATGCAATAAATGCGACATGCGTTTTTATACTAACCAAAACCTCAAGGATCATATGGTGCGGCAACATAGCAAGAAGAAAATGTGACGTTGCAAGCAATGTGTGCGCACCTTTCCATCTAGGTTGTCGTTAGCCGCTCACACGAGGCAACATTTAAGATTGTCACGTGCTTTGCGAAAATCACATTAAAATATATTATATGTAGAATTAATATTGAAGGGCTTCCATGTTTAGAACTGATCAATTATTTATTTGTTTATGCATATATATATATATATTTTATATGTATTTTTTATGTTATTTCAATTACTCTTCAAGCTAATGCAACTTATAGAAAATTTAAAAATTACAATCTGTTGAAATACTAAAATTTTGTTTTGTTTTTATTATAATGTATGTAGTCGAAAAAATAACCTGATGTATTAAAATTAGTTACATACATACATGTGAGTGAGTTTGATGGGAAAGGGGGTCGAATCCGGGGAGCTTACTATAAAATTAGCTAACATTCACATGATGACCGGGCCTGCACAAATTGCGTTTAATCAGTACAAGTTTATATGGCAGCAGCCCGCTTACATACTTTCAAAAATGATTCATATATATATAAAAAAACAATTAACTAAGGTTTTCATGCTTAAGTTTAAAGAAACAGACGTTTTCAAAAATGACATACATACAAATACCATTACATATAATTAATTTGCTGCAAATAGTTTTCTGTTAAAAAAATTCAAATAATCAAAAGAAATGCAAGTGTGCATCAACTAACTAATATATAGAGGGAGTGAATTATGAGTGATGTAGGTGTTAAGGTAGTTGTTCCGTTATTGCACCACACACATACAAATGTAAATAAATACGCCGCAATATGAGCATAGAATGAGAGTGAGAAGTGTCGCTACCAGTTATTGTTTTCTCTTATAGTTTTCTTTTGGTATTTAGGTATCCTTGTGCTTCTCGTAGAAGGAATCTAGGTATTTTTTGTACTCATTTTGATCATTCCACATCATAGCGGCCTGCGCATTCAGTGGACTCTCATTGTTTGGTTCGCCCAGCAGCGATTGTATAGACAACAGTATGGTGCGCACATCATACAAAGCTGACCATTTGTCTTTGAGGATATCGAGACAAATGGCGCCCTGCAGATCAACGTTGGGATGAAAGCATGGTGTCAAGAATTTAACCACTGGCGCGGCATACGGATAGGAATTAGGAAAGTCGAGAGACAAGCGATATGTCTGGTTCGCGTACACGGTGTTTATGGGGCCAGCAATGGTGCCGACCCATTTAAAGATGTTTTCGCCGTCCGGAAATGCCGAAATGCCCTTCTCGTTGGCCATCATTAGATTCATAAGTTCCTTATGCAGTCTATGGAATTATATAAATTGATTGCATATCATTTATTGTACATATTGACAAAGTGCGTGTCTGAAAATTTGGCGCCTTACCTTTTACTCACAGCATGATTGTCTTTGACAGGCAGCGAGTCATCGTTGTGTTTGCTACTGCCACCAGCACCACTCTGTTCAGGGCTGATGTTTTGTGCCATTGCGTTGCACTCTGGGAATTTGGTAAGGTGTTAAATATGCTAAATGTTACACTAATTATACTGCAATGCCAATTTTGTTAATACGCGTCTGTTACTTTGAGAATCTTTTTTCACTAAAACAAAATGGATGGAGACAACTCAGTGTTGATTTGAGCGTTTACAGGGTTGTATTTCATGTCAGCTGAAAAGTAACTAATAGCCTGCTTCAAAAAACGAGCAATAATTATGTTTTAAATTAAATCTATTAACTTAAATTGATTGTATTGCCTTTAATTAAATCAATAGCAATTGTTTTATACAAAATACTACTTATTTATTTTATACAGCATAAATGTGAGTTTATTAAAATACTAAATACTTCGATATATCGCCACTTTAGGCTCATCATCAACATTTTGTTATTAACAAAAATAAGTAAACAAAGGTAAAATGCACCTATACCACCCAACATTAACATTAAATAACTGTCCGATATTAAACTTATGTATATGATTGCTTTGCTTTTACAGTTGTGGAATGATGTATGCTTATTCTTATTGAAGGTGATAAAGAATTGAGTTTAATTTCGACTTGCACTGCTAAAAGCTTTTTAAAATGGAAGAGAGTAGCCTGATTTATGGCTTAGAGCTGCAGGCTCGAGCACTAACTCCACAACACGGTGAGGGCAATGATGTTTGCTTTTTTATAGCGACAAACTCGCTGAAGCCAACGAATCAGTTGCACTTGTTGCAATACGATGAGGAGCAGGGAAAAATTCAGTCCAAGGTGATAGTGAAAACGTGATACAATCGAATAATGTGTGTATCTTTTGATGTGTATTATAAATCATTATAGATCTTTGAGCATGCACTGGGCGAAGTCTGGAAGCTCAATAGTTGTCCCCACGATGCACGTTTGCTGGCATCCGTGTATAATATTCAAAAAGGAGCGCAGGTGTTGTCCCATGCAGCATTACTAACGTTACCGGCCGAGGATTTAAAAGACACTTCCAGCGAACCAATCAAAAGCGAATACATACCCTGGGCACAGGTTGAAGTCCTTGACACAACTGATCTAGGCGATCGCGTCAAGACAGTTGAATTTCATCCTAGTCAAGAGCAGACCATAGCGTGTGTTGTTGGTAACAAATTGGCCATTATGCAGCGTGCAGAGGCATCAACTCGCGTCGTAGCTGAAGTCAGTAGCAGTGGCGCGAAACACCTGTCACCATTCAACAATGGTAAATGGTCGCACCATCATCAAGGCAATCAGTTTTTGGTACTGCATGAAACAAGCGTTCGGGCGTACGATGTACGCAACACTCAACATTGTGCCTGGAGCATAGAGGATGCGCATGGTCAGTTCGTACGTGATCTGGACTGTAATCCAAATAAGCAGTGTCATCTGGTGACCGGTGGTGACGATGGTTGCCTCAAAGTGTGGGACTGTCGCATGATGAAGGCGCCAGTTTTTGAGCGAAGCGATCATTCGCATTGGGTGTGGTCTGTGCGCTTCAATACATTCCATGACCAATTAATTTTATCGAGCTCAAGTGATTGCAAGGTTCTGTTGACTTGTGCCGGCTCGGTAAGTTCGGAAACTCAAGGAACTGAAACTGGCGAGGTGGGTACAACTGTTACCCAGGAACGCCATAAATTATTGTCCGATGGCTTGCTGCAAACATTCGATCAGCATGAAGACTCTGTCTACTGTGCAGAATGGAGTAATGTAGATCCTTGGATTTTTGCATCATTAAGTTACGACGGACGCGTTATAATATCAAAGGTACCAAAACAATACAAGTACCAAATTATTTTCTAACCTATCGACGTATACATAATATTCAGCTATTTGTTTAAATAATATTGTACAATATAAACACACCATTATAGGCTCTTTTTAAAATACAACTAATTAAAAACTAATGCTTAACCTGTGTCCTCAGACGTACAATCGGATGAATCATTTGGGTTTGCAGTCTCCACGGAACAAACACGTTTGATGAGCTCGTTTTCAATCTCAACGGTTCCATTCTCAATGGCTTCCTGCATTTGCACATACTCAATTGTCGCCGTGCTCTTTTTGGGCGCTTGCTCGACCACAGTTGGCTTCACTTCTAATGTTCCTACAACTGGCGTTGGTTTTGCACTTTCTGTTTCATCTTCGGCCTCTTCGGCTAAGCTGCTTCGTTGGGGTTGAACTTCCGCGTATATGGCGGGATATTGTTGCTGTAGTTTCTGTTTAATTATGCGCACTTTGCGAAATATATAATCCAGATCTTTTTTCATCTCACTCAGTAGCTTAACGTGTCGCTTGAAATCCTCATTTGCACTCTTCAAACGGCTCTGCGAGAGAGCATTACAGTTAAGCAACATCTCATTAGTTTTCTCAAACCGTTGCAACCTGGATTGGTAGTAGTTAAGGTTGCAGAGTGAGCTTAAAAGGTCTTTAAAAATTTACTTACATTTGTTTTTGGGCATGTATCATTGTTTCAACATCGCCCTGGTTAACCATTCCAGACAGTCCTTGAATAAATGCTTCGGCGGCCGTATAGTTATTATAGCCATAACCATTAAAAGATTCTACATCTGGTGTGCTTTCTGCGTTCTCCTCCATGGTAGCTGCGTTTTCTACTGCACGTAAAAGCTTACGGATCTCAACAACAAACAAATAACAAGCAAACATATATCCTACATTATCGAAAACTAAAAATGTAATCGATACCTTGTTTTCCAATGTACTCAATAATCAAAGAATATACTATATTCTTTATTCTACTGTTAGTACGTTATTTTAAAAAGCGTGATTTGAAAAAATCATGATACAGCAAGCATAAACGTACTATGTATATTGGTAATATATAGTCAACTAAGAGTGACCATTTTAATTAAAAATTGTAGAAACGGTGTTGATTTAAACAACGCAAGTTTCGATACAATAAAAATTTAAAGAATTTGACCGGTTAATACCAATCATATGGTTAATCGAGCCATTACATGTTGTGAAATTAGTTGGCAACTATTTATGTATCTACTTTTTTTTGTCATTTATTGGCTGCGTTCACCAGGAAGTTTTGCTTCAGCAGCGTTTATCTGCTACCGATAATTTTCCTGGTGAGCGCGAACGCTCCTGAATTATAATTCAAAATTCTTGAAGCGTAAATGAAGCGCTGGGAGGCCTGTATATTCTATGTTATTTATTAATGCCTTAAGCTATATAAACAAACATTAAAAAAAAGTATATTTTAAATTTTTTTATTGGTAGAGCTGGGAAATTAACCAATTCCAAAGTCTCCTAATCCTGGCCGCATAGCTGAAAACTTTAATATTTTCGATTTTGAGTTGACTCCAGATGAAAGGTCTGTGCTCGACGGATACAATACTGGCGAGCGTCATGTGCCTTTAAATTTAATCAAGGGTCTAACTCATAAATACTTTCCATTTTCCATTGAATTTTAAAGAGTCTATTTTCCACTGATTTTTCCAATTCAATTGAAGCTTTTTGTAAACATTTTAAATTTGTTCGTGCATGAAAAAACTATCGATAACTAATTACATGACGCATAAGAATCGAAATTTGTTAAAATCTTATTTGTTTTTTAAAGTCACAGCGGAGACAGAATTCTATCCGTTTGATCGAGTAATTTATGAACTATCTCAAAGAGTCTGATATCTTAAATAGAAAACTCAGATAAAATGAATAAATACCAATCTATTTGTAAATATGGAATGCAGTTTTTATCTTCAAACGGTAGTACACGCCACAATATCATTGACTAAAGTGCACACTGTTATTAACATTATTGCAACTGTTAAAAATTCCGATTTGAAAGCTTATAGGCTCTCAGCTGTGCTTTTCGATTGAAATATTGCATTGTTTGCATATGCACTTGTGAAACAACTTACTAACGACCTCTGCCTGTTTTTTCCTAATTGTTTTCAATCTTATTTACTCAGCTATGAAACTTGCACCAACGGTTAAGCTAAACAATGGCTACGAAATACCCATCCTAGGCTTAGGCACATATAGTGTAAGTTCTATCAAAAAATAAGGAAATACATTCTAAAAGATTTTGACATTATTAACTTACAGTCAAAGGACAACGAGGGCGAAGTTGCCATAAAACACGCCATTGACGTGGGTTACCGGCATATTGACACTGCATATTTCTATCAAAACGAGTTTGAGGTTGGCAAGGCCATACGCGATAAAATTGCTGAAGGTGTTGTCAAGCGTGAGGACATATTCTTGGTTACAAAAGTAAGTTGATAAAAGTAAATAAAGATCAGATTTTTAATTGTTACCTTCGTAGCTATGGAATATACATCATGACCCGAAACACGTTGAGGCTGCATGCCGTAAACAGCTAGTCAACTTAGGGTTGGACTATATAGATTTGTACTTGATGCATATGCCGGTCGGCTACAAGTATATTGACGATGAGACGCTTATGCCTAAAGACGATAACGGGGTGCTTCAAGCCAGTAACGTTGACTACCTCGATACATACAAGGCAATGGAGCAGTTGGTTAAAATCGGACTAGTGCGAAGCATTGGAGTGTCCAATTTCAACAGCGAACAGTTGTTGCGTGTTCTCGAGAATTGTGAGATAAAGCCGGTTACTAATCAAGTGGAATGCTCACCAGCAATAAATCAAAAGAAATTGAATGCGTTCTGTAAGCAGTATGGTGTCACTTTAACTGCATATACGCCCTTGGGAAAGCCGCAGCCTGATCAAAATAAACCCGAGTATCTTTACTCGCCCGAAGTAAAAGCTATAGCTCGAAAGTACAACAAGACAGCGCCTCAAGTTGTTCTGCGCTATTTGGTGAGTTGTAACCTTAAGGCCTGTACGCAGTAGGCCCGTACAGCGTACGGACTGAAAAACTTCATATAAAAAAAATGGTCTCGTACAGCGTACGGCTCGTAATAACATAACGCAGTACGCAGCACTGTTAGTTACGGGCCGTAAGGCAGTGTTGAACAATGAAAATGTTAAAATGTTATTGCTGCCGTAAATAGCTGTCTGCACCTATTTACGGAAGCGAAAAGTTTAAAAAAATGTCAACACGGAAGAGCCGCTTCGTGAATTTCGAAGAAGAGAGCGAGAAAATTGCGCTTATTAAGGCAATGGAGTGTCGGCCAGTCCTCTGGGATCTAACCAACAAGTCGCACTCAAATAATATTTTAGTAAAAAGCGCATGGGACGAAATTGGCGCCGAATTGGGAAAAGATGGCAAGTATATTGATCATAATAATCAACTTAATAATATAATATTAAAAATATATTCGTATTTTCATTGCAGTACGTGAATGCAAGATGGCATGGGCAGGTCTGCGCGATAGCTATAGGTATAAGATTAAACATAGCGCCAAAAGTGGGAGTGCTGGCGGCAGTGCCCTCAGTGCCCCAAAAATATGTAATTGGGATTTGGCGGCGTACAATTCGAATGTAAACAAGCAACGAAACACAGTTGCGTTCCGATTTATTAAGAGAAAGTATTCGACCAACCGCCACAATATGTGAATTTTTCAACACTTGTCGTTACTGTCAGTAAAGTTTGTGTATTACGGTCCGTACGCTGTACGGGCCTACTACGTACAGGCCTTTAAGCTACATAAACAAACTTTTGAAAAATATTTTTAATTTCTTAATTGCAGGTGGAGCTGGGAAATCTACCAATTCCAAAATCATCTAATCCTGGTCGCATAGCTGAAAACTTTAATATTTTCGATTTTGAGTTGACTCCAGAGGAGAGGTCTGTGCTCGACGGATACAATACTGGCGAGCGTCATGTGCCTTTAAATTTAATCAAGGGTCTAAATCATAAATACTTTCCATTTTCCATTGAATTTTAAAGAGTCTAATCTCCACTGATTTGTCCAATTCAGTTGAAGCTTTTTGAAAACATTTTAAATTTGTTCATGCATTAAAAAACTATCGATAACTAATTACATGATTCATAAGAATCGAAATTTGTTAAAATCTTATTGTTTGTTTAAGTCACAACGGAGACAGAATTCTATCCGTTTGATCGAGTAATTTATGAACTATCTAAAAGAGTGTGATATCTTAAATAGAAAACTCTGATATCCGTTTGATAGTTTAATTTATGAACTATCTCAAGGAGTCTGATATCTTAAATAGAAAACTCAGATAAAATGAATAAATACCAATCTATTTGTAAATATGGAATGCAGTTTTAATCTTCAAACGGTAGTACACGCCACAACATCATTGACTAAAGTGCACACTGTTATTAACATTATTGCAACAGTAAATACTCCGTTTATTTGAAAGCTTATAGGCTCTCAGCTGTGCTTTTCGATTAGAATATTGCATTGTTTGCATATGCACTTGTGAAACAACTTACTAACGACCTCTGTCTTTTTTTTTCCTAATTGATTTAAATATTATTTTCTCAGTTATGAAATTTGCACCAACTGTTAAACTAAATAATGGCTACGCAATCCCCATCCTGGGATTGGGCACATATACTGTAAGTTCTTTAAAAAATTATTAATGAAATGCATATTAACCGATTTTGACACTATTAACTTTCAGTCAAAGGACAACGAGGGCGAAGTTGCCATAAAACACGCCATTGACGTGGGTTACCGGCATATTGACACTGCATATTTCTATCAAAACGAATTTGAGGTTGGCAAGGCCATACGCGATAAAATTGCTGAAGGCGTTGTCAAGCGTGAGGACATATTCTTGGTTACAAAAGTAAGTTGATAAAAGTAAATAATGATCAGATTTTTAATTGTTACCTTCGTAGCTATGGAATATACATCATGACCCGATACACGTTGAGGCTGCATGCCGTAAACAGCTAGTCAACTTAGGGTTGGACTATATAGATTTGTACTTGATTCATCAGCCGGTCGGCTACAAGTTTGTCGACGAGGAGACATTAGTGCCTAAGGATGAAAATAATGAACTTCTGTTAAGTGATGTTGATTATCTCGATACATACAAGGCAATGGAGAAGTTGGTTAAAATAGGACTAGTGCGCAGCATTGGAGTCTCTAATTTTAACAGTGAACAATTGTTGCGTGTACTCAAGAATTGTGAGATAAAGCCGGTTACCAATCAAGTGGAATGCTCACCAGCAATAAATCAAAAGAAATTGACTGCGTTATGTATGGAGCATGGTGTCACTTTAACTGCATATAGGCCCTTGGGAAAGCCGCAGCCTGATCAAAATAAACCCGAGTATCTTTACTCGCCCGAAGTAAAAGCCATCGCACAAAAGTATAAGAAGTCAGCACCACAAGTCATCCTGCGTTATTTAGTGAGTTATAAAACATTTTTGTTTAAACATATTAATTTTTAAATTTCTTAATTGCAGGTGGAGCTGGGAACTTTACCCATACCAAAGTCCACAAATGCTGGACGTATAGCTGAAAACTTTAACATTTTCGATTTTGTATTGACTGCAGAGGAGAAGTGTATACTTGATGGATATAATACCGGGGAGCGAAATGTGCCGATGACCAATCTCAAGCATCACAAGTACTATCCCTTTGCGATTGAGTTTTAACTGATTTATTGTATGTGGCACCTGTTGCTGCATTCGAGTACATTCAGCTTCTTTCCACTGATAAATTTTTTTCTTAGCTTAATTTCATTTAGTCGAAGCTTTTGTTGTCAACATTATTTATTCGAAATTGTTAATTGTTAAAGAAATTAAAAATATTGTATATAGAAATTAATTTTGTTTTAATTAAAAAACCCATTTGCGTTATGATACCAGCACGCTGCTTGATAAGATGTGAGGACGATGAAGAGGATAACTCGAGGGTGGCGCTTATTTTAGGCGATAAGCCCGTTTGCGGTGTCAAAAACATACTGATGGCTCCCAAGATCAAGCTAAGCAGCGGTTACGAAATGCCCGTGCTCGGACTCGGAACTCATAAGGCAAACAAGACGACTGCTCTTCGCTTTTGCTTTTGTCACTAAATAATACATTTTATATTCATAACACAGTTGCGAGGCTATCAATGCTTGACGGCTGTCCACTGCGCTGTCGAGACGGGATATAGGCATTTCGATACGGCATATGTCTATGAAAACGAGAAGGAGGTGGGTGAGGCGATACGCACACAAATTCAAATGGGTAACGTATCAAGAGAGAACATCTTTCTAACTACTAAGGTGAGTTGTCTATAAACCTAAAAACAAAAATAATATTTTATATTGTACAATACCTGCAGCTCTGGAACATACACCACGATCCACGCGATGTTCGCCGCATTTGTGAGAAGCAGCTGAATGCACTTGGATTTGATTATATCGATTTGTATTTAATGCATTTCCCGGTTGGTTATAAACATATTTGTGATGAGATTTTGGTACCAATGGATGGTGATACGGTTCAAACAAAGTAAGCTGCCAATTAATTGAATAAAACATTTTAATACTTAAGACATTAAATAGCGAAATTGATTACATTGATACCTGGCATGCCATGGAGGAGCTTGTACGCTTGGGTTTGGTGCGCAGCATAGGTGTCTCCAATTTTAATATGGAACAGGTGCAGCGCATCATACAATGCAGTTCATCGAAGCCTGTGGTTAATCAAGTTGAAATTTGGCCAGGTTTCGTTCAAAAGGATCTCGTTGACTATTGCCGCTATAACGGAATTGTGGTTACTGCATATGCGCCACTGGGTCAACCAGATCGTGAGGAACATACGCCGATCTACTTTTTCTCCGAGGGAATGAGGCGTCTGATGAAAAAACATAATCGCACTGCGTCTCAAATTGTGCTTCGCTACTTGGTCAGTATATCAACAATGCTATTAGTACATTGATTTCATTTATGTATTGTTAACCCATAGGTCGATTATGATGTTGTACCCATACCAAAAGCTGGCAATGCCTTGCACATTAAGCAGAATCTAAACATATTTGACTTCCAGTTAACCGATGTAGATACTCGAGCCCTTCGCGGCATCAATCAAAAGGAGCGTTTAGTAAAATTCGATGAGGTCAGGGATCATCCATTCTATCCATTCGAGCGTGACGAAGAGCAACCAGAACAAACTGAAGAGTTTGATGAACCGCGAGAAAATCTGGAAGAGCCTAAGGAAGAACCGCCAGCAGAGCCACTAGAAGGTGAAAAGGCTGCTGACGAAGGTGAAAAGGCTGCGGACGAAGGTGAAGAGTAGTCGCCAGCAATCTTATTTAAAACAGCTGTATTAAATTAAATAATCTTATAAATTTGTTATAAAATTGATTAGTTTCTAGTATATAAAAATACCCAATCGAAATTATAGAAAACGTGCAAAAAATTTTCTTTCTGCAAAAAGTCCGGAAATCTTAAAATAATCTAAATCAAAGTTCTGCATTTCGTTTTTGAATAATTTACATACCGTCAGTAAAGATAATTATTAAAGATATGACAGGAAGATAAAGATAAAAAAAATCGTATTATGTTTTACTTTATCAATATTGCTTTATGACAAGTCAACAAAATTACAATAAGGGGACTCATAAACAAAACAACAGAATGTTACGATTTGTCTATAAAAGCCAAATCAGTAAGTGGCTTTAAGTCAGTCGAAGTTAAAGTGAAATATGATCAAGTTAAGCATAATTGTGAGCATTTTGGTGCTGGGAACTGCTACAGTGCTAGCCCAAGATCCTCCAAAATGTGGTGTCTGTCAGTCCGGCAACGAAGCCCTTTGCGTTACAGAAACGTCATATTATTATTGCCTCGGTAAGAAGATGATTTATTTGCTTAAAAATTGAAATTGACTGAAATGAAAAATTGTAAACAGGTGGCGTTCAATACGGAACTGAGATGCAATGTCCTGCAGGTCAGGTGTGCAGCTCTTCAAATTCAATTTGCGTACAACAAACTGCAGATGTTGTGAATGTATGTGGTGGTCCGACAGTCGAAAGTAGCTGTGGAAAATGTGCAGCAAATAAAAAGTACACATGTGTTAGCCCCACACAAGCTGGACGTTGCAATGCTGGAACAATTGCTTCGGTTATAAACTGCAAAGCGGGTGAAATTTGTGTGGCTAAAGCGGAAGATTTAAATATTCCTGTCTGTCTGCCACAATGTGCCGCTGACTATGTAAGTCGACTTGAAATAAATCAAATTCATTTTCTAACGAGTGGTTTGTTTCTTCTTTAGATGAAAGTTAATGCAACCTGTGTTGATAGCATTGGGGTCACCACAACAACTCAAGCTCCAACAACGATACCTGATTCAACACAAAGATTACAACTTTGCCTGGCAGCAGCTGTCGACCAAAAGGCAAATTTCTTCTATACACACGCCGATTCAACATGTATAAATGCCGTCTATTGCCAGAGGAGCAGTCCGACCAGCACCGATTGGTTAACTTTATACAGGACATGCCCACCAGCCACACCGTATTTCGATCTGTCTACTAACGACTGCGTGAAAAATAAGCCGTCTACTTGCTAACCAAATGAATAACTATGTATTTTGCGTTTTGGTTTTTTCATTTCATCATTTGATTTTTGATTATTATGTGTTTTTATTTATAAAAATATCACACTGTATATTATCCTTAAAGTCAATAAAAATTGCCAACCTTAAATGTTAAACAAATATATATTGTCTGAGTGTGAAATTTTAAAACTACTTCGAATTGGTAGAACGGAAAAGACGATAATAAATAAATAAAACTGGAGGTACACTTCAATTAAACACATACAAATGTTTCCAAAGTTCAAAGCAGCAATCGCCAAATAATTAGTTGTTGACGTCCATTTAGGATTTGAGAACAGTTTGTGGTTCTTAGCTTCAGCTGGAATCTTAATATAATTTTGAAATTCCTTGGACTCAAAACGTTACCTAAAAGTTTTGCCATCTGGTAAAAAACAATTTGATTTTTATAATACATATATTTAATTATTTCTTTATTGTCAGCTATGAGCATGCTATTTTTTAAAGATAGGGTTAATTTCAAGGCGAGCAAACATATATTTATTTTCATATAAAAAAACATGTTTCAAAGTATAATTAAAATTTCGCGCTATTATTCTTTTTTTTCTAGTATCATAATTTGGAAAGACAAAACTATACATGCAAATTCTTTAATTGATGCACAAACATGCCAAACAGTTTTAGCCCCAAAAGTCGTATTTTTCATCCCTGAGATTTATTTTTTATCAACGGGATGATCTAACAATTATACTCCTTTGTCTGCCATTATATTTGAACACATTGGTCTTAAAAGTTTAAGGATGAAATAATCAACAAAATGTTTAATGGTTTATATGCCCTTGATGGTGTTCTTTATTATATTTTCTATTCAAGGAGGTCGTCACCTGAAAGTACCTTTTGAAAGTACCTCTTATCGGCAACTAACACAAACTGTTAAGATTTGAATTTCGCTTGATTCATTCCTAGATTTTATGATCATTATTACAGATACGACTATGAAAATTTAGCTTGTTTTGATTAATAATAACACGTTTTTCATATCTCGTATACTTTTTTGAGATTTAGATGTTTGCTTACAAATAGGAAGTAAATAATAATAATAAAAATAATTCACAACTTTGGTAAACAGTTTCCATTTCGTCAGTAAAGATAAATGATGAACACAAGGTTGAATATAAAGATAAGCAAGTTTTCTATTCTCGGGAATCAAATTGCAATATAAATTATACAGTTTTTCGCTTAAGCTTAAGAATGTTTCGATATTGCTTTATGGTTCATTAAAAAAAGTCAACAGCATTAAAATGACAGGACCCATAAACAAATGCTGTACTAGTAGTATATAAGCCAATGCAGTAAGGGGCTCCAAGTCAGTTCAAGTTTAAGTGAAATATGATCAAGTTTACCATAATTGCGAGCATTTTATTGCTGGGAATTGCAAGATCCCAAGATCCTCCAAAATGTGGTGTTTGTCAGTCCGGCAACGAAGCCCTGTGCGTTACAGAAACGTCATATTTTTACTGCTTCGGTAAGAAAATGATTTATTCGCTTAAAAATTGAAATTGACTGAAACAAAAAATTGTAAACAGGTGGCGATAAATATGGAAGTGAGATGCAATGCCCTCCAGGTGAGGTTTGCAGCACTTCAAATTCAGTATGCGTACAAAAAACTGCAGATGCTGTGAATGTATGTGGTGGTACGACAGCCGATGGCAGCTGTGGAAAATGTGCTACGGATCAAAAGTACACATGTGTTAGCCCCACACAAGCTGGACGTTGCATTGCTGGAGAAATCGCAGCTGTAATAAATTGCAAAGCGGATGAAATTTGTGTGGCTGGTGCTGAACCAATGTCCGTATGTGTGCCAAAATGTGCCGCTGATTTTGTGAGTACCCAACAAAATAGATCTAAGCTTATATCAGGTTGCTTATAGTTCGTTTTTACAGTTCAAATATACGGCGACATGTGGAGCAGATATTGGCTTCACCACGACAACTCAAGAGCCACCAACGACACCTTCGCAAGATGAAAGAAAAGCAATCTGCGTGAAAGACGCTGGTGAACATACAACTTCATTTTTCTATACATATGCTGATTCAACATGCAATAATGCTGTCTATTGCCAAAGCGGCACGGATTGGTTGACCATATACAGAGCATGCCCAGCGTCCACTCCATATTTCGATCTTCTTAAAAAGGATTGCGTTAAAACAAAGCCGGATAGTTGTTTGAAATTTAATGCTAAAACTTCTACTAGTCCTGCGACAACTACTACTACTACAAGTCCTGTGACAACAACTACTACTACTAGTCCTGTGACAGCTACTACTACTACAAGTCCTGTGACAACAACTACTACTACTAGTCCTGTGACAGCTACTACTACTACTAGTCCTGTGACAACTACTACTACTAGTAGTCCTGTGACAACTACTACTACTAGTAGTCCTGTGACAACAACTACTACTGCTACAGGAGAACCTTCTGTATCTACTAATGCGCCTTCTGCCGGACCTTAATCCAACACCAGACTCTAGTACAACACCAAGTCCTTCAACTGAAGACTCTCTTAACCCCGGAAATAATTAAACTAGTTAACCAAAAACTGGTTCTATTGGTTTAGATTCAGACCCTGTTAACAATGAATTATTAATGTGAAGAGTAAATAATATATTTAAAATTGTCTGTCACATTGTCTGCCAAAATATCCAAATACTTAAAACTAAATATTTCGTTACTGTACAAATTGCTTTTTCTTTTTATATCACTAAAATATGATGGATTATCTTGAACAATGACTATTTGAAATTTCATTGGTCAGTGCAATGCATCAAAGCTAATGGTACTTAACCTTGTTAGTATAATTAATGTGTTTGCTAAATCTATTTTTTTTAGTATATTTTCGTTGCCACAAACACACGAACTAAATTTCCACATTTGCAATGCACATACGTCATCGTTTCTAAATTTGAATAGTATGTATGTGCTAGATTATGATATTCACGTTTTTGCATGATGTTGACTGATTTATGGCGCTAGCAGATGCGATGCGCCTTAGCTTAAGCTCAATGAGGGGAAATTCATTTTACATATATTCGAAATAATTTTATTTTTTTGGGCGGCATGGCCACCGACACACACACACACACACACACACACACACACACACATAAACATAAACATAAACTTAAACATACATACATATTTAAGTACTATACAATGAAACAGATTTTCATTTAATGATTCTCAATATTTCATCAAAACAAAGGCAATACGAAATGTTGTCGTTGTGTTTGTTCGTTCTTGTTAATAGTTCTGCTGGCCGGTTGGCTTTGTCGGTTGGCAACGATTGTCGCGGCAATTAAACATTAATTCAAATAAAATGCAGAAAACTGCAAAATCTGACAATGAATGACGATGGGCAGCAGGCAGCTGGCTGTGTGTGTCTAAAGGCAGAGACAGTGGCAACGGTAGCTACTACTACAACTAAATGCGCAAATGGAAATTATGGCCATTGACGACGCACGATCTGCCTGGCACACTATACGTGGGCAGCGGAGAGTGTACAAACTAAAAGAGAAAACAAAAATTAGATAAATGATCGATTGCTAGTGCCTGCATTGGACATTGGCAATAGACATTGACAAACCTTTGGCACTTTTTGCGTCGTTGCCATGTAGCCGACACAAAACGATTGCGTTGTATGGCTCCACATTACCTCACCGCAACTTTGTTTGGGATAGTAAAGTAATGTAAGGGCTCCGGCATACAAATCCTGCTGTTGCGGGAGCAGCGGAGAATCCAGAAACTTTTGCTTGAACGTCTTGTGCAGACTTGTCACAGCACAATCACTGCTAAACGCACCATTGCATATCTCGCGGGCGAGCAGTGTTTTCATCAGGTACTCACCATTGCCCGTCGTGCACGTAGCAATGGCCAACTCATCTGTATCAGTGGCCCAGCAGCCGGCACCATATGTAGCTGCCTGACCCACACGACCGGGCACTTTGAGTAGGATGCCACCGGAACTGCAGCCGGCTGCAGTGTTGCCAGCGCCATCAACGCACACAGCACCAACAGTGTCGAGGGCAGCGGTTAGCTCGATTTCATTGTCGGGTTCCGGCACTGTCCCATCATCAGTGGCTTTGCTGTTGCTGACAACTAGATCGTATTTGCTTTTATAATGATTAAAATGGAATTTTGCTTTCGATGAGATCAACACGTTGGGATCGACCATCGCACAGCCCATTTGTTCGGCATACTGTTCGGCACCACTGGCTGCGAGCACCATGGGAGGGATGCGTTCCAGGGGCTGATGCTCCGATTGCCCATCACAAATGCGACGTGCCAGCTGAATGGGATTTTTAACGCGACTGACATTGGTGCATGCTCCGAAATTAAGTGACGTGCCACTCATAATAGCTGCATCGCATTGCACCGATCCATCCATGCAAAGATTGGAGCCAAAGCCGGCGTTTGTATTACCACAGTTCTCCAGTCGCATTATAGCTGCCTCACAGGCATCGATGGCGCTGCCACCGTTTCGCAAAATATCTGTTGCCCGTACACAAGCCTCTTTGATTACACGCTGGTACTTAGACTCGTCGATGCAATTTCCAGCTCCTTAATGAAAATGTGCGTGTTACAGCTCATAAATAAACATACAAATGCAAAAGTCGCATCAATCAAAACGAACCTGTATGCACCGCTACGAAACCAGCCATGTTGTTCTTGTGTTGTTGCTGTTAACGCCAACTGCACTCGCGATTTGCGGCCTTTGTTTACGTCCGAGCAATGCTATTTTAGTATTTGTTTGTTTAAACAATTTTGGAAACTGAAAATGCAACGACCGTTTTCTGAATGCGCCACAATACTGATTCAAACACCTTCTCAAAAATACTAAAGTTATTTGTGTGCTTTACAATACTGGTCTTGCATCAATTTTAAAGGTCACCCATTGGGAGTCGAATTTCGAATGGCATGCTTACCTTGTTAAAGCATTTAATATGATTTGACAATATATATGTATGTGGCAGTATTTATTGTGTAATTTTCAATAGCGCACCAGGTCTGCAAAAGCGCTTGAAATTCAGGACAGAGAGTATAGGCGTTTGTAGCCACTTTGCCATGATTGAACTGTCTTTGCTGTGATAACGGTTATCGGGATTGTTCACGCGCAAACTAACTTATTTAAACATACTTGCACTCAAAATTACAATGTTTAATACATATTAGATAAATTGAAACTTAAAACTTAGAATTCAATCATAAAACAGCAGGGTCATTTAAATTTAATTAACGCATATACAAAAATGTATACACTTGTTGTGACTCCAATTGTTGATTGTAATTTTACGCAAAATATGGTATTTTGGTGTTTTTAGAAAATTTCAAATTCTGTATTCTTGCGGTTACCGCTATTGGCCACACTGAATTGTGACCGTGATTTTAGCAATAAAACTAAAAAGCTGCAATGTAAAATGAGTGTACAATTTATTTATTTTTTGGAAATGTAATAAACCTGTGCAATATACCGTTCTCCATTCGAGAGATGTGCACAGATCGTTAAACAAGATTCAGTATACTACAAAATTTCAAGTGAAATGTGAAGAAAGAGTTTTTGTTTGTCCAAGTCGAACAACTGTTTGTGTATTTGTGATATTTTGTGTGTGATGCTGACTGCACTTGTTAAACACTAATACCAATTAAAATATGTTAAAATAATAAGAAAAGAACCACTGCAAAACTGCAACGCAAAAAAAGCAACACATTAGAGCAACGCGCAACTACATAAATACTCTACTGCGCGAAGCCAAAATAAGTACGTTTTATTAAAATGGACAAATTCCCATTAAAGGGTAGCAGAGAAGCTGCTGCGGAAGGCAATAACTACATAACCGCATATCAAACAGTCATGAAAAAGGTACGTAACACTTCTAAGTACACATAATATTCTATGCCAAACGCATTAAATGCCTAACAACTGGCAACAATTTGGGGGCGGATAAGCTGTTCTGAAAAGTGTCTACGTGTGTCTTCGACTCTTTGCTTAGCCAAACAGCTGAGCAAACGCAATTACAATTCCTGCTGCCGTTCACTTTGCATATACATATGTACATATACACATGACAGCACCCCAAAAAAACGCTACCTAATCTTATCGATATCAGTGCGTAAACAAAGATCTTATGTGCGCACTGCTTTGTTTGTGGCATGATGTTTAGCTTTGTTTGTTTTTATAATGTTTTACAATTAATTTTGGCTATCTTTTATCGCTGATTTAAACAATTTTACAGTCCAATGGGCACAGCATAGGAGCGGGTGATGGCGATCATCCGCTGGCGCCGCATTTAAAACAGTCCTATGCAGCAGCAACCACATCTCTTACCGCGGCCACAGACGATGAGGATATGATCGATATAACACCGCGATCCAGTTCGGGTGAAATGATCGGAAGTGCGGGCAGCTATCGTCGTGAGACTGTCACCGAATCGGATACCGAACGTGATTTTGTGCCGAATCCGAGAACACAGCACCATCATCAGCATCAACATGTTCCAACTCATACCGCATTCGGCGATCCCATGGACGGTGAGTGGCATGCAGCACAACCTCAACATAAGTCATATATGAAAATTTAGCTGTGTGTTTAAGTGTGTGTGATTTATTAGTCTTGAACATGATATCGTGGCCAACGACGGCACATCAATTGTGACTTGTTTACTTAATTTAATTGTTATTATTAAATTGTATGTTTAGAGCTACGGGTATGCTCGTTTATATTTAATACATACAAATATTATCAAAATACACACACTAGAGTAATTTATTCGTGGCGATATGCATATGTAACTGCAATAAAAAAAAAAATATGTATATATGTATACTACCACAAATTCGTAACAAATCTTGACTAAAAAATGTGTCACTTGATCATTTTTGTCAAATTTGTACTTAATGTTAGCATTAATTAGTAGTTATTAACAGCCACTGATCAAGACTTCAACTTGAAGATGGCAACACAAAATGTACCTTAACAATTTAGAATCTTAATCAAAGTACTTTTTTATTTTTGGGCTCATGTACACCGATTTAGGAGCACTCTCGTTCTACGGCTCTTCGGACGTGCAGGATGATATACCCGGAATAGGACAGTATGAAGATTTTCACACTATCGATTGGCAGCGAGATATTGCTCGTGATCGCATGCGACATCGTTATATAGTCAAAAAACGACAGGATTCCGTTTGGGATTTGATCAAGGTAGCTATTATTATTATATTATTTATATGAAATTGCAAATAATGCACTTATTTTGTTATAGGGTTCCATTGATGCCGGCTCTGGCTGGCTTTGCGTGCTGCTTGTGGGAATTGCAGCAGGATGTGTGGCTGGCATGGTTGACATTGGCGCCAGTTGGATGTCCGATCTAAAGCATGGTATATGTCCACCAGCCTTTTGGTTTAATCGCGAACAGTGTTGCTATCCTGCTAAGCAATCTGTCTTCGAGGAGGGCAACTGTTCCACAGTAAGTATTAAAAAAATGCGTAATTAGTAAATCTGCACCAGCTAACATCTTTAATTTTCTAGTGGAAAACATGGCCAGAGATTTTTGGCCTTAGTCGCAATGGCACGGGACCTTATATGATCTCATATATTTTATACATTTTGTGGGCATTGCTGTTTGCATCGCTTAGTGCATCGCTTGTGCGCATGTTTGCACCCTATGCCTGCGGCTCTGGTATACCGGAGATTAAGACTATATTGTCTGGCTTCATTATACGCGGCTATTTGGGCAAATGGACATTGCTGATCAAATCGGTGGGCCTTATGCTCTCTGTGTCCGCTGGTCTGACGCTGGGCAAGGAGGGTCCAATGGTGCACATTGCTAGCTGCATTGGCAACATATTCTCGCATCTTTTTCCTAAATATGGACGCAACGAAGCCAAGAAACGTGAAATTTTATCAGCAGCATCTGCGGCTGGTGTTTCAGTGGCTTTTGGTGCACCCATCGGCGGCGTGCTGTTCTCTTTGGAGGAGGTGTCCTATTACTTCCCACTGAAGACCCTGTGGCGTTCGTTCTTTTGTGCACTGATTGCTGCTTTCGTTCTCCGCTCTCTGACGCCGTTTGGTAACGAGCATTCTGTGCTATTCTTTGTTGAGTACAACAAGCCTTGGATATTCTTTGAGCTAATTCCTTTCGTCTTTTTGGGCATAATGGGCGTAAGTTTATTTAGTTTAGTTGGAGTATATTTAATGTGTTATATATGTTATTAAAATTTATATCTACTTTATTTCTTCAGGGCGTCATTGGCACGTTCTTTATAAAGGCTAACTTGTGGTGGTGCCGCTACAGGAAGTTCAGCAAGTTGGGGCAATATCCCGTTACCGAAGTGCTCTTTGTCACACTGGTCACTGGCATCATCTGTTATCCAAATCCTTTCACCCGCATGAACATGAACGAACTGATCTTTCTCTTGGTTAGCAAGTGTTCGCCTGGTGATCTAACCAATCCCTTGTGGTGCGTATAATAGTTCTTTAACCTAGCTCCTTACTTAACATTATATTTGTTTTTTGACAATATAGTGACTACAAGCGCATGAACATCAGCACAGGCACAAGCTTTATTGAAGTAACTGAACCAGGTCCTGGTGTCTACCGATCCATTTGGCTGCTTGTTTTGACCTTTATACTAAAACTTGCACTAACCATATTTACATTTGGCATTAAGGTGCCATCGGGTCTATTTATACCGTCACTGTTGCTGGGTGCCATCATGGGTCGTATCGTTGGCATTGGTGTGGAACAGTTTGCATATAGTTATCCAAACATATGGTTCTTTACGGGAGAGTGTGCGGACAGCAATTTGATAACACCTGGCTTGTATGCAGTTGTTGGCGCTGCGGCTGTACTTGGTGGCGTCACACGCATGACTGTCTCGCTTGTGGTCATCATGTTTGAACTGACGGGTGGTGTGCGCTACATAGTGCCACTTATGGCAGCTGCTATGGCCTCTAAGTGGGTGGGCGATGCCCTTGGCAGGCAAGGTATATATGATGCACATATTGCGTTAAATGGCTATCCATTTCTGGACAGCAAAGAGGAGTTTGCACACACAACCCTTGCGGCTGATGTCATGCAACCCAAGCGCAATGAAACGTTAAATGTTATTACACAAGACTCCATGACGGTCGAGGATGTGGAAAATATGCTAAAGGAGACCGAACACAATGGATATCCTGTTGTCGTGTCCAGAGAAAATCAATACTTGGTTGGCTTTGTGCTGCGAAGGGATCTTAATTTGGCAATTGGTATGTTCTTGAACTGATCTATAAAACATTGTACGTTGTTAAATATAATTTTTATTGGCAGGTAACGCAAAGCGTCTTATCGAGGGCATAAATAGCAATTCGATAGTATTATTTACGTCCACGACACCCACACAAAATCTGGGCCCGCCACCGCTTAAACTAAAGAAGATACTGGACATGGCGCCCATTACGGTGACAGATCAAACGCCGATGGAGACTGTTGTCGATATGTTCCGCAAACTAGGACTGCGTCAAACGCTTGTCACACACAATGGGTAAGTGGATTGAATGCTTTGTATTGAAACATATATGCATATATATTATTGTTTATTGTTTGCAGGCGTTTGTTGGGTGTTATTACGAAAAAGGATGTACTACGCCATGTAAAACAAATGGATAATGAAGATCCCAATACTGTTCTCTTCAATTAAGTTGAATTTATTAGCCAATCAGCAGCTAGGCCAATGCCTAGTCATTATTATTACCTGTACTACCGTAAAACAAACAACATTTTATATAATTAAGTCGAAAAGTTGAGCATGTGAATAGTGTTTAGGATAAGTACGATTGGAATGTCGAGTGTGTGAAAATTAGCAAAATTGTGTGCAGTTCTACTAAATATACATATTTTTATATATATATGCATTAATAGACACATTATTATATATGTATGTATCGTTAATGTTTATTGTATAATTTATTTAAAGCTAATGCAAACTGTTGCAACATATTCATTTATTACCGCTTTGTAATTATGTCATTGTAAAAGTATTCGAGTGCATCTTTTCTAAACTCTTTTGCTTTAATTATATAAACCCTCACTGTGTTTTAATATGTATACCTATGTTTGTAAATCTGCAATTATAGAGATTGGGCATGTTTTTTTATGTTTAATGTGAAAGTATTTAAGGGAATCGCGCAATTTTTATGCTGACTGCATACATAAATATGGTTAGAACCATTTTACTTGAAATATATATTTAAACCAATGGAAACTAAGTTGTGCATTTCGTTCAAAATTTTTTAAAAAATACTTATTATCATATATATATATATTGTATAAATACATATATTCAAATATTGTGTATTGTTATTGATTTGTGAAGTTTTAATCTAATCTCATGTAAATAGCTAACATTGAATAATGATAAAAACCATAAATAAACTTAAGCGCAGCTCTACAATAAACGAAATTTAACTGCCGTCTGAGTTATTCATTAACTTAATGCTTTAATGCAATAATAATTTACAGTAAGCTTTGTTTGGAAAATCAAAATTAAGGATACAATTTTTTTAAACAATTGGAAAAAAAAACAAAATGTTCGCAGTTTGGTCAAGATTGGCTACAGGTAAGCTTTTGCGCATGCTTATGTTTTCTTTGTCATGTTGACTAAGATTAACTTCTCGAAGCATGTCCCGGAATTGGCTACAAAGGAGGCGTTCACCCCCAAGCACAATCACTAAGGTCAAAAGAGTACCTTCACACTGCTTCGATGCTTTCAGAAAAGAAGAAACTTGATGGAGACAAAGCTAAAAAGGGAGATGATTCTTGCTTGGATTGCAAAAAACCTAAGCTGTGTCCTGATCAGTGTAAGGAAGACAAAGAAATGGACGAAATCGCTGAACACATTGGTGGTAGATGCCCAAAGGATCCTTGTTCCAAAGTCAGGGATCCTTGTGAGAGCTACGTTAAGAAGCACATAGGCACAAAAAAGGATTCCAGATCGAAAGTTACTGTTCCACAGAAAACCAGTTCAAAAGTAACTGTTCCACAGAATGCCAGCTCGAAAGCTGATCCTCCCAAAAAACCAACATCAACACCCAAAACCAAGCCGGCTGCATAACATAAATTTGTTTATCTAAATTATAAAGTGATGCAATTAATATATTAATTGTATATATAATTATTCCCTTGAATTCTTTTCTATATAAAATATTTGAAATTCATTGCCGTAAAGACCAGTGACTAACCAGCATCCATTGTCACTGAGGCAAATAAGATTTCCACGACCACGGAGAGCGCCCTTCAAATGGATATGAGCACCATCACTCACCCTATAACACTCCAAGGCACCGTCGTTGCTGGGACAATAAATGATGTTGGCATCGCGACTGCAGGCGATGGCGTTCTTAAAGGGGAGCGGTATTTGAATGATCAACTGTGCGGTGTCCTAGCGAGCAGAGCAGGACATAAAACGTATTGCAATACTTAAATATAATAGATATGGATCATCACTTACTTCCTCCTCATGACGCATATCATGGAAGTAGGCCTGTCCACTCAGATCACAGCTCACCACAATCTGATGGCCATCCATTTCAGTTTTAAGCAGAGTGGAAACCATGAAACGATGACTACGCAAGGCAAGCAGCTGTAACTTCTTGCTGGTTCTATCGCCGGCAGGCTGGCGTCCCGGTTTCCAGCATCGATAGACGCCACCATTACTGGTACCCAAGACAAGGTCATCCAATCCTAGCGCCACCATGGTCGTTAGTTCTGCACCAACTGTGGCTGGCACAGAATATCTAAAACAAGTTATATTTTATTAGATAACTCGTGACGCATCTTCGGTTGAATACTCACTCCCAGTCCAGGGTCATTTGCTCGGTGACCATCCACTGCAGCACCGTTCCATTAGCATAGCACGCAAGCAGACGCTGCTCCGTAATCCAATCTAAAGCTACAGCGGCGCCTTGTGCAGAGGAAACACTATGCAGCTGCTTAATCTCCACACTGGAGTCAATGCCACCGCGTGCCTGTTCATATAGCCAAACAAAGAGCTCACCATCCATGGTGGCACCAGCAAACATATTCTTATTAAATCTATTGGTGCATAAGCTACGCAGACAAGATTTGAGTGGCAGAGTTTTGGCTTCCGTGTAAGCCACAAAGCTGCCATGTGACATACGTTGAGGAACATAGAGCTTCAGTTGCTGCTCCACATGCTCACACCAGTCGTCATGGGGAGCCACCGTAGTGGCAACCAGTACAGGTGCGTTATTTGTGTGCACACTTAGCCAAATAGCTAATGCTTGTGAATTCTCAATGATGGCCATTGTTAGCTTTTGATAGGTGTGCACTTGCAACTGGTCCTGCAGGGCACATTGATTTGCCTCCTGCTCATCCATCAGTGGTGTCGGCTGGCTTAGCTCCTGCTCCACTAGTGGATAGATCTGCCGCAGCCATTTGGCCAATGCACGCTCATCATAATCTACGGTTTTAGTGCTGCAAAACTGTTCAGTCTGCGTTGCCACATGCAGCTTTTCCTTTGTTTCGGTGGCAACGTCTGAGCTTGGCGGCGGTGGGTCTGTGCCTGTGCAGTTCTCCACCAGAGCATTTTGTTTCTCTATTGGATGAGTAGCCGGAAATTCAATAACCGGACAACTGTAATGTGAAAGCACATCCATATTACAAAATGTTTCTGTTGCGACTGTGGACACAACATTGGTCATGTGTTGGCATAGTAACGACCATTTGGATAGCAAAAATCATAAAAAGGAATTTACACCGAAGTCTGATTAATAATCAAAAAAAAATTATCATTATTAACAAGATAGCTCTTAACTCTTACAAGTTGAATTTATATTAAATAAGCTAAAACATTTTTATTGTGGCCGTTGTGTTTTTTTTTAAATGTTATTACTTATCGATAGCTTTTCTTATCGATTGCAACTGAATAACGACTTTTGAAGTAGGCTTCGTCGGTGTCAGAAAATAAATTAAATTGTCATTACAAAGCAAATTTCACTTGCGAACGCTCTTGAATCAACTTCAATAAATTGATAATCTAGAAAAAATATAGAAAAGTAAATCAATTCTTTAAAGAAATTGCATATTTTCATTGCATTAATTTCAATAAGTGTTAAAAGAGTGCAAAAGAAATTAAACATGTCGATCTCATTGGCTAGATTAGCTTCAGGTAAGCGGGTGCATTGATTTTATACCTTATAATGTGTACTTAGCTAAGTTCACTAAGCATGTGCCAAAATTGGTACGAGAATCACCCAACAAGGGCAATTGGCAATTGGAAAGTTGCCTTTGCAGGTCCGATCGCTGCAGTCTGGTTTAATGCGTTTCAAGGATGATGATGAAAAATCGAAAACTGATGAATCATTTTTCAAGCCCTTATGCGCTGACGAGGAAAAAGAAAAACAACTTGATCCGTGTGCCGAATCCGATGAAGGCAAGAAAAAAACGGATAAGGCTGGTCAAGGCTCTGGCGACAATACTCTGGGCCAGTTGCTTGGAAAGCGCCGTGAGGGCATCATTCACGCTGTTATTGGACCGGTTGTTGACGTTTACTTTGCGGAAGAGGTACCCGAAATACTAAATGCCATGGAAGTTCAAGATGCGCCAATAGGCCATCTGGTATTAGAGGTAAGTTTTGTATAGATACTTTAGATGATTTGATCAACAGCAAAGTAATCGTTTAGGTGTTTCATCATCTGGGTAACAATGTTGTGCGCTGCGTTGCCATGGATGCTACAGAGGGTTTACGCCGTGGACAAAAAGTTCTCGACACGGGTTTCCCCATACGCGTACCAGTGGGCAAATCAGTTTTGGGACGTATTCTTAATGTGGTTGGAGATCCAATTGACGAGCGTGGCGAAATCAAGAGCGAGTTTTATTCCTTTATACACAACGAGGCTCCGGAATTGCAGGAATTGAGTGTTAAGCCAGAGATACTAGTGACTGGCATAAAGGTTATCGATCTCCTCGCACCTTATGTTAAGGGAGGCAAAATTGGTCTCTTTGGTGGGGCTGGCGTTGGCAAAACTGTGCTCATCATGGAGCTGATCAATAATATAGCAAAGTCGCATGGCGGCTACTCTGTTTTTGTTGGCGCCGGTGAACGGACGCGTGAGGGCAACGATTTGTATTACGAGATGATTGAAACAAAAGTTATTTCGTTGAAGGATGATTCTTCGAAGGTGGCGCTTGTCTATGGGCAAATGAATGAGCCGCCAGGTGCTCGCAGTCGTGTGGTCCTAACCGGTCTTACCATTGCCGAATACTTTCGTGATGTTGAGGGACAGGATGTGCTGCTCTTCATAGACAACATATTCCGTTTTACCCAAGCTGGATCAGAGGTGTCTGCGCTGTTGGGTCGAATTCCATCTGCTGTTGGCTACCAGCCTACACTTGGCACTGACATGGGCACGATGCAGGAGCGGATTACTAGCACTAAGAACGGCTCAATTACATCTGTGCAGGCAGTCTATGTGCCTGCTGATGATCTTTCCGATCCGGCGCCAGCTGCTACATTTGCCCACTTGGACGCAACCACTGTGTTGTCACGTCCAATTGCCGAATTGGGTATTTATCCAGCTGTGGATCCGCTAGACTCTTCTTCACGAATTCTCGATCCTGCTGTGGTGGGTGAAGAGCACTACAATGTTGCCCGAGCTGTGCAGAAGACTTTACAAAGCTACAAGTCACTGCAGGACATAATCGCCATTCTGGGCATGGATGAACTCTCTGAGGACGACAAGCTTACCGTGGCTAGGGCACGTAAAATACAACGTTTTCTGTCACAGCCATTTTCCGTAGCTGAGATATTTACCGGGCATCCAGGCAAGTTGGTGCCGGTGGATAAGTCAGTAGAGGGCTTTAAGCGTTTGCTTAATGGGGAATATGATGATATACCGGAAATTGCGTTCTACATGGTCGGCGATATAGATGAAGTGTTGGCCAAAGCGAATACATTGGCTGCTTCTATGGCACCCGGTGGAGGTGACGCAAAGACAAAGACGCCACCAAAAGGTGAGAAAAAAACTGATGGTACGAAACCAAAAGCTGAAGCAAAGGATTCTAAGGGCTCTAAGGATACTAAGGATGCCAAGGCCGCCGAAAAGGGAAAAGATGACAAAAAGGAACCTCCAAAATCGGAAGCAAAGAATAAGGAACCGAAAGACAAGCCTAAAGATAAGAAAGATTAAAGCTTATACGGTTTGCTAAAACTAGAATTATGCAAATGAAACATAAATGTTTAGCAAATAAATAAAGTACTAACCATTAAAAGCAAAAACTAGTTCGTTTTTGCACACCATTTAAATATTGAGCGCAGAGGTTGTCGCAAAACCAGTGTTAGTAAAGTACCAATTAGAACATTATTTGATCAGTCACGCAGTCATTTACAGCGTCAGCTGTTTTGCATTACAGCCGGCTACATTTGTTTTGGTTACGTGCAAAATGTTGCGTGTCATTCAATTTCGCGTTGGCATTCGGTTTTATTCTGTGAAAACAGACAAAAAAGATGCCAGCAAGTATACAGATACGATTAATCTGCCCAGAACTCGGTTTCCAAATCGTTTAGCTACCAGCAAACGCGAAGAACAGGAGCGACAAATTCTTGAGGTGAGTGCAATACGAAAAATAATTAAACCCCGTTTTTATGTTGTAAGAAATGCATTGTGCAGCACAAGATTAGCGCTTCGTATGTGTATCAGGAGCAGCACAAGCGCAAGCCAAGCTTTGTACTACACGATGGTCCACCATATGCCAATGGGCAACTGCACATGGGCCATGCCGTCAACAAGATACTCAAGGATATAACACTGCGTCAAAGGGTGGCACATGGTCAGCAGGTCAACTACATACCTGGTTGGGATTGCCACGGTCTGCCCATAGAGCTAAAGGCAACAGCTACAAACTCTGACGAGCAAAATGCTTTGGACATACGCCAGAAATGTGAGTGGGATAAAGTTATGAACCGCACATTAATTAAACTGTTGCTTTTACAGCACGCGCCTTTGCCTTGGAGGCAATTGAATCACAGAAAGCAGAGTTTCGCAGTTGGGGCATACTGGCCAACTGGCAGCCGGACAACATATACTTGACCTTCAAGCCAGAGTTTATTGCGAATCAGCTGCAAATGTTTTACAATCTATACGAGCGTGGTCTCGTCTATAGAGATCTGAAGCCCGTTTACTGGTCACCCTCCTCCAAGTAAGCTGTACGAAGTAAATAAAAAGCTATCTGTTTTGATTGAAAAATGTAAATAGAACAGCTCTGGCGGAAGCTGAATTGGAGTATGATGCAAACTTCACAAGTCCATCGGTTTACTTGCGCTTTGCACTTAACGGGTTGACGGCATTAAAAGAGGTGGAAGGCAAGCAAATCTATGCATTGGTCTGGACCACTACGCCTTGGACATTGCCCAGTAATCAGGCAATCTGTTACAACAGCTCGTTGGAATATGTGCTGGTTAGACTCTCGAATCGCAGCCCCAATGAGATTTATCTACTGGCCTCAGCGCTCGTTGCTGATTTTGAAGCTTGTACACAGCTTAAGTGTGACATTGTCGAAAGATTATCGGGCAGCGCTTTGAGTGATTGCAGCTATCTCCATCCCATTGACAAAGCGCAGACAGCGCTGCTATTTTTTGCAGCTAATCATGTGCAGGATAGCAAGGGCACCGGTTTAGTGCACACTGCACCAGCACACGGTCCCGACGATTTTCTGATTAGCCTAGTACACAAATTGCCCGTGAAGTGCTTTGTTGATGAGGCAGGCGTTTATACGGAAGAGGCGCCCAGTTTTTTACGCGGTCAGTCTGTGCTGTCACAGGGCAATCCTTTAGTGCTACAGCACATTGCCGCTGATGTTGTGCATACCTCACAGTTTCAGCATTCCTATCCCATTGATTGGCGCTCAAAGCAACCAGTGATAATTCGTGCTAGCGAACAGTGGTTTATCGATACGAATAAGCTTAAGGCTCAAGCAGCGGCCGCTTTAGAAAAGGTGCAAATCTATCCGCGCATCAATGCTGAATCCAGCAAGAAGGCTCTGTTGACACAACTTCACAAGCGACCATATTGGTGCATATCACGACAACGTGCCTGGGGTGTTCCCATACCTGTGCTATATAGAAAGGATAACAACCAAGTGGTGCTTAATGCTGCACTAGTTGACCATTTGTGCGATCTGCTGCGCAGCGAGGGCTCCATGGACTTTTGGTGGTCGAGACCATTGGAAGAGCTACTGCCTGCTAATCTTCTACAACTTATTGGCTGTGAAGCAGATCAACTTATTAAGGGTAGTGATATATTTGATATATGGTTCGATTCAGGTAGTACGTGGTCTGCAGTACTTAAGGAGCAAACCCAAAAAGTTGCTGATTTATATCTAGAAGGCTATGATCAGTTCACCGGCTGGTTTCAGTCATCGCTTCTAACAAGCATTGCGGCACGCAATTGTGCGCCATACAAGTGAGTATCTCGATTGAGATTTGTTGAGAGGAACAGCATTTATTTTTAATTATTTATTTTTCAGAGCGCTCTTTGTGCATGGATTTACAGTGGACGCAAAAGGCCATAAGATGTCCAAGTCACTGGGCAACGTTATTTCGCCCAAACAGATAACAAAAAAGTACGGCACCGATGTGCTTCGTTGGTGGGTAGCTTCTCACGGAACCCAGCACATGTCCATTACGGTCAGTGATAAATTGCTGCAGCAGTCAGCTGAGAATCTCAGTAAAGTGCGAGGTACGTTGCGTTATCTGAACAGTGTTATCAATCAGAAGGAGGAGAATGAGATGTCCATGCTCTCGCAAAAAAACAGCTACCTAAATCAATACCTTTTGCACAGCCTCGTGTGCTTTGAGGAAGAGGTAAGCAAGCATGATACTTAAATGTATCACATAAATTAATTCCATTTTTTATTTCCTTCAGACTGAGAAGCTGTACAATGCGTATGAGTATAATCGGGTTGTGGCAAGCATTCAGAATTTTATTGCAAACCAGATATCGGGAATATATGTGCATTTAATTAAGGATCGGTTGTATTGTGGCAATGATAAGGAACTTCAAGCTATTCGATACACACTCACCCATTGCTACAGACTGCTCTGCAAGGCACTGTGGCCAATTGCGCCGTATTTAATTGAGGAAAGTTGGAGCTATTACGATGCAAGTGGTAGCGCTTTTCACGAGCAAACGGTGCAAATTCCAAAAGATTGGCTAAATGCCTCAGCCAGCCAGATTGTAAATGCAGCTTTGGATATTAAACGCTTGGTTAACCAGCAAGCAAGCGATGTGAATAGCTGGCATCTCGCAGTAAGCATTAAATGTTCCACAGAACAACAACTGCAGATGCTATCTGCATTAAATGGCCAGTTAAACGTGCCCGTAACTAACTCAGAGCTGTGCGAGATTTTACAAGTGGGCAGCGTCACATTGGAGTCGCAGATAGACGCTGCAGTGGAATCGCCATTGATAAAGGCACAAACGCTTAATGCGCCGCTTTGTCCGCGTTGTCGTCGCTTTAGCATTGTTGAGGCACAGCAACAGATTTGCCGTCGGTGTTCGGACATTCTTTTGACAAGGAAATAGAATAAATTTGTTGCTTTTAAAATATTATATTTTGTGATTGAATTTTTAAAAACTCTGTAAACACTTAAGCAGAGTATCGCGTATTTTGAGACGTGTCGTTGGTTTGCCGCCGCAAATGATGTGAGTCTCATTATCCTCGAATTTGATGGTGGTATCCTCATTGACGAGGTGTAAAGTCAAGTTGCCACCAGTGCGATCCGATTTAATGTTAGAGAAGCCATCCTGAGCCAACCGCTTCATTAGCGTATCCACATCGATGGTACCGTATTCATATTTGACATTCTTAAGTACATCCTCTTTAGTGGGCGCTGCATTCAGGCTGCTTGTGCCCGGCTCATCCTTAACGTTATCGGTGCACGGCTGTATGCAGTGCACCTTGTCCTTGACCTGCAGCACACCCGTGAGCGTAGAAAGCGAGACACCAGCCGCCACCTCACGCGCCAAAATCTTCTGTGCCAGCTCCGAGGCAATGTAAATGCGATCAAGCTTACGCTTTAGCGGTAACCTTATGATCTCACCGCATTTAAATGTAATGATTTTCTTATCAGGCTGCTCAATGAACAAATTAGGTGCAGATGGATGTGGCTTTGTATATGCCTCCGGTATGACCAATACATTTGGCTTTAGCTCCTTGATTAGCTTGTTGGCCTGCTGATAATTTAGCGAGGTATCAATTGGACAATAAAATGCCTTCATAGCCAATGGCTGAAATGGCGCCAATACTTGAAGGTATGGAAAATCTGGTTCCGTGAATATAATCGAATTATTTGGATTATTACCCCACATTTCAATGAAATGGACAGCATCACCAAAACGTAGACTCGGATGGCCGCAGAACACAACACATGGCTGGAAAATTAAATTTCTAGTATTTTAAAAACATTTAAATAAAGTTTAAAACAGAAGTCACCTGTCGGAAATCCTTGCTAAACCCGTCGGAGAACACATGATTATAGTGCTTTAGTTTATTGTTGCGTAGGTAAAAGGCATGCGGAAAGGGATCATCGGGCAAATATACCTTGTTTTGCTTGGCCGAGCTTAGCCATTCGGCTAAGATGTTGGAATATGCCAGCGAGCTATCTGCCACGGGTGATATGAAGAACATGGGCACATTGTTAAGACCTGCATTCTCCAAATTTTGTGTAAGGCACTCAAACAAATCGTAGACAACGCCCGATGGATAACATGGAATCAGAGCTGAGCCATTGTTACGTATTGTTAGCGCCACGTTCATGCATAGTTCCCCCAGTTTGGTGTCCGGATTGACAGTGGGCGCCTGCGTCAATCCAGTCATAATCAATACATCGGCATGCTTCAGTGCCGACTGATTGATGGGACGCGGATGTGTTGTTAGTGTTGACGAACCGCTTACATAGCAAATTTTTTCGTGTGCCGTGCTTAACACCCAGTTGCTGGAACCCAGGCAGTAGCCAGAGCTAACGGGCGTTGCTACAAAGGCGCCCAAAATATCCAATTTCTCATCGTAGCCCATGATGCTGACCTTGGACAGACAACCTTGCACGTCCTTGAGGCTAAATATTGTTCGCCATTTTTTTGCACGAAAGGCTTCGCTTAATGGGCTTGGCAGTAGATGCAACTTCTCCTTCCACAGACGAGCGGTGCACGCCTTGGGCGATACTTCAATATAATCCACCAGTTCCTCAAGGAAAAATCTGCCAATTTGCAATGTTGGCTCCGTTGCATAGACTTTGCCCTTAAAGCCCGTATTCTCTGTTATGTAAGGCAAGGCCAGCATATTTAGGTAGTTGGAGATCAGTATTACATCTATTTCACTGAAGTCAAGCATTTTGTCCATCGGCAAGTTAAACTCTGGCACAGAGTCCACAAACACTCGGCCACAGCATTCCTTAAGCTCACCATCCATTTGAACATCATGTTCGCTGCTGGGCACAAAATTTGGCAAATTCGACAGCTTGAAGCTCTGCACAAAGGGCATTGGCAGGAAGTTTAAAACTGTCTGCTCTGTCAAGCCGCAGTCCAGCATTATGCGTAGTCCCTTGAATGTAATGATATAGCATGGCTTGGCCAAGTCTCCGCTGAGACAGTACTGTTAAATAATATATTATATTGGATTAAACTGTAACTTTAGTTGATAAAATTTATTCTTTTGGGTTTATTTACCAATCGCATCTCGAAAAAGCGCCAGTCGGCGTGACTACGCAAAGACGATTGAAAAACAAAAAAATACAGATGGCATTTAGTTAACATTATATGGGTATGTTATTAACATAGCGGTTCCAAAAGTAACAGCTGACCGGCTACAATTTCTAAGCAGTATGGCAGCGCTGTACAACATATGTACGCGGGCTGCCAACAAGTCGTTCAGATATTCCAAATATTTTATTTGTGTTCAATGTCACAGCAAATACGAGTTTTACAATGTTTCGAGTGCTGTTTATATCAGGTAAGCCAGCACCTTATAAATAAACATATCGATAAAAGTCTTATTTGCATTAATAGGTGGAAATTGTAAAGAAATCCAACAGATGGGAGTGTAAAATTTGCCGCCATAAACAACTTGTTCAGAAAGAATTTTTTCGGGGCTCTGGCGCCGAATGCCGTGCAAAAGTGCAGCATTTAAATCTGACGCATTCACAAAAGGAACAAGCGCAAGCTCAGCGACATATATTAGCAGAGCAACAAAATATTCCATCAAGTGGACTGGAAAGTCCGACTGGAGTGCCGCAATACCAACGCGCTAAGACATCAAGCAAATGGGCTGATTACATTGATGTGCCAATCGCAACGGCCCCATCTAGCAAAAGAGCACATCATCAACACTATGATTTGGAGGAGCCAAATAACACTTCATCAACTTCTTACAAAAGTGGTTCCAAAAGGAAATCCACTGAAAATGAAATTGGAGTAAATAAAAAGCTATTCTCAAAATGGCACATTTTTGAGTAAATTAATTATCTCGCTTTGTTTTAGTTTTAAGGTATTTTTATTAAAATTGTTTTCCGATTTATTTTTTGTTAATGTTTGAAACGTGTTGTGGTGGCAGTTGAATATATATTTTATGTGTTGTCAACGCTTTCACATCTAATCGAATACATTTGCATAATGTTTAGCATATTATTGTATAATGCAATTATTATAATTGTGTAGTTATTTTATAAATTGTTAGTTTAGGGGTTCCTAGTTATGGTTGTTTTTTGAAAATTGAACAACATATTTAAGGGGACTTTTATAAGTGTCCCGCATTAATTAGTGTGAGTGGAAATTGTTTTAGTTATTTATCGCATTTTGCAACGCAATTAGATTGAGAAAAATCTTTAATTCATATTTGATGAAGACTACATAATTACTACCGCTGAATGCCAGGACACTTAGGCCGAGGCGGGAATAGCTGGGGTTATATCCTTCTTGGCAACCTTTTCATCAGACCCAGTCTCTTCGATGTCAGCAACATCTGCTTCGGCACCAGGCGCTCCAGCCTTGCCAGACGAACGACGTCGTTTGCGGTTAATTCGCCATGGTCGCATTGGATACTTCATTGCTGGTAGCTGTTCCATGCCAAGCACTTTAAACATCTGACGAAAAGCAATGTATCGCAGAAATAGCTGCGCCGAAACAGTGAGATCTTCGCGCTCCTGCTTTGTAAGCAGATGTAATGCATCGGTTGGATCCTTCTCGCACGGATCCAACAGGCCAGGCCCATTAATAAGAAAGCCTGACGACAAAGACTCCATAATACGACGCAAACAGTCGCCAGGGGAGATGGGAAAACCAGCCGATGAAATAACTTTCTCAACCAGCAATTCCAATGACCACTGCGGCAAAGACTGCCAGGATGAGACGCGTTGGCAAAGGTCACGCAATATGCGAATAACCATCACACAAGATTGTAAGCCAGTGGCACGGGCCTGGAACCATTTGGCATGACGCAAATCGGCAAGTGCCTGAATTAAATATGAAATATAATTCATATTCTTTTATATTATTATTTAAGAATTTGTTGTATAGTTACCCGAAGACACGGTTTACGAGGTAAGGATTCATCTGAAGACGTAGAAGCATCAGCATCCTCTTCCGTTTTGACTACAGCATCGGTGGAATCACGCAGCAGCGGTGATGTGAGTGTTATCTTAACTGCAACCACGTCATCAAGCACTATAACAGCAGCATCATCAGCATTCACCTCCACGCGGTAGTTGACATTTGCGTCACCTGAAACAGAAAGTTGAAAAATATTTATTAATTTTCAGCCGGCCTAGCAAAAAGAACTTAAGATGTTGAACTACGCGAAAAAGATCGGCTTAGAAAAGAGACAAACATTATTCGTTGGTTGGTATATAAAAGATATTTCCAAGTGTGGGCCCACAACAGTACGTAAAAATATATGATAGAAGATATTATATATGCACATCTGATCGGTTAAAAGCAATAAGTTAATGTTTGTTTCTTCCTACGTTCCACAGATAACAAATTCCGCTCGGCTCCCAGCAAACATACATAATCATATCTTGAATATTTGCGTGCTGGGATCGGTCCGGGTAACCACCCAGCGGGATGTGCTGCATCATCTTCACCTCGGTCTCTTAAACGGAATTGCAAGCAAGACGAACTCGAAATAAAATTGCAGTTCCATTTAGAGCACATGGCATTGTTTGGCTAGTAATTTATTATTTTTTTTTTTGCAAAGACAAAAACTTTGACTGAAATTTTTCGTTTATTTGCGGATTGCGGAGAAATTTTCACTTCATGGTCATAATTTTTTGAACATTCACCGTACGCAATGTAAATTTCGGTCGCAATTTTTTCGTTAGTTATACAACCAAGCTTGATACACACAAAACGGCTGCTTGAATAGGCATCGATGCTCAAGTGAATAACAGAAGCTGCCCTTTTGTGAGGGCGCATAACAATTTTGGTTGATAAAAAGTATATTATGTACTTGTACAAAACACAAATTCTACATTATTCCATGTGTGTGTGCGAGTGTGTGTGTGTGTGTGTAGTACCATCATCAAAGCGCCTTCTATGCGTCTGTTTGTGTGGATCAATCGCATTGCTTCTGTTGGTCTGGTTATAATTAATTTTATTTCTTTTATTTTTTTCTTTTAATTAATTAATTTGCTACTTATATTTTGCATAAGCTACTTTGAGCTGTTGTCTGGGCAAAGGACTTTATTTACACAAAGTTTCTTCGCATTGGAATTGGAAGTAGAGGGAAGAAAGTGAGCTTCTTGTGTAGTTGATTTTTTTGTATGTGTGTGTGTGTGTGTGGCAAGTTAAGTAGAACACCAACAGAGCACAACAACAGAAAGAGCGAGCACCCAAACTTTGTATAAATATATTCCTTTGGTTTGATTTGATTTGAATTGTTTTGTTCATTTCTGTTAAAAGTTTCATTAGTTCCACACATATGAACTCTTCCGCATCCGCAACCGCGGATGTTACAGGAGTACTGCTTGTGTTACCATTACGATTACGATTATCCGTTGATTTCCACCACCAGCACAGTAGTAGTAGTAGCACAGTAGCAGTAGCAGCAGCAGCAACTATAGACGGCTAACAGACACCGGAGTGTGAGTAGTTTGAGTGGATATCATCTCGAAGGCTAAGGGCTCAAATTTTATCCTGCAGAGAGAGAAGCTGAAAACGGCAAATACGTTTTTTTATTTTTATGACTTGCTTGGTTGGTTTGTTTTGCTTGTATTTATTTTTTGTTTGTTTGAAGGCATCTGTTGTTTGTTGTTTCTGTTTCGTTGTTGGGTCATCATTCAACCTTCAAATCCACCACGGCAACAACAAAAACAACAGTGCTCTCTCAACATGTAGTCGAGAATGTGACATTCATTTAATTCAAACAATAATTTCACTTTTTCCACACAAATTGCGTTAGCGAAGACGAACTAAATTTTCATTTTGCATATGTAGATATCACATTATGTGCATTGTAATTACATTTTGCATATTGCATCATATTGCTTGTCTAGCATCATTGCGCTCCGAAATGTATTTTACTCTCACGGCGAAATTCACATTCTGTGAAATTGGCCACGCAATTGAAAAGGTTTTAGATTTTTTGCTGCTTTTGATTATGAAATTTGTTTCGCGTTTCATTTATTGGACATGGATATGTCTTGGAATCACATCAGGAAATTCTGTCTGAAGTTTTTTTTCTTTTTCTTATTTTTATTTTTTTTATTTTGAGGAATATTCACAACACTTTGTACACAATCCTTCTAAACGTAAAATTATTATATTTTGAAACTGTTTTGGTGAAGAGGTGCAAAAAAAATATTTAATTTGTTTTCGATTATATATACGTCTGTAACTTGAAATAATCCAAGTATTTTTTTTTTCAAAATCGGACTAATATGTATGTGTTATGTAATCGGAATTTCATAGTTTGCAAATAAAAACAAATAGAGTTGAATTAAGTTATATTCTGTGTGTGTGTGTGTGTTGATGTGTGTGTGTGGGTGGCCTAAGACATATCCATGGTACACTTTAATTTCCCCGACTAGAGGAAATATGCTTGGTGCTTTATCATTTTTTTTTTTTTTTTAAAGCTATTTCTCTGGAAAAAGTTGTTGCCTTTGTTTGCAGGCAGTGCAATCAATATATTAACAATGGACACCGAAAAATATATATATATACATATATCAAAGGATATATTATTATGCATGTGTATATATTGTCGCCGGGTTCTATGCAACTTACCTGCCACCTCCTTTAGCTTGTCGGGCAGCACATTGGCCACTCGCTGTAGCAGAGTCGTTGTTGGCTTCTCCGCACAGAGGACGACTAGCTCAACGGCGGTGTCACCGTGGAGCAGCAGACCCTTGGCCAAGTAGCCAACACGCATCACGCCCTTAAGGACGCGTACCACATTTCCACCATTGTCTGCATCCTTGTGGAATGAGAAAATCTGATTATCGCGACCATCCTTTTCTGAGGCCCTATCATTCTTCTCTTTTTTGGCAACTGGGCCACTATCGCCGGCTGTTCCCGTCGAAGTTGGCAGCTCGGCCAATGTGTCCGAAACGAGCTTGAGAGCGCGCTCTGTGTGCGAGACAATGCGCTGTATAGTCTGGAGCTCTTCCTCCTTGGGATAGATTTCGGCATGACGTGCAATAGCGTGACGATCATCGGTGCTTTCTGGACGACGCACGTTAGCGCCACCTGGCAACATGCCAAAGTGTGGTGGCGGTCCATTTCCCATGCGACCAAAACGTTGAACACCTGAAACAAACGTGTGTAGTTATATTATTTTTATAGTTGTTTTTAGACTTAAAGGCTAGTTACCACCAAAGCTACGTGACATCCAATTGTTGTAGTCATACTCCTCATTGAATTGACGACTGCGCTGCTCCTCCCAGTAGGTGCCAGATTCATGATCATCGCCACGGTGCGAAGACATTAGTGCACGCTGGGCACGTTGTTCGGCCAGACGACGCTGACGCGGTGTCGGCTTAAAATCAACAATCAAATCCGGCTGCACTTTGCGTTTGTATTGCAAGCGATGGCGACGACCTTTCATGTGCATCTCTTTGGCGTTCGGATCGTTGAACTTGCAGTCACATAGCTTGCAATTAAAGCTGAGTATCTTGCCCTCGTCGTCTTTGATCTCCTCAATGTATTCGCCGCCAACGGGCTTAATGTTGTCAGTATTCTCGACCAGCGAATCATCTAGATTGTCTTCCAAAACTTCAGCTTCGGCGACAGCGGCAGTGGTTTCAGCTGCCCCAGTAGCAGCTGGACTGCTTTCCGTTTGTTCAGACTTGGTTGCTGCGGTTGAGGCTGCAGCTGGTGCATTTGGCCCGGCAGCCGGCACGAAGTTTATCTTACTCATCTTCTTGGGCTCTTCAGATGGTATGGGTTTGCCAAGCTTTTGGTGCAGCTTGACTACCTTTTGATGCTTGGCGCCGCGCACATGAGCTGCATAGGCATCGGTGCCCGTACAAGTTACATCACAGAGTTCGCAGTGATAGTTGTTGCCCCGATTTTGAGTGCTATTAGTGGCGGTCGCCTGCATTTTCAGCGAAGCCTCACGCTTCTTGTGCTTCTGGCCCTCTAAATGTTCGCGATACGTCTGGGGACCGGCACAAGAGATCTTGCACACCTCACAGTAGTGTAGCTGCTGTGGACGCGATGGCGCCTTTGGACGCATACCACGCAAGGCGACAGCGCCAGGAATGGTTGGACCCATCTTGCGCTGATACCAGTTATTGCCGCCGCCATTTGGCTTCTGCTGTCCAGGATGTTGCTGTGCCACATACATGCTGGCCGCATTGTAGAGTGCCGTATCATAGCCACTATAATTGCCACCAGTGGGCACATTTGGAGGAGGCTTTGGTCCCCCATTCGATTTATCCATTTTACCCATGCCTTTTTGTGAATTGGGATTCTTGACGGGCGGCGCCGAGTAATGGGTTTTTGTTACTGCTGCTGCTGTGGCCGTGGTATAACTGGCCGGAGCTTGCTGATAAAATGTCTTGGTTGCGTCGTACGACTGCATAGCACCTCTGTAGTCACCGTAGCCACCGTAGGGTGCCCCAGCAGCGCCGCCACCAGACGCTCCATACCCACCACCGCTGGCACCCTGCCCAGCAGCTGCAGCAGCGTTTTGGTAGGCGGCCGCATTAGCATAAGTCGCATTTGTTACGGCCGGGTAGTTTACCTGAGCCGAGTTGTACTGGGTGCCGCCGTAGTTGAACCCGGCGTAGTTATTGTTTGCCATTGCCACGCAATTGCTGTAAAAAGGTACATACAAATCACCAATCAATGCAAATCAAACTTTACTCCTCGAAGCTTAATGACAATTCATTTTACATTAATATTTACTTGTTATAACTTTTTTATTGCTGTGCCAAATATGTGCTTCGATTGTATAGTTATTTATTTGTGCTTGTCGAATAATGGGCTGTTTATTTTTGTTAATAGAATGCAAGAAAAAGTACTTCCAGTCACGTCATGTCTGTTCTTGTCTGTGCCGAAAAAGAAGGAAGCCCCCACCATTTTTTTCTATATCGATTTTTCTGGCCAAACTGGTTTAATGCTTTTTTCGTGTATGCAAATAGCACACACTTGCGGCACTCAATGCAAATAAACAACTCATCGACTTCCAAATCAAAGAAAACAAGTTAATGACCAATGTGCGCAATTAAATTACCTTAAATTTTCTTCACTGCTGAAAAATTTTCCGTCTCTCAACCGGCGACAGTAGCGATACACTATTTGTGTATCGCACAATGTCGATAACATACCTAGGTCACGCCGCCGTCAACGACGAGTATTCAGGAGTTCTAAACGATATGCTGCTACCGATATCTGTATGCATACTTTTGATCGATAGTTCAAGGTCACCCTTTTTTGTCAAAGCAAGAACTTTGTGGCAACGCTGGTAATTCGCGCCGAAAACAAAAATAATGTGTTGATGTTGTGAAATCTGTCTGTTTATTTTTATGATTTCATGGATGAAAAGAAATACATTAAGCGCAAAGAAAAAGCGCGCAATGATGGAAATCGCGAACAATTGGCCGTTTGCTGTAATCAGCTGGGAGACTACTACAACCAACTTGGCAAGTACAATGAAGCGGTTATTGAATATAAACAAGAAGCAACAATATACGCCAGCATGGGCAAGGAACTGGAGACGGCAAAAGCGAAGCGCATGCTGGGAGAAATGTTTACGCTGCTTTGCGAATACGACACAGCCAGGGATCACATAAATGACTATCTAAGTAAGTAGCGACTTCAGATATTAGTAACTTGGTTCTGAAACATATGTTATACCCTGCTTAGGGATTGCGAAAAGATTGCAAAACAAAGTAGAACAGCAGCGTGCTTATGCAACGCTAGGACGTGTTCATCTCATGCATGGCCAGAGTTTGTCCGACATCACTGCCTCCGGCGCCATGGATCAATTAAAAATGGCAGAAAAAAATTTTATTCGCAGTCTTCTGCTTATTAAAGAGTAAGTTTCAGTTATGTCACACCTTAAAGTTTTTTATTAAGCTTTTAATTACTCTTAATAGGATATCGGGTCAGATATCAAAACTGGAACAGTTGGACATGCAAGCTCGCTGCTATCTCAACATTGGCATTGTGAAAGACCACATTGGAGATTTCGAAGCCGCAATTGAGTACATCCACAAAGCGATTAAAATAAGCCAGACACACGATTTATTCGAGCTGACTCACTTGTGCTACATTTCGTTGAGTTTGATTTACAACAGCAAAAAGAACGATGCAACTTCGGCATTGCGCTACTGTAATATGGCACAGCAAGTAGCCAAACGATTGCCCAATAAAGTAAAGAAAATCTGTGAGACGCTCATAACGAAATCAGAGATTCTGATCCAAGCTGGTGACTTTGCAAGTGTCAAACAGATCCTGACCAAGGCATACAAGAAGCACACGCCAGATGATAACGATCGAGCCAGCATCGAGCGTTCTCTGCGAATTGTTGTAAAAATTTGTCAAACTCTCGACGAACTGGTATTAACCAGTTCTGTAAACTATGGCAAATTGAAAGATTTGTATGAAAAGCTTGGCGATGGCTGTTGTCATCTTTCAAACTATGAAAAGGCTCTTGTCTACTACCAAAAAATGCTTGAGTGCGCCAAGCTAAATGAGGAGCGCGGCAAGAGCCTGGTGCCCATCTATGTGAGTCTGTATCAAACTTACAAGGATATTAAGCAGTATGACAAGGCATTGGAGTATTTGTGGTTAGAATTTGAAGTAAATAAAGATACGCCTGCTGAGGCATTTACGACACTCTGCAGCATTGCTGAGATTTGTGAGCTGCAGGCGGAACCATTTTGGACCGTCCACGATGTGTATCAAAAGGCGCTGCGTGAAGCAGCCAAGGCAGATGAAGCGACCTCCTTAAAGCTGGAGAAAATAGCTATGGTGCGACTATACAAATTGCAGCTGAAACACAAAATGCATGTGCTAGCTGAGACAATGGAGGCTGAAGCAACTGCCAAGGGCATTAATTTGGCCGAGGAGGCGGCAAAGCAGGATGACGATGATGATGCCAATAGCGAGCCAACAACACTGCAACAAAACACACCAGACTGGGGTGATGATGTGGACTTGGATGCGCTAACCGATTCCGATGCCAGTGATCTGGATGAGACAGACAAACCACGTCCACAGCGTACCAAACGTGGCAATCGCTCATTGACCATTAAGCGCAACAACAAGGGCGAAACACAGTTGCATCAGGCATGCATTGCTGGCAATCTGGAACTGGCACGACGACTTATCGAACAGGGACACACAGTTAATGTGCGGGATCATGCTGGGTGGCTGCCACTGCACGAGGCCTGCAATCATGGCTATCGAGATATTGTCGAACTGCTGCTGGACAAGGGCGCCGCTGTGGCCATCAATGACAAAGGCGGCACAAGTTGTGATGGCATTACGCCACTTTACGATGCGTGCGCCAATGGTTTTCTGGATGTTGCCGAGATACTCTTGGAGCGTGGCGCTGATGCAACAGTTCGCACCGACTTCAATGAAACCTGTATTCAGGCATTGGACAAATGGCGACAGTCCAAGCAACTTATTGATGGGGAACAAGCGCAGTATGCACAGTTGCGGGAAACGCTGATGCGTACACTTTCCAAGGTGGGCATTTGTGGCATGCAACAGGCACAACCACTGACCAATGCAAATGCTAAATCAGAATCGTCGAGTGCATCGGAGAATGATGAAGTTGAGCTGGCACCGCGTCACAGACGATCCTTGCCTATGCTCAATCGCTCGAGCAGTCCGCGCCAGCCATCAAACGCAAGTAAGGAATACCGCAATGTAATGGCACAGCTAAAGCGTCCAAATCGCACTACTGCCATCAACGATGAGCCGAGCAGCAGTTGCGGCAGCAGCAGCAGCATCGGCAGCAACGTCAAGCAGAAGCGTGCAGCTCTGTTGGATACAAACGAAGTAGATGCCGATAGCTGGCTAATCGATGATGTGGGACCGGAACGGAAACGTAAGCGTTACAATTCTGGCAGTATGTCCAGTCGTTCAGCTCTCTCCAAAGATAACCTACACGATTCAGCGCTAGCATGGGAAACGGATATTCTGGCCACACCACCCGATGTGCTGGACGCACATAAAGTGCTTATTGAGGCAGCCAACTCCAAGCAGCGTCGAACGCAGATGCGCAAGCTATCATTATCGCGCTCCTCAAGCATGAACAGCAATCAAAGCGCCAATTCCAAATCCAAACAGCAGGCATCATTGCTGGACAGTGGCTTCTGTCGCTTTCGCAGCGAGAGTCCTTTGGGCAGTGGTGAAGAATCTGTGGATGGTGGCGCATCATTGATAAGTTTACGCACACACATCGAACCAGATTCCACGACGAGCACTGGCATACATCTGCTAATTTCACCCTCGAAGATGGCATCGCCCATTAAGGTGCAGGCAACGCCAGTATTAGCGACCACAGTCTCCTTCAAAGTAAAGATACAGGATGAGCTGTTACTGGTGCCCATTGAGCGCAAGAAACTGCAGGACATAAACATGCGCTGGCTGGCCGAAGAAGCAGGAAGACGCTATAATAAGTAGGTGAAAATGAGTTTAATAATTTCCTCAATGCTACATTGCTTTTCATTTCAGATTGACTGGTCTGACGCCTTTGTTGCGTCTCAAGACGTCCGATGGATTCGCCTATGAAGAGATGGATCCTGTAAGCGTTGCGCTCGAGCAAAATATGTTGCTGACCACCATACTGGATTGGAAAATATCACCATTGTCGCAACGCTACGAAGAGATGTGCCATCAATTACAGAAAGGTCGAAACACATAAAACGTACTTTGAATGATTAATTATTGATTGGTTTTTTAGATGTTGATGATAAGATTAAGTTCATATTGGAGCGTTCGCAAAACACACAAACACTGGAGCTGTCTAATCTCTGGCTTAGTGAGACACAAACGGAGCCAATATTTCAGGCATTGCTGCATCAGGCGCGACTCACAGTTTTGGATCTATCGTTCAACTTTATTGGCAACGTGGGCTGTCTGGAGTTGGCCAAGGCATTGCCGACGTTGCTGAAGCTAAAAACGCTACGATTAAAGTGCAATGCCATCAGTAATCTGGGTTTGGAGGCACTCCTCTGTGGCCAGGCCATGGAGAAGCTGAATAATTTGGAGGAACTGCAACTTTGTCAAAATCCGTTGGGCAACGGCAGTTTGCGAACGCTGCATAGATATTGTGGCAGTCCAGCTGGTCGTTCATTGAATACGCTGCATCTCTCGCAGTGTGAGCTGACAGAATTACAAGACTTTGATTTGGCCTATAATCAATTGGCCAGTTTCGACATAAGCTTCAATCAGCTTACGCAGCAGAGTGTGCACAGATTGACGGAGCAACTAAACAGCTGTCGCTTGGAGCAGCTTAATCTAAGCTACATACGCTGGCCACTTGACGAGCAGAGCGGCTTTGCGCTTGGCGAGCGTTTGGTGGCATTGCTCGAGGGCGGCACCAGTGAGAGATTTGTGCGTTTGGAACTCGCCGGCTGTGGTCTCAACGATGCGCACATGTACAAGATTATACAGCAAATCGGCAAGTCCAAGCAGCTGGAGTGGTTGGACATAAGCGATAATGAGCGTTTAGGTGGCACTGCCTTGAGCTATATATTAGATGAGCTGCCTCAGCTGCGTTATCTCTTGGCGACAAATTGTATACGCCTGCTGGACGATAAACGTTTGCAGCAGTTGGAGCAACTAAAACAGCTGCCGCAGCGAATGGATCTTAGCATCGACGAACAAACATTCTCTGTGCCAGGTGCCTTGACCACGCTAATGGGCATTTGGCGGCTGAAATGGGGTGATAAAGCCAAGGTGTTGTCGACGACAACGAGTACGCGGAATAAGGGTTCATTAAAGCTCTATGTGGATGAAAGTGATTTGCAATGGTGGCACGCATAAATTTTAGAATGTAATATTTATCTTGTCCTGTTTTATGTTGTTTACCAATTGACAAATAAAATAACAATAGCAAGAAATCGTATCTTAAGTGTTTTGTGGAGATGGAAAATCACTAAGTAGCATTCATGGTTATCTTATCAGCAATGCTTTACGCAATAATCTAGCTAACCAGAAACATGATTGTATAGTTTCTAAAAGTCAAACATAACTTTGAAATCAGTGCTAATTTTTTTTATATAACTTAACGTATTTTATTTCTCTTTAATTTTTTTTTTTTTGATTCGCCGATGTAGATTATAAAGGGGATGATGTAAGAATTGAGCCTGTGTTTATTTAGCTTATCCACTCTTGGCCATCTCAAACATGTTCCTGGAGATGATTAGGCGCTGGATTTGTGAGGTGCCCTCGTAGATCTGATAGATCTTGGCATCACGCATGAGCTTCTCAACGGGATATTCGCTGTTAAAGCCATTGCCGCCAAAGATTTGCACGGCATCGGAGGCAATCTTGTTTGCCATATCGGCCGCATGGCATTTGGCAATGGATGCATAGTAGCTGTTGCGACGTCCCTGATCAATCTCCCAGGCGGACAGGCGCCAGGCGAGACGTGATGTCTCGACACCGATTGCCATATCGGCCAGCATAAACTGTACGGCCTGGTGATGAGCAATGGGTACACCAAATGCCTTACGTTCCAGCGCATACTTGAGAGCCTCATCCAGGCAACGCTGCGCGAGACCAACAGCTCCGGCAGCGACTGGTGGGCGGGTCTTGTCAAAGGTGCCCATGGCAATTTTAAAGCCGGCTCCCTCGCTAATCAGCACATTCTCTTTGGGCACACGCACATCCTCAAAGGTGATGCCACGCGTATCAGAGGCACGCTGACCCATATTTTGCTCCTTGCGGCCAGGCGTTAGACCGGGCGTATCACGATCGACAATGAAGCCGGTGAAGGCTTTGCTGGACGGGCATTTGGGATCGGGGTTGGTTCGAGCGAGCACAAAGTACCAGTTTGCAACGCCACCATTGGTAATCCACATTTTCTGACCATTGAGAATGTATTCATCGCCCTTCTTCTCGGCACGCGTCTTAATGCCATTGACATCGGAACCGGCACCTGGTTCTGTAACACAATATGCCGCAACCAAGGGCTCCTCCAATAGACGACCCAAATACTTTTTCTTCTGCTCCTTGTTTCCCGACAAGATCACAGGTGTTTGCTAGAGACAGCAGAATGGATTATGAGAATTCTGCTGGTTAGGTAATGTGTTTCAATTTTTACTTACGCCCAGACCGCTGGCCTCAAGTGCAGTCATAATGCCCGTGCAGCCATAGGCCAACTCTTCGGCCGTCAGGCAGGTGGTAAATACATCCAGATCCAAGCCACCGATATCAGCAGGAACATGGTTATTCATCAGACCCAGCGCCCAGGCCTTCTTGACAATGGGCCACGGGTACTCACCGCTTTTGTCGTATTGTGCTGCCACGGGAATGATTTCCTCACGCGTGAACTTACGCGCAGTATCCTGGAACTGTAGCTGATCCTCGGTCAGGGCGAACGATGGTCCCGTGGCGGATACATGTGAAACGCCGGCATATGAACGGCTGGCTACCAGCTGTCGCAATGCAGGCGTTGCGAGCTAATAAAATAATAATAATCAAATTAAAATAACATTTGAAAAAAAAACAATAATGATAGTTTAATAAAACGGAATTCTTTTTTGATCTTTTGTCATAAGCAAGGGGTCCACAAGTCCAACCGGGGTACAAAGTACAATAGCCGAAGATAACAAACATATGTACATACATATGTAATTTAAATAAAAATAACAGTGCCACTTTTTTTTTCTCTTTTTGCGATGTTTTCAAAATGTCTGCCAGACGATCAATATCAACAGGTGACGTCATTTGCTTTCACAATCCTTTTATATTATATATTATACGTACCTTGTTGAGAAACGCCATGATGTTTTTAAACTTATTTTTTATTTATTGTAAAATTTTCTCTATATAATATTCAGCTTATGCTTATTCTTTTGCTACTTGGTGTCTCGCGTTGCTTACGCGCCGACGTCTCGTGGCGAATTGAATTAAACGGGTATTTGGCTGCTCGTTAAACGATATAGTCGTGCCGAAAGCAATTGTGAACATTAGACTTTGTTGCTCCCGCTCTCGCATTCTCTCTCTTGCTTTCTCGCGAAGCTTGCGTCGTTCAAGCGGAGTCAACAAACTCTCAACAGACAGCAACTAAACATTTAAATAAGCATGCCGAATATCATTCGCCTTGGCATACTAGCCGAGTCACACCCCCAAGATCCGAAGGCCTTGAAAGGGCAATAGCAACAAAAAGTCTCAAAAGCTTTCTATGGTAAAAAAAGCTCTACAACAATCGCGTCAAATTGTTAAAGCGCCGCACATTTTTAACTCATTTATTTGATTTGTGTTGCATACTTTAGAGCGGCTATATTTATTAAAAAATAAACCGAACTGACATTTATGCCATGTTCAGACAACGAAAAATTAATTAGTTACAAAAACAAACGTGCTTCCAGTGGTATATTTTAAAATTAATGTGTGTCGCATAAGCCTGAATATAAACAATAAAGTTCCAAAATAAATCAAGTGTTAACGGTGTACGTGCAGTTGGCAGCATCTCTTATCAGTATTAGCAGCAGCACCAGCAGAACTTTGTCTGCTTAAAGCTTCCGTTAATCCACAATCCACAAAAGAACAAACCCGATTCACAGCCGAAGCGATTGACGAAGCACCGAAGCAGCGTCTGGTGGTACGAAGGACGAGGTGAAAAGTCCCGTCACATCTAAGGCACATAACTGGGATAGCTGCGGCTACTACAGCTTTGGCTAGGCCAGTCATTTGACATTGCTCCTGCGTTAAGGTTGTCCGCGCGCAACAGCACAAGAAAAAATATAATCTGTTGAAACTCCATTTCGTGTAACTGTGTTTGTATATGTGTGCTCTTCTCACTCCCACTTATGGTATACATGCACTATATACTATGTTTATATATCTTAAATAAATCAAATTGAAAAGTTTCCCAAGTGTTTTTCTCAACTAAAGAGTCATAACTAAACAAGTGCCAATAATTGTTAAGTGCTTGTTGGGCCAAAAGCATTCAAAATGGCACAATTTGTGACTCACATTCAGCCAACGCTGATGGAGGCATCGCTAGGCCATGTGCCCCATCATCATCACCATCAGGTAGGCGTGCAGCATTCGTCGCATTTGCCACATAGCGGCCACAACATGCCATCGACACCCAATCATCCCCATCACCATCAACATCAACATCAACAACATAGCGGAGGACATGGCAGCTCATCCCAATCGCATCATCATTCAGAGCAGCATAAGCACAAGAAATCCCATCAGCAAACGGCTCATGGCAATGCCAAGGCGCATCCGCATCCGCATCAAAGTCCACCGTCTCAAATTTCGTCGCCACCAGGCGAACAACATGCAACTGCCACAAACGGCAGCAACAGCAGCAGCAGCAAGCAACAACATCACAACAAACATGAGCATTGTCCAACAGGACACCACAGTGCGGTGAGTCCAAAGGCTTACTTCAAGGATTATTATAAATAGTCTGGTTTAATGGTCGATTGTCGCTCAAGAAAGTCATCTTCAAGTATTATCAATTTCTGTAAAATCTGTATACATTGTACTTGCACCCAATGACGCAATCATAATCCTTGAGCATGACAAATGAGTCACCAACCAAGCAACCAACCAACCATCATCGAACATCTTTCGTTGTCCTTGTTTAGCCATTAACAACTTCACGACGATTCTCTGGCGTCTTGTGGCGTCATTGTGTCTCCCTGGCATCGTTTACGCTGCTTTATTAAAAAAAGCTCTTTAAATTAGACAACATGCCGAGACTAAAAGCCCCATTCCCCACCTTAATAGACAGGCCCCAATCATTCTGTACTCTCGAAAGCTTTTTGTTTCTAAATGTTGTCGGTGTTCTTCTTGTTTTTGTTTTTTGTGTTTTCTTTTTTTTTGGTTGTATTGTTTAAAAATAACTAAATTGCGAATTTCTCTTTCCACTCTTTGGCATTATAGGGTCTCTGTCGACTTGTTTTTCGATTCTCTATTCTCGGTGGGTTTTGCAATCGAAAATATAATTTAGAAAACGACTCAAATCGCTCGCTGTCTGTTGTTGTGTATTTCGGTGCTGCGTGAGACATTTCGAATCCAAATATTGTTACATATAATTGGCGAATGTTTAAGTACTGTTGAAAAGACGCCATCGGAATGCAAACATTAAAGAAACGCTTCCCTTCGCTTCAAAGTTTGGGCGTAAGTCGCATCAAGTTTTTATGTAATACAACGAAAAGTTAAAACTACAGAAAAAGTGCCATGCAATTGACCTAAAAATATCGGATGGACGAAAAATATATATGTATTTAAATCTTGTTCTTTCTTTCCATTTGGTGCGTATGACGCTTTTGTCTTGCACGCGGTGCACTGAACTTATTCATAAACTTGAAAGCACTCTCATCTTACACACACGCCCGGCCCCCGCCTCCGGGTGTGGCTTTTTTTTTTACAAAAAATTTTTTGGCGTTCGTTTAGCTGTCGCGACGATTTTATTTATGGTGCGTTTTTAAAGGTCGTCAAAATTCTTTGACAATTAGTCTATGCCATTTCGTTTGCCTTCTGTTTTACTTAAGGGCATTTTTGTGTTGTGGCTCTTGTAATTTTATATGCCATGTTAGGGCCAACAGGCATTAGCCTTATGGACGCCAACTAAAAAAAAAACAAAAAACAAGAAAAATGTTTACAAATGTGTCGAAAGCTAAATACTCTTCAGGCGGAACTATTTGTTTGATAGGATATGATATGATATGCAATTCGTACTTAAGACCTCAGATTTCAGACTTAAATTCTTACTTTAAACTATTTATCTCTTGATGTTTTTGCATTTTAATGGCTTCAAGTAGATATTTGCTTGAGTCTACATTATTTTTTCTGATATTAATAATTCTAGTCTTTGATTTCAGTGTTTTACACAAATTTTATATAGTACTAGCTTTTGCCCGCGACTTCGTCCGCGTGGAATAGTGACTTCCGGCAGATTTTTGGTTTTTCCCACATAGTTCCCGTTCTTGCGGGATTTTCGGAATGGTCGAGTTTCCGCAGAATTTTTAGGATAAAACCTATGTTTTTTTTTTGAGTTCCAAACTATTTATATCTGTACAATTTTTTAAGTAAACTAAATTATTATAGAACTTCTGCATATACTACATTTTTTGTTTTATTGTCTTGTGGCAGAAGAATATATTGATTTTCGCCACAACCTGATCTTGATAAGGCGACGTATAACTGGCCGTGCGAAAAACAGTCTTCGCGTAAATCGATCCCCACGTGTTACGATGATAATTATATCGCATAAACAAATTAGCGCTGTATTCAACCGTTCAGTAGGGAGCCGACCGCGCGAGTGAGCCGCGCGGCATGGTATCTCGTAGAGCTGCACCCCCCTCCCGGCTTGCCAGCAAGCACCGCCTCTCTCCCGCCGCGCCGGCCAGCGCAGTGAGCAGCGAGTTGGTTTTGTTTCGGAGTTATTTATCATTGTAATCTTTAAAGTTTTTTGTTGAAATTAAGCTATGTCAAAGACAATTTTATTCACAATGAAGTACTCTTAACCAACAACATATTTATATTTATATTTGAATAAAGATTAATATTATTATGTTGATACAACTTAAACAAATTATTTCGACCAAATTTGGTACCATAAAAACGGTCATTGTGACTAAACCTTAAAAGATAGACATATGCCGTCGCGGACTTTTTTTTAGTCATGTATAGAGGAATAATTCTTTCATACATATTTTTTGTGTATCTTGAACCGTTTTCGCAGCGCACGCAAAGAAAGCCTTCAAAAATGAATAATTTTCCCCGTTTTTTACACATTTACCGCTCTGTCTTTGCTCCTATTGGTCATAGCGTAATGTTATTTAGCCTATAGCCTTCCTCGATAAATGGACTATCCAACAAAAAAAGAATTATTCAAATCGCACCAGTAGTTTCGGAGATTAGCGCGTTCAAACAAACAAACAAACAAACTCTTCAGCTTTATTATATTAGTATAGATATACTATATACATATTTTATTTAATAGTTACTTAGTTTAAGAATTGCAAGTACAGAGTTCGAAATATTTGACTTTAAGATAAATTGTATTTTTGAACTAAACAGAGAAATAAGCCTATCAATTTAACTTGCACTTTTCTTCCATTGATTTAATTTCTGTAAAAATTTAATCAACCATGTGATAGTCTCACATAAAGAGTATTTTACGAATATTTATTTATAGAGTACCAGCTGACATGCGAACATGCAATTTAGTTCAGTTTTAGGCAGGTTTTAAGCACACACAACCCATGGGGGGGTCTAAAGTGTAACCAAAAACCCTTTTGTTGGCCAAAACAAATACTGCTAAGCCAAATGTTTGGCCAAGCGATATAGAAAAAAAAGATAACAAACTGCAGTTTGAAGACAACCACCAAAAAGCAAGCAAAGTAAACGAAGGGAATGGAAAGGAAAGTTCATTAATTAAATACTAAAAATGTGCAAGGTGCGACTTGCTTGCCACATGCTACGTTTAATGCTTGCACCACCCTCACACTTTAGTGCAACGTGATTCAGGCACTTTACAATTTGCCCTGGTCACGATGCAATTTAAAGCACTCGCCTAAGGGGTGAAATTTTCAACGCAATGCTCCAGTGGCACTTTAGGGTGGATTCCCATTTTTATTTCCGATCTTATGCATCACATAATTTGCAATCAAACAAAGCAAACCAACAACAACAAAAACATAGCAAATTGATGGCAAATGAATGGAAATTGTGTCGATTCTTCTGCTATACTTTGACTTGGCTTACTTGGCAAAAACGTGACTTCGACTGCAAATGCAGCTGATTAGGATTGCCAAGGGTGTTTAATTAGGGATTCAGGGATTAAGGGGTGTTATTTATTTTTGTTTCGAACTCGAAACATTCAGTTTCGAAAATGGGAAATAAACAAAAATCCAACAGAGCGTTGCGTCTGCGCCAGCCAGAAAGAGAAAACTTTGGAAAACTTGACCAACCAACCAACAACCAACTGTGGATTGTCACAGCTTTTAGCCTTGTTTACGTTCAGTCAACAACGTTTAATCGCTGACTACGGGTAGGACCTGTCCAAGTGTGTGTGTGTGTGTCTGTGTGTTGTGCTAGTAATGTTGTCTATTTGCTGAACTAATTAGTTTAATGCTTTGCTAATTTAAATTATACGCAAGAGTAATTGGGTGCGCCAGGAAATGAAAGATGAGCTAATTAAGTGACTGCTGCGATAGTTTTTGTTGAAGGATACAATTAAAAAGGTAATGCGCAGTTGAAAACCAATGAAAGAATATACATAGTTAAATAATTAAATAGTTATCTTAATCAATTTATGCCTCAACAAGCAAATTTCTTTAAGTTAGTACGAAAAAGTAAGCAAGGACTTTTATCTGAAATATTTTATATAGTTGCTTGAATTATTAGACTTTTAATAATAGAATTTAAGATATTCCCAAGAAAATTTCTGATTGAATTGTTTCTCGAAAAATGTAAATAATCTTTTGTTTGTGGTTGCACTCTGTGCACGTGTCCGCTACGTTTACTTGCCCCGTGCCTCGCCTTGCCCAAATTCGAAACGTCAACAAAACGAAACGCACGTGTCGAATGAGCGGCAAACGTTTCCGCTTCCAGTAAACCCACCCTTTGTTCTGGTGACGCAGACGCATGAGGTTAAGTTGAGTAATGTGGACCGGGGGCGGCAGTTTGGTTGTTTTCTTTCCAATTGGAATTGTGCAAGTGCGCAGGTCCTCCGAAAATCCTGGCGTTTCGCCGACAACAATTCAACCACGACTGCTAGGACTTTTCGCCAGGGCCTGGCGGCCACGCATCCAGTCTGGAGTTGAACATTGAAGAAAACGGCAGCAAATAAAACTGAGCGCTCCTCACGGCGTTCATTATTCAGTAGAAGCGACTGTGTTGAACAGAAAATATATATATATATATATAAGGAAACCAATCAGACGCACCAACACAGTCACAGTTATACAGTCACACAAACGCGTACACACGGTTACACTGACACTCACACACACATACACACACCCATGCACACATACACGAAGCTTATATAAAATCTAAAGGAAAAATCGATGCGAGTGCATTTAAAATTCAACAAAAGAAAATCTCAAGTAATTAACTAAACGCGTAAAAGTCAACAATAAAACAAGGCAAATCATTGAAAAGCCAAGTGAAAAAAGAAAAGCATCCAAAAAAAAAAACGATGACTAATCAGTGACGTGAACTTAGCTTACACAATATTTCAATACTCGATATACACACACACACACACATACAGACACACATTTAAGTATTAAGGTGTACAATTTTGAATTTCTAACAACACAAAATGGTCACTGAAAATGGAGCTCAGGTAATGAATTTTTTCACTTGATTTGCCGTGTGCATAAACTTTTCAGTCCGACTGTCTGTGACGGCCATGTTGGCGTCCATTTTGCATATTATCGATTTTTCATTGTCTGGTCGGGAAAATGCCTTAAAACGTAATCAAGAGCAATTAAAATTTAGGATTATTAATTATTGTGGGAAAGAATTTCGCATTTTTTTTTTCGGTTTATGGAAACATTAGTTTTGGTCGCACCCATTTTATTGATTTCAGAGTTTTATCGATTTTTCATGCTAAAAAAGCTCGAACATTTAATTTTCATACATTTATGACATTCATAAATGAATATAAATACTTGTATAACCATTGTTAGGAACTTAAGAAAAAAGGACCTTCCCATCACAGTTCAAGATGGGTGTGGTGCGTATGTATTTGTGTTAGTGCTCAGGTAATACAGATTTAGGTTAAATTTAATGATGACATGCGACATTTACGTAGCGAAGGAATGGAACAGAAAAAAATCCATAATATGAGTCATTATTTTTCATAGCACTTCGTTTTTTCTTTGTTTTTCTCCTTTGCTGTTCTCAAGTTCAATTATGAAAAAAAAACAACATCATTGGCAATAATTTGTTGCTTGCACTTCGAGCAGGAGCAGTTCAAGTAGTATTACCATTAAACATGTTGCTACTTGGGCGACATGATGAACAAGTTCAAAGAAAGAGAAAAAACCACTTCAAGGCTTTACTGCAACATTTTATGTTCAAGCAGCCAGTTTGCACAACTTGAGCTTGTTATACAATGCCGCTTGGCAAGCGTACCTTTGAACTTTCCTTATTGCCCATGGGTCTGGCTCCCTTTCTCGCTGTCCTTTCTTGTTTGCTTGTTGTATCATTAAGTTAAGCAAACAAGGAAGCGGCCAACGCCAGTGCCGAAAGACATCCTTTACAAATCGCTGGGCAGGCATACGAAATGAGTTTTTCTTCTTTTTTTGTGTTGGCCCAGCCATGAAAAGAGGAATCCACTTATTTCCGCATTTGCAGAGTCAATGGTGGATAGGTGAAAGGAAGACACAGCCGGGAGGTTGGAAGGGTACGAGTCTTTTTATGACTGAAGCTAGTTACTCGGGACAGTGAGTTCCGGTCTGCGGTCATTTAAGGCGGCGTCGTTGAAACTGCAGAAACTTTTCGTCTTCCAATGGGAAAAAAAACTTCCACCGTATGAAAGCCGCCTTCCCGTTGCATTTTCCAATGCCACAACATGACGTCATTTTCGATATCGAATTCCAGGCTGGAAGCACACCGAAAATGATGTTTACTAGAGCGTTGCGCACAAAAAAGACATGAAAACATAAACAAATTGTGGGTGGCAATGTACAAAAAGCAAATGGGGGTTTAGGGGCAGCTGTTTCACTTTGGTTTTTGGCCATAAAACCGAATAACACCTGCGCATTGTTAGCACTGACGTTGACCCCATCTGTCGCCTTGACCGTTGCCAAGCTGAACTTGAGCAGGTGCAACCGGTTCACAACAATGAACGTCAGTTGCGCAACGACAACTACATGGGATATTTATATATGTGATCAATAACAGCCCTAAGTAAAAGCTATTGTGATAAATACGCAACTGACACGCAACTTTCGCTTGGCCCTCCCTAAGGCAAAATAAGCCAAGTCCATGCGAATTAAAAACCTAAGTAGTTTACAGCGAACGATGCTAATTCGTTTCGGTAAAGAGTTTGGCCTTCAAAGTAGCTGTGAGAAGGTCACTCTAACTAATCCATCTTCAGTTCTTCTATCTTTCTTCTTTAATATATTTATATTTTTATTTACGTCAAGCGAATTCATAAAATTTAAAGAATGGAACCAACTTAAAAGAAGATAAGGTTCCTAATGTGTTACCTAGATTTGTTTTGGTGCTTTGGATCAACATCTGACCAGTAGCTCTTAAGTTATCCTTAAAAATTGAAATCGTTCTTTAAATTTAGTAAAAGATTATTTTTATAAAGTGAGGTCATTTTAATTGTTTTTTTTTTCTGAGATGTGCTTTTCCTTTTGTTGAGAAGAACGAAAGAAGTCTTTCGGGAATCTATTAGGTTTGTCAAGGAAATCGATCATCCTTAAAGTTTCCCTTCAACTTCACGGGAAATTTTAAGTTAATTTGAATGACCATCTCAAGCGAATAGCACTTGCATTTGGGGCTATGATTGGGAATAACACTATTTTACAAATACTTTTATATTTTAAGAACCCATTTATCACTTACATTTTTAACTAATGACAATCAATTAATTTACAATTAAAGGGCGATGGCAATACTTCCTTCCTGCGTGCCGCACGCGCTGGCAATCTAGAGCGTGTGCTGGAACATTTGAAAAACAATATAGACATTAACACCAGCAATGCGGTAAGTCAAATACAACAGAAATAGTTAAGCTAAATTGCTAATTTCTTACGATTTTAGAACGGTTTGAATGCCCTGCATTTGGCGTCCAAGGATGGACACATACACGTCGTGTCGGAGCTGCTGCGGCGTGGCGCAATTGTTGACAGTGCCACCAAAAAGGGTAATACGGCATTGCACATTGCCTCGTTGGCTGGACAGGAGGATGTGGTGAAGCTGTTGCTGGAGCACAATGCCTCGGTGAATGTGCAATCGCAGAATGGTTTTACGCCTCTCTATATGGCCGCTCAGGAGAATCATGATGCGGTTGTCCGTCTGCTCTTGTCCAATGGCGCCAATCAGAGTTTGGCCACTGAGGATGGTTTCACCCCGCTGGCTGTGGCCATGCAGCAGGGACACGACAAGGTTGTTGCCGTGCTCCTCGAAAGCGATACACGTGGCAAGGTGCGTCTGCCAGCGCTGCACATAGCTGCCAAGAAGGATGATGTCAAAGCAGCCACCCTACTACTCGATGTAAGTTCAAAAGAATCAACCCAGATGACGCAAGATTATTAACATTCTATCTTCACAGAACGATCATAATCCGGATGTTACCTCCAAGTCGGGTTTTACTCCTTTGCACATTGCCTCGCATTATGGCAACCAGAACATTGCCAATCTGCTGATTCAGAAGGGCGCCGATGTCAACTATTCGGCCAAGCACAACATAAGCCCGTTGCACGTCGCTGCCAAGTGGGGCAAGACCAATATGGTCTCACTTCTGCTAGAGAAGGGTGGCAGTATTGAGGCTAAGACTCGTGATGGACTTACACCACTTCACTGTGCCGCCCGCTCTGGCCACGAGCAGGTTGTCGATATGCTGCTGGAGCGCGGAGCACCAATTAGCGCCAAAACCAAAAACGGTCTGGCTCCATTGCATATGGCTGCCCAGGGTGAGCATGTAGATGCCGCTCGCATCTTGCTCTACCATCGGGCACCAGTTGATGAGGTCACCGTGGATTATCTGACTGCTTTGCATGTGGCGGCGCACTGTGGACATGTGCGTGTGGCCAAGCTGCTCCTGGATCGCAATGCCGATGCAAATGCTCGAGCGCTCAACGGATTCACACCATTGCATATTGCGTGCAAGAAGAATCGCTTGAAGGTTGTCGAGCTGCTGCTGCGTCATGGCGCTAGCATAAGTGCCACCACTGAAAGTGGTTTGACACCCTTGCATGTGGCCGCATTCATGGGTTGCATGAATATTGTCATTTACTTGTTGCAACACGATGCCAGTCCCGATGTGCCCACTGTTCGTGGCGAGACGCCACTGCATTTGGCTGCACGTGCCAATCAGGTGAGTGGCATTTTGATTTTTCTGATAAGGAAAAAAAACGATTAGGAAGAAAAATATACAAGTCGATTGATAAGGAGCTAATGGTTTTTTTTTTCATAGCTCTCTTAACTTTATCTATCGATATACTTGTTTAAACGTTTAAATCCAATTTCTTTTAGACGGACATCATACGCATACTTTTGCGAAATGGCGCCCAAGTGGATGCACGTGCTCGCGAGCAGCAGACACCGTTGCATATTGCTTCGCGACTTGGTAATGTGGATATTGTGATGCTGTTGCTGCAGCATGGCGCACAGGTCGATGCAACAACAAAGGATATGTATACGGCATTGCATATTGCCGCCAAGGAGGGGCAGGATGAGGTAAAAGATTTGATTGCCAAAAAGATAACGGATCACATCGACACCGTCTACCTGATGCAGTTGTTCTGGATACGTCATCAGGAGTTTTTCATTTGAACAAATGTTGCTTTTAAGTTTTACTTTTTGTTATGTTTGTTAAGTATTGTTTTGTCTTTTTTGTTGGTAAATAAATATAATTGGTCTTATTTGTTATTTATTTTTTCAATTTTATTCCTATGATTTGTAGCCTCATCCAGATTTTTTAGTTAATTAACTCTGCTGTATAAATACTTAACTATTCTATATTCTAATTTTTAAAAGGTGGCCGCAGTGCTTATCGAGAATGGCGCCGCTTTGGATGCAGCTACGAAGAAGGGATTTACACCCTTGCATTTGACAGCCAAATATGGACACATTAAGGTTGCACAGTTGCTGCTGCAAAAGGAGGCGGACGTGGATGCACAGGGCAAGAACGGAGTGACGCCTTTGCATGTGGCATGCCATTATAACAATCAGGCGGTGGCATTGCTGCTGCTCGAGAAGGGCGCTAGTCCACATGCCACAGCCAAGAATGGACACACTCCGCTTCATATTGCGGCCAGAAAGAATCAAATGGATATTGCTACAACGCTATTGGAGTATGGTGCTTTGGCGAATGCCGAGAGCAAGGCTGGGTTTACACCATTGCATCTAAGCAGCCAGGAGGGACATGCCGAAATCTCTAATCTGTTGATCGAACACAAGGCGGCCGTCAATCATCCGGCCAAGAATGGTCTAACACCAATGCACTTGTGCGCCCAGGAGGATAATGTTAATGTTGCCGAGATTATACAACGCAATGGCGCCAATATCGATATGGCCACCAAGGCAGGCTATACGCCACTGCATGTGGCATCACATTTTGGGCAAGCGAATATGGTTCGCTTTTTGCTGCTGAATGGCGCCAATATCGATATGGCCACCAAGGCTGGCTACACGCCATTGCATCAAACCGCCCAGCAGGGTCATTGCCATATTGTCAACTTGTTGTTGGAGCACAAGGCAAATGCTAATGCTCAGACAGTCAATGGACAGACCCCATTGCATATTGCCCGCAAACTGGGCTATATAAGTGTCCTTGATTCTCTCAAATCGATTACCAAAGAGGATGAGGCAGCCTTGGCAGCGGCATCATCGAGCGAGGAAAAGTATCGCGTCGTTGCTCCCGAGGCCATGCACGAATCATTTATGTCCGACTCCGAGGAAGAGGGCGGTATGTCTATTAATAAATACCCTAGTACTATACATTTTCAATATTTCTATACAAAATCAGACTTATCAGCTCGCACTCACTCAAACATTATCCTTAGCTATATTGTCTAGCTTTAAGTCTTAAGTAAAGTTTATAAAAAAAATCGTCAAATTATGTGTGCCGTTCAGGTGACACAGTTTGGGAATTGGACGCCAGCTACGAATTTGGCATTGGTATTGATCGTAACACAAATCGCCATCGGCCAGATACTCACATCTATCTGCCATATTACCAGGGCGACTATCTTAATGTCTCTAGTAAGTGCCAATGAACGTTTGCAAACGGCCAATTGTACAAAATTTACTCGTAATAATACTTATATTGAAGAGCTGCCTGTTATCAAGTGCATACAAATTGGCAATGATGATTGGCATTACCAAAAAATTTAACAAGGATTCTCAAATAGCACTTTATATGGTTGCTCGCCTAAATGTATACATTATATCTTGATGTTGTTTATGTACAAACACGCAGGAACATAAGAACAGGGGAAGATTTATTATTTTTTGTGAATTCCCTTCTTTTTTTTTAAGCAAAAAAATGTATTATTGATATGCAATTTATATCGATTTTAATTGAATTCCAAACGAACAATGTAAATAAATAGTAAATGGGCTAATGGGTGATTTAATTTATTTGTCAGATTTCTCTAATTTCTTTGTAACACGGCATGCAAAATCTATGAAAATACTGTAATAATAATTATGTACCGCCTTTATATTCTATATACATATATATATATATTACTCATGCTAGCTTAACATATCATCCTACCTACTATATACATATCTTTATTATATTAATATTCTTATATAACTAAGATTTGCATGTAGAATTAACGAAATTATTCAACTAAACAAAAAACTCATTTGCATTCTTCTATTTACAACAATGCACCGCGCTCCCATAAAACTGCAAATGCCAATGAAACTACAACAACAACAACAACAACAAAAACAATACACTTTGCCACACAATTCAACATTAATAATAACAACAACAACTATCGCTATATGGCCAAATTTGGACTTGTGTCTTGTGCTTGAATTGAAATGCGCTGGAATGCAACCGTAATGAAAACAAAACCTGCAAAACAAACAAACAAAATCTAGGCGAAGATAATATGCTATCCGATCAACCTTATCGCTATCTGACCGTTGATGAAATGAAATCTTTAGGCGATGACTCGCTACCCATTGATGTGACCCGTGATGAACGCATGGACTCCAATCGCATGACCCAAAGCGGTGAATATGCCAGCGGTGTGCCGCCCACCCTTGGTGAGGAGATGATTAGTCCACATAGGGCTCAGGTTTATGGCAATTCGCCCAAAGCCACCGTAGATGGAGTATATATTGCTAACGAGGAGCCACCACATGTGGGGTAAGCGAACCTTGTGATTAAAACTTGTTTCTTGTAATATTGAACTCAACTTTTTGCAGTCGCAAGTTGAGCTGGAAGAGTTTTTTGGTCTCGTTCCTGGTGGATGCACGCGGCGGTGCGATGCGTGGCTGTCGTCACAGTGGTGTACGTATGATCATACCGTCACGCTCCACCTGTCAGCCGACGCGGGTGACCTGCCGCTATGTTAAGCCGCAGCGCACTATGCATCCGCCGCAGTTGATGGAGGGTGAGGCCCTGGCCAGCCGTGTGCTGGAGCTGGGACCAAGCTCGACCAAGTTCATTGGGCCCGTGATCATGGAGGTGCCACATTTCGCATCGCTGCGTGGCAAGGAGCGTGAAATAATCATTTTGCGTTCCGACAATGGCGAAACTTGGCGCGAGCACACCATCGATAACTCCGAGGAGGTCATACACGATGTCATGCAGCAGTGCTTCGAGCCAGAGGGTAAATATAAACATAACTTTACTACATATATATTTTCTGTTTCGCCGTGCTATATAGTTAATATTGCCTTCCACAGAGATCGCTCAGTTGGAGGAGCAGGCTGGCAATCATGTTTGCCGCTTTGTCACCTATGATTTCCCTCAATATTTTGCTGTTGTATCGCGCATACGCCAGGAGGTCCATGCTATCGGACCCGAAGGCGGCATGGTATCGAGCACTGTGGTGCCACAAGTTCAGGCCGTATTCCCACAGGGCGCACTGACCAAGAAAATCAAAGTTGGCTTACAGGTAAACCTCTTTAAACCACGCAAAGGCGTTGCGCCCGAGAAACTACGCAAGATAAGCGTCAATCATGTGCCCAAAAAGAAGCGCTTCTCGCTCATTTGGTAAAAACACACAGAACAGCAGCAAACAGAAAGCAAATCAAGTAATGCTAATCGGTCTACATCGTATACATTTATAATCGTGCATTTAACATAAATACAGCTTCCTTAATCGTATAATATACTACAGTTGAACTACTTTATAACGAACTCATTTCCAGAACATAAAAATTCGTTCCATATTACTAATTTTCTCAAAGCAGTTTTTTGTCCCACTGAGTTTTTTTATACGGAAGTTCGACTGTACATACATATATCAAGAAAGCAAAGTTTTCCAAATCTTACAAATACGCATTTAATGTACTTGATAACCAATTTATACATATGTAATACCGATCCACAAATTAAAAAACTCTGTAATTCGCGTAGTAGTCGATGAAACAAACAACTAAGTAGATAAAATGCACTCGTAATTATTATTATACTTGTCTAGCATGGCCAGAAATCATTTGAAAAGAAATCTATACTCAAATCAAAATATTCTATCCCAAATACTTGTCTTTATAGTACACATTTTTTTTTAAGTGTTCTAAAATGTTATTTATGAAAGCACTTTGTTTAAATATATTTAATCACAGCATATTTAGACGAGTTCGTTAAGTCGAGTCTCCACGCTAATTTAATCACAAATGCTTAACGAATGAAATTTCTTATATGAACCCATTAAAGATTATTGATCTTTGATCAAGCGACTTCTGGCAGATCGCATATTTTCTTAAAGCTTAATCACTTGAAAAATACAAAAAATGTCCAATTGAATAAGACAGAAAAAAATATACTAATACTATATCTATATGACTATATTATTACAAAACTAATCATACTTATTTATGCATAAGATTATAAAAGTTTTCTGAAATGAAGTACTACCCAATAAATTTAGTTCAACAAAAACTTAATATCAATGAAAATCTTTTCATTAATTTTAATTTTTTAAAATTTATTTTTAATTGCTTTTTCGAGAAAAAAAAACAAAATGAAATTACAAACCAAACAATATACAACAAATATATGTATATATGTAATGTAAAGAAAAGAAAAAAAATGCTTGGACCGTTACAATTGGGTCCGGTTCTGAATAAAGCCAAAAGAAAGTTGTAACATTTTAGCCATGCTGTAAGCAAAAAAAAAAAAGAAAAGAAAAGAAAACGATTTAACGATGGCCCCACTCATGAGTTCAAATTTTAGCACATTTTATTTGCATTTTAAATACAAATTTTAACAATTATATATGAATAAATAATATTTTTTGTTTTCTTCTGATTTGTTTATATTTTATTTATCTATTTGTCGATATTTTCTAGTCGTTAAGTTGTAGTCTAAGTTTTTTTGATGACTAAATTTATTGGGACATAAATGGGCTTGAACATTGTTATTGTTTGTAGTTAACTTATGCTGTATTTAACTAAAACATACTATGACTGCTCAATAGAAACATAAATGATACTAGTATGAATGAAACATCCAACTGAATATGCATTGTACAAAAGAACAAAATCAAAAACAAAACAAACAAAAAAAAAAAACAATCCAAACAAAATGACATAAAATGTTCACCATTTAGCCCAAAATACTCATTTCATTTTTCTTTTATGTTTTTTTTTTATCATCATAATTGTACACTTAACACATGACAAATGTTGTAATTCATTCAATATTTTTGATTATAATTTGTTGTTAGTTTGTCCTCATGCCTCATATTTGTAAGTGTGTGTGTGTGTGGCCACAAAATCGATTTTTTGTCTACAGTGCCGAAAAAAATTCGTTACATTTCTAGGCCCAACCGGTTGATCCAGATTTAACAGCTAAGCTATTGGGTCGCGGCGTTGCCGTCTCACCAATTGTAACGGTCGAGCCGCGTCGCCGCAAATTCCACAAGGCCATCACATTGAGTATGCCCGCACCCAAGGCACACAGCCAGGGTATGATTAATCAGTACTCGGGCAATACGCCCACATTGCGTCTGCTGTGTTCGATAACAGGTAAGTTATAATTGTTACCGTATATTACGGCGATAAGTTATTTTTGTTTTTTTTTTTAAACTTTGTGTTGTTGTGAAATGTGCTCCAATCAGTTACATACACACATACATACTATTTAACAATTATGAGTATCTACTTAACACTTACGTTATGTTAGTTTTTGATGTTTATGAGTATATCTTCCTGAAGCCCTTTCTCAATACTATATGTGTACCTCAGGCTTTCATTTAATTCATTCCTACTTAAGTACTTTGTTTTTCGTTTGATTTTGTATTTAGTTTCGATTTGCTTATCTTTCGGTGCTCTCAAACTCAAATACTATATATGTATTTACTATAATTTTGTTGAGTACGATTTTTTAGTTTTTGTTGTCTATAAAATTTATCTACTTATATTGTACTACATTTACAATAATCATGTTATATGCATATATCTATATACATAATGTTGTGTACAGTGAACAAATCGCTAATATTGAAAGTTCGTGAATATTTTGAGGTCCCAAAATTTTGTTAGATACACTTATGTGCTTGTGTCTGTGTAGTTGATGCGTTTAAATTATTTCGGGTAGTTTTATTGAGTTTGTGCAGCATTTAAACTTATTTTTTCAATAGTCACGTTTTAAATGAATTTGCTACTACTACATTATTAAGCCAGTTGTAACAGTAACAGTAAAAGTAACCATTTTAGTAGCCAGTAACAGTAACAGCATAGTAAAAGTCATTCACCCTGCCCGCATACACAGACACAGATACGCTCATATTTCAAGCCACACTCTCTCATACACATATACAATTGCAGATACAGTTACAAATACGAATCCTCTCACACATACTACTAACTCGTTACTCAACTCAATGTTATGCTCAGTGTCATCATTGTGCCAACAGTCTTTGCTCCAGTATATTTAACTATACATATATTATTGTTCTTATTTCTTAATTGTTAAATCAAATATTTTATAAGTTCTATGAGTTCACTTGAATATAGTTTGTCTGTGATTATGATTTTTAAACAATGCAAAACAAAAACAAAAAAAACAAAAAATAAAATAAATACAAAAATACTTAAATTCAATTCTTAATTGAAACCGTATTTAATTGTTCTATAATTTCGTACTAATGCGTCAATGCATATGTGCACGCATTCCATTCTGTTTTCTCAATCCATTGAAGGTGTGTTTCGGAAAAGGTCTCTAAAAGGTAACTAAAAAATGTCCAAAATAAAACAAATAAATTCAGAAATTCACAAACATGTATGAAGTTTCGAATTGAAACTGTTTACAATATAAACAAAATGTTATTTGTTCATATTTAGTTGTTTCGTTCTATGCCAAAATAAAAATTAATATTAAAATCATAGTTATGTATTCGATATGAACCAACTATTAAAATACAAAAGAAAATTCAATCAAATTTCAATCATAATAAAAATATGAAATAAATATTTGAAAATTCTGCATACTTTATTTGAAACAAATTTCTTATTAAAAAACAAAACTATTGCAAATAATTTTAAATATATTTTTTATATACTATGCTCTAAGAATTATTGATTTCGTTTTGTTATTCTTTGCGTTAATTATTTTTGTTAATTTAAACTTTTTTTATTAAACCTTTTTGCATAAATTCGGGTTGCGCTGCGTCTTTGGGTTTTTCCTTACCAAAAAAATAAATAAAAAACAAAAACCAACAACAAAAACAAAACATGAAGAGTAGGAACACTTTCTGTTGGGTCTTACTCTGACCCTACTTCCAAGCATTGTTTTATATGCCAAGGCCAAGTTAACACTTTTGTGCTTTTAGCTCAAAGCAGCTTCGTTGTTTGAAGTAAGCTATCTTTCCAATTCACTTTTTAAGATCTTTAAGCTTGTCCTACAAACATATTTGCAGCGTTCTCTCTAATCTTCTAACATAAACTACAATAAATAAAAGATTTTCTGACTGCACGCGGTTTTTACTATTACATATTATAATTGCACATTTTCATTCAAAAGTTTAAAGGTTTAATAGGAATTTGTTAAGAATACTAAAGTTGCTCTTTGGGCCAATGAAACCGTAATCAATTCAATGCCAAATAACTTAATCAAACATAATTTGTGTAATTTTTTTCTTATTTACTATATCTTCACATAAATACTTAAAGTTTTCTTTAAAATTCTTAATTTGGAATGTCATGCACTTAATAATGTTATTCGTCGTTTTGTTTGAGCGTTCAGATATAAGTTGTTTCTTACTTTATTGTTGATTTGTTTTCAAACATAACATAAAGCAGAATATATTCATGTATATATAAATTGGTTTTTCTGAATATGTAAATTCAATTTCGAATTTATACTGTTTGTGGACCCAAAGAGAACTTTTCTGAAACCGAAACTAAAAAATCAAAAACATTAGATGCTAAGACAAATTTATAAGAATACTGCCAAAGTTTTAAAAGACCTATAAGGAAACATTATTTAATGATATGTCAAGCTCTATAATATATATAAACAATATATTTTGTTTAGTGTATATCAAAAAGTAAACTGTTTTGTTTTATTCCAATTTTCATTTTGTATCATTTGGTATGATTGTTTGTTTATCGAATTTGTTTGGTATTTTAACTTTTCTTACACATTAACAAGAAAACCACATTACACGCTCACTTAATTACCATTAAAAGCCTACTACTATATTTATATTTCCAAAATATTAAGCATGTTGTTTCAATATGGCTTTGAAGTCTGCGTAACAAGTACCCATGTACCTGTACCACTGTAAATGCTACAGCCTTATAATTATATATTGCTTGCAACTATAGTGCGACATTATCATATTCACACACAACAAACACACACTCATAATACAAGACTTAGACCTAACCCAGTCACTGCATCACATAAATCTATATGCTACAGACACACAGACAACCAGAATCAGTTTAATAATACTTAACAATAACTTTAACGCTAAATACATACTTTTAGAATTATTCAAACTTACTTCTTTTCTATACTATTCTCTCTTAACATACAACTGCTTTGTAATTTATACACGATCGTCTTTTTCTCTCTTTAAAAAACTTATGAGTTGAGTTTTACGTTTTCGAATTAGTTGAACAATTTTCAAATAATATATGCAGTCGAACTTCCATAAAACGAATTCAATTTCTGAGCCCCTCTATTACAAACCCATATTACGAAGTTTATACATAACGAAGATTTTTCTTGTTCCCTTGAGATTCGATATTTGAAAGATCGACTGCATAAAAATATCTGCTAATGAGACAATAGTAGAGTTTTCAAAGAGTTTTAAATACTTAGTCTATGCGTACATTTGTCTTGATTTTTGGCCAAAAATTGAACATCCTGTTACCTCAATCATTCATCACTCAAACATAGGCGGACCATCCCGAGCGCAATGGGAAGATGTAACCGGATCGACACCATTGACATTTGTCAACGATTGCGTCTCATTTACGACAACAGTTTCAGCGCGTTTCTGGCTCATGGATTGCCGTAATATTTCCGATGCAACGAAAATGGCCACAGAGCTGTACAAGTAAGTGAAGTCTTATCACAAAAAGAATGTCTGATATCATTTTAAAATATCGCTTACAGAGAAGTCATTCATGTGCCCTTTATAGCCAGATTTGTGGTGTTTGCAAAGAAAATTGAGCCCTTTGAGGCACGCCTGCGAGTCTTCTGTATGACCGATGACCGCGAGGATAAAACACTAGAAAAACACGAACTGTACACAGAAGTGGCCAAAAGTCGTGATGTGGAGGTTCTCGAGGGCAAGCCACAGTACATTGAAATGGCTGGCAATTTAGTGCCCGTCACAAAGTCGGGAGATCAATTGCAACTTCAGTTCAAGGCCTTCCGCGAGAATCGATTGCCATTCACAGTTCGTGTGAAGGATCAACATGCAGATATCGTTGGCCGTACGCTATTTATGAAAGAAGCCAAAGTGGCAAAAGGTGAACCACCACAGCAGCCCATCTGCATACTCAACATTGTACTGCCAGAAGCGGTCATACCCGATTCGACCACAGCGTTCTCGGAACGCGTCTCATCTGCCTATCGCACCTCGATGTTTAGCTTAAGCAAGCATCAAAACGATCATTACATTGGCGACATACGCATTGTAGATCTGTCCAATTTGTTAGGGAAAGACTGGATACAATTGGCGCCAGAGATAGGCATCACGTCGGATGAGATAGATGATATTATTAACCATAATACCGACAGTATTGCGCGACAGGCGCAGAGCATGATACGTTTATACAAGGACAAGCCAAACTATGATATCTTGGCGCTAGAAACAGCGCTAAAGAACATTGGACGGGAAGATATAATGAAGAAGTGCAAGAGTGGACGACTATCGCATTCGCGCGAGTTTGACGAGACAGATCTTATGAAGAACTCAGAGTCCGTAGAAGAGCTGGTTCGCAGAGAAAGTAAGTACACTGAGAATGGAATGCCTCTTTATTCTTGTTAATTTCTTATACCTAATGTTGTTACTGCTAGGCAAGCGAATTCAGCAAATCAACGAACGAGAGGAAGTCAAATACTCTGCTGAAGAGAAGGAAGTCGAAGAGTCTGAGTCCGATGAGGAAACAGCTAAACGAACCGTTGCCGAACGTCGGGAGAAAATTGTTAAACGGCTTTCGGTCGAACGATCCATACCTGCCTCAACCCAAAAGAAGGAGATTACCAAAGAGATAACTGAAATCAAGCGCAAGAGTTTAATTGAGGATAAGAAAGCACATCACGAGTCCGAGATTATGATGCAGCTACCCGCCGACAATGTCATCATCAAAACCGCTGCCGCACCCGAGCAGGTCATCAAGATGAAGATGGGTAAAATGGACTCGACCGAAGTTAGCAAGATTGACTTCGATAAAGAGTTAACCCAAAAACTGAAAACTTCTGGACGTAGCTCTGAGGAAGAAGATATGCCATCTCCCGATAAGGTCGATAAGATTGTCCAGGACATAAGTACTGCTGAAAAGACAGCAAAGAAAGACACTGCCACATCTAGTCGAGGGGCTACCATAACCCGCCAGGAGGCACGTGACATTACCGAAGATTTCTTAGAATATGAGAAACGCACTCAGCTTGCAGCTATTGAAACAATCGTCACAGTGCATGAGAAGTTTTCGGAGGAGGTCAAGGAGAAGACTAGTCCAGTGGGTACCATGCCGCAGGAAACCATTAGAGAGGTTAAACAGGTTATCAGTGAGGTCACTGACACTGCCAGCAAGAAGGTTGAAAATATCATAAGTTCATTCGAGTCGGGCAAGCAGGAAATCAAGGAGAAGAGCTCAGTGCTGGCCAGTGAAATTGCAGCTGAAACAACAAAGGTTAGCGAGAGCATAAAGCATCTAAAGGATGCTCAGTCATTGTCTACAGAGCAGACAACCAAGACGGTTCAAGTTGCAGAGAGCACAAAGATTGATGAGAAAATTGCTGATTTCGAAGCCAAAAAGGTCAAATACGATTTCCATGGTGGTGAGCCAAAAACGCATATCCCGAAACTTATGAGGAAGCCCAGTGAGGAACAGATCAAACCAACAGCCGCTCCACGTGCCGCAGCTGAGTCTGAATTTGATAAACCAGCTGATGCCAAACCGGAGAAACCACAGTCCAAAATACCCGTCAAATCTGGTGAATCCGCCAAGATTCCTGATGTGGATGCACGCAAACTGACTCAGGATTTCTTGCAATCCGAACAAAAATCGCAAATTCCAGAGCCAAAAGCTGCCCCAGCTGCAAGCAAAATACCAAAAGTGGAGCCCAGAAAATCCTTTGAGAAAACGGTCGAAAATGAATCAAAAATCATTGACGAAGTGGTTTCATCTACTGCCGCCATTATGACATTTGGAATGGCTAGCGAACTGCCGAAAAGGCATCCAGAAATTGTTGCAAAGGCTGAAACTGTGACTGAAAAAGTCACCGAACTGATTGATACATTCCACAAAATAGAGGAGAAAGTAACTAAATCTGAGAAGACAAAAGAAATAGCTAGCAAAGTAGTAGAGGTCGCTGGAAAAGTTGACGAACCTTTGATTACACTTCAGCAAGATCAAACTAAATTGTCGGCCAGCAAGGACGACAAAGTCGCTGAGAAGGTTGCCGGGGTTATCGACACATTCCACAAAATTGAGGAAACAATTACGCTTGACCCTCTTAAGCAAACTCATGATTTTCTCAACATGGAACAGCAAAGTCAAATACCTAGTCTACCCAGTGCACCAGAAAAGATAATCATGTCTAGCCAGACATCAATAACTTCCGAGCCTGAATCTATTATTTCTGTAAAGGCAGCGCCGCCTGCCAGTAAAATCCCTGTTGTCGAAACCAAAAAGACACTAGCCGACATTTCCAAGCCGGCAGACAAACCATCACAGCCTAAAGTGGAACTAGTTCATGAACTTCAGCTAACAGCAGACTTCCTTGACATGGAGCAACAAACTCAGCTGCCATCTAAGCCCCAAACGAGCGCAAATGCCGATTTGCTTGCTGCCGCAGTAAGCATTGGGTCGAACATCTTGCCTGAAGTATTACAGCCAAAGTTGGCTGCCAAAGAGCCAACAGTTATCGATAAAATTGAAGCAAAAACAACAATACTTGAGCCTGAGCCAAAATTGACTGCTGGGGATGGCATTGAGTCTGCTGCACCCATTGGAGAAGTTTCACCATTTTCAGCACGCAAGCTGACTGCTGGTTTCCTTGCAATGGAGCAGGAAACACAACTGCCAAGCTCAGCTACAAAAATGAGCGAAAACGAAGAGGGTCTCTGTCCTCCAATGCCCATTGAGCCACGTAAATCGCTCACCGATGCGGAGTTCTGCAAATATGTGGGTGAGACCATTACCAAAAAGATGAGCGAGGGTTTAATTGAAATGACTGATGAACTCAAACAAACCGGTGAGTTAATTGGTTGTTACTTAAGTTCTAATAAAATAGGATACAAATTGATATTTATTATATATTTAGCGAGTGACATTCCACACTCCCAAACTCCACCACCCACACCAAGTTATGTAAAAACTGAGAAGCAGAATGAGCAGAGCGACCTTGGCAGCTTAGAGCGTGGTAAGCGAAAGCTTTCAATAACCATGAAGCTCTCAATCTAATGACTTTATTCGATAGATTATCTAGCTGACACTGTGACAACATTGCACTCAACCACAGAGTCGACGTTTGAGCGCGTTTCTGCCATTTCGAAAATTGGTAAGTTTTGTTTTTAGAAATTGAGTTGTTGCCTTTATAATGTAATAAGCATATTTGTTATGTAAATTGACTTACCAACTTTTTTGTTTTTGCTTTTTGATAAGAAAAAAAGAACAAACTAAATAAACTCGTAACACCCTTTTCTCGTTTTACCATATGGTTTTCGTGCCACAATACGTAGTGTTTTTCTTTGCTTTTAACCAATTTTGTGTAATAGTACAAGTACTTAAATGTTTTTATTTTCCTCTTATTGTTTTGTTGAACTTATTACGTTTTGATTTAAAATCCAATGGCTTTTTGTATGCAAACTACCATTCATTAAAAACCGATTCAATGGAAACAATAATAGTAAATTGTTAACAACAAATACGTTAATTTTAAAACAAGTATAATCAACAAACTGCTAGTGTGTGTATCTTAATCAAAAAAGTCTGTTAGTGAAAAAAGCTAAAATACGGAATTTAAAATTTTAGCTCATTGAGTTAATGGCCAGCAGGTGGTGACAATGTCTACCATGAGAAATGCCTTGATACTGCTAATACGCAGTACTGTTCTAATATTTGGTTAGATAATCCAATTACCTAAAGGTGCTTACAACTAAAGGTCGAGGAAATGAGGAACTGCAGCTAAAAAGAAAATTGCGAAATGTTTTTTGCTGTGTCTGGCGCCATTGCGAGTTTATCGTGTATGAACCTAACATTCAAAAACATCAATGTCAACACTAAGAGCCTTCTTTAGGTCACTTCGAATCGATATATCGATTGCATTCTATGGTTAATCCTCAGAACACGTTCTTAAAGATTTTAAAACAGTGAATAATCCAAAAAATTCTTCCAATACTTAAATCCAATCCAACTTTAATTGTCTTACTTAGTGCGACTTCAAAAACTTAATTTCCAATTATTATTGACATCAGTAACACGCAAATGTTGTAAATTACATTGCGCACTTATGTCATTGCGCACTGACCGACAACAAAGCAAACCCTGCAAAAAAAAAACCGTACACGCTGGCGTATACTTAATTTAATTTGTTTCGAACATTTTTTTGTAGCATAGCAGCAGGCGCACTTTTAGTGCTGATTTAGTTGAACATTTGTATTTATCAAGTACATTGGCGCGACGGTTATACGTAGCGTTGCGAAATTTCTTGTAGACTCGCTGTCTCTGGCCAAAAACCCATATTTATGATTAATTTGTTTGTGTTTCTTGCGAGTTTGTTTGAATTGAATACAAAAATCTAGTGACAAACTATTGTAGCGTTAAGCTGTTATTTGTGGTTCATTCAAAACATAACAATAATAAATAACACTTAAAAAAAACACAACAAAACATTTCTTTAAAACTAATTTTAAAAATAAACTACACTAAACGTAACTAACAAACACTAAAGTAAACTTTAAGTATTGTATTTTATGGTAAGTTCCAAAAGCAAGTTTTGTGCAATTAATTTGAAAAGTTGCTTTTGTTCTGGTCAATACTAGAAAATTCCTTAGCACTAATGATGGGTATCGCTTATAGGTCTCTTTATAACTCTCTCTCTTTAAACTGTGTAACAATATCAACCGTAAAATGACAATTACGTTTGCAATTTTAACAATTATTTAAGCAATTCAGTTTATGTTTTTATCAACTACTGCAAGCTACAATAATTGATACGATTTGTATAATTCTAAAATAAGTTAAATACAAGTACAATTACAAGATAAGCCAATATTAAGTGTACACGATGTACATACGATCATTATATAATGTACATACAATATGTACTATACGATTTTTTTCATTAAGATAAACACGTTTTGGCATAAGATTTTTCCAAATTTCAATTCGAGTTAGAAATATTTTAAACTTAATGTGTATTGTGATCTTAAATGAGTTGAGTAACACACAAGAGCCCAAAATTCCATTGTGATCTCATACATTTCGATCCCAATATACCACATTTAGCACAACAATTCCAATATTTCGACATCAGTAAACCACCATGGCTTTGAGTTTTCAGTAATATTTTTTGTTTCATTTGATTTCCGCAAATAATTATATTCTGTTGCTTTTCGTAATTTTTTGTGAGTCCTTAACGAAGAAGCAAATGTACTCTCATCTGAACTACGAAATATGTAACTGAATGTTTAGTTCAAAAAAAAAATAAAATCAAAAATCACTGTAGAGTCTACGTAAACATTACATAAATAAATAAATCGTACTCTCGTATAGCTTATAGATTATTTGCATTTGCTGCTTATTAAAATCAGCAATAATAACTACAACAACACCCTCATTATAAACGTTTGATTTATATGCACTGCGCTTTTTTTATCTAATTGGCAACATACTTAATATGTATATTTAAATGTAATAGCTACTTGGAAAGAAATACAGAAATACTCTAACAATAATATCTAATGCACATGGATCAAGCACAAACTCGAAAATTATCGTATTGTGTATATTTGTTTGTGACATATGATGTCGTGGTATAATTTCTACTCTTGCAGTACATGCTAATTTTGTCTTTTTATTTATTTAAAAATCTAAACAAATATTGCTTAAATACTCTTGTAAAAATATGCAAACGTAATAAAAAAAAAATTAATTGATTGTAATTGATATGGTCTAGAAACAATAGAAATGGGCAAGGAATCCACGACGTCATATATAGCATACTAAATACTACAATGTCATACGATACGAGAGCAAGACATCTGTCCATCCAGAACCTTTGTTTTTTTCTTTCCAACTATGATAATATGCGCATTTACTTACATACAAACATTTATTGTAACGTACTTTAAATTGCATGTTTGTCTGCCTGCTGCTGCAGCTTGTAGTCATGCGAGGCGAACTCTGATCGCTGATCAATTGCACTGTGTATATAAAAACTAACCCCACATCTAAGTCTGGTTTGTTTGTAATATATATGTAGGTGTTAACTGTCTAAATTGTTGCCTTGTTTCTACTTCCTAAATTCCCAATTACGCCAATCCATGGAATGCCTCAAACAGAGCACTTCAGTCTTCATAATGTAAAATCCAATACATTTACAAGTACTGATGAAACTGATAAGCTGCTACACAGAATGGCAGCTGCCCCTAATATCCCGAAACTATACTCACACGACACTACCTCATTTACAGAAATGAGTACAAGTAGTCCAACTGCGAAGACAACAGCAACAACCACAACAACGACCCTGACTACGCAAGTAGAACGCACCAAAATAGATTTAACTGCAATGCCAACCGATAAGCAGGAGGAACATCTACAGCAAACAGAGCTAGATAATGTACAGCGTGATGCTGGTGATAGGGAGTATCTAGAGCAGATAATGAGCTGTGGTGATGTTAGACGCAAAATATTGCGATTAGAGAGCACTGGCAGTACCGAGTCCTTAGAGTCTTCCAGTTCCATACAGCAGAGTATGCCACCAAAGTATATTGGCGATAAAGTGCCAGTGGTTAAAGAGGTGGTACAGAGCATTGAAGATAAAATAAGTGGTACTGTGGTTGCGGCCATTCCGTTTCCTGTACAAAAACGAGCTGCTGACCAAAACCAGAAAGAGCCGAACATCGCTGAGGTAGAAAAGCAAATATTTACGACTGCAGATCTTGCATTCTTTGAGTTAACCAAATGTGAACCACCTACGGAGGTTGTCAAATTATCACCACTTGAAGCAATGGAGCATGTTGCAGTTGGCTTGGCGCATATTGAAGAAGAAGTTTGCGAGAAAATTTGTGAAAAGCGTAAGGCCTTTGAGGTTGCAGAAGACTTAAATGAAACGCAAAAGACTTTAGGAGAACAGGTAATAGATTTAGATAGGCAAGTAAAACTGGTACCTGGCACCATTTTAACAGCAAGTTTTGATGAGCACACAGACCTAGTATTTAAGGACAAGGAATCGGAGACATTGCCAAAGGTAAAAGAATTTGTACAAGATATTGAACGTAGGTTTCCCGCAACGAGTTTAGAAGTTAAACCATTTAGTCCACGTAAACGTGAAACAATAGATCGCAAGGCTGATGTATCAACAATTGAACAACAAATTTTAACTGAAACCGACCTTATTTTGCAAAACCTGGGTACAATGCATATTTTAGAAGAAAAGGTAGTTTCGCCTGTTTCAGAAACGGGCAAAACGAGCAAAAGTACTGAAAATCTAGAAGCTGTCTGTGAACAGAAATGCTCAAGGCGTAAAGTTTTTGATATGTCAAAAGTTTTTACTAAGCAACCAGATAGTGAAACTATATTAGATTCGAAAGATATTAAAACAGCAACAGCAAAATTTTTATTAGACGAAAAAACTCAATACGATGTATATATTAAGGACTTTGAGTCAAGAATTGCATCTCAGGTCTCACAGAGCAAAGCAACCCAAAGACAATCTATTTTGTCAGATGAGTATGATACACAAGAATTTCCAATAGAATTAACTAAGCCCACTAGAGAAGTAAATTTTCCAAAACTCTCACATACAGTTGATCAATTGCACACAATTTCAAAATCTGATATTGAAGACACTAAAGAATTTATAAACGTTACTGCAGAACACGAACGAAAACTAAACAAACTTATTTTTGATAAAAGCCATCCGATATCTCAGACAGAAGGCTCAAAGCCCGAGAAAGAAGTGTCAGAAAAGTTTCCAGCCCTAAAAGATAATGACATGTTAGCGAACCGTACAGTGGAAAATCTTCAAGCCAACCAAAATCTTGATTTAAAAAAATCTGATTTTTGCGGAACAGTCAAACAGAAAATATTCCCTACTGACAAACAAAATACACAATCTGATAGCGATAGCGACGAGCAGCTAGATAAAAACAAAAAAGTTCAGAGAGTAAATGAACTATCAATAATTGAAAAAGATTTGGTATATTCTCTAGGTAAATTCAAACATGACAAAGTTAGTGAAGTCTATGAGTCCTTATCTATAAGTACGAGTAACTTAGGTAAAGAACAACTCGATTTTTCTGGAGAAAAAAGTCTGGCACAAACAGGCAGCCATCAAAAGCCAACGATTTATCTCAAAGACCTTAAGTCGCCAACCAAATTTGATAAAACAATGCCTTTAATCGATTCTTTAAAGAAAACTCCTCAAGAATATTCTGATGTCGAAAGTGATGAAGAGATTGAAGTTCAAAAGCCTCAAGAAAAGACCCTTCCGTCTACAACAGCAATGGTTCCTCTATCTGCGACCTCAAGCAAAACTACTGCAGTGAGTAGATCCCGGGAATCTGATAGTGTGATGATCAAAGAAGAAGTTAAGCTGCCCACTGATCTTATCAAATCTATTGAGAAACCAAAGTCACCTACTGATGTAGCTAAGACAGTTTCAAAAGAGTATTCAGACGATGAGAGTGATGATGACTTTGGGTCTGTGGAGCCACATGATAAGCCCCAGTCTCAGTCCCGTCCCATTCCTTCGCCAATTTCTAATCTCCCAGCTGAAGATAAGTCACAGCAAAAAGCTGACGACATTTTTAAGCCGTTGATTGATGTCAAGGACACTAAGTCACCAACCAAATTTGATGAAAAACCCAAGCCCCTAATCGATTCTTTTAAGAAAACTCCTCAAGAATATTCTGATTTCGAGAGTGATGAAGAGATTGAAGTTCAAAAGCCTCAAGAAAAGACCCTTCCGTCTACAGCACCAATGGTTTCTCCATCTACGACCTCAAGCAAAACTACTGCAGTGAGTAGATCCCGGGAATCTGTTAGTGTACTGATCAAAGAAGACGTTAAGCTGCCCACTGATCCTATCAAATCTATTGATAAACCAAAGTCACCAACTGATGTAGCTAAAACAGTTTCAAAAGAGTATTCAGACGATGAGAGTGATGATAACTTTGGATCTGTGAAGCCACAAGATAAGCCCCAGTTTCAGTCCCGCACCATTCCTTCACCAATTTCTAATCTCCCAGCTGAAGATAAGTCACAGCAAAAAGCTGACGACATTTTTAAGCCGTTGATTGATGTCAAGGACACTAAGTCACCAACCAAATTTGATGAAAAACCCAAGCCCCTAATCGATTCTTTTAAGAAAACTCCTCAAGAATATTCTGATGTCGAGAGTGATGAAGAAATTGAAGTTCAAAAGCCTCAAGAAAAGACCCTTCCGTCTGCAGCACCAATGGTTCCCCTATCTACTACATTAATCAAAACTACTGAAGTGAGTAGCTCCCGGGAATCTGTTAGTGTACTAATCAAAGAAGAAGTTAAGCTGCCGTTTGATTCCATCAAATCTATTGAGAAACCAATAACACCGACTGATGAAGCTAAGAAAGTTCCAAAACAGTATTCAGACGATGAGAGTGATGATGAGTTTGGTTCTGTTACGCCAAAAGATAAGCCCCAGTCTCAGTCCCGCCCCATTCCTTCACCAATTTCTAATCTCCCAGCTGAAGTTAAGTCACAGCAAAAAGCTGACGACATTCTTAAGTCGTTGTTTGATGTCAAGGACATTAAGTCACCAACCAAATTTGATGAAAAACCCAAGCCCTTAATCGATTCTTTTAAGAAAACTCCTCAAGAATATTCAGATTTCGAGAGTGATGAAGAGATTGATGTACAAAAGCCTCAAGAAAAGACCCTTCCGTCTGCAGCACCAATGGTTCCTCCATCTACGACCTCAAGCAAAACTACTGCAAAGAGTAGCTCCCGGGAATCTGATAGCGTAATGATCAAAGAAGAAGTTAAGCTGCCCACTGATCCTATCAAATCTATTGATAAACCAAAGTCACCAACTGATGTAGCTAAAACAGTTCCAAAACAGTATTCAGACGATGAAAGTGATGATGACTTTGGGTCTGTGGAGCCACAAGATAAGCCCCAGTCTCAGTCCCCTTCCATTCCTTCGCCAATTTCTAATCTCCCAGCTGAAGATAAGTCACAGCAAAAAGCTGATGACATTCTTAAGTCGTTGATTGATGTCAAGGACATTAAGTCACCAACCAAATTTGATGAAAAAGCCAAGCCCTTACTCGATTCTTTCAAGAAAACACCTCAAGAACATTCTGATGTCGAGAGTGATGAAGAGATTGAAGTTCAACAGCCTCAAGAAAAAACTCTTCCGTCTACAGCACCAATGGTTTCTCCATCTACGACCTCAATCAAAAGTATTGCAGTAGGTAGCTCCCGAGAATCTGATAGTGTAATGATAAAAGAAGAAGTTAAGCTGCCCACTGATCCTATTAAATCTATTGATAAACCAAAGTCACCGACTGATGAAGCTAAGAAAGTTCCAAAACAGTATTCAGACGATGAGAGTGATGATGAGTTTGGGTCTGTTACGCCAAAAGATAAGCCCAAGTCTAATTCCCGCACTTTTTCTTCACCAATTTGTAATCTCCCAGCTGAAGATAAGTCACAGCAAAAAGCTGATGACATTCTTAAGCCTTTTATCGATGTAGAGAACATTAAGTCACCAACCAAATTTGATGAACCCAAGCCCCTATTCGATTCATTTAAGAAAACTCCTCAAGAATATTCTGATGTCGAGAGTGATGAAGAGATTGATGTTCAAAAGCCTCAAGAAAAGAACCTTCCGTCTACAGCACCAATGGTTTCTCCATCTACGACCTCAAGCAAAACTTCTGCAGGGAATAGCTCCCGGGGATCTGATAGTGTAATGATCAAAGAAGAAGTTAAGCTGCCCACTGATCCTATTAAATCTATTGAGAAACCAAAGTCACCGACTGATAAAGCTAAGAAAGTTCCAAAACAGTATTCAGACGATGAGAGTGATGATGAGTTTGGGTCTGTTACGCCAAAAGATAAGCCCCAGTCTCAGTCCCGTATCATTCCTTCGCCTATTTCTAATATCCCAGCTGAAGAAAAGTCACATCAAAAAGCTGACGACATTCTTAAGCCGCTGATTGATGTCAAGGACATTAAGTCGCCAACCAAATTTGATGAACCCAAGCTCCTAATCGATTCTGTTAAGAAAACTCCTCAAGAATATTCTGATGTCGAGAGTGATGAAGAGATTGAAGTTCACAAGCCTCAAGGCAAGACCCTTCCGTCTACAGCACCAATGGTTCCTCCATCTACGACCTCAAGCAAAACTACTGCAGTGAGTAGCTCCCGGGAATCTGATAGTGTAATGATCAAAGATGAAGTTAAGCTGCCCACTGATCCTATCAAATCTATTGATAAACCAAAGTCACCGACTGATGAAGCTAAGAAAGTTCCAAAACAGTTTTCAGACGATGAGAGTGATGATGAGTTTGGGTCTGTGGAGCCAAAAGATAAGCCCCAGTCTCAGTCCCGTCCCATTCCTTCGCCAATTTCTAATATCCCAGCTGAAGATAAGTCACAGCAAAAAGCTGATGACATTCTTAAGCCTCTTATCGATGTCAAGCACATTAAGTCACCAACCAAATTTGATGAACCCAAGACCCTAATCGATTCTTTTAAGAAAACTCCTCAAGAATATTCTGATGTCGAGAGTGATGAAGAGATTGAAGTTCAAAAGCCTCAAGGAAAGACCCTTCCGTCTACAGCACCAATGGTTCCTCCATCTACGACCTCAAGCAAAACTACTGCAGTGAGTAGCTCCCGGGAATCTGATAGTGTAATGATCAAAGAAGAAGTTAAGCTGCCCACTGATCTTATCAAATCTATTGAGAAACCAAAGACACCAACTGAATTAGCTAAGAAAGTTTCAAAAGAGTATTCAGACGATGAGAGTGATGATGAGTTTGGGTCTGTTACGCCAAAAGATAAGCCCCAGTCTCAGTCCCGTATCATTCCTTCGCCAATTTCTAATATCCCAGCTGAAGATAAGTCACAGCAAAAAGCTGATGACATTCTTAAGCCTCTTATCGATGTCAAGCACATTAAGTCACCAACCAAATTTGATGAACCCAAGCCCCTAATCGATTCTTTTAAGAAAACTCCTCGAGAATATTCTGATGCCGAGAGTGATGAAGAGATTGAAGTTCAGAAGCCTCAAGAAAAGACCCTTCCGTCTACAGCACCAATGGTTTCTCTATCTACGACCTCAAGCAAAACTACTGCAGTGAGTAGCTCCCGCGAGTCTGTTAGTTTACTGATCAAAGAAGAAGTTAAGCTGCCCACTGATCCTATCAAATCTATTGATAAACCAAAGTCACCAATTGATGTAGCTAAGACCAGTTCCAAAAGAGTATTCAGACGATGAGAGTGATGATGAGTTTGGGTCTGTTACGCCAAAAGATAAGGCCCAGTCTCAGTCCCGTCCTATTCCTTCGCCTATTTCTAATATCCCAGCTGAAGATAAGTCACAGCAAAAAGCTGATGACATTCTTAAGCCTCTTATCGATGTCAAGCACATTAAGTCACCAACCAAATTTGATGAACCCAAGCCCCTAATCGATTCTTTTAAGAAAACTCCTCAAGAATATCTCAGATGTCGAGAGTGATGAAGAGATTGAAGTTCAGAAGCCTCAAGAAAAGACCCTTCCGTCTACAGCACCAATGGTTCCTCCATCTACGACCTCAAGCAAAACTACTGCAGTGAGTAGCTCCCGGGAATCTGATAGTGTAATGATCAAAGAAGAAGTTAAGCTGCCCACTGATCCTATCAAATCTATTGAGAAACCAAAGTCACCTACTGATGTAGCTAAGAAAGTTCCAAAAGAGAATTCAGACGATGAGAGTGATGATGAGTTTGGGTCTGTGGACGCCACAAGATAAGCCCCAGTCTCAGTCCCAGTCCCAGTTCTCTTCGCCAGCTTTCTAAGCTCCCAGCTGACGATAAGTCACAGCAAAAAGCTCACGACATTCTTAAGCCTCTTATCGATGTCAAGCACATTAAGGTCACCAACCAAATTTGATGAACCCAAGCCCCTAATCGATTCTTTTAAGAAAACTCCTCAAGAATATTCTGATGTCGAGAGTGATGAAGAGATTGAAGTTCAAAAGCCTCAAGAAAAGACCCTTCCGTCTACAGCACCAATGGTTCCTCCATCTACGACCTCAAGCAAAACTACTGCAGTGATTAGCTCCTGGGAATCTGATAGTTTAATGATCAAAGAAGAAGTTAAGCTGCCCACTGATCCTATCAAATCTATTGAGAAACCAAAGTCACCAACTGAATTAGCTAAGAAAGTTTCAAAAGAGTATTCAGACGATGAGAGTGATGATGAGTTTGGGTCTGTTACGCCAAAAGATAAGCCCCAGTCTCAGTCCCGTCCCATTCCTTCGCCAATTTCTAATATCCCAGCTGAAGATAAGTCACAGCAAAAAGCTGATGACATTCTTAAGCCTCTTATCGATGTCAAGCACATTAAGTCACCAACCAAATTTGATGAACCCAAGCCCCTAATCGATTCTTTTAAGAAAACTCCTCAAGAATATTCTGATGTCGAGAGTGATGAAGAGATTGAAGTTCAAAAGCCTCAAGGAAAGACCCTTCCGTCTACAGCACCAATGGTTCCTCCATCTACGACCTCAAGCAAAACTACTGCAGTGATTAGCTCCTGGGAATCTGATAGTTTAATGATCAAAGAAGAAGTTAAGCTGCCCACTGATCCTATCAAATCTATTGAGAAACCAAAGTCACCAACTGAATTAGCTAAGAAAGTTTCAAAAGAGTATTCAGACGATGAGAGTGATGATGAGTTTGGGTCTGTTACGCCAAAAGATAAGCCCCAGTCTCAGTCCCGTCCCATTCCTTCGCCAATTTCTAATATCCCAGCTGAAGATAAGTCACAGCAAAAAGCTGATGACATTCTTAAGCCTCTTATCGATGTCAAGCACATTAAGTCACCAACCAAATTTGATGAACCCAAGCCCCTAATCGATTCTTTTAAGAAAACTCCTCGAGAATATTCTGATGTCGAGAGTGATGAAGAGATTGAAGTTCAGAAGCCTCAAGAAAAGACCCTTCCGTCTACAGCACCAATGGTTTCTCTATCTACGACCTCAAGCAAAACTACTGCAGTGAGTAGCTCCCGCGAGTCTGTTAGTTTACTGATCAAAGAAGAAGTTAAGCTGCCCACTGATCCTATCAAATCTATTGATAAACCAAAGTCACCAATTGATGTAGCTAAACCAGTTCCAAAAGAGTATTCAGACGATGAGAGTGATGATGAGTTTGGGTCTGTGGACGCCAAAAGATAAGCCCCAGTCTCAGTCCCGTCCCATTCCTTCGCCAATTTCTAATATCCCAGCTGAAGATAAGTCACAGCAAAAAGCTGATGACATTCTTAAGCCTCTTATCGATGTCAAGCACATTAAGTCACCAACCAAATTTGATGAACCCAAGCCCCTAATCGATTCTTTTAAGAAAACTCCTCGAGAATATTCTGATGTCGAGAGTGATGAAGAGATTGAAGTTCAGAAGCCTCAAGGAAAGACCCTTCCGTCTACAGCACCAATGGTTCCTCCATCTACGACCTCAAGCAAAACTACTGCAGTGAGTAGCTCCCGGGAATCTGATAGTGTAATGATCAAAGAAGAAGTTAAGCTGCCCACTGATCTTATCAAATCTATTGAGAAACCAAAGACACCAACTGAATTAGCTAAGAAAGTTTCAAAAGAGTATTCAGACGATGAGAGTGATGATGAGTTTGGGTCTGTTACGCCAAAAGATAAGCCCCAGTCTCAGTCCCGTATCATTCCTTCGCCAATTTCTAATATCCCAGCTGAAGATAAGTCACAGCAAAAAGCTGATGACATTCTTAAGCCTCTTATCGATGTCAAGCACATTAAGTCACCAACCAAATTTGATGAACCCAAGCCCCTAATCGATTCTTTTAAGAAAACTCCTCGAGAATATTCTGATGCCGAGAGTGATGAAGAGATTGAAGTTCAGAAGCCTCAAGAAAAGACCCTTCCGTCTACAGCACCAATGGTTTCTCTATCTACGACCTCAAGCAAAACTACTGCAGTGAGTAGCTCCCGCGAGTCTGTTAGTTTACTGATCAAAGAAGAAGTTAAGCTGCCCACTGATCCTATCAAATCTATTGATAAACCAAAGTCACCAATTGATGTAGCTAAACCAGTTCCAAAAGAGTATTCAGACGATGAGAGTGATGATGAGTTTGGGTCTGTTACGCCAAAAGATAAGGCCCAGTCTCAGTCCCGTCCTATTCCTTCGCCTATTTCTAATATCCCAGCTGAAGATAAGTCACAGCAAAAAGCTGATGACATTCTTAAGCCTCTTATCGATGTCAAGCACATTAAGTCACCAACCAAATTTGATGAACCCAAGCCCCTAATCGATTCTTTTAAGAAAACTCCTCAAGAATATTCAGATGTCGAGAGTGATGAAGAGATTGAAGTTCAGAAGCCTCAAGAAAAGACCCTTCCGTCTACAGCACCAATGGTTCCTCCATCTACGACCTCAAGCAAAACTACTGCAGTGAGTAGCTCCCGGGAATCTGATAGTGTAATGATCAAAGAAGAAGTTAAGCTGCCCACTGATCCTATCAAATCTATTGAGAAACCAAAGTCACCTACTGATGTAGCTAAGAAAGTTCCAAAAGAGAATTCAGAAGATGAGAGTGATGATGAGTTTGGGTCTGTGGAGCCACAAGATAAGCCCCAGTCTCAGTCCCAGCCAGTTCTCTTATCAGCTTTTAAGCTCCCAGCTGACGATAAGTCACAGCATAAAGCTCACGACATTCTTAAAGAGGACATAAGGTCACCAACCAAATTTTATGAACCTAAGCACTTAATCGATTCTTTTAAGAAAACTCCTCAAGAATATTCTGATGTCGAGAGTGATGAAGAGATTGAAGTTCAAAAGCCTCAAGAAAAGACCCTTCCGTCTACAGCACCAATGGTTCCTCCATCTACGACCTCAAGCAAAACTACTGCAGTGATTAGCTCCTGGGAATCTGATAGTTTAATGATCAAAGAAGAAGTTAAGCTGCCCACTGATCCTATCAAATCTATTGAGAAACCAAAGTCACCAACTGAATTAGCTAAGAAAGTTTCAAAAGAGTATTCAGACGATGAGAGTGATGATGAGTTTGGGTCTGTTACGCCAAAAGATAAGCCCCAGTCTCAGTCCCGTCCCATTCCTTCGCCAATTTCTAATATCCCAGCTGAAGATAAGTCACAGCAAAAAGCTGATGACATTCTTAAGCCTCTTATCGATGTCAAGCACATTAAGTCACCAACCAAATTTGATGAACCCAAGCCCCTAATCGATTCTTTTAAGAAAACTCCTCAAGAATATTCTGATGTCGAGAGTGATGAAGAGATTGAAGTCCAAAAGCCTCAAGGAAAGACCCTTCCGTCTACAGCACCAATGGTTCCTCCATCTACGACCTCAAGCAAAACTACTGCAGTGATTAGCTCCTGGGAATCTGATAGTTTAATGATCAAAGAAGAAGTTAAGCTGCCCACTGATCCTATCAAATCTATTGAGAAACCAAAGTCACCAACTGAATTAGCTAAGAAAGTTTCAAAAGAGTATTCAGACGATGAGAGTGATGATGAGTTTGGGTCTGTTACGCCAAAAGATAAGCCCCAGTCTCAGTCCCGTCCCATTCCTTCGCCAATTTCTAATATCCCAGCTGAAGATAAGTCACAGCAAAAAGCTGATGACATTCTTAAGCCTCTTATCGATGTCAAGCACATTAAGTCACCAACCAAATTTGATGAACCCAAGCCCCTAATCGATTCTTTTAAGAAAACTCCTCGAGAATATTCTGATGTCGAGAGTGATGAAGAGATTGAAGTTCAGAAGCCTCAAGAAAAGACCCTTCCGTCTACAGCACCAATGGTTTCTCTATCTACGACCTCAAGCAAAACTACTGCAGTGAGTAGCTCCCGCGAGTCTGTTAGTTTACTGATCAAAGAAGAAGTTAAGCTGCCCACTGATCCTATCAAATCTATTGATAAACCAAAGTCACCAATTGATGTAGCTAAACCAGTTCCAAAAGAGTATTCAGACGATGAGAGTGATGATGAGTTTGGGTCTGTTACGCCAAAAGATAAGGCCCAGTCTCAGTCCCGTCCTATTCCTTCGCCTATTTCTAATATCCCAGCTGAAGATAAGTCACAGCAAAAAGCTGATGACATTCTTAAGCCTCTTATCGATGTCAAGCACATTAAGTCACCAACCAAATTTGATGAACCCAAGCCCCTAATCGATTCTTTTAAGAAAACTCCTCGAGAATATTCTGATGTCGAGAGTGATGAAGAGATTGAAGTTCAGAAGCCTCAAGAAAAGACCCTTCCGTCTACAGCACCAATGGTTTCTCTATCTACGACCTCAAGCAAAACTACTGCAGTGAGTAGCTCCCGCGAGTCTGTTAGTTTACTGATCAAAGAAGAAGTTAAGCTGCCCACTGATCCTATCAAATCTATTGATAAACCAAAGTCACCAATTGATGTAGCTAAACCAGTTCCAAAAGAGTATTCAGACGATGAGAGTGATGATGAGTTTGGGTCTGTTACGCCAAAAGATAAGGCCCAGTCTCAGTCCCGTCCTATTCCTTCGCCTATTTCTAATATCCCAGCTGAAGATAAGTCACAGCAAAAAGCTGATGACATTCTTAAGCCTCTTATCGATGTCAAGCACATTAAGTCACCAACCAAATTTGATGAACCCAAGCCCCTAATCGATTCTTTTAAGAAAACTCCTCAAGAATGTTCGGATGTCGAGAGTGATGAAGAGATTGAAGTTCAACAGCCTCAAGAAAAGACCCTTCCGTCTACAGCACCAATGGTTCCTCCATCTACGACCTCAAGCAAAACTACTGCAGTGAGTAGCTCCCGGGAATCTGATAGTGCAATGATCAAAGATGAAGTTAAGCTGCCCACTGATCCTATCAAATCTATTGAGAAACCAAAGTCACCAACTGATGTAGCTAAAACAGTTCCAAAAGAGAATTCAGACGATGAGAGTGATGATGAGTTTGGGTCTGTTACACCTAAAAATAAGCCCCAGTCTCAGTCCCGTCCCATTCCTTCGCCAATTTCTAATATCTCAGCTGAAGATAAGTCACATCAAAAAGCTGACGACATTCTTAAGCCGTTAATTGATGTCAAGGACATTAAGTCGCCAACCAAATTTGATGAGCCCAAGCCCCTAATCGATTCTTTTAAGAAAACTCCTCAAGAATATTCTGATGTCGAGAGTGATGAAGAGATTGAAGTTCAAAAGCCTCAAGGCAAGACCCTTCCGTCTACAGCACCAATGGTTTCTCCATCTACGACCTCAAGCAAAACTACTGCAGTCAGTAGATCCCGGGATTCTGACAGTGTTTTGATCAAAGAAGAAGTTAAGCTTCCCACTGATCCTATCAAATCTATTGATAAACCAAAGTCACCAACTGATGTAGCTAAAACAGTTCCAAAACAGTATTCAGACGATGAGAGTGATGATGAGTTTGGGTCTGTTACGCCAAAAGATAAGCCCCAGTCTCAGTCCCGTATCATTCCTTCGCCAATTTCTAATCTCCCAGCTGAAGATAAGTCACAGCAAAAAACTGACGACATTCTTAAGCCGTTTATTGATGTCAAGGACATTAAATCACCAACCAAATTTGATGAACCCAAGCCCCTAATCGATTCTTTTAAGAAAACTTTTCAAGAATATTCTGATGTCGAGCGTGTTGAAGAGATTGAAGTTCAAAAGCCTCAAGGAAAGACCCTTCCGTCTACAGCACCAATGGTTCCTCCATCTACGACCTCAAGCAAAACTACTGCAGTGAGTAGCTCCCGGGAATCTGATAGTGTAATGATCAAAGAAGAAGTTAAGCTGCCCACTGATCCTATCAAATCTATTGAGAAACCAAAGTCACCTACTGATGAAGCTAAGAAAGTTCCAAAAGAGAATTCAGAAGATGAGAGTGATGATGAGTTTGGGTCTGTGGAGCCACAAGATAAGCCCCAGTCTCAGTCCCAGCCAGTTCTCTTATCAACTTTTAAGCTCCCAGCTGACGATAAGTCACAGCATAAAACTGATGACATTCTTAAGGAGGACATTAAGTCACCAACCAAATTTGATGAACCCAAGCCCCTTATCGATTCTTTTAAGAAAACTCCTCAAGAATGTTCTGATGTCGAGAGTGATGAAGAGATTGAAGACCAAAAGCCTCAAGGCAAGACCCTTCCGTCTACAGCACCAATAGTTCCTCCATCTACGACCTCAAGCAAAACTACTGTAGTTAGTAGCTCCCGGGAATCTGTAAGTGTAATGATCAAAGATGAAGTTAAGCTACCCACTGATCCTATCAAATCTATTGATAAACCAAAGTCACCAACTGATGTAGCTAAAACAGTTCCAAAACAGTATTCAGACGATGAGAGTGATGATGAGTTTGGGTCTGTTACGCCAAAAAATAAGCCCCAGTCTCAGTCCCGACCCATTCCTTCGCCAATTTCTAATCTCCCAGCTGAAGATAAGTCACAGCAAAAAGCTGACGACATTCTTAAGCCGTTGATTGATGTCAAGGACATTAAGTCACAAACCAAATTTGATGAACCCAAGCCCCTAATCGATTCTTTTAAGAAAACTCTTCAAGAATATTCTGATGTCGAGAGTGATGAAGAGATTGAAGACCAAAAGCCTCAAGAAAAGACCCTTCCGTCTACAGCACCAATGGTTTCTCCATCTACGACCTCAAGCAAAACTACTGCAGTTAGTAGCTCCCGGGAATCTGTAAGTGTAATGATCAAAGAAGAAGTTAAGCTGCCCACTGATCCTATCAAATCTATTGATAAACCAAAGTCCCCAACTGATGTAGCTAAAACAGTTCCAAAAGAGTATTCAGACGATGAGAGTGATGATGAGTTTGGGTCTGTTATGCCAAAAGATAAGCCCCAGTCTCAGTCCCGTCCCATTCCTTCGCCAATTTCTAATCTCCCAGCTGAAGATAAGTCAAAGCCAAAAGCTGACGACATTCTTACGCCGTTGATTGATGTCAAGGACATTAAGTCACCAACCAAATTTGATGAACCCAAGCCCCTAATCGATTCTTTTAAGAAAACTCCTCAAGAATATTCTGATGTCGAGAGTGATGAAGAGATTGAAGTTCAAAAGCCTCAAGGAAAGAACCCTCAGTCTACAGCACCAATGGTTTCTCCATCTACGACCTCAAGCAAAACTACTGCAGTTGGTAGCTCCCGGGAATCTGTAAGTGTAATGAAACAAGATGAAGTTAAGCTGCCCACTGATCCTATCAAATCTATTGATAAACCAAAGTCACCAATTGATGTAGCTAAAACAGTTCCAAAAGAGTATTCAGACGATGAGAGTGATGATGAGTTTGGGTCTGTTACGCCAAAAGATAAGCCCCAGTCTCAGTCTCGTCCCAATCCTTCGCCAACTTCTAATCTCATAGCTAAAGATAAGTCACAGCAAAAAGCTGATGCCATTCTTAAGCCTCTTATCGATGTCAAGCACATTAAGTCACCAACCGAATTTGATGAACCTAAGCCCCTAATCGATTCTGCTAAAAAAACTCCTCAAGAATATTCTGATGTCGAGATTGAAGTTCAAAAGCCTCAAGAAAAGACCCTTCCGTCTACAGCACCAATGGTTTCTCCATCTACGACCTCAAGCAAAACTACTGCAGTCAGTAGATCCCGGGAATCTGATAGTGTATTGATCAAAGAAGAAGTTAAGCTGCCCACTGATCCTATCAAATCTATTGATAAACCAAAGTCACCAACTGATGTAGCTAAAACAGTTCCAAAAGAGTATTCAGACGATGAGAGTGATGATGAGTTTGGGTCTGTTACCCCAAAAGATAAGCCCCAGTCTCAGTCCCGACCAATTCCATCGCCAATTTCTTATCTCCCAGCTGAAGATAAGTCACAGCAAAAAGCTGACGACATTCTTAAGCCGTTGATTGATGTCAAGGATATTAAGTCACCAACCAAATTTGATGAACCCAAGCCCCTAATCGATTCTTTTAAGAAAACTCCTCAAGAATATTCTGATGTCGAGAGTGATGAAGAGATTGAAGACCAAAAGCCTCAAGAAAAGACCCTTCCGTCTACAGCACCAATGGTTTCTCCATCTACGACCTCAAGCAAAACTACTGCAGTGAGTAGCTCCCGCGAGTCTGTTAGTTTACTGATGAAAGATGAAGTTAAGCTGCCTACTGATCTCATCAAATCTATTGAGAAACCAAAGTCACCGACTGATGTAGCTAAAACAGTTCCAAAACAGTATTCAGACGATGAGAGTGATGATGACTTTGGGTCTGTGGAGCCACAAGATAAGCCCCAGTCTCAGTCCCGTCCCATTCCTTCGTCAATTTCTAATCTTCCAGCTGAAGATAAGTCACAGCAAAAAGATGACGACATTTTTAAGCCGTTGATTGATGTCAAGGACATTAAGTCACCAACCAAATTTGATGAACCCAAGCCCCTTATCGATTCTTTTAAGAAAACTCCTCAAGAATATTCTGATGTCGAGAGTGATGAAGAGATTGAAGTTCAGAAGCCTCAAGAAAAGACCCTTCCGTCTACAGCACCAATGGTTTCTCCATCTACGACCTCAAGCAAAACTACTGCAGTGAGTAGCTCCCGCGAGATCAAAGAGGAAGTTAAGCTGCCTACTGATCTCATCAAATCTATTGAGAAACCAAAGTCACCGACTGATGTAGCTAAAACAGTTCCAAAACAGAATTCAGACGATGAGAGTGATGATGACTTTGGGTCTGTGGAGCCACAAGATAAGCCCCAGTCTCAGTCCCAGCCTGTTCTCTTATCAACTTTTAAGCTCCCAGCTGAAGATAAGTCACAGCAAAAAGCTGATGACATTCTTAAGCCTCTTATCGATGTCAAGCACATTAAGTCAGCAACCAAATTTGATGAAACCAAGCCCCTTATCGATTCTTTTAAGAAAACTCCTCGAGAATATTCTGATGTCGAGAGTGATGAAGAGATTGAAGTTCAGAAGCCTCAAGAAAAGACCCTTCCGTCTACAGCACCAATGGTTTCTCCATCTACGACCTCAAGCAAAACTACTGCAGTGAGTAGCTCCCGCGAGTCTGTTAGTTTACTGATCAAAGAAGAAGTTAAGCTGCCCACTGATCCTATCAAATCTATTGATAAACCAAAGTCACCAATTGATGTAGCTAAACCAGTTCCAAAAGAGTATTCAGACGATGAGAGTGATGATGAGTTTGGGTCTGTTACGCTAAAAGATAAGCCCCAGTCTCAGTCCCGCCCCATTCCTTCACCAATTTCTAAACTCCCTGCTGAAGATAAGTCACAGCAAAAAGCTGATGACATTCTTAAGCCTCTTATCGATGTCAAGCACATTAAGTCACCAACCAAATTTGATGAACCCAAGCCCCTAATCGATTCTTTTAAGAAAACTCCTCGAGAATATTCTGATGTCGAGAGTGATGAAGAGATTGAAGTTCAGAAGCCTCAAGAAAAGACCCTTCCGTCTACAGCACCAATGGTTTCTCCATCTACGACCTCAAGCAAAACTACTGCAGTGAGTAGCTCCCGCGAGTCTGTTAGTTTACTGATCAAAGAAGAAGTTAAGCTGCCCACTGATCCTATCAAATCTATTGATAAACCAAAGTCACCAATTGATGTAGCTAAACCAGTTCCAAAAGAGTATTCAGACGATGAGAGTGATGATGAGTTTGGGTCTGTTACGCTAAAAGATAAGCCCCAGTCTCAGTCCCGCCCCATTCCTTCACCAATTTCTAAACTCCCTGCTGAAGATAAGTCACAGCAAAAAGCTGATGACATTCTTAAGCCTTTTATCGATGTAGAGAACATTAAGTCACCAACCAAATTTGATGAACCTAAGCCCCAAATCGATTCTTTGATGAAAACTTATCAAGAATATTCTGATGTGGAGAATGATGAAGAGATTGAAGTTCAAAAGCCTCAAGAAAAGACCCCTTCGTCTACAGCACCAATGGTTTCTCCATCTACGACCGCAAGCAAAACTACTGCAGTGAGTAGTTCCCGGGAGTCTGATAGTGTAATGATCAAAGAAGAAGTTAAGCTGCCTACCGATCCTATCAAATCTATTGAGAAACCAAAGTCACCAACTGATGTAGCTAAAACAGTTCCAAAAGAGTATTCAGACGATGAGAGTGATGATGAGTTTGATTCTGTTACGCCAAAAGATAAGGCCCAGTCTCAGTCCCGTCCTATTCCTTCGCCTATTTCTAATCTCCCAGCTGAAGATAAGTCACAGCAAAAAGCTGACGACATTCTTAAGCCTCTAATCGATGTCAAGCACATTAAGTCACCAACCAAATTTGATGAACCCAAGCCCCTAATCGATTCTTTTAAGAAAACTCCTCAAGAATATTCTGATGTCGAGAGTGATGAAGAGATTGAAGTTCAAAAGCCTCAAGGAAAGACCCTTCCGTCTACAGCACCAATGGTTTCTCCATCTACGACCTCAAGCAAAACTACTGCAGTGAGTAGCTCCCGCGAGTCTGTTAGTTTACTTATCAAAGAAGAAGTTAAGCTGCCTACTGATCTCATCAAATCTATTGAGAAACCAAAGTCACCGACTGATGTAGCTAAAACAGTTCCAAAACAGTATTCAGACGATGAGAGTGATGATGACTTTGGGTCTGTGGAGCCACAAGATAAGCCCCAGTCTCAGTCCCAGCCTGTTCTCTTATCAACTTTTAAGCTCCCAGCTGAAGATAAGTCACAGCAAAAAGCTGATGACATTCTTAATCCTCTTATCGATGTCAAGCACATTAAGTCACCAACCAAATTTGATGAACCCAAGCCCCTAATCGATTCTTTTAAGAAAACTGCTCGAGAATATTCTGATGTCGAGAGTGATGAAGAGATTGAAGTTCAGAAGCCTCAAGAAAAGACCCTTCCGTCTACAGCACCAATGGTTTCTCTACCTACGACCTCAAGCAAAACTACTGCAGTGAGTAGCTCCCGCGAGTCTGTTAGTTTACTGATCAAAGAAGAAGTTAAGCTGCCCACTGATCCTATCAAATCTATTGATAAACCAAAGTCACCAATTGATGTAGCTAAGCCAGTTCCAAAAGAGTATTCAGACGATGAGAGTGATGATGAGTTTGGGTCTGTGGAGCCACAAGATAAGCCCCAGTCTCAGTCCCAGCCTGTGCTCTTATCAACTTTTAAGCTCCCAGCTGAAGATAAGTCACAGCAAAAAGCTGACGACATTCTTAAGCCGTTGATTGATGTCAAGGACATTAAGTCACCAACCAAATTTGATGAACCCAAGCCCCTAATCTATTCTGTTAAAAAAACTTCTCAAGAATATTCTGATGTCGAGAGTGATGAAGAGATTGAAGACCAAAAGCCTCAAGAAAAGACCCTTCCGTCTACAGCACCAATGGTTTCTCCATCTACGACCTCAAGCAAAACTACTGCAGTGAAAAGCTCCCGCGAGTCTGTTAGTTTACTGATCAAAGAAGAAGTTAAGCTGCCTACTGATCTCATCAAATCTATTGAGAAACCAAAGTCACCGACTGATGTAGCTAAAACAGTTCCAAAACAGTATTCAGACGATGAGAGTGATGATGAGTTTGGGTCTGTGGAGCCACAAGATAAGCCCCAGTCTCAGTCCCAGCCTGTTCTCTTATCAACTTTTAAGCTCCCAGCTAAAGATAAGTCACAGCAAAAAGCTGACGACATTCTTAAGGAGGACATTAAATCACCAACCAAATTTGATGATTCCAAGCCCCTTATCGATTCTTTTAAGAAAACTCCTCAAGAATATTCTGATGTCGAGAGTGATGAAGAGATTGAAGTTCAAAAGCCTCAAGAAAAGACCCTTCCGTCTACAGCACCAATGGTTTCTCCATCTACGACCTCAAGCAAAACTACTGCAGTGAGTAGCTCCCGCGAGTCTGTTAGTTTACTGATCAAAGAAGAAGTTAAGCTGCCCACTGATCCTATCAAATCTATTGAGAAACCAAAGTCACCAACTGATGTAGCTAAAACAGTTCCAAAAGAGTATTCAGACGATGAGAGTGATGATGAGTTTGGGTCTGTGGAGCCACAAGATAAGCCCCAGTCTCAGTCCCAGCCTGTTCTCTTATCAACTTTTAAGCTCCCAGCTGAAGATAAGTCACAGCAAACAAGCTGACGACATTCTTAAGCCGTATCGATGTCAAGGACATTAAGTCACCAACCAAATTTGATGAATCCAAGCCCCTAATCGATTCTTTTAAGAAAACTCCTCAAGAATATTCTGATGTCGAGAGTGATGAAGAGATTGAAGTTCAAAAGCCTCAAGGAAAGACCCTTCCGTCTACAGCACCAATGGTTTCTCCATCTACGACCTCAATCAAATTTACTGATAGTGTAATGATCAAAGAAGAAGTTAAGCTGCCCACTGATCCTATCAAATCTATTGAGAAACCAAAGTCGCCAACTGATGTAGCTAAGACAGTTCCAAAAGAGTATTCAGACGATGAGAGAGATGATGAGCTTTGGGTCTGTGGAGCCACAAGATAAGCCCCAGTCTCAGTCCCAGCCTGTTCTCTTATCAACTTTAAAGCTCCCAGCTGAAGATCAGTCACAGCAAAACGCTGACGACATTCTTAAGCCGTTGATTGATGTCAAGGACATTAAGTCGCCAACCAAATTTGATGAACCCAAGCCCCTAATCGATTCTGTTAAAAAAACTTCTCAAGAATATTCTGATGTCGAGGGTGATGAAGAGATTGAAGTTCAAAAGCCTCAAGAAAAGACCCTTCCGTCTACAGCACCAATGGTTTCTCCATCTACGACCTCAAGCAAAACTACTGCAGTGAGTAGCTCCCGCGAGTCTGTTAGTTTACTGATCAAAGAAGAAGTTAAGCTGCCTACTGATCATCATCAAATCTATTGAGAAACCAAAGTCACCGACTGATGTAACTAAAACAGTTCCAAAAGAGTATTCAGACGATGAGAGTGATGATGACTTTGGGTCAGTGGAGCCACAAGATAAGCCCCAGTCTCAGTCCCGTCCCATTCCTTCGCTTATTTCTGATATCCCAGCTGAAGTTAAGTCACAGCAAAAAACTGACGACATTCTTAAGCCGTTGATTGATGTCAAGGACATTAAGTCACCAACTAAGTTTGCTGAAAAAACCAAGCCCCTAATCGATTCTTTTAAGAAAACTTCTCAAGAATATTCAGATGTCGAGAGTGATGAAGAGATTGAAGTTCAAAAGCCTCAAGAAAAGACCCTTCCGTCTACAGCATCAATGGTTCCTCCATCTACGACCTCAAGCATAACTACTGCAGTGAGTAGCTCCCGGGAATCTGATAGTGTAATGATCAAAGAAGAAGTTAAGCTGCCCACTGATCCTATCAAATCTATTGAGAAACCAAAGTCACCAACTGATGTAGCTGAAACAGTTCCAAAACAGTATTCAGACGATGAGAGTGATGATGACTTTGGGTCAGTGGAGCCACAAGATAAGCCCCAGTCTCAGTCCCGTCCCATTCCTTCGCCTATTTCTAATATCCCAGATGAAGTTAAGTCACAGCAAAAAACTGACGACATTCTTAAGCCGTTGATTGATGTCAAGGACATTAAGTCGCCAACCAAATTTGATGAACCCAAGCCCCTAATCGATTCTGTTAAAAAAACTTCTCAAGAATATTCTGATGTCGAGTGTGATGAAGAGATTGAAGACCAAAAGCCTCAAGAAAAGACCCTTCCGTCTACAGCACCAATGGTTCCTGCATTTACGACCTCAAGCAAAACTACTGCAGTGAGTAGCTCCCGGGAATCTGATAGTGTAATGATCAAAGAAGAAGTTAAGCTGCACACTGATCCTATCAAATCTATTGATAAACCAAAGTCACCAATTGATGTAGCTAAACCAGTTCCAAAAGAGTATTCAGACGATGAGAGTGATGATGAGTTTGGGTCTGTTACGCTAAAAGATAAGCCCCAGTCTCAGTCCCGCCCCATTCCTTCACCAATTTCTAAACTCCCTGCTGAAGATAAGTCACAGCAAAAAGCTGATGACATTCTTAAGCCTTTTATCGATGTAGAGAACATTAAGTCACCAACCAAATTTGATGAACCTAAGACCCAAATCGATTCATTGATGAAAACTCATCAGGAATATTCTGATGTCGAGAATGATGAAAAGATTGAAGTTCAAAAGCCTCAAGAAAAGACCCCTTCGTCTACAGCACCCATTGTTTCTCCATCTACGACCGCAAGCAAAACTACTGCAGTGAGTAGTTCCCGGGAGTCTGATAGTGTAATGATCAAAGAAGAAGTTAAGCTGCCTACCGATCCTATCAAATCTATTGAGAAACCAAAGTCACCAACTGATGTAGCTAAACCAGTTCCAAAAGAGTATTCAGACGATGAGAGTGATGATGAGTTTGGGTCTGTTACGCAAAAAGATAAGCCCCAGTCTCAGTCCCGCCCCATTCCTTCACCAATTTCTAAACTCCCAGCTGAAGATAAGTCACAGCAAAAAGCTGACGACATTCTTAAGCCTCTAATCGATGTCAAGCACATTAAGTCACCAACCAAATTTGATGAACCAAAGCCCCTAATCGATTCTTTTAAGAAACCTACTCAAGAATATTCTGATGTCGAGATTGATGAAGAGATTGAAGTTCAAAAGCCTCAAGAAAAGACCCTTCCGTCTACAGCACCAATGGTTTCTCCATCTACGACCTCAAGCAAAACTACTGCAGTGAGTAGATCCCGGGAATCTGATAGTGTAATGATCAAAGAAGAAGTTAAGCTGCCCACTGATCCTATCAAATCTATTGAGAAACCAAAGTCACCAACTGATGAAGCTGAGAACAGTTCCAAAAGAGTATTCAGACGATGAGAGTGATGATGAGTTTGGGTCTGTTACGCCAAAAGATAAGCCCCAGTCTCAGTCCCAGCCCGTTCTCTTATCAACTTTCTAAGCTCCCAGCTGAAGATAAGTCACAGCAAAAAACTGACGACATTTTTAAGCCTTTTATCGATGTCAAGGACATTAAGGTCACCAACCAAATTTGATGAACCTAAGCCCCTAATCGATTCTTTTAAGAAAACTCCTCAAGAATATTCTGATGTCGAGAGTGATGAAGAGATTGAAGTTCAAAAGCCTCAAGAAAAGACCCTTCCGTCTACAGCACCAATGGTTCCTCCATCTACGACCTCAAGCAAACTACTGCAGTGAGTAGTCCCGGGATCTGATAGTGTAATGATCAAAGAAGAAGTTAAGCTGCCCACTGATCCTATCAAATCTATTGAGAAACCAAAGTCACCAACTGATGTAGCTAAGACAGTTCCAAAAGAGTATTCAGACGATGAGAGTGATGATGACTTTGGGTCTGTGGAGCCACAAGATAAGCCCCAGTCTCAGTCCCGTCCCATTCCTTCGCCAATTTCTAATCTCCCAGCTGAAGATAAGTCACAGCAAAAAGCTGACGACATTTTTAAGCCGTTGATTGATGTCAAGGACATTAAGTCACCAACCAAATTTGATGAACCCAAGCCCCTAATCGATTCTTTTCAGAAAACTCCTCAAGAATATTCTGATGTTGAGAGTGATGAAGAGATTGAAGTTCAAAAGCCTCAAGAAAAGACCCTTCCGTCTACAGCATCAATGGTTCCTCCATCTACGACCTCAAGCATAACTACTGCAGTGAGTAGCTCCCGGGAATCTGATAGTGTAATGATCAAAGAAGAAGTTAAGCTGCCCACTGATCCTATCAAATCTATTGAGAAACCAAAGTCACCAACTGATGTAGCTGAAACAGTTCCAAAAGAGTATTCAGACGATGAGAGTGATGATGACTTTGGGTCAGTGGAGCCACAAGATAAGCCCCAGTCTCAGTCCCGTCCCATTCCTTCGCTTATTTCTAATATCCCAGCTGAAGTTAAGTCACAGCAAAAAACTGACGACATTCTTAAGCCGTTGATTGATGTCAAGGACATTAAGTCACCAACTAAGTTTGCTGAAAAAACCAAGCCCCTAATCGATTCTTTTAAGAAAACTTCTCAAGAATATTCTGATGTCGAGAGTGATGAAGAGATTGAAGTTCAAAAGCCTCAAGAAAAGACCCTTCCGTCTACAGCATCAATGGTTCCTCCATCTACGACCTCAAGCATAACTACTGCAGTGAGTAGCTCCCGGGAATCTGATAGTGTAATGATCAAAGAAGAAGTTAAGCTGCCCACTGATCCTATCAAATCTATTGAGAAACCAAAGTCACCAACTGATGTAGCTGAAACAGTTCCAAAAGAGTATTCAGACGATGAGAGTGATGATGACTTTGGGTCTGTGGAGCCACAAGATAAGCCCCAGTCTCAGTCCCGTCCCATTCCTTCGCCAATTTCTAATCTCCCAGCTGAAGATAAGTCACAGCAAAAAGCTGACGACATTTTTAAGCCGTTGATTGATGTCAAGGACATTATATCACCAACCAAATTTGATGAACCCAAGCCCCTAATCGATTCTTTTCAGAAAACTCCTCAAGAATATTCTGACGTTGAGAGTGATGAAGAGATTGAAGTTCAAAAGCCTCAAGAAAAGACCCTTCCGTCTACAGTACCAATGGTTCCTCCATCTACGACCTCAAGCATAACTACTGCAGTGAGTAGCTCCCGGGAATCTGATAGTGTAATGATCAAAGAAGAAGTTAAGCTGCCCACTGATCCTATCAAATCTATTGAGAAACCAAAGTCACCAACTGATGTAGCTGAAACAGTTCCAAAAGAGTATTCAGACGATGAGAGTGATGATGACTTTGGGTCAGTGGAGCCACAAGATAAGCCCCAGTCTCAGTCCCGTCCCATTCCTTCGCTTATTTCTAATATTCCAGCTGAAGTTAAGTCACAGCAAAAAACTGACGACATTCTTAAGCCGTTGATTGATGTCAAGGACATTAAGTCACCAACTAAGTTTGCTGAAAAAACCAAGCCCCTAATCGATTCTTTTAAGAAAACTTCTCAAGAATATTCTGATGTCGAGAGTGATGAAGAGATTGAAGTTCAAAAGCCTCAAGAAAAGACCCTTCATTCTACAGCACCAATGGTTCCTCCATCTACGACCTCAAGCATAACTACTGCAGTGAGTAGCTCCCGGGTATATGATAGTGTAATGATCAAAGAAGAAGTTAAGCTGCCCACTTATCCTATCAAATCTATTGAGAAAGCAAAGTCACTAACTGATGAAGCAAAGACAGTTTCAAAAGAGTATTCAGACGATGAGAGTGATGATGACTTTGGGTCTGTGGAGCCACAAGATAAGCTCCAGTCTCAGTCCCAGCCTGTTCTCTTTTCAACTTTTAAGCTCCCAGCTGAAGATAAGACACAGCAAAAAGCTGATGATATTCTTAAGCCGTTGATTGATGTCAAGGACATTAAGTCACCAACCAAATTTGATGAACCCAAGCCCCTAATCGATTCTTTTCAGAAAACTCTTCAAGAATATTCTGATGTTGAAAGTGATGAAGAGATTGAAGTTCAAAAGCCTCAAGAAAAGACCCTTCCGTCTAAAGTACCAATGGTTTCTCCATCTACGACCTCAAGCAAAACTACTGCAGTGAGTAGCTCCCGCGAGTCTGTTGGTTTACTGATCAAAGAAGAAGTTAAGCTGCCTACTGATCTCATCAAATCTATTGAGAAACCAAAGTCACCGACTGATAAAGCTAAAACAGTTCCAAAACAGTATTCAGACGATGAGAGTGATGATGACTTTGGGTCTGTTACGCTAAAAGATAAGCCCCAGTCTCAGTCCCGCCCCATTCCTTCACCAATTTCTAAACTCCCTGCTGAAGATAAGTCACAGCAAAAAGCTGATGACATTCTTAAGCCGTTTATTGATGTCAACGACATTAAGTCACCAACCAAATTTGATGAACCTAAGCCCCTAATCGATTCTTTGATGAAAACTCTTCAAGAATATTCTGATGTCGAGAGTGATGAAGAGATTGAAGTTCAAAAGCCTCAAGAAAAGACCCTTCCGTCTACAGCACCAATGGTTTCTCCATCTACGACCTCAAGCAAAACTACTGCAGTGAGTAGCTCCCGCGAGTCTGTTAGTTTTCTGATCAAAGAAGAAGTTAAGCTGCCTACTGATCTCATCAAATCTATTGAGAAACCAAAGTCACCGACTGATAAAACTAAAACAGTTCCAAAACAGTATTCAGACGATGAGAGTGATGATGACTTTGGGTCTGTTACGCTAAAAGGTAAGCCCCAGTCTCAGTCCCGCCCCATTCCTTCACCAATTTCTAAACTCCCTGCTGAAGATAAGCCACAGCAAAAACCTGACGACATTCGAAAGCCGTTTATTGATGTCAAGGCCATGTCTCCAATTGATTCTGTGCTCCCTTTTGGGGTTAAATCTTTCCAAAAATCGGACGATACTCAAAATCGTGTTTCCTCTTTTCAAGAGACATCTGTTGAGCTTCTTCAAAGATCAGGGACGTCTTTGGACGAGAGTTCGAGTAATAAGTTGGAAAAATCTGATACTAAACAATTGTGTCAAAGGGGGGGTGGAGAGCATGATTTAGCATCAGTCGAGATCGAAGATTCGAGGTCGATACAGCAAATTGTTGAAGAAACATTAAGAGCTGGTGATGCAGCGGTCCAAAAGATAGTAAATGAAACGCTTAAAAGCGTACATTTGCAAAAGGTTCTAGAAAGAAACGATCAAGTATTGACTTTATTAGGTAAAACTGAACGGACAGTTGAAGAGATTGTGGAAGAAACACTAAAAAGTGCAAATGTATTGGTAGAAAAACCGCAGCTGTTAGATTTCTCAGGGAACACTATCGATACAACAAAGGCAGAGATTACTGAGTGCAAAGAAGTTCACCCTATAGCCTATTTTGTCAAATTAGATGAACAAAATAAAGATACAATGCTCAACAAAAAAAAAGAAAATAAAGCCACTGTTAAAAAAACAAAAACAGTAAGTACAAAACCAGCGGGTAGACTATTAAGAAATCAAGAAGAAAAGAAACAGGTAGACAATAAGGGCAAATCAAATGTCTTACAAAGAAAGACTTCAATTACACTATCAAAACCTGCTACAACAAGCAAGCAAACAAAAGCAAGCAAGCCAGTTTCAACTGAGCCAAAGAAGCTATCTAGAAAATACGATTCAAAGAGATCAGTAACAAGTTCTACTTCGACAACAACAAGTTCAGCATCGGCTACAAGTCGTGTCATCAGTGAAATTCACTTTGAAAGATCTGCAAGTCCAGCCTCAAGCTCAATTTTTTATGAAAGTCAAGGTGAAAATAGTGGCACCACAACGCCAAAACCCAGGGTGAAAACAGATGTAACAAAAATTCCGTACAACACCCAAGTTCGCTCATTTAGTCCAACACAAAAAACCACAAAAGTGACTAAGGCAACGAAAACCCCAACCGTAAATCATGATTCTACAAAGCAAACCAAAGAAGCAACCAAGCTCCAAAAAAAGGACTTAGCCCAGAAAAGCTCTGCAAAAGTTGAGAGGAAAAGCGTAAAAACGCCCACACCGATTGCAACACATAGATATATGCAGCCAACATTAGCGCACAGTATGCGTATCGGTCTGAATGCCGATAGTGAGAGTCGAAGTGCAACTCCAGCTCCAACTCTAGCTAAATCACCAGCACCAACCAAATCGCCAGCTCAAATACAAACCAATCGACAAAGTATATATAAAATAAAGAATACAAGTGCCTTGACAAAAAACTCGTCAATAGAACAAAAACCAAAGAAATTAACCACTGAAAAGCCTCATATTTTGACTACAACAAAAGGACCCCAAACTGAAAGTAAAGAATTATTAAGAAGTACAGATCGCCCTTACAAAAGACAATTATCCAAAGAGAATAAACAAGCAAACGTGATAGGCTCTAAGAGCCAAATAACCAAAAGCATGAAGACACAATCAGCTAATGCATCTAAATCCATTGCCTACAAAACTTCCATAGACACTGATAACAAATTACAAAAAAAAACAACAACAGTGAAACAACGCACTAAAGTTCCAATTAGCTTGTCTTCCGTAACAACAAGAACTTCTACTAAGCTAAGCAACAAAAGTGATGAAACCGTTTCTAAACCTCAGGTAGACAATAAGAAAATCGTTAGGAAAACAGTAAGCAAAATGAGTATTGAGGGAAGCAGTAATCTCAATAAAACCGTGCGCAGTTCCATAGAGCCAAAACTACAAAAGCAAATGAAGGAAACAATGAACGAATCGAGCACCACAGCTAGTGGCAGTACCAGTGCTAGTGGGTCCTCAAACAGCACTCGACGCAGCGTTCGTTCCGTAATGGTCAATCGAAAGACGGACAAAGAGAAAACCAATATGAAGCTGACGGAGAAGAAGGGTGTCATTTCGACGACAACTGTACGCGTTCACAGGGAGCCCATAGCCACAACCCGCGCGGTTAGCACCGTGCTCGTTGATGACGACTCCGAGGTGATAACCATACGTTCCATTAAATCAAGTGATAGTACAAAAAGCTCTACCTCATCATCCTCTGGTAGTGGCAGCAACAGTCGCAAGGTGCTAACCAGCGAGGTTTTCACTAAAACATTTGGCCCCGACAAGCCTTTAGAAGTGATCTACCGCCAGCCTGACTTTGATGTTGAGCACCATACAGCAATTGGAATGCGTCCGCAATCCAGAAACGAGCAACAGCGCTACTTTAACGAGTTTGATGTCAGTTTTATCGATACCACCGATTCTAGTCTCTCCGACTCTGTTGCACTGCCCATGTTTGGCTCTGGTGATCCAGAGCGTTTATTAGCTGCAAGCCCTGGTTCACCAAAGCCAACCCGTAGTCCCTTAGCTCTGATTGAGGAAACATTGCGGCGCCACCATCATCAGCACCAGCACATTGCTCCATCAGGCAGTGCAATAGAGTCATCGCAACAACTGCATGTCGAGAGTGTAAGCGCTGTGGCGGAGAGTGCAAATCGGCTAATAACAGAGACGAAGCAAAGCAGCAGCACTTCAAAAGGTAAATAGTTATAATTAGGTTTACTAAGATCACTGTCATACAATTATTAAGCATAGCTAAGAGCGATACCCATCAAGCTTAGGGAAATATCAAACAAAATGCAACTTTTCTAATTGATAACAATTTGCAATCTGCTTTTATTTAATTTAATTTAAATTTATTTTCCACAAATAGCTAACACAAATAACTAAAATCAATACTGAAAAGCCAAAATCCAATAATAAATCAAAAACAACATATATAAAAAAACCCACCAAAATGTCCATAAAACTCCCAATTATATCCGTAACTGCCGAGCAGCATTCAAAATCATCATCCTCATCCTCCCATAACTCCGATAGTAATGACATGGACTATGGCATCTACGGCGGCGCAACAGATGTTGAAGATTTCGATAGCCACGCCGAGGTGCTCAAAATTAATTCTCGACGCAGTTCGGCTAATGCGTCACCACGGCTAAAAAAACAACAAAAAAAGTCAAATCTTTTTGAAAGCGATGTCACTGATGTGGAGGACTACGACACTGAAACAGATGATGATGATGACAAGAGCCCCGCTTATCCTGAATTGAAATTGTCCCTCCGGGAATTTCTGCAGCAAGGATTGCAAAATCAAGAAGCGTTGGACAACGATACCAAGGAGAGTTATATTATCAGAGAAGGTAACTTTTTGCAAGCACAAGACTTAAATGGCATGGCAGACCTCCAAACTGACTGCGAGGACTATGACACAGAGTCTGAGGTGGGGTTTGGCTGCGAGAAGTCCGTTTGTGTTGACTTAGACAATGCTGTTGGCGATCAGGGCCGCATTAATATTGCCGATGGTGAGAAGCACGAGAACGACTCGGATCAGTACGATGATGTTTCCGTCATAAGTGATATAAGTGACTTGGCTTCGGCTTTGTCTGACTGTACCGGCGTTGGGCGCCCCATCCGTGGGATGTCTGACGACGAAGTTCTCATGGTATCTGGCAGTGGCAGTGAAAAGGTATGCCGAATATCCTGCTCAGGTACTGAATCTGAATCAGGTGGCGCTGCTGCTGCTTTCAAAAGCGAGAGCCTAAGTGAAGCCAGCTTTGCACCCATTGATGTCGCTTTTGTAAGCGTAAGCGGAGAGACGCGTCGCAACTCCAAGCCAATCTTGCTTAATGCCGAAACAAGAAACTTCTTATCAGTAGGTCCCTCAAACGATGAAGCTCTTACAGATGTTGAGGGCATGGATGACTCAGCAGCTGAAGACAGCTTTGATAATGACGACGAAGATGAACAGCCCATTCCCCGTGCTATTATTCTGGCATCTGATGATGATGGCACCTGTCAAACAGATGTGGAGGATATGTTCTGTGATGACATTTCGCTCTCAAACACCTGGCCCGAATCAGTGGCAATCGAGGTATTGCCTCTTCCACATCGCGAAGTTGTAGAGTTGAAAGAGGATAAATTTGGCGACACCATTACAAATGTTATGCCTATGAAAAGCAACTATGAATTCGGAATATATAATCATTTGAAGGATGTCAATCACACTGACTCAGAAGACTACTCATGTGCCGAAGACTTAAGCGCAAATGTTTCACTCGCCGAGGAACTGGCTGTTGGAGCACACAGTCTAATAGATAACGAAGTCATTGTTTCCAACGAGCTGTTAAAGCAGCACCAGAACAAACGACTGGAGGTGCTATCGAATGCTGAATCTGTTACTGATGTCGAGGAAATCTTTGTGCCTGGCACAAATCGACGTAAGAAGTTGAAGACGCGCACCCTCAGCAAGGGCAAGAACAAGTTGCTTGACGTGGTCAAGCCCAAAGAGGATGGATTAACCGATATGGAAGATATGGACTTGAGTGAATGTGAGCTACCGCCTGGCGTTAAACGGGTTGAGCTACTAAAACACCAAGCCAAGGGCAGAAATGCAGACAACCAAAGCGATGCCGAAGATACATCCACCGATGAAATATCTAATGTTTCCGAGGCTTCACTACCGCTACTAGAAATGCCCAAACCGAATCACAACAAGTCTAAATTGCAACCACTTTACTTGCGTATGCACATAGATGATACCATGATCAGTCAGCATAATACGGACACCGAGGATGTCCAGTTGCCTTCCGACGCTGAGGATGTACTTGAGCCACCCGTCATTCTGGTTGCCAATAGCAATAGCAAAGAGCTCAATGATATGCTTAATGAGAGCTATACCGTTGTACATGAAAAGAGCGGTCGATGTTATAATACTGAGGCCGAGAAGCTGCACTTGAAGGGTGTGATACGAGATGCACACACGGACGTGGAATATGTGGAGTCCGATGAGTCAGCCGCCAGGGGCGGCAACTAGTATCCGTGTCTACCTATGATTTGCTAAAATAATCTTAAAAATATTTTTAATTCGTATTAGTGCTTTTAAATAATAATAAAGATAACATGATCAACTGAATAATACATACATACACACACAAGCATATTTGTAAGTAAACCTAACAATTAACAATTACCATTTCGTATAATATTAACATTTTCGTTAAAGTTTTCACCAAAACACATGAAAGCAACAAAAAGCCTAAATCTAATTGCTAATGTCTGCCGTACAATACTAACAAATTTTTAATATTTCAAATCACTACCTAAACGTCGTTCAACTAACATTCTAAGTAAATTTCGTAATTAGTTCTAACAACAAAGTTCTTTGGAATCTTTTTTTTCGTCCCGAAGTCTGTGTTATTATTTATGTTCGTAGCTTATACTTAATTATACTACTATGTAGTTGCTTTTAGATTATTTTTATGTTATTTTTCAACACTTTTAAAACACTACTAATCACTTACTTGTTCATTTACAGAAGGCCTTACAAAAACAACATTCGGCCCAACAATTGTGCATACAGATAAAATTTCTCAAGCAATTGGTAAGTAAAGCTTAAAACCATTAATTAGTTATTAATCAGCTTTTCATAATTTTGCGCGAACATTTTCTCATGCGCTTCACATATGTTGTTATGTAAATAAATTATACATATATGTTCAATTACTTTTTATTGTTTCATAAATGCAATTAAAGCTTATTGAGACAAAAAGTTAACTCAAATTGATAACTAGAAAAACGCTACTAAAAGATTTCGCTCACATCACCAAACGTCACCGCATTTCAATTAAAATAGCTTTAAAAATCATCTTCTAATCTACCACACATAATGTTGCACAAAGTATTTTAAAAATTTCGAATGCTTCTCATGCCCGCCTCATGTTTTCCAAGCTTGCAAACTTTCCAATTTCTATCTATCAATGAAAAATACTGTGCCATTATTTTACAGGTGATGTTAAAGTTGGTGAAGAAGGTGATGAAGGTGATGAAGGCGAAGACCTTGTGGCACGCATTCGCGAGGAAGCCAAAATTCTAGTCGAACACGTGCTCGAAGAGAGCGTTGATTATATTGAAAGCCAAGGGGATCAGCCCGATAGTCACGATTCCATAAAGCTTGAATACAATTCAGAGAGTGAAAACTATGCCATAACGTGTGACGATATTGTCGGCGTTGATGTCATTAAATCGCCAACTATTGAGTCCATGTCTGGCAAATCATTCGATGATAATATGAGTTTTACCGACGAACACATTAATTTACCCTTGCATGCCCAAAACATTACAACAACATCCACAACAACGACTGGTACAGTTACCACGCAGTTTCAACAACAATCTGCTGCAACAACAACAAAAGGTAATCTATAATGCTTAGCCAATGTGTAAGCTCTACAATAGCATAGAAGTTATAGGAGAGACCTTAGCTAAAAAATTTATACATTAGTCCGTTTTGATATAACCATTCTCCCGTATTCTTTGTTTCGCTCCCGTCTCCCATCATGTACTATGTAATGTATGTCATCACAATAAAACCAAAAAAAATGTATTGCAATCATGTAGTGCCTAGTGAAGATGATGATAAAATGGAGGTGCGTACTAGACGCATCGAGTATAAGATCGAAAGACTATCCGATGATGTAGATGATGTAAGCGAACGTTTCGATGAGGCGTTCGAGAAGGTCGTGCACGAGGATGAGATAAGTGCTCTGCAGGGTGAATATTCGAAGCTCAGTTGGGACGATAGTGTTTCGCCAACGACAAACACAATGGCCGATATGGCACAGAATCAATTAACGCCCGATAATGATATACAAGAGCTGACAACAGGTATATCTCTTACACCTACTAGTTTATAGCATACACACCAACTTACTACTAACTACATATGATTTAATACGTACACATAGTGCTTTGTATAGCTCCTCTTATTGGTGATTTGTGTAGCTATACATAGATGTATTGCGTTCGTCTTGGCTTTACGTTTTCGAAAATGCTGGCAATTTAATAAATAAAATGGCGGCCAAATATTAAACGAATAAACTTTTTGTTCAAGTTGAGCTCTAATTGCATTTAACATTTTTGGTTTCAATTGTTTAAGTTTCTCATACGAAATACTATATACTGTGTGCATGTCAACTCCATAAATGTCAATCTATCTATCATTCGTACCTAACCCATCCACAGTTATCTACTCTCTAACTCTAAGAACCTATTTAACTTTGAACTATACTCTAATCCACTTACTAACCACTCACTCAACCTTTACACCCTATTCTATTCTATTTTCTGTTTATCTCTCTTCGTCATCTTCTGTTTTTCGACATTCGTAACACTTTTAAAATTGCTTTTATTTTCATAACTATTGTTTTGTAGAAACAGGCGGCGATTTACCAATCTCAGCTGATACCACCCCCATACCACCGTCAACTGTTGTAACAACAACGTCAACAACAGCTGAAACTTTGGTCGAAACTAATACAATTATGACCACTAGCTACGACACACCCACACCAAAACCACGCGTACTCAAAGCAAGTCCCCCCGACTCCGTATCCGATGGCACCGATAGCACTACCACCATTCCAAGTCTTGTACAACAATCCGATTTACAGATCGATTTAAGTTTTGATGCCGGGACACCAGTTCCGAAGCCACGTGCGCCAATCAAGCATACAGAACAGTTCGAGAATCTGGCTGCCTTGGGCGAGCAATCTGACAGCATTAGCTTGCGTAGTTTAGATTTTACAGAGGATCTGTCCAAAACAGATGAACCATCCACTGAGTTGTCGATACGTTCTCAGCTAAGGGATATAGTGACGACGACAACTACCACAACTGCATCCGAAGATCACACAGAAAGCTTTGAGCCAACAAGTGAGATATCAATTGATGAAGCAGACACTGAAATATCAGAGGATGCCGAAAAGACAACTCGCTTTTACATTGGCGAATCAAGCCGAAATGTTATAAAAACCTCAACAAGATCACCGAGTATGACACCACAGGATGAAGAGCCTTCAACCGAATTGAATATTGTATCTAAGGATATAAGCTCTATGAAAGAGATCTCGGTCGATTCAGATGAAGCTAATGATGGGTTCAAAGAGTATGTAACCATGAAGCCCGATAATCCCCTTTTAATGGATAGCAAACTACATAGACAGAGTTCAGAGACAAGAAATGATATCTTGGAATTTGAAAGCGCTGATAAAGACAAGTCCAGCGATGCAAAGCTTTCTAAAGTAACAACCGAGGAGAGCTTAACCATTTCGACAGGGTCTAGCGGTCGGGCTATTGTTGAGACGGCACCTTACAGTAGTGAAGATCCCGATGAATCCAGTAAAGAAATTCCAGAAATAGTCAATACAATTGCTGAAAAGCCAGATAAATTTGAGCTGCCATTAGAAAAAAGCGAATGGGAAATATCAGAAAAAGAAATTCCTACTGCAAGTAGGCCAAAAGTGTTGCACTCGCCACAACAACCACAGGCATCAACAGAGAAAACCATCATTGACGCACAGCACGTGCACAGCCAACCAATTGCAGAGGTTCAGGAACCCGAAGAGTTGGTCAAAAAAGAATTTGAGCTTAGCAAAACAGCTCAAGCTTTCACCACTGAAGTTGAGCATGAGGATTTATCCTCATTTATAGGCATACCAGAGATGCAAGGCTCCACAATAGATGGTACACAACCACCAGATGGTCTTTTTGAAACAACAATCAGGGAGACATTGAACAAGCAGGCAGCTATGGCTCATTATGCCAAAGATGTGTTTAGCCAAGTAGAACGTCGTGATGATCATGAATCTCTTGGATTTGTCTCAACAGGCACTGCAGAAGATTTAAGCTCAATGGAGGAACACTTGGAAAAGGAAGAGCAAGGCTCACTTGGCTTTATATCAACTGAAACAGCAGAAGACTTTAGTTCGATGGAAGATTATTATACGGAAAAACTTGTGACAGCTTCTGTAGTTGCTGAAGTAAATGTTGCAGATAAGTCTACAGCCAGCGCTTTTGAAGAAGCCATTTCAGATCAAAGTATCAAGCCCGTCGATTATGTGGTACATCGCATTAGAACTGATTCATCACCAGAATCCACAAATCGCTGGTCCATTCCAGACGTTGACAACTCCAGCTCCAGCGAGAGCTTCCCTAAAAGCTTTGATAAGACTCATAGTCGTCCACTCTCATCTGATGTAGAAAACTTACTTACCGGAACCGGGACCTCCAGCGAATACCAAACCGCTCGTGACTTTTCGTCCACCTGTCGTGATGGCACCGAATATATTAGTGCAGTTAGTACTTTAGGCAGCAGCAGTGGAAAGTCTATTAGCTCCCATGAGAGCATGCGAAGCCTAGACTCACAGTCGGAAACTTCGGCTAATTTGATAAGCATTGATGTGTCGGAATTGTCAGAGACTTTGGTGGCATCATCTACAGAGGCTGACGCCCTGGAAGCTGAGGAAATGGCACGGCTGCACGAATTGCGTGCAGATGACGATGATAGCGATGAAGGCTTGGACATGATTGCATCTTCGTATCCCACAGCTGAGCAGCAAACCTCGATGAAACGATCGCAGGAGATGATTTTCAAGCCGAAATCTGAGTTCGAAAGTATATCTCAATCCCAGTCAACGGAGACCGTGCAGGTTGAGGAGTATCCCAGGCCGAAAGAAATCGAACGTACTTGGGGCCTAGCATATCCCATTGAGGATAAAGAGGGCAAGATTGATAGTCCCCGGGAAAGTGATAGGGGTGAGGATATTCTATTGTATCATGGTGATGCCAGGCGTTCGATTGACGAATCTAAGCTGGCGTCAAGCTTAGATGAGGGCAGCATACTTTCTGTAAGCATGTCGAGTACCTCTAATATCGATACGGTTGTAGAAAACTTTGATGATATAATCGGGTCTGCTGGGTCTTCATCATTAACGGGAATTGAAGGTTTCCAGTATACCCACGACGAGCAAATACCTACAGCTTTTATGCAAGAAGACACAACATTTGTATTGGAAATGGAAAGCAAAGATCAATCGCCACAAGACTCTAACGCTAGTACACCACCCGGTAGTGAATCAAAGAGACGCGGCCACAAGCGCAGTGAGAGCACGACCATTTCTGGAGATGCCTTGAAAAACTTGGACAAAGAAGCACCATCGCCCGGCGAGGGCAAGGAATCAGAAAGCGAGTCCGATACAGATCCTTATGAATCTGAATATGCTCGTCAGTTCCGGTCGCCAAAAGAGCGAAAAAATAAGAAGAAGAAGCAAGCCGCAGCTGAAATGGATCACAGCTCTGAGCTCGAGAAACGTCCATTTACACCGTCTCAGCTGGTAGCTGAAGTTATTGTAGAGGATGTCACAGAGGAGCAGGAAGCCGAGGCAGCCATGATCGAAGAGCGACGTCCTTCACAAAATATGCTGAACTACTCCAATATACCCGACATTATGGTAACCGAGGATATAAAGTCACCCATTTTGGAAGAGGAACATGATGACTTCCCAGAAAAGACTCTGTACAAGGTGCGTACAGAAGAGGAGCTTAACAAGGCAGCCGATGTGGAAGTATATCAGAAAGCCATGGCAGAAGAAAAGGAGCTGGATTTCCAGCGGCGTGTACAGGAACAATACAAACAAAAACTAGAAGAGCTAAAACGTGCAGAGGTTGGCGCTGATTACGATGATAGGGCAGCCGATTCACCAGATTCTTTCGAGATGGTTGAACAACCAGATATCTCTGATGAGTTCGTCATTATCGAAGAGGTCGCCAAGGAAGCCAATGAAGTGGATCTTGGGGGCAAGAGCATAAAAATAGCACCCATTAAATACGAGCAAAAGCACGATCAAGATGTCGAAAAGATCATTATCAAATCGGCGCCAGCTGATCCCAAACTCGGCTCCCAACTGTATAAAGATGACCTCAACTTTGAGTTTGAGGAGAGTCCGCCAACAGGAGCTAGCAGCAGCAGTGAGCAGCCGGAGGAAAGTGATTCAAGTGACACAACAGCTGCCAATAAGCGTTGGGTTGAAATGCAGCTGACGGATACCCAAATGCGCTATCCCTACGATCTCACAGGCGCTGTGCTCGAGGACATTAAGGAGGAGGATGGTGAATTTGAAGTGGGCAGCAGTCGCATTAGCAGTTTCAAGGATTCATTCTCGAGCACACCCGAATACGATTTGGCAGCGCGTCGTTACCATTCTCGTGGCGAACACGATGATGTCTCAATGAGCAGTCTACAGGAATTCGAATCTTTGGAGCAGGCTATCTCGCTAGAGAATCGTAATCGTGCCCACCAGGGCTCCACGGACTCGAGCAACGGCAGCTTTACGCGCCGCTATATGGTAAGGCACAGTGGAAGTGGCACAGCGCCAGGTGATGATGTCTCCATATCGAGTTTGAAAGATTTTGAGGGTTTAGAGAATGCTTGCATAGAGGCACATCTCATTGAGATCAAGGCCAAGGAGGAGGCAGCAATGCTTTCGCGCTCCGATGAATCAAACAAATCGAATGGTAGTGAGAATGGTGCTGCTGGAAACGTAGTTGTCAGCAAAGTAACGCGCACTGTAACCCGAACTGAGGTTTTGCCAGCCAACCAAGGTCAAACTGATAATATAGAACTTTTGCTCAAGCAACAATTGGAGAGGGATGATTTTGAAACCAAGGCGGCTAGTGGAACAGTTAAAATGACCGATATAACAGCCACCGAGTTGGATGCAAAGTCAAAGATTGATAGTCAAGACTCTGAAAAGGATAGCATCGATAGCATGGAGATTAGGAGTCATGATATGATGACCAGCAGCATTGAGAGCTTCGATATATCGAAAGATGCCACAACACGTTCAGATATTGATTCGCTGGAGATTGATAAGCGGCACTCGCGACAGGAAAGCATTGAATCCTTTGGCGATGAGCAGATGGATCTAATGTCCAAATTTGTCAGCGGAGGCGGTGTGACATTGGGCGATGGCTTGACAACAACAACGACAACAACAACCACCAGCACAGATGCCGATGGCCAGGAACATACCGTGACCAGAGTAATAACAACAACGACTGTCTCTGGTGGCGGCGGTGGCATTCAGGATTTACCTATGGATGAGAGCGGCATGTCCAAGGACTTATCCGTGGATTCACTTAACCTGTGCATGGAGCAAACGACTAGCTCGGCAGGCACAACAGCCACGTATCAATCGAGTGCTGGGAATTCCCAGATGTCGGGCAGCGTTACAAGTTGTGCTTCAAGTACGTTAATGGAGGATTCATATCCTGGTGTGGGGGGTATGTCATCCTCACAAATGTCGGCCAGTTTTTGGTCGCATGATGAGTCAACTGTGGTTGAGGATGAGAATCTTAGGACACAACAACAACAACAACCACGCCAGTAATGATGAGCACAGAAGAAAAGAATTAATTAATTATATGGCTTGAACAATGGCTAAAAATATTTGGCTAGGTAAGCATTATAAGGCAAGGCTTTTATCAGCTTTTAGTTATACTTTAATTTATGGTTTTTAGTTATGGTCTTAATTTAGAAGCAGCAGAGCTCAACTTTAACAGAGAAACGTTCCGCCTTTATATAAAAAATTAAGTCGAATTTTTACTCAATTTGTGTTTTTCATTCTTATATGCAATTACAGACAAGATGATGATGAACTAAGGACGCAACTTTAATCTGATCTCAACGACTATAAAACACTGAACGGGACACCAAATCACCAACTTTATACATCACGGATTTTGACATAATTCCCAACTTGATTATCGTATTAATAATAATAATAAAACTAGCAAATTTTGGCATTTTTTGATCAATATTAACATTTTAAATGAATGAGTTTTTAATAACAAAACCAAAATATATATTTTATATATTTATAAAAACTATAAAAATCGCAAAATTGAATATGGCAAGCATTCGCTGTTTCGCAATTTCTTAAATTGGCTTTAATGTTGAACAAAATTGAAAAAAAAAATCTCAAAAGAAACAAATCGTTTTTTGAGCTAAATTAAATCAAAAAACGCATTTGTAATTAATTGCTTAAAACACATTTGCTTCTTATTTGATATAGTTATACTTTTTAAATGTATGTATTAAACAAATCGCTTATTATTGTAGTTTAATTTAAGCAAAATATACAAGTGCATAAATGTAAAGAGCAAGTTGCAGCGAAGGCCTGGGAAGTGAAATGCTTTTAAAGTCTCATTTTTTACAAGAACCAAGCAAATTTTTACGCTTGCATATTTTAATGAAAAATATACATACATAATTATACAATAAACAAACCGAAATGCATAGATAAAATTTAAAACAAACAAACAAACAAACAATACTTATATACAAGTAAACACAACCAGTGTATGGTAATTATAATTATTCACATAAAGCCGCAAAATACAACAGAGTCATAAACTATAACTTAATGCTAATTTTCGTAATGCACATCTTGCAGTGTATTTATAATATATGTACTTACTTATTACAAGATTAAAAACGTTTTAGCATGGCCAGCGAAATGGGTTAAAAATATAAATAATATTTGTGTTAAAAACATACAGCATATGAGAAAAAATAAACAAACACCAACAAAAAAAAGCAAACAACATAATTTGTATTGTAAACCACACGCGTATGAATAACCAAATAAAATGCTTAAAAAAAAAATGTTTCAATTGTTTTTTTATTGGGATGAAACTAGTTTGTACTATTGGTATGTATTTAATTAAGAAAAGTTAAATAGATTCAACAATGTAGTAAGTTTTAAACGTTGTTTTCAACCAACCAAAATAATGTTGCTTTTGACTATTCGTTCTTGAAAGTAAAAATATGGTTGTCACCAAAATGTTATGAGTTTTGAATTGAATTTCAGTGGAAGTAAGTTCTTTCAAATGTAGACGAACTTTTGAGCTACAATCTAGTTGCAAAGAGAATCGTATTATTTCTGACGGTTAAATAAAAAACTCCCATGCGATTTTACTTACTGACAATTATGTCATAAAATGCACAATTTTATTTTTATTTATTTAATACATTTATTTTATCTTAATCACGCCCAAGCAAAGCCGGTGTTTGCTTTGCTTTAGTGTAATTTATATAAAAATATTTAAAACAAAACGAAAAAGTCACGTGTTCTCTTTGTGAGGTATTTTTATTCTTTGAACCAAAATCAGAGCCCCACCCTTAAAACAATGAACCAGTATTGCGAAACATCTACAACCTATTTAAAAAGAGAATCGTATTATTTCTGACGGTTACAAAAAAGACGCGCATGCGATTTTAGTTACTGAAAATTATGTCATAAAATGCACAATTATATTTTTATTTATTAAAAACATTTATTTTTTCTTAATCACGCCAAAGCAAATCCGCTGTTAATTTTTTGCTTTAGTGCAATTTATTTAAAAATATTTAAAACAAAACGAAAAAGTCACGTGTTCTCTTTGTGTGGTATTTTTATTCTTAGAACCAAAATCAGAGCCCCACCCTTGAAACAATGAACCAGTTTTGCAAACAACTAGTTCGTTGGGTAATCATGCTCGACAACTCTGCGCAGCACACACTACAGCTGACGACAAAAGCAACAGCTGACGAAGCAGCAAGACGAAGCGAACAAGCAATACCTTCGTGCGTATGGAATAGAAAATTGGAAAAAAGACAACAGCACAGTGAAAAATCTTTGCAGAAAAATGTGGTACTTAATAATATTAATTGGATAGGAAATAAATCCAGTTCAGCAAAACTAAAAAAGCATTAGCAAATTGAACGCACAAACGGGCTATGCAATTGCTTGCTGAAACTGAAAGAAAATAAAACTTACATACGTTGTCGTTGTTGCTGTCGCATTTCATATTGAAAGCTGAAAGAAGCCCAGAAGGCAGAAGGCAAATGACAGATGCAATAGTAAAATCTACGTGCAAATTTGTGAAATACTTTAAAAATTTAGATAATAAACGAATGCTGAGATATTGGTGCAAACAGTTCTAATTATACAACAGCCGCCCCAACTGTCTTTCCCCCTCAAAGAACGAAACTGGTTATATACACAGCAACGACAGCAAAAACCAACGACAACGGCAGCCGCGGCGACGAAGGTGACGAAGGAACGGGAGCAGCAGCAGCAGCACCAGCGAAAGGCAGCAGTTCGACGTCGTAGCGGAGAGTGTGAGGGTGGGTACAAAAAAAAATCGATTTGTTGCACAAAACGCCACACATAAAAACCCACACACAAGCACACACACACATAGACGACGGCGACAACCCTGTACACGAGGGCGAGTACTTAAGATGGGCGGGGCGGGGCAGGGATGTGGACGAGCAACTGACGAACTGTTTTGATGGGATGCACATAATAATTTTGTGTTGTATTGTATTCTATCCAATTCCAGGCAATGGAAAAAATCAAACTGAAAGTGATTGGGGTGCTGCGCGAACGCGACGGTGGAACGAATGTTAATCGCAGTAGCAGCGGCAACGGTGTCAGCGGCGGCGGCGGCATCTCAGCTAACGTTGGCAGTCATCAGGTGGGCATGGGCGTGGCCGTTGCTATCGGGGCCACGCAGGACAATAGCAATGGCAATGGTAACGATGTCAGCAATGGCAATAACGGCAACGCCCCTGGACCAGATCGCAATGATACAAATGGGCTGAATGCAGTTGGTGGCACGGCTACAACCGGAGCTAGTGGTGCAGCACGCACCTCAATACTCTCACGACCGCAAACCTCAAAAATCAGCGCACTCGATTTGGCTGGCATCTTGAATACGCGGCGAAGACTCGAATGGACCAAGGAGTGGCTGCGAAAAAATCAATCTGAATTCCTTAGCAAGGAGAATCTGTTGAGTGAGCTGCAGTCGCGCAAGGATGAATGCTATCATTTGAATTACTTTCTAGCCATAACCGAGAGCCAGTTCAGGTATCTAGTGCAAAAGCTGGAACCCATTATCAGTCAGTATGCGCCGCAGCGCAAAAAGAAATCGTTCAGCGCCGAGGAACGATTGGCCATAACGCTCAAGTATTTGGCAACGGGTAAGACTTATTCATTTTCTTCTTTGATATTATTTGATTTTTGTATACGTTAAAATATAGATAGAAAAATAGATATGTGCATCCAATTGGTTATGTATGTGTTGGTTTATTTTGTATTCTTCTCGTTCAGGTGAAGTGCATTCTTGTCGAAACTACTGCTTCCGTGCCTCCAAATTTGTGATAAACGAAATGATTGCCAATATCTGTTTGGGCTTCTACGAGCACCTCAAGGACCAATACGTGACACTACCAAAGACTGATGAGCAGTGGCGGAATGCGGCCACCGATATGGAACGCAAATACAACCTGCCCCAATGTGTGGGCAATCTATTTATGCGCAGCATTCAGCTCCAAAACAATGTCAGCAACGATGAACGCAAACGTGCTGCGGTCATATTCACAGCAATTGTCGATGCGGACAACAATTTCCAGTATGTCAAAGTTGAGAGGGCGGCCAATAGTCGACCAAATGATATCTATAACCAGACCACTGCCGTTGAGCTAATCGAGCATAAGATGCAAACGCTCGAAGAGCAATCGGAACCGCAAGGCAAGGGCTACTATCTAGCCGGTGATGCAGTGCTACCAAGCACATCCTATATGGTCAGCACACGGAATATGGCCAAGGAGGGCGCTGCGTACGAGGCGCTCGAACAGATCAATGCACATGCGGAACAAACTATGCGCATATTGTGCAATATATTTCCAATACTAGCGCAACCATTGCGCGTCAGCGAGAAGCATATTGGCGAGGTTGTCCTTGGCTGTGTGGCGCTATACAATTTCCTGCGAAAGACAGACGATTCGTTTCGTCGCAACAGCGATAGCATTGTGCAACAACGTGGCGGCCTCGAGCAACAGCAGCCAGCCTATGTCGATAGCGAGGATATCGATGATGATTGCATCATGTTGGCCACCGAGGAGGAGTTGCGCGAACGTGCCGAATTCACGCCTAGCGTTTGCCCAACCACCTGCTTTCAAACGTTGGGCACACAGCGTGGCGATACGCCCGAGGGTCAGGCCAAACGCGACTGGCTGCTCCAATTGCCCATTATGCAACAGAGCCAGAAACAACAACAGCAACAAAATGGCAATGGCAATGGCAATGCGACCACGAATGGCAGCTTATATTAGTGCAATTCTTTTTTTTTTTTAAATCTAAGTAATTTACGAATTTTTTGTATAGTTCCTTGTTTTCTAATTCTATTCACTAATCCAGTTCAGTGTATCTGAATTGGCAAATTAGCAATTTCGGTTATGTTTACTTAAAAAAAGAAGAGAAAAAACAAAAAAAGATCATAGTTTCTATGCCACTTTTCCTAACAAATAATACTTAAAGTACTCTTTACGGCATTAAGTGAGCTGTTCTATTGCTTCTGTGCTTCTCCTGTTAGGTTCTGTAAAGTTAGTTTAGGCTCTTTATTTTATTTTATTTAGTTTTTAATATAATTGTTTTTGTATTTTATTTTTTGGAAATTCAGTGAATGCTATGTGATGTCTCAAATCTCTATTGTCGCCCAGTGCTCCCGGGGAGCTATTTTTTCGCGAAACTATATAAGGAGCGCGCAAAGATAGGAGAGATGAAAAAAAAAACAAAAAAAAAACAAAAAGAATTATTAAAACAGATCAACAAAATTAAAAGTTTAGTATTCGTATTTAAGCAAGCAACAAATTATACATAATTATATTTACAATAAATGTTTAAGGAGAGGTCTTTACGTGTCGAAATCTTAAAAGCAAAAACAACAAGTTTCAACTTTTATATTTTATTCACTAGTATAATGCGGCCAATTCTGCATAACTATGTACAAAGCATCGCCAGGACTTTTTGTAGCACTCAACTGTCGATGTCCCAGCAACTTATAGTCCTCGACAAGCTGTCCCTGAGTCACGGCATGCGCCAGCAAGGATTGACCAGCAGCTAGTGCCGCATCCGTTGGCAACTGCTCATCAAAGTTGCCCAAAAAGGCAATGGCCAAGCTGCCAGCATTTTGGCCCACTGCAATTGCGCCCTGCTGACTTGGATTGCGTCCCTCGTAAACGCGTCCATTGCCACCAATCAAATAATGATAGCTTATATCCGAATATTTTGTTTTAGTCATCTGATAGGTTTGTATGCTGCGCACCAAGTCGACACAGCTCTGATCATCGCTGCAGCCACGCCCAGCCGTATGAGCAATAACTGCACGACCTAATGGCAACGTCATCGCTGTCATCTCACCACTGGGTGCTTGAGCTTTCCAATCCGAGCGCGCAACAATAGACAGCTCAGTCTCAGCATTGACTTGAGCTATATGGCCGAAAGCCAAACAAATGACAAATGCCGCAATATTTAATGCAAAACTCATCTCAACTCGATGCTTGGCAAACAGCAACTGAACTGTGCTCGGGAATTGGCTGTGAACTTATTGCCCCGCGCTTGATAAGCAATGACTGCGAAAAAAAATCACCTAACCTTTTTTTCTTCTGCGAAACACGTCACAAATGAAAACATTTTACTGATTGATTTTATGCGAGGGGTGCCTTAAAAATGTTGGGTATTCGAGAAAGGTTTGTATAAAACAACTGTTAAGTAGTGAAAAATAATAGTAAAAAGTTAAAAGGTGTGCATACAGATGATATATATTATATATATATCATACAAAATAAATATATCATAAATAAATAAAATACACTATGTATAAATAATAAAAAATTGATTAAGGCGTTGATGTTTTTTAAACAATTTTTATTTTATTTATTCACAAATTTCGTATTTTATTCAACATTATAAACTTTTATAAATAAAAACTTATTAATTATAGTTTTAAAACAAATTGCTTTTAACAGATACATATTCAAAGTATTCAAAATACTATTAAATGCATATCAAAGTAACCTTTTAACATTTTTTTTTATTCAAATTTCATTGTATTTATTTTGTATACAACCCATCTACAATCTCTATTGCCAACCTGTTTGTCTTTCTTTGTTATTATAAGTTTTGATTACATCATAAACTGTGGGGGGATTCACCATGGTAGAGTACATCGAAAGCTGTTATTACTCCCCATCTCTCTTTGCCTATGTATGCGCCTAAAGCTAAGACTTTAAAATACATTTCACATTATGTTAACTCATATGAGAAATACAAGAGAGAAGAAAAAGAACCTCAACTTGACACAGATGTTCTTCAGAGTAATTTAATTAAAAAACTTTCGTAATTAAATGCAAAAGAACTGAAGAAATAACGGGGAATAACAGAATAAAATGGAATGCAATCCATTTGCCTCCGTTGTGGCTGCAAGCAAATTCTAAAGTGACAACGAAAATGCAAGTAAGCGCCCCCCAATTAAAGCCAAAATGAATATAGAATGTCATAAAAAAACAAACAAAAAAAATCCGAAACCACAATAAAAAAAGAATACGAGAAAAGGGTAACGAAAGCCGCCACAAAGCCAACTGCAGGAGGCGTCACAAAAACGCAGTTCAGCAGCTGGAAAATTTACCAAAAAAGAATGAAAAAAAGCCACAGAAAACACGAATGTTAACTTGTAGTATTTAAGTAAGTTTTATGCAATTATTTTGAATGGGCCAGGCCAACTAACTTAACCGAATGCGAATTGCTGTTCAAGTTCTAATTTTGCCCAAAAACAAAAGATACTTTTTTTTTTTGGTCATAAGTAAGCACCAGTTTACTTGGTTGTTGGCCCGCATTTTGGGCCAAAAAGTTTAGCATCCATTTAGTAAATTGTCAGATTTATTTCGCTAATTGCTGCTCATCTGGTTTAATTAAAATGAAAAGAACTCCAAACTTAAAGAAAACTTTCCATTTCGTATACACTTGCCAGAGCGGGGCATTTTAGACTTTGTCTAACATTATAACGCAGACTATATTAACTTGAAGCTAAAAATAGCTTCAAACAATTCTTAATCTGTTATCGAAATTCCACACTACATAAAAAACAATTGAACTCTTTTTAATAACTAATGAAATGTTAAAGCTAGTAGACATCTTTCTTAAAGTGTATCTAATCTTTGCCGTTTCTCAAACAATCGCTTTTATCTTGTTTCTTCAGTCTTTTTTTGTATTTTGCCTTTTTAGCATTGTAGAATTACGCATTGGGCACGTTTAGTTTTTGTCGTTTCGAACTAAAAAACATTTTGTTCTTCCTCTTTTTCCCCCAAATCGCTTAAAATGGCTTGTGCAAAGTTTTTGGAGCACCTGGCAATAACAACAGGCGCCTACAATTCTCAACTATTTTTTGTGACATTTTTGTTGCGCCTGTGAATAGGCAACGAATTTTTGTACAAATTAAGCTACAAATCTTGGGCCAACTTTAAGACCTCGAATGTTACTAAACTTAACACAACTCACTCACAAGGTGCAAAAGGTGTCAATTGTGGCACCCAAAAAGTTGTGGCTAACAACAGCAAGAAACAGCTGCAGCTGCAGCTGCATCTCCATCGCAGTCTCCCCGTCTTCATCATACCGGCTACAAGACGGAAAGAGCAAAAGTTGCAACCACAGTGGATTTCGGAACGCCAGAACTTTCGCACTGGAATTGGGTATTCGGTGCATTTGGTGCGGTTAGTTAGCAAGAGCAGCAGTTGTGAGTGGGTGATTCAGTTGGCTGCTCGTTGCTTGTAATGCGATTTGGGTGCGAACATTTTTATGACAACTTGCTTAAAATTTCATAAGAAACTTATTTCGTTCACGAGTGGCACACAAGTTGATGTTGATGTTTTTGGATTTGTACAAAACGTTCGTCGCCAAGCTAATGAATAAAGTTCGTTTATGCATTTTGCACCAGCAAAGATTTAACCTCTTACACCAAAAAAACCTTACACAAGTAGCTGACTCCTCCTGAGATTTAAAGCCAAGAACAGCAGCTGGAGCAGCAATAACGACTAATTGGCAACTGGTTGCCAGGGACAACTTAAAAGGGGGATTTGTAGCAGCAGCAACACCAACAGCAGCAGCATGAATCATTCAATCCCAATTGTTGTTAGCGTTTAGCATAATGAGACTTATGTTTGGCTATTAATATTATTAACATACAATGCGCAAACGCAATGATTTGGGATTATAAAACTTTAATTTCTCTGCAATTATTTTTACGGACATTGAATAAAATTTTTACAACTTTAAAGTCAAAAGCTTTTTATACAATATTCTTGATTTTTATACTTAACATGCCAATTGATTTCAATAATACAAATAGAAACATTTTTTTAATAGAAATTTATTTGTATTAACTTTAATTTGTTTTCTTTTTAACAAGGCAATAAAAGTTGTGAAGCAATTTAAACTAAAATCAGTTTATCCAGCTGTTCATTGTTGTCTTTAACATGCTTAACAATATATATGTAAACTTTATAGCTTAACTATATAAACATGTATGAGCATAATGCAATATTAAAGTCAAACATTGATGCGTAAGAATCATCCGCGTTGATATCCCTTTTACCCTTGCTTCTACCGTCTGCTTCTTCTTACCATTATCATTTTCATTTTCATTGTCATCATGAGCTTGAGCTGACGTTTGTCCTGTTGCTCCTTCGGTTGCTCCTGCTGTAACTGATGCTGTTACACGCAAAACTCATCGACATTTTGGTAGCAAGACGATGTCAGAAATTTTCATGCTGCTCTAAGCCATTTTCATGCACATTTTGGCCACTTGTGCAGCTCAGCGCAAACACTTCAATTTAGCTTCAAGGATGCGTGTTTGACGAGGACAAGGGACATACAAACACACAGCTTCAAGCCAGCCGCATCTACTAGCTAAATTCAAGCAGCGAGCGCACAGACAAGAATCAACCAGTCAACGCAGTCAAAGTGCCGGAAGGAGATGCGATGCGACAAACGCGTGGGGCCAATGTATAGTGTATGTATGTAATATGTATGTATGTTTTTGGGGTTTTTTTTTTCTCCAAACATGCAACTCTTTAACTATAACTTTTGATATGTATGTTCTAAAGAAATGCTATAATGTGAAAGTGCACTCAAATATGGTTGGCCAATGTTAGCCAACAACAAAGTGTGGATGGAGTTCAGCTGATGCTGCTCCTGCTCCTATTGCCCTAACACCCATCAACTACTTAGCGTCAGAACGCTTTAAGTTATATTTGTAACGCTTGAAGTGAGCCAAAACAGAAAAAAAAACGTCACAAAGCCAATGAAGTCCAAAAAAAAAAACTATGTGAGAGTAAGTCTATTTAGATATACATACATGTATATATATACTCTCAAGCCAACTAACTCATATATTTTCATTTAATCGACTTACTGAACGTTTGAACGAGCATCGCGTTAATTTGAACAAAAATTGTACGTTCATAACGAATGGTGGAGAACTTCCCGATAGCTACGATAGCTTCATTGTCCAGTGCTATGCGAATGACAAGCTAATATATACAAATGCTCATGCAACTGTTCTTGTGGTAACTCTCGCCTTTGGTAACTCTTGCTAGCTGTTGTGGTAACTCTCGCTGCCTCTTGTGGTAACTCTCGCCTTTGGTAACTCTTGCTAGCTGTTGTGGTAACTCTCGCTGCCTCTTGTGGTAACTCTCGCCTTTGAGAACTCTTGCTAGCTGTTGTGGTAACTCTCGCTGCCTCTTGTGGTAACTCTCGCCTTTGGTAACTCTTGCTAGCTGTTGTGGTAACTCTCGCTGCCTCTTGTGGTAACTCTCGCCTTTGAGAACTCTTGCTAGCTGTTGTGGTAACTCTCGCTGCCTCTTGTGGTAACTCTCGCCTTTGGTAACTCTTGCTAGCTGTTGTGGTAACTCTCGCTGCCTCTTGTGGTAACTCTCGCCTTTGGTAACTCTTGCTAGCTGTTGTGGTAACTCTCGCTGCCTCTTGTGGTAACTCTCGCCTTTGGTAACTCTTGCTAGCTGTTGTGGTAACTCTCGCTGCCTCTTGTGGTAACTCTCGCCTTTGGTAACTCTTGCTAGCTGTTGTGGTAACTCTCGCTGCCTCTTGTGGTAACTCTCGCCTTTGAGAACTCTTGCTAGCTGTTGTGGTAACTCTCGCTGCCTCTTGTGGTAACTCTCGCCTTTGGTAACTCTTGCTAGCTGTTGTGGTAACTCTCGCTGCCTCTTGTGGTAACTCTCGCCTTTGGTAACTCTTGCTAGCTGTTGTGGTAACTCTCGCTGCCTCTTGTGGTAACTCTCGCCTTTGGTAACTCTTGCTAGCTGTTGTGGTAACTCTCGCTGCCTCTTGTGGTAACTCTCGCCTTTGAGAACTCTTGCTAGCTGTTGTGGTAACTCTCGCTGCCTCTTGTGGTAACTCTCGCCTTTGGTAACTCTTGCTAGCTGTTGTGGTAACTCTCGCTGCCTCTTGTGGTAACTCTCGCCTTTGGTAACTCTTGCTAGCTGTTGTGGTAACTCTCGCTGCCTCTTGTGGTAACTCTCGCCTTTGGTAACTCTTGCTAGCTGTTGTGGTAACTCTCGCTGCCTCTTGTGGTAACTCTCGCCTTTGAGAACTCTTGCTTCCTCTCAACAATTCTCAATCGAGATACTCACTTGTATGTCTTTGTCAATAATGTAGATAGTTGCAATCACTCAAAGCGCTGCCCGCTAAATCTTTCGACGATGGCACAATTAAGCTGTGTACAAGCTTCAAAACCAGCAACGAGCGCTGAGGCCAGTAGATAAATCTCATTGGGGCTGCGATTCGAGAGTCTAACCAGCACATATTCCAACGAGCTGTTGTAACAGATTGCCTGAGTACTATGGCCAAGGCGTACTGGTCCAGACCCATAGACTCATAGACTAAATAATGTTAAAAGCAGCAGCAACTTTAAAAGAGTGCGGGGACAATTGTGAATCATTTCTTGACCTAGTCAACTATTATGTTATTGTTCTGTCAATAACATAAGCTCACAATAGAAACACACATATGAAAAATACATACATACATACATATGTAATGAATGTAAGCGCGCTAAATTTTGCCGGATTCGATAAGTATTATTGAGTTAATATTTGATTTGTAAATAAAAAATATAATAATTAATTATATTTTTTATATAATTTTAAACAATAATAATAGCAATAGTGAAATAAGTGGCTATTTCTTATTAAACAGAGAAAGAAACTAAATAATTTTTTTGCGGGAATCGCCGTGTGTGTGTGTGTGTGGGCGCGCTAAATTTTGCCGGATTCGATACGTATTATTGAGTTAATATTTGATTTGTAAATAAAAAATATAATAATTAATTATATTTTTTATATAATTTTAAACAATAATAATAGCAATAGTGAAATAAGTGGCTATTTCTTATTAAACAGAGAAAGAAACTAAATAATTTTTTTGCGGGAATCGCCGTGTGTGTGTGTGTGTGGGCGCGCTAAATTTTGACAGGTTAGTGTGTGGTGTGTATTGTATATGTTGGACGTTATTGTTATTGTCTGAGTGTCCGTTTTTGATAAATTCTTTAATTAATTCAAAATGGCAACTGGAAAAACATACTATTATCCGAATTACCGATGCATTATAAATTCCTGTAACAGAAGTTACAGGAATAGTTGTAAAGAATTGCCGGTAAGGTTGTTCGCTTTCCCGTCCGATTCAATTGTTTTTAACAAATGGGTTGAGGCTTGCCATTTAGAGCGTAACGCAATTAATAATTGTTCGCGTATTTGCGATCATCATTTTGAAAAGAAATATTTGGGCAAACTTAGATTAAAGAGAGGTGCAGTGCCAACAGTTAATTTAAGAGAAAATAATTTGTTTTATTCAATAAATGCTGCAGTTGCAAATAATGAAATGACTGAAGCAATCGAACCAAATGCAGCAGATTCCTTTTTTGTAACAACAGAATACTCTAACCCCCCCACTGAAAATGAGTTTTCAAATAACTGTAATAACAGTTCAAAAAGAGTTAAAAAAGAAGGTTTCTATAGAAAACAATGGTTGAAGGCATTAGCTGAGCGTAGAAAATTAAAGATTAAAATTAGGGAATTACAAAGAAATTTAAAACGTAAACCTAATAGAATAAATGTGCATGCGAGTATTGCCGGTATGAATCATATCTCTGAAGAAGCGAAAACTGTATGTAGAATGCTTCTGAGAAAAACGAATAATTTCAGTACCGAAGAAAAGATTATAGCACAAAATATTCAGTTGCATTCAGAAAAGGCATATAATTATTTGCTAGACGATCTGAAATTAAAACTGCCATCAAAAGATGCATTAATGCAGTGGGCAGTGCAACAAAATATAAGACCTGGCTTTAACCCTGATTTGCTTAGCAATTTGCAGAAAATTGTTAGCGAGATGAGTGTTAAAGAAGATGAGGGTAAAGAAGCAGTCATTTTGCATGACGAAATGAAGATTAGAAGGGGTCTCGAGTACAATAGTACTCTTGATTCAATTCAAGGTTACGAAGATGATGGCCAAAAAACAAAACGCGTAATGGGGGACCACGTTTGTGTTTTCATGATAAGGGGCCTCTTCGAAAACTGGAATTATGTTCTAAGTTATACCATTTCTGAAGGCATTTTAAAGCACGATGCCATTACTGAAAAATTAAAATTGAATATTACGCAGGCCCAAGCCATAGGCCTAAATATAAGAGCAGCTATTTGCGATCAATGTTCAACCAATAGAGCTGCTTTGAAAAAATTAGGGGTTGATAAAAGCAATACTAGCTTTTGCGTTAATGGCAAAATAATATATGCGATATTTGACGCTACGCATCTTATGCTATCACTGCGAAACATTTTATTAAAAAATAATCTGAATTCGCCTGATGGCGTTGTTTCATGGAAAGTGATACAAGAGTTATTTGAAGTAGATTCCAAAAACTCTGTAAGGCTCTGCCCACAGCTAAATAAATTGAACGTCTATCCACAGCGGCATGAATCATCAAATATAGACTTTTTCACCCCAATTATAAGCCATAGTGTAGCAGCAGCACTTAAAACAATGCTCGAAAATGATGGTTTTTTGAATTGCAAAGAAAGTGCACTAGCAACTGCAGCATTTATTGTAAAAACTAACAAATTATTTGACTGCCTAAAGAGTTATGATCAAAATGATGAAAACCCACTTAGATGTGGTATTATGAACGGCAATGTCGTTCATAAAACTCTCATAGAAATGAAAGCTTACTTTGAAGCAAATAAACAACAACATTACGTATACGCAACGTAGAACAACAACAAGCAGCAGCTTTTGACTGTTTTGCAGCCTGAAATTCCTTCATTCCCCGCCCGATGCACTTGACTAGCTCCGGCTGCCTTGTGTATAAGCTTGTTCCCGGACTTTAATTTTGATTTAAATGCTGGGAGACAGCTTGCAAGTCGGAAAGCAGCAACGATAGATATGCACAAGCATTTGGACAGCTTAAGCATGAGCGAGTGTTAAGAGATAGATTAAACTGGACTTGAAGAAATACTCATTATAAATCAAAAATAATCTGTAGATATCTAGTATTATTTGATTATTTTTTTTATCGGCTGTGGATTCTTATCGAAATAAGCTTAGTTTTTGATATATATGTATGTACATATAAAAGTATTATCTTTGAGCATAAACATTTCCTTAAGTGTTAACTGAATACAATTTGTTTTTATATATATATTCCTTACTATGTGGTTTTTATAGTTCTTGGTGATCGATTCTTATCGAAATAAGCTTATGGGGCGAAGTTTTCGATATAATCTAAAGATGATTATCTTATAAATACTAACTCAATACAATTGGAACATATTTATTCCTTACTATGTGATTTTAATAGTTATGGGCTATCGACTTACAGTAATACCCTTTAAACACAATTTTCAAGCTAAGAGGATATTAAAACAAGTTGCATTCTATGCTTCACCATGTTTATTTGCTCGTAACTTATTGAAATTGAAGTCGAACTAATGAAAGCACACTTTAAGGCGCCATAAACGAAAAAGGAAAAGAAATAACGAGTCGCCCCCCACTTGCAGTTCATTGCATTTGCATTAGATTAAGGTAAGCAGTTAAACATATTTCCCGACAGACAGTCAACAGCGAGAGGACACCATTGAGCCACCGTTGCCACAACAACAACAACAACCACAACCAGCAACAGCATTTGGACGAAGTCCTTTCGCTAGCTGGCAAATGTTAAAGCTTCAACTTCGTAGCCTCAAAATAACCGCAAAGTAAACACCAAAGTGTTGGGTGCTTTTGGGGCTGAATAGAGTTGGGGTTAAAGACACGGACACGGACACGGACAAGGACATTGTAGCCGGAAGCGTGTGCAAAGTGAAGAAAGGGACAGATGACAGTGTCGAGTATTTGTTGCAGCTTCTCATCATCATCGTGGTTCGTCCCCTCTCCACGCCACCCTTTGTAAAAAAACAAAATAAGTGTGTAATTTAATATTTAGGTCTTTGTCAGTAATTATTTAAGTACAAGCGGCAAAACTTGTGCGCCAGTTGCCCAAAAAAAAAAAAAATAAATAAATAAAAACAAAAAAACATCAAATTGAAAATAGGGCAAAGCAAGCGCAGTTTGGCAGCTTGTCTTTGACTAAACTTCAGTGAGTTATAGCTGCTGTTTGATATAACTAGGTTTTAATTATAAATAGTTTATTGCATACAAAAGTTTTTCAGGAATTTTTGCTCGAAAATTAATTGCACTCAACATTTATCTTCTATCAATTACAGTTTTGCTTACCCAACACTTTCTCGATAGCTTGACGATAAAATTTATCGACTGATCTTAGTTTGGTATTTCTTCTTGTTTGATTATTAAATACCGCAAATATATAATTTTGTGCAAAACTTTGGCATAATAAATTTGAAAATTGAGCAATAAGTACTACTGCTACTGCACACACACACATATATATATCAAATGTTATGTGCTTCCCTTTTGACCCACTTGCTGCACATTTGTCTTTATTAAAACGTTAGAGAATTATGAGTCGGGCTCGTTGAGCACTCGAAAGGGCGTATAAATTATAAACCAATTTACTAACGCGAAATGAACTACCAATTTGTAGCAATACAGCAACAACACGTTCAAGCGTTACGTAACGAAGTAACATACAACAACAAAAAAAAAAAAAGCATCCTGCAAGCGTGAAAATGAATTATGTGAAAGAAAAAAAGACAACTTGGCATTCGTATGCCTGACAATGAACAGAGCATATTTTCATAGGCACAAATACATACATACATACGTACATATATGTATATACATGCATAACATACGTACGTACGTGTACTTTATTTGTTACCACCTGTGTGAGCTGCTCTTTAAATTCATTTTTACTCTTTTATTTGCATTGTGCACGTTTGAGGGGCTTGTGTGTGTGTGTGTTTTGTTTTATTTTTTTTTCTTACTTTCATTTTGAATATGCGCATAGTTTAGGAGTTTGTGATTATTCCAGCATTTAGTTTAGCATTTGTCCACCCAATCCCCCATCTCCCTCCTTTATTATGCGTTCCTCCTCCTGCTCTGACTTGCTATGGAAACTGCATGCGTCGTTGAATCCATTTCTGGTTCTGGCTTAGCTTCAGTTTCTGTCTCACTCTTACACAAACGCATACAAGCGGGCGTTCTTCCTCTTTGTCTGGCAGGATGTGGTGCGCGTGTTAAAGTGAATTTTAAATGATTTATTGCACGTCTAGTTGGTGGGGCAGTAACTGATACTCCATATACTGGCATATAAATTACTTAGACTTGCCATTTTTTTGTACCTAGTTTATATATTCTTACTAGCCATCCCTACGCTCCTTTAGCACCTTTATCTTGCTCAAAAAGGCGTCTCATTAGAATATTAATTTTAATTGCATTTACCATTACGTTTGAGCTTAAGACAAAGTCTTTCACTCAACGCAAAGCAACTTTCGTATTCGCGCATAAATGAGATTAAATTTCCTTTTTTCATCTATTCGTGTTCGTTTAACTTTCCCCAATTAAGACATCCGTTTTTGAATTTGTTGTGTCAGCTGAATTGAGTTACACTCAAGTTGCAGCCAACACTCAACAGCAACATGCATTAATAGGATGTGTATTGTGTTGCATTGAACATGATACACAAAGTTTTGTATAAGTGGTCGATGGTTCCCCTATACAGGTTTCATCGTCAAACTGGTTGTAACTGACAGTCGCAGCAGGTGTCTGAGAAGTTGCCTTCAAACCAAACTGAGTGCGAATGTATGAGTGTTTGTCTAAAGTTCGTTGCAACTTGCCTTCAAACCAAATGTGAGTCGCAATATACTTGAGTAATTTTGCCTGGGCTCGGTTTGTTACAGAATATTTGAGTGGTTAAGTGGTTTTGGTTTGTGGTTTGGCAGCAATGCAAAAAAGGCCAACAGAAATTAAATAATTATGCATAATTAAATCAATTAATATGCAAGAATAAAATATATATACATATATGTATGCATATATCAAATTAATCGAATGCAATTAAAAATTACATTAATCAACGCTGGCAACGGTAAATTTATAGCATCATTGAACACGCACACACGCACACCTACACACATTCATGCATGTGTATTTTGGGACACTCCAAAAAAGATAAAATAAAAAGTTTCCGTGACCGAGGAGGCATTAAAATAAATTGATATCGCAACGTATTTGAATTTTGCAATATGCGATTTCCGTTGATGCACCCGTCTCCTCTCTCACTCTCTCACTCTTTTACTCTATCTCTTTTTGTCTGTCGCATGGCTCACGTTCCATCATTCTATCGTTGTCTCTCTCTTTTATACAATCATATATCAATGGTAGTTTTTGTACATTTGCCATGAATTATTTTGGACTGTCTGCATGTGAAATTTTTTGGCCAGCAACGAACTATTGCGCTGAGCGAGGCGGGTGGATTGTCAATGATGACGACGAATGAATATGATGCATGAAATAACAATAATGAAATGACAACAAAAGGCACGGATAACAAAAGGATTGCCATTGCTGGCAGGCTTGTCGCTGCGCAAGCGGGGGGAAAGCGTGACACACACACACATGCCAAAAGACCAGTTGACCGAATTCAACAATAATTGTAGAAGAGATGGGAAGAGGTGCGGGGGGCCAACTTCAAATCAAACTCAAGCTCAAAATATGATTTTTGGTCACTTTGAAAATTGTTGTTGTTTTTGATTATTTACGCCCGACTGAAGATAAATAAATGCATGAAATTTCGCTTGGCTTTGGCTTTAAAGAATTTTAAAGTTGACATAGAAATCCGATTATATAATCTATGATATTATAAACCACCAAATAAAATGAATAGAAATAAAAAAAAACATTCGAGTGCTTTTAGCCAAATGCTAGACTAAAATATACCCTTACATAAGTTTGTATAGCTCCAAAATACCCTTTTAGTCCAAGTAAAATGTTTCCAGGGTATTTAAAAAAGATTGGAAATTGTGGCATGTAACCATAAGCTCAATGGACAATTTAAATTTAACAATTAAAAGGCAAATAAATTAAAAAATTGCGGTTGTTGCGATGCAACAGCGACAAATTGCATTATAGCCGACATATTTATATATGTATATGTAAACTATATGCAACTGTCGATTGCCATTAATTCAAGCATATTTAATGCGAATTTACATGGCGCTATTTTGCGTGTTTGGTTTTCATAACATGCACATTATTGCAACCCCAATAGTCACATCCAAAAAATTGATTGTTAATCAACTGCAATTGCCAGAAATGCGTACGAAAATTGCATACTCCATTTAAGCAGATTAAACAGATTGCACACAACACACATATTAAGCACACACACACATACACAAAACAAACAAACATACATAACAAGCAAGTCAAGCACAGAAGCCACAAATATTCCAAGTTTTGTTTGAAATTTAATTTAGTTTTGCTCTTTTTCTTGGAATCAATTATTATTCGTACTGGCATTGGAACATCATTATAGTTGCTGTTGTAGTTGTTACTATTGCAGTTTGTTTGTTTTCATTTAAACAAAATAATTGATGCTACTTGGCATTTAAACAGTCATCAGCAGATATTTTAAATTTGGCGCGTTTTAATCAACTGAAATCCACTTCGACATTCACACTGCAGCGCTGACACACACACAACTAACAGACACAGTTTGCGTGAACAGCACAGCTGTTTTGAAAATGTGTTATGTTATTCAATAATAGTTGTAGTAAAGAAAATCGGATCAAGAAATTTCTTTCAATTAAAAGTTATATAAAATGTTTACAATACGTCCACTACTGCCGTGTGGCAGACAAATTGGCGCCGTCTTGGCAAACACAAGCAAACACGCTCGTCTGCAGTCTGCCTGGACAAGAACAACGCCTCACAGCACTCAATTGCAACAACAACAGCACCATCTTCAGCCAAGATGGTTGGCAACACAGGCCGCTAGCAATGATTCTGAAGCCGATGGCAATCTAAAACGCATCTATTACGGAACTCTTGCGCCGCGCATGAAGATTGTTAAACTTTTTTCACTTACCACCAGTTTGGCTGGCATAGCAGCGCAGCCCATACTCCTCGAACAGGGCATGAAGATTGGTGGCACCGGAATGGCCGTTTTTCTATGCACAATTGGTGGCTTCTTTACTTTTGTGACACCATTACTGCTACACTTCATTACCAAGAAATATGTGACAGAACTGCATTATAATACCGTTACAGATGAATACACGGCAACTACGATATCCATTATACTGCTAAAAATCAAAGTAACTAGAAAAAACAACATATACCATGAGTTGCTATATTTTTAATGCCATATTTATTCATAGACAAAGTTTCGACCTAGCGATGTTACTGTACCTGAGGTTCCAGGGATGTTTACCTCGTTTGTGGTAAACAAGCGACCGCTTTTTATTGATCCGACCCTGTTTGATGATCCCGAGCACTATGTGCGTATTATGGGCTATGATAAGCCGATCGACTTTAAACTTAATTTGAATGACGAAACGGAGCAAACAAAAAAGAAACAGCAATAAAAACAAACCAATTTTCAATATAAACAAATCCACTCACTGTCGTTCTTATTTGTTTCGCGGCACTCGCATTTCAAGCAACGGAACAAAACATATGTTGTGAAGGGCGTAGTTATCGACGTAAGTCTCGTTATCGATTTTCAAAGTCGAAACAGTGTGACCACCAACGTCAATTTTAACCGCTTTGGACATGTTCAGTTGAGTGAACAACTCTTTCTTGTTCACTCACCCTAGTATTGAACTAACAAAGTTGTACAGACGCAATATTTTTAACGATTTACCGAAGCTTACCGCGAGTTTAATTACGACATTCTAGTGCGTATATATTATTTAAAAAAATACACTCTCGTTCACATCATGGTAGTGTCGGAGAACGAAAAGGTAGGAAAAATATGGCAAATTTGAGCCGCATGGTTTCATCCGTGGCAGGGTCGTCGATAAACAGGGATGTTGCACAAGAGGGAAGGCGACCAACAAAATGGAACGAGAACAGTAGGGGTATGAGTGCAGCTGGCAAGTCGTCGCTAGACTTCCAATTTACATTTTTCATCAAATTAAACTCTACGCACATTCGCAGATTTGTTGTTTCTGCAATTAGCGTAATAAAGTGAACTTAACACATATATGCACGCTGTCGCATACGTAAATTTTTCTCGCGTTACCTTACGAAGTTGCTCTCACCATTTACATATACTGCTGCTGTTGCTGCGGGCTTTTGCTTGCTCTTAAATAAACGCCGCGCGTTCGCTTATATCGTTGTCATTCTTTCAGTGGTGTGGCTCGGTCGCTGGAATTCGCAGAGACTGCACTCATTTACACACATACACTCACTCACAGTTCACGTTCGGCTGTGTTTGTACATATTATATAGCTGTAATTATGTATTTTTGTGCAAGTGTGCAACATTCAAAGTAGGTGAAGCAAGAGGAACAGAAAAGTAAATTACTGTAATGAACAATTAAGCGTCAGCTGCCATCAAAAGAAACAACAGTTAACTTTTTTTCGTCATGGCGTCTGCGTCGCGCCCGCCACTTTCATTGCCGAAGACGTCAGATGAACATATAAGTGCTGTTTGTTAACTTTTCAGTAATCCTCGTCACATATTGAAAGTTGCACACGCAATAAAAAGAGACGCACTTTATTTAAAATTATTAACAGATCGAAAAGATCCAAGCAAACTGTGAATATACATATGTGTTTGTGTGTGTGTGTGCGTTAGTTGGCTTTTGTGTAGTCGTAAATTTTTAGCGTGCAAGCAACACATTAAATTTTCTTGCTTTCTTTCTGGCTCCGAAAAAAGATTATTCGTGTTTTGTTTTATTTTATTTTTTAACGTAAAATATTCACTGAACAAGTATTATTTATTTACTTTTTCTGAAGATATTTAGTCAGTGCAGTGTTATTTGGCACTGAGAAAATTAATTTGAAAGCATCGCAGAGTCGCTGACTAAATAGCAACAACAACAATAAACCGAAGAGTCGAAAATCAAATAAGAAAAATACTGCAAGAAATAATAATTGTACCCGGCCCCGTTATACATACTACAAAAGAAAAGCTTTATGCACGCACACATTAACTTAAGCATATACATATAGCATACACAGCAGCAAGTGAATCAGCGTCTGATCGTCTCTCCCAAACTTGCGAGAACAACGTAAAAGCTCAAACTCGCTCTCCAGCAGCAAAAACAGCTCCAGCGAAAGCCTCCAAATACTCTCCATCGGCCTCAACATGCAGAGCGACTTTCAAAGAATGAAGAACTTTGCCAATCCTAAGGCCATGTTCAAAGTAAACATCAATCGCCAATTTCTAAAGAATTTCGCTTCACACGAATTACTGAACAATTATATTTTTTCTTCATTTTATGTGTGTAGAGCACCACTATTGCTGCTAGCAACGAACCGGCCAACACAGTGGTAGCTGGTCGCCCCGAGTCAACGCCTCCTACTGGCACTCCAGCTGCCGCTCCAGCTACAGAAGTAGCTGATGGCAACAACAAGGAGGAATTGCAGGATATTGACGTTGATGAGCAGCTATCTGATGATGGTGGTGCCGTGCGCACCGAGCATTTGTTCAAACACCCGCTGCAAAATACATGGACCCTGTGGTATTTGGAAAACGATCGGACCAAATCCTGGGAGGACATGCAAAATGAAATAACAAGCTTTGATGCCGTTGAGGACTTTTGGAGCCTATACAATCACATTAAGCCGCCATCTGAGATCAAATTGGGTAGTGATTATTCGCTATTCAAAAAGGGTATACGGTGAGTGTAACTTAATGTTGTTTAATGAAATCGTTGCTTTGAGATAAATCATTTGTTTGATCTTCAGACCAATGTGGGAAGATGCTGCCAATAAGCAGGGTGGTCGCTGGGTGATCACGTTGAACAAAAGTTCTAAGAACGATTTGGACAATTTGTGGCTTGATGTGGTAAGTTTATAATGTAAATAATTATGACGTCATATAATATGATCACATGCTATTTACAACTTTCTTCTAGTTGCTTTGTTTGATTGGAGAAGCGTTTGATCATTCCGATCAGATTTGCGGCGCAGTTGTCAATATTCGTGGCAAGAGCAACAAGATTTGTAAGACATCAGCTCATTCAACAAACTGTATACAAAAATGTATCAATTGCTTTATTTGTTTTTGCAGCTATCTGGACGGCTAATGGCAACAACGAAGAAGCCGCCTTAGAAATTGGACACAAGCTGCGAGACGCTCTGCGTTTGGGACGCCAAAATTTGCTGCATTATCAATTGCACAAGGACACTATGGTCAAGCAGGGATCGAGCGTTAAATCGATCTATACTTTGTAGAAACTATGCTCTTGAAAATTTGTCATCAGTTTGGCTTCTTCATTGCCGGTAATAAACCTATGCAACAGGAAACAAACAAAATAGAAAGAGATAAGAAAAAAGATCGAGAACACCCCCATTGTTATCAGTAAGTGGTGCAGTATGTGAAATGCTCCGTTTTTATAGTCCTGGAATTATGCGAAAAATATAAAGTAAAAAACGATGATATATTACTCTTTAATTTCTCAATAAAAAGTTGCTTGGAACGAATTAAAAGTTAAAAATTTTTGGAAGGCATGAATTAAAAAAACATTTGAATCACATTTCCCTTAACACTAGTGAGACATAATTTGCTCCACAGCCTTGCGCAAGTCGTTCCGGCCACAATCGGCAAGACCACGACATAGATGCATCAGCAGTTGCCTGGGATCGTTGCACTCATTCTCCTCGAAGACCTGCAGCAAGTGGAGAATGCGTGACCGCAAATCTTGTGGATAACGTATCTCGATTTCATCCATTTCGCCCTCTCCAATGCCCAGTTGCCTACCCAGACCACGCCAAGATCGACCCAATTCCTTGGCTATTTTATTGTGAACGGCCGAGCGCTTTGCATCCGTAAATTGAGCTGGGGTGACGTAGTTTTGCTGTGCTGCAGCCGGTTGGCTTGCGCGCTGGGGATTTATGTGTAGACGCTGTTGCAGCTCCTCAGCCAACCGTTGTTCCTGATACCAATTAATGTGTGCTCTGGGATTCGATTCGGCTTTTTGGTAACTGTCCAGTGCCTCCTGGAGCTGGGCATTTCCCTCACCAAGCATTCGTAGTGGCTCAACATTCTCCTCGCTGATTTGATCGGTGCGTTCGAGGCATTCGATAAGGTCTTCTATTGTATTTATGAGATCCCGTTTTCTGGGTGTTCCTATTCTATAAGCAAATAATTCTTTTAGATAGTTTATGTCTGATCTGCTGGCACCTTCAGCTGCTAGTTTTTTTAGCATATCATAGCTCCAGTGAGTTCCCACCGCCATGGCACACATTAAGTAAAAATAGTAAATGCAACACGTACAATTTCTGAACGGAATGTAAGAAAAACAATTTATTTAGTATCGATTGTTAGGGTGACCACATAAAAAGCGATAAGAAAAACGATAATCGATTGGCGTAGCTTGCAGGCTTTTACACGCTAGAAACGTGCAGTCACACTGTCAGTGTGGTCGCAGCCCTCGATTGTGCAAGTGCGTTTCTTTCACAGGTCAAATCAAAATGTCTTTGTTTTATTTGTAACTCGAGCAAATTGCTTCTGATAAAATTTTTATAAATATGCGCAATCTTGCGCGTAGCAAGCATTGTTGGCAACGACTCGTGTAATTGCGCCTTGAAAACGTATTTGTAAAACAAATTAACTTATTTCTTTGTGCATCAGCAAAAATTTATAATAATAGACACGCACAAACACAAACTCATAAAAACACACACACACGCACACAAAACCCAAACGAGCTCGGACAGATATTGAAGAAGGTTCATTGGCTTACTTCATTTACGCCAAAGTGCAATAGATATTTTGTATTTTCATTTTGCCAAAATCTAAATAAGCTACGGCCAAAACATAAACTGCTTAAAAAGTCAACGAACGAGCGAACAGTGCGAAAACTCAATCAGGGCGGGCAGGCATTTGCTATAAATAAATTTAGCAGCAGCAGCAGCAGCATCGCAGCTAGCATCTGTTTACAAATTCAAAACAAACAAATGCATCAAATTAAAGAACAACAACAAATATCATAACAAAATAGCACAAATCGTATATCGTCTATCGAGAGCGAGGCTCTTTGCAAAAAGGGTCAAAAGGCGGCGGCGGCGGCGGCGGCGGCGGTCAGCAACGACAAAAACAAAGAAACGCCAAAAAAAATACAGCAGCAACACAAACTGTAAGGAGACTGACCAGATTTCTCAACCAAACAACTAACGCATCCTTTTGAATGTAGGGCATACATTGGCAGCAAACAACAACAACAATAATATTAATAACAAAAATGTCGTGCGAAAACGCTAAAACCACATCAGATATCGAGCATGTCGATTGGAGCACCGGTGGCTCTGGTCAGCACTACGCAAATGTCAGGTAAGTTTCGAGTTCAAATACTCCCTAAAAACAAAAAAAATAAAAACCACACAAAAATGCCAATTACTTTTTCGCCCTTGATACGACCAAATGTCACAAAGTTTGGCATGCAACAAATGTAAAATGTCAACTAAACTGTATACATAATGCAGTGGCAAAACTTATAAAGAAAAAACAATATAATCAGGTTTTTTGTTTGTTTTCGTATATTTGGTGCTAGCTGGGTTTTTATTGCTATGCTGATTAAAGTTCTACGCATTATAAATCGAACTTTTTTATGTCTTATAATGTTTATGCGAAGTTAAGAATGAGGCAACACCAAAAATAATAATATTTTTAATCAAAACAGTATTAAAACTGATGTTAGGTTAACGAATAAAAATGAGAAATTTGACTTTATAAGAAATAAGTACCGTCAATAGCAAATAGCTATAGTGAAGCTCTAGCAAAAAACAATACAAATTCCAGCTTGAAAATTTAACGTACTTATGCTAAGATAATCGGCAGCTGTGGCTTGAATTGTCATAGTTTTAAACAATTAAAACAAAAACCGCAACTGATTCAATCTTTCATTTGTTCAACTAGCGAACAACACATAAAACCGTCAAAGCTTATTAATGTAATCACATTAAGTTAATTTTAATGAAGGCAATTAAATATACGGCATATATATAAAGATGAGTTTGTACATATAAATAATTTAATTAATTATACGATATGAATAAATATTGTATGTATGCGAATGTATCTATAATTGCATATCTAATTTAATTGCGCTGTAGGTGTAAACTTGGCGCTTCAATTGAAATGCAAATACTGGGATATATATGTATACATAAACACGCTTTGGGTGTCAACTGACGTGAGACACACGGCGTCTAATTACTTTGATTTATAATCTCAAACTCTCTCGACTAGTTGTACTATAAATCCCCCGCCTTATTCATTCATTCATGTGTTATTACTGCTGCCGTTGCTGCACATTTAACTTGGCCATAATTATGGTGTCATAATAATTTATACACCACAGTCAACAGCCTGTGAGGAGTGTGAACGTGAACCTGAACCACAAACACTTCTGCCTTCTCACACATAGGCGTCTGCTTATCACTGCAACACAATCTAAATATAATAAAAATATTCTTGGTTAAATGTTGAAATCTTTTCCCACATTGTTTTTGCTTTTTGTTAAATATTTACCTATTTGCCAAGCGGCTTTGCCAATTCGTTTAAATATTTACACGAGTTATAATAACAAAATGTTGTTAAAACGTAGCAAAGCTTAATCTTTGTTTATTCAATAACAATATGGTTAAAGTTGCCATTTGCCGGCTAGACAACTAAGGGCACAATCTGAATAGAAAATAAATCCATAAATTCATAAAACAAATTGTCAAATAAAAATCTTCAACAATAAAAGAAACCAATTTCCGCTTTCAACAAAATTTAGTATTTTTTTTTTTTTGGTATGTATGTACATATATGTTTTTTAGTATATAAGTGAATTGCATTAAGTGCACAGCTTTCCCTTCCTTTATTGCTTTTGCCTTGTCCGTGTGCTTTTTGTGCTTTTTTCTCGTTGTACGTGAGCTGATCAACGTGCGAGGGAGCGAACGTGATATCTTTTACATTGTCGTAATTTTGCTCCCTGTTTGACAGCAATAAGCCATAAACATATAATTCATTTATTACTTGCAATTGCTGATTGATTTTTTTGGGTAGCTAAATGTATTGCGAGTCTAGTCTGACGTAAAAGAACCGACCTAAAAAGTGTATTTGAAGCTGTCCCAAAACCAGTTGATTTAAAAATAAATTGTTGAACAATATTAAAACAAAGCAGTTAATAAAGTATAAAGTACATTTAAAACTCACTTGCTTATTCAACATCCTTAATTAATAATATAATGAAAGCATTTGTGGGAGTTTAATTCATTAGCTACACATATAATTTGTGTATAAGATTACAATTTCCATTGATCTGGATTTGTCGTAACGCGTTACGTATGCATTGAGCATGCTGGGTCTCAAATGGCTATACAATCGCCATGGGAGACTGACGACTACACCAAGCACACTTTCGATTGCACATAACGTGAGTGGGTGGGGTAACTAGAAGCACTATTAATTACGTCTATGTATGTATGTATGTCTCATGTGCATGGGAGAAACTCTATTGCAGTAATACAATTGATTAAATCGATTGCTTTGATAGCTTCGCTCACTGATTACACGAGTACAAACACATGCTACGTTTCTATGCCCATATAAATAAATTCCGTTATATATGAGCTTAGTATGTATGTATGTGTGTGTGTACATACATATGTATATTTGGACATCACGCAAAGTGACAGCGGAAGCCGCTTCAGCAAGGGCACAAAATGCAATAACAACAAACCAACTCAACTTTGTTTTGTTGCTGCTCTAAACGGAAACTTGAGACAAAAAAAAAAGAACACATACACACGTATAAGTACAAAACAAATGAGAACGAAAGTTGCATTTGTATTGGTATTTGTTTTTGCTGTTGCTTCTTTCCTTTACTTCTCCATTGAAATTTGCACCTGTCTCAAAAGTGGAAATGCGATAGTTTTGCTTGTGCATGCTTATTACAGTTATTAATTATATACATACCATGTTTTATTAGTTTTGCTTATGTGTTTGTTTGTTGCCTGTTTAAGTGCACATAAACCAAATTTTAATAAGCACGTTTGAAAAGTATTTTTTAAATCATGAATAAATGTATATAATATATATTTGGGGTTTCATAATGCGTTAGACACTTAACGGTTTTTAATAACTGGTTTTCAGGCTAAGTTTTCTTATTAAAATAGACAAAGGAATTACATATAATTTAGAGGGGGGAAAAGTAATTAAAATACCAGGAAAAACATATGCATATATTTTACTTGAATCACCCTATGATTAATATTTCAATGAATTCTGATATGTGATTTAACATATTATTTGGGCTTTATTTTTATAAATTTTATATTGTATATAATCCCAAGATTGTTGTATTCTAGCGAATTCCGGCTCCTGGACCTCCTACCACAAAAAATCCCCTATTTAGTACGTTAGAAATTCCCTCATATAAATATTATGACTTATACTTATATTTGAAATTAGAACTAACCTAATCTAAGCGATAATAGATTGCAAATAAAACAATGGAATCCCTTAAATACCAAAACGTAGATCCAAATTTATTACATAAACTCAGATATAATCAATACTTTTCAGTTTGTTTAAAGTATTTCAGGGTTAAAAAACGAATTAATCTTGACAATCTGTTTGTTTAGTGGAAGAATTGTGTTGATTCAAATGTATCTAAATTTATTGTTCATTGTTCTGTTAGTATTTATTTATTTTTGTTGAACTCGCCTATAGACATTAAGTTAATTGACATGATCGGATGGGATGTACGCAAAATTTGTTTTGTGCGTCACATCAAATCGCAAGCAATACAAAGAATGCCGCCTTCTTTTTAAGCCTAAGTTGCGGGGGCAAAAATGTCGCCAGTCTGGCGTCTTGTCCCTATCACTTATTCAATTTTCTCGACTCCTCGAGCCTATTAACTAATGAAGTCAAACAATTGACAATGGATTATATATATGTATGCATATGAATGTGGCAACAGAGCTCCAAATAATAACCAACAAACTTAATTGAGTGTACATAGATAATAATAAAAGTAGAACAACAGAAGACACTTAAAAAAAAGGACTAAGTTTTAAGATAAACAAATTTAAATAGCTATATAGTAAATAGTTATAACAGTAAAATAGTTGACCTTAATCGAACGTACAAAAAAACTTTACTAAATTCAAGTAAAGTTGCATATTGTTAATTAAAACTGAACTGTTTATATTGAGCACACAATTTTCTTTCTGTGTACCTAATAGCACAACATATACTTGTCTACTTTATGAGCTTATAAGGGGAGGGGGGCCTCTTATGGCTCCCTTTCCACACTTTTTAAATGCGTTTTATTGATCCAAGGACAGTCAATTGCCGAACCGAGCCAAGCCAACTATGTATGTAGTTTTATATAGTACTGTTCGTGACCATGGCCTCCAAGAACTGAACTCCACAGACCCACAACAAATGTGATGACAGCCGGCGAGTAGGGCGAGAGGACTAGAAAAACAAGCATTAAACGCTTGAATGCCTGTCAGTGTGTTTCCTTTTAATGTAGTATGTGTGTGTGTGTGTGTGTGTGAGAGAGAATGTGGCACAATCACGCACTTGCTGTCTGAACTCTGAGAAACAGAAGGAAAAAAACTAACTCGTGCCAAGTTTGGGGTAGATAAAAAGTAAAAGTGCCTCCACTAAAAACTAAACGCCTTTCCCTATTTTTTATTTTTTTGGCCAATTGACTCGAACACGCCAGAATAGGGCGTTAAATGATAGCCAAGTGCCCCATGCGGCTAATTGGGCGACAGCAATTTGAACTGATTATTTATTTATAATGCCCCTTGGACAGCTTCAAAAAAAATTACAACTCAATAAAAGATTTCACATGTCAAGATGGAAATTAAATATTAATTTATATGCAATGGTTCAGCTGATTCTTAGAACTTCTTATCGACAATTTAACAATAAAATAAAATACATAAATGATGCACTGAATTCTCAATAAAACAAGTAGAAACGTTGCAGTCGGACGCACCCGACTGCGGTATACTCGATACCAGTAGTAAAACAGATTAAAAGAGAGCTGATTGCAATGGTGTGTGGATACGGCAGGGGTGTACGCTGCCTCAAAGATTGTCTGTTGCAGATGGGGATGCCAAAAATCTATCTTCCTCCCAAATTTGTTGACTCTAGCTCAAATATAGTAAAATTTGTGGGAAGGGGGGCTGTGGTTGGTAAGGGGGGGCGTGGCATCCAATCTTTTGCTGTAGATCTATTTATGATGTCAATTGCTATCCTCAAACAGAATTTGGTGACTCTAGCTCAAAGTTAGTAGAATATGGTAGAAGAGGGGCTACGTGCTGGGGGCTGGTATGGGGGGGCGTGGCATCCAAAGTTTTGGTGCAGATCTGATTGTGATGTTAATTGCTATCCTCATACCGAATTTGGTGACTCTAGCTCAAAGTTAGTAGAATATGGTGGAAGGGGGGCTGGGGGCTGGTATGGGGGGGCGTAGCATCCAAAGTTTTGCTGCAGATCTATTTATGATGTTAATTGCTATCCTCATACCAAATTTGGTGACTCTAGCTCAAAGTTAGTAGAATATGGTGGAAGGGGGGCTGGGGGCGGTATGGGTGGGGGGCGCCATCCACTTTTTTTGGGTTTCTTCATCACCTATCTTGGCACCAAATTTGGCGGCTCTAGCTCAAAAGCTGTGGAAAATATAGGTTTCAAAATGCAAAGGGCTAGGGAATGGGAGGCGTGGCTCCAAATTTTTGATGCAGTTTTTTGGGGATCGTTAACAGCTATCTTCCTACCAAATTTGGTGACTCTAGCTTTAACTCTTTGGAAAATACACGCATTCCCGTTTTTAGTAAAGCATTGGGGCGGTTTGGGGCAGCTTGGGCAGGTATGGATTGGCGTGGCATCCAAAGTTTTTATGCATTTTTTTGGAGGTTGTTATCACCTATCTTGGCACAAAATTTGGTGGTTCTAGCTTTAAAACTGTAATAGATATAAGCATTTCTGTTTTTAAGCTGCGAGGGGGCTGGGGGCGGAATGGGTAGGTGGGGCCCGAAAACTTTGATGCAGTTTTTGGGGGGTCGTTTCCAGTTATCTACCTACCAAATTTTGAGACTCTAGCTCAAACACTTTCGAAGATACACGCACTACCGTTTTTAGCGAAGCGTTGGGGTGGTTGAGGGCGGATAGGGCAGTATAGCTGGGCGTGGCATCCAAAGTTTTTATGAATATGATTGGAGATCTTCAACACCCATCTTGGAACCAAATTTGATGGCTCTAGCTCAAAAACTGTAGAAGATATGGGCATTCTTGGGATTAAACTGCGGGGGGGCTGGGGGCGGTATGGGTAGGCGTGGCTCCAAAATTTTTGATGCAGTTTTTTGGGAGTTAGTAGTAGCTATTTTCTCCCTAAATTTGGTAGTTCTAGCTGTAAGGGCTTGCGAAATAGCTGGATCTATCGATTTTGCGTTATCGAGTTTATCGATTTGCCAGCCCCCTAGTTATCGTAGAGCTCCAATCTTGACACTTTAATTTACTATGCCATAGATAAAGAGATTTGCAAAGTTTGAAGTCTCTAACTTGAAGGGTGTGGAAAAAAGTTGCGAACATACAGACGGACAGACGGACAGACACCATGACGGACATTGCACAAACCCAATATACTCTTTACCTTCGGTATCGAGTATAAAAAGATTCAGGCGTAACGGCCGTAAACTAATTAACAGAAAGTGTTTACATAATTGTTCATGTTAAGAGCTAACATTATTAGTCTATGTTAATAAATTCTATGCTAAATTGCCAATTTGTAGCCTGAAAATGTTATACAATTTAATGACATAGATAACAATAATGAAGTTCTTGGAAATTGGATTGATTACTTTATTACTTGTTGCACGTTTCTAAGAACTTTGATGTTTTTATTTATATAAGATTACATATTTCCTATGAAATGTTGCTAATTAAATTCGCTTCAGGCAAATTTAACTCGAACGATTCAGGATACGCAATTAATAATTATATGTATATTTAGCACTTTGCGTTACATTATGTAATCTAATTAAAACCTGAACGTGAACAAAAAACCAAACCTGTTTTGGCTTTAAATAAAAACAAAATTGTTGATAAGAAATTTCATTAAAATTGCAAACTTTTTTTTTTTGTCAATTAAACTTTGAATACCGCAAACACTTTTGTGCTTATAAATAAAAATATATAAAAAATAAGTATCGTCCGATCAAATGCAATGTGCTAACTAAGTTAAGTGCTTTTATTTGTTTATAGACACTTTGGCACTAAGTTTTCCGCAAATTGTTTGGCAAATGTTTATCAACAAATGGCGAAGGCGAACTCAAATAGTTTAGTACTATAAGGCGAAGTGTAAACAATGTTCAATATGAACCATGTAAAAAGCTAATGCACAAGATATACAAAAATATTTGATATGTAAATATGTACTGTTTACTTACATTCAAAGAAACAATTGAGTAAATTTTTACTTAAGGCGGGGTTTACAATGTCAGCGTGAGATTGGAAAATGTTTTGTTTCAGTCTGACACACCTATTTTTCACATAAGTTTGTCTCCCTCATTTGCAATCTGTAACCGGTCTCATATGCATCTCAGCAAAAAGCAATTCGAAAATGGAGTTTTAAAAGCTGTCAATAGGTGTCGCATCTTCGTTAGCTTCAATGTTTTTACCTCAATTTTACTCAATACAGAGGTAAATGTTAATAGAATTCACTTTTTAATATTTATTTAGTACATATTAACGAATATATAACAATAAAATCCATGTTATGTAAAAAAAGCAAATCGTTTAATTTCCGCGCCATTTCACGTGTGTCAGCTGTGTTCGAATCAGCTGATTGTTCGAATTGCGTTTATTTCATTTTATTGAAATGGATGAACAAACAACAGCACGTTTTATTGAAGTGGTGCAAGGGCATGACTGCTTGTGGAGCGTGACGTCCAAAGCGTATAAGAACAAGCTGCTTCGGGAGGATTTATGGAACACAATTGGAGTAGAATTCAAAATGACTGGTAAGTTCTAGTAATTTGTTCGCTTGTGACAATATTTCATGTACCGTGTATTTTTAAAGGAGATGAAGCGTACGGCCACTTCCGCAGACTGCGCGAAAAATATAGGCGCGAGAAGGAGAAAGACCACAGCAAAAGTGGCGCTGCTGCAAGCAGGCCATCCAAGTGGATTTTTTTGAAGAACTTAGAGTTCCTCGACGAGGCGTACAAGCGACGAAAGTAATCACTGCCTTTGATTTGTAATTATTATTGATTTACTAATTATAGTATTTCTTTTCCAGGGTAAGCAATTCGCAAGCATGGGGCCAGTCGACTGCGAATGAGGAGTCTCAGGATGAGGTTTTCGAGTCGATATCAGAGCCGCAATCGCTGCAGCTAAGAGCACCGCGTCTTGAATCGCCATCACAGTCGCGATCACGCTCAAAGACTCCGGGAGGTCAAAGTAGCATTGTGGAAGCAATGCAAGCTGCTACCGCCACAATGTTGGGTGCAATGCAGAAGGAGTCACCAATTCAAGGCATGCTGCATTTTGTTGAAGAGACATACAACAAATTGGAAAAGGAGAAGGCAGACAGTTATGAAGAGGAGATAATGCAAGTATCTATGCGATACAAATTTGGACAATAAAAAACATGTACCATTTATTTAAATAAAATTATATATTTTGATCAACTTGTTTTTGGTTATTTAAATATTTAGACATTATATCGCGCAATTTTTGCGCTTCATGTGACGGCCGGAGCTGCGCTTCTGATGCGAAGTGGCTCCATCTTCCCTGGTCCGTTTCATTTTGAGCAGAACGAAGCGATGTTGCAGGTGCCTTTGTTTTTTTAATAAAATTGTGCAACACAACTGCACTATTCACAATTGAAATTGCCAGATCCGGCTCTGCACAAATAACTGTGTGAAAAATTCTAAATTTGGACGCCAAAATACCAAACGTATTTTCAATTAAGCGGCGTGCCTTTGACAGGCTTGTGTTGAAATTACGTTGATCTTGCGATAAGCCTCGCCCACCATATGGCCTAAGTAAGTGGCGTTTTAGCGGAAACGCCTCATCGCCAACAAAAAAATAAGGAAACATTGTTCCGCTATTGGGCAATGGAGAAGGCTCTGGCACTGGCAGCTCATTATTTAGCAACATTTTCCCCCAGTCCGAGCGACGCAAGATTCCTCCTAATGTAAAATTAATAATATTAATGTAAAATAATAATAACTAGGCTAAATTAATTTTAAGAAAGCATACCATCTGACTCCGAGCCATATGCACCAACATTGACAACAGTGAAGTTGCACTGGCTATCGCAAGCAGCAAGCAGGACAATAGAAAATGTCTTTTTGTAATTAAAATACAAACTGCCACTGTTTGCTGGTGCTTGGATAGCACAATGTTTTCCGTCCAATGCGCCTATACAATTGGGCAGTCCAGTGCAGCTATAAAATTCTTCAGCAATTTGCTTTAGATCCGAGTTAGTTGGTTTTGGGATATATTTTACGTTCAAACGATTCCAAATTACTGCAGTTGTTTCCTTTATTATGTTGTGTACAGTACACTTGGCCACGCGGAAAGAGTAGCCAATGGCACTGTACGACGATCCGGTTGCTAGAAATCTAGTAATCAAAATTAGTTTATTATATGTATGCACATTTTTCAAATAAAATCTTATATTTACCTCAATGTAATCATAAGCCTATCGCGCTCTGCAATTGGCTTTCTTATAGAAAACTTCGCCAAATCCGATCCCACAAGTGAAAGAAGTAGATCAAACTGTTCTACGTTCATCCTTGTGAAATTAAAGAACGTTTCATCATCCCGCAACAGCTCTTTACAAAGATTTTGCCCATGCCCGAGCCTATCCCGCTGCATCAAATGCTCTCGCGCCCAACACCGTCGAGCACTTCCCTGCGGCTGCTCCTCTTCAAGTTCAGAAGTAGCAACAGCTGCTTGCATCATCAATGTATGATGAGCAACTAAAATTTTTTGCTGCTGTCGTCTTTTCATTTTTTATTATTTATCAATTCACTTTTAAAAATTTTTGCAACAGAAATGAAACAATCATCAGCTGTTCACTGCTCATAGACGGCTAACAGCTGATTTCGAAAATTCGAACATACTTTCACGCTGACATTGTAAACTACCAGCGTACGTCTCAGGTTGGTAAAAGCTTTAATCCAATCTCACGCTGACATTGTAAACGCCGCCTTAGGCGAGGTTGCAATTGAGCAAGAAATATCCTAATATGGTTTTAACGCGCTTAAGTAAATTCCAATCATCGATATCTTTTATGTTTCTTTAGCGTTCCTGAAGAAATTTTCACAAATGTTTAAAATTATGTCAAAGTTTCTTAACGAAAAGATTTTGTTGTTCTCGACTATCAACAATAAATACACTTTATAAGGTTAGATAAGCTTTCATCTCCCTAGTATATAGAAACTATTGTATCCTTTGGCCATTTTTAATTAGTTTCCCCAATTTTTTGAAGTCTATAGTTTCTCTGTTTTCTGAGTGTTTAATGCGCATTTTCTATCCTCATCACAATATAACAAAATAAAAAATCCGTGACTCTATATGCAGTTAAGCCAAAGATGGGAAACAAATTGCGTTGTCAAACTGAATGTGAATCACATTGTAAATATATATGTATATTTGTTTGTTTGTTTTGTTTTTGAGAAAGGCGTGGGTGGGTTGGGTTAGGCTATTGTAACGGATGGGCGGTTGATACGCACCATTCAAAAACAGACGATATGCGAATAGTGTTTTTTAATAATACTGTTACGAACTTATCATTAGTATTCCATGATAGTTATTCCGTTTCAAACTAAACTCAAAGTACTTCCGCGCATCAAGCTGAAAAATAATTTCATGCATTGCAAATGAATTTAATTTGTATACTGGCGAGAGTGTAGACATTATAAATTTGTTTACCCGTACAATATTTATATATACATATATGGTATGTACATATATATCAATCAGCCATGACCCTACAAACCAGACAATCCTTTGTTGAAACAGCAAACAAAGACATCACAGATGGGGGTCCGATTATTTTTAGCTGCCAATCAAGAACTGCCATCAAATGGCTGTCATTTCACATCAAGTAATCTGTTGCTGGTTGAAGGACACATCACACACACACAAAAACACACACACACACACACACTTCAAGTTCTAATAAAGTTCGTAATTTATATATATATTACAGATTCGGCTCTGGTAGCAGTCAGGCATCACAGAATAGCGGCGATATATGCCGCATCTGTCATTGTGAAAGTGATCCATTGAATCCATTGCTGACACCCTGCTACTGTTCGGGCAGTCTTAAGTATGTGCATCAGGCATGCTTGCAACAGTGGCTAACAGCATCGGCAACCAATTCCTGCGAGCTATGCAAGTTTCCCTTCATCATGCACACCAAAATCAAACCCTTCAACGAGGTAAGTCAATCTGTCTGAACCAAACTAGTAAAAACTAAAACTAATTTATATTTTTTTTCTCTCATTTTTCTGCGCATTGTTTGGCTTCATCTTTCTCTTTTGGCTCATCGATTGCATTGCGGTTGACACAGTGGCGCAGCCTTGACATCTCCAGCATTGAGCGTCGCCGGCTGTGTTGCACGGTTCTCTTTCATTGTGCCGCAGCTCTTTGCGTCATTTGGTCGCTGTGTGTGCTTATCGAGCGTGCCGCTGATGATGTCAAACGTGGTGTAATTGGTTTGTATACCTATTTGATCCCTCAAATATAACACAATGTTTTAATAAACCTATTTCTATACAGATTGGCCCTTCTGGACAAAGCTGGCCGTTGTTACCGTCGGCCTCACTGGCGGCGTTGTCTTTATGTACATTCAGTGCAAGGCCTATTTGCATCTTTGCCATCGCTGGAAGGCACTCAATAGGCGAGTAGTTCAATACTTGTTGCCACTATATATACATAGGACAAAATATAGTTACCCAAATGCAGGACATAAATCGATTGATCTACATTAGCATTCCAATCAGATATTTTATTTTCAATTAATGTGTTATACATTTTTTATACATCTTTTAACACAAGCTTCTTGTGTGCAAAAACGATTGTTGTTGCCACCGCAGCCTAGATAAAACATTCTGTCACAGGTGCCATGCAACATGTTGAAGGACCACATCTCTGGCATAGCTCTGTCCGCACACCAAGGATAGCCAGTGTGTCCAAGATCGCGACGTATATGGCATTCCGTTCTTACTAATGCGCACAATAAGAATTTCATTTATCTTTCCACTAGAAAAATTAATTCAATTTGTATCTTACCAGCCTTTCCCGGACACCTTTTTCTAGCCTGTGTGTGGGCCATAAACATAACCAAAAAAATAACCAACAAGCAGAATTTCATGATTATAACGAAAAACACAAAAATGCTGTTCAACTTTCAAATGTAAACTGATTACCAACCTCGCAAGATTTGGCTTTAAATAGCAAACGAATTGAATGGCAAACTAATTTAGAACAGGTGTTTTTCAAATACCTTAAAACAAATTGTATTTATTTACATATACAGTTGGACTTCCAGACGACAAATCTCAAAGGGACAAAAACAAACTTCGTCATATAGAATGGTTTTTTTGATTGAACCAAATTGCAATGTTCTGGAGTTGATTTCGTTATATAGAAAACCGAGTTAAATGGCCTTTCAACTGCATATTAAGACAAGTGGGAATATAGTAGTAAACGATTTTTGCAATAAGAGAAATACTTCCTGACGAAAGGGGATTTTTTTTATATGTGTAGCCATTAAAATTGATATTAGTTCCAAAAACCAATTGTCTTACCTAACTGTGTATCTAAGAAGATATAGATAGAAAGTTTATTTTATTTGGCATGAGTGTTTGATGATACTTAATCATACTCGTTGCAGTTCTCTATTAGAAACCTAAAAGTAACATTTATAGTCAAAACTCTACAGAAGTTGCTTACGAACTAATGGAAGTTTTAGTTTTGTGAATCTATATTTATACAAAATATGAAATTTGAAGAGTTTCTCCTTAGATTTTATAACATTTAACATCAACTCAAATTGTAACTCGGCTGCTTTTCACCTTACCAACATCTATTGATAGATACTAACTTGAACAAACTTTCAATTGCAGAATCCTGCTTATTCAAAATGCACCCGAGAAGATCCATCCATTGGCACCACCATCGCCTGTTGCTGCCCATCATCAGTTTAGTGAGCGGCATAGTTCGATGGGTCATGGCCCGCTCGGCGGCACTGTGGAAATAAATGCTGGCGGTGGCGCTCTACATGATTCCATGCACTGTGGTGGCTTGGACAATGCATCATCAACGGGACTGCATCATCAGCATCAACATCATCAGCATCAACATCATCAGCATCAGCAAATGCAGTTGCAACTGCAGCAGCAGCGTCTATTAAATGCCTCGCCACATCACATGCTACAGCTGGATGTTGTGCCACATAGCAGCAGCAGTGCAGGCACCCAAACCGAGGATGCACACGAGCAGCATCGCCACCAGCAGCAGCAGCAGTCACAACAGCTCGGCCAGGTAGCTGTCGCTGCCAACATTGAGTGTTCACAGTCACAGCATAATTATGATCGTGACTGGGCATTGGATGATGTTGTATCACAGATCTCATCGTTTCGACCGTGTCCGCAGGGTTCGGGCAGCATGACACCGTTCCACGATTCCATACACAATGTTCTAGAGCATTCGGAGAGCTCAAGCCGTGGTTCGGCTGCAGATCTATGCGCCGGTTCGCGTCAGGATCTCAGCGCTAGCGGCATCTCCACAGACACGGGTCGAGAGCATGCCATGCAGCTGAGCAGTTTTAGTGGTAAGTGTTAAGTGCTATAACTATCTTAGCTGTTACGAATCCTAATCCTGATCCAACTTACAGGCAGCGGCGAGCACAAGGCTCCCTCCATTAGCTCTGGTGTGTCGCATGCTGTGGCCAATGGCTTGGGCGGATTTGTTTATAAGCCGCATCAATCGAAACGTTACTCCAACTCGTCCATATTTCTGGAGAACCGTGATATACTTAACGACTCGCCTTTGTGCGTCGGCGTGGCAACACCACTTACCTACGACTACAGCACACCACCAAAGATCGACTATCGCCACTCGGAGGAGCCAACAACGGGCCTGAGCTGCTGTGCCGCCTCCTCTGCCGATTGCCAACGTCGGTATTCGGACACCAAGCTCGAGCTGGAACAGCAAGCAATGCTGGGCCACAATCCAAACGAGGACGAAGATGATGTCGTCGATACTGTGCTGGATATTGAGTTGCCGTCATCGCCGCTATCACCGCCAGCTGCCTATGCCAGTCATCATCATCATCATCATCATCATCATCATCAGCAGCAACAACCGTTGGTGTTGCGTCGCTCTTTTGACAAGGGTGTGGACGAAACGAAGAATGCTGCTGGTGTAGTTGGATTGGCCGCCAGCAAGGCAGCCAACAACCGTTTAACGTCCAATGATGCGCAAATGGATCGTTCGCGTATATTTTTCAAATCGTTGCCAAATCTCAGCAGCAGCTGCGAAAGTCTTATTAAAAAGTGATTGTGTATTCCGCCTCGCCCCCAAACCTCATCTGTAAACCCATCCCCACAACAACCATGACTCCCATCTGTGTCTCTCTTAATCATATTGAAAAGAAAATAATAAGTATTTAGAGCTGGTCGAGCCAATGATAATGTAACCAGATCCAGTCCTTGTCCCTCAAGTTTTTCTACCGTTTCCTTACTTAATTTCGAAACTCGTAAAAACCATTTTTAACACAAAAGCCCATAAACAATTTTGAGACTGCAAACATAACAACAACAAAAAAAAAATTAAAATTCATTTGAGAAAAATACAACAACATTTGAATATATATATATATGTAAAGAGTCATATATATAGGCACTGAACAAATGAACAAACTTACATATATAACGACTAAATCTACATTATGTACAGATATATACATATATATTTGCTGCTGAATGCAGTTAAAAAATTTCCCCATTTTTCACAGCTTAAGAGCTGAACATACATATATGTATGTATATGAATACATATAAAGCCCTCGCCCTCCCCATCGCTGCCTAAGCCAAATCTGTTTATGTGTAGCTCAGATACATATATATTTACTATATATATATAAAATCATTCATTGATAATATAGAGCAGTAGACGTGAACTTTGTGACATTTTGTATTTTGTTTCTTAACTTCTAAGTCAAATGAAAATTTTAAAAAATTGATCTGTGATTAAGCGTCATTGAATATACATACATACATACATACATAACCTTAATAATAATAATTATAAAATTAAACAGCAGCAGCAACAACAACAAGAATGGAAAATACTTGAAAACAATTAATAACGAAACAACCAGAAAACGACTAATTAATGGCATTTTGATGATTATAAACATACTAAATTAAAATAAATGTGCTCCATCCGAGAGTATTTTCAATGCAGCTTCAACCGGCTCTCTCTATATATATATATGTAAGTCCTCAGCTTGCGATAAATTGAAGCCGATTTAGATATAGAATTTAGCATAATATTATACATATACAAAATGCATACTTATGCCGAACATTACGAAAAAGAGCCCGTAAAAACTGAACAACTACATTTTTTATTATGCATTATAAATATTTAAATAAATATGTGCAAAACAATTATAACACTATTCCAAAGAGAATTGCGTGTATTCAATCAAATTCAAAAAACGACTCGGTATTTATATTTTTTGTAGGAACAATTTGTTTTATTTAATGTAATAAATAAGGAATGAGGTTAAATGGCTGATGGTTAACAGTTATAAAGCTTCTTCTATTTGGCTTTGCCATTGGTAGCCTTGGCATCCCCCTTCTGCTTTTGCTCAGCGTCGTTTTGCTTCACATTGAGATGAGCAGGACCCACTTGCTGGATTTGAATCGAACGCTCATTGGACTTGTCCTTAATGGCCTGCGGCTTAGGCACACTAACAGTAAGTACGCCATCCGATGACAGAGATGACATAACCTTGTCGGCCTCAAAGCCTGGTGGAATGGCATAGCGACGAACAAAATGGCGCGATATGTAGCCATGATCATCCTCGCGTTCCTCGTGCTTGCCCTCAACGACAATGGAGTTTTCTACCACTTTGACGCTTAGTTCGTTTGGAGTAAATTGGGTGACATCCATGCAGACTTGGAAGCCATCTTTGCCCACTTGCGAGATGGGAAAACGTTCGCCAATTTCTGCATTTTGGCGTTTGTTGCGCCGATTGGCCACCCATCCAGCTGATGGCGAGAATGCCAACGATGGGGCATGCCAAGGAGGCAAAAAAGCTTGTGGAGTATTCCAGTGTTGAAGCTGGCCCGGATGCATTCCCAAACCAAAATCGTAGACAGGATTGCGGGGCTCATGGAGAGCCTCAGCCAGAGCAATCAATTGCGATAGCGACATTTTTAGGACTTTGAACTTTGATTTTTCTGTGTACCGGTGTTAAAATAGAAATTATCCCGTTTAATTTTTTAGCTTTCGTTCGCACAGCGAATTTTATGCTTGTATGCACTCGATGAACTTCGTTTTCCAACTGTAAAAGCACTGCGTTTGGCAACGCCTTTTATAGCCGTTAGCTGTGCTCTTCTAGAAATTTCAAGCAAATTCGATTGTGAGAGCGAAAAAACATCGCACAGCTGTCAGTGTGTTGGTGTGACAGAGAGCAGATATTCACCACGGTCGAACGAAATGTCTAGAAAGAGAGTTGTGTGAAAAAGAGAATGATAAATACCGGCACAGGCAAAAAAAGCGAACTCAAACGCACTTTATTTTAAATCTTTATTTACTTTTAAATGTTAAGTACATAATGTGCTTATGTTTTATGAATACTTGTAGTCGTAATTGTTTCACACTTGTGTTTAGGAAATTATAATTTCATAGTTGACATCTCCTGTCTCTGCTTGCAGGCCCTATTACACACTTACATACATACATGTACATATGTATGTATTTATGTGTTTGTTGCGAGTTATGGAAAAACACAAAAAACATTTATTGAATAAAACGCAATCCAATTGGATTTTTTTTTTTTTTTTATGTTTAGCCTAGCGCATCAATCAGTCTCTGTTTTGTTCACTTGGCCGTTGCTAAAGCCGGCTCCTCAGACTTTTCGGCAGATGCGCCGTTCTCGCTGGCTTGTTGTTGTTGCTTCTTGGTCAAAAGTATGGCAGCATCTGATGCAGCAATCTCTTCCGCCCCCTTTGCGGTCTTCTCAATTGTTTCTTGCACCACTGTCGGCTCAACGCATTCTGTTTTTGCTTTCTTTGCGACTGGCATATCTTCTTCTACATCCTTTTCGGTCTTATCAACAATCGAGTTGGAACTGGAATTGGAGTTGGACGAATTGCCATTAGAGTTGGCCTCTTCGGATTTTGTTTCGTCGGCTTCGGCTGATGCAGTGCCGCTGCTGCTAACGGCGCCATCGGCGGAGTCCTCCTTGTCATCGCTAGTGGCGCTTGCAACAGTCTTTTCAGCAATATCCATCTCCATAGATTTGGACTTGGATTCCTGCTTGGATTTTGTCGGTTCGCCATTGTTGCCATTGGAAGTGGAATTGGCATTGGAAGTCGAAGTCGAAGTTGTGTTGGAAGCTTGCACAACGGGCTCAGTCTCTTTCTCTTTTGTTTTAGCATTTAAAGTCGTCTCCTCTGCCGTTTTAGATGCGTTGGCGTTGACGCTAACGCTAGCTTCGGCCTCTGCTGTTAACTCTCCAACGTCATTGCCATTGCGCTCTTCGGCGCTCTTCTGCTCAGCATTGGAAGCGGCGACTGCAGCTGTTTTCGGGGTTGGCTGCTGCGACTGCGACTGCGGCTCGACTTCGTTGGCTGCAGTTTTTCCATCTTTGGACTGCTGCTGCTGTTGTTGTTGTAGCTGCTGCTGCTGCTGTATGTCGACGATGCGCTCAATGGGTCGCTCCTCATTGGTTTTGGCAGCAGGGGGTGGCGCCTTCACAGTAAGTATACCATCCGACGAAAGCGTGGAATGCACATCGGCCGGCTCGAATCCCTTCGGTAGCATATATTTGCGAATAAAGTGACGCGAAATAACACCATGACCATCCTCCTTCTCATCGTGCTGCCCCTCAACGACAATACAATTGTCAATGGTTTTTACAGTAAGCTCGTCCGGTGCAAATTGCTTAACATTCATGCTCACTTGGAAGCCATTACGATTGACTACCGAATAGGCAGATGCCGATTTGGTTACACCGGAAGAAGTACCCGAACCGCTAGCTCCTCCATTGGCATTACCATTACCATTCCCGTTTCCACCCGAAGTGCTTGTCAACGACGAACTGACCTTGTCGCCCATCTCTTTCTCTAGCTCAAGAAGTGACTTATTGCAGCAGACAGTCTTGGCGCCGGCCACACGACCATAGGGATGATGACGATGCTGTCCCTGTCCAGCCTGTCCACCACTCGGACCCTTAATGGGCACCCACAGCACCGAGGGTGTGGGCGAATGCGGTGTTTGCGAGTGGGCGTGAGCGTGAGCGAGACGGTTGCCACGACGCTGAGCATTTGATGGCGACAGCTGCGGAAGCGAATGCTGTGGCTGAGGGGGCGGCGGTGGTGGTTGTGCGGCACCCGTCGCAGCGGCCAGCTGCTCAAATGGATACATACCGAAGCCCAAATCTTCGATTTCCATGCCAAGACCAAATCCAAGATTGCCACGATTAAAGCTAAAATCGTGCAGCTCCTCGGCAAGATCAAGTATAAAGGGTATTAGCGACATTCTTCACTAGGATATCCTGGATATGCTCTTGGTCTTATTTAATTAGTTCCAACTGATGACACTGACACTTTTACCCACTGAACACTGATTGCGCTAACGTTCCGTGTGCGATCCGTTCCGGCTTCTAACTGGATTGCGTTTGAGCACTTATGGCTGAATTTTGAACCTTTTTAAACGACTGTGCAGCGCTGAATGGAAAGCAAATGTCTGGCCTGGAAACTCTCGGTAGCAGCGCTGCAGCCGAATACCGGCTCGGATACTCGGATACACGATGTAGATTTATGCAAAAGCGAGGCTGGGCTAAAAATTTTCCATGTGCAAATCTTTGTTTATTTGCACAGCATTATTATATTTTGGCATGACAAATTCGATACACATATAAAAATCCTGGTCACCCCTTGAAATATGAGCCAAAAATAAGCTCTATATATACATATGTACATACATATATGTATACAAACTATCTACAAAAATCATATGTACATATGTATGCTTGTGTGTGTTTATTGCAGTGTCAGCTATTTTTTCGCCATATGAAGTTGGCAATTTTCTGGTTGCGAGAACAAAGAAAGTAATTCCAGGCCGACAGTGGAGACACACACACACTCAGACTCAAACCGGCAAACTTTAAAAACCGGCTCCAGCCTCTCGACCTACGCCTTACCCTGGGCAAAAATTGCACAGACAATATCATACATACATACGTATTCTCTGTGTGCACACACACACACAAGCATAATAAAGTAGATACGAGCATGTAAAGTAGCGAAGTTGCAGCTGAATTCCCTGCGCTCAGCCGGCAAACAGCTGAGAGACCGCGTAAAAGTCGTTTGCCGGTGGCCGGTTGCCGAACCGGCACGATTATGCCAACTACAACAACAGCTGGTTTTTTTTTACATCTTTCCACCAGTGTCTATGTGAAAGCATACATACGTACATTAGTATGCTGCTATCTGTGTATGTGGTCTGGAAGCCCGACCGGCAACAGAAACTTCGTCGACAACAAACAGTCTGCAGTGGGGCAGGCACACAAGCATGCGCACTACTCCCTACCCCTTTGTATATATAATATTATGAATTGCAACTGTCTGCAGCTGGAAACAAGAAAAAAAACAGCTGTGGGTGAAAATTTTGCACACAAGCATAAAATCTTAACATAAATTGCGTGTGTTTGTGTATGGCAATCCCCAGACAAGAGTCAGACATTTGTTTGGAGACTTTTGCAATCGAACAATGCATAAGGGAACTGGATTGGAGTCTGTTAATGAACACGTAAAAGTTACGCCTACAGAAGTTTGTGCATTCATATGTATGTATGTACATACATACATACATACATACACTTTTATGGAGTAGTCGAAAATTAAGTGCCGAAAAGGATTTGTAGATATGCATGTGTGTATGTCTGTATGTATGTACAACTGTATGTAGCTAAACCTTATGTATACATAAATGTTTCATAGACAAACATTTTTGTTGGTTCGTCTTTGATATGTACGCATGTATGTACATATGTAAATATTAATTATGCATTTACATTGGTTTGTAACTTTCGTAAACCACTCAAAACCCTTTTTTAATTTATGTACATAATACTATTGTGAACACATGTACACATGTACATACATACATATAAATATGTACATACACATAATGCATGCACTAAATTTTTGCCATTTAACTATTCTATTTAAATTTGTTAATTAGATATCATACAAATCATCAGTTTTATATACATAAATATTTAAACGAGATATCTAAGCTGCTTAGAAATGTTTATAGACAAGATACTAGAAGCAAGCAGAATATTCTCAAAGCTCCGATATTTTGCTCTACTTAATTGTTTGTTGCTCTTATCGCTTCCTCGCCCAATTATAACTGCTATCTCATCAACGAACTTTCACTTTTACTGCTTGATAACGTTGCGTATAAAATACATACATATTTATACAACAAACATATGTACATATATGTATGTACATATTTAAATATGTTTAATTTCGAGCTATTTCCAGAACATTATCGAAAACATTCAACTGCAACCATAACCAGGGCTAGAAGTTTCGCCAACTCTCTAGGGTTAGCCATCTCACTCTTTCACACGCATGTGCGAAAACAAAATCCACCACTCAAACAGCTATAAATACCGAGCGCAGTTCGTCGTGGGCATCAGTTTGATTCAAAACGACAAAGCGATAACAGCTCAAGAACAAAGAAGCGTTCAACGAAGAACAAATCTAAAGTGAAAAAGAATTTCTACTCTGCAAATAAGAAAATCAAGAAATAAGATGGCAAACCTTCCACTTCTGCTGAGCCTGGCTGATGACCTAAACAGCCTCTCGATGGTGCCCCGTTACGAAGCACCCTACTATCTACAGCGCCGCCACCACAACCCCTATCTGGCACTGGCCCTGCCCTTCGAGCAACAGATGGCCCAACTGGAAAAAAAGTTGGGTGCAGCATCGGGATCATCTGCCAAGGTGGGCAAGGATGGATTCCAGGTGTGCATGGATGTGTCCCAGTTTAAGCCCAGCGAACTCAACGTCAAGGTGGTGGACAACTCCATTGTAGTCGAGGGCAAGCACGAGGAGCGCGAGGATGATCACGGCTTCATTACACGCCACTTTGTGCGCCGCTATGCCCTGCCCCAAGGCTACGAGGCTGAAAAGGTCGCTTCGACGCTCTCGTCCGACGGCGTTCTCACTGTCAATGTGCCAAAGCCGGCAGCCATCGAGGATAAGGGCAACGAGCGTGTCGTTCAGATCCAGCAAGTTGGACCAGCTCATCTTAACGTGAAGGATAATGCAAAGGAGCAACTTGAGCAGGATAAGAGCGAGAAAAAGTGAACGTAGCATCTCAAGAAACTAGAATGCATAAACGCATTTAAAATATATTATATTATATATTCAATTACCGAAGTCAATGTCTGTTATATAAAAATATTATCTACCTTCATATAAATATAAAAATGTATTTAAATCCGTCACATATAATTATTATATAATTTGACTAAAATGCATTTAAATAAACACTGAAAATAAATATAAACAAAAATAATTTATATATTGGCTTTTTGATTATGATATCAAGTAATAAAATGGTAAATGATAAATACGTTCTTTCATGTAGAAATGTATGTACATAGCGGCGCGTACATCATAAGAAAGGTATGTATTTATTTCGATATCGAACAAATTTTTCGAATTTATGTGCTCTCTTACGTACCATGTACATATGTACATATTAATGTAGTACGTGTATATGTCTATAAGACATGCATTTGTACATGTATAACACACATACATACAAACATACATAGTGCTTAATGTTTGCAACAGTTATCTTAGCAAATGTAAAAGTATACAAGGAACTTTTATTCAACATCACATTAATGTACTCGTATGTACATAAATTAATTTAGCTGGTATTGCATGCATGAAGTCACTCACACAAACACACATTTTCGCAGCACAAACAAAAAAAGAAGAGAACGACAAGCAAAAGAGCCGGCTGCGGCAAACAGAGATAGCATGAGTTCAATGCACTTGCAAATCCTCAAATTGGCAGTGAATTTGTTTTCTCCCTGAGCGTACTTTAACATTTACCCATTTTGAACAACATCAATGCGATAAAAACTTTAAAATACAGGCGCTTTAAATAAATGCATCATTTCTACATTTGGCTGCCCTTTGAAACTCCAAGAAATTGCAAGAACTTTCTGAGTAAATAGAGCGAGAGGGAGAGTGAACAAACATAATGTATTTTGGCAACTGACTCACACGTACATACACAATCACGAGCGACAGAAAGAGCCAGAAATTTCGAGAGTGCACTAGCAACAATTGTTGATTTAACTGTCAAACTTGTTCGTGTGTGTGTGTGACTCAGGCGTTGGCTATAAAAGCCGGCACCGTCGACATTTTCGCTTCAGTTTAATTCGAATCGTTGCCCGAAACGTTACTGCTGTGCAGAACTAAAAATAAAAAATAAAAGAAAACAAGCTTTAATAAAATAGAAAATTCAAAATGTCGATTGTTCCATTTCTAAGTTTGGCACGCGAGTTGGAAAGCGCCTACAACGAGTGGGATAATTTGGTGGACGATGACTTTGGCTTCGGAGTGCACGCTCATGATCTGTTCCACCGTCCACGTTCGTATATGCCGCATCACCTGCAGCTGCAACGTCGTCGCCCTCAGTACAACCCATACGAGCGCCACCATCATCATCAGTTGCTGCCGGTGCGTCGTCGCGCCACCCCTGGCGCTCAAAATGCTCTGCTGCCTATGGTTGGCAAGGATGGTTTCCAGGTTTGCATGGACGTCGCTCAGTTCAAGCCAAGCGAGTTGTCGGTTAAAGTTGCAAATAATACCATCACTGTGGAGGGCAAACACGAGGAGCGTGAAGATGGTCACGGAATGATTCAGCGTCATTTTGTTCGCAAATATACTTTGCCCGAGGGTTATGATAGTAACGATGTCATTTCAACTGTGTCATCCGATGGAGTGCTTACTCTTAAGGCTCCTCCACCGCCAAACAAGGAAGAGGCCAAGAAAGAGCGCATCGTACAAATCCAACAAACCGGACCAGCACACTTAAGCGTCAAGGCCCCAGAGGGCGCCACCAAAGACAAAGCCGAAAATGGGGCTACCGAAAAAATGGAGACCGGCAAATAAGAAACAGTATTTCCAACTATGTGATGTTGAGAAATCAACCGAGATGTTTTGAGAAATCAAGACTTACAAAAAAAAACATACACCTTCGTTAAACACAAACATCACATTATAGCAATAAGACATTTATAAATTACGTTTGATATTCAATTTAGAATATGTTTATTGATGTATTTTAAAAATACGCTTCATCTATTGCATTTAATTTTAAAGAACAGCAACACTATGATTCAATTTGCATTTACAATAAAAGATTCAATAAAATACATTTCAATATAATAATTCAACGACTCTTTGGCTACAACTACCATAGCGTACAAGATTAAAAAAGCTGTTCGTGTGCGCTTGTGTTGGTTCATTTCTTATTCTCTTACACATTGAGGCATTTCTGACGCGTTATTCTCTTCCACAGCTGTGCGATGTTTTTCGCGTTTTTAAGCTTACACACACACACACATATATAAACTAATTCTACTCAGATGCTGGGTACAAGAGAAGTTTGCCAAACGGCGTCGCGCGAGTAACTTTACATATTGTTTTTTATGAAGTTGAATTTAAACTTATTTATTTTATGGAGCAACAGGCGAATTTGTCTGTCAATCAATTTGTTGCGCATTTGAAATTTCTACATTTATTTTCTGTAGTATTTTAAATAAATTAAAATTCCCGATGCACCTCGTTTGCCAAAAATAGTTCACCTTGAATTTTTAATGCATGCATGTATGTACATACATACATATGTATACGTGTGTAAGTATGTAACCTGACTGTTCAGCATGTGAAGGGCTATGTCAGGGTAGAAGGACGTTGATCGCGAATAAACGAGCTACTTCCACGGCAGCGATAATTTTCCGGTTTCGTGAACGCGCACCAAACGCTCGCTAGGACTGTAGAATTTGGCTGGTGGTGGTGGCGGTGCTTTTATGGTCAATATTCCATCCGCGGATATATCGGAGATGACCTCGTTGGCATTATAGCCACGCGGCAGCAGATACTTGCGCACAAAATGACGTTCCACATAGCCATTGGGACCCTCGCTGCGTTTGTTATGATTGCCTTCGACAATAATATAATCATCGGTGGTCTTCACCACAATCTCGTGGGGTCGATATTGTCGTATATCGATATCAATGCGAAAACCCTTCTCGTCGGCATGCACACGCTCGCCCGTATAGTAATTGTCCCAGCGCATGGGATGTGACCATTCGTGCGGTGTCGATTGGATTAGCTGATTGCGCACCCGTCGCGTCACCAGCTCATCCATGGGACGCAAATACTCAGTGCTGCTGCTCCGGGGCCCTAATGTGGGCCACCACGAACGCGGCTCGTCCCACAGATACGGATATAGCTGGTAATCATATGTTGGATGATAGAGTGGACGCGGACGATCCAACTCCCGGGCAAGATCACGATATGTTGTCGGCACCAGACTCATTTCGCGTCTGAAATTCTTATAAAGCTTGTCAACAATGCTCGCAGCGCTTTTATAGACACCGATGACAACGCCAACCATCGTATTTGCCTCGTGTCCGAGTCGATGGCTGCACCGGATGCGGATGGGCAATGGTTGGGACGATGGATGAATCATTAGCGCGATGCGCGAAGGCTAGCACATAAGACACAAGCGTGTCGACTAACGCCAAATGGCAAAATTATTGGATGCGAGTCAAAAACGAACGTCATCAAAACAATAAGCATAGAGCAGAGGGAACGGGTGTAGGTTGGAAGGGGGGAACAAGTGCAAGTGCAAGCTGCCAAGCATACCAAAACGAAAGTACACACACTTTGGGTTTAATTTTATATTTGTTTTTATTTAATGCTTGATTTAAAACAAATGCAACTGTTTTTTTCTATTATTAAAAAGACAGATCAATTATTTTAATGTTTTGGTACTTTTTGCAGTGCTGGAAAACTCTTAAATATTTGCAACAATTTACAAAACAAATATAGAATCTGCGCTTTTGTTTATTTGCTAATTGCTAACTAAGATCTAGAATGGACTAGGTATTTTTATAATCTTTGTGAAGAATTTACTGCTCCTTCTCCTGCTTTTCAGCCGGTTCTGTCAGTGGCGGATTTGGTTTGACGTTGAGTTCCGCCGGCCCTGTTTGTTGTATGGGCACAACACGTTCCTTGAGCGCCTCCTCAACAGCTGGTGGATTGGGCACATTGATCGTGAGCACACCATCGCTGCTTAGGCTCGAGGTAGTCTTGTCTGCCTCATAGCCCTCGGGCAGCGCGAAACGTCGCAAAAAGTGACGTGATGTGAAGCCGCCTTTGTCATCTTCCTGCTGCTCCGATTTACCCTCAATGATGACGCTGTTGTTTACCGTTTTGACCGTCAACTCGTTGGGCTTGAATTCACTCACATCTAGACTGACTTGATAGCCCTGTTTGCCGATTGTTGCTGCTGGCCCATAATTTTGCTCCTGCCAACGTGCAATTTGCTGCCAATTGCGGGGCACTGTTAAGCTCGGGCACATGAACGGCTCATGGAAGAGGGCCCGGAATGGCGACACATGCGGCATCCTTGTCAGCTCCTCGGCCATACGCAATAACATTGGCAACGAACGCATTGTAATTTTTCTGATGTCTGATGAAATTCTCTTAAGTATTTTAGAACTGCGCGTGAGCTCCGCTTGCTTTGCTTGTCTGTGTTAAACTGCTAAGAGAGCGCTACAGCGGCAGCTATTTATATTGCCAGCCACAGTGGTCGAGAATATTCGCGCACTCTCTCGAATTGACCTGACTGATGCAATCGTTGTTTTGCGCCACTATTACCAGCGACTTCTGGCATTTTCTCAACATACTAGGATATTCTAGGTGTTGATTTGGGTTTATATTATGATTCTCTTTAGCCATTAATCAAAGAATATTCTAGATAGATCATTGCTAACACGGTTTTTGAAGCCGGTCGCTCTCAGAACCACAGTTACCCATGTTCTCACAAAAATAAAATGAGTTATGCGTTAGAAAATTGCACTCATAATCAAATAGTGAGGTGTGGTGAATTTTAACTTGCTCATATATAAATTCACCTTTTATTGAGGCAGGTCAGTAAACATCGACGTTTGTCTTGCTTTAATTTATGAGTACGTTTCAGGAACCGGTACTTTGTGATAAAAGCACGTCGACTCAACTGCTAAGCTGCTAAATTCTGTGCATAGTTTCTTAATGAACGCAATTATGATACTACATATCTTTTTAAAAAGGTGCTAATCGCTCTAAATTCTTCGCCCAAGAGCAAATTAAAATACCTACATATGTACATAAACTTTCTATGAATAAATGGTGTATATAAAATAGATTAATTTATTCCAAAACCGTATTTTCTACATTAGTATTAACTTCTGGTATACAATAAATTTGTTAAACTCAAATTAATTTATATTATTATCCAAAAGAATGCGATGGAATTTAAATGATCGATTTTAATGCGACAGAGCCTCCTTCTCAGCCCACTCTAGCCAGGAGCCGTGGTAGACACTCAAACTGTAAAAATTAAAGTATATTATAATACAAATACCAAATTCTGTTCGGACAAGCAAAATACTTACTTGGTATAGCCAGCAGCTTTGGCAATTTGTTCAGCCTCCTGAGCACGCTTGCCAGAGCGACAAGTAAATATTATTTTAGCATCCTTGGCGGGCCTAGCGCGACCATAAGTCTTCTTGAAACCCTCTGGTTCAGCTTTCAAAGCGGCCTCCAAATTAGGCACTAGAATAAGATTAAATATACATATAAATATTAAAGCACGTAATAGTATTTCAATAATACTCACAGGGTATATTCAGGCTGGCCGGTATAGTGCCTGTTGCTGTCAACTCCTCCGGATTGCGAACATCAATCAAATAAATCTCTGGATGATTGGGTACATCTTTCACTTGCTCATAGGTTGCCATTGTGTAAATGCGATACAAAACTGTACTTTCTCTTTGCTTGCTCGTTGACGACAGATCACTAAGTTCTCTATGTGACGATGTCGCAGCATTTATTATAGGCAATTGCAAAGCAATAGCAACAACAATGACGATAGCAGAGACGCCGGTGTAAACGTTTAACAGCCGCATGTTGGAGATACAATAAAGCGACCGCAGCTGGACTCAGATTGAGAATCGAAACTTAAACTTTAGCCGGTTTTCATTGTTGTCGCTTTGTGGTTAAAACAAAACAAAAAAACGGCGACAACAGCGCCGGCCAATCATCATATTTCAGCTCAAACGCACACAAACACATTTAAACGTAGACGTAGATCTCAATGTGAATGTCAGGTTTCGTGTCTGTTATTGAACGTCTAGATACTCCAGACGCCAGACGCCAGACAGTGTTTATGCAGTGTGTATCGAATTCGACTTCGAATAAACATATGTCTGCGGTTTTTGTTGTTTGTTTTGTTTGGCGCGCGCTTAAAGCTCGACCTCTAACTTCGGATCCAGAATATTCTCTAATGTCGCTCCAGAAAAAGCACCCGATGACAGAGCTTTTGCTTTTGGCCAACTATAAAAGTCGTCCCGGGTTGCAAAAACTTCACATTTGCGTTGCGACATTCGAGTTAAATTGTGTTTAATAATTGCCAACCCCGCTGGCAATTCAACCCTCGCCAGCTCCGGAAACCAGGTCGCCATCAAAGTTAGGTTCAGTGAACTTTCATTGGATACAGACTCTGAAATTGTGAAAATGCCAGATATTCCATTTGTACTCAACCTGGATTCGCCAGACTCCATGTACTATGGCCACGATATGTTTCCCAATCGTCTCTATCGTAGGATGCACTCCCGTCACCATGATCCCCTGGATATGCACACTCTGGGTCTGATTGCTCATATGGGTGCACATGCTCGTCATTTGGTTGCGCAGAAGCATCGAGGTGAGATGGGCTCCAGCACCGCCACTGGCAAAGACAAGAAGGGCAACTTTCAGGTGAATCTCGATGTGGGCCTCTTTGAACCGGGCGAGATAAGCGTAAAGCTTGTGAAAAATTGCATCGTCGTTGAGGGTAAGCATGAGGAGCGCGAGGATGATCATGGTCAAGTTTCGCGTCACTTTGTGCGTCGCTATCCACTGCCCAAGGAGTATAATGCTGATGCCATAGCCTCCACCCTGACCGATGAGGGTGTTCTCAACATAACTGTGCCACCCCTGGTCAACGAAGAGGAGGGCCAGGAACGTATTATACCCATTAAGCATGTGGGTCCGTCCGACTTGTTTGTGCACCCAAAGAATGGACACAAGGAGCAGGAGTCGGAAGGCAAAGAAGCAAAGTAAATTAACTTAGAAGTCCTGCCAACAGCAGCCTAGTGATTTCTTCCAAGACTTTCGTTTTCATTGCACAGCAAAATATTACATTACAACGCACGCTAAATTTTAATAATTCATATTGATGTTAAGTGTATTAATTAACTAATTCATATAAATTAAACATTTATTCAACTATAGTATCAGTATTAAAAAAAATTTTAAGTCCTAATATGTAAATCAATTGTTGCGTTTTTTTTCCTCTTCTTGCAGTTTAATACATACATACATATACAAACACACGCATATTTTGAGCTTCAAACTGTAAAATATTAGCCGCGCAAAAAAAATTTATTCGACAGTAAAAATCGCAGCCAACTTCACTAGATTTGTAAATAGAGATGAGCGATAATAAAAATATCGACAAAGAATTAAATATGAAAATACCTATACGCTGTTGATCTAAAATCGGCTCCGACCTCATATTAAAGGTATATAGCAGCAAACATATTCAATTTTGTAGTGTACTTGATAATCATTATGTATTGATTGTCTGTAATACAAAACATGACATTTTTTAGACTATGTTAATAAAATGACAGCAAACGTTAAAGTTTTTGGGTGCCCACAGCTGTAGTTTTGTAACCTTAAAAAATGTTTTGTTTACTTTTGCGCCACTCGCGTAATTCCCGTCAATTATTATTGCAGCGCGCTTTAAAATCATCAGTTAACACAGTCAGCAAAGCGCTGCACACCACACAATGTAAGTGGCACCGCCAAGCGCTAAGCACCGATGTCATTTGTTAATTGTTCATGTAGATTATGAAATTGTTTTTGGTTTGTGTGTGTTTTTTTCAGTACTGCAGCACGGGGAGTACGAGTGGGAAGATCCAAAATCGCCGGATGAAATGTGAGTAATCATTGTGCAAAATGCCCATTAAAGAAACAACAATACTTTAAATTTTAAAGCGTCAACATAACGTACGTTGACAAGGACGGCAAGCGCGTGAAGGTGCAAGGTAAAGTGGGCGATAATGTTCTGTATCTGGCGCACCGGCATGGCATTGAAATGGAAGGTGCCTGTGAGGCGTCTTTAGCTTGCACCACGTGTCATGTGTATGTGAAACACAACTATCTTGAAACGCTGAGTGAGGCGGATGAAAAGGAAGACGACTTGCTGGATATGGCACCTTTTCTGCGAGAGAACTCCCGATTAGGGTGTCAAATAATGCTTGATAAGAGCATGGAAGGCATAGAACTGGAGCTGCCAAAGGCAACACGTAACTTCTATGTGGATGGGCACAAGCCAAAGCCGCATTAATACAGCGTTATTAATGTTTATTATTGTTAAACCATGTTAAATAAAACGATTGTATTTTAATATCTTTTGTGTTCCCAACTTTTATATATATAAATATTTATTTCTTAAGCTTGTAAACAATGCTTTCGTTTTGTGTCCATCTGGGCAAATAATTAAACTAAATTATTTTAATTTTAAGTTGAGCCTATATAATTAAATTTTCTAATCGACAATTACCAGCTTGAAAGCAAAACAGAAACAAATTGAGAACAACAAAATTAGTATGGTTCATATTGATATATGTAAAATGACATGAAAAAATGTAGAATGAAATAATATTATGTATAATTATTTTACAATTGAAGAAAATATGTTATAAAATCTAAATGTATGGTTACAGCGACAAACTACAAATCAATTCAACAAACCCACACACTCGACACAACAAAACAGAATTGTGTGTGTGCGTGCTTTGTTTTTTGTTGATGTTATTCGTTGGGTTAATGTCTGCATTTAGTTCGAGGATGGACTGCTGGAACCGGAACGTGAATGAACACTACCACGATCCTGCTCACTACGCTCCTCATCACGATCACGACTCTTTTCATCCTTGTCCAGTTCACGCTCTGGCTCGCGTTTCTTCTCGGGCACCGAAACAACAACAAGCTCTTCTTTTGGTGATAAGTTTTCACGCCTAATTGCTTCCTTTTCAGCTTTGATAATGGTGGCTGCCTTTTTATTGTTGCTTTTTTTACTAACAGCCAAGTCTTTTTGAAGGCCCGTCACCTTGCGATTTAACGTATCTACTTTCATGTCATGTATACGCTCGACCTCCTTTAGTCTGTTGCGCATTTCATTCTCCTTCTCAAAGTTTTTGCCCTTAAGCTCCGTCAACTAAAATATTTCAATACATATTATCGAACTTTACAAACATTTCTATTTCATTGTTCGTCATCCCACCTGCTTATCTTTCTCCAGCAACTCCTTGTCTTTTTGATTCAAGCGCTTCTCCAGACTGGCTATACGCTCCTTTAGATATGTAATAGCCACCACATGATCCGACGAGTTTGTGTCAACTGTGATGGCAGCAGGTGCTGCAATTGTGCCATTCCCACTATTGGCACGCGACATCTTATCGGGCAGATCGTGTCCGGAACCGCTGACACCTGTCACGCTGCTAGAATTGTTGTTGCCAGAACCTTTGGACATTTCACCACCGCGTGAAGATTTCTTGGCGGCGGCGTGGGTATCTCTATGCGCCGACGTGGAGGATTTCTCATGTGGTCGCTTCTTAGACATAGATATTCGTCCCTCCTGTTGCGCTTTCAGCAGTGCACGCTTATAGGCGCAGGTACATAGCCAACACAGAACTTTTCCATTGACCTGCAACAAGGTTTACAAAATTTTAAGGTATTCAATGTAATTTAAATGAATAATGGCTTAAATAAATAAATCCTAGTTTCTTTCTCTCTTTCTTATGAACGCAAAACATAATCTCTTGAGACTCGTCACTGCTGTACACACATTGTACATATGTCTATGAGAAACAACAACAACACATCTGGTCTTAAATTTATGTATGTATGTATGTTATCTTATAGTAGTTGGTGATCCGTGTTCCATCGTACTTTGCTGACCTTTTTGTTCTCGTCGCGCCTGTCAAAGGCTGATCGCAGCTTGCATTCATCGCATTGAGTGGGCGGTCCGTACTTTGCCTCGTAGCTGGCGCATCTATTTGCAGTTAGTTTGTGATAATTGGTTTGGTTAAAATGTTATCATTTTGATTGGCACACACACATATGAGGAGCAGGAAAAGAGAAAAGAGAGAAAAATGTTTTGCGTTCATAAGAAACGTTGTTTTCTAAGCTTTTGATACTTCAAGAAATCAAAGAGAGAATTCTACTAAAAGGGCAAGTGAAACGCGCATTGATTCTATGTATTTTGAAGGCACAATTAGTTGCATAGATAAGGGTTGATATATAAATATCACAAAAACAAATACATACATATATCTAATAATGAAAAGTTTATTTAATAAATCATTAAGTTACCAACTTCAATTTAATTCGATCATTTTACATATTGTGCATTCAAATTACAGCGGCTGCCACGTTGCTCGTGCAAATTTTGTTTTAGAGAATTTTGTTGTTGTATTTATTCAATTTACGTGTTGAAGTTGTGTAAATAAAAACATACCTCATGCATTTGGAACTGCCAAAAGCGGCAACGATTTTGCAGCACTCGCAGGCGCTGGGCTTGCCATATTTGCTGAGATAGTGTTCACATTTTTTACAGGCACTCTGTGACTTGCTGTAAACAAAAGTAAAGTCTACCTTTACTGCTATGCTTAAATAGTTAAGTGTTTATTTACTTACGAGGCGGATGGAAATTCCGAGCGGCAATAAGTACATTTAACAACTGAGGTAGACCCACGGCATCCCTGTGAAGAATCAAATGAAGACGAACCATTAGTTTAATTCATCCTTGACCGAAAACAAGCGATAAATCTTTGCACTGTCTGATTTGCAGCTGTCATTTTTTTTTACAGCTGAAGCCTGATTTAATTGAAAAATGGTACATCACAAAAACGACTGAATCGAATTTCACTTTTTTGGTCACAATCGCTGACGGAGACAGATTTCAACGAGAGCTGCTACCATTCTGCTTCCTCTTTCCGTTGTCACTGTAAATGCGCAGCAAATATGTCTTTGCAAAAATGCGTCGCGTCATTTTTATTTTGTTATTGCCAAAACAATTTCTTTACGTACACATCCTTTGCTTATGGCCACAACGCATACACACAACGCTGCTGTTATTTGTTGCATTTTGTGTTTGTTTAAGAGTTTAAGTTTGCATTTTTTTTTTTCACCTTGCAAAGCTGCTGTCCGGAAGAAAGTTCTTCGTATGGGTGTCGGGAGAAACACTTGGAGCAAGCGAATAATACTTTTGAACTCATATTAATAATTGTGTTAAATTTTTCTTTGTGCTATTTCTTTTTTTTTAGTTGAACTTGTAATTTGCGATTTAGAATACGACGCAAACAGTGTCACCACAATAATGAAACTTAGAAGCAAGCTTGGCATCAGAGTGACCATTCAGTGCGTCAGCTATCTATCGATAACTAGCCTGTCAAAGCCAAAGCAACCCTATAAATACAGTTCAATTCAATCGAAAAGAAAAAAGAAGAAGAAAGAAAGACGCCTCAAAGCAAAATTCAAACAATCCAAGCAACGAATAACTCAGGCTGTACTAATTTCACAAATAAAGAAAAAAAACGATAATAAAAATATATCAATAAGCGAAAAGTGTCACTTAGCAGTTTTACAACATGCCTGAGCCAACAAATATCAAAGTGGTAGTGCGCGTGCGCCCCTACAACCAGCGGGAAATGGAACACAATCAACGATGTATTATCAAAGTAATGGACGCATCGTCACTGTTGTTCGATCCAGACGAAGAGGACGATGAGTTCTTCTACCAAGGTACCAAACAGCAATACAGAGACATCTCAAAGCGTACAAACAAAAAACTATCAATGGAATTTGATCGCGTTTACGATACAGAACGAACCAATGATGATATGTTCATAGAGTGCACAGCGCCGCTGGTCGACGCAGTTCTTGATGGGTAAGTGAAACAACAACAGTGTGTGTCTGTGTCTGTGTTTGCACCTCAACAATATTTTCATTGTCAACAACAGGTACAATTGTTCGGTGTTTGTTTATGGAGCGACGGGCGCGGGCAAAACATTCACAATGCTGGGCAGTGAAAATTGTCCGGGCCTTACGTTCTTAACGATGCGTGATCTCTTTGAGAAGATACAGGAGCAGCAGGACACACGCAAATTTGATGTGGGCGTCAGCTATTTGGAGGTATACAATGAGCAGGTTATGAATCTGCTCACAAAATCGGGTCCTTTAAAACTGCGCGAAGATTCAAATGGTGTTGTTGTCAGTGGATTGGTTCTAACGCCCATATACAGTGCCGACGAGCTGCTGCGCATGCTCACACTGGGTAACTCTCATCGCACCCAGCATCCGACAGATGCCAACGCGGAGAGTTCGCGCTCGCATGCCATTTTTCAAGTACACATCCGCATTACGGACCGAAAGACGGGCACCAAGCGAAGCGTTAAGCTCTCAATGATTGATTTAGCTGGCAGTGAACGTGCATCCAGCACAAAGGGCCTTGGCATGCGCTTTAAGGAGGGCGCCAGTATTAACAAGAGTCTTTTGGCGCTGGGCAATTGCATCAACAAACTGGCCGATGGCCATAAGCATATTCCCTATCGCGATTCAAATTTGACACGCATTTTAAAGGACTCTTTGGGCGGCAATTGTCGCACTTTGATGGTGGCCAATGTGTCCATGAGCTCGCTCACCTACGAGGATACCTACAATACACTGAAGTATGCTAGTCGCGCTAAAAAGATTCGCACCGTTCTCCGACAGAATGTGTTCAAGTCGAATATGCCCAAGGAGTTCTATGTGAAAAAGGTACACGAACTAATGGCTGAGCAAGATCGCTTATTGGCCCATAACAAGGCATTGGAGGCCAAACTGACGCAATTGGAACGTGCTGGTAACAGCGGGAGCTACGATCAACAAGAGCTAAAGCCATGGTTTAGCAAGATCGATGCTGTATATGCCACAGTCATAAAGCAGCAACAGTGCGTCATTGGTCTACGTAGCCAAATTCAAAGGTTGAGCTATCGTCAAACGCTCAAAAAAGATTTCGAGCAATTGCGCAAAATTTTGACGTTGGATCAACGTCTGCTCCAAGAGGTACGTTTTCTACATTCAACATTTATTTATTTTTAACTGGGCAGTGCAGGAACAGTTCAAATTTGAAATCTTCATTAAGTATCAGTCTTAAGGCATTTGGTATCATGCATCGCCTAGCAACTCCTTCTGCTTGCTGGCCAACAATTTGTCCGCCTCGCCAATGTATTTGTCTGCGATGGCAGTGACCTGGTTCTGGACGGCAAACACATCATCCTTACCAACATCAGTCTGTTTCTTGAGCTTACGTATCTCTGCATTTTGTATGTCTCGTATGACATCGCGATATTTGTGGAACAACACCTTGGCATTCTTGGAGAGATGCTCGCGGTGCTCCTTGGTCACCTTTGGTATGGGTATAAAGAGTGTTGTTCCATCTTGTTGCGGATTCAGATTCATGCCACTCTTCTCAATGGCACGCAGCACATCTGGTATCGTTTGGGGAAAAGCAATCATGTTGATAACAATCGTTTTGGGATTCTTGCGAGATATCTGCGCTAGCTCCTGCAACTCATGGTCCGTGCCATCCACCTTGATGCGCAGCGTATCGATGGCGCCGCTGGTTGAGCGTAGTGATAGATTCTTAATGAAATCATCTTTCATTTGCATCACTGTCTTCTCCATTTGGGCATTCAGAGCATCCAGATTAATCAGTTCGCGCAGCTGTAGCTCATTTATTTCGACCTTAACAGGTTTACCTTTGCCGCCCTTTTCCTTCTTTCGGTCCTTGCCTTTTGCATAACAGCGCGACTGTTGCAAAAACAAAGATGCCTCAGTTTGTGGCTGTTGCTGCTGCTCCAACAGCTGCCGGCTGAAGATTGGTAGTGCCGGTCGAAGTGGTGTAAGTCTTGTGCTCAATGCACGTAAATGCATTCCTGTTTTGGCAAGCATTTCAAAACAAAAATAAATTGCGTTCAGCAAGTAAAAAAAATGCAGTGCTGCCAACTTGCGTGTAATAATCAACCTGACAAGCAGCGATGCCAACTTGTCTGGCTTTTAAAAACAGTACGTTGCTCGATCAAAAAGCTTGTAAGATGTCTATGATTTTTTTGTAATGTTATCCTATTTTTTGCAGGACTATAAACTGTTTGCAAACTACGTGACTGCATTAAGTACTCGAAATCAAAAATATACTGACGAATTGCCGCACTGGCGCAGCAAGCTTGAGGTGGCCTGTATAAGCCTTAAGAAACTGAAAATGGAAGTGAAAGAATCGAAATATCATCAAATTCTGAACCTGTATATGAGTAATAAGGATTTGGAAGTGCAGTTGTCAAAACAGCAAATAAACAGCAATCATTTGACCAGCATTAACAATGAGCAGGCAGAGAATTCAAGTCTTCTGCGCAAATACTTCACAACAGCATGCGAGGGATTGCATCAGCTCTACAGTCGTTTGGAGGAGACACAAAAACTGACGCCAGAAATACAAAGGTTATATGAACGACTCGAGAGCAGAATGCGTTTCACTGAAGCAGAAACCGAGAGTTTAGCACAGGACAGCGAATTGGATACACTGCTTGCCGAACAGCAGCAGCAGGAGATGGAGCCATCAACATTGACCAGTAGCGCCAAGAAGCGCAAATTCGATCGTCGCGCCACGCACACATTAACCAACAGTGAATTTGTCCTTCATATGGGCGTGGATAGCTGTGACGACACAGACTCTGACTCTGACCCAACTGACGATTCCCAGCACGTCTTTAAAAAGCCGTGTAATCTTAACGTAACTCAAGTTGTTTCCAGCAACACGAAAGCCCTAACAGCGACGGTGACAAAAGCGCGACCCATTAACCAACGCATGATGTCGGAAATGCTTTCGGATCAGAATGTTAGCGGCACTGCCGACAAGGACAAACTTAAACTAGGTGAGTTGCAATCGAATAAATATCCGAATACCGTTTTATAAAACTTATATTGTCGTTTTTTTTCTAGCTATGCTTAAGTCCAACAAGTTTACAGCGCGAGGACTACAACGCACCTGTGCAGCAGCGATACAAAAAGAGAATTTAAAATTCAACACAAATTGTGTGCGAAAAAGTCCGCGTGCCCTCATTGCGAAAAGTAAGTTAAAGATTATCATAAACGAAGTTTCCATTGACTAATAATCCATTCATTTTGTATAGCTCTTGCTGGCACAACGGGGACGTTGCGCAAACCGATTTCCCGTTTGGCTGGAACAATTGGGTCGGGCGCTAAGGAAACGCCTGTGGTTAGGATAAATCGTGCTGCTTCGTTTCGCGTAAAAAAATGATAAAATAACTTTCACTTATTTTGTAAGCGTTTTTTTTATTTTTATTTCGTTTATTTTGTACCGCCCCCACAAACACGATTTAATTTTAAAGCTTTGTGTTAAAACATAATTAAAACCACAATATATATATATATTTTTTAAGATTTTTGTGCTTTAAGTAAACATGTAAAAAAATAATTGCGTTACGCGTCAACACTAGAAATACAAATCCGTTTCCTTGCCAGCACCAAAATGTTGTCGATAAAAATCAGCAGCACGATAGGCGCCGCCTCCAATACGATTCGACGGTGATAATCCCAGCAGCCCCAACAGCATGTAAAGCAGTGCGCCCAAATTGATACCCAAAAGCATTAGGCCCTGGCCCTGCATTGCTCCCAGCGATGTACCCTGTCCCGTTTGTTGGCCACCACCACCACCACCTCCATGGCCGCCGGTGTAGGCAAAACGACGCCATGGTTGCTGTTCACTGGCAACAGCAACAGAAGCAGCAACATCCAAATCCTGATCCTGTTTCTTGCTCTCCGACAGCAGAGTGTATCGCGGCACATACTTTTTATCTAATGCACTTTGTGCATCGTCTGCAAATGCCGCCACCGAGCAAAGTGCAATGATAATAAAAAACTTCATATTCTTAACTGTTTGTTTACTTTGCGACAATCTTTGTCTTTTATAGCTTTTCAACTTGCCATAGCTGAGTGATTCTTTTGAGATGTCTAGCCAATGTACACAAACTGTCGCTGAACAAAAGCAAAACGCATTGACCCACACTGGATGACAAGTTGCTGTCATACTCAAATTTTACATATATTTAATTGATAAGATACAATTTTTGTTCAAATTATTATTGTCGGAGTGTTCGTTTGGTTTTCGGTCTAGTTGAGACGCTGTGCCTTGAGCAGAACTTCTGGATGTTCGATTTCGAATTTGCTTTGCACCAGCTTCAGTTCACGTTCCCAGGCCTGCACTGGTCCACTGCGTTGGGGCAGACGCTTGACTGTCTTTTTGATCACAGCCTGCAATGTTGCAACGGTCTTCTCGAAGGCAGTAGTGACGTCGCCACTGCCATGACTGTGGGCTAGGAATAGCGAAGCGAACAAATCACCGGTGCCAGTGAAAAACAGATCCTTATCACCCTGCTTGGGTATATCGATGGCAAGCCGCGGGCCATTCTGTTGGCTTAGAAATGCACGTAAAACGCCCGGTTGACCCAGATCACTGCTGGAGATGACAACCGTTTTAATGTTGCGTTGATGAAACCAATCCATTGCTTCCCATACGGCTGCCTCGCTGCGCACCTCCTTGCCGGTAAGCAGCTCCACTTCATACTGATTGGGCGTTATTATATCGGCTAGTGGAATGATCTCTTCACGATATACAGGCAACAACTCCTCGGGCACATACATGCTGCCGTTGTCACCCATGACGGGATCACAAACAAATATCAATTTCGGATTCGCCTTCCTCATCGCCTTCAAAATTACGCCCACTTGACGCAGAAACAATGGATTCCCAATATATCCAGTTAGTAAATGCGAATATTGGCACAACAATTCATTTTCCTGCAGACCATCGAATATTTCAGCTGTTGGTGTTTATGATTATTAAGCATTATACTATAACTTCGGTGTATATTTTCAAACCAACCCAATTCTTTTTCGGTTGAAACCGGTCCCTTGAAACATTTGTAGCCCGTATGATTAGAGAATTGTACCGAATTCAATGGATCCACATCGAAACCCAAAAGCTAAAGTACAATAATTAATCAAATTTATAACTGTTAAAAAGATAATACATATTAATAACCCACCTGTAGAGGATAAGTAGCCACCTTGTTGCCCACATAGCCGTGCACAACGTGACTTTGTATGGAGAGCACTCGTTTAGCATCTGATGTCATATTGTTGTGGCTGTGCAACAAGTGTGCTAATCGAACCGTTTGGACGTGCTGTAAGCAACTGATCGTTGAACATTCGATTGTTAATGTGTATATGTTCTTGCAGTCACTCAGTCATCTTATCAGCTGCAGCACTCAGTAGATAAAAACATTCGCTGATAAGTTGTAGACCGGTCGGGGCGGTATAATAAACAATGAGAGGTATCAATCTGAGCAATTGCTGTTTATTATTGTTACATTTTAAAGCGATTTGAGTTTGACCTTGGCCAATAATTAAACTCTTGACGCCTTTCCACAATCCCGTTCCCTCTCGAAACTTATACTTTTCACTTTATAGAAGCGCTAAGGCCACTATCGATACCAACAATAGTGACATCGCTACTTTGAATTGGTTTTTGGTGGAAGTGGGGGAAGATATATGATATACATTTAACTGGATATATTTTGCTTTGCAATTGCGATTGACACTGTACCGCATGGATTTTGCCAAATTTGTGGGTTTTTCGCTGTCCTAAAAATCATCTAGGGCGTATTTGAGCCAATACACCAACCTATTCTGCCATTCTGATAGTTATTTGGTATCGATGCCACCACAGCTGATATGCAACTGCTTGCTGTGAATGGCAGTTTTCTACTTCGCATGGTTTACGTAAACTTTTAATCGTCAAGTTATCTATAAAAACTCATAATTAAGTGTGACTTGGCTGCCTAAATAGTGTGCAAACTACGATGGCAGCAAATCTAGCTCGTTTGCTAGAGTCTAACATACGCGGCAGCAATGCAGCGGCAGCGCAACGCAGTTTCCGGCTTTTTAGCAAGCAACAGCAGCAACAGCAGTCTGAAGTGGAAGACGATGATGGTAAACAATAAAATAAAAAAAAAATTAATGTAACCGACTTAATTGTTTTGGCTTGCAGAGTTTCGTGTGCTTAATCTGCGTACTATAAAACAGCAATCACGCCGACGGGAGTTCAAAAAGGACGCTGTGCAACCGCCACGCACAAACCGCATGTCTGTCGATCAGGACTGGACGGCTGTGTGGTCGGGACCGCGTTCCTTTCAACCGGCTAGTGTGCCGCTGCCACTGCGACAGGGTTACACGGAACGCGGTGCAGCTGCTCCCTCAAAATTCGCAAATGCAGAGCTGATGAAAATACCAAATTTTTTGCATTTGACGCCACCAGCCATTCGACAGCAGTGCGAGGCAATCAAGAAGTTTTGCACACCCTGGCCAAAAGGTCTAGAGACGGAGACCAAATGGAAGCGTATGTTTCCAGTGGAGGTCATCACTTCCGACTATTGCCACAGTTTGCCCACAATTCGTCATCCGGAGGCACGTCGCGTCAAGCTAACCTTAAAGCTTTCGGATTTGGAATTTGATGCACATGCAAAAGACAAGTTTCTAAGACTTGTAGGAGATCGATATAGCCAGGAGACGGGAGTGCTTACGTTTGTGACCGATCGCTGTCCAACCCGCAAGCAAAATTACGATTATGCATTATACTTGCTGACGGCATGCTATCACGAGTCTTTTATCACAGAGCCCTGGGAGGTAACCAAGTCTGAGGCGGACATGGAGGTTTATCTGTTTGAACGGAATCAAGCAAAACGCTCCGCTGAGGCTATACTTAATTGGAATTCGAACTCCGAGCAGAAAGTCACACCAAATGCTGGCTATGCTCAAACAGTTGAGCAATTAATAAACGAGGGTGAGAACGAATACAGCATAGCCAAGTATAAGGAGGAAGTACTAAAGATGCTTAAGGTAGCTGTCTAGTTAGCATCTGTATAATAAAACTGTTTAAGCGATACAATAAAATAAAAAATTAAAACTGTTTGATAACAAACCCAATACGGTATTATTGTTCGGCGTAACAGCTGATAGTGATGGGCGCGTGGCATTGTGAGTGACAAAAGAATGGGCCTCACTGAAGAAGCAGGAGTAGTAATCTGCTAGTCCAAATAGAAGAAGACTGATTAGGTGGACGTGAACGAAATTTTTTTTGTATTTAATTCATTTAGTTGTAATTTAAGACTTGCCAAACAAATAACAACAGACGCCTACGTTCGCTCCACGTCGTAACAATTTAAAGTCTCGTGACCGAAACAACTGCAATCGAAAAAGAAAAACATGAAACCAAGACTCCAAATTTTTTTTTAGTTTTGCTTGCGCTGCTTTTACCGGAAGCAAGCTGGCATTTAATTCAACATTTTTTATCTTCAGTTTTTGACGAAAAGTCTCAGAACTGTCTTCGTTGGCAAAGTCAACTGTCGCCAGCGTTGCTTATCAGACAAATGTTTTGTTTGTTATTGCTTTGCGTGTAGTTGTGCATATGTTCATACATACATATATCGCGAATCTCTATACTTGAGTGGTTTCTAGCGCCCGCACTGTACAACAACACTGCATGACTAACTAGCTGGAAAGCTGAAGTATTATTTTGTAACGGTACAATTAGTAAACAACTGATTTCTTATACTAATCATATTTACGGTAATATAGAAAAATTAATATGTTTGAATCTTGAAGCATCAACATTGCGTCTGAAATTGTAAAACTTCTTGCCGCGCGAGCAAGTTTGTTGAAATGTGCCAAAACTATGATAACACAAACATGAAAAACATTTATTTTTGAAACAGCAAATAAATATGCATTTTTTGCTCTCTTACCTTTCAGTTGTTAAATGGCTGGCATTGACTATTTGGAGTCGCAGTAGAAGTGATAATAGTTACAACCAGCAGCTGAGCTAACAATACGCAAACCTTCAACATTTTGTTCATGTACTCATGAATATCTGTGTCGATATCAGTTGTACTAGTTGTGGGTCGACGCCAGCGTAGTCAGATTGACACGTATCCATACTAAACAACAGAGAGAAACACAAGAAATCAGTGCGGGCAGAATGCGTCGTCCCAATATCAAATGGGTGATCAAATCGGGATGCCTGGTGCTGTTTTCGTTTATGCTCTTCCTGCTTATCACCAGCTGGATATCGTCCACACCATATACAAATAAGCCAGTGCATCATAATGGCCTTCAGCCGATGGAAACTGTGAAGGCAGCGGCGCTGAAATCCTCAGATCTTGAGCTGCTGCACAAAAAGCAAAATGAGAACGTGGTAGATATGCCCCAAGTAAGAGTGGAGGATGTCGATCTTGAATCTGAGCTTCAGATGGCACCGCCTTCGGATATGCATAAACGGGATTGGCATGATTACACGGCCATGCAGCGTGATGCTAAGCGTGTGGGCCTCGGTGAGCAAGGCAGAGAAGCCAAACTGGAAGATGAGAGTATTCGTAAACAGGAAGAAACTATCTCGCTGCAGAATGGCTTCAATGGCTTGCTTTCCGATTCGATATCTGTGAATCGTTCCGTTTCAGACATACGACACGAGGCGTAAGTAATTATGCTCATCTTTTAAACGAACATAGTTTTTAATCTATTTTATTTTTGTATTCTTTTCAGTTGCTACAAAAAATTGTATCTTAAAAAGCTGCCAACAGTCTCGGTCATCATTATCTTCTACAACGAATACATGTCTGTGCTAATGCGTTCCGTGCACAGCTTAATAAATCGTTCGCCATCCGAGCTGCTTAAGGAGATAATACTTGTGGATGATTTTAGTGATCGTGACTATCTACACAAACCTTTGGAAGACTATATTGCCGAGCATTTTTCAAACGTGCGCATCGTGCGTTTGCCTAAGCGCACAGGTTTAATTGGTGCTCGTTCAGCGGGTGCGCGGAATGCTACCGCTGAGGTGCTCATCTTTCTGGATTCGCATGTTGAAGCGAATTACAATTGGCTGCCACCTTTGCTGGAACCAATTGCGCTTAATAAACGCACCGCTGTCTGCCCCTTTATTGATGTCATCGATCACACCAACTTTCAATATCGGGCACAGGATGAAGGTGCTCGTGGCGCTTTCGATTGGCAATTCTTTTACAAGCGTTTGCCGCTACTGCCTGAAGATCTAAGGCATCCAGCGGAGCCGTTTAAAAGTCCCGTCATGGCTGGTGGTCTCTTTGCTATATCCACGGAGTTCTTTTGGGAATTGGGCGGCTACGATGAGGGTCTGGACATTTGGGGTGGTGAACAGTATGAACTTAGTTTCAAAATTTGGATGTGCGGCGGCCAAATGTACGACGCACCTTGCTCCCGTGTGGGACACATCTATCGTGGACCACGCACACATGCACCCAGTCCACGCAAGGGTGACTATTTGCACAGGGTAAGCAAGCGGTCAAATTCTTTTGCATCCGTTCAAGCTAACAATAATTCGTTTTATAGAACTACAAGCGCGTTGCCGAGGTCTGGATGGATGAGTACAAGTTCTATTTATATAATAATTCAGACAACGTCTACGATCATGTGGATGCTGGTGATATATCGGCACAAAAGGCAATACGCACGAAACTCAAATGTAAATCGTTCAAATGGTTTATGGAGAATGTGGCCTTTGATTTGATGAAGAGCTATCCGCCAGTTGATCCGCCAGACTATGCCAGTGGCACCATACAAAATTTGGGTGATCCAACTATGTGCGTTGACACGCTCGGACGACATCACCACAAGCGCATGGGCATGTATAAATGCGCTACAAATCTGGTGAAACCGCAGGCATCGCAATATTGGTCATTGAGCTGGAAAAGAGATTTGCGGCTGCGCCGTAAAAAGGATTGCCTGGACGTGCAAATCTGGGATGCAAATGCACCCGTATGGCTGTGGGACTGTCACGGACAGCAAGGCAACCAATATTGGTACTATGACTATCATACAAAGCTTATTAAGCACGGCAAGGAGGGCAAACGTTGCATGGAACTGTTGCCCTTCACCGAGGAGCTGGTGGTTAACACCTGCACCGAAAATAACAAATTCATGCAATGGACTTTTGGTTTTGTTAATCAAACAGCTCTGGACAACTACAACATAGATTTAGATCTGAAAATATAGTAGTAGTACGCATACATACATACATATGCATATTAGAAATTACGCTCGACACTTGCCATCGTACTTAAAAAACGCAATTGTGAAGTCTAATTTTTGGTATTTTTATGTCAAGATCATTATGTACATAAGTAGTTAGTAGTTTTTTTGAAAGATAAAACTTGGCTGATGTTCCGTTGTCGCAACCATTCCAATTGTCAGTTGTTTTAAGTAAGTAAATAATACTTATTTTAAATAAATTCAACTATAAATGAAATTTCGAAGGATTTGTTTTAACTTTGTCGTTTTATTTAATATTAATATCTGTTTGCTTTCAATACGCGTACTTTAAATAAATATAATTTATGTTTTTTATATACGTTTTGTTTATCGTTTTACAATATGTATCATCATCATCATCATCATTATCATCTTATCGGATGCTCTTCATTATCATCTTACATTCATTTGCCGTTATTCTGTTCGTGCAGTGGTTTCTAGTGTTCGACTTGTCTTTTCTTTTTTTTTTTTAAAACTAGTTATATACGCCAATATTTATAGTATATATATATTTTCAATGTATATCGTGTACATTTATATATATATATATATATATGTGTGTGTAATTATTTCAATTTTGTGCTCTACGCCCCAGCAAATAACTCGAAAAAAAAACATTGTAAACTCGTGTATAAATTAATAATGGCAAAAAGTTGGTTTTCCTTTTATTTCGAAAATTATATAAAAAAGCATTTACAAACTATAATAGTTGTTGGCTTGCGTAATCATTTAATCAATTATCATAATTTATATTTATATTTATATATATGTATATATAATTATAAACATTTAAATATTTATAAAAACATGTTTTTTCTTGTTGCTCAAAAGTCTTCTTCTTTGCTGCCTTACATTTACATACATACGTTTTACATTAATGATTCTCCTGCACATTTTTCCTCAGTTTTCAGTTTCCTCGTCATAATTTCAAATTATAAGCATATAAGTATACAATATATATATATATATATATATATATCTATATCTATATATATATATATATTAATTAATAACCATTTTGTGCAAAATAATGTTTTTTAGTTTAGACTAATTTGATTTGAAATTCTGTTGCGCTGCCTTTTGTTTAGTTTTTGGATGGATGGGTGTAAATAAATCGTGTTTGCCTTTTTACAACAATCCATGCGTGAAATGATTAAGCAAAATGTTATTTCTTTTTAATTAATTTATAGTTGTTGTTGTTGATGTTGTTGTTTTTTGTGTACTTAATACTTGCTTGGTTTCGAGTCTTTCCTTTTTTTTTGGGATTTTTTTTTTGTTTCTTTATTTCTTGAATTTGCTTTAACATTTACAGCACATTTTTTTTTATAAAAAATGATTTTTGCCTTTCATTTTTTTTGGGCACTCATAAATAAATAAAACTTAATTTCATGCTCATTTTTTTTGTATGAATATGTGTGTGTGTGTAGTATTTATGTTTTTTTTTTGTTTTGTATTTGCTTAAACTTAAATTATGAATAATGTTTTAAAAAATGTCTTGATGCTTTCGCGCTGCTCTTCTACTTTTTATTCATTTTCATTTTATTTACTCTTCGCTTCACTTTGTTATGCTTATTATGTGCTTTTTACGTATGCTTAGCTTTAAATGCTGCCCAACCCAGCCCAATCTCTCTAGCTGTGCAGAAATCGCCAGACGCGCACACATACTACTACTACTACTACTACATACAAATTATGATAGTATGCAAACTCAATTTGTTTTTGTTATTGTATGGTTGCCTTTGTTACGCTCTCTGTGTATTTATTTATGTCTACTGAGTGTACTTGCAGTTAACGGTAAAACAAATGTCGCAAATCTAGCTCCCTGCGTGCAGTACGGCGATCAACGAAAGATTGTCGCTCGAAATGCACACAGAAAGAGCGACATTTCAATTCGCTGTCAATTTAAATTCGCTTGGCGCTGAAAAGTATGCAACAGCGCCAGAGCATAGTCAAATTGTTGAATTCGTTTAACAAATGGGAAAAAACAAGTTAACAAAAAAAATTATCTCTGTTGTTGCAGTTCTATTTTTTGTAGTGTAGATTTGTAAAAACTTGTTACCAACTATTTTTTGTTTAATAATGTATGTTTTGTTGCTTGCGAAATTCTTTACGTTGTTTCTAGTTTGCATGTTTTTTTTATTTATTTTAAATTGGTTTATTTGTACTTTTGGCAATGATCTTTTACGATTATCCGTCCACTAACAGTGTTTTTGTTTCGATTGTTAACCTTAAAATTTTATTTTGCTCACGATAGAAACTCAAGCAAACATTTCTTTTCATTTTGTTTTATTAGTTATGTTTTTTGTAGTTAATAATTTAAATTTGTTTTCTAGTGTTTTTTTTTCTCTGTAGTTTGTTTGTTTTATAGTGTGTTTGCTATTTTGCTTCTGTAACAGAAGATGAGAACAAAAAAAATAAGAAATCTTTAACTCATTTAACAGAAATTTGCCAACAATATAGCTGCGCTTAAAAAACTAAAGTTCTGTTCTGTTTTTCTTTAAATATTTATGTATATATATATATTTATACGTATCTAGCTGCATTTGATTGTTGTTCTTCCAGTGTAAAAACTAGACAATATTTGAGAGAGAATTTTCTGTGTGTGGTTGTTGTTGTTGATGTGAAGTTTTGGTAGTGTATTACTGCATGCTGGAATGGTGACTCTTCTTCCCCTTCGTATGGCACACGAAATCAGGATGCGTTTTACAAAAATAATTGCTGTGAGAATATTTCAGTCGGTTTTTGCATCGGCTCAAGCTTTTAGCTAAACAGCATTTGCCAAGGCTAAGCGACTAATAACAATTACTATGACTATTACCAGTTGTAGTAGAAATGATGATAGGCGTTCAGGTTTGTTGCTGTTGCTGATGCTGTGGCAAGACCCCTGCTGTTGGCTGTGCGGCATTGTTGTTGTTGGCGTTGCTGCCATTCGTGGACGATGTTGGACTGCTATTGCCCTCCTGATAGGGACCCGTAACCACACATGGATGCATAGGAAACAGGGTCGTCCACGATGTTGTTGTTAGTGTTGATGGTGTGTGGAGGGCAACTTTCTCGTTTTTTGGCTGCTCGCTGCTGCTGTTGTTGTTGCTGTTGCTGCTATTATTATTGTTGTTGTTGTTATTATTATTATTATTATTGCTGTTGTTATTATTGTTGTTCGCTTTCTTACTGTTATCGCTCTTCTTCTTTTTGCTGCCACTGGCTCCGTTCTTAACGGCACTGCTCCCATTACTCTCCTTCTTAATGCTTGGCAATGGAGTTGCTGTCGTCGCCGTCGCCAGCTGTTCATCATGCATTTCCTCATCGTCATCATCGTCACCGGCCGCCTTCTTCAGCAGACGCTCGCGCTCCTCTTTGGCTTTGTTGTCGAGGTCCGTGTTGATCTTCTTCACACGCATCTTCTCCTCCCACTCGTCGATGCCATGCCGAGCACGATTCAAATTTCGATGCTGGTAAAAGATCAGGGTCATCCGTGTGGGCGTATGTCGATCCGGTCGACGCACTGCTGTCGTCGCATGCATCTCATGTTTGGCACACTCGATTAGCACACTGCCATGATTGAGGGCAATGGCAACACCACCCATTTGCGGATCTTGAAATGCTTCGATGTTCTCATTGATCTCGGCCACTTCGCCAATGGGTTCGATTTTACTCGAATTGGTGCTGGCTGGAGCAACAGTTGTTGTTGTATTGCTGCCAGCTGCTGCTGCTGCTGCCGCTATTGATGATGTGTTGCCGTTGGCATCGCTGCTGTTGCTGCTATTGCTGTTATTGCTGCTGAGGCCCACCGGTGGCGGCTCAATTGATGGCGCTACCATGGCCGATACAATTGGCTCCTGAGACAATTGACTGCCCAATTCGGGTAAAATAGTCTGTGGTGGTGTCACGGGCAACTGTTGCTGGTGCAATTGTTGCTGTTGTTGCTGCTGGTGCTGCTGCTGGTGATGTTGTTGATGATGCAGTGGCAATGCTGTTGGAAGCACTGGTTTAACCAGAGTCGCTGCTGTCGCTGGCGGAATACCACCATGTGTCGCCATCATGGCACCCGTCGCTGTTGGTGCTCCAGCGGTGGGTCCATAGCCGCTCGAGCTCTGATGATGTCCATAGACATTCCAGTTGGGCGATGGCGGTGGCGGCGTTGGTGGCGGTGTCTGCTGGGGGTACATGCCATACGGGGAGTACGCCTGATGATGATACCCATAGTTGTAGTTCATATTCTGATAGGCATCGTAGGCAGAGTACGCTGAATGTGGAGGCGGCGGCGGTGGCGGATACATCTGATAGTTGTTGGGATACTGTGAATATTGGTAATCGCTGGGCGGTGGCTTTGGCTTAACGAAACCCTCTGGCGTATGCGGATGATGGTGATGCGGATGGTGGTGATGAAGTGGTGTTGCTAGATTAGTCATGGGTTGCATGGCTGTCAAAGCGGTTAACTTACTCTCGACCAATGAGTGATTCACCAGCGTTGTCGAGTCGGGATTCTCCTCGCTGACGCGACTTTTTAGCTCACCACCAACAACGGTGGAGATATCCACACCACCCTGTTGCTGCTGCTGCTGCTGTTGTTGCTGCTGCTGCTGCTGCTGTTGTTGTTGCTGCTGCTGCTGCTGTTGCTGTTGCTGCTGTTGTTGCTGCTGTTGCTGTTGCGAGCTCAATGCTGGCGTTGTCAGATTATTATAGCTAGGCGTATAACCATTGCTGGCATCATGCTGCGCAGGCGTCGGTGTCACAGTTAGAGGCGTGGCAGCTACAGCTGCAACTGTTGCTGTAGGGGTTGCAAGCGGTGCCAGGGGAACGATTGCTGTTACCGCTGCAGCTGGCCCAGCTGCTGCTGTCGGCGTCACCGTGTGCGTATGTTGCACCAGCGGCGCTGTTGGCGTTGTCGGCGTCAATGCTGCACTGCCACCGGCCATTTGCATTGCATGTGGCGGCCAGTTGCCGTAGTAGTTGCGCGAATCAATGTAGGAGCCCGTCTGGTAGTCATAGGAGTAGGGCGAATCCAGCACGGTGCTAGAGATCTGATTCGATTGCAACTGGGCGTCCGTGAAGGTGTCAATCATCGTTGCCATATTCATTAGACTCGAGTTCGAAGTCATCAGTTGATTGGGTTGAGCGCCAGGTGGCGCCACTGCACCTGCTGCAGCATTACCATTGTTGTTATTTGGGTTAGTGTTGGCACCGTGTTGATTGACTGGTGGCGTACTGAACGCACTACCAGCCGGACTGGGATTGTTGGTGACAGGTGTTTGGCAGCGTGGCGACGGCGTCGTTGGCGGCGCCGAGCCTGGCGTTGATGCGCTGGAGTTATTCGACTTAGCCTTGGACTTTGATTTGCTGTTGCAGCTGTTGCTGTTGTTACTGCTATTGCTATTGCTGTTGGTGCCGTTCTCCTTCTTGATGACAAGGGCGGGCGGACTGCTCTGCTGTGATTGCGTTTGCTGTGTGCCATTGCTGCTGCTCTGACTGCTGCCATCTGCAGCGGCATCCTGCTCAGCGTCTGGCGTTGCGGGCTCATCCTCTTTGCGCTTCTTGCCATGCCGGCGGCAAGGTATCAATGGCGTGGATCGCACGCGTACTTCGCAGGGAAATCTGTCAAGTAAAGAAACAAGGATTAGTATTATTTTGTGCTTGGGGTCCAAGAGCTGCAACCGGTAGCTCAAAACTCAACACTACACTCACTTGTCCAGCATTTGAACGGCACCGGTGCGATGCTTGTCGCGCTGCCCCTCGACGCTCTCGAACTCGTCCGTGCCATCCATTGTGTAGAGCGGCAGGACATGGAACTGTTCGTCGTCGGGCAGGCGGCTATCGCGATTACCGGGCTTCAATAGTGCCACATGCACCGTGCAGCCATCCTGCATGTTGTGCAAATCACGATGCGAATGCGCACAGAAATCCAAACAGGCTGTCACACCAGAGAAGGGTTTGCCAGGCTCTAGGCCCAAGCGGCAGTCGGATGCCTCATGCTCGTACTTGGTCTGATTGTCATAGGAGCGTGGACACACTTGCTTGAAGACCGGCGCCAGCAGCGTTGCTATCAGATTCATATGATCCTCAATAGCAGCCTCCTCGCTCTTCACAGAGAGTCGGAATTTTCGCACTGTCTTGGAGCGTGCATATTTGCATCCATTGTAGTACATGGACCAGCTACAGCCGAAGCTATATGAAGCTCCAGACGACTCTGGATCCAGACCTGAAAAACACAAATGAGGGTCAGTTATGTTTTTACAAGGGAAAATGTGAGTGATTAGAAAACCTACCTTGGCAGGCACAGGTGCGATTCTCGTTGGTGGCGCAACGACGCGTGGTGGGTAAACCATACTTGTTGAGCTTGGGTATCAAATTCTTATAGGCATTGTCTGCCTCCAGTCGCGGCATTCCATCCCAGGCCACCATGCACACCACAATATAAGCGGCTATGCATCTAAAACGGGAAACAGAAAAGGATTTAAGGCACCTTCTAGTTGGTAAGACATTAAATGACCTACCTGTGACCGGGTCGCTTCTTGACTACAACCATTATCTTCTCTTCGGGATCGGCACGTCGGATCACCCACTTGGCCACTGGGCAACCCTGTGAGGTCTTACCCTCTTTGCCAGTGTAGACAATTTTCTCAATGCGTAACTGACGACCCGTCAGTTGGCAACGGTCCTCGAATTCCCGACGCAGTTCCATCAGTGAGGAAGCTGTGCCTATGTGGTCAAAACAGTTGAATTAAGCTCCAAAGCGAATTGAGTTCTATAATTCCTAAACTTACCCAAATGCGTGTAGTAGGTGCCCGGCTCTGGTGGATTCTTGTCGGACTGGAAGCATTCGCATTCTGGTATTTCCGTCTTGTTGCCCTTCTCCAAACGATCCGTTGTATCGAACATGGGATTGATTTTCTCATGTTTCACAACAATCTCGGGTATCTCCTCCTGTTTCTGCTTCTTTGACTTGGCCTTAATGCCATTCTGCACTTCGGCGAGCTCATCCTCATCAAGTATCTCTTCCTTTGGCTGTATGGCCAAGCCCAAACAGGTGCCATCCTTTAGATGTTCTGCAGTTGGTGGCCGGGTGCCTCCTTGGCGACAGCACGTGAAGCCATTGTTGAGGGGTTTACTTTCACCCAGATAGGGATAGCCGTGACCATGACCGTGACCATGACCATGTCCATGACCATGACCATGTCCCAGCATACCCATATCCTCTATTTTGGGCTCCAGCATGCCATGATGACTGAGATGAGGTGGCGGCGGTGGTCCACCATGTCCGAGTGCATAACGATGAGCCGGAATGGGATACGCATGCGCCGGTATGTCCTTCTCATAGTTGGTCGGCAATGGTATGATGCTATTCGTGTCAGGTTTACGATCTAGCTCAAGCATACTATTGCCACCATGTCCATGACCGTGTGGTCCATGATGTACCGCATTCGAAGGGGGTTTACCCCTACTGCCATAGGCGGCTGCCTGATAGCCAGGCACAAAGCTCTGCTGAAAGTTCTGCTGAAAGCTACCAGCACCGGCGCCATAATACGCCGAATTATGATGATAGCCGGCATAGTCCTGCTGATGTTGATGTTGATGTTGCTGCACCGGCTGGCCCTGCCCGTCGTTCTGACAAAAGTCGGCATACTGTATAAAATTCTGATAGTTGCGCTCATAGCCCTCCATTTTGTTGGGCTGTCCACCGGGTGGCATAAGACCCGGTTCCGTCTTGATGTACTGCCCGTGATACTCTTGACCACTGCCCGGTGGCGGCGGATAGTGTGCGCCCAGCGCTTTCAGTCCACCTCCCGGATCATTGGCATTGCGATCCCTCTCGATTTCTGCAGCGGCTGCCTCAGCTGCAGCGGCAGCAGCTCGACTCGCCTTGCTGCGGCTGCGCGACTTCTTCGGCTGTGGCTGGGGAGGCACAGGAACTGGCGGCTGTTGTTGTTGCTGCTGTTGTTGCTGTGTTGGGGGCGGTGGTGCCACTTCACCATGACTGATGGTCGTGTGCTGTCCGGGTTGATGTTGCTGCAATTGCAGCTGCAACTGATGATCGTTGCCGGCATAATTGCTGGTGCTGCCGGTGCTGCTGCTGCTGCCGCCACCAACGCTTGGCTTCTTAAATGAGTTGGCATGATGCGGCTTCCAGATTTGATCGCCACCACCTCCGATTGGCTCGGCAACGCCCAAAGATGGCGTTGATGGTACGCTGCTTGAACCGTTGGCGCTCAGCGCCGTCTCGGGCCGGAGATGGTGGCTATACGATAAAAAATGACCGGTCTGGTGTTGCTGATGTTGTTGATGCTGCTGCTGCTGCTGTACGCCAGTTGATGGTGGTGCACCAGGCAGCTGTATATCCGGTGGTGAATCCTTTGAATCACTTTTGCGCATTATCATTGACTTGATACGTGTATTCAGATGCAAGCGTTCGCCCTGCGCTGAATAGCCATCGCTGGCAAGCTGCTGCTGCTGTTGCTGGGCTGACGGCGGCTGTTGTTGCTGCTGTTGATTGCTCCAGTTCCAGTCCTGCATGGGTGGTGAGCCAAGATGTGGATGCGTCTGCTGTTGCACACTGCTGCCATATGGCTGCAGTCCATTGCCATTGGGCGAGGGTGGCACCTGATTGGGTGACTGGGAGACAAGGCGTGGCTGCTGTTGTTGTTGTTGCTGCTGCTGCTGCTGTTGTTGTTGTTGCTGCTGCTGTTGCTGCACTTGTTGCACCTGCTGTTGCTGAATGAGAGTGCGCGTGGGTGAAGGTGGCACGGTTTGTGATGTTGTTTGTTGCATGGGTGAACCAGCTGGTTGGGACACCACAGTGCCAGCGGCCACTGGCACCGCAGTGGGTGTGGCTGCAGCACTAGGTGCTGCTGTTGTCGTTTGTTGTTGCTGCTGTTGTTGCTGTGCAGAACCGCTGTAGTCGCCTGGATACCCGTTACAGTTGAGTGAGCGCGGCGGCACGCTGCTCACCCGCGGATATCCAGGCGTGTCGTTTCCCGACATGCTCTTGTTTAGATCAGCACCGAGATGTTGTTGTTGTTGCTGCTGCTGCTGTTGTTGCTGCTGTTGCTGCTGCTGTTGCTGCAGACCGACAGCTGGTGGCACCGGCGCTGTAGACACCTGACCGGCATAGCTAACACCGCCGGGCGCAAAGCCAGCGGCAACACTTTGGAGACCCACTTGATTGATTGGCGCACTGGAGAGCTGTTGGCTCTGGAAGTCATAGCGTTGAACGGGAGCACCGTACGGTGAACGGCCATAGTTGGGATCGAAGCCGAGACCCGTCTGCACATAGCCATTTGATGGATAGGCGTAGGACTGTGTCTGGAAATCCAATGAGTTGAGCGATGTTATGGCTGGAGTATTCTGTGGTATTTGCTGTATGAACTGATTCTGCCAGCCCTGCGACGGATCCGCTTGCCATGTCGGATAGAAGGCCATTGGTGCCTATAAAAGAACACACAAAAATATGATAAGTTATTAATCAATAAATATATTTGACAAAGCAATTTTCCCTAGAATTAATATAACCTTTCAATATGAAGGTTTTCGCCGGAAATGTTTCGAGTACTTTCTTGATTAGACATTTAAATTAAGTGCGTTTATATTTAATCAGCATGACGGAAACAGGAAGCTGTTCTACATTTTGTCATGTTGAACATAAAACATAAATGAAAGCAATTATGAAACTAGAAAAGCTTATGCAAAACACCAACAGCATTTTAGCATTTACTTAAAAAATATTTAATATACAACTAGACATCGAGCTGGCCAAAAAATACATTCATCACGAAGAATGGGCACTAAAAATACCAACCGAATTTTTTATCAACTTTTTTTTTAGTTCAAGCTATGGCTGAGCATTAAATTTATATCGAAGCTACAAAAATAAATATAATTACAACCCCAAACTTTTAGCTTTTGCCTAGCAACCCTTTTTGTTATAGGCAGCCTTAAGGGTAGCATTTCCCTAAACCATCCTTGCTTTTACTGTAGCTGCCGGGCATAAATCAAATTAGCCGCGCCCTAATTTACCGACCTACTATTTGGCCAGAGCTTCCACTCTTAAAATAAACACTAAATAATAATAAACAAAAAATGAAAGCCCGACAACATGCCAAATATTTATGAACAACTTCCGTTTGTGGGTCTGGGATCCTTCCGCCCAATGTTATTAATGCTGTTTGTGTTGATTAACGCGCCTTAAATTATGCTACACACAGTTTTATTTCTGTCTAGCAAACAAAACACGGAAGAGCCCAATACACCAATTTTTTTGTGGGTCGTTTTCATTTTTATGTGTATTTGCATTTTAACGAGCAGGCAAAAAAACAAAACAAAACAAAAAATTGTATTATGAAAGTGAAATTTTTACTATATCTATATGCAAAACGCACACAAAATAGCTACAACAATAGCAACAACTAACAATGGATAACTGCCAACAACAGACAGACGCACAATAAAATCAAATAAAACATAAATTCATACAGCTATTTCAAAATATAAAGCTTGTTTATTTTGTGAGTTTTATAGACTTTTACGGTGTGGGTTTGGGTTGCGACTTTATATATATTTTTGTTTTTATGCGTTTGCTGTGAGGTTTAATATAGTCTATCTGTGTGGATTTTTGAGCGTGTGTGTGTGTGTGCGTGCACCTGGTGCTGACAGCTGCTGCTGTTGTTGTTGTAGTTGTAGTTGTTGCTGCTGCTGCTGTGTGGTCTGAGTTTTATTTTTGAAAGCATTTAGCAATCATTGATAAAAATCGAAAAATGGTTTATGGTTTATGAATGAATGTGTGTGTGTATGTCTCTCTCTCTCTCTCTGTGTGTGGTTTGCCTGTCTGTCCCTCTTTGCGTTTCATTTTGTATTTGCACAGCTGCAGTTGATTGGACATATATGACGTATACGCAACGTTGGTCGAGTGGCAAAAATACAAAAATACACACATGTTTGTGATTTTTTTCAACTGTTGAATGGAAAACGAAATGAACTCGTCTCAATTGACTAGCCAAACGTTTTTATGAAGGTCAATGCACGCTGGTTTTGATATTTGTTCTCTCTATTTGTTCTTTTGTTTTGATGTTTTGTTGTTTTTGTTGTTGGTTTAACTTACCATAGGTTGTTGCGGTTGATCCTTCATGGTTTGTATTTGTGCGGTTATTTGCTGATGCTGTTGCTGATGCAAATGTTGATGTTGCTGTTGCTGCTGTTGCTGATGGTGTTGCGTTTGCTGCTGCTGTTGCAAATGTTGCTGTTGTTGAAAGTGTTGCTGCTGCTGCTGTGGCTGCTGTTGATAGTGTTGTTGCTGTTGCTGCTGCTGCTGCTGTTGTTGTTGATGTGACAGCAGTTGCTGTTGCTGCAGCTGTTGCTGTTGCTGATACTGTTGCTGCTGCTGCAAATTGCCAGCGGTAGCGGCAACTGTTGCTGTTGGTGTATTTGGCGATTGCTGCGGCAACAATGTTGCGGCAGGCACTGGACTTAGACGTGGCGATGTTGCTGTCGATGCGGCTGCAATGCCAACAGCGGCTGCATTTAGTTTGTTTGCTTTGGTGGAGGTTTTGCGGGCGCGTGACTGCAAATAGTTAAAAGAGAAAAAACAACAAATTGTTAGTTAACTAATGGATGGCATTGACAAAAAAAAAAATAGTAACTGTAACGCATCGTCTGTGTGTGTGTGTGTGTGTGTGTGCATAAATTATGGGGCAATTTAGAGCTGTTGCTGTTGCGCTTTAAATGATATGCAATTAATTTATGGCACTCGCTTTTCTGTCTTCATTGTGGGGGTGTCTCCAGCTTGACCTTCATGAGAAGCAGCTGTTTGTTTGTTTTTGTTTTTTTTTATATTATTTGCCTTTCGGTAATGCTAACTAATTGCACACAAAATGCTGCTGCTTCGAGCTGTTCTAGTTAGTTTTTGTTGTTGCCAGCGGCAATTAGTTGAATGATTTTATTTCTTTAATTAAGGAAATTTGTTAGACGCTCGCGCAAATATTTTAATTGCCACATTTTGTAGCATTGTGTGTGTGTGTTGTTTTTATATAATTTATGCTTGCCAGCGAACACATAATTTCGACTTGTTTTCTGAGTCTGCACGCCGGCAACATGTAAAATTTATGTGACCAGCGATTTATGTGCAATTTATTTGTGCAGCCAAACACATACACACACACACACACACAAAAAAGAGCATGGCAAAAATGCAGCAGGCAACAACAAAAACAAAGATAGCAAACAACAGCAACAGCTGCGGTTGGCATTTATTGTTACTGCTGCTGCTGCTGTTGCTGCTTGGTCTAAAATATGTTGCGCGCACCATTAAAGGCTGCGACAATTTATGTTTATAAAAGACTTTTGTCGTTGTGTGCGAACACTGCAAAGTGCTGCTTGCAACTTAGTTGTGTTTTATTTTATAAATAAATTACTTTTTCGCATGCGTATTTTTTTTTCTAAAATAAAAGTTTGCATAGAAACATAAATAACATAAAAAAAAAATTTTATTTAGCTTTAATTTAATTTTTTTTTATTTTAGAGCAAAAAACAAAAAATTAGCTCTTAAATAAATTTAATTTTTTTTTATTCTAGAGCAAATAAGTAACAAAAAATCAGCTCTTCTTAAATAAATATATTCCGAGTATTTTTTTTCGGGGAAAAATGGAGAACTCAATTATATTGCAAGTTTATATTAGCTGGGGATTTTTGTATATATTATCTAAACAAAATACAAGCTAAATATATATATTCAACTGATTTATAATCATATTCTTGTCTATTGTAAATTGATAAGCTTAATTCAACTATTCAAATTATCAATTGCAAATTAATAGATTTATTTATAGAGCTTGCGAGTTTAAAACAATTATTTCTCAATAATTAAAGGGCCTTTTGTTTTTTTGATTATAGTTTTAATTTACTTTTGTTGCACTAATTACACCTCAGAGTTCAGCTTTGATTCCTTAACTTTTGTTGTTTTCTTTTTTAAGTCTTATGCATATTTTGGCGAAACGGCACAAACAAGCAAATTGGCTAAAGTGTATAGAGTTTCGGATTGTGCCAATTAAGGAGGCTTATTTCTTGTATGCCGAGAACTTTTTGCCAGGCAATAAATAAATTTGCACACACACACACACACACACACACACATTTGCATAGTACAACAACAAAGCAAATCGTTTGTGCAAATTGCCAACAAAAATATGATTTATATTTAACACATGTGTAAAATATTTATTTATACATATATAAAAGTTTATATTCCACCACTGCTTGTGTCTGTCTCTAATGCAATGCAAATACAACAGACAACAACAACAGCAACAACAAGGACTAACAAGGAATTTGAATTCAAATGCCTCTTTGGGTCTCTCTCTACCTCTCTCGCCATCTCCCTCTTTCTCTTTTCGAACCCAGCTGGTGACGAAGCAACAAAATAACTTAAGCAAACACAGTTAGAGCCTTTTATGTGTGAATGTGTCTGTGTGCTAGTATATATATGCAAAGGGGGAGGTGGTGCGGCGATGCTTTCTAAAAACATTTGCAATGCAAACAATGTTGCATGTCGCAGGTGACAAAAAATGTTGGTAAAATAAAATTAAAATAAATTTGCACGCAATTTGAAATCGAAAAATTTGCCAATTATTTGTGTGCAGAGATATTTATTCGTATGATAAACAAGACTTAAATAAATAAAGTATACGTAAGCCATGACTGTGTGCTAACACATACATACACACATACATGTATACGGCATTAATTAAGATTTTTGCACGTTGCACAGTGTTTGCTTTGGCCAATGGCAACAACAAAGACAACAACTCAAGGCAAATACTAGTTAAGTAAAATGGCAAAAGGCAATTGTAAAACTATAAAAATGACATAAAGTCGTAAGTAAAATTAGTTAAAGATATGGAAAAGGTAATTACCCTAACAGAGTAAAAATTATCTAACTGATTTGAAGGTGATTTTTTCTACAAAAAAAATAGCCAAGAACCATTAAATTGGTAACCCTGGAACCCAAGAAAAAAATATTTCTAACAAACATCACCTATGAATCCAATATAATCTCAAGCCTTGAATAAATACTACTTCATCGTACGTTGAAGGGTATTTAAGTTTATGTTTAGAATTCAAAAAAATTGTTTTTTTTATTATTTACACTGTTTATAAAAAGTTAATTAAATGTTTATGATTGTTGCTTGTTTGCAACTTTGTGTTGTATTTTTATTTACTTCTTGTTACAAAAAAAAAAAACAAAAACTCATATCAAGCAATAAAACGAATAGTAGATGGAAACAGATAGAAGAGATTAGTGGCCGCTTATCTAGGAGTACAAAAAAAAAAAAAAAACGAGAACAAAAACAACAACAGCAACAGCAGCTGCAACGTGCAACGAACTAAACGCGTTGTGGCCTTCGGTTTCGAAAGACACACACAGACAGAAAGGGAGACAGAGACAAATACTAGAGAATGTTCGAGTGAGCAAGATAAAAAATCCAACTTCACAAACTGATGCAAATAAATATAAGTTGCCTTCGGTTAGTATTTTTTTGTATTTTTTTTTTACAGCCAAATGCGTTGAAAGGAAAATCGCGCGCTGCGTAAACAGCAATATATAAGTTGTGTGCATAAGTTTATTACTATTTACATTGAATTGCACGCTGGGACTGATAAGCAACAAGAAAAATACCCGCATTAAAAAATAAGTAAACGAAATAAAATACAAAAAAAAAAAACAAAAATAATAATAAGGTAAAAATAAAGTACTTTTTGGTTCGGCTTGAGCGATTCGGTCGATGCGCTACACTGCATTCGACTGAGCAAGCTAATGGCCTATAGATATAGTAGCTAAAAGTATGTTTAATGCATTTCAAATCGTTGATTATGCGTGCAACGGGAATATGCTTGAAGCTGCTAAGAATGCCAGTTTTGAGGGCGCTAAGAATTGATAACAAATTTTCTAAGATTTTGTAAGAAATTAATTTGATTTAATATTTGATTAACTAGCCAAGTTTCTTTAGTTAGTATAAATATAATATTTTTTTCTTTATTTTTCTTTTATAATTCAACTCACTAAACTGGTTTTGGAGCATTTTCAATAAAACGCATTCAAATAAAAGGTGCTTAATCTTTTAGTCTGACAATTATTAATCGTTTTTCTGCTTAGTTTTTAATTAACTACAATTGCATTGGATAAAAACATTTGAACTGCAGGCAAATAACTATGAACTATAAACTATCTCTTTTCTTAGTCTATCTCTCTGGCCCTTCTCTCTCGCTCGCTAGCTGTCTTGCTCTGACATTGATAAGAGCGAGGACAGAACGCAATAACAATAATAATAACACCTCAAACGCACGTGTGTGCGTGTGTGTTGTGTGTGTACCCTGTCATAAATTATACACATATTATAACAGGGTATGCCATATAAATTATTTTATGTCCCCAAACGTCAAAGATTGCTGATAACGAATAAATAACATAAAAAATAACAAGGTAAGAAAAATGAAAAAAAAAAACCCAGAATCGAAATGCAGCGAATTGTAAATAATATATATATATATATGTGTATATAAAATAAATCAAATATTAGTTATCATGTTTTCTTTAGCAGCGTTGTACAAATATGCTGCGATGTTTGTTTGTACAATGTTGATTCTTTAGCCTTATCAACATGATTCAGCAAAATACAACAATAAAAAAAAAAACATTTATAGCCAAAAGAAATTGTCCATCGAGCGACGACAGAAATTATTGATTCGATATTCAGAGAAAATCAACATAAAGTTAAACAATAAATTCTCTTTGAAATCCCAAATTCAAATTTGCACACACACACACACACAGACACTAAGTGCTAAAGGAGTTGCAATTAAATCTCATACTGCATAAAATAAATTTTGCTTTTGCAGCAACATTTTACACAGACGAAGCAGACAAAACAGTCTACAGTCCGATTTGCTTTAATGGTCTATGCAATTTTCTTTTACACTTCTCTTACTCGTTTCCCCGTTTCCGGAGACAGCTCAAATATTTAACTTGTATTTCGTATTCATGCTAATTTTGCATTTTCCACAATTTTCATCACCCACAATGCTGCAGCCCCACTCCTCTGCCTTGGCATAAAATGCTTACATTATTATCCTGCATCCAATTTCTTGGTCTTTCGAATGGACACATACACAATGTTGGCTAGCTGCTTGGCTTGGCTAGCACACACACACACAACCTAGTAACTGAGTGTGTGTGTGTGTAATTGTACGTGCTGTGTGTTGATCAAAAGTTTTCTATCTCATTCTCTTTACGCTTTACGTTCACAGCAGCTTGTTAGCATGTGTCGACATTTATGTATGTGCTTGCTTATATATATGTATATGTATGTGTGTGTGTGTGTGTGTGTATTTTTATTCAATTTAGCTTTCAATTAGGCTGCAATTGTTCGTTTGTTCGCTGCGCTGCCTTGCATTCTTAAACAGTTCGTCGTCCTGTATCCTGGCTTCTGATTCGGAGCTCTCTCCGGTTTGAATCTCAAATGTGTTGCAGTCAAATTTTTAGCCATATTGTCAAAATGTGAAGCAAGTAAATGCCATTCATTTCTAATCAAAAAATCAAGTTCTTTCGTTCAATTTTTGCTAAAGAACAAAAAGAACTAACGAATGAACTACAACTAGATGAACTACAACCATAGCAAGATACAATTGATTTTCTGTATGAATTTGATTATAGGGTATATGCTTGGTTTGATATTCAATTAGGTTTGGTTGCCCTTTTAAACTTGGCCAGCTTGTTTTCATCCTTTCATTTCATCATTCAACCATCCATCCATCCATTCATCCACCCTTCCAACCAACCATCATCAACGTCAGCACCATTTCCGTTGGAACTCACTCACATCATTATTTTGATTGAATATTTGCGATAAATTAAATTGGAAAAAGCCAGCAACAGCAACGAAAATATTTGCTGACTGACTGACTGTGAGTGTGTGTGTGTGTTACGAAAAGGAGGGTGGGGTTGGGGGTTAGGGGTTTTGGGGCTGTAGCTGTAGCTCTGTAGTAAATTATAATGCGGCTGGTAATCAATAGTGCAAATATTTGCAAATCAGCTGCGCTTTTTACCACTCCATCCAAATGCATTACCAATGCATTAAATGGCCGGCGGAGATGGTTCAAAAAAGAGAAAAAAAATCTCTCATCCACCTACGAAAAACCCCGTTTACGATTTGAATCACCGAATTTGGTTATATAATTTAGCAAGTGTTGCTTTTATTTTTGTGCTGTTTCAACTAGTTTTGAACTAGGCTTTTTTTTTGGGGGTTCATTTTTAACATTACCAAACTTTACCCATAATGATGTAGTTATTTGAATTATGTGCTAAAATATATGTTGAATGAGGTGCTAATTGATGGAATGAATGTGCAAATGATGATGTGTTGTGCTGCTGTTTTTAATTAACTTATTGTGAATGAATTTTCGATGCGAGGAACTTTAGTAATTGTCCAATGCAAATTGCGAATTTATGAACAATAATTGCCAATTGAGTGGAAATTATTTGTGGCAATTAAACGAATGTAACTTGTCGGCTGTTAGAGAATTTTGGTTTGAAGTTTTAGTTCTATTTTATAATAAACTCAAGACGGTTTCATTTTAAAACGAGAAAACTTTATCCCAGACTTCCTCACTGCATTTTGAGCTAAAGATTTCTAACTGACAATGTGAAAAGTCAAAAGAGAAGGAATTTAATCAGAAATGAATAACTTTTTGACTTGAATATTTATTCTGAGTTTGTTTCTTAAACTAGGATTAAAACTGAAAAATAAAAAGACAATTTGATTGAACGATTCTTTTACAAAAAAATAAATAAATAGCAACTGAAACAATTTAGAGATTTAATTTACCAAATGAAAATTTAGCCAAAAGTTTAAGTAACATGTTAAATTTAATCCAGCTTTAATAAAAAAGCTTAATAAAGTTAATGAATAAACAATGAAAATTTTCAGTTAAGAAATTTAATTGCTTTTCCACTGTTTTCTGTTGAGTTTTTGGGAATAAATAAATGTTAAGTTCCAGCTGTTTAATTCTAATACGAAATGAACTTTAATAAGTTGAATTTTGTCAAGGTTGTTTTTATTTTCATAAGTTTTTCCAGTCTTAATTTGACAAAGACAAAACCACACCAGCTGCATTTTATTTTCTTGAAAAGGAACTTCTTTGATTTTGGACCTTTTGTTGCCTGGCTTTGTTTTAGTTGTTGTTGTTGTTGTTGCTTTTGTGGGCCTGTAAGTCAAACGGTTGAGTGAGTTAGCCAGCTTTGTGTTGTTGTTTTAATTATTGCCATTAATTTTGGCATGTCGGAGTCGTTAACGAATTCCTTGGCCATTTTTTTGTTGTTGTTGTTGCCTTTTGTTGTTGTTGTTGTTGTTATGTCTTTTAGCACGCCATGCGCTGCTTTAATGTGCACTTTGTGCGCTTTTGTTGTTTGTTGTTCTGTTGGCTTTTCTTTCTTTGAGAAAATATTTTGCTGTCTATAAGCATTATGGCTCGTTCTTGAAAGATCTTATTTAAGTTCATATTGCTCTTTCTCTAAGCACTTTAGCTGTGCTTTTAAATTGATGTCATGTCATTAAAGCATAAATGCAATTACATAGAACAAACACACACACACACACACACACATACACACAAGTCAAGGTTATGTGTGTGTGTATTGTGTATAATTAATGCGCCACTAATTGGGGCATAAATCAAGTAATTATGCATCAATTGCTCTGCACAGTTAATTAAAAAAAAAAAGTTAATAAAATATTTATATATATATTAAATTGAGCAATGCACATAAATTACAAATAAAAAAAATAAATATATATAATTAAAGCTTTCAACAGCTGCTTTAATGCCATTTGCGCCCAACTCCCAAGAAACGGCGCCGCATCAAATGTCCCCATCAGTTTCTAAATCCTCAAACTCCCCAAACTCTTCTAGTCTCCTGCGCCGCCTCAGTTGAGCGTCGTGACAAAAGTTAATTACAAAGTTGCAGCGCGGAAACTGCAAAACTGAACACGAACAAAGCTATGAAGGGGGGGGGGGAGGGGGTATGGTACACATATAACATGACAGGCATAGATAGAAACAGGCAAACAGCTAAAAACTAAGTAAGTATATGAGAGAGAGAGAGGCTTTAGCTGATGTTTGTTGTTAGCTGCCTTCGTCACAGCCAGTTAAACATTGTTGCATTAAGCGATTGGCAACAGCAACAGCAACAACAACAACAACAACAACAAGTGAATGGAGTGAAAGAAAGTTGCACTCATCAAGAACAACGAGAGGCATTTTGCTGTTGAGAATTCGAAAATGCGCCTTGAGTTTGTTGAAATACATCCATCAAATGCATTCTAAAGACAAAAAAAAACTAAAGAATCTTTTTTTTTAGAAGCGGCACAAAACATTAGCCTCAAATCAAGATTGTTCATAGAGCATAATCTTCAAAACTTCAATTAAGAATTTTAATCTTAAAAGATTTCATTTGAAAAGATCTAAAAATAGCATTTTGCAATGGAAATAAGTAGGGATAAATAGTATTTATTTTTATTACTTCTGAAAAACTTTCTTAAGTAAAGATTTGAACGGTGCTGAGAGAATATCTTTAAAGAAGTTCTGATATATATATATGTATTTAAGATTTCTTCTCTGTTTAAGCGCTGCATAATAAGCTTGACTTGAAAGCTCGAATCAAAAGCCAATTCAATGCAAATTGCAAGTATTAAATCATTTAATTAATATGAAAATAGAAAATAATTTATGCATTGCTTTTGTTTATTAATGCATTTCGGTATGTTTAATTAGGCATGCGTGTATTTATACTAAATAATAATATAACAAAATATGCATAGTTGAGTCTTTTGATTTTAGTTGTTTACGTTAAAGTCGTTTGTGGCAGCAACAGACAGACGCAAGCAGTTGCAAAAGTATAAAACAATTATGCTAAAATCCAATATTTATGACCTGTAGAACATTATGCTAATCACATTGTATATGTGTGTGTGTGTGTGTGTGTGTGTGTGTGTGTGTACATCTGCATCTGTGATAAAGTTCATTTTAATGGTGCGCTCTTTTTCTCTCTGTGTGTGTGTGTGTGTGTGTGTGCATTTTGTTTGTGTCTGTGCATTGTCGATTGCATTTGCATTTGCATACAAATTGCATTGTAGATGAAGAAGCAGCAACAGCAGCAGCAGCAACAACAAAACAGAACAAGACCCGCATAATTACATAACAGCAGCAGCAACAGTTCAGCTCAGGAATTTTGCCTGCAGCATTAATGAAAAAATATATATTTTCTTGCTAACTACGTTTTTTTCTTCTTCTTCTTATTTTCTTTTATTATTATGTTGCATGATTGTTTATATTGTTTATTGTGTATTTTTTTGTTGTAATTAACATTTTAATTGTAAATTGGCCCACTTATTTTGCTGCACTGTGTGTCAAATTCACATGATTCGATGCCACACTGTGTTTTTGTTATATTGTTGCAACTGCTGCAACTGCAACTGCTGCTGCTGCTGCTTGTTGGTTATCCTTTTGAGCTGCACGCGATGATTTAATGCCATGTGCCACTTCATTTCAGCCTCGCTACCATATTTAAATTATTTTTATTATGCCAAGCAACAACAACAACAACAACAACAGCAAAATAATTAAAAACTTGTCTTAAATTGCCATAAATTCACGTCAAAGAACGTCGTCCAAAATTGCCATACATATTTACATAGTTTTTTGCGGTAATTTTCGAACCGATTCACTTGACTTTGTCATGCAAGATGTAACTTGCGGGAATATGGCTAGATCTGATTCCATCGAAAAATGGGTAAAATAACAAAAAAATTGATTTATCGACATTTCTCTTTGTTATCGATAGTAGTAAATTTATAACTTTCGATATGATATGAAAATTTTGTTAAAATTTCATCGAAATCATTTAAGAAACATGAAAGATGATATCGCTGATTGAAGTTTGAAGCAGCTTTAACGATTCAAGTCAAGATCTCTAAACTAAACTCATTTTCTTTTTGATTTTGATTTAATGAAACAATTTTTTGAAGATTCTAATTTTTAGTTAGATTGTTAGTGTATTTAAACTGCGGCTTAGTTCAGCTGGAAAATTTCCTGCTATTATTTTGTTCGTCTTTTTTGTTTTTTTGTTTTGTATTATTTTTATTACAATCTCTTTGTTGCCGGTTGAAAATTGAAGCCATTATTATACAGACTTGTTTTTTAGTTGGTTTTGTTGTTGTTTTTTTTTATTTATGCCATAAACTAGTTTCTGGTGTTTGAATTCTGGTTGCAACTTTTGTTCGACTTTCCACTTGCAACTTAATTAATCTAGTTTATTATATATTATTTGTTTGCGCTTTCGTATTTTTAGCTAAAATTATTATTAATTGCGTTAACATTTTTGCACAGAGAATAATTTTTTTTTTCATTTTTAATTATGACTCATTCGCTAAGCAGGAAAAGTCAGTTTTTAAGCGGAAATACTTAATTGCCAGGCACAATTTTTTTTATATTCTCATTATGCAAATAAGTTTGACTTAGCTTAAGATACGTTTAGGTTATAAAATTAAGTATACAAAATATTCATAGTTGGAATTGTTCAAGGGAGTGAGGTGTGAATCATTTCTTTTTTATTATCATTTCATTGATAGTATTCCCATTTGCATTATCTCATTTTATTGTTTTTGTTTTTTTCTATAGAAAAATGATAAATTCGCTTAGTCATTTTATTAATATTATTTAGTATGCATTTAGTTTGTTTCTAGTTCAATCGAAAATTTATGGAGGGCATTAATTAAATCATCGATCAAATTAGTGCTGCTACAGTGCTACATAAAATTATACTGTCCAAACGATTGGTGTTAATTAATATGCTATTATTTTTTTTTTTAATTATAAATTAACAAGACTTCGTTCAAATATTCCAGTTAAATAAGTCTTATAAATATGGCTATATCTCTTGCCAAAGTCAATTAAATATATGCTCATTTGTCTTCATTTATTTTTGGCATTCAATTATTGATTTTAATTTATATTTGTAAATGTTTGATATTCATTTTGCACACCTGTGCCGCATTGTAAAAAACAACAACAACAACAACAACAAAAAGTTGCCTTTCAACCCGCCCGGTTTGCTGGTCTCAACTTTTTTGCTTGCTTGGCAACGCAAAACGTTTTTGGCTTTTGGGCCAACAACAACAACAACAACAAGCCAACAAAGTTGTTTTTGTTTTTTATTATCGCATTTTGGCGCGCACGAAAATTAAATCGATGTAGAATAACAACAACAACAGCAACAGAAATATGGATTGCCGGCATATTGTTGGTAATAAAAAATAAATAAAGTACAGCACGTGAGCAATAGTATCGATAGCCAGCGGACGGGCGGGAGGGGTTGTAAAAGGGGGGGCGGGGAGGGCTGTCAAATGTTGTGCCCGCCAAGGTAAATATGTATAAAAAATAAATGAAAACAAATACAAGTGCTTGGCGAGTGTTGATGAATGAGCCAAACAATGTTGCTGCTCCTGTCGCTGTTGACGTGTGTTGTTGCTGCTGTCGCTGTTGACGTGTGTTGTCAAGTGCATAACAACAACAAGCACAACAGTCAAATGACTCAATTTACAATTGTAAAAAATGCGAGACGTGTTGTACGTTGTTGTTGCTGCTGCTGTTGCTGCTGTCTTGTTTGTAATAGTGCAAAATGTCAACGACGTCACAACAATTTTTAATGTGAATGTACGTGTGTGTGTGTGTGTCTGTGTAGTTTTCAAACTTGTTGTTGTATGTGTGTGTGTGTGTGTGTGTGTGCTTTTCGTTTGTTGAACTCGCGCTGTGGCATGAGGTTAATTGACCTCGTGCTTAATGCAAAAATAAATATAAATTTTTTTTTTTTTTTTGTGTACAGCAACAACAACCCTTTTTTTTCTTCGTTTTGTTGTTGTTTAGTTGGCAAAGAGCTAAGCAAACAACAAGCGAAATGAAAACATGTTTAAAGTGTGTTTTGATTATTATTTGCCTTTTGGCTTTCAGTTTTTGACATCTCTCATATAAACGTTGAGTTCTGAAAAAAAGTTCGCCCAGCAGCAGCAACTGCCAATCAAATGTCAAAGTAATCGGCACTTGTAAATCTACTAAATACTCGACATCATATCATATCCATTAGGTCATTTCACTAATTCTTCATTCATCCAAAAGCTCAAGCCGCACCAGCCACACCTTGATCATAATCATAACTATATTTGAATATTCTTGATTATTTGCTTGTGCTCGTTTTTTAATTATGCTTTCAAGCGGTTTCGTTAAATTTGTTTGCTTTAAGTAGAAATTATTATTTTTCTACACAAAATTAGAAAATAATGTTGCCTACTTTTGGTTCATTGAACTGGTAAACTGCCACGCCCCAAAGTACTTAGCTACCTAGCATTTTTATAATGTGAAAAGGGTTAGAAAGAACAAACAAGTTTTTGATTGTTTTATAAATATTTTTAGTCTTTTATAAAACTAAATTCTAAAATATTCTGTCAATGTTCCACTTTTTGTTTATTGTCAATTTCTTTTGTTAAATATATTTTCTCTTTCTTTGCAAATTGTTTATACAAACTTGATTATAAATAGATGAAATATTCAATTAGCTTGTCTATGTGAGTTGTTTTTTGGGTTTCATTTTTGGCCTCGTATCTGATTTTGTATCGATAATGTGCCAATTATATTATAATTTATGACACGCACCTTAACTATATACATATACATATATATATAAAATATATTAAATATCTAATAAATATTGTATGCATAAAATAAAACTAAAACGCCAACTATGCCTGAACCTGTTGTGCATATTTGATTGTCTTTTCGAAATTTAGAGGTTGTTGCTTCTTTGCCAGCCCAAAAAATAAATAAGAAATCTTTCGATACGCCAAAAATTAATTATGCGCAACAAAAGCAAATATGTGCGTAGTAGTTTTTAATTAAAAATACTTATTACTCGACTCGAATTAAACAACATTAAAAATGCTATTTCTTTGTGTGTGTTTTTTTCTGAAAGAATAAAACAACCGACAAATGCAAATGAGGCAGCATAAAAGTAATGGATAAATAAACAAACAAAAATTAATTATAATATAAGTAAAAAAGGTTCACTGAACCGCAAATAAGTTCACTGTACGGAATGAAGCCAAACTGAACTTTGGCACAACAAATGAAACATCTTTAACAAAGAATCATTTTATTTTTGTTTCTTGCAATATGTCGATGTCAAGTAAAATCAGCAATCCTTAATAATAATACTTGATATATTTTTATTTTTATCTGAGAGTTGAGTTAGGAATTGCCAGCTTAAAGCTGGTTTTATTTTTTCTATTTCTGAGAAGTTTAATATATTTTAATTGCTATTAACTATAAATTATAGTTTAAGCCTCGTGTTACAAATTGGTCGAGTTTTGAGGTCAGATTTTATCGTTGCAGTTTCAATGTAATTTCAGATCTTAATAATAATAAGCAAGGCAGCAATTTCTGGCTTATCCCATATCCCATATTATAGCCTAAAAACCAAAACAAATTGTGCGCCACACACAATATATATACTATATATATATAGATATATGTATGTTTGTATGTGGAGATGATACGAGTTTATCGTTGTTGTTGTTGTTGTTGTTTTAGCTTGGCTTATATCCCACGTCATTAAGTTACTTAATCACTGTATTTAATTTCCTACAGTTTCAGTATTACTTTTTGCCTCATTATCTTTGCTCGCAACGAAATGAAACTTGCTGATGGGTAGGGGGTTAAGGGGGGGATTGAGCGGTTGTTATACCCTGATTCTCTGAGTCGATGTGAGTTGAAGCGTATTAAAATAAAAAATTTGTAAAACGCATGAATCACACACGACGACGACGACGACGACGAGTTTCAGTTTCGGTTTACATATTTTATTTATTTACAAGCTCATTTATTGTCTTCGCTTTTATATAAATATACATACATATATTTGTGCGGAAATGTTTTGTGAAATTGAATTTGCTTTGTTGTTTTGCTAATTGCCAAGCGGGGAAAAAAATGCAATATGTTATGCGATTTTATAGGCTAAACCCAAATAAAGATAGAGTTGTCTTTCTTTCTTTTTTCAGTTACCAACTGTTAACCAGGCCAAGGCAGCAGCTTCAGACTTACCTGCAACAAGAAGAAAAGTAAAAGGAAGAATAATCATTAGTAAAGTGAAATACAGCATTTAAATCAATATATACAGAGACACACACAGCGAGTTTCAGAGCTAAATAGCCCAATTAAACGGGGAAGAAGAGAGAGACGCTCTCTCTCTCTCTCATTTTTTTTTTAACCCCCACAACTCGTAATTATATCAATTGATTACAATTTATTGCGCTGCAGGCACGCAGGTAGTAGAAACTTACTATAGGTAGGTAACAAAAAGAAGAAGAAGAAGGGCTAAGGGACACACACACACACCAAGCGAGGCCAGAGACACACACACACACATGCATAGTTGTTATCCTTGAAATAGTACAATGCCTGGCGGAGGCTGCACAAGCAAGAAGAAGAAGAAGAAGCAATACGATGCAGAAGCAGCAAGGTAAACACACTCAAGACGCGCGATAAAAATCGTGTAGAAGGAAAATTAAAGTAAAAACAACAAAAACAACACACACTAGTAAGAAGAAGAAGTAAAACAGGCTCGAACAGAGCAGGCAAAAAAACGAAACGAAACGAAAGACAACAAAAAAAAGGGAAGAGAAGCGAAGACAAACTGCTTTCAGATTCCAATTCGTTTTTGCTTCTACACACACCATTCGGTTCTTTGTTGTGTGTGTGTGTGTGTGTGTGTGTTCTTTGTTCTGTTGAACTGGAAGATGTGCCTACTACTACTACTACTACAACTCCTCTCCAACAACAACAGCAACAACAAAACTCGATTAACTCGACATTAATTTTAATTCGACAGCATTTTTTATTTCAGTTTGCCCCTGTAAAATACAATTTTTTTGATGTTTTTGAATTTGTAATTATTTTTCCTTTCCCTTTTTTGTTCCTTTTCCTTGTTTAACTTTAACCCCATTATGCAGCGCTGATTTCAATTTCTGTTTTTATTCTCATCTCCAATTCCAAAGTTCCCATTCCAAAATCCGTTCTTACCCCGGCAAGTTGTATCTGTTAAATGTTAATTAAAATGTTGCCCCACACGACTTTTTTTTTCTTCTCAAAATTAAATTTTTTAACTTTGGAGTATTTCCCTTATTTTTATGGCTTTTGTTTTTGTTTTTTGTTTCAAAGTATTTTTCGTTGTTGTTTGTTCTGTTAAATGAGTTCTATTTCCGTTGTTGTGTGTGCATTTTTACCCTTAACATATTTATGAGGCGCCCATAAAATTCACAAGCTGACCACTAAAAGACATTTCTTTGACTTTTATTGTTAGCCATAAATCATATATGTTAACATTTAACATATCGCATAAATGCACTGAGAGAGACGAGAAGAACATTTAGCAATCAATTGAATTTAGTAGCCCTTCAAAAATATATATGTGTATATTGAAAACCAAAAACAAAAGCCAATTGGAGAGATGTGAATGCCATTTTTAATGGAAGTTTCTATTGTTTCATCCTTAAGAACTTAAACTGATAATTTTCTTGATTTTAAAGTGGAACGCGTGAAAAACTTTACACACTCAAAATATGGTCACCCTAAAATTCATCAACACTCAAACTTAATAAGCCTTTAACTTTTGAAAGTTTGAACAGTCAAGCAACCGAAAAATGTCTGTCATTTATTCATAAGTTCAAAACTTTAGTTAAAACAAAATTTTTCGTTGGTTCATCAATATCAGAAGCTTTTTGGAAAAATGCGTAGAACCTGTAGTCCAAAGAAATCGATGATTGCCCGACTAAATTGTAAGCCATGCAATCAGGTGCTGTTCTTTACACTCGGATGGGCTTTGGGTACATATTTTGTGCGGCATAAGGATGAAATCAAAAAGGAGTTGGAGAAGAAGAAAAACTAAGGACTAAATGAATGACGAACCAATTAAACTAAGGCTAGACAATGCAACAGAGGCTCTATCTCGGAATCGGTGTTTTGCTAGCATTAGTTTTTATAAGTTTTTTGAAATGAACGAACATCTCTATTGACCTTGAGAAATACAAAATTTTATCATAGCAAGTATTTATGCTCGTTTTTCTTATCATTAACTTTGCTTAAAATAGCCAAAAATAATTTCAAGTGAGTCTGTTTGTTAACTGTTATCGATGTTGTTGCCAAAATCTGGGCCACAGTTAAAAAAAACCGTCGCAACTTAGTTGGCTTCAGGGTTCGTTCTTCTTTTTAATTACAGCTAAAAATGTTGACTTGAAATACTTTATTTGAGTTGAGTTTAATTATTTTTTTTCTCCTCCGCCCCCTTGTGTCAAGTTTGCAAACGATGCCAATTACCCAAGGATTTGCTCAATGCTGTCTGTCATTTAGTTGCTTGCCACTTGCCCCCCCATGCGGCAGCACTCTAGTTGTATTTGTTTTGCATTGCAGCGCATTTTTTGAAGCAATTAAAATTTAGAGCTGTTGTTTATGGCTCAAAGTAAACGATTTCATTTAATTAGATTTATTTTTATGCGTTTCCACTTTAATGTGCCATCCATCCATACACAAAAAAAAGCAAACATAAGTGGGGCTTATTTACGCGTTAACTAAAAACCACAAGAGAGAGAGAGAGAGAGAGAGAGAGAGAGAGAGAGAGAGGGAGAGAGAGGAGATTCTCTTTTCTGGAGTGCAACAGGAAAAGATTGGCATTGGCATTGGCATCGAGCTTTTACGACTATAAATAACGATAATACCTATAATTGCCAACAATTCATTATTATGGTAAGATAATTTGATATAAATGGATTTTACGTGACCCCAACACAACAACAACAACAACAACAAACTAAGCAGATGAAGATGCTGGTTTGTCGTCTTCTCTCTGTCGGCAATCGTTAAAGCTATTTAATTTTTTTCGTTTTCGCTATTTGCTGTGCAGAGACGCCTCTGAAGGTGTCGGCCTCAACGAACGATTCTGTTGCACTTGAGGCAGGCAGGCGTTGGTCATGGACACTTTTTATGGCCACATTTGTACAGATTGTGCGATGCGGTGAGAAGCGAGAAAATCAATTTTACTATCATGGGAGTTTTTTTTTTTTCATTATTATTTTTTTTCCTTTTTCTAAACAGATAAAAAATGTTTGGCAATTTGATTGAGTTACATTGTGGCAAGAATTTTTCGATTGAAAAAAAAAATGTAATGGTAATTGTTCAGTTCAGCGAGGATGCAATGAATAAATGGTGAAATTTTGACAAAAATTTTAACATTCGAAAATGGCGAAGAAAAGATTTAATTTATCTTGAAAAAAGAAAAAAACACTTTTGCAGTGCTAAATAATTTATCCTTGCGAGCTTTCCTCTTTTTTCCTAAACTAAAACTTTTTCAAAGGGACAAGAAAAAACATAGCTTTAGGTAAAATTCGTACTGGGTTTTTGATTGAACCAAATTGGAACTGGAATTAAATTCGTTATATAGAAAACTTCGTTATACGAAAGATTCTTCAATAGAAATTTGACTAGAAAGGTTTTCAAGTGTTTTCAATTTACAATTTCTTAAACTTTATTTTGAAATATAGCTTTTATTTAGTAATAATTTTCTCAGCGTTAGTTCTTAACTTGTTAAGTCATTCTTAACAGTAAACCTTTTTTTGTTTCAAACATTTTTCAAGTTTGTTAAGAGCTTTTCGTGATGTTTGCTCAGACAATTTCTGTATAATTTAAAGAGGCTCTGCTCCGGTTTGTTTAGTGGATTTTTCAATATAATTTCCTGCTTGGGCAATGCCAATCGAGTAATGAATGACTTGAACTTTTCTCCAAATGCACACATGCTCCATTTAAGAGAGACGGAGAAAGGGGGGTTGAGTTGTGCTCTGTCCCCTCAAGTGTTCAAGTAAATTACATATGCCCGGGGCTCTTTAAGGTTTAATTAAAGTTGCGCTTTTGATTTCTCATTTCCTGTTTGCCGCAAGAAAAAGCCATTGGAACCGAAATTGCTCAATAAAAGTTCATAAATAAATAATCAAATATGAAATTAAACTCGAAATAAATTTAATTTCAATTGTTGTTTTTGTTGTTGTTTGAGGAAGTGACACATGAGTGTGAATATTTATTTAAAGCAAGCAAACAAAAAAATAAATAAAAATAAATGCAATGTTCATTAATAATTTTGTTGACTTTTTGAATAAGAAATCTAAATATACAAATGCTAAACACAAATCAAATGTGCTAAAACTAGGCAAAACTTGCTAATCAAAATGACCAAAATGTACCCTGTGCTTGGGTTAAAGTGGGGTATATACGAAAAATAAGGTAACACAAAAGAAATTTATTTTTCTAATATTAAATTCAAATTAAGTGTGCTCTGAAGACCTTCAAACAAAGTTGTCGAAGATAAAAATTTGCTAAGTTTTTGTTTTTTGAATGCAGAGCATCTTTTCGTCAAGCAGTTAAAGCTTGTTGCTAAGCCACAATTCAATTCAAAAACAAGTTGAAAGTTGATTTTTGGATTTTTTAATTGATTTGTTTTTTCCTTTAACATTTTTAATTGCCTGTAAAATTTATAAAATTTTTTAATTTATTTTTTTTTCAAATAAAAAGGAAATGACGTTGAAATGAAGGAAAAAGAAATCAAAAATGCAGCGACAACACAAAATGTGTCAATTAAATTTGAAACTTGACAGCAGCAGCAGCAGTAGCAGCTTGATATTATCTATATGCAACCATATGTGGCATGTATCTGTGTGTTTGTATCTGCGTATCTTGTAGCTTATAGCTTGTCCGGTTAGTTTTGCAAAATTTGCATTTCTTTAGCGTTTCTCTAATTTGCTGGCAATATTTGTGCAAAATAAAATTAAACTGCAGTTTAAACAAAGCTAAAATTAAAAGCAAATATTAGCGTGTACATAGAGTGAGATAGAATGTGAGAGAGAGAGGGAGAGAGAGGGAGAGGCAACACATTTACATATGCAAACATGACATAAAATGTTGCTACATACTTCCATACCACCCTGCCACCCAACATCTTGTGCCCCATGCCAGCACAGAAACAGAGAGAGTCTTTGCCTTTGCCACTCTGTTGGAATTTTAATAAACGAATGTCAATATTTGCACAACATAAAGCAGAAAATACAAACGTAGCTGGAGTTGCTTTCAACTACGCGATACATTTATGTATAGATATAGATATATATGTATATATCATGCTTGGGAACAGATCAGAGCGTAGCTGAACAAAGTAAAACCAAATTTTATGTCTCCCGCTGTTTGGCTTTATTTTTCGGTCAACTTTGCTTTTAGAAGCAGCTGCAATAACAATGATGATGTTGCATACAAAAAAAAAAAAAAAATGTTTGGCAACCATTAAAACCATTAACGAAAGTTGGAAGTTTTAGATTAAGTATTATTAATAACACTTAAATTGCATGCCAAGATTTTTTATATTCACGAAACAAGTTTGTCCATCTAAAGCTCCCCCCCAAAAATTACCAATATTCACATTAAACGAAAAAACAAACTTTCGAATACCAAACAAAGATAGACAGTGTTAGATAACGTCTGCAGGTTTAACAAACAAAACCTGGAATATCAGCTAACACCTAAACTAAAGGCGCTGATAAAAGACAGAAACCAAATATGTACACACAAAAAACTCTCGGTATTCTATCTAGAAAAACAAAAATAAAAAACACAAACGGATAATCTCACATTGCTATCTTGCAACACTGCAACAAGGCTTGCAACAACAACAGCGACTAGCTAGGAGAAAAGAGGAAAAACACTTAAAAAATATTTTAAACATTTTTGTTGAGCTGCGTTTGTTGTTGTTTCGCTCTTATCAATTTGACATATTGACGTTGAGCGTTAAAAGTGCATTAAAGTAGCTTTTGAGATACACGCGTACTCGCGCGGATACTTGTGCGGCAAGTATCTGTGGGTGGGGCAAGGGGGGCTAGGGGTTGGCTGAGGTGTGCATTGAACACACACACCTGACACCTGACCTGGTTCAGGGCCACAAAAACATAAGGCATAATACAACTTGCAACGATGACAAATTGTCGTTATCTGTAAGTATGACAAGCCGATGCGAATTGTATCTTTTGCAAAAGAGAGTTTTGTGTTCTGCATTCAAAGCATTGTTGTTGTTGCTATTTTGCTTGTTAGCATTGTTTGTGCAGTCTGTTGTTGTTGTATTTGCATAGTTTAGTTGCCTTTGCGCTTTGCACGCTTTTTCGGTTTTTAGCAAAGTCATGAAGCCCATTTCTCACATTGAGCTAAGAAGCAGAAGCAGAAGGAGAAGGAGAAGGGGGCCGATGGAGACGGAGACAAGCTGTCAGTTTGGCTTTACGCCGTTGACTAGACCAAAGCACACCAGACAGGATACAAAAAAGTGTCGGTGTATAATGCTAAGACCAACACCAACAACACCAACAACAACAACAACTATTTGCTGTAAAGAAAGACAACGAAAAAAAAATGGCAAACAACAACAACAAAATAAATACAAAGTGCAAATAAAGACGGCAAATGCACTTAAACTGAAGTGAACTTTACCAAAAGCAACTCGAGTGTGAGAAGGGGGGAAAGTGAGAAGAGATATTGTTCAGAAAAAAAGGCTTAAAAGGCTCATAGAACTGACAGCGAAATTAAGTTGTTTAACTGAATCATAATGGCAAAAAAAAAAAAAAAAAACTACAACAGAGGAAAAACTCTTTGGGGGCAAAACTTCTTTAAGAAAAATTGTGAAAAGTATCTAATAGAGATTTTATGGCCAGTGGCCAACTAAGTTAACAATGAGACAAGCTATTTAAATCAGATAAAAACAGAAAATAATGGCTACAAGCCTTTTTAATTGGTTTAATGTAATAAAAAATTAAGATTAAGTAGATAAATTGCAAATGAAAAAAAAGTTGATTTATAGGAACTACAACTTTCACAATATTTCCGTAAATTATTCAAACTATTTTACCGTATTCAATCGAAAAACTTTTATATTAATTTACTAAAACTGCTTTGCTTAAGATAAGAATTCTTTCGTTCCGCTTTTAATTTCTTTTAATATTGATATGACAGACATAATAGAATTTCCCATTAATAAAACTCTCATCTTTATCTCATTCTCTCCCTCTCTTTTTCTCTTTGATTATCATGTTCCAAATGTCTTGAATTTCACAACTTCATTGAGTGTTTTTTTTCTTTTTTTTCTCTGAGATAAGCGACATTTAATAAAAAAAACTCAGAGATATATGAGCACCATTAATAGATTATAATTATTGTCACGAGTTTTGTTTTTGTATATCTCAACAGAAAAGAATTGGCAAGTCAAATAAATACTTTTTTATTTTAAGTATAGATTTGTTTTATATTTTTTTTGTTATTATAATTTTCTAATCAATTTAAATATGTATAAAATAAAAAAGTGTGGTAATTAAGTGTAGTAAAATGCAATTTCCTTAAACATAAAATATTGTACAGCTTTCTAAGCTGTTTAGTTAGTTATTGTCGTTGGCCAGGTTTGGCGAATTTAAATGGCCTGCCCTTTTAACTGTTATAAATGGCTAACAAGTTTAAGTCGGCTGGCATTCGAAATTGTATATATGTACATATATTAATGTATATATTGCAAGCATTGTAATAAATTTGAAATAATTACCTATTATGGCTTTACTTGCAAGTCGTTAATGGCCGGGCCACTTATAACTGCGAGGGCTGACACAAAAGTATCGAAAGGATTTTCTATATAAGTTAAGAGTGGAATTCGATTTTAGCTTTAGCTGCCCTCGCTTCAATATATAGTATGGGAAGCTATATAATTTTGTTAATATATAAATATATATACTATATAGGCACTTAATGGCCAAGTAAAAGACGGAGAAGAAGAAGAAGAAGCAACTAAAAGGCAGACGGCACAAAATGAAAATGCCGCTCGAAATTGTTGTAATTTATGATGATGTCCTAGATTACATGAAAATTGTTTTCTTTCGATTATAGTGGTGGCATACACTGTATGTCTATGTCTATGTATGTATGTTTGTATGTATAACTAAGTGCTTTTAGCTTAGGTAATTTAAATGCAACTGCAACGAGCTCTCTTTTTCACTTTTTTTTTTTTATTCATAGCTTAAATTAAATGTAAATATAATAAACGTGGCGCATAAATCCATGCGTGACAGTTTTTTGTGCCGGCCTCCGCTTGAAAGTCGCTCCCCAAACTAAACTGGTTGTGACAACTTTCTATAGCACACACACACACACTTACACACACACATCCAACTTATGAGATACATAGTAAGATAGCCAATGAGAGATACATTGGGGGCTGCTTCCTTGAGCTTGGAGCTGCATTGTATTTAAAAAACAACAACAAAATAAACCTAAATATTTTTGTAATCTAAAATATGCCAACCTGGTTCCGTTAAACAACCATACTAGAATCTAGCTCAATGAGGCAGAACGAAGTTTAAATACTCTAAAATTCAAATGCTTGGATTTTAAGTATATTATTATTATGCATGTTGTAAAAAATAAATATTTTCGAAAATTATATCTGATAAAATTAAATTGTTATAAAATTTGATAATAAAACAAATTTTGATTAAAAAATAATAAAATTCTCAAAATAGAGCTATTTTTTTTAGTTATTAAACCCAATTATAAAAATACTATTCATATAGTTGAAGCCATAAATTAAATTATAAATGCAATTTTTTTTTTGAAGCTTATTACTATATATATTTTTAGGTCGGCTTTAAATAAATAAAAATAAATAAATATAAAATTTTTATTTTTGCCTAAGACACAAAGTGGGATAACTAATATTTCCGGTAATAGTAAAAGCGAAAAAGCTATGAATAACTAAAACTTTAAGATGAAAATCAACTTCCTTAGTGCATTACGAACTTAACAACTCGTTTTATAATTACTTTCTGTTAGGGTATTAAAAAAACCATTATTGCATGTAATCTTTTGCATTATGCTCGGCAATGCGGTCAAATGACAAGTCTCAACTATTTCCAGTTGATTTAATGTAAGAACCAAGTTTAAAAAGTATGTACGTTTGTTTCTATGTATGTGTGTGTGTGTGTGTTTATCTGTAAGAACTTAACACACTTTTCTTATAAACTTTATAGTTTGTTTTTTTTTAACATATTTTACTGAAATTCTTAACTTTGATTTATTGGAAAAAACAAACTTTTGTTAAAAACAAACAAATCGCAAACAAAACTGTGCAATTTGTTTGTTTTTTGTTATTTTTTGTTTTGGGCCGATTGCGGAAATTGATGTTGCCACTTGCAACACGTCGACGCACTTGGCTGTAAAATTAGCCACGCTCTAAAAATGCAACAGAAATGAACAACAAAAAAAAAGCATTGCAGAGGCAGCCAGCGAAACGAATTCGCAGAAAAAAAAAATAACGAAAAACAAAATTAAAAATAAATCTTAAAATTTAGCAAAGCAAAAGGGGAAGAAAAATTGAAATTTGCTATGCTTGCCAAGACTTCAACCAAATTAAATAAATAAATATTTACATGCCAAATTAATGTTAAATGCACAATTTTAGACATTGTCAAAGATGTCAAGTATGTTTTTGTGTGTTGTTGCTCTGTTGTTGTTGTTTTCGTTGTTGGTATGTAAATATTTTTAAATTGAATTTTTGCTTTTATGTATTTTTTTTTAAACTTGTATATAGAGCGCAGCTAAATGAAAATTGCAAGTTAAGTGTCTGAGGCATATCGTTGTTTTTGTTTTCAGTGCTTTTGTATAAAAAAAATACCCTAAAAAAATGTGAGGTTAAAAATGGGTAAACCCGACTCTCAAGGAAGAATGTTGAGTACGATTAAATTTAAGACGTGGAAATAGTGAAAAGTCGATATTGTTTTTAATTATAAAGAAAATCACTTACTTTATAGCAAATCAATTCAACTTTTTTTAAGTTTAATACTTTAAGAATATTTTTTTTAAATTTCTAAAAAAAAATATTTTATTTTTTCCCTATTTTGCATGATGAAGAAAATTAAATGGTTTGAAGATAATTTTTCAAAGAGTTGAAAAAAAACGAATTTAAATTAATTTGTATTATTGAAAATGATGAAAATACTTTTTTTTAACTTTTTAAAAATATATTTTCATATTTTGAGTATTTTTTATCATAAGAAAAAGAAAATAACACTGATATACTTTTGGATATATTAATAATTGGTATTACTTAAATTTTTTATTTTATACTTTTTACTGTTTTTTAAAATTTATATATCTTTTGCATGACTTTAAGGTTTTATATTACAGCTACTTGTATTAAATAAAATCTAACATTTAAGTGAGGGTATTTACAAGTTGAGATTGTTGTTTGTATCGTGATTATTATGCATAGCATTCAAGGATGGATGAGGGCAGTCGGGTTTTGGTCGGGGAAGGTTGGTAGGTAAGTTTTAGCTATAGCTTTTTTTTTGCAACAGGGTTGCGAATGTATTTATATGCTAATTGCATTTGCCATGGCCTCGCCACACATACACACACATATACAATATATCAATGTATTTGCGTGTAGACAGTCCAAATGGAGCAAAAGCCAAGCTAAAATTAATTACATACACAAACAACAATTACAACTACAACAAGCTCATAATAAATTGAAGTGAAATAATTAAAAAAAAAGACAGAGAAACGCTTGTTAGATAGTTCTCTAATTTGCCATTTGTTGTTTTTGAGAATGATTTCTTAATGACATTTATAAACAGTTGAATATATAATTTGCTATAGTATATATTTTGCAATTTTAGCTTTGGTAATAAGTTTGATTGCATGCAACTTTTTGTAGCAACAGTAACAGCAGCTGCAATGCCAACAACTTTATAAAGTAGAAAAACTATGCAGGTTGTGCAAACATTTTTGTTGTTGTTGTTGTTTTTCTTTGTGCATATCTCTTCCTATTTGTATTTTTGTTGTTGTTGTTGATTTTTTAATGATCTGCACGAAGTAAAACTTTAATTTATGTATAAATTTAATTTAATGCCGGAAAAATGTATAAATTTTATGGTCATGCTCGTTTCTTCTTCTTGCTTTCTATCTTTCATCATCAATTTGGCAATTTTCGTTAGCTGTTTTGTAATAACAAAAACAATAAAAATACCAACTACAACACACAACTTCACTTTGCTCAAATGTCAAGCGTTTATTTTTTTTTTTTTTTTGGTATTTTCGTATACAAAAAACTTTTGTTTATTATTTGCAGCAGCTTTCTTTACAAACACAAACAGATAGTTGTTGTTGTTGTTTGTTGGTTTTGTTTAAATAATAAAGCAGTACTCACATTTATGTTTGTACATATTTTTTTATAAACTTATAAAAAGCAACGAACAAAAAAAAGTTTGTTTCGTAATTTCATGGGGGATTTTTTGTTTTTGTTATTTATTTTGTGAATTATTTGCATTGGCAGTTAACACAAAAAATTTGTAGTTTGTAGAGATTCAATTACGTCTCGTGCAACATGCAGCAATAAGTTGCATAAGCTGCCAAAAAAAAACAAACAAACAAACACAAAAAATATGGTAAACAATTTATTTAGTAATGTTTGCGATATGTAATGAAGTAATTAAGCCAAGTGTTCATATTTCCAGCTTCAATTTCGTTTCTCCCTTTGGGCTATCTTTAAATTGTTAACGCTCAAGGCTAAGATATAGATCTGAATCTGTCTGAAATGGGAATATATGTATATGTTTATGTGAGAAACTCGACAACGGCAGCTGCACAATAGACAACGCACCGAACGAGAGATTAATGAGGGTTCAAGTTTTACATTTATATAAAAAAAAAACCTAAAGGGTTGATAAGGAATGTTTTTTGATTAAAAACCGCGCGAGCGCTCGCGTGTGTGTGACTGTGTGTGTGTGTGTGTGTGTGTGTGTGTGTGTGGATTGAGAGAACCCCCTTAACCTGAACCTGAAATAACAATGCAGCGTTGGGAACAAAAAAAAACAAACAAAGTTAAAAGTTAAGGGTGGCGCTGTGAGAAACTTTAAAGAGCAAGAGTCTAAGATACCCAGTAAAATTATTAAGAAAGGTTGATAAAAGAATTTATAAAGAAAATTGTTTATAGAAATATCCTGTAAAATTATGGAAAGAAATTCTTGATTGTTGAAACTCAAAGAAGTTAAACGAAACTATTTTTGAGCCCAGTAAAAATTGATAAAAGTGCATTTAAGTTTGATTAAGTGCCAGCATGACTTACAAGTATAAGAAGAGCCTGCACAACTGCAAAATACCCTCTTAATCTATGAATTATTAACTTGAAAGTTAATTAACGTGGGAATTCTTTTTAAAAACCATCAAACACCATTGTAAATATATTTAAAGGGTATGAAAATAAGGAATTTAATATCGATTTTTGAACAGAGTTAAACAATGTTAGGGCATCTGATGGAGTTTTGATTAAAAAAGATAAGGACCACTCTACAAAAAAAAAAACATGATACTTAACATCAGGTTAGATAAGGTTGACAAGCGACGACAAGGCCAAATAATAAATAATTGAAGACAATACAAAAAAGTTGCATTGAAAAAAACATGAAAAGTAATAATAAATACTTTCAAGCCACGCCCCTTTGCACCCTTCTCTTGCTCGATATACATATAACCAATGCCAATAAAAAATATAAATTAATTGCAGTTTGTTTCGGTTTCGATCATAATTGTTGTTGTTGTTTGTCGAACGAAAAGTTATAGTATATTTATATATGTATATGCGCAAGTTTTGCATGAATTTATAAGCCAAAAAACTATAACTTTGCCAAAGATGCAGGCAACACCAACAACAACAAATGCTGCACAAACTTTTTATGCAGCATCACAAAAATTTATGACACTTGGGCAAAAGTTGGCTAAAATATTACAAAAAAAAACAAAAAAACCGTCGAAAGAAATGCAAGTAAAAAGTGCAAGAAAGAAAAAAGCGACACAGATTGAAGGCGTGGCACATTGGGGCACATGACGAATATAGGAAGTTTTATGAATTGAATTGTATAAATCAAGTTAAGAGAAGAAAAGAAAAAGGCAGAGAAGAGAGCGAGAAGGGGTTTGGCTGGTGTAGTTTTGATGTCCAAGGTATATACACACACACAGACACACACACACATACATATAGCTTGAGCCGGTGAGGCTAAAACACGGAAATGCTGGGCTGGTTGAAATAATGGAATACCGTATACTTGATATGGTAATTTATTATGTTTTTATTGCCTTTTGTTGTTGAATGAGCAAAATGTGTGTGTGTGTGTGTTGGTTTGCAGCTCTTGCCAGCCCTTGTTGGTCATTAATCTTTGTTATGGCACACACACATACACACACACACACACATGCATAGACAAATGGATTGCGTTATCCTTGCTGCAGTTTTCCGAAAGGGAGAGATATGTTGCCCCGTAACTTGAGTCGCGAACTTGCATATGCATAATTTTCATTTTCATTTTCAGTGCACAAATTTAATTGCGCAGATAAATTTTGCGCAATGCTAATAAATTAATATTTATGTGCGAACCACCACCCAGTACCCCCACCACCCCCCTCTATAACCCTTTTAACTATGTGTGTTTGTGCATAATTTGTACTTAATTTATTTTCAGTTGCATTACTTTTTGTGCTGTTGTTGTTGTTTTTGGCGTTGGGCCACGAATTTAATGCATCTTCAAGATGCACAGGCACAAATACCAACATGCATATAAACATATATATATATACATATATAAATCTATATATGTATGTATGTGTACATATATATGCCATGTACATTGTTGTTGTTGCTGCGCTGTATTTTATCTCTTTGGCTTTATTTGTTGTTGTTGTTGTTGTTGCGTTTTATGTCGTGCCATTTTAGCGAAGCTCGCAACAAAGCATAATAAAACTAATTGTCTGCGCTTCGCTCTCGCACACAGCACACACACATAGACACACAGCACACACACACACACGAATGTGTAAGTATGTTGAGAGCAGAGCAAAAATAAAAAAATTATTTATATATAGGAGAGAGCGAGTGAGATGCAGCATTTCGTCCACATGTTTGCCATTCTGTGTCTGTGTGTGTGTGTGTGTTTCCTTTGGGGCCGGCCAAACTATGCGACGGCAACAACAACAAAGTCAACGACGCGTTGCCGTAAAACAACAACAACAACAACAACAAGCAAAATAAGAAGCAGAAATAAAAGCATTCGCAAAAATTTAACACGCCGCATTTAGTTTATTTGAATTTTGTTTTTGACTTTTCTGTTTTAGCTTCTTCATCTTCATCTTCTTGTTCTTCTCCTTGCTGCTGCAATGTGTCGCGCTTGAGCAACAAAATTTATGCGACCCGCCATTTTGCATTAGGAAGGCCCAACAAATTGAAGTCGCCCCCCCCCCCCCACACAGCCCTCTCTCCCTGCTGCTCCGTACTCTCGCTCTCTTTTGGGAAATAGAGAGGGAGAGAGAAAAGAACAACGCATTGCCTGCAACTGTTGTTGTTACATATTTATATTGTTGCAATTTGTTGTAATGTTTCTTGGAACTTTTAAGTTAGAACTTATTCTTTTATATCCTTGAAGTAATAAAGTACTGAAGAAATTACTACAACTATTTCATTCTGAAGTATCTTTTGACCCTTATAATACAGTATAGTCCAAATATGATGAACTTATATTTTCAAGATCTGTTTTAGAGAGCTTTTGTTCCATTATATTGTCAGTTCATTCTGTTTAAATTGTTCAGTTGAATAATTTGATCAATTTAGTTGGTTTTAAAAATTTATCCAAGTATTCAGGTTTTATTAGTATTATTAAGTTTGGAGTTTGATGCTTTTAATACTATTTTATTTAGTTTTGATTTAGATTTTGGTATTAAATAAGAAAAGTTAATTGAAAATACTTTTAGAAAAAAAGTAATTTGATTCGTTTTGAAATTTCAAAAGTTTTGACAAATATTATATTTGAATTAATATCAAAATATTAATGACCGAACCTTAAATCCTCATGATATTTTATAGAATTTGAATTTATTTCACCTAACCTAACATTTTTGTCCTCACAAAAGTTCCCATAATCGGAAATATTTGAGCTCACAATTAAGCATTTTTTTTTTGGGCATAAATCACTTAAGTTTTAATAAAGATTTAGCTAATAAATCAGTAAACAGTAAATGAAGATTTATTGCAAAAGAAAAGTTTGACATGTGAAAAAAATCGGTAAAAATACAAAGAAACTGAAACCAAATAAATCACAAATTTTAAGTTGATAATTTATGTAATTTCAAAAATTATGATTTATAAAACATGTTTAAATGAAATAGAAAACCATTTTTTAGATTCAGTTAGCAACATTAATGAAGTTTTATCAGATTCAAATATGATACTAGGACAGGTTTCATATGATGATGATGACGATGACGATGATGATGAACCGGCTGTAACCCGCCTTCAACTCGAAGCCATGCCAATAAATGAATAACTAAGAAAAATGTACCTAAAAACCAGTTTATAGTTTTTTTTTGTTAACCACAGCTGCTTTATAAAAAAAAAGACAAGAACTAATTTATCGCTCTAATGCAATTGTGTTTCATGTAGATTATAATAATAAGTTGCATGCCCCATTGGCCACATGCACAGGTAAGAAATCTATTAACCATGCGCTAATTTCTCATTCAACTAAGTGAATTCAATTCAGATTCATTAAAAATAAATGAAAAATCTACGTTAAAAGATTGCATGCTTTGCACGCTTTGTGTGCAAAAATGAATTATTTATAGTAAAAAAATAATAATAAAATAAAATCTGTATCTAATATAGACACACACACACACTTATACATATGTATGTGTTGGTATATATATTTATTCATATAAAAAAAAAAGCTTCTCCCGGATGCCAGGCACAATTTTTGCAAGTGTAATCAATGCTCGGCGAGTGAAGTATTTTTTTTCTTCTTCTCTCTTTTCTTTCCGAATTCGATTTGATTTCAATTCGTTACGTTTTGAAATTTTTTACTTTTTCGACTTGCACATAAAAACAAAAATATATTTGAAAAAAAAAAAATAATGCCAATCGACTTTTTATTATTGATTATATCGGCATGAGTAATTGAAGTTTGAATGCGATTGAAATGACAGCAAAGAATGTGAAATGCTGAGTGTGGGGGTTTTTTTGCTGTTTCTGTTGTTGTTATTGTTCTCTGCTTCTTCTTCGTCTCAAACTCAAGCTCGATATCAATTTCAATCGCTTGATCTCGGAAACCTTAACCAACCGCCCGCCTACTCCTCGTCTAAATACGAGATCAAGATCCATTGTCACGACCACAAAAGTTCATGCGAAAACTAAAAGTGTCTATAAAGTTGAGACGACTTTAAAGTACTATTTAGCTTTATTGTTCTTTGTTTTGTTTCTTTCTTTTTTTTTATTGTTGCCGATAGCATTTTTAATTAACCAAAATTGTATTTTTTTTTTATTCTCTTTAGTTCTATCTAATCATTAAAAGTAGAACAATTTTGTGTGTTTTGTTTTTTTTTCTCGATGAAAAACCTTGGTGGTGCCTTTTTTTTTCTTTTCTTCATTTACTTTGAATTTTGTTTTGTTTGCAAAGTTTTTATTTCGAGCGGATTTCTTAGAAAAATCAATTAAGTTCAGCAGCTCACTAGAGTTATTTCTAAAAACTTTTGATTGATTTCAATTTCGTAATAATTTTATTTATTGGCAAACAGAATTTTTATATTTCTGGCAAAATTTTAACTTGAAACAAAGATATATTTATAGCTTGAACCTTGGGTATTGAACCTTGAACTCAAATTTCTAAGAACCTTTCTGAGTTAAGCTTTTGAGTTTAAGGTTTTTTTTAGCTATAATTCAATAGCAAATTTTTAACTAATTTTCAAGCTAAAAACTTTTATTATTAGTCGGAACTTTCATTCATATTATTTTGATTGTTATTCGTTTCGAGTAAACTTTTTCATCTTACCCAAAAATATATTTTTTAATTTAAATTATATTCTCCAGTCAAGTTTTAACTCAAATAATCTACTTAAACAATAATGAAATACTTTAAAATATTCTTTTGATTTTTCTATATATGGTTTTCCTATCAGTTCCTCTACAAAAACCAAACCCATCAATCATTAATTCTTTCTTTAAGCTTTTTTTGTGATTTCCAAAAAGAAAAAACAATTAATAAGATTTTATTCCAAGCAATGATTGATGCATTTGAAATTTGAATGCATTTCAGTTTTTTTTTTTTTGTAATCGAATACACTTACTTTTTCTTATCACGTTTGTGTGTGTGTGGTTGTAAAGCTGATGGAATTTTTGTTTTTGTTTTTTTTCAAAGGGTTTGTTCAGTCAAGTCTTGAATTGGGTTTTTTTTTTGTCTGTTTTTTGCTATTGATAGTTAAGGATTATTATAATGGCGCTGATGATGATTTTGTTGTTGTTGTTATTTTAGAAATAGATTGCACGGATTTTAAGTATTACTTAGTTGCCTTTTTTTATATTTTGTTAAAAACTACTTGAATATTTTTATATATTTATAATTTAATTGGGTTTTTTTTTAATTTTTTGTATCTTATTGTGTTTTTTATTTGCTTTGCGCAGAAAACTATTTAAAAACAATTAGATTGTTTTTTTTGTTGTAATTATTTACACATTTATTATTGCTAAAATAGTTGTTAGTTTGATTTGTTAGCTGATATTGTCAGATGTTGTTGTTGTTGTTGTTGTTGCACTCCTCTAAATGACATTTTGTGTTTCGAATTCTATTTTCGATTATTGAGCGCGCGCGCAAATACAAAAAAAACACTTTATTTTGTTTTTTATTTTTTTTATTTTATATGTTGATCGCTCTTTCTTCTTCTTTCTTTCTTTTTCGCTCAAATCTCTACAAACGATTAAGTATGCGTGCGATTGTACTTTTGACTATGTATGTACATATGTATGTATTTATATACATATGTATGTATGTAGAATATAATCCGCCTGATAACAAAATCACATTTTTCAATTGGCAACTGCCCCAAATTTTGTCGTTAGTTGCTTAAGTTTGTTTTCTGTTATCTATAAACTATAGTTGTTGTTGTTGTTGGTGCTGATGATGATGATGATGTTGTTGTCGCTGTTGCTGTTGTTGTAGCTGCTGCTCTTGTTGTTGTTGTTGCTGTGTGAGTCACATAGGCAACATAGTTGCTGCCGTTTTTGTTGCAGCAACGGAAATAAACAATCAATTTTAGTTAAAGAATTTATGCACGCACTTAGCGACATGGGCACACACACACACACACACAGAAACACACACTCACACAAATAGATCGCGTGTTGAGGGGGCTGGGGTTGGAGTGAAACGCACAGATGAATTAAGCACGCGATATTCGCATGCAAAAGATTCTTTTTTGTTGTTGTTGTTGTGTTGAACGCGTGTGTTTTCGAGAATTCTTCAACTAACTCACACACTCAGGCACACACACTAGCACACTTGCTCGACGTTGAGGGGGGGCGCGCGAAGGCAATAAAACTCAAAAAGCTCAACTGCTGGGCAACCGTTGGGCAACCGTTGAGTAGTCGGGAAAGCGCGCTTGCCGTTGCCGACGTTTCACCGTTACGTCCTCGAGGAATCGCGTTTACAGAATGAATCTGAATCTGAACGTGCGGAGTGTAAGGCAGCGTAAAAGATACAGATACACCAACATACAAACACACACACACACATAGATACGTACGGCGACGACAGCGACAAGCAGGCAGCAGCAGCAATTGGCGTTGCTTTTGCTTGGTGCTCTTGATGTTGTTGTAGTTGTTGCGAGCGTGAGTGAGAGTATTGGTGGTGGTGGAGCTGCTGCTGCTGCTGCTACTGCTGCGAGAGCGCATGCGAGCGCCCAGAGAGCCAAAGACGAAGAAGCAAACGCAAAATGGGCAACAACAAAAAAACGTGTTTGCCGCCATTGCAAAGCCACTGTCGCTCTCAGACGGCAAGAGAGCAAGAGCGAGCGAGCGTGAGAGAGTAATAACGTATTTGAGAGCGTAAGTGTTGAAAAGACAACAACAGCAACACACCGGCTGCGGCGACACAAGCAGCGACGTCGACGTCATTACAGCTGTGTATGTGTGCGTGCGTTCGATCGTCTGCATGTGTGTGTGTGTGTGAATGTTGCTATGTTGAAAAAGGTAGTAAAAAATAACTGCGGTAAACCGAAAAAGGCACAAAAAACTGAAAACGAAAACGCAGCAGCAGCAGCAGCAGTAGCAGCGACAGCGACCACAACAACGCAAAGACAAAAAACTCGACGGCAACAAAGGCTCAGCCGGAGACGTTGATGTTGTTGTTGTTGTTGTCGTTGTTGCCAGGAAGAAGAGAGGTCTGCTCCCTTCTTCCCCCCAAAACACCTCACCGACACATACGGCTCAAATATTTTGCACTGAAATGCGTCGGGTTTAGTTCTTTGGCATTTTTGTTGTTGTGTTTTTTTCATCTTTTTTTAATTCCTTTCTTTGCAAGAGGGAGAGAGAGAGGGCGATAGTGAATGGCATTTGTCACGTTTGATTTAAAGATCATTTAAAATGGAAGTGAATAACTTTTGAGCTACTTACAAATCTGGTCACATTGAAAATCCAAACTGACAGTTGAACGAAATTCAAAAAGTGAACTTACCTATAAAGAAAGAAAAAGAAGATGATGTTATGAGAATGGAAGTTCAATGGAGCTATACTTATAAGAAGGCAAATATATGTTAAAAGTTAATATTGAAAATTTTTTATAATTTTTAAAAAGAAATTCATTGCAATACCAAAAAATTTCTAGATTTCAATACGATTTCAAGGAACCTCCTTTCTACTCTAACAAGCCAATCTATGGCTAATTGGGGTTCGAATTGTTGGCCGGCCGAACATTTCGCATTGAAAATCCAAATGGATTGGAATAATCCAATTCAATTGATTGGACAAATTTTGTGGTCTTCACCCCAAACATAATCATAAACACACATACATATACATACATACATATGTACGTACATGTGTTTGTTTATCTGTGTTTTCAATTGAATTGCTTGCTTGATGGATTGATGTAAAATTGATGACTGACTTTAACAGCTGGAACCAAAACGTAAAAGATATTCGAACAAAACTTCTCTTTCGATGCATAAGTGTGTGTGTGCGAGTGTGTGTGTGTTTGATTCCTCTCTGTTTTTGTTTTTCATTTTTGTTGTTGTTGTTGTTGATTATTGCTCATTTCTCTTTTTCTGCTACGCAACTCATTTGCAAAACTTCAGCCGGCAATATTTCATGCCACCCATTAAGCGAGCTCCGCTTCTCTCCTCTTTCTCTCTCTCTCTCTCGCTCACTCACTGTCCTGTCAGTCAACCAATTTCCGCCCCCTCACACACACACACACATACGTCAGAGAGTTTCGCACACACATGTCAAAAGGTTGGGTAAATATAAATTGGCTTAATTACAAAATTCAATTTTGTTTTTTAATTTTTTAATCTTTTATTATTTTTATTCATGTATGTATTTAAACGAAATGTTTCACAGATCTAAGCAGCGGCAGCATCAACAACGAGGGCTGGAAAAATCATCAACATGCTGCGCAGCTGTTGGCTTATTATTTATTTTGCTTATATTTTTTTGTTTTGTTGTTTGTTTATTTGTTTTTGCGCTGCAGCAGCAGCAGCCATCATAAGTTTAATTTTTGCCGTTTTCATTTAGGCGGCAGCGCTCTTCTAGCCAGCTGTACTCCCCACACCCACCACAACAACAACACGTCTTCAACACCCACCACATCGACCTCTTTTCAGATCTGGAGCTGGAGATGCGGAATAATAGCAGCGTGCAAACAGCAAGAAACACATCGCCAGAGACAGAGAGAGAGAGAGAGAAAGAGAGTGAGAGAGAGAGAGCGCAAGAGTGGTGGAGTAGTTAGGTGAAGGTGAGGATATCGTCGCAGTCGCAGCATATGCCGGCTTCTTCTGCTTCTTGCTCTTCTTCGGCGACAAAACACAACTGCAGCAGCAAGCATACACAAACATACATTAAAATACACACCATACACACTCAAAGAGCGCGCGCTCTCCGCACATAAAATAGCAGTCAATAAAAGCAGCGGCAGCAGCAGCAGCAGCAGCAGCAGGAACAGCAATAGCAACAAATATACACAGAAGCAGCGAAGCCTTGGGGTCATTATTCTCTTGGTCTTGGAGGCGCTCGCTGCTTTGGCTGCCGCGCATTGACGTCGCTGTCGCCGCTGTTGCTGTCGTCGCTGCAGCCTAGCCTTGGTGGTTGCTGCGCTCGCACATACATACATACATACACATATAAACATGCATACTTGCACATGTTGGGGAGACAGCACTGCATGTGTATATTTATACGTATGTATGTATGTGTGCGCCTCTCCAAACAATGTAATAAAATTCAATTATTCTCTTGTGCGTCTTGCACTTTGTTTCGTCTTTTGTTGCGCGCATTTCGCGAACTATCAAACAGCGAAAAGTACAGGCAAAGGCAAAGGCAAAAGGAAAGAAGGCATTTGCAAATGCAAAATGCAAATGCACTGGATAGATGGATGTGGGGGAGAGGCGCAAGGAATACGCAGCATGTCTGTACAAAAAATTTTAATGCCGCCAACGCACACACACACACACAAACGCACTTTCTTAGTCGCCGTCGCCGTCGTTGTTGCTGCACTTTGGCGTTGGCGTTCTTTTATTTAATTTTGCGTTTTGCCTTTTGGCTCTTTTAGCTTCGCAGCAGCAGCGACGCGTCTCTCATTTCTTTGTTGTCTCGTCGCTGTTGTTGTTGTTACTGTTGGGCTTTGCCTGCATTTTGCATAAGCTTCTCGCCTTAACTTATTTCTTTCTGTTTTCTTATGCTGCTGCTGCGTTGCCAATTTTCTTAATTTCTTATCTCTGTTGTTGTTGCTAATTTTGTGCGCTGTTGTTGTTTTGCTATTTGGGGGCTGCTTGCATTTATATTGCCTCCGCCTCACACACTCACCTTTCACACATCGCTGCAGCGCGCTCTCTTTCACTGCCTTTGCTGCTGCTGCTGCTGGTGCTTTGGCTTTCGCTCTTCTACGCGCTCTCTGGCACACTCTTAATTTTGTTAACTGCGCATGCGCTGCATTGATTGTTTGTGTGTGCGATGTAAATGCCGTTGTAAGCTTCATTCACTCTTCAAACCGATTGTTGTTGTTCTTGTCAAAAGTGATTTTGATTATAAATTTCGTTGTTGTTTTTAGTTTCAAGGCTCCAATCAACATTTGACATTTGACTTGAAAACAGAAGACCCAAACTAAAAATGCAAAATCAAAAGCAGCACTGCTTGCGTCTGCGTCGCTGCTGCTGCTGCCGCTTCGTCCCTTTGCCTTGCAGCGTATTTTGTAAATTACATTTCCGGCAATAAATTTGCATACCTCTGGCATCTTTCTAAATTGCTGTCGTTTGTTAAAAGGCGCCACCCAAAAACCCAAGAAAAATCCCCTATATCAGATAGCAAAAGCAACCACCACCACCACCCCCCCGGCACCACCCTTATATAAAAGGCAGGGCAGGGGTGGGAGTATAATATATATTTTTGTTTCTGGGGTGAGAGTGGGGGGAATGGAAGGTACACCATATATATATATACATACATAATCCCATGCACCCAGCCCATGGCTTAAACCAGCACGTGCCGCACCTTCTACCCCCTCCCCCCTTAAAATCTCCCCTTCTCTTTCACTGTCCCAATGGGGACGCATGGAGGGGGGGTGGGTTTCTACTTCAATTTACCATTTCAATTGTCTCGACAATTAAAAACTTGCGCCCGCAAAATAGACTTTCACTTGTCTCCCTCTCTCTCTCTCCCTCTCTCGCTCTCTCTCCGTCTCTCTCTTTCGAAGTTCTATAAAATAGTAAAAGCAACAACAAGAAAGAACGAAAGAAAGCAAAAAAATGTAACATCCTGAGCCTTGCCGCAGGATTCACTGGGTTGTACAACAGGTTGTTGCATTTGCCACTACGTGACGTTCAAAATAGTTGTTGTTGTTGTTGTTGTTGCTTTGAACTTGCATTACACACGTATCCCAAAACTGAGTGTCAGATACTTGGGAGGGAAGTGGGACGGGGTTGGGGCAGCTGCCAGAATCCCCAACGTTTATATAGGTCGACAAACTTTTGTGTGGCATGTGCTCCTTGTTGTTGTTGCTGCTGCTGCTGCTGCTGCATAAAAATTCAAATTACGCGACGCGTGCAACAACACAAAAAAAAAAAAAGAAAAACATGCGAAAAATTGAAACTGAAAATAAAAGTGCAAACGTCGTGAAATATTCCACGGACCTCTCGAAAAAAACCGAAACTGGCAACCTGCAACAGGAATTCTGTTTTGGTTTTTGGGCTAGTTTTGGTTTTTTCGTGCAACACTCAATTAGAGATGGAATGCTGCCCCGAGTGGCAATTTCAAAAAAGTCACGACATTTGTGAAGAGTGAACGATGGAACGTTAAACAATTGTGAATTGTGATTTTATGAGACAGGAAATGTTGAAGAAAGACAGGGAGAGAGAGAGAGACAGAGACAGATAGAGAGAGAGAGAGAGAGAGAGAGAGAGAGAGAAAGGAAACCTTTCTTAAGTTGCAAGTTGCCAATAATAGTTTGATAAAAGTTTATTCCCGTTATATATTTGGTCTTTTGCAAAGCGTTACTTTAAAATATAAAAATAATTTATTTATGTTTTTTTAAGGTGAACTTAAAATGCAAATTCTTACAAATAGTTAGAAATTTTGTTTTGAATTCTAACTTAGTTATTCAAAGCCCTTAAAAAGTGCTGAATTTAGAATATCCAATAATGGGTTTCTTGAAAAACTGACTAAAGGCAGCAACAAAAAAACAGTTCTTGAGAAGTAGATTATTTTTCAGAAAATAAAGGTTGTTTTTCAAAAGCTAAAAAACTGATTTTATAAAATTTCCTAATATTTTTATTCAGCTGTAGAAATAAAATTTAAAATTTTCCTAGTTTTTAATCCTCTATTTTTTTTTTTTCAATAACAGCTTTTGAATAAATTTAAATTTATTTATATTTTTTTTTATTAAATTAAGTTTATAATATGTAATAGTTTAATTAAATATAAAATTTAGAGTGCTAGCAGCTTGGGCCAACGACAATTTTTTTTTTAGAAATGCTTAACCTTTTTTTGAAACTATTAAAAACGAGGCTTTTGATTTTTTCTTTTAGGCACCTAGAATATGAATATCAGGCAAACTTTCAAGCTGTTTTTGACAACAAAAAATGTTAGTTTTGTGTTTTATTTTATGTTTTGCGTCAAACGCGGCGTATGAGCAATGCGCAAATCAAAAAATGCAACGCTGCGTGTGTGTACTAGTGTGCGTGTATGTGTGTATGTGTGTGCGTGAGAGAATTCATTCATTGACGCCGTTAGTTACAGCTGCTGCTGCTGTTGCACGCGAAATCGATCGTGTGGCAGGTGTTTTGGTGTTTTATTGTGAAAATTCCAGCAAGGGCGGGGCGAGGGGCACGCCAAACGCCGAATGAAATGCGCGGCAAACAAAACGATGGCAACAAATGGTCGGTCGGTCGGCAAAACAAAATTTTTGTGTTTTTGCTGATAGTTTTAACCTCGTTTTTATGTTTGTTGTTGTTATTGTTGTTGTTGTTGTTGCATGCGTAATGACTTTGACGTCGTGGAACAGCTGACATTTGTTGATGCGGCGCCCCAAAGGCAGCAGCAGCAGCAGCAAAAAAGTAAAACAAAAAAACAAAAAACAGAAAAGAAGAGCGAAACGGAAACTGAAACAGTGCCCCTAACACCGCCTCCGCCTCTTTCAAATACCAGGAAATATGCACGCAAAAATGGCGTTTGGATTTTGTTTTAAGTTTGTTGTTGTTGCTGTTGTTGTTGTCGCTTCTGTGAAACTGTTGCTACGGCAACACAACGCGCCAGACGTTTAACGCCGGCTGCCGCCTCTTGGGGAAAGCCCTGAAGCAAAGCAAAGCAAAAAAAAGTAAAACCAACACAGAAAAAGCAGCAAAAAACAAAAAAAAAAAACGTAATGCGAGTAGCACGAGACCAACGTGTGGCAGCAACAGCAGTTGCCGCAGAATAGCCGTGGCAGAAACAGTTGCTACTGTAGCTATATCTGTTGCTGTTGCTGCTGTTGCTGTTGTTGTTGCCGGCGTCAGTCAGTCATCGTCGTGCCCCATGCATTCATTCATAAAAATGTTGTAGCGCCACCGCTGCCTTCCGCCCTCCCCAACCCCGCCACGCTATTTGCCCTTACATATCCCATCATCCATTTGCTCTCGCTTCCAGCGTAATACAACTTTCAAGTTCATAATGTCAACCTTCAGACACAAATTCTCCGACACACACACACACACACACATACACACACACATATACGCACTCACGTAGAGTTTTGTGGATACTTTTGTGCTGTGCTAAGGGAAAGCGTGAAACAGTTTTACTAGACTCAGGAGCTGCCACACCAGGAAGCGCGCAGCTGGCAGCAGTCAGACTCAGACTCAGACTCAGACCCACAACCCAGAAGCCAAAGTCAAACGCAACAACAACAGCAACAACAACAACAACAACAACGGAGTTTGAATTTCCCCCAGCAGCAACAGAACGCAGCAGACGCTGTGGGAAGTCAACGCCGGCAATTCCTTTGTGCCACCAAGGCAACGAAGGCAGCCAAGGCAGGCTTTTAGCCAAAACGTTTTACTTTCGCACAAGCTCTCCTTTCTCTCTCACTTCTTCCATCTCTCTCGCCGCATCATCATTAGCAAAACCATTGCAAGTTCCTTTGCGAGTTCCTCTTGCTTTCGAGTGTTGAGTGCTTTGCTCAGAGCTCAGATCTCAGCTCAGGGTTAACAATTCTGTTTTTATTAAATACACTGAGCGAGAAAGTGGAATTTGCTAGCAATAAGCTAAAGACTTTTGTTTTTATATAGAAAAACAAGCTTTTGGCCATATAGCTCCTTGGTTGGCGTCAGTTTCTGGGCAAAAAAGCTTACATACCATGAATAAAGAGTACATATATGTTAATCATGTTAATCCCACATAAAGTAGCTTTCGTTTGGTACAAGAATAATCAAAATCGGTCAAGTAGATCCAGAGATTGCTTATGACAAACTCAGAAACTTAACATCTTTTAAATATGAGGATAGATAAATCTGAAAAGACCTGCAGTTATCTGAATAAGTAAATGATTTAGCTTGAACTTTCAGTTATTTGTCCAAGTTTGCTTTGACATTATCCTATTTAGGTAAAAATATAGGTTGGAAAAGATAAAAGTTGAGTTTTCTTTACCCAGAACTCTCAATTGGGTTCCTTCTTCATCCTTATCTTTTTCTTCTTTTATGTACTCCTGATTCAGTATCAATATGAGAGTCGATATGTCCATTCGTCGCGTCGCACTCAACTACTTTACAAGCTAGAAACTTCAGATTTAATATAGAATTTCTCAAAAGCCAAAGGCATAACAAGTTTGCTTCATATCAACGCTAACTTTATCAAGCTATCGATAACAATCAAATCTTAAATTCGATTATTTAAATACTTTATTTTAGAAACTTTGTCATCATATCAATTATGTTTAAAAATTTGATTAAAATCGATTGTTAATAACCGAAAATATCGATGATTACAATTTACTCATGCTCGAATCAATTAAGCTATATTCACAGCCAAAAAAAGCTCGTTTATCTAATAACTAAAATGCTTACGCAACGATATTTATTACTAGTTTTTTATAATAAGGATTTCTTCGCTCAGTGTAATATTCTTTAACTGCTGTTTTACTACAAATGCTGTGTCTGATTCTGTTTTCGTTTCGCGCTTAAGTTTCACGCGGCGCAAACTTCTCTTCTTCTTGTTTTTTTGTGTTGTTGCAACAATTCTTTCACATTGCCTGCAGGTCGATTTTTTGTTGTTATTCTGCCTGTGTGTTACGCAATTTGCTTTCCCTCTTCTTTTTGCTCATTCATTTTAGAAATGCAGCAGCCTCAAAAAACACATTTTTTTTCTTTTTTCTTTCAAACTTCTTCATTTTGCTTTTGCTTAATTGGCCATTTTAAGTTTTGAGGCGAAAGTTTTTGTTGATGTTAGTTTTAATTGACTGTTGGCTTAAGCATAACAAACATTTCTTCTTCATTTTCATCTTCGTCTTATTCTTGCTGTTGTTTATTTTTATTATTATTATTATTTATAAACGTATTCAGTCGGCTTTGGTTCATTGACTTTAGGGGCAAATGTCTAAAAATAGCTAACAAAACCAAAACCAAATTCAAAAGTCGCCGAAAGCCCCAAGTCATGTGGCCTTTAGGGCGGTTGTGATGCCGACGCCCAGGACATGCCACACACACACACACATTCGCACACTCGCACACACACACACAAAAATCGATATGCCTCAGACGTGCAGCGCGCTGCGTTCGGCTTGCTACAAGTTTTTAAGTTTGGGGGGCGGGTTTGTCATCCTGCCAAGGGTAGCAAAATGTTGTGTGCAAAACGCGCACAACAACAACAACGACACACACACACACTCACATTCACGTTCATTTTGGTTCTCTATCTCTCGCTCTCTCTCTCTCTCTCTCTCTCTGTTACTTTTATCGGCTAGTGCGTTTTGTTCGCTGCTTCTTTCTGGAATGCCTTCTGAACGCTCTGCCTTTGGGGCTTGGCGTTACTTCCGCTTTCTGCAGTTGACGCCGGAGTTTGCGCTTGGCTATTTTTGCTACTTTTGCTTTGTGCTTGACTTTCTTTCTATACGGATTTTGCGCTTTTGTTTCGCGCGGCGTCTCGCGCGTCCTCGGACGACTCGGCCGCTTCTCGTCTTCGTTTGTTGGCTCCTTTTTTTTCGGACATTTTTCGCACGAGTTACTTCGTTCAATGTCCTCGCCGGCTGGCTGGCTGGGCATTTCCGGTTTTGTCAGCAATTTGCAGACGCCATTGATTTTCATGGCGCGCAATAATTATTACATTTGCAGGCTGGCTGCTTTGCCAACCAACCAACCCCCCCCGCTTACCGCACCTTTCCGTCTTCTCTTTTTTTTTATCAATTTCTAAGTGGGAGCGGCACTTTTTTTTTGGCCTTTTATTTCGCATCGCTTCGCTTAGCTTCCTTCCTTCCGGCTTGTTCCGGCTTGTGGCTCCGGTTTCCTTTCCCTCAACCTCAACTCGAATCCTTCGCACATTCCTGCGGCTTAAATTGCTCTTTACGTCTGTGTCTGTGTGTGTGTATGTGTGTGTGTGTGTCTTTTGGTTCGGCTTGCAACTCGGTATATGCTGCAAGGGTGGGTTTTGGTTTCGTCTCCATCTCCGTGTGTTGCCGTCTTGGTCGTCTCATTCTGCGGCTCGCTGGCGTATACGTTATTTTATTACATCAAATGTTTTACAGGCACTTGCCTCTCTCTATCTTTATCTCTCGCTCCCACACACTCACGACGCCCTCTTCGTTTCCTTTCCTTGCCTTTCCTATGCTTTCTGTCTCTGTCTCTCAGCCATTCGCTCTTATTGCTGCTGCTGGCTGCGGCGACAGCGGCTGCGTTGCGGTTGACGCTGACGTCGCCGTTGCCGTCGTTGCCGTCGTTGTTGTCTGCTTCTTCCTGTTCTTAATTGAAATTTGCGGCTGCATCAATATTTGCTTTTTTCTTGTGTTTTCCACGTTATTAAAAATCCTTGTGCAAGTTTTTTGCAGTTTGCCTTCAATTTTATATATTATTATTTTTTGTTTTGCTCGCTTTGCTCGCCTCACTCCAACTATCTGCCCTCATTCTCTCCCTCTCTCTCTCTCTCTGTTTTTCTATCTGTCTCTCTTTCTTTTTCTGGTGTTTGTTGTTTTTTACTCGCTTTATTGTTGTGCTTTTAAATTTCTTCTAATTACGCCATTTATTTTGTTGCATATTTGAGGGCGCCTCAGCTTCAAGCTGATTTGTAGCAAAACAGTTGGAAAATTTAATTCGCAATGGGGAAAATGGTTAGATAAACTTTTTCAAGGCATAAACTTCAATAAATGATTAGATATTCTTACTATTCAAAAAGCTTTCACTTAAATCTTACTTTATGCTCAAACAATTGAGATTGGAATTTTTGATAAATCAATCGATTTTCAATTTAACGCAATTTTGTTTAATAATTATATTTTGCAAAGCTAAAAAGTTTACTTTTAAGTACATATATAATAAAATTAAAGAAAGAAGCATATAAGTATTATTTTAAACTAACTAAAAAACCATTGTTCCAAGAAACAAAAAAGAAACAATTTAGTTTATTTCAAAGTCGATAAAAAGTTAAATTTCCCAGAAGAATCCATCCCTAACATACGAAAAGTTTTGTTTTGAAATAACATTACTGTAAATGTTAAGTTAAATGAACTGCTATTGTGCTGTTAAGTCAATGTTAAACATGATAAATTAACAGCTTAAAAATGAATCCTTAAAAGTGTTTTCAGAAATAACTGAAATCATAGACTTTGTCTTTATATATAATATATATATATTATTATCATAAATATTCAGATTTTCTTCTGATTTTTCTTGAATATTTTAATCTATCTAGTTATAGTAGTTTATTCGGTTGAACTCAGTTTTCCAGTAAACCAATGTAAATAAATAATAAATATCCAAGAGTTAGTCTTAAACTATTTTCTATGCTTTCCAAAAAGTTAACCTGTTTAAAATTCTTAGCTTAAAATAGATTTACGAAACTACCCTCGTTTGTCTTTTTACCCGATTTTGAGTTATGTGTGTGTGTGTGTGTGTGTGTTAGTCTGCTGGAATTATGCCTAAATGAAAATGCATTTTATAGCAGTTCGCAGCTCGTATAACTTTGCCACCACCCCACAACCCTCACTCCCCACGCCCACTGGGGCTTGATGCCATGGCAATGCCAGGGCCAATAACTAGACAGCAAAAACTCTTTGCAACTCTTCAACTCCGACTCCTTCTTTGTCATCTCCTCCTATCCTTCACTCCGCGCGCCTGTCTGGCACTCAGTGAAGGCTGAAGGCTGCAAAGACTGAAGAGATTGAAGGCCACGTTCTCAGTTCTCTGTTCTCAGTTCTCTGTCCTGGGGTTTTTCTGCTCTCCAACTTTCAAATTGAGAGTTGATGCTGCTTGTTTGTTGTTGCACTTTGTATGCGGAATTTTGCTGCAGAAATGCATTAATCAATCATTCATTAAATCAATCAATCAATTTATGTATTCCTCGCAAGCTAGTTTTATTTTTGTTTTTGTTTTTGTTTATTGTATTTGTTTTTGAACGTTTTCGTAGCTGTGTGTTTTTGCCATTTTTACTGCAATCGTTTTAGCCCGTTTTTGTTTTTGATTGATTGCCATTAATAACTCATTTTTTGTTGCTGTTGCTGCTGTTGTTGGAATTTATTTGTTTTGCTTCTTCGAGCGATTCCCAATCGAAGTTTTAGTCTCGGAAGTCTCGTGTAGCTCTAGTTAGCGTTTTTTCTCCCTCGAACTCTTCCTCTTCAGTTTCAGTGTTGAGTAATTGCATATGGATCTTTAGGAGGTTGCGGCATATGAAGGTCTTGTGTCTCGACAGTCTAGACAAAAGCTGGCAGCTGTCGTTTACAAATTAATGCAGTTTACGGGTTGACTAATTGCCGTTGAGTTATGAAGAATAGGTTTCGTATATGTAAATAGAGTTATCAGCGATAATTAATGCCAATAAGTCTTTCAGCCGTTGTTTGACAGGCCTCAAAAACTTCGTTTTTTTGTTTCAAAATAATGGCACATCTTTTGTTTTTTTGGTTAAATAAAACTTTGGCTACCTGTACCGAGCTTTAAGTGTAAGGTTTTCAGCTTTTTGTATTCAAAAACATTTCTTTAACATTTTTCAAAGTACACTCGTGATCAGCAGTGTTGTAAAATATCGTTTGGAACATGTTCCATTGAACTATTTACTAAACTGATTGCAAGAACCAGTTCCCAGATTGCAGTTCATTATGATTTTGAACAAAAATCGATCTGTTTATTGTTTACTTATAATATTTAAGGCTAACGGTTTATAAACAATATAGAAACGTAATTTTTGGGTCAATAAAATACGCACTTGTAGGCTTAACTCAAAGGTTTTTTATAAAAGGTTTTAAAAAGAAAATTATATTAAACGCTTTATCAAAAAATGATAAAACATAATAAAGGGAACAAAACAGTTTCTGAAAAAATTTTAAGTGTTGGTTTCTTAAAGATCCTTTTCCTATAAACCACAAAAGTCCTGTTGCTTATCATATTATGTTAAACTAATGTTAGACTAACCTAACCTACCCTAGACTTAATGTTAATATCTTTTTACTGCCCTAACATGAAATTCACTCCATTAATATTCATTTGTTCAGCTTTGGTCTTATTGCTTTAATCAACAACATATTTTGTAGTTGTTGTTTTTGTTGTTGTTTGTGTTATTTGTTATTTTGCTTCTGAGAAAACTCATGATACATTTCGTAATAGGATTTATTCCAATCAGGCTTCATTATGTGCGTGCATAACAATGCATAATACGAATAATGCAATTTATGAGCTGCAATTCTTGTAGCTTTGTTGCCGGCATGTATCCTTGCCCCACTCTCTCTCGCCCTTCGATGTCGATGTCGTTGTCAATATAACGAATTTTGCAAGTTATTTGCATATTTGTGAGCACATTATTGTGCCTTATACTTCTTCCCTGCCTCTCGCTCTCTCACTCTGTCTATCTATCTGTGTCTGTCTGATTGTCGTGCGTAAGGATGCGCAGTATATCCTGCGGCGCCACAGCGCACAACAACAACAACAGCACAACGCCAAATTGTCCCTGCGTCCAATTGTAGTAGCAAAAATGTATAATAATAAAATGCATTGCATATATGCAACATCGTGTTGCATTTAATAAGCCACAACCAAAAATAAAAAATATCCATATATTTCTTTACTTACTTAAGGCATATTTAGCGGCTTGAGTAACTTACCTGTAAAGAGAACAGAAGAGACAAAAAGAAGTTAATGATTAGTAAAAGGAAATACAAAAACACATTTTGATATATGAAAACTAATTTTGCTTATCTTTGGCTTAGATTGAAATGATGGTAATGGTGTGTTATGTTGGGGGCTGATTGGAAGGTTGGGAGAAGGAAGGAGAAGGAATCGAACTGCACGCCACTGGAGCGACAGGTAGTTTAATTTATGTCTTGCTGTTGGAGTTTTTTTTTGTTTTTTGCTTTTTGCTGTTGCTGCCATTATGCTGCGTCGTTTTAATGGCCCACAACAACAACAAATACAACAACAACAATAGCTGTTGCCAGCAACAACAACAAAGTCACGAGCTGACCAAGCCAACAATGCCACGATGCCAACAACGTTCAACAAAATAAGAAAACAAAAAAAAAAAAAAATGTATAAAAGCCATATAAAAATAAATAAATAAAAATTGCAGAAGCAAAGCACACACAAAAATTGTCTGTGAAGTTGAAGCAAGCTCGCAACTCGTCGTTGTTGCAGCGCATCCTCCTCCTGTGCCCCCTGCCTGCCGCAAAACCAGAACCAGAAAGAGTAGAAAAAAAAAATAAATATATATCAACGCGAGATTTTTGTTTTTTTTTGGTGTTCGCCCCCAAAACGTGACCGAGCATTTTTCAATGTCAGACGAAAATGTTTCAACACAAATTTTATGCGCAACTTTGAATTGCTTTGTTTTTTTTTTTCTTTTAATTTTTAGGAGTTGCGCTAGTTGGGCTAGTGAAATATATATCTGTAGTATATATAAAAATGAGATGTGTAACTAGAAGCCACAACAAATGGGCTACAAAAGCAAAGAACCAAAGCCAAACAACAACTGCAAAAACAGTTGCAAATTGTTCATGTGTAAGAAAATGTCGTGTGTTTTTTTGGGGCTACGCGCGTCATAAAGAATTTACGCTACATAAAATTTAATAATTTCATATTTTTATATGTACGCATATATGCGATACAAATACATACACATACATACATATATGTATGTATGTATTTATGCTGTTAGGGAGGCAAAAATCGTGTATGTTTAAATGTGCACGTTGAATTATAGCATACTTTTAGGCGCGTGCCATGGCGTCGCATTTGCCGAGTTTTTATGGCTTACATAACGAGCGAAGCGACAAGCGTTAATAAAGAGAGAGAGAAGAAGAGAAAGAGAGATAGAAAGCACTCGGAAGCAGCAGCTGCTTTGAAAGTTTGATAAAATTCAAAGAAATATACTAAATTTTATATGATGACTTTTTTTTTGTTAAACTTTTTTAAGTTATTGAAACTAGCACAAGTGCAATTCTGCATTATATTTTTTAGAAATTTTATCACGATATTCTAATAATTCAACAAACATATAATATTTTCAATGGAATTAGTACTAAATATTCAAGTTGGAAAGAAAAAAGCTTTTATAAAACTTTAAAATTAAATGTTCAAAACATCACATCAAGTAACTCAACATTAATTTCACTACTAAACTAATTTACACATTAAATAATAGTTGAGCTGATTAAGAATTAAGCCAATTATTCAAGGCTTTCCTGATTTTGCACATTAAAAATCTTTTTAATGTAATAAAAGTTTTATAAATGTTTAATTTTGTATTCGAAATCTTGCTAAACAAATAAGTCAAATATTGATTGACATCCTGGAATCAAACTTGTTTAAAGTTAATCAAATCTTCAACTTTTACAAGCTAAAAATCTTACATAAACTTTGTTTTGCATAAAAACTTTTTTAAAGATTTCGTTTTGCTTGTTTCGCCATTTTCGCCATTTTGCCATTTCGCACATTTATTGCTTTTAACATAAATTAAAGGAAAAGGCATTAACGATTACCAACTGGGTCGCCGTTGTTGTTGTTGCTGTGTGTTTTTTTTTTTTGTGTGTTGTAAGTTGGCTCTGCCAGCCAGATACAAAATGTACATACTATATATATATATGTATATACATATTTTATGCAATTCCTTTTTTGCTCATGTCTTTCGTTGCTTTTTGCGTTAATATTTCACTAATGGCATTGGCTGGCAAAATTGCATTACGCTCAAGTTGACTCATTTTAATTGAATTTTAACTTCAGTTCGAAATTGAATTACGTGCCATGGCCAAGAAAAGAAGACAGAGACAGACAGAGAGAGCGCCAGAGTGACAGGATAGTCCTCTTTATCCTTATATGTGTGTGTGTTGTTGTTTTTGGTGTCACTTTTGGTTCAGTAAAGCTGGACGCGAAAATAACGCTGCAAGCAAGTGAAATTACATTTCGAGCAGGAAATTGCATTAACTTAGCGTTGCCATATTTGGCTATAATGAAATGTGGCCAGTGTACAGCAACAACAACATTAAACCAGTAATGGGATGCGCCTAAAAGTGCGCTAAATGCAGCCTAGCTTACAAAATTCACTTTCACTCGACGCAAAAATAAGCACAAACAAAAGAGAACCCAATAACATCACACACACACACACACACACTCTCACATGTGAAATTCATTATTTTGAACTTAATTAAAAACACGCGCGGGCATATAAAAAAAAAATAAATGAAATAAAAGTGTATCACAGCCCTCTTTAGCAACCATCCTTTTGCTCTGGCCTAAACCATTAAAAACAAGTAAGAGTGACTGGAACGATGGCCAAGAAATGCCCTGTAACTGAGTAATGAGCTGAATAATTTATAAATATAGCTTAATTTTTAAGCAATTTCAATTTATATAGCTATCGGAAATCGATTAGTCTCGATATTTGAACTATATTATTATTAAAACATAATTAATCAATGCCTTTGATATTATAGTAACTTAATTTCTTTAAAATTGCGATTTATATTGCTATCGGTAATCGATTAATATCGATTTTCTAGCTAATTATTATTAAAACATAAATATTCAATGCCTTCGATATAATAGTAACTTCATTTCTTTTAAATTCCTATTTATATTGCTATCGGTAATCGATGTTTATCGATATTTTAACTGAGATATTATTACATAGCACATTTACATACATATGTCTTTATTGAACATTCGTTTCAAATTGCAAGTCTATAACTGATAAAAATTATATTTATATTATATTGCTATCAGTCATCGATTAATATTGATTTTTTGTTTGTTTTTACCATATCGAAATGGTGGATCAATTTATCGATATCAAATTGATACTACAATCGAAGATACTTTCAACTACGTGTTATACATCATACTACCCTTTCATTACACCTTTCTAATGGGTGCATGATATTGAAAACAAAAACCAAAAAAAAAAAACACACCGCACTCTGGTCAACTGGAAAAAATAACGCGCAGAGTTTTCTGTTGTTGCTATTGGGAGTTGGAGTCACAGTTGGAGTTTGAGTTGCTGCTGCTGCTGTTGCAGCCATCGTTAGTTGTCTGGCTGCTGTTGTTGCCACACTCATCTCTCTCTCTCTCTCTCTTTTACATACTCTGTGCTGTTGTTGTTTTGTGCGCGTCGCAATTTTTTGCTGTTTGATTTTGGACTTTGGCGAAATCCTTTCGCTTTCATGCATTTAAATGTTTGCACGGCCAAAAGCACAGCCAAAGGCCGCTGGGCCCTGGAGTCTGGCCAACAAAAACGGGGCGGAGGCTTGGGCTATTGCTTTGGCTATTGCTCTTCCGCCATGTGGCAAATATGGCCAGACAGTTTTTTGGCCCAAAGCAGCACCAGCAGTGAGAGTGGTGGGCGCGAAATTGCTAACTGAATTTGCATGTGACGTGGCACGGACTGTTGGGCACAAACCTTTTTTTGTTTTGTTTTGTATTGTTTTGGCCGTGGTCAACAGGAAATGGCCAGAGACAGCCAAAAACAGAGCGATAGCGAGACAAATTGAAGATTAAATGTTGCCAACAGCAGCAATAAGAATAAAAAAAGGAAGACAGAATTCATTAGCAGACAAAAGAGTGATTCCTTTAAAAAAAAAGTGCCTAATACAACGCGCCTGTCTCAACTCAAGATACGTTTTTTTTTCGTTTCGTTTTGTTTCGTTTCAATTCTCATATAAATTCCAATATATTCGTTTTAATTGCCTGTCTTGCATTTCTGCATTCATTTTTATATCACCGAACGAGACAAAAAAAAAAAAAAACATAAATGAAAGAAACCAACTAATTTTTCCATTTCAGTTGTGTTGCTTTTTTTTGTTGTAGGTAGAAGAGCGCAGAGCGCGAAAGTTTTGCCACTATTTTATTTATGTATATGCTGGCCAAAATGCAAAAGGAAGCGCATAAAAAACAACAACAACAAAATAAGAGAAGGAGAAGAAACGCAGCCATAAACTACAAATCATGCCAGCGCAAAGACAACAACAACAAACAACGGGCGAAGGCGCAGAGAAGACGGCAAACAAAAAACAAAAGACAAAAAAAAAATTAAAAAACTAAATGCATAAAAAATTGTCTAAAAATTCAACATAACCTCGAATGATTTATGGCCGCCAGCGAATATTTAAAAGGTATACAAGGCACCAACGACAGCAAAAAAAAACGAAAAAGCATACGGCGCACAAGTAGACATTGTAGGAAGAGAGAGAGAGAGAGAGAGAGATGTATGGAGGTAGAGAAGGAAAGAGCGGGAGGTAGCAGCAAAATAAAGGAAGGAAGAAAGAAGCAGAGCCTGAACGCTTTATAAGCTTGAGTTTGAGTGCAACAGCAACAATCGTGGTGGCAAGCAAGCTATGCAACAAAATGGTCGAATGAACTATCAGATATGCTAGCTGTTGTGTCAGTCGAACTATCGATAATTATATCGATTGTTTTTTATTCAGGCGCATAGTCGATATGGTGCTTAAAAAGATATAATTAAATGCGGGAGAATCGTTAACTTTGCTCTTACTTGATATATTTTGATTATCGATTTTAATCGATTGTAAACATAATCAAAGTGTTTAAGCTGTCAAGTGAAGAATGATATTTAATTCGAAATAGTTTATTGTTATAGTAAAACCATATAAATTTAAGCAAAACAATTGGATACATGAAAGAAAACTTAAAAATACTCGATAACAAAAGCATAAGCAAAATAATATTTTTGCTCTACTTTCTTGGCAATAAAGTTCCCTTAAAACCATGCAACTTATAATTCTTCTTACTTAATACCCTTTCATGCACTTTACCATAAATCTTGCAAATAAATAATGGTAAAATGGTAAATACCTTATGCATATTTAAATTGGTACAGGGTATAATAACAGCAAATCAAAGTTATGGGCAAAATATTGCGAATGCGGCGGCAATCTACTGGCTGGAGGCTGTAGTTGAAGCAACATTGCCGCATCTTGCGTTGCACGTTGCGCTGCGTTGAACGCTGCCTGGCTTAAGTGCATTTTACAACCCGGCAACAAAAAGGACATAAATGCTTTAAAAGGGCATGCAACAGCAACAGCAACGCAGAGAAAAAAATGTGCGAAAAATTGAAAAACGAACGCAAAGGAAATGGGCACAACAAAAAACAAAAAACAACAACGAGAAGAAGTTGTATAAAATTTACGACAAAAAGGCGTTAAGCTTGTTGTTTTGTTTTGTTGCTGCCCCGACGTTGTGTAAAGACAATGGACACATAAATTGCATTTTCACTTTTAATATTTGCCTTGGTCCTTTTTAATGAACATTTTGTTGCTGTTGCTGCTGCTGCTGCTGATGTTGTTCTTGTCATTGTTATTGCCGCGCCATAATAGCAACATTTAATTATTGCCAGTGCAGGCGATGCAGATGAGAACTTGATCAGCATATAAGCAAATAAGACACAATGACACTAGCTGAAAACGGCAATTAAATGAAGAATTATAAGAAGAAAATAACCATAACATAATTTATCAAGCTTTGCATTGGAAAACTGTGAAATGCTTATTAAAGCTTAAAATCGGGAGCAGAACATTTAATTAAACTATTGCTAATAAAATAATATTTATTGTGAATGCGAAAATGTTTTGCTTTTCTTTAACTAAGCTCAGTTTCTGTTAGTTCTTTCTCTAAACAAACTTTATTTAAAGGTTTCTAAATATTTGTTATCAAGAAAATTATGTGAAATTGTATTTTTAAGCCCAAGTTACATCTATGTTATATCGAGTTTGTACCTTGGATACTCCAATATTGATTATTCTTAGCTTTTAGCTAAGATGTCTATAGTATAAGTACAAAATATCAAATTCAATCAATTTCGAAGCTACAACAAACACGTTCCAAACTTCAAATAAAGTTCTACTTTTAAATATTTAATCATATACCAAAAGCTTTTTACAAAACTCTTTTAACAATTTTGGTATTTATGCCAGTGTCATTGTCATATTATTATTGTTTGTTTTTTTTTTGTGTTCGAAAAGAATGCGCAAAGTTGGAAAGTTAATGAAGCATGTCTGGAACGGCGAATCAAACGCTTCGAATCGAAACCTAGGCCAATGTTTTAAGCTGAACAAAAAAAAGTTCAGACACAAAATCGTCCTAAGCTCTGGCCGAATGCAACTATTGCCAAGGAGCAGTCAAACAACTGCTTCGGGGTCAGAATATTTCATGAGCCAACCCCTTGTGATGGTCGTTTTTGTGTTTTTTTTTCTCGTCTCGTTTCGTTTCTTTAGTTTTGTTCGCTTTTAATATGCATGCAATTGTGTGTGGCTAAAAATATGTTTAAATCGCGCCCAGAGACCCAGGCACAAAACTTGTTTTTTTGCGTTGCGTTGCGTTGTTGTTGTTGTTATTGCTGCTGCTGCTGCCGCTTTGTTGGCCAGTTTTGCTGGCTTGGCCAGAGTCAAGGCGAGTCGCGCGAGACTTTTAAAAGGTAGAAACAAAATGCAGCTGCAGGTCTGTGTTGGCTAACTTGTTATTGCTGGTTTTTGCGCACTTTTGGCCGTGACCTTTTGCCAAGAGTGGCAAATGAATTGCCATGCACTAGAGTCTCTCTCTCTATCTCTCTCTCTCGGTCGCTTCGTTCTCTGTTGCCATTAAGACTCGCATAAATATTAATTAAATTATATGCAAAATGTGCTGCATACTTTGCGGGTGAAAATGACAATAGCAAGGCATAGAGACAGACGGACGAGAGAGAGGCAACAGAGCCTAATGGCCTAAAAGGCCGCCGCACAAAGGCCAATTTGTGTCAGGTAATAAGTAATTATACACAAAACGCATTTAAACCATCGAAAGAGATGGCAATAGAGAGAGAGAGAGAGAGGGATAGCGAGAGCGAGCTAGCTCGAACAAAAGACAGCAAATTGTTGATAATAAAATTAAAAATGTTTATCTTTGGCAAGAGAGCTGGCGCAAAAATCTACACAAAAAGCCAAATGTTGTATGTACTAAAAACACACACACACACACACACACATAAATATAGTGAGCGGGGCCGCGAGAGGGGGAGGCCTTGAGAGGGCGAACGAACCGAAAAAAGCTGGCAAATTGAATTTTCTCTGAGTAAAATTAAATTTTCCAAGGAAATTGAATTTTTTGATTAGTTTGCTTTTCGCATCTCGCTCACACACACACAAGAAGATGAAGAAAAAGCAAGAACAAAGAAGAAGAAGAAGAAAGAGCAACAGCAGGCACATGATTTAAAAGTAAAATGAAATTAAAAAACACAATTTTCGTGTGATATAAATTAAAGCAATTTGTTTTTTTCATTTTTTGTGTATTTTGAGCTTCAACTTTTTGTTTTATCTACATAATTTGCCAAGGCAGGAAATATATTTATACTTAGTTGCTTAATTCGATACAAAAGCAAAGGAAAGAAAGAAAAAAATTTTAAATTGAATCCAAGCTAAAGTTCTAAGCCCAGAAATAAATCAAAGAGCCAAAGCCAGGCCAAAACGAGCCTATAAAAAAAAAACAGAATGAAAAAAGGTTTTTTTTTTTTTGAAATCAGCAGGGGGGCCTCGACTGAACCGCAATTTAATGGCGTTACGCCCCCCTTTGGGCATCCCGCTGTTTCCTTTCTGCAATTCTCTGATACAAGAAACTCAACTCTTGACTCCATTTCAATTCAATTCAATTCTTTTGCGTGTCTTCTTTTAGGGTTTGATCTTTTTCTTATACTTGTTTTTTTTTTGTGTTGTTGTTTTTTCTTAATTTTTACACACATTTTGTGTTTGGCAGCGTCGGCGGCGGCGGCGGCGGCGGCAGCGGCAGCGGCGTTGTCGAAGTATATTTTTAATTTTCTGCCTTTTGCACTTTTGCAGCAGTTTTTACCGGCCATTAAAATAATAAAAATAAAACTCAACTCAAGCAATGCGCCGAAGAACCAAAACGAAAATGAAAACGTGTACGAAATTTGCGATTTTAATTAAATGATATGAAAATTGCAAGGCGCACTAAAAACGAAAAAGACTGCAACAACCAAAAAAGAAAACAATAAAAAAATAAAATGTGAAAACCAAAAGGTTGCAAACAGTTGCAAGTCGAATGTTGTATGCTCTTTCAATGAGTTTGCTATAAAATATACTTCGCATTTTACTATAAAAATAATTTTATGAATCTTGGTATATTTTTATACTTTTAAGGATCATAAAAAATGTGTTTCAACTTTAAGTTTTAGCTTTCAACTTTTGATGAACTTTTGTGAACGATTTTTCAGCTACTTTAGCATTTTTCTAAGCTACAAAAATGCAAGGAAAATTTGAAAAATATATTTTTATTAAATACTTTAACATTTTTGGTTATTAAAATAGAAATTTCTGAATTTTACCATTCATATATCAAATTTCAATGCTTTTTTTTGGTAGTAAAATTATTTGTTGTAAAGCTTTTCAAGCTGCCTGTAATAGTTTTAATACTCTAATCAAGGCACAGGAAATGACGTTGCCCAAGGAAGAGCACTCTTTATATGTATGTGTGTGTGTCAGTGTGTGTATATGAAATGGGTGTGGGGCTTATATATGTTTGTGCGTCTATAATGCCATAAGTGTGGGCGTGGGTGTGGCACAAAACGTGCCGCCTGATGAGACCATACTGAAATTGAAGTTTTGAGGAGAAGAAAAAGAACGGTGGGGGGGGGGGGGGCAACTGAAAGTTGTTTCTGCCTGTGTTCTATGCAATTATCATCAAGTCTGTTTATATCTTTTGATATTTTTCGCGTGCGACATTTGAACCGCTGCAATTGCAGCAAATGCCAATTTATCAGCTTGAAAAAGGGATGGGCGGGGGGGGGGGAGGGGGGATGGCGGCAAGATGCGGCAAAAACTTCAATTCACAAACAGAAAAGGAAAACGGTTCATAATGGTAAACGTCATTGAATTATGTGGCGCACATATTGAAACTTATGGACAAAAATAAAATGGAATGGAAAGTTACCAAAGGAAATGAAAAACACAAACAACAACAACAACAACAACGAGAACGAGAAATAAAAATGGGCAGCAATATTAAAAATGTTGCCAACATTTTGTGGGGGCAAAAACAAAAATAATAATAATATAAAATGGCGGGTCGAGTGGCTGTTGCTGTTGTTGTTGTTATCGTTTGCTACTGCTGCGAAAGTGGCCATTTTGTTTTGCAATATATTTTCGTTGGATGTTGTTGTTTGTGTGCTGCTTTTATGGCTTTAGTTTGCCTTGCAAGGCAGACGACGCTGACCAAACAGCAGCACCTACAAACACACACACAAATACATAACAGTTCTCCATTTTAATGGCACATTAAAAGCAGCTTGTGTACTTTATTATTGTTGTTGCTGTTGTTGTTGTTGTTGTTGATCGCAAAGAGTTGGCTGTTTTTTTGCTGCTTAACAGCCCGCCCAGCCGCAGAATGCCACATTATGTTGCACAGCTCAGCGAACTTTTGAAATTAAAAGCGAAAACGTTGCAACCAGATGTTGCATTTCCGTGCATTTAAATATGAAAACAGTTTATAAGAACATTTTTTAATATCGCATGACTTTAAAGCTTTCGCAAAAAACATTTATCTTCAACTGAAACTTAAGGTTTACTTCCTTAACAAATTCCTTGAACAAAACTACCCTTATTAAGCTTCTTAAATAAAATTCGCAGACATTTGTAATTTATTCAAAAAAGCTCTTCAAAATCAATTTTAATAATTAATTTTCTTTAGAGTTTATGTAAATTCCCCAAACGGCTGCACTTAGTTTTTTTTGTTGTTGGTGTTTTGAATGAATAGGGTTGGATTTGTTTTCCTTTTTTTGTTTGACATTTGCATAATCTAATTTTTGGCAAGTTTCCGGTTTCCGGTTTGTGTTCGCAACACTCATCACATTTTCATCACTTCCGTTGCTAGAATTTGTTGTCGTTGTTTTTGTTGGGCACCAAGTAATAATTGAACAAATTTGTTTTGACCAAAAGTCCAGCAAACATGCAACAAACAACAGTAACAGTAACAGCAACAACAGCAGCAGCGACTAGTTTTTATCAACGAACATTATTTACTCGAATTTTCATTTCTCGTTTTTTTATTTTTGCTCTGCTGCATTTTGACTTTTCATTTGCTTGTGTTGCTTGTGTTCTTGTTGCTGTTACTGGTGTTGTTGTTGTTGTTGTTGCTGTTGATGCTGCTGTAAACTTTGTGCATTAATTTTACATTTTGCTGCCACACACACACACACACACACACACACACACACCCCCCTCTCTCCCACTGGTGTGTGCCTGTTTGCATTAACTCGCCACATGCAAAATTTACGTTTATTTATTATGGTTTGTGGCAGGCATTCATGCCCGCCCCTCCACCCTTGGTCCAACCCCCCTTGGCCTTCTTCTTCGACAAAGCTGTGGCAAACATTTGTGAGATTTCATATACACAAGCAATATACTATAGATATATATTTACACACACACACACACACACATACAAATATATAGCAAAAGTTATGTAATTATCAAAGTTTTAATGCTGCTGCTGCAAGCGAGATCTGGGCGGCCAGTTGTAGCCACGCCCACTTTGGACTAAACACACACACACACATGCATTTATATCATTCAGCTTGCATCATCTATTCAGCATCCTTTTTGTGTGCCGGAATGTGTGTATGTGTGTGTGAGATATTCTTTGTGTGCGTGTTAAAAGTTTGTTTTGAACATAAAAGTTTAGAAAACTGATCGCTTTTATTTCATAAACTAGAAATTATTTAAAAGGGTTTTGTGACTTTAAGGCATAAAACATAATTAAAATTATTGCTTGCATATTTCCCATAAAAGTTTTAGTTCAAGATCTATTTTATTGTTCATACTTATTGAACTTGAACTGCGAATCGATAAATTAAGTGGAATGTCTTTATCTAAAATGCAAAGCTAAGTATTTGGAATTCCCAAGTGGGAAGTTGAGCGCGATAACAACAAAGATTCCCTGTTTTTGAACATAAATTAATATTTTAAACAAAACATAAAGCAATTGTTTCTACAGTTAATGGTAAGTTCAAGCCAAGACCATTATTAATATGTAACTTTGAACATGTTAAATGACTGCCGCTATAATTCCCAAGTGGTTCTAGTGCAAGACAACAACGTCGTTGCTTTTGTTTTCTATGCTCTACAACGTCTACTTTAATAAGCAAAGTTGACAAAAGTAACACTCACATTTCACCGTTGCTTGTTCGAGTTGAAGTTTGGCAACTCTGGAGTCGAAAGTTTGAGGTTAGGTTTCGGTCATGACTAATTTGGTGTTTTTGCCAAGTGCAAAGTTGTTTAAGCAACATTAATTGGCTCATAAAATTGCGAGTCAACAAATTCAAATTACGAAATTCCATAATTAGCGGTCTGTTGCAACATAATTTAATGACTGGTGTTGACATGTTTTGTTTTGTTTGGAGAGGTGGCAACACTGGCAATGTTAGTACAATATATAAGAAAAACTACTTCCTAGCTGGCAATTCCCTCATGCTGCAATTTCTGTTTTGAAATAATATGCCTAATTTGCATAAAATTCAAATTTAACTGCTTCTTCGTCTTCGTTTTTTTTCTTCTTCGTCTTGTTAGTTGTAGAAGCAATAGCATTAGTTGCCCTATCTCTTTCACACACACACACACTGCTGCTGTACGTTACGTTTTATGATGCAATTTATTTTATTTTCTCTTTGTTGTTGTTTTTCCTAGCAATTTCTTGTTATTTTTCTTATGCTGCTGAATGAAAAATAAACGAAGTAGAAGAAGAAGAAGAAGAGAACAAAATTGAGTAAGAGAAACAATTTTCCATTATTTATTTTTGTTTTCTTCTTCGTTGTCGTCTTCTTCTTCTTCTGTTTCTTCTCCTTTTCCTCCTTTAAGCTCCTGCCATTTTGTTATTGTTGTTGTTGGTTTTTATTTTTTCTCATGGCTGGCTTCGATTATTTCTTCTTCCTCTTCTTCTACTTCTTCTACTTATTGCTTTTGCCGCTTGCTTTGTTTGCTTTGCTGCAAAACTTTGTCGATTGTTGTTATTTCTGTACTCATTGCTTTTGTTGTTGTTGTTTGTTGTTGTTGCTATTATCATTATTATTGCTTTTGTTGTTGTTGTTGTTGCTTTCGGTATCTGTGGCAACACATTATTTATATTTATATGTTTATTTTATAGTTTATTCATGCAAATTGCTAAACAAAAAAAAAAAACAATTGCCTTTATTTTAACATTCTTCTTTTCTCTTCGCTTGCCGTTTCTGTTTTTTTTTTTGTTTGCCCCGCTTCGTTTGCTTTTAAAGCAATTCAAATTGACAGCACTGGGGCGTATGAGTGGGGCATATGAAGGGGGCTGCGGGCTGCAGATTGGTCATGTGGTGGGCTGTGCACCTTTTTGTTGTATGCCACGTAAGAAAATCAATAAGCTTCCTCAACGGTTTTTTCTTTTTTGCAGTTTTCTTCTACACTTTAGTTGTTGTTGTTGTTGTTGTCTGTTTTTTAATTTCTTGTGCTTGGCGCTCGTTCGTATGAATTATTTATAAAGCTGCCTTCAAACCGGCCCCCCTTCCCCCAAAAATGTTCAAGCAACAATTTTTATGGCCGCTCGTTTAAAAAAAAAAAAGGAAACACACACAAAATATCTGCATTTTTTATTATTATGCTTTTTTATTATTAGCTGCTGGAATTTCTCGCTGCAAAAAAAAAAAAATAATATAAAAAAAAAGTTTTCAGTTTCTGCTCTTTTATAAACTTTTTTTTTCAAACAATTTTCTTTAATGTTTTTTTTTTTTGAGTAGATATCTAAAAAAATGTTGCAGGCATTTTAAGCACTAGCACACAGACACACACACACACACACATACACTGTGGCACACACAAAATATGCAAAATATTCAAATTTTCAAGTGAATTGGAATTTTAAGCAAATGAAATGTGCTTTAAGTGTGAGTTGTGTGTTGAAAGGGCGGTTTTAAAAAAAACTTTTACACAGCTCGAGCAAAAAAGGGTTGATCAAAAGGGTGAGGTTGGGGGCTATGAGGGGGGCACATACTAATGGGCGCGGAAGTTAGTGGGAAATTGTAAATTGTTGGCTTGGGTAGCTGCTTAGTTGCCATGCGACGAGTTTGTTTGTGGCAGCAGCAGGAGGGTCGGGTCTCTGCACTATAATCGAAACACAAATATAGTATATATGTACGTATATTATTTTCTATATAAACGTGTATAGGTAGCCTGTGCTGTATGCATAATGGAAGCAATTAAATTTAAGCTTTTCAACTATTGAAGGTTATTTGCAAGAAAGGGAGATAGGACACAGTGATGAAATTCCACGAAATAATAAACGATAGCCGACTGACTAAACTGCCTCGCCTGTCATTAAGTTTAACAAGATGATTAAGTATTCGTTTGGGGGTGCGAACTTAGACAATATTTGACAGGCAAGAGCCATTTGGCAAATAAGCACATTAGCGTTAGCATATAAAACTTGTTAATGTTGTTGTTGTTGTTGAGCTCATAATCAGCTTTAACTTTCAGGCACTTTCACAACGAAGCGAAATGAGTTTTGGGTAAAGAATGTAGCTGTTTGTTGGGTGGTGAAACGCCAAGAATATCTTGTTGTTGTTTCTCAAGTTCCTAATTTAATAGTCATAGCAAAGTGTTAATCGACTTGCGAAATCTTCTTAAGCTTTTTGGGAAAAACATTTGCGACAAATCTGTTAAATGGCAAAAAAAAAATAACAATTTCAATTCCTAAAATCTCACTTATTATTTTTATCGTCTTAAAAATCCCTAGAAAATGATTTTCTAAACATACGTTTTAGTTCTTCATTATATAACAATCTTACCGATTTTTTTAAGTCCCAAAAACTTTAATCTTAAATAAATGCTAAGGGCAAAACTTCGGTTCACTCCATAAAATCCATAAAATAAACATTTGAAAGGTCTTATAAATCAAATTAGGCTTGCAATTAGCCTGCCTTATTCAATTTAAAATCAAAGTTTTAGTTAAGAGCCGGCAATTTCTTTACAGAACCCAAAATGCACAACAACAGTTTTTAGTTTCTTGGAAGCTGCCTTTGGGGCATTTGGCGAAGCAAAAGTCTTTGTCAACGCCCCTGGAGCCAAAAGTGCAATGCAAATGTGCGGAAAATGCAGGCAAGCAAATAACAACAACAACAATGAGTACTACAACAAAAAGGCAAGCGCATTAAAAATTAAAAACGCTCAAAATTCATTAAATACAGGTTTACTGGTTGTATTTTGTACTTGTTGTTGTTGTTGTTGTCTGCTTTTCCATTCGGTTTGCTTTTGCCTCCAGAGAGTGCACAACGACGACGACGACGACGACAATATCAACACACACACACACACACAGTTGAATATATGTATGTATGTGTTTGTCGTGGGCGAGGCATGGCAACCAATACATGAACAAAGTGCACATTACCGTCGCGTTAAATGCTAAAAGGAAGAAAACTACGAAAATATATATATACACACATACTATATAGTATATATATATATATATTTTGTATGCACGCCCAATTTAAAATTAATTGCCAGACACAAAAGAACAGCCAATGATGATGATGATGATGATCAGCGTGATGATAATGTTGTTGTTGTTGTTATGGGGCAAGGCATGTTGCAGCAAGGCGTGTGCCCGTAAATTGCATGTGTGTGTGTGTGTGTTTCTTTCAGTGCACTGGAGTATGCATGCAGAAAATTAAAATTAATAATTTATAATAATAAAACAACAGCAGCAGCCGAGCAGCCGAGCAGCAGCAGCAAAAGCAACCCAAGAACCCAAACGTTTTACAAAAAACAAATATAAATTCATTATTTGTATGAAAATCCCTTTTGTAATATTATGCCACTCGGTTGCATGGGCTAAAAAAATAAGTAAACAAAGCCAAAAACAAAAAAAACAAAGAAACAAAAATTATATTTCATAATTGAGTAGCGGTTGTCGCACGGGCGCCAACAATTATGCGACAGCTGTCCAGCAAAATCCAACTTTCAACTCCTACTCCGATTCCAAGTTGGCCAGGAAATTGCCCAGTAAATTGTAGGGCTGACCAATTTTTCGTACAAGCAATGGGCGTGTCACATTTTAAATAAATACAGCACGCAAGCCCACATCACGTTTACTTTTTCGTACGTTCTATATATATACAATGTATCTGCGGACAGACACAATTAGCACCACACTCCATAATTAATAAGTTATTGTGTTGCAGATCATATCACAAGATATAATTTAAGACAGCCTAATAGAATATTGCAAGAAGGTTGGCAGTTGGTGTTGAATTAATTCTAATTAATTGGCTGAAGCTTCAAATTAGTGTTTTTCAAACACTTTTGGTAAATGCAGATGAATAAATAAATAATAATTTTATAATTGGTTTGTTGCCATGAATATTTAAATTCTGATTTGTTGCGAATGTTAAGAAATTGAACAATATAAAAGGAAAATTTACTAAAATTCCTTTAAAAACGTTGATTTTGTGTGTAGCTTTTGGGAAAGTTATACTTGAGTAATTCTTTATATCAATATTTTATAATATTAAAAATAATAAAAGAATTCTTATGATCAAGGTTTTTGTGACTTTAAAATCTCTTACAAATGTTTTTGGTTAGACCTTATGGTATAAAACAAAAAAAACTTCGTTTTTATTTTAAGAGTTCGTCTCCCGCTGGGAAACTTTTTTTTTCAAATTGATTCTCGGTCGAATCTTTTTTTTCTTACTTTTTTAAATAGCTAAATTTGTATTTAATTATCAATTTACTCATATTAAGCATATGTTTTGGTTTATTCAAGATGCGAAATCAGCCGAAAAACCAACTTTATGAAAATATTGCATCCAAAAATTCGAATGCAATCTATCTTTAAGGTACTTTAAGAACATAAAAGCTTTTATCAAGATATATATTATAGTTGATGTTGCTAACTAAACACAACTTCTGACAATAATTGATATAGTACTAGCTTTCACATTGTTTGGATATTGTTTGTGTTGGTTTATTATCTATTCGCCTGTTCGATTACGATAAAGATCTTGTTTAGTTAGTTTCTTTTTCTAGTTAAACCTCTTAAGTTCTGCCTTTCACACGCTTCATCTTCAGTGCTAATAAGGCTGTCTTTATCTCTCCATCTCTCTCTCTCTCTCTCTCTCTCTCTCTCTTTCTTTTTCTCTCCTTCTCTGATCGAATCAAATAGAATTCCTGTGTTAAGAGTTGTGCTGTGTTTTCTTATTGTGACTTGATTGCTGGATGTTGTTGGTTAGTTGGTGTTGTTGTTGCTGTTTACATTGGCTGGGCATGAAAACAATCAAGCAGACAAAAACAACAACAGCAATAGCAGACAAAAAACAATCAACAAAAACCAAGTTGCTTCTTGCCATTTCTTATATTCAGTTTGTTCTGCTGCAGCTGTTATTTGCAGGCACACACAAAAGTTAGTTTTGTGGGCCCAACCCAGGCAATAATAATAACAGCAATAATAACAAACAACAGCAACACAAGCCAAAAACAACAAAAAACCAACAACAACAATGTATGTATTGTACACAACATACAACAACGTCGAACTTTAATTGCATAATTATGTGCAGTTTGCAATTTATCATTTTCATTTTTCCATGTTGTCGTTTTTTCTGTTATTTTTTTCTTTTTTGGTTTCGTTTCGTTACGTTACGTTACGTTCCTTGTTTCTTTTTTTTTTTTGCTGCCTGTTGTTATACACTTGCCAAAGGGTATATTGAATTGTTGATTAGATTTAGATTTTGTCAAACACGTCAACTGTATCAAAAAGTTTCCAAAGAAGTACGATATCATTTTCTAAATTGGTTGGATTTTTCAATAAATTATATCAAAGTTGGAGAGAGCATTGTGCAATTCGACTTGCTCTTAAAGGGCAACTGTTCTTTCTTGTTTTTGCTTTGGTATAATTTATGTGTTCACTGCTGTTGCTGCTGCTTCTTCTTTCATATATTTTTTGTATGCTTTTGCTGTGGTTTGAACTCAAGGAAGAAGGAGGGAGACGGACGAAGGCAACATGAAATTTAATGCAGCGCAAATATTGTGCATAAACATACGTACATATTTGTGTTATACATATAGATTTTCGATTTTGTTTGCATTCTTCTTTTTCTTCTACTTTTTCTTCATATTGCTTGTCACGCCCTTTTGTCGTGAGCTGGTTTTATATTAATTATAATTTATGTTTAATTCCTTTCGTGCTTATCGCCAAATGTTTCATTCCTCTTTGCCATTCTTGACTGGCTGTTTGATGCGTGGGAAATCGTATTGCCAATCAAGCAATTAGCGACTGCCATCAAATGTGCATTAGGCCAGCCAGACAGATCGAAAGAGAAATATGCATAAACACTAAGTGCAAGTGAGAGATAAATAATGACAGGAACAGCGAATATCCATTCCAGACTATGTACAACAACAACATAAACAGCAAAAACAACATTATGCATTCTGCAATTTGACAAAGTTCGAGGCATGTCTATGACCGTTTTGGCATTTTGGCTGACATCTCGAGGGAGGTTGGGCGGGGTTGGCTGCTGGCAGACGTTTGTGGTTTGGGTTCAGACGACATTGCAGCCCAAAAACAAGAAAAGAAACATCTTTCTGCGAGAGGCTTGCTAAAACAAACAGAGAGACAAACTCAAAACAAAAACCGAGAGAAAGCGCAGAAAATATTGAAAAACAAAGAAAATTAGTTGAACAGCATATATGTATAAATATGTGTGTGTGTGTGTGTGTTTGTGTGTGAATGCCAAAGACAATAACCGACAACAAACAGCAGAGACAACAGACAACGATGGTCGAGCGAGCAAAACGCGTCGTATGAGCAATGTCAATGCAATGGCGCCGTTTCATGTTTTAAGGGTTGAACTAATCACAGACAATATACGTGTGTGCATTGCATATGTATGTGTCCGTGTGCGTGTGTGTGTGAGTGAGTGCTTAGCAAAACTCCCTAGAGAAGGAGTAGAAGTTGTGGCAGTACTTGGGCGGGGGGGAAAAAGATTTAAATTGCAAATTGGCTGGCAAAAGATATAAATGCGTGTGGACAAACGCACAAAAGTATGCTATGCCAAATTTCGCCTCATCTTAAAGCCAAACGTGTTGCCATATTTAAAGGCTAGCACATCACAAATAAGTCCAAAAAAGTACAAAAACAATAAACGCCAACAAAAAAAAACAAAAAAAGAGAACGGCAATAAAAATAGCTGAACGCGAAACGGAAACAACCCCCATGAGCGCACTTAATGCATGCCAAAATTAAAGCGACTCCAAAAACCGCCCAACACCCGCACACACACACACACACACTTACACACAGCCAGACAAAATATATATATAAAATATGTATGTGAATGATTGTGTGTGTGGGTGTGTGTGTTTATATAAGGTATTATAGACGCGCATTTTGTATGATTGGGGTCGGGGGTGGCAATTGAAAAGCTTTACTGCTGCCATCGTCGTCGCTTTTTCTTGCTTACTTTTTTTTTGTTTTTGTTGTTTTCCAACTGACTCAGCGCTACCAAGTGCGGGCTGTATAAGAGAAATGTGTTTTTGAAAACTTCAACCAATTGAATCTATATAGATTTAATGCTGTGCTAACCTTTGAACTCAAAATTTGCACACTTGCAGTTGCACTTTGCAATTGTCGAATGTAAGTGGTGAGCAAGGATCTTGAATCTATCAATTCGAGCTAAAATTAGATCTCTATGGCTAACCGTTTGGGCTGTGTGTTGATAGCAGTCAGTCAGTCAGTTACAAAAGTTAGTTATTTGTACATATGGCAATTAAAAAGTTGGCTTCGAAACAAAAAGTGTTATTTTACTATAAATTTGAAAGCTGAACTTGGATTACTTTTGAACATTTCATCACAATTAAGTTGTTAGTAAAAGTAAACAATTTTATTAAACTTTTTATCGGTTAGTAAAAATTAATAAGTTTTGTTACTAAGCAACCCTCGTATGATGTGCTATATAGACAATAGGGCATATACTTGTATGTGTGTGTTCGTGTGATAGTCATGCACATTTATCAAGTGTATACACACAGACACACAGACATATGTACGTCCATACATGTATGTATAGAGTCGAAGCTAAAGTTGCTGCTATGTGCGAAAGTAAGCAAAAAACAACGACAACAACAGCTGGGCTATGTGTGTGTGTGTGTGTATGCTTGTGCCTTGGGGGTTGGGGAATGGGGGTCTGTTTTTGGGGGTTGTTGGAGCAGCGACATATAAGACAAGCAAGATGGATGAAGAGAGAGAGAGAGAGAGCAGGAACAGTAAATAAAAAAACAAGTACACAAGAAATTAACGAGCAAACGATTTTTATGGCAGCATTTTGTGCCTTAAAGCGCTTAATGCGCTTTATGGCTCTATGTGTGTATGCGTATGTGTGTGTGTGTGTGTGTGAATTGTGTTTTCTGTAAAAGTGTGTGTGTTAGTTGAAAAATGTTTTAAAAATGACATGCTTCGAAAGTTTAAGCAATTTATGTTCATTTTAAATTGAATTTCAAATTTATTGCTGCAATTTTGTCTGCCTTTGCTGTATATTTATATATGTATATATAAACGTATATGTGTGTGTGTGTGTGCAGGGCACAGGAAGCGGAAGTGCTTGGCTTTTGTATAAAGCTCTATGTGTGTGAGTATGCCTAAAGTTGTAAATTTCATTGTTTTTTGCTGCTGCAAAAAGCAAATTAATTACACAAAACAACAAAAATGCCAAAACTTTGAGCACAAAAATCGTTTTTTCGTCTTAAAATTGAAATTTTAAATGTCCGAGACGCATTGCAAATTGATTTAATAATTGAAAAGATGAAATAGCAAAAAGCCTGTTGAACTTTGCTCAAGCAAAACGAAGGTCAATCAACTGAATTGAAAGCATATCCTAATCGAAAAATAATAAAATGGCCCAAACAAATGTTGGGAAAACCTTTTTTGCCAACCCAAAAAAAAAATAATACAAATATCGAGACTTTCGGAGACAATTGGCAGACTTGTCTGAGCTGGACACAAAAAGCCAAAAGAAAAAAAATCCAGCAAATTCAACTTGAAAAGAAAATGCAAATATTGCTTGGGGCAACCGGGTCCTTGACTTAGCAGACGTAGCAGCAACAGTTGATATGGCAACAAAAAAAAAAGGAAGAAAAAGGACGCTGACTCTGACAGAAAAGGTTGACGACACTTGTCAGCCCAAAAAAGGATACGAATAAAGCAGATAGATAGATAAAAAAAAACACCAAAATAGAAACAAATTTTTCCGTCTTTTTTTGGGTTGAAATAAAAGTCAAGCCAAGAAGGCAATTCAATAGCCCAAGGATATTTGAAGCAACAGTAACAACAACAAAAACAAATACTTTGCCTTTTTTTTCTTGCTCTTTTGGTCGACGTAATCAAAAGGGTCAAGTGCGTGCGCGTGGCGTTCTTTGAACTGTGGCAACAACAGCAACAACAAAAAGGGTTAAGTCTCCGCCCCGGACATAATGAAGCGCAATGACCTTTTTTTTTATATATATGTATATATATTTATATCCTGTCGCCACCTACTTGCTGTCTCGGTCTGTATTAGATGTAGCGTAGGTTTGTTTCCTTTTATTATTATTTTTTTTTTTGTATGTTGCACGGCCTTGGCCCAGTGAACAGCACCGCGGGGGGGCGGCGGGTCGTTAAAACCTTGAACTTGTAAAAGGCAAAGTTAGCCTTGACATTGAAATGGATGCCTCGTAAATGTTGGCACATTGTTGTTGTTGTTGTCGTCGCGGACTTTTTGGCTCGGTCCGATTTGCAATTGGCAGCCTGAGGGCCGTTCTGACGTGCCCCCAAATACAGCAGCAGCAACAACAGCAACAGCCAAACAGCAGTCGACAGCTGTTGCCAACAGTTGTTGCCAGTTGTTGTTACCAGTTTGCCCGTTTGGCCGTTTGGCAGTTTTGCGTGGCTTTTGTAGCCGCTTTCATTGTTCGGTTTAAGTGCTATGGATCGCACACATAGCAAGCAAGTAGTCAACTACACTTGAAGAAATGCAGGTGATTACTGAAGGTTTTCTAATTTTATATAATAATAACTTTATTAGTTGGGTGCTTCGGTGATATAAAAATATATAACAAGTTTTTAGTTTAGTTTATTTTCCATACTTTTTTTTTGAAAGCGACTCACACATTACTTTACCAAGTGTAATGTTACTTGCGTTCCCCTCTTTTACCGCACAGTCATATAAATAAACCGCAGCAAGCTGGCAACTGGCAACTGGCAACTGGCTACCGGCAACAATCTTGGCATTGGGAAACCTGGAAACAGCAGCTGAAGCTCTCACGTGCTGCGTGTGCCAAAAGTCTGCCGTCGTTTTGGCTTACCCTTTGGCAACGTCTCGATTACGTTTCGGTTTGGGACATCACAAGTGGTGCCAAGTGTTGCTGTTGCTGCTGTTGCTGCTGGACGACAAATTGTCTGGCTGGCTGCTGTTGCTGGCTTGCTGTTGCTGTCTTGCCTTGCCAGACTCAGACTCTGCCGTGGGTCTCTGTTTTTTTTTTTTTACGAGCCAAACATGTAAGCTCTTTTTGCGGGTATATATAGTATCATAGCCATGGCATCGGCCACAGCTCTCACGTAGGAGTCACAAGCCAGCGTTGTCTGTTAAGACTGCTACTGGTTGCCACAATCACAGTCTGACTGTCTGTGGTGGTCTCGCTGTCACGGTTGGTGGTGCCCCCGTTGCTAACGGCTACTGAGGTAGCCGCTGTGGCGCCTTTTAAACAGTCTGCCTGGCGGCCTGCCTGCCTGCTTGACTGTCCATTAATGCGCGGCTCTTTTTATTATTATTTTTATTTGTATCTTGTATCTTATGTGTGTGTTTCTGACTGATGGTTGAGGTGTGGCCAAAGTTGCGGACATGCTTTGACATTGTTAGTGTGTGTGTGTTACGACTTTGCAACCCGTTGAGCAGCATTTCAGCGGCGCCTAATTAGACATTAAGTGCACCATGCACCATGCACCATGTCTACCATTCAAGTGGGGCACACACACACACAGCCTAGGTGGGGGGGCACACAGTATGCATGTCCAAACATTGTGACAGCTGATTGCATCGCTGGGGCATGTGTGTGTTGACTAATTGCCGCCAACGACGCGTCGCAATGTTTGCTAACGTTTCGCGTTTCGCGTTCCGCGTTGCACGTTTCATGTCATGCCACACGACGAATATGGCAGCAGCCAGGCAGCCAGGCAGCAGCAAAAAAATGCAGCTCACTTCGTTTGGCCGGGCGCAGATTGTGGGCGTTTTGGATGTTTTTGGCAGCACGACACAAAAATGTGCTGAGAGGATTACACAGAGCAACAAAGTTGAGCAAATTCAACTTATTCAAATTATTGAAAAAAAATAAAAAAACACTCTTAATTTTAATTGCCTTAAAGCCATTAAGAAATGTTAATAAACAAAAGTAATTATGATTTAATGAAGTTCTCTTAGAGCTTAAAGATAAAACAATTAATTAATTAATTAATAAAATAAATACCAGAATTAATTATTAAAATGAGCCCATTATTTATGTTCTATGAACCTTTAAAAATGCTTTAATTAATAAAAAATATTATTTGGAGCATTTAAGAATAAAAATAATAATTTATACTAAGTTAAAGTTGCTCTGCATATTTTCCTTTCAATTTTAAAATACATTTTCACTCACAAAAAATAATTTAAAACTATATATTTCAAACTATTTTTGTATAAAAAAGAAAAAAAAAAAAATTAACTGTTTAAATATTTTAGGCTGTTCAGTGTTAACTAAACGATGGCCGTCCGGAGGAGTAGTAGAAGTAACCTACAAACACATAAAAACATTCCACTATATGCAGATTGCATGACGACGCGAGGGCAACAAGTTGCAGCAGCAGCAGGCAGGCAGGCAGGCAGGCAGGCAGGCTAACTGGCGACATTGACAATGGCACCAAACATGGAGACCGAGACCGTGAACAGGATTTGGAATTGGAGTTGGAATTGGGACGGCCTCTGGCCAACAAAAGGCCGACACGGACATGAACAATGACCGCAGCGAGCAGAGAGAGAGCTTTGCCAAAAAAGCAAAGTAGAGAGAAAAAAAAAAACAACCAACTATTACTGCATGCAAACATGAATGCGGCAAGCTGACGTTGCGCGTTGCACGTTGCACGTTGTGTGTAGGTGTCAAAGAGTTGGAAATGTGACTCCATTTTTTTGTGTTTTGTTTGGTGTCCTTGCTAAATCCCAAATGGCCAACGTCGTATTTCAAGCTTTTCTGTGTGTGTGTGTGTGTTTTTTTTTTTTTGGTTTTAACAACCAGGCAGGCAGTCAGGCAGGCAGGCGATAAAGGTCACGAGCTGCCAATGCTGCAAATGTGAATGCGACCTGCATTTTGTGTGCTTGCTATTTTTTTTTTTTGTTGGTTCAAACATGGCAGCTGTTGGCAGTTGTTCTTGTTGTTGTTGTTCTTGGTCACTGGGACAAGCTGGGACTGAAAAACTTCACTTTCACCCAGTCACCCAGAGGCAACAAACAAAACAGGCGAACATTGGCAAAAGTTTTTGCAACAGTTGCGAGACAAGACTCGCAAAAGGAAGACCCAGACCAAGACCCAACACCAAGACCAAAACTCAAGTCAAGAAGACCAAGACCAAGACACCAAATTCAAAGGCAAGCCGCAACAGCAGCAGCAGGGTAAAACTTAAAGAAGATGCCGTTGCCTGTTGCCAGTTGGCTGTTGCCGTCGCGTTTTCAGCATCAGTTTCAATGTCAAGCGCCGCAAAATGTTAGAGGCACGCAGAGTCAAAGCCAAGAGCCAAGAGTGGCACGAGTGTGGCAAGAGTGTGGCAAGTACAACACAGGGATCGACCGCAGCCAGTCCATAGCCATTTGGCAACTTGTTGCACACATTTGCCATTTTATGGAGCAACGTGATTTGGCTACGACTCTTAGACTCTGTCTTTGACTTTGACTCTGCTAAGGATGTGGCATGCTATGCTTACTGCCTCGTTGCCTCGTTGCCTTGTTCTTGTTGTCTGACTGCGTTTTTATGGGCTTTGCCAAGGAATGTCAAAGTTGCGCTCTGTTTGTGTGTGTGTGTGGCAATGACGACATAATCAACGCTTCATTGACGGGGCGAATGTAATATGGACATAAACACAGCAGTTGCTTTAACACGACATAGTCGTTAGATTAAGGCGGAGCAAAGGGACGACAGCAGCAGCATCAACAAGATGTTTCTCTAGTTTTTTGGCTCAACTTTTTACGAGGATAAACATAGTCCGGAAGCGGAAACGACAAGTGACGTTGTATTTCTTAGGGAAATGTGCTTGAGTTGCATACAGAAAGAAATAGGAACGCTCCAGATAAATTAGCTTGTCTGTTCTCGCATAAACAAACTATACAAAAAAACCACAGACATAAATTAATTGTAAAGATATTATTGGCACTGCTTGCTTTTGAATCTTAAGCAGTGTGCGATTAGTGCTTTAAACAGGAACGCTGCTTGCGTATCGATAATTATCGATAACGCCACGATTTAATTAAACAAAAACAGTTATCAGCTTGATTACATTAGGGTTAGTACTTAAATACACAACCGATTTGATGCATTGATAATTTAACTACGCATTAAATTTTCCTGAAGAAATTAAATATTTATCTTTGATGCCTCAATCCTAACAATCCTAGTTTAACACTTAACAACATAATCAAAAGCTTCGCTCAATCCCTGAACACAAAACAAACTCAATGCCATACGAAACGAATTGAATACTTAAACCTGTTAAGTCATTCAAAAACGTAATCATATGTGACTGATTGAAAAATTAAATAAATACAACTGTTGCGCTGATTTTGAACTTGTGACGTACGCAAGCTCTGTGTCTGTGTGTGTGTGTGTGTGCATTAAATTAGAAAAGTTTTTTTATGACGCGACGACCTTGAAAAAGCCGGCAGTGAAACCCAAACAAACACCCAGCCAGAGAGTATTTATTATAGAGAAGTTGCGTGTCAAAGCCAAAGCCGGCTAAGGTCAAAGTCAGCCTCTGTCTAGAGAGCCGCGACGTCAGTTGCCCAAACGGTCCGTTCCGATTCCCCAGTCACAGACAGACCCACGCTTCATTCCCACCCCTTCCTCGTCCCCCCTCACCGTACCGTCACTCTAACAGTTTGCTATGACAAAAACACAATCCACGATTCAACTTGACTCGGTCCGGGTCTGCTGTTGGGTCTGGGTCTGCTGTTTGGGTCTGCGTCTGGGTCTGCGTCTGGGTTTGGGTCTGGCGTCTGTGTGTTTGGGTCTTTGTACGTGCGGCATGTTGCCACTACTTCAATTGCCCGCCTTTGGGAGCGCAACTTTGTCTGCTGTCCCCCTTTTTTTTTGCTTTTACTTGCTTACGCTATACACTGCCTAAAGGGTATTATAATTAAGTTGTGAATAAAGTAAACTTGACGAAGGTAAAACAAGACTTTGAAAGATGTTCTAAAACTAAGTAAAAAGAACTTAAAACTTGATATTATTGAACTCTGAAATACTAAATGGGTATTAAGTTTAGGTAAGTAATAGTTAGTTATATAATCAATTCGATTATTAACCTTTAAAGCCCATTCGATGCGTCGATATTCTATCAGAAAAGTTTACCGGCAGAAGTCTGCCGTTCTAAAGTTTTCGATAAAATAAATCAATCCGAGTTTGTTGCAGGGTTGCAAAATAAATAAATGATTAACAGCCACTTTTACTTCTTATTATATTAAAATATTCCTCAACTAACAAACACTTTCAACAAACGAATCGTAGAGTATCCAACTTTCGGCGTACAGCTGTTTGTTATACATGAATTTTTTCTGTTGATGAAGTTGCTAGCCAAAGCAGAAAAAAAAAAACCTGAGAGAGGCAATGTAAAATGGTTGACCCCAGTCAGCTATAGCTTGCCACTGTGACTCGGCGAGTTTCTGTGTTACGTGCAACGCGTGGTAGCAATTGCTGGTTGCTGCTGCTGGTGGTTGGTTGGTTGGTCGGATGGATTATGCGGCTACTACAACTGCTGTTGCGATTGCTGCTGGCTTTGGCTTGTTTCATTTTATATTTTGCGCCCTCGACTTTTACCGGCAACGAAATAGAGCGCAAGAGGGAGAAGTATTAAAACGGCAATGCGGATGCCTCATCACAACGTGATGACGTGGAAAATGTTTAACCACCGCTACACAAAAGGCATGAGTCCCCCTGACTGAGAGCCAGACCTTGGCGAAATAGTCGCAGAGTCAAGTCGAGTCGTGGATTGTGGTTGAGCCGCAGACAAGTTGTCTGACGCTTGTTGCCGCATGACTTAATTAGCTTTCGCCTTTGAATTGTGCATTGTTAAATGAGATTGTAATTGTGACCCATTGTAGAAGTAAAAGGTGTGACACTCGGTTATTGTTTGGCTGGTTGGTTGGTTGGTTGGTTGGTTGCACTTACCCCAGTTGTTGGTGTCCCATTGCCAGCGGCAACTGTCGTTGCAGCACCACTCGCATTGCCACTTGACTTGCCCTTGCCGCGTCCACGCTTTGCATCTGGACGTACGGGTTGGCCGTCGGCACCGTAAACGATCTGCAAATAAATAACAATTAATTACAAATAATGGTACTTAAAGATACGCAATATCATTGCTAGAAACCCTTGACTTTATTAAGAACTCTTTGTAGTTTTTTAATTCACTTTTTTAAATAAACAAGTCTTAATCATAATAACCAATAAAACAATTAATGAAGTATATAAAAGGCTTTATACTGGCTTATAAGCATCTGCCATTAACTATAGCAGCTATTTTGAGATGGTGTCTGAGTTATGAAAATACAAATTTTACGCGAATTTCATACCTATGATAAACTGTGACCAGTAAAAGTAAAAGTTTTAACTGCCTTCGGGCTCACTTAGTATACAACTATTAAGATAACTTCGTTTTTATTTAAATAGAATTCGGATGTTTGCCAAATTCCGTTATAACAAACTTAATTAAGAGTTTTGAAGGTCTACTGTGCTACTCAAACTTTGCCTGAAAAGAAACACACTAAAGCCAAGACACAAACCAGCACTGTTAACAGCAGAGTACCAATAACAGCAAAACTGCTTGACAACTTGATTTTTCTCAACTGCACCAAGCAGTGTACAGTAAGGGTTTAGAAAATTCGTCTCAAGTTAACATTACGAAGAGAAAATAAAATGTAACACGCTAAAGCAAAATTAAAAATAACTGCTTTATCATCCTGAAATATAGCTTCCACGTGTCTTATACAGTTTTATCAAAAGTAAGGAAAATGTCCTCTAGAAATAAACTTTTTAGTTTGCAGAAGTTAAATTCATGTGTCTGTACCAAAAACAAGCAGTGCTTCAAGTCTGTTCAGACATGCAGTTCACACAAGCAGTTTAGATGTATGGCCACACTGTATAAATGCGCGCGTTTTGCTAGCGTGTTTTCTGAACTGCTTGTTCGTTCTATTCTAAGTAAATTTTGTGCTTAGTTCGATTTTTTGCATCATGTTCTTTTTATTGTTTAATTCAAGTATCTTTTAAGTCTTTAATGTATACAAAATATTTATTCAAGATGTTTAATACTCTTAGAAATGTTATTAAATAAATGCGACCAAAGTCAATGAACTGAAATATAATTCTTGAATCTTTCGTGTCAGCTGCAGCGTAAGATGAGCCATTGATAATTCCAATAAGCATGACAAATGCTGCACATATTTTATACGCTGTCTTATAACACAGTCGCGGTACTTATAAAACCAAAACTCAACATCTATTTCCGGCGTAGATACACACGCACACACGCACACACACACTCATAAATTCTATCAATTGTTTGAGTATCTTGAGACGCGGCTTAGGAACCATTAAACAAAGTGCTGGGAACATGCAACGGTTAACGGTAAATTGAAAAAATCTTTCTAGAACGCCTTCACAAGAAATATATATATTTATGTATATGTGTATATGGAGATATTGAGGCAGTGTGCGCAGGCGCGGCGGCAAGGGGTAGGGGCAGCCTAAAAATAGTTTAAGGCCAGACGGGACGCAACATATGCGCAACACAGATGAGCGCCAACTAAGTGAGAGGGAGGGGGGGGGGGGGGTGACAATGAGGGGTTGGGGTTTGAGTAATGTAATGTTATGTGGAAATGGACGTTGTTGCTTCGCAGGAGTGCTGCTGGAATGCTGGCTGAGTGACAGACGGTTGCGCCTTAACGGTAAATAAGCAACGCACCGACAGATGCTGGGACGAAGAAGAAGAAGGAGATGAAGAAGATGAAGACGAAGAGCCGTTGTTGGCACGCGCAGGCGCGCACATCTAGCAGCCGCAGCAGCAGCCGCAGCAGCACAATGTGGCACATGTTGCAAGCACATCAGCATGAACATCAACTTCGTCTTGTTGTTTTTGTTGTTGTTTAGCTTATTGCATCCACTTTTAGCAGCAGTTGTCATTTCGGAAGCAATTATTTAGATGCAAGGCTGCAAAGCGTGCCATGCTCCCATTTTTCCCAAGTTTCCCAAAGACTCTCTCTCTCAGGCTCCAGACGCAGATGCAAATGCAAATGGCGTTGCAGTTGCAGTTGCCATCAGCCCCCTCTTAAAATGAAGACGACGACATCTTGTCGATGTCACAAACGTATTCGGATTTTTGTTATACACACACACACAGAGAGAGTACTGGGGCTGCTTTGTTCAAATCTAAAATTAGCCAAGCTAAATGTTTTCAGAGGTGAATTTTCATCTCTGCTCGAAATTGATATGCCTACCCCGGGTACAGTTGTGCACACAAAAGTAGCAGCAAGTTCAATGTTAATGTTCTGAGAAATGGGCAACGAAGTGTAGATTGACAGAAGTTAAGACACTGCGCGAAAGAAAACAGAGAGAGCGAGAGAAGCGCATTGATATTGATCCCCAATGGGAGACATTCACAATTAATTTCCAAGCCAAACATTATTTACTTTGACATTTTGTCTATTGAAAGTTGAGCTCTCGAGATCATTTAGCGTCAAGAGGCCAATTAAAATGCAAGCTAATTGTCAATTTATAAAGGTGTCTTTAACTAATATTATTATTATAATATGACTTTTGATTTGAAACAATAGCTGATTGATCTGATGGAAATCGGCAGCTATGAAGTTAAATATTCAATTTATACATTTGACTAGAAAGTGAAATAATTAAGCTTTAATAATATTTGCCAGGAATAAGCAGTTTGCAACATCAAAAAGTCGTTCAGTTTTCTTGTTGTTTTATTTCTTTTGCGTAGTAAATGTTTTTCTTAGACTGCAGCTTATTAGGCAGAGAATTTACAATGCCAAATCTGAATCGTCGCATTTTAAACTGTTTAACAATTCACTCAAATAATGACATCAAATAAAGTCGTCTACAAAAATCATAAGCGATGCCAATAAACTTAATACAAAGTAAACTTTCCTTTCATACGGAACAAAAACATTAAAAAAATGATTTTTTAAATCATTTAGAAAGTTCTACAAATAATATTTTACTTTAAAAAGTAATTCATGAATTTCTGCAGAAGCGTTAGAAAACCGAGACAAATTGTTGAACAAAGACCCTTTTTAAGATTTTAGAATGTTTTCTGTTTACCAAAAAAACAAAACTTTCAGTTTCTGCAACTGCAAACAAAATGGCGTTTGAATGTGAAAGCCGCATTTTACTACTTATAGCAATAAAGTATCTGTGTGGCATGTTGTTAGCCTTTGCCTAAACATAACACTAGTACACACACACCCACACTTAAACACACACACATAAACAACAATGATAATCAAGTAAGTACAAAAATGGTAAAAAAGAAGAGCCGACAATGAAAACGAGGCCGACGACCCACAAAAGTCGCCTAAAATTGGGCCAAAAAATAGGCAAAAACACACAAAACAAACACACACACATACAACGCACACACACACACATATACATACTTATAAACAGAACAGGAAATCAGAAGTTAACAGCTGCTTCCTGCTCCTGTGGCTATTTTCCTTTTTTTTATTTTTTTTATTGCTCCTGATTGTTGCAACAGCTTCTGTTTTTCTGTTGGCGCTGACATTTTTATGAGCAGCAGACGAAACTGAATCAATTTGGAAATCATTTTTGTTGCCACTTTGTTTTTGTGCAGACTTTATTAAAGCCAACAACAACTAAATGCATGCTAACTTAATTGCCATTATTAGCTGCATATTATTATTATTTTTATTTCTTGGCAGCAGCTGCGCCACATTAATGAGACGCAATTTGTGCTCAGGTTTTCTGTTGTTGTTGGTTAGGAGGCATACAACAACAACAACAACAAAAAAGTAAGCCTTGAGGGCAAGCTGTGCAACAGGTAGCCAAGCTCAAAACCGCAAAGGCCACAAACAAACACACTTACACACACACACATACGAGTAAGGAACCTGACCTAGGCCAAGTGGATTTCGGGTAGGTGCCGTCAAAAAAGAGAGGGAAAAAAAAGCCAAAGCAAAATAAGCACAACGAACAAAAAAAAAATACTAATAAAATGGAGCTGCTCAAAGTAGCCTTATCACAAACAACAAAAAAAAAAGAAAAAGTAAATGTTGAAAGCACGGCGGCACATGCAGCATTTTGTTGCTGTTATGATATACACTTGCCACGCCTAACCCGCAGTCCCCTTGCTGCTGTCCCTCCTTCAACAACAACAACAACAGCTCGTCATCATCATAATGATCAAATGAGCGCCCCATAAAAAGTTGCCAGCTCTGTTTACTGTTTTTTTTTTCTCTTCTTCTCTTTTTTTCGGGACAGGGTCCCAAAATGTGCGTGTCTTTTGGTTTGCTATGTGTGTGTGTATTTGTTTGTTTGTGTAGCTTTCGGCAACCCTTCGTATGATATATATATATTTGCCCAACTTGTTGCTTTGACTTCCTACAGAAACTTTGACTGCCTATTTAAGGTGCTCTTTCCATTTCCATTTTGTCTTCTTCTTGTTCTAACTGTGACACAGCCCTAAGGTCATTCAACTGCCTAGGCAACCCTTAGCTAACAACCTTGACCTGCTCTTTTTGCCGCTTGCTGTTGCCGCTTGCTGTTGTTGTTTGGGGTTTTGTTGAATGTGCCAAAAATATTAATTATTGCCATAGCCCCTTTATCAAAATTAGAGCAACAACCCTTTTGTCTGCCTATCTGTATGTCTGTCTGTCTGTGTATGGGTAAAAGAAGAAGAAGTGGAAGTGGCAGCAGCTGTGGCAGCCACACAGGGCATAGGCATAATATCGATTTGCGAATAGCGGCAAACATTGTGTCCTTGTGTGCCCCTTGAGAAACAAACAACAACAACAGCAGCACATTTTTCAAGGTTAAACGCACCTTTTGCACCATAGAAACAGGCTGCTAAGGGGTGGGACGGTGGGGCAAGCAGGCAGGGCTAGGCAGTTAGGGGAGACAGAATGTTGTTAATCTCTGTTTATTTTGATTATCACTTTCGTGGCGACAGAATAACCTCGTGGGGGCACAATTGCTGATTAGCCGGCTTTATTCTTATGTCCTTGAAGGATTTTTGTTTAACTGTGAATTGCGTGACTGAATAACTGAATGACTGAATGTTTGACTGTCTGAGCCGTTTTTGTTTTAGGTGTTGAATTATGCGCTTGCTGCAAATTACAAAAATAAGGAACTCCTGCTGATTCATTGCTTAAACGTGTCTGGCAGGATATGTTTTTCAGCTGGTATTGTATATATATATATATACTGTATATCCCGTATATCCCGCATTTGATTTTCGGGGGTTGACTTGTGCATCTTGGGGGTGGGTTTTTCTATACTTGATATTATTTTTATTTTTATTTTTTCCATTCCTTTTTCACGTTTCATTTTGCAGCGTAATTGAAGCCAACCCTCTATATAACGAAATATATGTATATATATGCAGGCTGTTACATATATGTATGTTAGTATGTATACATACTTACAACAGATACATACAGTTTTATATTATGTTTTGGGTTAGGGTTGGCCAAATGCGTCATCATCAATTTAGTTGCGGAAATTTTCAATGTCAATGCGAGGCGCTTGGTTTTATTTTTGTTTGTTGTTGGGGGGCGAGTTGACACTTGGCATAACTACCTTACTTAAACACCCTGCCACAAGTCCTCTCACTCGCTTTTTCGCTCCTTTTGAGAGCCCCCTCTTGAGATGTTACCATTTTGATATGTGCTAAAAAGCTCACTTCACAAAATTTATCAAGGTCAAGTTCATGATTGTTTTGTGGACGGGTTGGTTGTTTAATGGGGATGATGGGGTGGGGACAATGGGGTGTTTTTGTGTGAAAACGGGACAAATTTTATTGTTTGTTGAGGTAGCGGCAACAAAAGTCAATTCAAAAAGGGGTACACAACACAAAACAATTTTATACTTGCAGCATTGTGACACAAATTGAGTGCTAAAGAACAGGAGCGGGAGCGAAGGAGTTGAGGGTAAGGTGTTTTGTTTGATTGCCCAACATGAGTTGTAGCTAAAAACAAACATTGTACAATGAATTTCATGGTCTCTGCTCAAGCTCGAAAAAACAATGTAAACGAAATTCCTTATACAAATTGCGGAGAAAACGATTTAAACGCAAAAACTTGGCTACAAAAGATGAAAACTTGAGTATTGCCTAAGAAATCAAAGAGTTCTATGTATTATAAGCAATTTGATATTCTACTTTTAGTAAAGTTCAAGAGCCAATTGTGACAAAGAAACTTGAAAAACATTTCAAACAAAATACTAATTTATATTAATGTTAAAGTTTTTATAAAGAGTTTTGTGGAGGATGAGGAATAAGGGTTTAACCAATCATAGGAATGCTTAAACTTGTGTTAACATAAATATTATTCTTGGTATCAAAAATTTCAACAAATATTATTATTCAAATATGAATTAAGGGTGCTTCCTTATAAGTTTTTTTTTGCATATAAATAATAACTCACCACCAACTAAAATCGAATAATAAGCAAATATAATACAAAAGACTTGCCTCACACACACATACTTAGGCACACATGATTAAGCCAAGTAAATTGAGCCAACAATTAAGAACAGCTGTGCATTTTGCAGTCTAAATCCTAAGCATGTCCCTAAGGCATTGATACGCATACGGAGTTTCCTATTTTGCTCATACTTGAACGTCAAACTAATTAGTTTGGAAATGTTAGTTTCTGCCATTTTGTGGGCCAAATAATGGCGGCTAATGAAAGTGCATTAGCATTTCAGAGGGCTGCTCTCTTTTTGTCTTTCTCTCTGTGTCTGGTGTTGCAAGGATGTACGTCAAGGATGTGCCAAGTCAGAGTGAAATGAATTAATTTGAAATTCCATTCCGTAGAATTAATTGAGTTGAAATCAAATTAAAAGCAATTTATTTTCAACCCTCAATGCCAATTTTTTTTTTCTTTCTACTTTCAGAACCACAACCCACACACACTCGTACACACACACACACACACTATCCTTTGGTGCTGCGTCTTCTTTGGTTTACAGTTTTTCTATTCGATTCGGGTACTTTCTAAAAGTGCGTGCCACGCAGCAGCAGCCACAAAGCAAAGCAGACAAACAAACCAGCAAAAAAAAAAAAAAACATAGAAAAATAAAAATAAAGAAAAAGTAAAGTGAAATGAAATCAAACTCGTTTCCTTATTTCTTTTTGTTGGGGTTGCAAAATGTATTTCAATGCCTGCATTTTTGGCCAGTGCTGCGATGGAAAATCGATAAACATGTGCCGCATCGTGTGGCAGAGTGGCATATAATCATAGTATAGGCATAGATAATACCCGTACATATATACACACACATACACTGATGGTTGTTAATCTGTGCTGCATTTGTTGGGTGGGTGGGTTTTCTCTTTTATTTTTTGGTTTTGGTTTTGGGTTTCGAAGCTGTGACGTTGCATTAATTTTGTAATTTGTCGCGTGATAACGGAGGAATGATTTATGCATTTTCGAAGCTTGCGCACAAATTAAAAAGCCATTGCAACATTAACATCCACAACAACAAGAACAACAACAACTCAAATTATGCCATTGCAAACTGGACTCGTAAAAAAAAAGTTTTCACAACAAGAAATTCAAATAATGCGCTCGAGTTGACAGAGCGAGGCAACAAATTGCATTTGATAGCGAGCGAAAAACCATCCACCGCATTATATCCCATTCCGCCTCCCATTAAACTGCATTAAAAATGCACGAAAAAACGCAAAAAAAGTTGACCAAATAAAAAGTAAAAACCGAATTTACCACAAAAAGGAAAAACAAGCATTAAGAAGCAGCAGCAGCGCACAGAACTCAACTCGAAAACTCGCTTTGAACTAAAAAAAAAAAAAAAAAATAATTGTGAAAATAAAATTTTGTGTTTAATTTGGCAGCAGCAGCAGAGCGAAAAGTTGCTCCGCAGCAGAGTTGCAGTTGCAGATACTTTTGAAAATGCATTCAATAAGGATATGTACAATGTGAAAGCGAGAATGTAACGGTAAAGCTAAAATCTAAAGGCTAAACTACAACATTAAACCGAGTTCAGAAGAAACTTGGCTAAAACATAAAACTGAGTTTACTTTTAGATTTGGGGCAATAATTATTATACAATTGTTTAGAATAAAATAAAAATTATCTTAAAATTAATATGAGGAAAACTCAATTTGAAAACCAACTTCAAATATTCATATTTACATTTCCCCTTACAAATTGCTGCCCATTTAAAAAAGAGTCACAAAGAGAAAAAGAGTATATTAAAGTCAAGAACAATGCTGGCTGGCTTGTGGCATTAATATTTGTAATTGTTGTTGTTGCTGTTGCAGCTGCAGCAAAAGTGGCTTTTGTACGTACAATGACCTACCAACACATAAAAAATGCAAAAAGTGGCAAGGAACCAAGCCAAAGAGAGAGAGCGAGAGAGAGAGAGAGGAGTAACTGTGCGAGTCGCGCGCTTAAATATGCAAAGGACGATGAGGATGCCACGATGCCACACGGTGGCGCAAAAGATGTTGCTGGCGTTGCCCGATGCTTGTTGCCGTTGCCGTTTCCATTGCCCCAAAGGCGAAAGTTTCTCAACAGCACAACAGCAATGGCAAATGGCAACGGCAACAACTCAATCCAACAGCAATGGTTGCTGCTAGTGTGTGTGTGTGTGCTAGGATTCTGGCGCAACTTCAATAATAGTCAAGTGCAGTGAAGCGTTCTGTCAGCTGCAGCAACTTCACCCCTCCCGCATGCCACACAAATCAAAGCTAAGCTCTCTCCCCTTTCATTTGGCAGTTCAGTTCGCCATTTTATTTGCACTCGTTGCTTTGGCATTTTTTCTTCTCTTATTTCTTGCTATTTTTTGACGCGACTCCGGCAACATCTTTTGGCCAGCACGCGTACTTTTCTCAATTTTCCAACTGTGTGTGCGTGTGTGTGTGTGTGTGTGTGTAAATTTTGCATTTACCCTTGGCAAGGACTTTTGGCCAAAGCAGAGGGAAAGCCAACGCAGCAACAGCAAAAGCAACGAAAGCAAAAAGTTTTATTTGCACAGTTTTCTTTTTCTTAAACTTTTGTTGTGCGCCACGCCACACCACGTCTTACCGACCCCCCTGACCCACGTTCCAATCGCTCAGCGTAAAATGCTTGCTTGCAATTTGTGAAAACAAGTTTACATATACAACAAGTGTATATATAAACTTGGTATTTCCTGTTAATACATAAGGCAAAAGTTGGCAAAGGCGTCATCTGAAAAACTGTAGCATACTTTTGAGCGACGCTTAGAAAATTTTCTGCGTTGCGTCCCCTCAGCGCTAAAATACATGGCACAAATGGGAAAATTTTTATAATTAACAACGACAAAGTAGCCGAGAACACAAGTGCAAGAACAAGAACAACATGAAAGTCTCACAGCATCAGCATCAGTTTATCAAAGGCGACAATCGCCCTGCTGCTGGCAACTTGTTTTGTTGGCTAGGCGAAAAAGGGGGGGTGGTGGCAGGCGCATAGGAAAAGAAGAAATAGAAAATGCACTCAGGCAGGCAGAGAATGCAACTGACGAGGGTAATGCCAAACACATATCAGATATATATACTATATATACGTACTATATATATATTTAGCAACATTTTAGGGTGCCAGTGTCACAAGCACTGCTAAAGAGGGTGAATGGGGGGTGGTGGGGGGGGTAAGGCATCGGCCTGCAATGCAAATATTTGCGTCAACTACTTATTTGTAGCTCGAGGCAACTGCAACACTGCAACAGAATGCGACGCAAATACTCAAAAGTCCGCATTGCCACAGTCCCCCCACAGTGTTATGCAAAAAAGTGCGTCATGCACTCTAGTGTTCAAGTGTTTAAGAAAAAGAAACAGAACCAGAAGCAGCACAAGAAGAAGAAGAAGAAGTAGAAGCCACTGCAATGCACAGCAGAACCGTTGTGTGCCACACAAACAAAATGCCTGTGGACTCTTTGGCGTATACGCAATATGCAATATGCGTAAGCAAAGGTTTCAAGCAGCGTCTCAAAAGTGGACGCAGATGCGTGTGCACTCAAGTGTGTGTGTGTGTGTTTGTGTGGGTATGGGTAAAGTATGCTGCCTTATTTGCACGTGTTTCCATTAGAGCTAACAGCAATGCTAATACCCTTGAGAAGGTTATATATAAATTCCTAACTGCCGGCATGTGAAACTAATTTATGGAAAAGGATTATTTGCAATATGCAGCTTGCCGTTTGGCAGATGCATTTCAATGTTTGCCAATAAGTCTTAAGAAAATTTAACGTTATCATAGAATTTTCCCTATTTTCTTATTAAAAATCAATGTTAATTAAGCTTGAATATTTCGATCATATTTCAAGCAGAGAAAGGTCGTAAACTAAGTAAGTTAAAAGTTAATTGGATTGAACTTTTCCTTTAAGTTTTAACAACAAATATAGTATTGATTAAAGTTTTCTTATAGATTAAACTGCTGTATCTCAAAACTATTTGTAAAGTGCTTCCTAATAAAAATAATTTTAGTTCTGAATTTTAGATCAAACAATATTATAGCAGGGAATTGACAAAATATACTTCATCAAATGTGTGTGTTTAAATTTAGCTTCGGTTGGGCTCTAGAAAAACAATCGAAACACCATCGATGTAATAAATGCTTTTTTTTCGGATATAAACGGACTGCTAACAAAGAAAATGTATACAAACAATTTGTTTATCGATGTTTTTTAAGGTTCAACACCGATTTTAATCGATTCTGATCACCATCGTTGACCAAAACTTTCTAGCAAATATCCCAAAACATATATCTAAGCTATCCATGTTTCCATTGTGTATAAAACATTTGAAAGTTGACCAACTTGTTCCCTAGTCAGTATTAAAAAGAGTATTTCATACTCGGCATGCCAAACTAAGCTAGAAATAATTTCTTGTTTATGTTGCTGCTGTTGCTGTTGCTGCTGTTGCTATGTTGCTGCTGTGTTCTCGTTGTTTGCCGTTGTGCGTGTTGAGCTTTGCTTCATTTCTTTTTGCTGCATTAAACAAAAAAAAAACACACATGAAGAGTGCGTGAGCGTATTTCTAAGTATGCGTGTGCACTTATATGGGTGTGTGTGTGTGTGCGCGATTGTTGTGTACACACAGATGTGTGCATATTTATGCGTATTTGTTTGCATAGCTGATGATGTGCTGGCAACAAAAGCAACAACTTTATTTATGCGTTGCCTCTTTTGGCGAAAGTCCGTGCTGCTGCTGCTGCTATTGCTGATGCGGCAGCTTCATTTCAAGTTGTATCCTGTATGTCCTTCGGGTATTGCGATTGCAATTAGAGAAACTTGCAGCAGTGGCAGAGCAGTGGCAGCCTGCAACTTTGTGCTTGTAAATGCAGCTAAAGCTAAATTGTTTGTTAACACGTGCGTGCGTGTGTGTGTGTGTGTGAGTGTGCGTGTGTGTTTGTGTTTGTGTTGGTGCGTGCTAAGTGCAAAGTTTTGCTGCTGTGGTTGCTTTACTGCAGCACCATTTTTTTTTTGTTTCATATAACGCCGCATTTCGGACAGCAACAGCAACAGCAACAACAAAAGCAAATAGCGTTAGCTACGTGACGTGAAATATTTTTAGCGCATTTTATGTGCAGGTTGTTGTTGTTGTTGTTGTTGTTGGTTTGCTGCTGCCTTTTTGAAAACATTTCTTTATAATTCTTTTTTTCTCTTTCGTTTCGGTTCGTGTGCTCTTTGCTCTAAACCACCCCAAAACAATGAAGCAGGAGTAGAAGCAGAAGCAGAAGCAGAAGCGCCCGTTAAGGGATGTTTATGCACGCCAGGACTTTCGTACTTTAGTAAATGACTTGACTTGTTTGACTGCGTTGCCCAGCAGCTCAAGCCAAGGAACCCAGGCACAACTTTTAGTTGGATTCAAAGTGAAAAAAAAAACCAAGAAAATCAACAAAATTAAATTGATTTTGCTGTTGCTGTTGTTGTTGTTGTTGTTGTTGCAGTTCCTGCTGCTTATCGCGAAGTGTGCGTCAAATGTATTGGAAAAGTACGAACTGAAAAGCGAGCTAATTTCCTATATTTTACCCAAAAAAAAGCGAGAACAACAAACTTTACATCGCGCTGATTGGAAATGAATGAAAACAAAAAAAATATGCCCTGCAACTCTTTCGGCTGTTGAAGATTATTTTATGCCATTCGCAGCGGCATTGAATTTATTGTTTCAATTATGTTTTTCAATTTGCGCTGACAAACAAAAGCCAGCAAAGAATTGCAAAAAAAAACCCAGCTATAAATAAAATAAATAGGGAAAGCAACAAGAATATTTTGTTGTTCTTTTTGTTGTTTGGTTCGGTTTGGTTTGTTGTCAGGTTCATGCACGAAATCGAAATGCGGCGTGAGTAACAGTTACTGTTTCCCTGCCTCTTCCTTGTAAGCGAGCCCAAGCGAGGCAAGTTATTGAATGTAAACATGATAAAATATATAGTATACATATATTTGCAGGATATACAAAACACAAAAATATAAATTGTATTCCAAACTGAACGCGTAATGCATGCGAAATTGTCTCAAATAATATTTAAGAAAAATTAAATTGAATTTACGTCGCAAAAGATCGAAGGATAAACATGAAAATACCCTAAGCAAGCAGCAGGAAATATTCCTTTCGAAACTTCTATCTTTAATCGTTCAACTACAGGGTATCTTAAAAACAATCTAACAACGTTGCGAACGTAAAAAAATATATATAATAAAAAATCGATTTGAAAGTGCGGCTTTGTTTTTGAAACAATATGCGAGAGCATTGCTGTTGTTGTTGTCGAAATGCAATCAAAAGATATGGCAAGAGTTTTGTTGCTGTTGTTGTAACTGTTTGATAGGCACTTTGTGAGTAAACTTTTACTTCATCATATTTTTATTTGAATTTTTTTTTTGTCAAATTCATCTTTTTGTGATTTTTTAAATGGCGAATGATGAAGTTATAGAAATGTTTGTAGGTAGATAAAATATTACCAGATTTGAATATCAAACGCAAAATTTAATTTTTAGTTAAATTTTGAGTACAAAAATCATTATTCTTAATATCCTATATAATAGATTTGATATAAAGTCGCAAGGACTAGTTTCAGGAACAGTTTTGTAAATTCCTTGCCTACTTTCTATCCATCAACTAAATATCTCACTTTCATTGTGATATGCCTGACTTGATTGTTAAACGGATTCATTACAGATAGAAAAAGTTGTGCAAGTGTTTTTTTTCGTTATTTTTTGCCTGTGGGGGAAGGTTTAAAAAGGGGTCGACACGTATTTAGTTTTTTTCTGTTTTTTTTTTTTTCGGCTGCAATTAGGCGCCTGCTGTGTAAATGTAACCTGTGCACGTGTGTGTGTGTGTGTTTGGTGTTGAGTGTTTTTTTTTGCTTTTTCGCTTTTTACCTGTAACCTGCTGACCCTCTAAACTAACAGCCAAAAAACACCCATCCATTATGCATTATGCAACGAGGCACTGTAGTACTCGTCGTACTGCTACTACTACTACTACTACTATTCAACCCTTTTTTTGGTTTTGTTGTTTTTTTTGTAACACGCTGACAAACGGTTCGTTTCATTTTCACTGCTGGGGTGCGAGTTTGTGTTTGGTTCGAGTTCTGGTTCGGTTTCTGCCGCATTGCCAGAGACCAAAAGAAGGGTCGACGCCACTCTCAGCCACGAATCGGTCAAGCTGAAAAATACGCTGCAATTGCACCTTGTTGCAAGCACTCACACACACACACACACACACACAGGTGTATAGGTGTATAGAAAACCAACAAGTACAAATGTTGTAATTGAGACTGTTTCGACTTGAAAGATGCTCAGTAAAAAAAAATTGAAAATAAATAAAAAAATTACACTTTGGTTTATTTTTTTTTAAGCCTCAACTAATCTAAATTACCATTAGTGGATGGCTGCTTAGCAGATTTCCGGGAAAATGAACTCCAACAAGCATTTGTATAAACAGAGGTTTTTTTGTTGTTGTTGTTTGTTTTGTTTTTTTTTTTAATCTCCCTGTCAGCTGCAGGGTATTTCGCGTATCAGTTATGTTTTACGCTGCTGCTGGTTCATTTTGGCCATGCATCGTTGGTATTTAAATTGAGCCAACGGGCAGTGAGAAAAAAGTAAATGAGTGCCGCTTGCAGGGCAGAAATGCACTTCAAAAATAGAAATGCATGCAGAAATAAAGGGTTAAATGTGCTAATATATGAGTATGTGTGTGTATCCTGTATCCTTGAAATGCAACGCATGGTCGCGAGCTAAAAACGTTGCTGTTCTTTTTTTCCTGTCAGCCTTCTATCTCCTTCTCTTCCCATTCGTTTGCTTTTGGTTGCTGTGGCAATTAGCGCAGTTTGTTGTTTATATATTTTTGTATTTTGGTTTGCCATCGTTGTTGTTTGTTAATAAACAATAACAAGCATGCTTAATTGCAAATATATATGTATGTGTATCTAAGTTTATTATCTGCAGCTGCTTGTTAACCTCATTTACAACGTAACTGCTGCTCTCCCTTTTCCCCATTTTCAGCTCTTGGCCATCATTAAAACACAAAAATACAGCACCTCATTCCCCGTTTCTCTCTCTCTTTATCTCTAACTAATTTGCTGTCCTTTTGCTTTCTTCGTTCACAGTTTGTCTCATTAAAAATGAGCAAATGCGAAAATCGTTTGCACTGCGATTTTCATTTTTATTTTCGTGGAAATGCAATGGCGCATTTTCTGCTCGTTAGTTAGTGTGTGTGTGTGTGTGTGCGTACAGAGAATGCGGTACTTTTGTCCTTTAACTTAGTTTGCAAGGATAAAACGTTAAGCTAAGCTGCGTCTTAGCCTTGGCTTGGCTATTGCAAAACTTTCCATTAAGTATACGCAGCGTGTTTGGTTTGTTTGTCATTATGTAACATTCATATTTGCATTTAGTGTAGTTGCAGACATTTTTAATCAATGCAGCGCTTGTGTCGTTTGCCGTTGTTTGTTGTCGCTTAACAAGGATGTGAAAATTTATTTATTAAAATTTAACAACGCATTATAATCAGCGCAGATTTATATAAATGTGACGATGTGTGTCGATGTGTGTGTGTGTGTGTGCTTACAGTTTTGAACTAGCAGAATAAATGATTGTCATCAACAGCCACCAGCAGAAGCAGAAGCAGAAGCAGCAGCAACAACCCATCAAGCACATAAGCAACCGTCGCGGCAACAGCAGCAAATTATTTTCATCATCAACAACAACAACAACAAAAGCGTTCAATTGCACAGACAGACAACACACACACATACACACACATTTACTCTATGCTTGCACCAACACTCGCATAATCGTTTTATTATTTAATTTATGCGGCTGATAAAAAAAAAAAGAAAAAGACAGAGAAACTGCCATACAATGCAAACAAGCGCATAGATACAAACAGCAAGCACAGCCAAACAGATACACACAAATATAGAACAATGACAGCAACAAAAACTAAAAAGTGTTATTTGCATAATATTTGGTGTGTCTGTGTGTGTGTGTGTGTGTGAATAGGGGTACACGCACGCCTTGAGGCACGAACGTTTCAAGGTCAAAGTGACACAAACTTAAAGCACATTAATAATAATTTTTGTTAAAGTTAAAATGTTTTTTAATTGCCGTGAGATAAGTGAAAAAGGAAGTAAAATAATGTTAAAAAGTTTTAGTTATAGGCCGAATTGACAGCTTTTTACTATATCTATAAAGAAACATCTGCATTGAAGTCATAAATGATAAGACTTTAGTTCTCATTTTGATTTTCATATAACTTCTAAGAACTTCATAATCGGCATTCTTATCTTTTATTTCAATGCTATCTAATGTTGATTTTTGGGGTTATAAATCAACCAATTTGATAAGCAAATTATTCATATTTAAAGATAAAATAAAATATATATACATACGTTTTTGGCTTTGGGTTCCTGCAAATAAATAGAAGAAAACAAACGTATTAAAATTAAAATAATGTAGGATTAAAATAAGCAGCTTTAAATAATGAAAAAGAAAAACCTTTTAATTGGCTGTCATAGACAAAGGGAAAAAACAAAATCCGACTAAATTAGTAAATAGCCAAAATATTTTCTAAATAGAAAAATAAATATTCCAATGCAAAATGTGTGCAAAAATTGGCTATTTATGGAGAGGGAAATGTGAAAACATAAATGCGAGCTACGATAAACTCTGATGTTGCTGCAGTTGTTGCATAAGCAGCTTAGAACTACAACTTCAACTCAACTCCCACTTCCCCCCGAAAAATGTTTTTAGAAATTTATGAATGTGTACAGATGTAGAAAATTTATATATTTACTTAAGGGGCAGGCGTGCGTGTATCAAATTTGAATGAATACGAAAGTAAGTGCAACAGAAATGCGGCACGTTTTTGGTATTTAAATCCTAGAGCAGGACGACAGCTGAGCGAGAGACAGAAAGAGAGGCAGAGACATGTAGGAAAAACAAGGAACAATGCGAGCAGATGTGCCGGAAAGCAAGAAACAAATGCAGATGTTCGAACGAATGAATATGCATTTGAAGCAAGAAAGAAAGCGAAACAACAACAACAACAACAATGACATCAAAATTTCAATCGGATTTTTGTTGAGGAAGCAGCAGGAACAAAGCCTGCAACTGGACTCGAGAGTTTGTCTTTTGGTGCAATGAACTCCAAGTGGAATGTTTGTGCCTTGCAAAAAATTGAGTGATTGCAACAATATTGTGGCATTGTGCTGCATCTAGCCACCTGGCGGCCAAAAGCGTCAGTTAAATTGCTGAAAACTGTTCAAAAATTGGCAAAATATAATAATAATAAAAAAATCCGGGTGAGGAGCTGCAATTGGATACGAGCAAGGAGCAAGGAGCAGAAGACCACGACATGATATCAAATTGCACAATACAAAAGAGACACACACACATACACACACCCAAAGCTGAAGCTCATCATCGACAACGACAACGACAACAACATTTGCTCGAGTATCAAGTGTGCCATTCGCTCTTTCCCTTTTCGTATCTCCTTCTACCATCGTCCAGGAGCTGGCAAAGCCAACGTGCCAAAATGCTGTGTGTTTGTGTTTATTTGTTTGCAAGGATGTGTGCCAGGCGGCCTGAGGCGTCAATGAGGACGAGGACGAGGACAACTACGAGTGCTTTAGAGCATGGGAGTATGTCACGAACGATATGTGTGTATGTGTGTTCTCAAGTAGGAGCATTGCACTCTCCTTTCAGTATATATGTATATATTTTTTTTCATGGCTGGCATGCATTTTTATAAGCAGCAGCATTTGGTATGCACGAAGTGAAACCTTTAAGTTGTCATGTCTGGTTTAGAGTTATTGGGGGGGTTAGTTGAGTTGAGCTTGAGTTGAGCTTCTCCTGCTGCCAGTGCATTTAGTTTGATGGAATTGCCAGCAAACACAGCAGGCCACAAAAGTGAAATTGAAAGAGAGTCTTTAACGATTACAACAAGCAAGGAAAAAAAAGGAAAGAAATAAGGATATAAGGACAATATGCCAATACAACCCTGTACAAAATGAAGTCAATCACTCAAACCAAACCTCCTTGGGTGGGGGGGAGTGTGGAGGTGGGGGCTACTTTTGTCGACTTTTTTTTTCTTTAGACCAGACGCCTTTTAATATTTGCTCTTCCTCTTTTGCTGTTGATTTGCCTTATTTGCCAGTCGTCCGTGGACGAACGAACGAAAAAAAAAGTTGAAAATGTAGAAAAATAAAATTGCAAAAATTGAGAAGAAGCAAAAAACGAAAAAATAAGTAAAACGTTTTAATGAGAAAATTCCTAAGAAAACTGCAAATTTAAGGCCAAGTCAAAGGAGGCTGGTTGTGAGACAGGAAGCAGCATCCTCCAAGCCAACAAACGTCGCTATTCAAATAGCCAAGTTAATGACTTGTGCCCGAGGCTCTACAATTTTTTTTGTCTTTCCTTTTTTTTATTTCTTTTTTTGGAATCTGATTTGTGAAAGTAAAAACAAGGCAGGACAAGGCAAAAGAAGCAGGGTTTGGAGTGTGACCAGCTGCCCGGTCAGAAACCGAAACCAACCGACTGACAGAGTCGCATATTGAATTACTTTTGAGAGCTGCACAAATACCACAGAAATAAGTCACAAGTGCATTGATCCGAATTCGATTCGTGTGGCAACCAACCAACCAACAAGCAACAACAACAACCGATATGTAATCACAACAATGTGCCGAAAAACAAAAATATTGCCAACCAACAGACTCGGCCAGCTGTGGATAGCATTGAACAGAGAAAGAGAGAGAGATAGTGAGAGTAAGAACTTCCGCGAAAGCAACACAAAAAACAAGAATACATTCTCTCTGTTTGTGTGAATGAGTAATTTTTGCATTTTAACACTGTTATACAATCAATTGAAAACTAATTCTTGGAAAAATAAACGACCTCCCAGCTCAGATCTATAGCAATTTCCTAAAGATATCTTTTAAATAAAAAAGTACTCAGATTTTCGAGAACGCAAGTAAAAGTAAATCTAGTAAATGATTTTAAGTTGGAACATAAAATCAATAATATCAATCAATCGATACCTTGGCAGTAAAAAAGAATAATTATTATTGAGGAGAGAATTGTTATAACTTATACGTCTAAGACCCTTAATTATACTGTCTGATAGCTGAGAACTTTCTAAAAAATATACATAAAATCAGTTGTACATTTCGAGTAGAGGAAAATAAATACATAAAAGACCTAACCTTCTTTTCATAGCAAGGAATTACAAATCTTAATAAAAAAATAATTATCAAAAGACTCTCAAAAAAATGTTATTTCAACAACATTCAATAGAGTCTTAGTGGTTTTATATATGTTTATATTTTGTTGTAAAAAAGTATTCTTTTTTTAAATGTTGCAATTTACAAAACTCTTGACAAAATAATGGAACTTTAAAAAAGGTTCAACGGAGGGAAAGGTTTATGAATGGAACACGGCTTTATTTTTCAACTGTATATATACATATATATTAAGAATCTGTCTTTATTGACAATAACTTAATTTCGTGGGATTAAGACTTAAAAGATTTTTCAACACAGACAAAAATTCCCAATAAGCGCTTCTGCCAAAAAAAGCTTAACATTTTTGTTGTCCAGTGTTTTCAGTGTATTGTTGTGTTGGTTTTTTTTTTTAGCAGAAGCCGCTAAACGCATGGGACATGTGATGTATAGCGGGATGCGTGTGTGTGTGTGTGTGTGTGTGTGTTTGCTGGACAGCAAAAATAATAATAACGATGACAATAATGATGATGTTGATGATAAAGCAGAGGAAGATATAAAATAAAGCGGCAATTGTGTTGTGTTTATGTTGCGGAAGCGCGGAAGGAAAAGCTGCCAACATGCATGGCCTCTTAACAACAACAAAGTGTGTGCGAGTGTGTGTGTGTGTGTGTGCGTATTGACATGTCAAATGATGTCGCAGCAACTGCAAAATTTATAACTTTATCTATGTGTGCCGTCGTCGTCGTCGTCATCGCCGTTGCTGGGCGGGTGGACGGGCAGCTGGGAGAGTAACGTCGTCCGATCGTCTCACGCTCTCTCTCTCTCATTCTATCTCTTGCCATTTTTTTGTTTTTTTTTTTGTTTTCGTTTCTTGTTTGACAACCTTTTGTGACCGTTTGGTGCTGTCGCCGTCGCAGCCGCAGCGCAGTTCGCGTCCGCAGTCCTCCTGTCAACCTCCTTCTTAATTGTGTGACCAGTCTCGCGCGCGCGCTGTCTATCTGCCGCACTAGCTCTGTCTCGCTCGATCACTCACACGCCTGCGCGTTGTTTCGTATTTTATTTTAGTTTTTTTCATTTCGGTTTCCTGTTTGCTGCCACTGCGCGCAGCGCTGCCTGCGTTGATCGTGACTGCGAGACAAAAACGTTGCTTGCTTATTTATTTATGTCTGTCTGTCGCTCTGCGTATAAGTATGGGTGTGAGCATGTTTGTGTGTGTGCGTGTGTAAGCTGTGAACATCTGCTCCTGCAGGCGGCAGCGGCTGCGAAAACTACGTTTGCTTTTCTTTTGTTGTTGCTAGAGCTGCTGGTTCGTTTTCGTTATTATCGTTTTTATTGTTGGTTTATTTTCATACGGCATATTGGCATATTGCTGTTGCTGTTGTTTTTGTTGTTGTTTTTGTTATTCTTACTTGTTGTCTTTTATTGCTCGATGTTGTTGTTATTGTAATTCTGCTTTTGCTTCGACTTTGACGTTTGCATTTGAAACGAACGAAACGCGTCCAAATGTCAGTTTCTCTTTTTCGTTTCATTTGGCCTTTGCCTAAATACTTTTAAGATCTTCCACAAACTATATTTCCAGTGTCCTTATAGGAAAAAATAAATAAACTACTGTGCATCCTTTGCTCGGCCAATGAACTTGTCAAGCAGCTCAAATCATCACCCAAGAACCAACCACTTGAGAACGCAGTTTCACATGCAGATTTGCCCTCTGCTAGCTTCTGTGTTTGTTCGTGTTCGTGTGCGTGTGTAACCTGATTTCCTCAAAGGATATGCGCAGCCTGCGGCTAGGCTCTTAAGTGATTTCGAAACGCAAACCGAACAAACGAACAAACTTCCCTCTCATGCCCCTCAAACATCACAGACATCTTCATATCCATCATCAAGAACATCTTCTGTAAGCTTAAGGATACGCGATTGCTTCAGATGCACTCAAGTGCACGTACGCAATGTACTTATTAAGCACACGCACACACTTACACACTTACACACACAGAGACAACTTGTAGGTTACTAGTTAAATGTCGGGCCAAAGAGAGACAGAGAGAGAGAGAGAGAGAGAGAATGAAGAGACGCATTAATTTGCACTCTGCTTGGATCTTTGGAAACATCTGTTGGGCCTGACATAAATCTTGAGTGACTGACCGCTGGAGCGAAAGACCGCGCGAACCCAATGTGGCCGCGAGCAACAAAATATATATAAAAAAATTAAATAAAATCAAAAACCAGTTTACTCTGGGCAAACAACGATTTGAACACAGCTGTATTACAGTGGTATCAAAAGTTAAAGAAATTGAGCGAATCTTAAAGGTTGCTTAAAAATAGATAATCCTCATTTTGCGAGCTAATGGATGGAACATTCCAAAACGACTGGTAAATTTTCACTTTTAGCCGGTAGGAAAACTATTCAGAAAATTTCAGATTTGTAGCAGTAATGTTTTTGACTGTTCGTTGATATTCGTCAGCTCAAAATATAATAAAGACTGAATTAAAAAATAAAGAATCGTCTTTTCTTCGTACTTTCTTTATCAAATATCTTAAAATTTAATTTAGGAGAAAATATAATATATTGAAATATTTTTATATATTGATGAATTCGATTTGGCTAAAATTTTGCTGGCGGAAATTAATCGATTGGCTACTAGAAGAATAATCCCCAAATTCAACAGACGATTTTTCAGAGATAAAAAATTTTAACATAAAAATTTCAAAAAGCTTTTAGGCCGAATGAATATTTTTCTAGTTTAAGGCGACAAATACACTGGAAAAAATATTTTTCTTGACTTGACATAACCTTAAACAAGTTTATTAAACTCTTGGGTTAGAATACCTTAAAAGATTATTCTAAAAATAAATTTTGCATTGCAATTTTCGTATATACATGCGAAAGTTGCATGTCAAAAGTTCCATATTGTAATTTTGATCTTCCTTTTTTTAAATTTAAAACCACTGTGCATTTGTCTCAGGCAAACCAAACAGCATCCAGTCGAACCGTTGCCTGTTTTTGTTGTTGTTGTTGTTGTTTTATTTGTTCTTTTGGCCGTTGAGCAGATGCACAAGTTGCACAAGTGTGCGTCGATTTCATTGAGTAACTTTTTGTTGAATGAATGGCAATGGAGAAAAGATGAAGATGAAGAAGAAGAAGGCTGCACGTAAGCCTGAACCCAAGCCCAGGGGCCAGAATCAGAGCCTGGGAATCGGCTCATAAAACAAAAAAAAACCGAATGACCAAATGGATTGAGCCAACTGGCGGTGAAAGAAAACAGAACAGAAAAACAACATATGTATGTAAGTATGTGTAGACTTACCTTTGGTAAGGTGAGCTTTTCGCAACGTCGCTGCTTGCAGATCTGATGGCTTTTGTCGTTGCGGCATGGGGCACATTCGCCACAGTTATCCTTGCGCTGGCATCCGATGCATTCACCGCAGCGTTTACGCTTCTTTTTATTCTGTAAAACAGAGGCGGAAGCAGAAAAGGATTTGTTGTTGGTGGAGTGATGGTTGTGTTTGTTGTTGTTGTGTTGGTTGTGTTCATGTTCGTATTGGTATTGGTATTGGTTTTGGTATTGGTATTGATGGTAGTGATAGGTGGTGGGTGGTGGCAGTGTCAGTGGTCGAGGTGGTGGCAGGTGTTCCTATTATTTGCAACGTTTGCCAGTTATCCAGGCCGGGTAAAAGGCAACCCAGTCGAGAGAACAAATGTTTGTTTGTTGTTTAGAGCTTACCTGCTTATCGGATCCATTGGCATTGGTTGTGGCATCATTGCTGTCACCCATGCCGAGTGCGCTGAGCGGACTTTTGAAGTTGGCCGTGCTTGAAACGGCATCCACTTGACCGGGATTGCCGCCGCTGGGATCAACGTCCATGCCGCTGGCCTCACTCTCGGCACTGGACTCCAATGAGTTAGGACGCTGTTTCCGTCTCTCCTTCTTTCTGGCGTCCAGCCGTGCTATTGGCGATTTGAGCAACTTTTCCACTTTCAGAGGTGTTGTTGTGCCCGTTGCTGCTGTTGCTGCTGATGCTGCTGATGTTGTTGTTGTTGGCGTTGGCGTTGGTGTTAGTGGTTGGGTTGTGTGTGGCGTATGGCTGCCACTGCTGCTTGCCGTGCCATGCGGAAAGCTGTTGCTGTTGTTGCCATCATACGATGTGGGCGTATGCATGCCCACAGCCACGCCCAGGCCAGCATGTTGCAGCTGTTGTTGCTGCTGATTATGGTGCTGCTGCAGTTGTTGCTGCTGTAGTTGTTGCTGCTGCTGTTGTAGCTGCTGCTGGTGGTGCAGATGAGCTGTGTTGCTGAGATCAAAGTCATCCTTTTTGAGCAGCATGCTGCCCGTTAGCAAATCGTAATCTGCCACCTCCTTTTTAACAATCGAAGTCCCAAATCCTGGATACAATTGCAGATCGCCGAAGGCAGCGGCGGCAGCTGTTGCTGCCGGCATCAATGCCGGATAGCCAGCTGCACTACGATGATGCGAATGCATGTGATGAAATGCATTCGGTGGCGGCGGTGGTGCGCCCAGCGGTGTAAAACTGCCCGACGGCGGCGTTATGCTTGTCTGCATGCCCGCCGGCAGCTGGGTCAGAGGTGAGCCCACGCTCATCATGCCTGGCGAACTCACTGAGATGCTGGCCGGCGACATGGCCACCGTTTGCAGAGCTCCAACTCCGGTTGCTGCTGCTGCTGCGGCGGCGGCTGCTGCTGCTGCAGCTGCAGCTGCTGCTGTTGGGATTGGCATTGGTGGCATTGGTGTTCCATCAGGCAGCAATTGATCGTTGTAGCCGTGAAATTGACTCTGAAACGAGGGCAACTTCGAGAATGGCTCAAAGCCGCTCTTTGGCTGCTGATGTTGCTGTTGCAGCTGATGTTGCTGTTGCTGGTGTTGTTGTTGTTGTACGCTATCCTTTGACTCCATTTCCCAGGGACGTGTATAGCTGCCGTTGGAGTTTGAATTTGAGTTTGAATTGGAATTGGAATTGTTGCCGTTGCCGTTGGTGCCTACTGCGACTGCGGCAGCGGTGGCGGCGGCGGCGGCGGCAGCAGCAACGGCATTTGTTGTTGCATCATGGACGTGCTGATTGCTATGGGCGTGATTGTTAGCAGTATGGCCATTAGCATTGCTGCTGTTGCTGCCCAAAGGTGTTGCAACATTTGTATTATTATTCTCTGTGACGTTGCCGTTGCCGTTGCCGTTAACGTTGTTGCTGCTATTATTGCTATTGTTATTGTTATTGTTGGATGTTGCAACTGATTGCTGACGTGCATAGTAGTCCCAATGTTGTGATTGTTGTTCAGTTAGCGGCTGCTGCTGTTGATAGTGTTGCTGGTGTTGCAAATGTTGCTGTTGCTGGTGATGCTGTTGCTGTTGCTGTTGCAATTGTTGCTGCTGCTGATAGTGATGATGGTGATATGGCGTCGTATAATGCTGACTGAGGCTGCTCAGCTGATTGAGATGCGTGTTGTGGAGCTCGGCGGTTGCGGAGGCAACTGTTGCTGCAATCGCTGGCAATGGATTGTTGGCGCTGCTAGCTGCCGTTACGGCATCGACGTTGCCGCCTGTGCTGCTCTGTGCGATTATTGTGGACGCCATTTAAGTCCGTGCACTGGCATGGCTGCGCAGCTTTTCAAGCTACTGCGCTGCCAATTGTGGGGGGGGGAGGGGAGTTCAGGGGAAAGGGGGATTTTGCTGCTACTAGTATTATAGTGTTGTAAAGTTTTCAAATAATCGTTTTCTTTGTTTATAATAGTTTTTTTTTTCAAAAATGTTCGTTACTGCTCTTTTGAGGTAGTTTTCCTTTTCGTTTTGTGAACTTTTATAATAATATTTTTTTTTTTAATTTTTTGTTTTTGTAATTTGTTGTACGTTTTTTGAACTCACTGGATTTTTGTGCTTATTTAACTGTTCTATGTAAATTTGTATTTTTGCTTTAACAATATTTTATGCTTATATTTATATAATTTTAATATTTTATAATTTGCGGTTTTTTGTATTTTTGTAAAAGTGCTATGATTAAATTGTAGTTTTTCTTCTTTTTTTGTTGTTGTTTTAAAATTTGTAAGTTGAAAATTCAAAAATTTGTTTGTACTTTATTCGTGGCTTTCTTGTTGTTGTTGTTTTTCTTTTGTAAAACGGCAGCTATGAAAACTTGTTTGAAATTTCTATTTTCTATTTGTATTTTATTTATTTTGTTGCTTAATTTTAATTTGCAATTTTGTTGTTTATTTATTTATTCTTTGTGCTATGTCTCAGACTTCCGACTTTGTTTTGTTTTGTTTTTTTTAGAAAAATTTGTAAATTTGTATTTTGTAAATTTGTATTTTGTATGCGTTGTTTGTTTGCTCATATATATATATATACTCTATATATATATATTGAATATTTTGCTTGTTGATAATTTGTGATATTTGATTTTTGATTTTTGTGATTTCTTTTGTAAAAATTGATGCTTATGAATTTGTTTTTGTACTCTGGTTTTTCGTTTGAAAATTTGATTTGCTTTGTTTGTTGCTTTTTGTTGTTTAAATATATAAAAAATAGTTGCAGCTTTTGTTGAAATTTGTTTATATATCTATATATATATATATATTACTTATTTAGGTAGGCTTAGAATCTTAAAAATCTTTGTCTTCCGTTTGTTTGTTTGTTGGTTTTTGTTGGCTTACAAATTAATTAAACATTATAGCTTTGTTTGTTATATGTTAATAAAAATTATATGTATATAATTTTAGTTGCATTTGCTTTTTTTCTTCAATTTCAATAAAAATTATATGTATATAATTTTAGTTGCATTTGCTTTTTTTCTTCAATTTCGTTTCAATTTAATGCATTTTCTTTTTGTTGTTGTTTTGAATTCAAGTTGAAATTTTGATTAGACTCCAAAGTGAAATTTTGTATTAGGCCAGAAAATTGTTGATTGTTGTTGTTGGTGTCCTCAAATCCTTTTGTTATAAAAAGCTGCAAAGAAAAGATTAATATATTTAGTTATTTTATTTTTTAATGTTAAGAAATATTCCTTGAACATAAAACAAGAAATTTTTAACAAAAAAAAAATATAAAAACGATTCCTTCAGGAGTTTTTATTTTTTGCTTTACTTTGTTGTATTCTTAGCCAAGTTAAATGACTTTTGGCAGTAAATTTATTTGGTTTCCACGTTTTTGCTCGCTTTGTGTTTTGTTGTTGTTGTTGTTGCCATTATCATCGTTATTCGGCTTGCTTGCCTTTCTGTGCCATCTTCTTTGGCGCTTCGCTCTACTCACTTAAAAAACATCTACAAAACTTCAACACATAATTATGGTCTTTGACTATATAATGAGCGCTGACTACGCGCTGCTGCCACAGGAAGCAGCAACAGCAAGAACAGCAACAACAACAACAACAGCAACAAAAAATGTAAAGGACACTCACTTCGGACTTTTATTGCCGTTGCTTGGTAGTTGTTGTCGCTGCTGCTGCTGCTGCTGCTTGTAAGTTTGACTTTGGCCTTTTTGTAAAAAGCTGCACACACACACACACACAAAGACACTGACTAGCTGCGTTTTTTGTTGTTGTTGTTGTTGTTGCTGTTGTCATTTGCTTGCCACTTTTTTCGCCATTTTTTTGCGCTGTTACTCGCCGTTTTTTTGTTGCTGCCAGTTTTGTTTCTTTTGTTGTTTGTTCAACGGCACAGGTGTACATTTTGTTGTTGTTGTTGTTGCTGTGCGTCCTTTGCCGTTGCCTTTTGACTTATTTTGCTTCTTGCTTTTTTTCTTTTTTGCTTTTCAAGCCGTCAACATTTCGTTGCGCTTCACAAAGTTCATTGGGCCTGGCTTTTGGCATGTTTTTTATTTTTTCACTCATTTTGTAGAACGTTTTTTGCCTTAGTTTTTTTGTTTTTTGCTTTTTGAGGTGTTGAAGTGTCTACAAAATTGGTAGATCTACTTAGACTAAGTGTAAACAATATCTAAATGTGTGAATTTGTATGAAAACAACTAATTTTTGTGTTCAATGATAAGGTAATAAGATTTGAAAAACTTTGGATTACTGTGGAAGAGGGATTATATTTTTTAATATTAATTATTCCAGATAAAAATAGGTTTATTATTTAGTTACAGATAATTATTTTTGTTAAACTTTTGTGAAGATTAATAACTTATTTGTGCACTAAACATCTTCTAATAATTTTTAAACAAATTATAAATTTTTTGTATTTTTCCTAACTAAAAAAACACCTTGTTTATTTTGTTGCTTGCGGACATTGTTGTCATTCGGCCAAGTTGATAATTAAAGCCTGATTATGCTGTCGTTTACAATTTGCGTGTTGCAATTTTGCAACCTTCTGCTTTTTTTCTCTCTTCTTCTTCTTCTTCTTCTTGTTGGTGCCAACGGTTAATAAAGGCCAATGGCCAATGGCCAAGAGAACCAACCTGCCACAGCGTTAAGATCAGCGAATGCGAATGCGCAAAACTAAGGAAACATACATTTAAAACTGCAACAAAAAACGAATGAAAAAAAAAAAAAAAAAAATTGATGTTGCAGCTGCCACAATTTGCTGCACTTTCCGTTTTATGCGACTTGGCGTTTCCACTTTGGTCTGACCATCCTGAGCAGCAATTGCGAGGGGCAGGGAGCTGTCGTTGAAGTCGCAGTCGCGTTGCACGTTGCAAGTTACGAGCTGGCGGGTTACGAGTTACGAGTATTGCGCCTCAGCGATAAAGATCCCGATTTACCAAAATTAGGCCAATGCATACGTGTGTGTGTGTGTGTGTGTGTGTGTGTGTGTGTGTTGGCTGCAACATGTGCACAATTAGCGCTTCCTCTTGCCGCTGCTTGCTGCCACCACCAACATGATAATAAATCAAGGCGATTTCTTTGGCATTTTGGCTTCGACTTTTGATTCAACAGAGTCTCTCTTTGTCCCACTCTCTCTCTCGCTCTCTCTCGCTCTTGCTCTTAGTTAAGCTTCGATTTCCGTTATAAACTGAAATAACTGTATGGCATATATATATATTTCTATATCTTATCTAATAGCTGATAAGCTAAAGAGAAATATTTGGTGTTGTTTCTGAGCTTTTCATTATTATTTTTTTAAAGCTCGCTTAAGTTTAAAGCTATTGGAATACGAATAAAACATGCGCGTGTGTGTGTGTGTGTGTGTGTGTGTGTGTGTGTGTGTGTGGCTTACAAAAATGAAACGAGACCATGAACAATGCGCGCAATTCACTTCAATTTCTTGTTTGTTTGTGTTGTTGTTGCTGCTGCCGCACATAACACAGTTTGCAACATTTTGCAAATTAAACACGCAGCCGCACACACACACACACACATACGTACATATGTACATACGTCTGTATAATGTGCCTGGCAAAACAATGCGTCATTTGAAAATAAATGCAGATGGGCAAAAAGTGTAATAATAAAGAAATGGCAACAGCAGCAACGACAACAACAACAACAACAAAATATAGGTGACTCTCTGAGCTGCATTTTGTGCATAAAGTAGGCTACGCGCACACATACTCATACATACTTACTTACGTACGTACGTAGGTACGTACATGCACGTTGCACGTTGCACGTTGTGACGAATAGACCAACAACAACAACAACAAATGCAGTCAGCCATGACGAAGGCGAGGGTGAAAAACTGTTAACGGAGCTGAACTGAAAGCTAAAGCTAAACAGGAACCTGACTGTTCGTCTGTTCCTCTTGTTGTTGTTGTTGCTACCTGTGTGTGTGTGTGCATAAAACCCAACTGACTTTGAGCTGTGCAACAACAACAACAACAACAGCAACTAGCTCATCTTCAATTTAGCGCTCCTTGTTGCTGTTGCTGCTGCTGCTGCCTGTTCGAATGTTGCTGCCTGTCTATCTGTCTGTCTGTCAGCATTTGGTTCCGAAATTTGAAAGTACTCCAAGTTGCAAGCTTTAGCTACAGTTGATGCCATGCATATGTGGCGCATACGCCCCATGTTACACATACAATATTGTATTTTTAATATGCATGATTCTGTCTCGCTCTCTGACGTTTTTGGCGCTTGTTTACAACTTGTTTTTACCGAGCTGCAAACATGTATGAAATTTGTTGAAAATTGTTTCTGCCACCACCACCCTCGCACTAAAATATTTATTAAAATAAGGAACATGCGTCTTGCAACATAATTGAGCGAAACAAACTTTTCAATATGCCAAAAACGCTGCACAACAACAAGGAAGAAGGAGTCGGCATTATTGCAGCTCATCAAAATGTTAAAAGTAAAGTTATATACTATATGAACATATATATATATATATATATATATATATATATATTTTGTTCTTGTATTTTATGCAAGTTGCATGTTGCAAATGTACAACTGTTAAAAGTTGCATAGTTATTAAAATGTTAGAGGCAATTTTATATGCATGTTTTTTTCTCATGTTTTGAGCATTGAGTTGAAAATATTATGAAACATTTGAAGGATCATCAAGGAGTAATATAAAATTATTTTCAATTTCTTAAGCTTGTTTTTCTTATTGTAATTGCGTTTTCTATATTTTAAATGAGCTACTGTCAAGTTGTTTTATTGTTTCTTTAAGAATCTTCTAACTTATTTGAAGAAAACAAAAACCACGTGTCCCTTCTGGTGTCAATTTGACACAAAATAAAACATTACCATAAGGAATATATAAAATTCAGAATTATTTTGGTATGAAAATCCTTTTAATAGAGTATTTAAACAGTTCTTATTAAGATTCAATAGCAAATTATTGGCATCTAATATATAATTCTTGTCTAAGGAATGACAGGAATTTAGCAAAATTCATGGAAATAACAACCTTAGAGATTGGTAAAGATTGGCAAAACTAGAAATTAGTGAATGGGATAGTTTCAAGTAATTTGTCAGCATATACTTCTTAGGCAAAGACGGTCACACTTTTATCGAGTTGAACGCAAAAAGAAAATACTTTTGTTCGTTGTAAAGTAAAACATGAGATTTTTATGTTTTATCATATAAGTTGGCTTTAAGTCAGATCTGTACTTTTAGTTATAGCCGTAAATAAATTTTAATGTAAAATCCATATAATAACAATAATATAATATATAAGCTCAACTCTAAATGCTTTTAAGCTACAAAAGAACCCAAAATCAAAGCTTTATTTTCTCAACAACAAAAAAAAAGTAAAGTGAAAATATGCAAAACATCTAAATAATTACGTATCCTGTTAATCGGCTAATCAACTTGGCTATGTGTCACATGTGTGTGAATTGAGTTATTTAAAGGCTAAAACGGCGAAGGCAGACAGGCAAGAGAGAGAGGAAGAGGAAGAGTGACAGACTCAAGCTCAGACTGTGTGTGTGTTTGTTGCAATGAAATGAAACGTGCTATGTGCCACAATGAAGCCATGCCACAAGAAGCTAACCAAACACACACACACACACAGGCACACTCGCACACACTCACACACTCGTTCAGATTTACGAGTATGTCATTTAGCTCGCATACTTTGGAAAGTCACGCACGTTACCGTTACCGTTAAAGCACACAGGGTGTTCACTGTGATAAGTGAGTGGGTGTGTTTGGGTGGGTGTGCGAGTGAGTGTTGTTGTTGTTGTTTCTGTGTTGTTGTTGTTTGCTTTTCTCTAGGTCAAAGCCTTAATTTGCGTGTCGTGTCCTTTAACGTGGCTTTTTTGTGTTTTGTTATACTTTTTTTTGGCTTGTTTTGGCTTGTTACTTTTATTTTATGAATGAAAAAAGTGAAAACATAACACGAATACGTGTATGTGTGTGTGTGTGTGAGTTACTGGCTTTTGCTTGTATTTATGTGCAACAAATGTGCGTGCGGCTTGTGTGTGTGTGTGCGTGTGTGTGTGTGTTTATTTATAGAGCTTGCCGCGTTAATTCATTGGGGGTCGGCAACAAGCAGCCAATTCCAAGAGCCCAACAGCCCAAGACTCATAAACTTGCAACAGAAATAGATGCAACAAAAACAACAACAACCATTAATCGCGTCCAGTTGGCGGCACATGTGTGTGCCTCCATTTCATGCTTTGGTCAGACAAATTGCGTTCAACAGCAGCAGCAGCAGCAGCAGCAGCAGCAGCAGCAGCAACAAGCAAAAGATACACAAACTGCACCAAAAGATACAGATACAATGCGCTGCTTGAACTTGAACTTCATAGCCGGCCTGCTGTTGTTGTTGTTGTTGCTACAATTTGTATTACTTTATTTTATATTTTTGCTGCCTTTTGCTGTTCTGCTTCAGCTTCTTCTATGGCGCTTTCAATTCTCTTTTATTGCCGATGTTCAGGCAGCTTCTGGTTATTTTTTTTTTTGTTGCTTCACTTTTCTTTCTTGCCTCTTTTCTTTGCTTGTTTTTTTGGGGCGTGGGGGTAGCTGCCTCGTTTTGGGGCCTGACTTCAACTTCAAAATTGTTTTCTTCTGCTTCTACTTTTCTTATTCTTCTTGTCTGTATTTTTTTTCTTGTTTCGCTTTCGTTTTCTTTTCATTTTTTTTTGGCGCTTCTGTTTTAAGCGCGCCAAAAGCGTAGCAAGTATCTGAATGTGTTGTTGTTTTAGTTGTTGTTCATGTTTTGCCTTGAAGTACGCACGTTACTGTTAGTTAGTTACGAGCAGAGGAGCAAGCAGCAAGCAGCAAGCAGCGCCGCAAATGAGTGTTGAATGTATCTTTTTTAAGCTTCTTTTCGTTTTCGTTTTGTTTGGTTTCTTTTGTTGCACGTTTTTTGTTGTTGTTGTTGTTGAGCATAACTCTTTGGCAGCGCATTTTTGTTGTTTGAGCGTTGAGCTGCTTTTTAATTTAACTTGACAAACATCAACGCATATGCGCCACAGATACAAATGTATCTAGCGGATTTGGCGGCATATCTCTCTCAAGAACAAAAAAACAAGGCTGCTTTATTGCTGTTGTTGTTGTTGCTTGTCAGTTTGCCAGCAACAGTTTCTTATTTGTCCGCCTGTTTATTGTCATTACTCATCTTGAAATGTTTTTTGTGTCAATTTTTCGCTGGAGTTAAGCAAAAGTAGAAGTCTTCAAGTCTGCTGTTGTTGTTGTTGTTGTTGTTGTCATTTAATGCCTTCATTTAGTTTAATATATCATGTTTGTTTTGCTTGCAAAGCGTCAATAAGTCGACATTAAATGGCCAGCGAACAAGAAATATAAAAAAAAAAATGTTCAAATGGCAAGTGCAGTCCCCGTCGGCTTGTATCTTTTGTAATTCGAGCCTCAAATGCACCCAAAAAAAAAAAAAAATTGCTTATCTTGAAATTTTTGGTGCTCAGTCAGTGATATGTGTACCATATTTAACCGTTCTTAGCTAAGGTAAACTAAACAAAAATAAAGTTTGAAATTTTGAATTGAAATGATCCGACGGTAAAATCGTTTTGAGTTTTAATTTCAATGCACGAAAGTTTGATATTCAAATAAATAAATAGTTTTTTTTAAGTTGCTTATTGTGATCAAAATAATCCTTATTGAACTTGAAATATAATCAAACAAATTGACTGACTTTCTTATTCTTTTCAAACAAGGAAATTTCCATTTTAATTTTGGAATTCTTTCTTGTTTTATGTTGTAGCAATATCATTTATATTGATTATTATTATTATATTTAGCCAATACAAATTGTTGCTAAAACAAAAATCATTTCAAAATTTGGCTTTAATACTTATTCAACATAAATCTAAATAATTGAAAAATCTTATTAAACGCGAATCATTTTAATAAGTTCAATTTTCTTTACTTTATTGAAGTAAGTTCAACTTGATTCAAGTAGGAATTTCATATTCTTTGTATAATATTGTGTTAGAACTTTATACAAACCGTTGTTAATCCATTGATTGTGTTGTTGTTGCTGTTGCTGTTGTTTGCCACTGGGTTGGGTTAGTTAGAAAAAAGTTGATTTTGCCGTAGATATTTAGTAGTAGAAAGGATCCTTAGATGAAGAAGCGGTTTAACCGAAACAGAACGCCCGAAACCCGCCCGAACCAAACGAAACGAAACGAAACGAGGAAAAACCGTCGAAGAACTTTTTTTATTATTTTTTTTATAGGTTTTTTGTTGTTGTTGTGAAAATTGTTTACAATACGAACAAAACGCGAAAGATGCGAACGCGACACGAAAAGAGAACAAAACGCAAAGAAACGATGCAAAGTTGCATGGAAATTCTTAAAAAATGTTGCCAAAATGTGCAAACATTTGCTGTGTTTGTTTGTTGTTAAGGTTGCTTTTGTTGCTGTTGTTATGGTTGCTGTTGGCACTAATTATTCACATCAGCAACATTGTTGTTGTTGTTGCCAGCAATCCTTGATCAAAAGTAACTGTTGTTGTTGCTGTTATTGCTGTTTGCTTGTGGTGTGTGTGGCTGATGTTGAAGAAACGAAAGAGGGGAAATGTGACACGCGGATATCCACACACAGCAACAACAACAAATACCGCTAAAAATCGTTGATATTGGCTTTTTTTAGTAGTGTTGTTGGCGACGGCAAAAACACACACACACACACACACAAACACGCACACGCACACACACACGAACAATATATATGTATATATTATCCACACGACGCAATGCACAATGCACTAAAGAACTTGCAACAATCGCACTCGTTTCTGTGGCGCTCGTACGAAGCGAAAACGGCGACGGTGCAAAAGTTTTTGTATTTAGGAAACTTTTCACCCTTCGAAGGATACACAACAACTGATTGTGCCGTGCACAAGCGAACGGCAAACCAACCCCGACGCCAGCAGCAGCAACGGCAGCAACAGCCGCGGCAGCAGTCAAAAGCAGCAGAATAAGCCGAATCAGCAGAGCCAACGCATCGGTTTGACGTCGCGTCGACCGGCAGCACCAAACACAACAAGCACCAATACACACACACGCTCATACACCGTTTCTGATGCGCGCCAGTATACCAGTCAGCAATCGAACAGCAGCATGTTGCGTTCAAGCAACAAATAATTGTATGAGCGCTAGAAGTAGGATGTTGGGTGTGAAATATTTAAATGTTTATTTCAAGATATGATTGGCAAGTTGTAATGTAAATATTTTTTGGTTTGATAAACACAAAAAGTTACTTTCTTAAAAAAACATTTACTTAAGTAGTTTTTTAAGTTTAAAATATATAATTTTATAATAATTTTTTTTAACATTTTGTAAGACACTTGAGTATTAAAAAATTAAAAATTAATTAATTGTTAAGAATTAACAAAAAAAATGTTTTGCTTTGACAAGTTAATTATGTATTTGACAGTTTTCTGTACAACATACATACATACATATATGCATTTAAATAAAAAGCAGACTGTCAATTATTATTAATTTTTTCAAAATATATTTGCTTTAAACTAAAAGTTTGAAAGTGTAAAAAATAAATTTGATTATGCCACAATATTTGTCAAATTAATCTAATTTTCTTTATTT